>CM060707.1:120926984-126544668 GCA_030686995.1 Artemisia argyi | reverse complement strand
ATTTTTCATACTCAGTCAACATAAGTCAACAGAAGAGATAGGTGGTGATTTGTGGTAATTTTGGCAAGCCGAAGTAAGTAAGGGATGCATTTTGGTCTGTCTAAAGACAGGCTAGCTTAGTGAAATATCTCTTTTCATGTTGAGATATGAGAAGTTGTAAGTACTGTTTTCTTATTTTCATCAATATTTGTGAACAACTTGTGAATCTGTGTTTTTGATAGTTTCTATTGCATTTGATTGTTGATCTAGCTTCTTACAGTGTAATTGATGCTATTTGGATCTTTGGATTGGTAGTTTGTAGAAGTTTGCATGATTTCATAGTGTAACTGTCAAATAAGGGTGTGTTTGGATCTGTCTTTTACTGTTTGTAGTTGCAGTTTGGTTGCTGTTTTACTGTCACATTTAGGCTAAATTAGTATTGAAATAGAGTTTTGAATCATAATAATCAGAGAGTAGTTCATAAAAAGTCAAAATAGATTTCTATAATTAGCTTCACTGTTGGAAAAATAGAAAACAGTTAGTGTAGTTGAAGTTGTTGTTGCATAATAGATTATAATAGCTTAATCCAGTGTAATTCTAGCTTAATAATACAATTAGAGTTAGATTTGATCAGTTGAAATTGCATTAAGTCAAACTAGTGTAGGTCTCATTTTAGTCAACTGTATCAGCTTTTAGTTTTCTATACGATGCTGTTTTAGGCTTTCATTAGGTGTTCAATTGATAGCTAGTGATAGGGCTTTTGCATTTTATTGACATCATTTGCCCTCATAATATTGTAGTTTTGAGCTTATCAGTAGTGCGTAATTTGGTCTGATAATTAGGTGAATGAGATAAGGCTGCTAATTTGAAGTTAGACTTGTAGTGGTGATTTCTGGCTTGAAACATTAGCTTATTTGTAGTTTATGAGTTCATTAGAGAGTCTAGAAGTGATTTGCATTGTTACTTGTTCTTCTGGCTTATTCTATGTTAGTATTGCTATATGTTGAGCTTTTTGTGATAGCTTATTGCTGCATATCTGTCTTTCTGTGATTCAATTGTTCATATTTGAGTTTTATTGGGCTCATTTTGGAATAATACATCTGTGGTTTCAGTATCAATCAGTTTTGTGGCAAGTGCTTATTTATAAGCACTTGCTATAAGCTGTTTTTAGTAGAATAAGCACTTCTGCAACTTATTTCTTTTTCAAAAATTTTCTCCAAGTTTCCCATAATATCTTAGATTTTCTGTGAATTTTTCACATTTTTCTTAATTGTTTTACTATTTTTCTTAGTTTTTAATCATTTTTAAATACTTTTTAATCAATAAAAATCAATGAAAAATCAGAAAAGGCCATGAAAAATCAGAAAAGGCCATAAAAAATACAAAAATATTTTAGATAATTATTTTATAATATTTTAGATTTTTCAAAGTAGATTTTATAATTTTCCCATTTATTTTTACATTTTCTTTTATTTTTAATTACTTTTTAATTCCAAAAATAGAAATTAATTCCTAGAAAATAAATAAAAAGTCAAAAAAAAATCTTTTTCTAAAAATTATTTTAAGTTGTTTAAGATTTTTAGAAATTAATTTCATATTTCTAGGATCATTTTTTAATAAAAAATTACGTTTTATTTCGTACGTTACGTTTAAAAATCGCGTTTGAATTTCCGTTTTTAGATTTTAAACATTTGTGCATATATAGATTGTACCTTTTGCTTATTTCATAATTTGAAGTTCACTATCACAATTTTCATATTTCACTTTTCACGACACGATTCACGAATCGATAATTCGAGATTCCATTAACACCTTCGTTGGGAAACGACTCGGTAAATCCGTATTTCTCGATACTTAGTATATATACTATAATTTAGCAATCAATTTTTGGCGCCGCTGTCGGGGAATGTTTGAAGTGAGTTTTGAATTTCGTTTTGAAAAATCGTGTTTTGATAAGCCTTCCTCTATCTTGTATATATTTTCTAAAAAAAATAAAAATTGAAAAATCAAAAACACTTTTCCTAAAGTGTTTTCAAAAATACAAAAATAAAGTTACAGCCTCGGCTCTTCCATGGAAAGGGAGGCGTTGTAAACCAAATAAGCCTTACAACATAAGAAAAACGTGAAATTAGTTGTTTATCGGATAACTTCAATTCTACAACCAAATAAGCGGGAAATACGGAAGCTAAGACATTAAATTGCTAGCTGAAGAGAGAAACACTCTTCTTTCCCGTTCCGTCGCGAGTAGATTTGAAGGAAATGGTTACAATTAATGTAACGTTTTTTAAAAAGAAAAACAAAAGAAATAAAAGTTTTTGAGATTTGTTTAAATAAAAAAAATACAAAAAGATTTTCCTTTTTCTTTTCTTTTTCTTTTTCTTTTTGATTTTGTTTTTGGTGTATGCACACCCGTTCTACTTCTGAGAATCTTACTTCTCCGTTCTCAAACCCCGAGAGGGTTTTACGACATAATCATCGGGTTCATTTCCTTAATGACGAGGAAATGAACCAGAACGAACAACATAATGGACCCCCGCCGATGGGTGGTCCTCAACACAATGTGATCCCTCCGATGGGACCACAACCAGCTTTTGATCCACGTCCGATGGAGGAACAACTCCAATCACCATTCAATGGTGTGAGGAGAGCCATCGTGATTCCAGAAATCAATGCCAATTTTGAGATTAATCACGGATTACTCAACTTGATAACGAGTATATCCTTTCACAGGATTGAACACGAGGACCCATATGCTCACATAAGAAATTTCACTGACATCGCTGAGACCATTAGGATGAATCAAGTCCCTCACGATGTGGTGAAATTGAAGTTGTTTCCTTTCTCCCTTAAAGGGGCAGCCCGGACTTGGCTGGAAAAGGAACCGCCGAATTCGATTCACACTTGGAATGATCTCGCTTCCAAGTTTGTGAATTATTTCTATCCTCCTTCTAAAACTTCTAACATCCGATCCCAAATCTTTCGATTCCAACAAGCTTTTGATGAGTCGTTCAGCGAAGCTTGGGATCGATATAAAGATTTGTTGGAAAAATGTCCGAACAATGGGTTCACATACCTTCAGCAGATTGATACTTTCTACAATGGGTTGTGTCATGTTGACCAAGACTCACTCAATTCTGCTTCGGGTGGGAACTTGTTGGCTCGAAACACGAATGATGCTTTCATGATAATTGAGAATAAGGCTCGTGTGAGAATGTCTAGAAATAAACCTCAAGTGTCTAATGTTAGTAAAACAAATGATGAGATGATGAGTATGCTAGTTGCTCTTAATAAGAAAGTTGATGCTATGTCTATTGAAAAACCAAACCATCAAGTCAATATGGTTAGTCATGGTTGTAAGACTTGTGGTGGTCCTGATTTGTATTATGAATGTTTGGCCACCGGTGCCTTTTCTCAGGAGAACGTGTATGCTGCAAACACGGGTAACAACGGTTATCCACCTCAAGGAAATCGAAATCTTCTCAGCTACCGTTCCATCAATTTTCTTGGACCACCGGTTCTCGAACAACCGAATCAAGTCAATCAAATCAATCAGAATCATAATGTGCAGAATCGTAATAATCAAGGAAATCAAAATCAGAGCCGAGCTAATAATGGTTTTCAAAATCATAATCAAGGATTTAATCAAAACCGAGGTTTTCAAGGTAATTACAATCAAGGCCCGACTCAAGGGAATTTGCAAAACCAAGGAAACTATGGAAACCCTAGGAATTTTCAGAATAATAATCATGGGAATTTTAATCATGGAAATCAGAATCATGGTAATTTTCAAAACCGTGGGCAAAATTTCAATAATAATCAAAATCAAGGTGTTATTCAAAATCCTTCGCCCACGGATGATTTGATTAAGCAATTGCTTCAGAACCAACAAGCTTTCATGGCGAAATAAGAAGAAACAACACGGTTATTTGCTAATCAAATTAGTGATATAAACAAACGTTTAAATGATCGACCCTTGGGTTCGGGTACTACTTCTCTTCCAAGCAACACGATCGCAAACCCGAGGGGCGAGATTAAGGCGATCACGACTCGCAGTGGTGTTAAATATGATGGACCCACGGTTCCTACTACCTCTTCTTCGTCTCCTCCTAAGGTAGTGGACTGTGAGACCGAGGCGACAAAGGACCCGGTTCCTCCTACTAATAACGGAAGTACTGAAAATGTCCAACCTCCGGTTGTTCAAGCATCTAAAGATAAAGAAAAAGTCGCTTTTGAAAAGAATGTTAAATACAAATCAAAACTGCCATATCCGTCAAGGTTCAATGATGAAGAGCTCCGTGAGAAATCTAAGAAACAAATGGAAAAGTTTCTTGATATTTTTCAAAAATTGCACTTCGACATCAGTTTCATGGATGCTCTTGTTTACATGCCAAAGTTTGCTTCAGCGTTTAAAAATCTTATAAGTAATAAAGAGAAATTGCTTGAGTTAGCTGAAACACCGATTAATGCTCAATGCTCCGCTATTCTTCTCAAAAAGCTTCCCGAGAAGCTTGGAGATTCGGGAAAGTTTCTCATTCCTTGTTCGTTGAAAGATCAAGAGGTTTGCAATGCCCTGGCCGATTCAGGTGCAAGCATTAGCCTTATGCCGTTATCAATCTATGAACAACTTGGAATGGGAGATCTTAAACCGACTCATATGACTTTAGAGCTTGATAATCATTCGATTACTCATCCGGTCGGAATTGCTGAAGATGTATTTGTTCGAGTGAATTCGTGTGCTTTCCCAGCCGACTTTGTTGTTTTTAATTTCGAGGCTGATCTGAGAGTTCCTCTTATACTAGGGAGACCATTTTTGCGAACCGCAAAAGCCCTAGTCGATCATTTTGAGGATACTCTGACTTTGCGACATGATGATGATATAATGATTTTTCGTGCCGATGTTTCAAAATCAAAGAAGTATATTGTTAAAAGCATTGATGTTTGTGATTATTCCTTTGATGATTTTGATAAAACATTCGTCTCCGATTCTTCCCCAGCTTTTCCTCCGATTGAGGAATATGATTCTTTTTGGGAAGAGGTCGATGATTTCTTTGCTATTGATACGATTCCTTGTTTTGAGATTGATGAATATTACTTTGATTCGGAGGGAGATACTCTTTTTCTTGAAAATTTGTTTAAATATGAACCATCAATTCCTCCGAATAAAGTTAAGAATAAGATTGATCTTACGATTGACGATCCTCTGGAGCCCCGAGCTCGAGGAATTTTTACCCGACTATGAGAGTTTTTCATTTGATACGACTGAGGAGATTAGTGGCAATCCCACTCTTCGTCCTGATCATTCTTATCCGATTTATGAAACTTTTCAATTTGATATCGATCATATGGAAGAGACGAGTAGTGGCAGTACCACTTCTCTTGCTCTTATCTCTTTTCCGGAGTATGATTCATTTTGTTTTGATAAGATTGAATGTGATTTTGAAAAGTTTTCTGATGAACTTTCTGATCTAGAGTATGAAAATTTCTGTTTTGATCTTGAAAATGATCATGATCCGGGTGGTATTTTTAAAAATGCGAGTTTTTATGAAAATTTTATCTCATCCCTCCCACCCGGGAAAGTTTTTCAAATGAGCTTTAATGAAAAGATTCATAATTCTTCAATTATGGAGTCTTCTGTGGAAAACTAGAAGGGGGGTTGAATAGTTTACCGTTTAAAATCTTTTTAACTTGTTTGATTAGCTTTGAAACTTTCCGTATGATCAAAGATATATATATATATATATATATATATATATATATATATATATATATATATATATATATATATATATATATATATACAAACACAATATATAACATGCAAGTAAATGAAAGAAACGATCAAACCACAACACGAGTATTTATCGTGGTTTGGCTACAAGGACTCTTTTTCCTTGCCCTACGTCCACGCCCCAAGTATCCAACTCGAGAGTTTCTTTCACTAGTCAACAAGCTCCTTTCACCGGCGGAGAAAACCTTACACGTCGCTTATACACGTTTACCGACACTAAGCTAGATGTCGAGTTCTTTTACAAGGGTACAACCACTCCCGTTAGTTCTTTTACAAGGGTACAACAACTCCCGTCACACTTTGTATTTTGAGGACTAAAATACTAACCGATCACTACTGAAAATACACAATCAAATGAAGTGTAAACTACACAAGTCTACACAATGCTAAGCTAACAAGTCTTGCAACGTTGTGTTGAATACTTGTAACTTTTTATGAACTCGTGAATCTCTTTGCTACAAAAAGAAACTTCACATATGAGATGTTAAAGGGTTAGATGAAAGAATGAATGAATGTGTGAAAATATGATGTAGAGTGATAAGCCAAAAATCAAACTTGTGGCTTAGTATTTATAGCAAAACCTTCTGCAGGCCTGGCGGATACGGTGGAACCCTCAGATGGGTTCCGCCTGTGTACCCCCAGGGTTCCGCCGGGCTTGCAGTTGGTTTTGCAATAAATCTTGCAAACCAAACAATGTCACATCTCATTATACCTAGTCAAACACAAAACTTGCAAGCAAACATATGGTTAGTCAAACACACTTTCTTTCCATAAATGTATATTGACAAAACTTGCCATAAATGTGATGTGACATTTCTATTTTAAGAAATAAAAAGTGTTGTGTTTTATGAAATGTAAAATGTAGCAAATGTCTAGTTTATGCAAGTCTTTAAAACTAAGATTATGTTTTACTTAGAAACTAAAGTTTACATTTTGTCGTTAACAAAACTTAGCAAAGATCGTAAAATATAAATAACGTTTTTAGGCGATATTTGTATTAACAATCTCCCCCTTTTTGTTGATGACAAAACATAAACTTTGTTTTTAAGTAACTCACAAAATCTTAGTGTTTAAGACTTAAAAAAAATTATATTAAACTTGTTTTACTTAAGTGATGAAAATCATATTAAGTTTTAAAGATTTAATATATTTCTCCCCCTTTTTGTCGAAACAAAAAGTAGAGTAGCGAAGCGGAATCATGCACGTGCTCCCCCTTGGTTGTTACTCCCCCTAAAAGGAGTGCCAAGATGGGAAACATGGATTTTGATCCTACAAAAAAATTGGTTAGTTGGTGATATATATAGTCAAGCTTGTAGTTACCATACACATTGCAACCACAATGACAACACAAAAATGATCAACCAACAATGCAAGTAAGTAAGTAGAAAGAAATATCATTCTAAGTAAAATTTGACTTTTAAACGTCAAAGACAAGAAATGGGAAAGATTCTTCTACTTTCTAAAAGAAAAACTAAAAACAACCAAGAAAATCAAATCCTACTTTCCTAAATGGGGCAAAAGGCCTCCAAAGGTTGTCTAGGATTTGTTTGGGTGAGAAAGAGCATCCAAACGTTCGATAACGTGTTGGAATGCAAAACGGGTTTCATCTTGGAATTGGTGAAGCAACAATTTGATGCTTGCACCCATTTGCTCACAATTTGAGCAAACATGGGGATGAGTGGGTGGAAATGGGTTGGTTTTGGTTTCTTAGTTTGAGGGTTGGTTGGTTTTTGGTTCTTGGTTGGAGGATGGGTTTGGTATAGAGTCAAGCAAGATGGTTTGAAATTCCATTGCTTGATGGAGATGATTCTCAACCATGCTTTGGATTTCCTCATAGGAATAAAAGAAAGACTCAAAGGTTTGGGCTTGAGAATGTGGTGGAGTTGGGTGATCATGGTTTTCAAAATTTGGTTCTCCATAAAGAGGACCATGGATGTCATGATAGATTGGGTGAAACAACAATGGTTTGGGTTGGTGGTATTCTTGTTGTGGTGGTTGGTTGTGGTTAAAATGCTCATTTTGGTCAAGAATTGACCTTGGTGTTTCATTTGCTAAAGGTGGTGGTTGTGTTGGTCTTGGTGGAAGATCATTGAGATCTTGGACAAACGGGTGTGGTGATGTTGGAGGAGACCCAAATAACTCCATAGGTTCAAGTTTTGGCAATGGTGATGGTGATAGAGTTTTGGATGGTTGGGTTGGAGCACTTGGTGGAGTTGGGTCAATGGGTGATTTTTTTGGTGGTGGAGTGAGCTCATTGGGTTCATTGGGTGATGGAGATGGAGATGCAAGGTTTAGAAAATGTTCATTTTTTATTGGTGAGGTGAATTCATCCGAGGATGAGGAGCTTAGGTTGATGGATTGGTTAGTCCAAAGTGGTTTGACACTTATTTGGGCGGTTTTCCGGATGGGTCATGATGGTTGAGAGGTGATTGTTGACTTAGTCATGGTTAAAATGGTTTAAAAGATCAGAAATTGTGATGAAGAATGTGTGATTTGATAGTGTTTAGGATATTTTAATTTATAGTGATGAAGGAGTGTGGAAAGGAGTGTTTGGATTTGACGTTAGGCCATACAAAAATAGAGGTTCCTAATGATTTGGAAGACTAATTGTGGGTTGTCATATCATGGAAGTCAAGCCAATGAAAATGGTGAAGTGAGAAGACAAGATTTGCACTAAATGCTTAGTGGTTTTGGTAAATTTGTTGAAAGATATGTCTCATGGATTTCAAGGAACCTTTTGAAGGGTTCCTTCCTTTATGTGTGAAGGTTCATTGAGGTAGTTATGGGTATTTTTGAAATTTGGCGGGAAATGGTTTTCTTTGAGTTATAAGGAATGAGAACCACCCTATTGTGCTTAACAAATTGCAGGAAATTGGTTTCTATCTAAAAGGATGGTATTTTGTTGATTGGATGTTGAAATGTTGAAAACGAAACAAAATTCTGCAGGAAATCTGGCGGAACCTTCAGGATACACTGGCGGAACCCATGTGAGGGTTCCGTCCGGTCCGTTGGGCCATTTCTGGGTTGCCCAGAAAATGCACTGGCGGAACCCATTCTAGGGTGCCGCCAGATCCGCCAGGCCTGAAAAAGTTGGCAGTCCGCGATTTTGACCCGCGAGATGATTTTCAAATTTTTCGAAAACTCCTAAAATCAAAAAGATAATGCATATCTGGTTAGGTAATGCAAAAATTAGACATGTAAACACACATACCATAGGACTTTGACCGGGGGGTTGAGAATTTCACTATACTTAGTGAAAATTTCATAAACATGAAAATTTGACAACTTGCCAAAAGTTGTCTACCTGCATCAACTCATTGAGGAAGATGATGAGGAGGTAGGAGGATGAGGACGTTTTCCTTGGGCTTTGTAAACTCTCTTATCACTAAGTGGAACAAAGGTGTATGGAATGAGAGAGTAGTCAAGACGAAGACCGTTTGGAGTTGGTGGAATGGGAGAGATGAACCTAAAGAGATGGGTCAAGAGCATTCCATACGGCATAGCCGTTGTGCCATGCACGTGAATGTCGGCCATTCTCTTGGCCATGTAGTAGGCAAGGTTGAAGGGTTGCCTAACGGACAAAGAGTAGAGCATGTAGCAAAGGTAAAGATTTATATGATCTCGGTTTCCTATGGTGCTAATGACATTTGCTCTAAGGACTTCCTCCCATTTCTCTAATTGGGGCTTAAGTTCATTCATTTCCATTCCATATGGGTCTTTTCGACCTCATTTCACGAACGGGTTCTCCTAGTGTTGGTTGTCCTAACAAAGAGATGGTCACGAAGTTCATCTTTGGACACAAGAGGGGTGTCATAAGGATGGATGCGGTCATGAAGTGTGTCAAGAGTTGAGAGAGAGTGCAAGTCGGAGTAGATGCAAGTACCACGGTTTGGGACACCTAGGATTTGAGCAAACTCCTCAAGAGTGAAGGAGTATTGACGACCACTAGCCCTAAAGTTGATAGACATGCGACCATACTCATCCGTGGAGAGAGTGACGGATGCATAGAATTCTAGAATGAACCTAGGACAAATAGGCTCGTTGATTTCTAAAAGACACTCAAAGTTGATTGTGGCAAATTCGGTGTAGAGGTTTGTACCTTCTAGGAAGGATGGGTCAATGGTTCTACCCTCATGGACATAATGTTTTTCTAAGGCTTTGAAAACATCGACTTGATTTGGGGTAAGGCCTTTGGTTTTGTGATGTTTGGGTAGGTACTTAATGGTGTCCTTGTGGTCGTAGTGGGTTAGAGGAGGCATGTTGATTCCTAGAAAAACAAAATTTCATATTTTAGTCTAAGTAAATGATTATTATAATGTGGATGTTCTAGTGTGTGCCTATGTGAAAACAATGTGGAGGTGCGGTTATCTTGACTCATTTTGATGCTTAAAAAACGTTTTATAATGCAAGTTTTGTTATAAAACAAAAGATAACCCAAACGCTCCTAGTTCAATGTAGCTTCGTTTGAATGTACCCGAAAATACATATTGGTTATGTATTCCCTTTAGCATTCAAGAGACATTATGCAAGTGATGTTTTAAACAAAACGTTTTGATTTTGTATTCTCAATGTGAGACGAAAAAATATTTGTCCTATTTGTGAGAAATTTTTGGAAAAATTTGTCATGGGGTGTTTTAGCAAACATGTTTACACTTAGTAAGAATGCAATTCCTAACTATGGGGAACATGATTAGTTTTATTAAACACCTAATTTCATGCATGAGTTTCTCAAATTAATGCATAACCCTAAGTTTTTGTTTTTGTGCAAAAAAATAGAATTCCTAGACTCAGATCAGGATTGTAATCAAGTTTAGAATACTTACAATGATGATTGATTTGCAATGTGAGTGAAAGGAAGACCAAGAAATCGCAGGTTTGGATGGATGGTAAAGTGAATAGTAACAGTTTGGAAGTGGTGGTATGAAATAATAGGTGTTTGGTTTAATATAAACACAAAAATTGTTCTGCAGGTCGGGTGATACGGCGGACCCCTGAATTGGGTTCCGTCCGTTGTGTCTGAGGGTTTCGCCGACCCTGCTGAGAAAAAGAGTTATGGATTTGTTTTGATTTTTGTGATTTTTGTCTAATGTCCAGAACTACAACGTAGGTTCCATGAGTCCTAAGCCTAGCCTAAGAAGGTTAAAAGGTTCACGTTTAAGGGGTTTTGTGAGAATGTCGGCTATGTTGTCTTCGGAAGAAACTTTCTCAATTAAGATATTTCCTTTTTGAATGTTGTCACGAAGGAAATGATGACGGATTTCAATATGTTTGGTACGAGCGTGTTGAACCGGGTTTTTACTAAGATCAATGGCACCTTTGTTGTCACAAAGAATTGTGATGTCTTTAAGTTGAATTCCGTAGTCGACAAGAGCTTGCTTCATCCAAAGAGCTTGATGACATGCCTTTTCGTCCGAAACGTACTTGGCTTCCGTTGTTGAGATAGCAAGAGCCTTTTGCTTCTTAGAGAACCATGAGGTGAGACAATGTCTAACAAAAGTACAAATACCACTTGTACTTTTTCTATCAACATAGTCACCAGCATGATCCGAGTCGGCATACACTATGGTGTCTATTCCCGTTCCTTTGGGATACCATAAACCTCAATGTGTAGTGCCCTTAATATACCTAAAAATCCTTTTAACGGCTTCGAGATGAGTAGTCTTAGGATCTTCTTGAAAACGAGCACATAGATAAACACTAAACATAATGTCGGGTCTACTAGCCGTTAGGTAAAGTAGACTACCAATCATACCTCTATATTTAGTGCTATCTATGGATTCACTTTCCTCATCCTTAGTGAGTTTAGTTTTCGTGGACATGGGAGTTTTGATTGGTTTCGAATCTTCTAATCCAAATTTCTTAAGCATGTCCTTAATATATTTAGATTGGTTAAAGAAGATACCATCTTCTAGTTGTTTAATTTGGAGTCCTAGGAAAAAAGTTGAGTTCTCCCATCATACTCATTTCAAACTCGTCATGCATGATTTTTGAGAAATCCACACATAATTCTTGACAAGTTGATCCGAATATAATGTCATCAACATAGATTTGGACTATGATAATATGTGAATCTTTCTTCTCAGTGAAAAGAGTATTATCAACTAAGCCCATGGTATACTTATGGTCAACTAGGAAGGTTTTAAGTCGATCATACCATGCTTTTGGAGCTTGCTTAAGTCCGAGCCTTTTTAAGTTTGTAAACATGATTTGGTTTTTCAAAATCGATGAAGCCCGGTGGTTGAGCAACATACACTTCATTTATGACTCCGTTTAGAAATGCACTTTTGACGTCCATTTGAAAGAGTTTAAAATTGTGTGCACATGCATATGCAAGTAAGATTCTAATTTACTCGAGCCTAGCAACCGGAGCAAAAGTTTCATCGTAGTCAATGCCTTCTTGTTGGTTATATCCTTGTGCAACTAGCCTAGCTTTGTTTCTAGACACAATTCCATTTTCATCCATTTTATTACGAAAGACCCATTTTGTTCCAATTATAGTTTGACTCTTTGGTTGAGGAACTAATGTCCACACATCATTCCTAACAAATTGGTTTAACTCTTCTTGCATTGAAATTACCCAAGACTCATCTTTAATGGCTTCATTAATGTTTTTTGGTTCAATGGTTGACACGAAACAAAAGTAGTTGCTTTCATTTTGAACTTTTGATCTTAGTGTTCTTTCGTTAATGTTGCCTATGACACCATCTAATGGATGACTTTTAGATTCTTTGACATTGACAAGTTCTTTGTTTAATAGTTAATCTTCCTTGTCATTACCTAAAATCTCTTGACTTTCTATTGCTTGGCTTTCAACTAAGTCATCATCTACCAAAGGTGATGTCTTAGAGGGAGGTGGACTCTCGTCAAATGTTACGTTCAATGATTCCTCGACTCTTAAGGTTTCTTTGTTCAAAACAATGTAAGCTTTACTATTTTGTGAATATCTAAGAAATACACCTTCATAAGACTTTGGGTCAAATTTGATGAGATAATCCTTGGTGTTAAGAATGAAACATTTACTCCCAAACAGTCTAAAGTATCCTAATGTAGGCTTTTTACCTTTATATAGTTCATAAGGAGTTTTATTCAAAAATGGTCTAATTAAAACTTGATTTAAAATGTACGTTGATGTGTCAACGGCATTACACCAAAACTTTTGTGGAATGTTTTGTTCATTAAGCATTGTTCTACTCATCTCTTGCAATGTTCGGTTTTTACGTTCTACTACACCATTAGATTGAGGGGTACGTGGAGCCGAAAAGTTATGAGTAATACCATTAATATCACAAAAGTTTCCAAATTGAAATTCATTATCAAATTCACGACCGTGATCCGTTCTAATAGACACAATATTAGACCCTACTTGATTTTGAATTTTCTTACTTAGAATCTCAAATTTATCAAAAGCTTCATTTTTACTTTTCAAAATTTTTGTCCAAGTATATCTTGAGTAATCATCGACTATGACCAAAGTGTGGAAGTTACCTCCATAACTTTGTATAGCGGATGGACCAAATAAATCCATATGCAAAAGTTCTAGACACCTAGATGTAGAAACCAAGTTTTTAGCCTTATGGCTACTATGGACTTGTTTACCGACTTTGCAAGCATCACAAAAGTGTTGGTCATATTTCAACTTAGGTAGGTTTCGAACTAAGTCTTTGGAGGAGAGGTTTTGAATTAGTCTCATGTTAGCGTGTCCTAAACGTCTATGCCATAAAGTTGAAGATTCATCTAATGAGGTAAGATAAAGTTTGTCTCTAGATGTTGGATCCATCTTCATGACGTATACGTTGTTCTTAAGGACACCTTTGGCTATGGTTATACCATCTTTAAGTATTTTAATTTCGTTTTCACTAAAAAGGACATTATACTTATTACGACAAAGTTGACTAATACTAAGGAGATTAAAACCTAAGTTATCAACATGAGCTACGTCATCTATCAAAAGGGAGTCATGAGAGATTGTACATTTTCCGATGATTTTGCTCTTAGCTTTACTACCAAACGTAACATTACCTCCGTCACATTTGTGATAAGTAGTGAAGAGGCTTTTGTTACCCGTCATGTGCCTTGAACAACCGCTATCTTTAATCCATTCATCCGGTTCCAAACAAACTTTGAGGCACACCTATTTTATGAAAAACACTCAAGCATTTGGTCCCCAATTTCTCATGGGTCCATTTTGGTTAAGCATACCATTAACTTGTTCCAAGTATGAAAATAGAACATAAGAGTTCCATGACATGTAATTTGGAGTTTGGTAATGTCCAGGAGTGTTTTGGTTCCAAACATGTTGGTAGTTTGGTCGAGCGTTGAAGTTGCTCTTTGGAAAGGGGCGTCTGGGAATTGGAGTCTTAGGTCTTGGTTGAGTAGTCTTAGCTCTAAATTCGTTTTTACTAAGTCCTACTCCAGTTTTAAAAGCAGGTTTTGTTCCATTTTTATATGCGACTTTAACAAATTTTGAACGATCCGATGTGGAGGATGTTACTGCTGCAGCAGACCTGGCGGAACCTTCGGGTCCAATGGGCGGAACCCTGGATTGGGTTCCGTCTGTTCCGCGGGCTGCTGTAGCAATTTTGTTAGTTTCTTGTGCATTCTTTTCTTGTTTCGTTTGACCCTTTGAAGTTTCTATTTTCATGAATCCTAGTCCTATTTTATCAAATGGTGACTTTTGAATTTTCATAATTTCATCCGCACAAGAAATGCTCTTATCGAACTTCTTAAACTTTGTGGTTTGTTTTATTAGATCATTTTGAGTAATTTTAAGTTTCTCAACTTCGAGTTTAAGTTCTTCACTTGATTTGCAAGATGTGTCAATACCTTTACTCTTTTCTAATCTCTTAGCTTTTTCTTTTAACTCATAAACTTCATTTTCTAAAAACTCCTTTTTAGTTTTCAAAAACTTATTTTTGTTTATGATTTTTAAGCTCAATTCACAAAGTTTGTTATATTCTTTTTGTAAGGTGTCATCATCAATAGAGGAGTAACATGAGTCGGAGAGTACCTCATTTGAGTCGTGAGCTATGAGAGCAATATCATCATTCTTTGGCTCATCGTCATCTCCTTCATAGTCACTCCAAGCACCACCCACAAAAGCTTGTTGAGGTTTGCTCTTGGGTGGTTTTGGACATTCTCCTACAAGATGACTTGTGTCTCCACACCTATAGCATTTTCTTTCAACCTTTCCTTTCCTATCATCACGATCTTTTCGGAAAGTTTTTTTGTCATCTTTAGGTTGCCTTTCAAACTTCCCTCTTCTACGAAAGAACTTCTTGAAGTCTCTAACGGCCATAGCATATTCCTCATCATCACTATCCGAAGTAGATTCTTCATCATCACTTGATTGGACTCTAGCTTTCAAGGCAATGGACTTAACTTTTTCTTTCTTGCCTCCAACTAGTTCCGAATCTTTTTCCATTACCATTTCATGAACTTTGAGGTTTCCAATTAGCTCGTCAAGTGACATGCTTGAAAGATCTTTGGATTCTTCAATTGCCGTCACTTTTGCTCTCCACTTCGGATGCAGTGCTCTAAGGAATTTCCTGACAAAATTCTTACTACAAAAAGATTCATCAAGTGCTTTAAGTGAAGTAATAATAGTGTTAAACCTAGCAAATGCATTATCAATAATCTCATCTTCGGGAATAACAAATTGTTCATATTGTTGAACAAGGAGATCAATTTTGTTATCCTTAACTTGTGAGTTTCCTTGATGAGTGACTATTAAAGATTGCCAAATATCTTTGGCGGTTTTACACATAAAGACTCTTTCATATTCTTTCTTAGGCAAAGCATTGTAAAGCATCATTTTAGCTTCATTATTTTTAGCAATCAATTTCTTTTGATCATCATCTTTAATATTAGTAACTATATTATCACCATTAATGATTATATACCATAAATCTATATCTTTAGATTTCACATAGGTTTCAAAACGGTTTTTCCAATATATAAACCATTTGCTTCAAAAAGTGGTGGTCTTTGCATAGATTGCCCTTCTTTGTAATTTTCAAAATCCATGGATCGTTTCAATTTTTAAAACACAATATATTTTAAAAGCTTGAGTAACGTAGCTGTTGATGCCAATTGTGGAAAACTAGAAGGGGGGTTGAATAGTTTACCATTTAAAATCTTTTTAACTTGTTTGATTAGCTTTGAAACTTTCCGTATGATCAAAGATATATGTATACAAACACAATATATAACATGCAAGTAAATGAAAGAAACGATCAAACCACAACACGAGTATTTATCGTGGTTCGGCTACAAGGACTCTTTTTCCTTGCCCTACGTCCACGCCCCGAGTATCCAACTCGAGAGTTTCTTTCACTAGTCAACAAGCTCCTTTCACCGGCGGAGAAAACCTTACACGTCGCTTATACACGTTTACCGACACTAAGCTAGATGTCGAGTTCTTTTACAAGGGTACAACCACTCCCGTTAGTTCTTTTACAAGGGTACAACAACTCCCGTCACACTTTGTATTTTGAGGACGAAAATACTAACCGATCACTACTGAAAATACACAATCAAATGAAGTGTAAACTACACAAGTCTACACAATGCTAAGCTAACAAGTCTTGCAACGTTGTGTTGAATACTTGTAACTTTTTATGAACTCGTGAATCTCTTTGCTACAAAAAGAAACTTCACATATGAGATGTTAAAGGGTTAGATGAAAGAATGAATGAATGTGTGAAAATATGATGTAGAGTGATAAGCCAAACATCAAACTTGTGGCTTAGTATTTATAGCAAAACCTTCTGCTGGCCTGGCGGATACGGCGGAACCCTCAGATGGGTTCCGCCCGTGTACCCCCAGGGTTCCGCCGGGCTTGCAATTGGTTTTGCAATAAATCTTGCAAACCAAACAATGTCACATCTCATTATACCTAGTCAAACACAAAACTTGCAAGCAAACATATGGTTAGTCAAAAACACTTTCTTTCCATAAATGTTTACTGACAAAACTTGCCATAAATGTGATGTGACATTTCTATTTTAAGAAATAAAAAGTGTTGTGTTTTATGTAATGTAAAATGTAGCAAATGTCTAGTTTATGCAAGTCTTTAAAACTAAGATTATGTTTTACTTAGAAACTAAAGTTTACATTTTGTCGTTAACAAAACTTAGCAAAGACCGTAAAATATAAATAACGTTTTTAGGCGATATTTGTATTAATATCTTCTTTTTATGATGATGATTTTTTCATGATTGTTATCATGACATTCTTTCCTTTTATCACATTTGGTGTAATTTCTCTTCTCCATCACTCCGTTGGGAGTGAGGATGTTATTTTTGACCCTGGTATCGTTCTAATAGTTTTCACTATTAGAATACCATCGGTTATCTCTTCGGGGTGGAACTTTCAAATAATTCATATGTTTATCCAAATATTTTGAATAAAAGCCCGAGTGAGATTATTTTTCCACTGATTTTTCCCCAAGGACGAATTAATTCGGGGATCGAGTCAAGCTACGTGACTCAGAAATCAAAAACAAAGCGCTTCGTGGGAGGCAACCCATGCTTATCCATTTCATCTTCTTATTTTTCTTATTTCTAACAAATAACGTGAGGAGGAGGTGCCTTTTCTACTCTTGTGTTTCGTGGTTGTTTGTGAATGTTTGTTTAGGATTGTCCGCGATTTATGATGACTCTCGTGCTCGTCATGATGTTCTTTCTCCACAGGAGTTTCATTCATCGTTGCTTTTGGAAATCCTATATCCGTGAATCTTATCGAATAACGTTTTCTTTGGCATAATTAATAAACGGCCCTAGAATTTTGTTAGGATTGCCTTTACCCGTAAAACATTGAGGACAATGTTTCATTCTAGTCCGGGGGAAGGTTAATCTTCTATTCGATTTGACCTTGCATTTTTCACCATGTCATGTACTCTTGCAACTCCGTTTTTCCACAAAAAATGAAAAAAATGAAAATTTTCAAAATTTCAAAAATTTTGAAGAAAAATCAATGAAAAAATCATGAAAAAGAACAAAAAAAAATGAGAAAAAGTTGTGCAAAAATATAATAAAGTTGAATAAGTGTTTTGACACCTTGTTGACTTTCTTGCTGGCGAGAGTAGGAATAAATATTTTGACTTGACCGGGTGTGTTGAGCTCTAGCTTGTTCCCTTAACCAATTATAATCATATAAGCTTGTGCCAGTCTTGTACACTAGGAGCTATAAAATGCGAATTCTTCTTCTAGAATCTGCAAGTTCCCGTACTTGACTTTATACATGCGCAGCTTAAAAGCTTTCACTAGTCTTTTACATAAGGAGCTAGATAACGCGAATTCTTCTTCTAGAATTTGCAAGTTTCCGTATCTGACTTTATATATGCGTGGCTGATTATCGGCTAAGTATTCGCTGGTTTCATTACTTGGAATCTTAAATTACGAAGAGCGAGAAATGATAGAGTTTATTTAGAAGTTAGATGCTAAACGTGGAGTAGTTGGTTCTTTTTAGAGCTCATGAAAAGGTACTTGTGGTTTTTTGCTCCCATAAAATACGTCACCAATATATAATAGATGTTCTAGGATAATTAGTGGTATTTAGGTTTAGATAATATTCAGTTTCTTATTTTCTTAAAAGAATCTTTGCTTTAGAAGTTAGGTACATATCAAGGAACATCAAAAATAAGAGCAAAAATGAAAAAAATAAAAAGTCAAAAGTTGATTATATATGTGGTTTTGGAGCTACCCGATAAGCTTCCATTGATGTTGAGAAAAAAGTAAAGAAAGAAAAATATGAAAAAAATGAAAAAAAAAAAAAAAAGTGAAAAGTGAAAGTAATGATGAATAAGAGTTTGAATGTATATAAGTTGTTGGCACGTGAGGAGCATGTGGATGATTCTGAATTGGACACATCAGGTGCACGTGTAGTACTCCGCAACTTATCTATGATATTGTATGTACCCAAATTCCTTGATGTGGACCGAATTTCTATTGTAGTGGTTCTTGAGAGAAAACAAAAAACTAGTTATCGTTTAAACTTGGTATCACTATCGGACTTAAAAATATTGAAACGGGAAAATATGAAGCAATTCATTTCTCAACAAAAGTAAAATCTTGAGATACAAAACCTAGGACATGGGAGTAAAAGGTTTCCACAAGTAACTTTTATGAGTAGTGTTAGCATCTAATTTGTAGATAAGTTGTGATCTCGTTTGTACGCTTAGTTTCGGGGCTTGTGAAAAATCAAGGATGACGATTTTTATCCGTATGGTCACTTCTCCATGAGAGGTGTTTCTACTCGTTGACCCTAAAAATTATTGAAAAATAATGAAAGTTTAACAAACTGTCACAAGTATGAAGTATGAAAAGTCCAAAAATAAATGAAAGTAGAATAAAGGAAAAATTTTGGAAAACGGAGCGTTTGCGGGAATAAATGATTTTATAACTTCTTTTGAACCTCTTTGCTACTTTACAACGTTAGTAGAAAGAGTTATGAAATTATTTATCCCAAAAGCGTGAATTGATCACATTGCGTGAGGGCACGACAATACCTTAGTCCGGGGGATTTTGGTGAGTGCTTATTCACTCACCTTTTCTGAGCCAAAATGGGACCAAATAATCCAAAGACTAACTCAAAACGCCAAAGAAAACATGTTTTTGTGATTGTGAATGTCCATGTATGGATATCTCGTAAAAAGAAGAAAAAACAAACAGAAACCGGCAAAAACGAGCACGAGAGTGGAACGCGTGCAAAATAGTCTGAGAAAGTCAATACTAAGCCTAAAGAAGACCTCAGAGATTTGAGATTTATCATATTTGGTCCTTGGTTCAAGTTTCAGAGATTGTCAGAATCAGTCCTCCAAGTTTTAAGGGATTGTTAGAAATGATCATTTAAATACATCTTTCAAGAAATGACAAGTTTGGTCCTTCATAAATTAGAAAGTTGCTACATAAGCCCTTGAATAATACTTTGGGAGAATTACATATTTGGTCCTTGGTATTTCAGATTTACATCTTTGGTCCTTGTTCTTTACTAAAACCAAAATCTGAAAATCCAAACGATATTAAGCTTGGTCCAATTAATACTTGCCCAAATCCACATTACAATCCAACAATCCAAAGTAAAAGCCCAAAGTTACAAAATAATACCCAAAGCCCATCTTCTAACCCGGTCCACACCCCTGGTCAACCCATCCCCCACAGTTAACAAGTCAAACCAGTCAAAACATTAATAAAATACTTTTTACCCATTCCCGCCCCCCAATTACCCCCTTACCCAGAAATCACTATTCCCCCATGAACCTTAAATTACCCGTACATCAAATTCACCACAATTAAGGACTTTATGGTCAAATCAAAGGGTTTCTAGAAGTAAGTGATGATGTCAGAGCTTGTCAGGGAATGTAAGAAGCACAAATAGGCTACGTGGCAGGCTATCATTGGTGTAAACGCGTCACAGAATTCAATCCAAGGGCTTATATTGAGAGGCAATGATTTGGATATGATCACATGGCTCAGATTGCATATCAGAAAGCACATCACACGGATTGCCAAGCTGGAAATCCGTGGCTATTCATATCTAGAATCTTCACTCACTTAGTATAAATAGATGTGTAGGGCTTCTGTATTTGGGGGTGGAGTTTTAGAGTAGCTAAACTCTGCCAATTTTATTACTCATCTTTTAGTGTAACTTTACTTTTAATTGTAATCTTTTTCTATCAATGAAATCAGTTTTTAATCAATTGTTTTAGTTTGTTATTTTATCTTATTGATTCAGCTTGTATTTTTTTAAAAGTCTTATTAGTATTTTAGTGTTTGGTCATCTTGTTACTTGTTCACTTAAATTCAGTTTCAAACAAGTTTATGAATTTCATAATAAATAAGAAAATACAAAAAGAGGTTTTGTTGAATACATCTTTTAATTAAGGAAGCTTGTTGTTATTACATCTCATCTTAACTTTCTAGCTAAGGTGAGCTTGTTAATTTAGTTTAAAACTGTTATTGTTCATTTTTCATTACTCAGTCAACATAAGTCAACAGAAGAGATTGGTGGTGATTTGTGGTAATTTTGGCAAGCCAAAGTGAGTAAGGGATGCATTTTGGCCTGTCTAGAGACAGGCTAGCTTAGAGAAATATCTCTTTTCATGCTGAGATATGTGAAGTTGTAAGTACTGTTTTCTTATTTTTCATCAATATTAGTAAACAACTTGTGAATCTGTGTTTTTGATAGTTTCTATTGCATTTGATTGTTGATCTAGCTTCTTATAGTGTAATTGATGCTATTTGGATCTTTGGATTGGTGGTTTGTAGAAGTTTGCATGATTTCATAGTGTAACTGTTAAATAAGGGTGTGTTTGGATATGTCTTTTGCTGTTTGTAGTTTAGTTTGATTGTTGTTTTACTGTCACATTTAGGCTAAATTAGTATTGAAATAGAGTTTTGAATCATAATAATCAGAGAGTAGTTCATAAAAAGTCAAAATAGATTTCTAAAATTAGCTTCACTGTTGGAAAAATAGAAAACAGTTAGTGTAGTTGAAGTTGTTGTTGCATAATAGATTATAATAGCTTAATCCAGTGTAATTCTAGCTTAATAATACAATTAGAGTTAGATTTGATCAGTTGAAATTGCATTAAGTCAAACTAGTGTAGGTCTCATTTTAGTCAATTGTATCAGCTTTTAGTTTTCTATATGATGCTGTTTTATGCTTTCATTAGGTGTTCAATTGATAGCTAGTGATAGGGCTTTTGTATTTTATTGACACTCAGTAGTATAGAGCATCATTTGCCCTCATAATATTGTAGTTTAGAGCTTATCAGTAGTGCTTAATTTGGTCTGATAATTAGGTGAATGAGATAAGGCTGCTGATTTGAAGTTAGACTTGCAGAGGTGATTTCTGGTTTGAAAAATTAGCTTATTTGTAGTTTCTGAGTTCATTAGAGAGTCTAGAAGTGATTTGCATTGTTACTTGTTCTTCTGGCTTATTCTGTGTTAGTATTGCTATTTGTTGAGCTTATTGTGATAGCTTATTGCTGCATATCTGTCTTTCTGTGATTCAATTGTTCATATCTGAGTTTTATTGGGCTCATTTTGGAATAATACATCTGTGGTTTCAGTATCAATCAGTTTTGTGGCAAGTGCTTATTTATAAGCACTTGCTATAAGCTGTTTTCAGCAGAATAAGCACTTCTGCAACTTATTTCTTTTTCAAATTTTTCTCCAAGTTTCTCATAATATCTTAGATTATCTGTGAATTTTTCACATTTTTTTGAATTGTTTTACTATTTTTCTTAATTTTTCTTAGTTTTTAATCATTTTTAAATACTTTTTAATCAATAAAAATCAATGAAAAATCAGAAAAGGCGATAAAAAATACAAAAATATTTTAGATAATTCTTTTATAATATTTTAGATTTTTCAAAGTAGATTTTATAAATTTCCCATTTATTTTTACATTTTCTTTTATTTTTAATTACTTTTTAATTCCAAAAATAGAAATTAATTCCTAGAAAATAAATAAAAATTAAAAAAAAAATTCTTTTTCTCAAAATTATTTTAAGTAGTTTAAGATTTTTAGAAATTAATTTCATATTTCTAGGATCATTTTTCAATAAAAAGTTACGTTTTATTTCGTACGTTACGTTTAAAAATCGCGTTTGAATTTCCGTTTTTAGATTTTAAACATTTGTGCATATATAACTTGTACCTTTTGCTTATTTCATAATTTCTTTTCATAATTTGAATTTCACTATCACAATTTTCACATTTCACTTTTCACGACACTGTTCACGAATCGATAATTTGAGATTCAATTCACACCTTCGTTGGGAAACAACTCGGTAAATCTGTATTTCTCGCGGATTTTCTCGATACTTAATATATATACTATAATTGAGCAATCAACCATCATACTAGAAGCATATATATACCAAACACCATTTTACAAGACTACTTAATTAGCATACTTCAAGATACTTAATTAGCATCATTCAATACTCATTCCTAATTGAATTAAGCAAAAAAAATCAGTTAACATATGCAAAGATGAAAATCTAAGACTATAAGTAATACAAAAGTAATTTATTAACTTGGTGCACAAGATCTAATCAAAAGTCCTATCAAACAAGCAAATAGAATATCAAGGCAAGATTGACACTTATGTATCACAAATAAACAAGTGTAATCCCAACTTAAAACAAGCAAACAACATGTATGCAAACAACTAAAACAAGTAGTCATATTAGCATAACATAATTAGCGAAACATTTTTCATATTATATTCCGCTTCAATGGTAATTTGATACATGGATTGTGCTCCATTTTAAAAACCATTTGTTTTGAAAATAAGAGCTACGAAGCTCTGATGCCAATTGTGAAATCGTAGATGGGGGGGGGGGGGGGGGGGGGGAGAATACGTTTCCGTTTAAAAATCTTTAAACTTGTTATATCAAATATAGTATAAACCTTAGGTAGCAAGTTACTTGCAATTTCTTATAGCATTTGGTCACGAAATTACCTCCTCAAGTTTTTTTTTTTTTTTTTTTTTTTTTTTTTTTTTTTTTTTTTTTTTGTTAATAAAAAATCACGATAATATTTGCTAGCAGTTTGGTAAAAATGGCAGTAGAGGTATGTAACCAGCCGTGCTTATTTTTCAAAGCTTATTTGTACTAGACGAGTACCCGTGCATAGCAACGGGATTTTATAGCGACAGATCGTTTAGTGATAAAAAAAAGTTTATGGGTTATAAACGAAAAATAATAAAAGTTTGAAGATTTATAGATTAAACATAATGTTTTGAAACCCGGTTCGACCCGCTGGACGAAAAGTGGGTTGATTTAAATCGAGTGAACCCGACGGGTTGGGTCAAAAACGGGTCAAATTAAACCGGGTCAACCTGTCGGGTTTGAAGCGTCTCAGTTCAACCTGGTTTTCGATGTGTATTAATAGTTTCATTTTGAAATATATGTTTTCGTATGGCTTTTATTAGTTAGACGAACCGGTGCCGACACCGTTCCCGGTTGAACCCGTTGGTCCGGTCCAGTTTTCAAAACTATATGTACCATCAACTTGTTAACTTGTATGAAGCTTTGTGTGTTTTATTAATTTGTATAATGTGTAAAATAACATTAGTTACTGTGTTAATTATTTTATATCTAGATTATGTTGTAGCTTGTTTAAATTATACATTGTGAAAATTTTATTATACTTTAGTAAGGGGTGTTTTAATTGGTTGTTTTTAATTTGATATATATACTTTTAATTGGTTGTACAATGTGAATAAATTAATGTACTTTAAAGTTATGGGTGTTTTAATAAGAGTATTAATTATACTATGCATTTCTCTCACCTTTAATTTTCAAGATTTCACTTTTCAAGATTTGACCATACATTCTTTATAGCGACAAATAGTTTATTCGACAAATAGTTTATTCAACAAAAAAAGTTTATAGGTTATAAATGAAAAATAATAAAAGTTTGAATATTTAGGAATTAAACATAATGTCTTGAAACCCGGTTCGACCTCGGGTGGTTCAACCGGGTGAACCGTTCCGGTCAAAAAATTTGTCGATTTAAACCAGGTCAACTTGCTAGGTTGGGTCGAAAACGGGTCAAATTAAACCGGTTCAACCCGTCTGGTTTGAAGCTTCACGGGTCAACCCGGTTTGTGATTTGTATTAATTGGTTGTATTTAATTTGGTAGATATGTTTTTAATTGGTTGTACAATGTGAATAAATCATTATACTTTTAAGTAATGGGGTGTTTTAATAAGAGTATTAATTATATTTCATAATTTCCTTTAATAAGATTTTTCAAGATTCCCACTTTTCAAGATTGACCATTTTTTCAAGATTGACCATTTTTCCTTTATATGTAGTATAGATATTATCATTTAATTCCTTGCCAAACAAACACTTCAAACACTAGCGCTAAAAGCTAATTGCTCAAAAATAAAAATAAAAAGAACATGGCAAACGTAGCTTAGAGTTATGTTTGGAAAAACTAACATCGGTTGTATCGCTAAACTATTAAGTATTAACTATAGTTTTTGTTTTGTAAATGCATTTGGTACAAGCTGTAGCGACAACTATAATTCTTAAAATGTAAACGACCATATAATCTAAAAAGCTGAACACTAAATGCTTCTTTCGTTAGCATTAGAAAAGAAAACTCATAAACTTGTTGGCAATCAAGTTTCAATTCTAGACACTATGACTAAAAAAGAATATCCAAAAATACTATTGCCAAACACAATCTAAAGGGTGTCTGTGAAGCTTATTTTTGGTGTCATAAGCTGAAATGTTTTTGAGTCACGTTTTATAAGCTTATTTTATATTTTATGTGTTCGTATAAGGTTATTATATTGTAATAAACTTACAATCGATAAAGTTATGAAATATAACCAAAATTATTTATGATCACTTTTTAAGTTTTTCTAGTAATCAAAAAGTAATGGTGCATTTAGTTGGAGAAAAAAAAAATATCGTATTTTTTATCTCTAATTTTGTAAAAATTTGAAAGTAGAAATTTAACCTAGTAAAACACTTGAAAATATAGAAATGCATTTAGTTGATATTTGTATTTTCAATTTTGAAGAAAGAGAGAGAGGTTTGTAGGTAGAGCTGAGTAAACGACTCGAACGGACCAAATTTATCGAAGGACCGACCGAGACTGGACCGGACTGGACTGATCACATTCGGTCTGGTCCTCGGTCTTGACTTTTTGGCTAATTCGGTCTTCGGTCCGGTCCACAAACCGATTATTTGGCCTTGTTGGACCGGAGCCATCGAGACCGGACCGGACCGACCACATTCGGTCCAGTCCTCGGTCTTGGCTTTTTGACTAATTCGGTCCCGGTCCGGTCGGTCCGGTCCTGGGCCAATACTCACTGTTTTGTAATTTTTCTTATTAAAGTAGGTAATATGTGATTTTGTGTTTTGCAAAATATTTTGTTAGAAAACGTTGATTTGAACGCGATCTCTGTTTTCCTTGTCTTCCACAAAACATTTTGTGTAAAACAAGGGAGTTTACCATCAACTAAACGCAATTTCACAATTTTCAATCAACTTTTAAGAAAAAAACATCTTACTTCGAAATCAACTAAATCATTTTTCTTTTCCAATAATTATTTTTTCTTTTCTTTTTCTCTATAAATGATACTTGAGATATAGTTGTTAAGATTCCGATCCTGATCTTAGGATCTTACGATTTTACGATTTTACGAAGCAAAAACGATCCGGATCCTACGTAGGATCTTAACAAGCTTAAGATCTTATAGGATCCCGATCTTAATCATATGATCTTAAGATTTACTCCGATCCGATCTTACTTTTCTCGAACTCAAACTACAAATTTATGATTTATGTTTTTATATAATTTAAAAACAACATGTGATTCTTATTAAATATTCTATACTGATAATTTAAAATAACATTTTAATAAGATATTTTTATAATTTCATGTTTATAATATATAATAATTTGTAGATTTGAATAATATTACAAAGATTATTAAAAAAATAGCATTATAGTAGGATCTTAGGATCCCGATCCGATCTCACGATCACGGTCTTGCAAAGGCAAAAACGATCCTATGTAGGATCCCGATACATTTGAGAACATTCATTTCAGTTTTTTCTTCTTCCTGATACACGAAAATATAATGTTAAGCCCAAAATTTTGTTGAAACAAGGTTTTATTTATTTATTTTTTATTATTATTATTTTTTCTGAAGTGTTGAAAACAAACTTGAGGAAAAAGATAAAGCAAAGGAAGGGAGAGTAGGGGTGTTCACGGTTCGGTTAATTAACCGAATAAACCGAAAACCGAACCGAACCGAACCGAAATAAAACCGAACCGAACATATAACCGAACCGAACTTGTTAAAATCGAACCGAACCGAATTAAAAATTCGGTTTTCGGTTTGGATATGGGTTTAGTTATCTGAACCGAAAACCGAACCGAAAACCGAATTTATATAAATATATATATTTTTTATATATTTATATTATTTTAAATATAAAAAATATCCATTAAAATTTTATACTAATATAAAAAAACACATTTTTATGCTTGAAATATTTTTATTGCCAAAAATATATATAATTAAATTCAAAAAAAAAATATAAATAGTGTAATTTAAGAAAAAAATTCGGTTTTCGGTTTTGACCCATAACCGAACCGAACTTCGGTTCGGTTCTCGGTTCGGTTCGGTTATAGATATTTTCGGTTCGGTTCGGTTTTCGGTTATGACCCAAAAAAAAATTTTAACCGAACAACCCGAACCGAATAAACCGATTAACCGATAACCGAACCGATGAACACCCCTAAGGGAGAGTAATGAAATGAAAAGAAAGAAAAAAACAAAAAAGAGTCTGGTCAAAGATGTGAACGCCGGTAGTACCAAGTCTAATAATAAGAAATTTCCATCACCTTCCCTTCCTTCCTCCCTAACGTCCGAATTTATTGACACTGACACACACACCTATTGCCCATTTCCATTTCCCCCAATTATTTTAAATCACCCTTATTACAATTATATATATAAATCACCCTAGGGTTTGTTTGTTTGTTATAGAAAATGAAGTCTTCCTTCGAGAAATTTGGGCGTAAATTAACTATGCATAAGAAGGATCATACTAATAATCAGGCTTCTAATCAGTTAGATGAGCTTCTTCAGGCTTCTAAGGTATGCCTTTGTTAGTTATTCCCACTCTAATTCATTGCCTAAATTAGTTGATAGTCAGTTAGGGTTTCAAATAGTTTTTTTTTTTGCTGTGGTGTGATGATTTGATGACTAGATTATTAAGGCGATTTGTATTTAGTAGAGTTGTGATTTTACAGCTCGTGATAGCGCGTTTTGTTCGTTTCGTAGGTGTTTCTGTTTCCTGCACGGTTTTCCGACCGGGGCGTGGTAAAGGGAAGGTTTAGTGTTTGACATTTTGATTGGTTTTGTTGTTGCAGGATATGAAAGATCTTAGGAACTGCTATGATGGACTAATAGTTGCTGCTGCTGCAATGACGAATAGTATATTCGGTAGGTGGTATCAAAATGTTATACTAATCCTGTATTTGATTGCACTCAAGTTTCAAACTCCTAACTATAATCAGTTAGGAGATTTAGAAAGTCACTCACTTTTGTTGGTTGACATTACACTGTATATAGTCATTATACAATGGGATGCAATTTAGGGCTCATTACTTGTCCCACGATTAAACTTTTAGCATTATTTGTTAGCATTGTGATTACTGCTAATTCGCCTAATTACCTTAGATTATAATTTGTCGGTTTATTTGCTTATAGCTAGTGGTTGAAAATATTGATTTGATTTATTGATGTGTCTTGATGAATCTAAGCAGGTAGTAATAAATTACATTCGTTTGTGTCTGAAACTTCGGTTAGTTTCTTTGGATATCCCCTATACGTATCACAATGCCTGTATAATACATAATTTTTGCTGCTGCAACTAGTTTTAAAATTGCTGATTTGTTTAACTGATGCCAATTTAAGATCCAGAGCATGATAAACGACATATAAAACTTAACATTGTATCTCACTCGGTATTGAATTCTGATTAGGCTAATACAAGTTATTGATTAGATGCAACCTGCAACCAATTCTTACATTTGGGTCTGTTAGACTAGCCAAAAAGAGATGCAGGGGAAATAAGATTTAGGATCTTGTCTCTTTTGCCATGCTGATGGTTTCGATACCATCAGCTGAGTATCAACACTACTGCCCCTCATTAAATTACCAAGACAGAATGTCTTAGCCTCCTTTTGCAAATACTTCGCAATTTAATTTACACCACCATATAATTTGCATTCATGAAATTATGAATTATGTATGTTTGCTGAACTTGGGCATCCTGCAGTATCATTGATCCTTGTTATTTGACTAGTTATTTCATTCTTACAATTGCGCATACCACATTGTCTACTTATCCTGTTTTGAATATGATATGGACCGGCTTGATAATGAAAATAATAGAAAACAATAAGATAGATTAGCCTATATTATAATGCAGGTCGTATCAGAAGTTAAACTTTCATAATGAGTAATTGACTATCGCTTTTGTTGTTTTCCTGTACAAAATAAAGAAGTCTTGTACGTGTTTCATTTCAGAATTTTCGGAGTCTCTACATGAAATGGGGACCTGTTTGACTGACAAAACTACTGTTGATGCCGATGGTGAAAGCGGTAATAAGAACTCTTCGGTTGTTTATATCCTGATGTATAGCCTAGTTACTCATGACCAGATGTTTAATATTCAATTCTTTGTCTCTGCAGGAAGAGTGTTATCAACTTTAGGAAATATACAATCAGAACTCCGAAAAATTGCCGATGTTTATGTAAGTGTGTTGACGGTGTTATGTCTATGTTAGCCTCTCCTGATAGCAGTGACTTATTCCTCTTTATGTTTTAGCGTTCTTACGTGATTGTGACAATTACAAATCCATCAGAGTCTCTGCTCTCCGAGCTGCGGAAAGTTGAGGTTTGTCTTTCTGGATTCTTATACTATTAAGTATTAACTATTGTTATATATATATATATATTTTTTTTTTTTTAATTTTTCTTATCAATACAGTTAGTCAGTTACTAATTATATTGTCTTTATATTACCGATGCAGGAGATGAAACTTCAATGTGATGAAAAAAGGTATAAGTTCTATTTTTTGCTCCTTATAAACATTTTTGTTGAAGTAAACCATTATTGACGCATAAATTTTAGAGAGGCATACGAATACATGATGTCACAACACAAAGAGAAAGGAAAGTTGAGAAGTGGAAAAGGTGAAACTTCAGCTGGACAAAAGCTACAAGAAGCTCAAGATGAGTATAATGAAGCGGCTAGACTATGTGTATTTCGGGTAAAATCACTCAAGGAGGGACAATTTCGTAGTCTTTTGACACAGGCTACTCGTCATCACGCTGCACAGGTGCCATTTACATTAATATCAGAGGTGACAAGATGACGGGTCAAATGGGCTAGAGTCAAAACGGGCAATCTCAGTACTGGATAGAGTGGGTCGGGTTGACCCGAAATACTTCTTTGCCACGATTTTTACATTGATAGAATTAGTTAGTGTCTCAAATGTTGAAATATGTTTGGTAAAAAGTTTTCTTAGATAAAGCTAAGTGGAGGTCTTTTGCATAAAGAATACAGGTTTGGTGAATTTTGACAAGTTAGACCCATTTGCTCTGTTTTCATTTCACCTCTTACTGTGATCAGTCTATCTTATTATCTTCTTTGGTTCTTTTTATGAATGCATGACTTTTATTTTGGTTTTTCAATCAACTCCTTGGAGCAGATGGATTTCTTTCGCAAGGGATTTAAGGCTCTCGAAGCAATTGACCCTGTCATACGCCTCGTTGCAGAGAAACATCGGATTGATTACCAACTCAGTGCACTTGACAGTGGAAATGCTGGTGAGAGTGAAGCTACAAACAGCTACGAGAGGCTAGATGATGGAGAATTGAGTTTTGACTATAGATCTAAGAAGCAAGGTGTTGATAATGTCCCCACCTCATCATACTTAATGGAGGTAACCTTAGCATAAATCAGCAATGATCATCAGTCCTAATGTGCCAAAGATGTATCTTGTAATTATAACGAGTGTTATATTGTAGGTAGACCGTCCAGATGTACCGCATCTTCAAGTTCCAACATTAGAGGATCGAGAGGTATACAATGAACATTCTTTTTTATTTGTTGACATACATTTTTATATTCACGTGTTCTGCAGATAATAAATCATTATAAACATCAAGGGGAGCAGTTTTTTAGCAGGCAAAAATCGCATAATCGAGTGAGCAGTTATTCAGCTCCATTATTCCCAGATAAAGTAGATTCATCTGAAAAACCAAAGGAAACACAACCCCAACGGAAATATTACTCTTATGTACTACCTTCTCCTATCGATACAAAAAATCCAATTTCAAAGACACCTACATCTGTTTCACCAACTCAAAATAATCCATTCAGCAAAAATGAAAGAGATTTTGGTAATGACGCTTCTACCTCAAAGGCCCGATCCACAACAAAAGACGGTAATTCGATGGATTCTTCAACCCAGTTACCCACTCCACGAGACGGTCATAGTGGATTTGATAGTAAATTAGCGAAAAGACAAGCTTACTCTGGTCCACTACAACCGACTAAAACGTTTTCTGGTAAAATTGCATCCACTAGTGGGCCAATTTCATCCACCGAGCTTCCTCATATACGTTCAAATGCAACTCGTAGTGTTTCACCTCCACCTTTATCTTCACCCAAAATAAGTGAGCTTCATGAGCTTCCAAGGCCTCCTCCGAAACCGGCTGTTTTGGTTTCTTCTGGTAATGGGACCGGTGGTTATTTAAGCTCTTTGTCTTTCAAAAATCCAGAGATATCTGTGTCGAATAAAAATCCGACCGCGTCTCCTCTACCGCCGCCTCCTTTAGCTGTTTCCAGAAGTTTCTCACTCCACTCTAGCAACAACCCGAGTGGGAGAGGTGGTAGGGTTGAAGAAGTGTCTTCCCCTCCACTCACACCCATTTTGCTTTCGAGCATGAAGACTACAAGCCGCACCTAAGGTATTATGATATCGATATGTTACTACTTACTAGGAGGGGTCTTTGGAAAAGTGATTATGTCGATTTCTGATTATTTCAACTTCAAACAATCTTAAAGCTAGCTTTTGGATGTGCTTTCGTTATTCGGAGCTGTCATAATCATATAATTTGATGTTTGATTTTAAATTTTGGGCAATGCTAAATTGAAAAAATCTATTATAAAATGACCAAATAATTTATCTGAGAAATATGTGATGTGAGAAATGGATGTGAATATCTATCAAATCAAAGATTGGGTGACTAGCTCCTTTAGTTTACCTTTAGTCAATCAGCTGGTTAAGCTAATTTTTCAACTGAAAGTAGAATACATGTAATTATCATTTATCCATTGATATTATGTAAATATGGACAGTGGTTTGTTTTATTTTATTTTATTTATTTTATTATTATTTTTTTTTTTTTGTTAGCTGTTAATTGAAAGAAGCACTGCACAGATATTGACACAGTGGTTTGTTTTATTTTATTTATTTATTTTTTGTTTGTTTTGATTGAATGGATTTTTGCAGGGGGGGAGCTGATTTGTGTTGAACTTGAACATATTTATTTTTGCGTCGGTTGGATGGTAACTGTATACGGTTTCTTCATTATCTTGGGTTTCGAGGGGTGTACCTGTAAATATAATGAAAAGTTTTGCTGTTGTCTTGGTTAATGGACATCTTTAGAGAATTTTGGATTTTCTTCTTAGTCCAAATTTAGCATTTTGTTTAGTCATTATACTTCGTATGCGAAATATGTTTATGATTATGGAACTTGAGTCGTATTTAAGACTATTACAAGTGACGGATTCACATGTATGCTACAATTGATGGATGGTAAACAAACCAATATGATGGTCAGTCTTGATGGGTGATGCCTAAAAGGTCCTGGTTTCGAAATTGTGTGCGTGTGGTGTGTGTGTGTGCGCTTTTTTTTTGGAATGTGCATGTATGATTTCAGTGTTATCTCTTGCAAAACTATGGATTCGAAACATAAGGATATGCTTATTTGAAGAAAACTATTACTAACTCGCGGGACAAGTGCTAGACATATTGACATCTTCTCGTGTTGAATTCAAATTTAACAAGTTATGTTGAAAATTGTGTGAGAAAACATCGTTAAGAAGTGTATTTATTTTTGAAAAATGATTCTTATGCCTAATTAGCAAGCTTACTCGTATGTTTAATGATTTGATTGATAGATTTGAAAAGGTCATTGGTGGGAATTCGGAGAGAAAAAAATGTAGAGTATAATACAAGTGTATAAGTAATTTATGCATTAAGCATTTATTTAAGCATAGATTGTAGGTTAAAATAGCATTACTTAAAAATGAAATAATTGTGATATTTCATTTTGGTACAAAACTCAAAAACTTGACGAAGTCATAAATTTACTCAGGAAAATGAGGAGAAGAATTGCTTCATCATACAAAAATTGAACATTGGGTATCACTTAGGCTTGTGACAGTGGTGACCCATATTGCATCATCTTTCCGGCTGTCACCTCAGCTTTCTCTCTCCACAACCCATATTCACCTATCTCATTACAGTGGCAACCCATATTGCATCATTTTTATTTATTTTTTTATTTACATTTTTTAACACAAACACAAATTTTATTAATAAAATGTAAACATTACATAAACGAAACGATACGGAATTAAACAACTAAAAATTAAAAGTAAACATTACATGACAACACATAACATAAAACACGATACGGAAAATAAATAAAACACGATACGGAAATACTTAACATAAAACACCATTACTCATCGTCTCTGTCTCATGCATCTGTGTTTCTCAGAATGAACCACACATGTTGATAATTTAACCCTCTTCCATGGCGTTCATGATAAATTCGGTTTGCATTGCTGAGACGACAATGGTCTTGACTTGTACGCTGCAACTCTTTGTAAATATCATTATATCTACGACATTCAAGGTTGATTCTATCCATTGAGCCGTAATACTATTTTTATTAAGGTGCTCACCGTCAGTCTGATCGTTGAACCTTTGTGTAACTTCATTCCAAAAAGAACGTCCATTCACAAGGTCTCTAGAATCATGAACTTCAAGCCATACGTTAGCTAACAAATATTCTTCTTCCATTGACCAACGATTATTCATTGTGAAATGCTTTAGGAGTGTGTGAAGAATATGGTATGATGTGTTATTTATAGGGGGATAATATAAGAAGCGGGATATTTGTAAACTTTACATATTCAAATTCAAAATAGGAAGCGGGATATTTTTAAATTCAAAATTCAAACAGAATGCGGGATACATTTTAAATACAAAATTCAAATAGAAGGCGGGATCTTTTAACACAAACTTAACTTTTTATTAATAAAAACATAAACGTTACATAAACATAAATGCAAAACGATAAGAAATTAAAACATTACAATACTAAATTAAAAACTTAAACTTCAATTATAATCTGGGTGATCCCAGGTTTAAGAGTTGTTGGAGTCGTAACCGTCGTCATAAGGATCAAAGCTAGCAAACCTCTCTTGTTCGATCTGAGCTTCCAACCTGCTTAGCTCCCTGATTAGCCTGAAATGGTCAGATAATTATTGGTCAACCACTTGTGAATGGTCAACTATAATAGTCAAACAACTTAGGCCAATGCTTCCGTGGAATACAGTGTTTCCCCGGGTCGTAATGTCCCAACGAGGTGTGCGATGGTTTATTAAAAACGAATCTGTGATCGAGTGAATATGAACAGGAAAGGTATAAAAGTGTGTGTGAGTGATTAAACTAGGGTTTCATAAAATAAAATAACTTAGATAAACTATTTTAATGATTACGTAAAACTTAGATATCTAAAAACGTTTAATAACTAAAAACGCGTACGTTTAATTTAAATCTACGTAAACGTACGAAACAAAAACAATTTTAACTAAAGTAGTAATTTGCAAACCTTAGGGGCTTAAATGCAAATTAAATAAACTTAAAATATTTATTTTATAATTACTAATTATTTAATTAATTATTATTATTTAATAACTATTATTAATTATCTAATAATACACTAATAATTAATAAAATGTAAAATAAGTCTAAGAAAAATAAAATTAAAATTTGTAAAAGTCTAAAATATTATAAAACTTATTTTAAAAATAAAATTATATTTTTCACACTATTATTCTAATTATTATTAATTATTAACTATTTAATTATTATTTAACTATTTATATGATTTAAATTATTAAAAATACTAAAAAGACTAAGATAATTAAGAAGATTTTCATAAATCTAATTAACCATCACAGGAATCCTAAAAAATTATAAAAACTTTATTTTATCTATTTTTAAACTAGTTTACTAATTATTATTCTAATTATTAATTAATTATCAATTAAACTATTTAAATTATAAAAACTAGTAAATGAACAGTAAAAATTCTAGAAAAATTCCTAAAATTATTTTATGACATATAAATGCTAGGAAAAATATAAAAACTAGGTTTTACCTTATAAAAATTAATTATGCTATTTATAACTTAATTATTGATTACTTATTAATAAAACTAATATTAATTATAGTTAATACTAAAATACAGAATAAAAATCTGAGAAAATTATTAAAAATACTTTAATATAAAAGGAAATTAATAAAAATATAAAAATACAACTTACTTAATAAAAATCTAAAAATGAAAATTAAAATTAAATTATATTAAATAGAAACTATCACTTATTTTTATATTTGTTTTTCTGGATTTTTCTTTTACAAACCTAATTTATACCTAAAAATAACTAACTTTTATAAAAACAATATTTTTATAACTTAATAATAAGCTGTTTATAAGCTAAGAACCTAAACAGTTGACTTTAGTTGACTAACTAGGAAAATAAGCTCAAATGGGTAATTGTGGGGCCCACAATGGATGATTATGATTCAATTAAGTTATGTGAACTTGTTTAATCAAGTTTCAACTGAATAAGCTCACAAGATAAGCAATTGAGCTCAAATAAGCACATCCAAATACCAACTGTCACTCAGAATTGGGACAGAGTTGAGGGTCAAATTTAGGTGGGGTCCACTGAATCCTAGGTCAAATAAAAGGTCAAATCTGAAAGCCTACTAGAAGGGGGGTTCAAAGGTACAAGATTGGACAAGTGGGGCCCACTGAGGTGGCCACAAATCACCACCAAAGTGGTGGTGATGGACTGTGTTATGCTGGTGCAGGGGAAGGCTCAGCCCTGCAGCTGTCTTTCCAAGCTTGTGGGGCCCAGTACAAAATTCACAAAAATGAGATAAGGGTGGGAATCAATAGTTGAGCTAGGAGTCTATTACTACAACAAATTTCAGACCTTGAAACCTAATACAAAATTCACAAGAAATCTTGGAGTTTTTAGGTTTCCCTGCACAAGCACAATTTGACTTTTTGTAAAACTTAACTAGTTTGACTATTTTGGATTTCTAACACTTCTAACTGATTAATTAAGTTATATTAGACTGAAATAAAACTTACTTAAGTGAAATTAACTACTTATGAAGAGATTTGAGTGAGTATGGATCTTAAATACCAAACAGTTAACTGTTATGCAATATGGAATGTGATTTTGACTTTCTGATATAACTACTGATTATGCAATGGTTGTTCTATGTTATTTTACCACAGATAAGGTTGTTTAACACAACTTTAGTCAATAAAATCAGCAAATGCTTATCAAAACAGATAGTTCCAAACACCCCCTTAAATCTTGATTATACTACTAACTTAGATTTTAAGACTAAATATATTGATTCCAAGTTTTACAACAGATAATCTACACTAATTAAAGCTTAATGAACACAATATTTCCACAAATAACAATAATAACAAGAGAATGCATAAAACAAATTTATGACTTACAAATGGTATGTGACTGAGAGTTGAGTAACCATGACCAAGATCATTCCTAACAACCTTCCACAAGGTTTCTAATACCAAAACAATACATTATCCATCATACTCCATTGCTTTTCCTTCTTCTTCTTTTGATTTTCTATTTTTCAACTATTTTTCTCTATTTTTTTAGTATTTTTCTTTTATGAGCTAAATAGACACTTAAGGTATATAAAAGCTTAATTAAGCTTTGTCAAAGCTTAAGTTAGTTTTTAGAATCCAATAACAACAACAACAAACAAAATTAAGCAACTTGTCAAATTTGCTTAAAATTGCTACAATGGAGATTTATAACTGAAACTTGAAATTAAAACTGGATAAAGTATAAATTACATTAAGAAAACAGAATACAAGCTTTGAAATACAAAGATTACAACTAGATTGGATTTTTACTTAACTACGATTATACTACTCCTAATTTACACTAATACTTTTACTCTTCTCCTTTATTCTTGATATATAGATGATAAAAAGGGTCCTTGCAGCTTTCTGAATCTATCCCACTCAATTTGAGCCATTGATATGGTCAATTGAATCCACACCGTTCAAACCTGCTTTTTCGCGCCAAAAAGTCATGGTGTCAGTGTGGGGTACTGTAGTTTGCGTGGAGAGGTAATTAGGGTTTAATGGGGGCTTGTATGGTTGTGTGAGGTGGAGGAGAGTGGTTAGGACAGGTGGTGGGTGAGCTGGTATTGAAACCAGTGAGGTGGTGGTGGTATGGTTTTGGGAGGGAAAGGGTAAAAGGGGGTGGTTTGGTTGAGTTGACCGGGTCAACTCCAGGGGTTGGGATTGGCTTATGTGTTTTGGGCTTGCTGGATCATATAACAAAAAAGGGTGGGCTGGGTAGTGTAGTTTGGATTGGATTGGTTTTTTGGTTTAGTTAATAGTTTAGGGTCCGGTTGGTTTTAGTAACATAAGGACCAATTTTGTAATTTGGAAAAAAAATATAGGGACTGAAAATGTAAATCCCCATAAGTAATTATAAGGACCTATGTTGCCATAAATAAATAGTACAAGGGGTATGTTTGATATTTTTCACTTTTTAAATACCCGGGGACTATTTTTGCCAAACTGTCAAACTTCAGGGACCAATTATGTAATTTCACCAAACTTCATACCAAGGACCATTCCTGCAAAAGATTAGTAGTACAAGGACCAATATTGATTTTTTCTCAAAGTTTTTACATCCCAGGGACCATTTATGTCAATTTCCAAAGTATAGGGACTAAACTTGTAATTTTATGAAACTTTGCACCAAAGGACTAAATATGTAACTTTATGATTAAAAAGGACCTTTGGTGACTTTTTCATGTTTTTAGAATAACCAGGGACTAGTTTTGACAACTTTTGAAACTTGAGGGACTGAAACTGCCAATTATGCAAACTTTGTACGTTTTTCATCTGTTTTTGATTATTTTGCATTTGAAACATATAAAACACACTTCTAAGATATTTGAAGTATTTTGATGCATATTTGAGTGTTTTTGTATGTTTTGGCAGTTCAGATTGGTATAAAATGATGAGTATTTAGACGCTCATCAATCTCCCACACTAAACTATTGCTAGTCCCTAGCAATCTTTTGAGAAAAACTTAATGGATTTGAAAAACTCTTTACCAAAAGCCATCACTTCTAGAGTAGCCAGATGTAAGAACTGTGGTACACCTGATAACTGTGTGATTTTGAGCAAACCACCAGCTGTCAACGGATTTGATTAGTCTTTACCAAAAGCCGTTTGCTTCTGGACTAGCCAACTCTTGATGGAATAGTCAACATCTTGGTGAGCTGATTACCAATTATGGTTTTTCCACTGCCTTTACCACAAGCCATAATCTTGCGGGCTAGCCAACTCATTCGCTTTTTAGGATATGGCGAGTTGAGGAACCATACAATTTTGGGCAAATTGCAAGCCATAAACGGTTTTGAGTTATCTTTACCAAGAACCGTTTGCTCCTGGATTAGCCAATCCTTATGTGGGTTAGACATGGCGGACTGATAACCATTTATTGCGTTCTAAGTGAGAAAAATTTTTAAAATTTGGGCTAAAATGGGGGTTCTTGATGGAACATGTGTTTAAATTCGTTAGAATAACGAATCTCCCCCCACACTTAGAACTGAATATTGTCCTCAATATTCAAAGTACCGAGTGTTAAACCAACACTTAGAACGTAAGAAAGAAAATATTCCATAGCCTTTATTTAAGTTTATGTACACACATTTTTTTTTAAGAGAATATTTACATATATACAACATGTGGGTTAGTATCTCCCCCACACTTAGGGTGAAAACCCTAAGTACATGCTACTGTTTTTGATTACCGAGTCGCTAGCTTGACTCGACCCCGAATTCATTTGTCCATGGGGAAGCATGATGTGGAAGAGACAATCTCAATCGGACTTTCATTCAAGATGTTTGGATAAACATTTGAAGCACGTGAAAGTTCCACACCGATGAGATAAGTACCCGGCTCATAATTTATAAATGAGAATGTCGAGGTCAAAGATAATGTCTTCACTCCCAAAAGAGTGAAGAACAGGAGAAGCCACGAGATATATGAAGAAAAGAAAGAAAGTCATGATGAAAATCATGACTAACTCCTCATCTTCAATAGGAGAATTCATTGTTTCATGAATCTCCTCTTTTAAGCTCGTTTGATCAAGACATATTATGGGTATGTCTAGATCAAAATAAAATTTATCATACTCCGGAAGAGATATGATATGAGTGAGTTCACGGGAGAACTCCTCAAAGGTGAATGATTCATATTCGGGATTGATTTGAGTGAGTTCACTGGGAAACTCCTCAAAAGTAAATGATTCATAAACAGGAAGAGAATTATAAGAATGAGAAGTAGTGATACCACTTATCTTTTCTCCCGTTTGATCAAAATGGAATGTTTGCAATTCCGGAATAGAATCATTGATCAAAACCTCACTATCCTTGACGGGTATAGGAGATGAAATAGGCTTTTCATTAAAAGCCTCGATTCTAGAAATGAGAAGATTAGCATTTAATAATGTAAGACAAAGAGATTCGTTTTGGATTATTTCTTCATCATTCTCTTCATCTGAACTGACAAGGTCAGAAGGTAATTCCCCCACATAACTTATGTCTCCACAAGATAAAGAATAGTTTTCATCAGAATCAGAGAACATCTCAATATGATCATTTGGGAAGACAAGAGGGGGAGGGATATCACACATAAGATCAAGAATTCTCTGTGACTCACTTGGGATTGAGACAAGGTTCTCAACACTAGACTTTATGAATTCGTCCGATTCCTTATTAGGAACAGTGTCAAGATGCTCGTCCCCCATGCTCAGAGAGTGAGTGGGAACCTTGGGTGTGATAACAGTAGACTCAGGGAATTGAGAAGGACTAGCAGTAATGGATTCTACAAGTTCCATTATTTCTACTGCTAGTGATTCAGTTGTATTCTTTTCTCCTTGTATTTCTACTGAAGTAGCTTCAACTGAAGTTGAATCAAAAGGTTTCTCAGATAGCTTTGGGATTGGAACAAGGGCATTTATTTCCTTAAGAGGAGTTACTTTGAATTGCTTGTCCCCCATTATTAAGATATCTGAAGGGTCCTTTGAGTTTTTGTCTTCAATTGGTTCATCCTCATCACTTTCATCCTCAAGATGTAATGAGTTAACAAGAGGTTTTTGTTTTCTAAGAATCTGATCCTTAAGACTGTTTATTCCATCTTGAATGGTTTGGTTGAATTGAGTTTGATTAATCATCATTTTAGTAATCAATTCAGATTTAGCTAACTCGTCCTGAGGAAGTGGTTGAGGGTTTGTGTACTGTGAAGGCTGGTTAAAACCAAATTCATGATTGTTACAAGGAACCTGTTCATAGACAAACTGATTCCTAGTTTGACAATCAGAGCTGTAGTGAGGGCCTCCACAATACTCACAACAGTAAAACTGTTGGGTCTCATGGTGTGGAAGCTGATGGTAAGAATCAGTCGTGTCATAGTAGGAATAGGGATTCTGGTTATAGACAGACCCGTTTCCTGACTCTATCATGCCACAACCGGGGCAATTACCACCATTATAAGAACTACCACACCATTGACAAACAAGAGGGTGAGAATAAGACATAGAAAGAATCAAAGGAGGGTGAGAAATGAAGAATCAAAAAGGTAGGAGTGTAAAGGTGAATATTTTTGATATTTTTGAAAATTTTTATAGTAATAATAATAAGGAAAATATTTTTGGTTTTTTTTGTGTTCGTTGAAAACTGATTTTAAAAAGTTTTCGGGAACAGTTTTGTTTTTATATGATAATAATCTGAACAAGGATGGATAAATATACAATGAGCGTGTATTCAGGTTCACTAATACGCAAAATCGTTTAGAATAAGCGCACAACCTCCCCGGCAGCGGCGCCAAATTTTGATTGGCCTGAAACGGTCAGATAATTATTGGTCAACCACTTATGAATGGTCAACTATAATAGTCAAACAACTTAGGCCAATGCTTCCGTGGAATACAGTGTTTCCCCGGGTCGTAATGTCCCAACGAGGTGTGCGATGGTTTATTAAAAACGAATCTGTGATCGAGTGAATATGAACAGGAAAGGTATAAAAGTGTGTGTGAGTGATTAAACTAGGGTTTCATAAAATAAAATAACTTAGATAAACTATTTTAATGATTACGTAAAACTTAGATATCTAAAAACGTTTAATAACTAAAAACGCGTACGTTTAATTTAAATCTACGTAAACGTACGAAACAAAAACAATTTTAACTAAAGTAGTAATTTGCAAACCTTAGGGGCTTAAATGCAAATTAAATAAACTTAAAATATTTATTTTATAATTACTAATTATTTAACTAATTATTATTATTTGATAACTATTATTAATTATCTAATAATACACTAATAATTAATAAAATGTAAAATAAGTCTAAGAAAAATAAAATTAAAACTTGTAAAAGTCTAAAATATTATAAAACTTATTTTAAAAATAAAATTATATTTTTCACACTATTATTCTAATTATTATTAATTATTAACTATTTAATTATTATTTAACTATTTATATGATTTAAATTATTAAAAATACTAAAAAGACTAAGATAATTAAGAAGATTTTCATAAATCTAATTAACCATCACAGGAATCCTAAAAAATTATAAAAACTTTATTTTATCTATTTTTAAACTAGTTTACTAATTATTATTCTAATTATTAATTAATTATCAATTAAACTATTTAAATTATAAAAACTAGTAAATGAACAGTAAAAATTCTAGAAAAATTCCTAAAATTATTTTATGACATATAAATGCTAGGAAAAATATAAAAACTAGGTTTTACCTTATAAAAATTAATTATGCTATTTATAACTTAATTATTGATTACTTATTAATAAAACTAATATTAATTATAATTAATACTAAAAGACAGAATAAAAATCTGAGAAAATTATTAAAAATACTTTAATATAAAAGGAAATTAATAAAAATATAAAAATACAACTTACTTAATAAAAATCTAAAAATGAAAATTAAAATTAAATTATATTAAATAGAAACTATCACTTATTTTTATATTTGTTTTTCTGGATTTTTCTTTTACAAACCTAATTTATACCTAAAAATAACTAACTTTTATAAAAACAATATTTTTATAACTTAATAATAAGCTGTTTATAAGCTAAGAACCTAAACAGTTGACTTTAGTTGACTAACTAGGAAAATAAGCTCAAATGGATAATTGTGGGGCCCACAATGGATGATTATGATTCAATTAAGTTATGTGAACTTGTTTAATCAAGTTTCAACTGAATAAGCTCACAAGATAAGCAATTGAGCTCAAATAAGCACATCCAAATACCAACTGTCACTCAGAATTGGGACAGAGTTGAGGGTCAAATTTAGGTGGGGTCCACTGAATCCTAGGTCAAATCTGAAAGCCTACTAGAAGGGGGGTTCAAAGGTACAAGGTTGGACAAGTGGGGCCCACTGAGGTGGCCACAAATCACCACCAAAGTGGTGGTGATGGACTGTGTTATGCTGGTGCAGGGGAAGGCTCAGCCCTGCAGCTGTCTTTCCAAGCTTGTGGGGCCCAGTACAAAATTCACAAAAATGAGATAAGGGTGGGAATCAATAGTTGAGCTAGGAGTCTATTACTACAACAAATTTCAGACCTTGAAACCTAATACAAAATTCACAAGAAATCTTGGAGTTTTTAGGTTTCCCTGCACAAGCACAATTTGACTTTTTGTAAAACTTAACTAGTTTGACTATTTTGGATTTCTAACACTTCTAACTGATTAATTAAGTTATATTAGACTGAAATAAAACTTACTTAAGTGAAATTAACTACTTATGAAGAGATTTGAGTGAGTATGGATCTTAAATACCAAACAGTTAACTGTTATGCAATATGGAATGTGATTTTGACTTTCTGATATAACTACTGATTATGCAATGGTTGTTCTATGTTATTTTACCACAGATAAGGTTGTTTAACACAACTTTAGTCAATAAAATCAGCAAATGCTTATCAAAACAGATAGTTCCAAACACCCCCTTAAATCTTGATTATACTACTAACTTAGATTTTAAGACTAAATATATTGAATCCAAGTTTTACAACAGATAATCTACACTAATTAAAGCTTAATGAACACAATATTTCCACAAATAACAATAATAACAAGAGAATGCATAAAACAAATTTATGACTTACAAATGGTATGTGACTGAGAGTTGAGTAACCATGACCAAGATCATTCCTAACAACCTTCCACAAGGTTTCTAATACCAAAACAATACATTATCCATCATACTCCATTGCTTTTCCTTCTTCTTCTTTTGATTTTCTATTTTTCAACTATTTTTCTCTATTTTTTTAGTATTTTTCTTTTATGAACTAAACAGACACTTAAGGTATATAAAAGCTTAATTAAGCTTTGTCAAAGCTTAAGTTAGTTTTTAGAATCCAATAACAACAACAACAAACAAAATTAAGCAACTTGTCAAATTTGCTTAAAATTGCTACAATGGAGATTTATAACTAAAACTTGAAATTAAAATTGGATAAAGTATAAATTACATTAAGAAAACAGAATACAAGCTTTGAAATACAAAGATTACAACTAGATTGGATTTTTACTTAACTACGATTATACTACTCCTAATTTACACTAATACTTTTACTCTTCTCCTTTATTCTTGATATATAGATGATAAAAAGGGTCCTTGCAGCTTTCTGAATCTATCCCACTCAATTTGAGCCATTGATATGGTCAAATGAATCCACACCGTTCAAACCTGCTTTTTTGCGCCAAAAAGTCATGGTGTCAGTGTGGGGTACTGTAGTTTGCGTGGAGAGGTAATTAGGGTTTAATGGGGGCTTGGATGGTTGTGTGAGGTGGAGGAGAGTGGTTAGGACAGGTGGTGGGTGAGCTGGTATTGAAACCAGTGAGGTGGTGGTGGTATGGTTTTGGGAGGGAAAGGGTAAAAGGGGGTGGTTTGGTTGAGTTGACCGGGTCAACTCCAGGGGTTGGGATGGGCTTATGTGTTTTGGGCTTGTTGGATCATATAACAAAAAAGGGTGGGCTGGGTAGTGTAGTTTGGATTGGATTGGTTTTTTGGTTTAGTTAATAGTTTAGGGTCCGGTTGGTTTTAGTAACATAAGGACCAATTTTGTAATTTGGAAAAAAATATAGGGACTGAAAATGTAAATCCCCATAAGTAATTATAAGGACCTATGTTGCCATAAATAAATAGTACAAGGGGTATGTTTGATATTTTTCACTTTTTAAATACCCGGGGACTATTTTTGCCAAACTGTCAAACTTCAGGGACCAATTATGTAATTTCACCAAACTTCATACCAAGGACCATTCCTGCAAAATATTAGTAGTACAAGGACCAATATTGATTTTTTCTCAAAATTTTTACATCCCAGGGACCATTTATGTCAATTTCCAAAGTATAGGGACTAAACTTGTAATTTTATGAAACTTTGCACCAAAGGACTAAATATGTAACTTTATGATTAAAAAGGACCTTTGGTGACTTTTTCATGTTTTTAGAATAACCAGGGACTAGTTTTGACAACTTTTGAAACTTGAGGGACTGAAACTGCCAATTATGCAAACTTTGTACGTTTTTCATTTGTTTTTGATTATTTTGCATTTGAAACATATAAAACACACTTCTAAGATATTTTAAGTATTTTGATGCATATTTGAGTGATTTTGTATGTTTTGGCAGTTCAGATTGGTATAAAATGATGAGTATTTAGACACTCATCACTCCCACTCATCCTCAGAGTTCCAGTCATCATCAGCAGCTTTCACATTTTTCTCAAAACTTAGCTGAAAGTGATCAAGATGAGGTTGCTGTTGTTGTGGCTCAACGACTCTTGGTGCAGATGAACTTGATGCACCTTGCACAAATTGTTGTTGTTGTGGTGGTGCATCAGTAGCTGCCACATTTTCCTCAAAACTCAAACGTATCTTGTTGATTTTTCGTTCTCTATCTTCTGACACAACCCCACAATGTTTCAACAACATCAGCGTCTTTGCGAAACTCATTGTACAAAAACTGGTAGATCACATATTTTCTGTCGATAGAGATATTTTTGCACTCCGTGTATCGTGTTCTCAGGCGTTGTTTGCGTAACTTCGTCAGCTCAAACTTCTTAATAACTTCGATAATTGCATCTTGGCGTTCCTTGTCGACTTGTTTTTTGACATAGTTTTGAACTTGTTTGACAGTGTAGGGAAGTTTGTAAGCCATTTTTTGTGTTTGATTTGTTGTTTGAATTATGTTTGAAATTGTATATTTGAAAGTGGGTTTGATTTGGGTATTTATAAGATGAAAGTGGTTAATTTTTTTTTCCTCAAACGGTATGAAACAAAATGCTACAAATCGTTCGTTCTAGCAACCGATTTTCCTACTTTCTTGCCGGCGACCAATTTCAAAACAAACCATCACAGTGGTGTCGAACGATATCCATATCGTTCGACCGATGTGATCGATCGATGTTTTTCAGCCCACTATCACAAGCCTTAAAAGTTGTCTTTAGTCACACCTCAACAATAAAAGAAGCAAATTAACTTTTAACAATTGAAGTTATATACTACCACAAAAATATCATTGTAATTTACTGAAGAAAGTAGTGTATTTTAATAATAATAATAATAATAATAATAATAATAATAATAATAATAATAATAATAATAATTGTTGAAAAATAGATAAACCTGTAAAAAGAAAGGATAAAAAAAAGAGAAGGATTGGAGGAAATCCAATCCTTGAGGAGGACTGGAAGAATGGCGATAATTCAAGCACCTGCCTTTTGCTGCGACCATTTTATCATCCATAAATCTTGTTCAATCCCCCCCATTCACAAAACTACTAGTTGTTCATCCCTATCTTTATCCTCAATCAACAGCACAAACTCCTCCACTCATCTGTCACTCAACAACCGTCGCAAACTATTCACAACCTCCTGCTCACTTCTCGAAGATGGTGTCTCAGGTACCTTACTCCTTTTATACTACTAGTACTAGTCTTTGCACACCAACTGTTTAATTTTAAAATTCCTATATACTGTACAAGTTACTCTGAATTAAGTAGTAATACTTTAAGGCTGTTTGGTGCTCTTGTATATGTTTACTTGAATTCTAGTTAGTTATATTTATGCACACTGTTACTTAGGATATGCTGCCTGCCTGGCTGCTTCTTATTCTTAAAACCAAAAAAGAAAAAAGAGAAAAGAGAGACCAAGCTCAATGACGCCGAGCGTGTTTTTTATGCCGTTTCGTGTGCTCTTAGTGTTAATGGGTCTTTGGGATTTGCCTTTTTTTTTTTTTTTTTTTTTCCTTCCTGCTTATGCTTGTTCAGTTGTGCTCATAAATTAGTACTTATATGCTCCTGAAAATTAAGCGCTTCAGAAAACTGTGTTTGGATTTGCTTATTTTGTGAGGGGAAAAAAAAAAGTACTTGAAAATTGATAAATTTGTTGAAAATTTTCAATTAAAGTCATATATAAAAGGTCTTAGGTTAAATATTGTGGTACAACACTCAACTAATCAGCTCCCAACATGCGTATCCGCGTATCACAATCTTGTCATTTTGCCTCAAAATAAGCAGACAGGAGCAGTTTGGATAACATAAAAATGTTTTTGCTAAAAACTATGCAGATAAAATAAGCAATCCCAAACCACCCGCTAAGTGTGACTTCTAAATATTGGCGACCCATATGGAAAGTAGAATTTAGGGATAGGCAAACAGACAGTGAGAAAGAAGTGGATTTAGGTTAATCTTATGTAAATTGGCTAATCAACAATCCTGTAAATTGTTGTGTTCTTGTGGTTATTTACTTCTCCACATCCTTCTTTTTGTATAGTAGGTGACTTTGTGTGTGTGTTTTTTTCAAATTCGGATGAAATGGGTGGCTTAAAAGTAAAACCTTGGTACCCGAGGAATTGTACCTTTGTGATGTTGAATTGAATTTTATGGTCTTGTAGGAGTATGCTCTAATATTGACTCCCTAAATGATTCTACATAAGAGCTTTATATGATTGTTAACATCATCCATGCTTTATATTGTTGTATTGAAGGTTCTGCAGTTCAGACTCTTGAGATTGATCCCATGTTAGATGTCAAGGTAATTTTTAACCTCCCAATGATTATTTGATATTATCTTCGTGATGCATGATAAAAGTTCACATCGTACGATTATGTTAATGGAAAATGATGGAAACAATTAACTTCATTCAGATTCTGTTTTCAGAAGAAGGCAATGGAAATAGCCCCCGGATTGAAAGGAACTTCCATATATCTTGTTGGTAAGTTCTAGTTTGTCTTACCCTTTTGCGGAAATCTTTGTGTGTACTGGAAAACATCTTATTGTTCTTGATTATATAACAGGGATAAACAGCACAATGAAAACAAGATTGGGGAAGATTCTGGCAGATGTACTCCGGTATTACTATTTTGACAGGTACCTTGTTCTCACTCTGATTTGTTTCTGAAAAAAGAGGGAATTTTTAAAGACATGTTAGCTTGTATGCAGTGATAGTTTGGTTATCGAAGCTGCTGGTGGTGAAGCTGCTGCAAAACAACTTCTAGATATGGATAAATCTGCATTCCGTGAATCAGAGGTAGTTCCTAGTTCCTACCTATCATTTAAGCTAGAGGTGACCAAATGTGCGGGTTGAGGGCAGGTCAAAATGGGTACTTTCTGTATGGCCCCAAACGGGTTAGTCAGATTGACCTAAAATGCTTTTGTCCAAATATTTTCACCTTTTTGGTAGATGAATAGTGTGCCTAATATGATTACGTATAGTATATATATCTTTTCAAACATAAAAATGTTTTCTAGCAATAAATGACTTAAGAGGTTCTATTCATTAAACATAACTTTGGGTGACTTTCAATTCATTTGACTGATTTCCCATTAGCTGAATCTTCTGATATCTCCAGTTTGGGGTAAAATAAAACATAACTCAAATCAAACCATTCAACTAATAAACGTGCTGATATTGCTACCACTACTTGTCTACTTCAAGAGTTCAAGTACTCCTTATATTGGCATATTTCAATGATATTTATAACCATTTGTTCCTTGCAAATGATATGTTATTTAACTGGTCAAATAACTTACAGACTGAAGTATTGAACCAATTATCATCAATGGGTCGCATGGTTGTTTCTGCTGGAGATGGTGCTGTTCAGAGTTCAACCAACCTGTATGTGTTTTGGCTTTTATTTATATCTCCCAGTGTTAGTTAAGGTCGTCCCAAATTGACTTGCCCTACTTGATTTGATTTACTGAAGGCATTGGATGTTACAGGTCATATTTGAGACATGGTATCTCAGTACATGTAGACGTTCCTTTGGATATGGTAGCCAAGGAAATAGTAGAAGATGGGCTTCGACTATTTGGAACAGAGATTTCGCCATCCGCATCTCATTCTGAGGTATGCCCCAAATTTTACTAGAGGTGTTTGATGTAAATTGTTTACTGTAATACATAAGGACATCACCAGAATGTGACAAAGGTTTCAAAAGGGTCACCCAGTTATAAAAACGTCAAAGGATGTCACCAAACTTTCAAAAAGTTGCCATTAAATTTAAAGGTTTGTATCAAATGAGTTGATGACCTTTATACCCTTAATGTAAATTTAAAAATTCTTATATAAGAAGTAACACAGATCTCAGGCACACTTTTACAAAGTTAAAAGATATACATTCTCACATTAATATCAACGCAACAACTACCAAACAATTTATACATCAGATGTCAAAAGTAGCAAACCCCCTCTCCATGTGACGTCTTTTTCCCTCTTCCCTACGAGGCTATGACATATCCACATCCTTCTCTTTTTCAAGTGACCATACCTCCTTTGTTTTCTACTTCAAACTTTTATTTTTTGTTTTAAACTCTTAAGGTTTGTTTTTCTACGTTGGGTTATCGTGAGAAAACCCCATATACTTTACTCGAAGTGGTTGAGTCCTTATAGTAGTGTACATCCGTGGTTTAAGTAGAACGTATACAATAGGGACATCATTGGTTCAGTAACAATGTTTGAGGACCTAGGTCCCTAACCACTCACAAAATAAGATTTTATATATTTTTTTGACAATTTCCCTTAAATGTTTGACTACCTAATACTTTGTAATGATGGGTATTGTTTTTAATTTTGCAAGATTTACTATAAGCGATGCTTTTTGGAAAGTTGAGCTGCCTTCTTTGACTGTATATAGTTGGGTCATGGGTGGCATGTTTAGGACTTTAAGCAAAAACTTACATGACCTCCTTGTATATTTAGATTATATTAAAATGACAAAATGTATACCTTGAACAGTAGTATACAAGCAACTGATTTAACTTGCATATGAACAATATTTAGGTGGTAAGCCAGCTAGCTACTCTAAACAAAGAATTGCAAGAAGGATATGCAATGGCAGATGCAACCATTTCACTCGAGAGTATGTCCCAGCAAAACTTGCTACTTTTAATTCTATGAGCACATTATTAGTAATAAGTCAGTCTACGTGTAGTAAAAGGTTTTTTTGTGTAAGCAGAAGTTGCTGGTTTGTTGGGTTATGATGATTTCGATGCTGTTAGCACTGAAGACATGGGTTTGGAGGTGAAAACCATATACATTCATTTACAAAATTACTACAAAAAAACATAAGAAATATGCCTAACGTTATATTTGTCTTGTTATTGTAGCTGCTGACGGAGTTAGAAAAACTTATGAGAGTAAAGAAGATGATGGAGGACGCTGCCAGGCCATTTTAGGTCATTTGTTATGCCAACAAAGCTTCTTGTATGTTGTGGTGATGAATACAATGTAATCTATAGCATGTGCCCATGTCTCATTATCAAATCTTTCATATGTTTAAAGTATTAAAAAAATTAGCCAATCTTTTAACTTATAATGAGCAACCAAATCACAAAATCTGTTTTAAGTGTTGAACATTGCCGGACTCTTTGAGGACAAACATTGTCGTGATGATACAAAACGGCCAAACGAATGAACAAATGATGTTTTTCTTGGCGATCTGAGGAGATCAAGTGCGTTACAACTAGGTCATTTGATGATTAACTTTGGTGATACTTATAACATATCGACATCAATAAAAATATTTGTATAATATCATAGTTTTTAATCAAAAAAAAAAAAAAAAAAAAAAAAAAAAAAAAATCGTCGATATTTACTTGTCATTCGCATCAACTGTATGTTCTCCTACTTTTTTACTACTATTTCTTTTCTTTTTACACATGGATCCCCCTTCCGGAAGTTTGGCATACCATTAAGGCTTGATTAGGCTCCTACACTTTTCTTTGAAAGACATTTAAAATGTGGAAATAACTTGTTAAAGAAATGTTGATATGTTTTGAAGTAGACGTGCCAATGTCGTCATAATAGAGTTATGAAAGAGATCACAAAGAGTGGGTCTTGATCCTTAGCTGTCACCCTCGTGTCGCTGCCAGAAATTCGTGCACCAAACTCTACTAGGAGTAATTTTTTGGTACGCCTTTTCTTTCGAATTAATTTAGCATGTGTTTTAACTTGTCATATGCAAAATACTACTGTAATTTAGTTAATATGGATAGCTAATTATATATAATAATACCTTTACTCACACATAACCGCGAACAACCGCGACATTTACTCGCACATAACCGCGATGATATATACCAACGTTAATTTGTGTATGCAGTTCTTTTTATCATGGTTGTCAGGATCTCGATCCTGATCTTACCAATTTAATATACTGCAAAGCAAAAGCGATCCGGATCTTACATATGATCTTTGAAAGCTTAAGATCTTATAGGATCCCGATCTTGACTATAAGATCTTAAGATCTAATCCGATCCGATCCGATCCTACTTTTCTCGGATAACAAACTAAAAAACGGCACATTTCTAGATTATTTTTTATAGAATTTAAAAAACAACATGTTAATCTTATTAAACATTTCATAATCATAATTTATGACAACATTTTGATGCAACATTCATATAATTTTGTTTTTATAATATATAATAATTTGTAAATTTGTATAATATTACAAAAACTATTAAGAAAATAACATTATAGTAGGATCTTACGATTCCGATCCAATCTTACGATCACGATCTTGCAAAGACGAAAACGATCCTGGTTAGGATCCCGATCTTGAAAACCTTGCTTTTTATGTATATATGAGTATGGAGTAAATAAGAGGACGTATAGTTTAATTTGTGTATGCAGTTCTTTTTATGTATATATGGGAGTAAATGAAAGTAAAAAATATTAATAGTTTAAATTGTAATTAAATATTTAAATATTTAATTGATTGCATTAACTTTTACAAGTAAGAGTATCTTAGATTTTTAGCCTAACAACATTTTTTTTTTTAATATTTTTAAGTTTTAAGCAAATAAGCAGCATAGATAATAAATTCCACACTCGGTATTTTCACTATCGATAATCAAACTAATTACACAGGCATAACTCATTCAAATTCAAACATGCCTCACTAAAAAAATAAAAAAATAAATAAATAAATAAAAACTGTCATGGTCAACTAAATCACCTCCAAATTGTGATCATAATTCATAACGCATTGTTGGGGAAATGTAGGATGCGTGATTCTTTTCTCAGTTACATCTGGACTTATATTTCGACTACGAGATAAATTCTAATTATTTGAAAATAAAGAGTAATGAATAAAAATGTACACATATCAGGAATTAAAAGAAAAAAAAGAAAAAGAGAACGCTAGACGTGTGTCTGTGTACCAGCATTCGGACCGCATGGAAACGGAAATCATCATCAACATCATTCCCAATCCTTCACTATTAACCCCTCTAAATAATTAAAATTACATCGACACCCCTGACATCCTTCACGTATAAAACACCCTTTACCCACCTTATTTTCCAATTTCCACATTACCCTTTTTCCTTTCATTCATCTTCCGGTGGTAGTACTGCTCCTCCAAAACCCCCTGAAAAATTCATCCTCAACCGGTGGCGGAGGAGTTTTATATATTATTCTTATAAATAAATAAATAAATAAATAAAAAGTTTACAGATATACACTCACCCGATGATGAAGAAACAACAAATGTATAGTATAAAAACTAAACTTTAAAATATATAGTACTGTTTAATTCATCTTTTTTTTACTTTTCTTATTCACATTATCATCCTTTGACTGTTACTTTTTTTTATTGATGAATGTCTACACATTATCATCCAATCCAACAAATATAACCTTGTATTCATCGCCGCTGACGTCACTTTTACTTCACCTCCGATCCTTCATTTATTAGTATTATGTATTTAACTCTTTTTTTCATCGGATGTTTGATTCAAACTTGAATCTGATCTAATTTTTGGATTGCGTTTTCTGTAATCTTTTTATATCTGACCTCTACTTTTTATCAAGTTGATTTCCATTGCTGCTACATTGTTACTTTACTTTTATTCTGTAATCTAATATTATGATTTAAAAATTTTCCTTTTTTTTTGCAGGCATGGGCATTGATTCAGCTGAATAGATTGAGCTCACGATTTTTAGCTGAATGTCTGGTGTTTGGGGTTTCGTTGATTAGGTTCTGCGTTTAGTTGATGTTCGTAGGATAGTTTATTAAGTTAGACTAGTTGGATTAAAAACTACATTGTTAAGATAAACGTTGTTTGGGGTGAGAATTTGTGTATAATGGGATTGCCACAAGATTCGTTCTTAGGAAGTTGTGATGTTTTAGAGACCTCGACCATCTTGGACCCTTTAGTTGATGATGGCGTTTGTAATCTGATTGAGATGAAAGCAGATAACACGATTGAATTTGCTGAGTCTGCTGATGATGCTCATGGGTTAAGAATCGGTCCAAATACTAAGTTTGATCTGTCAACGCCTAAATCTGTTCATAGTTTTAAGACTCCATTTTCCCGGATTGTGGGATTTGAAAAATCTGATAAAAAGAATGTCACGTCAGATGCTGCATTGGATGGGCAGGTTAATGCATCTAACGTTAAAATCAATGTGGGTGAAAAAGAATTTAGTGTGTCTATGGCTAGGAAGAGAGTGTTATCACCATTGAACAATATACTTTCTTCTAAACTGTTTGATGGTGATCATATAGATATTGGCTGCAACAATCTTCGCGTTAATGGACATCCTAAAACTGATGATCACAATGTGAAAAATTATAAGAAGGCTAATACGGGAATCAATGATTATTCCCCTAGTCTTTTCACTGACGGTCCTGTTCTAGTGAAAGATGAACTTTTTGCTTCACTTTTTCCACTTGGGTTAAAAGATATTAGAGAATCTAGTAAGCCAAAATTTCAGACCAGACCTATACTAATACCTACAGACAAGGTGAATTCAACACGTTCATCGTCTCCCCTTGGTCCTAGATATTTTGCAGCCAATAAAGTGGACTATGGGTCGGCAAGCAAGTCAGTTGATGAAATCAGTTGTTTACTTGATGAGATTGAGTTCTGTTCTCCTAAAATTTACACAGGAAAGAGCTGGCCTTTTAACAAAGATTTGGGATGTAACTCCCGTATACGGAAGTTAAGGGGAAAAACAAGGGGTCCCACTGTTAGGAGGTCCTTAGTTGGTTCTTTCGAAGAATCATTGTTATCTGGTTACCTTCTATCAGGAGACAGTAAAAAGGTTAGTGCAAGTTTTTTTCAGATTAAGTTCCGTGTGTGTATGCAATTAAGGTCTGCGACTATGTCTAATAAACTGCACATTTATGTGCAGAAAATTGATGGTTTTCTTGCTGTACTAAGTGTCAATGGGGGAACCTTCTCACCAAAAGCACGTAAACTTCCGTTTGCAGTTACAAGTGTTGATGGAGATAGTTACTTACTGTATCATGCTTCAATAGATCTTGCAGGGAGTTCCTCATCGAGAAGCCAAAATCGAAGACTTGGCTTTCACAACGATGATTCACAAAGTTCTAAGAGCCGTTTGCGTATTCCAATGAAAGGGCGGATACAACTGGTATTTGGAATGTTTTATAAAATTTGAGTTACTTAGGTATATGTTCAATAAGACATGGATTAGTTTTTAAGCTAGTACTGTATATATTACAGTTCTTTCGCTGACATCTTTTATGGCTTTACATAAACTGTCATACGCTCGTATACTTTGTGTTTGATCTTCAATGGATTATTTTCCTGTTTAACTCTTACACAGGTTGTAAGCAATCCCGAGAAGACACCTCTTCATACTTTCTTCTGTAATTATGATTTGAGCGACATGCCAGCTGGCACAAAGGCAAGTGTATATCAAAAAAGCCTGATTTTAAACATTCTAAACATGCCAGAATGGAATGTAACAAATTTATCTTGTGATTTCTTAATGTAGACTTTCCTACGGCAAAAGGTCACTCTTGCATCATCAGCTCCGATTCAAAGTTCAGAAAGTTGTTCCTCTGGTCAAAACATAAAAGAAAATGGACCCACTGGGTGCAATGGGTGTGCTTGTCATGTGGATGGTGACTTGACTTCCGGATGGAAGGATGCTTCGCATCATGGAAGTTCCAATCAATATAAAAGTGTATGTTCACGGGTGAACGGAAACACTGCAGCTGTTGGTGCTCTACGCTATGCTCTCCATGTTCGGTTTTTATGTCCTCATAGGAAACGCTCAACAATGGTTCAGAAGTTTGGACCTGATTCTTTATCTCCTGAAAAAACAAGTTTAGAGAATGAAGGGGAGCGGAAGTTTTTCTTATGCAGTGATTTGAAAGTGGTGTTCCCACAACGCCATTCAGATGATGATGAAGGGAAGGTATGTTCATACTATGTATATGTTACTCTCATTGTTAAATTATGAAGGTTGTAGCTGATTAGCAGGCGTAAAACAAGAACTAACTCATATTTATTTGCGGCGGATGACAGTTAAATGCTGAATACCATTTCCCTGAAGATCCAAAGTACTTTGATATCAGCTGCTGATGTTTACGTATTTGATGTTGAAGAACATAGTTAATGGTTATGGAGCATTGGAAAATGTTGTTCTTGAAGAGCATAGGGTTGGTCAATTTTGGTTTCGTGTGTTGTGGTTATTTGATTTGTGTGGAAGCAAGCAAATGCATATACAGGAATTAGGAAATAAATGTGAAGGGCTGCATGTTATATCCCATAGCTAGATGATCATATGAAATGTGATTAACATCTTTATAGGTTAGAAGCTTTGATTATTTTGGTTTCCTCTTGTTTTGCCGCTGTGGTACAGGGTTTAGATATTACAATTCGCACATTGTTCATATGGTTTTTTACATGGTACATGCATATTGCACATTGTACATGATTTTCAAGTTTATAGAGATTTGTTTAACTTTCAAATTTCCGATTTTGATTGTTGAATGCTACACGGTCAGTCAAACTTCACAACGTCACATCATCCGAATGAGTACAACAGTTGATGATTTATGCAGATCGAAATCCAAAATGGTTGTGTTGACCCCCTTCCCTTTCAACTTTTATCTTAACTTTATAAAAATTAATGAATTGACCTAAGATTACGAAAAACATATTTTAGATAACAATTTATTAAAGAGGTTCAAGTGTTTCGGTTCACTTCCTACTTGTGTCATTTTGATTAAAAAACTACACATCAAGCTTAAAACATGCAGCGTTGCATTCTGTCCAGTAGGGTACCACTGATAGTCACAAAACTATATGATAAACCAGACTCAAACTTTCACATTTTAAAATGTCCCAAGTATGAGTATTGCACACTCAAACCATTCCCTAGGCCTAGACGTATAATGAAAAAGAATAGAAAGCCACTAATTACGTACAATTTTAATTCATACGGTTCGGTTAGTTCGGTTAAAAAAAATTTCTGGGCCAAACCGAAAACTGAACCGAACCAAATTCAAATTCGATTCAACCGAACCAAATAACCAAAAACCGAACTCCTATAACCGAAAACCGAACCGAATAACCCGAATTATATAATTTTAATTATTTTTTCATTTAAATTATATATATTTTTAGCACAATTTTTTTTCAAGCTTAAATAATGATATATTTATACTAAAAGAGTTTTAGTAAAAAAAATCATATAAATACATAGAAAAATGTTATATTAATATTAAAAAGAGTTTTAATAATTTATTTCCATATAAATACATAGAAAAAATATATATTTATAAGAATTCAGTTTTCGGTTTTCATTGTCAAAACCATATCCAAACCGATAACCGAATATTTAATTCGGTTCGGTTACGAATTCGGTTCAGTTTTTTTCGATTCGATTTGGTTACCCGATCCATGAACACCATATCACAGGTTCACAAATCGCAGCATGTAATGTTATGTATGTTAGTAACATAAGTATAAAGCCACATGTGTCACAAGATGACCATATTATATTAGCAAAAAGCTACATTTGCTGACAATGATTAATAATTTAAGAGAAAGAGTCTAATCTCATAAAACGAGTACTTCGAAACAAGACTGATATTTGTCCATACAATTCTCAATTTTCCTGTTATGTGCATTCCTTCATAGAAAATCTTACAAATGCAATTTAACTAACAAAGGTTCTACCAGCAATCAAAATCTTCTTCCACATGTAGTTTCAGTAGCCTGAAGACTAACCTTCGCCTGTCAATCACATTATGGATTAGTTAAAACTACTTAGTACAACAAAGGTTATTTCATATTAACGATTGAAATCATCACACTCCAAGAAGCATTTGCAATTCAAAAACTAGCTAGACCCTTAAAGGTACTACAGTAAGGTGTTGTTGATTTTAACAAACTACAATCAAATAACCACCAAAAAAAAAGATTGCTGAAGATCATCGAAAGATGAAATAAGACTACGTATACATGATTCCTGTAACAATATAACCAACCACAACTAGTTAATGAGTCCAATATAGTAGTATTAAAATTACAGCAAGGAGGTGTTTGGCACTACATTCTGGAAGTTGGCATACAATCGCAGTTTTAAAGTTGTAAATGAGATAATCACATGTACTATAAGTTAAAAATTAACATGTAACTTGACCCCTAAGTAATTACTCCAGATGTTACACTACACCGGAACTAATTATCCAAAACCACGCACATGACCACATACATTAGCAACTCATCAGACAGAAACAGTTTTACGGTTTTACCATACACATACATTAGCAACTCAACACACAGATCACAAATGCATCGCAATATATCATATCAAGAAATAATCATCAATAGCACCTCGTTTAAATAACTAAATACCATAAACGCATTACCAATAGTAGCAACCTTGTTCCAAAATCCCCTCATTTCACCATGTATATCGATCCCAAGTAATTAAATAACCATAATAGCTTTAGTTACGCTAACCCTAAACCAATAATCCAAAACCGTTTAAATAACTCCTACAATATCATATCACCGATTGTCTATATCCTACTTCCCCCATACCCCGCTACACACACAAATTAGAAACTCCCTAGACAAATTACATATGCATTGTAATAATATATATCAAATCAACAAATATGCATTCATTACCATAGACAATCATAAAACTCCGTTATGACATTACGAAAAGTAGCAACATTGTTACAAAACACCCTAATTTCACCACATATTAAATAAAAAAAAGCTAATTAGCACCCTAACCTCCATAAACAACCTCAAGCATCAGCAGCAGCATTATCCTTATCATCACCACTCGAAATACGCAACCCCGAATTAACCGTACGGCCGCGCGTCCTAGACGGCAAGATATTCTCCAAATCAACTTCAGCCAAAGGATCATCCTCAAGATCATCATCATCAGACTCACCACTAAAATCACCACTATCATCTGAATCATCACTATCACTATCATCATCATCATCCTCACTCTCTTCAATCATCTTACCTTTACCTTTATCATCCTTCATTATTCCTTTGCCTTTCCTATCAACTGCCACGTCATCATCCTCTGACTCACCTTCTTTGTAATCCTCTTCATCTTCTTCCTCGTCTGAGCCGTCATTTTTGGCGCCATTTTCTTCGGTGAGTTTTTCTTTTTCTTCTTCTGGTCGGGGTTTTTTGACGGCGGCGGCGGCTAGGTCAAGGTTTTCGGCGGGTTGTTTGCGTTTGGGAGGGAGAAGGTTTTGTGGTTCGTCATTGGTGTTGAGTTCTGCCATGGCTTGTTACTCTGTGAACCTCCAAACCCTTTGTTGTTGTGTGTATTTTTAGGGTTTTTAAATTGGGGTGACTTGATTTCGGGTTGTTGTTTGGATACGGGTTTTTTGTGTTATCTGGGCCTGGTTGCTACTTTTGGGCCTCAGGCCTTATACAACATGTTAAATTGTTAATTTGGAGTTTTGGACTAGTATCTGTGAATATATAGCAACGAAATTTTATAGTGGTAAACGTTTACGGTTGTGATAGTATAGTTATTCAATTTTATCAATCATGAACTAACACAATAATAAAAAGAAGTTGTAATATAATGTCTTGTATAGTAGATTTTTGTGGATGAATTTTTAGAAATTATTAATGTTTAGTATTAGATATAAAAAAGTTATTTTTATTTTTTTCTTTTACATTAAAAAGGTAAAAAGTTTTCATGTATTCTTTTTAAAATTTTGAGTGAAAACATTGTTAAAGCAATACTTTTTTTAAGTTTAAGCCAATTTTTTTTTTCTTTTTTTTTTTTTTTTTATTTTATGTAGTAGAGATAGAGATGTATGTGATTATACGGGAGGATAAGTTGGAGGATATCCGACATACATCTAGGGTTTTTATCGTTTTGATTCTAGAGTTAAATGCAATGACTTTAAAGTTTGAGAGATAGTTAGCTACCATAACAAAAGATACGATGTATAATAACTGACATATGAGTAACTAAAAGGAAAGATAAATGATATGTATGTCTTAACGCATGTTTAACAACAAAATCGTAGCATACGACATAATCAAGAGTAAAGACTATAATGAGAGAATGCATTAATTATGCATTAGTCGATGCTTAATTAATAGACACATTTTATGCTTTTATGTTAATAAATCATAAAAACAGATGGCACCGACACCAACATAAATGACGGCATTTTTCAGCCGTATGTATTTTAACATGCAATCACCAATATTAGCGTTAGAAAAACACTCCAAACATGAAACAGTGTCGTTTCAGCAGAGGGTGAAACTGCGTCGTTTCTCATGCATTTAATAATATTTATAATGTTCAATTTGTAAACATCATTACGGGGTACTTAAACGGAATCAAACCATGATGTACCTAATAGGCATTATCTGCCTCGCTACATAAATCTCTTCTGACCCTTTTATTGCCCCCTTTTTTAAGGCAACATATATTATACGGATAAACTATCTAAGATGCTAAAATTACAACGACATAAATATAATAAACCGAGCAGGCTACACTAATGAACCGAGTCGATGACCAACACCTACACTCGGATCAATTAAGAATATCATGAAGTAAATATCTTACATACCGAGATACAACTCCGACACACCAAACCTACCAAACATAGTGACACTAAGGGCAACACCCAATAGAAAGTATGGCATGGGTTGAAACCGATTACGACACACGACCTCACATATGAAATATAACTCGTAAAAACCTCAAAACAAACAGTTCAACACACAATCACACAATCTGACCAAGTGGTGTCACCATGAATAGCAAAGACGTTAGATTGAAGAGAATACCCCTAGATGTAAAAATACCATATAATGAAACCCCATAGTGAAACGATTAATTCCTCAAACTTTTGCTTCAGTGACCTCGGCTTAAAACACTTGACTCTCACCATCTCATGATTTGAATAACAACATTGACCTGACCATCTCTATCTCCAGGACAATATCATATTATCATCTCACGATCTAACCACCTCACCTCACGCCTTTGATGTATATATGGACACTCAATTCCATCTTTGCAGCATCGATGCCCCTTGTCTTTTGCTCGCGACCAGTTGTCAATGGCAATTCATTCTTCATGTTGTAGGTTATACATGATCCGCTCCTTTTCATTTTTTTTTTTCTTTATTTTGTAGTGGTTCTTTGTTTTAATCATTGGAATTTTATATATTATGACTAAGCAAATGTTCAGGCCATCCACATTGCACCATGGTAGCTGCATTTAATGTCAGAAAAAGTAATGATTTGGCAGGTTAAATTATTTAACACCCCATTGTAGAATTCCTGGTAAGTCGCATGTTAAAAGGTCGATTGTTCAGTGTTAAACGAGTATAATGCCTGACAAATTGTCTTTGGTGGGCTTCACCACTATCAAAGAATACTACAAAAATCTCACTTTGTAATATCAATGACTGTGATGCTTTTTTTTCTTTTTTTTTTGGTACTTTTTAGGTTATTTTATATTTAGAAAATGGTGATGCGTAAAGTCATCAAATAATATGATGGTTCAATCCATTGTGGGTGTTTTATTCAAAACTACTCAAAATAGTTCAGATGCATTAAACATATTATAATTCACAAAATGTTATATATTGTGTGACACATTACCCTCCACCTCTTATATTATATCACAAGCATAAAAAATCCATAACCCGAGCCATAATTCACAAAATGAATGTAATTTGTACACTTTTATAATTGATTGACACACTTAAAATTTAAAGTGTCTTAACATTTATACTCTCATATAACTTTTACTCATTTTCACCCATAACAATATAAATATTAAGACACTCTTAAATCAATATAAAATGTGCAAATAGTCTCTCATTAGCAAAAAAATATAACAAATTATCGTAGGCAAGTATTTATCACCATAAAATTTGTGTTATTACTAAATTTAGATTACCCTTGGACATTTTGCACACCTTTGTAGTCACTAACAATCCCAAAATAGATTTTGACTTTTAAACAAAAATAAAAAAATACAAACGGTGCCAAGTAATATACCAAAAAGCTTATAGACGTGTCAACTCCAAATTCACTTAGTGGGCCCCATCAACAACTTACGTGGCATACTCCGCGAAACCAAACACAAAACCACCGTCAACACCACCACACACATTACTTTTCCGGCCAACCACTTATGTTTCTTACGTCATTACCTTAATACGTAGTAACATTACTAAATAAACCTTGATTAGGAAACACAATGCAAGCATCATCATTATCATGTACAAACCTCACCGTTTCTTTCATACACCAGTCACTTTCTAAAAATAGTAATAGTAGATTTAATACACCAACCACCTTTTATTTTTATTTTTCACAATGATGGTATTCATTTTTTCATAGCACATTTGTTAAAAATATAAAAAGAAAACGTACATTGTTATTAGATATATAGAGAAATGGACCGAAGAACCGAAATGCAGGTGAATTTTACGTCGAAAGTTGATGCTGCAGCCGAGGCGAGGCGAAGGAGGAAAATGGTGGTGAAAAAGGAGAAAGGGTTAATGCGGAAGAAACGAACGACGTTTTATCGCGGTTTTACCTTTGTTCCTCCTCCTTTGCCATCTTATGTATGGTTTTATATATTTTATCTACTTTCATATATAATTGGTTTATTTGTGTTAGATGTTATTTATGATAATGTTTATAAGTGTGGCTTATTTGTGATATGTAAAAAGGTGCATGGTGGATGATGTTGGTTTTACCGCGCTTTGTTGATTAAACTGTTTGTTGGTTCATAAAATAAACTGTTTTGAATAATCAGCTCCGAGTTGTTTATTCAAAACAGGTTAGTTTGTGAATAAGCAGTTTGGATAAAAATTGTTTAACAAACAATAAGCAGATAGCCTGAGCAGATAGCCAGATTATACAAAGTTTTAATAAGCAATCTTAAACACCCTCTGAACCAAGATAACTATGTAAAATTATATAGTGAGATCAATTTGACCAAGAAAGAGGACACTGATGGTTTGATTTTGTTGGTTAAGTGTACTGTGTATTAGTTAAGATAAGAAAGAACATTTTTGGTTAGATTTGAGGTTGACATAAATGGGATAAGATCTGTATTGTCTTGCTTCTAGAATACAAAAACCAAATCTACGTAATATAGTGTCGGATGTTTTTGTGTGTGTGTATAAGCGGATTTACGGTTTGCTAACGGAAACGGTCATGATTTATATGTGCATAATAAGTCTGTGTGCATGCTTAGCTTGTCTACCATGCAATATACATGACACGCTAGATGATTCTGTAAGGGGATGTTTGGATTTGTGTTTTGGATTGAATATGTTAAAAATGATAGTTGAATTAGTTTTTCGTTTTTGGATTTAGTGGATTTTGCTTCAGATTATGCTTGTGCAAACACATCCAAATTAAACATAATCTTTTACCATCACTTTATTGCAATTATCAAATCCTGATTATTCAATATCAGAGTCATTTTTCAGACCATACATCCAAACATTCCCATAACTTGTAACTTGTTCTTGTTAGTTAGCTATTTATTCATCCTTTTCTTCCAATATCTGTGAGTTATGGTCTATGTTTTTACATGCGTAAATATGGCAGTTAGCGTTAATTGGTGAATTGCTCAAAAAGGAAAAGAAAATGTCTGTTACCGTTAATTGGCTGAATTGGTAGGACTCAAATCGGTTTTGTTCTGTCACATGTCGTCACTCGTTTAAATTAGAAAAGAAATTGACACTTGTAGAAGCTTAATGAATAATTTGTCGTTACTCGTTCTCTGTTACCGTTAATTGGCTGAATTGGTAGGACTCAAATCGGTTTTGTTCTGTCACATGTCGTCACTCGTTTAAATTAGAAAACAAACTGACACTTGTAGAAGCTTAATGAATAATTTGTCGTTACTCGGTCTCTTTGTTCCTACCATGAAGGCATGAACCTATAAAGGCTGTTTATCCCACGTCACGATCTTACTTTATTCAACCTAACCACATATAGTTTTCTTTTCTTAATAATTAGATCACTGATCAGGAGAGGATGGTGTTTCTATTCCCCAAGAAGCTGCAGAAAAGTGACGTCAACAATGTCGGCAGAATTGTATTGCCAAAGGTTGGTTTTACTTAAATAGGTAATTAGTAAGTTGAATAGATCTATAATTTTTTTTGTTATATGCATTCATTCCAGCAACCAGCAGAGACTCATCTACCCAGGCTCTTAGATGACGAAAGTATGATATTACCCGTGATTGACATGGACGGTGTGGATGTATGGTCATTAAAGTTCAGGTTGGTCTGACTTATTCCGTTACTCAGCTATGCTAAATCTTTAAACCAAGAAACAGAATATGCAAAAATGGCATGTTACGTAGTTAACTACACTGGCTTTAGTTCTAGACTTTTATAGGCATCTTCTTAGTATGCTTTTTTTGTACAGGTACTGGGCAAATAACCAGAGCCGCATGTATGTCTTTGAGGGCACAGGTTTGTCATTCTTACACCGATTCTTGGTCAATCGTTAAATGTTTATTTCCTGTAAAGCATTGATCTTTTTACAGGGGCGTTCACCAAGAAGCATAAACTGGAAACAGGTGACTATATGCTGATGTACATGGATATAATGACTCGGAACTATGTATGTATACTATGCTGAAACTTTTTAATCTTGATATGTTTTCACCTTAACATATGAATCAAAGAATCATGTTTTACTTTATAGGATTAATATTGGTAAAACCACTAAATTTTCAAGTTTTTGCAGTTTAACCATTGATATTTTTGGTATTAATTTGCAATTTGTCAGTGAGTACCAAACAATGTTTTATGGGTTACGCCACCACAAAAAAATATTTAAGGGACTTGATCGATAAAATTTTTGAATGTGCTTTATTTAATCTAACAAAAAAAGGGTAAATGAACAAATCTGCAAAAAAATATATATATAAAGCAGTTATATAGACAAAAAGGTGGAAGTGTGGTTATAACATCATTAACCTTGCTTTAAAATCAGATGATTCGAGCTGTTAAAGCTTCTGAAGTTGATGGATGTGCAAACAAGGAAGAGACTGGTATTAGTGAAAACAAGGCTGATCTCACGAGTCAGAACTGGTCAGTTCCTAGTAGCCTCGAGTTGGAGACATCTAATCTCCCTGAAGACTTTATCGACTTTTCTAGTGAGGATCCGTTGGCTATGATATCTATGAATGATGACAGTTACTTCGGTGATGTTCTCGACTCATTCAGCTTGTGGGATGAATTCATGACTGATTACCATCCAGCAACTCAACCGAGTGCTTCCTTCGACAATCTGTCTAGTGAGGATCTATCGCAGGTATAGGTGTGATTATGATGCATTTCACCTCGTAGCATTGTGTGTTGTCTATACTTAAAAGAATCTGCAACTGGAGATTCAAAAATAAACGGCTTAAGAGTGTCATATGTTGTGTTGCATTTCCTAGAAGATTGTAGAAATGTTGCTCTGGTTGTATACTTGAATATGGATGTTCTTGGTTGAATGTTTATACATGTTTTGAATGGTTTTGATTTGTATGTATACGCTGGTGTTTTTGTGTAGTTTTCCAGGCAACCTTTATAGCAAAGTGTTGCTAGTATGATACTGCAGGCAACTAGCATCATATTAGTCTCTGCGTTGCTTCTATACTATGATAAATGATTTAGCAATCACCACCACAAGCGACAACTACTTTTAGCAGCAAGAATTGGAACGTTTGTCTCAACTGCCAACAGCAACCTTCACTACCAATCTCCCCCTCATGTCACTGTGTAAAACAATCAATACTTAACCTTCTCACAGTGACCCACAGGCCACAGGGGTTTACCCTTTCTGGTTCATTATGCCATTATGCCTTTTACATACCTTCACCATACCATCAAACCCAAGAGACTTAAGTGAACAGTGTTGCCCTTTTTGTTTTGAAAATTTTACCGTTTCCTTTATGGGTAACCATGGTTTCCAACATTTCGTCTAATTCATGGGATCTTAGGCCACCACCACACAAGCGTGGCCACTTTGGTTTGTTTGAACTTTGAACCAAACATCTTACTTCATGAACAATTGATTTGTGTTCCGGGTTACATTGTTCTCAACTGTTTTCATCCCTTCACAAGTCTATAATATATGCCTACATATAAGAAAATCTTCTCTACAACCTCGAAGTTCAAATCAAAATTAGCACCAGCACGCACATGTTCTAAGACCCTTCATCATCAACATACATTATGACTATAAGTGGACTTGAAGCAAAACATGTACTCACAAAATACAACAATCTCTTACAAAAAAAACAACAGATGTAAAGTAATTAATCAAAAGATACTGCATTCATAAATGGAAGGTCCAAAAGTAATTAATCATCTGCCCCCATTATGTTTCAAGGGGAATATAATCCTGACTTTCAAAATAACAAAAACTTCTCAATTGAATAGGCGGATGATAACACAATCCTCTTCGATACCAAAAAATAGTCAGCCATAGGGTTGAAACAATACAGGTTAAACTGCACCCTTTCTAATGTACTGATAGAAAAAGAGTTAAAACTCTCCAAAACTAATGTCATGCCATGATGGAGGTAGAATGTAATCCTATATTTATTGCCTCATTTCAAGAAAAGAAAACAGCCCAGGCACCATGCCCGATCAAAACAAACAGCATTTGTCATCATTGTCGATCCTACTCCTTGGCAGCCTCAATAGCAGCAGGAGGTGCAGCACCACCTGTTGTTGGTCTGTTCATCAAAAAAATTAAATGTTTAGCTTCAAAACCAAGGGGAATGGGTGAGATGCGAGACATGATGGTGAGAGTTCCAAGGGGAATAGCTTCAAAACCAAGGGGAATGGGTGCAAGGATACTTACAGGCCAACGAACACTTTAAAAGCATCATAGATTCCCCATTGAGCTCCAGTGAGAGTTCCAATCATGACAATACGTAGGGGAAGCCCACGGGTGAACAGACCCCAAAGTCCAAGCTTCTTCACAGCCTGAGAATTAAAAGAAAAGGAGCAATCTGATGAATATTGACTAACGCAGTCATGGGATGATAAACAGAACTTTGTCCCATCATATTAGAATTCAGAAGCACTTACATCTCCAACACTAGCTCCCTTAGCATTGTTTAGGAAGGAAACAAGATTGTCAGCAGGATGAGACACAATAGCGCAGAGAACACCAGCCACGTATCCACCAGCAAAACTAACTCCAAGTTGGAGGGATTTGCTGCACTCGTTCTTAGGTGTGGGGATGGCATACTTGTACAGATTCTCCACAATGGTCTCAAACGAAGCAAACTTCATCATTGTATCTGTATCATATCAAACAGAGAGAGCAATCAGCAATCTCGATAAACTTATATCTGTAACATAAAGTATTAAAGTTTGGCCTGTGAAGATACAAATAATATTTGGGTTTTTAAAAGATCACAACTTTCCCACTACTGGTTAGTCTCCCACAAAGTCTTGTCATGATATCCTTAACCAAGAAACTTGCTAAGTTCACAATATTATAGCAGTATTATTTTATTATCCCTTGCAATACATCCAGAACCAGAGTCTGGTAAACCTAAATCTACATCACAACCCATGCTTTGACCAAATGCAAAGCCTATCCAGCCACTATCCGGAATATAATGAATCTCTTATTTGTGGAAGTGACCAAACAAAAGCTAAGAAATATTCCCGCTTCAGACAATTCAGATGGGATACGTGTATACGTATTTTCTTTTTACAGTAATATATGCTTTTTACAATTATCAGAAAATTGGCATTAGCTTTTCAGATGCTTTGACTTACATGGTATCTGGCGTCCCCAAAGTGGTACCAATCCCTTGTACAACCTGCAAAATGGCATAACTCATGAGAAAACTCCGTGATACACCAACTCAGATGTTGCTCCAGAAACATTAAAACTAATAAAAATTGACCATACCCAAGTGCGCCTTCAGATCTGACAAACTTTGGAAGTCCATCACCCAAACCTCTGGCAAAACCAGGTTGTGTCTGGACACGAACCTTCACTGCTTCCATGGGACAAAGAGCCACATCAGCAATTAGCTCTGCAGATGCTGAACCAGCAAGGTAGATCAAAGTCTTATACTTAGCAGCATACTCTGGGCCAGCAATGTCAGAGTAGTATTTCTTGAAGAATTCATAAAAGCCAAACTTGCAGGCACCCTGAGCACTGTAACCAAGCAAGGTTGGGACCCATCCCCTAAAGAATCCCCTTACACCCTGTTCCTTCAGCAATACCCCAAATCCAGACGAGATGCTCTTGTATTTAACAGGGTCAATCTGCGTAATCAACAAAGGCATGAGCTTATTAACATGGCCTCAAACGAATTGCAAAGATGTGATGTTACAAAGACATAAAAGAGATCATGAGAGGGAATAAAACATGGGTTACGAGTATGGATGCAAGTAACATGTAACAGAGTTTAATGGCCCAAAAGCAACAGTTTAAAGCCAGACCAAGTAGAACTACAAATGCAAGGAATTTATGTCTAATGAAGACCTGTATCTTCATTTGTTTGATACACTTGAGGTTAGATTGTTAAAATACAATAAAAACTAGCATGATTTTTGTAGCCAAGGAGAGCAAGTAATCAGCTGAAAGAATGAAACTGGGAATTACTAAACAAAATCAGGATAGGTACATGCTTGATCGAAGCATCATGTAAAAGAAAAATCTCCAATCAAGAACTCTTCATACTTGCATCGTCCATTAGAAGTTATATTTCCCAATATCCAATTCACAAACAATAAACCATGTTTAGTAATAAACCATGTTTATCAGAACCATGTATGGGTGTAGCATATAGTCAAGTTGAGTAGTTCACATCACTCCGCCTCGTGTTTACATAATGCCATAGTGTCAAAACTTTATAATTGAATATACATGTACTTAAAGAATGATTATCAAAATGTTACATCCTATCTAATTTCACAATATAGTGATATGTTGTTTTCTGTACCCAATATGTTTTTTTCTTCCAAAAAGCACATCCTCACAATTATATCATGCAAAGTTGTAGATAAACTCAAAGTTATAATTTCACAGTTTTCAGCATTAAGTGCCAAATACGTATACCCTTGGTTTAAAAAAGCGCGCCTTTTTGCGCCTGAGGCGTGAGGCGAGGCGAGGCAGTAAGGTCATCGCATCAGGACCCTTGATGCACAACCATTACATAAGGCGTTATGAGGCGGTGCTTTTTGGCGCCTTTGAGGAGCGCTTTTTAACGCCTCATGTGTTTATGGGTCTAAAAATGTCATTTAAACTAGAAGGGTTTAAATAGAATATTATTAGTCCATAGCAGTTGGGAATTGCTTTAAAAAAAGCCTCAATAAAGCCCAACTTAAATAATTAGGCTTTGTGGTCCTTTTGTTATCCTCCCGTAGGAATTTGGTAAGCTTATGATCTTTGTTTTGTAATATCTAGCATTTTAGCGATATGGAATCGCAAACTTTGAGAATGAATGGGGAATAAATTGTTGTTATTGTTGTTTAATGTCTTCTTGATGTGTTTTCATATATGAATTATGCTTTCTAACAAAGTTAGAATTGTTTTGTACAAAGTATACGCCTCACCTACGAGAGGCGCGCGCTTTCGCCTCAGCGCCCCGCGCTTCGGTTTTTTGACCCTTAGCGCTTTTTGGCGCTTCGGGCTTTTTAAAACCCAGCGTATACCATAAAGCACACTTGCACAACAACTTCATGCACAAGTGTATATCTAATTTGAGTTTGTAACTCACAGTTTTCAATATTAAGTACCCAACATGTATGTTACAGAGCACACTTATCAACTATTTCAGAAAGGATTGCAGATCAAATTTGTTAACTAGTCACAGACTCAGATTACTGCTAAAATTACATACTTTATATAGATATGAAAAATCACATGTAATGTAAACTAAACCTCTATAGATTCATACTGTAATATTTAGAATACTTATACTATTTATTAAAAAAAAAAAAAAAAAAAAAAAAAAAAAAAAAAAAAAAAAAAAAAAAAAAAAAACCCTTTCAACTAAGTTAAGTAAGCTCTACTTGATTAAAACATTTAACCAGGCAGGATCGAGGATCCTGGTGTTTGAATCAAGCAACCACAAACATAATTAAAAGAAAAAAAAATGAAGCAAATGATAAATTTAGTGTGCGCCAAACACGGTCCAGACCAGAAAACAAGATGCGGTTAGGTAAGGTCCACTACAATACATGGCTTGAAAAAAATTGAATTTATTTCAATGTCCAAATTTTGACCAGAATAAAGCTAGGTCCAAATCGGTACTCTACAGCCCTTTTCTAAGAGAAATTTGACCAGAACAAGGCTAGGTTCAGTGTACCTCAACAATTACATATCAAACACCAATAACTGTACCTCGGAACTACAAACAAAAATTTACAAGAGCAACTTCACAATACAAAAAAAAAAAAAAAAAAAAAAAAAAACTTGATTCAGACACATCAACATCTTAACTTCGTAAGTAGTAACACTTAATACCAAAACTGACACATCTTAACTTCTTAAGTAGTAAATCAAAAGGTGGATATCGAGTATGAGTATCTGCTAAAAACTAGCACGTATTACCAGCCAGAGCCTTTCTAGGTCATATTTGAACAAATAATGCAAGTAAATGAAAATGTGACACATCAACATCTTACCGTCATGAATTAGAATGTGAATATCAGGTATTAGCTATAAAGTAACACATGTCTTCATTATAATTGGTGATATGTGTTAAGTTTTAGCTTATAGTCGATATTTAGATTGTGATTCATGATAATAAAAAATTGATTTGTCTTATTTTCATTTAAATGAATACTTTGCATCCGGTTATGACATAGATTTATTCACATTTTGACACACCATTGTAAGCTATTTATCTGTCTTATTTAAATTTATTTGCATAGTTAACATCTAATTATGATCTATATGTTCGGATGAATGACGTGTCAGCTGATGCTTGATATTCACATTTATATTCATCCTATTCTCATTTTCTTCGTAGTTTGCATACAACCGAATGCAAATTGATCAAACATACTAACACAACACAGGTCTAGTCACAATCGCCTCTAGAATAACGTCACAAATGACATATACAAAACAACCTAATCAATCATAACCGACTATAACTCACCAGATCCATATAAACTAACAACAACTTCTCAAACTAACACACAAAACACATCATAACATCACATAAGCAAAACAAACATGATCAGCTTAAAACAACATCAACGATTACAAATCACAAGATCCACACAAACTATCAATAACTCGTTAACCTAACCACACATTAAAAGTCAACAAACACACAAACATAATAAACAAACAAATACGCTCAAATTTCATCAGATCCACATAGTCTAACAATAACATATCAAACTAACCACACAATTAACATCAACAACACACGAGCATAATAAACAAACAAAATTGACATAAAATAACGTAAAATTCACCATATCCACATAAACTATCACTAACCTGTTAAATTAACCGCATAAAACACCTGATAACATCTCAGAATCATAATAAACAACAAATTAGCTTAAATTAACCACACATAAACATCATAACAGCGCTAAAGCATCATAAAATTATTAAACTGAACCAGATCCACTTAACCTATCAATAACTTATCAAATTAACTACAAAAAAACACATCATTACAACAAATCCACATAATCTATCAATAACTTATTGAATTAACCGCACAAAACACATCATAACATCACAAATCCTTATCAAACTAACAAAATTAGCTTTAAATTAAATAAACTAAAAAAATTAGCTTAGAACAACATGAAATGAACCAGATCCACATAATCTATCAATAGCTTGTTGAAATGACTATATATAAACATCATAAGCATAATAAAGTATAAATTAAACAAACTAACAAAAATAGGTGAAAATATATATATACCTGCATGTTACATTTAACAAGATCAAGAGGAGTAACAGTCATATGAGTCAGTCCACAGCTCAAAATACCTCCAACAGTACACGCTGCGTAAAACTGAGGCGAATACATCTCAATCTTACCTAAAGGCTCACTAGGTGCCTGAACCATAAAACTCTTTTCATCTTTCCCAAATGATGACGTCATCATTGACGTATTGTTATTTGTTAGGAAACTGTTAGAAGGTGATGAAAATGAAGATGTGTAGAGGTAGTTAGGGATTAGTGATTGACGAGAGGTTGCCATCGGAGATATTTTTGAGTGAGTTGACTCGGTGTATCTCCGATTTCGGCTCTCTCTCTGGATCTCAATGAAATGAAGAGGGTGAGTTAGTGATGAGGGGGTTTTATATAGTGGTGACTGGTGACGATGTGAAATGGTTTAGCCCTAGATATTGACCAATGGGGTGGGGTGTTGTTGAAACGGTGTCGTATTGGTTGTTGCAAGTTGATTGGGGAAAGTTGGAGTGTATGCAGACCGGGTCAAGTTTTAGACCGGGTCCGGATACATGATAATTTGAAGTTTTGAGCGTGTATTGGAACCGGTGAGCTCGAGCTTGATTTGAGTTTGTTTGAGTTGAGGTTTTATCAAGTTTCGACATCAATTTTAGAATTCAGTTGAAATACTTCGAGTTGAGAGGTATATATGAGAGTTTGTGAGATGATTCCTAACTTATTTGTTGTGGGTTTAATGCTCGCGAAAGACATGTTTGTGCATATTACTTGTTATTTTGTTAGTGTATGAACTTTAATTACAAGACATCTGCTGCTGCAACTGTGAATAACTTGTTAGTATTATATATATATATATATATATATATATATATATATATATATATATATATATATATATATAGGGAAGGAATCAGGTACGTTTTTGGATTTTAGTGCGGATGTACGGACGAATCTCAGCCCTCCATCTAGTCAACTATTTGAAAAAGGCGGAGTGGCAAAATCGTAAATATCCTATCTTTTTTTTTTAAAACATTAATATCACAGTAGTTTTTTTTCTTTAAAAAAATTCAAAAAAATCTGAAAAAATTAAAAAAAGAAAAAGGATAACAAATAATTGTGATATTAGCGTTTAATTTTGACTTTTGTAAAAAAAGTCAAAATCAGATTTTGATATCACATAAACTTTTTTTTTTTTTAATAAAAATCTTTAAATCACAATAACTTTTTTGATATCATAGAATATTTTTTTAATATCACGGTTCATTTTTACATGTAAAAAAAATTAATATCACGGTTGGTTTATAATATCACCGTTTTATAAATATCACCGTGTCATAATATTGTTAATATCACCGTAATTATCATGCTTTCTTAATATCAAAGTTAAATTTTTTAAATTTCAAGGTAACTTTTCTTAATATCGTAACAAAAAAAACAATGATATTAAGTTTTTTACTAATATCAAAGTAAACTTTTTAAGTAAATATCGTTAGTATCATAGTAGGACTCATAAATATCCTTAATATCACGATACCACTCATAATCACAAAACAAAAAAGTTCTCAGAAAAATCTGAAAAAATAAAAAAAGTAAAGAAGACAACAATAGTAAGGAGTGCTTAAAAGGAAAAAAAATTAAAAAAATCATTTACATGGTCAATTGATTGATTGAAGGTTGCGTTGGATTTTGACTTTTTTACAAAAAGTCAAGATCAAATCTGGAATGGGCGGCCCAGATCTGTCCGCACATCCGCACTAAAAAAAAAGATCCGCACCTGATCCTTAGTGTGTGTGTGTGTATATATATATATATATATATATATATATATATATATATATATATATATATATATATATATATATAATATATATATATATATATAAAAAAATAAAATAATAAAATAAATAAATAAATAACCTTGACAAAATCAACTTTTTCTATTAATGCATGTTGATGTATATATCCTATAGACTAAAGAGTAATGGTCATCGGACCCAACATCTTTACGTCAGTAACACATCATCATTCAACACACCACCAAATAGGTATAGTGATGACCATCAAATCAAACATATAAGAATACATCATTTGATACAAACATACCCATAAACACACACACACACACACTCACACAAAAAGTTACTAAACCGTTGGTAGTTTACACCACCAAACCAATGTACAAGTCAGATGATGGTGCGCGGTTGGGGAGGATGGTAACATGACACGCGTGGTGGTGGTCACCACCAGGTGGTGCACCACCCACCATTACACGTTGCCTTACAATATCAACAATGGTAAAATTTGACAATGATTTATCCTTTTTGCTACATGTGTAAGATATATGAGAAAGAAAAAAAAAAAAAATCGTTTTACTCAAACACAAAAACCCTTTCAAAAGTGTAAAGTTTGAAAACAGATAAATGGACAAGGTTTTTTCTAATCAGATTATCAAAAGAAGGCAACTTTTTTGACTCAGATGTGCGCATTCTCACCAGGTTATTCCCAATATCATTTCCAAGCCTTCCATGATCACCCCCAAATGTAGATACTTAACGAGGTTTGAGACTTTGAACTATTGACATCTTGTAAGAGGTGACAAAACTAAGAATAAAAGTGAATATATATATATATATATATAAAATAATGAGAGGGGGAGGGGGAGGTGAATGCAGCTGAAATGATTGGGTTTAGTAGAAATAAAACCTCTTTTTCCTTTTCAACGGATTTATTAGAAACACAATTCCCTTGAGCAGGATGCTTTTACGAAAATTTAATATTTTTTACAAAAGTTAACACTACGAATCAGAATTTTATCAAGGTGTGACACCGCGAGACCCCTTTAATTTTGTCACAGTTTGTAAGGAAACCAAAAAAATTTCAAAAACCATCAAGATCATGCCACATATGTTTAAGTACATCTTTAGGCATATAATTTAGGTCTCCCAATCATTTTCCTTTATGTATTTAGGTGGTTACTTGTAAAGTTACCAAATAAGTTTGCATTAAAAGGTTTCATAATATATATTAAAAATGAAGATGCACGAGTTTGGTGAAAATTGGCCACATGTTTAGTCACACTACATGAATAAGTTTGCAATAATAGACTAGCACCAATTGTGTCTTTTTTTTTTTTTTTCTTTTTTTTTTCCTTTTTTATTTATTTATTTTTATTTTTTTAATAAAAGAAACGACCCGACAAATATATTAAAACAACCAATCAAAGAATACAAAATAAAGCCTTATATGAAAAATCATGTAAGCTTAAAAATGACATGCCCAAAACATGTTTCAAGATCATGACAAGAAAAGAAACTAAGCTATAAAGTCTTAACACAATTACAAGCCAAAATTACAAAACTAAAACTATGACGATAAAAGCCATTATTAAACTTTAAAATATTTGTAGCAAAATTCTTCTCCATGAGGCTGCAATAACTATCTTGATTAACATAATATGGGCCCAGTGAGCGCATAGTCTTCATTCTAGCAATATCCATTTTTAGCCCTAATTGAATCATCTCGTAATAATGAATAGCAGTCCAACTAAAACCTTTACAGTCCATTAACCACACGACCATACTAGCATTACAATATGTATTAAATCACAATGGCTGCGACGCCGTTTTGGCCAGCAGATTTCCCGCCAAAAAACACCAGGCCTCCTGCAGCCCAAGCCCGCCCTTCTCTAGCCCAGGTTCGCTGCACATTAGGTCCAAAAACTCTCCATAATAACCTACCACCTCATACGTTCTTCCAGAGTTTTCCACACACCCACGTAACCACGGGCACACACATCAACCATCTTTTGGAACGAAGTTGGTATTTTCGGGTATGATTTTTTACTATCTTTTGGAACGCGTGAAGAGGCACAAGAACGTCGGGGTTTTCATGTTGGGGTAAGGTTTTTTTTTCTTTGGTGAATCTTTTAATTAGGGTTTCGTTATAATTTGGGGTTTTTGTTAATTTAGGTTTTCTTTGCTAATGTTCTTTGCAGCTGTGGGTTTTGGTATTGTCTCAGTGTTATGATTTTGAATGAATGTCAAATCAACAGCTACAAGTACCTTAACCAATAGATACACGTACAAATAGGTTGTAGCTTTGTGAATACTAAACATCTTCTTTTCAATCAAACAACATAAATACCCATCAGTTTCTTTTGTTTTGAAAAAAGTATCAGCCGCGGCTTAGTGTATACTGACATAATAATGGTTAGTGATGTTTTAGGTACAAACAAACGGGTAGCGGTAGCCTGTAGTAGTGTACATGAAAATGATAGATGCAAGCATTCAATTGGCCAAGGTAATTCAGTTAGTTGTTTTCGGCAAAAGCAACACAAATTACATGCCAAAAGAAGAGGTTTTCTACCTCCTTGAATAGTTAACAATAATCTATGAATCCAATGAGCAGCTTGGGTAATGGGTCGAAATGGGATACTTAATACCATTAATCATTTTTTATGACCTGTATTAGGATTCATAAGAATACCGGAAAGACGGACGAGATGGAACCGGACATTAGGTGTATGAAAAGGTAACATCAGTTTATACACATTTTTAACATATGTCATGCAATCAATATGGTTTTGCTGCATTTGTCCGTAATGTTACATATTTATTACAAAAAATATGATATAGAAGAAAAGGCGAGAACAACGTTGTGGCGTGAGGAGTTAATAAAAGAGATTGCGTAGAAGGTTGGAGGCTTATGACAACAACATTGTTACAGTTGCATCTTCCAAAATGATTTGGGCTCGCTTTTGTCACTTGTAAGTATGTACCAAACCAAGTTAGATATGTTGTTTTATTTGCATAATTGCATCAGGTCCTGATACTTACACTTACAATAGAAACACAGTGCGAAAGACGTTTATATGTTAATATTACATGCTAATGTTTTATATGTGTTGCAAAAAAGATATGGTATTTTGTTCTGCGTAATTAAATTGCGGGGTCCCAAACCCGTTATAATGCTTATTCGACATTCTTAGGCTTTTTAATTGTTGATGGTATGATTGGCATTGGAAATAAGTAGATAAGCTTATAAGCACTTAAATAAGTTGATAGATATGCTGAATATATGGTGATTTGCAGGATATCTTAGGCTTTGTAATTGTTGATCGTATGGTAAATTGGATGATGGCCTTGGTTATCACTTATGAGCTACTTAAACAAGGGTAAATCATATTACGTTAACTCTTATTTACTGATTTTTACAAGACACTTTTGTACATCCTATACAATTGTTAGTTTCATCATATATGAGCGCTTTGATGCTTTTTGTTTATGTCGAAGATAGAAGTTTTTGTATTTTCCTGTCTTTATATAAACATGGAGTATGTATAAGAATGGTTTTAATGAATAAATAGTTACTTATACTTGAGTGCTTATTTTATTGCAGTTCATAGCGAAGGTAGGAGGTTTGTTGGGAATTCTGCTAAGATAGAATTCTACTGAAGAATCTGCTGATGGATTCTGCTGAAGAGACAGATTCTGCTTATAGATTGTTTCTGCTGAAGTTTAGTTTCAGCATTATTAGTTTCTGCGGATATAGTTATTCCGTATTTTATGTATTTAGTTAGGATATGCATGAGTTAATTTAAGAAGTGATAATGCATATCTTTTAGAAGTTTTTAGAATATACGTTTCTTGTGAAACGGTTTTGGGTTCCTTGTGTATAAAAAGAACATACGATTATGTATTGAGTAACGTTTAAAAAAAAACACTTTGATTGTTATTGAAAAGATCCATAGAGGATCAATTGTTCTTAGTATACGTTTGTTAAAACTTGTGTTTGTTTCCGCTTTAAAATACAAGTTACAGAGATTATCTATTAGTGTGTTAGTGATTACATTAGCATAACTAACGATCCCGAGTGCTCAAAAGATCTATCAAGGTCTTAAGTCTCAACAAGTGGTATCAGAGCCTCGAGAGAGTCTCTGTCATACTAAGAAACACTAATCTTACACCCTCTCAATCAAAAAAAAAAAAAAAAAAAAAAAAAACAAAAAACAAAACACAATGCCTGGAATAGATGATGAAGCTGATACAACTCAGAACATTAACACCACTTCTCTCCAACAACTCAATCTCTCAAACAGCAATGCCAAGTTCCCTTACCTTAAGAATGCTGAGGATTATGAATTGTGGTCCATGAAGATGCAAAACTGGATCACAAACATTGACTGGAACCTTTGGGAAGTTGTTCGTAAGGGCAACAGCTTAAAGAGACATGTCAAAGTTGCCGATGGGATTGTGACTATTGTAGGTCCCAAAACTGCTGAAGAAGTTCTTGCTGTGCAGAGGGAGAATAAGGTCAGAACAATTCTCCTTCAGGCTATACCAGATGACCACATGGGTGACTTCCACTTCATGGAAGATGCCAAGGACATTTGGATGGCCATTAAGGCTAGATTTGGTGGGAATGAGGAGTCAAGAAGGATGAAGAAGTCAATGCTGAAGCAACAGTTTCAAGAGTTTCAGATATCTGAGGAAGAAGGAATCCACAAAGGTTATGACAGGTTCCACAGGATCTTGAGTCAACTTAATCAACTGAAGGCTAGGCCGGATAATGAGGACTGCAATGCTAAGTTTCTAAGATCTTTGCCACCATCCTAGTTGCAAGTCAGCATTGCTCTCAAAACCAAGGGTAGATTGGACATGATCTCCTTTGATGACCTCTACAACAAGCTTAAATCTCTTGAGCCTGATGTTAGAAGTCCCATTCGACCATCCACTCATTCAGCCTTTGTTGGTACCACATCTAATCCGGTGCATCATGCCTCAAGTTCTTACACCTCAGGAGCATCTTCTCAACCCCAACCTAAACCAACTCCTAAATCAAAGTCCAGTAATATAATGGAAGATATTGTTCACTCTTTTGTTGCTGAATATGAACATCAGCAGTTTCTTGCTTATAAGGATTTTGAACAGGTGGATCCATTGGAGATGGAGGAGATGCACTTGAAATGGCAGTTAGCAATGATTTCTATTAACATAAAAAGGTTTGAGAACAAGTTTGGGAGAAAGTTTGGTTTTAATGGAAGAGATGCAGCAAGATTTGACAGAAGGAAGGTTAAGTGCTACACTTGTGGACAGATGGGTCACTTTTCAAGAGAATGCAAGGAGGGAAAGTCTGGTGATGAAGTTAGATATGGTTCATATCTATTGGAATCAAGAACTTCTAAAGCTGCACCTTTTAAAGCTTTAGTGACTCTGGATAATCAGATTGATTGGACTGTTCATGAACCTCCTGAAGAGGAAGCTTCTACTTCTGAACAAGTGAATATGTTGGCATACTCCCCCTCTGAGGATAAGAAGGAGCAAGTCTCCTTGATGGGCATCTCTCAGGTACACAATTGTGTTTTTGGCTGTAGTGTAAGATATAATGAGCTTAAACAAGAATATGATGAATTGAAACCAAAATACAATGAATGTTATGTAGAAGTTGAGGCCTATAAAAAGGCTTTAAAAACTGTAGAAAAACAGAAGGTTTGGTTTCAAAAGAATCAACTCAAATATGAAGAAAAGATAAGAGTTTTAGAAAGTGATTTAGAATGTGCTAAGATAGATTTAAGGCATACTGAAAAAGAAAAATATGATGTAGAAAAAGAAAAACAAGAGTTACAAGTAAAGTTAGATAAAGAAGTGGCTGGTCGTATGAAGTGGCAAGAAAGGGTCCTCTCATTTAAGTAAATTGATTGATAGTAGTCAATCTGTTAGGTCTAGAAAGGCATTAGGGTATGATAAATATATAGATCCGGAGGAATTAACTTACCCTGATATATCCAGTGTTTTTGACCCTGAACCCCTACTAGAGTTTCAAAAACCTGTAAAATATGTTAAGGAAGGGGGATTAAATGTTGTACCTGGACCTATTAGAGGGGAACACATGCCAATAGACCTGTCCATACCAGTTGACTTTGATGGATCACACCATCTTTATGGCAAAAAGTCAAGTGACTTACCAGACCCTATTTCTAAATCTACTGACTTTGTCTCTTGTTGTGACAGTGACAAGTCTTCTGACCAAGGGTCTACTTCATATGCCAGTTGTGATTCAAGTGAGAAGTCAGACCTTCCCAAGACCACACCAAAGACATCACCCAAGACTCCCCACAAGCCTGTTAGAGTTACTGCTAATTCCAAGACAGTTTCTTCTGAAGACTTGTTTTTTAATTCTTTGCAAAACAATGTTTCTAGTTCTGTTAAAAACAATTCTGTTAATGTTTGTGGTTTGAATGCTTTTTCATGTTATGGAACATCTTTCACAGTAAATAAATCTTCTAAAAAGAAGAAATGTTTTGTGTGTGGAAGTAAATTTCATTTGATTAAGGATTGTACTTTTCATGAGCAAAGAATGGGTGTACGTGTTAGTCAAAGAAAACCTAGGCAAATGTGGAAGAATGTTAATGAAATACCATCTTTTATTCCACATCAGCAGAAACCCAATTCTGCTGAAAAATATTCTTCATGGAGAAGAACCAGTACTAGACCTTATGTTCGACCTACTAGTTCTTTCTTTTCTAATGGTTATTGGCCTAGACAGTTTGACTCTATGTATATTGGTGGAGGGTATTGGGATACTGTTGTGAAGCCCTCAGCAGGTTGTTCTTGGACAAAGAAGGGACCTAATTTGCAATACAGGCCCAAGAACAATGGTGGATCTAATACATCTACATGGCCTACCTCTTATGATCCACAAGGCAGGCTCAAGTCAGCAATGACTTGAGTCTCCAATGTGTACTAACACTTGTATAATTTTTGTTGTTGTTGTAGGATCATCCCCTGAAAAGTACTGAAGTAGGAATAGTTGATAGTGGTTGTTCCAGAAATATGTCAGGGAACAAGGATAAGATGCATGACTTTGTGCCTATAGAAGGAGGAGGCAGTGTAACTTTTGATGGTGGAGATGACAAAACTACTGGGAAAGGAACTATTAAAACACCTCTGTTAGATTTTGAGAATGTTTATTATGTGAAGGAACTTGAGCACTTTAATCTGTTCTCTGTATCACAAATTTGTGACACTAAGAATAAGGTTTTCTTCTCTGAGGATGAATGTCTTGTGCTCTCCCAAGGACTTCAAACTTCCAGAAGATACAACTGTTTTGCTGAGAGTTCCTAGAACCTTCAACTTGTACACATTCAATCTGAATGATGTCAAGCCAGAAGGTGATCTAACATGTTTGGTGGCCAAAGCTTCCCAGGATGAATCTACAAAGTGGCACAGGAGAATGGCTCATGTGAACTTCAAGACCATCAACAAGTTGTCTAAACTTGGTCTTGTTCAGGGCCTTCCTTCAAAAGTCTTCACCAATGAACACAATTGTGTTGCTTGCAACAAAGGAAAGCAGTATAGAGCCTCTTACAAAGCCATAACAGCTGTGAGCACCATCTCAGAACCTCTTCAGTTGCTGCGCATGGATCTCTTTGGTCCAACTCCTATCAGAAGTATTGATCATAAGTACTTCTGCCTGGTTATCACTGATGATTATAGCAGGTTTTGCTGGGTATTCTTTTTGAAAACTAAAGATGAAACAACTCCTATATTAAAATAATTCATTACCCTAATTGAAAACCAGCTAAATAAAAAGGTTAAAGGCATTAGGTGTGACAATGGGACAGAGTTGTAACTTCAGTGAGTCATGCTTCCAGCAGTACTTAGTTACAAGGTTTGAGGTTATACACTTATACTTATCAAGGCAATTCGAGATATATAATAATAACAGAAAAACTTTAATTCAAATATGACAGTCGAATATCAATCCAATAGCAGTAACAATATCATCATGATGACCATGTTTGGACCTACCCATAAACCAATAAGCCTGCATAGCCTTGCTTGCCAAGAACTTACAAAGTAAAGTTATACTGTAGTATAACATGAGCTAAGGTGATCAAAAAATCTCAAGAAAAGAAATGGGAACCTACATATAGCCATAATTGTGGCCCCTTGATGTTAAAACTTCTTACAGATAACAAGCCAGCAAAATACTTGGATCGCTTAAAAGTTAAGTCTAATGGTTTTTCGTCTGTCATCTGCTGCAATATATGAATTTTGTTGGCTTTTCCCAATGAAATAGCAAAAATGAAAACCAAAACTCTAGAGCATTGCACCAGCCTAGTCATCTCACATCTCGGCAATATGGAGATCCGCAATGACATTTAAATGCCTTTATAGGGTGCTGTTTGTCCTCAAAGTCAATCCCATAGTCCTAAAATTATTTACAAACCCATTAGACAAGTTGTTGCAATAGTTACATTCACACACACATATATATGTCCTATGAATACGTACCCAAGTGAGCTCTTCATTTGCCTCAACATTCCTCTTGGTGAAAAAAGCAATCTGCATAAAACGAACGGAGATATCTGAATCGAGTGTTTCATTGTATAAATATTAAAAGAATTGATAAAAGAGAGTTACTTACATGATAGTAGTGATGATCAGGTGTTTCTACTTCAACAGGAATGTCAATTAAATTTGAATCAAAGCATCTATATTCACATAATGACAATATAACAAGTTACTGTCAAGAAGCTGAAGAAACATCGTATTGTCTTCAAGAATATACTACACTAAAAATTTCAAAGCCAGAGCTGATTCAACTTCTGTGATGTCAATAGTAGGATGCACCAATTATGTCCTTTTCAGCACAGAAGAGATACATATATATTTTACATACCTGTGGTTTATAAACCTTGCAACATTTCCATAATGGGTTGCATCCAAGCATAAAGCTTCTTCATCCTTTAGCACTTGCTCAGAGCCCCAATCGTTATCCAGGAGTACCGGATATGTATGCTGTTCATTTTTTTTCTTTCTTTGCTCGTTCCGTTCATATAATTCTGTATTTGTCAAGATTTCGCCAATATATTCACATATGAAGGAGCCTTTTGGCAAATATTCAAGGGTTCGAACAGCCCAACCTTTACCCTTTGTAGCGAACACCTGGGAATTTAGCATATGCAAAATGAACTTCCAATATATAAAGCAGACATTTATCATACAGCAGTGTTAAGACAAGGAACACAATTATATATAAGCAATTTAGAATGGCGAGTTCTCACATAAATAAGGTGGTGTTTGGCACTGCATTTTGAAATTGATTATCTAATTATTGTGTTATCAAGTTGTAGCTAATTAGTTTCCGGTGTTTGGGTACTGAAATTTATCAGGCATCAAAAATTAGTTTAGGAGTAGCTGACTAGCTGCTAAAAGAGTTATACTAGTGAGGTGGTTGGGATTGCTTACTTAAAAACAGCTTATGTATCTGTCAAGAAACGAGCAGGTTACAATCTGCTTATATACTACTCATATAAATTAAGCATATAAGCAGTTTCGCTAAACACTCAAAGCTGCTTGCTATTCTTTAAAGTAAGAAGATACGCACTTACCTCTAACTTGCAAGTAGGGCCTCTTTGTACAACACGGTTTCCACACGCCATTGTACACCCACATTTCCGCCAACATTCTTTTATAAATCTCTTCACTGGGTGACCCTCACATGGTTCAGGATGATGAGCATTCTTAAATTTCTCCAGAGGGCAGCAATCTTGGCAATAAATTAGGTTTTGGTTTTGTGGTTCACTGTAATTGGGAATACACGCATCTAAAAATTTCTCCTTCACCAGCCCTTCTGGTGTATAGGCAAACTCCCCACCTGTTTCCCGAGAACAAGCACAAGGCACTCTTGAAGAAAGACAATCGCCTTTACACTTCTTACAACAATCTTCATCTGAAATCCTAGCCAATGAGAAAGGGACATGTGCGTTTTGAAACGTCGTGTTTTGGGTTATGTACACAAACTTAGGCAGTTCTATGCCAATTTCGTTCACTAATTCTATCTTGATTTTCTCTTGACCTTTTGTTATGTCAATGATTTTAGGGAATAACTTTTTATCACTGGCAGATGGATTTACAGAATTAGAATGATCCGTCTCATCATCATCATCTAATTGGCAATATTGTCGTCTCTTCTTTTGTGTAGATGAAGCATGATATGCAGATTTACTTGAATGGGATCTTTTGGATGATGGTTCTTGCTTATCTTGCATCGTAATAGCTTTACCCTTCTGTAATAAAGTTCAGAAAGAAAACATCATTTCAGATTGTAATCATTGCATAGAGAGTGGCAAATTCTATTGGGGCTCATTATTAACTCAGTAAGACTAAAACTTACTAGCTTAATAACAAAAGACTCAAGTAATGTTAGAATGGTTGAGAAATGCTGGCAAGTAAAGATGAATAAAGTGAAAAATGATGAGGAATGTATAAGTGAATGGAAAGATGATACTGGTTGCAGAAAGTAGATGTGATGTGGGATGAGGAAATGAATGATGGTGAGTATTATTTCAGCAGCTCAGTAATTAAGGGTGTTTGGCATAATCTATCTAGTATTATTGCTGATCCTAATGGAAGTGGATTTTCATGTGTTACATGAAATTGCCTGTTTTACTAATAAAACAGTGCATATGCAGACTGATGTGTGTCATGATAATAGCCTGTGAAAAGAAGTGTAGTAATGGCATTACTTGATCAAGTCTGATAACAACTTGGATAGCAAGAGTGTCTATTTGGTGAGTTGTGAAAGATGAAACTACCCTATAGAGGTTGCTATCTACGTTGTTCTATCAAGTAATGGGGTGTGAATCTGATGTCCTTGTACCTCTTGTGGTGAAAAGGCACTGGAAACATCAGTTCATGATCTAGGGGTGCTGGTAGTGGCAACTAGATTTGTGTATCTGCTCTGTTCTCCATGTGAACTAGTAGTCAGAAATCATAAAGTAGGTTTCCAGTGGTGACTTTGAATGCCCAGGAGTTATCTTTGTTGGTTTAGATGATGCCTGACACTGGCTGATAGTCCTTAATCTCTTCTATTTATGTGAAGAGGAAGCAACATGATAGTAGTTGAGAGAGTACTGGAGGGAAGTGTAGTCTAAATTGACAAGATTCTCTTTGGAGGATAGGTGGTATCCTGCAATTGATGATGCCAGTTCTGTTTTTAGTAATACTGTATCTTTTATGCAAAGGATATAGGATTGCTGAAAGAGTTTCTGGAAATGTAGTCAGTTGTTGGATGCGACCCATGGAGGATGGTTGGTCTTGAATGGAGGGATGAGGCCTCCCACTTGTGGTTTAGCTAAGCTCTGATATGAGGATGCAGCTACATCAGTTGTCTTAGTTTGATCACAGTGGGGAGGAAATGTAATCCTAGGTGAATTGGTGAATCTATGGTTCAGATGGAATATGCAGGATGTATTTCTTAAACTGTAGTATGTTACTATGGTTGCTTGTATTACCCATGGAATCTCCTGGTAGCCTTTGTGTGTACTGGCACAGGATGAACTCAATGGTTTGTGTATATTGGTTTGTATATATAATGGAATCATAATCAGTATATTTTGTAGCATACTGAAAACCATGTGCTTGTTGAGAGCATTTATCAGTTGGGAAGTTATTCACATAAATGAAACTGCTTAAATTGCTTAATATGAAATGCGGTCAGGGTAAGTTTTTAAATTTTAGTAATCTTTGCTTTTTACGTGGTAATCAGCATCCAAAAAGAGCTACATAATAGTATAACTGTGCTATAGTGACATTAATTTTAGTTTTTAAGATGCTTATGTTTCACTTATGATTATACTCTTATTGACATTAAGCATTATTATTACACATTATCGCCTCAAAAGAAGTAAAAACATAAGCAAAATATTATATTTAAGAATCTGAATCAATAAAACTGGTCAAATAGCATATAATAAAAGTGCAGTTAAGATAAATTCTTAGATTTAAGGTTGGTCCAAGCCACAAAACCAGTAAAAAACAGTAACACTAACAGCAATAACCTCCAATCAAGAAGTAGCTTGAAATTAGTATCAGTTACTACTGTTAAATAGTGCCAAGGAATTCGTTTTACAAATTGCTGGTATTTCTACAATATTTGTAACTAGAATCATTTGTTATACTCTGATAACATCAATTATTAAATGCTTTATTACACAGTATCGCTTCATAATATGGAAAATACGGAAGCAAAAGAATAAGAAGATGTACCTTTTCATCTACGGATTCAAATATAGCATCTGCAAGAGTTCGGTAATTATCATCCTCGATCAGCTTCCATTCCTTATCATATAATTTCCAAAGACGGTTCAGGACTGGTTTGACCACATCCTCAGAAATTCCTAATTCCTCCATGGCACTAATAGCCTTTCTAGTTCTGGGACCATTTAGATTTAGAGGTCTTGGATCCGATGTTTTTGAATCTTTTTTACTAGGTGCCATAATGTTGACTCAATCTGTAAAACGCCAAATCAGCATCTTAGTCCAAAACATTCTTTAATTTCAAAACAGTTATAAGTAGACTAAACAAAGCAAGATTAGCTAATACATAAACGCTAATGTCAAAAATAACAACACGCTTATCCCAATGTTCCACATTCGTAACTATACAAATTCTCATGTCAATTTAGTCACTTAACTTCATTAAATGGCGAAAACAGAACAATTTCACTACGGTTAATCAACATCTTAGCATGAAAAACTGTACAATTACAAGTGTGGAACCACAACATAAGTAAGATGCCATGCTGTAACGTTAGTCACTTTACACGTTTTCGTGTCAAATTAGTCATCAAACTCATTAAACGGCAAAAACAGAACAATTTCACCAACAGTTAATAAGTATCTTACCATGAAAAAGTGTACAATGACAAGTGTGGAACCACGTCATTAGTAAGTCGCTATGCTATAACATTACTCATTATACAAAACGTCATGTTAATATAGTCATCAAACGACAAAAACAGAACAATTTCACTACAGTTAATAACTATCTTACCATGAAAAAATGTACAATTGCAAGTGTGGAACCATGACATTAGTAAGTCGCTATGCTATAAGAATACTCACTATACAAATTGTCATGTCAATTTAGTCACTTAACTTCATTAAACGACAAAAACAGAAGAAGTTTAACTACAGTTAACAACTAATTCAGCATGAAAACTGTACATTTACTAGTGTCGAACCACAACATAAATAAGTTGCTATTCTACAACATCAGCCCTAACGCACAAATTCAAATGTTGCAATCACTCAAGCACAATAAAGCGAATCATATACTAGTACATCAGATACAATAACTCAATAAGCATAAAACGCGTCACATTTACATACAAACACATTAATTAAACCCTAAACAATACAACAGAACAGAATTTCGCACCGATACAAAATAGTAACAATAATAAATATTTATAATCTACAAACACAAAGGTAAATAAATACATTTCCATAATAAGTCAGTCAAATATAGAAATTAGAAAATACCCTAATTTTCGAGACAGTAGATTCGACCTCTAAAAATGATCAAGTTTTCGCCTTTCGAGCTCCTTTCGCAACCAACAGTCAACAAATATCACCAGATAACAGCTGAATTTAACAAAATGTGTAACTGAAAAAGTGAGGGTTTTTTTTTTTTTTTTTTTTTTTTTTTTTTTTTTTTTTAAGGGTTTATGACAGTGGAATAAACAGATAATGAAACAGAGTTATGAAAATGCAGATAAAGGATTGAAGAGTGAAATGTATTGGATTGTTGATTTGGTGAACGGATTAACGGATTATTAGAATTCAGGCAGTGAGTGCGTGTGTGTGTTTTGTTTTGGCAAGCTTTTGCTATATTTGTGCATGTTTTGCAAGAGAATGAGTGTACTGTAATAATGCAAATAGGGGAAAAAAATTGGGATTTCTTTTTTGTTTTGTTTTGGCCCTCAAAGTTTATGATGTTCCATTTGTATCTTTTTTGGGCTAATTTGTGGGTCCTAACAAAATTATAAATTTTAAGATACATTGGAACTTGTTCAAAAATTCAAATTTTAATTGGAACTTGTTTTTTTTAATTTATTTTTCATCTTTAACTAGTATTTATTGTAACTAGTATATTTGACTTGAAAATTTAAATGCCATATGTAAAAGCTCTTTAATTAATAAATTATTAATTTATTGATATGATAATATCTTGCTAAATTAATAAAATATCTTGATACGAACATGATTAGTTTTTAGAGGTTTTATTGTAAGTTGGAGAGGGGTGTCATTGTCTACAACTCTACATCCTACGTTTTCATACTTTACTTCGATAGGATTGGGTGTAGTCGTTGTTTGAAGGAAAGAAACTCGTTTGCATCGACGTCCGCTAGAGGTAAATGATGGAAAACGTAAGCGTAAAATTAAATTTTTCTTTAACAATTAACAGAAAGGATCAGAAGATATAAAAACCTTTTTCCAAGAGCTAGTGATCCATATGCGGTAATATGACTAATAAAATAAAACAGTAAACACAAATATTGTGTACCTTGTTTGCAGTGGGAGATCAATAGACGTAAATATCTAAGCATAAGACCTTCTTACAGTTATTGCACACTAGCCCTTAAACGATCACAACATTGTGCTTGCGGTTGATCCGATCAGCAACTACGATCTACGATCAATCTAATTATGTAAAACCAAACACACGAATGTGTTTGGTTTTTTGGTTGCTTCGTCCGAACACACAAGGAGGAGTGGTTAGGGTTTTTGGTGAATTCTATAATCCACATAAAACTCTAATTAACATCTTATATTTATAGGCTACTTAAAAGATAATTACCGAATTTAAAACAAGATAATCAATATAAATAAAAAAGGATAATTACCAAGTTTAAAAAATTTGATATTATCTAATAATATTATTATCTTCTTAAACAAGATATTGAACCAAACTCAGCCCGACACCCTATTAGGGTGGTTGGCCGAACCCAAGGCCCGAATAGGGTTCTCCTCTTTTGATTTTGGTCAAATCTCATTCTCTCTTAATTAATCCAACTAATTAAGTCTAATGTGTTTTCATATAATTAGATCATTTATATATTTACAATAAATAAATAAAGTCGTAATCTCGAGCTATTATATGTGACCTCGTGAAATCATATATAAATGACAATATTTAATTTTATTATATCATGTACATATTCTTACAGTAAATTTGTTTGCACGCCAATTTTTTTTTTTTGCATTTTGCCTTTTTTTTTCTTTCTTTTTTTGTCTTTCTTTTTATTTTTTTTTTCTTTTATTTTTTCGGTTTTCAATATACATATGTAGGTAAGAGGAATATTTGGAGAGAAAAAATGTTTCATGGTGATGATAGAGTCATATGGACTAAAATGGCGATGATAGAGCCATATGAATTAAAGTAGTCAGGTTCTAGTTGAAAAAAAGTGCACCATTCCATATGAAAACGATGGTTTGGTTGAAATTGGTTGATGAACTGTAATTGATGCTTTTATGCAAGAAAAATGATGTTTAGTTAAGTAAAAGAAAAGCATATTTGATCCATGAGTGCTTTTACATATGCTAGAAGAATAACATCGCCGATGACGATGTGTAACGGCATAATTTGTGCACATTTTATTTTATTTTTTTTTATTTATTTTTTTTTTTTTTATATCTATACTACATTATAATGCATTTGGGACTATTTTATAATTAGAAAGGCTTAAAATTCAGACTTTTTTCTTGCTTATTATGGAAATATTTCAAAATTAATTTGTTAGGAAGCAGGTTGGTTAAGAAGTTTGTTAGGAAGCGGTTGGTTGTTCAAACTACAATTATTTGGCTTAACCATCTCTAATATCTCTACTTATAAAGCATGAAGACAACTAAAAGTGTAACCGAATAACGCAAAATATAATCACAGGGTACCCGCCGCCGCATTGCGCGGGTACCGTTCTAGTATATATATAAGTGTGTAGAGTAATTAAGGGCCCGTTTGGTTTGTTGACGGGTTTAGGATTTGGATTTGGATTTGAATTTAAATTTGGATTAGGATTTGAATTTGGTATTAAATGAAGAGAGAGAAAAATGTAATTATTTTGAAATACTATTTGTTTTATAAAAAGATATAAGAGTAAAAAATAAAAAGAAATTATTATAAATTATATTAAAAAAAAAGAATGTGAGACTGCTATGGTAGCGAGAAATTAAAAATAAACGTCATCTCTTAAGAGAAATTAAAAATGATTTTAAGAGAAATTAAAAATGATTAAAAATAAACGTCATCTCTTAAGAGAAATTAAAAATGATTTTAAGAGATGACATTTATTTTTAATTTCCCCCTAAGGTTTCCCACATGCGGAATATATTTCCATCAACCCCAATAATGGGACCCACCATGAGCAACCAAACACTTGTTTTTAACCATCAATCCTAAACTACTTTGAAATGACCTCAACCAAACAGGCCCTAAGAGTGAAAATAGTTAGTGGTTTAAATTGTAATTAATTATTTAAATTTTTAATAAATTGTATAGTCTTTTATAAGGGAGGTGATTAGCACACCACATTTTTTAATAATTTCATCATTTTTTCCAACATTGTAATACACAGAGAGCACACAGTACAACACTGTAATGCACTGAGTGTGGTGAAATAATAAAAAAAAAATGGTGTGCAAATCAACTCTCTTTTATAAGTTAAAGTATTTTAGTTCAACATTACTTATTTTTTAAGTTTAAACAAACCTATTTTCATATGTACTATAGATAAATATTTTTGGGAAAGATAGTTTTATGTAAACATTATATAAATTTCAACGTAAATTAGGATGTTAGGTTATGAAATTTTCTGAAATCAAGTGTATTGCCTAAAGTATGATGAGAATAATGTGGGCTAATTTGTAAAGAAATGAAAGATAAACGTGTTTTGAGAAAATAGGTGCTGAAATTGTAATTAATGTAGTTAACTACAAGCTACACAGTAAAACGGATTAGGAAACTTCCTGGCAACTTCCTAAAGGAAATTCGTTGGAGTGTGAAGAAGAAGGATGTTATTATATGTACGGAACACAAATATTTTCAGGAGTCGTTTGTGCAAGTTTATTTTTGAACTTTTTAACTACTGTACTTTTTTTTCACTAGTCTATAGGGAGTATCATTTACTAGCATGAACCATGAATGTCTATTATTGAAATTTTTAATTTTAAAAATTTAAATTAATGTAGTTTGTTTAAATTACTCTTAACTCTTAAGTATCCATTAATACACCTTAAGCTTGAATAACTTTAAACTTGACAACTTTTTTCTAAAACACACACTATATTAATTTTTAAAACACGCGATTTGTATTTTAAAAAACATACGCTTTGCATCAAAGGTCGAACTAGAATCACGATTTTGCAAGTATAATTATTTGCCGTTATACACCGTCGTTTTGCGTGGGTACACGTCTAGTATTTTATAAACCATAGAAGCGGTGACCTGCATAATGTGGCGACATTAGATGCATATAAAATCACGATGGTTTTTGATGATAGAAGGTAGGAGCTAAAGATGATCGGTAGTTGTTAGTGATAGCGAGAAATTAAAAATAAACGTCATCTCTTAAAATTATACGTAGTATAACAATATGTTGTTGTAGAATATAATAAATCATTTATTTAAGTGTTGAGTTCGCCATCTCGAACATGTAGTTTTTTTTTTTTTTTTTTTTTTTTTTTTTTTTTTTTTTTTTTTTTTTTTCACGACATTCACAAACTATGCCAATGTAATTTCAAAATAAGCCAACTACCCTAAATGAGACTTTTTTACACTAAATAAAAATATAACCAACGACTTAATATGCATTTAAGAGTTTTGTAAATTATACTTAATCACAATAGATGACTTTAATTGTTTTAATGATAGATATTCAGTACAACAACATTTAGATGATTTGACATTTAATTCAAATTTGTTATTAAAAAATTGTTGAAATATGTTTGTACTATGTGCATAAAATGATTTATTAAATTCTATATGATATGTCTACAAGCATCAAATAAGTCCGTAAAAATAACGTTGTGAAACATAAACCGAAATCATATAAGCTCATAAGCTCAAAAATAAGTGTAAACAAACATCCTCCTAATCGACACAATGTATATTACTCTCTTATTTTCTAGTTTTTTTGTTTTGATTAATTTTCAAATTAATTCAATCAAAGTGTTTTTATAAGGTTAAGATAAAAATTTATTAGTACACAATGTTTTACTTATCCATTTTTCTTAATTTCGAACGGAATAAGTGTAGTGTTAAATGATGTATAAAATAAGATATCAAAATAACAAGTCCATTGGTAGCTCTACATGTATGATCTTTACAATTTGCTCAGCTTGCAAAAAAGTTGATGCGTCTTTATCTTCATCATTGGCCCCTTGTGAAAGAAAGATGAAAATGATGTCATTCTCTGATCCATTTTTCTTTGTCTTTTCTATTCTTTTACCTTTTTGATGTTTAAGCAAAATGACATGGTAACAAAATTGTTAAAGTAATACTGCAACAAGAGACAGACAAATTCGATAATACGAGTAATAAAAAAACAGACTCAGAAAATAGAAAACAATATCCTTTCAATTACTGCACTCATTAAGCATAAACATAGAAAATGTAGAGGTATGTAATGATCACAGTTATTTAGGTAGATTCGTCTTCTATCCCATACTCGAGATTTAAAACTACAGAAAATCAGATCAGCATAACTGGATTGTTTCGTCAAGCATAAACGCGCCTTCTTTATAAGCAAAACAGTAACACGAGAGGATCAAAAGAAAATAGTAAATGATACGGAGTAAGAGAGACTGAGATAATCTAGTTTTTGGTATGGTTTCAGTGTCTCAAAGAAAGAGATATGGCTCCTATTTTATACTTGATGAGACATAATCTCAGTGATAATTGATTTGCAAAGGTAATTACATTACTCACCCTTTAAGCAACCATCGTTATCGCTAAAATATTTATATAGTCTTACATATCCTAGTAAAACTAACTGGACACTAGATAATGGCATAATGTCATCTGAAGTTCTGAACTTCAAAAAGGTACTGATGCATAGTTAAGGAATTTCACATTTTTCTTATAACCTCTAGAAAATATGAGAAACTTTAATGAACTCTGTTTCTTTCATATGAATAAAGCTAATCTTTCATACGAATAAAGCTAATATCTGGAGTGCTTCGTACAGTACAATTCCATCCTACCAGCACAAGCTAATGTATGAATGATAAACCTTACATGATATATGAGTCATTAGAGATCACCAATAATCCCCACAAGAACACGAACCCTCACTAAAATGGTGAAACCGCTTTGAATCTCTAACCACAATTTGCCGACCAACAATCTTAGCTATTAACTTAATGGTTTCATGACAATCGCCACAAATCCTTAGATTCTTGATCACATGAATTGTCGAACCAGGAACCGAGTTCATAATTGCATATGCAACTGCCAGCTTCTCACTATGAATCCTTAATGTCATCTCCTTCTCTTCTTTATCAATGTCATGTAAAACTGATGTCATATTCGGTACATATCCAGCCTCTTGCACCTTCATACATAATTCTTCCAAATATGAATATATTTTCTCATGATCAGGATGCTCCTTATCCCCAACAAGAAACACATGTACCCCGCCTTTTAATTCAACTAAACTAAACCCTGGTGTTTTACTTAAACCATGACTTTTCATATATACTCGCATCTTTTGAACGTCTTCCCACCTTCCTGCATCAGCATATATGTTTGCAAGTAGAACATAATATCCACAATTTTTTGGGTCTAGCTCAAAAAGTTGTCTCGCAGATATCTCCGCAAGCTCCACGTTCTTGTGCATTCTACAAGCAGCAAGAAGTGAGCCCCAAACAACAAAATCAGGCCTTACCTTCATTTTCTTGATCAAATCATAAGCCCTGTTGAGGAACCCTGCCCGCCCTAAAAGATCAACTATGCAACTATAGTGTTCCACCCCTGGCTCTATTAAATATTTATGTCTCATGGTTTGGAACCAGTGCCATCCTTCATCGACTAGACCAGCATGGCTACAAGCTGAAAGAACTGATACAAATGTGATGTAATTTGGCACTATTTTGGCCTGAACCATCTCGTAGAAGACATTAAGAGCTTCTCGAGCATAACCATGCATGCCATAACCAGCAACCATGGCGGTCCATGACAGCACATTTTTTCTCTTTATTCGGTCAAAGGTTCTTCTTGCGGTTCCTACTCTCCCACATTTGCAGTACATGTCCACAATTGATGTACCCACAATTACTTCTTCTTCCAAACCCATCTTTATAACCTATAAAAGAAAAGAATGTGCAATTGTTTTAACATGAAGTCCACTCTCAACTGCTTTATGAACTATACGTGTTATTGCATAAGTAACCAACTTCGGTCTAATTTCTATTTTGGTAACACACTTTGTTTTCACTTATAAGAAAGGTCAAATTTCAAAAAGACTTCATTAGAGGTTATCTTGCAATGTAAAGTCAACAACCAGTCTAATACTTTGACCAAATTTTTTGAAAGTTTTATTCCTTTTCTCAACATTTTTTTAAATAGTTTGAGCTTTTTTATTCAACATTTTATATAAGAGTCTGAGCCGTTTTATGGATAAATATAAATTGCTATGCCTAAAATAGACCGGAACAAAGTTTGTTACCTTATGATGCAATAACCAGAGCAAACATATGAAAGTTCAAAGCTAATATAAGTTATCATATGTTGTATTGCTCTAAATACTGTTCAAAATGATCCGAAAACAATTTAAACTACCTGATCATGTATACACTTTCCAGTTTGTAAAGCACCAGAATGAGCACAAGCCAACAGAACAGAAGACAACGTCACCGCGTTATATCTAACACCCCCATCTCGCGCCATCGCATGAAACAGTTCCAACGCTTGTGCAGACATCCCATGTTGAGCACAAACCGCAATCATTGTATTCCAGCTTATAACATCCTTATCACCTATCTCATCAAACACCTTCTTAGAAAAACCAACCATACCACATTTAGAATAAGCATCCACCAAAGTATTCCCAATCGTCGTATTTTCCCCAAACCCCTTTTTGACAACAACCCCATGAACCCCTTGCGTAACATTCTTATTTGCAGCACCAGAACACGCCACAAGTACAGAACGCATAGCAACCGCGTCAACACACACTTCCTCATCCCCATTCAAACTCTCCTTCAAAAAATCCTTAAAAAAACACAACGCCTCATAGGGACGCTTATTCTGAACATACCCAATAATCATAGAAGTCCACGAAACAACGTTCTTAACAAGCGTTTCATCAAACACTTTATGTGCATCAGGTAAACTACCACATTTGGCATACATTTCAATAAGTGCAGATGAGACGAAAACATCGTTATGAAACCCGAAAACAAATGCTTGTGTATGCGTTTGTTTGCCTGAGGTAATATCGTACAATGCGGTACATGATTTGATAGTACATGGAAAAGTGGACCTGTTTGGGGTTAAGGATAGTTTTCGCATTGCGGCGAAAGCGAGAAGGGATTCGAGGGAGTCGCCTGCGCGTGCGAGGTCCGCGATAACCGTGTTCCATGAGTAGACATTGGTTGTGTTTACGTATTTGTTGAAGAAAGTGGTGAGATGTGAAGAAGTTGCAGCGAGTAGTGATGCTTTAGTGGTCTTCATTCATATTTCCCGGTTTCCTTTTCGAATAGTGGTTTATTAAAGGGTTGCAATTCGGGACGGGTTCGGGTTGGCGGGGCAGAAAACGCTTAACCCGAAAACGACCAAACCCATTTACATATAACCCGAACATGACCAAACTTGTTTACATATAACCCAAACACGACCAAACGAACCCGTATATATAAATGGGTTAACGAGTTAACTATGTTGAACGGGTTTTGGGTTCACTATCGAAACAAGTTCGCATTACACGGGTTAAACAGGTTAAACGGGTTTGTGGGTCGACCCATTTAACCCGTATAATCAAATATTTAGTTTTTAATTTATGAAAAAAAAAATTAAACGAGTTAACAGGTTGACCCGTTTAACTCATTCCTAACCCGAACCTAACCTGTTTAATAAACGGGTAGATAGGTTGACTCAAACACGACCCCGAACCTGTTTATTTTCGTGTCAGTTTTAGGTCGACTTTCATGTCGAGTCTAAGAATTGACAACCCTAGTGTTTATTGACATAATATGGGTTTATCAGCTTGAATTATAATCAAGTCATTTGCTCGAGTTGATAAGCTAATAAGCTATTGACAATGAGCTTATAAAAAATCTCAATCTCAATAAGCTAATAAGCGCGCAAAATAAACAAAATTGAACCACCATTTTGTTTGAAAAACGATTATCTAATTATTACTCGAATGTCTTCGAGTCTTTGTACATAAAGAAGAAGATATATACGTCTTTACCTTGACCCTTCATAAATAAACATTTTAGAAGCGGTTCAAAAACGGTTACATGAATATCTTGAGTAAGCCACGTACATTTAACAATGAAACCGAACTTATTGTGATGATTAATGAAGATCAAATAATCGATTTAGGGGTATAAAATGGGCTCGTTTGTTAATTGTTACTATTGTTATCTTATTCTAATTGTATCAATATCACATAAGACTATGTTTATCAACAATCTATCACAACCTAACCTCTCATTAAAATATTATTTTCTTACTCATCCACCTATACAACCAATACATACAACCAATCTCAATTTTTTAACTATTTATCAACAACCCAACCTAACATATAATATTATTTCTTTTATATTTAATTTAATTACAAAGAAAATATGCGTAGCCATTCATGTTACGACATTTGACAGATTGAGTAGAAAAATGAAAGTCACCAAGTGACCAGGTTGGTGACTAGGTTGTTGCATTCTCTTTCCAGTTTTGTACAAACTTAATATTATATTAAGTATTTATTTGATTTTGTGTTGGTGACCCTCACCAATAAACAGTCACCGACGAACATTTGCAGTAACCAAATAATGTTATTATATAGTGTCCTCCAAATAAAAAAAGTACAAGTATAGAATCAACACAAACAAACCAACCATCATCATAAATTAATGTTTCATGTCATGCTACACAATTGAAAGAATCACCTATTACAACAGCCTAAGATGGGAAGTATCATTGGTTCGTTTAATCTGCCAGCCCGTTTTCCAAGAATGTTGGAGCACTGTCACCGACGAATCTTCTATGCACATCTTGTTTGCCATCACCGGGCTACAACCAAGGATCCCCGTCAGCAAACACTTGATAGGTATGGAGTGGCTAAACACACCTATACAAGAAGATGGCATATAACTATGGCTACTATGGGTTCCACCATTAAGCCTAATATGATGGTTAGGGGGGTCCCGTGGAGACATTTCATCATCTGCTTCATGATCTCCGTTGGTTGTCACCATTTGTAATCGGCTTTTGCCAGATTTTCTTCTTGCAAATATTGGTTTGGGTTTTTGCATTAAATCCCATGACAGATGTCCATCAATTGTAGGTGAAAAACCAGATTGGAGTTTATCTGGTAAACACACTAGTGTTCCGTTTAGGAATTGAAGCATGCGGAATTCCACCTGGCGAAGTGATTCTCCGGATGGTGGACAGAAATCAGGTTGGAGTCTTTCTGTTAAGGTTAATATTTCTGGGGTGTATATATCGGAACGCAGGCAGCCTTCCCATAGTCCGTGACTCATTTCCTGCAGTGCATCTGATGACTGTATCAGGTGTTCTGAGAAGTTCATCTCCTGCAAATGAACCACTATAACTAAGATGGAAACAGAAAACAATATTAACAATTACCTATAAGTGACAAAATCATATTCATTGTCGTCTAACAGAAACAATAAGTAATTCGTGGGACATATCTAGAGGTGGTCATTTCAACACATCTATTTATGCACGGTTTGATTTGGAATCATGTTTTATCTCTGGTGGGAACTAAAGCTAGCTACAGAAAACATGTCAAACTGGTTGAATGGGTTGAAAGTTTCCCAATGTGTATTCTAATGCATAAACATTCTAAAATTTAATTCAAAATATATACAGTAGTAATGAAATAGATTACCAGAATTTACCATTTTGACCCATTGGCCAACCCACCCATCTTCTGAGCTTAAACATTTCGTGGTGAAAGTTATCGCTTTTAAACATTTCCTAGTGAAAGCTATTACTTTCAAGAGGTCAACTGTTTCTCCTTAAACTCAAGAAACTATTTATTGAACTCCCAAATTATTAACAAGGACACGTCATATTGGAAGGGTTCCAAGGAGAGCATTCAAGATAAAACAGTGGATGCATCAAAAAGTAAAACGTAAAAACATTTATTTTCTTCCCAAGTTCCCCATAAAGACAACAAGTAAATCAGGGTTGCATATAAATGAGCTAAAAGGTAAACTTTAAAATGTTTGAACATGCACGTGTAACTTCATTATTGGCTCGATATCCTTACACTATTTCAGGAGTCTCATATTTGAATAGAAAGGAAGTGCTTTGGAATGAAAAGGGTTTGATAAAGGATAAAAGAAAGAGAGGGAAAAGTTACGAGTGAAATTTTCTCCGAAACTAAATATAGAAACATGAGCAAAGGCTTTATAACTTTTTAACGGCCAAATTACCCCAAACATAAACTAAATTACACGTGAAGGGTATGAGGTAAACTAGTCTGCTTTATTTCCCGTACTTATTTCATCTCTTTCCTTCTTTCTATTACTTTCTCTCCAAATTCGAGATCTCAGTACAAAAGACAACATGCATACCACACCAATTATTAGATCTCCTAGCATACAAATGGTAATAAAGCAGTTGTGAACAAACTGTTTCTTTTCTAGCAACATGATCATTAAATCATAAGCCCACCCCTAAGATATGGAAATCCATCACCTGAACACAAGTTAAACTAATCCCTTTTTCAATACCTTAGTTCTAGACATACAATATCCAAACCTGAATCACTCACAAAGCTAAGTTGCTAAGACGAAACACAACTATAACGTCTACAAAAAGCAATAAAGTGATGACAAAATTCACAAGGTTCTAACTTCTAAGGACTACAAATTATAGATCAGTACCTAATGCTTGCAATCTACTTGGTATTAAACAAACACAATCTACGCATTGAACATAACCAATGATCAAACTACCTGACATATAGGAAGAGCAGTGGATCTCGCCCGATCCAAAGGCGAAGTATAAACAGCATTAAACCTAACCCCCTGCGATTTAAAAAACACGGCCAACGCTCTAGCTTGTCGTTTCCCATTGGCAGTCAATTCCGCCTCAGGACACCTCCCTCCAACCAAATCAGGCCTTAAACCCACATGACACTCCCCTTGACACACAAAATAAACCTCAACCACACCCCTATCATCCTCCCCCCCAACCCCAATATCCGAATAGCTTCGCCCGAACCCGGGCTGTGGAGACAAAACATTACATGGGTCCCACACCTTAATTGATGGAGGCAACCTTGGTGTACCAAAAGATGAAGGCTGTGGGGACAAAGGTGATGCTGAAGCATGACAAGGTAAGAGCTCAGGTTCTTGTTCAACCACTTTTTTCATTAAATTATCATGATGATGTTCCATTACATGGTTGCTGTTATTTATGTTGTTTATCAAAATATCTTCCTGTTCTGTTTCTTCATCTTCATCATCAGCAACTTGTGTAGATTCATTTGCTCCCATAATAAAAAAGTTGGATATGTTTGTGTTTTAGATGGCTAATGAAAATATGAAATCAACATATTATTGGGTTAAGGGGAAAATAAAGGTGGGAAATGAAGTAGATCTGAAGTAGGAGGAGTTGAAAAAGAGAGACAGCAAGTGGGTATGTTCTGTTTCACATGCTGAGTTTAGTTTTTTTCACTTTGCAAACATGTTAGGTGTTTGGTTTATTACAATGTTTGGTTTTCTTTTGTTACTGTTTTTGGGATAAAATAGGGCCAGCAATGAATTTGGAGGTTTTAAATGATGGAGAAAAAGAAAATGGAGAAAGGTTTGATAGGGTTTTTAGCTATTTTTGTAGTGACAAAAGTACGAGTTGATTGAGAGGGTTTTTTTATTTACTTTTGGTGAAATTTGGTAACGCTTGTGACTTTTTGACGGTAGATAGAAAGTGGAGTCATGCAAATTAGGTGTAGACCTATACTTCGATAATATAATTTGTATGACTATGGTTGTTGGTCAATATTAAAAATTTTCATATTAACCTCATCTCTTGTTTTCATATTTGTACAACTTCTAACAAACATCATCTTTTGTGTAGGTTATGTGGTTGTCTTAAAGTTACATTTTCAACAATGTATTATTTTACACATTTTTTTTTCTCTTTTATATTTAATAGCAGGGTACCCGCGCGATGCGGCGGTGGGTACCCTATGATTATATTTTGTGGTGAGCGGCAGCGGTAGAGATGTGTTCCGGTGGCATGGGGTTGTGTGGCTAGAAGTGATTGTTTTGGTGTATTTTATTTTTTGGTTTGGGTTATATATATTAGGGATGTTACGGGAAGGAGTAAGTATGGTGATGATGATATCAATGAGCAGTTACAACTTACAATTCAATGGGTAGTTACTACTTATCATTGGTCATTTTTGTATTAGTCATAAAGTCTATTAAATGGAATGTTATTAGTCATAAACGTATTAACAATGTAATAATGTAACTAAATAGCTTGTTATTTCTTATTTGTGAAATATTTTTTGTCTTAAAAATTTTAAGACTTCCTTTTTTAGATGTCCTAAATACATTAGTATGTAGTATAGATAATAGTTTTAACTATCTCACATAACACATATCCGCCACAAATATATATTAAGTGTTTTAAAGAAGACTTGAAACTACAATCATTTTGTTAAAGAGTTTTTCACACAAAATTAGGTAACATTAAGTACCCCATTAAGAAATCAAACAAGAGACTCGTACTACATGTCCAACCCGTCACCAGATTATCAGATCCAGTCTATGTAGTTAATATCGCGATATATCGGCGATATCTCGGCGATATATCGTGTATCGCCCCTAAAAAATATATCGGATCAAAATATCGCCCCAAAATATCGGATCCGATAATATCGGCGATATTGGCCGATATTTGGACGATATTTTGGTATCGGCGAGATATTGACTTTTTGACTTTTTTTTTTTTTTTTTTTTTTTTTTTTTTTTTTTCAGCCCAACAGCCCAACTAACTTTTAGCCCAATTTAATTAAACTATAACCCACCCAACTTTATACCCTAAATCCCCTAATTGAAACATCCGACATCAGAATAATCAGATAACATAAAACATGTGACATTCTTAATTCTTTTCTGGGTTTTTTCTTCTTCCTAAATCAACCAGAGTAACAACAGGTAATTAAATGCTTCTTTTCTTCATTTAGTCAATTTATGCTTAATTGATTACTGATTAGTTGATTACTTGATTAGCTGGTTAGTTGATTACTTGCTTTGTGGTTTCTGAATTGAATAGATAGGTAGTTATTTATAAGTAGTTCAAGTATGGAGGGTCGATCTTCGCATGCTTCCATAACCCCGAATATTAGTGCTAATACTTCATCAGATGCTGGTACTGGTATAAAATGTGCGAGTGGGGATATGGCTTAGGAATGTAAGGAATTATTGAAGTTAGCATTTAGATACTGCTAATGGATTCTACTGACAGGTTCCTGCGGATACATATAATTGTTTCTGCTGAAGACTGGTTCCTGCTGACGATAGACATCTTGTAGATATAGTTAATCCATAGATAGAGTTTGTTTATTTTAGGACAAGATATGTAGAATATCTTTTATTAGTTTAATATTATTCATTTCTTGTAAGAAAGGTTAGGGTTTCTACTAGTATAAAAGGAACTCAAGGACATTGTATTATGTACGTGTTTTTCAAAACAATTGTTAGTCAATAATAACGATCCATAGAGGATCAAAGAGTTTAACATATCGTTTGTATTTATATTCCGCAATAAATATAAACTCACAGAGATTGTCTATTTAGTTTTACTAGTGATTACATTAGTAGACTAATGATCCATTGGCTCAAGATCTATCAAGTGTAGATCCTACAAGTGGTATCAGAGCCTTAAGATAATCTCTGTAATCAAACTCACACTCAAATACCTTTTCATTCACTACCAATGGGAGATACAGATACTTCTGATGTCACTCTAACTAATGCCAACACTCTCACTCAACAGCTTCAACAAGTTGCTTTCTCTAACAGCAACGCCAAGTTTCCCTATCTCAGGAAGGATGAGTATGAGATTTGGGCCATGAAGATGCAAAACTGGATTGCCAGTGTTGACTTTAACCTATGGAATGTGATGTAAATGGATGCAGTCCTAAAAAGTCTGGCAAAGATCCTAATGGCAATTTTACTATCTTTCCTCCATCATCTGCTGAAGAAATTCTTGCTGTACAAAGGGAGAACAAAGCAAGAACTATCTTGCTTCAAGCAATTCCTGATGACCACATGGGAGATTTTCATTCCCTTAGTGATCCTAGAGAAATCTGGATGGCCATAAAAACAAGATTCGAGGGCAATGAGGAATCTAAAAGGATGAGAAAATCTATGCTGAAGCAAGAATTTCAGGAGTTCAAAATATCAGAAGAGGAGGGCATTCACAAAGGTTATGATAGGTTTCAGAAGATTCTGAGTCAGTTGAATCAGCTTCAAGCCAGGCCTGATAATGAGGAGGTCAATTCCAAGTTTCTTAGGGCTTTACCTCATTCATGGTCTTAGGTCAGCATATCATTGAAAACCAAAGGTGGCTTGGATTATCTCTCGTTTGATGACTTGTACAACAAGCTCAGAGCCTTGGAACTTGATATCAAGGGACACTCCTCTTATACAGCATCTCCATCACACTTTGCATTTATTAGCACTAATTCTAACAGAGTGTCACATTCTCCTAGTCCAAGTCCTTCTACTACAACATTATCTTTCACAACCACTAGTCTGCAGAATTATACAAAGGCTAGTAATGTGATGGAAGATGTACTTCATTCATTTGTTGTTGAAGTTGATCAACAGCAACAATTAACTTATGAAGATTTTGAGCAGATTGAGGAACTTGCAATGGAAGAGTTGGATTTAAAGTGGCAAATGGCAATGTTGTCTCTCAAATTCAGAAGGTTGGAACAAAAGGCTGGAAGAAAGCTGAATGTGAATGGAAGAGATGCAACTCGTTTTGACAGAAGAAAAGTAAAGTGTTATTCATTTGGAGAGATTGGGCATTTTGCAAGAGAGTGCAAGACCAAGAAGACTAAAGATAAAACAAGATATTCAGCTTACAAGAAGAAGGAGGTGGAGGCTGGAGATTCAACGGCTTTGGTAGTTTGGTAACTGCTGTGGATGCTTGCATTGACTGGAATGAGCATGAAACTGAAGATGCATCTCAGCAAATCTCCTGCTTGGCCAGTTGTGATGCTGACTTTGCCTTCATGGGAATATCTCCTCAGGTATCTGATTGTGTTTTTGGATGTGATATTAAATATAATGCTCTTAAAGAAGCTTATGATGATATGGAACCAAAATATAAAACCAGTTTTATTGAAGCTCAATCTTATAAAGAAGCTGTTAAAACATTAGAAAACAGAAAGTTTGGTTTCAACAAAATCAACTGGCTTATGAGGAAAAGATAAGAGTTTTAAAAAGAGATTTAGAGATGACTAGCAATGAGTTAAAATTTACTGAAAAAGAAAAAGCCAGAATTGAATCAGAGAAAGAAGTTTTGCAAGATAAGTTGGATAAGGAAGTGTCTAGGCATAAAGAATGGCTAATTTCAGGTGATAAGTTAGCTAGTTTACTCTATAGTAGTCAGTCTGTAACATCTGAGATAGGTTTAGATTTTCAGAAATATGTTGGTGCAGAGGCACACCATTATTTAGATAAGAAAAGTAAGAATAACCCTGAACCTGTAAAATTCTTAAAAGAAGGTGAGATGCATGCAGTACCAGGACCAATTAGAGGTGTATTCATGCCTACATCCAATACCTCAGACTTTGATGGTTCACACCATTTGTATGGCAAAAATTCTGATGACTTATCAAACCTTGCTTGTAAAACTAATAATCCTGACTCTACCATAGGAACCTCTAAGCCCACATCCCACCATTTGGACTTACAAGAATCACATATGGAAACTAGCATTAGGACCATTGACTCCCCTGACTCTAGTAGTATTTCTAGTGATGATTCTAATGAATGTGTCTCTTGTTCTTTCAGGGACAAGACCTCAGAGACATCTACCTCTAGTTATGCCAGATGTGATTCCAAGACCAAGTCAGACTCACCCAAGTCCTCATCAAAGCTATCTGTCAAGTCATCTTACAAGTCTGCTGACTCTGGAGTTGCTGCTGATGAAGTTATTTCAAAGACAGCTTCTTCTGAAGACTTGTTATTTACTTCTTTTAAAAACAATTCCTTTCAGTCATTTCAAAACAATTCTATTTCTGGTGGTTGTTTGAATAATTTTGTGCTTAATAAGACATCTTTTGGTTTCAATAAATCTTCTAGAAAGAAGAAGTGTTTTGTTTGTGGTAGTAAATTGCATTTGATTAAGGATTGTGATTTTCATGAAAAGAGGATGGGTGTTTCTGTTGCTCATAATAGACCTAGACCAAAGTGGACCAATACTTATTCCAAACCCTCATGTGTTCCACAGGCAACTCATATCACCAGCAGAACCAACTCTGTTTCTAATGATAGGTCGGTTCCTGCTGATGGGTCTGTTTCTGCTAGTAGATGTTTTGCTGCTGATAGGAATAGATATGTTGCTAAACCATTTTCTAGATATCATCATACTTATTTTCAAAATGGTTATTGGCCTGGATATTATGACCCAATGTTTTTGGGAAAGGCAAATTGGGATTCTGCTGTAAAGTCCTCAGCAGATTGTTCTTGGAAATTTAATAGACCATATATGCACAGGAGTTCCAGGAACAATGGTGGATCTAACTCATCTACATGGCTTCATAATAATGATCCACAAGGCAGGCTCAAGTCTTTCATGACTTGAGTCTCTCTATGGTACTCATATTGTTGTATATTTTGTTGTTGTAGGGACATCCTATTTTAAATAAAGACTTTAGTATTGTTGATAGTGGATGTTCAAGAAGCATGTCTGGGAATCAAGAGAAGCTGCATAATTTTGTGCCTTTTGAAGGAGGCAAAGTGAGATTTGGAATTGGAGAAGGAACAATCACTGGTAAAGGAACCATCAGAATTCCAAAGGTGGATTTTGAGAATGTCTATTATGTGAAGGAGCTACAAGGTTTTAATTTGTTCTCAGTTTCACAAATCTGTGACAAAAAGATTCCTGTGCTATTCACTGAGGAGGATTGTCTCATTCTTTCACTTGACTTCCAAATGCCTGATGAAAGTAATGTATTGCTAAGGGTTCCAAGAAATCATAATCTCTACACCTTCAACTTGAATGATGTTCAGCCAAAAGGTGATCTAGCATGCGTGGTGGCTAAAGCATCCTTGGATGGATCTACAAAATGGCATAGAAAGATGACACATGTAAACTTCAAAGTAATCAACAAGCTTGCTAAAGATGGACTAGTTCATGGACTTCCTTCCAAGGTATTCACTAATGAACACAACTGTGTTGCATGTAACAAAGGAAAGCAACACAAGGCTTCTTATAAAGCTATTACTGCTGTGAGCACTATCTCAGAACCTTTGCAGTTGCTTCATATGGATCTTTTTGGTCCAACATCCATCAGGATTATTGATCATAAGTACTTCTGTTTGGTGATCACTGATGCATATAGTAGGTTTAGTTGGACTTTCTTTTTGGGGACTAAAGACCAAACTTTTCAAACACTTAAAGAATTTATGGCCCTCATTGAAAACCAACTTAACAAGAAGATCAAAGGCATAAGGTGTGACAATGGGACAGAGTTCAAAAATGCCAATCTCATTGAACTCTGTGAGTCAAAGGGTATAAAAAGGGATTATAGCAATCCCAGGACTCCACAACAAAATGGGGTTGCAGAGAGGAAGAATAGAACCCTGATAGAGGCTGCAGGATCTATGCTTGCTGACTCTAAACTTCCCACTATGTTTTGGACTGAAGCAGTTGGCACTGCTTGTTATGTGCTTAATAGGGTGTTGATTACTAAACCACATAATAAAACACCCTATGAGCTTTTGACTGGGAAGAAACCTACCATTGAATACTTGAAACCTTTTGGATGTCAAGTGACTGTTTTGAATACAAGTGATCACTTAGAAAAATTTGAAGAAAAAGCTGCTGAAGGGTATATAGTTGGTTACTCAGCTCATAGCAAGGCCTACAGGGTATATAATTTGGCTGCAAAGAAGATTGAAGAGACTCTTAACCTGAGATTTCTGGAGAACAATGAAAATGTTCAGGGTAAAGGTCATGAATGGTATTTTGACCTTGACTACTTGACAGATCACTTGGGGTATACAAGATTTAAAACTAACCCTTCTGCAGGTACACAAGAGTCACCTACTAACATTGCAGGTACCCTGGAAGATGACTCAGACAGTGATTCAGAATGTGATGAACCCACTATTGCTGTTTCTTCTCTCCCTATTCATGTTGCAGGTCCTACTAACAAAGAAGCCTCTGATGCCAAAACTGCTGATGATGTGGAAAGCTCAACTTATGCAGAAGATCTTGCTAGACTCAAAAAGCAAGAGCATGCAGCTGCTGAAGAAGCTAAAAGGCTTGGTCTGGAGTTTGCTCAAGACACTAAGGCACTCTTGAGACAAGCTGCTATTGATGCCAGCAGAAAATCAATTTCTGCTGATGAATCTGCTGATGCTGGTGATACCAATTCTCCTGAAGGCATTTCTGCTGTAGAACCTATTTCCACTGCTACATCCACTAGTTTAGAAGAACCATTTGGCAGGTTTCCCAGCCCCTCAGATCTTGGCAATCATGAACAAAGTGCTGGCATTTTTCAATCAGCTTCTTATGATGATGACTTTGCTCCAACTTTGACCAATCTTGAAACTTCTGTTGATGTTAATCCTGTTCCTACTAAGAGGATCAACACCATTCATCTTCAAACTAATATACTTGGTGATTCCAATGCTATGGTTCTAATCAGAAGTGCATTGAAACAGACACAGTTTGGACAATGTGCTTTCTTCACTTATGTTTCAAATCAAAAGAGGGACAATCGTACAGATCAACAACATTGTCTATTTGCTTGTTTCTTATCACAGGTTGAACCAACCAGCATTAAACAAGCCTTGAGTGAACCTAGTTGGGTGGAGGCTATGCAGGAAGATATGCAACAATTCAAGAATCAAGATGTATGGGTACTTGTTGATCTACCTGCAAGCAAAATTGCAATTGGAACCAAGTGGATTTTAAAATGCAAGAGGGATGCAAGAGGCATTGTGGTCAGAAATGAAGCAAGATTGGTGGCTCAAGGTTTCAGACAAGAAGAATGGATTGATTATACTGAAGTTTTTGCACCTGTTGCTAGGGTTGAGGCAATAAGGTTATTTTTGGCCTTTGCCTCATACATGAGATTTGTGGTATATCAGATGGATGTAAAGAGTGCCTTCCTCTATGGCAAGATTGAAGAGGAAGTCTATGTCACTCAACCACAAGGTTTTGAAGACCCACAACATCCTAAGAAGGTGTACAACGTTGTCAAGGCACTCTATGGACTTCATCAAGCACCAAGAGCTTGGTATGCTAGGTTATCTACATTCCTTTTGGAGCATGGCTACAGAAGAGGGGCAATTGACAAGACTCTCTTCATTAAGAAGAAATCAAGGGATATCATTCTGGTACAGGTATATGTGGATGATATCATTTTGGCTCTACAAAGGAAGAATGGTGCAGGGAATTTGAAGACTTGATGAAAAGTGAATTTCAGATGAGTGCAATGGGGGAACTGACATTTTTCTTGGGGCTACAAGTCAAACAACAATCTGAAGGGATCTTTATCCATCAGGAGAAATATGTAAAAGACATCTTGAAGAAGTTTGACTTTGAACACTTGAGGACTGCAACTACTCCCTATGAACCTCCCAAGCTTAAAAATCCAATGAACAAGATGAAGTTGTTAATGTACATCTATATAGATCCATGATTGGCTCACTCATGTATCTCACAGCTTCAAGACCTGACATCACTTTTGCTGGCAGTGCTTGCTCAAGACATCAAGTCACTCCATTGACTTCCCATCTAAATGCAGTGAAGAAGATTTTCAAGTATCTCAAAGGCCAACCTAAGTTAGGTCTTTGGTATCCAAGGGATTCACCATTTGTGCTGGAAGCATACAGTGATAGTGACTATGCTGGAGCTAATTTGGACAGGAAATCCACAACAGGAGGTTGTCAATTTCTTGGTAGAAGGTTAATTTCTTGGCAATGCAAGAAACAAACCATTGTGGCCACCTCTTCTACTGAAGCAGAATATGTTGCTGCTGCTAACTGTTGTGGTCAAGTACTTTGGATTCAGAATCAAATGCTGGATTATGGGTTCAATTTCATGAACACTAAAATCTTTATTGATAATCAAAGTACCATTTCCATTGTTAAAAATCCAGTCTTTCATCAAAGAACTAAACATATTGAAATAAGGCACCATTTTATAAGAGATGCAAATGAGAAACATTTAATACAGGTGCTTAAAATTCATACTGATGATAATATGGCTGATTTGTTAACAAAGGCTTTTGACGGACCTAGGTTTAACCACTTAGTTGTTCATATTGGGATGGTTAACCCTTTAATGCTATGTTTGAGGGGAGGCATATGCCTTTGGGGAGGATTGTAATTAATGTTGTACAATTTGTATATTATTATGATTACTAACTTTGTTTTGCAGGTTCTTACTAACTTTGTAAATTATTATGTTTGTCTTCTGTGTTCTGTTTGAGTGGTTGGTTTGCAGGTTATGTTTCTGCTGATGAACAAAGATCCACATATCATATATCAGTAGAATAAGATGTAAAAGACAAAATGAAAGGTTTATTCATTATTCAGATACTGAAGTACATCATCACAACCACCAAACATCATAACTGGATTACAAAGGACACAAACAAACAACCTAACAACTAGCAACCTCTAAAAACCACAACACCACCACCCACAACAGCTCAAACTCCTACTCCATCTTTCTCTTCCCCTTTCCCAGGTCCTTGGGGTCAGGCATCCTCTTGTGGACCCCTCTGGATTGCATATCTTTGTTCCAGAGCTTGGGTGCAGCAAGTCCAAGGACAACCTTGAGTGGACCCTTGTACCTTTGAGAAGATTGTGGATCCACAGGGACAGAGATCTTCCTCATATCAGCATAAACCATTTTCATCTCACTGGTAAGGAAAGTTGTGACTGGAGTAAAATCAGCGACAACAACTGCATGAGGAGTTGGAGCTTCCTCTGTTACCTCTGATGAGAAAGGAGATGGACAGAACTCAGATGGTCCCTCACCAAGATAGTAATATGCTCTTTGAATTTGGGGAATGTCAAAGGTGGAATCAGAAGAAGAATCAGAGGAAATATCAATAACTTTGGGGTTTGGCTTCATGACTGGTATGTTTGAGAAGATTTTGGTGTGTTTGTATTAGTGTGTAATTGATATTTGGGTAGCTTGTGCTTTGAAGACAACTTTATGCAGACCTGACTTGAGGATTAAAGAGAGTAAATGTAACTTAATGAGAGGTAGTTGAGTATGTGCCAAGTACTAATTGTGCAAGTTGACTATAAAAATGGATTCAATGGATGAATTTTACTAAGGTTTGACCTATTGCTGCTGATGATACAAGATTGATGATTAATGACATTTTAAGTGTGTTCCTGCTGATAGTTTCTGCTAGCATATTTACATCAGGGGAATGAACATTCATCAGAAGTATAACAATCAAGTAATGATAAACAAGGCAACATGTTTTATTAATCATTCAAAAGTACAAATAGGAGAAAGATTGAAAGTTTCATACAAGCAACAAAATCCCAGAAACTAGCCTATCAATCCTAACCCTCCTATTCTACTTTTCCCTTGCCCTTCACATCAGCCATTTCCTCCTTGCCCTTGTTTCTGGTGAAGAGTTCCTGCTGTTGGGGAAAAGGCAACCCAATCACCACTTCCCTAGTCTTTGGCAATGGTGGATTTGACTTTCTTGGTCTTGATGGTCGCCTTGGACGGGAGGATTGGGGCCTCTCAGGTGTTGAAGGAGGAATGTATAGAGCATCATTCTCATCATCATCTTCATAAGAAGAAGTGCAAATGAAGGGAGACACAACAGGATCGAGCTCTCTAGCCATATCGGAATCATCCAAATCAGAAGGATAATTTGGAAGATCCTCTGATGATGATGGACTTGGAGGAGGTGCATCATGCTTCCTTTTCTTGGCCTGCTCTTTGGTCAGACCCCGTGGGATGGTTGGTAATCTTATCGGCGGTGGAGATGTTAGTGATGCTGTAGAATTAGATGAGTCGGAAGAGATGTTGATTATGTTTGGATTGGATGACATGATTATTACTTGATTGGTGGGTATGTAATTAGGGATTTGGATTGTAAAATTGAATGGTGAGATTTGGGGATTTTTACCCTGTACTTATAAGGCCAGGTAAACCGTGTGTAATTATTGTCATTAATGCGAGGTGGTTTACACGTTATTAAGAAAGAAAGTTTGACTAAAAGGGTTTTTACTGAAACATGGTTACCACTGATGACATGTTCCTGCTGTTTGGTTGCTGCTGATACAAGGAATGGTTGACCGTTGTCAACATTTATTGGGTTTTTGCGGTTTGACCGACTGGTTCTTGCTGTTTGACTTGGTTTCTACTGATGGGACAGTTTTATTTAGGATGTTATAAAAGTCAATTATTGGTCAAAGATTGTTTCCACAATTCTTGCCAATTACACTCCACGTTTGGAAACTTACCACATTTAACCTAGACGTGCAAATCCCACTTCTAAATAACTGATTCCCTCTTCTTATTTAATTTCAAAAACCAATTCAACCTTTCTCAGCACTTAAAACCCTCTCTCTCTCAATCAATGGCCGAACTACTCTTCAAAGGTGATCATAACAAGCAAGCTTTCTTAGGTCGTGGCAAAGGAGATGGTCACTATGTACAAATGATGGAATTTCTCCAACGATCAAATATTCATTATGCCTTAACCCAATATCCTATTATTATCCATGAATCTTTGGTCACACAATTTTGGAGAACGGCACATACAAGGTCTGTTGAAGATGGATCAACAGAAATTGTGGCTACTATTGATGGGGAAGAATGTGTTATCACCGAGTCATTGGTTAGGACTCAATTGCAATTGGATGATGAAGGTGGGGAGCATGAATTGGCTAAGGAAGAGATACTTGCAGGTCTTCAGGCTGCGGGATATCGTGGAAATGGGAAGGTCCGGTACAAGAATCAGCTTTGCCCTAAATGGAGATTCTTGACACACACTCTGCTTCAGTGTATGAGTTCCGAGTCTGGAGGATGGGATCAATTCTCTACAGACATTGATCTTGCCATTGTGTGCCTGTCTCAGGGGAGAACCTTTAATTTTTCTAAGTACATATTTGTTGAAATGCTTCAAAATGTTAAGGATACCAAGCTTAAATTTTTAATGTATCCTAGATTTCTTCAAATAATTTTAGGCATCCAGACCACTTATAATACCCATTTGCCTGTTAAGGGTTTATCTAGTAAGCTATTTGCTTATATGAAAACCAACTATGATGGCAATCATTGGCCTTTACTACCTGCTATGTTGCCTGCTGGCAATGCAGCTGATGAAGCAGCTGCTGATGCAGCTGCTGGTGGTCAGGATCCTGCTGATGCTCATGCACCAGTGGCTTCTCCTGAGGGGCCTAAAGTTGCTCCTGATGCAAGTGCATCAGTTGCTGCTGATGCCCCACCACCACTATCTCCAAGGCCATCTACACCTAGTCCTCCCACACCTATTCCTTCACCCATTGTTAATGCTCCTACTGAGCATATGGTCACTGAGGATTTTGGCCCTGACCAATCTGTACATTCTCCACAAATAACAAGACTTCCCACACCAAGTCCATTGAGACCTACTTTTGAGGAAAATGTGGATATAGATGAAGACTTGTATAACTCTCCTGTTAGGACCAATGATGCTCCTAATACCACAGATATCCCTGTTGGTGGAGCTGAAGGTCCTGTTACTCTCACCTCTTTGTCCCTTTTATTAAACAGGTATGTGCAAAAGATGGATACTTTGGAAAAGGATCTTAATCACACCAAGAAGACTCTTGGAGAAGCAGTGGTGACTTTGGTTAAAAGGGTAAAGAAATTAGAGAATCAGCTCAAAACAAGGAAAAGAAAAGGTGCTGTGATTGATTCAGATGAAGAGGTTACTGCAGAGTCTGACAAACTTGACTTGGAAGGACTTCATCTTCTTACTACCACTACTATAGAGAGTGTTCAGCATGATGCTCCTGTTTCTAGGAATATACCAACTGCTCCTTCTTGTGACACATCCACTCCAAAAGATCATAAAGTACTTTATGTTAGAAGAAAGTATTTGGCAGAACTTCACAAAACAACAGATGATCTTTCTTCTGTTGATGTTGATATGACTGATGTTCCTACTGATAAGACTCCTGCTGATGTTTCTCAATCAGGAGATACTTTCTTTGTTGCTGGAAAATAATATGGGGTCTCATCTAGCAAGGAAACATCTGCTGATCCAATGCCAAAGATGGTTTCTACTGATGAATCAGTAGTAGATTTACATGTTGATTGTACTGATGGTTCTAATGCAAAATATTCTACTGACCAGCATTCTGTTCCTCCTGAAGCTGCTTCAACTCAGAAAGATAAAGGAAAATCTGTCATGGTTGATCAATATATTCCTTCTAGATAGAAATCTAAGCAGGAACTAGCTAATGAAAAGTTAAGTGAGTTAGTTGCTGCACGGTGGCAAGCTAAAGAGGAGGCTGCAAAGGCTAAGAGGGATTTAGACATGAAGGCATCTGAGGCTCTTGCTAGAAAGATACAGGCTGATTTAGATCAAATGGGTCATTCTCTTACTCATACTCTACCTGCTAAAAGACAAAAGGAGCTGGATGAAATTGCCAAAAATCTATCTGCTGAGCAATGGGATAACTTGGCTACTCAAGTCTCTTCTAGACCAGATTTGGCAAAGTCTGTACTTGGTGCTGTATATCACGAGGATGATTTTGCTAAGAGAATGGTTGAAGCTGCTAAACTTAATAAGAAAGCTGAGGCATAGAGAAGAGCTAAGGAGAAGAGAGACAAACCTTGGACAAAAGCTAAGATTAGAGAATACATGAGAACTTTTGTCAAGAATCAGGGTTGTGCTATGTATGGATCAGGGTGGACCAGGAAGAAAGTTTCAGCCTTTTTTGACACTCAGTTAACTTCACAATATGACAAGCTCATTTCTCTTCTTCATCAGTCAGGGATTAATGTTCCAGACCCTTTTGAGAAGCATGACAGGCTTATGGGTGAGCCTACAGCTAAGAGGATAAGGCTTGATGATTCTGCTGATCTATCAAAAGATTCTACTAAATCTTTATCTGCTAAACAGGATTATGTTCATTCTCCTTCAGTATTAACTACAAGTTGATGAATCTGCTGATGTTGTGGCTTCACCAACTGCTGGTGTTGCTGCCAATGCAGGTGTAGAGTCTTCTGAACCTAAAGATGTTGGTGGATCTACTTCTGGTCTTGTTGATGATTCTTCTGGTGCTTCAAAGGTTCCTGAATCTGTTTCTGCTGATGTTCCTTCTACTAAGATTCATTCCACTGATCCACCTCAGGGTGTTCCCACTGATGCTTCAGGATCAGTTCCTACTGAAGAGACTTCTGATGATCCTCCACTTGATACTCATACTTCTTCTCCTTCTACTCCAAATACTAGGAAGAAGAGTTTTGCTAAAAAGAGGAAGGCTCCCAAAGGTCTAGCTAAATCAGCAAAGGATAGTACATTTATTGAGTTTGATTCTGATGAAGAAGACCCTGTTGTTTAGGAAAGAGTGGTTAAATGGGAGCTTATTGAGTCTTCAGTTGGTCAAGGACAGGTCAATGTCTTTCACAGACAAGATGGTTCTACCAAACTATTCACTTTCCTTAGTGAAATTCTATATATGGTGGACAGACAAGACATTCTCTCTTTATATGGATGGGTTGTAGATTACTATAAAACTCATCAACCTGAAGGGATTGGTATGTTTTTGCTGGGAGATTTATATGTGCTCTGTGATTCACATACTTAAAGGGGCATAGGATTTCATGCTTGGAAAGGTCAAAAGGATTGGGTAGTTGATTCTTGGAAATACTTTCCTCTTCCTAATGTTCATATGATCTTCACTACCACTGGTAAAACCTTATATTGCTGGGCAGATGTGACATATCCAATCACTATAGATGTGTTGAAGCAAATGCTGGAGATGAAACTCACTGTTCCTCTTGATATGATTGGGAATGATATGCATCTTGCTGAACAATTGATTAGAGCTATCAGAAGAAGTCTTTTGGTTAAAATGGAGTTGGTATCTCAGCATGGTGTCCATCTTGAAACTTATTTGAGATGATTGGATATTAATATGATCTATTGTTGTACATTTATTTTTCTTTTGTATTAAAAAAAAAAAAAAAAAAAAAAAAAAAAAAAAAAAAAAAAAAAAAAAAAAAACACACACACACACTAACAGATTTGTATAGTCTTATGTAGGGTTATGGTACACAGAGGTTACCAAAGTTTCACCAAAATTTGCCCTAAGGAAACAAAGTTTCATTTTGTGCTTTTAGGTTACTAATGTAAACGGGTTTATTAATTAGGTCATCATACTTATAAACTTGCGACACTAGGGTCATTTTGTGAAAGGGTTACCGGTTGTTTCCCTTCACCCATGCCAACTTGTCATCCACATCACCAAATCATCCTCCACGTTGGATTTCCACTAAGTTTACTTAATATTAAACCCGCCCCCTTTCTTATAACCCTAATTTTTATAACTCATTTCCACAATAATCCACCCAAATCACACTTAGGGTTTGAGAAAACTAAATCATCCACAATGAATGTGCTTTGTGGCTGTGGTGAAGTTTCTAGGATTCGAACATCTTGGACTCAACATAACCCCGCAAGAAGGTTCTTGGATGCCCCAATTACTTGGATCCGACAACAAATTGCAATTTCTTTCAATGGATTGATGCTCCTTTACCAAATTGTTGGTATCAAGCAAGAATGTATGAGATGCATATGAATGTGATTAATGCTCAACAACAGATTGCTCAAGCTAACAATCAAGTGGCTCGATCTACTTTCTACAATCGGATTTTGATTGTCTTGATTGTTAGCATGTTGGTCATTAGGTTTATAAGCTAGTTATGTTGGTCATTTTGTTGCTTTTGGTAGTTATGGCAGGTTAGGTTTATGTGCTTTTTGGTTTAGATGTTAGTTTGGTAGGCTGTGGTATGATGAACATGGTGTAAGCTTCTTTTGGTTTGTGGTAGGCTGTAATGTAGGTGTCAACTTATGGTATGATGTAATGTTGGTATGATGCAACTTTGGCAAAGTAATGAAAAAGTTGTTTTGGTATGATGCAATGTTGTTATTTACTTCATTCTTTACAAGATTCTTTACATGTAACATAAAACAAGTTGTAATACCTGAACATGGTGTATAAAATGACACAAGTTATACAAAGTTAACATACCATAACCTGGATCATATTCATCCATTACTAGTCATAAATTGTTCAAGTGATTACACAAAATAACTGATAGATGGCAGATGTACAAAATTGCCACACATTTGGCAAGCCATTCTAAATCAGTTATGCAAAGTAATCAACATCATCCTAAGTCATAAGTCCTACAAATTACCAGCTTACATATCATAGTTTTACAACTTCATCATAATTGGCAGATGTACAAAATGGCCTAACATGTGGCCTGCCAATATAAGTCATATATAACAACTACTTAACTGAAATAGCATCAGTTGGATCCAATCCAAGTCCAGGTGGTAGTGGCTTGTTGAACAGGATTTGCTTGATCCTTTCAGATCTTCTAACATGAGGTGGTGTGACTGGTCCTTCATCAGAATCATCATTTTCTTGTTCCTGCACAGCCTGTTGTTCCTCAACTTGAACTTGCACATCAGAATCATCATTTTGTTGTTCCTGCACATTTGGACTAACTTGTTCTTGGGAGGGTTGTGGTTGTGACTGGGTTAATTCAATCTCAGATTGTGCCTAAGCATGAATGATGCAATCCTCTGGTGCTATTCCTAATGGCCATGCAGGCTTAGGAAGACCCATTGTGTCCTGCTACATAAAAAAAATACCAAAAAAAACAAACATTAGTTTTACTAACCAAATATGCATTGTGTACAAAATTTTATAATAATACTTACTCCTAACATAGGCTCTCCATCAACTGGATCCCAAGACACTCCAAATCCAATTGGTTTCATTCCACCAAGATACATTCTAGCTTTTGATCCATCACCTCTACCTCTACTTCTAACAACTTTGCCATTCACACATCTTAACTGGCTCTTATCAACAAAACTGACATAATGTGCTTTAGATGCTATTTCTTTACCCCTAAGACTTACACCATCACCCCTCATCCTTACACCACCTTCTCTAATCCTTAAACCACCTCTAATCCTTAAACCACCACTTGGTGTTGAAATTTCTGGTGCAAACAACTCAAAACCAGGTGGGGGAGTTGATAAAGTTTGTGGGGTAGACTCGGGCACACTTGTTGAATTAACAGTATTAGGGGTAGAACTCTCTGGTGCTATTTGTGTATCTTGGGTGGATGCTTTTGAACACCCCTTAGCAGGACCTTGACTTGAACCTACTGAACCCTTACCACCTCTAGCAGGACATTTAGCTGAACCTACTGAACCCTTACCACCTTTTCCTGAACTAACTGAACACTTACCACCTCTTGCAGAACCCTTACCTGAACTAACTGACCCCTCTGCAGGCTTCTTTGGACAAGACCTTTGATTGTGTCTAGTTTGGTGACACAGTGTGCAATGGTTTGTTTGTCCCTTTCTACTGATCCTTGTCCTATTTTTACCATCATCTTCTGATGCATCCCTCTTTCTCTGGTATGGTGGCCTCCTTGGCATTCTTCTCTTTATTAGAGGCAATGGCTTTTGATACTCAGTAGCAGGCCATTGATCCATTCCATTCATACTCTGAATGTAATGGTTGTAGGCTGACACAAACACTTCCTTGCTATACCATGTTGACAAGTATTCATAAGGTTCTTTGTGTAAGAAATAGATAACATCTATACCATGTTGACATGGTATGCCTGATAACTGCCAAGCCCTGCAACTGCAAGTCCTTTCTTTTTCATCCACCTTAAACCCTTGATAACCATTTCTAACTTCAAATCTACTTTCACCACTGGGAATAACTTTCCAATTTTTGCAATTAACAAAAAAATGGGTATGTAAAATAAAAAACACTATATTTCTATATATTATAAGAAAACAAATATTTACCTGTGTAGATCCTTCAACACTTCAAGCTTCTTTTTTATGTTTGGACAGTAAGTGTCAGTCCATTTTTCATGCTTCTCCCTCATTTTTTGCATTCTTTCCATACAAAACACCCTGATATCTTTTAACATGTTAATGATAGGTTTTCTTCTTGAATATACTATCAGAGCATTGAAACATTCAGATATCCCATTCTCTACAGCATCACAAGCCCTATCAGTTTTGAAGTAAGCTCTACTCCAAGTCTCAGGATGCCTGTCCATTAAGTATTTGTGTGCATCCTTATTGATGGCTTGAATTTGTTGCATGACCTTCTCAAACCTTATGGGGTATGTGGCCTTTGCTGCTTTCCAAAACAAGGTCCTGTATTCAAGCCCAATGTATTTCTTCCTGAAGTTAGCATAGATGTGTCTTGCACACTGTCTATGTTCAGCCAAAGGCATCACTTCTTTGGCAGCTTCAACAAGACCCTGCAAATAGTCATTTCAAGTAATGAACATGTGAACCAATCTCAGATAGTAAAATTCTTAAGAGTCCAAGTATGAATATGTACCTTATGTTGGTTAGAAATGATAGTCAATCCTTGACCAGCTACTAATCCAAGATCCTGCATCAAACACTGCATGAACCAACTCCAATTGTCCTTATTCTCAACACTAACCACTGCCCATGCAATTGGATAAATCTGATTATTCCCATCTCTTCCTACTGCAGACAACAATTCTCCTTTGCATATGGTTTTCAAAAAGCATCCATCAAGACTTATAACCCTCCTACATCCTTCCAACCAACCTTCTTTCAAACCCTTAAAGTACACATAAAACCTACTGAAATAGTTCTTACCATCAGGCATAGCATCCACACTCATCAAACAAGTAGAGCCTGGATTAGAATCAAGTATCTCCCTAGCATATGACCATAACATCCCATAATGATCCTCTAAACAATTCTCATATTGGTTTAAAGCTTTCTTCTTTCCCCTCCTAGCTTGACTGATACTCACCTTGTGTTTATATTTTTTTAGAATCATTTCATTGAGTTCATTAACTTTGATACAAGGATTAACCATTATCTTTTTTGCATAGTTTCTAGCAATCCAGTTACTTGTGATTAAGGTCCCATATTCATAAGTCCTAGAACATGAGTGCTCATCATTCAATGTCTTTATTTTAAAAGTTTTCTCATTTTGCATCCAAGATGCCCACAGTCTAAATGGACATTTTCTATCAACATCATCCTTACTACACTTAGCCAGAAGTCTCTTAGTGTTGTTCACTTGATAATATAACTTATACCCATTAGCTAAAGCATAATATGTCAAAGCACTTTTAAGTTGATCTGGTGACTCAAACTTTTCACCTAAGTAAGGTTTAATTAACTTCCATTTGATATGAGGATCATGTACTGGCCAGTGATCACCTAACTTATCAGTATCCTCTGAAGTCTTTTCAGTGGCAGCTCATTTTCCTCAGCATATTCATCCTTAGGTAAGCCATTGTATAACCTACTCAGAAAGTTAGCATCAAACATTTTTTTACTTCTAGGTTTAGGTCCAGGCTCTGCTTTGCTCTTCCTAGTATCATAAACTTCCTCTTCACCATCAAATAAATGATCAACTGATGCAGTATCACTCTCATCAGAACTATCATAGTCAAATACATTATAATCACCCTCTAATTCACTGTCACTATCATCATTTTGTTCTACATTTTGAACTTGACTAGTGGAAGTAGCATTATGTAAATCAAACACAGAGCGAGACACATAAATATGTATGACATTATCATTTTTTTGCACCTACTTGAACACACTGAGCTAAGTCACCATCATTTTTTAAGGTTTTCAAACCTAAATCTAAGTTAAGACCTGGAACACAATAAAATATCTATTTGATATCACATGTAGTACATTGACTTACTAACAACTTAACCAAACCAACAAATCCCAAATCAAACAGGTTCACATTTGGAATTTCAGTCAAAATATCGAAGTCATAAACAAGATTAGGATCCCTTACAAAGACACCACCACGATGAAATTTTATGAGAAATTTGGAAGATGATGACGAAGCTGCCATCTGTAACAAGAAAATTCAATAAAAAGTGTTAATTAGACAAAACCCTAATTTGTTATACGAAACCCTAATTTTATTAGACCTTAATTGGAGTTACTAAACAATTAAAAGGATTAATTAGGATGTTGATTTTACCTTGTTGGGAAGATGACAACCTTGATGCGAAGTCAATTTGAAAAAACAATTGGATGTTATGGTTGATTGGTTTGGGGGGGGGGGGGGGGAGAAGATGCGTTTAGGATTTTATGAAATAAACTTTGGGATTGAGCCGATAATATAATAAGAGATGGGTCAATTTTTTGATTAAAATAATTAAGCTCAGCCACGTAGGATTGTTACTGGCTAACGTGAGTTGCAATATAATGGTAACATAAAGACCCGGTAACGTTTACATTAGTAACCTAAAAGCACAAAATGAAACTTTGTTTCCTTAGGGCAAATTTTGGTGAAACTTTGGTAACCTCCGTGTACCATAACCCGTCTTATGTATGTTGTATGCAGGTTTTGGTGTTGGTTATTTCCACACCTTCTCTGGTTATCAACTTACCTGAGACTATTCCATCAAAAAGTTGGCTAGTCCAAAGGGTACAGCTTTGGTAAAGACAAGTCAAATATGTTGATAGCTGTAATAGTTTGCGAAAAACTATTGGGTACTAAACTCACCCATGCTTAACAGCTGAGAGTTGGATGGTTGTCAATTGACCATGGATTTTTTCTTATGGATTCCCAATAATTGGCTAGCCCACAAGTGTATGGCTTGTGGTAAAGGCAGTGGAAAACCATATTTGGTATTCAATTGACCAATGTAATTTTATCTACCAACTAATTGACTAGTCCTGAGCAAACGGCTACAGGTAAAGACATCTCAAATCCGTTTATAGCTGATGATTTGCTAAAAATCATATGGTCATCAGTGTACCATAGTTAGTGAACTGAAACATTTGGCTACTTCAATAGTAATGGCTATTGGTAAAGAGACATCAAATCCGTTATTTTCAATGATTCACCTCTCACAGGAGTTAACACACCTGGAAGTGATGAGAATAGTATGAAACTTATGTTTTGATGTACATTTGGTCATTTGTTGCTGCAAAGAATGGTGTTTTCAAGTTTGTGCTGATCATAGAGATTCTGCTGATGATGATTCTTTGCTGCTGAAGTTGTATTCAATCCTCTTTTACTAGGCTTTGAAGATCTATCAAGAATCTTGGAGTTAACCTTGTCAACTTCAAGATTAGAGGAGGATTGTAAGGAATTATTGAAGTTAGCATTTAGATACTGCTGATGGATTCTACTGACAAGTTCCTGCGGATACATATAGTTGTTTCTGCTGAAGACTGGTTCCTGCTGACAATAGACATCCTGCGGATATAGTTAATCCGTAGATAGAGTTTGTTTATTTTAGGACAAGATATGTAGAATATCTTTTATTAGTTTAATATTATTCGTTTCTTGTAAGAAATGTTAGGGTTTCTACTAGTATAAAAGGAACTAAAGGACATTGTATTATGTACGTGTTTTTCAAAACAATTGTTAGTCAATAATAACGATCCATAGAGGATCAAAGAGTTTAGCATATCGTTTGTATTTATATTCCGCAATAAATATAAACTCACAGAGATTGTCTATTTAGTTTTACTAGTGATTACATTAGTTGACTAACGATCCATTGGCTCAAGATATATCAAGTGTAGATCCTACAAGGAATGGGGGGTTTTGAAAGATCCCACAAAGAGAGGAACTTTTTGGTGTACTCTTTGTGACAAGAGAATGTCGGGAGGGATCACAAGGTTAAAACAACACCTTACTCATACAAAAGGAGATGTAACCGGTTGTCCTAAGGTCACAACAGAAATAACAAAGAGGGTTCTTGCATCAATGTAGGAAAAGGATAAGGTAACAAAGGAAAAAAAGGAGAAATTTAGAAATTCTAAGGTCATCAAATACGATAGATTTATCAGAAGACGAAAACGAGTATGTGGATGATGAGGTACAAGTTAAGAGGAAGGAAAGTAAGAAACGAAAGGCCGTAGGTGCTAGTAATGTCCGCGGTCCTCTTGATTCTATACTTAAGAGTGATCATGAAAAAACAAATCAAAGTACGTTGGATAAAAACAATCCAATAAAACAGAAGTTGAAGATGGTTGCCTGGAAAAAAATTGCAACTTGGGCTTATGCGGTTGGGTTACCTTTCAATGCCGTACATAATGAGAGCTTTCAAGATATGATTAATGCTATTGGAGACTATGGAAAATGTATGCCTGCTCCAAGTTATCATAATCTTTGTGTAACATTGTTGAAAGATGCTTTAGAAGATACGAAAAAGTTTGTAGATTCCTTTAGGCCACAATGGAAGAAATACCGGTGTAGCATTATGTCTGATTTTTCGACAGACGGGAAACAGAGGAGTTTGATAAACTTTTTAGTCAATTGTCCTACGGGAACGGTATTTCTCAACTCAATTGATGCATCGGAGTATGTAAAGGATGCTAATTTAATAGTGAACATGATTAATCAAGTGATTGAAGATGTTGGAGAAGAAAACATAATGCAGGTACTTTCACTTTTAGTTTCTTTATTATTTCATAGCCTGAATTTAATAGTAACCATATTATTTAATTAAATTCATTTTTTTTCTTATAGTTTATTACAGATAACGGGTCAAACTTCAAACTTGCGGGACAACTTTTAGAAGAACAACATTCTAGGTTGTTTTGGACACCATGTGCAGCACACTGTGTGAACCTTATGATAGGAGATATAGGGGAGAAAATACCGAAAATAAAGAGTGCTTTAAGTGATGCAAGAACAGTCGTGGTTTACATTTATAACCACGAAAGGATTTTGAATATGATGCAGAGATTGACAAAGAATAAGGAGTTGCACAGGTCTTGTGTAACTAGGTTTGAAACCCAGTTCTATACTCTACAGAGTGTGCATGAGAATCGCCATCATTTGCAAGTGTTATTTGTGTCCGAACAATGGATCAAAAGTGACTTTGCAAAGAAAGCAATAGGAAAGAGAGTCGAGAGAATAGTTGCAAAAAAAGAATTTTGGGATAATGTTTATCTAGCTTGTCTAGTACTCGCTCCCTTGGTAGATGTGGTTAGGTTGGTTGATACGGAAGAGAAGCCATGCATGGGTTATATCTATGATGCGATGAGTAGAGCAAAAGAGCAAATAAACAAAAATCTGAAAGGTGGGTCGAATGAAAGAGTGGTTAGTAGAGTTTTGTCTATGATTCAGTCAAGGTGGACCGACCAACTTCATCATCCTTTACATGCAAGTATTAAACTTTCTGTTAATAAACTTTCTGATGTCTTATTGAACTTTCTGATGTTTAAGTTTCTGAATTCTCTGATGTTTGAGCTTTCTGATGTTGAAACTCTCTGATGTAAACTTTCTGATGTAAACGTGCAGCCGGATGTTTCCTTAACCCCGCTGTATTTTATAGAGAAAATGCAAACCTTGATACCAATGTTGAGATTACGCAAGTTTTTATGTTGCCATTGACAAACTTCTTCCCGATCCAGAAGAAAATGATGTTGTGAGGGCAGAGTTGAATATGTACATTGATGCTCGAGGCCAATTTGGATCTGATTTCGCTATAAGGACTAGAACAAAAATTGCACCATATTATGGTGGCGTTCTTATGGGATCGATACACCTTTGCTCCAAAGATTTGCTATCACGATCCTTAGTCAAACTTGTAGTGCTTCACCTTGTGAACACAATTGGAGTGCATTTGACAATTTACACTCGAAGAAAAAGAATCGTCTTTTGCAACAAAAGCTCAATGACCTTGTATTCATCCAATACAACACAAGGCTAAAAAGGCGATTCGAGTCTATAAAAACCAACAAGTCTTTAGACCCTATCTTGTTGAGAGACATAGAGGAAAACGATGAGTGGACGATACCAACGGAGACTGAGCTTCAATACTTTGTGGATGCAGATGATGGTCTTCTTTGGTCGGATGTGAGAGAAACGATGAGAGGAAATGAAAACATCGGACCGAGTACAAGAAGTAAAAGGGAGCGCTATAGAGATGATGATGATGATATTAGTATTGAAGAGGACGATCTTGGTTTGGGTGGTAACTTGGACAAAGAAGTGAATGCTTATACGATGTTGATTCAGATGTTGAACCCGTGGATTGCACTTAAATTCCGTTTGTTTTCTGTTAATTTTATGCTATGAAATACTTTTATGATTTTAATTTTAGACAATGTGCTATGTTTCTTGTTAATTTTAGACAATGTGCTATGTTTCCTGTTGGCTGTTTATTCTTTTATGATGTGTGTGTGTGTGTGTATATATATATATATATATATATATATATATATATATATATATATATATATATATATATAGTGTATCTTTATTTTCAGAACTCTGTTAAGTGCGGGAACTGCGAGAACTTCAATTTTGCATTAGAAAACGTGCATGTTCATATAAAACATGTATGTTTTCTTACATACACCTTAATACACATACCTGCCTAACATACATGTTCATATAAAACCATGTTAAGTGCAACATATCAATGCAAAATGGTTTTATATGAACATGTATGTCACGCAGGTATTTGTATTAAGGTGTATGTAAGAAAACATACATGTTTTATTTAAACATGTATGTTTTCTAATGCAAAATTGGAGTTCTCGCAGTTCCCGCACTTAACAGGGTTATGAAAATAAAGCCCTCCTATATATATATATATATATATATATATATATATATATATATATATATATATATATAATATTCCTAGAAATATAAAAACTGATATCTCACCGCGAAAACCGATATTTCAAATATCGTACCTTGAACAATACGAGATTTTTGACCGAGATAACAACATAGGATTCAGTTGACATCGACATAAGTAGAAGCTTTTCTTTTTCTTATTGTTTTGGGATAAGATAGGGCCAACAATGAATTTGAAGGTTTTAAGATGATAGAGAAAAAGAAAGCAGTTCATTAATGACAAAAGTACGAACTGATTGCAAGGTTTATTTTTAGTTTACTTTCGGTGAAATTTGGTAAAGCTTGTGACTTTTTTTCTTACACTAGATAAAATGTGGAGTTTGTAGGTATAAAGTCTATTAGGCAAACTGTACGAGTAGTTTTTATTTCAAAAAAATTATAAACATATAGTCATATATAACAAATTTTTTAAAGAAAATGTCGTATGCTTGTAAAAACTAAAAAACGGTCATTAGAAATATACGAGTCTCATCTTTTTAAAAAATATCGTACAAAACTATAAAATAGTAACAACCACACTCCAGAAACAAACCGGTGGTCTTTTTTCCTCCAGTACTCTCTTTTCTTTTCTTTTTTTAGGTATTATCACATTTCGATATGAATTTAAGCCCATCATCCCTTTAAAGCTCGAATGCTATAAATTTTAATGAGTATTGCTATATCCGATTAGGGTTAATACACAAAAAAATTACTGAACTTTACAAAAAAGTTCGCATAAATTACTCAAGTTTCAAATTGTTCAATTGAGTTACTATACTTTGCGTATTTATTTATTATGTTACTGATGTTTTAAAAAAGTGTCATTCAAGTCACTCCTTGGATTGGTGACCGGCTATCTCGGGAAAAGTTACTCAAGTTTCAAATTGTTCAATTAAGTTACTATACTTTGCGTATTCAATTTTTTTTTTAATATTTTTTAGAATTTCTTTTGTAAAAAATTTCAAAAAAAAAAAAAAAAAAAAATCGAATATTTAAAAAATAAATCGGTAATTATTTTTAAAAAAAGAATTAATTTTTTTTTCGAATTTTATTTATTTTCGATTTTTTTAGGAAATTTTTATTTTCTAATTTTGATTTTTTTTATATTCTAATATTTTTAAAATTTTTTTAATTTATTTATTTTTTTTAAATTTCCAAAGTTTTTTTTGCGAAAAGATTTTTTTTGAACTTTTTTTTTGGTGGTCGACGGATAGTGATGAAGATGATAATGGGATGACGGTGGCAAGCTGATTAGGACTAACTTATCTAGAAAGAGAATTGATACATAATTGAAAATGAACATTGATAAAAATAAGTGACATGGAAAAGAAAATTTGACTATCAGCCGGTGACCCAACTTCGAAGGAATGCGAATGTAGCTTACTCAAAAGTTCAGTAACTCGTTAAATAAACACGCAAACGATGGTAACAAAAATGAACAAAATGAAAGTTGAGTAACTTATCTGAACTTTTTTACAAAGTTTAGTAACATCTTTGTGTATTAACCCTTTACTTCTCCACCAAAAATTAAAAAAAAAAAAATTGATATTTTAATGCCACGTCACACTAATACCGGGTATCGTGAGTTAGTATAAGACCAGTAACATATATAAACGGTTACGCAAAGTATAGTAATTTAATTGAACAATTTAAAACTTGAGTAACTTAGGCGAATTTTTTTGTAAAGTTCAGTAACTTTTTTGTGTATTAACCCATCCGATTATCTTTTGTGTCTATTTATCCTTTTACCCATATAAAAATATAACACATGTATTCCACTTATTATCTCAATTTATTTAAACCGTCATTTTTTTCAAATGTACTAAAAGTAAGAATGCTTAATACTCGTAGTAAGAAAATATCATTTCTCAATTTTAATTTGTTTCCACGTTTTACTTTTTACACCCGGTATTTTATTTTTAAATCTACTTAATTAGGTTTTTTTTACCACAAGTCAAGGGTCTTGAATGTAGTTAACCCAACTAAAGTCAAACTATCCTAAAACCCTTCTCCCACTCTTTGTTTTTCTCGGCTTCAACACATACAGAACCACTAACAAAAACCCACTTCTATTATTCATCTCAGGTAGCTTTCTCTAACATATTACCCTAAAACATGTTATTATTATTACTTGTATTTAATTTAAATTTTGTTTTCTTCAGAAGTAAAGGTGTAATGGGTGAGGTTAGTCAGTCAGGAGTGAAAGCTGTGGAAGAATTTCAAGAGGATTTACGGGCTCCTTTAATCGACCCGAATACGACTGATTCTACTGAGTTTTGGCTTATTCAATGGCCTAAAGATCATGTAAGATGTATTTCTGTTTGTTTAGGATTACATGTTCTTAATTTATTGTTTATGTTAAAGAAATTGTCTACCTTTGGGGGTGTTTGGGATTGGGTTTTATTTGATTACTGCGCGGGTAACTGGATTATAAATGGTGTTTCGGATTCTTTATTGATAATGCTTAGGGGGTGTTTGTATAAGCTTATTCGAAGGGCTTACGTGCTTATTGAAAAATTGATAAAGCTCATGACTTTATGAGTTTATAAAGTTCATAAGCTCAAGTGGATAAACTCACAAGCTCAAAAAATAAAGAAGGGTTACGAGCTTATCAATCTGTCAATAAGCTCACAAGCCCATCAAATAAGCATAGACAAACACCTGCTTATTACTCCCTTGGTCCCAAACTAGTTTTCTCCTAACAAAAGCACGCAATTTAAGAAACAACATAATCATTATTGTGGCACTCGACTATATTTCCGGAAAGCGCGCGGACAACCGCCCTTTCCCCTTTTCACAATGTCTGTGCGGTTGCTCACGAATTCAAGTTTGAATGTCCCTTCGAAGTCCCGCATGCTCTTTTTGATTGGGACACAATACAAATGCTTTGTCAAGCACCACCTGTAGCCCGATAAGAATGTAAACCATCTTTTCATATAATTAGATTATAATAACTCGTATTTACCCATTTTCTGTCTATGTTGTTTCATTGTGGCCATGCTTCAAGCTCTTCGGTCACTTCTAATGCAAACATGTATCCTTTGCATCCTCCTTTGTTGATACCAGCTTCTTGCCTAGTCTTACTTTTAAACTCCCATACTCCAAGGGGATTTCCCTACATGCAAGGAACGTTAAAACAATAAGTTACAGAAAATAGTTTTTGGATGTGTCCGGTCATTTAAAGTTCTATTAATCAAACAATCAACGATTTCAGTTTTTCAAAAAGTTTGACTATTACGAAATTAATTCATAAAAATGACCCAAAAATATTAGACATTTCTGTGGGAAAGAAGAGAGACGTATGTGAAATGGAGTACACATCTGTTGCTGAATAGCAAATCCAAAAACCCGCCTTAGATACTCATTTACCAAGACAGAAAGGTTTTTATCAACAAAATTATACCATGATAAAATCTGGATGAGTAACTTAGTATTACTTAGTTAGCAATAATTAACATGCATCAGAAACAACCTACTTTAATAACCCCTCTTACTCCAGTTTCCTCCTAATGCTTCACGACAAGCAGCTTCTTCAACAGTCTCGTCACTCTCCCATCAACCCTGAAATATTATGCATACCACCATTTACTAATCACTTTATATCAAAACTAACCACATTAAAGGAGGAGGAATAAAATGCCTACCTTTGGGAATACCATGTCATCTCGGTTTGGTGAAGATACCAGCAACACTTCTATTCTGTTCTGGTCTTTAGATTTGACATGTCTGTAAGGGATACACCTGTTGCATAGATGCTGATGGTGAGCTTATACCAGAAACATGTCTGTTATAAAAATGACTGAAAAATCACTTCTTTGACTTGATATTATGCTTTTACAAAGAATTAGCAGTGTAAAAAATTATGAAAAGTGTGTCACAGCTCTCTGAATTGATGAATAAACGATGATAGCTTGAGCAAGTAGGTGAGCTAGAAAATCTATAAAAGGGGTGTGGAAATTACAAACTGATTACAATTTTAAACACCATATTAAGTATAATGGGGGTGATTGCTGTACTTGCACTCCGGTTCTCCTAAATGACAAATGGACAATAGACATGAAATAATGTAATAAACTACCACAGTACCACCTATATGAACAACCAGTGTATCGAAATCACAACCAGAGAACGACTACAAGGTCAATATGGACAGGTTGCCTAGCTGGTTGAAACGGGTTCGGTTGGGTTGGCTCGGGTTGCCAAGCGCCAACACTTTATATCTTTCAATAGATAGTTGATACATTAAGAGTGATCACAAAAAATAAGGATCCAACTTTCTTTAGTAATGCTATATAGGAGCGGGGTGGGCAACTTTGAGAGTGCTTTGCACCGACCGTTTATCTAATATTTTTGTGAGTGATATAAGCTTTTCATAACACGCAATCCCAAACACCCCTAATGATTATGTGATTATTTGGGGTTCATTTTTAATTGTAAATCTTTAGATAGTTAGAATCTTACAAACACTTGAAAAACTGAGTGTCTAACTATCATGGCTTTGAAACACTTTGCATCCTGTGTTATTGCAACTGATAATTCATATCCCATAATCTCGTTCACAGTTCATTCCCAAACACTCCTAAAGTTCCAAAAGGAAATATAGTGAGTATCAATAAATTGGCCATGGCGTCATGCTTTAAGTCATATCCGGTCATAGGTTTTTCTGTAATTGTCGTTTGAGCTAAGAGTTTGTTGGTTGGTACCACAGATTCCTGATTTTGATGGGCAAGAACTGTCGTTGGATCTTCGTAAGGATGGTGGGCAATTGGGTACTTTTGAGGTTCCATCTGGTGAGCATAAGTTTAAGGTTTCTTTCTGAAACATATGTTGTTTATGCATTGTAAAACAAATGTAGTTGATATGAAGGAATGTTTATTATATATGTTGTGGGAACAAAACTTTTTTAAATGACCACACATTTTCACAACTGTGGAAGTGTTAACCTGACTACATATTTAATGTTTGATTTTCCTACTTTGGTTTGCAAGATCCCAAATTTCTATCAAATTATTATTAAATATAAAACGAGAGCATACGCTTATTGTCCACATTTAACAATGTGCAGTTGGGTGACTGAATTAATATATGCCATCAATTAAATGCGGTTTGGATATAATTTTCTTGTAGTTGGATGTAGCAATAATATATCTGTTCTTTATTGTTCATATTTACATCTTCACAGGAAAGTCGTATGATGTAGTCAGCCTCGCATCACAGGAACCAGCAACAGTGTTTTTATCCTCTGCAACAGATTCAAAAATTGGTACGCAATGAACTTTGGTTAACTCTAGATTTGCCATCTACTTATACCAGATTACCGTAAATCAAAATTTCTGAAAGTTGGATACCTTATGAATTTCCTTTTGGAATTTTGATGCTCTTTGGTCTAAATAAGTTAGATACCTAAAATGGAGACCGAAGTTTGTTACTTTTTTATGCAGTTAGTCCCTAGTTGTATGCAAGCGTTTACATACGTTTCTTTATTCTGTTGACAGTTGGTATGATTACAAGACGAGTTTCCTTTGTAAATTATCTGGAGGCTAGTGAAGTTCCAAAGGATGATACCAAGAAGCTAAAACTGTTTAATGAAAGATCATCTGCAACTTCTTTGACTAATTCGGCTTATAATTTTGCAACTCCTACAAAGTCAAAAAAACCAGGAAGTGGTCGAACTTCTACTCATACCAGTGGGCATAAAAGTTCTTTATCTGAAGAAAAGACACGAACTAAGAAATTAAAGCCCAGCAGGTCGGCTCAGGACTCAGACCATGGTTCGGAACATTCTGTTGAGAAGAAAAAAAAGAGAAAGAAAGATGTGGCTTGAGATATGTATTTTAAGCTGTTGTTTACTTATTTGTTAGAGCATTTTATGAGGGGCAATACTTAAATGTTTACTCATTTGGAGATCCCGTAGTTCGTGTATTCATATATAAACTAAACTCATGGAGGGTCATATTCTTGCATTGAGCTGCTAAATCATATGGATTTGGGTCCTTTTGTTTGCAAGTTTTTATACACATTCTTGCTGTTTTTTATCAATAGGTAAATGTCCGATCAGACATTTGCAACTTTTTTTTTTTTTTTTTTTTTCCCGAGTTTTATAAGATGTCGGCAATTTTGATCTTGATTCTTTATTTTGATGTAACTAAAATATGTTATGGATATTTGGATCCCACAAAGTCGTTGTACACAAAGTTATCCTTGTTGTATATCTACTCTCTACGTTGGTGCATGATGCCGTTGCAGCACCTTAAGTTGCTAAATCTCTTATTGTTGTGTCTCATGTTACTGTGATAGCAGCAAGCGTCCCTGTGTTAGTAGCCTAAAACTGGGGGACATGCAATGCAAAACAAAGGTCATGAGTTCAAAACATGTCTTTGTGACCCTTTAATCACAACGTTACATGATTTACCTCTCTCATGTTAACGTGTGACAACTCACAAGTCATGTTGATGACATCAAACGAAATAGTAAACCACAAATTTCATCACTTAATTAGATGCAACCCCGTGGCCAACACCATAATGAACTTCACAAACACCATAAAACAAAATGAGGTAAACAGTTAAAAGTGTACATGAAGACAACTAGTGTGAAAGAGAGATACAATACCTTTAACGATTTTGTAATTGGAGACTGTTTTAAATTATGTTTACCATTGACCTATGGAACTTATTACATACGGAAGTATCTTTTTTGTATTTAATGAGTTAAGATCATTTGAGGACTTAGGGTGCGTTTGGTTTCCTCCTAAGGGAATCAAACTATCACTATGAAAGTGATAGTTTGTGTTTATTTAGAATGCCTGGGCCCACAACTATGACTATGAAAGTCTAATATATTTCATACTCCATATACAACTCTTGAGGGGGGAATGGATCTTTCATAGTTGAGGGACCCACCACTACTATCAAACTCATACCCATTGTCATTCCTCGCAGCATACCAAACGCACAACTTTATTTTCAGGGATTAATCTCCACCCTTCATCTTCTCTTCATTTTTATTTGATCTAATGGATGAGATTAATCACAACAATTTAAAAACCCACTTTCATCATTTTTTTTCAAATATTAATATCTTTCAAACCGTCAATCGTTAAGCGAAAAAAATATACCGTTAAGACGAGCATTTAATTATCTTTTTATAGATAGGCACTTTGATATATTTTCAACAAAAATTTTTTCTTCGTTTTTTTCACTTTTTTTTCGTGGCCGGAAAAATCACATGTGATATTACATATCACATATGATTTTCTCGGCCACGAAAAAAAACGTGATTTTTTTTTTGTCGAAAGTATATGCCGTCTATAGAAAGATAATTAAATGCTTGTCGCGATGGTGTAATTATTTTCGCTTAACGATTAACGGTTTAAGAGATATTTAAATTATAAAAAGTGGGTGAAATATTAAAATGCTTTTAATCTCAAACATTGATTTTCTTTTAGATGAATGGTGAGAATGAGTCCCTTGATATGTAAGAAAACTTTGGTTTTTAATATAACTCGACTCTTAACTTTTTTTATTTGACTTTTTATTTGTATTTGACTAGTTAAATACTGCTACCTTATAAGCTTCATTGTGTTAATACTTCCTTTAGTTTAAAGGATTATATACAGAGACGGAGCTAGGGGATTCCCGCAGGTGTCCGGGAACCCCATAAATTTTTTTGATGTAATGTTAAATTTTGAAAATAACACCAATTTTTTTTAAATGCATCTTAAATGCACCCGGTCCTTTGAAATGTGTTTCCAGTATTATGGCTCAAAAGATTTTGTGCACCCGGTTATATTTAGTCCTGGCTCGATGCATAATTATATAATCACTCCTTTTACAACAATATTGACCTTTACGTCCTCGTCCTTGGATGTGGCATTGGTGTATTATTTATAAGAAAATAATTCATCCAATGAGAATGAATTATTCGTTATAAATCTACTTTTATTGAAAATGTTATCAAATAAAAACCATTCATTACTTGATATAAATAAAATCAAGCTTTTAACAATAATCTTTAGGGCTGACATTAACAAAACCCTTCTTATAATCAAGTTGTCATGATAATCTTTAGAACAAGAGATGCCAAGCAGTCAAGCACCACTTTGTTGACATAAATTAATGCCTAAAAACATTATTAACATGTTATCAATATCTCTATGTTTTGATTATCACAAAATATAAACTCATAGAACTAAAACTTGTGACATAAACAAGTATTTAGTGATTAATATTTCTCTTTACATCCAAATCACTTAAGGTATGAATAAACAAAGTGTTTAGTACAATTTATGATCAAAGGGGTATTTAATTAACTAATGCAAAGTTTATTTAATTATATAAACATATTATATATTTTTGAAAAACACTTTTGGTAATAAAGAAAAATGTTTTATTCATACTAAATATATGAATTCAAATTTTTAACCAAAAACAGTTAGTTTTTCACCAAATAAACTTTCCCCACTAAAAGACAAAGAATCTGGCCGTTTCAGCTGGGCGGCCCCCTTAATTATAAAGGGCGGTCCCCTTAATTTTAAGGGGGCCGGCCATGATTTAAGGGGACCGGCCACGCTCCTCTGTCAGATTCTTTTGCCTATAAATACCACCTTAAACCTGGATTTTTTCCTCACCTTTTGCACTCCTAAACTTTCTGTTCTAGATCCCCATTTCTATTCTCTAAATCCTTTGATCATAAATACATAATCCTTTGTTTCAAAGTGATTCTTACATCATCCTCTCAAGTGCAAGAGAAGAATACTTCTATCCTCCAAGACAAGAAGTATTACAACTTGTTGTGACCTCCACATCCAAGTTGTTGGTGCATCATCAAGAATATTTACATATATCTTTGTGTAGTGTGTTGTGAATATTTGATTGTAGATAGTTGTGTTAGGAATATAGATTGTGTGATTGGCTAGTAGATTGTAGTGAAGATAATTGGTGTGTAGAAGAATTGGTGTGTAGAAGTTTTGGTGTGTAGAAGATTGGTGTGTAGATTATTGGTGTGTAGCAAATAGGTGTGAAGAAGGTGTGTAGATTGGTGTGAAGATTGGTGTGTAGATTGGTGTGTAGATTGGTGTGAAGATTGGTGTGTAAATTGGTGTGTATATTGGTGTGTAAGGTTTCTCCGCCATAAGGAGCTTGTTGACATAGTGAAGAAAACTCTCGAGTAGGTGACTCGAGGAGTGGAGTAGGGCAAGGAAGGTGTCCTTGTAGCCGAACCACTATAAATCCTTTGTCTCGCGGTTAGATCTTTCCATATCTTACTTATTATCTTGCTTATATCGTTATTACATTTGTAGACGTAGACATATATATATAGTTGCTTATATAGTGCTAGTATTGATTTTACTTAAAGATCAAACGAAAGTTTCATTCACAAAACAAAGTTTTTACAATCAAACTAAAAAGGTTACATACATATAATTGATCATTTCGATCAAGTATAGTTTTTATACAAAATATAACTAAGGATTATAAAATAAACGATTACGTACTTATCTCTCGTATATAGCTATAATTGTTTATATTATGCATGTGTTGATTTCACATACTTAGCTTACATTATTATTATTGTTCATACTTAGATATACTTGTTCATATTGTTCAAGATTTGAGTTCACATAAGATTGAATCAAAGTTTTAAAAGCAAACAAGGTTTTAAAACTAAACTAAGTTTTCATAATAAAATTAAAAAGACGTAAAACTATTCAACCCCCCCTTCTAGTTTTCCACACACTTGTTAGTAATTTCGGGTCTTGATAATCAAAGATTGCCGGATAATTCTTGAATCGTGTAAAAGTTCATTTTCCTGATACAATATTTCGACCCTATTTGTGCCTTGGGTTACACAAAATTTGTATAGAGATAAGACAAGAATTAACACTCAAATTCTAGGCACAAGAAAGAGAGCAAAACATGGAGAATTTGTATATGTTGTTGATATGAATATGTGTTCATATTGAAGACCAAATCATGTTTACATATATATAAACATATTGGTGATTGTTGAAAAAATTGTGACTTTTGGTGAAAAGTCACACCCCTTTAATAAATGGTTACAACTCTTCAATAACTTTCTGCAACAAACTTGTGACAGTTAAAACTGTCACTAACTGCAGCCCATTGAAGACATATATCCATTAGCGACGACCAGTTTCTGTCACTAACACGAATAACCATATCTTTTGAACCATTGCAACACTATTGTGATGAATAATTTCTGTCACTATAGAAAACATCCAAGGCTTTTACTCCTTGATATATATTCACAACCTTTACCATTATAATACTTGAAATCAAGTTAATAGTTTATACAAGCGTGTACTCCACACCTCCGAACTCGTATTATAACTTAACTTGAAATCCATTTGGTCTCGAGTAAATCACCATTACACTAAAATGATCGATGACACTAAAATCACCAACAATCCTCCCCCACTTTAGTGTAATCCTTGATCACCCAAATAATCAAAACAAATCAAACTCATGCATAAATGAAAATGTCTTTCGATTGAATTTTCATCTTAGTATACTACACATTCCAAATATTCGAGAATCGGGGTGTCGTAACGATTGAACCCGTCAACCCATTTGAATACATGAAGATAATATACACACAAGTTCATTTTCTCCAATGTTTATACTTGACGCTTTACAAGCCCTGCGTCCATATCCATTCATGAGCATATAGGAAGCCAAGTCCAAGCTTCTTGAAGCGGCAAAACTTCATACTTATATAGGTAGTTTCTTTTAATCATGCCCTGCTTGCACTTTTTCAAAAGAACTATTAAGAAGATAAACTCCAACCTCTTTATCTTGCAGGTCTGAACACATACCTTGGGATAGTATAACATGTGTTCCAATTTCTAAGTGTGAGCTTTCCGCATTGAATTCAGCTTCTAACATTGTATTAGAAGGGAATTGGGTGTCCCACCATTAGAAAATTTAAACGGACTTTTATTTCATCCCTATTCCGACTTTGTGCACTAAGTCTCTAGCAAACCTCTTTCCCAAATGGTAACATTGACTTTTAAACATAACACAATGTTTATAAGTAAGTCCTTTAACCATTTCGCTTCTAATGAACAAGAAGCTAAAGTAATCAATCATGATGCCATTTATAGTTCATAAGTTGTAGAAATTTGTATCTTTGATCCAAGATACTACATTCACACCAAATTGTGAAAATCCTGCCATGGTCTTTTTCATCATGAACTATACAACTTGCATCATCATTTTATCATTTCCATGTTGAAGCATTCCCAAAACCAAACTCCATGATTTTAGTCAAGTATACCCAAGTACTTAACTTTCAATATCCCAATATATATCATAAACACAACTTGAGCCATATTTTAGTAAACTCATATGAGTCACAGGTCATTAGACAACATGCATGTCGATCTAAACCATGTGAACCATCAAAATCCATGATGTGAATCGCTCACAGTGTCATGATATTAAATGACTAATACGTATGCATCAAAACACCTTGATCAATTATCCAACTTGCTTCATTTATCCTCATAATACTCAAATGATCCAAGTTGTATTCTAAACCATAATCCATGGTTTTACTACAAGTATTAAAATACTCGTTTACACCTTATTCCATTAGTAGTCAATTAAACAACTCGTAATCCAAACACAGGCCCAAGTTAATTCACATAACAAGTCAAGCATGCTCTTAACTTCATTAATCATGTACAAACATGTTTACCAACCAAACCGATTCGGCAAATCAATCAAAACAATGCATGTACTACATATACAATCGGCATATCATGAAGGAAGCAAATACAGTCATAAAGCCATGTCTTTTATCGTAATTGATCAAATTACCAAGAACTGAAAACTCCTAGATTCCCATGTCATGAAATTTATTTACCAAATTTCAAAATTATATTGTATGGGAAAAGTAATACCTGGTTTTGAGTTCTCTACAAAGTGATGCCCACTTCTAGTAAATCAATTAATTGCATAAATACACTATAACAGATCTAGACCTGATCATATTGATAGGTCAAAACCTTTTCATTTTCAAATATTTATAGATAAGAATTCATAAGTGAGATCATGACTACAGCAAAACAAGTTTCGTAATTAAAGTCCAACAAAACAAAGTTTACTCAAAGGTTTTACTCACAAACTGATTGCAATTCTTATCAATATTGAAAACAAAACTAACAAAGTCACATATCCAAACATAGAAATGTTTGATTATTAGAATCAGTAAGTTTCCAAAAGGTACCCAATAATCATTGAACTAACCATACCATGATTCATTAAATGAGTGGATTTGATGAATCATCATGAATCACATATTTAGTCAGATTCACTTTTAATTCAAATGTATTTATCATGCAAACACACATGGAAGCACAAAATAACCAAAATCTCAAAATTTGATATATTGTTCAACTAACTAACAGCGAGATTTAAAACTCAATAACACATATTAAAATCCATTCATATGTAAATATTAATTACGGAGTATATGTCAAGCCTTTAAATAATATATGTATATGCTCAGGATTCAACAATCATAATATGTGTTCTTTATGCCTTACATTATCATGCAACATTATTATTTTATAGGCCAAAATCAATGGACTCATATTTCACAATTTCATTCAATCAGTTTTGCGGGAAAATAAAACCGCCAACGTGATCATCAAAATTCATATGAAGAATTTTAAGTTTAGACAAAATTTCACCGTTAGTCCCTAAAGTTGTCGTGTTTCGCGCATATCGTCCTTAAACTATTTTTTTGGCATTTTCGTCCCTGAACTCCTCATTTTTAGCGTGGTTGGTCCCTGGAACCAACTTTTGGTTGACGGACGTTGCTTTGCAACGTTAGTTGACCAGTCAACTGGGTTTTTCGTCATTTCACATTTTTCTAATGGCTTAAACGAAGGCTTGGTCCCTGAATATAAAACGGCTATTACAACCCTATTGTTTTACTTGTTACTGTACAAACCCGATCATCTTCCTCCTCTTACTTCGCAACCCTATCATTGTCACACACAAACAATCTCATACACTGCCTGATTCTTGCAATGGCCGACACAGATTGGAGCAAAGTTACGTTGACTGAAGATATGAAAGATTATCTTTATGAAACCTATAAGGATAGCTGGAAGCCAGGAGATGAGGTGTCTGATGAAATGTTGGACACCTTATGGAACTATGCTATGGTGGAAGGTTAGCACATTGTTGCATTGTTATTGTTTATAGTTAAATTTAGAGTAAATGATTTGAGTTGACCTTTTTTTTATCATCTGTTCCATTTTATTTTGACAATTCTCAAAAAAGGACCTAGTAAGGAATTTCCTAGCATTGAAGCTGTGTTGGGTCAGACCTCAAAACCCATGGAGGGAAAGCAAGTAGAGGAGAAGAAAGGTATGCATTTTGGTATTTATTTTAAATGGCCAACCTTGAGAATGTGTTTACACCATTTTGATGTTCATTTGCCCTTTTGTTGTGGCTCTAATGAATGCTCTTTAGGTAAGTTTATGATTTACCTAAATGTTTATCCAGATTGACTTTAGCAAGTCAAACTGCATTACTGAAAGTGCAAATGCTGTTTCACTTTAGCAATTAAGGGGCTTTGTATTTGACCTAATGAGTGCCCATTGTCTAGTGTAGCCCTTTAGGGGTGTTTGAATGTCTAAAAAACAGAGTTAGCATATGGGTTGGATATATGTATTAAATCTAACCTGTGTTAACCTATTATGTTTCAGATGAGCATCAGGATAAGGTTTATGACAGTAGGCTTCAAAACCTTGAGAAGAAGATTTCCATCCTTGAGAAAAGGATGGAACCAATTGAGGAGGTGTACTTTTACCGAGGAGATTACGGATTTGGGAGTGAAAAATCCAGTCAAGAAGTGGCTTCAGTTGACAAGAGGATTGAACACCTTGAAAGGAAGCAACAATGGCTTGAAAAGAGAATGCTAAACCTTGAGTATCAGTGCTACTCGAAGGCAATGAAGGGTGTTCCAAGTGAAGAGAAAGTATCCAGTGAAGAGGAATTTTGTACTGCAAAGGATGTTGCAAATGAGGTGATTAGTATGTCAACTGAAGAGGATGAACCTACTCCAATAATATCCAGGCCTTCCACTTCAAAGAGATCCACAGCTCTGAAAGGTCAAGCTGGTTCAACTTCAATTGCTGAAGATGTTCCAAAGATATCCAGACCTTCCAATACTCACAAAAGAGGCAGAGCTTCCATTTCAACTACTGCACCTGCTCCCAAAAGACCCAGAGGCAGACCTCCTTCATCTTCAAAAACAGGTGATCAAAAGAAAAAAGCTCCATCAACTTCAGGTCCAAGAGGCAAACATTCCACTTCAACTGTTGCACCAGCTCCCAAAAGACCCAGAGGCAGACCCCCTTCTTCTTCAAAAACAGGTGGTCAAAAGAAAAAAGGTCCATCACAAGCTCCTCCATCAACTTTAGCTCCAATAGGCAATAGGCCACCACCTATGACTGGAGTCGTAATTGGTTTAAGAGCTCGAGATGCTCCGGGTGTTTTATGGTTTTGAAGTTGACTTGATGTATGGGTTGTTCTAATTATATGTTTATAAACAATTACTTTTGCTGCTATATTGTACATTCAATTATAGTTGGAAATGCTCCAACTTTTTTGACATTCAGCTATATTTGAAATGCTCCAACTGTTTGGCTGTAAATAGTAACATACTCATCTAGTATTAGTAACTATGCAGGTTTTCTAACTTTTAATCATTTGACTTTTGTTTGTTGGTCGTAGTAAGGATTATAAGTCTACTTATATAAGATTTTGTTATTTGAGTGTTGATTGTAAGTTGACTTGTAAAAGTCAGTTAAAGGCATGGGCAGTACCTTTTGATGTTATAAAATTACACATTCAAACAACTTAGTTTGGAAATGCAATTAAATTAGTCAACACATAGAAAATATGTGATTTCAAGTAAGCATAACAAGAAAAAGTTCAAAACACATTGTCTCAAACAATTTGGGTTAATACTGTTGAGAAAAAAAATTGGTACTTGTGGGTGTATTTAGTACTGGTAGGATATCAAATGTGTAATAAATGTCTGTTCAACCTACGTTCCATTTGCCTTATCAAAACTAGTAGTATACAACGTTCAACAATAAATTACTAAGACGTGTGTATTTTCTAAAGCAAAAAAAAAACGTTCAGTTGCCTTACGCAATGGTTATAAATTGGAACATTTGTAAACAACAAACTCATTCAAAACAACTTACATCTATACAATATCAAAAAAATGGCATCAACATCAACAATTAACGTCCAAGAGAATGAAGCAGAGGTTAACATGCAATAGAAACCAGGAATGCAACATATGCAAACAAATGACATTGAAGAAAAAGTTTCAATACTTCAACAACTAGAAAAGGCTGAAGAAGAAAGTGAGGAAGTTCCAGAACCGACTTTTGAAGAAACTATTGATTGGTATTTTAAAGAAAAGTTTCAAGTACAGCAAAAAAAATTGATAAAATTTGAAAAACAAGAACAAGCTGCTAGAGAAAAACCAAGTCGAAAAAGTAAATACACTTGGAAGAAGATGTGGGCATACATAAAACGCAAAAATATTGCGTCCGAGGAAGAGGAAGACTCATCAGATGATGAGCATTTGGATTATGACAACTTTCATTTGTCATTTGATCCCGAAAAATCTCTCAAGTTTAATTGTTAATTGTTTCATGTAATGTTTGTTTTTTGTTGAATAAAAACTTTATTTTATGTTGAATGAACAAGGCTATTTTGTGTTCTTTACATCATTTGGCTTTTGTTAGTTGGAATTAGTAGCTATAATAAGTCTAGTTATATAAGACTTTGTAATTTGCGTGCTGATTGTAAGTTGACTTATAAAAGTCAAATATAGTGATTGACTCCAAACAGTCAACCTAAATTGACCAAAGGATGGTCAACTAGGTCAAACAGCCTAAGAGTCAATCTCCGTGGAAGTATAGTGGTTTCCCCGGGTCGTTATGTCCCGACGAGGTGTGGATTGTATTCAAACGGGTTTGTGATCGGGTGAATTTGGACAGAAAAGGGATTTGAGTGATTTGTATGATTACACTAAGGAAATCTAAGTGAAAACAAGTTAAATAACCTAAAATAACTAAAACGTAAAGTTACATTACCCTAGAACGTATTAAAAATTAAAAACGCGCGTTTATGTTAAAAATAACGTCAATGCGCAAAATAAAAAGTGAATTTAGAGCTACGCTAACCCTACGGACATGGAATTTATATTTTTACGAACCTAATGATAAAAGAAAATTTTAGAAAAAAGAAAATTATTTTTTTGACTTTTTAATTATTTATTATTAATTAATTACTAATTAAACTAGAATTAATTATTAAAAATACTAAACTAATTTGGAAAAATATGAAAATTTTTATAAAATTACTTTATACTAATAGTAAGCTAAGAAAAATAAGACAAACCTAAAGTGCTTATTAATAAGCAGTTTATTAGCAAAATATGTTAAATAAGCTAAATGATTCAAATGCTATTTAAATAACTAAGGTTGCATGGTTGTAATGAAAAAAGACCCTAGGGCAGTTGGTTATGGTGTTTGTGTGTGAGCTGAATGGCGTGGGTTCAAGTCCCACCCATGTCAGTTTTTGCAATTATTTTCTTTTTGATTTTTTTTACTTTACACAAATACTTTAACAACAAAATTAAGCACTTTTTACAAAGTCAACTTTTTTATATCTTGAAAATAAGCTCCAAAGCAGCAAATAAGCTTGACAGTAGGCTTTTTAAGCCAAAAAATGATTTTTACACTAAATAAGCTACAAGAAAGCTATAAACTGAAAACCAAACATGGAACAAGCTACAAACAGATTAAACAAACTTAAAATAAGCCAAAGAAAAGAGAAAAACTCAGAGAAAGAGCTTATAAGCTCAAATAAGCAATCCAAGCAAATCCAATACACTCTCAGACCACACAGGCCTAATGTGGCATATGCAGCCCATTGTGAGGCCCACAAGAATGATCAGAGGTCCAAACAAGAAGTGGTATCAGCAAGCCAACCTGGAAGGCTTTTAAATAAGCCAAGTTTCACACCCTGGGTCCCACTATGAAGCACAAGGGAGGGCAAGGAAGGTGGCTGAGTTGGTCAGTGGTGGTGGTGCAGGGGAGGTCCTTCCCCTGCAGGCGAGTTTGGAGCTTGATGGGACCCACAATAAAAATCACAAAAATGAACCAAGAGTGGGAATCTAAAGATGAGCTGGGGGGTAACAAGGCCTAACAATTTCAAGCCCTGAATCCTAACAGAAAATTCCAAACAATTCATGCCATTTTGGGGTTTCTGCCAAAGAGAACCATTTTGACTTTTTAAGATTGAGGCTCAGTTTGACTTATGTGGACTTTGATCTGAATATTATGATTAAAAATGTTATTAAAAGTCACAATGAGACTAAAATAAGCTACTACAACTATATTAGAGAGGAAATGATGAGATTCAAGTCACAAAATCCTCACAGATCAGGCTTAGGAGGATTTGAGAGTGAATTTGACTTTTCTATACAAAAGCTAAGTTTTTAAGACTGAAATGGAATGCTATAACTTAAATAAACATGTAGCAAACACAAACCATCAATGAGACTCACTGAGGCTCAGTGAATCCTCCTGAGCCAAACACTCTAAAACTGACAGATTAAGGTAATTTCATGAAGCAAATTAGTGATTTATGCCTTAAATCCTAAACTTACACTTATATTATGATACCTAAGATTAAAATGAACACAAAAATACAGACATGAACCACTAAACATAAGTTAACCAACATTATGCAATTTGACTATTTAAACTGAAACATGTACATATGTAAATCTAATCTTTAAACAACAACAAACTATCATCAATATAACTCAAATACATCAAAGAGACAATGAAATTCAGGAATAACTAGGATTTAACTAATGCTACAGTAGATTGCAAGTTATGAGGAAATGGCTTACAAAAGATCCATGCTCAGTACCAAGGTGATCCACAAACTCAATCCCTATCCTAATTCCCCCCAAGAGGAACTAAACCATGCATCCACAGCTTCATTCTCTTCTTCTTTTGCAATTTTTATTTTTCAAACTATTTTCCCCTGTTTTTGGTATTTTCATGAAATTGAATAAAGGCTGATTTTCAAGCCTTGGAAACTTAGAGAAGCTTATCAGTGGTTAGAATGAACTCAGAGAGTTAACCAACAACACCTTACAACAACTTAAATCAAATTAAGATTTTCAACATGAATTGGCATAAACTGAAATTCAAAAGGGAACTTGGAATTATAATCAAAATCAGTTAAAATTACATTTAAAATACTGATTACAATATTTGGAAGTTCAAAATTACACTAAGGATGGAAATTTAATACATACGACAATAAAAACTATACTAAACTAAGCAATCCTAATTACTACAACTAACTTGCTTCTTTCTTCTTCTTTTATATGTCCTGAGGAGTTTCTGTGGGACCCACTTGAGCCTTCCCATCAGTAATATCAACCCTTGATTGGTCTTAATCAATCCTGGCCATTAATTCCCTTTTGGCGGGAAAGTGGATTTTATCCAATTGGGGTAGTTTTGACTTGGCGGGGGGGGGGGGGGGGGGGGGATTTGTTGTTTAGTTGTTGTTTTGAGGTGAGTAGGAGGGGGTGGAGTGTGACAGAGGTATTAGTGGTGAGGTGATGATGAAGGTTGCAGGCTAGGGTAGGGATAAGGTGGGTGGTTTTGGAGGGATAAGGGGTTTGAGGTGGAGGTTGACCAGGTCAAAACCTGGTGGGAGTTATTAAAACGGGGAAGTGGGTTTTGGTATGTTTGGGCTTGGATTGGTGTAGGTTTGGGCCTGGGAGTACATGGGCTGATAAATGGGTGTTGGTGTTTGGGTTTGTGTGTTGGTTTTGGGTATTAAAGATATCCGTTTGGTTTGTAGCTTATAAAATCCCAAGGACCAAACTTGAACTTTGCTGAATTTTGGGGGACCAATGTTGCCAACGTTTCAAACTTCTCCCAAGGACCATTATTGCCATTTGTAAATAATCCAAGGATTACACTTTATAATTTTCCAAATTTAAACTTCCAAGGACTTGTTTTGCCAATATTGAAACTGTAGGGACCAATTGTGTAATTTTCTCAAACTTTTAACCCAAGGACTTTTTTTGACAATTTTTGAATTCCAAAGGACTTGGGTTGACTTTTCTTTCGTTTCAAACCTTCAGGGACTAGTTTTGTCAATTTATTAAACTTGAGGGACTGAAACTGCCAATTATGCAAACTTTGTTCGTTTTTCATTTGTTTTTAAACATTTTGCATCTAAAACATATAAAACACAGTTTTGGGATAATTTCTGTATTTTGATGCATTTCTGAGTGTTTTTGGATGTTTTGGCAGTTCAGATACGATAAAAATGATGAGTATTTACACACTCATCAATAGCCATGGGTGTATTTAGTACTGGTAGGATAAAATTTACTACGGTTGGGTAACCGTTGGTACTGTTTGAGAATAACCGTTATTCATTAATAACCGTTGAGATATTTTATGTCTATTGGTTCGCTTATAGGTTTCACCACATTCGATAATTCACAATCTTTCTTTAATTCACAATAGAAAGAAAAGTTTAATTCAGTTGATTTTCCCAAAACCCTAAGTGACATCCATATCATCTCAATTGGGTTTACCAACACACACATACTCTACTAAACAACCATAACCCAGAACCCTAATCAAAATTTTAACAACCATAATGGCGATTTTGGAAAATTTTAAGACACATAACATGGTAGCCTACTTACAGAAACCAGAGGGAAGTGAAGTGTTCCACCAGATTGTGGATTTTCTCAATAGAAGTTACATAAGGTATGCTATTACACAGAATCCTACTATTTTTGTTTCCCAAATCAATCAGTTTTGGCAAACTGCCAAAGTCAAAACACTTGCTAATGGGGAAAAAGAGATAAATGCTACAATTGATGGCATATTCATGGCTATTACTGAGTCATCTGAAACTATCAGACAATAGGGGTATTAGTTCATTGCCAAATGATGAAATATTTCAAAATCTTTACTATATGGGGTATGGGTTATCTTTTGATAACTTAACTTTTCAAAAACCACAATTCCCCCCTCAATGGAGATTTCTCATTCATACCGTAGTACATTGTTTAAGTCCAAAGAAAACTTGTTGGGAATAATTTAGTAGCAACATAGCAACTGCTATTGTTTGCTTGGCCACAAAAAGGAAGTTTAACTTTTCAAAATTGATTTTTGATGGTATGGTGAAAAATGTGAAAAGCAAATACAAATTTTTAATGTATCCAAGATTTATTCAAATTATTTTGAACAAACACAAGAAACGGCTTCAACCTCACAAAAACATTCTTAAAACTCCTACCCTTAGTCAAAAGGTTTTCAGTAATATGAGGATGCTTTGTGTGGGTTATAATGGGAGAGAAGCACCATTGTTTTTATCAATGATTGTTCCACCACTCGAGGGTCAAGGATCTGCAACCCAAGTTGAGTCTCATGACACACCCATTAGTGGTCCATCATCATCAGAACCTCAAGTTACACAGACATTTATGAGAAGAATTAGAAATGAATATGTGGTACCTCAACCCATATCTCCAACTCAACCAAATGTAGCAGATGAGCCTATCTGTGAGACCACAGGCTTAGAAGCTGGTCAGGCCAGTGGTAAGAATGATAAGACCCAACCCATGGAAACATCTAATGATTCAAGTTCTCATGATGGTGCTTAAGGTGATGCAAACCCCATGGCGCATGATACAATGGGGGATATGCCTCATGGTTCCCCTGTCCCAAAACTAAACACAGATGGAAGTGATGTAGGTAGTCTGAAGTACAAAGAGTTGATGGATATTTGTACAAAATTGTCAGACAGAGTTACTGGGTTGGAGGAAAACTTGAAGAATACAAAGCAACTTTATGCTCGTGCTTATACCAAGTTGATTCAAAAAGTAAAGAAGTTGCGCCAAAAACTGAAGGACAGTAAAGGTAAGAGGAAATCAATCATTGTGGATTATGATAGTTCAGAAGATTTGGAGGATCTTTCAAAACCGATGAAGTTTGAAGAGGGTGCAGATAGTCATGGTAGGAATGAAGATCCAATAGGATTTGATATCCCTTTTACAGTTGATGGTGCATATACTGTTAAAGATACTGTTAAGCATATTGGTACTGGTGGCGGATCTGTTTGTACTGCTAGTACTCCGAATGTTGATGAAACAGCGGCACACACATTAGTTCATATCAGAGACAATCCAATTAATGATCTACTCGAGAATATTAAAAACAAAGAGATTGCAAAGAAATCAGAAGCTAAAAAGAATAAACCACAAACTCAAGCACAAATGATGAGCTCTATGAAGAGATATCTCATCAATCAAGATCATTGGACTGCAAGTAAACTGAAAGGAAAATCCTTTGAGGAAATTCTAAAGCTACACAGATATGCCCAAAGGAAGATTGACAAGTTTACTCCAATGCATTTAGAAGAAGAAAGTACAAGATTTAAGAGAGGTGGTTCACACTTAGAATCAAAGTCTTCTAAGAAGCAAAAAACATTTGTTGCAGGCCAAGAGAAACAAAATTTGAGTGAAGAACAGATTCAGCATATGATGCAAATTGTTCCATATGACGGTATGAATGCAGAAGCTTTACAAGCCAAATATCCAATCATTGACTGGGAGATCTACACTGATGAATTTGGAAAATACTGGAAGATAATAAGATGTGAAAATCGTTCTGAGGTATACAAACACTTTCAAGATATGATGAAAGCATTTGACAGGGAAGATTTGGTCAAGCTATGGAGTTTAGTCACTGAAAGGTTCAAGTTAACAGAGATAGCTGATGACAAGGAAAAAATGCTATGGGTTGAATTGAATAGGCTTTTTGAACCAGATAAAGATGACAAATTGTGGAAGTTTAATGCAGATGAAGCATCATTGAAATGGATATTGTATGATACATGTGGAGTTCACCATTTGTCTACAAAAGCTGGAACTGACATATACATGCTGGTGGAGAAAGAATACCCATTGCCAACACATGCTCTCAGTGTGATGTTATCTGTAAAGTTGACTGTCGAAGAAGATACTCAGATGGCAAAAGACCTGCTTAGGAAAATCTTCATACAGTCTGAAAGTTATGTTTGGAAATGATCAAACAGTATGAATGTTATGTTTGTAAATGTTTAAACAGTATGATAGTAACAAACAGTATGAATGGTATGAATTATGTTTGTGGAAATTATTAAGTATTTTTTCTTTTGTAATATTACATATTGCTCCAATGGGTTTCACAATAAAATTGACTTTTGAAAGTCAATTAAAGCCATGACCAATATTGGGTATATCATTTCATGGTTCATTTTGTACAACATACAATTAGTCAACATATACACAATAACTTATTTTCATTAAGCATAATAGGTGAGTACAAAAGACATTAACTGAAGCAACCCATAACAACCACACCCAAGGCATAAAAACCTTAAACTAAACATAAAAACACCCATCAGTTACCAAATCCTTCTTGTCACCAGCATACACCCTTTTCCTCTTCAGAGGCCTTCCATTGGATTCCACCTGTTCACCAACAACAGCTTCAGGAGAAACAACTTCATCAGCAACAATTTCATGTTTAACTCTTGGCACATTAACTGCACCATTAGTTAGTTTGAGAAGTGTGCTGTCTAAGGTTTCATTCCAATCTGCCCATGCCTTGATTGGACAAACCTTTTGATGTCTAACCTTGTTTTCCAGCATGGCAACTTCTCCCCTTAAGTTTTTTTTATGGCATTCAGCAGATTATTGAACTTGTGGCATTCATGAATCCTGTTCAACCATAGCTCAGTGAAGTTGAGTGGATCATCACTGCCCTCATCAGACCATTCAGGGAGATGGTCAACAAAATCTTCGATAAATGCCAGCATTGATGCCCATTTTGTTCTTGATTGTTCCATTTGGGAGTTGTGGGTTGCAATGAACAGACTGCTTTTCTTTTCAGCCATTTGGAATTGTTGGATGCAAATGGATAGGGCAATGGGCCATGTTATATAGGTACAAATGAGAGTTGTCATTAGCATGGTGGTTTGGCGGGAAAAATGACCAAAGGACTAACATAGACTGAGTATTTCGAGGACTAATGGTAAAACAAGGTCAGTAATTAAGGGACTAAACACACACTCTGTGAGGTAGTAACAATTGGCGGGAAAATTAAAAAGCCCGGCAAATTAGCATTATTTGAACCTTTTTATCTCGTTTTAGGTCCCAGCATTGGGAAAACATTTTGCACGTATCGTCCCCGTTTAGAGAATCACATTATAGGCCCTCACAAACACCAACTTAAAGGACAATATAAATTGGCAACAAGGTTCTTGCTGTCACGGAAAACGACAACAACATAAGTAACTCACCCCGTGCTTCATCAGGTCACCAGAATGATGAAATTTCTGGCCAACATCTTGTTAGGATCATACCAGGTCCTGCGGGTGTGTATCAAAGGGCGAAGCTACGTAAAATAGAGGAAACTCGGCTAGGTGGAGACGTGCCTATAATTCCCATACAGGAGTATATGAGGAAAGTTGTTGAAGATGTGGGTGAGGATGATGATTTACACGTGGGCCATGGCTTAGCGCCGTGGACTATGTGAATGCTAATGGGGGGGGGGGGGGGGGGTTGTGATTGGATGTTTAGGTGATATCAGAAGCTTTATCAATAAGGGGAAAGTTGAACAAGTTGTTGCTATAATAAAGTCGTGTGCCCCAAATGCGCTTGGAGATCTTACAGTTACTGTCAAAGATCTCTCAGGTGAAATATCTGGTACAATACATCATAAAATCATTAATGAGGGGGGTAATGGAAAGGATATTACTGTAGGGGCTGCTTTGATTCTTCGTAATGTTTTAGTGTTTTCACCAAAATCAGGCCATTATCTTAACATTACCAGGAAAAACTTAGTTAAGGTATTCAAAAAAGATACGCTTCCTGGTTGTAGTGGAATTTTAGAGGAAGAAGAAATAATGAAACTGATGAAAGAAGAAGAAAAGGCAGAATTTGAGAAGCAGGTAGTTGGAAATGTTGTTGATGATGAAATTCAGCAGAGTTTAGATGAAGAAGCATTAAACCTTGCATTAGAAGAAGAAGCAGCTTTTGCAAAGGCTGACCAAGAGAGGATGCAACAAGAAGAAGAGGAGTATAACCTGCTTTGGGGCTTGCTTGTGTAAAAAAACAAAAAATGGTTATATGTTTGTTTTGTTTCAATATCTTGTGTAATCTGTTCCAGTTTAATGAAATGAAATCAATTTTATCATTTCCTTCATTTGTGTATAATAACTGTTATGAGTTTCAATTTAAATGTCACCATACATTAAAGAAGGTACTGCTGAAACAAAATGATACAGGTAGAATTAAAGTAGGTACTGCTACATTCAAAGAGTAAACAAGTCAATGCTTCTCAACTTGGTCAAACAAGATGACCTACACAATCTATCAATGCAGAAGTACTCAGCACAAAAGAATTTAGTGGATCAATACTACAGTGTCACATTTGTAATATGTTATCTCTGTGTGCCTTTAAAAAAAATACAAAGTGTATCTAGCAATTAATTTGACTTTCAACCATCTGTTGAACAAGCATTGAATGTGCCATTCAATTACTTTGACTAATTAAAGTCAAACAACTTACCTACTATAAAAAGAAAGTTAGAGTATTGAGCACACACTTGGTTACATTAAACACATAACACTCAAACAGTAACTAAACCCGATCAAACCCTAAATTTCAAACAAAAAAAAAGCAAATCAACACAATGAGCTCCCCTAGCCGTCCAGGTATTTAAACTAGAAATTGTTATTTATCATTTGATACATCTTTTGCACCATTTAACTGTTGTTTATCCTATTTAACATATTTGACCTTGTTTTAAGTGACAACATTTGGGGGTTTTGTTTGCTTGTATGTGTTTACTACGATTAGAAAGCCAATAATGTAGTATGATGCCTACATTTGAACACTAAGATTAGAAAGACCATAATGAGCTTATATTTTCATTTGATCAAACTTTTCACTCCTCGCCTTCATTTGTTTGCTTGTATGTGTTTACTAAGATTAGAAAGACCATAATGTAGTTTGATTCCTACCTTTGAACACTAAGATTAGAAAGACCATAATGAGCTTATTTTATCATTTGATCAAATTTTTCACTCCTCGCCTTCATTTGTTTGCTTGTATGTGTTTACTAAGATTAGAAAGACCATAATGTAGTTTGATTCCTACCTTTGAACACTAACAATACCAATTATATTAATGTGACCCAGCACCAATTAGCTCATCTTCCAGCAGTTCTAGTTTAAGTTCTGGTGGTTACTCAATCCCACCCGGATTGCTTGACTGGTTAATTGAAGAGCAAGAAACTGAGTCTGGTTCAACCTCTGAGTTTTCAATAGCCAATTCTACAAGCTCTGATTCGCCAATAGAAGTTGTACCTCTCCAAGTTATTCTACCTTCTCTGCCTCTCCCAGCTGACCTTGCTGTCCTGGCTCTGCCTGTCCCTGATAAAGAGCCAATCCCAGCAAAGAAACGTAAATGTGACTAGGATCATGGTCAAAGCAGCAAAGGCAAAGGCAAAAGGCAAAGGCAAAGGCAACAGATAGAGCCAAAGGGAAAGGCAAGGGCAAGGGGAAAGGCAAGGCAACATGAAGATGATGTATCATGTCCAACTTATGCTTTTGAAAAACTTGTTCACTTTTGATGATGCTTGTAAATATTTCTTAACTTACTATGAATGGTGCTAATGTAGTTGACTTAAGTTACGGTGGTTAGTTTGATGACTTAATGGTTAATGCTATTCATGTTTCTAGTTTACAAATTCTGCAAATCATGGCTTCCTTATGATAAAGGTTTACATCATATACAATTAGAGTAATTTGTGGTTCACTTGAACAGCCCTTGATATGGAGTTGGCAATCAAACATTCACAATCAACCATAAACAATGACTAGTAATTAAACTTCATATTTATTTATTGATAGAGTTATAAAGTAGCAACCATTCCATACTGTGGAAAACTAGAAGGGGGGTTGAATAGTTTTACGTCCTTTTAAAATTTATAAAAACAAGTTTGTTTTAAAAACTTCGATTCTAGTTTATGTGATCTCAATACATTCACTATATGAACAATTATATATTAACTAACTAACTAACTAAGCTAATATAGTATAGGTAAATAAGTAAGTAATGAAAAGAGTTGGAGAGATCAAACCACAACACAAGGATTTATAGTGGTTCGGCTACAAGGTCACCTTCCTTGTTCCTACTCCAGTCCCCGAGTCACCTACTTGAGAGTTTTCTTCACTATGTCAACAAACTCCCTTATGGTGGAGAAAACCTTACACACCAATTTACACACCACAACTACGTCACAACTTGATCACGACTTCTACACAACTTCTTCACACCTATTTACTTCACACCTATCTTCTTCACACCTTTCTTCTTCACACAAATCTACTACACACCTATCTTCTTCACTTCAATATACTACACACCTATCTTTTTCACAACTATACTACTTCACTACTAATCAACTTTTACTTCCTACACAACTTCTATTACTTCTAAACTACTTATTACATACACAACACAACTTCACAAATATATACACAATGCACAACTACTCTTCAATACTTCTTGAACTTAGTTGTAGAAGGAGTGTTCTTCTTTTGCACTTTGGATGGGGATGGATGAGAAGGGATTGAATCACTTGAAACAAGGATTAATATACAAATGATCAAAGGGTTTTAGAGGATGTTTAGAGAGTTTGAGATCTGAAAAATTTCGTGCAAAAAGTGAGAAAAATTCCAGATTTAAGGTGGTATTTATAGGCAACAAGTTCTGACAGAGGAGCGTGGCCGGCCCCCTTAAATCAAGGCCGGCCCCCTTAAAATTAAGGGGACCGCCCAACTGTAACGGCAAAAAAACTTGTCTTTTAGTGGGGAAAGTTTATTTGGTGAAAAACTAACTGATTTTGGTAAAAAATTTGAAATCATATATTTAGTATGATTAAAACATTTTTCTTTATTACCAAAAGTGTTTTTCAAAAATATATAATATGTTTATATAATTAAATAAACTTTGTATTAGTTAATTAAATACCTCTTTGATCATAAGATGTATTAAACACTTGTTTATTCATACCTTAGGTGATTAAGTTGGATATAGTGATATAAACTAGCTTAATACTTGTTTATGTAGTAATCTTACGTTTGATGAGTTTACATTTTGTGATCGTCAAAATATAGAGATATCGAAAAATATAAATAACGTTTTCATGCATTATTTATGTCAACAATCTCCCCCTTTTTGATGATTACAAAATCTAAACTCATTAATCGAAAATTAGTATATATACAAGTATTATTGTGAGTTTATATCAATTCTCCCCCTTTTTGTTAGCATCAAAAAGGTTATCCCGATTTTATAGAAGCTCCCCCTTGAAGTATACTCCCCCTCGTTTTGAGGCCAAAAAGAAATCGAGATATGGATATCTTGCAAAAATATTTAGTGGACAAGCAACATATATATGTATATAGCATGCAAGAGTAGAGACTAAACATAACCATAACATTAATAATATGAAAAAGATACATCAAGCATTACATTAACAAACATAACAAGTAATGCAACTAACAAAAGCCTTAAAGGCTTACAATCATCACTAAAATAATAAACCAAGGCTCAAACACGAGAGTCCTCTCTAGAGCTTGCCATTCAAAATGGTTTACGATAATTTTATTTGTAAAACACCAAGCATGTTTAATTGGGAGGAATGGATGGTGAACATGGAGATGGTGATGGTGGAGGGGTGTTTGCTGATGGTGGTGGAGGTGTTGTGTTTGTTGTTGGTGGTTGATGCAACAAGTTTTCAATATGAGAAAACATGTATTGTATCTCATCTCTTAGTCCAAACACAATTGTTCGGTTGTGAATGCAACAATTGAATCACTTGAAACAAGGATTAATATACAAATGATCAAAGGGTTTTAGAGGATGTTTAGAGAGTTTGAGATCTGAAAATTTTCGTGCAAAATGTGAGAAAAATTCCAGATTTAAGGTGGTATTTATAGGCAACAAGTTCCGACAGAGGAGCGTGGCCGACCCCCTTAAATCAAGGCCGGCCCCCTTAAAATTAAGGGGACCGCCCCTTATAATTAAGGGGGCCGCCCAACTGTAATGGCCAGAAAACTTGTCTTTTAGTGGGGAAAGTTTATTTGGTGAAAAATTAACTGATTTTGGTTAAAAATTTGAAATCATATATTTAGTATGATTAAAACATTTTTCTTTATTACCAAAAGTGTTTTTCAAAAATATATAATATGTTTATATAATTAAATAAACTTTGTATTAGTTAATTAAATACCCCTTTGATCATGAGATGTATTAAACACTTGTTTATTCATACCTTAGGTGATTAAGTTGGATATAGTGATATAACCTAGCTTAATACTTGTTTACGTAGTAATCTTACGTTTGATGAGTTTACATTTTGTGATCGTCAAAATATAGAGATATCGAAAAATATAAATAACGTTTTCATGCATTATTTATGTCAACACATACATCAGATAAAAACCAGATTACAAACATACTAAAACCATACAAATACCATAATCATTCAAAGCTTTCACCCCAACCGGTTCGACCCAGAGCTCTCTGCCTTGCCTGCATCACTTTCCCTCCTATCCTTTCTTTCCTTATATTCTTGAAAGAATATTTCAAGAGCCGTAATCCTGCTTGCCAAATTCAACCTATCCTCCAACATGTTTGGCTGCTGCTCTACCGCATTATGCTGCTGCTCCACCACATTATGCTGCTGCTCCACCACATTATTCTGCTGCTCCAGCACGTCCTGCTGCTGCACCACCTGATTTTGATCACCCCCCACCTCCTCTTCCTCCTCCTCCTCTATATCTTCTTCATCATTCAACCCCAAAACCTCGTCCCAGTAAAAGTCCTGTCTACGAACCCACCTCAGTATCTGTGTCCTCATGACGGTGCTAACATGCCTGTAATTACTAAATTCCAATATGGGATCATACCTGAATTCATTGAACACAGCGTCCCACAACAAGGCGTTGTTTAAGACAAACTCGTATTCGTTAGCTTCACTTGGAAAACATCCATTTTCATTTGGGGCTGCCATTTTTAAGTGTGGTTCTTTTCAAAGGGATTTCTGTGTTGGTGTGTCATCTAGGGTATACAAACGAGGCTATAAATAGGCTGACGAGTTGTTGAACGTTTACCAAGAAGATAGGCGGGAAAAAAAGGGAGGGGGGGGAGGGAAGGGACCAAATGCGCCATTAGAAAAATGTGAAATGACGAAAAACCCAGTTGACTGGTCAACTAACGTTGCAAAGCACCATGCCTCAGCCAAAAGTTGGTTCCAGGGACCAACCACGCCAAAAATGAGGAGTTCAGGGACGAAAATGCCAAAAAAAATAGTTTAAGGACGATATGCGCGAAACACGACAACTTTAGGGACTAACGATGAAATTTTGTCTTAAGTTTATCACAAAATGACAAATAGAAGTTTAGAAATCCTACAAGATCTTCTTGTAACATAATGGTTCTCTATTCAATTCTACTCATATCTAGTGACTGATAATATTTCGGTTACTAATGACACCGAATACACTTTTGTCCTTGTACGTTAATCTAACAAAAGTTAGACAGAAATATTTGAAAATTTAGACTCTTGATTTTCACATGAATTAGATACGAGATTATATATAATCAGATATTCCATTTTCCTTTTAATCCATAAAATCAAGAGTTGAAAATAGACTCACGCAATAAGCACATAACTAATATTACCATGTTATTATACCACATGCCAATCATATCAATACAAGTACCATGCAATTTATGCTTATGTCTATCATGGTTTAATTTAGAAGATGAATAGAAAGAGCGTACGTGTAAGTATGAACGATGTTTGTTCCACGATTTTGATATCCTTCCATCAAAGTGGGCCAGATTTCCAGATTATATAAGATAACCAAATGCAAACATATCCAAATAAAATCTGAAAGTGTGAGTGAACCAAGTCTCCACCGTTTGCATCAATTCCCACTATACAGTCCAAACTTTTCTTCTATTTTATATGTCATCTCCAAAATCCTTTTTCGTCAAACTTGTCTACTTTTTGCCAATTAGAATTCATGTCTGTTACACTTACACAGATTCACCAATCATGATTATCACTAAATATTGTATCAAATTGTTAGTAATTTGATAATCAAAGATTGCCAGATAATTCTTGAATCGTGTAAAAATTCACTTTCCTGATACAATATTTCGACCCTATTTGTGCCTTGGGTTACACGAAATTTGTATAGAGATAAGACAAGAATTAACACTCAAATTCTAGGCACAAGAAAGAGAGCAAAACATGGAGAATTTGTATATGTTGTTGATATGAATATGTGTTCATATTGAAGACCAAATCATGTTTACATATATATAAACATATTGGTGATTGTTGAAAAAATTGTGACTTTTGGTGAAAAGTCACACCCCTTTAATAAATGGTTACAACTCTTCAATAACTTTCTGCAACAAACTTGTGACAGTTAAAACTGTCACTAACTGCAGCCCGTTGAAGACATATATCCATTAGCGACGACCAGTTTCTGTCACTAACACGAATAACCATATCTTTTGAACCATTGCAACACTATTGTGATGAATAATTTCTGTCACTATAGAAAACATCCAAGGCTTTTACTCCTTGATATATATTCACAACCTTTACCATTATAGTACTTGAAATCAAGTTAATAGTTTATACAAGCGTGTACTCCATACCTCTGAACTCGTATTATAACTTAACTTGAAATCCATTTGGTCTCGAGTAAATCACCATTACACTAAAATGATCAATGACACTAAAATCACCAACACCACTTGAACTATAGTCCTTACTTTTTCTCCTATCACGATCATATGTAATTTCTCTACATTAAGGGTCGGTTTGGTTGGCGGGTTGGATTAGGTTTTGGTGGGCCCGTGAATGAAAACAAATGTTTGTTTTAAAATCTGACTTTTGAATTTGGGTGTCAGACCCATAAAAAACTACTGTTACGAGTCAGATTAAATAGGTGGGTTTTAACAAAAAGTTATGGGACCAGTTTTGTATGTGTGTATCTCTCACAAAATTTTTTCTTATTTTTTATTTTTTTAAATCAAATAAATATATAAAATAAACTTTTTAATCATTTATTTTCTCTTTCCTCATTTAATTCAAACCTATACTTAAATCCAATTTCTTTTAAACTTTTTCCAAATCCAAATTCAATTCCAATCCTACTTACAAACCAAACGGGCCCTAAAAAACAACATTATTGTACACTAGTAGACTAGTAGCAGTAGTAGTATCACTGACCCCACACCTTATTTAATTATCGCATATATGCATTAATTGTTTGTTTGCTAAAATAAAAGAAAGATTGCAAAAAACGTTATTGGTTTTTGATCAAATTACATATGTAGTCCTTAAAATTTCTAAAGTTTTATATATTTTCATCTCAGGGACAATAATTAAACATCAAAGTTTTCACGTCGACTGCACTAGAGCTGAGCATAATAAACCATGGACCAAACCGAACGAGAAACGTGCCCGAATATATTTTGGTCCGGTCCTCGGTCAACCATTTTCATCGTATTTGGTCCTCGGTTCAGGTTTAGTCTTCCGCAAAACCGGCCATTATACTTCATCAGACCAGACTAAACGAAACTCGGACCGAACACGCTTCGATCCGGTGTTGTGGGCAATTCAACTTTTGGACTGTGTTTGCAATTTGGCTAAACCTCCTAGACTGATTTTGCAATTTACTTCAAAAGAAAAATGACAAAGTTATAGTGAAACACATAACATCACCACTACGGCACTACCATCACTGGTCCTTCCGGTGGCCCCGCCATTGCCCCATTTTACGCTTCTCGTCTCCGCCTCATCATCAAACCCTAACCTTCTTCTACTTCTGTATGTCTTTTATAACATTCGTTTTTTTTTTTATTTCATTTCATTTCATTATTGTTTTAGTTTCCTGTAATAACATGCTAAAACATTACTACACATTTTAGGTATTTCTATTTAATAACCCCGATCTGAACCTAATACATATTACATAATCTCATTTGCTTTATGATTACTAATTATTTATGTTACAATAATCAGTTATTAGTTTGGTGCTAATTTAACCATATATATTTTAATAATTGCAGGTTATTCGATAACGAAGCTTAGCTCGGCTCGTTATCGAATAGTTTTTAAAAGTTAGCTGTTGTCAATAAATAATCTATAATGGCAACAGCTACACACTTAAGTGGAGTCAAGACTCCCTATAGTTTCTCAAAGAGAGCTTTTCGCGTTCAATCTTTGTGCTTGCGGACACGAATTGGTTTTGACCCGCTAATTGACTTGTGCGGAGTGTTGAGGGTTCGAGGTTCTAGTAAGGGAAGAGGTGTGAGGGTTGTTTGTGACGCGAGAAAGAGTGATGTTGCCGGACAAAGTGGACATTTAGAAGGAACGAGTAAAGAGCTATCGTGTGTGATGAAGTTTGGTGGATCGTCGGTGGCGTCGGCTGACAGGATGAAGGAAGTGGCTGAGCTTATACTTAGTTTTCCGGAAGAGAATCCTGTGATTGTTTTATCTGCAATGGGCAAAACGACTAACAAGCTGATATTAGTATGTGGAAATGTTATATTTTTATTTCAATTGATATTTTAGTTTTTTTGTTTAAGAAGGTTTAACGTCATATGTGTGTTTGTGTATATAGGCTGGAGAACTGGCTTCAAGCTGCTGTGCAAAAGTTTCTGAAATTGAAGAGTTGAGCTTCATCAAAGAACTGCATTACAGGTGAAAATCTCGATCATTGGTATTTATAATACTGTTAAAGGTTTTAGACTTTGGTGTATGCTGATTGAGCATTGGGTGTGTATACTCAGGACAATTGATGAGCTTGGATTAGACAAATCACTTATTACAGGTACGCATTCAATGCTAATAATCATTTACTCACTAATCCTTCGTGATTCTTCAGTTCATTCTGATTGCTTGCTCATTTGGGCTAGTATTTGTTTTTTCTGCTCATACTGATGTATGGTTTCGTATCTTGTGCGAGATGTATTGCAGACCACCTAAACATATTAGAACAACTTTTGAAGGGGCTGGCTGTAATGAAAGAGTTGACTCCACGTCAAAGGGACTACATAGTCTCCTTTGGAGAGTGCATGTCTACAAGAATTTTTGCAGCCTACTTGAATAAAATTGGTGTCAAAGCCCGCCAAGTATGTAATTTCTTAATTACTTTAGTAAAACTAATGACTGAATTTTCGTACTCGGTGATATATGTATCAACTTGCCATAATTTTCTGTCTCAAATTCAGTATGATTGGATTTAGCACCCCAAATGAAAACTGTAAACGTCGTTGGAAAAAAAATGAAAGCTTTAGGCACATAGCAACTCTTCATAAATATTGCCACAAGGTTGGCTTAAGGATGAACTTTTTGTTATCTACTTTTTCATGAAGAGAATAAAGGAAGTCACGATTGTGAATAAGAAATAGACAATATGGAAATTCAAAATTACAGCCTTCTTTATGCTGATTTTGAACTACTAGAGTTCCCTCCAAAGCTACTTCTAATAAATTCTTAACTACCTATCATATATACAAGTCCTAACAAAACTTATTCTGACTATCTTCACTTATTGTTACTCTTCAAGCAATCCTTTATAAACTTCTTTGCATATTGCGACATATAATTTTTAACAACCACTACCTACTTGGACAACCTGCTATATGCAGAACCTCAAAAGACCTCTGGCCAGAGTGTCTTTCACCAACTTCTTAGACGTTGAAATGTTGGAGGATAAACGGGTTTGAGCTGTCCTCAATTACCCAAGTCCTAAATGAAACTACAATCTAATTTTGTGTGCTTGTTTAATATGGGATTAGCTGAGATTGAGAAAGCTAAAGGTTTGTTACAATGAGAAAGACTGAATAAAGTAGGGACATTAATATCATATATAAGACACACCTGGAGTAGAACTAATTATGAAGCATGGGATTAGCTGAGACTTCAAGATAGGATTTAGCCAACAAGACCCGATAATCCGAAATAGATTCTTACAAAAAATAAACTAAGCAAGAAATGTGCTAACCACTATCATGATGTTCAGGTTGTAGAGCATTATGCATATAGATATTGAGGTCTTGTTCACTAGCTGATTCCAATGTACCTAAATACCTAATTAAAACTTTGAGGCGTGGTTGCCTTAGATCTGTTAAACATGAGCATACAAGATGAGTTATCAAATAAGATGTGATGTATTAGGTGATATTGCCCACCACCTTCCTGAAAGTATTTAGATTTCATATGTTATCCATCGTTTAATAAATTTCAGAAAAATTGAAAAACGAAACAAAAAGTTCTTTTAATGAAAAAGTAACCATTTCACCGAGGGATCTCGGCACGTGGGATAATGTTATTTATTCGAAGCTTTTCAGGGAAAAACAGTGAGTGTAAATGGACAACTAAAACTACAAGACTGATGGTTAAAAAAAGAGTAAAAACAGAAGGTGTGTGTTTCTTTAAAAGTTCTCTCGAAGGGGGAGCCTGTCCACTACCAGAACTTCTTAAGTGAATGCTCTCTCACACTCAATAGGTTCATATAGTAAGAGAATGGATGGTTTCCTGCATGGTAGCTTAACCATTGAGCGATCGACTACCAGAGATCTATAAATCATTTTTATGTAACTGAAGAAAGAGCTCATGATAGAATCTCGATTTCGAAGAATGAGAATGAATTACGTTGTTGTGACAAAACCATTATTGCCATTTTAGACAAAAGCTAACTTAGTAAGGCTATATATGCTGTGCAAATAGGCTTCATTTACTTATAAAAATGATGAAATAAATGAGCAAGAAGTATTATATTGTCCTACATCTTTAGGTGAAAAGCAGAAATTTTGTGTGGTAGTGCCGTTTAAATTTCACGACTCAAGGGTGTAAACAAAGTTATTGATTCTTATTATTGAATTTTTGGTGAAAGACTTGGAGAAACAAAATAAACAATGACTTAAAAATTAAACACATGAGTGATATTTTATGCATTATTCTTTGCTGATAGCTTTCTCTTTTTTGTTCCTTTGTGCAGTATGATGCATTTGATATTGGTTTTATAACAACGGATGACTTTACTAATGCGGATATTATGGAGGCAACTTATCCAGCTGTAGCAGAAAGAATTCATGGTGATTGGATTAGTGATCCAGCAATCCCTATTGTTACTGGCTTCCTTGGGAAGGTCTCCTACTTTTTGCATCCTTTAAAACTTATATAAAAGAAGATTTTGAAAGTTGACTCCTTAAATCCATATGTCGATTTACAGGGTTGGAAAACTTGTGCAGTGACTACATTGGGCAGAGGTGGTAGTGATTTGACTGCCACAACCATTGGTAAAGCATTGGGCTTGCGAGAAGTTCAGGTTGGTAAAGATCTGAAAACTCAAATGTAATTGTGTACCCAGGGATATGAAAATATTAAATGAGTTTGTATGCAGAAAATATTGAGACTTGTTGAACATAAGTCATTCATTATATGTTAAAGTCAAGTACGGCTTAAACAGAAGTTCTAATTTAGCCTTTTTGTCTTATACAGGTTTGGAAAGACGTGGATGGTGTTTTGACTTGTGACCCTAACATATATCCAGGTGCTGAACCTGTACCATATTTAACATATGATGAAGCTGCTGAACTTGCATATTTCGGTGCCCAGGTATTTACTTCTGTCTCAATGCTCATTTATATGGCATTAAAATATCTCCATGTTTAGTTAAAATGCTCCATGCTTGAATATTGCTGTCCGCTTGCTTTCTACGTCTTAAATGTCCTTTCTCTTGAAGAGTGCCTTTTAATAATGTCCTTTTTTGAAGTGGAATTTTGTTGTCCCCTAAGAATTGGCAAAATGAGCGGTTGGGTAACTGGACAAGACGAGGTTTGGTGAAACATGTAGTTTTTGTACAAGCCTTATCGGGTTGACCATAAACACTTTGTGAGAAATCAGAAAAGATACTTTTTGTACTATTATTAATGCTCAAAGCTTGTATTTTGGTAGACACAGGAAACCAAGTTGAGTTGCTATCTAATCCTCGATATACCCTAATCTCTCAAACTAATTGTTCACTGGTAATAATTATCTTGAAAACAGAATAATTATAAACTCTTTTAAGTCAAAAAGCAAACTCCAACGCCCTTTTGTCTAGTGTTCTTAGGTTAATTCAATTTGTGTTAAAAACGATTATTGATAATATATATATTTTAAATAATATTTTGTTCTTGAGTAAAGAGATTAGTAGGTTTTATGCATTACAAGTACACTTTGGGTGACTTTTGGCCCTTTTGATCCATTCAATCCAGTTGTCCTCTTTTCATCTGTTAAACATTGCCGATTTATAACTAAATAGATTGAAATCCCACCTGTGCTTAGCTTCAACCCCTTAGTTTGAATAGTTATCTTAGAGACGAAGTAGTTATATTTTTATTTGCAAATATTGTTTCAGTATAGCTGGAAGACAAATTTGTGATAACCTGGACACTTTGCTCTGCCTGTTAAGTTTTTATACCCATTTTTACTCTGTCTGTAGGTTCTGCATCCACAGGCCATGAGGCCTGCAAGAGAGGCTGATATTCCTGTAAGGGTTAAAAATTCGTACAACCGTAATGCTCCAGGTACCCTAATAACTAAATCAAGGGATATGTCAAAGGTCAGAAGCATAAAACTCATTATAATCTGAGAGTTATGATCACAATTCTGAAACCCTAAATGCCTGCCAACTTTAATTTCAGGCAATACTGACTAGCATTGTTTTGAAACGTAATGTAACAATGTTGGATATTGTTAGCACTCGCATGCTTGGGCAATTTGGATTTTTGGCAAAGGTAAAAGGAGAATGCTGCTATCCATCTTTTTCTAGTAGTTTTTTATTTGTGTTTTTTTACATGCTATAGGTTTTCGCCACTTTTGAAGATTTGGGTATTTCGGTTGATGTTGTAGCTACTAGTGAAGTTAGTCTTTCCTTGACACTGGATCCTTCAAAACTTTGGAGCAGGGAGTTAATTCAGCAGGCAAGTATACGATCATCAATCATGCATGCAATCATTTGATAGATAAAGTTCCTCATGAGCTGTCACATGTGACTTGTCAAATTATCAACTCATATATCACGGATTAGTATCTAAACAACATGGTAGATGCAGTTTCCTAGAGATATTAAAGTCTTGTTTTGTTTTCTTTTAGTCATAACTAAATGAAATGCTATTACCTGGTACTTCATTTATGGTTTTTGTGATCATCATCAAATGACAAATGTACGCAAAACCAGAAATGTTTTCTTTGTACTCACAAAAATTCACATATCTGCAAGTGTCCCAAGTAGTAGGTTTTTATGGTCTTTGTGTTTGCCTAACAGGAACTTGATAATGTCGTGGAAGAACTTGAAAAAATTGCTAAAGTAAATCTCCTACAACACCGGTCAATTATTTCACTGATTGGTAACGTTCAGAAATCATCACTCATATTGGAAAAGGTACATTTTGCCTCATCTATTTGACTTTGAGAATATTTGTTTTACAATTTAAGTGTGCCAGTGGAAATTCCGTCGCCACATTCCAAGGTATAACTTACATTTTCCTTTTGTGTGTGATTTACTTGTGTTTGGTCTTTTTTATCTGTAATGTAGGTATTTCACGTTCTTCATACAAATGGGGTCAATGTTCAGATGATATCTCAAGGAGCTTCTAAGGTAATTCACTCATCTGATTATGTTCTATGATTGCTTTTATATATGCCGTAGAGGTGGAAAAACGAGCAGATTTGGTAGATTGGGTTAAATGTGTACATATTGTTGTTCAAAAGACGTCCCAGGCAAGTTGGGTGACCCGAAACACATTGTCCAAAATTTTTTATAACCAAGTAGCGTGTCAAATATAATTATAAGAATGATATTGGTTTATTATTAATCTAACTTTCTGAACAAATATATACTTACCCTTATGAGGGTTTGTTAGAAACCCTTTTCCTTTAAAGTTTTTTATTTTTTGTTTTTTTTTGTTTTTGTTTTTGTTTTTTGTTTTTGTTTTTGTTTTTTTGTTTTTTTGTTTTTTTTTTGTTTTTTTTGGGTGCGCTTGACGCGTTACGGTAATCAACACCGACCCAAATCCACAAGTAATAGATTGAATTTTGCCACGTCTAGTTATGGTCTTGGCAGGCAGGGGATCAAGTGTTTATGATTCCTGAATGATGCAGGTGAATATATCATTGATAGTTAACGACAGTGAATCAGAAAAATGTGTTAAGGCTCTGCATGAGGCTTTCTTTGAGAGTGATCTAGCCGACCTAGTGTACGTGAATGGTTCATCACCACTGGAAGCTAAAGCCTGAACACCACCAAAACCAAGGTTGCTTGGGGATGGATAATCTATTTTCTCCTGATTAAGCATGGAGAATATAGGTTGTTTAAGAATCAATAATAGTTGGTTTCTTCATTTCTAAATGATTTAGATATATGTGGTATTTCCATTATAGAGGTGATTTGTCACAAACCTAAATCCTTAGCGTGCGAGTCCATTGGAAGGCTGTGTTTGCAATTTATCTGGAGACAATGTTCTTTATTTCTAGTTGTATGAACTTCTAAACTCTTAAAAGGTTTATAGATTTTGATAAATATGGGCTATTCTATAACCATCTTCTAATTTTGTTAATAAGTAAACTACAAAATTTAATGTATAAAACATGATATCAATAATTAAATTTAAACAAAATCGACCTAAATATCATGACAGTTAAATAAAGTCAAATCTGTAGTGCAACAAAAATCTATACCGATATTAATACATGATGAAAAAATTACGTAAAAATCCGCTCGTGCAAAATATTAAACGTTACAAAACTACGGGTTTATGAACTGTCACAATATTTAACTGTCAAAACAAACTTATTAAAATATTGCATGTTATACTATCTGCATAACCCATGCAGGCACGGGTTCTAAAACTATTAGTTTCTAACATGAAGAATAATGTCAAATAACACAATCTACGAAAATGGATTTTTGGTCTAATTGTTAATTAGACTAAGCCATTGTTTGTTTTTTTTTTTAAAGTTTTTTTTTTTTTTTAAAGTTTTTTTTTTTTTTTTTTTTTTTTTTTTTTTTTTTTTTTTTTTTTACGAGAAGATGAAATCAAAAAGATGCGTTTGTTGTTTTCTTTTGAAGAAGTTAGTTTGTTTCTTTTCGGACATAAGAGGTAAAACCGACTTTTTCACTTCATTTTTGCAAACTTTTTTTTTATGTCTAATTACCACTTCTTATTTATTGAAAATCCAGATCCACCTCTTATACTGCAGACATTTATTGTAGATCAGACAAAAAACAAATAAAAAAAATACCTAAATGATTAATTAAATGCATTTGCTTTGATGGTATTTGTGTGTCCCATCAATCTAAAGTTGTGAGTTCAAATCTCACTGCCAGGTAATGTGAAATAAGTTTTGTTGTGTGAGATAATAGGTGACTTTAACACTATCAAATAAAAATGAGAATACGTCATCTAATAGTAATCAAATATTATGAGTTTTACAATTTGGTTACTCAAATTCTATATTAACCATAAAATCCATTAAAGTTTTAAAAAATTTCATTTATGTGATATTGTTTAAAATTATTGCTGTTAAATTATCCATATATGCATTATCTTCTTCTGCTCAGTAATTTATTAATAAACAACCAACTTTATGTACAACTAATTAATGCACGACTAAATATGTAAAATAACTGCGAAATAATAACCGAGTTTGATAAGTGTTATGTTCATGTCATTCTGACATAAATTTTTCACAAAAATGAAATACTATTAATATTTTGAGTGATTTTTATAATCAAAATAAAGTTTTAATGACTAAAGGGGCAATTCATATTTCCTATTCTTAAATTTATAAATTTCATATTTATTCAAACTTGTTTTAAAATTATTGTAGATTATACATTCAATAGTTATATATTAAGTATATATGAAACTAGTTATAATGCAAGCGCGTTTTTTTTTTTTTAATGATATATTTTTATTTATTAAAAAATAAATAATTTAATCTTTTTTTGTTTGATTTATGATTTTAATTATAGTTTTTATTATTAAGGATAATCATTTAAAAAGTTTAAAATTCTATTGTTAATTGTATCTTATCTATATTTTTTATATTTATCTTTTACTTCTGTAGTATATCAACAAAATGAATATATAAATTAAAAAATAATGATTAAAATATTACCTAATAAGGAAATAATTTTTTTTTAATACGAAAAAGATTAATCATGAAAGTAGAAAAATATATGAAATTTTTTTCAAATTAAAACATATCTCAAACTTAATTAAGTATTACTTAATGATTTTCACCCAAAAATCCCTAAACGTAAAAAGTCTAATTTAACCTCTCACAGATATTCACACAAGGACCATTCATGCCACATTACCAAACACCACATCCATATAAATAAAAACTTATAAAAACCATACCTCCTCATCACTAACAATCTCTAGGGTTTCACTTTCACATTCACCACACAGCCTCCACAATGGCCTGCACAATCGATTTCCGCAACTTAGACGAAGGCTTCGGCGGCAAAACCTTCAAACGCAAACGCGCCGACCACCAACACCAACAAGACCTCATCATGAACCCCACCATGGACATCGATGACGTCATCACCACACAACAACCATCCTCCAAACGCCAAGCCATCTCATCAACCGAACAACCTAACAAACCGATCTTCGGCGCCCCGACTTACGACGGAGTAATCGCCGGAAAAGTCTCCGGTCGCAAATGGAAGCAACCGAAGACGCAACGCTCGTCAGCAGTGAGAGTGAGCTTAAAAAAGTCAACGCACGAAGAGCGGTCAAAGAGTAAGGAGATTAAGAAGGCGTATAAGGAGAGGATTACGGAGCTGAAGGAGGAGATTAGGAGTAATAAGATTGAAAAGAGGAGGAAGAAGGAGGAGAGGGAGAAGAGGAAGAAGGAGAATGTGATGAAATCCGGGACTAAATTGCAGGTTATAAGTAATCCCAAGACGTTGAAGAAGATTGCGAAATCGAAGAAGAGGAAGTTGTTGAAGACGGTTCCGGATAGTGTTGTGGCTAAGAAGTAGTTTTTAAGTTGTTTAAGATGTGTTTGTTTTGGTTTAATTTGATTATTATGTTGAGTTATCGGATATCGAATTGGAAAATGTGGTTTAAGTTTTGGTTTACAGGCTTGTATTTATCAGTTTTTTCATCATGTTATCAGTTCTATTTTTGAGTTTCTGTTGAAATAGTGAAGGTTCGTCAAGCTAAAACCAGAGCTGCTTGGGAGCGATTCGTTAAAAGCTGGAAATGAGCTCGGCATAAACGAGCTTAAGCTTACAAGCGTTATAAATGTATGCTTTTATATGTAATGTGTGGCTCGGCTTGTTTTCACCCCTAATCAAGTTTGAGCTTTTGAACGAAATGCAGGGACTATATATTAGGTTATTTACGCCTTTAATGATTAGCTTTTTGAAGCTTTGAATTGAACCTAGAATCATTCTAGTGCAAAACGAAATCAGTGAGGTTGCAATATGAAGTGTTATGGAGATTGAGATAGTGGTCGAGTCAACCACTCAACCTAGAACTTTATTTGGTTCATTTGTGTTTGATGTATAACTAATTTTGGGTACAATACCAACATTTCATTGCTAATTGACAAACTACAATCCAACCTATATGAATTAAAAAATGAAGATGATTTAACATCTACTATAATTTTTAGATTACATGTCAAAAGTGAAAGGTTACAGTGTGTATAGAACAACAATTTCTCGAAATCCTCATCTTTATCTGCTCGTTTTTCCACACATCTTGAAACTAACGACCCGCCTGACCATCTAGAGATTCTATTAGCAGAGACTACATCCAATAAGTTAGGTTGGCCAATGTAGGCATACAAAATTACAACGCCAAAGGATATGCAGAAACGGTTTTCCACACCTATGCTTCAGAATCTAAGGGATGTCTCACACATACCATATCATCTAATTTGTTGCCATCCATTTTATACAAGGACACACCTTCCATCTGTTTATAGTGTTCCTGTGCTTCTTTTCTTAGACTCTTTACTGGCATAAGTTCCCATTTACTGTAATTTGAATTCCTCCTTTTGCTACTCATATCTTTAGCTCCGGATACGGGCCCACTACCGTAGGGGCCCGCATTTCCCCATACCTTACAGTTGCCAAATTGTCCTACTTTATCATATTCACCCTCTTGACTTCTCTTCAGTCGTGTGGCAGCTGCATGAGCTCTGCCTATCTTCTCGCGACTTGGCACATCAGACCAGTCTTGTGCCCTTTTTGCTCTCATAGGAGAGTGTATCCTAATTACCTGAAATCGATTTGTTACTTATACCTGAGTAAACAAGATGTGTGTAAAATATATACTCCTCACATCAGTCAACAGGTGAAAAACAAAAAAAAAATTCACATATTATCATGGAATATGGAACGTTATAGATGTGATTATTTGATAATTGTGACTTGACATAATAATCAGGTTTTGACATTTGGATAAACAATTAACCATATACTTTTACTTTCATACATGCTGTAACGAAACAGAACTGATTATGTAAGGGGGGAAAAAAATACCTAATTACCCTGCTCTATTAAACCTAATCTGGTTACCTTTGATCCCCATTTCACAAAATGCCCATCTCTTTTTTCAAATTTTTGCATTCATTTTTCGTCTTTTTACCTCTTGACGGATACTTGAATTTGGCAAACACTTAAACATCTGATGATTATGTTATTGTTACAGCTTGAAACAGCAAAATAGCATCTAAATTCTAAACACTATATTCTATAGTCCATTTACTACAGTTAATTATCTAGCTATTCAATTTCCCATAATTACTTTCAAAGAGCACACCCAAACACCACCACGTAGGTACTAGATACACACTATATTTTATTGTGCATTGCTTAATATATCACAGCACTGCGAAGGGAGTAATGTCTTTCATGCTTTTCAAATATTCAGAATTACAGATTTAAGATGAGTCAGAGGTGGACACCGAAGTTTGTTTTATATTTGGTGAGCTTATATGTATGCGATTAGTTAGGTTGTTTCAGCTCAGAATTTATGACAATAAGGGAATGTTTCAAGTATTATGTGATGGGAGGAGTTTAATAAAAACAACACGTTAAAGGGGAAATCTTTACTTACACCAAGGCATTCTAGGAGTTGGTAGTAGGCCCTTCCTTGAAGTGGATTGTGACCTTTTCTTGGCTCAGAGAAGTATCTGGTCCTACAGAAACATCAAGATTCACCAGAAGAAAACCGAAAGTGAGAATGGTGACTACATACATTTTTATAGCAGAAGTGCAAACATGACATGGATGTGTGTAATCGAGTCTGCATGTGATACCATGTTCTCCATGTCATGATTAAATTAATCAGATAGAAAGAGAGGGTAAACAGACCATTCGGTGTAGCCAGGATCAACAGTGAAACCATATATATCAACAATATCACACATAGAAAGTGCCAGCTCAACTGATTTCATCCCGGTTCCTTTGGCACCTCTGCGTAATACAATACCCTGGAAGAGATAGACCGGATTTGGAATCGTCTGAAAAAAACGAAGGAATAATTTGTTAGGCTTGCCATTAATAAAAGAAATCCAGACTAGCAATAATATTATCCCCCAACCAGAACCATTTCCTAAATAAAGTTCCTCTAAGGGAGTACTGCTAACAGTGTTTATAAGGGTCAGTCATCAACTTCACCATACGAATTAGTTAGCTGTATATTATGTGTAGTTGATACTAATAATATGTTAATTAATGTCCATGCAAGATCTTCTATAACTTGACTTGAGAATGGAATAGAAACATTATACTTGCATAGATCTAATACCGAAGAGAACCTCCAACACTCCAGAAATTATGTATCAGTCATTCTACAAAACTAATTATAAACATGCAAGTACGGAGAGCTTTGTGGTTTTCTAACTCTAGCTGCACATATATAAAAGACCAAGTTCATTTGTCTATTAAGAACATAATTTTCTCCCTTTCCAAATTACTGTCCCCCCTTTATTGCTTTTCGGTGTTGTAAGATATTTATCCACCTTGAGCATTTACGGATCTTGGTGAATAGGTTATCATCAGAAATTTATAGAGATTACATTCCAACAGGGCAGATATAATGTACAAATTTAAAGGCATATTGTTAATGTGTTAACTGGAAGCATGCAAACAGCAGTTTAGAAATATGACCAGGAAGATGGTACCTAACCTCTACCGTATCCCCCGAGGTCTGGACTAATGCAAGGGATCAACTAACAAACAGCAGATAGCAGCTTTATTGTAATCAAGACAGGTACAAAGAAATAGGAACCAAGAAGTGAAGAAGATGCAAACGTGTGGATACATCCACACATTTGTACTTACATCGATCATCTTGTTGAAGTCTCTGTGAGTCACACTTTTGATAACAAGCACCTCATCGTCTGCAGGAGAAGATAATAGAAACAGCAACACATGTTAATGGCTCTTTTTAACAAAGAAAAGTCTGTAAACTACTCTTTTTAATTTTATGCTTCTCTCTGCGCTATTCATCTAACGTCGAAGCTGTGGTTTTGGTGAAAATAAGAACATGAGACACAACTTTCTACTAAGAGAGGAACGGAAAGAAACATAGCACATATTTTTAAAACTAGTTTACTTAAAATGCTTGTGAAGAATTATCTTAAGGTAGCCAGCTAACACAACACTTGCTGGATACTACTTAGTGCTTTAAGCACTTTACATCATATAAAAAGTTCAGTAACTGCATATATCCGAAACTCACTTTCAAAGATAAATATTATTCGGTAACTGTGTCACTAAGATAGATTTGTCTTGCAAAGAATATGTACCTGATCCTTTGAGGATGGGGACCATGTTCTTAGCAGTTCCCCTAACTCCTAGCCGAAAATTCCTCTTCAGACCAACATGTTTTGCATATTTCTGCAAGAAAATGAATAACCTGGGGGGTCAACTCGTCAACATAGACCATAAAAGGAATTCAAAATATCCGCTAAATAGCCTAATCAAAGCTTGCAGACACCTTTGTGGTGAATAGTTTACCTCATTGACAGGCGCCTCATTGTCTCTTATAACTGCATCATGACTATCAATTTCTTCACCAAATTCAGTCTTCAGCAGATCACCGGAGTTCCCAACAACAGCACATTTCTCAAACTGGCGAGGGTGAAATGGTGGAGTGGCTGGCAAAATTGGATTAAGGTGCTCCTCACAAAGTGTCCGGTTGCTGCAATCCTTTGCACCTCTACGATAACAGATGATAAAAAGGTGAGAAAACAATGGAAAAAGATTTGGATGCCTAAAAAACATTACTAATTTTATGCCTAACATATGTGTCATTAGCTTAGTGGATTGTGAAAAAGTGGACCCGGTTGCTACAGCCAATAAATGATTGCCACATAGATTTAGGCATAAAATTAGGCATAAGTTTTAGGTCTCCCAATCACTTCTCGAAAACAATTATGCAAATCATCAGATCTGAATTACTATTGACAGTGAGCTGGAATAAACAATATAATTTCTTTGGTTATTGGAAAAGAGCATACAATTGTGCTATTCTTTTTGCTGCATAGTCCATCCAGCCATCGGGCCGTGCATCTAAATATTCTCTAGTCAAAACTGTTGTCGTATTGCGGTACTGCATTTCAGACATAGGAAACATTTAAAATATGCATTGAGAGATATAACATATGATCTAACAGGAATAAAGGATTAACCTGTTCCCACAGTAGAACTGCTTCACATATATCATATGTATACTCTAACGGCTCATAAGTCTTAAATTGCGGGTTTAACTTCAAGTAAACACCAAATTCAATGGTCAGCATATGAATACATGAGACAACGCTTAATTAATCAAATGATTGATACGACATACCCATGAGCTATTAGTCCCTTTAGGAAACTTAAGAACCAGCTTGCAATGATCAACAGTATGTGCCGTAAGTCCAAATCCTCTGTTTGCCTACACGACACTCACATCAACAAACGCCCCCAACAATTAGCATCCTAATACTTCAAATAACCACACACACTTTATAGCAACCGCCATATACAGACCACATTTGCAACGAAACTGTGTTTTTAGTTGTATGCGTGCATTACATAAAATTTAACTAAGTATGTAAAAAGGATGTAATCAGCCAAATGTTAACTATTGGGGGGGGGTTGGATTGGCATATTTTCTCGGCTTATGGGCTTATTTAAATTTGGAAAAGCCGATAAGCTGGGGAAATAAGCTAATCCTGTATGTTAGAAAATGAGCTATAAGCTGAAATGATCGAAATAGTTTACCACGCATTGCTGAACGTCGGATTGAAAATCAGATAAGATCCGTACATCTTCTACATTAAGTGATTTACTTCGATTACCTAACAAAAAAAATATATATAAAAACTACTTGATATCCGCAATTATTAAAATAAAGGTTAAAACGAAAGAATGAAAAACTTACTAGTGAAGAAATATGATTGAATTAAGAAAACAAGGAGTGAAAAAATAGTTGCAGCACATATGAGATGAATAAATGTAGGCCGTCTTGTTGATGAAGGTTTAATAGGTCGACTCATGATGGTTTACGATGGTGGATCAATGGTTGAGATCGGGGATTTGAAGTGTAGTATACTACTGGTAGTATGTTTGAGTGAAGTGTCAGATTTGTGATTTGCCTAGATGCACACTAATTGAGAATTTTTTTTACTAAAAAGTTTGGGCTGAGCTTTTTTTGATCCAGTGAAAATGTGAAGAAAAATTAAAAGGAAAAATTGCAAGGTTTTACTGTAGTAACTTTTCTTTTACTGTGGTGAGATTATTTGGAAAGAGTGGTAAAATGAGGTTGGTATGTGTGGAGCAACCCATGCCGACATTCCTACTTCACAAGAGAACACGGTTATGTACTTATGTTCTGGATGTGACTTGTGGGTCCAAATTGTGAAAGGTTCAAATGGAGGCGGTCTTTTTCACCTCTATCTCATACTTTTTGTATACAGTAATTCAACAAGATTAGTTATTGTTGTCATTCTTTTTTTATTTAAAAAAATAAAATAAAAAATTGTTCACAAAAAACTTAAATAAAAGTTCTAACATAACGTTGTGCCATGATTAAAAACACAAAAAATATATTTGATTGAACAAATGATCTTGACACACCATTGTGTGAAACTTTTTCTTTTTAAATATTTTATTAATATAACATTGTTCAAAAGTTAAGAACTATATGAATCAAGATTTGTAATGCATTCTTATTCAATCCCAAATGAGGGCATGGGTGTGAGGTTCAAATTTTTGGGCTTTATACTTATTTTAAAAAAAAAATAAGCTACTTAAAAAATAATTTTTGTTTGACAGACATAACTTATAAGAGATTTAAAAAAAAAAAAAAATCTTTTATAATCTTTTAAAACCAAAAGTTACTTCATGTAGCTTATAAAAATAATCTCTTTTTATAATCTCCAGCACCAGCACTATCTCCAGTTCTAGCAACAGTTACTTTCGCCAAAAATACCCTTCAATCGTGGTTCCTTATGTGAGGCTTTTTTTATCATTACAAGCATCAAAAATTGTTCGCTAACAAATTATTATATCCAACTATTTATTGCAGCAATTTTGACACATGAAACACATTAGATTTAATACCAGACACAATGGAGGTGAGAGGTCACCATTACTCCCTCTTTCACGCGTGACTACCATTGAAACCAGCCCCATCATCTTTATTTTATAATATAATGGTGATCATCTTCATCATTTTCTTTTTGTGTATGAGTTTGTGTTAGATATATTTGTAGAAAGTGAGATTTTTAAGGATGATAACCAATTGATCGTTAAAGCCTGAAAAATGATGATAGTAATGATGTGCTGAATGATAATGTGACGCTGACGTGGAAATGAGAATAGTGGTGACCATTATAACCCACATAACTTTTAACATATACTCATTTCACATATGTGTATTTATTTTTTCTTTTTCTTTTTTTAGCAAGGATTGAATCCAACCAATCGATTCAGTTTTTCATCCCGCACAATCCGATACTATCTGATTGAATTTTCATCCAGTAATTCAAAAACCCCTCTTTTGGTGATTTTGTCGCCAAAATTGAAAACTTTATTTCTGGCTATTTTTTTACAGATCCTTACGTATCATACTTAGTTTGCTTCAATTAAGTGTAATAATGTCATCGAATCGAAGAGGATCAAAAAGGAATATTAAGCGGCCTAAGAAATATGAGGATCATGTTGTTACTGGGAAGAAAGGTGTGAAGGATAAAAGTATAAGGAAAGATGATGATGCTATTGATGATACTGGTGGAAACGATGTTGGTGCTAGTCATGAGGTTGTGAATAGTGATACTGGGGAAATTGGTGATAATGGAGAAAATGGAGGTGATACAGTGAATGATGGTGACTTGAATACTACTCAGAAGGATGTTGATGACGTAAGTACTGTTAATAATGTGACTGTGAATGAAAATGTGACTCCTGTTAATGAATTTGATAATATGAAGAACATTGAATCTATGGATAAGCCTGTTTTGAATGAGACTAGTGTTAAACAGTCATATGCAAAAATGGTGAAGAATGATGTGAATACTGTCAACAAAAACTTGGTCTTCATTGCTCCAAAGTTAAATGAGGAAGGAATTGAAACTGTGGTGTTTGATGAGGAGATAGTGAATAAGGGAAGTATTAAGTGGAAGAATACCATTTTGTGGCTACTTTGTTGGACAAAATATGATGATTAATGAGCTTAGATATCATATAAGAAGAATGTGGAGTAGATTTGGATTAAGGGAGGTTATTGTTAACAATAGTGGTGTGAACCTATTCAAATTCAAGGATGAGGAAAGTATGCAATATGTTTTAGATCAGGGGCCATGGATGGTGAATAACAGGCCTATGTTTGTAATGAAATGGGATCCTGATATGGGAATGCAAAAAATGGAACCTACAAAGCTACCTGTTTGGGTAAAACTCTTGACATTACCTATGGAAGCTTGGAGTATGGAAGGCATAAGTGCTATTTCAAGCTGTTTGGGCAAACCTATAATGATGGATGACATGACAGCAAAAATGTGTCAATTTGGCATTAGGAAAACTGATTATGCTAGGGTGCTTGTGGAACTAGATGCTAAGAAGGTGATAAAGGATAGTATTAGAATTGAGTATGCTGACAAGAATGATATGATTAAGGGGACCAAAGATGTTAAAGTTGTGTATGATTGGAGGCCAGAGGTGTGTACATATTGCAGTGTATTTGGGCATTGTGATGGTAAATGTAGTAAGAGGCCTAGAACTGAGGAAGAAATAAAAACTAGTATGGAGGCTGAGAAATTGGCTAAGCAGGTTGCAGAAGAGAAGAAACAACAATGGCAGCAGCAAAATAAGAATTTTGGGTACAGAAATGGGTATTATAGACAGGAATACAGGAGGAAGGTATGACTAATAATGAGGAGAAGCAAACAGTAAATCAGAATCAGAATACTAGGAAAGAAAATAATGAAGTGCAAGGTAATAAAAGAAAGGAGAACAATAATGTGCAAAGTACTAAAGGCAAGGAGAGCAATGCAACACAGAGCAAAACTGGTAATAGATATGAAGCTTTGAATGTTCTTATGGAGGAGGATGGAAGACAGAGGGAACAAGTGGATGTTAATGGGAATAAAGAAGATGTGTATGAGAATAGGAATGGAATTGCTCAGACCATGGCTGCCAACATAGTCAATGGTATGAGTAAGAATATACTGAATTAAACTTTTCAGTAGGAATTTAGATTTTGTAAATATTAGAAATAATAATAATATGGATTTAAAAATCAGTTCATGGAATATTAGAAGTATGAATAAATTGAAAAAACAAAAAGAAGTGAAGAAGTTGATTATGGAATGTAGGATCGATATAATATGTTGATTATTGTGATTCGGGTGGTCTTGGGTTATGATGGAATATTATGTTGGCCATTGTTGAGTTAGAGAGAGAATGTAAAATAGAGAGGGGAAGTTCTAGTGAGAGAAACACACTTGTTGTGTGTGCGTATTGAAATGAACAACCAACCCTCTCCCTTGGTGGGAAGAGGGTATATATACACTTACATAATAATGCCTCATGAAACAGGCTGTGGAGTGAGCTGACAGTGGGTAAAGACCCGACCTACTCCACGAATACTATTTACAGCTATATTAAACTAAACTACAACTAATAATAATAACTAAGTCTATGAGCTATCTTAATGCTAATAGAACATCGGGGTGACCGAGTCTTTTATAGGAATATTTGTATTCCTAACAATCTCCCCCTAAGGGAGGTCACCCCGGAAATAATAATTTGACTTCTAGCATTTTGTCTTCAAGACTTGTCTTAATAGCTCGTAGTCTTTGATTCTTCAATGTCTTGAAACTTTGTGCATTCAGCAGAGTTAGTTTGATGACCGTTTGATCATCTTGGATGATCTTTGAGTATTATTCGACTTTGTCATCCAATATTTGTTTCTAAGTCATCTTTCAGCAGTATGTTTCCTTGTGATGTGATAATCTTCGAGCCGACATGCTCACACTATTTGGTGTCATGATCTTTAGCATCAGAGTTTGCAGAAGCCGTGTTAAAGGTCTTTTAGATTGATCATGACTTTGTTGAATTGCATTGATGATGTAGTGTGAACATGTGGTAGAGGATTGGCATCTTTTCTGCGACCAGCTACATCAGCAACCAGCTACATCATTCCACAGCTACAACCGCCAGAAGTTCCTGCATACGACAATTAGCAATAAAACGTCCGGTACTTATAGGTTTGGACTTCGAGATTGTTAACAGCATAGTGTGAAAACTCTCTCTAATCCTTACCAAGACCGTTCCTAATCGAAAACTCACAGAGGGCTTTTTAAGATCGTATCGTAGTATATCAACGATTAGGTGAGTCGCTGGAGATCACTCCACGACTGTTGACCATTTGAAACTGCCGCGACCACTAAGCGTAATCCACGAGGAATTACCGAAGTGACCTGCTTTCAGGGCTGTTTGATGTTGACCCTGGCAGGAATTTCCATTCAATCATTGAGAATTACATTTGTAAATTCTCTCATAGATGTTCTGGCAGATTGCTAAGATCTGCGTAGGACTCATGAGATTACAACTGGTGTCCTTAAGGTTGAACAACCAGTGTAGAAATAATTCGTGTCCCTATGAGATCTTTTTATGCATCTCGTGGCTCTAGACTCAATAAGTGCATTTGGTTTTCCTATGCTGAGATTAGGGAGAGGTCTCCTGCTTCAATATCAATCATCTCTAAGAGATAAGTTGATAGATTACACCGGTTCCCCATGAGAATGAAACAAGTTCTTTTAAGAGAACTTGAGTGGTTTAGAAGGTTTAGTGCAGTGCGTCACTGGGTCCATGACGTCTTGTCTTCAATACCGATGTTGCCTTAGCAACCATCAGTAGATTATGAATTGAACCCGGTTTCTGCCCTAAGGTTGAATAATTGAAGGGCTATTTCTTTTCACCCTTTCTCATTTCATTTCTTTTTAATTCTTCAACCCCTTCTTTCTCCATTCTCACATTTCTTCTTTTTTCACAATCATACCTACGGACTTTCTAATACTATCTATTTGGTATTGTCCATGGGTAGATCCCTCCGGCTCTGGCGGATCATAGGACGGTTTTCCTAACCTTAGCCACCTTATATCTTCATGACTATCCTATGTTGCCATAAACCAAATCATTGAAAATTTTCTCAACGTGTTTATGCTTGAAAAACAAATTTTGTTAACACGTTGAGAGTTTTGCCATTTTCAAATGCTCCCCCTTAACATGTGCACCGATGTTTTGATAATAAATTTGCACATGTCGGGAAGAGTTGCACTTTAGAATTGATCCACCTTTGGTAAACATGAACAGGCATTCGAGACACGCTTACATCACTAGTTAGACTAGCTTGAAGTTATTACCCGGCTTGGTCAAGTCCACAATGGTTTCTCGAAACGGTACACTCTACTCAGACAAGTCCTCTTCGAGACACGCTTACATCACTGGTTAAACCAGCTTGAAATTATTACCCGGCCAGGACAAGTCCTTTCGATTAATGACAGTTTTTTTTTTTTTTTTTTTTTTTTTTTTTTTTTTTTTTTTGTCAATTCATGGTGAGGTCTGAGCCTTGCTCACACAAGATGCTTGCCAAATCCTTTTTGTCAATTCGTTCCCCCTTAATATGTGCATTGATATACGAAAGAGTTTGACACATATGGGAAAGCCTATCATTTAAGTCCAAAAACATCACGTTTTCATCAGGTTTCATATTTAAAACACATTCTCTCCCCCGATCAAAAATTTCAAATCCTTTGAGATTTGTGATCCCAATTGATTTAAATATGTTGGAAAAAACATGGGAGAAAATGTGTCCAATTTTAATGTATACTGATGATGAAACACACTATGCTCCCCCTTAAACTAAGAGGGAGATTCACTGCTTATTTTGCACAAGACAGCATTTAGGGCACCACCGGCAAAACGTCCAAATATTGTAGATCCCCACTGGCGAGATCGGAATAAGTATTGCTTTGTTTCACTGATGGTGGTGGTGGTGACGTGTTGTTGTTGTTGTTGTTGTTGCGGATGTTGTTGTTGTGATGAATTCTGAGCCAATCAATAGAGTTTGAACGTCTGAACACATGGTTCGAGCTGGAACTGGCACATTCATTTTGGCTATGGAATCTGCATAAGAATATCAACATAGATATACATACATACAGATACACTATACCTTAATAGCTACCATTCAGCAGCTTGCCACATAATAATACCAAATTCATTTAATCGAATCATAGTCAGGAAATACGTCAAACTACTATTTAGCATGAAGAGCAGATAGCAATCATGCACATGGCAATTCATACAGATATCAATATTCAACTCAGGATCTTAGGAACATGATTCAAGCATGATAACATTATACCTAAGCAAATTCTGAGAACATATGCACAATATCAACAACACTTAAGCCGAAACAAGCAACAGTTGAAACTCATTCACTTAGAACATACAAATGTCATAGGAGAATTCAAGAACATCAAACACCATTGGTTTTCAAACTTCTTCTAGGTTTTGAGTCTTAACGTATTTAGGGGATTATACGAGGATACCAAAGTAACACAAATGATCCTTCGAGAACTATAGAGCTAGGAGACTACAAGCAAGTTGCACATAATGTCCTAAACTTTCTAGCACCTAACATATTTGGCCATTTGATATAAATTTTAGCAAGGTCCTCTTCAACTAAACTCCATTAACTACAAAACCAAGTATGAGTTAACCAAGAAATCCGTTTGATGGTGTAAAATTTTAATTCACTCTCCCCCTCAATCAATGACCATTTCTAGTCGTTGATTGAGTGACAAATTTTTATGCAAGTACAAGTCAAACAAATTTCATACAACACATATTCACCAAGTGTCTCAACAAATAATTTTCAGAAGAATCATAGAATGAAAACTATTTGTATACAAAGAAGACTTCTCTTCTTTTTCAAGAAATGATGCACTGAAACGTACACCAGATCGACGAAACATGGATATAAAGTAATCCATGCCCAGGTGAACATCACCCAGTTGGAGGAACAGCCGTCTTTTTGTCGACGAGCTTTCCCCAGTATGAAGCGCGGGTTGCTATCTAAAGTAATAGCAAGCCATTTGACAGAAAATTTTTGGGGAGCGACATGTTTTAGAAAGCATTATTAAAACATAAAATAACTCTTGCTCAAGCATATGTATGACTCCGTGTCATTGTTGAATGACATTTCTAAAGTCGTACATAATATTGATTACACAAGAGAGATGTCGCGAGAAGAATCTTTTTGGAATTTTTGAGGTTTTTCAAATTTTTTTATGGATTTTGTTGGTTTTATATATATATATATATATATATATATATATATATATATATATGTACAAGGATACGAACCAAAATCATTACTCCTCAGCTTCCAGACTTTTCTCCGCTTCCATCATTTGACATGCTGAAGAGTAACGTGAGCACATTTAACCAGGGATTAATTCAGGCATTTCACTCTCCCCTAATTAGTGCTCTCCCCCAATCCTGACAACCTTTCTGATGAACACCCACAACAGAAGGAAGACTTTGGACGAACACCCATAATATGAAGAGGTCTTTTGATAACCAAATACATGCCGTCTTTAGTCTTCTAATCACATAGCGGAGAATGTAGAGAAGACTGTAGACACGACCTACTTCAAGATAGCCCAATATGAAGGAACATAATACCAACCATCTTCATCTCACCAAATGCCTTCCAGTAACCTTACATATAACCCATCAGCCCGCAGCGCACACATGAGACGATAACACCCAACCGAGAATAAATAATAGACTGACGACTCGACCTTCTTCAGTCTTTAGTATAACACCAAAGTAACAAGTTGAACCACTGATCATCTATAGAATGTATCCATCCTTGGATATTAAGCCCTGATCACGTAAACCTGTTGTGCGTCCTTGATGTACACATTCTCTCTCCCCTGATGGTTACGATTAATCGTACCATGACGTAACAGTGAAACGTTAATACCAAGGTGACAAGTTGAACCACTGATCATCTCTGCGGCTTTTCAACACCGGAATATACGATTAAGCCCGATCACGTGAACCTTTTGTGCGTCCTTGGTGTACACATTTCTCTCCCCCATGATGGTTACGATTAATCGGAATCATCATCATTATGTGTACATGTAGCCTGATGATGTATACATGAAGCATTGACTAGAAACCCTTTGTTACTGATTGAATCAGCCCGTGAGACGATGTCGATTAGCATTCCATGAACATGTTCTTCAACACCTTGATAGAGAGGAAGAAGTAGTGTTGGAGAACCATGCATACCATGACCATGTTCTTCAACACCTTAATAGAGAGGAAGATGTAGTGTTGGAGAACCATGGTTTGCACGACTCCTGAACTGACGTATTCAGGAGTCATATGACCATTTCTCAATCATCATCCAACATGTAGATTAATATTCACCCTTTCCCCCCCTCAAAAATTGCATATGCCAGCCAACTGCAATTTTTGATGATTGAACTAGTGAATATGAATACCATCAACGGTAGGAAACTCCACTTGATGGTTCTTGAGGACTGACATGTTGTTTATTCACCCTTTCCCCCCCTCAAAAATTGCATATGCCTGTCGAATGCAAGTTTTGGTTGAATAAGTGAATAATAGAATACTCCTATATGCGCTGATCCACTTGAAAACAGAATAAGCACGGAAAGAGCATGAACTTGTTGATGAGAATGGCCATAAATAAGAAGATTCCTCTTCTTTTGAAGATAAAGTGCACTCAAGCATACACTTTTCTTTTCTTAGATGAACGGGGCCTGAAGTGTTGTCAGCAGACGCCATTATGCTGAAGAGCGAGGCCTGAACTGATGTGAACAGACGTCATAATGTTGAAGAACGAGGCTTGAACCGATGTGTTCAAACATCATATTTGAAGAACGAGGCTTGAACTGAATTGTTCAAATGTCATATTTGAAGAACGAGGCTTGAACTGAATTGTTCAAACGTCATCTCTCTCTTTTCTTCTTCTCTCTGCTAACTCGTTACCAACCCCATTATCATTCTGTCGGCTATATGTCGTGACTACTGATGGAGAAAAACCCAATATGACGAACTTAAGATTGAAGTAAAATAACCCGAACTTATGACTTAAACTTGCACTAATGTGTGACAAAGAGCGGTGTAGAGAGTTCGTGCAATATCGAATCCCTAAGTACTCTATACTCTTCAACCAGCCAACCATCAAGTATAAGACGTACATCACCTCTTGAATATCCACAACTTCGTGTGACACTGAGCACTACAACATAACTCCTTAAAGTGATAGTTATTTTGTGGTAAAAGAAGAAGAAACACAAAAATAACTAGATATCCAAGTCTTCGTCACTGTAATTGTTGAAAGCTCGAACAAGGATCTCGAAGAATCTTCATCCAACCACCCTGATATCTTGAGATACTAAGTACACGCACCCGTGAAATTTCACTTCAACCTCAAATAAATAATAATGAATTAACGCCGTAGTCACATCTTGTGGTTTAAATGCCCAAATCTAGCCCTTTTTGATGTTTTGAATGAACGTTGATAATGGTTTTATCCCGATCTTTGTCAAAAGCGCATATCCCCATAAAACTTTGTTATAACCAAAATGCCATAAAGTATATCAAAACACATCCAATACATGAAGTACTTACATTATCCCTTCTTCGAAGTTGATGCCATAGCACCAGTGTCAATTAAGATCTGAAAAATGCACTTTTCTTTCTCCAGGATAGTTTCATCAACACGGGATTTTACAAATCTATGGTTTAAACCGAGAAATAGATTCTTTCGCGGGATTTTACAAAGCCAAGAAGAAACCGTGAGACAATGATAAATTGAATGTGTTTTGACAAATATGGTTTTGGTGAATATCAGTTTGTGGGAACATGCAAGAGATCAACAACAATTCTTCAAATATATGTAGAATACTTCACGAACCATACTAAGTCAAGTAGTATAACCTACTTCCCCCTGATGGTTTTGAACTTTCGGAAGCATCATCGACGTGTACGACCATATACACAAAAAGTTCTTGTCTTAGGCAAACATCTTGAAGAAAATCATGAATGACATTGAAGGATCTAGAAAGATTTTGCTTAGACAGTGAAGTATCTTTGATGTGCTGTAGTGCCGAATATCCCATGAGAATTGCTGATCACATCTCAACCTTCAAACCCATTAGCTAACAAACCAACCTTGTATTCTGTGGGCTATTGCTGTGACCACTTGGTGATGTAAACCCGAAATACCCAACTTGAAAATGAAGTAGAATTCCCCAAATTTGTTACTTGAGCTTGCACTGTTGTTGAAAGAACGGTGTAGAGAATTTGTACACCATGCAAATCTCTAAGTACTCAATACTATCCCGACAAAGTATGAGACTTTCATCACCTCTTGCGATTATCCACATCGTCTTCTGGAAACTAGATAAACCAAGTCTTCAACTTAAATCTTAAGCACGAGCAAGTCATCATTGAAAGTCATGCATCCAACCAACCCCGACTTCAATATAAACTAAGTACACGCCTTTGTGAAATTCCACTTCAATCTCAAATTAGTAATACCAAGTCAACCCCATAATCACTTTGACATTCATATCCGAATACACAGCCATCTTGACATTTTAACCGAGTCACAATACGCCCTAATTCTTTAGATACCCCCTGTTCCGCGGATCGAACTCTGCGGTGAGTTCGCTGGGGGGTTCAGGGGGGGCAGCGCGCCCCCGAAGAAATTTTCGGTAAATTAGGGTTTGAAAACCAGGGTTTTGTATGTTGAGTTTACTGTTCTTGTAAAAAATGCATAACTTCGTGAAATATATAGGACCAAAATACCACTCTTTTCCACCAAATACAATACCGAAAATTAACAATGTATTATTGAAGTACAGTGGATATTAATTCTCAGCTCAATCACATTGAAAATTTCGGACCTAATTAAATTAGCAGCCAAGTTGTAAGCATTTAGGATCCAAAAAAAATGACATTATAAGCCCAGTCCACACTTTGTGTTGCAAATCATCCCAAAAGTCTAATAATCGAAGCTAGCCCAATAACAACCCAAATTTACAAACATCACAACATTCGTGGCCCAACATTTATACCACTCAAGCCTACACCAATTAGTAAAAACAGAGTTTTAAGAGCCCAAATCAATTAAGATACTTCAACCCTAATTAGCACACTATATAGTACTAATCACCCCTAAATTAGGGTAAGCCTAATACACTCATACAGTTTGTCCGCCCCCCTTTACTCCATCTATCTCCCTCTCGTTTTAGCAGACAAAATCAAACGAACACAAAGCAGTTCATAAAACATTTAACAAGATTCGTCCCCGTTGTGACTGATTAATCCGAGCAACAACTCAATCTATGCCTTTGATTCTCAACTCAGTCTTCTTATCGTACACCAAAAACATATGCCTATTGCCTTTTGTATCAGAAGTTCGATTCATGTAGCACTTCGACTTCAAGATCCTTTTAAAGATCACAGGTAGGTTCGTTGGCAATTTTTTCGTTTTTGTTTATGAACGAACGAAAGAAACAGAAATAACAGAGTTGTGATTTTCTTTATCTTGCTTGTTTCGGATATAAATGAAGTTATGCTTCAAAAATAAGGATCGATGAAGAAATATGTTCCACAAAAATCTGTAAATGATTTTGATCAAAAGGAACGAGTCTGAGATCATGTAAGCTTGTTGTTGTATATGTTTAGATCTATGATGATAATATTTCGTGTGTCAGGCTATGAATGGTCTTGATGTATCTTTGTAGTACCACGATTAAAAATCTGAGATCATTTTACTTTACGTTTGAGTCATTAAGTTGGGAACTATGATGTGATTGTTCAAACTTGTAAAAAAAAGATTGGCATAAAGTTGAACTGAAGAACTGAAGACAGTAGGAGTTATTGGTATTTGTGGTCAACTGGTCATTTTCATCTTCATCTTGATCATTTGTCTTTTATGGTCACTTTTCAAGAAAAGTTTTGGCAGCATTTCGTTTTGATTTTGCAAATAAAATTGATTTTCAAAGACAAATCGCTACACCAATCAACACAAAATCGCTACTCCAAACTGACAAGAATGTCATTTTCAACCCATTTTGTCATTTTCCCTTCTTTCAGCAACAAACCAAAACATATAAAAGATTCCAGGCAACTCGCCGTGAAGAAATACTTCAACTCGCTACCAAGCAAACCACCTTTATCAGACCATGTATTGACCACAAAAGATTGTTTAAAACTGTACCACCTTTATCAGACCATATGACAGACTGCATATCACAATATGGAACAAAATAGCCAATAAAAATATGTTTGCCATAACATTTACCATGTAAAACCACACATAATCAGTTATAAAAGAATAGATAAAAGGCTTGTGACTATTTTGACCATGAGGATGCAAAAGTGTTAAAAGAAACTATTACACAATAAAACAAGAAAATACATTCTGTATGTAAAAAATTGTATAAAACAGTTTGCAAAACAAGCTTCGAACAAAAAAATTCGAACCACAAAATCAACAAGTAATTCAACCTTGGCTCTGGTACCATTTGTAGGATCGATATAATATGTTGATTATTGTGATTCAGGTGGTCTTGGGTTATGATGGAAGATTATGTTGGCCATTGTTGAGTTAGAGAGAGAATGTAAAATAGAGAGGGGAAGTTCTAGTGAGAGAAACACACTTGTTGTGTGTGTGTATTGAAATAAACAACCAACCCTGTCCCTTGGTGGGAAGAGGGTATATATACACTTACATAATAATGCCCCATAAAACGGGCTGTGGAGTGAGCTGACAGTGGGTAAAGACCCGACCCACTCCACGAATACTATTTACAGCTATATTAAACTAAACTACAACTAATAATAATAACTAAGTCTACGAGCTATCTTAATGCTAATAGAACATCGGGGGTGATCGAGTCTTTTATAGGAATATTTGTATTCCTAACATGGAAGAAAGAATTCAGGTTTGTACTATATTGGAGACCCGTGTTAACCCCCAAAAGTTGCAGAAGGTATGTGAAAAAGCTTTTGGTAACTGGAGTTGGGTGTCTAATGTTGGTCATAGTTTGAATGGGTGTAGAATAGTGGTTTGCTGGGACAGTGATGTGGTGGATCTTATGGTTTTGCATAGCTCAAGACAAACAATGTTGTGCTCTATTGTTACTAAAGCTAATAAAGATAAAATGTTTTGTAGTTTTATCTATGCTGCTAACACTGGTAGGGAAAGAAAGGAAGCTTGGAGAGAAATTTGTGTTGCGAAGAGTATTACAACTGGTTGGCCATGGATCATGATGGGAGACTTCAATGTTACTCTTAAGAATGGAGAACACTCAGCTGGGGGTTCTATTATTACTAATGATATGCAAGATTTTATTAATTGTGTGAATGAAGTGGAGATGGAAGACTTATGTAGCACTGGTGTTTTCTACACATGGATCAAGTCACCTTTGAATCCTCAAACCAGCATCCTAAAGAAGTTAGATAGGGCAATGGTAAATGAGGCATTTGTGCAGAAATTCCCTAATGCAGGTGCTGTTTTCCTACCATATCTTGTATCTGACCATAGTCCTGTTGTGGTCAGTTTTCCTAAGAGGTTGGTTAGGAAAATTAAACCTTTTAGATTTGCTAACTATATTGGTGATAAAAAAGAATTTCTTCCAATGGTGGCTAAGGAATGGGACACATAAATACAAGGATGTAAAATGTTTCAGCTGGTTAAGAGGATGAAAGGGTTGAAAAGCAAGTTGAACAAGTTAAACTGGCAAAATGGTGATTTATGCAAAAGAGTGGTTGTGTGCAGAGATAAGCTAAAAGAAACTCAGTCTATTCTTGATACAAACCCTCATAATTCTGATCTTAAACAGCAAGAAGCTAATGCCCTTAAGGAGTATAATGAGGCAATCATTGATGAGGAGAATTTATTGTTTCAAAAGGCCAAAGTGGACTGGATTAGTTTGGGGGACAGAAACAACAAGTATTTTCATAAGCTGCTGAAAAGTAGGAAACAAGCCAACAGGATTTTAAGAGTTTGTGATGACCTGGGTAACTCTTATGAAGATAAGCAAATGGAGGACTTGTTTGTTAATCATTTCTCAAAGTTTCTTAGTGCTTCTAACATCATTAAGAAGAATTGGGAAACTGAGGGAGTGTTTGGGACAAGACTGAATAGTGTTGAAGCAGAGGACATGGTTAAGGAAGTGACTGATGCTGAGATTAAAAATGCAATGTTTGATATTGGGGACAATAAAGCACCAGGTCCTGATGGATTTACATCTGTTTTCTACAAAAAAGCTTGGCCTATTATTGGTAAGGATTTCTGTTCTGCAGTTAAAGAATTCTTTAGGACAGGTAAACTACTTGGTGAAGTGAATGCTACTCTTATTTCTCTGGTTCCTAAGGTGAATAATCCTTGTAAAGTTGGAGATTATAGGCCCATTGCATGTTGCAATGTGATCTATAAGTATATAAGTAAAATTCTAACTGAAAGGATCAAGAATTGGCTGAATAAGTTGGTCAACCTGAACCAAAGTGCTTTCATCTAGGGGAGAGTGATTCAAGACAATATCCTCATTACTCAAGAGTTGCTTAAGGGGTATGACAGGAAAAGTGGCCCTAGAAGGTGTTGCTTAAAGATTGACATTGCCAAAGCCTATGATACAGTTGATTGGAATTTCCTGGAAAAGATTCTTGTTCAGTTTGGGTTTCATACTAAAATGGTGAAGTGGATAATTACAAGTGTTAATTGTGCCAAGTTTACAATCAACATTAATGGGGAAAGAAGAGGATATTTTACAAGTGGAAGAGGACTGAGACAAGGTGATCCTATATCACCTTATTTGTTCACATTGGTTATGGAGGTTCTTACTTTGCTCATGGCCAAGAATGTTCAAAAAAATGGGAAATTTAGATATCATGTTGGTTGCAAGGAGATGAAGTTGACACACCTTTGTTTTGCAGATGATCTATTGGTGGTATGTAAAGGTAATGTGGAGTCTATTAAAACTGTTAAGGAGACTTTATTGGAATTTAGCAGTATTTCTGGCCTGCTTCCTAATATGAGTAAGAGCACAATCTTCTTTGGCAATGTACAAACTAATGTGGCAGTTGAAATTCTTAATATTCTTCCATTTACTGTTGGGAAACTTCCAGTTAAGTATTTGGGAGTACCTCTTCTGTCTAAAAAAATTGGTACTAAGGAATGCAAAAAGCTTATTGATAAAGTAAGGAACAAGGTGGAGGATTGGAAAAACAATTATTTGCCATATGCTGGAAGATTGCAATTGATTGTCTCAGTTCTATCTTCTTTAAATGCATATTGGGCTGCTGTATTCTTGATCCCTAAAACAGTTATTAACAATATTGAAGGGCTTTTTATGGTGCAAAGGAGAGCTAAGAAAAGGAAAAGCTAAAGTGGCATGGAGTTCAATTTGCAGTCCTAAGAATGAAGGAGGGTTGGGTCTTAGAATGTTGGGAAACTGGAATGAGGCTCTATTGATCAAGAACTTGTGGAACATAGCTGCTGGAAAAAATTCTTTATGGGTAAAATGGGTTAATACTGTTAAACTTCAAGGAGAAAGCATTTGGGAGACTCAGAAGAAGTATAATGATAGCTGGATCTGGAAGTCTTTACTTGATATGAGAGATAAGATTAAGGATCATGTATGCTATGAAAATGGTCAAGTTGTATGGAAAGATAAAGGTGGTAAGACTACTGATTACTCTACTAAGTCTGTGTATGAAGTTTTAAGTCAACCAGGGAGCATTGTTAGATGGTATAAGGTGGTGTGGTTCTCTCAGTGTAATCCTAGAATGGCATTTATTTTATGGATGGCTATGAGGGGTAAGCTGCAGACTCAAGATAGAATTAGGAGATGGAATAATGATCCCAATATGAAGTGTGTTTTGTGCAAACAAGTCCAGAATTCACATAACCACTTATTCTTTGAATGTGACTATTCAAAGAATGTTTGGAGCAGACTTAAAATGAAGATGGGTAAAAATTGGTTGTCTGACACTTGGGAGAGTTTAACTGAGCAATATGTTAATGGCACATGTGATAATACAATTGATAGTGTTTTGTCAAGAATTGTAATTGCCACTGCTGTCTACTACATATGGAAGGAAAGAAACACAAGAATGTTCACTGGTGATGAATTGGATAATCATGTACTATGGAGTCTTATTGTGGAAAAGATCAGGATCCAGCTGATGTGTTTAAAAGTTAAAAGATCCACTCAAGTTCTCAAAATTGCAAAAGAATGGGAAGTAGATATGAATATAGCTGTGCAATGTTTAATGAATGGAACAGTAAATGCTTAAAAGGGTGTTTGGATTCACTGCTTAGGCATTACTTCCAAGCTAAATAACTACACTGATTATAGCTTGGTCCTGAATGACAAGGTGTCCTGAATTGGTATTTTGGTTTTGGTGGTCATTTGGGAGTGCAGAGGGCCTTGTAACTTGGCTTTGAGAACCTTTCTATGTCAGACCTCTCCTGTAAACAGTGGATGATGTTATATCACTTTTATAGGATTGACCACCTGCATAGTTAAAGGCCCACTTAAAGTCATAAAGTAGGTTGCCTGCAACGTTGGTGGAGTGCCAACCAGATGATGCCTGTTTGTTGGCTTCTGAAAAACTTATGTGAGGAGGGTGCTGCATTGGTACTAGGAGGCCATCAAATGGGAAATGTAGTCTAGGTGGGATGTATCCTTGGGTAAGTCCAGTCATATGAGTGATGCCATTTACTTGCAAATGTAGCTCTTTGACTATGGATCCCCAATGGAACAGAGTTTTACTTACATTTTGATGAAGCCTTCTACAAGAGCTTCTAAGTGTTACTGGTATGGGCTATTGGTACACTTAGGTAGGGTGTTTGTAAGAGGGAAATGTAGTAAAGATGTAAGGTTTCTCCATGGTTGCCTAGGCCGGTTCTTCTAGTACACTGCAAGGGAAACTAGACTAGATGAATGGTGAATGAATATAGATTGTTTCTCTGTTGTATGTAGTCTCTGATGTATAGACGCAACATGGGACATGTCCATGTTGATGTTTGAGAATGATTGTAACAATTATAAGTGTTTGAGTTATAATAATATTCACCATTTTAGAGAAAAAAAACAATTATAAGTGTTTGAGTTATAATAATATTCACCATTTCAGAGAAAAAAAGAAAGCGTCAAGTTAACAAGAAAGAGGTAACTTGTAACCGTTAATAACTTAATATAGTTTGACTCCTCTCCAGCTGACTAATGTCATAAGTAGTTCCTTCCTCGGGTCCCCATCGAATCAAAACATCAGCAATCACGTTTTCTACATTATTCCAACCCCTTTCCTGTAGCACCAGATAAACCCACAAAACATCCATATCCCATGATTCAACAACGATAATAACAACCTTCTCAGTTCAACAATTATTTTATAAAAATCACCCTAGGTATTATCAGTAGAGAGGAAAAAAAAAAAAAAAAATGAGTAAGGCTAGTGATACTAAGAAGGAAGTGATAAGATTGGAGCGTGAAGCTGTCATTCCTGTTTTGAAACCTAGGCTTGTCATGACTTTAGCTAATCTCATCGGTAAATATTATTCTTGTTTCATGTTTTAATGATTGTTTCATGTTAATTTTATGTTTTGGTTTTTAGGGGTTTATTTTTACAACTTACTTTGGTATAATAGGGGATATTAAGTTAGGAGTTGGTTGGGGTCTTGATACATTATTGCGATGTTTCGGCGATAATGTGTTTGAAACTTTGAATGAAATAGTTGGAATTGGAAGTTGTTTTTCATTGTTTTTTACCTCTGCTTATGCTTATGTTTAGGAATTAGAATTTATGAATAAGATATAGTACTCGGGAAAGTAATAGTTTGTTTAAAATTTTCAATGAAATCTATTTTTATAAACGGTTTTAGGATTATATTTGGAAGGTGTGGATGAGGTTTTCCTAATTGGCTTATCCGGGGAGGGAGAGTCTTTGGTGTATCCCCGTGACCGTTTCGAACCCTTTCCTTTGCCACCCCCAAGATGTGTACCTAGTGGTTTGAACATGTGATCTTTAGTGAGGACATCAGGATGCCGAACCAGTAGGTCACTTTTATCCGCATTAAACGATATGAAATAAGTAGCTTCGTATCTCCTTATCAGAATGTGCTTCTCCACTTAAAGATAAGCAAATTTAGAGGTGGGAAAAAAAACACACTTAGAACTGTTTATCTGCTTAATGATTAACAGAAAAGCAGAAAAATAAGCAATACCAAACACCCTCATAATTTGCCAGTTAAATATTAAGGAGTTTACTTAGAGCTAGATGAACTATGAATGAAACCATGGGATTGGGTAAGATTCAAGACTCGAAAATGGTAAGTGTTTCCCCAACTGGATTGGTTAGTTGGGGCTACTCAATTGGCTACATTGGTTATAAGTATGCCCATAGCTTATGTTAGCAACTAGTTTTTGAACTCAGGGATTACAAATTATAACTTGGGGGTTGATTAACTTGTAGTAATTGCTCTAATAGTTTATGAATGGAACTAGTGGATTAGAAAAGCAGCGATAGCGAAATGAGGGAATGTCTATTTCTTATTGCTCATGTGTATACTTAAACCAAACATGAGTTGCATTCTATATAGTTATCCGAATTGCTTAAATGTATGATAAAGTCCTAGAGGTCACCCACCCCTTAGCATATCTTAAATTACTTATATTTGATGCAGTTCATCATCACGATGTAAGCCGCTGTATGTGTATATAAACTTGTAAAACCTATGTTACTTTGACTTGAATATGATTTCTGAAATTCGTGTCCTGCTTTAAGAGAAGAATATAAGATAAGCTAAGAGCTCCCATAGGTATGTTCACAGTGGTTGTCATCTGCATATATTGATTTTCTTTATTGACATATTTAACCATTCGGCTTGTTATATATTCCCTTTTTCCAAGATAGATATCCATTTTGACTTTTTAAATCATAGTACTACACAAACACAAAGTTTGTTGGATCTGATCTTTTTTCCTATATAGAAAGTTTAGAATTAAAGTGCACATAGGTTGTTATTATAGATGGTTAGCGTGTCTCTTAAATGGAGGGAGTATTATACTTCGTCTATGTAATCAGTCAACTTTCAAGTTAAGTTTGACATCAGTAGTTTAAGTGTTTCTGGATTGGAGTATTCTGCCTTTTATTTTTTTTATGTGACTTTCAAGCTTTTAAACAAGATTTTGTTATGCAGAACACAGTTCTGACCGGGCAGAGTTCTTAAAGCTCTGTAAGAGAGTCGAGTACACAATTCGAGCATGGTATCTTCTACAGTTTGAAGATCTCATGGTATAATCTATTCTTTATGATCTCAAGCATTATGAGTATTTGAAAGTATTGTTTTGTTATTTATTTATGTGGTTCTCATACTTGCAGCAATTGTACTCACTCTTTGATCCTGTCTCTGGGTCTAAGAAATTGGAGCAGCAAAACCTATCATCACAAGAGATTGATGTCCTTGAACAGAATTTCCTGTCATATATGTTCAATGTACAATATGTCAACTCCATAAGTATAAGATTCACCATTTGTTTATCTGCTTTAAAATTATTATGAGTAGCATCTCTGTGGCTGCAGGTGATGGAGAAGAGTAATTTTAAAATCTGCTCCAACGAAGAAATTGAGGTTGCACAGTCAGGGCAGTATCTTTTAAATCTTCCTATCTCAGTTGATGAATCAAAGGTTTGTCTTCATGATTATGTTAGATGTCATTATCATCAGTGTCATCTGTCATGTCTACTTAACATTCTTTCTTATTGGTTTTCCCCCCTTTAAAATCTAGATTGATAAGGATCTTTTGAAGCGGTACTTTGCAGACCATCATCATGATGACCTTCCGGACTTTGCTGATAAGGTAATAATGTGGTCTAGCTGATGTGTAGATATAGTTTCTGCATATTCATGATGCTTTATTGTTTACTGTATTTAAATATTTGTTTGTAGTATTCAAGAAGCTTCATTGTTTACTGTATTTAAATATCTCTTCGTAGTATATAATCTTTCGGCGAGGCATTGGAATTGATCAGACTACTGACTTATTTATCATGGAAAAGCTGGACATGATTATTTCACGCCTCTGGGCATGGATTATGAGAGTAACAAGGCAAATTTTCTTACAATTTCTCCATACTCTGCTCTGGCGGATTGGTTGTTGTTGCTGCTGCTGTTGTTGTTAATTTCAAAATTTTATGATACTTGCAGGTTAGGAAAGCTTTTTTCAAGAAAATCTAGTGTGCGAATCAAGAAAGATCCAAAGAAAATGGATGAAATTACAAATGAAGATTCAGATGATTTATATGTTGAGCGGGTCCGGATTGAGAACTTGGAGATCAGGTTCTGACCTAATTTAAATTTTTTACTTAATCGTTTCACTCTAATGCATTTTAAACTATGAATTATGTTTTTATGTTCGCATTTTTTTATTTTTTATTTTTTTTTTCTGTTAGATTTTTTGGGTACTTCATTGTTAGCTAACTACATGCTTATTTTCATTTCATCAGTATAAGGAAACTGGCGAGTAAGATCACGATCCAAGAGCCTACATTTGATAGGATAATTGTCGTGTACAGGTATGACTTCTTTTCTTTTAATATCTGTCAAAATGTAACTTCGTATACAAAATTTGCTGGCAATAAGAGTTTGCAGATCTATATAATACTATAATAGTAAAACCGCAATGCTGTTACCATTGATTTGCAGGAGGGCAAGCACCACCAAGGGAGAAAAGGATCGGGGAATCCACGTTAAGCATTTTAGAAACATCCCAATGGCAGATATGGAATTAGTCTTGGTGGGTTTTCTTTTTTGTGTTTGTTTTTTTGTATAATCTGGAGATGGCAATTTAGACCCATTTAGTCAGTTAATGGGTCAATTTGGATTATGTTAAATTTCTAAAGGGTCAGATGGACCAAAGAAAAAAAAAAAACTAAGCGTTCCCAAGCGTAGTATTAATGCATAAAATCTTTTTTATCGCTTTAATTCAAAATCTTCTATTTATACTGTAATATAATAGTTCTCGTGAGCTTATTTACACTCATATTTGTTTAATAACTTGACAAAAAGTCATACCCGACCTTTTTGTCATGAACAAAAATTGCTGGTTTTTGACCCGTTACCCAACCCATTTATTTTTCCACCTTTAATATTATCATTTAATGAATTAATATTTTGCCATCTGGATAATTTTTTTATATGTTATTGACAGCCGGAGAAGAAAAATCCAAGTTTAACCCCTATGGACTGGGTGAAATTCCTCATTTCTGCTGTTGTTGGGCTGGTTAGTTTTTCTAACCCACACCTATTATTTTTACTTGTTCGGATGCAGCAACTGACACATTGTTTTCCAGGTGGCGGTTGTAGGTTCAGTTGAGACACCGCAAGCTGACTTTTGGGTCATGTTTGCTGTACTCTCTGCAGTTGTTGGTTACTGTGCTAAAATATACTTTACGTGAGTTCTGTTCTTTGTATGTGGTTAATATTTATGCATTATTCTAGTCATGTCATGTTAATTAATGGCGTGTATATGATTGTTGTAGTTTTCAGGCAAATATGGTTGCTTATCAGAACCTGATCACGCAATCCATGTATGATAAACAACTGGATAGTGGAAAAGGCACTCTTCTTCATCTATGCGATGACGTCATTCAACAAGAAGTAAGTGCTCTAAAGATTTTCTACTTTCAATTTCTTCATTAAATGTTTGTTTCGTAATTTGTTGTCTTTAAGTTGGTGTTTGATCCATTGTCCTTTTGCAGGTAAAGGAGGTGATAATTTCTTTCTTTATATTAATGGAACAAGGCAAAGCGACACTAGAGGTATTCCTCCATAGGCATACGTGAATCTTAATCTGACATTGTTTTATCTATTCTGTATTAATATAGATTGACTATATGACCTTGTGTGATCTATTGTTAGGATCTTGATATACAATGTGAAGAATTAATTAAAGAAGAATTTGGTGCAAGCTGCAACTTTGATGTGGATGATGCGGTCCACAAGTTAGAAAAGATGGGCATTGTTGCTAGGGTATGATTGCATTTCTTTTATAGTCTTCTTTTACGTAATTTATTCATCACGGAGTATCAATAAAGTTAAAAATACCATGGATTATGGTCTTAATTTAATGATTACTTTTTTGGATGCATAGATACTCCATAAAAATCAAATATCATTCATTTTGGTCTTAATTTAAAAATTGCTTTTGCCGATGCATAAAGTAGATCTTGTTTTGTAGTTTTGCGCTTTTACATATAGTTTATTCATGTTTGAATTTAGGATTCAATTGGAAGGTATTACTGTGTTGGTTTGAAGCGTGCAAATGAGATCATTGGCACCACAACAGAAGAGCTTGTTCTCAAGGCTAGTCAGGAGTATGGTGGTTCATGATGTTGCATAGATGGTAAATCTTACAAGCGTGTGGTGTGCACTCTTTTTTTTTAGTTAAAAAGCATTTTTTACCATTGTATGTAATATTTTTTGGATTGCATGATCAATTTCAGGTTGTGCTTGTGTTTTCTGCTGCTAGCAGTCGTAGTGGTCGATTTTAAGCGTTTTACATGTACAATGTAGATTTGATTCATATGTACAATAAGCAGACACATATTGGTTTGAGCACATGTCATTTGTTCGTTATGGTTGTTCGCAATGGTGTTCTATGGAGTTGCTTGCGTATATGATTTAGTTTATGTGTAGTTTTTATAGTGTTATAATTTTTACTTGTAAATGCAAAAAGGAAATGGACAAAATATGTTGATGTGTCAATTTAACATGACTCAACTTATTTTGACCGGTGCTAAAGGTTTACCTATCTACGATCCGGTGTAAAAAAAAACTAAAATAAGAAAAATAACAATGTTTTTTTAACTTATTTTAAGAGTAAATTGCAAAAATCGTCAATGTTGTATATATGCAGTCCCCAGTGGCGCAGCTTCATAGGGGGGGGCGGCCGACCCCCCGAATTTTTTTTTGCGATGTAGGGGTATATAGTTTTCGTGTAGAAAAATTTCGGTATTTTCGGTTTCGCCCCCCCAATTTAATTCGGTTTCGACCCCCATAGTGTTAGGAAAAAAAAATTTTAGATCCCGACCCCCCACTCGAAAAATCCAAGCTTCGCCACTGGCAGTCCCTATCTTTCCTAAAATGCAGGCTTATCTTTTGTGCAGATATGGTTCATGACTCAAAGTTAATTTACTAAAATGCCTTTTCTTTAATAGAGCATTGTCATTTTCACTTTAGGGCATTTTTGTCATTTTCTTTGGGTTAGGATGATATTTGGTTTATGATATGGACGATGTCTGTACTTTTAAAAGATAAAGATTGCATCTGCAACGTCTACATACTACAGGGATGATTTTTGCAATTTACTCTGTTTAATACCATAGAATTAAGCAAAAGTTTAATTTGATTCGCCATTTCAATCCTTTGTCAAAAATTAAGCACATGTTATTTGATAGAGAAATGCTAACAACAGCCTGGTGGTTGTTAACAACCAACTTTTCAAAAAAATTGTTAATATTAAGACAAAGATGTCAACTAATTCCTCACTTTTCGCTTTGAAGACAATGAAAAAAGAGCATTGTATTTGTGTTTGAGAAAATCAAAGAAATTGTTGTTGATTATTCATAATTTTGTTTGGATATAGTGAATATTCTATGCTTAATTCTTGAAAATCAGTTGTTAACAACAACCCTAAGGGCTGTTGTTAGCAAAACCCTTGTTCGATGGAAATGCTAACAACAGCCCTTAGGGTTGTTGTTAACAACCAACTTTTCAAAAAAATTGTTAATATTAAGACAAAGATGCCAACCAATTCTTCACTTTTCGCTTTAAAGGCCAATGAAAAAAGTGCATTTTATTTGTGTTTGAGAAAATCAAGAAAATTGTTGTTGATTATTCATAATTTTGTTTGGACATAGTGAATATTCTATGCTTAATTCTCGGAAATCGGTTGTTAACAACAACCATAAGGGCTGTTGTTAGCAAAACCCTTGTTCGATGGGAAATGCTAATAACAGCCCTTAGGGTTGTTAACAACCAACTTTCAAAAAAATTGTTAATATTAAGACAAAGATGCCAACCAATTCCTCACTTTTCGCTTTAAAGACTAACGAAAAAAGTGCATTGTATTTGTGTTTGAGAAAATCAAGGAAATTGTTGTTGATTATTCATAATTTTGTTAAGACATAGTGAATATTCTATGCTTAATTCTTGGAAATCACTTGTTAACAACAACCTGTTGTTAGCAAAAGCAATGGATAATTCAGATCGGCTCTTTTTTTTTTTTTCAATTTTACAACTAATTTAGATGAATTGTTCTACGAATTCACCATGATACAGCTACTTACTGTAGTGCAATATTTTTTCATGTAATTAACTACGTAACTAATATTCTTTTGTCACGATTTTAAACCTCTTGAATTTGAGCTATGCTTGGTTGTCACTTAGCTGGAAGCTTTTGTGGAGGAGTCCGCCTACTTGTGATCACTATTTAAAGCAAGGGGTAAGGTAACCAAATGCCTTGGTGAAACTTTAACCAAACAAGGTTAATGCCTCGTTAACCATACCGAGTGGAGGTTAATACATCGTTAACGCAACAGGTGAGGGGCTTAAGGTTTTGTTTTTTGTTGTTTTTTTTTAAAGAAAAAAAAAGAAAGAAAAAAAAAATCATTTCACCCTCTCAAATTTTCATTCCTGCCCCCTAAACGAAGATGTGTTTTTATAGACCGAACAAGCGGGTAGGCCCGCGCGTTGCTGCGGGTTTGTTGAGACTTACTCATTACTAACAATAAAATAGTACAAAGTTACATCCAACATAAGCCCAACTGTGATTGTTATAAGCATGTTCAAAAGAAACTGGTACACTCCTTAATTTAAAAAGCTGGTAAAAGGTTGTCTTATCATTCTATTACAAAACATTAAAAAGTGTTGGAAACATCTGCAACTAAGCAAAATTACAAAGCTTAGAACTCAAACAACAACTACAGAACATGAGAACAAATAGAAGAGGCAAAGAAGTTTCAGACTATAGTTGAGCCAACATTCTGCGACTCTTAGTCCCCACTTAGTGCGTCTGCATAAATCATGTTATGAGCATACAACAAAAAAGAGTATATGATGGATTAATAAGAGAAATTTGATTATAAGAGCATGTAAAACTTGCCTTGTATCGCAATCCTCATCTTTTCCTAATCAATGAAAGCAAAATCAAAAATATACCCGTATTGGCAGATTACCCATTTCATTACAGAAACGCACCCACTTTGGACCCCATTTCAGCACCCAATCCAATACCCATTTCCGTCCCCAAACTGACTCTTTTGAAACCCCATTTCAGCCCCCAAAGACACTTATTTCAGCCTCATTTCATGACTGACACCCACCCATTTCAGCCCCCATTTCAGGACCCAAAAGCACCGGTTTTAGTTCCCACTTCAGCATCCAATCCCACAATCATTTCAGCCCCCAAAATGACCCATTTAAGCACCCAAACCCACATTTCAACCCCTATTTCAACAATTCAATACTACAATCTAAAAATAAATGCAAATCTTTGCAGCGGTTTAAGTGACACAATTATTTAGTAGTTTTCTTTAATCAATAAGTTTAACAATTCACCAATTACAGAGCTTCTGTTTACATGCTCACGACTTGTAAAGCATGAGTGCGACACTATCTAGTATTTGTATTTTGTAACCTGTTCCCGACCCAACATGAACTTGTCAACAGGTAACCGTGGTTTTTGCTAATGCAATATATTTACAATATGTATTTCCACTATCGTTATATAGAAGTAATAAACGAAAGCATTTAGATTCCGAACTCTTACCTTTAATATTATGCAGGAATATGCTATCATATCATCCAAGAATAACGCAAAAAAGCGGTTGATCTTAAAAACACGCATATGAGAAAATTTAATAAATATAGGAACTGAAGTCTTTATAACTTAAGGAGTATTTAATAATTTGAAATACCAGATCCTAGTGGCGAGATATATTTCTACGTATCTGAGACGCTTTACCCTGTACTGCGTCTCCTGAACCCATCTCTACTTGATTCTCGCTTGTTCCCCTCATATCAGCTAGTCTTTCTGGACCTGTCATGTTCGAAACAAATGTAAATTTCAATAGTCTTTCTGGACCTCTAAGTGAGACTCAGACGCTTTCTACCATGTGAATGTAAGCAGAAAATTCAACCGTAATCACTTCAAAAGCGTGATATAATAAATGATTAAGTAAAGATTCAATAACGACTCACTACCATGAAGTATTATGTTGTGTATCTGTTATGTTAAAATACCATGACATAACATGTTACCTGCTAGTACACCTCCAAATGCGTCTTTGTCTTCGAGGGGCTTGATAAATTCTTTAACCTCCTTCCCACATTCTTGAACTCTTTTCAGGTTGTTTGAGCCCTGCATATTTAGATTAACACCAATATTCCACATTAGTTAACAAAATCACAATTATATAGTCACAATTCCAACAGAAAATACTAATCATGACTTAAAAATTTGTCAAAGAATGAGCAGTGACTACTATCTTAAGCAGCTCCGTTATAGAAAACCAAAAATCAAGATTATTTCATAAAAGTCGTTGAAATGTCCAAAATACCATAACAAACCAGTCTCATTACCTACAAAAAAAAAAAGAACAATAATATGCTAAATAAGATCAATTCTGATTTTCTCATGATAATGTTTAGACAGCTACTGATTCTAAATTCGATATTTCTTTTTGACCCAAGATCTCTTCTAATCATCTAAGACAACAACACTTCACAAAATAGAAGCAACTACATTTTTTTTATAAGCAAAACTTTTTTACATAGTCAGAGCGTCCCAACTATTAATGGTAAAAATAAAAGCGTGATGGAAAAACATCTTACCAAAGCTTTAGGCATGGAAAGAATCGTGGGAAATGCAGGACAACGCTCTTCTGTTGCCACCTTCTCCGCCATGTCTATTATGTGATGCCAACACTAAACATATACTTGTATTCAAAGTGTGATGGGAAATGCAGGACAACGTCCTTCTGTTGCCCTTTTGTCGCAACCCCTATTGGTCCATTGCTACTGACTGTATATAACTTTTATTTTCTCCTAGCGTACTGCGGTGATTGTTGGTCCATTGCTACTGACTGTATATAACTTTTATTTTCTTAACGTAAATAACCTGTATATAAGTGAGAAAAAAAATTGATAACCAAAGGTGTAGAACCGTAGAGGGGGGGGGGGGGGGGTGAATACGGTTTCTTAGGCTTTTTAGATGTTTAAAAACTTTAAGCCAAAGAGAATACCAAGTGGTTGTACAATAATCCAACAACCACTATCACAACCAAAGTATACAAAGTAAGTAAAGAACACAACGATATATACTGGTTCGGGATGGGGGGTTTATACCATCCGTACGTCCAGTTGCGAATCCGCGACTCCGATACTATTCACTAGTATAATCCTTTCGGTGGACTACAAACCGTTACAATTCACTCCACCGATATTCACCAATATCGATGCTCACAAAGAAGGAGTTACTCACGCGGTATTCCGCCCTCGGAAACCACCCAAAAGAATCTCACAATTCGACTTTACCTAAGGGTCATCAAGACCACTACCAAGACTTCTCACCGGAAGTATCAAATCCCAACTAGATCCCCAATGATCTAGGCTTGGTCACCAAGACACAAGACTTCCCTTACAAACAATTGAATGAATGAATGAATGTTTGTTCAATCAAGTCCTAACCTAACCTAGAGACTCGATTGTAATAGAAAGGGTATAAGAAAGAAGACCCTCGACACAATCACAAGACTGGGTTAGGTTCTTGTGATTCTTCCCTTGCAAGTAGATGTGTTCTTCCAAAGATGTTAATGTGAAAATCAAGAACACAAGATTGGAGATTGAGATAGAGATAGAGATTTGAGAGTGTTTAGAGAAAAAGAATCTTAGAGAGAAAGAATAATGGCAAGGGGTGAGGAATACAATAGGCAAGGGTGGTATTTATAGGCCAAGAACCCAAACTTGGGAAATTTTACCGAGGCCGGCGCGTCACCCACGCGTCAACGCACGGGTAGCGCGCCAGGCGTCTGTCAACTTTCCCATGTGTTGGGTGTTTGGATCTTATAAATACCTATCCTTGCTAAACCCCCAATTGTACTTCACACTAAACCTTAACATTAATCAATCTAAGGTTTACCAACTCAAATAGTCAATTTGGAAAATGTTTTGTGAAGTGTTTAAGGAGAAACCAAATTACCAAGGGTATAAAGTGTAGATAGGGTAATTTGGAAGGGGTAGAAGTGTATCTCCTCACATGGCATAGAAAAAAGAGAAAGAATATGCCAAGGAATATTCCAATGCTTGGGGGGGGGGGGGGAAGAATGTGATGGGGGGTTGAGATAAAATGGTTTGAATTGGATGGCTAGGATCAAAGGGAGCCTCCCTTGGTTTTCAAACAATTTGGCATGTGGTGAATGTGGATGGATGAGATGATCTCATTTGAAATGGATGGCTAGGATCAAACATGCCTAGGTTAGGGTTGAGAAGGATATTCCAAGGAATATGCTTTGCTTGGGGGGAAAGGAGATGGAGGGTTGAGATGGTTTCATTTGAAATAGATGGTAGAGATCAAAGAGAGCCTCCTTTGCTTGGGGAAGAAGTGTGGATCAATGGTTGAGATGGTTTTGGTTTGAATTGGATAGTGAGGATCAAAACCATGTGGTGGTATAGGGAAAAGGGATTGGATGGATGGTTGAGATGTGTTTGATTTGAATTCAATGGCTAGGATGGGAGAAGCCATATTAGGGTTTCAAACAATTCCCCATGTGTTATAAATGAATGGATGAGATGTGTTGTAAGGGAATGGATGGTTTAGATGTAGTGTGTAAGGGAATATGTAAGGGTATACGAGATTGTGTAAGAGAATATTTGATTTGGATATGATTGGATATGATTGGTTTTGTCTTATGTATAAATGGGATTAAGAGTGGATTAAGACATAATCTAATTGTCATTTAGAAGAAAAGGTTTAGACAATTAAGATTATAATTTGAGAAAATCATAGGTTACTTATAAGTTCAAGTAACACAACGTCGAGAATCCATAGTTTCATATCTCGTGACTTTCCACGACTCGACGTTCTCAACTAATACCTTGGTTCAAACAAGTTAAGTGCTTTGCCTTGATGTAAAGCATAACCCAAGTGGGAAAGGATGCGTTTACGCAAAGTGACCTTTGACTTAGTTTGACCAATAAGGGAGTAAACCCGTTACGTAATTAGAGAAGACGTAAGCACGGGATATGAGCATATGGATGCTTCAACACGATGTTACGTGAAATATATAAACTCCCTAAGTTTAGAAAAGCCTTGGCTAGAGGCGATAGTTAGAAAATATGAGTTGGCGTTTTCCCATAAATGGGTGTTCTAAAAGTGGGATCTCTCAAGTCTCAAACCTCGTTTCGAGTGTTTTTAATTAAGCACATAACATATTCATACCAGTATTGAAAGATCCACATTTGTCGGGTAAGGGGAAAGCCGACTTTCAAAATTCGCCCGGAACCATACAAACTCCTGGCGCGTCACCCACGCGTTGACACGCGGGCAGCGCGCCAGAGGCAGACATTGGCTCCGGCGATTTTGAGCTAACGTTTGTTATTTTATGTGTTTCGATGGTTTGTTTGTCATCATTAAAACATAAAGAGATCTTGATCATGTTGCCTCAACAATCTCCCCCTTTTTGATGATGACAAAGAAAAAACCGAAAGAAAATAAAATTACCAAACTTAGCGAAGACAAAGCGTGCCTTTGGTGTAGTCTTGACCTTTTTCTTGTAATTTGGTGAAGCCTTTAACATTTCTTGAATGGTCTTCACGCTTCTTGCTTTCTTTCTCCCCCTTTTGTCGAATCAAAAAGGCGGGATAAATGGGTAAGCTTGTAAGTGCATCCGAATGTGCTCCCCCTTGAACATAGCTCCCTCTAGATCGTTGCTCCCCCTTGTTTTAAGGTGGGGATCCATGGTTCAAGAGCCTCACCTTTGCGGTGTCCTAGCTACACATAGAAATCACAACATACAACCAACAAAGAAATCCTTACATGTGAAAGTTCCAAAATGGGTTAGGTTACCATTTAGAGACTTACAACATGAGTTAGTCCCCAATGTTATATATATATATATATATATATATATATATATATATATATATATATATATATATATATATATATATATATATATATATATATATATATATATATATGTAATTGTCCCATATGACTCCAATAACCAATAGTTGAGCATGACAAGGTTGAGAGAAGTGCATTTGTTATTATTATATAGCATGAAAGCTAAAGTTACAACTAGATCATGGTACCAAGAGATCTAAGAAACACAAAATACACATAATGCATCTAACAAACACACTTAAACAATACATGTTATAAGGAGACTATTTCTTGTGATCTACAAGATTGTCCTCACATGTGTCAACACCCCTATCTTGATGCACAATGCATGTCATGTTAGAGGCTAATGCTTGAAGCATTTTAACACCGTCATGAAGAGATTTGAGCATTTTACGGGTTTCTTCTCTATGATCCTTAATAGCATTAAGCATGTCAATTGTGTTTTCGCAACAAATTGCATGATTGCCTTCACGAAGTTTTGGGCTTAAGGGCTTCCTTATCTTTTCCCAAACTTCTTCATCACCAATTCCCCTAGTTAGGGGTGATATGGCTTGAATATTTTGTGGATTGCTCCAAACATCATCTTGCATTAGTTTTTCAAGATTGATCCTAGGATATTGTTGTTGGTTGTTTAGCATAAACCACCCATTTCCTATCCCATCACTCTTGGTTGTAGCTTGAGGGACAACATTATTGTTAGCAATTTCTTCTCTTCCATTGTTTGCACTCAAGGAATTAGTGTCACTACTTTGGAGGACGAAATTGTCAAGAACATTGTTCGGAGAAAGTGGTTGGTTATTCATTTTTAACTTAGATTGAGATTTTAGGTGTAATGCTTAGACAAGATCTCTAATCCTTAAATAATAGTAAAATAGGATTTAGATATGGGTGATGACACTTATTATCCAACGGGTATTAAGGCAATTAGTACTAAGATTCCTCATTAGGTGTACAAATTGTGAAGATCAAGAAGAAGAGAATATATAGGAAAGGTAAATGTGCTTAGATCACATTATCATGAGAAAAATTATTCAAAGAGCAATGAGTGTTATAGTTGATCTTAAGTTGTGATATGTGAAAAAAATACATATGCTACCTACCATTAAGAATACACCATAAATTGTTAAGCTATGCATCAAATTATAAGCAATGAGGCATTATTCATTAAAATTTGGGTGTGCAACATGTATTCTTCACATAAGGTGAACAAGAAGAGCTAGATACAAAGTATTCAACACAAGTGTGAGTTGTGATGAGTATCATCATATCTAAGACAAAATTTTCAAGATGAATCAAGATAATTTTGTGTCAAGTTTTCTTGTTCAAGCACATAGTATAGACATGTAGAATCTTGGATACTTATCAATCATAGTTTGAATAATGAATTGATACATATCTTTCTTCTTGGAAGACATTTGTTTGATCTTCCATCCATGCCTCCACATAATCCTTAATCACATAAGCTCTAAGAGCACCTAAAGATTGTTCTCCTAAGATGCAAGTTTTAGCATCAAAACCTCTCCCAAAGCAATTTGGACTCTTGAAAAATGTCATGCCAAAACTTAGACTTGTTTGTTTTGTGACCTAAGTGTCCTTTTATTCAAGTCACCAATGACTTGTTGTATAGGATGACCCCTCGTTTCTCTCACTTCCTTAGGATTGCCTTCATCCGAAACATTAACTTGTAATGTTGGCGACTTTTCTTGATCTTGAACTAAAGGTTCGTTGATCAAATCATCTTCTACCGAAGGAGATGATTTAGGCTTGGGCATGCTCTCATCAACGGTTACATTGAGAGATTCCTCAATCCTCATTGTTTCCTTGTTAAGCACTATGTATGCTTTACTAGTTTGAGAGTATCCTAGGAACACACCTTCATACGACTTTGGGTCGAATTTGGTGAGATAATCTTTGGTGTTAAGTATAAATACTTTGCAACCAAATACTCTAAAATACTCTAGGGATGGTTTTCTATTCCTAAGTATTTCATAAGGTGTTTTATTAATTACCTTTCTTATGTAGACTCTATTAAAAATGTAGCAAGCGGTATCTAGGGCATGACACCAAAACTTTTGTGGAATGGATTGCTCGTCAAGCATTGCACGACTCATCTTTCTTAACTTACGATGTGTTCTTTCAACAATATCATGCGATTGAGAAGTGAACGGGCCCGATAAGTTATAAGATATTCCATGTTGTTCACAAAAGGTTCCAAATTGCATTTTATCAAATTCGCTACTATGATTTGTTTTAATTGATACAATTGAACAATCAAGTAGGTTTTCAAGTTTCTTTCTTAAAATGTTGAATTTATTCAAAACACCATCCTTGTTTTCTAAGAATAATATCCAAGTGTAATTTGAATAATCATCTATGATCATTAAAGTGTAGAAGTTACCTCCATAACTTTGAATCTGAGATGGACCATACAAATCCAAATGAATTAATTCTAAAAATTTGCTAGTTGTCACTTCCTTTTTATTCCTATTATTGGTTTGTCCTTGACTCCCTAGACATGTGTCACAAAAATGCCTTTCAAAGCTCAACTTTGATAATTTCCGTACTAGCTCGTTAGAAGCTAGGTTTTGGACTAACCTCATATTGGTGTGACCTAACCTCCTATGCCAAAGCGTTGAGTTGTCCACCATGGACGTAAGACATATGTGTTGCTTAGAGTTATCACCCAACTTGCATGTATATAAGTTATTTCTCCTATGACCTTTTGCTAAAACAACACCATTTTTACTAATAGTACAATCTACCTTAGTAAATTTAACCTCACAATCATGATCACATAATTGACTCACACTAATCAAATTGAAATTTAGACCCCTAACATGCTCAACATTGGAGATTTCTATGGAGTCATGAAGGACATTACCTTTGCCGACAATTTTACCGTTAAGTTTGCTTCCAAAAATGACTTGATTGCCATTATACGCCGTGTATGATGTGAACAATATAATATTCCCGGTCATGTGTTTAGTGCAACCACTATCAACAAAAGTATAATTCATGCCTTTTGTACCCATTGTTTCTTGGGTCCATTTTGGTTAGCATTTAAAGTGCCCAAGTTAAACATTCTTGGGTCTTGAAGTAAGACACATAATTTCTCAATACCATATTTAGAGAAAGCGGACCAAGGATTGTTTTGATAGTCATTTTGAGTTTGATAACTTGGTCTATAGTTATGAAATGCTTGAGGTCTAAAGAAGTTTTGGTTTGAATAGGAGTTGTCTCTCCTTTGGTAATTTTTGTATTGGTATTGAGAAGATCTTTGACCATAGTTAGAGAAATTTCTTCTTTGGTTATTTTGAAAAGATGGTCTTTGGTAGTATGAGGTAGAAGATCTCATATTAGGTGTAGGCAAAAGTGGTTTATGATTTACTCGAGGTTGTGAGTATCCAAGTCCATTTCGAGAGCTTGAGTTAGAAAATTGTTTTGGATTTACTCTTTTTGCAATCGGAGCTTGGTTACCTCGAGTACTTACAAGAGGAGCTTGAGGAGTAATTGGTTTAATGTCATTATTTAATGGAGATCCAATTTTGCTCAGAGGCCTGGCGCGTTGATGGAGCGTTTACGCGTCAGCCAGCGCGTCAGCCTAGGGGATTTTTGGGACCTCGTTTTCTTTGGCCTTTACAAATGTTATTGGTTTTGTTAGGCTTATGGGAGTGGTTGTTCCTTGTTTAAAAAATCCAAGACCTACTTATTATTTCTTCTAAATCATTTGTGCTCTTTTTATATTTTGAAAAGCTTAATGATTCCTTTTGAAGTTCCAACACTTTTTCATTCAAAGAGTTAACCTCAAGTGTGAGTACTTCACAACTTTTACAAGGTTCAATCATCCCTTTGCAATGTTCTAGTGTTTTTACTTTACTTTCAAGTTCGCAAACCTTTTCTTTAGATTTAACATTTTCCAATTCAAGAAGACGTTTTTCTTTGAGAGCTCTATCAAGGGTTTTTCTAAAATCATCATTAAACTTAACTAGTTCCTCATTCTCTTTTTGTAAATTGATAATATCTAAGTTATTAGAAGAAGAAGGGTTTAGAGATACCTCAAATTTTTCTTGGGCCATAAGACAAGTAGCATCATTTGTTGGTTGGTCTTCATCTTCACTATCACTCCACGCTCCTCCAACGAATGCCTTGTTCACTCTCGGCTTAGGACATTCATTGATGAAGTGACCTTTTTCTGTGCAATTGTAACAACCTTGTGTTCGTCTTGAGCTTTCACCGACCTTGTTGTCACTGCTTCGGTTTCCCCCAAAGTTCTTCCTTCCACCATTATCTCGGTTTCCAAACCGATTTCTCCTACCAAAGTTACCACCTTTCCTAAATAACCTTCGAAAGTTCTTATCCCTGAGATTATACTCTTCGTCATCCATATCATCTTCTTCATTGCTATCCTCTTGACCATAACTATCATAACTAGTTTGAGTACTAGTAACTTTAGCTTTAAGAGCCAAAGACTTAACCTTCTCCTTCTTGTCTTTGGTACTCGCCTTGTCGTTCTCAAGAATCATCTCATAGACTTTGAGTTTTCCAATGAGCTCGTCAAGAGGTAGTTCCGCCAAATTCTTGGCTTTTTCTATGGCCGTCACCTTTGGCCTCCACTTCACCGGAAGTGCTCGAAGAAACTTTCTCACATGGTTCTTGTTATAGAAGCTAGGATCAAGAGCCATGAGACTAGTGATTATAGCATTGAACCTTGTGTACCCATTATCAATGGTTTCTTCATCCGAGATCGAGAACTTCTCATATTGTTATAGTTGATCTTAAGTTGTGATATGTGGACAAAATACATATGCTACCTACCATTAAGAATACACCATAAATTGTTAAGCTATGCATCAAATTATAAGCAATGAGGCATTATTCATTAAAATTTGGGTGTGCAACATGTATTCTTCACATAAGGTGAACAAGAAGAGCTAGATACAAAGTATTCAACACAAGTGTGAGTTGTGATGAGTATCATCATATCTAAGACAAAATTTTCAAGATGAATCAAGATAATTTTGTGTCAAGTTTTCTTGTTCAAGCACATAGTATAGACATGTAGAATCTTGGATACTTATCAATCATAGTTTGAATAATGAATTGATACATATCTTTCTTCTTGGAAGACATTTGTTTGATCTTCCATCCATGCCTCCACATAATCCTTAATCACATAAGCTCTAAGAGCACCTAAAGATTGTTCTCCTAAGATGCAAGTTATAGCATCAAAACCTTTCCCAAAGCAATTTGGACTCTTGAAAAATGTCATGCCAAAACTTAGACTTGTTTGTTCTGTGACCTAAGTGTCCTTTTATTCAAGTCACCAATGACTTGTTGTATAGGATGACCCCTCGTTTCTCTCACTTCCTTAGGATTGCCTTCATCCGAAACATTAACTTGTAATGTTGGCGAACTTTCTTGATCTTGAACTAAAGGTTCGTTGATCAAATCATCTTCTACCGAAGGAGATGATTTAGGCTCGGGCATGCTCTCATCAAAGGTTACATTGAGAGATTCCTCAATCCTCATTGTTTCCTTGTTAAGCACTATGTATGCTTTACTAGTTTGAGAGTATCCTAGGAACACACCTTCATACGAATTTGGGTCGAATTTGGTGAGATATTCTTTGGTGTTAAGTATAAATACTTTGCAACCAAATACTCTAAAATACTCTAGGGACGGTTTTCTATTCCTAAGTATTTCATAAGGTGTTTTATTAATTACCTTTCTTATGTAGACTCTATTAAAAATGTAGCAAGCGGTATCTAGGGCATGACACCAAAACTTTTGTGGAATGGATTGCTCATCAAGCATTGCACGACTCATCTTTCTTAACTTACGATGTGTTCTTTCAACAATATCATGCGATTGAGAAGTGAACGGGCACGATAAGTTAAAAGATATTCCATGTTGTTCACAAAAGGTTCCAAATTGCATTTTATCAAATTCGCTACTATGATTTGTTTTAATTGATACAATTGAACAATCAAGTAGGTTTTCAAGTTTCTTTCTTAAAATGTTGAATTTATTCAAAACACCATCCTTGTTTTCTAAGAATAATATCCAAGTGTAATTTGAATAATTATCTATGATCATTAAAGTGTAGAAGTTACCTCCATAACTTTGAATCTGAGATGGACCATACAAATCCAAATGAATTAATTCTAAAACTTTGCTAGTTGTCACTTCCTTTTTATTCCTATTATTGGTTTGTCCTTGACTCCCTAGACATGTGTCACAAAAATGCCTTTCAAAGCTCAACTTTGATAAATTCCGTACTAGCTCGTTAGAAGCTAGGTTTTGGACTAACCTCATATTGGTGTGACCTAACCTCCTATGCCAAAGCGTTGAGTTGTCCACCATGGACGTAAGACATATGTGGTGCTTAGAGTTATCACCCAACTTGCATGTATATAAGTTATTTCTCCTATGACCTTTTGCTAACACAACACCATTTTTACTAATAGTACAATCTACCTTAGTAAATTTAACCTCACAATCATCATCACATAATTGACTCACATTAATCAAATTGAAACTTAGACCCCTAACATACTCAACATTGGAGATTTCTATGGAGTCATGAAGGACATTACCTTTGCCGACAATTTTGCCGTTAAGTTTGCTTCCAAAAATGACTTGATTGCCATTATATGCCGTGTATGATGTGAACAATATTATATTCCCGGTCATGTGTTTAGTGCAACCACTATCAACAAAAGTATAATTCATGCCTTTTGTACCCATTGTTTCTTGGGTCCATTTTGGTTAGCATTTAAAGTGCCCAAGTTAAGCATTCTTGGGTCTTGAAGTAAGACACATAATTTCTCAATACCATATTTAGAGAAAGCGGACCAAGGATTGTTTTGATAGTCATTTTGAGTTTGATAACTTGGTTTATAGTTATGAAATGCTTGAGGTCTAAAGAAGTTTTGGTTTGAATAGGAGTTGTCTCTCCTTTGGTAATTTTTGTATTGGTATTGGGAAGATCTTTGACCATAGTTAGAGAAATTTCTTCTTTGGTTATTTTGAAAAGATGGTCTTTGGTAGTATGAGGTAGAAGATCTCATATTAGGTGTAGGCAAAAGTGGTTTATGATTTACTCGAGGTTGTGAGTATCCAAGTCCATTTCGAGAGCTTGAGTTAGAAAATTGTTTTGGATTTACTCTTTTTGCAATCGGAGCTTGGTTACCTCGAGTACTTACAAGAGGAGCTTGAGGAGTAATTGGTTTAATGTCATTATTTAATGGAGATCCAATTTTGCTCAGAGGCCTGGCGAACTGATGGAGCGTTTACGCGTCAGCCAGCGCGTCAGCCTTGGGGAATTTTAGGACCTCGTTTTCTTTGGCCTTTACAAATGTTATTGGTTTTGTTAGGCTTATGGGAGTGGTTGTTCCTTGTTTAAAAAATCCAAGACCTACTTATTATTTCTTCTAAATCATTTGTGCTCTTTTTATATTTTGAAAAGCTTAATGATTCCTTTTGAAGTTCCAACACTTTTTCATTTAAAGAGTTAACCTCAAGTGTGAGTACTTCACAAATTTTACAAGGTTCAATCATCCCTTTGCAATGTTCTAGTGTTTTTACTTTACTTTCAAGTTCGCAAACCTTTTCTTTAGATTTAACATTTTCCAATTCAAGAAGACGTTTTTCTTTGAGAGCTCTATCAAGGGTTTTACTAAAATCATCATTAAACTTAACTAGTTCCTCATTCTCCTTTTGTAAATTGATAATATCTAAGTTATTAGAAGAAGAAGGGTTTAGAGATACCTCAAATTTTTCTTGGGCCATAAGACACGTAGCGTCATTTGTAGGTTGGTCTTCAGCTTCACTATCACTCCACGCTCCTCCAACGAATGCCTTGTTCACTCTCGGCTTAGGACATTCATTGATGAAGTGACCCTTTTCTCCGCAATTGTAACAACCATGTGTTCGTCTTGAGCTTTCACCGACCTTGTTGTCACCGCTTTGGTTTCCCCCAAAGTTCTTCCTTCCACCATTATCTCGGTTTCCAGACCGATTTCTCCTACCAAAGTTACCACCTTTCCTAAAGAACCTTCGAAAGTTCTTATCCATGAGATTATACTCTTCGTCATCCATATCATCTTCTTCATTGCTATCCTCTTGACCATAACTATCATTACTAGTTTGAGTACTAGTAACTTTAGCTTTAAGAGCCAAAGACTTAACCATCTCCTTCTTGTCTTTGGTACTCGCCTTGTCGTTCTCAAGAATCATCTCATAGACTTTGAGATTTCCAATGAGCTCATCAAGAGGTACTTCCGCCAAATTCTTGGCTTCTTCTATGGCCGTCACCTTTGGCCTCCACTTCACCGGAAGTGCTCGAAGAAACTTTCTCACATGGTTCTTGTTATAGAAGCTAGGATCAAGAGCCGTGAGACTAGTGATTATAGCATTGAACCTTGTGTACCCATTATCAATGGTTTCTTCATCCGAGATCAAGAACTTCTCATATTGTTGTATGAGTAAATCGAACTTGCAATCTTTCACTTGAGAGTTGCCTTGATGAGTGATGATGAGAGAGTGCCAAATTTCCTTGGCGGTCTTGCAAATATGAACCCTCTCGAACTCCCTTCGAGGTAAAGCATTGTAGATCAACATCTTGGCTTCATCATTCTTACCAATCTTTCTCCTTTCATCATCATTAAGATCCATATGTGGCTTTTTCACCAACAACTTTGTTTCCGAGTCTTATACCATGAACTCAAAGTTGCCATTTTGAATTATTTCCACAAATCAAGATCTTTTCACCTAACATAGGTCTCGAATCGGGTTTTCCAAAAACAAAACCCATCGGTTTCTAGCAAAGGTGGTCTTTGCATAGAACACCCCCCAACATAGTTCTTTTGAGCCATGGATCTATACTCCACTTTACCAAAAATCTTAGTTAGGATTTTAGATTTTTGGAAAAGAAGTTTTTGACTTAAAACGACTTCTCGGGAAGGCTTTAATGCTCAAAAACTTGAGTATACCGCTCTGATACCAATTGTAGAACCGTAGAGGGGGGTGAATACGGTTTCTTAGGCTTTTTAGATGTTTAAAAACTTTAAGCCAAAGAGAATACCAAGTGGTTGTACAATAATCCAACAACCACTATGACTCCTCCCAAACCAACCAGTCAAGCGTGTGCAGTTGATAGGCCCACCTGGGAGAAAAGGTCAAGTATTAAAATCCGTGGAAGTACAGGGAAATCCCCAGGTCGTTAAGTCCCAACGAGATTGAAATTGTATTTGTAAACGGTTTTGGGAATAAATGGTACTGAGGACAGTAACCAAAGATTAAGTGGGTTTGATTTACACTACTGATATTATTTGGATAATATAAAACAAGCACAATAAACAGCTATGTATACACGTAAACTGAAAATGTAACAAATACGTATGCGTATAGAGAAAAAGGTGAGTTTTAAAGAAAAATAAACTACAGGGGTCAAAAATGACAATTCTATAAACTTAAACTTAAAAGAAAATTAAAGTAAAAAGAAAATTATTTTTTAGATTATTTTATTATTTATTATTAATTATTTAATTAAAAACTATTTAACTATTTAATTAAAACTAATTTAAATTAACCTAAAAATGATAACTACTACAAATTAAACTAAAAACTTGCAAAAATATTTTCTAAAACTTAAATGAACTTGAAGAAAGTATAAAAAATAAAAATAAAATTTTTTGTCTTTTTATGAGTTTTTTTTATTAATTAATTACTAATTATTTCAATTAAACAATTTAAACTATTTTAAATTACTAATAATACTAAAATAACTTAGAAAATTATGGGAAAATTTATAAAACTAATTAACCATCACAGGAATCCTAAAAAATTATAAAATTATTCTAAAAATTATGTTTAGGCTAATTTACTAATTAATTACTTATTTATTAATTAAAATCTAATTAAATAAATTAATTAAGGAAAATAGGAAATGAACAGTAACAATCAGAAAAATATTTTCTAAAAATGCCTAATGGTTTATAAAACTTAAAAAAAAATATAAAAAGATACTACTATTAAATAAAAATTATTAAAACTATGTAATTACCTAATTATTAATTAAACTAGTATTAATTAAAATAAATATTAGTTTAATAGTAAAAATTATGAAAAAATTACAGTAAGTATATTAAGTAATGAAAAGCCTAGGAAAAATAAACTTGGTCCAACAGCTTATTCAAATAAGCAGTTATAAGCCAAACGGCTTATTTAAGCTTATTAAGCCAAAACCACCTTAAGTATATTAATGTTGCAGTACTAAACGGAACTGGTGCCGCAGAGCTTTTGGAAGGGATGTGTGTTATAATGCATGATACTATCCAAGAGGTCACAGGTTCGACTCCACACACACCCAATTTTTTGAAACTTTTTATTTTTTTGATTTTCTTTTTACACACCTATTAAATAAGCAAAAATAAGGAACTTTAAAAAAGGAAAACTTTTTATAACAACCAAATAAGCTTTGTATGAGCTTATTTGCTTATCAGTTGGCTTAGAAAGCCAAACTTGGATTTTTAATAAGCTAAAAGCTATGAATAAGCTACAAAGTGGAAAATTAAGCTATAATCTATTGAGTTATACCTAAAGTAACCTAAATTAACTAAATAAGCTACAAGAAATAAGCTATAAGCTTAAATAAGCAATTCCAAATCTCACAGTCAACCAAACACTCTATACAGTCAATTTTATGGGCAAAAAAAGCTCATGAAATAAGCTAATTAGCTCAAAATGAAAGCTGATATAGAAAGCTGAGTTGGAGGGCTTTTCAAAAAGCTAAAGCTCAAGGGATATGATCCACTAATGAGCTTCTGAGAAGCTTGTGAAAAAGCTTAAGTACACTGAAGACTCAGCATACTCAATGAAATGGACAAATCTAAAAGCTACCTGTAGCCCTATTGTATAAGCTTGAAAATGAAAATTAAGCTTTGGAACCTTGAGTTGGGTGGTTAAGCTTCCCAATAAGCCAATAAGCAATGCTTATGGCTTATTAATAAGCTGTGGATGGTCTTGTGAAATAGGGTCCAAAGACTGAGTGCTCAGACCATGTGGTGATTTAGGCCAACTTTAAAGCTTAAATAAGCTAAGAGTAAATAAGCTGAGATCCAATATAAGAACAAATCTAATAAGTTAGCCTACTAAGCTTTCCAAAAAGCTAATGGGGGTGTCCTGGGGTCCACTAATGAACATTGTGCAACCCTATGAAGTTGGGTGTGCACACTGGGTGCAGGGGAGCTTTTTGCTCAAAGGACTAATTTCAAGTGTGCTTATTTACAAGCAAATGATATTCAAACTCAGATTTTTCTTTTGAAATAAGTTCCTCAGCTACCAAATAACACAAGACAACCAAAAGTTTGGAATTCAAATCTTTAATAAACCCTACAGATCACAAAGAAGAAATTGCCATTTTGAGAAAATGCAATTTTGACTTTGTGAGATTTTGAACTTATGTTGACTTTTATGAATTTAGATCTTAACCTACTGACTTATTATGATTACTTAAGACATATTATGACTAATTTAAGTTATAAAACCTATTGGTGAGATGATTTGATGAGATTTGAGCTAAAATCACTTAACAGTTAACAATTGATATTGGATCAAAAGCTAATTTGACTTTTGCTCAAATGACAATTGGTTTTTATGGTTTGTCTAAGCTAATAGGATCCTAAGTGACAGAAATAAACCAAAAACTCTCACAGAGACACAGGGAGAGACAATGAATAGTACTGAACCAAACACTCCCTTAGTTAACTGAAATTGTGATTTTGTAAGCAAATGAAAATTGTAAAATAGGAAACTGATTCACACAACTTATTATGACCTAAAAAACTTATATGAGCACAGAAACAAGGTATTGAATCACAATTACCTACAATGTATTAAAATACTAAAATACACAGATTAAACTAAGATTTGAAGCAATATGAGTTCTAATAAACTACCACCTGATTTTAAGCTTTATTATGATTATATTAGACTAGATAAGCACAAAAGCACACAAATAAGCTCAGGATAAGCACTATAACAGTAAATAGCCAAAGTGAAAAGTAAACTTACAAATAGCTTTCCTGCTAAATACCAAAAACAAGGACCAAGTACCTTTTCTATAAGCCTTCCACAAGGCTTCTAATACCAAAGGCCATCCAAAATCAACCCTGCTCCAGCCTTGATCACCATAGGACCTTGATTTTCAATTTTTTCTTTATTTTTCTTATTTTTTTTGTATTTTTCTCTTTTATAACTAATGCTGGTTTTTATGGTTTCTAATAGCTTTGTTAAGCTTTCTAGGAGCTTAAATGACTTAACTCAGTCCATATCAACAACAAACAACAACATTTAAGCAGATTTGGATTTTTGAATGAAAAATTGCACAAATGAAAATTTAACTTGAAACTTGAAATTGATTAATGAAAAAGGTTCAATACATACTAAGGTTACTTGAAACAACACTTGAACATTAAAACATAAACTAGAATTGTGAAATTACAAGCTACGAATTAAGAAAACTAAATTATGCTAAGGTACTCTCTCCATTGCTTCTCTTTCCTTTTATAGGCTCCAATTAGGGTTGGTGACACCTTCTGAGCACTTCCCACCACATCTTGACCCTTCATTTTGTTTAAATCATCTCAGCCGTTTAAACTCATTTTGGCGCCAAAATCCATAGAGGTAACTTGCAGCCGTTTTCCAAGCATTAAATGCTTCTAAGGTGACTAGTGATGGTGTGGGGGACAATTTGGAGTGTAAGTTGGGCTTAGGGGTGGTGGTGTAAGGTGTTGCAGGGTGTAGGGGTGGTGGATGGTTGTAGGTGTGACACGTGGAGTCCCCTAAGGTAAACCTAAGGGGTAGGTTTTGTTGTGGGGGTGACAGAGGGTGTTTGAGGTGGAAAGGTAAAGGTTGCAAGTGGTGGAGGAGGGTGAATGGTGGTGAAGCAGGAGGTGGAAAGAGGTTGGGGATGATGGTCAACGAGGTCAACGAGGGTCAAAGTATTGACCCCGTTTTATTTAAAAGGGTTGAGTGAGCTTGTGTGAGTTAGGCCTGGTGTAAGTGTATGGACCAGGCTTTGTGTTTTGTTTATTGGATTTTAAGGATTTGGATTTAAAAAAAGGCTAAATGGATCCGGTTTGGTTTTGGTGTTAAATAAAGCCCAAGGACTAAATGTGTAATTTGATGAAACTTTAGGGGCTGATCATGCCATAATTCCAAAGTATCACAAGGGGCCATTCCTGCCATATAACATTAGTACAAGGATAATATTTGTATTTTTTCCATTTTAAAACCTCTAGGGACCATTTATGTAATTTCACCAAAGTTGAGGGGGTGAAATTGTAATTTCCCACAAGTTATCAAAAAGTTCCAAATTGTATTTTATGAATAGTACAAGGGTGTTATTTGTTAAATTTCCATTTTTGAACACCCAGGGACTAATTTTGCCAATTTTGAAACTTGAGGGGTAAAAATTGCCATTTTGTGAAAACTTTTATCCAGGGATTTATAATGAACATGTTTGATTTCCCAAGGACCTAAGTTGACTTTTCTTTCATTTTTAAACCTTCAGGGACTAGTTTTGACAAGTTTTGAAAGTTGAGGGACTGAAACTGCCAATTATGCAAACTTTGTACGTTTTTTATCTGTTTTTGATTATTTTGCATTTGAAACATATAAAACACACTTCTGGAATAATCTCAGTATTTTGATGCATATTTGAGTGTTTTTGGATGTTTTGGCAGTTCAGATTGGTATAAAATGATGAGTATTTAGACACTCATCAATCCCCCACACTAAAGTATTGCTAGTCCCTAGCAATATTTTGAGAAAAGTTAATGGATTTTATGCCTCTTTACCAAAAGCCATTACTTCTGGAGTAGCCAGGTGTGAGAACTGTGGTACACCTGATAACTGTGTGATTTTGAGCAAACCACCAGCTGTCAACGGATTTGATTAGTCTTTACCAAAAGCCGTTTGCTTCTGGACTAGCCAACTCTTGATGGAATAGTCAACATCTTGGTGAGCTGATTACCAATTATGGTTTTTCCACGGCCTTTACCACAAGCCATAATCTTGCGGGCTAGCCAACTCATTCACTTTATGGGATATGGCGAGTTGATTTACCATACAATTTTGGGCAAATTGCAAGCCATCAAACGGTTTTGAGATATCTTTACCAAGAGCCGTTTGCTCCTGGATTAGCCAATCCTTATGTGGGTTAGATATGGTGGACTGATAACCATTTATTGCATTTCTAAGTGTGAAAATTTTTTAAATTTTGATCAAATGAGGGTGCTTGATGGAACATGTGTTTGAATTCGTGAGAATCCCCCCCCCCCCACACACTTAGAAATGAATATTGCCCTCAATATTCAAAGAACCGGGTGTTAAACCGACACTTAGAACATAAGAAGGAAACATTAGTAACCTTTATTTTAGTCTATGTACTTTTTTTTGAATTTATGTATAACATGTGGGGCATCTCCCCCACACTAGGGTGGACGGGTGAAAACCCATGTACAGCTACTGTTTTTGATTACCGAGTCACTAGCTTGACTCGACCTCGAATTGATTTGTTCATGAGGAAGCTACTGTTTTTGTTAACCGAGTCGCTAGCTTGACTCGACCCCGAATTTATTGGTCCATGGGGAAAGTTTGGAGATCCGGGACAACCATTGGTTGTATGTCCCCTCCAAAGTAGTGTTTTAACCGATGGCCATTCACTTTAAAGTTGGAACCGTCAGGTTGAGTTAACTCAACAGTTCCATATGGAAATACTCTTGTTACAGTGAATAGCCCAGACCAACGAGTTTTAAGCTTTCCTGAGAATATCTTCAATCGTGAATTGAAGAGAAGGACTCTGTCACCGATGTTGAAAACACGGTTTTTAATTTTTGAGTCGTGGATCTTCTTGGTTTTTTCCTTGTAAATTAAAGAATTCTCATAAGTTTGATCACGAAGTTCATTTAATTTGTTTAGTTGAACCTTGCGGTGATCACCCGCTGTGTGAAGGTCGAAGTTTGTATGTTTTAAGGCCCAGTAGGCCTTATGCTCTAATTCGATCGGAAGATGACATGCCTTTCCGTACACTAGCTTATATGGAGTACACCCGATGGGTGTTTTGTAAGCAGTGCGGAAAGCCCATAATGCATCATCTAGCTTATCCAACCAAGAGGCACGGTTTTCACCCACCGTCCTCTCCAGAATCCTCTTAATACCCCGATTCGAGACCTCCACCTGCCCACTTGTTTGTGGGTGGTATGCTGTAGAAAGACAGTGAGTTACACCATATTTCAGCATCACTCTTGCAAATTGTTCATTGCAAAAGTGTGTGCCACGATCACTGATAATGGCACGAGGAGTCCCGAATCTGGCAAAGAGAGACTTCAGAAAGTTAACGACTACTCGGACATCATTGGTGGGTAAGGCTTTTGCCTCGACCCATTTTGACAAATAGTCGACTGCCACGAGTATATACTTATTCCCTCATGAAGACGGGAATGGCCCCATAAAATCAATGCCCCACATATCAAATATTTCACAGACTTGGATGGCGTTTTGCGGTATCTCATTCTTTTTGGAAATATTCCCGTGACGCTGGCAAGCCTCACAGGTTTTGATAAGTTCATGGGCGTTTTTATAGATCGTGGGCCAAAAGAATCCCGAATCAAACACCTTTTTGGCGGTGTAGTTTGGATTATGATGTCCCCCCGTGGGTCCATCATGACAAGCTTTAAGAATTTCCATGGCTTCTTGGCCATGGACACACAGTCGGATGACTTGATCCGCACATATTTTGAACAAGTAGGGGTCGTCCCAGAAGTAATGTTTCACATCTTTAAAGAATTTTCTTTTCTGTTGGGACGACATCCCTTTCACAACGAAATTTCCCGCATGGTAATTTGCAAAGTCGGCAAACCATGGGGTAGTGGTATCATCCCGGGTAGAGATTAGATTGAGAGTCTCCAGAGGAAAAGTTTCATTAATTTCTTTTCTCTCAAGAATATCCTGATGAGGATTCTCTAACCGGGACAAGTGATTAGCAGCAAGGTTCTCTGCTCCTTTTTTGTCTCGTATGAGTATATCGAATTCCTGAAGGAGCAGGACCCAACGGAGCAGTCTTGGCTTTGCGTCCTGTTTAGTGAACAGGTATTTCAAAGCCGAGTGATCCGTATACACCACGCATTTGGTTAGGATTAAGTAAGACCTAAATTTCTCAAAGGCATATACCACAGCTAATAATTCTTTTTCTGTGGTGGTATAGTGTGCTTGAGCTTCACTCATGGTCTTACTTGCGTAGTGTATTGGCTGAAAATGTTTTGATTTGCGTTGCCCCAGAACTGCACCAATAGCGAAGTCGCTAGCATCGCACATAAGTTCGAAGGGTAAGTCCCAGTCGGGGGCAACAAGGATCGGTGCCTCGGTAAGCCTTTTCTTTAAAGTAGAAAAAGCTTCGATGCACTCGAGGGAAAAGATGAAAGGAGCATCTTTTTCAAGAAGATGAGTCATGGGCCGGGCTATTTTGGAGAAATCCTGAATGAATCTCCGATAGAACCCGGCATGGCCAAGGAAACTCCTTATTCCTTTAACAGTGGTGGGATGAGGCAGTTTAGCTATAACATCAATTTTGGCCTTATCGACCTCAATCCCACTTTTTGAAATTTTATGGCCGAGGACAATGCCCTCCTTAACCATAAAATGGCTCTTCTCCCAGTTTAGACAAAGATTAGTGTTTTCACAACTTTGAAGCATCTTTTCTAAATGGGAGAGGCATGAGTCGAAAGAATTCCCGATGACTGAGAAGTCATCCATGAATACCTCCATGGTTTTCCCGATCATGTCGTGGAAAATAGCCATCATGTACCTCTGGAAAGTGCCCGGAGCATTGCATAACCCAAAAGGCATGCGACGATAGGCAAATGTCCCGTAAGGGCATGTGAAGGTAGTCTTCTCTTGATCCTGTGGATCAATGGGAATCTGGAAGTAACCCGAGAAGCCGTCGAGGAAACAATAATACTCATTCCCCGCTAGTCTCTTGAGCATCTGATCCATAAAGGGTAGAGGGAAATGGTCTTTGCGGGTGGCTTCGTTAAGCTTTCTGTAATCGATACATACTCGCCACCCTGTAACCAAACGAGTTGGTATCAACTCATTATCCTCATTTGTGACAACCGTGATGCCACCCTTTTTTGGAACACAATGTATTGGGCTAACCCAAGGACTGTCTGATATAGGGTAAATCAATCCCGCATCGAGAAGTTTGATAACTTCTTCCTTGATAACTTCGTGGATTTTTGGATTTACCCTTCTTTGATGCTGCACGGCAGGTTTAAAGTCCTCTTCCATTAGGATTTTGTGTGTACAAAAATCCGGGTTAATACGCTTTATGTCTGAGAGCTTCCAAGCAATTGCTTGCTTGTGGGACTTTAAAACCTTAAGCAGCGCAGTTTTCTCCTCATCCTTTAAGTCTTTTGCAATAATGACTGGTAACTTATCGTTACCTTCCAAGAATGCATATTCTAGATGTGGAGGCAGGTCCTTAAGTTCGACCTCGGGGAAATCATCATTTTTCTCAACATATTTGACTTCCGCCTTATGAAGTTGTGGAGGTAGAACAGGAATGGGAGAAGGATCTTTGTTCAATAACTTCTCAAGGAGAAGTATATCCCTCTCCGGGTCAATCTCTTGGTTATCAATTCCTTCGGGAACTGAATCACTTTTGAGAAAGGCCTCTAATTCCTCAAGGACGAAATCACTTCCCTCAAACGGAGTGAGGGAAGGATAAAAATTAGTGATTATGGGGTGAGAAGAGGGAGTGGGATTTCCACTCGGAGAACTATCAGCGAATCCAAGGATTTCCTGAGCATACTCCTCGGATGCAATGTCAATGACATCAATTCGGTTGACCGATTCGGCATCATAATTCGAGGAGTATCTCGAGGTTTGATCAAGGTTGAACGTTATTGCTTCAGTGCCAACTCGTAACGTGATTTCCTCATCAAAAACATCGATTAATGCACGACCCGTCCTTAAGAATCCCCTCCCAAGAATGAGATGAACTCTTGGATCTGCATCGAAATCAACAACGACAAAGTCTGCCGGAAAATGGAACTTTCCCACTCTTACAAACACGTCCTCGGCAATACCAAGGGGACGTGAAATTGAACGGTCTGCAAGCTCGAGAGTCATGCATGTGGGACTAAGTGCCTGAAGAGAGAGCTTTTTCCAAACTGAGTAGGGCATTAAGTTGATGCTTGCACCAAGACCGGCCAAGGCAAAGCACTCAACCATCCCTGGGAAAATACATGGTATTAGAAATTTCCCGGGGTCTCCTAGCTTCTCGGGAAGCTGTTTCAACATAACTGCAGAGCAGTTCTCATTGAGTGGAGTTCGTGCCATCTCAAACAGTTTTTGTTTATTGCTCAGCAGGTTTTTGATTGTCGATGCGAATTTGGGCATTAAAAGAAGAGCATCCGAAAAACTAATATCGAAGTGTAGTTCTTGAAAAATCTGAAAGAATTTTTCCATCTGATGATTAGCTTTTTCACGGAGCTTCTGGTCTTGCAATCGTGAGGGATATGGAATTGTTGGTTTTGGGTTGGCTTTTGGTATTTCAACAGGACCTTTAGGAGTTTCAAACATGACTCTTTTAGGGGGAGTCGGGACCGGGATAACTGGAGGAGGGATGTCATTGGTACCTCCGTTATTAGTAGGAAGCACCGTATCCGTAGTATCCTTAGTTTCACACTCCTCTACCGGGATAGGAGAAGAGGCAGACGGAGCTGTGGGTCCTTTATGAGAAACTCCACTTCTTGTGGTGATCGCCTTTACATCGCCCCTCGGATTAGCGATCGTGTTGCTAGGTAAAGTACCTGAGCCCGAGGGTCGATCATTTAAAGACTTCTTCAAGTCAGAGATTTGACTAACCAGCACTTTGTTTAGTTCATCTTGAGATTTCATAAACTGTTTTAATAACTCATCAGGTGATGGTCCAGTTGGAACAATGGCTTGATTTTGGTTTGGAAAATTTTGAGCCCGATTGTTCTGGAAATTCCCATGTTGCTGGTTGTTATTACCCTGGAAGTGGTTTTGTTGTTGAAAATTACCCTGTGGGTAATTATTCTGACCTTGATTACGGTTATAGTTTCCTTGGTTTTGATTGTTTTGAACCTGGTTTTGACCAGAGTTGAAATTCCCTTGGTTGTTAAAACCTTGGTTCATTCGGTTTTGGTTCTGATTCTGGTTAAAGTTCTGGTTTCTGTTTTGACCATTTTGGTTCTGGGATTGATTAAATCCCGGTGGTCCAATGTAGTTATTGGAACGATAACTCAACAGATTTCGGTCCCCTTGCGGTTGGTAAGAATTACCTCCCGTATTGTAGGAACCTTGGGCTGCGAATATGTTCTCTTGAGTGAAGCCACCGGAGGCTGGGCACTCATGGTAAGGGTGTGGACCACCACAGGTTTCACAACTGATAGTTTTATTCTGCTGATTGTGATTTGTCTGGTGAATTCGGAGAACCACAGCAGACAAATCATCAAACTTTCTGGTAAGGGCAGCTATTTCATTATTTGCCGGAGTCACTGACTTACATGAGTCATTCCTTTCTGCAGAGGAGTCCCAAAAATTGTGATGGGCAGTCATGTTTTCGATTAAGTCATAACACTCTTCAGGGGTCCTTTTCATAAAGGTGCCCCCAGCAGCAGCATTGATGGTGTCACGATGACGAAGTGTCAAACCATTATAAAAGGTATCAATAATGGCGACAAGAAACATGTTATGATTGGGACACCGATCAATTGCAAGTTTGTAGCGTTCCCATGCCTCAAATAAGGACTCTTCGGGAAGCTGTCTGAAGTTACTAATATCATTTCTCAGCTTTGTAACCATAGCTGGTGGAAAGTATTTAGCCAAGAATTTAGTAACCATCTCATCAAAAGTATGGATCGAATTCTTAGGAAGTCGATCGAACCATGAAGTCGCATGGTGAGTGAGAGAATAAGGGAACAGGTATAAACGAAGGCCGTCTTCGGTGACGCCATTTTGTTTCATGCTCTGGGTAACGGTTAAAAATTTATCGAGATGCTTGTTAGCATCGTCACCCAGCAAACCGTGGAACTGACACGAATTCTGGACCTGTTGTATCATGTTGTGTTTTAGTCCAAAATCCGAGGCTCCAATTGTAAGTGGTGCAATGGGTCCACCCCTCCCGTGCATGGTAGGTTGACATAGTTCCTCCATTGTTCGGGTGTCAGGAACTACATCTACCTTGGGAAGGATTGGGGGCTCGTCGTTCATTTTTAATGTGTGTTCTTCTTCAACAGTACGTAACTCGGTTACGTATCTATGACGATTACGTCATGATTGTGAACGAGTGCGCATGCACTAAAAACAATTTTCAAAACAAGATCGAGGCAAAATCACAGTGAACTTAAATCCAATAATCACAAGTAAATGGCTTCTTTGAAAAAGGTACACCAACCACAGGGATATAATGGTAAGTTTTTATCTTAAGTTTGGGAACTTATTATGTTCACACCCCCAGTTGGTAGGTGTTCTGCCTTGGTTTGCGGTGGTAAACTTTTATGTAATTATATTCACAGTAAAATGTTTTTGGCTTTTCGTGTATGGGTGAAAAAACTTGGACAATATTTTTGGAACTGATTCGCTAACCGAAATCGTTTCTTTAAGATTACTCGCAGGCTAGCGGGAGGAAATAAATGGATCCCTCTTCAGTTCGCAATTTAATGTCAGAACTTACCTTATACCAGCTGTTTCAGGTTGTAATCTTAAAGTAAACGAAGTAATTTAACTTCACAGTTTGTTTTGTTGTTTATGATTTTTTTGGTGTTTTTAACACTTCAGGAAAAGTGTTAATGAACTTTTTCAGATATGATTTTGATTTTTACAAAGTGATGGTATTTGTACAGGAGGGGTTTTGAAAACCACTATACCTAAATCGTTTTGAAATACGCAACAACCTCCCCGGCAGCGGCGCCAAATTTTGACTCCTCCTAAACCAACCAGTCAAGCGTGTGCAGTTGATAGGCCCATCTGGGAGAAAAAGTCAAGTATTAAAATTCGTGGAAGTACAGGGAAATCCCCGGGTCGTTAAGTCCCAACGAGATTGAAATTGTATTTGTAAACGGTTTTGGGAATAAATGGTACTGAGGACAGTAACCAAAGATTAAGTGGGTTTGATTTACACTACTGATATTATTTGGATAATATAAAACAAGCACAATAAACAGCTATGTATACACGTAAACTGAAAATGTAAACAAATACGTATGCGTACAGAGAAAAAGGTGAGTTTTAAAGAAAAATAAACTACAGGGGTCAAAAATGGCAATTCTATAAACTTAAACTTAAAAGAAAATTAAAGTAAAAAGAAAATTATTTTTTAGATTATTTTATTATTTATTATTAATTATTTAATTAAAAACTATTTAACTATTTAATTAAAACTAATTTAAATTAACCTAAAAATGATAACTACTACAAATTAAACTAAAAACTTGCAAAAATATTTTCTAAAACTTAAATGAACTTGAAGAAAGTATAAAAAATAAAAATAAATATTTTTGTCTTTTTATGAGTTTTTTTTATTAATTAATTACTAATTATTTCAATTAAACTATTTAAACTATTTTAAATTACTAATAATACTAAAATAACTTAGAAAATTATGGGAAAATTTATAAAACTAATTAACCATCACAGGAATCCTAAAAAATTATAAAATTATTCAAAAAATTATATTTAGGCTAATTTACTAATTAATTACTTATTTATTAATTAAAATCTAATTAAATAAATTAATTAAGGAAAATAGGAAATGAACAGTAACAATCAGAAAAATATTTTCTAAAAATGGATAATGGTTTATAAAACTTAAAAAAAATATAAAAAGATACTACTATTAAATAAAAATTATTAAAACTATTTAATTACATAATATTACCTAATTATTAATTAAACTAGTATTAATTAAAATAAATATTAGTTGAACAGAAAAAATTATGAAAAAATTACAGTAAGTATATTAAGTAATGAAAAGCCTAGGAAAAATAAACTTGGTCCAATAGCTTATTCAAATAAGCAGTTATAAGCCAAACGGCTTATTTAAGCTTATTAAGCCAAAACCACCTTAAGTATATTAATGTTGCAGTACTAAACGGAACTGGTGCCCCAGAGCTTTTGGAAGGGGTGTGTGTTATAATGCATGATACTATCCAAGAGGTCACAGGTTCGACTCTACACACACCCAAATTTTTGAAACTTTTTATTTTTTTGATTTTCTTTTTACACACCTATTAAATAAGCAAAATAAGGAACTTTAAAAAAGGAAAACTTTGTATAACAACCAAATAAGCTCTGTATGAGCTTATTTGCTTATCAGTTGGCTTAGAAAGCCAAACTTGGATTTTTAATAAGCTAAAAGCTATGAATAAGCTACAAAGTGGAAAATTAAGCTATAATCTATTGAGTTATACCTAAAGTAACCTAAATTAACTAAATAAGCTACAAGAAATAAGCTATAAGCTTAAATAAGCAATTCCAAATCTCACAGTCAACCAAACACTCTATACAGTCAACTTTATGGGCAAAATAAGCTCATGAAATAAGCTAATTAGCTCAAAATGAAAGCTGATATAGAAAGCTGAGTTGGAGGGCTTTTCAAAAAGCTAAAGCTCAAGGGATATGATCCACTAATGAGCTTCTGAGAAGCTTGTGAAAAAGCTTAAGTACACTGAAGACTCAGCATACTCAATGAAATGGACAAATCTAAAAGCTACCTGCAGCCCTATTGTATAAGCTTGAAAATGAAAATTAAGCTTTGGAACCTTGGGTTGGGTGGTTAAGCTTCCCAATAAGCCAATAAGCAATGCTTATGGCTTATTAATAAGATGTGGATGGTCTTGTGAAATAGGGTCCAAAGATTGAGTGCTCAGACCATGTGGTGATTTAGGCCAACTTTAAAGTTTAAATAAGCTAAGAGTAAATAAGCTGAGATCCAATATAAGCACAAATCTAATAAGCTAGCCTACTAAGCTTTCCAAAAAGCTAATGGGGGTGTCCTGGGGTCCACTAATGAACATTGTGCAACCCTATGAAGTTGGGTGTGCACACTGGGTGCAGGGGAGCTTTTTGCTCAAAGGACTAATTTCAAGTGTGTTTATTTATAAGCAAATGATATTCAAACTCAGATTTTTCTTTTGAAATAAGTTCCTCAGCTACCAAATAACACAAGACAACCAAAATTTTGGAATTCAAATCTTTAATAAACCCTACAGATCACAAAGAAGAAATTGCCATTTTGTGAACATGCAGTTTTGACTCTGTGAGATTTTGAACTTATGTTGACTTTTATGAATTTAGATCTTAACCTACTGACTTATTATGATTACTTAAGACATATTATGACTAATTTAAGTTATAAAACCTATTGGTGAGATGATTTGATGAGATTTGAGCTAAAATCACTTAACAGTTAACAATTGATATTGGATCAAAAGCTAATTTGACTTTTGCTCAAATGACAATTGGTTTTTATGGTTTGTCTAAGCTAATAGGATCCTAAGTGACAGAAATAAACCAAAAACTCTCACAGAGACACAGGGAGAGACAATGAATAGTACTAAACCAAACACTCCCTTAGTTAACTGAAATTGTGATTTTGTAAGCAAATGAAAATTGTAAAATAGGAAACTGATTCACACAACTTATTATGACCTAAAAAACTTATATGAGCACAGAAACAAGGTATTGAATCACAATTACCTACAATGTATTAAAATACTAAAATACACAGATTAAACTAAGATTTGAAGCAATATGAGTTCTAATAAACTACCACCTGATTTTAAGCTTTATTATGATTATATTAGACTAGATAAGCACAAAAGCACACAAATAAGCTCAGGATAAGCACTACAACAGTAAATAGCCAAAGTGAAAAGTAAACTTACAAATAGCTTTCCTGCTAAATACCCAAAACAAGGACCAAGTACCTTTCCTATAAGCCTTCCACAAGGCTTCTAATACCAAAGGCCATCCAAAATCAACCCTGCTCCAGCCTTGATCACCATAGGACCTTGATTTTTAATTTTTTCTATATTTTTCTTATTTTTTTGTATTTTTCTCTTTTATAACTAATGCTGGTTTTTATGGTTTCTAATAGCTTTGTTAAGCTTTCTAGGAGCTTAAATGACTTAACTCAGTCCATATCAACAACAAACGACAACATTTAAGCAGATTTGGATTTTTGAATGAAAAATTGCACAAATGAAAATTTAACTTGAAACTTGAAATTGATTAATGAAAAAGGTTCAATACATACTAAGATTACTTGAAACAACACTTGAACATTAAAACATAAACTGGAATTGTGAAATTACAAGCTACGAATTAAGAAAACTAAATTATGCTAAGGTACTCTCTCCATTGCTTCTCTTTCCTTTTATAGGCTCCAATTAGGGTTGGTGACACCTTCTGAGCACTTCCCACCACACCTTGACCCTTCATTTTGTTTAAATCATCTCAGCTGTTTAAACTCATTTTGGCGCCAAAATCCATAGAGGTAACTTGCAGCCATTTTCCAAGCATTAAATGCTTCTAAGGTGACTAGTGATGGTGTGGGGGACAATTTGGAGTGTAAGTTGGGCTTAGGGGTGGTGGTGTAAGGTGTTGCAGGGTGTAGGGGTGGTGGATGGTTGTAGGTGTGACACGTGGAGTCCCCTAAGGTAAACCTAAAGGGTGGGTTTTGTTGTGGGGGTGACAGAGGGTGTTTGAGGTGGAAAGGTAAAGGTTGCAAGTGGTGGAGGAGGGTGAATGGTGGTGAAGCAGGAGGTGGAAAGAGGTTGGGGATGATGGTCAACGAGGGTCAAAGTATTGACCCCATTTTATTTAAAAGGGTTGAGTGAGCTTGTGTGAGTTAGGCCTGGTGTAAGTGTATGGACCAGGCTTTGTGTTTTGTTTATTGGATTTTAAGGATTTGGATTTAAAAAAGTCTAAATGGATCCGGTTTGGTTTTGGTGTTAAATAAAGCCCAAGGACTAAATGTGTAATTTGATGAAACTTTAGGGGCTGATCATGCCATAATTCCAAAGTATCACAAGGGGCCATTCCTGCCATATAACATTAGTACAAGGATAATATTTGTATTTTTTCCATTTTAAAACCTCTAGGGACCATTTATGTAATTTCACCAAAGTTGAGGGGGTGAAATTGTAATTTCCCACAAGTTATCAAAAAGTTCCAAATTGTATTTTATGAATAGTACAAGGGTGTTATTTGTTAAATTTCCATTTTTGAACACCCATGGACTAATTTTGCCAATTTTGAAACTTGAGGGGTAAAAATTGCCATTTTGTGAAAACTTTTATCCAGAGATTTATAATGAACATGTTTGATTTCCCAAGGACCTAAGTTGACTTTTCTTTCATTTTTAAACCTTCAGGGACTAGTTTTGACAAGTTTTGAAAGTTGAGGGACTGAAACCGCCAATTATGCAAACTTTGTACGTTTTTTATCTGTTTTTGATTATTTTGCATTTGAAACATATAAAACACACTTCTGAAATAATCTCAGTATTTTGATGCATATTTGACTGTTTTTGGATGTTTCGGCAGTTCAGATTGGTATAAAATGATGAGTATTTAGACACTCATCAATCCCCCACACTAAAGTATTGCTAGTCCCTAGCAATATTTTGAGAAAAGTTAATGGATTTTATGTCTCTTTACCAAAAGCCATTACTTCTGGAGTAGCCAGGTGTGAGAACTGTGGTACACCTGATAACCGTGTGATTTTGAGCAAACCACTAGCTGTCAACGGATTTGATTAGTCTTTACCAAAAGCCGTTTGCTTCTGGACTAGCCAACTCTTGATGGAATAGTCAACATCTTGGTGAGCTGATTACCAATTATGGTTTTTCCACGGCCTTTACCACAAGCCATAATCTTGCGGGCTAGCCAACTCATTCACTTTATGGGATATGGCGAGTTGATTTACCATTCAATTTTGGGCAAATTGCAAGCCATCAACGGTTTTGAGATATCTTTACCAAGAGCCGTTTGCTCCTGGATTAGCCAATCCTTATGTGGGTTAGACATGGCGGACTGATAACCATTTATTGCATTTCTAAGTGTGAAATTTTTTTAAATTTTGATCAAATGAGGGTGCTTGATGGAACATGTGTTTGAATTCGTGAGAATCCCCCCCCCCCCCCCCCCCCCACACTTAGAAATGAATATTGCCCTCAATATTCATGTACAGCTACTGTTTTTGATTACCGAGTCGCTAGCTTGACTCGACCTCGAATTGATTTGTTCATGAGGAAGCTACTGTTTTTGTTAACCGAGTCGCTAGCTTGTCTCGATCCCGAATTTATCCATACGTTCAGTTGCGAATCCGAGACTCCGATACTATTCACTAGTATAATCCTTTCGGTGGACTACAAACCGTTACAATTTACTCCACCGATATTCACCAATATCGATGCTCACAAAGAAGGAGTTATTCACACGGTATTCCGCCCTCGGAAACCACCCAAAAGAATCTCACAATTCGACTTTACCTAAGGGTCACCAAGACTTCTCACCGGAAGTATCAAACCCCAACTAGATCCCCAATGATCTAGGCTTGGTCACCAAGACACAAGACTTCGCTTACAAACAATTGAATGAATGAATGAATGTTTGTTCAATCAAGTCCTAAACTAACCTAGAGACTCGATTGTAATAGAAAGGGTATAAGAAAGAAGACCCTCGACACAATCACAAGAGTGGATTAGGTTCTTGTGATTCTTCCCTTGCAAGTAGATGTGTTCTTCCAAAGATGTTAATGTGAAAATCAAGAACACAAGATTGGAGATTGAGATAGAGATAGAGATTTGAGAGTTTTTAGAGAGAAAGAATCTTAGAGAGAAAGAATAATGGCAAGGGGTGAGGAATACAATAGACAAGGGTGGTATTTATAGGCCAAGAACCCAAACTTGGGAAATTTTACCAAGGCCGGCGCGTCACCCGCGCGGCCAGCGCGCCAGGCGTCTGTAAACTTTCCCAAGTGTTGGATGTTTGGATCTTATAAATACCTATGCTTGCTAAACCCCCAATTGTACTTCACACTAAACCTTAACATTAGTCAATCTAAGGTTTATCAACTCAAATAGCCAATTTGGAAAATGTTTTGTGAAGTGTTTAAAGAGAAACCGAATTACCAAGGGTATAAAGTGTAGATATGGTAATTTGGAAGGGTTGGAAGTGTATCTCCTCACATGGCATAGAAAAGAGAGAAAGAATATGCCAAGGAATATTCCAATGCTTGGGGGGGGGGGAAGAATGTAATGGAGGGTTGAGATGAAATGGTTTGAATTGGATGGCTAGGATCAAAGGGAGCCTCCCTTGGTTTTCAAACAATTTAGCATGTGGTGAATGTGGATGGATGAGATGATCTCATTTGAAATGGATGGCTAGGATCAAACATGCCTAGGTTAGGGTTGAGAAGGATATTCCAAGGAATATGCTTTGCTTGGGGGGAAAGGGGAAATGGAGGGTTGAGATGGTTTCATTTGAAATAGATGGTGGAGATCAAAGAGGGCCTCCTTTACTTAGGGAAGAAGTGTGGATCAATGGTTGAGATGGTTTTGGTTTGAATTGGATGGTGAGGATCAAAACCATGTGGTGGTATAGGGAAGAGGGATTGGATGGATGGTTGAGATGTGTTTGATTTGAATTCAATGGCTAGGATGGGAGGAGCCATATTAGGGTTTCAAACAATTCCCCATGTGTTATAAATGAAGAGATGAGATGTGTTGTAATGGAATGGATGGTTTAGATGTAGTGTGTAAGGGAATATGTAAGGGTGTAAGAGATTGTGTAAGAGAATATTTGATTTGGATATGATTGGTTTTGTCTTATGTATAAATGGGATTAAGAGAGGATTAAGACATAATCTAATTGTCATTAAGAAGAAAAGGTTTAGACAATTAAGATTATAATTTGAGAAAATCATAGGTTACTTATAAGTTCAAGTAACACAACGTCAAGAATCCATATTTTCATATCTCGTAACTTTCCACGACTCAACGTTCTCAACTAATACCTTGGTTCAAACAAGTTAAGTGCTTTGCCTTGATGTAGCATAACCCAAGTGGGAAAGGATGCGTTTACGCAAAGTGACCTTTGACTCAGTTTGACCAACAAGGGAGTAAACCCGTTACGTAATTAGAGAAGACGTAAGCACGAGATATGAGCATATGGATACTTTAACACGATGTTATGTGAAATATATAAACTCCCTAAGTTTAGAAAAGCCTTGGCTATAGGCGATAGTTAGAAAATATGAGTTGGCGTTTTCCCATAGATGGGTGTTTTAAAAGTGGGATCTCTCAAGTCTCAAACCTCGTTTCGAGTGTTCTTAATTAAGCACATAACATATTCATACCTGTATTGAAAGATCCACATTTGTCGGGTAAGGGGAAAGCCGACTTTCAAAATTCGCCCGGAACCATACAGGCTCCTGGCGCATCACCCGCGCGTTGATGCGCGGGCAGCGCGCCAGGAGCAGACATTGGATTTGGTGATTTTGAGCTAACGTTTGTTATTTTATGTGTTTCGATGGTTTGTTTGTCATCATTAAAACATAAAGAGATCTTGATCATGTTGCCTCAACAAAAGGGGTGTTTATTTAACCTTACTTACTGGAAACATAAGCTTATTTATTTCTAACTTATTTCGAAACTTGTGGGCTTGTAAGAAATCATAAGCTAACACGTACCAAAAACTGATTATACCATAATAAGCTTATGAGATGATTTCGAACATATTCTTGGTGTATCAAAGAGCTGCAAGAGCTTATAAACACGAACTAACCTGCATCCAGTTTAACTTTTTCATCGTTAATTGTCCCTCCTCAAACAAAAGATTTTGACCCAGATGCAGGATCCCCATGAAAAGACTTAAGAAAGTCGGTACATGAATAGGCTGTTTCAGAAATAGCCATCAACATAAATATCAAATTTTTGTTTATTAAGTTTATTTAAGAATGATAGTAAATATACAACCCTGCATGAGCTTCATAAACATCCATAAAGGTCATACCTTTTTCTCAATGATGTTTATGAAAGGTGTTTGCTTCAACGGAATTGATAAAGAACTCATATTTTCTCCAAATGTCGCAACAGAAAAAGAAAAACTCCCTGCTGGTACAGAACAGTGCAACCATCATCTTCCAAACACACCGGTAGCCGCAAAGATTTGTTGTTTTGTCCGTTAGTTTCCGATTACTCTCGTGGCAGGCCTAAAATATATGCATAGAAACACCCATAAGCAAGAGAAAACCAATCCATTGACAAAATAATCAGCTCAAAAAATCATATAAACAACACGTTCGTCCTAACAGGAAAGCAGAGGCCGCATGGTACATAAAATATTTACTTTGTCTGAAAACAGAAGCTACATCATGATGTACTTTAATATGTCTTAATCTGCAACCAATATATATTTTTTAACAGCGTTAGACTAATTGCACAACAAATATGGCATACAATACATATGGTTAAACCAAGAGTAGTACCTTAAACCATGTTGTATTTAATATCATATTCGTTCACATTTAGCAAGCCCGACTGGAATCTTTTGATGAATTGAGCATAAGCTAAATCTACCTGTAAACAAAATAACGACACATACAATGTAAATATTTAATATCTCACATCTAGCAAGCCCAGCTGGAATCTTTCGATGAATTGAGCATAAGCTATATCCACCTACAAACAAAATAACCACACATACAATGCAAATATTTAATCTCGTAACATTAAGTAATTAAAAAATCCCATACCAAAACATGAAGTAATTAAGATAGCCCAGAATTTCTCACATAAACCCTAAAGGCTATCTATCTACTTGGCTTTGGTTGCAAGACTTTCGCTTTGGGCTTCACGCGTCATTCCGGATGCATTCCTTCAACCGCAGACCTGAAATTTACATATAAAAAGTATTGATTTTGAAGCAACAAGCATCCTATTTGTCCAAAACCGATAATATGATCAAAAGACCACTTTCAACTGGAAAATGCCAGACACACCTAATATTAAGAAAACACAACAAATAAAAGAGTGGAAAAGGCGCAATCTCGTACCTTGATTCATCAGTAGTAACACAAATCCAGAGCTACTTTTCGGATTCATTCGCCTCAACAACCAAACTATCATCATCATTTTTCCAACTCGTTTTTCAAAGGCAACAACTAAATACCTGAAATAATGACCTCATTAGCCTTTCCGCAACCCATAAGGCCCAAAAAATAATCCAGTCAAACACCCCATTGTAAAAGCATGTATCATGATGATTGCATATATCATAACAAATCAGGGTATCACCTATTAATCTATTAATACAAATAATTACAAAAAAAACAATAATAATAACAAAACTGATAATCACAAACAATCAACATTTATCAGCACTTTAATTAGATACACCGACCTTTTTAGTCGTCAATGTTACTTTCTAACAAAAAAAAAAAAAAAAAAAAACATAAAAAACCCTTATTTTTAATCGACACCAAACAAAAGATACTAGATAGAAGAACATACCTCAGGGTCTATGGTTGAGATCGATTGTCGGTGAATCGGGTCCGGTGAAGAAGTTTCAAGATGAAAATGTTTTATGGGAGAAAAGATTTATTACTCTTTTTTTTTGGTTTTGGAGGATATAGAAGTGTGGGAGAATAAGTATCTAGATTAGGGGGGAGTCAAAGGTTTTAATGGAAGTTTCTGGCTTCAGATTACATTAACAGTGAAGTACAATCGTTTCAAGCCGATTTACTGTGCAAAACACTGTTCATTTTACATTTTGGTACAACTTTGTGAAGCGCCCAAATTTTGGGTTTTAGTATATTGTTATAATATTATGTGATAAGACAGAGTAGTGTACTTCCATTTGTGAGTTATAGATTAGTATCACATCAGTGGCACATTCATTGTGATTAGCATAATTTATGGATCTATCAATTTACCCTAGATAAGTCCTCTTGTATCCCTTAGAGCATCCACTATGATAAATCTTTTACAAAGGTTTATACATTAATATATCAATAAATTTTAGACCTTTTGATTTTATAAACCTACATTCACTATGGTATATACCTTTACAAGTTCATAAAATGTTTTTTTTAACAAATGCATTAAATGTATTGAATTTAAAAAGAGGTTCAAGAATTATGACCTCTTCATGCCATATAGACATGAAATGAGTGTCCACTATGGTTGAAATAAACATAAACCTTTCCATCATTCTTAGACCTTTTCTTAAACCCACCATAGTGGATGCCCTTATATAACCGATTCCCTTGTAATGTACAAATCAATAAAAAAATACAATCATTCATGTTCATCATACGCATTATCTCATATATTATCATGGTATCAGGCCATTAAGATTCACAAAACCTAAACTCTTCTGCCGCTACCTCTGGCCATCGGCTACACGCCGGAGGTTTGGAGGGACCCATTTAATCCGTAACCAAAATAAATCACAATTTCTTCTAAATCTGTGATCTTTATGTTTTTTTTAGGAAAAAACACGCGTCGTTTATTTGAAAAGTTCTTTGGGGGTTGAAGTTTTAGAACCAACTTTCGTTTTATCATAGTTTCTTTTGATGTTAATGCATAAGTTTATTGTTTGTCAACTAGTTGATTGTTCGTACGACTTTGTTACCAGTCGACAAAAGTTGACCGTTGGTACCAGTCCCTAAAGTCGACCGGTGGTACGGTTGTGTTACCAGTCGACTTAACCGACCATTGGTACGGTTTTGTTACGAGTCTGTTAGTCCAAATATTACGATATTTAATCTATACAGTCTCGTTTGTTTTGATTGATGATAAACGTATAACTTGATACATAAAGTAAAATGTACAAGTTACTTGTAATCATAGTTTGTCTCAACATACATTCAACACCTCTCAACATCTCGAGTCATCGTATGCTACAACACAGGTTCGTACATGTTTGTTATGTGGTATTATGATCAAACCCTTGACCAACCATTTAGAATAACTAAAATACTTTTAGAGTCTTTAAGTATTTTAGGTGTCAAAGTATACTTTAGGTGTTAAATAGAATAAGTGCCACATTAGGTGTGTAGATAATATTAGTAAGTTTACAATATATAAAAATGTGTCTTATAACAACATAAGTACATAAAACATTTTTAGTAACTTACTAAATATTATATAGCAAGCTAATACATTTTCTAGTAACTTTACAAGTTTACTTTCATATATATTTTAATCATAAATAGAAATATATACATGACATAATTGCATGCATCATGAGCATTTATGTAAAAATTTCCAAATATAGAAGTTGACTTTTCATAAGATCTTGATGTGACTAGAGATAAATATAGAAGTTGACTTTCCATAAGATCTTGATGTGACTAGAGATAAATATAGTAAGTGATGACGTATAGCCCATACTCGGGTCACGAACCCGATTAATGTACATTGCTAATGCCCAAGCCCACCACGCGTGGGCTATCATAATAATGATTTAGGCTACCATGTTAACGGTTTGGGCTCACGAAAGCCCAAACCCAAATATATTATTTATGGTCTTGATAATGATATTCTATTTATGGATAAAGATCAATAGACCGGATAAGTGTGATACGCCGAAGAGTAAGGAGCACGAAATCAACTAGATTTTGTGCCTATATAAAGAATATCACGGCTCTCATTGAGGTGTCATCTAAAAACCCTAACTCTTCAATATAACCCTAAAACCGATTACTTACTCTCACGTCGGAGGATAATCGTGGGAGACAATCCCACGATAAGCCTAACGGTGTTTATTTGCTTTCTTAGTGCGCAGGTCTCAAGCATTAAGATCTAATTGGTACGAGAACAGGAACCCAAACAAGGAACGCCCAACTTTTGTATCGACAAGTGGCGCCATCCGTGGGACCCTACACTAAGAACTAGAATGACGAAGCATAAAAACTCAAGCCAGCGAACTCAGCAGTTGGAGAAAACACATGGTGACGCCCAGAGGAAGAAACATCAAAGAAATTCGACTTCTAAGCAGGCCTCTGGAATAACCAGTGCGCCCAGTCACCAAGAATCAGGCCCAGGCCAGGTCTTTCCAACGGTAGAATTTCCCACAGGGACTACCCAGGCCACTACGGCAGCCCCTAGCACGGAAGATCTTCAGCGCACTCTCTTCACCACTCCCCACCAAACGTCACCCATCGTGGACACTACTGTGCCGCCATGTGCGCCTAATCGAGACAGGGGACCTAATGTGGAAACAGATATCCTCGCGTTAGAGGGGGATGTGACTGAGTTCACGCTAAGTAATTTTGTGTCCCAAAATTACGAAACCTTAACTGCCCTCATGCAAGAGGAAGCAAGAAGAAGGTCAAGTCTGAGCCTGCAAACCCGGCTCAACTTTGGCCCTGAGTACGAAGCATCCCCATCGCGCTATCAGAAGGAGGGGCACGAAAAGGATAGCCGCCGACTTCTAGTGTTTGTTAGAGTGGGAAGGAATGTTGTAGATGATGAAGCATCTGATTCGCAGTACTCGGAGGAGCATGAAGATAATGGAAGGCGTACCAATGTCCATGCTAGACTTGGTAGCCGCAGGATCCAGGATAGACTTGGACGGCGACGCTCACCAAGCGAGAGCCCTTCAAGGTCTAGTGGCAGAAGAGTTCATGATAGACTTGGGAGACAGCCCTCCCCAAGTGAAAGCCCCTCAAGCTCGGATTCCGAGGAAAAACGGCATAAGCGTCGCAAAAAGGCCAACTCCTCCTCAAGTAACTCCTCGGACAAAGAAATAGGACACTGGAAATCCAGGGGAAAACATCGCGATATGGAGGACGAAGATATATCTCTTCCTTAGTGCCGTTAAAAGGTCGACGCATTCACGCGGTGCATCAGCGATTATTCAGATGATAAGAGAAGGCGCATGCCCGCCAATGTTAAAACATATGATGGGACGGGTGATCTTGATGACCACCTAAAATTTTTTGCGTCAGCTGCTACTATAGAGAATTGGCCACAACCCGTGTGGTGCCACATGTTTAACTCCACATTGGTGGGGAATGCGCGAACCTGGTTTAGCAAGCTGCCACGAAGAAGCATAAACGGGTTTGAAGAGTTGCGAAAGGCATTTCGTTTAAACTTTACTCAAAGAAAGAAGTGCGCCAAGAACCCTGTCAAACTTGCCAGAGTAAAACAGCGCCCAGGGGAATCCACAAGCGCCTACGTGGAGCGCTACAAGGATGAATTCATACATGTCAAGGCGTGCCCCGAAGTACTAAAGATCTTAGGGTTCATGAATGGGATCAACAATCCAGAACTTATCAGAAGATTAAACGATAACGTTCCCCAAACCTTTGATGAACTGATGAAGCACACCAGGTCCTTTATCCAAGGGGAAGCAGCTGCTGCGGATAGCAAAAAAGGTTACTCAAATTATAGGTCACAAGAACAGCCCATGAGACAATCCAATGACCAGAGTAACAACCGCAGCAAAAGCTACCGTAGTCAGGGAAGCGGGCGAGATAACGACAAATACACTCCACTTACGAAGACTCCAAGGGAGATATTTGTGATGGAAGGTGCAAACTTCCCGAAACCTCCACCAATGCGCACCCCAGAGGATCGGCGCGTAGGAAATGGGTACTGCGAATATCACGGACAAAAGGGCCATACCACCAACGAGTGTGTCCAATTACGCCAACTAATTGATAAATTAGTGAAAGAAGGCAAAATGGATCACCTCGTCAAGAACATCAAGGAGGGAAAAGACAAACAAAAGAATGGGAGCAAGAAAGAGACACCTAAAGACAAGGCTGACACCATCTACATGATACAATCATGGCATCGAAAGACAAGGCAAAAGGTCAGCCAAAAGTTTTCCTTTGGGAACGAAATCTCTTTCCCCACTCTGGCTGCGGACAACGCAGTAGTGGAGCCGCTCACCATTGAGATACATACGGGGGGTCACGATATCCACCGCATGTATGTTGATGGAGGAGCATCCGCAGACATTATGTATGAAAATTGTTTCAAGAGGCTACGACCTGAGATACAAAGTCAGTTAATTCCGGCCACAACGTCGCTGACTGGCTTCACAGGAGAGAAGATATGGCCCATGGGACAATTACGATTACTTGTGGTCGTTGGTGATGAGCAACACTCTACGGCAGCCAGGATGAACTTCATGGTAATCAGATCTCCTTCGCCATACAATGGAATTATTAGAAGACCAGGAATATCAGCCATATGCGTGGTACCGTCCACGGCACATGGGATGCTCAAATTCCCAGTAGAAGGAGGTATTGTCACCCTCTACAATACCACTGTGTCACCTAAAGAATGCAACACGGTGACAAGTGAAACGACGAGTATTCCAAAACAGCGCGCAGCCAAAGTGTCAAACATGAAGGTCGCAATTCACCTTGATTACCCGAATCAAGAGGTATCAATTGGAGGGTCGTTGTCTGACAATGGCAGAGCGGCCGTGTGCGCACTCTTGCAAAGGAACCTAGATATCTTTGCATGGGAACCAAAGCACATGACTGGCGTGCCATGATCTATTATAGAGCACAAGCTGAAAATCCGACAAGGATACCCTCCAATACGGCAGAAAAAGCACGGCCAGTCTCCAGATCGCGCAAAAGCCATCCTAGAGGAAGTCCACAAGCTTATAGACGCAGGCATCATGTGGGAGGTCTACTACCATGACTGGCTTTCCAATCCAGTGAAGGTAAAAAAGAGTGATGGCTGCTGGAGAATGTGCGTGGACTTCACTGATCTTAACAAAGCATGTCCACAAGACTGTTACCCGCTACCATAGATAGACTGGAAGGTAGAATCTTTGTACGGATATCCCTTTAAATGCTTCCTAGACGCATACAAAGGGTACCACCAAATTCAGATGGCTGAGGAAGACGAGGAGAAAATAGCCTTCCACACAAGTCAGGGGGTCTACTGTTACACAAAAATGCCCTTTAGCCTAAAGAACGCGGGAGCAACATACCAGCGGTTGGTGGACAATGCATTTGAGAAGCAAGTGGGTCGCAACCTGGAGGTTTATGTTGATGACCTTGTCATAAAGAGTCATACCGAAGAAGAATTGGTGCGTGACATTGAGGAAACATTCAAAACATTAGAAAGGATCAACATGAAGTTAAATCCCAAGAAATGCACTTTTGGCGCTACAGAAGGCATGTTTCTCGTATATTTGGTAGAGCCTGATGGCATTAAGCCCTGCCCAGAAAAAACAAAGGCTGTCATCCAACTCCCTTCACCACGTACATTGAAAGAGGTCCAATCATTGAATGGAAAATTAGCTGGGCTAAATCGATTCTTGTCCAAATCAGCGGATAAGTCACTCCCTCTCTTTAAAACACTCACGAAGTGTACAAAAAAGGGAGATTTTTGTTGGACTGTGGAAGCGGAAGAAGCTTTTCAACAGTTTAAGCAGCATATAGCAGCGGTTCCCACACTTGTCGCACCCCGACCAGGGGAAGAATTGATCATGTACTTGTCTGTAACTCATGGAGCAGTCATCGCAGTGCTATTGACAGATAGGAACTCCGTTCAAACACCAGTATACTTTGTAAGCAAAGCACTCAAGAAGACGGAGATTAACTATACCGCTATGGAGAAGCTGGTCCTAGCTTTAGTATTCGCAGCTAAAAGACTGCGCAGATACTTCCAAGCACACCCAATAGCAGTGAGTACGGACCAACCTATCAAACAAGTTATCTCTAAACCCGACGCATCGGGGCGGCTAAAAAATAGAGTGTGTTATTGAGCGAGCATAACATCTCTTATAGACCACGCACTACGATTAAGGGGCAGATATTAGCCGACTTCATCATTGAGAAACCAGATACTGATACTCCACCTTCAAAAAGCGAGGTAGAACTACAACAACCATGGGTTCTATTCACGGACGGATCTTCGTGCGTGGATGGGTCAGGCGCAGGCCTTATTCTCACCAGCCCAGATGGAATGGAATTCACTTACGCACTGCGTTTTGAATTCACAGCCACAAATAATGAGGCAGAATATGAAGCCCTAATTGCTGGATTACGCATTGCAACTCGAATGGGTGTATGCAACCTAGAAGCAAATGTCGATTCCCGATTAGTAGCCAATCATGTGTTGGGCGAATACGTGGCTAAAGAGGATAACATGATCCAATACCTCGACAAGACCAAATCTCTAACCCAGAATTTTGACAGTTTCACCATTAAACAAGTTCCTAGAGGAGAAAACAGGAAAGCAGATGCGCTGAGCAAGATCGCATCTACAAGCTTTGCGCACCTGTCAAAACAAGTATTGGTGGAGACCTTGAAGAACAAATCAATCTCTGAGATGGAGATATCCACGGTGATAGAAGAGCAGGATCCTACGTGGATGACACCTATCATCGAATTTATAAGCAAGGGGACATTACCCCAGGAGCAAAAGGACGCTCGACGGATACGGTGCACAACGCAGAGGTTTGAACTTCGAGATGGTATCTTATATCGACGTTCATTTCTACAACCATGGCTTCGGTGCGTTGGACCACTCCAGGCAAATTACGTACTCCGAGAGATCCACGTCGGTTCATGCAGTATGAATTCAGGACCACGGTTTGTTGTAGCACGAGCCTTGCGGTCAGGATACTATTGGCCTACTATGCATCGCGATGCGCGAGACATGATAAAGAAGTGTAACGACTGCCAGGTCCATAGACCCATCCCGCGCCAACCACAACAAGAGCTAATGCCTATTACTTCACCATGGCCATTCTATAAATGGGGCATCGATATTGCAGGTCCCTTCCCTGTTGCAGTAGGGGGACTGAAATTTCTCATTGTGGCCATAGATTACTTCACCAAGTGGATCGAGGCAAAAGCAGTAGCAACTATCACAGGCAACCAGGTAAAATGCTTTGTTTGGAAAAACATTGTATGCCGCTTTGGACTACGTGGAGAAATTATTTTAGATAACGAAAAACAATTCTGTGATAACACGTTCAAGGATTGGTACGCGTAGCTAAATATTACACAACACTTTGAGTCAGTTAAGCACCCACAAACCAATGGTTTAGTTGAGTACGCGAATCGCAGTTTGGGCGAAGGAATTAAAGCGCGTCTCGACAAACATAAAGGAAGATGGGTGGATGAATTGTCGCATGTTTTATGGGCGCACCGCACGACAATCAAAGTCAGCACTGGAGATACACCATTTTCTCTTGTCTATGGGACAGAAGCTGTCATACCAGCTGAAATTGGGATGCCAACTATTCGTACAGCGGAAGTCAATATTACAACCAATGACGAAGAGCGACACATAGACTTGGATCTGTTGGAAGAAAGGCGCGAACGTGCAGCTATATGTGAGGCAAGAGCTAAGTCAAAGATGAAGGGATACTATGATGCAAAAGTCAGAAGCACTTCATTCAGGCCAGGCGACTTCGTGTATCGTACCAATGATGCAAGCTACGCAGAAGATACAGGAAAGCTTGGACCAAAGTGGGAAGGACCCTATGAGGTCACAGAAGCACTAGGCAAAGGCGCATACAAGCTGCGTGATATGGATGGCCATGAGCTACCACGCACATGGAATATTTGCAATCTCAAGAGATGCTATCTTTGGGAAAGGCTACGGCCCATGCACAGACACCTCTGCACTTTAGTAACTGCCTAATAAATGTTCGTATATTTACATTTTGTTTTGTTTAGGGAATTGTCTTTTCTTTTCAAAAACTTGCAAGAATTAATCAAACATCGCGGTCTCTAGCTAACTCCGCGACAGATTTAACTTTATTGCTTACATTTTATTTATGTCTCAATATTGTTAATTTATACCTTTCTGCCTACATGGCGTGCATGCATTTATTAAGACCAACGATGGCATAAAGGATTAGTAAACCTAATAAATAACTCATTGAGTAAGAGGGTTGCAGATCCATCAACATTGGATCACGTATCCTCGTTAAACACCTTATTCTCAAGACGTTGGAGTAAGTTCAATGCGCATCCCACGACGGATACGCAACAATGCACACAGTGCACGTTTAACGAATTAGGAGTCAAGACTCTTGGTTCCTTGATATGGTATTTGCAGTACGCTGCAAGGTAATCCATATACTTATGAATTTTTTATTCACATATATTTATTAAGTTATGAACTTAATACAATTTTTTCTAAGTACGTTTTGGTCACAATTTGACTCTTGGAAAGTCTTTCATGTAAAGACAAATAATCTAAGTACAAAAAAGATGATACAAACATGAATACAAAAACCAACTTTATTACTCATAAACTACGAGTTTATACGAGTTATAGATTCAACATATACAACAAAAAGGGTGAATCTATAATAGCCTAAAAACTACGAGTGCGTCTATGCCCTGAACTACCAACATTGGGCGCTACACTCCCAGCCTCCTCAAGCCTCTTCAGTAGGCTACTATCCTCAGGCGACACTATCGCCACGCTGACAAGAATCCCATCAGATCTAGGAAGATGCATTGCACCAACACCACACAGGATAGCTTTCCCTTTCACGCCCTTCTTCCTTGCGACTCTTTTGGTATGGGCTTCCAAGGATGCCTTCAAAGATACTTCCTTTTCTAGAGCGAAAGGATTCAACATGTTGCGTGGATGAGCAAACACGGACACCTGAAGCTGCGACTCATCCGGCTTCAAAAAGAAATTAGGCTGCGCCTCTGCGTCCTCCGCTATGTGCCTCGCCAGGGTTAACCCCTCCATAATCACACTGATGGGGTAATCCTGGTCACGCTCCAGTTGAGCGATGCGGGGGAACTCGAAGATCTTCATCTTCTCCATAGCCGCAACAAGCTCCGCATAACCATCTCCAGCGTAGCCTGACACTTCTACGAGGGGAACCGTCAGCATCTTGCCCTTGTTCAGCTCTTCCATGGCTTCAGCCTTGCCACGCGCCAAGGCATACTGCACGACGTTCCCAAAAGCCTCAACAACTTTTGGGGACTCAAGCGTGCCCATAGCAGCAAAGCGAAGACCATGACTGATCAGCCACCTACGAATAAAACAACACCTCCGTTACGAAACAATAACTTAAAAGGAATTAAATGTGGAAAGCTGAAAAAGAAATCAACAAGAATTAAGTACCTGCGCTCAGCAACAGCAGGCACTAAGTAAGGGTACAGCTCCTTATCATACTCGAGGCTAAGCTTGTGCAGCTTACCCTCCTGTCTCTCCAAGGCGCCCTCTACAGCCTTGCGGAAGTCATCCAACTGGGCAAAATGCTTGCTCTTATTCTCCTGCAGGTACTTCAACCCCCACAGACAGGTAGCCTTGTACTGGTCAAAGGCAGCACGCTCATGGCTCACGTCAGCCAGTAGGGATAACCTTTCATCCGCAAGCCTCTTAGAGTGCACAGTTGTTGACTCCATGGCAGCTTGAGCACTTGCCAACTGCGTCTTCGTCAACCCAATCTCCTCATCCTTCTGCGCGCTGCTGCTACCTTCACCAGCATACTGCGCCTTGAGTTGAGCGACCAATGTAGCTTGGCGCGCAGCAGCCACACTCAACTCCTCTATCAGCGCCTCCGTAGACATCTCCTCACTAGCCTTGGGAGGCTCTTCCACCTGAGAGTGACTCACCTTAGGTGGCGACTGCTCAACATGCGCTGCATCACCCTCTGCAGCTTCGTCACTACATACGAAGAGCAAGAAGTCAAGACATTATATCAATGATAAAAAAAAACAGAAGAGGAAAGAAGAACCATGACATTGTTACTTACATGGGAGAGGAGGTCTTAGCAGTATCTCGCGCAGTCACAGATAGCGACGCATCCTCATCTGTGGACGCATCCTCATCTGCGCTTGGATGTGCCCACGCCACCATCGCAAGAAGCCTTGCGCTTCACTCCCTGGCTCGCCTCCTCAGAATCACTATCAACCTTGAAGATCCCCATATCTTCAGAAGAATCAGTGCGCGCAGGCTCAGGGTTTGGCATTTCCTGAGAAGGAACAGTTTGCACGGGAGTCGCTTCCAACAAGGATTGGGCGACGTTAGCTAGTTCCTCTTGCGCATACTCCATGATGCACCCGGCTGTAGCTTCCAGAATGGGTATCTCACCCTCCCTCAACGGACGCACACCCACAGCTACTTGTGTGGGCTTTGACAACTTCACCACGCTGAACAAGTCCATCTCTGCGCAACAAATAACAAACAACAAAACAAAATGGAGTTATTAAAGTTGCAATATAAAAGAATGCTTACACTACAGATGCGAAGGAAAGAAAGGACAAGCGCCCACCCTGGCCGCTCTCATCCAGAAACGTTGGCACCTCGTCCGTGCCTTGAAAAATGTTGCGGCTAATCCCCATGTGCACCAAAAACTCTTCGGGGTAAGAGTTGATGGGGATGCGGTTGGTATTTATTATCTCCGCATCATCTGCGTTGTACGTCCTGGGGTCTGGGCGCTCATCCTTTTGCAGCGTCCCCTGAGTATAGAACTCAAAGAGCCAGGGGAACACTTTATCATCCACCCAGAAAAATCTCTCCCTCCAGTTCCTAAGGGCGTCTACATTCTCAGTATAACATTGAAGGCACCCTGCGCGCTTCGAAAACGACACCCACCCGCTTGACAACGTTGTGTGGTAAAACGTGTGGAAGAGATTTATGGTTGGGTTTATGGCGAGTAAACGACAGTTTACAAATTGGTTATTTTCGCCGCACCTATATAGTGCAGCTGGGATATGTGCAGACGGTAAAAATTGAGCACGTCGCTTAGGAATAGGGATATGGACACATGCTGATTCGCAAACTCGAAAAAGCGCGTGTAGACCCCAACTTTTCCCTCAAGGAAGTACGTAATAGATGCGTTCACCTCCGGTACTATCGGATGCAACGCGAGGGGAATATAATAGTCCGAGGTGAACTGACGGAGTTCATCCTCGTCTATCTCGGAGGTAAAATCATTTAATTGGTGAACCATTTTCGGATTATAATCAAGACGCGCACGCGCTATTACCTTAACAAAGAAAAATTTCTTGCTTGGTATTTGATGACTCTAACGATGGAGGAAATGACGTTTTTTCTGTGATAATCACAGTGAAAATGGAGAACCCTTTATATAGGGTTACCCCTAGCTTTGGATGGACGCCATGTGGATCCCACTAACTCTAATCGTGTGGCTAGAATATCAAAAGGTACAACCGTATGTGTATTTTTGGCAGGAAACACTTGGAGCTTCCCCGCCACGCTTACCGCTATCGTTGTTAGTCTAGCATACGCGGTCACACCTTGTGTATACTAGACTGGGGGGACATGATGACGTATAGCCCACACTCGGGTCACGAACCCGATTAATGGACATTACTAATGCCCAAGCCCACTACGCGTGGGCTATCATAATAATGATTTGGGCTACCATGTTAACGATTTGGGCTCACGAAAGCCCAAACCCAAATATATTATTTATGGTCTTGATAATGATCTTCTATTTATGGATAAAGATCAATAGACCGGATAAGCGTGATACGCCGAAGAGTAAGGAGCACGAAATCAACTAGATTTCGTGCCTATATAAAGAATATCACGGCTCTCATTGAGGTATCATCTAAAAACCCTAACTCTTCAATATAACCCTAAAATCGATTACTTACTCTCACGCCGGAGGATAATCGTGGGAGACAATCCCACGATAACCCTAACGGTGTTTGTTTGCTTTCTTAGTGTGCAGGTCTCAAGCATTAAGATCTAATTGGTACGAGAACAGGAACCCAAACAAGGAACACCCAACTTTTGTATCAATAGTAAGATATTTGGAACATGGTTTTTGGGACATGGTTTTGGAAAACCTCTTTGTTAGTTTACCTATAAATAGAAGTCCATGGTTTACTCATGAACTTGATGAAAAACAACACACATGTAGATAGATAAAAAATCATGTAGAAACATAAATCAATCACCCTTTCCATAATGATCATAATGCTTCTAACATTCATTATGTTGTAAGCATATCATACTCCATGATCCATCAAGAAAGTTACAAGATCTTGAAGTCATCATTCATTATTGCACTCCAACATATGAAGATTCAAGGGCTCTTGACATCCTCAATGATTGAAGACTTCTTATTCAAAGAAGTTCATGTAGATTAGTCATTCATATCCATAAGACTTTTATGTCATGGATCATCATTGAATCATCACAATATAGAATAGATGGTTTATGTGTTTGTGCCATAAAACACAAGGTTTTTATGTTGGGCCATGGTGAGTACTTATTTACTCACCTTTTCTTAGCCAAAATAAGACTAAATAATCCAAAAACTAACCCAAAACGCCAAAAAAAAATGTGTTTTTGTGGTTGTGAATGTGCAGGTACGGATATCTCATAAAAAGACGAAAAACAAACGGAAACCGGCAAAAACGAGCATGAGAGTGGAATGAGTGCAGATAGTCAAAGAAAGTCAAAGCTGAGCCTACAAAGCCTAAAGAAAATCTCAGAGATTTGAGATTTGTCAGATTTGGTCCCTGGTTGGAGTTTCAAGAGATTTTCACTTTTAGCCCTCCAAGATTTTGAAATGATCAATTTTAGTCCTTTGAAGACATCTTTCAAGATATGACATAATTGGTCCTTTGAGAATCAAAGCATTTACAAGAAATACCCTTGGATCACATTTAGGAAGTTTGGCATAATTTGTCCTTGTATTTCAGAAAAATAACACATTTAGTCCTTCTATATTTCCAATAACAAATCTGAATTTAAAAGATAACAAGCCTGGTCCAAATTATTGATTTCTAAACCCAAATGATAATCCAATCATCAAAAGCCCAAAACCCTTACTGAGCCCATCTCCCTTTCGGTCAACACTTACCAAAATCAGTCAAACACAAATAAAATAAAAATTTAGCTTTCCTGACCCCCTTTTCAACCAAATTACCCAGGTCATGAACCCTAAAAATAAACCTCACCCAATTACCGTAATTAAGGGCAAGATGGTCAAATCAATGGACTTCTAGAAGATGTCAGACGTGTTGTAGCTCATTTGAGCAAGTAGGATTAGTGTAACGAAACTCTGTCCAATTGTAGTCTCATTTGTATTCAGTTTAATGTTAGTGTAAATCTGCTCTTGATCAATGAAATTTTAGTTTAATCTTCATTAATTCATTTTCTCTTATCCATTTTTAGTAGTTTTAGCTTAATTAGTGGTTTAAAAAGTTTAATTCCTTTTACATTAAGCTTCACAGAAGCTTATTCTTCTATTCCTTAAGCCAATCCCCTCTCAATTTTTCTCAAAATTATAAAAAATATAAAAAAAAAACAGAAAATGATTCAACAAAATTCAAAAAATACGATTTAAATTTGTAAACACAGCTTGCAATCAAGCTTTTTCAATAAGTTTTTAGCTCATATTAGCTTTCTAGCCCTTGTGAGATTTCATTGTAGTACATATTAGTTCAAGGATCTTATTTCCACTAAAAGTCAATGAAAGTCAAAATTCTAGTGAAGAATGGTGAATGTGATGATCCAGGGTATAATTTGATAGTATAATCAAGGTGGTTAGCCTATCTAGAGATAGGCAAGCTTAGTGAACTTTCTCTTTTCAAGCTGAGAAAGAATTGATTTGTAAGTTCTAATTCCAAATTCAAGTCTCTAAGTGCATCTGTTAAGCTGTGGTTTGAATATGACGAGTTACTATTTTATTGCCTGAATGTGATGATATTTTAGTTGTTGTTGTGATATTTGAATTAGTTTGTTTAGTTTTACACTTGTTTTGTTAAATACTGAATTTCATAGAGATTTAATTAGTTAATTAGTGGATATGTCCTGTTGGAACTTAGTGTGGATTTATAGAGTTTTATTGATTCATATAATTGATTTTGTGACAGGATTTAAGTTTCATTTGTGGAATTTGAGGTTAAATAAGGTAGTAGTAGAGTGAAATTGATTCTGCAGGGGTGTTTGGATCTGCTTATTATTTGGTGTCATTGTTGTTTACTTGTTGATAATTCAGTATCACTAGTTCACTCTAGGCAATTTGAGGATAGTTAGATCATTTCATGATAGGTTTATTACTTAAAAGTCAACAATAGCTCATGTTGGGAATCATCCTAACACGTAAATGGAACGACATTTACGGGATTACATTAGTTATCATAGTTAGCTAAAACACAAGGACTAGTTATGTAATATTCCAGTAGTTGTTATGTGTTAGGCTATTTAAGCCCTCCTAGACTTCACTAGGAGGGTGAGACTTGTGTGTGTTTTTCACTTTTCATCTTTATCAATAAAACATACTAGTTTTCCCTTCTTTCTCTCCTCTCTCTCTCTCTCTAACTATGGCTTTCATATTCTTCCATCTAAACCGACCTCCCGAATCCACATATAACATAAACATACGATCCAACAAGTGGCATCAGAGCCAAGGTTATTATTTTGTTGATTTTGTGGTTTTATCTTGTCAAAGTTGTTACCTTTAAGCTGTTTAGCCATCGGTCCGTACTATTTTTTTATCATTCTTTTGGTCACAACAGTTTTTACACAGTTTTTTATGTATTAAATGGTCAAAAAGTCTTCAACTTTTACCATCAGTTATCTGTTTCTTGGAGCACGTTTGGGTGTCACATTAACAGTTAACCCATCTCATTTTTATGACTGCTTGTACCATATCCCGTGAATCTTTGTGGTCAAAACCATAGTTTGAATATTGGTCCGAAAAAGTTGCATAAAAAGGTCGATTCTCAACGGAAAACTCATCGGAATCTGGGTTATCAGACTGGTCGGAATCTTTGATCGGATTAATCACCGAAAAATCAGAACTTCTTGTATAAGAAGTTCTTGAGAGGTACTTGTTATCGAGAACAGACTAGTTGTCGAGAACCCAATACCCTAAACTGTCGAAATCACATTCTCGAAAACAGGGTTCTCGATAACTTGAATCAAGTTCTCGACTATCACGTTCTCGATAAATAAAAGTTCTCGATAAAGTCATGTTTTCGAAAATCATGTTCTCGATAAGTTAATAATATTCTCGATAAGTGTCAATATTTTCGAAAATGTTTCAAAAAGAATGAAGATGAAGAAGACCACGACACAAAACCAAAATACAAACAGACTCAAGCAGACTTCAGATTTAATCATCACGAGTCCAAAAACAACAATATTAGCCAAACAACACTACCTACAAAACCAAATCCATATCTAACCTAACCCGCCACATTCAACAGCTATCAAACTCATCTCCAATCCTCTACCAAAACTCGAACGTAAAATTAAATAAACCAAGATCTCATATTTTTTCGTCTTACAACAGATTCGTTGACATTAAAAGTTCAATAAACACGAAAGTAATTAAAACTCATCATCGATCTAATTGTTGAAGCATAGCTTCAATTAATTTCCGAACATAAAGAATAGAAATATAACAATTATGTTATTTTCCTTCTTTGTTTCCTTCAAACACAACAACAATAACGAAAAACAACGCAATTCAACCCTACACAGGACCTTGAAGACTCTTAAACGCCTTCTTGATCAGAAAATGAGTAACAAATGAAGTAAAAAGGTCACGGTATGATTATGTTTATGATAATGGATTATTAAGGTTTCGTGTTTAGTTGTTGATGTTAGATGATGAATCTGAAAAGTTTTAAGATGAAGATGAGATTTGGAGAGTGTAGGTGATGTGGGGCGGATAGATATGATGAATGAGATTAGGGTTTGTGTAACTTTATAACAGATTTAGTTGTGAATTGGGTATTATGTTTGTGATGGATCCGGTTTGTATTATGACTGTTATAACTTGGCTTGGGCATATACGATACTACACAAAATTTATTAAATGATGGACGGTTGTTGGATCGTGAATGGGCTCCGAAAATTCATTGTACTAAATGGGCTGTTTGTTTATTATTGGTTTGATTGTTGACATGGGCTTCCGTTTAATGGACTGAGCATTATTATGATCCAAATAGATAACATATGATGCTTAATTTTTTATTATTCATATGTATTTATAAAATACAAAGTGTTATTTTTTTGGTATAATTGTTGGCAAGATGAGTGGTATTTTGGTTAATACAAAGTTTCACGGGGATACAATTTTGACAAGATCGGGGAACCATTATCAAGTTCATTAAACCGTCAAAAAAAGGCTAGTTTTTGGGCATGTAACTGCAAGATGTGACTACGGCATTAATTCTTTATTATTTATTTGAGGTTGAAGTGGAATTTCACGGGTGCGTGTACTTAGTATCTGAAGATATCGGGGTTGGTTGGATGCATGATTCTTCGAGATCCTTGTTCGAGCTTTTATCCGTACGAATGACAAGACTTAAGTTGTCTAGTTATACCTGATGTAAGGAGTTACGTTGTTGTGCTCACAGTGTATAGCTATCACTTTAAAGGAGTTACGTTGTAGTGCTCAAGTGTCACCAAACGATGTGGATGATTCAAGAGACGTTCATATACATTTAAGGAAGGTTGGATGGGTATATGATTTCCTACCATTATTGAAATTCTCAGTATTGGTTCTTAGTCAGACAATAGTGCAAGTTTAAGTCACAAGTTCGGGTTATTTTACTTCAGTCTCAAGTTCATCATACTGGGTTTTGTCCATCAATAGTCACTACAAAAAGCCATCAGAATGATAATGGGGTCGGTAATGAGTTAGTTGAGAGGAGTATAAAACAGTAGAGATGTTTATCAGGAGTTTATTCTCACGGGCTATTTATGATACTTCACACATAATCGGATAATTGGACATATGGGGTTACGCTGCCTCCGTTTCCATCGTAAACATAGTGTGTATGCTTCCGATTCCGCGAAGACATCGTGGGGGAAGAGAGAGTGGGTGTTCTTTGCTTTCTTTGACTTTTCTTGACTTCTTTGCGAAAACACTCATTTTCCATGAGGATCTGCAATTAGGGGGAAGAAATGTGCACATCAGGGATGCATAATAGACTCACGTGATCGAGCTTACAATTTTATTACTACCGGAGAGACGTCCGCAGAGATGATCAGTGGTTCAATTTTGTGATTTTGGTGTAACCGTTTCAACTCTCGTGGGTTGTGAAGTGTGAAGTAGCCTGCATATGTGAGAAGATCTTGCTGGTTTCTTGCATGTTACCCCCGAATGGAGCTTCCGCATTGAGTACAACTATGATTAAGTGACTAGTCAGATTTGCTTGTTGTGGTTTATGATGTTATCTACAAATTCCGCTGCGTACTCAAAAGTTAGAAGACATGTTAACTGCATCAAAGTTTCGAATCTGCTGAAGACGGTTGTCAGTTTGGGGGGAAGCTGATTCAGAAACTTCGCCAAAAAGAAGTGTACGAAGAAGCCGCTAAAGACATGCAGTATGAATTGGGGGGAAGTTAATCCATTTCATGCATATTACATCATTTTTCCTACAAGTGAAGATAAAGTTCTCAAGCCGAGGTACAAGATGAAGACAAAGAGCGTCAACTGTAGTCATCCTCAGCACTTGAAGAGCCGATGAAGACCTTTCTTTATTTGTATTTGTACTTGTAGGAAATGTTGTAAGTAATCCCTTATGTCGTCCCATTGGGGGAAGATTGTTGGGAATCATCCTAACATGTAAATGGAACGACATTTACGGGATTACATTAGTTATCATATTTAGCCAAAACACAAGGACTAGTTATGTAATATTCCAATAGTTGTTATGTGTTAGGCTATTTAAGCCCTCCTAGACTTCACTAGGAGGGTGAGACTTGTGTATGTTTTTCACTTTTCATCTTTATCAATAAAACACACTAGTTTTCCCTTCTCTCTCTACTCTCTCTCTCTCTAACTATGGCTTTCATATTCTTCCATCTAAACCGACCTCCCGAATCCACATATAACATAAACATACGATCCAACAGCTCATTACTCAATTCTGCTTGCATAAATTTAGTCTGATCTTCAAGCCACTGTATGATCTGCTGCATTTTATGTTGGTGATTGTATTTTTCATGCATAATCTTGTTAGTTATACATCTGGTAATTAGTTTAGGGCATTTAAATTGGTTATGGTCAAAGCTAGATAGCATATTAAAAGTCAAATATAGCATAAGTTCACTTGCATATCTGTTTTTCAGCACCTGTTCTCAGTTTCAATTAGAGCATTAATTGAGAGATTGTGATAGGGCTTTTAGTGTTTTTAGATACTCAGTAGTGTAGTTGAGCTTTTCCCCCACTAGTTTGTACCTTAGAGCTTAATAGATGTGCTTATTGATTCTGCGAGTTTAGTGGTCTAGAATAGGTGTGCTGATGAGAATTCAAACCTGCAGTGGTAATTTGGGACTAATAATTTGAACTTATTTGTTTTTTCTGAGTTCATTTGAGTATATCTATAAGTAGTACACTGTTCTTGTTTGTCTGGCTTATTCTTGAGCAAAACTGCTTATTTTAGTGCTTATTGTGGACTGCTTATTGTATGTTATGTTGCAATCTGAGCTTAACTTGATCATATTTGAGTACTTTTGAGTTTATTTGAGTACATTGGATCTGTGTTTCAAGTTTCATATAGTTTTGTTGCAACTGCTTATTAAAAAGCACTTGCAATAAGCTGTTTTACACTCAATAAGCACTTCTACAACTTATTTTATTTTCTAAATTTTTCCTCAAGTTCTTTTAATATTTAAGATTTTCTGTGAATTTTTCATATTTTTCTGAGTTAGTTTACTATTTTTCTCAATTAATCTTAGTTTTAAATCAATTTTTAATACTTTTAAATAAACGAAAATCAAATAAAAATCAGAAAAATCCTTAAAAATTCCAAAAATATTTTAGAAAATTCTTTTATGTTATTTTAGATTTTTCAAAGTTGAATTTGTATTTTTCCCATTTATTTTTATATTTTCTCTTATTTTTAATTACTTTTTAATATTCCAAAAATAGAAATAATTCATAGAAAATAAATAAAAACTCAAAAAAATATTTTTCTTTTTCTCAAAAATTATTTTAAGTAGTTTAAGAGTTTTAGAAAATTGTTTCATATTTTTAGGATAATTTTTCATTAAAAGTTACGTTTTAATTCATACGTTACGTTTTTTAACTCGCGTTTGAATTTCCGTTTTTAGTTCTAAATCATTTGTGCATATATAGCTTGTACCTTCTGAATTATTTGTGATTTCTTATCATAATTTGAGTTTCTCAATCACAATTTTCACTTTTCCACTTTTCACGACACGATTTCACGAATCGAATTTCAACGATTCCATTCATTCCTTCAGGGGATACGACTCGGGTAATCCGTATTTCTTGCGGATTTCCTTGAACTTTATAGATATATTATATACATATTGATTTTTGAGAATCAGGCCACAAAACATAGCGGGAGTGGTTGTACCCTTGGAAAAGAACTCGACATCTAGCTTAGTGTCGGAAATATTATATAGGCGACGATAGGAGTGGTTGTACTTTGTAAAAGAACTCGGTATCTAGCTTTGTACCGGATAAAGTGTAAGCGACGATTGTAAGGTTTTCTCTGCCAACAAGGTAGGTTGTTGATCTAGTGAAGTAACTCTCGAGTTGGGTACTCGAGGAGTGGAGTAGGGCGGAGAGGAGATCCGTGACCGAACCACTATAAATCCTCATGTTCGGTTTGCAATTTCCTTTTACTTATTGCTTTACTTTAATATTTGCATTATGTGATTGTTTGTGTTGTGACTTGTTGATTATGATTGTGTGATAACATGTCTTAAGTTTATGCTAGCCATAAACTAAACTTAACATCTTTCATATTAGAACAAGCTAAGAATGGATATTTGATACAACAAGTATAAGAGTTTTAAACGGTAACGTATTCACCCACCCCCTCTACGTTTTCACAATTGGAATCAAAGCTTCTTAGCTCTTATTTTCAAAACAAATGGTTTTTAAAATGGAGCACGATCCATGTATCAAATTATCATTGAAGCGGAATATAATATAAAAAATGTTTCGTTAAGTATACTTAGACATTTTGTGGTTAAATATTATTTTGTATACAAGCTTGAAGGTGTTCTTGAAAAATAAAAGAAAATATTTCTTAAAAATTTGTAAGTGTCAAATTATGTGGTTAGAGCTAATGTACGTAAAATACGGTTTTAAAAGGAGTGTTTGGGTTAACTATAAATCTAGTTGAAAAATCACCTCCGTAAATCTTTAGATAAGTCACATAAGAAGTAATGATGTTAAAATATGTGTATTATATGTTTACTAACAAATCTAGTAAGTCCTACACATTTTCGCTATGCAAAATACACATTTTTAGCATTTTGTGACATTTTGTTACGGCAGACCCCGCGGAACCCTCTGAAGGGTTCCTTACCCTTTGGAGAAAGGTTCCTTGGTCTGCACAGTATACAGTTTTTGTCAAACTTCAAAAATTCATAACAAATTAACCGTAAGTCCGTAAGAGTCGCGCCACCTATCATTTTAAAGGTAATTGAGTCTACTTTCTTTTAAAAATAATTTCATGGCCTAAATCTAATCTGAATTCAAAAGAATAAACCAAATACTATAGTGTGTCCAAAATATTAAGTTTTATTTTGACGTAGAAACTCAAACTTTTGAGTTAGGCAATTTAAGTTAGGATCCTTTGAACATTGATGTAATTTCTTTTGAAACTAAAGAATTTGGTGATATCTATATATATAAAGTAAACTAATCAAGCTTGGCATACATCGTCATATTTAAACACAAAGTGACGAAAAGTATTTTTCTTTTTATGATATGCTAAATGACTACTTATTTTAGTTGTATGCATATATGTAGCGTGCTTATTGAATGTTGTGATTGCACTTGTTTACTTGTGATTTATAAGTGTCAATCTTGCGATGATATTCTATTTGCTTGTTTGTCGATGTCTTGTTTATGCACAATAGGACTTTTGATTAGATCTTGTGCACTAAGTTGATAAATTGCTTTTGTATTACTTATAGTATTAGATTTTCATCTTTGCATATGTTATGTGATTATTTTGCATAAATTATTTAGGAATGAGAATTAAGTAACACTAATTAAGTATCATGAAATATGATCAAGTGTCTAAATGAGTCACTACGTTTTTAAACATATAGTAGTCATGTAAAATGGTGTTTGGTATATATGCTTCTACTAAGGTGTTTAATGAATGTGTCATGCTATAAGATAGTAACTCATCTTTGATTGATCATGTAAACTAATCGTATTATGTTTGGTTGATAACACTTTGATGTTATCAATTTTTCCGTCTTTGGCTTAATTTCCATTTATGGTAAGTTTATAATCCTCAACTTGATCTATTTGCTAACATGTGTTAGAATATGTTTTTTTTTTTTTTTTGTTTTAATCTATCACATCTAATTAGGTCCATATGTTTCAAGTAAAATTAGGATACTTGAATGAGTTTCGGGAAGTCGATAAATGTCCATTGTTAAGGAGTGTTTGGCATAACTTGAAATTTGAACAATTTGGTAGTTAAACAATGTGTTTCATGGATATATGTACTACTATGATCTCTTGTTATCTTTGGACAATGTTTTGTACTAACGGATATGCAGGAAGACAACATTTGGGATGTTGTCAAATTTTCAAGTTTATGGATATTTCACTATGTATAGTGAAATTCGCTAGCCCCCGGTCAAAGTCTATCGGTAGAATGTTTCTATATTCATTTTTTGCATTTCCTAATCAGATATAAATTTAAGTTTATGTTCCAAGAATTTTCAAAAAATTTGGAAAAAGTTTTGACCTCGAGAATACCGTTCTGTCTCGTTTCTGTGACTTGGTGGAACCAAATTCAGGGTTCCGCCAGTGCATTTTCTGGGTAAACCCAGTTTTGGCCCAACGGATCAGACGAAACCCAAAACAGGGTTCCGCCCTTGTGTTCGTTTGGTTCCGCCAGTCACATGCAGAAAAATTTTCAACTTTTCAAAATTTCAACTTCTACACAATTCCAAATCATCCTTTTTAGTTAGAATCTCATTTCTCATTAGTTCATAACTGTACTAGGACCAATCTTATTCTCTAGAACCAATAGGAACCCACTTCCCGCCAAAAATTCAATTTAAACAAAACTCACCCAAGGAACCCTTCTGCATAAAGGAAGGAACCCTTTATTTGGTTCCTTGCCATCCGTGGGTACCTTACCACAAATGTTTTGTAATTGCTACCCACGGTTATTACATTCTTCCATTCTTAACTCATCCTTCATCCATTAGTTTCACTTATTTGGTGACTTGAAAACTTCCTAACTAATCCGGGCTCGTTACTTACAAAGATTACACACATGTAGATAGATAGAAAATCATGTAGAAACATAAATCAATCACCCTTTCCATAATGATCATAACGCTTCTAACATTCGTTATGTTGTAAGCATATCATACTTCATGATCCATCAAGAAGGTTACAAGATCTTGAAGTCATCATTTATTAAAGTATTCCAACATATGAAGATTCAAGGGCTCTTGACATCCTCAATGATTGAAGACTTCTTATTCAAAGAAGTTCATGTAGATTAGTCATTCATATCCATAAGACTTTTATGTCATGGATCATCATTGTATCATCACAATATAGAATAGATGGTTTATGTGTTTGTGCCATAAAACACAAGGTTTTTATGTTGGGCCACAAAACATAGTGGGAGTGGTTGTACCCTTGGAAAAGAACTCGACATCTAGCTTACTGTCGGAAATATTGTATAGGTGACGATAGGAGTGGTTGTACCTTGTAAAAGAACTCGGTATCTAGCTTTGTACCGGATAAAGTGTAAGCGACGATTGTAAGGTTTTCTCCGCCGAGAATGGAGGTTTTTGATCTAGTGAAGTAACTCTCGAGTTGGGTACTCGGGGAGTAGAGTAGGGCCGAGAGGAGATCCGTGACCGAACCACTATAAATTCTCGTGTTCGGTTTGCACTTTCCTTTTACTTATTGCTTTACTTTAATGTTTGCAATATGTGATTGTTTGTGTTGTGACTTGTTGATTATGCTTGTGTGATAACATGTCTTAAGTTTATGCTAGCCATAAACTAAACTTAACATCTTTCATATTAGAACAAGCTAAGAATAGATATTTGATACAACAAGAATAAGAGTTTTAAACGGTAACGGTATTCACCCCCCCCCCCTCTACGTTTTCACAGAGTCGACTAAAGTTATGTTTTTGTTATGTTAATGCATTTTTTTCTTTTTTTCCAGTTCCAGTCCGAGCTTTCGCGATTTCGCCGCTCAAACTGCGGGGGAGTGTTAGACCGAATATTATGTGATAAGACAGAATACTTTAGTTCCATTTGTGAGTTGTAGATTAGTATCACCTCACTGGCACATTCATTGTGATAAGCATAATTTATGGACTATGTCAATTTACCCTAGATAAGTCCTCTTGTATCCCCTATATATCCGTTTCTCTTGTAATGTACAGATCAATAAAAAGTACAATCATTGATGTTCATCATACGCATTATCTCATATATTATCACTTACGCTGTGTTCTCGAGTTAAATTTTGAGAGTAAAAAAAAAGCATGAAAAATCTTGTGTTCTCAAGTTTTTTTCAGAAAAGAAATGAAAAGAAGTTGATAGAATTAAAATCTTCCTCCACTTTTTGGAGGCAGAGGAAAAAAGTGAAGAGAATATTTTTCATTTCTTTTCTCCCTAATCTCTTCTTTTCTTTTACATATTTAACTCGAAAATACAACGTTAACTTTTGTTTATTTATCTCATAATTTTAGTAAAAAATAATTTTTTGAAACTTTACTTTATTATATAAAACTTATTTATATATTATATAAGATTGATTACATGACACCCATGACACATAGGAAACCCTTTTAAAAAAGCCACCTCATAAAAAATCATCCCATTAATTAATTTCGGATTATAAAAAAATAATAAAAAATTTACTTAATTTGCAGGTAATTTAAATATGGTATAGAATCTAATGTTAAAGATAAATACACTTATAATACATATCTTTATAAGAAAATATTAAATTATTTTCTATTATACATATCTATACCTTAATTATAATCCATATCTTTATAAGAAAATTTTAATACATATATATACTTTAATTATAGTTTAACATTATCAAGATTTAAGTTAATCCATGCCCTATATAAACCAACCAAAATTACATTCACATAAACACACACAGAAACTAGATTATACAGTAATAGTTTTACAAAGAACTCGACGAAGGAAGAATCGAAGCTGAGTTGGTTCTCGATATGATTCACGATGCATTAATGCAAGAAGTAATTCATTTTTTTTAAATATATCTTAATGTATTTGTTATTAAACATCAATTCATAGATGACAGTTGGGAGGCGATTTGCACACTCCTATAAATGATTGGGACACTATAAATTGGAGTGTCTTGCCATTTATACCCTCACATTACTTTTACTTATTTATATCCTGTGAGAATATAAATGACAATACATTCTAATTTATAGTGTCCCCATTATTTATGTGAGTGTGCAAATCACCTCGCATGACAGTTTGGTGCTATATGCATATCTAGTTCAAAACTATAATTACATCCACAATAATTTAGAAGTTATTATGACTAGCCTGACTTGTTGAACGAGTCTCACATCTACTATTTTTTATAATATCTTAATTTCGGACTCCTATATTTCTTTCAAACCGATATAAATTATAAATCTTATTCTTGTTGAATAATGTAAACCCCGTGGGTTGTTATCTTTCATTAATCATATTTATAGTGCTAATACATAAAACCTTAGAAGCCATAAATCCACACATCGGGCTTGGGCCTATTCATTATTCATCTAATACTCCCCGCAATTCGAGCGACGAAATCGCGAAAGCTCGGATTGGAGTACAAACGAGAAAAATTAATTATTAAAAAACAAAAATAAAACTAAAGATATTTATCTTGATGAATAATCAAGATTTTGATAGGTAGCCAATCGCGTAATCCGAAAAAAAATATATATTTGGTTTATGAATGCCTGCTTGTTCTGGTGCGTGACGGTGCATCCTTATGACTACGATTGCGATTCCGGTATGCTTTTCTTCGGAATTTATTTACGATGCCACGGCCGCTGATCTTGTCAAACACTTGGCTGCAGTTTTTGTTTTGGTTTTTTTTAGAGTGAATAAACGGCGGTGGCTAGGGTTTGACGAGGTGGCATTGAGGCGGCGGCTAAGGTGGCCAACCACGTCCGAGGATCAGACCTAGAGCTCTGATACCATGCTGAATAATGTAAACCCCGTGGGTTGTTATCTTTCATTAATCATATTTATAGTGCTAATACATAAAACCTTAGAAGCCATAAACCCACACATCGGACTTGGGCCTATTTATTATTCATCTAATAATTCTATATTCTCGTAAACAAACCAAACGTTTACCAAACGCTCCCACACATTTTTAATCAAATATTCTTTTGTTGTTTTCGGACTTGATATTTTTTCAGTTTAAAATTAAAATTGCCCAAAACAAAATTTATGGTGCGTTTGATATGAGTATATAGGAATGGGGTTATAGGTTTCATAGTGATTAAATATGTTTGTTGAGTGGGTTTAGGAATAATAGTCATACACTCATTACCCATCAATTTATTGTATTGAAATACATTTCGTGGGTACATCTCTTTTTCACTACAAAATTCAAATATCTATACACTTTTTATACCATTTTTATCATCCAAACATAAACAATCATAATCATATACTTTTTCATATTCATTATCATTATACCATATACCAAATCCGATATTCATGTAACTTCTAGCAACAAACCAAACGCCCCCTTACAATTAAAGCATGGGTACACGAATGAAGTAATAACTACCTTTTGCTCGTCATTTTTGTCCACGTTCATAGGGCTGTAAACGAACCAGACGAACACGAACGGAGCCTTATTCATGTTCGTTCGTTTAATTTTAGCCGAACAAATAAACGGACACGGACGCTTAAACGGACGAATTTTCTTGTTAATGTTCGTTTATTAAGAAAATGAGTTGTTCATGTTTGTTTATGTTCATTCATTAAGAAGTTAAACGAACCTAAATGACCGAACATAGACAAACAAAAATAACCTTTATTAAATAATACACAATATATCATTTTATAAGTATTTTTTTTGTTTAAACAAACAAATTTAAATTTTTTACAAATAAAAGATATGATATATAAACATAAATAAATAAATGAACATAAACAAACGTTAACGAAAGCATAATTGGACGTTCACGAACATAAATGAACGAACGCGACTCTTGTTCATGTTCGTTCATTTAACTAAACGAACGTAAAATATTGTTCATGTTCGTTCATTTAATAAACGAACGAAAATAAACGAACTTTTTACCGAACGGTTTATGAAATGTTCACTGAACGTTCAGTTCATTTACACCCCTAGACGTCCAGAAGGCTTTTTCTTTTCTTTTGTAAATTATGATATCGGCGGCAGAACAAACAAACTAACGAAATTGTGATGAAATTTCCAAACGGAAAATTTTGGTGTCGAAAATATAACTTTAGCACGGATTTCTAGTGCAACTTTTAAGCACACCTATCATTAGTTCACAAATTTTGAGAAACATGACAACACGTGCTTATCTCTTTTTAACACGTCATTATATCAGTTGTTTGCTAGCCGAAGAGTGAATTTGGATGTCATTATGGTCAAATTATTACAAAAACACTTTCATTTTGTAATTAAAGATAACTCCAAAAGTTGCTGACCAACAATGTATTCTTTTTGTATTAAAGAATTTTTAGTAACTTTATCGAGTCTAATTGGAGTATGATATATTAACTACTGCTTTCTTGAGTCTAGTTAAATAGTATGATATACTTTGTCATGTTAAGAAGGATGCATCAACTGAGGGAGTGTTACTATTTCACTTTTCATTATTCCATTTTAAATTATAAGTTAGAGTTATATGAAATGAGAAGAAAATTTATAATGAAAAGAATGAGAAAAAGCTACAATCACACATACAAAGGCTATGTTTGGTGCGGAGCATTTTGGAGGTTTTTGAGGCAATTAGTGGTGAGCAATGAGCTTTTTGATTTTTATTGGTCGTTTGGCAAAAGAGCGGTGAGCTTTGCTATTTTTAGGAATGTTCATTTTTCCAATGTTTCTCTAAGAAGCGGTGAACGGTGAGCGGTGAGCTGTGAGCTGTGACTACTGCTGACAGCTACCTCACTGCTCACTGCTACTTTTACCTAACACACCAAAAAAATGTGTGACTATAAATCTTTCTTATTTTTCTCATTTTAGTTTCTGTTTTCTCTAGAAACATTTGTATACCACTAAACTTTTCACATACGCTCTTATCGAGACTTAAAACTATCACCTTTTGTTGGTAAGTCGCTCAATAACTCTGGACTAAAGAATTTTCATTTTTGGTATAGCTAAAATGAAAGACCTAGGCTATATTTGGCAAAAGTAGCTGTGAGCAGTAGCATTGAGCAGTAGCAGTGAGCAGTAGCTGTGAGCTGTGAGCAGTAGCCAAAAAAGCTCACAGCTTCATAAAGAAGCATTGGGAAAATGAGCTTTTCTAAAAAATAGCAAAGCCCACAGCTCTCATGCCAAACAAACATCAAAAATAAAAAAGCTCATTCTCACCGCTCATTACCCCAAAAAGTTCCAAAAAAGCTCCGCGCCAAACATAGCCCTAGTAAACTTGTATACCATGTTTCCGTTTTTGTCCTATTTACGAGATTGAAGAAAATCTTCAATATTGTGTGCCTCGGGTCTGAGATTGTTATCAACCAATACTGCATTGCAGTCCCTACTGGTGTTATGTGAGTTTTTAGAATACATATAGAGGAGTGTTTGGTTTATTTTTTCTTAAGTCTGGAGCTCTTTTTCTTTTGTTGGGCCCTTCCGGTTCACATAGCTCATGTGTATCTAGTTTGTAATTTTGTGTTCTTAGGTAGTGCTAGTTACGGGTGCATTTGGTGTGGCTAGTTCTGGTGTTTGTGATGTGTTCCTCTTGAGGCATGTCTCTGGAGGGTGTTTGTTTTTGTCTTTTATAAAAGTGCCTTTCAAAAAAAAAATAAACGATAGAAAATCACTAAGATAATAAGGACACTAAAATGTGCAATTAAAAATATATTAGCGTGAATCATAAAATTTGGTAATTTTGTTCTATATGTAGGTGGGGTGGAGATGAGACAATTCTCTAACCAATACTTTATAGCAAAATATGTTAACGTCTTTGTTAAAAACCAACTTGAACACGATTTACACTTTGCTAAAAAAAAAACGATTTACACGTCTACACATCTTGTCGTTTCCTCTAGTAGTGTTAAATGGGTTGTTTGAGTATGACGCGATGGTCAATTTTTGTAGTTATACGAACCTATTTAACGTTTTCTCATATACTATGTTTTGTAACTATTTGAGCCAAATTGTCGATCGAACGGACAGGATAAAATGAGTTTTCTTTTGAAACATAGTTGTCTTAACGATAGTTCGTACATAGAAAAATTATTTGGTAAACATATAACACCCATATCCTTTATATACTAAATAAAGAAAACCTCAATTAGAGGTTTTGACATTTTGAAAAACTAAATAATTCCTTGTTAGTTACTTTATACGTCTCAAATTATTGTTCATGGGCAAAAAAAAACTCAAACTTTAAAATTAGTGGAATCGCTACACTCTTCAATAAATCAAATATCATCCACACTTATTAAACTCTTTTTTATTGGTTGAGACAAGTAGAGTATTCCTGTACTATTCCTTTAAGACATCCAAAAATAAAAACAATGACTATAATTTTGAGACGAGAGGAGTAGTTAACATACACTTCAACTCTTAGTAGTCATAAGACAAAGCTACGAACGGCGCTCGCCGTTGGCTCGCCACCACACCAGGTGGTCTCTTCGTTTTGCTTCATCGTTGCAGTGAAGCACAAGGAGACAAAGAACTTTCTTGAAAAATAGCCGTTTAACCACAGTTAAACGGTTATATTAAATTGTAACATTTTTTTAATTCAATTTTTTTTTTTTAATTTAAATCCTCATCTCGGTCATTTTAAATTCTTTGTTGTCCGACCCGATTGTACGGGTCTAATGAGTTTTAGTGTTATTATGAAGTGCACATCCGCCATACGCCATTTGACATACGGCGTAACACCTGATGCATTAGATGTGTATTTACAAATGAGGGAACATTGTGCATACGATTGTCTAGATAATTTTACTATGTGTGTTTTCGAATTGTTTATGCCTGAGTTTTTAAGAAAACCTGACCTGAATGACATTCACAATTTATACAACGCACATAACGGATTTCATGGGTTACCGAGAATGTTTGGAAGTATTGATTGTATGCACTGAGAATGGGTTAATTGTCCGAAAGAATGGCACGGCAATTTCACAGGGTGATAGAAAATATCCAACTATAATGCTTTAAGTAGTTGTGTCACATAACTTGTGGATTTTGCATGCATTTTTTGGGGTAGTGGTGCGAATAACATTATTACCGTTTTGAATAGTTCTCCGTTATTCGACGACCTTCTTGATGACATCGCCCTCGTGGCTCCGTTTGAAGTTAATGGAGTTACATTTAAACAAGGGTATTATCTAGCTGACGGGGTTTATCCACAGTGGTCATCTTTTGTCAAATCATTTACGGTTGCAAATTTTGATAAAAATGCCGCATTTAAACGGCGACAAGAAAGTGCTCGAAAAGGCATTGAAAGAGCTTTTGGTGTCCTCCAAGGACGTTGGCATGTTATAAGCTAACCGGCACGTACTTAGACTGTCAACAAATTACGGAAAGTCATGTACACGTGCATCATATTGCATAACATGATTTTGAAATATGAAAAATTTGCGATATCCGAAATGAGCGAGATTTATATTTGTCCGCGAGTAAATTTTCAACGGCCATGGATCGAGCGATGCGAAGTGCAATGGAAGAAAACCAAAGAACTTTGTGATAAACAAACGCATACAAGGTTTCAACGAAATATTATTGAGTATGTTTGGCAACAACATCTATGATGTCTTGAACATCAACAAAATATTTAGTTTCTTTATAATTTGATGTATATATATTTTTTTGAGTAAATTTCAAATATGGTCCCTGTGGTTTGATGAGATTGCACGACAAGTCCCTGGTATATGGAAATTGCAGGCGGCTTCCCTGTGAGCAAGTTTGGGTTTCACTTTAGTCCCTGGCTTCTAACGAGGTTAGTTTCATCCCGTTAACTCTAGCCACGTGATTATCACGAGAGGGCATTATTGTCATTTTAGTACTTGTCCCAAATAAAAAAATGGTGCACACGGATGGTTTGATTATTTTAATGGGTTTAACCCTAAACCCGATCCAATGTCAGTTTTATTAGTATAAAACACAAATTAAAACCCTAAGAAAAATCATAGTCGTCCCCAAATTTAATCCTTTGATCCCACTTTAATCCTCATCATTTAAAATGCAAACTTGGTACATTAGAGCTGATGGGGAAAACTTTGATGAAGATGTTTATAGTAATAGCACTCAATACCTTTGAACCCATTGTTTCATTTTTAGTATATAATCTATTTATTGAAAAATGATGTCATTTGAAGTATCTAATAAGTGTTTTGAATATTTAACAGGTACGTATAAGAATTTGTTTTCAATGAAGCTCCATTATGGTGGAAGGTTCACTGAGTGTCCAAATAGGAAGTATGTTGAAGGTGAGGTTACCTTTGTGGACATGATTGACATGCAACAATTTAACATTGATTTGTTATACTCAGTATTGAACTCTTCAGGCTATGATTGTAGTGGAAATTTGTATTTTCACTATAAGATACCATTAAAAGGGTTAGATAAATTCTTGAAGCCTTTGGTTAATGAGTCTGATTGTGAAGGAATGTTAGAATATGTCCCTAACCATAAGACTATGTATGTTTATGTTGAGAATGGGCATACCACAATAGGAACTGTTAATGACCAGCCTAACACAAACATAAGTGTGAACAGTGAGGAAGTCAATGATGGTGAAGAAGAGAGTGATGGTGAGCAAGAGAGTGATGGTGAGGAACAGAGTGATGTGAGGAAGACAGTGAGACTAATGAATAGAGTGATGGTGAGGAAGACAGTGAGACTGATGAGGAAGAGGATTTAGTTGAGGATGAAGAACATATGGTTGATGAAGTAGATGTGAACATGACAGGTTTCAAGTTTGAAGTAGATGGCGAGGGTGAGTTGATTGACACCATTAAACCCAATGTTAGTTTAACTGAAAATGATTTGCATGAAGTAGATTTTGAGTCTTGCCCAAGTGATGATGAAAATGACAGTGCTAGAACACAGGGACTTAGGAAATTAAGAAAGGGTATTAAGAATAGTTTCTCTGTTGGTAAAGAGTTTGCAAATCAATAAGAAGCAAAGGATAGGATTAGAGCTTATGCAATTGAGGCAAGAAGGAACATAGAATTTAAGAAAAATGATAAGCTAAGGTTAAGGGTGATTTGTAAAGGTGTGGTACCAAGTGTGAACAACAAAGATGCTTTTGCTGACAAAGTGTATAGTCAAACAGACCATAAATCTGTCAAGGGCAAGGAGGTAATTGTACATACAGAAAATGACAAAGTTGAATGTCCTTGGCTTTTGTATATCTCTAAAGGGGATAAGGGTAAGTGGGTTGTTAAAACCTTTAATGATGAGCATAAATGCTTACAATCCAGGAAAATTAAACATTTCACCTCCACTTTCCTCTCCAAACACATCATAGATATCATAACCAATAACCCTGAAATCCCAATTTTAGCTGTGCAAGAAGAGATGCAGAAAAAATTTCATGTAGGGGTTTCTGGGACAAAAGCTTTTAGGGCTAAAGCAAAAGCACAAAAGATTATGAAAGGAGATGCTCAAAACCAGTATGCTTTACTTAGGGATTATGTGATTGAGTTACAGAGGTGCAACCCAAATACCACTGTTAAAATTGATGTCTACAGGGAAGAAGATCCAGAAATAAATACAAGAATTTTTAGAAGGATCTATGTCTGTTTGGGTGCTCTAAAAAAGGGGTTTAAAGCTAGTGGTAGGGAGTTGTTAGGTTTGGATGGAGCATTCATGAGGGGTCAATATCAGGGACAACTACTTACAGCTGTTGGTGTGGATGCAAATAATGGGATATACCCTGTTGCTTATGTTATTGTGGAATCTGAATCACAACACTCTTGGACTTAGTTCTTAAATTGCCTAGGTGATGATTTAGACTTATACAGCAACTCACATTTTACTTTCATCACAGACAGGCAAAAGGTACAATTCACATTTCACATTTCATAGTTAACATTGATGTATTTACTTTTGTAAAAATGACCATTGATTTGTTTATTCATAGTTAACATCGATGTATTTACTTATATAGGGTCTGTTACCTGCAATAGCAAAGTTATTTCCATCTGCTGAGCATAGGTACTGTGTGAGGCACATAAATGAGAACATGAACCTGACATGGAAAGGAGGTGAGTTCAAGGACATGTTGTGGAAGCGTGCAACTGCATTGACTGTGGTTGAGTTTGAAAGAGGTATGTAAGAGTTGAAAGGATACAATAAGAAAGCATATGAGTATTTGAACAAAATTGCACCACAACATTGGAGTAGAAGTCACTTTTCTGGTTAGTACATTTTACTTATTTTTCACTTTTTAAGTAGATTAAAACCTGGTCATGTAAATTTAACTTAACTTACAATGTTAAATTAGGGAGGGCTCATTGTGACCTGTTAATCAACAATATCTGTGAGGTCTTCAACAGACAGCTTTTAGATGCTAGGGATAGTCCTATTATTACTGCCCTTGAATATGTGAAAGAATCTATACTACTTATAATAGAGGAAGGACTCTCTCTCCAAAAAAATTCAGATGTACAAAAAATGATGCATAGTTTACAACACTTTAAAGCAAGCAATTTTCATAATTACTGTTGGGAATTATATTTATTGATTTGATGATACAAAACAAAAAGAATGAAACATGAAGAGCTTGAAGTGACAAGAAGGAATTCTACAAAAGATAGGAAGGACTTGCTTGCAAAAGAAGTTTTATTTATTAGTCCTTCGTAGTATTTTGTAAACCCTAATATCTCTCTATATAAAGAGATCAAGGGTGTAGGATTTTATAATTGAAGTCTTCCACAATGTAGACGTCTAGTAAAGGTGTGTATGTAACCTAGGCGCAGAAGATAAACGCCTAGGGTTTAGTGTTTTAGTTTAGATAACGTGTTCTACTTGATCAAGGTAGAACATGTTAAGTAGTTTGTAATCGTTAGAGAAGTGAAAGATAATGAAAAACCTTGTTTATAATAATGATTGATTCAATGTTTGAATATTCCGTCTTCATTATTATGTGTTTCTAGATATAATATTAGACCTCGTCTAAGAGCTACAACGATCTTATCAATTGGCATCAGAGCTATGTTAGCTCGTGATCTAGGGATTATACAAGGTTTGTCGAAGAAAAGCTGATTGGAAAAAGGTATCTCGTACAAATTCATTAAATCTATTTGTCGTTCAATTGGTTACCTCGTACTGATATTGTTTTCGGCGTGTGGAATTCAAAGATTTTATATTTGTTTCACGTTACTAATGATTGATGGGGAGTTCATTAATGCTGCTAGTGATTATCAATTACTCGTATTACTTTAATCGACTTTGGGTAAGAAGAAAATAACAAAGTAAAAAAAAAAAAAAAAAAAAAAACCTTCCTACGCGTTTCTCGATGGCAACATAAATACTAAACGGTGGATAACAAATTCAGTGGTTGTCGTTAATGATTTTGGCTGATTGAATGCAAGACTGTACGGTAATGAATTAATTAAACGTGGGTCGGTGATAGGTTGTGAAAATTGTTCAAGATTTGTTTGTATATTCGATTTGTGCATACTGCTACCTAGTACTATTGACGCTGCTGCTGCTATTGATATTTAATTTGATTGGTGATGCGTGGGGTCCAAGATGAATTTGTTACCTCGTATTATCTTTAATTGGTTTTGTCGTCTCTTGCAAGGTAATCTCGTATTTATTTTGATTGTCGGTTAGTGCATGATACGTGAGAATCACACCAGGCTTTACCTCTCAAAAGATCTTGAGAAGCTTACAACCCCCACCAGGCAGTGTACCTGATCGTTGTAGTATAGTATAGTGACAAGTACCGGGGGATTGATCGTTCAGCTAGGAATAGTGTCGCTAGGATTAGAAAACCTAAATACTAGTTCTAGAAATGAGGGATGATTCTTTTTGTATTTTTATATATTTTAGAAAGCAAGTAAATATCTCGGGTTTGAAGGATTTTGGGCGGAATTAGTTGCTAGTCAACTAACCCAATACTAAAGATGCAATCAAAATAAAATACTAAAAATGAAAATAAAACTATATTAAACTAAGGTTGTGAGCAATAAGTGGAGAAATGTGTTTACTTAGATTTCACTACTCCCTAGATATCTTTTACACGTTAATTACTTGTTATAGTTGCGTGGATGACGGATTGTATTATTTAATACCATTCATGGGGTGGCGTACTTACTTCCCCAATCCTATGAGTGCCTACTTCACTCCTATGTCGAGCCTGCAAGAAGCTCCTAACATGGAATCATTAGAATTTACTCATGCATTAAATACAACTAATAAAACCTAGTACACATCGGTTCATGTTTCCTAAGACGTTCAAGCATGTTACCATTTGGAGATCTGCCAGTTTTCTTAAGCCTAACATTGAAATCATTCATCCAATACAACCATAAACAAGTAATCAACATCTAGGTTTCATTAGATCTAAGCAAACGCAAGATAGATCTAGCCTAACATGGTGGAATCAAGACAAGCACAAGATATAGACAACCAACACATAGACATATTGATTGAATTAAGTAAAGACTTATCTTAATAACACATGTAAGGATTCAAGGGTTGAAAACCCTTGAAAAGCTGTAAAATTCGTATATGGTTCGGCCTTAGGGTTTCTCCAAACTTGTTCCTCTTTAATGAATGAAAATTAGAAAACTATATATAGATAATAGAGGCTGACGGCGTCAAGAACAACCTTGTGACGCTGTTATCTCGCCGCCAAAATAATCCTCGGACTGCCTTGATCTACATTTGACGTCGTCATGTAGTCCATTATTGCAGGCCGTCACACTTTTAACTCTTGACGCTCTACTCCGTGACGCCTTCATTTCTGTACTGGGTCGTCATGATCTTTACTCTTGACGTCGTCAAATTCTTCCTCTTGACGCTGTCACACACTGTTCCCAGCATGGAAAATTAAGTCTTTGGCGTTTTCTTCACTTTTATGCTCCAAAAACGTCCGAATTGCTTCCTTTTCCAGATTTCACTCCCAAAGTACCTAAAATCACAAAAGGAACGATTTAGGGCAATATTTGATCAAATAAATTCAATTTCGGGCTTAAATGACCCCCTAAAAACGGATCATTTTTCGCCTCATCATATACCCTTACACTTGAGATTTGCTTGTCCTCAAGCAAATGCGCTTTTATTCTAATCAAAATACAAGTTAGGGGTCATTTAACACTAATATAAAAGTAATTACAACAAATAATCGTTCCACTAAAGACCAAAGACAAGCACGGAGGTCATACACTAGCACCTCACAAATAGTCTTTAGATACTCACATCTCTCGGGTGTAATAAAGTATAAATTACAATATGAAAACGGAAGATATCTCTCACTACCTGTCATAACAAAATAGATTACCATAGGCTTGGGAAAGGATCAAACCTCCACCACATGGCGTAAGCACTTAGGATAAACTATCAAAGAGGTCTTTAAAAAGGGTTGTAACGTTAGGTGTAGGGATATGAAATACACGGTTTTGTTGAATATAGGCAGTCTTTACTGGTGGCGAGTTAACAATCTTGGTCAATTACATGTACAATGTGGCGTTGCTAAGCCAAGACTAGACTCGACTTAAGCTAATAAATGAAAAATAACAAAAACATAAAATAAACATAGAATAAAAAGGGATGGTAGTCCGTATGTTTTTTTTTATTATTTTTTTTTTGCATACACTCTTACCCTACCATCCAAAATAATACATCATAGGGAATGAAAATTCCCCTTACACTTGAATCTTTACATACTTTACAATAAACTAATCTAATGACTCGAATTAAGAAAATCAAAACACTTAGAGTACTTTTAAGATTAACGTACATATGGGGGTAATATATGATGTTCTTCCCCATTACACCATAACACAAGTACTTTACCCATGAGTCGCAATCGTCCCAAAACAATATGTACAAGGATATGACTCGACTTAGCAACCATGTAATCAATTAGATAATTAACTTAGGGTTTAACAAATAACAATAATGCACTAAAGATGAGCGCATACACGGAAGGCTAAGGCGATTTGGGTGTACATTTAAGTAGGGTGTAACAAATTCTTCATTTAAGTAAAATGCTTAAAGTTAGAAACGAAAAGATAGGCTCGGAGGGGTGTACTAGGGGTTTCGTGTACTAAAAATGAGTACAACGCTAAGGTGTGGGAAAAATTAGTTGCCTTAACTAGCCAAGTAATATGACTTAAATGGTCAAGTAATTATGATACGGGTTTAACACAAGGGTGATCCTAATGCCTCTTATCATCTAGTAAATCCTACTACACGAATGTAGTCTCACTAGCGGTCTCGGGATGCATCACTAACGCAAGTTCTAGAATCTAAATGCTACCGGTACACTCATAAGCACTAATAGTAAATGCTTTTCCTATCAAATCTAAAGGCGAACCTCACATATTTGGGTGAAAAATTTTTCTGAATGGTACGGTTATGTGCTAGTCATACAATCTCCTATCCATGAGACGCTTGCTATGGCTAAAGTTTCACTCCTAAATGTTGTAAAAAATTTTAAATTTGGCGCTAAAATTGCACTAACAAATATTTCTCATAGTTTTATTACACATCTACTATCAAACAAAACAAACTCAAGCGAAAGTGTATTTGTAAGGTATCATCATTTTACCCTCCCCTTACACTTAAGATGAACATTGTCCCCAATGTTCAAGTAAAGAATGTAAAAGTGAAATAGTAAAAAGAATGAAATCAAATACTCCCCTGATTCACTCGGTATGGATAATAAGGTGGCCAGGTTAGATCTTCCTTCAAGAAAATGAACAATCAAAGCTTCCCTTCCAGAAAAATAATCATCTTCTTGTCATACATAACCTGTAAATCCTGAGAAAACAGACAAAGCAACCTCGCATAAAATCGGCGGCAATCTACATAAGTTACTAAATCCTAGAAAACAAAGTAAGATATAATGCTTGTGGAATGAAGTTTTCAGATTTCCTGGAGATTATAAAACTTAATAATTCAACAAAAACTTTAACTCCGTTAGAAAAACAAAATCGGTAAAATTTTCAGATTTTTACACGTGACGCCGTCAAGAGCAAGCTCATGACACCGTCAGAAGTGACCTGCAGAAATTCTTGTGTTAAGTTTCCGGAAAATTTCTGGAAAAACTTGGTCCTACTTCCTGGAAAATCCTGCAAAACTTCATTATGACTCAATACAAGCATTTGACTCTAACCATTATGAATATACATGTTCACTTAATATTGTGGAGAATCATGATCGGTTTGTTTTTTAAAAACATATTTGGGGTTTCCCCTTACACTTATCTTTTGCAAAAATACTTTTAGGTGATGTTAAGACTAGGCCAAAACAACAAATATAAAGTATTTCCACTTTTTTAGTTTAGAAACATGATCTACCAACAATAAAAATAAAGCATGCATACGGAAGCAAATACCAAACAAACAAACAAAATAAAATCACACAAAGCATGGGTTGCCTCCCAAGAAGCGCTTTTCTTTATTTACGAGTCTTGTAGCTAGACTCAAGGTCATGGGTTACTACGTTACCTCATCGTTGGTTTCACTCTCTAGGTCATCTTCTAAACTAGTATCGCTTTCATAGTGTAAGTACTTCGGGTCTTCGAACTCGAAGACATCTTCTCGATACTTAGAATCAAGCTTACTAACATCCTTAAAGAATCCACATGATAAATCGAAAGTGTTCTTACACCCTCTTCGAACATCTTCATCACACAAAATAAGTTGGGAACTTATCCTATCAAGCCCGTCACAATCGATTTCCTTGAGATCTCTTCTCTTGTACGGTGTTTGATATGAAACCCTCCTAATTCCATCAGCGAAGGTCATGATCCCATTCCGGTCATCAACTATCAACTTAGTGATTTCACAAAAGGGTGCTCCAAAAACGACTTGTGATAACCTCGGATAGACAAAGTCTTCGATGTTGTCCACAATCGTAAATGCCATAGTGAATGCCATATTTCCTACGAACACCTTGATTTCATTATCTCTACCAACCACATTCTCTCCTTTGTAAATCATTCCCCATCTGCAGATATTGTTATAATGGAATAGGGACATAAAATTCTTAGGCAGGAATATGTTAATGTAGAGGTTATCGAAGTACTTATGACCGATCATGCAGGGAATTTTGAGATTATTCGGATCACGCCTCCTTATCTTCCCCGATTCTCCATCCTTCGACCCATATAGATTCCCCTCAAGGGAAGGACGATACTCGTACACCTCCTTATTACCCCTACGAAAAATCACCTTCTTAACACCATTGGTGAACAATGCACTACCATCCTTCTCATCAAGGATTACTCCTGATTCATTGATAAACGGTTTCCCAAGAACAAGGTTAGTTAATGTTCGATTGGTGAGAGGGTCCACGTCATCGACCATGGTGAGGTCAGTATTGTAAACAAGTTCTCCAATCATAATTGATAGATTTCTTATCACCCTTGCATTATCGACTCTCTCGCACACTATGCGTTCTGGGAAGGCTTCTTGGTATAGGGAAAGGGGGATTATGTTGACTGGGAAGCTAGGATCTATATGGCTATCGGTTAAGAGCTTTTCCTTAATGGTGCAGGAGATCTTGAAAACTTTAGGGTTGCTTTCATCAGTCCTATCGCTACTTCCACTAGTAACATCCTCCATTTTTCTCTCGGGTTCCTCTATAATAGATTTACCCAAAATGGCTGGATTTCTCGTATGCTCTTCCGATCCCTCTTTCCCTTCATCCGATTTGCTAAATACTTGCGCGGTGCACCGCTCGGATGAGTTGGTAGGGCTTCTGGCCAAAACTTGGTCCACCCTTGAAGTCTCCTCTTTAGCTGTATGACCAATTTTTTTAGTTCGTTGTTGGTTCAAGTTAGGTGTAGAAGCAGATATCGTGGTGATGGTATTTACGAAATGGATTGATCCTAGGGGGTTGACAGGTTCTTTTTCTTTTGGTGACAGATGTTTGAATAGCTTACTAGGACTTTTTATCTTCACAGGAGAGGTTGGCGGACTCATGATGGTAACAGATTTGACCTCATCAACGTGAATATGTTTATTAACAACGTGCTCTTTGATAGCAGTTAACAGATTACAAATCTTGTTATTCATATCGGCCTGCTGTTGTCTAAATTTAGCCTCAAGCGTAGAGAGCTGCAATTCTTGAGATAGAATGAATTTTCGCAAGGCATCTTCACAGCTTTGCCTAGGAGTGCTTTGTGATGGAAAATGCTCGGACCATTCGAGTGGTGAGGAGTCATTGAAGGATACGCTCCGCGTTTGGTACCTTCTGAAATTAGGTTTATCCTTCCATGCCTCATAGGCCTCATCAGAAGTTCGAGGACCTCGACTAACGTGTGACGATGTGAATTCGTTATAAGCACGTTTTGGAAGCTCCATGCAGTTATGAGTCTCGTGAGGGCCATTACACAATTTACATGTAGAAGCGATTCTGCTTACTTGGCTTGCAAGCTTTTGAGTTTCATAAGATTTCATGAGAAACTTGACTCGACCTTCAAGTTCCATGATCCTACGGTCGGGAGTGCTAGAATTATTCGAAGGCAAAGATATTGCCTTGACCATTTTGTTCAAATCACGGGGATCATTCCAACTTTCGTTGTCATAGAGAGCAAGATCTTCTATGAGTTCCCATGATTGTTCCGCACTTAGATCACGTAGCTTACCACCGGCCGATTGGTCAATGGCTCGCCTCGTGGAGAGATCGATATGGTCATAAAAAATTTGGACTTGGAGCCAAAGATCTATGCCATGATGAGGGACTTTTTGGAGTAAGTCCTTGAAACGAGTCCATGCTTCATAAAGAGATTCATTTTGACGTTGTTGGAACATCAAGATGTCATTTCTAAGCTTAGTAGTTCTCCCCGGTGGGAAAAATTGAGCAAGGAAACGAGTGGTGAGATCATCCCATGTGGTGATGGATCCCGCGGGTAAACGCTCAAGCCATTGACTAGCTTGATCCCGTAGAGAGAATTGGAATAGGCGTAATCGGGTTGTCTCTCTAGTTGCAACATCTAGGTCTATGGAATCTACAATTTTAAGGAAGTCCTTAAGATGTTGATTTGGATCTTCGGAACGAAGTCCATGGAATGCACATCCGCTTTGCACCAACCGGATGGTGTCGGATCGCAAGGGGGTCACATTGGCTCCGGTGAGCTCAATGGTGTTTTGGTAGCCTTGGTGGCTAGGTCGGGAATACTCTCCTAAGGTTCGGGGCCTAAGAGGTTCTAGTGGTGGGTTTTGTTGTGGTGGGATGACGGGTTCAAAGATGTTCCCATCGTCCATGATGTCAGGTGGTGAAGAGTTACGAACAAAAACACAAAGAAATAAGATAGACTAAAGAGAACCTAAAAATAAAAATAAAATCTTACTAGAAAGGAATCTAGCAAGTAGAACTAATAAAAAGAGATTCTAACCTAGAAAATAACTATTCCCCAGGCTGCGGCGCCAAAAACTTGATACGTGGGAATCGCACCAGGCTTTACCTCTCAAGGGATCTTGAGAAGCTTACAACCCCTACCAGGCAGTGTACCTGATCGTTGTAGTATAGTATAGTGACAAGTACCGGGGGATTGTTCGTTCAGCTAGGAATAGTGTCGCTAGGATTAGAAAACCTAAATACTAGTTCTAGAGATGAGGGATGATTCTTTTTGTATTTTTATATATTTAAGAAAGCAAGTAAATATCTCGGGTTTGAAGGATTTTAGGCGGAATTAGTTGCTAGTCAACTAACCCAATACTAAAGATGCAATCAAAATAAAATACTAAAAATGAAAATAAAACTATATTAAACTAAGGTTGTGAGCAATAAGTGGAGAAATGTGTTTACTTAGATTTCACTACTCCATAGATATCTTTTACACGTTAATTACTTGTTATAGTTGCGTGGATGACGGATTGTATTCTTTAATACCATTCATGGGGTGGCGTACTTACTTCCCCAATCCTATGAGTGCCTACTTCACTCCTATGCCGAGCCTGCAAGAAGCTCCTAACATGGGATCATTAAAATTTACTCATGCATTAAATACAACCAATAAAACCTAGTACACATCGTTTCATGTTTCCTAAGACGTTCAAGCATGTTACCATTTGGAGATCTGCCAGTTTTCTTAAGCCTAACATTGAAATCATTCATCCAATACAACCATAAACAAGTAATCAATACATAATCAACATCTAGGTTTCATTAGATCTAAGCAAACACAAGATAGATCTAGCCTAACATGGTGGAATCAAGACAAGCACAAGATATAGACAACCAACACATAGACATATTGATTGAATTAAGTAAAGACTTATCTTAATAACACATGTAAGGATTCAAGGGTTGAAAACCCTTGAAAAGCTGTAAAATTCGTATATGGTTCGGCCTTAGGGTTTCTCCAAACTTGTTCCTCTTTAATGAATGAAAATTAGAAAACTATATATAGATAATAGAGGCTGACGGTGTCAAGAACAACCTTGTGACGCTGTCATCTCGCCGCCAAAATAATCCTCGGACTGCCTTGATCTACATTTGACGCCGTCATGTAGTCCATTATTGCAGGCCGTCATACTTTTAACTCTTGACGCTCTACTCCGTGACGCCTTCATTTCTGTAGTGGGTCGTCATGATCTTTACTCTTGACGCCGTCAAATTCTTCCTCTTGACGTTGTCACACACTGTTCCCAGCATGGAAAATTAAGTCTTTGGCGTTTTCTTCACTTTTATGCTCCAAAAACGTCCGAATTGCTTCCTTTTCCAGATTTCACTCCCAAAGTACCTAAAATCACAAAAGGAACGATTTAGGGCAATATTTGATCAAATAAATTCAATTCCGGGCTTAAATGACCCCCTAAAAATGGATCATTTTTCGCCTCATCAGTGCATGTTGTTGATTAATTGTTTGCTATTTGAGATTAAATAAATATGACAAACATGACAAGCACTAACTTCGTACGAGTATAATGATTGGTGATTATGGTTTCACTTGGCGACAAAGAAGTAATGCACAAACTGTTGAATTGTTTTTGTTCCATAGAATGGATAAACCGACTTTGTGATTGGTGCTAAAAAAAATTAATGGGTCGGTGAGCAATAAAAGTAACCTCGTACTTCATAAGTTGGTGCTAAAGTTGCTGCTTGTACATGATCTCAAGGTTCATCATCATGGGTCTTTGATAACATCGTATAGTTATTAAAATCCCATTGGTTTGTGCTATATTAATGGTTCGGTGAGCAGAACAGCTGTTGAGTATTTGCACATGCTAGACACGAAGGTCAATGATATATTTAAAGAAGAATTTTTGTGCTGCTAGCTTGAATTTTTGCTGTCTTGTATATTTTTATTCTGCTCCATTGTTTTTGAAAGTACTGCTCTTGTAACTAACGTACTGCTGCTCGACTAAAGTACTGTTATTTCAAAGTACTGCTCCAAGGTACTATTCATTGCAAAGTACTGCTGCGTTTAGATGATTCATGGAGACAAGTAAAGGGTTTTATGGTTCAATATATATGCATGATTTACGAGCAGTGAGGGGAAGCCGAGATGGATTTTTATAAGATTGATTTACTTTGGCTCTCGGCTAATTATGAGCAGTTTGTTAGATTACACACACAGGTTATTAGTTTCACACACACAAGATGGTTAGTTGGTTTATGTTCTTAAAAGTTTTAAAGGCTCGTATTTGTTCATATTGGAAGAATTGATTACGAAGAAGATTGTTTATCACTTATTTGAAGTTGAAGTGGAGTTTCTTGGATACATGTTCTTATCATATCTCAAAGACTTGATGAATCTAGCAAATTGGTATATTATCTACAAACTAAAGGTGCTTAATGTCACATTTGCTATCACTTGAAGGAGTTACGTTATTGTGCTCAGTGTCTCATATTAGTTGAGGATTTTGTCAAGAGGTTGTGATCTACTTATATTTATGGTTTCGTATAAGTTTGGAGTCACATGGTTAGTACAAGATATAAGGCACAAGTTTGGGTTATTCTACTTCTTCATCAAATTCATTATACTTGATTTTCTTCATCAGTGATCATTACAAGAAGCTTACAGATTTGAAGAATCACGAAGATGATTAACACATTGGTTTCAGGGGAAGTATTTTATCATGTGTTTTAATCATTTGATGTATATGCACCACTCAAGGGGAAGTTTCTATTACTTATATGTTCCCTATTTGTTGATAACAAAAAGGGGAATAGATGTTAGAAGAGATTTGGAGTGGCATGGCATGGCTTAAGGGGAAGACAAGATTGTTTCATTCATGGCGAGATTTAATTATCTCAACTTTTCTACTTCGTCTAGGGAAGTTCGTACATGAAGGTGTTTGTTTTGTCATCATCAATAAGGGGAAGATTGTTGGGAATTATATTGATTGATTTGATGATACAAAACAAAAAGTATGAAACATGAAGGGCTTGAAGTGACAAGAAGGAATTCTACAAAAGATGGGAAGGACTTGCTTGCAAAAGAAGTTTTATTTATTAGTCCTTCGTAGTATTTTGTAAACCCTAATATCTCTCTATATAAAGAGACCAAGGGTGTAGGATTTTATAATTCAAGTCTTTCACAATGTAGACGTCTAGTAAAGGTGTGTATGTAACCTAGGCGCAGAAGATAAACGCCTAGGGTTTAGTGTTTTAGTTTAGATAACGTGTTCTACTTGATCAAGGTAGAACATGTTAAGTAGTTTGTAATCGTTAGAGAAGTGAATGATAATGAAAAACCTTATTCATAATAATGATTGATTCTATGTTTGAATATTCCGCCTTCATTATTCTGTGTTCCTAGATATAATATTAGACCTCGTCTAAGAGCTACAACGATCTTATCAATTACAACAACCAAAGCATTGTGTACAACAAATACTAGCATGAATCGAAATTCAGACCGTTTTCCTTAAAATTCTACATTAATAGCATTAAAAACACCCCTACACCCAATATTACAATCTCTTAAACACAATGTACAACCCTCATTCTACATTAATAGCATTAAAAACACCCCTACACCCAATATCACAATTATTTAAACATAATGTACAACCCTCATTCTACATTAATATCATTAAACAACACCCTACACCCAATATTACAATCATTTAAACACAATGTACAACCCTCATTTTACATTAATAGCATTAAAAACACCCCTACACCCAATATTACAATCATTTAAACATGATGTACAACCCTCCATCTTAACCTAGACACAAACCTGTGACCAAGACTCGACTCAATAAAACTCGACTCGATACACAAGGCTGTGAGCTCAAGCTCACGGCATCCCTTGTTTTAGCGACTCAATAACAACGACAACAACAAAAAGAAAGAAAATGATACCAAACAATTATTTAGCTTCATATTTATTAGTTTTAATTTTTATTTAATAAAAACCTCTTAAAAAATTCATGTACTTATCCCCACCGTCGCTAGAACGACAAAAAAGGTGGTGGGTTTTCCTACCTTCGACCGCCGGTATCAACAAAACGAGAGAGATGGTTTTGGTGATGAACTCGAGCTGTGGTGATGTTAATCGTGGTGTTGGGAGGTGTTTCTTGGCACGGGATGTACGTATAAATGATGGGGAGGTTGTAAGGAGTGTGGTGGTGGTGGCGGTGAGTTTAAGTGGCCGACGGTGGTGTTTGCTTGGCCGAAAAAATGACTGGAGAAGAAGAAGAAATAGGGTGCGGCTGGTTTGAGAGAGAAAGGGTGTCAAACCCTAAATGAGGGTATAATGAGGTTTATATAGGAAAGTGTTTTGGACCTTGTGTGAACCCTATTGCACCCTTAGGGACTAAGATTGTAAACATATGCTAGGGTAGGAAGTGTAGTTGACCAAATCTTTTAGTATTTCATTCTTGAGACAAATTTAGGTATCAGAATGACTTCCCATGACATTTTTATTAATTCCATCGAAAAATTTTATTTCAGGGTACCCGTCACTGCAACGCGCGGGTACCCTGCTAGTATCTAATGAAGAGGATAGTAATTGTCCAAAAAGTTGCAGCCAAATGTGAAGGACCCCTTACCCCTGCTGCTACAAAGATTTTTAAGTTCAAAAAAGATGCTGCATCACAATGTACTGTGGATTGGAATGGAGCAGATCTTTTCCAAGTCAAGGGTTCATGGGGTGAACAAACTGTGGTAAACTTGAAGCAAAAAGTGTGTACCTGTAGGAAGTGGGAAGTATCAGGAATCCCATGCAAGCATGCTATTGCTTGCATCTATGATATGGCAGATAATAATATGGATGTGGGAATTCCTGAAGACTGGGTACATGATTCATACAAGCTGAAGACATGGATTGAGGTTTATTCTCACAAGGTGAATCCAGTTAATGGGCCACAATTTTGGAAAAAGTTTGAATGTGCAACCACTTTGCTTCCACCCAAAGTGGTTCCACAGATTGGAAGACCATCAAAAAAGAGAAAGAAAAGCAAAGGTGAAATTGAAATGGTTAAAGATGGGAAGTTGACAAGAAAAGGTAAGCAGGTAAGGTGTAGTATTTGCAAAATGACAGGACACAACAAAAGGAGCTGCCCTGCAAACAAAGGTGGAACAAGTCAATCTTCAAAGGTACATGCAAAGGGTAACAAGTCTGCTTCACAACCAAGTCAATATGCAAAGGCACCTACTAATGTTGTATCAAGTCAAGCTTCACAACCAAATTAAACTTCAACTGGGCCAAGAGTTAAAAGAACCAAACACACTGCTAGCAGGTTAACTCCAGAAAAACAAGCCAATGCATGACTGTGCAAGGAACTTTGGCCAATATTATCTTTAATCACTATGTTATCATGTTTATTTTAAGACTTTGTCTAAGACTGTGTTTCTAGACTTTGGTTATATTTTGTGTTTTGCATCTATGGTATGCAGTGTGATGCTTTTTAAGACACTGAATGTTTGAATTTGCTTTATCAATCTTTGACTTTGACTTTTACCATATGTTATGTCATTTTCTATACTGCTAGTGTTGAAATGTTGTGAATTATTTTGGGCACATTTTAATTGCTTTTGTTCCCAAGTTAACTACTTTTGGCAAATGCCAATGTTAATGTTTTTTTGGCAAATGTGATTGGTTTTGGTCCCTGTGAGAATGCTTTTGGCAAATGCCAATGTGGTGAATGTGTTTTGGCAAACATCAACTGCTAAACAAATACCTTTTGAGACAATAATATATAACCATAAAAGGATTTCATTACTTAACTAACTTTCAATACAAAACACAAAATCAATTGACCATTACATTTATCTTGGTCAATTCATAAGTTCAGTTATATTGCAACCCTAAAATACCATTACATCAAATAGAAAATCATAAAAAAGACCCAACTGCAAATGAGCCATATCTTTAGCCTACGATTTGCAACAGCCATTGCATTCAAAGATTGCTCAAGTGCATTTCTTGAAGCTAGTAAACCAGGGATAATTGCCACAGCACAAGCACACATAGGTGGATCCACCCAAGAAAAGAAAGGACAATGGGTACCCTACAATGAATAACTTACAATAATTAGTAAAGTAATTTTCACAAGGATAATCACCAAAAGCATACAACTTACAATTTGGGGACAACATCGAAATCGACGTCCAGGGTTTATATTAGTCCATGAAGTATGTACAATTGTTGGGTTACCACAAAAATAATTCATTGGTTTAGGGGCAAAATAATCTAGGGTTTATGTGTGTGTGTGTGTGTGTGTTAAGTTGTGTTGGATTTATTTGGGGGAAAATGACGTTGGGGGTGGTCTAATAAACTTCTAAGATTGGGACCACTAGCAAAAAGACAATAATACCCTTTATGTTATCATGTAAGTCCCAACATAACGGGATGAGACTAACCTCGTTAGAAGCCAGGGACTAAAGTGAAACCCAAACTTTCTCACAGGGAGGCCGCCTGCAATTTCCATATACCAGGGACTTATGGTGCAATCTCATCAAACCACAGGGACCATATTTGCAATATGTCTTTTTTTCGTATTGTATTTTGTATCGTAACGTATTGTATTTTAGTTTGTATTGTAATTTTAACTAAATGAAATGAATTTAGTTTATTTGAAAATTAGAAAAGAAAATAAAATTGTGTATGGGTTAGGCCCAAATGAAGAGGTTTCTTGTGTGCTTTGATAGAGGGAGTGTTTTGCTATGGTAGTGTTAAGATGATGTGACACCGATGTACCCAAATGATGAGGTTTGGTGCTTCACTACACCTTATGCTCTAATAACATAATTTTCATATGTCATGTATAACTCACTAATTCTTAGTCACTATCTTTATCTTTGAACACATAACAAAAATTATATGGTTAGATACCTCTCAAATTAGAGCTTCCTCTTCTTCCTCGCCAAATAATATTTTTTGGAGACAAGTTTGTCATCTCAAAACTTTACCAAAAATTAAAAATTTTTGGTGGAGAGTGTGCTCCAATGCTTTAGCCACTCGTGATAATTTGTTTAAAAGAAATTGCTCTTGCTCGCCATTATGTCCTTTTTGTCTTTTTCATGTTGAAACGATCGAACACATGTTGTTTGAGTGCCCATGGACAAAAATGGTGTGGTTCAGATCTCATATTAGTCTTCGAGTTAATTCTATGAATGGATCTATAGTCTCACGAGTTCGAGCCATTCTAGAAACAGTGCCAACTAAGTCAAATAAAATGAAATTGCATAAATCTATCTCCGTTATTGCATGGCAGATCTGGAAGTCAAGGAATGGATTTATTTTTTAGCATACTTCATTAGTTCCTCTTCGTACAATACATTTGTGCACTGGTATTGAACATGATTTCTCTTCAGTTTCTCCTATGGCAGATTCAAGCTCTTTGGCTCCTCATGACAAATCCCAAGCAAGTTCACTCAGGTGGATCCCCCCCCCCCAACACTACTAATACTGTGAAGCTTAATTGTAACGCGTCATTTAAATGTAATCAAGCTGCCGTGGGTATTATTGCTTGAGATCGTATTGGTTCCGTAATATTTTGTTCGGGAGAGTCCTTTCCTGCCAAGTCTCCTCTTCTGGCTGAGCTATGTGCAATCTGAAATGCTTGTCACTTGGTTGTTGATTACGGTTGGCAGAATGCTATAGTTGAGTCTGACTCTAAGTTGGCAATCTCTCTTGCTTCAATGGAGCAGGTACCTCCCTGGAACCTTGCTGTTATCGTGGATGATATTAGAACATGGGCATCCCAACTAGACATTTGTTTTCCTTGGGTTAGGCGTAATTGTAATATTGCAGCCCACGTGGTCGCAAAAATGTATTTTGACTTGATACGTGGGAATCGCACCAGGCTTTACCTCTCGAGGGATCTCGAGAAGCTTACAACCCCCACCAGGCAGTGTACCTGATCGTTGTAGTATAGTATAGTGACAAGTATCGGGGGATTGATCGTTCAACTCAGGAATATTGTCGCTAGGATTAGAAAGCCTAAAAACTAGGTCTAGAGGTGAGGGATGATTCTTTTTGTATTTTTATATTTTTATAAAAGCAATTAAAATCTCGGTTTTGGAAGAGTGGGCGGAATTAGTTGCTAATCAACTAACCCAAATTACTAAAGATGCAATCAAAATAAAATGACAGAAATGAAAATAAATCTAATTAAACTAGTGGTGTAAACAATGATGGGGAAAATTGTGTTTACTTAGATTTCATTACTCCCTAGATATCTTTTACAGGTTGATAGTTTGTTACAATTGCATGGATGACGGGTCGTATTCCTTAATACTAGTCGTAGGGCCGTGTACAATATTCCCTAACTCTATAGGATCCTACTTCACTCCTATGTCGAGTCGTTAGAAGCTCCTAACATGGGATCATTAGAATTCTCCTACGCATTAAATACAACCAAAAATCATAGTACACCTCTGATCATGTTTCTTAAGACGTTCAAGCATGTTACCAATGGAAGTCTGCCAGTTTTCTTAAGCCTAACATCGAATACAATCATCCGTAACAACTATAAACAAACAATCAACCCATAATTAACATCTAGGTTTCACTACATCTAAGCAAACACACAAGAGATCTAGCCAAGCATGTTAAATTGAAGACAAGTGTAAGATATATTCAAGCAACACATAGACATATTGATTGAATTGAAAGAGTACTTATGTCAATTGAACATAAGAGGTTTCAAAGGGTAAAAACCCTTGAAAAAGCTGTGAAAATCAGACTAGGGTTTGTCTCCAAAGTTACACCCTAATGAATGAAAATTGCAAAACTATATATAGATTTTACAGGGTGACGGCGTCAAGAAGGAAATTCTGACGCCATCAACTCGCCGCCCATAATGAAATCGGATTGCCTAGATCCACTTTTAACGCCGTCATATGTAATTTAGTTCTGGGCCATCACTAACATTTGGACCATGACGGCCTATGGTGACGCCGTCATCTCCTTAGTACAAAACTTTCTGGATCGTCATGTGCTCCATCCACTTCCACCTCTTGTATTACTCTTGACGCCATCATTAAGAAACTTGTGACGCCGTCAAGTACTGTTCCCAGCAAGGAAAATTAAGACTTTGCCGTTTTCTTCACTTTTATGCTCCAAAAACGTCCAAAATGCTTCCTTTTCCAGATTTTACTCCAAAAGTACCTAAAATGACAAAAGGAACGATTTAGGGCAATATTTGATCAAATAAATTCGAATTCGGGCTTAAATGACCCCCTAAAAATGGTTCATTTTTCGCCTCATCAAATACCCTTACACTTGAGATTTGCTTGTCCTCAAGCAAATGCGCTTTTATTCTAATCAAAATACAAGTTAGGGGTCATTTAACACTAATATAAAAGTAATTACAACAAATAATCATTCCACTAAAGACCAAAGACAAGCACGGAGGTCATACACTAGCACCTCACAAATAGTGTTTAGATACTCACATCTCTCGGGTGTAATAAAGTATATATCACAATATGGAAATGGAAAACATCTCTCACTACCTGCCATAGCAAAATAGATTACCATAGGCTTGGGAAAGGATCAAACCTCCACCACATGGCGTAAACACCTAGGATAAACTATCAAAGAGGTCTTTTAAAGGGTTATAACGTTAGGTGTAGGGATATGGAATACACGGTTTTTTGGATAAAGGCAATATTTACTGGTGGCGAGTTAATCATCTTGGTTAATTACATGTACAATATGGCGTTGCTAAGCCAAGACTAGATTCGACTTAAACTAATGAATCAATAATAACAAAAACATAAAACAAACATAGAATGAAACGGGATGGTAGTCCGTATATTTTTTTCTCTTTTCTCTTTTTCTATTTTTTTTCTTTTTCTTAATTTTTTCGAATATATTTTATTTATTTATTTATTTATTTTTTTGCATACACTTTTACTGTACTAGCCGAAATAATACATCATAGGGAGTGTACATTCCCCTTACACTTGAATTTTTACATACTTTACAATAAACTACTCTAATGACTCGAATCAAGATAATCAAAACACTTGGAGTAATTTTAAGATTAACGCATATATGGGGGTAATATATGATGTTCTTCCCCATTACTCCATAAAATAAGTACTTTACCCATGACTCCCAATCGTCCCAAAACAATATGTACAAGATATGACTCGACTTAGCAACCATGTAATCAATTAGATAATTAACTAAGGGTTTAAACATGTAACAATAATGCACTAAAGATGAGTGCATACACGGAAGGCTAAGGCGATTTGGGTGTAGATTTAAGTGGGTTGTAACAAATTCTTCCTTTAAGTAAGATGCTTGATATGTGTTAATTCACATACCTTTTCATAGCCAAAAACTGACCCAAATAGACTAATTATGCTAACAAATACCAAAGAATGTGTGTTTTTATGTTTGTGAACGTGCAGGGTTGGATATTTCACAAAATGACGAAAAACAAACAAAAATCCCGGTAAAAACGAGCACGGGAGTAGAAAGAGTCAGAAAGTCAAACTGGAAATCAAGTGAGTTTTGAAAAGTCAAAAGAGATCCCTGGAGTTAAAGATTTGCATGATTCATCCTCATCGGGAAAGTTTGAGGAAATGTCAAAAATAGTCCTTCCATTTTGGAAGTTGTCACATTTGGTCCCTCATTGATTTATGTGAAGAAAAGTCAACACTAGCTCCTCAACTATTCAATAATGGCATCACAAGTCCCTTGAAGAAGTTTAGAAAAGTGACAAGTTCAGTCCTTGAGAAATTGGAAAATTACATGAATTGTCCTTGTAAATTTCATTATACTAAATCTGAAATAACAAACACAAGTTTTGGTCCAATTACAAATAAATCCCAAAGCCCAATCTAATCAAAATACCCAAGCCCAACTTCCCTATAACCCGACCCAATCCACCCTCGGTCAAAGTTATACAAACGGGTCAAATAAATTCATAGAAAATATAAAAAATATTTTAGGAAATTCTTTTATAATATTTTAGATTTTTCAGAAAATAAATTTCATCTTTCCCTTTTATTTTTCTAATTTTCCTTAATTTTTAATTCATTTAAAAATACAAAAAGCAAATAAATTCATAGAAAATAAAAGAAAAGTCAAAAAAATAATTTTCTTTTTCTGGAAATTCATTTTATTAGTTTAAAATTTTTAGAAAATTATTTCACGTTTGTAGGATCATTTTTCAATTAAAGTTACGTTTTAATAAACGCGTTTGCATTTTCGTTTTTAAATTTTTAATTTTAGTGCATATCTAGCTTGTACTATTTCCATAGTTTGTGTTTGTTTGCTATTATTTGAATTTCTTGATCACTATTTTCACTTTCACCACTTTTCATTTCACGATTTGCACGAATCAATATTCTTTGATTCCATTCACCTTCATTCGGAAACGACTCGGGTGATCCGTATTTTGTGCGGATCATTTCGATACTATACTACTATATTATAATAAGTTGATTTTGACGACAATCAATGCTTAAAGTTAGAAACGAAAAGATAGGCTCGGAGGGGTGTTAGGGGTTTCGTGTACTAAAAATAAGTACAACGGTAAGGTGTGGGAAAAATTAATTGACTTTACTAGCCAAGTAATATGACTTAAATGGTCAAGTAATTATGATACGGGTTTAACACAAGGGTGATCCTAATGCCTCTTATCATGTAGTAAATCCTACTACACGAATGTAGTCTCACTAGCGGTCTCGGGATGCATCACTAACGCAAGTTCTAGAATCTAAATGCTACCGGTACCCTCATAAGCACTAATAATGAATGTTTTTCCTATCAAATCTAAAGGCGAACCTCACATATTTTGGTGGAAAATTTTTTTGAATGGTACGGTTTTGTGCTAGTCATACAATCTCCTATCCATGAGACGCTTGCTAAGGTTAAAGTTTCACTCCTAAATGTTGTAAAAAAAATTAAATTTGGCGCTAAAATTACACTAACAAGTATTTCTCTTAGTTTTATTACACACCTACCACCAAACAAACAAACTCAAGTGCAATTGTATCCTATAAGGTATCATCATTTACCCTCCCCTTACACTTAGGATGAACATTGTCCCCAATGTTCAATTAAAGAATGTAAAAGTGAAATAGGTAAAAGAATGAAAGCAAATACTCCCCTGAATCGTTCAGTGTGGATAGTGTGGTAACAAGGTTAGATCTTCCTCCAAGAAAATGAACATTCAAAGCTTCCCTTCCCGAAAAATAAATCATCTTCTTGTCATACATAACCTGTTAAACCTGAGAAAACAAACAAGGCAACCTCACATAAAATCGACGGCAATCTATATATACTAACAAATCCTAGAAAGCAAATTAAGATATAATGCTTGTGGAATGAATGTTTGCAGATTTCCTGGAGTTTGTAAAACTAAAGAATTAACAAAAACTTTAAGACTCCGTTAGAAAAACAAAACTCGCAAAATTTCCAGAATTTTACACATGACGCCGTCAGGAATTAATTCCTGACGCCGTCAGAAGTGACCTGCAGAAATCTTTATGTTAAGTTTCCGGAAAATTTCTGGAAAAGCTTATGTCCTACTTCCTGGAAAATTCTGCAAAACTTCATTATGACTCGATACAAGCATTTGACTCTAACAAATACTAATACACATGTTCATTTAATATTGTGGAGAATCATGATCAATTTCATTCTTAAAAACAAATTTGGGGTTTCCCCTTACACTTATCTTTTTGCAAAATACCTTTATATGAAGTTAAGGCGAAGTTAAACGACAAAATAAAGCATTTTCACAATTTAGTTTTGAAACGTGATCTACCAACAATAAAAATAAAGCATGCATACGGAAGCAAATAACAATCAAACAATTAAAAATCACACAAAACATGGGTTGCCTCCCAAGAAGCGCTTTTCTTTATTTACGAGTCTTGTAGCTAGACTCAAGGTCATGGGCAATTATGTGACCTCATCTCTCAAGATGACGTATCCCATATAATTATGATCCTCACTATCGTGGTGGTGGTGTTTCAATCGATCGATACTCGCAGTCACATCCCCTCCTCCTTTACTGCTCAAGTTAGCTATCCCATCTTGGTCTATGCCTTCAATTGTGAATGGTCCATACCACCAGGGACTTGGTTTATCGGTAGGTACTATTATCTCTGAGTGTCTTAAGAGTACCAGGTCTCCTTTCACGAATGGTATATGATTCTCCGTTGGTTGACTACATTCAAACTTGACATGAACTTTGTTGCAGCTTTTGCCTCTCTCATGCTCAGTTTCTTTGTAACTTTTGATCCTTGTTTCCCATGCAAGAATTTTTTCTTGAACATGATTAGGCGATGTGTCAATGTTGTTTTTGAGCTTTCTCTTCATCAAGCTTTCATGTGCACATCGTGGGGTCATGGGAAAGCTAATCTTTCTTTTCCCTGACTTAAGCTCAATTTCCCTTTTTTCATACCTAATAACAGCTCTTGCGGTGGTGAGGAATGGTGCTCCAAGGATTATTGGCATGCGCCAATCTCCTTTATCATCGATGATCATGAAATCAACGGGATACATGAATCCTGCAACATTGACCAGCACATCCTCTGCAATTCCCAAAGGGTACACATCAGAGTGACCAGTGAAGGATAGCCTAACACGGGTGGTGGCTGGCATTTCTGAGGTTAGTTGGGTGTAGATAGTTAGGGGCATAAGATTTACTTCCGATCCTTAGTCGGCGAAAGCATTCAGACATTGCAAATTCCTAATGCTGGTTGGTATCTCAAAGTTCCCACAAGCCATCTGCTTTGTGGCTACTTTTTGTACAAGTAGTTTCTCGAATACTGGTCCCCAGGTAATGTATCATACTCATCTTCCCCCTCTTTCTCCTTCTTTGAAACCTGTTTGGAGGATTGGTTACGCCCGTCACCTTTTATCCAATTTGTTATGGTGTTTTCGTTTATATCATGTTTTAGGTAGTAACCTAATGATTGGGATTTTGGCGGTTCATCAATGGTTTGTTCACTAAGGGTTTCTTTTTCCTCATTATCCTCATGGACAATGGTGATGGAATTAACAAACTGGGTAGTGGGGGTAACTCTTTCTTTTCTTAGTAATATCATTTCTGGGGTTTTCTGGTTTGCGTACTCCTCCACTAGGCTCATCATCTCCTTCATTTTCTCTTGCATCTCCTCCTTTTGTTTATAAACTGCTTCCTCGAATTTAGCAAGCCGCTCAGAATGGGTTGCCATATACTCTCTCATTCGAGCTTCGAATTCCGGGCTGAGGTTTTGAGGAGGTGAATAAGGTGGGGCATAATTTTGAAAGGTTTCAACATTCTCTCTAGAGGGTGACTCGGACAATGGCGTTGGGATCATTTTTTAGACAGAATTGACAGTTACCCGTCTGGGACTTAAAGGTCTCTTTTGTTTTTCCTCGAGATAGTCAACCTTTGCCTCAAGTTTGCAAAGGAGTTCTTCGGAGATTTGATTAGTCTCTCCAGGTGTCGAGATTGCGTTGATAGCCGCTTTTATAGTATGATTAAATTCCCATAATTCTTGATTATCGGAGGCAAGTTCGTCAATAATTTCCCAAGATTCCTCGGCGTTCCTATCACGTAATCTACCTCCGGCGGCTCGATCAATGGTACGTTTGGTGTGAAAGTCGACATGGTCATAGAAGATTTGAACTAATAGCCAAAGATTTATACCATGACGAGGGACTTTTTGGATTAAGTCCTTAAAATGAGCCCATGCTTTGTAGAAAGTTTCACCTTGACGTTGTTGGAACATCAAGATATCATTTCTAAGCATCGCAGTTTTCCCCGGTGGGAAAAATTGAGCAAGGAAACGAGTGGTGAGATCATCCCATGAGGTGATGGATCCCGCGGGTAAACGTTCAAGCCATTGACTAGCTTGATCACGTAGAGAGAATTAGAATAGGCGTAATCGGGTCGACTCTCTAGTTGTAACATCAAGGTCTATAGAATCTACGATTTTAAGGAAATCCTTGAGATATTTATTAGGATCTTCGGAACGAAGTCCATGGAATGCACATCCGCTTTGCACCAACCGGATGGTTTCGGATCACAAGGGGGACACATTGGCTCCTTGAGTGAGCTCAATAGTGTTTCGATAGCCTTGGTGGCTAGGACGGGAATACTCTCCTAAGGTTCGGGGCCTAAGAGGTTGGTTTGCTAGTGGTGGGTTTTGTGGGTGGTTTTGTTGTGGTGGGTTGATGGGTTCAAAGATGTTACCACCTTCCATGACGTCGGATGGTAAAGGTTACGAACAAAGGCACGAAGAAATAAGATAGACTAAAGAAAACCTAAAAATAAAAATAAAATCTTGTTAGAAAGGAATCTAGCAAGTAGAGCTAATAAAAAGAAATCCTAACCTAGACAATAACTATCCCCCGGGCTGCGGCGCCAAAAACTTGATACGTGAGAATCGCACCAGGCTTTACCTCTCGAGGGATCTCGAGAAGCTTACAACCCCCACCAGGCAGTGTACCTGTTCGTTGTAGTATAGTATAGTGACAAGTACCGGGGGATTGATCATTCAACTCAGGAATAGTGTCGCTAGGATTAGAAAGCCTAAAAACTAGGTCTAGAGGTGAGGGATGATTCTTTTTGTATTTTTATATTTTTATAAAAGCAATTAAAATCTCGGTTTTGGAAGAGTGGGCGGAATTAGTTGCTAATCAACTAACCCAAATTACTAAAGATGCCATCAAAATAAAATGACAGAAATGAAAATAAATCTAATTAAACTAGTTGTGTAAACAATGATGGGGAAAATTGTGTTTACTTAGATTTCATTACTCCCTAGATATCTTTTACAGGTTGATAGTTTGTTACAATTGCAGGATCCTACTTCACTCGTATGTCGAGCCATTAGAAGCTCCTAACATGGGATCATTAGAATTCTCCTATGCATTAAATACAACCAAAAATCATAGTACACCTCTGATCATGTTTCTTAAGACGTTCAAGCATGTTACCAATGGAAGTCTGCCAGTTTTCTTAAGCCTAACATCGAATACAATCATCCGTAACAACTATAAACAAACAATCAACCCATAATTAACATCTAGGTTTCACTACATCTAAGCAAACACATAAGAGATCTAGCCAAGCATGTTAAATTGAAGACAAGTGTAAGATATATTCAAGCAACACATAGACATACTGATTGAATTGAAAGAATACTTATCTCAATTGAACATAAGAGGTTTCAAAGGGTAAAAACCCTTGAAAAAGCTGTAAAAATCAGACTAGGGTTTGTCTCCAAAGTTACACCCTAAAAGTTACACCCTAACGAATGAAAATTGCAAAACTATATATAGATTTTACAGGGTGACGGTGTCAAGAAGGAAATTCTGACGCCGTCAACTCGCCGCCCATAATGAAATCGGATTGCCTAGATCCACTTTTGACGCCGTCATGTGTAATTTTATTCTGGGCCGTCACTAACATTTGGACCATGACGGCCTATGGTGACGCCATCATCTCCTTAGTACAAAACTTTCTGGATCGTCATGTGCTTCATCCACTTCCACCTCTTGTAGTACTCTTGACGCCGTCATTAAGAAACTTGTGACGCCGTCAGGTACTGTTCCCAGCAAGGAAAATTAAGAGTTTGTCATTTTCTTCACTTTTATGATCCAAAAAATCCAAAATGCTTCCTTTTCCAGATTTTACTCCAAAAGTACCTAAAATGACAAAAGGAATGATTTTGGGCAATATTTGATCAAATAAGTTCGAATTCGGGCTTAAATGACCCCCTAAAAACGGTTCATTTTTCGCCTCATCATGACTCCCATGAATGTTTCTTTTGGGATGTAATGTTTCCGGAACAAATTACCTCTATTGTGAGGAGTGATATGATCTAATTTTATTGGGCGTCGGCCTACTTTTGTTAAAGAAAAAAAAAAGATTTGTAGAAACACATTTGAGGAATATAAATCGTTTCTTTTTTACAATTAACTTTACCAAAAGTGAGAAACTCATATAACAAACTTTTTTGTTGTTTAAAAATAAGGTTAGTTGGCCAAAATGATGGAAATAGTGTCAGAAGAAGTATTAGTAATTAGGGGTGTAATCGAGTCGAGCCGAGCTCGAGCTTAAAAGGGCTTGAGTTTGGCTTGAAATTTATAAGTTAGGCTTGAGATTGGCTTGATAGCTTGAGATTGGCTTGATAGCTTGACAAACTTTAATCATCCAGGCTTGAGCTTGGCTTAAAAAGTTTGATTAAAGCTTGATATCGGCTTGAAAAGCTTGATTGTATATAAAAACATTGTACCTACTAGTCAAACTTGCCAATAAATATATGTATAAAATAAAACAAACTTAAACCATATTATCCAAACTCACATGCATATCATATAGATGATGTTAACACTTAACATTATTGAATAAAAGTTGTTGATAAAAGAGAAGCTTTAGACTTACTGAGTTATTGGTTGAATTATTGGAGATTTGGAGAAGATAAAAAGAGAATGCAACCAAGTAGAGTGAATAATACAAAAAGTAAAATACAAAACGTTTGGATTAATTAGGTTTAAATGACTTTTTAGAATACATATTCAATTATTTACAAAGTAAGTCATTATAATTATGTTAATACTCGAATTATCCCTAACCCTAGTTACTTATATGAATTTATAATGGAAATATATTTATATTAAAGCTCAAAAAAGTTTGATAGGAGCTCGAGCCGAGCTATCAAAAGCTTGAGCTTGGCTTGTTATATGTTCCGAGCTAATTTTTGGGCTTGAGCTTGGGCATGAGCTTGATAAAAGCTTGACTCGATCGAGTCAAGCTCGAGCTCGAGCTCGAGCTCGAGTTGCTTGATAAAAGCTTGACTTGATTGCAGCCCTATAATGAATGCATAACCATTTTCGAATTAGAAACATAATTTCTTCTAAACCAAATGCAACTAAGAAAAATCATGGTTTTTAAGGTACCCATGGTTTCTGACTTTTTGGCCAACTAATCTACGGGTTTAAACCCACTGTCACACAGACTCAAACCTGGTAAATTATTCTCTTTTCATGAAGTTGGCGTAAAAATCATTGTTTTTTAATTAACACTACAAGATAACATTTTTTCGTATTTTTGTGACACCGTTGTCGTGCTCAACTTAAATCCAACGAATATAACCCATCATAGGTCCCAAAGATGACACTATAACTAACAAAAACAAAAGAATTACAAGTGTGTAAGGCCGTATTCATTTGTGTTCACAAACACATCAACCACATATCCAAAAACCAAAACCAAACAAAGAGTTGACTCGAAGTAAACGCATAAGTTTTGTTTATTAGTACATCTACAAGACCAAAACCATCAACATCATCAAAAAAAAATTCACATACTACTAATAAAACATTACACAATGGGAGGGAGTTCATAAATTATAAATTTAACGGTCACCCGTTAATCCCTCTCAATATATATTTTTTTATCTTCACCCCATCACTCATTTGATCCCTATATATATATATATATATATATAAAAATAGAACCCTTTCATTCGATCTATATTTGCACTTAAACTATTTGTTCATCGATCCATGAAATTTATTTCACCGCTTGATTCATCAACTTTTGATTCTCTACGAACTGCTATGGATTTCCCAATTTGATTATTTTGTGTCCTCATCTTACGTTACGGTGTGTTTCATTCTATCTTTTATCATTTCTTTATATCTTATGTTTTTTTAATGTACGTTACATTGAATGATTGGTTTAATTATGTTTTTTTTGTTTTTTTAAGGATTTTAAAAAGGTTATGATGTCATCAATTGTAGCAAGAAAGGGTCGGGATCTGCAGCGTTATGATAATAATCTTCGTCTTGTTTCTGGGTATGTTACTTTTATGGTATTTGAATTTATAATGTTTTTGTCCGGAAGCAGTCTCTTTACCCTCGGTTCGGCTAGGTTGTAACTGTCTACATTTTACCTCCCTAGTCCTGCCCTGACGGGATTGGGTATTGTTGTTGTTGTTAAATTAACACAGTAATATTTTAGCTATCATATCTTGCACATTTTCTTTTTTCTATAAAAGGATAATTTCGCATATACCCAATATAAATATCAAAATGGCATGTATACCCAAAATACAAGTTTTGAATGCATGATATACAATGTAGTAATGCATGTTTTGAGTAAATATGACATTATAGTATTCAAGTTGTGTAAATATAGAATTGACCTGTTTATAAATTTCATAATGTTAATTGTATTATTGTTGAATAGTAAATAATTGGTGTTTGCCAATTATTGGTTAATCATTATCCATGTTCCCCAGAGTTGATTGTAACATGTTTTTTGGGCTTTCAAACTTATTTTTAACTCGGCTTGTATCTCATAAGCTTTTTTCCCCCTCTTATGGGCTTCTTTTTCATATTTAAAGTCATAATAAGTGGGAAAAAATTTAGCTGATGAAATATAAGCCAAGTTGAATATTGAATAACCCCATAAGCCCAAAAATAAGCTTAAACAAACACCCTGTATTAATTCATGTTTAAGCTTTATGTGCTAATACTAATGGTATATCATTTTAAGGGTGCTTGGAGTTGAGTTTTGATAGTGATCATGTGCTATGAAATAATGTGAGAATAAGCTGAAAATGATGTAAGGAGTTAGATATAAACGACCTCTAAAGAAGTAGATAATTGGAATTTGTTTTGCTCAATATGAAATTGTAGGAGTTATTTTATTTAAAATAAATTCCTTAAATCCTGAATACTGTCTGTCTACACTTCACCTCTCTCATATTTCGCTCAGACAGGATTGGTTATTGCTGTTGTGCTCTCGAAAATGCCATATTGAGATAGTCACTTTCAAAACTCAATGATAAACACCCCTAGAACATAGATACTTCGTAAAATAAAATGATGATAACATTGTATAGGTCATTTAATTATCTAGAAGTATTGAGTAGGATTTCTACTATCTCCTCCTTATCCATCCCCCACAAGGGGCCTACTTTGATTATTATGGCAAGAAGAATTAACAATGATAAATTCTTCACATATGTGGATAACTACAGCAAAAAAAGACATCCTGCTTTAGAATAAGACAAAACATGTAAAAAAATTAATTGAGAAAATCAACAACTAAGACAAGCAGACAAGAAAGCTTAGATATCTCCAATTTTTAAACCATGGGCTTGGAAAAATGAGATTTGATAAGCCCGTGTTTGTTGAATTGTTGCAACCTTTATGTGGGAGAACCTTCTTAGAGATGTTGCAGCGTGTGGATATATTCTTATGTTTACTTTGTAAAAGGTTCACTAAGTTTGGAATATTCTTCTTTTATCTTATCTAAAAAGCTCATATAGAATTTACATAATCAAATTTTGTCTATTCTTTTGGGTAGTGGCAACATAAGTTAAACTGACAACCGGTATGTTGTACCATACTTTGAAATAATTTCACTGATCTTTCCTTGCTGGGGTGTAGGGATGGCAAAAAAATCCGTACCCGATGGAGACCCGATCCCCAAACCCGATTTGACTGGAGAATCCCCGAGTTGACCGGGGATGGGGACAGGGATGGGGAATCCCCTGAAATATTAAACCGGGGATGGGGCGGGGATGGGGATAACATAAATCCCTGAACCCGGCCTCGACCCCGACCCTGATCTTTCTAGTGTATAATTATTTAAAATTTATATGTTTTATCCATACTCGATTAACTTGTATATGTACATGTACATATGTTTATGAGTATCGACATATATGTTTATATGCATATGTGATATTTATAGGATCAAACACATTTAGATTTAGAAGTAGAACTAACAATTACATATTACTTAACTATTTTGTCCGAATACACATATGATTCATATTGTTTTTATATTATCTTTGATGTTATAATGTTTACGATGCTTTAAAGTTAAATTGAAATTCTAGTTAATATAACTATGTGTGATGTACGTTTGTTGAGGTACTTTATGAGTCAAAATTCTTATATTTTCGACGAGTTTGTGGAATTTTTATGTTATTTCATAAGGGTGGAGAATCCCCGAATCCCCGCGGGGATCCCCGATCCCCATTGGGGATGGGGATGGGGATGTAAAGCAATTCCCCAATGGGGATGGGGACGGGGATGGGGATGGAGAGTGTAAAACGGGGATGGGGATGGTAAGTACAATTCCCGACATTCCCCGCCCCGTTGCCATCCCTACTGGGGTGTATAGGAAACTCAAAAGCAGATGTTATTGCCAAGAATTATTAAAAAAACACACGAAGACAGCAATTTTAATTAACATATATGAAACTTTATGAATTTTGGCTGTAACTTTTTGCTAATGGATCAAACGAAATAAAAATAAAAATAAAACAGCTACAAGAAAACAGGTCAACCACATGGAACGGTTTAGACATTAGAAGTCTTTCACAACATACTAGTCTTTGCAGGTTACAACCTCTTATATAGCGTTACTAAAGAAAGTTGGATCCTTATTTTTTTTATCACTCTTAATATATCAACTATGGAAAGATATAAAGTGTTGGCACTTGGCAGCCCGACTCGACCCAACCCGTTTCAACCCGCTAGGCTACCTGTCTATATTGACCTTGTAGTCGTTCTCTGGCTGTGATTTCGATACACTGGTTGTTCATATAGGTGGTACTGTGGTAGTTTATTACATTATTTCATGTCTATTGTCCATTTGTCATTTAGGAGAACTGGAGTGCAAGTACAGCAATCACCCCCATTATACTTGATATGGCGTTTAAAATTGTAATCAGTTTGTAATTTCCGCACTCCTGTTATAGATTTTCTAGCTCACCTACTTGCTCAAGCTATCATCATTTATTCATCAATTCAGAGAGCTGTGACACACTTTTCATAATTTTTTACGCTGCTAATTCTATGTAAAAGCATAATATCAAGTCAAAGAAGTAATTTTTCAGACATTTTTATAACAGACATGTTGTTTCTGGTATAAGCTCACCATCAGCATCTATGCAACAGGTGTATCCCTTACAGACATGTCAAATCTAAAGACCAGAACAGAATAGAAGTGTTGATGGTATCTTCACCAAACCGAGATGACATGGTATTCCCAAAGGTAGGCATTTTTTTCCTCCTTTAATGTGGTTTGTTTTGATATAAAGTGATTTGTAAATGGTGGTATGCATAATATTTCAGGGTGGATGGGAGAGTGACGAGACTGTTGAAGAAGCTGCTTGTCGTGAAGCATTAGAGGAAGCTGGAGTAAGAGGAGTTATTAAAGTAGGTTGTTTCTGATGCATGTTAATTATTGCTAACTAAGTAATACTAGTTACTCATCCAGATTTTATCATGGTATAATTTTGTTGATAAAAACCTTTCTGTCTTGGTAAATGAGTATCTAAGGCGGGTTTTTGGATTTGCTATTCAGCAACAGATGTTTACTCCATTTCACATACGTCTCTCTTCCCACAGAAATCTCTAATATTTTTGGGTCATTTTTATGAATTAATTTCGTAATAGTCAAACTTTTTGAAAAACTGAAATCTTTGATTATTTGATTAATTGAACTTTAAACGACCGAACACATCCAAAATCTATTTTCTGTAACTTATTGTTTTAACATTCCTTGTGTGTAGGGAAATCCCCTTGGAGTATGGGAGTTTAAAAGTAAGACTAGGCAAGAAGCTGGTATCAACGAAGGAGGATGCAAAGGATACATGTTTGCATTAGAAGTGACCGAAGAGCTTGAAGCATGGCCAGAACGAAACAACAGAGACAGAAAATGGGTAAATACGAGTTATTATAATCTAATTATATGAAAAGATGGTTTACATTCTTATCGGGCAACAGGTGGTGCTTGACGAAGCATTTGTATTGTGTCGCTATGAGTGGATGCGTGATGCACTAACAGAATTTTTAAGAGTTATAAAAAAGGGAAAAAATAAGCGGGAGCATGAAGTGGTGGTAGAAACCGAGGATAATCAGCCAGTGACAAAAGAAGATGAAGATTGTCAATTAACGTCAACTAATTGCCATGTCAATGGAACTATGACTATGAGTACTTCCTATGGCATTATGCTTCCTGCTAGCATTTTCCTGTAGCGCCTCATGCTTGACAAAAAAAGACTTTATCTTTCTCGTTCTCTGCCACATTGGCGTGTGTTTGTGAACAAGTATGAAGAAATGCTTTGATTCCCGCATATGCCTGGAGATGTATAGCCCATTAGAGAAAGATGATCATGGTGTGCATAAGGAACTTGTGGTGTTTCAGATTTTAACCAAGTTGTAGAGTTTGCATATATTGTAGCATGTGTCTGTGTTAAAGGAGCCATCTGTGCTCTGTGCTCCTTCATTGATGTTTCTTTAGCTTTTTGCCTTTGAGGGGATGTTAAACTTGCATTCTTGTTGAGGGGATGTTAAGATTGGTGAATTAAGTAAAAGCAACACTATGACCAAGAAGTCTCATCTTTCATTACTCGTTTTTTTTTGAACGGCGGAATTTTATAAGAAAACTAGCGAAAGCTAGTAACAAACATTACATAGGAGTTATAGAGTCTATAGGATATCTAAGCCAATCAACCCAAGAAATACAAAACTTCGGATTTCTAGAAGAAATCCACAAAAACGATTGAGAAACAATATTGTCCCAAAGCAACGCCTTCATAGGAGGAGAGTTAGAGAAGATCAACCGATTTTTATAATTCCAAATAGACCACATAAGCGACCCTCCAACGCCTTCAAGAGAAGATTTAACCCTATTCCGCATATGCAAAGAGCAGATCCACTCATACCATTCCGAAATATTGGCACACATGGGGATGTCAAGGTGCCACCACCTAGCCAACTTAGCCCATAAGCCCAGAGCCATATCGCAAGAAAAGAAGATGTGATTGATCGTTTCAACGTCTAACTGACAAATAGGACATAAGGTCGAACCAACATCAATACCTCTTCTATCAAGATTAACTCTTGACGGGAGCTTGTTAAGCATCAGTCTCCATAAAAAAATGTTGACTTTAATCGGGATGCTACGAATCCAGCGAGTACCAATAGGAGATACGTCTAAAGTTATGGAGTCGATTAAAGATCGAACAGACGCAACAGAAAAACTGGAAGAGTTTAAAGCCCAATGCCAAGTATCACCTTGATCCGAAAGCACAATATTTTCGACCTTAGCTTGTAAGTCAGTGAATTGAACCATTTCCGTACCACCTCGAGGAAGTCTTCTAAGAGCAGAGCTCAAGGCTTGGAAGGGAACACAGTTTTGAACGAGACATAGCCTGTCCGTGTCGAGCAGATAAATGCGAGGGAAAAGGGCTTTGAGGGCCTGATCACCACACCACACATCTTCCCAGAACCTCGTTGAAGAACCATCACCAACTTTGCGCGTACAGTAAGAGAGCAGGTCGATACCTTTTTGTTTGAAGCGATTAATAGAGGATAGAATACCACCCCAAGCACTAAAGCTAGAGCAGATACTTGGGTTAGCATTGATTCCTCCATTAGAACCATGAATGCATTTTATAACCCTCACCCAAAGATCCGAAGGACAACAAAGAAACCTCCATATCCATTTGAACAGAAGGCCAATATTGAGACCAAGAATACTTCCAATGCCGAGACCTCCATGGTCTTTGCTAGCTAGACATTTATTCCATCACACCCAAGTCATTTTCCTTTCATCCAAGTCCCCTCCTAAAAAGAAACAGTTGCGCATGGACTCCAACTTCTTTATGATGGATGAAGGCATAGGATAATCTTTCATTACTCGTTATTCCTGGCTGCATGTTCTTACTTCTTCATACCAACATTAATCTTCCAATATCGTTCACATTTCATTAGCCCAAACATACCCATAATACTTGTACCAAATCAGACATTTCCAAAAGAAACGAGCCTGAGTACTCCTCTGCCATTCTTTGATTAACAAACACACACACAAATGCATAATCCAATAGAAGAGTACCATCTAATCATAGCAACTCATTCCCTCACATGAAACTCACCTTGTGTAGACTACTAGCCAACCATCAAAGCATTATCATTCCAAATAGCTACCTCTTGAATGATATAGTAAAGGAATGACAGCTTGAAGAGTCGATTTCTTTAATCATACACATATTAAAAGAAAACACAAGAAGAAACCTTCACTTTCTCTTCGAGCAGCGAGTCGGCTTACCAGTAGGCAAAATAAAAAGTATAAAAAAAGGAGGTTATTTGTTGGAAGTCACACATGGTTTTGCACCATCATCCACACTTCACTCGTGAATTTAGCAACCCAGCATGGCCAAGCTAGACTGTATGTAGTGGATACATTTTGTCACGCGTGACACGCAAAAATGGCCATCACTAACACGTGAGGCTGGCGCTTGGCAACAAACATGTTTGGGTAACGCGTGATGAAATGTTTTAGGGCGAAGTGTGGTAAGGGTGGTGACCGGGCGAGGGGTAGAGTGAGAAAGTGTTTTTGATGTGTATGTGTGCGTATAAACAAATTGGCTAGAGCTTATATTATAAGCTTTAACGAGGTTGGAACTAGAACTTATTATTTTTAAATGACATAAAAACACATCAATTTAAATTCACATTGTTATAAGCTTTTCCACGTTAATGATTAATATCTCAAAGGATATTTAAGTATTTTGACTAATTATAAGCCCAACTCATTTCTTCAAACTCATTTCCATTATTTTCAGCTTATGTAAGCTTATGTCTTATAAAATTCTCCACAAACAAAATTTATTTTATAAGATAACCTAATTTAAAAGCTAAAGCTCTTATAAGCTCACATAAACTTGCCAGGGCCGTCCCGTTTGGTTGCCCTGTGCCGTAGCTAAACAGGGCCCCTTCAAACTCAAAATTTAAATATCGCTTAAGCTAATATTACATGCTACTAAGATTATAAAATGATACAAGAACATAACATCGATGATTTATATAACTTTATTGAAAAATTGGAAAAAGGATATGAATATATGTAAAAACTGATAAAGAATCGAATAGTTTTGACTACAAATTTTGTTTCAAGTTTAACATGTTCAAGCTTAAGAGAGTGCTTTTTATTATTTGCCCATACATAATATGCCCTTTAGATTGTGAGGCCCTGTGCGACGGCCTCACTTACACACCCTCTTCACCACCACTGAAACTTGCCAAACACACCTAAGTGGGTAGGGTTTACAAGAGTTTGATTTATGAGTAAACGAGAGGAAAAACATCAGTGGCGGATCTAGCCGGAAATCCAAGGTGGTTACTTGATTGGTCAAGTTAAAAATCGCAATGGGTCAACCAACCAATTGATCAAATTTTCGGGTCGGATCGGGTACAATTTTACAAGATGCGATAATAAAACATTAAACATAAGAAGATCCAATAAGATTTAACAAACGAGTAACGGTAAGAAAATTAAGCATAATGGATTTTTATGCCCTTTTTTAAAGTTAATTATTAATCATTAAATGAACAAATCTTTTTGTGCTATTTGGGATTTAGGCTAAGAATATTTTATACTAAAAGTGAAGCGTTTTTCAAAAAAAATTCTAAAGGTAGTTCCCAAATAATTTATAAGGTGGTTCCTAAAAAAATTTCTATATCGCTTCTAAAAGTTTTTGTCGTCCAAGGTGGTTCCCGGGGACCGCTTTTAAAAGTTTTCATCGTCCAAGATGGTTCCCAGGGACCGCTTAATAATACATGGATCCGCCTCTGAAAAAAATATTACACAACATTGAACTGACATTTTTTTTAAAGGTAATAAAAATATATGCTTAGAATAGTGGCATACAAGACACTGAATTGACAGTGTCTAAGAGAGATTTGTTGAGTAAATACACTCTAGGTATATTCAGCAAAACTGGTAGTAGCAACTAATAATAGCAGCAATCAGTAGCTGTTTATTTATAAAAGTGATTGACAACGTAACTATATCAATAATTATAAAATATAAAATAACATAAAAATAAAAACACTAGTACTAAATGCTTCTTGAAGTAGTATTCAAAAATTAATGTTGTTAAATAAACAAAATGCCAAACGCTCCTTATGAAGCAAGCTTTTATTCCCGATTACTAAAAGTACATAAACGTTCTTACTCGTTGGCAAACATTCTCAAACAAAAAAAAATATACCAAAATAATAAAAGGACTAAAAGTGTCATTAAATATTTATTCTCTTTGTCTTAAAATAATATTCTCTATTTTCATTTTAGAATGTCATAAAATAGTTCACTTCTTGTCTCAACTAATCAAAATAAAATATAGTAGATGGTGATGATACACTAGATAGTGATGATATTTGATTTATCGAAAAGTATATAGATGCCAAATTTTTAGAATTGTATGCATTTTGTAAGGGGAAAATAAGTTTAGGACATACGAAATATTTAGTTATTTGACTATTTCCATTATCCACTAAAAAAACAAATACTTTAGTAGCATATGTGTGTTTTTATTAATGATAAAGCTAAAAACACGACTTACCTATTTGTTAGTCCCTTTTACTTGGTTATCAGTAACTATGAAGCTAAAGTAACCAAGTTGTATGACTTTAAACAAAGATGTATAAAATAATTAATAATAAAGTAACGTAAAGATAAGAGACAATATTTTTCAACGTTTAATTCTTTATTAGAAGTTAATCAAAAGAATCGTACCCAAGTGTTTGCGGAATAACATTTGGGGTTGAAACGACAAGTATTGTATGGACTCCTCACTAAACTCAAACTATGTTGAGTGACAACTTAAATTACCCACTGAGCTATCTCAGGGGCTTGCGTTGTTCTTTGGAGGAGTAAAGTGGTTTGTGAATGCTTTGCATTAATTGCACAAACTTGTCAACTTTTACTCCTCACATATGCTTCCTATTTATACACAAGTATAGAAAAACTAAATATACAATGGACATAAATCTTCCTTAACAATATCTTGAAAGATATTATTCTTCTGGCAAGGAACCTTCATTGAGTTAAGTCCAAAAGGCACTTTCTGATGACAGACTGGTTTTAACCATTTTGGGAAAGTTTGACATTAAAGTGATAAAGCACTTTAATAAAGCAGCTCAGACTTTCCCGCCCAGTCCCGCCAAAACTTCAGTCTTCTTGTCATCAGTCTTCAGTACAATGACGTTGTTGAGGAGTCACGGGGTTCAGTGAGTTATTGTCATCCTCACTGAACCCATCACCTTCTTCTTGGCTTAGATCACTCTTCACTGAGTTCCGCCTCACTGAATGGAGAACCTTTCTTCTTAGGTTCGGTCTTAGCATCCTGAAGGTGACTCACTGAGTTACTGTTCACTCAGTGACTTGTTTACACTTAGGGGATTTTACGTTCAAATCCTTGTTAGAAGATTGGGGAATTCAGTGACCCAACAATCTCCCCCTATTTGAATATACAAATAGCCTAAGTGTTACTTGATTCAGCATGAGTTGTCAGGGTACTTCTTCTCTTGCTGAATGTTTGTTGTAATTGTAAGTAGGACACAACTATTTAAACAAAAACATTATTTTATTTATAGCTATTACATTTTCCTACAAATTACAAACAAAATAAAGATAGTTGTTGCAGATCAGATGTTCAGATGATAGCCAAGTCCCTCAATCTTAGCTTTCTTTGATCTTAGCAGGTGTTTCTCAAGATGCTTCTCAATCATAGCCCTAAGGTCCTGACAGAACCTTTGGTTTTCACCACTTTGTATAGGAGAAGCCAGCATCAGGTATATTAACATTGCCTTGACCCCTGCCCTGTCCATATCGGACCATCTTTGGAAAGCAGGGTTTCCATATTCATCCATGAAGCATAGACCTCTTTCAGGGTGTTCAAGCACAATGTTTTTCACGAAGGTGATACCTTCAGGAACGGAGCTGTCACAATCCAATCCTGGGACCTTGATCTCAGGCTCGGATTCAATGTGCTTCCTTTTTCTCCTGGTGGCTTTTGATGGAGCAGTTCCTGTTGTTGGAGCAGGAAGAAGGGAGGGAATATTGAGAGCTTCAGGCATTGCGCTCAGTCTGTCATACCTTTCCTTCAGTGACTTGAGAAGGTCGTGTACAACAACATTGTTTTTCCTGGCAATGATGGGACGAAGTTCATCAAGTTCAGTAATCCCAAAGTCAGCAAATTTGAATGGGTTATGGATGTCAATAATTCTTTTATCAGCCCCCCTGAAGACTGTGACCATTGCGGGTTTGGTGTTCCTGTGGATTTTAATGTCAGTGATGGTTTCAGGCTTCAACCTTTCCTTCATCACCCAATGATATCTTTCAACCCTGGTCTTTCTGATTTGAACATCCCTTTTCAGCTTTGCTTCCCTTTCCCTTTTCAGAGCATTCATCTGTTCTTCCTGAGCCTTTTTAAAGGCTGCACCAGCTTGCCCAGTAGCTAGTGCCTCAACATCCAGACCAATCTTTTCAGCTTCCTCATGAACAACCTGTATCAGTTCAGGCTTGCTCAATCTCTCTTCTTCAGCTACCTTTGCCACTTTCTCAACTCTTTCCATGTAGTCTTGTATTTGGTCATGGGTGAGTTGATAGATTTTTCCGTTGATTTCATACGGGACCCTGATAGGTTCATCAGGGTCAACTCTGACAATTGTGGAGGCAGGCTGGAGTCTTACTTTAGGTTCTGAGGTGGTGGCAATACTTTTTCCTCTATCCTGAAAGAGAGTGGAGGAGACTGGTTCCTCTTGTGGTGGAACTTCGGTGATTGGTGTGGCTTCAGTGACATACTCCCCCTCAGTGTGAGAGGGCTGTCCAGCTTCTTGTTCATCAGTAATAGGGGTTTCAGGAACATTCTCCCCCTCAACAATTGCCGGAGCTGCAGTGATGGCAAGTGTTGGAGTTACTGAAGATGAAGTAGAGGTGCCCTTGAAGGCTTGAAACATTTCCGTCATCATTGACTTGATCTCTGCAGTATCCTGATGGATGAGAGATACCATGGAGTCAAGTGTAGCCTGAGAACTTTCAAGGGCAGTCATCCTGGATCCCATTGTCCATGCCAGAGATGTGGATTTCAGGGATTGAGCTGTCACTGATGCTTCTAACTGAGTGAAGGAAGACTTGAGGGACTCCATCGTGGAGCTGAGATTCTGAACATTGGAACCCTTTATCAAACCAAGTAACTCAGTAAGAGCCACCGCGTTTACCTGGTATGTCTCAGATGCCTGAAGAAGTTTCTTGTTGAACTCAGGATCATCTTTGACTGATTCTTGAACTGACTTAACCCCTGTAGCCAGCTCTTTTAGGGATTCCAAAAATTGATTGATGTGAGAAGCCATTTGTGTCAGGGAGTGAGAGACAGTGGAATTTTGCTCCCTGACATCATCATTGTATTCTTCAACAGCATCTTTGAGGAGGTGATAGTGGACTGCTTGCTCAGTATGCAGGTCAAACACCTCTTCAATGACCCCCCTGTACAAAACATTGGTCATTTTCTTGATGAATCTTTTGAAGGCTTTTTCAGTGAGAGGAGTTGGAGCGTCTTCTGAGGTTTCCGGCTCGGAATGTGTGATGAGGCGAAAAATGATCCGTTTTTAGGGGGTCATTTAAGCCCGAATCCGACTTTATTTGATCAAATATTGCCCTAAATCGTTCCTTTTGTGATTTTAGGTGTTTGGAGAGTGAATTCTAGAAAAGAAGCCATTTTGGACGTTTTTGGAGCATAAAAGTGAAGAAAACGGCAAAGTATCAATTTTCCATGCTGAAGACACTAGGTGACGGCGTCAAGAGTTACACCCTGACGGCGTCAGACATCAAGAATAAAACACCGTAGTTGATGACGGCGTCAAAAGCCATCCTGACGGCGTCAAAGTCCCAAGAATAAAATACCGTAGGTGGTGACGGCGTCACATAGGCCGTCATAAGTAGATCAAGGCCGTCCGAGGAAGTATTTGGCGGCGAGGTGACGGCGTCACATGCTTGTCTTGACGCCGTCAGCCCAGTTTTCCTATATATAGTTTTCTAGTTTTTACATTAAAGAGGGAGAAGTTTTGGTGAAACCCTAAAGACGAATTTGGTGCCTCTTTTACAAGTTTTTCAAGGGTTTCAAACCCTTGATACCTTGCATTGTAATTGAGATAAGTGTTCTTCTAATTCAATCAATATGTCTATGTGTTGGTTGTTTATATCTTGTTCTTGTCTCAATTCCATTATGCTAGGCTAGATCTCTCTTGTGTTTGCTTAGATCTAATGAAACCTAGATGTTGATTATGTGTTGATTACTTGTTTATTCTTGTTCTTGGATGAATGATTTATATGTTAGGCTTAAGAAAACTGGCAGATCTCCAAATGGTAACATGCTTGAACGTCTTAAGAAACATGAACCGAGGCGTACTAGGTCTTTATTGGTTGTATTTAATGCATGAGCCACTGTTTACAATCCCTATAGTTGTGCTGGGTCATGGTGTAGGAGGAGATAAGAGCTCATAGAGTTGGGGAGTTATGTATGCCACCCCACGAATGGTATTAAGGAATACAATCCGTCATCCATACAAGTATAACAAGTAATTAACGTGTAAAAGATATCTAGGGAGTAGTGAAGTCTAAGTAAACACAATTTCTCCAATTACTGCTCACAACCTTAGTATAATTTAGTTTAATTTCATTTTCAGTATTTTATTTTGATTATATATTAGTTTTGGGTTAGTTGAATAGCAACTAATTCCGCCCACTCCTTCAAAAACCGAGATTTTACTTGCTTTCATAAAAATATAAAAATACAAAAATAATCATCCCTCACCTCTAGAACTAGTAATTAGGCTTTCTAATCCTAGCGACACTATTCCTAAGCTGAACGATCAATCCCCCGGTACTTGTCACTATACTATACTACAACGATCAGGTACACTGCCTGGTGGGGGTTGTAAGCTTCTCGAGATCCCTCGAGAGGTAAAGCAAGGTGCGATTCCCACGCATCAAGTTTTTGGCGCCGTAGCCCGGGGAATAGTTATTGTCTAGGTTAGGATTTCTTTTTATTAGGTCTACTTGCTAGATTCCTTTCTAGTAAGATTTTATTTTTATTTTTAGGTCTTCTTTAGTCTATCTTATTTCTTCGTGCCTTTGTTCATAACTCTTTACCATCCGACATCATGGAAGGTGGTAACATCTTTGAACCCGTCATCCCACCACAACAAAACCCACAACTAGAACCCCTTAGGACCCAAACCTTAGGAGAGTACTCCCGACCTAGCCATCAAGGCTACCGAAACACCATTGAGCTCACCGGAGCCAATGTGACCCCCTTGTGATCCGACACCATCCGGTTGGTGCAAAGCAGATGTGCATTCCATGGACTTCGTTCCGAAGATCCAAACCAACACCTTAAGGACTTCCTCAAAATCGTAGATTCCATAGACCTAGGTGTTGAAACTAGAGAGACTTCCCGTTTACGCCTATTCCAATTCTCTCTACGGGATCAAGCTAGTCAATGGCTTGAGCGTTTACCCGCGGGATCCATCACCACATGGGATGATCTCACCACTCGTTTCCTTGCTCAATTTTTCCCACCAGGGAGAACTACTAAGCTTAGGAATGGCATCTTGATGTTTCAACAACGTCAAAATGAATCTCTTTATGAAGCATGGACTCGTTTCAAGGACTTACTCCAAAAAGTCCCTCATCATGGCATAGATCTTTGGCTCCAAGTCCAAATCTTCTATGACCATATCGACATCTCCACGAGGCGAACCATTGACCAATCGGCCGGTGGTAAGCTACGTGATCTTAGTGCGGAACAATCATGGGAACTCATAGAAGATCTTGCTCTCTATGACAACGAAAGTTGGAATGATCCCCGTGACTTGAACAAAACGGTCAAGGCAATATCTTTGCCTTCGAACAATTCTAGCACTCCCGACCGTAGGATCATGGAACTTGAGGACCAAGTCAAGTTTCTCATGAAATCTTACGAAGCTCCGAAGCATTCAAGCCAAGTGAACAAAATCACTTCTTCATGCGAATTATGTAGTGGTCCCCATGACACTCGTGATTGTGTGGAACTCCCCGGAACAGCTTTTGCGGATTACGCATCCACGCGTACCGACGAAGCGGGAGATAAGTGGTACACTTTCAAGCCCGAGCCAAACACATACGGTGATTCATACAACCCCTCATGGAAAAATCACCCAAACCTTAGGTGGAAACAAAATCAACCCAATTTATCTAACCCACCTAATCGTTATCAACCAAACGGTCCACCATCCAACCGTACTTTCAACAACAATCCTTCTGACAACTATGGTAGTACCAACAATCTTGAAGGATTAATGTCAAAGTTCATGGCATCTCAAGAAGCTCGCATATCTAAGTTTGAAGCCGATTTCAAACAAAAGCAAAGCGAGATGACCACTAGAATTGATGCATTGTTGAAAGTTCTCAATGACCGAGAAATAGGAGCACTCCCAAGCGACACAATCAAGAATCCGAAACTAAACATTAATGCCATATCTTCAGTTTCGTCACCCACTTCGTGTCCACAATACTACTCGGTTAAATCAACGAGCACGTGTTTCAAACAAAACCAAGTTCCCCAAAAGGACCAATCAACTAAAACACCCACTATAGAGCCGGTCAAAAGCATAGTTGAAACACCTCTTACGCAAGACCTTGACGATGAATTCAAAGAACTTCACCTTGAACGCCCCGTCATTGATGTCTTAGCGCGTGCTCCTTACTATAGTACCCTCCTAGAAAAATATGAGAAGTGTAAGCTAGGTAAAAATGGGACCGCCTTCGTTCAAAACAAGTTGCCTAAAAAGCTTGATGATCCGGGTATATTTGTTTTGCCTTGTAAGATAGGAAGATCCGAAGCTTTCGACACACTAGCCGATTTAGGGTCAAGCCTCAACTTGATTCCCTTATCCTTATTCACCGCTCTTAAGCTAGGAAAGTTAGAGGAAACGGAGGTATTGATAGGGCTAGCGGATGGGAGTATTGCCCACCCGGTTGGAATGATTAAGGATGTAGTTGTTCACGTAGGAAGGTTAACTATATTAGCAGATTTTCACGTCCTAGACATGGTTAGTGACACTACATGCCCATTATTGGTAGGAAGAGGATTTTTAGCAACCGCCAGTGCCATGATAGATTGCAAGGAATCCAAGATAGCGGTAGGAGAAGGCGATACTTGGTCGGTGTATGATGTTAAGAAGCATAGTTATGATTGTGATGATGAACCAACATCGCATTGGGTAGAGATGAATAGGAGACCATCTAGATATGGACCTTGGATAGAAAGGAACTTTATAGGACCTCAATGCCCATTCTATCTAGAAAAAGACTTTGTTGAAAAGACACATTCGGTAGAACAACTCATAGCTAGAGATGAAGAGCTAGATCCCTTTGAGGACCCGTTAGTCTTTAGGAAAATGATTGAGTTATTAAGCGTAATGCCCATCAACATAAGGAGGAATAAATGGAAAAGAGAGGGGGATAAGTGTAAATGGAGGTGGGACAAGCCACCTAAAGAAGGTGACGGGTCATGGCATATTAGAATGACCTTGTATGATCCGGATGGAGAGAAGTTTGAAAGGTCATACCACACTAAGGAAACCGATAGGAAGTTGAAACCTAAGTTCGATCCCAAAGATGTCCTCAATGAGGAACTCACCCGAATCACGTGATAACCCATGACTTTGAGTCTAGCTACAAGACTCATAAATAAAGAAAAGCGCTTCTTGGGAGGCAACCCATGTTTTGTGTGATTTTATTTGTTTGATAGTTATTTGCTTCCGTATGCATGTTTTATTTTTATTGTTGGTTGATCATGTTTCTCAATTAAAATGTGGAAATACTTTACTATGTTGTTTGGCCTAGTCTTAACTCCAACCTAAAAGTGTTTTTGCAAAAGATAAGTGTAAGGGGAAACCCCAAATATGTTTTCAAGAAACAAACCGATCATGATTCTCCACAATATTAAATGAACATGTATATTCGTATTTGTTAGAGTCAAATGCTTGTATTGAGTCATAATGAAGTTTTGCAGGATTTTCCAGGAAGTAGGACGAAGTTTTTCCAGAAATTTTCCGGAAACTTAACATAAGAATTTCTGCAGGTCCATTCTGACGGCGTCAGGAGTTAAAAATCTGGAAATTTTACCGGTTTTGATTTTCTAACGGAGTCTTATGGTTTTTGTGAATTATTAAGTTTTATAATCTCCAGGAAATCTGCAAACTTCATTCGACAAGCATTATATCTTATCTTGTTTTCTAGGATTTAGTAACATATATAGGATGCCGCCGATTTTACGCGAGGTTGCCTTGTCTATTGTTTTCAGGATTTACAGGTTATTTTTGACAAGAAGATGATTTATATTCTGGAAGGGAAGCTTTGATTGTTCATTTTCTTGGAAGAAGATTTAACCTGGTCAACCTAAAATCCATACCGAGCGAATCAGGGGAGTATTTGATTTCATTCTCTTTACTTTTTCACTTTTACATTCTTTACTTGAACATTGGGGACAATGTTCATCTTAAGTGTAAGGGGAGGGTAAAAAGATGATACCTTACATATGCACTTTCGCTTGAGTTTGTTTCGTTTGATGGTAGATGTGTAATAAAACTATGAGAAATACTTGTTAGTGTAATTTTAGCGCCAAATTTAAAATTTTTTACAACATTTAGGAGTGAAACTTTAGCCATAGCAAGCGTCTCATGGATAGGAGGTTGTATGACTAGCACATAACCGTATATTCAGAAAAATTTTCCACCCAAAAATGTGAGGTTCGCCTTTAGATTTGATAGGAAAAGCATTCATTATTAGTGCTTATGAGTGTACCGGTAGCATTTAGATTCTAGAACTTGCATTAGTGATGCATCCCGAGACCGCTAGTGAGACTACATTCGTGTAGTAGGATTTACTACATGATAAGAGGCATTAGGATCACCCTTTTGTTAAACCTGTATTATAATTACTTGACCATTTAAGTCATATTACTTGGCTAGTTAAGTCAACTAATTTTTCCCACACCCTTAGCGTTGTACTCATTTTTAGTACACGATACCCCTAGTACACCCCTCCGAGCCTATCTTTTCGTTTCTAACTTTAAGCATTTTACTTAAAGGAAGAATTTGTTACACCCTACTTAAATGTACAACCAAATCGCCTTAGTCTTCCGTGTATGCGCTCATTTTTAGTGCATTATTGTTATTTGTTAAACCCTAAGTTAACTTTCTAATTGATTACATGGTTGCTAAGTCGAGTCATATCCTTGTACATATTGTTTTGGGACGATTGGGACTCATGGGTAAGTACTTATTTTATGGAGTAATGGGGAAGAACATCATTTATTACCCCCATATATACGTTAATCTTAAAAGTGCTCCAAGTGTTTTGATTTTCTTAATTCGAGTCATTAGAATAGTTTAATGTAAAGTATGTAAAGATTCAAGTGTAAGGGGAATGCTCATCCCCTATGATGTATTATTTTGGATGGTAGGGTAAGAGTGTATGCAAAAAAAAAAAAAAAAAAAAAAAAAAAAAAAAAAAAAAAAAATCGAAAAAGAAAAAGAGAAAAAAAATACGGACTACCATCCCGTTTCAATCTATGTTCATTTTATGTCTTTGTTATTTTTCATTTATTAGCTTAAGTCGAGTCTAGTCTTGGCTTAGCAACGCCATCTTGTACATGTAATTAACCAAGATTGTTAACTCGCCACCAGTAAAACTTCCTTTATCCAACAAAACCGTGTAATTCATATCCCTATACATAACGTTACAACCCTTTAAAAGACCTCTTTGATAGTTTATCCTAGGTGCTTACGCCATGTGGTGGAGGTTTGATCCTTTCCCAAGCCTATGGTAATCTATTTTGCTATGACAGGTAGTGAGAGATATCTTCCATTTCCATAATGTTATATTACTTTATTACACCCGAGAGATGTGAGTATCTAAACACTATTTGAGAGGTGCTTGTGTATGACCTCCGTGCTTGTCTATTGGTCTTTAGTGGAACGATTATTTGTTGTAATTACTTTTATATTAGTGTTAAATGACCCCTAACTTGTCTTTTGAGTAGAATAAAAGCTCATTTGCTTGAGGACAAGCAAATCTCAAGTGTAAGGGTATATGATGAGGCGAAAAATGATCCGTTTTTAGGGGGTCATTTAAGCCCGAATCCGACTTTATTTGATCAAATATTGCCCTAAATCGTTCCTTTTGTGATTTTAGGTGTTTGGAGAGTGAATTCTGGAAAAGAAGCCATTTTGGACGTTTTTGGAGCATAAAAGTGAAGAAAACGGCAAAGTATCAATTTTCCATGCTGAAGACACTAGGTGACGGCGTCAAGAGTTACACCCTGACGGCATCAGACATCAAGAATAAAACACCGTAGTTGATGACGGCGTCAAAAGCCATCCTGACGGCGTCAAAGTCCCAAGAATAAAATACCGTAGGTGGTGACGGCGTCACATAGGCCGTCATAAGTAGATCAAGGCCGTCCGAGGAAGTATTTGGCGGCGAGGTGACGGCGTCACATGCTTGTCTTGACGCCCTCGGCCCAGTTTTCCTATATATAGTTTTCTAGTTTTTACATTAAAGAGGGAGAAGTTTTGGTGAAACCCTAAAGACGAATTTGGTGCCTCTTTTACAGGTTTTTCAAGGGTTCCAAACCCTTGATACCTTGCATTGTAATTGAGATAAGTGTTCTTCTAATTCAATCAATATGTCTATGTGTTGGTTGTTTATATCTTGTTCTTGTCTCAATTCCATTATGCTAGGCTAGATCTCTCTTGTGTTTGCTTAGATCTAATGAAACCTAGATGTTGATTATGTGTTGATTACTTGTTTATTCTTGTTCTTGGATGAATGATTTATATGTTAGGCTTAAGAAAACTGGCAGATCTCCAAATGGTAACATGCTTGAACGTTTTAAGAAACATGAACCGAGGCGTACTAGGTCTTTATTGGTTGTATTTAATGCATGAGCCACTGTTTACAATCCCTATAGTTGTGCTGGGTCATGGTATAGGAGGAGATAAAAGCTCATAGAGTTGGGGAGTTATGTATGCCACCCCACGAATGGTATTAAGGAATACAATCCGTCATCCATACAAGTATAACAAGTAATTAACGTGTAAAAGATATCTAGGGAGTAGTGAAGTCTAAGTAAACACAATTTCTCCAATTACTGCTCACAACCTTAGTATAATTTAGTTTAATTTCATTTTCAGTATTTTATTTTGATTATATATTAGTTTTGGGTTAGTTGAATAGCAACTAATTCCGCCCACTCCTTCAAAAACCGAGATTTTACTTGCTTTCATAAAAATATAAAAATACAAAAATAATCATCCCTCACCTCTAGAACTAGTAATTAGGCTTTCTAATCCTAGCGACACTATTCCTAAGCTGAACGATCAATCCCCCGGTACTTGTCACTATACTATACTACAACGATTAGGTACACTGCCTGGTGGGGGTTGTAAGCTTCTCGAGATCCCTCGAGAGGTAAAGCAAGGTGCGATTCCCACGCATCAATGTGTTTCATCTTCATCATGGTTAGAGGTTTGAGGAGACTGAGTAATAGGTTCAGGGACTGTCTCCTCAACCTCCATGTCATCTCCGGCCATGAAGACTTCCTCGTCACTATTAAATTCATCATCAGAAAATAAGACAGCCTGAGCATCTGCCAGGGAGGTAATCTGCAACAAATGGAGGTTATCCGGCTCCTCTTCATAAGAAGATTTGCCTTCGTTTTGGCCAGGTCCTGACCCCTCAAATCCGGTAGATTGGGTTTTACCTACCTGGTCTTTAAGGCCAGTTCCCAAGTAATGCGCACCTCCGGGAGTGGTTTTGGGTTCCATATCAGCAGGTGGTTTATATCCCTCTGAATCTTTGTCCCCCGTGACCCCTTCAGACACTGATGGGTTTTTCTCAATGTCATCCTGAGGAGTCGTGAATGTTGTGTCCCTATCAGCGGGTTGTATGTTTCCCTCTGAGTCTTGGGGATGAGTTTTTGTGCCCTCAGACAAAAGCGTTGTTTTGCGAATGTCCTCATCAGGCACCTGAATGGTTATGTCCCCTTTTCCAACAGGCTTATTCTGGCCTGTCGAAGATTTAGGAACGTTAACTCCCTGATGCTTGGGTTGTGATTTACCCGAGCCTTTAGCAGGATGTGATTGTTTGTGGACCCCCTTCTCAGTGGAGTAGTGCTGTCCCACCGAGGATTTAGGATCCCTTACTCCCTGAGACTCTGGTTGTGATTTGCCAGAGCCTTTAGCAGGATGTGAATGTTTGGTTTGTTTCGGCTCAACCGTCTTGTTTATGACAGTAGAGTCTTTGGAAACGGGTATGCCTGAGGACACTGAGTGGGATGTCTCAGTGCCCTCCGTTGGCTTTTGTTGCAGGCCTAGTGACTGGGTTATTATTCTCAGGGTGTCCGCAGTCAAGGGCGGTATTTCATGCCCCTTTTTGGCAGCTTTAAGGTCAGAGGTCTCAGTTTCGGGTGACTTGGGTTGAGCCACCTTCCTGGACCCCTGTCCCTTCTTCCTCTTCACCTTTTTGGTGGGAGAGGGAACTGGTGATATAATATTGTCACCCTGGATAGCAGTTTGCATATATTGGGTCAGGGTGACGGGTGTAACCTCTAGAGGGTCACGAGAGTAATTAGCCTTGTGTAACACTTCAGGCTCAAAACCTATTGCATCAGGCTTTACATACTCAGACCCAAGCAAATCTTGTAGGGTACAGGAAATGAATCTAGGGTATGACATTAGTTTTTGCCTAGACTTCCCCCCTAATTTTGCTATGAGGTCCTTGAAGATTAATTCTCCAAGGTCAATAAATCTACCCTCAATGAGACTGAACAATATCATTGCTTGAGTATTGTTTAATTGCTCAGTAGAGGATTTATTTCCCCAGAGGACCTGAATGACAAAGGTCATTATTATCCTCCAGGGAGCTGGGAACCAGGTCTTGATGATTGGGGCTTTGGATAGTAGGGCCCCAGGTGACACTTCAGGGTGAAGTTTGTCATAAGACCCTAGCGTCAGTAAGACCTCCTTCACATCTTTATCAGATGGTGGGGCAATGAAGGTCTGTGTGTAATCAAGCCTAGTGGCTTTGACAAAAGTTTTATAGTCAAGAGTTAGGGACTTAGTTCCATTCTTGACTGTAAACTTTATTTTGGCCTCTTTGGGCGCATCAGGGCTTTCAACCACTGCTGTGCACCAAAATTCCCTCAAATATTCAGGGTAGATGACTGAGGGGGTTTTTGTGAATGCGGTAGTCAGAAAGCAGTTCTGAAGGAACTTCACCACATCCCTGATTCAGGGAACCCAGCAGGGTAGGCAAAGTTCCCCACCACATTGTTCTTGGTAAGGTCTACGCTTTCCATTTGGAAATACACATTGGGTGCGTATTTTACGACCTTAGAAGAAACCATTAGGGTAAGATAAAAGGCCTGGTTTTGAAAAAAATGGTATTGGTGAGGGAAACACACGCAGTTTTGAAAACAATTTGCAAGAGTTTAGTTATGATTTTTAAAAGCGTGTGTGTTTTTCCCTTTTTGTGGGGGTATTTATAGTGGGAATTAGGGTAGTGATGTTGCGGATATCAAAACTTTATAATATTCAACCGAAATGGCATAATAATATAGGTTTGAGATCCGCATTAAATATCACGATTCCCACTACCCCTTTTTCTCTCACCCTTTGGGGTGCCTCAGCAAATAATGCACTTTTGCAGAGAAAAAATCATCACACTTTTTGTGTGTGAGAGAGCATTTAATGCTCAGTGGTGTTTGGTGAGAGAGATGTGGGGGCCCAAGATGTGGATGCCAGTTGTGTAAGTGACATATATTCCTATATTTAATAGGAATCAGTTACCTACCTGGGACATTTACTAACTAAGTATTCGGAACATTTAGTTAGGGTATTTAATGCCATTCTTCATCCACAGCCCCCTGAATGAATTATCATTCAAAAAAATGGGTTTTCAGGAAGGTTATGATCAAGGACTTAGAGAATTTACATCATGTTGGAACATTTTTTTGATCAGTTCCCTGATTCTATGTCCAACATGCCCAGTTCAGCTTTTAATCTTGTGAAAGTGGGTTCATCCAAGGGTTTAGTGAAGATATCAGCTAGCTGATACTCAGTGGGGATGAAATGTAGTTCAATTTCTCCATTAGAGATATGATCCCTGATGAAGTGGTATCTGATGTCAATGTGTTTGGTTCTTTGATGAAGTACTGGATTGTTTGAGATGGCTATGGCACTTGTATTATCACAAAAGATAGATACCATCTTATACTGAATGCCATAGTCACTCAGTTGGCTCTTCATCCATAGTACATTTGCACAACATCCTGCAGCAGCCATACATTCAGCTTCAGCTGAGGACATGGCCACTGACTGTTGTTTCTTTGTACTCCAACACACAAGTTTACCACCAAGAAATTGGCAGGATCCTACTTTTCCTATCCATGTTACATCCTGCATAGTCAGAGTCAGTGTACCCTTTGAGGTCAAATCCTGAACATTTTGGGTAATACAAACCAAGGTTTGGAGTACCCTTCAGGTACCTGATGATTCTCTTGACAGCAGTGAGATGTGATTCTTTAGGGTCAGCCTGGTATCTGGCACACAGACAGACTGAGAATTGGATATCAGGCCTTGAGGCAAGTAAGTACATCAGGGAGCCAATCATTCCTCTGTATTGGGTTTGATTCACTGATTTTCCAGTGAGATCAAGGCCAAGGTTGTTTGGAGGAACCATAGGGGTTTTCACTGAAGAGCAGTGAGTAAGCTCATACTTCTTCAGTAGGTTCCTGAGGTATTTTTCTTGGCAAATGGATATTCCTTTATCAGTTTGTTTGATTTGGAGTCCAAGAAAGTATGTGAGTTCACCCATCATGCTCATTTCAAACTTTGTGGTCATCAGTTTCTCAAACTGTTTGCAAAGTTTGTAACTTGTTGAGCCAAAGATGATGTCATCAACATATACTTGAACAAGAATGACATCATCCTTTGTTCTGTAGATGAACAGTGTGTTGTCAATTCTTCCTCTGACAAACTTGTTTTGGATCAGGAAGGCTGAAAGAGTTTCATACCATGCCCTGGGTGCTTGTCTTAGTCCATAAAGGGCTTTGTTAAGCTTGTAGACATGGTTGGGGTATTCACTACTTTCGAAACCAGGAGGCTGTTGCACATAAACATCTTCTTTGATGTTACCATTCAGGAATGCACTTTTAACATCCATTTGGTAAACTTTAAAGCTCATGTAAGTTGCATAAGCAAGGAAGATCCTGATGGCTTCCATTCTTGCAACAGGTGCAAAGGTTTCCTCATAGTCTATACCTTCCTGTTGATTATATCCTTTGGCAACCAGTCTTGCTTTGTTTTTGATGACTGTGCCATTTTCATCGGTCTTGTTTTTAAAGACCCATTTCATACCAATGATTAAAACACCCTGGGGGCATTCAACAAGGGTCATGACATCATTTCTGTCAAATTGTTCCAATTCATCTCTCATGGCCTGAACCCAACTTTCATAAGTCAGGACTTCTTTGACATTTTTAGGCTCAATTTTTTAGAGATAGTCAGCATAAAGACATATATTGGTAGTGGCAGCCTTGAGTTTAGCAGCCTTGCTTCTTGTGAGCATGCCTTCAGTGGGTTCACCAATGATGTTCACAAGCTCAATGATTTTGGATCTAGTCCAGCTATCCTGGGGTTTGGGATAGGAATTTGAGCTTGTAGGAGCCTGATTAGGTTCAGACTCAGGAACATGAGGTAACTCATCAATATGTGCTTCAGTGACTACAGTAGGAACAATTTGCTCTGAGGGTTCCTGAACAATTTGTTCAGTGGTGTCAGTCTCATTTGAGACAGGTTGAGTTTCTATGAACTCACTGATAGGTGGTTGGGGTAGGTTGTGAGGGATGATGTAATAGGAGACATCAGCATCAGCTTGGTATTGGGTTGAGGGATTGTTCTCAGGATGATACTCATCAGGAGGATATCTTGATGAGTCATCAATACCAATTTCTTCAACTGAGGAATTTGAGAACCTGATGGATTCAGTGCTCTCATCAACAGTAATGTGATAAGTTTCCTCAGTTTGTTGTCTCCTTGTGTTGAACACCCTAAAGGCTTTAGAAACCAGGGAATATCCCAGGAAGTATCCATCATCAGCTTTGGCATCAAATTTACCTAAGTGATCCTTGTGATTATGTATAAACACAGGACACCCAAATACATGAAAATAGCTGATGTCAAGAATCCTTCATTTGAATATCTCATAAGGTGTCTTATTATGCCTTTTCACAATGATTGACCTGTTTTGAGTGTAGTAGGCTGTTTTAACTGCCTCAGTCCAAAAATCTTTTGAGAGGACTGAGCCATTCAGCATTGTTCTTGCTGCCTCAATGAGTGTTCTATTTCTCCTTTCAGCTACTCCATTTTGTTCAGGAGTATAGGGAGAAGTGAAATTTTGAGAAATTCCTTTCTCATCACAAAAACACTCAAGGTCTTGGTTTTTGAATTCAGTGCCATTGTCAGTCCTGATCTGTTTAACTTTGACATCATTTTGATTTTCAATGTTCCTGACAAATGACATGATTGTTTCAGCTGCCTGACTCTTTTTGGTCAGGAAGTAAACCCAAGTATATCTTGAGTATTCATCCACTATGACCAGAGTATACTTCTCATGGTGTATGGACATTGGACTGACAGGTCCAAAAAGGTCCATATGAAGAAGATGTAGGCAGCTTTTGATGGAAAAGGTTTGTTTGGTTTTGAATGATGCCCTGTGATGTTTTCCTTTTTCACAAGCCGAACAAGGCTTGTCTTTGGTATACACCAGGGATGGAAGGCCCAGAACTTTGTTCTGTTTGGCCAGGTTGTTGATGCTCTTGAAATTGAGATGAGAGAGTCTCCTATGCCATAGCCAGTTGATTGTCTCACTTGCCTTTGAGAATAGGCAAGTCCCATTTTGAGTCAGGGATGACATGTCAAGGACATATACATCATCCCTCCTGGGGGCAATCAACACAACTTCCTTATTGGCATTAAAGATGGTCCCTCTCTTGTCATTAAACTGAACTATGTATTTGGCATCACATACTTGGAAACACTTATCAGGTTGTACTTGAGACCATTAACATAAGCTATTCTTGTAAAAACTATACCATTGCAGTTTACTGAACCATAACCTTCAGTGGGAGCTGATGAGTTATCACCAAATACTACTTTGGGTCCTGGTTCTTCCATATATTTGTGCAGAAAACTTTTCACACCAGTCATACTTCTGGAGCATCCACTGTCTAGATGCCAGGTAGGATCCTTGATGTGTTTCTGCACAAACAGTAAACTGGGTTAGTTTTTCTTGTTGACCCACCTTCTAGTGGGCTTAGTCCTCAGGGACTTTTTGAACTCAGTTAATGAATCATGGTCTGAAGTTGTGTGACCTGAGCTACCACATGTTTTACATTTTGTGGAGGTTGATGCCTCAGGTGACTGAGAAGTGTTGGTTTGGTTTTTCCTTCTGGACTGAATCACTTTGTCATGTCCCCTGGTTTCGTGGGAGGGATCTCCACAGATGTCACAGCATTCTTTCATCATACAATCATCAGGAAGATGATCATTGAAACCACAGTGAGGACATGGTGAGAAAGGCTTAGCCTTCAGTCTTTGTTTGGAAGGTGTGGCATACTGATAGCCTTGGGTTTTGTATAGACCCCTTGCTTTTAAAGAAGCAGTGTGGGGGATGTGATCACAAGTTCTGTGGTCCTCTTGTTTGCATATCATATAAAACAGGACTCTGTAGCATTTATCAGTGCTATGATTTGGATAATTGCACAGTTCACATCTCCCTGAGGGTCTGGGTGTGGTTTTTGGTTTGGAAGTACCTGAGGATACTGAGGGCTTCGTAGATTTTGAGTCAGAGTTTTTCTCAGTAGACTCAATTTTCTCACTCAGCATCCTGATAAGTTCAGCAAGCTGATCAACCTTTGAATCAGTGCTTTCAGGCTTCACTTCAGTAGTTACTGAAGGTTTTTGGTGTTCAGTGGGTGCAGGAGTAGGTCTTTTCAGAATCGTCCTTCCTAACCCTGATTTCTCTTTAGGAGAATGTGGTTGAAAGACTAATGGTGCAAGGTCAGAATTGGGTTCTGCTCCCTGAAGTTGTTTCAGTGGAGGGAGTGGTGAATCAAACTTAGACTCAGTGATGGACTCAGTAGGACTAAGTTCATCAGTGACTCCTAGCAGCTCCTTTATAGCCTGACTTTCAGGCTCCAGGATTCTTCCAGTGTTAAAATTTGGCAATTTACTATCAGGATTGTTTCTTTCAATCCAATCACTGGGTTTGGGAGCTAGTTCTTTGCTAGAGAGTATGTTGGTTAATAGAAAAGTTGTAGAATGGCTACTCTCCCCAGAAACTTCAGTGAGTTGATCATCACCCAGACCAGCCTTATTGGGGCTGGGTGAGAGACTCAGTGTTTCATAAAGTTTGGGGTTTTTCTGAGTCCATTTCCAAATAATTTCCATTTCTTTCTTAAGTTCTTCCTGAAGAGCTTGATTTTGTTTTACAAGTTCAGAGTTTTGAATTTGAAGTGTAACACTTTCAAGCTTGGCTTGTTTTAAGGCAAGTAATTCATCTCTACAATGATTTAATTCAAAACTCAGTTTGTTAAAATTTGAAAACAAATTAAGTCTTTGCTCTTCAACATACTTAAGATCAACATTAATATAGTCTAAGTAAGATTTCCAATCATCATTATCATCCATAGAAAGTAAAAGATTTACCTTCCTCATTGTGATGTTGACCCATTCACCATTTCTTGCATGACTCTTCCCCACAGCAAGTTTGTTGTCTTCTGACAGAGCCATCAGGGCACTGATGTGAACTTCATCATCATCAGAGGACACTTCAACCTCATCCCAGTCATATGTTTTAGCAACAAGCCCTTTGTTCTTGGCTTGAGTAGGCTTTGGAGCCTGAGGAGGCTGAGAGACTGTTGAGGATGATTCAAGAAGGGCAAGTTTAGCTTTTGCCTTTCTGTACTTTGCTTCAAAGTCAATTTGAGGGACTTTTTCAAATCTTTGACTAGACTGAAGCATTTTTGGTTGAAATTTGCTGGGGCCTGTAAAAGAGTTATTTCCTGAAAATTTGAAAGATGGTTCTGAGGTTGTTTTTGAAAAACAATCTTTAGCAAAATGCCCCATTTTGCCACATTTAAAGCATTCAGTGTTGTCATTTGCTTTAGAAGGAAATTTGTTTTTCTTAAAAAACCTTTTTGAATTAACAAGGAGTGCTCTTTCTTGAAATTCAATTTGAAGATCATTAAGATACTCCTCACTGGTTCTTTGGTCAACCTCATCATCAGATCCATCCTGAAAATCCTGCACAACACCTTTTGAATAGAAAGCAGTTGATATGGGTGTAATTGTCAAGGCCTTTTTGGTCTCCTGAGCTTTACCAGGGTATCTCCTGGTGATAAGATTGTCTTCATAGACAAACTTCCCATAGATGGCAGGGAGCTCAAGGTTCTGAATGTGGTTTGCATTTCTCAATCCCTGAGAGAAGTTTAACCATTTCTCAGGGAGACTGTTGACAAAACCAATATTGATCTCATGTTTAGACAGTATAACACCATCATTGGTCAGCTCATTCAGGAGGGTCTTATACCGAGTATAAGTCTCAGAGAGACTTTCAGAATCCTTGGCCCTGAAGGTATTGAATTCAAGCTTTAGGTCCATGATTCTATTCTCTTTGGTATCAGAAGGCCCTTTATAGCTATGAACCAGGTCAGTCCATGTCTGTTGGGCAGTGGGATAGTTGATCACTGATTCCATTATATCATCAGGAAGGCATGATATAATGATGCTTTTCAGGCGCTGGTCTTGATTGACCACCCTCCTTTCATCTGGGGTCCACTGAGCTTCAGGCTTAATTAAACCTTGGGAAGTTGTTGGGACATATGGACCATCATTAATCAACTTAATGTAATATGGTTCCATCCCAGTTAAGTAGCAAAGCATTCGCTTTTTCCACTTATTAAATTTGCCAGCTTCAAGTCGAGGGGCAGTTGCTGAATAACTTCCACCCTTTTTGTCGACAAGCTGGGGAACATCTATGTCAGTCATAGTGGGATCTTGATTTTAAAAACTTGAGCACTCTTAAGTTTTGAAAACAGGTTAAAGTTTTACAAATCAGAGGCTCTGATACCACTTGTTGGTCTCTTTTACTTGGTTATCAGTAACTATGAAGCTAAAGTAACCAAGTTTTATGACTTTAAACAAAGATGTATAAAATGATTAATAATAAAGTAACGTAAAGATAAGAGACAAAATTTTCCAACGTTTATTTCTTTATTAGAAGTTAATCAAAAGAATCGTACCCAAGTGTTTGCGGAATAACACTTGGGGTTGAAACGACAAGTATTGTATGGACTCCTCACTAAACTCAAACTATGTTGAGTGACAACTTAAATTACCCACTGAGCTATCTCAGGGGCTTGCGTTGTTCTTTGGAGGAGTAAAGTGGTTTGTGAATGCTTTGCATTAATTGCACAAACTTGTCAACTTTTACTCCTCACATATGCTTCCTATTTATACACAAGTATAGAAAAACTAAATATACAATGGACATAAATCTTCCTTAACAATATCTTGAAAGATATTATTCTTCTGGCAAGGAACCTTCATTGAGTTAAGTCCAAAAGGCACTTTCTGATGACAGACTGGTTTTAACCATTTTGGGAAAGTTTGACATTAAAGTGATAAAGCACTTTAATAAAGCAGCTCAGACTTTCCCGCCCAGTCCCACCAAAACTTCAGTCTTCTTGTCATCAGTCTTCAGTACAATGACATTGTTGAGGAGTCATGGGGTTCAGTGAGTTATTGTCATCCTCACTGAACCCATCACCTTCTTCTTGGCTTAGATCACACTTCACTGAGTTCCGCCTCACTGAATGGAGAACCTTTCTTCTTAGGCTCGGTCTTAGCATCCTGAAGGTGACTCACTGAGTTACTATTCACTCAGTGACTTGTTTACACTTAGGGGATTTTACGTTCAAATCCTTGTTAGAAGATTGGGGAATTCAGTGACCCAACACTATTTTAGTGTCTCATCAGCTTACCAACTAACCACCACTCGCCTACCCGACAATGGAGGCCACCACCTCACTCACCACACCCCAACCCAACCACCACCACACCACCTCCTTTACAAGTCTTTCACCTTCCTCAAACCACACCGCACACTCTTCACACCCCCTAACCACACGCGCCACACATCCCTCATCCTTACCACCGCCATCGCCACACCAGACCACGTAGCACGCTTCGAAAACAACAACAAAAACAACAACCAAGACACCAAAACAGACCTTATCTCATCATTCAATAAACACATACTTAAAGACCACTTCACAAAACGCAACTCAGGCCGTTACAACAACCCCGAACCACATTCCGAGAAAAAGGCAACTGTAACTGTCAAAGAAGTTGATAAATATATACACCTAGTTAAACAACAACAACAACGGGGATTGCATGAGCTGAAACCAGGTCATTTAGGTGGAAATAAAGGGAGTAATGGAGTGGTGAGTTATACAGTGGACCTGTTTAGTTTAGAAGAGGGGGATTATGTGGTGCATAAAAAAGTGGGCATTGGGAGGTTTATGTCGATTAGACCGAGTATACCGGAAGGAAATGGGAGTATTATAGTGAGTATTATAGTGGTGGTCGATCGATTCTCGAAGTATGGAACTTTCATTGCCGCACCATCCGATGTTACCGCGGACGATACGGCTAAGCTTTTCTTTAAGAACGTGGTGAAGTATTGGGGAGTGCCACATGTGATCGTTAGCGTTCGAGATCCTAGATTCACGGGCCGCTTTTGGACGGAGTTGTTCAAGATCATGGGGACGGAATTGAACTTCTCTACAGTTTCCATTCCCAAACGGACGGGCAAACAGCAAGGGTGAATGCACTATTGGAGCTCTATCTTCGGCACTATGTGAGTGCCAACCAACATGATTGGGCTGAACTTCTTGCTGTTGCTCAATTCTCTTACAACATGCAATGGATTGAAGCCATGGGTGTAACAATTCACATTTTTAGGTTAATTTCTATTCCCGAAAATTTTACTATTCATGGTTACTATTCATCATCACTATTCATCCCCAAAATTTTTATTTCATATTCTCATAGGTTAAATTATTTTAATGATAATCTGAGAGTTTGACACTCGTTGGATCATTTCTGCAAAAGTCACAAAACCATGTCCGAGAATTACTTTAAGGTTTAAACGTCATTTAGGCATCCCAATATGTCCCCACAAAATCACAAATAAGAGAAATGTAAGGTGCCGTTTAGTTTGTGAAAAATTTTCCTGTTTTTCCGTTTCTAAATTCCTAGAGAATGAAAAAAGTGAGAAGAGTAGAATTGACTTTTCAAACCTTTAGTTAAAATTTAGAGAATGAGCATTTCACATTTTTTGAAAATTGTTGGAAAAAAGTTTAACTAAACGGATTTTCAGTTTTTCTCTTTTCAAATGAAAAATTTCCTGGAAAAAGAGGAAATTTTTCACCAACTAAACGGCCCCTAATTTTTTCACCTTCCATAACATTCTCAGGAATTTTGGAATTTTACGTCTTTCAGTTCAGCGTTTTACGCGAATTACGCGTTTTCAGCTTACGGTTTCCAGTTTTAACAGGGTTTAAGCAACCCAATGGAACTTACCACTCATTTTATATTTTATTATAGAGTATATTGACAAGTTTAATCATTCTTTCAAGTTTTGTAATTTTTTTTTGCGATACCCAGTTTTACGTTTCGTGACTTAACGGCTTACCGTTAGCGATTAACGGGACTAAAACTCACTCCGAAACTTATATAAGGCCAAGATTCATCCACCTAGTCCTTCCCCATTGTATATGAACGTGTATACCATGGCATTGGTGGCTTGGTGATGATCCTTGGAAAATTTTGTGGTCAAAATACTTACAGGTATAGAATTTCTAGGTTTAATGTGTTACATTTTGAACCATGTATTAGTATAAACCTAACCTCCTCATCCTAGTATAAATATAAGCTCATTCCTCTTTATTTTAACACCAAAAATCCAGCCATATGTATATTCCAAGAGAGATTCATCTTTGATTTCAAGCTACAAAGTCTATATCATTGTTGAATCTCTTGTAAAGTTTCACATGATCCTTGTACTAGTTTTCTCATTCCTTTAGTGATCTTCCATCCACACAAGAAGTGTTCTAGTAGAGACTTCAAGTGCCTTCTCAAGTGGTCACAAGTTGGCATCATTAGCTTGAAGAAGTTGGAAGCTAGATCCTTGTTCTTAACTTCCTTTCTTTAGAAAGCCAAAATTTGTAAAAACCCTAACACACTCTCTTTCTAAACATCATTTTCATGATTATTATACTTCATTTATGCTATATATATGGTCTTTATGTTATGTTCATGATGTATAAAAATCTTTAAAACAAGTTAGGATAACCACATGTTAACTTATTGTAAGTAAACAAGAAAACTAGTCACTTGTGTTAGGAAAAACGACCAATATGATATAAACATGATATTAGAAAATTACCTACTGTTAAATCGGGCCTTTCAAGGAAAACATAGCAATTTGAATCACTGAAAACGAGTACACGAGTCAAAAGATATGGCAAAATGAAGTTATCAAACCGGAAAAACAAAAACTGTCGAAACGCTACTGATTAGCAATCTGACCTAGTTAAACGAGGCACTTCTGGTCCGATTCATCAAAAAGTTAAAACAAGAAAGTTGTCCAGAACGACGTTTTCATTCAGGTTGAAAGAAGCTCGAACCCTGAAAACGCATAACGAGTGATATTTTTCTTCAAATTCTTAACAGCCCCTTTTTAATAACCAAATGACCCTGTATTGGTTATGGCTAAGTAAAACCAAGTGGTCTAATGACCTTAAAGCCGAGACCACAGCCATTGCTAAGGCCAAGGATGAGTCTCAAGACCATGGTAGCCATGACCAAAGTCACGGCATAGCCACGACTAAGACCTTATGGCCTTCTAAGTCGAAAACATGAACTAAAGTGTTAATCGTAACATAATCAACTAATTTGGATCTACTCCATCGATTGACCATGAGACTTTGCAAGTAATATCCCATCCATACTAGACTTAGTAAACTCATTAAAGATAACAATCTTCATTCAAAATAAACTTTCCTAAGTTTATTCAACTATTCAGACATGTAACTTTTAAAGATCAAAAACAGATATTTTCTATCAAATACTACAACACTAGGAAGCTTCATGTGAGGGGTTTCATTTGGGTAAACGGATCGACGAGTTGCTGAATTTACGAATTAAAGTCTCCTAGCTCCTCGAACGTTTACTGCATGACCTCTGAATTATGACTGCCCGAATGGTAGTACGAGATATACCAACTATACATGCTTTATAAACCATTTTTATACAACGACTTACACTATATACTAAGTACTACATCATGAACAATATGCAAGACATATATAGGCTCGTCTTTGTATTCTTAGACATTACTCCAAACCTAAGTTGCAACATTCTATTGTAGGTTGCACGTAGAGGTTTCCCAGCTTATCCATCGAACTCATTAAAGCACTAAAACACCATCCAACTCACGATGAGTCATAGCCCCATTTTTATACTTGTTTTATAAATACTTTGGGGGAGATACATGCTCAAATAATTTTAATTTTAATCTCTATAATTTGCAAACTATAGGTTGTATATGAACTAAAGGTCTATTCATGCTAAATTGCATTATTGTTATACTTAGAGTTTCTATATCATGGACCATTAAGCACTATGCGTAGTGAGCACGAATACTATGGTTAGATCTCTTGTGTTGGCATGAATATTACGATATTTAATCTAAACATCCTCTTCATGTTTTGATGATGACAAAGATGTAAGTTACAACATATAACGTAAAGTGCTTAAGTTACTTGTGATCACAATTCATCTATGCATTCATACGTCAACAAGCCTCGACATCTCAACGTCTCGAGTATGCTTCAACAATCACTTAAGGTATATACAAACAAGTGTCTAATATATTTTATGATCAAAGGAAGTTTTATTTAAACACTACAAATTATATAAAATGATATAAATATTTTATATACTTAGAAAAACAGTTTTGGTAATTAAAGGAAAATGTTTAATTCATAATAAATATATGAATTCAAATTTTTAGCCAAAAACAGTTAAAAGTTCACTAGATAAACCTTACCCAGAAAAAGACAAGAAAACTGCCATTTTCCTCTGGGCGGCCCCCTTAAAATCATACAATTAAGGGGGGCCGGCACGCTCCATTTATCAGATTTGTCAGAAACTTTTGCCTATAAATACTGGTTCATTTATGCTATTTTTTCACACCTTTTGCACGAAAATTTTTAGTCCCAATCCTTTCCAAACACACTTCTAAATCCTTTGATCATATGTTTATTAGTCTTTGTTTCAAGTGATTCAATCCCTCATCACTTAAAGTGCAAGAGAATAATTAGTAGCGTGGGAATCGCACCAGGCTTTACCTCTCAAGGGATCTTGAGAAGCTTACAACCCCCACCAGGCAGTGTACCTGATCGTTGTAGTATAGTATAGTGACAAGTACCGGGGGATTGATCGTTCAGCTAGGAATAGTGTCGCTAGGATTAGAAAACCTAAATACTAGTTCTAGAGATGAGAGATGATTATTTTTGTATTTTTATAATTTTTTAGAAAGCAAGTAAAAATCTCGGGTTTTAAGGATTTGGGCGGAATTAGTTGCTAGTCAACTAACCCAATACTAAAGATGCAATCAAAATAAAATACTAGAAATGAAAATAAACTAAATTAACTAAGGTTGTAAGCAATAAGTGGAGAAATTGTGTTTACTTAGATTTCACTACTCCCTAGATATCTTTTACACGTTAATTACTTGTTATAGTTGCGTGGATGACGGATTGTATTCCTTAATACCATTCATGGGGTGGCGCACTTAATTCCCCAATACTATGAGTGCCTACTTCACTCCTATGTCGAGCCGGCTAAGAAGCTCCTAACATGGGATCATTAGAATTTACTCATGCATTAAATACAACCAATAAAACCTAGTGCACGTCAGTTCATGTTTCCTAAGACGTTCAAGCATGTTACCATTTGGAGATCTGCCAGTTTTTTTAAGCCTAACATTGAAATCATTCATCCAATATAACCATAAACAAGTAATCAACACATAATTAACATCTAGGTTTCATTAGATCTAAGCAAACACAAGATAGATCTAGCCTAGCATGATGGAATTAAGACAAGAACAAGATATAGACAACCAACACATAGACATATTGATTGAATTAAAAGAATACTTATCTCAATTACACATGAAAGGGTTCAAAGGCTGAAAACCCTTGAAAAACCTGTAAAATTCGTAACAGGTTCGGCCCTAAGGTTTCTCCAAAACTTCTCTTTTTCAATGAATGAAAATTAGAAAACTATATATAGGAAATTGAGGCTGACGGCGTCAAGACCAAATAGGTGACGCCGTCATCTCGCCGCCAAAATACTTCTCGCACTACCTTAATCTTCATCTGACGCCGTCATGTGTTATGGTCTTCCAGGCCGTCACGTCTTTTATTCTTGACGCTCTACTTGTGACGCCTTCACGTTTGTACTGGACCGTCATGCAAATTACTCTTGACGCCGTCAGGATGTTGCTCTTGACGCCGTCACCCACTGTTCCCAGCAAGAAAAATTAAGACTTTGGCGTTTTCTTCACTTTTATGCTCCAAAAACGTCCGAATTGCTTCCTTTTCCAGATTTCTCTCCCAAAGTACCTAAAATCACAAAAGGAACGATTTAGGGCAATATTTGATCAAATAAATTCAATTCCGGGCTTAAATGACCCCCTAAAAGTGGTTCATTTTTCGCCTCATCATATACCCTTACACTTGAGATTTGCTTATCCTCAAGCAAATGCGCTTTAATTCTAATCAAAATACAAGTTAGGGGTCATTTAACACTAATATAAAAGTAATTACAACAAATAATCGTTCCACTAAAGACCAATAGACAAGCACGGAGGTCATACACTAGCACCTCACAAATAGTGTTTAGATACTCACATCTCTCGGGTGTAATAAAGTAATAATTACAATATGGAAACGGAAGATATCTCTCACTACCTGTCATAGCAAAATAGATTACCATAGGCTTGGGAAAGGATCAAACCTACACCACATGGCGTAAGCACCTAGGATAAACTATCAAAGAGGTCTTTTAAAGGGTTGTAACGTTAGGTGTAGGGATAAGAAATACACGGTTTTGTTGGATATAGGCAGTTTTTACTGGTGGCGAGTTAACAATCTTGGTTAATTACATGTACAAAATGGCGTTGCTAAGCCAAGACTAGACTCGACTTAAGCTAATAAATGAAAAATAACCAAAAATATAAAATGAACATATAATAAAAAGGGATGGTAGTCCGTATATTTTTTCTCTTTTCTTTTTCTATTTTTTTTTCTTTTCTTTTTCTTGTTTTTTTCGATTTTTTTTTTTTTTTTTTTTTTTTTTTTTTTTTTTTTGTATACACTCTTACCCTACCATCCAAAATAATACATCATAGGGAATGAAAATTCCCCTTACACTTGAATTTTTACACACTTTACAATAAACTAATCTAATGACTCGAATTAAGAAAATCAAAACACTTGGAGTACTTTTAAGATTAACGCACATATGGGGGTAATATATGATGTTCTTCCCCATTACTTCATAAAATAAGTACTTTACCTATGAGTCCCAATCGTCCGAAAACAATATGTACAAGGATATGACTCGACTTAGCAACCATGCAATCAATTAGATAATTAACTTAGGGTTTAACAATTAACAATAATGCACTAAAGATGAGTCCATACACGGAAGGCTAAGGCGATTTTGGTGTACATTTAAGTGGGGTGTAACAAATTCTTCCTTTAAGTAAAATGCTTAAAGTTAGAAACGAAAAGATAGGCTTGGAGGGGTGTATTAGGGGTTTCGTGTATTAAAAATGAGTACAACGCTAATGGTGTGGGAAAAATTAGTTGACTTAACTAGCCAAGTAATATGACTTAAATGGTCAAGTAATCATGATACGGGTTTAACACAAGGGTGATCCTAATGCCTCTTATCATGTAGTAAATCCTACTACACGAATGTAGTCTCACTAGCGGTCTCGGGATGCATCACTAACGCAAGTTCTAGAATCTAAATGCTACCGGTACACTCATAAGTACTAATAGTAAATGCTTTTCCTATCAAATCTAAAGGCGAACCTCACATATTTGGGTGGAAAATTTTTCTGAATATACGGTTATGTGCTAGTCATACAATCTCCTATCCATGAGACGCTTGCTATAGCTAAAGTTTCACTCCTAAGTGTTGTAAAAAAATTTAAATTTGGCGCTAAAATTGCACTAACAAGTATTTCTCATAGTTTTATTACACATTCACTATTAAACAAAATAAAAACCAAGTGGAGTAATAGTTTCTAATATACCCTCCCTACACTTAAACCGAACATTGTCCCCAATGTTCTAGATAAAAGATGTAAAAGTAAAAATAAATAAGAATGAAAGAAACTAATACTCCCCTGATTCGTTCACCGTGGATAATGTGACAACATGGTTAAATCTACCTCCAAGAAGACGAACGTTGAAAGCTTCCCTCCAGAAATATAAATCATCTTCTTGTCCTGTAATCAACAAACACAAAAACCAAAGCATCAAACCGAACAAAAATCACAACTAGATGTAATTCCAGACTTAGAAATAGAAACAAGACAAAGCAATAAAAGGATAGGATACTTATGGAATGAATTACAAATAGGAACTCATAAAACATATCCACAATTATTGACACACAAACAAGATAAAATATATGCTAATCATGAATTGTGAAGTTTTCATGTTCGAATTTAGTTCTTTTTAACAAGATATAAATTTCCCTACACTTATCTTTTTGTAAAATACCTTTATATGCAATTAAGACGAGGTTAAAAACAAAATAAAGCATTTTCACAAATTATTCGAAACATGAAAATTAAACAACTATGATTAAGCATATATGGCACAATCAAACAAATAAAATAAAAACATCAAACAATTAAAAACATGGGTTGGGTTGCCTCCCAACAAGCGCTTGTTTTTGTTCGAGTCACGAGCCTGACTCTACCCTTATTTAACGGAAATAGGGGAAGTTTTCCCTACACTTAGGATTAAGTGCTGGTGAAAGTAGCGATACACGCCCTTAGGGTGGAAATATGCCACATGAGGTGAAGGGGGCGAGTGAATGGGGAAATAGTCTACCACCTTCATTGTTAGGTTACCCGAATCCTTTGGTTTGATGGGTGGATTTGTAGTTAGAAGAGTTTTATGAAAAAGATTTGAGCTCTTGCCATTTTCATGAATAGCATACTCTAACGGTTCTTCATCCACTCCGGTTCCCATCTTTTTTATTTCAACTTCATCTTCATCTTCATCTTCGTACTCAAACTTGCTTTCATCAAAGAAGTGGAGTGTTGGCGTTTTGAAGTTGGAATGTTGGAAAGAGGTTTTATGGGTAATGGGTTTGGTTTGAGAAATCATCGAGACCTTATGCATCAAGGTTGGTTTGAGTGATTTAGAGGTTAGGGTGTAGGCGTGAGAGTTCCCTTTCTCAAAAGGAAGCTTATGAGAATAGAAGTTATTCTGGGTTGAACTCACAGAGAGAGGTGTTTCATTGTGCCCATCACTGCCTGTTTCATTAGGGATTGGGAATTCAAAAATCTTTTCGATCTTCTTGGGTATAGCTTCTTCCCTAATTTTCTCCTTAATCCTTGATATAAACTTATCAGCCAAGTCCATGAAAAGACTTCGGGTGTTTTCCATGCGGGCTTCTAATTGTTGGATTTGCCTCTCTTGGTTGTTTACAAAAGTCAGCATTATCCCTTCGAATTCCTTTTGTCGTGAATATTCAGGAAACATATATTTACTGTCTGTATTCACATAACCAGAGGGATTAGCCATGGGCATCTCGGCTCTTATCAATTCCTTAACCTGCCTTTCGATGTTCTCAAATAATGGTTCTTGGGTTGCATTCATGTAATCTAAACTTCCTTCCTCCAAGAACATTGGATCCTCTCATTCTTCTTCTTTGTATTGTGCTAAGTCCTCAATGACCTCCCAGCACTTATCAACACTGAGCTTGCTCAATCTACCATTGGCGGTGTGATCTATAGCTTTTCTAGTTTGGTGTTTAACTCCATCATAAAAGATTTGGATTTGAAACCAAAGATCAAGGCCATGATGGGGGACTTTGTGGAGTAGTTCCTTGAAACGATTCCATGCTTCATAAAGAGTTTCACCATGACGTTGTTGGAACATCAAGATGTCATTCCTTAGCTTGGTAGATCTCCCCGGTGGGAAAATTTTAGCAAGGAAACTGATGAGTTCATAAAAACTCATCATTTTTGTCCTGTTTAAAATACAAAAACAGTTAAAAACACACAGAAATACCACATAATACTACAAATATCTTTGAAATGTGTTTTTATATGTTTCAGGTGCAAAAGGATTGAAAACAGATGAAAAACGTGCAAAGTTTGCACAATTGGCAAAATCAGTCCTTGAACTTTCAAGAAATGTCAGAAATGGTCCCTGGGAAAGTTATTTTGAAGAAATGTTAACAAAAGTCCCCCAGGAATCATAAAATTACAAATTTAACCTTTGAAAGTTCAAAATTGCACAAATGGCAAAACAGGTCCCCTAAGTTTCAAAACTTGTCAGTTTTAGTCCCTGGTAGTTTATTTTGGAAAGAAAAGTCAATTTTAGTCCTTGGGAATTCAAAAGAATCATAATTAATCCCTGGATGAAAAGTTTGAGGAAATTACAGTTTTGGTCCCTGAAGTTTCAAAAATGGCAAAATAGTCCCTGGGTATTTAAAAAATGGAAATTTATCAAAATATACCCTTGTACTATTCATAATTAACAAATCAAGTCATTTTTGAATAACTTTTGGAAAATTACATTTTAAACCCTCAAACTTTAAAAATTGGCAAAAATGGTCCCCGGATGTTTTATTTTGGAAAAATATCAATTAGGTCCTTAAAATATTTAACTATGGCAAGAATGGACCTTTTTGATAAACTTTGGAATAATGACAGATTTGGTCCCTGGAATTCAGAAAATTGCAATTTTAGTCCTTGGGCTAATTTTATTTACAAACCAAACCTTACCTTTTACTAAATCCAATACCAAATAAAAACTCACCCAAACCATTTGTCTGATCCAGTTAATACCCAGGCCCAATCCCACTAAGCCCACTTCTCCCTTTTGATAATCCAGGGTCAAACAACCCGCGTTGACCACCTCCACCTCCACCTTCTTCCTTCTCTTCCCCCTTCCTCACCTGCTGCATCACCACCCACCATCTCCACCCTACCCCCCACCATGTCCTTGCCTCTCTGTCAACCCCACAACAAAACCCACCCCTAAGGTTAACCCCAGGGGACTCCACGTAGCAAAAACCATCACCTCAACCCACCCCTACCCTGCAACCATCACATCAACCATCCCCAGCTCACCCCTACTCTCCAACTTGTCCCCTACACCTCACATATCCTCCCAAAAGGCATTAATTGCCCTGAGTCAGCCCAATTCAACCCCTACTCATTTTGGCGCCAAATGTAGGTTTAAATAGTCATCATCAAATTGGACACATACAAAGGCTAACATGTGATGGGAAAGGCTCAGCAAGACACCTGGATCATTTGGGAGGCCTATAAAAGAGAGGAGAAGCAGAAGATTAGATAGTTAGTTTTATAAGTTTAAATTTTATGTCGAATATTGTAATTTAAATCTTTCAGTGTAGTTTAAATCTTGTAAGCAATCAATTAAGTAATTTCTATGTATTCTTAAACTTTTTAAGTAATCAATTTCAGTTTTCAGTTGTTATCTAAGTTTATTCAATTTCTAAAATTCTCAAAAATCTCAAGTTATTGTATGTTGTTAGTTATTGTTGTTATATGTTCTCATAAGCTTAAATAAGCTCTGACAAAGCTAAGTTAAGTTTTAGAGGTCTTAGTTATCAATATAAGTTAACAAAAGAAAAATACTAAAAAAATACAAGAAAATCAAAAGTGAATAAAAATTAGTGAGTGGTGAAGAATGGAAGCTGATGTATGATTGGATGATGGATTGAATCTGGTTTAGTACCTTTTGGGAGGTGATAGGATTGGATACATGTCCATGGTTCATTGTTGCTCAGTGTATTTCAAATTGTAAGCCATTTCTCAAATTTTATAAGTTTACTATAACTTAGTTTATTTCTGCTTATTTGAATGATTTTATACTTAATTGGTGTTAATTAGTCATAATATAATGTAACATAGTTTATTTGTTCATTAAATTTATTTGATCTAAAATTTTAAAAACCTCACAGTGAAATACTCAAGTTTGAAAAACCTGAGTATTTTACTTGTAGCATGATTGATTAGTGTTTATTTGATCTTAGTATGTCATAATATATAGTTAGGAATCAGTTTAGTTGTCTAAATATACCATTTGCTTTGTAAATCAAGTCCACAGTCAATAAAAGGGGTGTTTGGCAATTGCTGATATCTTTGTGTTATACTGTGTTTCAGTGTTAAGTGTTGGTTAGTACATGTTATCTTAGGTCTTAATATAATAGGGAAGCAATAAAAATCTGTGGTTATAGGTTATATAGTCAAATTCAAGTTTAATCCAATCTTGCTAGTTAACTATTAGGATTTGGATCCCAATAACTTACATATCAGTTCATTATTAGCTTTTACTGCTTAATTTAGTCTCACAATAACATATAACAACTTATTCAATCATTAGGATTAGTTAAAAGTTCATAAAAGTCAACTTTATAGTTTATAGCAAAAAGTCAAATTTCAATAGCTAGTCAGTTTTTCTCAAAATTGTAAGATTTTTCATGGTTTCAATTTTTAAACTTAGTCTTTGAGATTTTGGTTCTTAAAACTTGGGAAGCTCATCTTTTCAGTCATAATTTTATTTTATTTTAAGCATTTTTATAAACTGCTTATTTGGTAGCTTCTTTTAGCAAGATTTTCACAAACCTCCCCTGCAGCAGGGGAGTTTGGTTCAAGCCATATTTCATAAGCTTGTTACTTGTCCAATAGTAGACTCTAGCCCTAGCTTGTTGTTGTTTTAAGAAGCTTTCCTGGCAATCTCACTATACATGTGCTTATTTCCTTATTTTGTGCTTATTTACCTGCTTAATAAGCTCCCTAAGTTCTTATCATTTTAACAGGTCACACTGAATCATCAGTGTAACCAAGCCACAAACACAAGCTCTTGTAGAGCTTATTTGTAGAAATAAGCTATAGCTTATTGGCTTTTTAAGAAGCCAATCTAACTGGCTTGTAGGATCAAGGCTCATTTTGGGCTCTTGAGCTTATTTGGTGAACCAATTCAAGGCCTGCTGTTTGCCCATTCTTCCAATGCTTCATCAGCAGTGTGACAGACCAAAGTTCATGAGCTTTTCAAGGGCTTATTTGTAGGACCTTGGGGGTAAGTTTGGACTTTTTGAAAAGCCCTCAAGCTTAGCTTATTGAAGCAAGCTCAACTTTTGATCCCTGAACCCCATAGTAGGCCCCACATAGGCCTGCACATTGGCCTTTGGCCTGTTTGGCTAAGCAGCTCAGTGAGAGTGCTTATTTTAGCTTATCTACTTAGACAGTTAGTTTCTTTGTTTGTTTCAGCTTATTCCTAGCTTATAGAACTTATAGATAGTTTATTTTAGCTTTAGTTCAAGTTCTTAGCTTATTGTAAGCTTATTTAAGTTTAAAATTCTATTTTGAGCTTAAATAGCTTACTGATGAGCTAATAAGCTTTTCCTGGCTTATCCAGTGAGCTTATTTAATCATTCTAGCTTATTTCATGTATATATCACTTATTTTCAAACTTATTTTCTCTTTGTAGCTGATTTGTAGCTTATTGCAACTTTAAAACCCAAGTTTGGCTTTTTAAGCCAACTGTTGAGCAAATAAGCTCATTCTGAGCTTATTTAGCTTTTATAAAAAAGTTGTATTTTTAAAAGTTGTTCATTTTTAGTGTTTTAATAAGTTTGTAAAAAGAAAATTAAAAAAAAAAAATAAAAACCAAAAATGGGTGTGGGTGGGATTCGAACCTGAGACCTCTAGGATAGTAACATGCATTTAACCCCACACCCCTTCCACTAGCTCTGGGGCACCAGTTCCGAATATCTTTGCATAATCAATATACTTAACCCCATTTTTAGTCTAATAAGCTTAAATAAGCAGTTTAGCTTATAACTGCTTATTCGAATAAGCTGTGCACCTAAGCTTATTTTTCCTAGGCTTGTATTCACTTAATATACTATCTGTAAATTTTTCATAATTTTTACTTTTCAATTACTAATTATTTTAATTAATCCGTATTTAACTAGTAATTAGGTAATATTAAATAATTAAATAGTTTTAATAAATTTTAATTAATAACAACATCTTTTTAATTTTTTTTAAAGTCTTATATACCATAGGGTGTTTGTAAAAAATAAATTTATAATTATTACTGTTCATTTCCTATTTTCTAAAATTAAATTTAGTTAATTAGATTTTAAATAATAAATAAGTAATTAATTATAGAAATAGCTTTTTAATTAGTATTTAGGAAATTTATATTTTTATAAAGTTTCTGTTACTTTAACATAGTTGTACAAAAAGTTTTATAATTTTAACTTTCCATTTAGTATTAATTAAAATTAAAATTAGTTTAATTAATAAGTAGTTAATAAATAAGAATTAAATAGTATAATTAATTTTTATAAGGTAACACCTATATTTTATATTTTTCCTATATTGTATAAGTCATAAAATAATTTTAGAAATTTTCTTGTGATTTATACTGTTCATTTACTAGCTTTCATTATTTAAAAAGTTTAATTAGATATTAATTAATAAATAGAATATTAATTAGTTAACTAGTTTAAAAGTATATAAAATAAAGTTTTTATAATTTATTTAGGATTCCCATGATGGTTAATTAGATATATAAAATTTTTCATAATTTTCTAAGTTAGTTTAATTTTATTTGTAATTTAAAATTGTTTAATTAGTTTAATAATTATAAATAGTTTTTAATTAATAGAAAATTCATAAAAAGACAAAAATATTTATTTTAATTTTTTATACTTTCTTCAAGTTCATTTTTAAGTTTAGAAATTATTTTTATAAATTTTTAGTTTAATTTGTAGTGTTTATTATTTTTAGTTTTAATTAAGATAGTTTTAATTAAATAGTTAAATAGTTTTTAATAATATAATAATCTAAAAAATAGTTTTATTTTTAGTTTAATTTTATTTTAAGTTTAAGTTTGTAGGATTTTCAATTTAACCCCCTGTAGTTTAAATTTGTGTTAAAACGCACCTTTTTCCCTGTACGTAGACGTAAGTTTTTAAGTTGTATACGTTTTTTTTTTTTTTTTTTTTTTTTTTTTTTTTTTTTTTTTTAGTCCCCATAATTGTTTAAAGTTATTTTTTTATTTTGTTTAAATTGTGCAAATCAGTAGTATAAATCCAATTCACCTTTGCCCATTCATAATCACCCGATCCCAAATTTCGTTTTATTACAGATTTCACGCCTCGTTGGGAAATACGACCCGAGGATACATTGTACTCCACGGAGAATTAGTCTAAGCTGTTTTTGAGTTATTAACTTTGGTTAATAATAATCTGACGGTTCAGCACTGATCAGAAACGAGTGGTGAGATTATCCCAAGTTGAGATAGATCCCGCGGGTAGACGATCAAGCCAATGGATAGCTTGGTCACGAAAAGAGAAATGGAAGAGATTCAATCGGGTAGTATCTCTAGTAGCACCGTTAAGGTCAATGGCATCTACGATTTTAAGAAAGTCCTTAAGGTGTTGAATTGGGTCTTCAGACACATGTCCATGGAATACACATCCATTTTGCACCAACCGGATGGTGTCGGGTCGCAGGTGGGCTACAATGGCTTCTTTGGGAAGCTCAAAGGCATTTCGGTAACCTTTGTGGCTTGGTTGGGAGTATTCTCCTAAGGTGCGGGCTCTAGGAGGTTGGTTTGGTTGTTGTGGGTTTGGTTGTGATAGGATGATGGGATCTAAGATATTACCACCTTCCATGATGGCGGATGGTAATGGTTACGAACAAAGAAACGAAGAAATAAGATAGACTAAAGAAAACCTAGAAATATTAAATAAAAAAATCTCACTAGAAAGGAATCTAGCAAGTAGACCTAATAAAAAGAGATTCTAACCTAGACAATAACTATTCCCCGGGCTGCGGCGCCAAAAAACTTGGTAGCGTGGGAATCGCACCAGGCTTTACCTCTCAAGGGATCTTGAGAAGCTTACAACCCCCACCTGGCAGTGTACCTGATCATTGTAGTATAGTATAGTGACAAGTACCGGGGGATTGATCGTTCAGCTAGGAATAGTGTCGCTAGGATTAGAAAACCTAAATACTAGTTCTAGAGATGAGAGATGATTATTTTTGTATTTTTATAATTTTTTAGAAAGCAAGTAAAAATCTCGGGTTTTAAGGATTTGGGCGGAATTAGTTGCTAGTCAACTAACCCAATACTAAAGATGCAATCAAAATAAAATACTAGAAATGAAAATAAACTAAATTAACTAAGTTTGTGAGCAATAAGTGGAGAAATTGTGTTTACTTAGATTTCACTACTCCCTATATATCTTTTACACGTTAATTACTTGTTATAGTTGCGTGGATGATGGATTGTATTCCTTAATACCATTCATGGGGTGGCGCACTTAATTCCCCAATCCTATAAGTGCCTACTTCACTCTTATGTCGAGTCGGCTAAGAAGCTCCTAACATGGGATCATTAGAATTTACTCATGCATTAAATACAACCAATAAAACCTAGTGCACGTCAGTTCATGTTTCCTAAGACGTTCAAGCATGTTACCATTTGGAGATCTGCCAGTTTTCTTAAGCCTAACATCGAAATCATTCATCCAATACAACCATAAACAAGTAATCAACACATAATTAATATCTAGGTTTCATTAGATCTAAGCAAACACAAGATAGATCTAGCCTAGCATGATGGAATTAAGACAAGAACAAGATATAGACAACCAACACATAGACATATTGATTGAATTAAAAGAATACTTATCTCAATTACACATGAAAGGGTTCAAGGGCTGAAAACCCTTGAAAAACCTGTAAAATTCGTAATAGGTTCGGCCCTAGGGTTTCTCCAAAACTTCTCTTTTTCAATGAATGAAAATTAGAAAACTATATATAGGAAATTGAGGCTGACGGCGTCAAGACCAAATAGGTGACGTCGTCATCTCGCCGCCAAAATACTTCTCGGACTGCCTTAATCTTCATCTGACGCCGTCATGTGTTATGGTCTTCCAGGCCGTCACGTCTTTTATTCTTGACGCTCTACTTGTGACGCCTTCACGTTTGTACTGGACCGTCATGCAAATTACTCTTGACGCCGTCACCTACTGTTCCCAGCAAGGAAAATTAAGACTTTGGCGTTTTCTTCACTTTTATGCTCCAAAAACGTCCGAATTGCTTCCTTTTCCAGATTTCTCTCCCAAAGTACCTAAAGTCACAAAAGGAACGATTTAGGGCAATATTTGAGCAAATAAATTCAATTCCGGGCTTAAATGACCCCCTAAAAGTGGTTCATTTTTCGCCTCATCATATACCCTTACACTTGAGATTTGCTTATCCTCAAGCAAATGCGCTTTAATTCTAATCAAAATACAAGTTAGGGGTCATTTAACACTAATATAAAAGTAATTACAACAAATAATCGTTCCACTAAAGACCAATAGACAAGCACGGAGGTCATACACTAGCACCTCACAAATAATGTTTAGATACTCACATCTCTCGGTGTAATAAAGTAATAATTACAATATGGAAATGGAAGATATCTCTCACTACCTGTCATAGCAAAATAGATTACCATAGGCTTGGGAAAGGATCAAACCTACACCACATGGCGTAAGCACCTAGGATAAACTATCAAAGAGTTCTTTTAAAGGGTTGTAACGTTAGGTGTAGGGATAAGAAATACACGGTTTTGTTGGATATAAGCAGTTTTTACTGGTGGCGAGTTAACAATCTTGGTTAATTACATGTACAAAATGGCGTTGCTAAGCCAAGACTAGACTCGACTTAAGCTAATAAATGAAAAATAACCAAAAATGTAAAATGAACATATAATAAAAAGGGATGGTAGTCCGTATATTTTTTCTCTTTTCTTTTTCTATTTTTTTTCTTTTCTTTTTCTTGTTTTTTCGATTTTTTTTTCTTTTTTTTTTTTTTCTTTTTTTTGGTATACACTCTTACCCTACCATCCAAAATAATACATCATAGGGAATGAAAATTCCCCTTACACTTGAATTTTTAGACATTTACAATAAACTAATCTAATGACTCGAATAGGGAACTTGTTGAGTAGTGTTGTGAACTCTCGAGTAGGTGACTCGGGGAGTGGAGTAGGGCAAGGAAGGCATCCTTGTAGCCGAACCACTATAAATCATCGTGTCCGGTTTGCATTTTCTTTCTCTTATCTCTTTATATTTATTCTTGCATTTATCGCTTTATTTCTATGCTTGCAAATATGTGTTGATAGTTGCTTATATTGTCATGATGATTAATTGTTTTATAGTTATAAGTTAATATTGTGATTGTGTGTATAATTATATGATATGATCTAATAGATTATTATTCACACTTCTCATATTGAGCTTAACTTAATAGATAATTTGATACAAAACGTTTTTAGATTTTAAAAGAAAAACGTATTCACATAAACATCAACCAAAGCTCCATTCATAAAACTAAGTTTTGAAAACTAATCGAAAAGCACACAAATATAATTGATCATATTGATTATAGGTTGTTTTCATACTAAATCTAATTGAATTTTTTTCAAACAAACAATTGAATAAATTCGAATCAACATTTTAAAAAACCTTTTGAAACCAAGTTTTTATAAAACGAAAAAGAGGAAAAACTATTCAACCCCCCCCCCCCCTTCTAGTTTTCCACAATTGGTACCAGAGCCACGTCGCTCAAATTTTTAAAACAAATGGTTTTAAAAATTGAGAACGATCCATGTATCAAATTATCCATTAAGGAGGATTAAATATGAAAGTATTTTGTTGATTAACTTGTATTAATTTTGATATTATATACACTAATTATACTAGCTCGAGATATGATTATGCTTTAAATAAGTATTATATGTTCGGTATCAAATTCAGAAAGTTTCACGACTTTTCGCAAAGTCAGAAAACAATTTTTTACAAAAAATGAATTTTTGAGTACCAGATGGGCGGCCCCCTTAACTGTCTGGGCTGCCCCCTTAAATACTGGGCGGTCCCCTTAATTATTTAAAGGTAATTGAGTCTACTTTCATTTAAAAATACTTACAAGCAACTATTACAAACTTAAATAAGTCAGATAGTCAAAATACTAAGCGGAGGTCAAAAATTTGAGTCTCGTTTTAACGTAAAACTTGTATCTTACCTTTTTCTTCGAGTCGGGCATTCCTAGTCGGTATATCTTTGAAAACTTTAATATTTATTCTTTCAAAATATTGATCTTAAATTAAATTTTAAAATGGGTAAGAAACTATTTTATTTTCAAATAAAATCGAGCTAAGTAAACATTGGTATATATAATACACAAAACGACGACAAGTGTTTTATGTGCTATGTGAACTCAATTGTGATTTTATTTTGTTAATAGAGTATATTAGATAGTCGTTGCTATTTGTAATTTAGCTATTTGAATATCTTAGCATATGTGTCATGTACTCTATTAGTTCGTAGCTAATTGTCCGTTTTTGCCTAACTAGATCTTACGCTAAATTTCTTGCGTTAAGTTTGCATAATTAGTCTTGCATTGCATATAGGTATAGATAGCTTAATGTTACTTAAACATCTTGTAAATGAGTTAAATCTAGTTACCTAAATATTTCAAACAATCTAATCTATTTTCAACAAACGCTTAAATATTTTCAACAAATTACCTTATTTTACCTTAGGTTATTTAAACAAGAGAAATTGGATCACTTTAGTTATATAAAAGAAAAAGTATTTTCAAAATCTAAATGTGTTTATTACACATAACAATAAATAGTTTTTCGCATAAACAAAACATATAACAATCATGAAATAATAAGTCAACTTTAAATCATTCACTAATCTCACCCATAAATAATCTTAGAATTAATGGAACACACTATCGAAATGTTTATTTATTTTAAATGAGTGTTCGTGAGGGTCAAGAAAGATCTTGATATTATATCAATTCATTATTCAAATTATGGTTGATATATTCATCAAATCTAATTGACATGTTTTTTAGTGTGGACAAGAAATTGGATTGTTATTTGTTTAGTTTCAAGATTATATCAAATTATAACAAAAGATATATTCTTGAATCTACATACTCAATCACACTAGATTGATATGAAAATATTTACATCCTTTGTAGATAAAAAGAATATGCATTGGATCATAACTCACACTTGTGTTGATAATGTCATATTGAATCTACTTATCCAATAGTTGTGTTCCAAATATTAGAATAACATGTTTAACACATGCATAAAATATACAATGAAGTAGGATTGACGACTTGGATGTTTCGACCGAAATATTCAAGCAATTTACATTGCAATGCAATAGATAAATGTGTCATATCCGAAAAACCAAACATGAGCAAACTAACAATATATGTAAACTTTGCTCACACTACTTAAAATCATCACTTCAAGATAAAATGCATATTTAAGAATAATACACACTATATTTTCTCTGTATTTCATTTTCTTTGTAGCATGAATGGTTGTGTTACAAGATAATACACTACACTTTCATTTTTGAAATAATATAAGTTATTATAATTGAAAAATAACTTGTCACAATCCATAAACAAGTAAAATTTATTTTTCAAATACTAGTTAAATTATGATATATAACAATGGCAAAAATCATAGAAAACAATATTTGTCTAAGAATATATTAATGTCTTGTTTTGATATCATTTGAGAATCATAAACTCATTTAAGATAAATAATCTTAATGAGATTCATTTCATAAGATATGCTAAGGAGCACTCTTAAGTCTAGCACATTTATTAAATCAAGTAATATGCCATCAAAACCAAACAACCGGTAAATCATGAACAAAAGATTAAAACTTTGTGTTTACTCTTATCTAAACATTCAACACATCTCTATTGGGATGGCGAGTAAAATATATTACCTTCATAAAAACATGATGTTTGAGTCACATTAAGCCAAGCATTAGTGAACCAAGCAAACTTCATATTTGGTACTCTTCGATAGGTGAATTTAGGAATTTAATTTCTTCTAAAAAGAGAATGAATACTGGAGAATCTATTGACTAGAAATTCAATTTAACCTAACAGTTGAATTTCTTCTATGTGAGAAGTTGGGTGTGTGTAACCCGTAAAAATGGTCGTGTTTAGCCTGAATTGAGCACCACTAGTAATAGTCTCATACTCATTCTCCAACTTGATTAAATTGCTCTTCCTAAATATACCTAACGCTAGTTTACTTTTATGAACTTTGCTTCTCATTAGATTATTTCATTCCTAGATTTATGGCATATCGCATATATGTTGTTTCTAGATGTTTATTTGCTCCTATGTGATTTGATTGTATGCCTTTACATGCTTAACTCTATATATCTCATTCATCTAGGTATATATTTCTTGCCATTAGATCTTACACCCTTATTGCATGAGAACCTTAATGTCACAATCCGATAGGTCATAATAGTCTCAAATTTGTCTTAGGTGTTCTAGAGTCTCCATGCATAGTCACTCCCTCATTCATCATCTTGTTTCCTTCCAAACAATCCACTCCTTTGTCAAGAGATAGTTAGATTGTAATCTAATACCTCTCTAAGTTGATGTGACAACTTAAATATTTCATCCGAAATGTTTAAGTATTTTTAATTAGCAAAATGCAAATTAAAATGTCACTCATTATTCATGTCCACTTCTTGAGTTATGACTCTATTATTATATAGATGTCAAACACCTTTCGTCCACCTTTAGGAAAACCTCCTTGTATGTTATCCTTCATCCTTCGTGTCATTGTCAAGATTATCATTTTCATGTTGGTTTGTCTTTATTTGTGTCACACTCTATTATGTCCGGATGAGCATGAATTTAATGGGAAGGGAAATCACACTCACTCACATATATCCTTCTACCTCACACCCAAAACCGAGTCATCCTTTGTACTACCAATCTCGAGTCATCCACCATTTCCATGCCCTCAAAGAAACCAAGAATCAATATCATATCTCCTAAACCACTCCTCATTAATTTAACACAAGATAACACCAACACTCTATCACCACCACCTCAATGCTCATCTCCTAGTGCTCCTAATGCACCTTCCAAAACACCATCAACTCATGGAACCTCTACCTCCTCCATATCATCATCATCATCATCATCAATCAATGACTATATCAACACCCACTTGTCACCTCCACCAAGAACCACCATCTCCAACAAAAACTTGTCATCATACCACCAAAACAACTCTTCATTGACCTTACTAATGAAGATGACACCACTCCATCCATCAATGGATATAGCAACTCACAATTGTCTCCACCACCAAAAGTATCACCACCACCTCCTACCCAAGAAATTCCTTCCTTGAACATCACTCTTTCACTTCCACCTAGTCATCTCCACTTGATCCTCATTTCCCATCTTCACAAGAAGATTCAACCATGTAACCATTCCCTACATTATACTAAGTGCGTCATCACCACCAAAACTTAAACCCTTGAAAGTCAAGTGAATTTCATTATGAAATGCGTCCTTTCCACTTTCTAGCAAGTGAAGAACACAAAGAAGATATCTAAGCTTCAAGTGTTGTCGAGTCATCACCAACTCATCCAAGTGAATTTCATTACGAAATGCGTCATTTCCACTTTCTAGCAACTGATGAACACAATGAAGAAATCCAAGCTTCAAGTGTTGTCGATTCATCATCACCTCATTTCACATATCCACCTTCATTCGTCAACCAACAAAACACCTAAAAATCCCATGATTCCGTATCATCCACCTTTGTCAAACGATATATTAATCTAAACCATAATTGTCAACCCTTTGTCATCACCTTCCTTTTACATTCATGCTCATCCCTCCTCATTTTTCTACGTTTTTTTAGAAAGAACGTATCATTCTCATCTTCATTTCCCTTTAACTCTTTTAGAGTATATATTTTTTTTGGCATCTTTCGGTCGAATCTTTGCATTAGGTCCTAATCATTGTCATGTCTTGAGCGTTGGTCATATTTTTTTTTTGGGAATTTAGGTTGTTGTTTTTAAAACAATAATTGCATGTGTCATATTTTTTTAGTCCATATACCTTAGACATCCATATCTTGTTCCCCAATAAGTGTCATGCATATATCTATCATCATCATTATGTATATGTGTATTCTTTTTCAACTAACTTTGCCTTGTAGCACTCTTCCGTTGCTTGATTTCTTGATGCCTCAAATAAGGGGGAGCATACACCTAGGGGGAGCATACACCAAGGGGGAGCATTGGTGATGTGTATTACATCCCTATCTATATATATATTTTTGTTTCAGGAAACTAACCCTTGATGCAGGTTATAAGTTTGAAATTTATTTGATCCATGGATTTGCTAGAGTCATATTTTAGAGGTTGATATGATCAAAGCTTCACTTACGATGATGCAAGCTCGGCTCTTTATTTCAAGAATTGAAGTTTAGTTGAAGTCTCGTCTAGGAGTCTACCTTTTTGCTTCGACAAAAGGGGGAGAAGAAGTGTAAACAAGTAACTTATACATTCTACTATGAGTTATAGTTTACATAGTTTGTAATCATCAAAAAGGGTGAGATTTTTGCCATGAATATTACGATATTTAATCTAAACATCCTCTTCATGTTTTGATGATGACAAAGATGTAAGTTACAACATATAATGTAAAGTGCTTAAGTTACTTGTGATCACAATTCATCTATGCATTCATACGTCAACAAGCCTCGACATCTCAACGTCTCGAGTATGCTTCAACAATCACTTAAGGTATGTACAAACAAATGTCTAATACATGAGTTAACTACATTTTTGGTCCTCGTGGTTTACCGGGCATAACGGTTTTGGTCCAATAGTTTGAAATGTAACGGATCTTGTCCAGAATCCGCTGACCCGTAACACTTTTGGTCCATCTTTACTATCACCGTCAGTTGACTAATGTTTGACCGTTAATTAAAAGGGTATTTTGGTATTTTCACACACCAAACACCACAAATCACCCCTCACCCACAACTCACAATCTGTGTTAAAAGGGGTCCATTCACACACCAAACACCACAAACCAAACACCCAATATTATCTCTCTCTCTACTTTTATCAACATCAACCAACAAACACCCCTGCCACGACATCATCACCGAACCAACACCACCACCAAACCACCACGACGCCACCACAAACCAAACACGCAAAACATAGTTCTTCATTTCTGCAAACCCAAGCTCTTTCTTCTTTTTAAAAACCGAACCCAACGACAAAACCAAGTTCTTTCTTCTTCTTTTTAAAACACGAACGTGAATGGTCTTTAAGATCTTGATTGATCTCAGGTAGGTTCTTGTTTTCTGTTTTTGTTGTTTTTCATTTTTGGTTAAAAAAGATTTAATATGATAAAAGGTGTTTGGTTCGTTTTTGGGAATTGGTGATGATGGATTTTGTGGTAGCGACAATCGGGAGGGGGGGGGGGGAGGGTTAAAGAAGAAGATGAACAAGAAACAAGGAAGGTCTAAGTTTGTATTCGGTTTGGGTTAAAGAATAAGAAAGAATTGGGTAAAGTGTTTTTGTGTGCGGTTTGGGTTAAAGAAGAAGAAATAAATCATATAAAGGGTTTTAGTTCTTGATGGGTTTTGGATCTTGAGTTCTTATAGGTTAGAGAAAAGGGAAATGGTTGGATCTGTGTTCGTATGTTTGATTTTTTTTGTGTTTTTGATATTGTAAATGTATATGTTTTGTGTGTAAATAATAATAATAATAATAATAATAATAATAAAAGAAAAAGAACAAGGAAAAGTAGAGTGAAAGGGATGGTATATTAGTCATAATAATAATAATAATAATAATAATAATAATAATAATAATAAAAAAAAAAAAAGAAAAAGAACAAGGAAAAGTAGAGTGAAATGGATGGTATATTAGTCATTTCACATAACAAGACGAGGGTATTTTAGCCATTTTACATATTTCAACTAGTCAAACTAATGGTCAACAAAAAAATGGACCAAAAGTGTTACGGGTCAGCGGATTCTGGACAAGATCCGTTACATTTCAAACTATTGGACCAAAACCGTTATACTCGGTAAACAACGAGGATCAAAAATGTAGTTAACTCCTAATACATTTTATGATCAAAGGGAGTTTTATTTAACACTACAGATTATATAAAATGATATAAATATTTTATATACTTAGAAAGACACTTTTGGTAATTAAAGAAAAATGTTTAATTCATAATAAATATATAAATTCAAATTTTTAGCCAAAAATAGTTAAAATTTCACTAGATAAACTTTCCCAGAAAAAGACAAGAAAACTGTCGTTTTCGTGTGGGCGGCCCCCTTAATTTTAAGGGGGCCGGCCATACAATTAAGGGGGCCGGCATGCTCCATTTGTCATATTTGTCATAAACTTTTGCCTATAAATACTGGTTCATTTCTACTATTTTTCCACACCTTTTGCACTAAAATTTTCAGTCCGAATCCTTTCCAAACACACTTCTAAATCCTTTGATCATAAGTTTATTAGTCTTTGTTTCAAGTGATTCAATCCCTCATCACTCAAAGTGCAAGAGAATAATCCTCCCTATCATAAAGCCAAAGATGTATTACAGTCTAGTTAGTGTTGATGTGAAGTTGTGAGTTATGTATGTATATGTAATAAGTAGATCAAGATGATCTTACATAGTAGTGAGTCAATGAGTGAGTAAGAAGTAGTGGGAAGAAGTAGTAGTGTGGAGAAGTCATGTAGAAGTAGGTGTGTGAATAAGTAGTGGAGTATAGAAGAAGTTGTGAAGTAGTGAAGAAGTCATGAAGTCGTGAAGTCGTGAAGAAGTCGTAAAGTCGTGTAGAAATTGTGTAGTGATCGAAGTTGTGTTGTGAGTTTGGTCCTAGCTAGCATTAGGACTCGACATTTTGCTTGGTGTCGTTAAACGGTGTAAGCAAAGGTGTGTACGGTTTTCTCCACCAAAAGGGAACTTGTTGAGTAGTGTTGTGAACTGTCGAGTAGGTGACTCGGGGAGTGGAGTAGGGCAAGGAAGGCGTCCTTGTAGCCGAACCACTATAAATCATCGTGTCCAGTTTGCATTTTCTTTCTCTTATCTCTTTACATTTATTCTTGCATTTATCGCTTTATTTCTATGCTTGCAAATATGTGTTGATAGTTGCTTATATTGTCATGATGATTAATTGTTTTATAGTTATAAGTTAATATTGTGATTGTGTGTATAATTATATGATATGGTCTAATAGATTATTATTCACACTTCTTATATTGAGTTTAACTTAATAGATAATTTGATACAAAACATTTTAAGATTTAAAAAAAAAATGTATTCACATAAAGATCAACCAAAGCTCCATTCATAAAACTAAGTTTTGAAAACTAATCGAAAAGCACACATATATAATTGATCATATTGATTATAGGTTGTTTTCATACTAAATCTAATTGAAAGTTTTTCAAACAAACAATTGAATAAATTCGAATCAACATTTTGAAAAACCTTTTGAAACCAAGTTTTTATAAAACGAAAAAGAGGAAAAACTATTCAACCCCCCCCCCCCCCCTTCTAGTTTTCTACATATTGGAATTAATGTATCCATTAAGTTGACTCTGTTAGAGCAAACAAACGCAACAAACATTTGAGAACACTAGGTACAACAACAGATTACCTATTAAGCTATGATTACAGCAACTATTCCAATTCCCATTAGTAAGAGATTTACATTTTGGTTTTCATAATGATGGTGCAATAACTGTTAGGTCACCATTTTGTAAACACAAGTATAAGAATGGTAGAAATGAGATGAGAATGAGAATGGGATGATTATATGATAAAGAGAAATGTAAGAACAATAGTTTCCTTAAGAAATCAAATAACCAACCAATGAAATGTTTACACAAGCTCTCTATTTATAAGGAAGGAGTTAGGGCAACACTCCCTTCCTTCCTTATCTCTTAATTCGTGGGCTTTAAGGCCCATAGGGCTTTAACACATAAGCCTTGTAACATAAACTAAATGAAATAAATACTAAAGCAACCTATTACAAAATGTAATGACCGAGACTTGACTAAATACAAAAGTATGGTTCCAACAATCTCCCCCTAAGGGTCCGTCATCATGGTTGCTTGACGTCTTCATCTTTGTCGTTGACTTGTGACAAGTAAAACTCTAGACGTCTTCAAAAATGGTTGAGTGATAATGAATATACTTTGCTCTTTGTCATTGTTCTTTGGTGATGATGTAGTGATTGTGTTATGAAGTAATCTGCCGTTCGTCACTCCTGCGTCTGTGGTGGTTGTCCGCCATTCCAACATACTCATACATCTTTGGACTTAGACTTTTCACGTGCAAGAAGTTCCTTTTGATACATTGAGATCTTTGTCTTTATACTTTGTAGATTCTTCTTATTGTCGTAGAATCTTTCTTGGAACTTTGTGTTGTTAAGATCTTTGGGGGAGCTATCTTTTGCTTCAAGATGTATGTATGAGCATGTCGGAATCAACCATCATGGAAGTGAGGTACCTGCGAGTAAACAGTTAGCAATAAAACAACCGGTACTTACGGATAAGGAATTAGAGCTTATCAACAGCATATTGTGAAGACTCCTTCTAATCCTTATCCAGGCCGTTCCCATATCAGATACTCCCGAAGGAGCTTACGAGACCTACTGAGTAGCTCAATGACTGGGTGAGTCGCTGGGGATCACTCCACGACTGTAGACCGTAATGGAACCACCGCAAACACTAAGCGTAACCCTTGTGGGGTTACCGAAGTGACCTGCTGTCAGGGCTGTTTGATGTTGACCCTGGCAGGATTTCCGTTCAATCATTGAGAAATACTTACGTAATCCTCTCATAAGCGTTCTCGGCAGATTGCTAAGATCTGCGAAGGACTTGATAGTTTACAACTGGTGTCTATTGATGTAGAACACCAGTTGTAGAAATACTAAGTGTTCCTAAGAGATCTTTGATGTATCTCGAGGCTCTAGACTCTATAAGTGCACACCTAGGTTTCCTATGCGGAGACTGGGGAGGCGTCTCCTGCTTCAATATCAACCTTCTCTAAAAGATAGGTCGATAGGTTATGCGGGTTCCCCGTGAGAATGAAACAAGTCCTTTTAAGAGAACTTGAGTGGTTAAGAAGGTTTAGTGCATTGCGTCACTGGGTCCATGACGACTTTGTCTTCAATACCGGTGTTGTCTTTTGCAACAGCCAGTAGCATACGTATTGAACCCGGTGTCTGCCCTAAGGTTGAACATATGGAGGGCTACTTCTTTTCACCCTTTACTTTACTTTTCTTTTTAATTCTTCAACTCCTTCTTTCCCTTTCATTCGTTTCTCCTTTTTTTCGTATCGTACCTAAGGACTTCTAATTCTAACTATGGGAGATGTCCTTGGGTAGATCCCTCCGGCTCTGGCGGATCATAGGACTGATATTCCTATCTTAATCACCTTATAACTCCGACAGTAACCAAGAAACCTTTGATTGAAAATCTCTCAAAGTGTTTGTGTTAATCAAATATTTTTAACACTTTGAGAGTTTTGTGTACACTTTTGAAGGGCTCCCCCTGCACATGTGCTCATAAGTGTTTAATAAATTTGCACATGCAGTGAACAAGACCGATTCGAGACACGCTTACATCACTAGTTAAATTAGCTTGAAGTTATTACCCGGCCTGGTCAAGTCCACAGAAAGTTTCTCGAGACGGTACATTTCTACTAAGACTAATCCTTTTCGAGACACGCTTACGTGGTTAGTTAAAGAGATACATTGTCAGCTTTTAGGTAACAACTAGCTCTAGTAACTAACTTGATGTTATTACCCGTCGAGGATAAGTCCTTTCGATATTACAGACTTTAATTGTCTCGTCAATTCCTGGGTGAATCTGAGTCTAGCTCGCACAAGATACAACTTTCAGCTTTAACTTCATATATTTTAATCACTTTTTCATTTTCTCCCCCTCAAAAATAGCATATGAGATGTTGTTTTTGTTAAACTTTTGATTAAAATATGCTTTTTGAGTCTTATGGGGAGATCCACCAAGAACTTTTGATTTTGAACAAAGTATTTTGTTTTGACAAGTGCTCCCCCTCAACAAGTGATTAGGTCTTATTGAGGTGAAATACTTGTCCTTTTGAGCAGAATTATGAAAAAATCATAAATGTTTGATTAATTCTACTCAAAAGTAAGAAGCCTTCGCTCCTTAAATTAGGATTGAGGCACTGAAGCGTACCTCAGGGTCCTTTCTTTACAAGTTCGGGTTGTGCACTGTAATGCGTGCACAAGCCATTGTGAAATTCAATCAAATGAAACAATTGATAATGAAAAGTTAACCAAATGTACCAAGTTAATCTTCGTCAGGAAGTGGAGCGTCAAAGTCAGTGAACTTGGGTTCTGGTCTTTCGAAGTTTCTGACCGGAAACGATGGTCTGGCACCGATATAGCTTTCCAGTCGTCTGATCTGTTCACGTCGAAATAACCTTTCTTCAATTTTTAAGACAAAGTTACGAACTTGTCTTCTTATGCTGGATTTCCATCTAGGTTGTTCCCCCTTAGCTATCTTGCGGCGATCATCATTCAACCTTTTGACAAGCCCATCACGAACAGACTTGAGTGTAACATCACAGAATTTGTGTACCTCATCGAACCTCATGAAACTTTGTAGCTTTTTGCTGTTGACGTAGGTGAAACCAAAAGGTTCTTGGTTGAGAGTGAACTGTGGTGTTTGATAGATACCATCAAAGTAGAATTGTGGCTTTGTCAAATTGATCTTCTGTTGGTAACTTTCCACTCCAAGCTGAAGATCTTCCACTCTTTCTTGAATAATCAAACGTCGGATGTAAAGAAGTAGTGATGCCATGAAGTTGTACTGTACATCTCTGTCAAATCCACGCATTCTTCGTTGAACCTTTTTGAGATACATGTCTTCTATGTCATTGAGATTAAGGTCAGGAAAGTCTGCTTCGGAGAATTTGTACTTCTTTTCATCTTGTCGTTTAACAACAATTTCACGCATGAATATGTAGTTAAACCGTTTCGACTGTTGAATCTCCAAGATAGCGATGATCTTAGATTTCTGCTTCACATTTTCCAAGGATTTCTCTCCTAATCTGCTGGTATAACCGAGACGACGTCGTTCTGGCCAGTGTAGAATTCCGTGTAGGGCATCTCTGTCGTAAGCTACGATGGAGTTGCTGAACACACGAGTAGTTTCTTCAATAGCCGGAATTTCGTATCGTGCAGCTGGTACTGAGATTGTGAGTGAGGAAGCATATTTTTTCTTGGATGTCTCCTGAGTGAGCTGGATGTTACGAAGATCTTTGTTGAAGAAGAAGCTGTAAGGTATCTTAGGTTTGTCTGGAAATCCTTTCAACGGTAATGGTTTGGTCCAGTCGGTGAAGTAAGGTTTTTCATGATTCTTGGAACTTAGATCGATATTCACTTCTGGATTTAGCCAGTCAAAGTCAGCAGACATTGCACTAGCTATATTCTGCATATGGTACTCGTATTCGACTTTGTTTCCAGATCTTTTCTTGAGGAATTCTTGTGCATCCCTATTGATTCTTCTGAGCTCTTCCTTTGTGAGTTTGTCGATGTGAAGATCCTTCATAATGACTTGGGTAAACTGTAGAGTGTTACCAGGAAGTGGTTCTTCTTCTTCGAGAGGAGGTTGAGCTTGGACCATTTCTGTCAGCCAATCATTCTGAGGATTGTCATCATTGTCGAGCCATGAATGACATTTCTTCTTCTTTGATTTCTTGGACTTAGATGTAGCATCTTTGTCTTTGGCTTTGGACGGTGACGATGGTCCAGCATGAGAATCATGAATTGGTGGAGCACGGTAATCGGTGTCAAGTTGATCTTGGAAGTCATCAGTCTGTTCCATGAAGGTTTCTTCCTCTTCAGTTTGACCTTGACCAGTAGTTGAGGGGTGTTGTTCATTTCCAGGAGGAGTTGAGTCCTTTTGTGGTTGTTGAGAGGATGAGGGACCTGTTCCAGACTTGGGTTTCTTGCCTTTGGAGTTTGGGTCAGGATCGTCATCTTTTCTTGTCCGTTTACGGGTTCCAGCAGCATCTTTGCATGACTCCTTTGATATGTAAGCCACCATAGCATCATACAGTGCTTTTTCTTCTGCAGTCTGTGTGGGTTTGGAGGCAATGTTGTCAAAGAGTTTGGCAAGCATGTCATTGAAGGACAGTTCAGGGACGGTTGGAGCCACAGTAGAAGGTTTTGCTGAGTGAAGCGTGAATGGTGTTGTTGACAACATTTTCCTTGTAACACTTCTGATTCTGTGATCCAAGTTGTCATTGATTGGTTTAAGAAGGTTTGCTACTTCAGGAGTGATCATCTCAACAAGATTATCAGTGAGAAAATCATGTGTTGCCGTCCTGATAAATCCTTCATAATCAGAGTTCAAGAACTTGTCGATCAGCTGCTTTGACTCCTGGAAGTCCTCAACTTGTCTGGTGAGACTTGTAACCATGTCGGTGAGTTTGTTGACTTGCTCCTGAAGATCAACTGGTGGTTTCGGTACATTGATTGAATGCTGTTTAGATGCGGTTTCAGAAGGTATGGGAGATGAGTGCTCAGGTGATGATTCAGATGACGACTCGTTGTGAGAGTCTGAGGAAGAAGCAGGAGGAGTCGGATCCTTTGGTGGAGAGTCTTGAGGAGGTGGAGGTTGTGCTGAGGAAGTCTGCTGAGAAGATGACTTAAGAAATATGTTGGTGTCAAACGCGTTCTTCTCTTAGTTTTCCTTTCTACGACGTTCCTCTGCTTCCTCTGCTTCTCGTGCAAGAAACTCTGGAGTAATTAGGTATTCATGTTCCTGATCCGTAGCTATGTTCTCTTGACCGCCAACGTTCTCCTCTATAGTTGCAGTCTCTGTCATAATGACATCTCCTGTTTTGTCTGTATCTTTAACGGTGTCATCAGGCTGTGGAGCTGATTCTATCGTGGTGGATACAACGGGAGGAATCATGCTGCTTGTAGCTCCTACATGTTCAGACTGATCAATAGGTGGTGGAGTTAAAGGTTGAGACATGAGTCGGCTTTCGAGAGTTGCTTTTCTTTGTTCTTTCCTAAGCTGCTTTTCTTCAGCTCTAGTGTCGACAACTATACTCTTCAGTTTGCGTTTATCAACCAAAGGTTCAACGATTGGTTCGTCTTCATCATCATTAGGCTCATTAATAGTGATCCCTTTTCTTTTCCTTGTCTCTTCTTCATAAGTTTCAAGACTTTGTTGTACGGTGATCTCTATTGCAGGAAATGCTTCATCAGGTGCTCGGTATCTCAGTTCATAGTCTGGTTCTTCTTCTTCAGATTCTGTATCGAACTCGGATTCGGTGTCAGAAGGTGGAGGTGTAGGTTCATCCCGAATAAAGTACTCAGGAGTTGCCTTCTTCTTCTTTGGTTTAGACTTGGGTGTTGGTTTAGGCTTGGCAGAAGACTTGGGTTTAACAGATGGTTGAGTCTTAGGAGCAACCTTAGCTCTAGTATGTGGTGAGGCAGTGGTGCTGGTAGTACTCCCAGACTTTACACCTCCTTTGCTTCGAGTCTTTATTGTTGCTTCTTCATGTACCCCTTTGTAAGCGTTATCATACAGCTTGTAGTTCAGACTCTTCTTGATTTTATCATTAAGAAGGTATTCGGGAAGCCTCATTCCTTTGATCTTGGTTGAGGAAGTGGTCGTCTTGATAAATGAGGTGGTGAAGTCGTCCTCAAAGAGGTGCTTCGGCTCATTAGGATCAGCCATCCTCTTGATGAATTCTGGAGAGTTTTTGCAGAAATGTTCTATGAGAAGCTTAGTGAATCTTGTGAATGGTATCATAGTCTTCACACGTTCAGTCTGAATACTGTGGACGATATCATTCATGATAGGAACTGTAAAGTCAATTGGTGTCAGAGTCACCATTCCCCAGAATGTTTGCAGGTGTTCGAGCCTTGGATGTTCATGACCACTTTTCCTTCCAGATATAGATCTTACCACCAACAGACAGAATGTTCTCCAAGGCTGAGGGATATACTTGGCATTAAATTGGGAAAGCTTGACTAGCGGTACATCATCATCAACCTCATATCCTAATTCAATGAAGAAGTCAAGAAGATCCAGGTCAGGTAGTATAGGAGCAAATTCGTTGTCAGTTTGTGGCATGAGAAGGGCGGTTCGAAGAACATCATGATCTACAGTGTATTCTTGGCTATCCAATGTGACAGTGAAAGACTCATCATCCAAGTTAGCCTGAGCAGTAAGCCAGAATTGATGAAGGTAGAACAGCAGAACTGAAGTAGAACAGGTGAGTAAAGGTTTGCATGGATGTGGAAGTAGGATATCTTTCACAATCATGCACGATTTCTCTGTGATTTTCAATTTGTTGAAGTCCACTCGGGGATTGTTATTGCCAATCGTGACATTGTAGTTTTCGGGAGTGATGTCATCCATGGTGAGCAGTGGAAGACTTTGTTCAGTGACGTTCTCATTGTGTTCAGCCATGTTTATCTGAAAAGCATTATCATAAACCAAACATCCAAATTTGTTACGTGTTAGCATAGTTTTGAGTTTGGATACAGATATCTACTTGAGACAGTTAAGCACAGATGTGTCATTTTGTTATGAGTGAAGAGTCACATAATGCATACTTGAAGAGTCATAATACATTTAGAATCACGAAATCAACTATACAATTCAATGACTCGCAAATAAGCACAATTGATATACACAATTCGTAGTTATTTCACATTACACAACAACAATGAATCACAACAAGGTTACACGGATATTACATGACAAGGCCAAAACAAGATTTCGAAAAAAATATCATAAACCTTTTATCGCAAACTTGAGTTGAGAAAAGATTTCGAAAAATGTTACAAAGAAATTTTATCGAGAAAGTAACTTCTCGAAAAAAATCCTTATGAGTAAAGTTTATCGAGATCTTTCCTTTGTCAAGAATTTGCGAAAAGTTTAAGTTTTCGAAAAACATCATTTTCGATCAAACTTTTCGAGAACCTGGTGATTTCGACAAATAGAGTTCAAAAAGTGATTTCGAAAAGATAATTTCGAAAAAACTGAGGTTGAACAACTTTTATCGAAAACATAAATTTCTCGATAAGTTTTTCAAAGATTGCGATAATTCTTGATTTTCTCGAAAAAATTCTTATACAAGAATCAAATCGATTTTTGAAGTTATACGTACGTTTCTTTAGCAAAGAACTTTTCCAATGATTCAAGCCTGTCATTAAGATAGATAAACACCACTTAGATAAAATCACTAGCCTCGATAACAAAGATTTCGATAAATGCTAAGAACAAGTTCTCGATAATGACACAACTTTGAGTCAAATGAGTATCATTGAATCAAGCATATCACAAGTACATGTAGTAAGCACATAATGACAGTATTCATCACATAAGACTCAGTTAGATCGACATTATCAAAGAACGAGGCATACTAGCTTATCGAGAACCAAGTTTCAATGGTGTAAATCATCAAAGATATATCAAACATGTATCCAAGTAGTCACAGAAGCATATCCCATCAATAAAACAAAGCAAACAAACACAGAATCTTATAAACCCTAATCGACCCAATATCAAGATTTCGAGAATCAAGCAAACATGAATGGAATTGAGATAAAATGATATAGTTAGTTTAGTGACACTAAATGTAACAAAACCCTATCAAGAAATCAGTTACCAAACCATGATTTTGCAGATTTCGAAATCGCTAAACCCTAGATATCGAAATCGATTTTGCAAGAAATTTAGTCGTTGGATTTGCAATTAAACGAAAACCTATGTTTGTAATGCCCTAAAGATTACTTAGGAACTTACAATTAGATGATCAAACTCGTGGATATCTTGAATGAATAAGGGCCGTAGGTTTGATAAAAGGGTTTAAGGGGTTTTGACTATTGTGGTGTGTGTGTTATACGGTTTGTTTGTTTTATTATTTTTGAAATTTTAAGTTTTGTCACTTTAGGTCCCTTAACTTAATTTGATATACCTACTTGAGTCCTAAAGTTATGACAAACTTGTGTAACATCGAGACATACATCCGTTAATCCTAACTTATGAAGTCCTTACTAAGAGATGAGACAAAGGAATGTTTAAAGAACGTCCACACACTCCGAAGTACCGTAAAATACGAGAAACATGCAAGTATACCAATTAAAAAATTGGTAAAAGATTTAAGCGTGACTCCCCCTCAACACTTGTAAAGTAAGAACAAAGTGTTGAAGTGAAGCGATATACTTGCATTTTTTTTTTTTTTTTTTTTTTTAAGAAATAAAATGTGAAAATTCTTTTTGTGTTTTGATTGATTTATAGTTAAGAAAAAAAATATTATACAAAGATAGTTATGATGTTTGACGATCAGTTGTATTTTAAAAACTTTTCCAGATCCTCTGGAGTCAAACATCTCATACCAATTTGGTGAACTAGACTCGCAAACCTTGATGGTGCTAAAGATTTGGTAAGTAAGTCCGCCAATTGGTACTCTGTTCCAACAAAATAAAGTTCAACGGTACCCTTTTCCACATGCTCTTTGATGAAATGATATCGGAGATCAATGTGTTTGGATTTGCAATGATGCACAGTGTTGCAGGAGATAGCAATTGCACTCTTTGAATCACAGTAGATAGGAATCTTGTTGAATAGGTAGCCATAATCCTTAAGTTGTGATCTCATCCAAATGACTTGAGCACAACAAGCAGACATGGCTATGTATTCAGATTCTGTAGACGACAGTGAAGTGCAGTCCTGCTTCTTAGATTGCCATGACACGAGTTTGTCTCCGAGAAATTGTAATCCACCAGATGTACTTTTGCGTGTGTCTAAACATCCTGCATGATCAGCATCTGAAAAAGCAATTAGTTCAAAACCAGAATCCTTCGGATACCAGATTCCCAAGTTAATGGTTCCCTTTATGTATCGAAGGATTCTTTTGACCTCACTGAGGTGTTTTTCAGTTGGTTTAGACTGATAGCGAGAGCACATGTAGACTGCAAATACTATATCAGGTCTACTAGCTGTGAGATACATGAGGGACCCAATCATACTTCGGTATTTGGTAGGGTCAACAGGAGTCCCATGTAAGTCAGCATCTAGTTTTGTGGTATAGCCCATCGGTGTATTATAAGTATCACTGGTCATCATTCCATGTTTCTTTAAAATTTCAAGAGCATATTTGGACTGATTTATAAAAATTCCACGGGGTGATTGATGAACTTGTAGTCCTAGAAAGAACGAAAGTTCACCCATCATGGACATTTCAAAATTATCTTTCATTAATTTTGCAAAATCATTAGAGTAACTTCTTTTTGTTGAGGCAAAAATGATGTCATCGACATATATTTGAACAACAAGTAAGTCCTCCCCGTAGGTTTTTGTAAATAGTGTTGGATCCACCGATCCTTTAGAAAATTTATTGGCCAGTAAGAAAGTGGACAGTTTTTCATACCACGCCCGTGGGGCTTGCTTAAGTCCGTAGAGTGCCTTTTTGAGTCGGTAAACGTGATTAGGACGCTCAGGATCAACGAAGCCTTCAGGTTGACTGACATAAACTTCTTCACAGAGTTCTCCATTAAGAAATGCTGTTTTCACATCCATTTGGTAAACCACCATATTCCTGTGTGCAGCATAAGCCAAAAAGATCCGAACAGCTTCATGTCGAGCCACTGGAGCAAAGGATTCAGCAAAATCAAGTCCTTCCAGTTGGGAGTATCCTTTCGCTACCAGACGTGATTTGTTGCGTATGACAGTTCCTTCAGCATCAAGCTTATTCTTCCAAATCCATTTTAACCCAATGACAAAGACTCCGTCAGGTCTTTCAACTAATTCCCAGACTTCAAGTCTTATGAATTGCTGAAATTCCTCTTGCATAGATTCAATCCAGTTGTCATAAGTCATTGCATCTTTAATGTTCTTCGGTTCTTCGTGACAAACTGTGAGTGCATAGATACAAGTTTCTCCATCTGTGTGAAGTCGTTGTCTTGTCATAACAGGTGCATCTGGATGGCCAATAATATGAACTAGTGGATGGTCTCGAGTCAATTTGTGTGTGGAAGGGTGTAGTTGATAGGTATCTCGCATGTTAGCAGGATCCAAATTGCGTGTTGACGACTCAACTATATCAGGAACAATAGGAGCCGGTGAAAACGGATTAAAGAATGCATCAGGATCTTGCTCTGCGGGTTGTGGAACTGATTGTGGTGTGGGATCTTCAGCTGGATGGCGGGAGTTAGAACTAGTTTGTTCGGCTGTAGATGGTGATACAATTGGAGGACCGTCTCTCTCAACACTTGTAGAAGTTTGTTGAGGTGAGTCTGGTACTGGAATGTTATCAGGTTGAGCAGCGGAATTAGGTGAGACCTCAGTAGGACGGTATACAATTGTGTCATCAAATAGTGGAGCAAACAAGGTTTCTAATTCTTTGCGGTTAAGTGGCAATGGTTCAGCCGAAGATTCCGGAGAGTTGAGATGGTTGAATTCGGGTCCTAAGCTGTGTTGCTCAGAAGCCATTTGTGTGAGTTCATCAAAATTAGCGTGAATGGTTTCTTGAATTTCTCTTGTACGACGATTCCATATCCGAAAACCTTTGGAGTTTTCACAGTATCCAACGAACACTCCAATGTCAGCTTTTGCTTTAAGTTTACCTAAATCATCACGATCATTTTTCGGATAACAAAGTGCTCCAAATACATAAAAGTAATCGATGTTCGGTTTTCTTTTGTGAACAATTTGATATGGTGTTTTGCGATGGCGTTTTGTGATCATGCAACGGTTTTGAGTGTAACATGCGGTTGAAACAGCTTCTGCCCACAAGTAATCTGGTAATTGAGCATTAATCAACATAGTTCTAGCAGCTTCCACTAACGTCCTGTTGCGTCTTTCAACAACTCCATTCTGTTCTGGGCTTCTAGGAATAGATGTTTGATGTTCAATTCCCACTTTCTCATAATAAGATCGAAGTGTCTGATTCTTGAATTCAGTTCCATTATCAGTTCTGACTATTCGTACCGTGTTGCGTAACTGAACTTGAATTTTAGTGAGAAAGGTGATGATCATTGAAGGAGCCTGATCTTTACTTCGTAAGAAATAAACCCAAGTCCATCTGGAGAAGTCATCTACAATTACTAGTATGTAGCGTTTACCGTTGATACTTTGAACACGCATCGGTCCACATAGATCCATATGAAGCAGTTGTAAAACATGATTCGTACTTTGCTCAGGTTTAGACGGAAAAAGAGCACGAGTACTTTTTCCTTGTTCACAGGCTGAACATAAGTGATCTTTGGTAAAACGGAATCTTGGAAATCCATCGACAAGTTTATAACGAGCAAGGTCAGTCATAGTTCTGAAATTCAAGTGTGAAAGACGTTTGTGCCATAACCAAGATTTAGTTGACTCAGCTTTGGAGAGAAGACAGATCGGAGATGTTGCAATCATATCTGACATTGATATTGTATAAAGATTGGAGCTACGTGAGCCAGACATAAGATCGTTTCCTTGTAAGTCACGAACAAAGCAAGTTTTCTCACGAAATGCAACTTCTAGATCCCCATCACAGAATTGACCAACAGAGAAAAGGTTGTGTCCAAGGCCTTCCACATAGTAAACACGACTGATTTCGATGTTCCCGCTGATATAGTCACCATATCCCATGATTAGAGCGTAATGATCATTCCCGAATCTGACAGTACCAATGAACTTTGAGACAAAGTTGTGTAACAGTTTGAGATTGCCTGTCATATGTCGGGTGCATCCGCTATCAACAATCCAGAGAACGATCTGTACCACCTGTATCACAAGAAGAAGACACGGATGGAACAGAAGTAAGGGTGGAACCCAAAGACAATGCGGGTTCCTGTTGGTTAGTAACACATGTATTCAAAACTTTAGGAATCCATTTAAATTCTGGTTTGTGTTGTAACCAACGTTGCCAGTTCCAACTAGTTTTTGCTTTCTTAATGTTAAATGCACTAGTAGTTGGCTCATTCCTAGATTTGTTCTCGGCACCTATGGGGGTAACTGGAATATCATTAGAAACCGTAGAAGACGGCTTTCCTAAGTTAGACTTAGAGGCATTAGTGGGCCTAAAAGGAATGCGTGTCCTACGTTTCTTATGACGATTGAGAAGAGAATTAGCTACACATTTTGTATGATCACCAGATGATACGCTTTTATGACTAAACACACAAGATGCATTAATATTCAAAACATTCAAAGGTTCATCATTCGTTACATTTAGATTTGGATTACAATTTGCCAGATTAGAATCTAAATCTGATGCAACATGAGTTTTATTCAAATTCCTAAGTTGGTCTTCTACTTCTTGAGCTTCTAGGTGTCCTCTCTTACGTTGCAAGATCCTATTCTTCTTTTTACTTTTTCGCTTGGGTCTGCTAACGTTAGAAGTGGAGACTAGTCCTGTAGAAGTGGAGTTACCAATATTAGTGTTTTGAACAACCTTTCCTTTATCAGTTTTGTTTAATTGATACATTCCTGGTGCTATCACCGTGGTGTCAACCATTTTTCCTTTTTGAAGTAGCTTAACTTTCTCTTTCAAATCAATGATGATGTGATTTTTGTCCTGAATTTCAGACTTAAGTAAACCATTGCAATATTTGATGTCATCGCGATTTTGTTGCCATTCGGCGTTTTCTATTTTTAAATCCGCAATTTCTTTCTCGTATCGGAGACACCGACCTTTTAAAGATTCGTTGTTTTTGCAAATCTGACAAGAGTTTGAAACATTTTGACTTTGAAACTTCAATTCCCTTTCAAGACTTTTAGCTTGACACCATTCAAGCCTTTGATTGAGTTGACAAATTTCTTTTGAAAATTGTTTTGTCACATCATCATTTTTAATTCTCAACTTATCATTTTCCTGTTTAAGTGTCTCAATTTCCTCATTCAACAAGTTATTATCAACACAAAGATCATCCATAAGCATAGAAGTACCAGATTTATAGAGATCATTCATGATAACAGACAAAATATCAGCATTGAGAACTTGTTCCAAGAGTCGATCAGCATCATTTTTTAAAACTCTATTTCTTTGCTTTTGAACCAAAATGTCATTTTCAGTTGCATTGAAAACGTTTATCATATTTTTGACCTCCTTTTGAAGTTCCTGATCCCAACGTGTAGCACATAGACGGAGGTGTTGAACAATTGGCTTCATTTGTTTTTGAAAAATATCTCTCTTTTCTCGCTCGTAAGCGGATTGAAAAGTTTCAATTTTTATTTCAGAATTACGTTCAATTGTTTCCTCCAAAATTTCGATGTCTTCCATAAAGGTTTTGAAATAATTTAAGACACGACACGTTTTTGGTAAAGGTGTAAGTTCACCGGATGATGGTAAAGGACCATTTATTTGTGCTACAGTTTGGACAGGGGCCTCATTATGAGATGAAACATATGACTCTTCGATAAACCATGATTTCTCAGGTAAATCCTTTTGAGTAACAAAAGATTTAGAAAGAGGTGGAGCTTTTGAATAGTCATATGGTGTCCAATATTGAACATAACTCATTTTTGATCGACTCTCGTCTTCAAGTTCTTTTTCTTCCTCAGTATCAAAAACAACAGCACGCACAATTGTATTATCAAACATGTGATCAATACTGTAAACCTTAGGATTTTCTTTGAAAGCTTTGTGAAGAAACATTGATTTAAAATCGCAAAGTGCAAATCCTTTATCGGGTCTCGGTTTTAAAGCAAACTTTTGAATTGTTGTGACAGAGTTCCCGTGTTTGTAAACAATGTGACGAAATTCTTTGAGTTGTTTTTCAAGATCAACAATATCACCAAGTAAGTCATCTATATACTTCCTTTTTCGTGTTTTATGTTCACAAAACTCCTTTTTGCAATTTGACAATTCTGTGTCAGTTTTTGAAAGGTCTCTTTGAAGACGTTCAACTTGCATTTTCAATTCACACTTCTCACTTTCAAGTTTCGAAATCAACTTTCCGTTTGACTCAATTAAATCTTGCATTTTACGTTGAAGATCTTGTTCTTTGTTGTAAGAATCTTGAAAAGCTTTTTCAAAACTTTTTGCATATTTAATCTTGTCTTCCTTATTTGAAAGCTGAATTTTATAACACTCAATATCTCTTGCAAGTGACGCATTTTTTTCTTTCAAAACTTTATTTGTCTCGTTGCATTTAATGATTTGCAATTGTTGATCATCCAGTTGTTTAGATAACAATATTAGGTCAGGGTCTGGATCAAATGATGGTTCATGTTGTTCTAAATGACCATGTTTATCATACTCAATAGGATCATCAAATGAAACAACTGTGTCATCATCAAATATGACAACTGTGCTTATTTGTTCATCTGTTTGAGATGATGAAGATGATTCACATGGAACAACTTGCGCCATATCTGATTCATAAGCAGAAGGTGAGACTATTTCATTAATAAAGCATGCATTGAGGTCATGTACCTGAGACAAGCCGTCAGTGTCATACACTGGACCTGAATCATTGAGCTTAAGTTCCTGCATGTTGGCCATAAGCATCACAGCAGCATTGGCTTCCAGATCTTCCATGTCATCATCGTTGTTCACATTTGCCATGAAGTGGTTATCCTGTTCAGGGAAATGTCCATCTTTTTCATCTTGAAGAGCCATGAGTAATGCCTGCTTGTGAAACTTACTACCCCGAGTTCTCGGTTTGGGACATGCTGTAGCAATATGACCTTGTTCATTGCAATTGTAGCACCATACTGCATTCCCTGAGTTGGAGTTTCTAGTTGCAACTGGTTCAGACCTTTGCTGAGAAGATCCTGAGTTGTTCCTGAACCCTCCATTGTTACTAAACCTCTGACCATTCCCATAATTTCCTGAAGAGCTTCCTGAACCAGATCGACCATAGCTACGATTCTGAATTTCCACTCTTCCATCATTAACAACAGCTTGATTTCTTGTGTTAGAAGATGAACGTTGACGGTTGTTTGTTTTGTTGGAGAATTTGCTGAAAGCACGAGCAATAAGAGCAAGTCCCTGATTCAACGTATTAAAGTCATCATCGTCATCATCATTGGAGTTGGAGTAGTACACAGCATCATTGTTGTTTGACGGAACAAGTTGAGTAGAAGAATCTTGTAGTGATGAATCATAAGGGACCATTTGGTTCGAGGTGGAAGATTGTGGATAACTGAAGTAGTTCTGCTCTTGAACATATGCATGATTTGACATTGGTGGTGGAGCATAGGGAGATTGAGCTACGAGAGCCAAAGAATTTGGTGTTGGTGTTGGTGTGTATCCTCCTCGTAGAGCTCTATCTTTTTCCACTTCAGGTTCATGGTGTTTCAGAAAATCATACAACAAGCCATATGGAGCATCATGAAGATTCTTCGTTTGACGAACAAATGTCACATATTTATGCCAATCAGGGCCAAGACTACCAACAAATTTGGAGTTCACCGCGATCCTTGGTACTGTGATTTTGTGACGTTCCAGATCATTCACCACATTTGTGAAACGATGATAGTAGGATTCAAGGGACTCTCCTGGTTCAATTGTGATGTCAGTGTATTCCATGTAGAGTTTGGATTCCATATCATCTTTGTTCAATTGAGTGCCTTCCATAAGGAGATGAACGTGTTCCCACATAGCTTTGGCTGTTTTCTAAGCATCGACACTTTGATAGATTGGATTTGGTATACCTTGAAGTATATAAGCCATTGCATATTGATCAGCATCACGATGTAGTTTCTGTTCTTCAGTGAGTGAAGTTTCTGGAAGAGGTCTATCACCAGGAGGACGTGGAGGATCAGCAGTTGGATCACCAGCTTCAAATCTTGTTGGCCACTCAAATGGTCCTTCAAGTATCACTTGCTTCAAGAATTTCCCATGAGGTTGCTTAAGTTCAAGAAATCTTAAGAATCTACTTGACCATTGAACATAGTTCCCAGGTGTTAGCATTGGAGGTGTTTCAAGTGATCCTGCCTCATGTCGGGATTGTTGAGTTGTAATAACTTCACACATTCTGTCAAACCAGTGAGGTTGTTTGGAGGAAAACTGAGTGTTTTGTTGCGGCACTTGATATGGTTGTTGTTGAGGAATGATCTGATGTTGTTGCATCATTAGGTAATGATGTAGTGGATTGTATGTTTGTCTTTGAGAAGGTTGTTGATTCATTTGGTGCGGAAGGTATTGTTGTTGCTGATACTGCTGATGTTGATGTTGCTGATACTGCTGATGTTGATGTTGCTGAGTATGAGGGAAGTAGTGATTAGGTGGTTGAGACATCTTAGAACACTTGTGTAGAAATGGATCTTGTAGAAAGTGTAGAATTAACCAAGTATCGAAAACCTTAGCACAACTTCAGATTGCGAAACTTGTCAGGTTTTCGAAAAAATCAATGATTGCGATACTTAGCAGGTTTTCGAAAATTCAATGATTGCGAAACTTAGCTGGTTTTCGAAAAACTTGAGATTTCGACAACAAATAAGTAGTTTGCGAAACTTCTTATGTTTGCGAAAAAATAGGATTTCGAAACTTAGAAAAGTTTGCGATAACTTGTGTAATTTCGAAAAATTGTAAGTTTTCGATAAAATCACCAAGTTACGATAAAAGCAGTTTTCGAAATTATACAATTTCGAAAACTTTCCCAAACGTCGAAGTACTTAACTTTCTTATACAAGAAAGAAAATACCGAGTCCACACAAACGAAGTTGAGGTAGTGCACTTTGAGAGGATCTCGAAACTGGGGACTAGTAAGTTCTCGATAACTTGGTAGTCTTTGTTTTTCAAAGAAAGCAATCCTAAAACGCGTTTTTTCTTAAAGATTCTTGTACTTTTAGGTATAAAATGAAGATTACTTGAAGAAAGTTGAAAACTTGATAACCTTTATAAAAAACAAAAATGTTTTCGATAACAAGTACAAGAAACCCAATTCGAATTTTGTGATAAAAGTTTTGAACTTTTTGATTGTTTTGATTTGTAGAACAAGTTTGTAAGCAAAGATGTGCTAAAAAAACCAAGGAACAAGCAAGAAAGTGCAAAAATTTGACAAAAAATTTGATTGGAGAAAGAAAAAAACGTATAAGATGAAAACTTCAATGAAAAAACTATAACTACACCTTCTTCCGGCGAATGATACCACTTGTTAGGTCACCATTTTGTAAACACAAGTATAAGAATGGTAGAAATGAGATGAGAATGAGAATGGGATGATTATATGATAAAGAGAAATGTAAGAACAATAGTTTCCTTAAGAAATCAAATAACCAACCAATGAAATGTTTACACAAGCTCTCTATTTATAAGGAAGGAGTTAGGGCAACACTCCCTTCCTTCCTTATCTCTTAATTCGTGGGCTTTAAGGCCCATAGGGCTTTAACACATAAGCCTTGTAACATAAACTAAATGAAATAAATACTAAAGCAACCTATTACAAAATGTAATGACCGAGACTTGACTAAATACAAAAGTATGGTTCCAACAATAACAAACAGAACTCATTGTGGGGCCATGTAGCCATATGCATGGGCAGCCGTACATAACTCATTACGGGACCATGTAGCCATATGCATGGGCAGCCGTACAATTCAAATAGGACTTGGTCCAACAACGTATTCAAACAGGACTTGATCCAATTAAGAGTAACAGAAACACTACCTACATGTGATATTGTATTTAGTACAATAGTCATACACTTGGAATCCTAAAAACCTTCATTTAGTATTTATTTATACTAGTATCGATGATTTGTACAAGGTTTTCACATTATAGCCTTCCGCTCTTCGTGTATTCCATCCTCCAGACGATTGTGGGACATTTAGACATTTTATACTACAAAAACATGTTAGCATATTGATATATGTACCCTTAACATAATTGAGCATTTCCCCGTAAGCATTTTATGCTACATGAACATATAAGTATATTGATATATACACACTAGGCATTTTACACTATACGAACATATATAAGTATATTGATATATACACACTCAACGTACTTTCATTCATTTTTATCAATGGTGTTTCGATAGCCTTGGTGGCTAGGTCGGGAATACCCTCCTAGGGTTCGGGGCCTAAGAGGTTGGTTATCTAGTGGTGGGTTTTGTTGTGGTGGGATGACGGGTTCAAAGATGTTACCATCGTCCATGATGTCGGATGGCAAAGAGTTACGAACAAAAACACGAAGAAATAAGATAGACTAAAGAGAACCTAAAAATAAAAATAAAATCTTACTAGAAAGGAATCTAGCAAGTAGACCTAATAAAAAGAGATTCTAACCTAGACAATAACTATTCCTCGGGCTGCTACGCCAAAAACTTGATGCGTAGGGATTGCACCAGGCTTTACCTCTTGAGGGATCTCGAAAAGCTTACAACCCCTACCAGGCAGTGTACCTGATCAATGTAGTATAGTATAATGACAAGTATCGGGGGATTGATCGTTCAGCTAGGAATAGTGTCGCTAGGATTAGAAAACTTAAAGACTAGGTCTAGAGATGAGGGATGATTCTTTTTGTATTTTTTATATTTTTATGAAAGCAATTAAAAAATCTCAGTTTTGAAGGAGTTGGGTGGAATTAGTTGCTAGTCAACTAACCCAATACTAAAGATGCAATCAAAAATAAAATACTAAAATGAAAATAAAACTAAATTACTAGAGTTGTGAGCAATATGTGGGAGAATTGTGTTTACTTAGATTTCACTACTCTCTAGATATCTTTTACACGTTAATTACTTGTTATAGTTGCGTGGATGACGGATTGTATTCCTTAATACCATTCATGGGGTGGCGTACTTACTTCCCCAATCCTATGAGCGCCTACTTCACTCCTATGTCGAGCCGGCTAAGAAGCTCCTAACATGGGATCACTAGAATTTGCTCATTCATTAAATACAACCAATAAAACCTAGTACACATCGGTTCATGTTTCCTAAGACGTTCAAGCATGTTACACAATGGAGATCTACCAGTTTTCTTAAGCCTAACATTGAAATCATTCATCCAATACAACCATAAACAAGTAATCAACACATAATTAACATCTAGGTTTCATTACATCTAAGCAAACACAAGATAGATCTAGCCTAGCATGTTGAAATCAAGACAAGTACAAGATAAATTCAAACAACACATAGACATATTGATTGAATTGAAAGAAGACTTATCTCAATTGAACATGAAAGGATTCAAGGGGTGAAAGCCCTTGAAAATACTGTAAAATACGACTATGGTTTACAAAGTTCGGGCCTAGTATTCTCCACACAAGTTCCTCCCTAATGAACGAAAAATAGAAAACTATATATAGACTTTGATGGGTGACGGCGTCAAGAACAAATGTCTGACGCCGTCATCTCGCCGCCAAATAGTTTCTTGGACTGCCTAGATCTGGGTCTGACGCCGTCATGTATACTCCTTATGCAGACCGTCACCAAAAATAGTCTTGACGCCCTTGTTGTGACGCCTTCAAATTTTCACTGGGTCGTCACGGATTTTACTCTTGATGCCGTCATGATCTTCCTCTTGACGCCGTCAGGTACTGTTCTCAGCATGAAAAATTAAGTCTTTGCCGTTTTCTTCACTTTTATGCTCCAAAAACGTCCGAATTGCTTCATTTTCCAGAATTCACTCCCAAACTACCTAAAATCACAAAAGGAACGATTTAGGGTAATATTTGATCAAATAGATTCAATTCCGGGCTTAAATGGCCCCCTAAAAGTGGTTCATTTTTCGCCTCATCAACTAGTGTTAGTGTAATTGGATTATTAAAGGGGTGTTTGGATCTGCTAATATCTGAGATTATTTGTTGTTCATTTGTAATAAGCTCTGCACCATTAGCCTCCATTAGGTTTAGTTAGATAAATACTGCATAAAATTGGTAGGTTCTAGGATAAAAGTCAAAGTTTACTTTAGATTCAAATTCTGCAAGCTTAAGTGTTAATTTGATACCGATCCTTTGAAATTCTATGGATTTAATGTTTAATTAGGTATAATAAGTGTTGAAATAGCTTAGAATTACATCTAGGATTAGAATTAATCAGTTGAAATTGGGTTTAGTCAACTTAAGATTGCAATTTAGAAAAAGTCGGCATAGTTGAATAATGCAGTCAAAGGTTTCTAACATGATCTGATCTAGGTCATAATTGGATGAGTAATTGATAGTTAGACATAGGGCTTTTAGGTTTTTAAGGAAGCCAGTAGTACTAGCTTTTATAATCTACCTTAAGTTTCCACTATTGAGCTTTTTAGGATAGCTTATTGAAGCCTGCAAGTTGGGGATTTAACCACTGATAGCTGTTTGATAATTAGACCTGAATTTGTGCTCTTTGACTTATAATCTGAGCTTATTTGAGTATTGCTAGTAGTTTTGAGCTAGTTTAAGTATTTTGCATGGTACTTGAGCTTTCTGCTTATTTTGGAGCTAATCTGCTTATTATTGAGCTTATTGCAAAACTGCTTATTGCTTGTTTTAAATGATCCAGTGTGATTTTTGGTTTGAATTTAGTTTATTTGAGCTTAACTGAGTACTTAGTACATTCTGAGAAGTTTTTGAACTTTTTGGTGATAAGTGCTTACTAATAAGCACTTATCACATACTGCTTATTGGCCAAAAGCACTTTCCAAGCTTATTTTTCCATTTATTCTTTTTTTCCCAAGTTTTCAATAATATTTTAGAATTTTCCAGAAATTTTCATAATTTTTCTCCATCATTTGCTATTTTTCTTATTTTTATTTAGTTTTTAATAGTTTTTAATTCAATAAAAATTCAAAATAATTCAGAAAAAGCCATAAAAATATAAAATTAGTTTAGAAAATTATTTTTATACTTTTCAGATTTTTCAAAAGTAAAATTGTATTTTTCTAGTAGTTTTTCATAATTAGTTATATTTTTAGTTACTTTTAATAATTCAAAAAAAGAAGTAAATTCATAATAAATAAATAAAAAGTAAAAAAAAATATAATTTCTTTTCTCAAAATTATTTTTGGTTATTTAGGATTTTTAGAAATTTATTTTAAATTTTTAGAAGCTTTTTTCGTTAAATTTCACTTTTTTAATTTGTTACATGACATTTATTTTTACGTTTGTTAAATCGAATTTGTATTTCTAGATATGTGTGCTTTATATACTTGTATTTTCAGTATTATTACTTGATTCTCAATGTTATCTTATTGTAAAAACCAATATTCACTTTAAATCACTATTCACTTCACATTCACATGACACCGAATCGGCTAAATCGACTTCAAACCTTCATTGGGATAACGACCTGGGAACTTGCATTCATTGCATTTTCTTCAGAAAAACAATACCTTACCCCTAAATCTACATCAGGCGCTAGCCCTTGAATCCCAATGCCTTAGCCGCATCATACGAGGAGAGTAGCCCGGCCACTTACAAGACGATGAAGGAATGGCACGAGCAAGCGGACTTGGCCCGGGCTTCATTGGACAAAGCGGCTAAGAAGATGAAGAAATGGGCGGATGGGAAAGGATACACATCGAATTTGAGGTCGGAGATCAAGTGATGGTGAAGCTCTTGCCTCAACAATTAAAATCACTAAGGAAGGTGCATAAGGGATTCATACGGAGGTATAAAGGCCCTTTCCCGGTGATTGGACGTGTTGGGAAAGTTTCTTATCATCTTCAACTACCTCCCAAGTTGAAGATTCACCCAGTCTTCCACGTTAGCTTTCTAAAGCCTTATCATGGAGACGAGGAAGACCCGGGACGAGGGGTGTCCAAACGGGCACTAACAACGGTTGTTACTTCGTATGATAGAGAGGTTGAGGAGATCTTGTCAGATCGTACAACACAAAGACGAGGAGTGCCGAGCTACAAGGAGTACTTGATCAAGTTGCGTGATTTGCCCGATAGTGAAGCAAATTGGGAAGCCGAAGACTTTTTGTGGCAATTTGCGGACAAGATCAAGAGATATCATGAGGAAGGCACGACAAGGACGTCGCAAGCTTAGGTGGGGGGAGGATGTCACGACCCGCCTACTCGATAGGATTATTTTCATGGTTGGTCAGGATTTCGGATTGTTCTACACTTGCTTAGAAGACTCTCTGGAATTCTATGGAAGTTGGGAGAAAGTCATGGAAGCCCTTAGAAGATGTTGGAAGGTGTAGGAAGCTCTAGGATATCTTGGAAGCACTAGAAGCTTTTAGAAGTCATAGAAACATCCTACCAATGAACCTTGTAGAAACTTTGTACATAGTATAAATAGATGTAAACCTCATTTGTAGAGATTGTTCAACAAATTATACTTGTAAAGTTCTCTAAGTAATACAAAGCATTTTCCATATTCCACTTGTTCCTTCTTTGAAGCTTTCTTTAGTTGCATATATCGTTGAGTATTCGAGCAAGGCTGAGCTTAGTCGAGACTAAGTGCCGCACAGAAGACCTTGTAGAGACAAGTTCGTGACATTATGAAAGATTATGTCTTATAAAATTTTCCACAAACAAAATTTATATTATAAGAGGACCTAATTTAAAAACTAAAGCTCTTGTAAGCTCACATAAACTTGCCAAACACACCTAAGTGGGCAGGGTTTACATGAGTTTGATTTATGAGTGAACGAGAGGAAAAAACAGATTACATGGCATTGAATTGACAGTGTTTTTGAAAGGTAATAAAAATATATCTAGAAAAGCTAACAAATGAACAAAGGAGCGAAACCACAAACCGAACTAAAGGTACATGGATGCATAAGAATTAACCACCACTCTTCCATTTAATATACCACTGTGTTCTCGAGTTTTTGATTAAAGAAAATAAAGTGAAATAGGAGAAAAGAAAAATAAAGAAAAAGAAGAGTGAAAAAGTTTCATGTTTTGAGTTGAAAAATAAGAGAAAAGAAAAAAGAGAGAAAAAAAAGTTTTTTGTTCTTTAGTAGAAAAATGAGTAAAAATGAAAATAGTTGATCCACTTACAATTATACTCATAGTTTTAAGTTTTAAAGTTTAACAAATAAAGATAGTTTTGTCATTTGACATGCAAAACTTTAGTTTACTTTCATTTCCTCTCATTTTTGGGAGGAAAGTTTTAACCACATTTTCTCCTCAAAATTCTCTCATTTCATTCCCTTTTCCTCTATTAGAAAAACTAGAGAACAAAAAAAAAAGAAAAAAGAAAAGAAAAAAATAGAGATTCCTTTCCTTTTCTTTCATTTCTCTCTAAAATTAAACCCGAGAACACTGTAAGATATAAAAAAGCGACATAAAAGAAGTGAAAAATGGTACTTAGAAAAGTGGCATACAAGACACTGAATTGACAATGTCTTAGAGATTTGTTGAGTAAATACACTCAATGTATATTCAGCAAAACTAGTAGTAGCAACTAACAATAGCGGCAATCAATTTATTTATAAAAGTGATTGACAATGTAACTATATCAATAATTATAAAATGTAAAATAACGTAAAATAGTACTAAATGCTTCTTGAAGTAGCATTCAAAAATTAATGTTCTTAAATAAACAGAATGACAAACGCTCCTTATCAAACAAGCTTTTATTCCCGATTACTAAACACTCATAAATGTTCTTACTTGTTGGCAAACATGCTCAAACAAAAAAACATATATACCAAAATATTAAAAGGGCTAAAAGTGTCAGTAAATTTTTACCCACTCCGTCTCAAAATTATATTCTCTATTTCTATTTTAGGATGTCTTAAAATAATAATGTCATTTTTATTCTAATTAATCAAGATTAAATTTAATAGATAGCAATGATATTTGATTGACCGAAAAGTATATTATGCCACTTTTTTAAAACTGGGGTAAACTGCAAAAAATGTCCCTAAACTTTGGCAAAAATGCAAATATTGTCCTCTTACGAAAAAATATGCAAAAAGTGTACCTGAGCGGTTTCCAATCTGCAAATATATCCTTGAGGCGTTACTGTTCGTGCAAAAATGGTTTTTTGGCTAACGCTCGTTAACTTTTTCACGTTAGTGGTGTGTAAAATGACTATTTTACCCTCCTTTTCTTCAATAATTTTACTCCCTTCTTTCACGCTAAACTAAAATTCTTTAATATCTTCCACAGTAATTCAAACACACACACTTTTCACCATCATTCTCCAAACCATTCAAAATCACCTATTCATCATCTTCTCCACACACCCTCAAGCGTAGGCGTAAGCTTAACCACACTACTATCTAGTACGCCTGTTCGTGTTTGCAAATATGTAGTAGGCAATTTCTATCTATTTACATGGAAACCAGGCTCTAACAAATTAAATGAGCAAAATTTGTTGGTAATAAAACTCATTCAAACTTAGTTTGAGTTGGTCAATAAGCTGGAGTATCTAGCCATTATTTTTCTAGTTGTTAGTCAATTTGCATCCCTATTCCTTAGCTAGATATGACCTTGACTTTCAGGGTTATTAGGAAGTTTGTTTGAGATACGTAGGACTATCAATGTGCATGTCAAAATAAGCAGCTACTATTACATACCTTTTTACTATGCGTCAAGAGCTGAAAGAGCACATTCCTGCAACAGCAGTCAAAGAGTATTTTCATTTATGTATATAACTTTTTTCAATAGTAATAATATTAAAAATAGAAATTGTACTAATTTACTCACTTTAACTTCATTAGATCCAGAGGTGCTCCTCAGATTAGACATAAGTGTCCTAAAACTGACTTTTAAGTTGTGCACAGCTGAACGGATTAAACCCATAAGAACCTTCAAATAATTGGCTCCAACCTACTGAACCCTACTGTTTTTGCTTTCTAAAGCTTTGATTACCACTAAGAGTGTTCATGCAATAGGGCACGACGTGCACGATTCCAGGCACTCTACCTTCGTTAACTATTAAAAAAAAGAAAAACTCATACTTTCAGGTTTTGTTTAAGAAACTTAAAGAGTTCAAAGGGACTGATAATATATACCATTGGTTTCAACATAGCACAAGTTTCAACAGCGGCATGTTGATCTCTGTATGAACTAGCGTTATCCAGTTCTCCACCTTGTTCAACAGATATGCTTCAATTCTTTCAAAGAAAGAGGGCCTCTCGTGAACAAGATGCTTAATCAACCCACATGCATATCTCTGCTAAAAACATGTACTAAGAAGAAGAAGAAAGATGAAAACTGTTGATATAAATAATGCCTAAAAACGTTATTAATTCTTTTTGGTATCTCTATGTTGATAATCACAAAATGTAAAATCATTAAACACAAAAATTAATACGTAAACAAGTATTTAGTTGAAAATATTCACTTCAACAACTCAATCACTTAAGGTATGACTAAACAAAATTTCTAATGCATTTTCTTAATCACTAAATTTTTTATAAAAATGTCACAAACATTTTATATCCTTTACAAAATCATTTTTGGTAATAAAGAAATATGTTTAATTCACTATAAATATATGAATTCAAATTTTCAACCAAAAATGGCAAAAATATTCCAGAAAAACCTTCCTCACAAAAAAACAAAGCTGAGCAACGGATATAAGGGGCGGCCCCCTTAATTATAAAGGCAGTCCCCTTAATATTTAAGGGGGCCAACCTCTATTTAAGGGGACCGGCCACACTCCTCTTGTCCTCAGCTTTGCCTATAAATACTTGTTCATTCCTGATTTTTTTTTCCTCACCTTTTTGCACTAAAACTTTTTGTCCAAATCTTTCTTAATTATTCTACTTAATTCTTTGATCACATAATCATAAGCTTTTGTTTCTAAGTGATTCAAGCTTCAAAAATTCAAGTGCAAGGATAAGAATACTTCTACTCATCAAGACTAGAAGTATTGCAACTTAGTTTCATCTTGCTACCTAAGTTGCTTGTGTACTATACTTTGTATATTATTTATTCTCTTGTGTAAAGGTGAGTATATTAGTTAGATAGGTTTGAACATAAGTGGTTAGATTAGCTTGGTATGCTAGAAGATTAGTAAAGGTGTTAAGAAGAATAGTAGTGAAGAAGCGGAGACGTGAAGGAGAGGCATTAAGAAGTGAAGTAGTTGTGTATAGTAGTGAACTTGTTAATAGTATAAAGTAGTAGTGTTAGTTAGTTGTTGTGGTGAGGAGAAGTATAGTAGCGAAGAAGTGAAGAAGAAGTAGTAGTGAAGTGCAGTGAAGAAGTAGTGAAGAAGAAGAAGTCATGAAGTAGTGAAGAAGTCGTGAAGTTGTAAAGAAGTCGTGAAAGAGTTGTGTTGTTCTTGAAGTCGTGAGATTGGTTCTAGCTACGATTAGAACTCGACATTTAGCTTTGTGTCGTTAAATCGGTGTAAGCAAAAGTGTGTAAAGTTTTCTCCGCCATAAGGGAGATTGTTGACTTAGTAAAGAAAACTCTCGAGCTCGGTGTTCGGGGAGTAGAGTAGGGTGAATAGGTGCTTCGTAGCCGAAGCACTATAAATCCTCCGTGTCTTGGTTTGATCTTTCCATCTCTCACTCCTTATTTATCATTTTACTTTCATTATCAATACTTAGATATAATAGGTTATAATGTGCAAGTGTTGATTTCACATAAAGATCAATCAAAGTTCCATTCATAAAACTAAGCTTTTATAACTCATCTAAAAGGACAAATATATAATTAATCATTTTGTTCAAGTTTTGATTTTATACAAAACTCTAATTGAAAGATTTTGAAACAAACTTGTTATAAAATGAAAAAGAGGTAAAACTATTCAACCCCGCTTCTAGTTTTCTACAAAAACCGTGAATATTAAATCTTAAACAATCTTAGAATAGAAAACAGACACAAGTTAGCATGTCTACTTCTTTGCATACAAGGTATAGAATAGAAGTTCATATGATTCAAAATCTACAACGAATATAATTATTGATGATTCATAAAGTGAAATGAGTTAATTGAATTTTTGGTCCCTGTGGTTTAGCCAAATTGCAGGTTTGGTCCCTAAAACTTTGAAAGTGCATCGATAGTCCTCATTTTGAAGTTTGGATTGCATTTTTGGTCCCTAGATAAAGTTAAATGACTAAAATACTCTTTGTATTCTTCATAAAAAGACAAGGAATTTAGTCATTTCACAACAAAAAGGACTAAAAATGCAACCCAAACTTCAAAATGAGGACTATCACTGCACTTTCAATATTTTGGGGACCAAACCTACAATTTGGCCCAACCACAAGGACCAAAAATGCAATTAAATCAAGTGAAATAATGTATTTATATTGATCATATCAGTAAATGTAATTACAAGGATGAATGATAAGGAGAAATTTGTTACGCTTTTAGGGGGTCATTTAAGCCCTAAATCGTGTTTTTATGATCAAATACTACCTTAAATCGTTTCTATTGTCATTTTAGGTACCTGGGACATGAATTCTGGAGCATTTTGGAGCTTTTTGGATGTTTTTATGCTCAAGTATGAAGAAGCCAAGAAAAGTCAAGAAAAGTCAGGAAATCACATCTGACGGCGTTAGGCTTTACATACTGACGCCGTCACCTTATACTAGAATGATGGTGAATTTTACAAGTGACGCCCCAGAAACCAAAAGTCAGGATAACACCTGACGGCGTCAGGTGTTCCAGAACCAAGGCCGCCCCTCTTTGGCTCTGCAAGAGACGGCCCAGAACCCTTATAAAGGGACGGCGTCAGAAGTGGATCTAGGTGATCTGAGAACCCTAAATACGGCGATTTGACGGCGTCAGAGGCCAAAGCCTGACGCCGTCAGAGTTGTGTATCTATATATACTTTTCGATTTTTCATTCATTCCAGGTTAACTTTTGGGAGATAAAACCCTAGACGAATTTTACTGTAACTTTAGGGTTTCCAAGCTCTCTTTTCCTTCATGTTCAATTGAAAATAAGTCTTCTTTTTAATTATTCAATATGTCTATGTGTTGTTTGATTAATTGTTTATCTTGTCTTTCTTTTAACATGTTAGCTTAATTCTTCTTGTGTTTACTTAGATCTAATGAAACCTAGTTGTTGATTAATGGTTGTTGATTTGTTATTAGTTGATTTGGTTGATTGATTTTCGCGTTAGGCTTAAGAAAACTAGCCATACTCCTACATGGTAATAGGCTTGAACGTCTTAAGAAACGTAATCAGATGTGTACTGATGAGTGTCTAAATACTCATCATTTTTGTCTCATCTGAACTGCAAAAACACTTAAAAACACACTGAAACACCACATAATACTATAAATATCTTTGGAATGTGTTTTTATATGTTTCAGGTGCAAAAGGATTAAAAACAGATGAAAAACGAGCAAAGTTTGCACACTTGGAAAAATCAGTCCCTGAACTTTCAAGAAATGTCAGAAATGGTCCCTGGGAATTTTATTTTGAAGAAAAGTCAACAACAGTCCCCCAGGAATCATGAAATGACAAATTTTACCCTTGAAGTTCAAAATTGAAAAATGGCAAAGCAGGTCCCTCAGTTTTCAAACTTGACAGTTTTAGTCCCCGGGTTTTCAAAAACGGAAAAATTATCATTAAAGGTCCTTGGGAATTCACAAAGTATCATAACTAATCCCTGGATGAAAAGTTTGAAGAAATTACATGATTAGTCCCTGAAGTTTCCAAAATGGTAAAAATAGTCCTTGGGTATTCAAAAATGGAAATTGACCTTTATCACCCTTGTACTATTCACATGTGTCAAATTACAACCTTTTGATAAACTTTGGAATAATTACATTTCAGTCCATCGAATTTCAGAAATTATATGAAAGGTCCTTATGATAATTTCATAAACCAAACCGGACCCTTGGTTATTATTCAAAGTCCAAACAATTAAAACCAAAGTCCAAATTAACCAAAGCCTGGTCCAAGCCACTTTTCCCAAGCCCAATCAACAAAAGCCCAAATACCCTTTGATATTAAACCTGGGCGTTGACCCGTTTGACCTCCATCATCCCCAACCTCCTCTCCACCTGTTACCACCATCCACCTTCACCACTTGCTTCACTTTACCACCTCACACCTCTCTGTCACCCCTACAACAAAACCCACCCCTTAGGTTTGTACCAGGGGACACCATGTGTCAAACCTATAACCTGTAAACCACCTACACCCTGCAATCCCTTACACCACCACCCCTAGCTCACATCTACATTCCATTGTGTCCCCATCCACCATCACAAGTCATATCAACAGCATTTAATGCATAAAATCGGCTGCAAGTTACCCCTTGGGATTTTGGCACCAAAAAGTGATTTAAACGGCTTTGATCAATTGAAGTAATCCAAGGGCTGAAAATTGGTGGGATTCACTCAGAAGGACACGTGGAACAAGTTTGGAGGCTATAAAAGCAAGGAGAAGCAGGAAGTGAAGATATAGTATTTTTAGTTTTATTTTATGTATGTCGTTTAAATTTTAGTTTATGATTCTCAGTTCAATTTCAAGTTTTTTAACATTGTACTAGTGTTTTAGCATTGTAATAAACTTATTTCAAGCTTCAATTTCATATTCATGTTCATTTACAGTTTATGCAAGTTTTAAATACTTAAAATCTCAAATTAGCTTATATATTGCTTAATTCTGTTGTTATTGGACTTATAATCTCATATAAGTTCCTTTAATAACTTATTAAGGGCATTAGAATAACTAAAATCAGTATTCATACTTAAACTCAAAAATATAAAAAAATAAGAAAATTTGAAAATAAATTAAATAATCAGTGTGCAATGATGATCAAGATGGAGCAGGGTTAATTGAGGATTGCCCGTGGTATTAGAAGCTTATTGGAAGCTTTTAGGAAGTTCTTTGATCATTGGTTCTTGGTTATTAGCTGGAAAGCCAATTGTAAGCATTTTCCTCAATTTAGTATTCTATTGTAGTACTCTCTAATTAGTAATTGTCTCAGTGTATTTGTGTTTATTTGGTAGATGGTAGCATTGTTATTACTTAAAACACCTAGCTTGTTCATTTATATCTAAAGTTGCTTAGTTGAGATTTTTAGCAGTTGCAATAGCATATTGGTCATTTCTGAGCTTCATGCTATTATTGTTGATGTTTCATGCTTTTATGATCTTATTATATGATAATATCAAGTTTGAAATCAGTTTGAAGGTTTAATTCAACTAGTTGTTTTGGAAATCAAGTTTTAGTCATATTTAAGGAGTGTTTGGATTTAACTGTGTAGCTGTGATAATGACTGTGTAAGTTGTTATCTCTGGTTCATATATGTTTCTTTAGTCTCACTTAGACCCTAGAAACCATTAAACTCAGTCTTTATTTGAGAGATAGTCAAAATTTGTTTTAAACCTTCAAATTATTTAACTGCGAGTAATTTAGTAGGCATAATCTTGTAATTTAGTATAAAATTAGTTACTATAGCTTTCTATCATTCAGTTATAACTTAATTTAACATATATAATCAGTAGGATTGATTAGAAGTTCATATAAGTCAAACTTAGCTCAAGAGTAAAAAGTCAAAAATTGCATGGTTCATCAGAAACTCATTTTTTAAGGGAATTTTCATGAATTTTGTGGGTGGAATTGGACCTTAAAACACTTTGTTATCAAAGATTGCCACCTAAACTACAAGAATCAATGCACATCTTATTTTTTAGATTTTTTATGAGGAGTATGCAAGATCTTATTTAAGGGTGCAGGGCACACAACCTCCCCTGCACCAGGCCATTGGCCATATTTCATAAGCTCTTTGTGATTTAACTAGTGGACCCCACTATTATCTTTTTGGTTTTTTAGGGAGCTTATCAGCACATCTTTTTAGACTTAGGCTCATTTTGTACCTTAGCTTATTGGACATTAGCTTATTTTGACCTGCAAGTTGACCTACCCTCAGACCATACACTGAGTGATTAGTGTGGTTTACCCAAATTCAAGAGCCTCTCTTGTGCTTATTAGTGGGACCCAGGGCATAAGCCCTAGCTTTTTGGAAACCCCAATAAGCTAGCTTTTCAAATCTGGTTTTACTTTGGACCCCTAAGCACTCCTGTGGGTCCCACAAGGGCTACAAGTTGGCCCTTTTTGGCCTATTTGGCCTGTCACCAAAGCCAAGTGCTTATTTGCCTGTATCAGCTTATTCCTTTAGCTTATTTGGTAGTTTTAGCTTAATCTAGGTACATCTCATGTAATTACATCTTATTTAGCCTATTATAGCTTAATTACAGCTTATTGTTTTAAAAAACCAAGTTTTGGCTTATTTAAGCCTTCTGTTGAGGAAATAAGCTCTTACAGAGCTTATTTGGCTTTTCTAAAAAGTTTTCCTTTATTAAAGTTTCTTATTTTGGCTTGTTCATAGGTTTGTAAAAAGAAAAATCAAAAATAAAATAATTAGTAAAAAGAGCAAAAAGTGGGGTTCGAACCTGGGACCTCTAGGATAGTATACATGCATAACCACACACACCCTTCCATCTGCACTGGGCACCAGTTCCATTAGCCTTTGCACAATCAATTCCTTTAAAGTAGTATTAGTACATTTAGCTTATTCCAACTGTTTAGCTTATTCCAGCTTATCTGGGTAAGCTGTTACACCCAACTTATTTTTCTTAGCCTCTTTATCACTTAAGATACTTTCCATAATTTTTTCATATTTTTTACTGTTAATTTAGTAATTTTTAGATTTAATTTTAATTAAATTATTTTAAATTAAAAAGTCAAAGATAAATTAGTTTTAGTGTTTAATTTTTATCTCAGATAACTTTTATAATTTTTGTAACTTTTATAAGTTATTAAGCTTCTGTAAAAATTACTTTTGAAATTTTCACTTTTAATTTTCTAATTTTTAGATTTAAATAAGTATATCTAGCTTTTAATTAATAATTAAGTAATTAATTAAGAAATAGCTTAAAAATATATTGTAAAAATATTTTTATAATTTTTTATGATTCCTGTGATGGTTAATTAGATTTATAAATTTTTATTAAATTTTCTAATCATTTTTGTATAATTAGTAATTTAAAATAGTTTAAATAGTTTAAGTAATATTATTAGTATTTAATTAATAGAAAATCCAGAAAAAGACAAAAATACATATTTTTAATTTTTAATCTTATTTTAAGTCATTTTAGATTTTTAGAAATTAATTTTGCAATTTTCTAGTTTAAATTTGTATTATTAAGTTTTTAAGTTAATTAGTTTTAATTAAATAGTTAAATAGTTTTTATTTAAATAATTAATATTAAATAAAAAAATAATCAAAAAAATAATTTTCTTTTTAATTAAATTTTCTTTTAAGTTTAAGTTTATAGAATTTTCATTTTTACCACCTTTAGTTTAATTTTCCTTAAAACTTACCTTTTTCTCAGCACGCATACGTATCTGTTTACATTTCAGTTTACGTGTATACATAGCTGTTTACTGTGCTTGTTATTTATTGTTATCCAAATAATAACAGTAGTGTAAATCAAACCCACCTCATCTTTAGTTACTGTCCTTAGTACCATTTATTCCCAAAAACGTTTACAAATACAATTTCAATCTCGTTGGGACTTAACGACTTGGGGATTTCCCTGTACTTCCACGGATTTTAATACTTGACTTTTTCTCCCAGGTGGGCCTATCAACTGCACACGCTTGACTGGTTGGTTTGGGAGGAGTCAAAATTTGGCGCCGCTGCCGGGGAGGTTGCTGCGTATTTCAAAACGTTTCTAGGTTTAGTGGTTTTCAAAACCCCTCCTGTACAAATACCACCACTTTGTAAATTTTTGTGAAAATCAAAATCAAAACTGAAAAAGTTCATTAACACTTTTCCTGAAGTGTTAAAAACACCAAAAAAATCATAAACAACAAAACAAACTGTGAAGTTAAATTACTTCGTTATCTTTAAGATTACAACCTACACAGGTGGAATACGGAAGTTCTGACATTAAATTGCAAACTGAAGAGAGACCATTTATCTCTCCCGCCACCCTGCGAGTAATCTTAAAGGAACGATTTCGGTTAACGAATCAGTTCCAAAAATATTGTCCAAGTTTTTTCACCCATACACGAAAAGCCAAAAACATTTTACTGTGAATATAATTACATAAAAGATTACCACCGCAAACCAAGGTAGAACACCTACCAACTGGGGGTGTGAACATAATAAGTTCCCAAACATAAGATAAAAACTTGCCATTGTATCCCTCACGGTGTACCTTTTTCAAAGAAGCCATTCACTTGTGATTATTGGATTTAAGTTCACTGTGGTTTTGCCTCGATCTTGTTTTGAAAAATTGTTTTTTGTGCATGCGCACTCGTTCACAAACAAAGCGTAAAAGTCAGAATAACGTACCCGAGTTAAGTACTATTGAAGAAGAACACACGTTAAAAATGGACGACGAGCCCCAAATCCCTCCCAAGGTGGAGATAGTTCCTGACACCCGAACAATTGAGGAACTATGTCAACCTACCATGCACGGGAGGGGTGGACCCATTGCACCACTTACAATTGGAGCCTCGGATTTTGGACTAAAACACAACATGATACAACAGGTCCAGAATTTATGTCAGTTCCACGGTTTACCGGGTGATGATGCTAACAAGCATCTCGATAAATTTTTAACCGTCACCCATAGCATGAAACAAAATGGCGTCATCGAAGACGGCCTGCGTTTATACCTGTTCCCATATTCTCTCACTCATCATGCAACTTCTTGGTTCGATCGACTTCCTAAGAATTCGATCCATACCTTTGATGAGATGGTTACTAAGTTATTGGCTAAATACTTTCCACCATCTATGGTTACAAAGCTGAGAAACGATATTAGTAACTTCTGACAGCTTCCCGACGAGTCCTTATTTGAGGCATGGGAACGCTACAAACTTGCTATTGATCGGTGTCCCAATCATAACATGCTTCTTGTCACCATTATTGATACCTTTTATAATGGTTTGACACTTCGTCATCGTGACACCATCAATGCTGTTGCTGGGGGTACCTTTATGAAAAGGACCCCTGAAGAGTGTTATGACTTAATCGAAAACATGACTGCCCATCACAATTTTTGGGACTCCTCTGCAGAGAGGAATGACTCATGTAAGTCAGTCACTCCGACAAATAATGAAATAGCTGCCCTTACCAGAAAGTTTGATGATTTGTCTGCTGCGGTTCTTCGAATTCACCAGACAAATCATAATCAGCAGAATAAAACTATCAGTTGTGAAACCTGTGGTGGTCCACACCCGTACCATGAATGCCCAGCCTCCGGTGGCTTCACTCAAGAGAACATATTCGCAGCCCAAGGTTCCTACAATACGGGAGGTAATTCTTACCAACCGCAAGGGGACCGAAATCTGTTGAGTTATCGTTCCAATAACTACATTGGACCACCGGGATTTAATCAGTCCCAGAACCAAAATGGTCAAAATAGAAACCAGAACTTTAACCAAAATCAGAACCAAAACCGAATGAACCAAGGTTTTAACAACCAAGGGAATTTTAACTCTGGTCAAAACCAGGTTCAACAAAATCAAAACCAAGGGAATTATAACCGAAATCAAGGTCAGAACAATTACCCTCAGGGTAATTTTCAACAACAAAACCACTTCCAGGGTAATAACAACCAGCAACATGGGAATTTCCAGAACAATCGGGCTCAAAATTTTCCAAACCAAAATCAAGCCATTGTTCCAACTGGACCATCATCTGATGAGTTATTTAAACAGTTTATGAAATCCCAAGATGAACTGAACAAAGTGCTGGTTAGTCAAATCTCTGAATTGAAGAAGTCTTTAAATGATCGACCCTCGGGCTCAGGTACCTAGCAACACGATCGCTAATCCGAGGGGCGATGTAAAGGCGATCACCACAAGAAGTGGAGTTTCTTATAAAGGACCCACAACTCCATCTACCTCTTCTCCTATCCGGGTAGAGGAATGTGAAACTGAGGATACTACGGATACGGTACTTCCTACTAATAACAGAGGTACCAATGACATCCCTCCTCCAGTTATCCCGGTCCTGACTCCCCCTAAAAGAGTCGTGTTTGAAACTCCCGAAGGTCCTGTTGAAAATCCAAAAGCCAACCCAAAACCATCGATTCCATATCCCTCACGATTGCAAGACCAGAAGCTCCGTGGAAAAGCTAATCATCAGATGGAAAAATTCTTTCAAATTTTTCAAGAACTACACTTTGATATTAGTTTCGCGGATGCTCTTCTTTTAATGCCCAAATTCGCATCGACAATCAAAAACCTATTGAGCAATAAAGAAAAACTATTTGAGATGGCACGAACTCCACTCAATGAAAAAAGCTCTGCAGTTCTGTTGAAACAGCTTCCTGAGAAGCTAGGAGACCCCGGGAAATTTCTAATACCATGTATTTTCCCAGGGATGGTTGAGTGCTTTGCCTTGGCCGATTTTGGTGCAAGCATCAACTTAATGCCCCACTCAGTTTGGAAAAAGCTCTCTCTTCAGGAACTCAGTCCCACATGCATGACTCTCGAGCTTGCAGACCGTTCAATTTCACGTCCCCTTGGTATTGTCGAGGACATATTTGTAAGAGTGGGAAAGTTCCATTTTCCGGTAGACTTTTTCGTTGTTGATTTTGATGCGGATCCAAGAGTTCCTCTCATTCTTGGGAGAGGATTCTTAGGGACGGCTCGTGCATTAATCAATGTTTTCGATGAGGAAATCACGTTACGAGTTGGCACTGAAGCGATAACGTTCAACCTTGATCAAACCTCGAGATACTCCTCGAATTATAATGCTGAATCGGTCAACCGAATTGATGTCATTGACATTGCATCCGAGGAGTATGCTCAGGAAATCCTTGGATTAGCTGATAGTTCTCCGAGTGGAAATCCCACTCCCTCTTCTCACCCCATAATCGCTAATTCTTCTCCTTCCCTCACTCCGTTTGAGGGAAGTGATTTCGTCCTTGAGGAAATCGAGGCCTTTCTCAAAAGTGATTCAGTTCCCGAAGGAATTGATAACCAAGAGATTGACCCGGAGGGGGATATCTTTCTTTTTGAGAAATTATTGAACAAAGATCCCTCTCCTCTTCCTGTTCTACCTCTACAACTTCATAACGCGGAAATCAAATATGTTGAGAAAAATGATGATTTCCCCAAGGTCGAACTTAAGGACCTGCCTCCTCATCTAGAATATGCATTCTTGGAAGGTAACGATAAGTTACCAGTCATTATTGCGAAAGATTTAAAGGATGAGGAGAAAACTGCGCTGCTCAAGGTTTTAAAGTCCCACAAACAAGCAATTGCTTTGAAGCTCTCAGACATAAAGGGTATTAACCCGGATTTTTGTACACACAAAATCCTAATGGAGGATGACTTTAAGCCTGCCGTGCAACATCAAAGAAGGGTAAATCCAAAAATCCACGAAGTTATCAAGCAAGAAGTTATCAAACTTCTCGATGCAGGATTGATTTACCCCATATCAGACAGTCCTTGGGTTAGCCCAATACATTGTGTTCCAAAAAAGGGTGGCATCACGGTTCTCACAAATGAGGATAACGAGTTGATACCAACTCGTTTGGTTACAGGGTGGCGAGTATGTATCGATTACAGAAAGCTTAACGAAGCCACCCGCAAGGACCATTTTCCTCTGCCCTTTATGGATCAAATGCTCGAGAGACTAGCGGGGAATGAGTATTATTGCTTCCTCAATGGCTTCTCGGGTTACTTCCAGATTCCCATAGATCCTCAGGATCAAGAGAAGACTACCTTCACATGCCCTTACGGGATGTTTGCCTATCGTCGCATGCCTTTTGGGTTATGCAACGCTCCGGGCACTTTCCAGAGGTGCATGATGGCTATTTTCCACGACATGATCGGGAAAACCATGGAGGTATTCATGGATGACTTCTCAGTCATCGGGAATTCTTTCGACTCATGCCTCTCCTATTTAGAAAAGATGCTTCAACATTGTGAAGACACTAATCTTTGTCTAAACTAGGAGAAGAGCAATTTTATGGTTAAGGAGGGCATTGTCCTCGGCCATAAAATTTAAAAAAGTGAGATTGAGGTCGATAAGGCCAAAATTGATGTTATTGCTAAGCTACCTCATCCCACCACTGTTAAAGGCATAAGGAGTTTCCTCGGCCATGCCGGGTTCTATCGGAGATTCATTCAGGATTTCTCCAAAATAGCCCGGCCCATGACTCATCTTCTTGAAAAGGAAGCTCCTTTCATCTTTTCCCCCGAGTGCGTTGAAGCTTTTTCTACTTTAAAGAAAAGGCTTACCAAGGCACCGATCCTTGTTGCCCCCGACTGGGACTTACCCTTCGAACTTATGTGCGATGCTAGCGACTTCGCTATTAGTACAGTTCTGGGGCAACGCAAAACAAAACATTTTCAGCCATTACACTACGCAAGTAAGACCATGACTGAAGCTCAAACACACTATACCACCACAGAAAAAGAATTATTAGCTGTGGTATATGCCTTTGAGAAATTTAGGCCTTACTTAATCCTAACCAAATGCGTGGTGTATACGGACCACTCGGCTTTGAAATACCTGTTTGCTAAACAGGACGCAAAGCCAAGACTGCTCCGTTGGGTCCTGCTCCTTCAGGAATTCGATATAATCATACGAGACAAAAAAGGAGCAGAGAACCTTGCAGCTGATCACTTATCCCGGTTAGAGAATCCTCATCAGGATATTCTCGAGAGAAAAGAGATTAATGAAACCTTTCCTCTGGAGACTCTCAATCTAATCTCTACCCGGGATGATACCACTACCCCATGGTTTGCCGATTTTGCAAATTACCATGCGGGTAATTTCGTTGTGAAAGGGATGTCATCCCAACAGAAAAGAAAATTCTTTAAAGATATTAAACATTACTTCTGGGACGACCCCTACTTGTTCAAAATATGTGCGGATCAAGTCATCCGACGGTGTGTCCATGGCCAAGAAGCCATGGAAATTCTGAAAGCTTGTCATGATGGACCCACGGGGGAACATCATAACCCAAACTACACCGCCAAAAAGGTGTTTGATTCGGGATTCTTTTGGCCCACAATCTACCAAGACGACCATGAACTTATCAAAACCTGTGAGGCTTGCCAGCTTCACGGGTATATTTCCAAAAAGAATGAGATGCCGCAAAACGCCATCCAAGTTTGTGAAATATTTGATATGTGGGGCATTGACTTTATGGGGCCGTTCCCGTCTTCACGAGGGAACAAATACATACTCGTGGCTGTCGACTATCTGTCAAAATGGGTTGAAGCAAAAGCTTTACCCACCAACGATGCCCGAGTAGTCGTTAACTTTTTGAAATCTCTCTTTGCCAGATTCGGGACTCCTCGTGCCATTATCAGTGATCGTGGCACACACTTCTGCAATGAACAATTTGCAAGAGTGATGCTGAAATACGGTGTAACTCGTCGTCTTTCTACTGCATACCACCCACAAACAAATGGGCAGGTGGAGGTCTCGAATCGGGGTATTAAGAGGATTCTGGAGAGGACGGTGGGTGAAAACCGTGCCTCTTGGTCAGATAAGCTGGATGATGCATTATGGGCTTTCCGCACTGCTTACAAAACACCCATCGGGTGTACTCCATATAAGCTAGTGTACGAGAAAGCATGTCATCTTCTGATCGAATTAGAACATAAGGCCTACTGGGCCTTAAAACATGCAAATTTCGACCTTCAGACAGCGGGTGATCACCGCAAGGTTCAACTAAACGAATTAAACAAACTTCATGATCAAGCTTATGAGAATTCTTTGATTTACAAGGAAAAAACCAAGAAGATCCACGACTCAAAAATTAAAAAACGTATTTTCAACATCGGTGACAGAGTCCTTCTCTTCAATTCACGATTAAAGATATTCTCAGGAAAGCTTAAAACTCGCTGGTCTGGGCCATTCACTGTAACAAGAGTATTTCCATATGGAACTGTTGAGTTATCTCAACCTGACGGTTCCAACTTCAAAGTGAATGGCCATCGATTAAAACACTACTTTGGAGGGGACATACCACCAGTGGTTGTCCCGGATCTCCAAACTTTCCCCACGAACCAATGAATTCGGGAATCGAGTCAAGCTAGCGACTCGATAAACAAAAACAGTAGCATGTATAAGGGGTTTTCACCCTAAGTGTGGGGGAAGTTACCCCTGCTGTGGTTCACCATGTATATATCTCCAAAAAAAATAATAAAAAAAAGTGTGTATGTATATATCTATATAAATAAAGTGAAAAATGTTATTTTTACATTTAGCTTGTAATATTATCCCTTTCCATTCAAAGAGTCGGCATATTAGCCGGGACTTTGAATATTGAGGACAATATTCAACTCTAAGTGTGGGGGGAAAATTCTAGCGAATTTTATCACATTATATCTTCTAGTACCCCTGTTTTTAGCCAAAATTTTAAAATTTTTTCACTTTATTTCAAAATTTTTGTGGTTATCAGTTCACCTTGTTTAAGCAACAAAAGGACTGGCTAATCCAGGAGCAAATGGCTCTTGGTAAAGATATCTCAAATCCGTTTATGGCTGACAATTTGCCAAAAATTGTATGGTATTCAACTCACCATATCCTTAAAAGTGAAGAGTTGACTAGCCCATAAGGTTATGGCTTATGGTAAAGGCAGTAGAAAACCATAATTGGTAATCAACTTACCAAGATGATGACTTTATCTCCATCAAGAGTGTCTAAATACTCATCATTTTTGTCTCATCTGAACTGCAAAAACACTTAAAAACACACTAAAACACCACATAATACTATAAATATCTTTGGAATGTGTTTTTATATGTTTCAGGTGCAAAAGGATTAAAAACAGATGAAAAACGAGCAAAGTTTACACACTTGGCAAAATCAGTCCTTGAACTTTCAAGAAATGTCAGAAATGGTCCCTGGGAATTTTATTTTGAAGAAAAGTCAACAACAGTCCCCCAGGAATCATGAAATGACAAATTTTACCCTTGAAGTTCAAAATTGCAAAAATGGCAAAGCAAGTCCCTCAGTTTTCAAACTTGACAGTTTTAGTCCCTGGGTTTTCAAAAATGGAAAAATTATCATTAAAGGTCCTTGGGAATTCACAAAGTATCATAATTAATCCCTGGATGAAAAGTTTGAAGAAATTACATGATTAGTCCCAGAAGTTTCCAAAATGGTAAAAATAATCCTTGGGTATTCAAAAATGGAAATTGTCCTTTATCACCCTTGTACTATTCACATGTGACAAATTACAACCTTTTGATAAACTTTGGAATAATTACATTTCAGTCCCTTGGATTTCAGAAATTACATGAAAGGTCCTTATGATAATTTCATAAACCAAACCGGACCCTTGGTTATTATTCCAAGTCCAAACAATTAAAACCAAAGTCTAAATTAACCAAAGCCTGGTCCAAGCCACTTTTCCCAAGCCCAATCAACAAAAGCCCAAATACCCTTTGATATTAAACCTAGGCGTTGACCCGTTTGACCTCCATCATCCCCAACCTCCTCTCCACCTGTTACCACCATCCACCATCACCACTTGCTTCACTTTACCACCTCACACCTCTCTGTCACCCCCACAACAAAACCCACCCCTTAGGTTTGCACCAGGGGACACCACGTGTCAAACCTACAACCTGTAAACCACCTACACCCTGCAATCCCTTACACCACCACCCCTAGCTCACATCTACACTCCATTGTGTCCCCCTCCACCATCACAAGTCATATCAACAGCATTTAATGCATAAAATCGGCTGCAAGTTACCCCTTGGGATTTTGGCGCCAAAAAGTGATTTAAACGGCTCTGATCAATTAAAGCAATCGAAGGGCTGAAAATTGGTTGGATTTACTCAGAAGGACACGTGGAACAAGTTTGGAGGCTAAAAAAGCAAGGAGAAGCAGGAAGTGAAGATATAGTATTTTTAGTTTTATTTTATGTATGTCGTTTAAATTTTAGTTTATGATTCTCAGTTCAATTTCAAGTTTTTTAACATTGTACTAGTGTTTTAGGCTTTTAGCATTGTAATAAACTTATTTCAAGCTTCAATTTCATATTCATGTTCATTTACAGTTAATGCAAGTTTTAAATACTCAAAATCTCAAATTAGCTTATATATTGCTTAATTCTGTTGTTATTGGACTTATAATCTCATATAAGTTCCTTTAATAACTTATTGAGGGCATTAGAATAACTAAAATCAGTATTCATACTTAAACTCAAAAATATAAAAAAAAAATAAGAAAAATAGAAAATGAATTAAAAAATCAGTGTGAAATGATGATCAAGATGGAGCAGGGTTAATTGTGGATTGCCCTTGGTATTAGAAGCTTATTGGAAGCTTTTAGGAAGTTCTTTGATCATTGGTTATTGGTTATTAGCTGGAAAGCCAATTGTAAGCATTTTCCTCAATTTAGAATTCTACTGTAGTACTCTCTAATTAGTAATTGTCTTAGTGTATTTGTGTTTATTTGGTAGATGGTAGCATTGTTATTACTTAAAACACCTAGCTTGTTCATTTATATCTAAAGTTGCTTAGTTGAGATTTTTAGCAGTTGAAATAGCATATTGGTCATTTCTGAGCTTCATGCTATTATTGTTGATGTTTCATGCTTTTATGATCTTATTATATAATAATATCAAGTCTGAAATCAGTTTGAAGGTTTAATTGAACTAGTTGTTTTGGAAATCAAGTTTTAGTCATATTTAAGGAGTGTTTGGATTTAACTGTGTAGCTGTGATAATGACTGTGTAAGTTGTTATCTCTGGTTCATATATGTTTCTTTAGTCTCACTTAGACCCTAGAAACCATTAAACTCAGTCTTTATTTGAGAGATAGTCAAAATTTGTTTTAAACCTTCAAATTATTTAACTGTGAGTAATTTAGTAGGCATAATCTTGTAATTTAGTATAAAATTAGTTAATATAGCTTTTTATCATTTAGTTATAACTTAATTTAACATATATAATCAGTAGGATTGATTAGAAGTTCATATAAGTCAAACTTAGCTCAAGAGTAAAAAGTCAAAAATTGCATGGTTCATCAGAAACTCATTTTTTGAGGGAATTTTAATGAATTTTTTGGGTGGAATTAGACCTTAAAACTCTTTGTGATCAAAGATTGCCACCTAAACTACAAGAATCAATGCACATCTTATTTTTTAGATTTTTTATGAGGAGTATGCAAGAGCTTATTTAAGGGTGCAGGGCACACAACCTCCCCTGCACCAGGCAATTGGCCAAATTTCATAAGCTCTTTGTGATTTAACTAGTGAACCCCGCTATTATCTTTTTGGTTTTTTAGGGAGCTTATCAGCTCATATTTTTAGACTTAGGCTCATTTTGTACCTTAGCTTATTGGAGATTAGCTTATTTTGACCTGCAAGTTGACCTGCCCTCAGACCATACACTGAGTGATCAGTGTGGTTTACCCAAATTCAAGAGCCTCTCTTGTGCTTATTAGTGGGACCCAGGGCATAAGCCCTAGCTATTTGGAAACCCCAATAAGCTAGCTTTTCAAATCTGGTTTTACTTTGGACCCCTAAGCACTCCTGTGGGCCCCACAGGGGCTGTAATTTGGCCTTTTTTGGCCTATTTGGCCTGTCACCAAAGCCAAGTGCTTATTTGCCTGTATCAACTTATTCCTTTAGCTTATTTGGTAGTTTTAGCTTAATCTAGGTACATCTCATGTAATTACATCTTATGTAGCCTATTATAGCTTAATTACAGCTTATTGTTTTGAAAAACCAAGTTTTGGCTTATTTAAGCCTTCTGTTGAGAAAATAAGGTCTTACAGAGCTTATTTGGCTTTTCTAAAAAGTTTTCCTTTATTAAAGTTTCGTATTTTGGCTTGTTTCATAGGTTTGTAAAAAGAAAAATCAAAAATAAAATAATTAGTAAAAAGAGCAAAAAGTGGGGTTCGAACCTGGTACCTCTAGGATAGTACACATGCATAACCACACACCCCCTTCCATCTGCTCTGGGGCACCAGTTCCATTAGCCTTTGCACAATCAATTCCTTTAAAGTAGTATTAGTACATTTAGCTTATTCCAACTGTTTAGCTTATTCCAGCTTATCTGGATAAGCTGTTGCACCCAGCTTATTTTTTTAGCCTCTTTATCACTTAAGATACTTTCCATAATTTTTTCATATTTTTTACAGTTAATTTAGTAATTTTTAGATTTAATTTTAATTAAATTAGTTTAAATTAAAAAGTCAAAGATAAATTAGTTTTAGTGTTTAATTTTTATCTCAGATAACTTTTTATAATTTTTCTAACTTGTATAAGTTATTAAGATTCTGTAAAAATTACTTTTGTAATTTTCACTTTTAATTTTCACTTTTAATTTTCTAATTTTTAGATTTAAATTAATATATCTAGCTTTTAATTAATAATTAAGCAATTAATTAAGAAATAGCTTAAAAATAAATTGTAAAAATATTTTTATAATTTTTTTGGATTCCTGTGATGGTTATTTAGATTTATAAATTTTTATTAAATTTTCTAAGTCATTTTTAGTATAATTAGTAATTGAAAATAGTTTAAATAGTTTAAGTAATATTATTAGTATTTAATTAATAGAAAATCCAAAAAAAGACAAAAATACATATTTTTAATTTTTAATCTTATTTTAAGTCATTTTATATTTTTAGAAATTAATTTTGCAATTTTCTAGTTTAAATTTGTATTATTAAGTTTTTAAGTTAATTAGTTTTAATTAAATAGTTAAATAGTTTTTATTTAAATAATTAATATTAAATAATAAAATAATCAAAAAAATAATTTTCTTTTTAATTAAATTTTCTTTTAAGTTTAAGTTTATAGAATTTTCATTTTTACCACCTGTAGTTTAATTTTTTCCTTAAAACTCACCTTTTTCTCAGCACGCATACGTATCTGTTTACATTTCAGTTTACGTGTATACATCGTTGCTTACTGTGCTTGTTATTTATTGTTATCCAAATAATAACAGTAGTGTAAATCAAACCCACTTCATCTTTGGTTACTGTCCTCAGTACCATTTATTCCCAAAAACATTTACAAATGCAATTTCAATCTCGTTGGGACTTAACGACCCGGGGATTTCCCTGTACTTCCACGGATTTTAATACTTGACTTTTTCTCCCAAGTGGGCCTATCAACTGCACACGCTTGACTGGTTGGTTTGGGAGGAGTCATGTACCATGATGTTATTGGTTGTATTTAATGCATAAGTAACTGTTTACGAGGCCTGGATAGGAAGAGATAGAAGCTTATAGATTGGGGAAGGACGTACACAGCCCCATGACTGGTATTAAGGAATACAACCCTTCATCCGAACAACTATAACAAATCAATTAATCAGTAAAAGATAACTAGGGAGTAGCGAAATCTAAGTAAATACATTTTTCCCATTATAAGAAGTTCACCCATTTACTTTTCTGTTATTTTATTTTATTTTGTATTTGTAGTAATTTTGGGTTAGTTGACTAGCAACTAATTCCGCCAACTCTTTCAAAACCCGAGATTTTTACTTGCTTTCACAAAAACATAAAATTACAAAAAGAATCATCCCTCACCTCTAGACCTAGTTTAAATAGTTTTTAATCCTAACGACACTATTCCCCTATACACTGCCTGGTGGGGATTGCAAGCTTCTCAATATTTCTTGAGAAGTAAAACCTTTTGCAAGGTTGCAAAACCATGCATCAATGAACAACAATATTCACGAGCAAACACGTTTAGAAGACATTTCAGATTGTAGGAACGGTTTCCAGTGAATCTCTCCAAGCTTCAAATAGTACTAATTATTCATCGATGATGTTTTAAGTGTCCCTTGCTTTTCTGAGTCTGTCTTCTTTGTTAGCAGCCATAGCTTCTTTCAAATCATCGACATTGTATGCTTTTGTAGTCTCAAGATCTTTAACACAAGATCCGACGTTTCTTGGAACTGAAATATCAATAAAAAGACGTTTTTCACCAACATCGGGACTCAGAGGTGGAAGCTTAATCACATTTGTAACACCTCCTAAAATCGATTAATGACAGCGGAAGACTTAACGAGGAATTACACAGTGGATCTTTGTCACAATCATAGTAAACGTTTTGAAAACACATTTTATCATTCATTTAAAATATTCTAAGTACAGAAATAGTTTTAGAAAGACAAGTCATATCTTCGCACATATGTTTTATTTAGTTGAATGATAAGAAAACGTTTATTTTAGAAAACCCGTGCTTGGGTTGATGCCCTTCTCCGTGCCTTGATAATCCATGCCTTAGTTACCTGAGATAACATGCTAAAAGTCAAAAAAATGTTGAGTGATGTCCATAGGTTTAAGTTTAAAGTTTGAACACAAGTAATGGTGTTAATTGCATCGATAAACAATTAACAAGTTTAAAAATCAAGTTTGTTATTGCATTAAGCTCATGACACGCAACGATTAGACAGGCATCAATGTGTCTTGTAAACTAATATAATAGGGGTGCCCTCAGGATAGGTCTTTGCCAGTAACCTATGAGTTGTTAAATATTGTGCGCCTAGTCGCTCATCCTAGCTAAACTTAACAGGGATTGTCAGTCCCAAATACATCTATTCCCAGGTATTCACGTTCACTCGCAAGTGATTAAGGTTCATGATCGAGGGGCTTTTGGCAATAGCTACTTAAGCAATAAAAACATCAGGCATAGCATACTAAAAAGCTTGTGTTCGGGTTTGAAGCATGTATCTCCCCACAAAAGTGTTTAAAAGTTTAAAGAGTGGGCTATGAACACACACCTAGATAGCTCGGTAGTACTAGTATCGTTACTCAAACAATAGGTGGAAACGGCTTTAACACACAACCTCACCAAGTGGTGGTGGAGTAGAACGAGACTTGGAGGTTTGAAAGGAACAAAGGAGGCTCGAACTTGACTCCCAAGTGTATAGATACTTGATACGATCCTTCCCAAGGCCCACCAAAGTTCACACGTACATAAGAGACTTAGAAACTAGTTTTGAGAGTGGAGATGAAATTTTTAAGGGTGCATGGCTCGTACGCAATGCATGCAAGCATGTATATATATAAGGGAGAGGTTTTAAGAACGTGAGAAATGTGAGCTTGGGGACCAAGGGATGTGGTACGAGGCATAGTAATTCAAAATAGTTAGGAAATGATTAAGGTTGTTGGTGAATCGTCCTTGTACACAAACGAGTAGTTAGAAAACAGCAAAGATTCAAGGTTTACGTTTGGATTGTGATAAAACATAGTCAACAAGGGGTTTTGAGGATTCTTAGGAGAATAGTAGGGTTGGTGTAATGATTTCGTCCTTGTGGAGGTTGTGCCGAGAAGAAAACGAAAGAAAACAATGTTTGGAAGTTGAGATTATTGGTGTAGAATTGGTCAATTCCTTTTAAACTATGTATGACACAACTAGGAGGTCTCATGGCTGCCTTTCAAGTTCAAAACGTGTATAATATGGAAGAGAATACACGTGATGACGTATAGTCTATATATGGGCCACGAGCCCAATTAATAAACATTACTAAGGCCAATAACCACCATGCGTGAGCTATTATAACTTGGGCCGCATTAATAATGGGATTGGGCTCACGTAGACCCAAGCCCAACTTAACTATATACGATATAGATAAGGATCTCCTATCTATGGAATAGATATCCTTAACCCGGATAAACACCACGTGTGCGAAACGTAAGGAGCACGAACTCTACAAGGATTCTGCGCCTATATAAGGAATGACATAATTCTCATTAAAGGTACGATTAAAAACCTTAAAACTCTTTACGAGAACCCTAAACCGATTACTTACTCTCACGCCGGAGTCTAATCGTGGGAGACAATCCTACGATAAGCGTAACGGTGTTTGTTTATCTTCTTAGTGCGCAGGTTTCAAGCATTAAGAAGCGAATTGGTACGAGCAAGAGCCCAAATCAGGAACGCCCAACTTTTGTATCAACAAGTGGCGCCATCCGTGGGACCCTTACTAAGAACTAAGGAACTAGAATGACGAAGAATAAAAATTCAAGCCAGCGGACTCCGCAGTTGGAAAAAATACGTGACCCACAGAGGAAGAATCAACAAGATTTGACCCCTAGGCAGACTTCTGGGACAACCAGCGCACCTGGTCACCAAGAGGCGGGAACAACCCAACCCCTTCCAGTGGTAGAACTGCCTATCAGGACTACCCAAGCCACCACAGTTGTAACACCCCCAAAATACCGCAGCGAAAGACTGTGTCACAGGGGTGCTACTTCATAATACAAAGTACAAGTTATAGAAAACGAACTCTAAATGAGACGTTTTGAAAAGTTACCATTCGATTAATGAATTCAAAGTTACAAACATGAGATTCCAAAGTATGATACATAAATGTATACAAAATGTTTTGAATGGTAAATGATAAAAGCGTAAGTCTTCAGAATATGCAGCTTGACTCTAAGTTCCATGCACTAGCTATCGCCTTACTAACCTGAGATAAACATGCTAAAGTGTCAACACAATGGTTGGTGAGTTCATAGAGTTTGTCTAACAAATAAAGCCTATAAAAATGATCACGCAGCAAAGGCATCGTGAATCCACTCAGTTGCAAGTCCCGCCATAAGAGACTTGTAACCTGTGTGTTCACAACCCACTGCTAACATATATAGTATGAATAAGACATGTATAATTTCATCAAAATAGTTAAGCAATTAGTCGTGAGTCTACACTTCATCTCCGAAGACCTCACTTGGGAGCCAATTCCCAAAGAAAACTGGGAGCCACTTCCCAAAGAAAACTGGGAGCCACTTCCCAAAGATAAAAGTTTACTGGGAGCCACTTCCCAAAGATAAAAGATTACTGGGAGCCACTTCCCAAAGATAAAATACAGTCATGTATGTATGAAATCAAGTATAATGCAATCAAGTATAAGACAATCAAGTATAAAACAATCAAGTATAAATGTTTTGAGTATTTGTACAAGTAAGCAAGTAGTTGTGCATGTATCTCCCCCAAAGAGTTAAAACAAGTATGAAAAGAGTAGGGGCTATGACTCACCTTAAGTCTATGTAATGAGAAATGAAAGTGGTAGTCGAATCGCAAAAGTCTCTAAGAGCAGCCTATAATAGAACGTTGCGACTTAGGTTTGGAGTAACGTCTAAGAATACGAAGAATTGACAATATATGTCTTGCATAATGTTCATGATGTAGTACTTAGTATATAGTGTAAGTCGTTGAATATAAGTGGTCTATGAAACATGTATAGGTTGTATATCTCTTACTGCCGTTCGGGCCGACATAATTCAGAAGTCATGGAGTAAACGTTCGAGGAGCCAGGACACTTTAATTCGTAAATCCACAACTCATCTCGACGGCTTACTTAATGAACTCCTCACATGAGGCTCCCTACTATTGTAGTATTTGATAACATATATATAAGTTTTTGATCTTTAAAAGTTATATGGTCTTTAGCCGTGGCTTTTCCGTGACCTTGGTCATTGTTACCATGGTCTTGGCTTTAGGTCATTAGACCTCTTGGTCTTAGTAAATCATAACTATTATATAGTGACTTTGGTCTAAAAATGGGCTGTTAAGAATTTGAAGAAAATATCACTCGGAAAGCGTTTTCAGGGCTCGAGCTTCTTTATACCTGAACGAAAACGTCGTTCCGGAAAACTTTCGTGTTTTAACTTTTTGATGAATCGGAGCAGAAGGGTGACTTTCAAAATGGCAGAATGCAAAACAGTAGGGTATAGGCAGTTTCGGCGTTTTGGTGTCGCTAACTTCTTATGGTCATAACTTTTGACTCGGGTACTCGTTTTGGGTGATTCAAATTGCTATGTTTTCCTTGTTAAGTCCTATTTAACAGTAAGTAAGTGTCAAATATCATAGTTATACTATTTTGGTCGTGGTTCTCCATAAAAGTTACTAGTTTACTTGTTTAAATATCATAAGTTAACATATATATACCATAACTTGTTTTACTAGTTTTTATACATCATGAACATAATACAAAGACCATATATAGTATGAAAGAAACATAATAAGCATGAAAATGATATTGAGCAAGAAAGTGTAATAGGGTTTGCTTACAACTTTTGGCTTTCTAAAGAAAGGAAGTCAAGTATAGAACTAGGACACTAAACCTAAGCTTGTAAACCCTCCACCATAACTCTTGAAACCCTTGTTTTCCTTGATATAACCCTTGTGAAAACCCATTAACTTCAGCCCTAGTACCCTTGTGTAGCTCTTAATTTAACCATGGAATCACCAAACAAACTCTTGATTCATGTAGAGACTACCTATGCCTTCAACTCTTATGTGTAACTTATAGTTTAAAGATCAAAGGATCATGGAGCTAGGGATTATGTGGGTGGCGTTTTTGGTGATGATAAGATGAAGATCAAAGTGTTTCTAGTTGGCTATTTATAGCATGAATGAGGAGGTTAGGAAGGTAACTAGTAAGTTTCCTAAACTTGGTGACCAAGTTGTAAATAAGTGTTGATCTAATGGCTAAAGTCATGAGATCATGCCACAAGTGTGAATCCCCCCCCCCTATATGGCGGTTCATAAGGCTTGGGGAGCAAGTGTGGACTTTTGATGATATTATCCAAGCTTATGTAACTAGTTTTGACTCCGTAAATTGCTAACCGTAAGTTGTTAAGTCACGAAACGTAAAACCGGGTATCCTAAAAATATGAAACTTATAAATATGCTAGAACTTATCAATATACTCCATAATAAAATATAAAATGAGTGGTAGGTTCTATTGGGTTGCTCAAACCCTGCTAAAACTGGAAACACGGGTCTAAAACGCGTAATACGGAAAACGTACGAAAGTTGCGTAAAATTGATAAAAGTAAAATGTAACTTTTCTAATAGGATACTAAAGACTTAAAATGGCTTATAATGTCTAGGCTGGGCTCTGTCTAGTGTCGGTTGGTATTTAATGTCTCTAAACTTTAAAACCGTAAGCCTAAAAATCAAGGAATGATTTATAAAATCAAGGAACGATTTTTGGTCAAAGGAGGAGGGAAAATATGTTGACTTATTCTAATAAGTCGAAAACTCAAATCGTCTTAGAAACGCGGTGTAGGTATAGGCTAAGGTTACGGCTGAGTAAAAACGCTTAAAAACTGAAAATTCCAGTTTTTCACGGCCGAGGCTTATTTTGGTCATGTTTTTCACAGTCATGATTAATTCACAGTCATGATTAATTCTCTAATTAATCATGAGAGTACAAAACATTTTTCTGATGCGGGGTCACTTAACGCGGTCGAGTTTCGTTGTGCGTATAATTTTTCAATGACGTTTTACCCTAAAACGTGTAATTCCGTGTAATTCCTTAATAACTTTCACGAAAATGATCTGATGAGTGTCAAACTTTTAATTTGCCATGGAAATGATTTATCACTCGAGGCCAAGAAACAAAAATCAAATTTCGGGAAAATTTCGGGAAAATGAATAGTAAAAGTGAATAGTAAAATTTTTCGGGAATAGTAATTAATCTGAAAATGCGAATTGTTACAACAGTGGTTCCAAGCGTTGAGGAACTCCAGCGCGCCCTCTTCAATACTCCTCACCAAACGGTACCTACAGTGGACAACACTGTACCACCAGGCGCGCCTAACCGAGATAGGGTGCCCAATACTGAGGCAGATATTCTTGCAGCAACTGAGGACACACCTGACCTAACGTTGGGAAGTTTTGTATCCCGAAATTATGAAACCCTAACTGCCCTCATGCAAGAAGAAGCAAGAAGAAGGTCGAGTACGAGCCTTCAAGCCCAGCTCAATTTTGGTCCTGAACGCGAATCATCACCACCGCGCCACCCCACGAGGAAGACGCGCAGATAACGAAAAATGTACCACTATCCACGATAGGCTGGGTACGACATCTGAATCACAATATTCAGAGGAATATGAAGACAGCGAGAGGCGCACTAATGTTCATTCCAGACTTGGCAGTCGAGGGATACAAGACCGATTAGGACCTCAACATTCACCAAGCGAAGGTTCCTCCAGGTCTGGGAGCAAGAGAATTCATGACAGATTAGGGAGGAGAATATCCCCAAGTGAAAGCCCTCAAGCTCTTCCTCTGAAGGAAGCCGGTGCAAGCGTCGCAAAAGAAATTACTCTTCCTCCAGTGACTCCTCGGATAACGAGGATAGGGAAACAGGACATTGGAAGTCAAGAGGAAGACGTCGCGAAGAAAAAAATGAAGACATGTCTCTTCCATGGCGTCGTCAGAAAGTTGATGCGTTTACACGACGCATCAGCGATTACTCTGACCACAAAAGGAGGCGCATGCCCACTAACGTGAAAACATATGATGGGATAGGTGATCCGTATGACCACCTAAAAATTTTTGAGTCGGCCGCTACTATCGAAAATTGGCCACAACCTGTGTGGTGCCATATGTTTAATTCTACATTGGTAGGGAATGCGCGCACGTGGTTTAGCAAACTCCCACGACGGAGCATCGGTGGGTTTGAAGAATTACAGAAAGCATTCCGCTTAAATTTCACCCAAAGAAAGAAGTGCGCTAAGAACCCTGTCGAACTAGCCAGAGTAAAACAGCGCCAAGGGGAATCAACCAGCGCTTTTATGGAACGCTTTAAAGATGAGTGCATATAGGTCAAAGCGTGTCCAGAAATTCTAAAAATTTCAGGGTTCATGAATGGGATTAACAACCCATAACTCATTCGGAAGCTAAATGACAAGGTTCCCCAAACTTTCGATGAGCTAACAAAGCGCACAAGATCCTTCATACAAGGAGAAGCAGCCGATGCGGATAGCAAAAAAGGCTACTCAAATTATAGGCAACAAGAACAGCCTAGGAGACAATCCAATGATCAGAATAGCAACCGCAGCAAGAATTATCGCAGTGGACGAGATAATGACAAGTATACCCCTCTCACAAAAACTCCAAGGGAAATATTTGTTACAGAAGGAGCAAACTTCCCAAAGCCTCCGCCAATGCGTACCGCAGAGGACAAGCGCATAGGAAATGGATACTACGAATACCATGGCCAAAAAGGCCATACAACTAACGAGTGCGTCCAACTACAACAACTAATTGAAAAATTAGTAAGGGAAGGCAGAATGGACCACCTTGTAAAAAACATTAAAGAAGGGAAGGACAAACAAAGGAATGGGGGCAAAAAAGAACCTGCCAAAGACAAAGCGGACGTCATCTACATGATACAATCATGGCAACGCAAAACAAAACAAAAAGTCAATCAAAGGTTCTCTTCAGAAAAGGTTATATCCTTCCCCACTTTAGCTGCGGACAACGCAGTGGTGGAGCCACTAACCATTGAGATACATACGGGGGGACACGAGATTCTCCGTATGTATATCGATGGAGGAGCATCCGCAGATATTCTATATGAGCACTGCTTCAAAACGCTACGACCTGAGATCCAAAGTCAAATGATACCAGCTACAACAGCGCTGACTGGATTCACAGGAGAAAAGATTTGGCCTATAGGGCAACTGCGCTTGCTGGTAGTTGTGGGCAATGAACAACACTCAACAGCAACATGGACAAATTTCATGGTAATCAAGTCTCCCTCACCATACAATGGCATCATTAGGAGACCTGGAATATCATCCATGCGTGCTGTACCATCCACAGCACATGGGATGCTCAAATTTCCAGTGGAAGGAGGAGTTGTTATCCTCTACAACACCACGGTACCACCAAAAGAATGCAACGCAGTAACCACCGAGGTAGACAATATTCCAGAGCAGCGCACAGAAAAAACACCAAACTTAAAGGTCGCTATTCATCCCGATTACCCATATCAACAAATATCGATTGGAGGATCTTTATCTGACAAAGGTAAAGCAGCTGTGTGCGCACTTTTGCAAAAGAACCTAGATATCTTTGCATGTGAACCAAAGCACATGACCGGAGTGCCACGCTCTATCACGGAGCACAAGCTACAAATCTGACAAGGATATCCCCCAATACGACAGAAGAAGCGCGGCCAGGCCCCAGATCGTGCAAAAGCTATTCTGGAAGAGGTACACAAACTCGTAGACGCAGGCATCATGCGCGAAGTATACTATCACGACTGGCTTTCTAATCCAGTAATGGTAAAGAAGAGTGATGGCAGTTGGAGAATGTGCGTGGACTTCACAGACCTTAACAAAGCATGTCCACAGGACTGCTATCCACTGCCAAAAATAGACTGGAAGGTAGAATCCCTGTGCGGATATCCTTTTAAATGCTTCCTAGACGCATACAAAGGGTATCATCAAATCCAAATGGCAGCCGAGGATGAAGAAAAAACAGCTTTCCACACCAGTCAAGGGGTCTATTGCTACACGAAAATGCCTTTTGGCCTAAAAAACGCAGGCGCAACATACCAACGATTGGTGGACACAGCTTTCGAGAAACAAGTAGGTCGAAACTTGGAGGTCTACGTTGACGACCTTGTCATCAAAAGCCACACAGAGGATGAATTGGTGCGCGACATCGAAGAAACGTTCAAAACATTGGGACAAATAAACATGAAGTTAAATCCCAAGAAGTGCACCTTTGGCGCGACAGAAGGCATGTTCCTCGGATACTTAATAGAACATGATGGAATCAAGCCTTGCCCAGAAAAAACAAAAGCTGTTATTGATCTTCCCTCACCGCGCACACTCAAAGAAGTCCAGTCATTAAACGAAAAGCTAGCGGGGCTAAACCGTTTCTTATCTAAATCAGCAGACAAATCACTCCCTCTCTTTAAAACACTCACGAAGTGTACTAAAAAGGGAGACTTTCGTTGGACAGAGGAAGCAGAAGAAGCTTTCCAACAACTAAAACAACATCTGGCATCTCTCCCTAAACTTGTCGCACCGCGACCAGGGGAAGAGCTAATCATGTACTTATCTGCAACCCAGGGAGCAGTTAGCGTAGTACTATTGACAGATAGAAACTCCATCCAGACGCCCATATACTTAGTAAGCAAAGCACTGAAGAAGACAGAGACTAACTACAGCGTATGGAAAAACTGGTCTTAGCTCTAGTATTCGCAGCTAAAAGACTGCGCAGATACTTTCAAGCGCACCCAATAGCTGTAATCACAGACCAGCCAATAAAACAAGTTATCTCTAAACCTGACGCATCAGGACGTATTCGTCATTGTGGCATGTTAACGAGATAAAACAACAAGAAGATCATCATTGTTGCTTATATTGACTCATTTGTGAGTTTGTGGAAGTCAAATACATATCAAAAACGTGTTTAGAAAAGTTTATGAAACTTTGGCACCAAGTTTAGGAGGGTACGAGACATTGTGAACTCAAAATGAATTTTTGGTTCTTTTGTGGACATGTAAAAACGAGGTAAGCTTGGGTTGATTTTTAGTGACCAAACGTACACGTTAGGAAATTTAGTTTGTTACGTATGATTCTTGGGTTGGATTATTAAAGAGATGTGTAAAAATATATGAGTATCGTTTGTAAAATTTGTGAGATAACGAGGCAAAGCAAACGAGTTTGGTTCGAAAATAAATAAAGGAATTTGGGCTTGGAGTGTTTGTTGGGCTTACGGGGCGAAGTAGGCCCAAAAGAAAAGAAAAGAAAATTAAAAAAGGGTCCGTTTGGCTGTTTGGTTTGTGACAGAGTTGGGCCGAGGCCCAATGTGGCTTACAGGCCAAATTGGCTGGTCTCGAAAATCGTGTCGAAGTTAGGAGTAGTTTCTGAGCATTCGTGGAAATTTTCATGAGCTCGGGAGTTTATTAGAACGTATTCGGTTAATTATCGGATATATATATATATATATATATATATATGTGTGTGTGTGTGTGTGTGTGTGTGTGTGTGTATATATATATATATATATATATATATATATATGTGTGTGTGTGTGTGTGTGTGTGTGTGTGTGTGTATGTGTGTGTGTGTGTGTGTAAAAATTAATTCACGATACTTAGACTATATAGGTTCGTGTGTAAGCGCGTTCCAATGTAAACAGTAATCACAAACGTCGTTGTGATTATAAAAGTGTAACTCGACTAACAAACAAAAATTTTTGTTATCGGTAAAAATGGTTTTAATTATCATAATGATTCATAAATCATAAGTTAGCATTTACTATTCATAAGGGAAAATTACGGGTGGTTACAACATTTTCTTTTAAAACAAAGGAATTTCAGAAGAAGTCCTTGTAAAAATCACATCGGCTTCACCAACACAAATCATCATATCGTCAACTGACTTGTAAATGATTTCAATATCTTTAAACTCTTCACGAAGTGCATTGACTTTTTCTACGGATCTATTCACAACCACAATTTTTGTGAACCTTTTGGATACTATGTGTTTTATCACGAGCTTTCCCATTTTACCAGCTCCTATGAGTTAGACTCTGGCTGTTGTATGAACCGATTGAGGAAGCTTCATTAGAGCAAGTTCAACTGCAGCTGAACTTACTGAAACTGCTCCTTCTGCAATGTTGGTCTCGGTTCTAACCCGTTTCCCGACCATGATGGCATGCTTGAACAGCCCACTGATATTTCTTCCGAAGCCTGCAACTCCTTAACTGACTTTAGCAACTTGTTTGACTTGGGCAAGAATTTGGCCTTCTCCAAGAACCAATGATTCGAGCCCTGCTGATACCTTGAGGATGTGGTGCTCAGAAATCTCTGGTACTGAGATACCTCCAGTCTGTGGTCAGACACAAAGGTTTTAGTTAATTGTCATTAATCAACATAATTATTTAGTACAAAAAAACATAACTCCTTAGAACTGATTTATAGGGGGCGTTTGGATTGCGAATTCAAGTAGCAGTTTCTAGTGTTTAAGTATCCTATTGCGGGTTATAATTTATCTAATTAAATTGCATATGCAGTAAGTTTAACCTTATTAGGATGTACCTTTGACATCCATTCGGTAACTTCTTTAACTCCTCGATGCTGAGACAAAGACACAACATAAATCTCCATGCGATTGCAGGTACTTAAAACAACAGCTTCCTCGATTTGGTTCAAAGCACATAGCTCCTTGATAGCTCTAGGCCACTCAGCCTCAGGAATTGCAAGCTTTTCATGCATTTCAACAGGACATGTGTGGATACTGAGACGAATGCCTATAATGCTACTCTTTTCCTTGGTGTACCCTGGTTGCAAGAAAACTCATTATTACCTTATTCAAAACATCATCTAATATTATCTAAAGTTCTAACATAGACTCAGTATGCTTCATTTCGGACTGCTTTTTTAGCTTATACTGATTAAGAGTTAGTATTCTTTTTCCAAACCAATTTAAGTTGGATAGAACGAATATGAGCCCAATAAGATCAAAGTACCTAATAAAGCGTTTGGTAGCATAGCTGTATATCTATAATGACTACATGAAAACGCTAGTTGCTAGTAAATGCTACTAAAAGTAGCATTTTAATTTGGAGCGTTTAGAAAAACTAGAAATGTTAATTGGTTTTTCTACTGTATATAAAACATTTAATAGCCAATAGCTAGTGTAAGGGTCATATTCTTGTTTTTCTGCTTATGCAACCTATGAGGCTCAATATTCGACATCTTTCAGCATTAAAACTAATATAATCCGAGCGTGCCTTGTTTTAGTTATCATGTTCTCTAGATCAATTTCATTGCGATATGGAAAGCTATCAAATAAATATTTCATGAACGACACAAAAAACACAAACTGGCTGATTAATAGAGTCCTGACATTTTAGATAAACCAAAATTGCATAATAAAGTTTATCGGTTTCCCTTTGCACCCACACCATTAGTGTTTCCTTTAGCAGTGTCAACAACCAAAGTGAATTTTCAAAGTTTCTACTGTTAACCCTAAGTTACTGCTGCTCTCACATATTACAACTGCTATTTATTGCAAGTAAATTAATACTACTAGTTATCCATTAGTACTGCTAGTAGTCATTCTAGCAGTTGTATCGATGTCCCATTTTCATTCATCCTTGTTAGGAATTATTGAAAGATTCTGCTGATATATACTGCTGACAGGTTCCTGCTAATAAATTCTGCTAAAGCTTTAGTGGTTTTTGCTGACAGACTAGTTCCTGCTGATGATGGTTTCTACGGATATAGTTAATCCGTAGCATTAGTATTAGTTTATTTTAGGACAATATATAGAATATATTTTACAGTTTTACATTATACGTTTCTTGTAAGAAAAGTTTAGGGTTCCTTGAAGTATAAAAGGAACACACGATTATGTATTGGATATACGTTTTTCAATCTATAGTGATTAATAAAAGATCCATAGAGGATCAAAGAATTATTAGTTTATTGTGTTTTCATTACTTGTGTTTAATTCCGCATAGACATAAGTAAACAGAGATTCTCTATATAGTATTGCTTTTGATTACATTAGCAGTCTATCTATCCATTGGCTCAAAGATCTATCAAGGAGTAGATCTTACAAGTGGTATCAAAGCCTTGGGAGAATCTCTGATAAAGAAGTTTAAGCTACATCTCTTTAGCACCCTAAAACCCTTCAACTATGGCCGGAGATGATGATACTAAGGTCATTCAACCACAAATATCAACATCAACAAACTCACAACCAATACAACAAGTAATCTCAACAACTGTATCTGCTGGTAATGGAAAATTTCCCTATCTTAAGAAAGATGAATACGAGATTTGGGTCATGAAGATGGCGAATTGGATCATCAATACTGACTTCAATCTCTGGAATGTTATTAAGAATGGCAATGGCATGAAGAGAGTAGGAAGATATGATCTTGGCAACATTACCATTCTTCCACCTACTACTGCTGATGAACAACTAGCAGTCCAGCAAGAAACCGAGGCAAGAACTATCTTGCTTCAGGCTCTACCAGATGATCACATGGGAGACTTTCACCGTCTGGATTATGCTAGGGAGATCCAGAGGTCCATCAAGACTAGATTCGGAGGGAATGAAGAATCTAGAAAGATGAGGAAGTCAATGCTCAAGCAAGAGTTCCAAGAATTCAAGATCTCAGAGGAAGAAGGCATACATAAGGGATATGACAGGTTTTAAAAGATCCTGAGTCAGTTGAACCAGTTACAAGTAAAGCCTGATAATGAAGATGTCAACACCAAGTTCTTGAGAGCTTTGCCCCACTCTTGGTCACAGGCAAGGTTGTAAAAATCGCTATGCGCTAGTGAGGCGGTTGTGTAGGGCCTAGCGATTAATCGGTTAGGCGGGGATTAATCGGGGATTAATCGGATTAGAATTTTTGTGCACAAAATTGTAATTTTAGATATTATATTATATAATATGTATGAGACAAGCATAATGCATCAAAATTCGAATAGTGTTCAAATATAAACATAATACATAATTCTTTAAAGTTCAAAGTCAAACATAGATATTACTTGGTTTGTTGACTATTTTAAGTGATCTTTGACTGACTTTGTCCGATTGATCGGTTTGTTGATCGATTTTTAAGTGATTTTGACTGATTTTTAAACGATTTTGTTGACCATTTTAAGCGATTTTGTTCGATTAGGCCGATTTTCTCCGATTAATCAGTTTGTTGACCGATTTTTAAGCGATCTTTGACCAAAACGATTAAATAGGCCGATTATGATAAATCAAGGCGCTTAGTGAGCGATCAACGATTATGCGGGGATTAATCGGATGCCTGGGCCGATTTTTACAACAGTGGTCACAGGTCTGCATTACTTTGAAGACCAGAGGTGGTCTTGAGTATTTAACCTTTGATGATCTCTACAACAAGCTTAGAACTCTGGAGATAGATATCAAGGGTCATTCTACATATACTCCTCCATCAGCAGCATCACCAGAGTCAGCATTTGTTAGTACCATCACTGGTAATAACAAGATCTCATATGCTGATAGTCCAACCTCTTCATCAGCAACATCTTCCTACACCACTGGATCAAAGACTCTCTCAACTTCTAGTAATGTGTTGGAAGATGTGATCCATTCCTTTGTTGCTGAATATGAGCCCAAACAACAGTTAGCTTTTGAAGATCTAGAACAGAATGATAAACTTGAGTTGGAAGAGATGGATCTCAAGTGATAAATGGCAATGCTTTCTGTTAAAATCAAGAGATTTGAAAAGAAGCAGGCAAAAAGCTCCAGTTCTAGGGAAGGGATCCAGCTAGGTTTGATAGGAGAGAGGTTAAGTGCTACTCATGTGGTCAAATGGGTCACTTCTCAAGGGAATGTAAAGAGAAGAAAACTGATGACAAAACTAGGTACTCTGCATTCAAGATAAAGGAGCTGGAAGCTGGACAAGAAAAGGCAATGGTATCTGTGGACTCTATGATTGATTGGACTAAGCATGGGACTACAGATGTGGAAGGAGGTGCTGCTAAGCTCTACAGCATGCTTGCTAGTTGTGAGGCAGTTGATGAGAGTGAAGAATTTGCCTTTTTGGGCATCTCTAATGAGGTACAAAATTAAGTTTTTGGTTGTGATGTTAAGTATGCTGAACTTAAGAAATCTTTTGATGAAATAGAACCCCAATATAAAGAATGCTATATTCAGGAACAAGCCTATAAAGGTGCTGTTAAAACTTTAGAACAACAAAAGGTTTGGTACCAACAGAATCAACTAGCTTATGAAGAGAAAATCAGGGTTTTAGAAAGAGATTTAACAAATACTAAAAATGAGTTAAAATATTCTGAAAAAAAGAATGCTAAAGTAGTTTTGGAAAAACAAGAATTGTAGGATAAGTTTGAAAAAGAAGTAGCAGGTCGTATGAAGTGGCAAGAGGGAGCTAAACACATTGATAGGTTAATTAATAGTTCTCAATCCACTAGGTCTAAGAGAGCTTTAGCGTATGAACACCTTATAGGGCCATATGAGATTTATGACCCTAATGAACTAATTGTTTTTTACCCTGAACCACTTTTGTAATTTCAAACTCCTGTTAAATATGTTAAAGAAGGGGGAATGAATGTTGTTTCTCCACCCATAACAGGAACATTTAAACCACCCACTCCCCATATAGACTTTGATGAATCACAGATGTCATATGGCAAAAAGTCAAATGACTTGCCTGACACTGGCAGTGAAACTAATGATTTTGTCTCTTGCTCTATCAGTGATAAGACCTTAGAGACTAATGATTATGCCAGTTTTGGTTCAAGTGACAAGTATGATGCACCCAAGACCTCACCCAAGTCCACAAACAATTCTGCTGATTTCTCCACTAAAGTTGTTGCTGATGAGTCAAATTTAAAGACAATTTCTTTTGTTGATTTTTCTTTTCATTCAGTAAAAGACAATTCTTTTAGACATGTTAAAAACAATTATGTTTCTTATTTTGGTTTGAATAATTTTGCTTGTACTAAGACATCTCATGGTTTGAATAAATCTTCTAGAAAGAAGACATGTTTTGTTTGTGGTAGTAAATTTCATCTTATTAAGGATTGTGACTTTCATGAAAAGAGAATGGGTGTGTGCGTTGACCAAAAGAGACCTAGACCATTTGTTCCACAATCAACACAAGCCACCAGCAGACCCAATCTTGCTGACAAATCAGTTTCTGCTGGTAGGCCAGTTTCTGCTGGTAGGCCTTTTCCAGCTAGCTGGAAAAGACATGTTGCTAGACCATTTTTTCAATATAATAATACTTACTCTCAGAATGGTTTTTGTCTTGGTTTTTATGATCCAATGTACATGGGAGGGGCATACTGGGATACTGCTGTTAGCCTGTTAAGCCCTCAGCAGGTTGTTCTTGGAGACATAATAGACATTCTGCAAACAGGAGATCCAGGAACAATGGTGGATCTCATTCATCTACATGGCATCACTCTAATGATCCACAAGGCAGGCTCAAGTCATTTATGACTTGAGTCTCCCTATGGTACTAATGTTTTTGTATATTTTGTAATTGTAGGATCATCCTCTTAAGAGTAAAGATATAGGTATTGTTGATAGTGGGTGTTCTAGAAGCATGTCTGGGAACCAAGACAGGTTGCATGACTTTGTGCCCATTCATGGAGGCACAGTGACTTTTTGAGGATGAGTTGGAAGAATCACAGGGAAAGGAACCATTAGGCCTTCCAAGGTGGACTTTGAAAACGTTTACTATGTGAAGGAGCTACAAAACTTTAATTTGTTCTCAGTTTCACAAATCTGTGACAAGAAGAATAATGTTCTATTTACTGAGGAGGACTGTCTTGTGCTTTCAAAAGACTTCAAGTTACCTGATGAAAGTCTAGTTTTGCTAAGAGTTCCTAGGAGTCACAATCTCTACACATTCAACTTGAATGATGTCCAGCCTGAAGGTGATCTAGCATGCTTGGTGGCAAAAGCATCCTTGGATGAGTCTACTAAATGGCACATGTGAACTTCAAAACCATCAACAAGCTAGCTAAACATGGATTGGTCCATGGACTTCCTTCCAAAGTCTTCACAAATGAGCACAACTGTGTTTCCTGCAATAAAGGGAAGCAACACAAAGCATCATACAAAGCCATTAATGCAGTGAGCACTATTTCAGAACCTCTCCAGCTGCTACATATGGATCTTTTTGGTCTAACTTCCATCAGAAGTATTGACCATAAGTACTTCTGCCTAGCGATCACTGATGACTATAGCATTTTTTGTTGGGTATTCTTTGTGGGCACTAAAGATCAAACTCTTAAAGAATTTATAGCCCTTGTTGAAAACCAACTTAACAAAAAGGTTAAAGGGATAAGGTGTGATAATGGGACAAAGTTCAAAAATGCTAACCTAATTGAGCTATGTGGGTCTAAGGGAATCAAAAGGGATTATAGCAATGCCAGAACCCCACAACAAAATGGGGTTGCTGAAAGAAAGAATATAACCCTAATAGAGGCAGCTAGATCTATGCTTGCTGACTCTAAATTACCCACTATGTTTTGGACTGAAGCAGTAAGCACTGCTTGTTATGTATTGAATAGGGTATTGATTACTAGACCACATAATAAGACACCCTATGAGCTTTTGACTGGGAAGATTCCTACCATTGGTTACTTCAGGCCTTTTGGATGTCATGTGACTATTTTGAATACAAGTGATCACCTAGGAAAGTTTGAAGGGAAGGCTGATGAGGGTTATATAGTTGGATATTCAGATCATAGTAAGGCTTACAGGGTATATAATTTGTCTGCTAAGAAGATAGAGGAAACTCTTAACCTGAGATTTCTTGAAGAGAAACCTAATGTTCAGGGTAAAGGTCATGATTGGTATTTTGACCTGGACTATTTAACAGATCATTTAGGTTATACTAGATTCAAATCTAACCAATCTGTAGGTACACAAGAGTCACCTACTAACAATTCAGATACCCTGGATGATGACTCTAACTCTGACTCAGAGTGTGATGAACATGCCATTGTTGTTCCCTCTTTTCCAACTAACATTGTAGGTTCACCTGACAAAGTTGCTTTTGGTGTGGATGATTCAAGTTATGCAGAAGATCTTGCTAGGCTTTAAAAGCAAGAACATGCAGCAAATGAAGAAGCTGAGAGGCTTGGTTTTGAGTTTGCAAAAGATACCGAGGCACTCTTTGGACAAGCTGCTCTAGACACCCTCAGGAACATGGATTCTGCTGATAATGGTTCTGTTTCTGCTGATGGTTCTCCTATTGTTGCTGCTGATACCACTTCTGCTGATGGTATTTCTGCTGTAGTACCTATTTCTGCTGATCATTCCACCATTCCCACTGATCCATCCCCAAGCTTTTATGAACCTTTTACAAGATTTCCTAGCCTCACAGACCTTGGTAATCATCAGCAAAGTGCTGGGATTTTCCACTCTTCTTCATATAATGATGATTTTGCTCTAACTCTGACCAATCTTCAGTCAACTGTTGAAGTTAACCCAAATCCTACTAATAGGATCAACACTATTCATCCTCAATCCCAGATTCTTGGAGATCCCAATGCCATGGTTCAAACAAGGAGTACATTAAAAAAGACAAAGTTTGGTGAATGTGCTTTTGTCACTTACATCACTAGTCAGAAAAGGTACAATCATACAGATCAGCAACATTATTTGTTTGCTTGTTTCCTATCTCAAGCTGAACCAACCAGCATTGCACAACCACTAAGTGATCCTAGTTGGGTAGAAGCAATGCAAGAAGAAATGCAACAGTTCAAGAATCAAGATGTTTGGGTACTTGTGGATTTACATGAAGGAAAGTTTGCTATTGGAACTAAATGGATTCTAAAGAACAAAAGGGATTCTAGGGGTGTTATGGTTAGAAATTAAGGCAAGATTGGTTGCTCAAGGTTTTCGACAAGAAGAAGGCATTGATTATGATGAAGTCTTTGCACCTGTAGCAAGGGTTGAGGCTATTAGACTATTTATGGCCTTTGCTTCTTACATGGGATTTATGGTCTATCAAATGGATGTGAAAAGTGCCTTTCTCTATGGCAAAATTGATGAGGAAGTGTATGTTACTCAACCTAAAGGATTTGAAGACCCATAGAATCCAAAGAAGGTGTATAAGGTTGTGAAAGCACTCTATGGACTTCATCAAGCACCCAGAGCCTGGTATGAAAGATTGTCAAACTTTATTTTGGAGCATGGTTATAGAAGATGTGCAATTGATAAAACATTCTTCATAAAAAAGAATTCCAGAGATATCATTCTTGTTCAAGTCTATGTGGATGATATCATTTTTGGTTCCACAAAGGAAGCTTGGTGTAGAGAATTTGAGACCTTAATGAAGAGTGAGTTTCAAGTGGGTGCTATGGGGGAGCTTACCTTTTTCTTGGGGTTACAAGTGAAGCAAAAACCTGAAGGGATTTTTATCCACCAGGAAAAGTATGTGAAAGATATTCTCAAGATATTTGACTTTGAGAATTTAAGGACTGCAACTACACCTTATGAAGCTCCAAAGCCTAAGAATCAGAATGAACTAGATGAAGCTATGAATGTTCACCTCTACAGATCCATGATTGGTTCACTTATGTACCTAACAGCTTCAAGGCCTGACATCACATTTGCAGTCAGTGCTTGTTCTAGACATCAAGTCACTCCATTGACTTCCCATTTAAATGCAATGAAGAAAATCTTTTAAGTATCTTAAAGGCCCGCCTAAGTTAGGTCTTTGGTACCCAAGAGATTCTCCATTTGTGTTGGAAGCTTACAGTGACAGTGATTATACTGGTGCCAATTTTGATAGAAAGTCCACCACTGGAGGTTGCCAATTTCTTGGTAGAAGGTTAATTTCTTGGCAATGCAAGAAGCAAATCATTGTGGCTACCTCATCTACTGAAGCAGAGTATGTTGCTACTGCTAATTGTTGTGGACAGGTACTTTGGATACAAAATCAAATTCTTGATTATGGGTTCAACTTTATGAACACAAAAATCTATATTGATAACCAAAGTACAATTTCAATAGTTAAAAATCCAGTATTTCATCAAAGAACTAAGCATATTGAAATTAGGCACCATTTTATTAGACATGTAAATGAGAAACCATTTTGATGGACCTAGGTTTAATTACTTAGTTGTCCACATTGGGATGGTTAACCCCTGATTGCTTTGTTTGAGGGGAGGCATATGCCTCTGGGGAGGATTAATGTTGTAAATTGTGTATTTAGTTCACTAACTTTGTTTTGCAGGTTTATTTTTGTATAAACTAACCATTATTTGTTTGAGATTGTCTTGTGGTTTGTTTTGAGTGTTTGTTTTGTAGGCATTTGTTTCTGCTGGTGGACATCTTGGTTTATGTTGATAACTATAGGACATATCAGTAGAATTGAAATACAGAACAGAAGCATTAACATTTCATTAATCATGGAACAGTACAAGGAAATCTTCAACACAAACAAACAAGATTACAATTGACCAACCACCTAAAAGACACCTAACCAAACATCTACCCAACCAACCCCTCAGTCCATCTTCCTCTTCCCCTTGTCATTGGGGTCAGGCATGCTCTTATGGACCCCTCTGGCTTGCATCTCAGCATACCACAACCTTTTACAAGCAAGTCCTAGGACTTGATTTGGTGACTTTGTTCGTCGCTTAGAGGACTGAGGAACTGGGATCCTACTCATTCCAGCTACAACTCTCTCCATCTCACTTGTGAGAAAAGCAGAGACTGGTGTGAGTGTTGTTCGCATCACTGATTGATGCTAAACCGTCAACTTATATTGACCAAGGAATGGTCAGCAAAGTCAAATAGCCTAGATCAATGCTCCGGGTAATATAAGGTATCACCGGGTCGTTAAATCCCGTTGAGGTGTGAATTGTAACTTTAGCGTGCTTTGTGATCGGGTGATTATTCACAGAAAGGGTTTGTTGTGAGAATTATTTGGATATTATTAACAGCAATAGCTTAGGAAAGCTATGTGAATGATTACAGGAATAAAGGTTTAGAAGAGATTACTTAAAACCAAAAACCGTACGTTTGCTGAAAACGCGAACAAACGTACGAAAAGGTGAATCAGGATCTGGAAAGGCTACTGGTATGAAAATTGACTTTTTACAAACCTAATGATGAGAGAAAATTTTTGGAAATTTAAAACTAATTTTTACACTAATTTTATAATTACTATTAATTAAATACTAATTTTCTAATTATTTTTAATTAACTAAATTAACCTAAATTATAAATAAATATGAAATTAACTTCGAAAAATAAAAATTAAAGTTAGAAAAATCTAAAATACTATAAAACTAATTTTAGAAATGAAAATATATTTTTAAGACTATTTAATTAATTATTACTAATTATTAACTAATTATTAATTACTTTTTAATTATTTAAATTAACCTAAATCCTAATTAATTATTAAAATACACTAGAAAAGTGAAAATAAAATTTGGAAAAATCAAAAATAACTAAAAACTAATTTTAAAATTTAATTTATATTTTTCTGATTTTCTAATTAATTATTATTAATTATTAACTATTTAATAATTACTAAAAACTATTTTAAATTAGGAAAAATACTAAATGACGCAAGAAAAATCTGAAAAAATTACAGAAATTATTTTTACACACCAGAAGCCTAGGAAAATTATAAAAATGAGAATTGCTTATTAATAAGCTAAAGAATAAGCCAATTGGCTTAAATAGAAGTTATCACTTCTATTAAGTTGGGCTTATTTGAGATTTTCTTTTTCAAAACTGCTTATTATAAGTTTTTAAGCAACTTTTGTGAAGTGTGTTTGACTGTGGTGAAGGAAATAAGCACTTCAAGTGCTTAAACCCTTGACAGTTGACTTTCTTTGACCAAGAGTGGAAATAAGCTTAAATGAGCAAATGTGGGGTCCACTTTGGTGAAAACTGATGAAAATAAGTACAATGAACAAGTTTAAGCAAGTAACACACAAATAAGCTAACACAATAAGCCACAAACTCAGAATAAGCACTTTGGGTGCTTGGTTCTGAGACAGAAAAGGGACAGACTTATGAGGCCAAACAAAGTGGGGTCCACAGGTCCAATGGTCAAATAAATGGTCAATACTACTTCCCTGGTAGGAGGGGGGTTGTATGGAACCAAAATGGGTTAATGGGACCCATTGGAGTGGTCACAATGCACCACCAAAGTTGGTGGTGTGACTGGATTGCTGATGTGCAGGGCACACCCTTGCCCTGCAAGTGTTTTCCAAGGGCAAAATAGTCCAACAGAAAAAATTACAAAAATCAAATAAGTATGAAAATCACTAATTCTACTGGTATACTTTACTCACAACAAGTTTCAGACTCTAAAACCACCCACAAAAATCAAGAAAATTCATCCCATTTTGAACAAAATCTGAAACTTGTGATTTTGACTTTTTGGAAAAAATTAGGTTTTGACTTTTATGAACTTTACTTGCTGATTTAGTGACTTAAAATGTTATGATAAGCTATATAAAGACTAACTTAAGTAAAAATACCAACTTATGAAAAGGTGTGATTGGTTTTGGACTTGAAAACTCACCACAGTTAACTGTGGTGAAAACTTTCTTGTGATTTTGACTTTTGTGTTGGAAACTACTAAACAGAGACTTGATTTTGTGTATTTAGGCTTTGAATGAGCTAAGTAAACAAGCAATGACAACTGAGACCAACCACAATGGCCTAGACAGCTCAATCCAAACACCCCTTTAACAGATTTTTTTGATGAAAATGTGATTTAAACAAGTACACAATGCCACCTACTGATCACAACCAATCTAATTACTAATAATAAACAATAAATAAGTAATTAAAACAATAATAAGTAACTAAGCTACTAAAAAGAGTACAAGTTAAAAAGTAGGCTTACATAAGCCTTCCAAGCTCAGTTTGCAAACCAAGGACCAATTGAAACGACCTAATGACCTCCCATGAGGTCCCTAACCCACTGCCATCCACAATAAACAGTGCTCCATGCTTTCTTCAACCATTGATCACCATTTTTTTTATTTTATTTTTATTTTTCTGATTTATTGCTATTTTTATAAGACTTGAACTTAATTGATACAGAAGCTGATATAGCTTTTAAAAACTTATTATTGGAGCTTATGAAACCAAATTAAAGCTTTAGAACACTTAAGGAACTGTAAATAACAAACTTGAAATTTAAATTTTGACTTTGAAAACTGAAATTGATATTGAACTTAGAACCTTTGAGTTACATGAACTGAAATGAAAGTACAAATGTTAAAAGAAAAGTTACAAGACTAAAAATACATACTACTCCCATACAATGTCTCACATGAGCTTCTACATATATATCGAGCTAAAAATCATCCCTAGGTCTTCCCACATGGCACCTTTTTGAATTCTGATAGTCTCAATATCTTTGTGTTGACTCCTTGACCAAATCCCAGCCATCCAATTGGCTTTTGATACATTTGAGCTGTTGATTAGCTTTTTGGCGCCAAAATGGAACGCACCAAAATTAGTGGTTCTGGTGGTGGCATTTAATGAGGTGATGGTGGGGGTTGGTTTGGTTGGTAAGCAGCATTTATTGTGGGGGGAGGGGCTGGTGAAAAAGGTGAGAAGATGGGGGAGAGTTTCCCTGGTTTTGTGGGATACGGTTGGGGGGAAGGGGATGATGGTCAACTAGGAGGTTTGACCGGGGTGTTTTTATATTAAAAAGGGAGATGGGCTGGGTGGACTGGGCTTAGGGGGCTTGGATTTGGATTTGTTTTAGATTTGGGTTTGGATTTGATTTGGAAATAATACTAAGGGTCCGGTTGGTTAAGGATAGCACAAGGACCATTTTTGCAATTTCCAAAAACATAAGGACTGATTTTGTTGTTTTTCTAAATTGATTTCAAGGACCAACATTGTCATAATTCCAAAGTTCACAAACCATTTTTTCCATTTTCCAAATTTCAAAATTTCCCAGGGACCTATTTTGCCATTTTTGGATTTTCAGGGACCAAACTTGTAATTTTGGAAAACTTGTTACCCAAGTGTAATATTTTGTGAAATTTGACTTTCAAAACCTTGGGTTGACTTTTCCTTTCAAAATAAATGCATAGGGACTAATTTTGACAAGTTTTGAAACTTGGGGGACTGAAATTGCCAATATTGCAAACTTTGATCGATTTTCCTTTGTTTTTGAACATTTTGCATTTAAAACACATAAAACACAATCCCTGGGATAATTTAAGTATTTTGATATCTTTTTGATTGTTTTTGTATGTTTTGGCAATTTTAATACGTCAAAAACGATGAGTGTTTGAGCACTCATCAATCCCCCATACTAAACTATTGCTAGTCCCTAGCAATCTTTTTAGAAAACTTGATGGATTTTAAGCTCTTTACCAAAAGCCATCACTTCTGGAGTAGCCAGGTGTAAGAACTGTGGCACACCTGATAACCGTGTGATTTTGAGTAAACCACCAGCTTTCAACGGATTTGATTCGTCTTTACCAAGAGCCGTTTGCTCCTGGACTAGCCAACTCTTGATGGACCTAGTCAACATCTTGGTGAGCTGATTACCAATTATGGATTTTCCACGGCCTTTACCACAAGCCATAATCTTGTGGGCTAGCCAACTCATTCGCTTTATGGGATATGGGGAGTTGAGGAACCATACAATTTTGGGCAAATTGCAAGCCGTAAACGGGTTTGATATATCTTTACCAAGAGCCGTTTGCTCCTGGATTAGCCAATCCCTTTGTCGGTTAGACCTGGCGGACTGATTACCACAAAAATTTTGAAATAAAGTGAAAAAGTTTTGAAAATTTTGGCCAAAAACGGGGGATTAGAAGATATATTTTGATAAAATTCGCTAGAATTCCCCCCCCCCCCCCCCCCCCCCCACACACACTTAGAAATGAATATTGTCCTCAATATTCAAAGTCCCGGCTATTATGCCGACTCTTTGAACGTAAAAAGCCAAGATTCGAATCTAACTGTTGAAATACCAAATTTCACTTTATTTCTATATAAACACATCTTTTTTTTTTTTTTTTGACGTATATACATATATACATTTTTTCAAACAGCGGGGGGTTGGCCATTCCCCCACACTAGGTGGTAGAAAATAGAAAGAATCAGAGATACGGGTGAAAACCCGTATTGTGCTATTGTTTTTGTTCATCGAGTCGCTAGCTTGACTCGATCCCCGAATTCAATTGTCCTTGGGGAAAGTTTGGAGATCCGGGACAACCATGGATGGTATGTCCTCTCCAAAGTAGTGCTTTAAACGATGTCCATTCACTTTGAAATTTGGACCGTCATTTTGAGATCGACGGTGCCATAATGATAAACTTTTGCGATAGTGAATGGACCAGTCCATCGGGTTTTGAGCTTTCCCGAGAAGATCTTGAGTCTAGAGTTGGAAAGAAGGACTCGATCACCAATGTTGAAAACGCGGTTTTTGATTTTTGAGTCATGAATCTTCTTTGTATTTTCTTTATAGATCAAAGAGTTCTCGTAAGCTTGATCACGAAGTTCATTTAATTCATTCAGTTGAACTTTCCTATGATCACCCGCTGTTTTGAGGTCAAAATTGGCATGCTTGAGAGCCCAATAGGCTTTGTGCTCAAGCTCGATCGGAAGATGGCACGCTTTCCCGTACACAAGTTTATAAGGCATACACCCAATGGGTGTTTTGTAAGCCGTACGGAAAGCCCAAAGTGCATCATCTAATTTGTCTGACCACGACGCACGATTCTCACCTACAGTTCTTTCCAATATTCTTTTAAAGCCCCGATTGGAAACTTCGACTTGTCCACTCGTTTGAGGGTGGTACGCAGTAGAAAGACGGTGAGTTACACCGTACTTTTGCATGACTTTGTCGAATTTGTCATTACAGAAGTGCGTACCACGATCACTAATAATAGCACGTGGAGTTCCGAATCGGGCAAAAAGAGCTTTTAAAATTTCACAACTACTCGGGCATCATTTGTGGGTAAAGCTTTCGCTTCAACCCATTTTGACAAGTAGTCAACTGCCACGAGTATGTATTTGTTGCCATGAGACGATGGGAATGGCCCCATAAAATCGATGCCCCAGATGTCAAAAATTTCACAAACTTGAATTGCATTTTGAGGCATTTCATTCTTTTGTGAAATATTCCCGTGACGTTGACAAGCGTCACAGGACTTGACCAACTCTTGGGCATCCTTGTAGATCGAGGGCCAATAAAAGCCGGAATCAAACACCTTTTTGGCGGTGTAGTTGGGATTATGGTGGCCCCCAGTGGGACCAGCATGGCAAGCCTTTAAAATTTCAACGGCTTCCTGACCATACACACACCGCCGGATGACTTGATCCGCGCATATTTTGAACAAGTAGGGGTCGTCCCAGAAGTAATGTTTTACATCTTTGAAAAATTTATTTTTTTGTTGGGACGACATCCCTTTCACAATGAAGTTACCCGCAAGATAGTTTGCAAAGTCGGCAAACCATGGGGTAATCGAGTCTCCACGAAATGAAACCGCATTGAGGGTTTCGAGAGAAAATGTTTCATTTATTTCCTTTTTCTCGAAAGCATTTTGGTGAGGGTTTTCAAGACGGGAGAGATGATCAGCAACTAGGTTCTCAGCTCCTTTTTTATCACGAATGATGATATCAAATTCCTGAAGGAGGAGAACCCAACGGAGGAGTCTCGGCTTTGCATCTTGTTTTACAAATAGATACTTCAAAGCCGAGTGATCCGTATACACTATGCTTTTGGTCAGAATCAAGTATGGCCAGAATTTTTCAAAAGCATACACCACAGCTAATAATTCCTTTTCAGTGGTGGTGTAGTGGCTTTGAGCCTCGGTCATAGTCTTGCTGGCATAGTGTATAGGCTGAAAATGTTTTGTTTTGCGTTGCCCCAAGACTGCCCCTATAGCATAATCACTAGCATCACACATGAGCTCGAAGGGCAAGTCCCAATCGGGGGCAACAAGAATCGGTGCCTCGGTAAGCCTTTTCTTTAGTGTTTCAAAGGCTTCGATGCACTCGGGGGAGAAGATAAAAGGAGCATCCTTTTCGAGAAGATGGGTCATAGGCCGGGCGATTTTAGAAAAATCTTGAATAAACCTACGATAGAAACCGGCGTGACCCAAAAAGCTCCTAACACCTTTCACGGTTGTGGGATGAGGTAATTTTGCTATGACATCCACTTTGGCTTTGTCAACCTTAATCTTGTTCTTTGAAATTTTATGGCTGAGGACAATGCCCTCTTTGACCATAAAGTGACTCTTCTCCCAATTTAGACATAACTTTGTGTCTTCACAACGTTTTAGCATGTCGTCTAAATGGGAGAGGCATGATTGAAACGAATCCCCAATGACCGAAAAATCATCCATAAAGACCTCCATAGTTTTCCCGATCATGTCGGAAAAAATGGCCATCATACATCTTTGAAACGTGCCCGGAGCATTACATAAGCCAAATGGCATACGTTTATATGCGAAAGTTCCGTAGGGGCACGTAAAAGTGGTCTTTTCTTGGTCTTGCGGGTCAATGGGAATCTGAAAGTAACTCGAGAAACCATCGAGGAAGCAATAGTACTCATTCCCCGCTAATCTCTCGAGCATCTGATCCATAAAGGGCAGAGGAAAATGATCTTTACGGGTGGCGTCATTTAACTTACGATAATCAATGCAGACGCGCCAACCCGTAACCAAACGAGTTGGAATTAACTCATTCTCCTCGTTTGTGACAACAGTAATGCCACCCTTTTTTGGAACACAATGAATTGGGCTGACCCAAGGACTGTCCGAGATAGGGTAAATCAATCCGGCATCAAGAAGTTTTAAAACCTCTTGTTTGATAACCTCGTGAATTTTTGGATTCACCCTTCTTTGATGTTGGACCGCAGGTTTGAAGTCATCCTCCATTAATATCTTGTGAGTACAAAACTCAGGGTCGATGCCCTTGATGTCGGAGAGACGCCTAGCAATTGCTCGTTTATGAGACTTCAAAACCTTTATAAGAGCAGCCTTTTCCTCAACACTTAAGTCTTTAGCAATTATGACGGGTAATTTATCATTAACCTCCAGAAATGCATATTCAAGATGAGGCGGCAAGTCCTTAAGTTCAACCGCGGGAAAGTCATCAGTTTTCTCAACATTTTTGACTTCCTCCTTATGAAGTGTGTATGGTAGAACAGGAAGAGGAGAGGGATCTTCGTTTAATAACTTTTCAAGAAGGAGAACATCCCCCTCAGGGTCAATCTCTTGGTTATCGATTCCATCAGGAATCGAATCACTTTTGAGAAAGGCCTCAATTTCTTCTAAGATGAAGTCACTTCCCTCAAACGAAGTGAGGGAAGGAGAAGAATTGGCAATAATGGGGTGAGAAGATGGAGTGAAGTTTTCACTCGGAGAATCATCGACAAAACCTAAAACCTCTTGATCGTACTCCTCAGACGCAACATCAATGACATCAATTCGGTTAACCGTTTCGGCATCATAATTAAAGGAGTACCTCGAAGTTTGATCGAGGTTAAACGTCACTGCTTCATTACCAACACGAAGAGTTATTTCCTCTTCGTGCACATCAATTAACGCACGACCCGTCCTTAAGAATCCCCTCCCAAGAATGAGAGGAACACGTGGGTCAGCATCGAAATCCACAACCACAAAATCTGCCAGAAAGTGGAAGTTTCCCACCTTTACAAATACATCCTCGGCAATGCCGAGGGGACGAGATGTTGAGCGGTCTGCCAGCTCGAGAGTCATGCAAGTGGTTGTGAGTTCTGGAAGAGAGAGCTTTTTCCATATTGAATAAGGCATCAAGTTGATGCTCGCACCTAGATCGGCCAGGGCGAAGCACTCAACCATTCCGGGAAAAACACATGGAATGAGAAATTTTCCCGGATCTCCTAGCTTCTTAGGAAGCTTTTTCAGAAGAACTGCAGAGCAGTTTTCATTGAGCGGAGTTCGAGCCATCTCGAATAGTTTCTCTTTATTGTTCAACAGATTTTTGATTGTCGATGCGAATTTAGGCATCAATAGGAGAGCATCCGCGAAACTGATATCAAAATGAATATCTCGGAAGATTTGAAAAAACTTTTCCATTTGATGATTTGCTTTTTCGCGGAGCTTCTGGTCTTGTAACCTAGATGGATATGGTAGTGAAGGTTTGGATTTAGGGTTCTCTCCAGGAGTTGTTGGTGGTTCAAATACAACTCCCGGTTTTGGTACAATTCCTGGTTTTGGTACAATTTCTGGTACAACCTGAGGATGGACGTGTGCGGTACTTCGTGGGCTAGTAGATTGCACCTTGTCCGTGGTTGCCTCAGGCTCAATTTCCACTTCCTCGGAATAAAGAGGAGGAGGAATAGGAGGAAGTGGTGGCTCTTCATAAGCTTTACCACTGCGTGTAGTAATAGCTTTGAGTTCACCCTTGGGGTTGACAACTGTATTAGCAGGGAGACCTCCTGAGGTAGAGGGTGGAGTGAGATGACTCATAAGACTGGCAAACATATTCTCAATCTTGTTTTGAGATTGATCAATTTTGTTGTTTGTTGCCATCAACTCACTCTTCAGCTCATGACCCTGTTTGGCTATTGATGATTGGAAATCATTCTTCAAATTTGAGATTTGATTTTGCATTGCCCTCATTTTGGTCTCATTAACCTTGATGTAGTTATTGAGCTCGTTTGGGAGGGGTTCTTGATAATTCGGAGCTGAATACCCTTGATTACCCCTTTGGGGTGGGTACTGATTGACAGGGGCATGATTTTGATTTTGCATATTAGGCCCCCTTGGTGGATTAGGATTAAACCTATTTGGATTTTGAGGTGTAGGAAAACCGGGTGGTCCACCCTGGTTGCTAGCCCGGTAATTTGGTTCCACTTGAGGACGGTATTGGTTACCTCCTAGGTTGGAATTGCCTGCTATTGCACTTACTTCGAATGGATTGCCTTCAATGGCAGTGCAATTGTAATATGAGTGTGGACCACCACAAGTGACACAAACTTCTATCTTTTTTATTTCAGCTTGTGGAGAAGGATGAGGAGAAGAAACTTTCTGGCTTTGAGTCAGAACTGAATTTTGGGTGAGAACCAATGCATGGATAGCTTCCGTGAGTTTGTCAAGTCTAGCATCGGTGCTAGATTGAGCCACGGGCGATGAGGTAGAAGGAACAACATTCCCTTGGGAAACAACCGGTTTGCTTCGTGGAATGTGGACCTTAGATTTATTCTCAATAATCGCTAAAGCATCCTTTGTAGTACGATTCAAGAAATTACCTCCAGCGGAGGCATTTAGAGAGTCTTGATCGGATTGGCTTACACCATTGTAGAAAGTATCAAGTTGCATGAGATCGGAGAAACCATGGTGAGGGCATTTTCGGAGCAATTCCTTGTAACGATCCCATGCCTCACTAAAGGATTCATCAAATTTCTGCGTGAATTTCATGATCTCATTCTTAAGGCTCGTGGTTTTGGAAGGAGGAAAGAATTCATTTACGAACTTTTTATTCAAATCTTCCCACGTTTCAATTGATCGAGGGGGTTGTTTATCAAGCCAAACCCGGGCAGCCCCATCAATAGAAAAAGGGAAAAGAAGAAGTTTGATTGCCTCTTCATGGACATTTTTACATTTGATGGTGGATGTGACTTTATTGAACCATCGAATGTGATCTTGAGGATCGTCCCTCTCAAAATCGTAGAATTGACGTGAGGTGGCCAGGTTTATCAACCCTGTTTTAAGCTCAAAATTATCGGCCATGATTGCCGGAACAACGATAGCATCTCCGTACCCCTCGACGGGTGCTTGGAGAAGCTCATTCATAGTGGGTTCAGCCGCCATGATGACAGCTGAAGGTGCAACAGCTCGGATCTCAGATCCGACAGTTGGTGCAGAACGTCTACGAGGTCTTCGAGGTTTCCGGACAAGCTCACGTAATGGGCTAGTGGACCTTGAAGAACGAGTGCGCATGCACTAGGGATAAAAACTTTTTGGACAATATTTTTGTTATCGTCCCGTAATCTAAAATCGTTTCTCCTTAAGAATCACCTTAAAAGAAAACCGAATCAGAAAACGTTACGATATGTTTTGTTGTTTTTTTTTTAATTTTTTTTTTTTTTTTTTTTTTGGTGTTTTAACACTTTAGGAAAAGTGTCAATGACTTTTTGTGTTTTTGTTTTTGAAAATTTACACAAGTGGTGGTATTTGTACAGTGAGTGAGGTGAGATAACACTAATCTCGAAAGACGCTGCAGAAACGCGCACACCTCCCCGGCAGCGGCGCCAAAAATTGATTGATGCTAAACCGTCAACTTATATTGACCAAGGAATGGTCAACAAAGTCAAATAGCCTAGATCAATGCTCCGGTTAATATAAGGTATCACCGGGTCGTTAAATCCCGTTGAGGTGTGAATTGTAACTTTAGCGTGCTTTGTGATCGGGTGATTATTCACAGAAAGGGTTTGTTGTGAGAATTATTTGGATATTATTAACAGCAATAGCTTAGGAAAGCTATGTGAATGATTACGGGAATAAAGGTTTAGAAGAGATTACTTAAAACCAAAAACCGTACGTTTGCTGAAAACGCAAACAAACGTACGAAAAGGTGAATTAGGATCTGGAAAGGCTACTGGTATGAAAATTGACTTTTTACAAACCTAATGATGAGAGAAAATTTTTGGAAATTTAAAACTAATTTTTACACTAATTTTATAATTACTATTAATTAAATACTAATTTTCTAATTATTTTTAATTAACTAAATTAACCTAAATTATAAATAAATATGAAATTAACTTGGAAAAATAAAAATTAAACTTAGAAAAATCTAAAATACTATAAAACTAATTTTAGAAATGAAAATATATTTTTAAGACAATTTAATTAATTATTACTAATTATTAACTAATTATTAATTACTTTTTAATTATTTAAATTAACCTAAATCCTAATTAATTATTAAAATACACTAGAAAAGTGAAAATAAAATTTGGAAAAATCAAAAATAACTAAAAACTAATTTTAAAATTTAATTTATATTTTTCTGATTTTCTAATTAATTATTATTAATTATTAACTATTTAATAATTACTAAAAACTATTTTAAATTAGGAAAAATACTAAATGATGCAAGAAAAATCTGAAAAAATTACAGAAATTATTTTTACACACCAGAAGCCTAGGAAAATTATAAAAATGAGAATTGCTTATTAATAAGCTGAAGAATAAGCCAATTGGCTTAAATAGAAGCTATCACTTCTATTAAGTTGGGCTTATTTGAGATTTTCTTTTTCAAAACTGCTTATTATAAGTTTTTAAGCAACTTTTGTGAAGTGTGTTTGACTGTGGTCAAGGAAATAAGCACTTCAAGTGCTTAAACCCTTGACAGTTGACTTTCTTTGACCAAGAGTGGAAATAAGCTTAAATGAGCAAATGTGGGGTCCACTTTGGTGAAAACTGATGTAAATAAGTACAATGAACAAGTTTAAGCAAGTAACACACAAATAAGCTAACACAATAAGCCACAAACTCAGAATAAGAACTTTGGGTGCTTGGTTCTGAGACAGAAAAGGGACAGACTTATGAGGCCAAACAAAGTGGGGTCCTGATGAGTGTGTAAACACTCATCATTTTTACCTTTTTTGAGCTGCCAAAACATCTAAAAACACTCAATATTGTATCAAAATAGTGAAAATATCCCAGGAATGTGTTTTATATGTTTCAAATGCAAAACAATCAAAAACAGATGAAAAACGCACAAAGTTTGCATAATTGGTAGTTTCAGTCCCTCAAGTTTCATAAATTGGCAAAACTAGTCCCTGAAGGTTTAAAATTAATAAAAAGTCAACTTTAGTCCATGGGAATTCAAAAATGTTCAATAATAGTCCCTGGATGGAAGTTTACACAAACTGGCAAATTTTTACCCCTCAAAACCCAAAATGGCATAAAAGGTCGCTGAACTTTCAGATTTTGGCAGATTTGGTCCCTGGTGGGATATTTTTGAAAGAAAAAATCATTTTTGACCTTGGGTAGTTAAAATGTTCACAAATAGTCCCTTGGTGTGAAAATTGGGAAAGTTACAAGATTGGTCCCTGAAGTTTGGTGAATTGACAGAAATGGTCCCTACAAGCTCAAAAATTGGAAAAAGTCAAAACAAGTCCTCATACTATTCACATTTGGCAATTTCAACCCTTATAATAAATTTTAAAAGTTGCCAAACCACACCCTTCAAAATTCAGAAAATTACAAAATAGGTCCTTGATAATTACATAAAACCAAACGGACCTTATGTGTTATTGCAAATCCAAACCAAAATAAAACCCCACCCAATCCAATTCTGATCCAACATAAACCCCTAAGCCCACCATTCCCTCACCAAGCCCACACACCATTTTCCCAGCCCATACCACCCAAAATAATAACAACGGGGTCAAACCCAACACTCCCCGGTCAAACCTTTCCCTTACCTCCCAAAACCAAAACCAGAATACCACCAGGTGGTATTTCACCCCAACTTGCACCTCTGCCACCACCACCCTTATCCCTGCCACATTCCACACCCCAACACCAATTAATGCCACCCCCTCCTAGGCTACACTTCCACAGACCCCAATTGGCTTAAAAGCTTTTTCCCGCCAAAAATGGAGATAGAGCTAAGGTGATCTAAAAGTCAAGCAACTTGGTGGGATTTGACCCTGTGGGTCCCACTAACTCAACTGGATGCTATAAAAGTAAGAAGAAGCAGTGGAAGAGAGGAGTTAGAGTAGTTTAGAATAGCTTAATTTCGTATTACTTTAATTTAAATCTTTTAGTTGTAATTTTCAATTTAAACAGCTTGTATCCATTTAATTTCATGTATTTCAAACCTTATTTCAAGTTAATTCCAAGTTTAGTTACTAAATTAAAAGTTTCAGATTTCAAGTGAATTTGACAAATTCACTTGAAATTTGTTATTGTTGTTATTTCAGTTTGCTTAAGCTCATTTCAGTTCCCTTTTAAGCTTTGTGAAGCTCTGGTTCAATTTAGAGAACTCTCAGTAGTTTATATTAAATACAAAAAAAAATCAAAGAAAAATAGAAAATAAAATAAATATTCAGGTTCATTGAAGAAAGAGCAAGAATCATTACACCTTCTGGATGGAAATGGTTTAGAAGCTCAGTGGTGAGCTATTAGGATGGTTACTTGGATTTGTTTCTCAGTTTGGTGCATTGGAAGCCTTGTAAGCTCATTTCTAAATTTTTAGCTTTTATTGTATCTTTGATCACCATTAGTTACCTTTGTGTTTTCTTTTTGTTCATTTTGTGATCATTGGTGACTGTATTGCTTAGTATAACCTGTTTAACCTTTAGGTTTGTTAGATGCTCATACTTATAGTTTAACTGTCATTATAGCTTAGTATAAGGTTCTAGGTATTTGTAGCTTAAAGCTGGTGTTTCTGTGTTTATACAAGCTCATATCATCCTTTTAAAACCTTGTGAATTCAAAACTTGGTCTAAGTGTTTTGAATCCTTTGAAAATAACCAAAACATGTTTTTAAGGGGGTGTTTGGCATATGCTGGTTCACAGCACCTTAGGGTGTCCTAGGTGTAAGTAATTGCTTCTACATGTTACATTAGGGTAATATGGGTTAATTGAGGTTCAAAATTAGTAGGGTATAACACAAAAGTCAAAATTCCAAATCCTTTACCCTCACAGTCCACTGAGTGGGTCTGTGGGTACCATTTTTACCCATTTGGTTTAAAATCTGATCATTTAGCTTATTTTAGACTCATTGCATCTTAGTATAACTTATTGAATCAGTTAGAATCATTAGAACTTCACCAAAGTCAACATAAGTAGTTTTTTTACAAAAGTCAAATTTGCACCTTTCTGATTTTTCCAAAAATTCAAAGATTTTTCTAGATTTGTTTATTTGGTTTCAGACCTTATGCTTTTGTGTAATGGTAGTCTACCAGCTGATCTTTAGTGTCCATTAGTTGTTTCATTTTTAGGAATTTTTTTGTGGGCCCCACAACCCTTCAAAGAGGGCTGCAGGACAACCTGTTGCTCTGTGCAGCAGTTACACCACTCAAACCACCCACTTTGGTGGTGGTTTGTGGCCACCACAGTGGTCCCTACACCTAGGTTTTAGGTTTTCCCAACTCCCTCCTACCAGAGTTCCCCCTTTGACCACTAGTCTGACCTAGGACCCAGTGGACCCCACTTGGATTTGTCTCAAAAGTTTGTCCCCTATCTGTGTTCAAACTTAGTTTTCAAAAGTGCTTATTTGGTTTGATTCAGCTTATTTGGGGTCATTAATTGTTGTTTCTGGCTTATTGTAGTTTGTTTAACTTATTTGTACCCATTTTCTCCATTGTGGACCCCACCTGCATTCATTTGAGCTTATTTGTCCACTTAGTCAACATAAGTCAACTGTCTTAAGTGAAGGGGGTGTACACAGCTTATTTTCAAGTTGTAAAAAGTTTGTTTTCACAAAAAGTCTTTGTTTTTAGGTATAAATCAAGTTTGTAAAAGAAAATTCCAAAAAATCAAGTTTTAAATTAAGTGATAGTTTCTATTTAATTCAATTTATCTTTTATTTTTCATTTTTAGATTTTTATCAAGTACTTGGTATTTTTATATTTTTGTTAATTACCTTATATAGTAAAGTAAATTCAGTAATTTTTCTAGATTTTTATTCTGTCATTTAGTATTTATTAGATTTAATTTTAGTTTTCTGAATTATTAAATAATATTAAGTATTAAATAGCATATTTAGTTTTTATTAAGCAAAACCTAGATTTTATATTTTTCTTAGACTTAATATAGTATAATAGACTTTTTGAAAATATATTTTGAATTTCTACTGTTCATTTTCCATTTTTCTTATTTTAATTGTTTAAATTAGACTTAAGTTAATTAAAAGGTAAACAATTAGTGGATTAATCTTAAAACATAATTTTTAGAGTTTTTATAATTTTGTAGGATTCCTGTGATGGTTAAGTAATTTTATAAATTTTCTCTTAATTTTCTAAGTTAATCTAGTATTAATTATAATTTAAATTAGTTTAATTAGTATAATTAAGTTAAATAGTTTTTAATTAATAAAAAACCCATAAAAAGACAAAAATATCTATTTTTATTTTTTATACTTTCTTCAAGTTCTAATTTAAGTTTAGAAAATATTTTTGCTAATTTTTAGGTTAATTTATATCATTTGTCATTTTTAGTTAATTTAAATTAGGTTTTAATTTTAAATAGTTTTATTAATTAAATAGTATTTAAATACTATAATCATTTTTATCATTTCATTTTCAATTTAAAATTTCTTTTTAATTTTAATTTTCAAAAAGTGTCAAAAGCACCCCCTGTAGTTTGTTAAATACCAAAACCCTACTTTTCCTGTTACGTGAATCTTAATTGTGAATCTGTGCATATCCTTGTATATCTGATTTTTGTGAATATTATATCTGTGTACCAATACCAAAATAATAGTATCAAAATCAATTCCACATCATCTGGGCTACTGTCCTCAGTGCCACTCACTCATAAACGATTTCAAACGACACCATTTCAATCTCGCTGGGACATAACAACCCGGGGACACACTATACTATCACCGGGGTATTGGGATAAGCTGTTTTTGACTAGTTGACCTTGGTCAATTATATCTGACGGTTTAGACCCAATCAAAATTTGGCGCCGCTGCCGGGGAGGTTGTTGCGTGTTTTACAAAATCGTTTTAAGTTTAGTGGTTTTCAAAACCCACCCTGTACAAATTTCACACAGATTTGTTAAAAGTTTTTTGTAAAAATATAATCATATCAGAAAAGTTCATTAACACTTATCCTGAAGTGTTAACAACACCAAAAAAAATTAAAAACAACAAAACAAACTGTGAAGTTAAATTACTTCGTTTTCTTTAAGATTACAACCTGAAACAGTTGGTTTAAGGTAAGTTCTGACATTAAATTGCGAACTGAAGAGGAAACCTATTTACTTCCTCCCGCCAGCCTGCGAGTAATCTTAAAAGAACGATTTCGGTTAACGAATCAGTTCCAAAAAATATTTCCCATGTTTTCTGCACACACACCCATAAGCCTAAAGCAGTTTTTCAAAATAATAAATACAAACCCATAATAAGTTCCCAAACTTAAGATTAAAACTTGCCTTTATATCCCTATGAGTGGTGTACCTTTTTCAAAGAAGCCATTCACTTGTGATTTCTGGTTTAAGTTCACTGTGGTTTTGCCTCGATTTTGTTTTGAAAAGTTGTTTTTGGTGCTTGTGCACTTAACATGTTTCTCAAAAATACCAAAAATATTCACCTTTACCCTCTCACCTTTTTGATTCTCCATTTCTTACCCTCCAAAACCATTTGATTCTTTCTATGTCTCATCCACACTTTCTGATTTGCCAGTGGTGTGGTAATCCTTATAATGGTGGCAATTGCCCCAGTTGTAGCATGGTAGAGTCAGGAAACGAGTCTGTCTATAACCAAAATCCCTATTCCTACCATGACACGACTGATTCATTCCATCAGTTACCACACCATGAGACTCAACAGTTTTACTGTTGTGAGTACTGTGGTGGTTCACATTACAGTTCTGATTGTCAATCAGGAAACACGCTTGTCTATGAGCAGTTTCCTGATAACAATTATAACTCAAGCACATACAACCCACAACCACATCAGTTTCACTGTTGTGATTACTGTGGAGGTCCACACTTCAGTTCAGATTGTCAAACGGGGAATCCATATCCTTGTAACAATTTTGACTCTTCATATCAAGACCAACCTCCACAGTATCAAACTATCCAAGCAACTCCTCAAATCCAGCAAGACTTTTTAGAGGTTCTTGAAAAACTTAAAGAACTTAAGGAGGAGTTAGCTAATATTTCACTCCGCCAGACTCCAAATTCTTCCTGTGCATATTGTGGGGGTCCTCATGATGATTTTCAATGTCAACCTTCCGGTTTTGACACATCCACATCCCCACAATTTCCACTCATTCCAAATTCTCGTGGGAAAACTATGGCAGAATTACATGCTGAAGAACGAGAATCTGGAAAAAGCATGGAAGAATTACTGGCTGAGCAACGAGCAGCTAAAATACGTGCTAATATTCGCAATACTGCTCGATTTGATGACTATGATGACAGTGATGATGAAGATAACATTGTTATTATTCAAAAAGATTCATCAAAGTCATCAGTTGATATCCCAGCAGTTGAGATTCCATCTCAAACAACTGCTATCACACCAGAGGTTCCCACTCACTCTCTAAGCATGGGGGATGAGCATCTTGACACTGTTCCTAATAAGGAATCGGACGAACTAATAAAGTCTAGTGTTGAGATCCTTGTCCCAATCCCAGGAGAGTCACAGGGAACTTGACTGAGGCAAAAGCAGTCAACTAAAGTCAACCACGGATGTGGTCAATATAGTCAAACTCCTTAGGCTCAATGCTCCGTGGAAGTATAGTGTTTCCCCGGGTCGTTATGTCCCAGCGAGGCGTGCAAAGGTATTTAAAACGGATTTGTGATCGGGTGAATTTGAATGGAAAAAGGAATTTTTGTTTTTGATTGGTTTTAAAGTAAAAGATTAAAAACTATTTTAAGCGATAAAAACTAGATTAATAAAGCAAAACTACAAAGCTTAAAACTAAATGATTAAAGCAAAAATAAAAATAGCACTAGTAGCAAGTAAACAATATAAAGTTAACGATAAAAGACAACGGCTATAAATAATAATCTAGATTATATTAAGCAAGCAACTAGGAAATATGTGATAAAAAGATATACTTGTTAAGCAAATTATCACGATCCTTAAGTGTGGTTTATTATTTCAATTAAGTCCTTTATCGATGAGCTAATATCTCTTATGAATAAATATTTTCTCACAACGTTGGTTTCTTATGAAAACAATTTTTCACAAAGAGATATCAATATTTAAATTAAAACCCAATTATTTTCACGGCTTTTGCCCCCTCAAACAACTAAAATTTCAATCTAAGTAACTTAAAATTACTAACCAATATATTTTCTAACTTTTATAAAACCACATTTAATTCACGGAATAATATACTCAACAAGTATATAAAAAGTCTACTCACTGCTCATGACTACTAAGCTAACAATAACAATTAATCTAACAATAATAAAGATATTTCTAAACCAACATATATAAACTACTCGCAAATAATAAAAACTACACTAATAACATAAATAAACATATTACGTCTAAACATAACAATAAACAATAGATAATAAAAAGTAAAAAGAGATAATCGAAAAGGGATTAGAAGTCACCAAATATGAGGACTACGGATAAAATGAACTCCAAAACATATTATAGTCAATACCCAATCGACAAGCTCATATACCCCAAATCTTCCTTGATAACTCCATAGCCACAAATCAATCACTAACAACTACTTTAACAACCCTTTAAACTCCAACTCACTACCAAATTGAAACCAACAAATAATAATAAAAAAAATGTAAAAACAAAACACATTCGTTTATGTAAACAACTAGGATTAAAAAAAAAATGAATAAATAACTAGATTTGAAAAGATTAACTAAAAATGACGTTGGGATAAATTTGCAAAAGTAAATTTCAATGAAAAATGGAACTAAAATGGAAAGGTGCCAAATAGATACAATAGTTGATGCATTTTTTTTCTTTCCGTAAGCAAAACAAAGACCATCAAAAATTAATTCATTAACTAATAGTTATGAGTAATACAATAAGAACATTAAGAATGACGCTACAACTAATATAAATTGACAAGAAGTTGTAATTTAAAAATGATTAACATCAACGTAAGGTTCTAGTTTTTGGTGCCATACAATTAAAATTAAAATGAGATCAAATATGTAAAAAAAAAAAAAAAAAAATACATAACCAAAATAGATGGTGCTTAATGCTGTTGATAGAGGAAGTTGTATATCAAATATTAATGAAGTCACCGACCCCTGAATGATGAGGTGCGGCTGCTGGGTCTCCTTTTCTTCTCTAATATTCAATGATTATATATAGTAAAATTCCCACTACCCTAACACCAATCTATGGCTCAAATAAATTATCTTTATACACCATGACACGTGACAATCATCTAAAGGTCTTTAGTTAATAATGCTTGTGATGTCGAAATAGGACCTGGTTGAAATGCTATTTGGGTAACGTAATAAGTAAGCTGCTCCAAACTCTCAGTTGGGCCGGATCTCGTGTGTCTGGGCTGACAATGGCTGAAATATGGTTTATAACTCACTAATTCATGCTTTTGCTAAACTTCTCGCTCCTCTTCAATAATCTTCAATAAATGCTTGAAATCTCGTAGTTTTGCTCCAATGTTAGTGTCTCGTACCGTGCTCTTTTCAATTAGTGCTCGATTTTGTCCACTTTTGCCTCGGTGAGTAACCAAAATACCATATTTGACAATTTCCAGAAATTTACACCCAGAGACTATTTTTGCCAATATTGAAACTCCAGAGACTAAACTTGTAAATTTTCAAATCCTTCACCAAAGGACTAAATATGATTTTAAAAGGACCTTTGGTGGCTTTCCTTACAAAAGAAATGCCTATGGACTAATTTTGACAAAATTTGAAAGTTGAGGGACTGAATCTGCCAATTTTGCAAACTTTGTACATTTTTCATCTGTTTTTGCTCATTTTGCATCTAAAACATATAAAACACAATTTTGAAATATTTTCAGTATTTTGATGCATTACTGAGTGTTTTTGTATGTTTTGCAGTTCAGATTAGACAAAAAATGATGAGTGTTTGAGCACTCATCAATCCCCCACACTAAAATATTGCTAGTCCCTAGCAATACTGTTTTGAAAACTTTATGGATTTGAAAAACTCTTTACCAAAAGCCATCACTTCTGGAGTAGCCAGGTGTAAGAACTGTGGCACACCTGATAACCGTGTGATTTTGAGCAAACCACTAGCTGTCAACGGATTTGAGTAGTCTTTACCAAAAGCCGTTTGCTTCTGGACTAGCCAGCTCTTGATGGAATAGTCAACATCTTGGTGAGCTGATTACCAATTATGGATTTTCCACGGCCTTTACCACAAGCCATAATCTTGCGGGCTAGCCAACTCATTTGTTTTCGGGGAGTTGAGGAACCATACAATTTTGGGCAAATTGCCAGCCGTCAACGGATTTGAGATGTCTTTACCAAGAGCCGTTTGCTCCTGGACTAGCCAATCCTTTTTTTGTCAGTTAGACAAGGCGGACTGATTACCATAAAAATTTTGAAGCACCAGTGAATTTTTTATTTTTTATTTATTTTTTTTTTTTTATTTTTTTTTTTTTTTAATTTTTGAATTTTTGGCAAAAACGGGGGTATTATATAGTAAAATGTGATAAAATTCGCTAGAATAGCGAATACCCCCCCACACTAAGCATGAATATTGTCCTCAATATTCAAAATCCCGGCTATTATGCCGACATTTTGAACGTAAAAGGGCAACATTACAAGTTAAGCGTGGAAAACACCATTTTGTATTTTCACTCATTTGTAACCATAGCATGGGGGACTCCCCCACACTTAGGGTGAAAACCCTATAAACATGCTACTGTTTTTGTTTACCGAGTCGCTAGCTTGACTCGACCCCGAATTCATTTGTCCTTGGGGAAGCATGATGTGGAAGAAACGATCTCCATCGGACTTTCATTCAAAATGTTTGGACAAACATATGAAGCACGTGAAAGTTCCACACCGATGAGATATAATACCGGCTCAAGATAATGATACATGAAAATGCCGGGATCAAAAATAGTGTCTTCACTCCCGAAGGAGTGAAGGAGAGAAGAAGTCACCTTGTAGGTGAAGAAAAGGAAGAAAATCATGATAAAAAGCATGATTTGATCTTCTTCCTCGAGAGGAGGCTCATTAGCCTGAGTTTGGATTTCAAAGGTTAAGCTCGTAAACAGCCCGGGAGGGTGGGTGGGAATTTGCAAATTCTCATAATTGAGTGCATCTCCCCCCGGGCTATCAAACTCCGGAGGAGTTATGACATGATGAGTGAGTTCACCGGAGAACTCCTCATGAAGAGAATTATTCACAAAATGTGAATTTGTGAACTCATGTTCCATTGTGGACTCATCACAATCCTCGTCAAAGATTGGATTGTTAGAAATCATGGTGAATTCAGAATCGAATTCAAATAGAGGATTGGTGAGAGTCGTATCGAATGTTTCGGGAACAAAGTGAATATTATTCTCTGTTGGATTGTCGGGATCAGAAGTGAGTGACGGATCCTGAGATAGGAGACTTTCAATTTCTCCCAGATCGGCTTCGAAGTCAAGGAGACCATCATCACCTTCAAATGAAAGTGGGTTGATGTGAGCAAGTTCATCAGCGAACTCCTCAAGAAGATGATCAGCATCAGTTTGTGGAACTGATGCCTCAACATACTCGATGTCTCCATAAGATATACAATCATTGTTAAAATCTGAGAAAGTCTCAAAATGATCGTTTGAACACTCAAGAGGTGAAGGAATATCACACATATCATCCAAAGTTCCCTGTGACTCTCTTGGGATTGGAACAAGGATCTCAACACTAGACTTTATGAATTCGTCCGATTCCTTTGCAGGAATAGTGTCAAGATGCTCGTCTCCCATGATCAAAGAGCGAGTGTGAACCTCGGGTGTGATAGCAGTTGTTTGAGATGGAATCTCAACTGCTGGGGTATCAACTGATGAACTTGAAGTTTTATAAAATTCAAGGATATCAAGTGTATCCTCATCATCACTGTCATCAGGAATGAAACGAAACAAAGAGCTAGATTTGGCTGCTTTTTCTCTAGCAATGGATTCCCGAATAGATTTTTCATATTCATCTTGGGAATTTATTCTAGCAGCCTGCTCTTCAGCAAGCAATTCTTCCATGGATTTTTGATGAGTATGTCTTTGGGCAAAGTCTTTAACTAAACCCTTAAGCTCATCAACGATTTTCATCATATTTTGCATTTCTGGAAGAAGTGCTTGATTCATATCGTACTGTGGAGGTTGGTCGTAACAAGGTGTGTCAAAATTGTCACAAGGATATGGATTCCCCGCTTGACAATCTGAACTGAAGTGTGGACCTCCACAGAAATCACAACAGTAAAACTGTTGAGGCTGTGGGTTGTACGTGCTAGAGTCATAACCGTTATCAGGAAACTGCTCATAGACAAGCGTGTTTCCCGATTGACAATCAGAACTGTAGTGTAAACCACCACAGTACTCACAACAGTAAAACTGCTGAGACTGATGGTGTGGTAGCTGGTGGAATGAATCAGTGGTGTCATGGTAAGAATAGGGATCTTGGTTATAGACAGACCCGTTTCCTGACTCTACCATGCCACAACCGGGGCAATTACCACCATTATGAGAATTACCACACCACTGGCAAACCAGAAAGTGTGGATGAGACATAGAAAGAATCAAATGTGTATAGAGGGTGAGGAAATGAGAATCAAAGGGGTAAGAGGGTAAAGGTGAGTATTTTTGGGTTTTTGGGTAAACATTTTGTACAAAGGATAAAGAAAATCTTTTTGGGTTTTTTGTGTTCGTTGAAAACTGATTTAAAATGTTTTCGGGAACGGTTTTGTTTTGATAAATAGAAAATATGAACAAAGGATGGATAAATGTACAATGGAATGAATTCCAAAGACACTAATCAGAAAAACCGTTTAGATACGCACACAACCTCCCCGGCAGCGGCGCCATAATTTGACTGAGGCAAAAGCAGTCAACTAAAGTCAACCACGGATGTGGTCAATATAGTCAAACTCCTTAGGCTCAATGCTCCGTGGAAGTATAGTGTTTCCCCGGGTCGTTATGTCCCAGCGAGGCGTGCAAAGGTATTTAAAACGGATTTGTGATCGGGTGAATTTGAATGGAAAAAGGAATTTTTGTTTTTGATTGGTTTTAAAGTAAAAGATTAAAAACTATTTTAAGCGATAAAAACTAGATTAATAAAGCAAAACTACAAAGCTTAAAACTAAATGATTAAAGCAAAAATAAAAATAGCACTAGTAGCAAGTAAACAATATAAAGTTAACGATAAAAGACAACGGCTATAAATAATAATCTAGATTATATTAAGCAAGCAACTAGGAAATATGTGATAAAAAGATATACTTGTTAAGCAAATTATCACGATCCTTAAGTGTGGTTTATTATTTCAATTAAGTCCTTTATCGATGAGCTAATATCTCTTATGAATAAATATTTTCTCACAACGTTGGTTTCTTATGAAAACAATTTTTCACAAAGAGATATCAATATTTAAATTAAAACCCAATTATTTTCACGGCTTTTGCCCCCTCAAACAACCAAAATTTCAATCTAAGTAACTTAAAATTACTAACCAATATATTTTCTAACTTTTATAAAACCACATTTAATTCACGGAATAATATACTCAACAAGTATATAAAAAGTCTACTCACTGCTCATGACTACTAAGCTAACAATAACAATTAATCTAACAATAATAAAGATATTTCTAAACCAACATATATAAACTACTCGCAAATAATAAAAACTACACTAATAACATAAATAAACATATTACGTCTAAACATAACAATAAACAATAGATAATAAAAAGTAAAAAGAGATAATCGAAAAGGGATTAGAAGTCACCAAATATGAGGACTACGGATAAAATGAACTCCAAAACATATTATAGTCAATACCCAATCGACAAGCTCATATACCCCAAATCTTCCTTGATAACTCCATAGCCACAAATCAATCACTAACAACTACTTTAACAACCCTTTAAACTCCAACTCACTACCAAATTGAAACCAACAAATAATAATAAAAAAAATGTAAAAACAAAACACATTCGTTTATGTAAACAACTAGGATTAAAAAAAAAATGAATAAATAACTAGATTTGAAAAGATTAACTAAAAATGACGTTGGGATAAATTTGCAAAAGTAAATTTCAATGAAAAATGGAACTAAAATGGAAAGGTGCCAAATAGATACAATAGTTGATGCATTTTTTTTCTTTCCGTAAGCAAAACAAAGACCATCAAAAATTAATTCATTAACTAATAGTTATGAGTAATACAATAAGAACATTAAGAATGACGCTACAACTAATATAAATTGACAAGAAGTTGTAATTTAAAAATGATTAACATCAACGTAAGGTTCTAGTTTTTGGTGCCATACAATTAAAATTAAAATGAGATCAAATATGTAAAAAAAAAAAAAAAAAAATACATAACCAAAATAGATGGTGCTTAATGCTGTTGATAGAGGAAGTTGTATATCAAATATTAATGAAGTCACCGACCCCTGAATGATGAGGTGCGGCTGCTGGGTCTCCTTTTCTTCTCTAATATTCAATGATTATATATAGTAAAATTCCCACTACCCTAACACCAATCTATGGCTCAAATAAATTATCTTTATACACCATGACACGTGACAATCATCTAAAGGTCTTTAGTTAATAATGCTTGTGATGTCGAAATAGGACCTGGTTGAAATGCTATTTGGGTAACGTAATAAGTAAGCTGCTCCAAACTCTCAGTTGGGCCGGATCTCGTGTGTCTGGGCTGACAATGGCTGAAATATGGTTTATAACTCACTAATTCATGCTTTTGCTAAACTTCTCGCTCCTCTTCAATAATCTTCAATAAATGCTTGAAATCTCGTAGTTTTGCTCCAATGTTAGTGTCTCGTACCGTGCTCTTTTCAATTAGTGCTCGATTTTGTCCACTTTTGCCTCGGTGAGTAACCAAAATACCATATTTGACAATTTCCAGAAATTTACACCCAGAGACTATTTTTGCCAATATTGAAACTCCAGAGACTAAACTTGTAAATTTTCAAATCCTTCACCAAAGGACTAAATATGATTTTAAAAGGACCTTTGGTGGCTTTCCTTACAAAAGAAATGCCTATGGACTAATTTTGACAAAATTTGAAAGTTGAGGGACTGAATCTGCCAATTTTGCAAACTTTGTACATTTTTCATCTGTTTTTGCTCATTTTGCATCTAAAACATATAAAACACAATTTTGAAATATTTTCAGTATTTTGATGCATTACTGAGTGTTTTTGTATGTTTTGCAGTTCAGATTAGACAAAAAATGATGAGTGTTTGAGCACTCATCAGAACTCTTGAGCATATGTGTGATTTACCTTCCCCTCTTGAGTGTTCAAACGATCATTTTGAGACTTTCTCAGATTTTAATGATGATTGTACATCTCATGGAGACATTGAGTATATTGAGGCATCACTCCCACAGTTTGATGATGATCCTCTTCTTGAGGAGTTCGCCGATGAACTTACTAACATCAATCCACTTTCATTGGAAAGTGATGATGGTCTTCTTGACTTCGAAGCTGATCTGGGAGAAATTGAAAGTCTCATGTATCATGATCCACCACTCACTTCTGATCCTAACAGTCCAATAGAGAATGTTAATCTCTTTGTTCCCGAAACATTCAATACTACTCGCACCAATCCTCTATTTGAATTCGAATCTGAATTCACTTTGATTTCTGATAATCCACTCTTTGATATTTAGAACGAGGATTGTGATGAGTCTATTCCGGAACATGAATTCACAGATTCACATCTTGTGAATAATTCTCTTCATGAGGAGTTCTCCGGTGAACTCACTCATCATATCATGACTCCTCCGGAGTTTGATATCCCGGGGGGAGATGCACTCAATCATGAGAATTTGCATATTCCCACCCACCCTCCCGGGATGTTTTTGAGCTTACCCTTTGAAATCCAAACTCAGGCTACGGAGCCTGCTCTCGAGGAAGAAAATCTTATCATGATTTTCATCATGGTTTTCTTCCTTTTCTTCACATACAGGATAACTTCTCCTGTTCTTCACTCCTTCGGGAATGAAGATACCATCTTTGATCCCGGCATTTTCATTTACCATTATCTTGAGCCGGGATTATATCTCATCGGTGTGGAACTTTCACGTGCTTCAAATGTTTATCCAAACATCTTGAATGAAAGTCCGATGGAGATTGTTTCTTCCACCTCATGCTTCCCCATGGACAAAGGAATTCGGGGTCGAGTCAAGCTAGCGACTCGGTTAATAAAAACATTAGCATGCTTATAGGGTTTTCACCTTAAGTGTGGGGGAGTCCCCCATGCTATGATTACAAAAGTGAAAAATTGTGTTTCCACGTTTAGCTTGTAATGTTGCTCTTTTACGTTCAAGGAATCGGCATGTTAGCCGGGACTTTGAATATTGAGGACAATATTCATCCTAAGTGTGTGTGTGTGGGGGGGGGGGGGGGGGGGGGGGTATTCGCTATTCTAGCGAATTTTATCACATTTTACTATCTTATACCCCCGTTTTTGACCAAAATTTTTCAAAAATTTTTTCACTAAAGCTCAAAATTTTTGTGGTAATCAGTCCGCCTTGTCTAACCGACAAAAAGGATTGGCTAGTCCAGGAGCAAACGACTCTTGGTAAAGACATCTCAAATCCGTTTACGGCTTGCAATTTGCCCAAAATTGTATGGTTCCTCAACTCCCCATATCCTCATAAGCAAATGAGTTGGCTAGCCCGCAAGATTATGGCTTGTGGTAAAGGCAGTGGAAAATCCATAATTGGTAATCAGCTCACCAAGATGTTGACTATTCCATCAAGAGCTGGCTAGTCCAGAAGCAAACGGCTTTTGGTAAAGACAAATCAAATCCGTTGACAGCTGGTGGTTTGCTCAAAATCACACGGTTATCAGGTGTGCCACAGTTCTTACACCTGGCTACTCCAGAAGTGATGGCTTTTGGTAAAGAGGTTTTCAAATCAATCAAGTTTTTCTCAAAAGATTGCTAGGGACTAGCAATGTTTTAGTGTGGGGGATTGATGAGTGTATAAATACTCATCATTTTTACCTTTTCTGAGCTGCCAAAACATCTAAAAACACTCAATATTGTATAAAAATAGTGAAAATATCCCAGGAATGTGTTTTATATGTTTCAAATGCAAAACAATCAAAAACAGATGAAAAACGCACAAAGTTTGCATAATTGGTAGTTTCAGTCCCTCAAGTTTCATAAATTGGCAAAACTAGTCCCTGAAGGTTTAAAATTAATAAAAAGTCAACTTTAGTCCATGGGAATTCAAAAATGTTCAATAATAGTCCCTGGATGGAAGTTTACACAAACTGGCAAATTTTTACCCCTCAAAATCCAAAATAGCATAAAAGGTCCCTGAACTTTCAGATTTGGTCCCTGGTGGGATATTTTTGAAAGAAAAAATCATTTTTGACCTTGGGAAGTTAAAATGTTCACAAATAGTCCCTTGGTGTGAAAATTGGGAAAGTTACAAGATTGGTCCCTGAAGTTTGATGAATTGACAGAAATGGTCCCTGTAAGCTCAAAAATTGGAAAAAGTCAAAACAGGTCCTCATACTATTCACATTTGGCAATTTCAACCCTTATAATAAATTTTAAAAGTTGCCAAACCACACCCTTCAAAATTCAGAAAATTACAAAATAGGTCCTTGATAATTACATAAAACCAAACGGACCTTATGTGTTATTGCAAATCCAAACCAAACTAAAACCCCACCCAATCCAATTCTGATCCAACATAAACCCCTAAGCCCACCATTCCCTCACCAAGCCCACACACCATTTTCCCAGCCCATACCACCCAAAATAATAACAACGGGGTCAAACCCAACACTCCCCGGTCAAACCTTTCCCTTACCTCCCAAAACCAAAACCAGAATACCACCAGGTGGTATTTCACCCCAACTTGCACCTCTGCCACCACCACCCTTATCCCTGCCACATTCCACACCCCAACACCAATTAATGCCACCCCCTCCTAGGCTACACTTCCACAGACCCCAATTGGCTTAAAAGCTTTTTCCCGCCAAAAATGGAGATAGAGCTAAGGTGATCTAAAAGTCAAGCAACTTGGTGGGATTTGACCCTGTGGGTCCCACTAACTCAACTGGATGCTATAAAAGTAAGAAGAAGCAGTGGAAGAGAGGAGTTAGAGTAGTTTAGAATAGCTTAATTTCGTATTACTTTAATTTAAATCTTTTAGTTGTAATTTTCAATTTAAACAGCTTGTATCCATTTAATTTCATGTATTTCAAACCTTATTTCAAGTTAATTCCAAGTTTAGTTACTAAATTAAAAGTTTCAGATTTCAAGTGAATTTGACAAATTCACTTGAAATTTGTTATTGTTGTTATTTCAGTTTGCTTAAGCTCATTTCAGTTCCCTTTTAAGCTTTGTGAAGCTCTGGTTCAATTTAGAGAACTCTCAGTAGTTTATATTAAATACAAAAAAAAATCAAAGAAAAATAGAAAATAAAATAAATATTCAGGTTCATTGAAGAAAGAGCAAGAATCATTACACCTTCTGGATGGAAATGGTTTAGAAGCTCAGTGGTGAGCTATTAGGATGGTTACTTGGATTTGTTTCTCAGTTTGGTGCATTGGAAGCCTTGTAAGCTCATTTCTAAATTTTTAGCTTTTACTGTATCTTTGATCACCATTAGTTACCTTTGTGTTTTCTTTTTGTTCATTTTGTGATCATTGGTGACTGTATTGCTTAGTATAACCTGTTTAACCTTTAGGTTTGTTAGATGCTCATACTTATAGTTTAACTGTCATTATAGCTTAGTATAAGGTTCTAGGTATTTGTAGCTTAAAGCTGGTGTTTCTGTGTTTATACAAGCTTATATCATCCTTTTAAAACCTTGTGAATTCAAAACTTGGTCTAAGTGTTTTGAATCCTTTGAAAATAACCAAAACATGTTTTTAAGGGGGTGTTTGGCATATGCTGGTTCACAGCACCTTAGGGTGTCCTAGGTGTAAGTAATTGCTTCTACATGTTACATTAGGGTAATATGGGTTAATTGAGGTTCAAAATTACTAGGGCATAACACAAAAGTCAAAATTCCAAATCCTTTACTCTCACAGTCCACTGAGTGGGTCTGTGGATACCATTTTTACCCATTTGGTTTAAAATCTGATCATTTAGCTTATTTTAGACTCATTGCATCTTAGTATAACTTATTGAATCAGTTAGAATCATTAGAACTTCACCAAAGTCAACATAAGTAGTTTTTTTACAAAAGTCAAATTTGCACCTTTCTGATTTTTCCAAATTTTCAAAGATTTTTGTAGATTTGTTATTTGGTTTCAGACCTTATGCTTTTGTGTAATGGTAGTCTACCAGCTGATCTTTAGTGTCCATTAGTTGTTTCATTTTTAGGAATTTTTTTGTGGGCCCCACAACCCTTCAAAGAGGGCTGCAGGGCAACCTGTTGCTCTGTGCAGCAGTTACACCACCCAAACCACCCACTTTGGTGGTGGTTTGTGGCCACCACAGTGGTCCCTACACCTAGGTTTTAGGTTTTCCCAACCCCCTCCTACCAGAGTTCCCCCTTTGACCACTAGTCTGACCTAGGACCCAGTGGACCCCACTTGGATTTGTCTCAAAAGTTTGTCCCCTATCTGTGTTCAAACTTAGTTTTCAAAAGTGCTTATTTGGTTTGATTCAGCTTATTTGGGGTCATTAATTGTTGTTTCTGGCTTATTGTAGTTTGTTTAACTTATTTGTACCCATTTTCTCCATTGTGGACCCCACCTGCATTCATTTGAGCTTATTTGTCCACTTAGTCAACATAAGTCAACTGTCTTAAGTGAAGGGGGTGTACACAGCTTATTTTCAAGTTGTAAAAAGTTTGTTTTCACAAAAAGTCTTTGTTTTTAGGTATAAATCAAGTTTGTAAAAGAAAATTCCAAAAAATCAAGTTTTAAATTAAGTGATAGTTTCTATTTAATTCAATTTATCTTTTATTTTTCATTTTTAGATTTTTATCAAGTACTTGGTATTTTTATATTTTTGTTAATTACCTTATATAGTAAAGTAAATTCAGTAATTTTTCTAAATTTTTATTCTGTCATTTAGTATTTATTAGATTTAATTTTAGTTTTCTTAATTATTAATTAATATTAAGTATTAAATAGCATATTTAGTTTTTATTAAGCAAAACCTAGATTTTATATTTTTTCTAGACTTAATATAGTATAATAGACTTTTAGAAAATATATTTTGAATTTCTACTGTTCATTTTCCATTTTTCTTATTTTAATTGTTTAAATTAGACTTAAGTTAATTAAAAGGTAAATAATTAGTGGATTAATCTTAAAACATAATTTTTAGAGTTTTTATAATTTTGTAGGATTCCTGTGATGGTTAAGTAATTTTATAAATTTTCTCTTAATTTTCTAAGTTAATCTAGTAATAATTATAATTTAAATTAGTTTAATTAGTATAATTAAGTTAAATAGTTTTTAATTAATAAAAAACCCATAAAAAGACAAAAATATCTATTTTTATTTTTTATACTTTCTTCAAGTTCTAATTTAAGTTTAGAAAATATTTTTGCTAATTTTTAGGTTAATTTATATCATTTGTCATTTTTAGTTAATTTAAATTAGGTTTTAATTTTAAATAGTTTTATTAATTAAATAGTATTTAAATATTATAATCATTTTTATCATTTCATTTTCAATTTAAAATTTCTTTTTAATTTTAAGTTTCAAAAAGTGTCAAAAGCACCCCCTGTAGTTTGTTAAGTACCAAAACCCCACTTTTCCTGTTACGTGAATCTTAATTGTGAATCTGTGCATATCCTTGTATATCTGATTTTTGTGAATATTATATATGTGTACCAATACCAAAATAACAGTAGCAAAATCAATTCCACATCATCTAGGCTACTGTCCTCAGTGCCACTCACTCATAAACGATTTCAAACGACACCATTTCAATCTCGCTGGGACATAACGACCCGGGGACACACTATACTATCACCGGAGTATTGGGATAAGCTATTTTTGACTAGTTGACCTTGGTCAATTATATCTGACAGTTTAGACCCAATCAGGTCCACAGGTCCAATGGTCAAATAAATGGTCAATACTACTTCCCTGGTAGGAGGGGGTTGTATGAAACCAAAATGGGTCAATGGGACCCACTGGAGTGGTCACAATGCACCACCAAAGTTGATGGTGTGACTGGATTGCTGATGTGCAGGGCACACCCTTGCCCTGCAAGTGTTTTCCAAGGGCAAAATAGTCCAACAGAAAAAATTACAAAAATCAAATAAGTATGAAAATCACTAATTCTACTGGTATACTTTACTCACAACAAGTTTCAGACTCTAAAACCACCCACAAAAATCAAGAAAATTCATCCCATTTTGAACAAAATCTGAAACTTGTGATTTTGACTTTTTGGAAAAAATTAGGTTTTGACTTTTATGAACTTTACTTGCTGATTTAGTGACTTAAAATGTTATGATAAGCTATATAAAGACTAACTTAAGTAAAAATACCAACTTATGAAAAGGTGTGATTGGTTTTGGACTTGAAAACTCACCACAGTTAACTGTGGTGAAAACTTTCTTGTGATTTTGACTTTTGTGTTGGAAACTACTAAACAGAGACTTGATTTTGTGTATTTAGGCTTTGAATGAGCTAAGTAAACAAGCAATGACAACTGAGACCAACCACAATGGCCTAGACAGCTCAATCCAAACACCCCTTTAACAGATTTTTTTGATGAAAATGTGATTTAAACAAGTACACAATGCCACCTACTGATCACAACCAATCTAATTACTAATAATAAACAATAAATAAGTAATTAAAACAATAATAAGTAACTAAGCTACTAAAAAGAGTACAAGTTAAAAAGTAGGCTTACATAAGCCTTCCAAGCTCAGTTTGTAAACCAAGGACCAATTGAAACGACCTAATGACCTCCCATGAGGTCCCTAACCCACTGCCATCCACAATAAACAGTGCTCCATGCTTTCTTCAACCATTGATCACCATTTTTTTTATTTTATTTTTATTTTTCTGATTTATTGCTATTTTTATAAGACTTGAACTTAATTGATACAGAAGCTGATATAGCTTTTAAAAACTTGTTATTGGAGCTTATGAAACCAAATTAAAGCTTTAGAACACTTAAGGAACTGTAAATAACAAACTTGAAATTTAAATTTTGACTTTGAAAACTGAAATTGATATTGAACTTAGAACCTTTGAGTTACATGAACTGAAATGAAAGTACAAATGTTAAAAGAAAAGTTACAAGACTAAAAATACATACTACTCCCATACAATGGCTCACATGAGCTTCTACATATATATCGAGCTAAAAATCATCCCTAGGTCTTCCCACATGGCACCTTTTTGAATTCTGATAGTCCCAATATCTTTGTGTTGACTCCTTGACCAAATCCCAGCCGTCCAATTGGCTTTTGATACATTTGAGCTGTTGATTAGCTTTTTGGCGCCAAAATGGAACGCACCAAAATTAGTGGTTCTGGTGGTGGCATTTAATGAGGTGATGGTGGGGGTTGGTTTGGTTGGTGAGCAGCATTTATTGTGGGGGGGTGGTGAAAAAGGTGAGAGGAGGGGGGAGAGTTTCCCTGGTTTTGTGGGATACGGTTGGGGGGAAGGGGATGATGGTCAACTGGGAGGTTTGACCGGGGTGTTTTTATATTAAAAAGGGAGATGGGCTGGGTGGACTGGGCTTAGGGGGCTTGGATTTGGATTTGTTTTAGATTTGGGTTTGGATTTGATTTGGAAATAATACTAAGGGTCCGGTTGGTTAAGGATAGCACAAGGACCATTTTTGCAATTTCCAAAAACATAAGGACTGATTTTGTTGTTTTTCCAAATTGATTTCAAGGACCAACATTGTCATAATTCCAAAGTTCACAAACCATTTTTTCCATTTTTGAAATTTCAAAATTTCCCAGGGACCTATTTTGCCATTTTTGGATTTTCAGGGACCAAACTTGTAATTTTGGAAAACTTGTTACCCAAGTGTAATATTTTGTGAAATTTGACTTTCAAAACCTTGGGTTGACTTTTCCTTTCAAAATAAATGCATAGGGACTAATTTTGACAAGTTTTGAAACTTGGGGGACTGAAATTGCCAATATTGCAAACTTTGATCGATTTTCCTTTGTTTTTGCACATTTTGCATTTAAAACACATAAAACACAATCCCTGGGATAATTTAAGTATTTTGATATCTTTTTGATTGTTTTTGTATGTTTTGGCAGTTTTAATACGTCAAAAACGATGAGTGTTTGAGCACTCATCAATCACAGATATTGGTGTTGGCTGAGCAGGTCCTTCATCATCTTCCTCAGAAGAAGATGGATATGGTTTGACCTCAGAAGGTCCCACATTACTTGGTGGAAGGGATGGAAAGTATTGGCTAAGTGGTTCATTGGGGTTATACTGTGGCATCTGATCCTGAGGTGGGAAGTACAACAACCAGTGTGGATCATTGGGAAGGTCAGAGGATTCCCAGGATGAATCGGATGAAATGTCAATCACATCAGGTTTAGGGTTCATGGTTATTGCTGTTGGAAGGATTTTTGATTTAATTTGGAATTGAGATTATTTGATTTGGGTGGATTGTGATTTGAGGGTATCTTTATAGACCCGATGAAGAGTTAATTGGGAGTTAATACAACTTAATGTGAGTTGGTTGAATAGTAAGAATTTTAGATATTTACTGCAAACCACGTTGACCATAAAGAAGATATTTTACTGAGAAGAAGTTTCTATTGATGGGTATTTCTGCGGATTGACTGGTCTTACTGCTGATTGACTTTCATTCCTGCTGAGAGGGTTATTTGTTGACCACGGTCAAACAATTTGGGATTCTGCTGATTGACCATATGTTTTACTGATTGACTTATGGTTACTGCTGGTGAAGACATTTTGGGTTTTTATTTTGGGAAATCATTAAAGTCAAAATTGGTCAATGATTCTTTCCAAGATTATTGCCAGTTACATTCCACGTTAGGTAATTGCTACATATAACCTAAACGTGCATATCCCACGCCCAAAATAACTAATTCACTCTCATTATAAACTCAAACCCACTTACTAATTTCATAACTTCTCTCAAATCTTCAATGGCGGAACTCCAATTCAAACGTGATCACAACAAATTTGCATTCCTAGATAAATTTGAAGGTCATGAAGTGTTTGATTCAATGGTGGATTTTCTACTAAGGTCTAAACTTCAATTTGCTCTCACACATTATCCAACTCTTGTGTGTGAATCGCTTGTTCAACAATTTTGGGCATCTGCTGCAACAAAAAACCGTGAAGGTCATCCCAGAGAGATAGTGGCTACTATTGATGGAGAAGAGTATGTGGTTACTGAATCCTTGGTAAGGACTAAGCTTCAATTAGACGATGCTGATGGGGAATATCATAAAAACTATGATGAGATCCTTGCTAGGATGGTGGATGTTGGTTATAGACCTGATGGCATAAAGGTGTGGTGAAAGAATAGACTCTGCCCGAAATGGAGATTTTTGGTCCACACATTACTTCAATGTGTTAGTCCAAAGTCAGGAGGATGGGATCAATTTTCAGCCTCTCTTGCTTATGGAATCATGTGTCTTTCAAAAGGGTATCACATATAACTATTCTAGGTTCATATTTGATGGTATGCTTGCTAATGTTAATGCTGGGAAAAATAAGTTTCTTATGTATCCTAGGTTTCTGCAGATCATTATATACATAGAGACTCAAAATAGAACACATGGGCCTATTATGGTGTTAACTGCTAAATTGTTTGCTAGTATGAAAATTGGTTTTACTGGTGTACATAGACCTTTGCTACCAGCTATGTTGCCCATAGGCAATGAAGATGCTAGGAATGCTGCTGATGGTGTTAATTCACCTGTTCCAGATGCTGCCGGTGCAGATGCACCTGTAACACCCCCGTTTTTCACTGATCGCAGTGGATTAAGTGTTTTAAGTATTACTCATGGAACAAAGACAAGATAATAGAAAATGACTCGAAAAGAAACGTTTTTGAAAAAGATGTTATCATTCATTTATTTATCATAGTTTTTACAGTAAAAGATGTACTTTACCAAAAGAGATGTCCCTAAGATACGTTTTATGACACAAAACTTGATGAATGATAACTATTCTGGACATTCCCATGTCCAGTACTTCTCCGTGCCAGGGTTCCTATAGTGCCTAATTACCTAGGATAACATGCTTAAAAGTCAACACATAGGTTGAGTGAGAGTCATAGCTTTAAATAGTTAGGTATGAACACAAGTTCCACAGGGTTCAGCTTAAACCCTATGTGTGGAAAGGTTTTAGGGATAGAAGGTATATTGCACTAAGCTCATGAACCATACGTTAACAGTCCGGGTCATGAGGTCTGCAGACCAAACCATGAGGGGACGGGAAGGATAACTTGCCAAAGTTAAACCTTCAGTGGGTTCAAATATAGTACTTATTGGTACCACCTAGTGAGGTGTTAATACCAATGGGAGTTGTCAAACTCCAATAGATCTATCAACTATATTCGCGTTCGCGTGGGTAAAATATCCCAAACGATTAGATTCATGAATTTTGGTTATGTAATAATGGCAGATAGTTTACTCGTGCAATAACCAAGGGAAAAGACTTGTATTCGGTTTAAAGCATGTATCCCCCTCACAGGGTTATAAAACATTTAAAAGTGAGGCTATGAAAAACTCACCTGGGTCTTAAGGTAAGTAAAGTAGGGGTTTAGACAACTCACTCACATATCCTAGGGGTTGTGTAGGTGTGTGTATGTCAAGTCTTAATATAGGTTTTCATAACTAATTACTATTAGGTTTTTATATATAACATAACACCGTTCGGGCCATCGTAATTCAGAAGTATATGACTCCTCACATGAAGCTCCCTACTATTGTATTATGTTATCAACATAATACCGTTCGGGCCATCATATTCAGAAGTTAATACTCCTATCACAAAGCTCCCTACTATTGAGTTAAGTTGTTATTAGGGTTTAGTTATATCATAACACCGTTCAGGCCATTATAACTCAGAAGTATATGCAATAATCGTTCGAGGAGTCAGGGCACTTTAATTCGTAAACCCAACAAACTCATCAAAACGAAATATCCACATAGTACTCCTCGCATGAAGCTCCCTAGTATTGTGTTATGATTCTAACTTAAATAGATTTTGTATTTATATGAAAATAGTCCATTTTTACCCTTTAAGTTTATATATTTACATTTTCTACCCTATACTTATAAACTTATAACAATTAAGCATATAACTTTCTAACTATTGCACATTTAGTCCTTATACTTATGTATTCTAAAGAAATGACATAAATAGTCCCTAAATTATACTAACTTTTATTATTTACTCTATTTACCCTTATGTTTATAATATTTGCAATATTAGTCCTTTTTAGTTTAATACTTGTTTTAATATTTATCCTAAGGTTTTAATACTTTGTAAAACTAGTCCTTACACTAATAACTTCTAGGAAATGTCAAAAATAGTCCCTATACTTTATAGTTTCAGGAATTTACAATATATACCCCTATGCATGTAATATTTTGCAAAACTAGTCCTAAATGCATGTAATTCATATTTTAGCATGGCAACCTAGTTTCTAAGCTTATAACTAACTCATATAAGTTCAAATAAGCCACATAATTCAGATTATATCATGTAAATAAGCTATGTAACACATAAACATGCAATTCGACTTATAACTAGGGTTACGAAAGAAAGCATGCAAGCAAAAAGGTTTAAGGCTATCCTATGGTTTCTAAGGCTTATAATAAGTATCCTAGGTATATTCTAAGACTACTAGAACATAAACAAAAGCTTACCTAGGTCGTATAAGGTTTAACGAGACTATATGGGTTTTTAGGGTTTCCTTCGACTCAAACCACAACTCGCCTAGGCCAGGGCATCGCCACTCGTATTCTAAAGCTTTTAAAGGTCTAATACTAAAGAAAGGTGTGAGGTAGAGAGGAGATAAATGTGTGAAGAAGAATGGAGGGGAGGGGGTATTTATAGCTCGCGTAAGGAGTGTTGCCCAAGTCTCAACAGCTAGGTATCGTGGAGGGGGACGGGGAGTGAGAAAGGCTATGGGGTGGTGTGGCAGGTCTGGGTGGTGATGAGGATGGGCTATGGTGGTAGCTAGGGGGCGCCATAGGCCGGTTGTGGTGGTTATGAGCCGAGGGAGGCGGTTAAGGGCAACGAGGTGACAAGGAGGCGATGAACCTCCTAGCTTGGGTGCTTGGAGGTGTTAGGGTGATATCTTAGTTATATAGAGGTGCTAGGGTGGTTGCTTGGTGGTTTTAAGGTGTTTAAGTAGCATGGTTTAGGTGTTTAGTTCAAATTTTAACTTAGTTTTGAGTTGTGTGAGTTTAAGGTTTTACTTAGAGTTTAGTGTTTTATTTAGGGTCCTAATGATGCTTGGTAACTAATATAAGGTCATAGATAGCTTATACTAAGTGGTGACAACTTATGGTAAAGATTTAACCTAGTTTAGACCTAGTTTCAGGAAGTTATGACCTAATTAAGGTTTTGTGCTTATATGACTTATACCTAAGTTCTAGGGGTTGTACTATGACCTAAGGGTTCTAATATATTCTATGGTAACTAATATAACCTATATCTAAGTCTTAAACACTTTTCATGTTAGTTTAGACAAGCAGTTAGGGTTTTAAAGCTAACCAAGAACACATAGGTGCATTTAGGGTTTTCTAGAAAGTATGGTGTATTATAATGATCGTTTTCTTAGTGAAAATATTTTTATAACCTTGACTTGACATACCGGGATGTTTACATTAAGTAAACATAGTAGTGGTTGGCATAGGTGGATACGTGAGCTTGTCTGGAGGTTAGTTAGGTCATAAGGATATAATAAAGCAAAAATTTAGCTCGGGAAAATCCTATAGGCATTTCTAATCCTAGTGTGCTCTAATGAGGGCCTAAGTTAAGTTAGTAAGGCATTTCTAATCCTAGTGTGCTTAGTGAGGGCCTAAGTTAAGTTAGTAAGGCATTTCTAACCTAAGGGGAAGTTAGTGGGTTGTGACAGCACCAGGTTCTGCTGATGCAGGTACCACCAATGCTGCTGATGCAAGTGCATCAGCTGCTGCTGATATTGGCACATCAGTTCCTGCTGATGCTAGTACATCAGTTACTGCTGATGTGGGTACCTCTAATGCCCCTGATGTCAATGTACCAGTTGTTACTGGTGTTACTGCTGATGACCAGCCCTTACCTTCCCCTAAGCCTAATACTCCTGATGAGAAAACAGCCAATTTGCTGGTGTTGATATAGGTGTCTCTTCACAACCCTCTCCTAGGCCCATAGATGACTCAGTGACTCCCAGTCCCATTAATGAAACAGAGGAGACCTTGATTGAGCCTAGTGTTGACCCTTAGGAACCTCATGTTGACTCAGTGTTCACATCTGTGTTTGAGACCCACCATGAGCCATTAACTTTCCAAAGGCAGGAGACTCCTAGTCCAATTAGAGAGTCTTTTGTTGAGGAAACACATACTACTGGTGGTTTCCACTTTTCTCCTGATAGGCCCAATGAAGCTTCTAAATCACCAGGTAATCCTGCTGATGAAGCTGAGGACCCTGTTACTCTCACCAATCTTTATGCTTTGCTTGGCAGGTATGTAAAACAAGTAGGTGACTTGGAAACTGAACTTAAAGATACCAAAGCAACTCTTGGTGGGAAGATTGATGCGCTGACTGAGAGAGTTCAATCTTTGGAGGCTCAACTTGAGCAAGAGAGAAAAAGGAACACTGAACCTGATTCACAGGATGTGCAGAAGGATTTGAACTTGGATTCTCTTAATGTTTTAGCGGATGTAACCTTGGCTCAACAACCTCTTTCATCTGCACCTACAACTACTGTTACTCTCAAGCCAAAGGGACCCATATTGTTTCAAAGGAGAAAGCCCAAAACTCATCTAAGCAAAGGTACAAAAGTGTCAACCAGTGCTAAGGCTTCTGCTGATGTTGAAGTTCCCATGGAGGTTGCTTCTGCTATTGATGTTCCTCCTGATGCTGATCAATTAGAAGAACCTTCCACAATTTTTGTTGCTGGTAGAATCTTTGTGGTTTCTTCTGAGACTCCTGATATTGCTGTCCACGCTCCTAGTGTTTCTACTGATGCTACTAACCTTGAGTTTAGTCCTTCTCCTGTTTCTGCTGATGGAGACACAACTGTTGATCCTCACACCAAGGAATCTGCTGATGTCTTTATTGATCCAGTTGACATGGATTCTGCTGGTGATAATGTGTAAGAAGTTCCTGCTAATCCATCTTCTACTAATATTCCTCATGTTAAGATCTCTACTCAAGCACTTCCCCCTGATGTGTCTACTGACAACGAACCAGTAGTTTTGGATGTGGAAGATCTTGGTGCTGATCTTATGTCAGATCAAGAAAAACTTGAGCAAGAAAGACTTCTGAAAGAATATGAAGATAATATGAGAAGTACAGGAATGGCTCAAGAGCTTCATGCTAAATATGATTCAGAGTTCCAAAGTGCAACAACCAGATATGTCTCTACTTTGCCTCAAGCAAGACAAAAAGAACTGGATGCTGCTATTTCAGAGTTTAATGAAGCTGAATGGATGGATATTTGAGCTCAGGTAGTTGCCAATCCAGTACTTGCCAAAGAAATTCTTGGTGATGATGTTCCTGCTGAAGACTTTGCTTCCAGAATGGTTGCAATAATGAAGCAAAGTAAGAAAGTAGCAGATGAGCAGAAAGCCAAAGCAAAAAGGGAAAGGCCTCCTACACAGGCACAACAAAGGAAGTTTATGAGGGAATTTGTCAAGAATCAGAGTAGTGCTGTGTATACTTCTCCATGGACTAGGGCTCAAGTTTGGTCTTTGTCAGATGATCAGCTTATAAATCAATACAACAGGATTATGACTAGGCTTCAGAGGGATGGAATTCTTGTTTCTCATAAGACTATTACAAGCCTAACATCTGTTGTAGAAGAACCTTCTTCTAAAAGGCTTAAGCTAGGTGATTTTGCTGAAGAACCCATTTCTGCAGATGTCAACATTCCTGCTGATACAGGTTCTATTGCTGCTGATCATGTGGAAGTTGCCTCTGTTTCTGTTTCTGTTGTTCAAGATGCTGTTGTTGTTGCTTCTTCTATTCCTGATTCACAATCTATTGATAAGGGCAAGGCTAAACTAGTAGAAGAAGATCCTCTTCCTAAAAAAAAGGACTAGAAGGTAAATTGAGGAAGATAGATTGGGTGCAGAGGCTGCACAAAGACTGTATGATGATCAACAGGCTGAACTTGCTAGGATTCATGAGGCAAGGATCAGGAAGTAGAGCTTGAGGCTGCTAGGGCTAAACAAGCTAGGATGGACATGGATGCATCTGTGGTACATTCAGTTTCAATTGACAACCAATAGAGATTGATTCTGCTGCTGCTTCACTATCTCCTTCACAAGCTGCTGAAGAGACTGATATACCTGATGATGAGCCACCTTCACCTCCTCACTCAGCAATTTACATTCATGGCAGAAGAACAAAATGTAAGGCTACTAGGAGAGGCTATTCTGGAGACATTGATTTAGATGCTGAGGATAGCTCTTTTATTGAGGAAGGATCAGTTGAAGACTTTCCAGAGGGTTCTTTCAATGTTTTGGTAAACTAGGAGGTGACTGATGGGAAGATTAATTCTATACATAAGATAGATAAATCCTATATGCAGTTCACCTTTTTGCAAGAGATTTTGCACCTTGTGGATAGACAAGATCTCATCACACTTTATGGCATGGTGACCAAGTACTATTCCACTCTTACTGCTGAAGGTGCTGGGCTATAGTTGTTGGGTGATCTTCAAGTGCTTTTTGATTCTGAGTCTCCCACTAGTGCTAGTTTTCCTGTTTGGAAGAATAATCATAAGTGGAAAGTCTGTAGCTGGAAGTTCTATCCTATTCCATATGTTCATGTATTGGAAACTACAGCTGGTCTTAGAGTATCTATGTTTTTAGACAGAGATTATCCTTTGTCAGTAAGTCTTATGGAGAAGATGTTTAGGCATACGCTGGAAGTTCCTCCAAATCCTGTTGGGAATGATAGAACTCTTGCTGAACAGCTGATTAGATTGCTCAAGTCAAGGATAAGGGCACACAGAGCTACTTGATCATGGTATTATGTATTCTTATATCTCTATTTACTTTTCTTCTTTTATTTCTTTTATTTGTTATTAGTTAAAAAAATTCTAACATATATTTGTATAGTTGCCACTCTTTGTTATATGCAGGTTTTTTGTGTTGGTTAATTACCACACTTTATACGCTTATCAACTTACCATGATGTTGACTGTTCCATCAAAGAGTTGGCTAGTTCAAAGGGTACATCTTTGGTAAAGACACATCAAATATGTTGATAGCTATTATAGTTTGCTAAAAACTATAGGATACTAAACTCACCCATGCTTCACAGCTAAGAGTTGAAATGGTTTTCAATTCACCATGGATTTTTCCTTTTGGATTCAAAAGCATTGGCTAGCCCACAAGTATATGGATTGTGGTAAAGGCAGTGGAAATCCATATTTGGTAATCAATTCACCAAGGTGATTTAATAAACCAAATAATTGGCTAATCCTGAGCAAACGGCTACAGGTTAAGACATCTCAAATCCGTTTATAGCTGATGGTTTGCTAAAAATCATATGATTATCAATGTACCATAGTTCTTGAACTTAAACATTGGCTACTCCAGTAGTAATGGCTATTGGTAAAGAGACATAAAATCCATTAATTTTCAATGATTAACCTCTCACAGGAGTTAACGCACCTGGAAGTGATGAGAATAGCATGAAACTTCTGAATTGATGTACACTCTGTCATTGTTGCTGCTGGTTCTAGTTGCTGCTGATATATAGAATTGGTTGCTGCTGGTTCTTTCTTTTACTGCAAATGTTCAAGTCTCAATCCTCACACTCCGCAAGTTAAAGATCTATCAAGAAACTTGAAGTTAACCTAGTCAAATTCAAGTTTAGGGGAGGATTGTTAGGAATTATTGAAAGATTCTGCTGATATATACTGCTGACAGGTTCCTGCTGATAAATTCTGCTGAAGCTTTAGTGGTTTCTGCTGACAGACTGGTTCCTGCTGATGATGGTTTCTACGGATATAGTTAATCTGTAGCATTAGTATTAGTCTATTTTAGGACAAGATATATAATATCTTTTATAGTTTTACATTATACGTTTCTTGTAAGAAAAGTTTAAGGTTCCTTGTAGTATAAAAGGAACACACGATTATGTAATGGATATACGTTTTTCAATCTATAGTGATTAATAAAAGATCCATAAAGGATCAAAGAATTATTAGTTTATTGTGTTTTCATTACTTGTGTTTAATTCCGCATAGACATAAGTAAACAGAGATTCTCTATATAGTATTGCTTTTGATTACATTAGCAGTCTGTCACACCCCCAGAATCGGGTCCAGCGGAAGCATACAAGTAGCTGGGGTGTAACTCAATTGGTATTACAACACAAGTTCAAAAATGGTTTTCACTTGACTCATTTAGAATGAAATAGCTTAATCAAAAATGTTGAATTTACATTTTTAAAAGTAGTGCGGAAGTAAGCCCTTTAAATAGTTTAAAACGGTCCCCATAAGAATATCAGAGTCTTCTATGACCAAGCCATGTCCTGCCAAAACCTCCAGTAGCGTGCCATTGCTTAGAACCTGAAAATACATGCTAAAACGTCAACACGAGGTTGGTGAGTTCATAGATTTTAGTAATAAGTATTTTTCCCGTAATCAAGTATTTCCAGTAAACAAGTATTTTTGGTAAACAAGTCTTTTCCAGAAATCAAGTATTTTTGGTAAACAAGTCTTTTCCAGAAATCAAGTATTTCCCAGCAAAGGCATCGTAAATCCACTCAGTTACAAGTCCCGCCATAAGAGACTTGTAACCTGTGTGTTTACAACCCACTGCCAAAAGTAATATGTTTAAGTAAACAAGTCATTTGCGGAACACGAGATTTTCATTAGCAAGACAATATAACAAATACCATGTCACAGCTAAAAATAAGGTATACAGTGCCTAAAGCTCATGACCCCGAAGCTCGACGTAATCGTATGCAATCAAGCATAAAATGCCCCAATAAGTGTTTGCCAGACACTCGGAAATAATCCGAATGATATGCGTCCGTTTGACAGGTTGGCGCGACCAACTCGGACGGGGTGTCAACCCAAATAGATCTATCCACAGCATTCGCGCTCACACGCATGAAATTAACGGTTCATGATAAAGGGGACTTCAGTGGCAGTAATAGGTAACTCAGGCAAAGTAACAGTTTTGTATTTATATCCGCAAAAGCAAGAACTTGTTTTCATAAGAAAGTAATCAAGGATGGAATAAGTAATTCATAATGTATTCAAGTAATAAATCAAGTATTTCAACCATCCAGTAATGTTTGAGAAAATGAATCGCGTTAAAGTAAAACAAGCATTGAATTTAAATAGTAATGAGCATGTATCTTCCCCCAAAACAGTTGTAAAACAAGTAAAAGTAGGGGTTATGAACTCACCTGGAACAATTGATATGATAATCAAAAAGGAAAAACGCACGAAAATCGAGGCACAAACGCTCTAACCGCAACCTAAATGATTCATATGTCTTAGGTTCGAAAACGAGGTCAAGCATGCAAGTCATACACTATATTATCACTTGTACATGTTGTTGAAATTTTTATCGTTAAAAATGTAGGTAATCAAAGTGATCTCGTATTTAAGTCATCCACCATTTTAGAAAACGTAGTTTGTAATTCTCATGACCAAATATTAGTCGTCTTGTAAATATATATTTTGAAAATCTCTAACGTACCTAATAAGTATACGTAATGCTTTACCATTTTTATTTACGTCATTTTAGCCAAACTACACTCTAAAATGTCCAAAAGTCCATTTTAATATTTCCATCAGCTTTTGAGAGTAGAATAAAAAGCTGTCAAAATGTATTGTTTCGTCGCAACTTTCCTAGGCCATAACTTTTGCGTCGTAGTTCCGTTTTTCAAGTTCTATATATTCCCGCGAAGGTATTCAAGTGTACTCTAGTATTTTCAAGGTCTCGGCTAGTTTAGAAATCATTACACCTCAGTTTTCCTAGGTAGAAAATCGGGACAGATTCATTGTCTTCAGGAAAATATAGTTTTCGTCGTAAATCTTGAAAATATCATATCTTTTTCGTTATAAGCCCGTTTTATCTCATTCAAGCGGCTATGTTTTCGTTATTAAGTCTACTTTCTACATTTCTAGCCTAATATGGCCACCAAGGTACTGATCTATCAGTAGGAGGTCGAATGGGACAGATTTGACATCAAAAGTGTCAAACTATTTTTACTAGTGTTGTGTTCATTATTACCACTTGACAACAACTCCAAGTCTAGTCCTAGTTCATCCATCAATTTCCCAACTAGTATATGGTGATCTAAACATAAACTTAACAATATTCAAGATCCATGTACAAGATCATCCAAGTATTTAAAACTTCATATCTACTAACATATATGTATATATAAAGTTTTCATCATTTTCTTGTAAAGATTTTTACTAGTAAATTTTCTTGTAATCAAAACTTGTTCAAAACATATTTTCTTGTTAAGAGATCAAGGTGGATGTAAAGTTTTATCAACATGTACCAAGTGATACTAAGTATATATACTAGACAAGCACTAAAATCATGAAAAATCATGAAGTATTAGTAGTGTAAAAGAAAAGATTACTTACAAAGGTGATTAGTGAGATGAAGGTTGTAAAACACTAATGTAACCCCAAGATTAGTACTCCAAACCCTTGATAAACTATCCTAAGTACTCTTGAAAGTGACCAACAAGCTCTCTCTTCTTCCTTGCTCCTTAGGGTGGATCGAATGGTGAGTAAGAGTGGGAAGGTGTTTAGTTTTCTTTGGTAACTAAAAATGGTAATAGGTTTAGGTATATATATAGCAAAATGGGTCAAATGTTAGTCAAAAATACTTGGTCTTGGTCCTTGTGGTCTTGCCGAATTTTAAGGAAAAGGAGGGGGGGCAAATGGGTTGCTCTAGCCACCAAAATTAATTACATGTCTCTCAATATTATGAGGTTGAAACTTGGTAGATTTTGTTGTGCTAATTTTATACATTATAGGGGGGGGGGGGCGGCTCATAGGACAAAAATAGGAAGAAGTTGGTTTGAATTAGTATAAAATGTGTATTTTGAATGTATTGGGTAGTAAAAATATGTATCGGGTATTAGTTTGGTAGTTAACGGAAGTTATACGTAATTAAAAGTAAGATATAAAGAATTTATCTTGGACATCGGAAAATATTTTTAGGACTTTTGTAATAGTTTTGGAAGTATAAAAATACCCTAAAAATAATTGTTGAGAAAGTCGGGTATGTCGGGTGTTACATTCTTGAATAAAGAATTTACGATTGTTGAATTTAAAAACCGTAAGTACTTAAAGAATAGAAATTCATTTTATAGAATAAAATGGTGAACTGGGGAAAGGAGCAAGGTACCGGAGCGTTGTGGACTAAAATTAACCTAAGTCCTAGAGTTCTTAGAATTTATTTAAAAATTCGCGTCGATTCGAGTAAAAGAGCTCATGTAAATTGTTCTAAATTAGATGTCGAGAAATTTTAAATTCGAGTTTAGAAAATAGTATTGACCTGGGAAATAGCGGGTTGTGATATTAGCTGCGAATTTGAAGACCCTCAAACTCAGTTTACGTAATGATGAACGATAATCGTGAATAGTGATTTCCTTCCGGAAATGAATAGTGTCACCTGAATAGTAAAATTTCTGAACGCTTCTCGGAATCACAAACTGACTCCGAAAACGATGAATAGTAAAATGATGAATAGTGACCGGTGAATAGTAAACGGTGAATAGTAACCGTTGAATAGTAAAATTGTCGGGATTTGGAAAATGACCTGAAATTACGAGTTGTGACATTCTCACCCCCTTAAAAGGAACTTCGTCCCGAAGTTCAGTTTGTGTTGGTCTCTAGAGTGGTATTGGTTAAAAGATGATGATATAATCGTGTAAGCTACTGAGCTCTAACAAGGTTCAAGTCTGACGGCCACTAGGCCTACTCTGTCAGAATTCGTAAATGGTTCAGTGTATATCGAGTTTAACTTTATGAAGTTTTCTGAATGGTATTATGCCTTTCCTAGGCAGAACTTTCCACACAATCATGCCACGAACTTGAAATTCTAGTGGTTTACCGCTTATCGAACTTGTAATTGATTCTTGATTTGTAGGAAATTCCTGGTTATTTCATGAATGCTTACGGGACTAGTGAGTTGTGCTTTTCCAAGTTTTGACCCGTCAATGGATGTTGGCACTTCGACCATAGAGTGCTTCGAATGGTGTAGTCTCTAAGCTTGTGTGATAACTATGGTTGCAACTGAATTTGATTTATGGCAAATGGTTAATCCAACCATTTCTAGTGTTATTCACACCCGATTTGGGCATATCTCCCTAGGTTTGAATCAATCTCAAATTCTGACCATTGGTCCACAGATGATAGGTGGTGTGGTTCCAAAGAGATCTTAATGAAATCGTTAGGAGTTGAGGTGAATCAAATTCCTTTATTAGGAATAATTGAAATGAGTATCATGAATCTTGTTTTGAAAGACTTACAGGGTTAAATCCGTAAAAGGGTGTTGTTGAAAATAATAGATTAGGATAAGGTTGTGATCCTTCGCAGGATGTCAGGAATTGAGTCTTTCTCCACCTACGGTGCTTAGTCTCCGTTACTAAGATTTTCCCCCAAGTTATAGGTCATCAACTCACAAACTCCTAAAGGTATAAGTGAGGTAATATAGTGATTGATTTTCAAAGTTTGTTTTGAGATTGTGTTTTGTTCATAAACCTTTCCTGAATAAATGAATCTACAAGTTTAAGCAAACAGCTTTTTAGGTAACATCCTTCTTGATGTTTCAAAATTTAGTAGTTATGCAATATAGGAAAATTTTCAACATAAGGTGGATAATATGGTTTACCAAAGATCGATGTTTGAAATTTTGTAATATTCAATAGTTTTGTAAAAGATTAGCCAAAAGGAATTTGCTTGTCAAAATAAGAGCATCAGAAAAGTATTTCTTACAAGATATATGTTTTGTATAACGGTAGTTTGGAGAAAAATCCATTTTAAAGTGAAAGTATTAAGAGGATAAAATAGCCAGGTAGGTATGTCTGCACAAATGCATAGGTGTCTAACATGTTCGAATAAAGTCTATTGGTGAGGACATGTTCAATTTATAGTCTTGGTTAAAAGGTTGGATTTATCTCTATGGTGTGGCTTAGTGAGCACTCGTATCGAAACAAATCCTGTAATTCAGTCAAACCAATACTTTCTAGACGGTAGAATTTTTGGTGATCAGGCCAGTGATAGTGGTTCGAATGGTTTTGTGATATCTTGCGGTTTCTATTGAGTTTTGAATGGTCTTACTGTACCGAGGTATCCTCCTCATAGAAGGTATGGAAAGTCTTTCCTAGGGAGGTCATTGATAATATCCACTTATCAATATAGGGAGTAGTGAGGGATGAGTGACATCGGAATCTAGAGAGTGTTAGCTAATTCCTTATATATATATGGGGGTGGGGAAAGGAAATGATAGTGATGGTGAGAAGGGAAGAGACTGTGACAACTGCAACAAAATGAGATTGTGACAAAAGAAAATACTGTGATATGAGTGTATTGTGCATAAATATGAAAGTTCATGAAATAAAATGACTAACTGACATGCTTCCAATCGGTGGTTTACGAAGTGATGAAAAGTATGAAGGTTCCAACAACGAGAGTATACATACACATGAATGAAACATTTGGAAAATGAGTTGAGAATTCAATCCAGACATAATCTTATTATAACCATTCTCAGTGTTGCAAAATTCACTTCTGAGTCAGACATAGGTGGTCAGCCTATATCTCACTATCCCGGGTCGAATATAGATGACCAGTCTATATTCCACCGAGGTTCCATGAATTTTGAAATACTCAGCTCAGTTATACTAATACCATGTCTTTCACAAATACCAAGAGGTTCTGAAAGACAAAAGCAAGTGACCAAACCCGAGGTCAAATGATAAAACTATGCAAGGAAAAACATAACGCGGTGAAATATATGATACATGAACATGCTTATATGAAAGATAGTTATAGTAATCAACTATGATAAATGAATATAGTATATCAGATAATGAGACACAAATCTCATCACCTAAGTCAGCAACAAACTACAAATGAGGCATCATCTTGGCAGGCAGGCACGTGACGGTCATAGGGTTAAGTTTTCGTAAAAGTAGCTATAGTCTAGGTTTTAAAAACACTTAGTTCGCTATAGCCAAAGCTCTGATACCAATCTGTCACACCCCCAGAATCGGGTCCAGCGGAAGCATACAAGTAGCTGGGGTGTAACTCAATTGGTATTACAACACAAGTTCAAAAATGGTTTTCACTTGACTCATTTAGAATGAAATAGCTTAATCAAAAATGTTGAATTTACATTTTTAAAAGTAGTGCGGAAGTAAGCCCTTTAAATAGTTTAAAACGGTCCCCATAAGAATATCAGAGTCTTCTATGACCAAGCCATGTCCTGCCAAAACCTCCAGTAGCGTGCCATTGCTTAGAACCTGAAAATACATGCTAAAACGTCAACACGAGGTTGGTGAGTTCATAGATTTTAGTAATAAGTATTTTTCCCGTAATCAAGTATTTCCAGTAAACAAGTATTTTTGGTAAACAAGTCTTTTCCAGAAATCAAGTATTTTTGGTAAACAAGTCTTTTCCAGAAATCAAGTATTTCCCAGCAAAGGCATCGTAAATCCACTCAGTTACAAGTCCCGCCATAAGAGACTTGTAACCTGTGTGTTTACAACCCACTGCCAAAAGTAATATGTTTAAGTAAACAAGTCATTTGCGGAACACGAGATTTTCATTAGCAAGACAATATAACAAATACCATGTCACAGCTAAAAATAAGGTATACAGTGCCTAAAGCTCATGACCCCGAAGCTCGACGTAATCGTATGCAATCAAGCATAAAATGCCCCAATAAGTGTTTGCCAGACACTCGGAAATAATCCGAATGATATGCGTCCGTTTGACAGGTTGGCGCGACCAACTCGGACGGGGTGTCAACCCAAATAGATCTATCCACAGCATTCGCGCTCACACGCATGAAATTAACGGTTCATGATAAAGGGGACTTCAGTGGCAGTAATAGGTAACTCAGGCAAAGTAACAGTTTTGTATTTATATCCGCAAAAGCAAGAACTTGTTTTCATAAGAAAGTAATCAAGGATGGAATAAGTAATTCATAATGTATTCAAGTAATAAATCAAGTATTTCAACCATCCAGTAATGTTTGAGAAAATGAATCGCGTTAAAGTAAAACAAGCATTGAATTTAAATAGTAATGAGCATGTATCTTCCCCCAAAACAGTTGTAAAACAAGTAAAAGTAGGGGTTATGAACTCACCTGGAACAATTGATATGATAATCAAAAAGGAAAAACGCACGAAAATCGAGGCACAAACGCTCTAACCGCAACCTAAATGATTCATATGTCTTAGGTTCGAAAACGAGGTCAAGCATGCAAGTCATACACTATATTATCACTTGTACATGTTGTTGAAATTTTTATCGTTAAAAATGTAGGTAATCAAAGTGATCTCGTATTTAAGTCATCCACCATTTTAGAAAACGTAGTTTGTAATTCTCATGACCAAATATTAGTCGTCTTGTAAATATATATTTTGAAAATCTCTAACGTACCTAATAAGTATACGTAATGCTTTACCATTTTTATTTACGTCATTTTAGCCAAACTACACTCTAAAATGTCCAAAAGTCCATTTTAATATTTCCATCAGCTTTTGAGAGTAGAATAAAAAGCTGTCAAAATGTATTGTTTCGTCGCAACTTTCCTAGGCCATAACTTTTGCGTCGTAGTTCCGTTTTTCAAGTTCTATATATTCCCGCGAAGGTATTCAAGTGTACTCTAGTATTTTCAAGGTCTCGGCTAGTTTAGAAATCATTACACCTCAGTTTTCCTAGGTAGAAAATCGGGACAGATTCATTGTCTTCAGGAAAATATAGTTTTCGTCGTAAATCTTGAAAATATCATATCTTTTTCGTTATAAGCCCGTTTTATCTCATTCAAGCGGCTATGTTTTCGTTATTAAGTCTACTTTCTACATTTCTAGCCTAATATGGCCACCAAGGTACTGATCTATCAGTAGGAGGTCGAATGGGACAGATTTGACATCAAAAGTGTCAAACTATTTTTACTAGTGTTGTGTTCATTATTACCACTTGACAACAACTCCAAGTCTAGTCCTAGTTCATCCATCAATTTCCCAACTAGTATATGGTGATCTAAACATAAACTTAACAATATTCAAGATCCATGTACAAGATCATCCAAGTATTTAAAACTTCATATCTACTAACATATATGTATATATAAAGTTTTCATCATTTTCTTGTAAAGATTTTTACTAGTAAATTTTCTTGTAATCAAAACTTGTTCAAAACATATTTTCTTGTTAAGAGATCAAGGTGGATGTAAAGTTTTATCAACATGTACCAAGTGATACTAAGTATATATACTAGACAAGCACTAAAATCATGAAAAATCATGAAGTATTAGTAGTGTAAAAGAAAAGATTACTTACAAAGGTGATTAGTGAGATGAAGGTTGTAAAACACTAATGTAACCCCAAGATTAGTACTCCAAACCCTTGATAAACTATCCTAAGTACTCTTGAAAGTGACCAACAAGCTCTCTCTTCTTCCTTGCTCCTTAGGGTGGATCGAATGGTGAGTAAGAGTGGGAAGGTGTTTAGTTTTCTTTGGTAACTAAAAATGGTAATAGGTTTAGGTATATATATAGCAAAATGGGTCAAATGTTAGTCAAAAATACTTGGTCTTGGTCCTTGTGGTCTTGCCGAATTTTAAGGAAAAGGAGGGGGGGCAAATGGGTTGCTCTAGCCACCAAAATTAATTACATGTCTCTCAATATTATGAGGTTGAAACTTGGTAGATTTTGTTGTGCTAATTTTATACATTATAGGGGGGGGGGGGGGGGGGCGGCTCATAGGACAAAAATAGGAAGAAGTTGGTTTGAATTAGTATAAAATGTGTATTTTGAATGTATTGGGTAGTAAAAATATGTATCGGGTATTAGTTTGGTAGTTAACGGAAGTTATACGTAATTAAAAGTAAGATATAAAGAATTTATCTTGGACATCGGAAAATATTTTTAGGACTTTTGTAATAGTTTTGGAAGTATAAAAATACCCTAAAAATAATTGTTGAGAAAGTCGGGTATGTCGGGTGTTACATTCTTGAATAAAGAATTTACGATTGTTGAATTTAAAAACCGTAAGTACTTAAAGAATAGAAATTCATTTTATAGAATAAAATGGTGAACTGGGGAAAGGAGCAAGGTACCGGAGCGTTGTGGACTAAAATTAACCTAAGTCCTAGAGTTCTTAGAATTTATTTAAAAATTCGCGTCGATTCGAGTAAAAGAGCTCATGTAAATTGTTCTAAATTAGATGTCGAGAAATTTTAAATTCGAGTTTAGAAAATAGTATTGACCTGGGAAATAGCGGGTTGTGATATTAGCTGCGAATTTGAAGACCCTCAAACTCAGTTTACGTAATGATGAACGATAATCGTGAATAGTGATTTCCTTCCGGAAATGAATAGTGTCACCTGAATAGTAAAATTTCTGAACGCTTCTCGGAATCACAAACTGACTCCGAAAACGATGAATAGTAAAATGATGAATAGTGACCGGTGAATAGTAAACGGTGAATAGTAACCGTTGAATAGTAAAATTGTCGGGATTTGGAAAATGACCTGAAATTACGAGTTGTGACACAGTCTATCGATCCATTGGCTCAAAGATCTATCAAGGAGTAGATCTTACAATCCTAAAACACCAAAACAACCCAATCAACGAGTTTTTTTTTACTTCTAACCGAGAAAACCAATAAACTAATCCACCTAAATGGTAAATCAGATTCCCTTAATACACAGTAGCATTCTCAAGAGCATAATGTCATAAAAATTGCATTTTAAAACGACCCATTATTTATTGATACTAAATCCACATAATTAGCTTATAAATAATAAGACCCACCTTAAATCATCAAACTTTACGCACTAAAAAAAACGCAATCTTTATTCTTAGGGTACTAATTAACATATATGAGTTGCTCAAAGAACAATAACAACAAAACCACTAAAATTGTAAAGTAATCCCAAGTGAAATTGTTGGCTATTGTGTTTCCAAATCAAAATTTTTTAAAAGCATCGAAGATTAATTAAAATGTCACATTCATTGGGTAATTCTATGGAACACTTGGTGATCCCCTAAAATTAAGTCTTGAGAAACACACAACAAACTAAAAGGTTAGTCGCATTAACCCTTAATCATGTAAATTGAACATTCCTAATCACCTGCTAAAACACACAACCATACAAATTAAACTGAAGTTGCAAATTAACAAAACCACTAAAATGAATCATCATAATAAAACCCCCCAATATGGATAGGGTATAAAAAAATTTAATACAAATAAATTATTTACCTTACTCACAGGCAAAATGTTATTTTGAATGTAATCATCCTCTTTCATGTTGTTGGTACAAATCCTTTGATTATTTTATCATCATATAAAATAAGCATTGGACAGAACATTAAGACAAAATTGATGTCCATATCAAACAATACTGATGATATGTAAACACATAAGCTACTTTAGATGGATCTTGAATCGGGAATAAATTGTTGTAAATATAGAAATGTTCATTTTATTCTCAATTATAATAAATATTGATGATATAGAAAGTGTGATGTAAATATTAAAAAACCTTGACAAAGAGATGATGGTGAAAAATGTGTGTTTGTTTGAATTACTGGGGAAGATATGAAAGAGTTTTAGTTTTGCGGGAAAGAAGGGAGTGAAATTATTGAAGAAAAGGAGGGTAAAATAGTCATTTTACACGCCACTAACGTGAAAAGGTTAACGAGCGTTAGCCAAAAAACAATTTTTGCACGCCTCAAAGACATTATTTGCATATTGGAAACCGCTCCGGTATACTTTTTGCATAATCATCCTCTTTCATGTTATTGGTACAAATCCTTTGATTATTTTATTATCATATAAAATAAGCATTGGACGGAATATTAAGACAAAATTGATGTCCATATCAAACAATACTGATGATATGTAAACACATAAGCTACTTTAGATGGATCTTGAATCGGGAATAAATTGTTATAAATATAGAAACTTTCATTTTATTCTCGATTATAATAAATACTGATAATATAGAAAGTGTGATGTAAATATTAAAAAACCTTAACAAAGAGATGATGGTGAAAAGTGTGTGTGTGTGTGTTTGAATCACTGGGGAGGATATGAAAGAGTTTTAGTTTTGCGATAAAGAAGAGAGTGAAATTATTGAAAAAAAAAGGAGCGTAAAATAGTCATTTTATACGTCACTAATGTGAAAAAGTTAACGAACGTTAGTCAGAAAATCATTTTTGCATTAACAGTAACGCCTCAAAGACATTATTTGCAGATTGGAAACCGCTCAGGTATACGTTTTGCATATTGTTTTGTAAGAGGACAATATTTGCATTTTTGCCAAAATTTAAGGAAATTTTTTTGCAGTTTACCCTTAAAACTGTATGCATTTTGTAATGAAAATAATTTAGGACAAAAGGAATATTTACTTATTTCCATTATCCACTAAAAAACCAAATATTTTAGGAGTACAGTATGTGTTTTCTTTTATTAGCTTATCAACTAAACTAACCACTACTCGCCCCCCTCCCCGGCAATGGCGGCCACCACCTCACTCACAACACCCCAACCACCACCCCACCACCTCCTCCACACCTCCTTCACCTTCCTCAAACCCCACCGCACACTCTTCACACCATTCCTCAAACCATTCCCCAACCACCACCACCACCACCGTATCCTCGCCATCGCCACACCAGACCGCGTAGCACGCTTCGAAAACCACAACAACCAAGAACCCGAAACAGACCTTATCTCATCATTCAACGAACGCATACTCAAAGACCACTTCACAAAGCGCAATTCAGGCCGTTACAACAACCCCGAACCACATTCCGAGAAAAAGGCAACTGTAACTGACGAAGAAGTTGATAAATATATACACCTAGTTAAACAGCAGCAGCAGCGGGGGTTGCGTGAGCTGAAACGAGGTCGTTTAGGTGGAAATGAAGGGAGTGATGGAGTGGTGAGTTATAAAGTGGACCCGTTTAGTTTGGAAGAGGGGGATTATGTTGTGCATAAGAAAGTGGGCATTGGGAGGTTTATGTCGATTAGGCCAAGTATACCGGAGGGGAGTACTGTTCCTATTGATTATGTTTATATTCAGTATGCGGATGGTGTGGCTAAGCTGCCTGTTAAGCAGGCGTCTAAGTTTCTTTATCGATATAATCTGTATGTCTTTGTTTCTACTTTTAACGTTAGAATATATATGATTTATGTTGGTGAATACTTAGTTTAGACTGTTTAGTGCTAGTCATGTGTAGTGTATCCGATTCTAGGTAAGTGATTGTTTAGGCGTCCAATAATGAGTTTGAAGTAACTGCAACAAAATCTATAATTACAAATACGTTACCAAACGTTTTTATAAACTAACTACTAAGTGACAAGTGCTAAGCGCTAGTTTCACCAAACATAGGCGTTGTGTTTGGCGACGAGCTTTTTGGAGTGTTTAACTTTTAAAATATAATGCTTGTTTGGCAACATTTGAAGCATTAATAAAAGAAGCATTAAGCATTAATGTCTAGCCTTTACGGCATTTTACATTTTATAATACCAAAACTTTTATAAAACAAACCATAGCTAACATCTATTGCTTGCTACTGCTAGTAACATAAACAGGTTATTATCTCGTTATCCTTAGTCTAGATTACTGATTATGTAAATTCTAAAATAACCGGAATTTGCCAAACACTCAAACCACATAAGCACAAGTTTTACGTGGTTTTAGTCTGTCTGTGTGGTGGTGGGTTCACACCCTGTGGATTAGTCGGCCAAAAGGTCGGAAACCATGGTTATCCCAAAACAATAAAGTAAACATAAGACACCCTGCAACCAGTCTCCATATCGGTGTATTCAATAATCACTTTCAAAAGCAATTTCAAGTTATCTTTTTGAAACCAAGGTGATTTTTGGATTGTTGTTTGCAGTCCAAATGAAAGTTCAGCGCCTCGAGGCTTGGGGAGATTAAAGGACACAACTATTTGGGAGAAGAGAAAAGTCAAAGGAAAGGTTGCAATTCAAAAAATGGTTGTTGATTTAATGGAGGTTTATTTAAATAGACTAAGATTAAGAAGACCCCCATACCCCAAGAATCCTGCAATGGCGGAATTTGCCGCTCAGTTTCCTTTTAAACCCACCCCTGACCAGGAACAAGCCTTTATTGATGTTGAGAAGGATTTGACAGAGAGAGAAACTCCAATGGATCGATTGATATGTGGAGATGTTGGATTTGGGAAGACAGAAGTTGCTCAACGAGCTCTTTTTTGTGTGGTTTCGTCTGGAAAGCAGGCAATGGTATTAGCACCAACTATTGTATTGGCTCGACAGCATTTTGGTGTTATTTCAGAGAGATTTTCCAGATACCCCAACATTAGAGTTGGGCTTATGAGCAGATTTCAGGTGAAAATAAATTCTTTTTTCTATCTTATGTTATATCATGTGGGTTGATTTTGGATGCAAGGCATATTAGTAAGTGTTTATGGTTAGCTACATCATGAATTACTTTAGAAACATTATTCAGTTACTATGATTCTGCTACAAGTGCACACTTTTACTTCTTTTCGATTGTTTTGATATAAAAAAGCCTGTAATCATGCTGCCTTATATTGACCTTTGGTCATGATTAGAGGTGGCAAGAGGGGTGGTTCGGGAATTTTGAGACCAAAATTAAATCTGGGCTGGGTTGAAATGGGAAATTTTCAAGTATGCGTCAAAACTGGTAGGTTAGGTTGACTTGCTAAACTTTTTTTTTTTTTTTTTTTTTTTTTTTTTTTTTTTTTTTGTCTATTTCTTACAAACATAAACGTGTTAACTATGATTACCAAAAACAATTTTGAGCCACAGATTAAGTCTGGTGGGCTGGGTTGAAATGGGACATTTTTAAGTATGTGTCAAAGGTATGTTAGGTTGACCTGCTAAAACTTTTTTACATCGATATTTCTTACAAACATGAACGCACGTTAACTATGATTGCCAAAAACAATATTATTACATTAATAAGTTAAATTATTAAATAAAATGGTTTGGGAGGTTCTATGCCTTAAAAATACACTTTGAACGACTTTCAACCCATATGACCCTTTCCCCTTTAGCTAATTTTTCTGATTCAACCCATTCGACCCATTTGAGATTAAACACATTCCATATTGACCCGGTCACAAAGTAAATGAGTCCACATTACGACCTATAGTCATGGTACTCAACTAGCAATGTCACTATGGGACTAACATTTTACAGCATGCAGACCAGAGCTGAGAGGGAGGAGTATTTTCATTTGATCCAAAATGGTGAGCTGGATATCATTATTGGAACTCACTCACTTCTTGGTAGCCGTGTCACATACGATAAATTAGGTCTTCTGATAGTTGATGAAGAACAGGTTCGCCTCCTTCTGCCATATATCAAAATTTCAAAATTATCATTACAATTAGATCTTTTGATATTGAGAATTTATAAATGCGACATGAGGTAATCAAGTTTAATGTATAACACGTGTTTTTGGTTTACAGAGGTTTGGCGTCAAGCAGAAGGAAATGATTGCTTCATTAAAAACTTCAGTTGATGTTCTCACTCTTTCTGCAACGCCTATACCAAGGACCCTTTATTTAGCCTTAACTGGCTTTCGTGATTGCAGGTGATACCTTAGCTTCTTTCTTTATTAGTTTTCTCCAAATCTGATTTATACATGTATCTTATGATTTAGGATTGTGAAAAAGTAAACATTTAATTTATCTGTGGAACAAAAGCACTTATTTCTTATATAATCTTTCAGTTTGATCACAACACCACCTCCTCAAAGAGTTCCTATAAAAACTCATCTTTCAGAGTATAGTGAGGAAAAGGTTATATCAGCAATCAATTTTGAGCTGGACCGTGGAGGCCAGGTTTTCTATGTATTACCACGTATTCAAGGTAAGAGTGGTTACCTATTCAAATTTGTCTATTGTTGAAATACGTGCTTCACCCGGGCTCTTTGTATCTGCTTTTGCTGTGTTCTTGGTGGTCTAGTTGAATGAAATTTATTACCATTTACAGGTCTTGAACAGGTTATGGCATTTCTTGAGAAAACATTTCCAGATGTTGAAATTGCCCTTGCTCATGGACAGGTAAATAGTTTCTGTTACGTGAATAGTAAACTAGTTGCAGAAGGACTTACCATTATGTAGTTATCCGCTGATACTAGAAAATAATTATATAATTACCATTCTGCAACTTTTGTGCAGCTATATTCAAAACGATTGGAGAAAACCATGACAAGATTTGTAGATGGAGAAATAAAGATTCTTGTTTCCACAAATATAGTAGAGAGTGGGCTCGACATTCAAAATGCTAACACCATCATTATCCAAGACTTTCAGCAATTCGGGCTTGCACAACTGTATCAGGTTTGTTGTTGGAAATATTCTTTCTTGCTTTTTTAGTCAAATATTTTTTTATTGTTATCATCAGTCATCACAAGTTCATCTTTAACTTGTTTTATAAATTTGTTGGTGTAGTTGCGTGGAAGGGTGGGAAGGTCAAATAAGGAAGCTCATGCTCATCTATACTATCCCAATAAGTTGTTGCTTTCTCCAGAAGCAAAGGTATGATCTTTAAAGATTTAGATATTAATGTGAACCGGTAGTGCGTCCAATATAATTACAAACATATTTTTTTTTATAACAATCTTTTTCTATTACAATAAAATAGCGATTTTTTATGCATCAAGTATTGTGTGACTTTCGACCCTTTGGATTGACCCGTTTGCCCTGTAAAACCCAAATTTGCGTTAGAGTTAGCATTTTGACATGGACGTATAGTAATATTATATTACTTCAGACCAAAATTGTAAATTCTGCATTTCTTTGTAAATTTGAAAAACTACTGTTGAGACTTGATACAGATATACTATTATCTACAACCTTTTGCAACTCTACAGAAAAGGCTTGCAGCTCTTGAAGAGTGTGGTGATCTTGGTCAAGGCTTGCAACTTGCAGAAAGAGACATGACTATTAGGGGGTTTGGTAATATTTTTGGTGTGCAACAAACAGGAGATATTGGCAACGTAGGCATTGATCTGTTCTTTGAAATGCTTTTCGAGAGCTTATCCATGGTATTATGTTTCCCCTTTCTTTTTCTATTTCTATTTGTTAATAATATCTTCTTCAGTATATTTCTTTTGCATCTAACCTTTTTCTCTATTAATATTAATTGTAAAATCTTGTTTTCTTCTTAATACAGGTTGATGTTCATCGAACTCGACCAGTTCCTTACAAATCTGTGAAGGTATATCACATTTCTTATAAATAGCTAATGAGTTAAATGTGCTCACAAAACCTATATTTTACATTAATAATCTAAACTATTGAATTACAACAATTTAAGAGGTTGTACTTGTATGCATAAAATATAGACTATAAGCATTTTTGACCCGTTTGACCTGTCCCCTTTTAGTCAAACTTTTTATTACCCCTTTGGGTTTAAAGACAACCCAAATTGACCCATTTACTTGCCATTTCTAACTTTAAACTCTGTCAATATGTTGATATGTATCTCCATTTTGTTTTGTGTCAGCTTGAGTTGGATATAAACCCTCGTCTCTCTTCCGAGTACATAAACTATCTGGACAATCCCATAGAAGTAGTTAAGGATGCCGAAAAAGCTGCGGAAAAAGACATGTGGAGTTTGGTGCAATTCACGGTGGATTTAAGAAGGCAATATGGAAAAGAGCCTTACGCTATGGAAGTTTTACTGAAAAAACTTTATGTGAAGAGAATGGCTGCAGATATAGGGATCACTAAAATCTACATTTCAGGGAAAACTGTTATAATGATGACAAACATGAGTGAACAGGTATTCATGATGATAAGAGATGCCATGCTTTCAGACATTCACCGCAATATGCTTGAGTTTCAAGGAGATGAGATTAAGGTACAAAACTTGTTACTTCTTTTTAAATATGGCAAAATGGGAGGGTTGGACAGGCAGGATAACACATCAAAGCAGTTTTAGGTCAAAAGTGGTAACTTTTGGTACAAGTCAAATGGGGTGGGGTTGGCCTAAAACAGTTATTGACCAGTAATCGTATTTTTTGTATACACTATTAGCGTAAAATTAATTAATAGTATTATACACTATCAAACTTAGTCTAATCAGGAATAAAATGGTTTAGGAGGTTTTATGTCACTTGGGTGATTTCCGATAGGTTCGACACATTTCCTTAGCTATTTTTTTAAATGTCACTTGGGTGATTTCCGATAAGTTTTACCAGTTTGACCCCGTATAAATGAAACATAGCCTAAATTGACTCATTCAGAAGTAAATGGATCAATACTGCACCTTTACTTGTTTGCATTTTAACTCTGAGATGGATTGGTGTGTTACAGGCGGAATTACTTATAGATCTACCGAAGGATCAGCTTCTTTCTTGGATCTTCCAGTTGTTAAGCGAACTTCATTCTGCACTACCAGCCCTGATAAGATACTAGAGTGACGAAATGCTCACCAAAAGCAATCAAGATATATTGTATATGATGCATAAACAAGCCGGTATGGAACCTAGCTTTTTCTGTCGCATGGGTTAAACCCAAACCCGAATAATGCACGCTGATGCTGCATATACTAGTAGGGTGTACACATGTAAGGTGCGTAGAATGGCATGTGCCTTTTTGATTAATCATTAGTCAGTTCAGCCATGAACTCATTTTTTGGTCACTGGGATTAGAGGGCAAGCAACCCTCATACCCGTTTACGTTTATGGCTGGGGCATAATATATATAGATGGTAAGTGAGGAGAATACGTTGTAACTAATTAGCTCAAGTAAGGGTGAGCAAACGGACCGGATGGACCGGACCGACCGACAAAACCGACCGGACCGACCGAAGACCGGACCGACCACATTCGGTCCGGTCTCGGTCTATGGTTTTACCGGTTCTCGGTCTTCGGTCCGGTCCGGTCTTGGCCGGTCCGGTCCGGTTTTTGGACCATGCTCACCCTTAAGCTCAAGTACTGGCTTATTGTAATTATCATCATAGATTTTATGTATTTTTTATAGCCCTTCAATAGAGAATATTGAAAAGTGATTGTTTCATGAAAATGCTCGACTATCCTTCTACTACCTCCGTCTCAATTTTATTGTCCATCTTTCTATTTTAGTATGTCTCAAAATTGATATTTACAAAACTAAAAGTAAACATTAATTAATTTTCAAATTTGTTTCACAAAAACCAAAGCAGTAATTGATACATTTTTCATAAATGGTATGTTTTTTTTGTCTGTGAACAATAATTTTAAGGACCTATAATGTGTACAAGCCAAGTATAACTTGAGCGACATTGAAGCTATTTTTTGCATGCTGTAAATTGTTTTCAGATGAAAGTAGATTAAGATTAATGATTTATCTTATTTAAAAATATCTTCTTGGATCACTCAAATCAGAGGTGTTGGTTTATTGGAGGAAGCTGGAAGTAAATAGATTTGTTAAAAAAGATAAACTAAACTAAGGTTGTGTTTGTTTTTTTTTAAAAACATCTTAACAGCCTCTTAATAGGCTAAATGTCTGAATCGGTCAGACATTTGGTCGTTCAGACCGTTTTTTTTTTTTTTTTTTTTTTTTTTCGTTCAGACGCGTTCAGATGCAGTAAGATCTTAATGGTTTAGACTTGAGAGGGGTGTCTGAATGCGCCTTGTTGCCTCTTGGTGACACAAATAAAAACCAAAAAAAAAAAATAGTACGAGCAAGCAAATGTGCGGTTCAAACATGAGTTTTTTTTCCCGTTCAGATGCGGTCAGATTTAAACATTTACGCATCAGATTCAGATTCAGATGTGCGGTTCAGATTCAGATTCAGACCCTCTTAACAAACAAACACCACCTTAATAAACGTCAACTCCTTAATTAAAAAACGATTTATTTTGGCTGGAATATATGGTTGGTAAATAAATTTATATAATTAAAGTATTTAATACAACTATTTGATTGGTTCATTAAAGAAAAATATATGTTTGGTCATACCGTAACTTTAGGTAATGTTGCGTCAACTTGTTTCTCTCGAAGAACAAAAAAGTCAACCAAGAAAAGTCGTCAAAATGTAGGTATTAAATCCATGGGGCATTTTAGTAATTTCAAGAAAAAGAATTTCTAGAGTTTGGTTTGGTTTGGTTATTGTCGCCGACGGCTGGGCTGGCTTCTTCTTGTTGCTGGGGTGCGTTGTAATATCACATGTGCCTCGTTTACCCCTTAAAACACAACAACAACGACCTGCCTGCCCCTGGTCAAATTAATACACCTTCCTTCTTTTAATTCTCAATTCAAATTCTTGTTTGATTCCGTACTACTTCCTTCCACGAATAATCTCTGTTATATAATTTTCTGCCCTGTTTCTAGATCACCAATTTTATAAAATTCATCATTACATTCTATTATATCAAAATATTACAAATTCATCAATATCTGCTCTTCAAGATTTAATTCAACACACTATCAGATTTATTTACTCACCTCAGGTACAAATTCTTGGACTTTGATCTCCGATCTAGCATTTATATTTTTTAACCACCTGATCTGATTCATTAGGTCACCGACACATTTAATTTCCAAATTTGGGGGAACTTTATTATCATCATAACTAGATCTTGTAATAAATAAGTATCAAAATTGATTAGTATTTATTTGGTAGTATCACAGCTAGTATACTGCTTTTTACATTAACTAGTCAAGTTACTGATTATTTTCTATGATAATATGTAAAATGCTACTACTAGTTATTAATAACTTATTATGCTAATTGTTTGTTATGATTATTTCTGCACATGTTAAGCGGGTGTTTGTTTCAGTTTATATAGCCGGCTTATTGCTTATTTGGTTTTTGGGCTTATGTATCATCAGCTCACTTTTTGTGGCTTATTTTAAAATTTTTCGGCTTATATAAGTTTATTAGGTCATAATAAACTTATATAAGCCGAAAAGTTTCAAAATAAGCCACAAAATGTGACCTTATGAAACATAAGCCAAAAACCAAATAAGCAATAAGCCGGCTATATAAGCCGAAACAAACACCCCCTATGATTATTTCTGCACATGTTAAGATAATTATTATAAAAGGCAAGTTCGAGTTCATTAAATTGAAAATTACGGAATTAAAGTCGCATGATTTTTGAATGCACGTGTTTTTATTTGTTCTAAATTAATGTGTTTGAAATAAATGCTTGCTTGCAGGCAATTAATTTCCGTTCTTTTTGGATAAGGTGGATATACACTAGCGGATGGGTGTTAGAGAAGGTGGTTCTTTGCGTATATTGATTACGGTTCAATAGTAGTCGTATCTCGATTGTATATTTCTAGGAATAGGAATAACACCTCTCCTCTGTCACATAGAGAGTTTTGTTATCTATGGGGGAGTGGGTGATTGGAGCTTTTATTAATCTTTTCGGCAGCATTGCTATCAACTTCGGAACTAATCTTCTTAAATTGGGTCATGACGAGGTACTTCACGCTCCTTTTTGTCATATTGCGTTATGATGTTTGTAATAAATTGCCATATTTTTTACCTCCGTTGAGCTCTATTGTGAACGTTGTAAGCATCTTGTAGCTTATGCATTATGATGTTCGCAATTATTTGTAATAAATTGTCACAACACTTGCATTAAATTTGAACGAGTTAGCTTCTTTCAGCTTCCTTCATGCATTGCCTATATTGGGTGTTCTAAAGTGGATATGTATTCATCTTGTTGTTTAATCTGAGTTTTAATCAAAACATTGTAGAGAGAAAGACATGCCGTGCTAGGTGAAGGAATAAATGGAAAGACAATACTTAGGCCTATTATAAGCTTCCAGTCTTGGAGAATTGGTAAAGTGACAGTTTTTGGTGTTTTCTCTTTAATCTGTTACTTTTTCTCGTATGTTACGCGTCACATTGATGCTATTTTGATCCGTTTTGCAGGTATACTGTTTTTTGCTTTTGGAAACGCTCTTAACTTTATATCATTTGGATATGCTGCTCAGGTCAGTGTGAAGATGTTCTTTGATCTCTAATAAACGACTTATTCAAGATCCTAACGACTTGATATAATTTGGCGTGTATACTCCTAGTTACATTTTTATGAACTTTGCTTTTTCAAAACATTGTGAGAATAACCATGCGTAATCCAAGTTTGTAAAAAATAGATTGTAGTGAAGTGAACTTAGATATATAACAAATTCCCATTTTTAACTAACATCTAAAATTATTTTACCTCATGTTATCATTATTCATTCCTATTTTCTGTGTGTCTTCTGTTTGAGCAGTCACTTCTTGCCGCATTGGGTTCTGTCCAATTTGTGTCAAACATTGCATTTGCCTATGTTGTCCTGAACAAAACAGTGACTGTCAAGTAAGCTTAAAAGTTCTACAGCATACTTTTCACCTTGCCATAACTTGATTTCAGTTTCTAACAACAATTTTACCCTTTTCATATGCAGAGTAGTAGTTGCCACGACGTTTATAGTCCTTGGAAACACGTTCCTTGTTGCTTTTGGCAATCACCAGTCACCTGGTATACAACATTGGTTTCATGTCTACTATTGAATTATAACAATTTAAATGGTCATTCATTCACATGTGTACAATTATGTCAATATTACAGTTTACACACAAAACCAGTTGGCAGAGAAGTACAGTAACATTACCTTCCTTTTTTACTGTCTACTATTGGTTGTGGTGGTTATCATACATCACTATATATACAGGTTAGAAACATTATGCCTATATAAGATTAAATTATTTCCAAAGGTCAGTAGTTTCTTGTATGAGCTAATCCTTTTTTTTTTTTTGAATTCTGAATGAACAGGAGAGGAGAATGGCTACTCTCTATTCCAGGAAAGGATTTTTCGCCCTACTGGAAATTAATAATTCCATTTTCATATGCGGTAGTTTCAGGAGCCATAGGATCATGTTCAGTTCTTTTTGCAAAGTCCCTGTGAGTTGTTGATTAATGCTACGGTAATCTTGGTTTTTAATTTGGATCACTTGATATTAAGACTTCATTTTTTTTCCTCTTTCCAGTTCAAATCTTTTGAGATTGTCCATGTCAAGCTCATATAGGCTGGATAGCTGGTTCACGTATTCGATTCTTTTGTTGTTTCTATGTACTGCTGGATTTTGGGTAATGATTAAAGGAGTTTTTTTTCCTATTTTTTGTGGATGCAAAAAAATCAAGTATTGATTTGTTTCTACTTGCTATATCTGCAGATGGCAAGGTTGAATGAAGGATTAGCGCAGTTTGATGCGATACTTATAGTCCCCATGTTTCAGATTGCTTGGACCTTCTTCTCAATTATTACTGGATTTGTGTATTTTCAGGAATATCAGGTTCTCTATCTCCGACTGTATCTAATCTTTGATATTATCTCCTTATATGTGTTAAAAGTTGTCTGACATCACTTGTTTTTTATACCAGGTAATGGATATCTTGAGGACAGTTATGTTTATTTTGGGAATGATTTCAGTATTCATAGGGATTTCATTGCTGGCACCCGATGAGCCTAAAGGTATGTTGAGTTCCGTTTAATAATTACATGCTAAGTCTGAAGTGGAAATTTAGGCGGTTGGGTGACAAGTCAAAATGGGTACATGTCTAAACAGGCAAAAATGCACCCTGTCTGCTAAATCTTTTCTTTTGAAGATAATAATAACCTATATATGATGTAGGGGAAATCTTACCTGCAGCAAGAAGCAGTATTAATGAAATATAAATTTCTATAAAACTTATTACTTAAACAATATTGTAGCATCAAAACTCAAAAGTATTTAACAGGTCAACAGTATTAAGTCGTCACAACCTGTACTCAATCATTTGATTCCAGAACATTATAGTATCTAAATAGTATAGCTTTTGTAATCATATTTAATACTTTAGCTATCTATAAAATTCAAGAAAAAGGACAAAAGGTGTGTTGGCGGGTAAACACAATCCAATCCGACCTGTTTTGACTCACAAGTTCTTAGAACACTTTTGTTGAGTCCATATGGGCCCGTTAAATATGTTATTACACCCAAATTGACCCATTTTTATCTCATTAGGGCCAAAGTCCCTTCCATGTTCAGCAATGGGATCTTGTCTGATTTTTTCTTCTTATCCAGGTGGAGAAGTTAAAGATGGTTCCTTATCATCTGCGGCTTTACCAAGAGTCAACGCGGAAGTAGAAAGGTTAGTTTGACTTGCAGCAAAAGAATGAAGTCCTCTAGTGTTGACTTAAGAAGAATCAACAGTTGACTAATCTAGGAGATCTAGAACTAGTTTATTTCCCAAAAACATGTAGTCTTTCATTATTAATGAACACGTGTTTATATATGGGGAAATAACACGAGTGTTATTTTAAAGGTTGATCAAGCCAATTGAAGATTCACCAATCAAGGATTTGAAGTCATTTACACGAGCATTGGCAGCAAAAGCCTCAGCTGCTGTTACCAGGGCAAAGGTTGTGCGAATTCTCATTCCCGATTGGAATGGAATCAAAAGATGTAATCTGTGAACTTATTTTCTCATATGTTGTAATGTTTTTGGGTACAGAGTACTTGCACATTGTTGCTTGGTATGGGAGATGATGCCATGCATGGTTCATCAGTTTTTGCGATGCCAATGGTTTCATCAAAAATGACGGGATTCAGGGGTGTTGGGGGTGACCGATCAAAGTTGATGTCATTAAGAAGTCCAACCGGTTGGAGTAGGATTCCGGTGGTTGAGGAAAGTGTAAATATGCTGGAGACTACTTCAAGTGGAGAGGATTAGTACATCACGTTTATTGATTTTCTTTGTAATTGAAGGTGTATGTTTGTTGTAATTGGGGAAAAGAGGAAAGAATCACTGCCACTAGGAAGGTGTTGTATAGTTTGATTTGATTGGGATTGGATTGGAATGGATATGGATGTATATGTTCTTTGATTTTTTAAAATTCTTTTGTTTGACAAAGGTAGGCTTTGTTTTTTATATGGGTTTGGCTAACGTGTGACCGATAGACTTTATTCAATTCCCTTTACACAAATATTACTTTCCGTCGCTCTGTTTCAGCCACTTTTTTTAAAAGCTGCTGCGATCTTTTTTCCAACAAGCTTTTTTGCGCTTCCACTTGTTAATACACTGCTTTAAAATGTCAATTTGGGGATATGGCTGAGGTTATTATCGTAGTCTTTTGTTATGTAGTAACTTAAACTTTGTGCATATGTTAGTTTCTATGTGTTTTCCTGATATCTAATGGTTTAATTCTTTAATAAACCGCTTCATGTCCCCTGCCAGAAAGAAAATATGCATTTGTGTATCTGTCTCCGGGTTTTCTCATATTATCATGCGCGTGTTTTCTAGCTATCATGTAGTCACATTCAAAATGTAGACAGTTTTAGCTCAATCGAGATATTTTTCTTTTGAAGGTGGAAATTTAGGTGTTATGGAACTAGTATGTCATGGGTGGTGAGCATGCTCAAGGATTTTGTGTAAAGAAGATATTCAAATGTGACCCCTAAATGGATGAGTTTTATTTATTTTATTTTATTTTATTTTATGAGGTTTATACTTTTTAGACGAATGAAAAACAAATTGTTAAAGAGCTTTTCTGCAGAAACGTCTTATATTCAGAAAAGCTAGCTGAAGCTTAAGTTTATAATGTAAGAAGTAACATTTAATTTTAAGAACTTATAACTTTTTCTTTGAACTCATATAGCAGTTTAGTCGCCCAAATAAAGCTTAAGCGGTATTATTTAACTTCTTTCGGTTATTTTATTTTATTTTATTTTATTTATATTTTATTTTAAACGGCAACTAACTATCTCACACTATTTACACCACGTCTTTCTTTCTGACTTCTACCTCTATTTGAAAATATAGATTGAAAGAAGCTTCTATTTATAGGCCTTGGAGGCGCTTAACTCTTTCTTATTATTAGTAATAATTGTTGTCTTAGTTTCATAACATGTTGCAACCCCGGCTTTTCATGAATATGTAAGCAGATCCACTCGATTTTAGTGTGCTGAATAATTCTCTTCGTACGGATTGGAGTACGAAAGGCCCTGGCCAAAAAGGGAATAAATGTTAGAGTTTTACAATCAAATAACAAAAATATGTGGAAGCTAGGATCAAGTATAACACGTATAAAGATTAACTAAAACATAAATAGTAACGTACCCGATGCACTTCAATAAATCTTCATCTTGTGTAATTATAGATCTATGATAAACCCCTTACCGTTTTGTTTATCGATCTCTTGATAATAACTATAGTGAGTTATTACCTCGTTCTTGTACACACAAATTAAACCGTATTAAGGTTATGCAAGTAACTACACAAGACGTATTTTTGATTCACAAAGATCGACCCACTCTCCCTAGGGATGTGTGCCGATCGGTTTTGGAACAAGAAAAGGAGAGGAAAAAGTTAGGGATAATTGTGTGCACAAAAGTTATGAAAACAATTACCCTAAGATTTGTATTTATAGTATTTAAGTAACTTTGGGAACAAGCTAGGGCAAGGGATACCCCTTGTGGAGTGATCGGCCGACCCAAACCCAAGCCCAAGGAGGGGGGGTTCTAGACCCTTCCTTGGTTACCAAATTACATAAACACCCTTTTTCTCTCTTTCGTCTAACGGTCGTTAGTCCTTTTTCCGTTAAGTACTAACAGTCGTTAACATCTCGTGTCTAATAATAAATATAATAAAACATTTATTATTTTTCCTCAATACTCATTTGTAATGTGTGCAATCCCGAGGTCTCGGGTTCGATACTAGACATTTACACATTAATTTATATACGTATATTTAACAGCTCCCACTCGTATATATAATTAATAGTAAAATGACATTGGTTGGCGTCTTGCAACACTCCAATGCCCCCAGCACGACTCGAGCTAGGTTTCCTGAAAAAACCTTTAATGATTCATCATTATAATTATCCTTTTGTTTCTAATACTACATTTAATAAAGATGTGAGTTTCTTTATTAATATTCTGTTTCTCGTCTCTTTATGATTGAACAAAATTACCAAAACATCTGAACGTATTCCAGATAGACTTTGGGCGTGGCAACGCAAACATTTTGTCAACCCTACGAGGGGCCCAACAGTATTAAACTTCTGAACAAATCAGAAGGAACAAATTCTCTCTTAACTACAAGAATAACCCATGAACTTTGCAACACTTCTGAAAACAACCCTTATAACTTCCAATTACGGTAAGCGGTAGATTGCTTCACAAAAATGCACTACATCCATGACACTTATCTGGTATCTCAAGTCTGATGATAACTTTAAATATGATTCTCACATTAAATATTAAATCATATTGTTGGAATAAGTCCAATACTCAATTCATTGAATATCATGTGAAATTGTTATGACTACGCATCAATATACTTTCAAGTATATCCTGAACCAATACTCAAAATTGTCTTAGTTTAATGATATTCCCATATCATTAATCGACAACGGATGATTTAGAATAATAATTTATTCATGGATCTAAACATGCAAATATAAGATATATTATTAAGACAATGAATAAATAAACATAAATAATATTTTATTTCATTAAAATAATAATTGTACATTACATCACTTATCCAAATACTAATCACAAATGGGCATGAAACTTTCAGCTAATTTAAGTCCTTCTTTCAGCATGCTTGTAAAGCTTGGTGCCAGGTAAAGGTTTTGTAAATTGATCTGCTAAGTTTTCATCTGTGTGAACTTTGAGCATTTCGACTTATTCTCGAACATAGTGATGCTTAATCGGGAAATGTCTGGTGCCTTTCATGATTCCAGGTTCATTGACAAATGTAATTGCAGCTGAGTTGTCACAATACATTTTCATAGGTCGTCAAATCGAAGGCATAACCCCAAGCCCTGAAACAAACTTCCTAATCCAAACAGCTTTCATTGCAGCTTCTGAAGCAGCTATATACTCACTTTCTGTAGCAGACATCGCTAGTACACTCTGCTTTCTACTCCTCCAATCCACTGCTCCTCTATTAATGACAAAGACATAACCCGTCTGAGACTTCGTATTATCCTTATCACCTTTCCAAGAAGCATCGCAGTAACCTGTAACATCAAGTTCTGCAGATGGAATACCCCCATAAACTAAGAACATCTCTTTAGTTGCCCTAAGGTACTTAAGAATATTCTTAACAGCAGTCCAGTGTTTTTCACCTGGATTCTGCTGATATCGACTGGTTAAATTCTGAGCAAACGCCACATCAGGCCTTGTGCTTTTCACCGCATACATTATAGATCCCACAGCGGAAGCATAAGGGACTCTCTTCATGCGTTGCACCTCTGCAGGTGTTGAAGCACAAACTTTCTCGCTCAAGCCATGTTGTTCTTGCATCGGCAAATATCCCTTCTTGGAATTTTGCATATTGAATCTCTTCAATATTTTATCAATGTAAGCACTTTGGCTTAATCCAATTAATCGCTGAGATCTATCTCTATATATCTTGATTCCCAGAATAAATGCAGCTTCCCCTAAATCTTTCATAGAAAAGCAACTTCCAAGATATGCCTTAACCTTTTACAAACTTGGAATGTCGTTTCCAATGATCAATATGTCATCAACATATAAAATAAGGAAAATTACATTACTCCCACTAGCTTTGTGATATACACATGGCTCATCAAGATTTTGAGTGAATCCATACTTTTTAATTTCACTATCAAATCTCTTATTCTATTGTCGTGATGCTTGCCTCAATCCATAAATGGATCTTTTAAGCTTGCATACATGATTTGGGAATTCTGGATTCACAAACCCCTCAGGCTGTGCCATATAGATATCTTCATCTAGGCGACCATTTAAGAAGGCGGTTTTGACATCCATTTGCCAAATCTCCTAGTCATAGTAAGCTGCTATGGCTATAAGAATCCTAATAGCCCTAATGTCAGCTACAGGAGAAAAGGTCTCCTCATAGTCAACACCAAAAGTTTGAGTATAGCCTTTAGCTACCAAACGGGCTTTATAGGTGTGTACAATGCCATCTATATCAGTCTTTTTCTTGTAGAGCCATTTACTCCCAACTAACTTGGCACCCGGAGGTAGGTCTACTTCTTCCCAGACTTCATTGTCTTCCATGGATTACATTTCCCCATTCATAGCAACCTGCCATTTTTCCTTTTCAGGACCATTCATGGCAGCTTTATAACTTGTAGGTTCATCAAGATCCCCTATTAAGTTATCATCACACTCTACATTAAGACATAGACGTGTAGGAGCTTTCACAGGTCTAGATGACCTACGAATGGGAACCACTTCAACTTCAGGTGGAGGACCTAAACTTTCAGGTTCCACAGGAAGTTGGCTAGTGTTTTCAGAAGGTGCTACATCTTCATGATCGTCTTCCAGATCATATACTCTCCCACTTAATTCTTGAGATATGAGCTCCTTTTCCAAGAAGTCTCCATACCTTGCAACAAAAACTTTGTTTTTAGTTGGGTAATAAATGTAGTAACCCATAGTTTCCTTAGGGTATCCTACGAAGATGCACTTCACAGATCTTTGTTGGAGTTTGTCTGCTGAGTCACGTTTAAAATACGCCTCACAACCCCAGACCTTAAGATAAGACAAGTTAGGAGCTTTTCCAGTCCATAACTCATATGGAGTCTTATCAACCTTCTTTGTTGGAACCATATTAAGAATGCGAACCGCAGATTCTAAGGCATAATCCCAAAATGAATAAGGAAGAGTTGTTAGATTAAACATAGATTGTATCATGTCTTGCAATGTACGATTCCTTCTCTCAGATACACCATTTTGTTGTGGAGTATATGGAGAAGTAAGGTGCTGGACAATTCCCTCCTTTGCTAAGTAATCTATGAACTCCTGACTCAGGTATTCACCACCATTATCGGATCGAAGAGCTTTAATCTTCTTTCCAAGTTGCAACTCTACTTCTGCTTTAAACACTTTGAATGTTTCAAACACCTCATGTTTATGTTTAAGTAAATAAACATAACCATAACGGCTGTAATCATCCATAAATGTTAAGAAGTAGCTAGCACCCCTCCTTGACACATGTCTAAGTGGTCCACACACATCTGTGTGAATAAGACCAAGTAGATCATTCGCCCTTTCAATCCTATTTTTAAAGGGTTTCTTTGTCATCTTCCCAGCAATGCAAGATTCGCACGTATCAAATGATTCATCATTGATCTTTTCTAAAAGCCCATCATGTTGCAGCTTTTTCATGCGAGCCTTGCCATTGTGAGCAAGTCGACAATGCCAAAGATAAGACGAATCCAGACCTTTCTTGATTCTCTTATTATTGATGCTATACATTGAATTATTTTTAACAAAGGCATTATCATTATCATTCATATCAATTTCAAAGACACCATTCACAGCAATAGCATTAAAATAAAAAACACCATTTAAAGAAACTGAAATTCCATTGCTAGAAATAGTATGCTCAAAACCAAGGTTCAACAAACATGAAAATGAAATTACACCTCTAACAATTGACGGTGCATAATGACAATTATTTAAAGATAGTACTAGGCCCGAAGGCAACACTAAATTAAAAACTCCTATAGCTTCAATTCCTGCATGCGCTCCGTTACCCACGTGCAAGAATTGTTGTCCATAGGTCAACTTTCTCTCAACTCTAAACCCCTACAAGGTATTGCAAATATGAATGCCACATCCCGTATCATATACCCATGAATTCAATTTAGGAGTAAGAGTGAATAATTCAATCATAAAGAATGCACCTGATGAACTGGGGTTACCAGCTTCATTCCCCTGCTTCTTGAGTCGCAAGTCATGAATGTAGAGAGGACAATTGCGCTTCCAATGGCCCTTTTCATGACAATGGTGACAAGCCTGATTTCACCTTGTTCTGCTTAGGCTGATACTTCTTCATCTTGGGTTGAGGTTGATAGGCCATGACCTGCTTGCCTTTATCACCTTTCCCCTTGCCTTTGTTAACATGCGATTTCTTCTGGATTCTCCCCCCATGAATCGCCAACACTTGCGGAGTAGGGGCCTTGACCTTGGCTGGTATACTTTTCTCATAATCAACAAGCAATGCGAGTAATTCTGAGACTGTCTTCCCCGAGTAGTGCATGTTGAAATTCTGCACAAAACCAGCAAAGTCCTTGTTAAGGGACCTGTTGATCAAGTGCACTTGTACATTGTTGGGGTAACCAAATCCAATTCTGTGAAGCTGATCAAAAGATTCTTTCATCTCAGTCACATAATCTTCAACTGGTTTACCATCACCATACTTGCAGTTGTGTAGCTTGTCAAGTTCATCATACAATTCAACTGCAGGTGGTTTCTCATAAGACTGCTGAAGTACTTCAAGCATATCTTTAGGGAAAAAGTACTCAAACTTCTTTTGTAATGGAGCACTCATGCTAGTGAGCATTAAACAAGCAACCTCATTATACTTAGCATGTTCCACCCTCCATGCCGCCTTAACTGCTTCTGGTTCAGTAGCAGCAGGCTCAGCAGGGCATTCTTCGGTCAAGTAATCTAGCTTTCCGGACGCCCTCAAGACAATTCTGAGCGAACGGTGCCAATCATTGAAATTCTTTCCAGTCAAATTTTCTCTTTCAAGACGACTCTTGAAAGCAGAAATCACAGTTGGGTTATCGGGTTGAGCCATATCTACAGATAAAAGTTCAAACATTAGTATTTTCGATAATTAATATCTTCAAGAAAATAAAATACCCATAGGCTATATTCATATAACCACCAAAATTTTCTTGAAAATCTAGGATCCAACTTTACATAGATTCCATCACATCAGTCGATCTGCTAGAGGTGAAAGTATAAAAGATGGTAATCTGTCGAACAATAATTGGCAAACAAGATTTCCAATTCCTAGACCATTATGGGATTTACATCAAATTGATTCATCAATTTGCCTTGTAAGCATGTTTCATCCCATCTCATGCTTTAAGTTCTAGGTCTCACGCACAACTTAATTAAGTCGTCTACCTTAGAAACTGTAAAATAACTATCTATGGTCTCACGCATTAACAGAATTTTACCTTGTTATAATAATTTAGCCTAGGTCTCACGTTTACTAAATTAAAATTTCAAGTGTTCCTTATAGATAGATGGCATGTAACTTAAATTTTAAGGGTATTCAATTTTGATATGTTAATCAAAATATGTATAAAGATGCATGCACTCATCTTTATAGCATAAGTTTTCATAAAACTTTTTATTACCAATTCGTGAAATTAATACAGAAAGATTTACTTGAGGTTTAACAAACCCTAAGATGACTTTCTACAAGAATGATTTTAAAAGAAATTCGTTTAAGACGTATTCAAGATTGTGATAACCAAGGCAGACTCTAAGGCTCTTTTCTAAGCCTTCATATCACGATTATGAATTTGTCTTAAAAGAGTTACTTTTAAAAGCATGTTGTACAAAACATCAATCAAACAAAAGTTTATGGATTTAATCTCAAAACATGTAATAAAGTATGAATCTTGCTAGTCTCGCCTTGGAGCGAATTATCGTGCGAAGCGAACCGTTGTTGGCACATAAGACTCCGCAAGATTCAATCTTTATCACTTAGGGTTTCACAATTATTAGTCCGTATTATTTTCTTTATGAAAAATCACCCTTTTATTGCTTACATCATGTCAAACAATTAACAATAAAACAAGTATTCAAAGAAAACAAAACAGCCAATAATAAATTAAAGTGAAACAATTAGCCACATGCAATCCTTATTAGAAAAGATCCTAATAAAATCAAGTCTAGGTATAAACATGCATGTAATCAACTAAGGCCTTCTCCTCTTAATGGAAGAGAGTCACATACATTGACGAATCAATTGGCCAAAGCTAATGTACACACCACATAGCATATAAATTGATTTTAATATATATATATTGGAGTCTTCCCCAATTTTAGATCTATCTAAAACATGTGACCAAAAAAAAAAAAAAAAAAAAAAAAAAAAAAAAAAAGATCCATGACTAACATGCATGTTTCGTCACGAATAAAACCTAACAATTAGCACATAGGCCACAAGATACGTTCACATAACCGGTTAATGACCTAGGGTTTCTAGTGATTACATATAATCCAAGAAAACCACAAAACCCTAATTAGGGTTTCATGGAAAATCGCCCCCCCCCCCCCAAAAAAAAAAAAAAAATTAGGGTTAGGGTTTCGAATTTTTATAAAAAATTTAAAGAAAAAATCCTAGATCAAAACATGTATCTAAAATAATTAAAGATCCGATTTTTATTACGTTTTAGTAATCAATTACATGTTATACATGGCTCGTGATGCCACTGTTAGAGTTTTACAATCAAATAACACAAATATGCGGAAGCTAGGATCAAGTATAACACGTATAAAGATTAACTAAAACATAAATAGTAACGTACCCGATGCACTTCAATAAATCTTGATCTTGTGTAATTATAGATCTATGATAAACCCCTTACCGTTTTGTTTATCGATCTCTTGATAATAACTATAGTGAGTTATTACCTCGTTCTTGTACACACAAATTAAACCGTATTAAGGTTATGCAAGTAACTACACAAGACGTATTTTTGATTCACAAAGATCGACTCACTCTCCCTAGGGATGTGTGCCGATCGGTTTTGGAACAAGAAAAAGAGAGGAAAAAGTTAGGGATAATTGTGTGCACAAAAGTTATGAAAACAATTACCCTAAGATTTGTATTTATAGTATTTAAGTAACTTTGGGAACAAGCTAGGGCAAGGGATACCCCTTGTGGAGTGATCGGCCGACCCAAGCCCAAGGAGGGGGGGGGGGGGGGGGGGGTTCTAGACCCTTCCTTAGTTACCAAATTACATAAACACCCTTTTTCTCTCTTTCGTCTAACGGTCGTTAGTCCTTTTTCCGTTAAGTACTAACAGTCGTTAACATCTCGTGTCTAATAATAAATATAATAAAACATTTATTATTTTTCCTCAATACTCATTTGTAATGTGTGCAATCCCGAGGTCTCGGGTTCGATACTAGACATTTACACATTAATTTATATACGTATATTTAACAATAAAATAGTCCTTTGTTTTTTTCGGGTATCGCCACGCGGCTTAATTCCGATCACTCCCTCAGGAATAGGAGGCAATAATAGAGGAAATAGAGGAATAGGAGGCATAATAGAGGAATAGGAGACAATAATAGAACGCACATCAGAGAGTACTGCCCTTCTCGTCTAATAAGTCAGGTTTCCAAAGCCCATTTCTTAAGAGATAGAGCACTTCTTACATATTAGGTATGGTTCGTATGGCAAATCTATCTCATATATCTTAGCAAGACTTGAACTCACAACCATTTGGTTGGGAAACTTATCAGTTATCACACAACATGGGTTGGGTACCATTGGAACACAAGCCCTTTGATATTTAACTCCTTTCGTGACTTGGGGTATTTCTGGCGTACAATATATTAAAAAGCAACTAACATTTTAGTATATGAAACATAAATCTTGTTTGACAATCAGCTTGTGTACATGTACAACTTTGTATTTTGTTTAAATTTTAAACGCTAGCTTTGAAAGAACAAGACGCTTGGACTTATTTCCCGCGAGATTCATAATTGGGCCGGCCCATATAAAAACTGCAACTGTTGCTGTTACGTTAACATAACAGGTTTGGGTCATTTTCAATGTTCCCGTGCGGTTATCACCCACCACCTAAACAAATAAATATCCTCAAAGTCAATTACCGGTTCAACAAAACTTTTAACTTAACTCTTTGATTTTACCTCTTCTGTCATTTTTTCACACACATTTCATTTATCTTCTCTCCCCAAATCATTCGTTCGCCTAATCCCAACAATCTCACGGTATATTTCACATTTCCAATAAAAAAAACACGTTATTTCATTTCATTATTATGTATTTACTACTGTATTAAATTTGACTTGTGTTATACTAATTATTGTTTTTGACCTATATATTGATCCTATATCTTAGATCTAGGTTTCTATATTACCTAATGCTATTTCATTAATTTAATCATTACTATATTAATTGTTAGCACTTTATGTTAGGTTTTGCGGTTTGCGAAATTTAGGACTTGAAAAAGGTTGTTGTGTATGATGAGAAATGGAAACGGTCCGTATGAAGTGCATTCTTCATCGGATTATTTACCGAGTGTTGGTGAAAGTTCTAGTTCGACTTCGTTGAGTAGTCAGCAAGATGTGGAGGATGATGGGATGATTGCTGCTGTGTTGTCGGAAGAGTATGCTAAGTTAGATGGTTCTGTTGGAAGGCGGCTTACTAATCTGGAGCCTGTTGCGGTAAGATGATTAGGAGGATAGTGCTAAGTTTCGCAATTTACGACTGTTTTTGGTTGTGATCTGATGTGCGTTTGTTTGAAAATTTCAGCATGTACCTCGGATTAATACCTTTATTCCTAATATTAGTGATGCCAGTTTGGATCATCAACGGTTGAGCCAAAGGTTCGCCTTAAATTTCAGTTTTTGTTATGTACGATATTAAAAGTTATTTTGAACGTCAATGTTGCTTGGTGTGAATAGAGGTGGTTTAATAAACATACTTTCCTGCACTTTTAATTGTTTGATGAGATTTGAAGAAGATATTAGGTTGATCGTTTGTGTTTATAATTCTTCAGGTTACACGTTTATGGCTTATATGAAGTGAGGGTCTCTGGTGATGGAAATTGTCAGGTCTGTGATCTGTCGGTGTCTTGTTTCTTTCGGGATACGATATTTCAGTTTTTATTAATAGCTTTCTTCTATGGCTTTCAGTTCCGTGCAATTTCTGACCAGCTCTATAGGTCACCCGAGTATCACAAACATGTCCGAAAGGAGGTTGTCAAGCAGGTTCGTTCTTGGATCTCAATTACAGTAGCTTTTTGTGTGCAATGTAATTGTACTTACATTTATGGTGCAATTTAGGGAATCCACCTTATCGTAGGCTATGGCGGAACTTGAACATTTATTTCAGAGGGGCCGAATCGGAGATTTGTTTGTATTCTCAACTAAATTACCCCTAAAACCTATAATATTTACACTAGCTGCCGCAACTTTTTTTTTTGGGGGGGACCCTCCCCTGCCCCTAAAGAGTTCCGCCATTGATCGTAGGGGTAGATTAGGGATGCCTTACCAGAAAAATTGTTAATTACATTTAAGTTTGTCTTGTCTGTTCATTTTCCAGCTGAAGGACCATCGCTCCCTATATGAAGGCTATGTTCCAATGAAGTACAAGAAATACTACAAAAAAATATCAAAGTAGGCTTCTTCATACGGGGTCGTGATTTCTCTTATCTATAAAGAAAACCAAATTTTTAGTTCATATGACGTGTTTTATTTGCAAACAAAATTTACTGCCTTTGCATGTATTATGATTGTCTTGATTTTTTGTTATATATGTTTTTGTAACTGAATCCTTGCACTTGCAGAACAGGTGAATGGGGGGATCATCTTACCCTACAAGCGGCTGCTGATAAGGTCTGTTTTCCTTTTATCTCAGGACATTGGCAGTAGCTATTTAATTAAAAATATATGTAAACAAAATTGTGCTTATATGGTTGTAAACTTGTAATAGTTCAAAGTTATCAGTTAAGATTGGAAATCTACACAACTTGTAATACTGCAACTTTTAATTGAAACTAGTGCAAGAGTAATTAGTGTCTTAACTCTTAAATGTTACACAAGGTACATATGTGGATTGGGTGTGCTATAAGTATCATTTTCACTCATTTATTGCTGACGGTGATGTGTTGCCCGACTTTAATGCCAATTGTTATTGTGATATCAACTGTTTCAGCGGTCCTTGTATATGTAAACTAATTTTTGCTTTGTCAAAAATGACTGCTTGTCCTGTGTCTTTATTAGATTATTGTACTTCTTGAAGAAATGTGAAATTATTAGATTATTGTATGGTTCTAAGATATTTTTCTTCAGCTTATTTATGTTAGCTGCTACTTGTCTCATTACATGCAGTTTGCTGCAAAGATATGCCTTTTAACCTCATTCAGAGATACATGTTTTATAGAAATTACCCCACAACATGAGGCACCACAGCGAGGTATTACATTAGTCTTTTACGTCAACGCCTTTTTTATACAAAGTCCAGCAAATCAATAAATAGAGAATAGACAATACAGTGTTTTTCTAGAAGTTTACATAATAATTGGATCTGATGTTTGATATGCGGTATTCTTTTTACTCAGAACTTTGGTTAAGCTTTTGGTCGGAAGTGCACTATAACTCACTATACGACATCCGAGGTGGGCTTTCATTGCTTTCTGATTCGAGAAGAATCCTAGAATTGAGGGTGTAGGGCTGATTATATAGTTGCTTGTCTTGCAGATGCTATGGTGCAGCAGAAGCCAAGGAAGAAGCACTGGTTGTTCTAAAGGAAAGAGATTAGTATATTTGGTACTGGATGCATCCAAGAGATTGTGAAGATTCAGACTTTTCTGTTTCTTATCGTTTTTTGATTGTAATAGCATAAAATTCTCATTTATGTTCAGCTTTGTACACTATATACCTATAAACCATGTTTCAACCGTGAGACAACAGCGTCATGTACATTCATGTGTAAGTTTCCCATTTATATATTATAAGAACTGAAGAAAACTGTTTTAGATCGTCTGTTTCAAGTAATTAACAAAAATATGCTCTTCAGCGAAAACCCGAATTGAGTTTTCTTACAGATATGGCCTTGTCTATTATTTAAAGGGCTTGCAGTCTCGGCTTTCTAGCCATCAAATTCAAAAGTATGTTTGAATACAACAATTCCGGAACTTATCTTGATGTAATGGACTACGAATGCTGTGAAAGAATGTTTGGCATTGACATTTTAAAAAGAGATCTAATTGTCATTTCTTTGAGCCGCTTAATACTTCAATATTTGGGTATTGTGAAACAGACTCAATCAGCTTATCAGACTCAGGTACTAAATAATCTGTTTAGAGGCAGCTATAAGCAAACTAATCAGGGGTAACTGTCATGAAATGATTTTTGCTTAGCGGTCATTTTACATGTAAATCCTGAAATAATCAGAAATTACAAACACTCGAACATCAAACACACATCCAATCACAGTTCAGAACGCAATGCCAAACACCTCCTGTAATCCCTATAGGTTTGAAAAGGGTATGAACTATCAGTCCACCAAGGACAGCTTTTCAACTCAAGCTGGCATAGAGTTCACTATCTATGGATTCAATATACCATAATCGCAGGATAACACGATCAACAATCAACAGAATATAAAACCAAACATGACACACATCACAAAACAGAAAACATTCAATTGTATAGATAGTAAAAGGCAAATGCGAATGTGTCAGTGTATTCCCGAAAACCTATATAAAAGTAAAGTCAATCTAAATTCAACCAACAAACACAATCACATTAAACCAAACTATCAATACTACAATACAATCGAACCAGCCAATCATACCCTTAAAATCTGAAGCTTAGACGCAAAAGCAATCGCAACCCAATCAGGCTGCGAAGACGACCATTGCAACTGTTCAATCTCAGCACCAGCAGTATACGCCAATATAGGATCCAACCCACCTTCAACCGGCTGACCCATAGACGACAAATCCCAAATAAGCGCCTGACTATCATCACCAGCAGTACAAATATGACACGAGCTATGCGGAGCCCAAGCAATTGCATTCACACTCGCCTGATGTCTCTGCAGCTCCACAACAGGTAAAGTCGGGAAACGAATATCCAACACCACAACTTTAGCACTATCCATAATAATCGTCGCCATATACCTAGGATCCTGTTTATTCCATCCTAACCTAACTAAAGGCGTATCAGGCTCACTACTCTCGTAAATAATCGTACTATGCTCCTTATCCCTCAAATCAAACACCCGAACACTCCCATCAGCCGAAACCGAAGCGAAAACCCCCACACCACCCCAAGCAATATCATAAACCTCCTTATCGTGCGCGATAAGCTGCGTATCAACCGTTTCGCGCTCGATATCCCATATCGTACAAGTCGTGTCAATACTACTAGTCCCAATCCTTCTAGGATCACCCTCATTCCAATCAAAACTAGTAACGGGCCCACAAAATTCACTATTCCTATTATTATTCAACAAGCTCTTCATCTCCACTCTCCCAGTAGACCCACTACCATCATTGCTGACGTCATCCTCGTTGCCAATCCTCCAAATCCTTAAAAAGTCAGATGACGTGGCAAGAAGATCAGGCTTCTGGCATTCCTTATCAGGTATAAAAATAAGCTTGGTGGGTGGGTAAGGGTGCTCGAAGGAGAGATTCGGGTCGGGTCGGATCTCGCCGTTGGTGTCATCAAGCTGGACAATTTCGACCCGGTTGGGGTACTGTTCAAGAAGAGAAGCGATGGCTAAGCGGTATTTTTTGTCTTTACGGACAGACCAGTTCATGGCGTAGATGTGCCAAGGGGCTTCGTAAGTGTAGATTTCGGATCTGCGTTGTTGGTTTTGTAGGTGTTGGTCGTCTGATGTGTCGTGGTTTTGTTCCGGGGGCATGGTTGTGGTGGTGGCTGCTGCTACCATGGTGTGTGTGAGAGTGATTGTTGTTAAGGATAATGTTTTTTTAAACCTAAATTGGAAAATGGTGACTATGTGTGTGTTTTTTTAAGGATTTGCGATTTTGGGGTGGGGTGGGGTGGGGTGGTTTGGTTACTTTCTAGTGGTGTACTATTTGCGAAGGATAGCACATTTTTCTTGTTTAGGATGTTTGTTACTACCTTCTACTTTGGTTATAACTTATGAACCGAGGAACTGTACCGGTACCGATTAGGAACCGAACTATAAATTAGAACCAAGTTATGGTAATTGGTTTTTGAAATTTTAAATTTTCAGTTCTAGAGATGGTTCGGGTCAGAAATGTCTGATTCCAGTACTTTACCCAAAAAAACCGACTCTTTTGAAAGTATGAAATTTTATAGGGTTTGTTTGCGACTTTATATACATGCAGCCTTAAGGAAAAAAAATTCCATCACTGAGTTGTAACAAAAAGATCTAAACCTAAAAACGCAAATAAATTAAAACTCTAATCTTTAATTCATTCCAAATAACACCAAACTATCAATTTTACAGCTACTAATACCGTTTAAAACTTCAAATATCATCATTATTTATCAACATGCAAGTAATTTTTATATTTTCTTCTTTTTATAGTTATCATAATTGATTAGATGCCGTATTAAAATTAATGTGGATGAAATTGAAGATCTTTTGAATGATGATGGGGTTGTTAAAGAAATGGAAGAACTTTATAAAAAGTTATAAAGAGAAACAAATGATCAAGCATTAAGTATTTTTGGAGGTTTGGAACACAAATGCGTATTTTTGATACTTTTGAACAATTATAAACTCATATTTTGACATTTTGTCTTTTCTTTTATGTTATTTTGACCAATTATAATGAGTTGCATTGTTGGAGATATTTTTTAGTGTGTTTGTAAAATGTTTAACAATTACACATGCATTAAATTATGAATATGTTTAAGATATCAAACCTTTTCATTCCACATGAACATAAAACATCTACTCACTATGGTTAAAACAAAATATAAACCTTTTCATGTGTTTTAACCTTTTTTTGAAATTACCATAGTAAATGCCCTAAGATAATGAACTTATGAGTAATTCAATGACCATTATTAATGAATTTGACCCTTGATTAATTTGAATATAATCACTCAATCAATATCAAGATGAATGTTATAACTTATATATTTTCTGAACAATATTAAGATCATGTTATAAATAGCAAGTGTGTAACTTAATTTTTTTAAGATTACTATAATATGTACATCCTGAATGTATTAGTAATGTATGATATATGATAAGATGTAAGATTTTGTGTAGTATATTTTAGTATTAATGAGTTTGTTAATACAAATAATGTCAAAAACGTTGTTTGCATTATTCAGTCTCTACATGTTTTGATAATCACAAACTATGAAAACACGATACGTAAACTTATGGTTAATAAGTTTTTAATCGAGGAAACTCGTTTCTTTCACGTATATACTACAACGTCACTTCAGGTATGAACAAACTTCATACCGACATTAGTAAAGTGATCAAAGATTTTATTTTCTTCAAAACTTACATTTTTATGTATGACAAAACATTTTTCACAAAATGTATTTTTGTATTTTTAAAGAAATGTTTTATTAAAATCAAATATTCAAAATTCAAAAGCATAACAGCTAGTTTTCCCGCCTAAAACCGACAGAAAACTTCACCAGATAAACTTTTATCACGCCAGGACAAAAAGAGGAGCGTCTGTCAGGACGGTCCCGTAAATAAACTGACAGTCCCTTAGTGATAAAGGACCGTTGCATGTTTAAGGGACCGTCACCCCCTCTCCTGTCGTGTATAAATACTGAATTGTTCCTTCTCAGTAAAAAAAATTCCTTTTGCACAAAAACATTCTGTTCTTCCTTTCTCACTTCTTTGATCACTAGAACATGTCGGTAAATGTTTATAAGTGATTTCCTCCTCCTCTACATCAAAGTGCAAGAGAAGAACTCTCGAAGTAATGAAGTTTCGAGATGTTATAAGAGTCCACACACAAACGTAACAAGTGTTTCGATTCTCTTCTTTCTCTAAATTTTAATCTTGTATATTAGTAGATCCGACTTGTGTGTGAGTCGAGGTTAGGTTTGAAACGGACAACGTGTAAGTCCGAGAAGTGTTGTATATAGATTAGTACTTGTAATTATTTATGTGGTGTTGTGTGAAGGCTAGGACTTTGTGGAGTTCTAGTGTGAAGATTTGGACTTAGTGAAGTCCTTGTGTGAAGACTTGAATCGGGTGAATATTCAAGTGAATGGGAGTGCTCATTCGTATGAAGGCTTGGATCGTGTGTCGATCTAAGTGGGACAAGAATGCTTGTTCGTGTGGCCACATGGGCTTTGGAGTAGATTGGTTCTAGCTACGATTAGAGATCAACATGCTGCTTAGTGTTGGTAAACTTGGTGTAAGCTTGTCTACGGATTGCTCCGCCTGAAGGAGTGTGTTGATATAGTGATTGATAACTCTCGAGTGTGGTACTCGGGGAGTAGAGTATGATGAAGAGAGAGCTTCGTGCCGAACCACTATAAATCTCGGCGTCTCTTTGGTTGTGCTCTTTCTTTACTCTTTACTTTACTTGCATCTTACTTTAATCACTAGTTTAGAATATATCACATAACTTGTAAAATTCACCAAGTTTGTAAAAGAAATTTTAACCGAACCTAAAAGCGGCGAAATACTTTTATAAATAAATTGTAACGATGAAACTATTCAAACCTCCCCCCCCCCCTCTTCTACTTTCTACAATTGGTACCAGAGCCACGTCACTCAAGATATTTAAAGTATATTGTACTTTAAAGCCTGAATCGATCTATGGATTCCAAAAAAAATATAGAAGGGGTTTCTTTGAATGAACCACCATTTTTCGAAAATGAAAATTTTGTCGAATGGAAAAATGAATTTGAAAGTTATGTGATATCAATAGATCATGATCTTTGGCATGTCATTTCAATTGGTGATTTTCAACCAATGAAAATTTTGACAATCAAAATTTCATAAGAAAGTTTTGCAAAAATATTGAAGCAAAAATATTGATTTATAAAGCTTTGCCGAAAATTGAATATGATAGAATAATTTTATGTCAAACGGCAAATGACATGTGGAAAAATATTTTAAACTTTCATCAAGGAAATGTTCAAGCCAAAGATGATGAAAATAAGTCACTAGAAAAACATTTAGTTGAAGCAGATGCATGTACTACTAGTTCAAATGTATTTGATGTAGGTAATGTCGCCGACAAGGATCATTTAAGCAACCTAAAAAGTGCAATAATCTTCGAGTCTTGGAGTGATACCAATGGAGAAGACTACATGTGCCGCGAATATGAAACAAAACAAAAGGTTGATTCTTCAAATGAGGTACATTCTAAAATTGAACATTTTTGTTATGATCCATTCATTCTAGAGTTATCAAAAATAGAAAATGAACTTAACAATCTATGCAACATAAGTAGTAAATCATTTTCGGAGAATGAAACGTTGAGATCATACGAAAGCAATCTTGAAAAATAAGTCATCTTAGAAGATAAAATGTCTAGACTAGAAAGTGGTATAGAAATTAATCTATAATGTAAAGTATGTCATGAATATAAAAATGAGATTAGGAAAGCTAATAAAACGGTTAATATACTTGCTAAATTTAATGAGAGCTCTAAGTCTCTTGAAAATTTGCTAAGTAGTTAAAAGACATTTGGAGATAGAACGGGCTTAGGATATGATTCGTGTGAGTGCTCAACTAGCAAGCCAAAACAAGTAAAATTCGTTAAACCACTTAGACAAAAATAAAATTGATTGTTTTGAAAATTAAAAGAAGTTAAAAACAACGATCGTCACTAGTGATAATTGTCTAAGCAATAGGGATAAAATGTAAAGAAACATTTCTATCGATTGGCAACATCCTCACAAAGTGCATATAAATGCAATGGATTTTTCGGACTAACCATCTCAGACCCATGAGGAATTAGGTACCATGCTTGCTTGTTAGTTATGTCCTTAGATATATAAAGGAAGCTTCTTGAAGACATATGTTTGCGTCCATGATCTCGAAATGAACGTGAACGCTTCTTGGTCATTATTGAGTCTTGCATCATGAACAACACATTCTATGATAGTGCAATTAAGGATAGCTAGCGGCCAAGGTACGTTTTCTTACAACCTTGACTATCATGCTTGTTATATGACTATTTGCTATATGCCTACGTGACTATGTGATTGCTTGTTACATGCTTGCATGCTAGATAGTATCTATGTCCTAATTGTTGTTATATGTTTCTTTATAATTAGACGTTATGTCTAAATGCTTATCCATCTTTGGATTCAAGCAAAATATTTGGAAAATAATGGTCTTACCACAACCATTATTAAAATCGAATTTTGCTTCAATCAATCACTATAGATGATGCACACTTTTGTCGCTCTCTACATCCTCTTTTTACTTCTCGTCTATGACTCCTCTTGGCATTTACATGATTGACTTTGTAGAACCGTAGAGGGGGGGGGGGGTGAATACGGTTTATTAGGCTTTTTGTATGTTTAAAAACTTTAAGCCGTAAGATTCACCAAGTGGTTGTACAATAATCCAACAGCCACAATCACAACCAAAGTATATAAAGCAAGTAAAGAGACACCACGATATATACTGGTTCGGGATAGGGGGTTTATACTATCCGTATGTCCAGTTGCGAATCCACGACACGATACTATTCACTAGTATAATCCTTTCGGTGGACTACAAACCGTTACAATTCATTCCACCGGTATTCACCAATATTGATGCTCACAAAGAAGAAGTTACTCCCACGGTATTCCGCCCTCGGAAACCACCTAAAAGAATCTTGCGATTCGACTTCACCTAAGGGTCAACAAGACCACTACCAAAACTTCCACCCGGAAGTATCAAACCCCAACTAGATCCCCAATGATCTAGGTTTGGTCACCAAGACACAAGACTTCCCTTACAAACAATTGAATGATAGAATAAGGTTTCTTTGAACCAAGACCTAACCTAACCTAGTGACTCGATTCTAGTAGAAAGGGTATAGATAAGAAGACCCTAGACACAATCACAAGAGTGGATTAAGTTCTTGTGATTCTTCCCTTGCAAAGAGATGTGTTCTTCCAAAGATGTTAGTGTGTTTAACTAAGAACACAAGAGATAGAATTAGAGGATAAGAGAGAAAGAGTAATAGCAAGGGGTGAGGAATACAAGAGGTAAGGGGGTATTTATAGGCCAAGACCCAAACTTGGGAATATTTTATCGAGGTCGGCGCGTCGCCCACGTGTCAACGCGCGGGTGGCGCGCCAGGCCCAGTGAAAAATTCCCAAATGTTTGGGTGTCGATCTTGTAAATACCTACCCTTGCTAAACCCTCAATTCTACTTCACACACTAAACCTTATCATTAATCAATCTAATGTTTACCAACTCAAATAGCCAATTTAGAAAATGTTCTGTGAAGTGTTTATTAGAAAACCAATTATCGAAGATAGAAAGAAAGAAGAGATAATTGGGTAGGGGTAGAATGGGTATTCTTCAGATGGCATAGAAAAGAGAGAAAGAATATGCCATGGGATATTCCTATAAAGGGAAGAGTGTGAGAGGTTTGGTTAAGAAGTAACCATGGTTAGGTTTAGAAAGAAGTGTGTAGAGAATAAACCATGCTTAGGTTAGAAGGTGAACCATGGTTAGGTTAATTGGTGTATCCAAGGAATGTTCCATACTTGGTGTGGTTAAGAGTTAACCAAGGTTAAGTGTAGAGAACTAACCATAGTTGGGTTATGAGAACCATGGTTTCGTTAAGAGAAGTATATTCCAAGGAATATTCCATTTCTTGGGGAGGAAGGAGAAATGGATGGTTGAGATGTGTTGTAAGAGCATGAATGGTTGAGATGAAGAGTGTGTAGAGTGTGAGTTGGATTGTGTAAGAGTGAAGAGATGTGTGTAAGGGAATATGTAAGTGTGGATGTGATGGGGAGCCTTGTGTGTGTAGAAGGTGAAATGGTTGTGAGTAGTGTGTGTATTTTGAAAATAAAGTTTGTTGGAGGTGTAAGAATGTGTAAGAGAATATGTAAGAGTTGGATGTGATGGGGAGCCTAGTATGTGTAGAGAATGGGGTGGTTGTGAGTAGTGTGTATATTTTGAAAATAAAGTTGTTGGGGTGTGTAAGTAATATGTTGGTTGGGTATGATATGTGTAAGAATGAGTTGTATGTGTAAGAAGTGTGTAAGGTATGATTGGATGGGGAGCCTTGTGTGTGTGTGAAGAGAGGTATGTGAGTGAAGTGTGTGTATTTTGAATTTAAAGGTGTGTGTAGAAAAGAGTGTATAAGTGTATAGGGAAGTTTATGTATTGGTGTATGAGAAAGGTGTATAGGGAATGTATAAAGAGGGGAATCTTGTGTGGGAGAGTGTGAGTCAAAAGAGTGTAAGAGTGTAAGAGGTGTAAGAAGATGTTGGTTTGTTTGGAGGCTTTATCCATTGTGTTTGAAAAGGTGATTAAGATGAGATTAAGAAATAATCTAATTGTCATTAAGAGAAAAAGGTTTAGACAATTCAGATTATGAGTAGAGAAAATCATAGGTTACTTATAATTCCAAGTAACACAACGTCGAGAATCCATAGATTCATAACTCATGACTTTCCACGACTCGACGTACTCAACTAACACCTTAGTACAAACAAGCCAAGTGCTTTGCCTTGATGTAAAACATAACCCAAGTGGGAAAGGATGCGTTTACGCAAAGTGACCTTTGACTTAGTTTGACCAATAAGGGAGTAAACCCGTTACGTGATTAGAGAAGACGTAAGCACGGGATATGAGCATATGGATGCTTTAACGTGATGTTAGGTGAAGTATATAAGCTCCCTAAGTTTAGAAAATCCTTGGCTAGAGGCGAGAGTTAGAAAGCGTGAGTTGGTGTTTTTCCCGTAAGCGGATGTTTTAAAAGTTGGATCTCTCTAATCCCAAAACTCATTTCGAGTGTTCTCAATTAAACACATAGCATATTCATACCTGTATTGAAAGATCCACATTTGTCGGGTAAGGGGAAAGCCGACTTTCAAAATTCATCCCAACATTCACAGAAGCCTGGCGCGTCGCCCACGCGTCAATGCGCGGGCAGCGCGCCAGCACCAGGTATGTGAGTCAGGGAATTTTGGCTACTGTTTGTTATTTTATGTGTTTCGAAGGTTTATTTGTCATCATTAAAATATTATGAGATCTTGACAATGTTGCCTCAACAATCTCCCCCTTTTTTATGATGACAAATAGAAACCGAAAGGAAATAAAATTACAAAATGTAGCGAAGAAAAAGCGCGCCTTTGGTGTAGTAGCTTGCGTCTTGACCTTGCCTTGTAATTTGGTGAAGCCTTTGTTTCTTTAACTTGAATAGGTCTTCACGCTCTTGCTTTCTTTCTCCCCCTTTTGTCGAATCAAAATGGTGGGACTTCCAATTGAACGTGCTCCCCTTTGATCATAGCTCCCCCTAGATCGTTGCTCCCCCTTGTTACAAGGCGGGGATCCATGGGTCAAGAGCCTCACCTTTGCGGTGGCCTAGCTACATAAAACATACAACAACAAGCAACAACTAAGAAAGCCTCACATGTGGAAGTTCCAAAATGAGTTAGGTTACCATTTGGATGCTTACAACATGGGTTAGTTCACAATAGTAATGTTATTTGTCCAATATGACCCCGATTACCACTAGTTGAGCATGGTACAAGAATATATGAATTTTTTAATTAGTGATTCATGCATTTTGTTCTATAAATACCATCATAAGAAATCATAGCATAATATCACAATAAACTTCATAAGCATTTTTTATTGAAACAAACACCATGTAGGACATATAAGGAGACTAGTATATTATCCTAACACACATTATTCAAACAAGCTTATGAAAATTTCTAAGTGAATGCTACTGAAGACTACAAGATTTGTCACTTCATTCTTCATTCATTTCATGAAGAAACACCCTAGAAATGTCTTTGAGAATGGCGGTCATGTAATACCTAAAAATCTAAAACTCTGTAAAATTACCAAATTGCCCTTACTAGTTTAAAAATTTATAAACTATAATTAAAATACCAAATAAAACCTAAATAAATAACACAAAGTATTATATGACCACAAATAATTTTGTTATCATTTTTTTATATCATGAAAATATGTAAAAAAAAATATTTGGCGCCTAAGGATTTTATATGGGCCGAAATTATTTATTTATTTATGCATAATATGAAAATTAAAAAGAAAATAAATAAGGATATGTATCAAATAATTATAGAAACAAATAAAACAGATTTAGTCTCAATATGGGCCTCCTAATAATCGGCCAAAATCAGTTACAGGCTTCCTATTTATTCTCTAATATACCTTATATCCAAAACATACCAAAACAAAACCCTAAACGCTATCCAAAAATTATATACGGCCTCTCCAATTTTTCCAGTACCTCCAATCATTTTTCCCAGCCATCTTGAAGGTTTGTGAACGTGAGAAAAATAGCTTGGTGTTCCAGAAGTGATCGAGTGAGCCTTGGTGATTTATTTTGGGTCGTTATTTCAGCCAAGTAAGTGAAAATCGTTTCTGATCATTCCATTCATCCATAAATATTATGGGTATTTTTGTATCACTCCTTATACTCCATAACATTATAAAAAAATATAAAAACCATGTCATGCAAATTTATTGGCTCGTTGAATTTATTTACAATAGAAACCCTAATTTCGGATTTTAATTAAAACTAAGTGAAAACGAATTTTCTGAGGTACCTACTTATTTTTATAACATGTTAGTATAACGGTAGAATACTGTAAATATGGTCCTCATATTGTCTGAAGGCTTAACGTGATGTTTTGATAATTATTTTATGTTGCCGATTGCTAAAAAAGAAAAGAAAAGAGAAAATGCATGTAACGAGCTAGGGTTTGAATTTTTAGTATTTCTAAAGGTTAATTAATGTCTCATGATGATGTAATAATTGCTAAATGATTTGGGGAAAAATAGGTTTAGGGTTTGTGGAATTATTTAGCACCGAATGGATTTTAAAAATGTTAAGGGTTGTTTTGAAAATTCTAAAACTTATGGGGCTGTTTTGGGAGACTTATAAACTGATGGGAAAATCATGTAAAAATAGTGCATGGGCTGTTTGAATGTCTTTCATAAATAAAAGGGCTTAAATTGTAATTATTAATTATTTAATTATACGGTTTTAAATAAATATTAAATAGAGGGACTAATTCTGTAAATATGATATTTTTGTGGTGGTTACTGTATGTTAAAGTTATTGGAGAGCTAATAATGTATATTTGATAATTAATTGGATTTTATGTGCAAAATGTATAATTAAAGGATATTAAATGTAATTAATTAAATGTAAGGACTAAAAATGTAAATTCTGGAAACTTGAAGCCATTTTGAGTAAATAATAATATTAAAAGTGTTTTGTGTAATTTTGAGTATTTATGGGCCTAATGTGTAATTATTATGGAATTATGATTTAATTAATAAGTTTTGTAAACTAAAGGGACTAATTGTGTAAATTCTGAAATCTGAGGGGCTGAATAGTACTATATGTAAACTCTGATGTGAAATTCTGAAATTTAGTAAAATAATATGCTTGTTTGGTAAATATGGACATTAGAGGGATTAAATCATGAATTATGTAAATATAAGGTTTGTTTTGTAAATATTATATCTAGAGGGGTATAAACTGTAAAATTATGAAACAAAAGGGATTATGAATAAGATGAGTATTAAATCAGTAACTTGAAGTATTTTCACTTGATACCTTTGAAATTGATGAAATTACAATTAAAACTCTGAACTTTGTGAACTTGTCATAATTAACCTTAGACTTCTGTAACTTGTTAAAATATACCTTTATTCCATTATAATCTCTAAGTAAGGACTTAATCTAATTTGAAATGATAATATCTGTTAATTCTGGAAACCTGCTAATTATGGAAAGTTACTAAATCTGAAAAGTTACTAAAAATAGAAAGATTACTTAAAATGGAAAGGTAAACTAAAAGTAATAATCTGAATTCTTTGTAATTCCGTCTTCTACTCCTTTAGGTGTGAAGAAGGAGTGACCCTCTATTTTCTGTGGTTCTTGCTTTGGTCTGATTTGCTTTGGAATAAGGTACAGATATTCCGTACTCTTTCAGTAAGAGTCCACACCTCTTCTCTCTCGACTTTGTCTTCGATTTGCTATCATATTTTGATTCTGTTTGAACTCTTATGATCCGTTCGATAACCTTTTGTGACCTTAACCTTTGAACCTTTGTGAGACTTTGGGTACTCTTTGGGATATTGTAACGGAAGGTGAGACCCTTGTGACACTTGGAATGTTCTTTTGGAATAATATAACTGGAGGTAAAAGTTCTTTTCTTAAATGTGATATAGAACCTTTTAAAGGAGGAATTATTTATAAAGACACTTTAATATGACTTAAGGCCATTTCTATATGGGACTTCCTATAAATTCATAAAGACCACTTTTGAAGAACACCTCATGACAACCTTTATTAAAGATCACTTTTATAAATTTTATCTTTTGGAAGATCCTTGTTAAATAAACCTTTGTTATAAACCTTTTTGAATGGGGTTGTACTACAATTTTTTTTTAAAACAAGTGATAGGAACCTGCTAAAATGAACGTTTGTTTTAAACTCTCATTATGACCCTTTAATCATTAACTATGGGACTTTGGAGCTTGGAACATTGACCTTTGATACTGAACCTTTGATTTGAGCTCTGAATATGAACCTTGTCATTTGTAAACCTTGACATGAACCTTTGCTATCTGAACCTTCTGATTTGGACCTTTTGATATGACCTATGATATGGATTTCTGATATGATCTGATTATGATGACTTATGATCTGTGTCATTTATGACATACTGTTGACCTATTCTGTTGACCTATTCTGTTTGACCTATTCTAGTTTGACACCCGAGCCAAATTTATTTCACTAGGCATGGGGGTCCCATGTCCATGTCAGAGATGCACCTCTGGCATGACTCCAGGGCAGTGGAGTGATGTTCTGCCACGTCCCCTTTTCTGTTATATGATATGCGCACTTTATGATATGATTTACTATGGCCAATCTGATTTCTGTGGGGGCATATGGATGCATCCTAGATCTGTTTCTGTTATCTGTTATCTGTTATCTGGTGAATGTGGCTGTGTGTGCAATACACGTCCTTCACAACCCATTGAGGTCACCCCTCTGTTTACATCTGATATTTTGAGGTCTCCCCTCATTATGACTATGATTATGATTATGATGAAGGCATTTATGAAGGCATTATTATATATGTTTCTGGGCTCGTGGTTGATGACTAACCTTTACCTTACCTTTTACTACTATTTCACACTTACCTTTGATTTCATTGCTGTAATTTTCCTTTATACCTTATTCAGTATTCATTTTCTGTTTCATTATTACTTCGTTGTTATATCTGTTCACTGGGCTTTGTAAGCTCAGCCGCATTTCTTTTCTGATGCGGCAGGTTTAGAAGACTTCACCCTGATTAGCTATTGGATGGACTTAGAGTTGATTAGAAGTTTTGATCTTGGGCTTAGTTCATTATTGTTGTTCTTTTGCATTTTGTATTTTGTTTAGTTTTTCCCTTGTAACCTTTGTAAGCTTTGTATAGATATGTATCTCCGTTTGGCTTGTGTTTTGAATTGACTCTATAATGTTACACTTTAGCCCTTCGCAGGTCGGGGTGTTACAATTATGGTATCAGAGACAGGTTTGGATCAGCGGATGCAACGTCCGTAGAGCTTAGGCTATGACCTGTGAGTTTTGGACCATTAGGCTTCCACTGTAGGAACATAGGAAACCACTTTGAGAACTTGCTTTAGGAATCCCCTATATGAACTTAAGTTTTGACCTGTAAGGAATGGGTAGACTTTAAGAGATTCTTATGTATCTTTGCTTCCGCATTACTCTGATTCGTGCCTTACGTTTAGCTATGCCTTTTTGGAATTATCCTTTTTGGAGTTAGAGATTTTGCACCACCTAAGTTTACCACTAGTAGATTTGAAGGCATTTAAGATTGCATGGTAATGCATAGCGCTATTTTGATTTTTATTTTCGATCCCTGACCTATCTCTTAATCCTTTTGACATCTCTTCGGTCATTCTGAGAATCTGGATGGCGATGACGTATTTGATACAATCTATGTTTGCATCTTGCTTTTGGTATATCCTCTGTAAGCTTTCTGGCGTTATATGGTCTTGTTTTACTCATCTTTTCCATCTCTAAGAAGTCGGGTAGTGTTTAACCCCGAGTATAAGAGTATTTTGATGATATAATGATTGAAACATGGTTGTGGTAATACTTGTAACACCTTGATGTGATTCGTTGGAAATCAAAACCGGATGTTCTCTTGAATTGATATTTTGGCCACCGCCCTATATTAACCATGGACGAATTCTATTGTTAATTTGATGAATGTTATGTGTTATGGATGCTCGGTTTCATGTGTGGATTGATTTGGTATAACATGTAACTAGTTTGGTTAATTTAATTGATACGAAATTGAATATGGATATATGCATGTCGACTTGTATGCGATGGTAAGATTTCTTATTTGTTTTTTATGTTTAATGATGATAACATGTTTATGTTGATGATTGATGATGATTAGTATGATAATTATGGTTTGTTTTGAGTTGTTTGATTTGGGACAGATTAGTTAGCTGAATATGTATGCATCATCAAACGAGTTTGGTAAATGGTTAATTCACAATATTTTGTTTGTAAAATCAATTTAAGGTTCTAATTAAGTGTTCCAATTGGTTTGGATGTGATTGAGGTTGGTTTGGTCGTGTTTTTGAATTTTATGTGATGATATGTCAAAACTGTGATTGCAGAATTTTATTTCAGTCGTGGTTTATGATTTATAATTCCCAAACCATAAGGATTCAGAAGCCCTCCTTTTGCAGGAGTTATATTTGGGTTATGTGTGACTCTATGGAATTTTTGTGGATTTTTCTAAGGTGTTTAAATGGGTATGTTAAGTGCAAACTTTCTGCATATTTGTGCAGTTAATTTTCTGGGTAGGTCTGGGAAAACGATTTTTCATATGGAGTTACACTTAAAAATAAAATTTGGGAAAATTCATGTGGACTCTCAAGACCTATTTGCTTCTTTGAAAATTTTTGTGAATTTTATTTTGGAGTACTAATATGGAATAAAAATTCGTATTTTGGTGACCTGATTGTGTTTAAAAGCTGAAATTCAGAAACATAAGAGATAAGTGATGATTACAAGGGTTATATGGTAAATATGATAACTAGAAGGACTAATAATGTAAATATGACTAAAGTATGCATGTTTGGCTGTAAGAATGTGTTAAGGGCTGTTTGTGACTTTTTGAAATAATTATGGGCCTTAAATGTTTAGTTTTTGCCATAGCGACATGTTTCTTTTGATGATGAGTGTTTGATTTTGTTACGCCTTTCTGAGCTTCGTTTATTCTGTTCGACACCGTTTCATTATTGATCTTTGATTAGGTCTAACCCAGGAGTTAGTTGGACTGTTAGGTGGATTTGTAGATTTGTTTCACTGATTGAGATAGAGTATGATCATCATGGGGGCATATTTATATGATGCTAGTATTATGACGTCTGGCCAACGTGATAATACTTAAGTCATATAAAGTGCACTTGTTGTGTTCATAGGATGTCTCGAGAAGTGCCTTAGTGGAGACTTAGATTTCCGTTTTCGTTTGCAACGATCTGCGAATAGTGAGACTTTAGGATTTTTTTGATCGGTGCGTTTGATCTGCCTTATCTCCGTGCATTTGATAATGTTTGGATACGCGTCACGCGATTGTTCAACTTCTATGTCTTGATATATCCTAAGTTCCGTTGTAGAACTTCCTGACGTTTGATGTTATCGAGCAACTTATCTTCTGCATGTATGGGTTTGATTTGTTACTATGAATAACTACACATATGCCTTGCTATGTATACACTTCTCACATTCGATGAATCCGTTTCATGATGATTTGTTATGAGTTAAGATATGAAGTTTTGGATTCTGAGAGAATCAAGATCCGTCAGTTTACGAAAATACTTTTGGAAGGTTGTTTTGAAGACGAAACTATTTGTGAATATGAAGAGTTAGACTTATATGTCACCTTCATCGTGCAATCTTGTGATACATTCTCATCTGATTAGTTCGATTCCTTGTCCACGAATGGAATACTCACCCAATCCTACATCATCCTTTGGATATCTTTTAAAGGGATATGATTGTCATCGGTTACTTTCGATATGTGATTCTTTTGATTTGGATTTTGTGTGATGTGCCTTCTATGGGGAAACCGAAACCACCTATGAATCGTTAAGATCAAGTCTTGGGAAACAAGATCACTCTGTTCATTGAAATCCTTTAAGTCTGAATTTGTGCGAATTAAAACTACTCCTTTTTATGTTCGTAGTTTGGTGTACATTCGTTTAAGCTCTGCCTCCTCAGTTATCACATGTTCATGATGTTTTCCATGTATCTCTTCTGAGGGGATACAACTATTATCCGTTACACGTTGCGTCTTATCCGTTTGATCAAATTCAGCCTGATATGTCTTTGCCTTAGGAACCTGAAGCTATTTTAGATCGGCAAGAAAGAGTCATGAGAAACAAAGTCATTCCATTCGTTAAAATTCTTTGGAAGAATCACCAAGAGCGTGAAGCTACCTGGGAGACCGAACAATCGATGTAGGCTAGTTATCCTTATTTCTTTTCGTAGTCCGGTATGTTTTCGTTTCGTTTTTCATTCCGTTCTCTTTTCAATTTCGCGGACCAAATTTCTTTTTAGAGGGGAAGAAGTTGTAATACCTAAAAATCTAAAACTCTGTAAAATTAACAAATTGCCCTTACTAGTTTAAAATTTTATAAACTATAATTAAAATACCAAATAAAACCTAAATAAATAACACAAAGTATTACATGACCACAAATAATTTTGTTAGCATTTTTTTATATCATGAAAATATGTACAAAAAAAAAATATTTGGCGCCTAAGGATTTTATATGGGCCGAAATTATTTATTTATTTATGCATAATATGAAAATTAAAAAGAAAATAAATAAGGATATGTATCAAATAATTATAGAAACAAATAAAACTGATTTAGTCTCAATATGGGCCTCCTAATAATCGGCCAAAATCAGTTACAGACTTCCTATTTATTCTCTAATATACCTTATATCCAAAACATACCAAAACAAAACCCTAAACGCTCTCCAAAAATTATATACGGCCTCTCCAATTTTTCCAGTACCTCCAATCATTTTTCCCAACCATCTTGAAGGTTTGTGAACGTGAGAAAAATAGCTTGGTGTTCCAGAAGTGATCGAGTGAGCCTTGGTGATTTATTTTGGGTCGTTATTTCAGCCGAGTAAGTGAAAATCGTTTCTGATCATTCCATTCATCCATAAATATTCTGGGTATTTTTGTATCACTCCTTATACTCCATAACATTATAAAAAAAAATATAAAAACCATGTCATGCAAATTTATTGGCTCGTTTTAATTTATTTACAATAGAAACCCTAATTTCGGGTTTTAATTAAAACTAAGTGAAAACGAATTTTCTGAGGTACCTACTTATTTTTAGAACATGTTAGTATAATGGTAGAACACTGTAAAGATGGTCCTCATATTGTCTGAAGGCTTAACGTGATGTTTTGATAATTATTTTATGTTGCTGATTGCTAAAAAAGAAAAGAAAAGAGAAAATGCATGTAACGAGCTAGGGTTTGAATTTTTAGTATTTCTAAAGGTTAATCAATGTCTCATGATGATGTAATAATTGCTAAATGATTTGGGGGAAAATAGGTTTAGGGTTTGTGGAATTATTTAGCACCGAATGGATTTTAAAAATGTTAAGGGTTGTTTTGAAAATTCTAAAACTTATGGGGCTGTTTTGGGAGACTTATAAACTGATGGGAAAATCATGTAAAAATAGTGCATGGGCTGTTTGAATGTCTTTCATAAATAAAAGGGCTTAAATTGTAATTATTAATTATTTAATTATACGGTTTTAAATAAATATTAAATAGAGGGACTAATTCTGTAAATATGATATTTTTGTGGTGGTTACTGTATGTTAAAGTTATTGGAGGGCTAATAATGTATATTTGATAATTAATTGGATTTTATGTGCAAAATGTATAATTAAAGGATATTAAATGTAATTAATTAAATGTAAGGACTAAAAATGTAAATTCTGGAAACTTGAAGCCATTTTGAGTAAATAATAATATTAAAAGTGTTTTGTGTAATTTTGAGTATTTATGGGCCTAATGTGTAATTATTATGGAATTATGATTTAATTAATAAGTTTTGTAAACTTAAGGGACTAATTGTGTAAATTCTGAAATCTGAGGGGCTGAATAGTACTATATATAAACTCTGATGTGAAATTCTGAAATTTAGTAAAATAATATGCTTGTTTGGTAAATATGGACATTAGAGGGATTAAATCATGAATTATGTAAATATAAGGTTTGTTTTGTAAATATTATATCTAGAGGGGTATAAACTGTAAAATTATGAAACAAAAGGGATTATGAATAAGATGAGTATTAAATCAGTAACTTGAAGTATTTTCACTTGATACCTTTGAAATTGATGAAATTACAATTAAAACTCTGAACTTTGTGAACTTGTCATAATTAACCTTAGACTTCTGTAACTTGTTAAAATATACCTTTATTCCATTATAATCTCTGAGTAAAGACTTAATCTAATTTGAAATGATAATATCTGTTAATTTTGGAAACCTGCTAATTATGGAAAGTTACTAAATCTGAAAAGTTATTAAAAATAGAAAGATTACTTAAAATGGAAAGGTAAACTAAAAGTAATAATCTGAATTAGAATCCTTTGTAATTCCGTCTTCTACTCCTTTAGGTGTGAAGAAGGAGTGACCCTCTATTTTCTGTGGTTCTTGCTTTGGTCTGATTTGCTTTAGAATAAGGTACAAATATTCCGTACTCTTTCAGTAAGAGTGCACACCTCTTCTCTCTCGACTTTGTCTTCGATTTGCTATCATATTTTGATTCCGTTAGAACTCTTATGATCCGTTCGATAACCTTTTGTGACCTTAACCTTTTATCCTTTGTGAGACTTTGGGTACTCTTTGGGATATTGTAACGGAAGGTGAGACCCTTGTGACACTTGGAATGTTCTTTTGGGATAATATAACTGGAGGTAAAAGTTCTTTTCGTAAATGTGATATAGAACCTTTTAAAGGAGGAATTATTTATAAAGACACTTTAATATGACTTAAGGCCATTTCTATATGGGACTTCCTATAAATTCATAAAGACCACTTTTGAAGAACACCTCATGACAACCTTTATTAAAGATCACTTTTATAAATTTTATCTTTTGGAAGATCCTTGTTAAATAAACCTTTGTTATAAACCTTTTTGAATGGGGTTGTACTACAAATTTTTTTTAAAACAAGTGATAGGAACCTGCTAAAATGAACGTTTGTTTTAAACTCTCATTATGACCCTTTAATCATTAACTATGGGACTTTGGACCTTGGAACATTGACCTTTGATACTGAACCTTTGATTTGAGCTCTGAATATGAACCTTGTCATTTGTAAACCTTGACATGAACCTTTGCTATCTGAACCTTCTGATTTGAACCTTTTGATATGACCTATGATATGGATTTCTGATATGATCTGATTATGATGACTTATGATCTGTGTCATTTATGACATACTGTTGACCTATTTTGTTGACCTATTCTAGTTTGACACCCGAGCCAAATTTATTTCACTAGGCATGGGGGTTCCATGTCCGTGTCAGAGATGCACCTCTGGCATGACTCTAGGGCAGTGGAGTGATGTTCTGCCACGTCCCCTTTTCTGTTATATGATATGCGCACTTTATGATATGATTTACTATGGCCAATCTGATTTCTGTGGGGGCGTATGGATGCATCCTAGATCTGTTTCTGTTATCTGTTATCTGTTATCTGGTGAATGTGGCTGTGTGTGCAATACACGTCCTTAACAACCCATTGAGGTCACCCCTCTGTTTACATCTGATATTTTGAGGTCTCCCCTCATTATGACTATGATTATGATTATGATGAAGGCATTTATGAAGGCATTATTATATCTGTTTCTGGGCTCGTGGTTGATAACTAACCTTTACCTTACCTTTTACTACTATTTCACACTTACCTTTGATTTCATTGCTGTAATTTTCCTTTATACCTTATTCAGTATTCATTTTCTGTTTCATTATTACTTCGTTGTTATATCTGTTCACTGGGCTTTGTAAGCTCAGCCGCATTTCTTTTCTGATGCGGCAGGTTTAGTAGAAACTGGAATGAGAGATCTTATTGTGGGCTTAGAAGACTTCACCCTGATTAGCTATTGGATGGACTTAGAGTTGATTAGAAGTTTTGATCTTGGGCTTAGTTCATTATTGTTGTTCTTTTGCATTTTGTATTTTGTTTAGTTTTTCCCTTGTAACCTTTGTAAGCTTTGTATAGATATGTATCTCCGTTTGGCTTGTGTTCTGAATTGACTCCATAATGTTACACTTTAGCCCTTCGCGGGTCGGGGTGTTACAGGTCATCACCAACATATCATTGTTGATGGCTTTATGGAGTTCTCTTATCTCCTCATGAATGGAGAGAACATTCCACTCAATCACATCTTGGGTGGAGCAACATCCACACCTACGGGGTATGGTTATCCTCAAGAGCTATGAGTGTTTTAGTTTGTATTGAGTTGAGATTGAATGATCTAGTTTCTCATACTAGTTCCCACAATTTATTATGCATGCACCATAATTTGTTAATGCCATGTATGAAGTTTTTAATTATGGTTGAATAAGAGAACTTACTAGATTACTATTTCCAGGTTAAATGACTCCATTCATTTTAATTTGGCATGCAACATATATTTATCATATGAAGTGAACAAGTAGAGTTAGATGAAATTTTTTTCAACACAAGTGTGAATTGTGCTCCAAAATTTTATCTAATCTTGGTAATTTGACATAATTAACATGATCAAGTTTTTACGGAGATATTTTATGTCAAACTTTCTTGTTCATCACACATAGTATAGACATGTAGAATTTAGAATATTATCAATTATCATTTGAATAATGAGTTGATAAATATTTTTCTTCTCGGAAATTATGCAACAAAACTTCCTTCGATGCCTTCACATAAGTCCTAGTCACATAAACACATAAGCTCTAAGAGCACATAAAGGACATGTAAATGACTCTTAGACATCTTATTCTATCTTAAAGAATTGTTCTCCTAAGATGCATGTCAACCACGATCATCTAGACCTATCCCAAATTAATTTGGACATTTGAAAAATGTAATGCCAAAACTTAAACTTGTTTATTTTGTGACCTAAGAGTCCTTTTATTCAAATCACCAATGACTTGTTCAATAGGATGACCCCTCGCTTCTCTCACTTCCTTAGGATTGCCTTCATCCGAAACATTAACTTGTAATGACGGCGACCTTTCTTGAACATGAACTATTTGTTCGTTGATCACATCATCTTCTACCGAAGGAGATGATTTAGGCTCGGGCATGCTCTCATCAAAAGTAACATTGAGAGATTCTTCAATCCTCATTGTTTCCTTGTTAAGCACTATGTATGCTTTGCTATTTTGAGAGTATCCTAGGAACACACCTTCATATGACTTTGGGTCGAATTTGGTGAGATACTCTTTGGTGTTAAGTATAAATACTTTGCAACCAAAATCCCTAAAGTATTCTAAGGAAGGTTTTCTATACCTAAGAATTTCATATGGAGTTTTATTTATGACTTTTCTAATGTATACTCTATTAAAGATATAGCATGCGGTATCTAGGGCATGACACCAAAACTTTTGGGGAATGGATTGCTCATCAAGCATTGCACGACTCATCTTTCTTAACTTACGATGTGTTCTTTCAACAATCTCAAGAGATTGAGAAGTGAACGGGCCCGATAAGTTATAAGATATTCCATGTTGTTCACAAAAGCTTCCAAATTGCAATTTGTCAAAATTACTACTATGATTTGTTTTTATTGAAACAATAGAACAATCAAGTAGGTTTTCAAGTTTCTTTCTTAAAATGTCAAATTTATTTATGACTCCATCCTTGTTTTCAAAAAATAATACCCAAGTGAAATTTGAATAATCATCTACAATCATCAAAGTGTAGAAGTTTCCTCCATAGCTTTAGATTGGAGATGGACCATACAAATCTAAGTTCAACACTTCTAAAACCCTATTAGTTGCCACTTCATTCTTACTCCTACTATTTGTTTGTCCTTGAATCCATAGACACGTATCACAATAATGTCTCTCAAAACTCAACTTCGGTAAATTCCTTACTAGCTCGTTGGAAGCTAGGTTTTGGACTAACCTCATGTTGGCGTGACCTAACCTCCTATGCCAAAGCGTTGAGTAATCCACCATGGATGTAAGACATATGTGTCATTTGGAGTTATCTCCCAACTTGCATGTGTACAAGTTATTCCTTCTATGCCCTTTAACTAACACAATACCATTTTTACTAATAGTACAATCTACTTTAGTAAACTTAACCTCACAATCATCATTACTTAATTGACTTACACTAATCAAATTAAAACTTAAGCCCTAATATGCTCAACATTGGTAATTTCTATGGAGTCATGAAGGACATTACATTTTCCGACAATTTTGTCGTTAAGTTTGCTCCAAAAAATGACTTGATTGCCGTCATACGCCATATATGAAGTGAACAATCTTCTATTCCCGGTCATGTGTTTAGTACAACCGCTATCCACTATCCACTCATCCGGTTGTAGGTCACTTTTGAGACAAACCTACAACAAAGACACAACTCATACTTTTGGTACCCATTGTTTCTTGGGTCCGATTTGGTTAGCATTCATAGTGCCCAAGTTGAATATTCTTGGGTCTTGAATTAAGACACACAACTTCTCAATACCAAAATTAGAAAAGGCGGACCAAGGATTATTTTGAAAATTATTTTGACTTTGATAACTTGGTCTAAAGTTTTGAATTCTTTGAGGTCTAAGGAAGGTTTGGTTTGCGTAGGAGTTGTCTCTCCTTTTAATGTTGTTGTGTTAATATTGAAATGACCTTTTATTATAATTATGAAAGTTTCTTCTTTGATTATTTTGAAATGAAGGTCTTTGGTTGTATGAAGTAGTAGGTCTTATATTAGGGGTAGACAAAAGTGGCTATTATTAACTAGAGGTTGTGTATATCCAATACCATTACGGGAACCCGAGTTATAACTTTGTTTTGGGTTTTCCCTTTTTGAAATAGGTGCTTGGTTGCCTTGAGTATTTGCAAAAGGAGATTGAGGAGTAATTGGTTTACTAACATTTCTTGACGTAGATCCAATTTCCCTGAGAGGCTTGGCGCGTTGATGGCACGTCAACGCGTCAGTCTCAGAAATTTTTGGATCTTGGTCTTGACTAGATTTAACAAACACCATTGGTTTTGTTAGGCTTACGGGAGTGGTTTTACCTTGTTTTGAAAATCCAAGACCTCCCTTATCTTGAGACACCTTTTGGCGAATTATTATTTCTTCTAAATCATTTGTACTTTTCTTATATTTAGAAAAACTTAGAGATTCCTTTTGAAGTTTAGACACTTTGTCATTCAAAGAGTTAACCTCGAGTGTGAGTTCTTCACATCTTTTACAAGGTTCAATCGCCTCTTTGCAATGCTTTAGTGTCTTTACTTCCTTTTCAAGTTCATAAACTTTTTCATTGAATTTGACTTGTTCTTGTTCAATAAGACGCTTTTCTTTAATAACTTTTTCAAAAGTTTTTTTTTAAATCATCATTAAACTTAGCTAACTCCTTATTCTCTTTTTGCAAGTTGATAATTTCTAAGTTATTAGAGGAGAAAGAGTTTAGAGGTACCTCAAGTTTTTCTTCTCGTCTTCACTATCACTCCAAGCTCCGCCGACGAATGCCTTGTTCACCTTAGGCTTAGGACACTCATTCTTGAAGTGGCCTTTTTCACCGCAATTGTAGCATGCTTGAGTGCGCCTTGAGCCTTCACAAACCTTGTTATCAATTCCCCTACTTCCACCAAAGTTGTTTCTTCCACCATTTCCTCGGTTACCAAACCTATTTCCTCTTCTAAAGTTACCACCTTTCTTAAAGAACCTCCGAAAGTTCTTAGCCATAAGATTGTATTTTTCGTCTTCAACATCGTCTTCTTCATCACTACCATGTTGACTATCACTATAATCACTAGCTTGGCTACTAGTGACTTTAGCTTTGAGGGCCAAAGACTTTACCTTCTCCTTCTTGTCTTTAGTGCTAGCTTTGTCATTCTCAAGGATCATTTCATAGACTTTGAGATTCCCGATAAGCTCATCAAGGGGAAGTTCTGCCAAATTCTTGGCTTCTTCAATGGCCGTCACCTTTGGCCTCTACATTACCGGAAGTGCTCGAAGAAACTTCCTCACATGGTTCTTGTTGTAGAAGCTAGGATCTAGAGCCGTGAGGCTTGTGATAATAGAATTGAACCGTGTGTAACCATTGTCAATGGTTTCATCGTCGGAGATCGAAAACTTCTCATATTTTTGTATGAGCAAGTCGATCTTGCAATCTTTGACTTGTGAGTTCCCTTGATGGGTAATGATAAGAGAGTGTCAAATCTCCTTGGCGGTTTTGCACACATGGACTCTCTCAAACTCCCTTCGAGGTAAAGCATTATATATCATCATTTTTGCTTCTTGATTTTTGACAAGCTTTTTCATCTCATCTTCTTTAAGCTCCGAGTATGGCTTCTCAGCCATTAACTTGGTTTTCGGATCAAGCATCATGAAAACAAAGTCTCCATTTTGAGTGATCTCCCACAAGTCAAGATCCTTGGACCTAACATAGGTCTCAAATCGGGTTTTTGAAAAGCAAAACCCATCGGTCTGTAGAAAAGGTGGTCTTTGCATAGAGCACCCCTCAACATAGTTCTCTTGAGCCATGGATCTATACTCAACTTTTACCAAAAATCTTAGTTAGGATTTTAGATTTTTGGAAAAGAAGTTTTTGACTTAAAACGACTTCTCGGGAAGGTTTTAAAGCTCAAAAACTTGAGTATAGTGCTCTGATACCAATTGTAGAACCATAGAGGAGGAGGTGAATATGGTTTCTTAGGCTTTTTGTATGTTTTAAAACTTTAAGCCGTAAGATTCACCAAGTGGTTGTACAATAATCCAACAACCACAATCACAACCAAAGCATATAAAGCAAGTAAAGAGACACCACGATATAAAATGGTTTGGGATGGGGGTTTATACCATCCGTACGTCAAGTTGCGAATCCACGACACGATACTATTCACTAGTATAATCCTTTCGGTGGACTACAAACCGTTACAATTCACTCCACCGATATTCACCAATATCGATGCTCACAAAGAAGGAATTACTCCCACGGTATTCCGCCCTCGGAAACCACCCAAAAGAATCTCGCGATTCGACTTCACCTAAGGGTCACCAAGTCCACTACCAAAACTTCCACCCAGAAGTATCAAACCCTAACTAGATCCCCAATGATCTAGGCTTGGTCACCAAGACACAAGACTTCCCTTACAAACAATTGAATGATAGAATAAGGTTTCTTTGAACCAAGCCCTAAACTAACCTAGTGACTCGATTCTAGTAGAAAGGGTATAGATAAGAAGACCCTCGACACAATCACAAGAGTGGATTAAGTTCTTGTGATTCTTTCCTTCCAAAGAGATGTGTTCTTCTAAAGATGTTAGTATGTTAACTAAGAACACAAGAAATAGAATTAGAGGATAAGAGAGAAAGAATGTAGAGAGAAAGAGTAATAGCAAGGGGTGAGGAATACAAGAGGTAAGGGGGTATTTATAGGCCAAGACCCAAATTTGGAATATTTTACCGAGGCTGGCGCATCGCCCACGAGTCAACTCGCGGGTGGCGCGCTAGGCCCAGTGAAAAATTCCCAAATGTTTTGGTGTTGATCTTGTAAATACCTACCCTTGCTAAACCCCCAATTGTACTTCACACACTAAACCTTATCATTAATCAATCTAAGGTTTACCAACTCAAATAGCTAATTTGGAAAATGTTTTGTGAAGTGTTTATTAGAAAATCAATTATCAAAGTTAGAAAGAAAGAAGAGATAATTGGGTAGGGGTAGAATGGGTATTCCTCATATGGCATAGAAAAGAGAGAAAGAATATGCCATGGGATATTCCTCTAAAGGGAAGAGTGTGAGAGGTTGGGTTAAGAAGTAACCATGGTTAGGTTTAGAAAGAAGTGTGTAAAGAATAAACCATGGTTAGGTTAGAAGGAGAACCATGGTTAGGTTAATGGGTGTATCCAAGGGAATGTTCCATACTTGGTTTAGTTAAGAGTAACCAAGGTTAAGTGTAGAGAACTAACCATAGTTGGGTTAGGAGAACCATGGTTTGGTTAAGAGAAGTATATTCCAAGGAATATTCCATTTCTTGGGGAGGAAGGAGAAATGGATGGTTGAGATGTGTTGTAAGAGAATGAATGGTTGAGATGAAGAGTGTGTAAAGTGTGAGTTGGATTGTGTATGAGTGAAGAGATGTGTGTAAGGGAATATGTAAGTGTGGATGTGATGGGGAGCCTTGTGTGTGTAGAAGGTGAAATGGTTGTGAGTAGTGTGTGTATTTTGAAAATAAAGTTTGTTGGAGGTGTAAGAATGTGTAAGAGAATATGTAAGAGTTGGATGTGATGAGGAGCCTAGTATGTGTAGAGAATGGGGTGGTTGTGAGTAGTGTGTATATTTTGAAAATAAAGTTGTTGGGGTGTGTAAGTAATATGTTGGTTGGGTATGATGTGTGTAAGAATGAGTTGTATGTGTAAGAAGTGTGTAAGGTATGATTGGATGGGGAGCCTTGTGTGTGTGTATGAAGAGAGGTATGTGAGTGAAGTGTGTGTATTTTGAATTTAAAGGTGTGTGTAAAAAAGAGTGTATAAGTGTATAGGGAAGTGTATGTATTGGTGTATAAGAAAGGTGTATAGGGAATGTATAAAGAGGGGAATCTTGTGTGGGAGAGTGTGAGTCAAAAGAGTGTTAGAATGTAAGAGGTGTAAGGTAATATGTAAGAGTTGTAAGAAGATGTTGGGTTGTTTGGAGGCTTTGTCCCTTGTGTTTAAGAAGGTGATTAAGATGAGATTAAGAAATAATCTAATTTTCATTAAGAGAAAAATGTTTAGGCAATTAAGATTATGAGTTGAGAAAATTATAGGTTACTTATTGAAATGATGTTTAGAACTTAGGCTTGACATACTAGGAGGTTTACAAGGCAAACCTTGATGATATTTGGCAATAGTGGTTACGTGGGTCGTCTAGGGGGCTATGTAAGCTACTTTACATAGTAGATATGAGTAATGATACTTACGGGAATTTGTAATGAAATATGTGTTAAAATATAGTACGGAAATGTATTCTAGTATTATGCTACGGCATAGTGGGGATAGCTAAGGCATAGTGGGGATAGCTAAGGCAAAAATTTCACCCTGAAAAGTGCTATATAGATAGGATAAGTATAGTAACGTAGGTGAGTTTTGTGAGATGTTACAATGTCACTTTTATCAAGAACCAGTGTTACCAAACTCGTTTTCAACTCACGGTTTTAGTTTTAACAATGTTTAAATCCTCCGATGAACTCACCACTCATCTAAATTACTAAAATATATTATGAAAACAAGTTTTAATATTTTTGAAAGTTTTATGATTTATTACTACCCGGTACTACGTTACGCGTCTTAAAATTCTACGTTTTAATTACCGGGATCAAACTAATACCCACTAATACCTAGATTATACAAATTAACAAAACCACTAACCCAAAACCAATACTACTTTTATGAAATTCAATACCACATGGAGAAGGGGTGTTGTGGTGTCACAATTTGATGAACTACTTGGACACATGTCCTTAAAACTTGCATGTTAGCACCAAAAATCACCAACACATCTTAATCTCATTCCATTTCACATTGTTATTGTAACCAAGCCATTTTCTTGTTCTCTCCATCTTTAGGACGACCCAAAACAGCTCAAAACACCAATTTCATCAAGCTTTTCACTTTTATCTTGAACAAGGATTGAAGATAAAAAAATCCCTTTAGCTTGTACTTGGTTCGCTTCATCTTAAACATCATCAATCCTAGGGTTTATTTGGGAAGATTATTAAGGTGATTAGGGGCTTAGTTTATAAATATTTTCAAAGGGTTTTCAAAGTGTTTTTGCAAGGTTTATATGGTATTTTTTGGGTGATTTTGGAAGCAAGGGTTGTGGTAAAGATTTAAGTTTAGTGTCCTTGATTTTCTTGTTCTTTCTTGTTCTTCATCATTTGTAAGGAAACCAATCACTCTCTTTTCACTTTATTTTCATTTTCATTCCTGTATATATATTATTTCTTGATTTATTTGTATATTATATAAGTTATTTGGCTTGGTTAGGCTTGGTACATAGGCTAGATCATTAAGAAATCACTAAAGGACTTGTCATGCAAAACAGTTTTATACTCAGGGGTAAAAACAGAATTAATTGTACTAATCAGTAAACTTTGGACCTAAACTAAAAATATGCAGTTGTAGGTCTATGTCTTGAGGTCATTTCCCCAGGTGGTGCATCCCGTGACGACACCCGATGATTAAACTAAAAATGTTTTCGTAAAACATGTCGAATTCTGAGTAACAGATTCAAAACGTAAAAATCTCATTGATTTACTCATTTTCACTACTTGGCCCAGTTTTATAAATGTAGGTAACATCTTAACTTAAACATAGCCGCAATAATGGAATCGATTGGACTTGTAGAACTCCAGATATCGCATTTTTCGCGGGACTATTGTAATATTAGTAACTTCAGGACTGAATAGTATGCATTAATTGGTAACTTTACTATTGCCATGTAGTTTTTGACTTAGTGTGACCCACAAAACTTGTTAGTACAGATGAATATCTTTCTGGGGATGTAAAGAACACAATTTTTTGACTTATGGTTTAAAAGTAATGAATTTTCTAAGATGAACAAGTTATTAAAATTTCAATCAGCATTAAGATGAAAAGTATAAAATGATTTACCCTTTATAAAAATTGGACCTTTAAGTTTATTTTTGAACCACCTAATATATATTGAACCCTTAGACTAAACTTGAACCTTCATAACTTATTTTGGACTTAGAGACAATTATAGACTTAATACTTGAATTTTTGTAAGAAATATAAATTTCATACTTATAGATCATTTTTAAATGCCAAATTAAAACTATTAAATTATTTAGAAATTATGTACCAAGCATAATTGAGATCATAATCTATATAATATATAACCATAATTGCATCAATAATTATTTTTAAACTAAGACAAGCGTATATATGTAAATCTCTAGGTTGCTCGTAGAATAATCGCGGACTATTCTTCACTATCACTTTCGATCGTTCACTTTACTATTGGTAAGCTCATAGCCTCGCCTTTACTTACTTAAATGCTTTATAAACCCCACGAGGGAGATACATGCTTGTTTTACAAATTGATGAACAATATGTGTGTTCTACTTATTGCTTATTAATTTATTTCCTGACCTGTGTACATGGCAATGTCAATTGATGAACAGTACATGTGTTCTACTTATCACTTATAAATTTATTTCCTGACTTGCGTACATGGCAATGTCAATTGATGAACAATACGTGTGTTCTACTTGTCACTTATAAATTTATTTCCTGACTTGCGTACATGGCAATGTCAATTGATGAACAATACGCATGTTCTACTTATCACTTATTAATTTATTTGCGTACATGGCAATGTCAATTGATGAACAATACTTGTGTTCTAGGGTTTCATGAGCTCGATGCTATAAATCTGATTTTCTGACTTATATATGCATTACATGTCATTTGAATTATGGGCGTATAACAACGTAGCCCATAGCATTTTAAATTGAATTAACTTGTATTCAACTGATTACTTATTAAACTATATGAATTCACTCAACTTTATGTTGACTTTTTAGCATATTTTATCTCAGGTCCGTAAGTCGTTTCAGCTTGGATGGGCGGCACAAGAAATGGATATCTACATGATGGCTCATGCTTAAATAAAATTTTCATTCGATAATGACCTAAATTTCTAAATCTATGCATCTCTAGACTTATGTTAAAACTTTTGGGACCTTTTGTTGACTCTGATAAATTATCGAATGTGAAATATATATTAAAAACGTCTTTGTTTTAAATTCATTTGCTATACTTGTACTGTGTGACCAAATAGCACCCCATGTTGTATTCTGCTGCACTCATGAAAATGGGGGTGTTAAATTCAAAAATGTGGAAACTAGGTGTTTCCATGAGGGTCGTTGGGTCTATGCAGACTATACCAACATAAACTACCTTGATTCCATGTTTGAGCTTGTCAATCTTGATTGTTTCTATAAGGTCGATGAGCAAATTGTTCCACGATTTGTCCTTGAGTTTTATAGCTTGCTCAACCTAACAACCGATCATGAAGGTGAAATTTACATCAACTTCACCATTCAAAACCAAATGATTTCCTATCCTCTCCCCGTGTTTGGTCAAGCCTTTGGCGTTCCTACTGAAGGACATTGCACATTCACTCATGAATGGACCCTTGACACTATGGCTAGGAGCTCTCCTTCTTATGGAAAATACGCCACAATTCCTCCATCTCCAGATGAGATAAAAGCATTCGTTCAAAATGATCGATATGGTCCTGAAATACGACTGCACAGAGGGGTACCTACTCCCGTTAGTGAATATCAAATCCTAATGAAAGAAATTGTTGATCACATGAAACCCATGGCTAAAGTCATTCGCGAGAATGTTTTCTGTCTTGGAGGGAACCGTGATCACGTCCCCGCATGTCTCGGTCACATACTCTTCTGTGTTGCCAATGCCGTCTCCTATAATCTTGCATATTACATGTCCAAGAAAATGGAGTTTGTCCGTAGTAACCCACCATGATCTTGCCATACGGCATGACATTAACCCGTCTTTATCGTCATGTCATGCACAATTACCCTCACCTTAGGTATGTTGAGTATCCAGTTGTCAATCCAGTCATGCTTCCACTAACCCAAAATCTAAAGCGTAGGACTAGGTCTGATTACGGGTCAAGAAGGTTTGTGGGTTCAGGATCCTCTTCTCATGAACCATCATCTAATTACGCGTCAAGAAGGTCTGTAGGTTCAAGGTCCTTCTCTCATAGAGCATCATCTGATCCCATCGATGACGATGATGAGTACCCTAATGAAGGAATGTCTCGTGGTAGTACCCCATCTCTGATTACTTATACCAACTCTCTACCATCTGGGTATCCTCAAGTCTTTCATGATCTTCCTCCTAAGGAACGAAACTTTGAAAATTTCACCTCACGCCAAACCCAAATTATGAATATGCAACATCAGTTAAGGGATGAAAGTCGAGGGGCGTGGAAGTCAATCGAAAAAGGGTTACGCAAGATATTGGGGAAGAAGAAGAAGAAGTAGTTGTCAAGCATCTCATGATGTATCACTTGCTTGTTGAACATGTTTTTATCTTTCTAGACATTATGCTTTGTGTGTATTTGGATAATTACTACGGTTTTCATTAACTATGTGATGATGGAATTCGGTGATCTTTTCAAATTTTATCACCTAACTTGTTCCATCATCGTTCGCTAGACTATAAACTTATTACCACTCCCTATCGAATGAAGGTTGGTTGTAATGATTATTTGATTGCCCTAGTTGCTTGCTTATTTGTTAACTTACAAAGGTTTCTAATGCTATGTATTTCGTTGAGATAACCTTCAGATGCAGATTTGTAGAAATGAAAAACTGGGCTGAAACATGAGAGTCTGCTGCTGGCGGTCCCTAATTAAAATGGCGGTCCCTTATTGCTAACGGACCGTCCTATATTTAAGGAACCGTCAGCCCCAGGTCACGGGTTTCTACACTGTTTTTTATTTCTTGCAAACCTGATGCCCATTGCATGCTTATCATCACCATTTCCTGTATTAGCAAAACATATATATGTGCTTAAAATTTCCTAACGCATGCTTTACCCATTCCATAATTGATGATGTATAATACGGATAGCAGGCCTACTGGGCCTGGACTGTACTATACAATCAGGCTCCAGCTCCACAACAAGCAAAACTGGGCTCCGGCTCCACAACAAACAAAACTAGGCTCCTGCTCCACAACAAGCTGGGCTCCGGCCCGCAACAAATTGGGCCCCGGCTCGATTTGCCCATAAAGCCAGACATGGCTAAAGCCCATGACACAAGCATGACATCATCTGGACAAACAAAGGAAACGAGCGGCACTTCCGAAGTACGCTCGCAGACCGGCCCCCGGTCCAGAAAACCATCCACGTCCGCAACAATCGATTACAACAATATGCGAAATATCAGGAAACCCTAATATTTTTGCTACCTATAAAAGGAAACCTCAACCCACACTTTCAGGGTAATGACTTTCTCACTCAGCATAACACACAGATATTTCTCTGAAAACATGAGTACATACTCTCACGCCGGAGCTTAATTGTGGGGCCTGTCCCCACGGTAAGGCTAACGGTATCTTCATTTATGCAAGAAATATCATCTTCTACTTGGATTAGTGCATGAACTCCACAGGGGACGGCCCATCATGGATGGCCCGCACCCGACCAAACCCAATTCTAACCCACTCACACTTTTTGCACTAATAAGTTGGTGTCATCCGTAGGACCCAGTGCACAACTGCGTTCTTGAAAATACTCACCACGAGCAATCACATTGGCAACATCCTTCCCTTGATGATATCTGCCTGGCGAAAAACGAATGAGAAGGGAAAGAAATTAAAAGGTCAAAGCAAATTGGCATTGGGCGCGACCCTCCGGGGGCCTGATAACGATCACAACCAATAGTCATCTACTGACCCGAGTGAGGAAGCTCATCCGCCAACAACACCGCGAGAAAAGTCCGAAGAGACCCAAACTCATCCAGGCATGGAAATGACCCAGCGTCAAGTTCAAAATGGAGCGGTCAAACAAAAAAAACAAGAGATACCAAGGCATGCTGAAGGGCAAGGGCTTAGAGGACAAATGACTAAGGTCCGGGGAAGGAAAGAACCCTAAAGAGGAAAGCTCCACACTTACATGAATACATTGTAGTAAGACTAACTACAGACGTCCTCAAGAAATGATCTCTCACGGAAAAGATATCGAAGCAAGCAATAACACAGGAGCTTCTGAGGCAAAGAAAGGGGACAATGGCCAGGCGCAGTCATACACACCGGAAGGGACCAACCCGTTCATGGAAAGTATCTATAACCCGGAGCTACCCAAAAAGAAATGCATTCCAAGCAATATACGGTTTTATGATAGAAATGAATACCCCACGTATTACGTTGGAGTATTCTAAATGGCGGTACGAATATGCAACTGGGATACGAAAACCCAATGCCCTAGATTCAAGCGCACACTCAGGGATGTAGCCAGGATATGTTTTGAACACCTCCCCAAGAGTCCATAAGCAGCTCCCACGAACTAAGGGATGTGTTCTTGGAATCTTTCCTTGACATGAAAAGATACAAGGATCGGGATAAGAGAATCTGCTGGCGCCAAGAAAGGAATAAATGAATCAATAGAAGACTTCACAAGAAGGTTCCTGGCAGAAAACAGAAGAACTAAGAAAATGCCAGAGGCTGTAAAAATTACCAAATTCACGAAAAAAGTATCCGACCCAGGACTAATAAAGTACCTACACAGGGAAGCACCGGAGTCCATGAATGAAGTGGTAAAAATAATAAGGGCGTACTACCGAACGGAAGAAGCGTTTAAAAACCCAAAGCGGTGGAAGTAACCCTCTCCCGGAATTATAGCAATGCCGCCCACGAAGCAACGAGACTAGCAACATTCGTGGTAAATGTCGTATATACTAGCCCCGGCTATAAACGGCAAACAAAGACAACCCCCGGCGTGACTAAGTGACTTGGAGCGCTATAAGAGAACTCCTGATTAACCAAACGGTCCACGGACCAAGAAACTAAAAAGTTTCCAAGAAAAAGTACATGCTTCTTCCCGAGGCATGAATACACTCCGACTATTGACTCCGTGTCAGAACTGGAAAGACAAAAGGACACCTTAGCCACAGGCTTAGGCACGTGACTAGGAGCAATAAAGGCTCACACAAAAAACGCTCGAAACGCCCCAACTATTCGCTATAAATAGCCATCAAAAGAAAAAACACAAAACCACACCAAAATACAAAAAGATTCAAAACAACGGTGCCCCCGTAAAAACAACAATGAAAGGGTCACACCCAATATCGCAAAAAAAGGGAACCACCAGATTGCTAACGAAACGTCATGTGATTCTGATAATCCTCTATCGGCTCATGACCCATCTCAACGACGCATCCAAAGCCAAAAACCAAAAACCCGGAAGGACACTTGACTTCGGTCACGTTTTTAAATGGCTACTAATAAACTTAGTTGTTCTTAAATGACGACTAATGACGCCAATCCACAACACTCTCCGCATCCCATTCATCCAAGTTCCGCTGAACTTCATTCTCCATCACATATTTTAAGTGTTGCGGGGCCCTGCCGCACCGCAGACGCATGGAGAACAAGCCTTAACTTCCCCCAACCGCATGCACACCCGCCAGCTCGGTTGCCCAAAAAAACGAAGGAAGGGGTCGAGCGCCGCTGACATGAAGCAGGTACGCTGATAGCGTGCGTCCAAATACGTAACTAGGATCGCACAATCAGCAACGGCCTAGCTCCAGGCCAAGATCCTCGATTTAAGCATGTCCATTAGCGGCAACACACGGGCATCAGTGCACAGGACTGATAAGCATGAAGGGGAAGAACGAGTCGTAAGGGACCAAGGACAAAAGGGATAGAGGGTGGATGTACATACGCTTATAAGAGACAAGGTGGAGATGCATCAAATGGACATGCCATCATGAAAATGGACTTCCAAACATCAAAAGGCTTCACTCAGCAACAACCAAGGAGGGAGTCAAAGTGCTTCCAGTCCAAAGTTGCAGCCAAGCGCACAAGCAAAACTATAGGCAAGGACGCCATGCAATAAAATAACGGGCCGTGCCCTATATCATGGTGTAAAATTGCCAATTACAACAACGGACGGTCTACGGCTACCCAAACAAACCAAATCCGCCCATCTATGATTTTAATAAAATACAATGTGAAGCTTAGCTACCTTCACCAGTTTACACTTTCAAATTTTTTAACATTTTGCTTTACAAACGCACACAATGTGAGTAAGCGCGCACGCAAAGGGCATGACCCAAAAACGTTATCCCGTATAACAAAAAGGTGCGGAACCTCATAATTAACCCGCAGGTACGTAAGAGGGATTGCAAGCCCAGTACCGGGATGATAACCTACAAATATCCAAACAAAGACTAAAAATAAAATGTGTATCCGTACGTATTTTAATATTAGCAAAGCGTAAAATGATCAAGTGCAAACAAATACGCATAAAGGTTAGACGTAACCTTAGCACAAATAACAACCACATTCATAAAAGCTATACATGCATAGCAAAAGCTAGAATGTTCACTAAAAAAAATGCTGCACAAAGCAGAATGCCACATATATTCATAAAAACTTGTATTCGTCAAGTAAATCAATTGTTAAAATACAAAAAGCCGCTCAAAGGAAAGACCACATGCAGCCACGACATAATAAAGATAAAAGGGGGACATAGATCATTCTGCATGATTATGCTCTGGAGTAACCTCAAGCTCCTTCCCGCAAGAACGCACAATGAGAATAATAGTTAAAGAACCCCTATCTTCCCTGACGCCCGAAACGAATAACTCATCCGTAGAAAAAGGGTTCAGTAACCATAGGTGGGACGGAACACGTCGACGGAACGTCAGTACTCATAGGAGCTAGTTCACTTGAAGGAACGGCTTCCGAATCAAATAAAGATCTTGGAGAAAAAGGGCTGGACATGAGAGCAAACAGATCCGTCAAGGCAAATTGTCCCCTAGCGACATTCTCTTGAATCTTCTTAGACTTTTGACAAGCAGCACTTAAAGACAAAGACAAAGGAGCTTCACCCACAACTAGGCCACACTTAAGCTTAGGAACAGAAAGCTGCTCAAGGCTAGGTTGCAGGTCAACTAACCTAAGGTTCTCCGCAACTATGGCATCCAGCCGAAAGAAAGGCATAACATCTTCAAAGTCAGAGACCTTATGATAAGATAAGTCTGATAACAAATAAAAGTCAAGACTACGAAAAGCCTTCAGATGAGAATCAAAATCAGCACTAGCGGAAGGGTCATTGGCATCTATGTCTGCAAGCTGTCTACCCTCCCCAGCATGCTCAAAGCCAGCCTCCAAATCATCCTGCATCCCCTTCCTAACGGCACAACTCAACAACTTCTGAAGTGATGAGTGATACTCCGGAGAACTCAAACACTTAGAAAGGAATAACTCATGCCACTACCAAGCAACCACCTACGGCTAGCAACCGCGGTAAGGAAGTGGGGGTAAAATACCTCATGCACGTTCACAACCGCATCAACAAGACGCGACTCTAACTGGATCAACTTATCAGTAAGACCCTTCCTTTAGGCATCCTGATATTCTTTAAAAAGGACATCCAGAGTGTCAATAGTACCTTGGAGCGAACGAGCCTACACACAAAAAAATAGAAAGGTAAGGAGGACAGATAAGAAAGCTAAAAAGAACAACGAAAAAAGGAAAGAGAGACGTTAAGAAGGACAATACACATACCCGATCCACGGACCACTTGTATTGACGTCTCAATTCCTCAACTTCAGCAAAAAAATCCACAAAATCGCGACCCTTCCCCTCCTAAGGAGAAGAAAAATCTGTTGGTTGCTGAGAAGATGCGGCACGCTCTGCGACTTGATCGATGGTAGGAGAGCGCAGCACCACCAGTTCAGTTTTGAGCGAATCAAGCTCACCTTTCAACCTCAAATTTTCCTCCGCTAAAGTAGATGTGCCAGCCACAAAAGGATGGGTAGCAGACAAAGAAGAGACATCGGTATTAAGACAAGACACTTGCGACTTCAAGGCCTCAATCTCCGCATCCTTCTCCTTTAATTGGCCAGCCAAGCAGCAATGAAGAGACATATATTTCCGCTTCAAAGCAATATTCCTTTCAGCACGCACCCGCGCTTCAGCACAAAAGGAAGTTTGACGCACAGTCAAGTCATTGAACTCATTAAAGAACTCTTTGTCCTCCATTTCATGGATCTCAGAGAAAAAACCTAGGCGGGGTAAACCCGTAGACCATCTCACGACAGTCTGCAGCGGTTTCCAACCGAGAACCGCAAGGTACATTCACTCTGGAATATAAACTTCCCCACAAATATTGCGGTCGACATCCGTGATACGTGGGAATCGCACCAGACTTTACCTCTCGAGGGATCTCGAGAAGCTTACAACCCCCACCAGGCAGTGTACCTGATCGTTGTAGTATAGTATAGTGACAAGTACCGGGGGATTGATCGTTCAACTCAGGAATAGTGTCGCTAGGATTAGAAAGCCTAAAAACTAGGTCTAGAGGTGAGAGATGATTCTTTTTGTATTTTTTATATTTTATAAAAGCAATTAAAATCTCAGTTTTTAGAAGAGTGGGCGGAATTAGTTGTTAATCAACTAACCCAATAACTAAGATGCAATCAAAATAAAATAACAAAAATGAAATGAAATCTAATTAAACTAGTGGTGTGAACATTGATAGGGAAAGTTGTGTTTACTTAGGTTTCATTACTCCCTACATATCTTTAACAGGTTGATAGTTTGTTACAATTGCATGGATGATGGGTCGTATTCCTTAATACCAGTCGTAGGGCCGTGTACAATATTCCCTAACTCTATAGGATCCTACTTCACTCCTATGTCGAGCCGTTAGAAGCTCCTAACATGGGATCGTTAGAATTCTCCTACGCATTAAATACAACCAAAAATCATAATACACCTCTGATCATGTTTCTTAAGACGTTCAAGCATGTCACCAATGGAAGTCTGCCAGTTTTCTTAAGCCTAACATCGAATACAATCATCCGTAACAACTATAAAAACCAATCAACCCATAATTAACATCTAGGTTTCACTACATCTAAGGAAACACACAAGAGATCTAGCCAAGCATGTTAAATTCAAGACAAGTGTAAGATATATTCAAATAACACATAGACATATTGGATGAATTGAAAGAGTACTTATCTCAATTAAACATGAAAGGTTTCAAAGGGTAAAAACCCTTGAAAAAGCTGTAATATTCGGACTAGGGTTTCTCTCCAAAGTTATACCCTAATTGTTCCTCTCTAATGAATGAAAATTGCAAAACTATATATTGATTTTACAGGGTGATGGCGTCAAGAAGGAAATTCTGACGCCGTCAACTCGCCGCCCATAATGAAATCGGATTGCCTAGATCCACTTTTGACGCCGTCATGTGCAATTCTACTCTGGGCCGTCATTCTTATTTGGACCATGACGGCCTATGGTGACGCCGTCATGTCCATAGTGCAAAACTCTTCTGGATCGTCACAGACTTTATCCACTTCCACCTCTTGTATTACTCTTGACGCTGTCACTAGAGAACTCTTGACGCCGTCAGGTACTGTTCCCAGCAAGGAAAATTAAGACTTTGCCGTTTTATTCACTTTTATGCTCCAAAAACGTTCAAAATGCTTCCTTTTCTAGAATTCACTCCAAAAGTACCTAAAATGACAAAAGAAACGATTTAGGGCAATATTTGATCAAATAAATTCGAATCCGGGCTAAAATGACCTCCTAAAAACGGTTCATTTTTCGCCTCATCAAATACCCTTACACGTGAGATTTGCTTGTCCTCAAGCAAATGCGCTTTTATTCTAATCAAAATACAAGTTAGGGTCATTTAACACTAATATAAAAGTAATTACAACAAATAATCTTTCCACTAAAGACCAAAGACAAGCACGGTAGCACCTCACAAATAGTGTTTAGATACTCACATCTCTCGGGTGTAATAAAGTATATATCACAATATGGAAATGGAAAACATCTCTCACTACCTGTCATAGCAAAATAGATTACCATAGGCTTGGGAAAGGATCAAACCTCCACCACATGGCGTAAGCACCTAGGATAAACTATCAAAGAGGTCTTTTAAAGGGTTATAATGTTAGGTGTAGGGATATGGAATACACGGTTTTGTTGGATAAAGGCAATCTTTACTGGTGGCGAGTTAATCATCTTGGTTAATTACATGTACAATATGGCGTTGCTAAGCCAAGACTAGACTCGACTAAAGCTAATAAATGAAAAATAACAAAAACATAAAACAAACATAGAATGAAACGGGATGGTAGTCCGGATTTTTTTTTTTTTTTTTTTTTTTTTTTCCATACACTCTTACCCTACCATCCAAAATAATACATCATAAGGAATATACATTCCTCTTACACTTAAATTTTTACATACTTTACAATAAACTACTCTAATGACTCGAATCAAGATAATTAAAACACTTGGAGTACTTTTAAGATTAACGCATATATGGGGGTAATATAAGATGTTCTTCCCCATTACTCCATAACATTAGTACTTTACCCATGAGTCCCAATCGTCCCAAAACAATATGCACAAGATATGACTCGACTTAGCAATTATGTAATCAATTAGATAATTAACTAAGGGTTTAAACAAATAATAATAATGCACTAAAGATGAGTGCATACACAGAAGGCTAAGGCGATTTGGGTGTACATTTAAGTGGGTTGTAACAAATTCTTCCTTAAAGTAAGATGCTTAAAGTTAGAAACGAAAAGATAGGCTCGGAGGGGTGTACTAGGGGTTTCGTGAAAAATGAGTACAACGCTAAGGTGTGGGAAAAAATTAATTGACTTTACTAGCCAAGTAATATGACTTAAATGGTCAAGTAATTGTGATACGGGTTTAACACAAGGGTGATCCTAATGCCTCTTATCATGTAGTAAATCCTACTACACGAATGTAGTCTCACTAGCGGTCTCGGGATGCATCACTAACGCAAGTTCTAGAATCTAAATGTTACCGGTACACTAATAAGCATTAATAGTAAATGCTTTTCCTATCAAATCTAAAGGCAAACCTCACGTATTTGGGTGAAAAATTTTTCTGAATGGTACGGTTTTGTGCTAGTCATACAACTCCTATCCATGAGACGCTTGCTAAGGCTAAAGTTTCACTCCTAAATGTTGTAAAAAATTTTAAATTTGGTGCTAAAATTACACTAACAAGTATTTCTCTTAGTTTTATTACACACCTACCATCAAACAAACAAACTCAAGTGCAATTGTATCCTATAAGGTATCATCATTTACCCTCCCCTTACACTTAGGATGAACATTGTCCCCAATGTTCAATTAAAGAATGTAAAAGTGAAATAGGTAAAAGAATGAAAGCAAATACTCCCCTGATTCGTTCGGTGTGGATGGTGTGGTAACAAGGTTAGATCTTCCTCCAAGAGAATGAACATTCAAAGCTTCCCTTCCAGAAAAATAAATCATCGTCTTGTCATATATAACCTGTTAAACCTGAGAAAACAATCACAAAAACCCAAAGCATCAATCCGAACAAAGAAAACTCACAACTAGATGTAATTCCAGACTTAGGAATAAAAACAAAACAATTAAAGATATAATGCTTTTGGAATGAATGTTTGCAGATTTCCTGGAGTTTATAAAACTAAAGAATCAACAAAAACTTTAAGACTCCGTTAGAAGTGACCTGCAGAAATCTTTATGTTAAGTTTCCGGAAAATTTCTGGAAAAAACTTATGTCCTACTTCCTGGAAAATCCTACAAAACATCATTATAACTCGATACAAGCATTTGACTCTAACAAATACTAATACACATGTCCATTTAATATTGTGGAGAATCATGATCAATTTCGTTCTTAAAACCAAATTTGGGGTTTCCCCTTACACTTATCGTTTGCAAAATACCTTTATATGAAGTTAAGACGAAGTTAAACAACAAAATAAAGCATTTTCACAATTTTATTTTGAAACATGATCTACCAACAATAAAAATAAAGCATGCATATGGAAGCAAATAACAATCAAACAAATAAAAATCACACAAAGCATGGGTTGCCTCCCAAGAAGCGCTTGTTTTTGTTTTAGTCACGAGCCTGACTCTACCCTTATTTAACAGAAATAGGAGAGGTTTTCCCTACACTTTGGATTAAGTGCGGGTGGAAGTAGCGATACACACCCTTAGGGCGGAAATATGCAACGTGAGGTGAAGGGGGTGAGTGAGTGGCTTCCTTCATCCTAAAACTACCCGGATAATATTGGTTGATGGGTGGGTCGGTTCCTCTTTTGTCTCCTAGAAATATATCTAAGGATGGAAAGGTGTGTAAAGATTGAGGTTCCGGTTCATCAACACTAGAAAATTCCCTAGAACTAGGAGTAAGGTTATCACTACAAGTATTCAAACCTATATCCTCAAGTGGTGCTTGGTCCAAGGGTTCTACCTTCATCGGGATTCCTAAAGTTTCTTCTACTTCTTCTGGGTAAGTCACGGGCGGTGTGTGTGCCTCAAATGATGGTTGAGTATTTTGTGGGCTTATGTTATTGACCTCATCATTCCATGTGTCAAGATCACCTATATCCTCATCATGTGTTTTGGTAGAATCTATCCTAAGCATTCTCCTAAGTATCTCACGTGCTTCTCTAGGCATCTCAACTTCTATGTCTGAATCATAAGGATCTTCCTCAATAATCTTATGTTCAATTTGCCTAAAGGATTCATCATGTGTTCCTTGAGATTCAAAGTCATAGATCATAAAACCTAGGTCTTTTTTATCAATGTGATCATGCATGGCTAAATCCTCCTCAATTGTTTTCTTAGGTAGTGATAAAAGCAAACCTAGTGCTTTATCCAACTTATGGTTTATTGCTATAGCTCTATCCACAATTCCTTGGCAAACTAGGTCGCTTTTCCTATTGGCCTCACTAAAACGAGATCCTAAACATGGAGGTTGTTCAAAAGAATCTATCCTAGATGAAGGCTCATATGATTCGTAGGTGTCTCTAAATGAGGTATTTTGAACTCTTTGGTGTTCTAACCACTCAACCTTATCTTGCAATCTTAGAAGTCTAAGTGTAAAGTCCATTTGAAGCAAATTACAAACAAAATCACAAAGAAAAGATAGACTACGAGAAAGCTACAAAATAAAAAGAAAAAAAAAATCTCACTTGATAGGAATCTAATGAGTAGACATAATCAAAATAAATTTCAACCTAAACAATAACTATTCCCGGGCAACGGCGCCTGATGAGTGCTCAAACACTCATCATTTTTATCGTATTTAAACTGCCAAAACATCCGAAAACGCTCAAAAATGCATCAAAATACTAAAAATATCCTAGGGATTGTATTTTATACGTTTCAGATGCAAAATGAGCAAAAACAATAAAAAACGAACAAAGTTTACACAATTGGCAGTTTCAGTCCCCCAACTTTCAAAAATTTACAAAACTAGTCCCTGAGCATTTGTTTTGAAAGGAGAGTCAACCTAAGGCATTTAAAAGTCAAAAATTATCAAAATTGATCCTTAGGTGAAAACTTTGGAAAATTTACACTTTTGGTCCATGCAGTTTGGAATTTGGCGAAATCAGTCTCTGGGAATTTTAAATGTGAAAAATATATTTTGAAGTCCTTGGATTATTGCAATGTGGCAAATGTGACCCTTGAAATACTTTGGATAATTGGCAACTTTGGTCCTCATAAAATTAGATTTTACTAAATTGGTCCTTGTGTTTTATCCTAAATACCAAATGGACCTTTTTATAAATTACCAAAACCAAGCCAAATCCTGATACAACAAACCCAAACCACCCCTAGCCCACAATACCCTTTGGCCCAGAAATAATAACACAAGCCCAAACCTATAAAAATAACAAACACCCCGTTTTCTTTAATACCACTCCCTCAGGTTTGACCCAGTCAACCCCAACTCCACCTCACCCTCTCCCACACCCGTGCCCTGCAAAACCTGCAAATCCAACAACATCATCACCCCCTATCACCCCTACCTTCACAAACCCACACTCCACATCCTATTACTACTTTCCACCACTTAAAGCCAAATCCCCCCTGCCAAAGTGACAGACCCCCAACTTGGATAATAATACTTTTTCCCGCCTAAATTGATCAAACGGCTTGGAGCATGTCAGACTCATCCAAGGGCTGTGGTGATAGCAGAAGAAACAAGACAAACCAAAGGGAACCCTAGTCTTCTCTTTTTTTTAGTATAAATAAGTCATGATGTATGCCATTTGGTGGCTGAGTAGTTAATTAGGATTTAAGTATGTAATGTAGTGTAGTGAGTAGTTTAATTTTAAAAAGTATTGTTAATTTAAAAGTCTCAGTTGTAAACTCTTCTTTTCTAGTTCAATGAAAGTTTGATTGTTACAATCTAAAAGTACTCAGCTTATTACCTTATTAACTGCTTATTTACTTATGTTCTTTCAAGCTGCTTAATTGCTTTGTTTATGTGTCACTCTTGTTCTATTCTGCATATTCTAGCCATTTACTGTCTCTTATTGCTCTATGATAGCTTATATCTCAGTGACCTTACACTTTTCACAAAATCATATAGAAATAGAAAATAGTGAGAAAAGCAGTTTAGCTTATCTCAGTGCTTCTTTTCTGCTTAAGCTTGCTCATGTGATGTTAGTTAAACACTTTGCTTTCACTATCTCAGCTTAAATCCTACTTGAGCAATGTTTTACTTCAAACAGTTTAGCCTTTAAGGGGTGTTTGGATTGGCTAGTTAAACTGTTTGAGTGTTAGATTTGTTGTTAGAATTAGTTGAGATGTGTTCCAGGGGGTATGCTTAGTTCATTTAGGTCAATAAGTTCTTAGGTCTTGTGGTAAAAAGTCAATATGTCCTTTCCTTAGTTAACTGTCAATGATTTGGGTCTCATATGCATGCAAATTCACTCATTAGTAGTTAGGATAGCTTAAGTTGCTTTCATTTTAGTCTATTACATCACTTTAAGTAATCTAGGATAGGTAGAATCTCACATAAGTCAAACTAGGATCAAATTTCAAAAAGTCAAATTTCACTACATCTAAGGAAACACACAAGAGATCTAGCCAAGCATGTTAAATTCAAGACAAGTGTAAGATATATTCAAACAACACATAGACATATTGGATGAATTGAAAGAGTACTTATCTCAATTAAACATGAAAGGTTTCAAAGGGTAAAAACCCTAGAAAAAGCTGTAATATTCGGACTAGGGTTTCTCTCCAAAGTTATACCCTAATTGTTCATCTCTAATGAATGAAAATTGCAAAACTATATATAGATTTTACAGGGAGACGGCGTCAAGAAGGAAATTCTGACGCCGTCAACTTGCCGCCCATAATGAAATCGGATTGCCTAGATCCACTTTTGACGCCGTCATGTGCAATTCTACTCTGGGCCGTCATTCTTATTTGGACCATGACGGCCTATGGTGACGCCGTCATGTCCATAGTGCAAAAATCTTCTGGATCATCACGGACTTTATCTACTTCCACCTCTTGTATTACTCTTGACGTCGTCACTTGAGAACTCTTGACGCCGTCAGGTACTATTCCCAGCAAGGAAAATTAAGACTTTGCCGTTTTCTTCACTTTTATGCTCCAAAAACGTCCAAAATACTTCTTTTTCCAGAATTCACTCCAAAAGTACCTAAAATGACAAAATGAACGATTTAGAGCAATATTTGATCAAATAAATTCGAATCCGGGCTAAAATGACCCCCTAAAAACGGTTCATTTTTCGCCTCATCAATCCGTAACGGAGCGGACACGTCCAAAGGTAAGCTCACCCTCAGAAAAATCTTCCTTATCACCAAAATTGAATTTAGAACCACCAACGGATAAAGAAGTAGGTAGAAGAGAAGATGGCCGGGTAACAGCTTTCTTACCTTTCCTTTTCGACGAAGGACAATCAGAAGACTCAACGGCCCTAGTAGCAACCAACATCAAAGGAACAGAAGACCTAGCAAAAGTATTAACCTCAGAATCAAAAGTACTAGCAAAAGGTGAAGAGTCAGAAGAAATAACAAACCTCTTCGCAGGGTGCACAGTACAAAGGAGAGGGTCAATGGAATCATCAAGATGGGCACCAACTTCTTGTTTTGAAACAAAAGATACCGAAGGCACATGGAGTGATGACCTAAGCAAATGACGTGAACCTTGAAAGTGAGTAGGCATCAAACTTTTAACAGCGGCCCTAGACTTACCAGAGGTAGTAAGTCGATTCAAAAGACCATGATCAACTCTTAGCTTCTTGGGCGGAAGAGTCGGGGCATCCACACTAGGCTTCACCTTCTGCTTCCGCTTCTTGGAAATGACAATGTGCCGCGAAGGGATACGTCCAGAACGACTATCATTTTGGTTACCATGACCATATTCACAAGCAACGCTTGGCCCTGAGCCATCACCTCCGCCATCATTGGCCTCTAGCCCACCTTCCGTATGATCATGCGGAGGCAGAGAAAGCGAAACAACACCACCACGAGTCACATTAAGGTGTCTGGGTTCACCCTCCGCTAGACATTAATCTGGTAATGCGCACCAAAAAGCGAAAGCTGAAAGACATTAATCTGGTAATGCACAACAAACAACTGCAAAGTGAGAAACTTTACGTGCACCAAAAAGCGAAAGCTGAAAGACATTAATCTGGTAATGCCTTAAAACATCAATAAAGAACACAGAAAAAGGCAAGCATAGATCGGCATAATCAAAGAACCGGCTGTACAAACCAATCTTCCCAGGAGGATACTGGTTGATAGCCTGATCGAGATCTGGTAAAACAGGGTTAACAAACGACGGAATGTGGCACTCACGACATAAGTCGTCCAGTTTCTCTTGCGTCAGATGACATTTAACGTCCGTGATTTTGGCTATTTCCATACGAGCGACCGGAGGATAACAAGTGACAAGGTAACGAAAAAATAAAGCCTGAAAGAACTTCGTAAAGCGCGGAAGAAAGAGACAGGAAAAGAAAAAATGACAACACGCCACCTTAGGTATTTATACAAGCGATTCTCCCAAGAGATCAAAATAAGTTCCGCGTGCCATAAAAGCGCCTAAAATCAACGGCCACGATAGAAAATAAAAGATAAGGATGACAGCTAATAAAGAAAATTTCCGCTCCCTCGAAGAGATAAAAATGGTCGATCCACCCTACAATCTTGTCCACTGGTAACCCAAGATCCGCACGACAAAGGACCTATGCAAAGAGCGGAATAACTGGTAATCTAGTCTAGAAACATTCACCGTACGCTACCAAAGCACGCGGGCAATGAACGTACTAGACTGGGGGGACTTGATGACGTATAATACGGATAGCAGGCCTACTGGCCTGGACTGTACTATATAATCAGGCTCCGGCTCCACAACAAGGAAAACTGGGCTCCGGCTCTACAACAAGCAAAACTAGGCTCCGGCTCTACAACAAGCTGGGCTCCAGCCCCGCAACAAATTGGGCCCCGGCCCGATTTGCCCATAAAGCCAGACATGGCTAAAGCCCATGACACAAGCATGGCATCATCTGGAAAAACAAAGGAAATGAGCGGCATTTCTGAAGTACGATCGCAGACTGGCCCCCGGTCCAGAAAACCATCCACGTCCGCAACATTCGATTAAGCTGCGGATCCTTACCCGACAAGGGTCCCACCTCGGCCATTACGGCAATATGCGAAATATCAGGAAACCCTAATATTTCCGCTACCTATAAAAGGAAACCTCAACCCACACTTTTGAGGTAATGACTTTCTCACTCATCATAACACACAAATATTTCTCTGACAACATGAGTACTTACTCTCACGCCGGAGCTTAATCATGGGGTCCGTCCCTACGCTAAGGCTAACAGTTTATCTTCATTTGTGCAGGAAATATCATCGTCTACTTGGATTAGTGCATGAACTCCACAACACTCATCAAGGACGGCCCGCACCTGACCAAACCCAATTCTAACCCACTCACACTTTTTGCACTAACAATAATCTTTCTTGATTATTTAAACACCTATACTTCATGTTCATCTTCATCATCCTCACCATCCTCCATATCCTCTTCATCTCCCACAATGGGGTCTCCTTCAACCTCTTTGTCCCTTTCAAATAAAAGGCCTAAAATCACCCTTACACCCTCCTCTAAGAATTTCACATCCACCTCCACCAAATACCTCTTTAACTCTTTCACCAAATGGTCCTTTGGACTACACTCCACCCACTTCACCACTATCTCCAAACATAGAACTTCCTCTTCATTCCAACTTTGTAAACAACCACACTATTGGTTGTGCATGTTGTTTTCATAACTTCCATCTCATCTCTTCCCTAAGAGATGAGCTTCACTACATGTTTGGTTATCTTGAATATCTTTTTTCTCAACCAAATGTTCAACCAACTCCTCTTGCTACCATGACACCTTCGGCACCACCTTCCTCTTCATCATCCTTTTCTTCACCTTCCAACTAGACATCTTCATATGTCTAGTTAAAAATAATCAAGTGGAAGCTATATTTTGGGCCAAACATGTTTTAGGAAATAGCTTGTTATGTTTCTTAATGTTGTAGGATTTGGTGATGTCTTTGTAATGTGTGTGTCCCATCATGTATGATTCTAATGAATGAATGTTGTTAGGCTTTTAATTGTGTTAATATGTTGTGATATTCATAATGGTTGACTTAAAAATGGACTAAATTAATCAACCTTATAAATTGGGAAAATACTTATATCACAACACAACTGCCAACCATGACGCCTACTAGCGGCGGTCCTTTATTGTATTGGCGGTCCCTTAACACTGAGGGACCGTCCAAGCATTTACGGGACCGTCCCCAGTTAGAGCTAAAATTCAGTTTTCTCTTTTACACTTTATCAGATTCATGCTATATCCATTTGATTTCACCCTTTCATTATCTTCTTCTATCCATCTTATTTTTCTTCACAACCTTCTATATTATCTATATATGTGTATGTGCTTTGTCTCTAACTTGTTTTGTAGCACAACACCATAGCTCGATTCCCCGGTGCCCTCATCTAGGGGGAGCACTAAGCTAGGGGGAGTATGTATTCTGTTGATTTCTTTCCTCTCTTCACATCGACGAAGCCTTTTTGATTCTACAAAAAGGGGGAGAAGTAAACGAAAACTCATTAAAAATTTTAAAACATGTAAATTTACCTAACATGAGTTTATATTTTGTAATCATCAAAAAGCGGGAGATTGTTAATACAAATAATGTCAAAAACGTTGTTTGCATTATTCGGTCTCTACATGTTTTGATAGTCACAAACTATGAAAACACGATACATAAACTTACGGTTAATAAGTTTTTAATCAAGGAAACTCATTTCTTCCACGTATCTACTACAACGTCACTTTAGGTATGAACAAACTTCATACCGACATTAGTAAAGTGATCAAAGATTTTATTTTCTTCAAAACTTACAGTTTTATGTATGACAAAACATTTTTCATAAAATGTATTTTTGTGTTTTTAAAGAAATGTTTTATTAAAATCAAATATTCAAAATTCAAAAGTATAACAGCTAGTTTTCCCGCCTAAAACCGACAGAAAACTTCACCAGATAAACTTTCACCATGTCATGACAAAAAGAGGAGCGTCTGTCGGGACGGTCCCGTAAATAGACTGACAATCCCTTAGTGATAAAGGAACGTAGCATGTTTAAAGGACTGTCACCCCTTCTCCTGTCATGTATAAATACTGAACTGTTCCTTCTCAGTCAAAAAAAAAAAAAAAAAAAAAAAAAAAAAAAAAAAAAAAAAAAATCGCTTTTGCACAAAAACATTCTGTTCTTCCTTTCTCACTTCTTTGATCACTAGAACATGTCGGTAAATGTTTGTAAGTGATTTCCTCCTCCTCTACATCAAAGTGCAAGAGAAGAACTCTCGAAGTAGTGAAGATTCGAGATGTTATAAGAGTCCACACACAAATGTAACAAGTGTTACGATTCTCTTCTTTCTCTAAATTCTAATCTTGTATATTAGTAGATCCGACTTGTGTGTGAGTCGAGGTTAGGTTTGAAACGGACAACGTGTAAGTTCGAGAAGTGTTGTACCTAGATTAGTACTTGTAATTGTTTGTGTGGTGTTGTGTGAAGGCTAGGACTTTGTGGAGTTCTAGTGTGAAGATTTGTACTTAGTGAAGTCCGTATGTGAAAACTTGAATCGGGTGAAGATTCAAGTGAACGGGAGTGCTCGTTCGTGTGTAGGCTTGGATCGTATGTTGATCTAAGTGGGACAAGAGTGCTTGTTCGTGTGGCCACGTGGGCCTTGGAGTAGATTGGTTCTAGCTACGATTAGAACTCTACATTCTGCTTAGTGTCAGTAAACTTAGTGTAAGCTTATGTACAGATTGCTCTGCCTGAATAAGTGTGTTGATATAGTGATTGATAACTCTCGAGTGTGGTACTCAGGGAGTGGAGTAGGACGAAGAGTGAGATACGTGCCGAACCACTATAAATCTCGGCGTCTCTTTGGTTGTGCTCTTTCTTTACTCTTTACTTTACTTGCATCTTACTTTAATCACTAGTTTAGAAGATATCACATAACTAGTAAAATTCACCAAGTTTGTAAAAGAAATTTGAACCGAACCTAAAAGCGGCGAAATACTTTTATAAGTAAATTGTAACGGTGAAAATATTCACCCCCTCCCCTTCTAGTTTCTACAGAGTTTTTTTAAAGGTTTTAATTAAGCGAAGAACTCTAATTTCGTGCATCTCTTTTGGTTTTCGGTTACCCTTTCTTCAAGGAACTACCTTTAGGAAATGACCACATGTTACTGTATATATTTCAGTAATTTTTTAGTCGAGTTTAAATTGAACACATGATCTATTTTTCCAAAAGCATTCTATAACCAATTAACTAGACGTTTTTATATCAGCTTACTTAGTAAACAATGCATAAGTTTCAAATTTTTAATAAAGGGCAATCTTATAAAATATAGCTAAATTAGTAACTTCGTGTTAAATAAACTTTCTTTTACCGCAATGCAGAAGAAAAGAAAACTCATTTCATAGATTGTGTATTGTGACTATAGAAACATGCTAAATAGCCTTTAGTATCGGTAGTTCGGTACAATTCTAATATGTCACGAACCGAACCCAAACTTGGTTTAACAAGGGCAAAATCAATAATACTTAATTACATCGAAGCAGGATATGTAAGAGGTATTAGTCATACTTACATATGAGGGTACAAAGACTGTTTTCTGATAAACCTCTAGCAAGTGTGTGTGAAACTGTGAAAGTGAATGTGCGTGCAAATTTGACGCGTTGAATATACGTGTGTGTAAGAGAGTGTGATTTTACGAGTGTAGACATATATAACTCATAGAGTGGAGGCATATGGCAATTATAAAAACATAAAATGATCATAATATATAAAGAAGCATGAAAAAGTTGTACGAACTACGAAGTTAAAGCATATGATCAAATATAACTCTGTATTAAGAGATGCAAACAAAATTCATAAATTCGCAAATGAATAATAGCTATATTTCTTTATTGTAAAAGTGAAGGTAAAGAGAATGTTGTGAAATGTAATTTATCAAAATCGACATTTAACTATAACCAGCGCCGAAATGTAAAGAATAATTGACAAAAGTAACCGTTGAAAGTGGAAATAGAACTATATATGAAGATGAGCGAGATTATAAAAATCGATAACTACCTGATGTAGCATTTGATTTTTCAAAATTTATAAAAAAAAACAAAATTTTATAACCTTTTATAAGTTCTCTTTAGCAAACCAAAGCTATAATTCCATTTGTTTACTTTTAAGGGTTTTAAGTTTTCACTCTTTCATCACAGTGCTCCAAGCTGGGCAATGCACAAATATCTACTCATTTGTGAACTCAAAGCCCACACGTGTAACTATTCGTAAACTCAATCATATTATTAAGAGCAATAGGTGTAGAAAAACCGAACACCCTCGCCGTTTCTACGTGGAGGCTCAACGGCGAGCCTTTCCTTGCCGCTACACCGTGTGACCCTCGTCGTTCCTCATCGTTGGTTAATTCTTCGTGGGTATGACGAAGCAAATGGTCTGATAATTTGGCAGGTTTCTTTCATTTTTTTTCCAAGTATGTAATAAATTTGTGTTTTTTGTGTAAATAAAAGTGTATGTGTGTGTGTGAAGAAGAAGAAAAAGATACGCAGAGCATGTAAACAAAGTTACAATCATGGTTTAGATGTATGGTTATGTTCTGTTTTCAGATTTGGTCAACAAAGATACAAATTTGTAATTTATTAGTAGTAGTTAATTTTTTATTGTTATTTTTTTTTTTATACTTTTTTTATAAAAAAATGTTATTTATATTTTTATTTTTAATGAAATGAATTTATTTGATTTGAAAAATTGAATAAAAGAATAAAGTTGTAAGTGGTCCAGGGCCGATTAGCGATTATTTTTAATAACAAACCTAAACATTCTTTTAAAACAAACGAAAATAATAAGGTGAGCGATTATTGACTTCTTGTAGGAAAAAAAAGTATAAATTATAATACATACTGGTACTATTTATAAAGCATTTTATGCTTAATCTTGAAAACTTAAAAATGTTTAAAAATGTGTAAAATGGTTTTCTTAAAGAAAAATGATTTTTATGCTTAATTAGTAAACCTATTAATATGACGAATGATTTGATTGGTGAATTCAAAAAATGATTGGTGACAAGTTAGAGAGAAGATGTATAATACATGTGTCTAATATTAATTGGATTAGGCCTGTAATTATGCTTGCATTTTATGGCTAAATAGCACTACTCTTTTAATAGAAATGAAAACTTTTTAATAAGACACACCTTTTAATTTCTAAGCGCAGCTACATGGTTTACCAATTTTGAATGAAAGCTTTTTTATTACATGAAAATGAATAATTAGAAAACATGACTACAAATTGAACTCGTAAATGTTGCATCAAAAGTTACACCAGAATCACAAGTTCATAAATATAATTATTTGTCGTTATATAATGTAGCTTCGTGCAATTATTTGTCGTTATAACTATTTAGACCTACAACACAAGCCTAAAAACATGACTAATGCATAAATCACTTGTACAATTGTATTATGTACTTTTTTACTCCAAATTTCAATCAATCAATTTTGAAATCAACCAATTAAATCATTAGATACATTTATAGGCATGATTAGTAGAAACAACAATCATTTTTCTTTCTTCTAATAATAAGGTAATAAGTTACCAAAAAAAATATTAACTAGTGTATTAATTACGTAGTTACTGATAAAACAGTAGTACGATGAAAATAAAGAAAGATTACACAAAACAACAAGCAACATAGTGCACAAGATTGATTATTTTATTATGCTTTATGGTAAGCCATATATTCATTCACATGATACTTGTGAGATTAAGGGTGTGTTTATTTTGTCCTGTATGCTAAGAGAATGTAGGTCCCATTAATTTAATATTATTTCTTTTGGTGTAGGACCTATTGAATTTTGTTACTTCGTCTGTGTCAATATAGGCAACAAAAGGTAAGTATTCCCCGTTAAGCTCTATCAGATGGTGGGTCCCACCATGTCCTTAGCATATAGAAAATATAAACACCCCCTAAGCTTCTGTTAGACAGAAACAAAACCACTAACACAAAAATGGTGGTTAATGCATGCTTCAAGTATAATTGCCATGCCACGGTGGGTAGATATGATGGGATTGTGGCTTGGGATGGGCCCAGTCCTGGTATATTTGCCACGTCATTTCGGGTCCGATCACGGTGGCCGGTGATGGTGACCGGTCGGGTCGGGTCGAGAGTTGAAGCTGTGTTGATGGGTGAGGTTGTTGCTTCTGAGGAGGAAGATCTTATCTTACCCAATCATGAGTTTGCACAACATGCTCATGTTCCATCTTTCGAAAAGGTCTACTTTTTTTTTTTTTTTTTTTTTTTTTTTTTTTTTTTTTTTTTTTTTTTTTTTGTTCGTGTTTAGTTTTGTGTTTTAGAAGTGTTTTCCTAGTTGCATGTTGGTGTTTGGATATAGTACTGTTGGTCAAGTAATCAGTTTGAGATGTAGTAGTAATTGGTTTAGCCGTTTAGGAGTAGTTGTGATAAAATCGAAACTAAGTATTTAGTGTGATCACGTATAACATCCTCGGACCCAAGAACAATGGGCCGGGCTCGCCCAAACTAAACCAACCTGGACCAGGACAAAGGCGGACCGCGTCACAATACCTCTTTAAGGAGTTCCGCGGCTCTGAGACACAACCGCGGGACACATTCCGTGACCGGGGATAACTTAAACGCCTGGACCCACGATACAACCCAAAAAGAGTAAGAAGTACTGTCAGCTATCATATAGCTAACCAAGGCAGACCCAAAATAGGAAAGGCGACAACCCTTTTCCGAAGGAGTCGCCACTCACAATAAGAAGACGCGAAGGGAAGGCTTGGCGCCTGAAAACGTCGCTATCATAGTACGAAACCTCAGGAAATCGACAACAAAAACCATGGTATAAATAGAGGGCATCCACCGCCCTCAAATGGTAACACAACTCTCTCTCTCTCTCTCTCTGACAATTAACTGAACATTTTGTCTCTCTAGACCCTATACTTACTCTCACACCCGAGGTTGACCGCGGAAGTCCCTCTTCCGCGGTGAGACTAACGGTGTTTCTTTCTTAGTAGCTTTATCACAAGAACTTCATAGTCCGAAATTCACTCTCTCAAGGGTTAGCTTAAACTAAGTCTTGAGCTGTGTCCAAGTTTTGTACTAACAAGTGGCGCCATCCGCATTGGAACTCGTTAACTTAACTACGTTTCAAAAGATACTCAAACCAACATGAGTAAACCGACAGCAAGTGGCTCTACTCCTACCCAAGAGCAATCCACGGTACGGAACACTTTGGGGAAAGAGAAGAGCCAAGGAGCAAGTGAACCGTTACCAGACGTGGCGTTGCGGGAGTTTTGCGACAAGCATTACGACCAGTTATTGCCCCTAATGGCTGAAGAGGTTCACCAAGAGAAGTTAAGGCAAGTACAAATGCGTCTTGACTTCGACAATGATGAAGGAAAGAGTGGAGGATCTCGAGAACAAACTCAGAACTCTGGGTCCAAATCTCTGGGAAAGAGAGAGGTCAAAAGAAGACAACAACCTAGTCCAAGTGTCAAATCTGGACCCTCCGAATACTCTTACTCCCGAAGCGTCTTTTCCCGACTCAGTAGCGGAGAGACCAAAACTTCTGTAGAAGATCGTGAGAGGCAGAGATATCCCCGGTCAGCCGTTTTCTCACGTCTAGGAGAAAAACGGCAAGACATCAGGTCACGACTAGAAGATCGGAAGGCAGACGTATTCTCCCGGCTAAACTCCAAAAGCCGCGCTAGAAGAGAACAGAGGGCAGAGGCCGGACACTCTCGACGAGAAGGGAGTGGAGAAAGACCAGAAAGGCGGAGAAAAAGAAGCCCCAGTCCGACCTACAGCAGCACCCCCCATCCCAGGAAAAGGAGCACCGGAGACAGATCTGTATATTCTGATCCCGGGAGGCGGAGAGAACAGTCATCACCAGAAAGCGAAGATAGTGACGGAGGGCATTGGAAATCCAAATTCAGAAGCAACAAAGATAACAAGGATGATCTCTATTGTAACACCCCCAAATATAAGTTTGTCGCAGCGGAAAAATAATTTGGGTGTTACGGTGAGGATCGAAGTTTTAACCACATAAAATGGTTTAAAAGAAACGTTTTGAAAGTTATTTGTCATTCAAATAATAATTTTGATAAAAGAAGAACCATTTGATTTAAAATCTTATGAAAAGATATCAAGGCTTGTAAAAATGACAAATTTGATTTTTTTTTACACCATTTTAATTTATCAGAGTAATAAATGCCCACTCCGTGTCTTGTCCTGCTCTGTTAAATTACCTGAGATACACATGCTTAAAAGTGTCAACACAAAGGTTGGTGAGTTCATAAAGTTTTAGGAAAAACCCTTTATTTTGTTAGATTTCAGGAATATTTGGTATTGATAAAATACAAACAGTAATGAAACAAGTATCGAGTATATTCACAAATAAATCATATAAGTATTCAATCACATTTAAATAAAGAATCAATAACCCTAACATGAGCTGGAAACTCATGATACTAAATCAATCAGATATACAATTCACGTATGGTCAAACCTATACAGCTGTATCTAAATATATGTTGAAATCATACATTTTTCCTTTATAGATATTGCACCAAGCCTCATGACACGCAAGACGTTAACAAAGGGGGTGTTCTATCAAATCAATGACAGATTTTGCCCTCTAATCATAGGTGATTTGCCAATTCCTATTAGTCTCAAATATAGTGTATCACGACTAATACGACTAACCATATGCATAATGGTATTCCGTCAAGTATTAGTGGGATTGGAGGTCAATCCGAAACAGGTTTCGAATCTGTTCACCATATTCGCGCTCACATTACAGTGATTAATGGCTCATAATTGAGGGACTATATGGCGATAAGCTAACTTAGGCAATATCAAGGACTAATGGGCTCATTTAGCATAACATCATGTAATCAAATATCGTATCACAGTAATCAATTTGAAAACAGTATCATTTGAGTATCAGAAATTCAGTTTGAAAATATTATCGTTTGAGTATCAGAAATTCAGTTTGAAAATATTATCGTTTGAGTATCAGAAATTCAGTTTAAGTATTTCGCCAGTAACATATATATATATATATCACATATCACAATAATCGAATTGGAAACATTATCATCAGCGTATCAATATTTCAGTCAAGCAATTCATTAGTAAAATATATATATCACATACCACAATAATCAAATTGAAAACATTATCATCAGAGTATCAATATTTCAGTCAAGTAATTCATCAATAAAATATATATATCACATACCACAATAATCAAATTGAAAGCATTATTATATGAGTATCAGTATTTCAATTAAGTATTGTATATATCACATTTTAAATCACAAATTATATTATTTTAATATCAATTAGGAAATTGATTTAAATCATGTATTTTATTTCATATACTTATCAAGTTATTAAAGTATATGTAAGCATGTATCTCCCCCAATAAGTTTAAAAACAATTATTGGAAATGGGGCTATGACTCACCTGGATTGATTTGGAAATGATGAAAAGTAAAGTAGAACGAGATTTATGGGAACGATTATGGAAACGTCTTTGATACGGAACCTGATAAATAAATTTATCAGAGAATATAACCAAATACTATTTGGTAAATACGAACGAATAACGAATATTTATTATTCGTTATGACGAATAGATGATGTGCAGTGAAATTATTGTGCCATGCATGATATGATAAAATACTTTATTTAAAATATCAATCGTAGTTTTACCTTTTTAATCGTAAGTAATAATATTAATTTTTTAGATATCGTTATATATATTATTAACGTAAAAATAAATAATATATATATAAAACGTAACAAAATGCATATGACGTGATGGTTGCCATAAATTGAAAAATAAAATATGAATGTCAAATAGATTATGTGTAGTCCTTGTCCTTTTCCAATTTTTACACTTTTTATACTAATGGCGTTAGCGTCACACCGTTAGTCCTTTTCGTATATAATTTACATTTATTGTCCACTACTTGTCCAATATTACAATCTAAGCTTGTAACATCATATATTATCAATTTTTATCCTATCTTTCTGTTTCTACAGTTTTAATCCTTAGTTTCCAATATTTTCACTTTTAGTCCCTATAGGTGTCGTCGCGTTACATTTTTAGTCCAATTTTACAATAATGATTATAAAAATTTTATAAAAATTTCCGTAGCTTCTTTTATAAATTTTAAGCTTATTTCAACAGCTTATTTTATAAAAAGCTTATTTATTTAGCTTATGGGCCTCATTCAATCCAAACAAAAGCCCATTTTAAAAATTTAGAGGCGAGGGCATGAAAAATGTTTTGGGCTTGAACTTGGGCTTCCTTTGTGATTCTAAAAATATATTTTATGGGCCTAGTGGGCTGTTAAATCGTTAAGTCTTATTGGGCCTTGGTTAAGCCCACTCGACAAAACAAAGTTTTTATTATTAAGTTTGGATTTGCAAAAATTGGTTTGTGTCGATTTACTTTGGCTCGAGTAGGGTGTCAAAACGTGAATATTTTTACAAGTCGTGTATATGAAACTAATAGTTTTCTAGGTGGTCTATTAGTACGTAGAAAAATATTGGGTGCTTGTTACGTGAAATTGAAAGTTATACATATGTTTTGTGGCATGTTTGAAACCGATATATATTTTGAAAAACTTGAATTATTTTCTAAGTGTTTTAACAAATTGTATACGATGTAACATGGTTTGAAATGGATGCATGAAATGCTCGTAACGTTACAACTAAAGTGAATTATGGGTGCTACATGACTCCTAGGCCTTCCAAGATAGAGGCTAGTCACGTTTCGTGTACTAAAAATAAATATGTACGTGTAATATATATGTAAAGTATATACGTTCGAAACAAATTAAACATGTTGCATGACAATAATCTAACGTGTGAATTGGAATAGAAACGAGTAGAGGAGACTCACAAACACCTTAGAGGTGATCAAGAGTCGAGAGTGATAGAATAGAACACAAGAATATCACGTTTCCAAGTATAACCCAATCGTTATACTTATTATTCAAACCCGATATCCCTTCCTTGCGTCCAAATAATTATACAATCGACTTGTGGTTTGTAAGGGTGATGTTTAGGAAGAAAATGAATGTGTGAAAGTGTATGAGAATGGAAGGAAACCAAGTGCATGCATGAACGTATATATGTATCATTTTGAATGAATCGGGTGGTTTGAAATCACTCAAGAAACATAGAAACTATTCCATGTCAGTATACTTAGCTTCCTAGGACAAATTTTATCACTAAAGAAATGTATGTGAGAGCATGAAAGATGGGATGTGTCTTGGTGAATCATACTCTATGTCGACAACTATATAAATGTACATACGATTTACAAAATCGTTTACCACTTGTATATACTTGATCATCTTAGACATTTGAGTATAAAATCATCTTGGAATTATTTTTAGGATCATTTAGAAACAAACGGGGATTAAAACGGTTAAGAATTGAATAAGTTGTGAATCGGTTGGATCGATTTATGGCTAAACACTTTGCCTCGTAAAAACGTATCAAAACTCAACGTATGAACGTGAGATTCGACACACTAATAGTTGGCTAGGAGGTTAATGAGAATGTGCAAAAATATATGTAGGTCGTGTGTAGAAATTAGAAATGAACGAGGTGATTTGGAGCATGCTTAGTCGATCAAATGTGTATTATTATTATTGAAATTGGGTTTGGAAGTTTTGGGTCGGTTGGGCTTAGGGAAGAACAGGCCCGTTTGGTTTTGTAATTTGTTAATTAATTAGGATTAGCGAAATTAATATTTTGTTAATCGTGTCGAGAACTTGTTTTGTCGTTTGACGAATTTGGCAATATCGTAATCGTGACCATTTTAATATACTAAGAAAATTTTAAATTTCCCCGTAAAAATGGTGATTACAATAATGTCAAAGATTATTTATTTAATTAACCGAAGTTAATTATACGAATTTTTGCGAGGTTTTACATCTATCGTCCATACGATATCGAGGATACTGATTCGTTCACACATCGAATCAGAAGCTTTGAATTCCCCAAAAGAACTAGAATGCAGTCCAACGTCAAAACTTACGACAGGACCAGCGATCCAGAGGATCATCTGAAGAATTTCTGCACTGCGGCTAAAGTAGAGCACTGGGCCATGCCTACTTGGTGCCACATGTTCAACTCAATCCTCATGGGTCAAGCCCGTGTGTGGTTTGATGAACTACCAGCAGAGAGCATCAACAATTTTGAAGACCTGCGGAAAAGTTTTCTATCCTACTTCCTCCAGCAAAAGAAGTATGCAAAGGACCCAGTGGAACTGCACCACATCAAACAAAAGGAGGGAGAGTCAACCGGAGCCTTCGTGGACCGTTTCAAGGCCGAAAGTATGCACGTAAAAGGAGCCTCGGAATGCATGAAAATCTCAGGTTTCATGCACGGAATTACTAATCCGGAGCTGATCAAAAGACTTAATGACAAAATCCCACGAACTGTGGATGAGATGTGGAAAGCAACAACAGCCTTCCTCCGCGGTACCACAACCGCAGCGAATCAGTCAAAAAAGAAGCAACACCGTTCCCCGTGGAAAGCTCAAGAGACTGAAGCTAAGGTCAGTCAGAATAGCCGGACATTTGAATGGAAGACAGAGTTTAAGGGACGGTCCAGAGCTGACCGGCGACGCTCTGATCGGTTCACCCCTCTCACCAAGACACCATGGGAAATCCTGGCAATGGGTTCGGTCAAACTCATGGCCCCGCCCCCAATGGCAAGCCCGGCGGAATCCAGAAACAAGGATAAATACTAAGACTTTCACAGAGACAAAGGACACAGCACAGACGAGTGTTTCCAACTAAGAAAACAAATTGAAGAAGCAGTTAGGTCTGGCCAGCTCGCACATCTGGTTAAAGAAATCAAGAATGGTGTCTAGAAGGGGGGAACAAAGGGCGATAAGAAGGAAGCAACACCCAAGGATAAAGCTCCAGCCATATTCATGCTGCAAACGTGGCAGCGCAACGTGAGACCAAGGTCACTGCCGCAGATGGAGCCAAACTTGAAGATATCCTTCCCTCCAATAGCAGAAGATGACTGGGACGATCACCCATTGGTGATTAAAGCAGAGGTTGGCGGACACCACATACATATGATATATGTGGACAATGGGAGCGCCTCAGAAGTGCTTTATGAGCATTGTTTAAATTGCCTCAGTTCGGAGACTAAAAAGAAGATGGTTCCCGCGACTACCCCACTTCATGGTTTTAGCGGTGAGATATCCTGGACGCTAGGACAAATCTTCTTGGAAGTAACGCTGGGAGATGAAGAAAACTCAGCCAGTACCTGGATGAATTTTATGGTTGTCAGGTCACCATCTCCATACAATGGGATTATTGGCAGGCCGGGGATACGCTTACTTAAAATCATCCCATCCACGACCCATGGCATGCTAAAATTCCCTACCAAAGGAGCCATTGTAACATTGCAGAGTGATAAAATAATCCCGGTGGAATGTCGGATGGTCGAGAAGCTCAGGCGGGACAAGAGCCCCCAAGGCCCCTGGTAGAAGGAGTAAAAGTGGCAATACATCCGGAGTTCCCAGACCAAACAATTACAGTGGGTGGTAGTTTGACCGACCAAGGAAAGAGGGACATGTGCGAGCTACTAAGAAACAACTTAGACATCTTTGTTTGGCAGCCATTTGACATGACAGGTGTACCACGGAATGTGGCGGAACATAGGTTGAATGTCAGAGAAGGTTACACCCCGGTAAGGCAGAAGAAAAGGGGACAAGCCCCGGAAAGAAACAAGGCAGTCAATGATGATGTAGCAAAACTGGTAGAGGTAGGCATAATGAAGGAAATCCACTACCATGATTGGTTGTCCTACCCGGTTCTGGTCAAGAAAAGCGACGGAAGCCAGAGGATGTGTGTGGATTTCAAGGACTTAAACAAAGCTTGTCCCAAAGATTGCTACCCACTTCAGAAGATAGATTGGAAAGTTGAGTCCTTATGTGGATATACCTTTAAGTGCTTTCTGGACGCATACAAAGGGTACCACCAAATTCAGATGGCTCCGAAAGACGAAGAAAAAACCGCGTTCCACACAAACCAAGGAATCTTCTGCTACACAAAGATGCCGTTTGGGTTGAAGAACGCGGGTGCTACCTACCAGCGGTTGGTAGACAAGGCCTTTGAAAAACAAATAGGGTGAAACTTGGAAGTGTACGTAGATGATCTGGTGATCAAAATCCACTCGGAAACAGATGTACTAAGGGACATAGAAGAAACCTTCGAGACACTTAGAAGGATCAACATGAAACTTAACCCAAAAAAATGTACCTTCGGAGCAGAAGAAGGAGTGTTCCTAGGCCATGTGGTCAGCAGAAACAGGATTAGAGCCTGTCCGGAGAAGTCCGAAGTGGTAACACTACTGCCATCACCAAGGACCCTGAAGGAGGTACAAAGCTTAAACGGTAAGCTAGCAAGTCTTAACCGCTTCTTGTCCAAATCAGCGGAAAAATCCTTACCATTTTTCAAAACGCTGAAAAAATGCATCAAGAAAAGTGACTTCATCTGGACGGCGGAAGCAGAGACAGCATTCAAAGAAATGAAAAAACACATTGCTAACCTCCCCACATTGACGGCTCCGCACCCCAAAGAAGAACTGATAATGTACTTGTCCGCAGCAAAGGAAGCCATAAGCGCCGTGTTACTAGCAGAAAGGGGACCGCGACAAGAGCCCATCTACTTCATAAGCCGCGCTTTGCAAGGTCCGGAGGTAAATTACAGCCTAATGGAAAAATTGGTGTTAGCACTGGTCCACGCAACCAGACGACTCAAGAGATACTTCCAGGCACATCCGGTAGTTGTCATCACTGATCAGCCAATCAAACAAGTGCTTGCGCAGACTGAAAAGACAGGAAGAATGACAAAATAGGCAATTGAGTTGGGTGCGCATGACATCAACTACAGACCGCGGACGGCTATAAGGGGACAAGTCCTGGCAGACTTTATCGCAGAAGTTCCGGAAGAAGGTCCCCCAGCAGCAACAGAACCCGGAGAGAAACTACCTTATGTTGAACCATTGAATCTGTATATGGACGGATCTTCTTGCCAAGAAGGCTCTGGGGCAGGCCTGATCCTCACCAATCCTAAGGGCACGAAGTTCACATATGCCTTGCGGTTCGAGTTCGACACATCCAATAATGAGGCAGAGTATGAGGCGCTATTGGCTAGCTTAAGGATAGCTGAAAAGATGGGGGTGAAGGATATATCCACGAACGTCGACTCCAGGTTGGTTGCAAATCAAATCAACGGAACATACGTGGCCAAGGAAGAGAGCATGATACAATATCTAGCAAAAGCCCTAGCATTGATTCAAGGCTTCCGCACGTTCTCGATAAAACAAATACCGCGGAGTCAGAATAAGTAAGCAGATGCGCTAAGCAAAATAGCATCCACCAGCTTCGCTCACTTAACAAAGCAGGTTCTAGTGGAAGTTCTAAAGGAAAAGTCAATTGAAGAAAAGGAAGTTATGGCAGTAGTCGAAGAAGAAGGGGATACATGGATGACTCCACTCCTCGAGTACTTGGAAAGTGGCGTGCTACCCGCGGACCCAAAGAAGGCCAGGAAGCTAAGGATAAAGGCGAGGCAGTACGCCATCATTGACGGAGTCCTATTCCGCAAATCTTTCCTAGAGCCATGGCTGCGGTGCGTAGGACCAGTGCAGGCAAACTATGTGATCAGAGAAATTCATGAGGGGTCCTGCAACATGCACTCAGGTCCCCGAGCTATTGTAGCAAAAGCCATCAGATCCGGATATTACTGGCCCAGCATGCACAAAGACGCCAGGGATGTGATAAATAAATTCCAGGATTGACAAGTCCACCGGCCAGTAGCCAAGAGTCCGCAGCACAATCTGGTGCCCATTACCGCCCCATGGCCATTTTACAAATGACGATTAGACATCAGCGGCCCGTTCCCAGAAGCCTTGGGAAAAATCAAATACCTAATAGTGGGTATCGATTACTTCACCAAGTGGATTGAAGCCAAACCCCTGGCAAACATCTCCAGGAACCAGGTCAAAAAGTTTGTTTGGGATAATATCGTATGCAGGTACGGCCTCCCGGGGGAAATCGTGTCGAACAATGGCAAACAGTTCAGAGACAACCCTTTCAAAGATTGGTGCGAGAAGCTTAACATCAAACAACATTTCGCATCAGTGAAACACCCGCAAGCAAATGGACTTGTGGAAATGGCAAACAGGAGCTTGGGAGAAGGCATAAAAGCAAGAATAGACCAAGGAAGCAGGGATTCGTTGGAAGAAGTGCCGCATGTGTTATGGGCCCACCGCACCATGATCAAGTCTATCAACGGGGAACCACCATTCTCGTTGACATATGGGAGTGAGGCTGTAATCCCAGTGGAAATAGGCATGCCATCTTTGAGGTGTGCCCTCTTTGATCTAGTGGAAAACGACGAAGCTCTGCGTCTTAGCTTGGACCTCCTGAAAGAAAAAAGAGAGGTGGCGGCTATCGAAGAAGCAAGAAGCAAGTCCAAAATGGAAAAATATTACAATTCTAAAGGCCGCGACACGTCCTTTAAACCAGGAGACTATGTGTACCGGAGCAATGAGGCAAGCCAAGTGAAAGACACCGGAAAGCTAGGTCCTAAGTGGGAAGGCCCGTACGAAGTCGCGGAGGCATTAGGAGGAGGAGCGTACAAGCTCAGAAGCCCTGACGGGCTGGACATCCCTCGCACATGAAACGTCCAGAACCTTAAAAAGTGTTACATATAAGTGTAAGTCATTTTTTATAAGCTGACCGTGGTAGTCACCGGCAGTGGAACCTATCCCAGCATATGTAGTTTATCGCTTATGTAATTTCTCTTTCTTAATGAAAAGTGAAGTCTGATCAACTTCACAAATTTTCCAAATTTATTTTGTACACATATTATCTGTCACTACTTTCATATTTTGCATATGTAAAATACACAATAATGAACTGTGTAAGAGGTGTTGCAAACCCGGCAGGAGGTCACATAACCTCGCAACTCAACTAAGGCATATAAGTGGTATTGCAAACCCATTGACCAGACCAAACTATCCACGAAATGCTAAGTTCGGAATACCATGATAGTAAACCAAGCCCGGTAACCCATAAACCCGGCAAAAAAACAAAAAAAAAACAACAAAAGAGATAATAATAATAATAACACCAATAAAACACTTACATTGTCAGGTTACACTTTCAACGGATACACCTATCCGGACCAAAAGAAAAAAAAGTACAATCAATATTGCCATGACTAGGGCCAGTATAGCCAAAATACCGCCCGAAGATAACTGTCAAATTACAAAGCTTCACAAGGATGAGATAAGGGTCGGTATAGTCAAAATATCGCCCATGGAACCGCCAAACATCAACTTCAGGGAAACTCTTTTGGATCAATCTTGCCAAGGATGGTAGTATCAAACATGTCATCCTCCTGACCCTCTCCATCCCCTCGCGGTCCAGTAACAGGCGCGGATGGATTGGGCACCGAAGTAGTCGTAGTTGGAGCAGGAACAGAGGCTGTGGCACTGGAATCTAGGGAAGCCAAGGTAGGAGAGGGCTTCAAGGCAAAAGGATGCGGCTGCATCCCACTAAAGTAAAGGTCCTTCCCATACCTCTTGCTCTTGGCCTCCTTGTAAGTCGCTATGGCCCGCGGTCGATCTTCGGAAGGAGGCGCTCTTCCATAACAGGAGGCCCAAAGGTAACCTCACTAGAACCAGGGACCCGCTCCTCTTCAAGCACAAGTTGGGACATTAAAAACTCCAAGGGAGAGTCCTTGCAAGCTTCCAGGGACTTCAGGAGGGGAAAAGGCACATGGGACAGCCTAACAACCACGTCATGATATTGCTCTTTGGCATCCGGTTTGTAAGCCTCCACCTGGTCAAGTGTAACCCCGTTCGCCCCATGAACAACCACGGCTTCCAAACCTTGGCGCAACCCCTCCGCTATGGCTGCGGAAATACAGCCTCCCAGGCGAATCTTCAGCTCCGGACACTTTTTAAACTTATTAAAAGCCCTGCGGAACCCATGTCCGATAACCCATCTCCTGCTCTCGAGCGCCATTAGATATTTGGGAAAAATCTCCGTGTTAAATTCCTCGTTTAAAGCATCCAACTTAGCACCCAGCCCGGCTATCTTTTCCTTAAAACTAGCCTTAACAGCCTCTTCCCTTTCCTCAAACTGCTTAACCAAATACTCCTCACCTTTAACCTGATCTTGCAGAGTACCACAAACTATCTCTAACCCAGCCACTTTCTCCGACAAGCCTTTGTTCAAAGACTCCAACTCCTGATTCTTGGACCTCAACTCAGCCAACTCCTTATCTTTTTCCACCGCGGTTGACTCAAGCTCGGACACCCATCCCCGGAGCTCATCAGATTAGGAGGACCCACCCTCGAGCTCTTCAATACGAGCTTTAAGATTGCTGAGTTGCTTCTCCCTCCTTTCCAGTTTTTTGTCAAGCTTATGGTTTTGCTGGAGCTCATACTCAAACCATTGCCTAATCTCCGAGTCAGTCCCAATCTTCTGAGCAGTTGAAAGATTATGACGATCAAGAAGGTCCCTCGCATCCATATTCCTAAGGATAGAAACATACCCCGGAGGAGGAAGATTGTCCACAAGGCTTCGACAAATCCAAGGGTCGTCCGTCTTGAAACCATTAGTTGCGAGCCATTTGGGCACATAAGCAGAAGAGGCCTCAGCGGTGTCAACGGACAAAGATTGATAGAAATCACTGTAGGACCGTCCTTAGTCAGACTCATCCTGAGCATTGCCAACCGCGACATCTTCCACAAAGTTCAAGCTAATAATCATTATGACACATCATGGATTTTGTTTTGTAAAAGTTCTGTGATTTTATTACTATATCTCATTTGGTTCATACTTTCAAGTATCACTAAAGTTCCAACTTGATGCAAAAATAACTCCTTTTAGTATCTACTCAGAAAAGTTTTTTTACAAAAGGAAAAAATAAAATGTTATTTTCATTTTTACTTGTGCTTTACAAATGTATTACTCATTCGTATAAAAAAGAATGTTTACAAACAAAAATATAAATAAATTATAATATCTATGATTAATGCAAGTGTTAACTGATAAAAAAAAATTTAATTCACACATATTATGAAAATTAAAAATAAACAATAATGTAGGTATAAATAAGAAAGCCATAAGATGAAATAAAGTCATAATTACAATTTATATATAAAACCTAAAAGAATTTTTGAAACAAACGAAAGTAATAAGGTGAGCGATTCTTGACTTCTTGTAGGAGAAAAAGTATAATCTATACTATTTATAAAGCATTTTATGCTTAATCTTGAAAATTTAAAAATGATTAAAGCGGTTTCCTTAAAGACAAATGATTTTTATGACTAATTAGTAAGACTATTAATATGTATATTGAATTGATTGGTGAATTCCAAAAAATGATTGGTGAAAAATTAGAGATAGAAGATGTACAATACATGTGTCTAATATTTAAGTGGATTAGGCATGTAATTAGACTTACATTTTATGACTAAATAGCACTGCTCTTTTAATAGAAATGAAAACTTTTTAATAAGACACGTTTTTTAATTTCTAAACACAACTACATGGTTTATCAATTTCAAATGAAAGCTTTTTAACACACAAAAACGAATAATTAAAATAAGGAAAATGATATCTATTTTTACTATTTGTGCTTATAAATCTTCCTACTTGCAAGATTGTGACAACTGACAAGTGGAAAGATCAATGATCTAAATCAAGAGAGATAATGCATGACACATGTTATATAATTGTGTAGGTAGGAGGATGAGTAGAGGATTATATTGGAAGATATAACAATGATCTTAAAATAAATTATTATAAATTGAACTCGTAAGTATTGCATCAAGAATCACCAGAATCACAAGTTCATAACTATAATTATTTGCCGCTAAATATCTTTACTTTTTTGCGCGGCTATTCGTTTATTAATAAGTTAATTAGTTACCAAGAAAAATATTAACTAGTGTATTAATTACATAGTTACTGATAAAACAGTAGTACGATGAAAATAAAGAAAGAATACACAAAACGACAAGCAACATAGTGCACAAGATTGATTATTTTATTATGCTATATATTCATTCACGGGAGACTTGTGAGATTAAGGTTCTGTGACAGAAACAAAACCACTGTCAAAAAAATGGCGGTTAATGCATGCTTCAAAATGGAAATTTTCATAATTTCTTTTAAAATTTCCTTATAGGATTTGAATATTTGTTGATACAATGAATATATTTTATCTTTAATTAAGTATTCAAAAAGTATTTTACTATTTTTAGTTATTGAGTTTGAAAGACAAAAAACACACAAAGTGTATCAAAAGTAGGCCCCACCCCTTTAACCACAGTTCACCAAACTCAACCACACACATGGGCCCCACCGTATTAAAAAAACCAATATAAACACGCAAACACACAACAAGGGTAAAAAATTGAAAAAAAAAAAAAAAAAAAAAACTCTAAACACACACACACAGCTATAATAAGCTAGGGCAAAAAAAAAAATCAAAGCAATTAGGCGTACAAAACACACACAAAAACACCTCAACTGTGTGAGAGAGAAAACAAAAAAAACCCATCTCTTCACACAAATAATCCATCAGATGATCCTTCCGGTTACTTCGGTTTTTCTCCGATCTATGGCCCACACCTTCTAAAAAAAATAAACAATTTTATAAAAAAAAAAAAATCATCTTTTTATAAATTTTATTTTATAAAAAAGAGTAGATCGGTTTTATTTTAGAAAGATTAATTAGTTAGTTAATTAGTTAGGTAGTTACCTTTTTTTTTAAATAAAAAAAAAATGCAATCAGGTGGAGGTGGCGGCCGGCCACCGTCCGCGTCAGCATCGCCGTCGTCGTCGTCGTCGGCGGTGTCGCAACCGCAGTTTCTGATTGGAGATAAAATGGTTGATGAATATGTGCGCCAGCAGAGACAGGTTAGGGTTAAAAAGTTTAAATTAGAGATAAAATGTTAATCCTTAGTTTCCAATATTTTCACTTTTAGTCCCTATAGGTGTCGTCGCGTTACATTTTTAGTCCAATTTTACAATAATGATTATAAAAATTTTATAAAAATTTCCGTAGCTTCTTTTATAAATTTTAAGCTTATTTCAACAGCTTATTTTATAAAAAGCTTATTTATTTAGCTTATGGGCCTCATTCGATCCAAACAAAAGCCCATTTTAAAAATTTAGAGGCGAGGGCATGAAAAATGTTTTGGGCTTGAACTTGGGCTTCCTTTGTGATTCTAAAAATATATTTTATGGGCCTAGTGGGCTGTTAAATCGTTAAGTCTTATTGGGCCTTGGTTAAGCCCACTCGACAAAACAAAGTTTTTATTATTAAGTTTGGATTTGCAAAAATTGGTTTGTGTCGATTTACTTTGGCTCGAGTAGGGTGTCAAAACGTGAATATTTTTACAAGTCGTGTATATGAAACTAATAGTTTTCTAGGTGGTCTATTAGTACGTAGAAAAATATTGGGTGCTTGTTACGTGAAATTGAAAGTTATACATATGTTTTGTGGCATGTTTGAAACCGATATATATTTTGAAAAACTTGAATTATTTTCTAAGTGTTTTAACAAATTGTATACGATGTAACATGGTTTGAAATGGATGCATGAAATGCTCGTAACGTTACAACTAAAGTGAATTATGGGTGCTACATGACTCCTAGGCCTTCCAAGATAGAGGCTAGTCACGTTTCGTGTACTAAAAATAAATATGTACGTGTAATATATATGTAAAGTATATACGTTCGAAACAAATTAAACATGTTGCATGACAATAATCTAACGTGTGAATTGGAATAGAAACGAGTAGAGGAGACTCACAAACACCTTAGAGGTGATCAAGAGTCGAGAGTGATAGAATAGAACACAAGAATATCACGTTTCCAAGTATAACCCAATCGTTATACTTATTATTCAAACCCGATATCCCTTCCTTGCGTCCAAATAATTATACAATCGACTTGTGGTTTGTAAGGGTGATGTTTAGGAAGAAAATGAATGTGTGAAAGTGTATGAGAATGGAAGGAAACCAAGTGCATGCATGAACGTATATATGTATCATTTTGAATGAATCGGGTGGTTTGAAATCACTCAAGAAACATAGAAACTATTCCATGTCAGTATACTTAGCTTCCTAGGACAAATTTTATCACTAAAGAAGTGTATGTGAGAGCATGAAAGATGGGATGTGTCTTGGTGAATCATACTCTATGTCGACAACTATATAAATGTACATACGATTTACAAAATCGTTTACCACTTGTATATACTTGATCATCTTAGACATTTGAGTATAAAATCATCTTGGAATTATTTTTAGGATCATTTAGAAACAAACGGGGATTAAAACGGTTAAGAATTGAATAAGTTGTGAATCGGTTGGATCGATTTATGGCTAAACACTTTGCCTCGTAAAAACGTATCAAAACTCAACGTATGAACGTGAGATTCGACACACTAATAGTTGGCTAGGAGGTTAATGAGAATGTGCAAAAATATACGTAGGTCGTGTGTAGAAATTAGAAATGAACGAGGTGATTTGGAGCATGCTTAGTCGATCAAATGTGTATTATTATTATTGAAATTGGGTTTGGAAGTTTTGGGTCGGTTGGGCTTAGGGAAGAACAGGCCCGTTTGGTTTTGTAATTTGTTAATTAATTAGGATTAGCGAAATTAATATTTTGTTAATCGTGTCGAGAACTTGTTTTGTCGTTTGACGAATTTGGCAATATCGTAATCGTGACCATTTTAATATACTAAGAAAATTTTAAATTTCCCCGTAAAAATGGTGATTACAATAATGTCAAAGATTATTTATTTAATTAACCGAAGTTAATTATACGAATTTTTGCGAGGTTTTACATCTATCGTCCATACGATATCGAGGATACTGATTCGTTCACACATCGAATCAGAAGCTTTGAATTCCCCAAAAGAACTAGAATGCAGTCCAACGTCAAAACTTACGACAGGACCAGCGATCCAGAGGACCATCTGAAGAATTTCTGCACTGCGGCTAAAGTAGAGCACTGGGCCATGCCTACTTGGTGCCACATGTTCAACTCAATCCTCATGGGTCAAGCCCGTGTGTGGTTTGATGAACTACCAGCAGAGAGCATCAACAATTTTGAAGACCTGCGGAAAAGTTTTCTATCCTACTTCCTCCAGCAAAAGAAGTATGCAAAGGACCCAGTGGAACTGCACCACATCAAACAAAAGGAGGGAGAGTCAACCGGAGCCTTCGTGGACCGTTTCAAGGCCGAAAGTATGCACGTAAAAGGAGCCTCGGAATGCATGAAAATCTCAGGTTTCATGCACGGAATTACTAATCCGGAGCTGATCAAAAGACTTAATGACAAAATCCCACGAACTGTGGATGAGATGTGGAAAGCAACAACAGCCTTCCTCCGCGGTACCACAACCGCAGCGAATCAGTCAAAAAAGAAGCAACACCGTTCCCCGTGGAAAGCTCAAGAGACTGAAGCTAAGGTCAGTCAGAATAGCCGGACATTTGAATGGAAGACAGAGTTTAAGGGACGGTCCAGAGCTGACCGGCGACGCTCTGATCGGTTCACCCCTCTCACCAAGACACCATGGGAAATCCTGGCAATGGGTTCGGTCAAACTCATGGCCCCGCCCCCAATGGCAAGCCCGGCGGAATCCAGAAACAAGGATAAATACTAAGACTTTCACAGAGACAAAGGACACAGCACAGACGAGTGTTTCCAACTAAGAAAACAAATTGAAGAAGCAGTTAGGTCTGGCCAGCTCGCACATCTGGTTAAAGAAATCAAGAATGGTGTCTAGAAGGGGGGAACAAAGGGCGATAAGAAGGAAGCAACACCCAAGGATAAAGCTCCAGCCATATTCATGCTGCAAACGTGGCAGCGCAACGTGAGACCAAGGTCACTGCCGCAGATGGAGCCAAACTTGAAGATATCCTTCCCTCCAATAGCAGAAGATGACTGGGACGATCACCCATTGGTGATTAAAGCAGAGGTTGGCGGACACCACATACATATGATATATGTGGACAATGGGAGCGCCTCAGAAGTGCTTTATGAGCATTGTTTAAATTGCCTCAGTTCGGAGACTAAAAAGAAGATGGTTCCCGCGACTACCCCACTTCATGGTTTTAGCGGTGAGATATCCTGGACGCTAGGACAAATCTTCTTGGAAGTAACGCTGGGAGATGAAGAAAACTCAGCCAGTACCTGGATGAATTTTATGGTTGTCAGGTCACCATCTCCATACAATGGGATTATTGGCAGGCCGGGGATACGCTTACTTAAAATCATCCCATCCACGACCCATGGCATGCTAAAATTCCCTACCAAAGGAGCCATTGTAACATTGCAGAGTGATAAAATAATCCCGGTGGAATGTCGGATGGTCGAGAAGCTCAGGCGGGACAAGAGCCCCCAAGGCCCCTGGTAGAAGGAGTAAAAGTGGCAATACATCCGGAGTTCCCAGACCAAACAATTACAGTGGGTGGTAGTTTGACCGACCAAGGAAAGAGGGACATGTGCGAGCTACTAAGAAACAACTTAGACATCTTTGTTTGGCAGCCATTTGACATGACAGGTGTACCACGGAATGTGGCGGAACATAGGTTGAATGTCAGAGAAGGTTACACCCCGGTAAGGCAGAAGAAAAGGGGACAAGCCCCGGAAAGAAACAAGGCAGTCAATGATGATGTAGCAAAACTGGTAGAGGTAGGCATAATGAGGGAAATCCACTACCATGATTGGTTGTCCTACCCGGTTCTGGTCAAGAAAAGCGACGGAAGCCAGAGGATGTGTGTGGATTTCAAGGACTTAAACAAAGCTTGTCCCAAAGATTGCTACCCACTTCAGAAGATAGATTGGAAAGTTGAGTCCTTATGTGGATATACCTTTAAGTGCTTTCTGGACGCATACAAAGGGTACCACCAAATTCAGATGGCTCCGAAAGACGAAGAAAAAACCGCGTTCCACACAAACCAAGGAATCTTCTGCTACACAAAGATGCCGTTTGGGTTGAAGAACGCGGGTGCTACCTACCAGCGGTTGGTAGACAAGGCCTTTGAAAAACAAATAGGGTGAAACTTGGAAGTGTACGTAGATGATCTGGTGATCAAAATCCACTCGGAAACAGATGTACTAAGGGACATAGAAGAAACCTTCGAGACACTTAGAAGGATCAACATGAAACTTAACCCAAAAAAATGTACCTTCGGAGCAGAAGAAGGAGTGTTCCTAGGCCATGTGGTCAGCAGAAACAGGATTAGAGCCTGTCCGGAGAAGTCCGAAGTGGTAACACTACTGCCATCACCAAGGACCCTGAAGGAGGTACAAAGCTTAAACGGTAAGCTAGCAAGTCTTAACCGCTTCTTGTCCAAATCAGCGGAAAAATCCTTACCATTTTTCAAAACGCTGAAAAAATGCATCAAGAAAAGTGACTTCATCTGGACGGCGGAAGCAGAGACAGCATTCAAAGAAATGAAAAAACACATTGCTAACCTCCCCACATTGACGGCTCCGCACCCCAAAGAAGAACTGATAATGTACTTGTCCGCAGCAAAGGAAGCCATAAGCGCCGTGTTACTAGCAGAAAGGGGACCGCGACAAGAGCCCATCTACTTCATAAGCCGCGCTTTGCAAGGTCCGGAGGTAAATTACAGCCTAATGGAAAAATTGGTGTTAGCACTGGTCCACGCAACCAGACGACTCAAGAGATACTTCCAGGCACATCCGGTAGTTGTCATCACTGATCAGCCAATCAAACAAGTGCTTGCGCAGACTGAAAAGACAGGAAGAATGACAAAATAGGCAATTGAGTTGGGTGCGCATGACATCAACTACAGACCGCGGACGGCTATAAGGGGACAAGTCCTGGCAGACTTTATCGCAGAAGTTCCGGAAGAAGGTCCCCCAGCAGCAACAGAACCCGGAGAGAAACTACCTTATGTTGAACCATTGAATCTGTATATGGACGGATCTTCTTGCCAAGAAGGCTCTGGGGCAGGCCTGATCCTCACCAATCCTAAGGGCACGAAGTTCACATATGCCTTGCGGTTCGAGTTCGACACATCCAATAATGAGGCAGAGTATGAGGCGCTATTGGCTAGCTTAAGGATAGCTGAAAAGATGGGGGTGAAGGATATATCCACGAACGTCGACTCCAGGTTGGTTGCAAATCAAATCAACGGAACATACGTGGCCAAGGAAGAGAGCATGATACAATATCTAGCAAAAGCCCTAGCATTGATTCAAGGCTTCCGCACGTTCTCGATAAAACAAATACCGCGGAGTCAGAATAAGTAAGCAGATGCGCTAAGCAAAATAGCATCCACCAGCTTCGCTCACTTAACAAAGCAGGTTCTAGTGGAAGTTCTAAAGGAAAAGTCAATTGAAGAAAAGGAAGTTATGGCAGTAGTCGAAGAAGAAGGGGATACATGGATGACTCCACTCCTCGAGTACTTGGAAAGTGGCGTGCTACCCGCGGACCCAAAGAAGGCCAGGAAGCTAAGGATAAAGGCGAGGCAGTACGCCATCATTGACGGAGTCCTATTCCGCAAATCTTTCCTAGAGCCATGGCTGCGGTGCGTAGGACCAGTGCAGGCAAACTATGTGATCAGAGAAATTCATGAGGGGTCCTGCAACATGCACTCAGGTCCCCGAGCTATTGTAGCAAAAGCCATCAGATCCGGATATTACTGGCCCAGCATGCACAAAGACGCCAGGGATGTGATAAATAAATTCCAGGATTGACAAGTCCACCGGCCAGTAGCCAAGAGTCCGCAGCACAATCTGGTGCCCATTACCGCCCCATGGCCATTTTACAAATGACGATTAGACATCAGCGGCCCGTTCCCAGAAGCCTTGGGAAAAATCAAATACCTAACAGTGGGTATCGATTACTTCACCAAGTGGATTGAAGCCAAACCTCTGGCAAACATCTCCAGGAACCAGGTCAAAAAGTTTGTTTGGGATAATATCGTATGCAGGTACGGCCTCCCGGGGGAAATCGTGTCGAACAATGGCAAACAGTTCAGAGACAACCCTTTCAAAGATTGGTGCGAGAAGCTTAACATCAAACAACATTTCGCATCAGTGAAACACCCGCAAGCAAATGGACTTGTGGAAATGGCAAACAGGAGCTTGGGAGAAGGCATAAAAGCAAGAATAGACCAAGGAAGCAGGGATTCGTTGGAAGAAGTGCCGCATGTGTTATGGGCCCACCGCACCATGATCAAGTCTATCAACGGGGAACCACCATTCTCGTTGACATATGGGAGTGAGGCTGTAATCCCAGTGGAAATAGGCATGCCATCTTTGAGGTGTGCCCTCTTTGATCTAGTGGAAAACGACGAAGCTCTGCGTCTTAGCTTGGACCTCCTGAAAGAAAAAAGAGAGGTGGCGGCTATCGAAGAAGCAAGAAGCAAGTCCAAAATGGAAAAATATTACAATTCTAAAGTCCGCGACACGTCCTTTAAACCAGGAGACTATGTGTACCGGAGCAATGAGGCAAGCCAAGTGAAAGACACCGGAAAGCTAGGTCCTAAGTGGGAAGGCCCGTACGAAGTCGCGGAGGCATTAGGAGGAGGAGCGTACAAGCTCAGAAGCCCTGACGGGCTGGACATCCCTCGCACATGAAACGTCCAGAACCTTAAAAAGTGTTACATATAAGTGTAAGTCATTTTTTATAAGCTGACCGTGGTAGTCACCGGCAGTGGAACCTATCCCAGCATATGTAGTTTATCGCTTATGTAATTTCTCTTTCTTAATGAAAAGTGAAGTCTGATCAACTTCACAAATTTTCCAAATTTATTTTGTACACATATTATCTGTCACTACTTTCATATTTTGCATATGTAAAATACACAATAATGAACTGTGTAAGAGGTGTTGCAAACCCGGCAGGAGGTCACATAACCTCGCAACTCAACTAAGGCATATAAGTGGTATTGCAAACCCATTGACCAGACCAAACTATCCACGAAATGCTAAGTTCGGAATACCATGATAGTAAACCAAGCCCGGTAACCCATAAACCCGGCAAAAAAACAAAAAAAAAAACAACAAAAGAGATAATAATAATAATAACACCAATAAAACACTTACATTGTCAGGTTACACTTTCAACGGATACACCTATCCGGACCAAAAGAAAAAAAAGTACAATCAATATTGCCATGACTAGGGCCAGTATAGCCAAAATACCGCCCGAAGATAACTGTCAAATTACAAAGCTTCACAAGGATGAGATAAGGGTCGGTATAGTCAAAATATCGCCCATGGAACCGCCAAACATCAACTTCAGGGAAACTCTTTTGGATCAATCTTGCCAAGGATGGTAGTATCAAACATGTCATCCTCCTGACCCTCTCCATCCCCTCGCGGTCCAGTAACAGGCGCGGATGGATTGGGCACCGAAGTAGTCGTAGTTGGAGCAGGAACAGAGGCTGTGGCACTGGAATCTAGGGAAGCCAAGGTAGGAGAGGGCTTCAAGGCAAAAGGATGCGGCTGCATCCCACTAAAGTAAAGGTCCTTCCCATACCTCTTGCTCTTGGCCTCCTTGTAAGTCGCTATGGCCCGCGGTCGATCTTCGGAAGGAGGCGCTCTTCCATAACAGGAGGCCCAAAGGTAACCTCACTAGAACCAGGGACCCGCTCCTCTTCAAGCACAAGTTGGGACATTAAAAACTCCAAGGGAGAGTCCTTGCAAGCTTCCAGGGACTTCAGGAGGGGAAAAGGCACATGGGACAGCCTAACAACCACGTCATGATATTGCTCTTTGGCATCCGGTTTGTAAGCCTCCACCTGGTCAAGTGTAACCCCGTTCGCCCCATGAACAACCACGGCTTCCAAACCTTGGCGCAACCCCTCCGCTATGGCTGCGGAAATACAGCCTCCCAGGCGAATCTTCAGCTCCGGACACTTTTTAAACTTATTAAAAGCCCTGCGGAACCCATGTCCGATAACCCATCTCCTGCTCTCGAGCGCCATTAGATATTTGGGAAAAATCTCCGTGTTAAATTCCTCGTTTAAAGCATCCAACTTAGCACCCAGCCCGGCTATCTTTTCCTTAAAACTAGCCTTAACAGCCTCTTCCCTTTCCTCAAACTGCTTAACCAAATACTCCTCACCTTTAACCTGATCTTGCAGAGTACCACAAACTATCTCTAACCCAGCCACTTTCTCCGACAAGCCTTTGTTCAAAGACTCCAACTCCTGATTCTTGGACCTCAACTCAGCCAACTCCTTATCTTTTTCCACCGCGGTTGACTCAAGCTCGGACACCCATCCCCGGAGCTCATCAGATTGGGAGGACCCACCCTCGAGCTCTTCAATACGAGCTTTAAGATTGCTGAGTTGCTTCTCCCTCCTTTCCAGTTTTTTGTCAAGCTTATGGTTTTGCTGGAGCTCATACTCAAACCATTGCCTAATCTCCGAGTCAGTCCCAATCTTCTGAGCAGTTGAAAGATTATGACGATCAAGAAGGTCCCTCGCATCCATATTCCTAAGGATAGAAACATACCCCGGAGGAGGAAGATTGTCCACAAGGCTTCGACAAATCCAAGGGTCGTCCGTCTTGAAACCATTAGTTGCGAGCCATTTGGGCACATAAGCAGAAGAGGCCTCAGCGGTGTCAACGGACAAAGATTGATAGAAATCACTGTAGGACCGTCCTTAGTCAGACTCATCCTGAGCATTGCCAACCGCGACATCTTCCACAAAGTTCAAGCTAATAATCATTATGACACATCATGGATTTTGTTTTGTAAAAGTTCTGTGATTTTATTACTATATCTCATTTGGTTCATACTTTCAAGTATCACTGAAGTTCCAACTTGATGCAAAAATAACTCCTTTTAGTATCTACTCAGAAAAGTTTTTTTACAAAAGGAAAAAATAAAATGTTATTTTCATTTTTACTTGTGCTTTACAAATGTATTACTCATTCGTATAAAAAAGAATGTTTACAAACAAAAATATAAATAAATTATAATATCTATGATTAATGCAAGTGTTAACTGATAAAAAAAAATTTAATTCACACATATTATGAAAATTAAAAATAAACAATAATGTAGGTATAAATAAGAAAGCCATAAGATGAAATAAAGTCATAATTACAATTTATATATAAAACCTAAAAGAATTTTTGAAACAAACGAAAGTAATAAGGTGAGCGATTCTTGACTTCTTGTAGGAGAAAAAGTATAATCTATACTATTTATAAAGCATTTTATGCTTAATCTTGAAAATTTAAAAATGATTAAAGCGGTTTCCTTAAAGACAAATGATTTTTATGACTAATTAGTAAGACTATTAATATGTATATTGAATTGATTGGTGAATTCCAAAAAATGATTGGTGAAAAATTAGAGATAGAAGATGTACAATACATGTGTCTAATATTTAAGTGGATTAGGCATGTAATTAGACTTACATTTTATGACTAAATAGCACTGCTCTTTTAATAGAAATGAAAACTTTTTAATAAGACACGTTTTTTAATTTCTAAACACAACTACATGGTTTATCAATTTCAAATGAAAGCTTTTTAACACACAAAAACGAATAATTAAAATACGGAAAATGATATCTATTTTTACTATTTGTGCCTATAAATCTTCCTACTTGCAAGATTGTGACAACTGACAAGTGGAAAGATCAATGATCTAAATCAAGAGAGATAGTGCATGACACATGTTATATAATTGTGTGGGTAGGAGGATGAGTAGAGGATTATATTGGAAGATATAACAATGATCTTAAAATAAATTATTATAAATTGAACTCGTAAGTATTGCATCAAGAATCACTAGAATCACAAGTTCATAACTATAATTATTTGCCGCTAAATATCGTTACTTTTTTGCGCGGCTATTCGTTTATTAATAAGTTAATTACAGTTACCAAGAAAAATATTAACTAGTGTATTAATTACATAGTTACTGATAAAACAGTAGTACGATGAAAATAAAGAAAGAATACACAAAACGACAAGCAACATAGTGCACAAGATTGATTATTTTATTATGCTATATATTCATTCACGGGAGACTTGTGAGATTAAGGTTCTGTGACAGAAACAAAACCACTGTCAAAAAAATGGCGGTTAATGCATGCTTCAAGTATAATTGCCATGCCACGGTGGGCAGATATGATGGGATTGTGGCTAGGGGTGGGTCCAGTCCTGGTATATTTGCCACGTCATTTCGGGTCCGATCACGGTGGCCGGTGATGGTGACGGGTCGGGTCGGGTCGAAAGTTGAAGCTGTGGTGATGGGTGAGGCTGTTGCTTCTGAGGATGAAGATCTTATCTTACCCAATCATGAGTTTGCACAACATGCTCATGTTCCATCTTTTGAAAAGGTCTACTTTTTTTTTTTTGTCGTTTTGTTGCTCGTGTTTAGTTTTGTGTTTTAGAAGTGTTTTCCAAGTTGCATGTTGGTGTTTGGATGCAGTACTGATGGTCAAGTAATCAATTTGAGATGTAGTAATTGGTTTAGGAGTAGTTGTGATAAAATCGAAACTAAGTATTTAGTGATTGGATAATAATTTAGTAGCCGCATCAGAACTTGTCCTAGTTAGTTGATTTAACAGGGTTAATAACCCCTGTTTCGGACTCTTTCCATGGCCACCCCCAAGATGTGTACCTAGCTAGTGAGGATTAAACATGAGAACTCTTGTACCACTAGCTCACCTTGGTGGTGGTAACTGGTAAGTACCCAAGGCCTTTGGTCTTGTGGTAAGAGGTATGTGAGTTGCCCACCAACCTAAAGTTTGTGGGTTCAAGCCTCGCTGGAGGCATTTGTGAGATATATTGTGAGATGGGTGGTATATAGGGCGTGAAAAAAATTGCGGTTCAAAAAAAAAAAAAAAAAAAAAACGTTGATTAAAATGGTGTTTATTGAAAGCAGTTCAAGTGTTTTGAGTAAAACTACTTGTTGCTTATTGTAAAGCAAATTAGCACTTAAGTATAAAACATGTTGGTACATAACTACATACTTACTTTGGAAGGAGATAAGCAAATCCCAGACTTCCTTTTTTTTTAGCAAGATCAACATGGGATGAGGATGGCTTAATATACCTACGAGAGATCTAAAACTTTGATCTCCTCAGCAAGCTTATCCTGTTGGAAGTTTTATGTCGAACCACTTCCGGTTTCTAAATCTTGATATTGTCCCGTTTGTAGACTGAATAAGTACGTGGAAACAGATTCTTGCTTGATTGCTCAATTTAACGAGTCACTCTAAAAGGCTAATTTTACATGTAAATCCTTAAAAGAGTCACGATTTTTGTCAAAAATTAAACAAATGATTATATGATTCTCACAACCTGAACATCATAAGTACATCCAAGCACCATCTTCAAATAGCTGAAGCGTCCAGATAGGCAGACACTAGCTCCTGCAGCTTGCCGTTTTTTATTACATTTGATTATCTGATTGCAATATTCCACATATAATAAGCACATTCATAACACAATGGTACCAAAAACTTGATACATGTACCACGCTTGAATGATGTTTTCAGTATCTAGAGATGTACAAGAGATCAATTGAAGACCCTGCTGGCTTTTGGTCAGATATGGCTTCCGAATTCTACTGGAAGGAGAAATGGGGCCCGCAGGTTTACTCCGAAAATCTTGACATCAAAAAAGGGAACATTAACATAGAGGTAGTTACTAATCAGTAACCAAATTGTCATTCTCAGCAATTATGTCGCATGCATAAATTTTAACCAGTTGGGATTTTTGTTATCGATTTAGTGGTTCAAGGGTGGTATCACAAACATTTGCTACAACTGTCTGGATAAAAACATAGAATCCGGACATGGTGAAAAGATTGCACTTCATTGGGAAGGAAATGAGCCTGGTCTTGATGACTCATTGACTTACAATCAGCTGCTAGATAGAGTTTGCCAGGTTCACTATTTCTTTTTTCCCTGTGCTGGTTGTTAGATTATTATTTGTGTTTTAAATTATTAATGTTGTGTGACAGCTTGCAAATTACTTGAAAGAAAACGGTGTTAAAAAGGGAGATGCTGTTATTATATACTTGCCTATGCTCATGGAACTGCCTATCGCTATGCTTGCTTGTGCTCGTATTGGTGCTGTTCATTCGGTATGTAATTATTAGTGCCATTTTTTTCTTTTCTAATATAAATACTGAATGCCTGATATCAAGTTGCCTTTGGGTTTTCAGGTTGTTTTTGCTGGATTCTCTGCAGAATCTCTTGAGCAACGGATTATTGATTGCAAGCCAAAGCTTGTGCTAACTTGTAATGCAGTTAAAAGAGGTAAAAAGGTTATCAATCTTAAGGATATTGTTGATGCTGCACTCTTGGGATCATCTCAAAATGGAGTCTCTGTTGGTAGGACTTGATTCATGACCATACGAACATTCTGACAGCATATCAGATTTAATCTTTACAATTTCATAACCACTTTTCTTTTGTTGACCAATAGGTCTATGTTTGACATATGCAAATGAATTAGCCATGAAAAAGGAAGATACTAAATGGCAAAAGGAACGAGATGTTTGGTGGCAGGTAGGTTAACAGCCAGGATTCTTAAAATTACTATACCGTATCATAGCTTAAAGGCCACATCAACTTCATTTCTGATTTCAGTCTATTTTTTTTATACGAGTTGTAACTCGATTAATTCATTTGACCTATAATGTTTCAAGGATGTAGTTCCCAAACAGTCTACTAAATGTGATGTGGAGTGGGTTGATGCAGAGGATCCACTTTTTCTTCTGTACACAAGCGGTAGCACGGGAAAACCTAAGGTATTTTTGTGCCATATTCCTAAAGTAATTGTTCTTTATTTGTATTTCTGAAAATGGATCATGTTGGTGGATTTGATAGGGTGTTCTGCATACCACCGGAGGATACATGATTTACACTGCAGCAACATTTAAATATGCATTTGACTATAAGCCATCTGATGTATACTGGTAAATATTGATCTTAACAACATTCCAAAATTAGTTTTTGTCAAATTTTGGCTAAATATTTTCTCTCAAATTACAGGTGTACAGCTGATTGTGGTTGGATTACTGGACACAGCTATGTTTCTTATGGACCTCTGCTTAATGGAGCAACGGTTGTACTATACGAAGGGGTAATATATTTCAATCTTAGTCTGTATTATAAGAAAATTTGAGTTTTGCATTTAGGTTACAATTAGTTTTATGAACAAATATCATGATACAGTATTTTTATCTACAGGTCCCTAACTATCCAGATCCTGGAAGATGTTGGGACATTGTTGACAAGTATAAGGTGACTATATTCTACACCGCTCCTACACTGGTGCGGTCACTTATGCGCGATGGTAGTGAGGCAAGCGTTCTCTTCATACATGCATATTCTATATTTTGAGGAGCAACGCTGCATCATTAACATTAATATTAATTAGCCTATCACCCTTCATTATAGACAGAATAGTTAGACTCTACAAATCAATATATGATTATTTACCATTAGCGCTAATCACCAGTAGTGGTTTTCTCAGGCCAGGCATGTCTTCATGATTGTCTGTCATTTTTATTTCATAGTTTAAAAGAAACAATTGTAGACCTCACTTAACTGCTGTACATGTATATAGACATCATAATGCTTACAACTCTAGTTGATTTTGTTTTATACATGCAGTATGTGACTCGTTATTCTCGTAAATCTTTACGAGTCCTTGGTAGTGTAGGCGAGCCGATCAATCCAAGTGCTTGGAGGTTCTTTTTCCAACAAACTCCGAATTTTTAATTATTAAAGGATAAATCTATTATTGAATTCTGTAATCTTTAATTTACTAATTTTCTTGATATGACAGATGGTTTTACAATGTAGTTGGAGATTCAAGGTGTTCAATATCTGATACTTGGTGGCAAACAGAGACCGGGGGTTTCATGGTACATATGAAGATATAATTATTTGAATGATTGACATATAACTAGCATTGAGGCTAACTACTTTTTGTTTTCCAGATTACTCCTTTGCCCGGTGCATGGCCTCAAAAACCAGGTTCTGCTACATTCCCATTTTTTGGGGTTCAGGTAAAAAACTTATGTAAACTATATGTTCTTTTTCTAAAATAACTTATGTTTGACTCTCAAATAAAATGAATGCAGCCTGTAATAGTGGATGAGAAGGGGAAGGAGCTTGAAGGTGAGTGTAGTGGATATTTATGTGTTAAGAACTCATGGCCAGGAGCATTCAGGACTCTGTATGGGGATCATGAAAGATACGAAACAACTTATTTCAGCGCATTCCCAGGCTATTATTTTAGTGGTGATGGCTGTAGGAGGTAATAAAAAATTTCATTTTTTTTTTTGGCATTCTAATGTTGAATTTGCATTTGATAACTTAATCTTATCTCAGAGACAAGGATGGATACCATTGGCTCACTGGAAGAGTTGATGATGTAATTAACGTCAGGTACATTCATAAACTTACTCACCTATATATCCACTGTCCTTAAATACACTACAAGTTCACAATTTGTAATATGAACAGCGGACACCGAATTGGCACAGCAGAAGTTGAATCTGCTCTAGTTTTACATCCTCAATGTGCTGAAGCGGCCGTCGTTGGTGTTGAGCATGAGGTATTAGCTTGTTTTCAGCATCGTATATTTCTAAAAAAATAATATATTTTTCAGCAACTAATTACCTAATTTGTTGTAATAGATCAAAGGACAGAGTATATATGCATTTGTTACTCCGGTTGAGGGTGTTGAATACAGTGAAGATCTCAGAAAAAGTCTTGTACTTTCAGTCCGAACCCATGTAAGTTATTCTTTACATGTCCTTATAACTACCAAATTCGGGTGACTAAGTAGTGAGCTACTGATTAATTTCATCATTTTTTTTTTTTTTTTTTTTTTTTTTTTTTTTTTTTTTTTTTTTTTTTTTTTTTTTTAAATCAGATTGGAGCATTTGCAGCGCCAGACAAAATTCATTGGGCACCTGGTCTTCCAAAGACGAGAAGTGGGAAAATAATGAGAAGGATTTTGAGGAAGATTGCTTCAAGGCAGCTAGATGAGCTTGGGGATACAAGCACACTAGCAGATCCACATGTGGTCGATCAGCTTATTGATCTTGCCGATACATAAATATCGAGTTTTGATGATGAAGAAAATTAAGAAATAGCAAGTTATTTGCCTACAAACATTGCATAGTACTACTGGCAAACACTGTTGTTGAGTGTCGGTTTAAAATGGAAACTTGAGACATTGATTGCTGAGAACTTTGAGAAAAAGCATTACAGAAATGATATCGAGTGATCATAAGGGTTCCTTTGGTTCAATTTACATAGAATATGTTACAAAACTAAAGGGAATATCTGGATGTTCTTTGTAAATTCTGAAACTGTAACAATCAGATACATTGGAGGTGGCAAATTCTATCAACTTGTCGAATTACATGTAAAATAATACTTAAATAATCAGATGAAGCAGATTTTCTATACCCATATGCTAGAAACCGATGAAATACAATAGCCATCTAATCACATTCAAAAGGCAATGAACATTCAGCCAATTTGAATACTCATGGTGGACAGTCTTATATTGTGATATTATGGCTTTCGCCTGTGAATTTGCATTTTGTAACTAAACTAGTTAGGGAGTACTAATTCAGTAATTTGCATGGGCAATGTTTTGCGAATTGGGTTATGTATGCATCTTTTCTCCATATACATTATAGGAACACACAAGAAGTTATATTATTTCAAAAATACAACTTACAGAACCTCCCACGAGTTCAAAAAGTCGATTTACATAAAACATGGAATAATGGTATATAACATGTTCCCCTACAGTAATGAAGGGATTTATATAAACTTGAATCATGACAATGAAGCCTTCTCCAATAGTTCCTGCAACTCTCCGCTCTTGTATGAATCTGTAATAAGACAGGTTTTAAATATACAACTTTGTCTAAGGTCGGAATTTATTTGAAGCATGAGGGCTGGAGAGGATGACTTACCAACGGTTATGTCACAACCACCAAAGAACTCCCCATCGATGTAGAGTTGTGGAAATGTTGGCCACTGAGAATATTCCTTCAAACCTGAACGTAAAATTTCATTTTCCAGAATATTAACTGTTTCAAAAGGGACATTGACTGCCTTCAAAATAGAAACAACTGTGTTTGAGAAACCACACTGTGGGAAGTCTTTCGTTCCCTTCATGAAAAGAATGACCTTGTGTGATGTAACAACTTTATCCAAAGTGGTCTTTAGCTCAGGACTCAATGCTGCAAGTACATGAAGGCCATATAAAACATGAAATTAGAACAGAACCATTCAACAAATTCATAGGACCATAGTAGTATTTCTACTAAAATAACAGGAAATACAGACGAAATACAATGTCTACACGTCAAGAAGTATTATTTAAACATCTTAATGTAACGATATATATTAGCTCCATCCTATAGACTCATAAAACTAAATATGATGGCAGATAACATAGCAAGCCTATAGTTGATAGCTTGACACATGTGCACATATGCTATTATAAAAACTAACCACCGCACAAACATAGTGAAACTCAAACACATTGAGCTCATTCCAAAAGTACACACGGATAACGTTTTAACCAACTCTCAAAGAAGCAAAAGTATTTCAACAAACTCTTCCAAAATCTGAGAGGGTAACTTGGCTCAGTTTCAACATACTAATTAGTTTTTACCTAAAAAGCACAGAAAAAAAATGTCAAAGGGGACCGCGTATTAGAAGGTTAAAACGAATGCACAGGGCATGTGCACAACATTCTCTAACAGAAAGTTGTAATCACGCAAGAGAATCTTGTGTATAGAATCTCAAGTCTGTGACTACGGTTGATGTGGTAAGGTTAACAGGTCTGTCGTCTGTACTTCTTTGATATCACGCAGGAAATTATAGTTTTGGGTGTGGCGTCATAGACTAGTGTTTATTATACATCAAAGTACATAAGCAACTTGAAGTTAATGTTCATTTACTGTTTTCCACCACGCACTGGATATCTAATAAGATCATCCGCTCTAAAGAAAGCAAAGATGAAAGTCGATATGTGACACGGAACAATCTAGTGTTAAGCAAATTGTGACTATTTAAGTAAAAAGAGATAAAATAGATAACTGGAATAAGTATTCTCTAACTGCTTATTTTATTTGCTTAATCATCAAATTCTAGACAAGATAAAATAATCATTTGTGACTTGAAAATGAAAAATAAGTGTAGGAAGAAAAGATATATATATACACATACCAGCAAAGCATCGGGTAGAAGCAATCTTTCTATAAGAAGAAGGTCCTCTGTTGGATTTCAAGGGTGGAAAGGTACTGGGACGATTGTGGTAGGTGAGGACTGCAGAGCGATTAATTGTGGTTGTTGGCCCAGATACAAACTGGACAGAGGGAATCCTCGATTGGAAACTCATTGAACAAGACATTTTTTTGGTTTAAGAAAGGCAGATGGGAGATTTTCTATCACTGGTTTCTTACTTTGTTTCGATGAGTTTTATAGAAAAAGATGATGATGAAAGCAGGCAGGCGTCTAAGATTGACAAGTTACAGTTGGGTTGACTGGGCTAACCTGGACCAAGCCCAATACATCTTATGTGAAGGATTAATTTTACCAAATCTCAGTATCTCACAATTTAGAGGTGAAAAAAAATCGGTTTTTTTCGGTTTTCGGTTTTTTAATAACCAGTTATAAAAAAACCAATTTTTCGAATAACCAGTTTCGGTTTGGTTTCGGTTTTTCGGAATCGGTTTTCTTCGGTTATAAATGTTCGGAATCAGTTTTTTTCGGTTATAAATTTTCGGAATCGGTTTTTTTCGGTTTTTTACCGGTTCGCTTTTTTCGGTTAAAAATGTTCGGATTCGGATTTTTTATCGGTTGTTTACCGGTTCGTTTTTTTCGGGAATTTTACTAAAAGCTTCGAACATTTATTTAATAAAATTGTTAATTATCAAACATATAATTAAACAATATTCTCATAACTTTTATTTAAACAATACAATTATACAATCATAACTTTTATTTAAACAATACAATTATACAACAAAAAAATACAATCATAACTTTTATTTATACAATACAATCATAACTTTTATTTAAACAATACAATCATAAAAACATATAAATACTAATACATTTTGCGAGCTTCGGCATGGCCATCACCCGAAAACATATTAGTGTAATCAAGTATATCGAGCTTCGGCATTGCCATCACCCGTTATACTCAACTAGTCACTCAAGTCGTCATCAAGATCATTTTCTTCCAAAAAATCTTGTACATCTAAATCTTCAACTTCAAATTCTTCAAACTCACCTTCATCTAATTCGCCTTCGGTATTCGTAGTCGAAGACGAAGGTGATATCCCCACTTCTTCTTCTTCTCTTATTATACCTTCTTCAACATCTTCATCTATTATTGGACCTTCCAACGACGATTCATGTTGTATCCTATCTACTCCGTCCAAATAATCTTTCAAACATACACATACTTCCACGGATTCGCATGTTAGTCTTGTCCTTCTATCCGATATAATTCGACCACTAACCGAAAAGGCCGATTCGGAAGCTACCGTCGAAGCTTGGACCGCTAATAAGTCACGAGCCATAGCGGATAAAACCGGATATTGGATTCCCCTTTCTTTCCACCAAGCCAAAATGTCAAAGTTTGCAAACTCATTGGGACTTAAAGTTCTTAAAAAGTTTGTAGCCATATATTGTCCCAATTCGCTTGTTGGGGCCGATGATCGTTGACGCCTTGTAGCGTCTTCAAATAAAGAATTATAAAGGTTTATATTAATGTCTCTTGTTTGGGACGATCCGGCCCGCATTTGGTCAACAATTGGGTTTTGTTGGTGACCATATTTTGTTGCATAAATGCCAAACAATTTTTGAAAATGATCGTTAAATCTAAAAATTTGAGATGTTATATAGTTGGGGTCTTCACCGTCTAACCCAAAAGATAAGTCTAAATTTTCCATTATTTTTGTTATTAAATAATCTACACCTCCAACATTTAAACATGGATTAAGTGCGGCGGAACAAGTAAAAACTAAAGGTAAACTAGCAAAATATTTTATAAATTTTTTTTTATAATTTTAACCATTTTTCTAAACATTCGTGAAGGTGAGTTTTTTAAATCATATAATTTTTCCGTCATAGCATAAATTTGTTTTAAAACTAATGGGCTAGTTGGGTAATAAACACCCGATAATATAGTTGTTACCTCTTTAAAAACTTGTAAAAACATAGTTAATTCATTTAGTCGATCCCAATCTTGGTCGTTTAGTATTATGTTGGACAAATTTTTATTAATAAGTTTTTGATTATAAGCATGTAAAGTCGCACGTTGTCGTAATATATTTTCAAACATCATGCAAGTAGAATTCCATCTAGTATTAATATCAAGGCAAGGTCCTAGGGGTTCTTCATTACACATTTTACGAAAACGTTTATAGTTTATTTGTCGTTCGTTGCTCGATTTATATATCAATACTAATAAACCCCTAAATTTCGTATATAACTTATCACATATTTTTAATGCCGCTTGTACGGATAAATTTATAACATGAGCAACACAACGGGAATGAAAAAAAGCACCATCTAAAATAGGTTTTACACGTAATTTTAACAAGTCCATAGCTCTAGTATTATTTGATGCATTATCTAGTGAAATCGTAAAAACTTTATCATCTAAATTATATTCAATTAAAGTGTCATGCAAAATTTTTCTTAAATTACATCCCGTATGAGGATAACCAAATATTTTAAAAGCGATTGTCCGTTTCATTAATAACCAAGATTCGGGATTAAACCAATGAGCCGTAACGGCGAGATAAGAATTTGCCGTACCATGTGGTGCGGTCCAAGTATCCGTAGTTATAGAAACACCATATTTATAATCACGAAAACCTTCAATTATTTCTTTTTTAGCCGTTTTCCATAATTTAAAAGCATCACTTCTAAGAGTAGTACGACTTACATGTTGATACCGCGGTTGTAGCCTCCTTTTGATGATCTCCGTAAGCTTGACGTTGTCGAAGTGGTTGAATGGAAGCCCTTGTTGAATGACAAACTTCGTAAAATCAAGTCGAAGCGCATCCGCATCATATATAAAAACTTGACCATCCGAACCGATAGTACCTTGCGAACTATCATTTCGAACCGCCTTACAACTACCAATATGACTCCTAAGTGTAGAGTTAGACCCGGTGCTATAAAAATGCCCACATTTCCGGCAACGCGCTTTTACGTTACCATCTTTCATAACACACATATCGTAATTAGTCCACACATCACCTTTTCGGGTGGTTGGTCTAACATGTTCAACATCATCGTTTGTGTAATGTTGTTTTCGGACATTGCTAGTAGCAACGGAGGGAGTAATGGAAGCTTGTTGTGATTGTGAGTTTTCCATTATAGCGAAAATGCGAAATAGCGATTTTTGAGCGTTTTTGAGAGATTAGAGAAAGAAATGAGATTGTTTTTTATGTGTTTTCAACCCCAACACATTACCTCTATTTATAGTGCCTTAAAACTCCCCAAAACCCTCAAAAAATTCAAAAAAAACGGTCACATTGGCAAAGAGCCGTTTGGCTCGGTATTTAAAAAAAAAACCGGAAATAACCGGTTAAAACCGGTCAACGGCTATATATATATATTTTTTTAAACGGTTATATTTAAAAAAAAAAAAACGGTTATAACCGGTTAAAATCGGTCTTTTTTCCAACGGTAATAATTTTTTTTTTTTTTTTTTTTTTTTTTTTTTTTTTTGAAAATAAATTAAACCGGATAAAACCGGATATAAAACCGGTATGGGGTAAAAACCCATAACCGGTCTAACCGGTCCGGTTTTAGAAAACCGATTTTGTCAAAAACCGGTCGCCGGTTTAACCACCGGTTGAAAAAAAAACCGGTTGCCGGTTTGCACCTCTCTCACTTATACAATCAAACAAAATTAATAAAGATAAATTAATTTTATATATCACCCTACTTTCATGTTTAATTTCATACACCCAAAATGCAATCATTTAATGCATAATGTACAATATTTTTAAAACATATTTTAAGTATATATTAAATTTCCAAATTTAAAGAGAGATATGAAATTGCTCTCACTATTAAACATTCAGTTAACCAATTAAAAAGGACAATTGTGAATAGATTATAGGTTGAATCTCAAATTCCGACTAAAATCACTAAGAATAAGGGGTATGGTGGTGTGTGATGCCATGCCATTTTTCTGCGGCAAGGGAAATGGCATGCCATGTGCATGTTACCACACCACACCTTCTTGTGCCATTTGAAATTAAGTTTTATTGTTGATTTTGTGTTTTAATTGGGTACATTTATAGACATGATTAGTACGCACAACCTTCATTTTTCGTCTATTATTATTGTGTAATACAAAACTTTTCTTTTTCTTTTTATTTTTATATTGGGTAAATTGCAAAAATGGTCCTTAACGTTTCACGAAATTGCAAAAACGGGACCGAGACAAAAAGTAGCGCAAAAAAGACACCAATGTTCCACATTTTCGCAAAATCGCCACTGAGAGGCCTTTTCCGTTAGTTTCATCGTTAAATGCCATGTCACCGAGGGTATTATCGTCATTTCACTGCTTTAAGGTCCACGTGGCATATCACTATTGATTCAGGGACTAAATTTGCAAAGTTATTTTTATCTTTTATTTCATATCTACCACCACCACCACTTTCTACCACCACACAACCAACACCACCACCCTTTACCCTTCATCTTCATCTTCTCCGGTGACCAAACCCAGATTCCGGTGACCAAACCCAGATTCCGGTCACTTTTTTCCTTTTTCTTTTTCTTTTAACCCACAATGGACTAAAAATTACGTAGAGGCTGTGTTTGTGCCGTCCGACTCCAACTTGTACCGACAATGCATGTCTGCATACGGCTCCTCGCCAGTCAAGATCTCCCACATCACAAGTTCACAACACCAAATGAGAATACATCGACCTAGCAGTTGCACAATCCACAATCAGAGAACAATAAACAAAATTACATGTTAAAACGAGTAGAAGATAATGTAAATAAAATTATACTATATACAGTTTTTTCTCATTGTTGATATCTTGACAACTAAATACATTGTTGTGGCAGAATAGCTTACTTTTTCAGAAACTTTATTGCTGCTACCGTCCAAAAGCTTTGGAGCAATCCATGGAAGTGTTCCCTGTGCACCACCCGAAACAAGTGTGTGACATTTGATTCTTGATAAACCAAAGTCCCCAACCTGAAGATTATGAACCAAAGGGTATTTATGAATATATGTTAGGCCATATTTTGATGTATATAGCTTCTACTTCTTACCTTACACACAGGTCGTTCAGGATCTCCCAAATTGACAAGCAAATTATCACATTTCAAATCAAAGTGAACAATGTTTTTCATATGCAAATATTCCATGCCTATTGCAGCATCTTGTGCCATTATGAGCTTCTTTCGCTGGTCAAGTGATCTGATAGAATTTCAAGGTTTTCTTATACAAGTCTTCTTTTTGAATTAGTGACAATGAGAAATAAAAATTATCAACTAACTTATTCGTATTTCAAAGAACATGCCGAAGTGACCCATTAGCCATGTATTCGATAACAGTAGATAATGATCCTCCAGGTCCATCACGCACTACGCCATATAATGCCACCACATTTGGATGATGAAGTTGTGACAATATCTGAGCTTCTCTCCAAAAATCTTTTGTCTGCCAAAAGAAAATAAGACAGTATTAATAATCATCTATTAGACCCTTTTAGATCTTTTGTCTGATTTTCACTTTTCTTGCACCATGATAATCATCTTAATTACGTAGATACTTTGTCGGTACAAGTTGGAGTCAGACGGCACAAACACAGCCTCTACGTAATTTTTAGTCCATTGTGGGTTAAAAGAAAAAGAAAAGGAAAAAAGTGACCGGAATCTGGGTTTGGTCACCGGAGAAGATGAAGATGAAGGGTAAAGGGTGGTGGTGTTGGTTGTGTGGTGGTAGAGAGTGGTGGTAGATGTGAAATAAAAGATAAAAATAACTTTGCAAATTTAGTCCCTGAATCAATAGTGATATGCCACGTGGACCTTAAAGCAGTGAAATGACGATAATACCCTCGGTGACATGGCACTTAACGATGAAACTAACGGAAAAGGCCTCTCAGTGGCGATTTTGCGAAAATGTGGAACGTTAGTGTCTTTTTTGCGCTACTTTTTGTCTCGGTCCCGTTTTTGCAATTTCGTGAAACGTTAAGGACCATTTTTGCAATTTCCCCTTTTATATTTTAAGGCTGATATCTTATTAGTTGAAAAAAAGTAAATAAAATATTACTGTAGCTCACTTGAGTGATGAAACAATAATTTGTTGAAAAAAAATGAACCAATAACTCTGTATCGACATTTTTACAAAAAATACCCGGACCAAAATTGAGTCTTATCGTATATCATCGTCACTCAACAGCCAGTGTGTGTGTGTCGTGTCGAAAACACAGAGAAAAATGCCAGCCGGATGTTTTTTAACTGCTTGTAGTTTTTACTCTCCTTCTGTTAACCGAAACTTCATTATCAACAACAAAAATGGAACAAATGGGAAATATAGAGCAAGTTTAATAATGGACCCACAATCATTTGAAGTTGGTAGGCTTATTGGAAGCTATGGTTTCATGAATGTCACTAGGTAGCTACCTTATCCTTATTTCACACTTTCAATATCATGGTTTTGATGATTTAAATGAAATGTTTTTGTTTGTGAAGTTATTCAGGTTTTCAGTCACAGTTAGAAGATGTTGGAGGGTTAAAGTTTCAGGATGTTAATCAAGGCAATGTTCAAATCAGGTCTGTTTTATTCTTTTATAACAAGCTACTTTTTTTTATCACTTGGTAACTAGCCAACTAGGACTGATGAGGTGTTATTTAAATGTAAGTTTTACTTGCTTTTATGAATATCTAAAGTTTAGTTACATACTTAAACCGGTAAAAGAACGAGGTTTTCCCTCTTCAGGGCGAGTCTTTGACTCAAAATGTACCACACCTAACCGGGGTATCCCATATTCCCATGACATTTTTTTTTCTTTCTTTTTTTTAAATAAAAAAGCAACAACTTTAACTATCTCATAACATTCACACCGTAAATCTATCTCACATGTCCGAAGCAGTACTTGAACCCACAACCATTTGGTTGGGGAGCTTCTCACACAACATGGGGTAGCAGCATTGGGACACAAGCCCTCTGGTGTATCCCGTGACTGTTTTCGACCCTTTCCTGGGACACCCTCAGATGTGTACGTTGTACCCTTTCCTAGGACTAGGTCACTTGATATTGTTAATTGTAAGTTTAGTGACACGTGTAAAGTGTACTATAGTAAAGTGGCCAAAGCTAGAAAGTACCACTACCCAACTAATTATACACCATCAAGCAAATATTTGAAGTAGCGATTACTACCAAGCATGCCAACAGATAGCCGCATTTGGTATATGATTAGTCTTGATATGTGAGGGACATCTATATGCAAAGTGGTTATCTTGAGCTGAACTACTGATACTCCGTTGAAAAGCAAATTTGTCTTTATTTTTGGACATTTATTAAATGTAATGAGATCAAATTTATAGTAGCTTGATTTGTAAGTTTCTGATGATGGTTACGAGATTATGTTGGATTTGTGTCTAGGGAGTTTGTCCTGTATATGGAAGTTTGTGTTTGCGAATAATGTTTGTATAAGTCCTTGGTAGCACTCCACCAGGAAGTTCTCGTAATGGTTTTTTTTAGTCGATCAAAAGGTCATTTAGGTTAGTTAGTTACTTTGGCCCATGGTACACATATGTTCCCTATGATGCTTCTCTTATTGCTTCTTCTTCCTATTGATATTTTGCGATGACAGCTTTTCTGCAGACTTTATGAAGGACGAGTAACTCAGGGCCCACGTAAAGGCACTCCAATCATCTTTAAGGTAAATCTATATCATCATATTCGTCATGTATGTTTCATTAACATTGTTCCATAGGTAGAGGGTGCTTGAGATTTGCTTATTCCAAAAGTTTGTTGTGGCTTATAAACACAGATAAGCACTTTCGATTGTTTGGGTGGATATCAACCTGTTTTCTAAGTGGAATTAGCAATTTTCAATCAGCAACTAGGTCATAACTGCTCATTTCAAAAACCTTGATAAGCAAACACACAGTTTTGATATCTTTTGCAAAATGAAATTAAGCAACATAAATATGATCAACGTCAATGATAAGTTTATTTAAATGGTTTTCACTTGCTCTCAATACTTTTGTGCATTCACTTCATAGGATATCTAATGAATATGTGTATCCTGCAGGTTTATCCAGGAAAACAAGTAGGCGGTCTTGAGGCTGATATGATGGCCTCTAATGAGCTCAAATCTCATGCTTTCCTTCAAGTACATTATCAGATTTTGTTTTACTTGATGACAGAATGACAGTCTTTCAAAATAAAGGATCTCGTACGCTTAATCTAATCATAAATGTCGATGCAGAGCTCTTCACAAGCTATATGCCAGAATATCCAAATTCTGTTAGGCGGTTTTGAGACGAGAACAGGGGAACAGGTTGTCAACGCCCTTGGTTTTAGCTTCCTCTTGATACTTTCCTGTTATGTGGATACTGACTGTGATCTTAATAATAAACAGTGGCTTGCATTTCGCAACGATGGCAAATACAGTGCTGCAGACTATGCTAAAGCTTCATCTGAGAAACTTTCTAAAAACCGTGCTCCTGGAGAACAGAAATTCTGGAATCCCTTTGAAGAAAAACAGTATATTAAACAAAAAAGAATTTTCATTATTAAACTGCTTCAAGGTGCTTTATGTGGCTTGGCTTACATGCATGATAAAGAAAGGTTACATCAGAGTCTTGGCCCGGCCTCGCTTGTTCTCAAGTATGTCACTCTATTCTCTTATTTATCGCCTTTTATTCTTGGATCCACGGTCTTAATTATACTAAAAGGCTGAATAAAATCTAGTATTTGTTATCACTGCAGTACAATGGTAGATAAAGAAGCTGTTTACCTTGTTCCAAGGCTCCGAGATCTTGCCTTTTCAGTTGATATACAGTAAGATTTTGGCTCTAATGCTACATAATTTTAAGAACGTTTCCATATAGCTTGGAAAAATGGGCTGGTCGTCGGGTTGGGTAACGGGTCAAATAAAGTTTTTTTTATATATAGTTAATGCATTAAATATAATTCCCAACACTAAATTGTCACAATAATAATTTAAGTTTTGTTAATTAAATGATCTTGAATGTTGTATGCATGACAAAACCATTTTGGGCGACTACTGTTTTTTTTAATGCATTTGACCCGTTTTAGATAAACTAGAAGGGTGCCCGCGCGATGCGGGGCGGGTACAAGTGAAAATAAATTGTCTGCAGGTTCAGTTAGACATTTAGTTGCAACTGGTTCTCTAAATTTTCTGCAGGTTCTGCAGGTTTGAGTTATTAAGCATTCTTAATTCCATAATTAGTAAGAAAGTGTCTGAATTTTAAGCCTTTCTAATTATAGAATGTCCTAAATGCGTTATATAGTAGTATAGATATAACCGGAATTGAGCCACTCATAAATATATTTTTTAGAAAGAATTCTAATGAATTACTTTTCATTCTAGATTTTCAAGTTTAGAGGAAAGCCCATCTGGATTGTCTGAAGGTCTGTGGAGACGAGCAAGATCAGCTGGTGCATTCACTCCTATGGAGAAACGTGCTTTTGGAATAGCCGATGACATGTAAAAACTTACCATAAATCTTTAATACGGAGTAATATACTTTTGGTGTTGTTTACTCATACTCCTTATATCTCCTTTTACAGTTATGGAGCTGGTCTTCTTTTCGCATACTTGGCTTTTATTCCGTTTTGTGAAGCAGGAATAATCGATAGCCTTTCGCTACAAGCAAGTTTCACATAACTATTTTTCATTTTACTTGTGCACTTACTTCGTATTATAATATATTTATGCTCTTGCAATTGTAGAGGCTTCTCGAGAGCACTTTTAAACTTGATCTTGCAGCTACTAGAGAGTAAGAACCCCTTTCACTTTTTTTAAACAGTTTAAACATTTAAGACTTGATTTTGTTCCATCTTTCCGAAACAATAGGTATTGTCTAGCCGATGATCGATTTCTAGAGGCTGTCAAGTTTTTGGATATGGGTGACGGTGCTGGCTGGGAGTTATTGCAGGTTGTGTTCTGATATCAACTTGCATAGTTAACATTCGGATTTTGCTACACTAAATTATTTTTTTGCACCATCAGTTAAGTATATAGTAAATCTTGCCAGACTATTAAGTTACATTTTGTGTGTTATTTGATTCAGGCAATGCTGAACCCTGACTTCAGGAATAGGCCGATTGCTGAAGCTGTGGTGAACCACCGGTTCTTGACTGGTGCGCTCCTATAAGGGCTATTCTGAGGGATAGGAACTCTTGCGTACTAACTAATTTGGCAAAATACACAACAATTACTTCTTGTCTTGTATTATTTTTAGCTGAATATTAGAGAAATTCAGTGCAGCTGTTCGCGTTGAGCTTACATATGACAAAAAAGTAGCAATTTATGAAGAAAGATGCCGACAAATGTTCATCTTTCATCCCAAATAAATCCTTGTACAAATGGAACGCAGTTCTTGATATGCATGATTTGGAATGAAAGCAATAATAATCACTTTATACATACATCAGTTTTAGTGACATTTTCGCTAACCAGCAAGTGTTACTTCTAATTCCATACGGGAGAAGTTTTCAATAGGATTAGTGTAAGAACCCGATGTAAATCAACAAACAGTGAAGTAGAAACTAACATCCAACTTTTAGCATCACAGTATAGTGAAAAGGTCACAGAATCATGTTTAGATCCGACCCTTCAAAACATAACCTTGTTGAACATCTCAAATTAAACATGTTCAAAAAACACATCTCAAATTAAACCAAACACACTGATGTAGCTTAGAATTGAAACATGAAGTCGTCTATCTAATAATCTTTATATTTAGTAGAAAAAGTTTGTAGTTTTGTACGTACAATATTGACAATTCTGTCAGTGAGCTAAACTCCTATGAAATCTTTATCTACAGACTACATTTCTGAATGTAGAACACAACTTTTTTTTGTTTAAATACCAACGAATAGGGTGTTTGTGTTAGCTTTTTACCGTGTTTATGAGCTTACGTAAATTTGTAAAAGCGTATCTGCTCATTTTCACAAGTGACAAAAAATGGGCGTATGAGTTTTCCCAAATTTAAATAAGCTCACAATATGCTATATAAGGTACACGAACAGCCTCTGAAGTCTAAACCAAAAAAGGTTAAGAACTTGGAGGTTCAAATTTGTCACATAATTTTGTTATCGTGCAACAGAACACGAAAACTACATACATGAAAATATGTTAAAGGCAAGCAAGAACTCACACAATATCTAAATACTGATAAGATTAAGCAAAAGTAACTCAATAATATAACATCTAAAGTAAGGTGTCCAAAAATATAGTACCACACAAACATGTAACAAGCCAAAACGGACTATTTCCTGTTCATTGGAAAACTTTCCAGTACCTTCCTCAACATTAACCAAAATGAAAACATAACAACCCATAAACTCCTTAAAAGATGCGAACTGGCTTTCCCATGGTTGTCTTCAAGTATAGGCATCGCACCTGCATCCATTGAGAATAAAATAGTATGAGAAAGCAAAAATACTACTACATAAAAACTTTAATAGAAAATCTAAGCTTCAGAAGTTAAATCCCGATAATTAACCACATAACAGTTGCTAAAAACATATTTATTTAGTTAGGAGGAATGACTTACATTTTGCCAGTTCTTCTTCAACAAAGAAACCAAGAAGTTGACGCTCATTTGCACATTTTGGAAGATCTGTTTCTCCTCCATGCTGCAGTTTCCAACAGCGACACCCATGCAAAGAACCTTCTTCAGTTGAAACTTCACGGTGGCTTTGGTCTCGTTAACCTTTGCCTCAAGAGATTCCTGGTGGGAAACAAGGGTAGGGAACTTACCTGCATTTTCAATCATACCATGTGTTATAAAATAAATATTTTGTAAACAATGACAGCTACAATCGGTCATGATTAAATCAAATTGACTGTTAAGTTAAAAGAGATAACCTACCAGCCTTGTTAAGACCAGGACCCAACAAACGGGGGATCTGCTTGATGACAGACTCAGAAGCCAAAAAAGCTTGGTGTTTCTTAGCAAGCTTCTTAACCAACTTCTTGTTCTTGTTCAGCTTCTTCAAGCTCTCAACATCCATATACTCAAGACCAATCTTCTGGGCCTGTCATTGTATTGAAAGATAAACTACATTATAATCTGTAATAGTAAAATGCAATTTTAATATTTAAACAAAATCGTGGCCGGTTTAGCAATGTCTTTGAAACAATGAGATCAAATATGTAACTCCCTCAAGCAAGTCCCAATTGATTTAAAAAAACCTGTGAAAACTGACTTCTAGACAAACAGCTGCACTGGTAAAATATTCAAGAAATATCTAAAGTACTGTATATACGAAAAAGTAGCAACATAATAAGTAAATTAAGATTACCAAACAAAACCTCAAATGTTACAAAATATAAGGCATGTGGATAACCATCATTTATATGTCTACACTGTTAAAATGAATGTATAACTCAAAATTAATAGATTAATTACCTCTTCAACATGCTGAGCATCTCCAAGCATGCAAACCTTCAACTTAGGACGAGGAATGTGGGGCAATCTGACGGTACCACTGAAACGCTTGTCCTTTTGTGGATCGTAATTCTTCAAACCAATCTGAAGCTCAATAGTCTCAACAAAGTTACGGACCTTCTTCTCCTTGGCATCGGTTGTGATCTGAGTAATTGCCTCCCTAAGAGCATCACTTGATAGCTTACTGCAAATTCAGCAAAAAGGGAAACTTGGTAAGCCCATAACTCAGATAGAAAAATTACAAACAATCAAATTCAAAATATACCTACACCTTGTTGTTAAATACAAGCAAATGCTATAAATGTTTGTAAAAGTACTAAATTAAAGCAATACTAATACACATTTAGGTCACGCTTTGTATCAAATTATTTTTTAAAAAATAGGAGAAAATACTAAAAGCACCTAATGGTAAGCTAATCTCAAGCTAGATAGACATAAAAAAAATCCCTCATCAAGATACAAATACAAACATATCTATGTTATCCAACTTACAAGTTCCACGATATACCAAAATATCTAGTTTTACCTATAAAAAATAAACTTTAACCAAACAACTTTTTATTTCAACTAATCAGGTAAAAAACATTTTTTTTTTTTCACATTCATTTTAGACATAACATAACAAAACATGTTACAAAATCTAGCTAGTAAAAAAAATAACTTAGTGAAAAAAACTACAAATATTTAGACTAATTATCATATGCATTGAGCCACATATATACCAAATAACAGCAATTCATCCAAATATATTCAAAGTATATACAACTCAGAAACAAATCTATAATGAAGATGTAAAAACAATAAATCTATAAAACATACCTCATGTTTGCTAACTTTTTTCCTTTTGTTTCTGTAGACAATCAAATGAAAATGAAAAACAGAAGTTCAACAATATAAAAACTTGTTTCTAATTAACAATAAACATCTAGTTAAAGCAAATCGTTATGTGAAAATGCTTTAAGAAATGATGAAGCGAGATGTACCTGTGGTAAGAACCCTGTGATTAGGGTTTCAAAGTGCCGCTATCTTCTATCAAATAAAGATGAACATCATCATATATGAGACCTCTATGAAACCCTAGCTCAGTGGGCCTGAGACTGTTTGGGCCTTTTTAGAAAGCCCATTATAACTTTTCATTTTGTTGATTAGAACAAAGCGGTTGACTTGAAAATGGCCAAATCTGACTTTATAATACGAGGAAGCCTTGCGCGTTAAAAAATGTTGCTAAAGCTTTAAAAAAAGTTTCAACGTGGCAACGTAATGTACATGATTATTGCTTATTGTGGCTAGATTTTATAACATAATCTCATTTGAGAATATATCAAACAAGAGGAGGCCCCGCCGCGTTGCGGCGAGGTTCGGCTGCTTTTGATTGTGTTGCGTCTTACTTTATCCATGGTTGGTGCTGGAGTTTGTTTTTACAGTTTGTTGAAAGTGTGGTTCTTTTGCATTGCCTAGTTTTTTGTTTTTCACAAACTATTGCAGGATAGTAAACACAGAATATGGGCCAAGATTGGGCTAAAAAATTGGGCCAAAGTTTTATTATTTTTATATTCTCTACCGTCCGTGGAGATTAGTATATATATATAGAATAAAAGAAAAATATTGTGAAAAAGGTAAAAAGACTTGAAAAAAAAAAAAAAAAAAAAAAAAAAAATTCTCGAAAAATTTTAAAATTTTTCCTCAAGAAAAAGTACGTTGGTGCATAAAAAAATATGAAAAAAGTTATTTTAATTTGAGTTTTTATATGTTTTTTTAAATGCACAAAAACAATTTTTTAATGTATAAATTTTCAACTTGTTATATTTTGACGCACAATAAACTTTTGATACATATGCTAAAAAGAAGTTGGATCCAAAAACGAATTTTTAATGCAAAAAATGTTGATTACTATTTTCTGATGCACAAACTTTTTTTCACAATATTTTTGCATCAAAACTATACACTTTTAAAAAAATTTACTTCAAAATTTCTTTATACACCAATGTATCATATCTTGTGGAATTTTTTAAGAATCTCTAAGAATTTTTTGTTTTTACTTTTTGCGCTTGTCATGAATATTTATCTTTTTATTTTAACATTGCCCATGTTGTTTTAGGATTTGAACTTCCAATCATGAGTTGCACTGCTTAAAAGTAAAACTATTAATCGATTTTGACATTTTATAATTTTTTGTGCACGACGTCAAAAGTTCAAAACGCCTCTTGCGTACTTGCCACTCTTAGAGCAAAAGGTGCAATCTCAAGTTATAGCATCATGTTATAGCAAAAATTACTGCTATGTCAGCTTTTCACTATATAACTCAGAACATATAACTTAACCTAAAAATAACATCTCTCATCACTCAAGTTATAAAACGCCCTCGGGACCCATAGTTATTTTTTTTTATTATTATTTTTAACAATCAATAAATTAAAACATTACATTATTTACATAAATTAACGTAGCAAATTTTTACATTTTTGGGACTAATTATGTAAGGAAAAAAATCAAAAGACTAACAATGAAAACCTAACAAAGACTAATGGTGCAAAAAGTTAATAAACAAAGAATAAAAATCAAAATACTAAAAAAAAAAAAAAAAAAAAAAAAAAAAAAAAAAAAAAAAAAAAAGATATTATCTTCTTCTTTTACTTCATCTTCTTTAGTCTCACTTGCAAAAACACAAAAGCATAAACACAAAATTATAACCACAAATACAAAACCCATCGGAAAAAAAAACGCTATGGCTACGCTAACAACCACAACGTGATAGCCTATAACGCGATGAACCGTATGGTTCCCTCACACCATAGGTTGAAAACGCCAGCTATAGCCTATCATGTTAGCAACCATACATTTTTTTACAACATTCGATGTGGGATGACCCCTTAATTTTAAATAAAATCGATTGTAGGCTAAGCTAAACTTAACAAACCATTAAACAATTCTAGATTAAAATATGATAAAAGATTTATTATCCGGGCATTGCAGCGACGGGTACCATCTAATTAAAATTTTCGGTTAGTAATACTTTAGGTTATACCTTTTTCGTAACAATAACTTTACGGATGATGGAAAACTATTACATCCAGCTTATTAATATACGCGGCAAAAATTATAGAGATGTAATTTGACTACGTGCTAGTTTCTAGTAATAATAAAGACTTTAAGATTTATTAAAAAATTGTTGGTTTTTAGTATGTGATTCGTATTAAAAAGAGGTTGGTAATCAAGTACCACCTTGGGGTGACCATTCATTGCACGAAGAGAACCGAGCCAAAGGAATGATGCACAAAATGTGAGAAGGAAGGAAAACAAGCGGGTGTTTTTAGGGTTGTATTATACATATATTCTAAAACCCAAAATTTGATCTCGTTAAAAGTACATTATTACAATATTCATTACAGTTATTAGCATGGTACCCGCGCGTTGCAGCGGCGGGTACCTTGAAATAAAATTTTTCAATGGAATTAATAAAAATGTCACGAGATGTCATTCCGACACCTAAATTTGCTTGGTCACAACTTTGTGTATCGAGTCGAGTCTTGGTCACAGGTTCATGTCTAGGTTAAGATAGAGAGTTGTACATTGTGTTTAAATAATTGTAATATTGTGTGTAAGGGTGTTTCTAATGCTATTAATGTAGAATGAGGGTTGTACATTGTGTTTATATGAGTGTAATATTAGGTGTAGGGGTGTTTTTAATGCTACTAATGTAGAATGAGGGTTATACATTGTGTTTAAATGATTGTAATATTGGGTGTAGAGGTGTTTTTAATGCTATTAATGTAGAATGAGGGTTGTACATTGTGTTTAAATAATTGTAATATTGGGTGTAGGGGTGTTTTTAATGCTATTAATATAGAATTCTAAGAAAAGTGGTATGAATTTCGATTCATGCTAGTTTTTGATGTACATAATGCTTTGGTTGTTGTAATTATAAAAATTGCTTGCTTTAAAGTGTTGTAAACCATACATCATTTTGTGTACATCTAAATTTTTTTGAAGAGAGAGTCATTTTTTCATTATAAGTAGTATAGATATTAAGGTAGGAAATTGTGGTCAATATTGCACAGGTACAATTTCTGGCAGACCATGGCACATATGTTCCGTATGCTTATTGGTTGAAGTACAACGGGGGTACTATTAATCCGTCACTGTTTGAGCAACTGTTCATTCTTTAAAACCCTGTTTCAGCAACTGTTTGGTCCCGTAATATGGTTGTAATAGCTCTCTCCACCGACTTACTTTATCACTCTCATGTACACATGTCCCTGAACTATGCTATCTTTGCCAAAAAACCAGAAACTTCCAAATACACCTTTTCCATTCCTGCAAACAACATATCATTTGTTAAGAAGGAATCAAACAAAAAAAACAAAGAATCTTTGTCTCATACACAGGCAAACAACATATCATTTGTTAAGAAGGAATCAAAAAAAAAAAAAAAAAAAAAAAAAAAAAAAAAAAAAAATCTTTGTCTCATACACAGGTATGTATATGTTCAGCCACTTTAGACTTTCTACACATATAATCATGCATTTATATATGTTTTCCTACCTTTTTTTTTTTTTTTTTTTTTTTTTGGTTTTCATAGGTTAGATTATCACCAAATTGGGTCACCAACAAATCTGAGTCCACAGGTATCAACTATGTTATTAAAACATGTGTTCTTTCATCCTCTACTATATTGTGTTGACTTCTTACAAAACTATTCTTATTTAAATGGGTTGACTAACTGTTTTGATTGTCGTTGCATACAAAAAAATTATTTCCATGCACTTCTTATCCATATGTATCTGTTACTTATACTATTTCATAGATTATATGCTTGGTATCCATTGACTACTTCCTATAAATTTATATGTATAACTATTAACATGCCTAGAAGGTTGTTACGGACAGCTTTAATAGATCAACCATTAGTTGACACTGAAAATAGGGTAGATATTAATCGAACAGAATTATCTTATAGTGATTCACCAAAAAATACCAATATAGCCTCACATTTTGAACAAATAGTATGTTGACTTCTTACCAAACTATTCTTATTTAAATGGGTTGACTAACTGTTTTGATTGTCGTTGCATACAAAAAAATTATTTCCATGCACTTCTTATCCATATGTATCTGTTACTTATACTATTTCATAGATTATATGCTTGGTATCCATTGACAACTTCCTATAAAATTATATGTATAACTATTAACATGCCTAGAAGGTTGTTACGGACAGCTTTAATAGATCAACCATTGGTTGACGCTGAAAATAGGGTAGATGTTAATCGAACAGAAGTATCTTATAGTGATTCACCAAAAAATACCAATATAGCCTCACATTTTGAACAAATAGTATGTTGACTTCTTACCAAACTATTCTTATTTAAATGGGTTGACTAACTGTTTTGATTGTCGTTGCATACAAAAAAATTATTTCCATGCACTTCTTATCCATATGTATCTGTTACTTATACTATTTCATATATTATATGCTTGGTATCCATTGACAACTTCCTATAAATTTATATGTATAACTATTAACATGCCTAGAAGGTTGTTACAGACAGCTTTAATAGATCAACCATTGGTTGACGCTGAAAATAGGGTAGATATTAATCGAACAGAAGTATCTTATAGTGATTCACCAAAAAATACTAATATAGCCTCAAATTTTGAACAAAGTTCCACTGAAAAACATACCTGTTCACCAACAAATGTTGTCAATGCGACTTCTTCATATGAGGCATTGCCTATTCTGCAACAACAACAAACCTGCTCTACAACAAATATGATGAATGCACTTTCCTCGCATCGGCCGTTACCTATTGCGCAAAACTTTCCGACAAATCATGTTCCACCAATAAATAACGAGAACTTTTATCTACAATGTCACAATAACAAACGTAAAGTTCATGCACCAGCTGGAACTATAAACGACAATGTAAAACGGTTGAAAGGTAAGTTCATTCTTAGCTAAGTTCATTCTTTTTTTGTAAACAATGGCCAGTAAACATATATGTTTTTTTAACAAGTGTTTTTAACATATTGTGCAGGTCCATCAACTGATTTTTGTGAAGAAAGTAACTATGTTAGATTTGATGGGAGAAAACGCATACCAACACCAATATATAAGAACGGAAATAAAAATGACAAAAGGCATAAAGGTATCCAACTTTTTCTTATCACTAAATTCACTAATACAAGGATAACATACTTGTTACTTATGTCTTAAAGTATGCACTCTTTTTATTTACACTAGCTAATGTAGTAAAAAAAAACAGGATAACATTAAATGTGTACTAATTAACACAAGTTATACTACAACCTTATTACCTAAATAAAAACCCTAGCATTGAATACATGTTACTTATAACTTTAACAAAAAAAACCCTGGCATTTAATACACATTATGCATTCATTTATTAATAAAAAACAAAAATTTTATGCAGGTTTCATTTCTGCTGAAGGTCAAAATATACCGGCTGACTCATTCACTTTTGATTTTACCTGTGGTTCTTCTACAACTACAACCAATGCGACTTCAAACAGTACTACAGGTGCATCGTATACTCAAGGTAACAAATATAAAAAAAACATATTATTTCACATTTTGTTTTTAACAAACAACATATTTAACATTCGTTTAAAAATAACAAATTTGCAGATGTATCACATTTATACATTGACATTGGAGATTGTGAGTATACATGTCAATATTGCAAAGCAGTCCTTCTGGTATGGTGAAAGAGTAAAAATAGGATCTCGATGGCAGCCAGTAAAATATAATAAATGTTGCGGAGGTGGCCAAGTGTACCTTCAAAAAGAATTAGAGCCACCAATGTTCTTCAAACAAATATTCAAAGATAAGCACTTCTTGGAGAATATACGTGATGAGTGCTCAAACATTCATCATTTTTTGTCATTCTGAACTGCAAAAACATACAAAAACACTCAGAAATGCATCAAAACACTAAAAATATTCCAAAATTGTGTTTTATATGTGTTAGATGCAAAATGAGTAAAAACAGATGAAAAACGTACAAAGTTTGCATAATTGGCAGTTTCAGTCCCTCAACTTTCAAAAATTGACAAAAACAGTCCCTAGGCATTTATTTTGTAAGAAAAGTCAATAAAGGTCCTTGGAAAATCAAAATTTGTCAAAAATGGTCCTTGGATGAAAAGTTTTGAAAATTTACATTTTGGTCCCTCATGTTAGGATTTTGGCATAATTGGTCCCCGGGTGTTTTATTTTGGAAAATATTAATTTTAGTCCTTGTAATATTCAAACTTGTCAATTAAGGTCCTTGTGAGTACTTTGAAAAAATTAGATTTCAGGTCCTTTAACTTTCAGAATGTTACATAATTGGTCCTTGTGATTTGCTATAACCAAACGGACCCTTGTGTTATATAAGCCCAAAAACCAAATAAACCTGATCCAAACACACAACCTGATCCACACTTCCCCAAACCCAAAAATAATACCCGGCCCACACCAAATAAACCCACCAAACCGTTTAATAATAAAACGGTCAAACCCATCATTTGACCACCTCCTTCCTCCCACATCCCACTTGCAGCCTGCAACACCACTTCCACACTTCACCTCCCCCCTCCTCCACCTCAGCAAACCCATCCCATGTTCCCCCTTCAAACACTACCCTCCAAACCCCAATTATTACCCACAAAACCCTCCAAGAAACCCCTGACTACTTTTGACCATTTTTTCTCGCCAAACCACTTTTGAAGGCTAGGATTAAAAGAAGCCACCCAATTGCTGGGAATGGAAGTGGGAAAGAGAGTATGATGCCCAAGGAACCATATAAGTCAAAGAAAGAAGCAGAAGAAAGGGAGTAGTTAGCTTAAGTAGTTTGTAGTATAGTTTAGCATATCGAATTAGCTTAAATTTGCTTTCCAGTTTGTAAAATTAGTTTTAAAAGGTTGTAATCAATGTTTTGAGTGTAATATCAAGTCTATTTAACCTTAATTTCAGATAAGCAGTTCCAATTCAGTTTATGTTATATTTCATTGAAAATTTCCATATTGCCTCAATTTTGTTAAAAGTTGTAATTATTTGGTTAGTTGAGCTCACAAAAGTCACCAGTAAGCTTTTATAAGCCTCTTAAATGTTAAAACCAGTTTTAGCTTCAAAATCTCAAAAATCCAAAAATTCAAATAAAATAGTAAGAAAATCAAAAATCAGTTTTAAAGAGGAATGCATCATGGAGCAGGGTTAATCATGGAAGGTACTAGTTTATAAGCTTATTGGGAAGCTGTAGGATAAGTTTATTTTGCCTTGGTTCATTGTTCTGCCTATTGGAGTCATTTGTAAGCTATTTTCCATTTTTTTTTGTTTTTACTATAGCTTAAGCTTTTTACTGCTTATTGGCTTTAATTGTACCTCTTTCATAATTATTATGCTTATGCTAGATAGATTTTAGTGTAATGTAGCATCCTTCATTGGTTTGTGTAAGTTCATCAGCCCACTGTCAATTTAACTCAAAGTAGCTTAGTGTGATTTGCTCAGTTAGGCTTCTCATTATTAGTCCCATTCTGCTTCACCAATCTTATTGTAGCTAGTTTAGCAGTTGTTAATCACTTTGTCAAGTTCAAGTACTCACTCCCTTTGTAAAAAATCAAAACAGTCTGTAATTAAGGGGTGTTTGGTTTAAGCTACCAGTATTGGTTCCAAACAGGTTTAGGAGTAGTGAATGGTTTAAACAGCCTCTATTAGGTCTTTTTAGTGTAAATTGACCATAAAATCTGAGGTCACTTAACAAAAAGTCAAAATCAACAAAATGATCTCACATCTGTCTACTGTGTTGAATCTGTGGTCCATGAACCCATCACATTAGCTTATAATTAGTAGCTCTAGGTTAAATTAGCTTCATTTTAACTTCAAACAACATTGCAAGTAATCATGGATCATTAGAATCTCACATTAGTCAAAGTAAGTTATTAACTGAAAAAGTCAAATTCACTTTGAGCAGAAAAACCAAAAATGGTGAGAATTTTCCAGGATTTTGTGTAGTGTTCTAGGCCTTGAAACTTTTAGGACTTATATTACCCCAGCTCATCTTCAAGAATCAGCTCTTGTTATATTTTTGCCATTTTTCTTGTGGGGCCTACATCCTCCCAAACTCAGCTGCAGGGGAAGAGCCTCCCTTGTGCATAGACCATCAGTCCAACACCCCAACTTCCATGGTCTCTCCTATCCTTATTAGTGGGTCCCAGGAGTCATACTTTAGTTTTTTGGAAAGCTCACTAGCCCAACTCTAGGGATCTGTGCTTATTTGTGGCTTAAAAGTTTATTTGATAAGCTAGAATTGGTCACAAACAAGCTGCAGGCCTGCTGAATCTGTGTGCATTTGGGAGTGCTTATTTGCCTAAAATTTGCTTATTCAGTGCACTTGGCTTGTTGATTTAGTTTCATTCCCGTTCCTTTCAATTGTTCATACCTTATTTTCTAGCTTGTGTGCTGTATGTGGCTTATTGTGGGCTTATTCGAGCTCTAAATCTCTTTTTCAAGCCAATAAGCCAACTGTTGGCTTATTAAGCTTGTTTCCAGCTTATTTTTGAGTTCCACTAAATTTGTTTTCACAAAAGTTGGTTAATTTCAGTTGTTTAATAGTTTAGAAAAAGAAAAATCCAATTTAATAATAAGTGATAGTTTCTATTTAATTTGATTTATCCTTTTAATTTTCCTTTTTAGACTTTTACTAAGTAACTTGCAATTTTATATTTTTCTTAATTTCCTTTTATCTTTAAGTACTTTCAGTAATTTTTTTCCAGATTTTTATATGGTCATTTAGTAGTTATTAGATTTAATATTAGTTTTATTAATAATTAAGTATTAAATAGCAAAGTTAGTTTTTATAAAGTAAACCCTAGTTTTCATGTTTTTCCTAGCTGTTATAAGTTATAAAATAATTTTAAAATTTTTTCTAGAATTTCTACTGTTCAATTGCTAGTTTTTATAATTTATTTAGATTAATTAGTAATTAATTAATATTTAATACAATAATTAGTAAAATAGTGTAAAAACATATAAAATAAACTTTTTATAATTTTTAGGATTCCTGTGATGGTTAATTAGATTTATAAAATTTTTCTTAATTTTCTAAGTCTTTTAGTATTTTTAATTATTCTAATTAGTTTAATTAGGTAATTAATATTTAATTAGTAGTTAATTAATATAAAAATCACAAAAAGACAAAAAGACATATTTTTATTTTTAAAATTTGTTTTTAGTTATTTTATAATTTTAGAAACTTAATTTTCAGTTTTCTAGTATTAAATTATTATTATATTGTATTTAAGTTATTTAAATATTAATAATAAGTATTAAATAGTATTTAATTAATATTAAATAAGTAATTAGTGTAAAAATTTATTTTCTTTTTCTAAAAATTTTCTTTTATCCTTAAGTTTGTAAAAAAGTCATTTTCACCCCCTGAGGGTTTTCAGAATTCAGTTTTCACTTTTTATTTCGTACGTTCACGTAAATTTAATCTGAACGTACACGTTTTTAGATTTTAAACGTTTCTGGTTTTTCCAAATTTCCAGTCTTGTTCATATAGCTTATTTAAGCTATTTCCTTGTAGATTCCTTAGTTCAAATGAATCACAAACCCTTTCTTGTCTAAATTCACCCGATCACAGATCCGTTTGAATACAATCCACACCTCGTCGGGACATAACGACCCGGGGAAACCCTATATTCCGCGAAGATTGATTCTAGGCAGTTTGACCTTGTTGACCATCACCTGGTCAAATTTAGGTTGGCCGTTTGGAGCCAATCAAAATTTGGCACCGCTGCCGGGGAGGTTGTGCGCGTTATTCTAAAACGGTTTTCAGATTAGCGAATCGGGATATACACTCATTGTATATTTACCCACCCTTGATCATATTATCTTCTTATTTTCATATAAAAACAAAATAGTTCACGAAAACATTTTAAAATCAGTTTTCAACGAACACAAAAACACAAAAACATTTTCTTTCTTATTTATACAAAATGTTTATCCGAAAATCCAAAAATATTCATCTTTACCCTCTCACATCTTTGATTCTTCATCTCTACCCCTCTATGAACCTTTGATTCTTTTCTATGTCGTATCCATACCATTGTGGTTGTCAATGGTGTGGTGGTCCTCATAATGGTGGGAATTGTCCCGGCTGTAGCATGGTAGAATCTGGAGATGGGTCTGTCTATAACCAAGCTCCCTATCCTTACCATGACACATCTGATTCATTCTACCAGCCACCACATCATGAGATACTAACATATCTGTGTGAGTTTTGTGGAGGTCCTCATCAAGGATTTGAGTGTCAAGCCGGAAACACGTTTGTCTATGAACAGTTTTTCGGTGATGCTCAGAACTTTGGTTATGACCAATACCCATATGATTCACCAGTCCAGACTCAACAGTTTTACTGTTGTGATTACTGTGGAGGTCCACACTTCAGCTCAGACTGTCAAACGGGGAATCCATATCCTTGTGACAATCTTGACACACCTTATTATGACCAACCTCCACAGTACCATATGAATCAAGCAATTCTTCCAGAAATTCAAAATGTACTGGAAATACTTGATGAGCTTAAGGGTTTAGTTAAAGACTTTGCCCAAAAAGACACTCATCAAAAATCCATGGAAGAATTGCTAGCTGAAGAGCAGGTTGCTAGAATAAATTCCCAAGATGCCTATGAAAAATCTGTTAGGGAATCAATTGCAAAAGAAAAAGCAGCCAAATCTAGCTCTCAGTTCCGTTTTATTCTTGATGACAGTGATGATGAAGATACACTTGATATCCTTCAATTTTACAAAGCTTCATCAAGTTCATCAGTGGATATCCCAGCAGTTGAGATTCCATCTCAAACAACTGCTATCACACCTAAAATTCACATTCACTCTTTGAACATGGGGGATGAGCATTTTGACACTGTTCCTGAAAAGGAATTGGACGAATTCATAATGTTTAGTGTTGAGAACCTTATCCCGATCCCAAGAGAGTCACAGGGAACTTTGGATCATGTGTGTGAATTACTTTCCCCTCTTGAGTGTTCAAACGATCATTTTGAGACTTTCTCAGATTTTAATGATGATTGTACATCTCATGGAGGCATCGAGTATACTGAGGCATCACTCCCACAGTCTAATGTTGATCCTCTTCTTGAGGAGTTCGCCGATGAACTTACTCACATCAATCCTCCTTCAACGGGAAGTGATGATGGTCTCCTTGATTTCGAAGCCGATCTGGGAGAAATTGAAAGTCTCCTATATCATGATCCACCACTTAGTTCTTATCCCACCAGTCCAATAGAGAATGATAATCACTTTGTTCCCGAATCATTCAAAACAACTCTCACCAATCCTCTTTTTGAATTCGAATCTGAATTCACTTTGATTTATGATAATCCAATATTTGGTATTCAGAATGAGGATTGTGATGAGTCCACGGAACAAGAGTTCTCAAATTCACACTATGTGAATAATTCTCTTCATGAGTAGTTCTCCGGTGAGCTCACTCATCATATCATGACTCCTCCGGAGTATGATAGCCCGGGGGGAGATGCACTCAATCATGAGGAATTGCAAATTCCCACCCTCCCTCCCGGGATGTTTATAAACCCAACGAGCTTAGCCCTTGAAATCCAAATTCAAGCAACGGAGCCTGATCTCGAGGAAGAAAATCTTATCATGATTTTCATCATGGTTTTCTTCCTTTTCTTCACCTACAGGGTGACCTCTCCTGTTCTTCACTCCTTCGGGAATGAAGACATTATCTTTGACCCCGGCATTTTCATGTATCATTATCTTGAGCCGGGTACTTATCTCATCGGTGTGGAACTTTCACCTGCTTCAAATGTTTGTTCAAACATCTTGAATGAAAGTCCGATTGAGATTATTTCTTCCACATCATGCTTCCCCAAGAACCAATGAATTTGGGGTCGAGTCAAGTTAGCGACTCGGTAAACAAAAACAATAGCATGCTTATAGGGTTTTCACCCTAAGTGTGGGGGAGTTACCCCTGCTGTGGTTACAAATAAAGTGAAAAAAAACAAAAATGGTATTTCCACATTTAGCTTGTAATGTTGCCCTTTTACGTTCAAAGAGTCGGCATAATAGCCGAGACTTTGAATATTGAGGACAATATTCATTCTAAGTGTATGTGTGGGGGGGGGGGGGGGGTATTCTGGCGAATTTTATCACATTTTACCTTCTAGTACCCCCGTTTTTGGCAAAAATTAAAAAAAAAATTCACTTGTGCTTCAAAATTTTTGTGGTTATCAGTCCGCCATGTCTAAACGACAAAAGGATTGGCTAATCCAGGAGCAAACGGCTCTTGGTAAAGATATATCAAATCCGTTGACGGCTTACAATTTGCCCAAAATTGTATGGTATCTCAGCTCGCCATATCCTAAAAAGTGAAAGAGTTGGCTAGCCCGCAAGATTATGGCTTGTGGTAAAGGCAGTGGAAAACCATAATTGGTAATCAGCTCACCAAGATGTTGACTATGTCCATCAAGAGTTGGCTAGTCCAAAAGCAAACGGCTTCTGGTAAAGACAAATCAAATCCGTTTACAGCTGGTGGTTTGCTCAAAATCACATGGTTATCAGGTGGACCATAGTTCTTACTTGAACCGAAATATTTGGCTACTCCAGAAGTGATGGCTTTTGGTAAAGAGATTAAAATCCATTAAATTTTCAAAACAGTTTATTGCTAGAGACTAGCAATATTTTAGTGTGGGGGATTAATGAGTGCTCAAACACTCATCATTTTTGGTCATTCTGAACTGCAAAAACATACAAAAACACTCAGAAATGCATCAAAATACTAAAAATATTCCAAAATTGTGTTTTATATGTTTTAGATGCAAAATGAGTAAAAACAGATGAAAAGCGTACAAAGTTTGCATAATTGGCAGTTTCAGTCCCCCAACTTTCAAAAATTGACAAAAACAGTCCCTAGGCATTTATTTTGTAAGAAAAGTCAATAAAGGTCCTTGGAAAATCAAAATTTGTCAAAAATGGTCCTAGGATGAAAAGTTTTGAAAATTTACATTTTGGTCCCTCATGTTTGGATTTTGGCATAATTGGTCCCCGGGTGTTTTATTTTGGAAAATATTAATTTTAGTCCTTGTAATATTCAAACTTGTCAATTAAGGTCCTTGTGAGTACTTTGAAAAAATTACATTTCAGGTCCTTTAACTTTCAAAATGTTACATAATTGGTCCTTGTGATTTGCTATAACCAAACGGACCCTTATGTTATATAAGCCCAAAAACCAAATAAACCTGATCCAAACACACAACCTGATCCACACTTCCCCAAGCCCAAAAATAATACCCGGCCCACACCAAATAAACCCACCAAACCGTTTAATAATAAAACGGTCAAACCCACCATTTGACCACCTCCTTCCTCCCACATCCCACTTGCAGCCTGCAACACCACTTCTACACTTCACCTCCCCCTCCTCCACCTCAGCAAACCCATCCCATGTTCTCCCTCCAAACACTACCCTCCAAACCCCAATTATTACCCACAAAACCCTCCAAGAAACCCCTGACTACTTTTGACCATTTTTTCCCGCCAAACCACTTTTGAAGGCTAGGATTAAAAGAAGCCATCCAATGGCTGGAAATGGAAATGGGAAAGAGTGTATGATGCCCAAGGAACCATATAAGTTAAAGAAAGAAGCAGAAGAAAGGGAGTAGTTAGCTTAAGTAGTTTGTAGTATAGTTTAGCATATCGAATTAGCTTAAATTTGCTTTCCAGTTTGTAAAATTAGTTTTAAAAGGTTTTAATCAATGTTTTGAGAGTAATATCAAGTCTATTTAACCTTAATTTCAGATAAGCAGTTCCAATTCAGTTTATGTTATATTTCATTGAAAATTTCCATATTGCCTCAATTTTGTTAAAAGTTGTAATTATTTGGTTAGTTGAGCTCACAAAAGTCACCAGTAAGCTTTTATAAGCCTCTCAAATGTTAAAACCAGTTTTAGCTTCAAAATCTCAAAAATCCAAAAATTCAAATAAAATAGTAAGAAAATCAAAAATCAGTTTTAAAGAGGAATGCATCATGGAGCAGGGTTAATCATGGAAGGTACTAGTTTATAAGCTTATTAGGAAGCTGTAGGATAAGTTTATTTTGCCTTGGTTCATTGTTTTGCCTATTGGAGTCATTTGTAAGCTATTTTCCATTTTTTTTGTTTTTACTATAGCTTAAGCTTTTTACTGCTTATTGGCTTTAATTGTACGTCTTTCATAATTATTATGCTTATGCTAGATAGATTTTAGTGTAATGTAGCATCCTTCATTGGTTTGTGTAAGTTAATTAGCCCACTGTCAATTTAACTCAAAGTAGCTTAGTGTGATTTGCTCAGTTAGGCTTCTCATTATTAGTCCCATTCTGCTTCACCAATCTTATTGTAGCTAGTTTAGCAGTTGTTAATCACTTTGTCAAGTTCAAGTACTCACTCCCTTTGTAAAAAATCAAAACAGTCTGTAATTAAGGGGTGTTTGGTTTAAGCTACCAGTATTGGTTCCAAACAGGTTTAGGAGTAGTGAATGGTTTAAACAGCCTCTATTAGGTCTTTTTAGTGTAAATTGACCATAAAATCTGAGGTCACTTAACAAAAAGTCAAAATCAACAAAATGATCTCACATCTGTCTACTGTGTTGAATCTGTGGTCCATGAACCCATCACATTAGCTTATAATTAGTAGCTCTAGGTTAAATTAGCTTCATTTTAACTTCAAACAACATTGCAAGTAAGCATGGATCATTAGAATCTCACATTAGTCAAAGTAAGTTATTAACTGAAAAAGTCAAATTCACTTTGAGCAGAAAAACCAAAAATGGTGAGAATTTTCCAGGATTTTGTGTAGTGTTCTAGGCCTTGAAACTTTTAGGACTTATATTACCCCAGCTCATCTTCAAGAATCAGCTCTTGTTATATTTTTGCCATTTTTCTTGTGGGGCCTACATCCTCCCAAACTCAGCTGCAGGGGAAGAGCCTCCCTTGTGCATAGACCATCAGTCCAACACCCCAACTTCCATGGTCTCTCCTATCCTTATTAGTGGGTCTCATGAGTCATACTTTAGTTTTTTGGAAAGCTCACTAGCCCAACTCTAGGGATCTGTGCTTATTTGTGGCTTAAAAGTTTATTTGATAAGCTAGAATTGGTCACAAACAAGCTGCAGGCCTGCTGAATCTGTGTGCATTTGGGAGTGCTTATTTGCCTAAAATTTGCTTATTCAGTGCACTTGGCTTGTTGATTTAGTTTCATTCTTGTTCCTTTCAATTGTTCATACCTTATTTTCTAGCTTGTGTGCTGTGTGTGGCTTATTGTGAGCTTATTCAAGCTCTAAATCTTTTTTTCAAGCCAATAAGCCAACTGTTGGCTCATTAAGCTTGTTTCCAGCTTATTTTTGAGTTCCACTAAATTTGTTTTCACAAAAGTTGGTTAATTCCAGTTGTTTAATAGTTTAGAAAAAGAAAAATCAAAAAAATCCAATTTAATAATAAGTGATAGTTTCTATTTAATTTGATTTATCCTTTTAATTTTCTTTTTTAGATTTTTATTAAGTAACTTGCAATTTTATATTTTTCTTAATTTCCTTTTATCTTTAAGTACTTTCAGTAATTTTTTTTAGATTTTTATATGGTCATTTAGCAGTTATTAGATTTATATGGTCATTTACTAGTTTTTATATTTTTCCTAGCTTTTATAAGTTATAAAATAATTTTAGAAAATTTTCTAGAATTTCTACTGTTCAATTGCTAGTTTTTATAATTTTTTTAGATTAATTAGTAATTAATTAATATTTAATATAATAATTTGTAAAACAGTGTAAAAACATATAAAATAAACTTTTTATAATTTTTTAGGATTCCTGTGATAGTTAATTAGATTTATAAAATTTTTCTTAATTTTCTAAGTCTTTTTAGTATTTTTAATAATTCTAATTAGTTTAATTAGGTAATTAATATTTAAGTAATAGTTAATTAATATAAAAATCACAAAAAGACATATTTTTAATTTTAAAATTTGTTTTTAGTTATTTTATATTTTTATAAACTTAATTTTCATTTTTCTAGTATTAAATTAATATTATATTGTATTTAAGTTATTTAAATATTAATAATAAGTATTAAATAGTATTTAATTAATATTAAATAAGTTATTAGTGTAAAAATTTATTTTCTTTTTCTAAAAATTTTTTCTTTTATCCTTAAGTTTGTAAAAAAGTCATTTTCACCCCCTGAGGGTTTTCAGAATTCAGTTTTCACTTTTTATTTCGTACGTTCACGTAAATTTAATCTGAACGTACACGTTTTTAGATTTTAAACGTTTCTGGTTTTTCCAAATTTCCAGTCTTGTTCATATAGCTTATTTAAGCTATTTCCTTGTAGATTCCTTAGTTCAAATGAATCACAAACCCTTTCTTGTCTAAATTCACCCGATCACAGATCCGTTTGAATACAATCCACATTTCGTCGGGATATAACGACCCGGGGAAACCCTATATTCCGCGGAGATTGATTCTAGGCAGTTTGACCTTGTTGACCATCACCTGGTCAAATTTAGGTTGACCGTTTAGAGCCAATCAATACGCGCATACAATCTAATGTTTAGTATGACATCCTTTGGTGCGGAGATAGATGACTCAGTTAATGACGGAAGAGGCCCATACGTGTTTAAGATTTCTGTTGATCCCAGTTGAACAAACGATCTTATATAGAAGTTGACTTGATTAAAACACTTAAGCTAAAATGCGGAATATTAAAGCTTAACTTAAAAAAGAACAATTCACTATCAACACTTCAATATATTAATAATACGAGCACTCGACAATGCTAGGGTTTTACAACCTTGAAGTGTAAACGAAACTAAAACAATACGTACTGAAAACTAACCCTAGGATCTTCCTTTTATAGGCCAAGGAGTCCTACTAGATTTACAATACCTTTCTACACAAGATAAGAATATTCTAGATACATAAGATATACACACAATCTATTCTATAATTATTGATTGATGCTAAACAGTCAACCTAAATGGACCAAGGATATGGTCAATAAGGTCAAAACTCCCTAGACCAATGCTTCCGGGTAATATGAGGTTTCCCCGGGTCGTTATGTCCCGACGAGGTGTGGATTGTATTCAAACGGGTTGTGATCGGGTGAATCAGGACAAGAAAGGGTTTTGTGTTTGATTACACTAAGGAATCTACAAGGTAATAGCTTAAATAAGTTATATGAACATGATTGTAAAACTAAAAAAACCAGAAACGTTTAAAACCTAAAACGCGTACGTTTAAATTAAATTTACGTTAACGTACGAGATAAAACGCGAGTTTTAAGGAAATAAAATACTTATGACTATGAAAATTAACTTTTTACAATCCTAATGATAAAAGAAAAATTTTTAGAAAAAGAAAAATAATTTTTACACTATTTAATTATTTAATATTAATTAATTACTAATTATTAATTACTTAACTAGTTTTAATTAATTTAAATTATTAAAAATAACAAACTAACTTAAAAAATTAAGAAAAATTTTCAAAATCTAATTAACCATCACAGGAATCCTAAAAAATTATAAAAAGTTTGTTTTATAAGTTTTTACACTATTTTACTAATTATTATATTCAATATTAATTAATTACTAATTAAACTATTTAAATTATAAAAAATAGAAAATGAACAGTAAAAATTCTAGAAAAATTCATAAAATTATATTATATTATATAAAAGCTAGGAAAAATATAAAAACTAGGTGTCACTTTGTAAAAACTAAATATGCTGTTTAATACTTAATTATTAATTAATTGTTAATTAAATTAATATTAAATCTAATAAATACTAAATGACAAAATAAAAATCTGAGAAAATTACTAAAATTACTTTAACATGAAAGGAAATTAAGAAAAATATAAAAATGCCAAGTACTTAACAAAAATTTAAAAGTAAAAATTAAAATTTAAATTACATTAAATAGAAAGTATCACTTATTATTAAATTGTTTTTTTTCTGGATTTTTCTTTTACAAAACTATTTTAATACTAAAAACAACTAACTTTTGTAAAAACAACTTTTTTGTAACTTAAAAATAAGCACTGTGGATGCTTATTAGCACCACAGTTGACTTTAGTTGACCAAATGAGGAAATAAGCTCAAATGAGCTTAAGTGGGACCCACTATGGTTAATTCTTATTCAAATGAGTTATGTGAACTTGATTAAGCTAGAAAAAGCAAGTGGGGACCACAAAATAAGCAAATGAGCACTTAAATGAGCACTTTGAAACTTATCTCAACTCAGAAAATGGGACAAGGAATTGGGTTGAATTCAGATGGGGTCCACAGGGTCTAAGGTCAAAACCTTGGTTGGAATGTAGAGAGGGGTAGGAGGGGGGTTGAAAGGACCAAGTAGGGGGCATTGGGGACCACTGTGGTGGCCAAAAACCACCACCAAAGTGGTGGTGTTGGCTGGGTGGCCTGCTGCACAGGGGAATACCCTCCCCTGCAGCTCAGTTTGGGTGAAGGTGGGGCCCAGAGGAAAAATCACAAAAATGTAAAAAATCTAGGACACCAAAGTTGAGCTGAGAGACTAATCACTCAAGAATTTTCAAGCCCTAGTACTGAGCACAAAAATCAAAACAAATCATGCAAGTTTTGAGATTTCCTGAGGTATGCACATTTGACTTTTTGTGAAAACTTGGAAAGTTGACTAAAATGGATTTTGTGCTTAATCTACTAGCTGAATATGTTAACATAAGCTGTTTAGAGGCTAAATTAAGTTGTAACAACAAATCATGAAATGAAATGAACAATCCATGGATCTTAGAATCCAACAGTTATGCATAAGATTAAAGATCAAGTCATTTTTGACTTTTTGCTTACAAAGAACCAATTTTAGGCTAAATCTAATTTGTTTATGCTTAAGGTAAACTAATGGTGCAAGAAAAACAACTATGAACCTCTAAGATCATATAGAATAAGACAGATCCAAACACCCCTTTAACTGTGACCTGTTTTTGATTCTCAAGTGATTTTGGTTAAATGAGCTCAAATTCTTACTACCTACTAATTAACAAGTTATAACTAAACCTAATAGGCAAGATTAAGCATAAATAAGCCAAAGACAAGCATTGATACAGTAAATAGCAAAAATTTAGGAAATTGCTTACAATTGACTAAATGCTCAGAACATGTAACCAAGGTACTCAAACACAACCTAATCACTCTCCATAGAGTTCTAAACCAGGAACATCATCACCTTCATTCTCCTTCTGTCTTTTCTTTTATTTCATTTTTTTTATTTATTTATTTTTATGTATTTTTGGATTTATGATTTAGAACAAGTTACAATACTTAATATGATTACAAAAGCTTCTCAGTGACCAACTTAAGTTCAAACAACCAATAAACCACAACTTTAAACAATCTTAAAGCTAAAATGAGAATTTAAATATTTAAAGTGAAAACTGAATTTTGAATTTAAAGCTTGTTTAACTGATGAAAATTACTTCCTATTATGTTGATACAAAAGTTGGGCGTTCCTAATTATTGGTTCTTGCTCTCGTACCAATTCGCTTCTTAGTACTTGTAACCTGCGCACTAAGAAAATAAACAACACCGTTAGGCTTATCGTGGGATTGTCTCCTATGATTAGACTCCGGCGTGAGAGTAAGTAATCGATTTAGGGTTCTCGTAAAGAGTTAGGGTTTTGTGAATCGTACCTTTGAATGAGAGATGTCATTCCTTATATAGGGGCTGAAACCGCGTAGGTTTCTTGCTCCTTACTCTTCGCACTCGTAGTGCATATCGGGGTAAGGATATCTATTCCGTAAATAGAAGATCCTTATCACATGCCCGGTTGGTTTAGTTGGGCTTTGGGCTTCGTGAGCCCAAGCCATTATTATTATGGCCCGTCATTCGTTATGATAGCCCACTCATGGTGGGTTTGGGCCGAGTAATGTTTATCATTTGGGCTCATGGCCCATATATAGACTATACGTCATCATGTTCCCCCAGTCTAGTGTGCGTGGCTCGTAGCCGCGGATACTAGACTAATATTAACAGCGGTAAGCGTAGCGGGAAAACATTGAAATATTGCCGCCCATTTAAAGTGCAATGCACCTAGTCATAGGTATTTCAAACGTATACCTCGAAAATTGGGGGTAGTGTCCACGTGGCCCTCGTAAATCAGGAAAAAGTGCATGTACCGGTTCAGTTCCAGCCACACGTTTTTGTTAGTGGGATCCACGTGGAGATGATCTAGGGTTTTTTACTCTCTATATAAGAGTCACCGCCCCATTTTTTATGATCACACAGTAAAACACACACTCACCATTGTTCACTTTTCTTGAAAGCTTTTTTGCAAAGAAAATACTCATTTTCGTAGGTAATTTTTGTGCGTTTTACTCGTAAATTAATGAAGATGGTTGCCCAGTTAGAGGACTTTCGCTCTGCGATGACTGTTGAGGATGTTACTCAATTTACGTCTGACTACTTCGTGCCTCTGGATGTCCGTCCAGAGGCTCCAGATGTGGACGCGTGTATAGCTGATTTTCCCGAAGGGAAAATAGGGCTATACACAAAATTCTTTGAGTACGCGAATTACCGCGTACCAATATCTATCTTTCTGAGCGATTTGCTCAACCACTATCGCCTCCACATCTCCCAGCTGCACTGTATAGGTGCGGCTAAGGTGTCGAATTTTGAAGTAAACTGCCGTTTACTTGCGATAGAGCCAACCATACCCTTATTCCGCTTCTTTTACCACACGACGTGGTCAAATGGGTGGGTATCTTTTGCGAAGCGCCCTGGGGTGCTTCAATGTTACACTAAAAAAGTGGACTTCCTTAGAAATTGGAGGGAGTATTTTTTCTGGGTGGATGATGTAGTTTTTCCATCGCCCTACGAGTTTTATACTCAAGATACACTGCCAAGGGATGGGCGCCCCGCACCCGGTTCCTATAGGCTGACTGATGCGCAGACTCTTGATGCCAACCGCCTGTCCATTAACCCTTATCCGGAGGCGTTTTTGGTTCACATGGGGTTGAGTCGCAATTATTACGGCGCTGCAGACGAGGTGCCAACTTTTATTAATGAGGACGGCCGGGGTGGGTGTTCGTCCCTTCTACTTCAAATTCTGTAAGTCTTTTTTGTATGCGCATCTTTACTTAACTAATCCTTTCTTTTTTGTTGTTTTGTTTATGTGCGTAGAAATGGATCTGTTCGCCGTCGTTAAGCTGGAGAAACCGAAGCAGGTGACCATAGGCGTGCGCCCCCTGAGAGAAGGTGAGCAGCCGATACTGGAGGCGACCGAGGGTCGATTGACCGTGCTGCCGGAGATTGTCCCAGAGAATACACCACCGCTCCAGGTGACGCCTGTGCAGAGCGTGGCACCGGAGGCGGTGGTGCAAGAGGAGGAAGTGGCGCGTGCTGAGTCGTCTGACAGCATGGAGATCCTAAAGCCCGAGGAGGTGCTGAAGGAAAAAGTGGCGCAGAACACTAAGCGCAAGGGAGAGGCTGGGACCAGTGGTACCAGGAAGAGACGACGCCATGTAATTAGGGATGCGGAGTCATCTGCGGAGGAGAAGACATCCGCTCCTGGCGCGGATAAAAAGGATGCTGAGGTCTCTCTGTCTCTGTAAGTGTCTGCGTCTTTATGTTTCTCGAATATTACTTGTCGCAATATTTATTAACTGTTGTCTTTATCGCTTGTAGGGATAATGCTGCGAAGAATGATGGGGTCTTCGTTGATGAGGTTTCCTCTCCACAGAATGAAAACAGGGAGGGGAAAGCCAAGGTTGACGAGGGTGGAGAGGCGCAGCAGTTGATGGATGAGCTAGCTGCGACTGCTACACGCCAGGCTGAGCTGGTGGCTCAGTTGAGGGAGAAGTATGTCGGGGAGAGCAGTACTCTCGCCCAAAAGGATGAGGAGTTAGAGGCTCCGTGCGCAGTTGGCTGATGCGCAGGTGGAGTTGGAGGCCTCGCGGGTGTATACTGAGAAGATCACCCACGAGAAATTGTCCGCCATGGCTGAGGTGGAGAAGGCGCGTGGGGAACTGCATCATTATAAGTCCGACCTAACTTGGGCCGTGCGCTTCTTGGAGGAGAAGAAGGTGGAGCACTTTGCTAACATTGCCAAGTTTAAGGAGGATATGCTGAAGATCATCCAGGCGCAGGAGGACAAGCTGTGTGGCCTGAGCATTGAGTATGACGAGGAATTATATCCTCATTTGATGTCGACCATTGCTGAGCGCAGGTATTCCTTTTATACTCTTCTTCTTCATAATAACTTTGTTGCCATGCGTTTTACTTACACAAATTGTCTTTGTTAATGTAGGTGGTTGATTAGCCATGGGCTGCGCCTGGCAGCTATGGGCACGCTGGAGTCCCGAGAGGTGTTGGACGCCTTTGGGAAGGTGGTGCACTGTGCAATGGCTCGTGGGAGATCGCAGGCTATGGAGGATCTTCATGAGGCCAAGCTGCTGAAGAAGGACTTGGCGGACGTCCCTGGGTATAGTGCTACTGCTTATGATGAGTTGATGCAGGCTATGGCGGGGTTGAAGGTCCTCGAGCTGCCGCACATTGGGAGGTTGGAGCGCGACCAAGACGACCCCATAGATGTACTTATGGCGGGGTTGACATTGCAGCACCACCTTGAAGAGAATGGAGAAGGGCAATCAGATTACTATCTGAAGCCTGATGTGTCGCAGCTGCAGATTCCTGTGTTCGCACAGCCTCGCGACATCCTCAAACCCTTCGCTCTTGAAAGGGAGATTCCCTTGAAAGAGGTTCTGGAGCGTCACGAGCAGAGGGCTGCTCAGAAGAAGGGCATCAAGGGTAAGGCAGTGATGTGTGGCATTGGTGCTGCGCACATCCCCCGGTCTGATGGTGTGCCCGTGAGTGTTCCCACTGTATCTCCCAATGATGCTTTGCTTCTTAGAAAGCTTCAGGAAGCGGGGAGTTCTTCTGCTACGCAAGATAGTCCTGAGCATCGCCATAGTGTGTAGGCTTTTTTGTATATTTATGTATCTTTCATTGTAATTTTTGTGAATAAATGTTGAATAAGATACATTTTCGTTGTTTAAGTTCGTGACTTAAAAATATACTTGCATTGTTTGCCAAATTATTTGACCAAGTATTTTAAGTGCGTAACTTTAAGAATTATACTTGCATTGTTTGCGAAGTTTTAGTATTTGACCAAGTGTCTTGGCTCGTTATTTGCTAAGCTTGTACGGTGTACTTAGTATATGCGCACCCGTCGTGGGATGTGCATGTGAAACTTACCTCGACGTCTCAAAAGTAAGGCGCTTAGCAAGGATGCGTGATCCAATGTTGATGGGTTTGCAACCCTCTTACTCAACGAGTGAATTAGTAGGTTAACTCATCCTTTATGCCTTCGCGGGTCTTTAATTGGTGCATGCACGCCATGTAGGCAGTAAAAATTTAAGATAACAATATTGACATATATTAGTATGTATGCAATAAAGTAAAATACGCTATGGAGTTAGCTAGAAACCATAACATTTTATTGATACTTGCAAGTTTTTTGAAAAAATAAAAATACAATTCCTAGGAAAGAAAAGAAAAACAAACACTTATTGGGCACCTCGTAGGGTGCAAATGTGTCTGTGTAATGGCCGTAGCCTAAAAGTAGCATCTTTTTAGATTGCAGATGTTCCAAGTGCGCGCTAGGTCGTGACCTTCCATATCGCGCAGCCTGTATGCGCCGTTGCCGAGCGCGTCTGTGACCTCGTAAGGTCCTTCCTATTTTGGTCCGAGCTTGCCTGTGTCTTCTGCGTTGCTCGCATCATTGGCGCGGTAAACAAAGTCTCCTGGTCTGAATGAAGTGTGTTTGACCTTTGCATCATAATACTTCTTCATTGTTGCCTTAGCCTTTGCTTCGCGTATAGCTGCGCGTTCGCGCCTTTCTTCCAGTAAGTCCAAGTCTATGCGCCGTTCTTAGTCATTTGTTGTGACGTTGACCTCTGCTGTTCGTATAGTTGGCATTCCTATCTCCGCTGGTATGACGGCTTCTGTTCCATAGACGAGGGAGAATGGCGTGTCGCCAGTACTGGTTTTGATTGTTGTGCGATGCGCCTACAAGACATGCGAGAGCTCATCTACCCACCTTCCTTTGTGTCTGTCAAGGCGCGCTTTTATTCCTTCCCCTAGACTGCGGTTTGCGCGCTCGACTAGGCCATTGGTTTGTGGGTGTTTTACTGAAGCGAAGTGTTGCGTGATGTTCAGTTGTGCGCACCAATCTTTGAATGGGTTATCACAGAATTGTTTTCCGTTGTCTGATATCATCTCTCCCGGTAGTCCGAAGCGACAGACAATATTGTCCCAGACAAAGCGTTTGACTTGGTTTCCTGTGATGTTCACTACTGCCTTTGCTTCAATCCACTTTGTAAAGTAATCGATGGCTACAATGAGGAACTTTACTCCTCCTGCTGCTACAGGAAAGGGTCCTGCGATGTCAATGCCCCCTTTATAAAATGGCCATGGTGACGTGATAGGTGTTAGCTCTTGTTGTGGTCGGCGCGGGATTGGCCTATGTACTTGACAATTGCTGCATTTCTTTATCAGATCGCGTGCGTCGCGATGCATAGTTGGCCAATAATACCCTGACCTTAGAGCGCTTGCCACCACAAATCGCGGCCCTGAGTGCATACTACATGATCCAGCGTGGATTTCTCTGAGTACGTAGTCTGCTTGAAGAGGTCCAACACATCTGAGCCAGGGTTGTAAGAAAGAGCGTCGATAGAGTATGTTGTCTCGTAGTTCAAACCGTTGCGCTGTGCGCCGCACTCTTCGAGCATCCTTATGATCCTGTGGTAAGGTTCCCTTGCTAACGAATTCAATGATAGGTGTCATCTATGTAGGATCTTGTTCTTCTATCACTGTGGATATCTCCATTTCCAAGATTGATTTATTTTTTAGGGTTTCTACCAATACCTGTTTTGAGAGGTGCGCGAAGCTTGTGGATGCGATTTTGCTGAGCGCATCCGCTTTCCTGTTATCTCCTATGGGCACCTGTTTTATCGTGAACCTGTCAAAGTTTTTGATTAAGGACTTGGTCTTTTCTAGGTATTGGATCATGTGTTCATCCTTGGCTTCATATTCACCTAGCACATGGTTAGCGACTAGCCGAGAATCTACATTCACTTCTAAGTTGTGTGCACCCATATGGATTGCGATGTGTAGTCCGGCTAGTAGGGCTTCGTATTCTGCCTCATTGTTTGTGGCTGTGAATTCAAAGCGCAGCGCATAGGTGAATTCCATACCTTCTGGATTTGTAAGAATAAGGCCCGCGCCTGATCCATCTACACATGAGGACCCATCTGTGAACAGAATCCAGGGTTCCTGTAGATCTGTTTTGGTTGCAGGTGTTGGACTGTCGTTACCTGGCTTCTCCACAATGAAATCGGCTAATACTTGTCCTTTGATTGTAGTGCGCGGTCTGTATGAGATGTTATACTCACTTAACAGTACACTCCACTTCTGTTAGCGTCCTGATGCGTCAGGCTTATAGATAACTTGTTTGATTGGCTGATCAGTGATTACAGCTATTGGGTGCGCTTGAAAGTATCTGCGCAGCCTTTTGGCTGCGAATACTAGAGCTAAGACCAGCTTTTCCATAGCACTGTAGTTAGTCTCTGTTTTCTTCAGGGCTTTGCTTACAAAGTATATGGGTGTCTGGACGGAGTTCCTATCTGTCAATAGTACTGCGCTAACTGCTCCGTGAGTTGCCGATAGGTACATGATTAGTTCTTCCCCTGGTCGCGGTGCGACAAGTTTGGGAAGAGATGCCAGATGGTGTTTAAGTTGTTGGAAAGCTTCCTCCGCTTCTTTAGTCCAGCGAAAGTCTCCCTTTTGGGTACACTTCGTGAGTGTTTTAAAGAGAGGAAGGGATTTGTCTGCTGACTTAGATAAGAAACGGTTTAGCCCTGCTAACTTCCCATTCAATGACTGGACTTCTTTGAGTGTGCGCGGTGAGGGGAGATCAATAACAGCCTTTGTTTTTTCTGGACAAGGCTTGATTCCATCGGGTTCTATCAAGTATCCAAGGAACATGCCCTCGGTTGCGCCAAAGGTGCACTTCTTGGGATTTAACTTCATGTTTATTCGCCCCAATGTTCTGAATGTCTCCTCGATGTCGCGCACCAATTCTTCCTCCGTGTGGCTTTTGATGACAAGGTCGTCAACGTAGACTTCCAAGTTGCGGCCTACTTGTTTTTCGAAAGCTGTGTCCACCAGTCGTTGGTATGTCGCGCCTGCGTTCTTCAGGCCAAAAGGCATTTTTGTGTAGCAGTACACTCCTTGACTGGTGTGGAAAGCTGTTTTTTCTTCATCTTCAACTGCCAACTGGATTTGATGATACCCTTTATATGCATCTAGGAAGCATTTGAAAGGGTGTCCGCACAGGGATTCTACCTTCCAGTCTATCTCTGGCAGTGGATAGCAGTCCTGTGGACATGCTTTGTTGAGGTCCGTGAAGTCCACGCACATTCTCCAACTGCCATCGCTCTTCTTTACCATAACTGGGTTAGAAAGCCAGTCATGGTAGTATACTTCGCGCATGATGCCTGCGTCTACGAGCTTATGTACTTCTTCCAGAATAGCCTTTGCACGATCTGGGGCCTGGCCGCGCTTCTTTTGTCGTATTGGAGGATATCCTTGTCGGATTTGTAGCTTATGCTCTGTGATAGAGCGCGGTACTCCCGTCATATGTTTTGGTTCCCATGCAAAGATGTCTAGGTTCTTTTGCAAGAGTACGCATACGGCTGCTTTACCTTTGTCAGATAAAGATCCCCCAATCAAAACTTGTTGTTCCGGGTAATCGGGATGAATAGCGACTTTTAGATTTGGCGTTTTCTCTGTGCGCTATTCTGGAATAGTCTCTGCTTCGGTTGTTACCGCATTGCATTCTCTTGGTGGTACTGTTGTGTTATAGAGAGTGACAACTCCTCCTTCCACTGGAAACTTAAGCATTCCGTGCGCTGTGGATGGTACAGCGCGCATGGATGATATTCCCGGTCTCCCAATGATACCATTGTATGGTGAAGGGGATTTTATTACCATAAAGTTTATCCATGTTGCGGTTGAGTGTTGTTCATCTCCTACGACCACCAACAAGCGTAACTGCCCCATGGGCCAGATCTTTTCTCCTGTGAATCCTGTTAATGACGTTGTTGCTGGTATCAATTGACTTTGGATTTCAGGTCGCAGTCTTTTGAAACAGTGATCGTACAGGATATCTGCGGATGCTCCTCCGTCAATGTACATGCGGTGGATATCATGTCCTCTCGTATGTATTTCAATAGTTAGAGGCTCCACGACTGCGTTGTCCGCAGCTAGAGTAGGGAAAGATATCTCTTTTTCTGGAGAGAATTTTTGGCTGACTTTTTGCTTTATCTTGCGCTGCCATGACTGTATCATGTATAGTATCAGCTTTTTCCTTGAGGGGTTCTTTCTTACTCCCATTTCTCTGTTTATCTTTTCCCTCTTTGATGTTTTTTACGAGGTGGTCCATCCTGCCTTCTCTTACTAACTTTTCAATTAGTTGTTTTAGCTGGACGTACTCATTAGTTGTGTGGCCTTTTTGGCCATGGTACTCGCAGTATCCGCTCCCTATGCGCTTTTCCTCTGCAGTGCGCATTGGTGGTGGTTTTGGGAAGTTTGCACCTTCTGTTACAAATATTTCCCTAGGAGTTTTTATAAGAGGGGTGTATTTGTCATTGTCTCTTCCACTGCGGTAATTCCTGCTGCGGTTGTTATTCTGATCATTGGATTGTCTCTGAGGCTGCTCTTGCTGCCTATAGTTTGAATAACCCTTTTTGCTGTCCGCAGCAGCTGCTTCTCCTTGTATAAAGGATCTAGTGCGCTTTGTTAGCTCATCAAAAGTCTGTGGAACTTTGTCATTTAGCTTTCGGATGAGTTATGGGTTATTAATCCCATTCATGAACCCTGAAATTTTTAGGATTTCAGGACATGCTTTGACTTGTATGCACTCATCCTTGAAGCGTTCCATGAAAGCGCTGGTTAATTCCCCTTGGCGTTGTTTTACTCTTGCTAGCTCAACAGGGTTTTTAGCGCACTTCTTTCGCTGGGTGAAGTTGAGACGGAATGCTTTCCGTAATTCCTCGAACCCACCGATGCTCCTACGTGGGAGTTTGCTAAACCATGTGCGCGCGTTCCCTACTAACGTAGAATTGAACATGTGGCACCACACAGGCTGTGGCAAGTTTTCGATAGTGGCGGCTGATTCGAAAACCTTTAGATGATCATCCGGATCACCTGTTCCATCATATGTTTTCACGTTAGTGGGCATGCGTCTGCGTTTTCGGTCTGAGTAATCACTGATGCGCCGTGTAAACGCGTCAACTTTCTGGCGACGCCATGGGAGAGACATATCTTCGTTCTCTTCATCGCGACGCCTTCCTCTTGACTTCCAGTGTCCTGTCTCTCTATCCTCGTTGTCCGAGGAGTCACTGGAGGAAGAGTAGTCTCTTTTTCGGTGTTTGCGCCGGCTTCTTTCAGAAGAAGAGCTTGAGGAATCTCTACTTGGGGATCTTCTTCTCCCCAATCTGTCTTGGATCCTCTTACTTCCAGGATTGGAGGATCCTTGGCTTGGCGAATGTTGAGGTCCTAATCGGTCTTGTATCCCCCGACTGCCAAGTCTGGAGTGAACATTAGTGCGCCTCTCACTATCTTCAGAATATTGTGACTCAGATGTCGTACCCAGCCTATCATGGATAGTGGTACGTTCTACGCGTCTTCCTCGTGGGTGGCGCAGTGGTGATGGTTCGCGTTCAGGGCCAAAATTCAGTCGAGCTTGTAGGCTCGTACTTGCCCTTCTCCTTGCTTCTTCCTGCATGAGGGTGGTCAAGGTTTCATAGTTTTGGGATACAAAGTTTCCCAGAGTCAGATTAGGCGCGTCCTCGGTTGTTGCAAGAATGCCTGTCTCAGTATTAGGCACCCTATCTCGGTTAGGCGCGCCTGGTGGCACAGTGTTGTTCACCGCGGGTACGGTTTGGTGAGGAGTGGTGAAGAGAGTGCGCTGAAGTTCCTCAGCGCTTGGGACCACTGGGATGATTTGGGTAGTCCTTACTGGTAGTTCTACCTCTGGAAGAGGTTGGGTTGTTCCCGCCTCTTGGTGACCAGGGGCGCTGGTTGTCCCAGCAACCTGTCTAGAGGTCGAATCTTGTTGATTCTTCCTCTGATAGTCACGTTTTTCCGGCTGCGGAGTCCGCTGGCTTGAATTCTTATTCTTTGTCATTCTAGTCTTTAGTTCTTAGTAGGGTCCCACGGATGGCGCCACTTGTTGATACAAAAGTTGGGCGTTCCTGATTATTGGTTCTTGCTCTCGTACCAATTCGCTTCTTAGTACTTGTAACCTGCGCACTAAGAAAATAAACAACACCGTTAGTCTTATCGTGGGATTGTCTCCCACGATTAGACTCTGGCGTGAGAGTAAGTAATCGATTTAGGGTTCTCGTAAAGAGTTAGGGTTTTGTGAATCGTACCTTTGAATGAGAGATGTCATTCCTTATATAGGGGCTGAAACCGCGTAGGTTTCTTGCTCCTTACTCTTCGCACTCGTAGTGCTTATCGGGGTAAGGATATCTATTCCGTAAATAGAAGATCCTTATCACATGGCCGGTTGGTTTAGTTGGGCTTTGGGCTTCGTGAGCCCAAGCCATTATTATTATGGCCCGTCATTCGTTGTGATAGCCCACTCATGGTGGGTTTGGGCCGAGTAATGTTTATCATTTGGGCTCATGGCCCATATATAGACTATACGTCATCATATTACATTAATAAGTTCCAAATTACATTTCACCACTGAAAGAAAACTAAAATGAGATACAATGATTTCCTATGCTACATTACAACTACTACTATACTACTTAAGCTATCTCCACATTCTCTCTTCCTTTTTCTTCATATTTATAAGTCCTGGCATGTTTCTTTGACTTTCCCACACTTGTTCTCAGCCGTTGGATGGCAGGTTTTGATCCCAGCCATTGAATTCTGTTTTGGCGGGAAATCTTAATTTGGCAGGGTGAGTGGATTAGGTGTGGTAGTTGGGATATTTAATGTGGGGGAGGGTTGGTTTGGTGTATTAATTGAGGTTTGGTGAGTTGGTGAAAGGATGGGAGGAGGGGGGAACACAGAAGCAGGAAACGGGGGAAGAAGGTGGGGGGTGTACAATGTTTCTGGGGGTGGTGTTTGACCTGGTCATTTGACCAGGGTAATATTAAAATGGGGTTTGGGGTTGGGCCGGTTTATGTTGGGCTTGGGGGGGGGGTGTTTATGGATCAGGCTTGGGGTATTGGATTAGGATTAGTTTGGTTTTGGGTTAAATAATACAAAGGGTCCGTTTGGTAACTTGGTGAAAAACAATCAAGGACCATAAACGTAATTATTCTGAAATTGAGGGGCTGCAAATGAAACTTTTCCAAAGTTATCACAAGGATCAAAATTGACAACTTCAATAACCCAAAGACCCAAAATGTACTTTTTCATAAATAAACACCCAAGGACCATTTTTGTAAATTTCCAAACTTTAGGGACTAAACATGTAATTTTCCTCAAACTTCCCACCCAAGGACTAAAATTGTTATTTGTGATTCCCCAAGGACCCAAAATGATTTTTCTTTCAAAAATATCCCACCAGGGACCAATTCTGCCAAAATTTGAAACTTCAGGGACTAAATTGCAAATTTCCAAAACTTTTGAGATTTTTCACCAAAGGACTAAATATGACAACTTATGATTTTAAAAGGACCTTTGGTGATAATTTTCTATATTTTGAATGACCAGGGACTAGTTTTGACATTTTATGAAAGTTGGGGGACTGAAACTGCCAATTTTGCAAACTTTATACGTTTTTCATTTGTTTTTACTCATTTTGCATCTAAAACATATAAAACACAATTTTGAAATATTTTCAGTATTTTGATGCATTACTGAGTGTTTTTGTATGTTTTGCAGTTCAGATTTGACCAAAAATGATGAGTGTTTGAGCACTCATCAATTATCTATTACGTATACATGCATATCTCTTCAGCAGTAGATTCCACTAACAGTATTTTGCAATAGCAGCAATTTGAATGACAACAGCAGAATCTTTATCCTTAGCAGCACTCTCACCGTAGCAGCAGTTTCACCAAGCAGCAGTTTAACTTAGCAGCATAATTCAAAACCCAACAATCCTCCCCTAAACTTAATATTTATTTCTAAATTATTAAGTTTCTTCCTAACTCAATTAAACCCCAGATCAGAATCATAATCATTCTGTAAATTGAGTAACCCAGTACCATTAACTGTCTGATAGATAATCTCCAAATAATTTCCACGATATACCAAAATATCTAGTTTTACCAAACAACTATTTATTTCAACTAATCAGGTAAAAAACATTTTTTTTTCACATTCATTTTAGATATAACATAACAAAACATGTTACAAAATCTAGCTAGTAAAAAAGAAATATCTTAGTGAAAAAAACTACAAAATGCTTATACTAATTATCATATGCATTGAGCCACATATATACCAAATAACAGCAATTCATCCAAATATATTCAAAATATATACAACTCACAAAGAAATTTATAATGAAGATGTAAAAACAATAAATCTATAAAACATACCTCATGTTTGCTAACTTTTTTCCTTTTGTTTCTGTAGACAATCAAATAAAAATGAAAAACATAAGTTCAACAATATAAAAACTTGTTTCTAATTAACAACAAACATCTAGTTAAAGTAAATCGTTATATGAAAATGGTTTAAGAAATGATGAAGCGAGATGTACCTGTGGTAAGAACCCTATGATTAGGGTTTCAAAGTGTCGCTATCTTCTATCAAATAAAGATGAACATCATCATATATGAGAATGAGACCTCTATGAAACCCTAGCTCAGTGACTGTTTGGGCCTTTTTAGAAAGCCCATTGTAACTTTTTCATTTTGTTGATTAGAACAAAGTGGTTGACTTGAAAATGGCCCAATCTGACTTTATAATACGAGGAAGCCTTGCGCGTTAAAAAAAATGTTGCTAAAGCTTTTAAAAAAGTTTCATCGTGGCAACGTAGATGTACATGATTATTGCTTATTGTGGCTAGATTTTATAACATAATCTCATTTGAGAATATATCAAATAAAAGAAAAATATTGTGAAAAAGGTAAAAAGACTTGAAGGAAAAAAAAAAAAAAAAAAAACACTTCTCGAAAAATTTTAAAATTTTTCCTCAAGAAAAAGTACGTTGGTGCATTAAAAAATTATGAAAAAAGTTATTTTAATTTGAGTTTTTATATGTTTTTTTAAATGCACAAAAACAAAATTTTAATGTATAAATTTTCAACTTGTTATATTTTGACGCACAATAAAATTTCGATACATATGCTAAAAAGAAGTTAGATCCAAAAACGAATTTTCGATGCGAAAAATGTTGATTACTATTTTCTAATGCACAAACTTTTTTTCACAATATTTTTGCATCAAAACTATACACTTTTAAAAAAAATTTACTTCACAATTTCTTTATACACCAATGTATCATATATTGTGGAATTTTTTAAGAATCTATAAGAATTTTTTGTTTTTACTTTTTATGTTTGTCATAAATATTTATCTTTTTTATTTTAACATTGCTCATGTCGTTTTAGGATTTGAACTTCTAATCATGAGTTGCACTGCTTAAAAGTAATGTGTATTAATTGATTTTGACATTTAATAATTTTTTTGTGCACAACGTCAAAAGTTCAAAACGCCTCTTGCATACTTGCCACTCTTAGAGCGAAAGGTGCAATCTCGGGTTATAGCAAAAATTACTGCTATGTCAGCTTTTCAGCATATAACTCAGAACCTAAAAACAACATCCCTCATCACTCAAGTTATAAGACACCCTCAGGACCCAGTGTTGTTTGTTGTTGTTGTTGTTGTTGTTTTTTTTTTTTTTTTTTTTTTTTTTTTTTTTTTTTGTTTTTTGTTTTTTTTGTTTTTTTTGTTTTTTTTTTTGTTTTGTTTTGTTTTTTTTGTTTTGTTTTTTTTAAACAATCCCTAAATTAAAACATTGCATTATTTGCATAAATTAACAGAACAATTTTTTACATTTTTGGGACTAATTATGTAAGGAAAAAAATCAAAGGACTAATAATGCAAACCTAACAAATACTAATGGTGCAAAAGTTAATAAACAAAGACTAAAAATCAAAATACTAAAAAAAGAAGATATTATCTTCTTCATTAACTTCATCTTCTTTAGTCTTACTTGCAAAAACACAAAAGCATAAACACAAAATTATAACCACAAACACAAAACCCATCAGAAAGAAATATATATATCTCTACATTATATATAACAGGAGGCGTTTGACCATTTAATGCCAAATAAGCACGGTCAATGCCTTGTCATCAGCCATGTCATCAGTTTTCGTCCGAGTATGCAAACATAATATATATATATATATATATATATATATATATTACTTTTTTCGGATTTATTATAATTTTTTAAATATTCATCATTAATTTTGGATATTTTGTAAAAAATATGTCCATTGCAAGATTTGAACTTGGGTTTGTTGATTTAGAAATAAACACCTCAACCAATGGAACAAGCTAGAAGTTATGATATACATTGAAAATCAAATATGTCATGCTCTAAAAAAAATACCACTTAAAATCAATATATATATATTTTTAAATACGTTATATAGTAAATTCATCATCACAGCCTCATTCATTCGTATCCTCACAATATTAGTCTCTTCTTCTGAAAACCTCATTCGTAGCCTCACAAAACCCTAATATTATTGAAAAAAAGGTACCAGAACCGCCATCTCCCATGACCATATTTTGGCAGAAAATAACAAACAATGATCAAGATATCAACTTCAGTTATTATTTTACAATTTACATGAAAAAAGAACTTAAAACATAACAAATAATGACCTAAAATTTAAGCTATTCTACAAAAGAAGAGACGTGTCGACTTAAGGTTTGTCCTTAACAGACCAAAAGTCCATAACCTGTGGGTCTTTTGCAGATTTTTGCAGTTTTGCTTTCTTTGTGTATAAGTCGAGTCCAAGAGAGACAGAATCTTGTAAAGATGGTGTTGTTGCTGGTGGTACATAATGGTTAGTTTGACTTTTTGTTTCATGCTCAGGGAATAACTTTAAAAGCTCAGTCTCACATCTCTTTTCTTTCGTCTTCTGTAGTTGGTTGAATATTTCTTGCAGGAGAGCGATAGACGAAGCACTAAGCTAGCAGCATTACTTACCCCCATCGAGTTGTTACCACCTTATGGCATATGTTTGTTAAGTCATTTTCTATGTACATCATCTTATCAGTTTTTGTTTGATAAATATGTCAGTTAGTATACATTTAAACTGTGTTCTATTAGGATTAATGACCCTTTTCGCTGGTTAAAGTTATAATGGGATTCTTATGGGTTATTATATTTGTTTTATACAGTAGAATTCGGCTCTGGAACAGCTCCCAGGATATAAGCCCTTAGAAATTACAGTCAAGTGTGCAAATTTTACATGATTTGCAGTCAAGTGTGCAAATTTTACATGATTTACAGTCAAGTTGACGAGCTAGGAACTTGGTAGCAATTAAATGATATATACAAAATTCTTTAGCTGTACATTATAACAAAATGTCAATTCTTGATTATACCATAATGCATTGATATTTGATGAACGTGTATGTTGGTATGATAAGGGAAATGAGAGCAGCTTTGTTGCCAATGGTGGATGCAACAGCAAGTGTGGAGACAACTGCAAATGCAATCCTTGCAGCTGTTGAGGATTACGGCTAAACACTCAGATATAGTTTATGAGCTTATAGTAAATAAGCTATAACCTATTTATTGTAAATGTTCACAGGTCCACTCGCTTCAAATCACTTTTGGTGTAATGTCTTAAGATATGTTACGTCGGTTGCGCCTGACTTACGTAGGCATGAGTTAATGGATTTATAAATTTCACGTTCTTTTTTACTCCGAAGTAAAGCATGTAGCAGTCAAGTATTTTTCAGTTGATTGGCCGACTAATAGTAAAAACTCAGAAGACAAATGCTCGGACTAAAGGTTGGTTTTTTTTTAATTACATAAATGCTTTGTAACGTCTACCAATATAACACGATATATATTTGTTGATACGTGTATCTGCAGCGGAGATAGCAATGTTTGAGCATATTTAAGAAGCTTCTTGTGATTTAAGAGGTCAAAGTGGTTGTTACTCTTCTTTTTGTTTTGATCTTTACTTGCATATAAGACTTAATGTATCTTCCATAATAGTTCGTGTCGACTGTACTTTTATCTTTTTGGTATTGAGAAGCATAAGCAACTAATTGCAGGCTAGAGATCTTCCGAAAATAAGTCATTTAATCTTGAATGCTGAAGCAGGCGAGTATATATATATATATATATATATATATATATATATATTTTATAAGTAAACAGGTTGAAATCGACCTTATGTTCCTGCTTCTAGGAGTTATCTTTTTGCAGCAACTGATTCTCAAAGTCACGAGTACTTCTGATTTTGCTGATGTTATAGCGGGAGTTGAGAATTTAACCGATTATACAAAGTCTAGGTTAGTATTTGAACATTATCATTGTTGGTTATTTGATAGGTTTGTGTTTTATTTTTGCATTTTCATATTTCGTTATCATGGAACTTTATTTTCGTTAACACTACACAAATGTGATTGATAGGAAGCTTTATCAGGGTTTATTGTCAGCCTTGAAGCTAGAAATCATAAGGTTTCTGTTGGTATGAGGTTCAAAATGAGATTTGAGGGTGACAAGGGTAATTTTATTGTTTGGGTATGTAAGCCTATTTGCTTCTTTTGGCTTATTTAAGCCGTTTATTGTAAGCTCATTTCTACTAGCTTTCTGATGGCGCTTAGGCTTATTTGTAGGCTGGTACTTTAAATTACTATAAGCCCATAGTGCATAGACTAATCAAAACACTTTGAATATAGCTCATGAGGTTATAGAATATACGTTAATCCAAACGGCTAAACAGTCATAGATAGTTTATGAGCTTATAGTAAATAAGCTATAACCTGTTTATTGTAAATGTTCACAGGTCCACTTTTATAATGAGAGATTGTGCTTCAAATCACATTTGGTGTAATCTCTTTAGATATGTTACGTCGGTTGCACCTGAATTACGTAGGCATGAGCTAATGGTTTTATAAATTTCACGTTTACAGGATGCAACCCCTTTTGTGAAAAACATTCTTCTTTTTTACTCCGAAGGAAAGCGTGTAGCAGTCAAGTATTTTTTAGTTGATTGGCCGACTAATAGTAAAAACTCAGAAGACAAATGCTCGGACTAAAGGTTGGTTTTTTAAATTCCATAAATGCTTTGTAACGTCTACCAATATGACACGCTATCTATTTGTTGATACGTGTATCTGCAGCGGAGATAGCAATGTTTGAGCATATTTAAGAAGCTTCTTGTGATTTAAGAGGTCAAAGTGGTTGTTACTCTTCTTTTTGTTTTGATATTTACTTGCATATAAGTCTTATTGTATCTTCCATAATAGTTTGTGTCGACTGTACTTTTGAACTTACAGAGCTTCACGCGTCTACGAAGGTGCTGCATAATTAGTTGGTTTAAGCCATAAACGTTCATTCTGTTCTTTTATCTTTATTCTGAAGTGACCAACGTTGCAGATTTTGGTTAATGGTATAGCATTGCAGGTCTGACATTTATCTTGAAAAAAACATTCTCAACCTTTGGATCATTCTAACTTTCAATCCTGGCCGTGACCGCTAGATCAAAAGCAAAACGGGAGGGAAAATGTATTTATTAGAGAGTTACAGAAGTAGTCATCTCAGTTGGATATGACGATTTAACATAGAGTCCCAGAAGTAGTCATCTTAGTTGGATATGACGTTGAATTCATTACCTCTTTTACCCTCATCCGTTTATTTTTATCCATTATAGTTCCATGTTTTAAATTTAAAAAGCTGGTGTCACACCAGATAATTTTGCAGCTGTGTTTTATATGTGGACAGATTGAAATGATGTCAAGGCCCATTGATGAAACTTTGGTCATAAACGTGGAAGAAGAGAAAGGAAAAGAACTCACAAACCAGGTAACAGATTCTGTTAATTTTATACCCGTGTTCATTTTGTTAATATAATCGAAACCTTAATTTTTGTCACAGTTGCTCTTACGCCTGTTTCAATCCCATGAACAAGTAATGTGCATTGATTGGTCCTGAACGGTCAACTAATTTAACCAAGTGATTGGTCAACCAAGTCAAACGTCTCAGACTAAATCTCCAAGGAGTACAATGAATCCCCGGGTCGTTAAGTCCCGATGAGGTGTGCAATTGTATTTGAAAACGTTTAAAGTGATCGGGTGATTTAATAGAAGGGTAAGGAATTTGATTATTATGATCACGCTACGGGATTATGATTGAGAATAGCTTAAAAACACTATATTAACAATTACTGATGATCAGATAACCTAAAAACGGGATTTAAACCTAAAAACGCGCGTTTGAATTTAAAATAAACGCGAACGCGCAAAATCAAAAGTGAAACGGGATCAAATAAAGTCCTACGAATATGAAAATTATATTTTTACAATCCTAATGATATAAGAAAATTTTTGGAAAATTAAAATTATTTTTACAACTATTTAATTAATTACTATTAATTAATTACTAATTATTAATTACTTTTTAATTAACTAAATTATACTAAATTACCATTAATTATAAATTTTAACAAGAAAAATGAAAGTTAAATTTAGAAAAATCTAAAATATTATAAAACTAATTTTAAAATAGAAAATCTATTTTTCCTACTTTTTAATTAATTATTATTAATTAAAACTAATTATTTAATTTATTTAAACTAAATTAAATTATAAAAAATACTAAATCAAATGAGAAAAATCTGAAAAAATTCCTAAAAATACTTCAAGTTAACAGGAACCTAGGAAGATTATAAAAATGAAAAGTGCTTTTTGAGAAAGCTAAAAATAAGCTAAAAAGCTTAAATAGAAGCTACACTTTAATTAATTTTGGATTTTCTTGATTTTCTTTTTACAAAACGAATTACCTACTGAAAATAAGTAACTTTTGTGAAGGTGAATCTATTGATACTCAAAAATAAGCTCTTGGTGAGCTTATTTGCTTATCAGCCAAGCTTTTTGAGCTTTGAGATGGATAATAAGCTTGAAGAGCTATCTAAAAAGCTATAAGCTGAGAACTAAAGACAAAAACAACTAGATACCAGTTCAATGTACTCAAAATGACCCAAAATAACAACCAAAGCTCATTGAATAAGCTGGAATACCAAAATAAGCAATCCCAAGTACCACTCAGAACCAACAGGCCCAAGGGCTAATAGCAGGCTTAAATAAGCCTAGCAAGTAAGCTCAAAAGGGCAATCTAAGCTAGGAAATAGGAAGTTAGTACTGCTAACTTTCCAAAAAAAATCCAAAGTTCAGGAAAAGCTTGAGAAACAAGCTCAAAATGAGCTTATGAAACACCCACAATCAACACTGACTAATCAGTGGACTAAGTTGGGTGAGGCAAATGGGAGATCAAAAGTAAGCACATTAATAAGCTGTAACAATGCAAACAAGAACTAAATACAACAACTCAGTACTACTAACTTCAAAAATAAACAAAAATCAAGCCAAATGCTCAGTAAATGAACAAGATATGATGAACTGAAAATGGGTCAGTGGGGGGGGGGGGGTAAGCTGGGTGCAGGGCACTTGATGGGTCAAACAGACAACTTTGGAAGAGCTTTTCAGCAAAGCAAACCAGGTTCCAAATCTAAATTTCTTTTTGATTCAGTTATACAAGCAACCAAACAACACAAAACAACAAGAATATTCTATTTCCAATCCATCTTAAACCCTGGAGACGTCCAAGAAATTTTGCCCATTTTGACAGTTACAACCTTTTTGACTTTTTTAGTTTTAGCTCTAAGTTGACTAAAGTGAGTTTTAAATGCTCCTTGGTTACTGATTAAGTTGTTTTAGGCTAGTATAAGACCAACTTAACTAAATCTAACTACTTTCATAACTGTTTTGATGCTTTGAATTCAAATAAATTTGACAGTTGAGCTAATATTAGGATCTTAAACCAATTTTGACTTTTCCAAAACACCCTACTGATTTTATGGCTTAAATGGTTTGGTAGTACCTAATGTAGCATGCATCAGCCAATAATAACAACAAACTTGAGCCAGAGCACCCTAAATCCTACTGAACCAAACACCCCTGATTGAAGCTGTATGAGAATTTAAAGAAGCAACAGGCTTATTTAATACATGAAACTGATAATTAACATTATACTAATCACTCATGAACATAAATGGACAGTAATGAATAAATTTTAACAACAAATACTTAATCTAATAAATTATGCTAATATATAGAAAAATTCTTACAAATTGGTCCAAGGCTTAGGATTGAGTTAACCAGATTCAACACCACAGTTCCTAATACTCCCCATGGAGTTCTAAAACCAGGGCCATCAATTATTTACCCTGCTCCTTGCATTGTTGATCTCCTTTTTTTGGTTTTTATATTTTTGACTATTTTTTTCTATTATTTTTGAATATTTTCTGAAATTTTAAACTGAAACTATTTCTTGTGCAACAAAATCTTATAAAAAGCTTAAAATAAACTTAGTTTAACCTAATGGAACAAAGAAACAATATTTTTAACAACTCTTACCCAAGATGAGAAATTTGCTTAAAATTATAGAAAACTAAAATTGAAACTAAAACTTGGATTTTTCATTAAACAACTTCAAACATACACTGGATTTAAGCTAGGAATTACACTGACAGTACATTTTATGTTAAAATTAAAGTTTACAAACAATTCAACATTACTAGAAAATAAGCTAAAATCTACCCCTGTGCTCCAAGGCTTCTCTTCCCTTTTATAGCTAGAAATTAGGGTTCCTGGGTACCCCCTTGTCTTATCCCAGCAGCAATACTAGCCATTGACTGGCTAAAATATAATCCTGACCTTTAATCAATTTTAGCGCCCAAAATGCAATTTGGCATCTTCCTTCTGATAACTTGTGCCAGGCTGTGAGTTCTTGGACTGGGGTGTTTGTTTGGGATAGGGGTGATGATGGAGGGGGGGGGGGGGAAGTGTGGCAGAGGTGGTGATGATGATAGTAGCAGGGTCACGGGTATATGTCGGGGATGGAGGGTCAAACTTGGTTTGACTGGTTTTAGTATTAAAAAGGGAGGTGGGCTGAGGTGAGGGAGTTGGGCTTTTGGAGTGGGCTGGTGGGAGGTATAAGGTTGGGTTTGGTTTGTTTGTTGGGTTAAAGATAACAAAGGGATCCGTTTGGTTTTGTAGTTGTAAATTACAAGGACCCAAAGTGTAATTTCCTAAAAATGAAGGACCTGATTTAAACTTTCCCAAAGTTACCACAAGGGTTAAACATGCCAAGGTTGTATAGTACGAGGGTTGTAAGTGTTATTTTCCAATTTTGAAAACCCAGGGACTATATTTGCCATTTTGGAAAGTTGTGGGGTAAAAGTTGCCATTTTAAGAAAACTTTCATCCAGGGACTAAAAGTGAACAAATTTGACTTCCCATGGACTAATGTTGACTTTTCATTCATTTTAAACCTTCAGGGACTAGTTTTGCCAAGTTTGCAAAGTATAGGGACCAAATATGTAATTTCTCCAAAGTTTTCACCCAAGGACCATATTTGATAACTTTTGACTCTTAAATGCCTTGAGTTGACTTTTCCTGCAAAACAAATGTTCAGGGACTAGTTTTGTCAATTTTTGAAAGTTTGGGGACTGAAACTGCTAATTGTGCAAACTTTGTTCGTTTTTTATCTGTTTTTAAATATTTTGCATCTGAAACATATAAAACACAATTCCTGGAATATTTTCAGTATTTTGATGCACATTTGAGTGTTTTTTGATGTTTTGGCAGTTCAGATATAACAAAAATGATGAGTATTTACACAATCATCATGCATCCATCAAGGTAATGATCATGACTGTCGGTAGTTTCCCTAACCATTTGAAAATTTATATTGCAACTTAATGGAACAACTTAAGAACAAGCGATATTTACATTTAGAACAATGATATTAACAGTTGTCATTTTCTCAGCTGCATATCTTTTACTAAATAATCTATTTTTGTGCTGATCAAAATGAAGAGGTAAAATTAAGTAGTTAATGCTACTGATCATGTTTTGTTTATGCTACTTAAAGTTTGAAAAAAGTAACGTTTAAGAGTTATAAAACTGCTAGACTTGGGATAGATATCATAATTTAGTAATAGGTAAATTGTGAGAGGACAAGGGTAAATACCGAGCGACCCCTGTAACAAATTGTGTTGAACAGATACCAATTACCTAAGCAACTTTTTTGTCGTTGGTATGTTTTGTGGGCAAGATCACAAAAATAAAGTCGCATTCGAGTAATTTCAGTAATAAAGTTGCATCAGTAGCCAAAACTTTGATTGTATTTTGTCGCTTCGAGCTTATGCGTCAGATCTTATATGTTAAAATATCATCTTTATTTTCATTAGAACAAACACATTGTATATCCTTGATTGAGGCAAAAGCAGTCAACCTGAACTGACCAAGGAATGGTCAAACAAGTCAAACTCCTAAGGCTCAATGCTCCGCGGAATATAGTGGTTCCCCGGGTCGTTATGTCCCGACGAGGTGTGGATGGTTAACAAACGGGCTTGTGATCGGGTGAATTTGGATAGATAAGGGTTTGTGAATGATTACACTACTGATTTGTTCAAGGAAATAGCTTAAACAAGCTATATGAATAAGACTGTGAAATCAGAAAAACAAGAAACGTTTAAAACCTAAAAACGCGTACGTTCACGTTTTAAATAACGTAAACGTACAAAATAAAAAGTGAAAAGTGAAAACTGAAAACCCCCAGGGGGTGAAAATGACTTTTTTACAAACTACAAGATAAAAGAAAATTTTTAGAAAAAGAAAATTAATTTTAACACTAATTAATTATTTAATATTAATTAAATACTATTTAATACTTATTATTATTACTTAAAATACTTAAATACAATATTATATTAATTAAGCACTAGAAAAATGAAAATAAAATCCTAAAATTATAAAATAACTAAAAACAAGTTTTAAAAATAAAAATTAGTATTTTTGTCTTTTTGTGAATTTTCTATTAATTAATTCCTAATTAAACATTAATTATCTAATTAAACTATTTTAAATTAAGAAAAATAGAAAATGAACAGTAAAAATTCTAATAAAATTTCTAAAAATGTTTTATAACATATAAAAGCTATAAAAATATAAAAACTAGGTTTTACTTAATAAAAACTAATTATGCTATTTAAAACTAATTATTATTTAATAATTAATAAAACTAAGATTAATTCTAATAAATACTAAATAACAAAATAAAAATCTGAGAAAATTACTATAAATACTTTAATATAAGAGGTAATTAATAAAAATATAAAAATGCCAAATACTTAATAAAAATATAAAAATGAAAATTAAAATGAAATAAAATTAAATATAAACTATCACTTGAAATTATTTTGACTTTTCTGGATTTTCTTTTTAGAAACTTGATTTACACCTAAAAATAGAAACTTTTTGTAAAAACAAGCTTGGTGGAACTCAGAAATAAGCACAACAAGTGCTTATTTCTTAGACAGTTGACTTTGGTCAACTGTTTAAGCTATAAGCTTGAAATAAGCTTTAAGCTGAGAACCAGGTGATGATTTAGGATCAAACAAGCTCAAGTAACATGTAATAAGCTAGATAAGCTAGATTGGTACCCAGAATAAGCCAATAAGCTGAATAAGCTATTCTAAAAACCAAACCAACAACTCAGTCAAGGGACAAGGTTGGGTGCCCTTGCAGCCCAATCAAATGAAGCTCAAATTCCAAAATAAGCCAAGAACTATGAAGAGGGGTTTATTGGCTTTTCAAAAAGCCAATAAGCATCCTCTGGGTCCCACTATGTAAGCCATGAGAGGCAATGAAAATGGAGGTATTGGGCTGATGTCTGTGTAGCAGGGCATGCATATGCCCTGCAGCCTACTTTGATCAAGTATGGAGCCCAAGAGAAAATTTACAAAAATAAAACAAGGAAGGGAATCAAGAGTTGAGATGGCATAGTATAACATGCAACAAACCACAGTACTTGAATCACAACACAAAAATCAAAAATATTCATGCAAGTTTTGTAAAAATCTGAAATGTACACTTTGACTATTTTGTGAAAAACTTAAAACTTGACTTTTTTGGATTTCAATTGATCAGAAATGACTCACAATGTTGTAATAAGATATAATGACCATGAAACAAGCTTAATTCCAACACTATTAAGCCAAAGTAAGGTTTTGAGGTTCTAAAATCCCTCACAGTTAACTGTGAGGGTGAGTTACTTTGATTTTGACTTTCTTGTGCTAAGGGAGCAAGATTCTGAGTTTACTTAGTCTAATTATAACCTAAGGAATCTAGTTATGCAAAGAAGCAAGCTAATTAACCACTGAAACAGTTCAACCTAAGCAGAACCAAACACCCATACTAGTAACCTGATATGCAATTCTAACTAGAAGCAAACAAGTTTGAGGCAAATCTAGATCAGAGAAGCAACAATAAGCAATAACTAAAGGTAATAAGCTAGGATTTTAACTAATAAGCTACTGAAAAAGGACAATGCAAAAAAAAAAAAAATAAGTCTTACTTGAAAATGTGATGCAAAGGATAATGGCTGAGTGAATGAAGGAGATAAGCTCAGATAAGCTATGATAGAGCTTACTGAGCTTATCCAAATGATATGTGAGCTAATTACAAACCAGAATCAACAATCTTTCAATACTTAACAACAATTCAGAATTTTAAAATGAAAACACAAATTTGAAATTTAGAACTGTAACTTTTAAATTAAAGGAGGAAATGAGTTTCTGATACACTTAGAACAACAAATTCAAAGTTATTAATCTAAAGATTACAATAAAAACAGTCAATTAAGCTAAATTGATTTTAACTAAACTACTTTAATTATTCTACCCTAACTACTGCTTCATCTTCCTTCTTTTCTTTTCTTTTATAAGCCCTGGAGCATCCTTTGACTATCCCACTTCAATCACAGCCGTTGGATGGCTTTATGTTGATCCTAGCATTTGAATCAGTTTTGGCCGGAAATGGGGATTTGACAGAGTAGTGGTGTTTGGTGTGGTAATAAATGAGGGTTGGTTTGGTTGGTGTATGATATTAATGAGAAGGTGTGGTTGGTGAGAAAATATGGAGAGGAGGAGGATCAGGAAGCAGAAAACCAGGGAAGTGGGGGAGATGGTGGGGATGGTGAACAGTGGTACGGGGGTGTTGGGGTTTGACTTGGTCAATGACCAGGTTAGTATTAAAAATGGTGTGGAGGTTGGGCCGGTTGTAGATTGGGCTTGGGGGGGGGGGGGGTTTATGGATAAGGGGTGGTTTTTGGGTTTGTTTGTTTTGGGGTGTTTTGTTTTAGTAATAAATAGGGTCCGTTTGGTATTTAACACATAAGGACCAATCATGTAGTTTCGCCAAAGTTTAGGGACTGAAAATGAAATTCCCCAAAAGTAATACCAAGGACCAATTTGCTAATCACCAATGTTTCAAAAACCATTTTTTTCCATTTTCATTTTTTCAAAATTTCTCGGGGACCAAATTTGTAAAATTCCAAACTACGGGGACCAAACATGTAAATTTCTCAAACTTTCATCCCAAGTCTAAAATTGATATTTGTGATTTCCCCAAGGACCAAAAGTGATTTTTCTTTCAAAATTATCCCACCAGGGACCAAATCTGTCAAAGTTTGAAACTCCAGGGACCAAAACTGTAAATTCTCAAAACTTTCCAATTTTTCACCAAAGGACAAAATATGACAACTTATGATTGTAAAAGGACATTTGGTGATAATTTTCCATATTTTGAATGACCAGGGACTAATTTTGTCATTTTATGAAAGTTGGGGGACTGAAACTGCCAATTTTGCAAACTTTGTACGTTTTTCGTCTGTTTTTGCTCATTTTGCATCTAAAACATATAAAACACAATTTTGAAATATTTTTAGTATTTTGATGCATTTCTGAGTGTTTTTGTATGTTTTGCAGTTCAGATTTGACCAAAAATGATGAGTGTTTGAGCACTCATCAATCCCCCACACTAAACTATTGCTAGTCCCTAGCAATAACTGTTTTGAAAACTTGATGGATTTTAAACTCTTTACCAAAAGCCATCACTTCTGGAGTAGCCAGGTGTAAGAATTGTGGCACACCTGATAACCGTGTGATTTTGAGCAAACCACCAGCTGTCAACGGATTTGATTAGTCTTTACCAGAAGCCGTTTGCTTCTGGACTAGCCAGCTCTTGATGGAATAGTCAACATCTTGGTGAGCTGATTACCAATTATGGATTTTCCACGGCCTTTACCACAAGCCATAATCTTGCGGGCTAGCCAACTCATTCGCTTTATGGGATATGGGGAGTTGAGGAACCATACAATTTTGGGCAAATTGCAAGCCATTAACGGATTTGATATATCTTTACCAAGAGCCGTTTGCTCCTGGATCAGCCAATCCCTTTTGTCGGTTAGACAAGGCGGACTGATTACCACAAAAATTTTGAAGCGCCAGTGAAAAATTTTTGAATTTTGGCTAAAACGGGGGTATTATATAGTAAAATGTGATAAAATTAGCTAGAATAGCGAAATACCCCCCCCCCCCCCCCCCCCACACACACACACACTTAGCATGAATATTGTCCTCAATATTCAAAGTCCCGGCTATTATGCCGACATTTTGAACGTAAAAGGGCAACATTACAAGCTAAGCGTGGAAAACACCATTTTGTATTTTCACTTCATAAGTAACCATAGCATGGGGGACTCCCCCACACTTAGGGTGAAAACCCTATAAGCATGCTACTGTTTTTGTTTACCGAGTCGCTAGCTTGACTCGACCCCGAATTCATTTGTCCTTGGGGAAGCATGATGTGGAAGAAACAATCTCAATCGGACTTTCATTCAAGATGTTTGGACAAACATTTGAAGCACGTGAAAGTTCCACACCGATGAGATATAATACCGGCTCAAGATAATGATACATGAAAATGCCGGGATCAAATATAGTGTCTTCATTCCCGAAGGAGTGAAGAAGAGAGGAAGGCACCTCGAGAGCAGGCTCATTAGCCTGAGTTTGGATTTCAAGGGTTAAGCTAAAAAACATCCCGGGAGGGTGGGTGGGAATTTGCAAATCCTCATGATTGAGTGCATCTCCCCCCGGGCTATCAAACTCCGGAGGAGTCATGATAAGGTGATCAATGATGGGCTCAGAAGGTATTTCATCAACGTCACTGATGTCTCCATATGATAAAGACTTTTCATCAGTGTGTGAATCATTAAGCCCGGTGTTGAGATAGGAATTGAGTGATGGATCATCATTCAATAAGCTTTCAAGGAAAAGAATATCCCCCTCAGAATCAAGATAGTTATCATCAACTTCATACGAAATTGAACTATCTAGGGCAAGGAATGCTTCGACTTCCTCCATATCATCTTTGAAATCAAAGAGATCATCATCACATCCTGATGGAAGTGGATTGGTGTGAGTGAGTTCATCGGCGAACTCCTCGAGAAGAAAGTCAACATTAGAGTGGGGAAGGGATGCATCAACATACTCAATGTCTCCATAAGATAAACAATCATCACTGGAATCAGAGACAGTCTCAATTTGATCATTTGGATTATTATGGGGTGAAGGAATATCACACACTTGATCAAATGTCCCCTGTGACTCTCTCGGGATTGGGACAAGGATCTCAACACTAGACTTTATTAATTCGTCCGATTCCTTATTAGGAACAGTGCTAAGATGCTCATCCCCCATGTTTAGAGAGTGAGTGTGAACTTTGGGTGTGATAACATCAGACTGAGGGAGATGAGAGGAGCTAGCATTCGTGGATTGTACAGTTTCCATTTGATCCTCTGCTAGTAATTTCTCCGTCTCATTATTTTCTCCCTGATTTTCAATGGGAGGAATCACAAATGATGAATCTGACGAACCCTTATAAAATTGAAGGATATCAAGGGTGTCCTCATTATCACTATCATCATCACAGTCTAGAAGAGCAGCTTGACGAAATTTGGCACGTGTTATAGCTGCTTGTTCTAAGACAAGTAATTCCTCCATACTCAATTCGTTTCTAGCCTCTCGTTCTTCAGCAAGTAATTCTGCCATAGATTTCTCACGAGAGTCTTGAAACGGTGTAGTAACCAACTCCTCCTTAAGTTCTTTCAATAAATCAAGAGCCTTTAGTAAAAGGTCTTGCTCAGTATCATGAGGAGTTGTGTGAATCATATGGTACTGTAGAGGTGGGTCTGAAAACGAATAGTCGTGATTGTTACAAGGAAATGAATTCCTTGTTTGACAATCCGAACTAGAGTGTGGACCTCCACAGTAATCACAACAGTAAAACTGATGTGGCTGTGGGTTGTATGTGCTAGAGTTATGATCGTAATCAGGAAACTGCTCATAGACAAGCGTGTTTCCCGATTGACAATCAGAACTGTAGTGTGAACCACCACAGTACTCACAACAGTAAAACTGCTGAGTCTCATGGTGTGGTAACTGATGGAATGAATCAGTTGTGTCATGGTAGGAATAGGGATTCTGGTTATAGACAGACCCGTTTCCTGACTCTACCATGCCACAACCGGGGCAATTGCCACCATTATAAGGATTACCACACCAATGGCAAATAAGAAGGTGTGGATGAGACATAGAAAGAATCAAATGTGTATAGAGGGGTAGGGATGAAGAATCAAAGAGGTAGGAGGGTAAAGATGAATATTTTTGGATTTTTGGATAAACATTTTGTACAAATGATAAAGAAAATGTTTTTGGGTTTTTGTGTTCGTTGAAAACTGAGTTTAAAAAGTTTTCGGGAACAGTTTTGTTTTTATAATAAGAGAATATGAACTAAGGATGGATAAATGTACAATGGAACGAATTCCAAAGTCACTAATCAGAAAAACCGTTTAGAAAACGCACACAACCTCCCCGGCAGCGGCGCCAAAATTTGATTGAGGCAAAAGCAGTCAACCTGAACTGACCAGGGAATGGTCAAACAAGTCAAAATCCTAAGGCTCAATGCTCCGCGGAATATAGTGGTCCTCGGGTCGTTATGTCCCGACGATGTGTGGATGGTTAACAAACGGGCTTGTGATCGGGTGAATTTGGATAGATAAGGGTTTGTGAATGATTACACTACTGATTTGTACAAGGAAATAGCTTAAACAAGCTATATGAATAAGACTGTGAAATCAGAAAAACCAGAAACGTTTAAAACCTAAAAACGCGTACGTTCACGTTTTAAATAACGTAAACGTACAAAATAAAAAGTGAAAACTGAAAACTGAAAACCCTCAGGGGGTGAAAATGACTTTTTTATAAACTACAAGATAAAAGAAAATTTTTAGAAAAAGAAAATTAATTTTAACACTAATTACTTATTTAATATTAATTAAATACTATTTAATACTTATTATTATTATTACTTAAAATACTTAAATACAATATTATATTAATTAAGCACTAGAAAAATGAAAATAAGATTACTAAAATTATAAAATAACTAAAAACAAGTTTTAAAAATAAAAATTAGTATTTTTGTCTTTTTGTGAATTTTGTATTAATTAATTCCTAATTAAACATTAATTATCTAATTAAACTATTTTAAATTAAGAAAAATAGAAAATGAACAGTAAAAATTCTAATAAAATTTTTAAAAATGTTTTATAACATATAAAAGCTATAAAAATATAAAAACTAGGTTTTACTTAATAAAAACTAATTATGCTATTTAAAACTAATTATTATTTAATAATTAATAAAACTAAGATTAATTCTAATAAATATTAAATGATAAAATAAAAATCTGAGAAAATTACTATAAATACTTTAATATAAGAGGTAATTATTAAAAATATAAAAATGCCAAATACTTAATAAAAATATAAAAATGAAAATTAAAATTAAATAAAATTAAATAAAAACTATCACTTGAAATTACTTTGACTTTTCTGGATTTTCTTTTTAGAAACTTGATTTACACCTAAAAATAGAAACTTTTTGTAAAAACAAGCTTGGTGGAACTGAAAAATAAGCACAACAAGTGCTTATTTCTTAGACAGTTGACTTTGGTCAACTGTTTAAGCTATAAGCTTGAAATAAGCTTTAAGATGAGAACCAGGTGATGATTTAGGATCAAACAAGCTCAAGTAACATGTAATAAGCTAGATAAGCTAGATTGGTACCCAGAATAAGCCAATAAACTGAATAAGCTATTCTAAAAACCAAACCACCAACTCAGTCAAGGGACAAGGTTGGGTGCCCTTGCAGCCCAATCAAATGAAGCTCAAATTCCAAAATAAGCCAAGAACTATGAAGAGGGGTTTATTGGCTTTTCAAAAAGCCAATAAGCATCCTCTGGGTCCCACTATGTAAGCCATGAGAGGCAATGAAAGTGGAGGTATTGGGCTGATGTCTGTGTAGCAGGGCATGCATGTGCCCTGCAGCCTACTTTGATCAAGTATGGAGCCCAAGAGAAAATTTACAAAAATAAAACAAGGAAGGGAATCAAGAGTTGAGATGGCATAGTATAACATGCAACAAACCACAGTACTTGAATCACAACACAAAAATCAAAAGTATTCATGCAAGTTTTGTAAAAATCTGAAATGTACACTTTGACTATTTTGTGAAAAACTTAAAACTTGACTTTTTTGGATTTCAATTGATCAGAAATGACTCACAATGTTGTAATAAGATATAATGACCATGAAACAAGCTTAATTCCAACACTATTAAGCCAAAGTAAGGTTTTGAGGTTCTAAAATCCCTCACAGTTAACTGTGAGGGTGAGTTACTTTGATTTTGACTTTCTTGTGCTAAGGGAGCAAGATTTTGAGTTTACTTAGTCTAATTATAACCTAAGGAATCTAGTTATACAAAGAAGCAAGCTAATTAACCACTGAAACAGTTCAACCTAAGCAGAACCAAACACCCCTACTAGTAACCTGATATGCAATTCTAACTAGAAGCAAACAAGTTTGAGGCAAATCTAGATCAGAGAAGCTACAATAAGCAATAACTAAAGGTAATAAGCTAGGATTTTAACTAATAAGCTACTAAAAAAGGACAATGCAAAAAAAAAAAAAAAAATCTTACTTGAAAATGTGATGCAAAGGGTAATGGCTGAGTGAATGAAGGAAATAAGCTCAGATAAGCTATGAGAGAGCTTACTGAGCTTATCCAAATGATATGTGAGCGAATTACAAACCAGAATCAACAATCTTTCAATACTTAACAACAATTCAGAATTTTAAAATGAAAACACAAATTTGAAATTTAGAACTGCAACTTTTAAATTAAAGGAGGAAATGAGTTTCTGATACACTTAGAACAGCAAATTCAAAGTTATTAATCTAAAGATTACAATAAAAACAGTCAATTAAGCTAAATTGATTTTAACTAAACTACTTTAATTATTCTACCCTAACTACTGCTTCATCTTCCTTCTTTTCTTTTCTTTTATAAGCCCTGGAGCATCCTTTCACTATCCCACTTCAATCACAGCCGTTGGATGGCTTTATGTTGATCCTAGCCTTTGAATCAGTTTTGGCGGGAAATGGGGATTTGGCAGAGTAGTGGTGTTTGGTGTGGTAATAAATGAGGGTTGGTTTGGTTGGTGTATGATATTAATGAGAAGGTGTGGTTGGTGAGAAAATATGGAGAGGAGGGGGAAGCAGAAAACCAGGGAAGTGGGGGAGATGGTGGGGATGGTGAACAGTGGTACGGGGGTGTTGGGGTTTGACTTGGTCAATGACCAAGTTAGTATTAAAAATGGTGTGGAGGTTGGGCCGGTTGTGGATTGGGCTTGGGGGGGGGGGGTTATGGATAAGGGGTGGTTTTTGGGTTTGTTTGTTTTGGGGTGTTTTGTTTTAGTAATAAATAGGGTCCGTTTGGTATTTAACACATAAGGACCAATCATGTAGTTTCACCAAAGTTTAGGGACTGAAAATGAAATTTCCCAAAAGTAATACCAAGGACCAATTTGCTAATCACCAATGTTTCAAAAACCATTTTTTTCCATTTTCATTTTTTCAAAATTTCCCGGGGACCAAATTTGTAAAATTCCAAACTACGGGGACCAAACATGTAAATTTCTCAAACTTTCATCCCAAGTCTAAAATTGATATTTGTGATTTCCCCAAGGACCAAAAGTGATTTTTCTTTCAAAATTATCCCACCAGGGACCAAATCTGTGAAAGTTTGAAACTCCAGGGACCAAAACTGTAAATTCTCAAAACTTTCCAATTTTTCACCAAAGGACAAAATATGACAACTTATGATTGTAAAAGGACCTTTGGTGATAATTTTCCATATTTTGAATGACCAGGGACTAATTTTGTCATTTTATGAAAGTTGGGGGACTGAAACTGCCAATTTTGCAAACTTTGTACGTTTTTTGTCTGTTTTTGCTCATTTTGCATCTAAAACATATAAAACACAATTTTGAAATATTTTTAGTATTTTGATGCATTTCTGAGTGTTTTTGTATGTTTTGCAGTTCAGATTTGACCAAAAATGATGAGTGTTTGAGCACTCATCAATCCTCAATCCTCAAAATAAGAACAAAAAGAAAATCAAAATTTGTACGAATTGATTATATGAGAAGAATAAAGGTTTATTTATGATAAACACTTCCTTGCAAACACACCATCAATATAGGGAGTGAACTTGATGCAAGTTCTCAGAAAAATATATAGTAAGCCTACACCAAAGCTGTTCTAGAGAAATTATATGTTGAAACTTTTCATTTTTGTTTTCATTAAACCAAACACATTATATATAACTTAAACTTCAAAATTAAAAATGGTGAGACTTGGTATGGATTATTAGTATGGTAGAACATACTAACAATATGATACTCACCTCACAGTACTACTATTGTGTACTCCTGAGTGGCTATATAACCAAGGAATCTTTTCTTAATTTGAAAGATGTGGGACTGAACTTACAGAAAATTAGTAAAAGCATACACAAAGTTGTTCTAGAGAAAAGACACCTGCCACAATCCATATTATTTTTGCTTTATTCATTTCAAGCTATGAGATGCAAGTGGAATTGGATACACATGAATGGAGTACCCTATCACTCGCACAACAGTTTATCACAAAGATAAAATGCTAAATTTTTTGGTTAAATCTATTGTATAATAATTCCAATTTAGTTTATACATACTTTAGACAATTGTAAGCAAAAGTTGTATTAGTTATGCAGAGCGCTACTTATATAATTCAGAAGTATTTATTTTTTATCGATGACAAATAACAACCATAATGTACATGTTGGTAAAAATATCTATTGTGCTCTCTCGAAAATGATATGATAATTCTTTTCTTCTACATACTCGATTCAACAAACACCCGTTTAGTTACTCTTGATGTTTTGAACCACAACGAGTAGTGTCGCATGTACATGTATTAGCTTGGAGATGAAACTTGAACTCACTTTAAATGAAAAAGTTATCGGGGTCTTCGTCTTTTGAATATGATATTCTATTTGCAAATTTCTCAACGTCAAATATGTATAAGAAACCATGTCGTTTTTTATCGTCTCTTTTACATTCTTAAAAAGAATATTTAGAAGATTATGTATTGAATCCTATATGCATATATCAGGTCTGCCATTAGATTGTAAAATTGTTGCCAAGTCTTGCATTCATTTACTATATTACTGAATCGGTTTTTGGGTCTTGGCCAGCCACTGGTGGAATACATCGCATCAACCTAGGAGCATTAGCCGATATGGTACATCAATACATGTTCCTATGCCCATTCCAATCTTGGATGGAACCAATCAGAAATGAAAATCGCGCAAGCAATGACGGGAAACATGATATTTACCAGTGAAAAGATTCAGGAAATCATCCCTTTAGCTGCGAATGCAATGTTGTTGCTTAGACAAGGTACCTTATGTGTGTTGACATAAATAATGTATGAAAACGTTATTTATATTTTTCGATATCTCTATATTTTGACGATCACAAAATGTAAACTCATCAAACGAAAGATTACTACGTAAACAAGTATTAAACTAGTTTATATCATTATATCCAACTTAATCACTTAAGGTATGGATAAACAAGTGCTTAATACATCTCATGATCAAAGGGGTATTTAATTAATAAATACAAAGTTTATTTAATTATATAAACATTTTATATATTTTTGAAAAACACTTTTGGTAATAAAGAAAAATGTTTTAATCATATTAAATATATGATTTCAATTTTTTAACCAAAATCAGTTAGTTTTTCACCAAATAAACTTTCCCTACTAAAAGACAAGTTTTCTGGCCGTTACAGATGGGCGGTCCCCTTAATTTTAAGGGGGCCGACCTTGATTTAAGGGGGCTGGCCACTCTCCTCTATCAGAACTTGTTGCCTATAAATACCACCTTAAATCTGGAATTTTTCTCACCTTTTGCACGAAATTTTCAGATCTCAAACTCTCTAAACATCCTCAAAAACCCTTTGATCATTTGTATATTAATCCTTGTTTCAAGTGATTCAATCCCTTATCATCCATCCTCATCCAAAGTGCAAAAAAAGAACACTCCTTCTACAACTAAGTTCAAAAAGTATTGAAGAGTAGTTGTGCATAGTGTGTATATATCATTTGTGATGTTGTGTTGTGTTTGTAATAAGTAGTTTAGAAGAAATAGAAGTTGTGTAGGAAGTAGAAGTTGATTAGTAGTGAAGTAGTGTAGTTGTGAAGAAGATAGGTGTGAAGTAGATTGAAGTGAAGAAGATAGGTATGAAGAAGAAAGCTGTGAAGAAGATAGGTGTGAAGTAAATAGGTGTGAAGAAGTTGTGTAGAAGTTGTGATCAAGTTGTGACGTTGTTGTGGTGTGTAAATTGATGTGTAAGGTTTTCTCCGCCATAAGGGAGTTTGTTGACATAGTGAAGAAAACTCTCGAGTAGGTGACTCGGGGAGTGGAGTAGGAACAAGGAAGGTGACCTTGTAGCCGAACCACTATAAATTCTTGTGTTGTGGTTTGATCTCTCCAACTCTTTTCATTACTTACTTACTTACCTTTACTATATTAGCTTAGTTAGTTAGTTACTATATAATTGCTCATATAGTGCAAGTATTGAGATCACATAAACTAGAATCGAAGTTTTTAAAACAAACTTGTTTTTATAAATTTTAAAAGGACGTAAAACTATTCAACCCCTTCTAGTTTTCCACAATTGGTATCAGGAGCCACGTCTTGCAAGATTTTTAAAATATATTGTATTTTAAAACTTGTAACGATCTATGGAATCTGAGAAATATTTAGAAGGGCAATCTATGCAAAGACCACCACTATTTGAAAGTGATGGATTTTTATATTGGAAAAATCGATTCGAAACTTATGTGAAATCAAAAGATCTAGATCTTTGGCATGTTATTACCAATGGTGACTTTTTACCTATTCAAAATAACCCCGAAACTAAGAAAGATGAAATCATATCGTTTGAAAAACAAAATGATGATTTAAAAAGAAAACTTGCTAAAAATAATGAAGCAAAAATGGTTATTTACAATGCGTTACCACGTAAAGAGTACGAAAGGATCTTTATGTGTGAAACCGCAAAAGAAATTTGGAACTTTTTATTAATAACTCACCAAGGTAATAATCAAGTCAAAGATAATAAAATAGATCTACTTGTTCAACAATATGAGCAATTCATGATTCCGGAAGAGGAATCAATTGATAATGCTTTTGCTAGATTTAACACTATCATCACAAGTTTAAAAGCACTTGATGAGAATTTTTCTAGTAAGAATTTTGTTAGGAAGTTTCTTAGAGCTCTTCACCCAAAATGGCGAGCTAAAGTGACGGCTATTGAAGAATCAAAGAATTTGTCAACACTACAACTTGATGAATTAATTAGAAATTTGAAAGTCTACGAAGCAATCATAAAGAAGGACTCCGAAATGGTTAAAGGAAAACGAGAACAAAGCAAGTCAATTTCCTTGAAAGCTAGAAAGGAATCCAACAACGAAGATAGCTCATCTTCCGAAAGTGATGACGAAGAATATGCCATGGCCGTAAGAGATTTCAAGAAATTCTTCAAAAGGCGAGGAAGATTCGTTAGACAACCACACGATGAAAGGAGAGCACCTCAAAAGAATAATGATGACAAGTATAGCAAGAATGAGAGAAAGTGTTTCAAGTGTGGTGATCCGAATCACCTCATTGGAAAATGTCCAATGATGACAAGAGATCAAAATCAAAGAGCATTTGTTGGAGGAGCTTGGAGTGATAGCGATGAAGATGAGAAAGAAACTACAAAGGAAGAAAAGTGTCTCATGGCTAAGACATCAAGTGAGGTACGTTCCGAAACCGAATACTTTAGTGATGAAAATTTATCGTTAGATGAAAAAGATTTAGATAGTGAATACAATAGATTATGCAAACTAGGACAACAAGTAATGGCTAAAAACAAATCACTAAAATACATAAACAACCAACTAGAAAATGAAGTACTAGAACTAAAAATTAAAATACATCAACTTGAAAAAGGCAAAGAAATTGTTGAAGAATGTAAATCATGCCAAGAGCTTAAAAGTGAAAACAACAAACTTAGGGAAGAAATTTGCAAACTTGATAAATTTGAAAATAGTAGTAACTCACTTAGTAAAATTATAAGTATTCAAAGAGTATCCAGAGATAAAACCGGTTTAGGATTTAACTCAACTGAAGCTTCAACAAGTGAAATTAAAAATGTTAAATTTGAAAGTGAACTCAAGGAATTAAAACCTTCAAAATCTAATCCTAAGTATATACTCATAAATGATAAGAAAATACCTATTTCTAGTAATGAAGAAATAAAACCGTTTTATAAACCATCTTTAAAAACCGAAGTAGGATCGTCCAAACCTAAAACAAGATCTAAAACTCCACCACCTAGGAAACCAAATAATTCTTACCCTAGACCTAAAACACCTCAACCAAGAGCAAACCAAAATAGACGAAACTTTAACAATAATCAAAAAATATGGAACTTTAATCCGTGGGGAATGTTTCCACCATATATGCACCCAAGTCAAATACAAAACATGTTCGGATCAAATAACTTTGGTCAAATGAGACAATGGGGACCAACGTAAAAATATTCGCCATTCAAACATGGAAACTTTTGATGTCACTTCTTGTTCGGACTATTCCTTGAAGACTTTGAAGATAAACGCGTTGAAGACGAAAGGTACACATTTCCTTTTATTTCCTTGCCAAGAAATGCATGCTTAGTTTAGTATCTAGTTGTTATGTAATTTTGTTTGGCTCATTGTTTCTTCTAGTTTTTATATCTATACATATATATACCTATCTAATTATACTATATCTAAATATACACACACACACACACACACACACACACACACACACACACACACACACACACATATATATATATATATATATATATATATATATATATATATATATATATATATATATATATATATACTAGTTTCGAAGCCCGCCCAATGGGCGGGCATGACTTGTAATTTACATTTTAATTTAGTCATGTATGTATATTAGTGATCTTTTACAGTTATAATTTATGTAGTAATAAAGAGACAGGCATGATTTATAATTATTCTTTTGATGGTATTAGTCAAATGAAATTTATATTTAAGGATGGGGAGGTTAATAAATATTTTGATTGATTAGTTTATGTTAAAAAAAAATTGAAAGCTAAGGTTGACATAAATTTTAATTGTTATTTGTGTTTTTTTAATATAATTTAGATTATTATTATTTTTTTATTTTAGGATTATGTAATTTTTTATTTATTTTTTATTTTTTATTTTTTTGTAAGTGAATGTTTAATTTGTTGTTTATTCTCTTTTGTATATACTATTTAATAATCCATGTGTCGCATGGAAAAACTTAATTTTTCTTTGATTGTATATGTTAACGGAAGTTCATTTATAAGGCAAGTGGCTTAACTAATATTTGATTGTGCTTAAGTAATATTTTGTTGGTACGCAATAACAAAGTATCAAATCATAGCCGCCTGATGGCCGGGCAAGCTTTATGATTACCGTTAAAAAACTTATGTCAATGAAAAATAATGATTGCCCAGTCAAAAGTCTTTTTTTAGCATATTTATATATTATCATTTAAGCAAGACTACAATACCTTAAGTGCAATACATTTGAATGGAGAAGCATGAAGATACAATTTCAGCAATTTATAAATTTACTTGGCTTCTGAAACAATAATATAGATGTCCAATTTTTTTTCACTTTATAAAAGATGACAATAAAAGAGAATATTATTGATGATTCGATGAATCTAAGAAACACCGTGATAAAGAAAAATCATAGAAACAACCGGTATAATCACCATGCTATATGTTAATGAGCTTGGCATACTTGAGAGGAAAACACATGACAAAATAATTAATCAAAATTTAAGGTTGGACCGTTGATCATGACTAAATAACCTTGGAACCTATTCTAAGTGACCGCCCAAAAAACCAAACTCGACATTTAACCTTTTTCTAGATGTGCTCCTGCTCGAGCCAACTTCTTGATGTTTAAATGGTCACTTTTCCATCACCATTGCTGTTCCGCAGTTTCTCCTCCATCGTTGTACTTTAAGTACCTTTTTCATGCAAAACATGTTGCTAGAAAATACCTTTAGTTTTTCATAGTTGATGTTTAGGGTTTGATGTTCTTGATAATATATGATCAAAACAATTAAACCCTTAAGGTTTATAGCTACTGATCGAATATATCAAATAAGTATAGAATGTGTTTAAGATATTGCATGCATGTTGAAGTTATCATGCATGCGTAATCTAATCTTACAAGTCAAACAGAATAAAGGCTAAGAGTACATGCGTCAGACTTTAGGGATAATGAATGTATCGATCATATAGAGCTCACCAAGGACAATATATATAGCACTTAACCTTGTCCAACAAGTCAAAGCTAGAACCTCCTTAAGTTCTAAAACTCGACACTCAACCCCCTCCCTTTTCCTTGTTCGACCCTATAAATGTTTGTGATTTAATAACTAAATATAACTATTTATATATTAATTATTTAACATCGATTCTCATACGCAAAGTGTGCAATCTCGTGGTCTCGAGTTCGATTCTAGTCATATACATATTAATATTTATCCACAAACTCTAATTTTTGATCCCACTGTTTTTTTGAAATTTAAACTTGTAATCTGAATCAAATTAAAATAATAGAATGCTGGATAAAATTTGCAAGGATCCTTATATGCTTATTAATCTGTATGTAAACTATGACTGAGATCTTGAGGCTCCTAATTCATTCGAAAGAATGGTATAATTTTTCAGTTATTTATTTATTTTATTTTTTTTTTGTTAATTTTTCCTTTTTTTTGTTTTTGTTTTTTGTTTTTTTAATTTTTTAATAATTTGTATGTGATTCTTGTGCCTTTTCTTTTAGGTTAGGTTGCAACTCTTTCCAAAATTGCGCAAGGAACACAAAATTTGGATCCTAACTTTACTAACTCTATCCAAACAGGAACACTTAAGGGATCCTCACTTCAGGTTTGTACATCAATATACTCCCTCATTTCATGAAAATGGCAACATTTGGTGCTACACGCTTATTAATAAATGTGCACATATTATTCGAACATTTAGTACAAATATATTTTATTTGTGGGATCTCGGTAATACTATATGAAGATGTGTTAACACGGTTTTCCTAGAAAACAGATGCTATGCAATCAATATTAGCACAAATAAGCCTTGTCGCAACTCACATACCATATAAATCTCCCTACATCATGTAGACTATTAAGCTATAAGTGAGAAATCAAATTGGCAATAACATACCTCAGGTGCCATCCAACGGTAAGTCCCAGTCTTGGCAGTCAGCATTTCAGTAACACTTTCTTCCTTTGCAAGTCCAAAATCTGCAAGTTTCACATTTTTTTTATTCGTAGCAAGTAAACTCGCCCAACCTCTACTCGAAGTACTATTGTTTATCCAAACCCATTACGACCCATTTCTTATAAAAGAATTATTCTTTATCCAAATCGGTTGATTTAAAATTATCACTCAAAGAACATGTCCGATTCTAACAAAAGTAGAGCAGACCTTAGTACCAAGTCACTTAACTTAGTACCAAGTCACTTAGTGAAGGATTTGTTCCACATGTGAGCAACATATGCAGGCTGCATTTGATTCCACACGGTCATGATTGAAGAAACCTGTATCATGATCAAGAACCATTAGAAAACTTAAAATCAAATCGGTTAAAAAATCTGATTTACCACCACCTTGTTGTTACTCGGAATCGCGTACTTACATCATACCATCTTCACTGTATCCCTGGTCACCACCCCATTTATCATGCCCTTTTTTCATTTAAATTAACACTTGGGGCCAATTTGTGGCACGAATCACAAATTATAGCAAAAGCCTTTTTTGTATTTTTGTGCTTCATTTTATAAATAAAATTAAAGAAACCATTTTGTGTGATAAGAAAGAATAATGAAAAAGGAGTTGGCGGCTGCTCTGGATGTTTATTACTTAAAAAGTCAAATAATAAGTTTATGATAATCAGCTGCAAAGTAGTTGCAATGCAACATAACTGATTACCAAAACGTAAAAGTGACTGCCTAATTACCTCTTCTTCTAACCTACCTTAAGACATCTTTACTTCCATATAACTATATGTATTACCTTTAGAGTAATTTAATTAATGAAGTTCTTAAATAACCAACATTTATCACACTCAAACAATTGATTATCTCATTACTACAGCTTTGGATAGTAAAAGCACATCTCTAGAAGCATGTCTGGTTACGGCTGATCTAACGATGATTAACATGACATTATCACTTTCAAACACATCCAACCTGAATAATCAAACGGATAAAAGGCTGAGAAATAAAGTAAAGCCATATCAGTTTCCTTCGAGAACATTACGCCCTCTACTATACTGAACTCCAACAAAAAAAAAAACTGAAAATTACAAATAAAAAAAAGGTCGAAATAAACTCTTACACTAATCAGTTTATAAATTTATCAATTAGTGAAACACTTCAATGTTAATAGTATTTGTTGACTGACTGAATATATTCAACACCACCCACACTGAATTGAAGGGATGTCTTCTTTTACTATGCAAACAAATAGACCTATCAAATTAAAACCGAAATCTATTCCAACTATGTCCACAGCAAAGATTCACCACTTTAGAGTTCACACATTTCAAAATACAGATATCTGAAAACTGTAAGTTGTCTAGAAATAGAGGTTCTATTAGCATTTTTCAGAATGGTCGCTACAATTTGACATACTTTTTTTTCTTGTACCCTATAAGCTATAAGTACACGAAAAAGACAAGACCACATATATTAATAACTTGCATCTTTTTAATAAGCTGCATCTCTAGGCTTGTGTTCAAAAAACATATCCTACTTCAGTTATTAGAAATCACACAATCACTTATTTCTTGATGAGATCAATGATCAGACAAAAGAGTTAGAAAATAGCAAAAAAAGAACAATAGTTTATCCAAAACTACTTGGGGTGAGCCAGAAACAAACCGCAAAAGACAGTGCAAAAAAGTGAGAACAAAGTTATGTACGTAAATGTGGAAAGATGGGTCAATTGGGCAAACAGTTAAAAGAGGCCCGGGTTGACAAGGCTAGTTTTTGGTTTCGGGCTCAAATGTAGAAACTTTATGCTTTTCAACACTCAAACACAACGGAATTGTAGAAGTATAATTACATAAAATATAAACACAAATGACAGATAGATAGGAAACGCACCTCATGTAGTAACCATGTTTGGCTGCAACTCCAAGCTTTTTGCAAGGAGCAAGCGCTTTGCTTAAGCTCTCTCCACCTCGCTTAAGCTTTCTCTACCTCTTCCACTAACAATAAAGACTTTATTATTTGGATCTCCCGACAGTCTATTCAAGATTGATATAACTGGCATATTATAAACCTAACTCGCCTGTGCGTAAATGGGTCGTTCCAAAATATTGATCAAATAGTTCAAGCCGCAGTTGCTTCATAACAAAAGTATCGAGTAAAACCAACAATAGTCATTTACATATATTCTTTAATTTTAACCCGTTTTAGGTAACATACAACCATCAATTTTCTGTAGAGACTGGATAAGCTCCCTAGCATATTTGTTCATGCTTTTTAATCTATGTTTTTCAAAAACCATGTACTCACTTATTATGTTTATAAGTTTAAATAATGGAAAAATAATTGCCAAAATTGCAGTAAAACTCTCTTATTAGTGGTTGTATGTGTTCTGTTTGGCATCACAACAATGAATCCAAAAAACGGTCTTAAACATAAACGAAAACAAAGCGTGCGTAGGTTACCTTCTTTTTACGGGCCACCAAATTCAAACCATTTTCATTATTTACCCTTTTTATACAGAACAATTAGTATACTTTTCCGCCAACAGATTGACGGGAAAAAAATCGAACCGTATTCAGCATCATCTGTATCCTCTCCTTTAGCTACCAAATCGACAATGCAAAATCTGTCCCAATTCATAATCCCTATATGCATTAACACCGGCCGAGCTGTACTGAAAGCATCTAGTGGACGCCTGCAATTTCCAACAGATAGCTTCTTTTGACAGTAGATTTCTCAATCATCTCATATACAAACAACTACAACATTTAAAAAAAATGTGACAATTAGCTAGTTGCAAAACCATTTAAAAGGGTCATGAATATAATGAGAGACCTTTAGATAACTTGTATAACAATCCGTGTCCAGAATATGATGTACTTAACTGTTATCATCAAGCAATTCAGCTTCCTTGAACAAAGCTTATGAAGCTGATAAAAGACTATGCCCTTTCTCTAAATAACACATGCTTGCCCTTCATCCATTGCCTTTCCACTTTCTCATTGCATTGCAAAAACATATGAAACAATATAAAATTTGACCCACAAACATTTATACAGAAAGGGTAAGAAATAAACATACTGGTTTACCTTCATTTTTGTCTTGCTTCACACCCAAAGCCTGTAATACCAAGTTATGCAAAAGCAAATTAATATAAATTTGTAATAAATATGTTAGAAACTTTAATATTTTTTATAGGATTTGAAGGAGCATATAGGTTCTGATATAAATATGTTTGGATATATTATGCATAGTCAAGTACTGATGTGAATCATGTTGGATGTAAGATTACCGGTAATTTGAATAACATAAGCATCCCCTAAACCTGGGTCAATCCAGTGTTGTTCCAACATGAAAATCATGACACCTCAATAATTATGTATTAATTTAAACGGTATCACATAAGAAACTAAACTAAGAATATGGACATGCAACAACAGATTCAGATAAATATTGCATTTAAAAAGATGAAGTTCAAAACTTTTAGAGACCCGTTTTGACCCAATCCCTGAGCTTGCATACCTGGCCTTAAAAATCTTGGAAACGGTGATTCGTATCTAAGCTTGTATTCCGCTGCATCAGTGGGACCTTTGAAGTAGACATCCACCTGAATATAACACACACAACATGAACTTCATAAGTTAAAAATCATATCCAAACACCCTTTATGTTTCAATAAACTAAACGAATGCAACACCCATCATAAACTACATAGTTTTTTACATTTCGCTAAATAAAAACCTATTTATACATCCAAACAGCCCTTAAAAGGATGATGCTGGTGTCAAAAGGATGGGAGAAATCGCATATGTGATTAAAAATTCAAATTGCGTACCTGGACCCAAAAATGTACACTGATTTCCAAGCAGATTATTCAGCGAAACGCATATATTTATGTGAACTCCATTTCCAAGGCTGAAGTGGTATGTATATAGCAGCAAGGGCTAAGGCTCACACGAAGACGGACAACAACGTATCCAGGCGGCCAACACGGCTTCAACCATGTGTATGCCATGGATGCCCTGCTGTTGCCAGCACACTCTGAACCGACGCGTCACCTATAATAGATATCATCATCGCCTGAAATTGGATACTACATATACACATACCCTTGAGCCAACCGGAATACAATACAATAGTATGGAATGCATCCGCCATACACCTGCGTATAATTACTGTCGTCTTCAGGAAAACCCAAGATGACCTGTTTTAACCCAATCCCTGACCTTGCAAACCTGCCCTTAAAAACTTTGGAAACGGTGATTCGTACCTAAGCTTGTAGTTCGCTGCATCAGTGGGACCTTTGAAGTAGACATCCACCTGAATATAGCACACACAACATTAACTTCATAAGTAAAAAAAAAATAAAAATAAAAAAAAAAAATAAATAAAAAAAAAAAGCATTTCCAAACACCCTTTATTTTTTCAAAAAACTTAACGAATGGAACAAAAATATAAAGTGGCATGGATTAATACCAAGTACTCCCTCCTATGACTGTTCCACTCAGGTTTCATTAGCCATATTTGTACATTTGTGACAAGAAAAAAAACAAATTTATAGAACTTTATAAATCTTATATCAAACTGAAAATTTTGTCACCCTACATTCTGAAAAGCCAATGTTAGGCTGACGACTAACAATAAAAAATGCAAAGAACAAACATTAGCAGAATCTCGTAAACGTAAAAACAAACATTATTAAAAAATGGAAAAATTTAATGATTAATCACTCATTAAGAAAACGGCAGGTACCATGAGGATTGTTATCTATATCAAGTCACCATCCATGCCCAAGATCACAAAATTGTATGAAACAAATTCAACGCAACAAAGACAATACACAACCAAAAGAAAAAAATGTTAAAACAACAATGTGTGACCAAAATACTAACCAAAAAAATAAAGCTCGGTCAGTTTTCAAGGGTCCAAGTCAGTCAACGGGCTCCAGGCAGCGCGCCGGTCGTTGCAAGAACTTAGTTATGCTGTATGAGTACACGTATAAAGATCCAAACAAATAATGATTAATCACTAATTAAGAAAACGACGTGTACTATGAGGATTATTCTCAACAAACATGTCCATGCCCTAAACAATATATATAAATATCATCATTATGTAAACTAAATTATTAATATATATTCTTTCTCTAACTCTCACATACACAGGGCTACAAAGAGTTGCATGTCGCTTGACCCATGCATGGTTGCCAACAGGAACTTCACTGTCCTCAGAACGTGTTTACAGATTGATCAAGGGACAAAATTCATCTCGACTTTGAAAATTAAAACATTAGACCTGTAAAGTTCAAATATGTAAGATCGTATATACAGGAACAAAGAGGAAGCACGTTAGTTTTTTTTGAAGAGGCTGGAAAAAAGAGTTTAGGGTTTTTAGAAAAAAATTGGCATACCTAGGGCTGAGAAAAAAACGACTTGATCGATATTGATTCGTAGAAAGTGACGGCATGTTGATAGTTTGAATAATAATATGAAAATTAGGTCTTATCCCTTTCATTTAGTGGATCAGGCGTTGGACACCTTTATGACTTTTGACTTGCAAGTTATATCACAAACATTATGTTGCTCAAGTGGTAGATATGTTTGTTATAATTGCAAACAACCCAAGTTCGAGCCTTTTTGCTTTCATTTTTTAATAAATCCGGGTTTCAGCTCACCCAAAATATGCTTACATGGCAACAATGTGATGACATGGCACATAATAAATTACTGGGCAATGAGGTGGCGTTTATGTGGCATTATCTACGTGTAACGCCTCCTGTTATATATAATGTATAGATATATATATATATATATATATATATATATATATATATATATATATATATATATATATACACACACACTTAGTTACATCTAGGATCATATAACCTAGAAAATTCATTTGTTGATTTTCTAGAACTAGAAATTGTTCATTTACGAACCCTTTCTTTCCCCCACTTGCCTTATTGAACTTTAATGTTCAACAACACTCATGCTGATGAAGAGAGATGAGTCGAAAAATCTATGGATGAAACAAACTCCCGGCTTCCGTTGCATACTACTCCCTCCTATATTCTCGTCTTATAAGCCCTTACTATATATATATATATATATATATATATATATATATATATATATATATATATATATATATATATATATACTAGAAGGGTACCCGCGCAATGCGGCGACGGGTATTCGGTGACTATATTTGTGGCGAGCAAATATTTTTCGTTTTAAACCTTTCCTTATTTAGCGTTGTCCTGAATACTTTAAAACATAGTAGATATATGTTTTTTAAAAGTATAACATTTAAATTATTACTATAGTGTAATGTGTGTTTAGAGGCTGAGATTAAACTTTGTTAGTTTGTGGGTTAGTTTTTAGGCTTTATGTATATGAAATATGCATTAAAAGGTAATTATAGTATAGACGTTTCTTTTTTTTAAACCATATTGCAGAGTTTTTTTTTTTTTTTTTTTTTTTTTTTTTTTTTTTTTTAATTGGTTTGTTATATCACATTGATTAAATGAGCTATTGCAAGTTAATGAGGTTTATAAATATTAGTGGCTCCTACAATTAATGAGATTAAAATTTATAATGTAATGTAACTCCTATTCATAAGTATGTGTTAGTTTGAAATCCTTCCAATTAAAGAAATATTTTTTGTCTTAATTTTTTAAGACTTCCTTTTTAGGAACTGCCTAAATGCATTATAATGTAGTTAAGATATATATATATATATATATATATATATATATATATATATATATATATATATATATATATATATATATACTTATGAACCTTCCACAACTCTCTCGTCCACTTGACAACTTGATGAATTTCATCCGAAATAATCAAGAAAATTTAATTGACGAAATGTCAAGTAAAAATGTCAAGCAATCCCTTTCGTGCGAATACTCTCCAACGTATTTTTGATTAAATATAAATCTAATATATATATAAATATTTTCTTGTTCGTTCCAGAAACCAAAACACGAAAAATAAAAATTTTGGAGGGCGGCCCTCTTAATGTTTAAGGGGGCCGACAGCATAATGAAGAGCGGCCCCCTTAATGTTTAAGGGGGCCGGCCATCTGATTACTCCAACCCGTTTATCCTCTTATTCCTCTTGCCAAACACTTCACTTTTTCATACTCTCCTTCCCCTGCTACTGCTGTGACGAAAACTAAAACCCAAAAACACCTTAAATCACTTCCAAATCACATAATTCGGGTTAATTCGCAAAGGGCAAATTCATCTAACACAATCACCATTACGTATTGTAAGTTTTTCATAACACATTTCATCTAATTCCATCTAATTTGGTCAAACTCATGATTATGCATGTTTTATTAATTTCTTCAATTTCACAATTTCTTTCGAATTGAGTCTTTAATCCCTATAACTAAATGCTTCCCCTAGGATATGAATGATTAATCAACACTAGAAACTAGTAATTATAAACCCCCATTGTCGAAAATTTTTGAAAAATTTCATATACTTCTTTCAAAATTTTTGGTATACACATTGTTGAATAATGCTTTGAAAACTTGTTAAAACTAATCACATTATACTTTTATAACTTGTAAAACATGAAACTATATTTTTCGACCTAGTAAAAATATTTTGGTTCACAATAAGGGGGTGTTTGGATCATGTCCAAATAATATCAAAACTTAGTCATTATAATTTTTATAAAACGTTGTTATGATTATAAACCTAAAAATTGCAAATCGGACTTGTCAAGATATATAATTCATATATATATTGACATACTAGTAGTATAAGTAACTAGTTAAGGAAGCGTTTGGTTTAATACGAAAAACTACTTTTTTGAGTCAAAATATAAACCATCTTTTTCGAAAACTAATCATATGCATAAGAAACTTGTAAGAAATGGCTAGTTTTACAACCTAATGTAAATCTAGCAAATTTCATGATATATTAAGATGTTTAAAAGGGCGTTTGGATTGTTCCATAACCACTTACTAAACATCGTAAAATATATCTAGAACGAGTTAAAAACAATATTGAGGAACATGTTAAACTACTTCCTAGGATTAGTGTCGAAGTATGTTTACGTTCCAACATAAATCTTAACAATATATATATATATATATATATATATATATATATATATATATATATATATATATATATATATATACTTTTATTCTTCTTTATATTTATTTTGGTCTTTTGTATTGTTGTTGTGTTTAGGTGAAAATGCCAAAAGCGACTACCGAAGATCTTTCCCACACTAAAAACTACATTCCCAAAGTTTCCCAACTCCCTACTACATCTCCTTCTATTGGACATATATATCGTGAAATTGAAGATAGAAACGTTCATGAGGGACGTGTAGTAGATCTAGCCTTTGCTCAATCTGACTATATTAATCGCTTGTTTTCAAGCATCAACCTCAATTGTCTTTATGAAATTAATGAACCAATCGTTCCTCGTTTCATAGTCGATTTCTATAGCCAAGTCACCGTCCAAACCAATGATCTTGGTTTCATCACCATCTCATTCATGATTCAAAATGAATTCATCACCTTAACTCTCGAACAATTTGGTCAAATCCTCCAAATTCTTTTCAGAGGTCAAGCCGTTTTCACAAACGAGTGGGACCTCGAATCTCTTCATCGTTGTCGACCAACCTTTGGTCCTTATCTCTCCGATATCCCTCATCCCGACAAAATTCGTCAAATCCTTGGTGTGGAACGTGCCACTACAACCCGAAAAATAAAATCCAAAAACGTTCAAATCTCTTCGTACCAACTTCTCCTCAAAGAACTAGGCCCCCACATGAAGCGTTGGGAAGAACTCATTCGTGAGAATGCGTTCGGTACTGGAGGTCACCGGGACCATCTCCCGGCGTGCCTTGCTCACATGTTGTATTGTATAGCTGTCGAAAAGCTATACATTTTGGCCTACTTCTTTGTCAAACGAATTGAGTGTGCTAGAAAAACTCCCAAAGCCAATCTTCCATATGGAATGTTCCTCACTCGTCTCTATCGTCATGTTATCGAGTACTACCCCGATCTTGACAATAACATCTATGAGTCCATCTATCCCACCTTACGTCCTCTTGCTCTAAAACAAGCTCGACGAACTCGAAGTGACAAGGGAAAATCTCGTCATCATAGCTTTCATGGATCATCTTCTAGACAAGACGATGACGATGAGGAGGAAAACATCCATGATGCTAGTACCCCTTCGTTTTCTGAGTTCATTGACAATTTAGAGGATCTTGACTATCCCGAGTATTCTACCCCATCTCCTAGTGATTAAACCGAAGAAGTGCTTCATGAACGAACTACCGAGATGCTTAGAAGACAAAAGAGTTTGCATGAAGAAGTTAGAGGTGGCTTCAAATCTATCGGGAAGACATTGAAGGGTATCTTCGGGAAGAAAAAGAGATGATGTGTTTGGATTATGATTGTTGAACAATATTTATTTTATGTCTTGTGTGCTATTTGTCCGAAGTATATTCGGAAGTACTTGTTATTTTCTTGGATAATTGTTTTGAGTACTTGATTAGATTGTTAATTTGCTTATTTGTATTTAATATATGCTTATGAATGCATGCTTTATTACTTTATCTATTTATATGATTGCATGATTAGTTTATATATAACATGTATGCTTACTAATAGACCAGAACAAATGTGAGATGTCCAAATAGTGCTTGCTACAAAAACAAAACAGAAATATTTCCAGAAAATTTTTGAAAAATTTTGATTCTTGGGTCGTCAGATGGGCGGCCCCCATAAAATTAAGGGGACCGGCCTCCATTTAAGGGGACCGGCCATCTGGAACAGTTTTTACACTGTTTTCTTTTGCACCTTGTGATCTCTTTTGCTAGTCTCAGCTACAATTTCTCTTAAAAACTAAACTGATTTTGGAATCTAACATTACAATTTCAAATTAATTCCACTTCTAAACATGTTTTCATACTATATAATCCCCATGCATGTTTAATTCACATTCCATCATCCTCAACCTTCATTAAACATCATCTTCTCATCATGTCATCACCAAGAACCACCTATTCAAACAATGCCAAGAATCAAAAACTTGTCATTATTCCACCTAAACAACTATTCATTGATCTCACAAATGAAGACAACACCACCCCATCACCACCACCTCAATGCTCATCTCCTAGTGCACCAAATGCACCCTCCAAAACACCATCAACAAATGGAGCCTCCACTTCTTCCATACCATCCACTTCATCCATAAATGACTACATAAACACCCACTTATCTCCTCCAACAATTGATCAACCATCACAACCTACCAATGAAAACACAACTCTTGCATTAACCCTCTCATTATCACCATTAACACCTCTTGATGCACACTTCTCATCATCCCCTATCAATCCACCAACCTATAACCCCGTCCCATGGAGCTTACTTGAAGCTCATGGAGACACTTGCCTTTGTTGCATCCACAACCGAACAATTGTGTTCGGACTAAGAGATGAGATACAATACATGTTTTCTCATATTGAAAACTTGTTGCATCAACCACCAACAACAAACACAACACCTCCACCACCATCAACAAACACTCCTCCACCATCACCATCTCCATGCTCACCATCCATTCCTCCCAATTAAACATGCTTGGTGTTTTACAAATAAAATTGTCTTAAACCATTTTGGATGGCAAGCTCTAGAAAGGACCTTCATGTTTGAGCTTTGGTTTATTATTTAAGTGATGATTGTAAGCCTTTAAGGCTTTTGTTAGTTGCACTAGTTGTTATGATTGTTGATGCAATGCTTGTTATATTTATTTAACTTTATTAATGTTATGGTTATGTTTAGTCTCTACTCTTGCATGTCATATATATATGTTACTTGTCCACTAAATATTTTTGCAAGATATCCATATCTCGATTTCTTTTTGACCTCAAAACGAGGGGGAGTATACTTCAAGGGGGAGCTCCAATAAATTTGGGATAACCTTTTTGATGCTAACAAAAAGGGGGAGAATTGATATAAACTCATAATAATACTTGTATATATACTAATTTTCGATTAATGAGTTTAAATTTTGTAATCATCAAAAAGGGGGAGATTGTTGACATAAATAATGTATGAAAACGTTATTTATATTTTTCGATATCTCTATATTTTGACGATCACAAAATGTAAACTCATCAAACGAAAGATTACTACGTAAACAAGTATTAAACTAGTTTATATCATTATATCCAACTTAATCACTTAAGGTATGGATAAACAAGTGCTTAATACATCTCATGATCAAAGGGGTATTTAATTAATTAATACAAAGTTTATTTTAATTATATAAACATTTTATATATTTTTGAAAAACACTTTTGGTAATAAAGAAAAATATTTTAATCATACTAAATATATGATTTCAAATTTTAACCAAAATCAGTTAGTTTTTTTACCAAATAAACTTTCCTCACTAAAAGACAAGTTTTCTGGCTGTTACAGTTGGGCGGTCCCCTTAATTTTAAGGGGGCCGACCTTGATTTAAGGGGGCCGGCCACGCTCCTCTGTCAGAACTTGTTGCTTATAAATACCACCTTAAATCTGGGATTTTTCTCACCTTTTGCACGAAATTTTCAGATCTCAAACTCTCTAAACATCCTCAAAAACCCTTTGATCATTTGTATATTAATCCTTGTTTCAAGTAATTCAATCCCTTATCATCCATCCTCATCCAAAGTGCAAAAGAAGAACACTCCTTCTACAACTAAGTTCAAGAAGTATTGAAGAGTAGTTGTGCATAGTGTGTATATATCATTTGTGAAGTTGTGTTGTGTTTGTAATAAGTAGTTTAGAAGAAATAGAAGTTGTGTAGGAAGTAGAAGTTGATTAGTAGTGAAGTAGTGTAGTTGTGAAGAAGATATGTGTGAAGTAGATTGAAGTGAAGAAGATAGGTGTGAAGAAGAAAGGTGTGAAGAAGATAGGTGTGAAGTAAATAGGTGTGAAGAAGTTGTGTAGAAGTTGTGATCAAGTTGTGACGTTGTTGTGGTGTGTAAATTGGTGTGTAAGGTTTTCTCCGCCATAAGGGAGTTTGTTGACATAGTGAAGAAAACTCTCGAGTAGGTGACTCGGGGAGTGGAGTAGGAACAAGGAAGGTGACCTTGTAGCCGAACCACTATAAATTCTTGTGTTGTGGTTTGATCTCTCCAACTCTTTTCATTACTTACTTACTTACCTTTACTATATTAGCTTAGTTAGTTAGTTACTATATAATTGCTCATATAGTGCAAGTATTGAGATCACATAAACTAGAATCGAAGTTTTTAAAACAAACTTGTTTTTATGAATTTTAAAAGGACGTAAAACTATTCAACCCCCCCTTCTAGTTTTCCACAATGTAGAATAGATTTATCACTTTAAATGTGGTCACTTTATTGAATTGGATATTTATCATGGTGAAATTTATTAATCGTCTCATTGTCGCCTTTTTGTGTGCTTATTTGTTGTTTTTCTATATCGTATGTGTGCAGCCTGTTGGAATATATGAAAATCATAACTAATATATAAACATATAAACACATCAAGCACGCAGCAGAAGTAGACCAAATACAAGTAATTAAATTAGCCGAATATAAAATGATGCGTACCTTTGTGATTTCTAGCAAGAACAAGAAATCAATGAACAAGAACTATAAACCCTAATAGGGTTTACATGGGGATCGACTATAAGTAAGTCGAGTGGGCAATCACCTTGTTAGCAAAAGTATGCTAACACTTCGTTCTCGAACACACGTACTAATAGCGTTTCAATTAGAAAAGCTAGGTTCTTAATTCACGAGCAAGCACTACTATACGAACTTTTTTGCATCTATTGTTCAAGATGAACCGTCCATTTGAAGTTGCATCAAGAGTGTTAGTTATTAGGATAGTAAAACAAATCTTCTCAAATCGAGTCACATAACCTATGTACAAGCTAAAGAAAATGGCTCTAAAGCTATTAGTTTTTTCTAAGCTTTAAGATTAGAAAATGGGTCCAAATCTATAAACTTATCTCTTTATTGAATAAGGTTTTCCAACCCATTCTACTTAATAGTTTGTTTCAGGCAACTATGCAAATGAAGTGAAGAAATTAGTGGTATATGAAGCTTTTGAAGTGAGAAAAAGGTACAAAAATCGTTCAAGGTAAGTCCTCAAGTGTGAATTTAGCTTCGAATCGATAATCTAAGATGCAGGTCTAGCTATTTTTTTTACGGTTAGGCATTATTTATGTGGTTTTGACCTTAAGAAGTGGTTTTTTGTTACTTGGCTTGCAAAAATGATTTTGGATGATACGGCAGCTAATGAGCATATCTTGCAATGCACCTACACTATTATGATGTTATCGATTGTATTTGTGATTTTTCTAAAACAAAAATACGGCATGTATATGGTGTATTGTGAAATGTATTTTTGTATTTATAGGGTAAATATTTTAGCGGGTAATTGAGAAGCAAGCTCCATAAGATTTTTGACATTTTGTTCAAAAGTTCACGTTAAAGAGTCAAGATTAACACTTTTGTAATTTTGTTATTCGTGAATAAAAGACAATATATATATATATATATATATATATATATATATATATATATATATATATATAAGTAAATTAAAATTAAAAATATTATAATTAAATTAAAATGTAAAATTACGAGTAATGCCTACCCATTGGGCGGGCTTTGAGACTAGTGAATATATATATATATATATATATATATATATATATATATATATATATATATATATATATATAATTAAAAAAAATACTATGGCTGCGCTAACCACCACAACGTGATAGCCTATAACGCGATGAACCGTATGGTTCCCTCATGCCACAGGTTGAAAACGCCAGCTATAGCCTATCATGTTAGCAACCATACATTTTTTTTTACAAAATTCGATGTGGGATGACCCCTGAATTTTAAATAAAATCGATTGTAGGCTAAGCTAAACTTAACAAACCATTAAACAATTCTAGATTAAAATACGATAAAAGACTTATTATCCGCGTATTGCGGCGACGGATATAATTAAAGTTTTCGGTTAGTAATACTTTAGGTTATACATTTTTCATAACAATAACTTTACGGATGATGGAAAACTATTACAATCCAGCTTATTAATATACGCGGCAAAAATTAGAGAGATGTAATTTGACTACGTGCTAGTTTTTAGTAATAATAAAGACTTTAAGACGTATTAAAAAATTATTGGTTTTTAGTATGTGATTCCTAAATACTAATTGTATTAATCCATAAAATTAAGTAGGATTATTGTTTCAAACATACTTTAAAAATTTTTGAAATTGTTGAAATTTTAAGAGAGAGCGAAAGTAACTCATCTTTTATATAACAGTATGATAATCAAGATACAAGTTTTTACATGTGACAATGTTTGGTAGCAGTTTGTATTAGTTGTGATTTGTGATCATTAGCGGTGTATTTAATAAAACTAATTGTTGGATCAAAAGTAGTTGTATGAGTTATTATAAAGGGGAAATGATCTCTGCACCAAAATGCAAGGATGTTTTTGTCTGCTAGTTAAATAAAAGATTGTTTATGTAAAGTTGAAAAACTTGAAGGGCAAAAAGGTGAACATTTAGAATGTATTTTGTCTACTGCAGATAGTTCAGCTGCACTTGCAGTAGCGATATTAAACCCTATTATAAAATGTAAATTGATGTAATAGCTAAGTTCCAACGCTAAATCATTTTTCAAGTAGTATTTGAAAAAAATATCATTTAAAAAAAACGAAAACGCCAACGCTCCTTGTCAAGTGGACTAAAATTTTGATAAACGCTAAATGCTAAACACCAAACATACCTCACTTTTGATAGATAAGATCACTATGAAAGGTTTTTTGGTTTAAGTATAGGGGAAATAATGCCTGCTTTCCTACTTTGCCTTTGTAATGAAATGGGTAAACATGTCTATGTGATATAATGAAGGGGCTTAATTGTAAAAAAAAATTGTTTTTTTTACAAAGGGAAAGCAGGCAATTGCCTACTTTGTGAAACATGCATCATTTCCTTTTAAATATATCATTGAACATGCAATTGGTTTTTGGGGAAATCATGTCTGCTTTACAAAGTAGGCAACTTGTCTACTTTCTTTTGTTAAAAAAAGAGGGGACAAGGAGTGGAACAGCAAGAACATGTATCTACAGGGGCTTAATTGTAAATATTTTTTATTTTTTGTAAAGGAAAGCAGGCGTGGCCTACTTTGTAAAGTAGACATGATTTCCCCTTCGTTTTTATCCATTAACTATTTATATTGACAATGTGCTGGTCCTCTTAACCCATGACATTCATTAATGGTACAAAATGAACTCGCTACAAATAAGGCATAAAAATGGGTGATTATTAGCCGATTGAATAGATCAATGATGAATTTATGCAAATTACAAACTCTTGTCATTTAACCACTAGTTTCTTTCATCTCAAAATCAAACGGCATTTTTTGCATCTCATTGACAAAACAGGAAGAAGAAAGCCATAACCATGAGTGCGTTTTTTGAAGGAGTTTACAAAGTCTTTATGCGTCGCACTTCTGTCTATACCACGTTCGTCATTGTTGGTGCTCTCCTTGGTGAACGGGTGAGTGATATTGTTCTCCTTATATCATTTACATTAGCTTGTGCCTGTTTTGTGACTAACGGAGTTATGTTATGTTGTGTTTCAGGCTGTTGATTATGGAGTTCATAAACTCTGGGAGAAAAACAATGTTGGGGTAATGTTTCGATATTTAATCAATATGTCTTCATGTGCTATTTTAATTACTTGACAGACGAGTAAAAGCACTCCTGTAAATACTACTCGTATATGTTATTATTCACCGATAGACAATGAAATATTTTGTATGACATGAAAGAACATTATAAAGATGGATACCTTTAAAAGTATTTAGCATGTTAAACCTAACCGGGCGAGATTGCTTTGATTTTAACATAGAAGCTTGTCCATACATTCTGCATTCGTGACTTGCTTTAACATATTATTGATGTGATGCAGAAGCGATTCGAAGACATTTCTGTTCTGGGACAGAAGCCGGATGAATGAAGTAGAACTTGATAGCCCTTTGATATCAGTCTAAGAACTTTTGGTAACTCGAGTCTAACAGCTAAGTTCCAGTTTCTATATGATTTTTGGGCATGGTTTATGGACTTGTCATCTTTAAATAACCAATGATTTATTGAAAGGTTTGCTTGGTAGATTGCAAATTCATGTTATCAACTTTAGAGTTTTGTTTCCATTTGATATTGATTACTGGCCTACTTATAAATAGTCAAACACTAAAGAACACATGACAAATGGAAAGGGATTTGACATATAAGCGTTATACTGTTGATGACCTATCTTAGGAAATTTAATCAAATGTATACTAAAATGATGTGGTTCTGGGGTATCGCTATATAATTGATAGCTTTGTTTATCCGACTATGTGATTAGTAAAAGATGGAGGTCACTTCTATCTGTTTGCCATTTTAGCCTCTGTGTTCAAGATAGTATCATGGGAAAACGATCGTATTTCTGATTTCGAATTGTTGAGCTATGACTAATGAATCCAGACATTCCAGACAGTAGATCTATCATTTAGCTAGTATTGGAGTATAGATATATGTATACAATATCAAACTTTATATCCACTTAAAATTATAGTTGAATGTTTGGGGACAACATGAATCTCAGTACTAGTATTAAACTATATATCACCAGTATATAGATGATACCTTTGTGAAACAATTGGTACTAACTGGTTCATCCGACCACAAGTGTCCTAAATATTTCTTCACATAAACTGCTGTCAAAAGGTAAAAAATGACCTTTACCTGGAATCTCATGATACCGAACAAAAGGAAGCTTTTCAGATAGAAACCGGTTCACTTTATATGGTATGATTTTATCTTCATAGCCCTGCCAGATATGAGCAGCACCACTGTTGTCTGGCCAAGGATTGCTTAAATCAAACGGGTCAAATTCCCACTTTCCATAACCAGCCATTATATCACGATAAAGAGATTCGTATACACCTTGCTGACGTGTCTTTTCCTAATGTGCATAAACATAAAACCATAAGTATCATCACATTAAAAATATGGATTAGATTACTGAACTTTCTGAAACATAACAAAAACTGAATTTGCCTTTTTAGATTACAGTGACTAACTTTGATATGATTATTCTAACCTCAATTGTTACAAAAGTCAATCACTCAGCAATATAAATCAAGCAGTTTAAAAGTAATTAGTTTGACCTTAAAAGTCAAATTTTACTACTTAATCCTCAATGAAGTGTACGAATAAATGTTTCTCACTAAATAACACAGCAAACTTAATCATTTGATGAGCCAATGTGACACCATGCATGATGAAATGAAACAAGAGTTGACACTTGTTATTTCATGTCACCAGTTAATAAGTTTACGATACATTTAGTGGAGGTGTATACTTGGATAACAGACTAATTTTGGGCCAAGTATAAGCTCATTTATAAAATCAGTTAACTAAATGGTACCAACAATGATTATTTACCTGATTGCCATCTGGACTTGGTGGCAAACTTTTTAAGAACTCCAAATCTGGTTCGGAGAATATATCCATCCTTCCAGCCATCATGCTTAGTGACGGAAACAGCTTTTGATTCATCCACCAGTGAAAAAGCCACGGGGCATAAAGTGCTACACGAAACGTCCACCTGTCCTGAACAAGCAGTTGCTCAAAGCTTTCTTTAGCCAAATCAGCAGGTAAACACGGCCACCAGTAATTCACAAATGGAACAACAAGCGAAACTCCTGACAACCTACAAATATAATTCATAAATTTTAATCTACTAAAAACAAATAATCAAAGAAAAAGATGATGCTAGAAACAAGTCGACCATGCCTGTGTGGTATGTATCTGAGGCAACTCCAAACAGCATATGCACCCATTGATAATCCAATAACATAGAATTTGGGACCAATTTGCAACTTATCAGCTAGTTCTTGAACATCAAAGGCCTCACTTTTAACTGTGCGCTTTGGAAATGGATCACTCTCTCCATAACCTGCCCTGTCATATGACACAACATAAATTTGCAGCTCCTCGAAAAGTTCCTGTCATCATAAAACTATATGTTAAGTAAAAACTTACAAAATTCATGAAACAAAGGGAGATGAATTTATATAAAATACTGAATAGTGAAGTTTATGATACCTCAGAAACAGGTAGTTTCAAGTCTTTGGAGCTATCAAAGCCATGAATTATAATGATCTTGTGCTTAGCCTCGTCTTTGGAGATCCCCCATTCTCTGTAAGATAAATGCCTTCCATCATCAAGTTGTACTCGTGGTGAAGTGATAGGAGGACCACCCGGTGATCCACAAATTTTAGGAGACGGTGGCTTAATTCGCATATAAACCAATCCAAGAAAACCACCCACCACAGCAACTGCTATTTTTACAATCATTGCTGTATATAAAGAACACGCTAAGCTTACAGGGTGCCTAATATGTATGCAGAACGATGAACATCAACATTTTTAATAGTAGCAATGGATATACACTTATATAGTCGCAACACACAGAGTGTGCAGACATTGTATAAGCTATGCATATTTAGAGCTAATTCTTAATGTATTCATAATACATATCTGTGAGCACATGTAGTCACATATGCCATGAATATATCTAATTTCTTAAGATCCTAAAATTTTGGGCTTTACGGTACATAAACGCTAGCAAGGTAATACCTATAGCGGGGTGTGTGGCATATCTTATTTTCAGCTTATGCTTGTGAAAAACCACCATCATTGTTACTTATACTTAGAAAACTAACTTTAGCAAAAAGCAAATAAGCACAAGTTGATCCTGCATCCAAACGCTCAAAACTGCTTATAGTAGTTTAAAAAAAATGCCATCTCCCAAACACCCTCTAATGATCTTAATCTTATCAGTGAGAAGTTGTGATCCCAAATCTATCAATATATAGAAACTTAACATATGTTTAAATCTTGTGCAACTACAATGTTCAACATACTCATATCAACAACAACTAGTTGCATATACAACCAAGGTATTTAAACAAATGATCAATCATTTCATATTTATAAATTATCCTAGATTTGTGGACTAATTTTAGCAAGTATCACAACATTGAAAAACATATACTCTAACATGTTATTGACTGCCTGGAGATTAGTGAAGCATAAGGGTAGAAAGTAAAATAAAGATTATGATGGAAATCATAGGGAAACTTACAGGAAGATGGTGAAAATGGACAGTGCTAGTGATGAAGCTGATATTTATTTTTATGTTTTTGTTAAGAAACAATGACATGTGATGAAAATGTTATTGAATTAGGGCCCGTTTGGTTGAGGCTTTGGATTGGGTTTTTACCACAAGACTTTAGTAAGCCATTTGGTTCCATTTTGGAATCATATAAAAAAATCATTGTTGATATCTTCTTACTAATCTTATTACACACAAAACAATATTATAAAGTGTATTTTTTCTCCACTTATTTTTTCTCTGAATCTAAACCGTCAATTCTGACACTTGTCAAGATCTTGTGAGTAAGAGGATTTGCAAGAACATGAAATATAAGGATTTATCATTTTCCTATGAAAAAAACTTATATCGTTTCAATTCTTGATTCCTGACATGGGTGGGTTGAGATTAACTTCTTCTCTCTACCTACTTCTTCTTTTTATATTATACTAGCTTAGAAGACCCGTTGACACCGGGTACTTTTTTAAAGAAATAGAAAAATGAGATGATAAGAAAAGTAATAACGTAAATTTGTTCCATTTAAAATATGAAACAAAGAATGAGACAATGCGTCCATTATAAGAAATAAGGAAATGAGATGATAAGAAAAATGATAACGTAAACATGTTCCATTTAATATATGAAAGAAAGAATGAGACAATGCATCAATAATCCGATAAGCAATTGAGTTTGTTACAATTAAACTAATAAATGTCCAAGCGTTGGCGTCTCTAAAATTGATTGTCTTGAACAGAAAATGATGTGTGTGAGCACTTATCGATTTAATACCCAATGTCCATGCCGTGCACACCTAATAGTCCATAGATGATGTAAGTAAAAGCAAGTTGTGACTGATAATATATTCTAATTGAGAATATGTGAAAGAAAAAGTAATAACGTAAACATGTTCCTTTTAATATATGAAAGAAAGATTGAGACAATGCGTGAATTATTCGATAATAAATTGGGTTTGTAATAATTAAAATAATAAATGTCCATGCGTCGTCGTCTCCAAATTTGATGGTCTTGAGTAGCAAATGACGTATGTGAGTGCTAATCAATTTAACAGCAAATGTCCACTCTGTGTACATTTAACAGTCCATAAAAAATGTAAGTAAAAGTAGGTTGTGATTGCTAATATATTATAATGAGTTTTCCTCCTACACATGTCAGGTCTTGTGAGTAGGAATATTTGTAGAAAGAATTAGTAGGAAGAAATATCATTTCTCTATTATAATTTAAAATATGGTAAAAAAACATGTGATATGTATATTGTACATACTTTTTGATCCTTGATCACAGACCTTGAAATACGTCATTATAGACGAAATTTGTAGTAGTATTAGACTATTAGCGATATCACCATCCTCATCACAAACGACAAACTTCAAACCTCTTGAAAGGAGTTGCGTGTGAATAAATTAACAAACAAAAATAAATGTAAACAACTTCAGTTATTTTTTGAAGAGAATAAGATTGAATATTTGATAACCAATTTGGTTTGTAACTATCATCAATATCAATCATTAATACATTACTCGGCATATATCACCAATAAAATCACAAGTAAACTATATATCATGTAAACAATGAGCTTCATTCTTTAGACATCCACTCACACTCTGCCACAGTGACTTTAGTGTTTCTTCAATACCTCTTGTCTCTTGAATTGTGTTCGTAACTATAACCACCGCCTCACATATGACTTAATGTGTTTAATGATAAGCTCAACCTGCTAAAAACCTTTTAATCCGCTATCCAAATTGCCTAACATTCAACAATTCCCACCTTCATAGACTCAAAATAAGTGTTATTAAGCTTGAAACATACCATGATCATCGAAATGGCCATTGTGGTTGTAGCCTTGTGGTGATAAACGACGCAGCTGCAATTCCAATTAAAAGACCAATCATATTTCAATTTTTTTCTTAGTACCATGTTGAAGAACAAAAGCAAATTTAATCCACACTATATAGCTTAATCAAATCATCTATAATCTCAAAACAATAATTCTTAGCAAATACGCATTCTTTTTATAAAGTATGATCAAAATAATTAGAGAATAAAAGTTGAGAATTGATAACCAAAATAAAGTCCCTTTTAGGCTTCAATCGCACCAAGTCATGCACATCAAGCACTCAAAATGACAACCATTCTTTCTGGTACTTGTGTGCATCTCTTAGGATTTTTGGATATAGGTTAGCCCACTAATTATTTGACCACATTGACTCGGGTAACCCATCACCAACCTGCCTTTATAACCTGTATCAAGTCCAATCCTCAATCATTCTATGTAACATGGTGCCTTAAACCCATTCTTTCCCGGCTAACGCATTGTAAAGAACTTAAAAGGTTCATAAAATAAATAAACTTAACAAAGCTAACATAATCAATATGTATGATCAAAGCATTCTATGTAATCACAAATGCTTACTTTTCAGCTATATGTATCTGTATGATGTAGTAGCATGAAGCAACAATGGTTAAGTTTAGTTTAAAAAAAATTAGATGCTACAATAATGATATTTTCCTTGACCCGATATAGATATTTTTTAAGTAATGCTTTATGTTATCAACTTTAGGCAAAAATGTTCTGTTTCTATACCACCACGTTCTGATTCTTTTGTTACGTTTGTTGAGGTGCTGCATTTAGACTATGTTTAGCATTGTTTACAGGTTATAATTAGTAGCATAATTAGTTGTAAAAAACATACACACATGTTTAGCAGACATGTCATTTACCTTCATTATATGGATCTGGATTTTGAGCCCGTGTATAAGCATGCTAACATAATGTAAAAAAGTAACATGGTTAACCGTTTAACATTGTTTACAGGTTATAATTAGTAGCTAACTATTGTAAGTAAATGGAAAACAATAAAGCGCATACGAATTCTACAACTGTTTTAATCATCATCTTGGATTTCATGTGCTTACAAACATCATCTTGGAATTCAATGAAAGAACCATATGGTAGTAGGATGGAGATTCTTATAAAAATTCACTAATAACTTGCAATATGACGACGTGTTATTAAAACCATGAACTTGAAAGAATTACAATCTTTCAAAATAGGACCTATACTTTAAAAATCAGCAATTGTCAACTTTTGACCCGCTACGCTCTGCTATTATATTTTTGTTTTTTGTTTGTTTGACCTGTTAAATATAAAGCAACCCCAACATCAACCCTCCATCATTATATATATAGTGACATTAAGAGTTACCTCGGATTGTCATCATCCAGTGAACTAAAATTAATGGTTTATGAATCAGTAGGTGTCGGTTCAGACTTCTTTCTTAGTTTTTGAACACGGTTTACAACCTATAATAACAATAATATAAATCAGGCATATGTTGCTAAAGAATCTTGCAAATGAATAAGAGTTTAAGATGTCTTGTATGACGCCAAAATGGCTGCTGAAATATGCCACCCAACCAGCCCCTAATTACACGTAAATGACACCAAATGGCTGCTGAAATATGCTATTCAAATAGCCCTAATAACATGTTAATGATGCCAAAATGCTGCTGAATTATGCTATCTAATCAACCCCTAATGACATGTTAATGACGCCATTCTGACAACCCCTAATGACAAAGTTAGTGACGCCGATTTTTCAGATATTTTATCCAACTGATTCGCGAAGTAAATAATAAATACTCAAATATCGTGACTCGTGACCCTCTAATCGATATTGAACATTGTGAATATAGGACTAACAATAATGTATGATTATCTCGAAATTACATTTACTGGTGTTTTTTTAGTATACTTTCTCAAAACAGCTATTTTGCTAAGAGACACAGAATAATAATATAATGCACAACTTAACGACATACTTGGTGAGCCTTGTTCATAAGTGTTCTTATCTCATTAAACTGAAATAATCTCCCTCACCCGTCGCATATATTCATTAATCGAGCAACGTTCCTTGCTTCAAAAAAGTATCCAATCTGATGTGCCAAGAACGAAATGTCCATCTGATCAATTTCACTGTCCAACCACAAAAACAATATTTTTAGTAACAAAAAATAAAGCTTCAAAATGATAAAAAAAAGTTGTTAAAAAAATTGACGCCCAAACCTAAATAAATTACCGTTCTTCCCAGTGGCCTACTCCCATAAACTGAAGTCGTCAGGTGGATGATCGTTAATGTCTTGTCCATGTTTCGCTTCCATAAAAGCCTCAACTCTATCCTTTGATTCATTTAAAATTTGATATTTGACATTCATTAATTGATCAACTACTTCATAACAAACCCAAACAGCAAGACCACCTCCCAACCGTCATAGCTATTTGTTTAATCATGATAACGGCTTTTTAATAAAATAAAAATAAAAAACAAAAAAAAACTCAAACAATATATCTTACATTTTTTACATTTGGTCATATTCACTGGTTTGAGCTTTTGAGAATCTGGCATAATGATGCGTGGGATTGCGCCCTCGCAAAAGGTTTTACCTCTCAAGGGATCTCAGGAGGCTTGTAATCCCCACCAGGCAGTGTACCTGACCGATGTAGTATAGTGTAGTGGCAAGTACTGGGGGATTGATCGTTCTCTCGGGGAATAGTCTCATTAGGATAAAAACTTAATTAAACTAGGTCTAGAGGTGAGGGATGATTCTTTTTGTATTTTTATATTTTATGGAAAGCAAGTAAAAATCTCGGGTATTGGAAGAGTGGGCAGAATTAGTTGCTAGTCAACTAACCCAATTAACTACAAATACAATAAAAATAAAATAACAAGAAAGTAAATGTTGAGAAAAACAATAATGAGAGAAACGTGTTTACTTAGATTTCACTACTCCCTAGCTATCTTTCATTAGTTGACTAGTTTGTTACAATTGCGTGAATAACGGGTTATATTCCTTAATACCATTCGTGGGGCCGTGTACGATCTTCCCCAACTCTATAAGTTTCTACCTCTTCCTATATCGAGTCGACAACTAGCTCCTAACATGGCCTCCTTAGTAGTCACTCATGCATTAAATACAACCATTAAGATCGTAGTACACATCCGATTCATGTTTCTTAAGACGTTCAAGCATGTTACCAATTAGAAGTCTGCCAGTTTTCTTAAGCCTAACATCGATATCATTCATCCAATACAATTAATAACAAACAATCAATAGCTAGGTTTCATTACATCTAAGCAAACACAAACAAACCTAGCCTAGCATGTTAAAGTAAAGACAAACATAAGATAGAATCAAACAACACATAGACATATTGAATGATTATTGGAAGACTTATCTTTATTGAAACATGGATGAAAGAAGGGTTTGAAACCCTTACAATATGATGAAAATTTAACCTAGGGTTTGTGGTAAAGTTCCTCCAAAAGTACTTTCCCTAATGAATGAAAATTAGAAAACTATATATAGAGAATACACATCTGACGGTGTCACGTTGTAATCCTGACGCCGTCAACTAGCCGCCAATACTCTTTTCGGATTGCTTAGATCCATATCTGACGTCGTCATGTGTAAATCATCTTTTGGCCGTCACGTGTAAAATTGCTCTTGACGGCCTTGGCTTCCCAAAGCATGACGCCGTCACTCTTTAACTCCCAAAAACATTCTGGCGCGTCTCGTGTAACTTTTTATCCACATCTTTGCCAATACGTGACGCCGTCAGGTACTATTTCCAGCTTGATTTTGGAGACTTTGCCGTTTTCTTCACTTTTTGCTCCAAAAACGTCCAAAATGCTTCCTTTTCCAGATTTTTCTCCAAAGTACCTAAAATGACAAAAGGAACAATTTGAGGCAATATTTGATCAAATAATCACGACTTAGGGCTTAAATGACCCCCTAAAAGCGTAACACTTTTCGTCTCATCATATAATACTTCTTGTTAAAGAATCACTTTGGGAATCGGATTGTGATGCCGTTGCAAGGTCCGTATAAAAAATCCATGTTTCTGAAACTTGGGAGCCACTTATTGACGTTTCTTGACTTCCTATCAATAAATGACAACGAAAAGAGCACGTTACTAAAGAGTATATACAAACAATTTAGAGGAATGAGTACAGAATGTTATACCAAAGTTAATTTTTAAACATGAGCGTCTTCGTCTGTTGCCCCTTCCAGTAGATGTAACTACAAAAGAATAAGAGACATATGTAACCATGGATATCCAGCCATGTGGATATAATAAAGAAAAATATTAGTGGTAAGCATAGACATGAAAATATAAGAGCACTCACTGTTATAACATCATTTGATAAACAACGGTGCACATCATCTGAATTGGTACCACAACAAAAGTCTAAATTTACAGGCCCAAATGTTGCTCCTATCGATGGATTCGAGGATATCGACGACATATCTGTTGATAAGAAATAATATTATCAATGTAGTAACCAAAAAGTTTTAGCCAGACAATCAAACAACAATACACCGGAAAAAAACTGTTAATTAAAATTTACCAAATCGATCCCCAATATCCGGTAACGTAAGAGAAGAACTGATGAGTGCTTAATCACTCATCCTTTTTAGACCCAAAATCAGACCAAATACACTAAATACTAACCAAAAATGCCAAGAGAACGTATGTTTTTGTGTTTGTGTATGTGCAGGTACGGATATGAGAAAAATGAACAAAAACAAGACAAAACCAACAAAAACGAGCACGAGATTGGAAAAAGGTCAAAAGCCGGAGCCGGGGAAGCAAAATGATCAAGAAAAGCTCAAAATGTCATAAGAAGTCCTCAGGAAATCATAAAGTTGCATATTTAGTCCCTGGTCAAAGTTTGAAGAATTGGCGATTCCAGTCCTCCAAGTTTCACAAACTGACAAAATTGATCCCTCAAAGAAATAATTGAAGAAAAGACAAACGAGGTCCCTCAATATTCTTAGAATGGCAAGATATACCAATGGAACATATTTTTGAAGAAAAGTCGAATTGGTCCTTGAAGTTTGCTAAATTACAGCCTTGGTCCCTAAGGTTTTCAAAATCTAAAAATTTGTTCCTAAAAGATTACACTACTAAATCCTAAAAAAATCTAAATCTGGTCCAATACCACACCAAAGCCCATACCACACTTAAGCCCATCACCCTAGTCTTTTATTTATACCCGATCCACAACTAATACCCCGGTCAACCCTATCATTTACCCGGTCAAACAAAACAAAAATAAAACCCCCAATCCCAAAAAAAAATAAAAAAATCCCGCATCCCTTTTTAACCCAGAAAATTACTGTGCGTAAGAACCCTAAATCCCAAACCAACAAATTACCCCAGTTACATCATAATTACCCAATGATTGGGCATTCTAGAAGGTGTCAGGGATAGCAGGGACACGTGGTCCAATCAGGAGAGACACGCATGATCGGTCACATCACTAAATTTAATCCAACGGCTGAAGATGATGGATTGGGGACCAAGGCTATCCAAGGGCTGATATCAACTCAAAGAAACACAAAGTGTCAAGGATTGATGACCTGGACTTTCATCCTCTCAGGCTATATAAAGCTCACTCCTCACATCATTGGGAGCAGTTAGATTTTTAGGTTAGATTAGGTTAGGAGTAGAGTAAAATTAGTTTAGCTTATTATTGTAATTCTGCTTTTAATTTGTAAACTCAATTCAGTTTTAATATAATTAGAATTTTCAGTCAATTTCTTTGCAATTTAATTTCCAACTTTCAGTTATTTTAAATCTATTTTTAGCTTGCATTAACTCATTCAATTTAGTTTAACAAGTTCTTGTGGTGAAAATTGTTTGATGATTACCGCCTTTGATTGCTCAAATACCTTTAGTCAATGAAAGTCAACCTCAGCTTATACTCATTTAGCCAGCTTAGTCAGAGGATTTTGGCAGCCAATAGGAGCGTTTGGCCTGTCTTAAAGACAGGCTGTGTGGGATAGCCTCTCTGTTTGGCTGAGAGGTTGATCGTAAGTTCTCGAGTTTAATTTTCTAAGCTTCTGTTTGCATTTATATTGTAGTCACCATTATCAGTAGTTTATTTGTGTCTTGCTACTGTTTCATTACTATTCCATTACAGTTCATCACATCTTAGATCTGAGTTTTGAATTGAGTTACTTGTATGTGTTTCTTTGAGCGTTTTGATAGCTGAGTTTGCAGTTGATATTGATTTGAGAACTTATTGTCTAATATAATAATTGAGACTGTTGCATCAAGGGTGTTTTAATTAAACTAGCTTGGTTGGATAAGGTTTGAGCTTGTGTTGAGATTCTGCGTTTAATTCATCTCACGGCCTTAGTTTAGTCATCACTACGTTTCATTGTTTGAATATGTTCCAGTGGTATTTAGTCAATATGTTATTGATCATTTGACTTTTAAATCAGTTTGGTAGCTTATTTAGGTAAGAGGTTTGGTTAAATTTAGCTTACAACTCAGAACTTAGTATAATTGCATCAGTTAGGGACTGTTTAGGATCTATTTTATCTGTTCTTTCATGAGTTTTACTGATTTACAGCTTATAATGATCCCACTTAGCTTAATTCTGAAATCAGCTTGACATGTAGGGGTGTTTGGATTAAGTTGGATCGGTATTTCAGTTTTGATTCATAGTAGCATACCTGCTCTTTATCTAATTTTGCTTTGTGGATTCATTAATCATTACTGCTTCAACGTAGTGTAAACAGCTTAGTTTAAGAGTGTTTGGATTAGATAAGTTCTGCATGCTCTAGTGGATCACTTGCTTAGATATTTGCGTTGTTACTTGGCATTAGGTTAGGTTTAGCAGGTTAAGTCATAAAATTAGGCATTGTAACTTCATAAGTCAACGTTAGATTTTATATCAAAAACTGCTAGTATTAAGGTAAGATTGAATCTAAGATTGGTTAATCTGTTAGGTTTAGGATACTTGTAGGATAATCTAGTGTTACAATAGTTTATTATAGCTTAGATAGTCAATTTAGATCAGTTGAATTTCACTTTAGTCAAAAAATTAGTTGAGAACAGAAGTCAAAATACCCTGCTGTTTTCAGGTTCAAGTGCTGCTGATCTAGGCTCCATTTAAGGGTTCAAGTTGATTTGGAATTTAGTAATTTGTGGTTTTCTTAGATCTCAGTAATATAGGTTAGGGTTTGCCTTTCTTAGGATTCACTCATTTGCTTATTTGGAGCTTTAAATTTAAGCTGCAAGTTGATTTGGTAGAACATAATATCGGTTTTCTTGAGTAGGGCTGCAATTGAGTTTGTGTGTTTGAACCTGAATTTTATTGTTCATTTTAGTTTCTTTGTGCATGTAGTTGTTGTCTCCAATGTGCTTCTGCCTTCTGCTTATTGCTTATTGTCCAAAGTGCTTATTTAACCTGATTGCACCATAACCTGTGGACCTGAGTATCTTTTGGTCCAATAAACTGTTCTTACAAGCTTTATTTAGTTCAAAAATTCTCTTGGTTAAGTTTTGGTCATAGTTGGTCAAAGTGCTTATAAATAAGCACTTCAACTTAAGCAGTTTCTAGCTTTTCAGCACTTTTATAGCTTATTTTTCTTTCAAAATTTTTTCTCAAGCTCTTTTTAATATTTTAGTTTTTCTGTAATTTTTTCAAATTTTTCTGAGTTAATTTACTATTTTTCTTATTTTATTTTCATTTTTAATTAAAATTTAATACTTTTTAATTACTAAAAATCCAAAAAAATCTGAAAAATCCAAGAAAAATCCAAAAATATTTTAGAAAATTATTTTCATTTATTTTAGAATTTTAGAAATTTATTTTGCATTTTCCTCATTTATTTTGAATTTTTAATTAGATTAAATAGTTTTTAATTTCCAAAAATTACATAAAAAGCAAAAAAAAAATTAGTTTTTAGTTTCAAAATTAGTTTTTAGTTATTTTATAATTTTCAAAATTTAATTTTCATTTTTCTCACATTATTTGTATTTTCTTTTAATTTTTAATTAGTTAAATAGTTCTTAATTCATAAAAAATAAATAAAAAGTCGAAAAAATATTTTTCTTTTTCTTAAAATTTTCTTTTATCATTTCTAATTTTCAAAAATTATTTCCAAGTCCGTAGGAGTAGCGTAGCTTAAAAGTCGCGTTTTATTTCGTACGTTAACGTTTATTTTCCGTTTTAGCTTACGCTTTCGATTTTTCGTTACGTTTCTAGTTGTCTTATTTGAATTACGTGTTTAGTTGATTATTTGTGCTTCATTTACTATTTCATTAGTATAATCTCATTCAAATCACTTTTTACCATTTTCACGACACGTTTCACGATTCGGGAATTCGAAATTCCATTCACACCTTCGTTGGGAGAACGACCCGGGGAAATACTTTCCTAAGCATTTCTTCGGTTATTAACTATACTTAAAATGACAATATCAAAATGGCGCCGTTGCCGGGGAAGGTTGAAGTGAATTTTTCGTTTTCGTTTTTCGAAATTGTGTTTTGAAAACCTTCTTTGTATATATTTTCTATAAAAACCAAAAAAATTGAAAAATCAAAAAACACTTTTCCTAAAGTGTTTTCAAAAATACCAAAAAAATAATAAAGTTACAGCCTCGTCTCGACCGAAAGGAAGAGCGTTGTAAACCAAATAAGCTTCTCAATATAATAACGCGTGAAATTAGTTGCTAATCAGATTACTTTAATTCTGCGACCGAATAAGCGGAAAATACGGAAGCTTTGACATTAAATTGCAAGCTGAAGAGAGATCCATTCTTCTCTCCCGTTCCGTCGCGAGTAGATTTGAAGGAAACGGTTTACGATTAACGTAACGTTTGAAAAAGAAAAAAACAAAAGTTTAAGTATTTGAATTTTGCTTTATAAAAATAAAAATACAAAAAGATTTTCCTTTTCTATTTTGATTTTCCTTTTATTTGATTTTATGATATTCAAAAACCAAAAATAATCTTCTTATCATCTTATCATTTGATTCTTCTTCTTTAAACCCTCTATAACAATAATTCTTATGGATCCGACTTGTTTTAAATGTGGAGAACCGTTCTTTGAAGGTTCATGTGTTTGGTGTACGTGCGAAAAATGTGGTAATGATATTCACGATGGAGTTTGTTTGTTTTGTAATACTCCCGAGTATGTTCGAAATACAATATTTCAAAACGTTCCCGATTACTATCCAACACCACCGCCGTCTCCGTTCACTTGCTTTAATTGTGGAAATCCATCCGACGAGGGATTACCGTGTGGGCAATGTTTTTGTAACCAATGTGGATACGCGAATTGTATATGTTACGCCCCGAGTGCTGAAACGTCTTACGCTTGTGATACGAGTTTTGATAATTATCCTCAGAACGATTTCAATCATCATTTTCAAAACTTTTATGAGCAAGTACCGTATTTTAATGATGATTCATCGAATTTTGAAAATTGTGGGGGATCGTTTGAAAATTTTCATTATGAGCCGAATTCATGTTACGATTCTCATGGTTTTAACCAACCCCCACAAACTTCCAATTTTACTAATAATATTTGTGAAATTAAATCCATGATCGAGAAGTTAAAAGAGTTGGTGGCTAATCGTTATACGCATACTCCCGAGCCTCGTGAGAAGTCTATTGCAGAATTACTTGCTGAAGAGAGAGCGTCTAATCCTTTCAAAAATTTTGTTTACTATGATTCCGACGACGATGATGAGAAAATTACGTTCGTTCTTAATCCTAACAAAGCTTCCGATGTTTCTCCCGTAGAATCCGAGGACTCTCTAAAAATGGGGGACGAGCATCTAAACACTATTCCGGCAACGGAATCGGACGAATTCAGTAAGTCTAGTGTTGAGAACCTCGTCCCAATCCCAAGTGAGTCCGGGGAAATTTCTAATGGTGATTCTGAAATTGTTTCTGATACTTCTTATCCTTCTTTCACACCGGTTGAGAGAAATGATGTCGTTTTAGACGAGATCGAGGCTTGTCTTGCTAATGATTCCACTCCAATAATGGTTGACGACTCTAATTTTGATCCTGAGGAAGACATCCGTTTAATTGAAGAATTATTGAATGAAGAACCGTCAACTTCTCTCCCTCCGATGAGCAATGAAGATTTTGATGAAGTTGAAAGTTATCCCGATTCTCACAATGAGCATATTACGAGTGATGAAGATTCTTTTGGAGATATCGATGATAATAATAAAGATGATGACACGGAAATCCAAGATGAAGCTCTTCGTGAAAAATTATTGAATATTAATCTTCTCATTTCTAAGATCGAGGCGTTGAAAGATCCTCCGACTTTTTCTCCTATCCCCGATATGGATAGTGATTTCTTACCCGAGCTTGAAATTTTTCGATTTGAAGAGACAAGTAGTGGCAATCCCACTATTCATGCTGATATCTCTCTTCCGGATTATGAACGTTTTGATTTTGAGATTGATTTTGAGCTTATTTCTGATAATCCGTCACGTGACTCTCTTTTAGAGGATGTTGATCAATTTCTTGCTGCGGATGACTTGATACCACCGGGTATTGAGAATGACGAGAATGACGTTCAAAGAAATATTCTTTCCGATTTACCTTCTTCTCGTCCACCGGCAAAACCACCCGATGTAGATTGTGAATACGATACGAATGAAGAAATTATTGGAGTGGTGGACGAGATTTCTGAAAATGATGTTCCTGTGCTTAATATTTTACCCACCCAACCCACCCGTGATTCAGAAATCGACTTTGCTTTTACCATCCGGGTGTTTAAACCATTCTTTTCTTATCCCATCATTTCTTCACTTTTCCACCCCACCGGAAGTGAGGATACCGTATTTGACCCCGACATCTTCGTTTATCATGCCGAGTGTCCGTTCCATCTGCTCTCCCTAAGGACGAATTAATTCGGGGATCGAGTCAAGCTCATGTGACTCGGTGAACAAAAACAAGCGCTTCGTGGGAGGCACCCCATGCTTATCCATTTCATTTTCTTTATTTTCTATTTTCTAAGTAATGTGACGTGAGGGGGGCGACCCTTTCCAAACTCGTGTTTTCGTGGTTGTTTATGAATGTTCAGGAATTTCCCCGAAGTTTGAGGACTCTCGTGCTCGTGGTTTGTCGTTCTCTCCACTCGAGTCTCATTCTTCGCTGCTCTTTCGGAAATTCACCATATCCAAAATCTTATCGACTAACGTTTATCTCTTGGCATACTTAATAAACGGCCTTAGATTTTACGTAGGATTACCTTTAACCTTAAAAAATTGAGGACAATGTTTCACTTTAGTCTGGGGGGGTGAATCTTCGATTCGATTTGACCTGTACCATCGTCTGAGCTGTTTAACTTACGCAACTCCGTTTTTCCACCAAAATTTTAAATTTTTGTCACCTTTTTATATGAAAAAAAAATGAAAAAAAATAAAATAATATATGATATGAATAATAAGTTTTGACACCTTGTTTTGACTTTCCTACCGGCGAGAGTAGAAATAAATGTTCCGACTTGACCGGGCGTGTTGAGCCCTAGCTCGTCTCCCTTAACCAAAATAATCAAAAGATTATGGCTAAGCATCCGCGGATCTCATTATTTGGGATTTTAAATTTGCGGAGATCGAGGAATGATAAAGTTTATTTAGAAGTTTCGTGCTATACACGGATCGCATTACTGGGATTTAAAAAACCCACGAGAGGTACTTGTGGCCTCCTTGTTCCCACAAGCTTGAACACCAATAATAATAGATCTCTAGGTTTAATTAAGGGTATACGGTTTGGGCAATACTTAGTTTTTTCTCGTTCCCAACAAAATCTCTGCATATGGGGGTTTGGTACACATAGGGGTACTGCCAGTGTTACGGTAAAATAGACTATTGCATCTTGCCGGTTCGCAGCCGATGTTGTGATCTTAGTAAAAACCGTAGGACTCGGGGTTTGGCATATGATTATGAATATCAATAATAATACAAAGCCAAATAAAAAGGCAGAGGAATCCAAAGCTATTAAAAAAGCAGCGGATAGAAATCCAAAGTCATAATAAAGCTCTTACATCTTGGCGGCTCATAAACCGTTGATTGTAAAAGAAATAAAAGACCAAGGATCAAAGTATTATTAAAGTACTTATGATTGTGCAAAAATGCCAAGCTTTGACTCCGGGGGTTTCCCTAATAAAAAGCTTCCGTTTCGGGTATCAAACATGGTATGTCTCGGTCGTAAATAAAAAGGGAGCCCCTACAAATCGTGTTAAATCAGAGACCTTCATGTGGACCCGATTTTTGTATGCAGGGGTTTTCGAGGGAAAGTTTGGAAACTACTTAGCGTTCAAATTTTGTGCTCTTATCGGACTAACAAATATCGAAACGAGAAAATATGAAGCAATTCATTTCTCACAAATTAAAATCTTGAGATACAAAACTTAGGACCTGGGGACAAGAGGTAATACACAATTAACTTTTGTGGGCAGTGTTAGCATCTAACTTCTGGATAAACAATGATCTCGATTTTACGCTTAGTTTGGGAGCTTGTGAAAAATCAAGGATGACGATTTTTATCCGTACAGTCTCTTCTCTGTGAGAAGTGTTTCTACTCGTTGACCCTGAAAGTTATCAACAAATAAGAATTGATAATGAAAGTCAAAGCAAACCGTCACATATATAAAAATGAAAAAGTACAAAAATAGTAGTAGTAGCTGTTATTTATGAAAATCGGAAAACGGAGCGTTTTTGAGAATAAATGATTTTACTATCTCTTTTGAACATCATTGCTACTTTACAACGTCAGTAAAGAGAGGTTTTGAAATTATTTATCTCTTAAGCGTGAGGTGATGACATTGCGTGAGGGCACGGCAATACCTTAGTCTGGGGGATTTTGATGAGTGCTTAATCACTCATCCTTTTTAGACCCAAAATCAGACCAAATACACCAAAAACTAACCAAAAATGCCAAGAGAATGTATGTTTTTGTGTTTGTGTATGTGCAGGTACAGATATGAGAAAAATGAACAAAAACAAGACAAAACCGACAAAAACGAGCACGAGATTGGAAAAAGGTCAAAAGCCGGAGCCGGGGAAGCAAAATGATCAAGGAAAGCTCAAAATGTCATAAGAAGTCCTCAGGAAATCATAAAGTTGCATATTTAGTCCCTGGTCAAAGTTTGAAGAATTGGCGATTCCAGTCCTCCAAGTTTCACAAACTGACAAAATTGATCCCTCAAAGAAATAATTGAAGAAAAGACAAATGAGGTCCCTCAATAATCTTAGAATGGCAAGATATACCCTTGGAACATATTTTAGAAGAAAAGTCGAATTGGTCCTTGAAGTTTGCTAAATTACAGCCTTGGTCCCTAAGGTTTTCAAAATCTAAAAATTTGTTCCTAAAAGATTACACTACTAAATCCTAAAAAAATCTAAATCCGGTCCAATACCACACCAAAGCCCATACCACACTTAAGCCCATCACCCTACTCTTTTATTTATACCCGATCCACAACTAATACCCCGGTCAACCCTATCATTTACCCGGTCAAACAAAACAAAAATAAAACCCCCAATCCCAAAAAAAAAAAAAAAAATCCCGCATCCCTTTTTAACCCAGAAAATTACTGTGCGTAAGAACCCTAAATCCCAAACCAACAAATTACCCCAGTTACATCATAATTACCCAATGATTGGGCATTCTAGAAGGTGTCAGGGATAGCAGGGACACGTGGTCCAATCAGGAGAGACACGCATGATCGGTCACATCACTAAATTTAATCCAACGGCTGAAGATGATGGATTGGGGACCAAGGCTATCCAAGGGCTGATATCAACTCAAAGAAACACAAAGTGTCAAGGATTGATGACCTGGACTTTCATCCTCTCAGGCTATATAAAGCTCACTCCTCACATCATTGGGAGCAGTTAGATTTTTAGGTTAGATTAGGTTAGGAGTAGAGTAAAATTAGTTTAGCTTATTATTGTAATTCTGCTTTTAATTTGTAAACTCAATTCAGTTTTAATATAATTAGAATTTTCAGTCAATTTCTTTGCAATTTAATTTCCAACTTTCAGTTATTTTAAATCTATTTTTAGCTTGCATTAACTCATTCAATTTAGTTTAACAAGTTCTTGTGGTGAAAATTGTTTGATGATTACCGCCTTTGATTGCTCAAATACCTTTAGTCAATGAAAGTCAACCTCAGCTTATACTCATTTAGCCAGCTTAGTCAGAGGATTTTGGCAGCCAATAGGAGCGTTTGGCCTGTCTTAAAGACAGGCTGTGTGGGATAGCCTCTCTGTTTGGCTGAGAGGTTGATCGTAAGTTCTCGAGTTTAATTTTCTAAGCTTCTGTTTGCATTTATATTGTAGTCACCATTATCATTAGTTTATTTGTGTCTTGCTACTGTTTCATTACTATTCCATTACAGTTCATCACATCTTAGATCTGAGTTTTGAATTGAGTTACTTGTATGTGTTTCTTTGAGCGTTTTGATAGCTGAGTTTGCAGTTGATATTGATTTGAGAACTTATTGTCTAATATAATAATTGAGACTGTTGCATCAAGGGTGTTTTAATTAAACTAGCTTGGTTGGATAAGGTTTGAGCTTGTGTTGAGATTCTGCGTTTAATTCATCTCACGGCCTTAGTTTAGTCATCACTACGTTTCATTGTTTGAATATGTTCCAGTGGTATTTAGTCAATATGTTATTGATCATTTGACTTTTAAATCAGTTTGGTAGCTTATTTAGGTAAGAGGTTTGGTTAAATTTAGCTTACAACTCAGAACTTAGTATAATTGCATCAGTTAGGGACTGTTTAGGATCTATTTTATCTGTTCTTTCATGAGTTTTACTGATTTACAGCTTATAATGATCCCACTTAGCTTAATTCTGAAATCAGCTTGACATGTAGGGGTGTTTGGATTAAGTTGGATCGGTATTTCAGTTTTGATTCATAGTAGCATACCTGCTCTTTATCTAATTTTGCTTTGTGGATTCATTAATCATTACTGCTTCAACGTAGTGTAAACAGCTTAGTTTAAGAGTGTTTGGATTAGATAAGTTCTGCATGCTCTAGTGGATCACTTGCTTAGATATTTGCGTTGTTACTTGGCATTAGGTTAGGTTTAGCAGGTTAAGTCATAAAATTAGGCATTGTAACTTCATAAGTCAACGTTAGATTTTATATCAAAAACTGCTAGTATTAAGGTAAGATTGAATCTAAGATTGGTTAATCTGTTAGGTTTAGGATACTTGTAGGATAATCTAGTGTTACAATAGTTTATTATAGCTTAGATAGTCAATTTAGATCAGTTGAATTTCACTTCAGTCAAAAAATTAGTTGAGAACAGAAGTCAAAATACCCTGCTGTTTTCAGGTTCAAGTGCTGCTGATCTAGGCTCCATTTAAGGGTTCAAGTTGATTTGGAATTTAGTAATTTGTGGTTTTCTTAGATCTCAGTAATATAGGTTAGGGTTTGCCTTTCTTAGGATTCACTCATTTGCTTATTAGGAGCTTTAAATTTAAGCTGCAAGTTGATTTGGTAGAACATAATATCGGTTTTCTTGAGTAGGGCTGCAATTGAGTTTGTGTGTTTGAACCTGAATTTTATTGTTCATTTTAGTTTATTTGTGCATGTAGTTGTTGTCTCCAATGTGCTTATGCCTTCTGCTTATTGCTTATTGTCCAAAGTGCTTATTTAACCTGATTGCACCATAACCTGTGGACCTGAGTATCTTTTGGTCCAATAAACTGTTCTTACAAGCTTTATTTAGTTCAAAAATTCTCTTGGTTAAGTTTTGGTCATAGTTGGTCAAAGTGCTTATAAATAAGCACTTCAACTTAAGCAGTTTCTAGCTTTTCAGCACTTTTATAGCTTATTTTTCTTTCAAAATTTTTTCTCAAGCTCTTTTTAATATTTTAGATTTTCTGTAATTGTTTCAAATTTTTCTGAGTTAATTTACTATTTTTCTTATTTTATTTTCATTTTTAATTAAAATTTAATACTTTTTAATTACTAAAAATCCAAAAAAATCTGAAAAATCCAAGAAAAATCCAAAAATATTTTAGAAAATTATTTTCATTTATTTTAGAATTTTAGAAATTTATTTTGCATTTTTCTCATTTATTTTGAATTTTTAATTAGATTAAATAGTTTTTAATTTCCAAAAATTACATAAAAAGCAAAAAAAAAATAGTTTTTAGTTTCAAAATTAGTTTTTAGTTATTTTATAATTTTCAAAATTTAATTTTCATTTTTCTCACATTATTTGCATTTTCTTTTAATTTTTAATTAGTTAAATAGTTTTTAATTTATAAAAAATAAATAAAAAGTCGAAAAAATATTTTTCTTTTTCTTAAAATTTTCTTTTATCATTTCTAATTTTTAAAAATTATTTCCAAGTCCGTAGGAGTAGCGTAGCTTAAAAGTCGCGTTTTATTTCGTACGTTAACGTTTATTTTCCGTTTTAGCTTACGCTTTCGATTTTTCGTTACGTTTCTAGTTGTCTTATTTGAATTACGTGTTTAGTTGATTATTTGTGCTTCATTTACTATTTCATTAGTATAATCTCATTCAAATCACTTTTTACCGTTTTCACGACACGTTTCACGATTCGGGAATTCGAAATTCCATTCACACCTTCGTTGGGAGAACGACCCAGGGAAATACTTTCCTAAGCATTTCTTCGGTTATTAACTATACTTAAAACGACAATATCAAGAACAATGACCAGCAGATGCATAAGAAGGCCGACTAAAAGTTGCTATTGAGAACATGGCAAGTCCGCCGTCTACTGTAGGATTTTGCATGTCTCGTGCATTAAGACTCTAAATATCGTTAGCAAACACCATAACTGGTGGTGAACTTAGAACCAAACCCACTCTTCAGTAACTTGAATAAGCATGTACAGTACAATTAACTTAATCAATTATCTTCAAAAGTAAATTACAGTAGGTTCACTAATCATCGTAATTAGTAATAAGTTGCACTATGCACACATTAGACCCACTAATTTAATGAACTTTTATAGAAAATGCAGCATATATTACCCATTATACCAACTGATAAACCCCAATCCCATCCTTTTTTTAAGTCATCTACAAAGTAAAATCCATATTTTGACCACCAAGATCTGAACCCCATTTAACACTCTTAAAACAGATTCCTAAATACCATTTAAATTACAAATATTAACCATTTACCTTAGCTCCTCTCTTGGGTCCTATTGGAGGTGGTTTAGGTGCTATTTCTTTCATTGGTTCAGTTTCGGCGGCGATTTTACACAAACAAAGAACAATAAAATCATTTGGAACTGTACATCAAATACCGACACAAATTTGGAACCTGAAAATATAACACAATAAATAATATCATATACGTTAAAACAACGAAATCATACATATCAAATTAAATATATTTAATTGAATCGGCACAAAATTAAAGTGATAACATATAAAAAAACACATACAAATTATGCCTTTTATACATGTCTCTTTGAGGCATTTCATCAAACACCTGTGGACACTTCATCAAGTACCTTTTTTCGTGCATTTCTACAATCATACATACATAAACCATGATTAATATCATATCGACATCAATTACAAATTATCAACAAAACAAAATAATAGAACAAAGAGATGCGAATAATTACTAATCGATGTTAACACATATGGGATTTAAATCAAAACCCTAAAAAAAAACTAATAGATGCGAATACTTACTAATCGAATGATAATGGAGACTTTGAGATAGGGCATCGTACACCTGCATATCAAATTGAAAAAATATTAGAACAATCGAATCAAACATATTAAAATTAATCGGCACAAAATTAAATTGAAAAAACTAATAGAACAATTCGTAATTGATTTTTTGAATGAATTGACAATTAATGTTAAATTGACCTATTTCTTTATAACCAAATAGCTCATCAATGAGTTTACCAAAATAAGTGAAATTGAAACGTAGGGAGGAAGTGAAATTGATGAATCAATTGATGAATTATCAGTTGATTTCATCAAAAATCTCTTGCAAATTTGTGTTGTACTTTCAATCTAAATAAGGAAGAAAACGTCATAGCATTAAACGAATTTTTAATGCATCACGCTTAGGAGGGTTGTAAAAAAACCTTCGTTTATTAGATAGTTATAGATAGTAATAAAATCAATTTTAATACTTTTATTAATTGTTAAATATTATTTTTTAATTTAATTATATTATTTTCTTTTATCTCTTTTATCTCTCTCTCTCTCTCTCTCTCTCTCTCTCTCTCTCTCTCTCTCACATCAAATCAAAATCCTAAACCAAATTTAAATACAAATCCAAATCTAAATCATAAACGCTATACCAAATGGGCTCTTAGTAAGATGACACTGGCCTAACTAAAAACTTCTTGGTTGTCGCCTTGTCTTATCAATGAAACGTGGACTATTTGGGAAAGTGGACAATATTTCATTTAACAAATCTTGTAGTATTATTCTTCTCCGTCTTTTAAATGTGGGTTTTTAATTGACTCGATCGAGTTGACGGTTTATCGGATCACCGATTCGGGATCATCGAATCAGACCGGTTCTATACATATACTAGTTGTCTAACCCGCCCGATGGGTGGGCTACTTTCATGAAATTCCGTGTTTTCATTATGTTGTGTGTAATATGTAAAGTGTTTTAGTAATTTATATTTTCGGGCATGGTAATAAATGTATAGATCAAAATAAATAGAACTACTTATTTTATTTTTTAAAAAAATCTGTTTATTTATGGTTTATTGTTCTTTCAGGTTGAGTGTGATGGAAGGAGGAAATGCAAAACTTGGTTACGACATATTATCATTTGCATATGTCTTAAATGCGAAACATATGATTTCTAATTTGCATCCAAGTTTATTTGTTTCATGTCGACCTATTATCACAAACATGAAGCTTACTTATTGTGGCTAAATAACCAATCTACTACAACTTGACTTCAAACTAGAGGTGGCAATTTGTGCCTAAAATGAAAAAAAAAAATGGCTAATTTTGGCTACTTTGTAAAAGTCATGGGCACATTTAGCCATCTCCTTTTTTTGAAATGGGCATATTTAGCCCATTGAAAAGTTAAATGGGCACTAACGGGCACATATTTTCTTTTAATTGGAGAACATTATATATATATATATATATATATATATATATATATATATATATATATATATATATATATATATATATATATATATATATATATAATTTTTTAAATATAAATGAAGTATAACGTTTAAGGAATTTATTTCGTCATTTTTAGTCTTCTATAAAGCGATTTGTATAATATGTGCCCGTTTGGTCCGTGCCTGTTCTAGCCCGTGCCCGCCCGGCCCTCTCGTTTTGCCACATCTACTTCAAACCATTAAATTAAAAACTTAACATTTGACATTGACTTTTAATACTCCCTCGTCCTAAAAAAAATGTCCACCTTACTATTTATGTTTGTCCTAAAATAAGAGTTCAGTTTTTATATATGGACAGTAATTATGATTGTTGGGATTAAAAGCCTTTTTGTTGGAATTGTTGGGATTCTTGTTACTGTTTGATATACTGTTGCTCAGATGAATTTAATGCTGCTCATGAACTTCAATGAATATATGCTAAGTAGTTACAACTGCTAGTACAAAGATATTGTTGCTCATACAAAGTTACAACTGCTGAAGAACTTCACTGAATATACGCTAAGTATGTTAATGGTGCTCAGTCAAAGTTAAGACTGCTATTACAAAAAGTTACTACTGCTAGTTAAAGTTACAATTATTAGTGAAAGTTAAAACTGTTAGGCATTTATGTTAATGCTGCTTATTAGATATGTATTAGATAAGTATATGAAAGATTTGATATACTTAGGAAAGTATTGTAAGCCATGTAGGACTCTTCAATGTAGAAAAGGGGGTCCTAGGGCATTGAGTTATGTACACACAAATACACAGAAACATAGCATTCTTAGCTTCAAGGTTTTGTAACTCTAATAGGAGTATTTGTATTATTCTTAATAATATTGAGGCTTGTTTGTTTGTTGAATTATAAGTTCATTGTTTACTGTTTCATTAAAATTCTTCTTAATATTAAAGATTGGATTCCGCATAATCTTTGATATATTCAAACATAGTTTCTACCATAGTTGTGTTAGATTTATCTAATATAACTAAACTTTAAACAAGCTTAAGGAATTCAATCTAGTTCAACTGGGATTCAACAATGACTAGTTTTCCTACTTTACCATTTGATACGAACTAGAATCGATAATGTGGTATAACGATAAATAAAGAACAAAAATAGAGTAATCGACGTTCGAGAGGTCGAACAAACTCTCGCAATAATGATATTAAATCATTAATCCATTCATATAATTTAGCATAAAGTAAATTACAACCCTAATACCCTATTTATATACTGATAAGCAAGACTCCATCCTTGTAAAAACTTTAATACCTAATCATTATCTAATAAGACTCGCCTAATAAAATAATATTAATAAATATCTACGAGAATAATAATATGATTCATATCAATACTCCCGTCCCAAAAACCTTGTCCTTAAGGTGTTGCTTTGAATGATGTTAATTCCGGGATCCCAAGTTTTTAGTTGAATCCCTTTTGTAGGCATCAAGTAGAAGTAGTAGTCATGAAGATTTCTCACAAGCTCTTCATGTAGATATGCAGTCTTATAAGGCCCGCGCGAAACTCTTTTGCTACATGGGTGTTCTTGAAAACTCAATCTTTCATATCTTTTACCAAGCGAGATCCACAGTTTTCTAGTTGGCTGTGATGCAACCACAAACTTCTTCCAAAACAACTTTGCCTCCTTCCTTCTTTTATAAAACCATTGGTTTTGTTGTAGCCCGGATGAATGAACTTGTCGCACCTGATTCTTCTTTTCTTTTACCGTTGCCTGTATCAGTTGGTTCTTCTTCTCTTTTACCACTACCTCAATTGCTTTGTAGAACTTATCAGAAAAAAAAAAATAAAAATCTTGACGTCCTTGTGTAATATGTTCTTCCACTTTAGATAGGAACCTTGTTATACTTTCCTCCAATTTTGATTGTAATCGTGTTCAACTTTCCTCCCATTCAGATTGAAACCTTTTTGTCATCTCTGCAATATCAAACAGCCTATCTTCAAAGCTCTTGGTTGCCATTCCTTTCGAATTACGATTGGATGAACATTAACTCTAATGATGAATAGTAAATTCCGAGTATGAACAGTGCTTCGATTGTGAATAGTACCTTTTTGTTAAAACCCTTAGAATCAAACAACTCTGATACCAACTATAATCGATAATGAGGTATAATGATAAATAAAGAACAAAGATAGAGTAATCAAAATTCGAGAGGTCGAATAAGCTCTCCCAATAATGATATTAAATCATTAGTCCATTCATATAATTCAACATAAAGTAAATTACAACCCTAATACCCTATTTATAGACTTCTATACAAGACTCCATTCCTACTAAAACTCTAATTCCTAATCATTATCTAATAAGACCCGTCTAATAAAATATTATTAATAATTATCTACGAGAATCATAATATGATTCATATCACAATTCTAATCAAAACTTACATTAATTACTCATTTTTTTTTTATATTAATTATGAGGGTAAAAATGACTTTTTATCAATCAAAACTAGTATTAATTACACATATCATAATTTCTTCATTTTTTGTCTATGGACTTTCTTTTTGGGACAGAAGGAGTAATGAATACTAAAAATATGTTAAACAAAAATAATTGGAAACAAAAATATAGTGTTCAGTATTATAAGTAAAAAGAACAATAATAAGTAGGGCTAATTGCACGAAAATGTATCTAACTTGCCACTTTTTGTAGTTGTGTTTAGTTTACTATTTTTTTTTAGTTCCATGTACTCAACTTTTAAATTCAGCCAGTTCCATGTATCGGATGACTTACTAAACAAGTTAAACATGTAACAGGTAATTATTTTTAGAGTAAGGTCCCTATGGTTTGTGGAGTATCACAAATTTAGTCCCTAATTTTTTATACGTTTTCGTCCATTTTTCTTACATTTTCATACGTTTATATCCGTTTCATATGTTTTTATCCATTTTTATACGTTTTCATCTGTTTTTATACGTTTTGTTTCATTTTTATACGTTTTATTTCGTTTTTCTTACGTTTTCATAGGTTTTATACGTTTTCATCCGTTTTTGAACGTTTTCGTCTGTTTTCTTATGTTTACACCCATTTTCTTACATTTTTATACATTTTTGTCTGTTTTTATATGTTTTCGTCTGTTTTTCTTACGCTTTCATCCATTTTTATCTGCTTTTATACCCCTTCGTCTGTTTTATACATTTTCACCCATTTCTTATGTTTTCTTACATTTCATACGTTTTGTCCGTTTTTATACGTTTTCTTCCATTTTTAAACGTTTTCGCTCATTTTCTTATTTATTTTTGTCTATTTTTATGCGTTTTCGCTCGTCTTTATACATTTTTATAAGTTTTTCTTACATTTTCAAACACTTTTATCTATTTTCTTATGTTTTCGTACGTTTTTATCATATTTTCTACATTTTCGTCCGTTTTATATTTTTTATCCATTTTTGTCCGTACTTATATGTTTTCGTTAGTTTTTGTTTGTTTTATTACATCTTTTTACCTGTCTATATGTTTTTGTACGTATAAAAATAGACAAAATGGTTAATAACGGATGAAAATGTAAGAAAACTTATAAAAACGGACAAGAATGGATAAAAATGTAAGAAAATGTATAAACATAAGCGAAAACGTATAAAAAGACGAAAACGTATAAAAACATAAAAAAAGTTGGGCAAAACATAAGAAAATGGGTGAAAACGGACAAAAACATATAAAACGGAAGAAAACGTATAAAAACGTAAGAAAAACGGGTAAGAACGTATAAAAACAGGCGAAAACGTATAAAATGGATGAAAACGTATAACAATCGACGAAAATGTATAAAAACGTAAGAAAAATAGACGAAAACGTGTAAAGAAATTATAGATTAAATTCGTGATACCTCACAAACAACATGGACGATTTAAGTAATTAACTCCAAAAATAATCACCTGTAACTTGTTTACTAGGCCATCCGATACACGGAACTGACTGAATTCAAAAGTTGAGTATATGAAATTATAAAAACAATAGGAGGCTACACTGAACTACAAAAAGTGGCAAGTTAGATACATTTTCGTGCAATTAGCCCTAACAAGTATGACAACTGATGAGATCAAATAAGTACATATTATTAGCAACATTTATCCTATTTAATTGACTTGTTTTATATTGTTTTGTATGAGAATCGATGCTTAATTGTCTGCTTTAGTAATTCTTAGGTAAAAACAATCAATTGGTAAAAGTTGATGATTTTGGACGAATTATGGAGCTAAATGATCAAGATTGGAAAAGTCTACTGAAATCCAGGAGATGCGCCGTATCATTCTCAACAGATATGCCGCAACATCATACTTAGATGAATTCGAAGACCATTGCCTGACTTTTAAGAATGCGCCGCATCTTATTACAACATGCGCCAGATATGAAACTTTGTTCAACGAAGGATAACCAACTTGTTCTACTTCAAATACGCCGCATCTCATTTACAACATGCGGCATATCAGCTAAAGACTTCACCAGACACTATCCAAGACGTTATGCGTCACATAGAGAAACAAGTTACGCTGCATTTGAAGGCGGTGTACGAATATTCCAGAAGATAATAATCTTGGACCCCACGCGAAGTTAAGTAGATGCGCCATATCTATCATCAAGATGCTCCGCATCGATCCCTCAGACAGAAGCTATAAATACCCCAAGACAGATACGAATTGTATGTGCAACAAAACCCTAAGGAGACGAATTCAGTCGAAGAAGCATCACAAGACATGCCCTAAACAGAGATCTTAGAGCCGTAAGAAGGTCCTGCATGTGCATAATTCATTAAGTAATTTTGTTATTGTATTAGTAAGCTTTAATCCATCAGGATTGATGGGCTTGTGGCCACCATACTTCTCCCTTTAAAATTGCTTTCCCATCGATTAAAGTTTATATGATGTTTTTTTTGGTGAATTGTATTTGTGCATTGATAACCTCTGTGTTTAGTTGAGTCTTCTAGGCTACCATACCTGTTCCTCGCCTACTTATCTAGCGTCTAGAAGGTAGGATAAAAATAAGTAATCATTAAGAGTTTACTCGCCGATATTTAGGATCTAACGAGATAGATTAAATTACAATACTCATCATATAAAACTAGCAATAAAACAAGCAACAAGCTACTTAAACCATAGGACAGGTCTTCTACGTATCTCTATTATCTATCTATGTACGTGATTGCTCTTCACTGATTTGTTCTCATTAGTTTTACTTTTCTGTTTAATTCAAATTCGTGCTTGTCTCTCAGGCTAACCCCCTTTTTATTAGATTAGATTGTAAAACTAACTTAGATATTAAAATACTGGTCAAATCAACTAGATATTACTTTCCATTCTTAGTGTTCGACACTCTATTTACCGCTATATACATATTTATCGGGTACATTGCTCGTTAAGTGTGTGTGTTAGTAAGTCGGATAAATATAAATCTAAAACTTGAGTATGTAAAATTAACCTATGCTACACTGACATACATAACGCATCAAGTTTTTGGCGCCGCTGTCGGGGAATGAATTGTTAGTATCTATTTATTTGATTAGTATTTTAATTAAATTCTAACTACTAACTTTGTTGTATATTAGTTTAGATTGCATTCATTGTATTTTCTTGCATATTTAATTTTCTTGTTTGTTTGTTTTCTTTATTTTTCTTTATTTTCTGTAATTTTTTGTTTTCTTTATTTTTCATTTATTTTTTGTATTACTGTTGTCTGCTGTATTTTGCTGATCCAAATGATGCGATGCATCTGATTTATCAGATACGGCGCATTGTATTTTTTATTTTTATATACAGCGTTAACTTAAAAATTCGAAGTGCGGCGCATCTATCCCATAGATACGACGTATTTTGTTTTTAATCGGAAAATTTTCGAAACCCTAACTAGATACGATGCATCTGTATCGACAGTTGCGGTGCATCTATTTATTTGTTAAAAACAAATTTTCGAATTTATTTAACTGAGATACGTCGCATCTATTTTTGCGGATACGACGCATCGTTTTTCCTAATAAAAGTCTGATTTAATTTTTAACGTAATAAGATACGACGCATCCTACTTTTGGCATATGGCGCATCGTCTGCAGATATCAGCAACTTTTATTTTTCGTATTCCGTTCTCGTTACTTGTTTTCTGATATTATACTTCATAAAACCTATCTTACTGATGCTTTTGTGCTGAATCTCAGAAAGTGCATGACCCGGAGTTCTGTTAAAGAACTCACCAAACCTTTCGACGATCCTAAAAAAGCTTTTCATTCACTTAAAAGGCTTTTCAACACAAAAGAGTTTGATCTTTCTAGCCCAACTGAGCTCGTCTACTTTTCTGATCAAGAACCATCTAAAGAAGAAGGAGTAACTAAAACAATGACAGAAAACACAACCATGGATGAATACATGAAAAAGACCCGAGCGGACTATAGTTCTGGAGTTGTTAAGCCAAAGTTTGATAATGATACTAAGTTTGAATTGAAGGGTCAATTTCTCAAGGAGCATAGAGAAAATGCTTTCAGTAGATCGAAGAATGAAGATGCCAATGACCATGTGGAAAAGATCCTTGAAATTGCAGATTTGTTTACTACTGAGAAACTAAAAATTGACCAAGTTATGCTTCGTGTTTTCCCTATCTCTCTTACAGGAGCCGCTAATAGGTGGCTAAAGAATGAACCTGCTGGTTCTATTGACAAATGGGAAGACTTGAAGAGCAAATTCCTCAAGCGATATTGTCCACCTGCAGAGAGCGCTAAAAAGATGGAGGCTATCAATAACTTCAAGCAAGAGCCTGATGAAACTCTTTATCGTGCTTGGGAGCGATTCAAGGAACTATTATTGAAATGCCCTCAACATTATCTAACCCCTATGCATGAAATAATATTGTTTTATCAAGCATTGGACGTGCCCACTAGACAGCAGTTGGATTCTAAGGGAGTTGTACCTCATATGAGTGCAGTTAATGCTAGGAAAGCTATTCAAGATGCTGCTGATCATTCTCAAAAGTGGCACAATGGAACCTCTACTAGGTCTAAAATCAAAACTAATTCTGATGATTTTGCTGCAATTCAAGCTCAATTGGACAAGCTTAGTAGAGAGATGAAAGAGCTTATGCTGCCCAAGTTGGATGTGAAAAGTGCCAAGGCCCCTCCATCAAAGAATGAAGAAACATTTGAGAAGGCCTACTACACACAATTTGGACAACCATTCCAACCTTCAGGAAGATTTAGGGAAACTGCTCCAGGTTATTATCAAAGAAACAATGGAAATCCCTCATATCAAGAAAGAAGGCAGACTTTGGATGACACCTTGAAGCAGATGATGGCCGATGCTGCCAAAAGACATGAAGAGAATACTGCTATGATCAAAGAAATCCGAGCTTCAACTGATGCTACCACAAGGAACCAAGGAGCTTCGATCAAAGCACTTGAGCAAAAAATGGTCAGATGAGCAAAGTACTTCAGGAAAGGGGATATGGAAGTCTATTTAGCTCAACTAAAACAAATCCAAGAGATCATGTCAAAGCAATCACCACTACCGAAGAAGTTGTGCCTAACGTACCTTTTCCTGGAAGATTGGCGAATGGTGTGAAACCCCAATATTTCTTTAAATCTTCAATTAGTATCAGGAGATTACTCATGGAGAAATCAAGGATTGAAGAGGAGATCAAGGCTGCAATGAAAGAGGAGTGCTCTACAACAGATTACAACGCATTGCCTAATAAAGAAAAAGATCCAGGAAGTTTTACTTTACCATGTTCAATTAATAATATATCTTTCAATAATGCCTTAGCTGACTTAGGAGCCAGTGTTAATGTTATGCCATTTAAGACCTTTACCTCTTTAGGTTTAGGAAAATTAGCTCCAACTAAGTTGCTTATTGAATTGGCTGATAAAACGGTAAAATGACCTGAGGGGATTGCTGAAAATATGCTTATTAGGATCGAAAAGTTTGTGTTTCCCGTAGACTTTGTAATATTAGATATGCACGAGGATATTAAGATTCCCTTGATTCTTGGAAGACCTTTCTTTTCTACTGCTCATGCTAAAATTGATGTGTTTAAAAGGAAAATATCCTTAAGAGTAAGGAATGACAAACTTGTTTATAAATGCGATAATCCTGTTAAAAGCATAATTAAGATTGTTTACATGCTAGGATTAACAGAGCGCATAGGCCCCGACCTGGAAGCGAGATTAATGGGAGAAACTTTAATTCAAAATAATTCTAGTAACCCGAATCATGAGGATTTTGATGATATTATTGATCTTAATGTGCCAATTGAACTAAGTCGTAATACGATTGATAAATCTGACGATGAATGGTATGAATGTGAAGTTATTAACAAACGTAGAAGGGTTAAGGAACATAAAGAAATATTTGTTGAGTTACCACCTCATCTAAAATATTTATGCCTTCACAAGAACAAGAATTTCCCGTCTATTATCTTGTCATCACTACTCGAAAGGGATAGAAGTTTACTTGTACAGATTTTGAGAAGGAATGGCATGGAAATCGAGGAGGGGCAACATGTACTTGATATTACTGGATTGTGGATGAGGGAGCGCGACGCCGCAGATTGCGTTGATGAAGCAAAATAGAAGCTGAACGTGAGTCTAACTTGAAGACTCTGGAATAAAGAAAAGTGCTTACCGGGATACAACCCGGATTTATCTTTATTGTTTTTGCTGTCGAGTCTATCAGACCTGTAGCAGATGCGGCGCATCTCCATCAATAGATGCGGCGTATCTACTGCACAGGTCATATTGATGAGTGCTCAAACACTCATTATTTTTGGTCAAATCTGAGCTGCAAAACATTTAAAAACACTCAATAATGCATCAAAATACTGAAAATATCTCAGGGATTGTGTTTTATATGTTTTAGATGCAAACTGATTGAAAACAGATGAAAAAGTAACAAAGTTTGCATAATTGGCAGTTTCAGTCCCCCAACTTTCAAAAATTGGCAAAAATAGTCCCTGAGCACTTCTTTTAAAAGAAAAGTCACCAAAGGTCCTTTTGAAATCATAAGTTGTCATATTTAGTCCTTTGGTGAAAAATTTCAAAAGTTTTGAGAATTTACAAGTTTAGTCCTTGGAGTTTCACTTTTGGCAGATTTGGCCCCTGGTGGGATATTTTTGGAAGGAAAGTCATTATTGGTCCTTGGAAACTCAAAGGTTATCAAAAATAACCTTTTGATGAAAAGTTTGAGGAAAATGCAAGATTAGTCCTTGAACTTTGTAAATTGGCAAAAATGGTCCTTGGGATTTCGAAGTTGGAAAATAATATTCATGGTCCTTGGTTATTTAAATATGGCAAAATGAGTCCCTTGGATAAATTTAGAAAATTGCCAAAACTTACCCTTGCATTTTCAGTAAATTACAAAATTGGTCCTTGTAAAATGATACCACCAAACCGGACCCTTTGTTATTTCTATAAACCAAAACCAAAACCTAAGTCCAAACAAAACATATCCCAAGCCCACACACCAGGCCCAACACCTTCCACCCTTTTAATACTACCCCGTTTGACCTCAGTCAACACCCCAACTAGAACCACTATTCATCCATCCTCCTTCCCCCTTTCCTGCTTCCATGTCCCCCTCCAATTCCACCTTTTCCTCACCTTCCCCACTCAATTGCCCCTCCTCAATTAATACACCAACCCTCCTCATTAAATACCAATGCCTGTCTCACCAAACCTACCCAACTTCCAAATTATCATTTCCCACCAAAACAAAAATTGATGGCTGAGATCAATTGAAGCCCATCCAAGGGTTCAGAAGATAGGGGGATAGTCAAGGAAACACTCCAGGGCTTATATAAGTCAAGAAAGAGAGAGAGAGAGAAGATAGCTAGTTAGTTTTATTAGTTGTAGTTTAGTTTTAGTAATTTTAGTTAATGTAATTTCATTCCCAGTGTTGATTTAAGCTTCCAATTGTACTCTTAAGAATTTTTTTAATGTAACAAAATCTATTTCAAGTCAGTAAACTAGTTCAAGCTTTTGTGATTCACAAGTTGCAATTTTTATTTGAAAAAACTCATTTTCATCTGTGATATTATAAAAGTTGTTGTTTGAATAGTTATTTTGGATCACATAAGCCATTCATAAGCTTTCATAAGCTTAGGAAGGTTTAAAAGAGGTTTTAGCTCAAAAATCTTCATTAGTCAACGAAAGTCAACTATGAGCCATTTGGCTTATTTTGAAGATAGTGCAGACTCATTGTTACTTAGTCCCTGATTTCTAAGCTTATTTAAAAGATAAGCTTTCACTACAACAAAAGTGGCTTTTTAGGACCCTTTGTGTGGGACGGTATGATAATGGAGTCCTAAAAAACTATTTAATAGGACATATGAGCGTTTAGGGTCCTTATTAAATATTTGCTACTTAGGCGATGTCCTAAAAAGGTATATAATAGGATGGTCGATGATTTGGGGTCCTATTATCATATAACTTAATATGACACTTAAAATATGGATCCTAATAAATTACCTTTATAAGACGTTTATTCATTATGGTTGTATTATAATAAACCATAATAGGACACTTGAGTTTTGAGTCATAAGACATCAGTTAGTTAAAACGCTTATTCACAAAAAGTTTTATTATAGCAAAATTTAATAGGACCTTTGACACGTGGGTATTATAACGTTAACCTTTATAGGACGCTTATGTACAATGGTTTTATAACATCATTTTTTTAAAACGATTATTTGCAAAAGTTTTATTATAACAAAACTTAGTAGGACCCTTAAAGGATGCATATTAATTATGGTTTTATTACAATACACCATAATAGGACAGTTGATATATAAGTCATAAAACATTAATTATTTAAAACGCTTATTCGCAAACGTATTATTAAAACATAACTTAATATAACAGTTGACACTTTGGTCCCATAGATTGATACACCATCATAGGACACTTTATATTTGAGTCATAAAACATCGGTTTTATGGAACACTTATTCGCAAACGTTTTTTTTATAAGAAAAGTGAATAGGACCCTTGACAATAGCGTCTTATAACGTTAACCTTTATAGAACGGTTATTCATAATGGTTTGTTTATGATACACCACAATATGGCACATCTTTTTAGAGTCGTAAAACATCCGCTTTTTATAACGCTTATTCAGTTTTATAGAACGCTTAATTGCAAAAATTTTATTTGAACAAAAATTAACAGGACCCTTGACACCTGTGTCTTTTAACATTAACCTTTATAGTACGCTTATTTGTTGTGGTTTTATTATCCTACACCATAATAGAACACTCCTTTATTTGAGTCATAAAACATCAGTTTTTTAGAACGCTTATTTACAAAAGTTTTTTTTAAACATTAGTTAGTATGACACTTGATACTTGGGTATCAAAACTTGATACACCATAATAGGACACTTGATATTTGAGTCGTAAAAGATCAGTTTTATGAAACGCTTATTCACAAAAGTTTTATTTAAACATTAGTTTTATGCCATTTAGGATTTCCACTAAATCCTTATTATAATAATACTTCCCCTATTATTTTTCCCCAATTATAAACCCTAAATAAATACAAACATAAAATGTCTTCCTCCTCAAATAGAAGTAATCGGCCACCACCACCAACACATTGTGAACATGATCAACCAGTAATTAGGCAGACTTCGCGGACAATTGATTTCCCTTTAAGGCGTTTTCTTGGATGCGTTGAGTATTATAATGTAAGTTTTCTTGGATGCGTTGAGTATTATAATGCGTTTTCTTGGATGCGTTGATATTAGTGATGTTTGTTGTTTGTACCATATAGGGTTCAAAATGTAAGACATTTTACTGGCTAGATCCTGAGTTGCCTAATGACTATTACAAACAAGAGGTTTTTAATTTGATTCAAAAGGAAAAACGTTTGAAAGAAGACAAGTATGGAAAAATAAGAGATTTGGAAAGGGAGATTGAGTTTCAAAAATCAACTATGGAGAAGGAAATGTTTCTGCTGCAATTGGAGTTGAAAGAAAGCAAGTCTAGTGTGGTTTTTTTTTAAGAAAATTGTTGTTGTTTTGTGTTTGGTTATTGCTGTTATGTTGTCACAAATTGTGTAATGAAATGCTTGTTATGTAGGTTTGATGTAATGACCTTTTGTTTAATGAAATGCTTGTTATGGGATATATGTGTGGATGCATTTACAGTTGTTGATGTTTGCTGAGATAGTAATGGATGCATTTACAGTTGTTATCAAAAAAGTTGAAGCTAAATGGGAATTGAAGTTGCAGAGAATGAGTAGTTAATAGCATGTTATGATAGTCATACTCTGTTACTACTATGCAATTGTTTCTGATAGTATTAGCTTGTATTAGAATATAGACTAGAATGCCTTGTTCCTAGCATTTCAAGATCTAAATGAGTATTATTTTGTTGCAGAAGTGATAAGCATTTGAAGCTCAAAATCATCACCTATGTCAAGCTGTGAAGATGAGTTAAGCTCAAAATCATCTTGGGCTGGTTACTTTCCACCTAATTGGAAATTCAAAGGATTAACAAAGTCAGAAGCCAAAAAGTCAAAAGGCAAGAAGTCAAAAGGCAAAAATGTTGAACAAGTTGAACAAGTTCCTGGTAAAAGGATACAAGTGTTAGGTCTTGCTAACAATGTTACTTGGGATGCAATAAAAAAGAAGACATTTGGAGTCAAAAAACCATCAGGATAATGTGTTATCTGTCTTTGTATTGTTATATGTCTCAATCTTTTGGAAGTTATGTATGGGTTAGCTGTCTTTGTATTGTCCTTATCTATCAATGATAATGGTTAATTTGGTGCATTATTGCTGTACTATACTAAGCCAGAATTGCACTCACAAAATAAACTAGGCTTGATTCAAAAACAAAAATGACTGAGTGCAGGGCATCTTAGTCCTAATGTGGTGATTAGCAGACCAAATTAAAGCAACAAGATAAGATCTAGAATCCCAATTAAGCTCAGAATTCTCTAGTCAGTAGTACAAGCTACTAAAGGAAACAAAAAACAGAAGAGAAACAACAGTGAATAAGCAGAAATTAAGCTCTTAATATGGGCATTTGAGCCAAACAGTGATAAGCCATATTGACCCGTTTGACCCATTTGAGCCAAACACCCCTTAAGCAGGGTTGTTTTGAGATCTCAAAGTGAAAATATAAATAACAAGAAGCTAAAAAGTTAAAATTACCTAAATTTAAATAAGAAATGTATAAGAAAGAGTAATACAAACAGTAATGAGGATTGTCATTGATTCTTAACAACTAATTTTACATAAAAACATGGACTATTACTATTTAGCTAATTGAAATCATTAAGCTTCTTCAACTGGATCTTCTTCATCGGCAATAACTAAGTCATTGTTGTCCACAACGGTTCCATCGAAAACACCTCTAACCAATTCAATATCCATTGTTTCGTCATGTTGAGGACACATAAATGAGTCACCCTGCAAATGTGTTTCCACGTCATCAAGACTTGTTTGTTCATCCATGTCATAAACATGTCTGGGCGCTGTCTTGATCACAACTTGCCATCCTTTGTCAACACTATTTGCAACGTAAAATACTTGATGTGCTTGAGAAGCTAGTATAAAAGGCTCGTTATGAGCCTTCAATCCTTCAAAATTCAATAGAGTAAACCCGTTGTCATCTTCTTTTTTCCTTGAACCATTCGAAATCCAATCACAATCGAACAAAACTACTTTCTTGTCAATACCATACTCCAACTCAATTATATCATTCAAAACCCCGTAGTAAGTTACATCTCCCGCGATAGGATTGTTATCTGTAGCACTCGAGTAACTGTTTGTCATGGCCTGAAGATTAACCCCACTATTCTGTGTTTTCCTATTATGTTCTACATCTTTTGTGTGAAATCGGAAACCATTTATGATAAATCCCTTATATTTTTTCACATACTCAGATGGACCACTTGCCAAGCACCTTAGACTTTCTGTGATTCTGTGATCCCCTCTAGCATGTAGCTCCTCAACCTGAAATAAGGCAAGATGTGTTAATTGTTTTGTTATTAGTAGGTCGAAAATGCTATGTCATTATAATTATTTTGCAAAAGTAATAAACCTGTGTATATGCCTTACATGATCTTGAAACCACGACTCAAAAGTCTCACTATGTAAACGTTGAATGTCACGCTTACGTTTTCTCCGATTTTGATGATGAACCAACGCCAGATGTTCACTGCAGTGTTAACAGATGATAATGAAGATAACAACGACAACTATTAATTGTATAATATAATTTATGAAACTCACAACTAATATAATTACTTACGTTTGAAATTCATCAACTTCACTACAATTGAACAACACATATGAATGTGCTTTAGCCAAAAGTCAAGTTCCATCATTTCAACCTTAGTAGCACCAATCGGTCGACCCGGCATAGAAAAGATAGGTAAAACATCCTCATAACCATCGTCATCATTATTTCGACTTGTCTTATTATGTACGGTCTCAACATCACTGGATAAGTACAATGAACAAAATGACACACACTCTTCAGCTATATCCTTATGCAATGGAACCCTCCGGGTTATTCCTGTTTCGCACGTAAGATTTTAATGTAGCTAAATACCTGAGATATCAAAACCAATAATTTTAGATTCAATAATATTTGTTAATAAAGGTATTTACTAAAATAGTAATGTGCACCTCTCGATTGGATACATCCAACGGTAATGTACTGTCCCTCCTAATCTGGCCTCTGAAGCAAGATGAACCGAAAGATGAACCATGACATCAAAGAATGATGGCGGAAAAATCCTTTCTAAATCACAAAGTATTTTTCCAATCTCGGTTTCCATTTGAACCAAATCATTTGGATTAAGAACCTTTGCGCATAATTGTTTATAGTAACGACATAGCTTCATCACAGTATAGCGCACGTGCTTAGGCAACACATTTCGCAAGGCAATGGGAAGCAACTGCTGCATCAAAATATGGCAATCATGACTTTTAAGTCCAAACAGTTTTGGAGGTTTTAACTCTACGCATCTTAAGATATTAGCTGCATAACCATCTGGAACTTTCACCTTCTTAAGCACACTACAAAAAATATCTTTCTCTTTTTTATCCATTGAGAAACAAGCAGGTGGCAAATAAACTTTGTAGTTATCTTGAACTATAGGATGAAGTTCAGGTCTAATGCCCATTTCTTGTAAATCTAGGCGTGCTTTTATATGATCCTTGGTCTTCCCATCTAGATTCATTAGCGTTCCAAGGACATTGTCACAAACATTCTTCTCAATATGCATTACATCTAGATTATGGCGTAGCAAGTTATCTTTCCAGTACGGTAACTAAAAAAAAAAAATACTTTTCTTCTTCCAATTAAAAGGTAAATTTGGGTTGCTCTTCACAAGTTTTCCAAATTTAACTTCAAAACCATCTAACTCATCAAGTACTTCTTGTCCTCTTAAGCCACGGGGTTGCCTGTCTAGTTCTTCTGTGCCATCAAAAGAGTTTGTATCTCTTCTAAAAGCATGTTCAGTAGGCAAATATCGACGATGTCCCATAAAACATTGTTTTTTGCCATGAGTCAAGCGTGTTGATTTTGTATGTTTATGGCAGTTAGGACATGCAAGTTTACCTTTGGTGCTCCATCCGGATAAATTTGCATAAGCAGGAAAGTCACTGATCGTCCATAACAAACAAGCACACATCCGAAAGTTACTTTTTGTTGATGCATCATAAGTGTCTACTCCTTTACGATCCCACAACTCCTTTAGCTCAGCAACTAACGGTTCCATATAGACATCTATATTATTCCTAGGAGCAGATGGGCCAGGTATAAGTAACGTTAGAAAGAAATAAGGTTTCTGCATGCACATCAAAGGAGGTAGATTATATGGCGTCAAAACAACAGGCCATGTACTATGAGAAACACTCATTGTTCCAAAAGGGTTAAACCCATCACTCGCTAAACCAAGCCTGACATTACGAGATTCTTTGGCAAACTTATCATACTTAAAATCAAATGCTTTCCATGCCGGGGAATCTGCAGGATGTCTCAAGTAACCATCTTTCGTGCGACTCTCTTCATGCCATCTCATGGAGGCGGCTGTTTTAGATGACATAAATAACATTTGCAATCGTGGTATGAGCGGAAAATGACGCAACACCTTTGCTCCAATCTTCTTACATGTATCACCTGTGGTGGACTCATCTACACAATCATCTTCACTTGCTTTATACCTTGACGTATGGCATATATCATATTCTGTTTTATTAATGTTTTCTTTCCAGTACAGCATACAATCATTACATGCATCAATTTTATCATAACTAAGTCCCAACTCTCGAATTATCTTCCTTAGTTCATACAATGAGTTTGGTATAGAAGCATCGGGGAAGGCTTCCCTCATTGTATCTAGCATCTTGCTGAAACCATTATCACTACATTTCCCAACACACTTACCATGAAATAGTCTAATGATAAAAGAAAGAACTGATAACTTACACCCAGGATATAGTGGTTTCTTTGCCTCTCCCAACACTTTATAAAATTTTTTCGCCTTTAAGTTTGGCATACTCATACTTTTAGTTTGTGTTCCCATGTCATCGGTTAGTGTGTCATCACCAAACCGATGGAAGGCATCATTCAGCAACCCTTGCATGTCATCTTCAGCATCCAACATTGGAGCATCACTTGATTTGGAACTGAAAGGTGGAATTGTGTAACCTTTCATAAACCCGACACATACCAGATGTGTTGTAGCCTCCGTCCGATTTACCCATATCTGATTACCACAATCAATACATGGACATGAAATCTGTCCATTTTTACCCTCATTATAGAATATATGATCAAGAAAGTCGTCAAGACCTTTTTTATATTCAATGGTAAATCTAGGTAAAGACATCCAACTCGTATCCATCTTAAACCTAATTCAATTAACCACAGAAAACCACATATAATTTCAACAAAAAGAAAGGGAGCCTAATTCAATTAACCACATATGTTGTTTCATAAAAATTTAGGAAAAATTATTAGGGTTTCAATTATGAGGTATTACCTGGTCTTGATGATGCTGGTGAGTCCTGTTGGCAATTTTGGATGGTGGAATGATGTGGATTTGGATCTTAAAATTAGAAATATTTTTACAATTTATTTTTAAGGTATTTCTTAATGAATTGCCTAATTATTATTTCAAAGCTAGATAAACTAATTTAAATATAAAAATTAGAAATTAAAAGTCAAAATTGCAAAAGTAATTTTTACATAAGCTTGAAAACTTATAAAGGGTAAAAAAATTATAAAAAATTATATGGCATAAAAATTAAACAGTAAAACTAATATATTTTTTGCTTTTTAATTTAAGCTAATTTAATTAAAATTAACTTTAAAAATTACCTATTGAAAAGTAAAAATTATGGGAAAATTACTAGGAATGCTACAAGTTACAAGGAACCAAGGAAAAATATGAGGAGGGGGAAAATGGTACGGATAAGCATTTAAATAAGCTAAATTGCAAAAATAAGCTAAAAGGAACAAGGACTATATTAAGTATATAGATTATGCAATAACAAACGGAACTGGTGCCCCAGAGCAATTGGAAGGGGGTTGTGGTATTATGCATGTATGCTTGAGGTCCCAGGTTCGAACCCCACTTTTTGCAATTTTTCCATTTATTTTAATTTCTTTGATTTTCTTTTTACAAAACTTTTTTATTACTAATTATAAGTAACTTTTGTTAAAACACTTTTTTCAAAAGTAAAAAATAAGCTCTCTATGAGCTTTTTAGCTTTACAGATGCTTTTGTTAAGCCAAAATGGATTTATAAAAGGCATTAAGCTACAAATAAGCTAAATAAGCTGTAACTACATGAGTTGTACCTACCTTAAGCTAAAACCTACCAGATAATCTAACGGAATAAGCTCTAGACCAGAATAAACACTTGGCCATATATCACATGCCAATCGTGCCAAAACCAAGAACCTTGCAGCCCTTGTGGGTCCCACTAGGGTTCAAAGGGATCCAAAGCAAGACTTGATACGAAAAGGTGAATTATTGAGGTTTCTAAAAAGCTAATAATAAGTAACTTTTATGAAACCACTTTTGAAATAACTTATTAATAAGCTATGTGCACCCCCTTGTGCTTAACAGTTGACTTAATAGCTTATTAGGACTTATGCACTTTTGAAAAAGCTATTGATGCGTGGGAATCGCAACAGGCTTTACCTCTCGAGGGATCTCGAGAAGCTTACAACCCCCACCAGGCAGTGTACCTGATCGTTGTAGTATAGTATAGTGACAAGTACCGGGGGATTGATCGTTCAGCTTAGGAATAGTGTCGCTAGGATTAGAAAGCCTAAATACTAGTTCTAAAGGTGAGGGATGATTATTTTTGTATTTTTATATTTTTATGAAAGCAAGTAAAATCTCGGGGTTTGAAAGATTTGGGCGGAATTAGTTGCTATTCAACTAACCCAATACTAAGATGCAATCAAAATAAAATACTAAAAATGAAAATAAACTAATTAAACTAAAGTTGTGAGCAGTAATTAGAGAAAATGTGTTTACTTAGATTTCACTACTCCCTAGATATCTTTTACACGTTAATTACTTGTTATAATTGCATGGATGACGGATCGTATTCCTTAATACCATTCATGGGGTGGCACACATAACTCCCCAATTCTATGAGCTCTTATCTCCTCCTACACTATGCCCAGCACAACTATAGGGATTGTAAACAGTGGCTCATGCATTAAATACAACCAATAAAGACCTAGTGTGCCTCGGTTCATGTTTCTTAAGACGTTCAAGCATGTTACCAATTGGAGATCTGCCAGTTTTCTTAAGCCTAACATATAAATCACTCACCCAAGACAAGAATAAACAAGTAATCAACACATAATCAATATCTAGGTTTCATTAGATCTAAGCAAACACAAGATAGATCTAGCCTAGCATAATGGAATTGAGACAAGAACAAGATATAGACAACCAACACATAGATATATTGATTGAATTAGAAGAACACTTATCTCAATTACAATGCAAGGTATCAAGGGTTTGGAACCCTTGAAAAACCGGTAAAAGTTGCACCAAAATCGTACTTAGGGTTTCTCCCAAAACTTCTCTCTCTAATGTGTGAAAATTAGAAAACTATATATAAAAAAACAGGTATGACGGCGTCAAGACAAACAATGTGACGCCGTCACCTCACCGCCAAAACTCCTCGGACTGCCTAGATCCACTTCTGACGCCGTCAAGACTTAAATACTTCCAGGCCGTCATGACTCTTTTACTCTTGACGCTCTTCCTACGTGACGCCGTCAAATCTGTTCTGGGTCGTCATGGAAATTCATGAAATTTGCTCTTGACGCCGTCAAGGTTTTGCTCTTGACGCCGTCACCTACTGTTCCCAATATGGAAAATTAAGACTTTGGCGTTTTCTTCACTTTTATGCTCTAAAAACGTCCGAATTGCTTCCTTTTCCAGATTTCTCTCCCAAAGTACCTAAAATCACAAAAGGAACGATTTAGGGCAATATTTGATCAAATAAATTCGGATTCGGGCTTAAATGACCCCCTAAAAGTGGTTCATTTTTCGCCTCATCATATACCCTTACACTTGAGATTTGCTTGTCCTCAAGCAAATGTGCTTTTATTCTACTCAAAAGACAAGTTAGGGGTCATTTAACACTAATATAAAAGTAATTACAACAAATAATCGTTCCACTAAAAACCAAAGACAAGCACGGAGGTCATACACTAGCACCTCACAAATAGTGTTTAGATACTCACATCTCTCGGGTGTAATAGAGTATAGATTACAATATGGAAACGGAAGATATCTCTCACTACCTGTCATAGCAAAATAGATTACCATAGGCTTGGGAAAGGATCAAACCTCCACCACATGGCGTAAGCACCTAGGATAAACTATCAAAGAGGTCTTTTAAAGGGTTGTAACGTTAGGTGTAGGGATATGAAATACACGGTTTTGTTGGATAAAGGAAGTTTTACTGGTGGCGAGTTAACAATCTTAGTTAATTACATGTACAATATGGCGTTGCTAAGCCAAGACTAGACTCGACTTAAGCTAATAAATGAAAAATAACAAAAATATAAAATGAACATAGAATGAAAAGGGATGGTAGTCCGTATGTTTTTCTCTCTTTTTTATTTTTTTTATTTTTTATTTTTTATTTTTTTTTGCATACACTCTTACCCTACCATCCAAAATAATACATCATAGGGAATGAACATTTCCTTTACACTTGAATCTTTACATACTTTACATTTAACTAATCTAATGACTCGAATTAAGAAAATCAAAACACTTGGAGCACTTTTAAGATTAACGTACATATGGGGGTAATATATGTTGTTCTTCCCCATTTAAGTACTTACCCATGAGTCCCAATCGTCCCAAAACAATATGTACAAGGATATGACTCGACTTAGCAACCATGTAATCAATTAGAAAGTTAACTTAGGGTTTAACAAATAACAATAATGCACTAAAAATGAGCGCATACACGGAAGGCTAAGGCGATTTGGTTGTACATTTAAGTGGGGTGTAACAAATTCTTCCTTTAAGTAAAATGCTTAAAGTTAGAAACGAAAAGATAGGCTCGGAGGGGTGTACTAGGGGTTTCGTGTACTAAAAATGAGTACAACGCTAAGGTGTGGGAAAAATTAGTTGACTTAACTAGCCAAATAATATGACTTAAATGGTCAAGTAATTATGATACGGGTTTAACACAAGGGTGATCCTAATGCCTCTTATCATGTAGTAAATCCTACTACACGAATGTAGTCTCACTAGCGGTCTCGGGATGCATCACTAACGCAAGTTCTAGAATCTAAATGCTACCGGTACACTCATAAGCACTAATAGTAAATGATTTTCCTATCAAATCTAAAGGCGAACCTCACATATTTGGGTGGAAAATTTTTCTGAATATACGGTTATGTGCTAGTCATACAATCTCCTATCCATGAGACGCTTGCTATGGCTAAAGTTTCACTCCTAAATGTTGTAAAAAATTTTAAACTTGGCGCTAAAATTGCACTAACAAGTATTTCTCATAGTTTTATTACACATCTACCATCAAACAAAACAAACTCAAGCGAAAGTGCATATGTAAGGTATCATCTTTTTACCCTCCCCTTACACTTAAGATGAACATTGTCCCCAATGTTCAAGTAAAGAATGTAAAAGTGAAAAAGTAAAAAGAATGAAATCAAATACTCCCCTGATTCGCTCGGTATGGATAATAGGGTGGCTAGGTTAGATCTTCCTCCAAGAAAATGAACAATCAAAGCTTCCCTTCCAGAATATAAATCATCTTCTTGTCATACATAACCTGTAAAACCTGACAAAATAGACAAGACAACCTCGCGTAAAATCGGCGGCATTCTATATAAGTTACTAAATCCTAGAAAATAAGATAAGATATAATGCTTGTGGAATGAAGTTTGCAGATCTCCTGGAGATTATAAAACTTAATAATTCACAAAAACCATAAGACTCCGTTAGAAAAACAAAACCGGTAAAATTTCCAGATTTTTAACTCCTGACGCCGTCAAGAGTAAACCCCTGACGCCGTCAGAATTGACCTGCAGAAATCCTTATGTTAAGTTTCTGGAAAATTTCGGGAAAAACTTGGTCCTACTTCCTGGAAAATCCTGCAAAACTTCATTATGACTCAATACAAGCATTTGACTCTAACAAATACGAATACACATGTTCATTTAATATTGTGGAGAATCATGATCGGTTTGTTTCTTAAAAACATATTTGGGGTTTCCCCTTACACTTATCTTTTGCAAAAATACCTTTAGGTGGAGTTAAGACTAGGCCAAAACAACAAAGTAATGTATTTTCACTATTTAGTTTAGAAATATGATCAAGCAACAATAAAAATTGAGCATGCATACGGAAGCAAATAACAAACAAACAAATAAAATCACACAAAACATGGGTTGCCTCCCAAGAAGCGCTTGTTTTTGTTCGAGTCACGAGCCTGACTCTACCCTTATTTAACGAAGATAGGGGAGGTTTTCCCTACACTTAGGATTAAGTGCGGGTGGAAGTAGCGATACACACCCTTAGGGTGTAAATATGCCTTGTGAGGAAAGAGTGGTGGATGAATTATATGCTCAAAGGGGTGTGCTGCTATCATCATAACCTTACCTAATTCAATCGGGTTAATGGGTGGATTAAGATTTTCTCCTAGAAAGGGATCATTTTCTAACAACTTCGAGAGATTCCTAGTTGGGAATCCATCTTGACCCAATCGACCCGGTTTAAACCCATAATGTTTCTTATGGTCAATCATGAATGGGTGATGTAAGTATGTAAGGTCATTTTCCACTCCTATATTTGCTTCCTCTCTACAAGGCTTAGAGTCCACTACCTTTGTCCTAAGACTACCCGGACTATATGGTTTGATGGGTGGGTCGAGACCTATTTCAATTCCTAAATTTTCATCCAAGGATGGAAGATTAGGTAACGGTTTTGGTTGAGGCTCCAGTTCATCAAAACTAGGAACTTCCCTAGAACTAAAAGTAAGGTTATCATTATAAGTATTCAAACCTATATCCTCTAGCTGTGTTTGGTTCAAAGGTTCTACCTCTATTGGGGTTCCTATAGTCTCTTCTACTTTTTTCGGGTAAGTCACGGGTGGTGTGCATTCCTCAAGTGATGATGGGAGTTGTGGGGTACTTTGTAGGTTTGTGTTATTTACCTCATCCTTCCTTATCTCAATATCATCTATATCCTCATCATGTGTTCCTTGAGATTCCAAGTCATTGATCATAAAATCTAGGTCTTTTTGCTCAATATGATCATGCTCGGCTAAATCCTCCATAATTGTTTCTTGAAGTTGTGATGTATACAAACCCATCAATTCATTGAACTAATGTTTCACGGTTAGGAGGCTTTCCTCAAAATTTTTCCAAAGGGTCTTACTAAAAGGAATTGATCCTAACAATGATTGTTTAATATAGGCCACACATGCGCATAACTCATCAAACCTATCAAACTTTACACCCATCTCTTCTTGTATATATCTAAGATCACTTAAAAATTCATTGGAACAACAGGAAGCAAATCTATCTGAGTAAACTAATTGTTCCTCTATAGTTAATGATCTAAATAGAATTTCATCCGCCATGGAGACAAATGAAAATGGTTTTACAAACAAAGGGCACAAAGAAAAAGATAGACTAAAGAAAACCTAAAAATAAAAATAAAATCTTACTAGAAAGGAATCTAGCAAGTAGACCTAATAAAAAGAAATTCTAACCTAGACAATAACTATTCCCTGGGCTGCGGCGCCCAAAACTTGATGCGTGGGAATCGCAACAGGCTTTACCTCTCGAGGGATCTCGAGAAGCTTACAACCCCCACCAGGCAGTGTACCTGATCGTTGTAGTATAGTATAGTGACAAGTACCGGGGGATTGATCGTTCAGCTTAGGAATAGTGTCGCTAGGATTAGAAAGCCTAAATACTAGTTCTAAAGGTGAGGGATGATTATTTTTGTATTTTTATATTTTTATGAAAGCAAGTAAAATCTCGGGGTTTGAAAGATTTGGGCGGAATTAGTTGCTATTCAACTAACCCAATACTAAGATGCAATCAAAATAAAATACTAAAAATGAAAATAAACTAATTAAACTAAAGTTGTGAGCAGTAATTGGAGAAAATGTGTTTACTTAGATTTCACTACTCCCTAGATATCTTTTACACGTTAATTACTTGTTATAATTGCATGGATGACGGATCGTATTCCTTAATACCATTCATGGGGTGGCACACATAACTCCCCAATTCTATGAGCTCTTATCTCCTCCTACACTATGCCCAGCACAACTATAGGGATTGTAAACAGTGGCTCATGCATTAAATACAACCAATAAAGACCTAGTGCGCCTCGGTTCATGTTTCTTAAGACGTTCAAGCATGTTACCAATTGGAGATCTGCCAGTTTTCTTAAGCCTAACATATAAATCACTCACCCAAGACAAGAATAAACAAGTAATCAACACATAATCAATATCTAGGTTTCATTAGATCTAAGCAAACACAAGATAGATCTAGCCTAGCATAATGGAATTGAGACAAGAACAAGATATAGACAACCAACACATAGATATATTGATTGAATTAGAAGAACACTTATCTCAATTACAATGCAAGGTATCAAGGGTTTGGAACCCTTGAAAAACCTGTAAAAGTTGCACCAAAAGCGTACTTAGGGTTTCTCCCAAAACTTCTCTCTCTAATGTGTGAAAATTAGAAAACTATATATAGAAAAACAGGTATGACGGCGTCAAGACAAACAATGTGACGCCGTCACCTCGCCGCCAAAACTCTCCTCGGACTGCCTAGATCCACTTCTGACGCCGTCAAGACTTAAATACTTCCAGGCCGTCATGACTCTTTTACTCTTGACGCTCTTCCTACGTGACGCCGTCAAATCTGTTCTGGGTCATCATGGAAATTCATGAAATTTGCTCTTGACGCCGTCAATGTTTTGCTCTTGACGCCGTCACCTACTGTTCCCAGCATGGAAAATTAAGACTTTGGCGTTTTCTTCACTTTTATGCTCCAAAAACATCCGAATTGCTTCCTTTTCCAGATTTCTCTCCCAAAGTACCTAAAATCACAAAAGGAACGATTTAGGGCAATATTTGATCAAATAAATTCGGATTCGGGCTTAAATGACCCCCTAAAAGTGGTTCATTTTTCGCCTCATCAGCTATGAAATGAGCAAATGAACAAAAACAGATGATAAACAACTTGAAACAAGGCAAAGGACACAAATAAGCACTGGGTGGTGCTTGGAACCTGTCGGCAAACTCTGAGTCACTCAGTGTATGTTTTGAGACAGGTCACAAGTATGAGTCAAATAAGCTAAGTGCAAAATGGCTAGAGTCCAAAATAAGCACTAATCCAATAAGCTGAACTTGTAAGCTCCCTAAAAAGCCCAAGGTTGTGTACTGGGGTCCACAGATAAGCCAGATAAGAGCTTATGAACTTTGGCTTAAAACCAAGTACACACTGACCACCCAGTGTACACAGTCAAATGGGACAAACTAAAAGCTACTTGCAGCCCTATTAGATAAGCTAGAAAGTGCAAAATAAGCTATGAACTACAAAGATCAGCTGATTGGCTTTCCAAAAAGCCAATAATCACACTATGGGGCCGATTATTGAACAATCTATGGTCTATTGAAAATGGTCAATTTCCTGTGCACATGACAAGTACTTGCCCTGCAAGCTTAAAGAAGCACTTGCACAAGCTACAATAAAAATCCTAAAAATAAGCTGGACACAGATTTTTAAAGATGAGCTGAGGGACTATGATTTGTGAAAAGCTCAGGTTCCTAATCCAAATACAAAAATCTAAATAAATCTCCCTATTTTTGGATTTCTGAAACAACTATGTTTTTGACTTTTTGAAATTATGAACTTAGGTTGACTTTTGTGAGATTTGATCCTAATTTACTGATTGATTAATGTGACTTAAGCTATATTAAGACTAATTTATGCTAGAACAACTACTTGTGAGATGATTTGAAGCTTAAGCCACACTAATTTCCACACAGACAGATTTTAGGCCAATATCTTGGTGATTTTGACTTTAAAGGTTCTATCCACTAAAACCTTGTTTGTTTCTGACTTATTAGCTGTTAAGAAAGTTGTATGAACAGGCCTTAGTCACTGAGTTCAACTAATACTCACTACACAGACCTAACCAAACATTACTTTAAAACACAGAATGTTTAATACTCCACTGATTTAACAAATTTAAAAGGCAAATGATCAATCTAAATCATAATACTGATACATAACCTTCTACTAGGCTAAATTAAACACATATAAACAAAAGCAACCAACATTTAACAATAACAACTAACAATCACAGATTTATGAAAAATTGGAACAAAATAATGAGACCTTGCCCCTAAGCTCAACCAAGGGCTCTTGAAACATGTACATAATCAACAAAACTCTCTTCTCCAACACCCCAACATAATCAACATAAGCACATACAGATTATCATCAAAGCACATAACAAAACAAACGGCCATTAAACATAAATATCCACATACCATTAAAATAATAACCATCATAAGTTTTCACAAACCATTGTTCACAAACCATCACCATGAACATAAATACATAACAAGTTTTCATCAAAATAACTACATAACCCAACAACATGACACCATCAGACACAAAAACCACAAAAAAACCCAACAACTACCTTCATTCATGCTCATACTTCTCCAGAATCTCAATGGTCTCCTTCTTCAACGATATCAACCTCTAAAAGTCAGCCACCACACTAGCAAGGGATTCAACCAAACGCCTCTCAATTAGCTGGACTTCATGCATAGAATCATAAACATCCTCTGCTGCCATTTCTTCATCAGTATTCAACCGAAACACCTCCATCATTCTTTCTGTCCTCTTATCCACTTGCATTCTCATGTCGTCTCTGACGGCCGCAACATTCCTCATGTTGACCTCATTGGTAGGTATCTCCTGAATATTCAGAAAAATAAAACAATCATGAATCTTTTCGGACCCACAAAGTTGTTTCAGTTCATTCAAGTACGGCGTGTCAGACATTTTCAATTAGGGTTAGTAGTGAAAAAGTTATGATCGGAAAAAAAAGTATATGGATGAACTGAAAAAATAAAAATAAAACCAAGATATATATAAAGGGTAGATGCATGAACTGAAAAAATTAAGACTATTAATGAGAAACGAAATAATCAAAAACGTAATGATGAGAACTGAAGAGACTGCAGAAAATCAAAGGTCGAGAAAAAATTACGCGTTCCCATAATATAGATGATTATTATTTTAATTGGGATGACTCAAAGTGTAACCAATTCAGTTTCAGTTTGAAGCATTTGTAAAAAGAGAGGAACTAGTAAGTCGGTGTTGAGTATAAATATATTTCGGGTCGGGTTTGGGTCGACCCATCTAACCCATTTATTAATCAGGGTAGGTTCGGGTTGTGAATAAATTAATTGGGTCGACCTGACAACACGTTTAAGCTTTTTTTCTTAATGTGGCAACTTTTGTATCAAAAAAAGGGTTGACTGTGTCAACCCTTAACCCGTTTAACCTTTTCAACCCGTGAATTTCAAAAAGATCACGCCCATCTTTATAAATGGTTATAATTTGAATATTATTTTTAAAATATTCATGATTATTATTTTCAAATTGAATGAAACCAAACTAACCGAACAACCCGATAGTACACTTGGGTCATATGAACCGGTGATATTGCCCTGTTGTCGACCTTGATGAACCTTAATGACGAATCTTCATATGATTCTTTTTACTATGAACCTTAATGACGAATCTTTGCTATGAAACTTTTATTATGAACCTTTGATATGCTTTTCTGAACCATTTGATATGACCCATTTGTTATGAACATTTTGGATATGAACCTTTTGATATGACACTCTGATTAAGATATGATATCTGACTATCAGTTTGATACACGAGCCATTTCACTAGTCATGGGGGTTCCATGTCCGGGTCATTGATGCACCAATGGCATATATGACTCTAGTGTGTTTGATTGACGTTCCACACCATCCCTTATATGTTACATGTTATGAGCTCAAGTATATGTTTGGCCACCATGTTACTGCAGGGGAGTATGGATGCATCCGATTATCTGTTATATGATATGATATGTTATGTTTCTGGGCTCGTGGTGGATTACTGTCCTATCTCTGACTTCATGCAAAGCAATACATTCAATCATAATAGTCGGCACTTTATGATCACCTCGCATATATTGGCCTCGCAAATGCATAGGACAATTCCTACGTTCAATATGTGTAGAATATAGGCTACAAACCATCCCCGGAATGTGACGTCATGGGAAGTCGGCTTACGTAAAAACTCTTGACAATATAAATGAATGACCGCATCCGTTGAGAGTTATTCATATTAGCTTATTCAAAGTTATTATTTCATAAACTTTACGTTTTTACCAAATCAATCCCGAATCCAAAGCAACACCCACCAACCAAACGGGCCCTTAGTTGATAACCCTAGCAACGACCGGGTAATACTCTAGTTTTTTTTTTAGTTTCAAATACAATAAAATACCTATACCTATATATTATATATATACAATAATACAATACTTTTCATATACTGTATACTAGGTAGTATTAATTAATTTAATTATACATCAAATTATACCCTATCACCGATTCATCCTGCCCAGACCGATTACAAGCTACAAGGTGGTCGACCGCCCGACTACTGATTCGCAATTTTTGCAACATTGGATATGAACATATTGGTTATGAACCTTTTGATATGACACTCTGATTATGATATGATATCTGACTCCCAGTTTCAAACCCGAGTCATTTCATTATTCATAGGGTTCCATGTCCGTGTCATTGCTGCACCAATGGCATATATGACTCTAGTGTGGTTTACTGTCCTACATCTCACTTTATCTTTCGGGTCAACTGGATGCGGATACGCTTTAACAAACGTAGACCACTTATGATAAATCCCGTCTGTAAGAAAATAGCAACATTTTAAATAACGCCCGAGTAAAACAAATGAACTATCTGGAGCCGCTCCATTTCGGGCAGTAAGATACAACAGATACTGATTACTTCAACACATTCATATTGTTGTTTGACCCGGGAAGTCGGAAAAACGAATGCCAAATCTACTTCATTTTTAGTTTCACATACAATAAAATACTTATATATTATATATACAATAATATAATACATTTCATATACTATATATTATATATACAATAATATAATACAAATATACTATTAGTTAATTAATTATAAATCTAATTACTCCGTATAATCTAAAAATTTGGGGAAAACTTACACACCTACGTTCACATAAACCTGCTTAAAATTTTTGGGGAAAAATTCAGATTCATAAATAACTTTTGGCGCTGCGAAAATCAAGCATATCTTTTCGGAAATCAAGTATTTGATTTGATTTTATTAATGGAAATCGTTTTTCACAGACGGTTAAACTCTCAATTTTGGTTTAGGGTTGTATGTGGGCAGCAAAACAAGGATTGTGGGTTTTCACTTTTGAATGAAGATCTGACTCAACAGGTAATGGAAACCTTTCTTGTTGTTATTATTATTGTTATTATTATTGTTATTATTATTATTATTATTATTATTATTATTATTATTATTATTATTATTATTATTATTATTATTATTATTATTATTATTATTATTATTATTATTATTATTATTATTATTATTATTATTATTATTATTATTGTTATTGTTATTGTTATTGTTATTATTATTGGTATTATCATTGTTATACACTGTTATTGTTATACATTGTTAGTGTTTGTTTAACCTTTGTGATGAGTCTTAAGTGTGTGAAATGGTGGGTTCGGGTATGTGTTTGGTTGACCTCTTGTGATGGGTCTCATATGTGATCATAAGTGCTGCTTATTTGTGATATGGTACAAGTTGTATTTTAGTTGCTCTGTTTATTTAAAATGAATGTTCGTATACCTGTGTAAAGTTGGTTCAAAGGATTTGGGTAGTGATAGTGATAGTGATTTGATATCAGTTTCTAGCTAATGTATTTCATTCTGTGACATGTAACTGAAGGATTTGCGTATATTTTTGTTTGTAGATAATGTATTTCATTCTGTAACATGTAACAGATAGTGATTTGATTTAAGTTTTATTGTTCTCAAATGACTATTGTTCTTTGCAATCTCATAATAATTTTATTTGTTTTGTGCAACAGTAATGGAAAATAAAAAGATGTAACGCCAAGTCACCCCGAGAAATATGAATGATTATGAAATGTCCAGAAGGACAAGGATTCAAGAAAACCAACAGAGATTACAAGCTTTGGGAGTGAAAAATATTGCTAGGTCTTTGACAAGTCCAGTAGAGAGTGACAACACAAAGAAAAAGAAAAAGAAACCAACGGATACCGGTGAGAAAGATGCAGATTATATGTCTGGTTCAGACTTTCATCTTAATGCTGAGGAAGATAACCCAGAAGAAGCGGCTACACAAACAAATAAAAAGGTATGAATAATAAATTTGGCTACTATATTTTCTTTATGTTTGTTTTCTAACAATTCTACTTGCATGAAACAGCATCGAAAATACATTGCTCCACAGTCCATGACTAGATATAAAAATTTAGCACAAAAACGAATAAGTGCTCCGAATGTCTCCAGTGGGCTAACATCTTCAGAATCTCAATCGCAAAAGGGACAACAGATTGATACAGGGAGGGCAATACGTAGTAGGGTACAGGAGTCCGACCAAGTCCAAACGAGAAATGATCAACCAACTTCTGTCAAGAGAGGGAGATTAACTGCAACTGAGAGAAACTTAGTTGCAATTGACAACGATCATGACCACGGGGAGCGTGACTTGAGATCTGATGGTAACTATATATAAATTTCAAATACTATATATATGATATTAAATTACTATTAAGTGTATATTCAGATAACTGTTTTCGGTGGTTACTTGTTTTTTTTTTTTTTTTTTTTTTTTTTTATTTTTTTATTTTTTTAATATAGATAACAATGAAGACCTTTATGATGTTGAAAATGATGATATCGAAGACATACCTATGAATGAAGATATTGAACAACAAGCTACTTCAGAAGATGATGTAGATAAATACATGGATGATTTGGAGAATGAGGATGATTTGGAGAATGAGGATGATTTGGAGAATGTGAACGATTTAACAAATGACGGCGATGATCTAGTCGGAGAAGAGATTCAAGCTGAGCATTCTGAAAATGAAGAAAACCATGTAGTTACACAAGCTGGAAATGAAACAGGTTAACATGGTCTACTTGATTGCATTGTTTTAAAAATAATATATCATATATTGTGTCATATAAGTAGAATATATAATAAAGTTAAATTAAAACAAGACAAAAAACAACGCTAAGATATTGCCTCCATTTCAAATTATTTAGTATTTTAAATGTATACGTATCTATTGTAAATCATGTTCACTTTTTGTAGTTCGGATTGTAAGCAAAAGAAAGAGAGGACCAACACGTATGGCAAAAGTTTGGGCCCAAGAAAAAGGGGATAGAATTCCTATTTTAGTTAATGAACACGGACAACCTATTAACGACAAAAGTAGTCATCTGACTCATTTCATGGGAACCCTTTCAAGGAGTGGAAAGTATTGTCCGATTTATAAACCATGGAATAAAGTTGACGTCGAAAAAAAAAAAAAGCTTTGCTTCAACTCTTAAAGGTACACAATGTTAAATTTGTATGTTAATGAATAAAGTATTTGTTTTCTAATGTGAGCTATTACATTTTTTTAGACAAAATTTGATATTCCGGAAGCTGGAGAAAAATGGATATTGCAATCATTTGGGCGGAAGGTGAAGAACTGGAGGGCAAGATTTAAGGAACTCTACCATGATCCGTCTTTGTCAGTTAAGCAACAAATAAAATCTAGGCCAAAACAAGTGCAAAAAAAACAATGGAAGAAGCTTGTGAAGTATTGGAATAAAGAAAACACTAAGGTGTGAAATTCTCTTCCACTTTAAATAACATTACTTAATTTCACATTATGATATTTTAATTTCCTGCTGCAGAGTTTAAGTGAGAAAAACAAGGCGAATCGGGCAAAAAAAAGATGATCCAAAGAACCGGTAAAAAAAGTTATGCTCGCAAAAGGGAAGAGTTAAAGGTAAGTGTATGGATAAAGTGGGATTGTTAATGTATCCTGTCTATATCCACTTTTAATATTCATTTTCTTTTTATTCATACAGACATCTTTGGGACGAGATCCAACTCGATTGGATCTTTTTAGTGCATGCTTCGCCAAAGATGGAAATACCAAAAATGATGACACTGCAAATGCGATTGTAAGTAATATGCTTTTATGTTTGCAAAAGTGTATTTATAGCAGAAGTTAAACACAATATGCTTTTTTTCGTAATACATGCTTTTCCTATATGTTGTTCATGTTTATATAAAATGCAGGATGAAATGAAACGACTTAGTGATAATCTGCCCGAGGGTTCGATTGATAATCCTGGACCAGATGATATTTTTTCTACAGTTATGGGTAAAGATCGAAATGGTGATGCAGGCATGTATGGTCTAGGTGTTCGTGCTTCTGCTGTTTGGGGTGTAATACCAAGTCGTTCAGCATGTCATAGAGAAAACAACGAATTGAAGTCTAGATGTGGAGAACTTACTAGAGAAAATGAAAATTTACGAGCCCAGTTATCAGAGAAGAATGGGTCGACGGATAGTTCCATTGTTCCACCTATTACATCACAACATTCTCCTGTTGTAACCACTGAACCTCCACGCTTACGGGTATGTTCCTTTCTAGTTGTTATAGCTTATTTTATCTTTGATAGCTAATGAACCTAGGCTACAAGCTTATGTATCAGTATTATGATTTACATTGCTCATTTGCCTTTTAAATTTGTTAACTCAGTTATTAAGGGGTGTTTGGTTCTGTGTTGTTTCAACTGTGGTAGTTGCCTTTTCACTTGTTTATCTGCATACTCTGACCTCTTAGGTGATATTAGAACTAGTAAAACTATAAAACCAATGTTTGAACTACAGAAAGTCAAAATCAAATTACCTTCACTCTAACAGTCCACTATTGGGACCTGTGAGGATCAAATCTCACCCACTTGGTCTAAATCTTGTTCATGTATCTTAAATTAGTGTTATCATAGCTTAAATAATCATAATTAGTGCATACGGATCAAACAAGTTTCATTAAAGTCAAAGTTTAAGTTCAAAATCAAAAAGTCAAAATGGTATGTTAGTCAGAAACTCAGATCTTGGGAGAATTTTTGTGAATTTTGTGTTGAGATTCAAGTCTTGAGATTTTTACATGTTGAAATTCCCCATCTAAGCTTTTGAATCCCATAGTTAGCTTATTTTTATGATTTTTTCTCTGGCTTAGGTGATAGTTCAAAGTGGCCTGCAGGGCTAACTATTGCCCTGCACCAGGGCATCAGCTCAAAACACCAACTATCCATGTGCCTTAGCTTCTTCATTAGTGGGCCACACAGTGAGCTTATTGGTTTTTTTGAAAGCCAATATGCTCATCTATAAAGTTCAGGGCTTATTTCAAACTTTTGAGCTTATTAGATAGGTCTGCAGATAGCTTTTTGTTTGTCCAATTCCACCCATCATACACTGACTGATCAGTGTTGACCACCCAAATTCAAGCCTCCATACATGCAGTATTACATCTGTTTAACCTAATACATGTGTGTTGACTATAAATTGATAAATGTTTGTTGAAAACTGAAATCTAGGTCGGGGATGAAGTTGTCCTTAAAAGCATTCTAAACTCAACCGAGACTGTAGCAAAAGGAAGGGTGAGGAGCTTGAACCCAAATGATATAGTTGGTGGTACAGAGATTGGACGAGGATGGTGTGAGGTAAACGTTCAAGTACCAACAAAAAGAGATGAAATTTTGGTGAGACCCTATGGGTTATTTGCCACAATTGAAGACTGTGTTGGTGCAACCATAGCATGGCCTTGTCCCTTTATCTCGGTATGTCTTTGTTAATCTTGTGATACCAATAATTTTACTAACATGGACCTTAATGCTTATACATGGGTGTTTATTTGTAGGTGTTCCGTGAGGATTGAGAGAGATGATGCATGATGACCACGGACTAAGCTTCTTGTTGCGTTAATGTATTGTTTAATGTTAACAGACTTTATGTTAGATTCTGTCTATCTTATTTATGTTTAGTGCTTTTGTTATGACAATTGGTAATTTGAAATACAATTTTGTTTTATTCATTTAATATTTAGTTGATGTTTTATTCATATCGTAATAATACAGTGTGCATGGTGAAAATAGCGTCCTAACATATGACTTGTCAGGACTTTGAAATTGTCCTATTAAACTTATTAACCGTCCTAACAATTAACTTAACATTGTAAAAGTGTCCTAATATGTTGTTATTAGGACGTTATTTAAGTTGTTAATAGACATTTTATACGACCAAAAATTTGGTTTCATAATCTTCTTTGAGATATTAGAACCCTTTTCTTGGTGCTAAATTAGCTATAATGTTATATGATAAGCGTCCTAACAATTATCTTTTAAGTACGCTTGTATGTGTATCAAAAGATTAAAACGTTTTACAACATTGTAAAAGTGTCCTAATATGTTGTTATTAGGACGTTATTTGGTTGTTCATATACATATTATGCGACCATAAATTTGGTTTCATATTCGTATTTGGGATATTAGGACCCTTTTCTTGGTGTTAAAGTAACTATAATGGTATATGATAATCGTCCTAAGAATTAACATTAAAGGACGCTTGTATGTGTATCAAAAGATTAAAAGTAGGTTACCACATGTTAGAACATTGGAAAAGTGTCCTAATATGTTTTTATTAGGACGTTATTTGTGTTGTTTATAGACGTAAAATGCGACCATAAAATTGGTATCATAATCTTATTTGAGTTATTAGGACCCTTTTCTTGGTTACTAAAATAGCTATGATGTTATATCATAAGCGTCCTAAGAATACTTTTGAGGACGTTTTTATGTGTTTCAAAAGATTAAAAGTAGGTAATCACATGTTAAAACAATGTAAAAGTGTCCTAATATGGTTTTATTAGGACGCTATTTGTGTTCATAAACATATAATACGACCATAAAATTGGTTTCATAAGGCTTAGGACGCTTTGGACCTATTACAACCGCCTTACATGAAACGCTTTCATCCTTGGTCCTATTAAATGAAAGGTCCTAAAAAGTACCATTTTATGACGCTTATGGGGGTCCTAAAAAGCCACTTTTCTTGTAGTGTTTGTTGAAGTGTACCTCTATTCAGCTGAGGTTGTTTTGTAAGTTTTAAATTCTAATTTTGGCATAATTTCTATAATTTTTGCTTATTAGCTTATTATTGCTTAGGTCTGTGCTTATTGGTGTTATTCAGTGGTTGCTCAGTATATTTGACTGATTTGTGGTTTATTAGTCCAAGTTTATTTAATTGACATTATTAGTTGTTGTGGTTTACTGTTCCACAAGTGAAATTGCATACCTCAGTTTAACCCTCTTAGAGTAGTCATCTCTTCAACATTTTGGTTTAAATACTTCTAATATAGTTTAATAGATCTTACTGCATCAATGGTTTAGTTCAAATTTCACTTAAACAAGGGAATCTTTCATATCAGTTAGGAACAAAGAGTGTTTGGATTTGATTGCTCCAATGGGTCCCTGTGTGTTTCATTGACTGCAAGGTGCTGAGACACACTTCATTAGGTCACATTAGGTTGTTGAAGCCATAATTACAAGCACTCACCTTTCAAAAAGTCAAAATCACTTTCACAATCTTTGATTTCATTCACTGATAGGTTAGTAGTTACATATTCACATCAAATGCCTTCATAAGTTGTTTATGTAGCTTGTTTCAGTCATAATTTAGCTTATTACTTTAATCTTAGTCAATTAGGAGCTTTTAAATTTCAATTTGTGTGGAAAACTAGAAGGGGGGGGGGGTTGAATAGTTTTGCGTCTTTTTCGTTTAATAAAAGTTCACCTTCAAAGAATTGATAATAATTTGTAAAAACCTTTGAAGCTAAAGTATAGATACAAATTAATTCACATATGTCACATATATACTACTTATTTAAAGTGTTGAATAGAAATTATAATTTCATGTATCTCACTTGATTATAAGTTTGTATTTATGTATGTATATGTGTTTTAATGATTGTATATAGTTTTAATTTACTAATGTATAATTAGTGTTTTGAATGGAACCTAGTTTGATCTTTATGTGAAACCAATATATGCACAACACACAATAATAATAATGTACGAGAAGCAAGTAAGTAAATAAGTGAAGAATGAGAGTTGGAAAGATCAAACCGAGAGACAAAGGATTTATAGTGGTTCGGCTACAACGACACCTTCCTTGCCCTACTCCACTCCCCGAGCACCGAACTCGAGAGTTTTCTTCACTAAGTCAATAACCTCCCTTATGGCGGAGAAAACCGTACACACCAAATGCTTACACCAATTAACGACACAAAGCAAGATGTCGAGTTCTAATCGTAGCTAGAACCAATCTCACACCAAATAACACACCACAACTTCTTCACACCTTTTACTTCTTCAATACGTCTTCACACCACGAGTATCTTCACGCCTTCACAAAATACTTCACGACTTCAATGTCTTGCTACTTCACAACTTTAAAGCACCAATGTCTTCACAACTTCAAATCAATAATATCTTTTCACCTTCAAGCCACTAGAGTCTTCACAACTTTAGTCTACTAATGTCTTAAAGTCTTCTCCACTTGGAAGCTTCAATTTCTTCACTACTAGTCACTATTGCCACTCTATCCTATCTTCACTACTATCCAACACTACTTCTTCACTTCAAACTCCACTTCACACTTACAACAATTCTAGATTCTACAACTAAATCTAGCAAACTAATACATACACCTTATTCACCAAAATATGAAAGATCAACAAGATGAAACAAACAAACAACTTAGATAGCAAGATGATACTAAGTTGTAATACTTCTAATAGAAGTATTCTTCTCTTTGCACTTGAGTGTTGAGGCTTGAATCACTTTGAAACAAAGATCAAAGTATATAAGATCAAAGGATTTTTAGAGGATGGATAGGGATGTTTAGATCAGAAAGTTTTTAGTGCAAAAAGGTGAGAAAAATATGTGGAATGATCCAATATTTATAGGGCCAGAAAATACTGTTCTGGAGCGTGCCGGTCCCCTTAATTAGGGGGCGGTCCCCTTAATGATTAAAGGGGCCGCCTAGTATAATTAAGGGGGCCGCCCTCCTGAACGTTGGATTTTCTTGTCCTTTTGTGAGGGGAATTTTTCTGGATTAGATTTGCCATTTTTGGTTGAAAATTTGAATTCACAAATTTGTAATGAATAAAACATATTCTTTTAATTCCAAAAATGTTTTACAAAAGATATAAAATGTTTTGTGACATTTTATAAATATCTAGTGATTAACAAAAATGTTCCTTTGATCTTGTAATACATTAGACACTTTGTTTATCCATACCTTAAGTGATTTAATGGTAAAGATGAGTATTTACTACTAAATACTTGTTTATGTCATGATCTTTGGTTTGATGAGTTTTCGTTTTGTGATTATCAAAACATAGAGATATCGAAAGATATGAATAACATTTTTAGTCATTCATTTATATCAACAATTTGGTCAAATTATTGCAAAATCCATAAAAGTCAAAATTCACCGTTTGTGTAGAAAACCCAATTTTGTGGGAATTTTAGTGATTTTTTGGTAAGGATTCAGACCTTGCTCTTTTTACATGTGATAGTGGGCTAGCTTAGCTTTAGGAATCAACCCTCAGCTTATTTTTTAGATTTTATTTAGTAGCTTATTTGAGCTTGTAAAGTGGCCCGCAGGGTAAAGGTTTGCCCTGCACCAAGACTCAGTCCAAATGACCCTTTTTCAATAGACTTTATCTTGCTCATTTGTGGTCCCCATAGTATGATCATTGGCTTTTTCGAAAGCCAATAAGCTCCTCTTATAAGCTCAGGGCTTATTTTCAGGTTTGTGGCTTAATAGGTAGGGCTGCTAGCCCTTTTCATTTTGTCCAATTTCCCCCCTACACTGCATACTCAATTTTTGTGTCCATATTTCATGCCCCCTCCTAACTTCATTAGTGGGCCCCATAGGTTGAGTCCTAGCTTTTTGGGAAGCCAATAAGCTCAGATTATTGGTTCCACCATTAGTTTGGGCTTCCAACCTCCCTTATGGAACCCACAGGCCTGCAAAGGGTGCCATTTTGGCCTGTGTGGACTGTAGTGTATTTGGATTTGCTTATTGCATATTTCCATCTTATTTCTTGTAGTTTTCTATTTTATCTTGCTTAATTCAAGTTTCTCATTATCTGTTTTAGCTTATTTACCCCTGAGGTAGCTTGTGGTTATCTTTTTCAAGTTACCAAAGTCCTAATAAGCTATTTTGTTCAAACTGTTAAGCAATTAAGATTCCATAGTGCTTATTTTCCATAATCAGCCAATGTCCCTTTATTAAAGTTACTTATTTTAAGCATTTAAATAGATTGGTAAAAAGAAAAACCAGAAAAATCAAGTTTTAAATGAAGTGATAGTTTCTATTTAATACAATTTAGCTTTTTAATTTTCCTTTTTGCTTATTAATAAGTATTTTTACATTTTTATATTTTTCTTAATTTCTTTTTATATTAAAGTATTTTCAGTAATTTTTCCAAATTTTAATATTGACATTTAGTATTTTCTAGAATTAATATTAGTTTTATTAATTATTAATTAATATTTAAGTATTAAATAGCATAATTAAGTTTTATAAAGTAATACCTAGTTTTTATATTTTTCCTAGCTTTTATATGTTATAAAATAATTTTAGGAATTTTATCATAATTTTAACTGTTCATTTTCTATTTTTAGAATTTAATTAGTTTAATTAGTAATTAATTAATATTTAGTTTAATAATTAGTAAAATAGTGTAAAAACATATAAAATAAACTTTTTATATTTTTCTAGGATTCCTGTGATGGTTAATTAGTTTTATAAAAATTTTCTTAATTTTCTAAGTCTTTTTAGTATTTTTAATAATTTTGTTTAATTTAATTAGGTAATTAATATTAAATTAGTAATTAATTAATATAAAATCCACAAAAAGACAAAAAAGTATATTTTTAATTTTAAAATTTGTTTTTAGTTATTTTATAATTTTAGAAATTAATTTTTCATTTTTCTAGTATTAAAATAATATTACATTGTATTTAAGTTATTTAAATATTAATAATTAGTATTTAATTAATATTAAATAATTAATTAGTGTAAAAATTCATTTTCTTTTTCTAAAAGTTTTCTTTCATCCTTAGGTTTGTAAAAAAGTCATTTTCACCCCCTGAGGGTTTTCAGATTTCAGTTTTCACTTTTTATTTGGTACATTGACGTTTATTTAAACTTAAACGTACCTTTTATGTTTTAAAACGTTTTCACTCATTTGGTTTTTTAGTTTTTGTCCATATTAAGTGTTTGTATCATTTCCAGCAAAAAATAAGTAGTATAATCATCTTAACCCTTTCCCATCCAAATCACTCGATCACAAACCCGTTTTGAATACAATTCACACCTCGTCGGTACATAACGACCCGGGGAAACACTGTATTCCACGGAGAATTGAGCCTAAGGAGTTTGACTATATTGACCATATTCGTGGTTGACTTTAGTTGACTGCTTTTGCCTCAATCATATATCTTTTTATATTTTTCTGTATTTTATTTTCTGAACTATAAACCTTCTGTCAGTTTATTTAATGCGGCGCATCCCTGGTTAAGGATGCGACACATCTAATCTTTCTCACCCGTACCAATTCCAGGCTCGATACGGCACATCTTCTTCCATAAGATGCGGCGCAACGACTGACCAGATGATTTACAGTTTTATTTTTATTTTTTTATTTTTATTTTCTAACCACTAATGAATTTTGTACAAGTATTGATCCTCTTAAATTCAGGTGTATAATTGGTGATATTTATATTTGTCTACACTTTCTGTGGATACAAGACTAATGAAAATCCGAACGTCTAACATCCACAGAAATTATTGCTCGCAAACGCATAATGGAGGATCAAGCAAATATCAGGGGAGTTTTTCAGTTCTAATTATTTTTAAATTCCTGTTTTTAATTCCAATAAACAACGGGGACGTTGTTTAACTTAAGTGAGGGGGGGGGGGTGGATTAGAACACTTACTTATCCTTATTTTTCAAGAATATGCTTTAATTTGCGCTTAAAATATCAAAATTTTAATTTATTTTTTTTTTGCGTATTTTTGTTTAATCTAAGTTGCATAGCTGCACACAAGACTTTATTTTCTAAAATTGTGATTTGAGTTTATCAAAATTCACAAATCTATGAGTGTGCTGGTGACTAGTAAACTTTAGAACTTGACCTGTATGCTATTCGAGACCACTATAATGAGTATTATTTTTATAATTGGAGTGACTTGTCTAAATTGTTAAAATTCTAGGATTACACCAAAAAGCCTACATATGTCATGTGCTATTAACTAACTAAACTGGTTAGTTAACCCCCGTATAAACCTTTTCTTACTCTCATTTTTAGAGTAAGATACCCCTAGAAAAACCCGTAGAGCCATTCCTATAGGTTTTATACACCCTTGTTATTATGTATTTCGTTACACCTTACACCTTAGCCTACCCTATAGATTTAAGTCCGTGGTTAGTTGCTTAGGCAAAGTGTGTTTCCTTGCGTTACCTGTGTTCGTGTGCATAAATTTATTATCTTTGGTTAAGTCGGAAAATTGCACAATGCAATTGGAGTAAAAGTACATATTGCATATTTTTAATCAGTTTTTCGTGTGTTCACTACTTTCACTATTACGTTATGTCTGAAAGCCTGAAAAGTAAAGAAAAATTATCCAAAAATATTATGATGGTAATGTGGTGAAATTTTACACCATTAGTTATTTTATGTTTATGTATGAAAAAAAATCGAAAAAAATGAGAAAAGAAAAAGAAAGAAGGAGTTGGAAGTTTGTTTTAAACCAACATTGTAAAGTTTCGTACTAAGTGGTTGATATTGCCACTATTGTTGTATTATATTTATGGATTGAAAGGGAGTTGGCAGTTATGGAAACGCCAACTGAGGATTGTTTATTGTTTGTTTAAGATTTTATTGAGTATAATTCGTGTCTACCTAAAGCGTGAGTTACAAAAGAGTCAAAGCGCGAGTTATTCAATGATATGAGTCTTATTCATGGGATGGTAGGGAAGTATTCTAACCACACTTAGGACTTAATCTATTTGTTTCTTGTTATGTATTTTTTATTTAACACCAATTAATATCTTAAATGTTATCCATACCCAACCATATTATTATATCCGTTGTTAGCTTTCGAGCATCCGGATATGGTAATGGCCGAGAAAAAATGTTAAATGTGTAAATGAGGTAGTGACCATCCGAGTTTTAGATTAATCAAATGACGTGCCAGCGATCTAGAGGAAACTCTAGTGACCATCCGTTGTTTGAAGCGTCGAGGACTCACGCCAGCAATCTACTAAGTTTAAGCAGGAGATGTTCAAGCAAAGCTAGGTTTAACCCATGAACCTAAAAAAAATCCTTTTTACCGCTTTAGACTTGTTGCTCCTTAGCTTTAGTGGAGGACATGCGTATCCTTGTCAAGCATATGATAGAATATTCATCACGTCCAGATAGTTAAACGATCAGATTTGCTTTTATTAAACATATATTTTGTTTCTAATTGGTTAAGTGTTTGGCCGTGCAATTATGATAAAACGAATAAGTGCTTAAATGTAAAAACATCCTATCAAGGATACATTTTCATTATGTTTAATCTAATGGTTTACTTGAGTACAAGTAAAGTTTAAGTGGGGGATATTTGATGAGATCAAATAAGTACATATTATTGGCATCATTTATCCGATTTAATTGACTTGTTTTATATTGTTTTGTATGAGAATCGATACTTAATTGTTTACTTTAGTAATTCTTAGGTAAAAACAAGCAATTGGTGAAAGTTGATGATTTTGGACGAATTATGGAACTAAATGATCAAGATTGGAAAAGTCTACTGAAATCCAGGAGATGCACCATATCATTCTCAACAGATACGCCGCAACATCATACTTAGATGAATTCTAAACCCATTGCCTGACTTTGAAGAATGCGCCGCATCTTATTATAACATGCGCCACATATGAAACTTTGGTCAACGAAGGATAACCAACTTGTTCTACTCCAAATACGCCGCATCTCATTTACAACATGCGGCATATCAGCTAAAGACTTCACCAGACACTATACAAGACGTTAAAGGACATGCGCCGCATAGAGAAACAAGTTTCGCCACATCTGAAGGCGGTGTACGAATATTCAAGAATATAATAATCTTGGACCCCACGCGAAGTTAAGTAGATGCGCCGCATCTATCGTCAAGATGCGCCGCATTGATCCCTCAGAAAGAAGCTATAAATACCCCAAGACAGATACGAATTGTATGTGCAACAAAACCCTAAGGAGACGAATTCAGTCGAAGAAGCATCACAAGACACGCCCTAAACAGAGATCTTAGAGCCGTAAGAAGGTCCTGCATGTGTATAATTCATTAAGTAGTTTTGTTTTATTGTATTAGTAAGCTTTAATCCAATAGGATTGATGGGCTTGTGGCCACCATATTGCTCCCCTTAAAATTGTTTTCCCATCGATTAAAGTTTATATGATGTTTTTTTTGGTGAATTGTATTTGTGCATTGATAACCTCTGTGTTTAGTTGAGTCTTCTAGGCTACCATACCTGTTCCTCGCCTACTTATCTAGCGTCTAGAAGGTAGGATAAACATAAGTAATCATTAAGAGTTTACTTGCCGATATTTAGGATCCAACGAGAGATTAAATTACAATACTCATCATATAAAACTAGCAATAAAACAAGTGACAAGCTACGTAAACCATAGGACAGGTCTTCTACGTATCTCTATTATCTATCTGTATACATGATTGCTCTTCACTGATTTGTTATCATTAGTTTTACTTTTCTGTTTAATTCAAATCTGTGCTAGTCTCTCAGGCTAACCCCCATTTTTATTAGATTAGATTGTAAAACTAAATTAGATATTAAAATACTTATCAAATCAACTAGATATTAAGTTCCATTCTTAGTGTTCGACACTCTACTTACCACTATATACATATTGATCGGGTACACTGCTCGTTAAGTGTGTGCGTTAGTAATAAGTCGGCTAAATATAAATTTAAAACTTGAGTAGGTACAATTAACCTATGCTACACTGACATACATAACGCATCAACAACAGATCAATAACATGATGGTTATTCATATACAAAATAAAACTTCTTTGTACACAAGTTTATTGGACATCTTGTGACAACAAATAACCTTCAAACATTTCTTGGTTTTATAAACTTTAAACAGTCACATCTACTTGTCCGTGTGTGAATTCGGTCTTTTGTAGAAATACACAAACTTGAAACAATGTTTAACTTTGACTTTTATTTATTGTTATAGCAAAACAAACTTGAACATGGAACTGTTTCCGATTCAATTTAAATCACATCTTGTTGTTAGATTTTTTTTTGTCTTGGATATATTTCGGTTACAAATGCATGAGTTGCATGCACATATATTAATATATATTTTGATAGAATATTTAGTCTATTTCTATCGAGATTACAAAGAATATATATGTGAAATATGTTTTATATATTTAGATTGTTTGCATAATCAAGAGGAGTAATGATTACATCCTACACAATAGCAAATATTAATTATATCTATATACTAAGCATATGGCTGTTATCCAAAAATTGCTTCTCCCCAACTTCATGGCTATAGCTACAGTGATATGTGTGTGGATGTATAGCAATAGCAATAGTAAATTGCTAGACACAAATTACTTTTTCCACTCCATCACAAACACAAAACCAACTAGGTACTCTCGATCTTTCTTCCACTCATTATCCACAAAAGAGAAAACACAAACACATGATGATCGGATCAATAAGATCAAGAAGAATTCATCCTACAAATCCAAAACCTACGAAGATCCACAAATAACATAAACCCTAATCTAATGAATCCTCAACACAAACAATGAAACAAAACCCAACACCAACAAGAAGTCAACATAAAGGAAGGTAAGATTAGGGGTATGCTTTAATTTTGGGTTTTTATTAATTTTGTGTTTTTTATAAATTTCTGGGGTTTATGTGATTGCCTAATTTTTTTTGTTTATTCGTTATGCTTTAATTGGTATGGTTTAATTTGGTGTTAGGGTATCTGAAAAAAACTAGCTTACTTTCTTTGGCTTATCAGGTTACTTAATTCAGCTTATGGTTTATTCATAAGATATGTGGTGCTTCTCTTGCTGCTAATTAATTCAGCGTATGGGTTTTTGTTGGATGAATAGGTTTCGGCAACATCTGGCTTTCAACAGGTAATGCATTTTTTTTAGATATTGTAATGATTTTTTCGTATCTTTGATAATGGGGTTTGCTAAAAATTTACACATAGGTTTGTTATTCTTAATATAACTTTAGAATTTGGCAGTGGTTTGCCGGTTTCAGGTGTATAATTGTATTCCATCCCAGTTGACGTAAGTGTATCGATTTTCATACACGACGCAGAAACCAAACACATCATTCTTATGGGTTGCTGCCAAGAATGGTGTTGTTGACTAATTTGGCGGGGTAACCGAGTTATGCATTTTGGTTTATGTGAATTTGAGTAAATGATTATCAGGTTAAATACTTGAATTAAGTAACTAATAGAATTACATATTGTTAATACAAATATCGCCTAAAAACGTTATTTATATTTTACGATCTTTGCTAAGTTTTGTTAATGAAAAAATATGAACTTTAGCTAAGAGTAAATCATCACTTTAAGTGTTTAAGTCTTGTTTAAACTAAGGTTTACATTTCCTTTTAAACAAAACATTATTTTTATTTCTTAAATTAGAAAGTGTCTTGTCACATCACATTTATTTATTAAAATAGTAATGTCACATCACATTTAGGGCAAGCTTTGTCAATATACATTTATGGTAAGAAAGTGTGTTTGACTAACCTTATGTTTGCTTGCAAGTTTTGTGTTTGACTAGGTGTAATGAGATGTGACCTTGTTTGGTTTGGAAGATTTATTGCAAAACCAACTGCAGCCCTGACGGAACCCTCGGGGTACACGGGCGGAACCCATCTGAGGGTTCCGCCTGATCCGCCAGACCTGCAGAATGGTTTGCTATAAATACCAAACCATTTGTTAGTTTTGAGTCACCCCTTTAGGACATATTTTCACATACTCTCTCAACTAACTCAGTAACATTTTTGACTTGTGTGATTCTCTTATGTAGCAAGGGACTTCACAAGATCATTCAAGAAGTTACAAGCTTCAACTCTAAAGTTGCAAGTCTTGTTAGCTTTGTCATGTATAAGCTTTGGTAGTTTATACTTCATTTGTATCATGTATGTAGAAGTGATTGGTTAGTATTTTAGGCCTCAAAATACGTAGTGTGTCGGGAGTTGTTGTACCCTTGTAAAAGAACTATCGGGAGTGGTTGTACCCTTGGTAAAGAACTCGACATCTAGCTTAGTGTCGGTAAAAGTGTAAGCGACGATGGGAGTGGTTGTACCCGTGTAAAAGAACTCGACATCTAGCTTAGTGTCGGTAAAAGTGTAAGCGACGTTGTAAAGGTTTTCTCCACCGGTGAAAAGAGCTTGTTGATTAGTGCTTATAACTCTCGAGTTGGAAACTCGGGGCGTGGATGTAGAACAAGGAAAAAGAGTCCTTGTAGCCGAACCACGATAAATAATCGTGTTGTGGTTTGATCGTTTCTTTCTTTATCCTTGCTTATTACATGTTGTCTTTTAGTTAGAATCGCTAATCACATATAAAGCTTTTCAAAGAATTAAACAAGTAAAGTTGTGTTTATATCTTTAAACAAATGTAAAGCTTTTCAAAGAACTAAACAAACAAAGTTAGGATCATCACAAGTAAAGCTTTTCAAAGTATGAAACAAGTAAAGTTAGAATTGTTATTCACATGAAAAGCTTTTCAAAGAATCAAACATATAACGATGTGTTTATATCTTTAAGCAAACGTAAAGTTTTTAAAGGATATTCAAGCTAAAAAGGATTTAAAAAGCGGTAAACTATTCAACCCCTCTTCTAGTTTTCCACAATTGGCATCAAGAGCTACGTTACTCAAGATCTTTAAAATAGAATGTATTTTAAAACTTGGATCGATCCATAGATTTTGAAAATCTCAAAGAAGGGCAACCTATTCAAAACCCACCGCTATTTGAATAAGATAACTTACTTGAATGGAAAAGTTATTTTGAAAACTATGTGAAATCAATTGATCAAGATCTTTGGCATATTATGTCTTTTGGTGATTTCAAACCAAAGAAAACAAGTTTTGAAAACCAAGATAACTATCTTAAACTTGATAAAAATACTAAAGCTAAAACAATGATTTATAAAGCTTTAGTACCTAATATGAAAGAATCTATTTTTGTCAAACGGCTAATGATATTTGGAAAAATATGTTAAACTTTCATCAAGAAATATGTCAAGTCAAAGATGATCAATTTGATCTCACATATGAATTAGAAGTCTTAGAAATATTAATAGATAGACATTTAGTTGAGATAAATACATGTACTACTAGTTTAAATGTTTTAAATGAAGGTGTAAGTGAAGATGATTACTCATGTCGAGCTCTTAGTGGACTTGCTTACGATTCATGGAATAACACGGATGAAGATGAAGCCAACCATCCGGTTTGTGATTCTCAACTAGATAAAACATCGAGCAAGGTACATTTTGAAACCAAACACTTTTGCTTTGACAAATTTATCCTAGAGTTTTCTAAACTAGAAAATGAGTCTAAACGATTATGCAACATGGACCTAAAAACTATCTTCAAGAATGAGTCTTCAAAATCTTTTTAAGAATATCTTTGAAAAGGAAATCTTGTTAGAAGATAAAATGTCTAGAATTGAGAGTTATGTTGAAATTGATCTAGAATGTAAATTGTATCTAGATTACAAACAAAAGTTTAAAAAACAAAATGAGAAAGGAAAAATATTAGTCAAATTGGATGAAAGCTCAAAATCTCTTGAAAGATTGTTGAGGAGTCAAAGGGTGTTTAAAGATAAAACCGGATTAGGATTTAACTCAAAAGCACCATCAACTAGTAAAACAAAACAAGTAAAATTTGTCTAACCTAGAAGAGAGATTTAGAGATAATTCAATCTCTAATAGAAACTCATGATAAAAAGTTTAAGATTATCATGCTCTATGCTTTTATATGATTATCTAACCTTCTTGAATACATGAGTAATTGAGTTTCAAAGCGTGTCGTCAAACCAAGATTTTACGCGTAGTGTTTATCCTCTTGATAGCATCTCTATGCAATTTAAAAGGTACGCATTACTTCAACTTGACTTTGATTGTCTCTTGTTTCTAGCATTATGTGTTGGAATATGTGTTATTAGTAATACTCTAAAGTGTTTACTTGCTATTTGTAATAACTAAGATTAGATTCTATGCAACAAGGAATTTCGCCATTAGTACTAGTAGGAGATATAAGGTGTTTTGGTTCTTTAACCATCAAGAGATAAACACGAGAAACTCTTGAGTGAGTCTCACTCAACTCTTGCTTACAAGTGAGCTAACTAAGAATTTCCTAAGTGTTAAAATGTCTAACACTTTTGTGATACTTGCAAAACAAACCTTTGTTAAACAACATTCTCAAACACCATACTTTGAGTCTTAAATTATGTTTTTCTTCAATCACTCCTTTATGATAATCTCACACAAAACACACAAGGTGAAATGAATCACATTAGCATACATTAGGATGTGTGGAAGAAAATGAGTTTTCAACATCTAGGATTTACACATCAAATGTGACACTTAGTCTCATGATGTTGTACCTCTTGGACTTTTTCAAATCAAATAGAGTTCATAGTGTCTTAAGTAAGAAAACCCAAAGAGTCGAGGAGTCGTTGAATATAACATTTAACGAGTGATCTCCTCCTTCTAAGATATCATCTTTGGTAGATGATTACTTAGTCGAAAGTCCAATGATGGCAAGACAAGTATGTTGTGTAAAACATTAAGAATAAAAGTAAAAAATAACATCTTCTCACCTTGAGTCAAATATTGAATCAAGCAAAATTGACATAAGTTATAAAACTTGATTTATAGGTCATAGTTGTGTCTAAACAAATTCAACAATAACAGTTTTTGGAATTTAGAGTAAAACAACCAGTGAAACAAAATAAATGTTTCGAAGTAATCATGTGATTATAAGTGTCAATATTTGAAAGTCTTTTTGATAATAAAAGCAAGCTCCAAAAGCAAGGGATTTTAACTTAAAGACATTCCTAGTTACTCTCTTGTTCTCAATGGTTAAATTATTGATGACATATCAAGAATGAGATTAGTACATCCATAGGTAAAACTAAACGTAGAGAAATGTTCGGAAGACTACTTGTTCTCATAACAATTAGATCCAACATTATGTTTAGCATTTGTCTATGTGCTCGTGTTAAAGAAGATCCTAAAACAACTCTTTAGTTGAGCTTGTTTGGATACATCATAAGGTACTACACAACTAGGATTATGGTATCCCAAAAGAACGGGAATAGAAACCATAGTGTATTCCAAATGGAATTATGCCGGTAATAAGTTGATAAGAAAAGCACAAGTGGTACTTGCACTTTTATACTTACTTACCCAATGATTCTACAAAACACGTAAGGTTCTCAAATTAGTTTCGGATGGAGAAGCACATCAACAAGCTCCACTTGAAAAAGCAAATTCGTGTCAACAACAGAATTCCTTTATCAACATTGTTATCCCTTTAACAAAGGAAGCATCGACTTCAGCGACAATCCAATCCATTATGTTCTTAATTGACATATTGTGATCCATCATCATCGCCTTGGTAAGAATGTTCATTGAGGAACGTCTTAACTATGAAAGCCTTATACGTTAACCATTCTATCAACGTTTTCACAAAACCTCTTGAATGAGAAGCATTCATCATCCCTAGGCTTAGTAAAAGACTCATAAGACCTAAAACCTTAGTTTTGAACATTAGGATAAAACCACAAAAATCAAGACAATCCCTTTTGAATTTTTCCCTGCAGTTCCCACGGAACCCTCAGACCATACGGGCGGAACCCTCCCTTTGGTTCCGCCTGGTCCGCCAAAGCTGCAGGATGTTTTATTTTTAATTTCAAAACCAAACACCCTCTTAACTTAATCATTCACTTTTCAAACAACCAATGTGAAATGAGAAACCGAGTTATCCTTTGTCATATCAATATCGAGTCATCCACCATTTCCATGCCCTCAAAGAAACCAAGAGTCAATATCATCTTCACCAATAACTCCACCTAGTCATCTTCACAAGAAGATTCCACAATGTAACCAAACAAGTGTGTCATCCCCACTATAACCTAACCTATTAAGATTAAACCACCTTTCATGATACATAAACCTATGTTCATCCTTGTGTCGCTCTTCGAAACAAAGGGCAATTGTCATATCCATACTCTCATTAACATATTTGTCTATGTCGTCAAAAGTCAAGTGAATTTCATTATGAAATGCGTCTCTTCCACTTTCTAGCAAGTGAAGAACACAAAGAAGATATCCAAGCTTTAAGTGTTGTCAAGCAATCACCACCTCATTTCACATATCCACTCTCGGTCGTCAACCATACTTTACCACCGTTCACCACATTGTTAAAACAAATAAAAAACGTCATTGAAACATCACTTGCATTATAAAACATTTTTAAGCATCAAAATGAGTCAAGTTAACCGCACCTCCACATTGTTTTCATATAGGCACACACTAGAACATACACATTACAATAGTCGTTTACTTAGACTAAAATGTGAAATTTTGATTTTCTAGGAATCATCATGCCTCCTCTAACTCACTACGACCACAAGGACACCATCAAGTACCTACCCAAACACCACAAAACCAAAGGTCTTACTCAAACTCAAATCGTTGTCTTCAAAGCCTTAGAAAAACGATAGGTCCATAAGAGTAGAGCCATTGATCCATCCTTCTTAGAAGGTACAAACCTCTACACGGAATTTGCCACAATCAACTTTGAGTGTCTCTTAGAAATCGACGAGCCTATTTGTTCTAGGTTCATTTTAGAATTCTATGCATCCGTCACCCTCTCCAAGGATGAGTATGGTCGCATGTCTATTAACTTTAGGGCTAGTAGTCATCAATACTCCTTCACTCTCGAGGAGTTTGCTCAAATCCTAGGTGTCCCAAACCATGGTACATGCATCTACTCCGACTTGCACTCCCTCTCAACTCTTGACACACTCTTTGACCGCATCTATCCCTATGATACCCCTCTTGTGTCCAAAGATGAACTTTGTGACCACCTCTTCATTAGGACCACCAACACTAGGAGAACTAGAACCGGAAATGAGGTCATCAAGGACCCATATGGAATGGAATTCAATGAACTCAAGCCCCAATTCAAGGAATGGGAGGAACTCCTTAGAGCCAATGTAATTAGCACCATAGGAAACCGAGATTACATCAATGTTTGCCTTTGCTACATGCTCTACTCCTTGTCCGTTAGGCAACCCTTCAACCTTGCCTACTACATGACCAAGAGAATGACCGACATTCCCGTGCAAGGCACAACGTCTATGCCGTATGGAATGCTCTTGACCCGTCTCTTTAGGTTCATCTCTCCCATTCCATCAACTCCTAGAGGTCTTCACCTAGACTACTCTCTTATTCCACACACTTTTGTCCCACTAAGTGATAGGAGAATCTACAAAGCCCAAGGTAAACATTTTCCAACTCTAGGCTTTGCCCAACTCTAGGCTCCCACCTCTAGAATACATTTTCCAACTTTCGGATATTTCAAATGAGTCGGCGGAGTTCAAGCAAACAAAGGGGATGTTCAAAAACATCGAGAGATTTCTTGAAAAGCTCAAGAAGAAGATTGACCTTCTATGAGAGCGGGTGTGTAGGAGTGTTTGGCACTAGGTGCTATTTGAATGATTTGGTCATTTAAACATTACGTGTTATGTATTTGTGTGTTGGTAAGATATTTGGTACTATTTGGAACTTGTAGGAACTAACAATGATGTAGGAAGACAACATTTGGCAAATTGTCAAATTTTCATGTTTATGAAATTTTCACTAAGTATAGTGAAATTCTTGACTCCAAGGTCAAAGTCCTATGATTTGTGTGTTTACGTGTCTATTTTTTTGCATTGCCTAACCAGAAATGCATTATCTTTTTTATTTTAGGAGTTTTTGAAAATTTTAAAAATCGTCTCGCGGGTCAAAATCGCGGACTGCCAAATTTTTCTGCCCTGGCGATTCTGGCGGTACCCAAAATTGGGTTCCGCCAGTGTAATTTCTGGGCAACCCAGAATTGGCCCAACGGATCAGACGGAACCCAAAACAGGGTTCCGCCTGTGTACCGCGAGGGTTCCGCCAGTCACTTGTAGAAAATTTTTGTCATTTTTCTTAAGTTCAAACTTATAAAGTGTCAAACCATTATCCTAAGTGAGAAACATCTTCCATTAACTCCAATAACCACATTAGAACAACTCTCACTCACTAAAATAATTAGGAAGCCACTTCCCTCCAAAAATTCAAATTCAAACATAACTAACCCAAGGAACCCTTTTAAAGGATCCTTCAAACCATTGAAACATTTTAAACAAAATCATATCCCATGATCACAAAGCATTGAGTGCATATGTTGGTTTTTCACTCCACCCTATTCCATTGGATTGACATCAAATGATGTGACATGGTCATGAAAATCATTTGAAACCTCATTCTTTGAATGGTAGAACATCAAATCCAAACACCCATTTCAACATCTTTTCCACCCTATAAATTTGAAAGTTTTGCAACAACTCAAATCACACCATCACCATCAAAACTTCTTCTCTCAAAACATCAAAACCACACCTTTGTAATGACTAAATCCAACACATCATCTGAGTCATCAAAAATCCTTCTCAAAAACCACTAGGATTAGTGTCAAACCTTGTTGCTTCAACAAAACCGTCAAGTCAAGCTCATCATCTTCAAGTGATGCTTCGCTTAACATTTCTTCACCTATCCAAGATTTCCTTAACCTCACTACCTCAACACCATCCTCAACACATTGCAATACCAATGTAATCACCTTTCAAGATTTCCTCAATCTTGCTACTCCAACATCCTCTCACAAACATGGCAATATAAACATATACACTTTTCAACCATCAAAAACTTTTTCAACCATCGATCACCAACACTTACACGAATGGAACATTTCCATACACCACCAACATCACCACATCCACTATTGGAAACTTTTGAAAACCTATCACCTAAACCATCAAGCCCTCCATCATTGTCACTTTTTGACACCATTGCCGAAACGGAAACCCAACAACAACCAATATTTCAACCAAATGAATCATTGGATGATGCACCTCATTCACCATCATTGCTTGAGAGTTTTGCTTACCATTATGCTATACCCTATTTTTTTTTCAATTGATTAAGGTCATACACACCTACAATCATTTGTGTTTCACCCCATTTACAAAAACCTTCATGGTAATCCTTCCGGAGAACCAAGCTTCCGTCACTTTGTTCAACAACAACCACAAGAACCTTCCCAACACTTTGAATCTCTATTTTCTTTGTATAAGAAAATAGAAGCATCTCAATGATCTTTCACCATGACCAACAAAACCACCACCTTTCACAAATGAATAACCAAGGTCATTGCTTAACCAAAATGAGTCTTTCGACCACAACCAACCACCACAACAAGAGTATCACCACCCAAAATCATTGTTGTTTCACCCTATCCAATAAAATGAGGTTTATCCTAAACCACATTTTGGATAGTCTCAAGTTTAGAGCCTCCAAAATGAAACAAAACCGTTTCTTTTGGAAAATATTTCTTATTAAAACCAACAAACCAAGCTTAGAGCACCAACACCACCTCAAGTTTAGAGTCTCCAAAATGAAACAAAAACGTTTCTTTTGGATAATGTTTCACCATTTAAACCAAAACCGTGTCACCCCCACAACATTCAAAATAAAGCCCGCTACAACCCTCAACACACATTTTCATCCTTACACAACCTTAGCCTTGTTTTTGGAAAATGTTTCTCATTAAGGAAAATGATGATTTCCTTGTAGCATTTTATGTTCTTAGTTTATTTTTGGTTTTTCTTTATTTTTAAGAAGTAGGATAATGTCGTCCTAATTTCTTGTCTTTGACTTTTTAAGAGTCAAAATTCTACATGAAATGTATTTCATTCTACTACAAGGTTTGCATTGTTTGTTGACCATTTAGGTATAATGAGTGAACTATACCTTGCTATGGTAGCATACATATATCTTGTGTTTTAGGAACTAACCTTTCTTTTTGAAGGATCATTATCCGTGTTTTCCTTCCTTGATACTCCATTTAGGGGAGTAATATTCAAGGGGGAGCATGAGTGTTGCATTATTCCACTTCACAACTCTTAGTTGTGTTCTAGACATGAAATGCTTTCATGACTTGTCTTGTGCGGCAACTAACCTTTTTCTTGTAGGTTCAAAATCCATGTCTCCTCTCTTGGCACTCCATTTAGGGGGAGTATTATCTAAGGGGGAGCAAGTGTATACTTCCGCTTCGCTACTCTTCTTTTTGTTTCGACAAAAAGGGGGAGAAATTAGATATATACTTGTTTATTTTTTATTTTTTGCATATCACATCATCTTAGCAAAAACAAGTTTTTATACTAACTTTATAAGACTTAACACTAAATCTAGTGACTTACTTATAAATAAAGTTTATGTTTTGTCATCAACAAAAAGGGGGAGATTGTTAATACAAATATCGCCTAAAAACGTTATTTATATTTTACGATCTTTGCTAAGTTTTGTTAATGACAAAGTATGAACTTTATCTAAGAGTAAATCATCACTTTAAGTGTTTAAGTCTTGTTTAAACTAAGGTTTACATTTCCTTTAAAACAAAACATTGTTTTTATTTCTAAAATTAGAAAGTGTCTTGTCACATCACATTTATTTCTTAAAATAGTAATGTCACATCACATTTAGGGCAAGCTTTGTCAATATACATTTATGGTAAGAAAGTGTGTTTGACTAACCATATGTTTGTTTGCAAGTTTTGTGTTTGACTAGGTGTAATGAGATGTGACCTTGTTTGGTTTGGAAGATTTATTGCAAAACCAACTGCAGCCCTGACGGAACCCTCGGGGTACACGGGCGGAACCCATCTGAGGGTTCCGCCTGATCCGCCAGACCTGCAGAATGGTTTGCTATAAATACCAAACCATTTGTTAGTTTTGAGTCACCCCTTTAGGACATATTTTCACATACTCTCTCAACTAACTCAGTAACATTTTTGACTTGTGTGATTCTCTTATGTAGCAAGGGACTTCACAAGATCGTTCAAGAAGTTACAAGCTTCAACTCTAAAGTTGCAAGTCTTGTTAGCTTTGTCATGTATAAGCTTTGGTAGTTTATACTTCATTTGTATCATGTATGTAGAAGTGATTGGTTAGTATTTTAGGCCTCAAAATACGTAGTGTGTCGGGAGTTGTTGTACCCTTGTAAAAGAACTAACGGGAGTGGTTGTACCCTTGGTAAAGAACTCGACATCTAGCTTAGTGTCGGTAAAAGTGTAAGTGACGATGGGAGTGGTTGTACCCGTGTAAAAGAACTCGACATCTAGCTTAGTGTCGGTAAAAGTGTAAGCGACGTTGTAAAGGTTTTCTCCACTGGTGAAAAGAGCTTGTTGATTAGTGCTTATAACTCTCGAGTTGGAAACTCGGGGCGTGGATGTAGAACAAGGAAAAAGAGTCCTTGTATCCGAACCACGATAAATAATCGTGTTGTGGTTTGATCGTTTCTTTCTTTATCCTTGCTTATTACATGTTGTCTTTTAGTTAGAATCGCTAATCACATATAAAGCTTTTCAAAGAATTAAACAAGTAAAGTTGTGTTTATATCTTTAAACAAATGTAAAGCTTTTCAAAGAACTAAACAAGCAAAGTTAGGATCATCACAAGTAAAGCTTTTCAAAGTATGAAACAAGTAAAGTTAGAATTGTTATTCACATGAAAAGCTTTTCTAAGAATCAAACATATAACACTGTGTTTATATCTTTAAGCAAACGTAAAGTTTTTAAAGGATATTCAAGCTAAAAAGGATTTAAAAAGCGGTAAACTATTCAACCCCCCTTCTAGTTTTCCACACATATTTAGGGTTTTCATGTGATTGATTTGTAGGATATTCACAGCAACTTGTATGTATATGCAGGTGCACGTGTGTCTCTCAAATACAGATAACTCGAAACTGAGCTGAGATGGACAAAATGATAGAAGCGCAACTGTGACTCTGAGAAGGCTTGCGGATAACTATGCAGGTAAACAAAAACATGCCTTAATAATGTCGCTTATCTTCACACGTTGACCCTAATTAAGTTACTAATTTATGCTTCAAACCAGCTACATAACCCTGTAACAAGCGGCAATGAGGACTTGCAGGGTCAAATTGACTTACTTGGAGTCATGTTGTGATATCAGATGTAAAACATTAGGTCCTGCACAAATGCTAGAAATTGATTTCTTTAATTTATAAATTTTTGTTTTAAGGGTTTAATTTGATAATTGTCTAATTTTTTTTTAGGTTTTTGCAAGGATTAGACTGAATAATTGTGACAAGAATGGCGTCGATTATAGTATAAGGAGAGTGTCGGACGATTTGGTGTTGGTCGGTGAAAGGAAATTTACGTTGGATGCAATACTTGGTGCGAAATATATTCAGGTATAGAGAAATATAGTTTACGATATATGTTGATAAGTGAATTGTTTATGCTGTTGAGTGTTGTTCAATGAGAATTTCAGTTTCAGTTCCTTAGAAAGTTTATAAGCTCACTTTTTCATGAATGTTTTTGGTGGTATTTTGCAGGTGCAAAATTTAGCATTATGGATTGGTCATTTTAGAAAACCCAAGTTATGCTACATTTAAATTGGGGTTCGCAGTAACTAGATGTGAACATGCTTGGCAGTTGAGAAAAACAAGCAGTGTCCTGATTCACTATGGGTGACGGTCTAGAACCTTTTACAGAGAACGGCATAAGCATAGAAGATAAGCCTTCTGTTATTTTATTTTCCTTATCAGTTATTTTAATTGCAAGTTTTAATTGCAATTAAAAATGAGCTCTACCATTATAACTAGATAACGTGTTATTGCTTTTTTCCTTTTGTACAAATGTGTGGCCGGGTTTGTAAGGTAATGGGTCATAATACAAAACAAAATGGTTAAGTTTAAACAAAACATCAACCACCAAATAGTCAAATATCAACACAATACAACAAATGGTTAAGTTTTCGAATAAACTTACCAAAGCAAATTTTTTGTTATGATGCAGGTCTGATAAAGCAAAATTTTTGTCAAATATCAATGACACGTTATTGGCGAGTTACATCTATTATGTTATTTGATGTATTTACAAATTTGGGATGTCCTTTCATATTAGGCGAGTTGTAGTGAACCAGGTCATACCAACATTGTTCCAGGTAGTATCGCTGCGTTTCTCAAATAGAATAACTATTAGGCGAGTTGTGTCGCTGATAACTGGTAGCTTTTTATTTTGAAGGATTGCGATGACCAGGAGAATGATAGATTTTAATAAATATCCAGTACCTTTAATATTCTTATAAAACCTTTAATACCTCAATAAAATTTATATTCTGAATATGATTATTCTTATATATATATATATATATATATTGTGGAAAACTAGAAGGGGGGTTGAATAATTTACCGCTTTTTAAATCCTTTTTAGCATGAATATTCTTTGTAAAAACTTTACGTTTGCATAAAGATATAAACACAACGTTATATGTTTGATTCTTTGAAAAGCTTTTCATGTGAATAACAATTCTAACTTTACTTGTTTCATACTTTGAAAAGCTTTACTTGTGATGATCCTAACTTTGCTTGTTTAGTTCTTTGAAAAGCATAACATTTGTTTGAAGATATAAACACAACTTTACTTGTTTAATTCTTTGAAAAGCTTTATATGTGACTAGCGATTCTAACTAAAAGACAACATGTAATAAGCAAAGATAAAGAAAGAAACGATCAAACCACAACACGATTGTTTATCGTGGTTCGGCTACAAGGACTCTTTTTCCTTGCCCTACATCCACGCCCCGAGTTTCCAACTCGAGAGTTATAAGCACTAATCAACAAGCTCCTTTCACCGGCGGAGAAAACCTTTACAACGTCGCTTACACTTTTACCGACACTAAGCTAGATGTCGAGTTCTTTTACACGGGTACAACTACACTATTACCGACACTAAGCTAGATGTCGAGTTCTTTTCCAAGGGTACAACCACTCCCGTTAGTTCTTTTACAAGGGTACAACAACTCCCGACACACTACATATTTTGAGGCCTAAAATACTAACCGATCACTTCTACATACATGATACAAATGAAGTATAAACTACCGAAGCTTATACATGACAAAGCTAGCAAGACTTGCAACTTTAGAGTTGAAGCTTGTAACTTCTTGAATGATCTTATGAAGTCCCTTGCTACATAAGAGAATTACACAAGTCAAATGTTACTGAGTTAGTTGAGAGAGTATATGAAAATATGTCCTAAAGTCATCACTCAAAACTAACAAATGGTTTGGTATTTATAGCAAACTATTCTGCAGATCTGGCGGATCAGGCGGAACCCTCAGATGGGTTCCGCCCGTGTACCCCCAGGGTTCCGTCAGGGCTGCAGTTGGTTTTGCAATAAATCTTCCAAACCAAACAAGGTCACATCTCATTACACCTAGTCAAACACAAGACTTGCAAGCAAACATATGGTTAGTCAAACACTCTTTCTTACCTGATGTGCTATTTGTTAGTGCAAGTTTTAAATTTATAAGGATGAGTTACCAAATCTAGAAACAACACATACGAGCAAGTGTACTCGTCCATTATAGCAAGATATGATGGTAAGTCGGGATCGTTCGCAGGGATTTGTAAGTGAATCGAAATATAAGTCTAAAAGTAAATCTCTAATGTACGCAAATATGATAATAAGCAAATTCAATAAATTAAAAACTACACTTGTTTAGATTAGTTTTCTACTTAATGACACACATGATTGTGATAACTTTTGATAACATGTTGGTTGAGATAATTAGATGGTGATCTAATCTATTGTTTCTACAAGTTAAACTTTGGCCAAGATTTTAGTTCATAAAAACAAGCTTTAGGTGTAAACCAATCAATTCAAGATCTATCCAAGGTTCATAAGGTATGGTGGATATCTTAAACACAAGACAAACTTTTATTACCAATCAAATACTCTTAGGAAATGGTCAATACAAAAGGTAACCTCTTCATAGACAAAAAGGTCACAATCGTTTATAAACATTTAAACTTTCGTCCTACTAAAGGTTTACAAACAATCCGATTTGAAGTTATAAAAGAATTCTTATTACAATCATACTTCTTGTTTCTTTGTTTAGTCAAGAATAATTATGGTGAAAAACAATCATTCATAGACAAATGATTATAACTAGTTGAGTAATAACAAATCTTTCGACCTTTAAAACTATTATCAATTAGTTAACCTTGGCTAAACAAATGTCACAATGAAACTTAAGGTACAATTGGTTCTTAGGATTGACTTGAAATTGAATTAAAACATGTTATCACAATCATCACTATCACTAAGTATAAAACATCATCAAAACAAGTGTAAAAAGATTACTAGCCACTCATGGCAAACATGCAAATAAACTCAGAATATTTAACATAAGAATCCATGGTTATAAGTCTTACAATGCTTTGAAATTGATAACAAATGACAAGGTATTGATAACCTAAGAGTTGGTGATGATTTCTTGAGATTTTCGGACTCCAAATGTTGCTTCCTTGGTCCTCCAAAGTTCCTGGTTCTTTCTGCACAAATTTTCCTCCTTAGAGAGCTAGAAGATGATAATAATTGTGTGTAGTAATGAGAGTAAATGGTATCTTCAATTGTGTGTTGAGTTATGCACTTTTGAGGTCCCTTATAGGCTTGTCCAACACTCTTGGTAATAATGCTTGAACTTGGACAATAAGACACTAAAAAGGCCTAGAACCATGGGACAAAAGACCAAGATTCGTGCACAAAAGTTGACAAAAACATGCAGTTTTGGCCATCCGATCGGTTACGGGTTGGTACCGATCGGATGGAGAAAAGTTATTATGGCAATCCGATCGGTTTCACACCAACCGATCGGATGGTAATTCCTGGCAGTTTTAGACTTTGACTTTTCCTTGTGTAGTTCTTTATGTACTATCCAAACTCGATTAACTTCTGAACTTGGAACTTTGATATGATGATTGGCCTAAAACTATCAGATAATTATTGGTCAACCACTTGTGAATGGTCAACTATAATAGTCAAACAGCTTAAACCAATGCTTCCGTGGAATACAGTGTTTCCCCGGGTCGTAATGTCCCAACGAGGTGTGCGATGGTTTATTAAAAACGAATCTGTGATCAAGTGAATATGAACAAGAAATGGTATAAGTGTGTGTGAGTGATTACACTAGGGTTTTATAAAATAAAATAACTTAGATAAACTATATGAGTGATTACGTGAAAGCTAGATATTTAAAAACGTTTAATAACTAAAAACGCATACGTTTAATTTAATTCTACGTAAACGTATGAAACAAAAACGAATTTAACTAAAGTATTAATTTATATGCCTTAGGGGCTTAAATGCAAATTAAATAAACTTAAAATATTTATTTTATAATTAATAACTATTTAATTAATTATTATTATTTAATAACTATTATTAATTATTTAATAATTAACTAATAAATAAGAAAATGTAAAATAAGTCTTAGAAATATAAAATTAAAATTTGTAAAAGTCTAAAATATTATAAAACTTATTTTAAAAATAAAATTATATTTTTAAGACTATTTCTCTAATTATTATTAATTAATAACTATTTAATTATTATTTAACTATTTATATGATTTAAATTACAAAAAATACTAAAAAGACTTAGATAATTAAGAAGATTTTTATAAATCTAATTAACCATCACAGGAATCCTAAAAAAATTATAAAAACTTTATTTTATATATTTTTAACTACTTTACTAATTATTATTCTATTTATTAATTAATTACCAATTAAAATATATTAAAATATAGAAACTAGTAAATGAACAGTAAAAATTCTAGAAAAATTACTAAAATTATATTATGACTTATAAAAGCTAGGAAAAATATAAAAACTAGGTGTTACTTTATAAAAATTAATTATGCTATTTAAAACTTATTTATTGATTAATTATTAATAAAACTAATATTAAATCTAATAAATAGCAAATGATAATATAAAAATCTAATAAAATTACTAAAAATACTTTAATATAAGAGGAAATTAATAAAAATATAAAAATACAACTTTCTTAATATAAATCTAAAAATGAAAATTAAAATTAAATTATATTAAATAGAAACTATCACTTATTTTTATATTTGTTTTTCTGGATTTTTCTTTTGCTAACCTATTTTATACCTAAAATTAACTAACTTTTGTAAAAACAATATTTTTATAACTTAATAATAAGCTAATTATAAACTACTAACCAAAACAGTTGACTTAGTTTGACCAACTAAGCAAATAAGCTCAACTGAGCTTATGTGGGACCCACAATGGCTGAATCTAGTTCCAATAAGTTGTGTGAACTAGTGTAAGCAAAAAAAAGCACATGTGGTACACTGAATAAGCCAATAAGCCACAATAAGCTTTTGCTTATTGGTTTTCTGAGACAGATTATGGGACAAAGTTCAAGGGCAAATCCAAGTGGGGTCCACTGGGTACTAGGTCAAACAATTGGTCAATTTAGGATCCCTGGTAGGAGGGGGTTCAAAGGTACAAGGTTTGACAAGTGGGGCCCACTGAGGTGGCTACAAATCACCACCAAAGTGGTGGTGATGGGTGGGTTCTGCTGGTGTAGGGGAGATACCTTTCCCTGCAGCTTACTTTGAGGGTGAGTGGGGCCCAGTGTAAAAATCACAAAAATGAAATGATGGTAGGAACTTAAAGACAAGGTGGTGTACTATTATTCCTACAAAGCACAGGGTCTGAATCCTCACAGAAAAATCACAATAATTCCTTGAGTTATTGAGATTTTCTGCAATAGCACAATTTGACTTTTTGTAAAACTTAACTAGTTTGACTTTGTTGGACTTTGATTGAACCTAACTGATTACTTGTGATATATTATGTCTAAATGGATTAAAATTTAACAACATAAGTTACTTTTACACTTGATTCAAGGGTTTGGAACTCCTTAACATCAGCAGACAAGTTGATGGATGTGTGGGAGTGCTATTTTGACTTTTTACCCAATGACCTGTGGTTTTTATGTTTCTAAAGTTCTAAATTAACCTAATATGACATGTTTCAACACTATTCAAATACTGAGACTCTCAGGAACACAGTGAGAGTACCTCATCCAAACACTCCTTATAAAACTGAAAATGGTGATTATCAAAGCAATAAAAAGATTTAGACCATACAACTGACACAGAGGCACATATAATGATTACATAGACCTATTCAAGAACAATTACATCAATAATAACAACAACAACTTAAAAATCACTAATATGCTATAATTGACTGAAAATGGAAATACTAAGTAATTATTAATATTAATAAACAACAATGAGATTATAAGTTATATTACAACTAAATAACATCCAATAAGCACAAAAGAAGCAATAAGTAGTGCAATAAGCAATAGTACAGTAGAAAGGTAAAAATGATCAAATGCTTACAAAGATGTGATTCAGCTGAGAAGTAATAAACCAAGGACAAGTAACCAATCCTAACACCTCCCAAAAGGTACTAAACTAGAAACAAACCATTATCCATCTTACTCCATTGCCCAATCTTCATTACCACTATTTTTTTATTTATTTCCTATTTATTTGATTTTTTATGTATTTTTCTGTTTTTAATAAGTATTGCTGATTTAGAGTTTCTAAAAGCTTAATAAGCTTTGTCAATGCTTATATAAGCTAAGAGAATCCATAATAACAACAAACAACAATATTAAGCTAATAATGAGATTTTGAGTAAAAATAAGTGCCAACTGAGAATCAAACAGAAAATTGAAATTAATTATTTAGAAAGAGTAGAAATACACTGAAAATACAAGAACTAAAACCTGAGAGCTTTAAATTACACTAGAGTTTTGAAATTAACTAATACGAGCTAAATTACACTAAATTACACTAAGGTATTCTACTAATTCTCTTCTGCTGCTTCTCTCTTGATTTATAGGGCTTGTGGGACCCATTGTGACATTTCCCACCAACTGTGAGCCTTTGATTTGGTCAATTCAATCCAAGCCGTTTAAAAATCTTTTTGGCGCCAAAAGTCTTGGAGCAGCTGTGGTTGCGTGGAGAGGATTTCAGGGGAATTAATGGGTGTTTGGAAGTATGTGTGAGGTGGAAGGATAAGGTTGGAAGGATTGGAGGCCAAGTTGTGGTGAAACAGGTGAGGTGGAAGGGTGGTTTTGGTTGCAGTGGTGGTGGACGTGGAAGGAGGGAATGGTATTGGGGTTTGGCCGGTATTTTGACCGGGTTTAAAATATTAAGGGTGGGCTTGGTAGGGAGTTGGGCCAGGGAAAGGTGGGAGTGGGCTGGGACTGGTTTTTATTTTGTTTGGATTTGGCTTTTGGGGTTTAAATATATAAAGGGTCCGTTTGGTTTTTAATTAAAACACCGCAAGGACCAAAGTTGTAATTTGCAGAAACTTGAGGGACCTGTTGTGACAAACTTCCAAATTTATTCAAGGGACCAAACATGCCATGTTAGAATAAACCAAGGACTATAATTACATATTTTCCATTTTTAAATCTTAAAGGACTATTTATGTAATTTTCGGATTTTTGAGGGACTAAATATGTAATTTCCAAAAATGTTATCAAAAGGTCCAGTTTTGTAAAAGTTGAATAGTATAGGGACCTTAAATGATAATTTTTCATTTATTACAATTTAAAACACCCCGAGGACCATTTATGTAATTTTCTAAAGTTTAGGGGGTAAAATTGTAATTTTTCCAAAAGTTATCAAAATGTTCCAAATTAAAAGTTATGAATAGTACAAGGGTAATATTTGTTAAATTTCATTTTTTGAATACCCAGGGATTAATTTTGCCAATTTTGATACTTGAGGGGTAAAAGTTGCCAATATGTGTAAACTTTTATCCAGGGACTATTTGTGAATAATTTTGACTTCCCATGGACTTAAGTTGACTTTTTATTCATTTTAAACTTTCAGGGACTAGTTTTGCCAATTTATGAAACTTGAGGGACTGAAACTGCCAATTAAGCAAACTTTGTACGTTTTTCATCTGTTTTTGATTATTTTGCATTTGAAACATATAAAACACACTTCTAAGATATTTTCAGTATTTTGATGCATATTTGAGTGTTTTTTGATGTTTTGGCAGCTCAGATTAGTATAAAATGATGAGTATTTAGACACTCATCAATCCTCCACACTAAACTATTGCTAGTCCCTAGCAATCTTTTGAGAAAAACTTAATGGATTTGAAAAACTCTTTACCAAAAGCCATCACTTCTGGAGTAGCCAGATGTAAGAACTGTGGTACATCTGATAACCGTGTGATTTTGAGCAAACCACCAGCTGTCAACGGATTTGATTAGTCTTTACCAAAAGCCGTTTGCTTCTGGACTAGCCAACTCTTGATGGAATAGTCAACATCTTGGTGAGCTGATTACCAATTATGGATTTTCCACTGCCTTTACCACAAGCCATAATCTTGCGGGCTAGCCAACTCATTCGCTTTTTAGGATATGGCGAGTTGAGGTACCATACAATTTTGGGCAAATTGCAAGCCATCAACGGGTTTGAGATATCTTTACCAAGAACCATTTGCTCCTGGATTAGCCAATCCTTATGTGGGTTAGACATGGCGGACTGATAACCATTTATTGCGTTCTAAGTGAGAAAAAATTTTAAAATTTTGGCTAAAATGGGGGTTCTTGATGGAACATGTGTTTAAATTCGTTAGAATAACGAATCTCTCCTACACTTAGAACTGAATATTGTCCTCAATATTCAAAGTACCGGGTGTTAAACCAACACTTAGAACGTAAGAAAAAAAAATACTCTATAGCCTTTATTTAAGTTTATGTACACACATTTTTTTTTTTTTTTTTTTTTTTTAGAGGATATATACATATATACAACATGTGGGTTAGTATCTCCCCCACACTTAGGGTGAAAACCCTAAGTACATGCTACTGTTTTTGATTACCGAGTCGCTAGCTTGACTCGACCCCGAATTCATTTGTCCATGGGGAAGCATGATGTGGAAGGAACAATCTCAATCGGACTTTCATTCAAGAGGTTTGGATAAACATTGAAGCACGTGAAAGTTCCATACCGATGAGATATACAGAGAGATCCTAGCTCATAATTTATAAATGAGAATGCCGGGGTCAAAGATAATGTCTTCATTCCCGAAGGAGTGAAGAACAGGATAGGGGACAGAATATATGAAGAAAAGAAAGAAAATCATAATGAAAATCATGACTAACTCCTCATCTTCAATAGGAGAATTCATTGTTTCATGAATCTCCTCTTTTAAGCTCGTTTGATCAAGACATATTATGGGTATGTCTAGATCAAAATAGAAATTATCGTACTCCGATGGAGATATGATCTGAGTGAGTTCAAAGGAGAACTCCTTGTAAAGAGAAATCATTCACAAGATGTAAATCTGTGAACTCATGTTCCGTTGTGGACTCATCACTATCCTCGATCTGAATACCAAATATTGGGTTATCAGAAATCAAAGTGAATTCAGATTCGAATTCAAATAGAGGATTGGTGATAGTAGTTTTGAATGCTTCATGAACAATGTGATTAACATTCTCTACTGGACTGTTGGGATAAGCACTGAGTGAAGGATCATTATGTAAGAGACTTTCCATCTCTTCCAGATCGGCTTCAAAGTCAAAGAGATCATCATTACTTCCAGATAGAAGTGGAATGATGTGAGTGAGTTCCTCTGTGAAATCCTCAAGAAGAGGATCAACATCAGAATGAGGCAGTGATGCCTCAACATACTCAATGTCTCCATAAGATATACAATCATCACTGGAATTCGAGACATTCTCAATTTGATCATTTGGATTATCAGGGGGGTAGGAATATCACACATATGATCAAGAATTCCCTGTGACTCACTTGGGTTTGAGACAAGGTTCTCAACACTAGACTTTATGAATTCGTCTGATTCCTTATTAGGAACAGTGTCAAGATGCTCGTCCCCCATGCTCAGAGAGTGAGTGGGAACCTCGGGTATGATATCAGTAGACTGAAGGAGATGAGAAGGGCTAGCATACATAGATTTTATAATTTTCATTTGTTCAGCTGCTAGTAATTCTCCCATACTCTTTTCTCCCTGTATTTCCATAGAAGGAGTCTCAACTGATGAACTTGATGAGGTATCATCACTTTCATCATCTTCATCAAGAAGAGCAGCATTAGGAAATTTGGTACGTGTTATAGATGCTTGTTTTAAGACTAGTAATTCTTCCATGCTTCTTTCGTTTCTAACTGCATGTGCTTCTGCAAGTAATTCCGCGATAGATTTATCACGAGAATATTGAGTGAGTGGAGACTGTGGGGGTGTGGATGTGTCAAAACCGGATGTATGAGAACTAGAACAATGTTCAGGTTTATAATACGGTTGACATTGGAAATCATCATGAGGACCCCCACAATGTACACAAGAAAAACTTGGTGCATTGTGAAACGAAATATTAGCCAACTCCTCCTTAAGGTCTTTAAGTTTCTCAAGAACCTCTAGACAAAGGTCTTGCTGGTTTTGAGGAGTTGCTTGGTTCATTTGGTACTGTGGAGGTGGGTCTTGAAACGAATAATCGTAATTGTTACAAGGAAATGGATTCCCTGTTTGACAATTCGAGCTAAAGTGAGGACCTCCACAGTACTCACAACAGTTGAACTGATGTGACTGTGAGTCGTATGTGTTTAAGTCATAATTGTTATCAGGAACCTGCTCATAGATAAGCGTGCTTCCTGATTGACAATCAGAACTGTAGTGTGAACCACCACAGTACTCACAACAGTTAAACTGCTGAGTCTCATGGTGTGGAAGCTGATGGTAAGAATCAGTCGTGTCAGGGTAGGAATAGGGATTCTGGTTATAGACAGACCCGTTTCCTAACTCTACCATGCCACAACTTGGGCAATTACCACCATTATAAGAACTACCACACCATTGACAGACAAGAGGGTGAGAATGAGACATAGAAAGAATCAAATGGTTTTGGAGGGTAAGAAATAAAGAATCAAAAAGGTAGGAGGGTAAAGGTGAATATTTTTGTGTTTTGAAAATTTTTGTAATAATAATAAGAAGGAAAATATTTTTGGTTTTTTGTGTTCGTTGAAAACTGATTTTAAAAAGTTTTCGGGAACAGTTTTGTTTTTATATGATAATAATATGAACAAGGATGGATAAATATACAATGAGCGTGTATTCAGGTTCACTAATACGCAAAATCGTTTAGAATAAGCGCATAACCTCCCCGTCAGCGGCGCCAAATTTTGATTGGCCTAAAACTATCAGATAATTATTGGTCAACCACTTGTGAATGGTCAACTATAATAGTCAAACAGCTTAAATCAATGCTTCCGTGGAATACAGTGTTTCCCCGGGTCGTAATGTCCCAACGAGGTGTGCGATGGTTTATTAAAAACGAATCTGTGATCGAGTGAATATGAACAGGAAATGGTATAAGTGTGTGTGAGTGATTACACCAGGGTTTTATAAAATAAAATAACTTAGATAAACTATATGAGTGATTACGTGAAAGCTAGATATTTAAAAACGTTTAATAACTAAAAACGCGTACGTTTAATTTAATTCTACGTAAACGTATGAAACAAAAACGAATTTAACTAAAGTATTAATTTATATGCCTTAAGGGCTTAAATGCAAATTAAATAAACTTAAAATATTTATTTTATAATTAATAACTATTTAATTAATTATTATTATTATTTAATAACTATTATTAATTATTTAATAATTAACTAATAAATAAGAAAATGTAAAATAAGTCTTAGAAATATAAAATTAAAATTTGTAAAAGTTTAAAATATTATAAAACTTATTTTAAAAATAAAATTATATTTTTAAGACTATTTCTCTAATTATTATTAATTAATAACTATTTAATTATTATTTAACTATTTATATGATTTAAATTATAAAAAATACTAAAAAGACTTAGATAATTAAGAAGATTTTTATAAATCTAATTAACCAATTAACCATTACAGGAATCCTAAAAAAATTATAAAAACTTTATTTTATATATTTTTAACTACTTTACTAATTATTATTCTATTTATTAATTAATTACCAATTAAACTAAATTAAAATATAAAAACTAGTAAATGAACAGTAAAAATTCTAGAAAATTAGTAAAATTATATTATGACTTATAAAAGCTAGGAAAAATATAAAAACTAGGTGTTACTTTATAAAAATTAATTATGCTATTTAAAACTTATTTATTGATTAATTATTAATAAAACTAATATTAAATCTAATAAATACCAAATGATAATATAAAAATCTAATAAAATTACTAAAAATACTTTAATATAAGAGGAAAATACAACTTTCTGGATTTTTCTTTTGCTAACCTATTTTATACCTAAAATTAACTAACTTTTGTAAAAACAATATTTTTATAACTTAATAATAAGCTAATTATAAGCTACTAACCAAAACAGTTGACTTAGTTTGACCAACTATGCAAATAAGCTCAACTGAGCTTATGTGGGACCCACAATGGCTGAATCTAATTCCAATAAGTTGTGTGAACTAGTGTAAGCAAGAAAAAGCACATGTGGTACACTGAATAAGCCAATAAGCCACAATAAGCTTTTGCTTATTGGTTTTCTAAGACAGATTATGGGACAAAGTTCAAGGGCAAATCCAAGTGGGGTCCACTGGGTACTAGGTCAAACAATTGGTCAATTTAGGATCCCTGGTAGGAGGGGGTTCAAAGGTACAAGGTTTGACAAGTGGGGCCCACTGAGGTGGCCACAAATCACCACCAAAGTGGTGGTGATGGGTGGGTTCTGCTGGTGCAGGGGAGATACCTTTCCCTGCAGCTTACTTTGAGGGTGAGTGGGGCCCAGTGTAAAAATCACAAAAATGAAATGATGGTAGGAACTTAAAGACAATGTGGTGTACTATTATTCCTACAAAGCACAGAGTCTGAATCCTCACAGAAAAATCACAATAATTCCTTGAGTTATTGAGATTTTATGCAATAGCACAATTTGACTTTTTGTAAAACTTAACTAGTTTGACTTTGTTGGACTTTGATTGAACCTAACTGATTACTTGTGATATATTATGTCTAAATGGATTAAAATTTAACAACATAAGTTACTTTTACACTTGATTCAAGGGTTTGGAACTCCTTAACATCAGCAGACAAGTTGATGGATGTGTGGGAGTGCTATTTTGACTTTTTACCCAATGACCTGTGGTTTTTATGTTTCTAAAGTTCTAAATTAACCTAATATGACATGTTTCAACACTATTCAAATACTGAGACTCTCAGGAACACAGTGAGAGTACCTCATCCAAACACTCCTTATAAAACTGAAAATGGTGATTATCAAAGCAATAAAAAGATTTAGACCATACAACTGACACAGAGGCACATATAATGATTACATAGACCTATTCAAGAACAATTACATCAATAATAACAACAACAACTTAAAAATCACTAATATGCTATAATTGACTGAAAATGAAAATACCAAGTAATTATTAATATTAATAAACAACAATGAGATTATAAGTTATATTACAACTAAATAACATCCAATAAGTACAAAAGAAGCAACAAGTAGTGCAATAAGCAATAGTACAGTAGAAAGGTAAAAATGATCAAATGCTTACAAAGATGTGATTCAGCTGAGAAGTAATAAACCAAGGACAAGTAACCAATCCTAACACCTCCCAAAAGGTACTAAACCAGAAACAAACCATTATCCATCTTACTCCATTGCCCAATCTTCATTACCACTATTTTTTTATTTTTTTCCTATTTATTTGATTCTTTATGTATTTTTATGTTTTTAATAAGTATTGCTGATTTAGAGTTTCTAAAAGCTTAATAAGCTTTGTCAATGCTTATATAAGCTAAGAGAATCCATAATAACAACAAACAACAATATTAAGCTAATAATGAGATTTTGAGTAAAAATAAATGCCAACTGAGAATCAAACAGAAAATTGAAATTAATTATTTAGAAAGAGTAGAAATATACTGAAAATACAAGAACTAAAACCTGAGAGCTTTAAATTACACTAGAGTTTTGAAATTAACTAATACGAGCTAAATTACACTAAATTACACTAAGGTATTCTAATAATTCTCTTCTGCTGCTTCTCTCTTGATTTATAGGGCTTGTGGGACCCATTGTGACATTTCCCACCAACTGTGAGCCTTTGATTTGGTCAATTCAATCCAAGCCGTTTAAAAATCTTTTTGGCGCCAAAAGTCTTGGAGCAGTTGTGGTTGCGTGGAGAGGATTTCAGGGGAATTAATGGGTGTTTGGAAGTATGTGTGAGGTGGAAGGATAAGGTTGGAAGGATTGGAGGCCAAGTTGTGGTGAAACAGGTGAGGTGGAAGGGGTTTTGGTTGCAGTGGTGGTGGACGTGGAAGGAGGGAATGGTATTGGGGTTTGACCGGTATTTTGACCGGGTGTAAAATATTAAGGGTGGGCTTGGTAGGGAGTTGGGCCAGGGAAAGGTGGGAGTGGGCTGGGATTGGTTTTTATTTAGTTTGGATTTGGCTTTTGGGGTTTAAATATATAAAGGGTCCGTTTGGTTTTTAATTAAAACACCACAAGGACCAAAGTTGTAATTTGCAGAAACTTGAGGGACTTGTTGTGACAAACTTCCAAATTTATTCAAGGGACCAAACATGCCATGTTAGAATAAACCAAGGACTATAATTACATATTTTCCATTTTTAAATCTTAAAGGACTATTTATGTAATTTTCGGATTTTTGAGGGACTAAATATGTAATTTCCAAAAATGTTATCAAAAGGTCCAGTTTTGTGAAAGTTGAATAGTATAGGGACCTTAAATGATAATTTTTCATTTATTACAATTTAAAACACCCCGAGGACCATTTATGTAATTTTTTAAAGTTTAGGGGGTAAAATTGTAATTTTTCCAAAAGTTATCAAAATGTTCCAAATTAAAAGTTATGAATAGTACAAGGGTAATATTTGTTAAATTTCATTTTTTGAATACTCGGGGACTAATTTTGCCAATTTTGATACTTGAGGGGTAAAAGTTGCCAATATGTGTAAACTTTTATCCAGGGACTATTTGTGAATAATTTTGACTTCCCATGGACTTAAGTTGACTTTTCATTCATTTTAAACCTTCAGGGACTAGTTTTGCCAATTTATGAAACTTGAGGGACTGAAACTGCCAATTATGCAAACTTTGTACGTTTTTCATCTGTTTTTGATTATTTTGCATTTAAATCATATAAAACACACTTCTAAGATATTTTCAGCATTTTGATGCATATTTGAGTGTTTTTGATGTTTTGGCAGCTCAGATTAGTATAAAATGATGAGTATTTAGACACTCATCAGATGACAAAACTTAGGTTCTCATATGAATTACTTCATAGATTGGACTTTTAAGCTCGGGAATCTTCGTGTATTCGCGTATACTTCATTTTCTTCACTTTTTCTCTATTTTTCCTGCATTTGGCTACATATGCTACAAAAACATACTTTGATACGATTTAGTGGCAAAATCATATAAAAACAACCAAATAACATACACAAAAACACTAACAACGCTTATAAAAACATGTTAACTTTGAGCGTTATCATTACCATAAATATATATTGACAAAGCTTGCCCTAAATGTGATGTGACATTACTATTTTAAGAAATAAATGTGATGTGACAAGACACTTTCTAATTTAAGAAATAAAAATAATGTTTTGTTTAAAAGGAAATGTGAACCTTAGTTTAAACAAGACTTAAATACTTAAAGTGATGATTTACTCTTAGCTAAAGTTCATACTTTGCCATTAACAAAACTTAGCAAAGATCGTAAAATATAAATAATGTTTTTAGGCGATATTTGTATTAACAATCTCCCCCTTTTTGTTGATGACGAAACATAAACTTTATTTATAAGTAAGTCACTAGTTTTAGTGTTAAGTCTTATAAAGTTAGTATAAAAACTTGTGATATGCAAAAAAAAATTTTTTTGAAACAAGTTTATGTCTACATTCTCCCTCTTTTTGTCGAAACAAAAAGAAGTGTAGCGAAGCGGAAGTATACACTTGCTCCCCCTTGGATAATACTCCCCCTAAATGGAGTGCTAAGAGAGGAGACATGGATTTTGAACCTACAAGAAAAAGGTTAGTTGCCGTACAAGACAAGTCATGAAAATATTTCATGTCTAGAACACAACTAAGAGTTGTGAAGTGGAATAATGCAACATTCATGCTCCCCCTTGAATATTACTCCCCTTAATGGAGTATCAAGGAAGGAAAACATGGATAATAATCCTACAAGAAGAAAGGTTAGTTTCTAAAATACAAGATATATGTATGCTACCATATCAATGAATAGTTCACTCATCATACCTAAATGGTAAACAAACAATGCAAACCTTGTAGTAGAATGAAATTCATTTCATGTAAAATTTTGACTCTTAAAAAGTCAAAGACAAGAAATTTTGGATGACACCATCCCACTTCTAAAAAATAAAGAAAAACTAAAAATAAACTGAGAACATAAAAAGCTACAAGGAAATCGTCATTTTCCTTAATGAGAAACATTTTCCAAAAACAAGGCTAAGGTTGTTTAAGGATGAAAATGTGGGTTGGAGGGTTGTAGCGGACTTTATTTTGAAGGTTGAAAGGATGACACAGTTTTGGTTTGTTGGTTTAAATGGGAAACATTTTCCAAAAGAAACAGTTTTGTTTCATTTTGGAGACTCTAAACATGAGGTGGTGTTGGTGCTCTAAACTTGTTTTGTTGGTTTTAATGAGAAACATTTTCCAAAAGAAACGGTTTTGTTTCATTTTGGAGACTCTAAACATGAGACGATCCAAAATGTGGTTTAGGATAAACCTCATTTCATTGGTTAGAGGACCATGGATGTCTTTGTGGATAAGGTGAAACACCAATGGTTTTGGGTGGTGATACTCTTGTTGTGGTGGTTGGTTGTGGTCAAAAGACTCATTTTGGTCAAACAATGATCTTGGTTTTTCATTTGTGAAAGGTGGTGGTTTTGTTGGTCTTGGTGGAGGATCATTGAGATGCTTCTATTTTCTTATACGAAGAAAATAGAGATTCAAAGTGTTGGGAAGGTTCTTGTGGTGGTGGTAGTTATTGTTGTTGTGGTGGTTGTTGTTTGATCAAAATGGTGTAAGCTTGGTTCTTTGTAAATGGGGTAAAACACAAATGATTGTAGGTGTGTATGGCCTTGATCATTTTGGGAAAAATTGAGGGTTTTGCATAACGGTAGGCCAACCGTTCTACCAATGATGGTTGATAGGGTTCATCATCTAATTGCTCACTTGGTTGTTGTTGGCTTTCCATTTGAGCAATGGTGTCAACGAGTGAAAAAGATGAAGGGCTTGATGATTTAGCTGATAGGTCTTATAAGGTTTCCAAATAGTGGATGTGGTGATGTATGAAAAAAGTTCCATTGGTGTAAATGTTGGTGATCGATGGTTGAAAAAGTTTTTGATAGTTGAAAAGTGTATATGTTTGTATTGCCATGTTTGGGAGAGGATGTTGGAGTAGCAAGATTGAGGAAATATTGAATAGTGGTCATGTTGATGTTGCAAGGTATTGAATATGGTGTTGAGGTAGTAAGGTTAAGGAAGTCTTGGATAGGTGAAGAAATGTCAAGTGATGAGCTTGATTTGATGGTTTTGTTGAAGCAACAAGGTTTAACACTAATCCTAGTGATTTTTGAGAAGGATTTTGATGACTCGGATGATGTGTTGGATTTAGTCATTTCAAAGGTGTGGTTTTGGTGTTTTGAGAGAAGAAGTTCTGATGGTGATGGTGATGGTGTGATTTGAATTGTTGCAAAACTTTCAAATTTATAGGATGGAAAAGATGTTGAAATGGGTGTTTGGATTTGATATTCTACCATTCAAAGATTGAGGTTTCAAATGATTTTCATGACCATGTCACATCATTTGATGTCAATCCAATGGAATAGGGTGGAGTGAAAGACCAACATATGCACTCAATGCTTTGTGATTATGGGATGTGATTTGGTTGAAAAATGTTCCAATGGTTTGAAGGATCCTTTAAAAGGGTTCCTTGGGTTAGTTATGTTTGAATTTGAATTTTTGGAGGGAAGTGGCTTCCTAATTGTTTTAGTGAGTGAGAGTTGTTCTAATATGGTTATTGGAGTTAATGGAAGATGTTTCTCTCTTAGGATAATGGTTTGACACTTTACAAGTTTTGGACTTAAGAAAAATGAAAAAAATTTTCTGCAGGTGACTGGCGGAACCTTCAGAATACACAGGCGGAACCCGTGTGAGGGTTCCGTCCGGTCCGTTGGGCCATTTCTGGGTTGCCCAGAAAATACACTGGCGGAACCCAATTTTGGGTACCGCCAGATCCGCCAGGGCTGAAAAATTTGGCAGTCCGCGATTTTGACCCGCGAGATGATTTTCAAAATTTTCGAAAACTCCTAAAATCAAAAAGATAATGCATTTCTAGTTAGGCAATGCAAAAAATAGACACGTAAACACACATATCATAGGACTTTGACCTTGAAGTCGAGGATTTCACTATACTTAGTGAAAATTGCCATAAGCATAAAAAATTGTCAAACACCTCAAACATTGTCATTATGCATAAAAGCTCATACAAACTTAATCCGACAAACGTAATAAAACATGAACGTGAAAAACAATACAAATCACGTAGTTTAACACATAAAAGGTTCTAAAGCATTCATAAGCCAAACACTCCTTAATCTTCTCACAACCGGTCTATCTTCTTATTGAGCTTGCTTAGGTACCTTCCAAAGCACTTGAAAATTCCTTTGGTTTGCTTGAACTCTTCAGATGCATTGTCAATGACAGGGAGTTCTTGAAGGTATTCTAAAGGAGGTAACTTAGAGTTAGGAAGTCTATCGTCATCGCTCATGTCGGATGATGATGATGATGATGATGGTGTAGGTGAGCGAGTACGTTTGCCCTTGCCTTTGAAAACTCGTTTATCACTTAAAGAAACGAAGATGTGAGGAACGAGAGAATAGTCAAGGCGCATTCCATTATCGTTAGGAGGAATGGGTGAGATTGCTCTAAAGAGGCGAGTAAGAAGCATTCCATAAGGAAGAGCGGTTGTTCCAACTAAGGGTATGTCGGCCATTCTTTTGGCTAGGTAGTAGGCTAAGTTGAATGGTTGACCGGTGGAAATGCTATAGAGCATGTAGCAAAGGCATGTGTTGACATGATCTCTATTTCCTATGGTACTTATGATGTTAGCTCTAAGAATTTCTTCCTACTTCTTAAATTGTGGTTTAAGCTCATTGAGCTCCATACCAAAAGGATCCTTATCCACAATATTCCCCGAACGATTCTTCCTAGTGGTAGAGGTTCTAACAAAGAGATGTTCCTTAATTGTTTCCTTACTAGCTAGAGGGTTGTCGTACGGATGAAAACGCTCAATCGAGTCAAGGCTTGAAATGGGCCACTTATCCGTGTAGAGACAAGTACCCGCATTTGGGACACCAAAAATGATAGCTAAGTCTTTTAAATCTATGAAATTTGGTATTTGAGTGGTTGTGAATTTTAATGATATCTTACCAAAATCATTTGTGGAAAGGTTTACGGTTGCATAGAATTCTAAGATGAACCTAGGACAAATTAGCTCATCGATATCAAGGAGACAATCAAAGTTGATTGCGGCAAAGCTTTGGCAAATAGATGTTCCTTCTAGAAAGGATGGATCAATTGTTCTACCTTCGTGAACATAGCATTTTTCTAATGCCTTAAAGGTTTCTACTTGAACTTTGTTGAGACCTTTGGTCCTATGGTGTTTGGGTAAGTACTTAAGGGTTTCCTTGTGATCGGATTTATTTGCGTGAGGCATGTTGATTCCTAGAAAACACAAAATTATATGTTAATGACTTTTAACAATGTGGATGTTCTAATGTGTTCCTATATGCACACAATGTGGAGACTTGGTTATCTTGACTCATTTTGATGCCCAAATTGTTTTGTTATGCAAGTTTTGTTATAAACACAAAAGATAACCAAAACTCTCCTAATTGAATGTGTCTTCGATTGAATGTACCCGAAAATACATATTAGTTATGTATTCCCTTTAGCATTCAAGAGATAATATGCAAGTGATGTTTCAATGATGTTTTTCATTTGTTTTAACAATGTGGTGATGAATCATGTTCTAGTCTTGGATTGCAATTTTTGAAAGACAATGCACTTGGTGTGTTTGGTAAATCAAAGTAACAACAAAAAGGATACAATTCTTAACTAATGGAAGACATGATTGGCTACCCACCAAGTTTTTCATGAATCAAGAATTTTTATGCATAAACCCTAAGATTCTAGTTAATGAATGTAAATGAGAATGTTATACTTGAATCAAAAATGCAATTGTGATTAGAACACTTACAAAGTTAGTTGGATTTGAAGAGATTGGATTGAAAGCCCTAAATTTCGTATGGTTATGTGTTTTTGAGAAGGTGATGGCTGTTTGAAAGTGAATGATTAAGTTAAGAGGGTGTTTGGTTTTGAAATTAAAAATAAATCATTCTGTAGCTTTGGCGGACCAGGCGGAACCAAAAGGAGGGTTCCGCCCGTATGGTCTGAGGGTACCGTGGGAGCTGCAGGGAAAAATTCGAAAGGGATTGTCTTGATTTTTGTGGTTTTATCCTAATGTTCAAAACTAAGGTTTTAGGTCTTATGAATCTTTGACTAAGCCTAGGGATGATGAATGCTTCTCATTCAAGAGGTTTTGTGAAAACGTTGATAGAATGGTTAACGTATAAGATTTCTTAGTTAAGATGTTCCTCAATGAACATTTTTACCAAGACGATGTTGATGGATCACAATATGTCAATTAAGAACATAATGGATTGAATTGTCGCTGAAGACGATGCTTCCTTTGTTGAAGAGATAACAATGTTGATAAAAGAATTCTGTTGTTGACACGAATTTGCTTGTTCAAGCGGAGCTTGTCGGTGTGCTTCTCCATCCGAAACCAATTTGAGAACCTTACGTGTGTTGGAGAATCATTGGGTAAGCAAGTATAAAAGTGCAAGTACCACTTGTGCTTTTCTTATCAACTTATTACCGACATAATTCCATTTGGCATACACTATGGTTTCTATTCCCGTTCTTTTGGGATACCATAATCCTAGTTGTGTAGTACCTTATGATGTATCCAAACAAGCTCAACTAAAGAGTTGTTTAAGGATCTTCTTTAACACGAGCACATAGACAAATGCTAAACATAATGTTGGATCTAATTGTTATGAGAATAAGTAGTCTTCCGAACATTTCTCTACGTTTAGTTTTACCTACGGATTTACTAATCTCATTCTTGATAAGTCATCAATAACTTAACCATTGAGAACAAAAGAGTAACTAGGAATGTCTTTAAGTTAAAATCCCTTGCTTTTGGAGCTTGCTTTTATTATCAAAAAGATTTTCAAATATTGACACTTATAATCACATGATTACTTCGAAACATCTATTTTGTTTCACCAGTTGTTTTACTCTAAATTCCAAAAACTATTTTTGTTGAATTTGTTTAGACACAACTATGACCTATAAATCAAGTTTTATAACTGTTGTCAATTTTGCTTGATTCAATGTTTGACTCAAGGTGAGAAGATGTTATTTTGTACTTTTATTCTTAATGTTTTACACAACATACTTGTCTTGCCATCATTGGACTTTCGACTAAGTCATCATCTACCAAAGATGATATATTAGAAGGAGGAGATCACTCGTTAAATGTTATATTCAACGACTCCTCGACTCTTTGGGTTTTCTTACTTAAGACACTATGAACTCTATTTGTTTTGAAAAAGTCCAAGAGGTACAACATCATGGGACTAAGTGTCACAATTGATGTGTAGATCCTAGATGTTGAAAACTCATTTTCTTCCACACATCCTAGTGTATGCTAATGTGATTTATTTCACCTTGTGTGTTTTGTGTGAGATTATCATAAAGAAGTGATTGAGGAAAAATACAATTTAAGACTCAAAGTATGGTGTTTGAGAATGTTATTTAACAAAGGTTTGTTTTGCAAGCATCACAAAAGTGTTAGACATTTTAACACTTAGGAAATTCTTAGTTAGCTCACTTGTAAGCAAGAGTTGAGTGAGACTTACTCAAGAGTTTCTCGTGTTTATTTCTTGACGGTTAAAGAACCAAAGCACCTTATATCTCCTACTAGTACTAATGACGAAATTCCTTGTTGCATAGAATCTAATCTTAGTTATTACAAATAGCATGTAAACACTTTAGAGTACTACTAATAACACATATTCCAACACATAATGCTAGAAACAAGAGACAATCAAAGTCAAGTTGAAGTAATACGTACCTTTTAAATTGCATAGAGATGCTATCAAGAGGATAAACACTACGCGTAAAATCTTGGTTTGACGACACGCTTTGAAACTCAATTACTCATGTATCTAAGAAGGTTAGATAATCATATAAAAGCATAGAGCATGATAATCTTAAACTTTTTATCAGGAGTTTCTATTAGAGATTGAATTATCTCTAAATCTCTCTTCTAGGTTAGACAACTTTTACTTGTTTTGTTTTACTAGTTGATGGTGCTTTTGAGTTAAATCCTAATCCGGTTTTATCTTTAAACACCCTTTGACTCCTCAACAATCTTTCAAGAGATTTTGAGCTTTCATCCAATTTGACTAATATTTTTCCTTTCTCATTTTGCTTTTTAATCTCATGTTTGTAATCTAGACATAATTTACATTCTAGATCAATTTCAACATTACTCTCAATTCTAGACATTTTATCTTCTAACAAGATTTCCTTTTCAAAGATATTCTTAAAAGATTTTGAAGACTCATTCTTGAAGATAGTTTTTATGCCCATGTAGCATAAACGTTTAGACTCATTTTCTAGTTTAGAAAACTCTAGGATAAATTTGTCAAAGCAAAAGTGTTTGGTTTCAAAATGTACCTTGCTTGATGTTTTATCTAGTTGAGAATCACACACCGGATGGTTGGCTTCATCTTCATCCGTGTTATTCCATGAATTGTAAGCAAGTCCACTAAGAGCTCGACATGAGTAATCATCTTCACTTACACCTTCATTTAAAACATTTAAACTAGTAGCACATGTATTCATCTCAACTAAATGTCTATCTATTAATATTTCTAAGACTTCTAATTCGTATGTGAGATCAAATTGATCATCTTTGACTTGACATATTTCTTGATGAAAGTTTAACATATTTTTCCAAATATCATTAGCCGTTTGACAAAAATACATTCTTTCATATTCGGTACTAAAGCTTTATAAATCATTGTTTTAGCTTTAGTATTTTTATCAAGTTTAAGATAGTTATCTTGGTTTTCAAAAACTTGTTTTCTTTGGTTTGAAATCGCCAAAAGAAATAATATGCCAAAGATTTTGATCAATTGATTTCACATAGTTTTCAAAATTACTTTTCCATTTAAGTAAGTTTTCTTTTTCAAATAGCGGTGGGTTTTGAATAGGTTGCCCTTCTTTGAGATTTTCAAAATCCATGGATCGATCCAAGTTTTAAAATACATTATATTTTAAAGATTTTGAGTAACGTAGCTCTTGATGCCAATTGTGGAAAACTAGAAGAGGGGTTGAATAGTTTACTACTTTTTAAATCCTTTTTAGCATGAATATTCTTTGTAAAAACTTTACGTTTGCTTAAAGATATAAACACAACGTTATATGTTTGATTCTTTGAAAAGCTTTTCATGTGAATAACAATTCTAACTTTACTTGTTTCATACTTTGAAAAGTTTTACTTGTGATGATCCTAACTTTGCTTGTTTAGTTATTTGAAAAGTTTTACATTTGTTTGAAGATATAAACACAACTTTACTTGTTTAATTCTTTGAAAAGCTTTATATGTGACTAGCGATTCTAACTAAAAGACAACATGTAATAAGCAAATATAAAGAAAGAAATGATCAAACCACAACACGATTGTTTATCGTGGTTCGGCTATAAGGACTCTTTTTCCTTGCCCTACATCCACGCCCTGAGTTTCCAACTCGAGAGTTATAAGCACTAATCAACAAGCTCCTTTCACCGGCGGAGAAAACCTTTATAACGTCGCTTACACTTTTACCGACACTAAGATAGATGTCGAGTTCTTTTACACGGGTACAACTACACTATTACCGACACTAAGCTAGATGTCGAGTTCTTTTCCAAGGGTACAACCACTCCCGTTAGTTCTTTTACAAGGGTACAACAACTCCCGACACACTACGTATTTTGAGGCCTAAAATACTAACCGATCACTTCTACATACATGATACAAATGAAGTATAAACTACCGAAGCTTATACATGACAAAGCTAGCAAGACTTGCAACTTTAGAGTTGATGCTTGTAACTTCTTGAATGATCTTATGAAGTCCCTTGCTATATAAGAGAATTACACAAGTCAAATGTTACTGAGTTAGTTGAGAGAGTATATGAAAATATGTCCTAAAGTCATCACTCAAAACTAACAAATGGTTTGGTATTTATAGCAAACTATTCTGCAGGTCTGGCGGATCAGGCGGAACCCTCAGATGGGTTCCGCCCGTGTACCCCCAGGGTTCCGTCAGGGCTGCAGTTGGTTTTGCAATAAATCTTCCAAACCAAACAAGGTCACATCTCATTACACCTAGTCAAACACAAGACTTGCAAGCAAACATATGGTTAGTCAAATACTCTTTCTTACCATAAATGTATATTGACAAAGCTTGCCCTAAATGTGATGTGACATTACTATTTTAAGAAATAAATGTGATGTGACAAGACACTTTCTAATTTAAGAAATAAAAACAATGTTTTGTTTAAAAGGAAATGTAAACCTTAGTTTAAACAAGACTTAAACACTTAAAGTGATGATTTACTCTTAGCTAAAGTTAATACTTTGTCATTAACAAAACTTAGCAAAGATCGTAAAATATAAATAACGTTTTTAGGTGATATTTGTATTAACATATATATATATATATATATATATATATATATATATATATATATATATATATATATATATATATATATATATATATATATATATATATATATATATGGTAAAAGATCATTTGAGGACCAAACTTTTTTACATACTAAGGGACTAATCTCTACCATCCATCTTCCCTCCATCTTTATTTGATCTAATGTATGAGATAAATCTCAACAATTTCTAAAACCCACTTTCATCCTGTTTTTTTCAAATATTAATATCTTTCAAACCGTTAATTGTTAAGCGAAAAAAAAATACCGTTACGACGAGCATTTAATTATATTTCTATAGATAGGCTATTTGATATATTTTCGACAATATTTTTTTTCATTTTTTTCACGTTTTTTTCGTGGCCGAAAAAATCATATATGATATTACATATCATATCATATATGATATATATCATATATGATATGATATGTAATATCATATATGATTTTTTCGGCTACGAAAAAAAACGTGAAAAAAATGAAAAAAAAAATTGTCGAAAATATATCAAATAGCCTATCTATAGAAAGATAATTAAATGTTCGTCGCGATAGTGTAACTATTTTCGCTTAACGATTAACGTTTTAAGAGATATTTAAATTATAAAAAATGGGTGAAATATTAAAATACTTTTAATCTCAACCATTGATTTCTTTTTAGATGGATGGTCGGGATGAGTCCCTTGGTATGTGAGGAATGTTTGATTTTTTAAATAACTTGACTCATATATATATATATATATATATATATATATATATATATATATATATATATTTGCAGTGTCATTGCGGTTCAGAGGGAATGGCTCAAGGGGATGGTTTCCAATGGGGAATGCGACGAGTGCAACTACTATTCTAAGGACATACGCTCTACCCTGGGTAAAGAAATTGGACCAGGTCTCAATCTCGGCAACCCATTGTATCTATAAACAAACATTCGGATACATTTTGAAGACATTCTACTTTATGTGAACCAAGGTCATACATACATCTGAAGCCATAGATTACAAGGTCTGTCATTTTATACATTTAGCTAAAGCTTTTGAATTATAACGTGTTTGTCAAGTAGTCCATTTTCGAGACAATCTTTATTACAAAAATAGAATATGTGGGTTAAATCTCGATTAGCATCCCCTTAATCAGTAATCACTAAGTTGAGGTTGATTTTCGGTTAAAACGACAAATTAGCCATGTATATTCAAAAGAAAGCAATTTTAAAGAAGCCTTTAAATGCCACTTTATATATATCAAAAGGGAAAACTTGCCATCTATATTCAGTTACAACTCCTTCTGGATTTTATATTGTGTGTATGAACAAGTTTGTTGTTCATGTATGCATAACAGCATAGCAAAAGAGATTGGTCTCCAGCATATATGCTTCTTGTTTTATAAAGAAAATTTATGGATATATAATGAAATTTATTTTCAAATGGAACAGGTGGGTTTTATAATGGGTAAAAATGGGTCATTTTTAATGCATAGTAGCTTTATTTCGGTGACCTTTAACCCGTTGACATATCCTCTATATCATATATATCGTAAAAGAAGAAAACATGTTTCTTGTAACCTTGCTTGGTATGAAACAGGTGGTTGGTTTTTTTCACTTTGCTGAGACGAACAGGTCATACTCACATACTTATCAGTTCCCTTTCAAATGACTACGGGAATGGAATCCTTCTAAAGAATGGGTGATTGGAATCAAAATGGAGGTACCTCATGGTATGAGATTCAGTATTTGGTGTAGAGCTTAAAACTTTAAATGGAACACCACCAAAAATTGTACAACTATAAACACAAAACACGCAAATAACTCCTCAGTCAGCGTCAGCAGATCGTGTGATATCAGCAAAACAAAGATTTAAGGGGTGTTTGGGTTTGATTCCAAGCAACAGTTTTAAAGGGAATATTTGTGTCTTTTTAAGAGTGTTTGTGTTTTGCTTATCTGTGCATGCAAAAAATTTTCCGCAGTTTCCTAACATATGTGGAAGGAACGGTAGGGTATATAAGGTTTACACTATACATAACGACACTGATGTTTACTTGAAAGTGATTTTAAATATGGGTTATTGTTAAACTTTGGATTTTTCCCAAGTGCTTAATGTTTTATGAGTATTGCCTCTCATATAAATCTCTCTAGAATATCTTAAAATTACAGTATTTTATACTATTGTATATACTTTTTGGTCAAATTTAAATTGAAAAAAGTTATCTTGGGATAATCTGGGTTGAAGAACAGATATAACGATCGTTTTATTTTGCAGGAGGTGCACCAAATAGTATCGTACTTCCGAGCGGATGGCTGATGACTTGGTTCACAATGCAACAAATATGTCTTTGTATCTCATGTTCTTAAGATTTGAAATCATCAAAAAGTTAATGTGTTTCTGTGTTTCATTGTGCAACAGGTAGGTTTCACGGTATACATTTTCAACATCTTTTTACCCCGCAAAAATGCGTCTATATTCACAACATTTACAAGTTAATCGTTTTCCCATTCCAAAAAACAGGAATTTCGGTGCCCATGTTTCATGACATAATGAATGCTGTAAAGATAATTGCTACACTGTTGGGCAGAGTCCTTAAGTTTTACTTATTACATGTAAGCATTTAATCATGTTGATTCTTTTTGTGAATATGCGTTAATTGGAATATAGGTTTCACAAAATACTCATATCAATATAACCGTTTGTTAATCGTATTGTAAATAAATGAATCATCTATTATATACTCCGTATACACCATTTTGTCTGGCATAATATTTTTTACTAAATGCTCTAAACAGGATGTGAGCCGCTTATGTACAAATGTAGCAAGATTGGTCATATGTAGAGCTTATTCTGGATTCGGGTGCGGAAAGACAGAGAACTGAAGAAAAAAAGTTGGTCCGAAGGTATGGTTTTGTTTACAAGTTTATTGTTTTGTTCATATAACAGTTAAGATATACATTGGCCTTTTTTAGAAGGAACCAAAAATAATAGCAAGTGCTATATGGATCTTCATAAATGATTTTGTGAGTTAAGTTTGGCTAGCTCGGTTAGTGTAGGATCTGTCCTGAAAGGTTATCAAAACATTATCTATTTTATTTTATATGTAATCTTAGACTGGTTGTGGATTTAGAATGCTTCTGGTAGTGACACTAGGAGTATATGTGACATATGATGTTGTCTATTGTTATTATAGAGGTAACATTACACAAAAATAGTCCTTTTGATACCATATGTTTAATTGTGGGAGGGAGGAAACAACCATCTTATAATTATTGGTTATTAAAATGTATATAAAGCATGTTCTGTATAGCCATTCTCCAGGTTTTCTTAGAGCAATTGCTGTCACCCTAGCGAATGTGAGCTGATGTGTAATGTTATTATTTTTTCATTTGTGGATATACTTACACTCATTGGTAAACGATCTGTTTGGTTTCTATCATTCTAAGAAGTTGTTTGTAATGTTTATTGGCTACAGGGAAGGAGAAAGAGAGAGAGCAGGAGGGATTGACTTTAAAAGCTATTGTCAATAAATTACGCAAACAATTGTTCCTTTGGAGCATAATGATCAAGAATATTTCCAACTATGAAGAACTCTAATTAAATAAACAATGACTGATTAAAAAAATTTAGAATAATTTTCCAATTAGGACATAGATCTGCAATCTGTATGGACTAAAATGCCGCCCTAAACTGCACAATGAATACTATTAACATCATAATGCCAATACGCTCGAACCTCTTTTTCAGCCCACCTTACATATGCAAACATCCCGTGGCAACGCGCGGGCTTAAAACCTCGTTCTAACTACAACACAAATTATTTATCATATTCGATCAAAAATATCACACCAACAACATCTATCTCTACAAAAATCAAGGTATCTTCAATCGTATAATTTTTTTTCATCTGAAAACGAATGTGAATATTGATTTACTCTAATAACATGTGTTCGATCTAGTATGTTTTGGGGTTTTATTTGTTATTAGCTTTATTATATGAAGTTATGAACTATGTTAAGCATATTTCTTTCAATTTTGGAATGATCAGAAGCTATTTATGATATGCATATATGTTTAGTTGTATGTTTTTGATATTGCATGTTGATTACATAGTTTAAATAAGAAAGCCCCAAATTTTTTATGAGTATCCGGTATGATATAATGAGTTATAATTTTAATGATGCTAGTTTTAAAGTACAATGAACGTGTTTGTGCATAATAGTTTGTTTGAAGGTGTAACTTAAAATAGTTGATAGATGATTGTTTTGTGTTGAATGGTAAAAAGTAATTATTGATCAAACATTATATGTTTCGAAAGTGATGGTAAAGTTTTAGATTGAACAACACAGGTTGTTATATAAAGAAAATGGCATTGATTGTGTTTCACTAATGATTTGATATGGGTTACTAAATTTACATAATTGACGTATTTGACTAAAACTTTGTGTTTGTGAATGCGATCTGTGATAATGATAATAATGAATGGATATTGCCGTTTTTGTTGTTTTAATGTTATATTCTGAGATAATGAGTAGTATGATTAGCATCTAATTTGTGTTGCTATGTGATAGGTTTGAATAACCCATAGATGAATGTATAATTGTTTGATAAACGATAGTATTTGTTTTGTTCTACATGTAAGTTTATGGAATCTAATTTGTGTTGCTATTTGTTTTATTCAAATATGGACTTCGCTATTGTTTATGTCAAACAAATACTTACATACTTCAATTTACATATGGTTATTAAAACATCATTTGTGCCATGAATGTCTGTTTTCTAAAATTGTTAGTTACTTTGTATACAGATGCCTTTGGAATTCGTTATGGTAAAGGACCCATACACATACCCAGAATCACACGTATTAACATGAAATAGTCAAGTCGTATTGGTTTTTACGTTAACGTCCATCATGTTATTAATATAATAAAAAATTGGATTCTTAGATGCAGAAACTTCCACAAAGCTTTTTCAAAGACGGTTTCAGCAGGAACATGCATCTTTATGTCACAAGTAATAGGCGGTATCGGTTTAAATGTGACTTAGTGAAACCACATGGCAAGCGAGTGAGGATAACGGGGTTTAAACGGAAGCAGTCTTGTAAAGAATACCTATCTGCGGCTCATTTGTTGCACTTTTTGCAGCAGGGGGATGATACATTTTACGTCACGGGGTATGATGAATTTGGAATGGAAACTGGTGGTTATCCTGAAGCAAGGAAACGTCCATCCCGTTATGTGACTAAAGTTTGGCGTTATGCAGACTTTCCTGAGGTATTCATTATTGAAAACGGTTAACTATTTTTCCATAAAGTATTTCATATTACATTTATGATTTGTTTGAAAATAGTTAAATGTTTATTATTTGAACTTCCTTTTTTAGTATCTTGCTCCTGAATTCTTGGAATGGTTTCCGAATCAGTTTCCGATGGTAAGGATCAGGGGAAAACAAAGTAAAGTATTTTGTACGTGTAAATTATGTTGAGGTAGGATAGGAAACTGGTATATATAAGTATCTACAATGCATTAATGGCTGCTCTTGGACCGGAATCTGAAATGTTGGTTGTCTTCATAAAAAAACACACCAATCGTCTACGGTTAATGGCTTTTCACATGGACGGTACTCCGACAACCATTCTTGAATTTCTTGGTTTGACAAACCTCAAGAAAAGGCAGCGCCCTTTGTCTTTTCATGAAAAAAAAGTATGATAGAAAGTTTGTATTGAAAGTAATAAATTATTTTTGTTTTGTAAACATATAGGGATAATTTTTGTATATTGAATATGTTCCATACAATTTTAGGTAAAGCGTTTAGGGTGACTGATATAAACCTAAAGGAACACGTAGCAAAGCATAAGATTATACCAAGTACCCGCACTCCTCAAGAATCGTCTGCATGCAACAACAACAACAAAGCTTGCAGGATCTCAACATTCTCAAGAAGCGCTGAGGGTGCTAGATATAATCCTAAGGGTAAACGCAGAAAAACTCAAGATTATACCGAGCGTACTTACACTCCCCAAGAATCAACTGCATTCGGATTAAGTCGATCAACAACTTTTCAATCACTGAGAACTTCTACTTTGTGGTGCCAAGTTATGAAACAATTGAATCTCAGATCAAATATCTTATTGGCTGCAAAACACGATTGCATGTTATGCTATCTAGTTTTTGCCACGCCAAAATTACTATTTGTAGAGTAAATGAATCATCACAACCATGTAAATGCTATCCAAATAGGATCCACAAAACATGTGACGGTAATCGGCTACAAAATATGGTTGGATTTTATGCCATACGGTATTTGCCATGCCAAAACTGAAGTTGGCTGCAAAATACAGTTGCAATTTATGCCTTCCAATTTTTGCGAAACCGAAATAGCCATAAATCTTGCAAAATGACAACATGCAAGTCAAATTTTAGACAACAAGCGTAACCAAATATTCTACTCATTACCCCGGCGAAAGCCTTTAGAATAATTTCTAACTTAAATGTAATTAAGAAAACTAAACTTGATAACTTTGATTCAAAATAAAATAGACGAACAGAGAACAAAAACTCTAATACCCCGATTAACCTTTTTAAATAACTATAAAGACGTAGCAAGCATAATCAAGCGTTCTACTCATTATTCTGACCAAAACCCCTAAAACAATTTAATCTTTTACCAACTAAATCAACAAACCCTAAATTACAATAATTGTTTTTGTATAAAATAAATTTATTGTCTAATTTTCTTACCCGCACGTCTTCTGTTTGCATAATTTTTGAATAAAAAACCAAACATAACAAATAAAAAATTGGTAAGATTTTCGTATAAAAACATCTAGAAACGATAATTGAAAACGGGTGTACAACATGCAACGAATCCTGAAATTAGGTAGCAAATAATTGGAAACCCACTAACCTTATTTTAATCCATGTAAGCCGATGGCTCTGCTCGACTTAAGCTCGGCTCCACAATGCACCAACGCCATCCCACTCCCTTGAACCGACCTCCCAATCAGTGGCTTCGGAATAGTGCCAGCTCCAAGTTCCACTTCAATGAATGTTTGTATAATTACATGCATGGTCCCTGTGGTTTAGCAAAAATTGCATCTACCGTCCTTGAGAATTTAAAGTTACATTCTCCTTCCTTATCTTTGCAAAGAATAACACCGACGGTCCCTTTTTTAAATGACCATCTATTTTGCCATTATCCTCATCCACGTGCCTCCCACGTGAGGACGAAAATGTCATTTTGCCTATGACTGCTAGATTATATTTTTTAATGTAGTTTTTCTTTAACAGTCGAGCCCCCCCCCCCCCCCCCCCTCTCTCTCTATCTCTCCGGTTTGGATGGATTTTTAGCTAAAACCGAAATTGAACCAAAAAAGTTTAGTTTTTGCTTTTTAGTAACCGTTCGGTTTTAGTTTTATATAGGTTCGGTTTTCCATTTTTTAGATTTGTGTTAGTTTTGGTTTTTCAGGCTTGAATTTGTAAGGTATCATAAAATAACACTTTTAAGTTTTTTAATTAAAGAAACATGCAATAAAGACAATAAGATACTAACTACCATAAAAAAAACTTAGTAAGAGAATTGTTATATGTTATAAAGTGATAAAAAAAATGCAATAAAAAACTAATGACCATAAGAAATCCTAAAAGAAAAGTGTTTAGTTGTCCTAAATGAAACTTTCAAGAAGCAACAAAACAAAAGTGTTTAAACCACATGGGGTGACTCAGTAGTTTGGATTTGGTCTCCTAAAGTGGTTAAAGTCCTTGGAGGTCCCAGGTTCAAATTTTGGGGAGAAAATTAATCCTAAGTGGCCACGGAGGTTCACCTGCGATGACTCCGAACTATCCAAAAAGGTAGTCGCCTTGGGATTAGTCGGCTCGCAATGTCGAGTCAGAACCCAGGTAAAAGAAATGTTTGAAGATTATAGGTATGTTTGGCAAAAATAGATGTTGCTAGCGATGGTGCTGAAAAATATTAAAATTGTAGCTTTTCTTTTTTGTAGTGGTGTTTCGCAAACTATATGTACTTGTAAATTATAAGTGTAAAATGACATAATTTGACATATAAATAACAAACCAACATGAATAGGAATAATAAATAAAATTATTGAATAATTCATAAAGGGCAAATGAGTAATTTTATGAAATATAATCTCCAGCATTTTTATAAAAGTTGGTTTTGAGAATTTATTTTTCTAAAATAATCCACAACCTAGTTTGCCAAACAAAGATTATTTTTTGACTAAAGCTTATTTTCTAACAAAATAATCTTACGCCTTGGTGGAAAAAAGCTTCGAATATGTTCACGTGTGGGAGGTTTTGAGAAACCACCCCAAATGAGTCGAATAAATTACTTAACGGTATTTTTATTTTCGTATCGTATTGTATTGCAATGTTGTATGATTTGTTTTCGTATCGTATTGTAATGCATTTTTATTTTCAAGGAAATGAATTTATTTAAAAGAAACATACTTAACAGAAACATACTTAAACGTTACATACTTAAACATACTTAAAAGAAACATACTTAAACTTCAATTGCAATCTGAGTGATCCCAGGTCTGAGAGTTGTCGGAGCGGTAACCGTCGTCGTAAGGATCATAGCTCGCAAACTGCTCTGCTTCTAACTTAGCTTCCAACCTGCTCAGCTCCCGCTCCTTGTCAGAGTTCCAGCCACCATCATCAACTACCACATTTTCCTCAAAACTTAGCTGAAAGTGATCCAGATGAGGCAGCTGTAACAACTCTTGGTGCAGATGAACTTGATGCACCTTGCACAAATTGTTGTTGTTGTTCAACCATAGCAGCTTCCACATTTTTTTTTTTCAAAACTCTAACGGATCTTGTTGGAGATTTGGGACTGTATTTGGTTGACACAAACTCACAGCGATTCAACAATAGCAGCGTCTCTAGGATATTCATCGTACAAGAACTAGTCGATCACATATTTCTTATCATCTGAGATGTCTGTGTACGTTGTGTATCGTTCTCTAAGTCGTCGTTTCAGTTGTTTCACAAGCTTAAACTTCGTGATGACTTCCACAATAGCATTTTGGCGATCCTTGTCGCCTTTCTCGGTTTCTTTTTTGATATATCGTTGCAGTTCTTCGACGGAATGTGAAAGTTTACAAGCCATTTTTTTTAGCAACGCACATTTTGGCCATAACGTAAATGGAAACGCAGTTAAAACGCAAGGGGGTGGGAATGGCAATAACGCCGTGAAAAGTTGTCCACATAGACCATAACACCAAGAATGCATTATCATTCCCTAGCCTCTAATCTTCCACAATCTCTCGCGCCAAACATACACATGTATTTTGTTGTTTCAAATTTTTTAAGTTTGGTTTGTGCCAAAACCAAACCGAACTATAAACTTTAATTTACAAAATACAAAAACCAAACCATGGCAAACAAGAACATACTCAAGGGGCATGGCTGGTCTAATTCAGAATCAACAAGATACACTACCAAACACTATGAAAACATGTTACAATGAAAATTGCAAACTATCTATACCAACAACACATACACACCAGAATATAACAAGTATCCAATGATTCAATGAACAGCACACCAGACATCAATATGCTAATATCCAAATCAGCTCCATCCTGCCAAAAAGGAGCAAAGACTCTTGCAACCACCCTATGAGATTGCCTCCTTAGAAAACCTCCCCAAGTAAAACCCATAGGGAAAAACCTTGGAGAAGGAAAAAGAGTGCAACTCTCACATGGTGTGCAGTGGTGCAGAATAGCTAGCAAATTCACTAAAGATGACAATGACACATTACCAAAATGCTAGCTAGCTGAACAAAAGCAAGGTTAGGGCACCACTAAATAGGAAACAAAAGAGGAGAAAGCCACCAACCAAAACTCATAAAAACTTGCCCATCTCAAGCTTAGAAGATGGGCACTCATGCTGATCAACTATTCAAAAAAATTGTTACACTGCTCTGTTCTCAAGTTTTTTTTTTTAAGGAATGGAAGGGGATTGGAAGGGAAATAAAAAATATGAGTTTTCTTAAGTTTTTTTAAGAAGGAAGAGGAGGGGATGGGAATGTAGGAGGGAGGGAAGGTATCGACTTTTTTGTGTATATGTGTTCCGCCCAATTTGGGAGGATTGGGAAGGGAAGCGGGCTATTAACATCATGGGCTTGTGTAAAATTACAAATATGTCCTCATTATTCATGCACGTTCCATATATTTTGACCTAGTTTGCACACTTTACAGCAGCATATCTGTACACATCGGCCTCCATTTCCTCTCATTAGCAGGTAAGTTTATCCCTTGAATCTTCACGTCTGTATGTATCTTTCATATTAACATCACGAATTGACTTGTTAAAGTGGTTCAAAATCAAGATTTTTCAATTTGTCTTACTCACGAATTGACTATATTAATGTTTTATGTGATGTCTATATGCTAGTTTTTTTTTTTTTTTTTTGAGATGCTGCTATAAGTATCAGATACATGAACAAATTTATCAGGTCTTGTAGTTTTTTTGAGATGCTGTTATAAGCCTACTGACTGCCCGTTGTCATAACTGATGCTACAAGGCTTGGTCACTCGTCACAAAATTATCTTACTTTTGTCATTACTTATACTAGAGGTGGCCATTTTGACTCATATACTTATGAATGGTTGATTAGGTTGCGTTTAATCTCAGATGGGTCAAAATGTAAAAGAGTCAATTAGGTAAAAGTGGAACGGGTTAAATAGGTTGAAATCCACCCAAAGTCATAATTAGATGCATGCAGCTTCCCACATCGTTTCATTAAAAGATTTAGAATATCACTATAACACTAGAGCAGGTTGGGTGATCGGATAACGGGTCAAATTTTGTAATTATTGTTGGTTTAACCTGCATGCCCTCTCTTCTCTTTGCTTGAGTTTGGAATTTACAGATAATCAATGTTTTTACTTTTTAAAAGCTAGATTGTTGATGTGATGGTTTATAAATTTTAAAAACAAACCGATTGATTTTATGCATGTTGATATAGTTGACCCATTGAATTTGGATATTACTTGACCAGTTGTCAGTTGATCCATTGAATTAATATACAAATGCATGATTTACTTGACCAATTGACCCATTGAATTAATATACAAATGCATGATACTCACTGTTGTACAAGTTGTGGTGTAAATAGTGTGTTTTGTCGTGGTCACTAGTAGCAGGCCACAGAGAATTAGAGCAATGTTAAACATATGGCTAAAGAATCGTACATGGCATTGCTAAAGAAGATACCATTTTTCCAGTAACCAAAGGATTTTTCATTTTTGCTATGTATGATTAGGCATATCTTTAGCAGTATGTGTAGGCCTGCCAATCATATATCTCATGAAATATCTTTATAACATCCGGTATTCCCTGTATATTTAATTCAAGTTGCCAGATATTGTTCTCACTTTTCATACATAATTGGCTCATGATCCAAAATATGATTTGACGGCTGAGAGAAATGATTTGTTGTGTTTTGTCGTGGTCACTAGTAGCAGGCCAAAGAGAATTGATTTGTTGAAATATTAGTGTTTTGAGGGTATATTGGTAATTTGGGTAGCTTCTCATCCTTTCCTTGCAACTTAAAAATTAAAACTTAAAAACACAAATAAAAACCCTTCCATTCTTCACAGTTTCATCCCCTCCCCATTTCGAATTGTGTGAATTATTACTCCCAAAGTCGCAAGTCCCAAATTAAAAACTGATATTGATATTTGGGCCGGCCCATCTGTTATTTCGTCTAAGCTATTAGGTTTTGGCGAATGGTATTTTGGCATATTTGTTATTTGAGACTGGCCCAACCACTTTTTACATGCATTTTCGTTTGAATATTAATGAGTATTTGAAGTTCATATAAATGTTTCTGCTTTCTGGTGTCTTTGAAGAATTACATAACCTCCATCAACTATCAAAATGCCGAAGTCAATCGAACATGTACACGCTGACAGAACAAATTCACCAATCTTAACTTCAATTATTTTATAGATTATAGTGTAGTATAAAACGAATAGCCATAGACAAATTTTTTTATTTTTTTAAGACAAACACTTACCGAGTGTTTAGTCGGTGAAAAACATCTCATTTTTTTCAGAATTTTTTTTTATTGAAAAATAGAAAAACTGAAAGCCCGTTTTATCACACTTTTTTTCAACAATTTTTAAAAAGGGTGCGTTTAGTCGTAGATTTTTTTTTTTTTTTTTTTTTTTTTTTTTTTTTTTTAATTTTCTATTTCAATTTCTTTAGAAATAGAGAATGATTTTTATCCCTAGAAACGTGCTATAAAATTAGAGAATGCGTTTAGATGATATTTTTTAGAAAATTGAAAAATGCAAGGGGGAAGGAAAAATATAGGAAAGAGTAAAGGGCTCTTTCCTAATTCTAGTTATAATTTGGAAAATGAGATTTTCATTCTTTTAGAAAAATTTCTCAAAAATGTGCGACTAAACGGATTTTCTGTTTTTCAGTTTCAAATGAAAAATTTCCAAGGAAAATAGAGGACTTTTCATCAACTAAACGCACCTTAAAATTCTCACTTCTAAATCTTAACTAAAAAAAAAAAAAAAAAAAAAAAAAAAAAAAAAAAAAAAAACTTTTCTCCACTTTTTCTCTCTCTAAACAAAAAGATGGGATTTCCAATATAGTATTCAAATATCTCAGTTTAACCTTAATCACCACCATTTGCAACATTTCCACCTTACATCTTCGCCGTCACCGCCAACTGTCTCAATCAATATTAATCTTTTTTAAAAAAGAAAAAAATATAACTTTATCTAAACGGGTTTTCAAAATTCTCAAAGTCTTAAAACCGAAAAAAATGTGTCTTTAGTTATAGAAAATATTCTTTAACTTTCTATTTCACTTTCTTTAGAAAAAGGGAAAGACTTTTATTTCTAGAAATGAGCTATAAATTTAGAGAACACGTTTCGATTATATTTTTTTAAAAGTTATAAAATGCAAGAGGATCTAAAAAATGAAAGAAAAAATATAGAAAAAAGTTAAAGAGCCATTTCCTAAATTACAGTTAAATTTTGAAAAATTAGGGGCCGTTTAGTTGGTGAAAAATTTCTCAATTTTTCCATCTCTAAATTCTTTGAGAAGGGATGGTTTTTCTTCTCTAGAGAAGAGTTGAGAATTTTGAAAACGCGTTTAGTTGGAGTGATATTTTTCTTTTTAAAAATGATAATAAGATTACCTCAAGTTGTGACGGTGGCGGCGACGGCGGGCGGTGGCGGTGACGGTCGGCGGTGGAGGATGACACGATAGTTTAGGGGTAGAATGGTGTATGTGTTTTTTTTGAGTTGAGAAAAAAAATGGGAAAGAAAAAAGTGAGAATACTAAAATGGGCTTTTCAATTTCTTAGTTAAAATTTAGAAAATGAGAATTTCATTTTTTTTGAAAATTGTTGAAAAAATGTGCGACTAAACGCGTTTTCAGTTTTTTCATTTTTTTATGAAAAATTTCTTGGAAAAATAGAAAATTTCTCACCAACTAAACGCACCCTTAGTTTTTCATTCTTTCAAAAAAATTTCTAAAAAATGTGACTAAATAGGTTTTCAATTTTTTCAATTTCTAATAAAAAATTTCACAAAAAAATAAAGTACATTTCACCAACTAAACATACCTTTAATTTCCTCAATAGCTTGTTTCAAATCTTCATTACCAATATGGATCATTACAGACTTATACCAATAATTGGTGTTAGTCAACGGCAACCAAATTTTCCCGTGAAGTTTGACCACAATAACAACACGTATTTGTATTTAGTTAGTTCCAAAGTTAATCTTATGATAAAATGTATTTACATATCTTTTACTCCGTATGACATTTCTCTACTTATTCAGACTTGGGGTACCGTTGCTCACTATCCCCGCCGGTACGATGTGACATGCATTTTGGCGTCATCATAGTCGAGCCAGGGTACTGAATCCTCCTGCGCCAGTTGTTGAGCCAGTTTTTGGCCGGTGTGAGTTTGTGGAAGAAGCAAAAACAAAACTAATATCACCATTATAAAACGGCTAATTTTTAAAATATTTTTTCTTTTTAATTCTAAATTTTTTAAACACTATAAATAATACCTCATTTAACGAATTTTCACATAACTTTTTCTAACAAAAACATACTCTCTACAAAAAATGTCTAGTGATGATTCTTTTTTCAATGCATCCGATGAAGATGATTTGAGTGACATTTTGTTGATTACGCAAGCTGTTCAGTATCATCAATCGTTGCAATAACAAAGAAGTTCACGTATATGTAATTCGATACATCGTGATCGTGAGACTGCTGAAGAACGTATGTTAGACAACTATTTTGGTGATGAATCAAAATATCCGGAGTACGATTTTAGACGTCATATAAGCCGTAAACTATTTTCAGAAATAGTCAAAGGTATTGAAAGTTATGCTTTTGATCCTCTTCCAGAGTGTTTTAAGTTCTTTAAAGTCCTACCCGATTCTACGGGGTCGCATGAGTCTTAGTATTATTATGAGATGCACGTCCGTCATACACCAATAAGCATATGACACAACATCTGGTACATTTGATGAATATTTACAAACGGGTGAACTTTGTACACGTGATTGTTTACATAAGTTTTGTAAGCGCATTATTTATTTGTATATGCTCGAGTTTTAAGAAAACTGGACTCAAATGACATTCAAAAATTATCTGCAACGCATAAGAGGGTTCACGGGTTTCCAGGAATGCTAGGAAGTATTGATTATATGCATTGAGAATGGGTTAACTGCCCTAAAATATGGCACGAGCAATTTGGTAGAGGTGAGTAAAAATATCCAACTATAATGCTTGAAGCTGTGGTGTCGTATGATTTGTGAATTTTGCATGCATTTTTTAGGATAGCGGGTGCGAATAACGATCTTACTGTTTTAAATAATTATTCGTTATTGGACAACCTTCTTGATTACATCGCCCCGGTGGCTCTGTTTGAAGTAAATAGAGTTATATTTCAAAATGAGTATTACCTAGCTGACGAGATTTACCCACGGTGGGCAAGTTTTGTCAAGTCACTTTCGGTTGCACGAGACGAGAAAATTGGCCTCTTTGAACGATGACAAGAAGGTGCTAGAAAGAATGTTGAAAGAGCTTTTGGTGCACCTTCTTTGAACGAAAATTGGCCTCTTTGAACGATGACAAGAAGGTGCTAGAAAGAAAATTCTTCAACGAAATCTTATTGTGCATATTTGCAACGACATCTACAATATCAACAAGGAAATTAATTTATTCATAATTTCATATATTTTTTAAATTTTCGTATTTAAACTTCGTATCTTATTTTATTATTATTATTTTTTTTGTGTTGTTATTTGTATTTTTATTTGATGAATTATGAAATTTATTTTGTTTGAAAAAATGGAAAAGTAAATAAAACGGTAGGTGTGGCCCTTTAGGTTCAAGATATGAGTGTGGGGGTATTTTGATGTGTAAATGTTAAAAGTGAGATGATGAAGCGGCGCTGAGATGACAAACTGGCTTGAGCAAAACGGTAGCTAGCACTCTTTATATTTTGTCACTAATAGTTACCAGCTATAGGGTAGAATAATAGATATACAATATCAATGCATACTATTTACTTATTTAGAATGAAAAAGTATAATATCCTCAATTTAAAATGTGAAAAGATACTGATTTACAGTATATCAAAAAGAATGAATCAAATTCAAATGTCAAATCGTTAAATCGATATTCCAAATGATTAATATTCTGTAAACATAAGATAAAAGCATTGATTAACCACTTTTAGTAATGAGGAAAATTATTTGGGAATCAGGAACTCGTATATGGAAGAACTAAAATTAAAAGGTGCTCAGTGTCAACACAAGAATAATTAGAATGACAAAAAGATGATGCTAAAAAACAAGTGTAAATTTACCGAAGTTTTTCATATAATAAATGAAAACGTTATTTTAAGAGCATTTACGAAAAGAGAACCTTTGGAAAAAAATAATTGAAACAATAGAAAAGCTAAATTTTGATATGTGACGAAATGATGAAACTATGTATTCTTTTTTTAAGGGTCGAAGAGGAGAAACTTAATTGGCCAATTAAAGTCAAAGTTGATATATGATTTGAGCAAAATTGAATGATTTCGTTTTGAGATTACAAGGGGAAAAATGCATAAGAAAACACTACGTGTTTGAGATATCTAAGCTGTTAAATATTATTAAACAATTTCAAATTCTTATAAGCCCGTATATTAAAATTTTGCATAATTGTCAATCTTTTTACATTTTTTGCACCGTTTTTTGCTCCTTCAGTATCTATTTTCTAAAAAAGTCCTCACTTTTACACCGTTAGTCCTTCCGTTAATATTTTGCACTGTTGTCAATCTTTTTACGTTTTCGTCCATTTTTAACGTTGTCATCTGTTTTTTAACGTTTTTGTCCATTTTTTTATGTTTTTATCAATTTTTTTATGTTTTCATCAATTTTTTTATGTTTTTGTCCGTTTTTAACGATTTCGTACATTTTTTTAACGTTTTTGTCAATCTTTTTACGTTTTCGTCCATTTTTTACGTTTTTGTCAATCTTTTTACGTTTTTGTCCATTATTCTCTTCTAGTTTTTTTTACGTTTTCGTTTATTTTTACACGTTTTCGTCTAATTTTTTACATTTTTGTCCCTTTTTTAACTTTCTCGTCCATTTTTTTTTAACTTTTTGTCCGTTGTTTTACATTTTTGTCCGTTTTTTTAATGTCTTGTTCGTTTTTTACGTGTAATTTTTTCAAAATTAAATTACGTTTTTGTCCGTGTAATTTTTTCTAAACTTAAAAAAGGACGAAAACATATAAAAACGGACGAAAAAAAATGGACGAAAACGTAAAAAAATGGACAAGAACGTAAAAAAATGGGCGGAACACATAAAATGGACGAAAACAGATAAAAACGGACAAAAAGGTAAAAAACGGACAGAAACGTAAAAAAATGGACGAGAACGTAAAAAACGGAAAAAACGTTAAAAACAGACGAAAACGTTTAAATATGGACAAAAACGTAAAAAACAGACGAAAACGTATAAAAATAGACAAAAACGTATAAAACAGACGAAAATTGATAAAAACGAGTTTAAGCCAAAAAAGAAAACGGATAAAAATGAGTTTAAACCCGAGTTCGAGCCTATGCTGCCCTTTTTAATTCATTTTAAAAAATGAGGACTAACGGTGCAAAGAATTTTAGCGGAGGGACTAAATGTTATTTTAACACTTAACGGGTAAAACTAATGATGTTAGTGATAAGGGATGATTAGTGGCAAAGGTTTGAGGACTTAGTGATGTTTATTGCCTAAGGTTTGAGATAGGGATGATATCTGCTAAAATACACAAACCATAGGGATGATTTTTGCAGTTTACTCTATTAATTACTAACCACGATTAGGCCAGAATGTATATCTTTAGGTATAAACTTGTAAAATTGATGAAGAAGTATCAAGTTGAAAATGAACCTCGAGCTAGAGTTATCACTAATACCAACTTTTTATAAAGCAAGATCTTTATATTTTATTGTTTTAATAACTATAGAATACGATTACTGTGAATATTATCAGTTTATTTAATTCCCGATGAAAACGACGCCGTCTCCATCCCTGTAGCACTTTTCCCGCCAAAAAAACCAGGCCACCTCTTAGCCCAGCTATGGCTTCTCTAGCCCAATTTCGCTGCATATACTAGGTCCAAACTCTCCCCATATTCCACACACACCCAGAAGTTACCACACACCCGTACACCGGCTTTAACTTTATGCATTCATATACCAGCCACACAAGATCAAGGGGAGGATTATTAGAAGCAGGAGAAACAGGATCTTCAGGTCACAAATTTTCGCAAACCCAGGTATGTTAATCACCAGATTTAGATATGAAAAATAAGGGTTCCGTTTTTGAAAAATTGTGCTTTTTTTGTTTAGTTAAATTTGGTGATTTTACTTGATGGGTTTCCATGGATTTCTTGAACTGGGTCATTGATTATTTGTTGTTTTGTTTGTTAATTTGTGTTAAATTAAGACCTGGTGAAAAACCCCTAAATTTTGTGCTTTTTTCCTTTTCGTTTATATTGGTGAAATTGGTTGATGGGTTATTCAACTCGATGTGTTTTGTGAACTGGGTTATTGATTAATTGTGTTTAATTTTCCGGGTTTTGAGGTTTAGGATACTCGGTATTGAGGATGAAAAATGGGAAAAGGATGGTGAAAAACAAGGTCAAAGTAAAGGGAAATATTCGACCAAATGTTCGTGATTCTGCTTAAACAGCCTTCGTGATTCTGCGGGTATGTTACAATACTAATGTACACGCATTCTAAACTTTCTAGCAGCCCTTGGTTTGTGTCTTCTTAATTATTTTGTGTTCTAATCATTGTAGGTGCAGCTGATCCACAATTAGTGTAGGAGGATCAGGTCAATGGAAAAAAAAGGGTGCGTGAAGAAGTTAGCCCTTTGTTTCGGGTTTTGGATGTTTTGTTTCATGCAGTTCTGACATGCTGGCTATTTGGACAAAAACTATCCAATGTTATTTGAGTGGTATATTATTTGCTCACTAATTAGGAGGCCGTAGGTTAGTCTTAGCGAAAACATCTGTGAAATAGGTGATGTAAGACTATTTTGGGTGTGAAAAAAAAAAAGGCCTAAGTTCTAATATTTTTGGAACAAAATCTTCATGTAGTGCTTTTTAGTTATAGTCAAATTAAATAAAAATGAACATAATGTTGTAGTCACTAAACACATTACAAAGGAAATATGATTTCTAGCTTACAAAAATTGTTCGTGGTTAAAACTTTTAGCTTCAAAATTAACAAAAAGCAACTGAAAAATTAAATGATATTTATAGAAAATTCTTAAAGATATGCAATTTACGGTGACTCCATGATGTTGATGCCTTGCCTGAGGTATCTATTGCAAGGAGATTCTCCAATGGGATAACTATTAATGAATCGGGTCCGATTACCGGCGTGGGAGATTTACGTAGCCAGCAGTTTTCGGACTTTGACGATGTTGCTAGCAAGGGAAAGTGGAAACTATATGAGATGCGGGCAATTGGCCCCTTGTAACACCTCCGGTTTCGTGATAGGCAGCGGAATTCAAACTGGGTGTTACTCGACGGCACAACAGTCATATTAATAGAAAACGATCTCTAATTGAGTCGTTTTAAAAGATTTATCATTCAAATTATATAAATATCAGAGATTTCAAAATGAGGTCCTAGATGGTTTCATGTTTACAAATTACATTAAATGAGTTTTCGAATGATAATAAGATTTATAGCCCTATTGAATATCCGTGCTCCTCCGTGCCAGCCTTGTTCATTATGAACCTAGAAATACATGCTAAAGTGTCAACACGAGGTTGGTGAGTTCATAGAGTTTAGTGACAAAAATGTAATGTAAAACATTTGAATGATGATTTCCTAGCAAAGGCATCGTAAATCCACTCAGTTCCAAGCCCCGCCCATACAAGACTTGCAACATGTGTGTTTACAACCCACTGCCAAATATGATCTGGTTTATGTGAACAAAAGTAATACTTGTATCTAGATTCAAAGATAAATGTAGCAATACCGCTATATAAACAATTTTTACAATGATGCCATATAAATAATGATGACAATGAAGTGGAAGCCATAATACTACGTTTTTGAATACTAGTGCAATGGGAAGATAATGAGGTATGTCACATGTAAACACATAAAGCATTTGAGTAAACCACAAACATTGAGTAAGGCAATTGGTGTTTAAGTAAACAAGTAGCATGTTCAAGTAAAACAAGTATTGCATTTATATAAAAACGAGCATGTATTCTCCCCCAAAGAGTTGACAAAACAATTAAAAGAGTAGGGGCTATGACTCACTGTGAGTTATGTAGTAAGTAGTGTAAATGGTAGTTGAATCGCTAAGGTCTCTATGAGCAACCTATAATAGAATATTGCGACTTAAGTTTGGAGTAATGTCAAAGAATATGAAGAATTGCCTATATATGTCTTGCATATTGTTCATGATGTAGTACTTAGTATATAGTGTAAGTCTTTGAATAAAAGTGGTTTATGAAACATGTATAGTTTATATATCTCTTACTACCCTTCGGGCCATCATAATTCAGAGGTCATGTAGTAAACGTTCGAGGAGCTAGGACACTTTAATTTGTAAATCCAGCAACTCGTCGATCCGTTTACTCAAATGGAACCCCTCACATGAAGCTCCCTAGTGTTGTAGTATCCGATAGAAAATATATGTTTTTGATCTTTAAAGGTTATATGACCGAATAGTTGAATAAACTTAGGAAAATTTACTTTAAATGAAGATTGTTATTATCAATGAGTTTCTTAAGCCTAGAATGGATATTACTTGCAAAGTTTAATAGTCATTTGATGGAGTAGATCCAAATTGGTTGATTATGTAACAACTAGCACTTTAGTTCATATTTTCGACTTAGAAAGTTATATGGTCTTTAGCCGAGGCTTTGCCGTGACTTGGTCATTGCTTCCATGGTATTGAGACTCATCCTTGGCCTTAGCCATGGTTGTGGTCTTGGCTTTAAGGTCATTAGACCTCTTGGTTTTACTTAGTCATAACAAATACATGGTCATTTGGTATTAAAAATGGGCTGTTAAGAATTTGAAGGAAAATATCACTCGTTATGCGTTTTCAGGGTTCGAGCTTCTTTGCACCTGAACGAAAACGTCGTTCCGGACAACTTTCGTGTTTTAACTTTTTAATGAAACAGACCAGAATTCCTCAAAAAAAAATTTCAAATTTTGATCAGAATGCTATTTTGGCAGATTCGGCCTTTTGGTTTTGCTAACTTCTTTTGGCCGTATCTTTTGACTCGTATACTCGTTTAAGGTGGTTCAAATTGCTATGTTTTCCTTGTAAAGTCCTCTTTAACAGTAGGTAAGTTTCCAATATCATGGTTATACTATTTTGGTCGAATTTCACAATATATGTCACTAGTTTTCTTGTTTATGTCCATTTAGCTAACATATGGTTCCCTTAACTTGTTTTAAAGGTTTTTGTACATCATGAACACAATATAAAGACCATATATAGCATACATGAATTATAATAAGCATGAGAATGATATTGAGCAAGAACGTATATTAGGGTTTCTTACAACTTTAGGCTTTCTAAGAAAGGAAAGTAACAAGTAAGGATATGACTTTGATTGAACAAGCTTCTCTTTACTTTAGCAATCCTTCTACACCCTTGTATTCTTGAATGATTTGTGATGAGGTTTTAGGTGACTTGAGTGGATCTAAACTCAAGAGGATCACCTAAACTTGCAAGGAATTGATGTAGTTTTACTTGTAGCTTGAATTCTCTTGGATAATACTTGAAGTAGAAGATCAAAGAAGAGTGTTTTTGTGTTTTTGATGTTATCAATGACCAGGAAGAAGGGGACGGAGTATTTATAGTGCCTTGGTTTATATTTTTGCTTAGATAAGTTAATACTTGTTTGATTTTTGACCATAAGACTTTCTATGGCTTAAAAGTATACACATGATGCATACTTGGTTGTTTTTAGGCCATATACATTCCAAGGCTCATCACCAAGACAACAAGGCCTTGGTGAGTCCCCTCTACATGTTTATGGACAAGGAGGGAAGACTAGGTGGATGAATCTTGGCCTTATATAAGTTACGAAGTGAATTTTGGTCCGTTAATCGTTAACTGTAAGTCATAAAGTCATGAAACTTAAAACCGGGTATCGGAAAAATGTGAAACTTGAAAGAATGACTAAACTTGTAAATATACTCCATAATAAAATATAAAATGAGTGGTAAGTTCCATCGGGTTGCTCAAACCCTGTTAAAACTGGAAACGCGGGTCTAAAACGCGTAATACGTAAAACGTACGAATATTGTGTAAAATTGAGAAAAGTAAAACGTTATTTTTCTAATAGGATAATAATGAATTAAAATGACTTATAATGTCTAGACTGGGCTCAGTCTAGTGTCGGTTGGTATTTAATATCTTTTAGACATAAAACCGTAAGCCTAAAAATCAAAGAATGATTTACAAAATCAAAGAATGATTTTTGGTCAAAGGAGGAGGGAAAATATGTTGACTTTTCCAAATTATAAAAGTTTCTAATCATCTCATAAAATGCAGTGCAGGTATAGGCTAAGGTTACAGATAAGTAAAAGTACTTAAAACGTAATTTTCTGTTTTTCACGACCCAGGGTCTATTTGGTACCATTTTTCTTAATCATCAAAAATTCTATAATTAATCATGAGTGTAACAAACATTTATCTGATGCGGGAAAAATTGACGCGGTTGGTTTCCGTTGTGCGTAGGATTTTTAAACGACGTTTAAGCCAAACGTGTAGTTCCTTAATAATTTTCGCGAAAATGATCTGATGAGTGTCAAAGTTTTATTTTATCATGGAAATGATTTATCACATGAGAATATGAAATAAAAATTAAATTTCAGAAAATAAATAGTGAAAGTGAATAGTGATGAGTGTGTAAATACTCATCATTTCTGTTACATTTAAACAGCAAAAACATATAAAAACACACAGGAATGCCTTAAAATACATAAAATATCCCTGGATTGTGTTTTTATGCAAAAGGATTGAAAACTGATGAAAAACAAAACATTTCACATAATTTACAGTTTCAGTCCCTGAACTTTGAAAAATTGGCAAAACTAGTCCCTGGTAAATCAAAACATGAAAAATATCATCAAAGGTCCTTAGGGATTTATAAGTTGTCAAGTATAGTCCTTTAAAGTTAAAATTTTCAAAATGACAACTTTAGTCCCTCAAGTTTGGAAAATGTCAAAAATAGTCCCTAAGGTTTTGTAAATACAAAAATATGAAAAATAAGCCTTGTACTATTATTAAAAGACAAAAATGGACCTTATGATAACTTTTGAGAAGTTACAAGTTAAACCCTTCAAAATTCAGAAAATTACAAGTTAGGTCCCTGGAGTTTGTGGAATTGGCAGAAAAGGTCCCTGGTATTTGAAAAATGAAAAATCATACTTTTGGTCCTTGGGTTATTCAATAATGACAAAAATAGTCCTTATAAATATTTGGGAAAGTTGCAAAACCAGCCCTTCTATTTTTGTGAAAATTACAAATTTGGTCCTTGTTTAATACCTAAACCAACCGGACCCCTTTTATAATTATAAACCCCAAACCAATCCAGTCCAAAACAAAACAGCCCTCCCCTTTTTATTTTTCCTTGGGCCTAGCCTTTTTCCCATCCCACCAAAGCAAACCCAACACCCTTTTAATAAAACGGGGGTTTGACCCCCCTCGTTGACCCTTCTTCCCCAAACCACCCCCACTGTACACTGCCCTCACCTCCACCCTTCTTCCCAATACCAGGTGGTATTGCCACCTCTTCACCACCACCTCACACCCCCTCATCATTTCAACCCACATCACACTAAATGCAATTCCCACCCTTTTTCCACCATCTTCACCACTGTAGCACCCAACCTTCTAGTTTTTCTTCCATACTTCCCCAAGTTGGTCAGAAATATCTCAAATGTTCCCCCTTAGTCACCACTAAACCCCAAATTTCTTTAATTGTTCTGAAACTGCCTCAAGCAGCCTATGAGACTTTTGGCGCCAAAATCCTTTTAAATGGCCATGATCACTTTGACTCATCCAATGGTTGGTTTTATTGATGGGAAAGGTTCAGAGACATGTGGGGAGTCTAAAAAAGATATAAAGAAAGAAGGGGAAGCAGAAGAGAGTAGTATCTAGTTTAAATTTCAATAATGTATGTCGATTAGAAAAGTTTTCAATTTCCAGTGTTGTTCTAAGCTTTCAAGTATTGTATTTTGTGTTCTCAGTGATAAATAAATCTTTTTCAAGTTCCAATTTCAATTTCAAGTCCCAATTTCATGTTATGCAAATTTCGAATTAAAAATCCAATGTTGTCAAATGATAGTTACAATGGTTGTTATGGATTAGATTAGGTCACTTAAGCTCCAATGAAGTTCTATAAAGACTTCTAGTAACTTAAAACTCGTGATAGCTAAAAAAATTCAACAAAAACACCTTTAGTCAACGAAAGTCAAACTGAGGAGACTTGGTTTTGATTCTGATTCAGAGGTGATTTAAGGAAGGGAAGTAGCTTTGGAATGTGGGTTAGTGGCTTATGGAAGCCTTAGGATTGATCTTGGTACTTGGTTCTGTGGTTTGAGCAGGATTGCACAAAGTGAGTTTATTTCCAACTTTTCCATTTTCTGATTAGTACTTAGTTGCTTAGCTATTTGTTTTTATTGTTTTTTTAAGTTTATTTTTAGTTGATTAGTGATAATTTAGATTAAATATCAGTTGGTAATAGATTAGTTTGATTTGTACTTAAAATTTGTATGTGACTGCCTATTTATTTTTACTTAGTCATCTTTGGTATTTGTGTTTTATTTGTAAGTTTGTAACTAATAAGTGTTAATTGGATCATAAGAGGCCTGTGGAACTTATTTCCTTAGGATTAGAGCAGCTCATTCATAAAAATTCTTCATAACAGTCAAATAAGGATGTGTTTGGCACATGTGTGTTCCTGGTATTCTAGTTGATTTTCTTTGTCAAACTTAGTCTAAATAAGTCATTTTAGTTAATATTAGGTTGTGGAAAATATAAAATCCAGGCTGTTAGTGAAAGAAAGTCAAAATCAAGGTTAAGGTTCCTTAACTCGGCCATCTGTTGGATCAGTGGATTCTAAACCCACTCAAATCTTTTCATTAATTGTTGTTGTATCTTAATTTCATGTTAGAATAACTTAACATATCATTTCTAGTCAGTAAATTAATATCAAAACTCACAAAAGTCAAAAACTCAAGTTTTACTAAAAAGTCAAAATGTGTATGAGCAGAAAATCTCCAATATGGCAAGAATTAATCTGATTTTTGTGTTTGGATTTGAGGCCTGAAACTTGTTGTGTGTTGACTCTACCAGCTGAACCCTTGATTTTCATAAGTTTTATAATTTTGTGAATTTTTTAAGTGGACCAAAGTACCCCTTGAACTGACCTGCAGGGCAACCATTTGCCCTGTGCACTCAGACCCCAGCAACACACTCAACTTTGGTGCTCATTTGTGGTTAACCCAGTGGGTCCCACGCCCCATAATTAGGCTCTTACAACCCCCTCCTACCAGGCTTGAACCCTTGACCCTTGGTCTGACCTTTGCACCACTGGGACCCACCTGAAATCAGCTTGAAAGTCTGTCCCATTTCTGACCCAGAACTTCAATAAGCAGTTGCTTATTTTAGCTTTTTAGCTTATTCATTGAGCTTATATCAGCAAATCTAGCTTATTTAAGTCAAAACAACTTATTTGTACCAGGTTTCATCCTTGTGGACCCCACATAAGTCCATTTGTTCTTAATTCCTTCTTTGGTCAAACTTGGTCAACTGTTTTGGTAATAAGCACTCATAGTGCTTATTCTGAGTTCATAAATTATTTTCCTTTATAAAAGTTTCTTATTTTAAGTATTTTATTAGTTTTATAAAAGAAAAACCAGAAAAGAACAAACTTAATTATAGTGATAGCTTCTATTTAATAGAAATTATCTATTTAATTTTCTTTTTAGCTTATTTATAAGCACTTCTGCTATTTTATATTTTTATTAAATCTCTTATATATTAAAGTAATTTTATAAATTTTTCCAGAATTTTCCTTTATCATTTGGTATTATTTAGAATTAATATTAGTTAAATTAACAATTGATTAATAAATAAGAATTAAATAGCATAATTTTATTTTATAAAGTACCACATAGTTTTTATAATTTTTATAGCTTTTATATAAGGTAAAATAATTTTATAAATTTTTCTAGGATTTATACTGTTCATTTTCTATTTTTAATAATATAATTAGTTTAATTGATAATTAATTAATAAATAGAATAATAATTAGTAAATTAGATTAAAAATACATAATATAAACTTTTTATAATTTTTTTATGATTCCTGTGATGGTTAATTAGATATATAAAATTTTTCATAATTATCTAAGTCTTTTTAGTATTTATAATAATTTAAATCAATATAATTAGTTAAATAATAATTAAATAATAATTAATTAATAATAAATAGATAAATAGTGTGAAAAATATAATTTTAATTTTAAAATAAGTTTTATAATATTTTAGACTTTTAGAAATTTTAATTTTGAATTTCTAGACTTATTTTACATTTTTCTATTTATTAGTCAATTATTAACTAATTAAAAATAGTTATTAAATAATAATAATTAATTAAATTGTTATAAAAATAGTTTTAATTTTCTAATAAGTTTAGGATTCCAAAAATATTATTTTCATATTTGTGGAAGTTATATTTTACATAATTCACATTTAAATTTCATACGTTTACGTTTACTTAAATATAAACGTATTTTTTATATCTTTTTATATCTTTTAGGTTTTATTAAAATTTTAAATAAATTAGTAATATTAAAATAAATATTTCAAGTTTATTTAATTTGCATTTAAGCTCTTAAGGCTTGCAAATTCCTACTATAGTTAAAGTTGTTTTTGTTTACGTTTAATTATTAAACGTTTACGTTTTCCAGTCCCTTTTTCACTTGTACTTATCTGATTTCACGTATTAGTTGATATAGCTTATTAAAGCTATTCACACTTATATTTCAGTAGTACAATCACTTAAACCCTTTTCCTGTTCAATTCACCTGATCTCGAAGTCGTTTTATTTCAGATTTCACGCCTCGTTGGGATCTAACGATCTGGGGAAACACTAAACTCCACGGAGTATTGGCCTAAGCTGTTTGACTTGTTGACCATTACTTGGTTGATATTATTTGACTGTTTGAGGCCAATCAAAAATTTGGTGCCGCTGCCGGGGAGGTGTGCTGCGTATTACGACTTTTTGAAATATCTGTGAGTTTGAATTATCACACTTTGTTATATATCATCTTTTTGTCTATATTTCTTTTCTATTTCCCGTCACTCTAAGTATTCTTAGAGTCGTCTCTAGCGCATGCGCACTCGTTCTTCTAGGTCAACAAGCCCTTTACGTGAGCTTGTCAGAATTCCTCGAAGACGCCGTAGACGTTCTGCCCCAACAGCCGTATCTGAGGTACGTGTTGTTTCCCCAAAGAAAGTTATCATGGCGGAAGACCGTCCGATGAATGAGCTTCTCCAAGCACCCATTGAGGGTTACGGAGATGCTATTGTTGTTCCAGCCATTGTGGCTGAATATTTTTAGCTCAAAACCGGGTTACTAAATCTAGTAACCTCAAGCCAATTTTATGGTTTTGAGAGGGATGATCCTCATGCTCATATTCGATGGTTTAATAAAATTACCTCTACCATCAAATACAAGAACGTCCCTTCCGAAGCAGTCAAACTTCTTCTTTTCCCATTTTCTCTTGAGGGAGCAGCCAGGATTTGGCTGGAAAAACAACCTCCTCGTTCAATAACCTCATGGGAAGATTTAGTTACCAAATTTGTAAACGAATTTTTTCCCCCGTCCAGAACAACAAGTCTTAAAAATGAAATTATCAAATTTACTCAAAGGTTTGATGAATCGTTTGGTGACGCATGGGATCGTTTCAAAGAATTGCTTCGTCGATGTCCTCATCATGGTTTCACTGAATTGATGCAAATTGACACGTTTTATAATGGTGTGAGTCAATCTGACCAAGATTCTCTCAATGCCTCCGCGGGAGGTAATTTTTTGAGCAAAACCACAAAAGAAGCTTTAGAAATCATTGAAAATAAGCCCAAGGTCCGCACTACACGCACAAAACCATATAACTCCCAAGTGAGTGCTGGTCCTTCTTCTTCATCACCCGTGAGTACTTCTAGCACCGATGCTAAGATAGATAAACTCACGGACGCCATTCAAGCTTTGGTTCTCTCAAACCAGAAAAAAGTCACTTTCACACAAAACCCTTCACATGCTGAAGTAAAAAAGGTGGAAGTTTGTGTCACTTGTGGTGGCCCACATGCTTACTACAATTGTACTGCCACCGATGGTAGTCCTTTTGAAGCCAATGCCTTAGCCGGTACTACAAATCAGGGAGGTAATCAATACCGTCCTCAAATGGAACCAAGTTACCGTGCTAACACACATATGGGACCACCCAGGTTTAACCAAAACCCAAATTTGCAAAACAGAAACCAGAACCAACCTCGAATGAACCAAGGTTATCAAAACCAAGGGAATTTCAATCCTGGACAGAATCAAGGTTTCCACAATCAAGGAAACTTTAACAGAAACAATTTCAATCCCGGAAATCATTTTCAGGGAAATGGTAATCCAAATCAGGGAAATTTTCAGCCACAACAAGGTTATAATCAAAATAACCGTGTCCAAAATATCCCCAACCAAACACAAGCCATTCTCCCAGCTCCACAATCATCATCTGATGAGTTGTTGAAGCAGTTCATGAAAACTCAAGAAGAGACAAACAGGTTGTTGGTCAGCCAGATTTCTGAAATTAAGAAATCTTTAAATGAATGATCCTCGGGCTCTGGAAAACTTCCGAGCAACATGATCGCAAACCCGAGGGGCGATGCAAAGGCGATCACGACCAGGAGCGGAGTTTCATATGATGGACCCACTGTTCCCACTACCCCTTCTTCTTCTTCTTCTTCCAAGGTAGTGGAAAATAACGCTGACGTAAATAAGGACGAAGTACTTCCTACTCATAAGGGAGGTACCCAAGACGTCCCACCTCATGTTGTCCCGAAACCCAAACTAAAACCTAGAGTTGTTTTTGAACCCAATGATATTCCAGTTGAAACACCTCAGTCCAAACCTTCTACCTCCTCTATTCCTTACCCCTAACGCTTGAGTGAACAAAAGCTCCGTGAAAAAGCTAGTCACCAGATGGATAAATTCTTTCAAATCTTCCAAGATTTGCATTTTGACATTAGCTTTGTGGATGCTATTATTCTGATGCCCAAATTTGCATCGACAATCAAACACTTGTTAAGCAACAAGGAGAAACTGTTTGAAATGGCAAAGACTCCCTTGAATGAGAACTGCTCAGCAGTTCTTTTAAAGAAGCTTCCCGAGAAGCTGGGAGATCCTGGAAAATTTCTAATACCATGTGTATTTCCGGGAATGGTTGATTGCTATGCCTTGGCCGATCTTGGTGCAAGTATCAACCTAATGCCATATTCAGTTTGGAAGAAACTTTCTCTTCCTGATCTTACTCCTACCTGCATGACTTTAGAGCTTGCAGGCCGATCGATATCTCGTCCTCTCGGCATTGCCGAGGACGTGTTTGTGAAGGTAGGAGAATTTCATCTCCCTGCTGACTTTGTAGTGGTTGATTTCGATGCTGATCAAAGGGTCCCTCTCATTGTTGGGAGGGGTTTCCTTAGAACGGGACGTGCTCTTATCGATGTATTTGAGCAAGAAATCACTCTGCGTGTGGGTAATGAAGCTGTTACATTTAACCTCGATCAAACCTCGAGGTACTCCTCCAATTATGATTCTGAAGCAGTTAATCAAATAGATATCATAGACATTGCTTCGGAGGAGTATTCTCAAGAGTTTCTTGGTTATTCTCATAATTCTGTGAGTGGGGATGCCACTCCATCATCTGAACCTATCATTTCCGACTCTTCCCCTTCTCTCACTCCGTTTGAGGGAAGTGATTTCCTTTTGGAAGAGGTCGAGGCTTTTCTCAAAAGTGATTCAGTTCCATCGGGAATTGATAACACTGAGATTGATCTGGAGGGAGATATTCTTCTCCTTGAGAGATTGCTAAATCAAGACAATTCTCCTCCACTCCCTCCCATACAACTTCATAATCAGGAAATCAAATATGTTGAGAAAACTGATGATTTTCCTGAGGTCGAGCTCAAGGACTTACCTCCTCATCTTGAATGCGCATTCCTGGAGGGTGATGATAAATTACCCGTCATTATTGCTAAAGGTTTAAGTGTTGAGGAGAAGATTGCTCTCATAAAGGTCTTGAAGTCAAACAAGCAAGCAATTGCTTGGAAACTCTCTGATATTAAGGGTATTAACCCAGATTTTTGTACACACAAAATCTTGATGGAGGATGACTTCAAGCCCGCGGTGCAACATCAAAGAAGGGTGAATCCAAAAATCCATGATGTGATTAAACAAGAGGTTCTTAAACTTCTTGATGCAGGATTGATTTACCCTATCTCTGACAGTCCATGGGTTAGTCCCATTCATTGCGTCCCAAAAAAGGGTGGCATTACTGTTGTCACTAATGAGGAAAATGAGTTGATTCCAACTCGGCTGGTTACCGGATGGCGTGTTTGCATTGACTATCGTAAGTTAAATGACGCCACCCGCAAAGACCACTTTCCGCTACCCTTTATGGACCAAATGCTTGAGAGATTAGCAGGAAACGAGTACTATTGTTTCCTTGATGGTTTCTCAGGATACTTCCAAATCCCCATTGATCCATCAGATCAAGAAAAGACAATCTTTACATGCCCTTATGGAACCTTCGCTTATAAACGTATGCCTTTTGGCTTATGTAATGCTCCAGGTACGTTTCAGAGGTGCATGATGGCCATATTTACCGACATGATCGGTAAAACCATGGAGGTCTTTATGGATGACTTTTCGGTCATTAGGGATTCATTCCAAACATGTCTCACCAATTTAGAAAAAATGTTGAAAAGGTGTAAAGACACCAATCTATGTCTAAATTGGGAAAAGAGTCACTTTATGGTCAAAGAGGGCATTGTCCTCGGCCATAAGATTTCCAAGAATGGGATTGAGGTTGACAGAGCTAAGGTTAATGTCATTGCAAAACTGCCTCACCCTACTACCGTCAAAGGTATTAGGAGTTTCTTGGGTCATGCCGGTTTCTATCGTCGATTTATACAAGATTTTTCTAAAATATCACGGCCTATGACTCATCTCCTTGAAAAGGATACTCCTTTTATCTTCTCACCAGAGTGCATCGAAGCTTTTGAAACATTAAAGAAAAAGCTTACTGAGGCACCCATTCTTATTGCCCCCGACTGGGATTTACCCTTCGAGCTTATGTGCGATACAAGTGATTTTGCTATCGGTGCAGTCTTGGGGCAACGCAAAACGAAACACTTCCAGCCTATCCACTACGCAAGCAAAACTATGAACGAAGCTCAAACACATTACACCACTACAGAAAAAGAATTATTAGCTGTGGTGTATGCTTTTGAGAAATTACGGACATACTTAATCTTGACTAAAAGCGTAGTGTATACGGATCACTCGGCTCTAAAATATCTATTTGCAAAACAAGATGCAAAGCCGAGATTGCTCCGTTGGGTTCTCCTCCTCCAAGAATTTGATATCATTATTCGTGATAAAAAAGGAGCTGAGAACCTGGCTGCTGATCATTTGTCCCGATTAGAGAACCCTCATCAAGATGTGTATGAGAAAAAGGAAATAAATAAAACATTTTCTCTCGAAACACTCAATGCGGTTGCTTTTCGCGGAGATTCTACTACCCCATGGTTTGCCGACTTCGCAAACTATCATGCGGGTAACTTTGTTGTGAAAGGGATGTCAACCCAACAGAAGAATAAATTCTTTAAGGATGTAAATCATTACTTCTGGGATGACCCCTACTTATTCAAAATCTGTGCGGATCAAGTCATCCGACGGTGTGTATATGGACAGGAAGCCACTGAAATTCTTATGGCTTGCCATGCTGGACCCACTGGGGGACATCATAGTCCCAATTACACCGCAAAAAAGGTGTTTGATTCCGGATTCTTTTGGCCCACAATTTATAAAGATGCCCAGGATCTCATTAAAACCTGTGACGCTTGTCAGCGTCATGCAAACATTTCACAAATAAATGAGATGCCACAAAATGCTATTCAAGTATGTGAAATATTTGATATCTGGGGCATTGACTTTATGGGGCCATTTCCATCATCTAGCGGAAACAAGTACATACTTGTGGCTGTTGATTATTTATCAAAGTGGGTTGAAGCGAAAGCTTTACCCACTAATGATGCCCGAGTTGTAGTGAAATTCCTTAAATCTCTTTTTGCCCGTTTTGGAACTCCACGTGCTATCATAAGTGATCGTGGTACGCATTTCTGCAATGACAAATTTGACAAAGTCATGCAAAAGTATGGTGTAACTCACCGTCTTTCTACCGCGTATCACCCACAAACAAGTGGGCAAGTGGAGGTTTCAAATCGTGGTATCAAAAGGATACTTGAGAGGACTGTTGGTGAAAACCGTGCTGCCTGGTCGGATAAATTAGATGACGCACTATGGGCTTTTCGTACAGCTTATAAAACACCTATTGGGTGTACACCTTACAAGCTTGTGTACGGAAAAACATGTCATCTACCGATGGAACTTGAGCACAAAGCCTACTGGGCATTGAAACATGCCAACTTTGACCTCAAAACTGCGGGTGATCACAGAAAAGTTCAAATGAATGAATTAAATGAACTACGCGATCAGGCTTACGAGAACTCTTTAATCTATAAAGAAAAAACAAATAGAATTCATGACTCAAAAATAAAGAACCGCGTTTTTAACGTTGGTGATCGAGTACTTCTCTTTAATTCTAGATTAAAGATCTTCTCGGGTAAATTAAAAACCCGTTGGACTGGTCCATTTACTATCACTAAGGTTTATCCATATGGTACCGTTGAGTTATCTCAAAATGACGGTCCATGTTTTAAAGTAAATGGCCATCGTGTGAAACACTACTTTGGAGAGGACATACCAAATATGGTTGTCCCGGATCTCCAAACTTTCCCCAAGGACAATTAAATTTGGGGTCGAGTCAAGCTAGCGACTCGGTTAACAAAAACAGTAGCTTCCTCATGGACAAATCAATTCGAGGTCGAGTCAAGCTAGCGACTCGGTAATAAAAAACAGTAGCAATATGGGTTTTCACTCATATTTCTGATTTCTTTCTCTTTTCTACTACCCTAGTGTGGGGGAGATGCCCCACATGTTGTATATATGTATATGTCTTGAAAAAAAAAATGTAAATAGCCTAAAATAAAGGTTATTAATATTTCCTTTTTACGTTCTAAGTATCGGTTTAACACCCGGTGTTTTGAATATTGAGGGCAATATTCATTTCTAAGTGTGGGGGGGGGGGGGGGGGGGATTCTCACGAATTCAAACACATGTTCCATCAAGCACCCTCATTTGATCAAAATTTAAAGTTTTTTCACACTTAGAAATGCAATAAATGGTTATCAGTCCGCCATGTCTAACCCACATAAGGATTGGCTAATCCAGGAGCAAACGGCTCTTGATAAAGATATCTCAAAACCGTTGATGGCTTGCAATTTGCCAAAAAATGTATGGTTCCTCAACTCCCCATATCCCATAAAGCGAATGAGTTGGCTAGCCCGCAAGATTATGGCTTGTGGTAAAGGCCGTGGAAAAACCATAATTGGTAATCAGCTCACCAAGATGTTGACTATTCCATCAAGAGTTGGCTAGTCCAGAAGCAAACGGCCTTTGGTAAAGACAAATCAAATCCGTTGACAGCTGGTGGTTTGCTAAAAATCACACGGTTATCAGGTGTGCCACAGTTCTTACACCTGGCTACTCCAGAAGTGATGGCTTTTGGTAAAGAGTAAAAATCCATTAAATTTTTCTCAAAAATATTGCTAGGGACTAGCAATAGTTTAGTGTGGGGGATTGATGAGTGTGTAAATACTCATCATTTCTGTTACATTTAAACTGCAAAAACATATAAAAACACACAGGAATGCCTTAAAATACATAAAATATCCCTGGATTGTGTTTTTATGCAAAAGGATTGAAAACTGATGAAAAACAAAACATTTCACATAATTTACAGTTTCAGTCCCTGAACTTTGAAAAATTGGCAAAACTAGTCCCTGGTAAATCAAAACATGAAAAATATCATCAAAGGTCCTTAGGGATTTATAAGTTGTCAAGTATAGTCCTTTAAAGTTAAAAATTTTAAAATGACAACTTTAGTCCCTCAAGTTTGGAAAATGTCAAAAATAGTCCCTAAGGTTTTGTAAATACAAAAATATGAAAAATAAGCCTTGTACTATTATTAAAAGACAAAAATGGACCTTATGATAACTTTTGAGAAGTTACAAGTTAAACCCTTCAAAATTCAGAAAATTACAAGTTAGGTCCCTGGAGTTTGTGGAATTGGCAGAAAAGGTCCCTGGTATTTGAAAAATGAAAAATCATACTTTTGGTCCTTGGGTTATTCAATAATGACAAAAATAGTCCTTATAAATATTTGGGAAAGTTGCAAAACCAGCCCTTCTATTTTTGTGAAAATTACAAATTTGGTCCTTGTTTAATACCTAAACCAACCGGAACCCTTTTATAATTATAAACCCCAAACCAATCCAGTCCAAAACAAAATAGCCCACCCCTTTTTATTTTTCCTTGGGCCTAGCCTTTTTCCCAGCCCACCAAAGCAAACCCAACACCCTTTTAATAAAACGGGGGTTTGACCCCCCTCGTTGACCCTTCTTCCCCAAACCACCCCCACTGTACACTGCCCTCACCTCCACCCTTCTTCCCAATGCCAGGTGGTATTGCCACCTCTTCACCACCACCTCACACCCCCTCATCATTTCAACCCACATCACATTAAATGCAATTCCCACCCTTTTTCCACCATCTTCACCACTGTAGCACCCAACCTTCTAGTTTTTCTTCCATACTTCCCCAAGTTGGTCAGAAATATCTCAAATGTTCCCCCTTAGTCACCACTAAACCCCAAATTTCTTTAATTGTTCTGAAACTGCCTCAAGCAGCCTATGAGACTTTTGGCGCCAAAATCCTTTTAAACGGCCATGATCACTTTGACTCATCCAATGGTTGGTTTTATTGATGGGAAAGGTTCAGAGACATGTGGGGAGTCTAAAAAAGATATAAAGAAAGAAGGGGAAGCAGAAGAGAGTAGTATCTAGTTTAAATTTCAATAATGTATGTCGATTAGAAAAGTTTTCAATTTCCAGTGTTGTTCTAAGCTTTCAAGTATTGTATTTTGTGTTCTCAGTGATAAATAAATCTTTTTCAAGTTCCAATTTCAATTTCAAGTCCCAATTTCATGTTATGCAAATTTCGAATTAAAAATCCAATGTTGTCAAATGATAGTTACAATGGTTGTTATGGATTAGATTAGGTCACTTAAGCTCCAATGAAGTTCTATAAAGACTTCTAGTAACTTAAAACTCAGGATAGCTAAAAAAATTCAACAAAAACACCATTAGTCAACAAAAGTCAAACTGAGGAGACTTGGTTTTGATTCTGATTCAGAGGTGATTTAAGGAAGGGAAGTAGCTTTGGAATGTGGGTTAGTGGCTTATGGAAGCCTTAGGATTGATCTTGGTACTTGGTTCTGTGGTTAGAGCAGGATTGCACAAAGTGAGTTTATTTCCAACTTTTCCATTTTCTGATTAGTACTTAGTTGCTAAGCTATTTGTTGTTATTGTTTTGTTAAGTTTATTTTTAGTTGATTAGTGATAATTTAGATTAAATATCAGTTGGTAATAGATTAGTTTGATTTGTACTTAAAATTTGTATGTGACTGCCTATTTATTTTTACTTAGTCATCTTTGGTATTTGTGTTTTATTTGTAAGTTTTTAACTAATAAGTATTAATTGGATCATAAGAGGCCTGTGGAACTTATTTCCTTAGGATTAGAGCAGCTCATTCATAAAAATTCTTCATAACAGTCAAATAAGGATGTGTTTGGCACATGTGTGTTCCTGGTATTCTAGTTGATTTTCTTTGTCAAACTTAGTCTAAATAAGTCATTTTAGTTAATATTAGGTTGTGGAAAATATAAAATCCAGGCTGTTAGTGAAAGAAAGTCAAAATCAAGGTTAAGGTTCCTTAACTTGGCCATCTGTTGGATCAGTGGATTCTAAACCCACTCAAATCTTTTCATTAGTTGTTGTTGTATCTTAATTTCATGTTAGAATAATTTAACATATCATTTCTAGTCAGTAAATTAATATCAAAACTCACAAAAGTCAAAAACTCAAGTTTTACTAAAAAGTCAAAATGTGTATGTGTAGAAAATCTCCAATATGGCAAGAATTAATCTGATTTTTGTGTTTAGATTTGAGGCCTGAAACTTGTTGTGTGTTGACTCTACCAGCTGAACCTTTGATTTTCATAAGTTTTATAATTTTGTGAATTTTTGAAGTGGACCAAAGTACCCCTTGAACTGACCTGCAGGGCAACCATTTGCCCTGTGCACTCAGACCCCAGCAACACACTCAACTTTGGTGCTCATTTGTGGTTAACCCAGTGGGTCCCACACCCCATAATTAGGCTCTTACAACCCCCTCCTACCAGGCTTGAACCCATGACCCTTGGTCTGACCTTTGCACCACTGGGACCCACCTGAAATCAGCTTGAAAGTCTGTCCCATTTCTGACCCAGAACTTCAATAAGCAGTTGCTTATTTCAGCTTTTTAGCTTATTCATTGAGCTTATATCAGCAAATATAGCTTATTTAAGTCAAAACAACTTATTTGTACCAGGTTTCATCCTTGTGGACCCCACATAAGTCCATTTGTTCTTAATTCCTTCTTTGGTCAAACTTGGTCAACTATTTTGGTAATAAGCACTCATAGTGCTTATTCTGAGTTCATAAATTATTTTCCTTTATAAAAGTTTCTTATTTTAAGTATTTTATTAGTTTTATAAAAGAAAAACCAGAAAAGATCAAACTTAATTATTGTGATAGCTTCTATTTAATAGAAATTATCTATTTAATTTTCTTTTTAGCTTATTTATAAGCACTTATGCTATTTTATATTTTTATTAAATCTCTTATATATTAAAGTAATTTTATAAATTTTTCCAGAATTTTCCTTTATCATTTGGTATTATTTAGAATTAATATTAGTTAAATTAACAATTAATTAATAAATAAGAATTAAATAGCATAATTATATTTTATAAAGTACCACATAGTTTTTATAATTTTTATAGCTTTTATATAAGGTAAAACAATTTTATAAATTTTTCTTGGATTTATACTGTTCATTTTCTATTTTTAATAATATAATTAGTTTAATTGATAATTAATTAATAAATAGAATAATAATTAGTAAATTAGATTAAAAATACATAATATAAACTTTTTATAATTTTTTTAGGATTCCTGTGATGGTTAATTAGATATATAAAATTTTTCATAATGATCTAAGTCTTTTTAGTATTTATAATAATTTAAATCAATATAATTAGTTAAATAATAATTAAATAATAATTAATTAATAATAAATAGATAAATAGTGTGAAAAATATAATTTTAATTTTAAAATAAGTTTTATAATATTTTAGACTTTTAGAAATTTTAATTTTGAAATTCTAGACTTATTTTATATTTTTCTATTTATTAGTGAATTATTAACTAATTAAAAATAGTTATTAAATAATAATAATTAATTAGTTATAAAAATAGTTTTAATTTTCTAATAATTTTCTAATAAGTTTAGGATTCCAAAAATATAATTTTCATATTTGTGGGAGTTTTATTTGACAGAATTCACGTTTAACTTTTGTACGTTTACGTTTACGTTTACTTAAATATAAACGTATATTTTATATCTTTTTACAATTTTCAGTTTTTATTAAATTTTAAATAAATTAGTAATATTAAAATAAATATTTCAATTTTATTTAATTTGCATTTAAGCCCCTAAGGCTTGCAAACTCCTACTATAGTTAAAGTTGTTTTTGTTTACGTTTAATTATTAAACGTTTACGTTTTCCAGTCCCTTTTTCACTTGTACTTATCTGATTTCACGTATTAGTTGATATAGCTTATTAAAGCTATTCACACTTATATTTCTGTAGTACAATCACTTAAACCCTTTTCCTGTTCAATTCACCTGATCTCGAAGTCGTTTTATTTCAGATTTCACGCCTCGTTGGGATCTAACGATCAGGGGAAACACTAAACTCACCGGAGTATTGGCCTAAGTTGTTTGATTTGTTAACCACTACTTGGTTGATATTATCTGACTGTTTCAGGCCAATCAAATAGTAAAAATGAATAGCAAAATTTTCCGGAATAGAAATTAACCTGAAAATGCGAATTGTTACACCCCTGTGGTAATGTTTCTTTTGTCTTTGTGTTTTATCGTGCCTATGTATTCTTGGTTATTATAACCTTTATCTTGCGCTTTGTGTATGCATAATCGCAACCTATGAATGGAGATGTTTGTCAGACTTCGTTCTCTGGCAACCGTGTTGCTGCTGGTGTTTCGCTTTCTTCCGGTTACGTTGCTGGTACACATGATCTATTATGGAAATTCCAATCCATCTTCTAATTAAGTGATTTTAGAGGTTGAAATATGTAACAACTAAAATACAGTTGGATCACTTTCGGCCCATTTGGCCTTTCTGCTTTCACCAATAGTTCTTAAAGTCCAGCCATTTGACCCGTTAGAGGTAAATTAATCGGCAATAACCCGTTTTTAGGTAGACATTTAATCTGGCCTGTGTATCTGGTCCAAAAAATATGCATTTAGGAGCCCAACGGTTTTGGCGTATTTTTTTTTTGTATTCCATCTCCTTATCAGTTTATAAATATGCATTTAGGAATATATCTACTTATGCATCATTTAATTTGGTGTCGTTTTTGTTACATCACATGCTGTCACGTTTGATTAGCCCATCCCAATAATAGTCAACATCCGCATATTGGTTGGGTAACCTTCTAAGGTTGCAGCCATGGCGGATGCAACGACATGTGTACAGGTCATTTTGATTGGCGGGTGCAATACCATGTGCACAGGTCATTTTAATGCCATTAAAAGGCAATGATGATAGTTAATGGACTATGATGATTGTTTTGACAATGTTTCAGGTGTCCAACGATTTTCAGAATTTAAAACATGAAGAAAACAATCTAAGAGCATGTACGCATTACAAGTGTTCTTATTTTGAAAATAGACATAGTACCTACTTGGTATATTGCATCATTTCTTTAGAATTTAAAACATGAAAATTCGCAAATTTGTTGCATACCATCTTGAAGGTCCAATTCCTGAACGCATCAGTTCATGCGCAGCCTTGAATCAGCTGTAAGTCTTAACTATTATGCTGTCATAATAATATTTTTGCCATATTTACATTTAGCTTGGTTACCTCTTTTGCAGAAATGTGCATGGAAATTTTTTTAGGTTGCTTGATATGAGTTTTGGACACACATGTTTTGAGGTAATTGCAAAAAATTGGAACAACCATTATTCTAAACTTTACACGTTTTTTACATGTGACTTTGTTACTTACTGGTGCAAGGTGCATGTGTGATCACGTGATGATAAAATCCGAGAAGGTGCTTCATTTGGAACTTACAAGCCGGAAAATGCAATAGGTAAAGAGCGTCTTCCGGAGTTTGCAGGTGTTCAAACATGTAAACATTATAATTATATTCAATCAAAGTTTGGTGCGTATGTGTATTGTGTTAGGATAAATAGCTGAAACGAATGCATCGGCTTTTCTGGAAAACGAGATGGGATACATTTGTATCTTGCATAATCTTTTTAAAACTGAAACTCATTATCTGCTTCCTGATGATGATAATTGGTACAAGACCTTTGTCTTGGCTGGAGTTTCTGAACTTCCTGATCTTTTTCACCCGTCTATAGCCGATGGAATTAAAGTCATTACAACTCTTGATCATGCAGACTGTGGGTGGTTCATTGCAAAACTTATCACAAGTGTAAGTCTTATTAGCCAGCTTTTCAGTTTTTTAAGCAACTTTGATTAAATTCACACACTTTTGGTAACTATCTGCCATTTATTTAGAGACTGCGTGCTGTCAAATGTTAGTAGGTGAAGGCACTGATTGAAAAACAACACCTTAAATGAGGTATGCTTCGAGCCTATGCGCACAATGTAAGATTCTTTTGTTCCGTTTATTCTTGAATTTTGGTTACAAATAAAAGGACCGGAGGTTTAAATAAGATATAGATGTCAGCATGTCATGTTAGTAGGTGAAGGCACATGATACTTTATAAAGGTATGCTTACTTTGTAGTCATCCAGGCATCACCTTGCATTTTTATCCCAGAATTTGTTCTTTTGTTATTCAAATGTAACTACGCTGCATTTTCAAAAAGTACTTGATTATATTGTTAGATTATATTGTTAGAGATGTGCTAAGCTACCAAGTGAGCTAAATAAAATCATGTGTTGTTACAGTTTCGATGCTAACTACATAGGTGAAATTTGCATGTCGACAACAGGTTTGCCATTTTAAAAGACACGGTTAAGTGGAAATTCAGGAGAGCATGTGCAGAACGACACTTGGAATGTGAAATTTTTACAGGTTCTGTTATGCATTTATCAAGCCAATTATCCATTTATTTCACATATTGTGTTTAAATATGCTACTCGATTGCTTGCATTTATTTAATCCAAACAGCCCCATGAATACGTTAGCATTCAATCTTATCTTACAAATGATGAGATATTCTGTCGGTATTAACCCTAAGGCACTAAATAAGCACTTCCTGTTTGGTGAACTGTTTTCTGTTTTCACTTTTCAGGGTGTTCGTTGTCAAATTCTGATAATAATCTTGCCATATGGGATTAATGTGCTGAGGCAGTAAACCAGCTTGGATTATCAATATGAAGTTCTGCCATAGCACATTGGTTAGTTTTATCCTCATTTTTACAAGCTGCAAGAAGAGCTGAGCCTACTTACGCAAACATCTACAGCAGGTAATAGTAGTCGTAACTGCATTTATACCTAATAGGCAAACAAGTTGAAACATGAAAGTCACTTGAATTATATATTCAGTTTCTGAATCATTCAACCTTTGTAATTGCAATATGATTTATGTTAATATTGTTTCTTAATGAAAAGTGATGAACTGATTTATGTGTAACAAAGGGAAAAATGGCCGCTGTGACTATCTGAATTTGTGTTGATTTAAAAATTCAGTCTCTATAAATTGCTAAAGTTCATGCTTTAATATGCTATCACATTGACGATTATAGGATCTTCAACGCTAAAAAATGTGACTATTGTTCTGAATACTCGAAAGCTATTAAGTTGCTCCGACTGAAGTCATGGATAAATTGTCAAAAAAGAAAGACAAACAAGTTTGCCTTAATTTAAAAACAATACAAGAATTGAAGGCTGCTAAGCAAAATCTTAAACGTGAACATGTTGCTCATTCCATGGTTGTATCTGGAGTTGAAAAGCAAGCAGATAACTTGAGGAAAGCCCTTTTTTTAAAAGCATTGTCGGGCTGATGTAAGATTTTTTTTAAACTTTAATATGCTATATATCTGTTTACATTTGTTATGCATTTTGTAAGTTTTGAACATATGTATCGACTTTATGCAGCCGGAAAAGGCGTTGCGTGAAATCGTTAAAGAAAGTAAACAAGTTCAACTTAGATCTCAAACTAAATTGGCTGATTCAAACACTTTAGTTGCTGGAATTGGGAATAAAGCTAGAGAGGTGGGAGAAATACTGCTTGAAGCTGATGCAAAGCTCGGTGAGGCGAACACAAAGATTCTGAATTGGAAAGGAAAATGCAGGAGTTGGAGACCAATGAAAGCGTACTTCAGAGTGCATCGTTCCGTTATTCAAGGTGTGGAATATTATTTCATAGGTCCGGTTTATTTTGGATGTGCAAACTGCGAAACCCAGTTACAATTTACCGGTCCAACATTTGGAAAGCTTTACTTGCCCAGGTGCTCTTCTATTATCGGAGTCTTGGTGTATTGCACTGTATGGACTAAAAAAAGAAACCGAGTCATTCACGAGCAACATAATGTACTCTTTTGACATAAAGTCATGTTTCAATATATGCATAAATGGGTTGAAAAAATGATGAATCACAGCCTGATGATGAATGGTTTGACAGGAGACGGACTTTAGATGTTCTACCGATACAATCTGCACTCATAAATAGGAAGCTCAGAGGGCTGTGATCGTTGTGGACAAGTTGTTTGTAATAGAAACGTCTGTCATTCAAACGCAAAAAAACCCGGCCCGCCCGCAACGCGACAGACCACTGCCATTCTAGTTTAATAATTTAAACTGTTTTATTTCTTAATGAAAAGAGGAAAATGGAAGTCACTGAATCTCTTTTGCTTTGATGACATGACCTCTCACCACCACAAACTATTTTCGGCTTTGTCAAATTTTTTAGTTTTGTTGCTCTTTTTTTGTGTGATATTATAGTTTATAGTGTTAGGGTGGAATTGCTTTATACTCCAACTCTTTTCCAAAGTAAAATTATCAATTTCTACTTATAGTATATGGTCTTACGAGAACCACCTATTATTGGGAAGGTTCGAACAATACCCATCATATCATATACGAGTATGTAGTTTTCCAGCTTTTTTTTTTTTTTTTTTTTTTTTTTTTTTTTTTTTTTCATATTTATAAAAGTTATTACGGAGTATTGCTTTTTGTGGGTAGAGAAATCGAATGTCCCAGAAACAGTAGTACATTGTACATAATACCTTGTATGAAGTCTAATTTGCCTTAATTTTATAAAGGGCAAGTCGCCTATGAAATACTCCGTAGCTCTCAAGCACAGAATTTTTTTAAGTATAAATCACTTTAAGCACGAAATAATGAAACACGCATAAGAATAAATAGAAAATGTGTAATATGCTTTTGTATCCTTAAAGTTAAACTTTGTAAAATTGTGATGTCATGTTTTACCTTTAAATTTTTACACAGACGTTACACTGTCAGATGAGACGAAATTCGTTGATCTTACATATTGCTACACTAAGTGTGGTTGTATGTTTTAGAATGTTTGGTTTTAATTTCAGCGGGGTGAACCGTCAATTGTAATGGCACGAGGTGCTCACAAGCCATAGGGGGGCATGTCTTTGGAAAAAGTGCTACTATTTAGCACTTTTATCCTATAACTCGGGACATAAACTTAAACGAAAAACACAATTATTTCAAAAGTTGGTATTATATAACATCCATAGCCCACAAATAACCTAATAAATAAAATAATAATAAAACGAATAACTTGGGCTGGCTGTAATAGCGCCAACCCCTATGACACAAAGACAAGTGTGAGACGCACGTTATATGATGGTGTTATAGGATGGCACGAGGGCTAACAGCCACCCACATCGTGTGCTCTAAGAGTAACAGCGGGATTTTCACATACCTAATGCTAGTTGTATGTCGGTAATTGCCTTTAAGCAATGTTTTAAAACTGGGTTTCTAATTGACTCGATCGAGCCATCGAGTCACGGTTATCCTTCAGCATTATAGGGATATGGGTTTGTTCGGTTTAAATTCGTTATGGGCAGAGATATGGGTTTGTTCGGTTCAAATTCGTTAGGGATTTGGAGGGCTTGCTGGGACGGTTACAGAAAATCAAGATTGGGGTGGAATGGTTGAGGGTTTATGTGCCATATGATAGAGTATATAAGGATAACGTTGGGCCAAGAGAGGGTATGAAAAGACAGGAGACCAAAAGCAATGGTGCGACTAATGGGGAAAGTTACAGAAGCGGTGGTGGTATTAATAGGGATAACCGAAGTTTCGTGGAAGTGGTAAACAACAGGAGCAATAGAACTGGTATGAATAATATTGGTAAGATGTCAAATGAAATGGGAGGTCAGACGCCTTATAAGGAGGGGATTACATCTAATAGGGACGTGTTTGGGTCGGAGAGAACCATCGAGGTGGAGGATAAAGATACAAACAGTGGGTTGTTAGGCAGGAGTGTGGTGGGTGAAGTGAAGGCCATGTGTTTTCTTTCGAAGCTTTCGGTTCTTTGCGAAGAGCAAGGTCTCGCTGGGATTGAAGTAAAAATATTAGGGGGGGGGGGGGGTTTAGAAGTCTTGTTGGTGATGGAGAACGAAAGCATGGCGGCTAACGTGTTAAATGATAAAGATCATGGCTTGCGGAGGTGGATACACAAGCTGAGAAAGGGAGATAGTTTACAAAGAACGTCAGGAAGGATCACCTGGATCAACATACTTGGAATTCCTATCTCATGTTGGGGTGAAGACATATTCAAAAAGATTGCGGCATTGCATGGGACGATCTTAGGTATGCAGAACTGTAGGTTGGAGGGGAATCAAAACTTGGTGTATGGAAGGGTCCAAATACATACTATCAACAAAGGTTTAATTAATGAGGTACTTAACGTTAAAGTGAAAAGGAATAATCACAAAGTGTGTGTTGTGGAGGAAATAAGGGATATTGATAGTATGGATATCCAGGAGGTAGGTAACGGAAGGAGGGTGGACGAAAAAATGGAAGACCATGTGGAGGATAATGGTATGCAAGTAAACGACGAGGAAGGGGATGAGGAGGGGGAATCAAACAGCGAAGGGGGTGAGTCTAGTGAGGAAGAAGATGAAGATCGAAACAAGGTTATAAATGGAAGGGATGGTGGGTCTGAAGCAGATTCCGGTGATCGGAATATTGGGAAAGATGAAGGATCAAGGTTCTCGGGCGAAACAAAGGTAGGAGACACGTTCGACGACGAGTATGGTAGTTCCAAGGATGAGGAGTATGGGGAATATAAAAAGGCGTATGGGAAACTTAATGTAAACAGTAAAGAAAAAGGTGACAGTGAAAAATATAAAGTGGAGGGAGACAAAAGTATTAAGCACATTAATGGGGAAAATGACAAAATCATGGAACAAAGGAATGAGAATATTAAAACTAAGGAATGTGGGAATGATGGTAACATTGGTATCACACGTGGGGTTAGTGATTTTGGAGATGAGTTGGATCGTTGTGGGCCTATAGTGGACTCAAAAAAGATTGAATCAGATGGGCCAAACAAAAAAGAGGAGGGTGACATAAATGAACATAGCACGTCCGCAACTTCGGGCCCAAGTGATAGTTATAATAGGATAGGGAAAAAAGGGGTGGATAGTAATAAAAACAGACCTTGTATAATACAAGAAGTGAACCTAACAGGAAGGGAGAAGAATGAGGATCTGGTACTAGAGAGTCCGATGAGTAGAAGAGACAAACGAGTAATCTCTCCCTCTAGTTCGAGGGATAGTGGGGGAGTTAGAATGAGAAAAAAGAGAAAGGCTAGTAGTGTGGGGATGATTGATGGCAACGAAGAAGAGATGACCTTTAACCAGGGGAAGACAATTGGGGAGAAATGGGAGAGTAAAATGAAAATTGGTAGAAGGAGTGTTAGGAAAGCCATGGAGGTTGCAAGAAAAACAGGGGTGCAAGGGATAGGTGAAAATAAAAAAGGGGTGTCGGATGTGTATAAAGAGTATTATGATGATGTGGATATAGCGAACAATGGGATTTTTCAATTTCAGAGTCGAATGGAGGACGAAGCTGATAGTGTTAGATGCAATATAAATATGGATCAAGTAAAGGAAATCGGGGAAATGATTGGAGTATCATGGGTTCGAGAACAAGAAGAGGATAAAGAAAAAGTTGGTAGTCGTGAGGGGAACAAGGCGGAAGGTCGGCTTTTCTACAACCTTAGTAGCAGTGAGGTATGACTGCTTGTAATCATTTTATTTATTATATTTATGAAGATCATTTCGATAAACGCTAGGGGTATGGGGGAGTGTGAAAAAAAAAGTGGATTAGATCGATAATTAAAGAAGAACGGCCGGATGTTATCGGGCTGCAAGAAACGAAAAGTGGATTGGTGGACGATATATGGGTGGAAGACTTATGGGGTGGACAAGGGTATGGTTACGCACAATTACCTGCTAATGGTAATTCTGGGGGTATGATAATGATTTGGGATACAAGAATTTTTGTATGTAAAGAGGCGGTTGGGGATGAGAGATTTATCGCGGTAAAGGGGGAATGGAAGGGGAAAAATGAGGTATTTTTGGTATGTATTTATGGACCTCATGTGAGTAGACAAAAAAACTTCGTTGTGGGATAGAATAGTTAGATTGATGAATAGATGGCAAGGGGCGGGGTGTATCTTCAGGGACTTAAATGTGGTTAGGAGAAACGAGGATAGACTAAACTCTCAGGTGAACATCAAGAAAATGGCGGAGTTTAACGAATTCATCAATAACATGAGGCTAATAGAGATACCAATGGGTGGGAGGAAATTTACGAGGGTTAGCGATGACGGACTGAAATTTAGCAAATTAGATCGATTCTTGTTGAAAGAAAAATTTAATGAATTATGGGGTAATCTATCCGTCGTTGCTTTGGATAGAAAGTTATCGGACCATTGCCCAATCGTGTTAAAGGATGTGGAGTTGGACTTTGGCCCAAAGCCATTTAGGATCTTCAATATTTGGATGGATGAACCAGACTTTACTCGAGTTGTGGAGGAAGCGTGGAGGAAAGAGGTAAGGAGCACACGGTCGGATTGTATTTCTCGAGACAGGCTAAAAAACGTCAAGGCAAGTCTTAGGGTATGGAGTAAGGATAGGTTTGGAGGGCATAAAGAGAAAATGGAGAAGTTAAAAGTTGAAGCAATGGGATGGAAACTAGAGGCGGAAAAGAGAGTGATGACTGATAACGAGAGGACGTTATGGATGGAGGCTAGGAAAAAATGGGAGGATACAGAAAGGGAATACGGTAACATGCTTCGGCAAAAGTCCAGAATTAAGTGGGATGTTGAAGGCGATGAAAACTCAAGATTCTTCCACTCATATGTAAGGAGGAGGAATAATAAATGTAGCTTAAGAGGGCTTATGGTTAATGGGTTGTTGTGTGAGGACCCTAAATTAATTAAAGAAGAGATGGCTAGACATTACAAAAAATTATTTTCTAATGGGGGGGGGGGGGGGTATTGCGTCCAATATTTTGTAGTAGCAACGTTGAGAAAATATCTATGGAGGTCTCGTATGTTAGAGATGGGATTTTTAGAAAAAGAAGTATGGGAAGCTATTTGTGGATGCGGAGGGGGGGGGGGGGAGAAAGCCCCGGGGCCGGATGGTTTTAATTTCAAGTTAATCAAAAAATCATGGGAGATAATTAAATCAGACCTGCTAAGGGCAGTTCAGTGGTTTTGGGAAAGAATGGAAATTTCGAGGGGTTGTAATGCTTCTTTTGTCACTATTCTTCCCAAGGTGGCCGATCCTATTAGACTTGGCGATTTTTGTCCTATTAGCCTCATCGGTTGCTACTATAAAATTATAGCAAAAATGTTAGCGGAAAGGGTTAAACGAGTGGTGGGGAATGTGGTGGGGGAAGTGCAAAATGCGTTTATAAAAGGAAGATTTATCCTTGACGGAGTTCTTATAGCAAACGAGACAATGAAATTCTTGAAGAAAAAGAAACAACGAAGTTTAATTTTTAAAGTGGATTTTGAGAAGGCGTACTATAGCATTAATTGGAGATTTCTATTAGATATAATGAAAAGAATGGGGTTTGGATAAAAATGGTGTAAATGGGTGGAGACGTATCTTAGGTCGGCAACTATGTCCATTTTGGTCAACGGTTCTCCATCGAAGGAATTTGGTCTTGAAAGGGGGGTTAGACAAGGCGACCCGTTATCTCCTTTTTTATTTATTTTGGCGGCGGAGGGGCTTAACGCGATTGTTAATGAGGCGGTGGAGAAGGGTATTTTTAGAGGAGTGGATGTAGGTGCAAACAAGATCAAGGTTTCACACTTACATATGCAGACGATACTATATTTTTTGGAGAATAGAATAAAGATAATGCTAAATCTCTTATGTATATTCTCAAATGTTTTGAAAAGGTATCCGGGTTAAAGGTAAATTATAACAAGAGTAAGCTTTACGGTATTGGTATCAACGAGGGGGACATGGTGGATATGGCAAGATGGATGGGGTGTGGCATTGGGGAATTTCCATTTACATATTTGGGGTTACCAATTGGCGAGAACATGAGGCGGGTTAACGCTTGGGGTCCAGTGGTGGAGAAATTAAAAACAGATTAGCGGATTGGAAAGCTAAAACTATGTCTTTCGGGGGGCGTCTAACATTGGTTAAATCGGTCCTTGGGAGCTTGCCGTTGTATTATTTCTCGATGTTTCGCGTGCCTTTGAGTGTGTTAAAAAACCTTGAGAATATTAGGAAAAATTTCTTTTGGGGAGGGTAAAAAAGTTTCGTGGGTTAAATGGGATTCGGTTCTTGCATCATTAGGGGATAGGTGGCTTAATATTGGGTCTCTAAGGGCAAAAAATTTAGCTTTATTAGGTAAGTGGTGGTGGAGGTTTAAGAGGGAGGGAGGGAGTTTGTGGGTTAGGGTGATTAAAAGCATACACGGTAATAGTGGGGGGGGGGGGGGGGGTGGTTGGGCAAGGTTAGGGCTTTGGGGGAGGACGGGGTCGGGGGGCGGAGTTTGATGCAACGGGGGTGGAGTTTACTTCATCTTGTCGTGGGGAGTTGAGGGATGGAAGGGATATAAGGTTTTGGGTAGATAGGTGGGTTGATAATCGGAGACTTTGTGATAGATTCCCTAGACTTTACCATCTAGATAGGTTTAAAGAGGGTTATGTGCGAGATAAGGGGTCGTGGGTCAATGATTTGTGGTGTTGGGAGTGGGATTGGGTTAGAAACATTAGTGGTAGAGTAAGTAGGGAATTCGAGGAGTTATTAGGTGTGGTGCAAAATATAGTGGTCAATTCTAATTGTAGGGATAAATGGAGGTGGATGCTTGGTGTAGATGGAGAATTTACAGTTAAAGAGCTAGCAAGAATGGTGGAGGAGAAGATCTTACACGTGGAAGGTGGAGGACATGAGACACTTTGGAATAAATTGGTCCCTAGGAAAGTAAACATTTTCGTGTGGAGGGCTCTAAAAGGAAGACTCCCGGTGCGGGTGGAGTTAGATAGAAGAGGCATTGATTTAGGACTCCGTTCTTTGTCCTAGTTGTAACAATAGCGTGGAAAACTTGTGCTCATAGCTTAGTCACTTGTGATTTAGCGATGAGCGTGTGGAAGAAAATATTCAATTGGTGGAAAGTGGGGAGTGTTAATGCATTTTCTATCGATGAAGTTTTTTCATCTAACGGAGGTGTTAATGTTCCCAACTCTATAAATTGTGTTTGGCAAAGCGGTTATTTGGACCTCTGGATACTTCATTTGGAAAGAAAGAAATGCCCGTGTGTTCGGTAAAAGAATTTCATGTACTAACAAGATAGTTCAAGATATTCAACTTAAAAGCTTCAAATGGATTGTGAGAAGATCAAACAAAAGTAAAGTGTTGGATTGGTAGCAGTGGCTGTGGGAACCTCTCAAGATCCGGTTTCAGTGAGGTTGTTTTATGGTTACTTCTAGTTCCTGATGCAATAATCTGCTAAAGTAAGGCTTGTGTTATGGGTACCTCAAGTTTAGTGGCTGCAACAATTATATAGAGATGACAATTTGATTTTAGTTCAGTGAACTCTAATTGTGCAGAGGGTATGCAATCCAAATTCTGCACTTTCTGTTATATTAGTGAGTGCATTTGCATCGGTATGTTAGTATCTTTGTATCTCCAAATGTTGAGTCAGTTTGGTCTTGGCCCATTTAGGATTATACATTTTGGTTGTTATATTGGGTCATGGGTAAGGAATAGCATTGTTGTGGCTGGTGGTGTTTGGTAGTTGATCCTATAGTTTGGGATCTTCTATTTGATTTTTTGTTTCTTAAGTTTTGGTGTCTGTATTGCACCTTTTGGTGCTTTTATTTTCTTGGGTCCCTTTTTCTTTAACTGGCTTGTTGAAGAGGGGATGCCTTTTCTTATGTTTTTGGTCCTTGTTTGGTTCTATATATATTTTGCCTTTCTAAAAAAAAAAAAAAAAAAAAAATCCTTCAGCATTATTGCAAGAGAAATGATAAATTATTCTACAAAATCCTACTATATATCCTCCTACCCACATATGTATATTACACTTGTAATCTACTAATTCTCTTTCCTCATCATCTAATCACTATTCCAAGTGTTCCAATCAAATGAATAGGAGGATATGTAAGAGGATTTTGTAAGATGATATAACAAAACTCTTATTGTAATTTCCACTTTAGTTCTTAGAATCTTACTCTTTCCATCCTAAAATTATTGTCATCTTTTGACTTTTTCGGTCTTTACTTTTCAACTTGGACCTTAAGCTATTTTTTTTATATTAAATAATACTTGATACAAAATATATGAACGGATCGAGTTTTAAATGTATTTTCATTAGTATAATTTTTATCAAAAATTTTATAACACAAACAAAAATACTTATAGTCAAAGTTAACAAAGAAAGACTGGAAAAGTTAAAAGGGGACAATAATTTTGGGACGGAGGTACTACTATTTATATTTATCTAGATTAAGTTTTCTAGTGGTTTATGTATATATTTTTTGAGTTAACTAATGTTTAACGACATTTAAAGTATCATAGCTTTAAATAAGAGAATTTGTTATGGTAAACTTTTTGATAAATGTTTATACAATAACAAATAATTATCTTTATACTTTTTGATATTATAAATCTACTTTACTATGGTATTGTAACAACTCGCATTTTTCTGGTCATTACTCAATATAAACTTAAAACTATTTACTTTGAACGTTTAAGTATTTATTTTAACGTATAATCGTTAGCTTAAATCGCATAAACTGGAAAACGATTTTAAACGTAAACCGGCATTAAACTAACTTTAGTCTACGTAAATCATGTGTCATCTGACTTTTACAAGCATGCTTTATGAGTTCATGCATTTTATGTTATAAGTTTTATGTAAAACGTTTACATTTTTCATTTATGTACGGGCATGCATGCATTATGCATCACCTTCTTTTTCTATACTTACTTATACATCAAAATTTCAAATTTAACCCCCCCCCCCCCCCCCCCCCCCCTCTTATACCCTTGCCACCCTTACCACAACAAAAGAGGAAGTCCCAACATCTTGATCTTTTCTTGGTTTCCTTATATTGCTATTTCTATGTCTCAATAAACTACCAATGCATTCTTGTGATATTTGGTATCTCAATGTTGGCTTGTGATTCCCATTGGGTTTATGAAACCGGCCACCCCGCAAGGACCAAGACAAACTATTACATTTTTGGTTAAAATATTCCTATTGTGCAAGAAATGAGATTTAGATGTGATACGTGGGAATCGCACCAGGCTTTACCTCTCAAGGGATCTTGAGAAGCTTACAACCCCCACCAGGCAGTGTACCTGATCGTTGTAGTATAGTATAGTGACAAGTACCCGGGGGATTGATCGTTCAGCTAGGAATAGTGTCGCTAGGATTAGAAAACCTAAATACTAGTTCTAAAGATGAGGGATGATTATTTTTGTATTTTTATATTTTTTTAGAAAGCAAGTAAAAATCTCGGGTTTGAAGGATTTGGGCGGAATTAGTTGCTAGTCAACTAACCCAATGCTAAAGATGCAATCAAAATAAAATACTAGAAATGAAAATGAACTAAATTAACTAAGGTTGTGAGCAATAAGTGGAGAAAATGTGTTTACTTAGATTTCACTACTCCCTAGATATCTTTTACACGTTAATTACTTGTTATAGTTGCGTGGATGACGGATTGTATTCCTTAATACCATTCATGGGGTGGCGCACTTAATTCCCCAATCCTATGAGTGCCTACTTCACTCCTATGTCGAGCCGGCTAAGAAGCTCCTAACATGGGATCATTAGAATTTACTCATGCATTAAATACAACCAATAAAACCTAGTGCACGTCAGTTCATGTTTCTTAAGACGTTCAAGCATGTTACCAATTGGAGATCTGCCACTTTTCTTAAGCCTAACATCGAATTCATTCATCCAATACAACCATAAACAAGTAATCAACACATAATTAACAACTAGGTTTCGTTAGATCCAAGCAAACACAAGATAGATCTAGCCTAGCAAGGTAGAATTAAGACAAGAACAAGATATAGAAAACCAACACATAGACATATTGATTGAATTAAAAGAATACTTATCTCAATTACACATGAAAGGGATCAAGGGCTAAGAACGCTTGAAAAACCTGTAAAATTCGTACCAAGTTCGTACTTAGGGTTTCTCCAAAACTTCTCTCTTTTTTTTTGTGAAAATTAGAAAACTATATATAGGAAATAGGATCTGACGGCGTCAAGAACAAATTTGTGACGCCGTCATCTCGCCGCCAAAATACTCCTCGGACTGCCATGATCCAGATCTGACGCCGTCAAGTGTTATGTGTTTCCAGGCCGTCATGCATTTTCCTCTTGACGCCCTACCTTGTGACGCCGTCAAATCTGTACTGGATCGTCATGGAAAATACTCTTGACGCCGTCAAGATTTTCTTCTTGACGCCGTCACCTACTGTTCCCAACAAGGAAAATTAAGACTTTGGCGTTTTCTTCACTTTTATGCTCCAAAAACGTCCGAATTGCTTCTTTTTCTAGATTTCTCTCCCAAAGTACCTAAAATCACAAAAGGAACGATTTAGGGCAATATTTGATCAAATAAATTCGAATTCGGGCTTAAATGACCCCCTAAAAACGGTTCATTTTTCGCCTCATCATATACCCTTACTCTTGAGATTTGCTTGTCCTCAAGCAAATGCGCTTTTATTCTAATCAAAATACAAGTTAGGGGTCATTTAACACTAATATAAAAGTAATTACAACAAATAATCGTTCCGCTAAAGACCAATAGACAAGCACGGAGGTCATACACTAGCACCTCACAAATAGTGTTTAGATACTCACATCTCTTGGGTGTAATAAAGTATAAATTACAATATGGAAACTGAAGATATCTCTCACTACCTGTCATAGCAAAATAGATTACCATAGGCTTGGGAAAGGATCAAACCTCCACCACATGGCGTAAGCACCTAGGATAAACTATCAAAGAGGTCTTTTAAAGGGTTGTAACATTAGGTGTAGGGATATGAAATACACGATTTTGTTGGATAAAGGAAGTTTTTCTGGTGACGAGTTAACAATCTTGGTTAATTACATGTACAATATGGCGTTGCTAAGCCAAGACTAGACTCGACTTAAGCTAATAAATGAAAAATAACAAAAACATAAAAATGAACATAGAATAAAAAGGGATGGTAGTCCGTATGTTTTTTTTCTCTTTTCTTTTTCTATTTTTTTTTCTTGATTTTTTCGATTTTTTTTTCTTTTTTTTTTTGCATACATTCTTACCCTACCATCCAAAATAATACATCACAGGGAATGGAAATTCCCCTTACACTTGAATTTTTACATACTTTACAATAAACTAATCTAATGACTCGAATTAAGAAAATCAAAACACTTGGAACACTTTTAAGATTAACGCACATACGGGGGTAATAAATGATGTTCTTCCCCATTACTCCATAAAATAAGTACTTTTACCCATGAGTCCCAATCGTCCCAAAACAATATGTACAAGGATATGACTCGACTTAGCAACCATGTAATCAATTAGATAGTTAACTTAGGGTTTAACAAATAACAATAATGCACTAAAAATGAGCGCATACACGGAAGGCTAAGGCGATTTGGGTGTACATTTAAGTGGGGTGTAACAAATTCTTCCTTTAAGTAAGATGCTTAAAGTTAGAAACGAAAAGATAGGCTCGGAGGGGTGTACTAGGGGTTTCGTGTACTAAAAATGAGTACAACACTAAGGGTGTGGGAAAAATTAGTTGACTTAACTAGCCAAGTAATATGACTTAAATGGTCAAGTAATTATGATACGGGTTTAACACAAGGGTGATCCTAATGCCTCTTATCATGTAGTAAATCCTACTACACGAATGTAGTCTCACTAGCGGTCTCAGGATGCATCACTAACGCAAGTTCTAGAATCTAAATGCTACCGGTACACTCATAAGCACTAATAGTAAATGCTTTTCCTATAAAATCTAAAGGCGAACCTCACATATTTGGGTGGAAAATTTTTCTGAATATACGGTTATGTGCTAGTCATACAATCTCCTATCCATGAGACGCTTGCTATGGCTAAAGTTTCACTCCTAAATGTTGTAAAAAAATTTAAATTTGGCGCTAAAATTACACTAACAAGTATTTCTCATAGTTTTATTACACATCTACCATCAAACAAATGAACTCAAGCGAAAGTGTATCTGTAAGGTATCATCATTTTACCCTCCCCTTACACTTAAGATGAACATTGTCCCTAATGTTCAAGTAAAGAATGTAAAAGTGAAAAGGTAAAAAGAATGAAATCAAATACTCCCCTGATTCGCTCGGTATGGATAATAAGGTGACCAGGTTAGATCTTCCTCCAAGAAAATGAACAATCAAAGCTTCCCTTCTAGAATATAAATCATCTTCTTGTCATACATAACCTGTGAATCCTGAGAAAATAGACAAGACAACCTCGCATAAAATCGGCGGCATCCTATATAAGTTACTAAATCCTAGAAAACAAGATAAGATATAATGCTTGTGGAATGAAGTTTGCAGATTTCCTGGAGATTATAAAACTTAATAATTCACAAAAAACCATAAGACTCCGTTAGAAAAAACAAAACCGGTAAAATTTCCAGATTTTTACACGTGACGCCGTCAAGAGTTAACTCGTGACGCCGTCAGAAGTGACCTGCAGAAATTCTTATGTTAAGTTTCCGGAAAATTTCTGGAAAAACTTGGTCCTACTTCCTGGAAAATCCTGCAAAACTTCATTATGACTCAATACAAGCATTTGACTATAACAAATACGAATATACATGTTCATTTAATATTGTGGAGAATCATGATCGGTTTGTTTCTTAAAAACATATTTGGGGTTTCCCCTTACACTTATCTTTTGCAAAAATAGTTTTAGGTGGAGTTAAGACTAGGCCAAAACAACAAAGTAAAGTATTTCCACTATTTAATTGAGAAACATGATCTACCAACAATAAAAATAAAGCATGCATACGGAAGCAAATAACAAACAAACAAAATTAAAATCACACAAAACATGGGTTGCCTCCCAAGAAGCGCTTTTCTTTATTTACGAGTCTTGTAGCTAGACTCAAGGTCATGAGTTACTACGTGACCTCATCCCTTGAAATGATATACCCCATGTAGTTGCGATCATTACTGTTATGGTGGTAATGCCTTAACCTATCGATACTTGCAATCACCATTCCACCTACTTCACTTCTCAAGTTAGCTATCCCATCTTGGCTCACGCCTTTAATTGTGAAAGGCCCATACCACCAAGGACTTGGTTTATCGGGTGGTATCTTTGTTTCCAAGTGTCTCAAGAGTACCAAGTTCCCTTCCTCAAATGGTACATGATTTTCTGCGGGTTGAGTATGTTCGAATTCGACCTTTTGCTTCTTTCATATTTAGCCTCCTTATAGCTTTTGATTCTTGCCTCCCATGCAAGAATTTTATTCTGAACACAAATGGGTGTCGTGTCAATGTTGTTTTTGATCTTTCTCCAACTCAAATTCTCATGCCCACTTCGCGGAGTCATGGGAAAGCTAATCTTTCTTTTTCCAGATTTAAGTTCAATCTTCCTACCTTCATACTTAATGACAGCCCTAGCGGTGGCGAGGAATGGTGCCCCAAGGATTATTGGCATGCATCCATCTCCTTTATCATCGATGATCATAAAATCAACGGGGTACATGAACCCTGCGACATTAACTATTACATCTTCTGCGATTCCAAGGGGGTATACGTACGAGTGTCCAGCGAGGGACAACCTAACACGAGTAGGGGCTGGCATTTTTGACGTTAGTTGGATGTAAATAGTTAGGGGCATAAGATTTACTTCCGATCCTTGGTCGGCGAAAGCACTAAGATATTTCAAGTCCCCGATGCTAGTTGGTATCTCAAAGTTCCCACATGCTATCTGCTTAGTAGCCACTTTTTGTACCAACAGCCTTTCGAATACTGATCCCCCAGGTAACGTATCATACTCATCTTTTGCCTTTTCCTCTTTCTACGAACCCTGTTTGGAAGGTTGGTTACGCCCGTCACCCTTAATCCAATTTGTTATGGTGTTTTCGTTTATATCATGTTTCAGGTAGTGACTCAAAGGTTGGGATTTTGGTGGTTTTTCTAGGGTCTGTTTAGTAGGGGCTTCTACCTTCTCGTTATCCTTGTGGACAATTGTGATGGAATTAACAAATTGGGTAGTGGGAGTGGCGCTTTCTTTCCTCAGTAGCATTCTTTCGGGGGTTCTCTGGTTGGCATACTCCTCTAATAGACTCATCATCTCATTCATTTTCTCCTGCATCTCCTCTTTTTGCTTATAGACTGCTTCCTCGAATCTAGCAAGCCGATCTGAGTGAGTCGCCATATATTCTCTCATCCTAGCTTCAAACTCCGAGCTAAGCTCCTCGGGAGGGGAACAAGGTGGGGCATAGTTTTGAAAAGTCTCGACATTTTCTATAGAGGGTGACTCAGATAATGATGTCAAAGCTGGTTTCGAGACAGAATTGACAGTAGCCCGTCTAGGACTTAAAGGTCTCCTTTGCCTTTCCTCAAAGTAGTCGACTTTTGCCTCGAGTTTGCATATGAGTTCATCGGGGATTTCGGTGGTTCCTCCAGATGTTGAGACTGCATTGATGGCCGCTTTTATTGTATGATTAAACTCCCACACCTCATGATTATCAGCGGCGAGCTCCTCAATAATTGCCCAGGACTCCTCGGCGTTCTTATCACGCAGTTTACCTCCCGCGGCCCTATCGATTGTGAGCTTAGTGTGATAGTCAACATGGTCGTAGAAAATCTAGACTAATAACCAAAGGTTTATACCATGATGAGGGACCTTATGGAGGAGATCCTTAAAACGGGCCCAAGCTTCGTAGAAAGTTTCACCCTGATGTTGTTCAAACATCAAAATGTCATTTCTAAGCATTGCAGTCTTCCTCGGTGGGAAGAATTGAGTAAGGAAGCGATTGGTGAGATTATCCCATGTGGTGATGGATCCCGCGGGTAAACACTCAAGCCATTGACTAGCTTGATCCCGTAGAGAGAATTGGAATAGGCGTAATCGGGTTGTCTCTCTAGTTTCAACACCTAGGTCTATGGAGTCTACAATTTTGAGGAAGTCCTTAAGATGTTGGTTTGGATCTTCGGAACGAAGTCCATGGAATGCACATCCGCTTTGCACCAACTGGATGGTGTCGGATCTCAAGGGGGTCACATTGGCTCCGGTGAGCTCAATGGTGTTTCGGTAGCCTTGGTGGCTAGGTCGGGAATACTATCCTAAGGTTCGGGGCCTAAGGGGTTCTAGTGGTGGGTTTTGTTGTGGTGGGATGACGGGTTCAAGGATGTTCCCATCGTCCATGATGTCGGGTGGTGAAGAGTTACGAACAAAAACACAAAGAAATAAGATAGACTAAAGAAAACCTAAAAATAAAAATAAAATCTTACTAGAAAGGAATCTAGCAAGTAGACCTAATAAAAAGATATTCTAACCTAGACAATAACTATTCCCCGGGCTGCGGCGCCAAAAACTTGATACGTGGGAATCGCACCAGGCTTTACCTCTCAAGGGATCTTGAGAAGCTTACAACCCCCACCAGGCAGTGTACCTGATCGTTGTAGTATAGTATAGTGACAAGTACCGGGGGATTGATCGTTCAGCTAGGAATAGTGTCGCTAGGATTAGAAAACCTAAATACTAGTTCTAAAGATGAGGGATGATTATTTTTGTATTTTTATATTTTTTTAGAAAGCAAGTAAAAATCTCGGGTTTGAAGGATTTGGGCGGAATTAGTTGCTAGTCAACTAACCCAATGCTAAAGATGCAATCAAAATAAAATACTAGAAATGAAAATGAACTAAATTAACTAAGGTTGTGAGCAATAAGTGGAGAAAATGTGTTTACTTAGATTTCACTACTCCCTAGATATCTTTTACACGTTAATTACTTGTTATAGTTGCGTGGATGACGGATTGTATTCCTTAATACCATTCATGGGGTGGCGCACTTAATTCCCCAATCCTATGAGTGCCTACTTCACTCCTATGTCGAGCCGGCTAAGAAGCTCCTAACATGAGATCATTAGAATTTACTCATGCATTAAATACAACCAATAAAACCTAGTGCACGTCAGTTCATGTTTCTTAAGACGTTCAAGCATGTTACCAATTGGAGATCTGCCACTTTTCTTTAGCCTAACATCGAATTCATTCATCCAATACAACCATAAACAAGTAATCAACACATAATTAACATCTAGGTTTCATTAGATCCAAGCAAACACAAGATAGACCTAGCCTAGCATGGTAGAATTAAGACAAGAACAAGATATAGAAAACCAACACATAGACATATTGATTGAATTAAAAGAATACTTATCTCAATTATACATGAAAGGGATCAAGGGCTAAGAACCCTTGAAAAACCTGTAAAATTCGTACCAAGTTCGTACTTAGGGTTTCTCCAAAACTTCTCTCTTTTTTTTTTGTGAAAATTAGAAAACTATATATAGGAAATAGGATCTGACGGCGTCAAGAACAAATTTGTGACGCCGTCATCTCGCCGCCAAAATACTCCTCGGACTGCCTTGATCCAGATCTGACGCCGTCAAGTGTTATGTGTTTCCAGGCCGTCAAATCTGTACTGGATCGTCATGGAAAATACTCTTGACGCCGTCAAGATTTTCTTCTTGACGCCGTTACCTACTGTTCCCAGCAAGGAAAATTAATACTTTGGCGTTTTCTTCACTTTTATGCTCCAAAAACGTCCGAATTGCTTCCTTTTCTAGATTTCTCTCCCAAAGTACCTAAAATCACAAAAGGAATGATTTAGGGCAATATTTGATCAAATAAGTTCGAATTCGGGCTTAAATGACCCCCTAAAAACGGTTCATTTTTCGCCTCATCAAGATGTTACCTAAAGTACTACTATATGTAGAAGCATACCTAACTGTTCCTTTTCATCACAAATCAAACGCAAAATACACCTCTTTGTTCTCTCTATATCACGGCAGCAAGGAGAAAGGAAAAGGTTGGGATCTTAGTTTATAGCTCATTTGGTTAGTATTGGTTGAAGGGTTCTTAATCTAGGGGTTTCGGTGTAGTAACTTTGGGTTTTCATAAGTTCTTTTGGGTTCTTGATTCACTAATCCACACCATCATCAAGTAAGCATCTAAAACTCATTTACATACTTATTGATAACGTACCCTCCGCTCTGCTAACAAGCGTTACCGTCACTTTGGTACTTAGCTTACCATTTGTACAAAGGGTAATGATGTACCCTCCTAAAGGATGAAGCCTACACCTTTGTCCTACACATAATGGTGGCGTAAAGTCATTCATAATGGCTACCGCAAGGGAATCCGCTAACCTTCACGCAAAGCACTCATAGTGTCTAACCTCCGTTACAGTTAGGAGGGGCCCTCCATTACGGTTAGGAGGGGCCCTCCGTCACGGTTAGGAGGGGCCCTCCGTCCCTCTTCGAAGGATCCTAATTCAAGACCTGGTCAACGTCCCCTCTTTCTCTTCAGCTTTCTCGCTAATCCAGGAAGAGTGGGGCATTAAGCCCTAGCGGTTACCACAAATCATGGGACGCCCCCATAATCTCCTAAAAACATGCAAACACTCTCCAAGGCTGTTTCTTCACCTATAAATAGTCTTGGACGAGTCATAATTCTGGTATGCAATCTTTACTACTCTACTTCACTACAATTTCCTTAAACTCATCATACCAAATACTTATTCACACACCGGAGGTGGTTCGCAGGGTCCAACCCCTGCGCAATCACTTAACGTAGTGTCTTCTATTTCTTATTTTCAGGTTATCTTGCACTCGGCATCACCACCATCACCCCTAATTCTGTTAATCACCATTAACGACCTAGTATGTGCAACTTTTTGTACAATCAGGGGCTGAAACCTTGGTGAGGGTTCATTTAAAGAATTGGAACACATAATGGGACATTCAAGTAGGGTTGGAACCTTCCTTCGCACAAAGCCTATCACAAGGTAGGACCGTGCAACAATGACATAGGATACCCTTCGTCAATCTGGTATGTTCTCTACGAAACTAATATGCTATATTGCCTCTGTTTCACTACACAGCATATTACCTACATATGAAACTTTTGATGTTTATTAAGAACGCTATAAAACCATCTTTTAATAAATCTCTGCATATGACACAATGATTATTAAAGATCGTACAACATTGGCAGAGGATACTTTATGTTCCTAGAACCTCTGTTAGAGCTTTAATAAGCCTTAAGTAACTTTCTACCAAGCTTTACCATGTCACCTGTGACGATAAGTCCATTATAGACAAAGCCTCTTTTCACAAGGCATTTCACACAAGCTCTGTTAAGATGAGGCTCATATTCGCGTACTAGATAGTAACAACTTTCTCATGGAACTTATATCTATTATATACTTTGATATGACTACAGAGCATCACATATGCCGACATAAGCCTCTGTCTACACAACTACAGAGCGTAGCCTCTGACTCATAGGTGTCTCCGTCGAGACGATTAAAGAGCATAGCCTCTATTCACACATTCCATAAGTCTCTATCGAGACGACTGCATAGCATAGCCTCTGCTCACATAATTCATAAGTTTCTCTGTCGACACAATTACAGAGCATAGCCTCTGTTCACATAATTTATATATGTCTATGTAGACAAAATTATAGAGCCTCGACTCTGCTAGTATAATTACATAACCTCATTCCATCTACATATAAGACTTACCACTTTCAAAACACTTTGTTTGTTTTCAATTCATGTATCACATTCTTCTCATTTTGGGAAAAAAGCATTAATGGTAGGCATCCTAGTTTTCATTTCTTCAAATGATGTAATCCTCCCTACCCAATTAATGATATAACGTATTTCCCTCGAATCTCTTGTTTTGTTTTATACAACAAAGATTTATTCAGCCAAGTAATTCAAGTTTCAATGTTCGAAGGATGATTCAAGATACTTATATCTTGTATACAAACAACATCCATTACAATTCACATTAACTTTCCTAAGAGTCTTAGGGTATTCCAAGCTCTTTGTACCGAAAGGACAAAGACAGAGTGGGTCGCGACCCTCTGTCAGCAGTCAAATTATACGACTGCTAAAAATCTTAGTTCAAAGTACACAAAATAAGGTTATCTATCTACTATAGCCTTATGTTGTATATTAACGTTAGAGAAGAGAAGCATGATAACAAAAGCTGGACACCGTCCGTCATTAGTAGATATAAATTATGCTAGCATAGGGCCGAAGCCCAAAAGACATAAACGAAAATTGTTCAAAGACGGGCCGAAGCCTAGAGAGGATAAACATAAAAGGTGAGGTAAATCACTCCCCACCTAAGATACTTAAAATCCTAAGCAAGGGATATTATTTTAACATGTATAACGGCCATAGTCTAGCAAAAGAAGGTAAGTAAATTGTCCAATGACTACTACTTTGCTTAAATGAATTCCATAGGCTTCGTACAAATACAAAATATACAACCTTTGAGGTGTAACAATTCGCATTTTCAGATTAATTACTATTCCCGGAAAATTTTACTATTCACTTTTACTATTCATTTTCCCGAAATTTTCCCGAAATTTGATTTTTGTTTCTTGGCCTCGAGTGATAAATCATTTCCATGGCAAATTAAAAGTTTGACACTCATCAGATCATTTTCGTGAAAGTTATTAAGGAATTACACATTTTAGGATAAAACGTCATTCAAAAATGCTACGCACAACGAAACTCGGCCGCGTTAAGTGACCCCGCATCAGAAAAATGTTTAGTACTCTCACGATTAATTAGAGAATTAATCATGACTGAGAAAATTATGACCAAAATAAGCCTCGGCCGTGAAAAACTGGAATTTTTGGTTTTTAAGCACTTTTACTTAGCCGTAACCTTAGCCTATACCTGCACCGCGTTTCTAAGACAATTTGAGTTTTCAACTTATTAGAATAAGTCAACATATTTTTCCCTCCTCCTTTGACTAAAAATCATTCCTTGATTTTATAAGTCATTCTTTGATTTTTAGGCTTACGGTTTTGAGTTTAAAGACATTAAATACCAACCGACACTAGACAGAGCCCAGCCTAGACATTATAAGCCATTTTAAGTCATTAGTATCCTACTAAAAAAGTTACATTTTACTTTTCTCAATTTTATACAACTTTCGTACATTTTACGTATTACGCGTTTTAGACTCGTGTTTCCAGTTTTAGCAGGGTTTTAGCACCCAATAGAACCTACCGCTCATTTTATATTTTAATATGGAGTATATTGATAAGTTCTAGCATATTTATAAGTTTCATATTTTTAGGATACCCGGTTTTACGTTTCGTGACTTAACAACTTACGGTTAGCATTTTACGGAGTCAAAACTAGTTACATAAGCTTGGATAATATCATGAAAAGTCCACACTTGCTCCCCAAGCCTTGTGAAACCGCCTCTAGGGGGGGGGGATTCACACTTGTGGCATGATCTCATGACTTTAGCCATTAGATCAACACTTATTTACAACTTGGTCACCAAGTTTAGGCACTTTCCTAGTTAGCTTCCTAACCTCCTCATTCATGCTATAAATAGCCAACTAGAAACACTTTGATCTTCATCTTTTCATCACCAAAAACGCCACACCCTTTAATCCTAGCACCATGATCCTTTGATCTTCAATATACAAGTTACACTACAAAGTTCAAGGTCTTAGTATTCTCTACCTAGTTCTTAAGTTTGTTTGGTGATTCCATGGTTGAATTAGGAGCTACACAAGGGTACTAGGGCTGAAGTTAATGGGTTTTCACAAGGGTTATATCAAGGCTAGCAAGGGTTACAAGAGTTATGGTGAAGGGTTTACAAGCTTAGGTTTAGTGTCCTAGTTCTATACTTGACTTCCTTTTTTTAGAAAGCCAAAAGTTGTAAGCAAACCCTTATACACTTTCTTGCTCAATATCATTTTCATACTTATTATGTTTCTTTCATGCTATATATGGTCTTTGTATTATGCTCATGATGTATAAAAACTAGTAAAACAAGTTATGGTATATATATGTTAACTTATGTTATTTAAACAAGTAAACCAGTGACTTTTATGGAGAACCACGACCAAAATAGTATAACTATGATATTTGACACTTACTTACTGTTATAAAGGACTTCAAAAGGAAAACATAGCAATTTGAATCACCCAAAACGAGTACACGAGTCAAAAGATACGGCCAAAAGAAGTTAGCAAAACCAAAACGCCGAAACTGCCGATACCTACTGTTTTGCATTCTGCCATTTTGAAAGTCACCCTTCTGTTCCGATTCATCAAAAAGTTAAAACACGAAAGTTGTCCGGAACGACGTTTTCGTTCAGGATTAAAGATGCTCGAGCCCTGAAAACGCTTTCTGAGTGATAATTTTCTTCAAATTCTTAACAGCCCATTTTTAGACCAAAGTCACTATATAATAGTTATGTTTTACTAAGACCAAGAGGTCTAATGACCTAAAGCCAAGACCACAACCATGGCTAAAGTCAAGGTTGAGTCTTAAGACCATGGTAACAATAACTAAGGTCACGGCAAAGCCACGGCTAAAGACCATATAACTTTTAAAGATCAAAACTTATATATATATATATATATATATGTTATCAAATACTACAATAGTAGGGAGCCTCATGTGAGGAGTTCATTAAGTAAGCCGTCGAAATGAGTTGTGGATTTACGAATTAAAGTGTCCTGGCTCCTCGAACGTTTACTCCATGACTTCTGAATTATGTCGGCCCGAACGGTAGTAAGAGATATACAACCTATACATGTTTCATAAACCATTTATATTCAAAGACTTACACTATATACTAAGTACCACATCATGAACATTATGCAAGACATATATTGGCAATTCTTCGTATTCTTAGACGTTACTCCAAACCTAAGTCGTAACGTTCTATTATAGGCTGTTCTTAGAGACTTTCGCGATTCGACTACCACTTTCATTTCCCATTACATAGACTTAAGGTGAGTTCGTAGCCCCACTTTTCTCATTTACTTGTTTTAAACTCTTTTGGGGAGATACATGCTTAAACTACTTGCTTTCTCTTTTACTAAAGACAATTTTACTCATATGCTATGCTATACTTTTATACTCTTAAACATGATGTGTAGTTTTATTACGATATGTGCCTTAATGTGTTCTATGCGCTATATTCTTTAACTACTGTTTAACTCCTGGATGGAGCCGAGGGAGAGGTATTGATAGTACTATCGGGCTGACGCCCCCACCATTGCCATATATTCCTGGCCTTGGGTGAATATAATCCACTATGAAGCATTTGTGCTTATTCTTATGAAGCATTTGTGCTTATTCTTGTCAAGAGGTTCAGTAGGCAGTGATACTTTACATTAAGCGTGCATATATCGTATACACATATATCGAAATCATACTATATGTTAGCAGTGGGTTGTGAACACACAGGTTGCAAGTCTCTTATGGCGGGAATTGCAACTGAGTGGATTCACGATGCCTTTGCTGTGCAAATATTCTTTTAAGGTTTTTCAACTGTTTTAAGACAAACTCTATGAACTCACCAACCATTGTATTGACACTTTAGCATGTTTATCTCAAGTTAGTAAGGCGATAGCTAGTGCGTGGAACTTAGAGTCAAGCTGCATATTCTGAAGACTTACGCTTTTATCATTTACCATTCAAAACACTTTGTATACATTTATGTATCATACTTTGGAATCTCATGTTTGTAACTTTGAATTCATTAATCGAATGGTAACTTTTCAAAACGTCTCATTTAGAGTTCGTTTTCTATAACTTGTACTTTGTATTATGAAGTAGCACCCCAGTGACACAGTCTTCCGCTGCGGTATTTTGGGGGTGTTACATGAGGTTTATATTATTTAAGTCGAAAGCAATATATTGGAAGTGTACGCATCACTTTCGACAGAGGGGCTTGATGATATACCCTCCGTTTAGTTTGAAGGTCTCCCCTTCATACTCACTTCGGATACTACATTCCGACACACTTGGAAAACCTCCTAAAATCTTTATTGGCATCAAACCATTCATCTATGATATGGTTACCAGTTGGGAACTCGCCAATCAAAGCCTTAAGCCCTTCGGGGTATGCTCTTCGAAGATACTAACACAAAGGTTTCATAAGACTAAGTCAAACCCACATTCACAACCCTATCAATGTTTCCCCGACAAGATAGGGATCGTGGTACATTAACCAACTGATTACTTAAAATCATGGGATACGCCCATGATCCTCAGATCAGGTACGGAAGCCTGAAAGAGCCTAATATATGCGATAACATGCCATTATGGCATAAGCAATATAAAACAAAGCCAAGTTTATACACAAACCTTGGTACCTTTTGACAACTCAGCGTATGTACAAATAGGTTCCGACAAAACTCGCTTAGAACTAAAAGCGAAGTTATATGGCAAAACCTAATACACACGCTCCTTATATAACAAGGGGTTGCCCGACTACTTAAGTCTAATCTCACGCCTCCTACGAAGTCGTAACATTAGACTGGGGGGGGGGGGGGGGGGGCTTAATGGGGTATCCACCATGATAAAGTCAAATATAGGCTACTGAAAACAAGTATAGCTACTTTTATATTGGATTTGACAAAACAAAAGTAGTAGAAATTATTACCAAGTCTTTTTTAACAAAGCAATGATAAGTCTAAGGCCATGCACTCTTCGCATGCATAACATTAGACTGGGAGGCTTGATAACGTACCCTCCGCTCAGCTAATGAGTGTTACCGTCACTTTGGTACTTAGCTTACCATTTGTACAAAGGGAAATGATGTACCCTCCTAAAGGATGAAGCGTACACCTTCGTCCTACACATAATGGTAGCGTAAAGTAATTCATAATGGCTACCGCAAGGGAAACCGCCAACCTTCACCAAAAGCACTCATAGTGTCTAACCTCCGTCACAATTAGGAGGGGCCCTCTGTCACGGTTAGGAGGGGCCTTCCGTCACGGCTAGGAGGGGCCCTCCGTCCCTCTTCGGAGGAGCCTAATTCATGACCTGGTTATACCCACGTCCCCTCTTTCTCCTCAGCTTTCCCGCGAATCCAGGAAGAGTGGGGCATTAAGCCCTAGCGGTTACCACAAATCATGGGACGCCCCCATGATCTCCTAAAAACGTGCAAACACTCTCCAAGGCTGTTTCTTCACCTATAAATAGTCTTTGACGAGTCATAATTCCGGTATGCAATCTTTACTACTCCACTTTACTACAATTTCCTTAAACTCATCATACCAAATACTTATTCACATGCCGGAGGTGGTTCGCAGGGTCCAACCCTTGCGTAATCACTTAACGTAGTGTCTTCTATTTCTTATTCTCAGGTTATCTTGCACTCGGCATCACAACCATCACCCCTAATTCTGTTAATCACCATTAATGGCTTGGTATGTGCAACTTTTTGTACGATCACTTATTTCATACTTATGTAGCATTCCATGTCATTTTTAAATCACCTATGTATACTTGTTTGTGCTGAAATGGAGATAAATTTGTCCTAGATCATCAATCGTGTTTATCACAATAGAAAACCACCGTAAACATTTTTCTGGGTCAAGCTAATTTACACATACTTAAATACATGTCTTAGGATGTTCCACGTCAAATTTCATAATTTTTGGAGTTGATTTACTATTTTTAATAAATGATATGCAATCGTTAGTAAAAAACCGACACAAACTAAGTTCCAGATTTCTATCTTATAAAACAGTCTCTTACGAGCAATTTGAGCAATCTAGCCTCTTGAACTTTTTGTATACGAGACTCTAACTTAATGTAGCAATTTGGATCAAGTCCTGAGGATAAGTAAGGAAGGAGATACTGCCCCGAGAAGTTAGGTTATGTTTTCTGATTTTGGACAAACTTGACACTTGTGTATATTTTTGATTTTATAAAATAACTGGTGTAGAACTGAGATAAGAGGCTTACATTTTTAGATAGTAGACTAAAAAACGATGAACCTAAACTTTTGAACCAAGTGATTTCATTAAAAAATGAGTGGGAAATAGCCCAACGAATTCGGAAATTTTCTAAAAAACCCTAGTAGCAGATCCGAAAATATTTGTGTATAAATCTATAACTAAAACATGTTTTCACAAACCGAGACCTTGGAATAATGAAATTAGACATATTCACTATGTTTAGAGAGTTTAAAGGCTAAAAACGAGCTTAAAATGAATTAGATACGTTCACATGAAGTGGGGATTATCTTATTAATTAAAACACTTTATTTCTAGGGTTTTTAAGTGTTTAAAAACGCGTTTTGACTATTTTTCTTAGATGACCGACTTACGTAACTTCATAAAATCCCACTACAAGTATATAAGGATAATAAAACTTTGTAAAACTCATACGCTTTAGTACATAATGCATCGTTTCTTAAATGACTTATTTATCTAGGTCGCGTTTAGGATTCCTTGTCGTTGAACTCACTTTACATTTTCCTGTTACATTGTTTACTCAAGGCGAGTTTCATAGCCCAATTTTATTTGTTTATACTCGTTTCAAAATACTTTGGGGTGAAAATACATTGCTTGCTTTTACATATGGAAATAAGTACATAAAACATTTACGGATTACCTAAGTTACCACATTTGCCATTAAAGTCCCCACAATCATTAATCGTTAATTACGATTTAAGCGCGAATGTTGTGAATAGATCTATTGGGATTAAACTCCCTCGTCCAAGTTGGTCGCTACAACTGGTCAAATGGACGCATACCATTTGATGTCGTACAGGTGCTCAGAAAGGCACCTATTTGGGACGGATAAACAAACTAACTGTAAAGGCTTCAGTGTCATAAGTTTAGGGCAATAATAGAACTTTTCATGATCTTGTACAGATTACAATAAACACAAAAAATCTTGTGGTTCACACTGCTTTTACTTAAACCTATGAACTCACCAATGTTATGTTGACATTTTTAGCATGTATTTCTTAGGTGCATAAGTTGCTTGGTTTGGCATTCATGGAGTCCATTCATAAAGTTACCATTTGCGGTTACATTCACGAAGATTTATCTGCATGGACTTAACATCATTTGATTATATTTTCCAAAATATCTTTATGTTATTGTGAAACTTAAGAACTTTGTATTGAAATCCTTATGTTGTTTTAATGTACTAAATGATGTATCTTTTTAAAACGACTCATATAGAGGTCGTTCTTTATACCTGGTGACTTTGTGCTATGAACTCATGCCCCCGGTTACCTTTCCACTATGATATTTTGGGGGTGTGACAGATTGGTATCAGAACTCCAGCTATAGATAACAAAGTTGCATTGTTAGGCCTAGACTATAGCCATTGCGTTACAAACACTTCGCTACGAGTCCACGCACTAAGTCACTAAACTATCATACATACTCATACATTTTAATGGTCCTTAAAACTTTCTCTAGGACATTGTGAGTGATAAAATGGTCTCTAAAACTTTTCATGACAGTACATAACATCGTTTTACATGACATTAAAACTCGTCACAGTCTGTCGTTCCCCTGATTGCCTTACTAACCCTCTCTAAAGACTAGTTTGAACACTCGACCCATATTTTAGAACACCTACGTCTCTTCATAACCTACTGCCTAGAAATACGCCAGTTAATTAAAACATGACTTTAACCTATCACCTTGTAACATGCCGCCTTAGAACGTCTACTTTTAGGACCCGTTTTTGCTATGTCTCACACTCCTTTACTTATTTTGGAGAAACATGTCGCCAAGGAGACAAACCTTGAACTTAACCACTATTGAACAAATCATTGCCCAGCGAGTTGCTGATGCTATTGCTAACTATGAAACAAACCGCAACAGCGGTAACGGTGTAAATAAGGATTAATATAACAAGTGAAATGCTATTGCCAACTATGAAACAAACCGCAACAACGGTAACGGTTCCTCCTACAAGGAGTTCCTGAACTGCAAGCCCCATAATTTTAGTAGGATTGAAGGAGCTGTCGGTTTAACCCGATGGTTTGAAAAGATGGAAGTTGTACGAGCAAAGACTTCAAGGGATGGTGATAACAAAAGGAAGTTGGATGACAACTAGGGAAGTAATCATAATAAGCAAGAAAACAAGAAACAAGAAGTGGTTAAGGCTTATGCTACTGGGCCAGTTGACAAGAGTGGGTATGCTGGAACTCTACCCGAGTGCAACAAGTGCAAATATTACCACACAGGACCTTTCCCCGCTACATGTTGGAACTGCAAGAGGACCGAGAACCAAACCAAAGAATGTAGGGCCTCTACCCTGGTGACATGTTTTGAATGCGGAGAAAAAGGGCATCTCAACAGTGATTGTCCATAGCAGAAGAGCCAGAATGGAGGAAGAACTCTTGGAAGAGTATACGCGTTAAGACGAGGAGAAGCTCGCCGGGACCCTAACGATGTTATGGATGATGATAATGTTGAAGGAGAGAGTTTCCTGCTTTATATAATAAGACCTAAGTCTAGACCCTCTTGGGTTGATTCCTTGAGAAATTTGTGTCAGTACTTTCCTATGAACGCCTTGTATTGTGTGGAGTTTTCTTTCATTTTGAATTCTCCATTATTTTATAACAATGAGTTATGTGGATTTCTATTCGTTACGCTCCCTGTTTTGTTACCATATTATAAACTGTTTTTCTACTTTCTTCTGATTCATAAATTAATAATGAATATATGTTTATAAAACAATGATTCATAAATCAATATTATGATACAACTATAAACCATAACGGATGGCCTAAAGAACTTCAAGAATTATGACATCTTTATGACACGTATACATGAAATGAAAACTCATTATGCTTGAAATGAAATATAAGGATTTTCATCACTTTTTGACTTTTTTACAAACCACCATATGGAAGCTAAATTCTCAATCTTTATTGGTACAACATTATGAGTATGTGGGAGAATGTTAGCTTGATATTATATTAGCCAATATTAGCCCATAAGCAACTCACAAGCTCATTGTTAACTTATAGAGTTTTACTTTTTGCTTCTTGTATAAGTACTATATGTGTGCTCCCCTTTGGTTTATCAATTCAGTAAGACAATACGTTGCACTGTATACAATCTTGCAAGATGGTCCCATACAACCTTAGCGGTACTATATTTTTGCCAAATGAGCCCCTATAAATGGTGTGACATAATTATTAATTCAAGTTATAAACCCATAATTTTCATTTAATAATCCACCAACATGTTTTGCCTTTTTAATCGAAACATAACCCCAAATCGACTTTCCCTGAAATTGTTTATCTAACATAGCTCAAATATGAATATTTTTACCATCTAATTGAACACTAATTGATTGCAACAAATCTTTTATATGAACTACCAAGATAAAGTTAACCAACAATCAAATACCAAACCTTAATTCGACGGGCCAAATAACCAAAAAACAAAATAAACCCTAATAATGAATTACAGAAGCATGCAAGTAACAAGTTCCAAACATATTCTAGGAAAATCTATATACGATCAAAGAAGGATCCACAATACTAACAACTCTGAAGCTTTGATGGCATGTAGAGACCAAACACAGTGCAACGTTTTGTCTTATTTAATTGAAAAAGGGAAGCATACATAGAGTATTTATACAAGAAACAAATGGTAAACTCTAGAAGCTAATTAAGTGCTAGTGGATCGCTTATGAGATAATATGTGCTAATATAATTAAGGTAACGAATGGAACATAAGGATTTAACAAAAAAATTACCAGAATTTTCAATACTCCAAACCCATTCATATTCCTTAGATGCATTAGTAAAAAAGCTATCGATGAGGTTAATAATTATGACAAGATAGCCCAAAGTCTACCCACTAAGCTTCCTGTGCCAATCCCAAAATGGGCAACATACACTTTATGTGTAGAAGTACTAGGTAGAATATAAATTTTCTTACCTTGTGGTCAAGAAAAACCATTAGTCATATTGTTATGTGTTGTACCTTGCACATAATTAAGATTTCTCCTACTTGTGCAGGGCACAATATCATGCATGTATACAAACCAACATGACGCTCATTCATTTGCACCTAGTAGGAATTGAACTTGTTATTGAATTTTCTTATATGGAATGTCTACACATTATTGTTAATGTGAATCACATGGACTAGTAAGCATATACTTAGATATCCAAGGAAGTATGTCAAGTTCTACTTTATAGATGATTGACTAGCCATCTATGCTATTCATTAACTTGAAAATAGTCATTCAATTCCTCCTTAATTGGCCTACTTTACCACAAGGGTGTGTAGTGCCTTTATTGGGTTAAAGTGAACAACTAGGTAAATCATGCTAGTTATTGCCTGCACCACTTTTGCATTGATATTTCTGTTTTCCAACTCTAAAGGTGTTTCGATAATATCAAGACATTATCTTTTAATAGTTATAGAAATGTGTTCTCTAGTTATCCAAATGACTTGTATGTTTTAAAGATTTCAAAACCAAATAGACGTAGTGAAGCCTACATCAAAGAATATGATGCGCAACAATACTTAACCATTTGGCTTTTACAAGACACAATGATTTCATGAGTAAGTTTGTTTTGAGTTTTATTAGGATTGGAACAATTCAAGCGTTCCTATTATAACTTTCTAGAACAAGAAAAAAAGATAAGAATGAGTCTCTCTCTTTCTTACAAGGAAAGAAGACTTGGTTTGTATTGTTCAAGAAAGAACAAACTCTAGTTTACATTTTACGTTGCAATAAACAGTTAAAATATTATACAAAGTCCAATTTTAGTATTTTTAATAATTAATCCTTTTAAAAATTACTACCGAAGTTTTAAATAAAAACAATTATTTTTACAAAAGGCTAAGATCCAACTTGAACTTCCACCCGTCATATCAGTTGATCTGCTAGCAATGGTGGATTCAATAGGTAAACGACAAGGGATAATTTTATTGCAATTGCAACTCCTATAACCTTATGGGACTCATGGCACTAGAGAACAATCAACTAGTGTCATGTTAGCGTGTTTAGTCCCATCTTCGCCTTGGGTTAAGAATCTCACATGCTTAACTCGATTAAGTCGTCCAATTTGAGAACGTATGAAGATCACACTAGGTCTCATGCATAGAGGATAGTCACCTTGGGTTGCAATTCACCTACGTCTCATGCAAAGTGAAAGGCAATTGCAAGTGTCCTCACAATTAGATGGCAATGACTTACATTTTACGGGTATATAAATATTTTGATAAAACAAGTTAATCAAAAAAGTGCACAAAGAAGCATGCATACATCTTCATAGCATAAGTTAAAAACGTTTTCTAAACTTATGTTTACTATTGTTTTAATTATTTATTAGTAACAATGTCCAATTTATTCTAATATGCAAACCTATGTGGATATAAAATAAATATATGACAATACATAAATAATATGCATAACAATTAACCTTTTAAGCATTTAAAAACCAGCGTAGGTGCACATTTTATCATGAGAAAATATTAAAGGTCATCCAAACCCTAGATTGACACTCTTAAAAGGTTATAAAAAATCGTAAGTATTTCAATAATTAGCAAAACAGTGCAACAACACGTTTTGTCACGGGAAAAGATTATAGGGTAACCAAATCTTAGACCATCTTGGTTAAAACCAAGTGATTCAGTCATTAATAAAATTGTGCAAAACTCTAATTTAGAATTAAAGTTTAATAAAACCAACGGGACTTGCATATTTTTTGCAGGAGCAAACTACAGTATTAACCAAACCCAATGCATTTAAAACAATGTAAGACATTAGTTTAATTCATAAATCATATTTCAACAATTTTAGTTCCATTTAATTTCGAAAATTGTTTGCAATTCACACATGTCACAACAACATATAAAAAGAAAATAAATGAAACATAAAACAAACAATCATATTCGACATGCAAAAGCTCAACCGATGAATTCTTATGCTCGGGCCCATGAGCCATCGTAAAACCCGAAAGATCAACTAAGGGTAAAACCAACATAACCAAAAATTTGGCTCCCTCTTACTTTTAGACCTATTCCAAAGCAAGTAGAACCCTTAAGCCTAAAAGTCCAGCATGATGTTTGAGCAGAAACGTCCACTTGAGGGCCCGAAAAGTCTAGGAAGGAATATTTCTTGCTCAAAGTGCCAAACTACAAAGTTGTAGCCCTATGAGTCGCGTACCTATCCATCGAATGTCACGGTCTAGTTCCCCTCAGAACTCCGGGAATTGATTATTTAGTTCATGTACCTCCACCAGTTTAGCTTTGCACTTCCACCTTTAACTTGACGCCATTCCATAAGGAGCAACGGTTACTATTTGATGTTTATCTGCGACTAACATAAGACCTTATATCCTACTGTAAAGTGCCCAAACAATGGCTACAAGAATTTTAAAGGTACTTAAACAAGGCCGAAACAATGGCAAAACCCAGAATAACTACAACAACAAAGTAATAAAATAAACACACATGTATTGGCTAGGTTTTTATTCATTTTGTACATCCCGCATATTAACATATTAACAATATGAGTTTCAACATGTATGCGTTTGCCATGGAACGCAATTAAAACAAGTGAATAAGCCAACAAACGAATAATTTAAAGCAAGTAAAATCCCCCGGTCATGCACACGTAAAATTCCCAACCTAGGATTTTCAAGTGTTGAATCTAAAGACCATATTAAGTCGATTTAAAAAAAATAATGTTCAAAATTGTTAGAAAAAAACTTGCATAAAAACGCGTTTTAGGTCAATTTTACGTGTACAATGTGTAACCAAAACATCATATGATGGATCATGATGCCACTGTTGAGATTTATATACTGTAATAACGATTATAACATATAATTTACGCAATGGATTTTGTCCCAAGGTGGATCCGTGTGATGTAAATTGATTAACAAATAAATACGTTACTAACCTTTTGTTACGAATTTGGATGAACAAGTGGAGCAAAGAACGAATCTTGATCTTCTTCAGGATTCCACGAAAAACCCTTAAATCAATAAAGGAAGTAATCTCTATAGTTAGTCCACACAAGAAGTCGTTGCATATTACCCGAATGCTAGTTCTTGGATTCACGATCAAAACATGAACTTCTTGAGTTTGCTTGAAGGAAAAATGATTAGAAACCCTTAGGGGTTTTAGTTGATCTGTTTTTAGGTTTAGAATAGATAATTGTTTAGTATTCAAGTATGTATAGGGTAGAACTAATCCTAATCCTAGTATAGATTGATTACTTGTACAACAAGTTTGAGCTTTCCTTCCACCTCTTTTCCTTTGGCCAGTCATGCCCCACTCCCAATATGGGCTTCCCATATTGTTTTAGGGTTAAGTCTATTAAACATGTGGAAAACTAGAAGGGGGGTTGAATAGTTTTACGTCTTTTTTAGTTTTATGAAAACTTAGTTGTTTAAAAGTCTTGTTTACTCTTAAAACTTTGATTCGATCTTATGTGAATTCAAGTCTTGAACAATATGAACAACTATATCTAAGTATGAGCAATAATAATAATGCAAACTAAGTATGTGAACTCAACACATGCATAATATAAACAGTTATAGTTATATACGAGAGATAAGTAAGTAAACGTTTATTTTATAATCCTTAGTTATATTTTGTATGAAAACTATACTTGATCGAAATGATCAATTAAATGTATGTTACCTTTTTAGTTTGATTGTAAAAACTTTGTTTTGTGAATGAAGCTTTTGTTTGATCTTTAAGTAAAATCAATACTAGCACTATATGAGCAACTATACATATACGTCTATGTCTACACAAGTAATAACGATATAAGCAAGATAATAAGTAAGATATGGAAAGATCTAACCACGAGACGAAGGATTTATAGTGGTTCGGCTACAAGGACACCTTCCTTGCCCTACTCCACTCCTCGAGTCACCTACTCGAGAGTTTTCTTCACTATGTCAACAAGCTCCCTTATGGCGGAGAAAACCTTACACACCAATATACACACCACAACTTCGTCACAACTTATTCACACCTTCTACACAACTTCTTCATGACTTGGCACACCTTCTTCACAACTTGTACACACCACTACTACTTCACAACTTCACACTACTCCACTACTTCTTCTTCACACCACTACTTATATCTCACTACTTCTATTCACAACTTCTACTTCTAGATCTATTTAGTTACACTACTATCACACCTTTACAATGAATGTACAACAACTAGACTATATACATGATTGGCCTCAAACAGTCAAATAATATCAACCAAGTAATGGTCAACAAATCAAACAGCTTAGGCCAATACTCCGTGGAGTTTAGTGTTTCCCCGGATCGTTAGATCCCAACGAGGCGTGAAATCTGAAATAAAACGACTTCGAGATCAGGTGAATTGAACAGGAAAAGGGTTTAAGTGATTGTACTACTGAAATATAAGTGTGAATAGCTTTAATAAGCTATATCAACCAATACGTGAAATCAGATAAGTACAAGTGAAAAAGGGACTGGAAAACGTAAACGTTTAATAATTAAACGTAAACAAAAACAACTTTAACTATAGTAGGAATTTGCAAGCCTTAGGGGCTTAAATGCAAATTAAATAAACTTGAAATATTTATTTTAATATTACTAATTTATTTAAAACTTTAATAAAACCTAAAAAATATAAAAAGATATAAAAAATACGTTTATATTTAAGTAAACGTAAATGTATGAAATTTAAATGTGAATTCTGTAAAATATAACTTCCACAAATATGAAAATAATATTTTTGGAATCCTAAACTTATTAGAAAATTATTAGAAAATTAAAACTATTTTTATAACTATTTAATTAATTATTATTATTTAATAACTATTTTTAATTAGTTAATAATTCACTAATAAATAGAAAAATGTAAAATAAGTCTAGAAATTTAAAATTAAAATTTCTAAAAGTCTAAAATATTATAAAACTTATCTTAAAATTAAAATTATATTTTTCACACTATTTATCTATTTATTATTAATTAATTATTATTTAATTATTATTTAACTAATTATATTGATTTAAATTATTATAAATACTAAAAAGACTTAGATAATTATGAAAAATTTTATATATCTAACTAACCATCACAGGAATCCTAAAAAAATTATAAAAAGTTTATATTATGTATTTTTAATCTAATTTACTAATTATTATTCTATTTATTAATTAATTATCAATTAAACTAATTATATTATTAAAAATAGAAAATGAACAGTATAAATCCTAGAAAAATTTATAAAATTGTTTTACCTTATATAAAAGCTATAAAAATTATAAAAACTATGTGGTACTTTATAAAATATAATTATGCTATTTAATTCTTATTTATTAATTAATTGTTAATTTAACTAATATTAATTCTAAATAATACCAAATGATAAAGGAAAATTCTGGAAAAATTTATAAAATTACTTTAATATATAAGAGATTTAATAAAAATATAAAATAGCAGAAGTGCTTATAAATAAGCTAAAAAGAAAATTAAATAAATAATTTCTATTAAATAGAAGCTATCACTATAATTAAGTTTGTTCTTTTCTGGTTTTTCTTTTATAAAACTAATAAAATACTTAAAATAAGAAACTTTTATAAAGGAAAATAATTTATGAACTCAGAATAAGCACTATGAGTGCTTATTACCAAAACAGTTAACCAAGTTTGACCAAAGAAGGAATTAAGAACAAATGGACTTATGTGGGGTCCACAAGGATGAAACCTGGTACACATAAGTTGTTTTGACATAAATAAGCTAGATTTGCTGATATAAGCTCAATGAATAAGCTAAAAAGCTGAAATAAGCAACTGCTTATTGAAGTTCTGGGTCAGAAATGGGACAGACTTTCAAGCTGATTTCAGGTGGGTCCTAGTGGTGCAAAGGTCAGACCAAGGGTCAAGGGTTCAAGCCTGGTAGGAGGGGGGTTGTAAGAGCCTAATTATGGGGTGTGGGACCCACTGGGTTAACCACAAATGAGCACCAAAGTTGAGTGTGTTGCTGGGGTCTGAGTGCACAGGGCAAATGGTTGCCCTGCAGGTCAGTTCAAGGGGTACTTTGGTCCACTTAAAAAATTCACAAAATTATAAAACTTATGAAAATCAAAGGTTCAGCTGGTAGAGTCAACACACAACAAGTTTCAGGCCTCAAATCCAAACCTAAAATCAGATTAATTCTTGCCATATTGGAGATTTTCTGCACATACACATTTTGACTTTTTAGTAAAACTTGAGTTTTTGACTTTTGTGAGTTTTGATATTAATTTACTGACTAGAAATGATATGTTAAGTTATTCTAACATGAAATTAAGATACAACAACAATTAATGAAAAGATTTGAGTGGGTTTAGAATCCACTGATCCAACAGATGGCCAAGTTAAGGAACCTTAACCTTGATTTTGACTTTCTTTCACTAACAGCCTGGATTTTATATTTTCCACAACCTAATATTAACTAAAATGACTTATTTAGACTAAGTTTGACAAAGAAAATCAACTAGAATACCAGGAACACACATGTGCCAAACACATCCTTATTTGACTGTTATGAAGAATTTTTATGAATGAGCTGCTCTAATCCTAAGGAAATAAGTTCCACAGGCTTCTTATGATCCAATTAACACTTATTAGTTACAAACTTACAAATAAAACACAAATACCAAAGATGACTAAGTAAAAATAAATAGGCAGTCACATACAAATTTTAAGTACAAATCAAACTAATCTATTACCAACTGATATTTAATCTAAATTATCACTAATCAACTAAAAATAAACTTAACAAAACAATAACAACAAATAGCTTAGCAACAATCAAAAAATGGAAAAGTTGGAAATAAACTCACTTTGTGCAATCCTGCTCAAACCACAGAACCAAGTACCAAGATCAATCATAAGGCTTCCATAAGCCACTAACCCACATTCCAAAGCTACTTCCCTTCCTTAAATCACCTCTGAATCTGAATCAAAACCAAGTCTCCTCAGTTTGACTTTTGTTGACTAATGGTGTTTTTGTTGAATTTTTTTAGCTATCCTGAGTTTTAAGTTACTAGAAGTCTTTATAGAACTTCATTGGAGCTTAAGTGACCTAATCTAATCCATAACAACCATTGTAACTATCATTTGACAACATTGGATTTTTAATTCGAAATTTGCATAACATGAAATTGGGACTTGAAATTGAAATTGGAACTTGAAAAAGATTTATTTATCACTGAGAACACAAAATACAATACTTGAAAGCTTAGAACAACACTGGAAATTGAAAACTTTTCTAATCGACATACATTATTGAAATTTAAACTAGATACTACTCTCTTCTGCTTCCCCTTCTTTCTTTATATCTTTTTTAGACTCCCCACATGTCTCTGAACCTTTCCCATCAATAAAACCAACCATTGGATGAGTCAAAGTGATCATGGCCATTTAAAAGGATTTTGGCGCCAAAAGTCTTATAGGCTGCTTGAGGCAGTTTTAGAACAATTAAAGAAATTTGGGGTTTAGTGGTGACTAAGGGGGAACATTTGAGATATTTCTGACCAAATTGGGGAAGTATGGAAGAAAAACTAGAAGGTTGGGTGCTACAGTGGTGAAGATGGTGGAAAAAGGGTGGGAATTGCATTTAATGTGATGTGGGTTGAAATGATGAGGGGGTGTGAGGTGGTGGTGCAGAGGTGGCAATACCACCTGGTATTGGGAAGAAGGGTGGAGGTGAGGGCAGTGTACAGTGGGGGTGGTTTGGGGAAGAAGGGTCAACAAGGGGGGTCAAACCCCCGTTTTATTAAAAGGGTGTTGGGTTTGCTTTGGTGGGCTGGGAAAAAGGCTAGGCCCAAGGAAAAATAAAAAGGGGTGGGCTGTTTTGTTTTGGACTGGATTGGTTTGGGGTTTATAATTATAAAAGGGGTCCGGTTGGTTTAGGTATTAAACAAGGACCAAATTTGTAATTTTCACAAAAATAGAAGGGCTGGTTTTGCAACTTTCCCAAATATTTATAAGGACTATTTTTGTCATTATTGAATAACCCAAGGACCAAAAGTATGATTTTTCATTTTTCAAATACCAGGGACCTTTTCTGCCAATTCCACAAACTCCAGGGGCCTAACTTGTAATTTTCTGAATTTTGAAGGGTTTAACTTGTAACTTCTCAAAAGTTATCATAAGGTCCATTTTTGTCTTTTAATAATAGTACAAGGCTTATTTTTCATATTTTTGTATTTACAAAACCTTAGGGACTATTTTTGACATTTTCCAAACTTGAGGGACTAAAGTTGTCATTTTGAAATTTTTAACTTTAAAGGACTATACTTGACAACTTATAAATCCCTAAGGACCTTTGATGATATTTTTCATGTTTTGATTTACCAGGGACTAGTTTTGCCAATTTTTCAAAGTTCAGGGACTGAAACTGTAAATTATGTGAAATGTTTTGTTTTTCATCAGTTTTCAATCCTTTTGCATAAAAACACAATCCAGGGATATTTTATGTATTTTAAGGCATTCCTGTGTGTTTTTATATGTTTTTGCAGTTTAAATGTAACAGAAATGATGAGTATTTACACACTCATCAATCCCCCACACTAAACTATTGCTAGTCTCTAGCAATATTTTTGAGAAAAATTTAATGGATTTTTACTCTTTACCAAAAGCCATCACTTCTGGAGTAGCCAGGTGTAAGAACTGTGGCACACCTGATAACCGTGTGATTTTTAGCAAACCACCAGCTGTCAACGGATTTGATTTGTCTTTACCAAAAGCCGTTTGCTTCTGGACTAGCCAACTCTTGATGGAATAGTCAACATCTTGGTGAGCTAATTACCAATTATGGTTTTTCCACGGCCTTTACCACAAGCCATAATCTTGCGGGCTAGCCAACTCATTCGCTTTATGGGATATGGGGAGTTGAGGAACCATACAATTTTTGGCAAATTGCAAGCCATCAACGGTTTTGAGATATCTTTACCAAGAGCCGTTTGCTCCTGGATTAGCCAATCCTTATGTTGGTTAGACATGGCGGACTGATAACCATTTATTGCATTTCTAAGTGTGAAAAAACTTTAAATTTTGATCAAATGAGGGTGCTTGATGGAACATGTGTTTGAATTCGTGGGAATCCCCCCCCCCCCCCCCCACACTAAGAAATGAATATTGCCCTCAATATTCAAAACACCGGGTGTTAAACCGATACTTAGAACGTAAGAAGGAAATATTAATAACCTTTATTTTAGGCTATTTACATTTTTTTTTTTTTTCAAGATATATACATATATACAACATGTGGGGCATCTCCCCCACACTAGGGTAGTAGAAAAGAGAAAGAAATCATAAATATGAGTGAAAACCCATATTGCTACTGTTTTTGATTACCGAGTCGCTAGCTTGACTCGACCTCGAATTGATTTTTCCATGAGGAAGCTACTGTTTTTGTTAACCGAGTCGCTAGCTTAACTCGACCCCGAATTTAATTGTCCTTGGGGAAAGTTTGGAGATCCGGGACAACCATATTTGGTATGTCCTCTCCAAAGTAGTGTTTCACACGATGGCCATTTACTTTAAAACATGGACCGTCATTTTGAGATAACTCAACGGTACCATATGGATAAACCTTAGTGATAGTAAATGGACCAGTCCAACGGGTTTTTAATTTACCCGAGAAGATCTTTAATCTAGAATTAAAGAGAAGTACTCGATCACCAACGTTAAAAACGCGGTTCTTTATTTTTGAGTCATGAATTCTCTTTGTTTTTTCTTTATAGATTAAAGAGTTCTCGTAAGCCTGATCACGTAGTTCATTTAATTCATTCATTTGAACTTTTCTGTGATCACCCGCAGTTTTGAGGTCAAAGTTGGCATGTTTCAATGCCCAGTAGGCTTTGTGCTCAAGTTCCATCGGTAGATGACATGTTTTTCCGTACACAAGCTTGTAAGGTGTACACCCAATAGGTGTTTTATAAGCTGTACGAAAAGCCCATAGTGCGTCATCTAATTTATCCGACCAGGCAGCACGGTTTTCACCAACAGTCCTCTTAAGTATTCTTTTGATACCACGATTTGAAACCTTCACTTGCCCACTTGTTTGTGGGTGATACGCGGTAGAAAGACGGTGGGTTACACCATACTTTTGCATGACTTTATCAAATTTGTCATTGCAGAAATGCGTTCCACGATCACTTATAATAGCATGTGGAGTTCCAAAACGGGCAAAAAGAGATTTCAGGAATTTTACTACAACTCGGGCATCATTTGTGGGTAAAGCTTTCGCTTCAACCCACTTTGATAAATAATCAACAGCCACAAGTATGTACTTGTTTCCTCTAGATGATGGAAATGGCCCCATAAAGTCAATGCCCCAGATATCAAATATCTCACATACTTGAATAGCATTTTGTGGCATCTCGTTTCTTTGTGAAATGTTTCCATGATGCTGACAAGGGTCACAGGTTTTAATGAGATCCTGGGCATCTTTATAAATTGTGGGCCAAAAGAATCCGGAATCAAACACCTTTTTGGCGGTGTAATTGGGACTATGATGTCCCCCAGTGGGTCCAGCATGGCAAGCCTTGAGAATTTCAGTGGCTTCCTGTCCATATACACACCGTCGGATGACTTGATCCGCACAGATTTTGAATAAGTAGGGATCATCCCAGAAGTAATGTTTAACATCCTTAAAGAATTTATTCTTCTGTTGGGTTGACATCCCTTTCACAACAAAGTTACCCGCATGATAGTTTGCGAAGTCGGCAAACCATGGGGTAGTAGAATCTCTGCGAAAAGCAACCGCATTGAGTGTTTCGAGAGGAAATGTTTCATTTATTTCCTTTTTCTCATACACATCTTGATGAGGGTTCTCTAATCAGGACAAATGATCAGCAGCCAGGTTCTCAGCTCCTTTTTTTATCACGAATAATGATATCAAATTCTTGGAGGAGGAGAACCCAACGGAGCAATCTCGGCTTTGCATCTTGTTTTGCAAATAGATATTTTAGAGCCGAGTGATCCGTATACACTACGCTTTTAGTCAAGATTAAGTATGTCCGAAATTTTTCAAAAGCATACACCACAGCTAATAATTCTTTTTCTGTAGTGGTGTAATGAGTTTGAGCTTCGTTCATAGTTTTGCTTGCGTAGTGGATAGGCTGGAAGTGTTTCGTTTTGCGTTGCCCTAAGACTGCACCGATAGCAAAATCACTTGTATCGCACATAAGCTCGAAGGGTAAATCCCAGTCGGGGGCAATAAGAATGGGTGCCTCAGTAAGCTTTTTCTTTAATGTTTCAAAAGCTTCGATGCACTCTGGTGAGAAGATAAAAGGAGTATCCTTTTCAAGGAGATGAGTCATAGGCCGTGAGATTTTAGAAAAATCTTGTATAAATCGACGATAGAAACCGGCATGACCCAAGAAACTCCTAATACCTTTGACGGTAGTAGGGTGAGGCAGTTTTGCAATGACATCAACCTTAGCTCTATCAACCTCAATCCCATTCTTGGAAATCTTATGGCCGAGGACAATGCCCTCTTTGACCATAAAGTGACTCTTTTCCCAATTTAGACATAGATTGGTGTCTTTACACCTTTTCAACATTTTTTCTAAATTGGTGAGACATGTTTGGAATGAATCCCCAATGACCGAAAAGTCATCCATAAAGACCTCCATGGTTTTACCGATCATGTCGGTAAATATGGCCATCATGCACCTCTGAAACGTACCTGGAGCATTACATAAGCCAAAAGGCATACGTTTATAAGCGAAGGTTCCATAAGGGCATGTAAAGGTAGTCTTTTCTTGATCTGATGGATCAATGGGGATTTGGAAGTATCCTGAGAAACCATCAAGGAAACAATAGTACTCGTTTCCTGCTAATCTCTCAAGCATTTGGTTCATAAAGGGTAGCGGAAAGTGGTTTGCGGGTGGCGTCATTTAACTTACGATAGTCAATGCAAACACGCCATCCGGTAACTAGCCGAGTTGGAATCAACTCATTTTCCTCATTAGTGACAACAGTAATGCCACCCTTTTTTGGGACGCAATGAATGGGACTAACCCATGGACTGTCAGAGATAGGGTAAATCAATCCTGCATCAAGAAGTTTAAGAACCTCTTGTTTAATCACATCATGGATTTTTGGATTCACCCTTCTTTGATGTTGCACCACGGGCTTGAAGTCATCCTCCATCAAGATTTTGTGTGTACAAAAATCTGGGTTAATACCCTTAATATCGGAGAGTTTCCAAGCAATTGCTTGCTTGTTTGACTTCAAGACCTTTATGAGAGCAATCTTCTCCTCAACACTTAAACCTTTAGCAATAATGACGGGTAATTTATCATCACCCTCCAGGAATGCGTATTCAAGATGAGGAGGTAAGTCCTTGAGCTCGACCTCAGGAAAATCATCAGTTTTCTCAACATATTTGATTTCCTGATTATGAAGTTGTACGGGAGGGAGTGGAGGAGAATTGTCTTGATTTAGCAATCTCTCAAGGAGAAGAATATCTCCCTCCAGATCAATCTCAGTGTTATCAATTCCCGATGGAACTGAATCATTTTTGAGAAAAGCCTTGACCTCTTCCAAAAGGAAATCACTTCCCTCAAACGGAGTGAGAGAAGGGGAAGAGTCGGAAATGATAGGTTCAGATGATGGAGTGGCATCCCCACTCACAGAATTATGAGAATAACCAAGAAACTCTTGAGAATACTCCTCCGAAGCAATGTCTATGATATCTATTTGATTAACTGCTTTAGAATCACAATTGGAGGAGTACCTCGAGGTTTGATCGAGGTTAAATGTAACAGCTTCATTACCCACACGCAGAGTGATTTCTTGCTCAAATACATCGATAAGAGCACGTCCCGTTCTAAGGAAACCCCTCCCAACAATGAGAGGGACCCTTTGATCAGCATCGAAATCAACCACTACAAAGTCAGCGGGGAGATGAAATTCTCCTACTTTCACAAACACGTCCTCGGCAATGCCGAGAGGACGAGATATCGATCGGTCTGCAAGCTCTAAAGTCATGCAGGTAGGAGTAAGATCAGGAAGAGAAAGTTTCTTCCAAACTGAATATGGCATTAGGTTGATACTTGCACCAAGATCGGCCAAGGCATAGCAATCAACCATTCCCAGAAATACACATGGTATTAGAAATTTTCCAGGATCACCCAGCTTCTCGGGAAGCTTCTTTAAAAGAACTACTGAGCAGTTCTCATTCAAGGGAGTCTTTGCCATTTCAAACAGTTTCTCCTTGTTGCTTAACAAATGTTTGATTGTCGATGCAAATTTGGGCATCAGAATAACAGCATCCGCAAAGCTAATGTCAAAATGCAAATCTTGGAAGATTTGAAAGAATTTATCCATCTGGTGACTAGCTTTTTAACGGAGCTTTTGCTCACTCAAGCGTGAGGGGTAAGGAATAGAGGAGGTAGAAGGTTTGGACTGAGGTGTTTCAACTGGAATATCATTGGGTTCAAAAACAACTCTAGGTTTTGGTTTGGGTTTCGGGACAACATGAGGTGGGACGTCTTGGGTACCTCCCTTATGAGTAGGAAGTACTTCGTCCTTATTTACCTCAGCGTTATTTTCCACTACCTTGGAAGAAGAAGAAGAAGGGGTAGTGGGAACAGTGGGTCTATCATATGAAACTCCGCTCCTGGTCGTGATCGCCTTTGCATCGCCCCTCGGGTTTGCGATCGTGTTGCTCGGAAGTTTTCCAGAGCCTGAGGGTCGTTCATTTAAAGATTTCTTAATTTCATAAATCTGGCTGACCAACAACCTGTTTGTCTCTTCTTGAGTTTTCATGAACTGCTTCAACAACTCATCAGATGATGATTGTGGAGCTGGGAGAATGGCTTGTGTTTGGTTGGGGATATTTTGGACACGGTTATTTTGATTATAACCTTGTTGTGGCTGAAAATTTCCCTGATTTGGATTACCATTTCCCTGAAAATGATTTCCGGGATTGAAATTGTTTCTGTTAAAGTTTCCTTGATTGTGGAAACCTTGATTCTATCCAGGATTGAAATTCCCTTGGTTTTGATAACCTTGGTTCATTCGAGGTTGGTTCTGGTTTCTGTTTTGCAAATTTGGGTTTTGGTTAAACCCGGGTGGTCCCATATGTGTGTTAGCACGGTAACTTGGTTCCATTTGAGGACGGTATTGATTACCTCGCTGATTTGTAGTACCGGCTAAGGCATTGGATTCAAAAGGACTACCATCGGTGGCAGTACAATTGTAGTAAGCATGTGGGCCACCACAAGTGACACAAACTTCCACCTTTTTTACTTCAGCATGTGAAGGGTTTTGTGTGAAAGTGACTTTTTTCTGGTTTGAGAGAACCAAAGCTTGATTGGCGTCCACGAGTTTATCTATCTTAGCATCGGTGCTAGAAGTACTCACGGGTGATGAAGAAGAAGGACCAGCACTCACTTGGGAGTTATATGGTTTTGTGCGTGTAGTGCGGACCTTGGACTTATTTTCAATGATTTCTAAAGCTTCTTTTGTGGTTTTGCTCAAAAAATTACCTCCCGCGGAGGCATTGAGAGAATCTTGGTCAGATTGACTCACACCATTATAAAACGTGTCAATTTGCATCAATTCAGTGAAACCATGATGAGGACATCGACGAAGCAATTCTTTGAAACGATCCCATGCATCACCAAACGATTCATCAAACCTTTGAGTAAATTTGATGATTTCATTTTTAAGACTTGTCGTTCTGGACGGGGGAAAAAATTCGTTTACAAATTTGGTAACTAAATCTTCCCATGAGGTTATTGAACGAGGAGATTGTTTTTCCAGCCAAATCCTGGCTGCTCCCTCAAGAGAAAATGGGAAAAGAAGAAGTTTAACTGCTTCGGAAGGGACGTTCTTGTATTTGATGGTAGAGGTAATTTTATTAAACCATCGAATATGAGCATGAGGATCATCCCTCTCAAAACCATAAAATTGGCTTGAGGTTACTAGATTTAGTAACCCGGTTTTGAGCTCAAAGTATTCAGCCACAATGGCTGGAACAACAATAGCGTCTTCGTAACCCTCAATGGGTGCTTGGAGAAGCTCATTCATCGGACGGTCTTCCGCCATGATAACTTTCTTTGGGGAAACAGCATGTACCTCAGATACGGCTGTTGGGGCAGAACGTCTACGACGTCTTCAAGGAATTCTGACAAGCTCACGTAAAGAGCTTGTTGACCTAGAAGAACGAGTGCGTATGCACTAGAGACGACTCTAAGAATACTAAGAGTGACGGGAAATAGAAAAGAAATATAGATAAAATGATGATATATAACAAAGTGTGATATTTCAAACTCACAGATATTTTAAAAAGTCATAATACGCAGCACACCTCCCCGGCAGCGGCGCCAAATTTTTGATTGGCCTCAAACAGCCAAATAATATCAACCAAGTAATGGTCAACAAGTCAAACAGCTTAGGCCAATACTCCGTGGAGTTTAGTGTTTCCCCGGATCGTTAGATCCCAACGAGGCGTGAAATCTGAAATAAAACGACTTCGAGATCAGGTGAATTGAACAGGAAAAGGGTTTAAGTGATTGTACTACTGAAATATAAGTGTGAATAGCTTTAATAAGCTATATCAACTAATACGTGAAATCAGATAAGTACAAGTGAAAAAGGGACTGGAAAATGTAAACGTTTAATAATTAAACGTAAACAAAAACAACTGTAACTATAGTAGGAATTTGCAAGCCTTAGGGGCTTAAATGCAAATTAAATAAACTTGAAATATTTATTTTAATATTACTAATTTATTTAAAATTTTAATAAAACCTAAAAAATATAAAAAGATACAAAAAATATGTTTATATTTAAGTAAACGTAAACTTATGAAATTTAAATGTGAATTCTGTAAAATATAACTTCCACAAATATGAAAATAATATTTTTGGAATCCTAAACTTATTAGAAAATTATTAGAAAATTAAAACTATTTTTATAACTATTTAATTAATTATTATTATTTAATAACTATTTTTAATTAGTTAATAATTCACTAACAAATAGAAAAATGTAAAATAAGTCTAGAAATTCAAAATTAAAATTTCTAAAAGTCTAAAATATTATAAAACTTATTTTAAAATTAAAATTATATTTTTCACACTATTTATCTATTTATTATTAATTAATTATTATTTAATTATTATTTAACTAATTATATTGATTTAAATTATTATAAATACTAAAAAGACTTAGATAATTATGAAAAATTTTATATGTCAAATTAACCATCACAGGAATCCTAAAAAAATTATAAAAAGTTTATATTATGTATTTTTAATCTAATTTACTAATTATTATTCTATTTATTAATTAATTATCAATTAAACTAATTATATTATTAAAAATAGAAAATGAACAGTATAAATCCTAGAAAAATTTATAAAATTGTTTTACCTTATATAAAAGCTATAAAAATTATAAAAACTATGTGGTACTTTATAAAATATAATTATGCTATTTAATTCTTATTTATTAATTAATTGTTAATCTAACTAATATTAATTCTAAATAATACCAAATTATAAAGGAAAATTCTGGAAAAATTTTTAAAATTACTTTAATATATAAGAGATTTAATAAAAATATAAAATAGCAGAAGTGCTTATAAATAAGCTAAACAAAAAATTAAATAGATAATTTCTATTAAATAGAAGCTATCACTATAATTAAATTTGTTCTTTTCTGGTTTTTCTTTTATAAAACAAATAAAATACTTAAAATAAGTAACTTTTATAAAGGAAAATAATTTATGAACTCAGAATAAGCACTATGAGTGCTTATTACCAAAACAGTTGACCAAGTTTGACCAAAGAAGGAATTAAGAACAAATGAACTTATGTAGGGTCCACAAGGATGAAACCTGGTACAAATAAGTTGTTTTGACTTAAATAAGCTAGATTTACTAATATAAGCTCAATGAATAAGCTAAAAAGCTGAAATAAGTAACTGCTTATTGAAGTTCTGGGTCAGAAATGGGACAGACTTTCAAGCTGATTTCAGGTGGGTCCCAGTGGAGCAAAGGTCAGACCAAGGGTCAAGGGTTCAAGCCTGGTAGGAGGGGGTTGTAAGAGCCTAATTATGGGGTGTGGGACCCACTGGGTTAACCACAAATGAGCACCAAAGTTGAGTGTGTTGCTGGGGTCTGAGTGCACAGGGCAAATGGTTGCCCTGCAGGTCAGTTCAAGGGGTACTTTGGTCCACTTAAAAAATTCACAAAATTATAAAACTTATGAAAATCAAAGGTTCAGCTGGTAGAGTCAACACACAACAAGTTTCAGGCCTCAAATCCAAACACAAAAATTAGATTAATTCTTGCCATATTGGAGATTTTCTGCACATACACATTTTGACTTTTTAGTAAAACTTGAGTTTTTGACTTTTGTGAGTTTTGATATTAATTTACTGACTAGAAATGATATATTAAGTTATTCTAACATGAAATTAAGATACAACAACAATTAATGAAAAGATTTGAGTGGGTTTAGAATCCACTGATCCAACAGATGGCCAAGTTAAGGAACCTTAACCTTGATTTTGACTTTCTTTCACTAACAGCCTGGATTTTTTATTTTCCACATCCTAATATTAACTAAAATGACTTATTTAGACTAAGTTTGACAAAGAAAATCAACTAGAATACCAGGAACACACATGTGCCAAACACATCCTTATTTGACTGTTATGAAGAATTTTTATGAATGAGCTGCTCTAATCCTAAGGAAATAAGTTCCACAGGCCTCTTATGATCCAATTAACACTTATTAGTTACAAACTTACAAATAAAACACAAATACCAAAGATGACTAAGTAAAAATAAATAGGCAGTCACATACAAATTTTAAGTACAAATCAAACTAATCTATTACCAACTGATATTTAATCTAAATTATCACTAATCAACTAAAAATAAACTTAACAAAACAATAACAACAAATAGCTTAGCAACTAAGTACTAATCAGAAAATGGAAAAGTTGGAAATAAACTCACTTTGTGCAATCCTGCTCAAACCACAGAACCAAGTACCAAGATCAATCCTAAGGCTTTCATAAGCCACTAACCCACATTCCAAAGCTACTTCCCTTCCTTAAATCACCTCTGAATCAGAATCAAAACCAAGTCTCCTCAGTTTGACTTTTGTTGACTAATGGTGTTTTTGTTGAATTTTTTTTAGCTATCCTGAGTTTTAAGTTACTAGAAGTCTTTATAGAACTTCATTGGAGCTTAAGTGACCTAATCTAATCCATAACAACCATTGTAACTATCATTTGACAACATTGGATTTTTAATTCGAAATTTGCATAACATGAAATTGGGACTTGAAATTGAAATTGGAACTTGAAAAAGATTTATTTATCACTGAGAACACAAAATACAATACTTGAAAGCTTAGAACAACACTGGAAATTGAAAACTTTTCTAATCGACATACATTATTGAAATTTAAACTAGATACTACTCTCTTCTGCTTCCCCTTCTTTCTTTATATCTTTTTTAGACTCCCCACATGTCTCTGAACCTTTCCCATCAATAAAACCAACCATTGGATGAGTCAAAGTGATCATGGCCGTTTAAAAGGATTTTGGCGCCAAAAGTCTCATAGGCTGCTTGAGGCAGTTTCAGAACAATTAAAGAAATTTGGGGTTTAGTGGTGACTAAGGGGGAACATTTGAGATATTTCTGACCAACTTGGGGAAGTATGGAAGAAAAACTAGAAGGTTGGGTGCTACAGTGGTGAAGATGGTGGAAAAAGGGTGGGAATTGCATTTAATGTGATGTGGGTTGAAATGATGAGGGGGTGTGAGGTGGTGGTGAAGAGGTGGCAATACCACCTGGTATTGGGAAGAAGGGTGGAGGTGAGGGCAGTGTACAGTGGGGGTGGTTTGGGGAAGAAGGGTCAACGAGGGGGGTCAAACCCCCGTTTTATTAAAAGGGTGTTGGGTTTGCTTTGGTGGGCTGGGAAAAAGGCTAGGCCCAAGGAAAAATAAAAAGGGGTGGGCTGTTTTGTTTTGGACTGGATTGGTTTGGGGTTTATAATTATAAAAGGGGTCCGGTTGGTTTAGGTATTAAACAAGGACCAAATTTGTAATTTTCACAAAAATAGAAGGGCTGGTTTTGCAACTTTCCCAAATATTTATAAGGACTATTTTTGTCATTATTGAATAACCCAGACGAAAACTGCGGTTTTCTTTTCTTTTTCTGAGGAAAGTTTATTTGGTGAAAAACTAACTGATTTTGGTTAAAATTTTGAATTCATATATTTATTATGAATAAAACATTTTCCTTTATTACCAAAAATGTTTTTCAAAAATATATAATAAGTTTATTTAATTTTATAAACTTTGTATTATTTAAATAAACATCCTTTTGATCATAAAATGTATTAGTCACTTGTTTATTCATACCTTATGTGATAATGTTGGATGAGATGATATAAACTTGCTTAAAACTTGTTTACGTGTTAACTTTGCGTTTAAAGTTCTTATATTTTGTGATCGTCAAAACTTAAGGATATCGAAAGATATTAATAACGTTTTTATACATTATTTATATCAACAATCTCCCCTTTTTTGATGATTACAAAATCTAAACTCATTAAACTAAAAATTAATATATATGCAAGTTTTTAGTGTGAGTTTAGATTTTGTGATCGTCAAAACTTAAGGATATCGAAAGATATTAATAACGTTTTTATACATTATTTATATCAACAATCTCCCCCTTTTTGATGATAACAAAATCTAAACTCATTAAACTAAAAATTAATATATATGCAAGTTTTTAGTGTGAGTTTATATCACTTCTCCCCCTTTTTGTTAACATCAAAAAGGTTATCCCGACGAATGTATAGCTCCCCCTTGAAGTATACTCCCCCTCGTTTTGAGGTCATAAGAAATCGAGATATGGAATGCTTGCAAAAATATTTAGAGCAACAAGCAATATATATATATATATATATATATATATATATATATATATATATATATATATATATATATATATATATATATATATATGCATGGAACAAATATAAGATAACTAACAAGAATAATTTAAATAGATTATGTTGAAAACATAATCATTAATACATAAGTATATATATATATATATATATATATATATATATATATATATATATATATATATATATATATATATATATGTTTTTCTAGCAAATTACACTAGATAATACTAAGTTGCCAACTTGAGGTCTCTTGGACTTGCTTGGAACACAAAGGTTTGTGGAGAATTTATTTGTAGATGGGAATCATGGTAGTTGGATTTAGTGGAGATAGATTTTTTTTGGAATGGTGTTTGGAGAGTTTGGTGGTTGTTGATGGGAAGCATGGTAGTTAACTTCAAGTAAGCTTCATGGGATAGGATTGAAGTTTGGTAGGTTGATTGGTGATGAGAAGAAGTGTGCATTAAAGGATGTTATGGGTGATAATGAAAGGGTGATGTCTACGGATGCATTTTCTATGGTAAGTTGTGGGTTTAGAGCGGTTGATGAATTGTTGGTGTCTTGAGTGAGTGATGGGTTTGAGTTTTTCCTAGTGAGGAGGTATTCAATCCAAGTGAGGTGTTCTTCCAAGAGAATGGTTTGTTTTTGGAGGTAAATGAAACAAGGACAATTGTGGGTATGATGCTCAACTTGCTTTAAGTGGAGTGAGTGAGGGAGACAATTTGAGTAGGGTGATAAAGGTGGTTAGTCCAAGTTGCATAGAACAAGATGCATGACAAGAAGAGCACTAAGCTCATGAGCTTCTTTGAGCTCCTCAACGAACTTTCATTGTTCGGACGAAGGTGATGATGGAGGTGTTGGGTTATGATGGATGATTGGATATGCAACATGAGAATATCATGTGTGTTGTTAGGAAATGGTGGTGTTACTCTTGGTGGTGGAAACATTTGTCAGTTTAGGTAGTCATTGATGGATGAGGATGACGGTATTGAAGAAGAGGATGTTCAACGAGTAGAGGGTATTTTGGATGGTGCATTCGGTGCATTAGGAGATGAGCATTGAATTTGAGGTGATGGGGTTGTGTTGTCATCTTTGGTTAAGTCAATGAATAGTTGTTTAGGAGTGATGATGAGGATATTTTGTTTCTTTGATGTTTTGGAAATGGAAGTTTTTGGTGAATCCATGGTGGATTATGGTGATGTGTGTTGGAGGTGAAGGGTGAGATGAAGGTGTACTTGGGTAATGTGATGGATGGTTGGTTATTATGATGTGGTTTGTGAAAGGGTTCATTTGAGTGAACATGAGGTTTGTGTATCATGAAACATGGTTTGACCTTCATGGGTTAAGTTGTAGTGGTGATGACACACTTTGTAGAGTGTAGGGAATGGTTATATGGTTGAATCTTTTTGTGAGGATGACTAGGTGGAGTTATTGGTGAAGATGGAAAATGAGTATCAAGTGATGTGATTGGTGAGAGTGAAAGAGCGATGTTCACGGAAGGGATTTCTTGGTAGTTTTGGTTTGACGAGAGAGGACATAAAGAGATGTATGGAGATTATGAGGAATGAGAGTGTTTATAGTGTAGGATAGGTGGGATTAAGGATGGATAAACTTTGATGGAAGGTTTAGGATAAAATTGGTTTGTGAATTTTGGGAAGTGTAGGATGAAATGGGCTAAAAAGTAGAAAAAGGAAACAACACCTTCGACCATCAGATGGCCGGTCCCCTTAATTGGAGGCCGGTCCCCTTAATAATTAAGGGGGCCGCCTTATGATTTAAGGGGGCCGCCCATCTGGTGATTCCCAGATTGCCAGAAAAGGGTTTTTGGTAGTGAATTGCAGAAAGGTTGTGTTTTTTGTTTCAAACAAGTCCAACTCTTTGAGGCAATTAAGCATATACTAGTTATTTAGGCAATTATGTAGCTAAAGCATGTTAACCAAATAGATTAAGTAAACAAGCAATATCATCTAGCATGTAAACATACTTATCGAGCAAGTAAAATATAAGTGCTAGGAAACAATAAGCAACATCAAGTATTTCATAACTACATAACTAGAAGGATTGATCCTAATGTGTATCAATGTGCAATAAGTGGGTAGTTATGATAGCATGGATTTCTAGACTTGTTACAAACAAAGTCTTAATAGACAAACCATGGTCATCTTGATTTGCTTTAGTTCACTTATAAGTGTCATTTATATAAATATAGATGACAAATATGAGATCACCATGCATGATTTTAAAAGAGACATTTTTAGCATTATTCAACAATGTTTGAAAGTAGGTTTTCACTTAGATGTGAGAGTTATTTGAATAAGATAGATTGGGTTTTTACTTCAAAATGTGTGAATGAACGATAAAGGATATTTTCTCAATCTTTAGTTTTGATCAAGACAAAATTGTGGATATTGATAGTGAAAATATGTTATTTAAAAGTGGAATAGTTATTTGAAAAACTATTTTCCAAAATGTGAGGTTTTTGCATATTTTTAGAGATATTAGATTTTGACAACAAATATCATAAATCAAATATTTTAAAAGATGTTTATTAAAGATCTCATGCTCAAGAGGATTGGTTAAGCCTATTATTATCTCATGCTATCGTTTCTACATATCCTATGATCCTAAAGGAAATGAAGACGATAATTTATATGTTAGATGCGAGAGTGTTGAATGAGGTATAACCTAACATCTATAGTTCCTTTGTTTTCGCACGCTTATCTAACTTAATGCCATAGTCTACGAGAGCTTGTTTCATCCATAGTTTTCTTACGCGAGGGATCTAATCCTACTTCTATACTAACGATCGATCCACTTAACTCATTTCACTTCATCACCATGAGTTTGCTAATAGTGGATATAGAAGATTTCCATTTTCTATTTGGTTCGGCAATGAACAATTTTATCTTATTCCTAGGAAAGTCAACCAATGATGTTTCTAGGTTATAATAATATAAGCTATTATGTACATATATATGTATAGCTAAGCATTAATCTAACTAATTATTTATCTAAGCATGCAAATTATAGCGATGAACTTAAAAGAAACGCGTACCTTTTAGTCTTCAATGGAATATCTTCAAGCACTTCAAGTGACCATGTTGACTTATAGAAGTCATTTGTAGATGATATTCCAACTTCTTCCAGGATTGACAACTTAGCCACTTGGTCCCCATTGTCTCATTGGTCCAAAGTTGTTTGGTCCAAACATATTCAACATTTGGCTAGGATGCATGTATGGTGGTAATATTCCCCAAGGATTGTAACTTGGTTGATAATTCACATTTGATGACTAGTATTATTGTAGTTTTGTCTATTTTGGTTTCTTCGAAGTTGAGGTGTTTTAGATCGAGTATGAAGATTATTTGGTTTTCTTGGTGGTGGAGTTTTAGATCTTAATTTAGATTTAGAGGATCCGGTTTTGGCTTTTAATGATGGTTTATAAAAACTTTTTACTTCCTCATCACTCGCAATAGGTATTTTTCTATCTTTTATAGGTACATACTTAGGTTTTGAGTCTAATGTTTTTGTTTACTAGATTCACATTCAAAATTTTCATTTTTATTTTCACTAGTTGAAACATTAGTTAAGTCGAATCCTAGACCGGTTTTATCTCCCAAAGTTTCTTGAACACTTATTATTTTCTTAAGTGGGTTACTACTATTTTTAAACTTGTCAAGTTTGAAAATTTCATCTTTAAGTTTTTCGTTTTCATTTTCGACCTCTAAACATGTTTTACATTCTTTAAAAACTTCTTTTTCTTTTTCCAAATGTTGTAGTTTAATTTTTAATTCGAGTACTTCATTTTCTAATTGATTATTAATATGTTTGTGACTTATTTTTAGCTATAACCTTTTGACCTATTTTGCATAACCTATTATATTCACTATCTAAGTCTTTTTCGTCTAATGATAAATTTTCGTCACTAAAGTATTCGGTTTCGGAACGTACCTCGCTCGATGTCTTAGCCATAAGACACTTCTCCTCATTTGTGATTTCTTTCTCATCGTCATCGCTATCACTCCAAGCTCCTCCAACAAACGCCTTTTGATTTTGATATCTTGGTATCATTGGACATTTTCCGATGAGATGATTTGGATCACCACATTTGAAGCACTTCCTATCACATTTGCCATTTTTGTCATCTTTATTTCTTTGGTTTGCTTTCCTTTCGTCATGCGGTTGTCTAACGAATCTTCCTCGCCTTTTGAAGAATTTCTTGAAGTCTCTTACGGCCATCACATATTCTTCGTCATCACTTTTGGAGGTTGAGCTATCCTCGTTACTAGATTCCTTCATAGCTTTCAACGCAATTGACTTGCTTTGCTCTCTTTTTCCATTGACCGTCTCGGAGTCTTTCTTTATTATTGCTTCGTAGATTTTCAGGTTGCCGATCAACTCATTAAGTTGAAGAGTTGACAAGTTCTTCGATTCTTCAATCGCCGTAACTTTAGCTCGCCATTTTGGATGAAGAGCCCTAAGAAATTTCCTAACAAAATTCTTACTAGAAAAATTCTCATCAAGTGCTTTTAAACTTGTGATGATAGTGTTAAACCAAGCAAAAGCATTATCTATTGATTCTTCCTCCGAAATCGTAAATTGTTCATATTGTTGAACAAGAAGATTTATTTTATTATCTTTAACTTGACTATTACCTTGGTGAGTAATTAGTAAAGAATCCCAAATTTCTTTTGCGGTTTTACACATAAAAATTCTTTCATATTCTTTGCGTGGTAACGCATTATAAATAACCATTTTAGCCTCATTATTTTTTGCTAGTTTCCTTTTCAAATCATCATTTTGTTTTTCAAAAGATACAATTTCATCCATTTTAGTTTCAAAATTATATTGAATAGGGGGAAAATCACCAAAGGTAATGACATGCCAAAGATCAAGATCTTTTGATTTCACATAAGTTTCCAATCTATTTTTCCAATATAAAAATAAATCACTTTCAAATAGTGGTGGTCTTTGCATAGATTGCCCTTCTAAATATTTTTCCGATTCCATAGATCGATACAAGTTTAAAAATACAGTATATTTTAAAAATCTTGTTTAACGTAGCTCTGATGCCAATTGTGGAAAACTAGAAGGGGGGTTGAATAGTTTTACGTCTTTTTTAGTTTTATGAAAACTTAGTTGTTTAAAAGTCGTGTTTACTCTTAAAACTTTGATTCGATCTTATGTGAATTCAAGTCTTGAACAATATGAACAACTATATCTAAGTATGAGCAATAATAATAATGCAAACTAAGTATGTGAAATCAACACATGCATAATATAAACAGTTATAGCTATATACGAGAGATAAGTGAGTAAACGTTTATTTTATAATCCTTAGTTATATTTTGTATGAAAACTATACTTGATCGAAATGATCAATTAAATGTATGTTACCTTTTTAGTTAGATTGTAAAAACTTTGTTTTGTGAATGAAGCTTTTGTTTGATCTTTAAGTAAAATCAATACTAGCACTATATGAGCAACTATACATATACGTCTACGTCTACACAAGTAATAACGATATAAGCAAGATAATAAGTAAGATATGGAAAGATCTAACCGCGAGACAAATGATTTATAGTGGTTCGGCTACAAGGACACCTTCCTTGCCCTACTCCACTCCTCGAGTCACCTACTCGAGAGTTTTCTTCACTATGTCAACAAGCTCCCTTATGGCGGAGAAAACCTTACACACCAATATACACACCACAACTTCGTCACAACTTATTCACACCTTCTACACAACTTCTTCATGACTTGGCACACCTTCTTCACAACTTGTACACACCACTACTACTTCACAACTTCACACTACTCCACTACTTCTTCTTCACACCACTACTTATATCTCACTACTTCTATTCACAACTTCTACTCCTAGATCTATCTAGTTACACTACTATCACACCTTTACAATGAATGTACACAACAACTAAACTATATACATAAATCTACAATACTTCACAACTTGCTGTTGAAGGAGTATTCTTCTCTTGCATTTTGAGAGATGAGAGGTGAGGGAATGAATCACTTGAAACAAGGATTAACAATTATATGATCAAAGGGTTTTTAGGAGGATGTTTAGAGAGATTTGGATCTGAAAATTTTCCTGCAAGAGGTGGTAAAAATACCAGGTTTGAGGTAGTATTTATAGGGAAAAATTTCTGACAGAATCTGACAGGGGAGCGTGGCCGGTCCCCTTAATTGTGTGCCGCCCCCCTTAAAATTAAGGTGGCCGCCCAGACGAAAACTGCAGTTTTCTTGTCTTTTTCTGGGGAAAGTTTATTTGGTGAAAAACTAACTGATTTTGGTTAAAATTTTGAATTCATATATTTATTATGAATAAAACATTTTCCTTTATTACCAAAAATATTTTTCAAAAATATATAATAAGTTTATTTAATTTTATAAACTTTGTATTATTTAAATAAACATCCCTTTGATCATAAAATGTATTAGTCACTTGTTTATTCATACCTTAAGTGATTATGTTGGATGAGATGATATAAACTTGCTTAAAACTTGTTTACGTATTAACTTTGCGTTTAATGTTCTTATATTTTGTAATCGTCAAAACTTAAGGATATCGAAAGATATTAATAACGTTTTTATACATTATTTATATCAACAATCTCCCCCTTTTTGATGATTACAAAATCTAAACTCATTAAATTAAAAATTAATATATATGCAAGTTTTTAGTGTGAGTTTAGATTTTGTGATCGTCAAAACTTAAGGATATCGAAAGATATTAATAACGTTTTTATACATTATTTATATCAACAAAACCATGTCCATTATATATTTAAGAGTTAATATTTAATAGTAGCCTTTAGTTAATTAGTGCGTCTAACAAAATAATTAACGACTGTTAAATAAATCATGAAATAATAACTAATATAATTAATTTAATAACTATAAACATATTAATTACATTATAAATGGTAATACATCGGTGTATACGTGTGTGATCCCATATGCTCACATATTTCTAGTCGTATAATTATTTACTATGATATGAGCATCCAATACAAATTTAGGTAAAAGTTTTGAGAAAATAAGGGTTTAATAAATTGGTTGGTGGGGAGATGGTTATATGAAAGATATAAGGTTTAATATATAACGGATATATTAGGTTATAAAATGAACACATAACAAAAGAAAAAATACATGGATATGAGGTGTATGGTAACGTGTTCCATGTAGATATCAACAGGTTGGCCGGTAAGAGAGTACACGGAAGAACATATCCAAAAGTATGAGATTTTAAAATAAAACAAAAATTGGCTTCGTAGAACTATAAAAAGTTGCAAGTTAGATATAGTTGCGTGCAATTAGCCCTAGTTTCTTCTCATGATATATCTTCTCTCGCAATGGTAGATAATTAATCATTTGAAACCTTTTTCGACTATTTTATAGATTTAAAAGAATAAAATAAGGATAGCAACTAAACCCAAGAATAAAACAAAGAATGACTAAATGCTCATTGTGGGAAGTTAAAGTTAGAATTGTTTCCCGACACCAGAAATATATATAAAGGGGTAGCCAGTGTCTCAAATTATTATCAATTAAGTCTTTACCATACCAAGTATTTGTGAGGTACAATGGCAAAAATGTCTGATCCTCTTGTGATTGGTAGGGTGGTGGGTGATGTAGTGGACACTTTCACTCCATGTGTTGATATGTCTGTAACATACAACTCATCAAAGCAAGTTTATAATGGTCATGAGCTCTTTCCTTCATCTGTCACAGCTAAACCTAAGGTTGAAGTTCGTGGTGGCGATATGAGGTCCTTCTTTACGCTGGTATGTACAAAATTTTCGTTCATTTTAAATTTAGAAATGGAGGTCGAACCCTTTTTAAACTCAAATCTTCATGTATATGCTTATTGTAAACAAACCTAGCTATGAGCTACAAGAAATTGAATTTCCATCAAAAAGTTATTTATTTTTGTGTTGCTAAACTGAACATATATAAATGTGTTTACTTTTCAGATTATGACAGACCCGGATGTTCCTGGCCCGAGTGATCCATATCTGAGAGAGCACTTGCACTGGTATAGTTAAAAACTGTTTCAGCATGATTAGATTATTATGTTTAACTCTATGCGTTACTTGAATTCCATTCTTCATGAAAATTTTAATTCAAAACTTTGGAAGTCTACATTGCTTGGATGTGCCCTAGAGAGTGGCATCATTCACGTTCATAAAATTTGCATTTATTTTTATGGGAACCAAATAAAGTATATATCACCACCATGCGTGTTACTAATCTACAAGATGTATGCAAAAGATTCATTCTTATGTTTTCTTTGAACGGCAATTCATTTCACATGTAACCTTGAACGCGTAAGTTGATTTCAAAGATCTTATACTAATTACAGAAATGATTCAAAAGGGTGTTTAAAAACTCAAATCTTGTGGATATGGGCTGAAAGGTTAATCATATAAAGATATACTTTTTTCTATTATGGTTACACTTTTTGTACCTTGAATTAAAGAACATTAATTAACTTCTCGAGATTTCATTTGAAGTTTCGAACTAGCTCTTGAGATGTTAATAGAAAAAAACTTGATTTTGAGATGGAATCCTGAAGTTTTATGGTAGCAACAAGCTATGTGTAGATTATCGATCGTATTATATATGTAGCTCTACTTAAACTATTCAGTGAAATGATAAACACTTTGTTATTTAGTAGATAGATTTCTTACAAGATTTATCTTTCTATGTACACCATGCATGTTGTGTACCTCATAATTACCTGATACTCTCAATTTTAATTGTTTTAAAACGTTTTGTTTGTGATAGTAGTAGGTACAAAATATTATGTACATTCATAGATGAAGAAAATAAAACATGGCTTTGAATCTTGGCTTAACTAATCCATAATATAATTATACTCACAATCCAACCTACTGTCTAATACTTACCTGAGCATTGACTTCAGGATAAAGACTCAAAACAATAATAGAACTTGGTTTGTTGGTTCTAGTGGTAAATTGCATGTGTTTACACTGTGCACCTAGGAAGAAAAAAATCAATCTTTATATTGATTTAAACCTTTCTAGAAGTATCAAAATTTGACGGTTTATAAGAAGCTGTTGATAATGGCGTCACATGTTAACAAAGTTATATTTGGATCGAAATGCGATCATACAAAAAAGGAAAGACATTTAATCCCTATTTCAAGCAATTTACATACGCGTGGATTTATATTCACCGGGTGTAAAAACTTTTACCTAAAAAAAATACATACACGTGGATCTCAAATAGATATAAAGAAAACTTCGTTTAGTTGTCTAGATTGGTATATGGGTAATCGCATCTTTATGTATCTTACTTGCCACACTTTTTATCTTTGTGTAGCATATTATTATTATTATTATTATTATTATTATTATTATTATTATTATTATTATTATTATTTATTTATTTATTTATTTATTTTATTATAAACCATCACTTTTATTAACAATAAATAGGATTTTACAAGAAATTGGTGGGGAGCCGAGAAACCAACTGGGCCCCACACCTCTAGCAATAGCGAAACCAATCCTATTAAAAATATGGACGGCAGCCCGCGCTCCAATGTCTTGAGTCGTAAAGAAACGTCGAATACGCTTTAGAAGAGTTACTGCATCTTTCATGTTTTTTGTATATCATAGACCAATTATGTGTAATACTTGGCCATTATACCCTTACAATTTGCACTCTCAAATTAATCGAGGAAGGGGTAAAATGATAAACACAATTGATCTATGATATATCAAGATAACGAAATTCAAATGTACGATATATCTAAAAGAAAATTTTTTAATTAGCTACGCAAAATTAAAAAATATGACAAGAAAAATATATAAAATGCAATTAGGCATTGGCATAATAACCACTGTAATGTTATCCCGTGATTTACATCTTTTCCGTAGGTTCTTGCTAAGTTCTATTTATAATCTATCATCGTTCAAAGAAATTATTAACTATTATTATCACTATACACAATAACATTTTAAACCTCTAAAAAAAGGATGCCACTCCAATACATTCGTCTATATAAAATCAAATACTTTTGTGCAAGTTTTCTTTTGCTTTTTAAAAAAATCACTGCTTTTAACCTTTAATTTGGTGCTCCAAGTTTTTATTTTCTTTAGTGAGAAGTAAGAACTATTTTAGACAATGAACTAATTTATTTGTTTAATGCATCATATAAATCAAATCAAATAATATAATTACTGTTATGGTTAATAAGTTCTACTAGTTAAATGGATTAGTTTTTTCACTTTATCTTGACAGAAAACCAAGTTGTCATAAAGCGCAACATGTATAATTCTGAAAATTATTGTAGACCCAACAAATCCACTTTACAGTCTTTTGCTAGATTGAAGTTGTTCCTGTTATACGATGAAAATGAGTGGTCAAGTTAAATTCTGATTACTCTTCTAATAGAAAGAAAAGTTTAGGACAAACGATCTAGTTTTTGCTCACTCGCTCTTAGAAAATTAGTCAGAACTTAAGATTGCACATACATTTTGGCTTGCCTAATTAAACACACCACGAACATGAAAGCTTATTACAATATTATCAAATATATACCCATAGTAAATTTTTACTACGAACACGAAAGCTTATTCCACGAACTTAAGCTATGCCATGTCGCATTCTCCCTTGATAAAATAGTTTTGGATTCTAAATCTGGAAATATATTTGATGGTCATTTAACAACTGTTTAAAACAAGGAAGAAGCTAAGATATGGTTCAAGTAACCGTGGAATATTTACCAGGGAATTTGAAACGGAATGGGATCCTCTCAAGTTGAGAGAATCAACTTACTCAAGTTGGATGATTGTGAACCATTGAATTTGATACAGTAGTTCAAATCAAAAAAAGTTCTTTTGATTTGAACCATTGGATCAAATCCAATGGCTCATAATGCCCTAATTTAATTTGAGCAATTGGATAAAATCCGATTCAATTTGAAACTTGATCAAAGGAAAATAAAAAGCAACTGTGTAGTTTAAAGGGGGTTACTAAAAAAGCAACATGTCAGGTTCATGTTGTTTACCAGTTTTAACATTAGAGCAACCAATAATATGTTGACAACCATTTTTTTCTTTCACAGGATTGTCACAAACATCCCAGGCACAACGGACTCCTCATTTGGTACCTATTCATTCAATTCTTTATCTATCATTTATGTTTTCGAGACTCTGATTCTATGAATCTAGTATACCTTGATATAGATGTGACTGTGTCAAATATGTCGATCAATCTGGATCTAGTTCAGGAACCCTTAAATTATTTCAAAGAGATAATGCTCTGATTATGTTAAAGAGCTTTCTAATGTGAGATGATGACCTGAGATCATTAGAATGTTGTAGAGTATGTCATTTTCTTTCCCCAGTGAAACAATGATATGCGACGATAGAAAGAATCTTAGAAAACAAATATGCATACGTAATATCACACTAAGTCTCAATTGAGATTAAACTGGTGATCTTATGGTTGCACCACGTATATATATTTCTACCTAGATATTTCATCACTTATCTCAATTGCGTCCAGCACAAAACTACATTTTCGATCTAGACTTGATTCCTCGACATCATGGTCCCTCACATGGCCTAGGTTAATTTAAAACCTTACTCCTAAGGCCTACATTGTAATACTCGTTTTTCAGACGTCTTATTCCTTTGGCCACCTTGATATATATACACACATACATGCCAAAACTATATTCTGCGAATTCAGATACACAATAAAAAGTAACTAAGTTTTTTACTAACTTGACCCTTCAATCACTTGAGAGGGTTTTTGCATACTTTGTATGCAAATCCACTCATATGACACGATTTAAGATAAAGGATTAATGATGTACGTATATTACAGTGATATATCTGACTGAAAATGGATTGTTTATGTAACACACTTGTTACTATTAATGTTGTTAAACAGGAAATGAGGTAGTTGGCTATGAAATACCAAGGCCAAACATAGGCATCCACAGGTTTGTGTTTCTGCTTTTTAAACAAAAGGGAAGGCAAAGTGTAACGAGCCCATTGTCAAGGCACAATTTCAACACTCGTAGTTTCGCGCTCGAAAATCAACTTGGATCGCCTGTTGCCGGTGTCTTCTTCAACTGCCAAAGGGAAACTGCAGCCAGAAGACGTTAATCAAGTTATTTATTCCCCTCGTTTTACTTATAAACAATCATTATATATAGTTCATAATCAAACATGAACGTGGATGTTAATGTATGATTACTGTTAGTGTGCACGTATCATATATAAGAAGGGGGCGTCTAGAATAAAAAAAAATGATTGTGAACCTGCTTGTATTGTATTGCTGATTGGCCTAATTGTGAGGATCTTCTTTTCTTCTTAATGGTCAGTTTAGTTAATTTTATCTCTTTGATTTGATTAAGGGTGTTGATAACAAAAGGTTGTTTAGACAATTCCTTGAATCGTGTATTGGATATCACTCTTTTAATACAATAATTCAACCGTGACGCGCATGGTGATTTGGGTAACACGAAATTCTTATTGTGGTAACACAAGAAGTCACTAAAAATTCAAGCTTAAGAAAGAGAAGAAAAACATAAAGAATTTATTATATTACGGAGTAGTACATTCTTATTAAAGGTCTAAAACAATGTTTATATATAGAGTAAATTAATTTGGATTTACATAGAGTTAGAAGTCAAACGAAAAACAATCTGCGACGCTAGCCTTTTTTGAAATGCAAAACTAAATTTCACTAAATAACGATTGCTGGAAAGTCACAACTCGATCAGTTTTCACTAACGCAAAAAATGACATCTAATGAAGCATTGTGACGAGCTAGTGACTTTGAAATCTGTCACTGTTGTAACTTGTAAGTTAACTAATATTCACAGACTTTGTTGTTCGTCGTGCTAAAAATAAAACTAAACTACATAACATGCACTCCGCACCTCCATTCCTAAACCATATTATATAGTTTATATTTACGTATGGTATGTAAATCGGTTTAGAGATGTAATGAAAATTGTTTTGTTGTTTAGTTTCCCGTGTTAAACGGTAAGGACCCGATGAAATTGATATAAATCAATAAGCTCGGGTAACACTTAAACAAGAGCCATACTACAATGTTGTGAGGCAGTATTTGCCCAAGTGTGTGAAAACTTCTGTGATATTGTGTGTTGCTCTCCTTTTATAGAGAAGCTTGTAGGATTTAGGGAAAAACCCTTCAGGAGTGATCGACGGCTGCCAGGGTGCCAAGTGTCGATCATCCGAGAGCAGACAAGGAGGACAGTGTCATGCGTATTTGTTCCCACTGTGCTATTTCAGACTCGTATGTCTTAACCGTTAGCGACAATTGTAACAGTTGTCTGCTTGTGCACGTATTGTGCTACCTGAAAGGAGTTGCCAGACCTAGCTTGTTTTGGACTTATGTTGTTCTAGTCAGTGTTGACTTTGTGAACTATTTTGGGCTTGGGCCATTAATAAAGATACGGTATCAAGTCCCCCCAGTCTAGTATTATGTCATGTGCGAGTAAGATGATGCTAGACTTTTGAAGTAACCAAGTCTCCCTAGTCATGTGTTAGTCAACTGAGGTCCGTATATACAAGCTGAGTTTTTTAGGCTGTTTGCTAGTAGTTGTACTAATTGGTTATGAACCTGAGGTGAGATGTCAACTCCGGTTGTGATTGGTTGATCTATGTATTCGGGGTGTATGATGACATTTACCAGCTTGGGATTTTCTCTAGGAATAAGTGCTCATGTGATCTCTCTAATGTTACTCTCTTCTACCGCTACCAGGGTAGTCACTTTTTACTGTAGCGATGATTCCCCCTTGTGTTGGGAAGTCTACTAAAGACCTAATGTTGGAAACTTCCATGCCGAGCTTTTGAAGCACTGTCCTTCTGAGTACGGCATTATATTTGGATATAGATTTGACTATGTGAAATTGTAATAAGATTGTTCTCGATAGCGGGTATGTTCCTACTGTGAGCTCTAAAGTAACTACTCCCTCAGGGTATGATCTCTCCATGAGAAACCGATTAATGGTGTGGTTGGGGGTCTAAGGCTTGACCTAATGTATTCTGGGAGCTTGTTGAAACAATGCTCGTACATTATGTCTACTGAACTTCCTCCATCCATGTATAATCTACTCACCCTATGTGAGGCTATCATTGATGTTATGAATACTGGATCAGATGATGGTATGAACACGTACCACGGAATGTTTCTCGGTGGGGTACGTTTCCAGGTAATCATGACCTCGTTACTACTTTTTGTGCCTGAGTGCCATAATTGGATCAGGTTGACACTCTATATCTGTTCCCTAAGGGACTTTGGTTCCTTTTGGGTATTGTTCTTGATACAGGATTTCTGACCAGGTTCTAATACTTATAATTCTTGTCTACCTAATGCACTAACGGGCAGTGTACCCAATCGTGTGTAGTGTAGTAAAGGTAAAGCCGAGGTCGTCCAAAGAGCTATGAGTGTGGATCTAACTTAAATTCTAATGTCACTGGTTTAAAAGGGAGTTTTGGATTAAATAATTATAAACTAGAATTAAAAATGAAATCAAATTAAATTGGAAAAGATAATCAATAAGGAGAAATGTGCTAGCCTAGTTACTAATCTTGTTATGCTATGATTACGTTTTCTAATTAGTGTTTTCTATCGCTCCACATGGGGATTAAGGTCACTAGACTCCTTGGGTCAATTTGTCTAACTTATTTTCCAGAGTGTCCTATTCCATAACCAAATGATTAGGTTTACCCTACGGAAGAGTCATTAAGCACCGCTATGATCTAAGACTTATACAATGGAACCCGGCCGATCGGAACTTAGGTTCCCCCTAACTTCTTAAGCATATCCTTTTGGAAGGTGATCATTTGTTCAATTCTTACGCAAAATAGTGATAGTCCTATGGTCAATTCTTACCACTACTCGCAACCTATTTTACTAGGGTCCTATGATCCATTCTCCTAGTTTCCTAGATACAACCATCCATGCTACCAAAACAAGGGTGTTCTAGAATAAGCAAAGAAAGCATATACATAAAGCGATATGAAAACGAGAAAACTAACTCATAACAATAACAATTGCATAACTAGGCTAACACCAAAGGTGTTTAGCCAATCATATTATAACATGCAGAGAATTCAATGTTTAAGATCATAATGAAAGACATTGAATCAAATACAAGAATGTAATATGAAATACTAAAATTTATGTAGTGTATGGAGTGAATTCTCCTTGGAAATGACTTGTATACTTATGAATATCGTCCTCCTTGAAGCCCTGAGTAGTCTCTCATTTTTGTGTGTTGAGAGGATATGTGAAAATGCATAATTAGGGCTTGTATTTATAGCCTCGACTAAGTTACGGCGTAACATCTAAGGTTAGTTACGCCGTAACCTCAGGATCTTAGACGATCTTATCCATTCTAATAATGTTACGACGTAACTTAAAGATAAGTTACGATCGTAGAACTCTCATTAACAAGTTTACGCCATAACCTTACAAATGGTAATGGCGTAACTAATTCGACCATGAAATTCTTCTAAGTTAGGAAAAATATACGACATAACTTATGTTGGAGTTACGCCGTAACCTTGAATGCGTTGACTTTTGGTCTTCTAGTGTAAATTCTAGTTACGGCGTAAGTAGAGTAGGGATTTAAGCCGCAATTCTTGTCTAGTCAGCATACTCTTGTGTATTTGCATTAAGAGTATATATTCAAGTAAAATTATACAAATGTTGAGCATATTAGGAGGAAATTGACACTAAAATATCAGGACAATTTGATGTTATCAGTTCTCTACTCTGAGTTATGTGCCATGGTAGGTAGGTCTGAGTGGGCCGACTAAATGCTCTAAGTGTAAGGTATGTTGCATGCTATGTTCGGGGTGTGGGCTAGGAGGGGATGTCAGGGTGCCTTTCTATATGTTATTCCCTGGGTTGTTTCAGGTAATGGTTTGGTCTAATTGCTATATGTGAAGTAATAAGGATAAGGACAAGTGTGTTGGCATGTGTTTACCTGAGTTTTCCCCGATAAGTGCGTGTAGCATAACCTGAGTTGTACGTTTGTCGGACCCCTTTTCTGACATCTTCCAACATCCCTCACTACCTCCTGAATCCCGTATGTTTGCGATTTTCGAGCTTGTGTGAGTGACCTAGGAGAGTGGTATCTCTAGTAGAACTATGTTGGCTTTTTTAGAAGAATGATGTGTACAGAATTAAAAGTTCATTTGCTGCATGTTTCTTTCTCTTAGGTTTTTTGTCTTGTTCACAGGTGGTTAGTGAGTCTCCTTTTTGGGTTTTTATTAGTTTATCTCCATGTGAGAGAGGTTTTCCACTCGGATAGTTTTGAGGTGGTTTTTGGTTGTTTTTGAAATTTTAGGGTGTTGGTCACCAGCCATGTTTAACCAAGAAACTCGTGGTTTTGAGGAAAAATTTTAGTTTTTGATTGAGAAATGAGCGAAAATAGGTGAAAAGTTCATAAAATTTGTGACTATTTTGTATCATGTCCCCACGGATGGTGCCATTTTTGCGTATGGTATGTAAATTGTTTTAGAGATGGGATGGGAGTGGTTTTGTTGTTTGGTTTCCCGTGTTGAACGGTAAGGACCCAATGAGATTGATATTGATCAAGAAGCTCGAGTAACACTTAAACAAGAACCATACTACACTGCTATGAGGCAGTATTTGCCCAAGTGTGTGAAAACTTCTATGATGTTGTGTATTGCTCTCCTTTTGTAAAGAGGCTCGTAGGTTTTAGAGATAAACCTTCAGGGGTGATCGACTACCGTAAGGGTGCCAAATTTCAATCAACCGATAGCAAACAAGGAGGACAGATGTCAAGCATCCTTGAGCTCATACACAAGAGTGCTATGCTCTCCTATGTGTTACCCACTGTGCTATGTTAGACTCGTATGTCTTAACTATTAGCGACAGTTGTCACAGTTGTCTCCTTGTGCTTGTATTGTCCTACCTGAAAGGAGTTGCTAGGCCTAGCTTGGCCTGGGCTTATGCATTTCTAGTCAGTGTTGACCTCACAAACTATTTTGGGCTTGATCCGAGCGTGTGATTAGTGGGCCTTGGGCCATTAATAATGATACACTATCATTTTAGTTTAAATTCTCTTTTGGTCTTGCGTGAACCAATGGATCTCACACATTCTTTAGAGCGTGCTAGCGAATTTTAATATATCTCATCCTCCATTTACTTTCATCCTCAAGTTTTTTTTTATCTATTTATTATTTGTATATATACGACACAAGATCGGTTTCGCTACAAAACTGTCTTTTGGGTTATCGTGCAACCAGTAATATGCAGCACTGTCAACAAGCCTCCAAAATGGTTGCTAATTAAAAGTTCAAGATATCTTATTTACCCAGTGGAGTATTCAGTGTATAAAGGTGACGCACAATTGACCTATTGTGACTCTGTGAGTTTATGAGACGCGCACACATAAGTGCGAGGAATATGGTTTTACCTTTGGGAAATTTGCATTTTTGACTCTTAAAACGAAGCTTATGTGAAACATGACTCAACTATGTGGCATTGATGTGCTACAACGGGTGCAAGCTTTAAATTTATAAAGATGAATTACCAAACCTATTAATAACACATACGAGCAAGTGAAGTCGTCCATTGTAGAAAGAGTATGATGGTAAGTCGGAATCGTTCGCAGGGATTTGTGTGTGAATCGAGAAGTAAGTGATTAAATCTAATAATAGTAAATCTAAAGTACTCAATAATAAACAATAATGATGATGAAAATTCAAATGATTAAAACTACACTTGCTTAGATTGGTTTGTTACTCTTGATAAGCATGATTGTGATAACTCCTCTTAACATGTTGGTTGTGATAATTAGTTGGTGTTCTAATCTATTGCTCTAACAAGTTAAACCTTCGTCAAGATTTTAGTTTATAAAAACAAGTACTAATTTTAACCAATCAATTCAAGATCAATTCAAATTTTATAAGTATGATTCACAAACTTAAATACAGAAACATTCATTTGTTTCATCAAATTTGCTTAGGAAATGGTCAATACAAAAGGCAATCGATTATAGACAAAAAGGTTACAATTGATTGCAAACAACTAATCTTTCGACCTATGGGGTGGTTTCCAATCAATCCAATTAGATAACCAAAAGTATTCTTATTACAACCACAATTAAGTTTTTTTTTTTGTTCAATCAAGAATAATGGGTAAAAACAATCATTCATAGACAAATGATTATAACTAGTTGAATAACAATAAATCTTTCGACCTTTAGAATTACTAACAACTAGTCAAACTTGATTAAGAAATGTCACTATGAAATTTAAGCATAATTGGATCTCAGAATTAACTTGAAATTGAATTAAAACATATTATCACAATCATAAGTAAATCATTATATAATAAACATCATCTAAGCAAGTGCACAAAGGCACTAGCCACTCATAGTAAATACGAACATGAACTCAGAATTTTGAACATTAGAAAACTTAATTAAAAGTCTTACAATGATTGGAATAATATTACAAATGATTAGGTAATGATACCCAAAGTATTGGTGTTGACTTCTTGATGGTTTTACTTTCAAATGTTGATTTCTTGGACCTCCAAACTTTCTTGGACTTCTAAGGACGAAATTGAGAGCCTTTGAGGGTAATTTTATGATTAGAGAGTTGATTAGTAATTGTGTGTATTTAAATGATTGCAAATGGCTCTGTTTATACTACTCTCAAGGCCTAGGGTGTTTAATGCTTCAACTTTTCCATCAAGCAGAGTAGATCGGCCAGGAATACTGATTAGAAGGACCTAGAATCGTTGGTATTAAGCTGGGAATCTTAGTGATGAAGTTTGGGCAAAAACGACATCTCTAGCTGATCGGTTGGGACTCCAGCCGATTGGTTGGTCTTCGAAAAGTCCTCAAGGCAAATCGGTTGCGGGCTGCGACCAGCGACCGATCGGCTGGAGCTTTTCAACTAGGGATGGCAAAAGCACCCGAAACTGATGGGGAAAACCGAAACCCGAACCGATTGGGTCGGGTTCGGGGGCGGGTTGGCGGGTTTGGATGCGGGTTTGGGTATTGATATAATTTTTTAGCCGGGTACGGGTTCAGGTACGGGTTCTGGTAATACCCGCCCGATTACCCGTACCCGTATCCGTTTACCCGAATCTACATCAGCTTTATTGATATTATATTTAACTAGAATATATATACATTATATATAATTTCTTTCATTACATTTTTTATATACGTATCTCTATTAAATAATATATTTTATTTTGTACATGAATTATTCAAAAGCATTAAATCGTTTGATACGATATTCATTTTCTTTAACTTTAACAAAAAATAAAAATATTAGGGTGTTTTCCTTTGTTTTTTCGGTCGATTTTAGTGTATAACTTAATCTTAATACCATCATTTTGTCCATGTATAATTCAATTGGGGATAAACAAAATTCGCGGGGAAACCCGAAAAACCGATGGATAATATTAATCGGGTACCCGACGGTTTATGGGGCGGATACGGGTTTGGATATTATAAACGGGTACGGGTACACTAAAACCCGCACTGAACCCGACCCGTTGCCATCCCTATTTTCAACAGCCTTTTTCTTGACTTCTTTCGTTTGGCTTGCTGATTGCTTGTTTCTTGTTCGTAGCTCTTAATTCTTTATCCAACTTGGTCTTTTCTTTGTCTTGGAACTTGGGTTGTTGAATACTTGGATCTTCTTTCTTTGAAATGCCTTTTGATGCGAATCTTGAAATGGGAAACTTCGTAAGATCATGAATCTTCATTTACTCATCATTTCTTCCACTTTTCCTTCATTTTCCTGTACTTGGCTACATATATTTTACAAGCATTCTTTGGTACGGTTAAGTTATAAAAGCATATAAATATAACCAAATAATATACATAAAAGTACGGATAACACTACTAAAAACCTACACAATTTGAGCATTATCAAATTCCCCCACACTTGAACTTTGCTTGCCCTCAAGCAAATCTAGAAGTAAAAATAGTTATCCACATGGTACACAGGTATATTTAAGAAAAATGTGAGCAAATCTATCAAGTACATGTACAAGTTAGATTCATAATTTTAAGCTTCTATGGTGAAGAATCTAGATGTTTGACAATACCCATTGATTTTCTTGCCTGGTTAACATTACTAACCACCTCACTAAAAAAGAATGAAATATAATTCACTCAAACACTCATTTATTTAGTTGGTGGAGTACATAAGAGAAATCACACTCATTGCTCAGTCATGATCTAAATGTTACCACAGGCTTGTACAAGAAAAAAAACTTCACCAACATGGCGTGAGCACCAAATATACATATCCAAGAGGTCTTTTATTCGGGTTATAATGTTTGGACAAAGGGTTTTTATTCGGCTTATGTTCAAACGTCTTATGCAAAACATCATAGATCGCTGGCGCGTGTTCTTGATTACTCAGAAACCGGATGGTCACTAAAATGTCATTGCACTTGATATTTTCTCAAAGCCAAAAGGTAGGGATAAGGCATGGGAGTTTGATTAGAAAGGGTAAAAATAAAGAATATACAAAATAGTCAAAGTCTACAAGCAAAGTGTTGCTAGCCACTTCGAACCACTATCATATAACTTTGGGAACTCCATACTTGATCAATACATTATTTCATAGCTCATTGGCTATTCTAGTCATCTTATAGTTGCGATGACTTATTCCTTTTTTTGGAACTAGACATCATTTTATAGTTGTGATGACTTATCTTTGACTATATTTCGACCAATGCTATAGAATTTTCAACTTTCATCAGACTTAAATGATTTCCCACATAACATCCATCTTGCCATGTAGCTAGCAGCCTAGCAACCAACCAAGACTTGACTATGGGTAAGGCCAGGCTAAAAAGTGTAAAATCTTTTTATATTTTTTTGGATTTAACAAAAGAAAAGATTAGTTCAGAAGGTGTAACTAGAGGTATCTAGCGTTAAAGATGAACACTAACAAATGGGTTCATATTGGTGGTTAACTAGCCATTGTAGCTAGCTAAATATCATTATATGAGAAAGGAAAGGCCATTTGGGTTTAATCCTAAGGTTGCCTCTTATCATGCATATAAACTTATATCACACAAAGTGTGATCTTACAGCGATCAAGTAATGATTTACAAACACATGTATTCAGAGTATGGTGGTGACTCTAGTTTAAGCTCCAATTCCTGTTTTGTCTGATTTTTAAAAAGGAGTCTATATTGGTTTGGCATTTTTATTGTATTTGTTCTAGCTTAGATTTATTTGGTTTGTATTTGAGCTAGGGAATTGTCCTATGCCGTTTGTTTTTTGTGGTGCAAGGTGAGGAACTAAGGTTATGTCTTAGTTCTTTTGTTTCACTTTGCAGTTTCTCTTCTTTTGATTTGTAATGCCTTTTGTCTTCTTTTTTCCTTAATAAAATTTACCTTTGGAGAAGAAAAAAAAGATCGAAGCATAAAAGATGTATTCTAAATACGAAATAGGCTCAAGTCCTCACATTTTTAAGGGAAGGGCTATAATATGTGCTAGCAAATGTTATCGATCCCAGAATGGATTGTAATATTAATCGGGACATGATGCGTGTTTTTGCAACCTTGCAAAAGGTTTTACCTCTCAAGGGATCTTGAAAAGCTTGCAATCCCCACCAGGCAGTGTACCTGACTGTTGTACTATAGTATAGTGGCAAGTACCGGGGGATTGATCATTCAACTCAAAGAATAGTGTTCGCTAGGGTTGAAACTCGATTAAACTAGGTCTAGAGGTGAGGGATGATTCTTTTTGTATTTTTATATTTTATGGAAAGCAAGTAAAAATCTCGGTTTTTGAAAGAGTGGGCGGAATTAGTTGCTTGTCAACTAACCCAAATTACTACGAATGCAAACAAAATAAAATAAAATGACACTAAAGTAAATTTGGAGAAAACAATAATAAGAGAAAATGTGTTTACTTAGATTTCACTACTCCATAGCTATCTTTTACCAGTTGATTAGTTTGTTACAATTGCATGGATGACTGGTTATATTCCTTAATACCATTCGTAGGGCCGTGTACGATCTTCCCTAACTCTATAAGCTTCTACCTATTCCTATGTCGAGCCGACTACTAGCTCCTAAAATGGCCTCATTAGTAGTTACCTATGTATTAAATATAACCAATTTATCGTAGTACACATCCGATCATGTTTCTTAAGACGTTCAAGCAAGTTACCAATTGGAAGTCTGCCAGTTTTCTTAAGCCTAACATCAAAATAATTCATCCACAATAATTATAAACAAACAAGCAACCAATAATCAATATCTGAATTTCATTACATGTAAGCAAACACAAAGAAAACCTATCCTAGCATATTAAAGAGAAGAAAAGCATAAGATAGAATCAAACAACACATAGACATATTGAATGATTATTGGAAAACTTATCTTCAATTAAGCATGGATGAAACAAGGGTTTGAAACCCTTAAAAATACTGTAAAATTCGTCTAGGGTTTCTCCTCTCAAAGTTGCACCACAAATGAATGAAAAATCAAAAACTATATATAGATAATTGAGTCTGGCGGCGTCAAGAGTAACTTCTGACACCGTCAACTCGCCGAAATAATTATAATCGTATTGACTAGATCCACTTCTGATGCCGTCATGTGTAAACTTGATCTTGGCCGTCACATGTAATTTGCTCTTGACGGCCTTGGTGACGCAATCATGTGTAATTCCTCCAAAAACTCTCTGGCGCGTCACGTGTAATCTGATTATCCACCTCTTTGTCAAAGGGTGACGGCGTCATAAGCAAATCCTGACGCCGTCAGGTACTGTTTTCAGCATGAATTTGAGACTTTGTCGTTTTCTTCACTTTTTCGCTCCAAAAACGTCCAAAATGCTTTCTTTTCTAGATTTCTCCCCCAAAGTACCTAAAATGACAAAAGGAATGATTTAGGGCAATAATTGATCAAATAATCTCGACTTTGGGCTTAAATGACCCCCTAAAAGCGGTACATTTTCCATGTCATCAAATACCCTTACACTTGAGATTTGCTTGTCCTCAAGCAAATGCGCTTTTATTCTAATTAAAATACAAGCTAGGGGTCATTTAACACTAATATAAAAGTAACTACAACAAATAATCGTTCCACTTCAACCAAAACAAGCACGGAAATTATACACTAGCACCTCACAAATAGTGTTTAGATACTCACATCTCTCTGGTGTAATAAAGTATATATCACAATATGAAAATGGAAAACATCTCTCACTACTTGTCATAGCACATAGATTACCATAGGCTTGGGAAAGGATCAAACCTCTACCACTTGGCATAAGCACCAAGGATAAACTATCAAAGAGGTCTTTTAAATGGGTTATAACGTGAGGTGTAGGGATATGATAAACACGGTTTTTTTGGACAAAGGCAATATTTACTAGTGGCGATTTAATCATCTTGGTCAATTACATGTACAATGTGGCGTTGCTAAGCCAAGACTCAACTCGACTTAAGCTAATCAAAAACTATTTAAAACATAAAATAAACATAAAAGGAAACGGGATGGTAGTCCATATTGTTGATATAAATAAATGACTAAAAACGTTATTCATATCTTTCTATATCTCTATGTTTTGATAATCACAAAACGAAAACTCATCAAACCAAAGATCATGATGTAACAATTCGCAATTTCAGGTTAACTTTTATTTCCGAAAATTTCACTATTCACTTTTTACTATTCACTTGTCACTATTCATCTCAGAAATTTTTATTTCATATTCTCGTAAGTTAAACTATTTTAACGATAATCCGAGAGTTTGACGCTCGTCGGATCATTTCTGCAAAAATCACAAAGCCGTGTCCGAGATTTACTTTTAGGTTTAAACGTCCTTCCAGCATCCTGATATATCCATAAAACATTATAAACAATAGAAATATGATTTTCTATCATTTTAGGACAATTCCAAAAGTTTTGGAATTTTACGTTTTTCAGTTCAGCGTTTTACGCGAATTACGCGTTTTAGACCCGTGTTTCCAGTTTTTAGCAGGGTTTTAGCACCCGATAGAACCTACCACTCATTTTATATTTTATTATGGAGTATATTGACATGTTTGACCATACTTTCAAGTTTCATATTTTTAGGATACCCGGTTTTACGTTTCGTGACTTAAAAACTTACGGTTAGCGATTTACGGAGTCAAAACTAGCTACATACTTAGGATATTATCATCCAAAGACCATGACTACTCATCTAGTCACCCTTATCCTTGGAAAAACGACTTAGGAGGGGGGGGGGGGGAGTCACCATGTGTGGTTAAATCTTGACTTTAGCCATTAGATCTTACTTAATTACAACTTTGTCACCAAGTTATAGCACTTTCCTAGCAAGCTTCCTAACCTCCTCATTCATAGTATAAATACAAGCTCATTTGCTTCCTTTCTTCATCACCAAAAATGCCACAACCTTTTATCATAGCACTATGATCCTTTGATCTTCAATATACAAGTTACACTACAAAGTTCAAGGCCTTAGTATTCTCTACCTAGTTCTTAAGTTTGTTTGGTGATTCCATGGTTGAATTAGGAGCTACACAAGGTGATTAGGGGCTGAAGTTAATGGGTTTTCACAAGGTCTATATCAAGTCTATCAATGATTACAAGAGTTATGGTGAAGGGTTTACAAGCATAGGTTTAGTGTCCTAGTTCATACTTGACTTCCTTTCTTAAGTGAAAGCCAAAAGTTGTAAGAAACCCTTATACACTTTCTTGCTCAATATCATTTTCATGCTTATTATGTTTCTTTCATGCTATATATGGTCTTTGTATTGTGTTCATGATGTATAAAAACTAGTAAAACGAGTATTGGTATACATATGTTAACTTATGACAAGTAAACAAGCAAACTAGTGATTTTTATGGAGAACCACGACCAAAATAGTATAACTATGATATTTGACACTTACTATTAAATAGGACTTAACAAGGAAAACATAGCAATTTGAATCACCCAAAACGAGTATACGAGTCAAAAGTTATGACCATTTGAAGTTAGCGAAACCAAAACGGCAAAACTGCCTAAATAGCATTCTGATCAAATTTTGCTTTTGAAAGTCCCACTTCTGGTCCGATTCATCAAAAAGTTAAAACACGAAAGTTGTCCGGAACGACGTTTTCGTTCAGGAATAAAGAAGCTCGAGCCCTGAAAACGCTTTCTGAGTGATAAATTTCTTCAAATTCTTAACAGCCCATTTTTAGACCAAAGTTACTATATAATCATTATAATTAGATGAGACCAAGAGGTCTAATGACCTAAAGCCAAGACCACAACCATGGCTAAAGCCAAGGTTGAGTCTCAAGACCATGGTAACATGACCAAAGTCACGGCAAAGCCACGGCTAAAGACCATATAACTTTTAAAGATCAAAAGCTTATATATATATATGTTATCAAATACTACAATAGTAGGGAGCCTCATGTGAGGAGTTCATTGAGTAAGCCGTCGAGACGAGTTGTGGATTTACGAGTTAAAGTGTCCTGGCTCCTCGAACGTTTACTCCATGACTTCTGAATTATGTCGGCCCGAACGGTAGTAAGAGATATACAACTTATACATGTTTCACAAGCCATTTATATTCAAAGACTTACACATTATACTAAAGTACTACATCATGAACATTATGCAAGACATATATGGGCAATTCGTCGTATTCTTAGACGTTACTCCAAACCTAAGTCGCAACGTTCTATAATAGGCTGCTCTTAGAGACTTTCGCGATTCGACTACCACTTTCATTTCTCATTACATAAGCTTAAGGTGAGTCATAGCCCCTACTCTTTTCGTACTTGTTTTAAACTCTTGGGGGGGATACATGCTCAACTACTTGATTACTTGTACAAATACTCAAAACGTTTATACGTGACTGTGTTATACTTGATTGTCTTATACTTGATGGCATTATACTTGATTTAATACATACATGACTGTCTTTTTTCTTTGGGAAGTGGCTCCCAGTTGTCTTTGGGAATTGACTCCCAGTTGTCTTTGGGAATTGGCTCCTAAAGTGAGGTCTTCGGAGATGAAGTAGAGACTCACTACTAATTGCTTAATTGTCTTGATGAACTTATACATGTCTTTATTATACTATATTGTAGCAGTGGGTTGTGAACACACAGGTTACAAGTCTCTTATGGAGGGACTTGTAACTGAGTGGATTCACGATGCCTTTGCTGTGTGATCATTCTTTAAGGCTTTTTCAACTGTTTTAAGACAAACTCTATGAACTCACCAACCATTGTGTTGACACTTTAGCATGTTTATCTCAGGTTAGTAAGGCGATAGCTAGTGCGTGGAACTTAGAGTCAAGCTGCATATTCTGAAGACTTACGCTTTTATCATTTACCATTCAAAACACTTGTATACATTTATGTATCATACTTTGGAATCTCATGTTTGTAACTTTGAATTCATTAATCGAATGGTAACTTTTCAAAACGTCTCATTTAGAGTTCGTTTTCTATAACTTGTACTTTGTATTATGAAGTAGCACCCCAATGACACAGTCTTCTGCTGCGGTATTTTGGGGGTGTTACAGATTGGTACCAGAGCCTTGGTTATAGAGAACTAGGTTGCATTTAGTGCCTAGACTATAACTGCTATATACGTTGGGACCTTCCTCTTTATTTGCCTTACACACAATACATACACATATGCTTTTTGGTTAGAGGTTTGCTTAATTCCACGTTGTTAGATGATGTGACTTTAGTATTATAAGGAGCCCCAGAGATTAGTTGAGTCATTAAAAACATGGAGCTCAGTAATAACTAATTAGTTAACTTGATCTTGTGACAGTTCTTGTTTGATTAGACACAAGATTTGAGTTAAATAATATTATTGCTTAGCTTTAGGGATTTGATGGCTTGATTATCTTACTATCGGCCTCAGAAGGCGGATTTTGTGTCTGAAATTCTTAAGTAGGATGATTTAGAATCTCCTTATTTAAATGGATTGGGACGCCTCTTCAGTTAAATAAAGAAATTGTAAATCACCGAACCATAAGTTTATGAGACCTTACTTACATAAATTTGGACGCTTCTTTATTTAAGTAATGTGTTATAAATAAGTGGGCTTAATTGTAGCCGATACGACTCCTTCACCAGAACCTTAGACGAATCAGAGTGAACACCACTATATTAGAGATTCCGAATTCTCCTAGACACACTAAACTTCGGGACGAAGTTTCCTTAAGGGGTAGAGACTGTAACAATTCGCAATTTCAGGTTAACTTTTATTTCCGAAAATTTCACTATTCACTTTTTACTATTCACTTTTAACTATTCACTTGTCACTATTCATCTCAGAAATTTTTATTTCATATTCTCGTAAGTTAAACTATTTTAACGATAATCCGAGAGTTTGACGCTCGTCGGATCATTTCTGCAAAAATCACAAAGCCGTGTCCGAGATTTACTTTTAGGTTTAAACGTCCTTCCAGCATCCCGATATATCCATAAAACATTATAAACAATAGAAATATGATTTTCTATCATTTTAGGACAATTCCAAAAGTTTCGGAATTTTACGTTTTTCAGTTCAGCGTTTTACGCGAATTACGCGTTTTAGACCCGTGTTTCCAGTTTTTAGCAGGGTTTTAGCACCCGATAGAACCTACCACTCATTTTATATTTTATTATGGAGTATATTGACATGTTTGACCATACTTTCAAGTTTCATATTTTTAGGATACCCGGTTTTACGTTTCGTGACTTAAAAACTTACGGTTAGCGATTTACGGAGTCAAAACTAGCTACATACTTAGGATATTATCATCCAAAGACCATGACTACTCATCTAGTCACCCTTATCCTTGGAAAAACGACTTAGGAGGGGGGGGGGGAGTCACCATGTGTGGTTAAATCTTGACTTTAGCCATTAGATCTTACTTAATTACAACTTTGTCACCAAGTTATAGCACTTTCCTAGCAAGCTTCCTAACCTCCTCATTCATAGTATAAATACAAGCTCATTTGCTTCCTTTCTTCATCACCAAAAATGCCACAACCTTTTATCATAGCACTATGATCCTTTGATCTTCAATATACAAGTTACACTACAAAGTTCAAGGCCTTAGTATTCTCTACCTAGTTCTTAAGTTTGTTTGGTGATTCCATGGTTGAATTAGGAGCTACACAAGGTGATTAGGGGCTGAAGTTAATGGGTTTTCACAAGGTCTATATCAAGTCTATCAATGATTACAAGAGTTATGGTGAAGGGTTTACAAGCATAGGTTTAGTGTCCTAGTTCATACTTGACTTCCTTTCTTAAGTGAAAGCCAAAAGTTGTAAGAAACCCTTATACACTTTCTTGCTCAATATCATTTTCATGCTTATTATGTTTCTTTCATGCTATATATGGTCTTTGTATTGTGTTCATGATGTATAAAAACTAGTAAAACGAGTATTGGTATACATATGTTAACTTATGACAAGTAAACAAGCAAACTAGTGATTTTTATGGAGAACCACGACCAAAATAGTATAACTATGATATTTGACACTTACTTACTATTAAAGAGTACTTAACAAGGAAAACATAGCAATTTGAATCACCCAAAACGAGTATACGAGTCAAAAGTTATGACCATTTGAAGTTAGCGAAACCAAAACGGCAAAACTGCCTAAATAGCATTCTGATCAAATTTTGCTTTTGAAAGTCCCACTTCTGGTCCGATTCATCAAAAAGTTAAAACACGAAAGTTGTCCGGAACGACGTTTTCGTTCAGGAATAAAGAAGCTCGAGCCCTGAAAACGCTTTCTGAGTGATAAATTTCTTCAAATTCTTAACAGCCCATTTTTAGACCAAAGTTACTATATAATCATTATAATTAGATGAGACCAAGAGGTCTAATGACCTAAAGCCAAGACCACAACCATGGCTAAAGCCAAGGTTGAGTCTCAAGACCATGGTAACATGACCAAAGTCACGGCAAAGCCACGGCTAAAGACCATATAACTTTTAAAGATCAAAAGCTTATATATATATATGTTATCAAATACTACAATAGTAGGGAGCCTCATGTGAGGAGTTCATTGAGTAAGCCGTCGAGACGAGTTGTGGATTTACGAGTTAAAGTGTCCTGGCTCCTCGAACGTTTACTCCATGACTTCTGAATTATGTCGGCCCGAACGGTAGTAAGAGATATACAACTTATACATGTTTCACAAGCCATTTATATTCAAAGACTTACACATTATACTAAAGTACTACATCATGAACATTATGCAAGACATATATGGGCAATTCGTCGTATTCTTAGACGTTACTCCAAACCTAAGTCGCAACGTTCTATAATAGGCTGCTCTTAGAGACTTTCGCGATTCGACTACCACTTTCATTTCTCATTACATAAGCTTAAGGTGAGTCATAGCCCCTACTCTTTTCGTACTTGTTTTAAACTCTTGGGGGGGATACATGCTCAACTACTTGATTACTTGTACAAATACTCAAAACGTTTATACGTGACTGTGTTATACTTGATTGTCTTATACTTGATGGCATTATACTTGATTTAATACATACATGACTGTCTTTTTTCTTTGGGAAGTGGCTCCCAGTTGTCTTTGGGAATTGACTCCCAGTTGTCTTTGGGAATTGGCTCCTAAAGTGAGGTCTTCGGAGATGAAGTAGAGACTCACTACTAATTGCTTAATTGTCTTGATGAACTTATACATGTCTTTATTATACTATATTGTAGCAGTGGGTTGTGAACACACAGGTTACAAGTCTCTTATGGAGGGACTTGTAACTGAGTGGATTCACGATGCCTTTGCTGTGTGATCATTCTTTAAGGCTTTTTCAACTGTTTTAAGACAAACTCTATGAACTCACCAACCATTGTGTTGACACTTTAGCATGTTTATCTCAGGTTAGTAAGGCGATAGCTAGTGCGTGGAACTTAGAGTCAAGCTGCATATTCTGAAGACTTACGCTTTTATCATTTACCATTCAAAACACTTGTATACATTTATGTATCATACTTTGGAATCTCATGTTTGTAACTTTGAATTCATTAATCGAATGGTAACTTTTCAAAACGTCTCATTTAGAGTTCGTTTTCTATAACTTGTACTTTGTATTATGAAGTAGCACCCCAATGACACAGTCTTCTGCTGCGGTATTTTGGGGGTGTTACAGATTGGTACCAGAGCCTTGGTTATAGAGAACTAGGTTGCATTTAGTGCCTAGACTATAACTGCTATATACGTTGGGACCTTCCTCTTTATTTGCCTTACACACAATACATACACATATGCTTTTTGGTTAGAGGTTTGCTTAATTCCACGTTGTTAGATGATGTGACTTTAGTATTATAAGGAGCCCCAGAGATTAGTTGAGTCATTAAAAACATGGAGCTCAGTAATAACTAATTAGTTAACTTGATCTTGTGACAGTTCTTGTTTGATTAGACACAAGATTTGAGTTAAATAATATTATTGCTTAGCTTTAGGGATTTGATGGCTTGATTATCTTACTATCGGCCTCAGAAGGCGGATTTTGTGTCTGAAATTCTTAAGTAGGATGATTTAGAATCTCCTTATTTAAATGGATTGGGACGCCTCTTCAGTTAAATAAAGAAATTGTAAATCACCGAACCATAAGTTTATGAGACCTTACTTACATAAATTTGGACGCTTCTTTATTTAAGTAATGTGTTATAAATAAGTGGGCTTAATTGTAGCCGATACGACTCCTTCACCAGAACCTTAGACGAATCAGAGTGAACACCACTATATTAGAGATTCCGAATTCTCCTAGACACACTAAACTTCGGGACGAAGTTTCCTTAAGGGGTAGAGACTGTAACAATTCGCAATTTCAGGTTAACTTTTATTTCCGAAAATTTCACTATTCACTTTTTACTATTCACTTTTAACTATTCACTTGTCACTATTCATCTCAGAAATTTTTATTTCATATTCTCGTAAGTTAAACTATTTTAACGATAATCCGAGAGTTTGACGCTCGTCGGATCATTTCTGCAAAAATCACAAAGCCGTGTCCGAGATTTACTTTTAGGTTTAAACGTCCTTCCAGCATCCCGATATATCCATAAAACATTATAAACAATAGAAATATGATTTTCTATCATTTTAGGACAATTCCAAAAGTTTCGGAATTTTACGTTTTTCAGTTCAGCGTTTTACGCGAATTACGCGTTTTAGACCCGTGTTTCCAGTTTTTAGCAGGGTTTTAGCACCCGATAGAACCTACCACTCATTTTATATTTTATTATGGAGTATATTGACATGTTTGACCATACTTTCAAGTTTCATATTTTTAGGATACCCGGTTTTACGTTTCGTGACTTAAAAACTTACGGTTAGCGATTTACGGAGTCAAAACTAGCTACATACTTAGGATATTATCATCCAAAGACCATGACTACTCATCTAGTCACCCTTATCCTTGGAAAAACGACTTAGGAGGGGGGGGGGGAGTCACCATGTGTGGTTAAATCTTGACTTTAGCCATTAGATCTTACTTAATTACAACTTTGTCACCAAGTTATAGCACTTTCCTAGCAAGCTTCCTAACCTCCTCATTCATAGTATAAATACAAGCTCATTTGCTTCCTTTCTTCATCACCAAAAATGCCACAACCTTTTATCATAGCACTATGATCCTTTGATCTTCAATATACAAGTTACACTACAAAGTTCAAGGCCTTAGTATTCTCTACCTAGTTCTTAAGTTTGTTTGGTGATTCCATGGTTGAATTAGGAGCTACACAAGGTGATTAGGGGCTGAAGTTAATGGGTTTTCACAAGGTCTATATCAAGTCTATCAATGATTACAAGAGTTATGGTGAAGGGTTTACAAGCATAGGTTTAGTGTCCTAGTTCATACTTGACTTCCTTTCTTAAGTGAAAGCCAAAAGTTGTAAGAAACCCTTATACACTTTCTTGCTCAATATCATTTTCATGCTTATTATGTTTCTTTCATGCTATATATGGTCTTTGTATTGTGTTCATGATGTATAAAAACTAGTAAAACGAGTATTGGTATACATATGTTAACTTATGACAAGTAAACAAGCAAACTAGTGATTTTTATGGAGAACCACGACCAAAATAGTATAACTATGATATTTGACACTTACTTACTATTAAAGAGTACTTAACAAGGAAAACATAGCAATTTGAATCACCCAAAACGAGTATACGAGTCAAAAGTTATGACCATTTGAAGTTAGCGAAACCAAAACGGCAAAACTGCCTAAATAGCATTCTGATCAAATTTTGCTTTTGAAAGTCCCACTTCTGGTCCGATTCATCAAAAAGTTAAAACACGAAAGTTGTCCGGAACGACGTTTTCGTTCAGGAATAAAGAAGCTCGAGCCCTGAAAACGCTTTCTGAGTGATAAATTTCTTCAAATTCTTAACAGCCCATTTTTAGACCAAAGTTACTATATAATCATTATAATTAGATGAGACCAAGAGGTCTAATGACCTAAAGCCAAGACCACAACCATGGCTAAAGCCAAGGTTGAGTCTCAAGACCATGGTAACATGACCAAAGTCACGGCAAAGCCACGGCTAAAGACCATATAACTTTTAAAGATCAAAAGCTTATATATATATATGTTATCAAATACTACAATAGTAGGGAGCCTCATGTGAGGAGTTCATTGAGTAAGCCGTCGAGACGAGTTGTGGATTTACGAGTTAAAGTGTCCTGGCTCCTCGAACGTTTACTCCATGACTTCTGAATTATGTCGGCCCGAACGGTAGTAAGAGATATACAACTTATACATGTTTCACAAGCCATTTATATTCAAAGACTTACACATTATACTAAAGTACTACATCATGAACATTATGCAAGACATATATGGGCAATTCGTCGTATTCTTAGACGTTACTCCAAACCTAAGTCGCAACGTTCTATAATAGGCTGCTCTTAGAGACTTTCGCGATTCGACTACCACTTTCATTTCTCATTACATAAGCTTAAGGTGAGTCATAGCCCCTACTCTTTTCGTACTTGTTTTAAACTCTTGGGGGGGATACATGCTCAACTACTTGATTACTTGTACAAATACTCAAAACGTTTATACGTGACTGTGTTATACTTGATTGTCTTATACTTGATGGCATTATACTTGATTTAATACATACATGACTGTCTTTTTTCTTTGGGAAGTGGCTCCCAGTTGTCTTTGGGAATTGACTCCCAGTTGTCTTTGGGAATTGGCTCCTAAAGTGAGGTCTTCGGAGATGAAGTAGAGACTCACTACTAATTGCTTAATTGTCTTGATGAACTTATACATGTCTTTATTATACTATATTGTAGCAGTGGGTTGTGAACACACATGTTACAAGTCTCTTATGGCGGGACTTGTAACTGAGTGGATTCATGATGCCTTTGCTGTGTGATCATTCTTTAAGGCTTTTTCAACTGTTTTAAGACAAACTCTATGAACTCACCAACCATTGTGTTGACACTTTAGCATGTTTATCTCAGGTTAGTAAGGCGATAGCTAGTGCGTGGAACTTAGAGTCAAGCTGCATATTCTGAAGACTTACGCTTTTATCATTTACCATTCAAAACACTTGTATACATTTATGTATCATACTTTGGAATCTCATGTTTGTAACTTTGAATTCATTAATCGAATGGTAACTTTTCAAAACGTCTCATTTAGAGTTCGTTTTCTATAACTTGTACTTTGTATTATGAAGTAGCACCCCAATGACACAGTCTTCTGCTGCGGTAGTTTGGGGGTGTTACACATGACATAAACAAGTATTTAGTAGTAAATACTCATCTTTACCATCTAATCACTTAAGGTATGAATAAACAAAGTGTCTAAATGCATTATAAGATCAAAGAAACACTTTTGTTAATCACTAGATATTTATAAAATGTCACAAAACATTTTATATCTTTTATAAAACATTTTTGGCATTAAAAGAATATGTTTAATTCATTACAAATTTATGAATTCTAATTTTCAACCAAAAATGGCAAATCTAATCCAAAAAAATTTCCCTCACAAAAGGACAAGAAAATCCAACGTTCAGGAGGGCGGCCCCCTTAATTATACTAGGCGGCCCCCATAATCATTAAGGGGACCGGCACGCTCCAGAACAGTATTTTCTGGCCCTTTAAATACTGGATCATTCCACATATTTTTCTCACCTTTTTGCACTAAAAACTTTCAGATCTAAACATCCATTTCCTTCCTCTAAAAATCCTTTGATCTTATATACATTGATCTTTGTTTCAAAGTGATTCAAGCCTCAACACTCAAGTGCAAAGAGAAGAATACTTCTATTAGAAGTATTACAACTTAGTATCATCTTGCTATCTAAGTTGTTTGCTTATTTCTTCTTGTTGATCCTTCATATTGTGGTGAATAAGGTGTATGTATTAGTTAGCTAGATTTAGTTATAAAATCTAGAATTGTTGTAAGTGTGAAGTGGAACTTGAAGTGAAGAAGTAGTGGTGATAGGAGATATTAGCAATAGTGATTAGTAGTGAAGAAATTGAAGCTTCCAAGTGGAGAAGACTAGAAGACATTAGTGGCTTGAAGTTGTGAAGACATTAGTGGCTTGAAGTTGTGAAGACATTAGTGGCTTGAAGTTGTGAAGACGTTAGTGCCTTGAAGTTGTGAAGTTGCAAGACATTGAAGTTGTGAAGTATTTGTGAAGGCGTGAAGATACTTGTGGTGTGAAGAAGTATAGAAGAAGTGAAAAGGTGTGAAGAAGGTGTGGTGTGATATTTGTTGTGAGATTGGTTCTAGCTACGATTAGAACTCGACATTTTGCTTTGTGTCGTAAATTGGTGTAAGCTTTTGGTGTGTACGGTTTTCTCCGCCATAAGGGAGGTTATTGACTTAGTGAAGAAAACTCTCGAGTTCGGTGCTCGGGGAGTGGAGTAGGGCAAGGAAGGTACCCTTGTAGCCGAACCACTATAAATCCTTTGTCTCTCGGTTTGATCTTTCCATCTCTCACTCTTTGCTTGCTTACTTATTAGCTTTTCGTACATTGTTATAATTGTGTGTTGTACATATATTGATTTCACATAAAGATCAAACTAGGTTCCATTTACAACATTAATTGTACATTAGTAAAATATAAGTATATACAATTATTAAAACACATATACATATATAAATACAAACTCATATTTAAGTGAGATATATGAAATTATAATTTCTATTCAACACTTTAAATAAGTAGTGTCTATGTGATATATGTGAATTAATTTGTATCTATACTTTAGTTTCAAAGGTTTATACTGTTAGCATCAATTATTTAAAAGCAAACTTTTAGTAAATGAAAAAGACGCAAAACTATTCAACCCCCCCCCCTTCTAGTTTTCCATAATTGGTATCAGGAGCCATGTCTAGCAAGATTTTTAAAATAGATTGTATTTTAAAACTTGTAATGATCTATGGAATTTGAAAAATATTTAGAAGGGGAATTTACGCAACAACCACCATTATTTGAAAATGATCATTTTCTTGAATGGAAAAATAAATTTGAAAATTATGTGAAATCAATAGATCTTGATCTTTGGCATATCATTTCAATTGATGATCTTAAACCAACCAAAATGGATTTTGAAAATCAATATAATAATCTTCAAACCAAAAATGATAAAAATACTAAAGCCAAATTACTTATTTTCATATTCTACCAAGAGTTGAATATGAAAAATTATTTTTTTGTAAAACGGCAAATGATATTTGGAAATGTCTTTTAAAGTTTCACCAAGAGAAATGTAAAACCAAAGATGATAAACTTGATATTGCACAAGAAATAGTTACTCTAGAAAATTTAATAGATAAATATTTAGTTGAAATAAACACATGTACTACTAGTTCAAATGTGATCATTGAAGGTATCAATAACGAAGAATACATGAGCCAAATCCGAAGAAAGAGCGTTAATAAATCATGGTGCAACGAGTACGAAGGAGACGATGATAATACGGCTTGTGAGAATATTCAAAAAAATGTGAATACAAGTATTGATGGCAAGGACTACATGCTTCTAGATCTAAACGAAACTACAAATAAAACATGGAGCGACATGGACGATGGAATTGATCAACATATAGCATGTGAAGATTATACAACTACTAATAAGGTACAATCCTAAACCGAACATTTTCGCTATAATCAATTTATATTAGAATTTTCAAAATTAGAAAACAACTTCAAACATTTTTGCAACATTGACTCAAAAATGAGTCCTAAAAATAAATCTTCAATATTCATTGAAAACAATTTCGAAAAGGAAATGATTTTAGAAGATAAAATGTCTAGACTTGAAAGCAATATTGAAATTGATCTTAAATGTAATTATTGTCAAGACTATAAACATGAAATTAAAATAGAAAATGAAAAAGCAAAAATATTAGCAAAATTTGAAAATAGCTCTAGATCTTTAGAATATTTACTTAACATTCAAAAGCCATTTTATGATAAAACCGGCTTAGGATTTACCGTAAATGATCCTTCAACAAATGCATCAAAACAAATAAAATTTGTTAAACCAAGTGGAGAAATTTAGAACTAATATTACTTACGCTCACTAATTATCTCTCTAGTCAAGAAAGTCATTGTTTGTTGATTAAGACAAACTATTGATGAATTCTTGTACTTCTCGACGACATTCTCATCATGTGCATTTAAATGCAATGGATGCTCTCAACTAACCAATTCGGACCCATGATAATCTGGGTACCAAGCTCTTTATCATGTTTAGGTAATTAACAAACGAAGAGACTTTTAAGTTGTGGATTGCTCACCTTGCTCACTTACTTTTGACGACTATTGGTTCATATCATTATGGTTCACATTCTGCACATGTTTTACCTATGACGTTGTTGCGGTCATTTATTGACTCGGCATTTTGTTTTTCACTTTTGGAGTATTGGTTTTATGGTGTGTCCGTTACTATTTCAAGACGAAGGCTTCAAAGCACTACTTTTCTTAGTTTTCACGACTTGTGATGATTGGTGTGATCGATTAAGCATTTCGGATCAAGCTCTCTTGATTTCTATTGCATTGGAATTTTACTTTGCTACTTCGACATGTTTTGGGCAAACTTTTAAGATGTCTTCCATTACTCTCATGCCCACTCTTAAAGAAAAGCTGGACCTGAGGTAAGTTTTTCTTTTCAAAAACTTGCCAATATTACATTATATTAAAGTATGCTCTAATTAGTATATGAATATGATTTAATTTATAAGTTGCCATGCTTTTAGATCTTTAATACTAATATATGCATATATGATATTAGGATAGTTAATCCTCTTGTTGTTAAATCTATTATCATTTTTCTTATTCTTCATTTATATTGAAGATCTTCTATGATCTATAGTAGAATACTTATCATTTAAGCCATATGATCTTGCTAGATGCATTAATAGATGAATTATAATTAAGACTTGTTAGTAACTTAAGATTATGATGCTCTTTGTATATATATATATATATATATATATATATATATATATATATATATATATATATATATATATATATATATATACATGTCTATCTTGTACTCATAGATGATTTACTTTGTCCATCTCTATCTCATTGCATTTAGATCATAAATTTCTACCATCTTTCTTTCATACCTTTAGTTGTCATTAGAGATGATTATATGTGACAATGGGCTTAATTGATTCTCTTGAGTATGATAAGTTTTCATATCAAATCCTTTACTTGCAATTTCTTGATTATCAATATCAAAGCATCTTGTTTAAAACCCCTCTCTTTGAATAAAATTCTTTCAAATATCTATATTATTTATTTTAAACAACATGTTTAACTATAAGCTACCATGACTTTATTTTAATCAAAATCAAGATTGAAAATTTTTTTTCTCATGATATGAAACAAAATTCAATTTATTCTATTGTAATACACACTTGAATTTATTTCAAAACATTGTTGAATAAAACTAAAAACATTTTGCTTAAAACATATTTGATTATCTCACATGTGTCATACACTTCTGTGGAAATGACATTCACAATTTAATCAAATCGTTTCATGAGAATCACAGTTTGCCCATATGAATATTGTTTGTAACAAGTCTTGAAGTCCATATAGTCATATCTTCCCACATGTTACTTGTAAGCAACTCTCAATATGTTTGCACTAGCCTACATGTTATCATCTTCATATAGTTGCATATTTAACTAATTTGCTTTATTGCTCCCTTAGTTGCATATCTTAATTGATAAATTAGTAGATAGCATGTTTATTAGAAATTAATTGTCTAATTTAGTTATTTCTATATCACTCTCTACATTCATGTATAGTATGCCCTATATTGCCTCAAAGAGTTGAACTTACTTGAATCCAAATCCAAAAACACAACCTTTTTGAAAATTTTCTGCCAAAAACTCATTTCTGGCATTCTGAGAATCACCAGATGGGTGGCCCACTTAATTATATAAGGCGGCCCCCTTAATTTTAAGGGGACCGGCCCCTAATTAAGGGGACCGGCCATCTGATGGTCGGGGATACTGTTTTCTTTATCACTTTTTGTCCCATTTTAGCCTATACTTCCCAAAATTCACAAACATATTTTGTCCCATACTATCCCTCAAAATTTACCTTCCTAAACCACATTTCTCATACACTATAAATACCCTCTTCCCATCATTAATGCCATCACACCCAAACATGTCATCTCCCAACAACCAAAAACCAAAGATTTCAAGAACCGCAAGGATCTCCGTCAAACCCGTTTGGAGGAGGAAACTTGATTCTTGTCATAACTCAAGTGATGTTGTTCCAAGTCAACCAACAACTAAACCTCAAACCCATACTAATGAGTCATCTCACAACCTATCATCCACTCATGCCCTCATTAATGCTTCTTCTTATGATGAGCATGCTCAATCCCAAAACAACAATCCCAACCTCTCAATCAATACTTCACATGTTGCTCATTCAACAAAAACACCACTCACTCATGAAGAACCTCTTCCACCCTTTTCATGTTTTCATGACTACCCAAGCTCAACCATGTCTCCACCACCAAGAGTACCACCACCACATCCTACAACTTCACATGCCATTCCTATGTTGCATGTTCAAACCTTCACCCAAGACAACTATCATGTTTCACCACCAACACCTTCCTCCGAACACTTGAAGTTCGTTGAGGAGCTAAAAGAGGCTCATGGGCTTAGTGCTCTTTTAGCATTACATCTTGCTCAACGCAATTTGGATCCACCCCAATCAAGCTCACCATCATCACCACACAACATCAATCAAATTGAGAAGCATGTTAACAATTGCCCTTGTTGCATCTTCCTTCAATAACAAACCATTGCTTTGAATGAGCACTTCACTTGGATTGAGTATCTTCTTACAAGATCTAAACAAACACCATCACTTGAACAACATCAAAACCCTCAATCAACAAACCCTACTTCAAATCCACCACCTACAAGTTCCACATCTCCAAACTCACCAACATCCATGCAACCAAAAGTTTATCTCCACTAAACCTCCAAGCATTTTATATGCTTATGTTTCTCATTTTCAAATAAAACTCTTCAACCATTTTGGGATTCAAGAAAGTTTGGTGACACTCCTTGTTGGCACCTTAGGATGCTCTACTTAGTTTAGTATTCTATATTTATGGCCTTTGTAACAATGATTATGGGTTGACATAATCATTTACTATTAATGAATGACTTAATATGTGTTTCTAATTATCTTTTGCCATGCTTATTATTTGTTGGTATTATGATATATGTGTTTTCTTCTGCCATTCTTGTGCTTCTAATATTTTTCTTGCAAGAATTCCAATACTCGAACCCTTGGTGCCCTCAAATAAGGGGGAGCATACATCAAGGGGGAGCTTCCTTCTTATTGGCTTAAACCTTTTTGATTCTACAAAAAGGGGGAGAAGTGACTATAAACTCACTAAATACTTGTCTAAAAATTAATTTTTGGATTTAATGAGTTTAGGTTTTATAATCATCAAAAAGGGGGAGATTGTTGATATAAATAAATGACTAAAAATGTTATTCATATCTTTCGATATCTCTATGTTTTGATAAACACAAAACGAAAACTCATCAAACCAAAGATCATGACATAAACAAGTATTTAGTAGTAAATACTCATCTTTACCATCTAATCACTTAAGGTATGAATAAACAAAGTGTCTAAATGCATTATAAGATCAAAGGTACCCTTTTGTTAATCACTAGATATTTATAAAATGTCACAAAACATTTTATATCTTTTATAAAATATTTTTGGCATTAAAAGAATTTGTTTAATTCATTACAAATTTATGAATTCAAATTTTCAACCAAAAATGGCAAATCTAATCCAAAAAAATTTCCCGCACAAAAGGACAAGAAAATCCAACGTTCAGGAGGGCGGCCCCCTTAATTATACTAGGCGGCCCTCTTAATCATTAAGGGGACCGCCCCCTAATTAAGGGGACCGGCAAGCTCCAGAACAGTATTTTCTGGCCCTTTAAATACTGGAACATTCCACATATTTTTCTCCCCTTTTTGCACTAAAAACTTTCTGATCTAAACATCCATTTCCTTCCTCAAAAAATCCTTTGATCTTATATACATTGATCTTTGTTTCAAAGTGATTCAAGCCTCAACACTCAAGTGCAAAGAGAAGAATACTTCTATTAGAAGTATTACAACTTAGTATCATCTTGCTATCTAAGTTGTTTGCTTATTTCATCTTGTTGATCCTTCATATTGTGGTGAATAAGGTGTATGTATTAGTTAGCTAGGTTTAGTTATAAAATCTAGAATTGTTGTAAGTGTGAAGTGGAACTTGAAGTGAAAAAGTAGTGTTGGATAGTAGTGGTGATAGGAGATATTAGCTATAGTGATTAGTAGTGAAGAAATTGAAGCTTCCAAGTGGAGAAGACTAGAAGACATTAGTGGCTTGAAGTTGTGAAGACATTAGTGGCTTGAAGTTGTGAAGACGTTAGTGCCTTGAAGTTGTGAAGTTGCAAGACATTGAAGTTGTGAAGTATTTGTGAGGCGTGAAGATACTTTTGGTGTGAAGAAGTATAGAAGAAGTGAAAAGGTGTGAAGAAGGTGTGGTGTGATATTTGTTGTGAGATTGGTTCTAGCTACGATTAGAACTCGACATTTTGCTTTGTGTCGTAAATTGGTGTAAGCTTTTGGTGTGTATGGTTTTCTCCGCCATAAGGGAGGTTATTAACTTAGTGAAGAAAACTCTCGAGTTCGGTGCTCGGGGAGTGGAGTAGGGCAAGGAAGGTGTCCTTGTAGCCGAACCACTATAAATCCTTTGTCTCTCGGTTTGATCTTTCCATCTCTCACTCTTTGCTTGCTTACTTATTAGCTTTTCGTACATTGTTATAATTGTGTGTTGTGCATATATTGATTTCACATAAAGATCAAACTAGGTTCCATTTACAACATTAATTGTTATTAGTAAAATATAAGTATATACAATTATTAAAACACATATACATATATAAATACAAACTCATATTTAAGTAAGATATATGAAATTATAATTTCTATTCAACACTTTAAATAAGTAGTGTCTATGTGATATATGTGAATTAATTTGTATCTATACTTTAGTTTCAAAGGTTTATACTATTAGCATCAATTCTTTAAAAGCAAACTTTTAGTAAACGAAAAAGACGCAAAACTATTCAACCCCCCCCCCCCCCCCCCCCATTCTAGTTTTCCACACATATGTTTTTTCTCTTTTTCTTTTTCTATTTTTTTTCTTTTTCTTGATTTTTCAATTATTTATTTATTTTTTTTTATTTTTTATTTTTTTTTTGCATACACTCTTGCCCTACCATTCAAAATAATACATCATAGGGAATTTGCAATCCCTTACACTTGAACTTTTACATACTTCACAATCAACTATTCTAATGACTCGAATCAAGATAATCAAAATACTTGGAGTACTTTTTAAGATTAACGTACATATAGGGGTAATATATGATGTTCTTCCCCATTACTCCATAATAATAGTACTTTACCCATGAGCCCCAATCGCCCCAAAACAATATGTACAAGATATGACTCGACTTAGCAACCATGTAATCAATTAGACAATTAACTAAGGGTTTAAACATATAACAACAATGCACTAAAGATGAGTGCATACAAGGAAGGCTAAGCGATTTGGGTGTACATTTGGGGTGGATTATAAACAAATTCTTCCTTTAAGTAAAATGCTTAAAGTTAGAAACGAAAATATAAGCTCGGAGGGGTGTACTAGGGGTATCGTGTACTAAAAATGAGTACATCGCAAAGGCGTGGGAAAAATTAATTGACTTTACTAGTCAAGTAATTATGACTTCATTGGTCAAGTAATTATGATACGATTTTAACACAAGGGTGATCCTAATGCCTCTTATCATGTAGTAAATCCTAACTACACGAATGTAGTCTCACTAGCGGTCTCGGGATGCATCACTAACGCAAGTTCTGGAATTTAAGTGCTACCGGTACACTCATAAGCATCTTTTCCTAACAAATCTAGGGGCGAACCTCACATATTTGGGGTGGAAAATTTTGAGTGGTACGGTTTTTGTGCTAGTCATACAACTCCTATCCATGAGACGCTCATTAAGGCTAAAGCTTCACTCCTAAATGTTGTAAAAAATTTTGAATTTGGCGCTAAAATTGCCCTAACAAGTATTTCTCATAGTTTTATTCCACACCTACTATTGAACAAACAAACTCAAGTGCAATTGCATTCTCTAAGGTATCATCATTTACCCTCCCCTTACACTTAGGCTGAACATTGTCCCCAATGTTCAATAAAAAGGATGTAAAAGTAATAAAGGTAAAAGAATGAGACAAATACTCCCCTGATTCGTTCGGTGTAGATAATATGATAACATGGTTAGATCTTCCTCCAAGAAAATGAACGTTGAAAGCTTCCCACCAGAAATATAAATCATCTTCTTGTCCAATATAACCCGTTAATCCTGAGAAAACAATCAAGGCAAACCTCGCATAAAATCGGTGGCAATCTATATATATGATAAGGATATAATGCTAGAGGAATGAATGTTTGCAGATTTCCTGGAGTTTATAAAACTAAAGAATTAACAAAAACTTAAAGACTCCGGTAGAAAAACAAAACTCACAAAATTTTTCAGATTTTTTTACACCTGACGCCGTCAGGTTATAATCGTGACGCCATCAGAGTGTTCTAACAGAAAACTTATGGTAAGTTTCCGGAAAATTTCTGGAAAAACTCACGCCTTAATTCTTGGAATTCCTGCAAAACATCATTATGACTCGATACAAGCATTTGACTCAAACAAATACTAATATACATGTTCATTTAATATTGTTGTGGTTCATGTTCAACTTCGTTCTTAGAAATAAATTTAGATTTCCCTTACATTTATCTTTTGTGAAATACCTTTATATGAAGTTAAGACGAAGTTAAACAACAAGGTAAAGTATTTTCACAATTTATTTTGAAACATGATCCACAAACAATAAAAATAAAGCACGCATACGGAAACAAATAAAATCAAATAAACAAACAATTAAACAAATAAAACTTGGGTTGCCTCCCAAGAAGAGCTTTTCTTTATTTACGAGTCTTGTAGCTAGACTCAAGGTCACGGGCTATCCTATATGAGTGAGTTCCTCATCGAGGATATCTTTGGGATCAAACTTAGGTTTCAATTTCCTATCGGTTCTCTTAGTTCGGTATGACATCTCAAATTTTTCTCCATCCGGATCATATAGAATCAACTTCATATGCCATGATCCGTCACCTTCCTTAGGTGGCTTGTCCCAATTCCATTTACATTTATCACCTTCCCTTTTCCACTTGTTCATTCCTAAGTTGATAGGCATCACCCCTAGGAATTCAATCATTTTCCTAAAGACTAAGGGATCCTTAAAGGGGTTTAGTTCTTCATCCCTAGATATGAGTTGTTCTACCGAATGCGTTTTGTTTATGAACTCCTCTTCTAAGTAAAATGGGCGTTGAGGTTCTATGAAGTCTCTATTAACCCAAGGTCCGAATCTAGATGGTCTCCTATTCAAATCTACCTAATGAGGTGTTGGTTCCTCACTAGTATCATAGGCATGTTTCTTAACATCATAGACCGACCAAGTTTCTCCTTCTCCTACCGCTATTCTAGATTTCATACAATCAATCATCACACTTGCGGTAGCTAAGAATCCTCTTCCTATCAATAAAGGGCATGTAGTGTCACTAACCATATTAAGAATGTGGAAATCGGCTAATATTGTCAACCTTCCTATATGTACTAACACATCCTTCACTACCCCAACCGGATATGCTACACTTCCATCCGTAAGCCCTATGATTACCTCTGTTTCATCTAATTTCCTGGCTTAAGAGTGGTGTACAGAGATAATGGAAGCAAATTTAGGCTTGACCCAAGATCGGCTAATGTGTACAGAGATAATGGAAGCAGATTTAGGCTTGACCCAAGATCGGCTAATGTGTCGAAAGCCTCAGAATTTCCGATCTTACAGGGTAAAAAGAATATGCCCGGATCATCTAATTTTTTAGGCAACTTGTTTTAAACGAAGGCGGTCCCATTCTTAGCCAACTTAAGTTTCTCTTCATATTTCTCTAAAAGGGCCTTGTAATAGGGAGCACGGGCTAAGACATCAATGACGGGGTGCTCAAGGTGAAGTTCCTTGAATTCATCGCCAAGGTCTTGTGTTGGAGGTGTTTCAACTATGCTATTGACCGGTTTGATGTTGGGTGTTTTATTCAATTGGTCCTTTTGAAAAATTTGGGTTTGCTTGAAACACGCACTCACGGCATTGACCGAATAGTATTGTGGACAAGAAGTAGGAGACGAAACCGATGATATAGCGTTAACGTTTAGTTTCGGATTCTTGACCGTGTTACTTGGGAGTGCTCCCATTTCTCGGTCATTAAGAACTTTCAACAACTTGTCAATCTTATTGGTCATCTCACTTTGTTTTTGTTTGAAATCGGCTTCAAACTTTGCTAAACGAGTTTCTTGAGATGCCATAAATTTGGAAATCAATCCTTCAAAATTATTGGCACTACCATAGTTGTCGGAAGGATTATTGTTGACAGTACGGTTAGAGGGTGGACCGTTTGGTTGATAACGATTAGGTGGAGTGGAAGAATTGTTTTGAGGCATGTTTTGGTTTTGTTTCCACCTAAGGTTTGGGTGATTTTTCCAAGAGGGGTTATATGAATCACTGTAGGGGTTTGGCTCGGGTTTGAAAGTGTACCACTTGTCTCCCGCTCCGTCCGTATGCGAAGATGCGTAATCCGCAAAAGCTTGTTCGGGGAGTTCCATGCAATCACAAGTGTCGTGGGGACTACTACATAATTCGCATGAAGAAGTGATTTTGTTCACTTGGCTTGAAGGTTTAGGAGCTTCGTAGGATTTCATAAGAAACTTGACTTGGTCTTCAAGTTCCATGATCCAATGGTCGGGAGTGCTTGAATTGTTCGAAGGCAATCATATTGCCTTGACCATTTTGTTCAAATCACGGGGATCATTCCCACTTTCGTTGTCATAGAGAGCAAGATCTTCTATGAGTTCCCATGATTCTTCCGCACTTAGATCACGTAGCTTGCCACCGGCCGCTTGGTCAATGGTTCGCCTTGTGGAGAGATCGATATGGTCATAGAAAATTTGGACTTGGAGCCAAAGATCTATGCCATGATGAGGGACCTTTTGGAGTAAGTCCTTGAAACGAGTCCATGCATCATAGAAAGTTTCACCTTGACGTTGTTGGAACATCAAGATGTCATTTCTAAGCTTGGTAGTTCTCCCCGGTGGGAAAAATTGAGCAAGGAAATGAGTGGTAAGATAATCCCAAGAGGTGATGGATCCTGCGGGTAAACGCTCAAGCCATTGACTAGCTTGGTCACGTAGAGAGAATTGGAAAAGACGCAATCGGGTCGTCTCTCGAGTTTCAACATCAAGGTCTATGGAATCTACAACTTTGAGGAAATACTTGAGATGTTGATTAGGATCTTCGGAACGAAGTCCATGGAATACACATCTGCTTTGCACCAACCGGATGGTGTCGGATCGCAAGGGAGACACATTGGCTCCTTGAGTGAGCTCAATGGTGTTTCGATATCCATGGTGGCTAGGACGGGAGTACTCTCCTAAAGTTTGGGTTCTAGGAGGTTAATTTGGTTGTGGTGGGTTTTGTGGATGGTTTTGTTTTGGTGGGTTGATGGGGTCAAAGAGATTACCACCTTCCATGATGGCGGATGGTAATGGTTAAGAACAAAGGAAACAAAGAAAAAGATAGACTAAAGAAGACCTATAAAAATGAAAATAAAAATCTTACTAGAAAGGAATCTAGCAAGTAGACCTAATAAAATGAAATTTCAACCTAGACAATAGCTATTCCCCGGGCTGCGGCGCCAAAAACTTGATGCGCGGTTTTGCAACCTTGCAAAAGGTTTTACCTCTCAAGGGATCTTGAGAAGCTTGCAATCCCTACCAGGCAGTGTACCTGACCATTGTAGTATAGTATAGTGGCAAGTACCGGGGGATTGATCGTTCAACTCAAAGAATAGTGTTTGCTAGGGTTAAAACTCGATTAAACTAGGTCTAGAGGTGAGGGATGATTCTTTTTGTATTTTTATATTTTATGGAAAGCAAGTAAAAATTTCGGTTTTTGGAAGAGTGGGCGGAATTAGTTGCTAGTCAACTAACCCAAATTACTACGAATGCAAATAAAATACAATAAAATGACACTAAAGTAAATTTGACGAAGACAATAATAAGAAAAAATGTGTTTAATTAGATTTCACTACTCCCTAGCTATCTTTTACCGGTTGATTAGTTTGTTATAATTGCATAGATGACGGGTTATATTCCTTAATACCATTGGTAGGGCCGTGTACGATTTTCCCTAACTCTATAAGCTTCTACCTATTCCTATGTCGAGCCGACTACTAGCTCCTAACATGGCCTCATTAGTAGTTACCTATGTATTAAATATAACCAATTTATCGTAGTACACATCCGATCATGTTTCTTAAGACGTTCAAGCAAGTTACCAATTGGAAGTCTACCAGTTTTCTTAAGCCTAACATCAAAATCATTCATCCACAATAATTAGAAACAAACAACCAACCAATAATCAATATCTAAATTTCATTACATCTAAGCAAACACAAAGAAAACCTATCCTAGCATATTATAGAGAAGAAAAGCATAAGATAGAATCAAACAACACATATACATATTGAATGATTATTGGAAAACATATCTTCAATTAAGCATTGATGAAACAAGGGTTTGAAACCCTTAAAAATACTGTAAAATTCGTCTAGGGTTTCTCTTCTCAAAGTTGCACCACAAATGAATGAAAAATCAAAAATTATATATACATAATTGAGACTGACGGCATCAAGAGTAAATTCTGACGCCGTCAACTCGCCGCCATAATTATAATCGTATTGCCTAGATCCACTTCTGACGCCGTCATGTGTAAACTTGATCTTGGCTGTCACATGTAATTTTCTCTTGAAGGCCTTGGTGACGCCGTCATGTGTAATTCCTCCAAAAGCTCTCTGGCGCGTCACGTGTAATCTGATTATCCACCTCTTTGTCAAAGGGTGACGGCGTCATAAGCAAATCCTGACACCGTCAGGTATTGTTTTCAGCGTGAATTTGAGACTTTGTCGTTTTCTTCACTTTTTCGCTCCAAAAACGACCAAAATGCTTCGTTTTCCAGATTTCTCCTCAAAAGTACCTAAAATGACAAGACAAACGATTTAGGGGCAATATTTGATCAAATAATCTCGAGTTTGGGCTTAAATGACCCCCAAAAGCGGTACACTTTTCGTCTCATCAGGACACATCTCAACTTTTCAAAAATTACAGATTTTACCAATGGATTGATCTAGTTATTCTAGTATATTATCCTAAAAATGTGAAAATAACTAGATCACAAGGGCAAACAAAATTTTAAATTTAGCTCAAAAATTAAAAGTTAGTCTTATTTTCCTACACTTCCCCCCACACTTAAGTTAAGCATTGTCCTCAATGTAATAAACGAACTTCAAAGTATGAAAAATAGGGAAATAAGAAAATAAACCAGGCTTGCTGAGCTACAGAAAAAGTGAATGAACTTCTAAATTAGAGAATGCTATGCAGAAGCTTCAATTGATTTCTTGATCCAAGTGTCCAAATTAAGTAATCACTTCCTGCAGTAATCTTATACAAAAACAAAACAAAACAAAACAAATACACAAAATAATTTTGGATTTCATGTTTTATTATAAAGTTACTGACCCACCCCCACACTTAAATTCAACAATGGGATAAGATAAACTTTGGGATGTAATCACAGAAAATAAAATAAAATAAAATGAAAAATGAAAAACACATAGGTTGCCTCCTAAGAAGTGCTTGTTTAATTACTGAGTCATCAGCCTGACTCAAACTCTATTTTTCTTACGGTGGTGTGATTTTTTGTTTCTTCCTCGAAGATTTGGGAATATACACCACGTTTCCTCTAACTATTCCTTCTCCATTTTCATCTATGACATGAATGGAAGGACATCATAGATGAATCCATTTTCGGCATTCCATTTCGGCTTTCCATGGCATATTCTTCTTGTAATCTGCTGGAAAAGGTGCAACGAATGGAATAGCTTCATATTCTGAATCGAGCAGAATTTCCTCGATTGAAATGTCATTTGTTTGCTCCTTATCATAATATAACTTGATTCAGTGCCCACTGACAATGAAACTTCCACCATGCTTATCATAAATTTTGACATATCCCAATGTAAATCCATATTTCACTATATATGGTCTGAACCATTTTGGTTTTAGCTTAGGAGCTTTAAATTTGTATTTCATGTTGAAAAGCAGAACTTTGTCTCTGGCTTTGAATTCTTTCCGAATTCTAAGCTTTTTGTCATGATAAGCTTTGGTTCTAGCTTTGTAAAGCTTGGAATTCTCATAAGCTTGGAGTCTTAATTCATCGAGTTCATGCAAGAACAAGACTCTCTTTTCTCCAGCTATTTTAAGATCGGGATTACAGCTTCTGAATGCCCAATAGGCGCGATGTTTGATTTCGAACGGCAAGTGACAAGTTTTTCCATACAAAAGTCTATATGGTGTTGTACCAATTGGTTTTTTATAAGCCTTTCGGAATGCCCACAGAGCATTGATGTGCGTTTTATTAGTGCAAGTTTTAAAATTTATAAACACGATTTATCCGATTTTTTATTTAGCACATACGAGCAAGTATACTCGTCCGATGTAGTAAAGGTGGGAAAGTCGTGGTTGTCCCAAGGGATTTGATAGTTTTAGTAATAAGAAAAACGTTTGTTAAATAAGGGTTGTCAATCCAAATTTATGTAAATATCAATTTAAAAGAAACCCAATAAGAACTAAGCATATACTTGTGTATAATTCCTTGATTGGTAATTAGGAGTATCATGATAATTTAAGTATAAAGTTTGGTGTAAAACTTGTTATGATGCGCAACTAAAAATGAGTAGTTATACAATCTATGATGTATGTCATGTTTTAACTACCACTAATAATTCTATCACCTAAATGACTCCTTTCGGACATATCAAATGAGTATGACAATTCTATAATCACATGGTTGTTTTGAAAATCAATTCTTTTCTTATGAATTCCTACGAATCCTTTCGGTCCTTTTTCGTGATGAAATCTTCTCAAATCCATTCTAACAAGTAAATAAGATGGGTGTCAAGCATCATGTTCCATACTAATTCGTGCACTAATGTTTTGGAATAAAAACAAGTTGAAACTCCTTTCGGACCTATTTTTCCAAAGATTGTTTTTACCAACAAATTAAGCAAGATTAGATGTTACTTCAACAAACTCATAAAATAGATATGTTTTCATGCATCACCTTTTTCATAAAAAAAGTACTCCGTAACCAATCACATCATACACACAAGTATATCACAAATTACTCCATAACAATCATATTAAAATACAAGTAAATAAGAAAACTTTCATTAAACTCAAAGTAACAATTGTTCATTATAAGTATCAAGGTGTACCTAGCTTGAGAATTACAATGAATAAACTTGTGGAACTATAGCAACCATACTCCTCCAATTATTCACTAACGTAAGTAAACAACTCCAAACTCGAACCAAGGCTTGAGACTCGAACTCAACACTTTCTAGACGTTTTCACAACACTTAGTAAACTTTCAGGCAATATAAGATGAACTAACAATATTTGGTGTAACACTTAGTTAGATATTTTATGGTACATGTAATCTAGACCCTAAGTAGTCATTATATAGCATAATAACACTTATCCTCCAAGTAAAAACGTTCCTCAAGAGTTATTAAGCAGAAATGATCAGCCACAAATGATTATGGGGAGTAAATTCGTCCATAAATGCAAGACTTGTAACAGCAGTCACCTCCATCTGATCGGTTTCTCTCCATCCGATCGGATGGCACTCCTTGAGAACACTCCAACCGAATCGGATGCGGGTTGCATCCGATCGGTTGGACAATGTCTAGAAACCATTCTTTTGTCTTTTCTTAGTCGTTTTACGTTGCATGTATTGTCTTTCTTCGTGGCACGACTTTATTCATTCGAACTTGATATTTCCTTGATAAATATGTGTAGAAGACTTGTCTTTATCAAATCCTTTTGTCCATGCGTCGTTTCTTTCTTTCTTGATCTTCTTGAAACTCTCCAAATGTGCATGATCACTTCATTTCTTCATCTTTTAATCATTTTTACCTGCTTTTGGCTATATTTGCATGCATAAACACTTTTCTACGATTAAGTAACAAATATATACAAATATGACCAATTTCCATGCGTAAAACAAACAATAACGCGACTAAAAACATGTTAATTTTGAACGTTATCAAATCCCCCACACTTGAGCTTTGCTCGCCCTCGAGTAAGTCTTAGTCAAAAGAAAATTGATTTCAATGGCAATAGTGCAAATATCTTATTTGAACTCAAACAAGTAAATAAAGAGCTTGATAACAATTCTACGCACCTCACGAAGATAATTTGAAATTCACTCATCACTCAATATGTGTCATGATTAATAGATCACTCATTGCTCAGTCATGATTTATGTTTCTTACCATAGGCTTGTACAAGTATCAAAACAATGAAATAATTCATCAAAGAGGTCTTTTATTTGGGTTGTAACGTTTAGGCTAAGGGTAAATAAAACCTTCGTGCAAATATCTTATTTAATAATTACACTAAGTCAAAAAGGTAAGGATAAGGCATGGGAATATTTATGAAATTGGTTTTAAATAAAAATAAAATCAAAGTCTAAGTCCCATTGTTGCTAATCACGAACAAACCACAAATCCCATAAATGATAATAGTTACAATCTTTCTCCTCTTCTTCTTTCATATGTCGATACATCGATTCACCATAAAAATTTTCTTCATACTTAGCACATTGGCTAACAACATATCACATAACTTTCTTTATTCATAATAATATAGCACATTTGCTATAATTGTCACCTTATAGTTGCGATGATTTTTTTTTTCTTTTTTTTCTTTTTTTTTTTAATACATCTCCCCCACACTTCGTATAACCATTACCACAAAAATAAAAATAAGAAAGACGTCTCTTTCATCTTGTTGGAATGGCACACACAAATAACAAAGTGTGTCTAACTCATAAACATCAAAAACAATCCAACATACCAAGCAACTAGCAACCCACCGTTTAGACTTTGACAAGCGTTAGGCTAAGGTTTAAAGTGTACAATATTTTTGTATTTTTCTGGATTTAAAAAAATGAAAAGGATGGCTTAAAGGGTTTAACTAGGGGTATCTAGCGCTAAAGATAAACGCTAATAAATGGGTTCCACATACGAGGATAACTAACCGATGTGGTTAGCAAAAATTTGTTTTGTAAACGGATAGCCATTTGGTTTTATATCTTAAGTTTGCCTCTTATCATATGAATATATCCTTATCATTCGAAAATGATTTAACCGTAATGCATAACAAGTACAAGTTCTAGAATTAACACAACCACCGACACACTCATAATGAAATATATAAATAGCATGAGAAACACTATTCACATAAAAAAACTAATCCTCACAATTTATAGTAATAAGGGTATAAAATTGTGCTAGCAAATGTTATCAATTTCGAGACGAATTGCTCTTTAAACTTAATTTATTCTCCAAAAATATCATTATTATTTACTATTGAATCAACTTTATTTTAACTAAAACATGAAGGGCGAACTACTTCAAGTTACTAAAGTTCACGACTCTAAAAAAAACAAAAATTTAAAAAAAAATCAAAATTAAAAATTATGCAATTTTTCTATTTTCTTCCCTCCCCCACACTTAAGTTTTGCATTGTCGTCAATGTAAAAAAAATGACTTCAAAGTAAAGGAAATGGAAAAAATTAGAAAATACCGGAGTTAAATACGCAATATGCATATTTGATCATAATAAGCAAATGAGTTTATCGACTCCAAACGTTGATCAACTATATGCTTCCGTAACAAAACCCCTGCAAGAAAACTGCAAAATATACGAAACAACCAAACAAACACAAACAAAAATATCTAAACGAAATAAGTAGAAAATTAAGTTACGTTATAAATCCTAAAAGAAATAGTTAAAGGTAGTGGAAATAGAAATAATTCGACACATAATTGTTTTTTAAAACAAACCATAAACCATATGACGATCACTCGTTATCATCAATAACTCACGTCGGAATGAATAAACTCGTCCTCGCTCTCATCTTCATCCTCATTATCGTCTTCATCCACCACTCGTCGCTTCTTCTTTTCAACTCTTGATGACGAACCTCCAACATCATAACTCGATCCTCCAGGATTAAAACTTGATCCACCCACTTTGACACCTAAACTACCATACTCGGGAAGTCTACCGTATGGAGGGTATGGCTCGGGAAATGGTGAATAACCAGGATAAGGGTAGGGGTATGGTCCAGGATATGGAGTATATGGTAACGCGTATGGTGGAACATTTGGTGGGTTGTAGGGAGGTACCTCATAATTGGCATCTTGTGCCAAGTGTTGAATCATTGGCATGGAATAATCAAAGTTATAATTATTCCTCATTATCATTGAATCTTTCCAAACTTCCCTACACTCAATAGCATTCAACTCTCGGTTCCAATCACCCCATCCCGAATCAAAACCACTTTGAGTATTCCCCGGAAAACTTCCCATTTGAGGTTGTGATGGTGCCTCCGCATAAGCTCCTGATTGCGCCCCCACACTTGGTTCGGTCCAAGGTCCCAAAGTCTTATTATTCCTATCCAATGCTTTTCCAAAACTAAAAGCATCCCATTTCTCACTCTCCATCCTCACTCGACACTTCCTCAACTCATTCTCATTATAGTACCCAAGATTCTTAGCCAAAACGGTTACATAATGACCTCCACAAACATCACTTTGTTTCTTAATTCCCAGGGCTCTCTTAAAAAGGTATTCGGCAATAATCCATGCCGCATTCCCATTCTTATCTTCCTCCAATAACTTCATCACCCATAGGTCCGGTTGACTACATTTGTCTTGACTACCACTCCTATGCAACAATCCCCAAGAAATCAACTTTTGTAACACCTTCATCAACGGATTCCTAATCCTAGAAGAATTCCTCCTAGAACAAGTTGGATCACCAATTCTATTCCAATAAGCATCAACACCCGTGTATTGATCATTATCTCTAACCAAGCTCACAAAATGTGGTCCAAACAACCTATGATTAACCTCACTTTTCTCATACAAACCTAGGGCAACTGCAAAATTTGGCAAAGATAAAGCATGTTCACGCCCACACAATCTAAACCAAATACAAACATCCCCAAGAACATCATTCACCTTCCTATCAAAGTAAAATGTAGAAAAGAACTCCAAACACCATTCCTTGTAAACATCCTCACGTATACTAAAAGCGCTTTCCCAAGAATAATCTTCAAACCTATCCTCATCACCGGGATACACATAAATCATAGTCATCGTGCTCCTCAATTGATACTCACATTCATATACCGCAAGCAAATCCCAATCAATCAATCTAGGCTTAGCAATCTTTCTCTCTTGAAGTTTTGAAAGACGTTCCCTATACGCATTCTTCTCATCTTTGTTTTGCACATGAGAAAACTTGACATTATCATTAGACTCCGGTTTCAAACTGAAAGTGATCCTCTTCCTCTCGTTCCTTTTCAAATACTTGTTAACAAGCGGGTTTCTTTGACTACGACCCAATCTTGCAACATTCCCCTGAAAGAAAACTCAAATTATGTTATTATAAAAGTATAAAAACTAATACCAATCAATTTAGAAACTAGAAAACGCGATTTCAAAAATGTCAAAAATTTTTCCGTAGCATCCATCCGATCGGAATGAGCTCCATCCGATCGGATGGATCTTTTGGCACACTCCTATCCGTTCGGTTGCAACTCGCAACCGATTCGGCTGGAGTTTCTGTTTACATAATGCATCCTCAATCCATTCTAAATGTTCCCCAATCAATCCGAACTTCTTTCTAACTTGTAATCTACCATTCTTGAGTGCTTCTAACATCTGAACTCTCCTATCAACGATTCGTAACATTTCCATGCATCAACCTAATGATCCTATGAAACTCAAGAACACCATCTTCTAAAATCTTCCAATTAGTGCTCTAATCAACAATGCAATTACCTAACATCACTAATTATCAAGCATGTAACTCCTGGGATTCATCAATTGCAAATAAATTAGCTCCAAAGATTCTACCCAATTCAATCCGAAAATTCAATCAATCAATTCTTACTCAAAACTTAATCAATTGACCTAATTCCTTTTGCAATACATTCTCCTATCATCTAAATCACTTATCCCCAAAATATTACATCTTAATTCGAACTAATTCAAAAATACCCAATTCGTGACCTAATTTCAATCATCCGAATTAAAACCTAATTGAATGAAATTAATGATGTAACTTACTTGACTTGATGCCATTGATGATCAATTATCTCTCCTGCAACTCTTAAACAACTTCTTATGGTCGAATTTATGACCCCAATTTCTGGTGGATTGTGTGTGTGTGGTTTTCTTGGGTTTTTGAAAATTTTGGTTTATATATTCAATTCCATCCAATCAGTTGTGAATCCATCCGTTCGGTTTTGTATGAAATTGATTTTTCAAAGTTTTCCACTACTAAACTTGGTACAAGCACTAGTTGTTCTTGTCTCTTCAAAAACTTATCTTTTTGTATGTATATATATTCCAAACACACTTTGTCTACCAAAAATTTGGTCATCATTTCTACTTCTAAACTTAAGACTTAAGAGAGAAAAAAAAAAAAAAAAAAAAAAAAAAAAAACTTACCTCTTAAAAACTAGATAAATAGATAAATAGATAGATAGATAGTCTTATTTTAAACATGAAATGCATAAAACCTAAAAACATAAAATAAATTGCATGAAATTAAAAATACGAAACAAACAAATAGCACAAGATGTGCTTTATTCTTGTGATCATTCTTCTTCATCCATAGAAATATTCATTCCTAAGAATGTCTTCTCCACGATACTTGTTTGACAACTTCCTAGTAGTCTTTTGAGTTTTGAAACTTCGTGCAAAATTCCTTCCGCTAGGACATGTGATATCAAATTTGCAATGCCAATCACCATCTTCTTCTTCTCTTTTGTAAATGCTAGGACCATCGGATCCCCATTCCAAGTTCTTCAATTGGACCGGTAAAGATCCAAGAAAATCTGTCAATTTGTTAAACACAAAAATGTTTTTAAATGGGTTAAAGAAAGCCTTCATTGCTAGAGCCCTTTCCATTTCATCCTCAATATCAAAGAAACTAGGTGTGCATGGGCCAAACTTAGGCCTACCATCTTCATCTCTTCCTACTTTAAAGAAATTATCATCCCCATTACTAACCCCTCTAGGCTTTGGATAGTAAGTGTTCTTATGAATTCCATCGTCAATTGTCATGGTACCTCTTCCCATATCTATTATCGCTCCACATGTTCTTAAGAATGGTCTACCTAACAACAAAAGTAGTTCCTTATCAACCGCAACATCCAACACAAGAAAATCCGCCAAGAACGCTTGGTAACCTATTTGAATTCTAACATTCCCTACCTCCCCCATTGCTTTCGCCTTAGAATTATCCGCCATAGTGAGTTTAGAATTGTTAGGTTTAGGGTCTCTTAATCCTAACTTTTGATACAATGGGTAAGGCATAATACTCACACTCGAGCCCGTATCGGCTAATGCATATAAAGGAGTTGTCCCATTAATTTTAACCGGCAAAACAAAATTTCTGGGATCATTCATTTTCTTTGGGAGCCCATTCTCAATTATTCTTCTCTCCTCTACTTCATCAAAACTATTATCTTCCAACTTTGACTTTGCTAACATAACCCCATCTAATTTCTTCCTATAATCCATGTAGTTTCTTAACACTTCAATGACGGGTTTGTTTTCCATCAATTCACTAATTTTTGCTTCAAGATTCTCCAAGATAGCTTGTTTTTGCTCTTTGGTTAAGGGTTTGCTACTTTTTGGTGAATTTGGTGGAATTTTGGATGACGATGATGATGATTTGTTTTCTTTTTCTTTTTGGGTGGAGGGTTGGGTTAATTTGTTCAATGGTGTTTTGTTTCGGTTAGCCTTGCCCATCTTACAAATATCATCTCTTCCTTCCTTTATCTTTTCCATACCTTTACAAACATCAACAAGCATTTCATTCACACCTTTTCCTTCTTCCAAATCACTTATATTAATTCGTAACTCCCCAAGTGCGAAATCCAATGTACACTTGGTAGTCACAAGAAAATCTCTACCAAAGATAACCTTCGGTTCATCGGCATTAGTATATTCCACAACCACAAAATCAAATTTGAAAATGTGACCATGAATGTTCACTCTAACTCCTTTCACTTTCTTCCTTCCATAATCTCCATAGTCAAGCCTAACGAAACCAAGCTTGTCAAGTACTTCTTCCGAAATGTAATTGTCTCCATATTCCATGTTCAACTCTGCATCCCACGCTTTAACACCTTCCACCGCACAAGGTGTAGAATACCTCATGGCTGGAGCATCAAATTCCTTAAGTGGTGCTCTTTTGAAAACAACAACCTTCCTTTCCTTCTCCTTCTTTGGGTAACAAATTTCATGTGGCAAGTAAGACACATTGTCACCAACAACCTCTTCTCCTTCTAAATCTAACTTAGCCTTTTCCAATATGCTTTCCAACTTTTCCAAGGAATCACCAGAATCCTTGAACATATCCTCCAAGTCTTTCAAGTACGCCGAAATCTGACTTAAACTCTCTATTTCAACTTAAGTAATTACTAACTATAATATAACCATCAACAAAAACATCCAAATCATTAGCATGAGGATTAGTTGTAAGCAAATAACTCTTAATATGAAATAATAATAAGTAAATTAACAAACTAAAACACTTAGAATTGAAAATAAACTAGAAAATAAAAATGTTAAAAATTTTACCGTGGCTTCCATCCGTTCGGATGGAACAATTTACCCACCTCCAACCGATCGGTTGGAACCCGCAATCGATTCGGTTGGAGCTTCTGAAACTATGTTTTCTAAAAGACTTAAACTTAATAAAGAAGTAATGAGAACATTAAGGACATTAAAAACATTAACTAAGGTATTCTATAACTTCTAAAACATTAACTACAATTAAAACTACTAAAAACATTAAAATTGCTCATAATGACATCTTTTAACTAATAATAACTAACATTAATCATATAATCATTAAAACTAATTAACTAAAAACAGAAAAATGAACATTAAATAAGAAAAACAGAATTCTAAAAATTTACCATGGCCACCAACCGATCGGATGGACATCCATCCGAATCGGTTGGCTAAAACCAACTTTTTTTTTTTATTTTTTTTTTTTATTTATTTTTTTTTTTTTACTCTAAAAACTTGAAAATTCACAAATTACAAACAATTTAATTACTAAAAACTAAGAAATTAATCAAATCCCCGGCAGCGGCGCCAAAAACTTGATGTGCGTTTTATTAGTGCAAGTTTTAAAATTTATAAACACGATTTATAAGATTATTTATTTAGCACATACGAGCAAGTATACTCGTCCGATGTAGTAAAGGTGGGTAAGTCGAGGTTGTCCCAAGAGATTTGATAGTTTTAGTAATAAGAAAAACGTTTGTTAAATAAGGGTTGTCAATCTAAATTTATGTAAATATCAATTTAAAAGAAACTCTATAAGAACTAAGCATATACTTGCGTATAATTCCTTGATTGGTAATTAGGTGTATCATGACAATTTAAGTATAAAGTTTGGTGTAAAACTTGTTATGATGCGCAACTAAAAATGAGTAGTTATACAATCTATGATGTATGTCATGTTTCAACTACCACTAAGAATTTTATCACCTAAATGACTCCTTTCGGATATATCAAATGAGTATGACAATTCTATAATCACACGGTTGTTTTGAAAATCAATTCTTTTCTTATGAATTCCTACGAATCCTTTCGGTCCTTTTTCGTGATGAAATCTTCTCAAATCCATTTTAACAAGTAAATAAGATGGGTGTCAAGCATCATATTCCATACTAATTCGTGCACTAATGTTTTGGAATAAAAACAAGTTGAAACTCCTTTCGGACCTATTTTTCCAAAGATTGCTTTTACCAACAAATTAAGCAAGATTAGATGTTACTTCAACAAACTCATAAAATAGATATGTTTTCATGCATCACCTTTTTCATAAAAGAATACTCCGTAACCAATCACATCATACACACAAGTATATCACAAATTACTCCATAACAATTATATTAAAACACAAGTAAATAAAAAAAATTTCATTAAACTCGAAGTAACAATTGTTCATTATAAGTATCAAGGTGTACCCAGCTTGAGAATTACAATGAATAAACTTGTGGAACTATAGCAACCACACTCCTCCAATTGTTCACTAACGTAAGTAAACAACTCCAAACTCGAACCAAGGCTTGAGACTCGAACTCAACACTTTCTGGACGTTTTTATAACACTTAGTAAACTTTCAGGCAATATAAGATGAACTAACAATATTTGGTGTAACACTTAGTTAGATATTTTATGGTACATGTAATCTAGACCCTAAGTAGTCATTATATAGCATAATAACACTTATCCTCCAAGTAAAAACGTTCCTCAAGAGTTATTAAGCAGAAATGATCAGCCACAAATGATTATGGGGAGTAAATTCGTCCATAAATGTAAGACTTGTAACAGCAGTCACCTCCATCCGATCGGTTTCTCTCCATCCGATCGGATGGCACTCCTTGAGAACACTCCAACCGAATCGGATGCGGGTTGCATCCGATCGGTTGGACAATGTCTAGAAACTATTCTTGTGTCTTTTCTTAGTCGTTTTACGTTGCATGTATTGTCTTTCTTCGTAGCACGACTTTATTCATTCGAACTTGATATTTCCTTGATAAATATGTGTAGAAGACTTGTCTTTATCAAATCCTTTTGTCCATGCGTCGTTTCTTTCTTTCTTGATCTTCTTGAAACTCTCCAAATGTTCATGATCACTTTATTTCTTCATCTTTTAATCATTTTTACCTGCTTTTGGCTATATTTGCATGCATAAACACTTTTCCACGATTAAGTAACAAATATATACAAATATGACCAATTTCCATGCGTAAAACAAACAATAACGCGACTATAAACATGTTAATTTTGAGCGTTATCAAGCATCACCGAGCTTCTTCAACCAAATGAAAGGATTGTCCTTAACCGTTTTTTTGAGTATTCTTTTTAAAGCTCTATTGGTATTTTCAACTTGGCCACTGGTTTGTGGATGATAAGCTGTAGCAAAACGATGATGAACTCCATATCGTTTTATAATTTTCTCCATTTGTTTGTTACAGAAATGAGTTCCTCTATCAGTAATCAGAGCTTTAGGAATTCCATAACGAGCGAAAAGCTTTTTGAGAAAATTAACTACCACTCGTGCATCGTTTGTGGGTACAGCTTCGGCTTCTTCCCATTTGGAAACATAATCGATAGTGATGAGAATGTATTCGTATTTGTGCGATTTAGGAAACAGTCCCATAAAATCAATTCCCGTAATATTGAATATTTTGCAAACTTGAATGCTTTTTTGTGGCATTCCATCTCTGCGAGAAAGACTACCAGATCTTTGGCAAAAATCACAATTTTGAACAAGAGTATGAGCTTCTTTGAAGATTTTTGGCCAATAGAATCCAGCACGAAAAACTTTTTTTGCTGTGGTGGAAGGACCATAGTGTCCCCAGTTGGGCCATGATGGCATTTATCAAGAATTCTTTGGGTTTCAGAACCATAAACGCATCTTTTGATCATCCCGTCAGGATACATATTGAAAAGATATGGATCTTCCCAATAATAGTGTTTTAGTTCCTAGAAGAATTTACTATATTGGGCATGAGTTAATCCTTTTCTGAGAATTTTCCCAACTAGATAATTTGCAAAGTACGCAAACCATGGAATTTCTTTTTCATCAGTTGTGTCAACAGTTATGAGAGTCTCATCAGGAAAGTAATCATCGATTTCATCTTCCTTTAACTCTTCTAAATTTGGATTCTCAAGACGTGACAAATGATCAATGGCTAGATTTTCTACTCCTTTCTTATCTTTGATTTCGATGTCAAATTCTTGGAGTAGTTAAATCCATCGGATAAGACGTGGTTATGCATCTTGTTTGGTAAACAAATATTTAAGCACTGAGTGATCTGTAAACACGATTCTTTTTTAAAGTATGAAGTAAGATCTGAATTTGTCGAAAGCAAAAACAACGGATAAATATTCTTCTCTGTAACCGTGTAATCATGTTGAGCATTATTAAGTGTTTTGCTGGCAAAATATATAGGACGAAAGTGTTTTCCTTCTCATTGTCCTAATATAGCTCCAACATTAAAATCACTTGCATCGCACAAGAGCTCGAAGGGTAGTGACCAATTATGTGAAACCATAATGGGCGCACTAGTTAGTTGGGTTTTCAATGTTTTGAAAGCCTTAATGCAGTCTGCATTAAAGTCAAAAACAGAATCTTTCTCAAGAAGTTTTGTCATAGGACAAGATATTTCAGAAAAATCTTTGATAAAACAGCGGTAAAAACTGGCATGTCCTAGAAAACTTCTAACGGCTTTAACGTTAGTTGGAGGTGGTAGTTTTATGATAACATTGATTTTTGCTTTGTCCACCTCCATTCTTGCACTGGAAATTTTGTGACCTAGCACAATTCCTTTAGTCACCATAAAGTGACATTTTTCCCAGTTGATAACAAGATGTATAGCTTCGCATCTTTCGAGCATTTTATCGAGATTAGAAAGTCAAGTATCAAAGGAGTCTCCAAAGGCTGAAAAGTCATCCATGAAAACTTCCATAGAGGTTTCAAGCATGTCTTGGAATATTGCAATCATACACCTTTGAAAAGTCGCAGGTGCATTACATAGACCGAAAGGCATACGCCGGTAAGCGTAGGTTCCAAAAGGACATGTGAAAGTAGTCTTTTCTTGATCAGCGGGATCAATGGGAATTTGGAAATATCTTGAAAACCATTGAGGATATAAAAGAACTTGTTCCCTGCTAGTATTTCAAGTATCTGATCCATGAAGGGTAGAGGAAAATAATCTTTTTTGGTGGCTTTGTTTAATTTTCTATAATCAATACACACACGCCATCCAGTGAAAGTTCTAGTAGGAACTAATTCATTCTTTTCGTTAGTCACATCGGTCATTCCTCCTTTTTTAGAACATAGTCAACAGGACTCACCCAAGGGCTATCCTCGATTGGGAAAATGATACCAACATCAAGAAGCTTAATAATTTCTTTCTTAACGACTTCTTTCATGTTGGGATTGAGTCGACGTTGTCTTTCGACAACAGGTTTAGCACGTTCCTCGAAATTGATTTTGTGTTTGCAAAAATTGGGGCTAATTCCTGGAATATCAATGGTTTTCCAAGCGAAAGCTTGTTTATGTTTTTTAAGAACTGAAACGAGACATTCTTTTTCATTATCTTTTAGCAACAAAGATATGACTATTGGAAATTCTTCCAGATAGACATATTCAAGATGATCGAGAAGTGGTTTTAGCTCAAGATCAGTTGGTGGTTCTTGGAGAGAAGTTTTGATCCTCATTTGATCATTGAAAGTTATTACCTCAAAATTCTCTTCCACTATTTCTCCTTCTTCATCTTCGTCGATATTTTCTTCGAATTTTACTTCCATAAAATCAACGAATTCTTTGTCAAGATCTGTTTTACTAATTTTCTCTGAAGTAGGCATGAACGGATCAGAATCGTCATGTAATGTATCTAATTCTTCATTAGTGACTTCATCAATGACATCAATGTTGAAGCAAGTGTCATCACTGTAATGTGGATATTGTGTTGCCTTATTGATTAGAAAGGTAATTCTATCTTCTCTAATGTGCTCACGGTAGAAATAACACATACAAGCAAGTGAACTCATCCGTTATAGCAAGATTATATTGGTAAGTCGGGATCGTTCACTGGGATTTGTGAGTGAATCTAAGTGTAAGTCTAAAAGTAAATCTCAAACGCAAGCAATAATGATTAATAAGATGATTCAAATGATTAAAAACTACACTGGCTTAGACTAGATAAATACTCTTGTGATAAGCATGATTGTTATAACTCCCTTAACATGTTAGTTGTTAGAATTAGACGGTGTTTCTAATCTATTGTTTCTACAAGTTAAACTTTCGTCAAGATTTTAGTTTATAAAAACAAGCACTGGGTTTTGACCAATTAATTCAAGATCAATACAAGGTTCATAAACTTGGATTAAATACCTTAAACACAAAAATAATCTTTTGTTTAATCAAATACTCTTAAGAAATGGTCATTACAAAAGGTAACCGATTCATAGACAAGAAGGTCACAATTGATTATAAACTACTACACTTTCGACCAATTAGGCGTTTACACCCAACTTGATTTGATTAACAAAAAGTATTCTCATTACAATTACACTATTAGTTCGTTTGTTTAATCAAGAATAATTATGGTGAAAAACAATCATTCATAGACAAATGACTATAACTAGTTGAAGAATAATTAATCTTTCGACCCATGAAACTACTAACAACTAGTTAAACTTGATTCAACAAATGTCACTATGAAACTTAAGTATAATTGGGTTTTAGGATTGACTTGAAATTTAATTAAAACATGTTATCACAATCATGGACTAATCATTAAGTACTTATCATCATCTAAGCAAATGCACAAAGTAACTAGCCACTCATAGCAAACATGAACATAAACTCAGAATATTGAACATTAGAAACCATAATTAAAGTCTTACAATGTTTGGAATATGATTACAAATGAGTAGGAAATGATTTCCTAAGTTTTGGTGTTGACTTCTTGAGAGTTTGACTTCCGGATGTTGACTTTTTGGGCCTCCAAAGTTTCCTGGACTTTTATGGACGAATTTGAGAGCTTTGAGACTAGTAAAGAGCTATCGATGATTTGTGTAACTTGAATTGTTTTGAGTTGTGAGTAGATGTTTTGTTTTTTTCCAAATGATTGCAAAGCCTCTATTTATACTCCTCATCAAGCCTAGGATCATAAATGTTGCAACTTGGCCTTCAAGGTGAATAGAATAGACCTAGAATACCAGAAAGAATGGCCTAGAATCGTGCAAAATGAAATCTTAAAAATGTTTATGAAACTTCCATCCGATCGGATACAGGGTGCGTCCGATCAGATGGATGTGACCATTTCATCTATCTGATCAGATGGATGTGTTCTTTCAGCATCAATCTTGAACTTGTGTTTTATGCTTGTGTCCCTCTCGTGGCTCTTCGTTCTTTGACCAAACTTGATTATTTCTTGTCTTAGAACTTTGGAATGATGAAAACTTGGATTCTTCTTCATGAAATGCTTAAACGAATTGGATCTTGGCATGGGAATCTTTGTACAATTGTAATTCCATCTTTTCTTTCTCAATTCTTTTACTTTTTTTTCCTTTTCCTGTTTTTGGTTACAAATGCTTCGCAAACATACTTTGATACGATTATGAGACAAAATCATATAAAAATGACCAAATAACATATACAAAAGCACAAATAACGCTACTAAAAATATGCACAATTTAAGCTTTATCAAATCCCCCACACTTAAACTTTGCTTGCCCTCAAGCAAATCTAGAATTAAAAACATTATCCACATGGTACTTCAAAATATTTAGAAAAAAATGTGATGTAAATCCTCCAAGTACAAGTACAAGTTAGATTCATCAATTTAAGCTTTTATAGATGAAACATTGAGATGTTTGACAATACCCACATGATTTTCTTGCTTGATAAACATTTCTAATCACCTCACGAAAAAGAAACGAAGTATAATTCACTCGAATCACTCATTTTTGGTGGAGTATAAGAGAAATCACACTCATTGCTCAGTCATGATTTAAATATTACCATAAGCTTGTACAAGAAACATATCTACACCGACAAGGCGTAAGCACCAAGTATACATATCAAAGAGGGGTTTTATTCGGGTTTAAGGCTTAAAAGGGTATAAAAGACTTATGTGGAATTATTTCATGTAAAGCATAATAGATCGATGGCGCGAATTCTTGCATTACCAAACAATGGATGGTCACTAAGGATAACCTTAGATCGCTAGCGCGTCACCTAGTTTCTCAAGAAATTAGATGGTCACTATATACCATACACTTGATAATTTCACAAAGCCAAAGGTAGGGATAAGACATGGAATAGATAAAGAATATACAAAATTGTCAAAGTCTACAAAACAAATGTTGCTAGCTATTCATGAACCGCTATCATGTGATCTTTAGTAAACTCCATGCTTGATCGAACAATACTTTATTCCAAAGCTCATTGGCTACTTTTATTCACTATATATACACATTTTTTTAACATCATATGATCATACTTGTCACAATACGGATGCGATGACTTATTACTTTGCTTCGATCACTACTTTTGGAATCGTCACTTTCTATAAACTTTCATGATTTCCCACATAACATCCATCTTGCCAAATATCTAGCAACCAACCAAGACTTGACTATGGGAAGGCTAAGCTAAAAAGTGTAAAATCTTTTTGTATTTTTCTGGATTTATAAAAAGAAAAGATAGGCTCAGAAGGTGTAACTAGGGTATCTAGCATTAAAAATGAACGCTAACAAAAAGGTTATATTGGTGGTTAACTAGTCAATGTAACTAGTTAAAAATCATTATGGAAGGCTATTTGGGTTAAATCCTAGGATTGCCTCTTATCACACATGTATCCTTATACCACACATGAAATGTGATCTCACAGCAGTCTCGAAATGATTTACAAGCACAAGTTCTAGAATAAATAAAATTACCGGCACACTCATAACAAAAGATCCAAGCATAAAAGATATATGCTATATATGAAATAGGCTCAAATCCTCACTATTTAGTGGATAGGGTTTTAAAAATGTGCTAGCAAATGTTATCGATCCTAGAATGGATTGCAATATTAAATGGGACACATCTCAATTTTTCAAAAATTATCATTTTACCAGTGGATAGATCCAATTACTCTAATATATTAAATACTAAAAATGACAAATAACTAGATTACAAGGGCAACAAAATTTAAAATAAGCTCGAAATTTATAGATTATTCTTATTTACTTATTCACCCCCCCCCCCCCCCCACACTTAAGTTAAGCATTGTCCTCAATGTGATAAACTAACTTCAAATTATGAAAATAGGGAAATAAGAAAATGAACCATATTTTCTGACTTCTTCTTTATTCATTGATCCAAGTATCCATGATTATGAATCATCACCTGCAGTAATCATAAAAACAAAAAAAAAAAAACAAACAAACTATATGTTTTATTAAAGTTAGTGAAAACACCCCACACTTAAGTTCAACCAAGTGGTTTAAACTTTGGGCTGTAGTTACTGAAAATAAACTAAGAATGAAAGATAGCAAACACACAGGTTGACTCCCGAGAAGCGCTTATTTTATTAACGAGTCATCAGTCTAACTCGAACTTTGCATCGTCTACGTTGGTGTAATCTTTGATTTCTTCCTTGGAACATACACAACGTTTCCTATCACAATTCCTTCTCCAGTTTCATCTATATTTTCCAACTTAACTTTTTCCCATCTTCTAGGGAGAGCATTCTAGATAAAACCTTTTTCATGTGCCCAAGGCAACATTTCCTTGTAAGTGTTTGGAAAAGGTGTCATGAATGTGATAGCTTCGTTTTCTGATTCAGGCGGAATTTCAATAGAAATTTTGTTCGGTGACCAATAACAATGAAACTTCCACCGTGTTTGTCATAAAGTTCAACATATCCAGATGGAAATCCATGTTTCACTATATAAGGTCCCAACCATTTCGGTTTAAGCTTAGGAGCTTTGAACTTGTATTTCATATTGAATAGCAGAACTTTATCCCCAGCTTTGAATTCTTTACGAATCCTAAGCTTTCTATCATGATAAGCTTTGGTTTTGGCTTTGTATAACTTTGAATCTTCGTAGGCTTAAAGCCTCAATTCATCGAGTTCATGCAATTGCAAGAATCTTTTCTCTCCAACTACTTTGAGATCGGGGTTACAACTTCTTAATGCCCAGTAAACACGATGTTCGATTTTGAACGGAAAATGACATGTTTTTCCATACAAAAGTCTGTATGGTGTTGTGCCGATTGGAGTTTTATGAGCTGTTTGGAAAGCCCATAGAGTGTCATCGAGTTTCCTCGACCAAACAGAAGGATTATCTTTAACCGTTTTCTCGAGTATTCTTTTCAAAGCTCTATTGGTGTTTTCGACTTGCCCACTGGTTTGTGGATGATAAGCTGTAGCAAAACGATGATGAACTCCGTATCGTTTCATGATTTTCTCCATTTGTCTATTACAAAAATGGGTTCCTCTATCACTGATTAAAGCATTAAGGATTCCATAACAAGCAAAAAGCTTTTTGAGAAAATTGACAACAACTTGTGCATCGTTAGTAGGTAAGGCTTCTGCTTCAGCCCATTTGGAAACATAATCGATTGCAACGAGAATATATTCGTATTTGTGCAATTTAGGAAAGGGTCCCATAAAATCAATTCCCCAAATATCGAATATTTCGCAGACTTGAATGCTCTTTTGAGGCATTTCGTCTCTACAACAAAGACTACCGGATTTTTGGCAAGCATCACAGTTTTGAACAAGAGTATGAGCTTCTTTGAAAATAGTTGGCAAATAAAATCCAGCATCAAAAACTTTTTTAGCTGTAGTGGAAGGACCATAGTGTCCTCCAGTTGGGCCATGATGGCATTCATCAAGAATTTTTCTCGTTTCTGCTCCTGAAACGCATCTTCAGATCATCCCATCGGGACACATTTTGAAAAGATAAGGTGCTTCCCAATAATAATGTTTTAGATCAGAAAAGAATTTACTTCGTTGAGCGTGAGTTAAACCTTTCTTAAGAATATTTCCAGCGAAGTAATTTGCAAAGTCCCTAAACCACGGCACTTCTTCTTCATCGACCTATCTATAGTAATGAGAGTTTCATCGGGAAAATAATCATCGATTTCATCTTCTTTTAATTCTTCCAAATTCGGATTCTCAAGACGAGACAAGTGATCTGCAGCAAGATTTTCTGCTCCTTTCTTATCTTTAATTTCGATATCGAACTCTTGGAGTAGTAAAATCAATCGGATAAGACGCGGTTTTTCATTTTGTTTAGCGAACAGATATTTAAGCGCCGAATGATCGGTAAACATGATTGTTTTGGAAAGCACAAGATAAGATCTGAATTTGTCGAAAGCAAAAACTACAGCTAACAATTCTTTCTCGGTAACCGTATAGTTTTGTTGGGCGTTGTTGAGTGTCTTGCTAGCAAAGTATATAGGACAAAAATGTTTTCCTTCACGTTGCCCTAAAACAGATCCAACTGCAAAATCGTTTGCATCACATATAAGCTCAAATGGTAGTGACCAGTTAGGTGAAACCATAATCGGTGCACTAGTCAATTGACTTTTTAATATTTTGAATGCTTTAATGCAATCTGCATTGAAGTCAAAAACAGAATCTTTCTCAAAGAGTTTTTTCATAGGACGGTAATACCGGCATGTCCTAAAAAACTTCTAACGGCTTTAACGTTAGTTGGAGGTGGTAATTTGGTGATAACATCGATTTTTTGCTTTATCAACCTCCATTCCTGAACTTGAAATTTTGTGGCCTAGCACAATTCCTTCAGTCACCATGAAATGACATTTTTCCCAATTGAGAACAAGATGTGCAGCTTCACATCTTTCAAGCATTTTGTCTAGATTAGAAAGACAAGCTTCAAATGAATTTCCAAATACTGAAAAGTTATCCATGAAAACTTCCATAGACGTTTCAAGCATATCTTGGAATATAGCAATCATAAACCTTTGAAAAGTTGTGGGTGCATTACAAAGACCAAAAGGCATACGCCGATAAGCGTAGGTTCTAAAGGGACATGTGAATGTGGTCTTTTCTTGATCGGCAAGATCAATGGGAATTTGGAAATATCCTGAAAAACCATCAAGGAAACAAAAGTACTTGTTCCCTGCTAATCTTTCAAGCATTTGGTCCATGAAGGGAAGAGGGAAATGATCTTTTCTTGTGGCTTTGTTTAATTTTCTGTAGCCAATATATACTCGCCATCCAGTGATAGTTCTAGTATGAACTAGTTCATTCCGTTCATTCGTCACTACAGTCATTCCTCCTTTCTTAGGGACACAGTGAACTGGACTTACCCAAGGACTATCTTCAATTGGGTAGATAATTCCGGCATCAAGAAGTTTTATGATTTCTTTCATGACAACTTCTTTCATGTTGGGATTGAGTCGACGTTGTCTTTCTACAACAGGTTTAACAACTTCCTCAAAATTGATTTTGTATTTACAGAAATCGGGGCTAATTCCTAGAATATCAGAAGTTTTCCATGCAAAAGTGCGTTTACGCTTCTTGAGGACAGAAATGAGTTTTTCTTTTTGATCATTCTTGAGCAACGAAGATATGACTACAAGAAGAAGTGAATTTTCTTCCAAGTAAGCATATTCAAGGTTTTTGGGAAGTGGTTTGAGTTCAAGATCAGTTGGTTGTTCTTAAAGAGATGTTTTGATCATTGATGGCAATTTCCTCAAAAGTTTCTTCAATAACTTCTTCTTCTTCAACTTCATCTTCATCCTCTTCGAATTTTACTTCCATAAAATCAGCAAATTTTTTATCAAAATTTGTTTCATTTATTTTCTCGGAAGTAGTTGTGAAAGGATCTGAATCGTCAAGTAATGCATCCAATTCTTCTTCAGTGACTTCATCGATTAGATCGATGTTAAAAAAAAGTGTCATCACTAGAATGTGGATATTTCATTGCTTTATCGATTAGAAAGGTAATTCTATCTTCTCCAACTCCAAGATTGAGTTCTTTACCTTTTACTTTGATAATGGCATCAGCGGTGTTTAGGAAAGGTCTTCCTAAGATTAGAGGTACTCTACTATCTTCCTCCATTTCTAAGATCACAAAATCCACGGGAAAAAGAAATTTACCAACTTGGACAAGCATGTTTTCGGCAAACCCAACAGGATATTGGTGTGTATGGTTAGCTAATCGAATACTCATCTTTGTAGGTTTCAGTGTATTGATGGAAAGTTTGGAATACAACGAATAGGGCATCAAATTGATACTTGCACCGAGATCGGCTAAAGCATCACATGTGATGTTATTTCCTAATGTGCATGGGATCAAAAAACTTCCAGGAACCCCGAGTTTTGGTGGAATTTTGTTTTGAACGATAGTTGAACATTCTTCATTGAAAAAAGGTAGCTGATATTTGCTCTAACTTGTTCTTGTTATTAAGAAGTTCTTTCAAAAATTTCCCATAATTGGGCATTCCAGCTAGAACATCAACGAGGGGTACGTTGAGTCTAACTTCTTTAATCATCTTAACAAACTTCTTATTACGCTCCTATTTTTTCTCTTTTTTAAAGGCTTGGGGGTATGGAATTTTTGGTGTGTATGCTTTGATTGGCTCAATGGGTTTTTCTTTGGTGGGTGTTTCAGGAATATCTTCCTTTTCTGCTTCATCTTCACTATCATCGTCGATGATTATGGTTTCATTAGGATTTGTTGGTGGATCATAAGAAATACCATTTCTAGTGAATACAGCATTGATATGCTCATTTCTTGTTTGTGGTGGACAATAAGTTTTATCGTTTGATCCAGAAGGCTTTGGGTTGGATTGGGTATTACTTGGCAAAGTGATATGTGCTTATTCACACATCCTTTTTAGACCTTAAATCAGACCAAAAATACCAAATACTAACCAAATATGCCAAGAGAATGTGTGTTTTTGCATTTGTGTATGTGCAGGTACGGATATGTGAAAAATGGACAAATATCAAAGCAAAACCGACAAAAACGAGCACGAGAAAGGAAAAAGGTCAAAAGCCGGAGCCGGGGATGCTTAATGATAAAAGAAAGCTCAAAATGTCAAAAGAAGTCCCCAGAGATTCATAAAGTTACAAGAATAGTCCCTGATCAAAGTTTAGAAAGTTTGGCAGAATTAGTCCTCCAAGTTTCACATTTTGACAAAAATGGTCCTTTGAAGAAATATTTGAAGTAAAGTCAAAAGAGATCCTTCAATTATCAAAGAAAGTCAAATGAAGCCCTTGGAATAAAGTTTTGATAAAAGCCAGCTTTGGTCCCTCTAAAATTTAGTTTTACAAAGTTGGTCCTTATGTTAATTACTAGTACTAAGCCCTAATACCACAATCGGATCCACAACAATAATCCATAAAATATCCTAAGCCCAAAAATAAACCAAGCCCAACACCTTTTACACTTATACCCGATCCAGTCCTATACCCGGTCAAACTATACCCAAACTAGTCAACAAACACAAATAAAAATACCCAAAACCCAATTCCCGCCCCCTAAAAATCATTTTACCCAGAAATTTTCTCTGTTCATGAACCCTAGAATTACCCTTCCCCAAAATTACCTCGTACTAAAACAATTACCCAATGATTGGGGTTCTAGAAGGTGTTAGGAGATGTCAGGAAGTATCCAGAGTGCATACATGGACTAATGAGCTAACACACGCAGGATACATCACATCACAAAATGAATCCAAGGGCTGATATGAATAGATTGGGCACCAAGGATTATCCAAGGGCTATAAGGGACTGAGAAGAAGCACAAGAGCACATGGATAGGTAACTTGGCATTCTAGAAGCATCCATACCAATCGGCTATAAATAGAGGCTTCTCCTCCTCATTAGCGTATGTAGGTTTTATATAAGAATTAGTTTATTGTTCTGCTTTTAATTGTAATTTCATTTTCAGTCTTGTAATCAAATTTTCTTAATCGATATAAATTTATTAGATATAATAAAACTAAATAGGATTTGAAAAGTAATTAAGAAATAAAAAGATTTTTATTTAATAAACTATATGAAAAATTATTCTAAAAGCTAAACAAATTAATCTCTAAATAAACTATTAAGTAAAGCTTATTAGATTAAAGGTAAAAGAACTTATAAGAAAAAAAATTAAAAGGGAGATATCATGCAGGTGATTGGCCAGCGCTTGTCCTCACTTCTCCAAATTATATAATTAAGCACTCCTATTAATAAGAGTGCTTATAATTAAGCACTCCTATTAAGCAGTTTCTAAGCATTAAGCATTTCCAAAGCTTTTTTTCAGATTTTAAATTTTTCATAGGTTTAGATTATTATTTTAGATTTTTCCTGAATTTTTCATATTTTTCTGAATTTATTTGCTATTTTCTTATTAAATTTTAGATTTTATTCAATTTTAATACTTTGTAAATACCAAAAATTCAAAAAAAAAAAATCAGAAAAAGCATAAAAATTTCAAAAATATTTTAGAAAATAGTTTTCATTTATTGTAGATTTTTAGAAATTAATTTTGCATTTTTCTCATTTAATTTCAATTTTATTTGAATTTTAATTACTTCTTAATTAGTTAAAATAGTTTTTAATTCATAATAATAACACAAAAAGCCAAAAAAAATATATTTTCAGTTTTAAAATTAGTTTTTATTTATTTTAGAATTTTCAAAATTAATTTTTTATTTTTCTCACTTAATTTTCATTTTCTTTTAATTTTTGATTAGTTAAATTAGTTTTTAATTCATAGAAATTAAATAAAAAATCAAAAAAAATATTTTTCTTTTTCTCAAAATTTTATTTTATCATAAAGCACCAGTTGGTCGGGAAGAAAATTGATCAGAAAGTTTACCGAATTTCTTTTCTAGATCTTGGATAGAAGCTTGATGATTTTTCTGACCCTGCTCAACTTTGGTTTTGAGACTGAAAAATTGCATTTTGACAAATTCATTGGTGGATCTTTGAGCAGTAACAAAATCTCGCATCATCTTTATGAAATCAGATTCTTCTGGTTTTTTCTCAAAGGTTTGTAGGGTTGGGTTGTCTACTCGTGGTTGAGAATCACGGTTGTTATCCCTTGGTTCGCGATCTTGCCAATTTCCAGAATTTCTTCTGTATTAATTACCTCGAAAACCTCCTCCACGGTATCCTCCTTGAACGTAATTAGCTTCCCCATCTTTGGGTCCGTCCATTGGTTGATCGTCACATTCAGATGACGTATGATTACCTCCACAATTGTTACAACCGTCTCGCATTTCTTTCATTTCTCCTTTAAGATCTTTATATTGCGAGTCGATTTTGGAAGTTAAGGTTTCCATTTTCTTCATGAGTTTAGAGGTATCGGAACTTTCGACAAAAGCAACGGTTTTTCGTAAAGGTTTGGTATTGGAATCTTTTGACCAATCGAGTTTAAGAAGTACTCGATCTTAGAGTAATTGATATGCCTCGTTAGGTGTCTTATAAAGAAATATTCCTCCAGCATCAAGAATTCCTTGAGATGCTTCGTCAAGTCCATGGTAGAAGATTTGGATAATGGTTCCTCGTCCTAAACCATGTCCATGACAACTACGAAGTAAATCCTTCATACGAAGCCAGGCATCAACTAGTGATTCATTTGGGTTTTGTGTCAAAGCACGGATTTCTCCCATGAGTCAGTCAAACATGGCAGGTGGAAAGAATCGGCTCACAAAGGCTTGCCTCATCTCCTCCCAAGTATTGAGGATTCCTGGGGTTAATTTGTTATACCACACTTTTGCATCTCCGGTGAGTGATGATGGAAAAATTTTGAGTTTAATGGCATTAACATCGGTGTTGCCATATTGGAACATGCTGTAAATTTCCATGAATTCGGCGATGTGTTTGTGTGGATTAGCCCACGAACGGCCATCAAATTGACGGTCTTTGATCATAGAAAGATGGTGACCTTTCACGGTGAAATTGTCACCTATATCTATAGCAACTATAGCAGCTCCAGGAGTGGGTGCTACGACTCGGTTATTAGCCCACATGGGTTGATCGTCAGCCATAGGAAATGGCTGATTGGTGAATGGGTTATAAACAACTAAGGCTTCAACAGGATTATCAAATGGTGGGTTTGGTACTCTTGGTACACGGTTTGTTAGTGGAACAAAAGGCGTTCTTCTTCTGGGTTTACGAATCAAACTTTCGGGATTGGAAAGAGATGAAATTGGTTCTATTCCTGTTGCACGAGTGTTCATACAATTACCGAGTGAATCTCGAAAACTTTTAAACGCACAAGCAAAGAATGAAAATAGTTTTGAAAATCAGAAAGTGGTTATCCGATTGGTTGGAATGAAATCTGATCGGATGGATTGGGTTTTTTATTTGTCCGATCGGTTGGATGAATCGGAATTTTTTTTTTTTTAGAAAATGAACAAGGGATGAAATGGAACTTTAAAGCTTACAGAAAACACGATCAAAATCCCCAGCAACGGTGCTAAAAACTTGATGTGCTCACGGTGTGTACAAGTTTTAAATTTATAAACACGATTACCGGATCTAGAAATAACACATACGAGCAAGTGAACTCGTCCGTTATAGCAAGATTATATTGGTAAGTTGGGATCGTCCATAGGGATTTGTGAGTGAATCTAAGTGTAAGTCTAAAAGTAAATCTCAAATGCAAGCAATAATGATTAATAAGATGATTCAAATGATTAAAAACTACACTTGCTTAGACTAGATGAATACTCTTGTGATAAGCATGATTGTGATAAATCCCTTAACATGTTGGTTGTTAGAATTAGATGATGTTTCTAATCTATTCAACAAGTTAAACCTTCGTCAAGATTTTAATTTATAAAAACAAGCATTAGGTTTTGACCAATCAATTCAAGATCAATACAAGGTTTATAAAGTTGGATTAACAACCTTAAACACAAAAATAATCTTTTGTTTAATCAAATACTCTTAAGAAATGGCCAATACAAAAGGTAACCGAGTCATAATTGATTATAAACTACTACACTTTCGACCAATTAGACGTTTACAAGCAACCTGATTTGATTAACAAAAAGTATTCTCATTACAATTACACTATTAGTTCCTTTGTTTAATCAAGAATAATTATGGTGAAAAACAATCATTCATAGACAAATGATTATAACTAGTTGAAGAATAATTAATCTTTCGACCCATGAAACTACTAACAACTAGTTAAACTTGATTCAACAAATGTCACTATGAAACTTAAGTATAATTGGGTTTTAGGATTGACTTGAAATTGAATTAAATATGTTATCACAATCATGGACTAATCATTAAGTACTTATCATCATCTAAGCAAATGCACAAAGTAACTAGCCACTCATAGCAAACATGAACATAAACTCAGAATATTGAACATTAGAAACCATAATTAAAGTCTTACAATGTTTGGAATATGATTCAAATGAGTAGGAAATGATTTCATAAGTGTTGGTGTTTACTTCTTAAGAGTTTGACTTCCGGATGTTGACTTTTTGGGCCTACAAAGTTTCCTAGAGTTTTATAGACGAATTTGAGAGCTTTGAGACTAGTAAAGAGCTATCGATGATTTGTGTAATTTGAGTTGTTTTGAGTTGTGAGTAGATGTTTTGTTTTTTTTTTTCCAAATGATTACAAAGCCTCTATTTATACTCCTCATCAAGCCTATGATCATAAATGCTGCAACTTGGCCTTCAAGGTGAAAAGAAGGGCCCAGAATACCAGAAAGAATGGCCTAGAATCGTGCAAAATGAAATCTTGAAAATGTTTACGAGACTTCCATCCGATCGGATACGGGGTGCGTCCGATCGGATGGATGTGACCATTTCATCTATCTGATCGGATGGATGTGTTCTTTCAGCATCAATCTTGAACTTGTGTTTTAAGCTTGTGTCTCTCTTGTGGCTCTTCGTTCTTTGACCTAACTTGATTATTTCTTGTCTTGGAACTTTGGAATGATGAAAACTTGGATTCTTCTTCATGAAATGCTTAAACGAATTGGATCTTGGCCTGGGAATCTTCGTACAATTGCATCTTTTCTTTCTCAATTCTTTCACTTTTTCTTCCTTTTTCCTGTTTTTGGTTACAAATGCTTCGCAAACATACTTTGATACGATTATGAGACAAAAACATATAAAAATGACCAAATAACATATACAAAAGCACAAATAACGCTATTAAAAACATGCACAATTTGAGTGTTATCATTCTCCAGCTCCGAGGTTGAGTTCTTTTCCTTTAACTTTAATGATTGCATCAGCGATATTAGGAAAGGTCTCCCTAAAATGATAGGAACTCTATTTTCTTCCTCCATCTCTAAGATCACAAAATCCACTAGAAAAAATGAATTTACCAACTTCGACAAGCATATTCTCAGCTAGGGCTGAGCGTCGGACCAAAACCGACCCGAACCGAGCAAACCCGACCCGAACCGAAACCGAGGACAGTGAAATACGCAAACCGAAACCGAACCGATAGACCGTCGGGTCGGCTCGGTTATTTTCGGGTCGGTCTTGTCGGTTCGTCGGGTTGCAGTTATGAGAACCGAGCAAACTTAAAACCATATCATGTTCCATTAAAAAGGGATTTCGTTTGCAATATAGTGCTTCCAGATAGCCCACCCAATCCAAGAGTTAGCCCATTTAATTATATATAAATGGGCTTCATAAAGATAACAAGAAATGAAGCAAAGAACATATATTAATTACAGGAAACAAAATGGGAGCCAACATAAGGAAAATACAATAACTTTAAGGCTTTAAGTTCTAATCAAAATGGGAACCAACAAAATGAAGCAAATGACACATACTGCAGGAAACAAAATGGGAACCAAGAACTGGTTTAAGTTATAACTTCTAAGTTCTAACCAATCACAGTTGGCAAACAAAATAAGGAACAAGCATATAGCTTCAAAACATTTCTTGTGTCATCTGTCATGTAAAGTTCCAACTTAGAAACTGTAATAGTAAACTAGCAACAACGTTCCCAAAATAACTTGTCATAGTAAGTCCGTTCTTCTCAATCGAGCGTACCACCTTTTTCCAACGCCTCTTTCATCTCTAAAAAATAACATTACAATTTACAACAAGAAAACAAATTAATAATACTATGATAGACAATAGTATAACAATGCTTCTACAAATCTGAATCAGTTTCATGCTTCTACTGCTAATAAGATGCAAACTTATCTTGTACCTATTATATATTATATAACAATAACAATGAATCTACTGTTCTACATATCATCATCTTTAATATATAACATTATATGATTATAACAGTATAATAATGAAATGTTGAATCAAAATATCATTTGTTATACTTATAAATCAATTTACCTTTGATAACCTCATCATCTTTCATAAGCTCTTCTAAGTCATCCATGTTGATTATTTTTTGTGATTTACGAACCCAACTTTGAGTGCATATCAATGCTTATATAATTTCCGGCGACAAGGCATTCCTATATGGATCCAAAATACGACCACTCGTGCTAAAGGCGGACTCGGAAGCAACGGTGGATATTTGGATCGACAAGATATCTACAACAGTTGAACAGAAGTAACACAAGTTAAAAATAATTAAAAATATCTAAACAAGTAATTCTGAATCTAAGTAAAAGAATAACTGATTAAGATTTTATACCTTTTGCCATCTTTGAAACAATTGGAAATCTTAGACCATTTAATTTCTACCAAGAAAGTATGTCAAAGTTCTCATCATCCTCTAACTCAATAGCTGGTTCCTTTAAATATTTTCTCAACTCGTCGTCGACTCCACCCGACTTGTTTGAATTTTGACTTTTAAACGTGCTCAAGAAAGTATTACCACGACGACGAGCTGTGTTAATACTTTGACTAGATGATTTCGGCATGTCACTTAAGTTGTTTGTGCCATATTTTTCTTTGTACAACGCAAACAAAGCTCCCATATTACTCTCAACCGCATCAACCAATTCCTTAATCTTATTTTCTTTTTCACTATTGGTATAGAACTCGATTGGTGTATCCACATCATATTCATTTTCCTTGGACCTGGGTATACAACCATTTTCAAGCAAATGCCTAAATCCGTACCCAAGTATTTCAGACTTCATAGTTGGATCTAAAAGCACCGCAAAGTACATATAATGATTGATTTTCTTATAATCCCCTCAATACTTGTCATACTTTAAACGCATTTTTGACACCGTTTGACTGAAATCCTGTTCTAATTCCCACTCGCGTAGATGCTTGTCAACATCAAGTATCTCACTATAAAATAAATGAGCAACCGGACTAGATTGGGTTGATACTAGTTCGGTTGTCTCTTTAAATTTTTCCAGAAAATCACATACTTTTTGACAAACATCAAAGTCTTTACGACGAGGTATTGTCTCAAGATCACGAGCAAAAGAAGCATTGTTCATACTATAATTGTAAAACGCGTCTTGTAAATCAATGGCTGATTCTAACATATCATATGTTGAATTCCACCTCGTCGGGCATTCCGAAACCAAAAAACTTTTTGAACCACAAGTACTCTTAATGCTCTCTTTAAACTTCTCAATACGTTGGCTAGAGCCTTTGATGTACTTAACCGCTAACCCTATGGTCTGAACCTCCTTTTGGTGTACCTTTAAACCATCTTTCACGACAAGGTTTAAGATATGTGCCATGCATCTTATATGAAAGTGTTTACCATTGTCATACTTACTTGGTAGGTGCTCTAGCAAATATCTAAGAGCCTTATCATTTGAAGTAATGTTATCAACCGTAATGGTCATAACATTATTAATTCCCCATTCGTTTATGCACTTTAAGAGTTCCCTACCAATGTCTTCTCCCCTATGACTATTAATGCGTTTAAAATTTATGACACGTTTGTGCATAACCCAATCATCATCTAAAAAATGTGCCGTTACCACCATATAGTTAATCTTTTGACAAGTCAAAGTCCAAGTATCCGTTGTTAGGTGGATTGTGTTATTCGGGTTGCCTAAGAACTTAAAAATTTTCTTTTTTTCTTCTAGGTAGAACTTAGTAACATCTCTAGAAATAGTATGACGGGATGGCAAAGTGTATTTGGGCTGTAAGTTCTGGGAATATCTAATGAAGGCCGGATGTTCTACAAACTTAAAGGGAAGTTCGGCTAAAACAACGAGTTCAATCAAAGACTTTTTTATTACTTTCTCGTCATACTTCCAGTTTTGCAAAGTTCCAGTTTCACTACTACCACCCGAACCATCCCCATTAACGTCTTTCATTAATGAAAACTTATCTTGTTTCAAACGTACCTCATTCTCGGGGTTAAAATCACAAATAGGGTAATGCTTGTTCATGTTTCTCGTACCATTTGTAACAGTGTCGGCTCTATATTTTTTTGGACAAAAGTTACAATAAGCCATCTTAACTAATTTGCCCTCTTCTCCATCCGGTCGTTCCAACTTTGGAGTAAAATACTTCCAACATTCAGCTTTTTCGTTTCCAATTCCTCCTTTTGATACCCGTTTACGTTTTTTGCCATTTTTGGTGCTGTCCTCGCCATCCTAAATGAACAAATGAAAGCAAAATATAAGTTACCATTGTTGTTGCATGCATATGTCGCAGGATTAAAGACTTAAAGTTGTCTATAGTCACAATTCACAAACACTCAAACACACAACTAGTCAACTAGATCTTGGTTTTGTATTTTATTGTTAATTAGTCTCTATTCTCTAATTCAAGTATTCAACAAAAAGTAAAGCATATAAATCATACTTATTTGATAAAAAAAAAACACCATGTTAGATTAGAAACTTACATTCATTGTAGGATTTTAGAAGATGATGATCAGATGATGTGTTGATGATGATAATTTTTACTCTTGATGACGAATTGGAAGTAGAAGATGATTAGGTTTTAGTGATTTAGGTTTATTTTTTTTAGTTTAGGTATGCGTATGTTTTTGGTAGGTAAGTGGCTTTTTAGTTTAGTCTAGTTTAGTGAAACAGAGTAAACAGATGGTTGGTTTCCAAGTCCAAATTTCAAAGTTTCAAATAAAATATCTAAGAGTTTTTTTTTTTTTTTTTCGGTTCCAACATGTCTTTTTCGGTTTTAGTCGGTTTTGGACCGAACCGACCCGAACCCAAAAATCCTAAAAACCTAAAACCAAAACCGAACCGAATGTCTGTCGGGTCGGGTCAGTTTTGGTCGGTTCGGTCGGTTTCGTCGGTCCGGTTCGGTTTTGGTCCGTCCATGCTCAGCCCTATTCTCAGCAACTCTAACAGGATATTGGTAAGAATGATTGGCTAATTGAATAATCATCCTTGTAGGTTTCAAGGTATTGATGGATTGTTTGGAATACCACGAATAGGGCATCAAATTGATACTTGCACCAAGATCGGCTAAAGCATTGCGTGTGATGTTATTTCCTAACGTGCATGGAATCAGAAAACTTCTGGGATCTTCGAGTTTTGGTGGGATTTTGTTTTGGAGAGTGGCTGAACATTCTTCATTGAGGAAAGTAGCGGATATTTGCTCTTACTTATTCTTGTTGTTCAGAAGTTCTTTTAAGAATTTCCCATAATTGGGCATCCCAGCTAGAACATGAATGAGGGGAACGTTGAGTCTAACCTCTTTCATTATTTCACTGAACTTCTTATATCGCTCTTCCATTTTCTCTTTTCTAAGGCGTTGAGGGTATGAAATCTTTGGTGTATACGCCTTGATTGGTGAACTAGGTTTTTCTTTGGTGGGTTAAGTTATTTTCTTTAACTGCCTCTTCAGCTTCATCCTCACTCTCATCATGGATGATTATGGTTTTATCATTTAGGTTTGGTGGTAGATCATATGAGAGACCACTTATTGTGAATACAACATTGATATGCTCATTTCCTGCTTATGGTGGATGATAAGTCTTATCGTTTGATCCAGATGATGTTGGTTTTGGGTTTGATAAGGTATTACTTAGTAACGAACCAGATGGTCATGAAGAGAATTGGTCAGAAAGTCGGTCAAATTTACTTTCCAGATCCTAGATAGAAGCTTGATGATTCTTCTGACCTTGCTCAACTTTGGTTTGAGATTGAAAAACTGATTTTTGATAAAATAATTTGTTGATTTTTGAGCGGTCACGAATTCTCTCATGGTTTTTTCGAAATTTGTTTCTTCCAACTTTTTGTCAGAGGTTTGTGAATGTTGATTGTCTTCTCGAGGTTGTGAATTACGGCTGTTATCCCTTTGTTGGCGGTCTTGCCAGTTTCAAGAATTCCTACCGTAGTAGTTACCACGATATCCCCCTCCACGGTATCCTCCTTAAACATAATTAGCTTCTCCTTCTTTGGGTCCATCCATAGGTTTATTGTCACATTCCGACGATGGGTGATTACCTCCACAATTTTGCATCCATCTCGCATTTCTTTCATTTCTCCTTTAAGATCTTTATATTACGAGTCGATTTTTGAAGTCAAGGCTTCCATTTTCTCCATGAGTTTTAAATTATCGGAACTTTCAGCAAACGCAACAGTTTTCTTCAAGGGTTTGGTTTTGGAATCTCTAGACCAAACAAGTTTTAAAAGTACTCGGTCTTCGAGTAGTTGATGTGCCTCGTTAGGGGTCTGATAGCGAAAAATTCCTCTAGCATCAAGGATTCCTTGAGAAGTATCGTCAAGTCCATGTTAAAAGATTTGGATAATGGTTCCACAGGCTAGACCATGTCCATGACAACTAAGAAGCAAATCTTTCATGTGAAGCCAGGCTTCGAAAAGTGATTCGTTAGGATTTTGGGTGAAAGCACGAATTTCTCCCATGAGTTGGTCAAACATGGCAGGTGGAAAAAATCGGCTTACAAAAGCTTGCCTCATCTCCTCCCAAGTATTGATAATTCATGGGGTTAATTCGTTGTACGACACTTTTGCATCTCTGGCGAGGGATGATGGAAAAAGTTTGAGTTTGATGGCATCGACATTGGTGTTTCCATATCGGAACATGCCACAAATTTTGATGAATTCGGCAATGTGCTTATGCGGATCGGCCCGCACACGGCCATTAAATTGGCGGTCTTTGATCACTGAAAGATGCTGACCCTTCATGGTGAAGTTGCCACCTAAGTCAGGAGCAACAATTGCGGCTCCAAGAGTGGGTGCTATGGCTTGGTTGACAGCACACATGGGACAATAGTCGGCCATGGGAAAAGGTAGGTCGGTGAATGGGTTATAAATGACTTAGGCTTCGAAAAGGTTATCAAATGGTTGGTTTGGAACTCTTGGTATACGACTTTCTAATGGGACAACAGGTGTTCTTCTTCTAGGTCTTCGAATTAAGCGTTCAGGATTTGAAAGAGGTGAAATTGGTTCTATTCCAGTTGAGAGAGTGTTCATACAATTCCCAAGAAAATCTAGGCGATATTTAAACACACGAGCCAAGAAAGAAAACAACTTTTCAGACAAAAAAGTCAAACCGATTCAGTTGCGTTCCAACCGATCGGTTGGATGAAATTTTTGGAGTGGGTTTGTCTTGCCGATCGGTTGGATGTACGGCCAATCAGTTGGAAGGCACGGTAAATTTTTAATTTTTTTTCGAAAGTGAGTGAGACAAGGGATCGACTAAAATGGATTTTGAAAACATACAGAAACATGATCAAAATTCCCGACAGCGGTGCCAAAAACTTGATGTGCTACACAGGTGCAAGTTTTAAATTTATAAGGATGAACTACCAAATGTATTAATAACATATATGAGCAAGTGAATTCGTCCATTATAGAAAGATTATGATGGTAAGTCGGGATCATTCGCAAGGATTTGTATGTGAATTGAGAAGTAAGTGATTAAATCTACTAATAGTAAATCTATAGTACTCAATAATAAGCAATAATGATGATGAAAATTTAAATAATTAAAACTACACTTGCTTAGACTAGTTTGTTACTCTTGATAAGCATGATTTTAATAACTCCTCTTAACATGTTGGTTGTGATAATTAGTTGGTGTTCTAATCTATTGCTCTTACAAGTTAAACCTTCGTTAAGATTTTAGTTTATAAAAACAAGCATTAAGTTTAACCAATCAATTCAAGATCAATTCAAGTTTCATAAGTTTGATTCACAAACTTAAACACAAAAACATTCCTATGTTTTATCAAATTTGCTTAGGAAATGGTCACTACAAAAGGTAACCGATCATAGACAAAAAGGCTATAATTGATTGCAAACAACTAATCTTTCGACCTATGAGGTGGTTTCCAATCAATCCAATTTGATGACCAAAAGTATTCTTATTACAACCACAATTAAGTTTCTTTGTTTAACCAAGAATAATGGGTAAAAACATCATTCATAGACAAATGATTATAACTAGTTGAATAACAATAAAACTTTCGACCTTTAGAATTACTAACAACTAGTCAGACTTGATTAACAAATATCACTATGAAACTTAAGCATAATTGGATCTTAGAATTAACTTGAAGTTGATTAAAACATGTTATCACAATCATAAACAAATCATTATATAATAAACATCATCTAAGCAAGTGCATAAAGGCACTAGCCACTCATAGCAAACATGATCATGAACTTGGAATTTTGAACATTAGAAAACATAATTAAAAGTATTACAATGGTTGGAATAAGATTACAAATGATTAGGTAATGATACCCAAAGTATTGGTGTTGACTTCTTGATAGTTTGACTTCCAAATGTTGACTTCATGGACCTGCAAACTTTCTTGGACTTCTAAGGACGAAATTGAGAGCCTTTGAGAGTGGTTTTATTATTAGTGAGTTGATTGGTAATTGTGTGTCTTAAAATGATTGCAAATGGCTCTATTTATACTACTCTCAAGGCCTCGGGTGTTTAATTCTTCAACTTGGCCAACAAGCGGAGTAGAATGGCCTAGAATATTGATCGGAAGGACCTATAATCATTGGTATTGAGCTGAGAATCTTAGTGATGAAGTTTGGGCAAAACAAACATCTCCAGCCGATCGGTTAGGACTACAGCCGATCGGTTGGGACTCTAGCCGATCGGCTGGTCTTCGACAAGTCTTTCAGCCAAATTGGTTGCGGGCTGCGACCGATTGCTTGTTTCTTGTTTGTAGTTCTAAATTCTTTATCCAACTTGGTCTTTTCTTAGTCTTGGAACTTGGGATGTTGAATATTTGGATCTTCATTCTTCGAAATGCCTTTTGATGCAAATCTTGATACAGGAATCTTCGTACGATCATGAATCTTCATTTATTTATCATTTCTTCCACTTTTCCTTCATTTTCCTTTACTTGGCTGCATATACTTTGCAAACATTCTTTGGTATGATTAAGTAACAAAAGCATATAAATATAACCAAATAATATACATAAAAGCACGGATAACGCAACTAAAAACATGTACAATTTGAGCGTTATCAGGCATATAGTGAAATCTAAGACTTTAAAATATGTAGTGACAAAAACACTATTACATTTGAATGTAAATTCTCAACAGTACCCTTTTTTGACTTCAATATTGTCAAATTTGTTGAGATTGTTGTACTCCACACCTCTAATTTTAAACCATATTATATAGTTTAATTTGAATTCTCTTTTGGTCTTGCGTAAACCAATGGATCTCACAAATCCTTTAGAGTGTGCTGGGGAATTTTAATATAGCTCATCATCTATTTACTTTTGTTGGTGCAAATAATGGCTAAGATCTTTTTTATGTTTTAATAATGATAAATATATATTAGGAGACATCTAAAATCAATAGCGATGGCGCAACGCCAAAAGTGCACATGTCAAAACCTGGCACGCTATCCCTGCGTGTTGGTGCACCAGGTACTATTACACGTGTGCTCGGGTTTCAAAAGTCGACTTTCCTTTTAGCCAACTGAGTTTGGTCTTTCAATACAGGTTCTTACATGGTATTTAAGATGTTTTATAATATCGCAATAGGATTCGGAGTTAAAGAGATTACTAAAATACCATGACCCATTTTATAAAAAAAAGACTCATAACCATCATCAGCAGTTTCTTCTTCATCAAAGTTAATATCTAAAACCTCAGACATTCTCTCGGTGCGCTTATCAACACCTATCCGTAGCTCATCACGCTTCTCACCCAAACACCGGATCATTACTTCATTTAGAGGAATTTCTTGACTGAAGAGGAACTTGAGACATTTGTGAAGTTTATCAGACCCACACAAATCTTTCAGTTCATCGAGATTAGGAGATCCAGACATGTTTTTTGATGATGATTTGATAATGGTTAAGTAAGAAATTGTGATTGATTTGATGATGATTTATGTGGCTAGTGATGAAACTAGATATAGTAATTAATAATCTACTCCAAATATATAATGATTTATGTGGCTGTGTAAACTAAATCATTGCAAAAAGTAATTACAGAGTACTAATTCAAAGTATTGAGTCTACCCATGCAGTCTGTTCATTTTCTCATGCAAATCAATCAAATCACTATTTAAGTTTTTAATAAGTAAGTGTTATTAATGTATACTTTAGTCCAAATTATGACACTCTAGTAATTAAAGGTAATTTATGCTTTATTTGATACAACATACAAATTCAAAATATATATAACATGTTAAAAAGTTTTTGATATATGAATAACTATATTTTAAAAGATCACTACATTTAATACTTATGATAAAGATGATAAAAAAAGATGTGTCAAAAACACTACAAATAACATTGGGTGCGCTTGGTTTAAAATAGGGAACGGGAAAGGGAAAGGCAAATAGTGGTGGTGGTGGTGGTGGAGGGAGCTGGTGGTGATGGTGGTGGATGCTGGTAGTGGTGGTGGCTGGTGGTTGTAGTGGTGGTGGTTGCTGGTGGTGGTGGTGGTGGTGGCTGGTTGTGGTGGTGGTGCTTGGTCGTGGTGGTGGTGCTTGGTCGTGGTGGTGGTGGCGGTGATGGTGGTGGCTGGTTGTGGTGGTGGTAGTTGCTGGTGGTGGTGGTGGCTGCTGGTGGTAGTGGTGGTTGCTAGTGGTGGTGGTGGTGGCCTGTGGTGGTGATGGTAGTGGTTGCTGGTGGCGATGGTGGTGGTAGTGGTGGTGGTGGCTGGTGGTGGTGGTGGCTGATGGTGGTAGCTGCTGGTGGTGGTAGTTGGTGGTGGTGGTGGTGGCTGGTTGTGGTGGTGGTGGTTGGTGGTGGTGGTAGTTGTGGCTAGTGGTGGTGGTGGTGGTGGCTGGTGGTGGTGGTGGTGTTGGTTGCTGGTGGTGATTGTGGTGGTGGTGGCTGGTGGTGGTAGTGGTGGTGGTAGTGCTGGTGGTGGTGGTGGTGGTGGTGGTGGTGGTGGTGGCTAATGGTGGTGGTTGTGGTTAATGGTGGCAGCTGCTGGTAGTGGTAGCTGCTGGTGGTGGTGGTTGTGGCTGGTTGTAGTGGTGGTGGTGGTTGCTGGTGGTGGTGGTGGCTGGTGGTGGTGGTGGTTGCTGCTGGTAGTGGTGGTTGAGGTGGCTACTGCTGGTGATGGTTGTGGTTGCTGGTGGTGGTGGTGGTGGTGGCTTGTGGTGGTGGTGGTGGTGGTGATGGTGGCTGGTTGTGGTAGTGGTTGCTGCTGCTTGTGATGTTGGTGATGGTGGTGGTGTTGGTGGTTGCGGTGGCTACTGCAGGTGATGGCTGCTGTTGCTGGTGGTGGATAATCATTCCATACCTCCCAATTTACTAGGTAATGCCTCATTACTCGATACTAAACAATGATTGCATTCCCTAGTCGTAAATCAGGGATGTTTAATCATTGCCTTTCCCAATCCCCACCCCTCATTACCCCCAAGGCCCCAACCAAGCACCCCCTTAGCTAACTCGAAATGTGTAACTTTGTTGCGACTTGATATTGAATTGCCATGGACAAAATAAAATTAAGAAATAAAAACAATTGTTAAATTAAAAGTTGTAAATATATTTGTTATTAAATTTGATTTAGGGTTTAGTGTTTAGTGTTTAGGGTTTAGCGTTTAAGGTTTAGTGTTTAGGGTTTAGCGTTTAGGGTTTAGCGTTTAGGGTTTAGGGTTTACGGTTTGGGAAGTGATATGTACAGCACTAAATTACACTGATGATCCACATAGTAAAAGTGGCATTAGACACTTCATATAGTCTTATGCCTTAAGTTGTAGCCATGTACAATGAGTTGATTGAACAACTAGTTGTACCACATGCTTTGTGAATAAATGTTTGACCATAACTCATTTGTTGCGACTTGATATTGATTCGACTTGGACAAAATATAAAAAAGAAATAAAAACAATTGTTGAATTAAAAGTTGTAAACGAACTGAACGTTCAGTGAACATTGATCATGAACCGTTCGGCAAAAGTTCATTTACGTTAGTTTATTTTTTAAGTGAACATTTTATGAACCGCACGGTATCCCGACCCTTGTGTGTTTTCGTCCGTTTTAGTAGTTTCTAAACGATTTCGGCCGTTTTCATACGTTTTCATAGTTTTTGTACACGTTTTCGTCCGTGTTTTCATGTTTTAGTCTGTTTTCATCTATTTCATACGTTTTCCTCCGTTTTAATACGGGTTCGTCTGTTTTACACATCATTGTACATTTTCTTACATTTCATACATTTTCTTACGTTCTTACACGTTATCGCCCAATCTAGTCCGTTTTCATCCGTTTTTACCCATTTTTGTTTATTTTTACACGTTTTTGTGTTTGATGACCCGAATAAAAATATAATCGGTTTAATGAAACCGAACTAATCGAACAACCCGATTTACATGTTTAGTCCATTTTCATCGGCTTTCATCCGTTTTTAGCCATTTTTGTTTGGTTTTACATGTTTTTGTGTTTAATCACCCGAATAAGAATATAACCGATTTAATGAAACCGAACTAATCCAACAACACGATTTACACGTTTTGTCCGTTTCCATCCGTTTTTACCCATTTTTGTTTGTTTTTACACGTTTTTGTGTTTGATGACCCGAATAAAAATATAACCGATTTAATGAAACCGAACTAATCGAACAACCCGATTTACACGTTTAGTCCGTTTTCATCGGTTTTCATCCGTTTTTAGCCATTTTTGTTTGGTTTTACACGTTTTTGTGTTTAGTCACCCGAATAAAAATATAACCGATTTAATGAAACCGAACTAATCCAACAACACGATTTACACGTTTAGTCCGTTTCCATCCGTTTTTACCCATTTTTGTTTGTTTTTAAACGATTTTTACGTGTTATAACCCGAATAAAAATATAACCGATTTAATTAAACCGAACTAATCGAACAACCTGATAACCGAACCGATCAATACCGCTAATTTATAGTCATAGTTTAAAGGAAGGAGGACATAGTTTGCCGTTTCTAACAAAATTTTTGTCCATGTTTGACTTTTTAAGTCTTTCGTATATAACTTTGACCTTAAATATTTTTATTTGTGTTGTATAATACTTGATGAAAATTATACTAATGAAAATACATTTAAAACACAATTCATCCATCTAAAAGTATTATATAACACAAGAAAGAAAACTTAAGGTAAAAGTTGTAAAAGAAAGACTTAAAAGGTAAAACAAGAACAATATTGGGACTTAGTATCTATCATTATCTATGATTACTGTTTACTCTCCTCGGTTTTCTGAAAGAAGCCGCCTGACTCAATAGTACTCATGATCTTGGAGAAAAGAAAAGCAGTTTGTGTTCATAAGCGAAATTTTTTAAAAATAATTTAAAAGAATTTAGAGCCAAAATTTTGATCCAAAATTTTCAAATCACCTAATTATATGGCATTTAACATAAATAAGAGCCCATATTCATGAAAATACCCTGTTTTTTCTCCTAATTAACTAAACACTGCAACCAAAACACAAAAATCAAATCTTCAATCACCATTACTCTACAAGCCAGAATCATTTTCTTGTACACATTATTGCTCAAGAGTCGTCATGGAAATGATTGAAAACGTTGAAACTGACATTTTGCTTCCAGATAATGAAGTTGGTGTTAACACAATATAGTATGAGGACGAAACATATTGTTAATACAAATATCGCCTAAAAACGTTATTTATATTTTACGATCATTGCTAAGTTTTATTAACGACAAAGTGTAAACTTTAGTTTTTAGTAAAACATACTTTTAGTTTAAAGACTTGCATAATTAGATATTTGCTACATTTACATTTCATATAAAACACAACACTTTTTATATTTCTTAAAATAGAAAAACATTACATTTATATATTTCTTAATATAGTAAATGTTAAACATCACATCATGCATTTATGGTAAGTTTGTGTGTTTGACTCACCATAAGTTTTCTTACACAAGTAAGTATTTGACTAGAAATAAGTTGATGTGACCTTGGTTGGTTTGGAAAGATTTATTGCAAAACCTACTGTCAGCCTGGCGGAACCTTGGAGGTACACGGGCGGAACCCATCTGAGGGTTCCGCCGTATCCGCCAGTGCTGCTGAAGGTCTTGCTATAAATACCAATCCATTTGTTAGAATTTTGGTTGATCACTTCTCATTACATTTTACACATACACATTCATATCATTCATCTAACCTTTTAACATTTCATTTTGTGTGAAGATTCTTTTGTAGCAAAGAAGTTCACAAGTACATATAAAGTTACAAGTATTCAACACAACGTTGCAAGACTTGATAGCTTAGCATCGTGTAGACTTTGTATAGTTTACACTTCATTTGATTGTGTGTTTTCAGTTGTGATTGATTAGTATTTTAGGCCTTAAAATACATAGTGTGACGGGAGTTGTTGTACCCTTGTAAAAGAACTAACAGGAGTGGTTGTACCCTTGTAAAAGAACTCGACATCTAGCTTAGTGTCGGTAATCATGTAAGCGACGTGTAAGGTTTCCTCCGCCGGTGAAAGGAGCTTGTTGACTAGTGAAAGAAACTCTCGAGTTGGATACTCGGGGCGTGGATGTAGGGCAAGGAAAAAGAGTCTTTGTAGCCGAACCATGATAAATACTCATGTTGTGGTTTGATCGTTTCTTTCTTTATACTTGCATGTTAAATATTGTCTTTGTGTTTATATCTTTGATTAAACGGAAAGTTTCAAAAGATAATTAAACGAAAAACCGGTAAAACTATTCAACCCCCCTTCTAGTTTTCCACAATTGGCATCAAGAGCAACGTTACTCAAGATTTTAAAATATATTGTGTTTTAAAACTTGAAACGATCCATGGATTTTGAAAATTACAAAGAAGTTATGAGTTTCATGAAGGTCATTACACAATCTACACGCAGAAGTGATTTTGTTCACTTGGCTTGAAGGCTTAGGAGCTTCGTAAGATTTCATGAGAAACTTGACTTGTTCCTTAAGTTCCATGATCCTACGGTCGGGAGTGCTAGAATTGTTCGAAGGCAAAGATATTGCCTCGACCGTTTTGTTCAAATCACGGGGATCATTCCAACTTTCGTTGTCATAGAGAGCAAGATCTTCTATGAGTTCCCATGATTCTTCTGCACTTAGATCACGTAGCTTACCACTGGCCGATTGGTCAATGGTACGCCTTGTGGAGAGATCGATATGGTCATAGAAGATTTGGACTTGGAGCCAAAGATCTATGCCATGATGAGGGACTTTTTGGAGTAAGTCCTTGAAACGAGTCCATGCTTCATATAGAGTTTCACCATGACATTATTGGAACATCAAGATATCATTTCTAAGCTTGGTAGTTCTCCCCGGTGGGAAAATTTGAGCAAGGAAACGAGTGGTGAGATCATCCCATGAGGTGATGGATCCCGCGGGTAAACGTTCAAGCCATTGACTAGCTTGATCACGTAGAGAGAATTGGAATAGGCGTAATTGGGTCGACTCTCTAGTTGTAACATCAAGGTCTATAGAATCTACGATTTTAAGGAAATCCTTGAGATGTTGATTAGGATCTTCGGAACGAAGTCCATGGAATGCACATCCGCTTTGCACCAACCGGATGGTGTCGGATCGCAAGGGGGACACATTGGCTCCTTGGGTAAGCTCAATAGTGTTTCGATAGCCTTGGTGGCTAGGATGGGAATACTCTCCTAGGGTTCGGGGCCTAAGAGGTTGGTTTACTAGTGGTGGGTTTTTTTGTGGTGGGTTGATGGGTTCAAAGACGTTACCACCTTCCATGATGTCGGATGGTAAAGGTTACAAACAAAGACACGAAGAAATAGATAGACTAAAGAAAACATAAAAATAAAAATAAAATCTAACTAGAAAGGAATCTAGCAAGTAGACCTAATAAAAAGAATTTCTAACCTAGACAATAACTATTCCCCGGGCTGCGGCGCCAAAAACTTGATGTGTGGGAATTGCACCAGGCTTTACCTCTCGAGGGATCTTGAGAAGCTTACAGCCCCCACCAGGCAGTGTACCTGATCGTTGTAGTATAGTATAGTGACAAGTACCGGGGATTGATCGTTCAACTCAGAAATAGTGTCGCTAGGATTAGAAAGCCTAAGGATTAAGTCTAGAGGTGAGGGATGATTCTTTTTGTATTTTTCTATTTTATGAAAAGCAATTAAAATCTCGGGTTTTTGGAAGAGTGGGCGGAATTAGTTGCTAGTGAACTAACCCAATAACTAAGATGTACTTAAACTAAAATAAAAAAATATAAATAAAACTAATTACTAATGTGGTGTGAACAATAAATGGGAAAATTGTGTTTACTTAGATTTCATTACTCCCTAGATATCTTTTACAGGTTGATAGTTTGTTACAATTGCGTGGATGACGGGTTATATTCCTTAATACCATTCGTGGGGTGGCGTACGTACTTCCCCAACTCTATAAGCTCCTACTTCACTCCTATGTCGAGCCTGCAAGAAGCTCCTAACATGGGATCATTAGAATTCGCTCATGCATTAAATACAACCATAAAAACCTAGTACGCATTGGTTCATGTTTCTTAAGACGTTCAAGCAAGTTACCCTATGGAAGTCTGCTAGTTTTCTTAAGCCTAACATCGTAATCATTCATCCGTAACAACTATAAACAAGCAATCAACCCATAATCAACATCTAGGTTCACTACATCTAAGCAAACACACAAGAGATCTAGCCTAGCATGTTAAAATCAAGACAAGCGTAAGATATATTCAAACAACACATAGACATATTGAATGAATTGAAAAGTTACTTATCTTAATTGAACATGAAAGGTTTCAAAGGGTTAAAACCCTTGAAAATACTGATAAAATCGTGCTAGGGTATCCCTCTAATTGTCCTCTCTTAATGAATGAAAATTACAAAACTATGCATAGATTTTCCAACGTGACGACGTCAAGAAGAGAAATCTGACGCCGTCAACTCGCCGCCCATAGTAATATCGGATTGCCTAGATCGAGATCTGACGCCGTCAAGAGCAAATTATCTCTTGGCCGTCATGTGTAATGGGACCATGACGGCCTTTGGTGACGTCGTCATGCCCCTTAGTGTAAAACTCTCTGGACCGTCACGGACTCTATCCACTTCACCTCTTGTTTTACTCTTGACGCCGTCATGTAGAACTTGGTGACGCCGTCAGGTACTGTTCCCAGAAAGGAAAATTAAGACTTTGCCGTTTTCTTCACTTTTATGCTCCAAAAACGTCCAAAATGCTTCCTTTTCCAGAATTCACTCCAAAAGTACCTAAAATCACAAAAGGAACGATTTAGGGCAATATTTGATCAAATAAATTCAATTCCGGCCTTAAATGACCCCCAAAAAACGGATCATTTTTCGCCTCATCATATACCCTTACACTTGAGATTTGCTTGTCCTCAAGCAAATGCGCTTTTATTCCAATCAAAATACAAGTTAGAGGTCATTTAACACTAATATAAAAGTAATTACAACAAATAATCGTTCCACTAAAGACCAAATACAAGCACGGAGGTCATATACTAGCACCTCAGAAATAGTGTTTAGATACTCACATCTCTCGGGTGTAATAAAGTATATATCACAATATGGAAATGGAAAATATCTCTCACTACCTGTCATAGCAAAATAGATCACCATAGGCTTGGGAAAGGGTCAAACCTCCACCACATGGTGTAAACACCTAGGATAAACTATCAAAGAGGTCTTTTAAAGGGTTATAACGTTAGGTGTAGGGATATGGAATACACGGTTTTGTTGGATAAGGGCAATCTTTACTGGTGGCGAGTTAATCATCTTGGTTAATTACATGTACAATATGGCGTTGCTAAGCCAAGACAAGTCTCGACTTAAGCTAACAAATCAAAAATAACAAAAACATAAAATAAACATAGAATGAAACGGGATGGTAGTCCGTATGTTTTTCTCTTTTCTTTTCTTTTCTATTTTTTTTTTCTTTTCTTAATTTTTTCGATTTTTTTTTTTTTTTTTTTTTTTTTGCATACACTCTTACCCTACCATCCAAAATAATACATCATAGGGAATGAACATTCCCCTTACACTTGAATTTGTACATACTTTACAATAAACTAATCTAATGACTCGAATTAAGATAATCAAAACACTTGGAGTACTTTTAAGATTAACGTACATATGGGGGTAATAATATGATGTTCTTCCCCATTACTCCATAACACAAGTACTTTACCCATGAGTCCCAAAACAGTATGTACAAAGATATGACTCGACTTACCCACCATGTAATCAATTAGATAATTAACTAAGGGTTTAGACAAATAACAATAATGCACTAAAGATGAGTGCATACACGAAAGGCTAAGGCAATTTGGGTGTACATTTAAGTGGGGTGTAACAAATTCTTCCTTTATGTAAAATTCTTAAAGTTAGAAACGAAAATATAGGCTCGGAGGGGTGTACTAGGGGTTTCGTGTACTAAAAATGAGTACAACGCTAAGGTGTGGGAAAAATTAATTGACTTTACTAGCCAAGTAATATGACTTAAATAGTCAAGAAATTATGATACGGGTTTAACACAAGGGTGATCCTAATGCTTCTTATCATGTAGTAAATCCTACTACACGAATGTAGTCTCACCAGCGGTCTCGGGATGCATCACTAACGCAAGTTCTAGAATCTAAATGCTACCGGTACACTCATAAGCACTAATAGTAAATGTTTTTCCTATCAAATCTAAAGGCGAACCTCACATATTTGGGTGGAAAATTTTTCTGAATAGTACGGTTTTGTGCTAGTCATACAATCTCCTATCCATGAGACGCTTGCTATGGCTAAAGTTTCACTCCAAAATGTTGTAAAAAATTTTAAATTTGGCGCTAAAATTACACTAACAAGTATTTTTCATAGTTTTATTACACATCTACCATCAAACAAACAAACTCAAGTGCAAGTGTATCCTATAAGGTATCATCATTTACCCTCCCCTTACACTTAAGATGAACATTGTCCCCAATGTTCAATTAAAGAATGTAAAAGTAAAACACGTAAAAGAATGAAATCAAATACTCCCCTGATTCGTTCGGTGTGGATAGTGCGGTAACAAGGTTAGATCTTCCTCCAAGAAAATGAACAATCAAAGCTTCCCTTCCAGAATATAAATCATCTTCTTGTCATACATAACCTGTTAGACCTGAGAAAACAAACAAGGCAACCTCGCGTAAAATCAGCGGCAATCTATATATACTAACAAATCCTAGAAAACAATGTAAGATATAATGCTTGTGGAATGAATGTTTTCAGATTTCCTGGAGTTTATAAAACTAAAGAATTAACAAAAACTTTAAGACTCCGTTAGAAAAACAAAACTAACAAAATTTCCAGAATTTTACACATGACGCCGTCAGGAATTAATTCCTGACGCCGTCAGAAGTGATCTGCAGAAATCTTTATGTTAATTTTCCGGAAAATTTCTGAAAAACTTATGTCCTACTTCCTGGAAAATCCTGCAAAACATCATTATGACGCGATACAAGCATTTGACTCTAACAAATACGAATATACATGTCCATTTAATATTGTGGGAAATCATGATCGATTTTGTTTCTTAAAAACATGGTTGGGGTTTCCCCTTACACTTATCTTTTGCGAAATACCTTTGGATGAAGTTAAGACGAAGTCAAACGACAAAATAAAGTATTTTCACCATTTTATTTTTGAAGCATGATCTACCAACAATAAAAATAAAGCATGCATACGGAAATAAATAACAATCAAAACAAATAAAATTCACACAATGCATGGGTTGCCTCCCAAGTAGCGCTTTTCTTTATTTACGAGTCTTGTAGCTAGACTCAAAGTCATGGGCAATTACGTGACCTCATCGTTGGTCTCACTTTCTAGGTCATCTCCTATATTAGTATCGCTTTCATAGTGCAGGTATTTTGGGTCTTCAAACTCAAAGACATCTTCTCGATACTTGGACCCAAGTTTATTAACATCCTTAAAGAATTCACATGATAAATCAGAAGTGTTCTTACATCCTCTTCGAACATCTTCATCACATAAGATAAGTTGAGAACCTAGCTTATCAAGCCCGTCACAATCGATTCCTTTGAGGTCCCTTCTCTTGTATGGCGTTTGGTATGACACCCTCCTAATTCCATCAGCGAAGGTCATGATTTCATTCCAGTCATCAACCATTAAATTAGTGATTTCACAAAAGGGTGCTCCGAAAACAACTTGTGACAACCTTGGGTCGACATAGTCCTCGATGTTGTCCACGGTCGTAAATTCCATTGTGAATGCCATATTTCCTACGAATACCTAGATTTCATGATCTCTACCAACAACGTTTTCTCCCTTATAAATCATTCCCCATCTGCAGATATTGTTATAGTGTAACAACCGTGGTTTTAGCAGGTCAGTTTGACTGATAGTCTTGACTCGGTTGACGTTTGTTTGGTGTGTATTAGGTGTTTGAAGTGATATATGAGTGATATAGATGAGTTTTAGCACTAAATCCCTTTGCGTAAATGGTTATTATGGTGATTTGGAAAGTTTGAAATTTGGGAAAGTTCATTTTGATCACCTTTGTGGTGTAGAAATGACTTATGTAGTTTTGGTGTTTTTGTGATTTTGCGTAACGAGTCTTCGTTCACGTATTTGAGCGTTAGCAAGTTACGAGGAGTTTGTTTTTATGAGGTATATTTCAAAAAGAGTGTGAAATTCTATTTTTGGAAACTTTGTTGTGAAAATGATATTTTCCGGTTTGTCGTAAAAACTGAGGTTTATCGCGTAAGACGCTAGGATTAGCTACGGGTATTTATAAAATATGAAAAGTATGAGGTTTAGAGTGTAATAAATAAATTTAATAAAAAAAATATAAAATAATATCTTATGTATAAGAAAAATCGGCCATAAGGGTTAAATGGGGAAAAAGGAACAAAATTTGAGCCCAAATACAATTCCTAGCAATAAGGAATCCTAGTCCAACTCAAACAAGCCCAACCCCCAACCCATATAACCCCATGAACGACCCATACCCCTATTTTCCTACATATTTTGAGTCGATCAAGGGAGAGGAGAAGGAAAAATAAATTAGGGTTTATAGTTTTGAAGCTAAAAATCAAGAATCAAGGTAAAATCTTTAAACCCTATGTTCAATTGTTTGATTAATTAATCTAATTCATGTAATATTAATTATGCTGGATCTAGGGTTTGTAAACTTCTATAAATTAATTAATTAAAACATGTTTGGATCAATTAAAGAAGATATTATGATGATTGGTAAAGAGAATTGAGCGTAAAACATGCTAGTTATTGAGTTAGAGTTTGGACAAAAAATTATAGCTGTAAAGATGTGAGTGTAAATAACAGATGGTGTTGATTTAGGTCACGAATTTTATGTCTAAATTGAAGTATAATGAAAGACCTTTCCAAAAAGTCCAGCCACGATTGATTTCAAGGTCGGGAAGTTGATCTTTTGATTTTTCTTTGTTAAGGTGTCAAAGCTGTCAAACTGGGACAGATTTTGGGTAAAAGTTTGAGGGTGTCATGTGGTTGTAAAAGTGGTATTTTGACTAGGCCTTCTGGAATAGTTAAGTATTAGGTTATATTAGACTACCACGAAACGGATTCGCGATAAAAACTTGTGGAAGTATTTATTCAAAATCAAAACTTTTTGGTGTGCGTTCAGATCCGAATTTGAGTAGTTGACAAGTTTGAATTTCTTATGAGTATTTGTGTGTGTTATTGGTCCACGGCCTTCTGGCATTAGCTTCTATGCTTATGAGATACCATGGTGAATTTTTGGTGTGAGTTGTTGAGCTTTATTTGTCGTGATTTTATGTGGGCAAAGGTACCCAAAAAATTCTGCGTTTTCTGATTTTAAGAGTGTAAGGGATTTAGTGAGTATTAAGTTATGGTAGTGGTTAGTGTGGTGTCTAGGAGATCTATGGTGGGTCATATGAGTCTTAGACATCCATCATATGTGTATTAGATGGGTTGTAGCTTTTAGCTTGACCTTGTGTAATGTGGATTATTTTTGTGTGCTATAGATTGTGAGTTATTTTAATGGAAGCTGCGGAGTTTAAGGTGAGTTCATAGTCCCATATTGTTACCTTGTTTTAATCTTGGGATGGGAATGATGCTTGTATTAAATGATTTGAATTACTGTGATTATGTGTATTGTGTTAAAGAGCTTAGACTTTTAATTGTTATCGTATTTATGCTATATGTGAACGGTAATGATATGTTGTGTGATAGCTGTGTGGTCCAATTGGGAGGGTGCTTACCCTGTTGCTCGTGCATACGACCTAATTGGAGGGTATTAATTTACCCATTATTTTGGGAGCGGGGTCACGATCCGGCCCGGTATGATGTGTTTTGGGAGCGGGGGTCACGATCCGGCCCGATGGTTGCCTTATGTGTGATGTTGCCTAGTAATATATGTAGCTTATATGATAACTATAATTATTTGTCCAGCTATATTTTGTAATCACAGTGATTTTGGTTGCCTAGTGTGTTTGAGTCTTAAACCTATGAATCTCACAGACGTAATGTTGACATTTTAAGCATTATTTTCAGGTGAGCTTTCTAAGGATAAGATAAAAGGATCTGGATAGACGAGACCTTAGTTGCATTGGAAGTGGTTTATCATCTATGTTTGGATTTATGTTTTGTTTTGGTTATTTTATTTTGGGATATTGTTACAACACTTTGTGTTTGTACATTGCTCTATTTATGTGCATGTAGTTGTTCTCTATGTAGACACCAGGTGTTGTGATGATATCCATGAAGTTACACCCGCGCGTTTCCGCCGTGGCGGGGTGTGACATATAGTGGAATAGGGACATAAAATTCTTAGGTAGGAATACGTTAATGTAGACATTATCGAAATACTTATGACCGATCATACAGGGGATTTCGAGGTTATTCGGATCATGCCGCCTTATCCTCCCTGATCCTCCATCCCTTGATCCATATATATTCCTTTCCAGTGATGGACGATACTCGTACACCTCCTCATTACCCTTCCGAAAAATTACCTTCCTGACGCCATTGGTGAATAAGGCACTACCATCCTTCTCATCAAGGATTACTCCCGACTCATCGACAAATGGTTTACCGAGAACAAGGTTGGTTAATGTTATATTGGTCACTGAGTCTATGTCATCGACCACGGTGAGGTCAATGTTATAGACGAATTCTCCAATCATAACTGATAGATTTTTTATAATTTCGGCGTTATCGATTCCTTCATACAATGTACGTTCAGGGAAGGCTTCGTTGTAAAGGGAAAGGGGGATTATGTTGACAGGGAAGTTAGGATCTATATGAGTATTGGTTAAGAGCTTCTTCCTAGTAGTGCAGGAAATCTTGAAAACTTGAGAGTTGCTTCCCTCAATCCTATCACTATTCCTTTTAGTCATATCTACCAAATTTTTCTCGGGTTCCTCTATAATAGATTTACCCAAAATTGCTGGATTCTTCGTATGCTCTTTTAGTCTCTCTTTCGCTTTATCCAATTTGCCTGAATCTCGTGTGACGGAGTCCTCAAATGAGTTGGCAGGGCTCTTGGCCAATTCGGGGTCTAGCTCTGAGGTTTCATCCTTAACTTTATGACCCTTTTCCAGTTGGTTGTTGGCTCTGGTCAAGTGTAGGAGCATATATTGTGGTGATAGTATTTACAAAATGGATTGGTCCTAGGGGGTTAACAGGGTCCCTCACATCCTTTACCCTTGGGGACAGATGTTTAAAGAGTTTATTAGGACTTTTTATTTTCACAGGGGAGGCTGGCTGATTCATGATGGTAACAGATTTGACCTCTTCAGCCTGAATTGGTTTATTAACAACATGCTCTTTAATAGCAGTTAACAGATTACAAATCTTGTTATTCATATCGGCTTGCTGTTGTCTAAATCTGGTCTCGATTGTGGAGAGCTGTAATTCTTGAGAGAGAATGAACTTTCGCAAGGCATCTTCATAGCTTTTCCTAGGAGTGCTTTGTGATGGAAAATGCCTGGACCATTCGAGTGGAGGGGAATCATTAAAGGATATGCTCCGAGTTTGGTATCCCCTGAAATTAGGTTTATCCTTCCATGCCTCATAGGCCTCGTCAAAGTTTTGAGGACCTCGATCAACTTGTGACGATGTGAATTCCTTATAAGCATGTTTTGGAAGCTCTATGTAGTTATGAGTTTCATGAGGGTCATTACACAATCTACACGCAGAAGTGATTTTTTTCACTTGGCTTGAAGGCTTAGGAACTTCGTAAGATTTCATGAGAAACTTGAATTGTTCCTTAAGTTCCATGATCCTACGGTCGGGAGTGCTAGAATTGTTCGAAGGCAAAGATATTGCCTTGAACGTTTTGTTCAAATCACGGGGATCATTCCAACTTTCGTTTTCATAGAGAGCAAGATCTTCTATGAGTTCCCGTGATTCTTCCGCACTTAGATCACGTAGCTTACCACCATCCGATTGGTCAATGGTACGCCTTGTGGAGAGATTGATATGGTCATAGAAGATTTGGACTTGGAGCCAAAGATCTATGCCATGATGAGGGACTTTTTGGAGTAAGTCCTTGAAACGAGTCCATGCTTCATATAGAGTTTCACCTTGACATTGTTGGAACATCAAGATATCATTTCTAAGCTTGGTAGTTCTCCCCGGTGGGAAAAATTGAGCAAGGAAATGAGTGGTGAGATCATCCCATGAGGTGATGGATCCCGCGGGTAAACGTTCAAGCCATTGACTAGCTTGATCACGTAGAGAGAATTGGAATAGGCGTAATCGGGTCGACTCTCTAGTTGTAACATCAAGGTCTATAGAATCTACGATTTTAAGGAAATCTTTGAGATGTTGATTAGGATCTTCGGAACGAAGTCCATGGAATGCACATCCGCTTTGCACCAACCGGATGGTGTCGGATCGAAAGGGGGACACATTGGCTCCTTGGGTGAGCTCAATAGTGTTTCGATTGCCTTGGTGGCTAGGACGGGAATACTCTCCTAGGGTTCAGGGCCTAAGAGGTTGGTTTTAGTGGTGGGTTTTTTTGTGGTGGGTTGATGGGTTCAAAGACGTTACCACCTTCCATGATGTTGGATGGTAAAGGTTACGAACAAAGACAGAAAGAAATAGATAGACTAAAGAAAACATAAAAATAAAAATAAAATCTTACTAGAAAGGAATCTAGCAAGTAGACCTTATAAAAAGAATTTCTAACCAAGACAATAACTATTCCCCGGGCTGCGGCGCCAAAAATTTGATGCGTGGGAATTGCACCAGGCTTTACCTCTCGAGGGATCTCGAGAAGCTTACAACCCCCACCAGGCAGTGTACCTGATCGTTGTAGTATAGTATAGTGACAAGTACCGGGGGATTGATCGTTCAACTCAGGAATAGTGTCGCTAGGATTAGAAAGCCTAAGAATTAAGTCTAGAGGTGAGGGATGATTCTTTTTGTATTTTTATATTTTATGAAAAGCAATTAAAATCTCGGGTTTTTGGAAGAGTGGGCGGAATTAGTTGCTAGTCAACTAACGCAATAACTAAGATGCACTTAAACTAAAATAACAAAAATATAAATAAAACTAATTACTAATGTGGTGTGAACAATAAATGGAAAAATTGTGTTTACTTAGATTTCATTACTCCCTAGATATCTTTTATAGGTTGATAGTTTGTTACAATTGCATGGATGACGGGTTATATTCCTTAATACCATTCGTGGGGTGGCGTACGTACTTCCCCAACTCTATAAGCTCCTACTTCACTCCTATGTCGAGCCTGCGAGAAGCTCCTAACATGGGATCATTAGAATTCGCTCATGCATTAAATACAACCATAAAAACCTAGTACGCATTGGTTCATGTTTCTTAAGACGTTCAAGCAAGTTACCCTATGGAAGTCTGCCAGTTTTCTTAAGCCTAACATCGAAATCATTCATCCGTAACAACTACAAACAAGCAACCAACCCATAATCAACATCTAGGTTTCACTACATCTAAGCAAACACACAAGAGATCTAGCCTAGCATGTTAAAATCAAGACAAGCGTAAGATATATTCATACAACACATAGACATATTGAATGAATTGAAATGATACTTATCTTAATTGAACATGAAAGGTTTCAAAGGGTAAAAACCCTTGAAAATACTGATAAAATCATGCTAGGGTTTTTTCAAGTTATCTCTCTAATTGTCCTCTCTTAATGAATGAAAATTACAAAACTATATATAGATTTTCCAACGTGATGCATTAAGAAGAGAAATCTGATGCCGTCAACTCGCCGCCCATAGTAATATCGGATTGCCTAGATCCAGATCTGACGCCGTTAAGAGAAAATTATCTCTTGGCTGTCACGTGTAATGGGACGATGACGGCCTATGGTGACCCCGTCATGCCCCTTAGTGTAAAACTCTCTGGACCGTCACGGACTCTATCCACTTCACCTCTTGTTTTACTCTTGACGCCGTCATGTAGAACTTGGTGACGCCGTCAGGTACTGTTCCTAGAAAGGAAAATTAAGACTTTGCGGTTTTCTTCACTTTTATGCTCCAAAAACGTCCAAAATGCTTCCTTTTCCAGGATTCACTCCAAAAGTACCTAAAATCACAAAAGGAATGATTTAGGGCAATATTTGATCAAAAAATTCAATTCCGGGCTTAAATGACCCCCTAAAAACGGATCATTTTTCGCCTCATCAGCAATATATGCAAAGACCACCACTTTTTGAAGCAAATGGTTTTATATATTGGAAAAACCGATTTGAAACTTACGTGAAATCTAAAGATATAGATTTATGGTATATAATCATCGATGGTGATAATATAGCTACGAATAGTAAAGATGAAGATCAAAAGAAATTGATTGCTAAAAATAATGAAGCTAAAATGATGCTTTACAATGCTTTGCCTAAGAAAGAATATGAAAGAGTCTTTATGTGTAAAACCGCCAAAGAAATTTGGCAATCTTTAATAGTCACTCATCAAGGAAACTCACAAGTTAAGGATAACAAAATTGATCTTCTTGTTCAACAATATGAACAATTTGCTATTCCCGAAGGTGAGATTATTGATATTGCATTTGCTAGGTTTAACACTATTATTACTTCACTTAAAGCACTTGATGAATCTTTTTGTAGCAAGAATTTTGTCAGGAAATTCCTTAGAGCACTCCATCCGAAGTGGAGAGCAAAAGTGACGGCAATTGAAGAATCCAAGGATCTTTCAAGCATGTCACTTGACGAGCTAATTGGAAACCTCAAAGTTCATGAAATGGTAATGGAAAAAGATTCGGAAATAGTTAAAGGCAAGAAAGAAAAGGTTAAGTCCATTGCCTTGAAAGCTAGAGTCCAATCAAGTGATGATGAAGAATCTAGTTCGGATAGTGATGATGAAGAATATGCCATGGCCGTTAGAGACTTTAAGAAGTTCTTTCGTAGATGAGGGAAGTTTGTAAGGCAACCTAAAGATGACAAGAAAACCTTCCGAAAAGATCGTGACGATAAGAAAGGAAAGGTTGAAAGGAAATGCTTTAGGTATGGAGACACAAGTCATCTCATAGGAGAATGTCTAAAACCACCCAAAAGCAAGTCTCAACAAGCTTTTGTTAGTGGTGCTTGGAGTGACTATGAAGAAGATGACGATGAGCCGAAGAATGATGAAATTGCTCTCATGGCTCACGATTCAAATGAGGTACTCTCCGACTCATCTTACTCTTCTATTGATGATGACACCTTACAAAAAGAATATAACAAACTTTGTGAATTAAGCTTAAAAATCGTAAACAAAAATAAATTTTTAAAAACAAAAAAGGAGTTTTTAGAAAATGAAGTTTATGAGTTGAAAGAAAAAGCTAAGAGATTAGAAAAGAGTAAAGGTATTGACACATCGTGCAAATCATGTGAAGAGCTTAAACTCGAAATTGAGAAACTTAGAATTACTCAAGATGATCTAATAAAACAAACCACAAAGTATAAGAAGTTCGATAAAAATATTTCTTGTGCGGATGAAATTATGAAACTTTAAAAGTCACCATTTGATAAAACAGGACTAGGTTTCATGAAACTAGAAACTCCGAAGAGTCAAACGAAACAAGAAAAGAAAGCACAAGAAACTAACAAAACTGCTACAGCAGCCAGCGGAACAGACGGAACCCAAAATAGGGTTCCGTCCGTTGAACCCAAAGGTTCAGCCGGGTCTGCAGCAGCAGTGACAGCTTCCACGTCGGATCGTTCAAAATTTGTTAAAGCCACATATAAAAATGAAACAAAACCTGCTACTAAAACTGGAGTAGGACTTAGTAAAAACGAGTTTAGAAGTAGAACTACTCAACCGAGACCTAAGACTCCTATTCCCAAACGCCCCTTTCCAATGAGTAAGTACAACACACGACCAAACTACCAACATGTTTGGAACCAAAACACTCCTGGACATTACCAAACTCCAAAATACATGTCATGGAACCCTTATGTTCTATTTTCATACTTGGATCAAGTTAATGGTATGTTTAACCAAAATGGACCCATGAGAAATTGGGGACCAAATGTTTGAGTATTTTTCATAAAATAGGTGTGCCTTAAAGTATCTTTGGAACCGGATGAATTGATTAAAGAAAACGGTTGTTCAAGGCACATGACGGGTAACAAAAGCCTCTTCTCAACTTATCACAAATGTGATGGAGGTAATGTTACATTTGGTAGTAAAGCTAAGAGCAAAATCATCGGAAAAGGTTCAATCTCTCATGACTCTCTTTTTATAGATGATGTAGCTCATGTTGATAACTTAGGTTTTAATCTCATTAGTATTAGTCAACTTTGCCGTAATAAGTATAACGTCCTTTTTAGTCAAAATGGAAGTAAAATACTTAAAGATGGCATAACCATTGCCAAAGGTGTTCTTAAGAACAACGTGTATGTCATGAAGATGGATCAAACATCTAGAGACAAACTTTGTCTTACTTCATTAGATGAATCTTCAACTTTATGGCATAGATGTTTAGGACACGCTAACTTGAGACTTATACAAAACCTCTACTCCAAAGACCTAGTTCGAAACCTACCTAAGTTGAAATATGACCAACACTTTTGTGACGCTTGCAAAGTCGGTAAACAAGTCCATAGTAGCCATAAGGCTAAAAACTTGGTTTCTACATCTAGGTGTCTAGAACTTTTGCATATGGATTTATTTGGTCCATCCGCTATACAAAGTTATGGAGGTAACTTCTACACTTTGGTCATACTAGATGATTACTCAAGATATACTTGGACAAAATTTTTGAAAACTAAAAATGAAGCTTTTGATAAATTTGAGATTCTAAGGAAGAAAATTCAAAATCGAGTAGGGTCTAGTATTGTGTCTATTAGAACGGATCACGGTCGTGAATTTGATAATGAATTTCAATTTGGAAACTTTTGTGATAAAAATGGAATTACTCATAACTTTTCGGCTCCACGTACTCCTCAATCTAGTGGTGTAGTAGGACGTAAAAATCGGACTTTGCAAGAGATGAGTAGAACAATGCTTAATGAACAAAACATTCCACAAAAGTTTTGGTGTAACGCCGTTGACACATCAACGTACATTTTAAATCGAGTCTTAATTATATCATTTTTGAATAAAACTCCGTATGAACTATATAAAGGTAAAAAGCCTACATTAGGATACTTTAGAGTGTTTGGGAGTAAATGCTTTATTCTTAACACCAAGGATTATCTCACCAAATTTAACCCAAAGTCTTATGAAGGTGTATTTCTTGGATATTCACAAAATAGTAAAGCTTACATTGTTTTAAACAAAGAAACCTTAAGAGTCGAGGAATCGTTGAACGTAACATTCGAAGAGAGTCCACCTCCCTCTAAGACATCACCTTTGGTATATGATGACTTAGTTGAAAGTCAAGCTATTGAAAATAAAGTGATCTTAGAAAATGACAAGGAAGATGAACCATTAAGCAAAGAAATTATTAATGTTAAACAATCCAAAAGTCATCCATTAGATAATGTCATAGGAAAAATTAATGAGAGAACACTAAGATCTAAAGCCCAAAATGAAAGTAACGACTTTTGTTTCGTGTCAACCATTGAACCGAAAAACATTAATGAAGCCATAAATGATGAGTCTTGGGTAATAGCCATGCAAGAAGAGTTAAACCAATTTGTAAGGAATGATGTATGGACATTAGTTCCTCAACCAAGGAGTCAAACAATAATTGGAACAAAATGGGTTTTTCGTAATAAAATGGATGAAAATAGAATTGTGTCTAGAAACAAAGCTAGGCTAGTAGCACAAGGATATAATCAATAAGGAGGCATTGACTATGATGAAACTTTTGCTCCGGTTGCTAGGCTCGAGTCAATTAGAATCTTACTTGCATATGCATGTGCACACAATTTTAAACTCTTTCTAATGGACGTCAAAAGTGCATTCTTAAACGGGGTTATATATGAAGAAGTGTATGTTGCTCAACCACCGGGCTTCATCGATTTTGAAAAACCTAATCATGTTTACAAACTTAAAAAGGCTCTTTATGGACTTAAGCAAGCTCCAAAAGCATGGTATGATCGACTTAAAACCTTCCTAGTTGACCATAAGTATACCATGGGCTTAGTCGATAATACTCTCTTCACTAAGAAGAAAGGTTCACATATTATCATAGTCTAAATCTATGTTGATGACATTATATTCGGATCAACTTGTCAAGAATTATGCGACGATTTCTCAAAAATCATGCATGACGAGTTTGAAATGAGTATGATGGGAGAACTCAACTTTTTCCTTGGACTCCAAATTAAACAACTAGAAGATGGTATTTTCTTTAACCAATCCAAATACATTAAGGACATGCTTAAGAAATTTGGTCTAGAAGATTCGAAACCAATCAAAACGCCCATGTCCACAGAAACAAAAATCACCAAGGATGAGGAAAGTGAATCCGTAGATAGCAATAAATATAGAGGTATGATTGGAAGTCTACTTTACCTAACGGCTAGTAGACCTGACATTATGTTTAGTGTTTGTCTATATGCTCGTTTTCAAGAAGATCCTAAGACAACTCATCTTGGAGCCGTTAAAAGGATTTTTAGATATATTAAGGGCACTACACATTTAGGTTTATGGTATCCCAAAGAAATGGGAATAGGCACCATAGTGTATGCCGACTCGGATCATGCCGGTGACTATGTTGATAGAAAAAGCACAAGTCGTACTTGTACTTTTGTTGGACATTGTCTCACCTCATGGTTCTCTAAGAAGCAAACGGCTCTCGCTATCTCAACAACGAAAGCCGAATACGTTTCGGCCGGAAAGGGATGTCAACAAGCTCTTTGGATGAAGCAAGCTCTTGTCTACTACGGAATTCAACTTAACGACATCACCATTCTTTGTGACAACAAAGGAGCCATTGATCTTAGCAAAAACCAGTTCAACATGCTTGTACCAAACATATTGAAATTCGTCATCATTTCCTTCATGATAACATTCAAAAAGGAAACATCTCAATTGAGAAAGTTTCTTCCGAAGACAACATAGCCGACATCCTTACAAAACCTCTTAAACGAGAACCATTTAACCTCTTTAGGCTAGGCCTAGGACTTATGGAACTTATCTTGTAGTTCTAGACATTAGACAAAAATCATAAAAATCAAAACAAATCAATAAGTCTTTTTCTCAGCAGAGTCGGCGGAACCCTCAGCCATAACGGGCAGAACCCTCTTTTTGGTTCCGCCGTATCCGCCGACCTGCAGAATTTTTTTTTGTTTATATTAAACCAAACACCCATTATCTCATACCACCACTTCCAAACTACTACTATTCACTTCACCATTCATCCACAACTACGAATTTTTGGTCCTTCCTTCATTCACATTGCTCATCAATCATCATTGTAAGTATTCTAAACATGATTACACTCCTGATCTGAGTCTAGGAATTCTATTTTTGCACAAAAACAAAAACTTGGGGTTATGCTTTAACTTAAGAATCTCATGCTTGAAATTAGGTGCTTAAGAAAACTAATCATGTTTCCCATAGTTAGGAATTGCATTATTATAAGCTATTAACATGTTTACTAAAACACCCCCTGTCAAATTCTTGCAAAAATTTCTCACAAATAGGACAAACATTTTTTCGTCCCACATTGTGAAGACAAAATCAAAACGTTATGTTCAAAAACATCACTTGTATAATGTCTCTTGAATGCTAAAGGAAAAACATAACCAATATGTATTTTCGGGTACATTCAAACGAAGCTACATTGAACTAGGAGCGCTTGGGTTATCTTTTGTTGTATAACAAAACTTGCATTCTAAAACGTTTTTGAGCATCAAAATGAGTCAAGATAACCACACCTCCACATTGTTTTCATATAGGCACACACTAGAACATCCACATTACAATAGTCGTTTACTTAGACTAAAATGTGAAAGTTTGTTTTTCTAGGAATCATCATGCCTCCTCTAACCTATTACGACCACAAGGACACCATTAAGTACCTACCTAAACACCACAAAACCAAAGGTCTTACTCCAACTCAAATCGACGTTTTCAAAGCCTTAGAAAAACGTTATGTCCACGAAGGTAGAACCATTGAACCATCCTTCATAGAAGGTACAAACCTACCTATGGAACTTGCAACCATCAACTTTGATTGTCTCTTAGAAATCGATGAGCCTATTTGTCCTAGTTTTATTTTGGAATTTGATGCATTCGTCACTCTTTCCTCGGATGAGTATGATCGCATGTCTATTAACTTTAGGGCTAGTGGTCATCAATACTCCTTCACTCTCGATGAATTTGCTCAAATCCTAGGTGTCCAAATCGTGGTACTTGCATCTACTCTGACAAGCATTCCCTCTCAACTCTTGACACACTCATTGACCGCATCCATCCCTATGATACCCTTCTTGTGTCCAAGGATGAACTTCATGACCACCTCTTCATTAGGACCACCAACACTAGGAGAACCCGTACCGGAAATGAGGTCAACAAGGACCCATATGGTATGGAACTCAATGAACTCAAGCCCCAATTCAAGAAATGGGAAGAACTCCTTAGAGCCAATGTCATTAGCACCATAGGAAACCGGGATCATATCAATGTTTGCCTTTGCTACATGCTCTACTCCTTGTCCGTTAGGCAACCCTTCAACCTTGCCTACTACATGGCCAAGAGAATGGCTGACATTCCCGTGCAAGGCACAACGGCTATGCCGTACGGAATGCTCTTGACCCGTCTCTTTAGGTTCATTTCTCCCATTCCGGCAACTCCTAGAGGTCTTCGCCTAGACTACTCTATCATTCCACACACTTTTGTCCCACTAAGTGATAAGAGAGTCTACAAAGCCCAAGAAAACGTCCTCATCCTCCTACCTCCTCATCATCATCCTCAATGAGTGAAGATGAGACGTTGCCCAACTCTAGGCTCCCACCTCTAGAATACCTTTCCCAACTTCCGGATATTCCAAATGAGTCGACAGAGTCCAAGCAAACAAAGGGGATGTTCAAAAATCTCAGGAGTTTCCTTGGAAAGCTCAAGAAGAAGATTGACCGTCAATGAGAGCGGGTGTGTAGGAGTGTTTCGCACAAGGTGCTATTTGAACAATTTGGTTTTTAAACAATGTGTTCTATGAATATATGTGTTTGTAGGGATATTTGGTAACATTTGGAATTTGTATGAACTAACTATGATGCAGGACGACAACATTTGGCATGTTATCAAATTTTCAAGTTTATGAAAATTTCACTAAGTATAGTGAAATTCGCTAGCCCCCGGTCAAAGTCCAATGGTATGCGTGTTTACATGTCCAATTTTTGCATTTCCTAACCAGATATGAATTATATTTTTGTTTTTAGGAGTTTTCAAAAAATTTAAAAATTGTCTCGCGGGTCAAAACGTGGGACTGCCTTGTTTTTCAAGCCTGGCGAAACTGGCGGCACCCTCAAACGGGTTCCGCCAGTGTAATTTTCTGGGCAACCCAGTTTTAGTCCAACGAACCGGACGGAACCCAAAATGGGGTTCCGCCTGTGTTTCGCGAGGGTTCCGCCAGTAAACCTGCAGATTTTTTTTTTTCGACATTTCAACTTCCACTCAACAACAAATCATTCTTTTTAAGATAGAAACCCATTTCCTACTATTTGTTAAGCACATTAGGGGTCTTTCTCATCCTCTAGAACTCATAGAAAACCATTTCCCGCCAAATTTCAAACTTAGCTATAACCACCTCAAGGAACCTTCACCCATAAAGGAAGGAACCCTTCCAAAGGTTCCTTGCAATCCGTGAAACATATACCTTCAACCAATTTGCCAAAACCGCTAAGCATTTAGTGCAAATCTTTGTCTTCTTCCTCCACCATTTTCATTGGATTGACTTCCAATGATTTGACAACCTTCATTAATCTTCCAAATCATTAGCAACCTCCATTTGTGTATGGCTAAACATCAAATCCAAACACTCCTTCCCACACTTCTTCACCTCTATAAATTTAACCATCTTAAAACACCCTCAAATCACACCATCACCATCACAATCTCTGATCCTAAACCTCTAATCAACCATTTTAACAATGACAAAGTCAACAATCACCTCTCAACCATCTTGACCCGTTCGGAGAACCGCCCGCATAAGTGACAAACCACTTTGGTCAAACCACACAATCAACTTAAGTTCTTTATCCTCGGATGAATTCTCCTCACCCATCAAAAATGAACATTTTCTAAACCTTGCATCTCCATCTCCATCACCCAAAGGACTCAATGAGCAAACTACTCCACCACCAACAAAATCACCCATTGACCCAACTCCACCAAGTGCACCAATCCAAACATCCAAAACACCATCACCATCAACACTACCTAAACTTGAACCAATGGAGTTATTTGGGTCTCCTCCAACATCACCACATCCTTTTGTACAAGATCTCAATGATCTTCCACCAAGATCAATAAATCCACCACCTTTGATAAATGAAAAACCAAGGCCATTGCTTGACCAACATGAGCCTTTTGACCACAACCAATCACCACAACAAGAGTACCACCACCCAAAACCATTGTTGTTTCACCCTATCTTCAATGACATCCATGGTCCTCTATATGGAGAACCCAACTTTGAAAACCATGATCACCCAATTCCACCACATTCTCAATCCCAATCCTTTGAGTCTTTCTTTCCTTCTTATGAGGAAATTCAAAGCATGGTCGAAAATCACCTCCATCAAGTAATGGAATTTCAAACGACCTTGCTTGACCCTATACCAAACCCATCCTCCACTCAAGAAACTAACAACAACACACCACCACCACCATCATCAAACGACCCGTTTCCACCCACTCATCACCATGTTTGCTGATGAGGCAAAAAATGATCCATTTTTAGGGGGTCATTTAAGCCCGAATCCGAATTTATTTGATCAAATATTGCCCTAAATCGTTCCTTTTGTGATTTTAGGTACTTGGAGAGTGAATTCTGGAAAAGAAGCCATTTTGGACGTTTTTGGAGCATAAAAGTGAAGAAAACGGCAAAGTCTCAATTTTCCATGCTGGGAACAGTACATGAAGGCGTCAAGAGTAATTCCCTGACGGCGTCAAACCTCAATAATAAAATCCGAGAGTTCATGAAGGCGTCAAGAGTTTTCCTGACGGCATCAAAACCCTAAGAATTAAAATCCGTAGTTGATGACGGCGTCACACACAGGGCGTCAAGAGTAATTTGTGTGACGGCCTAGGCCTTGACGGCGTCAGAAGTAGATCAAGGCCGTCCGAGGAAGTATTTGGCGGCGAGATGACGGCGTCACACCTTTGTTCTTGACGCCGTCATCCTTATTTTCCTATATATAGTTTTCTAGTTTTTCACATTAAAAAAGAGAGAAGTTTTGGGAGAAACCCTAAAGACAATTTTGGTGCAACTTTTACAGGTTTTTCAAGGGTTCCAAACCCTTGATACCTTGCATTGTAATTGAGATAAGTGTTCTTCTAATTCAATCAATATGTCTATGTGTTGGTTGTCTATATCTTGTTCTTGTCTCAATTCCATTATGCTAGGCTAGATCTCTTTTGTGTTTGCTTAGATCTAATGAAACCTAGATATTGATTATGTGTTGATTACTTGTTTATTCTTGTCTTGGATGAATGATTTATATGTTAGGCTTAAGAAAACTGGCAGATCTCCAAATGGTAACATGCTTGAACGTCTTAAGAAACATGAACCGAGGCGTACTAGGTCTTTATTGGTTGTATTTAATGCATGAGCCACTGTTTACAATCCCTATAGTTGTGCTGGGCATGGTGTAGGAGGAGATAAGAGCTCATAGAATTGGGGAGTTATGTATGCCACCCCATGAATGGTATTAAGGAATATGATCCGTCATCCATGCAATTATAACAAGTAATTAACGTGTAAAAGATATCTAGGGAGTAGTGAAATCTAAGTAAACACATTTTCTCCAATTACTGCTCACAACCTTAGTATAAATTAGTTTAATTTCATTTTTTTAGTATTTTATTTTGATTGCATCTTAGTTTGGGTTAGTTGAATAGCAACTAATTCGGCCCACTCTTCCAAAACCCCGAGATTTTAATTGCTTTCTAAAAAATATAAAAATACAAAAATAATCATCCCTCACCTTTAGAACTAGTAATTAGGCTTTCTAATCCTAGCGACACTATTCCTAAGCTGAACGATCAATCCCCCGGTACTTGTCACTATACTATACTACAACGATCAGGTACACTGCCTGGTGGGGGTTGTAAGCTTCTCGAGATCCCTCGAGAGGTAAAGCCTGTTGCGATTCCCACGCATCATTTGCTCACAATGTGAGCAAATGCTCAAAATAGGTGAAAGCATCAATATGTTGCTTCACCAATTTCAAGATGAAACCGGCTTTGCTATACAACACATCATCGACCGTTTGGATGCTCTTTCCCACCCAAACAAATCCTAGACCAAGTTTGGAGGCTTTTTGCCCCATTCAGGAAATGTGTTGAATGACTTCTACTTATAGAAGTAGGATTTTATTTTTCTTTTATTTCTTGGTTATTTTTTATCTTTTATTTTTATTTTTAGAAGTAGGAGGATATTTTTCATTTCTTGTCTTTTGACTTTTATAAAGTCAAATTTTACTTGAAATGACTTCTTTTACTACTTTCTTATTTGCATTGTTGGTTGATCATATATGAATTGTGATTGTGGTTGCTTATATTCTCATATAGTGTGGTGACCACAAGCATGATTATATGTCATTATCACCAACTAACCATTTTTTTGTAGATTCAAAATCCATGATTCCTATCTTGGCACTCATTTTAGGTGGAGTGTCGACCAAGGGGGAGCAAGTGCATAATTCCGCTTCGCTACTCTTCTTTTTGTTTTCACAAAAAGGGGGAGAAAGATATATTAACTTATAAACATAAAAATAATTTTCATCACTTAAGTAAAATAAGTTTAATATAACATTTTTTTTAAGTCTTGGCACTAAAATTTGTGAGTTACTTAAAAACAAAGTTTATGTTTTGTCATCAACAAAAAGGGGGAGATTGTTAATACAAATATCGCCTAAAAACGTTATTTATATTTTACGATCTTTGCTAAGTTTTGTTAACGACAAAGTGTAAACTTTAGTTTTTAGTAAAACATACTTTTAGTTTAAAGACTTGCATAATTAGACATTTGCTACATTTACATTTCATATAAAACACAACACTTTTTATATTTCTTAAAATAGAAAAACATTACATTTACATATTTCTTAATATAGTAAATGTTAAACATCACATCATGCATTTATGGTAAGTTTGTGTGTTTGACTAACCATAAGTTTTCTTACACAAGTAAGTATTTGACTAGAAATAAGTTGATGTGACGTTGGTTGGTTTAGAAAGATTTATTGCAAAACCTACTGTCAGCCTGGCCGAACCTTGGAGGTACACGGGCGGAACCCATCTGAGGGTTCCACCGTATCCGCTAGTGCTGCTGAAGGACTTGCTATAAATACCAAGCCATTTGTTAGAATTTTGGTTGATCACTTCTCATTACATTTTACACATACACATTCATATCATTCATCTAACCCTTTAACATTTCATTTTGTGTGAAGACTCTTTTGTAGCAAAGAAGTTCACAAGTACATATAAAGTTACAAGTATTCAACACAACATTGCAAGACTTGATAGCTTAGCATCGTGTAGACTTTGTGTAGTTTACACTTCATTTGATTGTGTGATTTCAATTGTGATCGGTTAGTATTTTAGGCCTTAAAATACATAGTGTGACGGGAGTTGTTGTACCCTTGTAAAAGAACTAACGGGAGTGGTTGTACCCTTGTAAAAGAACTCGACATCTAACTTAGTGTCGGTAATCGTGTAAGCAATGTGTAAGGTTTTCTCCGCCAGTGAAAGGAGCTTGTTGACTAGTGAAAGAAACTCTCGAGTTGGATACTCGGGGCGTGGACGTAGGGCAAGGAAAAAGAGTCCTTGTAGCCAAACCACGATAAATACTCGTGTTGTGGTTTGATCATTTCTTTCTTTATACTTGCATGTTATATATTGTATTTGTGTTTATATCTTTGATTAAACGGAAAGTTTCAAAAGATAATTAAACGAAAAACCGGTAAAATATTCAACCCCCTTCTAGTTTTCCACACATATTATTCATCTGATGAAGAAAATAACAACCAATTAAATCGAAAACTATCTAATAGGGGCATAACCAGGCTAGCTAAGTTTCGCCTTCAATATGGCCATCCTAGTCAAATAAAGCACAAGGTAAACCGTTGATGCGTTGAATAGGGTTGCAGGGTTAAACAGAGCACTGTTTGCGAGTTTTTTAGGAGATGTGGTTTGTAAGCACATAGGTTTGAAGGTTCTATCCTGGAAAGGTGGATAAAGATTCAAGACAAAAATTATGGGATGAAATCACGGTACATATATACTAATTATTAACCGAGTACTACATATATAAGTTTAATTTATCAATTATCTGCAACTAATTACAACATTCTGTTAATCTTTGCAGTGATATTTTGATGTTGACGTGACATTCAAAAAGGTGGTAATGAACCGTCTTGGTCAACTGCTAAGGAATTACAGAATGTAACTCAGAGAAAAATACATATTGCCCAACCTAGATACACCTTCGAAAATGAGTGAATGCCCGATAAAGTATAGTACAATTATGACACAAGAACAATGGGTTGAGTTTGTAACCTACACGACCACCAATGAATAGAAGGTTTTAATTAGTCATCTTTATTTAAGTCTATACGTCATTTCATAATTTTTAGTTTGCAGCATTACCGCATCTAAATGCCTTATGATTTTGTGTTTTTAGGAGAAATCAGATAAAGCTAAATTGTCGCGTTCCAAAAATATTTATCAGCATAAAATGGGATGAGGTGGATATGTTTATGTTAAAGAGAAAATGGTAAGGTTATACATACTGTTTGTTTTACTAATTGATCAGACTCGATTATCTTGGTTTAACTTTACATATATGTGTATGCACTTGATGTCCATTAGATCGGAAAAAAAAAAGAAATTGAAGCAGATGTTGAACCGCCGTATGGTGTATTGTGGATCAAAGGAAGGCGAAACAAAGACGGAGAATCTCCAGATGCTGAGATTAGTTCATTGGCAGATAAACTTGTAAATTTGGTTGCAAATTCTATTATTATGCTTATATACCAGCAGCATTAACTTTGTACTAGCCGTACTAACTTGTATACTAGCAATACTAACTTTTAATACCAACAATTCCCATATTTTTTTGCACAAAGAAGCGGATGAAAAGATCAAGGAAGGAACCTTGGATGTTGATGATGGCACTGATGCCATGACAGTTGTGTTTGGTAAGGAAAAGGGAGGTTATGCAAGAGGAGTGGGAAATGGAGTTACATATAAGAGGTATTTTAATCTTCCTCGAACTAGAAAAGAAACTGATGAAAGACTTGAGTTACTTCAAACTCAACTTGATAATGAGAGAAGTGAGCGTAAAAAAAAAGATCTACTGCTCAAGAAACTGTCCACCGAGATGACAGAAAAAGATGAGCAGGTCCAGAAATTGTCCACTGAGATGGCAGATACAAAGGGAATGTTTGCTAAACTGCTTAGTCAGTTGAGTTCACAAGGGATGCAATTGGATATGCCATCTCAATTTCCATTAGACTCAGATGTAAGCCATTTTTAATGTTGTTAACAATTTCATTTTCTAATGCTAACACCAATGTATTTCTTAATTTAATTTAATTATATTGCAGGTGACGACTCCAATGGCCATTAATAATATAGATATCATCGCTAATGATCAGGTGGTCGACGGAACTCAGACCAGTGTTGGTGTACGTGCACGTGATAAAGATGCGATAATTCAGAAGAAGCCTAATGGGATTGAAACTTTGGAACCGGTAATGGAAACAATGGTAAGGAGTAAAACATCCCCATTTGATTTTTTAACTTTACCCACATGACTAATGTACTGTGTTTTATATATACATATAGGAACGTGTTAAAAATGTTAAGAAAACACCAAAGCCACGACAAAACGGGTTTGCAGATTCCCAATCGCAAGGAGATGCATCTCCAACAAAAGAACTACCAAAAGTATGTATTTCAACATGTTTCTTTTTATTCTTTTTTTTAAATAATGTACCGTGTTTTATATATACGTATAGGAACCTATTATAAATGTCATACCTAAGAAAACGGCTAAGTCACGACGAAACGGGTCTCCAGCTTCCCTATCGTAGGATAAAGTGTCTCCAACAACACAAGCATAAGTATGTATTTCAACATGTTTCTTGTTATTCTTAATTTTGTTTAAATAATTTCTGATATATACATATGAAAAAATTCTTTTTTTTATTCAATCAACTGCGAACTGTGGCACATAAAGAAAGCAAATATTGTTGCTTTGGGTCGCATACACAAGATTCAAGGAAACCAAATGCTGCATAACCAACCACTCCTAAATGATTGCTACAGAGTCTCAATTGATAAATCGTTAGTGGATGCAGCATACATACCGAACGTAGGGAATAATGGGTTAAAAACAGTTAGGGAAGGCGTAGGTTGTTTCTTTGCATGGCCAAAGGATCAAGTTATTCTTGCTCATGAGGAGGTACATACATGTGTTTTTTCAACGTACATATATATATAATTTTTCATATTAAATTCAATGTTTGATACAAGCGTCTTTTGTTTACTACAGGTTACACTACCAACTACGAAACCAAAGGTTGGTGAAAACATTCCTGGACCAAAATTACAACCATAGCGCAAAAATTATGTCTCTACAACAGAAGTGCAAAAGCAAGTTAAGGCGGGCCCGGGGAAGATTCAAAAGGTTTTAACTTTTAGTAGTTGAGAATTTGATTATATGCGATATTAAAATTATATATATATATATATATATATATATATATATATATATTGTTCATTTATATACATTCAAATTTTATTGAATTTGAAATTGCTTTTTGTTTTTAATTTTGTTTTATATATATACTAGCAGTAGTAACTATGATCCAGCAGTACTAACTTAGTACTAGCAATACTAACATCATTAGTCACTCTTTCTTTAATTTGATGTGTGACTAAATATTAGAATATGTAACACAAATTAAAAATTCATGTGACCATTGGATGAACATTAGTCACACAAAACACACATGCCTGCACCTTAAACATCATATGGTCACACTTATTAACACTTTTGGCCACTATTTGCTTAATTGTATATGACTAAATACCCAAAAAAACATGCGTTGTGTGACTAAATATTACAAAAGGCCACACAAACATAAAATTCATGTGGCCATTGGATGATCAATAGTCACACATTCTTCATTTTAAACAGCATATGGTCAAACTTATTAACGATTTTGGCCACTGTTTGCTTAATTGTATGTGACTAAATACCCAAAAGAAACATGCTTTGTGTGACTAAATATTACAAAAGGCCACGCAAACATAAACTTCATGTGGCCATTGGATGATTAATAGTCACAAAAAATACACATTTCTTCATTTTAAACAGCATATGGTCACACTTATTAACGATTTTGGCCACTGTTTGCTTAATTGCATGTGACTAAATACCCAAAAGAAACATGCTTTGTGTGACTAAATATTACAAAAGGCCACGCAAACATAAACTTCATGTGGCCATTGGTGATCAATAGTCACACAAAATACACATTTCTTCATTTTAAACGGCATATGGTCACACTTATTAACGCTTTTGGCCACTGTTTGCTTAATTGTATGTGACTAAATACCCAAAAGAAACATGCTTTATGTGACTAAATATTACAAAAGTCCACGCAATCGTAAAATTCATGTGGCCATTGGATGATCAATAGACACACAAAATACACATTTCTTCACTTTAAACAGCATATGGTCACACTTATTAACACTTTTGGCCACTGTTTGCTTAATGGTATGTGACTAAATACTTAAAACAAACATGCTTTATGTGACAAAATATTACAAAAGGCCACGCAAACATAAAATTCATGTGGCCATTGAATGATCAATAGTCACACAAAATACACATTTCTTCACTTTAAACAGCATATGGTCACACTTATTAACACTTTTGGCCACTTTGTGTTAAATTGTATGTGACTAACTCCAAAAAAAACACCCATTGTGTGACTAAATCACCACAAATGTCACATTTATTGTATATTCATGTGGCCACAGGACGAGAAATAGTCACACAAAATACACATTTACTAGAAAGAATCATCTCAAATGTCACATAAATTATATATTTATGTAGCCAAAGGACGAACAATAGTTACTCTCAAAAAACATTCGTGTGACTATAAGGTATTTTCGGTCACTGATAATAACTAATCCAACAAAACTTGTGCCTAATTTGTCACACATATTCGGGGTTTTGGTCACTCTTTTTCGATGGAAAAGGCTACGAACTCAACAATGTGACCATATGCCACCTACGGAGGCGGGACCTATGATGACACACAACGAAAAAAACGTGTGTGACTATATGCATATCGTCACACATTTTTGGCGTGACCAATACAACTTTTTGTACCAGTGTTAATTCATCTCTTTACTTTTCATTTTTGCATTTGCCGCCTTATATTTATATTTGCATTGCATTTATATTTGTGTGGTTAGTTGCTTATATCATGTTCACTATGTTTATGGCATGACATGATTCTTGTGTTATGTTTGTGTTGTGATCTAGTTGATAATATCTCTAGTTGTTTTAGATATATAATTGAGACTTTCCATATTGGGTCACACTTGATCGGGTGTTTGATACAAAAGATTTAAGTTTTTAAATGGAAACGTATTCACCCCCCCCCCTCTACGGTTTCCACACACTCTCCTTTGTCCTCAAGAAAACTCTTTTCCTTCTCATACATAATTCAAACCACTCCTTGTCTCCCCTCAAAGAGCCTTGTGTAACACCCAAAATGTGTTTTTAGGTATTATATTACGAGCATGCCATTGTAATAAGTTGAATATGACTTTTATGAGTCAGGAGACTCGATATGATTGGTTGGTCAATAGAAGTTAAGTTTTAGTCAAAACTAAAGTCAAATGCACATGAATTATGTTTAGTAGAAAGTATCATGTGTCACATATATGAAGGGATAAGACGTAAGGACTAAAGTTGTCAATTGGCCAAAAATGAAATAGCTTAAGTGTGAAGTAAGTCATATACATTTCATAAGTTTCTGGAATTGTCTGGTGTTTATGTGTGTGTCGAATACAAGAAAAATGAAGGAAAAGAAGACCAAGTTTAATGATTAATCTTATTAAATTATGTGCTCCCATAGCAAGAGAAAGCCTTGTGATGATTCTATATGAGAAACTAATCTTATATTTGAATTAGTTGGTGAATTAAAGAGATAGGGTTTATGTACCTAATTTGAGGGAATTAGGTAAATAATATTTTAAGCTAATTAATGAGGTATTAGTGTTCATGGGATATGTTTAGTTTAAATAAAGTGGAGGTTTCATTATATGGATCATATGATGACTAAAGATGATGATAGGTTGTATACACTCATGGGTTTTGTTTATATGTGACAATTATCGTTTAGGAAACAAGGATGGTTATGGTGATTATTGGTAAACATAGCTTTGGAGCTAAGGTAAGTAATTTGACTAGAACAAAAGATTATATTAAGTTTATCACATTTTGTGTTATGTGCCTTGAGTTATGTTTTGATTGTTATAAGGATCTATAAGGCTTAAGTTTTAATGTACTTGGATTAAAATTATAGTAAGGCTAGTTGGCTAAACTAGCTAGGAAGTGGTTTGTTTGGATATAATGTTAATGATGATACGTGAAGCTTACTGTTGATGTGGAAGGAAGCAAGTGATTTTATGATTATAGTCTCTTGGACTAGTAAGTGTTGTTTATGATGCAAATGTGTATAAATGATATATGATAGCTTGTTATGTCTATTACTTACTAAGTGTAGTGCATACGGTTTAGTGTTTAACAGTTTTATAAGTTTGTTTGAATTCTGGATGGCTTGGATAGTAGCTTATAGTGCCAATAAAGGCTAGAACTGCTGGCTGATATTAGACAAGCATATATGATAGATACCGAGCTCGAAGTAATGTTGAACCCCCAAGTTGATGTTATAGTGTTTTAAAATGGTTTATAATTGTTGTCGTTAGGTGTCCAAGTCCATGCATTGGCTTTGAAATGGTGGTCTTATATGTTGTGTAAATTGTATTTGAAAGTGGTTCGAAATGGGTGTTTGACAAACCCTGTAATTTATGTTTCTGTGAGTCATTTAGACCACCATTATTTCAGAAAATGAAGTAATATATTGTTTAAATGAGTTCTGGAAAGTTTGGTGAAGTATCAGACTCGAGAAATTGGGTTCCCGAGCAAAAATGCAGATTTTGGGCGCTGATACACCAGCTGGGTGGCTAGCAGATGTCTGCTTGAGCAAAAAACCCCAACCGGCGGTGGGGGACTCGGCCGGCAGCTGACAGCACATTTTCAGTTTTTGCCGAAGTTTGAAAAATCATATATCTTAAACCGTAAGTCGTTAGGAGTCGTGGCACCTATCGTTTTAAAGGTAATTGAATCTAGTTTCTTTTAAAAATACTTTCAGGGGTTGGTTTGTAATATAATTTTATCAGTTGATTAAACGTAACAGAAGGTCAGCTTTAATGTTCTGTTTGAGCAAAAATTTTTTGTCAAATTTGGTAAGGGGCATTTCAATTTGGTATTAGAGTTTTGGTTTAAGTGAATTAGTTTACCATTATAGGTTGCATAAACTTAGACCACTTGTAGATACATGAGTCGTTAATGTAAAGTAGTGCAAAAAGTGAATGCCTTAGTTATAGGGTAGATTAATTACTTACGGCTATGATGATAATTTTGTTTAGACATGAATAGATTATATGGTGTATTTTTTGAACTATAGATTAAATGATTGAGATGTAATGAGGATTGAATGCTTGATTAAAGCTAATAGTTTGGAATTTATTATAAGTAAGGAATGGCAGAAGTACACGAGCAATATATGCTTATGTATATGTATAGAAACATATGGTAAATGTGTGAGGCTAAAATTATAAATGAGGTAAAATGTAACATGCGTTAAGATGAATTGAAACTCGAATAGAGTCATATGATATGTTTAAAATGTATGGTAGCCTAGACAAGGTTGAAAACCTTGTTAAAGAAAATGTTGAGATGTTGAGAAAACTATGCGTATATAAATAGAAAGTGAATGAAATGGTGATATAAGCATGTACCCGCGTTGTGGGTCAATGCATACACATAATAGAAGTACTTGATCAAAGTACGTGAATAATAAGAGTATAAAAACATTAAAATAATACTAGCTTGGATCCAACATTAAAGGCATAAAGGCATCGTGAAATGCAAAGAATGATAAGTTCGGGAGGTGTATGAAAATGGTAAAGGCATGGTGAAATCTTAATAACGATAAGTTCGAAAGGTGTGAGAAAATGGTAAGTACATTGCAAAATGTCATGGATGATAAGTTCACGAATGTTGGGTTCATAAACTGGATGTCCGGATGATCCAAACCACTTATCCCATACAAGTGTAAATCTTGGTGTCTATCTCTTAACCTCTTTATATTGGTTTTTTGTTCACACGCCCACACACGAGCTTGAGACTTATATTTACTTAAAACTAAAATAAGTCGAAAACAACGTATCACCCCTCTTCAGTTCTACAACTTTCAACCTCAAGTTATTTTATCTATTTACTATTTGTATATACGACCCTAGATCGCCTTCACTACAAAACTGTCTTTTGGGTCATCATGTAGTCAATAATATGCGACATTGTCAATATGCCTCCCAAAATGGTCTCTAATTAAAAGTGTTAGGATATCTTCTTTACACGCTGGAGTATTTAGTGTATAAAGGTGATGCACAATTGACCTATTGTGACTCTGTGAGTTTGTGACACACATCCATAAGTGCGAGGAATATGGTTTTTACCTTTGGGAAATTTGCATTTCTGACTCTTGAAACGACGCTTATGTGTAACGTGACTCAACACTGTGGCATATTGTGAAATATAAGACATTAAAATATGAAGTGACAAAAACACCCTCATTTTTGAATTTGAATTATTCGCACTACCTTTTTTTCCTGCAATATTGTCACCTTTTGTTGAAATTGTTCAAATTTCACTCTTTTACATAATTAAAACACGCTCATCTCTTTTAATCTCGTTTATATGTAAAATTACAAAAAGAAAAAAAAGTTAAAAATCAAACAATTTATGTCAAATAACGTATTATTTGAAGCTATTGAATTTGATATCCATTTTGATATACTTTTCAAGTTTTATTTTTTAAGAATTTTTCATTAAAGAGTGTAAAAATTGCAATAATTCGCAATATATTTCGTCATATACTTTTATACTATAAATATATTTAAACTAGCATTCTTTCTCCTCAAACTAACTCCATCATTCCTCCCAAGAACTCCCTCCTTACTACAACGAACCCCCTTTCCCCCGTTCCGGACCAATTGTAAACCCCTCATTCCTCCAAAGAACTTCTTTCTTCCTTACATGAACCCCTTTTCCTTACTGTGAATCTTCTTTTGCACACTCATTATGAACTAATATCTATTACCAACCCATTACAAACCCCCTCCTTCCTCCCACATTCCTTCCTTCATCCTCCATTTTATAGTTTTGACCGTACTCTTCACACACCCATCTTATTTGAAACACACTTAGTTTCACCACTTTTTCATTCATTTTACTATTTTATCAACAATCACATGTTTTTTAATCAATTTAATATGTAGTAAAGACTTGTGATCTTTTCTCATTAACAATTTTAATTGTTAGTTGATTCGCTCTTAGGAATAAATTTAGCCTTTGTTGAGAAATCAGTGTTTATAAGTTATGAATTTCAAAACAAGAATTAATATTTGTCTCTTTATGTACTACGATGATTGCGATAAAATATATTAAATATAGATTTAATATATTTAGATCGACTTATTTCAATCCTTTTTGATGTATGGATATTGATAGTTAGATATGAAAAATATTTAATAAGATTTAGAGAAAGACAAAATCGTGACACGAGTATTTATAGTGGTTCGGCTACAAGGTCACCTTCTTTGCGCTACTACACTCCCCGAGTACCCAACTTGAAAGTTCATAAACACTAGATCCACAAGCTGCTTATCTTGGCATAGAAGCCTTCACAATGTCGCTTACACTTTATCCGGTACAAAGCTAGATACCGAGTTCTAGTTCGAGGTAGAACCAACCTAACGTCGCTTACACTTTATCCGGTACAAAGCTAGATACCAAGTTCCTTTATAATGGAGGAACCAAACTCAAAAACACCAATTAATCACAACATTTTTACGACATACTATGAAGAATCAACTACAAAATCACTTTAGTGATTTTGTGATGATGTCAAGCCTAGCAATACTTCTCTTAGAGCTTGCAAGTCTTCTATGCAACATTGTGATCTCGCCTTCTAAGAAGAACCTAGAGAATCATTAAAAGATAAAGCTACATGGATAATCCTTGGACCTGAGGATAGAGAAGTAAGAATATAGAGGAAATATATATGTAAAATGGAATATGAAGAAATGAAGAAATGACTCACTATTTATAGGCAAAACAAGCACTGTTTAGCCAGATCCAGCGGATCCCTTCCCAAAGGGATCCAGCGAGTGTAATCCAAGGGATCCGACACACAGGGTATACCGGTCCAGATTTTGGGTTACAATTCCAGGTTTTAGGTCATGGGTCATGGGTATCTAACATTATGTCATGAACGATGAAATGTATACTTTGGGTCAAGGGTAATGGACCTTCACTCATGGGTCATGGTCTTTGGGTCATGGGTACCCAACATGATGTCATGTATGATGCAAAGATCATGGGCCATGGGTTTTGGGTCATGGATTATGTGTCATGGATACGCAATCCATCTACTTACATACATATTTCTTTTATCTTGTTTTAACTTCTGTTTTATAAAATGTATTTAACAAGTGTTACTTGTAAGTGTTTTATAAAAATGATTTTGACTTTATTTAAACTATTTTACTAGATATGTTTGATTATTTATTTGTTTAGTAAAATGAGTTAGAAAACTATTGGCTCAAAAACTTATGTATTTTGTTTATCTCGTTAAAATGATTTTGCGATTGTTATCAGCAAAACATAGAAAGATCGTAAGATGTAAATAAATGTTTTTACAGTTTATTTATATTAACAATCTCCCCCTTTTGTTGATGACAAAACATATATTTATTTTGAGTAAAATATAAAATTTATAAAATTTAAGTTTGAAGTTTTTACTCTTTTCTCCCCCTTTTTATCGAAAGAAAAAGAGTTTCGAAAGGAAATAAACTCAAATGAGACAAGATTAAGTTAAATGAAACTTTAAGTAAAGTGATGTATAAATTTGCTTGTTAGCAATGCTCCTCCTTGACGAAAGCTCCCCTTTATTGAGGGCGTCAAATATTCCAAGTGAATTTTCAAAATCTACAAAACAACGGGTTAATTTAAAAGCATATGATATGATAAAAGCATAAAATAAGCTCTAATTTTCTCAGAAAAAGTTTCTGAGCAGCCGGTTCTGCTGGATCCATTCCAAAAGGGATCCGGCTCGTACAATTTGGGGGATCCAGCTGTGAGAGACCAGCAGAAATACAGTAAGAGAAGAATTACAACAAAAATAGAAAGTAAGAGTAACCACACCAATATACTAAAATAGGAACTATGATAAACAATTAAAGCCATGTAATAAACAAAGAGATAGGTACACAAAGACCAATCAATAAACCTAAGAACAAGGCCTAACGTTTAAGTGATCCTAATGAAAATGCCAAAACTAAACTAAAACTAGAGGATAAGGGTGATTACTTGTTCTTGAACTTCTTTCCAATGTTCTTAGGGTTGATTTGGTTTGTTGATACCATCTAAACGTTCAATGATGTGATTGAACATGAAACGAATTTCATCACGTAATTCATGAACTAAGGTTTGAATGTGTAGATAATGGTTGCAAAAGTCTCCATGTCTTGGTGGTTGTGGTGATGGATCTTCAATCCACATAGGTTGATTATGAAGGAAAAATGTGTTTGGTGGAGATAAGTTTGGTGGAGGTGGGTGTGATGTTGATGGAGTCAAATGTGATGGTTGTGGATGCACAATTGATGTTGGCAGAGGAATGTTTGTTGGTGAAGGAAGCAAGGATGTGTCTATGTGGTACGGTAATAAGGGTTGTTGTGTAGTTATTCGTTCAATGGAAGAGGATGTTGGTAGTGGTGGATTTGTTGACCTTTAAGGCAAATCTTCCAATGTGTTTAAAAATGGGTGTGTTGCAGTATGAGGTATATTAAAAGAAAGTTGACGAGGTTTAATGGAAGCAACTAGTGGTGGTTGTGTGGTGGTATGGGTAACTAAAGGTGTTTGTTCAAGAGATGAGGGTTCAACTTGGGATGTTGTAGTTTGTGGAGCAAGTATTGATGTTGATTCAATAGGAAGAGAGAGGGCAGTTTGGATGTAATTAGTTGAAAGATTCTTGATGGGTGAAGACTTGATTGATGAAATCTCATAGATTATACGAGCAGTTTTTCGAGGAGGGCTTCTAGTTGATGAACGTGCACTGCCATGGTGAAAGATGTTTAGAAGGTGAATACTCAGCTGATGATGGTGATGCTGAATGAGGGATTGAGGTGGAAAACACAAGTGATTTAAATAGTGAGAAATCATGCAAAAACTTAAATGTCTAAACAATTAAAATCCTCCAAAATGCAATCATTTGCATGCAAATCTTAACTAACAGAATGCAAGTTACTAGGGAAAATATTTAAGGCAATGTTGAGTGTTGGTGTTGATCCCAGTTGAGTAAATGATCTAATAGAAGTTGACTTAGATTTTATTGTAACTTAAACAAGAACGCGGAATATTAATGTTTACTTAAGAAGAACAATATATAAACAATCAACACTTCAATATATTAATAATATACGAGCACTCGACAATGCGAGGGTTTACAACCTTGAAGTGAATCGACTCTAACAATGATATGTATCTAACTATAACCCTAGGAACCTTCTTTTATAGACTAAGGAGTCTTAGTCGGTTTACAATGACTTTCTACACAAGATAATATCTTTTCTATAATTATCTAACCGACTATAATACATATCACTTAAGCATTAGAATAAAATACACTAGCAGCAGAATGTCAGCAGTAGAATATCCAGCAGCAGAATGTTTTCACTAGTAGCAGAATCATTTACTCTAGCAGTAGAATAACACTTAGAATATTTACTGAACAACAGATTTTCCAAACCCAACAATCCTCCTCTAAACTTGATATTTGCTCTCCAAATCATCAAGTTTCTTCAAAGCATAGATAAAGACCAAGAGGATGCTTCCAAACACTTACTTCTTTTGAAATCTCCTTCTTAAGCTTGGGTCTAGAATCTTTTCATACTTCTGCAGCAACTTGTAAGCTTGATGATCTAATAGGAAATGTCTTTGAACTTTTAGGAATCCAGGCTTTATTATTTGACTAAGTATCTCACTGTTTCCATTTAAACCAGGATAATCTTTTTCCACCAACAAGTAAACAGTGACTCCACCAGCTAGTAACTCATGAACACCACAACAATGATATAAGAACAATTTGTTTACCTTGTTGAATCTCATTTCACCCCATTCACGATCACTAATATGAGGTTCAAACATTATTCTCAGATTATGATAGACTACCCTTTCAAAAGTATTATCTGGTAGTATATCACCATACTTTCTTTGTATAATCCCCATACAACAATCACATCATCTCTATCCATATGGAAAAGCGTTTTTAAAAATCCAATAAATCCCTGAATCACATTATTTGCTCTTTTGAATTCCCAATAACCTTCACTTCCATCTCTGACTTTAAATGTATAGGAGATGATTGGATACTTAGCTGCTAAAGGAGTTGCTTTAGTGATCTCTGGTTCTTTATGCTCAGACAACATTGTAAGAGCCATCAACCTTTCTTGTTATGCTTGTGAGATCTCTTCTTCATCTTTATCCTCCTCTTCCTCAAATTCTGAGCTGCTTTTAGTATCAACCTTCTTCTTCCTAGCAAATGTCTTTTCCCTAATTCCTCTTCTTTTAACACCTTGACTAGGAGAAGGTACATTCTCTGCATGACTTTCTTTCTCAGTTTCTTTCTTTGCTATCTTAGGCTCTTTAGTTATTGTAGCCTCTTTCTCTTTCACTCCTTCTTGCTCTACTTCTGTTATTATCTCAGATCCCAAATCCTTCTTATTCAGATTAGCAATTTATTCTTCATCTTCTTTAGATCCAATGGCTTTGAAGGAATTTGTTTCTCTCTTTGCTCGTTGATACAATTTGAAGACTTCTGCATCAGATTTGTTCTTCAATTGTACCAATTTCCATCCCTTCATATTTTTCAAATATTGTTCATAGCCTTTTCTCCTTTAAAGAGGAGTTGGACCCCTGAGAATCTTCTTCTTCTTTCTTGCAACAGCAGCTTCTTTTTTTTTCTTTGATGTGAACTCTCTTAGCCAAGCACCTACATCAAATTTAGGCACTTCTTGTTCTTCTATCCTATCTAGCTTTGAGAGCTCAACATCTGCATTCATCCTTATCATTTCAGCCTCCCATTCCTCATAATCCTTTCTGGCCATAGCTTCTTTCTCATCTTGAAATCTTTCTTTTTCAAGAAGCTCTTGCTCAGCTTGATTTTCTCCTTCTTGATATCTTATAGCAGCTTATTCATTAAACTTTAGCTGTTTTTCTTTAGGCCAGAAGTGGAATGGTAAATCCTTCAATGGATCTTCTCCATGCTCTTCAATCATGATGCTTTTACCCTTGCCTTTGTATGAATGTGAGAGAGAACTTGATTGGGCAATTTGAGCAGGTTCTCTGATCACAACTCCTTTGACACATGGCCTGGTAACAGATGGTGGTGGTGATTGTTGTTGTTGTTGTTGAGATGGTAGAGGTTGTGTTTGTTGTGGTGGTTTTGGTTGGGATCCTAATTGTGCGGCTGATGCTTTCTTGGTTAGCAGCATCATTGCTTCAGCCATAGAAACATCATCATCCATAAGTTTTGAACTAGCAGCAGAACCCTATGCAGTAGCGGAATCCTTTGCACTAACAACAAAATCTACTTTGTCACCAGCAGTAGAATCTTTCTCTTGAACATTGGAAACTTGAGCAGCAGAATCCTGTACTTGAGCAACAGAATCACGTAGTCCCCTAATAGCTCCACTCATTAACCCAGTAGCCTTTACGAATTGTTGAGGCTCTAAAGTCTTGAGTTTTTCCACCACATTTTCTTGAGTCTTAGTCAATTCTTCCAATACAACCTTATGATCAGCAACCACAAATCCATCTACATTTTCAGGTTTCTCCACCTCCATATCATTACCCATAGCAGCATTACTTTCATCATTTCCTTGAGCCTCCCGTGAACCCAATGTATCATCTTCATTCCTCCCTTGTTTGGGAGCATCCTCGGAGGAACTCACAACCTGTGTTATGCCCACTTTCTTGAGTCTCTTTAACTTGGAGGGTCTTGACCCCATTTTACCTTTCAAATCTTTAACCTGCTTCTTCAATGCTTGGATATCCTTGGCTTGATAAGTTGATAGTTGAGTGAGATCAAGAACCTGAGACTCCAACTTGTTGCATCTTGTCTCCAAATTTGTACATCTATCCATCAATTCATTTATTTGTTTCATTCTAGCCTCATCACTTCGACCTGTGTAACATGGTCCGCGAGGTGAATCACTGGCAATGTCAGGTTGTACATTTGTATCATCCATCAATTGAGTTGTTTCATGTCTATCCTCATCACTTCGGTCTGCATTACCTAACACGAGAGGTGAATCAATGGATGTAAACCCAGCAACAAACCTAGTTTGATCATCTGAGCCCCCTGTATTTGCCATTTAGCTAGGGTTACCATCACCTGTTTCAGGTTCAAAAGAACCATCCACATTAGATGTTGCCAGGTTTGGGGTCTTAGTTATGTTATCCCTGTCTTGCTACTTCTAAGCCAGAAACAGTAGGGATAGCCCCTCCCCTCATGTCCTCTCCATCAACTAGGACAGCCTCATCTGCATTACCTATACTAGTATCAACCTGAGGTAGTTGAGTACCCTTTTTGGCTTTCCTACGGATATAGGTCTTTTTGATTATGGAGGATGTTCCTTCAAAAGTGGGTGTGTGTTGGGAATCAGTGGGAGTTCCTGATCCTTCACCCTGATTTAAACTTTGCACAAGTTCCACCATATAAGGAGAAATTGGTGTAACTTTACCAGAAAAATCTTTTCCATATCTTTGCAAATAAGAGAATATTCTTGGCACAAGTTTGGGTGCCTCATAAAATCCTCTATGAGTTTTGGTTTTGGAAATTTGTTTTTCTACAGTGAGCTGCACAAATCTAGGATAAGACAAATATGTACCAGACTCTTTGATGCTTTTTATCATACCTTCTAAAATCAAGTTTGAGAAATTGAAAGGTTTTCCTGTGCTTAGACATATCATAGCAGATGCTATAACAGTACTAAACTCATTCCAACTAGAAGTTTTAGGACTCAAACAGTGTAGAAGAGTATGAACCAAAAATTTCCAATGAGAACAGAGAAGACCTTTTTGAATTTTTAAACTATTGTTTTTCTTCTCATATCTCAGGTCTTTTAGCCCTTTAAAAATGTCAACATTTGAAAGACACTTGATTTCCTCATCATCAGCAAAGAGAAGTGTTTCTCTTATAAATGATTCAGTAACAAGTACCTTTTGGCTGTCAACAATAGCCTTAATAAGTGATTCCCTATTATGAGTTTTGACTTTAGTAGTAAGCCAGAACTGTTTAACGAAGGAATTAAATATAGTAGGATTCACAGTTAATGCATACCTAATAGAGTTAGCATTGAGAAAATGTACCATTTCTGTGAAACCTTCAGGAACCAAATCCGCATCCAAGAGTGCAATCATGTTGTGACTTTCTGCCCATGTTCTTGTGAATTCCACAAATTAGGGTTTGTGAAATTGGGGGTTTTTTTATTTTGATGATAATTGTGTATTAAAGTTTGATTAAACTTCAATTGTGAGCGCGTAAGACTAAGTGGGAGAGCCAATTAGGTTTTTAAACCTTTTGGAAGAAGTTACATAACCGTCCCTGTAGTTTGAATTTTAGCAGCAGAACCCAGCAGTAGCATCAGCAGTAGAATCTTTTGCCTAGCAGCAAAATACTTTTGCCAAGTAGCTGAATGTCTACAAATTTATCCCAAACACCATCTTCTCACCATCAATTGTTCTAAAAAGTACTTATACTACAAAAGATTAGTCCAAAACCACAAAAACACACAAAATACCCATTCACTCTAATCACAACACTTAGTTATAAATAGCAGTTGAAAATTTAACTAGCAGTAAAATCAAGCAACTCTATTTATAAATAGCAGTAGAAACAACTTTTATGACTAATAATCAGCACAAAGACTTTACAAAACTTTACAAAAACTCAAAGAGATAAGGTTTTTAGAGATTGATCATTCTAATACTTGCAATTAAAAATTGAAATCTCCCCACATCAAAATGTTTTGTAAGTAAATCAGCAACATTATTTTCAGTATGGATTTTGACAATTTGAATCAACTTCTTTTCATAGCAATCTCTTATAAAATGATGTCTTATCTCAATATGCTTTGTTTTAGAATGAAAAATAGTATTTTTAGTTATGCATAGTGTGTTGTTATTATCAATATGAATATTGGTGTATATAAAATTGTACCGATAGTCCAGCAATTGATTTTGCATCCAAAACAGTTGACCACAACAACTTGAAGCAGCCACATACTTAGCTTCAGTTGTAGAATTTGTCACTACTGTTTGTTTCTTACACTGCCATGATACCAACCTGCTTCCAAGAAATTGACAGCCTCTAGTTATGGATTTCCTATCCAAGCTATCCCCAGCATAGTCACTATCAGAATATGCCACCAAATCAAAAGGTGAATCCTTAGGATACCAAAGGCCCAAATTAGGCTGATGCCTCAGATATCTAAAGATCCTCTTCACTGCATTGAGATGTGATTCTTTGGGATTAACTTGATATCTTGCACAGGGACATACAACAAACATAATATCTGGCCTTGAAGCTGTAAGATACATCAATGAACCAATCATTGACCTGTACAAATGAACATCCACCTCTTTACCATATTCATCTTTAAGCAATGGTTTGTTGGTTTCCATAGTTGTCTTTGCAGGCTTTGCATCTTCAAATCCAAACTTCTTCAGAATATCTTTCTCAGATTTGTCTTGACTAATGAAAATTCCATTCTCCTTTTGTCTGACTTGCAATCCCAAGAAGAATGTGAGTTCTCCCATGGAACTCATGTCAAACTTATTCTTCATTAGTTTCTCAAACTCACCACATAGAACTTTGTTTGTGGAGCCAAAGATGATATCATCAACATAAACTTGCACAAACAATATATCATCTTTGATTTTCTTGATAAAAAAAGTTTTGTCAATCTTGCCTCTACTAAAACCATTCTCTATTAGGTAAGTTGACATGTGTCATACCAAGCTCTTGGAGCTTGATGTAAACCATAGAGTGCCTTGTACACCTTGTACACTTTATCAGGAAATTCAGGGTCTTCAAAACCAGGTGGTTGACTTACATAAACTTCCTCTTCAATTGTTTCATAAAGGAAAGCACTCTTAACATCCATCTGATACACCACAAAATCTTTATATGAAGCATAAGCCAGGAATAATCTAGTGGCCTCTATCCTTGCCACTGGAGCAAATACTTCATCATAATCAATACCCTCTTGTTGTGTGTATCCTTGAGCAACTAATCTTGCCTTGTTTCTAATGACAATACCTCTTTCATCTCTTTTGCATCAAAAACCCCATTTAGTTCCAATAGCCCTTTTTCCGTTTGGTAAATCAACCAAGGTCCATACTTCTTGTAGTCTAAATTGTAGAAGATCATCTTGCATAGGCTCCACCCAACTTGGATCTTGTAATGGTTTAAAAGCCTTCTTGGGTTCTACTTGTAAGAGAAAATAGGCAAACAAACAGTTTTGAAGATCTTTATGATTGTTTCTTTAATGAAGAGATCTTGCAAAGAAACCTTGATGAGGATGGATCACCAAGAATTTGATCTTTTGGGTGATTCTTATGAACTCTTGTAGTTGGTGTAGGACTGACATGAATATTGAGTTCCATGCTGTTAATATCAGCCTCTGCTCCAAAAAGTGTACCATCAAGATCCTCATCATCACTGTCATAATAAATATGTTCCAAAGGAGGCATGTTTGGATCATCAGGGTAGTTTGGATCAGCATAAGATCAACCCTGTTTATCAACAGAAGGAAACTTTGGTGAAGAAGTAGAATCTCCTGGTATAGCAGTAGAATCTTTTGGTGTAGCAGTTGAATCTTTTGGCCTAGCAGTTGAATTATCTAGCCTAGCAGTAGAAACTTCTGACATAGCTGTAGAATCAAAGTTTCTTCTGCTAGTGAAAATGCCAATGTCATCAACTGAGATAGATTCTTTATTATGCATTTCTTCAACAATTTATGGTCCTTCATTAACCACCTTTTCAGCATCAAATGGTATATCATCACCTTCTTTATCTCTTTTGGGCTCATCATGAACAATATCATCCACTTGTGAACTCTAAGTCTTTTTAGAGGGGATAATGGTTGGCCCAAACTTCAACTTCTCAATCAAAACAAATTCCTCTTGAGGTGTTGACATTTTAGCATTTGTTTCTGCAGAATCATTAACTTTTGTACCTGCAAAACTGTTAGTGTCTGTACCTGCAATCACTGGCTCATAATTCATGGTTTTGGTTAGCATATCAATATTAAAGAGCCATTCTGGTCCTTTCCCTGCAACATTAGGTATATTTTCACTAAACCTAATATGCAAATTCTCCTCTACATGTTTGATTCTCTTATTGTAAACTCTAAAAGCTCTACTGTTTATTGAGTAACCAACAAAATAACTTTCATCAGCCTTTTAATCAAACTTGCCTAGTTGGTCTTTGGTATTCAAGATAGTAACAGGACACTCAAATGGTTTAAAGAAAGCTATCATGGGTTTCCTACCATGAAACAGTTCATAAGGGGTCTTATTATGAGGCTTAACTACCTTACTCCTATTTTGCACAAAGCAGGCAGTATTCACTACTTCAGCCCAAAAAAGGTATAGGTAACTTAGAATCTAACAACATAGTCCTAGCAGCCTCAATCAATGTCCTATTCCTCCTCTCAGCTACACCATTTTGTTGAGGAGTTCTAGCAACACTATATTGTCTTAAAATACCCTTTCCAACACAAAACTGATTCATCACATTATTTTTAAACTTAGTTCCATTGTCACACCTGATTATCTTAACTCTTTGATTTATTAGGTTTTCTACTATAGTTATAAATTCCTTAAGAATCTTTGCCATTTCATCCTTAGAAGCTAGAAAGCACACCTAAGTAAATCTACTAAAATCCTCTGTGACAACTAGGCAATATGTCTTCTTATTCAAACTATTCACAAAAACAGGTCCAAATAAATCCATATGAAGCATATGCAAAGGCTGGGTAATTGAGTTCACAACTTTGGACTTTAAAGAAACTCTTTGTTGTTCACCCTTTTGACAAGCAATACAGGTTTCAATATTTTCAAAAACTTTTGTAGGTAAACCTCTAACAAGGTTATCCTTGACAAATTTATTCATTGTTTTAAAATTTGGATGTCCAAGTCTCCTATGCCATAATCTGGATTCATCAAGAGTGGCCTTTGCAATTAGACAAGTCAAAGCTCTTTTGGGAACTATGTTCTTTATATGGTCACTGTATATATTTTCAATTCTAGGGACTCTCAGTAGCACAAACTTATCATTTGGAAACTGAAAATCAGGAGAAAGGATAAGACATTTAGTGTCAGTAAAAAGAACAAAGTTCCTCTTGCCACATATTTGTGAGACACTAAAGAGGTTAAACTTAAGTCCTTCTACTAGGTACACTTTTTCAAAATCCAAATTTCCTGTTCTTATTGCACCTCTTCTAATAATCTTTCCTCCGTTTGGATCATTCCCAAAAGCAACATATCCACCATCAAAAGCTTTAAAATCTTCATGTTGGGACATGTCACCAGTCATATGTCTAGAGCATCCACTATCCACAATAATATGAAAAGTAGAGAAATTAGTTTCTCATGGGAACCCAAGACATTACTGACTTGGATTTGCCTTGTGCATCAACATAGTCAAATTTCTTTAAATCTATTGATGCACCACTGTCTTTGGAAACAAGATTTGAAACATTTGATTTTGGTTTCCTACTCCAGCAAGCTAAGGCCTTAACAGCATAAAAATGGTTTCCAACAACTGTATCTGTTATTACTTTTTGCCCAGAAGTAGAAACTTTTGTGCTAGCAACAGAATTTACTTTTTCACTAGCAGTAGAAACAATTGTTTTACTCTGAAAATGTCTTTTTGATTGAGTAGTAATAATTGATCTAGTTGCACCATATTTCATCAACACTGCCCTTGGAACCATATTTCTTTTTGGATGAGGGTGAGTCTCTTTAGAAAAGTTTTGATGATTCACCCCTTTGTTCTGGTTCCAAACAGGTTTTTGGTAGTTAACACAGTTATTCATAAGATGCTCAAAACTACGACATTATAACATGCCTTCTTTCTTAGTTGAAAATCATTACCTAATTTATGAGAAACTAGGTTATTGAAGTTTCTTTGATTTCCCCTAGGCCTGTTATTAAACCTTTTCATTTGATCTCTAGGTAATTCATTAAAATCAACCATTCTCCTAGAGATATTCTTTCCCAACTCAGGTTTCACAATTTTAATCTGATTAATTTTAGATTCAACTGATGTGGGAATTTCTTCCCTTTTAACAATTGGTGTTGACTCTATCTATTCCTCATCACTATCTGACACCCAATCTTCAATGATTGGAGCATCAGAAAACTTCTTATCATCAACCTTATGTGTTTCATTAATAGCATTACTTGTCTCACCTACAGGTTTATTGATATCTAACTCGGTTATAAATGATAATTCTTTTCCTGATGGTGCAAAAGCACTTTTCACTAGGGGAGCTACATCATTATGACCTATTCCACTACCTTTTCTCATCATCTGACTCTCAATTGATTTATTCACTAAGTCAGAAGCAAATTGTTGTTTTTCAACTCTTACTATGTGTTTTTCTTTTTCTGGAAGAGCTACATCTCTTTCCTGTTATGCTTCTTCTAAGTTTTTCTTAAGCACTTCAATTTCATTATTTTTAAGAAAAATCTCAACATCCTGTTTGTTAATCCTATCAACATACACACTGTTTAAGATATTCAAGTCTTCTTTCTACATTTTGAATTCCTACTTTATAACCTAAGTTATCAAGTTTTAGGTTTTCAACTTCTTGTCTAAGACTTTCATTCCTAGCTTTAAGTTCTTCAACAGTGTCAGAACATGATTTAAAGAACAAACAGACATGTCAGAATCATTAGATACCTTAGAGTCAGATCCAGAAGATGATGAAGCATAAGCCATAAGTGCAAAGTTATCCACTTTAGGTTTTTCTTCAGCCAACATAGCCATCTGCCACTTCAAATCAATCTCTTCAAGATCATCAGGATCAATGTGATCCATATCCTGATTCAGAACTTGAGTACTTGTTGTTAGATCAGCCAAGAATGCACAAATAGCGGCATCACTTATGATGTCACTATTATTAGAACCAGCAGCAGAACTACTAGTACTAGCAGTAGAAACTCCATAAGCAGTAGAATGAGTTTCTTGGGATCCTTTGCTTTTAGAAGACACATACGCTAGGTTTTGAGAAGCAAAGGATGAAGTAGATGTTGCATTCATCTCTGATTCAAAGACCTTCAAATTGTTGTAGAGATTTTCCAATTTCATAGTTTCAAAATCAGGTTTGTTTCTCCATACAACTGTACGCATGCTCCATTCGGGTGCCAGACTTCTGACAAACTTAAGATTGATGTCTTCTTGAGGAACTGTATATTCAACAAGCTTTAGATGGCTTACAAGCTTATGAAGCATGTTATAAGTACTATCTAGGCTTTCTCCACTTAAAGAAGTGAAGTTCTCAAAGTAATGCTTCAATAAATTCTTCCATGACTTCTTTGTAGCATCATTGCCTCCAAACCTTGTTTCAACAGCATCCATTAGGTCTTTAGTAGTTTCACAGCTCTCAAAGTCCAATTGAAACTCATTAGGTATTCACATCATAAGAATACTGTGAGTTTCGATTTCCAACTTTCTCAAAGCCTTTTCTTCTTCAGATTTAATGGGTAATTCCTTCCCATCAAGTATCTTTGGAAGTTGATCACCATTCAAAACTACATTCCATATGTTGCAGTCAAGCATCCTCATGTACTGTCGCATTCTCATCTTCCAAAGCTCATACTCTCCCTACTTGAGCATGGGCACTTTTGTGGCAGTAACCATGTGTGTTTCATCACCCATGACTTCAGTAGTTGTTTAGGAACAGATTTGAGTAAAAACAAGTTCTTCTTGATTACAACTTCTAGATCACAAGCTTTGATACCACTTGTTGATCCCAGTTGAGCAAACGATCTAGTAGAACTTGACTTAGATTTTATTGTAACTTAAATAAGAACGCGGAATATTAATGTTTACCTAAGAAGAACAATATATAAACAATCAACACTTCAATATATTAATAATATACGAGCACTCGACAATGCTAGGGTTTACAACCTTGAAGTGAATCGACTCTAACAATGATACGTATCTAACTCTAACCCTAGGAACCTCCTTTTATAGACTAAGGAGTCCTAGTCGGTTTACAATGACTTTCTACACAAGATAATATCTTTTCTATAATTATCTAACTAACTATAATACATATCACTTAAGAAGTAGAATAAAATATAATAGCAGGAGAATGTCAGCAGTAGAATATCCAGTAGTAGAATATCCAGCAGCAGAATGTTTTCACTAGCAGCAGAATCATTTACTCTAGCACCAGAATAACACTTAGAATATTTTCTAAACAACAGATTCCCCAAACCCAATAGTTGGAGTGAATAAAGGTGGGTTTGAAATGCATAAAATCATTCTTAACTGTCTCTGTAAGCCCGGATCCCCTGGATCCCTTTCAAAAGGGATCCGGCTAGTGTTAGCCAATAACTGATCCATAAAACAGATACAAAGGTAAGAAAAGAAAGAATTCAAGCCTATGTTTTTTGGTAAAGGGGAGTAATCCTGCACCCTGGTAAATATATTAAAACCAAACACGTTAAGTACAATGGATATGGGTGAATCCAAGCCTATGTTATTAAATGCTATGAGTGTAAATCAGTGTCCTAAAAGTGGAAGACTAAAGCACTACACGACTATTAAAAGAAAAGTCCAATGATGAGTTTTATAGAAGGAGGTTAACTAAAAAAAGACTAATAAATGATCAAAGAGGAGTCTAGTTGACTTTAACAGTAATCTTAAATGATTAGAAGCTGGAAAAAATCATAAAAATCAAAGAAATAAAAATTAAACCTAAGGCAATAAATAGTCAAAAGGAAATATAGAACATTAAAAAATGACATAAAGTAGTAGACAAGTAGAAAAAAGTAAGATAAAGAAAAAATAAATGCAAAGATGGAAGAATAGAGAGTACAAAAGCAAAGAAAAATCAAAAGCACTTAAGAGAGATCACAAGGCAAGCATAAGAGGCAATAAGGATTAATAGGTCTGAGAACAACTAAAGCATAACTAAAAGGGTGAAATGAACTAATCTAATAAGGTCAAGGAGGTGAAAACAAATTAGAAAGACAGAAAACTTGAGTCTGTATAGCCGGTTCCTCTGGATCCCTTTCCAAAAGGATCCGGCTAGTTATAGGCCAGGGATCCGGCTTCTGAGAACTAAAATAAGACAGTGGTGTAGCAAACATATCTACCACTTATCAAAACACAGAACTTGTTCTGCTAATAGTAAAAATAGGGCTATCCTAGTCTAGGAAAGAAAGATAGTAAGCAAAGGGAGCAAATAGGCAATCAAACGAGGTTAAAATCAATTATCAGGATATAATAATTAAAAGAAGGGTGAAATTTTAAGATAGAGGTTAAACGGATACACGTGATCAAAGTACACCCAAACATATCAAATATTTAAACTATTACAAGATTAGATAGATAAATCACGTTTTAAAAACAAAGTACCACAATTGTTTAAAATCAACCCTACTTTGACCAAATCACAACTTTCATAACCAATCTTTTCACTTCTTCTTCTTGCCCATGTTTATGTGAAAATGAGCGAGACAATTAAACATTCCCTTTGTTTGCTTGAACTCTTCAGTTTCTTTGGGGAGTTTAGGAAGTTGTTCCATGTATAATATAGGATTAAGACAAAAGTTTGAAATGGGGTTTTTTTCATCAACTTCAAATTGACGAGGTCTTTTCCCATCAATCATGAGTTTCTTGGCATGACCCTTGGATAGGGGTACCATGACATGATTAGCGAGGAAGTGGTCATCAGTCACCGAAGACGGTTACATTGTACTAACACGCCTAAAGAGGCGTGTGAGAAGCATGCCATTGAGAAGAACTATTTTTTTGATTTTAAAGACACCTACCATTCTTTTGGCAATGTAGTATGCAAGATTGAAGAGTTTTTGGTTGTTTAGACAATAGATCATGTAAACGAGACAAGCATTAGGATGGTCTTTGTTCCTGACTAAGCAAATGACATTTTCCTAAGAATTTCTTCCCACTTTTGTAAGGTGAAAGTATCTCAAAGAGTTCCATTTGAAATGGATCACGATGAATGAGCTCCTTGTTGCAGGTCATTCGATTTGGTTGGTCTCTTTCAATAAAGACGGTGTTTCGGACAAGAACGGAATCATCAAGAGAGGTGTGGTAAATGGGATTAGGATCTACGGTGAAGTGTTGATTTGCAATGGACCAATCCCTTGAGTACATGCAAAATCAATGACAAGGAATATGAAGAATTTCGGAAAAAGTTGTAAGAGGTAGGATAATTCTTTGTTCTTTTATGATGAAGGCAATAGAAACGGTTTCATCATCGTTTTGGATAATCATAACACTTTTGTAGAACTCGAATATGAATATAAGACAGATTTGTTCATCAATATGAAGAAGACAATCAAAGTTGATTGCGGAGAAGGCTTGAGGAATGTTGGTATCTTCAAGAAAAGATTCCTCAACGACACATCCCAAATGGATAAGGCGTTTTTTAAGCATTTTGAAAGTTTTTTGGTCATCGGATGAGAGACCATCTTTATGGTGGTATCTAGGAATGTAAGAATGGTATCGTGATGATCTTACTGAGTAGACTTAGGCATTTTTGAACCAAGAAAATAATATTACATATTTTGACAATGTAAGATACGATTTAATTATTGAGTCACGTGAGAATATGTTTCAGCTAGGTTCATTCAAAACAGGTGAATGCCTTGGTAAGAGGCGTTCCAATCATTCTTTATTAAAAGATCGATTAAATGGTGTTTGAAGAAAGTTTTCATAAAGCGATTTGTAGATCTATTTACTAATTTCATGGAAAGTAATCATTATGAGTTTTAGAAAAACGTTTTTACTTTGATTAACAATACCAAACATACTCTTAATTTCTTCCTATCAATAATTCAAAAATCATCTACAAGAGGTTTTAGAGAAAATTAGTTTAAGTTTAAGAATATGCAATTCTTAACCGAGGGGAATGAAATTAGGTATCTAATTAACATAATGAATTAGCAGGAACGATTTGATTATGATAAAGCCCATTTGAATCAATTTTGATATGAACATAAACCCTATAATTAAATTAGGAATAATGAAAATGTGTAATTACTTACAGAGATGATTAGAAAATAGAGACGATTGAAGATTGACTCTTAGAATAAGTGAATGTGTGGTTTTGGTTGTTGGGGTGAAAGGAGGGAAACTTTGGAGTTGTCTGTGACGTTTGAAAAATATAAACTGACTGCTGATAAGCCGGTTCTACCGGATCCTTTGTAAAAGGTATCCGGCCCATTATACCGAAGGGATCCGGCTCAACTATAGACATGAAATTTTTTTGTTTGCTTTGAGTTCGGTGTAATGTTTGATTTTAATTCTTCCAATTTAAGTGTTTTTAGGTATATTACGAGAATATAGTTATTGATCTAAGTAAATGATATATATATATATATATATATATATATATATATATATATATATATATATATATATATATATATATATATATATATACACACACATAAAAGGAAAACGGGATTTAGTGAGGACTAATGATAAAATAACACACAAACAAATTGAGAGAATACTTACATCCCATTAACTTTAATGCACAAGGCAATACAAAGGATTGGATAAATAAACAAGTAGAAATATAAAATAAAATAGACTTTTTCACGAGGAAATTTGAGAATGGGATAAGCTGGTGCCACGAGTGAGATTGTGATGAAGATCAAGGCATAGTAAACCATTTTTGCGTTGACATCACTTTTTCTTTTTAGAGATTGTTTTTGAAGGTGAACTTGGAATTAGAGTGTAAATGAGATTTTGAATGAAGAAGATTAGAGAGAATAAAAGGATGAAAAGATGAATTGCTAATTGAAAGGTGGGATGGCGCCCTCGCAACAGGTTTTACCTCTCAAGGGATCTTCAGAAGCTTGCAATCCCCGCTAGGCAGTGTACCTGATCATTGTACTATAGTATAGTCACAAGTACCGGGGGATTGATCGTTCAACTAAGGAATAGTGTCGTTAGGATTGAAATTAATCTAACTAGGTCTAAAGGTGAAGGATGATTCTTTTTTGTGTTTTTTTATTTTTTATGAAAAGTAGGTAAAAATCTAGGGTATTGGAAGAGTGGGCGGAATTAATTGCTAATCAACTAACCCAAAAGCTACTAATTAAACTCATGTGCAAGAAAAATAAACTAAGGTTCTACAAGGTAAGTGAAGCATGTCTACCTATGATATGTTACTCCTTGCTAGCTATCAAATTCTACCTATTGAATTGTCACACCTTGTTTTAATTGACGGGTTGTATTCCTTAATACTAGTCGTAGGGCCGTGTACAATATTCCCTAACTTTATAAGATCCTACTTCACTCCTATGTCGAGCCGTTAGAAGCTCCTAACATGGGATCATTAGAATTCTCTTACGCATTAAATACAACCATATAATCGTAGTACACCTCCGATCATGTTTCTTAAGACGTTCAAGCAAGTTACCAATTGGAAGTCTGCCAGTTTTCTTAAGCCTAACATCGATATCATTCAATTAAAAAAGAGACAATAGGAAACAAGAATTATAAGCTAAACCAATTTGACCTATTGAAGTGTCACACCCTAATTGATGAAGATAGACAGAAACATCAACAAGGAATCAATAAGATCTAATCAATTATATACAAGTTTCACACAATCATAAGTAAACACAAGGTGAATTAGCAAAACATCATCAAAGAAGAGCAAGAAACAATGATTATGGAAAACATAATTAAGATAGAATCAACAAACCAATATATGATGTTTATGGAGTGATTGCAACCCTCTAAGTTGCTGGAAAAACACCTACCTAAACCCAGGAATCGACCTTAGGGTTTAGGGCTTACAAAAGGTGAAGTAATAAGGTTATATTTATAGGCAGATTTTCTGTCGGCCCATCTTGACGGCGTCAGCTCGTACACATGACGGCGTCATGACCATTTTTTCACCAAATCAAAGATTTTTTTTCCCCGATCATTTCCTTTTTTGAATCGCTTAAATCCGAGTTCGTATGCAAAAGTTATGGCCAAAACAGTGTCAGCTACTCCGCGCGTAAGTTATGATTGTCTTGATCAACATGCGACGGTTTTACTAAGGTTTCTTCTTGTGTAAGCCTTCTTCCTGACGTCGTCACTCTAAATCATCTGACGTCGTCAGGTTCAACCCTGACGCCGTCACTCATTAAGTCTTCTGGGCCATCTCTCTTTAAGTTGATACGTGATGGCCTACCTCCATTAACACGAGACGCCGTCACGAACTCCTTCAAAAAAACCTTCTGGATCGTCACGTGTATTTTATTTATCTAACCCTTTTCCAAGTCGTGACGTCGTCAAGAGCAATTCTTGATGCCGTCAGGTACTATTTCCAGCATATTTTGAAGACTTTGCCATTTTCTTCACTTTTTCGCTCCAAAACGTCCAAAATGCTTCCTTTTGTAAAATTCTTCTCAAAAGTACCTAAAATGACAAAAGGAACGATTTAGGACAATATTTGGTCAAATAATCACGATTTAGGGCTTAAATGACCCCCTAAAAGCGGTACACTTTTCGACTCATCAATTATCCCTACACTTGGGATTTGCTTGTCCTCAAGCAAATGAGCTTTTCCACCAATAAAAATACAAGTTAGGGGTCATTTAACACTAATATAAAAGTAATTACAACAAATGATCATTCTACCTTAGTCAAAGCGAGCACGGAAATTATACACTAGCACCTCACATTAAGTATTTGGATACTCTCATCTCTCGGGTGTTGCAAATTTATATATCATAATTGGAAATGGAGAAATATCACTCATTACCTGTCATAGCAAATAGATTACCATAGGCTTGGGAAATGATCAAAACCTCCACCACCTGGCGTAAGCACCTAGAAAAACTATCAAAGAGGTCTTTTTTAAGGGTTATAACGTTAGGTGTAGGGGATATGGAAAACACGGTTTTGTGGATAAACAAATATTTTACTGGTGGCAAGTCAATTGTCTTAGTTAACTACATGTACAATGAGGCGTTGCTAAGCTAAGACTCGACTCAACTTGAACTAACTACGACTCTTTTTGGATTTTTTTTTCAAGACACTTTTTGACTTAAACATAAATAAAAAAAACGGATGGTAGCCCGTATGTTTTTCTCTTTTCTTTCTCTATTTTTTTTTTTTCATTTCTTCTTCTTCTTTTTTGTTTTTTTTTTTTTTTTTTTTTTTTTTTTACTATTTTTTTGCATACACTTTTACTCTACCATCCAAAATAATACATCAAAGGGAGCTCGTTTCCTCTCTACACTTGAGCTTTTACATACTTCACGATCAACTACTCTAATGACTCGAATCAAGATAATCAAAACACTTGGAGTACTTTTAAATATTAACGCACATATGGGGGTAATAATTGACGTCGTCCCCATTACTCCATTACAATAGTACTTTACCCATGAGTCCTAATCGTCCCAAAACAATATGTACAAGATATGACTCGACTTAGCAACCATGTAATCAATTAGATAATTAACTAAGGGTTTAAACAAATAACAATAATGCACTAAAGATGAGTGCATACATGGAAGGCTAAGGCGATTTGGTTGCATATTTGGGGTGGATTGTAAACAAATTCTTCCTTTAAGTAAGATGCTTAAAGTTAGAAACGAAAAGATAGGCTCGGAGGGTTGTACTAGGGGTATCGTGTACTAAAAATGAGTACAACGTAAAGGTGTGGGAGAATTACTTGACCTATGAAGTCAATGTAATTATATTACAGGTGTGAAACAAGGGTTATCCTAATGTCTCTTATCATGTAGTAAATCCTAACTACATGAATGTAGTCTCACTAACGGTCTCGGGATGCATCGCTATCACAAGTTCTAGAATCTAAATACTACCGGTACACTAACAAGCATTAAGAATGAATGCTTTTTCCTAAAGATCTAAACGTGAACCTCAAATTTTTGGGGTGGAAATTTTTTAGTGGTATGGTTTTTGTGCTAGTCATACAATTCCTATCCATGAGACGCTTATTAAGACTAAAGTTTCACTCTTATATGTTGCAAAAAAATTTAAATTTGGTGCTAAAATTGCCCTAAAAAATATTTCTCTTAATTTTATTACACATTCATTATCAAACAAAACAAAAATCAAGTGGAGTTATAGTTTCTAATATACTCTCCTTACACTTAAACCGAACATTGTCCCCAATGTTCTAGATAAAAGATGTAAAAGTAAAAATAAATAAGAATGAAAGAAACTAATACTCCCCTGATTCGCTCGGTATGGACGATGTGATAACATGGTTAAAGCTTCTAAGAGAATGAACATGATAAGCTCCATTCCAGAAATGTAATCATCTTCTTGTCCAATATAACCTGTAATCAACAAACACAAAAAACCAAAGCATCATACCGAACAAAGAAAAACCACAACTAGATGTAATTCCAGACTTATAAATAAAAACAAAACAAAGCAATCAAATGATAGGATACTTGTGGAATGAATTACATATAGGAACTCATAAAACATATCCACAAGTATTGACACACAAACAAGATAGAATATATGCTAATCATGAATTGTGAATTTTTCATGTTCGAAATTAGTTCTTTTTTAACAAAATATAAATTTCCCTACACTTATCTTTTTTGTGAAATACCTTTATATGCAATTAAGACGAAGTTAAAAACAAAATAAAGCATTTTCACAAATTATTCGAAACATGAAAATTAAACAACTATGATTAAGCATATATGGCACAAACAAACAAATAAAAAAAAAAAAACATCAAACAATTAAAAACAAGGGTTGCCTCCCAAGAAGCGCTTGTTTTTGTTCGAGTCACGAGCCTGACTCTACCCTTATTTAACGGGAATAGGGGAGGTTTTCCCTACACTTAGGATTAAGTGCGGGTGAAAGTAGCGATACACACCCTTAGGGTGGAAATATGCCACGTGATGTGAAGGGGTTGAGTGAATGGCTTCCTTCATCCTAAAACTACCCGGATAATATTGGTTGATGGGTGGGTCAGTTCCTCTTTTGTCTCCTAGATGTAAATCTAAGGTTGGAAAGGTGTGTAAAGATTGAGGTTCCGGTTCATCAACACTAGGAAATTCCCTAGAACTAAGAGTAAGGTTATCACTACCAGTATTCAAACCTATATCCTCTAGTGGTGCTTGGTCCAAGGGTTCTACCTCAATTGTGGTTCCTATAGTCTTTTCTACTTCTTCCGAGTAAGTTACGGGTGGTGTGTTTGCCTCCAATGATGGTAGGACTTGTGGGGTACTTAGTGGGCTTGGGTTTTCTATTATCTCTTCCATTACATCAATATCACCTATGTGTTCATCTTGTATTATGGTAGTGCCTAACCAGGACATGCAATTAGGTGGCTCAACTCTAACCTCATGTGTGTCGTATGTTTTGGTGAAATCTATCCCGCACATGCAACTAGGTAGTTCAACACTAACCATCTCATAATCTTGGTTTGATTCTAAGTTCATGTTCTTAGAAACTAGGTCATCTTGCTCATACGAATCCACCAATTCGTTGAACTTATGGGTCATGGTTAGGAAGCTTTCTTCAAAATTCATCCAACGGGCCTCACTAAAAGGAATTGATCCTGATAATGATCGTCTAATAGAAATCACACATGCATAGAATTCATCAAACCCATCTAACTTTACCCCCAACTCCTCTTGGATGTCACTAAGATCACACAAAAAATCATTGGAATGATAGAAAGCAAATCTATTAGTGAAATATAGTTTGTTCCTCTATTTTCAGTGATCTAAATGGAATTTCATCTGCCATAGTGACAAGTGAAAATGGTTTTACAAACAAAGGGCACAAAGAAAAAGATAGACTACAAGAAAGCTAATAAAAAGAAAATAAAAATCTCACTAAAAAGGAATCTAATGAGTAGACCTAATCAAAATAAATTCCAACCTAAGCAATAACTATTCCCCAGGCTACGGCGCCAAAAACTTGATAGGTGGGATTGCGCCCTCGCAACAGGTTTTACCTCTCAAGGGATCTTGAGAAGCTTGCAATCCCCGCCAGGCAGTGTACCTGATCGTTGTTGTATAGTATAGTGACAAGTACCGGGGGATTGATCGTTCAACTCAGGAATAGTGTCGTTAGGATTGAAATTAATCTAACTAGGTCTAAAGGTGAAGGATGATTCTTTTTTGTGTTTTTATATTTTTTATGAAAAGCAGGTAAAAATCTCGGGTATTGGAAGAGTGGGCGGAATTAATTGCTAATCAACTAACCCAAAAGCTACTAATTAAACTAATGTGCAAGAAAAATAAACTAAGGTTCTACAAGGTAAGTGAAGCATGTCTACCTATGATATGTTACTCCTTACTAGCTATCCAATTCTACCTATTGAATTGTCACACCTTGTTTTAATTGACGGGTTGTATTCCTTAATACTAGTCGTAGGGCCGTGTATAATATTCCCTAACTTTATAAGATCCTACTTCACTCCTATGTCGAGCCGTTAGAAGCTCCTAACATGGGATCATTAGAATTCTCTTACGCATTAAATACAACCATATAATCGTAGTACACCTCCGATCATGTTTCTTAAGACGTTCAAGCAAGTTACCAATTGGAAGTCTGGCAGTTTTCTTAAGCCTAACATCGATATCATTCAATTAAAAAAGAGACAATAGGAAACAAGAATTATAAGCTAAACCAATTAGACCTATCGAAGTGTCACACCCTAATTGATGAAGATAGACACAAATATCAACAAGGAATCAATAAGATCTAATCAATTATATACAAGTTTCACACAATCATAAGTAGACACAAGGTGAATTAGCAAAACATCATCAAAGAAGAGTAAGCAATAATGATAATGGAAAACATAATTAAGATAGAATCAACAAACCAATATATGATGTTTATGGAGTGATTGCAACCCTCTAAGTTGCTGGAAAAACACTTACCTAAACCCAGGAATCGACCTTAGGGTTTAGGGCTTACAAAGAGCGAAGTAATAAGGTTATATTTATAGGCAGATTTTCTGTCGGCCCATCTTGATGGCGTCAGCTCGTAAACGTAACGGCGTTATGACCATTTTTTTACCAAATCGAAGATTTTTTTGTCCCGATCGTTTCCTTTTTTGAGTCGCTTAAATCCGAGTTCGTATGCAAAAGTTATGGCCAAAACAGTGTCAGCTACTCCGCACGTATGTTATGATTGTCTTGATCAACATGCGATGGTTTTACTAAGGTTTATTCTTGTGTAAGCCTTCTTCCTGACGTCTTCATTCTAAATCATCTGACGTCGTCAGGTTCAACCCTGACGCCGTCACTCTTTAAGTCCTCTGGGCCGTCTTTCTTTAAGTTGATACGTGATGGCCTACCTCCATTAACACGTGACGCCGTCACGAACTCCTTCAAAAAAACCTTATGGGTCGTCACGTGTATTTTATTTATCCAACCCTTTTCCAAGTCGTGACGTCGTCAAGAGCAATTCTTGACGCCGTCAGGTACTGTTTCCAGCGTATTTAGGAGACTTTGCCATTTTCTCACTTTTTTGCTCCAAAATGTCCAAAATGCTTCCTTTTGTAAAAAATTTCTCAAAAGTACCTAAAATGACAAAAGAAACGATTTAGGGCAATATTTGGTCAAATAATCACGATTTAGGGCTTAAATGACCCCCTAAAAGCGGTAAACTTTTCGTCTCATCACTAATCCTAACCGCTCAAATTGATGTGAGAGTTCGTGAATAGAGATTTTATGATAGTTGTGATTTGGTGCTACAAATATTTTATGTTGGTATGAGACTAATGGTAAGAAACAACATATTAATAGAGACAAGTCAAAAATAGACAAACTAACAAGTTTAGAAGAAAAATCATATAGAGACTAGCATATACAATAAAAAAGAACCAATAACATATTAACCAACATTTTAACTAGAAGTAGGAAACACATTTTATGATAACAACTATTAAGGGGAAAACACCTTTGCTATATTTTCTTAGGTGGTTTTTGAAAACATAGTCAAATAATACTTCATGAGCTTTTAAAATACCTATAAGCTTTTTGGTGAAAATGTTTGACATCTTTTTTTATTCTTCTTTGTGTGTTAACTACATTTTTCCTTTGATTGAAAGTAGTTTTCGAAGTTTCCTATCATGAAGATTTCTTGAAAAATAGTTTATTATGATTATTTAATAAAATAATAGTAATGTTAGAAAATATAATAGATATCATCAAAACTATCATTATCCCAAATCAAAGTTTTATCATATTTGAAAACATGAATTTGACGTCAGTTTTTGCAAAGACTTTTCCTCTTTATAGTTTTCAAAACATTCACTGATCGTTTCAAGTCTTTAAAGTACAATACACTTTAAGAAATTTGGTAACGTAGCTCTGATGCCAATAGTAGAAAACTAAAATGGGGGGAGGGGTTGTATAGTTTTACCAGTTAAAACTACATTTTAATATATTTAGATCGACTTATATCAATCCTTTTTGATGTATGGATATTGATAGTTAGATATGAAGAATATTTAATAAGAGTTAGAGTAAAGAAAGATAAAACCGTGACACGAGTATTTATAGTGATTCGGCTACAAAGTCACCTTCCTTACCCTACTCCACTTCCCGAGTACCAAACAATAGAGTTCGTAAACACTAGATCCACAAGCTCCTTATCTTAGCAGAGAAGCCTTCACACCGCCGCTTATACTTTATCCAGTACAAAACTAGATACCGAGTTCTAGCTCGAGGTAGAACCAACCTAACGTCGCTTACACTTTATCCGATACAAAACCAGATACCGAGTTCCTTTATAATGGAGGAACCAAACCCAACAATACCAACTCATCACAACATGTTTATGACATATTATGAAGAATCAACTACAAGAATCACTTCAGTGATCTTGTGATGATGACGAAGCCTAGCAATACTTCTCTTGGAGAATCTAGAGAATCACTAAAAGAAAAAGCTACATGGATGATCCTTGGATTTGAAGTTAGAGAAGTAAGAGTATAGAGGAAATATATATGTAAAAAGGAGTTAGAAGAAATGAAGAAATTGCTTACTATTTATAGGTAAAACAAGCGATGTTCAGCTAGATCTAGCGGATCCCTTCCAAAAGGGATCCGGCTAGTGTAATCCAAGCGATCCGGCACACTAGGTATACCAGTCCGGATTTTGGGTCATGGATCATGGACTATGGGTCATGGGTATCCAACATGATGTCATGCATGATGAAATGCATACTTTGGGTCACGAGTTATGAACTTTCGGTCATGGGTCATGGCTTTAGATAATGGGTACCCAACATGCTGTCATGCATGATGCAAAGATCATGGGCCATTGGTTTTGGGTCATGGGTTTTAGGTCATTGGTTATGGGTCACGAATACATAATTCATTTACTTACATATTTATTTATCTAGTTTTAACTTATGTTTTATAACATGTATTTAACAAGTGTTACTTGTAAGTGTTTTATAAAAATGGTTTGACTTTATGTAAACCGTTTTACTAGATATGTTTGATGGTTTATTTGTTTAGTAAAATGAGTTAGAAAACTACTGGTTCGAAAACTTACGTATTTTATTTATCTCGTTAAATAATTTTGCAATTGTTATCAACAAAACATAGAAGGATCATAAGATATAAATAAACGTTGTTACGGTTTGTATTAACATATTTGAATATATATTCCGGGTTTTGGGTCATAGGTCATGGACTATGGGTATCCAACATGATGGCATGCATGATTAAATGCATACTTTAGGTTATGTGTCATGGACTTTGAGTCATGGGTTATGTACTTTAGGTTATGGATACCCAACATGTTGTCATACATGATGCAAAGATCATAAGCCATGGGTTTTGGGTCATGGTTACCCAATCCATTTACTTACATATTTATTTATCTAGTTTTAACTTATGTTTTATAACATGTATTTAACAAGTGTTACTTGTAAGTGTTTTTATAAAAATGATTTTGATTTCATGTAAACTATTTTACTAGATATGTTTGATGGTTTATTTGTTTAATGAAATGAGTTAGGAAACTATTGACTCGAAAACTTACGTATTTTATTTATCTCGTTAAAATGATTTTATAATTGTTATAAACAAAACATAGAAAGATCGTAAGATATAAATAAACGTTTTTACGGTTTGTATTAACATATTTGAATATAGAGTTTGAAAATAGGTGTCGAAGGTGATAGAAATGTTGTCAAAAAACATTCTTGACATTATAAACAATATCTCATATTTAACAATATTACAAGTTGAGCCACTTTAAAAATAAAAAATAAGTGTCATTTTAGGTCACTGATATGCAATTTCCCTTACCTTTTGGAGACATGTGTTTTTTTACCATGGTAAATAAGTTTTATACACACATGCATTCAAAAAAATAAGACTAGCAACTGCTCAAACTTTTTTTCTATTTTTTTTAACAATAACTGCTGAAGAGTGTTAGAGCCCGTAATGGATGGTCATCTACTTGATCATCCCACCAGGAGACGCGTTCTCTTACTACGACCCCCCAAATGGACGAGTCTTATACCAAAAAAAAAAAAAAAAAAAAAAAAAAAAAAAAAAAAAAAAAAAACGAGTCTTGTGTGTATGCATGTTTCTGTGTGTGGGTGTTTTATTAATTGATTTTTGTAGGGTATATTTATGTTTAAGTGAGATATGTTTTTTGTGATGACCGCGGTCGCCTTATTACACTAAGTTGGTAAAGAAGAAGAATGTAGCGAGTTGGCGCTAATATGACAGAGGAGAACTCGGTCCTGTGTGGTCACTATTACGCCAGCCTAAGGAAGACTAGTGTTAATATTTATATATGAGTGTTCTAGTGACTATTTCTTTGAGTCACTGAGAAGTTTATCAGTAAAAGACATTTCACCATTGTACAACGATACTTTAGGCATTGGGAGCCGTTAATTTAGACGTCCACGATCAACCATCAAAGGTGTTAATGAATCCCTAAAAAAGCTTCTTCGTTGCATTGGGTATAATTCAAGAGCGGCTCAACTTTCATGGAAGCCTAAAGCAAAGCTTAAAGAAGGGGCTTTTTATTATAAAAGTTAGTTTCCGAAAATCGTTTACCTAAAATTTACTTATCTAGCAAATTCTAAAGCAAATTGTTTTAATTAACTTTTTTTTAAATCAGTATGGTATGATATTTCATTTTTCAATCAACAAATAAGCAAACCTATTTAATATTTTTTTGTGACATATTCGATCTTAAATAATTTTTAGTTAACTTTAGATTTGGAAACTATAAGTATTGAAAGTAACTTTCGATTGAAGAATGATACATGAGACTTACTGTATTTTCATTTATATTTTTTGCGACACATTCGATCTTAAATAATGTTTAGTTAATTTTAGATTTGGAAACTATAAGTATTGAAAGTATTCGATTGAAGAAGGATACATGAGACTTAGGGGTTGTTTGATAAAATCAAATGATTTAGTGCTGAATGATTCTATACTCTGAATAATACATGGGTTCTGTATGAAATTGGTTCTGAATGAAAGTGATGTTTGATAACTGTTGTGGATACTGATTTGATCGACATAAAATTACATATTTAACCTTGTGTTGTATATGATGAATTTTTATTTATTTATTTATTTATTTATTTTTATAGAAAATATACACATTATAAGTGAATTATTGTTACTATTTGGTAACTACTTCAAATTTAATAGAACAATAATACTAACAAATAGATATTACATAAAACATAAATATATAAAGAAATATTTTTCTCACATGAGTAAGGAGTTTTATTTGATCTATTCATGTTTTTGGTCTTTGGTTATCACTTTTACACTACTAAAATTAACACATACGAGGACGAGTTACAAAACTTCGATTAAAGTAAGTTATTACGCATTTCAATTAGGAAGAAAAAACAATTAACTATTTGTTAGTAAAAGACGATAATAAAAGAGATATCGAAAAGAAAAAAGAGTCCAATGACGATGAGGAATCTCTTTTATCAAAGAGACCCATATTTTATTTTTATAGGAAATGAATAAATCAAGAATTTTTAGTTGAACGTGAGGGAAAATACAACAAAAGGATGCATGGGTAATCTTGGGCGCTGAGTGGTTTAGGGACCCAAGCCAATCAAAATCGTTCAGTACTAAATAGAACAATTCAGAGGTATTATTTTTTTTATCAAACAAACTACTATTTGACCGATTAAGTAGATGCCTCTGAGTTAGTTCATTAAGAAGCATTCAAACAACCCCTTACTTTATTTCGAGTATTTAACCTTTATCTGAAAATTCGAGCCTTACATAATCAAATCTTTTAAGATGATAGTAAAAAAAACATGAGACTGACTTAGAAGCCTTTAAAAAACTAAAGCCTAAAATCCTAGTTTTACTTTCTTTACTCTCGAGTCACCCTTGATATAAATACTTAAGAACCCTCTAGCTCATATATTTAGTATAAGAACCAAGCACAAGATTTAACCTACTTCATATATAGTAAAGACTAAAGAATAGTCAATATTTGACCACTTGTGCTTTCACATTCATATAACGATTATAGTAATAAAATCATTAATATATTTAGTATAAGAACCAAGCACAAGATTTAACCTACTTCATATATAGTAAAGACTAAAGAATAGTCAATATTTGACCACTTGTGCTTTCACATTCATTAACGATTATAGTAATAAAATCGTTTTATAATCCTGATGACGTATAGTCCAAATTCGGGTCACGAACTCGATTAATGAACATTACTTATGCCCAAGCCCACCACGAGTGGGCTATCATAACAATGATTTGGGCTACCATGCTAACGGTTTGGGATCACGAAAGCCCAAACCCAAATACATTATTTATGGTCTAGATAAAGATCTCTTATTTATTGGATAAAGATCCATAGACCGGATTGGCATTATACGCCAAAGAGTGAGGAACACGAAATCTACAAGGATTTCGTGCCTATATAAAGAATATCATAATTCTCATTAAAGGTACGATACACAACCCTAACTCTTATATACAACCCTAAAACCGATTACTTACTCTCACGCCGGAGGATAATCGTGAGAGACAATCTCACGATAAGCCTAACGGTGTTTGTTTGCTTTCTTAGTGCGCAGGTCTCAAGCATTAAGATCTGATTGGTACGAGAACAGGAACCCAAACAAGGAACGCCCAACTTTTGTATCAACAAGTGGCGTCATCCGTGGGACCCTACACTAAGAACTAGAATGACAAAGCACAAAAACTCAAGCCAGCGGACTCCGCAGTTGGAAAAAACACATGATGACACCCAGAGGAGGAAGCACCAAGATTCAACCCCTAGGCAGGCCTCTGGAACAACCAGTGCGCCTGGTCACCAAGAAACAGGCCCAACTCTAATTCTCCCAATGGTAGAATTGCCCACAAGGACTACCGAGGCCACCACGGTGGCCCCAATCGCTGAAGATCTTCAGCGCACTCTCTTCACTACTCCCCATCAAACGGCACCCACTGTGGACAACAATGTGCCGTCATGCGCGCCTAATCGAGATAGGGGACCTAACGTGGAAACAGATGTCCTCGCGGTAGAGAGGGATGCTCCTAAATTCACGCTCAGTAATTTTGTAACCCAAAATTACGAAACCCTAACTGCCCTCATGCAAGAGGAAGCAAGAAGAAGGTCAAGTATGAGCCTGCAAACCCGACTCAACTTTGGCCCTGAGTGCGAAGCATCACCATCGCGCTATCAGAAGGAGATGCGCGAAAAGGATACCCGCTGACCCCCAGTGTTCACCATCTGATTCGTAGTACTCGGAAGAGTATGAAGATAATGGAAGGCGTACCAATGTCCACGCTAGACTTGGTAACCACAAGATGCAGGATAGACTTGGACGGCAATGCTCACCGAGTGATAGCTCTTCAAGGTCTGGTAGTAGAAGAATTCATGATAGGCTTGGGAGACGAGCTTCTCCAAGTGAAAGCCCCCCAAGCTCAGACTCCTAGGAAAAACGGCGCAAGCGCGCAAAAGGGGCAACTCCTCCTCAAGCGACTCCTCGGACAATGAGGACAAGGAAACAGGACACTGGAAGTCCAGGGGAAGACATCGCGAGGAAGAAGACGAAGATATATCCCTTCCTTGGCGCCGCCAAAAGGTGGACGCATTCACGCGGCGCATCAGCGATTATTCGGATGATAAAAGAAGGCGCATGCCCACTAATGTTAAAACATATGACGGGACGGGTGATCCTGATAATCACCTAAAAATTTTCGAATCAGCCGCTACTATCGAAAATTGGTCAGAACCTGTGTGGTGCCATATGTTTAACTCCACCTTGGTAGGGAATGCGCGAACCTGGTTTAGCAAGCTTCCACGAAGAAGCATAAACGGGTTTGAAGAGTTGTGGAATGAATTCCGTTTGAAGTTCACTCAAAGAAAGAAGTGCGCCAAGAACCCTGTTGAACTGGCCAGAGTAAAACAGCGCAAAGGGAATCCACAAGTGCTTATGTGGAGCGCTTTAAGGATGAATGTATACACGTCAAGGCGTGTCCTGAAGTGCTAAAAATCTCAGGGTTCATGAATGGGATCAACAATCCAGAGCTCATTGGGAGATTGAATGATAAGGTTCCCCAAACCTTTGATGAACTGATGAAGCGCACTAGGTCTTTTATCCAAGAAGAGGCAGCTGCTGCGAATAGCAAAAAAAGGTTACTCAAATTATAGGCCACAAGAGCAGCCCAGGAGACAATCCAATGACCAGAGTAGCAACCGCAGCAAGAACTATCGCAGTCAGGGGAGTGGAAGGGATAATGACAAATACACTCCACTCACGAAGACCCCAAGGGAGATATTTGTGACAGAAGGTGCAAACTTCCCGAAACCTCCACCAACGCGCACCCCAGAAGATCGGTGCATAAGGAATGGATACTGCGAATACCATGGACAAAAGGGCTACACCACCAACGAGTGTGTCCAACTGCGCCAGCTAATTGACAAATTAGTGTAGGAAGGCAAAATGGACCATCTCGTCAAAAACATCAAAGGGGGCAAAGACAAACAGAAAAATGGGGGCAAGAAAGAAATACCCAAAGACCAGGCTTACACCATCTACAAGATACAATCATGGCAGTGAAAGACGAGGCAAAAAGTCAGCCAAAAATTTTCTTTTGGAAACGAAATCTCTTTCCCCACCCTGGCTGCGGGCAACGCAGTGATGGAGCCGCTCACCATTGAGATACATACGGGGGGTCATGACATCCACCGCATGTATGTTGATGGAGGAGCATCCGCAGATATCATGTACGAACATTGTTTTAAGAGGCTGCGACCTGAAATATGGAGTCAGTTAATTCCGGCCACGACGTCGCTGACTGGCTTCACAGGAGAAAAGATATGGCCCATGGGACAACTACGACTACTGGTGGTCGTTGGCAACGAGCAACACTCTACGGCAGCTTGGATGAACTTTGTGGCAATCAAATCTCCCTCACCGTACAACGGCATTATTGGAAGACCGGGAATATCATCCATGCGCGCTGTTAATTGGGGTAAAAGCAGTCAAATATTATTGACCAAGGTCAATAAGTCAAAGACAGCCTCCTTCCAATTCTCCGGTGATAATATAGTGTGTCCCCGGGTCGTTAAGTCCCAGCGAGATTGAAATGGTGCTTTTGGAAATCGTTTAGGAATGAGTGGCACTAAGGACAGTAGCCAAGATGATTTGGAATTGATTTTGCTACTGATATTTTGGTATTCACACAATGATATAATATTCACAAAAATCAGATATACAGATATATGCACAAATTCACAATCAGGAATCACGTAACAGACAGAAAAGTGGGTTTTGATAAATTACAAACTACAGGGGGTGCAAGTGAACTTTTGAAAACTTAAAATTAAAAGGAAATTGAAAATGAAAATGAAATTATGAAAATGATTATTTTACTATTTAAATATTATTTAATTAATAAAACTAATTAAAATCTAATTTAAAACCTAATTTTAAATTATCTAAAAATGAGAAAGATTACAAATTAAACTAAAAATTTGCCAAAATATTTTCTAAACCTTAATAAGAACTTGAAGAAAATATAAAAAATAAAAATAAATATTTTTGTCTTTTTATGAGTTTTTTATTAATTAAAAACTATTTAACTTAATTAAACTAATTAAACTAATTTAAATTACTAATAATACTAAATTAATTTAGAAAATTATGTAAAAATTTATAAAACTATTTAACCATCACAGGAATTCTACAAAATTATAAAAACTTCAAAAAATTATATTTTAGACTATTTCACTTATTAATTACCTTTTACTTAATTTAAATCTAATTTAAACAATTAAAATAAGAAAAATGTAAAATGAACAGTAGAAACTAAAAATATATTTTCTAAAAGTCTTAACTAATTTATAAAACCTAGTAAAATTATAAAAACCTACTGTTGTTATTAAAAATTTAAGAAAACTAATTAATAACTAAAATTATCGATTTAATTAATTAAACTACTTTTAAATCTAATAAATAGTAAACTAATTAGGAAAAATCTAAGAAAATTATTTTAAATACTTAAAGGTACTAGGAAATTTAGAAAATTATAAAAATGGAAAAGTGCTTATAAATAAGCTGAAATGAAAAATGAAAAAGATAGAATCTATTAAATAGAAGCTATCACTATTTTTATGTTTGGTCTTTTTGAGTTTTTCTTTTTGACAGCTAAAGATATAATGAAAATGAGAAACTTTTGTGAAACAACTTTTTATTTTGCTTAAAAATAAGCAGTATGCACCCCCTTATCTTAAATAGTTGACTTTTATTGACCAACTAGGCAAATAAGCTCAATTGAGTGTATGTGGGGTCCACAATGATGAAACTAGGTACAAATAAGCTAAAGTGACTTAAATAAGCTAAAAACAATAAGCAATGCACACTGATAAGCTAAAAAGATGGAAATAAGCACTTTGAAGACTTGCACTTAACATAGAAATGGGACAAACTTGAGGACTAATTCCAGGTGGGGTCTACTGATTTCTAGGTCAAACCAAGGGTCAAATCTTGCACCCTGGTAGGAGGGGGTTGGCAAAAACCAAAATGAGGCAATGGGTACCACTGAGGTGTTCAAGAACCACCACCAAAGTTGGCGGTTTGGGTGTGTAGTCTGCTGATGCAGGGCAACTCCCAGCCCTGCAATCTACTTTGGGGTTGTGTGGAACCTAGCAGAAAAATCCCAAAAATATCAAAACTATGGGAAACTAAAGTTGAGGTGGGGGGTTACTAATCCTAGAAATTACAAGGCCTAATTCCTTACGCAAAAATCAAAACAAATCACACCATTTTTGCAAAAAACTGAGACAAGTAACTTTGACTTTTTAGTAAACCTTGAATCTTTGACTTATGTGAATTTTGATCCAATCCTATAAGCTGAGATATGTGTTATAAGCCTAAATGATACCAAATAAGCATGTAACTCCAACTTACACTAAGATCCTTAGGTTTATGGATCTAAAATTCCCACACAGTTGACTGTGGGAGTGATTACCTTGGATTTTTGACTTTTTCTCTTATAAGAGCTAGTTTTATGTTTATTCCAACCTAATTATACCTAATGCAAACTAAAGGGACAACTGTCAAGGCTTAATGATCACTGAATACCTCAGCAATCCACTAAACCAAACACCCCTATATGTGGACTAGTTTTGGTTTTTCAAAGCAATTCACTAATTAAACTCTGGAAACAGATTGAAAGCAACCTAATGAGATCTAATACACATAATTAAGCATACAAGAACAGTTACTAAGCTGAGATTACAAAAATTATGAAAAATCAGAATTGTGGCTTACTTCATGCCATCCAAGCCAAGCAGTACAAGAACTAGAACCACCTATAGAGTCTCCACAGACTCACTAATACCCCATTCCATTCCTTGCTTCCTCTGCTTCCATCTTCTTCTGCTACTTTTTTTTTATCTTTGTATTTTCCTTTTTTTTTTCTTTTTCTGAGTTTTACTTTCTTTTGATTCAAATTAACTTTAACAAGTTTAAAGATTCAAAATGAGACTAAATATGTTGCTTGTGAAACAAATAACAAGGAATTAAAATTTTTAACTAAAATACGAATTTCATAAAACTTGAACAATACTTGCATTAACTTGGAAACTTAAGAGTACACTGAGAATTACTTTTAATTTATCTAAGAATACAAGAAAAAGAAAGGGATGCCTTTTATGGCTTACATGAGCTTCTAATTTATACTAATTTCCTAAAACTAGGGCCTCTTCTTCTTGAGTGCCTCTGCTGTGAGATAAGATGGTCCACTAGCTTCCACTTGACCTTCTGATTAAATCCCAACCATCAATTGTGAGGAAAAGTGATCCTAGCTCTTGATTATGTTTTGGCGCCAAAATGATTTTTTTGCAATTTGATCTGAAAATCAGACAAGGGGGTGGTGCATTAAATGTGGAGGGGGTTAGGTATATATGGTGAGGGTGATTGGTTTGGGCGGTGGGATAAGATGGTGGGCTGAGGTGATGGGGTGAGGTGACCTGCAAGTTGGGATGTGGGGGAGGGAAGGAGAAAGGGGTGGAGTTTGACCGGTTTGACCAAGGTCAATGTTTTGACCCCGGTTATATTACTATGGGGTGTGTGGGCTGGATTTGTCTTGGGCCAAAGATAAAACAAAAGGGTGGGCTTTTTTGTGTAGATTGGACTATGGTTTTTGGCTTATGATAATACTAAGGGATCCGGTTTGGTTTTTAGATTTCACAAGGACCTTTTATGCAATTTATCGAAAGTTGGGGGGGTGAACTTGGCATTCTTCCAAAGTGTTAACAAGGGTGTGTTTTGCCAAGTTATGAATAGTATGAGGTCCTGGTATGATTTTTCCATTTTAATTTCACCAGGGACTAAAACTGCCAAACTTTCAAACTTCAGGGAACAATTGTGTAATTTCACTAAACTTTTCCACCAAGGACCAATCCTGCCATAAAAGATTAGTGCAAGGACAAAATTTGTTTTTCTCAAAGTTTTTAATATCCCAGGGACCATTTTTGACAATTTTCAAAGTTCAGGGACTAAACTTGACATTTTGTGAAACTTTGCACCAAAGGACTAATTGTGTAACTTTTTGATTTAAAAGGGCCTTTGGTGACTTTTTCAAGTTTTTAGAACAACTAGGGACTAGATTTGACAACCTTTGAAAGATGAGGGACTGAAACTGCCAATTTTGCAAACTTTGTGCGTTTTTCATCTGTTTTTTATTATTTTGCATTTGAAACATGTAAAACACTTTCCTGGGATATTTTCACTATTTTGATTCAATATTGAGTGTTTTTAGATGTTTTGGCAGCTCAGAAAAGGTAAAAATGATGAGTATTTACACACTCATCAATCTCCCACACTAAAACATTGCTAGTCCCTAGCAATCTTTTGAGAAAAACTTGATGGATTTGAAAATCTCTTTACCAAAAGCCATCACTTCTGGAGTAGCCAGGTGTAAGAATTGTGGCACACCTGATAACCGTGTGATTTTGAGCAAACCACCAGCTGTCAACGGATTTGATTAGTCTTTACCAAAAGCCGTTTGCTTCTGGACTAGCCAGCATCTTGATGGACTAAGTCAACATCTTGGTGAGCTGATTACCAATTATGGATTTTCCATGGCCTTTACCACAAGCCATAATCTTGTGGGCTAGCCAACTCATTCGCTTTATGGGATATGGGGAGTTGAGGAACCATACAATTTTTGGAAAATTGCAAGCCATCAACGGGTTTGAGATGTCTTTACCAAGAGCCGTTTGCTCCTGGACTAGCCAATCCATTTGTCATTAAGACTTTGGCGGACAGATTACCACAAAATTTTTGAAATAAAGTGAAAAATTTAGGCCTAAAAATGGGGGTACTTATAAAGTTTTGTGATAAAATTCATAAGAATTTCCCCCCCCCCCTCCCCCCCCCCACACTAGAATTGAATATTGTCCTCAATATTCAAAGTTCCGGCTATTATGCCGAATCTCTGAATGGAAAAAGCTAATATTTGAGACTAACTGTGGAAATATTGATTTTATTTTTCACTTTATTTATCTGTACATATAAACATTTTTCTTTTTTTCTTTTCTTTTTTTTTTTTTTTTTTTAACTGAAACTTATATACATATTTACTTTTCAAAAGGTGGGGGACGGCCACTCCCCCACACTAGAGTGGTAGAAAGTAGAAAGAAGTCAGAAATACGGGTGAAAACCCATATATTTTGCTAATTTTTTGTTCACCGAGTCACTAGCTTGACTCGATCCCCGAATTCATTGGTCCATGGGGAAAGTTTGGAGATCCGGGACAACCATGGGTGGTATGTCCTCTCCAAAATAATGTTTCAAACGATGACCATTCACTTTGAAGTTGGGACCTTCGGGTTGAGATAACTCAACAGTCCCGTATGGATATACTTTAGCAACAGTGAATGGTCCAGTCCATCGGGTTTTTAATTTCCCCGAGAAGATCTTTAATCTTGAATTGAAAAGAAGGACTCTATCACCGACGTTGAAAACGCGGTTCTTAATCTTAGAGTCGTGAATCTTCTTTGTCTTTTCTTTGTAGATCAAAGAGTTCTCGTAGGCTTGATCACGAAGTTCGTTTAATTCATTGATTTGAACCTTACGGTGATCACCCGCTTTATGAAGGTCGTAGTTTGCATGTTTCAAGGCCCAGTAGGCTTTGTGCTCGAGCTCGATCGGTAAATGACACGCCTTCCCGTATACAAGCTTGTATGGAGTACACCCGATGGGTGTTTTGTAAGCTGTACGGAAGGCCCAGAGTGCATCATCTAGTTTATCCGACCAGGAAGCACGGTTTTCACCTACGGTCCTCTCAAGAATCCGTTTAATACCACGATTTGAAACCTCCACCTGCCCACTTGTTTGTGGGTGATACGTGGTAGAAAGACGATGAGTAACACCGTACTTAAGCATGACTTTTGCAAATTGATCATTGCAAAAGTGAGTACCGCGATCACTAATGATGGCACGTGGAGTTCCAAAACGAGCAAAGAGGGATTTCAAGAATTTCACAACAACTTGGGCATCGTTAGTGGGTAAGGCCTTAGCCTCAACCCATTTTGACAAGTAGTCAACAGCCACGAGAATGTATTTGTTTCCACTAGAAGATGGGAATGGCCCCATAAAGTCAGTGCCCCAGATGTCAAAGATTTCACAAACTTGAATGGCATTTTGTGGCATTTCGTTCTTTTGTGAAATATTACCGTGACGCTGACAAGCATCACAAGCTTTGACTAACTCGTGGGCATCCTTATAGATCGTGGGCCAATAGAAACCGGAATCAAACACCTTTTTAGCGGTGTAGTTAGGACTATGGTGGCCCCCGGTGGGTCCAGCATGGCAAGCCTTGAGAATATCAGCGGCTTCCTGTCCGTATACACATCGCCTGATGACTTGATCGGCACAGATTTTGAAGAGATAGGGGTCGTCCCAGAAGTAATGTTTAACGTCTTTGAAGAATTTGTTCTTCTGTTGGGACGTCTTCCCCTTAACGATGAAGTTACCCGCATGGTAATTTGCAAAGTCGGCAAACCATGGGGTAGTAGAGTCACCACGAAAAGCAACCACACTGAGTGTCTTGAGAGGAAATGTTTCATTTATTTCCTGTTTCTCGGACACATCCTGATGAGGGTTTTCTAATCGTGAGAGATGATCAGCAGCAAGGTTCTCAGCTCCTTTTTTATCACGGATAATGATATCAAATTCTTGGAGGAGGAGAACCCAACAGAGAAGCCTCGGCTTTGCATCTTGCTTTGCAAATAGGTACTTCAAAGCCGAGTGATCCGTATACACCATGCATTTAGTCAAGATTAAGTATGACCAGAATTTTTCAAAGGCATACACCACAGCTAGGAGTTCTTTTTCAGTGGTGGTGTAATGACTTTGTGCCTCGGTCATAGTTTTGCTTGCGTAGTGTATAGGCTGAAAGTATTTTGCTTTACGTTGCCCCAAGACCGCACCTATGGCAAAATCACTAGCATCGCACATATGCTCAAAAGGTAGGTCCCAATCGGGGGCAACAAGAATCGGTGCCTCGGTAAGCTTTTTCTTTAATGTTTCAAAAGCTTCGATGCACTCAGGAGAAAAGATGAAAGGAGCATCCTTCTCGAGGAGATGGGTCATAGGCCGGGCAATCTTAGAAAAATCTTGGATAAACCTACGGTAGAAGCCGGCATGACCCAAAAAGCTCCTAACACCTTTAACGGTGGTGGGATGAGGTAATTTAGCGATGACATCAATTTTGGCTCTGTCAACCTGATGAGGCGAAAAATGAACCACTTTTAGGGGGCCATTTAAGCCCGAATCCGAATTTATTTGATCAAATATTGCCCTAAATCGTTCCTTTTGTGATTTTAGGTACTTTGGGAGAGAAATCTGGAAAAGGAAGCAATTCGGACGTTTTTGGAGCATAAAAGTGAAGAAAACGCCAAAGTCTTAATTTTCCATGCTGGGAACAGTAGGTGACGGCGTCAAGAGCAAAACCTTGACGGCGTCAAGAGCAAATCTCATGAATTTCCATGACGACCCAGAACGGATTTGACGGCGTCACGTAGGAAGGGCGTCAAGAGTAAAAGAGTCGTGACGGCCTGGAAGTATATAACTCTTGACGGCGTCAGAAGTGGATCTAGGCAGTCCGAGGAGAGTTTTGGCGGCGAGGTGACGGCGTCACATTGTTTGTCTTGACGCCGTCAGACCTATTTTTCTATATATAGTTTTCTATTTTTCACACAAAAAAAAAAGAGAGAAGTTTTGGGAGAAACCCTAAGTACGATTTTGGTGTAACTTTACAGGTTTTTCAAGGGTTCCAACCCCTTGATACCTTGCATGATTAATCAAGATAAGTGTTCTCCTAATTCAATCAATATGTCTATGTGTTGGTTGTCTATATCTTGTTCTTGTCTTAATTCTATCATGCTAGGCTAGATCTCTTTTGTGTTTGCTTAGATCTAATGAAACCTAGATATTGATTATGTGTTGATTACTTGTTTATTCTTGTCTTGGATTAATGATTTATATGTTAGGCTTAAGAAAACTGGCAGATCTCCAAATGGTAACATGCTTGAACGTCTTAAGAAACATGAACCGAGGCGCACTAGGTCTTTATTGGTTGTATTTAATGCATGAGCCACTATTTACAATCCCTATAGTTGTGCTGGGCATGGTGTAGGAGGAGATAAGAGCTCATAGAATTGGGGAGTTATGTGTGCCACCCCATGAATGGTATTAAGGAATACGATCCGTCATCCATGCAATTATAACAAGTAATTAACGTGTAAAAGATATCTAGGGAGTAGTGAAATCTAAGTAAACACATTTTCTCCAATTACTGCTCACAACTTTTGTATAAATTAGCTTAATTTCATTTTTATTATTTTATTTTGATTGCATCTTAGTATTGGGTTAGTTGAATAGCAACTAATTCCGCCCACTCTTCCAAAACTCAAGATTTTACTTACTTTCATAAAAATATAAAAACACAAAAATAATCATCCCTCACCTTTAGAACTAGTATTTAGGCTTTCTAATCCTAGTGACACTATTCCTAAGCTAAACGATCAATCCCTTGGTACTTGTCACTATACTATACTACAACGATCAGGTACACTGCCTGGTGGGGGTTGTAAGCTTCTCGAGATCCCTCGAGAGGTAAAGCCTGTTGCGATTCCCACGCATCAAGTTTTTGGCGCCGCAGCCCGGGGAATAGTTATTGTCTAGGTTGGAATTTCTTTTTATTAGGTCTACTTGCTAGATTCCTTTCTAGTAAGATTTTATTTTTATTTTTAGGTCTTCTTTAGTCTATCTTATTTCTTCGTGTCCTTGTTCGTAACTCTTCACCACCTGCCATCATGGCAAATGACAAATCCCTTAACCTTAGGATCACTAGGAGTCGTAGTTCCACTCGAAACCTTGTCTTGCCCTATGCGGAACCCGAAAGAGAAATGCATAGATTGAGACAATATCACTCAACTTCTGAACCATCTAGCGTTGCCATCGATTTTGATGCACCTCTTTCTGAAGAAAATTCAGAACATCATGTCACAACCCCTAGCTCCCAACCCAACGACGAGATGAGTACTCCCGCAACCCCCATTCCTAAGCGCCTTAAGGACTACTCCTCCCCAACCTCTCGTGGCTTCTCAAACGCCATTGTCTACCCAAACGAACACACCAATGAGGTCTTGCATGCAACCGATGTTTGGCTTGTCAAAAGTGTGTGTAAATTTAGCGGACTAGATGAGGAAAATCCAATCCAACACATCAAGGACTTCCTGAAAATAGTGGACACCCTCCATACGGATGGGGCTACTAGAGACACATCCCGATTGCGATTCTTTCCTTTCACCTTATATGAAAAAGCCTAAGAATGGTATAACAAACTCCCTTCTGAATCTATCTTCACATGGGAGCAACTCATATCCAAGTTCTATGAGAAGTTCTTTCCACCTGAAAAAACCTCAGCACTTAGAGATAGGATCCTCCGTTTCCGGAAGGGGAAGGACGAACCCTTCTATAAATGGTGGACTAGATTCAAAGATTTAATAAGACAAGTTCCCCATCATGGCATTGAACTTTGGCTTTTGGTCCAAATCTTCTACGAAAATATCTCCTCTAATGACCGAAACGGAATTAACCAATCCAGGAAAGGAAGATTGGCCAATCTTAGTGCCGAGGAAGGATGGGATAGGATTGAAGAATATGCTCAAGACCAGGATGACACTTGGGATGAACCTGAGTCGACTGTCAGCATTTCTGAGATCACCTCGGATCGGTTGAGCAAAATTCACAAAAGAGTGGAATACCTAGATGGATCGCAATTACCTAAACAGCTATCGAATCCTTACTTGATCTGCGATTACTGTGGAGGCCCGCATGAGGTAGAATAATGCGGAGGAGCAGCCACAACTGAACATGCGTGCTTGTCAGGAGGGGACATTTATGCTAATCCCTCCCTTTTGCCTTTTTACCAAAATGACGATTACACCCTTTGGGGAAATCTGGTAAAGAGAAGAGAAGCGGAGGAAGGCCCTGAATTCAAAATCAGGAGCAATTTCGAAGATGGCCTTGGTCACTTCACTCAAGAAAAAGACTTGCAAATGAAAGGCCTTAATGAGCTTTTCGACGAGCAGCATGAGGGTATTGGAGAATTTTTCAACAAGCTTAACTCAGCCCTAGATAATCTTCAAACGCCATTAGTAAGCAAAAAAGACCCCATGCTCGCAATAACCATGCGAGCTGGAACGAAAACCAAGGACCCTCCTTACCCAAACTCGTCCCCCATCACCCTCGACCCAAACAAACCTGGGGAGGAGGAGGAGGAGGATGTCGGCGGTGGTGCCCCAGACCAACCGCCTGTGACGACCCCTTCCCCATCAGCCCTGCCTAACCAACCTGTGAGAATCTCATTCCCGTCCCGATTAAGGAACCAGAAAACTGAGAATGATAACAAGAGGTTCTTGTCATACCTAAAAGACTCAGTTGTCACCATACCTCTCCTTGATGCTTACTATCACATGCCAAAGTATAGCACATACTTCAAAAAGCTACTTGCTAACAGGAAGAAACTCGAGGGTCTTGTAACCCTGGGGGAAGAATGCTCAGTGGTAACCCATCGAGGGCTACCAAAGAAGGTAGACGATCCGGGCAGCTTCACCCTACCTTGCTCCATAGGACCTCTATCAATCAAGAATGCTCTTGCCGATTTGGGAGCAAGTATCAATCTCATGCCTCACTCTATGTTCCATAAACTAGGATATTCTGGATTGAAGTCTACCCGTATGAACATCCAACTAGCTGATAGATCGGTCAAGTACCCCGTAGGGATATGCGAAAATGTGCTAGTCAAAGTTGGGAAATTCAAATTCCCGGTCGACTTCGTAATCCTGGATATGGAGGAGGATGACTTGGTACCTATCATCTTAGGTAGACCATTTCTTGCTACCGCTCGTGCAATCATCGATGTCTATGATCGCAAATTAACCTTACGAGTGGGAGACGATAGCACAACCTTCGACATTAAGGATTCTATGGACCTCTCCCTCGAAGCAGCCAACCGGCTCTACTTTATCGGGGAAGTGGATGAACTCACAGATGTCATTGATAGTTGCGTCGATGAACAAATCGATGAAGGATGGCTACGGGACGAGAGTTTTCTGCCTTTGCTAGAGGTAGAAAAGACGGAGGATGTTAATGCAGTCTCCTTCTACCCCAGACAAGAGACAACGGAGCATCTCGAGCTCCGAAAGCCCGAGAATAAGCTCAAACCCTCTATTATCGAACCCCCTAACGTTGATCTTAAAGAGCTTCCTAACCATTTGGAGTATGCCTTCCTTCAGGGGGAGGACCAACTCCCGGTAATCATAAACTCTTCCTTGGAACATGAACAAAAAGTTAAACTCTTAGAGGTCCTAAAAAAATATAAGGGGGTACTCGCATGGAGTGTGGCCGACATTAAGGGGATTGACTCAACTTTTTGCACACATAAGATTCTCATGGAGGAAGATTATAAACCTACCATGCAACCCCAGAGGTGCGTGAACCCTAACATTAAGGAAGTAGTAAAGAAAGAAGTTATCAAACTTTTGGATGCAGGACTGATTTACCCAATCTCGGATAGCCCATGGGTCAGTCCTGTGCAGGTTGTACCTAAAAAGGGTGGAATGACTGTAGTAAAGAATGACAAGGGTGAGATGGTGCCCCAGAGAACTGTCACTGGATGGCGGGTATGCATCGACTATCGAAAGCTCAATGATGCCACGAGGAAAGATCACTTTCCCTTACCATTCATTGATCAGATGTTAGAGAGATTATCTGGACATGTGTACTATTGCTTCTTGGATGGATTCTCTGGATATTTTCAAATTCCCATAGCACCCGAGGACCAAGAAAAGACCACGTTTACTTGCCCCTATGGAACATTTGCCTACAAAAGGATGCCTTTTGGGCTATGTAATGCCCCCGCCACTTTCCAACGTTGCATGACCGCAATCTTTCACGAACTCATGGAAGACAGCATGGAAGTGTTCATGGATGACTTTTCAGTCTTCGGAAACTCCTTCGACCGCTGTCTTGCTAATCTAGAAAAGATGCTTAAACGTTGTGAGGAAACCAACTTGGTGTTAAACTGGGAAAAGTGTCATTTCATGGTAAAGGAAGGGATTGTGTTAGGGCATAAGATCTCAGGGAACGGAATAGAGGTGGACCAAGCTAAAGTTGAAGCTATATCTAAGTTACCATACCCCACGACTGTTAAGGCAATACGCAGCTTTTTGGGGCACGCCGGATTTTATCGGAGATTCATCAAAGACTTCTCCAAAATTGCCCGGCCAATGACTCAATTGCTTGTGAAGGATGCTCCGTTCGATTTTTCCCAAGAATGCAAGGATGCTTTCGATCTCTTAAAAAAGGAGCTCACACAAGCTCCAATCATGATCACACCCAACTGGGAGTTACCGTTTGAAATCATGTGTGACGCTAGCGATTTCGCTGTCGGGGCTGTGTTGGGCCAACGTCATGACAAGCTTTTCCAACCTATTTACTACGCTAGCAAAACCATGAATCCCGCTCAAGAGAATTACTCCACCACCGAAAAAGAATTATTAGCCGTAGTGTTTGCATTCGACAAATTCCGACAATATCTTGTCCTTTCAAAGACAGTCGTCTTCACCGATCACTCGGCTCTTCGATATCTGTTTGCGAAGCAGGATGCTAAGCCACGACTAATTCGGTGGATCTTGTTGTTACAAGAATTCGATGTTGAGATTCGCGATAAGAGGGGGGCAGAAAATCTGGCCGCAGATCATCTATCTCGTCTCGAAAACCCCTTGGATAAGCACGATAGAAGTGAGATTAGGGATTCGTTTCCTGACGAACAACTGATGTTAACGATTGATTCGGAGCCGTGGTACGCTGATTTTGCTAATTACTTCGCAAGTAGATGTAGACTTGTTCCTGAACACCTGACTAGATACGAAAGAAAAAGGTTCTTTTCTCAGCTTAAATACTACTTTTGGGATGAACCATTTTTATTCCGAAGGTGTCCTGACCAAATTATAAGGCGTTGTGTTTCAGAAAATGAGGCGGTGAAGATTATGAGGGAATGTCACTCTGGTCCCTCTGGGGGGCATCATGGGATAAACGTTACCGCCCGAAAGTTCTCGATGCGAGATTCTATTGGCCCACAATTTTCCGTGATGTAAAAGAAATGGTGTAGGCGTGTGATGCATGTCAACGTGCCGGAAATATATCACATAGGGATGAAGCACCTCAGAACTTTATACAAGTTTGTGAGGTCTTCGATGTTTGGGGAATTGACTTCATGGGACCCTTTCCATCTTCAGGGGGAACGAGTACATATTAGTCGCTATTGACTATGTTTCAAAATGGGTTGAGGCACAAGCCCTTAGTACCAGAGTAGTTATTCATTTCCTGAAGAAGCTTTTCGCGAGATTCGGGATTCCTAAAGCTCTCATCAGTGATAGGGGAACTCATTTTTGCAATGCACAAATGGAAAAGGTCATGAAGAGGTATGGAGTACCCCATCGATTCTCCACCGCCTATCATCCACAGACCAATGGCCAAGTCGAAAACACCAATAGAGCTATTAAAAGAATACTTAAAAAAACGGTTAGTAAAAACAGAAAGGACTGGTCATTTAAACTCGACGAAGCCTTATGGGCATTCCGAACCGCCTACAAAACACCTATTGGAACGACCCCATTCCGCATGGTGTATGGTAAGGCATGTCACTTACCAGTAGAATTAGAACACAAGGCTTATTGGGCACTTAAGACATGTAACTTAGATTACGCAACTGCTGGAAATAATAGGTTTTTGCAATTGCACGAGCTTGATGAGCTTAGACTAGAAGCCTACGAATCCTCCATCACATATAAAGAGAGAGCTAAAAGATGGCATGACCAGAGAATTAAGAAACCCAAAGAATTTTCAGAGGGAGACAAGGTCCTATTATACAATTCTCGGTTGAGATTATTTCCGGGAAAACTTAAGTCTAGATGGTATGGACCGTTCACGGTAAAGAATTCTTCTAAATTTGGAGCGGTAGTGTTAATTGATGATGAAGGTAGGGAGTTCACTGTTAACATACAACGTGTAAAACATTACCAAGAGAATAACAATGAAATGATTAGTGAGGAGGATGTGACGTTTGATGATGAAATCACGTAGTAACCCATGACCTTGAGTCTAGCTACAAGACTCGTAAATAAAGAAAAGCGCTTCTTGGGAGGCAACCCATGTTTTGTGTGATTTTATTTGTTTGTTTGTTATTTGCTTCCGTATGCATGTTTTATTTTTATTGTTGGTTGATCATGTTTCTAAACTAAATAGTAGAAATACTTTACTTTGTTGTTTGGCCTAGTCTTAACTCCACCTAAAAGTATTTTTGCAAAAGATAAGTGTAAGGGGAAACCCCAAATATGTTTTTAAGAAACAACCAATCATGATTCTCCACAATATTAAATGAACATGTGTATTCGTATTTGTTAGAGTCAAATGCTTGTATTGAGTCATAATGAAGTTTTGCAGGATTTTCCAGGAAGTAGGTCCAAGTTTTTCCAGAAATTTTCCGGAAACTTAACATAAGGATTTCTGCAGGTCAATTCTGACGGCGTCAGGGATTTACTCTTGACGGCGTCAGGAGTTAAAAATCTGGAAATTTTACCGGTTTTGTTTTTCTAACGGAGTCTTATGGTTTTTGAGAATTATTAAGTTTTATAATCTCCAGGAGATCTGCAAACTTCATTCCACAAGCATTATCTCTTATCTTGTTTTCTAGGATTTAGAAACTTATATAGAATGCCGCCGATTTTACGCGAGGTTGTCTTGTCTATTTTGTCAGGTTTTACAGGTTATGTATGACAAGAAGATGATTTATATTCTGGAATGGAAGCTTTGATTGTTCGTTTTCTTGGAGGAAGATTTAACCTGGCCATCCTATTATCCATACCGAGCGAATCAGGGGAGTATTTGATTTCATTCTCTTTACTTTTTCACTTTTACATTCTTTACTTGAACATTGGGGACAATGTTCATCTTAAGTGTAAGGGGAGGGTAAAAAGATGATACCTTACATATGCACTTTCGCTTGAGTTTGTTTTGTTTAATGGTAGATGTGTAATAAAACTATGAGAAATACTTGTTAGTGCAATTTTAGCGCCAAATTTAAAATTTTTTACAACATTTAGGAGTGAAACTTTAGCCATAGCAAGCGTCTCATGGATAGGAGATTGTATGACTAGCACATAACCGTATATTCAAAAAAAATTTCCACACAAATATGTGATGTTCGCCTTTAGATTTGATAGGAAAAGCATTCATTATTAGTGCTTATGAGTGTACCGGTAGCATTTAGATTCTAGAACTTGCGTTAGTGATGCATCCCGAGACCGCTAGTGAGACTACATTCGTGTGGTAGGATTTACTACATGATATGAGGCATTAGGATTACCCTTGTGTTAAACCCGTATTATAATTACTTGACCATTTAAGTCATATTACTTGGCTAGTTAAGTCAACTAATTTTTCCCACACCCTTAGCGTTGTACTCATTTTTAGTACACGAAACCCCTAGTACACCCCTCCGAGCTTATCTTTTCGTTTCTAACTTTAAGCATCTTACTTAAAGGAAGAATTTGTTACACCCCACTTAAATGTACACCCAAATCGCCTTAGCCTTCCGTGTATGCGCTCATTTTTAGTGCATTATTGTTATTTGTTAAACCCTAAGTTAACGTTCTAATTGGTTACATGGTTGCTAAGTTGAGTCATATCCTTGTACATATTGTTTTGGGACGATTGGGACTCATGGGTAAAGTACTTATTTTATGGAGTAATGGGGAAGAACAACATATATTACCCCCATATATACGTTAATCTTAAAAGTGCTCCAAGTGTTTTGATTTTCTTAATTCGAGTCATTAGATTAGTTTAATGTAAAGTATGTAAAGATTCAAGTGTAAGGGGAATTCTCATCCCCTATGATGTATTATTTTGGATGGTAGGGTAAGAGTGTATGCAAAAAAAAAAAAAAAAAAAAAAAAAAAAAAAAAAAAAAAAAATCGAAAAAAAATCAAGAAAAAAAATATATAGAAAAGGAAAAAGAGAAAAAAAAACATACGGACTACCATCCCTTTTTATTCTATGTTTATTTTATGTTTTTGTTATTTTTCATTTATTAGCTTAAGTCGAGTCTAGTCTTGGCTTAGCAACGCCACATTGTACATGTAATTAACTAAGATTGTTAACTCGCCATCAGTAAAACTTCCTTTATCCAACAAAACCGTGTATTTCATATCCCTACACCTAACGTTACAACCCTTTAAAAGACCTCGTTGATAGTTTATCCTAGGTGCTTACGCCATGTGGTGGAGGTTTGATCCTTTCCCAAGCCTATGGTAATCTATTTTGCTATGACAGGTAGTGAGAGATATCTTCCGTTTCCATATTGTAATTTATACTTTATTACACCCGAGAGATGTGAGTATCTAAACACTATTTGTGAGGTGCTAGTGTATGACCTCCGTGCTTGTCTATTGGTCTTTAGTGGAACGATTATTTGTTGTAATTACTTTTATATTAGTGTTAAATGACCTCTAACTTGTCTTTTGAGTAGAATAAAAGCGCATTTGCTTGAGGACAAGCAAATCTCAAGTGTAAGGGTATATGATGAGGCGAAAAATGAACCACTTTTAGGGGGTCATTTAAGCCCGAATCCGAATTTATTTGATCAAATATTGCCCTAAATCGTTCCTTTTGTGATTTTAGGTACTTTGGGAGAGAAATCTGGATAAGGAAGCAATTCGGACGTTTTTGGAGCATAAAAGTGAAGAAAACGCCAAAGTCTTAATTTTCCATACTGGGAACAGTAGGTGACGGCGTCAAGAGCAAAACCTTGACGGCGTCAAGAGCAAATCTCATGAATTTCCATGACGACCCAGAACGGATTTGACGGCGTCACGTAGGAAGGGCGTCAAGAGTAAAAGAGTCGTGACGGCCTGGAAGTATATAAGTCTTGACGGCATCAGAAGTGGATCTAGGCAGTCCGAGGAGAGTTTTGGCGGCGAGGTGACGGCGTCACATTGTTTGTCTTGACGCCGTCAGACCTATTTTTCTATATATAGTTTTCTATTTTTCACACAAAAAAAAAGAGAAGTTTTAGGAGAAACGCTAAGTACGATTTTGGTGTAACTTTACAGGTTTTTCAAGGGTTCCAACCCCTTGATACCTTGCATGATTAATCAAGATAAGTGTTCTCCTAATTCAATCAATATGTCTATGTGTTGGTTGTCTATATCTTGTTCTTGTCTTAATTCTATCATGCTAGGCTAGATCTCTTTTGAGTTTGCTTAGATCTAATGAAACCTAAATATTGATTATGTCATGATTACTTGTTTATTCTTGTCTTGGATGAATGATTTATATGTTAGGCTTAAGAAAACTGGCAGATCTCCAAATGGTAACATGCTTGAACGTCTTAAGAAACATGAACCGAGGCGCACTAGGTCTTTATTGGTTGTATTTAATGCATGAGCCACTGTTTACAATCCCTATAGTTGTGTTGGGCATGGTGTATGAGGAGATAAGAGCTCATAGAATTGGGGAGTTATGTGTGCCACCCCATGAATGGTATTCAGGAATACGATCCGTCATCCATGCAATTATAACAAGTAATTAACGTGTAAAAGATATCTAGGGAGTAGTGAAATCTATGTAAACACATTTTCTCCAATTACTGCTCACAACTTTAGTATAAATTAGCTTAATTTCATTTTTATTATTTTATTTTGATTGCATCTTAGTATTGGGTTAGTTGAATAGCAACTAATTCCGCCCACTCTTCCAAAACCCGAGATTTTACTTGTTTTCATAAAAATATAAAAACACAAAAATAATCATCCCTCACCTTTAGAACTAGTATTTAGGCTTTCTAATCCTAGCGACACTATTCCTAAGCTGAACGATCAATCCCCTGGTACTTGTCACTATACTATACTACAACGATCAGGTACACTGCCTGGTGGGGGTTGTAAGCTTCTCGAGATCCCTCGAGAGGTAAAGCCTATTGCGATTCCCACGCATCACAACCTCAATCCCGTTTTTTGAAATTTTATAGCCGAAGACAATGCCCTCCTTGACCATAAAGTGGCTCTTCTCCTAGTTGAGACTCAAATTCGTTTCTTTGCAACGTTTAAGCATTTGTTCCAAGTGGAAGAGACAAGACTGGAATGAATCCCCGATGACTGAAAAGTCATCCATGAATACCTCCATGGTTTTCCCGATCATGTCGGAAAAGATAGACATCATGCACCTCTGGAACGTGCCTGGTGCATTACATAAGCCGAAAGGCATACGTCTGTAAGCAAAAGTTCCGTAGGGGCATGTGAAGGTACTTTTCTCTTGATCCTGGGGATCAATGGGGATTTGGAAGTGGCCCGAGAAACCATCGAGGAAGCAGTAGTATTCATTCCCCGCAAGTCTTTCAAGCATCTGGTCCATAAAAGGGAGAGGAAAATGGTCTTTACGGGTGGCTTCATTCAACTTTCGATAGTCAATACATACTCGCCAACCCGTGACCAAACGAGTTGGAATCAACTCGTTATCCTCGTTGGTGACAACGGTAATGCTACCCTTTTTAGGAACACAATGAATTGGGCTAACCCAAGGACTGTCAGATATAGGATAAATCAATCTCGCATCAAGAAGTTTTAGAACCTCTTGTTTGATAACTTCGTGGATTTTGGGATTTACCCTTCTCTGTTGTTGCACTGCTGGCTTAAATTCATCCTCCATTAAGATTTTATGAGTACAAAAGTTCGGGCTTATGCCTTTAATGTCGGAGAGTTTCCAAGCAATTGCTTGTTTGTTTGCTTTAAGAACCTTTAGGAGTGCTGCCTTTTCTCATCTTTTAAGTCTTTAGCAATAATGACGGGCAATTTATTATCACCCTCCAGAAATGCATATTCTAGTTGAGGAGGCAAGTCCTTGAGCTCAACCTCGGGAAAGTCTTCAGTTATTTCAACATTTTTGACTTCCGCTTTATGAAGTATTTTTGGAGACGGAGAGGGTGAAGGATCGTCATTTAACAATCGTTCAAGGAGAAGAATGTCCCCCTCCGGGTCAAGATAGTTTTCATCAACCCCATGTGGGATTGAGCTATCCTGAGCAAGAAAGGCCTCGACTTCTTCCAGAAGGAAGTCACTTCCCTCAAACGGAGTGAGGGAAGGGGAAGAATCGGAAATGATAGGATCAGTAGAAGGAGTGGTACTGCCACTGGATGAGAAACCAAGGACTTCTTGAGAATACTCCTCAGACGCAACATCGATGATGTCAATTCGGTTAACCGTTTCAGCGTCATAGTTGGAGGAGTATCTTGAAGTCTGATCAAGATTGAATGTGATGGCTTCACCACCAACACGTAGAGTGATTTCTTCTTTGAATACATCGATTAAAGCACGACCCGTTCTTAAGAATCCCCTCCCGATAATGAGAGGAACTCTTAGGTCGGCATCGAAATCAATAATCACAAAATCTGCCGGAAAATGGAACTTTCCTACTTTCAAGAAGATATCTTCGGCAATGCCGAGAGGACGAGATATAGTACGGTCTGCAAGCTCGAGTGTCATGCAGGTCGGAGTGAGAGCAGGAAGAGAGAGTCTTTTCCAGACTGTGTAAGGCATCAGGTTAATGCTTGCGCCAAGATCGGCCAAGGCAAAACATTCAACCATCCCAGGGAAAATACAAGGAATGAGAAATTTCCCGGGATCTCCAAGATTTTCGGGAAGCTTTTTCAAGAGCACTGCTGAGCAATGCTCATTAAGAGGAGTTTTTGCCATCTCACAGAGTTTTTCTTTGTTGCTTATCAGATTTTTGATTGTTGAAGCAAATTTAGGCTTGAGAAGAAGAGCGTCCGCGAAGCTAATATCGAAGTGCAACTCTTGGAAAATTTGATAAAATTTTTCCATCTGATGATTAGCTCTTTCGCGGTTCTTTTGATCATTCATACGTGAAGGATATGGAATTGACGGTTTAGGATCGTTTTTTGGAATTTCATCAGAACTCACAGGAGGATCAAATACAACTTTCGGCTTACGAGCTGGGACCGGGACAACTTGAGGGTGGACGTTGTTGATACCTCCGTTATTAGTAGGAAGTACCGTGTCCGTGGTAACCTCAGGCTCACGTTCCGCTACCTTAGGAGGAGAAGAAGAGGTAGAGGGAATCGAAGGTCCATTGTATGATACCCCACTTCAGGTAGTGATCGCTTTGACATCGCCCCTCGGGTTAGCGATCGTGTTGCTCGGTAGTGTACCCGGGCCCGAGGGTCGATCATTTAAAGACTTCTGAAGCTCAGAGATCTTGCTGATCAATAACCGATTCGTTTCCTCTTGTGCTTTCATGAATTGTTTTAGCACTTCATCGGAGGAAGATGAGGGTGGAACAACGTTTTGAGGAGGATTTTGAACACGGTTGTTTTGAAAATTCCCTTGATTTTGATTGTTGTTACCCTGAAAATTGTTTCTCTGATTGAAATTACCCTGATTGTAATTCCCTTGATTTTGGTTTCTTTGAAAATTTCCTTGAAAACCTTGATTTTGATTGCCATTTTGAAAATTGTTTTGATTAAACTGGCCTTGATTTTGGTTCGGGTTTTGGACATTTGAGTTTTGACCTTGGTTAAAATTCTGATTCGAGTTACGGTTTTGATTTTGGTTAAAACCGGGAGGTCCGAGAAAATTGTTGGAACGATAGCTTAAGAGATTACGGTCCCCTTGTGGTTGGTAAGAATTACCCCCATGTTGTAGGAACCGTGAGCAGCATAAACGTTCTCTTGAGGAAAGCCAGCAGTGGCTGGACACTCGGAATAAAGATGTGGGCCCCCACAAGTTTCACAACTTCGGGCCACGGCTTTCACTTGTTGGTTTTGAACCTGATTTTGCATCGTTTGGTTCATTCTCAACACAGCCGTAGAAATATCATCCATCTTTTTGGTAAGAGCAATTATTTCCGGAGATGATGATGAAGGAGTAACTGAATGACATGACTCATCCCTCTCCGCAGAGGAATCCCAAAAGTTATGGTGGGCAGTCATGTTCTCAATCAAGTCATAGCACTCTTCGGGACGCCTTTTCATAAAGGTCCCACCAGCAGCAGCATTGAGAATATCCCGGTGCCTCAATGTCAGACCATTATAGAAGGTATCTATGATGGTAACTTGTAACATATTGTGGTTAGGGCACCGATCAATAGCTAGCTTATAACGTTCCCAAGCCTTAAAAAGAGATTCATCGGGACGTTGCCGGAAGTTGCTGATATCATTTCGTAACTTGGTAACCATGGAAGGTGGAAAATATTTTGCTAAAAACTTGGTTACCATTTCATCAAAGGTACGAATAGAATTCTTTGGGAGTCGGTCAAACCATGCAGTGGCATGATGAGTGAGAGAATAGGGGAAAAGATACAGCCGGAGGGCATCATCGGTGACACCATGTTGTTTCATGCTTTGGGTGACCGTGAGATATTTGTCAAGATGCTTGTTAGCATCGTCACCCGGTAATCCGTGAAATTGACACGAATTCTAGACTTGTTGGATCATGTGGTGCTTGAGGCCAAAGTCTGTAGCCTCAATAGTGAGTGGTGCAATAGGCCCGCCCCTTCCCTGCATAGTAGGCTGGCACAGCTCCTCCATCGTTCGGAGATCGGGAGCTGGGTCATCCCTGGGAGGGTCAGGGGGTGGTAATGGTGGTGGTGGCCCAGCGGCCATTTCGGTCTTTGGTTCTTGTGTAACAGTACGTAGCTCGGGTACGTTTTTCTGATGTTTACGTTTTGTTTGTGACCGAGTGCGCATGCACTAAAAACAATTTTTCAAAACAAGATCGAGGCAAAACCACAGTGAACTTAAACCAATTATCACAAGTGAATGGCTTCTTTAAAAAAGGTACACCACTTACAGGGATATAAAGGCAAGTTTTAATCTTAAGTTTGGGAACTTATTATGTCCACACCCCCAGTTGGTAGGTGTTCAGCCTTGGTTTGCGGTGGTAAGATTTTATGTATTTATTAATTTGAAAAATTTGTCTTTAGGCTTATGGGTGTGTGTGCAGAAAACTTTGGGAAATATTTTTGGAACTGATTCGTTAACCGAAATCGTTCTTTTAAGATTACTCGCAGGCTGGCGGGAGGAAGTAAATAAGTTTCCTCTTCAGTTCGCAATTTAATGTCAGACCTTACCTTAAACCAACTGTTTCAGGTTATAATCTTAAAAAAAACGAAGTAATTTAACTTCACAGTTTGTTTTGTTGTTTTTGATTTTTTTGGTGTTGTTAACACTTCAGGAAAAGTGTTAATGAACTTTTTGATATGATTAATATTTTTACAAAACTTTTTACAAATTTGTGTGAAATTTGTACAGGGAGGTTTTGAAAACCACTAAACTTAAAACGATTTTAAAAACGCGTAACAACCTCCCCGGCAGCGGCGCCAAATTTTGATTGGGGTAAAAGCAGTCAAATATCATTGACCAAGGTCAATAAGTCAAAGACAGCCTCGTTCCAATTCTCCGGTGATAATATAGTGTGTCCCTGGGTCGTTAAGTCCCAGCGAGATTGAAATGGTGTTTTTGGAAATCATTTAGGAATGAGTGGCACTGAGGACAGTAGCCAAGACGATTTGGAATTGATTTTGCTACTGATATTTTGGTATTCACACAATGATATAATATTCACAAAAATCAGATATACAGATATATGCACAAATTCACAATCAGAAATCACGTAACAGATAGAAAAGTGGGTTTTGATAAATTACAAACTACAGGGGGTGCAAGTGAACTTTTGAAAACTTAAAACTAAAAGGAAATTGAAAATGAAAATGAAATTATAAAAATGATTATTTTACTATTTAAATATTATTTAATTAATAAAACTAATTAAAATCTAATTTAAAACCTAATTTTAAATCATCTAAAAATGAGAAAGATTACAAATTAAACTAAAAATTTGCCAAAATATTTTCGAAACCTTAATAAGAACTTGAAGAAAGTATAAAAAATAAAAATAAATATTTTTGTCTTTTTATGAGTTTTTTATTAATTAAAAACTATTTAACTTAATTAAACTAATTAAACTAATTTAAATTACTAATAATACTAAATTAATTTAGAAAATTATGTAAAAATTTATAAAACTATTTAACCATCACAGGAATCCTAAAAAATTATAAAAACTTCTAAAAATTATATTTTAGACTATTTCACTAATTAATTACCTTTTACTTAATTTAAATCTAATTTAAACAATTAAAATAAGAAAAATGGAAAATGAACAGTAGAAACTAAAAATATATTTTATAAAAGTCTTAACTAATTTATAAAACCTAGAAAAATTATAAAAACCTACTGTTGTTATTAAAAATTTAAAAAAACTAATTAATAACTAAAATTATCTATTTAATTGATTAAACTACTTTTAAATCTAATAAATAGTAAACTAATTAGGAAAAATCTAAGAAAATTATTTTAAATACTTAAAGATACTAGGAAATTTAGAAAATTATAAAAATGGAAAAGTGCTAATAAATAAGCTGAAATGAAAAATGAAAAAGATAGCATCTATTAAATAGAAGCTATCACTATTTTTATGTTTGGTCTTTTTGAGTTTTTCTTTTTGACAGCTAAAGATATAATGAAAATGAGAAACTTTTGTGAAAAAACTTTTTATTTTGCTTAAAAATAAGCAGTATGCACCCCCTTATCTTAAACAGTTGACTTTTATTGACCAACTAGGCAAATAAGCTCAATTGAGTGTATGTGGGGTCCACAATGATGAAACTAGGTACAAATAAGCTAAAGTGACTTTAATAAGCTAAAAACAATAAGCAATGCACACTGATAAGCTAAAAAGATGGAAATAAGCACTTTGAAGACTTGCACTTAACACAGAAATGGGACAAACTTGAGGACTAATTCCAGGTGGGGTCCACTGATTTCTAGGTCAAACCAAGGGTCAAATCTTGTACCCTGGTAGGAGGGGGTTGGCAAAAACCAAAATGAGGCAATGGGTCCCACTGCGGTGGTCAAGAACCACCACCAAAGTTGGTGGTTTGGGTGTGTGGTCTGCTGATGCAGGGCAACTCCCAGCCCTGCAACCTACTTTGGGGTTGTGTGGAACCTAGCAGAAAAATCCCAAAAATATCAAAACTATGGGAAACTAAAGTTTAGGTGGGTGGTTACTAATCCTAGAAATTACAAGGCCTAATTCCTTACGCAAAAATCAAAACAAATCACACCATTTTTGCAAAAAACTGAGACAAGTAACTTTGACTTTTTAGTAAACCTTGAATCTTTGACTTATGTGAATTTTGATCCAATCCTATAAGCTGAGATATGTGTTATAAGCCTAAATGATACCAAATAAGCATGTAACTCCAACTTACACTAAGATCCTTAGGTTTATGGATCTAAAATTCCCACACAGTTGACTGTGGGAGTGATTACCTTGGATTTTTGACTTTTTCTCTTATAAGAGCTAGTTTTATGTTTATTCCAACCTAATTATACCTAATGCAAACTAAAGGGACAACTGTCAAGGCTTAATGATCACTGAATACCTCAGCAATCCACTAAACCAAACACCCCTATATGTGGACTAGTTTTGGTTTTTCAAAGCAATTCACTAATTAAACTCTGGAAACAGATTGAAAGCAACCTAATGAGATCTAATACACATAATTAAGCATACAAGAACAGTTAATAAGCTGAGATTATAAAAATTATGAAAAATCAGAATTGTGGCTTACTTCATGCCATCCAAGCCAAGTAGTAAAAGAACTAGAACCACCTATAGAGTCTCCACAGACTCACTAATACCCCATTCCATTCCTTGCTTCCTCTGTTTCCATCTTCTTCTGCTACTTTTTTTTTTTTTTTTATCTTTGTATTTTCCTTTTTTTTTCTTTTTCTGAGTTTTACTTTCTTTTGATTCAAATTAACTTTAACAAGTTTAAAGATTCAAACTGAGACTAAATATGTTGCTTGTGAAACAAATAACAAGGAATTAAAATTTTTAACTAAAATACGAATTTCATAAAACTTGAACAATACTTGCATTGACTTGGAAACTTAAGAGTACACTGGGAATTACTTTTAATTTAACTAAAAATACAAGAAAAAGAAAGGGATGCCTTTTATGGCTTACATGAGCTTCTAATTTATACTAATTTCCTAAAACTAGGGCTTCTTCTTCTTGAGTGCCTCTGCTGTGAGATAAGATGGTCCACTAGCTTCCACTTGACCTTCTGATTAAATCCCAACCATCAATTGTGAGGAAAAGTGATTGATTCGCCTCAAACGGTCAGACAATTATTGATCAGCCACTTGTGAATGGCCAACTGTAATAGTCAAACAGCTGAGGCAAATGCTTCCGTGAAATACAGTGTTTTCCCGGGTCGTAATGTCCCAACGAGGTGTGCGATGTTTTATTATAAACGAATTTGTGATCGAGTGAATATGAACAGGAAAGGTTATAAGTGTGTGTGTGTGTGTTTAAACTAGGGTTTTATAACTAAAAATAACTTAAATAAACTATCTTAACGATTGCGTGAAAACTAGATATTTAAAACGTATAAACGTACACCAATTTAAAATCAGACGCGACTGCGTATTGAGAAAAAGGTGAGTTTTAAGGAAAAATAAACTACAAGGGTTAAAAATGAAAATTCTAATAACTTAAACTTAAAATAAAATTAAACTAAAAATAAAACTATTTTTTAGATTATTATATTATTTATTATTAATTATTTAATTAAAAAAAACTATTTAACTATTTAATTAAAAAATTATAAATACTACAAATTAAACTAAAAACTTATAAAAATATTTTCTAAACCTAAAATAGAACTTGAAGAAAGTATAAAAAAATAAAAATAAATCTTTTTGTCTTTTTATGAATTTTTTATTAATTAAAAACTATTAATATTAATTAAACTAATTAAACTATTTTAAAATACAAATAATACTAAATCAACTTAGAAAATTATGAAAAAAATTTGTAAAACTATTTTATAACTTATAGAAGCTATAAAAAATATAAAAACTAGGTGTTGCTATATAAAAATTAATTATGCTATTTAAAACTTATTTATTGATTAATTACTAAATAAACTAATATTAATTATAATAAATACTAAATTACAAAATAAAAATCTGGGAAAATTATGAAAAATACTTTAACTTAAAAGGAAATTAATAAAAATATAAAAATACAAATTACTTAATTAAAATCTAAAAATGAAAATTAAAATTAAATTAAATTAAATAGAAACTATCACTTATTTTTATGTTGTATTTTCTGGATTTTTCTTTTTCCAAACTATATTATACTTAAAAATAACTAACTTTTATGAAAACAAATATTTTACAACTTAATAATAAGCACTGTGGAGGCTTATTACCTCCACAGTTGACTTAGTTTGACCAAACAAGGTAATGAGCTCAAACTGAGAAGTGTGGGACCCACTATGGTAAAATCTAGTTAAGATAAGTTAATTAAGCAAGTATAAGCTAGAAAGAACACATATGACACACTGAATAAGCCAATAAGCCACAATAAGCACTTGCTTATTGTGGACTGAGACAGTTTATGGGACAAGGTTCAATGGCAATTCTAAGTGGGGTCCACAATGATCTAGGTCAAACAAGAGGTCAATACTAAAAGCCTACTAGGAGGGGGGTTCAAAGGTCCAAGTTTTGACAAGTGGGGCCCACTGAGGTGGCCATAAAACCACCACAAAGTTGTGGTGGTGGCCTGATATCTGCTGCACAGGGCAATACCTTGCCCTGCAGGTTACTTTGGGCAAGGGTGGGACCCACAATAAAATTACCAAAAATACAAGGGTACTGAGACCTTGAAGTTGAGATGGTAGACTACAACTAGAAACAAGTTTTAGGGTCCCAATCCAAACACATAAATCAAAACAAATACTTGAATTTTTGGAAAAAAACTGAGATGAGCAAATTTGAGTTTTGAATGAACTTAGCTAGTTTGACTTTGGTGAGATTCTAATTGATCCTACTGACTATTTGTGATGTATTAAGCTAATATAAGATTACTATAAGCTAAATTACCAACTTATGAATAGATTATGAGCTTATGGATACCAAATTCCTACACAGTTAACTGTGTAGGTAAATAGAACATGATTTTGACTATTTAACTGTATAACTATTGATTTTATTGTTTACTTGACCTAATATATCCTAGTATAACATGTTGCAAGCAGTTATAACAATCCTAAACAGCCTAAACACATAGTAATCAGGAAATCCAAACACCCCTTTAACAGATTGATTATACTATAACTATTTAATTATTAAATTAACTCTACTGATTTTATACTTGCAACAATTTATTTAATCACTATTAAAGTTATTTAAACCAAAGAACTACTTAATAATAAGAAGAACAATATTATGCAAAAATCTAATTAGTGACTTACATTGGTATGTGACTGAGAAACAAAGAACCATGGACCAAGATCTTTCCTAACAGTCTTCCACAAGACTACTAACCCAGAGGCAATCCAAAACACACCATGTCCAATGCTCAATCTTCATAACCACAGATTTTCTATTTATTTTTCTTTTTCTTTGTATTTTTTAGTATTTTTGGAATAATAAACTAAACCTGATTTTAAAGTTTCTCAAAGCTTATAAAAGCTTTGTCAGAGCTTATATGAACTATTTGAATCCTTATAACCAACTACAAACAACACTAGAACTTTTTGTGATTCTTGAGAATTTAAGAAAATGCATAAAATGAGAACTGAGCTGAAACTTAAAATTAACTTGAATTAAAGATCAAAGTACATTAAATTAACTGAGCACAAGCTTTTTTAATTGAAAATACAACTGAAAATGTCAATTACACTACCTACGTTACACTACTCCTAAGCTACAACTAATACTCTTTCATCACAGCTTCTCTTCTCTTTTGTAGCCCCTTTCTGAGCTTGTGGGACCCACTGGGGTATTTCCCACCAATCCCCAGCCATTGGATTGGTCTAAACAATCCACACCGTTTAAATTAGTTTTTGGCGCCAAAGTCTTTGGGTGTCAGTATTGGGTACTGTGTATTGCGTAGTGATGTTTTCAAAGGCTTGGAAGGTTGTGGAGGTGGAGGGGAGTGGGTAGGCAAGTGGGGGTTGAGGTGGAAGGTGGTATTGGTAGCAGCGGTGGTGGTGGTATGGTTTGGGAGGGAAGGGTAAAACTGGGGTGGTTTTGTTTTGTGTTGACCGGGTTGACCAAAGGGGTGGGCTGGATTTCATTTGGGCCAAAAATAAGAGAGGGAGTGGGCTGGTGATGGTTATTGGGTTTGTTTGTTTTATTTATTTAAAAGATAAGGTCCGGTTTGGTTATATTTCACACAAGGACTATTTTTGTAATTAGTGCAAAGTTGAGGGCTGTTTTTGGCAAGTTTCCAAATATACTACAAGGGCTAATCTTGCCATATGTGATAAATCAAAGGACTTTAAATGAAATATTTCCATTTAAAACCACCCGGGGACCTTTTCTGTAAATTCACCAAACTTCAGGGACCTTTCTTGTAATTTTCTGAAACTTGAAGGGTTAAACCTGTAAATATCAAATATTAACACAAAGGACCAAATATGTCATTTAGGAATAGTTCAAGGGTTATTTTGATAAATTTTCCATTTTAGATAACCCAGGGACTGATTTTGACACTTTTCCAAAGTTGAGGGACCAAAGTTGTAAATTTGTAAATTTTAACTTCAAAGGACTTTTCCTTACAACTTATGAATCCCAAGGGCCTTTTATGACATTTGTACAAGTTTTGAGTGACCAGGGACTAGTTTTGTCAATTTATGAAACTTGAGGGACTGAAACTGCCAATTATGCAAACTTTGTACGTTTTTCATCTGTTTTTGCATATTTTGCATTTGAAACATATAAAACACACCTTTAAGATATTTTAAGTATTTTGATGCATATTTGAGTGTTTTTGTATGTTTTAGCAGTTCAGATTGGTATAAAATGATGAGTATTTAGACACTCATCAGTGATCCTGGCTCTTGATTATGTTTTGGCGCCAAAATGATTTTTTTGCAATTTGATCTGAAAATCAGACAAGGGGGTGGTGCATTAAATGTGGAGGGGGTTAGGTATATATGGTGAGGGTGATTGGTTTGGGCGGTGGGATAAGATGGTGGGCTGAGGTGATGGGGTGAGGTGACCTGCAAGTTGGGATGTGGGGGAGGGAAGGAGAAAGGGGTGGAGTTTGACCGGTTTGACCAAGGTCAATGTTTTGACCCCGGTTATATTACTATGGGGTGTGTGGGCTGGATTTGTCTTGGGCCAAAGATAAAACAAACGGGTGGGCTTTTTGTGTAGATTGGACTATGGTTTTTGGCTTATGATAATACTAAGGGATCCGGTTTGGTTTTTAGATTTCACAAGGACCTTTTTTGCAATTTATCGAAAGTTGGGGGGTGAACTTGGCATTCTTCCAAAGTGTTCACAAGGGTGTGTTTTGCCAAGTTATGAATAGTATGAGGTCCTGGTATGATTTTTCCATTTTAATTTCACCAGGGACTAAAACTGCCAAACTTTCAAACTTCAGGGACCAATTGTGTAATTTCACCAAACTTTTCCACCAAGGACCAATCCTGCCATAAAAGATTAGTGCAAGGACAAAATTTGTTTTTCTCAAAGTTTTTAATATCCCAGGGACCATTTTTGACAATTTTCAAAGTTCAGGGACTAAACTTGACATTTTGTGAAACTTTGCACCAAAGGACTAATTGTGTAACTTTTTGATTTAAAAGGACCTTTGGTGACTTTTTCAAGTTTTTAGAACAACTAGGGACTAGATTTGACAACCTTTGAAAGATGAGGGACTGAAACTGCCAATTTTGCAAACTTTGTGCGTTTTTCATCTGTTTTTTATTATTTTGCATTTGAAACATGTAAAACACTTTCCTGGGATATTTTCACTATTTTGATTCAATATTGAGTGTTTTTGGATGTTTTGGCAGCTCAGAAAAGGTAAAAATGATGAGTATTTACACACTCATCAGCTGTACCGTCCACAGTGCATGGGATGCTCAAATTCCCAGTAGATGGAGGTATTGTGACCCTCTACAATACCGCTGTGTCACCTTGATAAGGCGAAAAATGAACCGTTTTTAGGGGGTCATTTAAGCCCGGAATTGAATTTATTTGATCAAATATTGTCCTAAATCGTTCCTTTTGTGATTTTAGGTACTTTTGGAGTGAATTCGGGAAAAAGAAACATTTTGGACGTTTTTGGAGCATAAAAGTGAAGAAAAACGGCAAAGTCTTAATTTTCCTTGCTGGGAACAGTACCTGACGGCGTCAAGAGCATTCATGTGACGGCGTCAAGAGTAAAAGTGGTGACGATCCAGAAGAAACGTGACGGCGTCACCCAAGGCCGTCACGTGTTAACTTGTCAAAACTTGCGCGCGGAGTAGCTGATATTGTTTTGGTCATAACTTTTGCATACGAACTCGGATTTAGATGATTCAAAATCCCACGGGAAGAGGACGAAGAGATCTACAATTTGGTGAAAAAATGGTCGTGACGCCGTCATGTGTACGGGCTGACGCCGTCAAGATGGGCCGACAGAAAATTTGCCTATAAATATAACATCATAACTTCACTTTTGTAAGCCCTTAAACCCTAAGGTCGATTCCTGGGTTTAGGTAGGTGTTTTTCCAGCAACTTATAGGGTTTCAATCACTCCATAAACATCATGTATTGGTTTGATGATTCTATCTCAACTATGTCTTTCATTATTATTATTGATTGTCCTTCTTTGATTATGTTTTGTTAATTTACCTTGTGTCTACTTGTGTTTATGTGAAACTTGTATATAATTGATTAGATCTTATTGATTCCTTGTTGATGTTTGTGTCTATCTTCATCAATTACGGCGTGACACTTCGATAGATCTAATTGGTTTAGCTTATAATTCTTGATTCCTATTGTCTCTTGTTTGATTGAATGAATTCGATGTTAGGCTTAAGAAAACTGGCAGATCTCCATTGTGTAACTTGCTTGAACGTCTTAAGAAACATGAACCGATGTGTACTAGGTTTTTATGGTTGTATTTAATGCATGAGCGAATTCTAGTGATCCCATGTTAGGAGCTTCTTAGCCGGCTCGACATAGGAGTGAAGTAGGAGCTTATAGAATTGGGGAAGTAAGTACGCCACCCCATGATTGGTATTAAGGAATACAACCCGTCAATTAAAACAAGGTGTGACAATTCAATAGGTAGAATTGGATAGCTAGCAAGGAATAACATATCATAGGTAGACATGCTTTACTTACCTTGTAGAACCCTAGTTTACTTTTCTTGTTAATTTGTTTAATTAGTAGCTTTTGGGTTAGTTGATTAGCAACTAATTCCGCCCCTCCTTCCAATACCCGAGAATTTTACTTGCTTTTCATAAAATATAAAAACACAAAAAGAATCATCCTTCACCTTTAGACCTAGTTAGATTAATTTTCAATCCTAACGACACTATTCCTGAGTTGAACGATCAATCCCCTGGTACTTGTCACTATACTATACTACAACGATCAGGTACACTGCCTGGTGGGGGTTGTAAGCTTCTCGAGATCCCTCGAGAGGTAAAGCCTGGTGCAATTCCCACGCATCACACCTAAAGAATGCAACACGGTGACGAGTGAAATGGAGAGTATTCAAGAACAGCACGCAGCCAAAGTGTCAAACCTAAAGGTCACAATTCACCCTGACTACCCAGATCAACAAGTATCAATTGGGGGGTCGCTGTCTGACAAAGGCAAAGCAACTGTGTGCGCACTCCTGCAAAAGAACCTAGATATCTTTGCATGGGAACCAAAGCACATGACTGGAGTGCCACGATCTATCACGGAGCACAAGCTAAAAATCCGACAAGGATATCCTCCAATACGGCAGAAAAAGCGCGGCCAGGCTCCAGATCGTGCAAAAGCCATTTTGGAGGAAGTACACAAGCTTGTAGACGCAGGCATCATGCGGGAGGTCTACTACCATGACTGGATTTCTAATCCAGTAATGGTAAAGAAGAGCGATGGCAGTTGGACAATGTGCGTGGACTTCACTGATCTTAACAAAGCATGTCCACAGGACTGTTACCCGCTACTAGAGATAGACTGGAAGGTAGAATCTCTGTGTGGATACCCCTTTAAATGTTTCCTAAATGCATACAAAGGGTACCATCAAATTCAGATGGCTGAGGAAGACGAAGAGAAAACAGCCTTCCACACAAGTCAAGGGGTCTATTGCTATACAAAAATGCCTTTTGGCCTAAAGAATGTGGGAGCAACGTACCAGCGGTTAGTGGACAATGCGTTTGAAAAGCAAGTAGGTCGCAACCTGGAAGTTTATGTCGATGACCTTGTTATCAAGAGTCATATCGAGGAAGAATTGGTGCGCGACATTGAAGAAACATTAAAAACACTTGGAAAGATCAACATGAAGTTAAATCCCAAGAAGTGTAGTTTTGGCGCCATAGAAGGCATGTTTCTTGGATATTTGATAGAACTTGATGGCATCAAGCCCTGCCCAGAAAAGACAAAAGTTGTCATCGATGTCCCTTCACCACGCACACTGAAAGAAGTCCAGTCATTAAATGGGAAATTAGCTGGGCTAAATCGATTATTATCCAAATCAGCAGATAAGTCACTCCCTCTCTTTAAGACACTCACGAAGTGCACAAAAAAGGGAGACATTTGTTGGACTGCGGAAGCGGAAGAAGCTTTTCAACAGCTTAAGCAACATCTTGCAGTACTTCCCAAACTTGTCGCACCTCGACCAGGGGAAGAATTGATCATGTACTTGTCTGCAACCCATGGAGCAGTTAGCGCGGTGTTATTGACAAATAGGAACTCCGTTCAAACACCATTATACTTTGTAAGCAAAGCACTCAAGAAGACAGAGACTAACTATACTACCATGGAAAAGCTGGTCCTAGCTTTAGTATTCACAGCTAAAAGACTGCGCCGATACTTTCAAGCACACCCAATAGCTGTAATTACGGACCAACCTATAAAGAAAGTTATCTCTAAACCTGATGCATAGGGACGGCTGCAAAAATGGAGTGTGTTATTAAGCGAGCATAACATCTCTTATAGACCACGCACTGCGATCAAGGGGCAGATATTAGCCGACTTCATTATTGAGAAGCCAGATACTGATACTCCACCTCCAAACAGTGAGGTAGAATTACAAGAACCATGGGTTCTATTCACAGACAGATCTTCGTGCGTAGATGGGTCAGGCGCAGGCCTTATCCTCACTAGCCCAGATGGAATGGAATTCACTTACGTACTGCGTTTTGAATTCACAGCCATGAACAATGAGGTGGAATATGAGGCCCTACTTGCTGGATTACGCATTGCAACTCAAATGGGTGTACGCAACCTAGAGGCAAATATTGATTCCCGGTTAGTAGCCAATCACGTGTTAGGCGAATATATGGATAAGGAGGACAATATGATCCAATACCTCGACAAGACCAAGTCTCTGATCCAGAATTTCGACAGGTTCGCCATCAAACAAGTTCCTAGAGGAGAAAACAGAAAAGCAGATGCGCTGAGCAAGATTACATCTACAAGCTTTGCGCACCTATCAAAACAGGTATTGGTGGAGACCTTGAAGAACAAATCCATCTCAGAAATGGAGATATCCATGGTGATAAAAGAGCATAATCCTACTTGGATGACACCTATCATCGAATTCATAAGCAAGGGGATATTACCACAAGAACAAAAAGACGCTCGACGGATACGGTGCACAGCGCAGAGGTTTGAACTTCGAGATGGTATCCTATACCGATGTTCATTACTACAACCATGGCTTCGGTGCGTTGGACCTCTTCCGGCAGATTACGTACTCTGAGAGATCCACACTGGTTCATGCAGCATGCATTCAGGACCACGGTTCGTTGTGGCACGAGCCTTGCGGTCAGGATACTATTGGCCTACTATGCATCGCGATGCACGGGACATGATCAAGAGATGCAGCGACTGCCAAGTCCACAGACCCATCCCGCGCCGACCACAACAAGAGCTGACACCTATCACCTCACCATGGCCATTCTATAAATGGGGTATTGATATTACAGGTCCCTTCCCAGTCGCAGCAGGGGGACTAAAATTCCTCATAGTGGCCATAGATTATTTCACTAAATGGATTGAGCCAAAAGCAGTGGCAAGTATCACAGGCAACCAAGTCAAACGCTTCGTTTGGGACAACATTGTATGCCGCTTTGGCCTACCTGGAGAAATTATTTCGGATAACGGAAAACAATTCTGTGACAACCCGTTCAAAGACTGGTGCGCGCAATTAAATATTACACAACACTTCGCGTCAGTTAAGCATCCACAAACCAATGGTTTGGTCGAACGCGCGAATCGTAGTTTGGGAAAAGGAATAATAGCGCGTCTTGACAAACATAAAGGAAGATGGATGGACGAATTTTCGCATGTTCTATGGGCGCACCGCACGACAATCAAAACTAGCACGGGAGATACACCATTCTCTCTTGTCTATGGGATAGAAGCTGTTATACCGGCCGAAATCGGAATGCCAACCATTCGCACGGCGGAAGTCAATGTTGCAACTAATGATGACGAGCGACGCATTGACTTGGATATGTTAGATTAAAGACGCGAACGCGCAGCCAGACGCGAAGCAAGGGCCAAGTCAAAGATGAAGAAGTATTATGATGCAAAAGTCAGAAACACTTCTTTCAGGTCAGGAGACTTTGTGTACCGTGCCAATGATGCAAGCCACGTAGAGGACACGGGAAAGCTTGGACCAAAATGGGAAGGACCCTACGAGGTTACAGAAGCATTAGGCAAAGGCGCATACAAGCTGCGTGATATGGATGGCCATGAGCTAGCGCGCACTTGGACTATTTGCAATCTCAAGAGATGCTATCTTTAGGACATGCTACGACCCACACACCGATACCTCTGCACTTTAAAGTGCCTAATAAATGTCCGTATATTTACATTTTCTTTTTTAGGAATTGTTTTTTATTTTCAAAAACTTGCAAGAATCAATAAAACGTTGTGGTTTCTAGCTAACTCCACAACACATTTAACTTTATTGCTTACATTTTTTATTTATGTCTCAATATCGTTACTTTATATTTTTGCCTACATGGTGTGCATGCACTTATTAAGACCCACGATGGCAGAAAGGATGAGTAAACCTACTAAATAACTCGTTGAGTAAGAGGGTTGCAAACCCATCAACATTGGATCATGCATCCTTGCTAAACACCTTACTTTCAAGACGTTGAAGTAAGTTTAATGCGCATCCCACGAAGGATATGCAACAACGCACGCTGTACGCATTTAACAATTTAGGGCCAAGACTTTTAGTTCCTTGATATGGTATTTGCACCACGCTGCAAGTCTATCCATACACTTATGAATTTTTATTCACATATATTTGTTAAGTTATGGACATAATACAAATTTTCCTAAGTACGTTTTGGTTTCAATTTGACTCTTGGCAAGTCTTTCACGAAAAGACAAATAATCTAAGTACAAAATGATACAAACAAGACGTACAAAAGTTAAATATTATTATTCACCAAAACCACGAGTTTATACAAGTTACAAAATCAACATATACAAAAAAGATGATGCTATCTACATACTGCGAGCGCGCCTATTCCCTGAGCTACTAGCTGTAGACGCTACTTGCCCAGCCTCAACAAGCCTTCTCAGCAAGCTGCTGTCCTCCTGCGACACAGTCGGCACGCTGACAGGAATTCCATCAGACCTGGGTAGATGGGCCGCACCAACACCACACAAGATGGCCTTCCCTTTCACGCCCTTCTTCCGTGCAAGCCTTGTATCATGGGCTTCTAAAGACTTTTTCAAGGATACTTCCTTCTCAAGGGCAAAGGGGTTCAGTATATCACGTGGGCGCGCAAAGACGGGTACCTGCAGCTGTGACTCATCCGGCTTAAAAAAGAAGTCAGGCTGCGCCTCGGCATCATCAGCTATGTGCCTCGCCAGGGTTAACCCTTGCATAATTACGCTGATAGGGTAATCCTGGTCGCGCTTCAGCTAGGCGATGTAAGGGAAATCAAAGACTTTCATCTTCTCCATGGCCGCAACCAATTCTGCATAGCCATCCCCAGTATACCTTGGCACCTCCGCGGGGGATACAGTCAGCATCTTCCCCTTGTGCAGCTCTTCTACGGCCTCAGCCTTGCCACGCGCCATAGCACACTCCACAACCTTCCCAAAGGCCTCCACAACCTCTTGGGACTCCAGTGTACCCATGGCGGCTAGGCGAAGACCATGACTGATCAACCACCTAAGAATACAACAACACAAATATTAAAAGAGAACAATTTCAGAGGAAGAAAGCGCAAACAGTTGGTTAATAAATCAAAAAGACATAAATACCTGCGCTCATCAATGACAGACACTAGATGAGGGTACAGCTCCTCATCATACTCAATGCTCAACTTGCGTAGCTTACTTTCCTGCGCCTCCAGAGCAGTCTCTACAAACTGGCGTAACTCATCAAGCTGGACGAAGTGCTTGCTTCTGTTCTCTTGCAAATACTTCAGCCCCCATGCGCAGTTAGATCTGTACTGCTCAGCGGCAGTACGCTCGCGCTTCACCTCAACCATCAAGGCAAACCTCTCATCCGCAAGCCTCTTAGCATGCGCAGTTTTTGACTCTACGTCCGCCTGTGCATCAGCCAATTGCGCCCTCAGCAGCGCAATTTCCTCATCCTTCTGCGCAAGGCTGTTACCTTTACCAGCATATTGAGCCTTGAGCTGAGTAACCAACTTAGCCTGGTGATTAGCAGCCGCACCCAACTCCTCCATCAGCTCCTGCGCGGACATCTCTTCACTCGCCTTCAACGGCTCCTCCACCTGAGAATGAGTCGCCTGCGGTGGCACCGACTCCTCAACGAACGCTGCATCACCCCCTGCAGCCTTGTCACTACATGCAAACAACAAGGAGTCAAGGCATTATATAGCAAATAAAGGAAAAAAAAAAAAAGATAACAAAACCATTGTCACTTACGTAGGAGAGGAGGTCTCAGCAGTATCATGCGCAGCCAGGGATAGTGACGCCTCCTCATCTGTGGATTCATCTACAGTGATAACGTGGCGCCTGCGCTTAGAATTACCCTCACCACCATCAGAGGCCTTGCGCTTGGCACCCTGGCGCTCCTTTTCAGAATCGGTATCAACCTTCAGGATCCCAGTACTGTCAGACGACTCAGTGCGCGCAGGCTCAGGAGCTAACACTCGCAGAAACAATTTGCACCGGAGTTGCATTCAGTAATGGCTGCGCAACATCAGATGATTCCTCTTGCACAGGCTCCAGAAGACGTCCGGCTGTGGCTTCCAAAATAGGTATGTCACCTTCCCTCAGTGGGCGCACACCCACAGTCACTTGCGAGGGCTTTGTCAACTTCCCTACGGAAAACAAGTCCATCTCTGCGCAATACATGAACAAACAACAAATAACAGTTTAGTTATTAAAATCACAATATAAAAGGGCGCTTACACTACATATGCGAAGGAAAGAAAGGACAAGCACCCAGCTTTCGTCCAGAAATGTTGGCACCTCGTCAAAACCATGGAAATAGTTGCGACTAATTCCCATATGAACCAAAAACTCCTCAGAATAGGAGTTGATGGGGATGCGGTTAGCATTAATGGTTTCCGCATCCTCCACGTTATACGTACCGGGACCTGGGCGCTCATCCTTTGGCAGCGTCCCTTGAGTATAAAACTCAAAGAGCGAAGGGAACACCGTATCATCCACCCAGAAAAACCTTTCCCTCCAACTCCTAAGGGCGTCTACTTTTTCAGTATAACACTGATAGCGCCCTGGGCGCTTAGAAAAAGATACCCACCTGTTTGACCACGTTGTGTGGTAAAACACGCGGAAAAGATTGATGGTCGGGTTTATAGCAAGTAAACGACAGTTTACTTCAAAATTTGTTATCTTCGCCGCACCTATACAGTGCAGCTGAGATATATGCAGACGATAGAAGTTGAGCACGTCGCTCAAGAATAGGGATATGGGCACGCGCTGATTCGCAAACTCGAAAAAGCGCGTGTATACCCCTATCTTCCCCTCAGGGAAGTATGCGATACATGTGTCTGCCTCCGGTACTTCTGGGTGCACCGCGAGGGGGATGAAATAGTCGGAGGTGAACTGACGGAGTTCATTCTCGTAAATCTCAGACACGAACTCAGTTAATTGACGAACCATCTTCTAAACAACATTTGACTAAGGTGCGCACGCGCAATTACCTTAACAGACACTAATTTTTCCTTGATCGATGACTCTTAAAATGGAGAAAGTGGCGTTTTTTACTGTGATAAACATAGTGAAAATGAGAACCCTTTATATAGGGTTTCCCCTTACCTTGGATGAATGCCACGTGGATCCCACTACTTTCATTGTGTGGCTGGAATACAAACAGGTACAAGCACTTTTCACGTATTTCAAGGGATACGTGGGATGTTTTAAGGCTAGATAAACCGTATATTATTTTTGGCGGGAAATACTAGAATCTTCCCCGCCACGCTTACCGCTGACATTACTAGTCTAGCATCCGCGGTTAAAACTTGCGCATACTATACTGGGAGGACATGATGATGTATAGTCCATATTCGGGTCATGAACCCGATTAATGAACATTACTAACGCCCAAGCCCACCGCGAGTGGGCTATAATAACAATGATTTGGGCTACCATGCTAACAGTTTGGGCTCACGAAAGCCCAAACCCAAATACATTATTTATGGTATACATAAGGATCTCTTATTTATGAGATAAAGATCCATAGACCGGATAGGCATTATACGCCGAAGAGTGAGGAACACGAAATCTACAAGGATTTCGTGCCTATATAAAGAATATCATAATTCTCATTAAAGGTACGATACACAACTCTAACTCTTATATACAACCCTAAAACCGATTACTTACTCTCACGCCGGAGGATAATCGTGAGAGACAATCCCACGATAAGTATAACGGTGTTTGTTTGCTTTCTTAGTGCGCAGGTCTCAAGCATTAAGATCTGATTGGTACGAGAACAAGAACCAAACAAAGAACGCCCAAATTTTGTATCAACAAATGCATTTGCTGTTTCAAATAGTTAACACTCGATCTCTCGCAAATGAGTACTTCGTTTTATATAAACAGATTTTTCTCGTTCTAATTACTGGAGTTAAGGACAATTGTTCCGATGATTTAAATCATACGGTATTCCTAATATAATGTGCTCTGAGTTTTCCAAATTATTGTAGCTTATTCTGTGTAATTGATTAACAAGTTTGTCAACATAATCAAAGCTATAACACTATAGCGCTAAAAGACATATTCACCCCTCTAAACATCTTTTAACAACTTTTTTAGGGCCCGTTTGGTTTGTTGCTAGGAATGACAATGGGTATCGGATTGGGAATGGGGTAGAATGACAATGGATATGAAAAAATGTATGATTACGATTGTTTATGTTTGGTTGATAAAATATGGTATGAAAAAGTTTTGAAGTATGCAGTAGAAAAAAGAGGGCCCGCGAGAATGGATTTCATAAACATCAAATTAATGAGTAATTAATCTCTAACTATGATATACCCTTTTCATTACCGGGCCCACAAACCAAACACCCACTATGACTTTGAAAGTCATAGGGGGTGCTTGGTTGGGGGTAATGGGGGGTGAGGAATGGGAAAGGTAATGATTAAACATGCTTGTTTATGACTAGGGAATGCAATCATTGTTTAGTATGGGGTAATAGGGCATTACCCAGTAAATTGGGAGGTATGGTAATGATTACCCACCAGCCACCACCACCACCACCAGTAGCCACCACCACCACCACCACCCACTACCACCACCACCACCAACCACCACCATTAACAGCCACCACCACCAACACTAGCCACCACCACCAGTAATCACCACCACCAGCAGCTACCACTACCACCACCAGCAGCAGCAGCCACCACTACCACCAGCCGCCATCACCACCACTACTAGCCACCACCACCACCAGTCGCCACCACCACCACCTTGGAGGTTAATGTGTTTTTCTTAAACCAAGCACCATCAAAGATAATGATAATCTTCATTCCATTCCTTTGCATTCCCTTTGCCTTTCCCTTTCCCATTCCCCATTTTGAACCAAGCGCACCCATAGTTTCATTCCGATACTACCCAACCAAACGGGCCCTTAGTCTAGTTTGTTAGATATAATATAATCACTTATGGAGTATATTTTAAATCATATCTAACACTTTAATAGTTTAATTGCTTGAATAAAAGTTTGAAACTAACAAAAGTTTTTTGTGTTCAACCTAACCTAGCTCCTTTTGACCTCATGAATAAATCGAGCTACACAACCCTTTCGACCCACTAGGCCTTCACCTTTAGATCATGGTCAAAGAAACATCTTATTTAGAAGCTACTGTATGTGGTTAGCCAAAATGACAGGCTGGATCTGGTTAGCTAAAATGACAAGATCAGAAGTATTGATTGATAGCGTATAGACTGTATAGTAACACCTGGACATGTATAGTACGGAGTATCATTTATAGCTCATTGGACTCCTTCAAAATCATGCAACGTCAGCTCTTAGGATTCGGCCTTTGCACTTTTTCATGTTCTTGCTCTATGCTTTAAACTATTCAATGCCACGTGTCACCAGAAGGGGCTTGTTATGGCCCCCAACCCCTTACAAACAAGAAAGAGATTTTGGCCGGGGTCACAATGCATGGATGTAGTGATGTACATATAATGATTTCACGTTAAGTTTTCTTTTAAAAAGTATATTTGTCAGTTTTAATTATGTAAAACTGTTAAAAGGAGGTAAAACGAATCTGAACTTTTGTTAGTTTATTACTGTCGGCTCATTAAAGGAATAAATCTGAACAAGATTTAATGATCGTGCATTAAAGTGAACGAAAATAAACTAAGCGCCTGTTTGGTTGGTGGGTTTTGGATTTGGATTTGGTATTTATGGTGAAAGTTATTGTTTGTTTTAAGGGTTTGACATTTAAATAGTGGAGATGACACACCAAAAGTAAAAGTATAGGAGTCGAGTTATTTTACAAACCAAACATTCCTCACATACCAAGGGATTCATCCCCACCATCCATCTAAAAAGGAAATCAATGGTTGAGATTAAAAGCATTTTATTATTTCACCTATTTTTTATAATTTAAATATCTCTTAAACCGTTAATCGTTAAGCGAAAATAATTACACCATCGCGACGGGCATTTAATTATTTTTCTATAGACGGGCACTTTGATATACTTTAAAAAAAAAAATCATTTTTTTTCATGTTTTTTTTTCGTGGCCGAAAAAAATCATATATGATATTATATGTAATATCATATATGATATGTAATATCATATATGATTTTTTAGGGCACGAAAAAATACGTGAAAAAAACGAAAAAAAAATTGTGGAAAATATATCAAATAGCCTATCTATAGAAAGATAATTAAATGCTCGTCGTAACGATATATTTTTTTTCGCTTAACGATTAACGGTTTGAAAAATATTAATATTTGAAAAGAAAAAAAAAAAGATGAAAATGCGTTTTTGAAATTGTTGGGATTAATCTCATCCACTAGATCAAATAAAGATGGAGGGTGGAGATTTAGTCCCTTGGTATGTAAAACAAGTTTGTTCCTCAAATGATCTTATATCAAAGTATAAGGGATGATGAGTTTTCTCTCTCACATACTTTTATTACAATATATCACTTTTTATCTCTCTCTCTCACACACACACACACACACACACACACACACACACACACACACATATATATATATATATATATATATATATATATATATATATATATATATATATATATATATATATCTTATTTTATTTTTAAATAATATTTTAAAATCAAATCTTATTATTAAATTAATAAAATAAATATAATTTCTCTCTCCTAAACCTACACCAAATCCAAATCTTAAACCAATTCAAATCCTATTCAAAACCCACTTATAAACCAAACGGACCCTAAAGTTTCGTTGGTAAACACTCATGACTCATGCATATCGGATTATTTATTTGTTTTTTTCATTATTCTTATTTGAATGTCACAGCTTTTTACCAGAGAAAATTTTCTAAAGAGTAAATTCTCTGAGTGTTTAGATTGCTTAAATTGTTCATCTTTTCTAAACAAAAAATAATGACTTTTCAAAATAAAAAAAGGCGATTTAAGCGACTAATCGCTATGTCGCTCAACTAAAATATCGCTCAAATACAATCATGAGACACTTGACAATATTTTATTTGAACGACATGGAAAATTACCTTACACAAAAAGTCACTCAAAGTACAATCAGGGGACATTTATGAATATTTAATTTGAGTGACTAGTCGCCCAAGTCGCCTTATCTATTTTAAGAATTCATGTTTTCTTTGTCTAGAAAAGGTGAATAATTTGAACGACTTGAGCATTTAGAGAATTTGCTCTTTTGTAAATGGACTAATTTTGACAAGTGTCTTTTTTTATTTACAAAAGTATAAGTGGTTGGAGTGGTTTTTTTGTTTGACAGAAGATTATTTTTTGCGTGACTGACAACTATCGTACTTTCTTGCGACCATATTTTGTCCTTTTCAAATTATTGAATTTTTAATTTACTTTTACAGAAAAAGACAAACATTGATCACACGAATGTACAATAGCCTTTAATTGCGAAAAAAATAGCCATCGGTCAAACAAAGACATTCTATCAATTACTATTACTTTTCAAATTAAGTAGTGGACAGGTGTCAAAAATCATGTGGGGTCGCATTGTCGGTTGATTCAGCAAGACCTTTTTAAAAAAATGTTTTCTTGTTGACCTTTTAGAGGACGAAGTTTTTTATACTTTTAGTAAAACAACAACTCTTAAAATGAACAACAAAAATGTCGTGTGTATTGTGAAAATTTTATTCTTGCTTTTTTATTTTGGCCTCCACCAATTGAGGAGCGTAGATTGTCAGCTCCAGAATGTACTTAAGAGTATACATACATTCCACTACCGATGCAGCTAGTCATCCGGTAGCCATCAATACACATGAAAGAAAAAGGTTGGTGTTCCCGGCCTTTCTGATGCGGAGTGTATTTTCAAGATTGGTTCAGACTCCTCAGTCCTCACCGATACCATTAATTCCATGATGAGGAACAAATTAGTAGGCATTACCCTTTTAACATGCAGAGGTTGCGATCCTTCCTACGGAGTCCATTCTTAAGGTTACTCATCCAGAGATAATACTAAGGTTAAAAGACACTTAATGTATATCTCGTAAGTACTTTGCGAGATGTTTATCATGCATTTAATAGGAGTAAGTGTTGGGTCACTGAATTCCCCAAGTCTTCTAACAAGGATTTGAACGTAAAATCCCCTAAGTGCAAACAAGTCACTGAGTGAACAGTAACTCAGTGAGTCACCTTCAGGGAGCTAAGACCGAGCCTAAGAAGAAAGGTTCTCCATTCAGTGAGGCGGAACTCAGTGAAGTGTGATCTAAGCCAAGAAGAAGGTGATGGGTTCAGTGAGGATGACAATAACTCACTGAACCCCAATGACTCCTCAGCAACTTAAACGTACTGAAGACTGATGACATGAAGACTGAAGTTTTGGCGGGACTGGGCGGGAAAGTCTGAGCTGCTTTATTAAAGTGCTTTATCACTTTAATGTCAGACTTTCCCCAAATGGTTAAAACCAGTTTGTCATCAGAAAGTGCCTTTTGGATCTAACTCAATGAAGGTTCCTTTGCCAGAAGAATAATATCTTTCAAGATATTGTTAAGGAAGCTTTAGGTCCAATGTATATTTAGTTGTTCTATACTTGTGTATAAATAGGAAGCAAATGTGAGGAGTAAAAGTTGACAAGTTTGTGCAATTAATGCAAAGCATTCACAAACCACTTTTACTCCTCCAAAGAACAACACAAGCCCCTGAGATAGCTCAGTGGGTAATTTAAGTTGTCACTCAACTTAGTTGAGTTTAGTGAGGAGTCCATACCACACTTGTCAATTCAACCCCAAGTGTTATTCCGCAAACACTTGGGTACGATTCTTTTTGATTAACTTCTAATAAAGAATTAAACGTTGGAAAATATTATCTCTTTTGTTTACGTTTTTTTATTGTTAATCATTTTCTACATTTGTGTTCAAGTCATATAACTTGGTTACTTTAACTTCTTAGTTACGGTTAACCAAGTAAAAGGGACCAACAAGTGGTATCAGAGCCTCTGATTTGCAAAACTTTTACACGTTTTCAAAACCTAAAGAGTGCTCAAGTTTTTAAAATCAAGATCCCACTATGACTGACACAGATGTTCCCCAGCTTGTCGATAAAAAGGGTGGAAGTTATTCAGCAACTGCCCCTCGACTTGAAGCTGGCAAATTTAACAAGTGGAAAAAACGAATGCTTTGCTACTTAACTGGGATGGAACCTTATTATATCAAATTGATTAATGAGGGTCCATATGTCCCAACAACTGCCCAAGGTTTAATCAAACCTGAAGCTCAGTGGACCCCAGATGAAAGGAGGGTGGTCAATCAAGACCAGCGCCTGAAAAGCATCATTATATCATGCCTTCCTGATGATATAATGGAATCAGTGATCAACTGTCCCACTGCCCAGCAGACATGGACTGACCTGGTTCATAGCTATGAAGGGCCTTCTGATACCAAAGAGAATAGAATCATGGACCTGAAGCTTGAATTCAATACCTTCAGGGCCAAGGATTCTGAAAGTCTCCCTGAGACTTATACTCGGTATAAGACCCTCCTGAATGAGCTGACCAATGATGGTGTTATACTGTCAAAACATGAAATCAATGTTGGTTTTGTCAACAGTCTCCCTGAGAAGTGGTTAAACTTCTCTCAGGGATTGAGAAATGCAAACCACATTCAGAACCTTGAGCTCCCTGCCATTTATGGGAAGTTTGTCTATGAAGACAATCTTATCACCAGGAGATACCCTGGTAAAGCTCAGGAGACCAAAAAGGCCTTGACAATCACACCCATATCAACTGCTTTCTATTCTAAAGGTGTTGTGCAGGATTTTCAGGATGGTTCAGATGATGAGGTTGACCAAAGAACCAGTGAGGAGTATCTTAATGATCTTCAGATTGAATTTCATGAAAGAGCACTCCTTGCTAATTCAAAAAGGTTTTTTAAGAAAAATAAATTTCCTTCTAAAGCAAATGACAATACTGAATGCTTTAAATGTGGCAAAATGGGGCATTTTGCTAAAGATTGTTTTTCAAAAACTACCTCAGAACCATCCTTCAAGTTTTCAGGAAATAACTCTTTTTCAGGCCCCAGCAAATTTCAACCAAAAATGCTTCAGTCTAGTCAAAGATTTGAAAAAGTCCCTCAAATTGACTTTGAAGCAAAGTACAGAAAGGCAAAAGCCAAGCTTGCCCTTCTTGAATCATCCTCAACAGTCTCTCAGCCTCCTCAGGCTCCAAAGCCTACTCAAGCCAAAAACAAAGGGCTTGTTGCTGAAACATATGACTGGGATGAGGTTGAAGTGTCCTCTGATGATGATGAAGTTCACATCAGTGCCCTGATGGCTCTGTCAGAAGACAACAAACTTGCTGTGGGGAAGAGTCATGCAAGAAATGGTGAATGGGTCAACATCACAATGAGAAAGGTAAATCTTTTACTTTCTATGGATGATAATGATGATTGGAAATCTTACTTAGACTATATAAATGTTGATCTTAAGTATGTTGAAGAGCAAAGACTTAATCTGTTTTCAAAATTTAACAAACTCAGTTTTGAATTAAATCAGTGTAGAGATGAATTACTTGTCTTAAAACAAGCCAAACTTGAAAGTGTCACACTTCAAATTCAAAACTCTGAACTTGTAAAACAAAATCAAGCTCTTCAGGAAGAACTTAAGAAAGAAAAGGAAATTATTTGGAAATGGACTCAGAAAAACCCCAAACTTTATGAAACACTGAGTCTCTCACCCAGCCCCAATAAGGCTGGTCTAGGTGATGATCAACTCACTGAGGTTTCAGGGGAAAGTAGTCATTCCACAACTTTTCTATTTACCAACATACTCTCTAGCAAGGAACTAGCTCCCAAACCCAGTGATTGGATTGAAAGAAACAATCCTGATAGTAAATTGCCAAATTTTAACACTGGAAGAATTCTGGAGCCTGAAAGTCAGGCTATCAAGGAGCTGCTAGGAGTCACTGATGAACTTAGTCCTACTGAGTCCATCACTGAGTCTAAGTCTGATTCACCACTCCCACCACTGAAACAACTTCATGGAGCAGAACCCAATTCTAATCTTGCACCATTAGTCTTTCAACCACATTCTCCTAAAGAGAAATCAGGGTTAGGAAGGACTATACTGAAAAGACCTACTCCTGCACCCACTGAACACCAAAAACCTTCAGTAACTACTAAAGTGAAGCTTGAAAGCACTGATTCAAAGGTTGATCAGCTTGCTGAACTTGTCAGGATGCTGAGTGAGAAAATTGAGTCTACTGAGAAAAACTCTGACTCTAAATCTACCAAGCCCTCAGTATCCTCAGGTTCATCCAAACCAAAAACCACACCCAGACCCTCAGGGAGATGTGAACTGTGCAATTATCCAAATCACAGCACTGATAAATGCTACAGAGTCCTATTTTGTATGATATGCAAACAAGAGGACCACAGAACTTGTGATCACATCCCCCACACTGCCTCTTTAAAGGCAAGGGGTCAGTACAAAACCCAAGGCTATCAGTATGCCACACCTCCCAAACAAAGACTGAAGGCTAAGCCTTTCTCACCATGTCCTCACTGTGGTTTCAATGATCATCTTCCTGATGATTGTTTGATGAAAGTATGCTGTGACATCTGTGGAGATCCCTCCCATGAAACCAGGGGGCATGACAAAGTGATTCAGTCCAGAAGGAAATATCAAACCAACACTTCTCAGTCACCTGATGCATCAACATCCACAAAATGTAAAACATGTGGAAGCTCAGGACACATAACTTCAGACCATGATTCACTAACTGAGTTCAAAAAGTCCCTGAGGACTAAGCCCACTAGAAGGTGGGTCAACAAGCAAAACTAACCCAGTTTACTGTTTGTGCAGAAACACATCAAGGATCCTACCTGGCATCTAGACATTGGATGCTCCAGAAGTATGACTGGTGTGAAAAGTTTTCTGCACAAATATGTGGAAGAACCAGGACCCAAAGTAGTATTTGGTGATAACTCATCAGCTCCCACTGAGGGTTATGGTTCAGTAAACTGCAATGGTATAGTTTTTACAAGAATAGCTTATGTTAATGGTCTGAAGTACAACCTGATAAGTGTTTCCCAACTATGTGATGCAAAATACATAGTTCAGTTTGATGATAAGAGAGGGACCATCTTTAATGCCAATAAGGAAGTTGTGTTGATTGCACCCAGAAGGGATGATGTATATGTCCTTGACATGTCATCCCTGACTCAAAATGGGACTTGCCTATTCTCAAAGGCAAGTGAGACAATCAACTGGCTATGGCATAGGAGACTCTCTCATCTCAACTTCAAAAACATCAACAACCTGGCCAAACAGAACAAAGTTCTGGGCCTTCCATCCCTGGTGTATACCAAAGACAAGCCTTGTTCTGCTTGTGAAAAAGGAAAACACCACAGGGCATCATTCAAAACCAAACAAACCTTTTCAATCAAAAGCTGCCTGCATCTTCTTCATATGGACCTTTTTGGACCTATCAGTCCAATGTCCATACACCATGAGAAGTATACTCTGGTCATTGTGGATGAATACTCAAGATATACTTGGGTTTACTTCCTGACCAAAAAGAGTCAGGCAGCTGAAACCATCATGTCATTTGTCAGGAACATTGAAAATCAAAATGATGTCAAAGTTAAACAGATCAGGACTGACAATGGCACTGAATTCAAAAACCAAGACCTTGAGTGTTTTTGTGACGAGAAAGGAATTTCTCAAAATTTCACTTCTCCCTATACTCCTGAACAAAATGGAGTAGCTGAAAGGAGAAATAGAACACTCATTGAGGCAGCAAGAACCATGCTGAATGGCTCAGTCCTCTCAAAACATTTTTGGACTGAGGCAGTTAAAACAGCCTGCTACACTCAAAACAGGTCAATCATTGTGAAAAGGCACAATAAGACACCTTATGAGATATTCAAAGGAAGGATTCCTGACATCAGCTACTTTCATGTATTTGGGTGTCCTGTGTTTATACATAATCACAAGGATCACTTAGGTAAATTTGATGCCAAAGCTGATGATGGATACTTCCTGGGATATTCCTTGGTCTCTAAAGCCTTCAGGGTGTTCAACACAAGGAGACAACAAACTGAGGAAACTTATCACATTACTGTTGATGAGAGCACTGAATCCATCAGGTTCTCAAATTCCTCAGTTGAAGAAATTGGTATTGATGACTCATCAAGATATCCTCCTGATAAGTATCATCCTGAGAACAATCCCTCAACTCAATACCAAGCTGATGCTGATGTCTCCTACTACATCATCCCTCACAATCTACGCCAACCACCTATCAGTGAGTTCATAGAAACTCAGCCTGTCTCAAATGAGACTGACACCACTGAACAAAATGTTCAGGAACCCACAGAACAAATTGTTCCTACAGTTGTCACTGAAGTGCATATTGATGAGTTACCTCATGTTCCTGAGACTGAACCTATTCAGGCTCCTACAAGCTCAAATTCCTATCCCAAACCCCAGGATAGCTGGACTAGATCCAAAATCATTGAGCTTGTGAACATCATTGGTGAACCCACTGAAGGCATGCTCACAAGAAGCAAGGCTGCCAAACTCAAGGCTGCCACTGCCAACATATGCCTTTATGCTGACTATCTCTCAGAAATTGAGCCTAAAAATGTCAAGGAAGCCTTGACTTATGAAAGTTGGGTTCAGGCCATGAGAGATGAATTGGAACAATTTGACAGAAATGATGTCATGACCCTTGTTGAATGCCCCCAGGGTGTTTTAATCATTGGTATGAAATGGGTCTTTAAAAACAAGACTGATGAGAATGGCACAGTCATCAAAAACAAAGCAAGACTGGTTGCCAAAGGATATAATCAACAGGAAGGTATAGACTATGAGGAAACCTTTGCACCTGTTGCAAGAATGGAAGCCATCAGGATCTTCCTTGCCTATGCAACTTACATGAACTTTAAAGTTTACCAAATGGATGTTAAAAGTGCATTCCTGAATGGTAACATCAAAGAAGATGTTTATGTGCAACAGCCTCCTGGTTTCGAAAGTAGTGAATACCCCAACCATGTCTACAAGCTTAACAAAGCCCTTTATGGACTAAAACAAGCACCCAGGGCATGGTATGAAACTCTTTCAGCCTTCCTGATCCAAAACAAGTTTGTCAGAGGAAGAATTGACAACACACTGTTCATCTACAGAACAAAGGATGATGTCATTCTTGTCCAAGTATATGTTGATGACATCATCTTTGGCTCAACAAGTTACAAACTTTGCAAACAATTTGAAAAACTCATGACCACAAAGTTTGAAATGAGCATGATGGGTGAACTCACATACTTTCTTGGACTACAAATCAAACAAACTGAAAAAGGAATATCCATTTGCCAAGAGAAATATCTCAGGAACATACTGAGGAAGTATGAGCTCACTGACTGCTCTTCAGTAAAAACTCCCATGGTTCCTCCAAACAACCTTGGTCCTGATCTCACTGGAAAGTCAGTGAATCAAACCCAATATAGAGGAATGATTGGCTCCCTGATGTACTTACTTGCCTCAAGGCCTGATATCCAATTCTCAGTCTGCCTGTGTGCAAGATACCAGGCTGACCCTAAAGAATCACATCTCACTGCTGTCAAGAGAATCATCAGGTACCTGAAGGGTACTCCAAACCTTGGTTTGTATTACCCAAAATGTTCAGGATTTGATCTCAAAGGGTACACTGACTCTGACTATGCAGGATGTAACATGGATAGGAAAAGTACTTCAGGATCCTGCCAATTTCTTAGTGGTAAACTTGTGTGTTGGAGTACAAAGAAACAGCAGTCAGTGGCCATGTCCTCAGCTGAAGCTGAATATATGGCTGCTGCAGGATGCTGTGCAAATGTACTTTGGATGAAGAGCCAACTGAGTGACTATGGTATTCAGTATAAGATGGTACCTATCTTTTGTGATAATACAAGTGCCATAGCCATCTCAAACAATCCAGTACTTCATCAAAGAACCAAACACATTGATATCAGATACCACTTCATCAGGGACCATATCTCTAATGGAGAAATTGAACTACATTTCATCCCCACTGAGTATCAGCTAGCTGATATCTTCACTAAACCTTTGGATGAACCCACTTTCACAAGATTAAAAGCTGAACTGGGCATGTTGGACATAGAATCAGGGAACTGATCAAAAATGTTCCAACATGATGTATATTCTCTAGGTCCCTGATCACACCCTTCCTGAAACACTCATTTTTATTGAATGAAAAAATCATTCAGGGGGCTCAGGATGAAAAATGGCATTGAATACCCTAACTAAATGCTCTAAGTATTTAGTCAGTTAAATGTCCCAGGTAGGTAACTGAATCCTATTAAATATAGGAATATATGTCACTTACACAACTGGCATCCACTCCTTGGGCCCCCACATCTCTCTCACCAAACACCACTGAGCATTAAATGCTCTCTCACACACAAAACGTGTGATGATTGTTTTTCCTGCAAAAGTGCAATATTTGCAGAAGCACCCCAAAGGGTGAGAGAAAATAGGGGTAGTGGGAATCGTGACATTTAATGCGGATATCAAACCAAAATTATTATGCCGTTTAGGTTAAATAAATTAAACCTTTGGCATCCGCAACATCACCTCCCAAATCTTTACCCTATAAATACCCCCACAAAAAAGGGAAACACACACGCTTTTAAAATCTTTAACAAAACTCTTGCAAATTGTTTTCAAAACTGCGTGTGTTTCCTCACCCATACCCATTTTTCAAACCAGGCTTTTTATAAACAAATGGCTACTTCTAAGGTCGTAAAATACGCACCCAATGTGGATTTCCAAATGGAAAGCGTAGACCTTACCAAAAATAATGTGGTGGGGAACTTTGCCTACCCTGCTGGGTACCCTGAATACAGGGATGTGGTGATGTTCCTTCAGAACTGTTTCCTGACCACCTCATTCACTAAGACCCCCTCAGTCATCTATCATGACTACTTGAGGGAATTTTGGTGCACAGCGGTTGTTGAAAACCCTGATGCGCCAAAAGAGGCCAAAATCAAGTTTACAGTCAAGAATGGAACTAAGTCCCTAACTCTTGACTATAAAACTTTTGTCAAAGCCACTGGGCTTGATTATACCACGACCTTCACTGCCCAACCCTCTGAAAAAGAGGTAAAGGAGGTCTTGTTGGAATTGGGACCCTATGACAAAAATCACCCTGAGGTGACACCAGGGTCCCTATTATCCAAAGCCCCAATTGTTAAGACCTGGTTCCCAGCTCCCTGGAGGATTCTAATGACTTTTGTCATTCAGGTTCTCTGGGGAAATAAATCCTCGACTGAGCAATTAAACACTACTCAAGCAATGATAGTGTTCTGTCTCATTGAGGGTAAAATGATAGACCTTGGAGAAATCATCTTCAGGGACCTCATAGCAAAGTTAGGGGGGAAGTCTAGGCAAAAACATATGTCATATCCTAGATTTGTTTCCTGTGCCCTACAAGACTTGCTTGGGTCTGAGTATGATAGGCCTGACGCAGTAGGTTTTGAGCCTGACGTCCTACACAAGGCAAATTACTCACGCGACCCTCTTGAGGTTACACCAGTCACCCTGACATTGTACATGCGTACTGCTATCCAGGGTGACAATAAAGTATCACCAATTCCCTCTCCCACCAAAAGGGTGAAGAGGAAGAAGGGTCAGGGGTCCAGGAAGGTGGCTCAACCCAAGTCACTCGACACTGAGACTTCTGATCCTAAAGTTGCCAAAAAGGGGCATGAATTACCGCCCTTGACTGCGGACACCCTGAGTATAATAACCCAGTCACTAGGCCTGCAACAAAAGCCAACGGAGGGCACTGAGAAATCACACTCAGTGTCCTCGGGCAAACCCGTTTCCAAAGACTCTACTGTCATAAACAAGACAGTTGAGCCGAAACAAAACAAACCTTCACATCCTGTTAACGTCTCTGGCAAATCACAACCAGGGTCTCAGGGAGTAAGGGATCCTAAATCCTCGGTGGGGCAGCACTACTCCACTGAGAAGGGGGTCCACAAACAATCACATCCTGCTAAAAGCTCGGGTAGATCAAAACCCAAGCATCAGGGAGTTAATGTCCCTAAACCTTCGACAGGCCAGAACAAGCCTGTTGGAAAGGGGGACTCAACCACTCACTTGCCTGATGAGGACATTCGCAAATCAAAGCTTTTGTCTGAGGGCACCCCTACTTATCCCCAAGACTCAGTGGGAAACAAACAACCCACTGATAGGGACACAACAATCACGGCTCCTCGGGATGGCACTGAGAAACACCCATCAGTGTCTGAAGGGGTCACGGGGGACAAAGACTCAGAGGGATATAAACCACCCGCTGATATGGAACCCACAACCACTCCCGGAGGTGCGCATAACTTGGGAACTGGCCTTAAAGACCAGGTAGGTAAAACCCAACCTACCGGATTTGAGGGGTCAGGACCTGGCCAAAACGAAGGCAAATCTTCTTATGAAGAGGAGCCGGATAACCTCCAATTGTTGCAGATATCCTCCCTGGCGGATGCTCAGGCATTCTTATTTTCTGATGATGAATTCAACAGTGACGAGGAAGTCTTCACGGCCGGAGATGATATGGAGGATGAGGAGACAGTCCCTGAACCTGTTACTCAGTCTCCTCAACCCTCTAACCATGATAAAGATGAACAACATTCCGAGCCGAAAACCTCAGAAGACGCTTCAACTCCTCTCACTGAAAGAGCCTTCAAAAGGTTCATCAAGAAAATGACTAATGTTTTGTACAGGGGGGTCACTGAAGAGGTGTTTGATCTGCATACTGAGCAAGCAGTCCACTATCACCTCCTCAAAGATGCTGTTGAAGATTACAATGAAGATGTCAGGGAGCAAAATTCCACTGTCAATCACTCCCTGACACAAATGGCTTCGCACATCAATCAATTTTTGGAATCCCTTAAGGAGCTGGCTACAGGGGTTAAGTCAGTTCAAGAATCAGTCAAGGATGATCCTGAGCTCAACAAAAGAATTCTTCAGGCATCTGAGACATATCAGGTCAACTCGGCGGCCCTTACTGAGTTACTTGGTTTGATAAGGGATTCAAATGTTCAGAATCTCAGCTCCACGGTGGAGTCCCTCAAGTCTTCCTTCACTCAGTTGGAAGCATCAGTGACAGCTCAATTCCAGAAGTCCACATCTCTGGCATGGACAATGGGTTCCCGGATGACTGCCCTTGAAAGTTCTCAGGCTTCACTTGACTCCAGGGTATCTCTCATTCATCAGGATACTGCGGAGATCAAGTCCATGATGACGGAAATATTTCAAGCCTTCAAGGGTTCTACTTCTACTTCAGTAACTCCAACACTTGCCATCACTGCAGCTCCGGCAAATGTTGAGGGGGAGAATGTTACTGAAACCCCTGTTACTGATGAACAAGAAGCTGGACAGCCCTCTCACACTGAGGGGGAGCATGTCACTGAAGCCACACCAATCACTCAAGTTCCCCCACAAGAGGAACCAGTCTCCTCCACTCTACTTCAGGACAGAGGAAAAAGCACTGCCACCACCTCAGAACCTGAAGTCAGACTCCAGCCTGCCTCCAAAATTGTCAGAATTGACCCTGATGAACCTATCAGGGTCCCGTATGAAATTAATGGAAAAATCTATCAACTTACTCATGACCAGATACAAGACTACTTGGGAAAAGTTGAGAAAGCGGCAAAGGCAGCTGAAGAAGAGAAACTGAGCAAGCCTAAACTGATACAGGTTGTTCATGAGGAGGCTGAAAAGATTGGTCTGGACACTGAGGCACTAGCTAATGAGCAAGCTGGTGCAGCCTTTAAAAAGGCTCAGGAAGAACAGATGAATGCTCTGAAAAAGGAAAGGGAAGAAAAGCTGAAGAGGCAAGCTCAAATCAGAAAGACCAGGGTTGAAAGATATCATTGGGTGATGAAGGAAAGATTGAAGCCTGAAACCATCACTGACATCAAAATCCACAGGAATACCAAACCCGCAATGGTCACTGTCTTCAGGGGGGCTGATAAGAGAATAATGGATGTTCATAATCCATTCAAATTCGCTGACTTTGGGATCACTGAACTTGATGAACTCCGTCCCATCATTGCCAAGAAAAATGGCGTCGTTGTTTATCAACTTCTCAAGTCACTGAGCGAAAGATATGACAGACTGAGAGCAATGCCTGAAGCCCTCAACATTCCCTCCCTTCTTCCTGCTCCAACAACAGGAACTGCTTCTTCAACCACCACAAGGAGAAAAAGGAAGCACATCGAATCCGAGCCTGAGATCAAAGTCCCAGGATTGGAATGTGACAGGTCTGTTCCTGAAGGAATCACCTTCGTGAACAACACCGTGCTTGAACACCCTGAACGAGGTCTATGCTTCACTGATGAATATGGAGACCTTGGCTTCCAAAGGTGGTCCGATATAGACAAGGCAGGGGTCACGGCAATGGTAACGTACCTGATGTTAGCTGCTCCTATTCAAAGTGGTGCAAACCAAAGGTTCTGTAAGGACCTAAGGACAAAGATTGAGGAGCATCCTGAGAAACACCTGCTGAGATCAAAGAAAGCTAAGATTGAGGGACTTGGCTATCATCTGAACATCTGATCTGCAACAACTATCTTTTTTTATTTTTTTTGTAATTTGTAGGAAAATGTAATAGCTAATGAATAAACTGATGTTTTGTTTAAATAGTTATGTCCTACTTACAATTACAACAAACATTCAGCAAGAGAAGATGTACCCTGACAACTCAAGCTGAATCAAGTATCACTTAGGCAATTTGTATGTTCAAATAGGGGGAGATTGTTGGGTCACTGAATTCCCCAAGTCTTCTAACAAGGATTTGAACGTAAAATCCCCTAAGTGCAAACAAGTCACTGAGTGAACAGTAACTCAGTGAGTCACCTTCAGGGAGCTAAGACCGAGCCTAAGAAGAAAGGTTCTCCATTCAGTGAGGCGGAACTCAGTGAAGTGTGATCTAAGCCAAGAAGAAGGTGATGGGTTCAGTGAGGATGACAATAACTCACTGAACCCCAATGACTCCTCAGCAACTTAAACGTACTGAAGACTGATGACATGAAGACTGAAGTTTTGGCGGGACTGGGCGGGAAAGTCTGAGCTGCTTTATTAAAGTGCTTTATCACTTTAATGTCAGACTTTCCCCAAATGGTTAAAACCAGTCTGTCATCAGAAAGTGCCTTTTGGATCTAACTCAATGAAGGTTCCTTTGCCAGAAGAATAATATCTTTCAAGATATTGTTAAGGAAGCTTTAGGTCCAATGTATATTTAGTTGTTCTATACTTGTGTATAAATAGGAAGCAAATGTGAGGAGTAAAAGTTGACAAGTTTGTGCAATTAATGCAAAGCATTCACAAACCACTTTTACTCCTCCAAAGAACAACACAAGCCCCTGAGATAGCTCAGTGGGTAATTTAAGTTGTCACTCAACTTAGTTGAGTTTAGTGAGGAGTCCATACCACACTTGTCAATTCAACCCCAAGTGTTATTCCGCAAACACTTGGGTACGATTCTTTTTGATTAACTTCTAATAAAGAATTAAACGTTGGAAAATATTATCTCTTTTGTTTACGTTTTTTTATTGTTAATCATTTTCTACATTTGTGTTCAAGTCATATAACTTGGTTACTTTAACTTCTTAGTTACGGTTAACCAAGTAAAAGGGACCAACAGTAAGAAATTCCATCCCAAGCATATAATGCAAGTTTGGTTGTTGTGTCAAACGGAATAGAGTGATACCCATGCTTCGGAGTTTGAAGCACAACTTGTCCTACCAGTAGTATTCCGAAGGTTTATTTGTCTACCACTATGCCTATTTTGTGGAAAACGTAAAGGGGGTGAATACGTTCCTTTTTAAAAACTTAAATCTTTCGTATCAAATAACCGATCAAGTGTGACTTAATATGAAAAGTGACAATAATAATCATACAACAATAAAGATAGTACATAGCATAAAACTAAGCATGTCACCACAACACAAATATAAACACAAAACCACAACACGAACATAATCATAAAGCAAGTATAAACATCAAGCGATAAGTAAAAGAAAGCGCAAACCAGACACGATGATTTATAGTAATTCGCTCACGAAGCCCCTCTTCGCATTACTTCACTCTTCGAGTACCCAACTCGAGTTACTTCACTAAGTCAACAAGCTCCCTTCTTGGCAGAGAAAACCTTAAAAACGTCGCTTATAAGTTTACCAGTACTAATCTAAATATCGAGTTCTTCTTTGGGTACAAGCAAACCCGTTATTTTTTGTGGCCCAACATAACAACGCTTGTGTTTTAAGGCCTAAACACATATACCATATAACCTTGTGTTTTAAGGCATAAACACATAAACCATAACCTCTAATTTGGTGTATAGTTAGTGATAGAAGATGTTGCAAAGTGATGATACATGGTAGTGTATAATGATGATCCAAGACATAAGTGTCACATGGATATAAATGCTTAATCTAAATATCAATAACTTTAAGCTTGATATGGATGAACTTCTTTCGAAAAGAAGCGTTCAATGTATGAAGATGATAAGTGCTCTTGGATCTTCATATGTAAATGTGTCTTGATGAATGAGGATAGTAAGATCTCTAAGCTTGCTTAGATGGATCATCAAGTGGAAATATGCTTGCAATAAGTGAGAGTTAGAAGCATTATGATCAAGAGTTAATTATGGTTTTAAGAACATGAAAATGTGTGTTCGACAATGCATAAAACCTGGTTTAATGTGTGCAAGAGATGAGAAAAAATGTGCGCATGTTGCTTGTATTTATAGGCAAACAAGAGGCTGTCCAGGCTCCTCCTACGAATCCATGTATCCCTTAAAGATAAGGGATCTGTGGCCTACCAGGATCCATCTCTTGTTTGTCTTTTGTTGTGGCTTGTAAATCTTAATAAAATCTTTCATAATCTTGCAAGATTATGTTTCTAAAAGCCAAATCTAGTTTACATTTTATTAAAACATTTTTACTTGTACAAAAAATGATTTGTATGTGAACTTTTGTAAAAACAATTTTGTAAACATTAAAATGAAATGTGTATGACATATATGTATATATATATATATATATGTGTGTGTGTGTGTGTGTGTGTGTGTGTGTGTGTATTTGATCAATAATTAAGTTTAATACTTCTACTATTTGTATCTTAAGAAATTTATGTCAAATGGAAACTTATGTCTAAATAAAAATGTTTACGTCAACTTTTACATAGTGACCCTAAAATATAATTCAGACATTCTCAATGGGTTGTTAAATGGCTTGATCATAATGCAACATGAGAAACATATTTAAACCTATGTTGAAGCATAAGGATACTCTAGAGGTCGAGAGGTGTTGATGAATGTATGCTTTGATGATTTGTGGTTATGAGTAACTTGCGTATTTTACTTTATATATTACAAGTTACATATTTGTCATCATTAAAACATAAGAGACCATTTAGTTTAAATATCGTAAATTTTTGCACTAGCAATCTCCCCCATTTTTTATTATGACAAAATATGTAAATTGTAACACTTAGTAGAGTGTAAAAGTTACTTGTTTACACTCATCCCCTTTTTTCGAAGCAAAAAGGCTAGGGCTCTAAGTTCTCTACTACATTAGATTGTACAATACCGTCCTTTCTCCCTAAAAAGGTGAGCTTGCATCATCCCTGTTGAAGTTATACTTTTATCACCCCCGTTTAAACAACTCAAAGCAATCAACTCTAATACCCTAGAGCTCCACCTAGCTCATTGATCCCTTATGATGATTGCATCCCTTGTTCATTGACTCTCGTTGCTAGCAAATCCATGGATCAAATTGGTTACAAAGGCTTAACCTACATCAAGGGATAGTTTCGTGCAACAAAATATATCGATAAAAAATGGGAGCAACATCATATAGAGGTAAGGCACATAGCAAAAGACATGCAAAGATAAAACTATGTTACAATTAAACTCTTAACGGGCATAAGAGAAATTCATTGTAGAAGTATGTTGAAGAGGTGATGGGGTTCCAAAAAAAATGAATGCCATGAATTATGTGAGCATATAAAAGTATGGTAAAAGTTATACACATGCAATCCTTGTTTAAAATCCACGACTTAAAGGATAATATCAGAGGAAAAAGACCAAGAAAGTTAATCTAACAATTGCCCATCCAATGAAATCTTTAAGGTTCTTATTGTTTTCATTAACTTCTATCGAGTCTATATTTTGGCATGACTTGCCAAAATATTAATAACTTCTATTGAGTCTATATTTTAAAGGAGAAAAAGATGTGCATGTGATCATATTGTGGGTGAATTTCTCTAACGGTGTTGAGATAATGAAGTTATAGTTTTGGATGATCTTAGACTTTATTTTATTAGTTCCTAAAATCCATAAACTGGGAAGATTTGAGAGATTACATTATTCTTTCAATAATGAAATCAAGTTGTGTCTCAAAATTTGGGATAATGTCTCAAGTGGTGTTATTCCAATTGTTAATGGATGATAAGCTTTATGATCCTAGTTGTGTATTAAAGATAATTTGGTGTGTGATGGATTTTGTGTGATTGTGTAGTTCTATACTCTGAGTAATGGTTGTGAAGATTGAAGGCTATTGAACTAATTATCACTATCAAGAGTGAAGTATAGTCACAAGGTTTGAGTGTAGTAGTTGAAGTGATTCTTGTGAGGTTTGTGTAGGATCGATATGTAGGTTGAAGGATCTTTAACTAATTATCACTATCAAGAGTGAAGTATAGTTATAAGATTTAAGAGTGATAGTTGACAACGTTCTTGTACGGTCAATGTATGGATTGAAGGTGTTTATGATAAGACTTAAAAAAACAATAAAGCTTCCACAACACACAAAGAATTGATAAAAACATGATGTGTTCTTAACTTGAGAATTTACAAACTAATGATATTGGGGTTAAGAGGTTTGAACAAATTACGTTTTTATGAGTGAGGTTTTGCTAAGTAGCGGATATTTAAGAAGTGAGTGTTTCTTTGTGTTAATTTCTAGAGAATAAGAACCGCATTTGTATGTTCTTGAGAGTGTTTGGTGAAAAATTCTATGTGTGCGAATACGTTTCCCCCCTTAATTGTTGGCTATCCTACTTAATATTTGATAAAAGAAGAAAACAAAGAATTTAGGAGGTTTTTGTGGTTGACGGAAGCAATAAGCTTAGTAATGTTATTACGGATGGTGGTTAGCAAAATTCATCATTAAAACCACGTAGCTCTTCTTAAGCATTGTGAATTTTAATACAGCAATTGCATGACTAGGCATATAGGAGGTAGAGAAGATGGTGGAGAAGTGCTAAAAGTTAAGAAAATAGCATTTTCATGGTTAAATACAGATTCCTTAATAGTGGGGACATACACTGATCTAGGTACAAAAGGATCCTATAACGTGGGACGGATCCCTCTACGGATCCCTTACAAAGGGATCCATGGATCCATGGCCACCTGGTGGTGTTTTTGAGCTTGTTTTTATGTTTAGTAAGCATGGTTGACATATGTTGTTAGTATGCATTGTGGAGATGAATTATTGCACCAATTAAATAGTGGTAGATGTGTAAGTGAGATTCGGTTTGGAGCTAATGGATGACTCCGAGTTAATGAGTTTATGATGTTAATCTCATATCTGAGGCTTGGTATTCTTAGGGTGATTGATGGAATTTTGTGTATGAGCATCTATTGATGTTGTGAGATCACTTCATGCCGGTAGATGATCATGATTGCCCGTACTACAAAGAATGTTTTCTCTAATGATGAGTTCCCAAATTTTCATGCCTAGGAAGACTTCGTTGTTGAAAATTCTGTTTGGGTCTAGAGTATTGGTTCCATATTTGGTTCTTCTTGTATGGACAGCTATTGAAACATAAATTATTTCTTTAATGGTCTCTACTAAGATCGTTTTAGCTTGAGGTTGGTTAGACCTCATCTAGGGATTACACAATAATAATGATAAGAACACGATACGCAGCGGAATAAACAAAACATCATATTGCTACAAGGTTTCTCGTCATCATCTCTACTCTAACAATACAATAAGCACCAATGCTATGTGATCAAGTATAGCACGGTTACACTCTAACAGGGATCTAAGATCCTTGAGGCTTATACAAACTCTAGGCGTCTAACACTAAGACCACGCCTAGGTTTACACACACACACACGTTTCCTGGATTTTACATTGTGGCACACTTGAATGAATAAAAACCTACACCCTATATCCTCTTTATATACTAGAGGATTAGGGTTGCAAAGAATATTTCCTAACAATATAAAAGATCTCCTGTAATCTTTTCTTGTATTTGAAGTTTCATTCTTTGTCATCTTCAGTCCTTCATCTTTCACATGTTTTGTCTTATCAACTTAAATATAATTCCCAATAGTTTCGGGACTAGGTAGAAGTGTGCTATAAGGAACTTCTTCTTCTTTGTTAGCAAGAGGAGACTTAAGATACCAATCATCCATATATGCACATTGCCCATTATTCAGAAGACCGGGAGTATCGGGAAACTCTTGAAGAGTAAGGATAATAAATTGTTCTCTATCCTAAAATCGATGGATAAAGTTCGATTCTCATTTCGTATGAGGTGATAAAAATCCATGACAAACATAGGTCACATTTTCTCATAAATGTTATACAAGCAATCAAACCTAATGGAGCTAAATATATTTTCAATGTGTTCTCTTTGAATGAAGGTGGGATGAAAAAAAATGAACCACATGAATAAATCAAGCTTCAAGGTTTTTGTATGTTTTGATAAGATTTTGAGGTTGAATGCATAAAACTATGATTATAACACAAAATACATGAAGTTCTTCTTGTGTTTTTCCCTTGATAAAAGAATGGATCACTTGAAAGAAAACAAGATGATGATCAAGGAAACGTGTGTATGAAAACCCCTATAGATTAAGACACTTATGCAACTATTTTAACCCTTAGAGTTTCAAAAAATTGTTGTTTAAGTGGGGTACTAGAAACCACGTGAATGTTTTAAAATAATTTTTATGAATTTTAGTATATTTTATAGTATCATGAGACAATTACCTAAATGCATAAGACACATGGAGTAGTCCTTTATACATGTAAGATTATTTGGTCAAGCATTGACACAATCATCAAAGAGATTAATGTGTAAGACTAAGTGACGTCTATATGTTTAGCGTGATAGACATACTGATGATATTAAATAAGTACATATTATTGTCATCATTTGTCCTATGTATTTGACTTGTTTTATAATTTTATCTATGAGAATTGATACTTAATCGCTTACTTTTGTAATTCTCAGTTATAAACAAGCATTTGGTGAAAGTTAGTGATTTCGGACGTAAAACGGAGCAAAATAGATCAAGTTGGAATAGTTTACTGAACTGAAGGGAGATACGCCATATCATTCTAGACACATATGTCGTATGATCATTCGAAGACCATTGTCTGACTTTGAAGAATGCGCCGCATGTAATTATCTCATGCACCGCATATCAAACCTTGGTCAACGAAGAAGATCTAACTTATCTACTTCAGATACGCCGCATGACATTCCTAACATACGGCGCATCATTCTCAAGACTTCACCAAAGATTATCCAAGATACTAATGGACATGCGCCGCATAGAGATTCAAGTTATGCCTCATCTGAAGACGATATATGCATATTCCAGAATATAATAATCTTGGACTCCACGTGAAGTTATCTAGATACGCCGCATCAACTTAGTTGATGCACCGCATCGTGCCCTCAGACAGAAAGTATAAATACCCCATTAGATAACCGAATTTGGTGTGAAAAAAGGTGCAACATAAACCCTAAGGAGAAGAATACAGACGAAAAGGCAACACAAGACACACCCAATTGAAGATTTCAGAGCAGTAAGAAGGTCCTGCTAGTGTTTTAATTCATTAATTAGTTTTGTTTTGTTGTAATAGTAAGCTTTAATCCATCAAGATTGATGGGCTTGTGACCGCAATATTGCTCCCCTTAAAATTGCTTTCCCATCGATTAAAGTTTATATGATGTTTATTTGGTTCTTTTTATATGTGCATTGATAACCTCTGTGACTAGCTATGGAATGCTTGGGCTGCCATACCCCTCTCACGATTTCTTCACTAGCATTGTAAGTTAGTGTAAGCCCTTAAAAAAGGTTAAATAATATAGACTTAAGTAATCATTAAGAGTTTACTCGCCTATAATTTAGATACCAACGAGAGAGAAGAGTTTTTAGTACTCATCATACAGAACTAGCAATAAAACAAGTGACAAGCTACTTAATCATTCGCCAGGCCTCTTATCTATATTTGTTATCTATCTGTGTACGTGTTCTCCATTCGTGTATTCTATCTCATTAGTTTTATTATAATAATCAACTCAAATCGTGCCAGTATCTCAGACTGAAAACCCCTTGTGTTAGATTAGGTTGTAAAACTAACTTACACTGGTACAAAAATGGCCTTTCGTCACACATGGTCGATTTTAAACGGTCACACTGTAACATATTTACGTGACTAAATTTATGAAAATAAAATGAACAGCCACACTTGATCCGACTTGTGTGACCATTTCGGAAGATATATGTCACACATTTGTGTATTTATGTGACTAGAGGGTAGCTGGTAAATATTTTTCGATCATTTAGTCACGTTTAATTTGGGACGTATGACCGATACAAATCAGCTTTAAGCATTAGTCACACTACAGATATACATATGTGACAAATATATGTCACACAATTAAAGAGTGTGACCAAAATAGATATATGGTCACATGAAGTAATTGTGTATGTGACTAAATTATATAGTCAAGTTTGTCACACATTATTTAAACGTGACTGGTATTCTTTTCTGAATATTTAGCCACATAGCGTTTGAAATGTGTGACAACTAAAAAGTAAGTTTGAAGCGTTAGTCACGATATGCATTTAATAGTGACAAATATATATGTCACACACTTGAAGAGTGTGACCAAATGTCATATATGCTCACACGAAACCATAGAAACATGATTAAGTGTAACGAGAATTCGATACATATGGTCACGTAAGTAAATATGCGTGTCTAAAGTTTAGTGTGTGTTTGCTTGCCACAACTTAATGTGTATAGTCACATTTAATTGTAGCATGATCATGTGACTATAGGCTTTACAATAGTCACACCATATCACAAATGTGTATCTTAATTTCGTTTATTGCCACATTATAAGGGTATTATATGTGCAATACATTCAAAATAGTCACATTGTGATATTTATGTGACTATTATTTATAGAAAAATGTGATATTTAAGTGTAACGAAAATTCAAAATATGTGCAACACATTCAAAATTAATGTTGCTAGGCATAAGTTAATGCTGCTAGGCATAAATTAATGTTGCTAGGCATAAATCAAGCTTAATGAATAGATGAAAAATCAAGCTTAATCAAGCTTTAATGAAGCAAGAAAGTTAAAATTCATATATAATAAACCCAAAAAAAACCATTAGTATCCATATATAACAAAAGTAAAATAAAGCAGTTCATACATATAAAAAGTTAAACAATTAAATTTCGGAGATTTCTCTGGATCAAACGACAAATGCACATTATCGTAGTCAATGGAGTCGAATCTCTCTTCCTCACTCAAAAATCCAACATCCGCCGCATCCTCTTCCACGGAACCAACCCGCGGCTTTGATTGCTTGTATTCCTTCTCATCTTTCTTAATTTGAAGCAAACTTGCTTTGCGTCTTGCCTTGTTTCTTCGAGAACTCCATGACTCATACCACTCTTCAATGTTAAATACCTTCTCTGGTTTCCTGAAATCAAATAAGCATTAGATGATAAATTTACAGATTATCCTTTTAATTTGGTATTCTTTATTATATGATGTATATAATGTAACATTCTAACTACTACGTAGTAAACTAACACAATTTCATAACTGATTACCTAAAGCTACCAATTGATAACCATTTTTAAAAATTCGTAAAAGCTTAATACACCAAAATTATTATGGATTAACTAACTTCAACTAGAAAAAAAAAAAAAAAAAAAAAAAAAAAAAAAAAAAAGTCAACATGTACGTACATAACATCTTTACGAACTTTGAATGTTTACGTGTACAAAAGTTTAATTAGTAGTACTTACTTTGAACGCTTCTTCTTTGATGAAATGCACCTTTTCTTGTTTCCAGCCATAACTTCGATCTTAGATTGTTTTAAAAAGTGTGTGTTGAAAAGCTAAGTGATGGCCTTAAAAAGGGATGCGACATACTATACGCCTAGGGAATTTTGAAAGTCTCAACATTAAAGATTATTGCAATTTACCAAGTTTAACGTCACATTAGCATGTGAAATGCACTAATTACTCGTGCCTAATTGTAATCATTTTAATTTTACACATTAAATGCGCGCTCCTAAACATTCTATAATTTTATTTTTAAACTTTAAATGGTAATAAGCATTGTACGTGGTTTCAAATGTTAGAAAATATAGTAAGAATAAACATAATGGTATTAATCTAGTTATTAGTTGTGTAAAATTTGTGTTTGTGACAGTGTTTACTCCCTGAATTGGCAAACTTACTTCAACACTGTTATGACCTGATTAATAAAGAACTTAATGCTGCTAGGCATAAATTACTGTGAACTGGTGTAACTGTAAACCGTTGTGACACTTAAACGTTATGACATTGCGACTCGTGTGTGCCTATAAATACAAAGGAATTACAACCAACTGCTTTCATCTTTTCATTACGTATTCAATTTTTGTTTGGAACTGCAATGGCTTCATCATCTTCAAATCCTGCTTCAAAGAAAACAAAACGTTCAAGGGATACTTCTCCTCCTCCTCCAATGCCAGAAAAATATAAAATCCACGGCCTAACCCAAGAGTGCTGGGACAAATGCCATTCTCAAGTCCAATATGGTACTGAACGACAGTTGGTTGAACTTTACAACAAACGAATCGCGCTGTTGGAAGAACAAAACAAAAAAGACCAAGATATCATACTGGTGCATCAGAACAAAGTTAATGTTCAGAATCAAGAAATAGAACAAATCCGTGAAAACATTGTTGATATTTACAAAGGCATTCAAAATAGTTTGTATAATTTTCATTGAATTAACCCTGATGTAAGATGACATTAATCATTATTATGTTATTTCTTTGAAGTTTAATGTTTTTGTGTTCAAAGAAAACTTATCTTATGTTTCTTTGTTAATCAAGTTATCGACTATATTACTATATGATCAAGTTATCTTTTTGTTGATTAATTATGTTATGTTGCTTTGTTGACTATGTTATGATGCTTTGTTAAAAGTCAAACAAAGATTGTCAAACTTGATTGTCATTTGCAAAAGTCAAAGATTGTCAAACTTATCTTATGGGCAACTCCGGGTTTGGATTGGAATTTGGGTGAATGCTAGTAACTCAGAACTTAATGTTGCTTAGCATAACTTAGTGCTGCTAGGGATAAAAATAAAATGCCATAAAAATTAACCGATTCCTATTCAGTTCATTAATGAGAAAATTGAGCAATGACAACATGTTTATTCATAAAGTCAAATAAAGTAGTACAAACGGATTACACAGGTTTATTCAAATTACTTCCTAACTCAACTAATACATTTTCTTTTTACCCTTCCCTTTTGAACAAACTTTGGGCATTTTTGGTTCCCATGGTTTTATACCCTTGTCTTCACAAGTCTTAGCATTGGGCAGGCCTAGCACCTGAACCCTCTCATCAAAAAGCTCCTTGGCAGTCTTTTTTGGAGTTTTAACCTTCCTAGCATGTTCCTTTTTTGTGCCTGATCCAGAATATCCCTTTGGAAAGTAGTCTGCCCATGTATTTGGAGGACCTTCAGAACTGCTTGATATGTGAAATGAACTTGAGTCACTGCTATCAATGTATGATTTTTGCAAAAAAAATAAAAAAAAAATATATTAAAATTTAAAAAAATATAGTGTAAATGAAATAAAAGATAATGTTGCAATTCAGGTTGTATTTGAAACAACCTTTGTTCTTGGAACTCCAATGGCCACATTACTTGGTGGATGGTTGGTTTTAGATCATAAAAAAGAATGGAATGCAATAAACCAACATACGTAACCCTTCTAAGTTCCCGATACAGCTCCTTTTGCCGTTTCAACTCCCTTTGAGCAAAGGACTGCACCAGCCGCATTGCTAAATTGTTGAAAAAACAAAAGGAACTGTATGGGAACTCAGAATGGAAAGGTATGTTGAAATGAACTTAAGTCATTGCTGTCAATGTATGATTTCTGCAAAAAAATAAAAAAAATATATTAAAATTTAAAAAAATATTGTGTAAATGAAATAAAATATAATGTTGCAATTCAGGGTGTATTTGAAACAACCTTTGTTCTTGGAACTCCAATGGCCACATTACTTGGTGGATGGTTGGTTTTAGATCATAAAAAAGAATGGAATGCAATAAACCAACATACGTAACCCTTCTAAGTTCCTGATACAGCTCCTTTTGTCGTTTCAACTCCCTTTGAGCAAAGGACTGCACCAGCCGCATTGCTAGATTGTTGAAAAAACAAAAGGAACTGTATGGGAACTCAGAATGGAAAGGTATGTTGAAACAACATACGTAACCCTTCTAAATTCCTGCTACAGCTCCTTTTATCGTTTCAACACCCTTTGAGCAAAGGACTGCACCAGCCACATTGCTAGATTGTTGAAAAAATAAAAGGAACTGTATGGGAATTGAGAATGGAAAGGTATGTTGAAATTACAGACTCACTTAGATCATAAAAAAGATTTGAAGGCAAACAGAGTGATACAAACAATCTAGAAATGTTAAGTAAAGAATAGAGTCTAAGTAACATCACTCATCATGAATGCGATGATGAAGGAGTGTGGCCTGTCATGAACAATACACACTATATCATCATCGCATTGAAGACGTCTCAATGATCAGGCCAGATCTATCTAAAGTTGCAGAAAGGTTCCATTGCTATGTTTTTTGGACACCGTCTAATAACGGTAGTAGAGGTTTTCCAAATTAAGTAATGGAACCGTTCTACAACTTTAGATAGATTTGCCCTAAAATTGAGCTTTAAGTTATTAGAAAACAGATTCTTACTATCATTTATATTGCTCCCTTAGATGTGACGAACATACATATTAATTTTGTAGATTCTACGACATTAGAGAGCTAATCGTGCATGAATGAAATCATATTAAACTTATAATAACAGTGCAATGAACTACCATCCTTTCTACCCTAGCCAACAACAACATATTATTCAGCCTTGAATCTCTAACCTACCAACATGCTGGAAGACGAAGACGCTAAATTCAACCATCGAACCTACAAATTATACTTGATAATTGTTTATGTATTTTGACAAAGAGCAAAGATGAATCAACATGGATGAACAACACCAAAACAAGTTTATGTTCATACTTGAAAGTGGTGTCTGTTCACCCATGTTGATACTTCTTCCATCTTTGATACTTGGATGTTTTAGCCTAAATATTCGCACACACATCCGCCACTTATCTTCATTATACTCTCAATACAAATGCAACATAATTCTTATATCAAAAATACATCATACATATATATAAAGCAAACAGAGTGATACAAACAACCTATAAATGTTGAGTAAAGAATAGAGTCTAAGTAACATCACTCATCTTGAATGCGATAATGAAGGAGTGTGGCCTGTCATGAACAATACACACTATATCATTATCGCATTGAAGACGTCTCAATGATTAGGCCATATCTATCTAACGATGTAGATGGGTTCCATCGCTTTAATTGGACCCCGTTTTCTAATGATGTTTAATCTTGATTATTGAAAGAACCATTAAACATTGTTAGAAAATGGGGTCCAGTTAAAGCGATGGAACCCATCAACATCGTTAGATAGATCTGCTCTGATAATTGGGCTTTAAGTTCTTAGCAACCAAATTCTTACTATCATTTATATTGCTCACTTAAATGTGACGAACATACATATTAGTTATGTAGGTCCTACGACATTAGAGAGCTAATCATGAATCAATGAAATCATATTAAATTTATATCAACAATGCAATGAAAATATTTTCATTGTAACTAAATACATGAAAAAACTCTTTAAGTTCTTGATATGTTTATGGTACTTCAACCTAATCCTAAGATAAAATATTTTCATTGTTTCTGTATTTTGGCAAAGAGGAAAGATGTATCAAGAATGGATGAACATCACCAGAACAAGTTTATGTTCATACTTGAAAGTGGTGTCTTTTCATCCATCGTTGATACTTCTTCCATCTTTGATACAGATACATATTATGTTCATACTTGAAAGTGGTGTCGGTTCACCCATCCTTGACAAAGAACAAAGATGAATCAATAATGGATGAACAACACCAGAATAAGTTTATGTTCATACTTGAAAGTGGTGTCTTTTCATCCATCATTGATACTTCTTCCATCTTTGATACTTGATGTTTTAGCCTAAATATTCGCACTAAAACTAAAAAACAACCATAAACCCTAACAATAAAAAACACAAATATACAGATCATACATAAACCCTAACACTAAATAACTCTAATTAAATAAACACAAATAATGAAATAATCAGATAAACCAAAAAAACAACTAAATAATCAGATAAACCAAATCATCTATCAAACTTAGGGTCAATATAGAAGCGATCTAAGTATGTTACCATACGCTTCCGATCTAACATAGGGTCAAACTTAGGGTGTAGTAGTGAGAGAGAGAAAGAAAGAACAAGGCAGCTGTGTATGATTGTCGGATAGAGTATTAAGTATATGTTGGAGTGTGTGAAGTGTCTTTGAGAAGCTTTGTAAATAATATATATTACAAGTGGTGTGTTTGATAAGCTTTGCATATGTTATATATTACTAGCGGGGCACACGCGCGTTGCGGTGGGAGGTACCCTGTAATTAAAGTTTACAGATAGCGAAAATATTTTTAGATGCATGATAAACTGTTGAAGTTATGAGAAAATGTCCTACAAATTTTATGAAAAGAGTGTTTAGCAGCTTGATTTGTTTGTACATTGTGGTTTATAAATGATACTTTTAATTGAAAAAGGTGTTTTAAATGTTATATATATTAATTATAAGTGTTGACCAGTCAATGTGTGTAGGTGCTAATGCTTAAATTGATTATACATATAGCTTAATTTGTTGTATTTACTTAAAATGTATAAATGAAAATCTTAAAAAATTGGAAGAGAGAGAGTCAAAGATGCATTATAAGATGTATAAATAAGTTTAAAATGATTAAAAGTATAAAAACTAAAAGTATTAAAAGTTTCAAGATCGGGATCAGATCCTACCCAGGATCATTTTCGTCTTTGCAAGATCATTATCGTATGATCGGATCCGGATCGTAAGATCCTACTAGCTATAATGTCATTTTCTTAATAGTCTCGCTCTCTTTAACATGCAGTTTCCTTGTAAAATCGGATACATGAACTTGCATGCATGCCTACCTTAACTCATTAGTACTTGTTTGAGTCAAATGCGTGTATCGAGTCACAATGAATGTTTTGCAGGATTTTTAGGATGAGTTACACCACCGTCAAACTCATTAACTCTCTAGAACCGACTCACACCACCGCCACACTTCACCGCCTTATCTCGCTGTGGTTCCACCAACCATCGATCCTCCACGCCATCACCGTCATCAAGACAAGGGAACTGTATGGGAGAGTTTGTTTGCTTCGGTTGTTTGGTTCGAGATAACCACCACATCCACCACCATCACAGTCAAGCCTCCATCACCCTCGCGATCATGTTATCCGGGATCGAGAAAGTTTGAACTCGGCTTAAGCTTGACTCGAAAAGCTCGATTTATCTGTAAAGATGTGTTTTCTGACACAAATTAAAATTGAAATATAATATAATCTAAGAATTGAATTCGGTTCGACTTCAGCTCGAAAAGCTTGATACATTCATAAATAAATATTTACACTTACTACACTTAAAAAAAAAAAAAAAAAAAAAAAAAATTATATTACTTACAAGCTCGAGAACTCAACAATAACTCGAGTCGAGCTTATATAAGATTGAGCTCAACTAATTAAACCTTTCGAGCTCATTTGATAGGCTTTCAATCTCTAAAATTTTAATCAGGCACTCAAGATCTCAACATCCGCCTCTAATTTTTCCCCAAAAATCTCAATCTCCCGCTCCTTTTTCCCCAAAATCAAAACACTAACACTTACACTAGTCAGATCTATCTATCTATTCATCTATTCTCCTTCACTCTAGAACCGACTCACACCACCTCCAAACTTCACCGCCTTATCTCGCCGTGGTTCCACCAACCATCGATCCTCCACGCCATCACCGTCATTAAGACAAGGGAACTATATGGGAGAGTTTGTTTGCTTCGGTTGTTTGGTTTGAGATAACCACCACATCCACTACCATCACGGTCAAGCCTCCATCACCCTCTCGATCATGTTATCCGGGATCGAGAAAGTTTGAACTCGGCTTGAGCTTGACTCGAAAAGCTCGATATATCTCTAAAGATGTGTTTTCTGACACAAATTAAAATTGAAATATAATATAACCTAATAATTGAATTCGGTTCGACTTCAGCTCGAAAAGCTTGATACATTCATAAATAAATATTTATACTTACTACACTTAAAAAAATAAATAAATAAATAAAATAATAATAAAAAAAATTAAAAAAAAATTATATTACTTACAAGCTCGAGAACTCAACAATAACTCGAGTCGAACTTATATAAGATTGAGCTCAACTCATTAAACATTTCAAGCTCATTTTTCCCCAAAATCAAAACACTAACACTTACACTAGTCAGATCCCGCCCCTAATATTTACCCAAAAATATTTCAATCTCCCGCTCAAGATCCCTCCCCTTTTCCCCCAAAATCAAAACACTAACACTTACACTAGTCAGATTTATCCTCTCTCTATTCATATCTTCTCCTTCTCTCTAGAACCGACTCACACCATCGCCACACTTTACCGCCTTATCTCGCCGTAGTTCCACCAACCATCGATCCTCCACGCCATCACCGTCATCAAGACAAGGGAACTATATGGGAGAGTTTGTTTTCTTCAGTTGTTTGGTTCGAGATAACCACCACATCCACCACCATCACAGTCAAGCCTCCATCACCCTCTCGATCATGTTATCCGGGATCGAGAAAGTTTGAACTCGGCTTGAGCTTGACTCGAAAAGCTCGATATATCTCTAAAGATGTGTTTTCTGACACAAATTAAAATTGAAATATAATATAACCTAATAATTGAATTCGGTTCGACTTCAGCTCGAAAAGCTTGATACATTCATAAATAAATATTTATACTTACTACACTTAAAAAAATAAATAAATAAATAAAATAATAATAAAAAAAATTAAAAAAAATTATATTACTTACAAGCTCGAGAACTCAACAATAACTCGAGTCGAACTTATATAAGATTGAGCTCAACTCATTAAACATTTCAAGCTCATTTTTCCCCAAAATCAAAACACTAACACTTACACTAGTCAGATCCCGCCCCTAATATTTACCCAAAAATATTTCAATCTCCCGCTCAAGATCCCTCCCCTTTTCCCCCAAAATCAAAACACTAACACTTACACTAGTCAGATTTATCCTCTCTCTATTCATATCTTCTCCTTCTCTCTAGAACCGACTCACACCATCGCCACACTTCACCGCCTTATCTCGCCGTAGTTCCACCAACCATCGATCCTCCACGCCATCACCATCATCAAGACAAGGGAACTATATGGGAGAGTTTGTTTTCTTCAGTTGTTTGGTTCGAGATAACCACCACATCCACCACCATCACAGTTAAGCCTCCATCACCCTCTCGATCATTTTATCCGGGATCGAGAAAGTTTGAACTCGGCTTGAGCTTGACTCGAAAAGCTCGATTATCTGTAAAGATGTGTTTTCTGACACAAATTAAAATTAAAATATAATATAACCTAAGAATTGAATTCGGTTCGACTTCAGCTCGAAAAGCTTGATACATTCATAAATAAATATTTACACTTAGTACACTTAAAAAAAAAAGAAAAAAAAAATTATATTACTTACAAGCTCGAGAACTCAACAATAACTCGAGTCGAACTTATATAAGATTGAGCTCAACTCATTAAACATTTCAAGCTCATTTTTCCCCAAAATCAAAACACTAACACTTACACTAGTCAGATCCCGCCCCTAATTTGTCCTCAAAAATTTCAATCTCCCGCTCAAGATCCCTCCCTTTTTCCCCCAAAATCAAAACACTAACACTTACACTAGTCAGGTCTATCTTCTCTCTATTCATCTCTTATCCTTCTCTCTAGAATCGACTCACACCACCGCCACACTTCACCGCCTTATCTCACCGTGGTTCCACCAACCATCGCTCCTCCACGCCATCACCATCATCAAGACAAGGGAACTGTATGGGAAACTTTGTTTGCTTTGGTTATTTGGTTCGAGATAACCACCAGCATCACAGTCGAGCCACCATCACCCTCATCTCACCTATCCTACTTTGTTCATGGGTATGCTCAAATACATATTTAATTTATATTTTCTTAAATGTGTAATCGAATATAAAATGATTTACATTGATTTTCGTGAATTAAACTAGCCTAAAACATGTTTTTGATTATAAATTCGTGTGGTGGTAATCGTTGCAGGTAGACTTATTAAGATGAAATAGTTTTCCTGTTTATTGGAATGGAGACAATCGACGTGTTCTAAGAGGCCACTGTTTTGCTCGTAAAGGGAGTCTTGATTGGTTTCAACTCCGGGAGGATGTTGCTGAACAGTTGGAGTTTGCTTATCGCAGTTGCGTAAGTTATCTATCAAAAGATTAACATAACATATGTTATATAGGAAATTAACTCAAATATGGTTGCTTTTTGTCAAACTATTTCATTTGTACCAAATGTTAGTGATTTGCTTGCTTGGTAATGTGTTTGACATTTATTCGTTCCATGTTTGGCACTGCATAAAATTGCAACCAATTGTATATTATTTGTTGCCCGAGTCGATATGCAACCCGTATGTTTGTTTTTTAGGCTAAACTTATATTTGGAACATCTAATGTTTTCGTCTTTTATGTTAGCATTAATCACGTTACTTGTTTCTTGCAGGGGGTACATGCTATTTTCACGGGTGAGGATGATACATGGGATGTCTGGCTAAAAATTCCCTCAGATGGATTTTCTGGCACACTTCATTTTCGAGGCGTGGGTATGCTCCATCTCAGTCACCAAAGCTAACCAATGTATATTTTTACGGTTTCATGGTTAGCAGATCTTATATTATGCAGCGTTATTAGTGCCTTAGTTTCTTACATTTCCCATATTTTTTTTGCAGAAAGAAACTGGCATTAGATTCAGATGTAAGCCACTTTTTATGTTGTTAACATTTTCATTTTCTAATGATAACACCATTGTATTTCTTAATTTATATTGCAGGTGACCACTCCAATGGCCATTGAAACTTTGAAAAACATACCAGTAATGGAAACAGTGGTAAGTAATAAAACATCCACCTTTGATTTTTTTTAGTTTTACGTACACGACTAATGTACCGTGTTTTATATATACATATAGGAACCTGTTAAAACTATCGGACATACGAAAACGCTTGAGCCACGACAAACCGGTTCTACAGGTTACACCACCAACTATGATACCAAATATTAGTGAACAAAATACAGGACTAAAATTAGTACCAACAAAGCGAAAACATTTGGTCTCTAGTGAAACCTTGCAAAATAAAGCTAAGGCGGCGAAGAGTCAACAGGTTTTAACTTATGATAGTTGAGAATTTGATTATATACGACATTACAAATATATATTTGCTTCATTTATATACATTCGATTTTTATTGAATTTGAAATACAATTGTATATATATTTGCTTCATTTATATACATTCTGTTTTATATATATATACTAGCAGTAGTAACTCTGCTCTAGCAGTACTAACGTGGTACTAGTATTAACTCTCCTATCATGTTTGTGCAGATAGTTGAACCAGTGGCTCATCTAGTTCTGTTATGTTGTGAGCTTTGACATGTTCTAGTCCTGCTCTCATCCTGATGTGTTGATATGCAGCAGCCTACATTGGATGATCAATAGTCACACAAAATACACATTTCTTCACTTTAAACAGCATATGGTCACACTTACTAACACTTTTGGCCACTGTTTGCTTAATGGTATGTGACTAAATACCCAAAACAAACATGCTTTGTGTGACTAAATATTACAAAAGGCCACGCAAACATAAAATTCATGTGGCCATTGGATGATCAATAGTCACACAAAATACACATTTCTTCACTTTAAACAGCATATGGTCATACTTATTCACACTTTTGGCCACTTTGTGTTAAATTGTATGTGACTAACTCCAAAAAATTAACACCCACTGTGTGACTAAATCATCACAAACGTCACATTTATTGTATATTCATGTGGCCACAGGACGGGAAATAGTCACACAAAATACACAATTACTTGAATATATCATCTCAAATGTCACATACATTATATATTTATGTGGCCAAAGGATGAAAAATAGTTACTCTCAAAAAACATTCGCGTGACTATAAAGTGTTTACGGACACTGATAATGACTAATCCAACAAGACTTGTGTCTAATTTGTCACACATATTCGGGGTTTTGGTCACTCTTTTTCGATGGAAAAGGCCACGAACTCAACAATGTGACCATATGCCACCTACGGTGGCGGGACCTTTAGTGACACACAACGAAAAAAATGTGTGCGACTATAGGCATATCGTCACACATTTTTGGCATGACCAATACAACTTTTTGTACCAGTGTTAGGAATTAAAATACTGATAGACAGTCTAGGTGTTAACGTTCCACTCTTAGTGATCGACACTCTACTTACCAACTAGCTACATTGATTGGGTACACTGCTCGTTAGTGTCAGTTATAGGTTAAGTCGGCTAAATATAAATGTAAAACTTGATAAAGAATAATCTATACCTACAATGATAAACACGTGCATCACATACCTAATTCATTATGAATCAAACCGACATAGCGTGGGTGCACAATTAACACGTAAATCATGTAAAAAGTCACATAAGGAACATGATTACTTTAAATGCAAATACTATGCAAAACATGTTAGCATTTAGCATTTAAGAGCATGTTACATTTAGATAAACCAAGAGATTTTATATCAGAATTTCTAAACAAAGACAAAACCTTTCTAATAATCATGCATTCAATTATTAAGAAAATAATCATTGAGTATCAGGATAGCATGAAGACATATAATCATATCTCACAAGAACGAGTTATCATTTTACAACTTCAAAACATACATGTGAGATGCAAGTAGTTTAGGTTGATTAAGGAAAATCCTGATTACTACTTTTTTAATATGCAATCTTAATGAGAGGCAAAGTTCATTAATGTAAACTAACTTTAGGCACATTAAGGAAGAGTCATTTAATCAAGTTAGAGAATGAATATGAGACTATCACCGGTGGTGCTCAACTAAGGCTAAACACGACCATTTTTATGGGTTATACCACGAACCCAACTTCTCTCCTAGAAGTAATTTAATTGTTAAGTCAAATTAAATTTCTAGTGCAATAGATTTTCCAATAGTCTTTCTTATATTAGAAAAAATCAAATTCCTATATTTACCTATCGAAGTGTATTAAAGATGAAATAAGCTTTTTCCGCTAATGATTGGCTTAATGTAACTCAACTAACCATATTTTAATGTCGGTTGATGAAGATGATATATTTCACTCATATTCCTAACAGAGATGTGTAGAATGCTAGGGTTAGATGAGAAATCAAGCAAAATGCCTTGATCTTGTTAGGGATCTAGAGGTTGTTAGGTTTAGATGACATATTGCTTGTTTTAATTGATGTCTTTTTTTAAGTCATCTTTCATGCTCAGTTGTTATTTTAACATGATTGGTTCTTCTAGGACCTAGAAATGTACACATGTGTGACAAAGTAGAATATGCTAAATGAGAGCATTCTAAGAATGCTCTTTTGCATATGTTATGAAAAGAACCTGATTAAGGTTACTTATCTCAATAGATCTTGTGAATGTTTTAAGATGTATAATTGAAACGAGACATATTGTTTCTTTCAACAAATATGCTTATCTAAGAGGATAAATCTATCGCTCTTATGAATGTTTAATAAACTAATAAAATAAGTATTTGAGTATATGACATGATGAATGAAAAATACTTGTTTATGCATATGATACAATTGTATTGGGTTATTTTTCAATTTTAATGACCTATATTTAACAAACAAGGTCTAACATAGTTTCTCGTAACACAACCATTCATGTTACAAAGAAAATAAGATGCAAATGATATATATTATATTTTATTAATTTTTTAAAAAGAGATATACATGATTCCTTTAGACATTATGTTCCCTTAAACATCATGTTGTCTTAGGTGAAATGGGTAATTGAAACATCATAACCTACATTTCAATTACCCATTTCAATATGTGTTCATATATGCAAACGATTTTCATGAAGTGTTTATGACATGCATGAATATCAAAAAGGTATTGTTTATGACACTCTGCTTAACATGTGTATGTAATCTTCAACATTACTTATGCTTGATGAAAATGAAAAAGAGTATCATGCTCATTTGGTAAAGTGAAAAGAGGTTAAAGCTGAATGTGTTTTTGAGTATTGAGTCGTTCTTTTGAGTTGCATGAGCAAAGTTACATATGTTGTGCATTTGATAGTGTTTGGTTTTTCGGTAATAACACCTTTACCAATTGCACTGCAAAGTAAATTGCTTGAATATTTCGGATGGAATATCCAAGTCATCAATCCTATTTTGTTGTATATTTTATGCATCTTTTAAACATATTAGTCTAATATTTGGAACACAACCATTGGACAAGAAACTCGATAATACATCATTAACATAAGTGTGAGTTATGATTTGATGCATATTCTTTTTTTCTTGTAAAGGACGTCATTATTTTCATATCAACCGAGTGTGATTGAGTATGTAGGTTCGAGATAATATCTTTTGTTATGTTTTTTACTATAACTTTGAAGCTAGAAAAATAATGAATCCGATTTCATGTCCATACTCAAAAACTTATCAATTATATTCGAAAAATTATATCAACCATAATTTGAATAATGAGTTGATATATACCCGAAATCTTTCTTGTCGCTCACAAACACTCTTTTAAAAGAAAAAAATTTAGATTTCTTATAAGTGCGAGGTTAATAAAAATGACAAGTTAACTTACTTCATTTAGATTGTCATCTATTTTGTATGTGCGAAAAGCTATCTGTTATTATGCATAATATGTATAACTTTTGATATTTCATAAGTATAAAAATAATTATCATCATTTCTATACACAACACACAAATTTTGTAAAATACTACATGTTTATAAAAATGGCATTATGTGTATATGTCAAATCAATGCAAGTACAAGCAAGATTCAAAAATACATTTTATTTTACTTTAATACTAACGTATTTAATGAGATCTTTTCTCTTGTTTAGACAATGCATAGTCAAGCAAGATGAGACGATGTACTTATTTAGTGACCTTGTTGAAAATATGATAAAAAAGAAAGTGTTGAATATTTTGTGGTGAAATATTTTAACATTTGAACTTTTGAAAAGATAATTATTTAAAATAATATTTTTCGATATACATGATTAACCAACTTAGTTTGCATTCTTAAGTGAGTTACCAAAAATTATGAAATTTCAAGATGTTAATTTAACACAAGAAGTTGGATGCCAAAAATGTAATGCAAACACATTTCACAATTTAGTGTAAGAAGAATAGCATAAGTCCTATCAATGCATAACAAATAACGTACATGGCATAGATACATTTATGTTAATAGTTTTAAATAGCTCAATCTGCGAATTGCAATGAGAACTCAATAATATTTACTAACTATATGAAGATACAAAGTAAAACAAATAATCATTTAGCATAGCGCGCGCGCGCGCGCACACACACACACACACACATATATATATATATATATATATAATATATATATATATATATATATATGGGGTCCCTATATATGTATATATATATATATATATATATATATATATATATATATATATATATATATATATATATATATATATATATATATATACACACACATGCACACACACACTAGCCTTCAAAGCCCTAAACCTACGAGTTTGAGACCCGACACCGGAAGCTACACCGGAGGACCGACTACCAATATGTTTTGGAAAACCCCTTGTCATGAACCTTCATGTTTCTTGTCCTCTGTTCTTTCGCACGAAAGCCTTAAAGGAGGTACTCTTGGCCTTTTGTCCCTGATCAACCCCTTTAACCATCATTCTGAAAACTCCCTCATTCTCTTTTTATGTGTACCGGAGAAAGTTTCTCCGGACGAGATCGGTGATGACCCATGGCTCTTTTGAAGGAATGCCTACATCATGTTGTCCCTCAGGCTCGGGACCAAACATTTTTTCGTATAAAGACCTGTCACAAACTTAACCATTTACACAAATCAGTAGAGTGAAATAACAGGTCCCACGAATGGCAACAAATGTTTGAGCAAATTCCTACCATGAAGTTTGGAGCTTCGGACCTTCGAATGTCAAGTCTGGACTCCATGCTCCGTAGCTTGAAACCTTGCAGTAACATCTAAATCTTCGGACCTTCGAAGGTGGACTCTTGTACTACACAGCTGAAACACGACAAAGCACCATTAACTCGCCCCTAGTGTTTAGTCCAAGACCAAACTCCGGTGTAAGAATATGCTTTGTATAAGTTCTAGTGAGAGAAACTAGAGAGAGTTCGTCAGCCCTGAGGGCCGAAGTATGTTTCCTCCATCCACTAGGGTGGATGGCTCTATTTATACTACATGGTTGACACTCCATGACATAAATATAATAGGAGTATGATTGTCATTACGTGCAACGGGTGAATCACTCATGTCCACGAGCATTTCTTTTCAAGGCTTGTGTTACTATTACTATGCAGCGATCTCAGCGGCTAATATGGAAAGGCATCGTTCGTACGATGTCCTTGTCATATCCTGGAAAAGTTATCATCTGGCGGATAGTTTGAGTTACCTCTCGTATTCGTCAATGCCTCTGGAACTAACCTAACCTCGGTTAGACATAGACTATCGAGAGAACCATGCCGACGGACGGAGGAGGCTACCCTACTATGTTTGGAGTAACCTTTTGTAGTTTACCTCTGATGTAAGCGTACGTTGTTCGAATGTCTCTGAAGGATTAGATACGTCAACATTATAAAATGCATTTGACTTGTTTTCTTAGTCTGTAAATATCATATTAAATATATGGTTAATAGAGGTATATTTATATGATTTTTTTACATTTCTACTATTTGTCAAAACATTTACCTTTATGCAATTTGCCACCTTTAGTTACATATTTTAATTACAGAATTCCAGTTCAACAAGATCCTCAAGCAGCTATTGTTTATAGTGAAACACGTACATACACCATGAATTTATATCATATGCACACATATACTTATTGTGGAAAACTAGAAGGGGGGGTTGAATAGTTTATCGCTTTTTAAATTCCTTTTAGCTTGAATATCCTTTAAAACTTTACGTTTGTTTAAAGATATAAACACAACATTATATGTTTAATTCCTTGAAAAGCTTTACATGTGAATAACGATTCTAGCTTTACTTGTTTGATTCTTTGAAAAACTTTATGTATGATTAACAATCCTAACTTTAATTGTTTAGTTCTTTGAAAAACTTTACGTTTGATTAGCAATACTAACTAAAGACAATATGTAATAAGCAAAGACAAAGAAAGAAACGATCAAACCACAACACGATAGTTTATCGTGGTTCGGCTACAAGGACTCTTTTTCCTTGCCCTACATCCACGCCCCGAGTTTCCAACTCGAGAGTTATAAGCACTAATCAACAAGCTCCTTTCACCGGCGGAGAAAACCTTTACAACGTCGCTTACACTTTTACCGACACTAAGCTAGATGTCAAGTTCTTTTACACGGGTACAACCACTCCCATCGTCGCTTACATTATTACCGACACTAAGCTAGATGTCGAGTTCTTTTACCAAGGGTACAACCACTCCCGTTAGTTCTTTTACAAGGGTACAACAACTCCCGACACACTATGTATTTTGAGGCCTAAAATACTAACCAACCATTTCTACATACATGATACAATTGAAGTATAAACTATCAAAGCTTATACATAACAAAGCTAACAAGACTTGCAACTTTAGAGTTGAAGCTTGTAACTTCTTGAATGATCTTGTGAAGTCCCTTGCTACATAAGAGAATCACACAAGTTAAATGTTGCTGAGTTAGTTGAGAGAGTATATGAAAATATGTCCTAAAGTCATCACCTAAAACTAACAAATGGTTTGGTATTTATAGCAAACCATTCTGCAGGTCTGGCGGATACGGCGGAACCCTCAGATGGGTTCCGCTCGTGTACCCCCAGGATTCCGTCAGGGCTACAGTTGGTTTTGCAATAAATCTTCTAAACCAAACAAGGTCACATCTCATTACACCTAGTCAAACACAAGACTTGCAAGCAAACATATGGTTAGTCAAACACTCTTTCTTACCATAAATCTATATTGACAAAGCTTGACATAATTGTGATATGACATTACTATTTTAAGAAATAAATATGATGTGACAAGACACTTTCTAATTTAAGAAATAAAAACAATGTTTTGTTTAAAAGGAAATGTAAACCTTAGTTTAAACAAGACTTAAACACTTAAAGTGATTATTTACTCTTAGCTAAAATTCATACTTTGTCATTAACAAAACTTAGCAAAGATCGTAAAATATAAATAACGTTTTTAGGCGATATTTATATTAACAATCTCCCCTTTTTTGTTGATGACAAAACATAAACTTTATTTATAAGTAAGTCACTAGTTTTAGTGTTAAGTCTTATAAAGTTAGTATAAAAACTTGTTTTTGCTAAGATGATGTGATATGCAAAAAAAAATTTTGAAACAAGTTTATATCTAAATTCTCCCCCTTTTTGTCGAAACAAAAAGAAGAGTAGCGAAGCGGAAGTAAGCACTTGCTCCCCCTTGGACGATACTCCCCCTAAATGGAGTGCCAAGAGAGGAGACATGGATTTTGAACCTACAAGAAAAAGGTTAGTTGTCGCACAAGATAAGTCATGAAAGCATTTCATGTTTAAAACACAACTAAGAGTTGTGAAGCGGAATAATTTCATACTCATGCTCCCCCTTGAATATTACTCCCCTAAATGGAGTATCAAGGAAGGAAAACATGGATAATGATCCTACAAAAAGAAAGGTTAGTTTCTAAAACACAAGATATATGTATGCTACCATAGCAAGGAATAGTTCACTCATCATACCTCAATGGTAAACAAACAATGCAACCTTGTAGTGGAATGAAATTCATTTCATGTAAAATTTTGACTCTTAAAAAGTCAAAGACAAGAAATTTGGATGACACCATCCTACTTCTAAAAATAAAGAAAAACAAAAAAAAATAAAAAATAATAAACTAAGAACATAAAAAGCTACAAGGAAATCATCATTTTCCTTAATGAGAAACATTTTCCAAAAATAAGGCTAAGGTTGTTTAAGGATGAAAATGTGTGTTGAGGGTTGTAGCGGGCTTTATTTTGAAGGTTGAGAGGGTGACACGGGTTTTGGTTTCTTGGTTTAAATGGAAAACATTTTCCAAAAGAAACGGTTTTGTTTCATTTTGGAGACTCTAAGGTTGAGGTGTGTGAGACAAGGATTGTAGATGATCCAAAATGTGGTTTAGTATAAACCTCATTTCTTCGGATAGCTCACGAATTTCCCTTCGACACCCTTCACAAATGTGAGCGATTCTTTCGCAATGATTGCAATCATGGCGGGGAAAGTTTGGTGGAAGAGTGGTTTGATTTGTTGATGGTGGATGGTTTGAACTTGAAGGAGCAAAGGTGGATGGTTGAGTGGTGTTTTTGCTTCCTTCATTAGTTGAGTGTAGTGTTGTTTGTAAAACCATAATATGGTTGATTTGAGAGTCAACCATACGTTTGAAGGCATGAGGGTGGTTTAAATGAGTGTCAATCTCATTATTAAGGTTTGGAGGTTTTTCTCATATGGATGCTTCTATTTTCTTATAAGAAGAAAGTAGAGATTCATATTTTTGGGAAGGTTCTTGTGGTGATGGTTGTTGTTGTTGTGGTGGTTGTTGTTGATTTTGAACAAAATGGCGGAAGCTTGGTTCGCCGAAAGGATTGCCATGAAGGTCTTTGTAAATTGGGTGAAACACAAATGATTGTGAGTGTGTATGACCTTGATCATCTGGAAAAATTGATGGTCTAGCATAATGGTAAGCCAACCGTTCTACCAATGATGGTTGATGGGGTTCATCATCTAGTTGCTCACTAGGTTGTTGTTGGGTTTCCATTTGAGCAATGGTGTCAAAAAGTGACAATGATGGTGGACTTGATGATTTGGGTGATAGGTCTTCTAATGTTTCCAAATAAGGTAGTGGTGATGTTGGTGGTGTATGGAAAAGTTCCATTGGTGTAAGTGTTAGTGATTGAGGTGATGAAGTTTTTGATGGTTGAGCTTGTTGAGAAGGTGATGTTGAATCACTAGAAGGTCTAGTTTGTGGAGGAATGGTGGCTATGTTTGTGTAGCAATGTGTTGGAGAGGGTGTTGGAGTATCAAGATTAAGCAAATCTTGAAAGGTGATTACATTGGTATTGGAATGTATTGAGGATTGTGTTGAGGTAGTGAGGTTAAGGAAATCTTGAATAGGTGAAGAAATGTTAAGCGAAGCATCACTAGAAGATGATGAGCTTGACTTGACGGTTTTATTGAAGCAACAAGGTTTAACACTAATCCTAGTGGTTTTTGAGAAGGATTTTGATGACTCGGATGATGTGTTGGATTTAGTCATTTCAAAGGTGTAGTTTTGATGTTTTAAGAGAAGAAGTTATGATGGTGATGGTGTGATTTGAATTGTTGCAAAACTTTCAAATTTATAGGATGGAAAAGATGTTGAAATGGGTGTTTAGATTTGATGTTCTACCATTCAAAGATTGAGGTTTCAAATGATTTTCATGACCATGTCACATCATTTGATGTCAATCCAATGGAATAGGGTGGAGTGAAAGACCAACATATGCACTCAATGCTTTGTGATCATGGGATATGATTTGGTTGAAAATGTTCCAATGGTTTGAAGGATCCTTTAAAAGGGTTCCTTGGGTTAGTTATGTTTGAATTTGAATTTTTGGAGGGAAGTGGCTTCCTAATTGTTTTAGTGAGTGAGAGTTGTTCTAATATGCTTATTGGAGTTAATGGAAGATGTTTCTCACTTAGGATAATGGTTTGACACTTTACAAGTTTTGGACTTAAGAAAAAAAGACAAAAATTTTATGCAAGTGACTGGCGGAACCTTCAGAATACACAGGCGGAACCCGTGTGAGGGTTCCGTCCAGTCCGTTGGGCCATTTCTGGGTTGCCCAGAAAATACACTGGCGGAACCCATTCTAGGGTGCCGCCAGATCCGCCAGGCCTGAAAATGTTGGCAGTCCACGATTTTCACCCGCGAGGCAATTTTCAAATTTTTCGAAAACTCCTAAAATCAAAAAGATAATGCATATCTGGTTAAGCAATGCAAAAATTGGACATGTAAGCACACATATCATAGGACTTTGACCTTGAGGTCGAGAATTTCACTATACTTAGTGAAAATTGCCATAAGCATAAAAAAATTTGACAAACACCTCAAACATTGTCATAATGCATAAAAGCTCATACAACCATAATCCGACAAACGTAATAAAACATGAACGTGAAAAACAATACAAATCACATAGTTTAACACATAAGAGGTTCTAAAACATTCATAAGCCAAACACTCCTTAATCTTCTCACAACCGGTCTATCTTCTTATTGAGCTTGCTTAGGTACCTTCCAAAGCACTTGAAGATTCCTTTGGTTTGCTTGAACTCTTCGGATGCATTGTCAATGACGGGGAGTTCTTGAAGGTATTCTAAAGGAGGTAACTTAGAGTTAGGAAGTTTATCATCATCGCTCATGTCGGATGATGATGATGATGGTGTAGGTGAGCGAGTACGTTTGCCCTTGCCTTTGAAAACTCGTTTATCACTTAGAGGAACGAAGATGTGAGGAACGAGAGAATAGTCAAGGCGCATTCCATTATCGTTAGGGGGAATGGGTGAGATTGCTCTAAAGAGGCGAGTAAGAAGCATTCCATAAGGAAGAGCGGTTGTTCCAACTAAGGGTATGTCGGTCATTCTTTTGGCTAGGTAGTAGGCTAAGCTAAAGGGTTGACCGGTAGAAATGCTATAGAGCATGTTGCAAAGGCATGTGTTGACATGATCTCTATTTCCTATGGTACTTATGACGTTAGCTCTAAGGATTTCTTCCCACTTCTTAAATTGTGGTTTAAGCTCATTGACCTCCATACCAAAAGGATCCTTATCCACAATATTCCCCGAACGATTCTTCCAAGTGGTAGAGGTTCTAACAAAGAGATGTTCCTTAATAATTTCCTTACTAGCTAGAGGGTTGTCGTACGGATGAAAACGCTCAATCGAGTCAAGGCTTGAAATGGGCCACTTATCCGTGTAGAGACAAGTACCCGCATTTGGGACACCAAAAATGATAGCTAAGTCTTTTAAATCTATGAAATTTGGTATTTGATTTGTTGTGAAGTTTAATGATATCTTACCAAAATCATTTGTGGAGAGGTTTACGGTTGCATAGAATTCTAAGATGAACCTAGGACAAATTGGCTCATCGATATCAAGGAGACAATCAAAGTTGATTGCGGCAAATCTTTGGCAAATAGATGTTCCTTCTAGAAAGGATGGATCAATGGTTCTACCTTCGTGAACATAGCGTTTTTCTAATGCCTTAAAGGTTTCTACTTGAACTTTGTTGAGACCTTTGGTCCTATGGTGTTTGGGCAAGTACTTAAGGGTTTCTTTGTGATCGGATTTATTTGCGTGAGGCATGTTGATTCCTAGAAAACACAAAATTATATATTAATGACTTTTAACAATGTGGATGTTCTAATGTGTTCCTATATGCAAACAATGTGGAGACTTGGTTATCTTGACTCATTTTGATGCCCAAATTGTTTTGTTATGCAAGTTTTGTTATAAAAACAAAAGATAACCAAAACTCTCCTAATTGAATGTGTCTTCGATTGAATGTACCCGAAAATACATATTAGTTATGTATTCCCTTTAGCATTCAAGAGATAATATGCAAGTGATGTTTCAATGATGTTTTTCATTTGTTTTAACAATGTGGTGACGAATTATGTTCTAGTCTTGGATTGCAATTTTTGAAAGACAATGCACTTGGTGTATTTGGCAAATCAAAGTAACAACAAAAAGGATACAATTCTTAACTAATAAAAGACATGATTTGCTAGTAACCAAGTTTTTCATGAATCAAGAAATTTTATGCATAAACCCTAAGATTCTAGTTAATGAATGTAAATGAGAATGTTTTACTTGAATCAAAAATGCAATTATGATTAGAACACTTACAAAGTTGATTGGATTTGAAGAGATTGGATTGAAAGCCCTAAATTTCGTATGGTTATGTGTTTTTGAGAGGGTGATGGCTGTTTGAAAGTGAATGATTAAGTTAAGAGGGTGTTCGGTTTTGAAATTAAAAATAAAACATTATGTAGCTTTGGCAGACCAGGCGGAACCAAAAGGAGGGTTCCGCCCATATGGTCTGAGGGTACCGTGGGAGCTGCAGGGAAAAATTCAAAAGGGATTGTCTTGATTTTTGTGGTTTTATCCTAATGCTCAAAACTAAGGTTTTAGGTCTTATGAGTCTTTGACTAAGCCTAGGAATGATGAATGCTTCACATTCGAGAGGTTTTGTGAAAACGTTGATAGAATGGTTAACGAAGAAGACTTTCTTAGTTAAGACGTTCCTCAATGAACAATCTTACCAAGGCGATGATGATGGATCACAATATGTCTATTAAGACCATAATGGATTGAATTGTTGCCGAAGTCGATGATTCCTTTATTTAAGGGATAACAATGTTGATAAAAGAATTCCGTTGTTGACACGAATTAGCTTGTACAAGTGGAGCTTGTTGATGTGCTTCTCCATCCGAAACTAATTTGAGAACCTTACGTGTTTTGGAGAATCATTGGGTAAGTAAGTATAAAAGCGCAAGTACCACTTGTGCTTTTCTTATCAACTTATTACCGGCATAATTCCATTTGGCATACACTATGGTTTCTATTCCCATTCTTTTTGGGATACCATAATCCTAGTTGTGTAGTACCTTACGATGTATCCAAACAAGCTCAACTAAAGAGTTGTTTTAGGATCTTCTTTAACACGAGCACATAGACAAATGCTAAACATAATGTTTGATCTAATTGTTATGAGAACAAGTAGTCTTCCGAACATTTCTCTACGTTTAGTTTTACCTACGGATTTACTAATCTCATTCTTGAAAAGTCATCAATAACTTAACCATTGAGAACAAGAGAGTAACTAGGAATGTCTTTAAGTTAAAATCCCTTGCTTTGGAGCTTGCTTTTATAATCAAAAAGACTTTCAAAAATTGACACTTATAATCACATGATTACTTCGAAACATTTATTTTGTTTCACTAGTTGTTTTACTCTAAATTCCAAAAACTGTTATTGTTGAATTTGTTTAGACACAACTATGACTTATAAATCAAGATTTATAACTTATGTCAATTTTGCTTGATTCAATGTTTGACTCAAGGTGAGAAGATGTTATTTTGTACTTTTATTCTTAATGTTTTACACAACATACTTGTCTTGCCATCATTGGATTTTCGACTAAGTCATCATCTACCAAAGACGATATCTTAGAAGGAGGAGATCACTCGTTAAATTTTATATTCAACGACTCCTTGACTCTTTGGGTTTTCTTACTTAATACTCTATGAACTCTATTTGTTTTGAAAAAGTCCAAGAGGTACAACATCATGAGACTAAGTGTCACATTTGATGTGTAAATCCTAGATGTTGAAAACTCATTTTCTTCCACACATCTTAATGTATGCTAATGTGATTTATTTCACCTTGTGTGTTTTATGTGAGATTATCATAAAGGAGTGATTGAAGAAAAACACAATTTAAGACTCAAAGTATGGTGTTTGAGAATGTTGTTTAACAAAAGTTTGTTTTGCAAGCATCACAAAAGTGTTGAGCATTTTAACACTTAGGAAATTCTTAGTTAGCTCACTTGTAAGCAAGAGTTGAGTGAGACTCACTCAAGAGTTTCTCGTGTTTATCTCTTGATGGTTAAAGAACCAAAACACCTTATATCTCCTACTAGTACTAATGACGAAATTCCTTGTTGTATAGAATCTAATCTTAGTTATTACTAATAGCAGGTAAACACTTTAGAGTATTACTAATAACACATATTCCAACACATAATGCTAAAAATAAGAGACAATCAAAGTCAAGTTGAAGTAATGCGTACCTTTTAAATTGCATAGAGATGCTATCAAGAGGATAAACACTACGCGTAAAATCTTGGTTTGACGACACACTTAGAAACTCAATTACTCATGTATCCAAGAAGGTTAGATAATCATATAAAAGCATAGAGCATGATAATCTTGATCCTTTTATCATGAGTTTCTATTAGAGATTGAATTATCTCTAAATCTCTCTTCTAGGTTTGACAAATTTTACTTGTTTTGTTTTACTAGTTGATGGTGCTTTTGAGTTAAATCCTAATTCGGTTTTATCTTTAAACAACCTTTGACTCCTCAACAATCTTTCAAGAGATTTTGAGCTTTCATCAAATTTAACTACTATTTTTCCTTTCTCATTTTGCTTTTTAATCTTATGTTTGTAATCTATACATAATTTACATTCTAGATCAATTTCAACATTACTTTCAATTCTAGACATTTTATCTTCTCACAAGATTTCCTTTTCAAAGATATTCTTAAAAGATTTTGAAGACTCATTCTTGAAGATAGTTTTTAGGTTCATGTTGCATAAACGTTTAGACTCATTTTCTAGTTTAGAAAACTCTAGGATAAATTTGTCAAAGCAAGAGTGTTTGGTTTCAAAATGTACCTTGCTTGATGTTTTATCTAGTTGAGAATCACACACCGGATGGTTGGCTTCATCTTCATCCGTGTTATTCCATGAATCGTAAGCAAGTCCACTAAGAGCTCGACATGAGTAATCATCTTCACTTACACCTTCATTTAAAACATTTAAACTAGTAGTACATGTATTTATCTCAACTAAATGTCTATCTATTAATATTTCTAAGACTTCTAATTCATATGTGAGATCAAATTAATCATCTTTGACTTGACATATTTCTTGATGAAAGTTTAACATATTTTTCCAAATATCATTAGCCGTTTGACACAAATACATTCTTTCATATTAGGTACTAAAGCTTTATAAATTATTGTTTTAGCTTTAGTGTTTTTATCAAGTTTGAGATTGTTATCTTGATTTTCAAAACTTGTTTTCTTTGGTTTGAAATCACCAAAAGACATAATATGCCAAAGATCTTGATCAATTGATTTCACATAGTTTTTAAAATTACTTTTCCATTCAAGTAAGTTTTCTTATTCAAATAGCGGTTGGTTTTGAATAGGTTGCCCTTCTTTGAGATTTTCAAAATCCATGGATCGATCCAAGTTTTAAAATACATTTTATTTTAAAGATCTTGAGTAATGTAGCTCTGATGCCAATTGTGGAAAACTAGAAGGGGGGGTTGAATAGTTTACCGCTTTTTAAATTCCTTTTAGCTTGAATATCCTTTAAAACTTTACGTTTGTTTAAAGATATAAACACAACATTATATGTTTAATTCCATGAAAAGCTTTACATGTGAATAACGATTCTAGCTTTACTTGTTTGATTCTTTGAAAAGCTTTATGTATGATTAACAATCCTAACTTTACTTGTTTAGTTCTTTGAAAAACTTTATGTGTGATTAGCAATATTAACTAAAGACAATATGTAATAAGCAAAGACAAAGAAAGAAACGATCAAACCACAACACGATAGTTTATCGTGGTTCGGCTACAAGGACTCTTTTTCCTTGCCCTACATCCACGCCCCGAGTTTCCAACTCGAGAGTTATAAGCACTAATCAACAAGCTCCTTTCACCGGCGGAGAAAACCTTTACAACGTCGCTTACACTTTTACCGACACTAAGCTAGATGTCGAGTTCTTTTACACGGGTACAACCACTCCTATCGTCGCTTACACTATTACCGACACTAAGCTAGATGTCGAGTTCTTTTACCAAGGGTACAACCACTCCCGTTAGTTCTTTTACAAGGGTACAACAACTCCCAACACACTATGTATTTTGAGGCCTAAAATACTAACCAACCACTTCTACATACATGATACAATTGAAGTATAAACTATCAAAGCTTATACATAACAAAGCTAACAAGACTTGCAACTTTAGAGTTGAAGCTTGTAACTTCTTGAATGATCTTGTAAAGTCCCTTGCTACATAAGAGAATCACACAAGTCAAATGTTACTGAGTTAGTTGAGAGAGTATATGAAAATATGTCCTAAAGTCATCACCTAAAACTAACAAATGGTTTGGTATTTATAGCAAACCATTCTGCAGGTCTGGCGGATACGGCGGAACCCTCAGATGGGTTCCGCCCGTGTACCCCCAGGGTTCCGTCAGGGCTACAGTTGGTTTTGCAATAAATCTTCCAAACCAAACAAGGTCACATCTCATTACACCTAGTCAAACACAAGACTTGCAAGCAAACATATGGTTAGTCAAATACTCTTTCTTACCATAAATGTATATTGACAAAGTTTGACCTAAATGTGATGTGACATTACTATTTTAAGAAATAAATGTGATGTGACAAGACACTTTCTAATTTAAGAAATAAAAACAATGTTTTGTTTAAAAGGAAATGTAAACCTTAGTTTAAACAAGACTTAAACACTTAAAGTGATGATTTACTCTTAGCTAAAATTCATACTTTGTCATTAACAAAACTTAACAAAGATCGTAAAATATAAATAACGTTTTTAGGCGATATTTGTATTAACACTTATGTATAAATGAGTATGTATCGTGTTTTTAGAAACTATTCATAGGAGGTGTTTCAAAATCATAACAACTTGCAAAGTACTTGAAACTAGCTTAAAAAATAGAAAATGAATTTCGTTCAATTTGATCGAGTAGATTTCATTCAGGCTCATGTTTATTTACTTTGATCCAAAAAGATTACACGTCATATTGACTGATAGTATGTCAAGGGCTATGTTATACAAACCCTCCCTATATTATCACATCAAGGGGTTTGGTCAAACCTTACAACCCGCGATGCACACCGAACAAGCCTTCGATACCCTCTCTATGAGAGGGTGTGGATAACTCACAGCTATGTCAATTCATGCATAAAAAAATCAATCTGGTAGTCCAACGTGACAGTTTCGGGACAAAATGAGGCAGTATTGGGGACTAGAATTCATGGTAGGAAATTTAAATGCAACATGTCTCAAAGACTTAAGACCTAAGATAGACTCCTTATGGTTTAAACAATTATTGTTTATTTATGAAGACGCTCTGAGTCACAATGTGATTCATACATTTATTAAAACGCTAGTAATTCTAAGCGATTAGGGGTTCATTGTTTTTGATCTTGGCGTTGGTCTGTATGCGGTTTTGAGGGTCTCGTTGCTGTGATTTATTCAGGATGGGGGTTACGAGAGAGAGGGATAAAGGTGGAGGAACGTTGGAACATGATCTTAGTGGTGCTGATGGCATAACTGTCCCAGTCGTGTGTGATAACCACTCATCATTGAATGAGACTACTCCGGAAAAGGCTCCAGGTTCTGTCGTTAATCCTGGAGTTGAGGGTCTTAGCATTGTAACTAACAGCCCTAGTAAACTTCCTTCACCACAGGTTACTTCTCCCTTGTCGAGTTTTGATGTCGCTATGCAATCACAGAAGTTTGGTACACTTGGGGATGTTAGCCAACCGAATGGTATTGATAAGGTTGTCGAGGATGCTTGTAAGGATTTTGATAATGCAATGCATAAGGTCCAATTGGAGAATTCCGAGAATGCTTTGAAACAACCGACTACATCATATGCTCGTGCGACTTCCAATGTACCTAAGAAAAAATCGTCTAACTATCGTAGGATGGAGTGTAGCAAGAAATCGAATGATGTGGATTTGTCTGTGCCTATGAAAGTAGTAAAAGAGGTAAATTCCAGATTTGAGAATACGTTATATGGTTATTTTCTTGGTAAACATATTGCTTTTCTGGTTGTTGATTATTATGTGTGCAATGCGTGGGCGAAGTATGGCATTTAAAAGGTTATGACGAATGCGAAGGGCTTCTTCTTTAAGTTTACCTCTCAGAAAGGTGTTGAAGGTGTACTTGGGAATGGCTCGTGGATGATTAGGAATGTACCTATAATCCTTAAAAATTGGACTTTAAACACTAATCTCCTCAAAGAGGATTTGACCAACATTCCAGTGTGGGTTAAATTCCATGATGTTCCGCTTGCTATGTTCTCTGATGATGGTCTTAGTTTCCTAGCCACATTGATTGGTACGCCGAAAATGTTAGATGCTTATACTCGTCAAATGTGCTTGAAATCATGGGGTCGAAGTAGTTTCGCTAGGTGCTTAATTGAAGTCAAGGTGGATCAGGTACTTAGGGAGAGCCTCATTGTTGAGATACCATTACTTGATGGGACGGGTTCTACTTTTGAAAAGATTCGGGTTGAATACGAGTGGATACCGCCTCGATGTGATACGTGTAAGCTTTTTGGTCATATGCTGCTTGATTGTCCTAAATCTGTTCCATCTCCTACTCAGCCTAAACAGAGTCTTAATGATGGTTTTCTAACTGTCAATAACAAGAATAAGGGCAAGAATGGTGGTCACAGTGCTCCGGGTAAAGGAGGTTTTACTAAACCTGTTATGGGTCCTAAGTTTAGGTATCAACCTAAAGCGCCTCCTCCTGAACCCAAGAAGGTGGATACTACAAAGAAGAAGGCCGCTGATGTGGCTAGTATGAGTGGTACGAAGATTGCTACATCAAACCGATTTGATGCCTTTCATATGGATGATACTGATGACTTTGGAATTCCTACCAATGAAGTGACTAAGGATGTGCATTCTGGTATTCCAAAGGAAGCTAAGGAGGACGGGTCTTTAAAGACTGGTAATGCATCACAAGAACTGCTTGTGAGTGATTCAATGGGAACAAAGGAAGTTGGTTCTACTCCTATAGTTGAGAAAATTGGGAAGCTTGAAAAGCTAATTATTGATAGGAAAGCTACTCTTGTGGATGATGATGGTCATCCTATTAAAAAGATTGATTATCCGGGGTCTACTTCTTCTACTAAGAGGGTTAATCCATTCTCTAAGGTGGGAGAGATTGTTGTTTCAGACAGTGATGAAGAGGAGGTTGTGAATACTTTTGATGAGTCCATGAACGTATTTGGTGGTGGTCATGATCGTGAAGATGATTATGATAACTATGATTATGATGATTACGCGGATCAAGTCTATGATCTTCCAAGGAATTTGGATGCTTTATATGACACGTATGGTATCAAGCTCCAAGTTCTTGGTAGAAACTAATTTTGTTTTCATAGGAGTCTAATGGTATCTTTTGAGTAGTGGTTTTATCTTATTTAGAGAATTTGAAGTATCTTGTTATGTAAGCTTTTTCGCCTATGTAACGGGCTGAGATATGAGATTCACCCATATTCTTTGTACTTAAACGTTTTTTGGAGTGATATATTTACCGGGTCTTTTGACCTTTTACCCAAAAAATGTGATTCGCACATCTGAATATGCGAATGTGGTTAAAAAGTCTGAACCTCTTTCTATCTTAAACTGAATAAGTGACTGAGAATTCTGGATTTGACTCCATCTTAATCTGACTACCTCTTACCCATCTTAATGACATGAATTAACAACACACTTTTTAGGCTAAACCTGTAACCGTGTCTGACTGAGTCAGATTCAGAGACAGTTAAAAGATATTTTTTTTAACAAATACACACCTTCAACTTTGCCATTTTGTTCAAGATGGATTAAAAAGGATTTATGAAAGTAGAAAACGGCATTTAAAAGACCCCAAGAATGCTAGACAACCACGCCAACCTCCTGAAAGGGAGGGTTTTACTTGGTTTGAGTTTGTGTGACGGTGAGTTCAAACCCCATAGATTAGTCAGCCAAAAGGTCGGAAACCATGGTTACCCCAAAAAATGCTAAACAGTTTCTGCCTAATGCAATTGTAGCAATACCATATAATCATCTCTATAGACGAGTCGTGTTCAAAGAAAAGTAAAAGTAAAGTAACTCCCAATACCGTCTTCCACGGGTTATAGGTCCCAATACCGTCTTCCGCGGTGTATGGGTGAGGTTGATATATAGACAGCCTTTCCCCTACCTAAGGTAGAGAGGCTGCTTCCGGTTCTACCTAAGGTAGAAAAGGACCTCCAGCCTTTTGTAAGGAGTGAGGATCGAACCCTTAACTTCTTGGTTGAGAGGCAAGGGATTTTCCAACTGATACAACCCTACTTGTTAGTCGTGTTCAAAAGTATCTATTAAATTACACACATATAATTCATCTTTGGTGTACTTGTACATGGACTATATCAAATATTAAATGCATGGCCCATATGGCTATTTCGAAAAATCAGAAATGGAATGCTACATTAAGCATTGGACATAGCCCAATACAGAAAAATGATTTAAGACATTAAAAACCCATCAATTGTTTGGTCTTGTATATGACAAGTCGACAAGCTCATTCAGTCAATCTCATTATCCATTTTAAGCATCCTCGAGGAGTTTGTAATTTCTTATCTGATCCAAGTATCATACTGTAACAATTAGGGCTTACAAATTTCATTTCTATAAACTTGTGATACAATTTTAATCTTACAAGTGGCTAAGCCGCTTTCCTCAGTTTTCAAAAGCTTATGAATTTGGTTTCTGATCCAATGAACGAATCATGTCGCTATATATGAATATATATATATTTTCCCCACAAATTTATACAACGTCATTAGCCAAGTACATTTTATAAAATGACATGCTCAACGTCACTATATAAAGTATAAACTACTATATTTCAAACATACGAAGCATTTCTGTTCAAAAAAAAAATAATAATAATAATAATAAATAAAAAATAAAAATAAAAATAACTAAATGAGTATGTTTCTATCAGAAACCAAATATTGTTTCACATACAAATCACGTTAAACGGATGTTTTACCATAAAAATAACTATTATATTTTCTCCTTAAAAATGCTAACTAAACATGTTTATTCAAATAAATTATCTACAGAAACTTATTTATATTAGTTAGTTTCAATTTCAAATTCAGTATAAAAGTAATGATAAATGATAAAATAACAATACTAATCAATTTTGTCAATACTAATCAATTTTGTCATGAAATTCTTGATGGCCAATGGTCAAGCCCAAAAGCACGGAGAGGATTTGGAAATAAATTTCAACCAAAAATTGACGCGCCTCGGTTAATACCTCATTAGCTGCGTCATTGCCCCAAGCGCAAAGATGGTTTAACAGTCGAACACTCCTCCTGTTTATATCCACCATTAGTTGTCTCTCTCAAGTTGCCCATAAGATGTGGGATAAACCTGTATGATAATCATAAGCACGTTATGTCCACATGTTTTTGTTTACTTACATTAGTATTGTCTTTAGACTATTGACATTTTCTTTATCTTGAAATATTTGGAATTTTTATAGCTTTTTGTTGTATGATTTCATACATTTCATATTATTTGTAAACTTAGTATTATTTTTCTCTCGATATTTCCAAACATTGCAATTTCAAACATTCCATGCTTCATGTTTTAAAAATCCAGTATAATTTACAAATTAACTTTTTACATTTCGGAACACATCCTATGATACTTTATTATTTTTATTTTGCTTTTGTGTTTGGTGCCACCTTGTTTTTTTGTCATCTTGTTTTTGCCCAAAATATAATCAACCAACCCTGATTTGACCCTCTTGAAATATTGTCCAATGTTGTTACTAGTTTTGGTGAACATATATATTATAATTACGCGTATCGTGTTCACTGATCAAAGTTATCAATTTTTATTATTATTATTATTTTTTTTTTGTTTGTTAAAGAATGACTTTTTTGTCAAAATAAATAGACTATAGGTTTTAAGAATAGATACTACCTATTAAATATTGAAAATGTAGTTTCTTGTTCGTATTTCTACTTATATAAGTCACCCAAAAAGTCCAAAACACACAAATTGTTGATTTTTCTAAATCACGCTTTCGAGTCGAGAGTATACATCTAAGTGACCATGCCTATTTTGATGGCTCATGAGTTTTTTCACTAGAAAGTAGCACTTGCAGCTTATCAAAGTTAATTGTGACATCGATTTGATTTGATAATAATTGTGGTAGATAAAACAGTAAAGTTTCGTGAACCATAATAATTATAAGTTAGCAATCTATAGGATCACTAGCCTCTGATGATATCTATAGATTATTAAATGGCACATGTTTTACTTCCAAAGTTTGATCATGCATGAGAAGAAAAATCTGTGTATCTTTCGAGAGACACATTATGATAATTGCTATGACACAGACAAAATAATACTTTCGCTTAACATGTGTTTTGAAACATATATCAAAATTATTCTATATACAATAATTATAACACATGATTATTCATAGCCGTTACTAATGAAAGAAAAAAGTTATGCTACACTTTGTAATCACTTTCAAAATATGTTACGATAACAATAAACACTAAATAAGTACTATCATAATACAAAGTTGTCGAACAGTTCATCCATATTTGTTGGTAGACAAGAAACACCAACACATATAAAAAACTACATATAATATGTGTTGGTAGAGTTATGGGTAACTTGTAGGACTCAACCATCAAAGTTCCCATGCATTGGTCAAGGCTACTCTTACACTTTTTTTAATTTCTTGTCAAGGTAGTTTTCTTATACAATCATATGGTGCGACGACTTTTTAGTAATAAAAACAAACACATGCATGTTCGTTTTATATATCATTGATTAACTTGTCCTGTATATAATGTTTACTAATTCATACAAGTAAAGATTGATTGCATATAGTATCATTACGACCATTCTCGACAACAATGTTAATATCGATCGACATGTTTTTTGAGCGTGAAGTAAAAATGTTAGCATAAAATGAGCAACTTTGAAATTTAACAACTTAACATATAGAATCAAGGGTGGAGCACATAGTTAATATGGGAGATATTTTGTTACATAGCATAAGTGTACTTTGTATCATGCACAAATTGAGACGCCATGACTAGTTAATTCGGCAAAAATGTTGAATTACATATCATTATCAAGTTTACACAAGATAGTACTTTAAGATTGAGTTTAAATTGGTTTAACAAAAAGTCCACATTTAATTTCAACTTAAAGCGTTTACGTGAATGACATCTAAATGCTTGAAGTATACTCAACTTTTTTAAGATATACATGCATCAAATATATATCTTTTTTACGTGAATGATATCTTTTAAGACACATCAAATATATATCTTTTCGTGACTTTGCGATTTCGTTTAATGATCGAGATCATGATGTCAAACTAAGGATCCAAGGTTGATACATGTGTAATTCGATATACTAAAACACTTGGCATGGTAGTTTTGCGACCTTATATGTTATATGAACATAAACTAATTCGTTATTACTATAAAAACGTGGAATGCAGAAATTGTGATCCCTGAAAAAAAATACACAAGGATGCAGGATTACAAAATAGATTTAAGCCTCTTTGTGGATATAGTCGACCTCTTAATAAAATACTAGTATATAATAGTTGTCATGCATGACTATTGTTAGAAAACGATGTGAGCCGATCTCCTAACTTGGGCAGGAAAAAGGTCGCTTTAATGAGCATTGGCCAAAAGAGGAAACTCAAAAATATTTTATGTTTTTTTAGATATCACTAATTTACATGTAAAAACCATATTAGGAGAAAAACACAAGCGAGTTTGAGATTTTTAGTACTCTTTGACATCGTCTTATTTCGCGTATGGGACGTGTTTGACATGTGGTCGAGAGCACTTCATATGAGACGTGTTCGATATGCTGTGTGCATCTAAATATCATATGACATTTCACTTTGAATATGTAAGTGGACAGTTAACTTGGTAAGGAAATTGGAGTTGTAACTTGCAAAACATGTGATATGATATTTTCTTGGTTAATAGATAAAAGAATTTACTAAAGTGTGAGAAAATATTCGTCTAAGTTATTATAGTTTAAAATATTACAAACAAGTTACTCAAGTTTACGAGTTTATTAAATGCGTTACTAAAGTTACGAAAATGTTACAGTAGTGTTACTACGAAGGTGGGCAACCGATTGATAGCCGGTATCCCAGCCTGAAACATATTCCAACTATTATTAAAATTTGAGAAAAAGTTTGCCTAAATTACCAAAATTTCAAAACTGTTTTTGTAAACAAAGAAAATTTGCACGGTTGGTCCCTTTTGTTGTATAACCTTGTAACGTCTATTCTTTTACCAACGGGCGTTTGTAATTATTTTTAAATTTTTTGGTTTATACGGTTTCATCTGCTATCTATCCGTTTTCTACGTTTATGTACGTTTTATACGTTTTTGTATGTTTTTGTGCACTTTTGTACGTTTTTATACGTTTTATACATTTTGTACTTTTTTGTATGGTTTTATATGTTTGTGTACGCTTTTCTACGTTTTTATGCATTTTTTCACGTTTTTATATGTTTTTGTGCATTTTCTATGTATTTATGTGTTTTTTTTACCTATTGTACGTTCTTTTTTTTTTCATACGTTTTTATCCATTTTATCTTGTTTTATCCATTTGTACAGGGAACTGAAAAGATGTGCACCCATCTCTTATCACAACAAACCCACTATCGTCCCCCAGATTGATGGCATGAAAATCCTCGTCTATAAGGGAATATAATCCAGAATTAACATTAGTGAACGGAAATATAATCCAGCATTTATGTAACGGGTGGCAAAAGGTTGAGAAACATGTTTGTAACGTTTTAAGCTACAGTAACTTAAGTGAACATTTTCCTAAACTTTAGTAATTTATTTGTCCATTAACCCATAATACATCAGCACCACATAGAAATTTAACCGGTAGTAAAAGACTAAAACTAAGACAGTAACTTATGTAACTGGTTGAAAAATGTTGAGTAACTTATTTGTAACGTTTTAAACTATAGTAACTTAAACGAACATTTTTCCAAACTTTAGTAACTCTTTTCCTGTTAACCATAGTTTCTTGATCACCTGTTTAGTTTGTGGGATGTGGTTAATTTGTTTGTGGTCTTAATATTATAAGTGCTATATTTGTTCAATAAATTCATACTGATTGTGTTCACAATTAATGATATATGTGATATGTGCATGCAAAAATAATATACATGCTAGTGCCTAGTGGTCTATCAACTTGACCAAAGAAAAAAGAGTAGAAATAATAAAGTGATATAACACAAGTGAGCTCTTTAGTTGACTCGATTAGGAGAGATTGTTCTGACATTGATAATTAAGATATGTGTTTGGTCTTGTAACTTCTGCGACCAATAACAGAACAATTAATAAGCGATACGTACATTCAAAACCACAACAATGCCAGTATGAGAAACTTGAAATTTTTAATTGATATAGCACGTTGGAACCTTTATATTTACAATGTCCCTGGTCAAACAACTTGAAAAACAAAGCTAAGGTTCGATGCGAATACTATTTATATTCAAACAAAACTCATCATAGAAGGGTTCATTACTTGAAGCATATATCGGGTAATCATGAATTTTGATATTTTGACCGGTTAACTCATGAGATTTGAGTCTACCACTACGCATACACTAAAGCTTATATTGGGTTCAAATATCTCATAATTTATCGGCGTGGAACTAATTGTTACCAACTTTCTCACATAAACACTTAATGTACTTCTCAAGCCTAAATATGCCAGGGTCCATACCTCAAGAGATACACAAGCCGTTTGCCCCCACCCCAAGATGGTACAGCTCTAATACCATGTGTAATGCCTCTCAAAGCCGAAAGTAGTGGACAAACCATGCCTCACAGGGTTAACTATAAGAGCAAATTCTTCTATTAGACTAGTCGCTCAAGTTTTTTACATTTTCTAAACCAAAAAAAGTGCTCTTCTCAAACTAGACCGAGCAACCTGCGACTTTTTTTACTTTTGATAAGAACTTGACCAGTGGCATAAAAAAGTCGATTAAAAATACAAAAAGTACAAAAGTCGCTTAAATTAGGTAAAAAAAAGTATAAAAAGTCGCTTACTTTTTTTTGTGCCACTTGGCGACTTCTAATCAAAAATAAAAAAAGTCGCAAGTCGCTCCGTCTATTTTTAGAAAAACATTTTTTTTTTTTTTTTGTATAGAAAAAATAAAAAAACTTAAGCGACTAGTCTAGTGTCGAAATTTGCTCTAACTATAAACCATAGAAGAAGGTATTCTATAAACATCACTTGAAGTTTATTCTTTTTGAACAACAATTGTTTTAAACTAGCAAAAATCTAGAGAAAGAATAGGATTGATCCCGAACACGGAAGTCCATATTGTTAACTGGACCACTGCATCAAATAGGTTATGTAACGGGATGTCAAGTTGACTTGACCCACAAGTGTGGTGATTTCATGGATGTTCAATATATGTGCTGTCGAGTTTCTAACAATTTAGAACTTTAATCAAAATTTCTTTCGCTATCGAACAATGAATAAAGAGGTGAGAATCCATTTCCATGTCATGAGCACAGAAAGGACACCTCATCGAGTTTAAGTCAAAACCATATTAAAGATGAGTAGGTAACCTTTATGGGAACTACCTTGTTCCATCTAGTAGGAGGAGGAGCCGAAGTGTTTGTGTATGAATTGATTACGGGATGTCTAAAATATCATGCTATATAGTTTCTAGTAACGTTTGTACGTACTGCATTCGCATACATCTTTAGAATTTTCTTGTAATTAAATGGCAATTTATAAGGAGCTTAAGATGTGATAATCTATCGATGTTGAACGGATTCTTAAATTTCCTTTGTTTATTTATGTGCCTAAATTTGCTACAATATGTTTGAGCTTCTAACAACCTACTCAGCATGTAATGTCTCGTATAAACGTAGTATATTTTTTAGTGATTTCAGTTTCCGTAGAACGATTGGTAGTAATAAGAGATTTAGTGTTGTACTAATAGACTAACTGTTACGACACCCGTTAGCCGTTACTCTAGACAGGTTTGATCCCTAAATGCTTTGTGTAGTCAACAAACTTTTATGGTTCTTGGCACAGAAATTGACTTAACATCCAAAACAACGGCCTCCAGTGTCAAAGAAGGGCAAAGGTGTAAGTGGTAGTTAATGTTGTTTTAATGACTATAAATAGGTTTTGCTAACTTTGTAACACCAACTTGTTGACATGCTTAATAACTTGACTATCACGTTCCGCGTGTCAAGTTTGAAAAAGGGCACGGCGATGTGAAAGTAAATGCTTAGTTTTTTGTTTGAAAAAATGACACGTATAGGTGTTTTCTTTCCTGGTCGTTTACTGAGGCAGTGTTCGGTTTGGCCTAAGTTGATTTTGTAGGAGTGTTGGCTCATTGTACTAATGTCTAGTTCCTTAAAAGTTTTTTCTATGTTTTTTTTTTTTTTTTTTTTTTTTTTTTTATTATTATTTTTTTTAATTATATAAATTTCTACTTCTAGGTTCCTATATAAGCAGGTTTATATTTTTGCATACAATCAGTGTTATCAGTTCTGAAAAATGATTGTTTTTATTAAAACTGTTAAAATAAAACTATCAACTTATGAAATTGAGCTTAGACAACAGGTTCGTATGATGATGATTTTTAGTATGTACGTACAGAGATTGAGTAATTTATTTTACTACTAATAACTACAGCCGTAACCGAGGCAGCATTTTGACAATGTTTAGCATTGTTGACAGCATTTTGACAATGTTTTAATTAGCATTGTTGACGTGCAGTGTGTCCTCTATTACTAAGGTCATAACGCACCTGTATAGTATTTCTCATTCATTCAATAAGAATAATATGTAGTGAACACCTAAAACTATAGCATACCCTAAAGAAGAGCGCCAACGAAGACATTTAAACGATAGTTAAATGAAGTATTGTCGACTTAATATAGGTTATGGTAATTCTTCCACATGTCACGAAACTTATTGAATATTGATAGACATACCTCATTACATGACTTCGTTATATATGAAAAAAAAAAAAAAAAAAAAAAAAAAAAACTTGTCTTCTTTCTCGTCGTAAAATGATATACGGTAATGTATACAGTAAGTTCTTATCATAACGAATAAATTTGAAGATTTTGATATTCAGCTTCAACGCCAAAAAAATTGATTATATGTACTATACGTATATATACCATCCACGTACGTATAGAGGCGCAGTACTCTACGTACCCAAATGTGTAATATTAGACCCTATAATTTGAGCATCATTCATCTATATGGTACATTATTTTTTGAACAGCCATATTTATTAAGAGCTAGCTAAAAAAAAAAAAAAAAAAAAAAAAAATCCAAAACACTAGTTGTACAAGCAAGTTTGGGATTCGAGATTCACTCAATCCAAGTAGGTTTTGATTTTCTAGTCCTATGGATATCCAAGTGTGAGATAAAACTATATAGCTTTCTCCCTAAATATATCCTTTTTCTTGGATGTTTTGAGATCGAGTTAAACATGTATTTCGATATATATCTCCCAATAATCCAATGATCCATCCACGTGTATGGTACATTTAACATAGTATTTGGTCTTACGGTTAGCACATGCTACCATGACATGATCCATAATACTGAAAACACATGGCTACCATGATTTTGGGAGATAAAAATGAAGCAAAAGTCACACGTAATACAAGTGCACGACACATGGCTGCCATGATTTTGGGACGAAGCCCCATGAAGTAGTTAACGAAGGTAGGCCAACAGAAACTTCCAAATATAACAATATATATCTAATGTAGTTTGGATGTTATAGGGGATCAAACTCTGTTTTAAAAATAATATTATTTTTTAAAGATTGATTTTTGTAAATATTAAAAAAGTCAAGTATGTGTGCATACGGTGGCAAATTAAAATTATAAAATTTAGAAAATGCTAAAGTATAGGTGCATAACTTATTAGGAGTCAAATTGCCGTTTTTGGTTGTTCAAAAAAAGTTGATGAATTAATACGTAAAATACACCACCAAATGACTGTACCATGTATGATTTTCAATGAGTTTTTTTGGTGAGTGTAGTGTTTTTAAAAAATATTTAACAAAGTATGTAGATTTAAAAGTATTTAACATAATATTTATTTATTTATTTTTCTTTTACGTAACGGTTATGAAAGATGAGAGTATTAACAGCCATTCATGCATCGTCTTAGTTGACTATAGTACTTAAGTTTTTTAAAACAAAGTATCATTCAGAAACAATTACAGTAAATGTTTTCAACGTAATCGCTCAAATTAAATGAATATGTGTCCCTTTGATTTTGGCGACAACAAAATAAAGTATCCAACGTTTGTGTTGATTCGCAACCGATACGAAAGTAACGAAGCCAAATATAAAAGTATCCTATATTCCTATGTTCACACATGACTCGCTCAAATGCATCGGAAATTTCCTCAAGAAAGTCAATCGAACCAACGTTGAATATATATCTAATCAAGATACTATGTTTTATTTCGCATGTCATTGGTTCAATTCGTTGCATCATCACTGTCACCGGTGATGGAGTCGAGAATAAAGAGAACGTTGGAGATGAGGACGATGGCAGTTTAATGTTTTCATCATTATTATTATTTTCATATTGGATATTAAGTTTACAAATGACAAGATATTAGTGAGACAATGCATGAATGGATGCTAATACCCTCATCTTTCATAACTGTTATGCACAAGAAAAGAATTAAATATTATGTTAAATACCTTTAAATCTACATACTTTGTTAAATACTTTTTAAAAACACAACACTCACCTAAAAAACTCGATTTTCAATATAATCTTTTTTTCTTTCACATAAAATTGCATTGTCTGATTGATAAATTTTAATTCAATGCTCATGTCAATATAAATGGCAATATCTATATTTATTTTTAGTAATTCAGATATACATAGATCGATATACATGTTTTAAGTATGTATCATTTGACTTGCTAGTACTCCGTATCTTTATTTTAAGAAGGTTCTCTTGTAGTCTTGTATATTGGCTTAGTAATATTAATTACACAGCAAAGACACGTAACCCTTTATTTTGAGTATACTTATAGATTACGTATTCTTCCATTAACAAGTATTATTACACTAGAAGATTTTGATGACATGATACGATAAATTAAAAAAATCTAAAAGTAGAAATATTTTTAAGCTATGGATCATATTTTGATATACAGAACCATGTTTCTACCTATTTTGGGAATTTTTATACTAGTTTTGATAAATTTAAGAATTTAAAAAGTAGATATAGAAGGGTTGAGATAGTTAGGAACCAATGTAGTTGCAACTTACAACCACCTTTAATTTGCTCTCGGACTTGTATTCGGATCTAGTCTAAATTCTAAACTACTGTCCACCCATAATTTGTCTCTGACGTAATAAATGGACGGTCCGAAACATTTATTTGGAGCTTCATTTTCAGAGACAGACCAAATCAACGCTTACACACGTAATAAATGGACGGTGTCGTTTGTTTTTTTGACAAGAAGCACTTTTTTCCTCTTTTCACTTCTTTTATCTGCAGGAGGGCAGATGTTTTTGTTTGTTTTTTTGCAGACATAAGAGCTTCTTTTCACTTCTTTCCTCTTCTAAATTTCAGACATTATCTTTCACTTCTTACCTCTTCTTTCACTTCTTACATCTTCTCTCACAAGCCCTACATCTCTTTCTCAATATCTTTTTCTTTTTTTTCTTTTTTTTTTTCTTTTTTTCTTTATTTTTTTACGTTTTCGATCGTTTTTTTACGTTTTCGATCATTTTTTACGTTTTCGTTCGCTTTTTTACGTTTTTGACCGTTTTTTACGTTTATTGACCTTTTTTTACGTTTTCGTCCGTTTTTTTATGTTTTCGCCCGCTTTTTTACGTTTTCGACCGCTTTTATATCTTCATTCGTATTTTACGTTTTCGACCCTTTTTTTTACGTTTTTGCCTTTTTTTTTTACGTTTTCGTCCGTTTTTTTACGTTTTCACTAGATTTTTTACGTTTCGTCCGTTCTTTTACGTTTTCACCTTTTTTTTACGTTTTCGCCCTTTTTTTACGTTTTTGTCACTAATTTACGTTTTCGACCATTTTTGTCTATTTTTTTATGTTTTCTCCCTTTTTTTTTACGTTTTCGACCCTTTTACTTTTTCATCCGTTTTTTACGTTTTCACCCGTTTTTTTTTTTTTTTTTTTTTTTTTTTACGTTTTCGCCTTTTTTTTACGTTTTAGTCTCTTTTTTTACGTTTGTGTACTTGTGTAAAAATAATGAATCCAATTGAAAACGATAAAATGGGCCAATGACTTTTTTTTTTTTTTAGAAATTGCTTTTGTATATTTTCGTCTTGTTATCCAATCGTAAGGTCTACTGTTCAAATCCCATGTGACTATTTCATGATATGCAACATGTTTTTGTTGCTAATAAATTCTTTAAGTGCAACAAGATAAAATGATTAACGCTAGTTTATTATCAAATGGCAAGTAATATAAAATTGTGGAAATTTCATATTATTAAAAGACAATTGAGGTTAAGGACGCTTTATCCGACCAAATAATATGGAACGAGCTAAAAAAAAATCAACAATCACACAAAACACACCAAGGTTTGTCTAAAATTTTGACGACAAAATATTTTTACAATATCTGATTACTTACTTTTATTTGTTATTTTGGTTAACATTTACGGGCTTAAATAAAAAAAATACTAGTGAAAAAAAGAAAGAAAGAAAGAAGTACTTCAATAGCACAAAAAACAAACGGTCTTTTTCTTGTAGATGGAGAGCTTATGTGCACCTCTTCTTCTACAGACATGGTTTGCAGATGAAGAGGTAAAAGCTCTGAAAAAACAAACGACACTGTAGACGTAGGCGTAAATTCTAATTGCAAAAAGATATTACGGGGGTACACTCTGGCACTGGTTGCTCAAGGTTAAAGCTACTAAAGCAATCGCTTTATGCCCCCAAATATTTTAGGTCCCCGATATCCTAATGCCCTTTATAAATATATAGTTGGTTACATATTTTCTTGGGCATAATCTTGAGGCTCGATATATAAAAGGTCTCTGTTACCAAAACTGCTAAAATTATATATCAAAGGTGTTTGCTTATTTATTGTTTATTTTTTAAAACCATACCACTAATTAGTCCTTATTTGAATTTAAAAAAACACGACGAGGCCCATCTTTTTATTATTACAAAATAATGAATTAAGCTCATTTAATGCTACAAATTCTAATTACTTTTAGCCGATATCATAAAAAATTAAACGTTTCAACAATCGCTTATGAATTGTGTCTTAATGAATGGAGAAGAATAACTTATTTTTCAACGAACAAACATGAACACAAATGTCCGTTTGTTTAAGTTTTCATGTTAGTACATTTGTTCAGTTAACCAAAACTAACAAACACGACCAAGTCTCGTCTGTGTTGGTCTAGTTCTTTAGCCCTACTTATAGATTATCATAAAACGAAGTTTGGTTTTATCTCTTTCTTATATTATTTTTTTCTTTGTTCAATAAACTATTAGACTCTCATTGGGTTTTTTGTTTGATAATTGGGTGTTCAATAAATCTAATGAATCGAAAAACTAATATTAAGCAAAGAGGGGAAAAAATGAAACAAATAAAAAATGCATTATATTTTAACTTATTTTAATTTACTCTAATTATGTGGTTTTCTTTGTCATAAATTAACTCACATGTTGAATTAAGGTTTCTTTTCTAGAGCCACGATATTTTCTTTTTCTTGTTCTTTTTCTTCTCTTTTTTTTTCATTTATTTTTCCTAGTCATGATATTAGATCTTTTATGTACCGACACTCTTTTAAAAACTCGAGTATTAGACAATAAACATGTACATATTCTAATGACCAAAATTTGATAAGCAAGACCCCTTAGCATGCAGGAGTGATTTTTCATATGATTCAATTCTTGGTATTACATTTGCATATTGTTTTCACTTGATAACAAAATTTTTAAAGTAAATAACAAATTAGTAAAATCTATATTACGTTTACGTCATACAATAAACGCATGCTTTTTCAGAGGTCTTGTTATAGTATGTTTACTAAAACTACTCGTCTAATATGTGAATTTTCAATTTTGTTCTGATATGGCCGTTTTATATCAGCTTCCCGTTCAACCCGATAAAATCTAAAAAATTTCAATTTCTTTTTTTTACCCCAAACCATTTAAACTCAAATCCAAACACTATTTATTACTCTTACCAACTTACCCAAACGTCTCTTCTTTAACCTCAATCACCACCACCAACCTACCACCGCACCACCACCCCATCGCCACCTTCTTACACACACCCACCACCACTCCACACCCCACGTTACCACCTAACACGCACTCCTACCAGCACCCCACATCCCTGTCACCACCATTTTTTTAAACAAGTTAGGCATGATCTTCGACAACGATTGTAGGATTGCGGGTTACAAGGTTGTGGCGATGGAAAAGATAACGGGTGTCAGTTACACGACGATGGTCATGGTGATAGTAGGCACATGCACCCCCACCCCCCCCCCCCCCCACCCACCCACCTTCTTTTAATAAGTTATGCATAATCTCTAACAAGTCATAGGATTGTAGGTAAGGGGTAGTGGTGATGGCAAATATAACAATTGTAGGTTACACAACGTTGGTCATGCTGATAGCAAGTGTTGGTTATGGAGGTGTTGATGATCATGGTGGTAGCGGGTGGTGGTCATGGTGGCTATGGCAAAAATGAGTAGTCTTTTTAGAACACGTACTATAACGTGACATTTAGAAAAGTATGCTTCTATTGTATAGATTTAAGCAAGATATATATATATATATATATATATATATATATATATATATATATATATATATATATATATATATATATATATATATATATATATATATATATATATATATATATATATAATGCCACATAAGCGCCGGATTAGTGCCACATAAACGCCATATATAACTTGGTAATTTTTGCCGGTAAAACAAGTTTCCATGTATTCGATTAGCATGAATATGAAAATTCGGCTATGAGACAAGTAGTTTTTTAGTGCACCTACTGTAGCGAGATATTAGAAAATGTATGCATCAATTGTATAACTTAAACCTAATCTAAGTTTTATTAACCATCAAGATCTATTTTAAAATTTGGTATGCCCAAAAAATACTTGTGCCGCCCTTGAAAAATTGATATGTTTCGCCTATTTTCTTACGTTTTCATATTTTTCTTACGTTTTTATTTGTTTTTATACATTTTCGTTCATTTATATACGTTTTCTTCCAAGAAGCTACGTTTTCGTCAATTTTTATACATTTTCGTCCGTTTTTATATGTTGTCATCCGCTTTCGTCTGTTTTATATGCTTTCTTACTTTTTTTTGTTTTTATTCATTTTTGTCTGGTTTCATACGTTTCCATCCACATTTATAGGTTTTCATCTATTTTTATACGTTTTCGTCCATTTTTACATGTTTTAATTCATTGTTATGAGTTTTTCATATGTTTCATACGTTTTTATCTATTTTTATTCGTTTTCTTAGGTTTTCATACATCTTACTCTATTTTAATATGTTATTATCCATTTTCTTATACTTTTGCACGTTTTTATACTTCTAAAAATAGATAAAAACACGTAAAAATGAACAAAACATACTAAAACGTATAAAACCTCATAAATAGCTACAGAAACGTACAAAAATGCATGAAAACGCATAAAACGTACAAAAACATATAAAACGGACCAAAACGTATAAAAATGTATAAAAACATATAAGAACGTACAAAAACATATAAGAAGGATAAAAACGATACAAATGTATGAAAACGTAAGAGAATGTAACAACCGTGGTTTTGGCAGATCAGTTTGACTGATAGTCTTGACTCGGTTGACGTTTGTTTGGTGTGTCTTATATATTTGAAGTGATATAGGTGAGTTTTAGCACTAAATCCCTTTGCGTAAGTGGTTTTATTGTGATTTAGAAAGTTTGGAATTTGAAAAAATTCATTTTGCTCACCTTTGTGGTGTAGAAATGACTTGTGTAGTTTTGGTGTTTTTGTGATTTTGCGTAACGAGTTTTCATTCAAGTAATTGAGCGTTAGTAAGTTACGTGGGATTTGTTTTTATGAGTTATATTTCAAAAAGAGTGTGAAATTCTATTTTTGGAAGTTTTGTTTTGAAAATGATAATTTTCCGATTTGTCGTAAAAACTGAGGTTTATCGCGTAAGACGCTAGGATTAGCTACGGGTGTTCATAAAATATGAAAAGTATGAGGTTTGAGGTGAGTTCATAGTCCCATATTTTTACCTTGTTTTAAACTTGGGATGGGAATGATGCTTGTCTTAAATGATTTGAGTTACTGTGATTATGTGTGGTTTAAAAGCTTGGACTTATAATGTTATCGTAATAATGTTATATGGTACATGAAAGTGTGATTCCGATTAGGTTAGCGACCTAATTGATGTTGTGTGATATGTGATTCCGATTAGGTTAGCGACCTAATTGATGCTATGTGATTTCCAATTGGGAGGATGCTTATCATGTTGCTCGCGCATGCGACCCAATTGATGATGTGTTTTGGAGCGGGGGTCACGTTCCGGCCCGATGGTTGCCTTTTTGTGTGATGATTGGTTTATGGATACATGTAGCTCGTATGATAACTATATTTATTTGTCCAGCTATGTTTTTGTAATCACAGTGAACTGGTTGCCTTGAGAGTGTATGTGTGTCTTAAACCTATGAATCTCACCAACATTATGTTGACGTTTTAAGCATCATTTTCAGGTGAGCATTCTAAGGATAAGATAGAAGGAAGTGATTAGACGAGACCTTAGTTGCATTTTAAGTAGTTTATCTGAGTGTTTGGAGTTTCTCATGTTGTTTTCTTTCGGGTATTGTTATGACACTTTGTGTCTATACTTTGGCATTTTTATTGAATGTAGTTATTCTCTATATAGACATGATGAGTGCTCAAACACTCATCATTTTTGGTCAAATCTGAACTGCAAAACATACAAAAACACTCAGAAATGCATCAAAATACTGAAAATATTTCAAAATTGTGTTTTATATGTTTTAGATGCAAAATGAGTAAAAACAAATGAAAAACGTACAAAGTTTGCATAATTGGCAGTTTCAGTCCCTCAACTTTTAAAATTTGTCAAAACTAGTCCCTGGACATTCAAAATATGGAAAATTATCACCAAAGGTCCTTTTAAAATCATAAGTTGTCACATTTAGTCCTTTGGTGAAAAATCTCAAAAGTTTTGGAAAATTACAAGTTCAGTCCCTATACTTTCAGATTTTGGCAGATTTGGTCCCTGGTGGGAATTTTTGGATAAAAAATCATTTTTGGGTCCTTGGGAAATCACAAGTTTTCAAATATGGTCCTTGGGTGATGAATTTGGAAAATTTACAATTTGGCCCCTGAAGTTTGAAACTTGGCAAAAAATACCCCCGGGAATTCTAATTTTGAAATAATAACATTTTTTGGTCCTTTGGTTATTTGAATATGGCAATTATGGTGCTAGAAATATTTTGGGAAAATTACATCTGAGGCCCCTGCAAAAACAGAAAATTACAACTATGGTCCTTGTGCTTATTACTACTACACCAAACGGATCCCTTTTATTATTTAACCCACCCAACAAATAAACCCACCAAAACCAAGCCCACTTCTAATCTACCCTTGGCCCATCACCAAAATCAGCCCCCCACCAAAAACAAAACACCCCGTTTATATTACTTCCCCCCCCCCCCCCCCCAGTCAACCCCAACCATTGACCACCTTTTCCCCCTTCCACTTGCCTGGTTCTCCCCTGCAACACTCCACATATCCCCCCTCCTCCAGCTCATCACTCCCATAATTTGTTCCCCTAGCCTCCACAACCCTCCAAACTCCATTTAATTCCCTCAAAACTCTCCAAGCAATCCATTACCTGCCAAAACCATTTTTCCCGCCTAAATTGAACAAACGGCCAGGATTAAATTCATTCATCCTAGGGCTCAAAACATAAGTGGAAAAGTCAAGGGATGCTTCTGGGACTTATAAAAGTGAAGAATGGAAGAAAGAGAAGAGTTGTTAGATTAGGAATAATTGTAATTTAGTTTAGCTTATTGTTTTCATGTATTTTTAAATTCCAGTTTAAATTTCAGCTTCCAAGTGATCTATTAAGACATTTCAGTGTATTTTGAACCTCTTTGAATCTTTAATTTCAGTATTGAATTTAAATTCTAGTTTATGCATTTTTTTAGTGAATTTGAAAAAGTCACTTTAAATTGTTCATAGTTGTTGTATGTTGCTCATTTATCTCAAATCAGTTCCTATTTAAGCTTTTGTGAGACTTAAGTTCCACTCTAAGGACTTGAGTTTAGTTTTACATAAATACTCAAAAATTCAAGTAAAATGGTGGAAAATGAAAAAACAGTGAAGAAGGTGGGATAAGTCAAGAGGCAGGGTTGATTTTTGATTTTCATGGGATTAGTAAGCTCAGGGGAGGTGTAGGAGGTGTTATTTGATCTTGGTACCTTGATTTGTGCACTAGATCATTTGTAGGTAAATTTCTCATTTTTTTAGTAATCCACTTTAGACATACTCATTAGTTGTTATTTGCTGTATTTTTATGCTTATTTGGTATTCAATAATTAAGTTCTTGCTTAATCTTGTATACTTGTGCATTTGGATTTTGTGTTGCTTAGTTTTCTTTTTAAACTGCCAAATTAGAACAGCTTTGATCTTTAGGATTTTATTGTTATTATTAATACTTTTGTGCCAATCTCAGTTCATCTTATGTTCATAAATGTTTATGCATGAAACTCATGGCCTTAATCAGTCCCAAGCTTTGAAAATCATTTTAACTGTCATCAAAAGGGATGTTTGGATTTATGCATTCTACTGTGCTGAGGATGATTGTTGTTGATGTTTTTGCTTTTATCTAGTTTCCATAGGATAGTTTAGGTCTAAATAAGCTTCAAAATCAAGTTTCAAGTGGCAAAAGTCAAAAACCACCCATTGATCTTCATAACAGTCACTGTGTGGGGTTTTGAGATCCACAAACCTCACTTTGGCTTATAAGTAGTAGATTAAGCTTGTTTTATGTTCATTATATCTTATTATAACATTTTAAGTCATTCCTGATCAATTGAAATCCAAGAAAGTCAAATTTCCAAGTTTACTCAAAAAGTCAATTTTTACTCTTTGGCAGAAAACCCAAAATGCAATGAATTCTTATGATTTTTGTGTTTGGTCTTAGGTATTGAAACTTGTTTATACTTACAGCCTACCAGCTCTTCTCCAATTACCCACTTTCCTTTCATTTTTAGGATTTTTTTACTGGGCCCCACACCCTCCCAAAGTAGGCTGCAGGGGGAGGGACTGCCCTGCTGTAGCAGTTCACACCACCATCACCACCACTTTGGTGGTGGGTTCTGACCACCACAGTGGTCCCCACTAACCCAACTTGGTTCCTTTCAACCCCCCTCCTAGTAGGGTTCATGTTTTGACCAATGGTTTGACCTGAGACCCTGTGGACCCCACTTGGAATCAATCCACAAACCTGTCCCCTTTTTAGTTGAGTAACAAGAAACAAAGTGCTTATTGATGGCTTATTTGCTTAATCTGTGGACCCCACTTGCATTTTCTTGCTTAAACAAGTTCATATAACTTATTTGGACCTGAATCATCCATAGTGGCTCCCACTTAAGCTCATTTGAGCTCATTTTCCTTTTTGGTCAACAAAAGTCAACTGTGGAGCAAATATGCTTCCACAGTGCTTATTTTAAGTTACAAAAAAGTTGTTTTTACAAAAGTTAGTTTTTTTAGGTATAAAATAAGTTTGTAAAAGAAAAACCAAGAAAAACCAATTTATTTTTAAGTGATAGTTTCTATTTAATGTAATTTAAATTTTATTTTTCATTTTTAGATTTTTATTAAGTACTTAGCTTTTTTATATTTTACTTAAATTCCTCTTATATTAAAGTAATTTTAGTAAATTTCTCAGATTTTTCTTTTATCATTTAGTATTTATTAGATTTAATATTAGTTTTATTAGTAATTAATTAATAATTAAGTTTTAAATAGCATAATTAGTTTTTATTAAGTAAGACCTAGTTTTTATATTTTTTCTAGCTTTTATATAATATAATATAATTTTAGGAATTTTTCTAGAATTTTTACTGTTCATTTAGTATTTTTAATAATTTAAAATAGTTTAATTAGGTAAGTAATATTTAATTAGTAATTAATTAATATATAATTCACAAAAAGACAAATTCTTATTTTTTATTTTAAAACTTATTTTTAGTTATTTTATAATTTTAGAAAATTAATTTTCATTTTTCTTGTATTAAATTAATATTATATTGTATTTAAGTATTTTAAATATTAATAATTAGTATTAAATAGTAATTAATTAATATTAAATAATTAATTAGTGTTAAAATTTATTTTCTTATTCTAAAAAATTTCTTTTATCTTCTAGTTTGTAAAAAAGTCATTTTCACCCCCTGTGGGTTTTCAGATTTCAGTTTTCACGTTTTATTTTGTACGTTTACGTTATTTAAAACGTGAACGTACGCGTTTTTAGGTTTTAAACGTTTCTGGTTTTTCTAACTTTCCCGTCTTATTCATATAGCTTATTTAAGCTATTTCATTGTACAAATTAGTAGTGTAATCAATCACAAACCCCTTTCTGTCCAGATTCACCCGATCACAAACCTGTTTAATAACCATCACACCTCGTCGGGACATAACGACCCGGGGAAACACTATATTCCGCGGAGCATTGACTCTAGGCAGTTTGTCCTTGTTGACCATTTACCTGGTCAATTTAGGTTGATCGTTTGGAGCCAATCAATTTTTGGCGCCGCTGCCGGGGAGGTGTGCGCGCTATTCTAAACGGTTTTGCGTATTAGTGAATCAGGAGATACATCCACTGTATATTTACCACCCTTGTTCATATTATCTTCTTATTTTCATATTAAAACAAAACTGTTCCCGAAAACAATTTTAAACTCAGTTTTCAACGAACACAAAAACACAAAAACATTTTCTTTATCATTTGTACAAAATGTTTATCCAAAAATCCAAAAACATTCACCTTTACCCTCTCACATCTTTGATTCTTCATCCCTACCCCTCTATACACATTTGATTCTTTCTATGTCTCACCCACACCTTCTTATTTGCCATTGGTGTGGTAATCCTTATAATAGTGACAATTGCCCCAGTTGTGGCATGGTATTGTCAAGAAACGGGTCTGTCTATAACCAGAATCCCTATTCCTACCATGACACGATTGATTCATTCCATCAGTTACCACACCATCAGTCTCAACAATTTTACTGTTGTGAGTACTGTGGTGGTTCACATTACAGTTCTGATTGTCAATCGGGAAACACGTTTGTCTATGAGCAGTTTCCTGATAACAATTATAACTCAAGCACATACAACCCACAGCCACATCAGTTTCACTGTTGTGATTACTGTTGAGGTCCACACTCTAGCTCGGATTGTCAAACAAGGAATCTATTTCCTTGTGACAATTACGACTATTTGTTTTCAGACCCACCTCCACACTACCAAATGATTCACACAACTCCTCATGATACTGAGCAAGACCTTTTACTAAAGGCTCTTGATTTATTGAAAGAACTTAAGGAGGAGTTGGTTACTACATCGTTTCGAGACTCTCGTGAGAAATCTATGGCAGAATTACTTGCTGAAAAACGAGAGGCTAGAAACGAATTGAGCATGGATGAATTACTTGTCTTAGAACAAGCAGCTATAACACGTGCCAAATTTCGTAAAGCTGCTCTTCTAGACTGTGATGATGATAGTGATAATGATGACACCCTTGATATCCTTCAATTTTATAAGGGTTCGTCAGATTCATCATTTGTGATTCCTCCCATTGGAAATCAGGGAGAAAATAATGAGATGGGGAAATTACTAGCAGAAGATCAAATGGGACTTGTACAATCCATGAATGCTAGCTCCTCTCATCTCCCTCAGTCTATTGTTATCACACCCGAAGTTCACACTCACTCTCTAAACATGGGGGATGAGCATCTTAGCACTGTTCCTAATAAGGAATCAGACGAATTAACAAAGTCTAGTGTTGAGATCCTTGTCCCAATCCCGAGAGAGTCGCAGGGAACTTTTGATCAAGTGTGTGATATTCCTTCACCCCCTAATTATCCAAATGATCAAATTGAGATTGTCTCTGATTCCAGTGATGATTGTTTATCTTATGGAGACATTGAGTATGTTGATGCATCCCTTCCCCACTCGAATGTTGACTTTCTTCTCGAGGAGTTCACCGATGAACTCACTCACACCAATCCACTTCCATCGGGAAGTGATGATGATCTCTTTGATTTCAAAGATGATATGGAGGAAGTCGAAGCATTCCTTGCCCTAGATAGTTCAACTTCGTATGAAGTTGATGATAACTATCATGATTCTGAGGGGGATATTCTTTTCCTTGAAAGCTTATTGAATGATGATCCATCACTCAATTCCTATCTCAACACCGGGCTTACTGATTCACCCACTGATGAAAATTCTTTATCTTATGGAGACATCAGTGATGTTGATGAAATTCCTTCTGAACCCATCATTGATCACCTTATCATGACTCCTCCGGAGTTTGATAACCCGGGGGGAGATGCACTCAATCATGAGAATTTGCAAATTCCCACCCACCCTCCCGGGATGTTTTTGAGCTTAACCCTTAAAATCCAAACTCAGGCTAATGAGCCTGCTCTCGAGGTGCCTTCCTCTCTTCTTCACTCCTTTGGGAATGAGGATACCATCTTTGATCCCGGCATTTTCATGTATCATTATCTTGAGCCGGATACTTATCTCATCGGTGTGGAACTTTCACGTGCTTCAAATGTTTGTCCAAACATCTTGAATGAAAGTCCGATTGAGATTGTTTCTTCCACATCATGCTTCCCCATGGACAAATGAATTCGGGGTCGAGTCAAGCTATGGTTACTTATAAAGTGAAAATACAAAATGGTTTTCCACGCTTAGCTTGTAATGTTGCCCTTTTACGTTCAAAGAGTCGGCATAATAGCCGGGACTTTGAATATTGAGGACAATATTCATTCTAAGTGTGGGGGGGTATTTCGCTATTCTAGCGAATTTTATCACATTTTACTATCTAGTACCCCCGTTTTGGCCAAAATTTCAAAAAATTTTCAAAAAGATTTTTCACTTGTGCTTCAAAATTTTTGTGGTTATCAGTCCGCCTTGTCTAACCGACAAAAGGGATTGGCTAATCCAGGAGCAAACGGCTCTTGGTAAAGATATATCAAATCCGTTTATGGCTTGCAATTTGCCCAAAATTGTATGGTACCTCAACTCGCCATATCCTAAAAAGCGAATGAGTTGGCTAGCCCGCAAGATTATGGCTTGTGGTAAAGGCAGTGGAAAATCCATAATTGGTAATCAGCTCACCAAGATGTTGACTATTCCATCAAGAGTTGGCTAGTCCAGAAGTAAACGGCTTTTGGTAAAGACTAATCAAATCCGTTGACAGTTGGTGGTTTGCTCAAAATCACATGGTTATCAGGTGTACCACAGTTCTTACATCTGGCTACTCCAGAAGTGATGGCTTTTGGTAAAGAGTTTAAAATCCATCAAGTTTTCAAAACATTTTATTGCTAGGGACTAGCAATAGTTTAGTGTGGGGGATTAATGAGTGCTCAAACACTCATCATTTTTGGTCAAATCTGAACTGCAAAACATACAAAAACACTCAGAAATGCATCAAAATACTGAAAATATTTCAAAATTGTGTTTTATATGTTTTAGATGCAAAATGAGTAAAAACAAATGAAAAACGTACAAAGTTTGCATAATTGGCAGTTTCAGTCCCTCAACTCTCAAAAATTGTCAAAACTAGTCCCTGGACATTCAAAATATGGAAAATTATCACCAAAGGTCCTTTTAAAATCATAAGTTGTCACATTTAGTCCTTTGGTGAAAAATCTCAAAAGTTTTGGAAAATTACAAGTTCAGTCCCTATACTTTCAGATTTTGGCAGATTTGGTCCCTGGTGGGAATTTTTGGATAAAAAATCATTTTTGGGTCCTTGGGAAATCACAAGTTTTCAAATATGGTCCTTGGGTGATGAATTTGGAAAATTTACAATTTGGCCCCTGAAGTTTGAAACTTGGCAGAAAATACCCCCGGGAATTCTAATTTTGAAATAATAACATTTTTTGGTCCTTTGGTTATTTGAATATGGCAATTATGGTGCTAGAAATATTTTGGGAAAATTACATCTCAGGCCCCTGCAAAAACAGAAAATTACAATTATGGTCCTTGTGCTTATTACTACTACACCAAACGGATCCCTTTTATTATTTAACCCACCCAACAAATAAACCCACCAAAACCAAGCCCACTTCTAATCTACCCTTGGCCCATCACCAAAATCAGCCCACCACCAAAAACAAAACACCCCGTTTATATTACTTCCCCCCCCCCCCCAGTCAACCCCAACCATTGACCACCTCTTCCCCCTTCCACTTGCCTGGTTCACCACTGCAACACTCCACATATCCCCCCTCCTCCAGCTCACCACTCCCACAACTTGTTCCCCTAGCCTCCACAACCCTCCAAACTCCATTTAATTCCCTCAAAACTCTCCAAGCAATCCATTACCTGCCAAAACCATTTTTCCCGCCTAAATTGAACAAACGGCCAGGATTAAATTCATTCATCCTAGGGCTCAAAACATAAGTGGGAAAGTCAAGGGATGCTTCTGGGACTTATAAAAGTGAAGAATGGAAGAAAGAGAAGAGTTGTTAGATTAGGAATAATTGTAATTTAGTTTAGCTTATTGTTTTCATGTATTTTTAAATTCCAGTTTAAATTTCAGCTTCCAAGTGATCTATTAAGACATTTCAGTGTATGTTGAACCTCTTTGAATCATTAATTTCAGTATTGAATTTAAATTCTAGTTTATGCATTTTTTTAGTGAATTTGAAAAAGTCATTTTAAATTGTTCACAGTTGTTGTATGTTGCTCATTTATCTCAAATCAGTTCCTATTTAAGCTTTTGTGAGACTTAAGTTCCACTCTAAGGACTTGAGTTTAGTTTTACATAAGTACTCAAAAATTCAAGTAAAATGGTGGAAAATGAAAAAACAGTGAAGAAGGTGGGATAAGTCAAGAGGCAGGGTTGATTTTTGATTTTCATGGGATTAGTAAGCTCAGGGTAGGTGTAGGAGGTGTTATTTGTTCTTGGTACCTTGATTTGTGCACTGGATCATTTGTAGGTAAATTTCTCAATTTTTTAGTAATCCACTGTAGACATACTCATTAGTTGTTATTTGCTGTATTTTTAAGCTTATTTGGTATTCAATAATTAAGTTCTTACTTAATCTTGTATACTTGTGCATTTGGATTTTGTGTTGCTTAGTTTTCTTTTTAAACTGCCAAATTAGAACAGCTTTGATCTTTAGGATTTTATTGTTATTATTAATACTTTTGTGCCAATCTCAGTTCATCTTATGTTCATAAATGTTTATGCATGAAACTCATGGCCTTAATCAGTCCCAAGCTTTGAAAATCATTTTAACTGTCATCAAAAGGGGTGTTTGGATTTATGCATTCTACTATGCTGAGGATGCTTGTTGTTGATGTTTTTGCTTTTATCTAGTTTCCATAGGATAGTTTAGGTCTAAATAAGCTTCAAAATCAAGTTTCAAGTGGCAAAAGTCAAAAACCACCCATTGATCTTCATAACAGTCACTGTGTGGGGTTTTGAGATCCACAAAACCTCACTTTGGCTTATAAGTAGTAGATTAAGCTTGTTTTATGTTCATTATATCTTATTATAACATTTTAAGTCATTCCTGATCAATTGAAATCCAAGAAAGTCAAATTTCCAAGTTTACTCAAAAAGTCAATTTTTACTCTTTGGCAGAAAACCCAAAATGCAATGAATTCTTGTGATTTTTGTGTTTGGTCTTAGGTATTGAAACTTGTTTATACTTACAGCCCACCAGCTCTTCTCCAATTTCCCACTTTCCTTTCATTTTTAGGATTTTTGTACTGGGCCCCACACCCTCCCAAAGTAGGCTGCAGGGGGAGGGACTGCCCTGCTGCAACAGTTCACACCACCATCACCACCACTTTGGTGGTGGTTTCTGACCACCACAGTGGTCCCCACTAACCCAACTTGGTTCCTTTCAACCCCCCTCCTAGTAGGGTTCATGTTTTGACCAATGGTTTGACCTGAGACCCTGTGGACCCCACTTGGAATCAATCCACAAACCTGTCCCCATTTTAGTTGAGTAACAAGAAACAAAGTGCTTATTGATGGCTTATTTGCTTAATCTGTGGACCCCACTTGCATTTTCTTGCTTAAACAAGTTCATATAACTTATTTGGACCTGAATCACCCATAGTGGGTCCCACTTAAGCTCATTTGAGCTCATTTTCCTTTTTGGTCAACAAAAGTCAACTGTGGAGCAAATAAGCTTCCACAGTGCTTATTTTAAGTTACAAAAAAGTTGTTTTTACAAAAGTTAGTTGTTTTTAGGTATAAAATAAGTTTGTAAAAGAAAAACCAAGAAAAACCAATTTATTTTTAAGTGATAGTTTCTATTTAATGTAATTTAAATTTTATTTTTCATTTTTAGATTTTTATTAAGTACTTAGCTTTTTTATATTTTACTTAAATTCCTCTTATATTAAAGTAATTTTAGTAAATTTCTCAGATTTTTCTTTTATCATTTAGTATTTATTAGATTTAATATTAGTTTTATTAGTAATTAATTAAAAATTAAGTTTTAAATAGCATAATTAGTTTTTATTGAGTAAGACCTATTTTTTATATTTTTCCTAGCTTTTATATAATATAATATAATTTTAGGAATTTTTCTAGAATTTTTACTGTTCATTTAGTATTTTTAATAATTTAAAATAATTTAATTAGGTAAGTAATATTTAATTAGTAATTAATTAATATATAATTCATAAAAAGACAAAAATACTTATTTTTAATTTTAAAACTTATTTTTAGTTATTTTATAATTTTAGAAAATTAATTTTCATTTTTCTTGTATTAAATTAATATTATATTGTATTTAAGTATTTTAAATATTAATAATTAGTATTAAATAGTAATTAATTAATATTAAATAATTAATTAGTGTTAAAATTTATTTTCTTTTTCTAAAAATTTTCTTTTATCTTCTAGTTTGTAAAAAAGTCATTTTCGCCCCCTGTGGGTTTTCAGATTTCAGTTTTCACGTTTTATTTTGTACGTTTACGTTATTTAAAACGTGAACGTACGCGTTTTTAGGTTTTAAACGTTTCTGGATTTTCTAACTTTCCCGTCTTATTCATATAGCTTATTTAAGGTATTTCATTGTACAAATCAGTAGTGTAATCAATCACAAACCCCTTTCTGTCCAGATTCACCCGATCACAAACCTGTTTAATAACCATCACACCTCGTCGGGACATAACGACCCGGGGAAACACTATATTCCGCGGAGCATTGACTCTAGGCAGTTTGACCTTGTTGACCATTTACCTGGTCAATTTAGGTTGACCATTTTGGAGCCAATCAAGACACCATGGGTTGTGATGATATCCATGAAGTTACACACTCGCGTTTTCGCCTTGGCGATGTGTGTCAGATTGGTATAAGAGCCAAGTTATAGAGAATTAGGTGTTTGAACCTAGACTATAACTTAGGAGTCCCTCATATAGTTGCATTTAGGATCTATGTGTAAGTGTAGTATTTTATATGTCTATTTTCCTATATTTATGAGATGTTTTATTGAGTTTCGGACATCTATTCTATCCCCTATACGTAGTATTGTATATATCGACTTTATTATATCGTCTTCCGCACGTAAGATGCTTCATTGGACTGTCGTTGTCGCTATCGGATGCGAGAGAAGTGGTATGATGAAGCGGATTAAACGCAGAATCTGAGTTCTCGCTAGCATGTATTTATGTTTGGACAAAGAGATGACGTTTATGAGAAACGTTGGTGGAGAAAAAATGGAGAGGTTTGGAACCACGACGACTTCTAGAGATGGAGCCGTTACCGAGTACCCTGGGAAGTTTCCTCACTTTTCAGGTAAAGGAGGGGTGGTTTAGTCTAAACCTCGTGATTTGTATGCACTTGTGAATCATACAGAAACATGAATAGAGATGGTTTTGCATGTTGTCAACTACCTCAACATGTAGGAAACATGAATGGGTGGTTGAGTAAAGAAGAAGGGGTGTTAGGATGGAATGGCGTGGATTCGGATCTAGAGTTCACAGCGAGTAGTAAGTTGAATTAATCTGAGTGGGGAAATAAGTGCGAAAGTGGAGTTTGAGCCATTATGCGACGTCTTTTGTTTTGTGTTATGTTTTGGAATTCGTATATTGTCTTTTGCTGTCTGGAGCCATGTTGGAGCGTGATTACTCTTGGATATTGGATCGACCTTATCCAAGTGATTTTGATTATAGAGTTTACGTAATCGTTGGAATTGTTCCATGCGAGATGATTGTTTGCGACGTCTTTTGTTTTTGTTTGCATCTTTGTTTGCATGATGTGTTGTCATAGGAGGGAGTACACTTATGAAATGGGGCATAGATAATTATGGTGGCCAACATAATTATACATGCGTCACGACACAAGTGGACTTTCAAGTATGATAGCATGGATTGCATGGTGTATTAGGTGTTATGTGGTATATGTGCGTTATAATTGAGATGTGTGGTTTTGGAAGTAAGTATGCATGTGGAATAGGCTTATAACTATGGTCGCGAACATAATTATAAGGGTATCACACACGTGGACTTGTGACCATTATTGCATTGATTGATGTTTGTTGTTATATGTTGTGGTAGATGGTATGTGATATCATGTTGGTGATGGTTGTATGGTTAGAGAAGTATTCTCTTAACCGTTTGGGCAGTCGTTATATGTTGGGGTGTGTAGGTGGTAAGATTCCATCCTACCTATCATATGTTGATACCTCAATTATCGGTGGGTACTTATGTTGTGGTATTTAAGTTGATTCGTTTGCTAGCACTCCGTTTGTATACCTAATTCTTTGGTTGGCATTCCTATTCGTACCATGATGGTACAGATGCCATATTCTTTCTCTTTGACGTCGTGATAGGTGTTGGGTAATCGAATTCGTTTTTGTTGGATACTGTTTCATTTCTTTGATTATTCCATACATTCATTTCCTCGGATGAATGTTATGCTATTCTTCAAGTATTGTTGGTTCGTGATGAGTTGGTGTGGATATTTGATCCCTCATTTACACACACCAATTGAATTTCGTGACATATTTTGTGACCCGTTAGTATCGGTGTTTTTCTATGATTTTGGTTTGATCGTTGTACTAATGAGTCTGTAAGTTCATCGTTTGGTTTGCAATGTATTTGAGTGAGTGTTCACTGATATGAGTTCATTTGAGGATTATTTTGATTACGGAATTCTTCAATGTCTTTCGCGTTCGACTAAGAGGTTGTGTTAGAGTCTTTATGGCATTTTACAAATTCATTTTGGGTATTTCAAGGTCGTTTGATGAAAACTAATATTTTTATGGGAAATGAAGTGTGAAAAAAAATGGTTATGTTGATGCCTTACATAAAATGGTTTATATGTATTTTATAAAAAAAAAAAATTATAAGTTGAAGATATGTCTTGTGAAAAACGGTGTTCATTTGTTTTTGAGAAGGTCGAGTACGGGAATAAGAACTGTCTATGGTTCTCATTTACCAAACTTGTTATGTATTTGGTTCATCGAGTGTTTTTTTTCGTTGAGGTACGCTTGTGGACGTTTTATGGGTACGTGTATGTATTTTATATTTTCTTTGTATGGGTTTTCATGAACGTTTTATCCGTGTCTACTTTTATTGGGGGGGGGGGGGAATTTCTCATTGTGTTTTTTTTAGCTTTGATTTTGATGTTCGTTACTTTGCTAGTCAGTAATTCATACCCCTTTTGAGTTCGTTGATATACGTTTTAGTTCGACCGGTTTCATGGTTCGCGTCGTTTACTTAGGATAGATTGTCGTTTTGATTATCAATTTGTTCGTTGAAGAAGAAGAGGGTGTTTGCCAAGTTGTTCAAGTGAGAGGTGTAGCTTTAAGATGTACGTTCTTCAGGAAGATGGTCAACGATAGCGAGTGTTCGTGGACATTAGTAAGATAAAAGTGGTGAAGAAAGGAAAGTACCTAAGACACTATCTGAGAGACGATTGTCTTTAGGATTGGCAGGTACTATTGATGATTCATTTCTATCTTTCTATAGATTGCGTGGGCATCGCGGAGGTAGAAGATCCATATGAGGAACTATGTGATACACGATTTAAAGTTGGGGAGTGAACGAGTGAAACTTAGATGTTGGTGAGCAATGATTATGATAATTCAGTTCGGAGTTACGGGGATGATGTTGACAGCCTAGAGAGAGTGGTTCAAGGATGAGAACATTAAAGAAGAATGATTACTTGGTTTAGACCAGTAATTGGAAAGGAACGGAGATGGAGGAATGTACTTTTGCGGACCATCTATTGGTTCTATTGAGAGGAAGCGTAAGGACAGCGGTCATGCAAGGTATTTGATACATCCGAGAATGGATAAGACATATCATTACCATTACAAGAGATGTATGGAGGAGTAGGTGAGACTTTTCGCTCGGTGAGTTGGTAATGAGCCATGGGGTGTCGCAAGAAACGTGATGAAATGCTTACTTCGCGATAGTGGCAAACGTGTTATGGAGTCTTGAGAACACGTATGTAGATGAGTGCGACTTATCATTCTCTAATGAGTGAACTAAGTGAGCGTACAAATCAGGCGTTGGATGGTGAGCTGAGAGCATGGGTGTGTTTGATTTTGGGGGAAGCCGGGGTATACAGTTACCCTTGGCTGAGTTCTCCTATATCAACAACTATCATTCTAGTATTGAGTATGTGTCATGTAAAAAGTTGTATGGAAGGTAATGTAGGTTACCTGTTCTGTGGGCAAAGGTTGGAACAAGTCAACTAATTGATCCTGAACTAGAACGAGAGTCTACGAATAAGGTTTTCAGATTTAAGAGAGTGATTTAAGGCAGCAAGAGATCGCCAAAAGAGTTATGCGGATTATTGCCGTAAGCCCTTAGAGTTTGGTGTTGGTGACATTGTGAGGATAAAAGTATCTCCTTGAGAGGTAAAACCTGTTGCGAGTCGAGTCTTGGCTTAGCAACGCCATATTGTACATGTAATTAACCAAGATGCTTAACTCGCCACCAGTAAATATTTCCTTTATCCAACAAAACCGTATTTTCCATATCCCTACACCTAACGTTATAACCCCTTAAAAGACCTCTTTGATAGTTTATCCTAGGTGCTTTCGCCAGGTGGTGGAGGTTTGATCCTTTCCCAAGCCTATGGTAATCTATTTTCTATGATAGGTAGTGAGAGATGTTTTCCATTTTCATATTGTGATATATACTTTATTGCACCCGAGAGATGTGAGTATCTAAACACTATTTGTGAGGTGCTAGTATATAACCTCCGGGCTTGTTTTGGTTTTTAGTGGAACGATTATTTGTTGTAATTACTTTTATATTAGTTTTAAATGACCCCTAACTTGTATTTTGATTAGAATAAAAGCGCATTTGCTTGAGGACAAGCAAATCTCAAGTGTAAGGGTATTTGATGAGGCGAAAAGTGTACCGCTTTTAAGGGGTCATTTAAGCCCGAATTCATGATTATTTGATCAATTATTGCCTTAAATCGTTCCTTTTGTCATTTTAGGTACTTTTGAGAAGAAATCTGGAAAAGAAAGCATTTTGGATGTTTTTGGAGCATAAAAGTGAAGAAAACGGCAAAGTCTCAAAATCCTTGCTTGGAACAGTACCTGACGACGTCAAGATCTAACACATGACGGCGTCAAGAGTGACAAAAGAGATGGAAGAGGAAAATATACGTGACGGCCAAAAACATTTGTAGTGTATTTGGCCTGACGGCGTCACCAAGGCCGTCAGGGTCAAAACACATGTGACATCCCAGAGTATATTTACACATGAAGGCGTCAAGACTGGATCTAGGCAATACGAATTTTAATTTGGCGGCGAGTTGACGGCGTCAGACCCTACAACGTGACGCCGTCAGGATGTATTCTCTATATATATTTTTCCAATTTATCATTGTAAAAGAGTGGAACATTAGGAGGAGCTTTACCACAAACCCTAGGTCGAATTTTCATCATATTGTAGGGGTTTCAAACCCTTCTTTCATCCATGTTTTAATAAAGATAAGTCTTCCAATAATCATTCAATATGTCTATGTGTTGTTTGATTCTATCTTATGCTTGTCTTTCTTTTAACATGCTAGGCTAGGTTTTTATTGTGTTTGCTTAGATGTAGTGAAACCTAGATGTTGATTATTGGTTGATTGTTTCCTTATAATTGTTGTGGATGATTGTATTCGATGTTAGGCTTAAGAAAACTGGCAGACTTCTATTGGTAACTTGCTTGAACGTCTTAAGAAACATGATCGGAGGTGTACTACGATTTTTGGTTGTATTTAATGCATAAGTGAATTCTAATGATCCCATGTTAGGAGCTTTTAGTCCTCGACATAGGAGTGAATTAGGAACTTATAGAGTTAGGGAATATTGTACACGGCCCTACGACTAGTATTAAGGAATATAACCCGTCATCCATGCAATTGTAACAAGCTAATCAACCGGTAAAGGATGTCTAAGGAGTAATGAAATCTAAGTAAACATATCTTTTCTCATTATTGTTTCCACCACATTAGTTTAATTTCGTTTATTTTTATTTTATTTTGATTGCATCTTTAGTTAATTGGGTTAGTTGACTAACAACTAATTCCGCCCACTCTTTCAAAACCCGAGATTTTACTTGCTTTTCATAAAATATAAAAAAATACAAAAAGAATCATCCCTCACCTCTAGACCTAGTTTAGTAGGCTTTCTAATCCTAGCGACACTATTCCTGAGTTGAACGATCAATCCCCCGGTACTTGTCACTATCCAATACTACAACGATCAGGTACACTGCCTGGTGGGGATTGCAAGCTTCTCAAGATCCCTTGAGAGGTAAAACCTGTTGCGAGGGCGCAATCCCGCATATCAATCGTGTGTGAGATTGATACTAGTTAGATTAGAACTCGACATTTAGCTTAGTGTCGGAAAATAACGTAAGCGACGTTGTATCGTTTTCTCCGCCGAGAAGAGAGCTTGTTGATTAGTGAAGTAGCTCTTGAGTTGGGTACTCGGGGAGTAGAGTATGGTGAAAAGGAGCTTCGTGACCGAACCACTATAAATCATCGTGTACGGTTTGCGCTTTCTTTACTTATCTCTTTATGGTTATTTTTGCATTTACAACTTTAAATTTATATTTGCATTGCATTTATGCTTATGTGCTTAGTTGTTTATATTATGCCGATTATATTTGTGTTATGGCATGATGTTTATATTGTGTTTATGTTTGTTCTATTAGGTATAAGTTCTTTTATCGTGCCTGAAAGTCTCACTAAATTAGCGAGATTTATTCGTCAAATTCTCTCAAGCTTCCAATGACAACTTAAATATTTCATCCGAAATATTTAAAGTAAATTTAATTTGCGAAATGCAATTAAATGTCTTTTCTCGAAAAAAGGAACTCGATCAATGTTCGTCGAATCCCACTGGATTCATTCCTACAAATAGATTTATTTGATATAAATTCCTTTAATCTAAGGTCCTTAAAACTCACAAAATATGAGAAATTTCTTTGTCGAAAATCAAATTTTGGGTCAAAACTAACCTCAGCAGGTCATGGTACATTAAATAAGGGACGGTACGGCTAAATTTAATGTTACTGTTGGACTGTTATCTGCTGAGACAGTTTATTTTTTTTCAATTCTCAAAATTTCAAACGCACTATCAAAACCCACTCGTTGTAGTCTTGAACTAGAAACGTCTCCTATCTGAATAGATTCTGCCTATCTTTTGATTCCTTAGCTTTTTCCCCTTTCACAACCTTTTATAATCATCTTCTTGTCAAACAATAATTCCGAATGGTACAAAACACACCATATGTTTGGTTACTTCCATATCCATCATCTTCTCAATTTAACTACATCTTCAACCTTCATCAAAGCTTCCGCATTCCATTTATCTTACACACTATTCAAGCAAAGAATCGCTAAGATAAGTGTGAGACAACTCTTCCTCGTCAATTTAGCTTCTTCCAGCGACGACAACTGTACAAGAAATCCATCACCAATTTCATAACCATATAAATCCCATTAGCACTTCTTCACCATATAACCTCTAGCCTCTACCACTACATAGTTGGTCAATATCCCATCACACCAATCTCATCTCTACCTCATTTGAGGAAATCACATGCCTCATCATATGATTATTCCATTAATAATCAAAATGATCGAGAAGAGCAATGTGACTTCAATGGTGAAGCTCACTGTATGCTAACCATCATTCGTCATGACGCTACTAAGCTCATCGCTTCCGTCGATGTTTGGTTTCCTTTTTATTTTTGATTTGTTTCTCAAAACATCTTATCTGGATGGCCAACAATTAAAGGGGAGCTAAAACACATTCATACACATATAGTCTTTCACCAAACACTCTCAAGAACACATAAATGTGGTTCTTATTCCCTAGAATTCTTTTCTAAAACACTCACTTCCAAAATACCCGCTACTTAGCAAAACCACAATCGGTTCTATCTTCCTAACCTCTACTCTTTATGATCACTTAGCTATTTGTTCTGTACAAGCACATTCAACCCTTTCATCAAACCTTATAACCTAAAATTCACTCTTGAAAGTGATATTTGGTTTCAAAACCTTCAACCCTTATATCAATCCCACTAAAACTGTATAGCTACACTTCACTCTTAACAATGATAGTTAGTTTAAGAACCTTCAACCAATCGATCATTACACTCAAATCTTACCACTATACTTCACTCTTGATAGTGACAGTTAGTTCAATAACCTTCAACTATCACAATCATTATACCCAAAGTGTATAACTACACAATCATACAAAATCCTTCATGAACCAAATTATCTCTAACACGCAACTAGGATCATCCAAAATTAGAACACTAGAACTTTGTTACCTCAACCCTGTTAGAGAAATTCACCCTCAATAGGATCACATGCACATCCTTTTCTCATTTGAAATATATCATGCATCTCATTGTAAGTGCAAACGATATATTAATCTAAACCGTCTTTGCCCACCTTTTCTCAAAGGTGAAATCCAACACCTTCCTATCTTATGGAATTATTTCCATTCGCATCTAGGTGCATATCACTCTCATTATCTTTTTCTTTACTTCTTCGAGTCTATATTATGACATGACTTGTCATTATATTAGTGACATATATCTACCTCATTTAGAGTATGTCGTATCAACAAACTATTCTTTATGCCAATCATCTTAGGTAGATGATTATGTCATTCAAAAGGTTTGTAAGAACTCACCTGGAAGAAGCCATCCCCATAATATCATGTGTCATTCACATGATTGGTTGAACAATTACACCTTAGGTTGTCGGTCAAGTTGTGACCCTCTAGTGTCCTTGAATTGCAATACGCATTCGCATTTTTGTGTCGCTTAACTTTCTTGGGCTTTCTTCTTTAGTTTTATCCTTTTGGCACACTTTTATCACGTGTCTAACCTCTAGCATACCTTGATATTCTTACTTACACAATTTTAACATAGCTTAACCCTTGCATGTCTTACTATGTGGATTCTATCCCTATCATGTTGTTTCTATATTATTATGTTGCATGAAGCTAACCCTTGATGTAGGAAAAGCCTTTGTAAGAATTTGATCCATGAATCCACTAGATACTAAGGTAAATAAACAAGGGAATTCAATCACCATGGGGAAGCATTGAGCTAGGGGGAGCTAGGGAGTATTTGAATACATAGCACGGAGTTTTTCTAACAGTGGTGATAGAAGACTTCACTGTGATGATACAAGATCGCCTTTCTGGGGAGAAAGGAAGGTATTGTAATAAAGAGGGGGGGGGGGGAAGGGAGTCAAATCTCAAAGCAACTATCTTACGAGTTGAATGATAGAAGTAGGGAGCTCAGGGTAAATACCTTTTTGCTTCGACAAAGGGGGGAGAAGGAAGTGAAAATAGGTAACTTTTACATTTTACTGTGTGTTACGGTTTACATATTTGTCATCATCAAAAAGGGGGAGATTGTTAGTGCAAATATTACGATATTTAAACTAGACAGTTTCTTCAGTTTTAATAATGACAAACATGTTACTTGTAATGAATAACGTAAAATGCGCAAGTTACTTGTAAACACAAATCATCGATCAATGCATACTTACATCAACATCTCTCGAAGTCTCAAGTATTCTTCAACTCAGTCTCAGATTTCTATTCCGATGTAAATTACTGATGGTATGAATAAACGAATTTAAAACTTGATAAATAATCAAATGATTAATTTTTTGTTCAAAGACTTCACATTTTTAATGTGACAAAACATTGTTTCAAAAATACATTTTACAAATTATTTTTGAATTAAAAAGAAATGTTTTATTTTGAAAAATTAGTTTAAAAATCCCAACAGGTAATTTTCCCCCCAAAACAGCTCCAAACATCCTCAAATAAACCTTCAGCACTAAACACAAAAAAAGGGAGCATCTTTGGTACGGACGGTACCACTAAATACCCGACACCATTAAATTTAGTGGTGTCGTCTGACAATTAGTGATAACATCTGTCTGTAACGGTTAGTTTTTTCTTTGCCTATAAATACTGGAACATTTTACACTTCCAACTTGATTTTTTCAATCAGTTTTCTCTGGTCTAATCCTCTCTTATTTCGATAACTTACTTTGATTATTTAGTGAGTTTTAGCTTATTTTAGAGTGATCCAATCATCCATTCAAGAGATCACCTTCATTCCTCTACTAGTGCAAGAGAAGAACGCACCGTATCAAGAAGATACAAAGTGTTGTAGCGTTACTGTAGTGCACTCGTAACATTCGTTACGTACTTGTTATATCTTGATATACATTAAGTTGTCTATCATCTTGTTTATTTTGTTTGTGTGGATCATTGTGATCCTATAGAGATCGTGGAGATCTTTTGTAGCTTGTGCTGATAATGTGTAGATCGGGTAGAACGTGTTGATAAGGTAGATCGAGTAGATCATGTTGATCGTGTTGATCGAGTAGAACGTGTAGATCGAATAGATTGTGTGTGAGATTGGTACTAGCTAGATTAGTACTTGACATTTAGCTTAGTGTATGGTTTTCTCCACCAAGAAGAGAGCTTGTTTATTAGTGAAGTAACTCTCGAGTTAGGTACTCGGGGAATGGAGTAGGGCGAAGAGTAGCTTCGTGACCTAACCATTATAAATCATCGTATCCGGTTTGTGCTTTCTTTACTTATCGCTTTACGGTTATTTTTGCATTTACTGCTTTACATTTATATGTGCATTATATTTATGCTTGTGTTGCTAATTGCTTATATTATGTCGATTATATTTATGTTATGGCATGATGTTTATATTGTGTCTATGTTTGTGCTATTATGACATACTTCATTTACTGCTTTCTACTATGTTTAGTAGTTGCAAGACTATTGTTGACACTTTTAATATTACGTCACACTTGATCGGTTATTTGATACAAAAATTTTAAGTTTTTAAACAGAAACGTATTCACCCGCTCTACGTTTCCCATTTTTTTTTTTTTTTTTTTTTTTAATTTACCTCTTAAATCTAATTCTTCACATTTTATTACTACTCTTGATACTTGATCCAATAATACAAAAGCTAAATTGATGACGTAAAGCTAAAAAATGCTCATATAATCTTTTTCATCATCAATATCATCCCAGTAATTTTGCATTAGTGTGCATCACCATTAAACTTAAATCATCATCATTTTAATAACTTGTTCATCTTCTTCTGCTTTTTATTTTCAATAACAACCAACTTCTCCATTATTGATTCTTATCATAACACAACCTAAAATATCTTGTAAACAAAACTTCAATTCTAATTGACATAAACTACTTAACTACAAAAATCCGAATCAATTTTCGTAAAGGATAAAATCCAAAATTGAATTGCAAAATTTTGTAAATTTATGGTATGAACAATAGTCAATTAGATATCATTGATTTGTAGGAAAAGATGTGGTGAAAAGATAAAAGGGAAATGGGTAGTGATATCTACACATACATTTTTACTTTATACACATAAATTTTAGTTGTAAGATTCTAGTGGCCCTACTAAATTTATGTGTAAATCTAAGTGTATGAAGTAAAAGTTTATGTGTAGATATCACTACCCAAGAGAAATATTACATGCCTTTTCAAGCAGTGTACTTCCCTTTGTAAAAGAAGAGGGGAAACACGTATGTATGATCTAATGAAAGGGCTTAATTGTAAAAATTTTAACTTTTTTACAAAAGAAAATAAGTGCCTTCTTTGTTGATGCAGTTAATATTTCCCCAACGATAAAATACGTGAATACCCATATATTATGTGATGAAAGTTGTAAAATACTACAAAACTACGGAACCGTTAAAGGAGAAATTTCCGACTTTGTTTTCATTAGAAAAGAATAAACGAATTAAGGTTGCTGGGCGTCTTCAGATTATTGGAGAGGCTCTGGTTTTTTGTTGGGATTGGAATCGGGCACCGGTTACTAACGAAGAGCTAATAAGTAAACAATTCTTGGAAGACTTGGTAGTGAATGAGGTTCGGTTGGAAGACAGATTGGATGGTTGGGTCTGGGGGGATGAGAAGGGTGATGGGTTCTCGGTGGCATCTCTTAAAAAGTGGATGCGTGGTCCGGCGTCTAATGGGATTCGGTTTGGCTTCCGGTGGAGTAAGTGGGTCCCTAAAAAGTGCAACATTTTTATGTGGCGAGCTTATTTGGATCGTCTTCCAACAAAGATGGCGTTGATCAGACAAAATATTTCGGTTGAAGACCACTTGTGCGTTTGGTGCCGGAATAACGAAGAGACGATTGAGCACATTCTTACAGGCTGTGTCATTTCAGCAGGTATATGGAATGGGGTTTCTAGATGGTGCAGAATTCCAGGTTTGTTTGTATTCCATGTTAACGACTTGGTGGACATGCACGGGCATTGTGGAGTGTCCGGAAATAAGAAGATGGTGCTCCATGGGATAGTCATTATTGCATGTTGGAGGATGTGGCGAGCAAGGAATGAAAGAGTTTTCTCGAGTAAGGATCCTAATGTAGTGGAGTTGATAGCGGACATCAAGACTTTGGGTTTTTTGTGGTATAAACATAGGTTTAAAGAAGGGGTGGTGGATTGGGAGAGGTGGTGTAAGTTCGATTTGTTGTAATTGATTGTTTCTTGTGGTTTTCAGCTTTCTATTACCGTCTTGGTGATAGATAGCTCGTTTTGATGGTTCTAATGAAAGTCAATTTTCAAAAAAAAATCTATTCAGACTTTTTAAATATATTTTGACTTTCAATATCACATTTGAGTGAGTGCATGCATTTCTATCATGACACAACTATTCATCAATTGATCACCATACAGTCCATACCTATGCATTTGCAAAAATTACTTGGTTGGTCCATAAAGGATGTGTACGAGAATTAATCAAGTCCAACAAACAAATTAAATAAGGCGCCAAGTCATAAATCTTGAAAATAATATGGTGGGTTACATGAGTTTCGATTGGAAAGACTAAAATATCAAAAAGTGCAAAACCTATCCCTAAACTTTTTAATATTTTTAGTTTTTTATATAACAAACTTTATTAGTCAAATATCTAGTAAATATCTAGTGAATTCGTTGATAAAAAATATACCATTGCGAAGAGCTCTGGATTACGAACAAAACGAGCCTAATATTGATATGTTTTTTACGTATGTATTATTTTATAAAAATGTTGAAGTTTGATATTCTTTTTAGAAAAAAAAAAAAAAAAAAAAAAAAAAAAACCTTTTAAAACACACTCTTAAACCACAGGGGCTAAATATGTACAATTCTATGAAAAAGGAAAATCGTTTGGAATGAACGGAATATCGTTTAGAAATAAAAATGTAAACATTTATAAACTAAATGCGGTATCATTTCATTTATAAAGCTAAAACTTTAAACTCCAACTCTTTTATATATATATATATATATATATATATATATATATATATATATATATATATATATATATATATATATATATATATAAACTAAACTTATTATTCATAAATTAAAAACACTACATACAAAAATATAAAACATAATCGTATGAAATAAAAATGTAAACATTATTAAACGTACGTTTTTATTTTGTACGTTTACATTTTATAAATGTTTACGTTTTTATTTTCTACTTTTATTAATAAACGTACGTTTATGTTTTATAAAGATTCATATATAAACGTACTTTTTTATTTCATACGTTTATGTTTTATATTTTATGAGTAATTCATTTAATTATGAATAAAAGTTTTAATTTTTTATATAAAAAAAAAGTAGGCGTTTTTAGTTTTTTGAATAAAAGGATATCGTTTATAGTTTATGAATGTTTACGTTTTTATTTGCAAACGTTATGTTGGTCATAAACATACGTTTGCATTTTACAAATGTTTACGTTTTATAAACATTCATAAACGTACGTTTTTATTTCATACATTTACGTATATATTTCTATGAAATAATTTTAATTTTTGAATAAAAGTTTTAGTTTTTTATAAAAAAAGACTTGCCGTTTATAGTTTTAGTTTTATAAATAAAAGGATACCGATATTAGTGTATGAATGTATATGTTTTTATTTCCAAACTATATTCCGTTCATTCCAAACGATTTTCCTTTTTTATAGTATTGTTCGTCTTTAGCTCCTGTGGTTTAAAAGTTTTTTTTTAATCAAATTGTACTTATGTTAAAAGCATATCAATATTGGACTTATTTTGTTCGTAATCCAGAGCTCGACGTATCGATATATGTTTTTATTAATGATTTCACTAAATATTTGATAAATAAAGTTTGTTATATAAAAAAACTGTAAATATAAAAAATGTTAAGGGTAGACTTTGCACTTTTTTATATTTTACAAATTTTCAATTGAAACTCGCGTAACGTACCATATTATTTAGGCCATCCACAATGCAGGACCTGGCATCATTTAATGTATGTCCTTTAATACACACAATCCATTGTAGTCATGCCATATAAGCCGTTGGTGTAAATGGAGTACGTTTCTGCACACACCGTTGTTTAGAGGTAGTTTAAGAATTAAATATTTATTAAAAATGCATATCCTTGGTTCTTGTTGAAAAGTAAAACATGAAGGTTAGGGAAATACTGTATTTATTTGATGCATGCCTTTTATTTCGTGTGTAGTATTTTAAACTTGGACTCACATATTAATTATTTGTTATGTTCTTTTGGTTTCAGTAAACGAACAGTGGACATAGATTTAATTGGATATTATAACAAAGATATAAGATTATTTGAGGACTAAATTTTTTTTACATATCAAGGGGCTAATCTCCACCCTTCATCTTCCCTCCATCTTTATTTGATCTAATGGATGAGATTAATCCCAACAATTTAAAAACCCACTTTCATTTTTATTTTTATTATTTTTTTTCCAAATATTAATATCTTTCAAACCGTTAATCGTTAAGCGAAAAAAAAATATACCGTTACGACGAACATTTAATTATTTTTCTATAGATAGGCACTTTGATATATTTTCGACAATTTTTTTTTTTTCATTTTTCTCACTTTTTTTTCTTTTTCTTTTTTTTTTCTTTTTTTTTTGCCCGAAAAAATCATATATGATATATCATATATGAATATTACATATCATATATGATATTACATATCATATATGATTTTTTCGGCCACGAAAAAAAAGTGAAAGAAACGAATTTTTTTTTTGTCGAAAGTATATTAAAGTGTCCGTCTATAGAAAGATAATTAAATGTTCGTCGCGATGGTGTAATTTTTTTCGCTTAACGATAAACAGTTTAAGAGTTATTTAAAGTATAAAAAATAGGTGAAATATTAAAATGCTTTTAATCTCAACCGTTGATTTCTTTTTAGATAGATGGTGTGGATGAGTCCCTTAGTATGTAAGAAAAGTTTGTTATTTAATATAACTCTCCTCTTATAACAAAATGGAGGATTTTGCACAAGAGATTTAGAGAAACCGTTGTATGGAGATTAAAGAAAAAGTATAATTTGTAGTTTAGTTTATTGTCGTATGAGAAATTTATATTATGGTAGTTTCTATTATGCAACTAAGTTATGTCTTTTTAATTTTTATGAACTTGTCCTTTATGTTTATATTAATGTTTAATTTTAAAAATGACTAAATTTATGATGATGTGGAAAAGCATTAAACTTTGTAAAATTCAATGCATTGTGAGAACTTATATAAAATAATAAGATGCTGATGTTGCGCTGAAGTGATAATCTACTGAACTCTGTATTGCACCATGCATTGCAGATGCTCTTACACGAGTTATGACTTGGCACCTTATTTAATTTGTTTTTTGTACTTGATCAATTCCTGGCCGTTCCCATGTAACTCGTGTAAGAAGTGTACTTATTTACACGAGTTACAGGTCTAACTTGATTGGAACCCCGTTCACAAATGAGTTTTAGTATATAGTATAATTTGGTAAATGAAGAAAAAGTAGTATTTTTTTTTTTTTTTTTTGCAAACACATCCTTCAACGGACGAACCAAGTAATTTTCATATTTAAGTATACTGTATGTATACATAGATGTCTTTGATGCATTAAATGCATTTTACTTTATGCATCAAAAACTAGTAAAAAAGATATATATGAAATTTTTGAAATTTTCAAGGATATACATGAAATTTTCCCTAGTTTAATTTACGAGTTTGACTATTTCTAGTGTTATATATAGTTAGGACGTAGCTAGCTAGGAGACTTCACGGTCGCAGTATGTTTTGACTACAGCTTTAATTCTATGATAACCAATTCACCATACAATATAAGAATGCAAAGATATAGTTCTTCGTAAATACTTATTTTTTTTCTACGAAAATACTTATTACCGTACATACTTTGTATATCTTTAATGCAGACAAAAAATTGTCTATGGGTCTCTAACCCGACCAGGAAATTCCAACGTATCTAAAGCATGCCCATCTTGAGAACCTCTATATGTCATATGCATTTCTAACGATGTTATTTTTTTTTTTTTTTTTTTTTTTTAATTATTTTTTCGAACATTGCTTCTTATCTTTAAATGAATATCTACTGGATTGAAAGTTTATACAAATTTGTATCCTAATGAGCGAACATAAGTAAGGTGTGTAGTCATTTATATAACGATATGACAAAACTAAGATATATGTAGTTAACGTACATATATGTTTAGAACTAATGGATCATAAATGAATATTGGTCATATTAGGTTTTATCATCAATCAGTAATTACTGATGCTAGGTATAGTATTTGGAAGTTAGAGGCAGCTTTGGACGGTAGAATATGTAAGACGTAATAACATTGATTGAACGAATAATAAGAGAATACATATAACCTAAAATTTATAGCCTAACACTTGAGCTTATATTAATCCTAGTTTAACACAAATACTAATCCAAAAGCTACACTAATAATCCTCAAACAGCCCCTCGCAGTTGGAGCGGGCGGTGAGCAAACATTCAAACTGTCTTGAAACTCCGCAAACAAAGAAGAAGGAAAACCCCTGGTGTAAGTATTTGTGGATTCACCAAAGATGTGAATTAGGATATCATAAAATTTCATATTGATTTTTGAAGAAGTAACCTCATGCGGTTTATTGAAGAAGTAACACCATTAATCGAGCTTTAGTCAACTTTAGGTGAAGACTGATCGAGCTTAGTCGACTTTAAGTGAAAAAAAAAATTATAACAAAAAAACCGTAATTCTTTCTTCAACCAATACCAAATTCAAACGAATCTTCAATCAAAATCGGAAAAAAAAAAAAAAAAAAAAAAAAAAAAAAAAAAAAAAAAAAAAAAAAAACCAACCAAAGAAAAAACGTGAAAACTGTCGAGCTTCAGTCGACTGAATTTGCAAACAAAGAAAAAACGTGGAGACAATCAAGCTTACTTGAGGGAGTCTTCATGGTTGCTTGGTGGGCTATATGGGGTTTTCGGAATCGTTCTATTTTCGAAACCTCTCCTCCTAATCGTTCGTTGATTTTCGATGACATCGTGTCACATTCTTTTCTTTGGTGTTATAATAGATGTAATAGGTCTTTTTCTTGAGATTCGTGTCTTAAAAACCCTTATTTGATTTCTTTGTAATGTTTGATCTAGCGTTTTGCTAGTAATAAAATTTTGCCGTTCAAAAAAAAAAAAAAAAAAAAAAAAAAAAAAAACCGAAAGAAAGCAAACTGTGATCCAGGTCAATACCATGCGCGGAGCTACAATCGGTTTTAACTACGCTATTGTTGATTTTTTTTTCTTCTTTTCTTTTTCTTCATGGCTTTTGAAAAAAGAAATAGCTTTAGGTTTTAGGATCTTATGCTTGATACCATGTAAGATATAATAATCTTTTGATTGAATTAATAATGAGAAAATACATATGAACTTGTTTTTTGGAAGAAGCGAAGATTTTATTAAGCCATTAAGAAAAACAACAAAAAAACAACGGGCTCTAAGAAAGAGCACCGAAAAGAAAAACACTAAAACATAAAACACCAAGAACCAAAAAATCTACAGAGGCGATGAAGAAGCCAAATCACCAGGATTTTGGATCCAATTTTTCCAAGAGATGGAGACTTTCTTAGAAGAACGATTATAAGCCCACAAAAGAGACATTCTCTGCACCGACGGAAAAATATCCTCATGACGAATAGCAATTGTCTCGGAGTCCGAAGATGCATGAAGAATTTTGTTTCTCCACTTCCAAACATGCCAAATAAAAGTCATACATACCGCGTGGAACAGTTTTTCAACTGATTTGTTTTTGATAAACCCCGACTTTCCTTTAAGGATTTCCACTAAAGACGGGTTGTATAAAAGGGGAGACCTCCACCAACTCCATAGCTTACGCCAAATGATTTTTATTGTGGAACAAGAGTGGAAACAATGGAGTTGAGATTCTTCCTCGAGGCCACAAAACAAACATGCAGACGAGGGAATAGACACCCCCCGATGGATCAAATTAGCTCTTGTGGGGAGCCGCTTTAAAGCCATATGCCAAACACATATGTTCACCTTACGCGGGACCCAAGAGTTCCAAGTGAAAGGGGGGTCAGGGTCGTTATTAAAAAATAGTTTATCCTGAACGGTGATGTGTAGGGATTGCACCAGGCTTTACCTCTCAAGGGATCTCGAGAAGCTTACAACCCCCACCAGGCAGTGTACCTGATCGTTGTAGTATAGTATAGTGACAAGTACCGGGGGATTGATCGTTCAGCTAGGAATAGTGTCGCTAGGATTAGAAAACCTAAATACTAGTTCTAAAAATGAGGGATGATTATTTTTGTATTTTTTTTATATTTTTTAGAAAGCAAGTAAAAATCTCGGGTTTAAAGGATTTTGGTGGAATTAGTTGCTAGTCAACTAACCCAATACTAAAGATGCAATCAAAATAAAATACTAAAAATGAAAATAAACTAAATTAAACTAAGGTTGTGAGCAATAAGTGGAGAAATTGTGTTTACTTAGGGGGTGCTTGGTTGGGGGTAATGGGGGGTGGGGAATGGGAAAGGTAATGATTAAACATGCCTGTTTATAACTAGGGAATGCAATCATTGTTTAGTATGGGGTAATGAGGCATTACCCAGTAAATTGGGAGGTATGGTAATGATTACCCACCAGCAGCAGCCACCACTACCACCAACCACCACCACCACCATTAGCAGCCACCACCACCACCACTAGCCACCAGCCATCACCAATAGCAGCCACCACCACCAGCCACCACAACCACCACCACTAGTAGCCACCACCACCAGCCACCACCACCACCACCAGCCACTACCACCACCACCACCAGCCACCACCACTAGCCACCAGCCACCACCACCACCAGCCACCACCATTAGCAGCCACCACCCGCCACCACCACCACCAGCAACCACCATTAGCAGCTACCACCACCAGCCACCACCACCACCAGCAACCACCATTAGCAGCCACTACCACCAGCCACCACCACCACCAGTAGCCACCACCACCACCACCAGCCACCACCACCAGCAGCCACCACCACCACCAGCCACCACCACCACCACCAGCACTAGCCACCATCATCAGCCACAACCACCACCACTAGCCACCACCACCACCACCATCCGCCATCACCACCAGTAACCACCACCAGCAACAGCTACCACTACCACCACCACCAACAGCCACCACCACCACCATCACCACCACCACCAGTCACCACCACCACCAGCCACCATCACCTTGGAGGTTAATGTGTTTTTCTTAAACCAAGCACCATCAAAGATAATGATAATCTTCATTCCATTCCTTTGCATTCCCTTTGCCTTTCCCTTTCCCATTCCCCATTTTGAACCAAGCGCACCCTTAGATTTCATTACTCCCTACATATCTTTTACACGTTAATTACTTGTTATAGTTGCGTGGATGACGGATTGTATTCCTTAATATCATTCATGGGGTAGCGCACTTAATTCCCCAATCCTATGAGTGCCTACTTCACTCCTATGTCGAGCCGGCTAAGAAGCTCCTAACATGGGATCATTGGAATTTACTCATGCATTAAATACAACCAATAAAACCTAGTGCACATCAGTTCATGTTTCCTAAGACGTTCAAGCATGTCACCAATTGGAGATCTGCCAGTTTTCTTAAGCCTAACATCGAAATCATTCATCCAATACAACCATAAACAAGTAATCAACACATAATTAACATCTAGGTTTCATTAGATCTAAGCAAACACAAGATAAATCTAGCCTAGCATGATGGAATTAAGACAAGAACAAGATATAGACAACCAACACATACACATATTGATTGAATTAGAAGAACACTTATCTTAATTACACATGAAAGGGTTCAAGGGCTGAAAACCCTTGAAAAACCTGTAAAATTCATACTAAGTTCGGCCTTAGGGTTTCTCCAAAACTTCTCTTTTTTTTATGAATGAAAATTAGAAAACTATATATAGGAAATTGAGGCTGGCGGCGTCAAGACTAAATAGGTGACGCCGTCATCTCGCCGCCAAAAGAATTCTCGGACTGCCTTGATCTACTTCTGACGCCGTCACGTTATAACTTTTTCCAGGCCGTCACGTATTTTACTCTTGACGCTCTTCCTTGTGACGCCTTCATTTCTGTACTGGGTCGTCATGAAAATTACTCTTGACGCCGTCAAAATGTTGCTCTTGACGCCGTCACCTACTGTTCCCAGCTTGGAAAATTAAGTCTTTGGCGTTTTCTTCACTTTTATGCTCCAAAAACGTCCGAATTGCTTCCTTTTCCAGATTTCTCTCCCAAAGTACCTAAAATCACAAAAGGAACGATTTAGGGCAATATTTGATCAAATAAATTCAATTCCGAGCTTAAATGACCCCCTAAAAGTGGTTCATTTTTCGCCTCATCATATACCCTTACACTTGAGATTTGCTTGTCCTCAAGCAAATGCGCTTTTATTCTAGTCAAAATACAAGTTAGGGGTCATTTAACACTAATATAAAAGTAATTACAACAAATAATCATTCCACTAAAGACCAATAGACAAGCACGGAGGTCATACACTAGCACCTCACAAATAGTGTTTAGATACCCACATCTCTCGGGTGTAATAAAGTATAAATTACAATATGGAAACGGAAGATATCTCTCACTACCTGTCATAGCAAAATAGATTACCATAGGCTTGGGAAAGGATCAAACCTCCATCACATGGCGTAAGCACCTAGGATAAACTATCAAAGAGGTCTTTTAAAGGGTTGTAACGTTAGGTGTAGGGATATGAAATACACGATTTTGTTAGATAAAGGAAGTTTTTACTGATGGCGAGTTAACAATCTTGGTTAATTACATGTACAATATGGCGTTGCTAAGCCAAGACTAGACTCGACTTAAGCTAATAAATGAAAAATAACAAAAACGTAAAATGAACATAAAATAAAAAGGGATGGTAGTCCGTATGTTTTTTCTCTTTTTTCTTTTCTTTTCTTTTTTTTTTTTTTTTTTTTTTTTTTGCATACACTCTTACCCTACCATCCAAAATAATACATCATAGGGATTGGAAATTCCCCTTACACTTGAATTTTTACATACTTTACAATAAACTAATCTAACGACTCGAATTAAGATAATCAAAACACTTGGAGTACTTTTAAGATTAACGCACATACGGGGGTAATATATGAAGTTCTTCCCCATTACTCCATAAAATAAGTACTTTTACCCATGAGTCTCAATCGTCCCAAAACAATATGTACAAGGATATGACTCGACTTAGCAACCATGTAATCAATTAGATAGTTAACTTAGGGTTTAACAAATAACAATAATGCACTAAAAATGAGCGCATACACGGAAGGCTAAGGCGATTTGGGTGTACATTTAAGTGGGGTGTAACAAATTCTTCCTTTAAGTAAGATGCTTAAAGTTAGAAATGAAAAGATAGGCTCAGAGGGGTGTACTAGGGGTTTCGTGTACTAAAAATGAGTACAACGCTAAGGGTGTGGGAAAAATTAGTTGACTTAACTAGCCAAGTAATATGACTTAAATAGTCAAGTAATTATGATACGGGTTTAACACAAGGGTGCTCCTAATGCCTCTTATCATGTAGTAAATCCTACTACACGAATGTAGTCTCACTAGCGGTCTCGGGATGCATCACTAACGCAAGTTCTAGAATCTAAATGCTACCGGTACACTCATAAGCACTAATAGTAAATGCTTTTCCTATCAAATCTAAAGGCGAACCTCACATACTTGGGTGGAAAATTTTTCTGAATATACGGTTTTGTGCTAGTCATACAATCTCCTATCCATGAGACGCTTGCTATGGCTAAAGTTTCACTCCTAAATGTTGTAAAAAAATTTAAATTTGGCGCTAAAATTGCACTAACAAGTATTTCTCATAGTTTTATTACACATCTACCATTAAACAAAACAAACTCAAGCGAAAGTGCATATGTAAGGTATCATCATTTTACCCTCCCCTTACACTTAAGATGAACATTGTCCCCAATGTTCAAGTAAAGAATGTAAAAGTGAAAAAGTAAAAAAGTAAAAAGAATGAAATCAAAGACTCCCCTGATTCGCTCGGTATGGATAATAAGGTGGCCAGGTTAAATCTTCCTCCAAGAAAATGAACAATCAAAGCTTCCCTTCCAGAATATAAATCATCTTCTTGTCATACATAACCTGTAAATCCTGAGAAAATAGACAAAGCAACCTCGCATAAAATCGGCGGTAATCTATATAAGTTACTAAATCCTAGAAAACAAAGTAAGATATAATGCTTGTGAAATGAAGTTTGCAGATTTCCTGAAGATTATAAAACTTAATAATTCACAAAAACCGTAAGACTCCGTTAGAAAAAACAAAACCGGTAAAATTTCCAGATTTTTACACGTGACGCCGTCAAGAGTAATCTCGTGACGCCGTCAGAAGTGATCTGCAGAAATTCTTATGTTAAGTTTCCGAAAAATTTCTGGAAAAACTTGGTTCTACTTCCTGGAAAATCCTACCAAACTTCATTATGACTCAATACAAGCATTTGACTCTAACAAATACGAATATACATGTTCACTCAATATTGTGGAGAATCATGATCGGTTTGTTTCTTAAAAACATATTTGGGGTTTCCCCTTACACTTATCTTTTGCAAAAATACTTTTAGGTGGAGTTAAGACTAGGCCAAAACAACAAAGTAAAGTATTTCACTATTTAATTGAGAAACATGATCTACCAACAATAAAAATAAAGCATGCATATGGAAGCAAATAACAAACAAACAAACAAAATAAAATCACACAAAGAAAAACATGGGTTGCCTCCCAAGAAGCGCTTTTCTTTATTTACGAGTCTTGTAGCTAAACTCAAGGTCATGGGTTAACGTGTATCGCTTATGCTCACATAACCAAGTGTGAGCCATCTAACAGTCGCCTCATCTTTCTTATAATCATCTCCTAACTCTAGGCATCCGCGATAGAATCTTTTATTCTTTTCATGAGTATACTTAAGTCCTTTTCTCTTATCATTCTCACTTAGCATTTCTATGGGCGGATACCTACTACACTTTTTCATGGAAAAATCCTTGAACCTAGGGTGTGTGCGGGGCATTTGATAGACAAAATCTTCATCCCATCCGAGAATGTAATTAACCCTTCTATGAGTTTTTCATCGAGGTTGGTCAACCGTTTGAAAAGTTTTCCAAACACAACTTGGGTCAACTTATTATCAATAAATTCTCCTAGATTCTCCATAACCATGAACTCAACAAGATAGACCAAGCTTCCTACAAACACATGCAATGGTATTGCCCTAGAAATAATGTTTTCTCCTTTGTATTCTAACTCATCTACCATGATTTTATTATATTCATTACGCGAGATTATGTTCATTGGGAGAGATGAGTTAAGATAGGCGTTAAAGCTCTTAAATCTGATCTTACAAGGAAATTGCATGTTGAATGAACTATCACACTCAATCCTAGTTCTAGGGTCGACATACCTAAGAGGGTTTATTTCTTCTTCCATCATATTCTCATTAATCACATCACCATCATCAAGATCCTCGTCGGAGTCTGAATAGTAAAAGGGACTAGCCCTACGGTCATCATCATGATCAGACTCCTCTAACTCAGAATTATTGTCAAAGTGGTGGTTGAGCGAGAGGTTAGGTGGGTTCTCATTCTCCACTAAAGGGAGTGGGGCGGGCATTTGGAAAATCCTACGACGAAAAACACGAATAACAGGAATCAAACGATCAATGTTATTGTTATCCATCGAAATAGTTTACGAACAAAGGACACAAAGAAATAAGATAGACTAAAGAAAACCTAAAAATAAAAATAAAACCTTACTAGAAAGGAATCTAGCAAGTAGACCTAATAAAAAGAGATTCTAACCTAGACAATAACTATTCCCCGGGCTGCGGCGCCAAAAACTTGATGTGTAGGGATTGCACCAGGCTTTACCTCTCAAGGGATCTCGAGAAGCTTACAACCCCCACCAGGCAGTGTACCTGATCGTTGTAGTATAGTATAGTGACAAGTACTGGGGGATTGATCGTTCAGCTAGGAATAGTGTCGCTAGGATTAGAAAACCTAAATACTAGTTCTAAAGATGAGGGATGATTCTTTTTGTATTTTTTATATTTTTTAGAAAGCAAGTAAAAATCTCGGGTTTAAAGGATTTGGGCGGAATTAGTTGTTAGTCAACTAACCCAATACTAAAGATGCAATCAAAATAAAATACTAAAAATGAAAATAAACTAAATTAAACTAAGGTTGTGAGCAATAAGTGGAGAAATTGTGTTTACTTAGATTTCATTACTCCCTAGATATATTTTACACGTTAATTACTTGTTATAGTTGCGTGGATGACGGATTGTATTCCTTAATATCATTCATGGGGTGGCGCACTTAATTCCCCAATCCTATGAGTGCCTACTTCACTCCTATGTCGAGCCGGCTAAGAAGCTCCTAACATGGGATCATTAGAATTTACTCATGCATTAAATACAACCATTAAAACCTAGTGCACGTCAGTTCATGTTTCCTAAGACGTTCAAGCATGTTACCAATTGGAGATCTGCCAGTTTTCTTAAGCCTAACATCGAAATCATTAATCCAATACAACCATAAACAAGTAATCAACACATAATTAACATCTAGGTTTCATTAGATCTAAGCAAACACAAGATAGATCTAGCCTAGCATGATGGAATTAAGACAAGAACAAGATATAGACAACCAACACATAGACATATTGATTGAATTAGAAGAACACTTATCTTAATTACACATGAAAGGGTTCAAGGGCTGAAAACCCTTGAAAAACCTGTAAAATTCGTACTAAGTTCGGCATTAGGGTTTCTCCAAAACTTCTCTTTTTTTTATGAATGAAAACTAGAAAACTATATATAGGAAATTGAGGCTGACGGCGTCAAGACCAAATAGGTGATGCCGTCATCTCGCCGCCAAAAGAATTCTCGGACTGCCTTGATCTACTTCTGACGCCGTCACGTTATAACTTTTTCCAGGCCGTCACGTATTTTACTCTTGACGCTCTTCCTTGTGACGCCTTCATTTCTGTACTGGGTCGTCATGAAAATTACTCTTGACGCCGTCAAAATGTTGCTCTTGACGCCGTCACCTACTGTTCCCAGCTTGGAAAATTAAGTCTTTGGCGTTTTCTTCACTTTTATGCTCCAAAAACGTCCGAATTGCTTCCTTTTCCAGATTTCACTCCCAAAGTACCTAAAATCACAAAAGGAACGATTTAGGGCAATATTTGATCAAATAAATTCAATTCCGGGCTTAAATGACCCCCTAAAAGTGGTTCATTTTTCGCATCATCAAACGGCCCTGGTTAATGAGACTTGCCAGTGACTCTAAATCTCCAGATGCACGACCACGCGGAGGCCTTCTCCAGTCCCACTTGGCGTGCCTATCTATCAGCAACAACACAATTTTTGCTTGTTTCAAGAGCATATAATATGGGAAAACAATTTTTCAAAGGCCCGTGATTTTTTATCCAGCAATTAGTCCAAAAGTGGGTTTGATTACCACTTAGAACTTTTCTTTCCATAAGATTATCCAGATGGATACCCATATTTTCTAGATCCAAACAGCTTCTAACAATATTAGCCCACGTACTAGAGTTGTCTAAGCGACGTGTAGATTGATCAAAGCCCCCGTTAACGCCATAAAGCTCAACAATCACCCTTCTCCATAAAGAGCCACTTTCATTGAGAAAACGCCACTTCCATTTACCAATCAACCCCATATTTTTTGCTTTGATACTTCCGACTCCTAGGCCACCATTTTTGGAGCAAGACATAATTTTCTCCCAGCTAACCCAAACCATTTTCTTCTCATTATCTTTGAAGCCCCAAAAGAATCTTCTTCTAATTGAAGAAGCGAAATCACTGAAGTGGGGGCCTTGAATAATGAAAAATAGTAGAGGGGAAGATTACCTAACACCGATTTAACAAGAGTAAGTCTCCCACCTATAGAAAGCATATTAGCTTTCCAAGATGAGAGCCTTCTAGTGAATTTGTTTACCACATCATTCCAAGCGTTGATTCTATTCATAGTTCTACCAACCGGCAACCCAAGATAGATAAAAGGTAACGAACCATGGGAACAATTAACTGATCTCGCAATACTAGTGACTTCCCCTGGATTAACCCCTATCCCGAATAACCTGCTTTTGTCCAAGTTAACTTTGAGACCGGACACATCGCGAAAACAATTGAGAATATGAATCAAATGACAAACATTTGATTTTGACCATTCACCAAAAAATAATGCATCGTCTGCGAATTGCAAAAGAGATATATTGGAACCGTCATCGCTAAGAGAGAGCCCCTTGAAGATACCTTTATTACAAGCTTCTATAGTATGACTAATAGAAACAAAAACGGCGAGAGTGGGTCGCCTTGCCTTAAACCACGTTCCATTTTAAATTCTTTTGATGGAGAACCATTAATAAGAACCGAAACCGTCGCAGAAGATAGACAAGAAGAAATCCACATACACCACTTTGATCCAAAGTTCATTTGAGACATAATATCAAACAAGAATTCCCAATTCACGCTGTCAAAAGCTTTTTCAAAATCAACTTTAAAAAGAAGCATATTTATTCCTTTACTCTTTGCAATGTTAACAATTTCATTAGCAATCACACATCCATCCAAAATTTGCCTCCCTTTCAAAAATGCGGTCTGGTTTGGACTAATCACTTTATTAATAACACAACTTAATCTTGCCGCTAGCACTTTCGATATAATCTTATACATACTCCCAATTAGACTAATAGGCCGATAATCACTAAGATCAAGAGGGTCTGACTTTTTTGGAATTAAGGTAATGAATGAAGCATTACAACCTCTTGCTAGACTACCATGCTTTTCAAAATGCTTAATGAAATTAAAAAAGTCGAATTTAACCAAGTCCCAGTACCTCTTAATAAACTTGAAGTTGAATCCGTCAGGACCGGGAGACTTAGAGCTAGCACAGTCCCAAACCACCTCTTTGATTTCATCCATGGTAAAATTAGATTCCAACAATGTCACATCTTCAGAGCTTAACTGTCGGAATAGGTTACTTCTGAATTTTGGACGTTTGGGTTTCTTTTCATGGAAGCGACTAGAAAAATGGTCGAAAGCAGCCAAGAGTATTGTCTCAGGGTCCTCTACCCAACCACCATTATAAATCAGCCCATTTATGTTTTTTCGTTTACTATTTTTGTTGACACAAGAATGAAAAAATTTGGTATTCTCGTTACCCTCAACTTCCCACTTTATTTTGCTTTTTTGCTTTAAAGAATCTCTATCTTTTTGCTCGAGTAAGTTTAGGTCCATGAGGAATTCTTCACGTTTCAAACGATCTGCAGAGGTGAGACAACCTTCTTCAGCTTTTGTATCCCACTCTACAAGCCAGTTCTTAATGTCGATCTTTTTGCGCTTCACTTTATCCACATGATCTCGACTCCACTCTTTGATGTTCATTCGTAATTGCTTTAGTTTGTCTTTTAAAACAATATCTTTCGATCCTCTGTACACACCATTATTCCAAGAAGATTGTTCGACATTATCAAAGCCTTCGAAATCCATCCAATGATTAAATATTTTGAAGCACTTTGGACCAAAATTCGCCTCATCGACTGACATCAAAATAGGGCAGTGGTCTGAAACTTCAAGACCTAAAGCCCTAACCTTTGCACATCTCCATATAGATAAAAAGTTATCCGAGACTAAAAAGCTAATACTAATAATCCTAGTCTAACACAAATACATATGAACTAAAAAGCTAATACATATGAACTAAAATTTATAGACTAACACTTGAGCTTATACTAATCCTAGTCTAACACAAATACTAATTCAAAATCTAATACTAATAAGGGTTATTTCTCCATATAGGTAACGAACTTAAAAAAAAAATTCTATGTAAGGTAATAAACTCTCAAAAATATTAAGTTAAGTAACAAAACTCTTAATTTTGTTCAATGTTAGGTAATTATGCCCAATATTGCAACTGGTAACTAGTTGTGCCGGTTACCTTTGTTTGACCCTAAAACACTCATCCTCTCTCTCATCCTTTCTCTCCTCACTTTTCTACAAACCCTAAAACACTCATATCCCTCTCCTCTCTTCTTGTAGCCGCCACCACCTGCAACCCCGTTACCACCGGTCACCGCCGATCACCACTACCAAAACAACACACCACTGTGACCACCACACCCCGTACACCACTAATCCGTGGTGCATGCGACTCAAACCTCACCACCACCACTCATACGCGCCTCGTTTTGTAGTTTTTGTTGCTAGAACAAGTAGATCTGGTGAAGACAAGGTGAAACACACCATTTCACTATGTGAGGTATTTATGGTCGAGTCGTGGTCAAGCCGTGAGCATAAGCTCATGGCCGTGGCTTGTTGTTGCGTTTTAAGCTCATGTTTGTCAATTTTAGTTGTTATTATTTTAAGAGTAGTGATATATACACGGAACCATTTACTTCGTACACAGAATTCTAATATGAAATGACAATCATATCCCTAACATTATTTGTTCCACTTTTGGATCCCTTTTACAGAGTGTTTCCTCCCAATTCATCCTAAAATACCTCTGTTCTTTCATTAATAGCAAACTAAACCACAAAAATTAGGAATTACACTGATTAAATTTTATAGTAACTACATAACTAATTGGTAAGAGCTTGATTAACTTGTTGACCACTGCCATCCTAACGCCACCCGAAACCAAACACTTTTCCCTGAAATCCTTAAGATAGCCCGCTACGGACGTAATGTGGGAAAGTTTTGCATATTTGGTTAAAAAAACCCTGACGTTTCAGGACCCCATTTTCTTGTTATCATCAAAAAGGGACACGAGAAAAACTGTGGTCGAGGTTTATTTATGGGCTCCGATGTGTACCGATGCCGGTGAGAGATTTTTATCGCTACCTTTCCATGGTCATCCGTTTGAAAGACCCCATATTAATTTAGTTTTCAAATAACAGTTGATGACATGTACAAGTTGCGTAAGTGCTAAAAGGCACCAGCGGTGAGATACGATATTGGAATGGGTTTTTGAGTGCTTCGTGATTCATAAATGTTTCTCAAGAATGGTGGGTTATTATTTGATTGAGGTGAACAAAGTCAACAATCAATTCTTTAGCGACAAAAAAGGATGGAATCAGTTTTAGTTGATCAATGTCAAGGGTAGGATAGACATTTCACAGCAAAATTTCTGTGTATGGAGTAAAAAGCTCCGTGTAAATATCAATAGCCTTATTTTTATTTTTTTAGTTTCCGATCGAAGGGTTGGAAAACCCTTGATGAACCGTGGTCGAATTTGGATTTAGAATTAGATGGAGATTGGTTTTGATGGAATTTGTGGTTGGTTTGGAATTGTGGCCGAGACCTAGGTGAAATAGTGATAAACAAGGATGAAAAGAGCATAGCTAATATGCAAAGAAACTTGACAACGCCAAATATAAACATATAGTGTATGGAACATATGACAGTTCACAACTAGCAACACAGATATCGGTTGCTCAGGTTAAAGAAAAATAAATTCTGATATGGGTATATAATAGTATAAAAAATATAACAATGTTTATGTATATAGTTTTACTTGGCAACTTCACTCCTGGTGTGCCCTTTGTGACAACTGGCAAAATAGGGAGCCGTTTTAAAACCCGCATTACATTAAAATTATAATATTGGAATATTTGAAAAGTTTATTGTGACGAGATATTTTACGAACATTGAAATGTGATTTTGATCGTACGATATTTATGGGATTCGATTATTTATTTATGGTTTGGTTTGATTCAGTCGTGATGATTTATTTTGAGATCGTTATTTTGACACTACATTAACTCCGGCACTAGGTTAACCTAACAATTTTAATTATGTTTTAATATCGGTTCGGATATTTATATTTTTGGAACGAGTTTGGTTTGAGAAAGTTGATTGGTTAATTAAAGTTTCGGGATTGGTCCGTGTATTTTACACCAAGTTACTTCACCACCTTAACCTTAATAATATTAACACATTTTATTATTTCAAATGAATAAAGTTTTTTTTTTATTAATAAGAGTAGACTACATATGGTCCTTGTGGTCTTGTCGCCTGGCACCAAAAACACAAACACAACCATATTCACTCTCATCTCTCTTTCTCAATATTTCCCCCATCTCACAAACCCTAGCCGCCGTTCGTATTTCCGGCCACCACCACCTTCACCGCCGCTCCCCCGTCAAAAATAACACCACCAATCAACTCCCCGCGTCATTCTCTATCTGACCCATATAAACACGCGCCCTAAATCTATTCTTTTTCATTCGATTTCACCACCAATTCGTCATTTCTTGTTGTGATTTTGAAGATCCGTTCGAATTAGCCTTGGGAATCGAAGGTAGGATGAGTTTGACTCGTATTTTGGTTTGAGTCGTGACCAAGGGTCACGGGTTTGGTTTCTTTCCGGGTTTTCTTGGATAATAATGCAAGATTCAAATGGGTTTTTGATGAAAATGGATTAAAGAAAATGTTTGGTATCCGGGTTTGTGTTATGCTCGTTGGGTCGAGGCTAACCGAGAGCATTGGCTCTCGGCTTGGGTCTTGGGTGATGTTATTCTTGACCATTTGTTGATTATTTGGATTCTTGGTGCTTATTTGTGATGTTGGTCGACCTTGTGGTCGTGTGGATTCTTGGCCGACACCCCCCAAGGGGGCTGTTTTGGTTCGGTTTGGGCTCAAGGAGCTAGCCGAGACCTATGGGTCTCGGGTGTGGCTTCCGTTTCATGTTTCGAGCATATGTTGACCCGGGTTGACTTGGTAACTCAACCCGTAACTTATTTGGTTTTCGGATATTATGTTACTTGTTGATTTATTATTATTGTTTTGTCGAGATTGTGATGTTTGGACCTTGGTACTTTGGTATATTATTCGGACTCGAAGTGGTATATTTGGATTGCGAGATATTATGGAGATGTGTTGTCGAATGTGGAATTGGGGACCGATTGTGAGACAGTCGATTAGATGACGGAGTTAGGATAGTTGGGTGCCGTAGTCGGACCCTCATGTTGTAGCACGTGGATATGGGATTGATTTGGACGGAGTTGATTTATTATTGTGACTTGATTCTTATATTTGGACTTGGACTATGAGCCGAGAGTCATGACTCGGACATGTGACCAAATTCTATGACTCGATAAATATTTAAAAGTCAAATATTAAAAATTATACTCGTAATAATATTATTGATAATATAATCGTTTACATACGTATATAGACGTGTTAAACGTATATATATATATATATATATATATATATATATATATATATATATATATATATATATATATATATATATATATATATATAAATGCGTATATTAATAATAAGACGATCACGAGTAAACGTATAATAATATAACGATAATTATTATACTATGCAAATAGTGTAATAAATGTCGGAATATTGTTATAAATAACTATAAATAATAAGTCGGGTGAATAATAATTAAAAACGTGATTTTTATAAATTTGGAAACTTATTGAGTTATACGAGTTGTGGTTCTTTAAAGTCCAAGTGGGATTTATATTGTGACTTTTGTGTTGTCACGGATATATGACGATTAATATAAACATTTTATATATCAAGTGACTTATTTAATCGACGGATTAGATCGAGTTAATTGACGATATAAAATGGGTATATTAATGGGCATTGTATCCCACGACGCCCGTAGGTTGTGGTATATGTTTTAGGGTAATAAATTACTATATATCTCGTGGAAATTGGCCGATTCAACGTTATATATAGGGAATTTATAGGACTACGATATATACCAAATAGAATTCTTTGTGCAATGTGCTTTAGGTTGGGTATAATTTTGGAACGATATATTACGTAAATAAATATGGGAGATTATCAAATCGACGGATATGATAAGCTTCGATAATTATTTAAATAATATGTTGGGCTAACATTAGACCTATAGTTGGTTTATTATCTTGCTTGTTGTGGCTTTTTGGTTTGAGTTGTGTCGACCCTTCGCCCATATGGATACCAAACGTCGAATTTCAAATTAATATGAAGTTAATTCGAGAAATGGATATTTTTGGAAAGTAAAATGGAATACGTTCGGGAATGGGAATATTTGAAATTGAGTCATAGCCCCACTTTTACTCTTGAACTTTGTTTTCAATACTTGGGGTGAGAAACGTGCAAATGTTTTATGTGGACTATTATCGCTTCGTTTATTTTAAAACTTGCTATGCTTATAGAACTAGGTAGGATTTGAGCGAGGCCTAGACATGAGCTAGGTAAGCTATTGATTTGGTTATTGAGCGAGGCCTAGATATGAGCTAGGTAAGCTATTGATTTGGTTATAGAGCGAGGCATAGTCCCGAACTAGGTAAGCTATTGATTTGGTTATAGAGCGAGGCCTAGTCCCGAACTAGGTAAGCTATTGATTGGTTGTTGAGCGAGGCCTAGTCCCGAACTAGGTAAGCTATTGGATTGATTTTAGAGCGAGGCCTAGACTTGAGCTAGGTAAGCTATTGATTGGATTGATTTGAGCTATAGCGTGCACCTATAGGGATGATTTGATTTGGTTGGATTATATCGGATGAATTATTTTGGTTGGATGATTGAGGCCTAGTCTAGCTAGCAAGCGTTTTGCGTATACGTCCACTATATTGAGTTATGAATTTAAACCTATGATCTCACCAGCGAAAGCTGACTTTTAGCACGTTTTCTCAGGTAATTAAGTGATGCTTTATGGATGCTTGGGATTGGAGGCTTGGCATTGGCACCGGTTATGGATCTATATTTCTAAAACTCTGATAATTATTGTGGACCTATGTTTATTTCTATTGGGCCTGACTTTGGATGATTTTGGGATAAATGTAAACTTTAAAACCCGTTTTGGTTGTGTTTTTCTTATGTTTACTTTATCTCGTTCTTTCATGACTTTGAATGGATACCAATCCCTGTAGCACCCCGAAAGCTTGTTGAGTCTTCCGCTGTATCAAATTTTGGGGGTGTTACAGATTGGTATCAGAGCCAAGGTTATAGAGAACTAGGTAAATAGACACCTAAACTATAACCAATTTTTATAGAAAACGATCCTCGACCATTGCCCGCCAGCCCGCCAAGCCGAAGCATCATTGTTATTATTGAGGTATTATGAGATTATTGAGATGATTATTAGATTTGAGATTTCTTGAGATGATTTGAGGTTTTGAGGTTTATTGATTTAGTGATATGATGGCGTTTTGTGGAATTATATGGCTTAATTGTTTTACGAATGATTTTAGTAATGCGGTATTTTAAGTCTTTCTTGATATATATGATTGGGAATTATATGATGATTTTGATATGGTATTTTGAGTTCGCGGTTTAGTTGTTTTGAAACACTTACACCTACCCTACGCCGTTGTTACAAATCATAGCCTCCTTTGCACGTGTCATTATTAAGAATTGTTATTGCTAGTACCCGTCGCCCCTCGTAGATCACTATGGCCCCTGATGACCCATACGTGTTGGTCATGCGTTCGGCCACTACTTTCTCGTCTCATTGTCGCCCTAAGTCACCGATTTTATCGCCTCGTGGTTCACCTGCTCAGAGATGACGATTGATAGAGTACCCCTCCGATGAGGAGTATGAGGAGGAGTACGAGGGTGAGCAGAATGATAACCCTCAAGATGAGGAAGAGAATGATGACCCTCAGGATGAGGAAGAGGATGATCCTCGGGAGGAGGAGATGCCTGATGATGATGAGTCGCTAGCACTTTCAGCTCATTCTGCGAAGCCTGATTCCCCGATACATCCGTTAGAACCGGTTTCACCTGATCATCCGTTTTTGTTTGATTCACCACCTGGTAGTCCTGTGGCGTCGGATGCACCTTCTGAGGTTTCTGCTGAGCATGCAGAGTTAGGTGAGACTGGTAGGATGTGGGCTCAGATTACTGCACAGGGCGAGAGGATCTCGCGGATGTCTGACCGACTTGAGATGATTATTGCTGAGTTTATTGCTGAGTTTGTTGCTGAGTTGAGAGTTGATTTGACTACTGTCATGGGCAGGACGACAACGATTAGGAGAGGTATGATGGAGATACATGAGCAGATAGAGATTCTGCAGAGAGGTTTCCTCACGGCTCGCGAGGCAGATCGCAAGCTGTGGCAGAGGAACACGGAGCTAGAGAAGGAGGTTGCAGACCTCAAGAGGGATAGTGATACTCGCAGTGTCGAGTTGGAATCATTATGGAGAGAATTGGATAATTTGAGATCAGAGTTGAGGAGTCTACGCCAGCATCATGGCTAGATCAATTTGGATTTGTGTTGCTTCTTAAGCCAGGGCGTACTTGGTTAGGAGAGCTAGTTATTCTAACTCTTAAGTCATGTTAATCGGATTGTATGTTCGTCTCGTATGGAACGTTTAGTATTTATTATGTCTTTTGGTATTTTGGAACGCAGTATCGATCGCTACTTGTATGGACGATGGTGATTTCGTATGATATTCTACGGTTTTTGGCATACATGGAGAATTGTGTTCCTATTTGCGTGGTTGATATTGTGTTGGTATTATGTTCGTATTTCGACTTTCACCAATCGGATTCTTGTTGGACGTTATGGTATGTGTTATTGGAGACTTATGAACCTTGTATTGTGATTTCAATCAATGACTGTACGACGAAACCCTGTCAGAGCTACCCGAACTGGAACTGCCGCTACTACCCCTAGTCGCCGAGGACGCCGTCCTACTCGAAATGTTGAAACCCCTACTCCTGATAACCTGTACACTACTAACCGCAACAACAGGAATCAAAATGTTGATGTTCAGGGAGACAATGATCATGTTCCACTTAACGCATCTACTGTGGATCAAGCAATGATCAATCAACTTGTGGAGCAACGAGTTGCTGAACTACTGGCTGAGTCAAATCATTCCAACAATTCTGCTGGAACTTTTCCGCCTGTTCGTGTTGGTGGATGTCACTACAAGGAGTTTAAGATTTGTGGACCTATTGAGTTTGGTGGAACTGAAGGAGTGGTTTACTTGGTCAGGTGGATAGAGAAGACTGAGTCAGTGTTTAATGTCAGTGGTTGTGCGGAGAATACGAAGGTAAAGTTTGCTTCTTTTACTTTCAAGGATGAAGCTTTAACTTGGTGGAACAATTACCGTAACTCGGTTGGGAGTGATGTGGCTTATGCTATGACTTGGGAGCAATTTAAGTCTTTGCTGATTCAGACTTACTGTCCACGGAATGAGATTAAGAAGCTGGAGATTGAGTTCTGGAACCATAAGGTGAAAGGTACCGATATGGCAACTTACAATCACCGTTATCGAGAGTTAGCCTTACTTTGTCCCGATATGGTTAGGACTGAGACTCAAAGGATTGAGAGGTATACCGATGGGTTGCCAGTAGCTACAAGGAACGATGTGATTTCTGCTAAGCCTGCAAACATTCATGAGGCTATCACTATTGCTCAACAATTGATGGACTAGTTGGCATTAGAAGAAGCTGAGAAAGACAAGAATGAAAAGAGGAAGAGGGATAATCATTCTAAAGGTAAGGATCGTCGAAACAAGCGACAAACAACTACTAGAGCTTATGCTATGGGAGATGGAGACAAGAAAAACTACAATGGAGATGCACCCAAGTGTAATCGATGTTATAAACATCATTCTGGTCGATGTACTGTGATGTGCAAGAATTGCTCTAGGATGGGACACATAGCTAAGGACTGTAGAGCTCGACCACTTGCCATGGTTCAAGCTACTCCTGAAACTATGAGTAAGGCAAATGTTACTTGTTATGGACGTGGAAAGAAGGGAAATTATAGGAATGAGTGTAGGGAATCGTGGAACCGAGGAAATCAAGGATCGGGTGGTAATGGGTACAATCATGGAAACCGTGGAGCTGGAGGAAACCGTGGACGACAAGATAATGGGGACCAACGTGTGGAAGCTGGAACTACTCATGGAAGAGTGTATGCACTTGGGAACGAGAGAGGAGAAGATCTGAATGTCGTTACTGGTACGTTCCTTCTCAATAATCGTTATGCTTCCATACTATTTGATACTGGTGCCGATAAGAGTTTTGTGTCCACTAAGTTTTCACCCTTGCTAGAGAAACCCCCAATGGCCTTAGGAATTGCTTATGAGGTAGAGTTAGCTAACGGGAACATAGAGAGGATTAGGACTATCATTCGCGGTTGTACGTTAAACTTTCTGAATCGTCCTTTCAACATAGATCTTCTACCCGTCACATTAGGAAGTTTTGATGTCATTATTGGTATGGATTAGTTGTCGAAATATCGTGCTCATATAATTTGCGATGAGAAGATCGTGTGGGTGCCATACGGCAAGGAGATTCTGAACATACCAGGAGATAGAAAGGATTTGAGAGGCCCATCTAGATTAGCGGTCATATCTTGCACTAAGTTGCCGAAGCTAATGGAAAAAGGAAGTTGCCTTTTCTTAGCTCAAATTTCTGAGAAAGGAGGGAAGGAGAAAAAGGAAAGGTGCATTGGAGATGTACCTATAGTTCGTGATTTTTCGGATGTGTTTCCCGATGATTTGTCGGGAATTCCGCCTACTAGACAAGTGGAATTTCAAATTGAGTTGATACCTGGTGCTGCACCTGTAGCACGAGCGCCTTATCGTCTTGCACCTACTGAATTGGAAGAGTTGTCGAAACAACTAGCGGAGTTAGCCGAAAAAGGATTTATAAGACCAAGTTCTTCACCTTGGGGAGCCCCGGTCTTATTTGTGAAGAAGAAGGATGGATCGTTTTGCATGTGTATTGATTATCGAGAGTTGAACAAGTTAACGGTGAAGAATAGATACTCGTTACCGAGGATCGACGATTTGTTCGATCAGCTTCAAGGATCGAGTGTGTATTCGAAGATCGATTTGAGATCGGGATATCCTCAGCTTCGAGTTCGCGAGGAAGATATTCCGAAAACGGCTTTCAGAACCCGTTACGGGCATTTCGAGTTTCAGGTAATGCCGTTTGGGTTGACTAACGCACCGGCGGTATTCATGGATCTCATGAATCGGGTGTGTAAGCCTTACTTAGATAAGTTTGTGATTGTGTTCATTGATGACATTCTGATTTATTCGAAGAGTGAGAAGGAGCATGAGGAGCATCTAAGACTTATCTTAGAATTACTCAGGAAGGAGAAACTGTGTGCCAAGTTTTCGAAATGTGAATTTTGGATTCTGACAGTACAATTTCTGGGTCATGTGATCGATAGACAAGGAGTTCATGTGGATCCTGCTAAGATCGAAGCGATTAGAGATTGGGCTGCACCTACGACCCCAACAGAAGTTCGTCAATTTTTGGGATTAGCCGGTTATTACCGAAGATTCATTGAGGGATTTTCGAAGATAGCAAAGCCGTTGACCAAATTGACTCAAAAGAGTGTTAAGTATGAATGGGGAGATAAGGAAGAGGAAGCATTTCAGTTACTTAAGGAGATGTTGTGTAGTGCTCCTATCTTGGCGTTACCTGAAGGTAACGAGGACTTCGTCGTCTATTGTGACGCTTCTCATAAAGGTTTAGGAGCTGTGTTAATGCAACGAGAGAAAGTGATAGCTTATGCTTCCCGACAGCTCAAGAAGCACGAGAAGAACTACACCACCCATGATTTGGAGTTAGGTGCTGTAGTTTTTGCTTTGAGGATATGGAGACATTACTTGTATAGAACCAAGTGTGTAGTGTTTACTGACCACAAAAGTCTGCAACACATTTTGAACCAAAAAGAGCTCAACATGAGACAACGACGTTGGATTGAGTTGCTAAGCGATTACGATTGTGAAATTCGCTACCATTCGGGTAAAGCAAACGTTGTTGCTGATGCTCTTAGTCGAAAGGAGAGAATTCCACCGTTACGAGTTAGGTCATTAGGAATGACTATCGTATCGCCATTACCGTCTCAAATATTAGAAGCTCAAATGGAAGCATTGAAAGCAGAGAATCGAGCTGCTGAAAACATATTTGGGATGGCAGAAAATGAGAAGGGATTTGTTAAGCGTTCTGATGGAGTATTATGTTTTGGAGAGAGAAGTTGGGTACCATTGTATGGAGGAATTCGAGAGTTGATTATGCATGAGTCGCATAAGTCAAGATACTCTATTCATCCTGGGTCTGACGAGATGTACCAGGATTTGAAAAAGTTATATTGGTGGCCAAATATGAAGGCAGATATAGCGTTGTATGTTAGTAAGTGTTTGACTTGCTCTAAGGTTAAAGCTGAACATCAAAGACCGTCAGGATTTTTGACGCAGCCATAACTCCCGGTTTGGAAGTGGGAGCGGATTACGATGGACTTTATTACCAAATTACCAAAGACAGCTAGCGGTTGCGACGTTATATGGGTAATTGTGGATCGATTGACTAAGTCTGCTCATTTCCTGGCAATTAGTGAAGATGATAGTGTGGATAAACTTGCGAGGTCGTATGTGAAGGAGATTGTTTCTCGTCATGGAGTTCCGATATCGATTATTTCTGATCGCGACAGCCGCTTCACGTCAGCATTGTGGCGATCACTTCAAACCGCTTTGGGGACGAGACTTGATATGAGTACTGCATACCACCCCCAAACTGATGGTCAAAGTGAGAGAACTATTCAGACTTTGGAGGATATGCTTCGTGCATGCATCATAGACTTTGGTAAAGGCTGGGAGAAATATCTACCCCTTGCGGAGTTCTCCTACAACAATAGCTACCACACAAGTCTTAAGGCTGCACCATTTGAAGCTTTGTATGGTCGTAAATGTCGTTCACCTATTGGTTGGGCAGAAGTTGGAGATAGCCAACTCACAGGCCTTGAGCTTATTTTGGAAACTACTGAGAAGGTAACGCAAATTCGAGATCGACTGCAAGCAGCTAGAGATAGGCAGAAAAGCTACGTTGATCAGAGGCGTAAACCCCTAGAATTCCAGGTTGGAGACAAAGTGATGCTGAAAGTCTTGCCTTGGAAGGGTGTGATACGTTTTGGGAAACGTGGGAAACTAAATCCCCACTACATTGGACCATTTCTTATCTTGGAAAGAATTGGGCCCGTAGCTTATCGATTGGAATTGCCAATGGAATTGAATAAAGTTCATGATGTGTTTCATGTTAGCAATCTGAAGAAATGTCTTTCGGAGGAAACGCCAGTTATACCAATCAAGGATATTCGTGTGGATGAGAGTTTGAATTTTGTGGAAGAGCCGATTGAGATAATGGATAGAGAGATCAAACGACTTAAGAGAAGTCGTATTCCGCTCATCAAAGTTCGTTGGAATTCGCGGCATGGACCGGAATTCACGTGGGAACGTGAGGATGAGTTTCGAAAGAGATATCCGAAGCTTTTTACTTCGTAGATGGGTTGTTCTGAGAGAAACCCGGGACGAGTTTCTTCTGAGGCTGGGAGGATGTGACAACTGGCAAAATAGGGAGCCGTTTTAAAACCCGCATTACATTAAAATTATAAGTTGGGAATATTTGAAAAGTTTATTGTGACGAGATATTTTACGAACGTTGAAATGTGATTTTGATCGTACGATATTTATGGGATTCGATTATTTATTTATGGTTTGGTTTGATTCAGTCGTGATGATTTATTTTGAGATCGTTATTTTGGCACTACATTGACTCCGGCACTAGGTTAACCTAACTATTTTAATTATGTTTTAATATCGGTTCGGATATTTATATTTTTGGAACGAGTTTGGTTTGAGAAAGTTGATTGGTTAATTAAGGTTTCGGGATTGGTCCGTGTATTTTACACCAAGTTACTTCACCACCTTAACCTTAATAATATTAACACATTTTATTATTTCAAATGAATAAAGTTTTTTTTTTTTTTTTTTTTTTTTTTTTTTTTTTTTTTTTTTTTTTTAATAAGAGTAGACTACATATGGTCCTTGTGGTCTTGTCGCCTGGCACCAAAAACACAAACACAACCATATTCACTCTCATCTCTCTCTCTCAATATTTCCCCCATCTCACAAACCCTAGCCGCCGCTCGTATTTCCGGCCACCACCACCTTCACCGCCGCTCCCCCGTCAAAAATAACACCACCAATCAACTCCCCGCGTCATTCTCTATCCGACCCATATAAACACGCGCCCTAAATCTATTCTTTTTCATTCGATTTCACCACCAATTCGTCATTTCTTGTTGTGATTTTGAAGATCCGTTCGAATTAGCCTTGGGAATCGAAGGTAGGATGAGTTTGACTCGTATTTTGGTTTGAGTCGTGACCAAGGGTCACGGGTTTGGTTTCTTTCCGGGTTTTCTTGGATAATAATGCAAGATTCAAATGGGTTTTGATGAAAATGGATTAAAGAAAATGTTTGGTATCCGGGTTTGTGTTATGCTCGTTGGGTCGAGGCTAACCGAGAGCATTGGCTCTCGGCTTGGGTCTTGGGTGATGTTATTCTTGACCATTTGTTGATTATTTGGATTCTTGGTGCTTATTTGTGATGTTGGTCGACCTTGTGGTCGTGTGGATTCTTGGCCGACACCCCCCAAGGGGCTGTTTTGGTTCGGTTTGGGCTCAAGGAGCTAGCCGAGACCTATAGGTCTCGGGTGTGGCTTCCGTTTCATGTTTCGAGCATATGTTGACCCGGGTTGACTTGGTAACTCAACCCGTAACTTATTTGGTTTTCGGATATTATGTTACTTGTTGATTTATTATTATTGTTTTGTCGAGATTGTGATGTTTGGACCTTGGTACTTTGGTATATTATTCGGACTCGAAGTGGTATATTTGGATTGCGAGATATTATGGAGATGTGTTGTCGAATGTGGAATTGGGGACCGATTGTGAGACGGTCGATTAGATGACGGAGTTAGGATAGTTGGGTGCCGTAGTCGGACCCTCATGTTGTAGCACGTGGATATGGGATTGATTTGGACGGAGTTGATTTATTATTGTGACTTGATTCTTATATTTGGACTTGGACTATGAGCCGAGAGTCATGACTCGGACATGTGACCAAATTCTATGACTCGATAAATATTTAAAAGTCAAATATTAAAAATTATACTCGTAATAATATTATTGATAATATAATCGTTTACATACGTATATAGACGTGTTAAACGTGTATATATATATATATATATATATATATATATATATATATATATATATATATATATATATATATATATATATATATATATATATAAATGCGTATATTAATAATAAGACGATCACGAGTAAACGTATAATAATATAACGATAATTATTATACTATGCAAATAGCAATGTTGCAAAAATCGTGAATCGGTACTGAGGCGGTCGGAGGCCTTGTAGCGTTTTTTAGCCGATTAATCGGCCCAAAACCTTGTAATCGCCGATTAATCGGCCGATTACCTTGTAAAACTCTCCAAGTTCCAGGGCCTTGTAGCTTGTAATCGTCGATTAATCGGCCTTGTAGGCCTTGTTTTGCAACATTGGCAAATAGTGTAATAAATGTCGGAATATTGTTATAAATAACTATAAATAATAATTCGGGTGAATAATAATTAAAAACGTGATTTTTATAAATTTGGAAACTTATCGAGTTATACGAGTTATGGTTCTTTAAAGTCCAAGTGGGATTTATATTGTGACTTTTGTGTTGTCACGGATATATGACGATTAATATAAACATTTTATATATCAAGTGACTTATTTAATCGACGGATTAGATCGAGTTAATTGACGATATAAAATGGGTATATTAATATGCATCGTATCCCACGACGCCCGTAGGTTGTGGTATATGTTTTAGGGTAATAAATTACTATATATCTCGTGGAAATTGGCCGATTCAACGATATATATAGGGAATTTATAGGCCTACGATATATACCAAATTGAATTCTTTGTGCAATGTGCTTTAGGTTGGGTATAATTTTGGAACGATATATTACGTAAATAAATATGAGAGATTATCAAATCGACGGATATGATAAGCTTCGATAATTATTTAAATAATATGTTGGGGCTAACATTAGACCTATAGTTAGTTTATTATCTTGCTTGTTGTGGCTTTTTGGTTTGAGTTGTGTCGACCCTTCGCCCATATGGATACCAAACGTCGAATTTCAAATTAATATGAAGTTAATTCGAGAAATGGATATTTTTGGAAAGTAAAATGGAATACGTTCGGGAATGGGAATATTTGATATTGAGGAAATGATTTCTGAACGAGTTTGATATTGTTAGGTAGTGTCGAGTCTGTAGTCGCCGTTACGTTAGTTGCTTGAGTTTGCTTACGTCTTTCTTCTATCGATTTCTTTTGTGGATTTCTGGACTTGAGGTGAGTCATAGCCCCACTTTTACTCTTGAACTTTGTTTTCAATACTTGGGGTGAGAAACGTGCAAATGTTTTATGTGGACTATTATCGCTTCGTTTATTTTAAAACTTACTATGCTTATAGAACTAGGTAGGATTTGAGTGAGGCCTAGACATGAGCTAGGTAAGCTATTGATTTGGTTATTGAGCGAGGCCTAGACATGAGCTAGGTAAGCTATTGATTTGGTTATAGAGCGAGGCCTAGTCCCGAACTAGGTAAGCTATTGATTTGGTTATAGAGCGAGGCCTAGTCCCGAACTAGGTAAGCTATTGATTGGTTGTTGAGCGAGGCCTAGTCCCGAACTAGGTAAGCTATTGGATTGATTTTAGAGCGAGGCCTAGACTTGAGCTAGGTAAGCTATTGATTGGATTGATTTGAGCTATAGCGTGCACCTATAGGGATGATTTGATTTGGTTGGATTATATCGGATAGATTATTTTGGTTGGATGATTGAGGCATAGTCTAGCTAGCAAGTGTTTTGCGTATACGTCCACTATATTGAGTTATGAATTTAAACCTATGATCTCACCAGCGAAAGCTGACTATTAGCACGTTTTCTCAGGTAATTAAGTGATGCTCTATGGATGCTTGGGATTGGAGGCTTGACATTGGCACCAGTTATGGATCTATATTTCTAAAACTCTGATAACTATTGTGGATCTATGTTTATTTCTATTGGGCCTGACTTTGGATGATTTTGGGATAAGTGTAAACTTTAAAACCCGTTTTGGTTGTGTTTTTCTTATGTTTACTTTATCTCGTTCTTTCATGACTTTGAATGGATACCAATCCCCGTCGCACCCCGAAAGCTTATTGAGTCTTCCGCTGTATCAAATTTTGGGGGTGTTACACCCTTGAACCAGAACAAAGCAAATTTATTGTAAGAAAAGGCTTCTTAAGCCCTTAGACCCTCTCTGATATCCCAGTTTAGTACTACCCGTAATCATATTTGATCTGGCTCTATTCGCCAATCAGCATGTGGTGGTGGTGGCTGGAGCGGTGGTGGTGGCCCATCTGGTTTTTTTTAATATAATATAACAAAAAGACAAAAATATAGTGAAAAGACTAAAGCCCTTCTTTGCTAACAGTCAAACGTAGTCGAAGGTCATATTAACTAACTTTGCAGGTTGCACAAAGTTTGGTTGACTAACTTAGTATTTTCGAGAGTTTATTACCTAACATAGAAATTTTTTCTAAGTTTATTACATATATGGAGAATAAACTAGACTTTAGAACACAAATGACCTTGTACACATTACTCCTTTTGTTTCAACATGTACTTGTAGTATATACATGTAGGCCTTCTTTTGTTAATATCAAAATTACCCATGGTACTGTTAAAACCGGTTCTTTGATAACTTTGCTTGTGGTGCAGTTATATAATTGGTCATTGCATTTGGTTAGTTATCATATGCTATCTTAAAGGTGTCCATTGGGGACCAAGTTGGTTGCTTTTACCAAAGGATGAGTGGATAAAATTTGAAACTCTTCTAATATTACTAGAAAGGTACCCGTGTAATGTGGCAGCGGGTATTTGTAACTATATTTTGCATTATTCGGTTACACATTTAGTTCCCTTTATGCTTTATAAGTAGAGATGTTAGAGACGGTTATAACAAATAATTTTATTTGAACAACCAACTTTCTTCCTAACAAACTTCCTAATCAACTTGCTTTCTAACTAACTTCCTAACCAACTTGTTTTCTAACCAATTAATTTTGAAATACTTCCATAATAAGCAAGTAAAAGTCTGAATTTTAAGCCTTTATAATTATAAAATAGTTCCAAATGCATTATATAGTAGTATAGATACTTCTATAGTTCCATCTATTTGAGAACAGAACCAATTTATTTTAAAAGACCTTTGCATATTTGATACGCAGATTTGCTTAAACAGTGTAGACTTTGTCCGCAGAGTGGATACGATGATACTCCGTAAGTAAGAAAAAAATATGTAACATGTCAAGTAGACAAGTACAGTATATTTTAGTTCCTAGTTCCAGTTTACGTTATACATCAGTTTTACTTAATTGTGTCATACGTTATACATCAGTTTTACTTAATTGTGTCACTAATAAACTTTTCTTGCCATACAATAAAAAGGTAAGTAATGCGTAGGGCAACAGACCAGTCAACGGTGATGCAGATTTGCAAAGATATTTATTTACTAGCGATGCTTTTAATTGTGAAGCAACTGGGGTGGAATTTGACTTTTCCTTTTGTGATTTATTGACCCAATTTACTCTTTCAGTTATAGTTGGTGTCGTATGCCTAGAGTTATTACCAATATTCTTTTGGGCAAAATAACAAAAAAGATAGGTCGAATAATTGTCCTTTTTATATTTCACTACAGAAGTTAATTAAGTCAAAATTTTAAAAGCTTATTTGTTGACGGCAAAGATATGCATACATGGCAACAGAATGAAATATTATACGTTATGCGATAGAGCATTTTCAGGTTCGCTAAACTACTTAGTCCAATTACAAAGAAGCTTATTAAATATATATAAAAAAAAAATCAATTGAAGGAGAAAAGCTTTGCATCATTTAAAATTAGCTAAATTTTCGGTCTTTTGGATGATAAAACAACATCATTATAGTAACGCCAAAGTTGCCAAATTGTAGTATGAAACACAACACCCAAAAGAAGAATGTATGCAGTTGGCAGACTTGCTCGATCTGCATACGTGATTAGCTCATCAAGACTAGAGAATGAGTGTTTTGTATATTCCACCATTTAAAAATCTCCAACCAAGTATCTTTTGCTAAAAATGAGAGGTGAGGTAACACACCGTGTGTAAGTTAATACCTCGTGAGTCTAATTGCATCAAGTCGTAAAAGCCTTTATTCGCCACTCTCCAATATGAGAAATTTCCCTGAATCGCGGTGAGGTTATTCCTAAAAGCTATGCTACTATTATTTTCATCCATAGTTTTCATATTTATAAATTTATCTTATTTCATGTGTCACAATAAAACAAGTTAAAACGTAGCAAAACACGTCATATATTAACAAGAAAATGTAATTCCTCATACATGTCATTTTACATCACCTGTGTTAATCATATCTATGATGATTCACACACTTGATATAGGATGATATGTAAGAGGATGAGTAGCAATTAGCATTTCTCGTAGTATTATTATAAACAATTTATAAGAAAACATTTGCATGTGGAGCAGAAAAAAAGCAACTAACAAGTATAAAACAAATAAACAGAATCAAATGTACAAAAGCTTTAAATCAAAGCGAATTATCTCATATACATATATAATACAAAGTTTATTAGTCATAAATTTTGTTTAAAGATTATCATAATATATATAGATAATATGAGACATGCAAGATAATCGATAAGCTAGTTAAAACAGTAACTTGCTTCTAGATAATATACTCAGGTTCAAACTTCACTAGTCACTCCTAAGTCCTGACATGATGTTTATATATTATAATTAGACTTTTATAAATATTACATTATCAACTCTTAATACCAGTAATTTAGATTATAAGTAAATGTTTCATTTATTGTTCAAAAAAAAAAAAAAAAAGTAAATGTTTCATTTTATTTTCAGGTTTTCAATAATTTATTAGGTTTAATTTCTATTTTCATCATCATATAAATTTTTACTACAAATAATAAAATGCCTAATTTTTGTTTTTGTATTTTTGATGTTATAAATACTTTATAGTTAAGAGATTGCCTACATGATTTTTTTTCCTACACATGAGTAGTGTTGACTTAAAAAATGTATTTACAAGCGTTCCCTTTATGTATATTAATCACCTAAAAATATAATTTCTGGCTGTTGTTGTTTTCTAATTAAATGAATATGTACAATGAAAAAATGTTCACTATTCATGATGTAACCGTATAAACATTCGTTAAAATGATGCATTTATACGCCAATACCAAGAAATATTTTTTTTGCAATTTCAACATAAACAGATGATAGCTACTCCACATTAAAGTGCAATACCATGTAGGTATACTCGCTAGGTACATAATTAATCAAAACATCTAAATCACTTGTAAAGAAAGTTAATACCAATCGGTACCATCGCCAACCATAACTTAATTGATCCTAATGCAACAACATCAACGCCTTATTAGTATTACACTTATTCAAATATACTGCGAAATAATAATAATAATAATAATAATAATAATAATAATAATAATAATAATAATAATAATAATAATAAATAAATAAATAAATAAATAAATAAATAAATGATTTTTTTCACATCTTTTATGTTTTAATAAAAAAAATATAAAATTCATCTAAAATCTCCACTAATTGTTAGCTCTTCATCGATGTTATGGATATACATATTTGTGAACTTTTTTCGAACAACGAAAATTTATTAAAAACATAAAACGGCTAGCAAAAAGCTCGACAAAGAAACAAGAAGTCAAGAAGAAATAACCCAAAACAAACTATAAGTAACAACACCCGAGACATGAAACCAAACAGTCCTGAAAGAGAAGACCTACACCAAGAGTTTAACACCCAATCATTCCAGTTAGAGATATTCCCGCAACTTCTGCTATGAATCCAAAGGTGAGATCTAGCTTTGATCTTTGTTACCACAACGTTTGTGCTCATATCTTTGTTTTTAAAAATCTTTTCGTTTCGATGTTTTCACATCACACATGACATAATAGGAATAATAGCGACAAAAGTTTTTGTGAACCGGTTAATGTGTTTTATAATTAGTAATTTTTTTTGCTAAATGTATTTCAGAACATTCTTAGTAAAAATGTTATAGTATTTGTTGACAAGTTTCTCATCTTTATTTCTAACATGAGTGACAATATATGTATTTTGAACTGACTATCTGCATAAATTGACTATAAGTTTTAAGTTTTATATAGTTATGACTTATGACAATTTTTTTTTTTTTTTTTTTTTTTTTTTTGAACATGACTTATGACAATTTGATATCATTATTTTAAGAAAAACATAAACTTATAGTTTACCGTACTTTTATTTACAAGTTTACGTGGAAAGCAATCTGAGGGTCAAATGTAAACACTGAAATTTCTGTCCATCTATACCAAACAAATGTGACAAATCATTGATTGGGTGCACCCTATCATTTATCACCACTTGTTATTTGTCCTCCTTCCTTTTACACTATACCTTATTTTCCCATCTATATATATTACTTGTATCCTATCTCCTTGTTCACCAATTTCTTCTCTTCCATTTTCTCAATCTCTCTCTTTATTTTCTATTTGTCTAAACATTTTTGTGTTCTTCACTTTAAGGTGTTCGTATTCGTGTCTCAACAAACGTACAGTTGATTACTAGATATACTTGTGACAAATGGAGCTTGGAAGCATTCTTGATTTTCTTGATAACAAGACGATTCTAGTCACCGGTGCAACTGGATTTCTCGCTAAAAGTATCACATCTCTCTCTAGATACGGATAATATCTTAATATGTTAATGTACATGTGTGCATGTATATGTATGACATGCATATATCAATGAGAAGTAGAGAACATATTGACTACAACTTTTTGTACGTACTCACATGTTATTGAGTTACGAAGTATTTTTATGGAGACATGTGCTCTTATTTTAAAAAGGTGTTACGGATTCTGAAACAAATACGACATTGACGTCTATATATGTTATTTGATGATTAAGTTATAAAGTTCATTTAGCAAAATCTCCTTTTTGTCAGGGAATTATGCATGCATAGTTCTCGATGGATATAACCTAACCTGCTTTGTTTTTATGCAGTATTTGTGGAGAAGATACTGAGGGTTCAACCAAATGTGAAGAAGTTGTATCTTCTTGTGAGGGCTACTGATACCAAATCCGCATTGCAACGCTTCAACACTGAGGTATATATCGCTTTTAAGTAATACACGTACATGTATGCCTAACACAACTACAAATTACAGATTTTTTTTTATTACATTTTCATTATCTATGCAGCAAGATTATTTATATATGTGAAAGGATTACTCTGTACTAGGTTTCCATCATTTTCATATCAATTAAGACACAACGAACTAGCAAAGCATTAACTTTTGTTATATATGTATCATAGGGTCCATTCAACAGTTGTATATAATAGAAACATAACATATTCATATATAAGAACAAACATTAATCACTTGTTGATCTACTAATCACAAGCTTGATTAGAGCCAATAACATGTGCGTCATTTACGTCAGTACACTATACAGTTATTGAGCATGTCCGCATAGCACATGTTTTGTTAGGAAAAGTTTAAATTCTCTTACCTAATGGTTTGTGTATCCATGCGACAATTTTGAATAAAATCTAGGAGGATATTTTACTTGTTTCTTGTCTCATAAATTCTAGAAATTATTAGTAGATGTAGCTCAACTTACATGTAAATGCTTATTAAATAATGGTAGATCGACTTCATAGATAGCGGTTAGTTGACTATTAAAAGAAATAATAAAAGAAATGCAGGAAAATAATTATTCAAGTTCAAATTTATGAATTCACTTTACTTTTCTTTTTCTACGGTGATCTCAAGAAGCTATATATATGAAAAAGTTAGACACATAAATTATTAGAACTCGAGATTGCACTTGAGATACTACTAGATGGAGCTTTGCTTTTCAATCTAGCAATATTTGGAATGATATAAGTTTGAATTGTATTAGTTGTATCAAATTAATCAAATCCAATTAGACAACATATATCTTTAGGTACACGTATGTAATTTGTATATATTTTTTGCATGAACATTTATAGGCAGTTGCAAAGGACTTGTTCAAAATCTTAAAAGAGAAGTACGGTACAAATCTCCAATCATTCTTGTCGGAAAAAGTTACTCCGGTCGCCGGGGACATCACATATGAAAATTTGGGAGTAAAAGACTCCGATTTGATCCAAGAGATGTGGAGAAATGTTGATGTTGTTGTGAATGTAGCTGCCACCACCAACTTTGATGAACGGTATAACTAACTTCATATTTATTTAATTATTGAAGATGACATATATACACTTCAGTTTTATATAAACTATTGGCAGTAAATAAAAGTTGTTTTATTATAAGCTATGTGTTATGGTCCAAGCTAGTTATGCAAAACCTAAAGAAACTTTACCCAAGGGATTAATATACTCCAAGAACGACTCATGTATTAGATATGAGTTCATCTTCCGAAACATCTATGTTTAAATTAATTTGTGGTCTAAAAATGATATTACTGCTTATTTATATACTCGTATGTATTTAACTAAAAATTAAACTTTTATAACTTTGGGTGTTGATGTCATTAGCATTCGGATAGATTTTCACGTGTAAAAGTTAAGTTTGTGATAATATATTATGAAACTTTTCACAAAAACTTTTGGTGCTGCTTACAAACCGTGATTAATTATCCGAGTATATTTATAAAAAAAGCAAAAGAAAAATCTGAATATTTACTGTAATTCATTTATCCTTAATAAGTCATTATTTTTTATTAAATATTATTCTTTAATTATTTGCAGATATGACATTGCGTTAGCTTTGAACACTTTTGGAGCTAAAAATGTATTCAATTTTGCTGCCAAATGCGCTAAAATAAAGTTGCTTCTCCATGTATCTACTGGTAAGATCGATTTACACACACTTAGCTAATCAGTAGTAGCCTATTTATTTTTGAAACAAAAATAATGGCCAATCCGGCCTCCTAATTAACATTATTGTTGTGTTCTGTGGAAATTAAATAATACCAAAAATTAGGATATAAGAAAAAACCGAAAACATGTTATTCTCTACATGCAGTCTAGTATGCGGGTTCTAGAAATGGCTGAAATGTATATGTACATGGAGAAGATAGTTCGTGTTTAAATAGCTAATGAAGTTTAAATTATTTTGATTCAGCTTATGTTTCTGGTGAAACACCTGGTCTTATACTAGAAACTCCATATCGTTTGGGAGAGGCACTTAATGGTGCTACCGGACTAGACATCAACACAGAGAAGAAAATTATTGAAGAAAAACTTAAAGAACTTAGTTATGATGAAACCGCAACTGATAAATCCATTACATTGGCCATGAAAGATTTGGGTATTGAAAGGTAAAAAATTGTTTTCCTTTCACCATTAAATATAAGTTTTACGTTTTAATCAATAAATGATTAGTTACCAATGAATATTTGTTTCTTTCATTGTAGGGCAAATAAATATGGATGGCCCAATACGTATGTTTTTACTAAGGCCTTGGGAGAAATGCTTCTAGGAAGCATGAAAGGAAACATGCCGTTGGTCATCCTTCGGCCAACTATCATCACTAGCACATATAAAGAACCCTTCCCTGGATGGATCGAAGGCATAAGGTAATTCCTTGCTTCTCTTTCAAAAACGTTTTAAGACAAATTCACTTTTTCTCTATGAATAAATCAATTAAATTAAACTAAGATATTCGTATTCCAAAACTACAGGACAATTGATAGCTTGGCAGTTGGTTATGGCAAGGGCAGGTTAGATTGTTTCCTTGGCGATCCTGAATCTACAATTGACGTGGTAAGTTGTTTAAGCAAGTTTATTTCATATTTTCCAGCTAGTTCAACTTATTAGAATTGAAGTAGCTAAACATTGTTCCATATGTTATAAAGAAATTTAGAAATTGGTAATCTTACGCTGGAATGAAAATGTCATTGCTAATACTACATTTTATAGCAAAAAAAGAAATAATTAAGATATACTAAACAAGGTTATGTATTTATATAGGGTGATGCATAAGGGTTTTTAATTAACAAATTTCATTGACAGATACCGGCAGACATGGTAGTGAATGCTATGATTGCGACGATGGTAGCTCATGCGAGTCAACCATGTGAAATAATATATCATGTTGGATCTTCAGTATCAAACCCTTTGAAGTACAAAGAAATTCAACAAAGTGGCTATAACTATTTTTCTAGGCATCCATGGGTCAACAAAAATGGCAAGCCAGTTATAGTTGGCGAGATTAAGGTGTTGAATTCCATGGAAAGCTTTCATCGATACTTTTCTGTTCGTTACTTGCTTCCATTACAGGTTCATCCTCATTCCAGTCCTTCTTTATAATTCATGTACTCCCTCTATTCCAAATTATAAGCCCACTTTAATATTTCACAAAGTTTAAGAAAAGTGAGGCCCTTACAATACTAACTTTGAAATTAAAAGTGGACATATAATTTGAGACAACCCAAATTGACAAAATGGACTTATAAAATGGGATGGAGGGAGTATTTTTTTTTAATCTTATCCATGCGTCAACAATGAGTTTGTTGTATATGTTCAGGGGTTGCGCTTTGTGAACTCAGCACTATGCCAAGCTTTAAATGGAACGTGTGCAGATCTTAAAAGAAAGATAAATTTTGTGCTACGGGTGGTGGAGTTGTACAAGCCGTATTTGTTCTCAAAGAGCTTGTGAGTTTTTCATAGTTCATAACTTTTTTTTCCCCCAGTAATTATGAATATTTTTTGGTTTCCAAAAGTCAATTATGATGACGGTTACTCTTTATTTTGACAGTTACGATGATTTGAATACTGAAAAACTACGTCAACTAGTTAGAAAGAACGAAGTTGAAGGCAATATCTTCTACTTTGATCCTAAGACACTTGATTGGGTTCATTACTTTGAGCAAATTCATCTACCCGGTGCTGTGAAACATGTATTTAAATGATTGTGATCAAGCTCATAATTAAGAATGAGTTGTATTGTGTGTCTTCTCATTAATTTTTTTGTACAAGTGTCTTACATTATCGTGTACTATATTGTAGCGTTGATTGAACGACGAAATATATAAGATGTAATTGATGACTTGTGTGTAATTTATTTTTCAAGTGTATCAAATGAATATACATTAAAAGGTTGGGTAATTTTTTATACTAGGCGAGTACCCGTGCATAGCAACGAAATTCTTAGCGGCAGATAATTAATGATTTTGTGATATTGTAGTGAGTGTTTTGTGTAGCGTTCAAAATAGAACGTAAATCGATCAGAATGTAATTGCAAACAGTTGTACTATACGATAACTAAAGTCAATAAAACAACATCCAAAACCATGTTATCTTCCATTTCTTTTATGTGTATTGTATATGTATATGTATATCAAGAGAATAGATGAGCGTGGTTTACAATCACTGTACAAATGATGTTGGGTTACCCTCTATATATAGTTGAACATATTTCACAACCAAAATTAGTAAAGTTTGACAATTATGTGTATCTTTCAAAATTATTTAGGAAAGTATTTTGATACGTGTTTATAGCCATTTGCTTAATATTAACAGCCCATGTTTACAGCCATGTTGTTTATAGAGAATACATAATTTGTAAAGAGTCTAAAGTTGACTTTGTTCATTGTGTATATATTTTCCTACTTTGAAACTAATAATTATGGACGAATATTTTATTCATTGTCTATATCTTTTCCTAGTTTGTTCAATTATACGATTTGGTTTCTTTTTATCCATAGAAGACTTTTTATTGATAACTTGTACTACATCCCTAAAAGACTTTTTATGAAATCTACTTTGTAACTAATCAGAAGCATGAAGGCTGTTTGTAGTACTTTGTAATTAAGAATTACATACATTTATTGATAACGTAAACATAGTTGAAAAGAACGTAAACATAGCCGTTTAAGATTCAGCCCGCACTTCACGGCGGGATGTCAAGATACGAAAGTATTAGAGGCGCCGTTGGTATGTGTCTCGCTAAGATGTTTAGTTCATACCTACACGTAATCAATTACAAACTATTCCAAACAGATGTATCATTTCTTCTTAAAATCAAAACATCATTTCGAAAGCTAACATAACAATTCAAAACAAACGGAAAATATATATTGTAAGCTATTGCAGTTTTCAGTTTTCTTCATGACAACATCGAGAACAAAGTGATGAAAGTCAAACTTGATGAGTGACGCAGTCACGCGAGCCCTTTTTTCTTAATTCAAACTTGTTTGGTTCATGATCCGTAAGAACAGACTTGAATACTTCCCACATATGTCATCAAGTTTGCTGGACTGCTGAATTGCCATGATCACCAAGTCTTCAGCCAAGAAGCTATGTTGATCAGTTGATCGGTTTGCAAACCCGCTGCTTATGAGAACAACAGAAATATCATCCTACAATTACCATTACAATAAAGAGATATGCATACTAAAAAATGCTTTTCTGATTCAAAATACGCAGAAATTATTGAACATATTTTCCTAAATACGTTTTATTGGGTATCTTCTTGGTTTAACGCGACACAGTATATACCAAAGTGTTCTTTCCGAGTGTACATACATTTTATTGTGTATCCATTCCGTGTCTTAAAAGCATGTCAATTGTGTATCTCTTCAACAACATGCTTTTGAAATTCCCAAAAATGATTATCAACATATAGTCTACTAAAAAAAGACTTAAAAGGGCCTCATATTTACAAAAACGTGCAACCGGAAGACCATCTGTAAAACGTGCAATCAAGGATTCATAAAATTAGTTTACAATTAAGTAGGAAGATAGGCATGCCCAAGTTTTCTATCGAGCTATTTACTAAATCAATATTTAGACACCCTAGCAATGGAATCAACTCTTATACATCAATATCATGATACTTTAATGGGGTGTTTGGGTAAATTTCTTAAGCTTAGACACAAACAGAATATATGCAGTTGTGTCCGTACATAGAAGTTGGAAAGGATTAGAAGTTTAAAGAATAATCGTTACCTCCTGCATCCTAAGTAAGAAACAATCTAAGGAAGTGTTTAGATTAGCTTATTTAACGGGCTTTTCAGCTTATTGAGGTTTGGACATTTAATTCTCGTATAAAGAATGAAGTTACCTGAAATAGTAGGAACTGAAAGCATTGATTCAGAAACATAGGAATGGGTCGGGTAAATACTTGAGCTGCTCTTGGTCACATTGGTTATCCATTCACCTCACCCTGCAAACAAAATTATCAAAAAAACAGAATGGGTCGGTTAAAATTGGGCTGCTATAATCATATATTGTTTTATTTAACCCAAAGATCATGCATAAATTCATGTAGCCACAGAGTGCTCAAGCTACCAAAAAAATAAGTAAACTATATCAGCTATAGTTTGTATCAACCCCGATATTTCTTACACTCATAATATAAAACTGCCAATCCTTCGATGTATAAATCTAATAGCAATTTTTTTAGCTGTTTTGCCCACTTTCAGTCTGCTATTTTGGCTAGGCAGCGGCATAAGAAATTAAGGAATAGAGATCACAAAATAACCAAAAATTTTAAACTTATTGCTCACCTCCTGTAATGCATCCAAATGTTCTTTTTTTTTTTCTTTGAGAAGGGTAGCGAAATCTTTGAACGTCTTGCTAGAAAACCCGATCCAGCTGTCTGATGACGTGAGTTCAGAATAAGCTTATCTGTCTTGAAAATGCATACCTGGCAGGTGTAAACGATAAGCATGAAGTTGTAAGAAATTACAGGCTAGCCATGCGCATTAACTATCGATCATAATCAAGGATACCATGTCAATTTATAACCTACTATGAAAATCAAAAATCAGTAGTAATGACCCTGGAGCAATCAGGATCAGTAGCCTTAACTGCTTAATTTTCGACCGCTTCATTTTGGTATGTAAAAATACCTAGGATCAGTGAATTATATATTATACTTGCAGTAGAATAGTGAATTATATATTAACCTGTATAGAATACATCATGAAAAAGAATTAAAAAAATATAATGTTTCATTTTATGGGTCGTTTGGATGCTCGTGATCCACCATGGGAATCTGAATGCTCTTGTTATAACCAATCGCGGTCATCCATTAAGTTTAAGGTTTATTTTTATTTATTTTATTTTATTTTATTTTATTTTTCATGTAGTTGACTGGAAGCACAAACACATGTGACACTGTTGTACAAATAAGCAGTAACCTTTCCGGGTTATTCGGATGTCAGTGTTCAACCATGGAAACCTCAATGGTCTTCGACATTTGGAATATAACTATTTATATATCCCAAGAAAGCACAGTATAAAAAGATGGAAACCTAACTCGTCGCCATGATGAAAATCGTATTGCCTAGATCCATTTGTGAGGCCGTCATGTAGGAAATCACTCTGGGCCGTCACTAGTATTTGGACCCTGACGGCCTTGGTGACGCCGTCAGGCCAATAAGCTTGAAAACTCTCTGGGCCGTCATGTTTTAAGTTCCACATCCACATCTTTTGTAACTTTTGACGCCGTCACTTGTAGAACCTTGACGCCGTCAGGTACTGTTCCAGCAAGGAAATTTGAGACTTAGCCGTTTTCTTCACTTTTATGCTCCAAAAACGTCCAAAATGCTTTCTTTTCCAGATTTCTCTCCAAAAGTACCTAAAATGACAAAAGGAACGATTTAGGGCAATAATTGATTAAATAATCTCGAATTCGAACTTAAATGACCCTTTAAAAGCGGTACACTTTTCGCCTCATCAATGTTGCTATTGTACGGCCAAATCCCTTTAATGTATAATATATATCTACTTAAAGAGTATCATCTCATCACTTGAAATATTTTAATGGCTTTCAAATTTGATTGACCAGATTTTTAGCTATCTGGTGATTAAAAGAGAATACTGCCTACAAACTTGTGGCATTTAAATGGTTAAAAACTCTAATATCTCGTTAAAGATTTCTAAGAAAGATAACCTCTGAGTGTTCTAAGCAACCTGAGAGATATGGTTATCCGATAGATTCAGAAGAACCTAAATTAAGAGATCATAATGAACCTCATAATTACTAAGAGACATAATGGATTCAGAATTCAAGAAATGGCTATAGGCGATGCATGCAGAGATGCAGTCCATAAATGACAATGAAGTTTAGGACTTAGTTGATCTTCCACCTGGCAGCAAAGTTGTTGACTACAAGTGGGTCTTTAAGAAGAAGTCATACATTGATGTTAGGACCGTGGGTGGAGATAAAAGGGGGCACAAGGTGCAGGTGCCCCCCTAGCAAAAAAAATTATAGTCTAAAATTTTGAAAGTATTTTGCTTTTTACGTGATTTGCCCCCCTAAGTACCAATTTATAGTGTAGTTTCTAAAATTTATCAAAGTGTGCCCCCTCGACAAAAAATTTCTGACTCCGCCCCTGGTTAGAACAAACACATTCAAAGCTAGATTGGTGGAAAAAGGATACACTCAAACTCATGGAGTTGCCTATGATGAAACCTTGTTGCTAGCCTCCAAGCCATTACAACACTTTTTGCTATTGTGCTTTCTATGATTTTGAAATTTGGAAATGGATATCAAAACGACATTCTTAAATTGTCACATGCATGAAGATATTTATACGGTGCAACCTAGAGGTTTTGTTAATACAAAGTATTCTAAGAAAGTGTGCAAGCTTAAAAGATCCATTTATGGATTCAAGCAGGTGTCATGAAGCTGGAACTTAAGATTTGATGAGACAATCAAAGTGCTTGGTATAGTTAAGAGGAGTCGTGTGTTTATATTAATTGGAACTGATGGAGATAAGATAGTTTTTCTAATCCTATATTTAGATGCATATTGCTGATGAAAAACGACATTCGCATGCTAAAAGGTGTTAAATGCTGGCTAGGAAAGTGTTTTGCCATGAAGGATCTAGGAGAAGCTACTTATTTCCAAGACTATAGGTCTTAGCGAGTTATTGGTCTTAGCGACTTATAGGTCTTAGCGAAAGTACTTAGGTGGATAAGATCTAAAGAAGATTTCATTTGCATGAGTGTTGTGATCATATTTGTAGAGTTAGTCTGCATCAGTTATCCCATGTATATTGCTCATTTACTATACTTACATATAAGAATTGTTGCTTAATCATTTATATTTCTTATTCTTAGTAATTTTGGAGCAATAATAGAAAAGACACGGAAAATGGAGCAAAAACGAAGAAAATAAAGAATGACGCTTTTCAGACTCTGAATACGTGGTATCTATGTTACTGAGGATACATCTGATAAGGATTTAAAACATACCTTTTTAAGGAGTCATTTAGTCACTAAACTCGTATGTATTTAATCAAATATTGATCTATTTTCTCTCTCTTTCTCTCTCTCTCTCTTTTTATTTATTTTTATTTTTTTATTTTTTTTGTTACATTTTAGGTCTTTGGACGCAAAAGACGAAAACTGGTGAAGTTTTGGGCTAATTTGGACAAGAAAGTGAAAAAAACGACCACGTCGCAAATCTGTCTGGAAATGAGACCTGACGGTGTCACAACCTAACAAGTGACGCCGTCACTTGTATTTGAAGACTAAGATTCATAGTTTAATTTACACGTGATGGCTCAGGCTTTTTATAAAGAGACGGCATCAGACATCATGACGAAGTCAGAGATCCAAGGCGATTCCTTCACAATGGTGATTTAGCAACAGACGAAACCCTAATTACGGCAGGCTGACGGCGTCACAACCGATAACGTGATGCCATTACCTTTGTAAATCTATATGTACTTTCACATGCTTTCCATAATTTTTGTAACACTATGGAGAGGTTGTTAATGCAAAATATGTCAAAAATGCCATTTGCATTTTTCGGTCTCTACATGTTTTGATAATCACAAATTATAAAAACACTTAAGATATGAATAAACAATCTACCAACTTAGTTAAGTGACCAAAGAAAATATTTTTCTTAAAACCTCACATTTGTATGTGACCAAACACTTTTACAAAAATATTTTTGTAATTATAAAGAAATGTTTTAATAAGAAAATATATTTGAATTTCAAATTCTCTAACAGCTTGTTTTTCCACCTAAAATCAGATAAATTTTCACCACACCAGGACAAAAATGGGAACGTTTGTCGGGACGGTCTCGTAAACATGTGACGGCCCCGTATATATAAGGGATCGTTAAAGATTTAAGGAACCATCCCCGCTCCTCCTGGTGCTTATAAATACCGCACTGTTTCATGCAGAAAAATTCACCTCTTGAGCACTAAAATTTTCTGTCTTCCGAAATCATTCTAAATCCAATTTGATCACATTAACGTGTTGAAAGTTGTTTACAAGTGATCACATTCATCCTACCTCCAAGTGTAAGAGAAGAACGCTCGTATTCGTCAAGAAACAAAGTGTTAAAGAAAAGTCATTCATCTAACTTTCTGTCCTCAACCTACATTCTTTGTATCTCTAATCTCGTGTAAGATCCGACTTGAGTGTAAGGTTGGAATCGTGTATTTTGTTGATTCGGACTTGGTGTTGGTTTGAATTATGTAATGCCGTGTGTCGGTGTGTAGATTGGTTCTAGCTAGGATTAGGATTGTACATTCTGCTTAGTGTCATTAATTGGTGTAAGCGTTGGTGTACAGTTTGCTCCGCCATAAGGGAGTGTATTGACATAATGTTTGTGAAACTCTCGAGTGTGATACTTTAGGAGTGGAGTAGGGCGAAGAGTGAGCTTCATAGCTGAACCACTATAAATCTCCGTGTCCCGGTTTGATCGTTTCTTTCCTTTACCTTACTTACTTTTGATTGTTGTGTTCATATATCGTTATATTGATATCACATAAACTTCGAATCTAAAAGATTTTCAAAACAAACTTCAAAAAGGGTTTTCAAAAACGTAATTAAAACGGTGAAAATATTCAAACCCCCCCCCCCCTTCTAGTTTCTACAATTGGTATCAGAACCAGGTCACTCAAGAATTTAAAGTATATTATATTTTAAAAACTTGAATCGATCAATAGATTTTGAAAAATATCAAGAAGGCAAATCTATGTAAAGACCACAACTTTTCGAAGCTGATAGCTTCATTTATTAGAAAACAAGATTCAAAACTTATGTGAAATCAAAGGATCTTGATCTTTGGCATGTTATCGGTGAATTTCAACCTATTGAACAAAATCCTAAAACTAAAAAAGATGAAATAGTTCCTTATGATAAACAAAGTGAAAACCTTAAAAAGAAATTGGCTAAAAATGATGAAGCAAAATGGTTATTTATAATGCTTTATTGAAAAAGGAATTTGAAAGAATTTTTATGTGTAATACGGCTAAAGATATTTGGAAAACTTTTCTAGTCACCCATCAAGGTAATAATCAAGTTAAAGATAACAAGATCGATCTTCTTGTTCAACAATATGAACAATTCGTCATTCCTGAAGACGAATCTATATATAGTGCTTTTGCAAGATTTAGTACTCTAATTACTAATTTAAAAGCACTTGATGAATGTGTTTCTGTCAAGGGTTGTGTTAGGAAATTTCTCAGGGCTTTACATCAAAAATGGAGAGCAAATATCACGGCAATTGAAGAATTCAAAGATTTAGCTTCACTCTCACTTGATGAGCTCGTCGGTAACCTAAAGGTTCTTGAGCTAATCATCAAAAATGATTTCGAGATAGTTAAAAGCAAAGTAGAGAGGAGATCTCTTGCTTTAAAGGCCAAAAAGGAATTAAGTGATGATGAAGACTCAAGTTCGGAAAGTGAAGACGAAGAGTATGCCATGGCGGTTAGAGACTTCAAGAAATTCTTCAAATGAAGAAGTAGATAAGTAAAACAATCGCAAAATGAAAAGAAAGGATCTCTGATTGGTTCGTTAAAACACAATATCAATTATAGTATAGTAGTAAGCTCAAAGAAATCCGCAAAGAAATACGGATAACCCGAGGTCGTATTCCGTGTGAAGGGTGAATGGAATTCCGAATTCCCGATTCAGAAAACGCGTCATGAAAAGTGGTACAAAGTGATATGATGGGATTACACTAATGAAATAGTAAATGAAGCACAAATAATCAACTAAACACGTAATTCAAGTAAGGCAACGAGAAACGTAACGTAGAAACGAAAAACGTAAACTTAAACGTAAAATAAACGTTAACGTACGAAATAAAACGCGACTTTTAATCTACGCTACTCCTACGGACTTGAAAATTATTTTCAAAAATTAAAAATAATAAAAGAAAATTTTGAGAAAAAGAAAAATATTTTTTTTTGACTTTTTATTTATTTATTATGAATTAAAAACTAATTTAACTAATTAAAAATTAAAAGAAAATGCAAATAAATTGAGAAAAATGCAAAATAAATTTCTAAAATTCTAAAATAACTAAAAATAATTTTCTAATATTTTTTTGGATTTTTCTGGGGTTTTTCTGATTTTTTTGAATTTTTTAGTAATTAAAATTGATTAAAAATGAAAATAAAATAAGAAAAATAGCAAATGAGCTCAGAAAAATATGAAAATTTCAGGGAAATTCTAAAATAATGTTTAAAAGCTAGGAAAAATAGAAAAATTGAAAAATAAGCACTGAAAGTGCTGATTAGACCCAAACTGCTTATTTAAAGTGCTTATTAATAAGCAATACTTTACAAAACTGACCCAAACTTATACCAAGTACTTTTAGAACTTATACAAGCTTAAAGGAATAGTAATGAAGCATAATGAAGCTCAGAATCACAGAAAGATGCCAAAACAGGATCAATAAGCCAAATGAAATAAGCAATAAACTGAATCTGATAAGCAAATGCCGAATATCAATTGGAACAGTAACAATGAGTATAGACAAGCTCAGAGAAACAATAAAACCACACTTATGATGGCTACAACTAATTTGCAGCCCTGTTAGAGAATTCAGAAACTAGTATCAAACACCCACTTGGAGAGATGAATAAGCTGATAAGAAGCAACTATTGGGTGCTATCTACTGTCTAGTTACCATAGATCACAAAACCACCTTAAAAATGGAACTCTAATCCAATTAAAACCTTCAAATCTGCCTAGGAAATTGGTAGGCAACTGAGTGCACAGGGCACTATGAGTTTCAATCAGTCAACTTAAGCTAGTATTTCTAATAAGCTAACCAATTCCAAACCACAAAATTCTTTTTGAAACTTATAAACCTACTACCAAACTTCACAAAACAACTTTTGAAAAGTATTTTGAATCAATAATGAGGTCTGTGCTTCTCTTTGAAAATTTGTCCAAAACAGGTAACCAAGAACAATTTGACTATTTGATTCACACAAAACTTTGACCAAATTGAATTTTGATTGCACCTTACTGATCACTGAATTGATGTTAAACTATTTTGTTATAGCTAAAAGCTACTACTACTAGTTTACTATTATTTATAAGCTATCTTAATACTAAAAATCCTTCTAATCTTAACTGTTTTGAGATTAACTAGCACTTTGACTTTTTAACTAATTAGCTATTGATTTTATGCTAATTTAACTCTAATATTAACCTAAGTGACCTGTTTAAACTAAAAGCAACCTCTGAAAATGACTTACTACTAGCAAACTAATGAAATCCAAACACACCTTAATAATCTGTCACTAACTAGAAACCACCACAGTTCATTCCAAACTAACTCCAAATCAACAATTATGAACTGAATAAGATCCAAACAACTCTAATAAGAACACAATAACAGATCTCAGATGCAAGTTTAACTCAGAAATTAGATCCACAGATATGTCTCAAAAATGATGAACTAGTGACTATCAATCAACAATCCAATAATCAAACAGTCAAACAGATGAAACAACTACTATTATCCAACTATAATAACACAAGCACAAGTAGTAGCAATCAATAAGAACAACTACTCACAGATCTATACTACCTTATGCTCAAAAGATGAAACAGTAATGAAATGAGATTGAACTTACAAACTCAAATCCCCCTCAGCATGAAAAGAGGGGGTTCACTTAAGCTTGCCTGTCTTTTGACAGGCCTTTGGACACCTTAAGGCTGCCTTGTTTCACCAAATAAGCAGTGCTTATTCAAATAAGCACTTCTGTTGACCAGAGTTGACTTTCTTAGAATTGAGAGAGTTTGAGTGTTTGGTGCCAAAGTGAGTATCACAAAAGCTATAAACAGCTTAAATGAAACTCAATGAACAAATGAAAAGCTTATTGAAGCTTTTGTAAATAAGAACTTGATATTTTTTGTATTTTCTGATTTTTTTATTTTTATTTTTTATTTTTCTTTTTATGTAATACTTGAACAACAATAAGTAATAATTGAAAAGTAATACTGAATTGAAAAGACAATAATAAAATAGAAACAATAAGCTAAGAACAGAAATTAAACAATAAGCTGAAAATAAGAGAAATAAGAAATAAGACAATTATAATAAAACTGAAATTAAATTTTCATTAATAAAAGGATTTAATACAAGAAATAAAATGACAGCATAACAATACATAAAAAGAGGCACACTATTACAATGAAATGGAGGGGGTATATATAGGTGAGCTAGGTTGCTAGGGTTTGAATGCCTCCGAATCCACCTCAGCTATCCGTGTGTATGTTGTGCTTGTTAGAGTCCCTCTTGAGCCGTTAGATAACACTTGGTCCCCAATCCTTTGATATCAACCCTTGGATGATGGATGTGATAGATGTGGATCCTCGGTGTATGATGTTATTGGACCACGTATCATTCCCTGACTTCTCTGACATGTGACTGTCATGTGACAGTTCTTCTAGAAGTCTAATCATTGGTAATTGTTGCAATCGTGGGGTAATTGGGGCGTGGTAAAAATTAGGGTTCTAGGTGAATAGTGCTTTTTCTGGGTTTGTGGTAAAAAGAGGGGCGGGTTTTTTTAAATGGAATTTATTAAGGGAAGTTGGGTCGGGTTTTAGTAGTAGCAGGCCGGGTAGTAGCATTTAGGGATGGGCTTTGTTTGTTGGGCTAAGGGGTTAAGGGCTTGTGGTGTGGGTTTATTTGGTGTAGATCCGGTTGTGTTTATATATTTGTTTCAAGGACCAAAGTTGCACAATTGCAAATCATAGGGACTGAAACTGTAATTCCTTCATAGTATTTTCCAAGGGTATTTATTGTCAATCTCAGATTATTGGAGGACCATTGATGATTTTTCTTCAAATTATCTTTGAGGGACCATTTATGCCAAACTCTGAAAGTTGAGGGGACTAAATTTGCCAACTTCTCAAACTTTGACCAGGGACCACTTATGAAACATTGTGAAAGGCTGAGGACTTCTAATGATAATTTGAACTCTCTTTGATCATTTTTGCTTCCCCGGCTCCGACTTTTGACCTTTTTCCAATCTCGTGCTCGTTTTTTGTCGGCTTTGGTGTCGATTTTGTTCATTTTTCTCATATCCGTACCTGCACATACACAAATACAAAAACATGCATTCTCTTGGCATTTTTGGTTAGTATTTGGTGTTTTTGGTCTGAAATAAGGCCTAAAAAGGATGAGTGAATAAGCACTCATCAAAATCCCCCAGACTAAGGTATTGTCGTGCCCTCACGCAATTTCATCACCTCACGCTTAAGAGATAAATAATTTCAAAACCTCTCTTTACTGACGTTGTAAAGTAGCAATGATGTTCAAAAGAGATATTAAAATCATTTATTCTCAAAAACGCTCCGTTTTCCGATTTTCATGAATAACAACTATAACTACTATTTTTGTACTTTTTCATTTATATATGTGACGGTTTGCCTTGACTTTCATTATCAATTCTTATCTGTTGATAACTTTCAGGGTCAACGAGTAGAAACACTTCTCACAGAGAAGAGACCGTATGGATAAAAATCGTCATCCTTGATTTTTCACAAGCTCCCAAACTAAGCGTAAAATCGAAATCATTGTTTATCAGAAGTTAGATGCTAACACTGCCCACAAAAGTTACTTGTGTATTACCTCTTGTTCCCCAGGTCCTAAGTTTTGTATCCAAGGATTTTAATTTGTGAGAAATGAATTGCTTCATATTTTCTCGTTTCGATATTTGTTAGTCCGATAAGAGCACAAAATTTGAACGCTAAGTAGTTTCCAAACTTTCCCTCGAAAACCCCTGCATACAGAAATCGGGTCCACATGAAGGTCTCTAATTTAACACGATTTGTAGGGGCTCCCTTTTTATTTACGACCGAGACATACCATGTTTGATACCCGAAACGGAAGCTTTTTATTAGGGAAACCCCCGGAGTCGAAGCTTGGCATTTTTGCATAATCATAAGCACTTTAAGAATACTTTGGTCCTTAGTCCTTTATTCTTTTACAGTCAACGGTTTATGAGCCGCCAAGATGTAAGAGCTTTATTATGACTTTGGATTTCTATCCGCTGCTTTTTATAGCTTTGGATTCCTCTGCCTTTTTATTTGGCTTTGGACTATTATTATTGATATTCATAATCATATGCCAAACCCCGAGTCCTACGGCCTTTACTAAGATCACAACATCGGCTGCGAACCGGCAAGATGCAATAGTCTATTTCACCGTAACACTGGCAGTACCCCTATGTGTACCAAACCCCCGTATGCAGAGATTTTGTTGGGAACGAGAAAAAACTAAGTATTGCCCAAACCGTATACCCTTAATTAATCCTAGACATCTATTATATATTGGTGACGTTGCTGATGGGAACAAGGAGGCAACAAGTACCTCTCGTGGGTTTTTTAAATCCCAGTAATGCGATTCGTGTATAGCACGAAACTTCTAAATAAACTCTATCATTCCTCGATCTCCGCAAATTTAAAATCCCAAGTAATGAGATCCGCGGATGCTTAGCCATAATCTTTTGATTATTTTGGTTAAGGGAGACGAGCTAGGGCTCAACACGCCCGGTCAAGTCAGAACATTTATTTCTACACTCGCCGGTAGGAAAGTCAAAACAAGGTGTCAAAACTTATTATTCATATCATATATTTTTCATTTTTTTTGACAATAAAGCGGTGATAAAAATTAAATTTTTTGGTGGAAAACGGAGTTGTGTAAGTTAACAGCTCAGACGATGGTACAGGTCAAATCGAATCGAAGATTCACCCCCCCAGACTAAAGTGAAACATTGTCCTCAATGTTTTAAGGGACGAGTAATCCTACGTAAAATCTAAGGCCGTTTATTAAGTATGCCAAGAGATAAACATTAATCGATAAGATTTTGGATATGGTGAATTTCCGAAAGAGCAGCGAAGGATGAGACTCGAGTGGAGAGAACGACAAACCACGAGCACGAGAGTCCTCAAACTTCGGGGAAATTCCTGAACATTCATAAACAACAACCACGAAAACACTATTTTGGAAAGGGTCGCCCCCCTCACGTCACGTTATTAGAAAATAGAAAATATAGAAAATGAAAATGGATAAGCATGGGGTGCCTCCCACGAAGTGCTTGTTTTTGGTCACCGAGTCACATGAGCTTGACTCGATCCCCGAATTAATTCGTCCTTGGGGAGAGCAAATAAAACGGCCACTTGGCAATAGAGATGCCAGGATCAAATATGGTATCCTCACTCCCGGTGGAGTGGAAAAGTGACGAAGTGATGGGATAAACAAAGAATGGATGAAATACCCAGATGGTATAAGCAAAGTCTATTTCTGAAACCTCGTCCACCATTCTAAAAATATCTTTATTCGTTCCGGATTCAAGAACTTCATCGGGTGGTTTTGCAGGTGGACGAGAAGAAAGTAAATCGGAAGAAATATCATTCTCATCATTCTTAATACCCGGTGATATCGAGTCATCCGCAACAAGAAATAGATCGACATCCTCTAAAAGAGGGTCACGTAACGGATTATCGGAAATAAGTTCGGAGTCAATCTCAAAGTGAAAGCACTCATAATCCGGAAGAGAGATATCAGCATGAATAGTGGGATTGCCACTACTCGTCTCTTCAAATCGAAAAATTTCAAGCTCGGGTAAGAAATCACTATCCATATCGGGGATAGGAAAAGAAATAAGAGGATCATTCAATGCCTCAATACGGGAGATAAGAAGATTGACATTTAACAATGTTTCACGTAAAGCTTCATCTCGGATTTCCGTGTCATCATCTTCTTCATTATCATCTTCAAAGCTTTCAAGCTCAAGATGTTCTTCATCAACATAATCGATCTCTCCACATGATATATGTTAGCATTAAAAATATGTATTATGAAGTGATGGTCATTCTCATATTGTAACTTTGTGTCGTTTGTTAAGTTTAGTAATAGTTTAGTCATTGGGCCTTAGACTTGGCAAGCTAATATGTTATATGCTATGTTTCATAAGCCTAGTTATCCAACCATGTAACCAAGTCCAAGCCCAAGCCCATAGAAAGCCCATAGGGCATCTCATGTATCTTACTATTTAAACACCTCAAAGGCTCATTTGAGGTGTGTGCTTGTGTGTGTAAGTGTGTGTGTTTTCTTTGAATAAAAGCTCTCATATTTCATCTCTCTATCTCTATTCATACGAATCATATACATACATATCAAGTCACCATCTTTCCATCTTTCCTTCTTATTGTGCTTATATTGTGTGTGATAAAGTTGTGATATTTATGGTCCTACAAGTGGTATCAATCGCCTAACAATGATTTAGGAGGGTTGAGAGTTTGTGTGGTTCGTGTTTTTAAGCTATATTTCACGTTTTTTTTAGAAAAGTTCTCACTTTTCTTGTTTTTCTTGGTTTTTAACACTTTTTTTGATTACAAACTAGTGTTATAAACCTTTTCTAACAAGAAAGTTTCAACCTTTTTGAAAATTTCAAGCTTAAAAAACTCGATTTGGTTTTGTACTTGTTTTCTAGATCTCAAAAAAGTTTCATAAAAATCATCAAGTTTTGAACTTTCTTCAAGTTTTGGTGATTTTATGCATAGAAGTACAAGAATCTTGGAACACAAACTTGATTTTGGTATCCTTTAAGTTAAACGATTTTTCTGCCATTTATCGAGAACATCAAACCCTCTTCTATCGAGAACCCTCTTAAAGTGATCTTCAAACGATTCCGTGGTTTACTCGGTGTTTTTCTTACTTGTATAAGTTAGTAAAAACACTTCGACTTGGGATAACTTTCTAAATTGTATAATTTAGATAAGTTTTGAATTTTCTCGATAAGTGAAGTTTTTCGAGAAAGGTTTGCAAAATATTTCGAGATCTTGAAAATTTTCGAGAAACTTGAAAATTTTCGCAATCTTGTAAAATTTTCGAGAAACTTGAAAATTTTCGCAATCTTGTAAAATTTTCGAGAAACTTGAAAATTTTCGCAATCTTGTAAAATTTTCGAGAAACTTGAAAATTTTCGCAATCTTGTAAAATTTTCGAGAAACTTGAAAATTTTTGCAATCTTGTAAAACTTTCGAGAACTTGGACAAACTTTCGAGAACTTATATTTTCGAGAACACAGCAAAGTTTCGAGAATTTTGACAAAAGTGAGGTTTTTGACGACCAAACTTCAAACGGCCATAACTTTTGAACCGTAACTCCGTTTTCGACGAATCAGCTGTCAAAACGACCGTCAGACAAAGGAGAACGACACGCTAAATCGATTCGAGGCCTAAAAACGCTCCGAGAAGAAGTTATTGAGGTTTTAAGGTTTTAGTCAAATTTTTCACCGTCAAATTTTGCAACAACTTACTCCAAACTCAACTCCTATTTCGTTAGAACGATCCAAGAATCAACCTTATCCATCTAAACTTCATCAAATGGCATCTCAGCAAGATATTCATGCAGCCGGTGCGGAAAACCGACCTCCTATGCTTGAAAAAGGTGGATATCTCCCATGGACAAGCCGCATGCTTCGTTACATCAAAACTAAGACTGATGGTAACCTCATGCTCAACTCCATTAAGAAGGGTCCATTTCAGCCAAGACAAGTTCAAGTTGCAGGTGATCCAAACTCAACAAATCCTACTGAACCATACATGCGTTTACAAACAGAAGAAGATTACACTGATGAAGACAAGGCGCAGATCAAAGCTGATGATATGGCAATGCATCTAATCCAACTTGGATTACCTCGGGAGATCTTTGTTGCGGTCGACAGCTGTGAAACTGCTCATGCTATGTGGGAACGTGTTAGAAGGATTTGTCATGGAACAGAGATTGGACAACAAGACGTTGAGAACAAACTTCTTACTGAATGGGAGAACTTCACATCCACTAAAGGTGAACAGATTGAATCATACTACACAAGGTTTTGCACGTTGATGAATAAGTTAATCAGAAACAAGTTGACACCTCGAACAATTGCAACAAACATCAAATTCGTCAATAACCTTCCAGAAGAATGGGGTCGTTATGTTACAATTGTTAATCAGACAAAGGACTTACATCAGGTGAATTATGATCAACTCTATGACTTTCTGAAGCAAAACCAAGCTGAGGCTAATGAAGTTAGGAAAGAAAGATTGGCAAAGAATCATGATCCTCTCGCACTAATTGCTAATACACCAACACCATTACAAGTAAACACTCAACAACCATCATCATCCATTCACAACTACATGCAACCATCATGCATTCAACAACCAACACCGGTCTACCAACAACAATTCTACCCACAATTCCAAGAACCAGAATTCACTGACAATGATGAAGCTGCTGCAGCATTGACTCAAGCGTTTGCTTTTCTGACAAAGGCATTCCAAGGACGCTATTCTACACCAACAAACAACAACCAAAGGATTTCATCGAATACTCGTAACAGGCAGATCGCTCAGCCGAGTTTCAATATGGGCAACGGAGGCCAAATGGTTGGAGTTTATGGGAATCAGCAAGGATATGCTACGGGATTTAATATGGGCAATCAGAATATGCAGAATGCAGGTCAGTATGCAGGGAATCAGTATGTTCAGAATGCAGGGAATCAGTTGGGTCAGTTTGTTGGAAATCAGAGGGGTCAGAATGTTGGTAATCAGGCAATGGGTAATCAGAATAGAAATGTTGCAGCTCCAGTAGTTAGGAATTTGGGAAATGTGAATCAGGGTAATCCGGTAAAGTGTTTCAACTGCCAGGGTGTAGGTCATATGGCAAGGAACTGTCCTACTAAGCCAAACAAGAAAGATCTAGCGTACTTGCAGAAAGCAGTGATGTTGGCACAAAAGGAAGAGGCAGGATTTCAGTTGAACGCAGAGGAGAATGACTTTATGGCTCTTATGGATGACATGGAAGATAGAGAAGATATCGATGCGAACTGCATATTCATGGCCTAATCTTCAGGAAGCTAAGTATGACACGGATTCTGACACACTTCCTGTTTATGACACCAATGCACCATCTGAGGTATCTAACTTCAACACATGTCACAATAATGATATATTTGATATGTCTCCTCATAAGGAACAACATTTTGAGAAGCAAGCAACCACTTATGATACATTCCTGGACACGCCAAGTAGTAGCAATACTCCTTCAGCAACTCCAGATATGAATCATAATGGAGGCTTCGTTTCACAACATGCTGAGAATGATGAGGAAACACGTGCTTTGTTTGAATCATTATTGAATAATTGTCGTATTGAAATTGAGAATGTGCAAAAGGTCAATCGCGATGTTAAGGCCGCGAATGTTAAATTGACCGCTGAGCTTGAGAGTTACAAATCAACCGTTAAAGCTTTTGAATTTCATAACAAAAGATTGTCTGAATTAGAAACTGGTTATCAAAATTCCGTTTCAGAGAAACAAAAATTGCAACTCAAGTTTGACACACTTGATGTCAATTCTTTCAAAAAGATAAAATCTTTAAACACGGAAATTTCTGATTTACAAAACCAACTTTCTAAACAAAAAACAGCTTATTCCAATCTTGAAAAAGAAATGGATGAGTTGAAAAAGGATTTTGCAAAGAAAGAAGACAAACTTTTGGAAGAAATCGTAGAGTCAGAACACATGATTGCTCATTTAGAGGAATTAGTGGTTAAGTCGGGTCAGTCGAGTCAAACAATGAAAATGATTTCAAATCAAATTAATCCGATTTACCATACGAAACATAAAATGGCTCTTGGTAACAACACCCCTTGTAATCTCAAGAAAGCTCAGCAAGAACAGAATGTTTTGTACAATGGTAATGTGATTTATACCAAACATGATCCTCCCGTCGTTCGGGATTCTGTGCTAACGATTGAACATGTCGAAGAGAGCATTAATAAAATGAAACAAAAGGATTTGAAACCCATTGATTACAACAAATTGAACAAACTTTCGGGAATCACTTTTGTTCCACAAACAGAACCGTCTGTGTTTTCCATTAAATGACCATTTGCGAAATTCTTGTCTAAAAAGAAAGTTGTTTCCAAATCTCTTTCAAAATTAGAACAAATGTCCTCTAACAACACTTTTAAAACAAGTGAGGCTAGAAACATTCTCGATGACGTTAAAATGAGAATTCAAGAACTTCAAAACATTGTTAAATCCAAAACTTCCATCGATATTAACAACTGGCATTCTAGTTTTCACATCGAACAGCAAAAGGTGTTTCAAAACGAAATTACTATTCCACTGAATAACATCAGCGCGAGTGTAAAAAATTTTGAACTAGCTTTCTTAAAAGAAACGGCCGACTTTGTCAAGGACCACAAATCCCTGGTAACCGAAGCTAATGATGCTCGTGAAAACATGAATGTTTTGGAAAACCTAAATGATTCTCTCTTCGAAGCTGTTTTGACCACTGACATTATGTCCATCATTTTACAAACATATTCTGTTCAAAACGATGAACGACTAAGAGCTGAGACCTCCGAAATTGTTTCAAAATATGAAAATGCTCTTATAAACTTGAAAAAGAAAATGTGTCATATTTTAAACAACTTGATCGAAAAAAGGAAGAATGCAAGTATGACAAATTGTCGTATGAGCGTGCCTTAAAGAACATGAAAGAGCAAAATGATCTTTTGAGGACTCAGCTTGAAAGTCAAAAAGGAAAGGGTGAGGAAACTAAGTTTGCAAAACCGTCGACTTCGAAGAAACCAAATGTTTCAAACACGGTTCAAAAACCAAAGATGTCAATTTCAAGGTTTGCTCCAAAAGTCGATGAGAAAAAGAATTTGACAAAACCAGTCACTCCAACATCCTTGCCCAAGCAAAGTGAAAATGAAAAGATTGTTGATAAAGGAAAAGCGGTTGTCGAAACTCCTAAAGTGTTAGCACCTGGCCTTTTTAGGATTAGTCCCACTAGTGCGTTTGCCTCAACATCTAAGACAAATGATAAGTGCATAAAGGCTAATTCTAAAGTATCTAGGGATGCTAAAAAGGACAACAATATAAATCCTAATGTGTGTGCCTTACCTTCTACAGGATTAGAAAGCACCTCTAGGAGCAGCAGACTAAAGCCTAAGAGCAATACAAGGAATAATAGAGTCTCGCCTGTCTCTAAGAGTAGTAACAAGAATAAAGTTGAAGAAGTAGAAGAACACCCTAGGAATTTATCGCTTTGTAATAAGAGACATGTTTCATCTGAATGTAATGTCGAACGTACGGTTTCTAATGCATGTAATGACTCTGTTTGTTTGATATTCAAGAAATGTTTAATTAATGATGTTCATGATGAATGTGTTTCTAAGAATGTGAATGTTACGCCTGAACAGAAGAATGTTCCAAAAAGACCTAGTGCTAGATCCAGATCTATAGAAAGATTAGTTGCACGATTTAGGACTACCACTATTAGTCGAATGCCTAGGAACTATCTTAAGTTTTGTATGTGGATTCCGACGGGTAGAGAGTTCACTCTTAAGGAAGGAAAATTAGAAATAACTCAAGCTAAACAAGTAGCAACTGTCTATGAGTGTGATTCTGCTTTTACTCCTAACCCCATGGAACCAAATTCAACACGGTTTCCAAATACAAACTCTTCTGTTCTTGGCAGGTTATCGAAATATGTCTTTGGATCGTCGACTCGGGTTGCTCCAAGCACATGACCGGGAATTTAAAGTTGCTGATCAACTTCATCTGGAAATTCATGGGAACTGTACGATTTGGAAATGATCATGTAGCAGCTATTCAGGGTTATGGAGATCTTCAGTTTGGGAATTTTTTAATCACTCGAGTTTACTACGTCGAAGGGTTGGGACACAACTTGTTTTCAGTCAGGCAGTTTTGTGATGCAGATTTAGAAGTTGCATTCAGGAGAAACACGGTTTTTATTAGAAATTTGGTTGGTGATGATCTCTTAACTGGTAATCGTGGTACAAATTTGTATGCTATCGACATCAACCAAATGGCTTCTACATCACCAATTTGTCTTATGACAAGGGCAACCGAAACTAAGTCCTGGCTGTGGCATAGACGTTTATCCCATCTCAATTTCGACACCATCAACAAGTTAGCCAAAGACAACATCGTCACCGGACTTCCTAAGTTCAAATACACCAAGGAACACCTATGTCCATCATGCGAACAAGGAAAAAGTAAAAGAGCATCATATAAACCCAAAATCGTACCTAGTTCGGAAGCAAGGTTACATATGTTGCACATGGACTTATGTGGCCCAATGAGAGTTGAAAGCATTAATGGGAAAAAGTATATTCTCGTTATTGTTGATGATTATTCAAGATACACTTGGGTAAAGTTTTTGAGATCAAAAGACGAAGCACCAGGCATCATCATCACCTTTCTGAAGTGTATTCAAGTTCTACTTCAAGCTCCAGTAAGGATTGTAAGAACAGACAATGGCACAGAATTTACAAAACAGGAGTTAAGAACTTACCTTGAAGATGTTGGAATCATACACCAAACATCAGTTGTTAGAACTCCACAGCAGAATGGGGTAGTTGAAAGAAGAAACCGAACTCTTGTGGAAGCTGCTCGCACAATGCTGATATTTTCTAGTGCACCTCTATTCTTATGGGCTGATGCTGTAGCCACTGCTTGTTTTACTCAAAACCGATCCCTAGTCCATCCGAGATTCAATAAAACCCCATATGAGCTAGTGAACAACCGTAAACCTGACATCTCTTACCTTCACGTGTTTGGCGCTTTGTGCTATCCGACGAATGACAGAGAAGATCTAGGGAAGCTAAAAGCTAAGTGTGATATTGGAATCTTCATTGGATATTCAGAAAACTCGAGGGCATTCAGGGTGTATAATAGAAGAACGAAAAAGATAATGGAGACGATGAATGTGAAGTTTGACGAGATTTCACAAATGGCTTCTGAGAGATACGCTCTAGAACCCGCGCTTAATCCAATGGCTTCTAATCAAAACGGATTAGGACCCGCACCAAACCAGCAGACTTCTGGACACATCAGTTCAGGACTCGTACCTCAAGGAGCTCAGTCAACAAACACGGATAAACCTTCAGAACAAGAACTGGAAAATTTCTTCGAGTTAATGTTTGATGAATATTATGGTGGAACTTCGACAAATGCATCTCAACAACATTCCGCTGCACCCGCTCAAAACCATCAACCACCACCACCACCACAGGATGCATCTACAACAATTGAAGCTGAAGCACCAACTACCTCAACATCATCAACATCTACTCCAGCAACTCCAGTTATTGAAACTGATCTACCAAGAGTTGATGAGCAAAATCAAAACTCAAATTTTCAAGAAGAACCAACAAATAATTCAAACGATGCTGCGTTAGAAGAAGAAGAAGTATTTGAAAACCCGTTTGCATCAGACTCTGCTGAATCTTCTTCGAGGTTACAAGAACCATCTAACACACATTCGTTCAACCAAAGGTACCCTTCTACGTTTCAATGGACAAAAGACCATCCGTTAGTACATGTTATTGGTGATCCTTCAATGCCAGTTCAGACGAGGAGACAACTTGCCACCGATCTCGAATTGTGCATTTACATTTGCTCAATAAGCACCAAAGTACCTAAGAACATTCGGGAAGCAATGGCAGAAAACCCTTGGATTGAAGCGATGCAGGAGGAATTTCTTCAATACCTGTTACATGATAGTTGGGAACTTGTTGAACGACCACTTGATAAACGAGTTCTTGATCTCAAGTGGTTGTGGAAGAACAAACTGGATGAGGAAATGACTGTTATTCGCAACAAAGCTCGTCTCGTGGCTAAAGGTTATCCACAAGAAGAAGGGATAGATTTCGAAGAATCATTCGCGCCTGTAGCTAGACTTGAAGCAGTCCGGATTTTCTTAGCCTATGCAGCTCACAAAAACATCACAGTCTATCAGATGGACATTAAGACAACTTTCTTGAATGGAACTCTGAAAGAAGAAGTGTATGTGAGTCAGCCAGAGGGATTCATCGACAAAGATCATCCAGACTACGTCTACAAGCTTAAGAAAGCTATTTATGGTTTAAAACAAGCTCCAAGAGCGTGGTATGACGAACTATCATCTTTCTTGCTCAAAAAAAATTTCACAAAAGGAACGGTTGATGACACCTTGTTTATCAAAAAATTCAAATATGATATTTTGATCGTTCAAATTTACGTGGACGACATTATTTTTGGATCAACCAATCCTAACCATTCAAAACATTTTGAAAATCTCATGAAAAGCAAATTTGAAATGTCCATGATGGGGGAACTAAAATTCTTTCTTGGTTTACAAATCCATCAATCCCCTCGTGGTATTTTTATCAATCAAGCTAAATATACTATAGAGATTTTGAAAAAACATGGAATGGAAAATTGTGATTCTGTTGGTACACCAATGGTCACTTCACCAAAAATAGGTGCTGATTTGTTTGGGAAACCTATCGATCCGAAGAAATATCGGAGCATGATCGGTTCTCTCATGTACCTAACCGCTAGTCGACCAGATATTCAATTTGCTGTTTGTTTGTTAGCACGGTTTCAGGCAAAGCCTACCGAACTTCACCTCAAAGAGGTTAAACGGATCTTTCGGTACCTACGAAGCACCATTAACATGGGACTTTGGTATCCGAAGGATTCGGAGTTTAATCTAACAGCATTTTCAGATGCAGACCATGCTGGTGATCAAGTTACAGCAAAGAGTACATCAGGTGGAGCACAATTTTTGGGTGAAAAGCTTGTAAGCTGGTCTTCAAAGAAACAGGATTGTACTGCGCTATCATCCGCCGAAGCCGAGTATGTGTCTCTATCTGCGTGTTGTGCCCAAGTTCTTTGGATGCGGACACAGCTCACAGATTATGGCTTTACTTTTGACAGAATACCTATGTATTGTGACTCAAAAAGTGCCATAGCCATCTCGTGCAATCCCGTACATCACTCTAAGTCAAAGCATATCAAAGTCTGCTACCATTTCATCAAAGAACACGTGGAAGAGGGTACTGTTGAATTATTTTTCGTTAAGACTGATTATCAACTCGCCGATCTATTTACTAAAGCCCTTCCAAAAGAACGGTTTGACTATTTAGTTCGACGAATTGGCATGCGAAGCCTAACTCCTGAGGAGCTAGAACGTCTTCTCGAATCTTCTTGAAAAATGTTTTCAAAATCGCTTCGCTGTAAATATTTTTGAAAAACAAAATACAAAATTTGAAAAACCAACAAAAACAAAATACAAAAATATAAAATTTCAAAAAATCCAAAAACAATATAAAATCAAAAAATCCAAAAATATTCTTCTCACGACATGTCTCTCGTATAAATCAATATTCTGTACGTTTCTAGAAATGTTATTCAACAATGACACGGATATGTACAGATGCTTGAGCGGGAGTTCTTTTTTAATGTTTTTCTAAAACATGTCGTCTCTCAAAATTTTCTTCCCAATGGCTTTCGTATACTTCAGTACGAAACCCGTACGTTAAACGATGACTTCTGATTATTTTCAAATCAAGGACTCGTACGTTCAATGACAAACTCTTTTTCAAAATGTTCGAGTCTAAACAAACGAAAAAGATCTCAAGCATAAACTCGTTTTCAAACAAAATTCTTGAGCACTTTTTCAAGATTGTTCAAAAGATTTATCAAAATCTCTCAAAACTAGTGCTCAAGATAACTCCCTCAAAACCCTTAATTGATTTTAAATGTGCTATCATTAAGGGGGAGTATAAAAAACTAAAATGTTCCGATTTCATGCAAAATCAAATCTGTCTTTCTCTCCAAAAAGCTTTTATTAATCAGTTGATATCAAAAATATCACGCTATGCTATTTTTGAGGGGGAGAAGATATGATTAAAATGTGATCAAAGATGTTTAAGATTGTGGCTGAATCTCAAAAGAGCTCGACTCAGTAAGTACCAATGAATTGACGAAGCTTAAAATGTCAGTAATCGAAAAGACTTGTCCTGGACGGGTAATAATTTCAAGCTAGTCTAACTAGTGATGTAAGCGTGTCTCGAATAGGACTTGTCTGAGTAGAATGTACCGTATCGAGAGACTTTCTTTGGACTTGACCAGGACGGGTAACAATTTCAAGCTAGTCTAACTAGTGATGTAAGCGTGTCTCGAATCGGTCATGTTCACTGAAAGTGGATCAATTCAAAAGGTGCAAACTCCTCTCGCATGTGCAAATTTCTTAAATATTCATGAGCACATGTGAAGGGGGAGTCCTTCAAAAGAAACAAAAACTCTCAAAGTGTCAACAAAAATGTGTTTATATTCATAAACACTTTGAGAGATTTTCACAAAAAGGTTTCTTGGCAACAATAGGATAGTCATGGAGTTATAAGGTGACTAAGGTTAGGAAAAAACCGTCCTATGATCCGCTAGAGCCGGAGGGATCTACCCAAGGACAATTCCAATAGATTAGAATTAGAAGTCCTTAGGTATGATTGAAAAAAGGAGAAAATGAGAAAGGAGAAAGAAGGGGTTGAAGAATTAAAAAGAAAAGTTATGAAAAAGGGTGAAAAGAAATAGCCCTCCATATGTTCAACCTTAGGGCAGACACCGGGTTCAACTCATATGCTACTGGTTGTTACTAAGGTGACACCGGTATTGAAGACAAAGACGTCATGGACCCAGTGACGCACTGCACTAAACCTTCTTAACCACTCAAGTTCTCTTAAAAGAGCTTGTTTCATTCTCACGGGGAACCAGCGTAATCTATCGACCTGTCTCTTAGAGATGGTTGATATTGAAGCAGGAGACCTCTCCCTAATCTCCGCATAGGAAACCAAATGTGCACTTGTCGAGTCTAGAGCCCCGAGATTCATCAAAAGATCTCATAGGAACACATGATATTTCTACACTGGTTGTTCATCATTAAGGACGCCAGATGTAAACTTAAGAGTCCTACGCAGATCTTAGTAATCTGCCAGAACATTTATGAGAGGATTCACTTTTGTGATTCTCAATGATTGAATGGAAATTCCTGCCAGGGTCAACATCAAACAGCCCTGACAGCAGGTCACTTTGGTAATTCTTTATGGGTTACGCTTAGTGTTCGCGGTGGTTTCAAACGGTCTACAGTCGTGGAGTGATCCCCAGCGACTCACCCAGTCATTGAGCTACTAAGTAGGTCTTGTAAGCTCTCTCGAGAGTATCTGACATGGGAACGGCCTTGGTAAGGGTTAGAAGGAGTCTTCACACTATGCTGTTGACGATCCCTAATTCTTATCTGTAAGTACCGGATGTTTTATTGCTAACTGTTTATATGCAGGGACACTTCATCTCCATGGCAACAGATTCCACATGCTCATACATACATCTGGAAGTTAAAGAAAGCTCCCTCAAAGATCTATACAACACAATGTTCAAAGAAAGATTCTACGCCAAAAAGAAGAATCTACAAAGTATAAAGACTAAAGATCAAAGTGAAAGAAAGGGAACTACGTGCATATGAATATCAAAGTCCAAAGATGTATGAGCATGTTGGAATGGTAAACAACCACCACAGACGCAGAAGTGACGAAAGGCAGATAACTCCACATCACAAAGGAACAAAGAACGATGAATAATCAGTTATCAAAGATCACAAAGCATGAAGGAACAAAGACTAAAGACTATTCTACAACGACACACAAAGTTAAAGACAAAGAACACGGAAGACCCACTCACGTGGAGCATCATTCGAATGACCAACCCTTAGGGGGAGATTGTTAGCATTAAAAATATGTATTATGAAGTGATGGTCATTCTCATATTGTAACTTTGTGTCGTTTGTTAAGTTTAGTAATAGTTTAGTCATTGGGCCTTGGACTTGGCAAGCTAATATGTTATATGCTATGTTTCATAAGCCTAGTTATCCAACCATGTAACCAAGTCCAAGCCCAAGCCCATAGAAAGCCCATAGGGCGTCTCATGTATCTTACTATTTAAACACCTCAAAGGCTCATTTGAGGTGTGTGCTTGTGTGTGTAAGTGTGTGTGTTTTCTTTGAATAAAAGCTCTCATATTTCATCTCTCTATCTCTATTCATATGAATCATATACATACATATCAAGTCACCATCTTTCCATCTTTCCTTCTTATTGTGCTTATATTGTGTGTGATAAAGTTGTGATATTTATGGTCCTACAATATAGAATCATCATTATCAGAATCGGAGAATATCTCATCACGATTATCATCAAACGGTATATCATTCGTATCAAATTGATCATCAAAACGATTATTTTCAACAAGTTCAGAATCATTGATAGAAATCTCCTCGGACTCACTTGGGATTGGGACGAGGTTCTCAACACTTGACTTATTGAATTCGTCCGATTCTGTTGCCGGAATAGTGTCAAGATGCCTGTCCCCCATTATTAGAGAGTCTTCGGGTTCTACGGGAGAAGAGATAGAATCATTTTGAGGATTAATATTGATCGTAATCGTGGAATCATCATCGTACAAACAACACTCGCAAAACTGGAATTTTCTTTCTTCAACTCGAGGTACTTCCATCGATTTCACGTTAGGCTCGGGAGTAGATGTATAACGACTATTCACCATCTCTTTCAACTCATCCATCATGGATTTGATTTCCAAAATTTGATTAGAAAAATTGGAAGATTGTGGGGGCTGGTAAAAACCATGAGAATCGTAACAAGGATTAGGTTCATGATAAGAACTTTCAAACGATCCCCCACAATTTTCAAAACTCGATGTATTTTGAAAATCACCATTGTAGCACGAATTTGGCTCATAAAAATCATTTTGAGGATAACAATCAAGGCTCGAATCGTAAGTGTAAGACGTGTCAGCACTTGGGGCATAGCATATACAATCGGTGTATCCACATACATCACAAAAACATCGCCCACACGGCATTCCTTCTTCGGACGGGTTTCCACAATTATAGCAATAAAACGAAGGTGGTGGTGGTGTATAAAAATCGGGAATATTTGATGAATTGTTGAACGAATTTTGATCACACGAATGAGAATTACAATTCAAACAAACGCCATCTCGAATATTATCTCCACATTCATCGCACGTACACCACACACACAACCCTCCGAAGAACAGTTCTCCACAATAAAGACAAATCGGATCCATGAGAATTAAACGTAAGAGGGATTGAGAAGAAGAATCAAATATAAGAGGATAAGAAGATTATTTTTGTTTTTTTTGAATTTTCAAATTTTTATATTTTTTTTAAAAATATATACAAGATAGTTAAAAACTTAACGCAACACGATTTTTCAACACGAATATTCAAAACTCACGTCCACCTTCCCCGGCAGCGGCGCCAAAATTTGATTGGTTCGTTAAAACACAATATCAATTATAGTATAGTAGTAAGCTCAAAGAAATCCGCAAAGAAATACGGATAACCCGAGGTCGTATTCCGTGTGAAGGGTGAATGGAATTCCGAATTCCCGATTCAGAAAACGTGTCGTGAAAAGTGGTACAAAGTGATATGCTGGGATTACACTAATGAAATAGTAAATGAAGCACAAATAATCAACTAAACACGTAATTCAAGTAAGGCAACGAGAAACGTAACGTAGAAACGAAAAACGTAAACTTAAACGTAAAATAAACGTTAACGTACGAAATAAAACGCGACTTTTAATCTACGCTACTCCTACGGACTTGAAAATTATTTTCAAAAATTAAAAATGATAAAAGAAAATTTTGAGAAAAAGAAAAATATTTTTTTTGACTTTTTATTTATTTATTATGAATTAAAAACTAATTTAACTAATTAAAAATTAAAAGAAAATGCAAATAAATTGAGAAAAATGCAAAATAAATTTCTAAAATTCTAAAATAATTAAAAATAATTTTCTAATATTTTTTTGGATTTTTCTGGGGTTTTTCTGATTTTTTTGTATTTTTTCGTAATTAAAAAGTAATTAAAATTGATTAAAAATGAAAATAAAATAAGAAAAATATGTAAATTTCAGGGAAATTCTAGAATAATGTTTAAAAGCTAGGAAAAATAGAAAAATTGAAAAATAAGCACTGGAAGTGCTGATTAGACCCAAACTGCTTATTTAAAGTGCTTATTAATAAGCAATACTTTATAAAACTGACCCAAACTTATACCAAGTACTTTTAGAACTTATACAAGCTTAAAGGAACAGTAATGAAGCATAATGAAGCTCAGAATCACAGAAAGATGCCAAAACAGGATCAATAAGCCAAATGAAATAAGCAATAAACTGAATCTGATAAGCAAATGCCAAATATCAATTGGAACAGTAACAATGAGTATAGACAAGCTCAGAGAAACAATAAAACCACACTTATGATGGCTACAACTAATTTGCAGCCCTGTTAGAGAATTCAGAAACTAGTATCAAACACCCCACTTGGAGAGATGAATAAGCTGATAAGAAGCAACTATTGGGTGCTATCTACTATCTAGTTACCATAGATCACAAAACCACCTTAAAAATGGAACTCTAATCCAATTAAAACCTTCAAATCTGCCTAGGAAATTGGTAGGCAACTGAGTGCACAGGGCACTATGAGTTTCAATCAGTCAACTTAAGCTAGTATTTCTAATAAGCTAACCAATTCCAAACCACAAAATTCTTTTTGAAACTTATAAACCTACTACCAAACTTCACAAAACAACTTTTGAAAAGTATTTTGAATCAATAATGAGGTCTGTGCTTCTCTTTGAAAATTTGTCCAAAACAGGTAACCAAGAACAATTTGACTATTTGATTCACACAAAACTTTGACCAAATTGAATTTTGATTGCACCTTACTGATCACTGAATTGATGTTAAACTATTTTGTTATAGCTAAAAGCTACTACTACTAGTTTACTATTATTTATAAGCTATCTTAATACTAAAAATCCTTCTAATCTTAACTGTTTTGAGATTAACTAGCACTTTGACTTTTTAACTAATTAGCTATTGATTTTATGCTAATTTAACTCTAATATTAACCTAAGTGACCTGTTTAAACTAAAAGCAACCTCTGAAAATGACTTACTACTAGCAAACTAATGAAATCCAAACACACCTTAATAATCTGTCACTAACTAGAAACCACCACAGTTCATTCCAAACTAACTCCAAATCAACAATTATGAACTGAATAAGATCCAAACAACTCTAATAAGAACACAATAACAGATCTCAGATGCAAGTTTAACTCAGAAATTAGATCCACAGATATGTCTCAAAAATGATGAACTAGTGACTATCAATCAACAATCCAATAATCAAACAGTCAAACAGATGAAACAACTACTATTATCCAACTATAATAACACAAGCACAAGCAGTAGCAATCAATAAGAACAACTACTCACAGATCTATACTACCTTATGCTCAAAAGACGAAACAGTAATGAAATGAGATTGAACTTACAAACTCAAATCCCCCTCAGCATGAAAAGAGGGGGTTCACTTAAGCTTGCCTGTCTTTTGACAGGCCTTTGGACACCTTAAGGCTGCCTTGTTTCACCAAATAAGCAGTGCTTATTCAAATAAGCACTTCTGTTGACCAGAGTTGACTTTCTTAGAATTGAGAGAGTTTGAGTGTTTGGTGCCAAAGTGAGTATCACAAAAGCTATAAACAGCTTAAATGAAACTCAATGAACAAATGAAAAGCTTATTGAAGCTTTTGTAAATAAGAACTTGATATTTTTTGTATTTTCTGATTTTTTTTTATTTTTTATTTTTCTTTTTATGTAATACTTGAACAACAATAAGTAATAATTGAAAAGTAATACTGAATTGAAAAGACAATAATAAAATAGAAACAATAAGCTAAGAACAGAAATTAAACAATAAGCTGAAAATAAGAGAAATAAGAAATAAGACAATTATAATAAAACTGAAATTAAATTTTCATTAATAAAAGGATTTAATACAAGAAATAAAATGACAGCATAACAATACATAAAAAGAGGCACACTATTACAATGAAATGGAGGGGGTATATATAGGTGAGCTAGGTTGTTAGGGTTTGAATGCCTCCGAATCCACCTCAGCTATCTGTGTGTATGTTGTGCTTGTTGGAGTCCCTCTTGAGCCGTTAGATAACACTTGGTCCCCAATCCTTTGATATCAACCCTTGGATGATGGATGTGATAGATGTGGATCCTCGGTGTGTGATGTTATTGGACCACGTATCATTCCCTGACTTCTCTGACATGTGACTGTCATGTGACAGTTCTTCTAGAAGTCTAATCATTGGTAATTGTTGCAATCGTGGGGTAATTGGGGCGTGGTAAAAATTAGGGTTCTAGGTGAATAGTGCTTTTTCTGGGTTTGTGGTAAAAAGAGGGGGCGGGTTTTTTTAAATGGAATTTATTAAGGGAAGTTGGGTCGGGTTTTAGTGGTAGCAGGCCGGGTAGTAGCATTTAGGGATGGGCTTTGTTTGTTGGGCTAAGGGGTTAAGGGCTTGTGGTGTGGGTTTATTTGGTGTAGATCCGGTTGTGTTTATATATTTGTTTCAAGGACCAAAGTTGCACAATTGCAAATCATAGAGACTGAAACTGTAATTCCTTCATAGTATTTTCCAAGGGTATTTATTGTCAATCTCAGATTATTGGAGGACCATTGATGATTTTTCTTCAAATTATCTTTGAGGGACCATTTATGCCAAACTCTGAAAGTTGAGGGGACTAAATTTGCCAACTTCTCAAACTTTGACCAGGGACCACTTATGAAACATTGTGAAAGGCTGAGGACTTCTAATGATAATTTGAACTCTCTTTGATCATTTTTGCTTCCCCGGCTCCGGCTTTTGACCTTTTTCCATTCTCGTGCTCGTTTTTTGTCGGCTTTGGTGTCGATTTTGTTCATTTTTCTCATATCCGTACCTGCACATACACAAATACAAAAACATGCATTCTCTTGGCATTTTTGGTTAGTATTTGGTGTTTTTGGTCTGAAATAAGGCCTAAAAAGGATGAGTGAATAAGCACTCATCAATCTCAAAAGAATTGAGATGAAAAATACGGGAAAAGCGATAGAAGATTCTTCACATGCGGAGATCCAAAACATCTCGTAGGAGAATGTCCTCAAAAGGAAAAGAACCAAAAGGCATACATTGGTGGAGCTTGGAGCGATAGCGATGAAGACACCAAAGATGAAACGTAAGCTAGTTCTTGAGGAAGATATAAGAAGAGTGGTTACTACATGGTTATCTCGTAGCTTTAAGCAACAATTCGAGGAATTTATGGAGTTCAAAAGGAGAATGATGTTAGACGAAGCTAGCTTTGATGTTAACTACGATCCGAATGACATTGATTTTGCTTATTGGTTGGCTAGCAAGTTCAACAACCATATGACTATAGATCGAGATACCAGAATGCACTTTGGCTTTATTGGATAAGAGGAGATGATGAGGAGAACGAGACTGATAATGAATTGTCGGATAATAATGACGCTGTCCGAGAGAATGACATAGCCAAAGTATTTAGTATTGACATTGATGTGTTTGATTACGAAACACCGTTATGTAGGGAGTTCAAGGAATTTAACCATCTCTTTCAAATTGATATTGATGTACTCATCGGAGATTTACTCGAATACAAGACCTATGAAGAATTTAAAAATGCATGGTATTACGAATGGAATAATCAAGTACCTTGGGTTGAGGATATACCGTAGCTTGAACATGGGATTTGGGAAGAGCATACTCAAGAAATAAATCATGCATGCCAACCGTTTCGTTTTAAAAATGGAGATGTTGAATGGCCAACTTGCAATTAGAAGACTGAGAATTGTTGTAATGGAGGAAATCTTTCGATAATTATCAATGTCGGGTATTTAACTTATTGTGAAAGTTACGAATGGTATGAAGGTCAAGAAGATGGAGATTTGAAGAATAAAGCCTTGAGGGAAAAGGCGATCTTGGAAGAACCACGAAAGCTTGGAAGTGATGAAGGGGCAGACTTTTGCCTTTGGTTGGAAAAATGTTTCGGGAATTATCATAAACTCGATTGTGAAATTATGATGAATTGGAAGATTATTGGTGGAATAAAAGAAAAGAGGAAACATTGCGTAATGAACCATGGAACAACTGTTGGCCTCGTAGAAATAGTCAATAATTAAAGGCCAAATGTGAACTTCATGATGAAAAACCAAGATGGCTAGAACTTGAAAAATTAATTGATAAAAAAGACAATGAATGGAAGAATGATCTTTTCAAGGAATTAGGTATGAATGGATTTTTGAGCGATGATGAATTGGGGTTAGAAGTCTTATTCCGTGAAGAACTAAGGAAATTGATAATGAAGTATTGTAAGGGATGGATCAATAAGAAGAATGTTCAAAGAAAGATGCTTAATCTCATCAAGGAAAAGAACAATGAAAGATATGAATTAAGTTCTAGTGATGACACGTGGTACAAGGAAGAATTCGAGGAAGAAGAAGAAAAATTGAGGTTTCTACATGAAGGGAGTCGGTATGAGCCCCATATGATGAAGGTAGAAACCTATGTCTTGAAAAGGTATAAAATTTATGATGGTAGGTGCCACGTTCGAATGAAGCGCATTAATGTTGAAGATTTTCCAATAATTGGCAAGAATATTTGGTTATTTAAAGACGTAATTATGAAAGAAATGGAGATGGAAGATCTCATGCATAAGAAGTAAGAACTGAAGATGAGTCTATCTTTAAGATTCTAGAATAAAGAGAAGTGCTGATGAGGCGAAATTTGTTACGCTTTTAAGGGGTCATTTAAACCTTAAGTAGTGATAATATGATCAATTATTACCCTAAATCGTTCCTTTTGTCATTTTAGGTACTTTTGAGAAGAATTCTGAAAAACATAGCATTTTGGACATTTTTGGAGCATAAAGTGAATAAAATGACAAAGTCAAGAATCCAAGCTGGAAATTACACCTGACACCGTCACCTATTCCTAAGGGACGGTGTCAGCCTTTGTGATAAGAGGTAGAAATTACTTTTACACTTGACGCGCCAGAAGACTATTTGGGCATTAACACGTGATGGCGTCACCCTTTACTAGTAAAAGGCCGTCACGTGTAACTCTAAAGTGTGACGTCCCAGAACCCTTATAAAGAGACGGCGTCAAGAAGTTGGATTGGGCGACAAGAATCCCTAGCCGCGGCGAGATTGTAACACCCCCAAAATATCGCAGCGGAAGACTGTGTCATTGGGGTGCTACTTCATAATACAAAGTACAAGGTATAGAAAACGAACTCTAAATGAGACGTTTTGAAAAGTTACCATTCGATTAATAAATTCCGAGTTACAAACTTGAGTTCCGTATAATACATAAGAGTTTTAAAACATATCGAATGGTAAAGATAAAAGCATAAGTCTTCAAAACATGCCAAGCGACTCTATGCTCCATGCAACAGCTTATCACCTTATAGACCCGAGACAAACATGCTAAAGTGTCAACACAATGGTTAGTGAGTTCATAGAGTTTGTCTTAAAACAGTTGAAAAGCCTTAAAAGAATATTCGCACAGCAAAGGCATCGTGAATCCACTCAGTTGCAAGTCCCGCCATAAGAGACTTGCAACCTGTGTGTTCACAACCCACTGCTAACATATAGTATGATTTTGATATATGTGTATACGATATATGCACGCTTAATGTAAAGTATCACTGCCTACTGAACCTCTTGACAAGAATAAGCACAAATGCTTTAAAGAATAAGCACAAATGCTTCAAAGCTGGATTATATTCACCCAAGGCCAGGAATATATGGCAATGGTGGGGGCGTCAGCCCGATAGTACTATCAATACCTCTCCATCGGCTCCATCCAGGAGTTAAACAGTAGTTAAAGAATATAGCGCATAGAATAGGTTTAACACATTAAGGCGCATATCGTAATAAAACTACACATCATGTTTAAGAGTATAAAAGTATAGCATAACATATGAGTAAAATTGTCTTTAGTAAAAGAGAAAGCAAGTAGTTTAAGCATGTATCTCCCCAAAAGAGTTTAAAACAAGTATGAAAAGAGTAGGGGCTATGACTCACCTTAAGCTTAAGTGATGTGAAATGAAAGTGGTAGTCGAATCGCGAAAGTCACTAAGAGCAGCCTATAATAGAACGTTGCGACTTAGGTTTGGAGTAACGTCTAAGAATACGAAGAATTGCCTATATATGTCTTGCATAATGTTCATGATGTAGTACTTAGTATATAGTGTAAGTCTTTGAATATAAATGGTTTATGAAACATGTATAAGTTGTATATCTCTTACTACCGTTTGGGCCGACATAATTCAGAAGTCATGGAGTAAACGTTCGAGGAACCAGGACACTTTAATTCATAAATCCACAACTCATCTCGACGGCTTACTTAATGAACTCCTCACATGAGGCTCCCTACTATTGTAGTATTTGATAACAAATATATAAGTTTTGATCCGAAAAGTTACATGTCCGATATTTGAATAAACTTAGGAAAGTTTACTTTTACATGAAGATTGTTATTAGGGTAAGTTTCTTATAACTTGTATCTCATGATTCTTTTAGATGAAGTAGATCCAAATTGTATGTTCAAGTTATCGCCAACTCCTTGGTTCATGTTTTCGCCTAAGTAAGTTTATATGGTCTTTGGTCATAGCTTCGCCGTGACCTTGGTCATTTTTCCATGGTCTTGAGACTCAACCTTGGATTTAGCCATGGTTGTGGTCTTGGCTTTAGGTCATTAGACCTCTTGGTCTTAGTAAATCATAACTATTATATAGTGACTTTGGTCTAAAAATGGGCTGTTAAGAATTTGAAGAAAATTATCACTCGGAAAGCGTTTTCAGGGCTCGAGCTTTTTTACTCCTGAACGAAAACGTCGTTCCGGACAACTTTCGTGTTTTAACTTTTTGATGAATCGGAGCAGAAGGGTGACTTTCAAAATGGCAGAATGCAAAACAGTAGGTATCGGCAGTTTTGGCGTTTTGGTTTTGCTAACTTCAAATGGTCATAACTTTTGACTCGGGTACTCGTTTTGGGTGATTTAAATTGCTATGTTTTCCTTGTTAAGTCCTCTTTATCAGTAAGTAAGTTTCAAATATCATGGTTATACTATTTTGGTCGAGGTTCTCCATAAAAATCACTAGTTTGCTTGTTTACTTGTCATAAGTTAACATATGTATACCAATACTTGTTTTATCCATTTTTAAACATCATGAACACAATAACAAGAACATATATAGCATGAAAGGAACACAAAGAGTATGAAAATGATAATTAAGCAAGGAGTATGTTAGGGTTTGCTTACAACTTGTGAAGAAACTAACTAGAACCAAGTTCAAAACCAAGAACCACTACTTAATCTTCCAAAACCTTTCCAACCATAGCCATGTTTCCATACCAAAAACCCTATCTTATAATCCTTTGATAAATACTAATCTAACATAAAAACAACCTTGAGTAAAAATCTTCACTAGGAACACTTGGAAATTTGATGAGTTTTTGTGGTGATTTTATAGAGTTTTATGGTTGAAAGGTGTTAAGGATCAACTAGGAACTATGACTTGAACTTGTGATGGATTGAATGAGCAAGATCAATGATCAAAATGGTGTATTTGGATGGTTTTGGGTCGTTGGTATTGAAGGAGAAAGGAAGAGAATGAGCTCTCTTTTATACTAAAAATGAGGAGGTTACAATGTTGACTTGTCAACACTTGGAGACCAAGTTGGACACATGCATGCAATCTAAGCTTCCTAGCATGAGATCAAGCCACCTATGGGCTGAATTCCCCCCCCCCCCAAGTCGGTTCATATGCTTGGGGAACAAGTGTGGACTTTTGATGATATTATCCAAGCTTATGGAGCTAGTTTCGACTCCGTAAAATGCTAACCGTAAATGATTAAGCCTCAAAACGTAAAACCGGGTGTCATAAAAATATGGAACTTGAAAGTATTGTTAAACATGTCAATATACTCCATAATAAAATATAAAACGAGTGGTAGATTCTATTGGGTTGCTCAAACCCTGCTAAAACTGAAAACACGAGTCTAAAACGCGTAATACGTAAAACGTACGAATATTGCGTAAAATTGAGAAAAGTAAAATGTAACTTTTCTAATAGGATACTAATGACTTAAAATGTCTTATAATGTCTAGGCTGGGCTCAGTCTAGTGTCGGTTGGTGTTTAATGTCTTTTAGACATAAAACCGTAAGCCTAAAAATCAAGAAATGACTTGTAAAATCAAGGAATGATTTTTGGTCAAAGGAGGAGGGAAAAATATGTTGACTTTTTCTAAAAAGTTGAAAACTCAAATCGTCTTAGAAACGCGGTGTAGGTATAGGCTAAGGTTACGGCTGAGTAAAAACGTTTAAAACTGAAAATTCCAGTTTTTTTCACGGCCGAGGCTTATTTTGTGTCATGTTTTTCACAGTCATGATTAATTCTCTAATTAATCATGAGAGTACTAAACATTTTTCTGATGCGGGGTCACTTAACGCGGTCGAGTTTCGTTGTGCGTAGAATTTTTGAATGACGTTTTACCCTAAAACGTATAATTCCGTGTAATTCCTTAATAACTTTCAAGAAAATGATCTGATGAGTGTCAAACTTTTAATTTGCCATGGAAATAATTTATCACTCGAGGCCAAGAAACAAAAATCAAATTTCGGAAGAATTTTGGAAAAAATGAATAGTAAAAGTGAATAGTAAAATTTTCGGGAATAAAAATAAATCTGAAAATGCGAATTGTTACAGTCTCTACCCCTTCAGGAAACTTCGTCCCGAAGTTTAGTGTGTCTAAGTCTCTTATCTTAATAGCGGCATAATACAGCTAGATTCCGAATAGAATAATATGGTAGAATAAGGTACGTACCCGTTACGCATTGCGGGCTTCCTTAGCACCCAAATAGTATGCTCGACCCCGAGGTGGACTAACATTGTATCCACGGTTTGGGTTATTTTCTTCAAGCAGTATGGCTAGAGTCGGGTTATCCAGCACTTGTCCCTGTGCCCCATTCAACCTAGGACAATTATATCGGAAGTGAGTTGGGCTGTTGCACTCATAGCATGTCTTTTGGTTGTTTCCTATATTGCCCGCATTCATCGATGCTCTACACTTATTTGCAAAATGACCCAATTGTTTGCACTTTGTACACACTCGGCATGGCTCAGACTTCTGATGATGATAAGCACATTTAGTACACTTAGGATGTGGACCCTCATACTTTTTCTAATCATAAACTGTTGCCGCAAATCCTCTTGCTCTCTTATTATCAACCATTGTACCCTTTTGCTCGCCTGATTCACCTGCTCCCTTCCTTTTATCACTAGTCTTCAAAGTTCCATTCCTAACCATCTCATCTGTTAGGGTCCCTGCTCTTAATATTGCACTTTGAATTGTGGGAGGTTTGGTTGTTTTTACTGTCCCACGAATCTTAGGAACAAGGCCATAGATGTACCTCTCAATCCTTTTGGATTCAGGGGTAACCAGATGAGGAACTAGTTTAGCTAGTTCATGAAACCGATCTGTGTAGGTTGCATGACCAGCCCCTACCATAGAGTGATGCCAAAACTCGTCCTCTAGTTTTTGCATTTCATTAACCGGGCAATACTCTTCCTTCAGTAGTCCCTTAAAGTCGTCCTATGTCATGCCTACAGCTGCTTCTCTACTCCTTGCTTGAATCTGCATGTTCCACCATGTCAATGCTTTTTCTGATAGCAAGCATGCAGAATATTTCACTCTCTGGTGGATTGCACAGTTACTGATATCGATCACTGACTCCATCTTCTCGACCCATCGTGTATATGCCAATGCACCTCCTTTACCATTAAACTCAATTGGTTTGCATGACGTAAATTCCTTATACGTACATCCAGTCCTACGGTTGTTGTTGTTGTTGTTGTTGTTACCATTCCTTCCTTCATCATTTGTAGCGTCATTTATGCTTCTGTGGTTTCCCGAATTGTTCATGTGATTGCCAACTTGTGTGACTATAGTGGGAAGTAGGTTTTGTAGTTGTTGGGCAATAATGGTGGATACATCTGGATTTCCACCATCGTTACTAGGGTTACTAGTGTCGTGAGCATCTCCTCTACCTCCACGTCCACCAGTTCTTCCACTATCATTACTAGGGTTACTAGTGTCGTGAGCAGCTCCTCTACCTCCACGACCACCAGTTCTTCCACCTCTTGGTGTTGCACCACCTCGGCTAGTGCTACGAGTTACTCTCTTTGGTGCCATGATATCTACAAGGAGGGACATTTTGTCGACGTCAGATATGAGGTGATATTCCTAGACTACTTAGTCTTAAATCTTGTCAATTTTGAGTCAATCGTTGATTAATGTAAGCATGGTCACATATGTCTACGTGAGTCGTGACGCATTTATAATTATGTTGGCCACCATAATTATAATTGCTTCCTTTCACACGTATACATATTACCAGGCACACATATCTCAACAATTGATACTACATAATTGGGTAGACTTTCTATCATCTGCTTTTAAGTTGTGAAAGGGTAACGTAGTCTGGGTATCTAGAGAAGGTGATATGACGAAATGGACTAGTCGCGCTTGTAGAAAGGTTTGAGTGTCGTACTAGGACATATGAACCACTTCTAGGTATTAGAATCATATAAAGTAAGTATAAGGCAAATCATCAAATCTCTACAGGAAACTAATAACCTTTATTTAACTTAATCTTAGGTCTTATCAAACAAGAACTGTCACAAGATTAAGTTAATTAAACAATTATTACTTAGCTCTAAATTTTTGATGACTTGACTATTGTCTGGGGTTTCTCCTAAACAAACAATTAGCAATAAACATATGCGCATGAAGTGTGTGTAAGGCAAAATAAAGAGGAGAGTCTTAATGTTTATAGCAGTTATAGTCTAGGTAGTATATGCAACCTAGTTCTCTATAACCAAGGCTCTGATACCAATCTGTAACACCCCCAAAATATCGTAGCGGAAGACTGTGTCATTGGGGTGCTACTTCATAATACAAAGTACAAGGTATAGAAAACGAACTCTAAATGAGACGTTTTGAAAAGTTACCATTCGATTAATAAATTCCGAGTTACAAACTTGAGTTCCATACAATACATAAGAGTTTTAAAACATATCGAATGGTAAAGATAAAAGCATAAGTCTTCAAAACATGCCAAGCGACTCTATGCTCCATGCAACAGCTTATCACCTTATAGACCTGAGACAAACATGCTAAAGTGTCAACACAATGGTTGGTGAGTTCATAGAGTTTGTCTTAAAACAGTTGAAAAGCCTTAAAAGAATATTCGCACAGCAAAGGCATCGTGAATCCACTCAGTTGCAAGTCCCGCCATAAGAGACTTGCAACCTATGTGTTCACAACCCACTGCTAACATATAGTATGATTTTGATATATGTGTATACGATATATGCACGCTTAATGTAAAGTATCACTGCCTACTGAACCTCTTGACAAGAATAAGCACAAATGCTTTAAAGAATAAGCACAAATGCTTCAAAGCTGGATTATATTCACCCAAGGCCAGGAATATATGGCAATGGTGGGGGCGTCAGCCCGATAGTACTATCAACACCTCTCCATTGGCTCCATCCAGGAGTTAAACAGTAGTTAAAGAATATAGCGCATAGAATAGGTTTAACACATTAAGGCGCATATCGTAATAAAACTACACATCATGTTTAAGAGTATAAAAGTATAGCATAGCATATGAGTAAAATTGTCTTTAGTAAAAGAGAAAGCAAGTAGTTTAAGCATGTAACTCCCCAAAAGAGTTTAAAACAAGTATGAAAAGAGTAGGGGCTATGACTCACCTTAAGCTTAAGTGATGTGAAATGAAAGTGGTAGTCGAATCGCGAAAGTCACTAAGAGCAGCCTATAATAGAACGTTGTGACTTAGGTTTGGAGTAACGTCTAAGAATACGAAGAATTGCCTATATATGTCTTGCATAATGTTCATGATGTAGTACTTAGTATATAGTGTAAGTCTTTGAATATAAATGGTTTATGAAACATGTATAAGTTGTATATCTCTTACTACCGTTCGGGCCGACATAATTCAGAAGTCATGGAGTAAACGTTCGAGGAGCCAGGACACTTTAATTCGTAAATCCACAACTCATCTCGACGGCTTACTTAATGAACTCCTCACATGAGGCTCCCTACTATTGTAGTATTTGATAACAAATATATAAGTTTTGATCCGAAAAGTTACATGTCCGATATTTGAATAAACTTAGGAAAGTTTACTTTTACATGAAGATTGTTATTAGGGTAAGTTTCTTATAACTTGTATCTCATGATTCTTTTAGATGAAGTAGATCCAAATTGTATGTTCAAGTTATCGCCAACTCCTTGGTTCATGTTTTCGCCTAAGTAAGTTTATATGGTCTTTGGTCATAGCTTCACCGTGACCTTGGTCATTTTTCCATGGTCTTGAGACTCAACCTTGGCTTTAGCCATGGTTGTGGTCTTGGCTTTAGGTCATTAGACCTCTTGGTCTTAGTAAATCATAACTATTATATAGTGACTTTGGTCTAAAAATGGGCTGTTAAGAATTTGAAGAAAATTATCACTCGGAAAGCGTTTTCAGGGCTCGAGCTTCTTTAGGCCTGAACGAAAACGTCGTTCCGGACAACTTTCGTGTTTTAACTTTTTGATGAATTAGAGCAGAAGGGTGACTTTCAAAATGGCAGAATGCAAAACAGTAGGTATCGGCAGTTTTGGCGTTTTGGTTTTGCTAACTTCAAATGGTCATAACTTTTGACTCGGGTACTCGTTTTGGGTGATTTAAATTGCTATGTTTTCCTTGTTAAGTCCTCTTTATCAGTAAGTAAGTTTCAAATATCATGGTTATACTATTTTGTTCGGGGTTCTCCATAAAAATCACTAGTTTGCTTGTTTACTTGTCATAAGTTAACATATGTATACCAATACTTGTTTTATCCATTTTTAAACATCATGAACACAATAACAAGAACATATATAGCATGAAAGGAACACAAAGAGCATGAAAATGATAATTAAGCAAGGAGTATGTTAGGGTTTGCTTACAACTTGTGAAGAAACTAACTAGAACCAAGATCAAAACCAAGAACCACTACTTAATCTTCCAAAACCTTTCCAACCATAGCCATGCTTCCATACCAAAAACCCTATCTTATAATCCTTTGATAAATACTAATCTAACATAAAAACAACCTTGAGTAAAAATCTTCACTAGGAACACTTGGAAATTTGATGAGTTTTTATGGTGATTTTATAGAGTTTTATGGTTGAAAGGTGTTAAGGATCAACTAGGAACTATGACTTGAACTTGTGATGGATTGAATGAGCAAGATCAATGATCAAAATGGTGTATTTGGATGGTTTTGGGTCGTTGGTATTGAAGGAGAAAGGAAGAGAATGAGCTCTCTTTTATACTAAAAATGAGGAGGTTACAATGTTGACTTGTCAACACTTGGAGACCAAGTTGGACACATGCATGCAATCTAAGCTTCCTAGCATGAGATCAAGCCACCTATGGGCTGAATTCCCCCCCCTAAGTCGGTTCATATGCTTGGGGAACAAGTGTGGACTTTTGATGATATTATCCAAGCTTATGGAGCTAGTTTCGACTCCGTAAAATGCTAACCGTAAATGATTAAGCCTCAAAACGTAAAACCGGGTGTCGTAAAAATATGGAACTTGAAAGTATTGTTAAACATGTCAATATACTCCATAATAAAATATAAAACGAGTGGTAGGTTCTATTGGGTTGCTCAAACCCTGCTAAAACTGGAAACACGGGTCTAAAACGCGTAATACGTAAAATGTACGAATATTGCGTAAAATTGAGAAAAGTAAAATGTAACTTTTCTAATAGGATACTAATGACTTAAAATGTCTTATAATGTCTAGGCTGGGCTCAGTCTAGTGTCGGTTGGTATTTAATGTCTTTTAGACATAAAACCGTAAGCCCAAAAATCAAGAAATGACTTGTAAAATCAAGGAATGATTTTTGGTCAAAGGAGGAGGGAAAAATATGTTGACTTTTTCTAAAAAGTTGAAAACTCAAATCGTCTTAGAAATGCGGTGTAGGTATAGGCTAAGGTTACGGCTGAGTAAAAACGTTTAAAACTGAAAATTCCAGTTTTTTTCACGGCCGAGGCTTATTTTGGGTCATGTTTTTCACAGTCATGATTAATTCTCTAATTAATCATGAGAGTACTAAACATTTTTCTGATGCAGGGTCACTTAACGCGGTCGAGTTTCGTTGTGCGTAGAATTTTTGAATGACGTTTTACCCTAAAACGTATAATTCCGTGTAATTCCTTAATAACTTTCACGAAAATGATCTGATGAGTGTCAAACTTTTAATTTGCCATGGAAATGATTTATCACTCGAGGCCAAGAAACAAAAATCAAATTTCGGAAGAATTTCGGAAAAAAATGAATAGTAAAAGTGAATAGTAAAATTTTCGGGAATAAAAATAAATCTGAAAATGCGAATTGTTTCAGAGATGACGGCGTCAACCATCAAAAGGTGACGCCGTCACCCTTGTAAATCTATATATAGTTTTTGATTTTTCATTTATTAGTGTGCAACTTTGGAGAGGAACATTGTCACACAAACCCTATGTCGAATTTCAGAAGTTTTTAAGGGTTTCATACCCTTGTCTCTTTGATACGCGGGATTGCACCCTCGCAACAGGTTTTACCTCTCAAGGGATCTTGAGAAGCTTGCAATCCCCGCCAGGCAGTGTACCTGATCGTTGTATTATAGTATAGTTACAAGTACCGGGGGATTGATCGTTCAATTCAAAGAATAGTGTTCGTTAGGATTGAAATTAATCTAACTAGGTCTAAAGGTGAAGGATGATTCTTTTTGTGTTTTTATAATTTATGAAAGCAAATAAAAATCTCAGGTTTTGAAAGAGTGGGCGGAATTAGTTGCTAATCAACTAACCCAAAAGCTACTAATTAAACTAATGTGCAAGAAAAGTAAACTAGGGTTCTACAAGGTAAGTGAAACATGTCTACCTATGATGTATTACTCCTTGCTAGCTATCCAATTCTACCTATTGAATTGTCACACCTTGTTTTAATTGGCGGGTTATATTCCTTAATACCATTCGTAGGGCCGTGTACGATCTTCCCTAACTCTATAAGCTCCTACTTCACTCCTATGTCGAGCCGACTAAAAGCTCCTAACATGGGATAACTAGAATTCACTTATGCATTAAATACAACCATATAATCGTAGTACACCTCCGATCATGTTTCTTAAGACGTTCAAGCGTTTTACCAATTGGAAGTCTGCCAGTTTTCTTAAGCCTAAATTCGATATTATTCGCTTATGCACTAAGGTTTCTTCTTATGTAAGCCTTCTTCCTGACGTCGTCACTCTAAATCATCTGACGTCGTCAGGTTGAATCCTGACGCCGTCATGTGTAAACTTACTCTGGGCCGTCACGTGTAATCTGACCCTGACGGCGTTGGTGATGCCATCAGGCCAAATTGCCTTGAAATAGTTCTGGGCCGTCATGTGTATTTGCCATATGCACCTCTTATGCTAAGCTTGACGCCGTCACTAGTAAACCCTTGACGCCGTCAGGTACTGTTTCCAGCAAGAATTTGAGACTTTGTCGTTTTCTTCACTTTTTCGCTCCAAAAATGTCCAAAATGCTTCCTTTTGTAAATTTCATCTCAAAAGTACCTAAAATGACAAAAGGAACGATTTAGAGCAATAATTGATCAAATAATTACTAATTCGGGCTTAAATGACCCCCCAAAAAACGGTACACTTTTCGCCTTATCACTCTTCCATGTTTAATTAAAGATAAGTAATCTATCAATCATTCAATATGTCTATGTGTTGTTTGATTTTATCTTATGCTTGTCTTTATTTTAACATGCTAGGCTAGGTTTATTTGTGTTTGCTTAGATGTAGTGAAACCTAGTTATTGATTATTGATTGATGGTTGGTTATTAATTGGTGTTGGAGGATTATTAATCGATGTTAGGCTTAAGAAAACTGGCTAATCTCCTATTCGGTAACTATAACGACCCACAAACACCCATTACTATCATTCCCATTACAAATACCTATAGTAGGTATTTCACAGGTAAATTTTTGCTTTTTATCTACATTATTACTTGCATGACTCACTAGACCTGCTCACGTATCTACACAAGCCAAATAACTCAACACTCACATCCTATAAACCCCAGGTATGTCAAGCATAAACTCATAACAACACCATAATAATTAATACACCAATCTAAAACACTAAACATAACATAAAACCCTAATAAACCCTAAACCAAAACTTAAGTAGGATTATGTGCTTATCTGAACCTATATGCTTAGTTAAACTAGTAAGAATGTGTTCAAAGCTTAAGTAAGAGTATCTTTAGGAATATTAGGATATATTAGGACTATTAGGTTATAGAATAGAACCCTTAGAACTTAGATATAAACCCCTTAAGCCCTAAACCATAACTAGGTCATAGATAACTAGAATTAGGTCTAAACCCACCCAAAACTTCCCCATAGGTCACTACCACTTAGTATAAGCCTTTAGGAACTTAGAAATAGTTATTAGATACCCTTAGGACACTAACTTAGGCACAAAACCATAGGATAAACCCTAGTCTCTCACTAAACCCACTTAGGTCATTTAGGTTACAAAACTAGGTCAAACCTTCCCCAAACTTCCCCATAGGTTACTCACACTTAGTATAAACCCTTTAGGTCTTAGGAATAGTCACTAGACATACTTAGGAACTTAATTTAGGCACTAAACCTTAGGTAAAACCTTAAACACATAGTAAGTAGAAACTAGGTCTAAACTTAACTAAAACATAGTAAAACCTAAACATAAGCACCTTAAACACCTCAACCTAGCACCCTAACACCTTAGTCATACCCAAGCACACACCCTAACACCTCTAAGCACACACATAAGTAGGCGCATCACCTACTTGGCTAATCCACCACTAATCACCACTAATCCACCCTAAACCTCCCCTAATCCACCACTAAACCACCCCTAATCACCCTAAACCACCCTTAAACACCCTAAGCAGCTTACAAGCACCTCCAAGCATCCAAGCAAGGAGGTGCATCACCTCCTTGTAAGCTACTACCACCCAAACCACCTCTATGGCTCATCCACCACCACAACCGTCCTACGCCAGCCCCTAGCTACTCCTAGCTGCTCCTTGTCACAACCATGTAGACTTACCACAACCCCTCCTAGCTCTGCTTGCTTAGCCCTCCCCCTCCGTGACTCCTATGAGACGTTTTTCATCCAAACTACCCTATCGCAAGTATAAATTACCCCCCAGCCCTCACTTCTTCTCCACACCTCTCCCCTCCTCTCTACCTCACATTTCTGTAGTACTAAGTCCTTAGAAGCTGTTAGGAACAAGTATCTAGGCTTTGGTCGAGTTGTGTTGTGGTTTGAAGTCGTACGAGCCCTAGAAAGCCCTAAACCTAATTCTAACCCACGTAACCCCCCCTAACCAAGTAAGTCTTACTTTTAGTTAATATATCTTTAGTATTGTCTTAGGATAGATTTAGGATGCCTTAGATAGTTTAGATACCCTTGCATGAGCTGTTGATATAAATAAATGACTAAAAACGTTATTTATATCTTTCGATATCTCTATGTTTTGATAATCACAAAACGAAAACTCATCAAACCAAAGATCATGACATAAACAAGTATTTAGTAGTAAATACTCATCTTTACCATCTAATCACTTAAGGTATGAATAAACAAAGTGTCTAAATGCATTATAAGATCAAAGGAACACTTTTGTTAATCACTAGATATTTATAAAATGTCACAAAACATTTTATATCTTTTATAAAACATTTTTTGCATTAAAAGAATATGTTTAATTCATTACAAATTTGTGAATTCAAATTTTCAACCAAAAAGGCAAATCTAATCCAGAAAAATTTCCCTCACAAAAGGACAAGAAAATCCAACGTTCAGGAGGGCGGCCCCCTTAATTATACTAGGCGGCCCCCTTAATCATTAAGGGGACCACCCACTAATTAAGGGGACCAACACGCTCCAGAACAGTATTTTCTGGCCCTTTAAATATTGGATCATTCCACACATTTTTCTCACCTTTTTGCACTAAAAACTTTCTGATCTAAACATCCATTTCCTTCCTCTAAAAATCCTTTGATCTTATATACTTTGATCTTTGTTTCAAAGTGATTCAAGCCTCAACACTCAAGTGCAAAGAGAAGAATACTTCTATTAGAAGTATTACAACTTAGTATCATCTTGCTATCTAAGTTGTTTGTTTATTTCATCTTGTTGACCCTTCATATTTTGGTGAATAAGGTGTATGTATTAGTTAGCTAGATTGTGTTATAAAATCTAGAATTGTTGTAAGTGTGAAGTGGAACTTGAAGTGAAGAAGTAGTGTTTCATAGTAGTGGTGATAGGAAATATTAGCAATAGTGATTAGTAGTGAAGAAATTGGAACTTCCAAGTTAAGAAGACATTGAAGACTAGAAGTTGTGAAGACGTTAGAGACTAGAAGTTGTGAAGAAGTTAGAGCCTTGAAGTTGTGAAGGTGTTAGTCCTTGAAGTTGTGAAGAATTTGTGATGGCGTGAAGATACTTATGGTGTGAAGAAGTATTGAAGAAGTGAAAAGGTGTGAAGAAGGTGTGGTGTGAAAATAGTTGTGAGATTGGTTCTAGCTACGATTAGAACTCGACATTTTGCTTAGTGTCGTAAATCGGTGTAAGCTTTGGTGTGTACGGTTTTCTCCGCCATGAGGGAGGTTATTGAATTAGTGAAGAAAACTCTCGAGTTCGGTGCTCGGGGAGTGGAGTAGGGCAAGGAATCCTTGTAGCCCAACCACTATAAATCCTTTGTCTCTCGGTTTGATCTTTCCATCTCTCACTCTTTGCTCACTTACTTATTAGCTTTTCGTATATAGTTATAATTGTGTGTTGTGCATATATTGATTTCACATAAAGGTCAAACTAGGTTCCATTCACAACATTAATTTTACATAAGTAAACTATAAGTATATACACTTTTAAAACACGTATACATATATAAATACAAACATATATCTCTAGGAAACTAAAAGTATATACACTTTTAAAACACATATACATATATAAATACAAACATATATTTATGAGAGATATATGATTTTATTATTTCTACTCAACATTTTAAAATAAGTAGTATTTTTATGATAAGTGTAAATAAACTTGTATTTACGCTTTAGCTTCAAAGGTCTTACGGTTATCATCAATTCTCTAGAAGCAAAACTTTTATTAGACGAAAAAGACGTAAAACTATTCAACCCCCCTTCTAGTTTTCCACAATTGGTATCAGAGCCAGGTTTAGCAAGATTTTTAAAATATATTGTATTTTAAAACTTGTTACGATCTATGGAATTCGAAAAATATCTAGAAGGGGAATTTACGCAAAAACCACCATTATTTGTAAATGATCATTTTCTTGAATGGAAAAATAAATTTGAAAATTATCTGAAATCAATAGATCTTGATCTTTGGCATATCATTTCAATTGGTGATCTTAAACCAACCAAAATGGATTTTGAAAATCAATCTAATAATCTTCAAACCAAAATTGATAAAAACACTAAAGCCAAATTACTTATTTTCAAAACTCTACAAAGATTTGAATATGAAAGATTATTTCGTTGTAAAACGGTAAATGATATTTGGAAATGTCTTTTAAAGTTTCACCAAGAGAAATGTAAAACCAAAGATGATAAACTTGATATTGCACAAGAAATAGTTAATCTAGAAAATTTAATAAATAAATATTTAGTTGAAATAAACACATGTACTACTAGTTCAAATGTGATCATTGAAGGTATCTATAACGAAGAATACATGAGCCAAATCCGAAGAAAGAGCGTTAATAAATCATGGTGCAACAAGTACGAAGAAGACGACGATAATACGGCTTGTGAGAATATTCAAACAAATGTGAATACAAGTATTGATGGCAAGGACTACATGCTTCTAGATTTAAACGAAACTACAAATAAAACATGGAGCGACATGGACGATGGAATTGATCAACATATAACATGTGAAGATTATACAACTACTAATAAGGTACAATCCAAAACCGAACATTTTTGCTATGATCAATATATATTAGAATTTTCAAAATTGAAAAACAACTTCAAACATTTTTGCAACATTGACTCAAAAATGATTCCTAAAAATAAATCTTCAATATTCATTGAAAATAATTTTGAAAAGGAAATAATTTTAGAAGATAAAATGTCTAGACTTGAAAGCAATATTGAAATTGATCTTAAATGTAAATATTGTCATGACTATAAACATGAAATTAAAATGGAAAATGAAAAAGCAAAAATATTAGCAAAATTTAAAAGTAGCTCTAGATCTTTAAAATATTTACTTAACATTCAAAAGCTATTTTATGATAAAACCGGCTTAGGATTTACCGTAAATGATCCTTCAACAAATGTATCAAAACAAATAAAATTTGTTAAACCTAGTGAAGAAATTTAGAACTAATATTATTTACACTCATTATTTATTACTCTTGTCAAGAAAGTCATTGTTTGTTGATTAAAACAAACTATTGATGAATTCTTGTACTTCTCGACGACATCCTCATCATGTGCATTTTAAATGCAATGGATGTTCTCAACTAACCAACTCGGACCCATGAGAATCTGGGTACCAAGTTCTTTATCATGTTTAGGTAATTAATGAACGAAGAGACTATTATGTTTTGGATTGCTCACCTCGCTCTATTACTTTTGACGGCTATTGGTTCCTATCACTATGTTTCACATTTTGCACATGATTTGCCTATGACGTTGTTGCGGTCATTTATTGTCTCGGCATTTTGTTCTTCATTCTTGGAGTATTGGTTTCATGGTGTGCCCGTTACTATTTCAAGATGAAGGCTCCAAAGCACAATTATTCTTAGTCTTCACGACTTGTGATGATTGGTGTGATCGATTAAGCATTTCGGATCAAGCTCCCTTGATTTCTATTGCGTTGGAATGTCACTTTGCTACTTCGACATGTTTTGGGCAAACTTTTAAGATGTCTTCCATTTCTCTCATGCCCACTCTTAAAGAAAAGCTGGACCTGAGGTAAGTTTTCTTTTCAAAAACTTGCCAATATTACATTATATTAAAGAATGCTTTGATTAGTATGTGAATATGATTTAATTTATAAGTTGCCATGCTTTTAGATCATTAATACTAATATATGCATATATGATATTAGGATTATTAACCTTCTTGTTGTTTAGTTTATTATCATTTTTCTTAGTCTTCATTTATATTGAAGATCCTCTATGATCTATAGTAGAATACTTTTCATTTAAGCTATATGATCTTACTAGTTGCATTAATAGATGTATTATAATTGAGACTTGTTAGTAACTTGATATTATGATGTTCTTTGTATACATACATACATACATATATATATATATATATATATATATATATATATATATATATATATATATATATATATACACACACACACACACACATGTCTATCTTGTATCCATAAATGATTTACTTTGTCCCTCTCTATCTCATTGCATTTAGATCATATATATCTACCGTCTCTCTTTCATATCTTTAGTTGTCATTAGAGATGATTATATGTGATAATGGGCTTAGTTGATTCTCTTGAGCGTGATAAGTTTTCATTTCAAATCCTTCACTTGCAATTTCTTGTTATCATAATCAAAACATCATGTTTAAAACCTCTCTCTCTTTAAATAAAAATCTTTCAAATATCTATATTATTTTTCTTCGAACAATATGCTTAACTATAATTTTTCATAACTTTATTTTAATCAAAAACAAAATTGAAATTTTTTTATTACAAGTTATGAAACAAAATTCAATTTATTTTATTGTAATGCACACTTGAATTTATTTCAAAACATTGTTGAATAAAACTAAAAATGTTTTGCTTAAAACATATTTGATTATCTCACATGTGTCATACACTTCTATGGAAATGACATTCACAATTTAATCAAATCATTTCATGAGAATCATGGCTTGCCCATATGGATCTTGTTTGTAACAAGTCTTGAAGTCCATATAATCATATCCTCCTACTTGTTACTTGTAAGCAATCATCAATATGTTTGCACTAGACTACATGTTATCATCTTCATATAGTTACACATTTAACTAATTTGCTTTATTGCTTCCTTAGTTGCATATCTTAATTGATAAATTAGTAGATAGCATGATTATTAGAAATTAATTGTCTAATTTAATTATTTCTATATTACTCTCTACATTCATGAATAGTATGCCTCATATTGCCTCAAAGAGTTGAACTTACTTGAATCCAAATTCAAAAACACAACCCTTTTGAAAATTTTCTGCCCAAAACCCATTTCTGGCATTCTGGGAATCACCAGATGGGCGGCCCCCTTAATTATATAAGGCGGCTCCCTTAATTTTAAGGGGACCGGCCCCTAATTAAGGCGACCGGCCATCTGATGGTTGAGGATACTATTTTCTTTATCACTTTTTGACCCATTTCAGCCTATACTTCCCAAAATTCACAAACATATTTTGCCCCATACTATCCCTTAAAATTTACCTTCCTAAACCACATTTTTCATACACTATAAATACCCTCTTCCCATCATTAATGCCATCACTCCCAAACATGTCATCTCCCAACAACCAAAAACCAAAGATTTCAAGAACCGCAAGGATCTCCGTCAAACCCGTTTGGAGGAGGAAACTTGATTCTTGTCATAACTCAAGTGATGTTGTTCCAAGTCAACCGACAACTAAACCTCAAACCCACACTAATGACTCATCTCACAACCTATCATCCACTCATTCCCTCATTAATGCTTCTTCTTATGATGAGCATGCTCAATCCCAAAACAACAATCCCAATCTCTCAATCAATACTTCACATGTTGCTCATTCAACAAAAACACCACTCACTCATGAAGAACCTCTTCCACCCATCTCATGTTTTCATGACTACCCAAGCTCAACCATGTCTCCACCACCAAGAGTACCACCACCACATCTTACAACTTCACATGCCATTCCTATGTTGCATGTTCAAACCTTCACCCAAGAAAACTATCATGTTCCACCACCATCATCTTCCTCCGAACACTTGAAGTTCGTTGAGGAGCTAAAAGAGGCTCATGAGCTTAGTGCTCTTTTAGCATTACATCTTGCTCAACGCAATTTGGATCCACCCCAATCAAGCTCACCATCATCACCACACAACATCAACCAAATTGAGAAGCATGTTAACAATTGCCCTTGTTGCATCTTTCTTCAACAACAAACCATTGTATTGAATGAGCACTTCACTTGGATTGAGTATCTTCTTACTAGATCTCAACAAACATCATTACTTGAACAACATCAAAACCCTCAAACAACAAACCCAACTTCAAACCCACCACCTACAAGCTCCACATCTCCAAACTCACCAACAACCAGGCAACCAAAAGTTTATCTTCACTAAACCACCAAGCATTTTATATGCTTATGTTTCTCATTTTCAAATAAAACTCCTCAACCATTTTGGGATTCAAGAAAATTTGGTGACACTCCTTGTTGGCACATTAGGATGCTCTACTTTGTTTAGTATTCTATAGTTATGGCCTTTGTAACAATGATTATGGGTTGACATAATCATTTTCTATTAATGAATGACTTAATATGTGTTTCTAATTCTCTTTTGCCATGCTTATTATTTGTTGGTATTATGATATATGTGTTTGCTTGTACCATGCTTGTGCTTCTAATATTTTTCTTGCAAGAATTCCAATACTCGAACCCTTGGTGCCCTCAAACGAGGGGGAGTATACATCAAGGGGGAGCTTCCTTCTTAGTGGCTTAAACCTTTTTGATTTTACAAAAAAGGGGAGAAGTGAATATAAACTCACTAAATACTTGTCTAAAAATTAATTTTTGGATTTAATGAGTTTAGGTTTTGTAATCATCAAAAAGGGGGAGATTGTTGATATAAATATATGACTAAAAACGTTATTCATATCTTTCGATATCTCTATGTTTTGATAATCACAAAACGAAAACTCATCAAACCAAAGATCATGACATAAACAAGTATTTAGTACTAAATACTCATCTTTACCATCTAATCACTTAAGGTATGAATAAACAAAGTGTCTAAATGCATTATAAGATCAAAGGAACACTTTTGTTAATCACTAGATATTTATAAAATGTCACAAAACATTTTATATCTTTTATAAAACATTTTTGGCATTAAAAGAATATGTTTAATTCATTACAAATTTATGAATTCAAATTTCCAACAAAAAATGGCAAATCTAATCCAGAAAAATTTCCCTCACAAAAGGACAAGAAAATCCAACGTTCAGGAGGGCTGCCCCCTTAATTATACTAGGCGGCCCCCTTAATCATTAAGGGGACCGCCCACTAATTAAGGGGACCGGCACGCTCCAGAACAGTATTTTCTGGCCCTTTAAATACTGGATCATTCCACACATTTTTCTCACCTTTTTGCACTAAAAACTTTCTGATCTAAACATCCATTTCCTTCCTCTAAAAATCCTTTGATCTTATATACTTTGATCTTTGTTTCAAAGTGATTCAAGCCTCAACACTCAAGTGCAAAGAGAAGAATACTTCTATTAGAAGTATTACAACATAGTATCATCTTGCTATCTAAGTTGTTTGTTTATTTCATCTTGTTGACCCTTCATATTTTGGTGAATAAGGTGTATGTATTAGTTAGCTAGATTGTGTTATAAAATCTAGAATTGTTGTAAGTGTGAAGTGAAACTTGAAGTGAAGAAGTAGTGTTTCATAGTAGTGGTGATAGGAAATATTAGCAATAGTGATTAGTAGTGAAGAAATTGGAACTTTCAAGTTAAGAAGACATTGAAGACTAGAAGTTGTGAAGACGTTAGAGACTAGAAGTTGTGAAGAAGTTAGAGCCTTGAAGTTGTGAAGGTGTTAGTCCTTGAAGTTGTGAAGAATTTGTGAAGGCGGGAAGATACTTGTGGTGTGAAGAAGTATTGAAGAAGTGAAAAGGTGTGAAGAAGGTGTGGTGTGAAAATAGTTGTGAGATTGGTTCTAGATATGATTAGAACTCGACATTTTGCTTAGTGTCGTAAATGGGTGTAAGCTTTGGTGTGTACGGTTTTCTCCGCCATAAGGGAGGTTACTGACTTAGTGAAGAAAACTCTCGAGTTCGGTGCTCAGGGAGTGGAGTAGGGCAAGGAAGGTGTCCTTGTAGCCGAACCACTATAAATCCTTTGTCTCTCGGTTTGATCTTTCCATCTCTCACTCTTTGCTCGCTTACTTATTAGCTTTTCGTATATAGTTATAATTGTGTGTTGTGCATATATTGATTTCACATAAAGGTCAAACTAGGTTCCATTCACAACATTAATTTTACATAAGTAAACTATAAGTATATACACTTTTAAAACACATATACATATATAAATACAAACATATATCTCTAGGAAACTAAAAGTATATACACTTTTAAAACACATATACATATATAAATACAAACATATATTTATGAGAGATATATGATTTTATTATTTCTACTCAACATTTTAAAATAAGTAGTATTTTTATGATAAGTGTAAATAAACTTGTATTTACGCTTTAGCTTCAAAGGTCATACGGTTATCATCAATTCTCTAGAAGCAAAACTTTTATTAGACGAAAAAGACGTAAAACTATTCAACCCCCCCTTCTAGTTTTCCACATGAGCCTAGAACCATTCTACTTGCTAGTTTACGTTTTAAAACCCTAGATCTAGTCATATACTTGCATGCATGCTATAAGTAGTTAATTTAGGTCATACACTAGTTAAACATAACTTAGATAACTTAAAATAAGTAAAACATAGGCTAGAAAACTTAAATACTAGATAAAATATAAGTTACATGCATATTAGGACTAGTTTTGCAATAGTTTACATGCATAGGGTGATATATCATAAATTCCTGAAATTATAAAGTCTAGGGACTATTTTTGATCTTTCCTAGAAGTTATAAGTCGTAAGGATTAGTTTTGCATAATATTAAAACCCTAGGATAGATAATAACATAAGTATAAACTAAAAAGGACTAAAAACATAAATAGTATAAAGTTAAAGGTCTAAAATGGTATATATAGAAAACTTAGGAGTCTTAGGTTAATATAGAAGTCTTGGGACTAGTTGTGTCAAGTATAGATTGTTATTAGTATAAGTAATATAAGTAATATAAAACTTTGGGTAGAAAACGTAAATATATAAACTATAAGGGTAAAAAGTGAGAATATCATATAAGTATAAAACCTAAATAAAGTTAGAAGCATAACACAATATTAGGGAGCTTCATGCGAGGAGTACTATGTGGATATTTCGTTTTTGATGAGTTTGTTGGGTTTACTAATTAAAGTGCCCTGACTCCTCGAACGATTATTGCATATACTTCTGAGATATGATGGCCCGAACGGTGATATGATTATAACTAAACCCTAGTAACAACATAACTCAATAATAGGGAGCTTTGTGTGAGGAGTATTAACTTCTGAATTATGATGGCCCGAACGGTATTTTGTTGATAACATAATACAATAGTAGGGAGCTTCATGTGAGGAGTCTTATACTTCTGAATTACAATGGCCTGAAAGGTGTTATGTTATATCTAAAACATTAACAAACCTAAAAACAATAACTTAAGAAACATAAACATGATAACTAAAAGCTTGACATACATACAAAACCAACAACAACACACTAGGATACGTGAGTAAGGTGGTCTAGTTCCTGAGTCACTATTTGCATTACTTAGATTACTCTACACCCAGGTGAGTCTTCATAGCCTTACATCTTTTTAAACTTTCAATCTAAATGCTTTTATATACCTTGTAAGGGGGATACATGCTAAAATGCTTTACTTAAAACCGAATACAAGTCTTTTTCTTTGGTTTTTTGCACGAGTAAACTAACTGCCATCACTACATAACCAAAATTCATGAATCTAATCGTTTAGGAGGTTTTACCCAATCGAACATGAATATAGTTGATAGATCTATTGGAGTTTGACAACTCCCGTTGGTATTAACACCCCACTAGGTGGTACCAATAAGTACTATATTTGAATCCACTCAAGGTATAACTTTGGAAAGTTATCCTCCCATCCCCTCATGTTGGGTCTGCAGCCCACATGACCTGAATTGTTAAGGTGTGATTCATGAGCTTAGTGCAACCTACTAAACTCCTGATAATTGTGCATGCATCAAAATTATCACAAAAACTTGAATTTTCCCAGATGGGTGTAACAACTGAACCCAGGGAACTTGTATTCACTAATTCCTAAACCTATGATTCTCACTCAACACCTAGTGTTGACTTTTTAAGCATGTATTATAGGTTTATTACTCCTATGGACCTATGGCGGAAGGAGGTACTGAACTCGGAGGACTTTTCATGGTTATCATTCAAACACCACCAACCTAACTCTTAGATTTTTGGGACCTCAACAAAATAAAAGTATATCTTTTATAATTAAAACTCTGATAATTATAAATGATAACTAAAATTTCAAAACGTCTATTTTCGAGTCGTTTTCTATTACTGTATCTGTGATTCTATGAAGTAATACCCCAAACACTTTATCCGCTGCGATCAGTGAAAAATGGGGGTGTTACAGATTGGCATCAGAGCTTCAGTTGTAGAGAACAAGGTCAAAACCTAAACTACAACTATTTTTCCTAAACCCGAGGAAGTCCTCAGTACCGCTGCCATCCTAAATAACCATATGTGCTAAGGTAAGTATAATAATTGCCTACTTAACTACTAAATGATTTACAGTATTTTCTTTTTTATATAGTTATGTCTATTCCCCTCTACTCTACCCCTATCTCATCTAGTCCACATCCGAAGAATGATCTTTCCTCTCCGAACGTACTAGATTACTCCCCTAAACCCTATAACTTAGAAGACTCTAGGAATAGTCTAGATAACCCTAATTTAAAACACATAAGAGATTTCTATGCTAAGACATCACCCCTACCTCCCCTAAACCCTATTATACATCCACTTTTTCCTACCCATAAAACAGAACCCCATGGTTTCTTTCTCCCGAGAGAACCATATATATCTAAACACCCTATCCCCACCTATACCCCTAGATTTGACTTTAGGCAACCCTATACCTTAAACCCTACACCTTACTTAATAAATCCTCCCATTCCATCTTGGAAAGATGAAATTAGAGAAAAACCCTCTAGGTTGACTCTAGAAGATGAGGAAAACCAATTAGAGGAGATTTTAAATAACTTAGATGAAATTTTTCTTGATCTCCTTTAGAAGATAGAAAAAGGTCATAATAATAATAACTTAGATAATCAACCTGACTATAGTAGTTTAAGAGAGAATTTACAAGAAAACCGTTTTAAAATAGCTAAATACAGAAAAACCAAATGAAACATCACCATAAAATAGCTTTTGCCCGCTTTAGGATTTGCACTTTAGAAAAGATAATAGATAATGACGAGGAAAACTTAGAAAACACTAACACATGGAATTAGATAATTAGGAAACTTTAGAAAACTTAGGTAGATAAATAACCCCTAGGAGACATGCCTTAGAATAGTTAGAGCCTTTAGGATAAGTAGAATATGAAATAAATAAAATAAGTTAGGATTTAGAAACTACCTGGTACCCCTCAATTAGGATATATTAGATAACTAGACTTAGGATTACCCTTCACCTTAGAAAACCCTTAACCCTTACCCTTAACCCTTACCCTTAACCTACCCCGATGTCTTAGGTAAATAGAATCTCTAAACTGTTTTAAATTTCTCTTACTCTAACCCTTTTCAACTCTTTTTCCCTTTACCGATGGTGAGAATCCTCATTCTTCACCATAGAGATCTGAATTCTTTCTCCTCTGATCTCTAAACCTTCACTTCTTTCCATGGCTTTCTTAAGCTATCTTCGTTCTAGTTAGAGATCTACCCCTAACTATTCCATATGCAAATATATGATCCTCATATATAAGCATATTCCTACTCTTTATTCCTCTTAGATTACTATGATACCCGAGCTAGTTTTCCCCAATCCCCTTTAGTAAACCCCAAAACATTAGTTAGGATTTCCATACTTGAGGTTAGATAGACCATTATGATTAGAAAACTTTAGACCATTAGGATTAGAAAACCTTAGACCATTAGGATTAGAAACCAAAAACCCCTACCCCAATAGACCTAGGATAAGACTTAATAGGAAAAAATTAGGATTAGAATATAGATTAGGAAAAACCTAGGATTAGGTAACCCTCACCCTAAGCCTTTAGAACCTTAGTTTAGGATAGACATACTTACCCCATAGGAATAAGTAGATTTAGGTCATAGATTACCCATACCTAGCCCTTAGGATAACCATACTTATACACTTGAGCATTTTAGATTATACCTTAAGATTTGACAATTTTTAGAATACCTATTAGGAAATTTCACTTAGGAGATACTATGGATAGTCCCTTAGCTGGTTTCAAATCCCTAGGAATAGTAATACTCATAATAATAGTAATAATGGTAATAATAGACAACCTAAAACAAAAGAGAAAACCTGAAACAACACCTAAAAATAAGGATATACCTAGTCAACCCTTAGGAAAGAAAACACTTAAACCTAATCCCTCTTTAGAACCCTCTACCTCAATGGAACCAAATACCTCACCCTTAGAAATTAGGATTAGTTAGAAGAACCTTAGGGGGAAAACAAAACTCTGGGAAAAATATCTAGTAAATCTAAAACTCCGATAGGATATTCTCCTTCAGGTATCCTATACTCTTACTCTTCCGTTTAATCTCATCTTTTCATTTCTCTCCTTCTACCATTTAAATCTTTTCCTCTCACTTCCTCCTACTCTTCCATTTAAAATCCCATTTTCCCGCCTTTTTCCCCACTCCATAAATTAAAACCATACTTTTCCATTTTCCCCACTCCTATACTTTTTCCCACACAACCCACTCCAAACTTCTTTTTCCTTTTCCATTTCCCCTACTTTACCCATTCATCCATTTTCCTTTTTCACTCCACTCCACTCCCATAAATCCTTCACTCCATTTTCCTTCATTTTAATTCTCCGTCATTTTACACTCTATTTTCTTCTTTCTATATTCTCTCCCTACCTCATCCTGCAATGCTCTATTAGTTAGAACTTGCATTTCTCATCATAACGCAAGTTTCAATTAGTTAGAAATTGTAAGAATATCTACATCGAACTGTAATCCTCATTATGTTCGACTACGATATTAAATCTCGCTTTGCAAGAAATTGTAAAAATGAGATCTTCTACGTCCGTCATTCTAGTCTTAACATGGGAATCTACCATGTGACAAGTTGCTAAACCGGAGAACATTAGAACTTATCCCTACTGAGACACCCCGAAAACCGGATCAGCGGAAGCCTACAAGTCTGGGGGTGTTACTCGATTGTTATCATAACAAAGGGTACAAAGAGCGGTTTTATACAAACCATTTTTGGAGGAAATTTAATAATTGAAAATATTCAATTTACATCGATTGAAATAGTTCGAAAGCTATAGTTCAAAACTAGATTCAAAACAAGGAGTACAAAGAATGGTTTTACATAAACCATTTTAGAAGAAAACTTTATAATTAAAAACATTCATTTTGCAATAGTTAAAATAGTGCGGAAGCTGTAATTCAAAATTTACTCAAAATAAGTCCCAATGGTTTTCGGAGTATTCTATGACCAAGCCATGCCCTTCGCCAAGCTCCTCCAAGTAAAATATACAGTGGCAAGATCTAACACCTGAGATAAACATGCTAAAAGTCAACACAAAGGTTGAGTGAATCCATAGGTTTAAAATAATAAAGTTGAGCACAAGGTTTTAATCATATGGTATAAGCAACAAATGCAAATACCGGGTAAATCAATGTAACACCCAATATGTAGAGGCAACACGTGCATACATATGGTTGATGATGCTAAGCTCATGACACGCAAAACGTTAACCAAACCAATCGACAGTAGCTCTGTACTGACATAAACAATAACCGCGGAATTTCATAATATAAAGTGCCCCCAAGGCCGGGCCCTTGCCAATACCCAGCAAAATTGAATATAGTACACTCAAATTGCCTATCCAGCAAAAGGGATGGGAGGGTCAATTCCTATAGGCCTATATCCCTATATTCGCGCTCACTCGCAAGTGATTAATGGCTCATGATCTGAGGGTCTTTCAGGCAAGACAAGCTACTTAGCACATCGTCAGGAAATATATCATTCAGGAAAAGCATTCCAAAAATATTTGTGCTCAGAAAACATTTAAAAGCATGTATCTCACCCCAAGTAGTTTGTAAAGCATTTAAGATAAATAAAAGTGGGGCTATGAACTCACCTGAGTATGTAGCAATGCAAGATTTCACAGCTAGTATCAACTAGCAAACACAATGGCATCAATAGTGTAGGCACAACGACATCAAGAAAGCACAAGCATAAGTCATTAAGCACACGTCGTCAAGAAAGTATAAGCACAACTATTACAGGATCGGCACAACCTAACGGGTAACACATATCAGAAATAATATTCAAGTAATATCTAAAGTAACGTTCGTCGAAAACCCATGTTATTATGAAAAGGTTTAGTTTCCAATGGTGATAAAAAAAAGTAAGCATTTGTATCTCGTGTGGATGTTTGAGAAATAGTTAAGACGATAAGAGTCGGCGAAATGAAGTCACACAAATAGAAGAGGCTGAAGAAAAGAGTGAAACGCTCTCGCGTAAAAGTCGTGAAATGTAAAAAATAATAACTCACGCATAAAATAAATAGAAACCTCAACGAAAGAGTAAACGAGAAGAGAAAAAGAATAAAATAATAAAAGAAAGAAGATAAAACCGACAAAAGAAAACATCGATAGATAGTCTCGGCGTTTACCCATTTTTCCCAAAATAGTTGATAAAATATCAAATCATATAAGTTTTGAGAATGTTTTTAGATTATCGGTAAAAGAGTAAGTTATAAAAGATTTGATGAAATTCTGGCATGATGCGCCCGTTTATAAAACATTTTCCTGAGTCATTGACTCTAAAATATATCCTAATTATCGCTAAATCTCACAAGTTATTATATACAATTGGACATATCATTCACGTTAATGTTAGTTGTTTAGATTTATCAACCATTTCGTATTATTCGTGCCAAAGGGTCCATATAGTCCAAATAACCACACCGCAAATCCAAGACGTCCAATTCTTGTCCACAACATATATCGTCACAATATCAATATTCGGATCCAAGTCCAATGTCAAAACCGCTTAACTATATCAATTCGTTATATTGTTTCATATTTATTAATCGAGTTTATATGTTACATGTTAAGTTATCCCATGTCAAAAGGTTGCTGAAACCATTATCTAAGCCAAAAACCAAAACAATCTAACAATCTAAACAAAAGAACTAAATGACTCCGCCGTGACTCGAGATGAGTCACGGCTCGATTCAACGTGAGCCTTGAGGCTCTCGGCTAGCCTAATCCGAGCACAATAAAACACAACACAAACATCAATATTTGTAACACGACTTCACATCTCCAAGTCCAAATCCATCCAAAACAACAACAAAATGATATCCACCCCTCTCCTATCCTACTGCCGAGAAAAAAGCAAACCATACGAACCAATAGTAACTCCAAATCCAATATCAAATAACAACAAGGACATCAGCGAGGGTCAAACCCTCGACTGCCAAGGCAACGGACAAACCAATCGGCCAAAAATAATACCTAACTCAACAACAATATCAGGGAACAAGCAAAGAACAAGAAATATCAAGAATATTACCACCAAGTTGACTGAGCCAACTCGGCGAGTCAACTGGGTCGCGACAGAATGGGATCCACACGGTTTTTATGCTTAAAACATTTATAAAAAGATTTGAAACATGTTTAAAAAAAAAAGATTTATTAACAAGAATCGGTTTAATAAAAGGTTTTGTAAAAGTTAGGGTATCGTATAAAATGAAAAATATTAAAAAGGGAGACGCGTGAGGGTGCTATACCATCGGATAAGATGAACGGGGGTGGTGGCGGCTCTCTGTGGTGGTGTGGGGTGACTGTGGTGGCGCGTGTGAGCGCTACGGAGGGAGTTTTGAGCTCACGAGCTCCAGAAACGTTGAGGGTTAGCCGATCTATGCGTGGGTGAAGTTTGGAGGTTTGCCGGAAAATATTCCGGCACGGTGGTCGCCGAAATCTGCTGGTGTCGCCAGAATTTTTGAAGATCCGGTTTAGAGAGAGAGAGTAGTGGAATGTGTGTGTTTTATTTGTGACAAAAAGAGAAATAAATAAATTAAATTTGATTTTTATATTAAATGGGTAGGGACCAAAGTGAAACTTTAGGGTGTGGGGGTGTGAAATGAAATATAATGGTGGAGGGACCAAAGTCGTCAAGTAGCAATATTTTTCGTCAAAGCGGTTCGGGGTTCATTCGACATAGCAAACGGATTCGAAAAATTATGAAACTTGCGCCATTATTCACGAAATCATTTTTCCCATTAAATCAAGCATAAACCTCAAAGTTTTTCTCAAAATCAAAATAATTCAAATAATTTGGCAAATGCAATATGATTCGAGTTTTCTACGTTGTGCCGACTCGATAAAGAAATAACGCTCACGATAGATAAGATATCAACAGTTTTTCAAGCCCAAACAAGTTCGAAGAAGTTCAAAAGTTAAGGAATTCAAAAGTAACGGTTTTGGCTCGTAAAATAGTTTTAGGAAAAGTACCGGGGGTTAAAGCAGATACCCCTAAAAGGAATCACGTCCTCGCGATTAGGTTTAAGTTGTAGGTCGGAATAAGGTCGGCGAAGTGGTGATGATACTAGCGACGGAAATTGGGTCTCAATAGATTGCTCTAAGGGCTCCTTTTTGCTTGCGAAAGGGTATTTAGGTGATCTGCCATAAGTTGTCTCCTTCTAACGTTTTGGTGAGGCACAGCGGTTCTCAAAGTGAGCTTAATAAGGGGAAACAATTTAAGTCTTGACTACACAATGTTTCACAATTTTGCTAGTAGGTCTTCTCTTAGATTTCTCGCAGTCTTAACTCAATATAGGGTCTATACTCCAATGACACATCCTAATCCGATACATGTAAGATGGTAGAGAAAAATGGTGGGGTAACTAGTTTTCAAGATTTTTGTTTTGAAATTGCGCGTTTCTCCTTTTCAAAGGAAAGGATAATATTTCGTTTGAAAACTCTACTTGGGTAAACGTTTGTACAAAATTTGACCAATATAAATTTCCAAATATTTCAAATTTCTTTGCTGTGAATTAGTAATGACGTACGATGACACGTTTTCAAAAGATTTTAAAAATTTGTAAGAAGCGCGTTTCCGATAGTGGTAAGATAAATTTTGCAGAAATTGACGTTTGACACTTCTCAACAAAAGTTTGATAAAAATCTTGACCAGAAAATCTAGTCCTCAAAATAGGTATTTTAGAAGATTGTTACCACGAATTTCAAGTTAATATGAAAACATTTTATGAAAAACTTTAAAGTTTGGACATCAAAGGAGAAGAGTAGTCGAGCATGTACGTCCTCCTATGTTTCTAATCATCCAAGGGGAGAACCTAGTTGCCAGTGCTAAACGGGGTTCTACGTCCAATATCAGGCGAAGCTCAAAAGTGTAAGTATTCCAATCTGTTAAACGGTACTAAAAGATATCCTGATAGAAATCGTGGTACAGGTGGGCTGGAAAGCATAATTCGGTGCTAAGTGGTATCATAACATAAACGGTTGCACTAGTGACCCGAGAAGCTTGAATCAATTCCAATGAGAAAAGTCGTTTCTTGGTTACATGGTGAGATTAAACATCAATAGTCGCCAAATAGGCTAAGTTTTCTTGGTATTCCGGTGTAGAAGTTGAGTCATATAAAAGAAACGGGTGTTGAGTCTGTGTCATCTTAGAACTCTTAAAAGGCAAGATATCATAAGTGTGAGGGTACATCAACAACCTAGTTTGCTGTCTACACTCCAATCAGAGATTCTAATCGCGCGGAACGAGTGGGGTAACTTAGTCAGTAATGAGACACAAGTGCGGGATCTATCTCTAAGGTGTGGTTTATTTTAAAAAGAGGAAATCATCGGTTATAGTATGAAAATACTTTTCATAGAAGTAGTTGGTTCACATAGTGATTGCAAAATACTTTATAAAATAGTTTGTAGAACAACTTATGAAATAATAGAGAACGATTTATCATTTATAAAATAATGACAAAATCATAGTCAAATTTGTGATTTATATCAACAAAATAGCAACTTAGTTCATATAACGACTTATGAAATGATTGGTAAAATAGTTCAAAGAACACTTGTAGGACAGTTTATAGAGTGATTGAAAATGAAAACAAAAACATAGTTAAATAAGACAGCAAATCAGTTTATGCAATAATTTGTGTGATGATTGGTAGAACGGTCCATAGCGTAGTAAGAAAATCATTTGTTGTTTGTGAGGTGTTAATAATTATGTAGTTTACCTAATGATTCAATAACAAAGTGGTTCATCGGGTTATAGTAAAATAGTTTTGGAAAGAAATGGTGAAATAATTTGTAATGTAATAGTAATAGAATTTATCAAATAGTCACTAAATAGTGCGCAGGGAAGTGAAATGGTTTATAGGATGGTAGTAAAAATTCGAAGGATAATAGTCATGTAATCTACAAAAATTTTGGTAGAATTGCCCGTAGGTTTATGGAATAGTAGTAAGGTAGCGAATCGGTCTATGACTTAATTAATAAAATAGTTTGTAAAATGAGTTGTAAAACAATTTATAGGGTAGTAGGTAAATAGTTCAACATTTATAAAATAGTAACCAAATTTAGTTTGTAATATGTTAATAGGAAAATAAAACATTTTTATAGGAAGCACTATGCTTATTGAAATAATTTAATTTATCAAAATCATTTTATAACAAAAAAAAAAAATATAAAAATAGTGATTGATATTAAGAATTTAATTTATTGTTTATAAAATAGTGGTAGGATCAAAATTTGGTTTTCAAAATATAGTAGTAAAGCATTTTATGGGTTGACCTCAAAACGGTCGGTAAAATAATTGAAAATAATTTGTGTGCGTAGTCGAAAATAATAATGGAATGTGGAATAACGTAGTAAGTGGGTTAATTACTCATGGGAAAACTTGGATAAAATCATTTAGGGTAAAGATACTTAAAGTGAAATAATGAGAAAACAAATAGGTTATTGTATGTATAAATATCATAATAGCATTTGACACTTTGATTACTGAATATTTAAAAATAGTGAAAGTATATACGTAGTTGAAATATGATAGTTCGTAAAAGTTGTAGAAGGATGATATCGCTTAAGTGCATAGATAACTAAAATAAAATAAGTTTATATGAAGTCAAAATAAGGGTTTGAACTATTTATTTTTATAGCTAATATGCCCCAATGGTGGTGATTTTTAAAACAAAAGTGTTTAGAAGCGAAACATGTTTAGGATGTGAAAGAAGATAAACAATGCTAATGAGTGTGCTATGTCTAACGACTTGTGGGTTATGGGCCCACGGTAAAGTGTGAAGTCTAAATACAGAAAAAGTTAGGTAAAATGAGGTAAAAGCACAAGTATTGAAAATAGTTTAACGAATGTTAGTGAAAACGAGTCATAGTAAAAAGTGCAAACACATAGATAGTGTGTAAGTAAGATTTGGAGTTTTAATATATCATAAGACACTTGTTTTAACTAAACAAAGTAGTGGTAACAAAGTAGATGCAAAAAGGGTAAATGACGTGGATCCCTGGTTAAAGCGTAAAGGTGTGAAACGGTTAATAATCCTCCAGGGTGAACAGGTAATGATCTAAAAATTGCACTAGGTCATGACCCATCAGGGTTCTACAGCAGTATCAACTTCAAAATACAACTCTAGGGCAAACCTCTATCAGGGTCATTACAAGCAACTCTTATTTACAAGTTTATCGTTATTGTTTCCTTATGAGCACTATTACCTCGTTTATAGTTTCCACGGTCCAACTTATACAACTAAACCATTATTGCGTCCATTTCAATCGTCGAAGTGTTTTCTAAGGCAACCAACAGTGTCATCCAACTCATCAGCTTATAGTGCGGTGTATTCTAGTCTCTCCCAAATCGAGGGTTCCGGGGAAAACAAAGCATATGACCTAATGGCCTAGGGCAATAGCAGAGAATTTATGTTTTCAAAGTAGCTTTCGAATAGGAATCCAAGAGTAAGGTTTTAAAAATAATACATTCAAAATAGTGCATTTCCAAAATAGAGGGCTCATAATAGTGTATCCAAAAACCTTTAAAATAACGAAACCAAAGTTAACTGCCAAAGACAGCATTTAAAATAGTATGCCAAAGTAGTGTATTTTCAAAATGGAGTGCCCAAAAGAGTGTTCCCAATTAGTTCAAAGTAGAGTGCATTAATAGTGTATCCAATTTTTTTTTTTTCAAATTAGTATACCAATACGATTCGTCTTCTGAATAGTGAAACAAACGTTGACTATCCAAAATAGTAACCCAAAATAGTTTGTCAAATTAGTGTACCCAAAGTAACATACCCCTAAAAGAGTTTTCAAGTAGCATATCAATATAACAAGTTTTCAAAGTAACAAAACCAATGTTTATCGCTCAAGATAGTATTTGGAATAGTATGTCAGAATAGCTTTCCCAAAATAGCGTGGCCAAAAATAGTTTTCCTGAAATAATATTTTCAAAACATCGTATCATGTACTTTGTAAAATGACGTATCGTAGTTTATTCTTTATAAAGGAAGTAATAGGGTGGGTATCTGGTATTCCCAAGAGATAAGTGGAGGGTTATGTATCCTTCCCTAAAATAGTGGCTCAAATTTCTACATACGTTCCTAAAACTTCTGCTAGGTTACAATCCAACCTATCACATGTTTTCTAAACCTTGCCAAGAATTCATCAATCCTTTCGTTGTTCACTTCCATCAAAAGGTTCATCTTACAAGGATTATAAAATGATCGCACTTAAACGACTAATGATCTAACCCGATTCATCAACAAAGTGTAAAGTTTGGGCAACGAGGGCTGTAACATACCCCTAAAAAGACTAAAGAAACAATTTTCAAATGAGACTCAAAATTTACGGGAACAAGAAATCCAAAATCAGCAAAGCCAAAACCCAATACAAATGCTCTAACAAACTCAAGTGTGTTTATTACGACATCGATCGAGCTAAAGAAATAATCAACTTAAATTTAAAACGACGGCCGATCGGGTCTCACCTGACTCGGTGCGAGCAAAATCAGATGACGACGAACAAAAGTCCATTGAGGCAGAAAGGCAATACAACTCGAAGTGTCGTTCAATTCGTGAAGTTTCGTGATGCTAGTGTGTCGTGCTTATATGTAAAAATTCACCATTTTTCAAAATTTCAAAATCGGAAATCTTCCCGGAACATAATCCTGTTATAACTACTCTTGGTATCGCAAAATTCATTTGTGAGACGTAAGTGATCAAGTCACGTCCCCACTATCCTTGGTTGATCATAGGTGATCAATCTACTCCCAACCGAGGATCAATGAATTTTGGTATACTCAGCTTAGTTATACTAGTACCACGTCCCTTACTTTCAAAACTGTTTTAGAAAAGCATGACGAGTATCCAAACTCGAAGTCAAAAATGCCTTTATCAACGTAAGTATATGAAAATACTCATAGTAAATAGTAAAAAGTGGGGTGAGTTTCAAATCATTAAATATCATATCTCATATCTCATTAAACATGCTATCAAACATGACATCAAAATCATCAATTATAATCACACGCGAGGCATCGGCTTGGCAGGAAGGCACGTTCTGGTCATAGGTAAAACGGTTATAGTCTGGGTTTTGAAAATACCAGTTCTCTATAACCTGGCTCTGAGACCATTCTGAGACACCCCGAAAACCGGATCAGTGGAAGCCTACAAGTCTGGGGGTGTTACTCGATTGTTATCATAACAATGGGTACAAAGAGCGGTTTTATATAAACCATTTTTGGAGGAAATTTAATAATTGAAAATATTCAATTTACATAGATTGAAATAGTGAGCTATAGTTTAAAACTAGATTCAAAACAAGGAGTACAAAGAATGGTTTTACATAAACCATTTTAGAAGAAAACTTTATAATTAAAAACATTCATTTTGCAATAGTTAAAATAGTGCGGAAGCTGTAATTCAAAATTTACTTAAAATAAGTCCCAATGGTTTTCGGAGTCGTCTATGACCAAGCCATGCCATTCGCCAAGCTCCTCTAAGTAAAATATATAGTGGCAAGATCTAACACATGAGATAAACATGCTAAAAGTCAACACAAAGTTGAGTGAATCCATAGGTTTAAAATAATAAAGTTGAGCACAAGGTTTTAATCATATGGTATAAGCAACAAATGCAAATACCGGGTAAATCAATGTAACACCCAATATGTAGAGGCAACACGTGCATACATACGGTTGATGATGCTAAGCTCATGACACGCAAAACGTTAACCAAACCAATCGACAGTAGCTCTATACTGACATAAACAATAACCGCGGAATTTCATAATATAAAGTGCCCCCAAGGCCGGGCCCTTGCCAATACCCAGCAAAATTGAATATAGTACACCCAAATTTCCTATCCAGCAAAAGGGATGGGAGGGTCAATTCCTATAGGCCTATATCCCTATATTCGCGCTCACTCGCAAGTGATTAATGGCTCATGATCTGAGGGTCTTTCAGGCAAGACAAGCTACTTAGCACATCGTTAGGAAATATATCATTCAGGAAAAGCATTCCAAAAATATTTGTGCTCAGAAAACATTTAAAAGCATGTATCTCACCCCAAGTAGTTTGCAAAGCATTTAAGATAAATAAAAGTGGGGCTATGAACTCACCTGAGTATGTAGCAATGCAAGATTTCAGAGCTAATATCATCTAGCAAACACAATGGCATCAATAGTGTAGGCACAACGGCATCAAGAAAGCACAAGCATAAGTCATTAAGCACACGTTGTCAAGAAAGTATAAGCACAACGATTACAGGATCGGCACAACCTAACGGGTAACACATATCAGAAATAATATTCAAGTAATATCTAAAGTAACGTTCGTTGAAAACCCATGTTATTATGAAAAGGTTTAGTTTCCAATGGTGATAAAAAAATGTAAGCATTTGTATCTCGTGTGGATGTTTGAGAAATAGTTAAGACGATAAGAGTCGGCGAAATGAAGTCAAACAAATAGAAGAGGATGAAGAAAAGAGTGAAACGCTCTCGCGTAAAAGTCATGAAATGTACAAAATAATAACTCACGCATAAAATAAATAGAAACCTCAACGAAAGAGTAAACGAGAAGAGAAAAAGAATAAAATAATAAAAGAAAGAAGATAAAACCGACAAAAGAAAACATCGATAGATAGTCTCGGCGTTTACCCATTTTTCCCAAAATAGTTGACAAAATATCAAATCGTATAAGTTTTGAGAATGTTTTTAGATTATCGGTAAAAGTGTAAGTTTATAAAAGATTTGATGAAATTTTGGCATGATGTGCCCGTTTATAAAATATTTTCCTGAGTCATTGACTCTAAAATATATCCTAATTATCGCTAAATCTCACAAGTTATTATATACAATTGGACATATCATTCACGTTAATGTTAGTTGTTTAGATTTATCGACCATTTCGTATTATTCGTACCAAAGGGTCCATATAGTCCAAATAACCATACCGCAAATCCAAGACGTCCAATTCTTGTGCACAACATATATCGTCACAATATCAATATTTGGATCCAAGTCCAATGTCAAAACCACTTAACTATATCAATTCGTTATATTGTTTCATATTTATTAATCGAGTTTATATGTTACGTGTTAAGTTATCCCATGTCAAAAGGTTGCCGAAACCATTATCTAAGCCAAAAACCAAAATAATCTAACAATCTCAACAACAGAACTAAATGACTCCGCCGTGACTCGAGATGAGTCACGACTCGATTCAATGTGAGCCTTGAGGCTCTCGGCTAGCCTAATCCGAGCACAACAAAACACAACACAAACATCAATATTTGTAACACGACTTCACATCTCCAAGTCCAAATCCATCCAAAACAACAACAAGATGATATCCACCCCTCTCCTATCCTACTGCCAAGAACAAAGCAAACCATATGAACCAATAGTAACTCCAAATCCAATATCAAATAACAACAAGGACATCAGCGAGGGTCAAACCCTCGACTGCCAAGGCAACGGACAAACCAATCGGCCAAAAATAATACCTAACTCAACAACAATATTAGGGAACAAGCAAAGAACAAGAAATATCAAGAATATTACCACCAAGTTGACTAAGTCAACTCGGCGAGTCAACTGAGTCACGACAGAACGGGATCCACGCGGTTTTTATGCTTAAAACATTTATAAAAAGATTTAAAAAATGTTTTAAAAAAAAAGATTTATTAACAAGAATCGGTTTAATAAAAGGTTTTGTAAAAGTTAGGGTTTCGTATAAAATGAAAAATATTAAAAGGGGAGACGCGTGAGGGTCCTATACCGTCGGATAAGATGAACGGGGGTGGTGGCGGCTCTCGGTGGTGGTGTGGGGTGACTGTGGTGGTGCGTGAGAGCGCTACGGAGGGATTTTTGAGCTCACGAGCTCCAGAAACGTTGAGGGTTAGCCGATCTATGCGTGGGTGAAGTTTGGAGGTTCCTCGAAAAATATTCCGGCACGGTGGTCGCCGAAATCTGCTGGTGTCGCCGGAATTTTTGAAGATCCGGTTTAGAGAGATAGAGAGAAGTGGAATGTGTGTGTTTTATTTGTGATAAAATGAGGAATAAATAAATTAAATTTGATTTTTATATTAAATGGGGAGGGATCAAAGTGAAACTTTAGGGTGTGGGGGTGTGAAATAAAATATAATGGTGGAGGGTCCAAAGTCGTCAAGTAGCAATACTTTTCGTCAAAGCCGTTCGGGGTTCATTCGACATAGCAAACGGACTCGAAAAATTATGAAACTTGCGCCATTATTGACGAAATTATTTTCCCATTAAATCAAGCATAAACCTCAAAGTTTTTCTTGAAATCAAAATAATTCAAATAATTTGGCAAATGCAATATGATTTGAGTTTTCTAGGTTGTGCCGGCTCGATAAAGAAATAACGCTCACGATAGATAAGATATCAACAGTTTTTAAAGCCCAAACAAGTTCAAAGAAGTTCAAAATTTAAGGAATTCAAAAGTAACGGTTTTGGTTCGTAAAATAGTTTTAGGAAAAGTATCGGGGGTTACACCTACCATGACTAGAACTAGTCTCTATCATGACTAGAACTTGTCTCTATCATGACTAGAACTAGTCTCTATCGTGACTAGAACTTGTCTCTACTTGACTAGAATATTCCTCTACCGTATCTAGAACTTTTCTTATCTGATATGAAAACTATCAGTTAAAACTTGTCTCTAAAAATTTCGTTACCATATATCCTTAAATATGGTAAAACTCTCTTCATTTTTCACCAATACTGCTTAAGGATGATTTATAATGACCATCCTCTTAAAATGAACTAGGATGTTCCTACATTTTAATGAGAAAGTTATAAGTCAAATAGGTTAAGAACTTATACGCACTTGTTTTCAAATATTGGGACGCCTTTATTTGCAAATAATGAGATATAAAAACCTAAGTATCTGGTTTCGGTACAAGCAATTCCTACTCCGCTTGTGCAAAATCTTCTTCCTTTTCACATCATTTTCCTCGATAATCCTCTTTCTTCACTAATTTCTCGACTTATTCTCTCCCCTACTCCTATAATCGTCAAAAATCTCGAGACGAGATTTTCTCTAAGGGGGTAAGACTATAACAACCCACAAACACTGTAAACCCTCGCAAAAATCCATATAGTTAACAACGGTTAATTATATATTAATCTCTGTCATTATTTTAATCACCATTTTTACGGGGAAATTTAAAATTTTTCTTATTATATTATATTAACGAAATCACATCATCCCATAATTCACCAAATGACAAAACAAGTTCTCGACACGTTTAACAAAACTAAATATTTCACTAATCCTAATTAAACTTTAATTACAACCAAACGGGCCTTTAATATTTCTCAGCCCAATTCACTAACATCCGGTTACTATTCATTCAGCCCAAGAACTCAAGCCCAAAAAATTGTTTTATTATTTCATGAAATCGACTAAACTAGCAACAAAACGCACCTCATTCTATCGACTTTTACACACGACATATATATATTTTTCTACTACCTCATTTCTCACCTTGCCGACTATTAGTGTGACGAAGCTCAGATCCATAAGTCGAGTTTTGATATGTTTTTTAAAGGCAAAGTGTCGGTCCTAAAACAACCCATTCGACATAACCAATAATTCAAAACTTAATCGTTTTAACCCCGGTTTGTTTCTAAATGTTCCTAATAATATTTCAAGCATGTTTTCATGTTTAATACTGGGTTTCATCAGTTAGAACCAAGCCTCAAACGTTTTTTTCCAAATCGTGTATGTTTAAACGTACATGTCGACATGTATAACTCACAAGGACAATATTCCATGATTCTAGCTCTCACACCTTCATTCATAGTAATATAATAATCAGATTCATTTCAATAACTTTCTCATTCACTGACATGAATAGTCGATTATGTTTGTTGAAATTATTGGAACCATACGTATACAAAAACGTCTCCTATATCTATCACAAGTTCACCACCTTTCATTCTACTTCAACTATCATTCTCTCAACTCTTATCCTCTCATAAAATCATCTCTGAAAGACCCGAAGTATATCACTCTCACGTTAAGAAGCTGAAGGATCTATACACCTTGAACTTGTGTTAGATTGATACTTTGAGTTATATCACTAAGTATGCGGAATCTACTTAGTAACACTTAGAAGTTTGATTGTGAGTAAGACAGTTGTAAATGAATAAGAACAATGTATGTAAACAAACTATTAGCTCCAATATTATTAATAATAATAATACGAGTGATTTTTGATATCACTAGGGTTACACCTTGAAGCTCTAGAAATGTATATCAAACCTTTAACCTAGGATCTCCATTTATAGCACAAGGAGTCCTCTTCTACAAGATACGTATAAAGCTAATAGAATAAGATATACACAAGATCTATTCTATATTTATCTAAACACGTTTCTAACAGTTATCTAATAAGCAGTGGTAATATATGTTCTTGCAGTGGTAATGAGTTTCCACTGCAAGTACAATCTTCTACAGTTGTAACATCTTCTCTTAGCCGTGGTAACTGCTAGTATAATTCCCAACAATCCTCCCCAAACTTATGATTAATAAATGAATCAATAAGTTTCTTTAAGTATTCAGCAAACTTGAGGATATGGGAATTCTTCCAAACACTTATCTTCTTCTTCTTAACTCTTTGTCGGCTCTCACACTTTGATCATAAACCCTTTGTAGCAAATCTTCTATGACTTCAGTTCTTTCCCAGCAACTAAGCTTCACTGACAACATCACTGTCAATACTCCAGCTCTCAATGGATATTTTTTCTCAGCCAGCATAAAAACATCAACTCCATCTTGAGTAGAAAGATGATGCACAACACTTGAGTCATAAAACTTCCACAAGGTATTCATGTTGTGAGCTTCGAATCTCCAATGTCTATCACTTGGGTCAGGTTCATATAATCTTCTGAAGTGGACCCATAACTCCTTAGCCTTGACATCAACAAGTTCATCCTTTTTAAACTGATCTTGAACAATCCTCCACAAAGTATCCAAGTCTTCTCTATCACAAGATCTAAAAATATCTTCAAAATCTCTGCAAATGCTTGTGACACTTCCAGTTCTGATGATCTTCCAAGCTACACCAAAACTATCAGAAAAGATCTCCCAACCAACAACTGAATATTTTGCTTGTAGAGGTTCAATATTAAGTACATCAGTCTCTATGAATAACGTGTTTGTAACTTGCTCTTCTGTCGACTTGCTAGGACCCTCTTCTGCTTGAGATGATTTTTGAGTCTTCAACTTCTTTGTATCTTTTGATTCAAGACTCACTCCAGTCCTTTTTGTCTTTATTGTTATTGGTTCTTGATCCATTGGAATGAAATTACTATCTTGTCTTTTGATCCTGTAATAAATACCTTCAACCTGATCATGTGACATTCCTTTGAATTGAGCCATTTTCATATTACCAACATGGCAACAAAAAGTCTTCATCTCAGCAATGATCTGTGCCTTTGTAAGTTTCCTTGTCTTCTTTTGACCTTTTCTAAAATCCCCAATGATTTGATCAAGAGCCTGCTGATTCTTCATTTGAATAAAGTCTTTTAATTGAGCAGACCTTTGTTCTTCATCCAAGGTTTTATTTGCAATCAATTCAATAGCCTTCTTCCTGATTACTTGATCATTATTAATCAAGTAGTCAATCTCTTCTTCTGTAGGCACATAAGTGAATAATGGAGGTTTCTCATGTATGACAGTTGGTGAGACACTTGAAATATGTTCTGCCATTACAACTTCAAGTTTATCCAACCTCTTAGCTTCCATAAAACTAGCAACTTCATCTTCCTCTAGCTTTCTCTTTCTTTCATTTTCTTGTTGTTGCTCTGCCAATCTTGCATCAAAGTCAATCTGAGCTTGTTCTTTCTTAGAAATCTTTCTTGTCTCTTGATCTGAAGCAATCACAATAGCTTTTCCTTTAATTGATCTTATTCTGGCAGCTTCTTCCCCTGCAGTGGTAATTTCTTGAGTAGCAGTGGGAACTTTTTCACTTGCAGTGGTAATTGGCTGATCAGTAGAAACTTGTTCTGCTTCAGTGGAAATTGGTTGAGCAGTTCCAACTAAATTATTAAAGTTAAAACCAGCATCAACATCCATATCTTCAAAATCCAATTTCCTCCCCTCAGTCTCAGCTACATCATCTTTTGCTTGAGCATTATCAGAATCAGTGAGCTCAGCAAACTCTTTTTCAAAATTTTTACTCCTCCCCTTAAGCTCTGCATCTGTTTTCCTCCCCTGTTTGGAAGAATCTCCCAAAACTTTAGTAGAACTTGCAGAAAACTCATCCTGAGGTGAAGATGATGAAGATAACACAACTTTAGATCTTTTCTTCTTGAGGTTCTCAACTTCATTCTGCAATCTTTGAATCTCAGCCTTCAATTTATTCAGCTCTGTGGCATGTTGTTCTTTGGTCTGTGCCAGATCTTTCTCCAGAGCTTGAACCTGCTTGACTAATTTGGTACAAATTTCCATCAATTCAGGTAGTTGCACACTGCCTTCATCACTTCCAACTGTGTAACCTGCTGGGAGAGGTGAATCATGAGGCATTGATTCAGGCTCTTCCCTAGTTGGACTAGGATTAAGCCTTGAACCACCACTGCTTGTTCCTAAACCAAAAGATTCAGTAACATGCAATGTTGAGATGAGAGAAGTTGGCTGTTTAGACCTTCTCTCATAAGTGTGAGTTACAACAGGGGTATGTTGAATTGGTGGAACAACAATAATGGGTGTGTTTTGAGATACAACTGGGATGGTTGCATCTTCACCCTGTACTTGAGCAATTTTAGCAAGCATTTGAGGAAAAATTGGATGAACCTCCCCATTCCAAAGATCTGAAGCCTTACACATGTTTTGAAAAACTTTTGGCTTTAGGCTGGAAGGTTCATAAATTCTATTGTGAGGTCGCAGTTGAAACTCATTTAACACTGCTTGCACAAACCTTGGATACATCAAAAATTTATATTGACTCTTTACATTGCCTTTCATATTATTGAAAATAAACTTTGAAAAATTGAAAGTCCTATCAGTTGCCAAACAAACCAAAGGATAAGCCATGGTTGATGCAAATTGTTCATAAGAAGTTTTCTTAGGACTTAGGCAATGTAAAAGAGTGTGAATCAAAAATCTCCAATGGGGACAAAAACATCCTTTTCTGAAAGTAACTTTTTGTTCAGATGTATCATACCCCATTAAAGCAATATTAGTGAAAATTTCTGAATTAGGTAATGTGATGATACCATTGAGATCATCCAATTGGAGAATTCTCCTCAAGGATGACTCAGTAACATCAATAGTTACCCCATCAACTGTGGCTCTTAAAGCATCCACAGATTCATGTGTGTCTCCCTGTTCAAGAGTTATGAACTCCACAGTGTTCCAGAACTGTTTGATATGAGAGACATAGATTGTGGGATTAATTGTTAAGGCATAACTTATATGAGTTGTGTTTAGAAAATCCACAATTTGATGAAAAACAGGGCCACTCTTCTCGTTTGACTTTTGTAAGTAGGCCACTTGGTTGTGCTCCTCGACAAATTTTAGAATCGCCATAATATTTGTGAAAAAGAGAATAAAAGTGTTAGTAATCAAGATAAAAAGCAAGCCGTATGATAATTAATTTATACTAATAGGGTTTGAGGAGGTTGCGCAATGTGAATTATCTTTAGAAAGAATTATCTTTGGAAAAAGAATAATTTATAATAAGTAGATAATCCACAAAAGATTTTACCCTATTAATAAGGAAAGACGGTTATTTTTACAACGGCTAGTAAAAAATGGATTACTGACACAACAGTTGTAACGGCTAGTTCATCAGTGGAAAAATTACTCTTGTAGTGGTAACTAATGAACTAGCAGTGGGAAAATTTTCACAACATATCAAAGAGCAGTGGTTAGCAAACTACCAACTATCAACGGATTTGATATGTCTTTACCATGAGCCGTTTGCTATGGACTAGCCAACTCTTGATCACTTGGATGTATGGTGAATTGATGACCTAGTTTTTGGTAAACTATCAACCATAAACGGATTTAATGAGTCTTTACCAGTAGCCGTTTGCTCTGGACTAGCTGATTCTTATGTGGATTAGACATGGTGAATCAATAACCATTTGTTGTGTGTCTATGATACACACCTTATTACTCCAATGACTCCAATAATATGGGTTGTATGCTGCAAACCAAAGTAACTTTCAACTTAACCCATAAAGATTAACCCAAAGTAACTTTTTAACCAAGTTACTATTCACAAAAATATCTTCCAAAAGTCAACCCGATAATAACCAAATTTACTCTTCCAACCTACCAAAACAAGTAGGAGTAAATATTCTTCATTAATTAGAATTCGACCTTGACTTTGCATATAAAAGGGGGCTCAAAACCTTTATCTCTCATCAACAAATAATTTCAACAACACAAACCATAAGCATCATCACGAGTTGGTTTCCTTTAATCTACATCTCTTCTGATGACACTTCAGATGATGAAATCAGTTACTACTCAGACTCTGAAGAACTTTCTGCTGGATGGAGTGGATATTTTCCACCATGTGTAGCAACTGCTACATCTTCAAGCATGAAGCCCAACAAGAAGATTTCAACTGATCCTGCTCCATCACTTGAGTTTTATTCAAGCTTTTCATCTGATGATGATAATGATCCAACCTTTGATCTTTCCAAAGAGCTTCCAAAGGCCCTTACCACAGCATTGACAACTGCTATAAACAACATGAAGTGGCCAGCTGTTGAAAAACCTACTCAAGCACCAAGGCCTCCCAAGCAAGTTCTGGGACTTGCTTGTCCAAGGAAACAACTTTCTTTTGATGACAAGAGAAAGAAGACTTCCAAGGGCAAGCATCAGTATGAAGGAAAATGAAAGAAACCTATGGAGTAGGTGTTAGGTTGTAGGGTCATGTCTTGTGTGATTGTTTTCTATTTTGGTGACAATGTTTTCTTGATGGTTGTAATGTACTCTTCTTATGATCAATAAAAGTACTTCTTTGTTCTTGCTATTATCACCAAACTTTCCACTGTTGTATGTTAATTTCCACTGTGCTCTTGATAATTCTGCATACAAATTAGTAGAAAACCATACATACAATACAAACAATACTAGTACCTTAAAAACTATCCTGCAACACTGAAAAGTATTAGACATCGTAGATTTATGGATTTAGCATTCCAATACCTGTTACCAAGTATTGAAATCTACCCACATCAAGCCCTTTTGTTAATAAATCAGCATAATTGTCATCAGTATGAATTTTGACAACATTAATCAGCTTTTTCTCAAAACAATCTCTAATAAAGTGATGTCTAATTTCAATATGTTTAGTTTTAGTGTGTTGCACAGGATTTTTAATAATGCATATGGTACTACTATTGTCTATACAGATAATGGTGTTCATGAAATTGTACCCATAATCCAATAATTGATTCTGAAGCCAAAGGATCTGAGCACAACAACTAGCAGCTGCAACAAATTCTGCTTCAGTGGTTGAAGTAGCAACCATAGTTTGCTTCTTGCACTGCCATGACACCAATCTACATCCAAGAAATTGACATCCTCCAGTAGTTGATCTTCTATCCAAACTTGCACCAGCATAGTCACTATCTGAGTATGTGATCAATTCCATTGGAGAATCTCTTGGATACCATAATCCTAGATTAGGATAAGTCTTCAAGTACCTAAAAATCTTTTCCACTGCTGTCATATGTGATGTCTTTGGAGTCACTTGAAATCTTTCTGATGCGTGGGAATCGCAACAGGCTTTACCTCTCGAGGGATCTCGAGAAGCTTACAACCCCCACCAGGAAGTGTACCTGATCGTTGTAGTATAGTATAGTGACAAGTACCGGGGGATTGATCGTTCAGCTTAGGAATAGTGTCGCTAGGATTAGAAAGCCTAATTACTAGTTCTAAAGGTGAGGGATGATTATTTTTGTGTTTTTATATTTTTTAGAAAGTAAATAAAATCTCGGGTTTTGGAAGAGTGGGCGGAATTAGTTGCTATTCAACTAACCCAAAACTAAGATGCAATCAAAATAAAATACTAAAAATGTAAATAAGCTAAATTATACTAAAGTTGTGAGCAGTAATTGGAGAAAATGTGTTTACTTAGATTTCACTACTCCCTAGATATCTTTTACACGTTAATTACTTGTTATAATTGCATGGATGACAGATCGTATTCCTTAATACCATTCATGGGGTGGCATACATAACTCCCCAATTCTATGAGCTCTTATCTCCTCCTACACCTTGCCCAGCACAACTATAGGGATTGTAAACAGTGGCTCATGCATTAAATACAACCAATAAAGACCTAGTACGCCTCGGTTCATGTTTCTTAAGACGTTCAAGCATGTTACCATTTGGAGATCTGCCAGTTTTCTTAAGCCTAACATATAAATCATTCATCCAAGACAAGAATAAACAAGTAATCAACACATAATCAATATCTAGGTTTCATTAGATCTAAGCAAACACAAAAGAGATCTAGCCTAGCATAATGGAATTGAGACAAGAACAAGATATACACAACCAACACATAGACATATTGATTGAATTAGAAGAACACTTATCTCAATTACAATGCAAGGTATCAAGGGTTTGGAACCCTTGAAAAACCTGTAAAAGTTGCACCAAAATCGTCTTTAGGGTTTCTCCAGAACTTCTCTTTTTTTTAATGTGAAAAACTAGAAAACTATATATAGGAAAATGGGGATGACGGCGTCAAGAACAAAGGTGTGATGCCGTCATCTCGCCGCCAAATACTTCCTTGGATGGCCTTGATCTACTTCTGACGCCGTCAAGGCCTAGGCCGTCACACAAATTACTCTTGACGCCCTGTGTGTGACGCCGTCATCAACTACGGATTTTAAATCTTGAGGTTTGACGCCGTCATGAATTTACTCTTGACGCCTTCATGTACTGTTCCCAGCATGGAAAATTGAGACTTTGCCGTTTTCTTCACTTTTATGCTCCAAAAACGTCCAAAATGGCTTCTTTTCCAGAATTCACTCTCCAAGTACCTAAAATCACAAAAGGAACGATTTAGGGCAATATTTGATCAAATAAGTTCGGATTCGGGCTTAAATGACCCCCTAAAAACGGATCATTTTTCGCCTCATCATATACCCTTACACTTGAGATTTGCTTGTCCACAAGCAAATGCACTTTTATTCTACTCAAAAGACAAGTTAGGGGTCATTTAACACTAATATAAAAGTAATTACAACAAATAATCGTTCCACTAAAGACCAATAGACAAGCACGGAGGTCATACACAAGCACCTCACAAATAGTGTTTAGATACTCACATCTCTCGGGTGTAATAAAGTAATATAACATTATGGAAATGGAAGATATCTCTCACTACCTGTCATAGCAAAATAGATTACCATAGGCTTGGGAAAGGATCAAACCTCCACCACATGGCGTAAGCACCTAGGATAAACTATCAAAGAGGTCTTTTTAAAGGGTTGTAACGTTAGGTATAGGGATATGAATTACACGGTTTTGTTGGATAAAGGAAGTTTTACTAGTGGCGAGTTAACAATCTTGGTTAATTACATGTACAAGATGGCGTTGCTAAGCCAAGACTAGACTCGACTTAAGCTAATAAATGAAAAATAACTAAAAACATAAAATGAAACGGGATGGTAGTCCGTATGTTTTTTCTCTTTTTCCTTTTTCTATTTTTTTCAATTTTTTTTTTTTTTTTTTTTTTTTTTTTTTTTTTTTTTTTTTTTTTTTTTGCATACAATCTTACCCTACCATCCAAAATAATACATCATAGGGGATTGAGCATTCCCCTTACACTTGAATCTTTACATACTTTACATTAAACTATTCTAATGACTCGAATTAAGAAAATCAAAACACTTGGAGCACTTTTAAGATTAACGTACATATGGGGGTAATAAATGATGTTCTTCCCCATTACTCCATAAAATAAGTACTTACCCATGAGTCCCAGTCGTCCCAAAACAATATGTACAAGGATATGACTCGACTTAGCAACCATGTAATCAATTAGAAAGTTAACTTAGGGTTTAACAAATAACAATAATGCACTAAAAATGAGCGCATACACGGAAGGCTAAGGCGATTTGGGTGTACATTTAAGTGGGGTGTAACAAATTCTTCCTTTAAGTAAAATGCTTAAAGTTAGAAACGAAAAGATAGGCTCGGAGGGGTGTACTAGGGGTTTCGTGTACTAAAAATGAGTACAACGCTAAGGGTGTTGGAAAAATGAGTTGACTTAACTAGTCAAGTAGTATGACTTAAATGGTCAAGTAATTATGATACGGGTTTAACACAAGGGTGATCCTAATGCCTCTTATCATGTAGTAAATCCTACTACACGAATGTAGTCTCACTAACGGTCTCGGAATGCATCACTAACGCAAGTTCTAGAATCTAAATGCTACCGGTACACTCATAAGCACTAATAGTAAATGCTTTTCCTATCAAATCTAAAGGCGAACCTCACATTTTTGGGTGGAAAATTTTTCTGAATATACGGTTATGTGCTAGTCATACAATCTCCTATCCATGAGACGCTTGCTATGGCTAAAGTTTCACTCCTAAATGTTGTAAAAAATTTTAAATTTGGCGCTAAAATTGCACTAACAAGTATTTCTCATAGTTTTATTACACATCTACCATTAAACAAAACAAACTCAAGCGAAAGTGCATATGTAAGGTATCATCTTTTTACCCTCCCCTTACACTTAAGATGAACATTGTCCCCAATGTTCAAGTAAAGAATGTAAAAGTGAAAAAGTAAAGAGAATGAAATCAAATACTCCCCTGATTCGCTCGGTATGGATTATAGGTTGGCCAGATTAGATCTTCCTCCAAGAAAATGAACAATCAAAGCTTCCCTTCCAGAATATAAATCATCTCCTTGTCGAACATAACCTGTAAATCCTGACAAAAATAGACAAGACAACCTCGCGTAAAATCGGCGGCATCCTATATAAGTTACTAAATCCTAGAAAACAAAGTAAGATATAATGTTTGTGGAATGAAGTTTGCAGATTTCCTGGAGATTATAAAACTTAATAATTCACAAAAACCATAAGACTCCGTTAGAAAAACAAAACCGGTAAAATTTCCAGATTTTAACTCCTGACGCCGTCAAGAGTAATCCTCTGACGCCGTCAGAATGGACCTGCAGAAATTCTTATGTTAAGTTTCTGGAAAATTTCTGGAAAAAACTTGGTTCTACTTCCTGGAAAATCCTGCAAAACTTCATTATGACTCAATACAAGCATTTGACTCTAACAAATACGAATATACATGCTCATTTAATATTGTGGAGAATCATGATCGTGTGTTTCTTGAAAACATATTTGGGGTTTCCCCTTACACTTATCTTTTGCAAAAATACTTTTAGGTGAAGTTAAGACTAGGCCAAACAACAAAGTAAAGTATTTCCACTATTTAGTTTAGAAACATGATCAACCAACAATAAAAATTAAGCATGCATACGGAAGCAAATAACAAACAAACAAATAAAATCACACAAAACATGGGTTGCCTCCCAAGAAGCGCTTGTTTTTGTTCGAGTCACGAGCCTGACTCTACCCTTATTTAACGGAAATAGGTGAGGTTTTTCCTACACTTAGGATTAAGTGCGGGTGGAAGTAGCGATACACACCCTTAGGGTGGAAATATGCCTCGTGAGGAAATAGTGGTGGATGAATTATATGCTCAAAGGGGTGTGCTCCTATCATCATAACTTTACCTAATTCAATCGGGTTAATGGGTGGATTAAGATTTTCTCCTAGAAAGGGATCATTTTCTATCATCTTCAAGAGACTACTAGTTGGGGATCCATCTTGACCTAATAAACTTGGTTTAAACCCATAATGTTTCTTACGATCAATCATGAATGGGTGATGTAAGTATGTAAGGTCATGGTTCACTCCTATGTTGGCTTCTTCTCTACAAGGCTTGGGGTCTACTACCTTCAACGTAAAACTACCCTGACTATATGGTTTGATGGGAGGATCGGGACCTATTTCAATTCCTAAATCTTCATCCAAGGATGGAAGATTAGGTAATGGTTTTGGTTGAGGCTCCGGTTCATCAAAACTAGGAACTTCCCTAGAACTGGGAGTAAGGTTCTCACTACAAGTATTCAAACCTATATCCTCAAGTGGTGTTTGGTTCAAGGGCTCTACCTCTATTGGGGTTCCTATAGTCTTTTCTACTTCTTCAGGGTAAGTCACGGGTGGTATGTGTGCCTCAAATGATGGTAGGACTTGTGGGGTACTTTGTGGGCTTGGATTATCCACCTCATCCTCCATTGTATCAAGATTACCTATGTGCTTGTTTTGTACTATGGCTTTAGGTGACATCCACACATGTATCCGTGAGTAATCATCCCCAGACAAACTTCCTGTTTGCTCCTTCAAACTTGTTTTTGATTGATTTGTGATGTTGTTTGTTGGGTTGTCTACTCTATAATAATATTGGGCACAGTCTTCTATGGTATCCCATGCTTCTTCAGCACTTAATTCCCTAGGGCCCCCATTGGCAAAATCATCAATGCACATTTGGTCACATCGGCTGACACGATAGTAAAAGGTTTGGGTTAAGGATGCTAAAGAGAAACTATGATGAGGGAATTTTCGAAGTAAAATTTTAAAACGAGTCCATGCATCATATATGGGTTCATCTCGATATTGTTTGAAATTCGAGATGTCAATTGGGTAGAATGGCCTTTGTGGTTGGTGGATTCGCGTACTCCATAATGGTGAACGGAAGAGTCAATGGAAATTACGAACAAACAAACAAAGAAAAAGATAGACTAAAGAAATCCTAAAAATAAAAATAAAATCTTACTAGAAAGGAATCTAGCAAGTAGACCTAATAAAAAGAAATTCTAACCTAGACAATAACTATTCCCCAGGCTGCGGCGCCAAAAACTTGATGCGTGGGAATCGCAACAGGCTTTACCTCTTGAGGGATCTCGAGAAGCTTACAACCCCCACCAGGCAGTGTACCTGATCGTTGTAGTATAGTATAGTGACAAGTACCGGGGGATTGATCGTTCAGCTTAGGAATAGTGTCGCTAGGATTAGAAAGCCTAATTACTAGTTCTAAAGGTGAGGGATGATTATTTTTGTGTTTTTATATTTTTTAGAAAGCAAATAAAATCTCGGGTTTTGGAAGAGTGGGCGGAATTAGTTGCTATTCAACTAACCCAAAACTAAGATGCAATCAAAATAAAATACTAAAAATGTAAATAAGCTAAATTATACTAAAGTTGTGAGCAGTAATTGGAGAAAATGTGTTTACTTAGATTTCACTGCTCCCTAGATATCTTTTACACATTAATTACTTGTTATAATTGCATGGATGACGGATCGTATTCCTTAATACCATTCATGGGGTGGCATACATAACTCCCCAATTCTATGAGATCTTATCTCCTCCTACACCTTGCCCAACACAACTATAGGGATTGTAAACAGTGGCTCATGCATTAAATACAACCAATAAAGACCTAGAACGCCTCGGTTCATGTTTCTTAAGACGTTCAAGCATGTTACCATTTGGAGATCTGCCAGTTTTCTTAAGCCTAACATATAAATCATTCATCCAAGACAAGAATAAACAAGTAATCAACACATAATCAATATCTAGGTTTCATTAGATCTAAGCAAACACAAAAGAGATCTAGCCTAGCATAATGGAATTGAGACAAGAACAAGATATAGACAACCAACACATAGACATATTGATTGAATTAGAAGAACACTTATCTCAATTACAATGCAAGGTATCAAGGGTTTGGAACCCTTGAAAAACCTGTAAAAGTTGCACCAAAATCGTCTTTAGGGTTTCTCCAAAACTTCTCTTTTTTTTTAATGTGAAAAACTAGAAAACTATATATAGGAAAATGGGGATGACGGCGTCAAGAACAAAGGTGTGATGCCGTCATCTCGCCGCCAAATACTTCCTTGGACGGCCTTGATCTACTTCTGACGCCGTCAAGGCCTAGGCCGTCACACAAATTACTCTTGATGCCCTGTGTGTGACGCCGTCATCAACTACGGATTTTAATTCTTGAGGTTTGACGCCGTCATGAATTTACTCTTGACGCCTTCATGTACTGTTCCCAGCATGAAAAATTGAGACTTTGCCGTTTTCTTCACTTTTATGCTCCAAAAACGTCCAAAATAGCTTCTTTTCCAGAATTCACTCTCCAAGTACCTAAAATCACAAAAGGAACGATTTAGGGCAATATTTGATCAAATAAGTTCGGATTCGGGCTTAAATGACCCCCTAAAAACGGATCATTTTTTGCCTCATCACTTTCACAAGCACATACAGCAAACATAATGTCTGGCCTTGATGAAGTAAGATACATCAGAGAACCAATCATAGATCTGTAAGTGTGAACATCAACATTAGCACCACTAGCATTCTTCAACAATAAGTGAGTGGTCTTGTCAGCAGGGGTATTTGAAGGTTTTGCATCAGTAAACTTGAACTTCCTAATGACCTCAGCCACATATTTGTCTTGACTGATAAATATGCCTTCCTTACTCTGTTGTACTTGCAGCCCCAAAAAGAATGTAAGTTCTCCCATAGAACTCATTTGAAATTCATCCTTCATCAGCTTCTCAAACTCTTTGCACATCTCTTGTTTAGTAGTCCCAAAGATAATATCATCAACATATACTTGCACAAGTCAAATATCACCCTTGTCTTTCTTGATGAACAAAGTTTGATAAATCTTGCCTCTATGAAACCCATTATTCAACAAATAATTAGCTAAGGTTTCATACCACTTCCTTGGAGCCTGATGTAGGCCATAAAGAGCCTTAACCACTTTATATACTTTATTTGGGTGTTGAGGATCTTCAAAGCCTGGAGGTTGAGAGACATATACCTCCTCATCAATAGTACCATAAAGAAAGGCACTCTTAACATCCATTTGATAGACTGTAAAGCCCATAAAGGATGCATAGGCTAAAAACAATCTAATAGCCTCAATCCTTGTAACAAGAGCAAAAACTTCTTCATAATCAATACCCTCCTCTTGAGTGTATCCTTGAGCAACCAATCTAGCTTTGTTCCTTATTACAATACCTCTTTCATCTTTCTTGTTTCTGAAAACCCATTTAGTACCAATGACCTTCATACCATCAGGCAAGTCACAAAGAACCCAAACCTTTTAAAGTTTAAACTGCAGCAACTCCTCTTGCATAGCTTCAACCCAGCTAGATTCTCCTAGAGCCATATAAACATTCTTAGGCTCTACCTGTGAGAGAAAACAGAAGAACAAACACTCATTCTTCTTACTATGTTTCTTGGACTCATACACTTCACTTATGAACCCATGAATATCATCTTTCTTTGTCTGTCTTCTAGTCTTCACACCTGATTGAAGTTCACCAATAACATTATCAAGTGGATGCACTTTGTGAATTGAAGACTGTGATGTGCTAGGAATATCATATGTTGTAGGCATGTTGGAGATCTCTACATCATCACTTGGTGATTCCTGAGAAGTATTTTCCACATTTGGGCTGACAGTGGAAAATTTTGGTGTAGCAGTGGGAATGGAGTTACCACTGCTAGTAGGAATATCTTTATTTACATCAAAATTCACACCATCTGCATCACTTGTCTTTTCAGAATTATCAACAAAGTTCCAAAGTGGTATAACAATTTGATCTTCATCATTTTTACAAGCTTCATCTTCATCAATGAATTCTTTTGAATCTTCAAGATCTTTGTCTCCAGTGCCTGAAGTGAGAGGAACATAATTCATTGTATTTGATAATGTTTCAAGATCAAATAGCCAATCTGGTCCTGAACCTGCCATGTTTGCTTTATTTTCAAGAAACTGAACATGCAAGTTCTCTTCAATCTTCTTTGTTCTTAAGTTATAGACTCTAAAAGCCTTGCTAACCATAGAGTATCCAACAAAGAAGCCTTCATCTGACTTTTCTTCAAATTTACCCAGATGATCAATGGTATTGAGAATAGTAACATGACACCCAAATGGCCCCATAAACTCCAAAGTAGAAGGTCTTCCTCTGAATAACTCATAAGGTGTCTTGTTCTTTGTTTTGACCACTAAAACCCTATTCTGAATGTAACAAGCAGTGTTAACTGCTTCAGCCCAAAAAGTTATTGGTAGCTTGGAATCAGCTAACATGGTTCTAGCAACCTCAATTAGTGTTCTGTTTCTTGTTTCTGCAACTCCATTTCGTTGAGGAGTTCTTGTAACACTAAATTCTCTTTTAATACCTTTGTCTCTGCAGAAATCATCCATAACTTTATTCTTGAACTCTGTCCCATTGTCACACCTGATGATCTTGATCTTCTTTTCATATTGATTTTCTACTTCAGTGATGAATGTCTTAAGGATGCCAGTGGTTTCATCCTTGGTTCTTAAAAAGAAAAACCATGTGAATCTACAAAAATCATCAGTCACAACAAGACAATACTTCTTTAAATTTATGCTGCTCACAGAAGTAGGACCAAACAAGTCCATATGCAGCATAAAGAGTGGATGATTAATAGAATTGAATGCTTTGGTCTTGCATGAAGCTCTGTGTTGCTTTCCTTTGAGATAGGCAACACAAGTTTGGTCATTTTCAAATCTTTTCTCTGGTAGACCTCTGACAAGTCCATCTTTCACAATCTTGTTGATGGTCTTGAAGTTAACATGACCCAATCTTCTATGCCAAAGCATTGATTCATCCAAAGTGGCTTTAGCAAGCAAGCAAGTAACATCATTATTAGCCACTATGTTCTTCATGTCAATGCTATATAGATTTCCTTTTCTAGGGATTTTAAGCAAAATATCACTTTCATCAGGGAGCTTATAATCCTTAGATAAGATATAGCATTCATCTTTTGTGAAAAGAACTCTATGCTTCTTGTCACACATCTGTGACACACTGAAAAGGTTGTACTTGAGTTCTTTCACATACTGCACATCTTCAAAATCAATGTTTCCAGCCTTGATTGTTCCTTTGCCAGAAACTTTGCCACCAATTCCTCCTCCAAAGCTGACAAATTGTCCATCATAAGGTTGAAAGTCTGAAAGATAGGACTTATTGCCAGTCATGTGCCTGGAACATCCACTGTCTGAGTATCCTTGATCATTTGTAGTTTTTGAATGTCCCTGCACACAAAATAAAGGAATTAGTTCCTTTTGGGGACCCAAGCCACAAATGACTTGGATCTGCCTCGTGTATCAATATAGTTATATCTATCAAAGGTCATTGATACACCATTGGGATTGTTTGAGGTGATGGTTCCTTTTGGTTTCCATTCCTAACGTGCTGAGGCCTTAACAACATTTCCCATATTTACCCTTTTCTTGTTAACAGACCCACCAGTGGTAACCTTTGGCCTTGCAGTGGTAACTGCTGGCTTAGCAGTGGAAACTGCTTGTTTTGAAACTTTGGGTACCCACTTTTGATTATTGTTAACTTTCTTTTCAAAATTGGTCTTTTTCCCTGTTTGAGTAGATTTAACAAAAGTAGTAACAGGGGGCTTAGGGTAAACTCTGTTTTTATTTCTGCCAGTGGCAACTGCTGGTCTAGCAGTGGAAACTGCTGGTTTTGCAGTGGAAATTGGTTTAATGCCAGAATGAAGCAAAACAAACCTGGGAATCATCTTGCTAAGTGGATTTGGGTGAGTTAAGTTATTAGCATTTTGTCCATTCACCCTAGTATTCCCAAACACTTCCCTTCTTCCCAAGTGGTAGGTACAGCTATAAGACAAATGGTCAAAGCTACCACATATATGACAGGGTTTGTTATTGAACAAAAAATCACTACCAAATTGCCTAGATTTAACATGATTCCAACTCCTCATATTACCCCTAGAAGTTGGTGACCTACTTCTGTACATCTCTGCATATCTAGTAGTGGGCCTAGTGAAATTAGGTTGTGACCTAGGCTTCTCTTTGACTACATCAGGAATACTTCTTTTAACTTCGACTTTAACGTTCTCAGGAACACTAGGTTTAGACTCAACATTTAAATTTTCATCTTTAAGAGATGAGTCACTAGCACTATCAAATATATCAACCTCAACCTGAACATTTTCAATTTCAACTGGTTTAACAAACTTTGGTCCATAGGTCATAGGTGGTTCCTGGAATTCCTCTAATCCTGTGTGAGCTAAGTCAATGCCAGGGGGTGATGGAACACCTCTTAGAGGTGGTGGAACTGTTTTGTATCTAACTCCTGATTTGGCTTTGCTCACAACTTGGGCTTCCCAAATTTTGTCAATACACTTGGATTGATGATCCAGTGTTTGCTTAGTTATCATTATATTTTCACTAGCCATCTTAACCTTTTCTAGTTCTTCTCTAAGAACCTTATTAACAGCAACCTGATAATCTAAGTCTCTTCTTAATACTGCAATATCATCATTGAACTTAGATTCATTTGCCCTATAATGCTCTAATTGAGTTTCTAAAACTCCTAGGCCTCTTTTATGATTTGCTAAGTTATAATTAGTATGAGTTAACTCTAGCAATTGTTCATCATATTGTGCTTTAATTCTCTCATACTCTTTTAAGGCCTTACAAGATTTAGAACAAGCATTATCAGTTTGTACCACAGAGTCAGAAAAAGCCATTAGTGCAAGCTCTGTAGCAACAATTGCAGACTCTGAATCATCTTCCTCTTCATTAGTCATAAAGCTCCAATCAAAGCTCACTCCATCAATAGCCAATAGCCCCTTTGGCTCATCAGTAGTAGGTTCCTTCTTCTTGTCCTGCTTATACCAAGTTGACCTGTTGTCAGATATCCTTGGCTTCCTGCACTCCCTGGCAAAGTGCCCTTTCTTATGACAATTATAGCACTCCACCTTCTTTTTGTCAAAACCTACTGTTTCATTGCCATTGATGTTGATTTTTCTTCCAGTCTTCTTCCAAAACTTCTTTGTCCTTAGGCTTAGTAATGCCACTTGCCATTTAATGTCCATTTCCTCCATATCTTCCTCATCAATTTGATCCAAATCCTCATGATTGAGAATTGAACCACCCACTTGACTTGATATAAAGGCATAAAAAGTAGTGTCAGTAAGTCCTGCAATCTGTCTCTTTGAGCTACCAGTGGAAACACTTCCACTACAAGTGGAAACAACAATGTTAGCACTGTCATCATCACTATCACTTTCTTCATCTGAACTATCATCAAGAGATGATGATATGAGTGCTACACTTCCTGAACTTGAGCTTATTTTGCCAGCTTTCTTCAATCTTTGTTTAATAACCTTGAAGTTATTGCACAAATCATTGAGTTTCATGGTCTTCAATTCTGGCTTATCTTTCCACGCAGCAACATTGGTTCCAAACTCAGAGGGTAAGCTTCTTAAGAACTTTAAATTAAGGTATTCCCTTTCCACCTCTATTCCAAAAATAGTGAGTTGAGTAACAATCTTTTGTAGCCTTGTGAAGATGCTATCAAGAGATTCATTACTTGTTGAACCAAAGTTTTCATAAGTCTGCTTCAGCAAGGTCTTTTGAGTCTTCTTGGAGGAATCATTACCACCAAAAACTTCACAGATCTCATCAAAAAGAGTCTTTGTAGTCTTGTACTTGCTGAATGCAAGAACTTGGTCTCTGGGAAGTGTCGTCAGCAACAAACCTCTGGCCTTTAGATCATTCTTCAGCTGAAGTCTTTCATCATTAGTAACAGGTCCAGTGTTGACCTTAATTACTTCCTTGCCATTAACCATCTCTGATGTAGAACTTGGTTTGAAAGAATTTCCAACCATAATGATCTCCCAGAGTGTGTAGTCTTGGACCATAAAGAATTGTTCGATCATTAGCCTCCACATCTCAAAGTCATTCAACTTAAGCTTTGGAAGCTTAGCAGCAATGTTTGAGTTACTGGTTTCTGTCTCCATTGATTCTTCTGAGTGAACTAGAGTCTTCAAAATCAAAGTATCAAAACCTGGCTCTGATACCACTTGATGGATCTATACACCTTGAACTTGTGTTAGATTGATACTTTGAATTATATCACTAAGTATGCGGAATCTACTTAGTAACACTTAGAAGTTTGATTGTGAGTAAGACAGTTGTAAATGAATAAGAACAATGTATGTAAACAAACTATTAGCTCCAATATTATTAATAATAATAATACGAGTGATCTTTGATATCAATAGGGTTACACCTTGAAGCTCTAGAAACGTATATCAAACCTTTAACCTAGGATCTCCATTTATAGCACAAGGAGTCCTCTTCTACAAGATAAGTATAAAGCTAATAGAATAAGATATACACAAGATCTATTCTATATTTATCTAAACACGTTTCTAACAGTTATCTAATAAGCAGTGGTAATATATGTTCTTGCAGTGGTAATGAGTTTCCACTGCAAGTACAATCTTCTACAGTTGTAACATCTTCTCTTAGCCGTGGTAATTGTTAGTATAATTCCCAACAGAAGCTATCAAGGAAATCGGGTTTGTTTCATAAATCGTTACTTGGGTTATAAAGTTAACGTGGGATCTTTCGTGTGCTTTCATTCTTCAATTCTCGTTTCCCTACCACCCTAGAGGTGTAGTAAGTTGTCTCAATCTCTTTTGAATTCATGTTATACGTTATACATGTCCCATGCATCATGTTTTGATTATGTCGAGCGTATACAAGCTCTATATATATTTTTACGTACGTACTATCATGTAGAATTCATAAACGTGACTAGCATCTATCTTGGAAGGCCTAGGAGTCACGTAGCATACGTATTTCTCACTTGGTTTCACTCTACATGCATTAACGAGCCTATTTTGGAAACTTACTAAATCGATCATATATATAAAAACGTCTCATACAAGCCACGAAACCCTCGTATATCTTTAAAAATTTCGTAACAAGCCTACTATATTTTTACACGATCTATTAGACCACCTAGCTAGCTAACAAATTCGTATATACAACATGTAAAAATAAGTTGATCTCGACACTCAAAATTCACCAAAGTGAATCGCTATCAAACTAGTTTAAAATGTATAAATATAACGATTTGGGCCTAAAAGCCCAATAAGCTGAAAATAAGCACTTCGTATAAGCTGGACCAAAAAACTCTTTTGATATGATTTAATAACATTAAAAATGAGTCTAGGGATAAGCCCAACTTGTCTCAACGCTCACGGATCGTTAAACGTTAACGGGCCTTTAATTTAGCTTGTTAAAGCCCATTTATTGAAAAATAAGCTATTTTTGCAAATAAGCAGTTGAAACAAGTTTTAATAAGCTTCAATAAGCTCTATAAAATTTAATATAATTTTTCCCATAATTTTTGAACGTTTGGACTAAAAATGTAACGCAAATTCATCTAGGTGGACTAAAACTGTCAAACCTTTAAAACAAGGACTGAAACTGTAAAAACAGAATCATTAGGGTAAAAATTGATATATTATTCAATTCCAAGCTTAGAATGCTATATTGGACAAGTAGTGGACTATAAATGCAAATATTATAAAACAAGTACTAACGGTGCAACGCTAACGCCGTTAGAGTAAAAAGTGTAAAATTGGAAAAAGGACAAGGACCCACATATAATATTTGACATTCTTATTTGATTTTCTATTTTACGTCACCCCATCACGTTATATGCATTTTTATTACATTTTATTTATATATTAGTTATTTTTACGTTAATAATATATATAACGATATTTTAACTAATTATCTTTACGTACAATTTTAATGGTGGTTAAGAAAGGAAAACTTTAGAAATAATAACATATCTCGTCATACTATTATAGACATAAGATTTTCATTTGCATATCATCTTTTCATCATAACGATTAATTGTTATTCAATAATCGTTATTCATTTACCAAATAGTATTTGGTTAGATTCTCAGATAAATTTATTTATCAGGTTCTGTATTAAAGACGTTTCCATAATCATTCTCATAAACTCATCCGACTTTACTTTTCATCATTTCAGTATCAATCAAAGTGAGTCATAGCCCCATTTCCAATCATTTTTTTTACTCATTGGGGGAGATACATGCTTACATATACTTTGATAACTTTATAAGTATATAAATAAATTACATGATTCAAATCAATTTCCTTATTAATAGTTACCTGATGAAGTTTATGACTTAAGATGTGATATATATATATATATGTTACTGGCGAATTACTTAAACTGAAATACTGATACTCAGATGTTGATGTTTCCAAATTGATTATTGTGGCATGATGCTTGACTATACTATAACATCCTGAATGATTCCATTATCTCTATATGAAATTTCTATGTTTCAACAGAAATAATTGCTAGGAAGAGCACAAATACTTTAGTTACATTATTACCTTATTATTGCCTAAGTTACCTTTATCGCCATAAAGTCCCTCAATCATGAGCCATTAATCACTTGTATGTGAGCGCAAATATAGTGAACAGCTTCGAAACCTGTTAAGGATTGACCTCCGATCCCACTAATACTTAACGGAATGCCATTATGCATATGGTTAGTCGTATTAGTCGTGATACACTATATTTGAGTAAAAATAGGAATTAGCAAATCACCTATTACAAGAAGGCAATATTATCATTGACTTGATAACCATCTTTTGTTAACGTTTTGCGTGTCATGAGGCTTGGGGCAATATCCATAAGATAATATATGTATTCAACATATATTTAGATACAACTGTATAGGTATTTGACCAGACTTGAATTATATATCTCATTAAATTAGCATCATGAGTTTCCATCTCATGTTAGGATTATTGATCCCTTATTTGAATTTGATTGAATATCTATATGATTTATCTGTGATTATAATCAACATCACTCAATACTTGTTCTATCACTGTTCGTATTTATTATTATCAAATATTCCTGAAATCTATTGAAATAAATGATTTTCCATAAAACTCTATGAACTCACCAACCTTTGTGTTGACACTTTTGAGCATGTGTATCTCAGGTAATTAACGGAGCAGGACAAGACACGGAGCGGGCATTTATTACTCTGATAAATTAAAATGGTGTAAAAATCAAATATGTCATTCTTACAAGCCTTTATATCTTTTAATAAGATTTTAAATCAAATGCTTCATCTTTTATCAAGAACATTATTTGAATGACAAATAACTTTCAAAACGCTTCTTTTAAGCCATTTTATGTGATTATAACTTCAATCCTCCCCGTAACACCCAAATTACTTTTCCGCTGCTACAAACATAAATTTGGGGGTGTTACAGATTGGTATCAGAGCTAAAGTTATAGAGAATTAAATGTTTTCAAACATTAAACTATAACTACACTTTAAAAATGAATGATTTTACACCATACTATTTTATGCCCTCCGTGTCTGCAGACTGCCGTGCTCAATACCTTATATGATAAGATTATTTTACATGTTTATAAATTACCTTTACACAATTATTATTTCATCTGTACTGTTACATCTTTAACGTACAAAATCCTCATAAAATAGTATTCTCGGTTACTACAGTAACATGTCTTCAGAAACTCTCGTGAATGTCGAAACTACTTTCCATAATACTAGTACCTCACCTATCAATCAAAATTCCCCGAATACTGAAGACCCTTACGTACAAATATCACAACCCCAGTCTGATATAGAACTCACTCAGAGATCACCTCCATCGTCACATATTTGTTCACCTCTACGTCAAAAACTTCGGAGAGCTACTGAATCATATGAAGATTTGATTGGTAGTCAGGCAACATTCGAAGTTGGACAAAGTTCACGCCAAGAGATGCCGTGGAAAAATGTTGAGCCGGATTCTCCGTTACCCTATACTTCAAATTCCTCAATACCAGATTTTCCAAATAATTTATCCTCACCTAACTCAACCGACTACAATATAAGCACTCCTGATACAATATGGAATCTTATCTATCGACAAGCCAGCATATTAGATGGTCACACTGAACAGCTAAAAGGGTTACAACCAACTCAATTTGAATGGTACGACCGTAACCTTGACGCGTTGTTCAAAAGGGCGGATGCTGAAAGACGAGCAATGCGTGAATTAGGAATAAAGATTAATGAGATAAAGGACAACACCAATCAGGAGCTTGGAAGCTTGGATTCCAGGATCCGTTATGCAAGAAGAGAACACGGTCATACACATGCTAGAGTTGAAGATATTGAAAGAACCCTATGGATGGCCAGAGACACAGCCAGAAACCAGGGTCAAAAGATTTCCGCATTAGAGACTATGTTGGCAAATCAAGTGAACATGTGTCAGGAACGTTTCTCAAACATGGAAGCTGCACAACTTGAACTTGAGAAAGAAGTTAGATATTTACGTCAGAGGCGTAACTAATCTTAAGTTTACAAGTATCCTTGTTGTACCTACTAAACCAAATAGTTTTGGTAAGTATTTCATGTAATGTTCAATAAATCTGAAACTTTCAGAAGTTGTAATCGAATCATAATGTATTGATGAGTGCTCAAACACTCATCATTTTTGATCAAATCTGAACTGCAAAACATACAAAAATAATCAAAAAGTCATCAAAATACTGAAATTATCCCAGGGATTGTGTTTTATATGTTTTAAATGCAAAATAAGCAAAAACAAATGAAAAATGATCAAAGTTTGCAATATTGGCAGTTTCAGTCCCCTAAGTTTCAAAACTCTTCAAAAATAGTCCCTATGCATTTATTTTGAAAGAAAAGTCAACCCAAGTCTTTTGAAAGTTAAAAATCACAAAATATGATACTTAGGTCAAAATTTTCAAAAGTTGACATATTTGGTCCTTCAAATTTCAAAATTGTCAAAAATAGTCCCTTGGAATTTTGAAAAGTGGAAAATGCAAAAATTGGTTCTTGGATTATTGATATGTGGCAACATTGGTCCTTGGAATAACTTTCGGAAATGTACTTCTTCTGTCCCTAAACTTTTGAGAAATTACAAAATTGGTCCTTGTAAAATGATACCACCAAACCGGACCCTTTGCATTTCTATAAACCAAATCCATAACCCAACCAAATCCAAGCCCAAACCAAACACCCCAGGCCCATTCCCCTTTGCCCCGGGCCAATCCCAAAATAATACAACCACAGGGTCAAACGGTCAAACCCTGGGTCAAACACCTAGTCAACTCCACCCCTAACCTCCTTTTCCCCCGTTTTCCTGCAAGTCTGTCTCCCCCCCCCCCCCCTTCACCTTTTCACCAAACAAACCCCCTATAATAAATACTTCCCAACTATCACACCAACCTCCACCACCCACAATTAATGACTCCACCTGTCTCACTAATACTTGCCCCGTTCCATTTTGGCGCCAAATTTCAATCAACAGCTCAGAGGCTCAAAGCTTAATTGGACGGTGGGGATTTAGTCAAGAGTCAAAGGAGAATCCGTTAGGAGTGCAAATTATCAACAGGAATGCATGTGGAGAGATAATGGTTTAAGTTTTAGTCTCGTTATATAAGTAGAAGTTTATGTAAGCCTAAGAGGCATGTAGAAAAGATAACTTAGTTGTTTTTAGTATCTATGTACCCTTGTAATCTGTTTTTAGTCAATGCAATTTAAGTTTTAAGTTTAAATCTCATTTTCAAATTTCAAGTTTCAATTGAGAATTTCAAGTTTGTTGTTTAAGTTTCATCAGTTGTTCTCAAGTGTTAGTAATGTCTCATAAGCTCAAACAATAAGTTTTTAGAAGCTTTGTAAGCTTCTATATTAATCAGAAGCTAAGTTTTCATAAAAATAGTAAAAAATACAAAACATCAAAATAAAATAAAAAGTTATGAACAAAGGTTGAAGAAGGGTGGAGATCAGTGATTATGGAGTGCTGAGGGTATTAGTGGTTCATGGGAACCAATAGGAATGGTACTTGGTACATGGTTTACTCATTTTGGCAGGATGGCTTTTGTAAGCTTTAATTTTTAATTTTCACTCTTTTAAGTATTTTACTATTATTTGTTGCTTAATATTGTGTACTCTGCTTCATATTTGCTTATTAGATAGGTTTAGTTCAGATAATTGTATTGTGGTTTCATTTGATTCAGTTTCAGTGTCATCTGTGATATAGAGGAGTGTTTGGATTTGACTGTGTGTGGAGTTCTAGTTGAGCTCTGTGTTTAAAACTTGTTCCTACAACTCAGTTAGTACCTATGCACACCATTTCAAACAAGAATTTGGTATTAACTAGCCCATAAGTCAAAATCTCATACAAATTGGTCTAGATACTGTCTGTTAAGGATTTAGTAGGACATAAGCTTTATTTTAAGTCATAAGTACATGTCCTAGCTCATTTTTGTCTCTTTATAGCTTAACTTATCATATCCAATCATAAAATCAAGTTCAAAGTTTAGAGTAGTCAACTTTTAGTGTTCAATCAAAAAGTCAAAGTCTCTAGTATTTGCAGAAAATCAAAACTTCAAGGAATTTTCTAGAATTTTGTAATAGCTTTCAGACCTTGAGCTTTTCAGATATTAAAATATCCCACCTGACCTTTAGAATACCACACTTAGCTTATTTTTTCAAATTTTCATGTGGGCTCCACATTAACCCAAACATACCTGCAGGGGAAGCACCTCCCCTGCACCACAGACCATGATCAATACCCAACTTTCATGTGCTTGCCCTGTACTCCTTAGTGGGCCCCATTCTTAGATTTTTGGCTTAATAAGAAGCCAATAAGCCAGGATTTCAGGCTCTGTGCTTATTTTGTAGTTTATAGCTTATTTGCCAGGGCTGCTTGCACCATCAAGGTTGTCCACTTCCTGACCAAAGCTGATCACTCAGCTTTTGTGACCATATTCCATGTCCCCTCCTGACCTCACCTATGGGACACAGTGACCAACCCCTAGCTTTTTAGAAAGCCAATAAGCTCAGATTATTGGCTCAGCTTTTTGTTTGGCCTTCCAAAGTCCTTAGTGGACCCCACAGGCCCTTAAAGGTGCCCTTTGAGACCTGTTTTGGATTGTTTGATCTTGGGATTGCTTATTGCTTATTTAGTGCTTATTCCCTGTGCTTTTTGTCTTCATTTGGTTTGATTTAAGTTGATATTCATCTGTTTCAAGCTTATTTGTGTGTACAATCTCATTTGGTAGCTTTTTCATTTCAAGCAAAGTCCTATTAAGCTAAAAAAGCTTAACTGTCATTACAATAAGCTCACCATTTTGCTTATTTCTGAGTTTCATCATGAACTCCCTTTGTTAAAGTTGTTCAAAATCATTCCATAAGCAAGTTTGAAATAGACAAATCCCAAAAAGCCCAATTTATTAGAAGTGATAGCTTCTATTTAAGCCAATTGGCTTATTTCATCAGCTTATTTATAAGCAAATCTCATTTTTATATTTTTTTAGGCTTCTGATAGTTAAAAATAATTTTAGTAATTTTCTCAGATTTTTCTTTCATCATTTGGTAGTTTTTATAATTTAAATTAGTTTTTAATAATTAATAAATAGTTAAAAATTAATATTAATTAATTAGAAAATCAGAAAAATACAAATTTAGTTTTAAAATTAGTTTTTAGTTATTTTAATTTTTTTTTTAAATTTTATTTTCAATTTTCTAGTATAATTTCATAATTAATTAGAATTTAGGGTAATTTAAATAATTAAAAAGTAATTATTAAATAGTTAATAATTAATAATAATTAATTAAAAAGTCTTAAAAATATATTTTCAGTTCTAAAATTAGTTTTATAGTATTTTAAATTTTTCTAAGTTTAAATTTTATTTTTCTAGGTCAATTTCATAATTATTTGTATTTTATGTTAATTTAATTAATTAAAAGTAAATATGAAATTAGTATTTGATTAATAATAATTATATAAATAGTGTAAAAATTAATTTTCTTTTTCTAAAAATTTTCTTTAATCATTAGGTTTGCAAAAATATCATTTTTATATCCGTAGCCTTTTTAGATAATCAAATTCACTTTTTGTTACGTACGTTCGTTCCCGTTTTCAGCAAAACGTACGTTTTTAGGTTTTAGCTAAATTCTTCTTAATCTAAATCCAAGTAATCAATCATATAGCTTTCCTAAGCTATTACATTTCATAATTCTCAAATAATTCTCATCACAACTCTTTCCTGTGAAAAATCACCCACTCATAAGCACGCTGAAGCACAATTCACACCTCGTCGGGACTTAACGACCTGTTGATACCCTATATTACCCGGAGATTGACTCTAGGCTATTTGACTTGTTTGACCATTCCTTGGTCAATATAAGTTGATTGTTTAGGGCCAATCATGTATAATAACCTCCTATCTGTTATATCTCTATGTCATGAATCAATATTTTCTTTCATATCAATCCTGCATGTAATGAATCCTTATACCTTCATGCAAAAATCTCATCATTTGTTATTCTCTTTGATAAACAAATGACTCTACGTAGATCAATGGAGTATTAATAAAAGATCTTGTACCATTTGTTTTGCAAAAACAATCAGTCAAGTTATTAATATAATGTTAATTTCTGCGATATTATTCGAATCTACCGTAAGATTTCTTACAATTGTTAAGATTTCTTAAACTTACCATAATTAACCAAAAACCAAAGAGTTGTCTAAAAATAAATTCCAAGAGAGAACTTGAAGAATGGAGAGAAGATTATTTTAATAGACAAATCGGTTTGTTCCTTAGTAATCCCATATCAAGAGTTGATCATTTATCTATGATACAACCCAGACATATCTTGAAATTAGATTACAGTAGGGATTCAATTCAGTCTATCATCAATGAAATAATTAACTTCATTATTTGAATTTTTCTGATACTATATGGATTCTAATGTTGAGTTTCATTAATGATTTCAGAAAATGGACAACATGAACAATACATATACTCCATCATCATCAAAAATCACCATGACTCCTGAAGCCATCAAGAAATTAGTAAACAACATCGTGTCAGTAGTACTCGAAGGGACTACCATAGTTTATCCGAGAAGAGAGACGGGTATACCTGGTAATCATAACCATGAAAGTTTCATGGAATATAGACCAACCCACTTTAAAACTCCAGAAAGAATGATTAACCCTACCATCACCCCTAACCAAGGGAATAGGCAAGGAGTTATATCTAATGGGAATAACCAAAAGCGAAAACTCACTGAAAGAGGAATCATCAACCCCATTTGCTGCAATTTTACCAATGCTCAAGACTGCTATCGTAAACATCGGGAAGATCGTATCAATTATCATCGTCAGCTGGAATACAAACAACAAGCTAGTAGAGAATGCCTCGTCACACCTGTTACTGGAAGTGGTTATCGTGGAAGTCAACCCCTGTGTCAAAAATGCAAGAAGCATCACACATGAATCTGCATTGTTAAGTGCATGAAATGTCAGAAAACAGGTCACAAGGCAATTAGCTGTAAGACTCCGGACAGGAAAGGACAACCAACAACTGTAGTATGCCACGGATGTGGTGGAAAAGGGCACTACAAGAGCCAATGTCCAAACTACAATATCTATTGGAAAGCCAAGACTTTTACAAGAGAATGAAGAATCTTTAAAGACTTTGATGGTATCAAGGGAATGGCAACTAGATTTAAGCAGATGAATAAATTCCTGTTGTGAATAAATAAACTCTAGTTCAAGAATTTCCTAAGTTGTAATCTCTTTCTTGTATTTTACTTTAAGTTACGATGGATGTAACCTAAGTAAAACAACTATCTTTCTACCGTATCAAAAAAAATCTACCTTGTAATATTTCCATAATAATCATAATCTACGTTAATTTCAATTTCTGTCCCATTTACCAAATAACAATATACTGTTATTACTCTAGCAATATCTGATTCATAGTATGAACCCTAAAATTTTCTACTTTATTCTTCAAAGAAATTACGTGTTATAATATAAAAATGGCACGTTGAACACCATCTAAAATAATTTATAGGAACATATGATTGAGCCAAACATCACATCATTTGGTTCTCAATTATACATAGCCTGATCAACTATGTCTAATTTAGGAAGAATTATGTTATGAAAGGAACAATTATATTTTTAAATTTCTAAATAACAATCTTCATTCAAAAGCAAAATATAGAGCTAAAATGAACTGTTCATAAATAATACAATGAACAAATCACAATAAATACCTATCTTATCTCATCATCATTATGATAAGAAACCAACAAAAGTACAAGTAAGAGAACCCAAATAATTCACAAAGACTGATAGAAAACTCAAATAACGAAAATTTTATTAAAATCCGTGAAAATTAATACATAAACAAATAATTAGCATCGGAAGTGCTACCGTTACAATGATTACAATATAAATCATGGAATCTTCAATAGGTTGATCCGCTATGGCAACAAAGACTCCTACCAACAAAACAATAGCGAGAGCCACCACAGATGAATCACCCTAATTATGCTGTAAGATAAATATAAACAAATCATTAAAAACAATAACGAGGCAAATTCCTAAACAGAAAAACAAAACGAGTATTATTCCATATTTGTTACAGAATACATAGAAACACGACAAAGACTTAACTTAAAACAACCCTAGCTCAAGATTATTACCCCCATATCTTGTCTACAGTAATGGCTAGGACCGTGAGGGGAATGACTAACAACAAGATAGTGACCAAGAATCCAAAGTCTTCATCTGGAACATACGCAAAGTAGATAGCGGCAAGGACGACATACACAATCGCTAATATAGTGATGAGGTGTGGCATTTTTGAAGATGGGAAATGAGAGGAAAATGGTTGATGGATGTTGGGAATTACAATTAAGTTGATAAGACAAAAACATGTGAAACATGAGGGACTTATGGAGACAAAGGAAGAAACTTGCAAAGAAAGAAAAAGATTACTGCATATCTTTTTATTATTCTAGAATATCCTTTGTAACCCTAGTATCTCTATTATATAAAGAGATACAGGGAATTGATATTATGTACGTACAAGATGTAAAACCTAGTAAAGGTGTGTGTGAGTAAACCTAGGGCGTGAGTATGCTTATGTAAACGCCTAGGTTAGGTGATTAGTGTTAAGCCTCAACGATCTTAGATCGTTGTTAGGATGTAACCGTGCTACACTTGATCACGTACCATTGGGGCTTTGATGTATGTTAGAATAGAGATGATGACGAGAAACCTTATTAGCAATAATAATGATGTGTTTGTTTATTCCGCTGCGTATCGTGTTCATTCATTATTATTGTGCAATCCCTAGATGAGGTCTAAACAACCTCGAGCTATAAACGATCTTAACATGTGGTATCAGAGCCATGGGGCTCGTGATCGTGGGATTAAACAAGGTTTGGTTCGTCAAAAATTGAAGGAAATTCGTAACTGGTTCGTATCTTCAAAACTCATTGCAGAGCCGTTTTCAAACATCGATATCTCCTTCGTTAACCGTTGGATCGGGCTGAAATTTTTATTGGAGGTTCTCTACATGTCAAAAAAGAGTTCCACCAGAGGGATCTTAAATCTGAGCTTCTAATAAAAAGATAAAAATTCTTGAAAACTGCTGAGCAGAGAGGTATATTATTTCGATTTTTTAGGGTTTTCTTGATATCAAACTTCTATTTTCGCTATTTATTGAATATATTCATTATGGAAGTTTGGAATTATGTTGTTTGGTGCCTAAAATTCATGGAAGAAAGAAGTTTTGGAGAAGGTACTAATTGATTTTTAGGGTTTCTGGATCTGCTATGCATGCTTATTATAACTACTTAAAAGAAACCCTAGGCTGATCTTAATACCCTAAGTTATGGTCTCATAGCTTGGTGACAAGGAGGAATAATACAAACCCTACATCTATTATTAATCGTTGTTACATACATGCTTTTGTTGCTCCATTTGATTCATCTACTGGTACTTTCATTAGACTTGGTGAGCAGGTTTTAAAACCTATGATGAACCCTAATGATGATGCTGGAACGAGTTATAATGAACCCTAACGATGCTGAGCTTTGAATACTATTGTTGTAATATATTATTGGGGTTTCGTATGGATTGATACTGATGTCGATATGAAAAAGAAAAGGGTTTGTGAAGAAAACTACTGGTGGTATGGAAGAGTAGCAAATAGTGTTACTGATTTTGAGGGAGCGAGGCTACAAGCATGAACTCATTATACGGTAACTGATTATTCACTTATCCCTATTGAATGTTCTCACTGCTCTCACAAATTTTCCACTACTACGTTTCCCGTTACCACTGCAAGTTGTTCGTTCCCACTGCTACGTGTAAAAGGTTTCCACTGCTGCCTATATTGTTTCCACTGCTCGCATAATTTTACCACTGTTGCTTTAGAAAGTTTCCACGTGTTCATTCATTATTATTGTGCAATCCCTAGATGAGGTCTAAACAACCTCGAGCTATAAACGATCTTAACAATGGAAGAAATCGAAATTAGAAAGGGGTATTTATAGGCTAAAATATAGCCGTTGGTGCACTATTCACGGCAGTTGGAATTCACTATTCCCGACCGTTAGAATACTATGCACTAGCTGTTATTTTACTATTCATGACCACTATTTTCAATATTCACAGCCCTTAAATACATCAGTTACTTTGTCTTGTTTAGTACAGGTAAATATAACTGAATCACGTTTCCTTAATTTTTGGAATAAAAATCTCTCGACAACCCTCTGACCAAAATTCTCTACTCCAGTAATCACGTTAAACTTGAATTTCGGGACGAAATTCAGAGTGACAAGTGGGTACTGTAAAACCTCGCAAAACTCCATATAGTTAACAACGGTTAATTATATATTAATTTATGTCATTATTTTAATCACCATTTTTACGGGGAAATTTAAAATTTTTCTTATTATACTATATTAACGAAATCACGTCATCCCATAATTCACCAAATGACAAAACAAGTTCTCGACACGTTTAACAAAACTAAATTTTTCACTAATCCTAATTAAACCTTAATTACAACCGAACAGGCCTTTAATATTTCTCAGCCTAATTCACTAACATCCGGTTACAATTCATTCAGCCCAAGAACTCAAGCCCAAATAATTGTTTTATTATTTCATGAAATCGACTAAACTAGCAACAAAATGCACCTCGTTCTCTCGACTTTTACACACGACATATATATGTTTTTGTACTACCTCATTTCTCACCTTGCCGACTATTAGTGTGACGAAGCTCAGATCCATAAGTCGAGTTTTGATATGTTTTTGAAAGACAAAGTGATCGGTCCTAAAACAACCCATTCGACATAACCAATAATTCAAAACTTAATCTTTTTAACCCCGGTTTGTTTCTAAATGACCCTAATAATATTTCAAGCATGTTTTCATGTTTAATACTGGGTTTCATCAGCTAGAACCAAGCCTCACACGATTTTTCCAAATCGTGTATATTTAAATGTACATGTCGACACGTATAACTCACAAGGACAATATTCCATGATCCTAGCTCTCACACCTTCATTCATAGTAATATAATAATCAGATTCATTTCAATAACTTTCTCATTCACTGACATGAATAGTCGATTATGTTTGTTGAAATTATTGGAACCATACGTATACAAAAACGTCTCCTATATCTATCACAAGTTCACCACCTTTCATTCTACTTCAACTATCATTCTCTCAACTCTTATCCTCTCATAAAATCATCTCTGAAAGACCCGAAGTATATCATTCTCACGTTAAGAAGCTATCAAGGAATTTGGGTTTGTTTCATAAATCGTTACTTGGGTTATAAAGCTAACGTGGGATCTTTCGTGTGTTTTCATTCTTCCATTCTCATTTCCCTACCACCCTAGAGGTGTAGTAAGTTGTCTCAATCTCTTTTGAATTCATGTTATACGTTATACATGTCCCATGCATCATGTTTTGATTATGTTGAGCGTATACAAGCTCTATATATATTTTTACGTACGTACTATCATGTAGAATTCACAAACGTGACTAGCCTCTATCTTGGAAGGCCTAGGAGTCACGTAGCACACGTATTTCTCACTTGGTTTCACTCTACATGCATTAACGAGCCTATTTTGGAAACTTACTAAATCGAACATATCACCTAAATATTTCTAAGTCGTTTTCATATATATAAAAATGTCTCATACAAGCCACGAAACCCTCGTATATCTTTAAAAATTTCGTAACAAGCCTACTATATTTTTACACGATCTATTAGACCACCTAGCTAGCTAACAAATTCGTATATACAACATGTAAAAATAAGTTGATCTCGACACTCAAAATTCACCAAAGTGAATCGTTATCAAACTAGTTTAAAATGTATAAATACAACGATTTGGGCCTAAAAGCCCAATAAGCTGAAAATAAGCACTCTGTATAAGTTGGACCAAAAAGCTCTTTTGATATGATATTATAACATTAAAAATGAGTCTAGGGATAAGCCTAACTTGTCACAACGCTCACGGATCGTTAAACGTTAACGGGCCTTTAATTTAGCTCGTTAAAGCCCATTTATTGAAAAATAAGCTACTTTTGCAAATAAGCAGTTGAAACAAGTTTTAATAAGCTTCAATAAGCTCCATAAAATTTAATATAATTTTTCCCATAATTTTTGAACGTTTGGACTAAAAATGTAACACAAATTCACCTAGGAGGACTAAAACTGTCAAACCTTTAAAACAGGGACTGAAACTGTAAAAATAGAATCATTAGGGTAAAAATTGATATATTATTCAATTCCAAGCTTAGGATGCTATATTGGACAAGTGGTGAACAATAAATGCAAATATTATAAAATAAGGACTAACGGTGCAACGCTAACGCCGTTAGAGTAAAATGTGTAAAATTGGAAAAAGGACAAGGACCCACATATAATGTTTGACATTCTTATTTGATTTTCTATTTTACGTCACTCCATCACGTCATATGCATTTTCATTACATTTTATTTATATATTAGTTATTTTTACGTTAATAATATATATAACAATATTTTAACTAATTATCTTTACGTACTATTTTAATCATGGTTAAGAAAGGAAAACTTTAGAAATAATAACATATCTCGTCATAATATTATAAACATAAGAATTTCATTTGCATATCATCTTTTCATCATAACGATTAATTGTTATTCAATAATCGTTATTCATTTACCAAATAGTATTTGGTTAGATTCTCAGATAAATTTATTTATCAGGTTCCGTTTTAAAGACGTTTTCATAATCATTCTCATAAACTCATCCGACTTTACTTTTCATCATTTCAGTATCAATCAAGGTGAGTCATAGCCCCATTTCCAATTATTTTTTTTACTCATTGGGGGAGATACATGCTTACATATACTTTGATAACTTTATAAGTATATGAATAAATTACATGATTCAAATCAATTTCATTATTAATAGTTACCTGATGAAGTTTATGACTTAAGATGTGATATATATATATATATATATATATATATATATATATATATATATATATATATATATATATATATATATATATATATGTTACTGGCGAATTACTTAAACTGAAATACTGATACTCAGATGTTGATGTTTCCAAATTGATTATTGTGGCATGATGCTTGACTATACTATAACATCCTGAATGATTCCATTATCTCTATATGATATTTCTATGTTTCAACAGAAATAATTGCTAGGAAGAGCACAAATACTCTAGTTACATTATTACCTTGATATTGCCTAAGTTACCTTTATCGCCATAAAGTCCCTCAATCATGAGCCATTAATCACTTGTATGTGAGCGCGAATATAGTGAACAGCTTCGAAACCTGTTAAGGATTGATCACCTATCCCACTAATACTTGACAGAATGCCATTATGCATATGGTTAGTCGTGTTAGGAATACAAATATTCCTGTAAAATTCTCGGTCACCTGATTATTGTAATAGCATTAAGTTAGCTCGTAGTTAGTTTATATATTAGTTAGTTAGTAGTAATTTAAGTAACACTGTGGAAGAAGGACGGGTCTTTACCTACTGTATACCTGATCCACAGCCCGGGTGTGGGCGTTTATGTTGTAAGTATAAATACCCCTCTCCACATGTGGAGAGGGTTGGACCTTCATTTCTTTATAATCTAATCTTTCTATTTCTCTCTCAAGGTTCCACTCTTTCTTCATCTTTATCTATTCCAACGCTACACAAACCACAAGGAAATCATGTTTCCAACTTGATTAGTATTCTACAATTGGTATCAGGAGCGAAGGTTTCATCTTAGGGCCTTGTAGAATCGGATTTGATGTGGTTTTGTGTAGCTTTTGTGAGTTTGAAGTCACTTTCTTGAAAAACATCTTGGTTTGATCTTTCTAGTGTTGTTAGACATGTTAGTGATGTACTTTTATGATCCTTGGTGTTAGTAGAACGTTGTGCTTCAGTTGGTTATACCATATCTTTAATCTATTTGAAGTTTGGATTAGGTTTTAGGCACATTTCATAGTTGCGGTTAGTTCCACTGTTGCATTGCTTGCCTGCGTTTAGTTCCTGATCTTTGTGGTTAGTTTGCCTGTGTTTACTATTTTGGGAATACAAACAAATCGCAAGGAAAGTGACAGTTTTGGACTTTTGTCTCTACGATTAGCTCCTGCGGTTAAATGGTCTGCGATTAGTTCACTGTGTTTAGCGTGCTGCGGTTAAGTGGTCTTCGATTAGTTCACTGTGTTTAGCGTACTGCGGTTAAGTGGTCTGAGATTAGTTCATTGTGTTTAGCTTTCTGCGGTTAAGTGGGTTGCGATTAGTTCTTTGTGGTTAGCCTTACTTGCGGTTTGAATATTCTGTGGTTGGATTATTCTGCGGTTTGCTACATTCTGCGATTAGTGACCTGTGGTCATATTTCATTGTGGACTATCCTGCGGTTTGGTAGTTTCAGTTGCGGTTTTCTCTTTTTGAGCAATTTACTAAGTGATTTTGTGATGTCGACATCCTCTGATGACATTCAAGCTGCTGGGTCCGACACCCGACCTCCGATGTTGGACAGAACTAACTATGAATCATGGGCACAAAGGATTCGTCTCTATTGTTTGGGTAAGGAAAATGGAGTCAACATTTTGAAATCCATCGATGAGGGACCCTTCCAAATGGGTCCTACTAGAGACACGGTCGCAGCAACTGATCAACAACCGGCTGTAGTTGGTCCAGATAGACCTCGCACTTACAATGAGCTATCGGATGAAGAAAAGAAACACTATGATGCCGACATCAGAGCATCGAATATTGTCATTCAAGGGGTTCCTAAAGATGTCTACAAACTTATCAACTACAACACTGAAGCCAAGGCTGTCTGGGATAATGTGAAAATGCTTCTTGCGGGGTCTGAGTTAACCAAAGAAGATCGGGAGTCTCAGTTATACGATGAATTTGAGCATTTCAAAATGAACCCAGATGAAAGCATCACTGATTATTACGTCAGATTTCACAAGCTGGTCAATGATATGAGATCCATCAAGATGACAATGCCCAATTGTTGGGAATTCTGTTAAGTAAGAATTCTGCTGCTGTTTCTGCTGACGGTTCCTGCTGAAGAGTTGGTTCCTGCTAAAGCAGTATATCTGCTGAAGACTAGTTTCAGCATTATTAGTTGCTGCGGATTTAGTATTTCCGTATTTTATGTATTATAGTTTGGATATGCATGAGTTTATTTAGGAAGTGATAATGCATATCTTTTAGAAGTTTTAGAATATACGTTTCTTGTGAAACGGTTTAGGGTTCCTTGTGTATAAAAGGAACACTCGATTATGTATTGATTAAGTTTTTAGAAAAGCACTCTTATTATTATTGAAACGATCCATAGAGGATCAAGAGTTCTTAGTATCAAGCTTGTGTTTTGTTTCCGCTTTATAAATACAAGTTGCAGAGATTGTCTATTAGTGTGTTATTGATTACAGTGACATTACTAACGATTCTAGAGTGCTCAAGAGGATCTATCAAGGTCTTATAGTTTCAACAAGTGGTATCAGAGCCTCGAGAGAGTCTCTGTCATACTAAGAAACACAAAATCTTACACCTTAAAAATCCAAACAAATCAATAACCATGCCTGGATCTGATGATGATGCTGATACAACCCAAAACATTAACACCACTTCTCTTCAACAACTCAGCCTCTCTAACAGTAATGCTAAGTTTCCATACTTGAAGAATGCTGAAGAATATCATCTGTGGTCCATGAAGATGCAGAACTGGATCACAAACATTGATTGGAATCTGTGGGAGATTGTTAAAAAGGGGAATAGCCTAAAGAGGCATGTTACAGATGCTGATAGAGTTGTTACAATTGTAGGTCCCAGAACTGCTGAAGAGATTCTGGCTGTGCAAAGGGAGAGCAAGGTAAGAACAATTCTGCTCCAAGCTATACCTGATGACCATATGGGTGACTTCCACTTTATGGAGGATGCCAAGGACATTTGGATGGCTATAAAAGCTAGATTTGGTGGGAATGATGAATCAAGAAGGTTGCAGAAGTCTATGCTAAAGCAGAAATTCCAAGAATTTCAAATATCTGAAGAAGAGGGAATTCATAAAGGCTATGACAGGTTTCATCGAATATTAAGTTAACTTAATCAATTGAAGGCTAGACCCGATAATGAGGACTGTAATGCTAAATTTCTGAGATCTCTGCCACCATCTTGGTTACAAGTTTGTATTGCTCTCAAGACCAAAGGTGGGTTGGACATGATGTCCTTTGATGACCTCTACAATAGGCTTAAATCCCTTGAGCCTGATGTTAGAAGTCCCATTCGTCCATCCACTCATTCTGCATTTGTTGGTGCTTCTACAAAACCTGTGCATCAAGCCTCAAGTTCATATTCATCAGGAGCATCTTCTCAAACTCATACTCAATCTGCTCCTAAACCAAAATCCAGTAGTGTGTTGGAGGATCTTATTCATTCATTTGTGGCTGAATATGAACATCAACAGTTTCTTGTTTATGAGGATTTTGAACAGGTGGATCCATTGGAGATGGAGGAGATGCACTTGAAATGGGAGCTTGCAATGATCTCCATGAACATTAAGAGGTTTGAAGCCAAGTCTGGAAGGAAGTTTGGTTTTAATGGAAAAGAGGCAGCAAGGTTTGATAGAAGGAAGGTTAAATGTTACACTTGTGGACAAGTGGGACATTTTTCAAGAGAATGCAAGGAGAGAAAGCCTGGAGATGAAGTTAGATATGGTTCTTATCCAGTGGAAGCAGGGACAACTAAGGATGCACCTTCAAAGGCTATGGTGACTCTGGATCACCAAATTGATTGGGCTGAACATGAACCTGCTGGAGAGGAAGCTTCTACTTCCTCACAAGTGAATCTGCTGGCATACTCATCTTCAGAGGACAAGAAGGAGCAAGTCTCCTTGATGGGAATCTCTCAGGTACACAACTGTGTGTTTGGATGTAGTGTAAGATACAATGAGCTTAAAAAAAATTTGATGAATTGAAACCAAAGTACAATGAGTGTTATATAGAGGTAGAGTCTTATAAATTGGCTTTAAAATCTCTAGAGAAACAAAAAGTATGGTTTCAAAAGAATCAAGTTAAATATGATGAAAAAATAAGAGTTCTAGAAAGTGATTTAGAAATTGCTAAGATAGACTTAAAATGTACAGAAAAAGAGAAGTCTGATCTAGAAAAAGAAAAACAAGAATTACAAGTTAAGTAAGACAAAGAGATAGCTAGAGGTAAACAATGGCAAATGTCAGGTGATAATCTAGCTTGTGAACTCTATGGTAGTCAGGCTGTGAACTCTAAAATTGGTTTAGGATTTCAAAAATATGTTGGTTTAGAAGCTAGGAATGACCTAGGTAAAACCACATCAGCAGGGTTAGCTAACTTTGTCAAAGAAGGTAACTTACATGCTGACCCTGGACCTATAAGAGGGGAACATATGCCTATTGACCTATCCAAACCTAGTGACTTTGATGGATCACACCATCTCTATGGCAAAAAGTCAACTGACTTGCCAGACCCTAGTGTTAAATCTACTAACTTTGTCTCTTGTTGTGACAGTGACAAGTCTTCTGATGAAGGGTCTACCTCATTTGCTAGCTGTGATTCAAGTGAGAAGTCTGACCTGCCCAAGACCACTCCCAAGACCATACCAAAGACATCACCCAAGTCTCCCCACAAGTCTTCTAGAGTTGCTGCTGATAACAAGACAGTTTCTACTGAAGACTTGTTTTTAAATTCTTTGCAAAATAATTCTTTTAGTTATGTTAAAAACAATTCTGTTTATCATGGTGGTTTGAATACTTTTTCTTATTATGAAACTTCTTTTGGTTTGAATAAAACTTCTAAAAAGAAGAAGTGTTTTGTGTGTGGAAGCAAATATCACTTGATTAAGGATTGTACATTACATGAGCAAAGAATAGGTGTTGGCTTTAGTTAAAGAAAACCTAGGCAAATGTGGAAGAATGTTAGTGAAATACCCTCTTTTGTTCCACATCAGCAGAAATCCAATTCTGTTGAACCACATTCTTCATGGAGAAGAACCAGTACTAGACCTTATGTTCGACCCACTAGTTCTTTCTTTTCTAATGGTTATTGGCCTAATCACTTTGACTCAATGTATTATGGTGGTGGGTGTTGGGATACTGATGTGAAGCCCTCAGCAGGTTGTTCTTGGACAAAGAAGGGATCTAATATGCAATACAGACCTAAGAACAATGGTGGATCTAAAACATCTACATGGCCTATCACTAATGATCCACAAGGCAGGCTCAAGTCAGCAATGACTTGAGTCTCCAAAGTGTACTAACTCTTTGCATATTATTTGTTGTTGTTGTAGGATCATCCTTTAAAGAGTACTGAAGTAGGTATTGTTGACAGTGGTTGTTCTAGAAGTATGTCAGGGAACAAGGACAAGATGCATGACTTTGTACCCATAGAAGGAGGAGGCACTGTTACTTTTGGTGGTGGAGATGGCAAAATTACTGGGAAATGGACTATTAAGACACCCTTGTGAGACTTTGAAAATGTTTATTATGTGAAGGAACTAGAGCATTTTAATCTATTCTCTGTATCACAAATTTGTGACACTAAGAATAAGGTTTTCTTCTCTGAGGATGAATGTCTTGTACTCTCCAAGGACTTCAAACTTCCAGAAGACACAACTGTTTTGCTAAGAGTTCCTAGAACCTTCAACTTGTACACATTCAATCTGAATGATGTCAAGCCAGAAGGTGATCTAACATGTTTGGTGGCCAAAGCTTCCCAGGATGAATCTACCAAGTGGCATATGAGAATGGCTCATGTGAATTACAAGACAATCAACAAGTTGTCTAAACTTGGTCTTGTTAAGGGTCTACCTTCTAAACTCTTCACCAATGAACACAATTGTATTGCTTGCAACAAGGGAAGGCAACACAGAGCCTCTTACCAAGCAGTCAAAGCTGTGAGCACCATTTCAGAAACACTTCAGCTGTTGCACATGGATCTATTTGGTCCAACTCCTATCAGAAGTATTGATCACAAGTATTTCTGTCTGGTTATCACAGATGATTTTAGCAGGTTTTGTTGGGCATTCTTTCTTAAAACTAAAGATGAAACAACTCCTATTTTGAAAGAATTCATCATTTTAATTGAAAACCAGCTTAATAAAAAGGTTAAAGGGATTAGGTGTGACAATGGGACAGAATTCAAAAATGTTGTTTTCATAGAATTCTGTAAGTCTAAGGGGATTAGAAGGGACTATAGTACTCCAAGAACTCCACAACAAAATGGGGTTGCTGAAAGGAAAAATAGAACCCTCATTAAGGCAGCAAGATCAATGCTTGCAGACTCCAAGTTTCCCACAATGTTTTGGACTGAAGCAATAAGTACTGCTTGCTATGTCTTGAACAGGGTCTCCATCACTAGACATCATGTCAAGACACCTTATGAACTTCTCACTGGGAAAGTTCCAGACATACATTACCTTAAGCCTTTTGGATGCAAAGTGAGCATTTTGAATACTGCTGATATACTGGGGAAGTTTGATGGGAAAGCTGATGAGGGATATATAGTTGGTTATTCAGCTCATAGCAAGGCCTATAGGGTTTATAATCTGAATGCCAAAAGGATAGAAGAGACCCTTAATCTTAGATTTCTTGAAGATCAGCCTAATATTCAGGGACAAGGCCATTCTTGGTATTTTGACCTAGATTATTTGACTGACTATTTGGGTTATACTAGACATGCTTCTAATCCTAATGCAGGTACCAAAGATCCAAACACTAACCCTGCAGGTTCCAAGGATGATGACTTAGACTGTGAATCTGAGCCAGATGAACAAACCATTGTTGTACCATCTTTTCCACCTAACCATTTTGTAGGTAATCATTTTGCTGCTGAACAAGATGATGAGTCACACTATGCAGAGGATCTTGCAAGACTGAAGAAGCAAGAACATGCTGCTACACAGGAAGCTCAGAAACTCAATGAAAAGGTTACACAAGAGACTGAAGCAATCTTACATCAATCAGCACAAGCAGTCAGTGGAAACAAGGATACTGCTGATGAATCTGCTGAAGGCAAATCTACTCCCACTGATAAGGTCTCAAATGCTGATACTACTACTGCTCATTCTCCCATTTCTACTGAAGTCTCTACAGAATTTGAGAAGCCCTTTACAAGATTTCCAAGTCCTTCTGATCTTGGGAATTATAAGCTAAAGCCTGGCCTATTTCACTCAGCTTCTTATGATACTGAGTTTGGGCCTACAATCAACAATCTTGATGCCAAGATTGATGTTCACACCACAGCCACTAAAAGGATTCATAATACTCACCCCCTATCAAAGATTATTGGAGATCCTAAAGATCCTGTTCGAACTAGAAGCACTATAAAGAATACAAAATATGGTGAAGTTGCTTTCATCTCTTATGTCTACAATCAAAAGAGGAACAATCACACAGACTTCAGACATTGTCTGTTTGCATGCTTTCTTTCCCAGATAGAGCCAACCAGTGTTCCTCAAGCACTGGCTGATTCAAGTTAGCTTGAAGCAATGCAAGAAGAAATGCTGCAATTTAAGAATCAGCAGGTTTGGATTTTGGTTCCTCTTCCTGATGGTAAATATGCGATTGGGATAAAATAGATTTTGAAGAATAAAAGAGATTCTAGGGGGATTGTGGTAAAGAACAAAGCTAGATTGGTGGCTCAGGGGTTTAGACAAGAGGAAGGCATTGACTATGATGAAGTCTTTGCACCAGTGGCTAGAATTGAAGCCATAAGGATAATTTTGGCCTATGCCTCTTATATGGGCTTCATGGTTTATCAGATGGATGTTAAAGGTGCTTTCTTATATGGTGAGATTGAAGAGGAAGTATATGTGACTCAACCCAAAGGCTTTGAAGACCCTGATCATCCTGAGTATGTGTACAAGGTTGTCAAAGCTCTATATGGACTTCATCAAGCTCCCAGAGCTTGGTATGCTAGACTTTCCACATTTCGGCTGAAGCATGGCTACAGAAGAGGTGCAATTGACAAGACTCTATTCCTCAAGAAAGATTCCAGGGATATAATTCTTGTTCAAGTGTATATGGATGATATCATCTTTGGTTCAACCAAAGAAGCATGGTGTAGAGAGTTTGAGGATCTGATGAAGGGAGAATTTCAAATGAGTGCCATGGGAGAACTCACTTTCTTTTTGGGTTTACAGGTTCAGCAGAAACCTGATGGAATTTTCATTCATCAGGAAAAGTATGTAAAAGATATGTTGACAAAGTTTGCTATGGAGAATGTCAGGACTGCCACTACACCATATGAGGCCCCCAAACCAAAGAAAAATCTTGATCCTGATCTCCCTGTGAATGTTCATTTATACAGGTCAATGATTGGCTCTTTGATGTATTTAACTGCCTCAAGACCTGATATTACATTTGCTGTGAGTGCATGTTCAAGGCACCAAGTTACTCCACTTACCTCTCACTTGAATGCTGTCAAGAAGATTTTTAAGTACCTCAAAGGCCAACCCAAATTAGGTCTTTGGTATCCCAAAGAGTCTCCTTTTCAGCTAGCAGCTTATAGTGATAGTGACTATGCTGGTGCAAATTTGGATAGAAGATCCACAACTGGAGGTTGCCAATTCCTTGGAAGAAGACTGATTTCTTGGCAATGCAAGAAACAGACCATTGTTGCTACCTCTACTACTGAAGCAGAGTATGTTGCTGCTGCCAATTGTTGTGGACATGTTCTATGGATTCAGAATCAATTGCTGGATTATGGGTATAACTTTATGAATACTACCATTTTCATTGACAATCAAAGTACCATTTGTATTGTTAAAAATCTAGTTTTTCATAATAGAACCAAACATATTGAAATCAGACATCACTTTATAAGGGATGCTTATGAAAAACATTTGGTTAAAGTGGTCAAAATTCACACAGATGAAAATGTGGCAGATTTGTTAACTAAAGCATTTGATGGAACAAGGTTTCAATATTTGGTGGTCCATATTAGAATGCTTAACCCTTAACTGCAAAGTTTAAGGGGAGGCATATGCCTCAGGGGAGGATAATGAGTGTAAACTTTGTAGAGTTGTATAAGTTGTATAATTTTTGAGTTTTAACACTAACCCACTAATATGTTTGCAAGTTGTTTTGTGTATTTGTATGTCTTATGTCTGTTTTGCAGATGTTCTGAGATTGTAAGTTGTATGATAAAGTCACCAAGAGCAGAAGTCAAAGGAATGTGGTCAAAAATGCTGAACATGGTTTCTACTGATGAGTTGATTATGCTGAAGGTCTTACACAGTTGATAAATTAAGAAGATCTTTTCATTCATTCAAAGAAACAAGTTCCAGCTTACATTCAAAGTTCCAATTGAATTACAATGATCATTCCTAAACATTTGGCTAATTAAGTACCACTACTAGCTTCTATCACTTATTTCAAAATACTTGAGGCTATGACAAGTACAATGATGAAGCTGAAGATGAAAATGGAAAAAGAAGAGGAGGAAGACTGTGAAGATGCTCAAGTAACAAAGTCAAGATAATACTCAAGAACTTTGTTCCATGGCAACATTCCTCAATCATCTACTTCAGCTTCTCCTTTCCCTTACGTATGATCTCAGTCTTCTTGCTATGTCCAATATGTTCTTGATGTGGAAGACCAGGTCCTGGAGCAGGAAGATCCAACACCAAATTTTGTGATGTTGGAGAAGATGGATCCCTCTTACTTGATCTTGGTTGGGATCTCTCTGGCGTGGAAGGAGGAAGAAAGGTTGGATCTTCATTTTCCTCCTCTGAGGAGTCTTCATCAGAGGTATAGATGAAGGGAGAGACAAGCTCTCTCTCAGCAGGAATGGGTACAAGGCTTGATTCACTCTTCCTATGAGCATTCCATTGTCTTTCTTGTGCATCCCATCGTTTCTCCAGTTCTCTTTCAAAGTCAGGACCATCAAGCCCCCATGGATATGGTGGTAAATCATCTTCTGATGATGGAGAAGAGTAATTTGGATCGGAGGTTTCTGAGTTTGAGGACATGATTTGGTGAAGAATTGGGTGTTAATTGGAAAATTGGGGTTTGAAAGATGATTTAGGGTAAATTGGTGACTGAGATGTGATTTGGGGGTGATTAAATAAGTAAAGTTTAGGCGTTACGATAATTAATGCGAGTTGGGTGGCACAGTAAAACCAAGATATTGACCGAAGATATTTTTACTTTTGGGTGGTTTCTGCTGAAGTTGACCATTCTTCAGCAAATTTGACTTTCATTTCTGCTGAAGGGTAAGTGTTCAAATTGGAAGTTTTGAATTACACGTCAGACTAGGTCAATAATTTGTTCCGATAATTTTGACCACGATTGGGGAACTTCCAAATTTAACCCACTTTGCATATCTTTTCCTAAACAACATAATTCGCTTATCACTCCATTTTAACCAATTATTCTCTATGTAATTCATAACCGTCTCACACAAGTTCATTCAAATGGCACAACTTGAATTGAAAGGCGATCATAACAAGTTTGCTATTCTGAAAAAGGCAAAGGGACATGAAGAATTCGATTTAATGGTGGAATTTCTACAAAGGTCAAAGATTCATTATGCTTTGACACATAGTCCCAATCTGGTTTGTGAATCCTTGGTGAAGCAATTTTGGGCATCTGCTGCTAAGAGATCTGCTACAGAGATTGTTGCAGAAGTTGATGGTGTAGAGTATGTGGTGACAGAAGGATTGATTAGGACAAAGCTTCAGTTGGATGATGAGAATGGTGTGTATCATTCCAACACTGTAGAGATTCTTGCTGGGCTAAGAGAAGCTAGATATCAAAGTACTGACACATCCAAGTGGCACAAGAATCAATTTTGTCCTAAGTGGAGGTATTTGGTGCATCTGCTGCTCCAATGTATAAGCAACAGGTGTGGTGGATGGAACCAGTTCTCTCTGCAATTGGGTTGTGGTATTGTTTGTCTTTCTAAGGGTCAAACTTATAATTTTTCTAAGTTTATTTTTGATAATATGCTAGAAAATATAGATAAGCAACAGCATAAGTTCTTAATGTACCCTAGATTCTTACAAATAATTTTAAACATAACCACTGAAGATAGAACCCATATACCTATTAAAAGTCTAGGTTCTAAGTTGTTTGCCTCAATGAAAACTAGTTATACTGGGGAACATCATCCTATGTTGGAAGCTATGTTGCCACAAGGCAATGCTAATGTAGTTGAGGGTGATGATGCTGGTAATATGCCTGCTCCTAATACTGCTGATGATGGTAATCCATCATTTTCTGGTGTTGCTGCTGATGGTAATCCTTCAGTGGTAATGGAAGAAGTGCCAGATACAACTGCTGAACCAGTACCTGATTCTACTGACTTACCATCACCTGCCACTGTACATATGTCACCTAGTCCTACCATTTCACTAGCTCAGGATGCTCCAGTTGAGCAATTTCATGAGTTTGAAGATAATTTTCAACCTCTTGAACATGATTTAACAAGACTACCTTCACCCAGCCCTATGAGTGAGCCAATTAATGAAGGTTTTCCTAATGTTGTAAATGAGTTTATTTCTCCTACTGGGTTCAATGAAGCTCCTCTTACCAATGAGCAATCAGCTGGTAGAGCAGAGGACCCTATTACTCTCACTTTTGTATATGATTCTCTTACCAGGTATATGAAAATGACTGAGGATCTCCAAAAGGAACTTGCTGATACCAAGACTACTCTTGGTAATGAAATTGAAAGTTTGAAGAGTAAGGTTCAAGATTTGGAGACACAGCTGAATCAGCAGAAGAAAAGTAAGGATGGATTGGATACTGCTGAAGTTGCTCAGGAGACAAATTTGGATTCTCTTGAAATTCTAGCTGAAGTTGCTAGACAGTCTAAGGTTGTACCTTCGAAAGCTGCTGAAGTATCTAAATCTAAACCAATAATTCTAGTCAGCAGAAGAAGAAGTACAAGACAGTATTTGGCTAGGAAAGCTGCTGAATCGTCCAAAGTATCTAGTGGAGATGATGATGTGCTCATGACTAAAGCTGCTGATATAATTCAGAAGAAACAATCATTAAGTGGTGTTGCTGCTGAAGAATCTGCTGATCAAGTTAAAACATCCGGAGAAGTATTCTTTGTAGCAGGGAAAGAGTATATGAATTCCCCTGTTCATCATTCATCAGAGAATCAACAAGTTTCTCTTGATAGAGAGGTTCAAGAATTACATGATGAACCTATGGCAGATGTGAATGTTCCTCATGATGATATTGCTGAAGGAACAGATGATGATTTGGATGAGCTTGTTACAGCTGAAGAAAGAGCTGGACAAGAAGAACTATTCCAAGAATGGGAAGATTATAAGAAGAATACTGATATGACTGAGGAACAGCAAGCAAAGTTTGATGCAACATATGAGTCAGTCAATCAAAGATATGTTTCTACTTTGCCTATTGCAAGACAAAGAGAATTGGATGCAGCTGTTCAAGAATTTGATGAGTCAGATTGGCAGCAGATTGGACAACAAATGCTTACTAATCCTGATGTAGCTGCAGAAATTATTGGTAAAAAGGTAGAGAAGCAAGACTGGCCTTCTGAAATTGTGAAATTGATGAAGTTGAGAAAGAAGGTAGAAGATGAGTTGAAAGCTAAAGCTAAAAGAGAAAAACCTATGACTTAGGCACAGCAGAGAGATTATATGAGAATATATGTGAAAAATCAAAGCAGTTCTTTGTTTAATAGTGCTTGGTCTAAGCAAAAGGTGTGGGAACTTCCATTTAACAAACTGGTTGAGATTTATAACAGAATCAAGGCTAGGAATGAAAAAGACGGAATGGGTGCTTCCAAGAATATTCCTCTATTCAATGCTGATGCTGATGCTGCTGAAAAAGTATCTTTACCTGATACTTCTGCTGATGTACCTCATGTTGCTGCTTCATCTTATGTGAATAAAGGTAAAGCAAAAGTGATGACAGCAGATCCTCCAACTAGAAAAAGAACTAGGAAACAATTGGAGCAGGAAAGATTTAGTGAAGAGGCTGCTAGGAAGTTAGATGAGTTACAAAAAGATGAACAAAAAGCTGAACTTGTAAGATTTCATGAGCTGAAAGTAAGAGAAGTTGAAATTCAAGCTGTTAGAAACAAACAGATAAGGAAGGCTATGGATGAACAATATGCCTCTGCTGCACTTGAATCTTCTCAAGATCCTACTGATGAACAACTGGATAATCCTTCAGTGGAAACTGATGTTGCAGAAGGTGAATCTACTGAAACAGAAGTACCTGCTGCTATTTATATTCCTCGAAGAAGAGGCAAGAGAATGGCTAAAGTCAGATCTTCACATTCAAAACAAAGTCTAATCAATGTGAATGCTTCTGATGGTTCATTTATAAGAGAAGGATCCTCTGATGATTGGCCTGAGGGAACTAGAGATGTTTTGGTTCACTGGGAGTTAAGCAAAAATGGTCAAGTTAATACCATTTACAGATTGGATAAAACTTTCATATCCTTTACATTTCTTCAACAGATTCTACATCTTGTGGATCATCAGGATTTGGTCACTCTATATGAGTTGGTTCTTAAGTACTATGCAACTCATACTCCTGAAGGATCTGGATTGTATTTGTTGGGTGATCTTCAAGTGTTGTTTGATTCTTCTACTCCTACTGATGCAAGCTATGACATATGGAAGAACAATCAAAGATGGAAAGTTCAGAGTTGGAAGTTCTATCCTATGCCTTATGTTCATGTGTTGGAAACTACAACAGGTCTAAGGCTTGTTATGGACCTCACCAAAAGATATCCTATGAAAGTGTCCCTGATGGAGAAAATGTTACAACAAAAGTTGGAGATTCCTCCTGATTCAGTAGGGAATACAAGGTTGTTTGCTGAATCTTTGGTGAAGGTTTTCAAACAAAGGATTAAGACTTCTAGAGTTGCATCTGATTAGGGATATCATGTTGTATATTTGTTTTTAATTAGTAAAAAAAAAAGTTAACTTGTTGTTGTATAGTTTTGTATGCAGCTTTGGTTATCAACTTACCTGATGTTGACCATTCCATCATAAAGTTGGCTAGTCCAAAGGGTACAGCTTTGGTAAAGACACATCAAATCTGTTGATAGCTGTAATGGTTTGCTCAAAATCATAGGGTTTTCAACTCACCCATGCTTTGTTGCTGAGTAGTTGAAATGGTTGTCAATTGACCATGGATTTTTCCTTTATGGATTCCAAATAATTGGCTAGCCCACATGTATATGGCTTGTGGTAAAGGCAGTGGAAAACCATATTTGGTAATCAGTTAACCAAGATGATTTTCATCAAAATAATTGGCTAGTCCTGAGCAAACGGCTACAGGTAAAGACATCTCAAATCCGTTTATAGCTGATGATTTGCTAAAAATCATGTAGTTATCAGTGTACCTTTGAACACTTGGCTACTCCAGTAGTGATGGCTATTGGTAAAGAGACATCAAATCCATTATTTTCAATGATTCACCTCTCACAGGAGTTAACACACCTGGAAGTGATGAGAATAGTATGAAACTAATTTGTTTTGATGTACATTAAGTCATTTGTTGCTGCAAAGAATGGAGCTTTCATGTCTTAATTGCTGATCATAGAGATTCTGCTGAAGATGATTCTTTGCTGGTGCTATCTTATTACAATCCTCTTGGTATGTTTTTTTGAAGATCTATCAAGAATCTTGAACTTAACCAGGTCAAATTCAAGATTAGGGGAGGATTGTTGGGAATTCTGTTAAGTAAGAATTCTGCTGCTGCTTCTGCTGACGGTTCCTGCTGAAGAGTTGGTTCCTGCTGAAGCAGTATATCTGCTGAAGACTAGTTTCAGCATTATTAGTTTCTGCGGATTTAGTATTTCCGTATTTTATGTATTATAGTTTGGATATGCATGAGTTTATTTAGGAAGTGATAATGCATATCTTTTAGAAGTTTTAGAATATACGTTTCTTGTGAAACGGTTTAGGGTTCCTTGTGTATAAAAGGAACACTCGATTATGTATTGATTAAGTTTTTAGAAAAACACTCTTATTATTATTGAAACGATCCATAGAGGATCAAGAGTTCTTAGTATCAAGCTTGTGTTTTGTTTCAGCTTTATAAATACAAGTTGCAGAGATTGTCTATTAGTGTGTTATTGATTACAGTGACATTACTAACGATTCTAGAGTACTCAAGAAGATCTATCAAGGTCTTATAGTTTCAACACCAATATTCAGCTTAATTCCAAATTCGTGAACAACATGGCACCAGAATGGGATAGGTTTGTTACAGCCGTTAAGCTCAACAAAGGTCTCAGGCATACCAATCATGAAGAACTCTATGCATATCTCTAACAACATGAGAAACATGCTCCTTATGATCGGTTAATGCGAGAAAAGCTTAATCCGTCAACATCAAATGAATCTCTTGCCTTTGTCTCTAATGTTCAACAACTTACCCAAACTTCAAATGATCAATCTCAACCATTACAACCGTCTTCCAGGTCTACACCAACAAATGGTTAATCATCAACTCCCTCACCATCTGCTTTGAACACACAACTGGATTCTGGGTATTCTCACACTGACATGATGATTGATAATCTCTCCAACCAAGTTTCCTTACTGGTCCAACAGTTCAGGGCTGCACTTCCATCAACTAATAACCAACTTAGGACCTCGTCTAATCCACGTAATCAGGCAGTCATAGAAGATGGTAGGGTGGTGGTGCAGAATGTGCAGGGAAGACAAAACTTCAATCAAAGAAATGCTGGTAGAGAAAATGGGCAGTACAGAGTTGGGAAAGCTCTTCAAGTACAAGCTAAGCAGCCTAAGTGTTATAACTGCGGAGGGTTGGGCCATATAGCTAGGAATTTCACTCTCCCAAAGCGTCCTCAAAACTCTGAGTACTTCAAGGACAAGATGTTGCTAATGCAGGCGCAAGAGAATGGGACTGTGTTGGATGAAGAAGCTCTGCTCTTTCTGGCTGGTAATGACGGGAACACGTTTGATGCTGATGTGGATTATCAGCCTGTTCAGGACATGGCTCTAAATGATCCGAATATCTTTCAAGTTGAAGAATGTGATGCATTTGACTGAGATGTAGATGACAAACCTACAGCTCAAACCATCTTCATGGCTAATCTGTCTGCAGCTGCATCCTCTCCTCAACATTCTGACTCCTCCCATCACATCTGCTATTTCTGAGGTACCAACGTCACTTAATCCTGATCTGAACACTCTTACAAATTCACAGGGGGTGTGTGACTCTGTACAACTCAAGAATATTGTCAACACAGACACCACTGATATGGGAAATACCAATAATATCCCATATGAAATGTATGTGAATGACAACAGACTACCAGTTGTACCAAGTGACACGCCGTCTGTTGATTCTTGTGAACATGAGTTACTTGAGCACACAATATACAACCCTGATGACTCCTTGATTACTAGAGTTAACATCCTTAAGGATCAAGTGAATATATATGAACAACGTGCTAAATTTGAGCTTAATGAATGTGAGCAGAAAATGGAATGGCAAATGCGTACTTACATATCTGAAAACAATTTAAAACAAGAAAAATTGAAAAGGGAGTTCGTTTCTTTGAAAAAAACAATTGGATCAAACAGTTAAACAAAAACAAGAATTTCAAAAAGGTTTGACTTCAATCAAACTCGAATACAAAGATAAAGAGACTAAGCTTCTAAATGATTTCTCAAAGCTCAAAATGTTGAAAAATAAATTGGAAGATAAGTTGTACACACAAGGCCAAACCATTCAATCTACTCAAGTGATGCAAAACCATAGGAAACTTAGTGAACAGGATGCCTCTAGGCCTAAAGCAAAATTCCTTAGAAATGGTATAGGTGCTCAACCTGCATTATATGATGCAAACACTATGCTTGAACCTAACCATGCCCCTCCTGATGTGAGATCCTATGATGAGATTGATGAGGCGGAGGATAGAACTAGGATAAAACTTGCTGAACGATTAAAGGATCCTAAGTGCATTGCTAATAATATTGTGTTTCACTATGACTATGCGAATGACAATCATTCAGCCATTTTTGTTCCTCAAAAGAGAATACTTCCTGACAAAGTTTTTTGGAATATTGACATTGAGAAAATGAAAGCTGAAAGAATTGTGGGTAACACACGCACTATTTTTAGAATTGCTGACCCAACTATTTATCCCCTGAATACACCCAGGCACCTTGTACCTTTTACTCTTCCCACACATTGTAATACTCTAATTGGGTTGTATGTTCTAGGTCAATTGTTTAATGACTTTGAGAAAACATGTAAAATGGGAATTACACCAACAGGGATTACTGAAGGGGAAAGGGGTTTTGAGCAAACAAAACAATGTTACCTTACTGAAGTCATGCCATTTTTCAAACTTCTAAAAGAACACTTTGAGGGCCTTAAAAATACCATTAATGATGATGTGACTCAAATGAAAAAGGTTTTTAAAGAAGTGGAAAATGAGAGTAACCAATTAGCTATTGATCTCAAATACAGTGAAATTGACAGGAAAAACATTCTCATTATGAATGAAAACTTGCTGGCTAATTGCATTGCAAAAGATGTGTTTTACACTGTAACTGACTCTGCTTTATCTGCTCGACAATCTCATGAAATGTCGGTCACTTTAAATGTCTTCCAGAATCGTGTAATTGAGCTTGAGGGGGAGAATTACAAACTTAATGAAAAAATTCAAAACGACGACCACGATAACATGGTCAGGAATTTCTCAAAACTAGAAGTTGATAATCTTAACTTACAACTAAAATATCAACATCTAGAAGAAAGCATAAAAATATCAAATGCCAAGACATCTTCGGATGCTCCTGAGTTTGACACATGTTTTGAATTAGCCAAAAAGGATGAAGTAATTCAAGCTCACTCAAACACGATTCAGAAATTGAAGGTCCAAATTGCACAATTAAAGTCGAACAAAAGCGACGTGACCAATACCAATTACCAGAAGTCGATAGATTCTCAAAACATTCAGAAACAAGGCATTATCAATGAATTACAACATGAAAATGAGTGGCTTCATGCTGAAATGTCAAACTCTAAACAACGTTACAAAGAGTTATTTGAGTCTATTAAAATAACACGTGACCAAAACAATGAAAGAGTAACTTCTTTGTTAAACGAAATTGAGAATCTAAAGACTATGGTGATGGGTAAAATGCCCGTCGTTTCATGTGATCATGCAATTTCCAATGTACATGCTTGTAAGAAATATGCGTGCGATGCCGTGAATGTCTCTCTTCCCCTTAGGAACAATAGGTTAGTTCATAGCAACTATCTTAGATATCTTAAGGATTGTCTAGCCATACTTAGAGAAACCATTGAAGATGAGAGGACACCTAAACCACAGGATGATGTTATTGTTGGTGCTTGCTTCCTCACTAATAGAGCCCAGGAATTATTAGAATATGCTATAGGATCATGCCCCAAGAATGATAACAAGTCGGATAGGTCATTTGCGTCGCACTCTAACAGTGGCAACAAACATGTTACATTAGATTATCCCCAAACCATATCACAATCCACCATCATGATCACCGGTAAACAAGTAGCAACTAATCATACTAATGTTCCCGTCATTGCTTCTACAGGAGTAAAAGGTGTATCTAATGCTAGCAAGTCACAGCCTAGATGCAATACAAAGAATGATAGGACTTTACCGGCTAAGAGTACACTTATGAAGAAAGTAGAAGAATCCTCTAGGAACAATAAAGTTATGCTTAATGAAAGGAATCGAGTTGAATCAAACATTTGTGTTAACAATGATGTAATTAATTCGAATTCTGGTGCTATTTGTAAGACTTGTAATGAATATTTATTTTTTGGTAATCATGATGCTTGTGTTGTGTCTTTTTTAAAATCCACTATGAAATCTCCGGTTATGAATGTTTCAAGTGTTAAAAGGGTAAAACAAGTATGGAATAAAACAGGAAAAGTGTTCACTAATGTTGGTTATCAATGGAGACCAACTGGAAGGAAATTAACCTTAGGAGAAAAGTGCCCGTTGACTAGGATCACTAACTCCAAAGTTGTGCCAATTATGAAATGGAGACCTAATGGTAGAAAGTTCCCAATAGAAGCACTTAGTACCACTCCTAGGTCTAGTGCATCAAAATGTGAAAATTCTAGTGATATATCCGTGACATATGATAATCCAATATTTGTGTGTGCTAACCAAACGGACCCCAACAGTTTGTGGGGCTCCAGCTTTTTCAGTTATCCACGATTGTTTGGTTTCAAATACAGGTCGTACAAATCGTCCTTTGGTATTTGGACTCAGGCTGCTCAAAACATATGACTGGAGATCGCTCGCGGCTCAAGAATTTCGTGGAAAAGTTCATTGGTACGATCAGATTTGGGAACGACCATTTTGGATCTATAATGGGTTATGGTGATTACGTCTTTGGAGACAGTGTGATATCCAGAGTATACTACGTGGAGGGACTTGGGCACAATCTAATCTCTGTTGGTCAATTTTGTGACTCTGATCTTGAAGTTGCCTTCAGAAAGCACACCTGTTTTGTTAGAGAATTAGATGGTGTAGATCTCCTCACAGGGAGTCGGGGGACTAACCTTTATACCATCTCTATTGAAGACATGCTGCGGTCCTCTCCGATTTGCTTACTCTCAAAAGCCTCTAAGCACAAATCATGGTTGTAGCATTGTCGTTTAAACCACTTGAACTTCGGTACCATCAATGAACTCACTCGTAAGGATCTTGTTCGAGGCTTGCCCAGACTTAAGTATGAAAAAGATCACCTATGTTCCGCATGTCAACTGGGCAAGAGCAAAAAGCACACCCATAAACCCAAAACTGTCAATTCCATCATGGAAGTCCTGCATACTCTTCACATGGATCTCTGTGGACCAATGAGGATTCAAAGTATCAACGGAAAGAAATATGTGCTTGTTATAGTTGATGATCATCGTTGTTTCACGTGGGTAAAGTTTTTACGATCGAAAGATGAAACTCCAGAAATCATCATCAAACTCATTAAGCAATTGCAAGTTCGACTCAACAAAATAGTTAGGTTCATTCGTACTGATAATGGAACGGAGTTCGTGAACAAACAACTTACTTAATTTTATGAAGATGTCGGCATTAGTCATCAAAAGAGCATTCCACGTACTCCTCAACAAAATGGAATTGTTAAAAGACGTAATCGCACCCTGGTTGAAGCTGCAAGGACTATGCTCATCTTCTCCAAAGCTTCTATGTTTCTATGGGCTGAGGCAATTGCAACAGCATGTTACACATAGAACCGATCCTTGATACATCCTCTCTATTGCAAGACTTCATATGAACTGGTTCATTGCAGAAAACCTGATCTTTCGTTTCTTTGAGTATTTGGTGCATTGTGCTATCCAAAAAATGACAGTGAAGACCTTGGGAAACTCAAGGCCAAGGCCGACATTGGTTTCTTCGTTGGCTATGCTCCAGAACTAAAGGGATACCGAATCTACAACAAACATACCAGAGACATAATGGAAACAATCCACGTTACTTTCGATGAGCTGACTGAGCAACCGGTTCCTGGACAATCAAGTTCTGGACCCGTACCTAACCTTTTGTCTCCTGGACCTATAAGCTCCAGGCTTGAACATAATCCCGCTCCTGCTACTCCTTTTGCACCCCCTGCAAGTGAAGATTGGAAGAAGCTGTTTGACCCCATGTTTGATGAATACTTTGAACCTCAAAATGTGATTGCTCAAGAAGCCGCAGTCATTCCAAAACCAGCTGGGGTAGCAAATGTCCCAGATGATAATGCTGGGCCATCCACTTCGCTGTCATGGGATCCTGAAGCCCCCACCATCAGTCGTTCAGTTACCACATCTGATGGTCAACCTTCATTTGTACAACGAGTAGCAGCTGTGGATAATTCGTTTGAAGTAAATCCATTCGATCCTCCTGATAATGAGTCGTTTGTTAACATCTTTGCTCCTGAATCATCAAATGATGCTACATCCTCAGACGAATCTAACACGGCTACCTCAGTTCCCTATCCTCAATCCCATGAACACCTTAGGAAATGGACAAATGATCATCCACTTGACAAAATTATTGGAAACCCTTCGCGTCCAGTATCAACCCGTAAGCAACTTGTAACCGACGCTTTGTGGTGCTTCTTCAATTCTGTCCTCTCTAAAGTTGAGCCAAAAGATTTCAAGGATGCAATGTCCAAACACTCATGGTTCACTGTTATGGTGGACGAGATTCATGAGTTTGACCGACTTGATGTGTGGGAATTAGTACCGGCTCCTGATTGTGCTATGATCATTGCTCTCAAATGGATATTTAAAGTTAAACTTGATGAGCATGGAGATGTATTGAAGAACAAGGCTAGGCTGGTGGCAAAAGGATATCGTCAAGAAGAAGGTATAGATTTTAAAGAATCCTTCACACCTGTTGCTAAAATTGAAGCCATAAGAATATTTCTAGCAAATGCGGCAAGTCAGAATATGGTGGTTTATCAAATGGATGTTAAGACTGCATTCTTAAATGGCGATCTTAAAGAGGTGGTGTATGTGAGCCAACCCGAAGGATTCGTGGATCCAGAACGTCCTAACCATGTGTATCGCTTGAAGAAGGCTCTTTATGGACTTAAGCAAGCTCCTAGGGCGTGGTACGACACCTTTTCAAAATTCCTTCTTGCTCACAAGTTTTCCAAATGTGCTGTTGATCCTACACTCTTTACCAGAAAAATGGGCAAAAACCTTCTTCATGTACAAATCTACGTTGATGACATCATATTTGCCTCCTCTGATCCCAAATAGTGTGATCGTTTCTCCCAAGAGATGAGTTCTGAGTTCCAGATGTCCATGACGGGTTAAATGTCCTTCTTTCTAGGCTTGCGAATGTCTCAAAATCCCAATGGAATCTTCATCAATCAATCCAAGTATGCTAATGAAATTTTGAAGTAATTTGGATTCGATTCCTGTGACTCAGTTGATACTCCTATGATTGAAACATCAAAACTAGATGAAGATGATGTTGGGATCCCGGTCGAACAAACCAAGTATCGAAGCATGATTGGTTCCTTAATGTATCTTACTGCCAGCAGACCGGATCTTCTATTTGCAGTTTGCATGTGTGCTCGGTATCAATACAAACCTACCAAGAAACACCTAGAAGCTGTCAAGAGAGTCTTTCGGTATCTTAAAGGAACAATCCACATGGGCCTATGGTACCCCAAGGACACTTCTATGGCACTCACAGCCTATTCGGATGCTGACCATGCAGGATGTCAAGATACTCGTCGAAGTACATCTGGGGGTGCTCAGTTTTTGGGTAATAAACTAGTCAGTTGGTCTTCAAAGAAACAAATGAGTACATCAATATCCTCCATAGAGGCTGAATACATTGCTATGTCCTCGTGCTGTGCTCAGATCTTATGGATGAGATCTCAACTTTCGGACTATGGCTTCGTATGCAACAAGATTCCCGTGTATTGTGACAACAAAAGTGCAATTGCACTCTGCTGCAACAATGTCCAGCACTCAAGAACTAAGCACATTGACATTCGACATCACTTCATCAGGGAGCAGGTTGAGAAAGGAATTGTGGAACTTTACTTCATGAGGACTGAGTTCCAGCTAGCTGATATCTTTACCAAAGCACTTTCTAGGGACCGATTTCAATTCATCCTCCCTCGCCTTGGTATGAAGAGTCTCACTCCTGAGGATCTCATAAGTCTTCAAGAAGATCAGGAGGAGTAAAGGGGTTGCTTCACATATCCTTTGTACATAGTATTAAAAACAAAAAGAAAATAGAAAACTATAAAACCTCCAAAAACCATAAAAATCAGAAAACCATAAAAATACAAAAATATTCTTCTCACGACATGTCTCTTGAGTAATCAATATTATGTGCGTTTCTAGAAATGTCGTTCAATAATGACACGGATTTATACATATGCTTGAACAAGAGTTTTTCAGTTTCAAATAAAGTTTTTTTAAAAAACATGTCGTATCTCAAAACATTCTTCAAAATTATGGCTTGCAGTCATTTCAGGCTATAACCCGGACTTCAAAATTTTGGCTTGCTATTACTTCAGATAGTAACCCGGTTTTTAAAATGAGGAAAACACATCGCCAAAAAGACGGTTGTTCCTAGCAAAGGGTGCCGTTCATCCGAGCGTGAATTACTTTACATTCATGCACCCTCAATCTAATGTATGCTTCAGTGCGTTATTTCTTGATAAAGAAGAGAAATCTTCTTTTTATCGCCAAATACTTTCCCTTCTATGGTTTTTCGGGAAAGTATTTGTGCAAAACTTGGTGGTACCATGAGATTTTGATTGAAAATCAATTTGAAATCAAGCTTTGATAAAATTTTTCACTCAATCAATGACATAACTTATTTATGTGTTAAACATCCGTCATTGATTGAGGGGGAGAGTGATTTCTCAAAATTTTATGTATCATCAAAACTCCCCATACTTTGTACAAAACTAAAGCAACAAAACGATTTGTGATGGTTATGTGTCAGAGTGAGTACATTTTCAAAGAGTTTTCGTTAAAACTTCAAATCTTTTGTAAACTCTTCAAATCTGACACATAACAACCTCCCTCACAGATTGAGGGGGAGCAAGAAAAAGTTCCTTTTAAATCAGAACATATTAAAATTTACCGCATTTCTCTCCCAAACGTTTTCTAAACTTATTTAAATCAATTGAGATCAAAAATCTCGAAAGATTTGAAATTTTTGATCGGGGAAGAGAATGTGATTTAAATATGAAATCTGATAATCAAATGTGATCTTTTCGACTCAATAATAGGCTCCCACATATGTGCTAAACACTTTCGAATATCGATGCACATATTGAGGGGGAGCGAAAGGCGTTTGTGGAAGTAATACCTAAGACCGACCATTTATCTTTATGCATGGAGTTATAAGGTTGATTAAGGTTAGGTATGAATTCCCATGATCCACCAGAACCGGAAGGATCTTCCCAGGGAAAATCCTCTAGATAGATTAGAAGTCCTTAGGAATGATTGAAAAAAGGAGTAAAGTGAGAAAGGGAAGAGTGCGGACTGAGATAGAGCTAGGACTGGAACAAACCCAACAAGGTTCTAGTGGTGAAGTCTCAGTAAGCACAGAAGGGGTTGAAAAATTAAAAGGAAATGAAATGAGAAAGGGTGAAAAGAAATAGCCCTCCATATATTCAACCTTAGGGCAGAAACCGGGTTCAATTCATAATCTACTGGCGGTTACTAAGGTAACACCGGTATTGAAGACAAGACATCATGGACCCAGTGACGCACTGCACTAAACTTCCCAACCACTCAAGTTCTCTTAAAAGAGCTTGTTTCATTCTCACGGGGAACCCTGTGCAATGTATTGACCGCTCATTGCGAGCTATGTTGATACCTTAAACAGGAGACGCCTCCCCAGTCTCCAGGAGCGGATCAAAACACACTATTAAGTCTAGAGCCATGAGATCATCCATAAATCTCGATAGGACATATTCCAAAATATGCTTATTGTTTCACACAATGTGGAAAATAAGATAAAATATTTAGAGTCCTACGCATTATCCTTGTGGTATTGCCAGAACATCCGAGTGATATGTAAATATTCACAATGAAGATGGAAATCCTTCTAGAGCGAACATCTTTCAAGCTCTTGGTAGGTGACATGTGAGATCCATCTTGGATCAATGATCAAGTGACAACTGGAAAGCAACAATGATGCGATTCAAAATTGAATCAAACTTGTTCCAGGATATGGATTGACGGATACTTTTGCAAAAACCTTTCAATGTGCTCATAAACTAACTTTCGAGCACATTGATTGTGTGTAATCTTTCAAACAAAAGTATTTTTGATGAAAATGTGATTCAAAGCTAAAACCTCTCGTCGTGTCTCAAATATGTTTATCATATGACATGCGAGTGATGTCTATAAATCAATTTCTCGTCAATCTGTGAATGTCAATTCACCGATTCACTCTATCGTGCTGTCTGCTTTGAGATGTTCCGGTATGAGAACATGCTAAGTATGAAGATTCCGAAGTGGATTCTTTGGAAAATTCATTACTACAAGCTGGAAATTCCTGTCAAGGAGAGTTTTTTTTTAAAGAGAGACTCTACCTGATCACAGGTCGGTTTTCACAAAACCGGAGGGTAGTCTGTCCTCGCAGAACGAATGACAAAGCCAAATTCGTTCTCTATCTTTATTGCTAACTGTTATATTTCAGGGACACATATAAAGATGGCGTTGATGGCTCCTATTTCTAGCTGAATCGGGTCAATCCATACCTCATGCTCACACATCCTCCACGCTATCAATGACGATGAGAGACTTGCTACAACAAATGTTGAGAGACTACCAACAACGTTTCCGCAACACTGATGAAAAAGTCTCCTGATCCACATCTCTAATGTAAAGTCTCCTGATTCAGAAGGGTGTGAGCATGATGGTCCTTGAGTCACTACGTCACATGAAGGCAGTACTGCTATGGATGAGCTTGGAGATTTACTATGATTGATGATCTCAAAGAAGCTCAAAGATCACACAACAAAGGAATCCAAATCACATGTTCATTGCTTGAAGTACAAAGTGTGCAGAAAAGTGAAGAATCAGAACCTACGAGCTACAAGACTAAAGAATGCTTAAAGACCAAAGAGCTTAATTTCAAAGGTGACCTCTCTTAGGGGGAGATTGTTAGTAATACAAATATTCCTGTAAAAGTCTCGGTCACCTGATTATTGTAATAGCATTAAGTTAGCTCGTAGTTAGTTTATATATTAGTTAGTTAGTAGTAGTTTAAGTAACACCGTGGAAGAAGGACGGGTCTTTACCCACTGTATGCCTGATCCACAGCCCGGGTGTGGGCGTTTATGTTTTAAGTAGAAATACCCCTCTCCACATGTGGAGAGGGTTGGACCTTCATTTCTCTATAATCTAATCTTTCTATTTCTATCTCAAGGTTCCACTCTTTCTTCATCTTTATCTATTCCAACGCTACACAAACCACAAGGAAATCATGTTTCCAACTTGATTAGTATTCTACAAGTCGTATTAGTCGTGATACACTATATTTGAGTAAAAATAGGAATTGGCAAATCACCTATTACAAGAAAGCAATATTATCATTGACTTGATAACCATCTTTTGTTAACGTTTTGCGTGTCATGAGGCTTGGGGCAATATCCATAAGAAAATATATGTATTCAACATATATTTAGATACAGCTGTATAGGTATTTGACCAGACTTGAATTATATATCTCATTAAATTAGCATCATGAGTTTCCATCTCATGTTAGGATTTTTGATCCCTTATTTGAATTTGATTGAATATCTATATGATTTATCTGTGATTATAATCAACATCACTCAATACTTGTTCTATCACTGTTAGTATTTATTATTATCAAATATTCCTGAAATCTATTGAAATAAATGATTTTCCATAAAACTCTATGAACTCACCAACCTTTGTGTTGACACTTTTGAGCATGTGTATCTCTAGTAATTAACGGAGCAAGACAAGACACGGAGCGGGCATTTATTACACTGATAAATTAAAATGGTGTAAAAATCAAATATGTCATTCTTACAAGCCTTTATATCTTTTAATATGAATTTAAATCAAATGCTTCATCTTTTATCAACAACATTATTTGAATGACAAATAACTTTCAAAACGCTTCTTTTAAGCCATTTTATGTGATTATAACTTTGATGCTCCCCGTAACACCCAAATTACTTTTCCACTGCTACAAACATAAATTTGGGGGTGTTACAAACACCCATTACTATCATTCCCATTACAAATACCTATAATAGGTATTTCACAGGTAAATTTTTGCTTTTTATATACATTATTACTTGCATGACTCACTAGACCTGCTCACGTATCTACACAAGCCTAATAACTCAACACTCACATCCTATAAACCCCAGGTATGTCAAGCATAAACTCATAACAACACCATAATAAGTAATACACCAATCTAAAACACTAAACATAAAACAAAACCCTAATAAACCCTAAACTAAAACTTAATTAGGATTATGTGCTTATCTGAACCTATATGCTTAGTTAAACTAGTAAGAATGTGTTCAAGGCTTAAGTAAGAGTATCTTTAGGAATATTAGGATATATTAGGACTATTAGGTTATAGAATAGAACCCTTAGAACTTAGATATAAACCCCTTAAGCCCTAAACCATAACTAGGTCATAGATAACTAGAATTAGGTCTAAACCCACCCAAAACTTCCCCATAGGTCACTACCACTTAGTATAAGCCTTTAGGAACTTAGGAATAGTTATTAGATATCCTTAGGACACTAACTTAGGCACAAAACCATAGGATAAACCCTAGTCTTTCACTAAACCCACTTAGGTCATTTAGGTTACAAAACTAGGTCAAACCTTCCCCAAACTTCCCCATAGGTTACCACACTTAGTATAAACCCTTTAGGTCTTAGGAATAGTCACTAGACATACTTAGGAACTTAATTTAGGCACTAAACCTTAGGCAAAACCTTAAACACATAGTAAGTAGAAACTAGGTCTAAACTTAACTAAAACATAGTAAAACCTAAAAATAAGCACCTTAAACACCTCAACCTAGCACCCTAACACCTTAGTCATACCCAAGAACACACCCTAACACCTCTAAGCACACACACAAGTAGGTGCATCACCTACTTGGCTAATCCACCACTAATCACCACTAATCCACCCTAAACCTCCCCTAATCCACCACTAAACCACCCCTAATCACCCTAAAGCACCCTTAAACACCCTAAGCAGCTTACAAGCACCTCCAAGCACCTAAGCAAGGAGGTGCATCACCTCATTGTAAGCTACTACCACCCAAACCGCCTCTACGGCTCATCCACCACCACAACCGTCCTACGCCAGCCCTCTAGCTACTCCTAGCTGCTCCTTGTCACCATGTAGACTTGCCACAACCCCTCCTAGCTCTTCTTGCCCAGCCCTCCCCCTCTGTGACACCTATGAGATGTTTTCCACCTAAACTGCCCTATCGCAAGTATAAATACCCCCCCCCAGCCCTCACTTCTTCTCCACACCTCTCCTCCTCCCCTCTACCTCACATTTCTGTAGTACTAAGTCCTTAGAAGCTATTAGGAACAAGTAGTTAGGCTTTGGTCGAGTTGTGTTGTGGTTTGAAGTCGTACGAGCCCTAGAAAACCCTAAACCTAGTTCTAACCCACGTAAACCCCCTAGCCAAGTAAGTCTTAATTTTAGTTAATATAGCTTTAGTATAGTCTTAGGATAGATTTAGGATGCCTTAGATAGTTTAGATACCCTTGCATGAGCCTAGAACCATTCTACTTGCTAGTTTACGTTTTAAAACCCTAGATCGAGTCATATACTTGCATGCATGCTATAAGTAGTTAATTTAGGTCATACACTAGTTAAAAATAACTTAGATAACTTAAAATAAGTAAAACATAGGCTAGAAAACTTAAATACTAGATAAAATATAAGTTACATGCATATTAGGACTAGTTTTGCAATAGTTTACATGCATAGGGGTATACATCATAAATTCCTGAAATTATAAAGTCTAGGGACTGTTTTTGACCTTTCCTAGAAGTTATAAGTAGTAAGGATTAGTTTTGCATAATATTAAAACCCTAGGATAGATAATAACATAAGTATAAACTAAAAAGGACTAAAAACGTAAATAGTATAAAGTTAAAGGTCTAAAATGGTAAATATAGAAAACTTAGGAGTCTTAGGTTAATATAGAAGTCTAGGGACTAGTTGTGTCAAGTATAGATTGTTATTAGTATAAGTAATATAAGTAATATAAAACTTAGGGTAGAAAACGTAAATATATAAACTATAAGGGTTAAAAGTGAAAATATCATATAAGTATAAAACCTAAATAAAGTTAGAAGCATAACACAATACTAGGGAGCTTCATGCGAGGAGTACTATGTGGATATTTTGTTTTTGACGAGTTTGTTGGGTTTACGAATTAAAGTGCCCTGACTCCTCGAACGATTATTGCATATACTTCTGAGATATGATGGCCCGAACGGTGATATGATTATAACTAAACCCTAATAACAACATAACTCAATAATAGGGAGCTTTGTGTGATGGCCCGAACGGTATTATGTTGATAACATAATACAATAGTAGGGAGCTTCATGTGAGGAGTCGTATACTTCTGAATTACAATGGCCTGAACAGTGTTATGTTATATCTAAAAACATTAACAAACCTAAAAACAATAACTTAAGAAACATAAACACGATAAATAAAAGCTTGACATACATACAAAACCAACAACAACACACTAGGATACGTGAGTAAGGCGGTCTAGTTCCCGAATCACTATTTGCATTACTTAGATTACTCTACACCCAGGTGAGTCTTCATAGCCTTACATCTTTTTAAACTTTCAATATAAATGCTTTTATAAACCATGTAAGGGGGATACATGCTAAAATGGTTTACTTAAAACCGAATACAAGTCTTTTTCTTTGGTTGTTTGCACGAGTAAACTAACTGCCTTCACTACATAACCAAAATTCATGAATCTAATCATTTGGGAGGTTTTACCCAGTCGAACGTGAATATAGTTGATAGATCTATTGGAGTTTGACAACTCCCGTTGGTATTAACACCCCACTAGGTGGTACCAATAAGTACAATATTTGAATCCACTCAAGGTATAACTTTGGCAAGTTATCCTTCCATCCCCTCATGTTGGGTCTGCAGCCCACATGACCCGGATCGTTAAGGTGTGATTCATGAGCTTAGTGTAACCTACTAAACTCCTGATAATTGTGCGTGCAACACAATTATCACAAAAACTTGCATTTTCCCAGAAGGGTGTAACAACTGAACCCAGGGAACTTGTATTCACTAACCCCTAAACCTATGATTCTCACTCAACACCTAGTGTTGACTTTTTAAGCATGTATTCTAGGTTTATTACTTCTATGGACCTATGGCGGACGGAGGTACTGAACTCGGAGGACTTTTCATGGTTATCATTCAAACACCACCAACCTAACTCTTAGATTTTTAGGACCTCAAAAAAATAAAAGTATATCTTTTATAATTAAAACTCTGATAATTATGAATGATAACTAAAATTTCAAAATGTCTCTTTTCGAGTCGTTTTCTATTACTGTATCTATGATTCTATGAAGTAATACCCCAAACACCTTATCCACTGCGATCAGTGAAAAATGGGGGTGTTACAGTAACTTGCTTGAACGTCTTAAGAAATATGAATCGGATGTGTACTACGATTTTAATGGTTATATTTAATGCATAAGTGACTATTAAGGAAGCCATGGTAAGGATACTTAACGTGTCGCCATAAGAAGAGATAGAAGCTTATAGAGTTGGGGAAGATCATACACGGCCCCACAAATGGTATTAAGGAATGCAACCAGTCACCCACACAATTGTAACAAGCTAATGGTGCTGAAAATGAAAAAAAGTATTATACTTGCCACATATTCATCTTCTGGGTGGTGGTGGAACTTGGTACCGGTTGAGCAAGTCACATATTACCCATAAGATGAAAAAAAAAAAGACAAGTTAATGGTGCTGAAAATGAAAAATTTTAGTTCACTACCCAGAAGATGAATACGTGGCAAGTATAATATTTTTTTTTATAATTTGCCCTATTAGTTATTTAGGTTAGTTGACTAGCAACTAATTCCGCCCCTCCTTCCAAACCCCGGTACTTGCCACTTCACTATACTACATCGGTCAGGTACACTGCCTGGTGGGGATTGTAAGCTTCTCAAGATCCCTTGATAAGTAAAACTTTCGTGTAGACCACAATCCGCACATCAAAGTTTTTGGCGCCACTACCGAGGAATAGTTATTGTTTAGGTTTAATTTTATCTTTATTAAGTCTACTCACTAGATTCTTTTCTATTGAGATTCTTATTTTTATTTTTGTAGATTTTCTTTAGTTTATCTTTATTCTTTATTTCCTTTGTTTGTAAACCTTCTCGATGGATAACAATAGCATTGATCATTTGATTCCTGTTATTCGTGTTTCTCGTCGAAGAATTTTCCAACTACGCATCCCAATCCCTGTAGTGGAAAACGAGAACCCACCTAAGCTCTCACCTGACCATCACTTTGGCAATGATTCTGAGATGGAGGAATCTGACCATGATAACGACCATAGAATTAGCCCTTTTTACTATTCGAACTCCAATGAGGACCTAGATGATGATGATATAATTAATGAGGATAGGATGGAGGAAGTTTTGAACCCTCTTAAGCATGTTTATCCTAGGACTAAAATTGAAAAAGACAGCCTCTATAACGTGCAATTCCCTTGTAAGATTGGATATAGGAGCTTTGATGCTTACCTTAACTCGTCTTTACCCATGAATATAATTTCACGTGCCAACTATAATAAGATCAAGGTAAATGAGTTAGCATATCTATAACACCCCCAAAATCGATCAATACAGCGGAAGACTTATAATGACAGCGGAAGACTTTTGGGGTATTATATCGTGGATCTTTGTCACAATTATAGAAAACGACTCAAGTGATCGTTTTAAGTTTTATTTAAAATACCAAATATTCATAATTCCAAGAGGTTTCATTATTCAATAACAAGTTTTTATTCAAAGAGAAATAAACGTTTCTTTATTTGCCCACTTCGTGCCTTTGTCATCCATTCCATTTAGTTACCTGAGATAAACATGCTAAAAGTCAACAAAAGTTGAGTGAAATTCATAGGTTTATAATTAAGAGTTTGAACACAAGAGATAGGTGCTTATTGTATATAGATACAAATAAACAAGTTAGAAATCACATTCAGTATTGCCTTAAGCTCATGACACTCAACGATTCAACAGACATCAAAATTATCCATAATAATGATGTGAAATATATATAGCCCCCAAGATAGGAATTTGCCAGTAACCTATGATATTTAAATAAAGTGCATTTGGTAACTTTCCTCTAGTAACCAAATGGGGATTGTCAATCCCTAAAAGATCTATTCGCAATTATTTACGTTCACCCTTTAAGTGATTAAGGTTCATGATCGAGGGACTTTTGGCAATAGCTACTTAAGCAATAATAATATTAGGAAAAGACTTGTGTTCGGTTTTTGAGCATGTATCCCCCCCACAAAAATAAGTTAAATGTGGGCTATGAACTCACCTTAGTAGTATAGTAGAACAAACGTAATCTCAACGATAAAAGGCAACGGCTTCACACACAACCTATAAGATATGGCAAGTTTCAGTTTTTAAGTCTCGTTTTATTGCGAACGTTTATTATTAATTACGAATAATCCATAAAGTGCATAGGCGATGTATTACGTCGTATATAAAATAGATAATGGTTACGTATTGTTTTATCGTCTAAATTTAATTATCGTTATATAAATTTTATACGTATATATATATATATATATATATATATATATATATATATATATATATATATATATATATATATATATATATATAAAGCTACGTTTATTATTTTTATTATTTCAATTTATATATCTCTACATTATATATAACAGGAGGCATTACACGTAGATAAATCAAGAAAACGCCACCTCATTGCCATGTAATTGTCATTAGCAGCCATGTCATAACATTCTGGCCATGTAAGCAACTTTTGTTGCCACCTAAGCATGCCATGTCATTAGTAGCGTACACCTTGGCAATTTGTGTTTTTATTTTTCTGTATTTTCCATTTAGAAAATTCCGATGTATTTTCCTAAAAAATTTATGACATTTGATGGGGACAAGGATCGAACCTTAGACATTTTGCACAAATAACAAACACCTCAACCACCAGATCATTCCAACATTTGATTTAAATGTTGAAAAACATACTTGATAAAGCTATACAAATTAAACCCACTAATTAAGGAACTAGGAAGTCATATACCGATATAGAATTGCATGTTTAAACGTTTTTACAATCATCCGAACCCTAAAAGATCAATCCAACCTTCACTGAGCCGATCTTCATCTTCATCCCCATCATACAATATTCATCTCCATATTCATCACACAATAGCCAAACCTAATCCCATATGCTCATCAAGCGGCTTTATTTTATTCTTCCTCCAAAAAAAAATAAACCTCCACAGCTGCTTAAAACACCATAATCGATCTCTGAAAACACCCTAATGCAAAAGATTGCATCATTAAATGAATAAAGAATTTACGACACGTTCGGTTCATGTCCAGGTAATCACTTTGATATTGTGTTAGAGTTGTTTAACGTTTATGTATTATATGTATAAGAATATTGATTGGCTGTGTTTGGTCACAATGACCTGCTTATGTGGAATTTACTATATTACAGCAGTACTCTAATAAAGAAGTTAGGTTACATTCGGTTCATCTCCAGGTAATCATTGTAATATCGTGTTGGAGTTGTGTAAGGTTTAATTCGTTTGTGTATTTACAGATTACTCACAAATATATTTGAAGGTAGCTTCTATTGTGTTTTTTTATATGCAGATTCGTGTTTTTATTTTTATATTATCATAATCATAAAAACATAATACATGTGTACGTTAATGTTATTTTGTGTATTTGCGTTATTTTGTGTATTTGCAGATTTGAAGATGAAGTGTGCATGTGCTATTCCGATCCAATGTAAGATGGCTTGACTGTAATTGCAACATGCATAACACAGGTATGATTTCGATGATTTAATTTTCTTTCTTTGTATCACCTAATAGGTTGTGGATTGACGAGGTAAACAATCCTATTTGGTTTCATGTCATTCAGTATTTTGGTAGAAGTTATCGCTAACATTTTAGATGTATGGTACAAGGAAAATAATTGAACTGGAGAGGAATTTGAAAATCTCATATGAGAATTTTGGCCGCACTTGCTGAAATTAATTCTAAAGATGAGACCGCAAAGAGGCGGACTAACATTGACCAAGAAGCCATTCAAGGTCTTTTATAAATTTGTTTATAGTGGTATTTATACTATTAGGTTTATCAGTCTATGAGTGCATTTGTAATTCGTTTATTCTGATTAAAATATAGTATGGGAAAAAGCCGAAACAGAGGTGTTAACGTTAAAGCAAGAACTACATATCCTGAATCATCACTATCAATGACGGAGGTAAAGTCACATCTATTATCCATAGAATGCACAGTGTCGAGGTTGATAACCTTTTTCTTTTATGTTATGTTTATAAATTATTACTGTTTATGTGATCTTCTTTTAAAAATAAAGAACTTTATAAATAGGTTAGAAGGATGGTAGTGAATGATACTCGCACATACAAAAGTAAACGATTATAAGAAATAAAATGGGTTAGAGTCCAAACATAAAACTTGAAACAGTAAATGAGCAAAAGTTACATTTTCTTAGTAATAGGTATTTACGTTTTCTTATTAATAGGTATTTTATTTAAAAAATTACTTTAAAATCGGTTACAGTGTTACACTACCTTTTATGTCACGAAATTTAAGCTTAAAAGGATTTGGTATTTTTAAGGGTGTTTGGATATGTTTTTGCGTTTGAATCTTGATGTACCACTGCACCAAAAGGCATTTGGTTGCTGTAACAAGACCGATTTCGTATTCAGTTGCACAAGGTTGCTGCAGCAAAGAGGGGTTTAGGATTGCTTATTGTTTCTGTTAATCTAACTGTGTCGACACTTGGAATGGCATGGTTTTGTTTGAACCCAATCGATAAACCAAAATCTGAAGTTGGGGAAGCAGCACTGAAGAACCTTAGAAGTTCTCATTAGTGCACGTAGCAAGGTGAGTTCCTTTGTTAAAGATTCAAATTTTATAGCAAAATCAAAAATCATGTGTATGTGTATTCATATGCATGGGTGAATATGATCAAAAGTTGAAATTTTATATCATGTTATTACAAGTTACTTTAGCAATCCGTGCTCTATACTCGACTGGATGGTTCAGAACCGGAGACCTTTGCTACATTGATGTAGACAGGTTCATCTTCGTGGTCGATAAGTTGAAAGAGCTCATCAAATATAAGGGCTATCAGGTATATATTTAACTACTGCAAATCTTTCTTACTTATATATTGGTTAACAAACATTATCATTGTTATTACTTATTATGCTACTATATTATGTACATATACTATAATATATACTTTCATATTTTGAAACGTGCTTATGCTGGTTACAAGTATGGTATTATTCGCATACTAGAAGGTCTAATTGATCTCATTCTAGAGGTATACAACCTCGCCATTAGAGAAAGTGTAACAGTTTAATCTTGATCATCGTATTTTATGTAACTGTCTCATTGTTCACATGATCCGCAGGTGTAACAACTTATGGTAGAGTTGAACGAAATATTAGCACATGATGTTGTTGATCAAGAAGGAGCATGGAAGAAGAAACCTAGGAGCCAGTTTCATGAGCTCTTTGAGATATTACAAAAAGCTATAGGAACAATTGCTACTAGAAAGAGATCCTCATGGAAATGTGAAGGTGGCTCTTGATTGCTGCATAATCCAATCACTAAAGATTAGCACCTGACACATTCTTTTGCATATTCTATTTTTGTTCAAGTTAATGTATTTTCTTTCTGTAAATGTGTATAGGTTACTAAAAGTGAAACTGAAAAGATGCTTATTCAAATGGTTGAAGCTGAGCTAGAGATCAGGAAAAAAACATGGTAAATATAAGAAGGAATTCAAAGGACATCCTCACTTTTTTGTATGGACTAAAACGGGCGGGTCAAATACTTTTTTTCCCTAAATATCAAATATTCTAATGAAATTAATTTCTCAAATATGATAGTAAAATACACAATGATAATCCAAGCTTTTGGATAAAATGATTTAAAAAAATACATTACAGACAACCTTCACATGTGTGACCCATTTTTTGTGAGAAAATTGAAATTTCTATCACTTTGGCTTTCTTTGACATTTTACGAATTGAGTGCCGTAAAAGAGGTTACCAACAAGTAATCTGTGTTTGATTCGTGTATATAGCTATTTAAAGGGTTTAGTAACCGGAATTTACTTTTGGATGGTGGGAAGTTGTTTTAACTACTTAGTAAAAGGGAAATATTTATGGCATCTTTTAACTGTCAAACCCATGTTTTCTTTATAATAAAGTTTATTATTTAAATTATTTAACCCGTCATAAATGCAATTTGACTCGAACCTTCCCATTCATGAATACATGGATCAATGTTGCAGCTCAAGTATAAATGAAATATTTGTTGGAAAATGTTACGTTTAAATGTAATTAACACTAGAAATAAGTCATTAGGTGGTTAAGGGGTGTTTGGAATAACCCGTCCTTTGGGCGCATACCACACTCTCGGTTAGTATACAGAAATGCAAGATATCATTTCGATTCAATCTTACATTCTGTTGCAATGACACTTACATGAATATGGTATTAATTCAGTTTGTTAGGGAAAGCTGATCATGCATCTTATGATTAAAGGGCGAAACCAGCAGTAATAGCCATACACTTTTAAGCGGCCACTAGCTGGAGTTTTACATAGCCGAATCAATTTCAACCAGAACAACAGTCATCACAATGCATATTGAAGAAAACTTGACACATAGGTTTATATTGAAGGTATGTGTATGATATAGTAAGATCCATTTTCCTTTAAAAGGTAGTAAACACATATTATTATAAGCTGTTCGGTTAAGCTATCAATTATATGTCACGTTTTGCTCTAAAGACATATCATTCACAGAATTAATAATTTGGTCCAAGACAATCAGTTCTATTAGAAATGATATATTAGGAATTTAAATTCTTTAGATATAAAAGAGTTCATATAAGGTTTTAAGTTGCTTTATGATGAACCTTTTCTGTCACAAATAGATTTGATTATCTACTATCCTGGTGCACACTTAAAGTATATTTTTTTCATAACTACTTGAAACTGATGGTTGAAAACCAGGTAATATCTTTTCAAGTGTACTCCTTTATCTTTATCGTCTTTTCACACTGTTAATTTCAGTATCCGTTTTTTGGCCAACATTGACTATTGGAGCAATGATAGGTGCAGTATTGGGCAGGAAAATAACCGATCATTTTTTACGCAGTATGTTAAGGTCTTCTATTGTTGTTACAAAGAAATAGAAAATGTCAATGATTTCAAGAACCACAACCTTCCGTTAGCAATAATTAAGATGGGATTTGACCGATTAAAAGTTGTATAAGATCTAACTGACTAAAAAAATTGGTTTTAGGTCCAAAGTCCTGAACACCCTCTACACTTATAAGACTTGCACCATCGTAGGACTATCGAAAAAGAATGCACATGAAATATGTATTTTTATTTTTTATTTGATTCAGTTATAATGTTTAAGTGGTTATCATGTATTCAGGTGATCTAATATTAGAGATTCACATAAAAAAGGGATGATGGTGCAAGATGATCAAGTGGACGCAGCTAGAGCCACACGTCAAGTGAACGATGAAATTATGATGTCCTAAATTTTCTAATTACCAAGTCGCATCTTGAGAATGTAAATGTCTATTTAAGCACTATATCAAAAAATCACACACTATGTTACTTTGTTTATAACACTATTATCTTTACTATATTTTCAGGAAAATGTTACATTATAGCTGATAGATTTTTTTATAATCTCTGCATGCAACAACTGATGGCTTGCTTGCTAATGGGTCGAGAGGAAGGTAAGATGTTGAATTTTCCAAACATGCAGGGTTAGTATACTAATAAGGTGGTGTTTTGGTTAGCTGGACCTAAGTAACTTAAACATGTTCAAAAAGCTTGACGATTTTTGTCATAGCTGTTGACGTATTTACTCTTATAAAAAAGCTTAAGCGTGTTTTGGACTGCGTTTATGGATTGCATTATTTGATTATTGCGGCTAAAAAAGCAAATAGTATATTAATGATGTTTAGAAAAAAATGCCTCAAATCAGTTATTTGCGTTTAGATAACTTTACACCGCAATTCTCTGATAATATATATCCAAATGCTTCCACAAAACACCTTATTGCTCCCAATAACAAAATTACCACTCCACCCCTTATCATTGAAAAAATGTGTTTTAGCTCAAGCATGCCCAACTTGCCCATATTGTCATCTTAAATCATTGAAATGTCTAAACAGTGACTTACTCTATGAGATGGATTCCATGGGATAGAAGTGATTGTGATGCTGAGTTAAAGATGTAACCCGGTGGTCTAGGTGGTGAAGTAAGGAGAGAACAAAACAATCAACTAACGGCTACAACAAGAGATAACCAAAACCACCAGTTATCTGTCATATGAATGCTGCAAAAGAATAATGATGCTGGTGGTAGGATGGAAAATGAGTTGTCTGATGTTAATAATGCCATAACTGAACGGATGCACGACTAAACTTCAAATAAACAGGTACTTTTTACGCATACTACAACGACTACTGATATAATTTCATTTATCATTTACGTCTGATACAAAAAAAACCCCGTGAGCCCCAAAAAGGCGAATAATGTTGACTGTATTATGGTACAATAGCACATATTTGAAGCACCTATAGCCGAACATCTAAAAGAGGTAATTCAAAAATTCCCAATCCAAACATCTCCTGAAGTTGCATAAATATCGGCGCAATTTTTTATTTTTTTTATGTGATTCTCTATGAAAATATGTAACCTACTGAGATGAAATACATGATTAACACATATAAGATATAGTGTGTTTATGTGTGTGTGTGTGTGTGTGTGTGTGTGTGTGTATGCCATAGAAATTTGTTTTTAACCGCACAGATTAATAATATGTTCGAACTTGCAACCTCCTCTTTAATTTCTCAATTATTGATGGCCGGCAAAAGTATATATTTTCAATGGGTTAGTTAACATATAGATAAATTGGATAAGTCTTTATTTTGCTTGGTGCTCATAGTGATACTGGTCTACTGTACTAAGTCTAAATATAGTTTTAGAAACTAAAAAACATATCAATTCTAGGATGTATTCAGTATTTCTTTGTGATTTCCATATGTAAGTTCCATGACAAGGCCACGTTTAGAAAATAATTCCTGGAAGGAATTCCTGAGATTACGACTTGACCAAACCAAACAGACATTTGCATCACTGGATATCGAGGCTGGTTTTTAGGTCTATGGGTAAATTTGACATGGCTTTTTCAATGCTTGAGAAGTATGAGCAACTAGCGCCTTCTGAAACCAAGTAATAATCATAATACATATTCATTGATTAACACATAATCACATACATGCATACATTAATGATGTTTGTCATTGTTTTGTATAGGTTTTTATGTCACTAAATTAACACTGACACATTCATGGCTTTGCATGGCTTTCCCATTGCCTGTAATTTTATTACTTCCCGTATCGAATTAACTTTAAAGGTGGCTTTCCCATTGCCTGTAAGTTTATTACCTCCCGTATAGAATTCACTTTAGAGGTGGCTTATGAAGCAATAGATATGAACTAATTTATTGATTTTTTTATCATGCCCGGGCCAAAGGTCCTATATTTGAGGATATTCCCAATTTTAATTATGGCATTTAGGCTTTTTCATGGACAGAAAGGTATGGTCCCACTTTCTGAGTGTTCATTGCAATTTTCTCAACAGGAGAGGCTTGAACCAGTGCCACAACAGTTTAATCCTTTGGAAGCAAAAGCTGCTACAATCAGTCTCTCGGGTCTTGGAGGTCCCTTTTGCTTCAACACGCTCAATGAGATGTTTAAGAATTAACAAAAAAAAAAAAAAAAAAAAAAAAAAAAAAAAAAAAAAAAAAAAAGATCCAAGAATTACACCTCTCAGTTATGGTAATTACAGATTTACATATGTTTGTAAATATGGCAAAATGGGGCGGGTTTGGATAGCTAAGCAAATTGAGCATACTGTTATTTACAGGCTGCGTGGATCTAAAAGTGTTGAAATATTCATGTCCAACTATTACCTCTTTTTTAGTATATAATTAGTGTGTCAATTATATGCTAAAGTGCACTATCAAAAGGCTAAAAAACATTTAGAGGCCAATAGTTTAAGAGCATATGCAAGATAACTGAGTTTCAGTTATGTGATAATTTAGGATGTTATGTGATCATAGGTTGGTATACTGTGTCATACCATAAAAATTACGGACACATACAAACACCCCTCTAATAATTATCTTTTTTAATTTATAAGTAGTATTAGATAGTTTAATTAGTAGCTTAAGTCTCACTTAAGTGCCTATGTGTTATGCTTACCAAACATATAGGTTAGTGTGCGTTCAGGATCGCTTATTAAAGCTGTTGACTTGCTTATCACATTTAGATACAACAGATGTGTCTGTTGTATCAAGCTCTTTTTGAATTTCAATAGATGCAATAGTAAGATGTGTTACGCTGGATTTCTAAGCTCACATATATGCTATACGGTGAATAATGTTCGTTATATGTCTTGAATTCTCACACACACATACACACTATACTAACATTGCTATAGGAAAATAATAGCGAATGTAGGCTTTAATAGAATTAATTAGGGAGTTTTATGCTGTAAAAAAAGCTCTTTTGGCTTAGCTTGGCCCACTTGACCTGCTTTTATTAGTTGTTTCTCAGTCCACCTGGTTAGCTTAGTAGACCGAACACGTGGCCTGAATTGAATAAAATAAGTTAATGTTTGGCTATTAATGATGTCTTTATAGTTGTTTGTGAGTGCATACTATCTGAAAACATCTCCAATAGACTAAAAGTTAGGTGCACATTCCGATAGGTAAGTTTGGGTGGATTACGGATGACCTTTTTTGTTGACAAACCCTTGCTGGTCTTAAGCTTTTGAATGTTCCTTGATGACGGTATGTTTTAATGAAAATTTTCAGATATATACTTACAGCTACATGTTGTAAATAATATATAGGCAGGTGTCTGACTGAACTCGCGAATGCTGAAACTCCATTGTTTGGCAACACTGGATTCAAGAGTAATTTTTGCTCTTTTGAAAGTACAAATTTCATAATATGAATTTGCGTTTCTGCTGACTTGGCATCTTTTGATGGGACATGAGATGAGCAACATGTATCTGTTAATTTTTGCACACATTGATCTTTCCCCTGATGCTCAATGAAGTTTACTGAACTTTGGTGTATTAGCTGGCACCAAAAATTGAACATGGGAGCATGAAATACAAATGACCATTAGCTATCCTGAGGGGTTTATTTTGATTGCAAATCTTAGGTTTCCAGTTAAATGAGTACCCACCTGCATTTCTATTGTATTATTGGGCTTTTAGTCTAACAAAAAATATTTTTTTAACATGTTTGCATCCTGTCATTTTTATAGTGTGTTGCACTTGATCAGAAGAGTAGCTTCCCTGCATTTTTTTCTTAATCTCAAGATGTTCTTCAAATCTGGATTCTCTTCATTTGATCATTCAAAAGTAGTATTCCTCCTAATTCTAGCATACACATATTATATAATAAGCAAGTGTGTGTGGAAAAAAGAGGCTTGCACATAAAACTCCATCTCAAGGCTTATAAGAAAATCCCTTGAACTTTAGGTGAAAAAATGTACATGTCAAGTGGGTTGGGTAACGGGTTCAGACAAAATGGTCAAAAATGATGGTTCAAAATTGAGTTGGCTTGATTACACTTTAACACCTTTTTTTTCAAGATATCATAAATTATCAGTTTTTTTAGATATTGTTACATGATCTATGAATATAATCTATTTGTGTTCCAGTTTAGCGGGTAGGAAATTGTTAATTCATACACATATTATGAGAAGTGTGAATCAAGGTTAAGTTTAGCTTTTGCTATATAAATATATAAATAGTTTGTGCTATTAAAAGTAACAATGCAGGGATAATGGCTCCACTGTTCATGCTTTCAAAAGATATAATAGAACTATAGTTTGCCACAAACCATTTAGGTATATAGACAAGTTCGATGGGTCGGGCTGGATTTAGTTAGGGGTCTGATTGGGTTATTTTGACGCTGGTCAAAATGGGATCTTTATTGATGATTAGGCATTTGATCTAAGTGTTCTATTATGGTTTGATATGCTACCTTACAATTACTTAACTGGATTTTGTGAAGGTTAACATTTGTCTCCAATATTGGTGATATGCTAAAGGTATATGCAGCGGCTCAAGATACTAACTCCCCTCTTTTTTATATCACTCAAGTAGTTTAATTGTGTAATGAGTAATGGTTTTATAGGATATGTGCATAGATAAACCAGATGAATAATGGCTCTCATTATACAAATTAAGACTTTTACTATAATTGTTTAAAATATTACTAGAACATATATGTGGTCTGGAACTTGGAATTGCATCGCATAGGTTTAGACCAGGTAGGGGCTTCAAGTTGTCATATCGAGTCGGTACTTACACTTAAATATAGGCCGATGAATGTAATATACCAGGGGCTTAATTAATTTTCATTCTAATGATGAGGCTCTATATTATTGCAGGTAAATACATATATGAACTTTAATAAGTTTGGAGGATCATCTTGGGTATGAGCACCATGACAAGAGTTGGACCATTATGCATGAAATCTTATCTACAAATTAAACAAGAGAGTTATTTGGCACCTTGGATGACATATTTCACTTGGGTAATCCTTCATTTGTGTTTCTTTGTCTCACGATGTTGTATTCAGATCCGTGCATGTGCCTTTTCATATTATAGTTCTTTGATGATAACTAATCTTATGTTTAAATATAGATTGCTCTTGCCTTATTGAGAATGTGCTATATACGCTTATAGTTGAGAAACTGTAACACGATGGGCAACAATGTTTTTCATTTATAGCAAATGTCAGTATTATTATTTAGAGGTAATAGGAAGAATATGTACTTTAGTTTTGAATCTCGCCAGGCTAAAAAGATGATATAATGAATAATATTTTTTATTCCCAGACATGCCAAAAATCCATCTTACAAAGGTGTTGATTTGGTTTCTCCTACTTTGCTACATGCATCCATGAAGGCTTTATGGAGCTTTAAGGTGAAGTTAAGCTATATGATGACATTTTCTCGATAAGATTAGAATTTGGAAGTCAAGATATTTTACAACTTAAACACTATATTCTTTCAAACACAAGAAGTTCGAGGTGCAATAGTAGATAGGGCCTTATGTAGTTCGAGTTTTTGAGATTAAATTTTCAAAATTTAACAAACTTCACTATACAAAATGTCGTTTGGAGGTATAACAGCAGGTAACATGTTATTTCATAGTATTTCTCAGTCTTATAGTACTAATCATTCTCGATAACTCACTTTGTAGGTAACAAAAATGATAACCCCATAGTCAGTTGGTTTAACGAGATAAATTAGGTGGGTTGGGTAACTGGTCAAAATGAGGTGTTCATTTATATGGTTGGAAACAAGGCGGGTTAGGTCGCCCAAAATATTTGTCCATTTTCTGATAAATGATACTTTTTATGTATATGTCATAGCAGGTTAAAATACGTTCATCTACTGTTTGCATTACATTGTAAAGGCGAGCAAGTTGAAAGCTAGAGGCCGCACTTTAATCTTGTGGAGGTATTTCCAACAGAAAGAAAATGATTAATCATGTTTTTATTGTACGTTCTTGATTTTTGATAATTCTTTTTGTGTTTACAGGGACACTCATTTGATAGTTATAACATGCAATAAAGTAAAATGTTTAAAAAAATGTGCAACACGATGAAGATACTAAAAGTGAAGAAGAGGAAAATCACAATCATTTAGCTGCGAAAATGAGCATGATTTACATCAGGTACTCCTAGAAGTTTAACCATCATGGAAAGGGTACGTTAACTATTCTTTGTGAACTATACAGTTTGAACTCATACTAATAAAATAATCACATTTTGGCTTACAGGGTATACGCAACTCGGTTACATTGAGTAGAGAAGGTTTTTTGATGGATTGAACATACTGAGCCAGGGCTCAAGACATAAGTCATATGGCAATGAGAAAGTTCCTATAATGCTTTTGATAACTGTATTCATGTCATGATAACTTTACATTTAAGCTTCTTACGCCATCTTAAACATGAAAATGTTATTGCTTTGAAAGATGTAATGGTGTATGTTCATAGAAGAAGTCTCAAGGATGTTTATTTGGTTATGAGCTTATGGATACTAAACAAACGTCCTAAAACATAATTTTACGTTAACTAAAACCTTCCAAATTATAATTCCAAGGCGGGCTTAGAAGTCTAGTATATATATATATATATATATATATATATATATATATATATATATATATATATATATATATATATATATATATATATATATGTATATATATATATATATATATATATATAATATTATTAAAAAAAATCAACATTATTATTTAATCCTTTAAGTTTCTCAAATTTACACATTTTACCCTTAACGGAAAACATTTACGTCGTTAGTCCAAATATATATATATTTACGTTTTAAGTCCAATTATATCAATATTTACATTTTTCAATCCAAAGTTTCAATATTAACAGTTTATATCCTTTGAAAACAGATTTTTACACTTTTTACCCAAAGTTTACAAATTTGACACTTTTAGTCCCTTGTCCTCGAAAATTTGCAAATTTAGTCCAAAAATTACCAAATTCAAAACTTAACATTTTTATTATTTCAATAAGCTCAGAATATGTAGAATAGCTTATCTCAACAGCTTATTAGCTTAATTTTACTATTTTTCACAAAATGGGCTTTAACGAGTCCATTTAAGGGCCCGATAACAATTTTTGATCCAAGGGGTTTGGGGAACATTGAATTTATTAAAATCCATCATTTTAAGTCCTAATTACATTTCAAAATAGCTTTTTCACCCAGCTTATTAGAATAAGATAAAACTAGCTTATTGGGCTTATTGGCCCAAAAATAGTTTTTATGTTTCTGAAAATCCTTTGAAAACTCATTTTGCTTTAGGCTCGTTCAAGTGATCAAACCAAGTTATTAGATCAATTTATTTATCATTCTTGTTTGTATATTAGGTAGACAAATAGTTCGTATAAAAATATTGATTGGTCATGTGTCGAATATTGAAATGGCGAGGTCAAAGTGTAGCCAATAACTCAACCCGTATAACTTGTAAAACTTGAAAAATAAACTAAGTCTTTTAGTGAAATCGTATAGGTCCAACGTGACTTAGAAACGTGTGATTTTTATGGTGTATGCGTTAATATAATTTCAAGGTTATTACATGTTCTCGTTAATGACATATCCAAGTAATAGTATGATACATAAAATGTATACGTTGTTTTTATGATTTACGATTTATAAGCCTAAAGTGATTGTGCACAAACATAAACGTACGTATGTATATATATAGAAATAAGGTTTCAAGTCCTCACCCCACCTATAAAAGGTGGCGTAAAATCAAGTGTAGGAATCGTGTAATGGTACAATAGCTTTGTGGTTCACTTCACGTTCCACCAAGGGTTCAAGAGGTTCCAAGCTTGGCTTCCTAGGTTCGTTTTGAGGCGTGGTACTCTTGGTGATTTGTTTGTCCCTCAACATCTCCTCCTCGTTATTATTTTTGGTGTAATGGTGCGTATGAGTGCATGTAATGACTAAGGTTGCATGGGAGGCTTATATAGGGAGTTTTTGAATGTGTAGAGACAAGATAAGCTCACAAGAGTTTGAGGTTGCATGTTAGGTGAATAGTAACGCCACACTCCACACCTAATCGCATGTTTACAAGGCTTAGATCTTGTATGATTGTTCCATGTACATTCCAGACTCCTCACAAGATGTATAGTGTTCGCTTTGTTGCCATTGGGGAGCAGGGGTGGTGCTAGGGAATGTTTTGCCACGTTTTGGCCTTATCCTTCAAGGTGAGTTTGGTGGTTTATTTAGGGTGTATTCAAGGTAGTAAACGAGCGAGATAGGGAGTAACAAATATCATTTCTGTTTCTTTGGCACTAGGGGAGACGAGACAAGCAAAAATATTTGTAGGTTATGTGTAGAAATCGTGAGACAGAAGGGTGGTTTTGGGCGTGGTCGCGACATAAAGAAAGAAAAGAAAAAGAAAATAATAAGGGTGCGTTTGGGCCTATGGCCTGGTGGGCTTATGGTTTGCGTCGGCCCAACAGAAAAAGAAAGAAAGAAAAGAGTCTGTTTGGTTTGTATTTATGTATCCGTGGCCCAATGAGTGTTGGGGGCCCACATGGTGTGTTTCCATTATCGTATCAAAGTTCAAAAATATTAGTGAGCGTTCTCTGGAAGTTTCGTAGGTTCGAGGAATATAAAAATAGTATACGGTATTTAGACGAAACGTATTGTTATAAATATAAACGTTTTATATATATTTATCGTTCGCAATAATCATAGGTTATCTAGGTCGTGTGTAAGCATCGTTCCTGGGTAAACGGTCAATCACAGTTATCGTAGTGGTTCAATATCAAGCCATATCATAAAAAAAAATTGTTACCCGTATAATGGTGTTAAGTTATCGTAACATCGTTTTATTTATTCGTATGCATTTACTAATCGTAAGGGAAATTTACGAGAGGTTACATTACCTACCTCTTACAGGGAATTCCGTCCCAGAATTCTAGTCTAAGATAGTTGCCAAGGGTGTCTTAGGTGAAGAGATGTGGGTACTTGGAGCGAATCTGATCCTCGCGCTCCCAAGTATATTCCGGTCCTCGCTTAGAGTCCCAACGGACTTTGACAATAGGGATACAGTTTTGTTTGAGTTGTTTGACTTCTCTATCCATGATTTCAATGGCTTCCTCGGTAAAGACAAGGTTATCATCTAGTCAACTATCTTTCAATGGAATAACGAGAGATTCATCGGACAAACACTTCTTAAGATTTGACACATGAAAGGTGTCGTGAATCCGACTAAGTTCTTCGGGTAGTTCTAGTTTATAAGCCACGGGCCCTATCCTTTCCAGGATTTTGAATGGACTGATGTATCTGGGGTTCAACTTTCCATGTTTTCCAAATCGTACCATTTCCTTCCAGGGAGATACCTTCAATAAGACTCTATCTCCTATTTGAAATTCCTTGGGTTTTCTTTTTAGGTCAGCGTAGCTTTTCTGCCGGTCTCGGGCTGCTTGTAAGCGTTGCTTAATCTTAACGATTTTCTCGGTGGTTTGCCGAACAAGGTCTGGTCCTATAAGTTGTCTTTCTCCAACTTCTGCCCAACAAACGGGCGATCTGCACTTTCTACCGTACAGTGCTTCGAATGGTGCTGCTTTTATGCTGGCGTGGTAACTATTGTTGTATGAAAACTCTGCTAATGGTAAGTGCTTATCCCAACCTTTTCCAAAATCAATAACGCATGCTCGGAGCATATCTTCCAAGGTTTGGATAGTTCTTTCACTTTGACCATCAGTTTGAGGGTGGTAAGCGGTACTCATATCTAGTTTAGTTCCTAAGGCTTTCTGTAACGATTTCCGAAAGTGAGAGGTGAAACGACTATCTTGATCCGAGATGATTGAAATTGGTACTCCATGTCGAGTGACAATTTCCTTCACATACAGCTGAGCTAGTGTATTCATCTCATCGGTTTCTTTGATGGGTAGAAGATGAGCGGATTTTGTGAGACGATCCACAATAACCCATATTGTGTCGTATCCGGATGAGGTTCTTGGGAGTTTGGTGATGAAGTCCATAGTGATTCGTTCCCATTTCCACATAGGAAGTTCTGGTTGTACAAGTAGACCTGAAGGTTTCTGAAGTTCTGCCTTTACTCTTGAACACGTCAAACATTTACCGACATATTCTGCGATGTCAACCTTCATGTTTGGCCACCAATATAGTTTCTTTAAATCCTGATACATCTTGTCGGAACCTGGGTTAATGGAGTATTTTGACTTGTGGGACTCATACATGATGAGCTCACGAATACCTCCAACCATAGGGATCTAACTTCTGTCCTTGAAACACAGTGTTCCATCGGATTTCTTCACGAAACCATTCTTATTCTCGGGCATACCGTAAATCTTTTCCTTGGGTCGGTTTTCTTCTTTAAGTGCTTCGTTCTGTGCGGTAAGGATTTGGGATGGAAGGGGTGAGTGAATAGTCATCCCTAGTGATCTAACTCGAAGGGGTTTCAATCGTTCTTTTCGGCTTAACTCATCTGCTACTACATTAGCCTTTCCTGGGTGGTAACGTATCTCACAATCATAATCGCTGAGCAGCTCTAGCCAGCGACGTTGTCTCATATTCAAATCCTTTTGATCCAAAATATGCTGAAGACTCTTGTGGTCTGTGTACACGGTACATTTGGTGCCATATAAGTAGTGCCTCCATAACTTGAACGCAAACACTACAGCTCCTAACTCCAAATCATGAGTCGTGTAGTTTTCCTCATGTTTCTTCAGTTGTCGGGATGCATAAGCTATCACTTTGCTTCTTTGCATCAAAACTGCTCCTAGTCCATGATAAGATGCGTCGCAATATACTATAAAGTCCTCATTTCCTTCTGGGAGGGCTAATATTGGTGCTTCACAAAGCTTTCGTTTTAACAACTGGAAGGCTGCTTCTTCCTTTTCTTCCCAGATGTACTTCTCATTCTTTTGGGTTAGCTTAGTCAAAGGTTTCGCAATCTTGGAGAATCCTTCAATAAATCTTCGGTAGTAACCTGCGAGAGCTAAAAATTGACGTATCTCCGTGGGGTTTGTAGGAGACGACCAACCTTTTACAGCCTCAATCTTTGCAGGGTCTACGTAAATGCCTTGACTATCTATGATGTGTCCTAAAAATTGTACGGTGCGAATCCAAAAGTCGCATTTGGAGAACTTAGCGTACAGTTCTTCTTTCTTGAGCAGTTCTAGAATGATTCGTAAATGTTCCGCGTGTTCCTCTTCGTTGCGAGAGTAGATCAAAATATCATCGATGAATACTATTACATACTTATCCAAGTAAGGTTTGCACACTCGATTCATTAAATCCATGAAAACTACTGGTGCATTGGTCAGACCGAACGGCATTACTTGAAATTCGTAGTGACCATAGCGCGTTCTGAATGCAGTTTTCGGAATATCCTCTTCTCGAACTCTTAGTTGATGATATCCTGATCTCAGATCAATTTTTGAGTACACACTCGATCCTTGCAATTGATCAAACTGATCATCAATTCGAGGCAATAGGTATCGATTCTTTACCGTAAGTTTATTCAACTCCCGGTAATTGATGCACATTCGAAAGGATCCATCCTTCTTCTTAACAAATAAAATTGGAGCTCCCCAAGGTGATGAGCTTGGTCGAATAAATCCTTTTTCCGACAATTCCTTTAGTTGTTCTGACAATTCTTCCATTTCAGACGGCGCTAGCCTATTAGGTGCTTTAGCCACTGGTGCCGCTCCAGGCACTAGTTCAATCTGAAATTCTACTTGACGTGCGGGTGGAATACCAGGTAATTCCTCAGGGAATACTTCAGGAAAATCCCTAACGATAGGAACGTCATCAAGCTGCTTCTCGGATGACTTATTTTCCATAACTTGGGCGATGAATACCTGACATCCTTCCTTCATGTATTTTATCACTCGCATACATGAGATAATTTCATATCGAGGTTTGCTTTTGTCACCCTGGACAATGAGTGTTTCATCCTTGAGTGGTATATGAACGGCCTTTTCGTCACAGTGAATCCTAGCACGATGGTGGGATAGCCAATCCATGCCGATGATAGCATCGAAACTACCAAGTTGAACCGGCATAAGATCAATGGCAAAAGGTTTTTCGGATAAGGTTAGGGTGCAATCTTTCATGATAGTATTGGTATCTACTAAATTCCCGTCAGCCATTTCAACTTCGTAGGTGGTGTTTAGCTTAGAGGGGGTAACATTAAGTAAAGGGGCAAACGTATCTGATATAAAACTCTTATCGGCGCCCGAATCAAACAATACTCTAGCATTATGATGGTTTAGTAGAAACGTACCGGTGACTACATCGGGTCTGTTTCCATCTCCGAGAAGGTATACCCTAGCTTGGGCGTTGGCTAGTTCATTTCCTTTTGGGCAGTTTCTCCGGATGTGTCCTACTTCTCCGCATCCGTAACATGTGGGTGATACAATCTGTGTGTTGCTTCCTGTAGCCGGAATCCTACAGTTTCTGGTTTGATGACCGATCTTACGACATTTGTCGCATCGAACGGTACAACGACCCTCGTGATGAAGTTTGCATCGTTGGCATTGAGGTTTCTGACCGTTGTACCCTACACCTTCTGTGGCGGCGTAGACTCGGGGTTTTTCTTGTCTTTGGTTCTGCTGTTGAGTGTTTCGGTTGTTGTGATATTGTTGGTGGTTCCGATTGTTGTCGCGGTGGTTGTTGTTGCGGTGATGACTGTTGTTGCTTTGTTGGTTGTGATGGTGGGTGGTTCTCTTATCATCCAATTTCCTTTTAAGCTCATTGTATTTCACTTCTCGGTCTAGAAGCTTCTGAGCAAGTTCCATTGCTGCTTCGTAGGTTGGCGGGTTTGCTGAGGTGACATTTCCTTCAATACTCCTAGGGAGTCCTTCGACATATTTCTCTAATGTCTTCTCATGATCGGATACCATGGTAGGGAATAGTATCTTGAGTTCTTGGAATCTCCTATTGTAACTTCTCAAATCAACTCCTTTCACTATTAAGGCATGGAACTCATCCTCAAGTTTTCGTAGTTCGGAACAGGGACAATACTTCTTTAGTATTTTAGCCTTGAATTCAATCAAAGTAAGTTGATGTGCTGCCTCTGCTCCTAGTGTTTGAACGGTAGAGTTCCACCAGGATAGAGCGTCTTGCATCAGTGTTCCCGTTGCGAAGCTTACCTTGTTGTTTTCCGAGCATCCACTTCTTTGGAAAACAGTTTCACTTCTTTCAAACCATTGGGCTAATTCCGACACTCCTTCAGTTCCTTTGAAATACGTTGGCTGGTACGCTATAAAGTCCTTGTACGTGCAGTAGCGGGGTGCAGGTGCATTTCCATCTCTATTACGGGCTTGTCCAGCTAAAACGACATTGACACCATCAGTAATTGCTTGCTGGATCACTGCCGGGGTCATAATTTCAGGGTTTGCTGGTGCGGTGGTCGTGGTTGTTCTCCTAGTTCTAGCCATGTTGCTATTACAAAAGAAGGTATATCATTAGAACATTTATAATAATCCTATCACGTTGAAAATACATATCGAGTAATAAATAGTAAATATAGGTCGTAGTTACAATGATTCGATCATTGAAAAGGTTTAAGTCGTAATTATCGTATGTTGGAATGACACACATAGGAATTACGAATAAGTTTGACCTGCATGAACTAATATATTACGATATAATGTATAAAGTTTGCAACGTAAATAAAGATAAAATAAATTTCCATAAATCAACGTCAAGGTGTTACAACACTTATTGATACTTGTACAAATGTTTACAAAACACGACAAGATACTCTTATTTGTAGGACATTGATTTCACTAACAAGGTGATGGTCTCATGGTTTTCCTAAGGCTTTGTCTAGGCGGTTTTGGAGTTCTTGAATGGCAGTGGACATGGTTTCCATGGTTTGATCTCGAGTCCTTTCCCTTTCTCGAGATTCTAGCAGGGCTTGCCTAAGGCGTAGGTTCTCAGTGTTGATCCTTTCAAGTTCTCGGTCTAAAGTTCCCATCATTATTTCTGTTGAAGTGTTAGCCCCACATAGTGCTCCTATGAATTCCATTGATTCCCAAAATAGAGAATCCAACTTTTCAACCTTATCTTCTATTGCAAGATGACCAATTATGAGACTGTTCATATCACCTTCAAAGGTTTCTAGAAGCTCATGCGGAATCTTGTTGAGTATACTAGCGATGGAATCAAGTCGGTCTTCGTGGCGAACCATTCTTGCAGCTAACAATGGTATGGTGTGATGTATGGGTTCCCCAGTGACTGGAAGAATTCGGGAGGTAGAGTAAGAACTTTCCCCAAGTTCCCTTGTTGTTGGTGTTCCTTCTTGAGATCTCCAATATCGCATGATGGGCAACAAGAAAGACCATCTACGAGCATCCACTCGCTTGTGGGTCCTTCGGCGTCTGCGTTGAACACAAGATTCTGAGGTGGTTGGGCGGATTGGGTAAGTCCTTTGGTGAGGTGATATTGGGACACTTCGGTTAGGTGCAGGTGGTGATGCTAGTGGAGGTGATGCTATGGGTGATGGTGTTAGTGGCACAGTAGTAGTTTGGCTGTAGAAGATAGTAGGTAGTGGTGGTATCACAGGTGGTGCAGGTGGTGATGGCACAACTGATTCAGGTGGTATGACAAGAGCTGGTGCTTGTACAGCAGTACTTGCTTCATACGGCTGAAGTTGTCTAATTTGCCTAGATCAGCGAATCGGACCAGATGATGCCAGAGGAGAAGCCTCTGTGTCAGATGCTGGCAGAAATTGCTGGCTTTGCATGTATCTGTCGGTAGCAGGAGACATAGGCATAGGTGAGGTAGCATAGGCTGAAGTAACATCTTCAGTTCCTGAGTTTGATGACAAGCTGATAGGGTGGGTGTTCGAAGACATGACACTGTAATAATTTCCCGATTAGTAAATGTAAACATAATTATAATCAATTTAAAATGCTATAAAGTAAATAATACTTTTTACCAATTATTGGAATGCTCAGGCACGAAGGGCATAGTATGGTATTTTATAAAAACACTTGGTTCACTATAACCGTAGCTCTGATGCCAATCTATAACACCCCCAAAATCGATCAATACAGCGGAAGACTTATAATGACAGCGGAAGACTTTTGGGTATTATATCGTGGATCTTTGTCACAATTATAGAAAACGACTCAAGTGATCGTTTCAAGTTTTATTTAAAATACCAAATATTCATAATTCCAAGAGGTTTCATTATTCAACAAAAAGTTTTTATTCAAAGAGAAATAAACGTTTCTTTATTTGCCCACTTCGTGCCTTTGCCATCCATTCCATTTAGTTACCTGAGATAAACATGCTAAAAGTCAACAAAAGTTTAGTGAAATTCATAGGTTTATAATTAAGAGTTTGAACACAAGAGATAGGTGCTTATTGTATATAGATACAAATAAACAAGTTAGAAATCACATTCATTATTGCCTTAAGCTCATGACACTCAACGATTCAACAGACACCAAAATTATCCATAATAATGATGTGAAATATATACAGCCCCCAAGATAGGAATTTGCCAGTAACCTATGATATTTAAATAAAGTGCATTTGGTAACTTTCCTCTAGAAACCAAATGGGGATTGTCAATCCCTAATAGATCTATTCGCAATTATTTACGTTCACCCTTCAAGTGATTAAGGTTCATGATAGAGGGACTTTTGGCAATAGCTACTTAAGCAATAATAATATCAGGAAAAGACTTGTGTTCGGTTTTTGAGCATGTATCCCCCCCACAAAAATAAGTTAAATGTGGGCTATGAACTCACCTTAGTAGTATAGTAGAACAAATGTAATCTCAACGATGCAAGGCGAACATTTATTATTAATTACGAATAATCCATAAAGTCCATAGGCGATGTATTACGTCGTATATAAAATAGATAATGGTTACGTATTGTTTTATCGTCTAAATTTAATTATCGTTATATAAATTTTATACGTATCTATACATATATATATATATATATATATATATATATATATATATATATATATATATATATATATATATATATATATATATACATATATATAATTAATATTATTAAAAAAATCAAAATTATTATTTAATCCTTTAAGTTTCTCAAATTTACACATTTTACCCTTAACGGAAAACATTTACGTCGTTAGTCCAAATATATATATATATATATATATATATATATATATATATATATATATATATATATATATTTACGTTTTAAGTCCAATTATATCAATATTTACATTTTTCAATCCAAAGTTTCAATATTAAAAGTTTATATCCTTAGAAAACAGATTTTTACACTTTTTACCCAAAGTTTACAAATTTGACACTTTTAGTCCCTAGTCCTCGAAAATTTACAAATTTAGTCCAAAAATTACAAAATTCAAAACTTAACATTTTTATTATTTCTATAAGCTCAGAATATGTAGAATAGCTTATCTCAACAGCTTATTAGCTTAATTTTACTATTTTTCACAAAATGGGCTTTAACGAGTCCATTTAAGGGCGCGTTAACAATTTTTGATCCAAGGGGTTTGGGGGAACATTGAGTTTATCAAAATCCATCATTTTAAGTCCTAATTACATTTCAAAATAGCTTTTTCACCCAGCTTATTAGAATAAGCTAAAACTAGCTTATTGGGCTTATCGGCCCAAATATAGTTTTTATGTTTCTGAAAATCCTTTGAAAACTCGTTTTGCTTTAGGCTCGTTCAAGTGATCAAACCAAGTTATTAGATCAATTTATTTATCATTCTCGTTTGTATATTAGGTAGACAAATAGTTCGTATAAAAATATTGATTGGTCATGTGTCGAATATTGAAATGGCGAGGTCAAAGTGCAGCCAAAAACTCAATGCGTATAACTTGTAAAACTTGAAAAATAAACTAAGTCTTTTAGTGAAATCGTATAGGTCCAACGAGACTTAGAAACGTGTGATTTTTATGGTGTATGCGTTAATATAATTTCAAGGTTATTACCTGTTCTCGTTAATGACATATCCAAGTAATAGTATGATACATAAAATGTATACGTTGTTTTTAGGATTTACGATTTATAAGCCTAAAGTGATTGTGCACAAACATAAACGTACGTATGTATATATATAGAAATAAGGTTTCAAGTCCTCACCTATAAAAGGTGGCGTAAAATCAAGTGTAGGGATCGTGTAATGGTACAATAGCTTCGTGGTTCACTTCACGTTCCACCAAGGGTTCAAGAGGTTCCAAGCTTGGCTTCCTAGGTTCGTTTTGAGGCATGGTACTCTTGGCGATTTGTTTGTACCTCAACGGCTCCTCCTCGTTATTATTTTTGGTGTAATGGTGCGTATGAGTGCATGTAATGACTAAGGTTGCATGGGAGGCTTATATAGGGAGTTTTTGAATGTGTAGAGACCAGATAAGCTCACAAGAGTTTGAGGTTGCATGTTAGGCGAATAGTAACGCCACACTCCACACCCAATCGCATGTTTACAAGGCTTAGATCTTGTATGATTGTTCCATGTACATTCCTGACTCCTCACAAGATGTATAGTGTTCACTTTGTTGCCATTGGGGAGCAGGGGTGGTGCTAGGGAATGTTTTGCCACGTTTTGGCCTTATCCTTCAAGGTGAGTTTGGTGGTTTACTTAGGGTGTATTCAAGGTAGTAAACGAGCGAGACAGGGAGTAACAAATATCATTTCTGCTTCTTTGTCACTAGGGGAGACGAGACAAGCAAAAATATTTGTAGGTTATGTGTAGAAATCGCAAGATAGAAGGGTGGTTTTGGGCGTGGTCGCGACAGAAAGAAAGAAAAGAAAAAGAAAATAATAAGGGTGCGTTTGGGCCTATGGCCTGGTGGGCTTATGGTTTGCGTCGGCCTAACAGAAAAAGAAAGAAAGAAAAGAGTCTGTTTGGTTTGTATTTATGTATCCGTGGCCCAATGGGTGTTGGGGGCCCACATGGTGTGTTTCCATTATCGTATCGAAGTTCAAAAATATTAGTAAGCGTTCTCGGGAAGTTTCGTAGGTTCGGGGAATATAAAAATAGTATACGGTATTTAGACGAAACGTATTGTTAAAAATATAAACGTTTTATATATATTTATCGTTCGCAATAATCATAGGTTATCTAGGTCATGTGTAAGCATCGTTCCTGGGTAAACGGTCAATCACAGTTATCGTAGTGGTTCAATACATATCATTAAAAAAAATTGTTACCCGTAAAATGGTGTTAAGTTATCGTAACATCGTTTTATTTATTCGTATGCATTTACTAATCGTAAGGGAAATTTACGAGAGGTTACAATATCAGAGGAATAATATTGTTGCTAGGAATGAACCATTGCACATGTTTGTAGGAAGTTTCATTTATTTGGTTGATTTTATTGTTGTGGAGAATTTAGGAGAATTCATTGATGAGAAATTTTCCTAAATCATATTCGGAGAACCCTTTAAACGGTTGATTACCTTTTTGGATGGGGATAAAGATTTTGTTTACCAAATGCCACTCTCGCACCCTAGGTTTAAGAATCACTCAATTGAGGCATGCAATAGAATTCCATCTATAAAGTTGTTGAGCGAGAATGACAAAAAGAAAGGACTCAAATATTCCCAAGAAAAAATAAGAAATATTATCATGGGTGTTTAGAGTTAAATGATGACTATAAGAGAGATGAGGCAACAATTAGATGGCTCACACTTGGGTATGTGAGAATAAGTGACACGTAATAGAGCATGACTTTGAGTCTAGCTACAAGACTCGTTAATAAAGAAAAATGCTTCTTGGGAGGCAACCCAAGCCTTATTTGTTTGTTTGTTTGTTTATTTGATTTTATTTGCTTCCGTATGTTTGTTTGATTTTCATTGCTTATTGTTCATGTATCAAACATTTTGTTAAAATGCTTTATTTTGTTTTTAACTTCGACTTGATCAATATAAAGTTATTTTGCAAAAAGATAAGTGTAAGGGAAATCTAAATTTGTTTTTAAGAACGGTTTGAGCATGAACGATAGCAATGAGATATAAACATACATATTAATACTTGTTTGAGTGATGAAGCAAAAAGTGTACCGCTTTTGGGGGGTCATTTAAGGCCAAAGTCGAGATTATTTGATCAAATATTGCCCAAAATCATTCCTTTTGTCATTTTAGGTACTTTTGAGAGGAATTTTACAAAAGGAAGCATTTTGGACTTTTTTGGAGTGAAAAAGTGATTAAAACGACAAAGTCTCAAAAGCATGCTGGAAATTGCACTTGACGGTGTCACAAGGTGCTAGTGACGGCGGCCTGAGTTGACAAAAGGGTGGATAAATCAAATACACGTGACGCACCAGAATGTTTTGTGAAGGGGTCGTGATGCCGTACAAATTTGTCAAGGCCATCAAGAGTAACTGCAAAGAGTGACGGCCCAGAACCCATAAAGAGTGACGGCGTCAGAAGTGGATCTAGGCAATACGAGTTTATTTTGGCGGCCAGTTGACGGCGTCACACATTACTCTTGACGCCTTCAGAAGACAAAATCTATATATAGTTTTCTAGTTTTCATTCATTGTGTGCAACTTTGAGGGAATAAACCCTAGACGAATTTTACAGCTTTTTCAAGGGTTTCAACCCTTTGTTTCTTCCATTCTTAATTGAAGATAAGTACTTTACCAAATTATTCAATATGTCTATGTTTTGTTTGATTATATCTTACGCTTGTCTTCTCTTTAACATGCTAGGCTAGGTTTTCTTCGTGTTTGCTTAGATGTAATGAAACTTAGATATTGATTATGGGTTGGTTGGTTGTTTGTTTATAACTATTGTGGATGAATGAATTCGATGTTAGGCTTAAGAAAACTGGCAGACTTCCATTTGGTAACTTGCTTGAACGTCTTAAGAAACATGATCAGAGGTGTACTACAATATTTTGGTTGTATTTAATGCGTAGGTAACTACTAATGAGGCCATGTTAAGAGCTAGTAGTCGGCTCGACATAGGAAGAGGTAGAAGCTTATAGAGTTAGGAAAGATCATACACGGCCCTACGAATGGTATTAAGGAATATAACCCGTCATCCATGCAATTGTAACAAACTAATTAACCTGTAAAAGATAGTTAAGGAGTAGTGAAATCTAAGTAAACACAATTCTCTCTCATTATTGTCTACACCACAAATTAGTTTAAGTTTATTTTATTTTATTTTGATTGCATCTTTAGTTATTTGGGTTAGTTGATTAGCAACTAATTCCGCCCACTCCTTCCAAAACCGAGATTTTGCTTGCTTTCCTTAAAATATAAAAATACAAAAAGAATCATCCCTCACCTCTAGACCTAGTTTTAGTGAGTTTTAACCCTAGCGAACACTATTCTTTGAGTTGAACGATCAATCCCCCAGTACTTGTCACTATACTATACTACAACGAATAGGTACACTGCCTGGTGGGGATTGCAAGCTTCTCAAGATCCCTTGAGAGGTAAAACCTTTTGCGAGGGCGCAATTCCACGCATCATTGAGTCAAATGCTTGTATCGAGTCATAATGGTTGTTTTGCAGAATTCCAGGAATTAGAACATAGGTTTTTCCAGAAATTTTTCAGAAACAAAATAAAGAATTCCGTCTGGTCAAATCTAACCGCATCAGGCATCACCTGACGACGTCAGGTGTAATTTTCTGGAAATTTTGCAGGTTTTGTTTTTCTGCCAAAATTGTAAAGTTTCATGAAATCTGTATTTTATAAACTCCAGGAATCTGCAAGCAATCATTCCACAAGCATTATATCTTTACTTGCTTTCTAAGATTTAATTTTGATGTAGATTTATCGCTGACTTTATGCGAGGTTTTCTTGTTTGTTTTCTCAGCTAATTAACAGGTTATATTGGACAAGAAGATGTTCATGGAGAATCAAGCTTTTGGAGTTGCTTTAATCTTGAAGTTTTCACATTTTCTTGGAGGAGTATTTAACCATGTCACTACATCATCCACATCGAACGAATCAGGGGAGTATTTGTTTCATTGTTTCATTTTCCTTTACTTTTACTTTCTTTCAATTGAACATTGGGGACAATGTTCAGCTTAATTGTAAGGGGAGGGTAAATGAAGATTTCTTAGAGATTACAATTGCACTTGATTTTTATTTTGTCCAATAGTAGATGTGTAATAAAACTGAGATAAACACTTGTTAGGGTAATTTTAGTACCAAATTTAAAATTTTTTTGCGACATGTAGGAGTGAAACTTTAGTCTTCATAAGTGTCTCATGGATAGGAGTTATATGACTAGCACAAATAAACCGTACCACTCAAAAATTTCCACCCCAAATATGTAAGGTTCGCCCCTAGTACACCCCTCAGAGCCTATCTTTTTCGTTTCTTACTTTAAGCATCTTACTTAAAGGAAGAATTTGTTTACAATCCACCCCCAAATGTACACCCAAATCACCTTAGCCTTCCTTGTATGCACTCATCTTTAGTGCATTATTGTTACAACATTAGTTTAAACCCTTTGTTAATTGTCTAATTGATTACATAGTTGCTAAGTCGAGTCATATCTTGTACATATTGTTTTGGGACGATTGGGACTCATGGGTAAAGTACTATTGTTATGGAGTAATGGAGAAGAACATCATTTATTACCCCCATATGTGCATTAATATTTTAAAGTACTCCAAGTGTTTTGATTATCTTGATTTGAGTCATTAGATTAGTTACATGTAAAGTATGTAAAAGTTCAAGTGTAAGGGGAGAACCGAGCCCCCTTGATGTATGATTTTGGATGGTAGGTTAAGAACGTATGAATAAAATCAAGAAAAACGAAAAAAAAATATAGAAAAAGAGAAAAACATACAGACTACCATCTCGTTTCCTTTTGTTCTCATTTGAGTATATGTTATTTATTTATTAGCCTAAGTTGAGTCGAGTCTTGGCTTAGCAATGCCACATTGTACATGTAATTAACTATGATAATTAGCTTGCCACCAGTAAAATATCCCTTTATCCAACAAACCGTGTTTTCCATATCCTTACACTTAACGTTATAACCCTTTAAAAAGACCTCTTTGATAGTTTTCCTAGGTGCATACGCCAAGTGGTGGAGGTTTTTTATCCTTTCCCAAGCCTATGGTAATCTATTTGCTATGACAGGTTTATTTTTCCATTTCCATTAGTTATATTTTGTTTTTATGACACCCAAGAGATGAGAGTATCCAAACACTATTTGTGAGGTGCTAGTATATAATCTTCGTGCTTGTTTTGATTAAGGTGGAATGATCATGTGTTGTAATTACTTTTATATTAGGGTTAAATGACCCCTAGCTTGTATTTTGATTAGAATAAAAGCCCATTTGCTTGAGGACAAGCAAATCTCAAGTGTAAGGGTATTTGATGAGGCAAAATTTGTTACGCTTTTAAGGGATCATTTAAGCCTTAAGTCGTGATAATATGATCAATTATTACCCTAAATCGTTCCTTTTGTCATTTTAGGTACTTTTGAGAAGAATTCTGGAAAACATAGCATTTTGACGTTTTTGAAGCATAAAGTGAAAAAAACAACAAAGTCAAGAATCCAAGCTGGAAATTACACCTGACAGTGTCACCTATTCCTAAGGGACGGCGTCAGCCTTTGTGACAAGAGGTAGAAATTACTTTTACACTTGACGCGCCAGAAGACTATTTGGACATTAATACGTGACGGCGTCACCCTTTACTAGAAGAAGGCCTTCACGTGTAACTCTAAAGCGTGATGGCCCAGAACCCATATAAAGAGACGGCGTCAAGAAGTTAGATTGGGCGACAAGAAACCCTAGCTGCAGCAAGATGACAGCGTCAACCATCAAAAGATGACGTCGTCACGCTTGTAAATCTATATATAGTTTTTGATTTTTCATTCATTAGTGTGCAACTTTGGAAAGGAACTTTGTCACACAAACCCTATGTCGAATTTCAGAAGGTTTTAAGGGTTTCATACCCTTGTCTCTTCCATGTTTGATTAAAGCTAAGTAATCTATCAATCATTCAATATGTCTATGTGTTGTTTGATTTTATCTTATGCTTGTCTTTCTTTTAACATGCTAGGCTAGGTTTATTTGTGTTTGCTTATATGTAGTGAAACCTAGTTATTGATTATTGATTGATGGTTGTTTGTTAATTGTTGTTGGGTGATTGTTAATCAATGTTAGGTTTAATAAAACTGGCTAATCTCCTATTCGGTAACTTGCTTAAACGTCTTAAGAAACATGAATCGGATGTGTACTACGATTTTAATGGTTGTATTTAATGCATAAGTGACTATTAAGAAGGCCATGGTAAGGATACTTAACGTGTCGCCATAGGAAGAGATAGAAGCTTATAGAGTTGGGGAAGATCGTACAAGGCCCCACAAATGGTATTAAGGAATCCAACCCGTCACCCATGCAATTGTAACAAGCTTATCAATCATTAAAAGATAACTAGGGAGTAATGAAATCTAAGTAAACACGTTTTTCTCCATATATAGTTACACATTTTATTTTATTGTCATTTTATTTTTATCGCATTAGTAGTTATTTGGGTTAGTTGACTAGCAACTAATTCCGCCCCTCATTCCAAAACCCGAGATTTTTACTTGCTTTCATAAAACATAAAATAAAAAAGGATCATCCCTCACCTCTAGACCTAGTTAGATTGATTTCAATCCTAACGAACACTATTCCCTGTGGAGAACGATCAATCCCCCGGTAGTTGCCACTTCACTATACTACATCGGTCAGGTACACTGCCTGGTGGGGATTGTAAGCTTCTCAAGATCCCTTGAGAAGTAAAAATTTCGTGTAGACCACAATCCGCACATCAAGTGCTTACCGGGTATAACCCAGATTTGTTATTTCTGTTATCGAGTCTGTCAGACTTGCACTTCGATATGGTGCATCCATAAAAAGGATGCGCTGTATCGACAGTACAGGTCATATATATCCCTTTATTTTTCTGAATCTAATTTTTATTTCTTCATTTTGAACTATCTGTAAGTTATTTTGATGCAGCGTATCCAGGTTTAAGGATACTTCGTATGAAGTTCCTGACTCATATTTTATTCCAGGCTCGATACGGCACATCCCTTCCCATGGATACGGCATATCGACTGACCTGATGAAATTTTTTAGTTTTTAATTTTTAATTTTTAGTTTTGTTTTCACTAACCATCGATTAATCAGAGACGTACTAGCTGTGATTTTCATGATTACTAACACAGGTTGTCTATAAGAAGGGGTGGTTCACATACATTCTGTATTTTCTGTGTGTTGTAGCCATGTTGGCATTCAGACACCATTACACACATAAAAAAAAGTTGCTCACAAACGCATCATGAAGAATCATACCGAGCAAATCTCAGGGGAGTTTTTCATTCTAATTATTTCTATTTCCCGCTTTTTTTTTCATTTTAAACAACGAGGACGTTGTTTATCTTAAGTAGGCGGATGGAGAATTAGAACGTCACTTGTCCTTATGTTTCAAAAAATTTCTTAATATGTGCTTAATATGCTTAAATTTAACATTTTTCTAGCATGTTTTTTGTGAAATTTAAGTTGCATAACCGCACACATAACCCTTATTTCCATAATGTAAGAATTTTGCCTTATCCATTTCTCAATATTTTACCCAAATTCCACAAAAATATGAGTGTGGCGGCGACTTATAGTAAACTTTAGAACATGACTTGTATACTATTCGAGACCACCATAATGAGTATTATAGATATAACTAGAGTGACTTGTCTAACTTGGTAAATTTCTAGGATTATACCCAAATAGCCTACATACGTTGTGTCATATTAATAAACTACATTGGTTAGTTAATCCTCATGTTAAACCCTTTTGTTACTCTCATCTATAGAGTAAGATAACCCTAGAAAAGCCCTCAGAGCCATTCCTTTCGTTTCTTACACCAATATTCAAATGTTTCATTACACCCTTACACCTTAGCATACCCTGTAAATTTAAGTCTGTGGTTAGTTACTTGTGTAAAGTGTGTATTTTCTGTGTTACGGGAATTGCATAATGCAATTGGAATGTGATAGTAGTTATTTTTATTTTTATTTTTTGTGTGTTTGCTGCTATCACTATTATTTTTTTAATTTGAAGAATAAAAAAGTATGAAAAAATTATCCAGATTTGCTATGATGATGATGTGATGAAAGTTTACACCACTAGTATGTTAAAATAAATAAATCAAAAAAATCAAAAAAATAGAAAAGAATAAGAAAGAAGATGTTGGTATGTGTTATAAACCAATGATGTAAAGTTATGCACTAGTAGAGATATCGCTACTGCCTGTTGTATTATATTTATTGATTACAAGGGAGTTGGCCATTATGGGAACACCAACTAAGGTTTACTCTTTGATTAAGACATTATTGAGTCTAATTCGTATATACCTACTTAAAGTGTGAGTTTCCATGTTAAAGCATGAGTTAGTCTATGATTTGTGTATTTTTTTATGGGAAAGTTGGGAAGTAATTAACCACATTTGTTTGGACTTAATCTATTTTTTTGTTTATTTTATTTTACACTAATTTTATGTATTTCCCAAAGTTTAATCCCTACCGTTTACCAAGTTACTGTATTCGTTGTTAGCTTTTGAGTATCCGGATACAGTAATTGCTTAGTAAGAATGTCAAGTGCATGAATAAGGTAGTGACCATACGAGTTTTTGAGAAATCAAATAAAGCGTCGGCGATCTAAGGTTCTACCTTGGTGACCATCCGTTGTTTGAGGAATCAAGGACTCGCTCCAGCGATTTACTAAGTTTGTGTAGGAGATGTTTGAACAAAGCCAGGTCTAACCCTTAAGCCTTATCATGTCTAACCCAATTTACCACTTTATACTTGTCACTCCTTAGCTTTAGTGGTGGAGATGTTTATCCTTGCCAAGCTTATGATAGAATATTCGTCACGACCGAGCAATTGAGCGATTTACTTAAATGTTACCACATAAATTAGTTGAGTGATTTGAGTGATTTCATTTTCCTATTTTCTGAGGCGTTTGGTTATGCAATTATGATTAAAACGAATGAGTGCTTAAAACTACAAAAATAAATCCTAGACTATGTTTAGATACATTTTCATAAGTTTAAATAAAAGGTTTACTTGAGGACAAGTAAAGTTCAAGTGGGGGGATATGATGATATCAAATAACTACATTTTATTGGCATCATTTATCCTATGTTGTCCGCTTGTTTTATATTATTTTATATGAGAATTAATACTTAATCGCTTACTTTTGTAATTCTCATTTATAAATGTGTATTTGGTAAAAGTTAGCTATTTTGGACGTAAATTGGAGCAAAATGGATCAAGTTGAAAAAGTCTACAGAATTGAAGGAAGATACGCTGTATCATTCTAGACAAATATGCCGTACATCAAGACTTAGACGATTATAAAGACCATTTCCTGACTTAGAAGCTTACGCCGCATGGACTTCCCATACGCCGTATATGAAACCTTGGTCAACGTAAGAAGATCTGACTCATGCTACTCCAGATACGCCGCATGACATTTCATAGATACGGTATATCAATCTCAAGACTTCACCAGAGAATCCAAGTTACTAAAGAAACATTCACCGCATGAAGATTGAAGGTACGCCGTATCATATGGCGGTGTATGAATATTCTAGAATATAATAATCTTGTACCCACCAAAAGCTACCTAGATATGGCGTATCAACTTAATAGATACGCCGTATCGATCCTGTTATCAGAATGTATAAAAACCCCATTCGTGTGCCATTCGACATATACAATTTTACCACACATAGGCGAAGATCATACCACACAAGACACGGCCAAAAAGAAGAATTCAGAGCTATAAGAAGGTCCTGCTAGTACTTTAATTCATAGGAAGATTCGTTTAATTTGTGTAACACCCAACCCGTCAAGGGTAAAGATATCACAATAAATAGTGTCCAACAGAGCAAAACACAAGCTTAATACTTTAACAATACAATGAGTACATAGGTTACAAATGAATTCCAAAATAAGGAAAAATACAATAATAAAACAAAGTCCATTATTTAAAGAAACTCTAAGGTTGGTCCATACTCTCTCATTCCCAAAGCTAAACCCCGCATCCTAGCTTAAGTATCTGCCGCATGGAAAAGAAAATGCGGCTGAGCATAAAAAGCTCAGTGAACAGATATGAAGATAACAAGCACATCAAGTAATAAGACAAGAGAGTACGAATTGAAATTACATATGGTGTCACAAGGTATATCAAAGGACTATCAAGGTTAAGTATAAAAAGTCACCAAGGTTAAGTATCAAGAATCGTCAACTGTAATAGCAAGGATTAACAAGTTTCAAGGATCGTCAAGTATAATGTCAAAGGTTAAGTATAATATCAAGGTTTAACAAGTATAGTATCAAGGGTTAACAAGTTTCATGGTTTTCAAGAATTAATAAGGGTCAAGTATCAAGAATTAGCAAGTGTCAAGTATCAAGTGTCAATAAGTGTCAAGTATCAAGAATTAGCAAGTGTCAAGTATCTAGTGTCAAGTATCATGTATCAAGTATCAAGGCTTTCAGTATTTAACCCCCAGGCACAACAAGTATCAAGTCAAGTATATCAAGTCAAGTATCCCAAGATAGAGTAGCTAGCTCCTAAGATGTGAGGGGTTTCAATGCACACAAACCCAGTCACCAAGTATATAATGTAGTCCAAGTCATACTCAAGATGGCCGTAGCCCAAGCAAGTAACAAGTCAAGACACGACTAGGATGCATCCATACGCCCCTGCAGGCCAATAATAATAATCATAGCAGTAGTCGATAACAAGTATCAGGGACGGTGTAGTACATCTCTCCAACTACACTAGAGTATATAACATTGGTGCATCAATGCTATGGTTGTGGCTACTCCACAACAAGTAGCTCCTGGGTAAAATACTGAAGGGTCAAGGGTCAAGGTTCAATATCAAGTACAAGTGGTCAAATCATAATCAAAGGTTCAAGTTAAGGTTCAATATCAAGGGTTCAATATCAAGGGTTCAATATCAAGGGTCAATATCAAGGGTTCAATATCAAGGGTTCAATATCAAGTAATATAAAAGAGAAAGAGAATAGTCATGAGAGAAATAGTTGTACTCTTGCTGAAAGAGTACGGAATATCTGTACCTCAGTCCAATTGCACAAGCAAGTCACAAGTCAAACAGAGAATGGGTCACTCCCACTTCACCGAACCTAGAAGATAATGAATACGAATCAAGACGAGTCCGAATTACTCAAGTTACCTCTTTTAGTTATCTTTTCATTTTTAGAAACTTTCCATATTTAGCAGCTTTCTATTTTAGGTAACTATCCATATTTAGTAACTTCCCACTTTAAGTAGTTTAAGCATTTTAGAAGACTTTCTATTTTTAGTAAGTTTCCTTATTTGGAATGTTTCCAATTTTAGAAGGTTTCTATAAATAGTACTTTCCAAGAATAGCAGGTTTCCATAATTAGCAGATTCCCAAATTTAGCAAATTTCCAAATGTTGACATATTCTTATAAGTTAATCTTATCATATTATCAAGTTTCATAGCCTCGTTTGTTACGGATTTCATTTTATAGACATTTCCCGATATTAGGGTTTCATTATGTCACCGAGCATGTTTTAGGGTTAAAAGTGTCAATTTCACAAGTTAAAGGTCACAATAGCATAAATTTATATTATAACACATTAGCATAAGTCAACTACAACATTTAAAAGCACACTCCAAGAGGGACATGCAATAAGCCACCAAATCATCAAGTTAACACATTAGACATATGCATATAAAACGACCGGTTTTCTAACATAATTTAGCCCACTAAACAAATTTTTAAAGCATATCAGAATCCCAAAATAAAAATCACCAAAATTATCACAGAAGTACATATGTCTTGAGAGTCTACATGAATTTTCCCAGATTTTATTTTTAAGTGTAACTCCATATGAAAAATCGTTTTCCCCAGACCTACCCAGAAAATTAACTGCACAAACATGCAGAAAGTTTGCACTTAAAATACCCGTTTACACACCTTACAAAAATTCACAAAAATTCCAGGAAGTCACAGATAACCCAAATATTACCCCAGTAAAACGAGAGCTCCTAACTCCTTACAGTTTGAAAATGAAAAATCAAAAACTACTACTGAATTAAATTTCTGCAAACACAGATTTGACATATCATCACACAAAATTCAAAAATACACCCAAATCAACCTCAATCACCTCCAAATCAATTGGAACATTTAATTAGGACCCTAAAATGAGTTTACAAGCAAAAATTATGAATTAAACATTTACCAATTTCGTTTTATAATGCACACATTCTCAGCTATCAAATCTGTCCATAATTTCAATAGATAAAAACCAACTTCCTTTACCCCTTTTAATCCAAAAACCAACCAACTAATTATCTAATTCACATCATCTCATCATTATAAACATGTTATCATCCTCAAATATCAAAAACAATCATGAACTCATGTTACCAAATTATATTCGATCCATATGCATTCAAAATCCCATTTTTATCAATTTCCTCATCAAAATTAATATTGGTCTATTTATGTATATTGTGTATATCAATTCATATCTTTTTGATTCTTGCGTATAATTATATTCATGATGAAAAGAAAACAAGGAATTAATCAAGGATGCAAGAAAAATACCAAACCCTTCAAGGGATTTCTTATGGGTCGAATAGGATGAGAAAACAATAAGCAAGCCTTCAAGAGCCTCCAAATGAACCCCAATGTACACCAAATCGTCTCACGAACACGTAGAATTAATCACCAATATTTCTTGTTCAATATTTTTGATGGATTAAGGGTGAGGAATGATGGTTGTGGCGTCAATATGAAGAACCAGGGAAAGGGATGACTTATTTTTAGGTTTCTAGATTATTTTGGAAGGATATAAATCAAATTAATGATAATTGCAATATTTTAGGGAACCCCCCCCCCCCCCATTAGGCCGGTTTTTCATGTGTAGATAGGACCAAAAATTTTATTTTTTCATTAAAAATACTTTAGGTTATATTTTGGTATTTATTTTGTAAGTAGTGTACAAATTTTAAGGTTTTTGGACACCGTTCGGTCACATAACGTGCAATATTTGTTTCTTAATCCAAATTTCACATTCTTGAGTTCATAGGATGTTGTAGTAGCTCAATTATCATTTACTTGAAGTTACATGATCATGTTTGTGATCGTACGATAACCGTTTTTGATTTCGGGCTTGTTTGGTAAACGTACTTAAATCTTCAAAATTTCAAATTGGAGGGTATTTTGGTAATTTAATCATGATGTGAAAAATGTGGGTTTTACAGAACATGTCCCCCTCAAAAGAATTTTCGTCCACGAAAATGAAAGAAGGAATAACGCAGCAAAACCAAACGAACGTCTACCAGGCTACAAAGGAAAATGGGGGTAGCTGGCTCGCATAAACTCCTTGGCCTCCCAGGTCGCCTCACGCGGTGGATGGTTCTTCCAAGGAACTTAACAAAATGACAAACATATTTCCCATGACTCTCTCCTGTCTATCAAGAATGGCTTTCGTTTTTTTTTCTTCTGGAAGTGACATATCTGGTTGAATCTGATCACAAGGGTATGACACCATATGTAGAGGATGATAATTGTTTCTTCTGGAAAGCTCATATGGGAATACGAACAAATTTTCAAGTCAAGTTAACTGTATCAAGCAGTAGAGATCTCTTCAAAGAGCTTGAGATTTGTAACCGTTGTATCGAGGTCAACAGAATGCAAAATCAAGAGTCCAGTTTTATCCAATTATCTAACGATGAATGCCGAGTCAACGCGTAGGTAGAATGAACCTAAAATCTCACAAGTTACAGAAATTCAACGGAGATCAATTTCTAAACTTCTTAGATACTTCCCAAGATATCCTATGACCACAATAAGTGCACGTTATATGATGTAAGTATTATCACGTTGGCCAGGCGTCATAATACTAGCATCATATAAATATGCCCTCATAATTGTCATACTTTATCACGAGTCGTAGACAAACAAGTCAACCTTAGTTCACCTATTACTTCTATCATCCAAGAGGTCAACCGAAATCAAGCGTCATAACCAGGAGGAACATTCAATGACAAAGTAATTTGAAGTCTCAATGAATGACTAAGGGAAAACAAAACTATTCGCAAGAGTAACGAAAATCTAATCATATCAGCAAGTAAGGTACGTCGTCTCCAAAAGCATCAATTTTCCCCAAAATTCGCCAAACTTTCCAAAACAAGACCATCATCAAACATACGCAGAATGAACACGGAACAGAGATGATATCGGAGAACCTAAATCATCCAAGGATCACATTACCAAGTAACAAAACTCAAGAAATTGACGAGAGTGAGCATTAGTCATCATTAACTTCATCCTTCACAAAATCAACTCATCCAACAACAAAATGGATTGTTCCAAAACCACCCATTCAAAACATCAATTCTTTTCAAGTTCAAGTAATCTGTCTTCTTTCGTCTATCAATCTGGAAATGAAACAAAACTATAAACTTGAGTCTGATCATCAAGCCTTCTGCAGTTCTTTTTGGAATGCGATGGAGTAAGGTGAATTCCTGACACGATCTTTAAATCTCTTCCTCATCCAATCTGCTTCCGCTCTTAATTCATCTTAGTACAATGAAGATGAATTGGGAAGTGAGACTGCATGTCTTCATCAGCTCCAGGTTTGCCACTTTGACCAGCTCTTGTTCCCTGCATTGCCAACACTTCTGCCTTGTAAGGAGTGTCTTCACTCTTCATGGTAGCCATTATTGTTGTCCATTCCAGGTCAGGCAGTGAAGTTAATCTTCTCATAATTTTCTAGTTGACGCACAATGGTAAGCATCTTCCAAGATTCTTCTGTAAGATTCAAAAGACTAGCTTTTCAAATTTATTGTCGATCTTGATCATTTGGTGATAGTTTCAGATCTTGCGGAATTTAAAGAGATATTCTAATCTAAGAACACCGTTTGTCCAACAATTTTCAATCTCCCAAAATGCACAAGTGGTCGCCAAATTTCTACCAAGGTCTGGAAAACTAGAAGGGGGGGTTGAATAGTTTTACGCCTTTTTAATTTATTATAAAAGATTGTTAGAGTGTTTTCTTTGTTTTCAAAAATTTAGATTCGATAATATGTGATCACATGTCTTGCACAATATAAACAACAATTAATATGTACGATATAGCAATAATAATGTAAGTAAAGAGATAAATGAGAGATGGAAAGATCGAACCGCGAGACACGAGATTTATAGTGGTTCAGCTACAAGGACACCTTCCTTGCCCTACTCCACTCCCCAAGCACCTAACTCGAGAGTTTTCTTCACTATGTCAACAAGCTCCCTTATGGCGGAGAAAACCTTAAATATCAATGTACACACCACAACTTCGTCACAACTTGATCACAACTTCTACACAACTTCTTCACACCAATCTACTTCACCACTTACTAATTCACACCTATCTACTTCACACCAATCTTCTCCACACCAATCTTCTTCACTACAATCTACTTCCTAACTCTTCTCCTTCACAACAAGCTACTAACCAATCACACTATTTATATACCTAGCTAAACTATCTTCTATCAAATATTCACAACTAATTACACAAAGAGATAGATACAATGGATGATGCTCTAACAACTTGGATGTGTAGATCACAACAAGTTGTAATACTTCTTGTCTTGAGGGATAGAAGTATTCTTCTCTTGCACTTGAGAGGATGATGTTTGGATCACATTGAAACAAAGATTTATGAATGTATGATCAAAGGTTTAAGAGAATAGAAATGGAGATCTAGAACAGAAAGTTTAGGAGTGCAAAAGGTGAGAAAAATCTGTGAAATGAACCAATATTTATAGAGACAAAAGTTACTATTTAGGAGCATGCCGGTCCCCTTAATTCATGGCCCGTCCCCTTAATTTTAAGGGGACCGCCCCTTATAATTAAGGGGGCCGCCCAGCTGTAACGGCCAGAAACTTTGTCATTTAGTGGGGAAAGTTTATTTGGTGAAAAACTAACTGATTTTGGTTAAAAATTTGAATTCATATATTTAGTATGATTAAAACATTTTTCTTTATTACCAAAAGTGTTTTTCAAAAATATATAATATGTTTATATAATTAAATAAACTTTGTAATAATTAATTAAATAAAACAAAAGAGAAGACATAGTCCTATATTGCCTAAGAGAGCACTTGGACTTGCTTGCAACCCACGGTTGAGTGTTTTATTTGCTTGATGGGGAACATAAGCATAGAGCTTAGTTGTTAGATGGAGAGGGATATGGAGTGGGGTATGGAGCGGAAGAGGTGGATCTTACGATGTTGTATCGAGTTAAGGGTGGTATTGGATGAGGACGAGTGAGAAGATATTCAATCCAAGAAATATCTTCACTCAAGTAGAGAATTTTTTTTTGAAGAAAGATGCAACAAGGGCAAAAGTGAGTGTAGTTTGTAACTTGATCCAAGTTGAGAGAATGAGGTAGGCAATTTGCATAGGGTGATGATGGAGTTTGCCCTTTGTTGCATTGTGCATGATGCATAGCAAGGAGATCACTAAGATCATGGATTTGGGTTATTTCATCACGAAACTTTTGCTTTTCCGTGGCAATGTGGAGAGAATCATTGTGTTGATATGGATGAATTGGGTTTGTGTTGTTAGAATTGTAGTTTGATGGTTGATCAAACTTGTATGGATCATTATAGGTGGTTGGAGGATGAGATGTGTAGTTTGGCATGAAAAAAGATGTTTGGCCAATGTTGTTTGGTTTGTAGAGAGGATCAATTTTGAAAGCTTAAAATTCGAGTGATACAGCTATAAATTTATGTTGTATAATTAAATTATTCCCCCACATATATATATTTAGCACGTTGAATTAGATAAAAATTCATTTGAGAACCAAACTTTATCTAGATACTAAGGGATCAATCTCCACACTTCGTCTCCTTCTCATCCAATGGATGAGATTAAATTCCTTCTTTAAACTAGAAGGGTATTTTTGTCTAATATATATATACAGGGGCGCAGCTACATAGGGGCCGGGGGGCGCCCGACCCGCCGAAATTTTTTTTGCGATGTAATGGTATATAGTTTTCGTGTAGAAAAATTTCGGTATATTCGGTTTCGACCACCCAAAATTTCGGTATTACACAAAAAATAGCATTAGGAAAAAAAATTTAGATCCCGACCCCCCACTGAAAATTTTCTAGCTTCGCCACTGTAATATATATATATATATATATATATATATATATATATATATATATATATATATATATATATATATTCTAATAACTTCCATTCAATCACACACACACTTGTGTGTTTTCTTCGTTTCATTATTTTCTCTCTCTACAGCATTAATACAAAAACAAGACAACACAAATGGATCTAGATTCGATAGATCTTCACAAACAACACGAATTTATCTTCTTCAATTCATCAATTGATCATCTTATCATCTTGTTTTTCAATTTGTTAACATCAAGTTCATATTCTTCTTATTATATTCATCCAATCTTTTTTTTTTTTTTTTTTTTTTTTTTTTTTTTTGAATTCATGTGAATAAGCTTATGAATTAGAGGAAATGAGAGTTGTATGAATAAACGTGTGAATTAAATGAAATTTTGTATGAATAAGCTTATAAGTTAGATGAGAGTTATGAATAAGCTTATGAATTATTGTGACTTGAGTTTATTGTGATGAATTATAAGCTAACTTATTAGCTTATTTTCATCACATCTTGTTGTTTTATCATTTTTAGCTGATTCTTGTGAATAAGCTTGTGAATTAGAGGATAAGAGAGTTATATGAATAAGCTTATGAATTAGAGTAGAGTTAGTGTGAATAAGTTGTATTATTAGGTAGTTTTATAATCTGAACAACTTATTATTTAGCATTTAATTGAATAAAGTTCCTGGTATAAGCTGATCTAAGCAGGTATGAAGTATATCATATATGATTTTAGCTTGGGTTAATGTGTTTATAATCGAGGTTTTGTTTGATGTATTATATGTGATATCACATGTGATATTTTATTTTGTTAGATGTATCATATATGATATCACATACTATATCATACACTCTGTTTTATTTGATATATCATATGTGATATTTTACTTTTTGTCATGAAACAACTTATTTATGTTTTCATTTTTTTAATTTTTTGTTTTTTCTTACAAATATGTGCAAAAAATCTAATGACACCGACGTTAAAGAACGACAAGGTCTGGAGTAGCTTGTTGGAGTTGCAAAGCCGCTTGTAGTTGTTGTTTAAGGAGAGGAAGAGTTGTTGTTTAACATGATCATCACTAATTTATCAAACCATTATACTTGAAGTTTTCTGTTCTAATGCATTTATTTACAAGTGATTATGAATGTGTGAAATAAAACTTAAACAAAATAGATATAATATCAGAAATCACATTTGTAAATGTTTCGCCATTTTTATTTCAATATAAACATCATGACATAATACCAAAAAAGTTAAACCATATTAGCAAGACATTGTACCAATGGTTTACAAAATTGTCCGTAGACGTCAAAACTCCATATAGAGATTACAAGAAAAAACGAAGAATACATTTTAAACGTGAAATGAAGATTCATGAGCTTCTTCATTGAGCTTCTTGGGCCTTTGGATTCTTGTAATGTTCAAGATGCCTTGAAAACAGCCTTCTCTACACAAATAAGAAGATTTGATTAATTTTTCAAGCACATAATCATATATGATATATTATAATGGTAAAGAAGTTAACTTAGAAGCAGATTATCATATATGATATCATACACACAACTAACTTTTAATTACTCACTGATGATGTACCCTCCGATCATGTCGAAGGACCCCCCCCCCCCCTTTGAGTATGATCGCAACCTACATAATCGAAGGCTCTGGCTAGCCTCCTAAAACTTTCTTTGCCGTAAAACTAGTCACCTATGATCTAGTTACCAAATGGGAATTCGCCAATCGAAGGATTAAACCCTTCGTGGTACGATAAGTCATTAGGATGGTGCATGTGCCATGACAAAATATCGCCAAGACCAAGTCTTACCCACGTCCCCTCTTTCTCTTTAGCTCCCCCGCTAAACTAGGAGGAGTGGGACATTACGCCCTTGTGGCCACCTCACGTCATGGGACTCCCCCATGATCTCCAGAATTTGTGCTAACACTCTCCAAGGTTATTTCGTCCCTATAAATAGCCTTGGACAAGTTGGGAATCTTGTATGCAATCTATCCTACTTTACTTTACTACATTTTTCACCTAAATTCTCATACCAAGTACTTATTCACACGCCGGAGGTGGTTCGCAGGGTCCAACCCCTGCGCAATCACTTAAAGTAATGTTTTAGTATTTCTTATTTCAGGTTATATCCAAGCTTGGCGCAATCACAACACCCTTTATACCCTTTGATCTCCATCGAAGGCATGGTCGTGCAATTTATTGTACAATCAGTGGTGCCATCCGTGAGACCCGCTACAATTAGTCCCGTTATTTACAAGCAAATAACCAGTCAAATATACCTGCTACTATTCCGGCATGAATCCAGAAAGAGAACTTACACCTCCACCGGGTTTCTCGACCTTAACACCAATACCATCAACTGACCCTAACAACCTTCTGCCAATTACGGCCTCCACATTCACTACACGATCTAATCCAGAAATAACGCCCAATCACCATGCTTCTACATCTGCTCATCATGAGCCTGTCATTAGCCCTGCCTTCGTTGAAGCCAACTTCGAAGAGTTGGAATCATTACTAAGGGCCCGTAGGAGACACGTCCGGAACACAAAAATGCGCAGGGAGTTGGAATACTCCAGCGACGATTACGATGAGGAGATGGAAATGGAACCAAGGCCTCAATCGCAGGGGGTCACACACTCAGCTATGAGAATAGGATCCCCTTCCAGCCGAAGAACCAATGGAAGGACTGTTAGTTTTGAAGGGATTCCTAAAAGGGCTCCCACAAGGAGAGAGGGAACTATAGCCGAAGGCTCCAATGGAAGGAGCCATCGAAGGGAAAACACGCAGGTTAATCTCCCTCCCCTATTGGCTGCTCATCTGGGTAGAAACGAAGTAGGGGTTCCGCTACAGCCTTCCCACACATCTGGCGTAGAAGGCGATCCGCCTCTATTCAATATAGGGGGAAACCTTCCTCTCAATGGTACGTATCCCTAATTCCACACTCAAACTTACCCTCCAAACCTTTACCCGCCGGTAAATGGACAGGCAAGTAACCAGAGTTACCCACAAACTACGGTATCCTTCGGTCACCCTATAGCTTATCCTCCTTACGCTATGAATAATAGTTATCCCTTTAGTATGAGCACATCTTAAAATCAATACCCTAACCAAAATCCATCCGGAATTCCCCCCAACCATAATCCGTGTCCTGGCATCCCTCTGGGCGCAGGTCCTTACAATTACTTATACTCGGAGCCTTCGGGCTCCTCAACGCCTTTCGTTAGATGGATTGAAGAATATCCATTACCCGATGGCCTGAAGATGTCTTCCCACATAGGCACTTATGACGAAAAGGGGGATCCGGACAACTTCTTGCATTTGTTTGAAGGGGCGATTAGGATGCAGAAATGGGTCATGCCCGTGGCCTGTCATATGTTTACATACACCTTGAAAGACTCTGCCCGGATTTGGTGGAATGGGCAGAAATGAGGTAGCATTGTGAATCTCGATGATCTGAAGGCCAAGTTCCAGTCACATTTCAGTCAACAGAAGAAATTCCTGAGAACTCACCTGACGGTACACAACATCAAACAGAGGGATAGCGATAGTACAAGAGCTTTTGTCACAAGATACACAGACGAAACTCTTCAGATTCTGGGGTTACATGAAGATCAACGTATCTCCGGCTTCGTACATGGTCTCCGAAACCGAACTTTGGTGGAATTCTTATCCACCGATCTCCCAGCCACATATAAAGGCCTCATGGAGAAGACATACACCTGGATCGAAGCCAAGGAGGTATCCACCAATGGAGCTCCTATTGAAAGCAGGGAACACGGTAGTAAAATCTCAAAACACCCTTCGTGGGAAGGGTCGAAGAAAAGTAAGAACCACGGCAGATTCACCCCTTACCAAAAAAGCCTCAATCATGGCCTACTAGGAAGCCTATCTAAGTTGCCAACAGAAATATTGGCGACGGAGAGGGCTGCTAAGGCTTTTGAGCCACCACCTCGCATGACAAGCAAAGGCAGAAACAGAGATATGACTAACTACTGCCACTTCCATGAAGAGGCACTAAAGACGGGGCAACTAGCGCATCTAGTGAAAGGTATAAAGAAGGGTAAGGAAAAAATATCTGACATACAGCTAGGGAAGGACACTACCCCTCAAGAAGCTCCCATCCTCATGTTCCATCAGGGAGAGCCTAATCTAAAGAGGAAGGCTACCAAAAGGGAGCTACATGAAGTAGGTGAAGTAACATTTCCCTCCGAGGTAGGAAGATACCCTTCAAATGATCCAGTAGTCATCAAAGTCATAATCTCCAACCTAGAGGTCAACAAAGTTTATATGGATTGTGGAAGCTCCTGCGAAGTAATATACGAACACTGTTTCATGAAACTGCAACCCTCAATCAGGTCAAAATGGGTAGAACCTAGGATTCCTTTGGTAGGGTACTCGGGTGAACGCTCATGGCCTCTAGGAGAAGTTCCTTTAGAAGTAACATTCGGTAAGAGAAGCTTTACGAGGACTGAAACCCTTAACTTTGTTATTGTAATAACGAAGTCCCCTTACAATTTGTTGATCGTAAGAACAGCCATGCAAAAGACGGGAATGGTGGTCTCCACCGTGCACTCAGCAGTTAAGTTCCAAACAGAACACGGTATCGGAACTATACTCTCAAGTCACAACGAAGAGGCTACAAAAAGTTCAAAAGGGGGTGTCGAAGAGGGTCCTTGCATATCCGAAAAAGAAGTAGAAGGATCAAAGGAGTACGTAGTAATAAACGAATCCCATCCTGAATACAAGGAAATAGTGGGAAAGCAACTCCCTAACACCTTCAAGAAGAGATTAGGGAAGTTACTTTAGGCTTACAAAGATGTGTTCGCTTGGTCATACTCAGACATGACGGGGATTCTGAGAATGCTCATGATTGATGGGGAGCCTTTCAACACGGAGCATAGGCTCCATGAGTCAAGAAACGTCAAACCATCTAAACAACCATGCCAAAGTATGACTCCTGAGAAGTATTAAGCCATCATCAGAGAAGTAAGCGAGCTAGTGAAAGATGGGATACTTAGAGAAGTAAAAAATTCATCCTGGGTCGCTAACCCCATAATAATCCAACGAAGGGACCCAGGATGGCACATATGTGTAGATTTCACAGACATCAACAAAGCCTGTGCTAAACACATTTGGCTTCCAATGGAGACAGATGAAAGATCCATATCTTCATTGGATTATCGGCTAAAATGCTTCCTCAGCACTGATAAAGGGTATCATCAGTTACAAATGGCAGAGGACGACGAAGAAAAGACAGCCTTTCACATAGGGAAAGCCACATACTGTTATAAGAGGGTACCTGTTGGTCTAAAGAATGCTAAGGCTACATATCGACAGCTGATAGAAAAAGCCTTCGATAAATAAGTGGGAAGGAATTTGGAAGTTTATGCTGGCTACATGGTGATCAAAAGTAAGACGGAGGAGGACCTACTCTCCGACATCGAAGAGACGTTTGCTCAGTTAAAAAGAATCAACATGAAGCTGATTCCAAAAATGTGTACCTTCGGCATCGAGGAAACTCAACCCAAGGAAAAGCATACCACAAACCGAAGGGCTCAGAACAGTCTACCAGGGTTAACGGCTAAACAGGCTCAGAATGGATCAGAAGGAGCCTATAGCCTGGAAGTTAGGCTAGAAGCACTAATTAAGTTCCTTTCGAAGGGAGCCTACGGACCTTCATCATTCTTCAAGAATTATATCATGGGTACCCGTAAAACAACCTTCTGATGGAGTAAGGAAGCTCAAATAGCTTTTCAAAGATGGAAGAATGCATGGAAATCTTGCCAACTTTCACAGTTCCAGATCATAATGAAGCGTTGTTTCTGCACCTCGCGACACCCCCCGGTGGCATCAGCGCAATACTATTAGCAGAAAGAAAAAGGATATACATTCCTATTTATTTTGCTAACAGAACCCTGCAGGAAATCGAGCAAAACTACACAAAGACAGAAAGATTAATTCTGGCCCTGGTGATCGCTGCTAGGTGTCTTCGAAAGTATTTCCAAGAACACACTATACGAGTGCTCACGGACAAACCAATAAGACGGATGCTCTCTCATCCCAATAGGTCAAGAAGAATAATCAAATGGGCACTTGAATTGGAAGAGCAAAATATCGAGTATCAGAAAGAAGACTTTGCCGATGGCCAAACGCCAACAAGTGTACTCTCAGCGCCGAATCAGTTTAGTACGTCCACTAAGAAAGAGTTCCTTGGAGCAAAAAGGATGAATAAAATACTCTATGGTAGTTCGAAGGCGGTCGGAATAGCTGCGGGTCAATCTTCCACAAAGAGCCTTCGATTAGACGAAAGGGTAGAGGCTCCCAATTTTTTTTTTCAGAGAACTCGAAACCTCTGGCACGTTGAAACATGAAGGTACCTGGTAACAAGGCCTTGACGGAGCCTACCCCCTAACTGAGTAAAACACAACAAATGAATTTTTCTCCTCTTATCTGTTCAAAGAAGAAGGATAAGCTCCAAAGGCTATATCTAATGCTTATAGTAATTGGGTCCGCATAACTCCTCTCAGGAGAGCAGCTTCAAACGACACAAAGCAGTGATAACCTTCGTAAGTCCTACATGCAAGACTTGCAATTTTAAATAGGTCTTTTGTTTTCTATTTATATATTAAATTCTTCTCTTTCGGGAAAGAAGCATTAATGGTAGGCGTCTTAGTGTTCATTTCTTCAAATGATGTAATCCTCCCTACCCACTTAATGATATTACATGTTTTCCTCAAATCTCTTGTTTTATTTGACAACAAAGATTTGCCTAGCCAAGTAATCGCAAGTTTCAATGTTCGAAGGATGGTACAAGATACTCATGTCTTGTATGTCATTAAGCATCCAATATAATTCACATTAACTTTCCTAAATAGTCTTAGGGTATTTGAAGCCCTTCGCACTTAAAGGATGAAGACAGAGCAGGTCGCAACCCTCCGTCAGCAATTAAATTATACGATTGCTATAAAATCTTGGTTGAAAGTACACACAATAAGGCTCTCTATTTTAAGCCTTAGGATGTATATTAACGTTTACTAATAAACGATAAAGATATAAACAAGGATGGGAATACACCCACCTTTTGCATTCAAATACTACTAAATGCAGCACATAAGTTAGCTGCTCAAAAGATGATAGATATTGTTTGAAGCAACATAAACAAGAAACATAAATTTTTCAAAGTGTAGGTCATAGCCTACGCAGGATAAGTTAATACTATCTTAAGGGTACATGCCACCCTTGGGGCCAAATTACTGCAAACACTGCAACCTTCACTTACCTAGAGACTTGGGGCTTTCTTGTTGAATGGGGGGTGCCTCAGGATTTGCTTTGCTGGGGGAGGATGCCTTCTCCAAATCAGTCTGAGGAGAAGGAGGTTGCATGGCAGAACACTTGTTACTTGGAAATTGGGGCTTCTCCGAGGCTACCTTCGGAGATGAGGGCTTCTCAGGAGTTGTCTTCATTGATGAAGGTTTCACAGGGGTATCTTTCTTGCTCACAGATGATGGCTTCACCCTGCGGGGCTTCTTCAAAAGGAGTGTCTCAACAGAAGCCATCGGATCTTCGGTCGCTTCGACAAGGAAGGGGTACTTTGCAGTTGCAAGGATGTTGCTGGCTTGATCATACTCCGCCTCATGAATGGAACGGTAATAAGGAACCTTCGATAAATCCACAGGCTTACCAGTTGCAGCAACCTCCTCCAATGTAGTGCATTTCCCGTGATAGATGCCGGCATTGATAACATCACCAATCACTTTCCCTACCTCATCACTGTGATATAACTCCATTGCCATATAAGGAATGACCTTCGAGACCACAGCATCCCTGTCTTTTTTAAGCGCCTTATACTTACGCTTGAAGCCATCTAGTTCTTCACGTAACTTGGTCTCTTGTTCAACCATCCTTGACCTCTCTTCCTCGAAACCCTCACATTTGGTCTCTAACTCAGCAATCTCCTCTTTGTACCCTACCACCTTCGCCTCCTCCTTTCGCAGCTTCTTACATCCTGATTGAGCTTTCTTTAATTCTTTCTCCAATTCTGTGATATCAACATGGAGGGCTTGAACAAGGGGATTCTTCTCATGATCCCTCATAGCCTCCTCATACTTGGCTTGAATCTTCGAAAACCCTTGATCCTTCTTCTTTTCTCTTGCCAGAATGGCATCCATCTTTTCCCTAGCAGTTGCAAGGGTCCGCACCACCTCCCTTGTACAAGCATTTAGATGATTGTTCAGCACAGCTTGTCTTGTATAGCTTTTATCGTGCAAATCACACAACTCCTCAATGGGCATACTAGTTAAGGTACTCCTCCAACTAGCAGGAATGATGTGCTCAACAAGACGATGGCAGGCCGAAGCGTTGGGAAGCTCTTTGCTATTAGAAAGACCTGTACAGTTAGAATGAATTAAAAGGTGCATAAATGTACTCCCGCTAAAATAATAGCATATGTGCTTACCATGGATGTCTTCATTCTCAGACAACACTTCAACAGCCTTTTGGGTGGTAAGCTGACCCTTCTGCCTAGTATTCCTGGTAGGGGGGTTGGTAGCATCAACTTTCTCTTTGGAGTAGCCTTCACTGCTTTGGCACTTGTACCTTTTCTGTTTCACACCCTGTCCGCGATGCCAGATGACGAACCAATGATGGTTACCTATCATCCTTGGAGAGAGGGTCATCGGATTCAGCAACGTTCTCTACCAACTGAGAAGTCTCCTCTACATTTACCAGCTTCGATGCTTTCAAAGGCTTGGTAGGCTAGACAGAAGCTATGGGCTCAATCATTTGCGCATCACCCTCCTGGTTGTTGACTGAAACGGAGGGTGAGCCAACACCATAGCTGACTTCGTTGGGTTCCTTTGGAAGGAAGCTCACCTCTTTGGCACCACTAGCAACAACAAAGTTTTGGAACGACATTTCTGCAAAACGAAAGGAAACAGATAAATATCATCAGATAAGTTATTTAAATTTATTCAAATACAAGTGTACATACTTTGTCCATCACATTCTATTTCAGGCTTCAATGGGGAACCTTCCCAATGGTCAACAATGTCAGCCATATAAAGGATGGGCTCGGGAAATGTCTGAACATTCACTGGATAACGGACAAGGCGTTGGTACAACGGATCCCTCCAAACGGTAAAAGGCAAATCATCATTGAAGCTCTTTTTGTCAAACTTGTACACTTCATTCACTAAAGCAGGGTACTCCAAAGGTATCACTATATCTTGAATATAAAAGAAACTCCCTTTTCCAGTCTGTAATATTTGAAAACGGTTTTAACAATATAGTTGGAACATCAGGATCACCCTTTTTAGCTAAAGTCAACCAATCCCCACCAGGGCATAGGTTCACAAAACCCCTAAGCATGGTCAATTTAGGCTCATATCCGTAAGCTTTACACATTACAATAAAGGTTGTGAGTTTAGCAAAGCCAAACGGGTTGAACCTAGAGATGTGTACTTTGTAATATTGCATAAACTCAAGAATCAAGAGGTGAAGTGGTATCCTAAGTTTTGACATCCTAAACGCATGGGTATAGAGACCTACATATCCCTTTGGAGCATCAAATATAGCTTGATTTTTTGTGGGTAACATGATTTTATACTTTGAGGGAATAGGGTAATCATCAAGAAAGTCTTGTAATTCCTTTTAAGATAGGGTACATTTTTTTTTCTTTAATTATAAATTTGGAATTTTTTTACATACTTGACTAACAACAAAAACTGCTACGGGAAAAATTGAGTTTAGCAACAGGGAATTTACCTTTTTTGCTCGTAAAGATTAATCACGCGCACTGCTATGGATGGAATTTGATCAAATTTTCACACAGTAAGTGAGATTGGATTTTGCGCGCAGAGGTAAAAATGATTTAGGGTTGGGGGTAACAAGGATGTATACCGTCCTTTGTTTTAATCCTCGCCGTATACGTGTCATTACAATCACCTATCTACTCGGACCTCAAATGGATTTTTAAATTTTGAAAGGACATGTGGGATTACCTATGTTTAGAGAGGTGGTATATTATGTGAGTGGTTAGATGGTGATAATGTACCCTCCGAACAGGTCGAAGGACTCCCCTTCGGTCCTGCTCGAAACCTACATAATCGCAGGCTCTAGCTAGCCTCCTAAATCCTTCTTGGGCGTAAAACTAATCTCTTATGATCTAGTTACCAGTTGGGAATTCGCCAAACGAAGGTATAAGCCCTCCGGGGTATTCTTCAATGAACATAAGATGGAAAGAGGGCAAGACCAAGTCTTACCCACGTCCCCCGTCTTATCCATGTTCTCTCTTCTTCCTTGACTGACCCTGTAATTCAGGAAGAGTGGACATTAAGCCCTAGCGGTTAACCATAAAATCATGGGACACCCCCATGATCTCCTACAAACATGGAAACACTCCCCAAGGTTGTTTTCTTCCCCTATAAATAGTCTTGGACGAGTTTCAGTTCTGGTATGCAATCCATCTCACCTTACTTTACTATACTTTACATTTAAACTCTCATACCAATTGCTTATTCACACGCCGGAGGTGGTTCGTAGGGTCCAACCCCTGCGCAATCACTTAATGTAATGTTTTAGTATTTCTTATTTCAGGTTATATCCAAGTTTGGTGTAATCACAACACCCCTTATTTCCTTTGATCACCATCGAAGGCCTGGTAGTGCGATTTATTGTACAATCAGTGGCGCCACCCGTGGGACCCGCTACAATTCGTCCCGTTATTTCCAAGTAAAATAACCAGTCAAATACACTCACTATTATTCTGGCTTGAATCCAGAAAGAGAAGTTACACCCCCACCGGGTTTCTCGACTTTAACCCCTATACCTGTAACTGATACCAACAGCCTTCCGCCAATCACGGCCTCCACTTTTAGCATACGATCTCACCCTGAAATAACGCCTAATCACCATGCATCCTCATCAGCTAATCCAGAACCTATCATTAGCCCTGCCTTCATTGACGCTAAGTACGAATAGCTAGAGTCCTTGCTAAGGGCTTGAAGGAGGCAAGTAAGGAACACGGAGATGCGAAGGGAGTTAGAATATTTCAACGATGAATATGGTGAGAAGATCGAGATGGAGCCGAGGCCTTCGGCTCCTAGAGCTAATCACCCAGTCCTGCGTATTGGGTCTCCTGCGAGTAGAAGGACCAATGGAAGGAAAGTAGGCTTTGAGGGAGTCCCCGAGAGGACCCCCACAAGGAGAGAGGGAACGATTGTTGAAGGCTCTAATGGGAGGAGCCAATAGAGGGGAAACATGGAGCCAAACCTACCTCCACTGCTACCTGCGCATTTGGGAAGAACCGAAGCAGCGATTCCACTATAGCCCTCCATGCATCCGGTGTGGGAGGTAACCCATGTTCATTCAACACAGGAGGAAGTCTTCCTCCCGTCGGTATGTACCCCCAGTTTCCAGCTCAAAGTTATCCTCGAAACCTTTACCCCTCCCATGAATGGGCAACCTAGCAATCAATATCCCTCACAAACTATCGTACCCTATAACCATCCCATGATATACCCTCCTTATACCATGTATAATAGTTACCCTCCAAACACGAGTACGCCTCATCCTTTTTATCCTAATCAACCCTCTTCGGGGATACCCCCTCCTCATAACCCATACAACAATGTCCTCATGAACATGCCGCCTTATACCTACTCATACCCTGAATCTGCGGGCCCTACAATGCCTTTTGTAAGATGGATTGAGGATTATCCTCTACCAGACGGTTTAAAGATGCCTTCACACATAGGCACCTATGATGGGAAAGGGGATCCTGATAATTTCCTGCACTTGTTCAAGGGAGCTATAAAGATGCAAAAGTGGGTCATGCCCGTAGCCTGTCACATGTTTACCTACACCCTCCGAGATTCCGCACGTATCTGGTGGAATGGGCAGAAACCAAGAAGTATCGTTAACCTTGATGATCTGAAGGCTAAGTTTCGATCTCACTTCAGCCAACAGAAGAAGTTTACAAGAACACACCTCACGGTGCACAACATTAAGCAGAAGGAGAACGAGAGCACAAGAAGCTTCGTCACTAGATACACTGATGAAACTCTGCAGATTCTAGGCTTACATGAAAAGCAACGCATTTCTGGCTTCGTCCATGGCCTACGCAACCGAAATCTTGTGGAATTCTTATCCATAGACCTTCCGGCAACATACAAAGGCCTGATGGAAAAAATATACACATGGATAGAAGCCAAGGAGGTATCCACCAATGGGGCTCCGATGGAGAACAATAAAGGAGTGAAGCAATCTTCATGGGAAGGGTCGAAGAACAAGCACAAAAGCCATAACAGGTTTACTCCATGCAACAAAGGTCCGAATCATGGTTTATTGGGAAGTCTCACGAAGTCTCCAAGAGAGATATTAGCAACAGAGAAAGCTGCCAAAGCCTTCGAACCACCCCCTCGCATGGTGGATAAAAACAAGAACAGAGATACTACTAAGTATTGCTACTTCCATGAAGACTTTGGCCATGAAACAAACAGCTATCGAGAACTGAAAAAGCAGGTAGAAGAGGTAGTGAAGTCCGGGCAATTAACACACCTTGTAAAAGGAATAAGGAAGGGTAAAGAGAAAGTCACTAATACGCAACTGGGAAAAGATAATACCCCTCAGGAAGCTCCCATTCTAATGGTTCAATGGGATTCCTCCCAATTAAAAAGAAATGCCTCTGCAAAGGAAACATACGACGCAGGGGAGATAACATTTCCGTCCGAAGTAGGGGAGTCCCCTTCGAAGGACCCAGTGATCATTAAGGTCGTGGTCTCAAATGTGGAGGTCAACAAAGTATATATGGACTGTGGAAGCTCTTGCGAGGTAATCTACGAACATTGTTTTAGGAAGCTCAGTCCCGCAATCAAGTCCAAACGAATAGAGTCAAGAATGCCTCTGATAGGGTTCTCGGGGGAACGATCGTGGCCTTTGGGAGAAATACCTCTGGAGGTAACACTTGGAAGTGGAAAGCTCGCAAGGACCAAAGTCCTCAATTTTGTCATTGTGAAGTCCAAATCGCCTTACAATATGCTAATCGGACTCACTGCCATGCAAAAGATGGGCATTGTGGTCTCTACGGTGCATGCAACAGTGAAGTTCCAAACCGCGAACGGAGTTGGAACCATATTCTCTAGTTACCATGAAGGAAAGCACAAGGAAGCCCAAAAGATTAAGAAAGAAGGTAACCAAAAGTGTACGATGGATATCAGAGAAGGTTCTGGCTCCAAGGAGCATGTGATACTAGACAAATCTCACCCCGTACGAAGGGTGAAAATTGGGAAGCAACTTCCCAGCATTTTAAAGGAAAGATTGGAAAAGCAGCTCAAAACCTATGAAGATGTGTTCATGGGAAAATACTTAGAAATGACAGGGGTTCCGAGGTCACTCACCATCAATGGCAAGCCTTTTAGCACGGAACACAAGCTCAATGAATCCAAACACATCAAACCGGTCAAGCAGAAACCTCACCAGTTGACACCTGAACGGAGCACAACAATTAAGAAGGAAGTGGATAAACTCACAGCGACAGGAATACTTCGAAGGATAGAAAACCCACTATGGGTTACTAATCCAGTTGCAGTTCAACGAAGAAATGGAGAATGGAAAATACAGGTTAACTTTGAAGACATCAACAAAGCTTGCAAAAAAGAAAGCTACTTGTCAATAGAAGAACAACAACCATTGTTTGGAGTTCGTTGGGAATGCTTCCTTAGTACGGACATGGGATGCCATCAGATAAAAATGGCGAAAGAAGACGAAGAAAAAACAGCCTTCCATGTAGGCAGAAGCTCCTACTGCTTCAAAAGAATGCCCTCCGGTTTAAGGAACTCTAAAGCCACATGCAATAGGCTGATAGTAAGGGTCTTCGAAAAACAGATAGGAAGGAACTTGAGAGTTTGCGAAGGGTACTTGGTTACGCAGAGCAAGACAAAGGAAGATCTCCTCCATGATGTTAAAGAAACCTTCGTACAACTAAGGAGGATCAACCTAAAGCTAAATCCAAAGATGTGCTCCTTCGGGATTAGAAAGGAAGCGCCAAACGAATGCCCATTTGTAAAATGAAGGATCCAGGCCAATCCAAACAAGGAAAGGATCCCCCCCAAAGGCACAAACTCGGAGACCACAAGGGAGGATTCACGATCTAAAAGACAAGTTGGAAACACTGAAGGCATTTTTGTTGAAGGATGTCAACCGGTCTTCATCTCTCTACAAAGTCCGCAATCAAGTCATCGGCAACATATCCTATCAATGGAACAGGGAAGCCGAAACGTCCTCCCAAAGATGGAAGAATTGCATGGAGATCTTGCCAACGGTTATGCCTCCAACCAGAGATGAAGTTTTGTTCCTACATATAGCAGTTTCCTCTGATGAAATGCTCTTCGCAGATAGAAGAGGCATACAGATACCAATATATTTCGTTAGCAGGGCTCTACCAGACGTAGAACAAAGCTATGCAGCGCCAGAGAAGTTAATGTTTGCTCTAGTTCATGCCACAAGACGTCTCCGAAGGTATTTCAAAGATCACCCCATCAGGGTACTTACGGATAAGCCAGTCGAAAGGGCATTCCTGAACCCTGACAGAACACGGAGAGTAATCAAGTGGGCTAAAGAATTGGAAGAATATGACATAGAAGATGGGGAGAACAATCTCTTCGAAGGTCAAAATGATGCACCTACTGAAACATGCGAATCAAGTATGTACTCCAACAAAAGAACCTTCCAAGCTAAACACCACTTAGGTGATTCAAAGACGCGTGTAGCCTCACATATACAGAAAAAAAGCGAACACCTCATCGAACTTGGTTTTGATTCTGGGACGGGGCAGCAGGCTTCGACAAAGTGACAAGGAGTAACACACCTTTTACTCTCCAAGACACAAAGTTCGTAGCGATATGCTACCCATTTAAAGTTTCAAGCATAATAAACGATGGACCTTTCTTACATCTGCTTTGAGAAAAGATGTATGGAACAGGCCCAAGTAGCGAGGTTCACGCGTCAGCAACCCTCCTCCAGCATACGAATGGATTGCCACATCTTTCGTAAGTTTTAAAGCAAGATTTGCTATTAGATGATTTTTCATTTATATATTCTGAAAAAGGGAAAGAAGCATTAAGGGTAGATGTCTTAGTCTTCATTTCTTAAAATGATGTAATCCTCCCTACCCGATTAATGACATGATGCATTCCTCAAAATCTCTTGTCTTGTTCAATACAACAAAGATTTTATCAAACCAAGTATTTAGAGTTCAATGTTCGAAGAATGTACCAAGATAGCCTTATCTAGAAAAGCATTACATACAATTCACATTAACTTTCCTAAGGGTCTTAGGGTATACGAAGCCCTCTGCACTAAAAGGAAAAGTCGGAGCGGGTCGCAACCCTCCGTCGGCAATCAAATTATACGATCTCCAAAAACTCTTGGTTGAACATTTAAAGGGTAATCACTATAACACTAACATATCTATCAATAACAGATAGAGAGAAGAAATATATCACATCAAAAGTGGGAACATACTCCCTTGTGCATATATAGTACGCAGCATATATAATTGCTGCTAAATAGATAAGAAACATTGTCTTGGCCCAGGGCCACATAAACATAAAACACAAATTGTTCAAAGGCATAAATTCATAATGTCAAGAGGGTACATGCTACCCTCGGAACCAAATTACTGCCAACATAGCAGCCTTCACTTACCAGTAGAATGGGGACTTTCTTGTTGATTGGGGCAGGATCTTTAGGACTTGTCTCAGACTGGGGCTTCTCAAGCTCTGCCTTGGAGGGTTGCACATAGGAATCCTTATCAATGGGAGATAGGTGCTTCTTGAGAGTTGCTTCAGGAGACAACATCTTCTCAGGATTAACCTTCGGTGAGGAAGCCTTTTTAGGAGTGTCCCTTCTGCTTGAAGATGGTGGCTTCACCCTACGGGGATTCATAGAAAGGAGCGTATCAATAGAAGCCATGGGATCTTTGGTGGCCTCACGAAGGAAGGGGTACTCTGCTGTCGCTACGGCATTGCTGGCCTCATCATAGTCCCTCTCATGAGAAGAGCGGTAGTAAGGAACTTTTGATAGATCCACTAGATCACCGGTTGCAGCAATTTCCTCAAGCGTGATGCATTTCCCATGATACATTGCAGCATTAATCAAACCTGCTATCATTTTCCCAACCTCGTCGCTATGATACAATTCCATAGCAATATATGGAACCACCATGATTTCAACCGCAGCCCTATCTTTTTTCAGAGCCTTGTGCTGACGCTTCAAACCATCCAACTCCTCTCGGAGCTTGATCTCCTTCTCCTGGAGTTCTGCTCTCTCGGATTCCAATTCCTCACTTTTGGACTCCAAAGCAACAATCTCCTCCTTATAATCACCAATCTTTGCTTCCTCTGCACGCAGCTTCTTGCATTCGGACTGAGCATCCTCGAGCTTCTTTTCAAGGCTTTGGACGTCTTTTTGAAGATCCAATACCATGGGATTTTTCTCCAAGTCCTCCAAGGCTTCCTCGCACTTAGCTCGTAGATCCGCAAACTCCTGATCCTTTTCCTTCTCCTTAGCGAGAATGGCATCCATTTTGTCACGAGCTCTTTGCAGAGTGCGGACCAAATCCCTGGTGCGATCATTCATGTGATTGTCCAAAACCACCTGCCTTGTATAGCTTTTGTCATGAAAGTCACACAGATCCTCCATAGACATGTTATCCAAAGCTCCTCTCCAGCTAGGAGGGGTAATCTTCTCAACTAGCTGATAGCAAGCGAGGGCATTCGGAAGCTCTTTCGTGTTGGGTAAACCTACAAGGAGAAAGGATTCGTTAGTTGCAAGAAAAGTTACATTTAATTCAGATATACAACTTGTACTTACCATGGATGTCTTCATCAAGAGCCTCAGCAACATTCTGAATAGCCTTACCCTTAAGGCCTTTCTGCCTTGTAGTCCTAGAAGAAGGAGTGGGCAACACAAGTTTCCTATTGGGATTTGCCTTGAGGGCCTTCGCCTCTGTTCCCTTCCTGCTCCTCACCCTATCACCTATGCCAGATGACCCTACAATTGTCACCGGCTTTTCATCGGAGGGTGGGTCCTCTGAATTTGCCATATTCTCCACAAGTTGTGGTGCTTCCTCATGGGCCAATTGGTTTTTAGGCTTGGTGGGCTTTGCAGAAGCAAGGGGTTCCACAGAAAGGGCATCCACATCATTGTTGTTCACAGAGACAGATGGAGAGCCTACTCCATAGCTAACCTCTTTGGGATCCTTTGGTAGTAAACATGTTTCCCTTGCTCCACCAACTACAACAAAGTTCCTGAAGGACATCTCTGCAAACAAGGAAGAAAAGAATTAATATCATCAGATAAGTCATTTTAAATTATTGAAATAGGAATGTACACACTTTCTCCATCACAAATAATTTCAGGCTCCTGTGGAGAATACTCCCAACGATCAACAATCCCAGCCATATACAAGATAGGCTCAGGGAATATTTGCACATTTACTGGATGGTGAGCGAGTTTTGATACATTGGATTCCTTCGAACGGTATAAGGAAGCTCATCATTAAAGCGCCTTTTATCAAATCTATACGCTTCATCCAACAAAGCAGGGTAGTCTGAAGGTATGATTGTATCTTGAATGAAAAAGAAACTCCCTTTCCAATCCGATATATTTGTGATTGGTTTTAAAAGCAAGGGGGCACATCAGCTTCTCCCTTTTGGCCAAGGTTAACCAATTTCCGGCAGGATAAAGGTTCACAAAGCCCATAGTACATTCAGTGATGGCTCATAGCCATAGGCTTTACACATTACAATGTACGTGGTGAGTTTGGCTAAGCCAAAAGGGTTAAACCTAGAAATATGCACCTTGTAATATTGCATAAACTCTAAAATCAAGGGATGAATCGGTATCCTTAGGTTCGACAGAGTAAAAGCGTGAGTATAAAGCCCATCAAAGCCCTCTGGGGCATCAAAAATATTTTGGTGCTTACTGGGGAGCATAATCTTATACTTTTTAGGAATGGGGTAATCATTGAGAAAGTTTTGTAACGCTTCTTTGGTTAAAGTACATTTTTGTTCTTTGATTATAAATTTCGCATTCATACTCATATTGTTAAATCGACAGTAACGTTTAAAAACAGTTACGAAAAATTTTATCTTTTTAATCGGAGGGATATGTGGAGCGTGAAGTTGTACGTGAATATTTTGATCGGAATGATTCACCGTTGTTGTCTATTACTGTGTGTAAATTTTGGGCGGAGGAGTTAAAGTGATTTAGGGTTTGGTGTAAAAAACCTTTTATATCAATGTTTCAGTGGATCTGTGTCGTACACGTGTTTAAACGATTTTTATCTATCCGGATTTCAAAAGTGTGTTTGGGTTTTTGAGAAGACGTTTCCGAAAACCAAGACCCTCGCTATTAAGGGTGTGGGTGCAAGTAGATTGGACTTTGATTGCCGCATTTAATGCGCAATTAGCTACATGTTCCCGTGTTTTGTGCAATTTTGGGGACAATGGATGACTTTGTATATTATTTTGACGTTAGAGTCGTAAGTAATATACCTTCATGCAGGTACATCACTTTCAACTGGGGGGCTTGATAATGTACCCTCCGAACAGGTCGAAGGACTCCCCTTCGGTCCTGCTCGAAACCTACATAATCGCAGGCTCTAGCTAGCCTCCTAAATCCTTCTTGGGCGTAAAACTAATATCTTATGATCTAGTTACCAGTTAGGAATTCGCCAAACGAAGGTATAAGCCCTCCGGGGTATTCTTCAACGAACATAAGATGGAAAGAGGGTAAGACCAAGTCTTACCCACGTCCCCCGTCTTATCCATGTTCTCTCTTCTTCCTTGACTGACCCGGTAATTCAGGAAGAGTGGACATTAAGCCCTAGCGGTTAACCATAAAATCATGGGACACCCCCATGATCTCCTACAAACGTGGAAATACTCCCCAAGGCTGTTTTCTTCCCCTATAAATAGTCTTGGATGAGTTTCAGTTCTGGTATGCAATCCATCTCACCTTACTTTACTATACTTTACACTTAAACTCTCATACCAATTGCTTATTCACACGCCAGAGGTGGTTCGCAGGGTCCAACCCCTACGCAATCACTTAACGTAGTGTTTTAGTATTTCTTATTTCAGGTTATATCCGAGCTTGGCGTAATCACAACACCCCTTATTTCCTTTGATCACCATCGAAGGCCTGGTAATGCAATTTATTGTACAATCAGATGGTATTTAAACGCATTTAATGCGTGTTTGAGAAAATTCCACATTTTTTTATTTCGTTTCGTATGCCTCTACGCTATGATGTACTACCTTTGAGCTTGCGATAGAGTTGAAAGCCATATATCCTCGTACGCATATCTAACTTTCAACAGGGGGGCTTGATGATGTACCCTCCAATCAGGTCGAAGGACCCCCCTTCGAGTATGATCGCAACCTACATAATCGAAGGCTCTGGCTAGCCTCCTAAAACTTTCTTTGGCATAAAACTAGTCACCTATGATCTAGTTACCAAATGGGAATTCGCCAATCGAAGGATTAAGCCCTTCGGGGTATCCTTCGATAAGTCATTAGGACGGAGCATGTGCCAAGACAAAATATCGCTAAGACCAAGTCTTACCCACGGCCCCTCTTTCTCTTTAGCTCCCCCGCTAAACTAGGAGGAATGGGACATTAAGCCCTAGTGGCCACCACACGTCATGGGACTCCCCCATGATCTCTGGAATTTGTGCTATCACTCTCCAAGGTTATTTCGTCCCTATAAATAGCCTTGGACGAGTTTGGAATCTGGTATGCAATCTATCCTACTTTACTTTACTACATTTTTCACCTAAATTCTCATACCAAGTACTTATTCACACGCCCGAGGTGGTTCGTAGGGTCCAACCCCTGTGCAATCACTTAACGTAGTGTTTTAGTATTTCTTATTTCAGGTTATATCCAAGCTTGGCGCAATCACAACACCCTTTATACCCTTTGATCTCCATCGAATGCCCGGTCGTGCAATTTATTGTACAATCACTCACCTACTCACAATTAGCTTTTAATTACTCACTAGGAGATGACAGACTTGCTTGTATTTTGGTTTCAAGCACATTATCATATATGATATATTACAGTGTTAAAAAAGTTGGATTTCAAGCAGATTATCATATATGATATTATACACAAAACTAACTTTGTAGTACTCACTAGAAGATCACAAACTGCTTGTATTTTATTTTCAAGCACATAAACATATATGATATAGTATAAATGCTTAAAACCTAGCTTATATCATATATGTTGCAGTATATAATTTTTTACATTTTTTTCAGGCAACTTATCATATATGATTTTTCACTAACAGGTCATCATCAACATTTTTCTTCATAAACATCAAAATACTTGATCTAAAGCTTACTTATCACTATAAAATCATCAAATATAAAAATATCTTCTTTATAAACTGTATAAACACAATAACTTGAACAAAAATCACAATATATTTATCACAAACAATATAAACAGTAACATTCACCATTTATGCATAGATAACATTAAAATATGCAAATAAAGTGTTTTACACCTGAATTAGTGATGTTATGCTTGTATTTCTTCTTCTTCTTCTTCTTCTTCTTCTTTTTTTTTTTTTACTCGAATCTTCATCTACAAGCTTAATTGTTAAGATTTTTTCTTCAACAACATCATCGACATCTTTTTCTTTAATTTTTTGATGCAATTTGTGGATGATTTTTTATGTGTGTGTACGTGTATATGTATCTTTTGATTTATATAAAAGTATGTGCTGTGTGTGTGGATGGATAAAGTGGGGTGGGGAAGAATAATGAATCTGGATAGAGAAAATGGTAGGTTCATTTTAGTTGGTTGAATTGGTGTGAGATTGTTTTTACAAAAGTGCCCCTCCGTGTTTTTGTTGTGTATTTTTAAGAAATAGTTCTTTTTATCTTGTCCGTTGGATGAGATGTAGATGAAAGCTTGAGATGTGTCCTTTGGTATGTGAGCATTGTTTGGTTTGTAAAATAACCTCACTCCGTTGAATTAATATAATTATTAAAATGTCCATCAATGCAAAAGTACAGTCGATAAATCAGATGCTATAAATCAAACAATCTATTAAAGTAAATTTTTAAATATTCTCCTAAAACATTCCTTGAAATTCTTTTTTGATACGATCTATATAAAAATGGCATGTATATGTTTTTTATTATCTATTTTTAATATAATATAGTTTGTCATTTTTTCAACTTATTATAACTTAAAATCTCTGTCTTATATAAAGTTATTGTTACAGAAAACGTATTGTCGATCAAAAAATATTATTTCTGTCTTATATAAAGTTATTGTTACTGAAAACATATTGTCGATCAAAAAATGTTATTTCTCAAAAAATTTAATTACAATGTACTTACCACCGCAACGTACGGATACCCCGCTAGTATATTTAGAACCGTTATTAATGATAAACGTATATTGGTCATTTTAGGTTTTATCAATCAGTCAGTAATTAATGATGTTAGGTAGTCGGAAGTAGTCGGCTTAGACGGTAGAATAAATTTGTCTTTGGAATACAAATGACCTTGTATTCATGTACTTTTCGTTTAAACGTGTACTTTGTTGTAGACATGTCGGCCTTCTTTGTTAACGTCAGAATTATTCATGGTAAATTAAGTTATATATAATTTGTTACTGCATTTGGTTAGTTATCAATAGATGCAAATCTTATAGGTGTCCATGGGGACTAATTGTTACTTTTACCAAAAGATTTTTTTTTTTTTTTTTTTTTTTTGAACGGCAATTATATTATAAAAAGCTAGCAAGAAGCTAGAAATTTGAAAATCTTCTAATATTATACTTCTATTTGAGAACTGGACCAATTTATTTTAAAATACCTTCGCATATTTGATACGGTGACTTGCTTAGACCGTATAGACTTGACTTCGCCCCAGTAGGATAGAATGGTAAGTAAGCAAACAATGTCAAGTAGTTTAGTTAAGTTCATAGTTCAAAATCACGTTATACTTCAATTTCACTTAACTGTGTCACTAATAATCACTACTAAAAACTTACCGAAGTTTGCAAAATTACCCTTTTTGACGAATAACGAAAGTCAAAATGTTTAGAGTCAGTAAGCAAGGTTAGGAAGTAAATTTTAATTGGGGCAAACGCAAGTTGTTGTCTGGTATGCGTAGGGCAACGGTGATGCATATTTACAGAGATATTGTATTTGCTAGCCATACTTTAATTGTGAAGCAACTGGAGGCGGAATTTGACTATTTCTTTTGTCATTTATTGACTCAAGTTACTATTTTGATTCTTGGTAGCGGATAGCCGTATACCTAGAATTATTACTCAAATTCTCTGATGCAACTACGTTAGGAAATCATTAATGTTATGCACAAGTTTTAGTTAGCTGTCGAGCGCTTTGCAAATCAAGAAAGCAATTCAACTAGTTGTCAATGGCTTCTTTTTTTCGGTCTCGTAAATTTCAATTAGTATGGTGATTTAGTTGAGGTTTTGGAGCAAAAAAGTCTCTTGTCACAGTGTCTTTCATCCATTGCCTTTATCTGAAGAATTGTAGTATCTTTGGTACGTAGTTAGTATAGTTTCTGGCTTTCACAATGACTAGTACTGGGATAGATCATAATGTTTCACTACAAAAGTTACTTACAAAGATATATGGGCAAAGAAACCTTAATTATATTTCACTAGTGTGGGCCGGTTGTCCCGCTACTCGTAGATTGACATCTGGTTACTGTGTTTTTCTCGACAACAACTTACTCTCTTGGTCCTCTAAGCATCAGTCAACACTTTCTCGTTCCAGTGCAGAGGCTGAATATTGTGGTGTTGCCAATGCTGTTGCTAAAACATGTGGGTTACGCAATTTGATTCGTGAGTTACACACTCTTTATCTTCCGTTACGCTTATCTACTGTGATAATTTGAGTGCTGTATATTTTTCCTCTTTTCCAATTCAGCATTAGCGTACGAAGCATATTGAGATAAACATCATTTTGTTTGTGATCTGGTTATTGCTGGTCAGATTTGGGTTCTTTATATCCCTTCGCACTACCAATATGCTGATTTTTTAGTAAGGGATTGCTTTCTGTTTTGTTTGAGGAGTTTCACTACAATTTAAGTGTTCGGTGTTTTCTTGCTCCAACTGCTGAAGAGTGTTAGCCTGTATATAATAGCCCGTATATTTAGTATATTATGTATTGAGCTTAAGCCTGGTTCTAGATCATTCCATATTGATGTAAATTATGTACCGTTTGATAATGCAATGGACACAAAATTCATATTGCCTACAGTTATGACTTATGACAATTGATATCATTATTTTAAGAAGAACAGAAATTTATAGTTTACCATACTTCCATTTGCAGGTTTACGTGGAAAGCATTCTAGGGTCCAAATGCAAACACCGAAATTTCTGTCTATCTTTATTTTATAAACAAATGTGAACGAAACATTGATTGGGTGCACCCTATCATTTATCACCACTTGTTATTTGTCCTCCTTCCTTTTACACTATACCCTTTTTTCCCATCTACTGGTATATATATTACTTGTATGCTATCTGCTTGTTCACCAATTTCTTCTCTTCCACTTTCTCAATCTCTCTCTTTATTTTCTATTTGTCTAAACATTTTGTGTTCTTGCTACTTTCTCACTTTAAGGTATTCGTATCTGTGTTACAACAAACGTACAGTCGATTACTAGATATACTTGTGACAAATGGAGCTTGGAAGCATTCTTGATTTTCTTGATAACAAGACGATTCTAGTCACCGGTGCAACTGGTTTTCTCGCTAAAAGTATCACATATCTCTCTAGATACAGATAATATGTTAATGTACATGTGCATGTATATGTATGACATGCATACACCTATGTAGGACAGTAATATCTATGAGAAGTAGAGAACATATTAACTACAACTTTTTGTACGTACTCACATGTTATTGAGTTACGTAGTACTTTTCTGGAGACATGTGCTCTTATTTTAAAAAGTTGTTTCGGATTCTATAACAAATACGACATTGACGTCTATATATGTTATTAGATGATTAAGTAATAAAGTTCATCTATCAAAATCTCCTTTTTATCATTATGCATGCATAGTTCCTCATGGATTTAACTTAATCTGCTTTGTTTATATGTAGTATTCGTGGAGAAGATACTCAGGGTTCAACCAAATGTGAAGAAGTTGTATCTTCTTGTGAGGGCTACTGATGCCAAATCCGCATTGCAACGCTTAAACACTGAGGTATATATCACTTTAAAGTAACACACGAACATATATGCCTAACACACCTACAAATTACAGTTTTATTTTTTATTACACTTTCATTATCTATGCAGCAACATTATATATGTGAAAGGATTACTCAGTAGTCAGTACTAGGTTTCCATCATTTTCATATCAATTAAGACACGACGAACTAGCAAAGCATTAACTTTTAATTTGTTATATATGTATCATAGGGTCCATTCAACAGTTGTATTTAATAGAAACATAACATATTCTCATATAAGAACAAACATTAATCACCTGTTGATCTACTTATCACAAGCTTGTTTAGAGCCAATAACATTGCGGCCGGGTCATATACAAGTAGCTTGATTAATTTTGTAATCGTGAAACACTATTTACGTCAGTACTTTATATAATTACTGAGCATGTCTGTATAGCACATGTTCTGTTAGGAAAAGTTTACATTAATTCTCTTCATATATATTGTACTTAAAACTAATGGTTTGTGTTTTCATGCGATATTTTTGATCAATAAAATCTAGAATATTTTGCTTTTTTCTTGTCTCATAAATTCTAGAAATAATTAATACGGAGTATATGGTAGCTCAACTACATGTAAATGCTTATTAAATATTGGATATATTGGTAGACTTCATAGATAGCGATTGGCGTCGTCATGACCATTAAGAAGAAATAGTAAAAGATATGCAGGAAAATAATGATTCAAGTTCAAATTTATGAATTCAGTTACTTTTTTTTACGGTTACTTAATATTGAACTTGAGATTTGTCGGTTACTTCTACTCAAGGGCAGGGTAGGATTTTTTTTGGTAGTGCAAAAAATTTCATTCAATAATTTGGCCTCTCCAAAAATTTTAATTGACACATTGCATTGGATATATTGGTAGACTTCATAGATAGCGATTGGCGTCGTCATGACCATTAAGAAGAAATCGCAAAAGATATGCAGGAAAATAATGATTCAAGTTCAAATTTATGAATTCAGTTACTTTTTTTTACGGTTACTTAATATTGAACTTGAGATTTGTCGGTTACTTCTACTCAAGGGCAGGGTAGGATTTTTTTTGGTAGTGCAAAAAATTTCATTCAATAATTTGGCCTCTCCAAAAATTTTAATTGACACATTGCAACCCCCCCCCCCCCCCCCCCCCCCCCCCCCCCTAATGATATGGTTCAAGCTTCCTCCTTGCTTCTACTAGAGCTTTGCTTTTCAATCTAGCAATATTTGCAATGACATGTATTTATTATGTACAAATTAACCAAAACAAATTACGAGTGAAGTTGTGTATTCTATGTTATAAGTTTTAATTGGATTAGTTGTATCAAATTCATTAAATCCAATTGGACAACATATATCTTTAGCTACACGTATGTAATTTGTATATATTTTTTGCATGAACATTTATAGGCAGTGGCAAAGGACTTGTTCAAAATCTTAAAAGAGAAGTATGGTACAAATCTCCAATCGTTCTTGTCGGAAAAAGTTACTCCGGTCGCCGGGGACATCACATATGAAAATTTGGGAGTAAAAGACTCCGATTTGATCCAAGAGATGTGGAGAAATGTTGATGTTGTTGTAAATGTAGCTGCCACCACCAACTTTGATGAACGGTACAACTACCTTGATATTTATTTATTTAAGATGAAATACGTCAATTTCATATAAACTATTAGCAGTAATTTAATAAAAAAATGTTAAGAGTATATTATAAATATGTGTTATGGTCCAAGCTAGTTATGCAAACCCTAAAGAAACATTACCCAAGGGATTAATATAGTCCAAGAACGACTTATGTATTAGGTAGGAGTTCAAATATCTTCCGAAACATGTATGTTTAAATTAATTTGTGGTCTAAAAATTATATTACAGCTAAATTAAACTTTTATAACTTTTGGTGTTGATGTCCTTGGCATTCAAATGGACTTTCACGTGTAAAAGTGAGTTTGTGAAAATATATTCTGAACCTTATCACAAAAACTTTTGGTGGTGCTTACAATCCGTGATTATCCGAGTATAGTTACAAAAAAAGCAAAAGAAAATTCCTTAAGTTTACTAAAAGTATTATTTTTTAATTATCTGCAGATATGACATTGCGTTAGCTCTGAATACGTTTGGAGCTAAAAATGTATTCAATTTTGCTGCCAAATGCGCTAAAATAAAGTTGCTTCTCCATGTATCAACTGGTAAGATCGATATACACACACTTAACTCAGTTCAGATTTTACTTCATACAAGCCTATTCATTTTTCGGAGACCCTCTTGTTCTTACTTAACTTAAAACACAAATAATGGGCAATCCACCTAATTAACATTATTGTTTCTGGTGAGACCGAACACACGTTAGTGGAGAAATAATACTAAAAATTAGGATATAAGAAAAAACCGAACACACGTTATTCTCTGCATGCAGTCTAGTATGCAGGTTCTAGAAATGCCCGAAATGTATATGTGTATGGAGAAAATAGTTGGTGTTTAAATAACGAATGAACTTTAAATTATTTTGATTTAGCCTATGTTTCTGGTGAGACACCTGGGCTTATACTGGAAACTCCATATCGTTTGGGAGAGGCACTTAATGGTGCTACCGGACTAGACATCAACACAGAAAAGAAGATCATTGAAGAAAAACTTAAAGAGCTTAGTTATGATGAAACCGCAACCGATAAATCCATTACATTGGCCATGAAAGATTTGGGTATCGAAAGGTAAAAAAATTGTTTTGCTTTCACCATCATACATAAGTTTTACATTTTATTTAGTATGAGTAGATGGTTGGTTATCAATGAATATTTGTTGCTTTCGTTGTAGGGCAAATAAATACGGATGGCCCAATACGTTTGTTTTTACCAAGGCTTTAGGAGAAATGCTTCTAGGAAGCATGAAAGGAAACATGCCGTTGGTCATCCTTCGGCCAACTATCATCACTAGCACATATAAAGAACCCTTCCCTGGATGGATTGAAGGCATAAGGTAATTCCTTCGCTTCTTTTTCAAAAACTTCATGAGACAAATTCAAGTTTTTCTTATATGAATAAATCAATCAAATGAAGTATTCCAAAACTACAGGACAATTGATAGCTTGGCAGTTGGTTATGGCAAGGGCAGGTTAGCTTGTTTCCTTGGCGATCCTGAATCCACAATCGATGCGGTAAGCTGATTAAGAAAGTTTATTTCATATTTTCCAGCTAGTTCAACTTATTAGAATTGAAATGGCTACACATTGTTCCATTTGTTATAAGGAAATCGGTAATCTTACGCTGCATTGAAAATGTCATTGCCTAATATTGTACTACATTTTATACCAAAAAAAAAAGAAAGAAAAAAATAATAGTAAACTCGGTTATGTAGTTATTGCGTTTTTTAACTAACAAATTTCATTCACAGATACCGGCAGACATGGTAGTGAATGCTATGATTGCGGCGATGGTAGCCCATGCAAGTCAACCAAGTGAAATAATATATCATGTTGGATCCTCGGTATCAAACCCTTTGAAGTACAAAGAAATTCAACAAAGTGGTTATAACTATTTTTCTAGGCATCCATGGGTCAACAAAAATGGCAAGCCAGTTATAGTTGGCGAGATTAAGGTGTTGAATTCCATGGAAAGCTTTCATCGATACTTTTCTGTTCGTTACTTACTTCCATTACAGGTTCATCCTCATTCCAGCCCTTCTTTATGATTCATGTATATTGTTATCTTATCCATGCGTCAATAATGAGTTTATTGTTTATGTTCAGGGGTTGCGCTTTGTGAACTCAGCACTATGCCATGCTTTAAATGGAACGTGCTCAGATCTTAAAAGAAAGATTAATTTTGTGCTACGGGTAGTGGAGTTGTACAAGCCGTATTTGTTCTCAAAGAGCTTGTGAGTTTTTCATAGTTCATAACTTTTTTTTTTTTTCCCCCAGTAATTATGAATATTTTTTGGTTTCCAAAAGTCAATTATGATGATGGTTACTCTTTATTTTGACAGCTACGATGATTTGAATACTGAAAAACTACGTCAACTAGTTAGAAAGAACGAAGTTGAAGGCAATATCTTCTACTTTGATCCTAAGACACTTGATTGGGTTCATTACTTTGAGCAAATTCACTTTCCAGGTGCTGTGAAACATGTATTCAAATGATTGTGATCAAGCTCAAAATTAAGAATGAGTTGTATTGCATGTCCTCTCATTAATTTTTTTGTACGAGTATCTTACATTATTGTGTACTATATTGTAGCGTTGATTGACCAACAATATATATAAGATGTAACGACGAAGATGTCTTGTGTGTAATTTCTTTTCTAGTTTATCCAATGAATAGACGTTAAAAAGTTGGGTAATTATTTACATGAGACTGAACCTTGATTATCTTCTTGATCTCCAAGTAGTATGAACAAAAGTGTCACGCCTCACATATATAGGATTAATCTTTATGGCATATATAACATATGCTAGGTGATTGACTCGTCTAATGGACGGATAAGTATAGAATAACATTTGATTTCATAGGCAATATGTCTATGACGATGCTATGTGTTTGATTTCGCTATGTGTTTGATTTCATATATTTCACAAGAATATAAACTAGTTAAGTTTACGGACTACGGTGGATGTTGTTAGTTAAATTAAGATTAAACTGCAAAAAATGTTCTCGAAAAAAAAAATTGCAAATATTCTTCTTAACATTTCAATTTTCTGCAAGTTATGTCCTTGAAGCGTTACTGTAACTGCAAAAAAATGTGTTTTTTTCTTTTCTTTTTTTTTCTTTTTTTTTTTTTTTTGCTAACGCTCGTTAGTTTTGGCCGTATGAAATGACTATTTTACCCTCACCTACTACAGAGACATTTTTTGCAGTTTACTATTAATTTTCTTTTAAACTTCTTATCACCACCACAACCACCCTCTACCACCATCACCACACAACCTCCACCATCAAATCTCCTCTTTTGTATTTTCCAACAAAATCTGAACCATTACAACTTCTTGTTTATATTCTTTCATACTTCTTGTTTTATCATTTTCTTTCTTATGCAGGCTTGTCATTTAAATTTTATCATTTTCTATCATTTACCACCACAAAAGTCAATAACATCTAAATTTTTATCATTTTCCATTTTCTATCATTTAAATTTAAATACTCCATTTTCAACCATTTTCATCTCAGATCTAACTCTTCTTTTCTCAAATATTAACAAACAAAATGGGTTTCTTTCTCAAATATTAACAATAAACCATAGCAACCCCTTTGGAAAGGAGAATAGTTATTTCTGTTTATATCACTCAACAATTGGTGGGAGCTACATTCATCGGCGAACCGGGAATCCGTTCTGTTAGGTATCGGATTGGTACATACACTAAACAAGAGCTCAAACAGCTGAAGAAACGGTTACAATCGGATCTTGAATGGGTACAGATCTTAAATCATTGGCTCTGTCAGTCTCCGGTGCCGAAAATATGTTACCGGCCACCGGAAGCTGCTTTACAACCGGTTAATAATACAGTTAATAAAGCCGTTAGAAGTACATGAGGTAATAAACGTGTTGTTACGAAAGTTTCAAAGCCGGTTTCGAGTGTTCCGAAGCCTGTTTGGAGTGTTCCGAAGGCTGTTCCGAGTATTCGGGATGCGAAAATGATGAAAATATTGAAGGCGATGAGTGTACAAGAAGTGAAAATAATGAAACAAAGTGGAGGGAATAAGAGAGGTAGGCAAAAGAGTAAAAAGTGATGGTGATGAGAGAATGTGGTAAAATTTTAGGGAATTTAATGAAGCATAAAAATGGTTGGGTGACTAATAAACCAATTGATGTTAATGATTTGAAATGTTATGATTATCATAGTGTGATTAAAAATCCCATGGATTTAGGTACGATTAAGTCGAAAATCACAAAAAATGGGTATCGTTCGTCACTTGAATTTGCTTCTGATGTCATATTGTGTTTCAATCATCCTATGGAGTATAATGGTAAGGGTACGGATGTTTACCTTATGGCGGAAGGGCTTTTAGTAATGTTTGAAGATATATCTAAGTTGGTGAATCCAAAATTGAAGAGGCAGAATCAGGGTGTGAATGTTAGTGTTGTAGTAGATGAGCCAGTTCAGAATGAGGTGGTGAAGGTTGAAAGGAGTGGGTGGAAGCGGGTGATGATGGAAGAAGAGAAACAAGAGCTGGCATGTAGGTATATATGAATACGCAGTTGATGCCGGAAGATATGGATCAGTTCGAACATGTGTGGTGATGGTGGTCGAGGGTGGTGGTGGTTGTGGAGGGTAGTGGTGATGGTTGTGTGGTGGTAGAGGGTGGTAGTGATGAGAAATTGAGAAGTAAAAAAGAAAATGAATAGTAAACTGCAAAAAATATTCTTGCAAAAAATGTCCCTGTAGTAGGTGAGGGTAAAATAGTCATTTCACACGGCCAAAACTAACGAGAGTTAGGCAAAAAATTATTTTTTTTTTTTGCAGCTAGAGTAACGCTTCAAAGACAATATTTGCTGTTTTTTTTTTTTTTCGAGAACATTTTTTGCATTTTTCTGAAAGTTTAGGGATATTTTTTGCAGTTTACTCTTAAATAATAAGTATCCTTTTAATTAAAGACTAGCAAGGTACCCGCGCATTGCAGAGGCAGGTATCCCTTGATCAAGACTTTTAGCGAACAATGTTATTCGATAATATATTTTGCGTGATAATAACTTTACGCATGACAAGAATTTTAGGTAATAACTTTATCGCTTACTTTCTCATATAAAATTTTAGGTAATAACTTTATCGCATACTTTCTCATATAAATATGGTAGAGTACTTGTGCATCGTGATGCAATGGATATAGGAAAATGGGGGTTAGTAGTATTATGAAATTGTGATAATTGATAGTGAAAGGTACTTGGTAGTCAATAAATGTTGTGTAATATTTGTCACATATTATATAACTTGTAAATATAGAGTAGTATACATTACGGTATTCAAAAGTTATATATGAAATTCCTTAACAAAATATGAATTACGGTATTCAAAAGCTGCACATTTTCAATACCTTATAAATCACCGGAAATTTTTCATACTTTGACAGTACGATTCATTTCCGTCGAATTTAAGTGACTCGGTTATAATAACCACATTAGTAGCTTGTTTGGATTATTCCTTGTAGTATATTAATTTTAATTTTGAATGAGAGGGTATTTTAAGACTAACATTAATTATAGGTGTTGTATCTTTAGCTTTATTATTTGTATTTCTTAAATTGTTGTTTCTGTACTTGAATGGTTTGTAAATATGTTTTATTATTTGTATTGTTTAATTTTAAATTTTAAGTATGTTAGTGACATTTAATGGAATATTTTTTTTTTTAATTGGTTGTAGAATATGCTTGATTATTTGTATTTATTTAATTTTAAGTTTTAACTATCTTAATGTAATTAATGCTCAAAAAAAAAAGGTTTGTGTATTATAAATAGTTAAGATAAGAAAGCCTGGATTTTAATCAAAGCTTTAAGCCCGTTGGGGGAAAGAATATAACACATAAAAATAGAAGAACTCAACGTAGTTACTCTAAAGTCTCTATTTTTTTTAATTATATTATTTTCGTAACAATATAATTGTCAAAAGAATGAACCATAAACCAAATAATTTCATGAATGTTTACGCAGCAACGCTTCTATTTTAATGTATAATATATATCTACTTAAAGAAAACCATCTCCTCACTTGAAATATTTAAATGGCTTTAAACTTTGATTGGGCAGATTTTTGGTTGTCTCATGACTAAAAGAGAATACTACGTACAAACTTCTTGCCTCTAAATGGTTAAAAACTTTGATATCTCGTTAAAGATTTCTAAGAAAGATATCGTCTCAGTGTTCTAAGCAACCAGAGAGATATGGTTATCTGATAAATTCAAAAGAACCTAAATTAGGAGATCATAATGAACCTCATATATACCAAGAGACTATGATGGATTCAGAATCCAAGAAATGGCTAGAGGCGATACATGTAGAGATGTAGTCCGGAATAGCAATAAAGTTTGGGACTTTGATTATCTTCCACCTTGAATCAAAGTTGTTAGCTGCAAGTGGGTCTTCAAGAAGAAGACAAATATGTGGATGGTAAGATAAATACATTCAAAGCTAGATTGGCGGCAAAAGGATAGACTCAAACTCAAGGAGTTGACTAAAATGAGACCTTACCACCTGTTGCTAGCATCAAAGCTATTACAAACACTTTTTGCTATTGCGCTTTCTATGATTGTGAAATCTGGCAAATGATGTCAAAACAACATTTTTAAATGGCCACCTGCATGAAGATGTTTATATGGTGCACCTGAGGGTTTTGTTAATACAAAGTATTCTAAGAAAGTTTGCAAACTTAAAAGATCAAATTATGGATTCGAGCAGGCGTCACAAAGCTAGAACATGAGATTTAATAAGAAGATAAAAGTGTTTGGTTTTGATCATAGTCAAGAGGAGTCATGTGTCTATATTAGAACTAATGGAGATAAGGTAGTTTTTCTAATCCTATATATAGGTGACATATTGCGGATGGGAAACAACATTCCTATGCTAAAGGTGTAATATCATGGCTAGGAAAATGTTTTGCCATGAAGGATCTAGGATAACCTACTTATATCCTAGGAATTAAGATTTATAGAGATAGATCTAAGCGACTTATAGGTCTTAGCAAAGTACTTATGTAGCTAAAATATAAAAAAGATTTAGGGCCCGTTTGGTATTACCATTTTGGATTTGAAATTGGGATTTAAAGCAAAAACTGATGTTTGGTTTGATTTTGATAGACTTGACTTTGGACTCTTAAGTCATAATATATAGGCATGCACAATTTCGGACCATATACATGACTTTTCTGACATATTACCTATTTTGTGGGCCCTCCCCAATATTCACACTCTCTTTATTTAATTCTTTAAACTTTTACATGATATATTTTAATTTTAAAATCATATTATAATATATAATATAATATATATATATATATATATATATATATATATATATATATATATATATATATATATATATATATATATATATTATTTTCTCTCTCCTACATCAAATCCAAAACCAATTTCAAATCTAAATCCAAATTCAAATTCTAAACCTATCTACAAACTAAACGGGCCCTTAATTTTCATGAGTCCATGAAAGGTAATTTACCTATGGCTAATAACGCACATTTGAGTGGATCTCAAAGTCCTACCACACTCATGAGGTAGAGAGGATAAGTAGGACCGCATATGCTTCAGTAATTAGATCCATAATGTATGCTATGACTTCTACAAGACCTGATGTATATTTCACATTGAGAATGACGAGTAGATACCAACAAAATCTAGGTGAGGAACACTAGTGTGCTATGAATAACATATTGATATGCTCTTGGTTTATGGTGGTTTGGGTGGAGAGCTAGACGTAAAATGTTACACTGACGTTGGGTTCCAAACTAATCGAGATAATATATGGATCGCAATCTGGCTAGTCTTCATTATGCGGCAGAGCGGTTGCGTAGAAGAGCTAGAAAAAGAGCACCATTGCATTATCGTCTAGAGAATGAGTGATGAGTGTGTAAATACTCATCATTTTTGTCTTATCTGAACTGCAAAAACATCCAAAAACACTCAAATATGCATCAAAATACTGAAAATATCTCAGGATTGTGTTTTATATGTTTCAGATGCAAAATGATTAAAAATAGATGAAAAATGAACAAAGTATGCATAATTGGTAGTTTCAGTCCCTCAACTTTCAAAACTTGTCAAAATTATTCCCTAGGCATTTGTTTTGTAAGAAAATTCACCAAAGGTCCTTTTGAAATCACAAGTTGTCATAATTAGTCCTTTGGTGAAAATTTTCAAAAGTTTACAAGTTTGGTCCCTGCACTTTCAAAATTGGCAGAAATGGCCCCTGAGCAATTATTTTGGATGGAAAAGTCAACATTGGTCCTTGGAGTTCATAAATTGCCAAATTCAGTCCTTAGGTGAAAGATTTGAAGAAATTGCACATTTGGTCCCTAAAGTTTCAAGAATTGGCAAATATAGTCCCTAGAGTTTCAAAAATGGAAATAATCAAAATAGTCCTTGTACTATTTAACTTTGGCAAGAAACAACCCTTGGATAACTTTGGTACATTGGCAACTTGGGTCCCCAATTTTCAGTAATTACAATTTTGGTCCGTGTGATAATTCCTACAACCAAATGGACCCTTTATGTAAGTTACTTAAACCTAAAACCAAATACACAATCCAAATCCAACATCCTGATCCAACACTCCATCCCTTGGCCCAACTACTCACCAGCCCATCCCCACTTCCCATGTTTTAATATACCAGGGTCAACCATCAGGTCAAACCCACTCTTCCCTGCCTTTTTCCCTCCCATACCACTAAACCAATGCCATCTATTCCACATCATTGGTATTCCACCCAACTCTCCCTCACTTGCCACCAACCCCACTTCCCTGTCCCCTACACCTCACCTAACCCATAAATGATCCCTCCTGCAACACTCCACAGGCCCCAATTGCCCTTATCCTGTTTTCCCGCCAAATTGCCAATCAATGGCTCAGATGAATCTGAGTGATCCAAAGGCTGAGAAAAGTGATAGGATTTGCTCTGTGGGACCCACTAAGCCCTAATTGTTATCTATAAAGAAGAAAGAAGGACCAGAGAAGAAGTATTAGAGTAGCTTTAGTGTAGTTTAGTCGTTGTAGTGTAATTTACTTTTCCAGTTGTAATTTCTAGTCTAAAACAGTTGTAATCTTCATTTTCAGTGCAATTTCATCTTAATTAAACCTTAATTACAAGTTCCTTATTCTAAATTCAGTTTTGGCAATTTTGAATGAATTTGACAATTTCACTTAACCTTGTTAAATGTTGTGATCAGTGTTTCTGTAAGCTCATTTAGGCTAATTTATAAGCTTTCTTAAGTTTCTAAAGTGTTCAAGTCAGTTTATCTTACAATAATAATAATAATAATAAAAAAAAAAAAAAAAAAAAAAAAAAAAAAAAAAACTCAAAAATATAAAATAAATAGTCATAAATAAATAAAAAAATCAATGTATATGGAAGTTGAAGCTTGGAGAAGGACAAATTATGGATGGTCCTTGGTTGTAGTACCTCTGGGGAGGTGTTAGGATAAGTTTGGTTCTTTGGTACATGTTTCTTAGTCTTGAATCAGTTGTAAGCCCTTTTTCACCTTTTTAGCAATTTTACTGTAGAACATCTTATGAGTGCTTATCTGTGTTCTTTTGTGCTCATTCAATATTTCTTAGACATAATCTAGCTTAAAATTTGGTCTTAGTTCATTATTCTCCATTTGAGCTTAAACCTTTAGTTTAACTGCCAAATTAGCCTCACAAGTGATGTCTAGGTATTTGTGATTTAAGTTTATGTTTTTATGCTTGTTTTAGCTTATTGTATCATGTTGGATCATTGCACATCAATTTCATAGGCTCACTTAACCATTTGTTGCTAAAATCATAAAAACAGTTAACTTAAGGTGTGTTTGGTTTAAGAGACTACTCTATGTTCTGGGTTGTTGTTATTGTTGTTTGCTATTGCATCAAGCTATAATAGGTCTTAATAACATAAACAAGTCATAAAATCAAGTGTTTGTTTGTAAAAAGTCAAAATGGCCTAGAATCCCCCACAACAGATTAACTGTTGGGGTTTAGGATTGCTCATTCCTCATTTTGGATAGTAAAGGTATTTAGATTGATAGATTCAAGCTTGTTTTACCTCAACACAACTTATTTAATCAACTAGGAAGGATCAAATTTCAAATAATTCAAAATTTCAAAGTTCATATAAAAAGTCAAATTGCATACATATGCAGAAAGGGAAAACGATAAAAAAAAATGCATCGAACTTGATACTTTTTACCATTGTATGGTGCCAACTATTTTTTTTTCATTGTAACACAAAACTTTTGATTTTTTCTCATTGTATGTATCCACGTCAGCAAAGCGTCACATACAATGGTAAAAAGTGTCAAGTTCGATGCATTTTTTTATCATTTTCCCATTTTTATCATGACGTTTTGCTAACGTGGATACATACAATGAGAAAAAATCAAAAGTTTTGTGTTACAATGAAAAAAAAAAGATAGTTGGCACCATACAATGGTAAAAAGTGTCAAGTTCAATGCATTTTTTTTATCATTTTCCCGAAAACCTAAAAGTTCCAGGAATTTTTATGATTTTTGTGTTAGGATTTAGGCCCTGAAACTTCTACATGTTGTAGTCTACCACCTCAACTTTAGGAATCCACAAAGTGCTTATTTTTGCAATTTTTCTAGTGGGCCCCACACTCACCCAAACACAGCTGCAGGGGGTGTCACCTCCCCTGCTGCATAGCAGCACCACCCCACTGCCCACCTTTTGTAGGTCCCATAGACCACCACAGTGGGTCCCACTGTGTCATTTTTGGTTCCTTGTACCCCCCACGTGTCCCTCTAGCTAGTTCAAGCAAGGTTTTGAGCTTAAGCTCACTGGGTCCCACCTGTTTTCCCCCTCCAAACTTGTCCCATTTCTGTGTAAAAGTTAGATTTTAAGTGCTTATTTTTGTGCTTATTTGCTTACCTGTGGTATTCTCTTGTTGTTTCTTGCTTATTTCAGTCCACTTAGCTAGTTTAGACTATAATATACCCCTGTGGACCCCACATAAGCGTATTTCCATCTTTAGTCAACAAAAGTCAACTATTAAAATTTTTTATGTCCATATTGCTTATTTTAAGTTCTAGAAAGGGTTTTTTTACAAAAGTTCTTTGTTTTTAAGTATAAAATATTTTTCCAAAAGAAAAACCAGAAAAATCCAATTTTAAATTAAGTGATAGCTTCTATTTAATATAATTTATCTTTTTAATTTTTCTTTTTAGCTTTTTATTAAGCACTTTGCATTTTTACATTTTTATTAATTTTCTTTTACATTAAAATATTTTTAGTAATTTTTCCAGAATTTTATATTGTCATTTAGTATTTATTAGATTTAATATTAATTTTATAGATTATTAATTAATATTTAAGTATTAAATAGCAAAATTAGTTTTTATTAAGCACTATCTAGTTTTTATATTTTTTCTAGCTTTAATATAAAATAAATTATTTTTAGGAATTTTCCCATAATTTTTACTGTTCATCTTCTATTTTTTTATAATTTAATTAGTTTAAGTAGTAATTAATTAATAATTAGGATAATAATTAGTATAATAATTTAAAATTACATAATATAAACTTTTTATATTTTTATAGGATTCCTATGATGGTTAGTTAGTTTTATAAAATTTTTCCTAATTATCTAAGTCATTTTAGTATTTTTTTAGTAATTTAAGTTAGTTTAATTAGTTTAATTAATATAATTAGTAATTAATTAATATTAAATACACAAAAAGACAAAAATATATATTTTTAGTTTCTAAATTTATTTTAAGTCATTTTAGATTTTTAAAATTTAATTTTACAATTTTCTAGTTTAAATTTGTATTATAAAGCTTTTTAGCATAAGTTAAATAGTTTAAATTAAATAATTAAATAGTTTTTATTTAAATAATTAATAGTAAATAATAAAATAATCAAAAAAATAATTTTCTTTTTAATTAAATTTTCTTTTAATATTAAGTTTATAAAAGTTTCATTTTCACCCCCTGTAGTTGTAATTTGTGCAAATCTCACTTTTTCTTCTGTCTGTAAACGTTTTGATTGTTAATTTGTTTACGTTTAATTATATCTGTGATTCTGTAATTGTTAATACTTTTTTATTATCTTAATACCAAGCAATCAGTAGTGTAATCAAATCCAAATCTTTATCTGATTACTGTCCTCATTATCACTCATTCCCATAAAGGTTTCAAAACACCATTTCAATCTCGTCGGGACATAACGACCCGGGGAAACTCTATACTCTCCACGGAGATTGGATCTAAGCTGTTTGACTATATTAACCACTTCTGTGGTTGACTTTGGTTGACTGCTTAGCATCAATCAAGGAGCATATATCGTTGTCTTAGAAGCTGCTCACTTGGTTGTCTAGATGAAGAATTTCATAGGGGATCTTGGTGTTGTTCATAGTAACTGTTGGCATGAATATTACGATATTTAATCTAAACATCCTCTTCATGTTTTGATGATGACAAAAATGTAAGTTACGACATATAACGTAAAGTGCTTAAGTTACTTGTGATCACAATTCATCTATGCATTCTTACGTCAACAAGCCTCGACATCTCAACGTCTCAAGTATGCTTCAACAATCACTTAAGGTATGGATAAACAAGTGTTTAATACATTTCATGATCAAAGGGGTATTTAATTAACTAATACAAAGTTTATTTAATTATATAAACTTATTATATATTTTTGAAAAACACTTTTGGTAATAAAGAAAAATGTTTTAATCATACTAAATATATGATTTCAAACTTTTAACCAAAATTAGTTAGTTTTTCACCAAATAAACTTTCCCCACTAAAAGACAGAAAATCTGGCCGTTTCAGTAGGGCGGCCCCCTTAATTATAAGGGGCGGCCCCCTTAATTTTAAGGGGACCGGCACACAATTAAGGGGACCGGCCACGCTCCCCTGTCAGATTTTGTCAGAAATTTTTCCCTATAAATACCACCTCAAACCTGGAATTTTTCCAACCTTTTGCACAAATATTTTCAGATCCAATTCTCTCTAAACATCCTTCTAAAACCCTTTGATCATAAGATTATTAATCTTTGTTTCAAGTGATCCAATCTTTCATCACTTAAAGTGCAAGAGAAGTATCCTCCCTATCATAAACCCAAAGATGTATTAGGATCTAGTTAGTGCTTATGTGAAGTTGTGAAGACATTAGTGGCTTGAAGGTGTCAAGACATTAATGCATTGAAGTTGTGAAGACATTAGTGGCTTGAAGGTGTCAAGACATTAATGCATTGAAGTTGTGAAGACATTAGTGCCTTGAAGGTGTCAAGACATTAGTGCATTGAAGTTGTGAAGACATTAGTGGCTTGAAGGTGTCAAGACATTAGTGCCTTGAAGGTGTGAATATACTCTTGGTGTGAAGAAAGAGTTAGGAAGTATTAAGTTGTGAAGAAGTTAGGAGTGAAGAAGATAGGTGTGAAGAGTATAGAAGATTGGTGTGTAGAAGATTGGTGTGTAGATGATTGGTGTGTAGAATATTGGTGTGTAGAAGATAGGTGTGAAGAAGTGGTGTGATTAAGTAGTGAATTGGTGTGTAGTTGTTGTGATTAAGGTGTGAAGTTATTGTGGTGTGTAAATTGGTGTGTAAGGTTTTCTCCGCCAAAAGGGAGCTTGTTGAGTAGTGAAGAAAACTCTCGAGTAGGTGACTCGGGGAGTGGAGTAGGAACAAGGAAGGTGTCCTTGTAGCCGAACCACTATAAATCATCGTGTTCGGTTTGCATGTTCTTTCTCTCATCTCTTTTCATTCATTCTTGCATTTATCGCTTTATATCTATGCTTGCCTATATGTCTTAATTGTTGCTTATATTGTTGTGATGATTGAATGTGTTGTACATAGAAGTTAATAGTGTGATAGGACATATTATTGTATGTTATGGTCAAATGGACTAATATATATATTTAACACTTCTCATGTTGAGCTTAACTTAATCGATAATTTGATACAAAACGTTTTAAGATTTTAAAAGGAAAACTTATACACATAAAGTTTGATCTATGCTTCATTCATAAAACTAAGTTTTGAAAACTAATCTAAAAGTTCACATATATAATTGATCATATTGATTATATGTTGCTTTTATACTAAAATCTAATTGAAGGTTTTTCAAACAAACAATTGAATAAATTCTAATCAACATTTTGAAACAAAGTTTTTATAAAACGAAAAAGAAGGGAAAACTATTCACCCCCCCCCCCTTCTAGTTTTCCACAATTGGTACCAGAGCCACGTCGCTCAAATTTTCAAAACAAATGGTTTTAAAAATTGAGTACGATCCATGTATCAAATTACCCATTAAGGAGGATTTAATATGAAAAGTGTTTTGTTGATTAACTTGTATTAGTTTTGATATTATATACACTAATTATACTAGCTCGAGATAAGATTATACATAAAACAAATGTTATATGTTCGTTTTTAAAATCAGAAAGTTACACACCTTTCCACAAAGTCAGAAAACAATTTTTAACAAAAATTGCATTTTTGAGTATCAGATGGGCGGCCCCTTTAATTGTCTGGGCGGCCCCCTTAAATACTGGGCGGCCCCCTTAAATTTAAGGGGTCCGCCTGTCTGTTTGACAGTTTTTCAAAAACTTTGAAATATCATATAAAATTAACCGTAACTCGGTAGAAGTCGTGCCACCCGGCGTTTTAAAGGTAATTGAGTCTACTTTCATTTAAAAATACTTACAAGTAACCATTACAAACTTAAATAAGTCAGAAAGTTAAAATACTACACGAAGGTCAAAAAATTTGAGTCTTGTTTTAACATAAAACTTGTATTTCAACTTTTCCTTCGAGTCGGGCATTCCTAGTCGATATATCTTTGAAAAATTAAGTATTTATGTTTTCAAAATATTGATCTTTATTAAATTTTAAAATGGATAGGAAATTTTTTTTTATTTTCAAATAAAATCGAGCTAAGTAAACATTGGTATATATAAAACACAAAACGACGACAAGTGTTTTATGTGCTATGTGAACTCATTTGTGATTTTACTTTGCTAATCATTGCTATTTGTAATTTAGCTATTTGAATATCTTAGCATATGTGTCTTGTACTCTATTAGTTTATAGTTAGTTATCTAGCTTATACTTAACTTGATCTTATGCTAGATTTTTTTGCGTTAGGATTGCATTATTATGCTTGCATTGCATATAGGAATAGATGGCTTAATGTTACTCAAACATCTTGTAAATGAGTTAAATCTAATCACCTAAATATTTCAATCAATTTAATCTATTCTTAACAACACACTTAAACATTTTCAACAAATTACCTTGTTTTACCTTAAGTTGTTTAATATGACAAATTGAATCTTTGTAAAACATTAGTATTAATATAAAAGAAAAAGTATTTTCAAAATCTAAGTGTGTTCATTATAAGTAACAATGAAGAGTCTTTCACATAAACAAAACTTATAAGAATCATGAAGTAATAAGTCAAATTTCAATCATTCACCAACCTCACTCATAAATAATCTTAGGATTAATGGAACACACTATCAAAATGCCTATTTATCTTAAATGAGTGTTTGTGAGGGTCAAGAAAGATCTTGATATTATATCAATTCATTATTCAAATTATGGTTGATATATTCATCAAATCTAATTGACATGTTTTTTTGAGTATGGACAAGAAATTGGATTGTTATTTATTTAAGTTTCAAGATTACATCAAATGATATAGTCTTGAATCTACATACTCAATCACACTAGATTGATATGAAAATATTTACATCCTTTGTAGATGAAAAGAGTATGCATTGGATCATAACTCACACTTGTGTTGATAATGTCATATTGAATCTACTTGTCCAATAATTGTGTTCCAAATATTAGAATAACATTTTAAACACATTTATAAAATATACAATGAAGTAGGATTGACGACTTGGATGTTTCGTCCGAAATATTCAAGCAATTTACATTGCAATGCAATGGATAAATGTGTCATATCCGAAAAACCAAACATGAGCAAACTAACAACATATGTAAACTTTGCTCACACTACTTAAAATTATCACCACAAGATAAAATACATATTTAAGAACAATACACACTATATATTATATGTATTTCATTTTCTTTGTAGCATGAATGGTTGTGTTACAAGATAATGCACTACACTTTTCTTTTTGAAATAATTTAAGTTATTAGAATTGAAAAACAACTTGTCACAATGCATAAACAAGTAAACTTCATTTTGTTTCAAATACTAGTTAAATTATGATATATAACATTGGCAAAAATCATAGAAAATAATATTTGCTTTAGAATATATAAATGTCTAGTTTTGATATCATTTGTGAATCACAATCTCGTTTAAGATAAATAATCTTAATGAGATTCATTTTTCAAGATATGCTAAGGAGCATTCATAAATCAAAGCACATTTATTAAATCAAGTAATATGTCATCAAAACCAAATAACCGGTTAATCATGAACAAAAGATTAAAACTTTGCATTTACTCTTATCTTAACATTTAACACATCTCTATTGGGATAGTGAGTAAAATATATCATGTAGACTTACCTTCATAAAAACATGGTGTTTGAGTCACATTATGCCAAGTATTAGTGAATCAAGCAAACTTCATATTTGGTACTCTTCGATAGGTGAATTTAGGAACTCAATTTCTTCTAAAAAGAGAATGACTACTGGAGAATCTATTGACTAGAAACTCAATTTAACCTAACGGTTGGATTGCTTCTATGTGAGAAGTTGGGTGTGTGTAACCCGTAAAAATGGTCGTGTTTAGCCTGAATTGAGCACCACTAGTAATAGTCTCATACTCATTCTCCAACTTGATTAAATCGCTCTTCCTAAATGTACCTAACGCTAAGCTTACTTTTATGAACTTTGCTTCTCATTAGATGATTTCATTCCTAGATTTATGGCATATCGCATATATGTTATTTCTAGATGTTTATTTGCTCCTATGTGATTTGATTGTATGCCTTTACATGATTTACTCTATATGTATCATTCATCTAGGTATATTTTTATTTCTTTTAGATCCTACACCCTTATTTCATATGAACCTTAGTGTCGTTTTCCGATAGGTCATATTAGTCTCATAATATATCCGGATGAGCATGAATTTAATGGGAAGGGAAATGACACTCACTCACATATATCCTTCTACCTCACACCACCTAGAGTACCACCACCACTTCCTACAACCTCACATGCCACTCCCATGTTGCATGTGCAAACCTTCACCCAAGACAATTATCATGCTCCACCACCATCACCTTCCTCCGAACACTTGAAGTTCGTTGAGGAGCTAAAAGAGACTCATGAGCTTAGTGCTCTTTTAGCATTACATCTTGCTCAACGCAATTTGGATCCACCTCAATCAAGCTCACCATCATCACCACATAACATTAACCAAATTGAGAAGCATGTTAACAATTGCCCTTGTTGCATCTTCCTTCAACAACATACCATTGCTTTGAATGAGCACTTTACCTGGATTGAGTATCTTCTTACTAGATCTCAACAAACCCTATCACTTGAACAACATCAAAACCCTCAACCAACAAACCCCACTTCAAATCCACCACTCCATCCATCAAAGAATATATCAACTCACAATTATCTCCACCACCAAAAGTTATCACCACCTCATCCAAGTGAATTTCATTACGAAATGCGTCATTTCCACTTACTAGCAAGTGAAGAACACAATGAAGAAATCCAAGCTTCAAGTGTTGTCGACTCATGATCAAGTGTTGTCGACTCATCACCACCTCATTTCACATATCCACCTTCGGTCGTCAACCAACAAAACACCTAAAAATCCCATGATTCCCTATCATCCACCCTTGTCGAATGATATATTAATCCAAACCATAATTGTCAACCCTTTGTCATCACCTTCCCTTTACATTCACGCTCATCCCTCCTCATTCCCCTTCTAGTTTTCCACAATTGGATCATAGGATTTGTAGAAACGATAGCATGAGATAATAGTAGGCTTAACCAATCCTCTTGAGCATGAGATCTATAACAAACATCTTTTAAAATATATGATTAATGATATTTGTTGTCAAAAATCTAATATCTTTAAAAATATGCAAAAACCTCACATTTTGGAAAATAGTTTTTCAAATAACTATCCCACTTTTAAATAAGATGTTTTCACAATAAATATCCACAATTTTGTTTTGATCAAAACCAAAGATTGAGAAAATTTTATTTACCTTTCATTAACACATTTTGAAGTAAAACCGAATCTATTTTATTCAATTAACTCTCATATCTACATGAAAACCTACTTTCAAACATTGTTGAATAATGCTAAAAACGTCTCTTTAAATCATGCATGGTGATCTCATATTTGTCATCTATATTTATATAAATGACACTTATAAGTGAACTAAATCAAATCAAGAGGGCCATGGTTTATCTATTAAGACTTCGTTTGTAACAAGTCTAGAAACCCATGCTATCATAATACGCATTAGGATTAATTCTCCTAGTTATGTAGTTATGAAATACTTGATGTTGCTTATTGTTTCCTAGCACTTATATTTTGCTTGCTAGATGAGTATGTTTGCATGCTAGATGAAATTGCTTAATTACTTAATCTCTTTGGTTAACATGCTTTAGCTACATAATTGCCTACATAATTAGTCTATGTTTAATTGCCTCAAAGAGTTGGACTTGTTTGAAACCAAAAACACAACCTTTCTGCAATGCACTACCAAAAACCCTTTTCTGGCAATCTGGGAATCACCAGATGGGCGGCCCCCTTAAATCATAAGGCGGCCCCCTTAATTATTAAGGGGACCGGCCTCCAATTAAGGGGACCGGCCATCTGATGGTCGAATGTGTTGTTTCCCTTTTCTATTTTTTAGCCCATTTCATCCTACACTTCCCAAAATTCACAAACCTATTCTATCCTAAACCTTCCATCAAAGTTTATCCATCCTTGATCCCACCAATCCTACATTTTCCTAGGTTCTAATCTTTGCATTAGATTCTAAATTTTCTTTTGGATTTAGGTTTTGTTTTAAAAACAATAATTCATGTGTCATAATTTTAGTGCATATACCTAATATGTCCATATATTGTTCCCCTATTAGTTTCATGCATATATCCATTATCATCATTATATACATGTGCACTTGTCTACTAACTTTGTTTTGAAGGATTACTTCACCGCTCGATTCTTTGGTAGCCAAAACAAGTTTTGAGCATACACCAAGGGGGAGCATTGAGGTTGATAGGATCAAGGCTTCACTTACGATGATGCAAGCTCGCCTTTTATATTCTATCTCAAGAGTTCAAGCATTGTAGAAGTCTCATTTAGAGTCCACCTTTTTGCTTCGACAAAAGGGGGAGAAGAAGTGTAAACAAGTAACTTATACATTTTACTATAAGTTATAGTTTACATAGTTTGTCATCATCAAAAAGGGGGAGATTGTTGGCATGAATATTACGATATTTAATCTAAACATCCTCTTCATGTTTTGATGATGATAAAAATGTAAGTTACAACATATAACGTAAAGTGCTTAAGTTACTTGTGATCACAATTCATCTATACATTCTTACGTCAACAAGCCTCGACATCTCAACGTCTCAAGTATGCTTCAACAATCACTTAAGGTATGGATAAACAAGTGTTTAATACATTTCATGATCAAAGGGGTATTTAATTAACTAATACAAAGTTTATTTAATTATATAAACTTATTATATATTTTTGAAAAACACTTTTGGTAATAAAGAAAAATGTTTTAATCATACTAAATATATGATTTCAAACTTTTAACCAAAATTAGTTAGTTTTTCACCAAATAAACTTTCCCCACTAAAAGACAGAAAATCTGGCCGTTTCAGTAGGGCGGCCCCCTTAATTATAAGGGGCGGCCCCCTTAATTTTAAGGGGACCGGCACACAATTAAGGGGACCGGCCACGCTCCCCTGTCAGATTTTGTCAGAAATTTTTCCCTATAAATACCACCTCAAACCTGGAATTTTTCCAACCTTTTGCACAAATATTTTCAGATCCAATTCTCTCTAAACATCCTTCTAAAACCCTTTGATCATAAGATTATTAATCTTTGTTTCAAGTGATCCAATCTTTCATCACTTAAAGTGCAAGAGAAGTATCCTCCCTATCATAAACCCAAAGATGTATTAGGATCTAGTTAGTGCTTATGTGAAGTTGTGAAGACATTAGTGGCTTGAAGGTGTCAAGACATTAATGCATTGAAGTTGTGAAGACATTAGTGGCTTGAAGGTGTCAAGACATTAATGCATTGAAGTTGTGAAGACATTAGTGCCTTGAAGGTGTCAAGACATTAGTGCATTGAAGTTGTGAAGACATTAGTGGCTTGAAGGTGTCAAGACATTAGTGCCTTGAAGGTGTGAATATACTCTTGGTGTGAAGAAAGAGTTAGGAAGTATTAAGTTGTGAAGAAGTTAGGAGTGAAGAAGATAGGTGTGAAGAGTATAGAAGATTGGTGTGTAGAAGATTGGTGTGTAGATGATTGGTGTGTAGAATATTGGTGTGTAGAAGATAGGTGTGAAGAAGTGGTGTGATTAAGTAGTGAATTGGTGTGTAGTTGTTGTGATTAAGGTGTGAAGTTATTGTGGTGTGTAAATTGGTGTGTAAGGTTTTCTCCGCCAAAAGGGAGCTTGTTGAGTAGTGAAGAAAACTCTCGAGTAGGTGACTCGGGGAGTGGAGTAGGAACAAGGAAGGTGTCCTTGTAGCCGAACCACTATAAATCATCGTGTTCGGTTTGCATGTTCTTTCTCTCATCTCTTTTCATTCATTCTTGCATTTATCGCTTTATATCTATGCTTGCCTATATGTCTTAATTGTTGCTTATATTGTTGTGATGATTGAATGTGTTGTACATAGAAGTTAATAGTGTGATAGGACATATTATTGTATGTTATGGTCAAATGGACTAATATATATATTTAACACTTCTCATGTTGAGCTTAACTTAATCGATAATTTGATACAAAACGTTTTAAGATTTTAAAAGGAAAACTTATACACATAAAGTTTGATCTATGCTTCATTCATAAAACTAAGTTTTGAAAACTAATCTAAAAGTTCACATATATAATTGATCATATTGATTATATGTTGCTTTTATACTAAAATCTAATTGAAGGTTTTTCAAACAAACAATTGAATAAATTCTAATCAACATTTTGAAACAAAGTTTTTATAAAACGAAAAAGAAGGGAAAACTATTCAACCCCCCCTTCTAGTTTTCCACAGTAACAAGCTGTGTATCTATATTGTGATGATTCAAGCGCAATCCTACTTGCGAATGAACCATGAAGACAGAAAGGCAGTCTACATACTCTTTGTAAGTTCCCCTACATTTGCGAAGTGGTCGCAAGAAATGATATTGAGGTTATTAAAGTCCATACTTGTGAACATGTTATTGATCCCGCTAACGAAAGCTTTACCATGTGATAAGCATTTTGAACATGCTAATGGAATTGGGCTTCGTTATGTAGAAGAAGAATTGTCAGAAGTTTAATGTTTGTATTTGGTTATTGAAACGTTAAACAATTTTATTTATGAGCGATATATAATTGCTATGAATATTTCTTCATTTATATTATTGTTTTCTATATATGCACATTTCACCCATGAACATGATTGTTAATGATGCGTAGTTTTGCAATCTTGCAAAAGGTTTTACTTCTCAAGGGATCTTGAGAAGCTTGCAATCCCCACCAGGCAGTGTACCTAACCGATGTAGTATAGTGTAGTGGCAAATACGGGGGATTGATCGTTCTCCACAGGGAATAGTGTTCGTTAGGATCAAAACTTAATTAAACTAGGTCTAGATGTGAGGGATGATTCTTTTTGTATTTTTATATTTTATAGAAAGCAAGTAAAAATCTCGGGTATTTGGAAGAGTGGGCGGAATTAGTTGCTAGTCAACTAACCCAAATGACTATAAATGCAATAAAAATAAAATAACAAGAAAATAAAATGTGAGAAAAACCTTATAATGATAGAAACGTGTTTACTTAGATTTCACTACTCCCTAGCTATCTTTTATTAATTGATTAGTTTGTTACAATTGCGTGGATGACGGGTTATATTCTTTAATACTGTTCGTGAGGCCGTGTACGATCTTCCCCAACTCTATAAGTTTCTACCTCGTCCTATGTCGAGCTGACAAGTAGCTCCTAACATGGCATCCTTAGTAGTCGCTTATGCATTAAATACAACCATTAAAATCATAGTACACATCCGATTCATGTTTCTTAAGACGTTCAAGCAAGTTACCAATTGGAAGTTAGCCAGTTTTCTTAAGCCTAATATCGAAATCATTCATCCACAACAATTAATAACAAACAACCAACCAATAATCAATAGCTAGGTTTCATTACATCTAAGCAAACACAAACAAACATAGCCTAGCATGTAAAAGTAAAGACAAGCATAAAATAGAATAAAACATCACATAGACATATTGAATGATTATTGGAGAACTTATCTTTAATCAAACATGGATGAAAGAAGGGTTTGAAACCCTTACAAGAAGGTGAAAATTTGACCTAGGGTTTGTGGTAAACTTCCTCCAAAAGTCCTCTCCTTAATGAATGAAATTTAGAAATATACATATAGAAAATACAATCTGACGGCGTCACGTTGTACATGTGACGCTATCAACTTGCCGCCAATACTCTCCTCGGATTGCCTAAATCTATATCTGACGCCTTCACGTGTAATTCATCTCTTGGCCGTCACCTTGTATTTTGCTCTTGACTGCCTAGGCGTCCCAAAGGGTGACGCCGTCACTCTTTAATCCCAAAAATTATTCTAACGCGTCTCGTGTAAACTTCATATCCACCGTTTTGCCAATACGTGACGCCGTCAAGTGTAAAGCTTGACGCCGTCAGGTACTAATTCCAGCTTGATTTTGGAGACTTTGTCATTTTCTTCACTTTTCGCTCCAAAAACGTCCAAAATGTTTCCTTTTCTAGATTTCTTCTCCAAAGTACCTAAAATGACAAAAGGAACGATTTAAGGCAATATTTGATCAAATAATCACGACTTATGGCTTAAGTGACCCCCTAAAAGCGTAACACTTTTTGCCTCATCAAATACCTTTACACTTGAGATTTGCTTGTCCTCAAGCAAATGCGCTTTTATTCTCATCAAAATACAAGCTAGGGGTCATTTAACACTAATATAAAAGTAATTACAACAAATAATCATTCCACTTCAACCAAAACAAGCACGGAAATTATACACTAGCACCTCACAAATAGTGTTTAGATACTCACATCTCTCGGGTGTAATAAAAGTATATATTACAAATGAAAATGGAAAATACCTCTCACTATCTGTCATAGCACATAGATTACCATAGGCTTGGGAAAGGATCAAACCTCCACCACTTGGCGTAAGCACCTAGGATAAACTATCAAAGAGGTCTTTTTAAAGGGTTGTAACGTGAGGTGTAAGGGATATGAAAAACACGATTTTGTTGGATACAGGCAATCTTTACTAGTGGCGAGTTAATCATCTTTGTCAATTACATGTATAATGTGGCGTTGCTAAGCAAAGACTCAACTCGACTTAGGCTAATCATAAACTAACAAAAACATAAAAAGTAACATAGAAGGAAACGGGGTGGTAGTCCGTATGTTTTTCTCTTTTTTATATTTTTATTTATTTATTTATTTATTTTTGCATAAACTTTTGCCCTACCATCCAAAATAATACATCATAGGGGATTTGTATTCCCCTTACACTTGAATTTTTACATACTTTACAATTAACTATCTAATGACTCGAATTAAGATAATCAAAACACTTTCAGTACTTTTTAAGTATTAACGCACATATGGGGGTAATAATTGACGTCTTTCCCAATACTCCATAATAATAGTACTTTACCCATGAGTCCCAATCATCCCAAAACAATATGTACAAGATATGACTTGACTTAGCAACCATGTAATCAATTAGACAATTAACTAAGGGTTTAAACATATAACAATAATGCACTAAAGATAAGTGCATATACGGAGAGCTAAGGCGATTTGGTTGTACATTTGGGGGTGGACTGTTAACAAATTCTTCCTTTAAGTAAAATGCTTAAAGTTAGAAACGAAAAAGATAGGCTCGGAGGGGTGTACTAGGGTTATCGTGTACTAAAAATGAGTACAACGCAAAGGTGTGGAAAAATTAATTGACTTTACTAGTCAATTATATTGACTTTATTTGTCAAGTAATTATGATACGGGTTTAACACAAGGGTTATCCTAATGCCTCTTTTCATGTAGTAAATCCTACTACATGAATGTAATCTCACATGCGGTCGCGGGATGCATCACTATCACAAGTTCTAGAATTTAAGTACTACCGGTACACTCATAAGCTTCTTTTCCTAACAAATCAAGGGGCGAACCTCACATATTTGGGGTGGAAAATTTTTGAGTGGTACGGTTTTTGTGCTAGTCATACAACTCCTATCCATGAGACGCTTATTAAGACTAAAGCTTCACTCCTATATGTTGTAAAAAAAAAAATTGGCGCTAACATTACCCTAACAAGTGTTTCTCTTAGTTTTATTACACATCCACTATTAAACAAACAAACATCAAGTGCACTTGCATTCTCTAAGGTATCATCATTTACCCTCCCCTTATACTTAAGCTGAACATTGTCCCTAATGTTCAATAAATAGGATGTAAAAGTAACGAAGGTAAAAGTATGAAACAAATACTCCCCTGATTCGTTCGGTGTGGATAATGCGTTAACAAGATTAGATCCTCCTCCAAGAAAATGAACGTTGAAAGCTTCCCTCCAGAAATATAAATCACCTTCTTGTCCAATATAACTTGTTAAACCTGAGAAAACACTCATGGCAAGCCTCGTGTAAAATCGGCGGCAAACTCTATATATAATAAAATCCTAGAAAGCAAATAAAGATTTAATGCTTGTGGAATGAACATTTGCAGATTTCCTGGAGTTTATAAAACTAAAGATTTAACAAAAACTTTATGATTCCGACAGAAAAACAAAACTTGCAAAACTTTTCAGAATTTTACACTTGACGCTATCAGGTTATAACCCTAACGTCGTCAGAATGCTCTGACAGAAATCTTATGTTAAGTTTCCAGAAAATTTCTGGAAAAACTCACGCCTTAATTCCTGGAAATCCTGCAAAATATCATTATGACTCGATACAAGCATTTGACTCAAACAAATACTAATACGCATATTCGTTTAATATTGTTGTGGTTCATATCCAATCTCGTTCTTAGAAACAAATTTAGATTTCCCTTACACTTATCTTTTGCATAATACCTTTATATGTAATTAAGACGAAGTTAAAAACAAAATAAAGCATTTTCACAATTTACTTTTGAAACATGAGCCATAAATAATAAAAATAAAACATGCATACGTAAACAAATAAAATCAAACAAATAAACAAACAAACAAATAAAGCTTGGGTTGCCTCCCAAGAAGCGCTTTTCTTTATTAACGAGTCTTGTAGCTAGACTCAAAGTCACAGGCTATTACGTGACCTCATCCCGCAATATTATGTATCCCTTGTCAATAGAATCCTTGTTATTTAGGTGGTAATGTTTCAATCGTTTGACATTCTCAATCATCTCTCCACCCCTTTCACTGTTCAAGAGTGCTACCCTATTGTGACCTAAGTTTTTGATTATGAATGGTCCATACCACCAGGAGTTTGATTTATCGGGAGGCTCTTTTATCCCTAAATGTTTTAAGAGTACAAGGTCTCCTTCCATAAACGGGGCATGATTCTTCACCGGTTGATTGCACTCGAATTCAACATGAATTTTATCCCTACTTTTGCGTCTTTCAAAATTAGCTTCTTTGTAGCTTTTAATTCTTGCCTCCCATGCGAGGATTTTTTCTTGAACATGATTATGCAGTGTTCCGGCATTGTTCTTGAGCCTCCTTTCCATCATGCTTTCTCTTACATATCATGGAGTCATAGGAAAGTGAATTTTCCTTTTTCATGACTTAAGCTCAATTTCCCCTTTTTCATACTTAATGACCACTCTTGCTGTGGTAAGGAATGGTGCTCCAAGGATTATTGGCGTACACTCGTTTTCTTTATCATCGATGATCATGAAATCAACGGGATACATGAAACCTGCTACATTAACCAGCCCATCCTCTGCAGCTCCCAAAGGATACACATAAGAGTGACTAGCAAAGGAAAGCCTAACGCGGGTAGTGGCCGGTACCTTTTAAGTGAGCTGGGTATAGATGGTTAAGGGCATCAGGTTTACTTCTGATCCTTGATCAGTGAAAGCATCCAAATGTTGCAATTTCCCAATGCTAGCTGGTATTTCGAAGTTCCCATAAGCTATCTTCTTCGTAGCCACTTTTTGCTTAAGTAGCTTCTCGTACACTGGCCCCCCAGGTAACGTATCATACTCATCTTATCCTTATTCTTCTCCTTCAGGGACCATTTTGGACAATTTGTTACGTCCGTCACCCCTTATCCAGTTGGTTATGGTTTTCTCATTAATACTATGCTTTAGATAGTACCTTAATGGTTGAGGTTTTGGTGGTTCCTCCATGGTCCGTGCAGTAGGGGTTTCCTTCTCTTCATTGCTTTTGTGGACAATGGATATAGAGTTAACAAACTTGGTAGTGGGGGTGACACTTTCCTTCCTTATCAACACCTTTTCCGGAGTTTTTATTTTTGTGTATTTCTCCAATAGGCTCATCATCTCCTCCATTTTCTCTTGCATCTCCTCCTTTTGTCTATAGACGGCCTCCTCGAATTTTGCTAACCGTTCAGAATGGGTTGACATATATTCTCTCATTCGAGTTTTGAATTCCGGACTGAGGTCTTGAGGAGGTGAATAGGGACGGGCATATCTTTGGAAGGTTTTGGCATTCTCTCTAAGAGGTGATTCAGATAACGTTGATGGATTTACATTTGAGATGGAGTTTATCGTTGCTCGTCTTGGACTTATAGGTCTCTTTTGTTTTTCCATGAGATAGTCAACCTTTTTTTAAAGTTTACAAAGGCTTTCTTCGGAGAGTTGAGTGGTTCCCTCTGGTGACGAAATTGCTTTGACAGCCGAGTTTATAACATGAGCAACTTCCCATAATTCATTATCGTCGAATGCAAGTTCATCGATGATTTCCCATGATTCCTTGGCGTCCTTGTCACGCAATCTACCTCCGGCAGCTCGATCAATGGTGCGTTTGGTATGGAAATCGACATGGTCATAGAAGATTTGGATTTATAGCCAAAGATCTATGCCATGATGAGGGACTTTTTGTAGTAGGTCCTTGAAACGAGTCCATGCTTCGTAAAGAGTTTCACCTTGACGTTGTTGGAACATCAAGATGTCATTCCTTAACTTGGTGGTTCTCCCCGGTGAGAAAAATTGAGCAACAAAATGAGTGGTGAGATCATCCCAAGAGGTGATGGATCCCGCTGGTAAACGCTCAAGCCATTGACTATCTTGGTCACGTAGAGAGAATTGGAAGAGACGCAATCGGGTTGTCTCTCGTGTTTCAAAATCAAGGTCTATGGAATCTACGATTTTGAGGAAATCCTTGAGATGTTGATTTGGATCTTTGGAACGAAGTCCATGGAATGCACATCCTCTTTGCACCAACCGGATGGTGTCGGATCGCAAGGGAGACACATTGGCTCCTTGAGTGAGCTCAATGGTGTCTTGGTAGCCTTGGTGGCTAGGACATGAGAACTCTCCTAAAGTTCGGAGTCTAGGAGGTTGGTTTGCTTGTGGTGGGTTTTGTTGTGGTGGGTTGATGGGATCAAGGATATTACCACCTTCTGTGATGGCGGATGGTAATGGTTACGAACAAAGGAATGAAGAAATAAGATAGACTAAAGAAAACCTATAAAAATAAAAATAAAAATCTTACTAGAAAGGAATCTAGCAAGTAGACCTAATAAAAAGAAATTTCAACCTAAACAATAACTATTCCCCGGCAACGGCGCCAAAAACTTGATACGTGGTTTTGCAACCTTGCAAAAGGTTTTACTTCTCAAGGGATCTTGAGAAGCTTTCAATCCCCACTAGGCAGTGTACCTGACCGATGTAGTATAGTGTAGTGGAAAGTACGGGGGATTGATCGTTCTCCACAGGGAATAGTATTCGTTAAGATCAAAACTTAATTAAACTAGGTCTAGAGGTGAGGGATGATTCTTTTTGTATTTTTATATTTTTTGTAAAGCAAGTAAAAATCTCGGGTATTGGAAGAGTGGGCGGAATTAGTTGCTAGTCAACTAACCAAAATGACTATAAATGCAATAAAAATAAAATAACAAGAAAATAAAATGTGATAAAAACCTTATAATGAGAGAAATGTGTTTACTTAGATTTCACTACTCCTTAGCTATCTTTTATTAATTGGTTAGTTTGTTACAATTGAGTGGATGAAGGGTTATATTCCTTAATACCATTCGTGGAGCCGTGTACGATCTTCCCCAATTCTATTAGGGTGCGTTTGGTATGCTGGGAGGAATGACAATGGGTATGAGTTTGATAGTACTCAACTATGAATGTTCCATTCCCCACTCTCTAGCCATATATGGAGTATGGAAAATAATGGACTTTCATAGTCATAGTTGTGGGCCCAGGCACCCTAAACAAACACCAACTATCACTTTCATAGTGATAGTTGATTCCCAGGAATGGGTACCAAACGCATCCTAAGTTTCTACCTCTTCCTATGTCGAGCCGGCAACTAGCTCCTAACATGGCATCCTTAGTAGTCACTTATGCATTAAATACAACCATTAAAATCGTAGTACACATCCGATTCATGTTTCTTAAGACGTTCAAGCAAGTTACCAATTGGAAGTTAGCCAGTTTTCTTAAGCCTAACATTGAAATCATTCATCCACAACAATTAATAACAAACAACCAACCAATAATCAATAGCTATGTTTCATTACATCTAAGCAAACACAAACAAACCTAGCCTAGCATGTTAAAGTAAAGACAAACATAAGATAGAATCAAACAACACATAGACATATTGAATGATTATTGGAGAACTTATATTTAATCAAATATGGATGAAAAAAGGGTTTGAAACCCTTACAAGAAGGTGAAAATTTGACCTAGGGTTTGTGGTAAAGTTCTTCGAAAAGTTCTCTCCCTAATGAATAAAATTTAGAAAAATATATATAGAAAATACAATCTGACGGCGTCAACTAGCCGTCAATACTCTCCTCGGATTGCCTAGATCCAGATCTGACGCCGTCACGTGTAATTCATATCTTGGCCGTCACCTTGTATTTTGTTCTTGACGGCCTAGGCATCCCAAAGGGTGACGTCGTCACTCTTTAATCCCAAAAATTATTCTGGCGCGTCTTGTGTAAACTTAATATCCACCTTTTTGCCAATACGTGACGCCGTTAAGTGTAAAGCTTGACGCCGTCAGGTACTAATTCCAGCTTGATTTTGGATACTTTGTCGTTTTCTTCACTTTTCGCTCCAAAAACGTCCAAAATGCTTCCTTTTCCAGATTTCTTCTCCAAAGTACCTAAAATGACAAAATGAACGATTTAAGGCAATATTTGATCAAATAATCACGACTTAGGGCTTAAATGACCCCCTAAAAGCGTAACACTTTTCGCCTCATCAGTTAACTTCATAATCGATCATATTGTTTGGCACAATATGAATTAAGACTAATATAAATTTTGATATTTATTGGTGTGTACTAATATTTTACTTATTAGTACTAAAGTTCATATGTATTCATAGGGATGAATATTGAATGACTCATATGAGACGTCACACATGGATGATTAAATTAGTGAGTCACGTTTATGATTTGTATTCTTGTGTGTCCTTAGAATTTTGATACATAGCGCATTTATAATACATGACGAGTTATGCTTTGATTCATCATATCTAATATCCTAGTAACTAGGGCCCATACAAGGGTGATTTTGGTATTGCGGACTATGTATTATAAGGTGGATATACGCAAAAGGTATTGTTTCTCTTATATTAAAAGCATGATATTGTTGTGGGCTACTCAATGAATGAACTTATATTAATATGGACGTGACTAAAGTTGAAGTTAAATTGTTGTTTTAACTTACTTTAGTGATATCATAAAATCTAGATCCAGAAACAAATGATAGAGATTTGAGATGGCTTAATCAATGTCTCAAATTAACATATATCGGAAACAAAGAGAATAAGAATAAAGTTCAAATCATAAAATCATTAACCGTTAATGATTGTTGTTTTGGTTCTATAAATGGACGGACAACTCATGTATTTTTGGGAGGCAAGTTGAATGATTGTTACTAGATGGCTACTTATCGGTATTAATTACTTAGAAGTTATATGCATGCCCAAGTGAGAGTTTGTAGGATTATGTGAATGATATAACATAATTAAGTGTTGCCATTAATATATGAGACCGTGAGGTCATACACATAAAACGACACTTCAGTTTTATGTATTTATCATAAATGCATAAATGATCTATTAAACGAGAACATGATTGAGTTTAATCAGTTGGACTGATTATAGAAATGGGATGAAACCAAGAACTAGATGAAAAGCACATCTAGCTAACCATCGACAGCCGCCCCCTTTAGGGGTGAGTTGGGCTTGGGCTTGGGCTTGGTTCTTTACTTAATGAAAAAGATAAATATATTATTAGATATTATCTTTAAATTAGGAATTATCTTATATAATTAATGAAATAGATTTTATATTTAAATATAAAGATATCCTTTAAGCTATTATAAATTCCCTAAGTTGGAACTAGGGTTTTAGTTGATATCTTTCGTATTTTCCACATAAGGTTTTAGGCTATATCTTACATATCCCCCTCCCATGTGACTTTCGGCCGAGCACCAAGCAAGCCCAAACACATATTTGTTTTTAAATTATCCAGTCAAGATTGTTGTTGTGGCGTTGTAGATCAAGCACTAACATCATGCTGAAGTCGTCTAAGTGTTAATGGGACTAGCCATGGAAAGATCGTATTATTAATCTTATTGAGTTTGTGAATTCTCTTATCCAAATCACAAGGTACACAATTGTTGTTTTTAATTTTAATTGGTCATTAACATGTATCTGTATCGTTATATATGAAAAAGGCTTTCGATGGTTATGCTTTTGCTGCAATTACTGATTGTTCTTGTTTAATTGTTAAATCATTTTTAAAATTATAACCATGTTTTCCATCATATACGACGATGGTCATGGTGATAGCAGGTGGTGGTAATGGAGGTGTTGATGATCATAGTGGTAGTAGGTGGTGGTCATGGTGGTTATGGGAAAAACTAGTAGTCTTTTTAGAGCACGTACCATAACATGACATTTAAAAAAGTAGAGTTAATTACATAGATGGTCACTGTGGTTTGGTGGATTTTTCACTTTCAGTCACTGAAGTTTTTTTTTTTTTTACTGGTTCAGTCACTATGGTTTGCATATGTTACCGGTCCAGTCCATATCCGAGTTGAAATGAACAAAAAGCCCTTGTCATCTTCTTTTAACAATTAAGTAACGGCTGTTAGTCCTTTATACTAACATTCGTTAGTCCTTTACATGTATTCGTCCGATCTTTATATGTTTTCGTCCATTTTTACACCTTCTTGTCCGTATTTACATGTTTTCGTTCGTATTTACACGCTTTCGTCCATATTTACACGTTTTCGTCCGTGTTTACACGTTTTCGTTCGTATTTACACGCTTTTGTTTGTATTTACACGTTTTCGTCCGTCTTTACACGTTTTGATCTGTTTTTACACATTTTCATCCGTATTTACACGTTTTCGTCCGTATTTACATGTTTTCGTCCATTTTTACACGTTTTCGTCTGTTTTTACACGTTTTTATCTGAATTTACACGTTTTCGTTCGTATTTACAGATTCTCATTAGTATTTACACGTTTTCGTTCATTTTTACACGTTATCATCCGAATTTACATGTTTTCGTCTGTATTTACCTATTTTCATCTGTATTTACACGTTTTCGTCCATTTTTAAATGTTTTCGTTCGTTTTTACATGTTTTCATCCGTATTTACATGTTTTCGTCCATTTTTACACGTTTTAATCTGAATTTACACGTTTTCATCCGTATTTGCATATTTTCGTCCGTATTCACACATTTTCGTCCTTTTTTACACGTTTTCGTTCGTTTTTACACGTTTTCATCCGTATTTACATATTTTCATCCATTATTACATGTTTTCATCTGTATTTACACGTTTTCATCTGTTTTTACATGTTTTCATCCATATTTACATGTTTTCGTTCATGTTTTCATTTGTATTTACACATTTATGTCTATTTTTACATGTTTTCATCCATATTTACACATTTTCATCCGTAAAAATTGTCGACAAGGTGCAAAAAATGGACAAAAATGTGTAAAAATGGATGAAAATGTGTAAATATAAATGAAAAATGTGCAAATATAGATGAAAATGAGTAAAACTAGATGAAAACGTGTGAAAATAGTCAAAAATGTGTAAATACAGATGAAAACGTATAAATACATATGAAAACGAGTAAAAACAGATGAAAATGTGTAAATACAGATGAAAACGTGTAAAAACAAACGAAAACGTGTAAAAACGGACAAAAACATGTAAATATGGATGAAAACGTGTAAAAATGAACGAAAACGTGTAATAGCGGATGAATACGTTTAAATATGGATGAAAATCTGTAAATACGGATGAAAACGTGTAAATACTGACGAAAATCTGTAAATATGGACGAAAACGTGTAAATACAGATGAAAACGTGTAAATACAGGTGAAAATGTGTAAAAACGGATGAAAACGTGTAAATACGGATGAAAACATGTAAAAACGAACGAAAACGTGTAAAAACGGACGAAAACGTGTAAATACGGACGAAAATAGGTAGATACAAACGAAAACATGTAAATTCGGATGAAAACGTGTAAAAATGAATGAAAACGTGTAAATACTAACGAGAATCTGTAAATACGGACGAAAACGTGTAAATTCGGATGAAAACGTGTAAAACTGACGAAAACATGTAAAGACGGACGAAAATGTGTAAATGCAGATGAAAACATGTAAATACAGATGAAAACGTGTAAAAATGGACGAAAACGTGTAAATACAGACGAAAAGATGTAAATACGGACGAGAAGGTGTAAAAACAGGCGAAAACGTATAAAGACCGGACAAATACATGTAAAGGACTAACGACCGTTAGTATGAATGACTAACAGCCGTTACTTAATTGTTAAAAGAAGATGAGAAGGGCTTTTTGGTCATTTCAACTCGAATATGAACTGGACAAGTAACATATGCAAATCACAGTGACTGAACCGGTAAAAAAAACCTTCAGTGACTGAAAGTGAAAAATCCGCCAAACCACAGTGACCATCTATGTAATTAAGTCAAAAAAGTATATGTCTATATTGTATTGATTTTAACAATATAAATAATGTCACGTAAGTACCACATAAATGTTACATATATTTGGTAACCTTTGTCGGTAAATCAAGGTTTACATGAATTATATTATGATGAATTTGAAAGTTCAGCTATGAGACAAGTAGTTTACAGTTACTATAACAGGATATTTGAAAAGATGTACATCTATTATATAGCTTAAACCTAATCTAAGTTTAATTAACCGTAAAGATCTATTTCAAAATTTGGTACGCGCTAAAAATACTTGTGCCGCCCTTGATAAGTTCATATTTAGTCAGTACACGAAATACTGTAAAGAAATGCGTGTATGTATCAGCTGGAACAGATGAAATTTATGAGATGTACGTGGATACGCGAAGTCGGCTTTGCAAGTTGTGAAACATTGAACCTTATATGATAGTTATATTACATGTGAGTGCGTGCAAGTCTATCATTACCAATGTTCATCAACTGACCATACGGTCCATACCTATGCATTTAGTGCTCTATATATGTATACATAAATATCTCGTACCGACGTATGTACATCTCGTTATCTTCATAGTTTAATTTACGAGTTTGACTATTTGTAGTGTTATAAGGAGTATATAGTTAAGACGTAGCTAGTTAGTAGACTTCGCGGTAGCAGTTTTTGACTACAACTTTAATACTTTGATCACCAATTCACCATACAATATTAGATTGCAAAGATATAGTTCTACGAAGATATTTATTTTTTTCTTCGAAAATACATATTAGTGTACATAGTTTGTATATCTTTACTGTAGATAAAAAAAATTGTCAATGGGTCTCTAATCCCGACCCGGAAATTCCAACGTATCTAGCAAGCCCATCTTGACAACCTCTATATATATGTCATATGCATTTCTAACATGTTATCTAGCTTTTCTTTTCTTTTTTCCGGACCTTGCTTCTTATCTTTAAAGGAATATCTACTAGATTGAAAGTTTATACAAATTTGCATCCTAATGAGCAAAAAGAAGTGAGGTGTTTAGTCATTTATAACGATATGACAAAACTAACATAGATAACGTACATATATATTTAGAACTGATTGATGATAAACGAATATTGGTCATATAATTAGGTTTTATCATCAATCAGTAATTACGGATGCTAGGTTGTTGGAAGTTAGAGTCGGCTTGGACAGCAGAATAAATTTGACTTTGGAATACAAATGACCTTGTACACATTGGTCTTTTTATAGGAGAAAGTCCTTTTCCAAAGAAATGTGACGAAACATTGATTGGGTGCACCCTATCATTTATCACCACTTATCATTTGTCCTTCCTTTTACACTATACCTTTTTTTCCCGTCTATATATATTACTTGTATCCTATCTCCTTGTTCACCAATTTCTTCTCATCCACTTTCTCAATCTCTCTTTAATTTCTATTTGTCTAAACATTTTGTGTTCTTACTACGTTCTCACCTTAAGGTGTTCGTATTCGTGTTCCAACAAACGTACAGTCGATTACTAGACATACTTGTGACAAATTAATGGAGCTTGGAAGCATTCTTGATTTTCTTGATAACAAGACGATTTTAGTCACCGGTGCAACTGGTTTTCTCGCTAAAAGTATCACATCTCTCTCTCTCTCTAGATACGGATAATATGTTAACGTACATATGCATGTTATGTATGACATGCATATACCTATGTATGACACTAATATCAATGAGAAGTAGAGAACATATTAGTACAACTTTTTGTACGTACTCACATGTTAGAGTCACGTACTATTTTTGAAACATGTGCTCTTATTTTAAAAAGGTGACACGGATTCTGTAAAAAATACGACATTGACGTCTATATATGTTATTAGATGATTAATTTATAAAGTTCATTTAGCAAAATCTCCTTTTTTTGTCTGGGAATTATGCATGCATAGTTTGACATGGATTTAACTTAATCTGCTTTGTTTTTATGTAGTATTTGTGGAGAAGATACTCAGGGTTCAACCAAATGTGAAGAAGTTGTATCTTCTTGTGAGGGCTACTGATGGCAAATCCGCATTGCAACGCTTCAACACTGAGGTATATATCGCTTTAAAGTAATACACGTACATATATGCCTAACACAACGACAATTTACAGGATTTTTTTTTTTTTTTTTTTTATTATTATTATTACATATATGTAATTTGTATATATTTTTGCATGAACATGTATAGGCAGTGGCAAAGGACTTGTTCAAAATCTTAAAAGAGAAGTACGGTACAAATCTCCAATCGTTCTTGTCGGAAAAAGTTACTCCAGTCGCCGGGGACATCACATATGAAAATTTGGGAGTAACAGACTCCGATTTGATCCAAGAGATGTGGAGAGATGTTGATGTTGTTGTGAATGTAGCTGCCACCACCAACTTTGATGAACGGTACCACTACCTTCATATTTATTTACCGGAGATGATCTACCTCAGTTTTATATAAACTATATTGGCAGTAATTTAATAAAAATTGTTATGGTCGAAGCTATGCAAAATCTAAAGAAACTTTAATTTACCCAAGGAATTAATATACTCCAAGAACGACTTATGCATGTATTAGATATGAGTTCAAATATCTTCCGAAACATCTATGTTTAAATTAATTTGTGATCTAAAAATTATATTACAGCTTATTTATATACTCGTATATATCTTTAACTAATAACTAATTAAACTTTTATAACTTTTAGTGTTGATATCATTAGCATTCAAATTGACTTTCCTGTGTAAAAGTTGAGTTTGTGATAATATATTCTGAACCTTTTCACAAAAACTTTTGGTGTTGCTGATCCAATTATCCGAGTATAGTTATAAAAAAATCAAAAGAAAAAATCCGAATAGTTAAGTTTACTTTTATTCATTTATCCTTTAATTACTCATTAAATGTTTAAAAAATAGTATTCTTTAATTACTTGCAGATATGACATTGCGTTAGCTTTGAATACGTTTGGAGCTAAAAATGTATTCAATTTTGCTGCCAGATGCGCTAAAATAAAGTTGCTTCTCCATGTATCTACTGGTAAGATCGATTTACACACACTTAACTGATCAATTCAGAAGTAGCCTATTTATTTTTCGAAGACCCTCGTTATTACCTAACTTAAAGTAGAAATAATGGCCAATCCGCCTAATTAGCATTATTAGTTTATTGCTGTGTTTGTGGAGAACTAATATCAAAATTAGGAAATAAGAAAAAAAACGAACACATGTTGTTCGCTGCATGCAGTATAGTATGCAGGTTCTAGAAATGACCGAAATGTATATGTATATGGAGAAAATAGTTGGTATTTAAATAGCTAACGAAGTTTAAATTATTTTGATTCAGGTTATGTTTCTGGTGAGACACCTGGTCTTATACTAGAAACTCCATATCGTTTGGGAGAGACACTTAATGGTGCAAACGGACTAGACATCAACACGGAGAAGAAGATTATTGAAGAAAAACTTAAAGAACTTAGTTATGATGAAACCGCAACCGATAAATCCATTACATTGGCCATGAAAGATTTGGGTATCGAAAGGTAAAAAACTGTTTTGCTTTCACCATCATACATAAATTGTACATTTTATTTAATACGGATAAATGGTTAGTTATCAATAAATATTTGTTGCTTTCATTATAGAGCAAATAAATATGGATGGCCCAATACGTATGTTTTTACCAAGGCCTTGGGAGAAATGCTTCTAGGAAGCATGAAAGGAAACATGCCGTTGGTCATCCTTCGGCCAACTATCATCACTAGCACATATAAAGAACCCTTCCCTGGATGGATCGAAGGCATAAGGTAATTCCTTGCTTCTCTTTCAAAAACGTTTTAAGACAAATTCACTTTTTCTCTATGAATAAATCAATTAAATTAAACTAAGATATTCGTATTCCAAAACTACAGGACAATTGATAGCTTGGCAGTTGGTTATGGCAAGGGCAGGTTAGATTGTTTCCTTGGCGATCCTGAATCTACAATTGATGTGGTAAGTTGATTAAGCAAGTTTATTTCATATTTTCCAGCTAGTTCAACTTATTAGAATTGAAGTAGCTAAACATTGTTCCATATGTTATAAAGAAATTTAGAAATTGGTAATCTTACGCTGGAATGAAAATGTCATTGTTAATACTACATTTTATAGCAAAAAAAGAAATAATTAAGATATACTAAACAAGGTTATGTATTTATATAGGGTGATGCATAAGGGTTTTTAATTAACAAATTTCATTGACAGATACCGGCAGACATGGTAGTGAATGCTATGATTGCGACGATGGTAGCTCATGCGAGTCAACCATGTGAAATAATATATCATGTTGGATCTTCGGTATCAAACCCTTTGAAGTACAAAGAAATTCAACAAAGTGGCTATAACTATTTTTCTAGGCATCCATGGGTTAACAAAAATGGCAAGCCAGTTATTGTTGGAGAGGTTAAGGTGCTGAGCTCTATGGACAGCTTTCATCGATACTTTTCTGTTCGTTACTTGCTTCCATTACAGGTTCATCCTCATTCCATCCCTTCATTATGATTTTTTTTTTTTTTTTTTTATGCTCAATAATAAATTTATTGTTTCTGTTTAGGGGTTGCGCTTTGTGAACTCAGCACTATGCCATGCTTTAAATGGTACGTGCACAAATCTTAAAAGAAAGATCAATTTTGTGCTACGGGTGGTGGAGTTGTACAAGCCGTATTTGTTCTCAAAGAGCTTGTGAGTTTTTCATAGTTCATCACCTTTTTCCCGGTTATTATAAACAATTTTCTGTTTCCAAAATCCAAATATGACGATGGTTATTCTTTATTTGATAGCTACGATGATACGAATACTGAAAAACTACGTCAACTAGTTAGAAAGAACGAAGTTGAAGGTGGTATCTTCTACTTTGATCCTAAGACACTTGATTGGGATCAGTACTTTGAGCAGGTTCACCTTCCTGGTGTGGTGAAACATGTATTTAAATGATTGTGTTCAACCTCATAAGAATGAGTTGTATTGTATGTCATCTCATTATTTTTTCTTACAAGTGTCTTACATTATCGTGTTCTATATTGTGGCATAGATTGAACGACAAAATATATAAGATATAATGACGAAGATGTCTTGTGTGTAATTTCTTTTCCAAGTGTACCAAATGAATGCATTAAAAAGTTGGGTAATTTTTTATATGAGAATGAACCTTGATTGGCTTCTTGATCACCTAGTATGAATAACAAAGAGTGTCACACCTCACTTATAGCGAATTAATCTTTGTGCCATATATAACATATACTAGGTGATGGACCGGTCCGATGGACGGATAAGTATAGAATCACATTTGAATATTTGACTTCATAGGCAATGTGTTTCACTTCATATATGTTCATATGCGCAATATATTTCACAAGAATATAAAATAGTTGAATTTACGGTGGAATTCATTGGGATGTTGTTAGTTAAATAAATAAAGATCTTTTAGTTAAAGATAATTAGAAAGCCTGGATTTTAATAAAGCTTTTTGCCCGTTGGGGGAAAGAATAGAATCGATAAAATAGAAGAAATTAACGTAGTTGCTCTAGAGTCTCATATATATATATATATATATATATATATATATATATATATATATATATATATATATATATATATATATATATATATTCTTAACAATTTGTTGGATGAACCATAAACCAAATAATGTTATGAACACTTACGCAGTTGCGCTTCTATTTTAATGTATAAAGAAAATCTTCTCCTCACTTGAAATATTTTAATGGCTTTAAACTTTGATTGGATTTTTGGTTGTTTGGTGACTAAAAGAGAATACTACGTACAAACTTGTGGCCTCTAAATGGTTTAAAACTTTGATATCTCGTTAAAGATTTCTAATATCATCCCAATGTTCTTCTATCCAACTTATGCCTCACCAAAAAGTGGAATCCAAAGAACTTCCAAAGGGAAATAAACATACAACCTAAATGAACTATGTGCATAAAGAACGTCCGACACAAAAGATTTAAAAAAAAAATTAAAAAAAATAAATAAATAAATAGAAAAGGATACGGACTATAATTTGGTTTAATAATCACCAATAAACCGCATAATCGTAAAAAGCATCACATCGGAAATCTTTATGTGTATGCCCAAATTTTGGTAATAAAAAATGCTTGATGCTAGATTGGTGGTGTGTTTATTTTTTTCTTAAAAAATATTTTTTGCCACTTTTCTTTTCGACATGAAAAGAAAACTGAAATAAAATTGTTTTTTTTTTTCAAACATAAATGATGATAAGAACTTCTTTCTGCTTTAATTTTGAAGACAAACACCACCTCCTTTTCCCATTAACACTACCTAACCTCAACTTCTCATATTTCTCTCCTCTCTTCTCACTTCTTAGCCATCACGAAAACAAACAATAGATTCTGACTTTAGATTCGTCTCTTTTTTTGCAAACATGATTTTGCAGATAAGAGGTAAAACATTTGGAAAAAACAAATAACTTTATATAAATGATAAAAACTAATGTAAAAGTATAAAAAGTTATAATTTTTTTCAAAATAAAGAATAAAATAATTAGAAAAAATGGGTTGAAAATTTGAGATCAAACACCGAAAATATAAAACTATTACTCTATTAACGTTTATAATAACCTTTAAGAAATAAAGATACACGCACTAATACGAACGGCCACGAAGTGTGATCAACTATTATAAGTTAATCAAGATAATCTTATATAAAGTAATTCCGAAACAAATCAATATCCAATGAACTTTGACTCTATTCTTCTCTTGTTCCTTTGAACGTGTCCGGATGAATTGGGGTTGAGAGACAAATTTATATGTGCATTAGTGATCTAAACCGTAACAGCAATTTGCCTTTTAATGAAGAATTTCAAAGAAAAATCAAATGTGCTATGAAGGATTTGTTTGCATTCACACTCGCTAATTTTTTGGTATTTAAGTTATCTTTTATGCCCACGATATAACCGGATTTAATTTATACCATAATTCAGTTGATAATTAAAATTAGTATGCAACTCGTAAGACACGTGGAAGAAAAATCCACATAGGATTAGCAATTGATTGACGCATGGCATTTAATAGATTTGGAGCGCCAGATTCACATGTGGCATTTAATGGTTTTATGAGTTTTGCTAACAACAACCCAGTTAATCTATGTAAAAAAAAAGTATTTAATAAACTCATTAATTCCATATTTATACATATTTAATAATTATAATTATAGAAAGTGTTGTGAAATATGAAATATTTTATATTAATTAAGTGTTGATTATTAAAATTAAAGAAAGTTTAAGCACGGGTTGTGGTTAACATAGTTGCATTAATCCAGGGGAAATTATGTTACCCATAATTACATCCCATTTGATTCCGGATCGATGGATCATGCATGTTTTAAAGTAGTTGGTCATCCTTTCGAGTCAACTACTACTCGTCGCATTAGCAATTTAGCGGCCATTAACTAACAGTTAGAAGCGAGTTCCATTATGAATGTTAAAGAAATAATACCAGATAGTATAGGAATTTATTTTCGTACTAAACATTATATAGTGTAAATCTACAATATATTTGATAACTAGCGAGGTTGCCCGCGCGTTGCGGCGGGTGTGTTTTGTGTTTTGTATTTTGTCGGTTGTACGGTATAATTAATAATTTTGTTATCTGAAGTATGCATATGTTTACTTGGAAGCATAATTTGTTTATATTTACGGGTTTTTTTTTTTTTTTTTTTTTTGGCGTTGCGGTTGAAATTTTTTTTGGTTGTTTGTTTTCTCAGTATGTTTTTTTTTTTTTTTTTTTAAATAAACAAATTTGTATAAGAAATTTTTTGTAAGTGTATTATTTTTTGTATTTTTTTTTTTAAAAACAAATTTTCTTAAAGAAATTTATGTTTAAAAAAAAAAAAAAAAAAATCTATACCCACCGAGCACTGTAGCGGCGAAAAAAAAATGTATTATTTTTTGTATATATATTTTTTTTATTTTTTTTTTAAAAAAACAAATTTTCTTAAGGGGAAAAAAAATGTATCGAGAACTGTAGCAAAAAAAATTGTTACTGTAGCAAATCACTGTAGCACTGTTCATTCTACAGTGGTTTGGACACGTGTCGCGGTGTGGTGCGTTGCCTGGGTTTTAGATAGTATATATAATAACATAAAACTAGTAGATTGAATTCAGAATAAAATACAATGATTGCTTTCTTAAAGAGTATCCAATAAATACGAAAATTATTCCATATGAACTCGTAATCTTTGTGCAGATAGTTGAATGGGTCAAGAGGCCAGATGGATTTGCTTCTTGGGACATCAAGATGTAATAATGCTTATTTTTTTGTAGAAGTATGCCAAAATAATCGATTTGGTTGCAAGAAAGGTTTGATATTGGATGAACCGATGTACATCACATCATATTACCAAACAGAAAATTACGTTTATTATTGAATCTGGCATATTTCGGAAACAAAGATTACAGCAAAACAAAAGGCAACTTTGTATACACAGCAACACACACTCAGTCACACAGAATATGTCATAATTTTGAGCTCTGCAATCATTAAAACACATATTTCACTACACCAGGGATGTGTATACGCATGAAACAGTCATTCCAATCAATTTTCATCAGATCAAAATAGAATTAATGGCTTCAACTTCATTTTCCATAACTGCTTCACATAGCTTTTTAGTATTTGATCGTCGTATCTAACAAATAAAAAAGAAGTTGCATCATATTTGAAAGTCATTAAACAATGTTCATAGGGATTAAAAATAAGTAGGAAGAACAAAAGTTTATTTGTTTCTTTTTTAATCAAAAGGAACTTAGTTGAAGTTATTAAAGCTCAGTTTGATCTTTTTGTGACGGATATGTCATCATATTTCAGTTTCGGCAAATAAATGTAATACTATTTTTTAGTTTTATGGGTACTGTCTCAATCAACATTTTTTAAGTTTTATGGGTATTTCATGAATATTTTATGTTGGTGTGGCCTTACTACTATTTGATAATGTGCTATTTAATATGAGAAATGTTTTCATTTGTGTGCCCTCAGTTTTGGAGGGTGCAGTTCGACAACCAAGCGAAGCAAGTGCTGAATTTGTAGCCACGGGAAGGACGATTACCATTTTGTGTGCTACTAAATCTTTAATGTGTCCAATATCACTATGTTATCCTTTATGACTGAAATTTGTCGATTGATGCTATTAAATTAATTTTCATATCCAAAATTGATAGTAAACATGACAAACAATTTATAAAGTTTCTTAAGGGCCTCTTTTTGTTACATGCTCCATTACTTTGTTTTCATTTCTCCCCGAATCAAGTTATTCAACTTCAATATTAAAGTTCCGTACATTCAAAAAAATACATATATAAAAACTGTATTTTTGAAGGTGCCCAGGCTGATGTGTAGTTAATTAGTAGCTTAACTTATTCCTTTTTCTTTACCACTAGGATCAAATTTTACTTTTACCATGTAACATTGTATATTTTTTGAGGTCTCACGTGTTGGAATTATATAATCATTACATGCATATAAATAAACCAATAACATCAAGTAAGCATATGCGGAAGCGTTATAACAAGATCATATAACATGTAATTAATTAATCAATAATAAATAGTAAACATACCTTTGTGATTCTAGCCCGAACAAGAATCAATTAATGCAATGTAAGACAATAGATAGTTTTATTGATTGAATGCATTACATATGAGATAGCATATGTATTTATACTAAATACATAGCTTTGATAATAAGCAACATAATCCAAACCCTAAACCTAATGGACCCAAACCCACAACCGGATTTGTGCCATAATCTAATTATCTAATACTCCCCCGCAGTTTGAACGGCAGCATTGGGGACGGACAAACTGTAATGAATGTTGAAAGTCACTTCTTCTTTTCTTCATCTTCTTATTTTTTGTTTGCTCGAGCGGAAGTATAATTGTATTTGGCGGCATAGTTGTGTATTGCTTGCGGCATCCTTCTTTGTGTGACGATTGCTTTTACGTCATGGCTTGCTTTGCCTTTCGGTAGGAGCGGCAATTTTGCGACCAACTATTTTTGAAAAACAAAAATTATTTCCAACGTTAAAAAGAGTAATGATGAGGCAAATTTTGTTGATTAATTGCTAAATCAACATAATATAGGACGTGTTATGACGGCTAGAGTTTTTGTGTTTTAAGGTTTATAATTTGGATGAGATGAAAAGACTAATAAAACGAAAATATAAAGCCAAAAAAAAGTAAATAAGTTAGGATCCCTCCGAATCACCAACAAGTAGCCGATGACCGGAGGATAACTATTTTGTGGTGGGTTGAACCTAAAGCTCCGATACCATATAAAATACCAAAGAGAGAATATTGATTGAATGATTTGTCAATTACATAGGGTAGCATGTCTATTTATAATAGAACATAGCTTTGAAAATAAGCTAACATAAACCCTAAACCTAATGGACCTCAAACCCACAATCGGGTTTGGGCCAATAACGTAATCGTCTAACACTCCCTTGCAGTTTGAACGGTTGTATTCTGGACGGCCAAACTGGAATGAGTATTAAAAGCCGGTTATCCTTTTCCTCATTGTCTGAACGGAAGCATAATTGTATTTGGCGGCATAGTTGTTAATTACTTGTGGCTTCCTCCTTTGCGTGACGTTTTTTTTTTCGTCATGGCTTGCTTTGCCTTTAGGTAGGAGCGGCAATTTTGCGACCAACTATTTTTGAAAAACGACATTATTTTTACCAACGAAAACAATTTGATAAGGAAGAAAAAAAAATATGGTTGGTTGAAGGCAACTCAACATTTTTTTGACGGCTAGGGTTTAGGGTTTATGCATTGAATATGAAAAACAAAATCCAAATAAAAATAAAAGCAAAGCGAAAATAACTATTGATCCCTCCAAATCACCGGCGAGTAGCCGATGACCGGAGGATAGCAAAATATGTTGGTGGATCTTACCTAAAGCTCGGATACCATGTAAAACAATAGATAGTTTTATTGATTGAATGCATTATATATGAGATAGCATATGTATTTATACTAAATACATAGCTTTTATAATAAGCAACATAATCCAAACCCTAAACCTATGTAAGACAATAGATAGTTTTATTGATTGAATGCATTACATATGAGATAGCATATGTATTTATACCAAATACATAGCTTTGATAATAAGCAACATAATCCAAACCCTAAACCTAATGGACCCAAACCCACAACCAGATTTGTGCCATAATCTAATCATCTAATATGCAATTCTTCAAATCAAGAACCCTAATTAGGGTTTATGTGGATTGTAAGAATAACCCCTTACCTTTTTGTTATTCAATCCAAAATATAACCAATAGTGTAGTTATATCACGTTCTTGTACACACGTACTAATACCAAGTAAATGTTTATGCAAGTAAATAATAACAAAACACTTTTTAGAAGATCAAAATCGGATCCCTAAGGGTTTAGGGATGTTTGGTCGATTTTAGAACAAGAAAAGAACAAGAGAAAAGCTTTAGATATTGTGTGTGTAAAGAGATACCCAAAATCTAAAGAATGACTTTGTATTTATAGTGTAGCATATCTTGGAGCTCAAGTAATGTTTGGGCTGGCTTCCCCTCCCTCAAACCGATCGGCCAACACCCTTTAATGGGTGTTCCAGAACCTTCTTGACATCCAATTATTTACACAATAAAACTTTCCTTATATTCATCTAATGGTCGTTAGCCATTCTTCGTTAAATACTAACAGTCGTTACTCATTTTGTGTTTATTAATAATTATATATAACATTTATAAATAATTATTCATTTACTCTTTATACGTAAGTGTGCAATCCTGTGATCTCGAGTTCGATCCTAACACACGACTATTAATTTATGTTCATAAAACTAACAGCTCCCACTTGGATATATCTTAATAGTGTGATCACATCGGTTAGCGTCTTGCAACACGCCGATGCCTCTACTGGAAAAACCTTTTAATGATTTCTCATTATTATTATTATCCTTTTGTTTCTAATATCACATTAATAAGGATATGGATTAAAGTCATTCTTAATTAACCATTCTGTTTCTCGTTGTTTGTGATTGAGCAAGATTACCAAATCTTCTGAACATATTCAGGGAAGATCTTGGGTGCGGCCACACATACATCTTACCAACCCTACGAGGGGCCCAGCAGTATTAAACTCCAAAATTAAATTTGAATGAACAAATTCTATCTTGACTACAAGCAAAACCCACAAACTTTGTAACACTTCTGAAAACAACCCTTATGACTACCAGTTACGTATAGCGTTAAGTTGTTCGACAAAAATGTACTACATTCATGACACTTATCTTGCATCTCAAGTCTGAGGATAACTTCTTATGATTTACTTAATGACAAGATCCATAAAGTAACATCATGTAGTTGGGATAAGTCCTATACTCGGTATCATTGAATATTATCTGAAATAGCATGACTACGCATCAATATACTTTAACTATATTATACTAACCTTTATATTTGTCTTGATTTAATAATATTCCCATATTATTAACTGACAACGGACAATTTAGAATAACATTTATTCATGGATTAAACATACAAATATAGGATACAATATATTATAAATTAAACATACCATGTATTTTATTATAGTAATTGTTTAACATCCTTTATCCAAATACTAAATAGATCAACGCATAATAATTCTTGTTGATGAATTATGTCTCAAGTAATGACATTCATACTTGTTGACAAAACATAAATCATCCAACTTTGATCTATCGGAATTTTGAGAATACTTATTTCAAGAATTCAACTAGTGAAGTTCTTGTATGTGCATACTCAACTATTATGATAATGGCATATAATATTTCATAAAATGTGTGACATCCTTAACAACCAATTTATGATAATCAAACTTCTAAACATTTTAAAGTTTAAAGTATTCTTATTCTCTTAATGTATAATGGAACTATGCTCTTATTAAGCACAACTAGTACATATAGCCAAGAATGAAATCCTTACCATGACTAGTATTGAGTGTCATCTCAATTTCATTATTGTGTGCAAACAACAATATATTATTAAAACTTCCCGTAAATATTAATATCTATTGTGTAATGTTTGATGCCTTTCAAACTTTCAAGTTTGTTAGCTATGATAATTTGCACAACAATTGATCAATTGTTCATCTATAGAATTTGGAAGCTGTTCCAGATTGAGGATGTGATTCTATAATCAAACATATTCTTTTTAGAATATTACACAAGTTATCTAATAACTTTTAATTAGATATTAATATTGCTAAATCATCTTGTAATCAAGCATGATACAACAAAACATGATATTCATGAAAAATCTTTGAGTCATACTTAGATTTATTCATGTTATACATATCTATTTAGACTTTCTAAATAATATATCATGTTATATTAGATTCATTTACCGCACATGTTTCAACAATAAACATTCATTCCAAGGTTGTATGTTTTGTTTTCTAACTCTTACAAGTAAAGTTTTATTCCAAACTAAGACTTAACTTTTAACTTATATGGAATATTACTTTTTATATGTTTTACAACATATATGATTTAGGAATTAAACATAACACTCCTAATAGCTTTCAGGAATACTTAGAAATTATCTTATTTTAATTATAAATCAAAACATGGATTTAATAATTAAACATAAGAATAATCTTCTAGATGCATGGATTTATCCATACATGGATTATTGCACTTTGTACACTTCTAAAAATTTATCTGAATTCATCAACTCCTTTTGATTACTTATCGTCCTTGCTCAAGTAATCATTCAAGAAAGAGTTTTGATATTCTATTGTCAATTTCATAAATATGACAATCATAATCTTTATATATTTAATGTATTTAGAAAAGAATATTCAATCATAATTAATTGCTTAAGTGTGATTAATAATCTTGTCATAAGACATGCATTAAATACGTGCACATTATTGTCCATATGATTTCTATACAAAGATTTAAACCACAAGGGTTACATTATCTTTGAAGAAACTCATCTTCATTTTCTAGCCTAACTATTAAGCTAAACCAAGTTTCTAAAATTGATTATCTTTATGGACAGCATCTCAATCATTCATATCATGTATACTTTACCCAATTTCATATTTGGTAATGTATCATAATGATTATCAGGTTTACAATAATCCTGTAAATCATAGCTCTCAATATATTAATCAAATATCTAAGATATTTTGCTAATCTATGAATGATAATTCCATCATCTTGAGATTTAACATTTAAATGTCAAACCTCATCATGATATTTACTAGTGTATTTTAGAAGATTATTTATCTTGTAATTTTATCTTTTTAAAATCAAAACTCCCACTTGCTTTTAGTAATTTAAAGACTATTTTTAAATACTTAGCAAATAAAACAACAATACAATATTCTCTTTTGAGACATTACAAAATACAATGACAGTTCATGATTTTTATTTGTTAATAGCCTACTAGTTTAACAAATTCATAACTTCATTTTAAAAACTTAACGTGATTCATCACATTCCATCATATGATGATGTCTTATTAATCTTCTAGATTGGAGTTTTATTAAGTATGTCCAAGCCATACTCAATATTCTAACCTTGATAACTTTTGGAAGAAAATAAATCATAGTTATCTTTAATCAAACAATATAACTAGAGTTTGATTTTCTTAACTGAACATACTATAAACATTTGATATTTCATTAGTATTAATATTGTAAGACAATCTAACAATATTTAAGATAACCATATTCCTTTTGGCTTGTCTATTTACCAACTAAGTCATTTTAATGGTATAATAATTTTTTTTTCAAGTCAATTACATGCTTTATAACATAAGTACTTTTGACAAAGTCACTTCATGTCCATGTCTCTACAAGAAAACATAAATTGTTATAATCCCACGATACCTTATAAGTCATTTAACAATTTAATGACTTCATGTATATGTCTTAATTAAAACACATAACAAGATAATATCTTACTTTATTATAAGTCTTGTAACAATTAAAAGACTTTATGTTTATATCTTTACAATGAAATATAAACATGTTTAATTAAAGTAATTATGAACACCATCTCCTGGTTTCAATAGTAATTTCAAGTTAATTTATTACTTCACAATAATGTAAACAACATTATTTCTTCATTTTTTTATGTCATTCAAAGAACACATAAATATTCAGATTGAAGTAGCATTAGATTACTTTATTAATTTATGTCATTCCAAGAATTTATAAATATACAAATTAAAGTAATCTTGATATCATATTGACACATGTTCTAATAGGTATCTAATTTAGAAACTGCAAATTCTCATAGTTCCATTACATTAGTTGATCTGCTAGTAATGAAAATATGAAATTCACCTTGTTGTTGTAATCTAGCTAAGCTCTCACATAACATAGATTGTAACACCAAGTGTTTCTTGAATTAGATTAGTATAATTCATATTAGAACGTTATTCTCTTACCTTGCAGTCAAGAGAATCAATTAAATCATATCTTTATGAGTTGTTTCTTGCACACATTAAAGATAACATTTCTCCCACTTGTGCATGGAACAACCTCATATAGTTGATAAACAACACGCCATGCATTTGTTTATGTGATCAATCTGATTGTGTCATAGATCTTAGCATAACAAGTAGTTATAGAACAAAAATGTCTAGTAAGGAAACATACAAGACTATCCTTAAAAGTATGAGTGTCTACACTTGGAAAGTAATTATCTTTAGCTACCAAGATGTCAAAGCTTGTAACTCCCACTGAATTAAAGATTAATACAATAATTCCTTATTCAGTAATAAGTACACAATACTCCCACTGAATTTGACAACATTGTAAATGTTTCATATCCAGTGAAAGAAAACATTGTGCTTTTTTTCTACACCTTTGAATGTCCATCGTAACAATTACTTATGCACTATAGTGTGTATCCTACTATGTAAATGATGCACTATCCACCAAATGCTATTAACTTGAAAAATTGGGCATGCAATTTCTTCCTTAACAGGTTTACCATCCTACAATGTATGTAGTACCTTTTAAATAGTCAAAACAACTAGTTTGTCTTTAAATATTTTGCGGTAACTAGTCTACCTTCTAATTATAATAACTCATAAAATGTCATACATAATTTTCTGTTAACCAAATATCATATTTGTTACTAAGAATTTAATCACCGAATGAGGATGATAAAATCCATATGAAAACTATTCGCAATTTTCTTAACTATTAAAAATTTGCTATGAGTTATATTAGAATTTATACATATCTAATATTCCTATTATCCTTTTTCATTCATGAAAAGAAATAGGATTGTATCTCACTCTTCTTTCATAGAAAGGAGACTTCTTTTGTCTTTTAAGTAAATTATTCTTAATCAAACATTTGTTTGAAAACAGAATGAGATCAATTTACCAAAGCCCAAAGTGCGTTTACGGTTTGAACCTTGCATTAATACATTAAAACGAATTACAAAATTCAATTTCAGTATTTTCGATAATTAGATCTTTAAGAAAATAAAATACCCATTGGTAAATATTCATATAAACCATAGTATTTTCTTAAAGCTAGGATCCTAATTGACATAGTACCATTACATCAGTTGATCTGCTAGTAATGATAGTATTCAACAAGGTAACTGTCGAACAATAATTTCCAATATCGTATTGCAATTCCTAGATCATTATGGGATTTACATTCACAAAACCTTTTGCAATGTAAGCATGTTTCATCCCCATCTAATGCCTTGAGTCCAAGTTCTCACTTCCTACTCAATTTAAGTCGTCTAACTTAAAAACTGCAAACCCATAATTCCATTACATCAGTTGATCTGCTAGCAATGAAATTATGAAATTTACCTCTCCATTGCAATCTAGCCAAGCTCTCACATGACGTAAACTACAACTTCAAGTGTTTTTAATCAGATGGCATTTGACTTAATTTTATAAGGGTATTTATTTTGATGTGTAATCAAAATAATGTATGAAGAAGCATGCATACAACTTCATTACATTGGTTTTACAAAACAATTTTAATTACCAATTCACTAAGAGTAAAATAGCAAAGTTTTGATTGAGGTATCGGGTTTACCAATTAAAGAATTACCAACAATTATCGTCCACTTATATCGTACTTTTGCATAAGCCATAAAGCTTAGTGTTTCGGATAATCATTGTGGAATTGTGGTCAATTCACCCTTAAGATGACAGTGTACGTAAAATAGTGATATAGGTAAGTCTAGATCGGCACACAAGCGGTTGTAGAGAACCAGTAGGAGCACGATCTTTAAAAACTCCTCTTTACAAGCACATTGTATGGCAATTTCGGTCCGCCTTTCACATACTATTGTACAAAAACATCAATCAACTAAACCTTTGAAATTTTAACTCTTAAAACCAAAACAAATTTCACCATTTATTTAGTCCATATTATTTTTCTATTCAAAAATTACCCTTTTTCGTTTATAAACATGTCTCACATCAATAATAAACAAAAAACAAGTAATGCATAATAAAAATAACACAACTAAATAAACATATACATAACATAATAATTAAATATGTATAAAACATGTAGCCACATGCAAATTTAATTCAATAATCCTATTAATAATCAAATCTAGGTGTATAATGTATTTATTCAATTAGGGCTTTCTTCTTCAAGTAAAAAGAGCCACATACATTGACGAATCGATTGCGTAAGCCAAAATTAAATAAACACCACATAGCACATAATTGATTACTTAATATTGGAGTCTTCCCCAATTCGACATCTATTAATAAATTTACATGTTTCAATATAACTTAACAATTTGATTCATATATCCAATTTAAACAATTTAAATTACAATACAATAAAAATCCATGCAAACATGCACTTTTCAATGATTATGCTTAATAATTAACATATTACACCAAGATCGTTTATTAAAACGCATAAACAATTAAATGACAATCCTAGGGTTTCTAATTATATTAAAAATCAAAACCAAAACCCTAAAAAACAATAAGGGTCAATCGACCCAATTTAAAAAAAAAAAGTTTTGGATGATCTAAACCCTAAAAATCGATTTACATGTATAAACTCAAATCAAGATTCAATTTTTATGCGTTTAGATAATTAATTACACATTATAACGGCTCATGATGCCACTGTTGGAATTATATAATCATGACATGCATATAAACAAACCAATAACATCAAGTAAGCATATGCGGAAGTGTTATAACAAGATCATATAACATGTAATTAATTAATCAATAATAAATAGTAAACATACCTTTGTGATTCTAGCCCAAACAAGAATCAATTAATGCAATTCTTCAAATCAAGAACCCTACTTAGGGTTTATGTGGATTGTAAGAGTAACCCCTTACCTTTTTGTTATTCAATCCAAAATATAATCAATAGTGTGGTTATATCACGTTCTTGTACACACGTACTAATACCAAGTAAATATTTATGCAAGTTGATGAGGCAAAAAATGAACCGTTTTTAGGGGGTCATTTTAGCTCGGATTCGAATTTATTTGATCAAATATTGCCCTAAATCGTTCCTTTTGTCATTTTAGGTACTTTTGGAGTGAATTCTGAAAAATGAAGCATTTCGGACGTTTTTGGAGCATAAAAGTGAAGACAATGGCAAAGTCTTAATTTTCCTTGCTGGGAACAGTACCTGACGGCATCACCAATTTCTTAATGACGGCGTCAAGAGTAATACAAGAGGTGAAAGTGGATAAAGTCCGTGACGATCCAGAAGAGTTTTGCACTATGAAGATGACGGCGTCACCATAGGCCGTCATGGTCCAATTGTTAGTGACGACCCATAGTAGAATTACATATGACGGCGTCAAAAGTGGATCTAGGCAATCCGATTTCATTATGAGCGGCTAGTTGACGGCGTCAGAATTTTCTTCTTGACGCCATCACCCTGTAAAATCTATATATAGTTTTGCAATTTTCATTCATTAGTGTGTAACTTTTAGGGTGTAACTTTGGAGACAAACCCTAGTCCGAATATCACAGCTTTTTCAAGGGTTTTTACCCTTTGAAACCTTTCATGTTCAATTGAGATAAGTACTCTTTCAATTCAATCAATATGTCTATGTGTTGCTTGAATATATCTTACGCTTATCTTGAATTTAACATGCTTGGCTAGATCTCTTGTGTGTTTGCTTAGATGTAGTGAAACCTAGATGTTAATTATGGGTTGATTGTTTGTTTATAGTTGTTACGGATGATTGTATTCAATGTTAGGCTTAAGAAAACTGGCAGACTTCCATTGGTAACATGCTTGAACGTCTTAAGAAACATGATCAGAGGTGTACTATGATTTTTGGTTGTATTTAATGCGTAGGAGAATTCTAATGATCCCATGTTAAGAGCTTCTAAGGGCTCGACATAGGAGTGAAGTAGGATCCTATAGAGTTAGGGAATATTGTACACGGCCCTACGACTAGTATTAAGGAATACGACCCGTCATTCATGCAATTGTAACAAATTATCAACCTGTAAAAGATATCTAGGGAGTAATGAAACATAAGTAAACACAACTTTCCCTATCATTGTTTACACCACTAGTTTAATTAGATTTATTTTCATTTCTGTTATTTTATTTTGATTGCATTTTTAGTAATTTGGGTTAGTTGGCTAGCAACTAATTCCGCCCATTCTTCCAAAAACCGAGATTTTATTTGCTTTCATAAAATATAAAAATACAAAAAGAATCATCCCTCACCTCTAGACCTTGTTTTTAGGCTTTCTAATCCTAGCGACACTATTCTTGAGTTGAACTATCAATTCCCCGGTACTTGTCACTATACTATACTACAACGATCAGGTACACTGCCTGGTGGGGGTTGTAAGCTTCTCGAGATCCCTCGAGAGGTAAAGCCTGGTGCGATTCCCACGTATCAAGTTTTTTGGCGCCGATGCCGGGGAATAGTTATTGTCTAGGTTAGGATTTTCTTTTAATTAGGTCTACTTGCTAGATTCCTTTCTAGCAAGATTTTATTTTTATTTTTAGGTTTTCTTTAGTCTATCTTATTTCTTCGTGTCTTTGTTCGTAACCTTTACCATCTGACATTATGGAAGGTGGTAACATCTTTGAACCCATCAACCCACCACAACAAAACCCACCACTAGCAAACCAACCTCTTAGGCCCCGAACCCTAGGAGAGTATTCCCGTCCTAGCCACCAAGGCTATCGAAACACTCTTGAGCTCACTCAAGGAGCCAATGTGTCCCCCTTGCGAATGGACAACATCTGGTTGGTGCAAAGCGGATGTGCATTCCATGGACTTCGTTCCGAAGATCCTAATCAACATCTCAAGGATTTCCTTAAAATCGTAGATTCTATAGACCTGGATGTTACAACTAGAGAGTCGACCCGATTACGCCTATTCCAATTCTCTCTACGTGATCAAGCTAGTCAATGGCTTGAACGTCTACCCGCGGGATCCATCACCTCATGGGATGATCTCACCACTCGTTTCCTTACTCAATTTTTCCCACCGGGGAGAACTACCAAGCTTAGAAATGATATCTTGATGTTCCAACAACGTCAAGGTGAAACTCTATATGAAGCATGGACTCGTTTCAAGGACTTACTCCAAAAAGTCCCTCATCATGGCATAGATCTTTGGCTCCAAGTCCAAATCTTCTATGACCATATTGATCTCTCCACAAGGCGAACCATTGACCAATCGGCAGGTGGCAAGCTACGTGATCTTAGTGCAGAAGAATCATGGGAACTCATAGAAGATCTTGCTCTCTATGACAACGAAAGTTGGAATGATCCCCGTGATTTGAACAAAACGGTCAAGGCAATATCTTTGCCTTCGAACAATTCTAGCACTCCCGACCGTAGGATCATGGAACTTGAGGACCAAGTCAAGTTTCTCATAAAATCTTACGAAGCTCCCAAGCCTTCAAGCCAAGTGAACAAAATCACTTCTTCATGCGAATTATGTAGTGGTCCCCAAACACTCGTGATTGCGAGGAACTCCCCGGACAAGCTTTTCCGGACTACGCATCCTCGCGTACCGATGAAGCGGGAGATAAGTGGTACACTTTCAAACCCGAGCCAAGCCCTTACGGTGATTCCTACAACCCTTCTTGGAAAAATCACCCGAACCTTAGGTGGAAACAAAACTAAAACAATTCTTCCAATCCGCCTAATCGTTACCAACCAAACGGTCCACCTTCTAACCGTACTTTCAACAACAATCCTTCTAGTAACTATGGTGGTACCAATAATCTTGAAGATTGATGTCCAAGTTCATGGCATCTCAAGAAGCTCGCATAGCTAAGTTTGAAACCGAATTCAATCAATAACAAACGGAGATGACCAATAAGATTGACAACTTGTTGAAAGCCCTTAACAACCAAGTGCTAGCTACACCTAGGAAGGACACTAGGGACACTAATAGCGGAATCCAAGTTAAGGACCCCCTCGTCATCCAAACACGTCCACTTTGTCAATGTTGTCACCGTTAAGCCAATAGATAAGGATATAGAAGAAAGTGACAAGGATGAAGTTGGAATAGAGACCGAGACTAGGGATGAGATTAAGGAAGTTAAGGTTAATGAGGGAGAAAAGTTAGAGGAAGTAGAAAACATAGACGAGTACTTTGATAAGTTGCCTACCAAGGAAGAACGGGAATATCACAAGGATTTAGTCGATGATCCCGAGACACCATATATCCTTGGTTCACCCTTTATTAAAGTAGGTGATCCCTCTAACATCAACATACCATGCAACATTGGGTATATGCATGTATGGAAAGCTTATATCCATCCTAGGTCTCCTATAAACATCATGACTAGGACCTATTATAATTGGGTAATGAAGAAGCAACTAGGTTATAGGATGATGCCCAACAAGAATTTGATAAGCAATTTTGTAGGAAGAGTAAGAGGATTGCATGTATTTGTAGGAAACTTCACTTATGTTGTCGACTTTGTGATAATAGAGGACACTCGTCCGGTAATAGATGATTGCCTAAGTCAAGTAGTGTTCGGAAAACCATTTGTTGAGGCGTCTAAGATGAGTTATGACCCGACCCTAGGGATAGTTAGATTCAAAGGAGAGAATGATGAGATTGCTTACCAAATGCCTTATAAGATTGAACAATACCGCCTTCTATCAAACATAGAAAAGGAACACAAGCAAGCGGTTTACTATAGGAATGATGAGGATAGACGTAGAGGAGTAGAATATGTTATGAACAGAATACTTGGTTTCTACAAGGAATGTTTGCTACTAGGTTCGGAATACAAAACTAACATTGGAGATGACCTAGAGAATGAGACCAACGATGAGGTCACGTAATAGCCTATGACCTTGAGTCTAGCTACAAGACTCGTAAAATAAAGAAAAGCGCTTCTTGGGAGGCAACCCATGTTTTGTGTGATTTTTAATTGTTTGATTGTTATTTGCTTCCGTATGCATGCTTTATTTTTATTGTTGGTAGATCATGTTTCAAAACAAAATTGTGAAAATGCTTTATTTTGTCGTTTAACTTCGTCTTAACTTCATATAAAGGTATTTTGCAAAAAGATAAGTGTAAGGGGAAACCCCAAATATGTTTTTAAGAACCGAAATTGATCATGATTCTCCACAATATTAAATGAACATGTGTATTAGTATTTGTTAGAGTTAAATGCTTGTATCGAGTCATAATGATATTTTGCCGGATTTTCCAGAAAGTAGGACATAAGTTTTTCCAGAAATTTTCCGGAAACTTAACGTAAAGATTTCTACAAGTCACTTCTGACGGCGTCAGGAATTAATTCCTGACGGCGTCATGTGTAAAATTCTGGAAATTTTGCTAGTTTTGTTTTTCTAACGGAGTCTTAAAGTTTTTGCTAATTCTTTAGTTTTATAAACTCCAGGAAATCTGCAAACATTCATTCCACAAGCATTAAATTTTAATTTGCTTTCTAGGATTTGTTAGTATATATAGATTGCTGCCGATTTTACGCAAGGTTGCCTTGTTTGTTTTCTCAGGTTTAACAGGTTACATATGACAAGAAGATGAATTAATTTTCTAGAAGAGAAGCTTTGAATGTTCATTTTCTTGGAGGAAGATCTAACCTTGTTACCACACTATCCACATCGAACGAATCAGGGGAGTATTTGATTTCATTCTTTTACGTATTTTACTTTTACATTCTTTAATTGAACATTGGGGACAATGTTCATCCTAAGTGTAAGGGGAGGGTAAATGATGATACCTTATAGGATACAATTGCATTTGAGTTTGTTTGTTTAATGGTAGGTGTGTAATAAAACTAAGAGAAATACTTGTTAGTGTAATTTTAGCGCCAAATTTAAATTTTTTTACAACATTTAGGAGTGAAACTTTAGCCTTAGCAAGTGTCTCATGGATAGGAGTCGTATGACTAGCACAAAACCGTACCATTCAGAAAAATTTTCCACCCAAATATGTGAGGTTTGCCTTTAGATTTGATAGGAAAAGCATTCACTATTAGTGCTTATGAGTGTACCGGTAGCATTTAGATTCTAGAACTTGCGTTAGTGATGCATCCCGAGACCGCTAGTGAGACTACATTCTTGTAGTAGGATTTACTACATGATAAGAGGCATTAGGATCACCCTTGTGTTAAACCCGTATCATAATTACTTGACCATTTAAGTCATATTACTTGGCTAGTAAAGTCAACTAATTTTTCCCACACCTTAGCGATGTACTCATTTTTAGTACACGAAACCCCTAGTACACCTCTCCGAGCCTATCTTTTCGTTTCTAACTTTAAGCATCTTACTTAAAGGAAGAATTTGTTACAACCCACTTAAATGTACACCCAAATCGCCTTAGCCTTCCGTGTATGCACTCATCTTTAGTGCATTATTGTTACATGTTTAAACCCTTAGTTAATTATCTAATTGATTACATGGTTGCTAAGTCGAGTCATATCTTGTACATATTGTTTTGGGACGATTGGGACTCATGGGTAAAGTACTTATGTTATGGAGTAATGGGGAAGAACATCATTTATAACCCCCATATGTGCGTTAATCTTAAAAGTACTTCAAGTGTTTTGATTATCTTGATTCGAGTCATTAAATTAGTTTATTGTAAAGTATGTAAAAATTCAAGTGTAAGGGGAATGTTCATTTCATATGATGTATTATTTTGGATGGTAGGGTAAAAATGTATGCAAAAAAAAAAAAAAAAAAAAAAAAAAAAAAAAAAAAAATCGAAAAAATTAAGAAAAAGAAAGAAAAAAATAGAAAAATAAAAGAGAAAAACATACGGACTACCATCCCGTTTCATTTTATGTTTGTTTTAAGTTTTTGTTATTTTTTGATTTATTAGCTTAAGTCGAGTCGAGTCTTGGCTTAGCAACGCCATATTGTACATGTAATTAACCAAGATGATTAACTCGCCACCAATAAATACTGCCTATATCCAACAAAACCGTGTATTCCATATCCCTACACCTAACGTTATAACCCTTTAAAAGACCTCTTTGATAGTTTATCCTAGGTGCTTACGCCAAGTGGTGGAGGTTTGATCCTTTCTCAAGCCTATGGTAATCTATTTTGCTATGACAGGTAGTGAGAGATGTTTTCCATTTTCATATTGTGATATATACTTTATTACACCCGAGAGATGTGAGTATCTAAACATTATTTGTGAGGTGCTAGTATATGACCTCCGTGCTTGTCTTTGGTCTTTGGTGGAACGATTATTTGTTGTAATTACTTTTATACTAGTGTTAAATGACCCCTAACTTGTATTTTGATTAGAATAAAAGCGCATTTGCTTGACGACAAGCAAATCTCAAGTGTAAAGGTATTTGATGAGGCGAAAAATGAACCGTTTTTAGGGGGTCATTTTAGCCCGGATTCGAATTTATTTGATCAAATATTGCCTTAAATCGTTCCTTTCGTCATTTTAGGTACTTTTCGAGTGAATTTTGGAAAAGGAAACATTTTGGACGTTTTTGGAGCATAAAAGTGAAGAAAACGGCAAAGTCTTAATTTTCCTTGCTGGGTACAGTACCTGACGGCGTCACCAATTTCTTAATGACGGCGTCAAGAGTAATACAAGAGGTGGAAGTGGATAAAGTCCGTGACGATCCAGAAGAGTGTTGCACTATGGAGATGACGGCGTCACCATAGGCCGTCATGGTCCAATTGTTAGTGACGGCCCAGAGTAGAATTACACATGACGGCGTCAAAAGTGGATCTAGGCAATCCGATTTCATTATGGGCGGCTAGTTGACGGCGTCAGAATTTTCTTCTTGACGTCGTCACCCTATAAAATCTATATATAGTTTTGCAATTTTCATTCATTAGTGTGTAACTTTTAGGGTGTAACTTTGGAGACAAACCCTAGTCCGAATATCATAGCTTTTTCAAGGGTTTTTACCCTTTGAAACCTTTCATGTTCAATTGAGATAAGTACTCTTTCAATTCAATCAATATGTCTATGTATTGCTTAAATATATCTTACGCTTGTCTTGGCTAGATCTCTTGTGTGTTTGCTTAGATGTAGTGAAACCTAGATGTTAATTATGGGTTGATTGTTTGTTTATAGTTGTTACGGATGATTGTATTCGATGTTAGGCTTAAGAAAACTGGCAGACTTCCATTGGTAACATGCTTGAACGTCTTAAGAAACATGATCAGAGGTGTACTATGATTTTTGGTTGTATTTAATGCGTAGGAGAATTCTAATGATCCCATGTTAGGAGCTTCTAACGGCTCGACATAGGAGTGAAGTAGGATCCTGTAGAGTTAGGGAATATTGTACACGGCCCTACGACTAGTATTAAGGAATACGACCCATCATCCATGCAATTGTAACAAATTATCAACCTGTAAAAGATATCTAGGGAGTAATGAAACCTAAGTAAACACAATTTTCCCTATCATTGTTTACACCACTAGTTTAATTAGATTTATTTTCATTTCTGTTATTTTATTTTGATTGCATTTTTAGTAATTTGGGTTAGTTGGCTAGCAACTAATTCCGCCCATTCTTCCAAAAACTGAGATTTTATTTGCTTTCATAAAATATAAAAATACAAAAAGAATCATCCCTTACCTCTAGACCTAGTTTTTAGGCTTTCTAATCCTAGCGACACTATTCCTGAGTTGAACGATCAATCCCCCGGTACTTGTCACTATACTATACTACAACGATCAGGTACACTGCCTGGTGGGGGTTGTAAGCTTCTCGAGATCCCTCGAGAGGTAAAGCCTGGTGCGATTCCCACATATCACAAGTAAATAATAACGAAACACTTTTTAGAAGATCAAAATAGAATCCCTAAGGGTTTAGGGATGTTTGGTCGATTTTAGAACAAGAAAAAGAACAAGAGAAAAGCTTTAGGTATTGTATGTGTAAAGAGATACCCAAAACCTAAAGAATGCCTTTGTATTTATAGTGTAACATATCTTGGAGCTCAAGTAATGTTTGGATTGGGCTTCCCCTCCCTCAAACCGATCGGCCAACACCCTTAATGGGTGTTTCGGAACCTTCTTGACATCCAATTATTTACACAATAAAACTTTCCTTATATTCGTCTAACGGTCGTTAGCCATTCTTCTTTAAATACTAACGGTCGTTACTCGTTTTGTGTTTATTAATAATTATATATAACATTTATAAATAATTATTCAATTACTCTTTATACGCAAAGTGTGCAATCCCGTGATATCGAGTTCGATCCTAACACACGACTATTAATTTATGTTCATAAAACTAACATCACGTACACTAGGGAGGAACGATACGAAAGTATGTTTGTGGTTTCCGTTTACTTAACATGAAAACATACGCAAATATAGCCTGTAAAATAGAGATAAAATAATTGTGGAGCTCAGCATAAACATTTAGAACAAGTCCTTAACTGTTATGTCAAAAACTTTTACTCCTTTTTCCCATAAGTCTTTAGATGCTCTTGGCAAAGATACATATGTGTATAAATATTGGGAGCTTCTGCGTCTAATGTAAATGTGACATTTGGATCCAAGTTGTAATAAACTTGGGTGTTGGATATGAATTTTAAATCTTACTATCTACCTAGTGTGACTTAAAGTTCTCATAATTTTTTTTAATGTATAGATTCTGCTTCTGATCATTAGATTATTACAAGGACATATGTTAAGTATTAGCCTCGACAAACTTGATTATCAGAGGATACAATAGAAATACTTAAAAAGCAAATCACATCACATATAAACATTGACGTACAACGTTTTTAAATAATAGGACGGATAACAATAACTTAACCAAATTTAAAATTTTCATGTCCAAACCTAGTGCGTGCACGGATATTAAAAGTAGAGGTGGCAATTTAAGACCCAATGGTTAAATTTGGGTCTAGTTGGTTAATTATTTTTAATAAGATGGGTTTAGTTGGTTTTGTTAAATAAAATAGATGGGTCGAGATAGGTTCAGTTGATTTTAATTAATTAATATTGATGGGTCTAATTGGGTTTAATACTATACCCGCATGGTCTAAGTTGATTACTGACTAAAATTCTAAAAATCACTACCAATACCCACATAGGTATGTTTTTATACGTATTTTACGTTTCCATACGTTTTTATCCGTTTTTGTTTGTTTTTATACGTTTTCGTCCGTTTTATACGTTTTCATCTGTTTTTATACGTTTTCATCCGTTTTTTATGTTTCTGTCCGTTTTGGTAAGTTTTCATTCGTTTTATACGTTTTTATCCGTTTTCGTCAGTTTTTATACGCTTTCATCCATTTTTATATGTTTGCTTACGTTTTCATCCGTTTTTAAAAGTTTTCATCCGTTTTCCTCCATTTTTATATGTTTTCGTCAATTTTATATGTTTTCATACGTTTATATTAGTTTCCATTTGTTTTTATACGTTTTCGTCAATTTTATATTTTTTTGCCCGTTTTTATACGTTTTCGTATTTCATCCGTTTTTATACGTTTTCCGCCCGTTTTTATCCATTTTATACGTTTTTCGTCTGTTTTTATACATTTTCATCCGTTTTATATGTTTTCATTTGTTTTATTATTTTTTATACGTTCTCATCAGTTTTATACGTTTTCGTCTGTTTTATGGGCTACCTTTCCATCTAGACCCATCTTTAGGATACAAATTTAGCATCAAAATCAGTTATATAAACTCTGAGAAATGCATTGACAGTTGGACTCACAATTATTCAAATGCGTTTTATGATGCTTACCATTCATTCTCAAGAATGTTTGTCTGTGTGAATCAGATCGTCTTGTGGTTCCAGTTTTTTAAGCCTCCTGCTTCAGTTAAGTTGAATAAATGATTTTTTTTGTCCCAAATGAATTAATGACATCTACTAATTTTTCATAATAGACAAATAGGTAATGTGACATGAAACCAAAGGTAAATGAACTATATCTTTTGAACGTTTACACTGGAAGTTACTCAAGTGAGTACCCAGACAACTATAAAAGACTCATTTATGTATGCAATTGGGTTCATTCACACCAAAGTCAAAATAGACAAAACTACCCACAAATTACATTTGTTTGATGATCAAATAGGTAGCTGCCCATAAGGACTGAACTCGTAAACCACGTCTTAATGAGGAAACAAATGTCAGGGATAAATTAAGGGTCTATTTGGTATGGGGTGTTGGCTTAAGTTTTTAGAGTTACAAGACAAAATCCTATTTTAGTTAAAATCCGGATATCAGGGTCTGTTTGGTATGGGGTGTTGGCTTAGGTTTTTAGAGTTACAAGACAAACCTATGTTTGTTTTAAAATCCGGATATAAATATTAGGCATCACACTTATTGGTCCACAAATTTACAATCCGAATAAAAGCTAGGTTTTGCAAAATTTTGAATTAGAAGTGGGCCCTAATTGTATCTTCTCTCTTTCTCTCAGCTCACATTATAATAAAATATATATATATATATATATATATATATATATATATATATATATATATATATATATATATATATATATATATATATATATATATATATATATATATATATATATATTCAATTACTAAATTATTTATCAAATATAATAATAATTAAAATTATACATAAATCAAATCCAAATCCAAATTTAAATCGAAATCCAAATCCAAATCATAAACCCACCTACAAACCCAACGGGCCCTAAAGTTACCTTTTCTGACATAGTATAGTCAGTGCTACCATCTAAAACTAAAGCTGCACACAATATCTAGATGGGTATGGGTTTAGATCCGTAAACACCCTACTTATAAGTATAAAGATGTCTAATTGGCTAAATGTAAGCGCAAAAATAAAATTGTAAGTATTTATTGTTCCTTCCCTCCTATTTCCTAAGGTTCCATCCCTTTTATTTTGTTCTTTAGCGGTTGGTCCATCCGTCCTATTTTCTCGTCAAGGTTCCATCCCTTCTATTTTGTTTTTTAGCACCCCATGAGTATCCATAAATACTCACCACAAGTCGTACCAAAGGGAAAAAAAAGAAAGAAAAAGACAATAGGGTCGCAAGAATTGCTGCCATAAGCTTGAGAAAATCGAAAAAGATCACCACATCAGCCAGCCCAAGAACCGAGGTGCAAACTATGGAAACCACCAACGCCATCGTCCAGAAGTTCAAGTGGCTTTACTAGAACACATGCCTGATGAGTTTGTGGTGCTACCAGATGGAAAGGTAGCTAGTTTTATGGTTTTCATAATACCCGACTGATACGTGGGAATCGCACCAGGCTTTACCTCTCAAGGGATCTTGAGAAGCTTACAACCCCCACCAGGTAGTGTACCTGATCGTTGTAGTATAGTACAGTGACAAGTACAGGGGGATTGATCGTTCAGCTAGGAATAGTGTCGCTAGGATTAGAAAACCTAAATACTAGTTCTAAAGATGAGAGATGATTATTTTTGTATTTTTATATTTTTTAGAAAGCAAGTAAAAATTTCGGGTTTGAAGGATTTGGGCGGAATTAGTTGCTAGTCAACTAACCCAATACTAAAGATGCAATCAAAATAAAATACTAAAAATGAAAATAAACTAAATTATACTAAGGTTGTGAGCAATAAGTGGAGAAAATGTGTTTACTTAGATTTCACTACTCCCTAGATATCTTTTACACATTAATTACTTGTTATAGTTGCGTGGATGACAGATTGTATTCCTTAATACCATTCATGGGGTGGCGCACTTAATTCCCCAATCCTATGAGTGCCTACTTCACTCCTATGTCGAGCCGGCTAAGAAGCTCCTAACATGGGATCATTAGAATTTACTCATGCATTAAATACAACCAATAAACCCTAGTGCACGTCAGTTCATGTTTCTTAAGACGTTCAAGCATGTTACCAATTGGAGATCTGCCAGTTTTCTTAAGCCTAACATCGAAATCATTCATCCAATACAACCATAAACAAGTAATCAACACATAATTAACATCTAGGTTTCATTAGATCCAAGCAAACACAAGATAGATCTAGCCTAACATGATGGAATTAAGACAAGAACAAGATATAGACAACCAACACATAGACATATTGATTGAATTAAAAGAATACTTATCACAATTACACATGAAAGGGATCAAGGGCTAAGAACCCTTGAAAAACCTGTAAAATTCGTACCAAGTTCGTACTTAAGGTTTCTCCAAAACTTCTCTCTTTTTAATGTGAAAATTAGAAAACTATATATAGGAAATAGGGTCTGACGGCGTCAAGAACAAATTTGTGACGCCGTCATCTCGCCGCCAAAATACTCCTCAGGCTGCCTTGATCTACTTTTGACGCCGTCAAGTGTTATGTGTTTCCAGGCCGTCATGCATTTTCCTCTTGACGCCCTACCTTGTGACGCCGTCATTTCTGTATAGGATCGTCATGGAAATTACTCTTGACGCCGTCAAGATTTTTTTCTTGACGTCGTCACCTACTGTTCCCAGCAAGGAAAATTAAGACTTTGGCGTTTTCTTCACTTTTATGCTCCAAAAACGTCCGAATTGCTTCCTTTTCCAGATTTCTCTCCCAAAGTACCTAAAATCACAAAAGAAACGATTTAGGGCAATATTTGATCAAATAAATTCAATTCCGGGCTTAAATGACCCCCTAAAAACGGTTCATTTTTCGCCTCATCATATACCCTTACACTTGAGATTTGCTTGTCCTCAAGCAAATGCGCTTTTATTCTACTCAAAATACAAGTTAGGGGTCATTTAACACTAATATAAAAGTAATTACAACAAATAATCGTTCCACTAAAGACCAAAGACAAGCACGGAGGTCATACACTAGCACTTCACAAATAGTGTTTAGATACTCACATCTCTCGGGTGTAATAAAGTATATATCACAATATGGAAATGAAAAACATCTCTCACTACCTGTCATAACAAAATAGATTACCATAGGCTTGGGAAAGGATCAAACCTCCACCACATGGCGTAAGCACCTAGGATAAACTGTCAAAGAGGTCTCTTAAAGGGTTATAATGTTAGGTGTAGGGAAATGGAATACACGGTTTTGTTTGATAAAGGCAATCTTTACTGGTGGCGAGTTAATTATCTTGGTTAATTACATGTATAATATGGCGTTGCTAAGCTAAGATTAGACTCGACTTAAGCTAATAAATGAAAAATAACAAAAACATAAAATGAACATAGAATAAAAATGGATGGTAGTCCGTATGTTTTTTCTCTTTTTCTTTTTCTATATTTTTTTTTCTTTTTCTTGATTTTTCGATTTTTTTTTTTTTTTTTTTTTTTTTTTTTTTTTTTTTTTGCATACACTCTTACCCTACCATCCAAACTAATACATCATAGGGAATGAACATTCCCCTTACACTTGAATTTTTACATACTTTACACTAAACTAATCTAATGACTCGAATTAAGAAAATCAAAACACTTGGAGCACTTTTAAGATTAACGTACATATGGGGGTAATAAATGATGTTCTTTCCCATTACTCCATAAAATAAGTACTTTACCCATGAGTCCCAATCGTCCCAAAACAATATGTACAAGGATATGACTCGACTTAGCAACCATGTAATCAATTAGATAGTTAACTTAGGGTTTAACAAATAACAATAATGCACTAAAAATGAGTGCATACACGGAAGGCTAAGGCCATTTGGGTGTACATTTAAGTGGGGGTGTAACAAATTCTTCCTTTAAGTAAAATGCTTAAAGTTAGAAACGAAAAGATAGGCTCGGAGGGGTGTACTAGGGGTTTCGTGTACTAAAAATGAGTACAACGCTAATGGTGTGGGAAAAATTAGTTGACTTAACTAGCCAAGTAATATGACTTAAATGGTCAAGTAATTATGATACGGGTTTAACACAAGGGTGATCCTAATTCCTCTTATCATGTAGTAAATCCTACTACACGAATGTAGTCTCACTAGCGGTCTCGGGATGCATCACTAACGCAAGTTCTAGAATCTAAATGCTACCGGTACACTCATAAGCACTAATAGTAAATGCTTTTCCTATCAAATCTAAAGGCGAACCTCACATATTTGGGTGGAAAATTTTTCTGAATATATGGTGATGTGCTAGTCATACAATCTCCTATCCATGAGACGCTTGCTATGGCTAAAGTTTCACTCCTAAATGTTGTAAAAAAATTTAAATTTGGCGCTAAAATTACACTAACAAGTATTTCTCATAGTTTTATTGCACATCTACCATCAAACAAAATAAACTCAAGCGAAAGTGCATATGTAAGGTATCATCATTTTACCCTCCCCTTACACTTAAGATGAACATTGTCCCCAATGTTCAAGTAAAGAATGTAAAAGTGAAAAAGTAAAAAGAATGAAATCAAATACTCCCCTGATTCGCTCGGTATGGATAATAAGGTGGCCATGTTAAATTTTCCTCCAAGAAAATGAACAATCAAAGCTTCTCTTCCAGAATATAAATCATCTTCTTGTCATACATAACCTGTAAATCCTGAGAAAATAGACAAGACAACCTCGTATAAAATCGGCGGCATCCTATATAAGTTACTAAATCCTAGAAAACAAGATAAGATATAATGCTTGTGGAATGAAGTTTGCAGATTTCCTGGAGATTCTAAAACTTAATAATTCACAAAAACCATAAGACTCCGTTAGAAAAACAAAACCGGTAAAATTTCCAGATTTTTACACGTGACGCCGTCAAGAATTAATTCTTGACGCCGTCAGAAGTGACCTGCAGAAATTCTTATGTTAAGTTTCCGGAAAATTTCTGAAAAAACTTTGTCCTACTTCCTGGAAAATCCTGCAAAACTTCATTATGACTCAATACAAGCATTTGACTCTAACAAATACGAATATACATGTTCATTTAATATTATGGAGAATCATGATCGGTTTGTTTCTTGAAAACATATTTGGGGTTTCCCCTTACACTTATCTTTTGCAAAAATACTTTTAGGTGGAGTTAAGACTAGGCCAAAACAACAAAGTAAAGTATTTCCACTACTTAATTGAGAAACATGATCTACCAACAATAAAAACAAAGCATGCATACAGAAGCAAATAACAAACAAACAAAATAAAATCACACAAAACATGGGTTGCCTCCCAAGAAGCGCTTTTCTTGATTTACGAGTCTTGTAGCTAGACTCAAGGTCATGGGTTACTACGTGACCTCATCGTTGGTTCCACTCTCCGATTGTAAGTATTCTTTGTAGAAACCAATCACCTTTTTCTCAACCGCCCCCATAATCTCTTGGGCAAATTCTTTATTGACTTTATACCTTGGTCCTAGGGCCAAGCAATCTTTGTAATAAAGACTCCTTTTCTCCCATACATAATCCATGCCCTTTTTCTTATCCTCTTCATTGATGTCCTCAAAAGCACCAACGTTGTCCTTATCAAATCGGGATATAAAGCGAAATTCTTTCATCCTATTAGGCATCCTATAAGTGATACTATCGGCGTTACTTGCAAATCGGATCGTTCCTTCTATCTTATCATATTCCAACTTAGACTCCTCAACAAACGGTTTGCCAAACACAACATTTGATAATCGACAATCAATAACATTAGCAAGATCTTCCACAATCATAAAGTCGGTCACAAAAGTGAAATTACCAACAAAGACATGTAGACCTTTGACTCTCCCGACAAACTTACAAACTCCACCGGGGTATTTGGGCTCTTTTCTAGGTTCAAGTCTTGTTTTCACTATATCATTATAAACAGTTGAGGACATAATGTTGATTGGAGATTTAAAGTCAATGTAAGCATTGCTAATGTGCCTATACCCAATCATACATGGTATCTTAGCATTCTTAGGATCGCCTCTCCTTATCTTAGGTTCGATTATAGTGAAAGGAGATCGCAGGTTATCAATAAGATTATTATAATATGCAATCTCCTCCTTAGTGGGGTACAGATTAAAATAGTCATTAAGCTTCGGATCTATTTCCCCCTCTTCTAGTCCCTCAATAACATTTACAAAGTCATTAGGCCCTAGGTCCTCATTTGAATACAAGACGGTCGCTAGGTCACTAAATGCATATTCGAGCTCAACCTTAATCAACCTATTAAGCTCCTTAAGTTCCCTAATCTCACTCTCAATTTGTTCACGTAACACATCCACTTCTCTATGGGAAAGGGGTGGATTCGCGTTTTCCATATTGGTCAACGAAATAGTCAATGAATTTTATTTACTAACAAAGGCACAAAGAAAAAGATAGACTAAAGAAAAACTAAAAAAATAAAAATAAAATTCTTACTAGAAAGGAATCTAGCAAGTAGACCTTAATAAAAAGAGATTCTAACCTAGACAATAACTATTTCCCGGGTTGAGGCGCCAAAAACTTGATACGTGGGAATCGCACCAGGCTTTACCTCTCAAGGGATCTTGAGAAGCTTACAACCCCCACCAGGCAGTGTACCTGATCGTTGTAGTATAGTATAGTGACAAGTACCGGGGGATTGATCGTTCAGCTAGGAATAGTGTCGCTAGGATTAGAAAACCTAAATACTAGTTCTAAAGATGAGAGATGATTATTTTTGTATTTTTATATTTTTTAGAAAGCAAGTAAAAAACTCGGGTTTGAAGGATTTGGGCGGAATTAGTTGCTAGTCAACTAACCCAATACTAAAGATGCAATCAAAATAAAATACTAAAAATGAAAATAAACTAAATTATACTAAGGTTGTGAGCAATAAGTGGAGAAAATGTGTTTACTTAGATTTCACTACTCCCTAGATATCTTTTACGTGTTAATTACTTGTTATAGTTGCGTGGATGACGGATTGTATTCCTTAATACCATTCATGGGGTGGCGCACTTAATTCCCCAATCCTATGAGTGCCTACTTCACTCCTATGTCGAGCCGGCTAAGAAGCTCCTAACATGGGATCATTAGAATTTATTCATGCATTAAATACAACCAATAAAACCTAGTGCACGTCAGTTCATGTTTCTTAAGACGTTCAAGCATGTTACCAATTGGAGATCTGCCAGTTTTCTTAAGCCTAACATCGAAATCATTCATCCAATACAACCATAAACAAGTAATCAACACATAATTAATATCTAGGTTTCATTAGATCCAAGCAAACACAAGATAGATCTAGCCTAACATGATGGAATTAAGACAAGAACAAGATATAGACAACCAACACATAGACATATTGATTGAATTAAAAGAATACTTATCTCAATTACACATGAAAGGGATCAAGGGCTAAGAACCCTTGAAAAACCTGTAAAATTCGTACCAAGTTCGTACTTAGGGTTTCTCCAAAATTTCTCTCTCTTTTTAATGTGAAAAATTAGAAAACTATATATAGGAAATAGGGTCTGACAGCGTCAAGAACAAATTTGTGACGCCGTCATCTCGCCGCCAAAATACTCCTCGGACTGCCTTGATCTACTTTTGACGCCGTCAAGTGTTATGTGTTTCCAGGCCGTCATGCATTTTCCTCTTGACGCCCTACCTTGTGACGCCGTTATTTCTGTACTGGATCGTCATGGAAATTACTCTTGACGCCGTCAAGATTTTTTTCTTGACGCCGTCTCCTACTGTTCCCAGCAAGGAAAATTAAGACTTTGACGTTTTCTTCACTTTTATGCTCCAAAAACGTCCGAATTGCTTCTTTTTCCATATTTCTCTCCCAAAGTACCTAAAATCACAAAAGGAACGATTTAGGGCAATATTTGATCAAATAAATTCAATTCCGGGCTTAAATGACCCCCTAAAAACGGTTCATTTTTCGCCTCATCACCGACCCTACCCGAGACCCGTTTGACCCATACCCATCTAGGCCCATCTTTGCAAGTGACCCATATAAATCCATATCCATCTATATGCATACCAATCTAAGACCCAAGATCCAACCATTTTGCCACCTCTAATTAAAACTAGTAAACTTATATAAGCCAAAAGCTTATAAGTTTAACTAGGGTTGTGAACGAACGGAGCCTTGTTCATTGATGAGATGAAAAGTGTTACGCTTTTAAGGGGTCATTTAAGCCTTAAATAGCGATTATATGATCAAATATTTCCTTAAATCTTTCATTTTGTCATTTTAGGTACTTTTGAGAGGAATTATGAAAAATGAAGCATTTTTGACGTTTTTGGAGCATAAAAGTAAAGAATACGACAAAGTCTCAAATCATGCTGGAAACAGTACCTGACAGCGTCACGCACCACTAAGTGACGGCGTCACTTGTTGACAAAGAGATGAATAATTACTTTACACTAGACGCGCCAGAAAGGAATTTGAAAGTTAAAGAGTGACGGCATCACGTTATAAAGCATCAAGGACGTCACGTGTTATTACAAAGAGAGACCGCCCAGAAAACTTTACAAGGTGACGGCGTCAAGAGTGGATCTAGGCCATCAAGAATCATCCCTCACCTCTAGACCTTGTTTAGATCATTTTCAATCCTAACGAACGCTATTCCTTGCGGAGAACGATCAATTCCCTGGTTCTTACCACTACACTATACTACTGATGAGTGTGTAAATACTCATCATTTTTATCGTATCTGAACTGTCAAAACATCCAAAAACACTCAGAAACACATCAAAATACAGAAATTATTCCAGAAATTGTGTTTTATATGTTTTAGATGCAAAATGTTTAAAAACAAATGAAAAACGAACAAAGTTTGCATACTTGGCAGTTTCAGTCCCTCAAGTTTCATAAATTGACAAAACTAGTCCTTGAAGGTTTAAAATAAAAGAAAAGTCAACCCAAGTCCTTTGGAATTCAAAAATTATCAAAACAAGTCCTTGGGTGAAAAGTTTGAGAAAACTACACATTTGGTCCTTCAAGTTTCAAAATTGGCAAATATAGTCCTTGGGTTTTCAAAATTGGAAAATTACATTTACAACCCTCGTACTATTCAACCTTGGCATGTCTAACCCTTGTGATAATTCCAGGAAAGTTACAACTTCAGTCCCTATGCTTTGGATGAATTGCAAAAATTGGTCCTTGTGTTTTGCTATTACAAACCAAACGGACACCTTTTAAATAAACCCACCCAATATTAATCCAACACCCCAATCCACCTTATACCTCCCTGATCCACTAAACCTTTGGCCCATTTCCATTATCCAACACCCCACCCTCTTTTAATAATAAACGAGTCAAACCACAGGTCAAACCCAACTCACCTTGGTCAAACCTCTCTAACCCGTGACCCTTCCCCTGCTACCCTGCCATAGCTCACACAAAACACCATCATCACCTCTACTATCCACTCTCATCTGCATCACTCAACCCCTACACCCTTATACCTCCAAACAAACACCTCAGTACAAAACCCACCCCCTGCCAACAAACTAAAAGCCAAATTGCAACTTATAACTTTCCCGCCTAAATGCCATTAACGGCTAAGATGACATTGAAGGATCCAAAGGCTCAGAAGTGTTGTGGGAAGTGTTCAGAGGGTCTAACAAACCCTAAGGATTCACTATAAAAGAGAGAAAGAAGAGCAGAGAAGTTGTTAGCTAGTTAGTCAATTAATTAGTGTAGGTTTCATAATGTAATTTTACTTGTTTAAGTTTTAATTTAGCTTTTTAATTGTAATATCAGATTTCTTAGTGTATTTCAAGTGAATTCAATACAAATTTCAGTTTCTTCTTAATTCCACTTTCACTTTATGCTATTTCAAAATTAAGAATCTGAGTATCATAAGCAGTGTTAAAAATTGTTGTTAAGAGTTCACTCAAGCTCTCTTTAGCTTAATTACAAGCTTCCTTAAGTTTAAAGAGTATGGAAATAAGTTTTTACTCAGTCTACTACAAATCTCAAAAATACCTCATAAATGGTCATTAAGTTAAAAACATGTGTATAAGGAAGAAGAATGCTTGGAGCATGGCTCATTATGGACTGTAATGGTTTAGAACCTCAAGGGAGGTGCTAGGTGGATTGGAAATGGTCTGAAACTTGTTCTTTACATTGAATCCATTTGTAAGCCTCTTTCTATTTTTCTTCATTTGTACTGTGGGTGTCTTTAAATCTGAATAATCAAGTGATTTTATGCTTATGTGATGTACTTGAATGGATATTAAGTGAGTATGAGTTTATGGGATAGCTTGAACTAGGTTTCCTAGTTTTTACATGATTTCACTGTCATTTTGCATGAGCAAGTTTATAATGTAATTTACTGTCTTATTTGCACCATTTTACCTTTAATGCTTTTCATGTAGCTTAGCATAGTAGACTGCATCAGTTACTAACCCTTAATCTCCTTGAAACAAACAAAAATCATGAACACAGTCTAGTAAAGGGGTGTTTGGATTTGCTGAATCCAGGGTGCAACAGGGTGTTTTTGGTATTGTGTATGATTGAAACAGGTTATGATATGCATATTTAGGGTTGCTAGAGTCTAAGTTGCAAGTTCTTAATAGAAAAGTCAAAGTCTCTTTTGATTCTTCAATTTTCTTTTAACTGTTAGAAATTTAGAAGGCATAGTGATCATTTTTAGGTTTAGAAGTAGTGTATTAGCTTAATTCCTTCATCAAATAGCTTATTAATACTTTTTCAGTAGATTAGGATCATACAAATTTCACAAAAGTCAACTTAAGAGTTCAAATGAAAAAGTCAAAAGTGCACAAAAGCTGTTTTGGGTAGTTACTCTTGCATGGTTAAATCTTTCATTTCTCAGAGTTAAGCTATGAAATTCATAGGATTGTTAGTCTTCTAGGTGGTAGTAATTGTAGTATTTTTCTCATAATTTTTAGATTTTTCTAGGAGGGCTTTTTAAGGGTGTGAAAACTACTATTGTGCAATAACCTTCCCTGGACCCAGTTTTACCCAAACCTCAATTGATCACATCTTGGTCAATTCTGGGGATTTGGGGGTGTTTGTTGTTGATTTAGGTAGTCCCCTAGGTAGATTTCAGAGAATCACCTTTGTCTTGGTCTGTATTGCTTATTATACTGCTTAATTTGCCCCTCCTGTTGGACTCTTTCCTGCCCTGCTCCACTGTGGTCTGTTTCACAAGCCATTTCCATAAGCTCACCTCTTGTTTATTTGTAGCCGTCAAAACCTGAGGCTTGGCATTTTAGAAAGCTCACACAACTAGCTTTCTAGGTCTAGGCTTGTTTTGTGCTGAAAGCTTATGTGATAAGCTCAAATTGGGCCTGCAAGTTCACTCTCAGGACTGTTTGGGAGTGTGGTTTAGAATTGGCTTATTTGCTGAATTCAGCTTAGTTGGTGTTTAGTGATTGCTTATTTAGTAATTTCAGATTATTTTAAGTTTGCATTATTGTATTTGTAGTTTGTTTCCATTAGAGTTCAGCTTATAGCTTAATTGGTTAAGGTTTTTATACTTCAAAAATCAATTTGAATCTATTTTTGTTAACTGTAAGGGCAATAAGCTCTCTCAGAGCTTATTGTGGCTTTTCATAAAACTTGTTTTCATAGAAGTTGTCCATGTTTGTTGTTTAAACATGTTGCAAAAAGAAAAAAATTCAAAAAGAAAATAAAAATAAAAAGTGCAAAAAGCAAGGGTCGAACCTGGGACCCCTTGCTCACACACACAACACCCACACCATGCACCAACTGCCCTAGGGTCTTTTTCAGGTTTATTCTTGCTAGTTTTATTCTTATAGTAGTATAGTGTACATTAGCTTATTTACTTAGTTTAAGCTTATTTACTGCTTATTAATAAGTGCTTAGGACCTTTTTATATTTTTTACAACCTTCTGTTAGTATTCAGTAGTTATACAAAAATTTTCATATTTTTATAAATTAGTTTAGTATTTATTATAATTAAAATAGTCTAAATTAGGTTTTAAGTAATAATAACTAATTAATTATAAAACTAGCTTATTTATAAGAACTTGGGATTTTTTATATTTTTGTTAAGTTTTTGTCACTTTAAAGTATTTTTAGAAAAAGTTTTATAATTTTATAAATTAGTTTAGTATTTATTATAATTAAATTAGTTTAAATAGTTTAATTAAGTTTAAATAGTTTTTAATTAATAAATAATTAAATAAAAAGTCTAAAAAATATTTTCTTTTTCTATTAATTTTCTTTTATCATTAGGATTGTAAAAATATAATTTTCATGTCCGTAGGGTTAGCGTAGCATAAAATTCACGTTTTATTTTGCGCACTCGCGTTTTATTTAAATAACTTCTACGTTTTTAAATTTAGGTTACGTTAGTAAAAGTAGTTTGTAAAATAAAGAAAAACCAAAAAAAAAAAAAAAAAAGTAAAAGTGATAGCTTCTATTTAAGCCCTTTTGGCTTATTTTTCTGCTTATTTATAAGCAATCTCTAATTTTAAATTTTTAGATTACGTTTTAGGTTAACTAGGTTTCACGTTATTGTTAATATAGTTTGATTAAATCATTCTCATTCGTATTTCCTTAGTGTAATCATTCAAACCCATATATACCCTTTCCCGTCCAAGTTCACCCGATCACAAACCCGTTTTTATACCATCCACACCTCGTCGGGACATAACGACCCGGGGAAACACTATACTTCCACGGAGATTGACTCTAGGCAGTTTGACCTAGTTGACCATCCACTGCTCAATTTAAGTTGACTGCTTTTGCCTCAATCAAATTTTTATCCAGGTACACTTGTCTGGCGGGGATTGTAAGCTTCTCAAGATCCCTTGAGAAGTAAAACTTTTGTGTGACAATTCAAATCGCATCATTCATGTTCGTTCGTTTAATTTTAAACAGACACGAACGCTTAAACAGACGAATTTTCTTGTTCATGTTCGTTTATTAAGAAAATGAGTTGTTCATGTTCGTTTATTAAGATACTAAACAAACGCTAAACAAACATAAACGATCGAACATAAATGAACATGGACAAACAAACATAAACTATGTTAAATTATGCACAATATATTATTTTGTGAGTGTTGTTTTGTTTAAACAAACCAATTCTAAAATTATACAATTAAAGATATGGTATACTAACATAAATAAATAAATGAAAATAAATGAACGTTAGCTAACACATAATCTGACGTTTACGAACATAAATGAATCGGCGCGACGTTTGTTCATGTTCGTTCATTTAACTAAACGAACATAAAATCTTGTTCATGTACGTACATTTAATAAATAAATAAATTTTATACCGAACGGTTCACGAAATGTTCACTGAACGTTTAGTTCGTTTACGGTACTAAGTTTAACTATAAAGTGTACGGAATTGAGATTTCTACGTCGATTTAAATATTTTGTAAAATTCTTATACTTGTTACATTACAAATTCGGAGGTGATTTGCACACTCAATTAATTGATTGGGACACTTAAAAATATTGTATCTTGACGTTTATACCTTTACAGGAGTGAAGATGAGTACAAATGATCTAAGGGGGCGTTTGGTTCGAGATATTTAAATGGTGCTATTTAAAATTTGAAGGAAATGAAAATGACTCCCATATGGAGGGAATTATTAATACCCCACTTTTACCTCAGAAAAGGAAATAAAAATTCCATGGGCCCATATATCTTGCGAACCAAACAAGAAAGTTTGAAACAATTTCAATTATAAATCCTACCAATTACCTTGAAATTGCCCCTTAAGGATATATATATAAATACACAATACATTATAAATATATACATTACCCATGCCTTCCGTGAACAGTACCCCGGGTTACTATTCTTTCTACAGTAACGGGTCTTGGGCCTTTGTTTGAACAGTAATTGGAGCCAGCTCATTTTGGCCCAAAACTGAACGTGATATACACCGACACCCTATCCCTATCACTCCCACACCCACACATTCCATATCCGCAGATGATCGGATCAAAAAACACAAACAGAAAAACGCAGAAACACACACATACCCACAGATGATCGGATCAAGAAGATGAATACGAGTAATTTTATTTTATTTTTATTATTATTATTATTATTATTATTATTATTATTATTATTATTATTATTATTATTATTATTATTATTATTATTATTATTATTATTTTTGATTTACAAATTAGGGCTTTCTCTTAATTTTAGGGTTTTGATATTTTATGGGTTTATGAGGTTGCTTATTAAATTTTATTTTTTTAAACGTCATAGTGGTTGATTTTTAGGGTTAATTAAATTGGGTTATGATTGTTTCACTTTATTGTTGAATCTGATGGTTTTCATCCTCTTTAGTATGTCCCTTTTTTAATCCTGCTAATAATTATTTCAGTTTTTGTTTGCATATTGGATTTGGATATTCATTATTGTACCAGCAATTTGACGCACTGATAGGTGAACCAGGTTACCTTGCTGACGGTGGAATTAGCGGCGGCGGTGTAGCAAGGATTCCAATGGTATGAGATTCTTTTAATCTATTTATAGTTTGTTTTTTATGAGGTGTGATTAGATTGAAAAATTCATAATTTTTTAATTTGTGTTTTTTTATGAAAAATTTATTTGTTGTTGAGGGAGAATTGGGTGTAAGAGAGCGTAAAAGACAGTAAAAACAAATAAAGTGTCGCTAAGAGTTACAGTATTTGTTATAGGTTTGCGATGTTGAAGTTGTGAAAATATGGTATTCTTTAGTTCGTTAATCATATAAGTGGGATAGATGTGGGGTCGAGCGGAAAAGGGGATGTAAGGTTTATATATTGCTGATGTGCTAATAGATAAGCAGTTACACAGAAGTGGGATGGATGTGGGATGAACACTCTATACGGCTGATGTGCTAATAGATAAGCAGTTACACATAAGCGCATGGGAAGCTTAAAAGTAGGTGGTTGATGAGTGTCTAAATACTCATCATTTTGTATCAGTCTGAACTGCCAAAACATACAAAAACACTCAAAAATGCATCATAATACTTAAAATATCTTAGAAGTGTGTTTTATATGTTCCAAATGCAAAATATGCAAAAACAGATAAAAAAACGTATAAAGTTTGCATAATTGGCAGTTTCAGTCCCTCAAGTTTCAAATATTGACAAAACTAGTCCCTGAAGGTTTTAAATGATAGAAAAGTCAACTTAAGTCCTTGGGAAACCAGAAATGTTCACAAAACATCCCTGGATGAAAGTTTACACAAACTGGCAATTTTTACCCCTCAAGTTACAAAATTGGCAAACTTAGTCCCTGGGTGTTATAAAACTTGAAATTTCACAAAACACCCTTGTACTATTCATGAATATACAAAATGGAACAATTTTGAATAACTTTTGGAAATTACACTTTTAGTCCTTAAAAATCCAAAAATTACATTTAAGGTCCTTTTAAAGTTTTAAAATGAAATAAATACAATTTTGGTCCTTGTGTAATTATATCTTGGCAGGTTTGGTCCTTAAAGATAGTTTGGAATAGTGGAAATATTGGTCCTTCAAGTTTGGCAGAATTACAAAAATAGTCCTTGGGCTTAAATACCAAATACCAAACCGGATCCTTACTTATTACTATCCAAAAACAAATCCAAACCCAAACAAAACCCCAGCCCACCATCAAGCCCAAAAAAACCAACCCGGCCCTTTTATTATTTAAAAAGGTCAAACAGGTCAACCCCCGCCCTAATACCATGGTTACTGTTCACCATCTCCCCAAACAGCCCTAGTCACCATACCAGGGTGGTTTTGTGCCACCTCCCCCCTCCAAAAGCTTACCCAGCTCATCACCTACTCCTTTCCACCTCACAGTAGCCCACAACCCCCAATTAATGCATCCACACCACCTTTTCCCTCCAAATCCACCCAACTCCCCTGTTTTTCTTCTACTTGGCCTCCAAGCCCAAATAAAACACCTCACCATGTCCCCTCCACCTCTGCATATGTACAAGATGCATTAAATGATCTCAAACCGCCTCAAGTTACTTGCAAGGACTTTGGCGCCAAAAAGCAATTTAAACGATTGAGATCAATTCTGCAATATCAATGGCTCAGATTGAAGACAGAGCATAGGAGTGGTCACCAAGGCTTATTGAGGCTATAAAAGGAAGAAGAAACACAGAAGAAAACTACTCTTGGATTAGCCATTAGTCACATAGTATAGCCTTTTACTGCTTTCTTTAAATTACAAATCATTTACAGTTTAAATGTTGTATTAGACCTTAAATTAGTGTAATGGAACATCTATTTTAGTTTTATGTCAAGTTTACTTTAAATTTCAGTCTTACTTACTTGTCCTTAAATTTCATGTCACTTTAGTTTATCAAGGTTGTTTCATGGTTCTTCTAAACACTACATAACTCTCAGTAAGTCTATGCAAGCTTGTGGAGCCATTAAGTCAGTCATCAGTTTTAGAAAATAGAAAAATCTAAAAAATCAAGTTTTACTTAATTATCATTTAAATTCAAGTTATTTACTTTCCTGTTAACTATGGTTGTTTCTGGACTCTATCAACACTACATAGATCTCAGTAATCTTTTGCAAGCTTTTAGAGTTACAAAACAGCTTTAGTTTTTTAAAATAGAAAATCACTAAAAAAATAGAGAAAATGGAAAAATAATCAAAAATCATGTGAAATGGAAGAAGATGATGAAGCAGGGTGAATTTGGAATGCTATGGGGTATTAGGAGCTTAATGGGAAGCTATTAGGTGAACCCTTGTCCTTGGTTTCTATTCTCAGTCCACTTTCTCATTTTGTAAGCTTTTTCTTTAATTTTTGCATTTTACTGTTCAATGTCTTATTTACTTTAATTTCTATATTTTCTTGTTTAAATGTTGTTTCTTAATAATGTTATAGCCTAATCTTAGGTAATCATGTTTTGGAATTTGATATTGCTTTGAAAACCATTTTAACTGTCACTTAGCAATGTTTTGATCATCCTAGGTTTAACCTTGTTTGACTACATGTTTAAGTTAAAAAAGGACCACTTTGACATTTTGGTTCCTCTGGATGTGATAGATAATGATTACACAGTTTCTTGCTTTGAAAAAGTTCTTAATCAGTTTCATTTAAGGGTGTTTGGATTTATTGGTTAAAGCTGAATTATGGTTATGTTTGGTGTTGTTCTTGTTTGATTGTATGCCTAACATGTCCTAAGTAACTCACTTAAACCTAAGTCTTGCAGTATTACATATAGAATAGTCAATTTGACAATTGATTTTATGTCTAGGTACACTGTTGGATAATTAGATCTTGAAATTCTGCATATATGTTCTAAACTTGTTCATCTTTGTTAATTTCATGTTCCTGTGTCTTATTTTAACATGTTTAGTTAACAGATTAAGTCTTAAATTCAGATTAGTCAACCTTTGTGTTCATAAGTAAAAGTAAATTTTCAGTTTTTCTAGTTTTTGAATAAATGTCTAATTTTTCTGTGTGTTTATTAATTAGTTTCTGATTAAGATCTTTTAGGATGTTGTAGTGTTGTTGCTTATATTGCTTATTATATTTTTGTTAATTTTATTTATGCATGTTTAGGTACTTAAAATTGTGCTTATTTTTAGTACTTTTTGCCCTGTCTCACAAATGGACTGTCAAAACCACAAGCTTGCAAAAGCTTGTGGAGTTGACACAAACTTGTGAGCTTGGCACTTTTGTGATGCCTTTGTGGCATGTTTGTTCTGTTCATGCTTATTTTTCATTTAGTAGCTTATTAGATAGCTTAATCACCCACTCCTTTTTGTCACTCACACCTCACCACACAGCATCAAACTGTGTGGTTGAGTGTTTTTCAATAGCTTCTCAAAAGTTCCCCTTTGAATCTTAGCTTATGAAGATTGGCTTCCTGTGAAGCCAATCCATCAAACTTTAAGGTTCAATGTTGGTTGAGCTCTTTGAAGCTCATTTTGACAAGTCTGTTTGAGCTTATGTTTGCACCATGTTCTAATATGACTGTGTACACAGCCATACCACCCTTATTTCATAAGCTCTTAGAAAGCTCAATTATGATCCTGAGCTTGTGTAATCTAGTTCCTTGTGGAGCTTGACTACCATACTCTTGGATCCTGTGCCTTAACTTCACCTTGCAGCCCATCTGCTAGGGCTGCAAGGAGCTTTTTACTTGTCCCTTCACTGAGTATGCTGGGAATCCAGTGTACTCAGCCATATTTATCATAAGCTCATAACAAGCTATCCTATGGTCTAAAGTTGGTGAGGTAAGGCTTCATGTGAAGCTGGGCTTAAATAACATGTTATAGCTTATTCAGTAGGGCTGCAACTAGCCATTAGCTTGTCCACCCTTATTGAATATACTGAGCACTCAGTATATTCAAGCCTTTTTCATGAGCTCCTCAAAAGCTCATCTGTGGTTCCCACAGTATGAGCTTGAGCTTTTTGGAAATCCCTCCCAACTCACCTTGCTACTCCAACCTCTATTTTGGCCTTTGAGGCTTGTTTGACAAGCTTAAATGACCAATTTAATAAGCTGCAGGGGTGTTTGGACTGCATGATTCTGAGAAAAGCTTATGAGCTTATGGGTGGATCCCAGTTCACATGCTTGTATAAATATGTCTAATAAACCTGTACAAATATATTTTTACCCCTTGTTTGCATGTATGAAGCTTATACCAGGCTTATGCCTTCATTCCATCCAAGTTGAGCCTTAGAAAGCTCAACTGTCTAAACCTTAAGCTTATACACTGCTTATTGCACACATTTGTTAAATATGTGTCCTTTGGACTTGTGTGCATGTTTTCCTTCCTTTATTTTCCTTTGTGCAGCTTTCTTAAGTTTGTTTCAAGCTTATTTCTGGACTATGAGCTCAAAAGCTCACTGAATGAGTCTATAAGCTCTGAAACAGCTTATTCCCTTTCATTTTCTCTTTTCTTTGGCTTTCTTTAAGCCTATATAATCTATTTTTATATTTATTTTCTCTTTTGTTCAGTCCACAAGCTTTTGGACAAGCTTTTCATTTGAAAAATCCAAGTTAAGCATAAAAAGCTTTAACTGTGGCACTAAATAAGCTCTCCTGAGCTTATTCTTGGGATTCAGAAAAGCTTCCTTTTCAAAAGTTACTTATAATTAGTTATATTTAAGTTTTGCAAAAAGAAAAATAAAAAAATAAAATAAAATGAAAAAATGGGTGTGGGTGGGATTCGAACCTGGGACATCTTGGCTAGTAACATGCATAATATCCCACACCCCTTCCAACTGCTCTGGGGCACCAGTTCCGTTGGAAGGGGTATTCCATACTTATTTAACCCATTTTTTCCCTTTTTGCTTATTGGACTGTTTTGGCTTATAAGAGCTTATTGAGATAAGCTGTTACCCCAAGCTTATTTTTCCTAGGACCTTTATAACTTTTTATACTTTCTGTAATTTTTTTAAATTTTTTACTGTTCATCTAATATATATAATAATTAATATAAAGTACATACCTTTTAGGAAATAATAAGTATTTAATTTTTAAAACTGCTTATTTATAATTTTTATAAACTTTTTATATTTTTTATGTATTCCTGAGATGATTAGGAATTATTATAAAAAGTTTTATAATTTTATAAATTAGTTTAGTATGTATAATAAATATATTAGTTTAATTAGTTTAATTAATATATTATAGTTTTTAATTATGTTTTCTAATTTTTATACATAATAAATAGTTTTTATATTTTTCTTAGGATATTAATAGTATATTAGATTTATGTAAAAAGTTTTAGAATTTTGTTTCCTTATTTAGTATATATAATAATTAAATAATAGTATTAGTAGTTTAATAATAGTAAATAATTAATAATAAATAGAATACTTGTATAATAAATATATTTTTAGTTTCTAAATTTCTTTTATATTATTTTTAACTTTTCTAAGTTTTAGTTTTATTTACTTAGGTTTATTTTACATTTTCTTTATAATTAGATAATATTAAATAGTTAATATATAGTTTTAATTAATAGTAATTAATATAACACTTGTAAATATTATTTTATATATTTTGTAAATATAGTTATTTATTTTATTTCTTTTTAATTTGCATTTAAGCCGTTCAGGCATGCAAATTTCCTCTTTAGGATAGTTTTGTTTTTGTTACGTTTACGTTTCTTTAAACTTAAACGCACGTTTGTAAATACGTTATCATTTTAAGGTTTCTGATTGTACGTTTCTTAAATGAACTAGCTGTGACAGAGCTATTACTATTCACATTCAGTGTTAGTCAATCAGATTCCTATTTTCCTATACTATATTATTTTCAACAAATCACAAGTCATTGTATTTAGAATATCACGCCTCGCCAGGACATAAACGATCCAAGGATATTTTCACCCTTGGTAAACTTGCGTTCCTCTCCCGGGCTGTCGCCCGTTGTCTTTTATTATTAGGTTATCCATTTTATAAACAAGTGGGTGGCTTATACTTAAAAGATGTGTAGTCCGGGAGGAATCAAATTTCCCGGGCTGTCGCCCGTTGTCTTTTATTATTAGGTTATCCATTTTATAAACAAGTGGGTGGCTTATACTTAAAAGATGTGTAGTCCGGGAGGAATCAAATTTTGGCGCCGCTGCCGGGGAGGCTGTGCTGCCTACTATGACTTGTATTTTGTATTTTGTTGAAATATTTATACTTGTTTGTATATTATACTATATCATTCAACTTTCGGGCTGTCAGGACACATTTATTACAGTTAATTATTCACAAGTAATTAGCTTGCGTGGTAAACCTGACACAAGCCTGGGAGGTAGTGATTATATACTGTATCATAATTCTTTTCAATAAACAATATAAAATACAAAAATATTTTTTCCTATGCACACAACTTGCACAGTTTGATTAGTCCCTCAGTTACAACATTTGGTTGTTGGCTGTTTACAGTTACTGAGCTCTGTCAGACCTAGATTCCCTTTCGAGGGGCGGTTGTTAGGAATTTTCTTTCTTTTGTACATATATATATAAAAATTTAAAAATACAAAAACATTATAAAATACAAAAGACTAAAAATAATCTCCTTACCTTATATATTCATAATTCTGTGAGTGGTGACAGCACTCCGATTTCTCATCCAATCATTTCCACATGGGTTTTCACCCGTGTGTACCACCTAAGTGTAGGGGTGTGCCCCACCTGTTGTACATATTTTGAAAATGCTTTGAAAAATTTGTAAATAGAAAAATAAAATAATTGTTGTATTACCCCACTTAGCTTTGAATATTGAGGACAATATTCATAATAAGTGTGGGGGGGAATTCTGGCGAATTTGATCACTTTTATACCCTTGTATGCCCTTTTCCCCAAAAATGACCAAAAATTTAAAATTTTTTCATTTGGTATTAGTGTTTTGCACTAAATACAACAAATGGTTATCAGTCCACCATGTCTAACCCACATAAGGATTGGCTAGTCCAGAAGCAAACGGCTTTTGGTAAAGACTAATCAAATCCGTTGATAGCTGGTGGTTTGCTCAAAATCACACGGTTATCAGGTGTGCCACAGTTCTTACACCTGGCTATTCCAGAAGTGATGGCTTTTGGTAAAGAAGTTTTCAAATCCATTAAGTTTTAAATAAAAGATTGCTAGGGACTAGCAATAGTTTAGTGTGGGGGATTGATGAGTGTCTAAATACTCATCATTTTGTATCAGTCTGAACTGCCAAAACATACAAAAACACTCAAAAATGCATCATAATACTTAAAATATCTTAGAAGTGTGTTTTATATGTTCCAAATGCAAAATATGCAAAAACAGATAAAAAACGTATAAAGTTTGCATAATTGGCAGTTTCAGTCCCTCAAGTTTCAAATATTGACAAAACTAGTCCCTGAAGGTTTTAAATGATAGAAAAGTCAACTTAAGTCCTTGGGAAACCAGAAATGTTCACAAAACATCCCTGGATGAAAGTTTACACAAACTGGCAATTTTTACCCCTCAAGTTACAAAATTGGCAAACTTAGTCCCTGGGTGTTATAAAACTTGAAATTTCACAAAACACCCTTGTACTATTCATGAATATACAAAATGGAACAATTTTGAATAACTTTTGGAAATTACACTTTTAGTCCTTAAAAATCCAAAAATTACATTTAAGGTCCTTTTAAAGTTTTAAAATGAAATAAATACAATTTTGGTCCTTGTGTAATTATATCTTGGCAGGTTTGGTCCTTAAAGATAGTTTGGAATAGTGGAAATATTGGTCCTTCAAGTTTGGCAGAATTACAAAAATAGTCCTTGGGCTTAAATACCAAATACCAAACCGGATCCTTACTTATTACTATCCAAAAACAAATCCAAACCCAAACAAAACCCCAGCCCACCATCAAGCCCAAAAAAACCAACCCGGCCCTTTTATTATTTAAAAAGGTCAAACAGGTCAACCCCCGCCCTAATACCATGGTTACTGTTCACCATCTCCCCAAACAGCCCTAGTCACCATACCAGGGTGGTTTTGTGCCACCTCCCCCCTCCAAAAGCTTACCCAGCTCATCACCTACTCCTTTCCACCTCACAGTAGCCCACAACCCCCAATTAATGCATCCACACCACCTTTTCCCTCCAAATCCACCCAACTCCCCTGTTTTTCTTCTACTTGGCCTCCAAGCCCAAATAAAACACCTCACCATGTCCCCTCCACCTCTGCATATGTACAAGATGCATTAAATGATCTCAAACCGCCTCAAGTTACTTGCAAGGACTTTGGCGCCAAAAAGCAATTTAAACGATTGAGATCAATTCTGCAATATCAATGGCTCAGATTGAAGACAGAGCATAGGAGTGGTCACCAAGGCTTATTGAGGCTATAAAAGGAAGAAGAAACACAGAAGAAAACTACTCTTGGATTAGCCATTAGTCACATAGTATAGCCTTTTACTGCTTTCTTTAAATTACAAATCATTTACAGTTTAAATGTTGTATTAGACCTTAAATTAGTGTAATGGAACATCTATTTTAGTTTTATGTCAAGTTTACTTTAAATTTCAGTCTTACTTACTTGTCCTTAAATTTCATGTCACTTTAGTTTATCAAGGTTGTTTCATGGTTCTTCTAAACACTACATAACTCTCAGTAAGTCTATGCAAGCTTGTGGAGCCATTAAGTCAGTCATCAGTTTTAGAAAATAGAAAAATCTAAAAAATCAAGTTTTACTTAATTATCATTTAAATTCAAGTTATTTACTTTCCTGTTAACTATGGTTGTTTCTGGACTCTATCAACACTACATAGATCTCAGTAATCTTTTGCAAGCTTTTAGAGTTACAAAACAGCTTTAGTTTTTTAAAATAGAAAATCACTAAAAAAATAGAGAAAATGGAAAAATAATCAAAAATCATGTGAAATGGAAGAAGATGATGAAGCAGGGTGAATTTGGAATGCTATGGGGTATTAGGAGCTTAATGGGAAGCTATTAGGTGAACCCTTGTCCTTGGTTTCTATTCTCAGTCCACTTTCTCATTTTGTAAGCTTTTTCTTTAATTTTTGCATTTTACTGTTCAATGTCTTATTTACTTTAATTTCTATATTTTCTTGTTTAAATGTTGTTTCTTAATAATGTTATAGCCTAATCTTAGGTAATCATGTTTTGGAATTTGATATTGCTTTGAAAACCATTTTAACTGTCACTTAGCAATGTTTTGATCATCCTAGGTTTAACCTTGTTTGACTACATGTTTAAGTTAAAAAAGGACCACTTTGACATTTTGGTTCCTCTGGATGTGATAGATAATGATTACACAGTTTCTTGCTTTGAAAAAGTTCTTAATCAGTTTCATTTAAGGGTGTTTGGATTTATTGGTTAAAGCTGAATTATGGTTATGTTTGGTGTTGTTCTTGTTTGATTGTATGCCTAACATGTCCTAAGTAACTCACTTAAACCTAAGTCTTGCAGTATTACATATAGAATAGTCAATTTGACAATTGATTTTATGTCTAGGTACACTGTTGGATAATTAGATCTTGAAATTCTGCATATATGTTCTAAACTTGTTCATCTTTGTTAATTTCATGTTCCTGTGTCTTATTTTAACATGTTTAGTTAACAGATTAAGTCTTAAATTCAGATTAGTCAACCTTTGTGTTCATAAGTAAAAGTAAATTTTCAGTTTTTCTAGTTTTTGAATAAATGTCTAATTTTTCTGTGTGTTTATTAATTAGTTTCTGATTAAGATCTTTTAGGATGTTGTAGTGTTGTTGCTTATATTGCTTATTATATTTTTGTTAATTTTATTTATGCATGTTTAGGTGCTTAAAATTGTGCTTATTTTTAGTACTTTTTGCCCTGTCTCACAAATGGACTGTCAAAACCACAAGCTTGCAAAAGCTTGTGGAGTTGACACAAACTTGTGAGCTTGGCACTTTTGTGATGCCTTTGTGGCATGTTTGTTCTGTTCATGCTTATTTTTCATTTAGTAGCTTATTAGATAGCTTAATCACCCACTCCTTTTTGTCACTCACACCTCACCACACAGCATCAAACTGTGTGGTTGAGTGTTTTTCAATAGCTTCTCAAAAGTTCCCCTTTGAATCTTAGCTTATGAAGATTGGCTTCCTGTGAAGCCAATCCATCAAACTTTAAGGTTCAATGTTGGTTGAGCTCTTTGAAGCTCATTTTGACAAGTCTGTTTGAGCTTATGTTTGCACCATGTTCTAATATGACTGTGTACACAGCCATACCACCCTTATTTCATAAGCTCTTAGAAAGCTCAATTATGATCCTGAGCTTGTGTAATCTAGTTCCTTGTGGAGCTTGACTACCATACTCTTGGATCCTGTGCCTTAACTTCACCTTGCAGCCCATCTGCTAGGGCTGCAAGGAGCTTTTTACTTGTCCCTTCACTGAGTATGCTGGGAATCCAGTGTACTCAGCCATATTTATCATAAGCTCATAACAAGCTATCCTATGGTCTAAAGTTGGTGAGGTAAGGCTTCATGTGAAGCTGGGCTTAAATAACATGTTATAGCTTATTCAGTAGGGCTGCAACTAGCCATTAGCTTGTCCACCCTTATTGAATATACTGAGCACTCAGTATATTCAAGCCTTTTTCATGAGCTCCTCAAAAGCTCATCTGTGGTTCCCACAGTATGAGCTTGAGCTTTTTGGAAATCCCTCCCAACTCACCTTGCTACTCCAACCTCTATTTTGGCCTTTGAGGCTTGTTTGACAAGCTTAAATGACCAATTTAATAAGCTGCAGGGGTGTTTGGACTGCATGATTCTGAGAAAAGCTTATGAGCTTATGGGTGGATCCCAGTTCACATGCTTGTATAAATATGTCTAATAAACCTGTACAAATATATTTTTACCCCTTGTTTGCATGTATGAAGCTTATACCAGGCTTATGCCTTCATTCCATCCAAGTTGAGCCTTAGAAAGCTCAACTGTCTAAACCTTAAGCTTATACACTGCTTATTGCACACATTTGTTAAATATGTGTCCTTTGGACTTGTGTGCATGTTTTCCTTCCTTTATTTTCCTTTGTGCAGCTTTCTTAAGTTTGTTTCAAGCTTATTTCTGGACTATGAGCTCAAAAGCTCACTGAATGAGTCTATAAGCTCTGAAACAGCTTATTCCCTTTCATTTTCTCTTTTCTTTGGCTTTCTTTAAGCCTATATAATCTATTTTTATATTTATTTTCTCTTTTGTTCAGTCCACAAGCTTTTGGACAAGCTTTTCATTTGAAAAATCCAAGTTAAGCATAAAAAGCTTTAACTGTGGCACTAAATAAGCTCTCCTGAGCTTATTCTTGGGATTCAGAAAAGCTTCCTTTTCAAAAGTTACTTATAATTAGTTATATTTAAGTTTTGCAAAAAGAAAAATAAAAAAATAAAATAAAATGAAAAAATGGGTGTGGGTGGGATTCGAACCTGGGACATCTTGGCTAGTAACATGCATAATATCCCACACCCCTTCCAACTGCTCTGGGGCACCAGTTCCGTTGGAAGGGGTATTCCATACTTATTTAACCCATTTTTTCCCTTTTTGCTTATTGGACTGTTTTGGCTTATAAGAGCTTATTGAGATAAGCTGTTACCCCAAGCTTATTTTTCCTAGGACCTTTATAACTTTTTATACTTTCTGTAATTTTTTTAAATTTTTTACTGTTCATCTAATATATATAATAATTAATATAAAGTACATACCTTTTAGGAAATAATAAGTATTTAATTTTTAAAACTGCTTATTTATAATTTTTATAAACTTTTTATATTTTTTATGTATTCCTGAGATGATTAGGAATTATTATAAAAAGTTTTATAATTTTATAAATTAGTTTAGTATGTATAATAAATATATTAGTTTAATTAGTTTAATTAATATATTATAGTTTTTAATTATGTTTTCTAATTTTTATACATAATAAATAGTTTTTATATTTTTCTTAGGATATTAATAGTATATTAGATTTATGTAAAAAGTTTTAGAATTTTGTTTCCTTATTTAGTATATATAATAATTAAATAATAGTATTAGTAGTTTAATAATAGTAAATAATTAATAATAAATAGAATACTTGTATAATAAATATATTTTTAGTTTCTAAATTTCTTTTATATTATTTTTAACTTTTCTAAGTTTTAGTTTTATTTACTTAGGTTTATTTTACATTTTCTTTATAATTAGATAATATTAAATAGTTAATATATAGTTTTAATTAATAGTAATTAATATAACACTTGTAAATATTATTTTATATATTTTGTAAATATAGTTATTTATTTTATTTCTTTTTAATTTGCATTTAAGCCGTTCAGGCATGCAAATTTCCTCTTTAGGATAGTTTTGTTTTTGTTACGTTTACGTTTCTTTAAACTTAAACGCACGTTTGTAAATACGTTATCATTTTAAGGTTTCTGATTGTACGTTTCTTAAATGAACTAGCTGTGACAGAGCTATTACTATTCACATTCAGTGTTAGTCAATCAGATTCCTATTTTCCTATACTATATTATTTTCAACAAATCACAAGTCATTGTATTTAGAATATCACGCCTCGCCAGGACATAAACGATCCAAGGATATTTTCACCCTTGGTAAACTTGCGTTCCTCTCCCGGGCTGTCGCCCGTTGTCTTTTATTATTAGGTTATCCATTTTATAAACAAGTGGGTGGCTTATACTTAAAAGATGTGTAGTCCGGGAGGAATCAAATTTCCCGGGCTGTCGCCCGTTGTCTTTTATTATTAGGTTATCCATTTTATAAACAAGTGGGTGGCTTATACTTAAAAGATGTGTAGTCCGGGAGGAATCAGTGGTCCTCGAAAATCTGTTTACATAAGGTTTATATGCCCACTAATGCAATAAAATGATGCATAAGAGTTTTTTTTCCTGATGTCAGTGAACAACTAATGCAATAACTTTTTTTGAGAAGCCAAGAACTAATCCCGACATGAACAACTCCTCTGTTATGGAAGCAAAGAACTAGAAAAATTAGAACTTTCGGACCTTAAATAGATAGAATATCTCTAGATAAAACACGTTTTGCTTATTGTCATTTTTAGAAGGTGTCACCATGTGTGCACGGTTTTTTTTTTTTCTTCATAAATTGCTGAGTTTGTGGTGACTTGCTTTCATGTACATGTATCTACCAGATGTGTTACAGCTATTTTGATGTGTTTCGGATTTGGGATTAATCATGAAGAAGGTGTTTTCAGTTTTTGGTTTTTGAAGGTATGAGGGGTCAATGGGATTTGGAGCGTCATCAGTTTGTCGATACCCTACAGGAATGAGAGCAGGACCGACGTTATGAGTATAGCAGATACGAAATATAGGTGTGAAAGGTCTCATCGTCACAGGTATGGTCACTAAATTTAAAAAGTTGCGGGTTTTTTTTTTTTTTTTTTTTTTTTTTGCTTCAACTTCTGCCTTAGAAATGTCTCCGTCATTTGGATTATTTTTTTTTCAGACACATGTGATTCAATCAGTTTAGATTAACGTACCTACAAAGATCGATTATCAGCTTAGAAAATCGGGCACCTATAATGGTAATGCGGGAATCATCTCGGTCATTCGTGTTTTCGGTGCTCTTATGGTACACAGTTGTTTATATATATGGTTCAAGAACGCTGGCCTTCTTCTCTTTTTTGCTGAGGTGCCACTTTCAACCTACTCAGTTGGTAGTATTATGTGTATTTGTGTTGTACTTTAGAAATAGGGAAACATTTTGAATGATGTTACACCCAATCTATATGTTTGGAGTTACAGCACAAATCATTGGAACTTTATATCTCTTATTTTTTTCAACTTAAAGATACATAACTCATAGCTCGATCTAAACGTTCAGTAAGAGTACGCTATTATGTGTTTGGAGGAATGATTGAGTTCGTTTGTTGCAGTTACATGAAAAAGCGGTCATTTTGTATGCCGAACTACCTGGAGCATCTGTTAATAATTTTTTTAACTCAAAAGACTCCCAATAATTGAACCAGCTAGAATTCATAACAGGGCAGAGGAGAAGAAAGAGGCACTCAAGAAATCTAGCGGGGAGGAGGATGAAGACTTCTAGATCTTGGAATATTAGATACAAAAAGGAAAGGCTGCAGGTATGTATAAGATTGGTATATTCTATTATATTGGATTAAGAGGGGTTAGGCACGATTACCAAGTCATTGTTGTGGTTATCACAGGCTGTATACAAAGGTGAACAAGACTGTGGACAAGGGTGAACAAGGTTCTTCTTGGCTTTTTAAACGGGCTACTGGGGCCAATAAAGGTATTCCTTATTTAACTTTATTTAGTCGTTCAATAGCTAGAAGATGGGTCTGCAGTTTTTTATTCAGCGATTTTTTGCGACTCTTCTGTAAATTAGGAGGTATGCAGTGGTTTCTCTTGCTGTTGTAGCAGCAGATGCATCAATTATTGCAGCTGACATAGGAGCTCCGTCAGCATCCAGAAAAGACGAACACATGGCAAGAACATACATGGTTGTTGCCTCAGCTGCCACCTTCGTTGCAGCCCAATGTGTAGATGCTATAGAGACTACAGGAGCTGAGCGCGAGCATCTGATTTGAGGACACCATTAAGACTCTTTCTGAAAAGTTATTAGCAACTCTTCGCAATATTAGTCTTAATGAAGATTTAGTACAGCAACACTCTCAAGTAGCGGATGAAGCAGTCGAAGGTATACAACGTTTTTTTTTCTACTTTATATCTTCCAAAAGCTCCATTTCAGTGTCGAGATTGATTAACCAATTTTTAGCTTCATGATCAAAAGTGGAATCAAGTAGTACTGATTAAAAGTATACGATTCCTCATTTTATTATTTGTTATAAACACAAAACATAAGTTCATTAGCAGATTTATTAAAAAAAAACCTGATCTTTGATAATTAGAGTCGATCCTTTTATCCACAAAAAACTCTACTCTATTGTGAATCCTATTTAGCTTTACAATCGGCTTCACATTTTCTTATTTGTTATGATATAAAAGGTGACATATCAAGCTTTATTGAAAACTCTTTAAAATTCTTTTATCGTTAAAGTCTACTGTTATTTAAATTAGTCACTAGCACACTTTTTATGGGCTTATCCACTTATTAACATTTAAAAAGCCAATGAAGCTCTCATTTTTCGGCTTATAAACTGCCTATCACCTTGCGCGTACACCTCAAGTGCATAAACTCAATATAATATGCCGAAAAATGTGAGTTTATATCGACTTTTACAAATCTTTGTAAGTTAACACAAACACCCCTTATAGTGTATCGTCTAAAAAGACACAACTTCCTTATGACTATTATTACTTGAATTATTGCTAGCCCAAGCACATTCAGGGCAGCGTTGAATAACTTCGTGCTTTTTGTTACTCTAACTTAGGGGTGAGCAAACGGACCGGATGGACCGGACCGACCACATTCGGTCCGATCCTCGGTCTAGGCTTTTTGGTTAATTCGGTCCGGTCCAGTCCGGTCCGGACAGACCAGAAAACCGAAAAGACTTGCCAAATCTTGCCTTTTTGGACCAGACCGACCGAAGGACTGACCGGACCGGACCGGGACTGGACCGACTACATTCGATCCGGTCTCGGTCTATGGTTTTTCTTTAGCTCGGTCTTTGATCCGGTCCGATCCGGTCTGGTTTTTGGACCATGATCACCCCTACTCTAACTAGACCCTAACATTCTAACACAATATAGTAACTTCGTCCCTCACTTTTTTGTGCTAACTTGCATATACAAAAACCCCGCAGCAATGCGCGGGTTAACAATCCCCCTTCTCCCACATTGATTCTCCCTCGCATATCGTGTGAAAATCACCTCCCTTACAAATTACCTTCATTTTTTTTTTATATTTAGACCCATCTCAAGGTGAAATTATTTTTAAAAGAAAGAAAATATAAAAATGAACATAACCATGTCGGCGGCAAACAGAAGTTCCGGCACCGGCAAAAACAATAGAGGTTGTTGATATTCTTCTATATTTGTGTTTATATTTCGTTTTAACTATAAAATAAGTTTAAGTTCTTGTGGAACTTAGGTGTAACTGCAATATTAGAATTATATTATATTGTTATGGTTGTGTTAGTTAGTTACACTTAATTTTGATAATATTCACTGTGAAAAACCGTTATTTCGGGGTGGCCAAGTGGTAAAAAGCTTGTGACTATTATCAATAACATGTGAGAGGTCTCGGGTTCAGTTTTCTGCTTGGTGCCAACAACCCTGATGTGGCCACGCCAACCCTCCCAAAAAAGGGGAGGACTTTACGTGGCTTGTGTTTGTGTGGCGGTGGGCTCAGACCCCGTGGATTAGTCGGCCAAAAATGTCGGAAACCATGGTTACCCCCCCAAAAAATATTCACTCTGAAATGGTAATATTTTGGTGGATTGGTGGTGGTTGCTTTAGGCGTGACATTGGTTGAAGATTTAGTGAAGGACCTTACTTAGTTGATTGAGTTGTGAATTTGGGGACAGTCCTACATAGGTGTCGTTTGAGGAGTGTAATTTGGATTGATCAGATTGTTTCTGTTTAGATAATATTTTGGAATCGTTGGTATGCGAAAGTGTCGTGCTACTTAAGTTATAGTTTCACGAAATTGTGCGAATTGAGCTTTAATTGTTGTTAATAAGGGTGTGGGTTGTTCCAAATAACGGTTTTTGGTTGTAGCAAGATAAGGCCTTTTCATTGTAGAAATGAACTGCTTGTGGTTTCTTACTTATAGTGAAGTGGAATTTGGGTCGTTTACTTCTGTTATATAAGTGATGAATCCGTGCAGGAGACTAAGGGGCTGCATATATTAATGATCTTCCTATCTTCACAATGGTTATGCCTTCATTGTCTTTGAAACAAGGCATATCGTCTAAGAAGAATGAAAAGTGAAAATAGTTACAAACTTTTGTTGTTATCTTGAACGATAGTGATCTTTGTTGGTTTTTTTTAATGAGACAAAAATTGTCAAGAGGATCCTATTTTCCATTTAATGTATATTAAAATAAAGAGGATAACTCTTAATTACATGTAATGTTATTATGTGATTAGTTCTTATGCTGTCATTAATTTGTAAACTCTTACTTTTAAAGTAGGAAGCAATTGAATACATTAATTTCAACAGCTCCACCTCGCCAAAAATTGGGTTTATTATCAAACGATGGTTCGAAAAGCAGAAAAGTGACTCTAGAAGTTCATGTAATCAGAGACGAGTGTGGCTATATAAGAACCTGCACATTTGGTAATTAGGATATGTTGAAAGGACATATGTCAAATGATCTTAGTTTTGTCCTTCTCCAGCTCTCCCTGATACCTTTACTATATTGTTGGGTTTTAGTTTTAGTTCATTTATAGGTCGGTCAAATTCTTCATACTGTTAACGAATTAGGAGATATCTTGGTCCTTGGATATAACTATCTCAAGTGTGTGAGACTCTGAATGCTTAGAAACAACATCCTGTTTAAAAAGAATCAACTGGAATTTTTGTTCATTTCACTAGACTTTTTAAAGTGTAAGATTCTGTGCAGAAACACTGCCTTGGTTTTGTTATATCCTTGATTTGCTGAGGAACATCATGCTGTAAGTGTTAAATATTTTAAACTGATTTTCCCCGTAAAAATGATTAGTTTGACCTTGATATTTGTTCAAGAGTTAGTTTATAAAAAACACTTGCGATGCTACTATGCTAGTTAATTTCTTCATACACTTCCACATAGCCCAGAGCGTTAAATAATTTGGGTCTTAGAGGTTTTAGGCAAGAATGCTACCTTAATTCTGTAATATCCTTGATTTTCCAAGGACATGGCCTTGAATACGTATAATAAGCTTAAACTGATTTTATATCCAATAAATGATTAGTTTGACCTTAGAAGTGCATTTATTTTTTTTAAAAGAAAGTTGCTATTATTAGAGGTGTAAAAGTCAAATTTTGTCTTTTTCTTCGGATATGAGTTGGATTCATAAGTATTGTTTTCATTTTTATTTCGAGTCCGTAGAACTCTTATAAGTCATAAACAATTTGGGGCTGAGGGTGTTTGTGCAGAAAAGCTGCCTTAAATCTTTAATGTGCTTAATTTTCTAAGTAACAACTCGTCACTGGATTATCACTTAGGATTTTCTTTCACCTAATTGAAATTTTAATCTTTGTGGTGATTGTGGATAACATGACCTTGGAAACCTTAAAGAGGTTCCTTGTATGGTACGTTAACTCAATGTATGAGGAGGTAACAGCATATATCTGATCATGTATTTAGACTACTTCATATATATGTTCTGTTGGCAAGATGAGATTATCTGTACATATACATACGTTATGATTAAAGTGAATGCCTTGGATAATTCAGTATTGAACCCTTTATCTGGTATTCTTTTAGGATCTGTTATGGATCGTAGACGTAAGGATTACTTATCCGTGCAGAGATCTTTTACAGAATTGAACTCAATTTTGTAACAGGAACTACTACGTTAGAGAGCTATATTTTTGCTATGTACAAATTTAGATTTTAGGTTGAATTTTGATATGCCCAAAATGATCTTTTTTACGTAGGTTTTCTACTAAATTAGATAGCAAGCCCCCTGATAATTAGCATGAATTTTGCCTTGTGCCCCTTTCAGGGTGATGTAGATGAACTGTTTTATCGATATGAAAGTCCAAGAAGCAACTGCAATGCTGATCAACTTGCGAAAATGGTCAAATCATATTGTGTTGAAGTGAAGCGGGAAATGTCAAAACTTGAGAGTTACAGGTAGCTTATCACCTTATGAAATTGAATCCGCTATGGTTGTTTCTTATTCACTTTTTATCTGTACTAACCCTTAACTTAATATATGGAATTGCAGTAAACGTCCAAAGATTGATATCAAAAAGGCTTGTAGAATGGCACGAAGCATCAAAGCGCGAAGCATTTTGTAAGTAACTATATGTTATCATAAAGTAACTGTAACGTGACCTTCCTTTACTTAGTTGCACGAGTCATTCAAAGCATGTTTCCTAATGGGTATGCAGGCTTGGTGCTGAGAATGTAAGAAAATCATCTATGCATGTCATTGACACTTGCTTAGCCTTTGATGAGGAAAGGTAAGGGTTCATGACTATTTTTGTCATCTCATCTATACGTATAAACAGATTGCATCATTATATAATATTACACTTGATGATGATACTGCCATCTAATCTTCTTTGCAGTTTCCATTTTCTTTTGCGCTTCACAATAGTTTAAAGTGATTGCTAACAAAACATCTTTGTAATTAAGCTAAAAACTTTGCTTTATGCATTTTGTAACTTTTTCGGAAGCGCTGTTGCAATGGTTTTAAGATTTGTAGTTCAGTTTCCTTTTGTGTTCATATGTCTTGTAATCTTGTTAATGAGTTTATTTGAAAATATAATTTGTGCCCCTCCATTGTATATGGGATAAACTATCCATGCTTTTATCTTGGTGCAAGCTAAATTGAGGCTAAAAAATACATTTCTATCTCATATGGGCTCATGGCTGCATTTGCATGATAATACACACATTAAATACTGATAACACGAGACTAGTGGATTATGCATATTAGTATGTTTCCCACAATCATGACTATCATGTGGAAGTGAGTGGACAACATAGACCCACGTAAATCACGTCACGAGGAATTATAAGTAGCATGGCTGTTAGTTACGATAGCTATAGGATTCTCATTCGATTACAATCCTCTTTATATTAATTATTTACTTTTTATAGCAGTAGTTTCTAAACCTAGTATGTAACTACTTGGCCTAATCAAAGGTTAATTGATTAACATTATCATTTAGATGAATGAAATTTGGCCCCATTCTTGTGGACCTTATTGGTATGTTCATAAAAATCAGAATCGGATATTATTGTGCTTTGATATCGGGGGTCATATGCATGGATTTTTGGAAATGATCTGTGTTGTTAGACAGCACCCAAATTACGTGCAGTAATGGACATACCGATAATCTTCGTAACCAAAGCGTCACGACAACATCCAAAGGTCACCCTTGGATTCTTGGGGGGGGGGGGGGGGGGGGGGGGGGGAAGAGGCTGTTATGTTAGTTGCAGTGCGCCTTCCGTCTTTATAACACTTCGGAAGGATTTTGTATCAGTAATTTACAACTCCTTAACGAGGGACATTTTAGTAATTTCAACCCCTGCTCTTATACTTCCTTCAGTGTTCTCTTTGCAGCCTTATTTTTACCAATCTTTTTCCTTTTATTTCCCACATCTCTTTCTTCTTCCAAAATCACATTGCACGCTCCAATCAGTCCCATGTTTTTTTGTGGGTTGATAAATGAAACTAGACTAAATTATGGCATCGTATAATTTTGCGAAGCCATTGAATTCAATTGTTTGTTGCCCACAAAATTTTTATGACATAATTTAATTCACGAGGTTACGGTTTCTCTCAATCTTTGGCTGCGATATTTATATTCTGAGTTTGATTGTGTTTAATTCTTGATGTTGGGTAGTATGTCCCTTATAATTGTTACTAACTAAGTTGTAGTAATTTAAAAATTGTTGGTGATCAAATTGGCAATCTGTATGGAGTTTGGTGCCGAAGTGTTATTGGGAGAGAATTGTAAAATTAGTGGGCTTATGATAGAAGGCCAAGAAAAGTGTTGCTGCACATAAGTTGCGTATTGTGTGTAGTACGTATGATTTCCCCTTCTTTTGTTTCATATGCTGTCTAGTTGTGGGGAATCAGCTTAAATTGTTCATCATACTGAGAATTATGGTTTGCTTACGTGTGCTTGATTTATTGCATCGTACATATTTCTGGTCAACTTTAAATACATATTATTATAGATGCTTCTGTGATCGATCTTCGTATCCTGCTATTAAATGATCTTGAAACTTTGCTATTTGTGTTCCTTTCTCTTGTGGGGGGACTAATCTTTAATATCAAATACGCTTTCCGGTTGATCTTGCAGTTTATCAGATGCTGTCGTATGTCTGAACTTTGTATTCAAGCGCACTAAGATGAGGTTTCAAACCTTCTTGGAGGTACGTCGCATTGTATTATCTAGAACTATTATGACAATTCCTTCATTACACAATATCTTTGCCTTCAACTTTCCTTTATTTTTTGAGATTTACAAATAACAGCAAATCTATTTCCATATATATCCAATTTCCATATGCAGTCATGGTATTATACGATACCTCTTGTTTAGTCCTGTTCGAAACAATATGTGTTACACAGTGTCTTTTATATATATTCTGTTTTCAACAAAGCGAGATAAAGCAGACAACTTATGTTCGTGTATTCCTGAGTCTAGACGTACACATGCATTTCAAGTTTATTCTGTATTCCTCTGTCCTAGAAAAATCCCTTTTCGACTTTGAAGATTCATATCTACTTATAAAATTCAATTTTGACGGAGGTTTTTAGTTTATCAAATGCTTCTACTTTAATGCATTTCATTGAAGTTGTTAACATAGTAGATATTGATTGTTTCATTTCATGTAACGGACGTGCAGATGGCAGACAAAATCGCTGAGGAACAGAAGCAATTGGGAGAAGCGCAGAAATGAAAGATGTGCAAAGAGTGTTTATGCGTTATACTGGTTTTCTGCAACTTTCTGTGCTTAGTAGTAAAATATGGTCTTTATGGTTATACTGGTGCTATGAATGTTGCCTAGAGTTCAAAGTCTATATAATATGTTTTAATAAACTCTTGTGAATTTGAGTAGTCTGCTAAAGTCTGGTTATACTGGTGCTATGAATGTTGCCTAGATGTGCATAGAGTGTTTATGCGTTATACTGGTGCTGTGTAACTATCTTTACCTGTGTGACGGTAAAAGTTCATGAGATGACTGATAATCCGAAGTTGTCATGTTGTACTGAGCATCTAGCTTTGCATTTCTGTGAAGTTGTGAAACTTGGCAGCATGATAGATGCATCGATCTAAATAGCCTTTTAAGATAACGAAAATGCTTTACGGCTATGTTTAAGAGTATCAAGTACCTTAGCACAGGGGTATGCGCCAACACCGTTGTCTGTGTCAAACGGGCTGCCCATAGCGGACACTAGTAGATTGGCGTGCGTGATAACATGATATTTTTTATTTTATTTTTTGATTAAAGTTTCTGGGTTTATGTTGTGTTTGTTGTGTGTTTGATGTTTAGTGTGTATGTGCATGTAGGTTGAAGAAGATGAACATATATATATATATATATATATATATATATATATATATATATATATATATATATATATATATATATATATATTTTTGTTAATAAATAATGTTAGAATGACATGTTGAGTCGTGTGTTTCTGGTTTTTCTAATAAATATTAAATGATTTAATTTGTATTATATTTTACTCGGTGAAAATTTTAATTTGTATTTTTATTTTAATTAATGAAGAAATAGCAAGTTAAAAAAATAGAAAGAAAAAAAATAGTGATCGAAAAGTGAATGGTTTGGCTTGTGTTAGACTAGTCGTTATGGCGACCTTACCACACGGGCTACCCTTGGTGTCGTTCCCCCGAAGATATAGTCAAAGGTGACGCGTTCCCTAGCCACTTTGCTCCATTTGATTCTACATGCGATCGAATTGTGTATTTGGTTTGGGTATGTTTTTTATTTATTTAATTTATGTGAAGTATGTTTTTTATGGTAGTTGTGTTAAACAAAAAAATGCTAAGTTAACATTAAAATGTGTTATGACGGCTTGATCCATGTACAAATTACTTATGCATTGACATTTATACCCTCATATTGTTTGGACTTATTCTTATCTTGTAAGTGTATAAATGTCAACACACTCATATTTTGAGTGTGCCAATCATTTTTAAGAGTGTGCAAATCACCTCCCAACAACCTCTCGAATAAGGAAAATGATTCAGAGACCTGAAAGTGTGACTAATTATGTGTCTATTTATTAGTTTGTGAAAAAGTGGTCCTTCTCCTTCTACCAACACGATGTTGACAGATAAGTTTAGACATATAATTAGGCATACTAGTTAGACATGACAATCAATCAATGCTCGTCGAATAATATAAAATAATTCATAATTTATAACCTTATTGTTTTAAAAAACTATTTTTATTTTCAAAAATACTGATAAATAAATAGAAGTAATAACCACCCCGTAAAAAAAAAAAAAAAAAAAAAAAAAAAAAAAAAGTACTCCGTATTTAGTCCAGGCGCCAAGTTAACGTTATCTTCTCCTTAGCAAACACAACAAAAAATGGCCTCAACAACTTTAATCCGTACATTCAACAGCACCTTCGGGTCTCAACCTCACAGTATCGGGACCGGGGCAAAGAGAAGCTCCATCCGTTGTGAAGCAGTTGGTCTCCGGCCGACGCAAGTAACCACTGTAAAAAACGGAAATGATTCATTGGAGATATGTAGGGTGCTTAATGGAATGTGGCAAACGAGTGGTGGGTGGGGTAGGATTGACCGTGATAACGCTGTTGAAGCTATGCTTAAATATGCTGATTCTGGTTTATCCACTTTTGATATGGCTGATCATTGTAAGATTTATTTATAAATATGATTCATTTTGGGGTCTTTGGATTGGCTTGTTATGTTAAGCTCACTTTTCCGGCTTATTAGTTGGAGGCTTGGAGCTAAAGTTATACGTTCATAAGCTAAATGAAAATAACTGAGTTTATGAAAACTTTTTTTATATTCAAATAAGCCCGGAAAATAAGCTAATCCAAACACTGTGTTAGATTATACAGCAAGCTGAAAAGCTTATGTAAATGTGAAAAAGCTCATAAGCTTAGTTATTTCGGCTTATAAGTTTATCAAGTTGAGCTTATGGCCTTAAATAAGCTATAAGCTCATAAGCCCATAAAAGTGGGGTTATTAACTTTTTTCAAAGTATCCAAAGACTTTGGTCTAGTGGTATGTGAGTTGCTCACCGATCTACAGATTGTGGGTTCAAGCGGCATTTGTGAGATATATTGTGAGATTGGTAGTATAGGATTAGCAAAAATTGTCATTCAAAAAACAAAAATTTACTTTTTCCAAAATTTAGACAGGTTCATAAGCATGTTATATAAGCTAACACAAAAATAGCTAGTTTTGTACTGCCCGGTTTAATTTTACAAATGTTTTAAAAGCGAACCGGATGCATCTGTTTCGTAAGCTTGGGTTGTTTTTTTGAAACATAAGTTAAGAATGTTTTTTACAATTTCTGTATTTTCTAAAAACTTTACTGTACTATTTTTGGATATTTTTAACAGAAATCAGTAGTGAGGTTGTTTTTTAGAGTTAAAAGTGGGGATAAGTGAATGTTATGAAAGTGGACACGTGGCCACATTTTAATCAGTTATTCTCATAATCATAAAAAGCCAAATTTGAGCCAACTTGTAAGAGTATATATGCCTCTTGTTAATTTCTTGCTTCCTCCGTTCAAAACAGACATTTCTTGCTTCCTTGTCTATTTTCCAAAAATGACTGAGTTGTTAAATCATTCGTTCACTCATTTGAAGTTGAATTTGATTAAGTTAAAGTGTAGTAGTAGAGGAGTAGAAACTCGTAAATTGTTCTCGAGAAGAGTCCATTGTGTTTTAACAGATGATAAGAAAGTGAGTGTCGTTAAGAATGGGAAAGATTCGTTAGAGATATGTCGTGTGGTTAATGGGATGTGGCAGACTAGTGGTGGATGGGGTAAGATTGATAGGGATAATGCGGTAGATGCCATGCTTCGGTATGCTGATGCTGGGTTAAACACATTTGATATGGCTGATATATGTAAGCTCCGTTGGGACATTTAGTTAACAAGTTATTGGTCATGGCAATTTCATTATTTTCTAAGTATTCACTAAATAAGCTGCAGATATTGTTGTACATTACAGAGCCAATTGTAAACAATGGAAGGGGTTTGCGGTTAACAATAGATGAAACTTTTTAGTCTGTTCCTGACTTCCTGTCTTAGTATTTTGCATAGTTTTGGCCTATATCAAATAGCAGAAGTTTGCTATTAAAACCACTACTAAATTATATGCTTGTTGGTTAGATGTGCCATCATCATGAATCCCATTCAACTAATGAAAGCACTTCACTTTTTGCCTGTCGACATTATAATTGTCGTGTCTTACTTTACTACTGTATTTTTTGTATGGCAGATGGGCCTGCAGAAGATCTCTATGGCCTATTCATTAACCGTGTCCGCAGGGAGCGTCCACCTGAGTTTTTAGAGAATGTCAAAGGGTTGGTTATACTTGCTTTTTATTGTTTGACATGGTGTTAAATCACGAGCTCTTTCTCTTCATATATAACCAAATTTCGATGTCTTCATTAATGAAACACACAAATTACATGTTTGATTTGCTTACTTGAAAATGCAGTCTTACCAAGTGGGTGCCACCACCTGTTAAAATGACGAGCACTTATGTCCGGCAAAACATTGATATTTCACGAAAGAGAATGGATGTTGCTTCCTTGGACATGCTTCAATTTCATTGGTATTGATTCTTTTCTCACCTGTTTCTTGCAAATTCAGGACGTTTTTGCGATTATACATATTACTTTTTTCAAATATCAAGATAACCTGCAAGCCTGTGAGTAGCAGCTAACAGGTATCCCTGTGATAAGACAGAATATTGTTGAGTCGTTATTTTTTCTTGAACCAGGTGGGATTACTCCAATAATGGTTATCTTGATGCCCTTAAACATCTAACAGATTTGAAAGAAGAAGGTTTGATCTTAATCAATCATCTTCAATTCTCACTAATTTCTTCTCATGACTGGATATAACTTTATCTTCTGGTTTGCAGGTAAGATTAAGACGGTAGCTTTGACTAACTTTGATACCCAGCGGTTACAGATTATATTGGAAAACGGCATTCCAATTGTTAGCAATCAGGTAATAAAAAGTAATACTCGCGGTTCCATATTTATATCTTATTCAGAAATCTGGTTTAAATGTGGCGTTACTATGTGTTTGCTACTGTTACCAGGTTCAACATTCACTTGTGGACATGCGACCTCAACAAAGAATGGCAGAACTCTGTCAGCTCACTGGAGTCAAACTCATAACGTATGTCTCTCTCTTTTTAGCATGCGCACGCGCGCACACACACATAATCATGCTTATAAGTTATTACACATTATTTTTTTGGCAGCTATGGAACAGTAATGGGCGGACTATTATCCGAGAAGTTCTTAGATACCAACTTGTCAATCCCTTTTGCAGGACCTCCACTTAACACTCCTTCGCTTCAGAAATACAAACGGGTATGTTAACTTCTCAAATGTTATATTAAAAAACATTGTATAGAAACATCACCATGAATAAGTAAAAAAAGTTTCAAATAGTACTGAATATTTTCATATACCAGATGGTTGATGCATGGGGCGGGTGGAGTCTTTTCCAAGCTCTTCTTAAAACTCTAAATCAGGTAGCAATAAAACATGGAGTCTCCATACCAACTGTTGCTGTAAAGTTCATACTAGATCAGGTAAACTTGCTCACTCAAATTTGTCTGTCAAACAAATGAATCAACAAATTGTCAAATAGTCTTTTTACTGAATGCTGCAACACGACTGCAATTGCAGCCATCTGTGGCGGGGTCAATGGTGGGTGTTAGACTTGGGTTATCAGAACATATCAAAGACTGTACTGCAATATTCTCACTTAGACTTGATGAAGAAGATGTAAGCAGCATTCAAGAAGTTATAAGCAAGGGAAAAGATCTTCAGAAAGTGATTGGTGACTGTGGAGATGAATATAGGCGTGCATAAGACGCAGAGTTTTGTTTTTTGGTCGTTTGTGCAAAGGTTTTTATTGCTGTTGGGTCATTTTATAGCCACCGAGAGAGTATGTACGAATCAAAGATGCATATACAATATGGCTGTATTGTGTATTGAACAATTGCAGACACATGGAGATAAAGAATATGTTGGTTAAAAAAGAATTTCAGGACTATACTATTAAAAGTATTTTAGCTGATATTAAAAAACCAGGTTATAATTTTGGCGTTAATATCTATTTCTGTGGTAGTCGAAACAAAGGATTCCTATAGCTACATTACAATGCCTTCCTCCGAGTTCACAATCAACTCTGCTAAATAATTTATGTACCATGAATGACAGATTAGTCATTTACGAGTATAATAATTGCTGTTGTTTATAGACAATCTTTGAAATGTTTTTATCCTACAGTAATTCTCATTTTTGAATACCTTTACTACCTTAGTTGATTATATACTACAGTAATTTGTATGTTTAATGATGTCCAAGTATTGTAAATGCAAACATTTTTGAAGTTAATTCACTAACAAATTGATGAAGTACGAAGTAGTAGTGGTTTTTATTTATTTTATTTATTTTTTTATTTTTTAAATATCCTCTTCTTCTTGTAGTCAAATTCAATAAAATAGTAATCTATTAAATGTTAAAGAAAACACAAGCAAAAAGTGTTTGACCACCCAAATCCACTCACTAAGGGTGTGTTTGGTCAGTTTATGAGAATAAATGAATGGAATGAAAGTATTAAAATATTGTTTGGTTTGTGTATATGGGTATCAAAAGTAAATATTTATTACAAGATATTATAATATATATTGCTGTCGCTACAGTGATAAAATATTATGACGTGAACTTCATTTTGGTTCATTGGATCATGTCACTACTTAATCTCAGCCACATAAAACAAGTATTTATTTGTTTGCCGTCAAGCAATACCCTACTATTGATATACAACAGCTATAAAACAAACTCCACTACAATTAAGGAAATGAATATGTTCCCTTTCCTTGCCCAATTCATTGGAAAAATATATGTTTCTTTTGGCGCCTAGATTTCAAAATTTAGTATCAATCTTTTGCCGCATGCATCACCTAGGGTTTGTATACTATATATATGAGTTGTCATTTTCACTCTTCACACACAAATCACAACCAACTATTAACAAGTATTGCTTTCATTATTTGCATACAAATACCAATGGCTAACCATCAGGTAATCGTGTCTTCATATTACTTTCATACTTTCATTCTTGGCATTCTAATCTTCTTATTTTGATAGGATCTTGCTGCTGAAATCATCAATAACAACCAGCTGGTATGTTTTATATATCATGTTTTTAACTATTGTATACATGTAAAACCAGTATCATGCGTTTTATATATCATTGTTTTTCTAATATATTGTATACTGTAAAACCAGGATATGCCCATCAACAATGATTCCAAAAAGAGAAAACGTGAAGAGAATCTCAAAAATTGGAAGTGGTCTGAAGTCATTGACGTTGATGATCTTCCTGATCATGATGAACCTAGCCCAAACACCGCTAATGTCACAGATCTCACAAACATTCAACATGTAAGTACATTAACATACTTATTTCTCTATTGTTTTTCTTTTGTTTTTATGAAAGAGTCACATATTTTCATTAACTTATCCGCTAAATTTTCATGCAGGAGGTTAGTGATGATGAAATACCAATGGCCCCGATCAAGAGAAACAAACGAAACGAAATAAAAATAACTGGAAGAAACAGGTTCAAGCAACTCTTTGATGAAGATGGAAGCGAAGAAGATGAAATTGAAGAAAATGAAGATGAAACCGAAGAAGATGATGATGACTTTTAGGAATATCTTAAATATCTTAAGTTTTAGTTTCAATTGTCAAGCTATTGTCTTAGTAGTATGTCTTTAATTTCATTGTCTCTTTTTCATTTTCTCTTTTAGGTGATAAATAAACAAATGCTTTAATTTATATCTCATTGGTGAATTAACTTTTTGATTCGATTTAATTACTTAACAAAAACGGAACAATTATGTGTCGAAATCGAACTTGGTTTGTGCTCCTGTTATGTGTCGATCGTTTCTTTTGGAGTAATAAGGATGGATTTTTGTTCATGTGTATTGGAGTGATAAGGTTTGAGAATATAATAAACTCATTAAGTAGATTTAAAAAACAGGTGTGATTATGGTTCGTGTACATGCTTTCTATGGATGTATAGGGTAGGAGTGTGTAGCTACAGGTGTTGCGGAGTGATAAGAAAGTAGGTATGATCTTTGGCAGTTTTGGGAGCAAGGAGAAGTAAGGGGGCGAATTATTTTGGGATGAAAGAGGGATAAGGAAGAATGTGTTTCACGAGACTTTCCATATGTTATACTTAAAGTGCTCAATGAACAAAAAAGTTAGGTTATCACAATTTACCACAATATCTGTACAAAAAAGCTACTGTGTTAGTGGAAAAAAAAACTACTGTGTTAGCATACCTGTAAAGTATCACAATCAAAAAGTAGGTTAACTTTGATGCAAATTATATGGTCTAACACACATGTACCAAAACAAACCATGAAAAGTTATATGCAAAATGACTGATCTTTAATATCAGGTTTCCAAAATTTTTTTGATTCAAGTTTGGACTTATTCAACATGCAACATGATAATATTTAATTAAAAAAAAGTGCTACTTAAATGAAAAGTTTGTTATATTTTAGCTAAGATTATGTAAAACTAAAATACAAATATTGTGGTAAATTTAAATTTTGAATGACTTTTTTTACCCGAATTATTCTACTAAAACACATATACTGATATCCTTTTGGCGCCTTCTTTACCTTCTCCTACCTGCAAATATTTCAAGGTTTTCTTCTCGCATTCAATATTTCAAGGTTTTCTTCTCCTACCTGCAAATTGATCTTTTTCATTATGTATGATGATTTATATCTCATTGGTTGAAATCTTTAATTGTTCCATTCAATAAATTGTTGTTGCTCAATGAGTTTGCATCTAATGAGGCTATACTTGAGGAAATACATCATGAATTACAAGAAATTAACTAAATTGGTGAGGTAAATGAGATGTTTAATTATATATCTTGCTGTTTTGGTTCATGAGCACAGAACCAGATATCTGTGAGGCTATATCATAAGATAGACTAATTTTGCTATTGTTTAAGTTTGAATATATCTTTGGTTTGTTGAAAGGGTGTGTTGTTTTGTTATAAAACAAGAAAATCGAAGATACAAATAAAACTAAAGCATGAAAAACTGCAATATCAGTATATGTTCTCTATTTTTGTAATGTTTATGTGTAGTATACTTCAATACTTGGTGGTGTTAAAAAATATATCCTTTAATATTCAGATATATTTGTTTTGTTCAAGTACTTGAAACACTTTATTTACACAACACTTCCTTTATACCATTTCCAGGTACATGTGTTTTCTTTATGCACTCGAAAATGTTTATCTATACAACGCTTTATTTATATTTCTTGCAGATATTGAAGATAAAGTTATAAATCAACTAAAGTTGGATCAAATTTAACAGGTTACTTTTTAACCTATCTCTGTAATCTTTCTTTTGTTTAATTCGTATGTTAATAAACCCATGACTTTTAGCTGATTGATCGCACCTATATGCTATTACATTTACTTGATATTCATTGTTTGCATAAGATACATATGAATTATTGTAGATTAAGGACATGTCGCGAAATTCAGACGAAAATAATGATCCAAATAGAAATGCATCTGAGATTAACAATCGTTTGCGGAATTGTATTTCGCCGTTGGTGACAACCAGTAACCCTCATGTACTAAATGACATAACTAATAATGTTACGGTTGCACCTCCGCGTCGTCCTCGAGGACGTCCCCGTCTAAGCTCACAACCTGTAGCAAATGTGACTGTCAACAATAATGTGACTGTTGCACCTCAGCGTCGTCGTGGGCGACCCCCTTTAAGCGCACACCCTTCTCATAGTAATTAAACATCTCAGCCACATCAAAATTTTTATCCACACGTTGTCACAACATCATCATTGACCAATCCATATATACTTAATCGTTATTTCACACCAACCTCAATATTATCCTCGGGGTCTTCGCGACTCACAACTTTGTCCAACGAAGCATCAGCTGTTATTAACATTCGCGATACAGTCCCGCCATTAAGGCGTCCTGGAAGACCTCGATCACAACCAAATATCATGCCAGCTCATCGCAATGTCAGACCACGTAAGTCTAATTAATACAACTATCATTGATCTCTTAACTAATCATAATCAACTTTATTACTCTAATGTTTGGTGGTTAACACATTATTACAGGTTTCACTCCAAACAATGATGTTCACAATACGTCACCAACTCCGGCCCCTGCAATAATGCTTTCTTCGGTAACTGTTGTAGACAATGATGGTAATGCGGTTCATCAAACTCAATCTTCTGGTCTACGCAACCATTCAAATCCAACAACAGTAAGTAATCATGCTAATGTGATGAATACCTCTTCTTCAACACGTGACATGTCTCCTTCGACAAACTTTGGCGAAACTGACACTGATTTAGATACAAGTGTGTATCGACTCGCACGTCAACATCGTAGGATGAGACAGTATGTCGACTCTAGGGATGCAACATATACATGTGTCCATTGCCAAGCCACGTTTTAGTATGGTGAGAGAACGGTTAGACGTTCATCAACATCTAACCCGAGATTTTCAACATGTTGTAGTGAAGGAAAGGTACAATTGTCATTGCTCCATGAACCTCCACCGCTTTTAACAGAACTCATGGATTACAATGGTGGAGAACGATCTAAGTTGTTTCGGAAAAAAATAAAAGTATTTAACTCGATGTTCTCTTTCACATCGACCGGAGGAAATATAAGTAGAGAATTAAATGATGGAAGTGGACCTTATGCATTTCGTTTGAATGGCCACAACCATCATCGTATTGGTACTCTCTTGCCAACACACCAGGATGGGCGGCCTAGGTTCGCCCAGTTGTACATATATGACACCGAACACGAAGTTGACAATCGATTGAATGCCTTGAACATAACTGGTTCTTCAAGTGTTGTTCGTTCGTTGGTACAAGAATTGATTACAATGCTTAATTTCAGTAACCCACTGGTGCAATCTTTTAGGATGGCTAGAGATAGGTTTCGTGAGTCTTCAATACAACCTGTTACTCTACGTTTAATTGGCACCCGACAACATAATAGTCGTCAATATAACTTACCTACAGCTTCTGAGGTTGCTGCACTCATACCAGGCGATGGTAATCCCACTGATACCCGTGATGTAATTGTTGAAGAGCGTGGTAATGAGCATCGAGATAATCCTATAAAACAAATTTCAGAGTTGCACCCAAGTTTTATGGCTTTGCAGTATCCGCTACTTTTCCCTTATGGTGAAGATGGGTTTCATTTGAAAATACCTCTTAATGTTCCTACAACAGCTAGAAGAAAATATGTAAGTTTAAGGGAGTATTATTGTTTTCGTCTTCAAAATCGAATTGCTGAAGGTAAAACTTTGCATAAAGGTGGGCGTTTGTTTCATACATATTGTGTTGATGCTTATGCCGCTGTTCTCGATCATGATCTAGACTGGTATAAGCGAAACCAAAATACAATACGAGCTGACCTATATAACGGATTTCATGATCGTGTTGCTAATGGAGAGACAAACGCCGAATCTATTGGTCGAAGGGTTATCTTGCCATCGTCATTCACCGGTGGTCCAAGACATATGATTCAACAATATCAAGATGCAATGGCTATATGTCGTTGGGCTGGGCCACCGGATCTCTTTGTAACTATGACGTGCAACCCACGATGGCCTGAGATTCAACGTGATGTTGAAAGCTACATACCGGGACAACCGACTGGTGATAGACCTGATACGATTGCACGTGTTTTTAAGATGAAACTGAACGACCTTATGGATGATATAAAGAAAGGGAATCATTTTGGACGAGTTAAAGCTGGTGAGTGTTTACAATATCATTTTCATTTTTGCTTTTTACATCTCCTTTTTCTAACACACGTATACATATACTTTCATGTGCAGTAATCTATACAATCGAGTTTCAAAAACGTGGATTACCACATTGTCATGCACTCATATTTTTACACGAACATGATAAGATTTCGACAACTGATGAGATTGATCATGTCATATCTGCTGAGTTGCCTTCCGAAGCTGATGACCCGATTGGTTTTGAAGCTGTTCGTACTCATATGATGCACGGTCCATGCGGAGACCTATATAGGTCGAGTGCATGTATGTCGAGACAAGGATGTACAAAGGGCTACCCAAAGGAATATTCATCACAGACAACTATTACTCGCGACGGTTGGCCCCATTATAGAAGATCAAATAATGGAAGAAAAGCACGAGTTGGTCGAGTAGATATTATGCTTGATAATCGTTGGGTCGTTCCCCATAACCTTGACTTGATTGTAAAGTATGGCTATCATATAAATGTTGAATGGTGTAACCAAGGATCATTGGTGAAATACCTTTTCAGCTATCTTAACAAGGGTCCAGATCGTGCTACAATTGTCATTGAAGGCCAAAGAAATGACAACAACACCACCGCCACTAACACCACTACCATCGACAACATCTCGAACACTGACAACAACTCCAATACCTACAACAACACCAGCGCCACCGAAAACAACAACAACAACCATAGAACACCATATCAAGCTATATTACAACATGAAAATGAGATAGAAGAATACCTTAGCTGTCGTTATATTTCTGCCTCAGAATCATGTTGGAAACTATTGGGATATGAAATGCATTACCGATCAATCGCCGTAGAAAGACTACCTTTCCACGAGGAAGGATGTAATAGAGTCTACTTTAGGGATGATGACGACGTCGATGATGTTATTGAAAGGGAAACCGAAGGTATTACTAAGTTTACAGCATGGATGAAAGCAAATAATATATATCCACATGCACGTAAACTTAGGTATGTCGATTTTCCCACAGAATTTACATGGCATGACGGCACTAAAGAATGGAGGCCACGTAAAAGTGGAATGAGTATTGGCCATATTTATTATGTCAACCCTTCAATGGGTGAGAAGTTCTATCTACGAATGCTACTGAATGTTATACGTGGTCCTCAAGATTGGGAAGAGATTCGCACGGTAGACAAGGTAGTGTACCCAACATATATGGCAACTTGCAGAGCATGGAACTTATTGGGAAATGATAATGAGTGGATCGAAGCAATTAGATCAGCATCTCAGTGGAAGTTAGGTGATCAACTTCGGGAAATGTTCGTGACCATACTGTTATTTTGTACCGTCTCTGATCATAGCAATTTATTTACAGAATGTTTCCCATACATATCTAAAGATGTTGCTCGCAATCAGCGTAGGTTGTTGCAGAACGAACAAGTGGTGTTTACTGATGAAGAGATTCGGAATTATACTCTATTAGAGTTAGAGATGATTTTAAATACTAATAACAAGTCGTTGATTGATTTCCCAGACCTACCACAAATTGAGTACACATTACTAAATATTGGAAGGAATAGGATGATAGCTGCCAAAAGAATGTACAACGCGAATGAAGAACGGTCTCAGTTTAACTATTTGTATGCTAGATTAAATACACAACAAAGGGATGTATATGATAATATCATACAAGCTGTTGATGAACGTAACGGAGGTTTATTTTTTGTCTACGGCTGTGGAGGTACGGGAAAAACATACCTTTGGAAAACAATAATCGCGCGGATACGTTCGGTAGGAAGAATTGTGTTATCTGTTGCCTCATCTGGTATTGCATCTCTATTATTGCCTGGAGGACGAACTGCACATTCAAGGTTCCGTATACCTATGGACCTTGACAGCGAATCGTGTTGTGGAATCGATGTCATTTCAGATCTTGCAAGCTTAATTAGAGCCGCAGATCTTATTATTTGGGATGAGGCACCGTTACAGCATCGACATGCTTTCGAGGCTGTTGATAGAACATTCCGAGATATTTGCAAGCTTGATAATCCTAATGCCGAGAATCAAGTCTTTGGCGGAAAAGTAGTTGTCCTTGGTGGAGACTTTCGGCAAATCCTACCAGTTATTCCAAATGCACCAAGGGCTGTAGTGGTTGCTTCTGCTGTAAACAAGTCATCATCCATATGGGATAACTGTAGGGTTTTTGTATTGTCTATTAACATGCGTCTTCGTGATCCAACAATTGATGTTGCACATGCCGATCAAATAATGCATTTTCACAATTGGCTTATGTCCATGGGAGATGGAAGGCTTCCGTCCATTGCACTAGATGATGAAGACGAGGCTACATGGATAACAATTCCCAGTGACCTTTTAATTCCAGTAGTTGATAACCCTATTGAGGCAATTGTCTCAAGTACATACCCGGATCTCCCAAACAGAATCCAAGATATCGACTACCTAAAAGAGAGATGTATCCTAAGCCCAACAAACGATGTCGTTGATAAGATCAACTCACACATTCTTGATTCAATGTTAGGTGACATGCATGAACTTTATAGTGCTGATATGATATGTTCAACCTCAGATAACTTAGAAGAGATGCAAATCATGTACCCTCCTGAATTTTTAAATACTTTGAGATTCTCTGGTGTCCCAAATCACAAACTTGAATTGAAGATCGGTGCACCAATCATATTATTACGGAATACAAACTTGCAACGAGGTTTGTGCAACGGAACACGTTTAGTCATAACTCAGATTACCCGTACAGTTCTTGAGGGTCAAATAATTACTGGGACTCATATCGGTCAAAAAGCCTTTATTAACAGGATCGATATGACCCCGACTGGTTCATCTTGGCCATTTCGATTTATACGAAGGCAATTTCCTGTAAAAGTATGTTATGCCATGACCATAAACAAAAGTCAAGGCCAAACTTTTAATCATGTATGCGCGTATCTTGAGAAACCTGTATTTACTTATGGGCAACTTTATGTTGTTGCTTCGCGTGTGACTTCCCGTGCTGGATTGCGATTTTATATTGACAACGGAGGAATTTGTGCTAATAATTTGACTAAAAATATTGTTTACAAGGAAGTCTTTTACAATCTGCCTAGAGGTATAGTTAACAATTTAATCATTTTACTATTTCATGACCTTACTGTATGATTATATATTGTTTCATTGCAGTTCCCCTCGAGCAACAATGAGTATCCGTTATCATCATGTCAGTGATTTGCATCCCAATCTAACTGATAAGTGGACAGTTAATGTTATGGCTGCACGTGTATGGACTACTTACAATCCGAACAACAATCGAGTTCTTTCAATGGACCTGATCATAGTGGATGAACGTGTAAGTACACCCCACATGTCCTTTTTCTATGCATATAATCGATTGATTTACATTACATTCTACTTAACCTTTTTATTGATTTCAGTCTACTTCAATTCATGCAAAGATTCCGGTGAATCTCATTAAGAGATTTGATAATCGTGTCAAAGAGGGTTGTGTCTACAAGATACACAAATTCACAGTGGTAAACTATGGGGATACAAAATACAGGCCTTTGGAAATCAAGTTCTTTGTGCAGTTCGGTTACACAACTGACATTCAACCATCATCTCTTCGACCTTAATTGTTTGACAGATACGTGTTTAAGTTTGTGCCATTCGGAAACCTTCAACGACGTATTGGAAACGATACATATCTCACAGGTTATCATATTATAACTACCTTTTTATTATTCATTTAAGTTAAAAACTAGATTGCTTGATTTGCTATGCCATGTTTATGGTAACCCGTTTTCAGTCCATACCTGAAAATGGTCACATATCACCTTTAAGTTTACCATAAATCCATCAGTACATATAGTTTTAAAAGGGTGTTTGGGCTTGCTTATTGAATGTTTTCATTCCCTACCTGAAATGGTCACATGTCACCTTTAAGTGTTTCGTCACGAGCCCAGCTATTTATCTTTTGACCCATATTACTGGTATAACATTATGTAACTGGTATGAGTAGTGGAATTAAACTATTCTGATATATTAGTTAACTGGTATGAGTTTAGTCCCTATGATACATTATATGGTTTCACCCTAATTTTCATGGTTTGTTTTGGTACATGAGTTGTTGAATGCTTATCTAACTGGTATAATATTTCACTAAATAATTTGACATTTGTTCTTTTAATAATTTAATATCTGGTAACTGGTTTACAGCTTAGTATATAAGTTCAGTTGGGACCTATGATGACAGCTTATGTGTATCAGTATGCAAATGTTTTGACATTTGGTTACCTATTTCTTATACATTACAGAACCCGTGGAACAAGATGTTTGCTATCTAAATCATTTCATTCGCTACATAATGTTTTGCTATATTTTGTTTGCTATCTAAACATACCCACTTCAGCCCCCATTTCATCACCCAAAACACATCCACTTCAGCCCCCATTTCACCACCCAAACGCACCTAATTTGGCCCCACTTTAGCCCCAATCCCACACCCATTTTCTTTGCTTCATTCAAGGCTGTCGATTCTTTTAGAGTGACTAATGTGCCTAATGTTATTACTACAATGAAAACACAACAATATGCGTATACAAAATATTGAAAACAATATTTCAACCATGTGAAGTTGATCCACTGTCGGTCTTAGTTTGTATAGAATGAACTTCATGATCATTCTCTAAATAATCTTCATGATCTCCCAAGTCAGTTGCACCTCCGGGTATGTGCGCCAGGACATAGTAATCACTAAATATAGTTAGCAGCAGATTATCAAAACTAATAATATTACAAATATACATCATATATTCATAGACAATTTTAAACCATCACCTAATGATATACACGTTTTGAGGTGCCACAGTGGTTGGAAATGGTGACGGGGATACCCCAGTTAGGCCACTTACATCTCAGTCAAAGACTCCCTTCGCCAGATCTTTTAATAATTATCTCAAGAACCTACAATTTATACCTCAATTTTATTTTATAACTGAAGTACCATCCGTGAGCATGACTCCGACATCTAACATATCTGATCCGGTAAATTAACACAATCATCACTATTACTGCAATGTCCATTCAATTTCCTCCAGTACAGCAGCTTCCTAACTTCAATAGAATAATATTATCAGTAGTTGAAAAGTGCCGGTAGTAAAAGTGGCCCGATAACCCGAAGCACCCGACCCAACTTAATCCGACCCGATAAACACCCGAACCCGACAATGAGATTTACATCAGTTGGGGTATGCAAATTGGTCTTTTACATGGATGCCTTTAGCTTCTAAAACTTGACATTTGTTCTTTTACTTGGAGCCATTGTATGGTTTTCAAGTACCTATATTAAGTCTAACAGTGTTTAGACGTGTTAGTGTTAAGAGTAACCACTGTTGTAGTAGATAATCCTAACGATCATCCAGAATCTATAAGTCGTTTTTTTTTTTTTTTTTTTTTTTTTTTTTTTTTTCCTTTTTTTTCCTTTTTTTTTTTTTTTTTTTTTTTAAACAGATGTCATAGGTGTTCTTCGAGAATGGGGTCCTCTTCAAAATAATGTTGAACGCGTCCAAGGTTGTAACCCCCAGGTCCGCAAAATTGTAATTGCTGATATGAGGTATTTTACCATATTTATAACATAATTTTGTTCCATGTGCTATCTAAAAAATATAAGCAACTTTTGACGATTCTATTGCAGTGATATAAAATTGAACATATCGTTATGGGGAAAGTGTGCTTTGGCGTACGAAGATAACATAATCGAGTCTAAAAAAAATACCAAGATCGTTGTGATCTTGACGTGTTGCAGAGTTCGGCTTTATGCAGGTTGGCGTCTTGAATACTTAGATATTTACTATCATATGGCTATAATTCAAATATGGTATTTTCAATGGTGATAAGTATTTTTTTAAACTTATCTCAGGTGCAACACAATTAACGACGACGGTATCGACACAATTTCATTTGAACCTCCCGATCGCTGAAACTCTTGCATACAACCAAAGGTGACATTTAATGTCTATCAGGACACATGTTACCAAATTCTATACGCTTTACATACTACATATATTTAAATTACCTCGCGATACTATTTTTTTAGGCATATCCAACCCGTTGTCTTTACATCTACAACTGTTGAGACTGATACGTTGAAAGTAACACCAGTTACCGAGATTTATCAGTGTTTGGCTGATGGCACTACTCTGGTAATGTCCCTTATTAGAAAATCTGAATTACATATTTGATTTCAGTTTACCATTCACACTAATCGTTTGATGTTCTTTTCTCAGGGGACAAGGTTCATTATATATGGAATGGTTATCAGTATTGACTTAGATAAGGACTGGAAATTCATACAATGTACTAAGTGCTTCCACAAAGTGACCTTAGATGGTGTTCGATATTATTGTGACGACTGCAAAAAACATGTCAGCAACCCGCGTCAAACGTATGTTCTATATATCCTCATGAAAATTATGCTTTAAAAAAAACTTTTATTAATCTTTATCCTTATAGGTACAAGTTAGTGATAAAAGTAAGAGACAACGAAGATGATATTGAATGTGTACTTTTTAACTCGGCTGCCACTGAGATTTTAGGCCTTACGGTGGAAGAGTTGATTACCAAGACTTTAAAGGAGGTGAGCTTTTAAAAAAAATATTTCAATTTTTATGAACACATGTTACAACTGTATTACAACCATGGTCACAAGATTATGTTAGTTACTATGGTGCTCATATTATGTTACTTAGTATCGTCACAAGTTTATGCTCTCGAGATCAAGATTGATAAATTTAATCTACCACCTACGTATGTCAAAAGATATACTGTTACAAAATACTATGGTAGCGATTTCAATGACTTATATAAGCATCGTGGGAGTTCATCAATGTCTGGATCAGTAACAAGCCTCACAAATTCTAATGTATCATCGGGATTAAACTATTCTGATATGGTTGATTATGCTACTGATTATGAAAATTTGGGAACAACCATAACCGAGGATGAAGAAAAGTTGATGGATGAAATTGAGTGGAACTGGGTCTCTAAAATAGTGCCTCCTACAACTCATACAGTTACAAATCAGCCTCTTGTACATGATGAGGTTAATTCTACTGTTGTTCAGGCTCTTGTTGATGATTCCGTACATGATGTATCTCATGCAAGTAATGAGCTTACAATTGCTATAAACACAGTTGTGTGTCCTTCTTCAAATGCTACTGTTGTAACAGAAATTGATGAAATGTCAGATGAGGTGAATGTTAACAACATGAACTTTGAGGTTAATGAGGTAGCAGTTCCTCAACTTATGGAGATTATGCAGGATGAGGGAGATGAGGAAGTGGTTAATCGTTCGTAGTCCTTTACTTGAATCGTTTAGACAATTTGCAGCCATTTAATCCGTTCACAAATTTACTTTGATCATTTAGTACATTATGAAAATAATGAGTTTAGACCATCATACGTTATGCTTTATTTTATTGTTTTGTTGGACTTTAATCATGATCTTTTTTCTTCAACTTTTCGATGTTCTATCTCTTCCTAACTTATTGCAAATATCATATAAAAAAACGTCTACCCGTGCAACGCACGGGTATTGTTCTTGTTGGGTTTGCTCATAAGAGTCAAAAGTCCCATCTTTGAATTTTTCATTCCAACACTTACGTTTTATTTCTTAAAAAAAACTATTTATTTGAGTGAAACGAGAAAACACAATATAATTGGTTTACGATAAAAAAAATACATAAATAAAATATTCATTTATAGTTTTAGTTGGAAGAATAATAAAACCCAAATTTAAACTACCAAAAACATTTTTCAAACTATCATATCCATTCTTATTCTACCCTATAATCAATCCTATACCCATTGTCATTCCATGAACTAAACTAAACGGCACCCAAGACTTCTACAACAACATTTTTGGTATTCTATCAAGCCAAAACTTTTACATTTGCGTTACCACAAAAGTTACAAAACACCTTGGTAGAGCATTCAAGTGCTCACCATGACTTTTGTGGTCACATTTCTGCTACCTCATCACTTCACTATTACTTTGCAATGGTTCTATTATCACTGATAAACAATTTCTTCACTAAAATATACACTTCTACAAACATCTCATTTAAGTTCAAGTGACCAAAAAGACCTCATGACGAAACCAAGATCGGCTTCATCGCCACTTGTAGTGGTCTACTTGTAACAAGTTGTCTCACATCAGTGAAAAAATAAGAGATTTGAGTCTCTTAAAGTTGAAAGTTGATTTACAAGTATCTTTCTATCATTTTTGGTAGCTAATAGCGTATAGGGGTTTCAACCCAAATGGCTAAAACCCGTACACTTAATACACGCCCAAGACATGCACAAGAGTAAAACCCATCACAATTTGCTTGGGAAGCAAGTTCCCAGGCCTGATAGCAAGCAAATCAAGCCTGGATAAACACATCCAAGCAAAGGCTATGTTAATACAAATATCGCCTAAAAACGTTATTTATATTTTACAATCTTTCTTAGTTTTGTTAACTACAAAAGATAAAGTTTATTTTTGGCAAATCATAAATATAGTTTAAAAGTCTTTTACTTAACTTCACTCAAACTACATTTGCATGTTTTCACAAAGTAATTTCTAAGTAAGGATACCTTAGTTTAAGTACATCTATTGAAAATGTCTATTATGTATATTTAACAAGTTTACTAATTAGTTTGTCATATTAGGATATAAGCAAGCAAACTCTTTTTAGTAAAACATTCACTTGCTAAACATTTCAAACAAACATGTTTTGACTCTATACATAAACTATTTTTACAAGTATACTTTCTTTTTTAGGAATATCTAAAATTAGAAATAAAATGTTAAGTTACATCATTCCTTGCATCACACATGTCCCTTCAAGGAAACATGTGTGTAAGTGTGTACGAAACATGTTTTATTATGTATTGATTCACACTCAAGATCTCAAAGTTGAATTTGGGAGATCTTGAGAATATTGTGTTAGATTGTGAAATATTTTATGCAGGATTCTGTCAGACTTGCTGGTGGAACCCTCGGATACAACGGACGGAACCAAAGGATGGGTTCCGCCGTTTCCGTGGGTTGGTCTGTTTGAAGGCCTATAAATAGCAACTCACTTCTTGAGTTTTGGTTATCACTCTCTATCATATTTCACTGCATATACTTCATTTCTAACTCAGTAAACTTTCATATATGTGAGTCTTTCTTTGTAGCAAGAAGATCACAAGCATACAAGCTTCAACACAACGTTACAAGACTTGCCTAGCATAGCATTAGTGTAAACTAGTAAAGTTTATACTTCATTGTATTGTATCCATTTGTAGTGATCGGTTAGTATTTTAGTCCTCAAAATACGTAGAGTATCGGGAGTTGTTGTACCCTTGTAAAAGAACTATCGGGAGTGGTTGTACCCTTGTGAAAGAACTCGACATCTAGCTTAGTATCGAAAATAGTGTGTAAGCGACGTGTAAGGTTTCTCCGCCGGATAAAGGAGCTTGTTGACTAGTGCAAGAAAACTCTCGAGTTGGATACTCGGGGCGTGGAGTAGGGCAAGGAAAAAGAGTCCTTGTAGCCGAACCACGATAAACAATCGTCTTATGGTTTGATCGTTTCTTACTTTTATTCTTGCATATTATTTATTGTTTGATACGTCTTAATTGGTAATTACACGTAAAAGTATTAGAAGAAAATCAAGTTTAAAACCGGTAAACAATTCAACCCCCTTCTAGTTTTCCACAATTGGCATCAAGAGCTACGTTACTCAAGATTTTAAAATATATTGTATCTTAAAACTTGAAACAATCCATGGATTTTGAAAATTTCAAAGAAGGGCAATCTATGCAAAGACCACCACTATTTGAACCAAATGGTTTTATTTATTGGAAAAACCATTTTGAAACTTATGTAAAATCAAAGGACATAGATCTATAGTATATTATTATTGAAGGTGATCGTAAGGCTACCGGAAGTGGTCGGGATGAGGATAGTTCACTTACTAAACATAGTGATGATCAAAAGAAACTTATTGCCAAAAATAATGAAGTAAAAATGATGCTTTATAATATTTTACCTAAAAAAGAGTGTGAAAGAGTTTTTATGTGCAAAACCGCTAAAGAAATTTGGCAATCTTTAATCACTACTCATCAAGGAAATTCACAAGTTAAGGATAAAAAAATTGATCTTCTTGTCCAACAATATGAACAATTTTCTATTCCCGAAGATGAAACTATTGATTGTGCATTTGCTAGATTTAACACTATTATTACTTCACTTAAAGCACTTGATGAATCTTTTTGTAGCAAGAATTTTGTCAGAAAATTCCTTAGAGCACTCCATCCTAAGTGGAGAGCAAAAGTAATGGCTATTGAAGAATCTAAAGATCTTTCAAGCATGGCACTTGACGAGCTTATTGGAAACCTCAAAGTTCACGAAATGGTGATGGAAAAAGATTCGGAGATAGTTAGAGGCAAGAAAGAAAAAGTAAAATCTATTGCCTTAAAAGCTAGAATAGAATCAAGTGACGATGAGGAATCAAGTTCGGATAGTGATGATGAAGAGTATGCCATGGCGGTTAGAGACTTCAAGAAGTTCTTTAGAAGACGAGGAAAGTTTGTTAGGCAACCTATAGATGAAAAGAAGTCTCTACGTAAAGATCGGGATGTTAAGAAAGTAAAGAATGAAAGAAAGTGTTTTAGATGCGAAGATACAAGTCACCTAATAGGTGAATGTCCAAAACCACCCAAAAGCAAAACTCAAAGTGCTTTTGTGAGTGGTGCTTGGAGTGATAGTGAGAATGATTATGAAGAGCCAACAAATGACGAAATAGCTCTTATGGCTCAAAGCTCAAATGAGGTACATTCCGATTCATCTTATTCTTCTATTGATGATAACACATTAGAAAAACAATACAACAAACTTTGTGAGTTAAGCTTAAAAATCATAAACAAAAACAAATTTTTGAAGACTAAAAAGGAATTTTTAGAAAACGAAGTTTATGAATTAAAAGAAAAAGCCGAACGTTTGGAAAAGAGTAAAAACATTGACACAACGTGCAAATCATGTCAAGAATTCAAACTTGAAATTGAGAAGCTTAAAATCACACAAGATAGTCTTATTAAACAAAACTCAAAGTTTAAGAAATTTGATAAATGTATTTGTTGTGCGGATGAAATAATGAAACTCCAAAAGTCGCACTTTGATAGAACAGGGTTAGGATTCATGAAAACAGGATCAATAAGTAGTTTAACGAAACAAGGCGAAAAAGGACAAGAAAATGACAAAACTGCAGCAATGACCCACAGAACTGACGGAACCAAAAATTTGGTTCCGCCCATTGAACCCATTGGTTCCGTGGACACTGCTGCAGAACAGAATGGCTTAAAAACTAACCGCAGTGAATTAGTTAAAGTTACAAAGAAGTCAAACACTAGTTCTACTGAAACCAAACTTAAACCGGCCATTAAAATAGGAGTAGGACTTGCTAAAAATGAATTTAGAACTAGAACTACTCAACCAAGACCTAAACCGTCTATATCCAAACGCCCCTTTCCAAAGAGCAACTACAACACACAACCCTACTTTCAACATAGCTGGGGTCAAAACTTACCTAGACATCATCAAGCTCCAAACTATATGTCTTGGAACCCATATCCACCATTTTCTTACATGAATCAAGGTAATGGCATGATTAACCAAAATGGAACCATGAGATATTAGGGACCAAATGTTTGAATGCTTGTTATAAAATAGGTGTGCTTAAAAGTGTGTTTGGAACCGGATGAATGGATCAAAGATAGCGGTTGTTCAAGACACATGACAGGGGACAAAAGTCTCTTCTCTACCTATCAAGTCTATGACGGAGGTAACGTCACTTTTGGTAGCAAGCTTAAGAGCAAAATCATCGGAAAAGGTACTATCTCTCATGACTCTTTATCTATTGATGATGTTGCTCATGTTGATAACTTAGCATTTAATCTTTTTAGTATTAGCCAACTTTGCCGTAAAAAGTATAAAGTACTCTTTAGTGAAAACGAAAGTAAAATACTTAAAGATGGTATAACTATAGCGGGTTATTACACACAGAGGTTACTAAAGTTTCCAAAAAAATTGCTTTAAGTTACTATAGTTTTTTTTTGTTCAAAGAGGTAACTCATGTAAACGAGTTCGTTTAATTAGGTTACTCATGTAAACGTGTTCGTTTAATTAGGTTACTCCTAAAGTTTGCTACCGGGTGTAACAGGTTTTCACTATCTTTAATTTACATTTTTGGTCCCTGTGGCATGGCGGGTATAACGAATTTAGTCCTTAGGAAGTCATTAATGTTTTCAAAGTTAGTACTTTGCGGATAATGTGTATGACCTGATATAAGTTATATCTTGTATTACATATGAACCCGGTAATTTGATTTTATATGTATACCATGCCTTTATTTAATTTCTTGATAACATTGACCCAAAATCAAATAAAAAACGAATCAAAACCGTCCCAAATCTATACCGAATCAAAAAAGTTCCTATCTCATTCATTATATCTCTTTAATTTCTTGATAACATTCCGAATCAAAAACGTTCCTATGTATACTTGATTTGCTAAACAATTTACACTACTACAAAAAAGGCTATAGACACCCTTTAATAGAGACCGGTTTTATAAAAGCCGGTTTATATAGTCGAAAAGCAAGTGGCATGGAAGTAATAGAATCCGGTGTTAAGAAGAAATCAATCTCTACTATGCTAAACACTACATAATGGGTTCTATCGGAATAACCTGTCTCTTTGTTTTCTTATACTAACATATAATATACGTAAGAAGTAAATAGATACAAATCCAAGCACAAGACGTGCTAGCAGTCCAATGGCTAAGCATTTGGTTTGAATCATACAACGGATACAAGTCCTTTTTTTCAAATCATAACATAGAGACAAATCTTTATCTTTTTTTATTTTAATGATCACTCAATGATTATTTTATAAAATGGTATTAAATCAAAAAAGACATTTGTTTTTCATAATATGTAACGTATGTTTGACAATAGGTAGCTCGTAAAGTATAAAAAGTTACTTGTATGTTGTAGACATATACTAACAACAAATGAAAGACATAAAAACAAAAAACTCATCGTATATAAAAATAAACCTAATCTTTTTGAAATAACACTTACAGTTAGCTCATCGACATCCACAATCAAGAACATAAGCGAGGATTCGAGAAAAACATATAAAAAGTAAGGAAACCCCGTTACGGGTCGCCTACAGGAGAGGATTCGAGAAAAAAAATCTAAGGACTAAATTTGTTAAACCCGACAACCCACAAGGACCATTTCGTAACTTTTTACCTGCTATCATAAGTTGTAATATATGGAGTAACGTAAACAACCGGTCACGCAAACAATGGTAACCTCTTTGAACAAAAAAAAAAAAAAAAAAAAAAAAAAAAAAAACTATAGTAACTTAAAGCAAATTTTTGGGAAACTTTAGTAACATTTGTGTGTAATAACCCTAACTATAGCTAAAGGAGTTCTTAAAAACAACGTATACGTCATGAAAATTGATAAAACATCTAGAGATAAACTTTGCCTTACCTCATTAGATGAGTCCTCGACTCTTTGGCATAGACGCTTAGGTCACGCTAATATGAGACTTATTCAATCCCTATCCTCTAAGGAATTAGTTAGAAACCTACCCAAATTGAAATACGACCAACACTTTTGTGATGCTTGCAAAATTGGTAAACAAGTTCATGGTAGCCATAAGGCTAAAAATATGGTATCCACAACTAGATGTTTAGAACTTTTGCATATGGATTTGTTTGGTCCATCCGCTATTCAAAGTTATGGAGGCAACTTCTATACTTTGGTCATAGTAGATGATTTTTCACGATATACATGGACAAGATTTTTGAAAAGTAAAAATGAAGCTTTCGAACAATTTGAAATACTTAGAAAGAAAATTCAAAATCAAGTAGGAAATTGCATTGTGTCTATTAGAACGGATCATGGTCGGGAATTTGATAACGAAATACAATTCAGTGAATTTTGTGACAAAAATGGTATAACACATAATTTCTCGGCTCCTCGCACTCCTCAATCTAATGGTGTAGTAGAACGTAAAAACCGGACTCTTCAAGAGATGAGTAGAACAATGCTTAACGAACAAAATATTCCACAAAAGTTTTGGTGTAATGCCGTCGACACATCAACTTATATCTTAAACCGAGTCCTAATTGGACCATTTTTAGATAAAACTCGATATGAAATATATAGAGGTAAAAAGCCAACATTAGGATACTTTAAAGTATTTGGGAGTAAATGCTTTATACTTAACACAAAGGATTATCTCACTAAATTTGACCCAAAGTCTTATGAAGGCGTGTTCCTTGGATATTCACAAAATAGCAAAGCTTATATTGTTCTAAATAAGGAAACTTTAAGAGTCGAGGAATCGTTGAATGTAACATTCGACGAAAGTCCACCTCCCTCTAAGACATCACCTTTGGTAGATGATGACTTAGTTGAAAGTCAAGTTGGTAATCAAATTGATTTAGAAAACGACAAGGAAAATGAACTACTAAATAGAGAAATTGTCAATGTCAAAGAATCTAAAAGTCATCCATTAGATAGTGGCATAGGTAAACTTAATGAAAGAACCTTAAGATCAAAAGCTCAAAATGAAAGTAACTATTTTTGTTTTATATCAACCATTGAACCTAAAAATATAAAAGATGCTATAAGTGATGAATCTTGGATAATTGCTATGCAAGAAGAATTGAACCAATTTATTAGAAATGATGTTTGGACACTAGTTCCTCAACCAAAGAATCAAACTATAATTGGAACAAAATGGGTCTTTCGAAATAAAATGGATGAAAACGGAGTTGTGTCTAGAAACAAAGCTAGGCTAGTAGCACAAGGTTATAATCAACAAGAAGGCATTGACTACGATGAAACTTTTGCTCCGGTTGCTAGGCTCGAGTCAATTAGAATCTTACTTGCATATGCATGCGCACATGACTTTAAACTTTCTCAAATGGACGTCAAAAGTGCATTCTTAAATGATTTTATTAATGAAGAAGTTTATGTTGCTCAACCTCCGGGCTTTACCGACTTTGAAAAACCTAATCATGTTTACAAACTTAAAAAGGCTTTATACGGACTTAAGCAAGCTCCAAAAGCATGGTATGATCGACTTAAAACCTTCCTAGTTGACCATAAGTATACCATGGGCCTAGTTGACAACACTCTCTTCACTAAGAAAAATTAATCACATATTATCATAGTTCAAATTTATGTTGATGACATAATATTCGGATCAACTTGTCAAGAGCTTTGCAATGATTTCTCTAAAATCATGCATGACGAGTTTGAGATGAGTATGATGGGAGAACTCAACTTTTTCTTAGGACTTCAAATTAGACAATTAGAAGATGGGATATTCTTTAATCAATCTAAATACATAAAAGACATGCTTAAGAAATTTGGTTTAGAAGACTCAAAACCTATCAAAACGCCTATGTCCTCGGAAACCAAACTTACAAAGAATGAGAAAAGTGAATCCGTAGATAACACTAAATATAGGGGTATGATTGGTAGTCTACTTTATCTCACGGCTAGTAGACCCAACATTATGTTTAGCATTTTTCTATGTGCTCGTTTTCAAGAAGATCCCAAAACAATTCATCTTGAAGCCGTAAAAAGAATTTTTAGGTACATCAAAGGCACTACACATCTAGGATTATAGTATCCCAAAGGAACGGGTGTAGAAACCATAGTGTATGCCGACTCGGATCATGCCGGTGACTATGTTGATAGAAAAAGTACAAGTGGTATTTGTACTTTTGTTGGACATTGTCTCACCTCATGGTTCTCAAAGAAGCAAACGGCACTCGCAATCTCAACAACAGAAGCCGAATACATGTCGGTCGGAAAAGCATGTGATGAGGCGAAAAGTGTACCGCTTTTAAGGGGTCATTTAAGCCCGAATTCGTGATTATTTGATCAATTATTTCCCTATATCGTTCCTTTTGTCATTTTAGGTACTTTTGAGGAGAAATCTGGAAAAGGAAGCATTTTGAACATTTTTGGAGCATAAAAGTGAAGAAAATAGCAAAGTCTCAAATTCCTTGCTGGGAACAGTACCTGACGACGTCAAGCCTTAATACATGACGGCGTCAAGAGTAACAAAAGAGGTGGATGTGGAACTTATAACGTGACGGCCCAGAACATTTTCAATGTAACTGGCCTGACGGCGTCACCAAGGCCGTCAGGGTCCAAATACAAGTGACGGCCCAGAGATGATTTGCACATGAAGGCTTCAAGACTGGATCTACGCAATATGAATTTCAACTTGGCGGCGAGTTGATGGCGTCAGAGTCTAACACGTGACGCCGTCAGGATGCTTAGTCTATATATCTTTTTCCAATTTTTCATTGTAAAGTGTGGAACAAATTGTGGAATACCTAAACACAAACCCTAGGTCGAATTTCCTGCATATTGAAGGGGTTTCAAACCCTTCTTTCTTCCATGTTTTAATAAATATAAGTTCTCCAATACTCATTCAATATGTCTATGTATTGTTTGATTCTATCTTATGCTTTTCTTTCTTTTAACATGTTAGGCTAGGCTTTTATTGTGTTTGCTTAGATGTAGTGAAACCTAGATGTTGATTATTGGTTGATTGTTTGTTTATAATTGTTACAGATGATTGTATTCGATGTTAGGCTTAAGAAAACTGGCAAACTTCCATTGGTAACTTGCTTGAACGTCTTAAGAAACATGATCAGAGGTGTACTACGATTTTTGGTTGTATTTAATGCATAAGTGAATTCTAATGATCCCATGTTAGGAACTTTTAATCGGCTCGACATAGGAGTGAAGTAGGATCTTATAGAGTTAGGGAATATTGTACACGGCCCTACGACTAGTATTAAGGAATATAACCCGTCATTCATGCAATTGTAACAAGTAAATCAACCGGTAAAAGATATCTAGGGAGTAATGAAATCTAAGTAAACACAACTTTTCTCATTATTGTTTCCACCACATTAGTACATTAGTTTAATTTTCATTTCTTTTATTTTATTTTGATTGCATTTGTAGTTAATTGGGTTAGTTGATGATGAGGCGAAAAATGATCCGTTTTTAGGGGGTCATTTAAGCCCGAATTCGAATTTATTTGATCAAATATTGCCCTAAATCGTTCATTTTATGATTTTAGGTACTTTTGGAGTGAATTCTGGAAAAGGAAGCATTTTAGACGTTTTTGGAGCATAAAAGTGAAGAAAACGGCAAAGTCTTAATTTTCCTTGCTGGGAACATTACCTGACGGCGTCACAAGGTTCTACATGACGGCGTCAAGAGTAAAACAAGAGGTGAAAGTGGATAAAGTCCGTGACGGTCCAGAGAGTTTTACACTAAGGACATGACGGCGTCACCATAGGCCGTCATGGTCCAATTGCATGTGACGGCCCAGAGTAACTTTGCACATGACGGCGTCAAATCTGGATCTAGGCAATCCGATATTACTATGGGCGGCGAGTTGACGGCGTCAGACATTTCTTCTTGACGCCTTCACGATGGAAAATCTATATATAGTTTTGCAATTTTCATTCATAAAAATATAACTTTAGAGGGATAACTTGGAGAAACCCTAGCTCGAATTTTACTGCCTTTCAAGGGTTTTTACCCTTTGAAACCTTTCATGTTCAACTAAGATAAGTATCCTTTCAATTCATTCAATATGTCTATGTGTTGTTTGAATATATCTTACGCTTGTCTTGATTTTAACATGCTAGGCTATATCTCTTGTGTGTTTGCTTAGATGTAGTGAAACCTAGATGTTGATTATGGGTTGATTGTTTGTTTATAGTTGTTACGGATGAATGATTTTGATGTTAGGCTTAAGAAAACTGGCAGACTTCCATAGGGTAACATGCTTGAACGTCTTAAGAAACATGAACCAATGCGTACTAGGTTATTATGGTTGTATTTATTGCATGAGCGAATTCTAATGATCCCATTTTAGGAGCTTCTTGCAGGCTCGACATAGGAGTGAAGTAGGAGCTTATAGAGTTGGGGAAGTACGTATGCCACCCCACGAATGGTATTAAGGAATATAACCCGTCATCCACGCAATTGTAACAAACTATCAACCTGTAAAAGATATCTAGGGAGTAATGAAATCTAAGTAAACACAATTTTCCCCATTATTGTTCACACCACTAGTTTAATTAGCTTTATTTTCATTTCTGTTATTTTAGTTTGATTGCATTTTAGTTATTGGGTTAGTTGATTAGCAACTAATTCCGCCCACTCTTCCAAAAACCCGAGATTTTAATTGCTTTTATAAAAATAAAAATAAAAATACAAAAAGAATTATCCTTCACCTCTAGACCTAGTTTTTAGGCTTTCTAATCCTAGCGACACTATTCCTGAGTTGAACAATCAATCCCCCGGTACTTGTCACTATAATATACTACAACGATCAGGTACACTGCCTGGTGGGGGTTGTAATCTTCTCGAGATCCCTCGAGAGGTAAAGCCTGGTGCAATTCCCACGCATCAAGTTTTTGGCGCCGCAGCCCGGGGAATAGTTATTGTCTAGGTTAGAATTTCTTTTTATTAGGTCTACTTGCTAGATTCCTTTCTAGTAAGATTTTTATTTTTAGTTTTAGGTTTTCTTTAGTCTATCTTTTTCTTCGTGCCTTTGTTAGTAAATTAAATTCATTGACTATTCCGTTGGCCATTATGGAAAACGCGAATCCACCCCTTTCCCCTAAAGAAGTGGCTTTGTTGCGTGAACAAATTGAGAATGAGATTAGGGAACTTAGGGAGCTTAATAGGTTGATTAATGATGAGTTCGACCATGCATTTAGTGACCTAGCGACCGCCTTGTATTCAAATAAGGACCTAGGAACTAAAGATTTTGAGGATGTTGTTGAGGAACTTGAGGAAGGGGAGATTGATCCAAAGCTAGATGACTATTTCAGTCTATACCCCACTAAGGAGGAGATTGCGTACTATAATAATCTTATTGATAATCCTCGACATCCTTTCACTAGAATTGAGCCTAAGATAAAGAGAGACGATCCTAAGAGTGCAAAGATACCATGTATGATTGGGCATAAACATATTGACAATGCTTACATTGATTTTAAATCCCCAATCAATATTATGTCCTCAAGTGTTTATAATGACATTGTGAAAACAAGACTTGGACCTAGAAAGGATACTAAATACCCCGGTGGAGTTTGTAACTTTGTCGGGAGAGTTAAAGGTCTACATGTCTTTGTTGGGAACTTTACTTATGTCATTGACTTTATGGTTGTTGAAGACCTAGCTAGTGTTATTGATTGTCGCTTATCCCATGTTGTGTTTGGTAAACCTTTTGTTGAAGAGTCTAAGTTAGAATATGACGAGGTAGAAGGGACAATCCGAGTTGCTAGTGAAACCGATATGATCACATATAGGATGCCTAATAGAATGAAAGAATTTCGTTTTGTGCCTCTATTTGACATGGATAACATTGGTGCTTTTGAGGACATCAATGAAGAGGATAAGAAAAGGGCATGGACTATGTATGGGAGAAGAAGAGCCTTTTCTACAAAGATTGCTTGACTCTAGGACCGAAATATAAAGTTGATAAGGAATTTGCCAATAGGATTATAGGAGCAATTGAGAAAAAGGTGGTTGGTCTCTATAAAGAGCATTTACAATCGGAAAATGAGACCAACGATGAGGTCACGTAATAGCCCATGACCTTGAGTCTAGCTACAAGACTCGTAAATAAAGAAAAGCGCTTCTTGGGAGGCAACCCATGTTTTGTGTGATTTTTATTTTGATTGATTGTTATTTGTTTCCGTATGCATGCTTTATTTTTATTGTTGGTAGATCATGTTTCAAACTAAAATGGTGAAAATACTTTATTTTTTCGTTTGACTTCGTCTTAACTTCATACAAAGGTATTTTGCAAAAGATAAGTGTAAGGAGAAACCCCAAATATGTTTTTAAGAAACAAAATTGATCATGATTTTCCACAATATTAAATGAACATGTGTATTAGTATTTGTTAGAGTCAAATGCTTGTATCGAGTCATAATGGTGTTTTGCAGGATTTTCCAGGAAGTAGGACATAAGTTTTTCTAGAAATTTTCTAGAAACTTAACGTAAAGATTTCTGCAGGTCACTTCTGACGGCGTTATGAGTTTATTCCTGACGGCGTCATGTGTAAAATTCTGAAATTTTTGCTAGTTTTGTTTTTCTAACGGAGTCTTAAAGTTTTTGTTAATTATTTAGTTTTATAAACTCCAGGAAATCTGCAAACATTCATTCCACAAGCATTATATCTTAATTTGTTTTCTAGGATTTATTAGTATATACAGATTGCCGCCGATTTTACGCGAGATTGCCTTGTTTGTTTTTTCAGGTTTAACAGGTTATGTATGACAAGAATATGATTTATTTTTCTGGAAGAGAAGCTTTGATTGTTCATTTTCTTGGAGGAAGATCTAACCTTGTTACCACACTATCCACACCGAACGAATCAGGGGAGTATTTGATTTCATTCTTTTACCTGTTTTACTTTTACATTATTTAATTGAACATTGGGGACAATGTTCATCCTAAGTGTAAGGGGAGGGTAAATGATGATACCTTATAGGATACAATTGCACTTGAGTTTGTTTGTTTGATGGTAGGTGTGTAATAAAACTAAGAGAAATACTTGTTAGTGTAATTTTAGCGCCAAATTTAAAAAATTTTACAACATTTAGGAGTGAAACTTTAGCCTTAGCAAGCGTCTCATGGATAGGAGTCGTATGACTAGCACAAAACCGTACTATTCAGGAAAATTTTCCACCCAAATATGTGAGGTTCGCCGTTAGATTTGATAGGAAAAGCATTTACTATTAGTGCTTATGAGTGTACCGGTAGCATTCATATTCTAGAACTTGCGTTAGTGAGGCATCCCGAGACCGCTGGTGAGACTACATTCGTGTGGTAGGATTTACTACATGATAAGAGGCATTAGGATCACCATTGTGTTAAACCCGTATCATAATTACTTGACCATTTAAGTCATATTACTTGGCTAGTAAAGTCAACTAATTTTTCCCACACCTTAGCATTGTACTCATTTTTAGTACACGAAACCCCTAGTACACCCCTCCGAGCCTATCTTTTCGTTTCTAACTTTAAGCATCTTACTTAAAGGAAGAATTTGTTACAACCCACTTAAATGTACACCCAAATCGCCTTAGCCTTCCGTGTATGCACTCATCTTTAGTGCATTATTGTTATTTGTGTAAACTCTTAGTTAATTATCTAATTGATTACATGTTGCTAAGTCGAGTCATATCCTTGTACATATTGTTTTGGGACGATTGGGACTCATGGGTAAAGTACTTGTGTTATGGAGTAATGGGGAAGAACATCATATTATTACCCCCATATGTGCGTTAATCTTAAAAGTACTCCAAGTGTTTTGATTATCTTGATTCGAGTCATTATATTAGTTTATTGTAAAGTATGTAAAAATTCAAGTGTAAGGGGAATGTTCATTCCCTATGATGTATTACTTTGGATGGTAGGGTAAGAGTGTATGCAAAAAAAATAAAAAATAAAAAAAATAAAAAAAAATTTGAAAAAAATATAAAGAAAAAGAAAAAAAATAAAAAAAGAAAAGAAAAAAACATACGGACTACCATCCCGTTTCATTATATGTTTGTTTTATGTTTTTGTTATTTTTCATTCATTAGCTTAAGTCGAGTCTAGTCTTGGCTTAGCAACGCCATATTGTACATGTAATTAACCAAGATGATTAACTCGCCACCAGTAAAGGTTGCCTTTATCAAACAAAACCGCGTATTCCATTTCCCTACACCTAACATTATAACCCTTTAAGAGACCTCTTTGACAGTTTATCCTAGGTGCTTACGCCATATGGTGGAGGTTTGATCCTTTCCCAAGCCTATGGTAATCTATTTTGTTATGACAGGTAGTGAGAGATGTTTTCCATTTCCATATTGTGATATATACTTTATTACACCCGAGAGATGTGAGTATCTAAACACTATTTGTGAGGTGCTAGTGTATGACCTCCGTGCTTGTCTTTGGTCTTTAGTGGAACGATTATTTGTTGTAATTACTTTTATATTAGTGTTAAAGGACCGCTAACTTGTATTTTGATTAGAATAAAAGGGCATTTGCTTGAGGACAAGCAAATCTCAAGTGTAAGGGTATATCATGAGGCGAAAAATGATCCGTTTTTAGGGGGTCATTTAAGCCCTAATTCGAATTTATTTGATCAAATATTGCCCTAAATCGTTCCTTTTGTGATTTTAGGTACTTTTGGAGTGAATTCTGGAAAAGGAAGCATTTTGGACGTTTTTGGAGCATAAAAGTGAAGAAAATGGCAAAGTCTTAATTTTCCTTGCTGGGAACAGTACCTGACGGCGTCACAAGGTTCTACATGACGGCGTCAAGTGTAAAACAAGAGGTGGAAGTGGATAAAGTCCGTGACGGTCCAGAGAGTTTTACACTAAGGACATGACGGCGTCACCATAGGCCGTCATGGTCCAATTGCATGTGACGGCCCAGAGAACTTTGCACATGACGGCGTCAAATCTGGATCTAGGCAATCCGATATTACTATGGGCGGCGAGTTGACGGCGTTAGACATTTCTTCTTGATGCCGTCACGATGGAAAACCTATATATAGTTTTGCAATTTTCATTCATAAAAATATAACTTTAGAGGGATAACTTGGAGAAACCCTAGCTCGAATTTTACTGCCTTTCAAGGGTTTTTACCCTTTGAAACCTTTCATGTTCAACTAAGATAAGTATCGTTTCAATTCATTCAATATGTCTATGTGTTGTTTGAATATATCTTACGCTTGTCTTGATTTTAACATGCTAGGCTAGATCTCTTGTGTGTTTGCTTAGATGTAGTGAAACCTAGATGTTGATTATGGGTTGATTGTTTGTTTATAGTTGTTACGGATGAATGATTTCGATGTTAGGCTTAAGAAAACTGGCAGACTTCCATAGGGTAACATGCTTGAACGTCTTAAGAAACATGAACCAATGCGTACTAGGTTATTATGGTTGTATTTAATGCATGAGCGAATTCTAATGATCCCATGTTAGGAGCTTCTTGCAGGCTCGACATAGGAGTGAAGTAGGAGCTTATAGAGTTGGGGAAGTAGGTACGCCACCCCACGAATGGTATTAAGGAATATAACCCGTCATCCACGCAATTGTAACAAACTATCAACCTGTAAAAGATATCTAGGGAGTAATGAAATCTAAGTAAACATAATTTTCCCCATTATTGTTCACACCACTAGTTTAATTAGCTTTATTTTCATTTATGTTATTTTATTTTGATTGCATTTTAGTTATTGGGTTAGTTGATTAGCAACTAATTCCGCCCACTCTTCTAAAAACCCGAGATTTTAATTGCTTTTATAAAAATAAAAAAATACAAAAAGAATTATCCCTCACCTCTAGACCTAGTTTTTAGGCTTTCTAATCCTAGCGACACTATTCCTGAGTTGAACGTTCAATCCCCCGGTACTTGTCACTATACTATACTACAATGATCAGGTACACTGCCTGGTGGTGGTTATAATCTTCTCGAGATCCCTCGAGAGGTAAAGCCTGGTGCAATTCCCACGCATCAGTTGACTAGCAACTAATTCTGCCCACTCCTTCAAAACCCGAGATTTTACTTGCTTTTCATAAAATATAAAAAATACAAAAAGAATCATCCCTCACCTCTAGACCTAGTTTAGTTGGCTTTCTAATCCTAGCGATACTATTCCTGAGTTGAACGATCAATCCCCTGGTACTTTTCATTATACTATACTACAACGATCAGGTACACTGCCTGGCGGGGATTGCAAGCTTCTCAAGATCTCTTGAGAGGTAAAACCTGTTGCGAGGGGGCAATCCTGCGTATCAGCATGTCAACAAGCTCTTTGGATGATGCAAGCTCTTGTGAACTACGGAATTTTGACTAAAGACATATCTATCCTTTGCGACAACAAAGGAGCCATCGACCTTAGTAAAAATCCTGTCCAACATGCTCGTACTAAACATATAGAAATTCGTCATCATTTCCTTCGTGACAATGTTCAAAAAGGAAACATCTCCATCGAGAAAGTATCCTCCAAAGACAACATTGCCGATATTCTTACAAATTAAACGTGAAGCATTTAATCTTCTTAGACTAGGACTAGGACTTATGGAACCTACTTCATAGTTCAAACGTGAAATAAAATTGTAGAAATCAAAAACAAAAATTTCATGTCCTTAATCTGCAGGACTGGCGGAACCAATAAACGCAAAGGGCGGATCCCTCTTTTTGGTTCCGCCCAGTCCGTCAACCACTTGCACAGGTTCTCTTTTTATATATTAAACCATACAAGCCCCATACTCTATACCACTCACAAAAACAGTTACTATTCACTTCTATATCCATTTTCATACGAAAATTAGGGTTCTTGCTCAGCCATTCTTCATTCCTACCATCATTGTAAGTATTCTAAACACAATTACTCTCCTGATCTGTGTCTAGGAAACTCTATTTATGCACAAAACTAAAAACTTGGGGTTATGCATCAACTTAGGAATTCATGAAGAAAATTTGTTATAAACAAAACAATTTATGTTTTTCATTAGTTAGGAATTGCATCTTATAAGACATTATCACATTATACCAAACACCCCATGTCAAAATTTTGAAAAATCTTCTCACATTTAGGAAAAATAGCTTTTCATTGATAATACAAAATAAAAACGTTATGTTTAAAACATCACTTGCATCATGCCTCTTGAATGCTAAAGGGAATACATAACTAATATATATTTTTAAGTACATTCAACCGTAGCTACATTGAACTAGGAGCATTTGGATTATCTCAAAATTTACACAAAAGTTGCATAAGTAAAACCATTTTAACATTAAAATGAGTCGAGATAATCACAACTCCATATTGTTTTCATATAGGCACACAATAGAATTTTTGATACTTAAACCACTACTTACATAAGCTAAAATTTTGATAATTATGTTTCTAGGTTCATCACGCCTCCCGTAACCTTCTATGACCACAAAGACACCACCAAATACCTACCCAAACACCACAAGACCAAAGGGTTAACCTCGGCCCAAGTAGAAATCTTTAAGAACCTTGAGTGGCGTTATGTTCATGAGGGTAGAACCATTGATCCTACTTTCCTTACCGGAACCAACATTAGGGAACAACTCTCTTTTATTGACTTTGATTGTCTCTTAGACATAGATGAGCCAATTTGTCCTCGTTTCATCCTAGAATTCTATGCTTCTGTGACCCTTAGCACGGATGATGAAGGTCTCATGTCACTAAACTTTTCGATCAACCAAAATGACTTTGAAATCACTTTAGCTCAATTTGCTCAAGTCCTTCATGTTCCTAATCGGGGCACATGTCTTTACACCGACAAATGGCCACTTTCAACTCTTGACTCAATCCATGACCGCATTCATCCTTATGATACCCCTTTAGTAAGCAAAGAGGAAATTCGTTGTGGAAAACTAGAAGGGGGGTTGAATAGTTTTACGTCTTTTTAATTTTATTTTGAAAACTTAGTTTAGTTTTAAAACCTTGTTTACTTTTAAAACTTTGATTCGATCTTATGTGAACTCAAATCTTGAACAATATGAACAACTATATCTAAGTATGAACAATAATAATAATGTAAGCTAAGTATGTGAAATCAACACATGCATAATATAAACAATTGTAGCTATATACAAGAAATAAGTAAGTAAACGTTTATTATGTAATCCTTAATTATATGTTGTATGAAAACTATACTTGATCGAAATGATCAATTATATGTATGTTATCTTTTTAGTTTAATTGTAAAGACTTTGTTTTGTGAATGAAACTTTTGTTTGATCTTTAAGTGAAATCAACACTAGCACTATATGAGCAACTATATATATATATATATATATATATATATATATATATATATATATATATATATATATATATATATATATATATATATATATATATATATACTTCTATGTCTACGAAAGTAATAACGATATAAGCAAGATAATAAGTAAGAGATGGAAAGATCAAACCGCGAGACAAAGCATTTATAGTGGTTCGGCTACAAGGACACCTTCCTTGCCCTACTCCACTCCCCGAGTCACCTACTCGAGAGTTTTCTTCACTATGTCAACAAGCTCCCTTATGGCGGAGAAAACCTTACACACCAATACACACCACAACTTCGTCACAACTTATTCACACCTTCTACACAACTTCTTCACACCTAGTCACTACTTAATCACAACACTACTTCTTCACACCTATCTATCTTCACAACTATCTACTTCACAACAATCTTCTTCACAACTATCTACTTCCCAACTTCTCTACTTCACAACTATCTACTACACAATCTCTCTATCTACACACCATGCTAACCTACCTTCTATCAAGTATTCACAACTAGTTACACAAAGAAATAGATATAATGGATGATGCTCTAACAACTTGGATGTGGAGGTCACAACAAGTTGTATTACTTCTTCTCTTGGTAGATTGAAGTATTCTTCTCTTGCACTTGAAAGGGTGAGGCTTGGATCACTTTGAAACAAAGATTAATGTATATATGATCAAAGGATTTTAGAGAATAGAAATGAGATCTAGAACAGAAAGTTTTGGGGTGCAAAAGGTGAGAAAAATCTGTGAAATGAATCAGTATTTATAGGGGAAAAATACTATTTGGGAGCGTGGGCGGTCCGATTAATAATTAAGGGGGTCGGCTAGTATAATTAAGGGGGCCGCCTAATAAAAAAAAAATTTTTCTTCAGATTTTTTGTCTTTTTGTGGGGGAGGTTTTTCCTGAAGAATGTAGACGTTTTTTTGGTAGAAATTTGAATTCAAAATATTTATTTTGAATAAAACATTTCTTATAAATACAAAAATATTTTGTATAAGTTTAAAAATGTTTGTCCCACTTTAATAAAATGTAAAGTTTGTAAAAATAAAAATTCCTTTGATCATAAAATGCATTAGACACTGTGATTATTCATACCTTAAGTGATTTGGATGCTAAAGTGAATATTTACGACTAAATACTTGTTTACGTCATAATTTGTAGTTCAATGAGTTTACGTTTTGTGATTATCAAAACATAGAGATATCGATATATGTTAATAACGTTTTTAGGCATTATTTATATCAACAATCTCCTCCTTTTTTATGATTACAAAACCTAACTCATTAAGTCTAAAAATTAATTTTTAGACAAGTACTTAGTGAGTTTATATTCACTTCTCTCCCTTTTTGTAGAATCAAAAAGATTATGTCGGCTAGCTTCATAAATGAAGTTAGACGGGATGAAAGCTCTCCCTTGATGTGTGCTTGATTGGTTCCAAATGCTCAACTTAAATTGACCAGGGATGGTCAACAAGGTCAAACAGCTTAGAGTTAATGCTCCGCGGAATATAGTGGTTTCCCCGAGTCGTTATGTCCCGACGAGGTGTGATGGTTAACAAACGGGTTTGTGATCGGGTGAATCTGGACGGGAAGGGGTTTGTGAGTGATTAAACTAAGGAATCTACAAAGAAATAGCTTAAACAAGCTATATGAACAAGACTGGAAAGTGGGAGAAACCAGAAATGTTTAAAACTAAAAACGCGTACGTTCAATTTAAATTTACGCGAACGTACAAAATAAAACGCGAGTTTTGGTAAAATAAAATACTTACAAAGATGAAATTCACATTTTTACAATCCTAATAATAAAATAAACTTTTTGGAAAATTAAAATTAATTTTTACACTATTATTATTAATTAAATACTATTTAATACTTATTATAAATATTTAAAATACTTAAATACAATATAATATTAATTTAATACAAGAAAAATGAAAATTAAATTTCTAAAATTATAAAATAACTAAAAACATATTTTAAAATTAAAAATATGTATTTTTGTCTTTTTGTGATTTTTATATTAATTAATTACTAATTAAATATTAATTACCTAATTAAACTATTTTAAATTATTAAAAATAGAAAATGAACAGTAGAAATTATGAGAAAATTCTTAAAATTATTTTACATTATATAAAAGCTAGGAAAAATATAAAAACTATGGTTTACTTTATAAACATTAATTATGCTATTTAAAACTTAATTATTAATTAAAAACTAATATTAAATCTAATAAATACCAAATGATAAAATAAAAATCTGATAAAATAACTTTAATATAAAAGGTAATTAAGAAAAATATAAAAAAGCTAAGTGCTTAACAAAAATTTAAAAATGAAAATTTAAATTTAAATTACATTAAATAGAAACTATCACTTATTATTAAATTAGTTTTTCTTGATTTTTCTTTTGGAAACTTGTTTTATACCTAAAAACATGAAACTTTTATAAAAACAACTTTTGTGGAAATCAAAAATAAGCAAAGTACAAACTTTTGCTCAACAGTTGACTTTTGTTGACCAAAGATGGAAATAAGCTAAAATGAGCTTGTGTGGGGTCCACTATGGGTGATTCAGGTCCAAATAACTTATTTGGACATGATTAAGCTGGAAAAAGCAAAGAGGTACCACAGAATAAGCCAATGAAACAAAATAAACACTTACTTATTTGTTTCAACTCAGAAAATGGGACAAGCTTTTGTGCCTAATTCAGGTGGGGTCCACAGGGTTTCAGGTCAAACAAATGGTCAAAACTAAGAGCCTACCAGGGGGGGTTGAAAGAAGCTAAGTGGGGCCTGTGGGACCCACTGTGGTGGCCACAATCCACCACCTAAGGTGGTGGTTTGGCTGATGTAACTGCTGCAGCAGGGGTATACTCCCCCCTGCAAGTGACTTTGATCCAAAGTGGGGCCCAGCATAAAATTCACAAAAATAAAGGGAAGCAAGGATCTTAAAGTAAAGCTGGGGGACTATGATTAGGAACAAGTTTCAAGGTCTCAAACCTTATACAAAATTCTAAACAAATCACCCAAGAAATGGGTTTTCAACTGATTTTGACATTTGACTTTTCAAGTAAACTTGGTTTGTTGACTTTTTTGAGCTTTTGCTGATTCTAAATGACTGATTAGGCTAAGATAAGCTAAATTAAGGACAATTTAGACTAAAGTACAAGTTTATGCACTGATATGGTGGGTTGTGAGTCTCAAATCCCCAACAGTGGACTGTTGGGGGAATTACAATTGTCATTTGACTTTCTTGTGTTTGAAATGCAAATTTCTTGGTTTACTCAGCTCTGTTATAACCTAAGGAATCTAGTTGTGAAAAGAAACAAACCATTTAACCAATGAGACAGTTGAAACTAAGCTGAACCAAACACCCCCTTAAGAACCTGATTTGAAATTTTATGAAGCAAAGGGTGTACTGAGGCTATAAAACAGGTACCTAATAACTAATTGAGATTAAGTATTCCTAAATAAGCATAGAAAACATAACCTAACACCACAGACACTTGATTCTTAAATACACTAATTTGACGGTTAAACTAGGAAAGGTAAACATTTTGAATTTTAATGAACAAAAACCACATTTTAAGCATTACTATCACTGATACACACCTGAGAAACACAGAAGTACAAAAATAAGCATGTATTAAGCTCCAGAACAGTAAAAAGCAAATAATTGAGATTTAAGAGCTTACAATTGATATAGTGCATAGAACATGTAACCAAGACCCACAACTGTCCTAAAGCTTCCCAAATAAGCCTCTAACCCAAGGAATTCCTTAATCCATCATACTCCACTGTTCCTCCTTCTTCTTCATAGATTTTTGATTTATTTGCTATTTATCTTTTATTTTTGGTATTTTTTTGTTTTTCTTATCTAAAAATGATTTAACTGCTGTTTAATCTTTAAACTCTTAAATATAAGCTTGAATTAGTTTAAAGAAACAGGAAATGCCAACTCTTGACAACATAAGCTAAAATGGAATTTGCATAAGAAAAATTGCATAAACTGATTTTTAAACTAGAAACTTGAAATTGGAGCTTGAATTAACTTTAAATTATACTGAGAAGTCTTAATACAATATTTTTAATCTAAGAATTACACTAAAAATGAGAAATCATATTAAAACTAATAATACAACCACTACTGAAAACTACTCCATTCTAGCCAGTCCATCTCTGTTCTTTTTTCTTTCTTTTATAGGCTTCCAAGGGTCCCTTGGAGTTTTCCCACTTCTATTTAGAACCATAGGATGACAGGAATTCATCTTGGCCGTTGGTGAAGTTTTTGGCGGGAAATGGGTATTTGACATGTTGGTGGTTTAGGTGAGGGCAGGGTAGGGATATTTAATGAGGAGGTGAGTTGGTGGGACAAAAGGGAGTGTTGGTGAGGATTTGGTGGAGATAGCATGGATGAGGGGGGAGTTTCCTTGGTTTTGAGGGGGTGTGTTGGGAGGTTAGGGGTGAGTCAAACCTAGGTTTGACTGTGTTTTAAAATAAAACGGGGTTAAGGTTTTGGGCTTGAAGTGGTTGGGCTTAGGGGTGTTATTTGGATCAGGTAAGGGTGTTGGGTTTGTTTATTGGATTTGGTTGGGTTTTATGTAACAAAGGGGTCCGTTTGGCTTATGTTATAACAAGGACCAATTGTGTAATTTATGCAAACCAAAGGGACTGATTTTGTAATTTTCCAAAAGTACTCATAAGGTCTTTTCCTGCCAAGTTTCATTAATACATGGACAAAAAGTGATATTTTTTATTTTGAAATTCACAGGGACCAAAATTGTCATTTTTCAAAAGTCCAAGGACCAAACATGTTATTTCCTCAAAATTTTCATCCAGGGATTAAAAGTGACAAATGTGAATTCCCAAGGACCATATTTGACTTTTTCTCCAAAATTGCACTCCCAGGGGCCAAAACTGCCAAAATCTGAAAGTACAGGGACTAAACTTGTAATTTCCAAAACTTTTGAGAATTTTCACCAAAGGACTAAATATGACAACTTATGATTTTAAAAGGTCCTTTAGTGATAATTTTCCATATTTTGAATATCCAGGGACTAGTTTTGATAATTTTTGAAAGTTGGGGGACTGAAACTGCCAATTTTGCAAACTTTGTACGTTTTTCATTTGTTTTTACTCTTTTTGCATCTAAAACATATAAAACACAATTTTGAAATATTTTCAGTATTTTGATGCATTTCTGAGTGTTTTTGTATGTTTTGCAGTTCAGATTTGACCAAAAATGATGAGTGTTTGAGCACTCATCAATCCCCCACACTAAAATATTGCTAGTCCCTAGCAATAACTGTTTTGAAAACTTGATGGATTTTAAACTCTTTACCAAAAGCCATCACTTCTGGAGTAGCCAGATGTAAGAACTGTGGTACACCTGATAACCATGTGATTTTGAGCAAACCACCAGCTGTCAACGGATTTGATTAGTCTTTACCAAAAGCCGTTTGCTTCTGGACTAGCCAACTCTTGATGGAATAGTCAACATCTTGGTGAGCTGATTACCAATTATGGATTTTCCACTGCCTTTACCACAAGCCATAATCTTGCGGGCTAGCCAACTCATTCGCTTTTTAGGATATGGCGAGTTGAGGTACCATACAATTTTGGGCAAATTGCAAGCCATCAACGGATTTGATATATCTTTACCAAGAGCCGTTTGCTCCTGGATTAGCCAATCCTTTTGTCGTTTAGACATGGCGGACTGATAACCACCAAAAATTTTGAACTTTAGTGAAAAATTTTTGAAATTTTGGCCAAAACGGGGGTACTAGATAGTAAAATGTGATAAAATTCGCCAGAATAGCGAAATACCCCCCCCCCCCCCCCCCCCACACACACACACACTTAGAATGAATATTGTCCTCAATATTCAAAGTCCCGGCTATTATGCCGACTCTTTGAACATAAAAGGGCAACATTACAAGCTAAGCGTGGAAAACACCATTTTTTGACTTTTTTTTTTGTAACCACAGCATGGGTGACTCCCCCACACTTAGGGTGAAAACCCTATAAGCATGCTACTGTTTTTGTTTACCGAGTCGCTAGCTTAACTCGACCTCGAATTCATTTGTCCTTGGGGAAGCATGATGTGGAAGAAACAATCTCCATCGGACTTTCATTCAAGATATTGGGACAAACATTTGAAGCACGTGAATGTTCCACACCGATGAGATAAATTCCCGGCTTAAGATAGTATAAACTATAAGCGGTGATGCCGGGGTCAAAGATAATGTCCTCATTCCCAAAGGAATGAAGAACAGGAGAAGTCACCCTGTAGGTGAAGAAAGGTAGAAAGATCTTGATGACAATCATGATAAAGTCATCATCATCAAAAAGAGAATTCATGATTGGTGTATCATGAATCTCATCATTTAAGCTCGTATGATCTAGACATATGGGTGGGAGGGTTGGGATTTTGATATCAATCAAATTCTCATGGTTGAGAATATTTCCCTCCGGAAAACAAAGGTCAACTTTGTCTAGATCAAAGTGAAAGTTATCATACTCCGGTGGAGATATGATATGAGTGAGTTCACAGAGAACTCCTCAAAGGTGAATAAATCATATTCGGGGAGAGAAATTTGAGAATGAGAAGTGGTACTGCCACTAATCTTCTCTCCCATATGATCAAAATGAAAGGCTTCAAACTCCGGAATAGGATCATCGGAGAAAATGTCACTATCCTTTATGGGGATAGGAGATGAAATAGGTTTCTTTTTGAAAGCCTCGATTTTGGAAATGAGGAGATCGACATTCAATAATGTTGCACGAAGTGCTTCATCCTTGATTTCAGTGTCAATCTCGTCATTCTCTTCTTCTAAGCTGACTAGCTCAGAAGGTAATTCTTCCATATAAATGATGTCTCCACAAGATAACGAATTGTCTTCAGTAGAATCGGAGAACATCTCATCATGATTAGATGGGAAGAATAGAGGATGAGGGATATCACACATATGATCAAAAGTTCCCTGTGACTCTCTCGGGATTGGGACAAGGATCTCAACACTAGACTTTATTAATTCGTCTGATTCCTTATTAGGAACAGTGCTAAGATGCTCATCCCCCATGATCAGAGAGTGAGTGTGAACTTCGGGTGTGATAACAGACTGAGGGAGTTGAGAAGGACTAGCAGTTATGGATTCTTCATGTTCCATTTGATCAACAGATAGTGACTTCGTCACATTATTTTCTCCCTGATTCACCATGGAAGGAATCACAACTGATGAATCTGATGAATTTTTTTGAATAATAACAATGTCATCTTCATCGTCATCACTGTCATCATCGTCATCATATAGAGCAACATAGCGAAGATTGGCATGAATTTTAGCTGCTCTTTGCTCAGCAAGTAATTCTTCCATGCTCATTTCGTTTCTAGCATCTCGTTCTTTGGCAAGTAATTCTGCCATAGATTTCTCACGAGAGTTTTGAAACGATGTAGTAGACAACTCCTCCTTAAATTCTTTAAGTTTCTCAAGAACCTCATGACAAAGGTCTTGCGGGTATTGAGGAGTTGCTTGGGTAATTTGGTATTGTGGAGGTGGGTCTTGAAACGAATAGTCGTAATTGTTACAAGGAAATGGATTCCCTGTTTGACAATCAGAGCTAATGTGTGGACCTCCACAATACTCACAACAGTAAAATTGATGTGGCTGTGAGTCGTATGTGCTTGAGTCATAATTGTTATCAGGAAACTACTCATAGACAAGCGTGTTGCCTGATAGACAATCAGAACTGTAGTGTGAACCACCACAGTACTCACAATAGTAAAACTGTTGAGTCTGGCTTGGTGTATCTTGATACGAAGCATCATTGAAATTTGGGTAATATGATTCTTGCTCGTATGAATGTGATGGGTAATTGGAAAATTTTGAAGAGTCGTTGAATGAGTTCTGATCAGGATCATAAGCAAATGAATTACTCGACCCACAAAACAAACAACTCCCGTTTTGAATATCATTACCACATTGTACACATGTACACCAACGACATGGAAAACCGAAAAGCGGCTTACCACAACCGACACAAGGAACAAAATCTGGAGGTGGGACAAGTGGTGTGCTCTTAGAGCTAGGAATTTCCACCACTTCCGTTATGGTCTCGGGTTTTTGTTTTTGATAAATGTGAAGATTAGGCAAGTCGTGCTTTTCAGTTACTGCCCTAAGCTCAGTACGTTTGCTTGACAAACTTTTAACCGTAAACCGTGAAAGGTTAGGATCAATTCTTGATGGTTTAGGAGCAATTGTGAGCTTAGATTTTTGGACAACCGTAGGTTGGACGTATTTAGCACTTTCATTGTCAGAGGAAAGTACCGGGTCCTTTGTTACCTTGGTTTCTCGTTCCATTTCCCTCACCGGAAAGGGAATAGGGATCGATGGTCCATCATGATCAACACGACATCTCGATATTTTTGACAAGGCCATAAGTTTTTCAACATTGATCTTAAAGGCCCTTAATTCAAAGAAATCGTCATAGAGAGATGTCATTTAGAATTATACATGAGAGGGGTATAAGAAGGTAGAATCAAATGGATAGAGGGTAAGGAAAAATATTTTTGGGTTTTTATGAAAAGATATGAACAAGGATGGATAAATATACAGTGAGGTGAATTCCAAACTCACTAATCAGCAAACCGTTTTTAAGAAAAACGCGCACAACCTCCCCGGCAGCGGCGCCAAAATTTGATTGGCTCCAAACGGTCAACTTAAATTGACCAGGGATGGTCAACAAGGTCAAACAGCTTAGAGTCAATGCTCCGCGGAATATAGTGGTTTTCCCGGGTCGTTGTGTCCCGACGAGGTGTGATGGTTAACAAACGGGTTTGTGATCGGGTGAATCTAGACGGGAAGGGGTTTATGAGTGAATAAACTAAGGAATCTAAAAAGAAATAGCTTAAACAAGCTATATGAACAAGACTGGAAAGTTGGAAAAACCAAAAACGTTTAAAACTAAAAACGCGTACGTTCAATTTAAATTTACGCGAACGTACAAAATAAAACGCGAGTTTTGGTAAAATAAAATACTTACAAAGATGAAATTCACATTTTTACAATCCTAATAATAAAATAAACTTTTTGGAAAATTAAAATTAATTTTTACACTATTATTATTAATTAAATACTATTTAATACTTATTATTAATATTTAAAATACTTAAATATAATATAATATTAATTTAATACAAGAAAAATGAAAATTATATTTCTAAAATTATAAAATAACTAAAAACAAATTTTAAAATTAAAAATATGTATTTTTGTCTTTTTGTGATTTTTATATTAATTAATTACTAATTAAATATTAATTACCTAATTAAACTATTTTAAATTATTAAAAATAGAAAATGAACAGTAGAAATTATGAGAAAATTCCTAAAATTATTTTACATTATATAAAAGCTAGGAAAAATATAAAAACTAGGGTTTACTTTATAAAAATTAATTATGCTATTTAAAACTTAATTATTAATTAAAAACTAATATTAAATCTAATAAATACCAAATGATAAAATAAAAATCTGATAAAATTAATAAAATTACTTTAATATAAAAGGTGATTAAGAAAAATATAAAAAAGCTAAGTGCTTAACAAAAATTTAAAAATGAAAATTAAAATTTAAATTACATTAAATAGAAACTATCACTTATTATTAAATTAGTTTTTCTTGATTTTTCTTTTGGAAACTTGTTTTATACCTAAAAACATGAAACTTTTATAAAAACAACTTTTGTGGAAATCAAAAATAAGCAAAGTACAAGCTTTTTGGCTCAACAGTTGACTTTTGTTGACAAAAGATGGAAATAAGCTAAAATGAGCTTGTGTGGGGTCCACTATGGGTGATTCAGGTCCAAATAACTTATTTGGACATGATTAAGCTGGAAAAAGCAAAGAGGTACCACAGAATAAGCCAATGAAACAAAATAAGCACTTGCTTATTTGTTTCAACTCAGAAAATGGGACAAGCTTTTGTGCCTAATTCAGGTGGGGTCCACAGGGTTTCAGGTCAAACAAAGGGTCAAAACTAAGAGCCTACCAGGGGGGGGTTGAAAGAAGCTAAGTGGGGCCTGTGGGACCCACTGTGGTGGCCACAAACCACCACCAAAGGTGGTGGTTTGGCTGATGTAACTGCTGCAGCAGGGGTATACTCCCCCCTGCAAGTGACTTTGATCCAAAGTGGGGCCCAGCACAAAATTCACAAAAATAATGGGAAGCAAGGATCTTAAAGTAAAGCTGGGGGACTATGATTAGGAACAAGTTTCAAGGTCTCAAACCTTATACAAAAGTCTAAACAAATCACCCAAGAAATGGGTTTTCAACTGATTTTGACTTTTCAAGTAAACTTGGTTTGTTGACTTTTTTGAGCTTTTGCTGATTCTAAATGACTGATTAGGCTAAGATAAGCTAAATTAAGGACAATTTATACTAAAGTACAAGTTTATGCACTGATATGGTGGGTTGTGAGTCTCAAATCCCCAACAGTGGACTGTTGGGGGAATTACAATTGTCATTTGACTTTCTTGTGTTTGAAATGCAAATTTCTTGGTTTACTCAGCTCTGTTATGACCTAAGGAATCTAGTTGTGAAAAGAAACAAACCATTTAACCAATGAGACAGTTGAAACTAAGCTGAACCAAACACCCCCTTAAGAACCTGATTTGAAATTTTATGAAGCAAAGGGTGTACTGAGGCTATAAAACAGGTACCTAATAACTAATTGAGATTAAATATTCCTAAATAAGCATAGAAAACATAACCTAACACCACAGACACTTGATTCTTAAATACACTAATTTGACAGTTAAACTAGGAAAGGTAAACATTATGAATTTTAATGAACAAAAACCACATTTTAAGCATTACTATCAGTGATACACACCTGAGAAACACATAAGTACAAAAATAAGCATGTATTAAGCTCCAGAACAGTAAAAAGCAAATAATTGAGATTTAAGAGCTTACAATTGATAGTGCATAGAACATGTAACCAAGACCCACAACTGTCCTAAAGCTTCCCAAATAAGCCTCTAACCCAAGGAATTCCTTAATCCATCATACTTTACTGTTCCTCCTTTTTCTTCATAGATTTTTGATTTATTTGCTATTTATCTTTTATTTTTGGTATTTTTTTGTTTTTCTTATCTAAAAATGATTTAACTGCTGTTTAATCTTTAAACTCTTAAATATAAGCTTGAATTAGTTTAAAGAAACAGGAAATGCCAACTCTTGACAACATAAGCTAAAATGGAATTTGCATAAGAAAAATTGGATAAACTGATTTTTAAACTAGAAACTTGAAATTGGAGCTTGAATTAACTTTAAATTACACTGAGAAGTCTTAATACAATATTTTTAATCTAAGAATTACACTAAAAATGAGAAATCATATTAAAACTAATAATACAACCACTACTGAAAACTACTCCATTCTAGTCAGTCCATCTCTGTTCTTTTTTCTTTCTTTTATAGGCTTCCAGGTGTCCCTTAGAGTTTTCCCACTTCTATTTAGAACCATAGGATGACAGGAATTCATCTTGGTCGTTGGTGAAGTTTTTGGCGGGAAATGGGTATTTGACAGGTTAGTGGTTTAGGTGAGGGCAGGGTAGGGATATTTAATGAGGAGGTGAGTTGGTGGGACAAAAGGGAGTGTTGGTGAGGATTTGGTGGAGATAGCATGGAGGAGGGGGAAGTTTCCCTGGTTTTGAGGGGGTGTGTTGGGAGGTTAGGGGTGAGTCAAACCTAGGTTTGACTGTGTTTTAAAATAAAACGGGGTTAAGGTTTTGGGCTTGAAGTGGTTGGGCTTAGGGGTGTTATTTGGATCAGGTAAGGGTGTTGGGTTTGTTTATTGGATTTGGTTGGGTTTTATGTAACAAAGGGGTCCGTTTGGCTTATGTTATAACAAGGACCAATTGTGTAATTTATGCAAACCAAAGGGACTGATTTTGTAATTTTCCAAAAATACTCATAAGGTCTTTTCCTGCCAAGTTTCATTAATACATGGACAAAAAGATATATTTTTTATTTTGAAATTCACAGGGACCAAAATTGTCATTTTTCAAAAGTCCAAGGACCAAACATGTAATTTCCTCAAAATTTTCATCCAGGGATTAAAAGTGACAAATGTGAATTCCCAAGGATCATATTTGACTTTTTCTCCAAAATTGCACTCCCAGGGGCCAAAACTGCCAAAATCTGAAAGTACAGGGACTAAACTTGTAATTTCCAAAACTTTTGAGAATTTTCACCAAAGGACTAAATATGACAACTTATGATTTTAAAAGGACCTTTGGTGATAATTTTCCATATTTTGAATATCCAGGGACTAGTTTTGACAATTTTTGAAAGTTGGGGGACTGAAACTGCCAATTTTGTAAACTTTGTACGTTTTTCATTTGTTTTTACTCTTTTTGCATCTAAAACATATAAAACACAATTTTGAAATATTTTCAGTATTTTGATGCATTTCTGAGTGTTTTTGTATGTTTTGCAGTTCATATTTGACCAAAAATGATGAGTGTATGAGCACTCATCAGTGCTCCCCCTCGTTCGATGGCACCAAGGGATCGAGATATGGAATGCTCGCAAGAAAAATATTAGAAGCACAAGCATATATAGAAGAATATGCAATATACAATTAACAAGCATAGCAAACAAATATTAAGGATACATAACAATTAATTCAAAGTGATTATGTTAAAGATCCTAATTTACCAAAGAGAGCCATCGGACTTGCTTGTAACAAAAGGTTGGTTGATTCGTATTTGAAAGTGAAAATCATAAGCATATAGTATGCTTAGATGGTTGATGATGGAGTGTTTGGAATGAAGATGGTTGAGTTAGGGTAAGGTTGTTGGATTAATGGAGGTATATGTTTGGGTCATGAATGTTGGAGAGTTTGGTGGTGGAGAATTTGTAGCGGAAGAGGTTGATTAAGGTTTTGGATGTTGTTCAAGTGAGGGTATTGGATGTGATCTAGTGAGAAGATATTCAATCCAAGTGAAGTGTTCATTGAAAGTAATGGTTTTTAGGAGAAAGATGCAACAAGGTAAATTGTTGACATGTTTTTCAACTTGATTCAAGTTGTAGGGTGATGAAGGAGAGCTCGAGGAAAGTTGTTCCAAGTTGCATTGAGCAAGGTGTAAGGCAAGAAGAGCACAAAGCTCATGGGCTTCCTTGAGTTCTTCAATGAACTTCAAGTGTTCGGAGGAAGGTGATGATGGTGGAGTGTGGTTGTTATTAGGGATGGATGATTAGACATCCAACATGGGGATAACATGTGTTTTGGTAGGAGGTGGTGGTGATACTCTTGGTGGTGGAGATATTTGTGAGTTTGGGTAATCATGAATGGATGAAGTTATGGAAGAGTAGGATGTTTCATGAGTGGAGGATGTCTTAGATGGTGGATTGGTAGGTTGAACAAAATGTGAGGTGTTAGGAATGAGATTAAGATTGTTGTTTTGAGATTGAACATGCTCTTCATATGGCTTATGTGGGTGAGATGAAGATGTATTTTTGGGAACAAGGATGGATGTTTGGTTATTATGATGAGGTTTGTGAACAGGTTCATTTGAGAGAACATGAGGTTTGTGTATCATGAAATATGGTTTGACCTTCATGAGTTAAGTTGTAGTGGTGATGACACACTTTGTAGAGTGTAGGGAATAGTTATATGGTTGATTTTTTTTTTTTTTTTTTTTTTTTTTTTTTTTTTTTTTTTTTTTGAGGATGACTAGGTGGAGTTATTGGTGAAGATGGGAAATGAGTATCAAGTGATGTGATTGGTGAGAGTGAAAGAGCGATGTTCATGGAAGGGATTTCTTGGTAGGAGGGTGTTATAGATGATGCATTAGGAGATGAAATTTGAGGTTGAGGTGAGTAAAGGTTATGAGGTTTGAGTGTGTAAAGGTTTTGATGTTTGAGTGTAAGGTTGAAAGATATGAGGTTTGAGTGTGTAAAGATTATGAGGTTTGAGTGTAATGTAGAAGGATATGGGTGAGTAAAGGTTGTTGATATGTAATGTTGGTAGGAAGGAGAGAGAGGTGTTAGGTATGTAATGTTGAATACATAGGAGGAATTTGGTGTTGGATGTTTGACAACATCATTTGGTTTGACGGGATTTTAATGGAAGTTAGGCTTTCTTCTCCAAACGGGTTTCTTAGTGGTTTTGGTTTAATGGGAGAGGAAATGATGAGATGAGTGGAGATTGAGAGGAATGAGAGTGTTTATAATGTAGGATCAAGGATGGATAAACTTTGATGGAGGGTTTAGGATAGAATAGGTTTGTGAATTTTGGGAAGTGTGGGATGAAATGGGCTAAAAAGTAGAAAAAGGAAACAACACCTTCGACCATCAGATGGTCGGTCCCCTTAATTGGAGGCCGGTCCCCTTAATAATTAAGGGGGTCACCTTATGATTTAAGGGGGCCGCCCATCTGGTGATTCCCAGATTGCCAGAAAAGGGTTTTTGGTAGTGAATTGCAGAAAGGTTGTGTTTTTGGTTTCAAACAAGTCCAACTCTTTGAGGCAATTAAACATATATTAATTTTGTAGGCAATTATGTAGCCAAAGCATGTTAACCAAAGACATTAAGTAAACAAGCAATTTCATCTAGCATTCAAACATATTCATCTAGCAAGTAAAATATAAGTGCTAGGAAACAATACGCAACATCAGGTATTTCATAACTACATGACTAGGAGGATTAATCCTAATGTGTATCAATGTGCAATAAGTGGGTAGTTATGATAGTATGGGTTTCTAGACTTGTTACAAACAAAGTCTTAATAGACAAACTAGGGTCCTCTTGATTTGATTTAGTTCACTTATAAGTGTCATTTATATAAATATAGATGACAAATATGAGATCACCATGCATGATTTAAAGAGAAATTTTAAGCATTATTCAACAATGTTTGAAAGTAGGTTTTCATGTAGATGTGAGAGTTATTTGAATAAAATAGATTGGGTTTTACTTCAAAATGTGTTAATGAAAGGTAAAGAAAATTTTCCCAATCTTTGGTTTTGATCAAAACAAAATTGTAGATATTGATAATGAAAACATCTTATTTAAAAATGGGATAGTTATTTGAAAAACTATTTCCAAAATGTGAGGTTTTTGCATAATTTTAAAGATATTAGATTTTTGACAACAAATATCATTAATCATATATTTTAAAAGATGTTTATTAAAGATCTCATGCTCAAGAGGATTGGTTAAGCCTACTATTATCTCATGCTATCGTTTTTACATATCCCATGATCCTAAAGGAAGTGAAGACGATAATTTATATGATAGATGTGAGAGTGTTGAATGGGGTATAACCTAACATCTATAGTTCCTTTGTTTTCGCACACTTATCTAACTTAATGCCATAGTCTACAAGAGCTTGTTTCATCCATAGTTTTCTTACGCGATGGATCTAATCCTACTTCTATATTAACGATTGATCCACTTAACTCATTTCACTTCACCACCATGAGTTTGCTAATAGTGGATATAGAAGATTTCCATTTTCTATTATGTTCGGCAATGAACAATTTCATCTTATTCCTAGGAAAGTCAACTAATGATGTTTCTAGGTTATAAGAATATAAGCTATTATGTACGTATATATGTTTAAGAGTTACAAACAATATATATGTATAGCTAAGCATGCAAATTATAGCGATGAATTTAAAAGAAACGCGTACATTTTAGTCTTCAATGGATTTTCTTCAAGCACTTCGAGTGACAATGTTGACTTATAGAAGTCATTAGTAGATGAGATTCCAACTTCTTCGAAGAATGACAACTTAGCCACTTGGTCCCCATTGTCTTATTGGTCCAAAGTTGTTTGGTCCAAACATATTCAACATTTTGCTAGGATGCATGTATGGTGGTAATATTCCCCAAGAATTGTAACTTGGTTGATAATTCCACATTTGATGACTAGTATTATTGTAGTTTTGTCTATTTTGGTTTCTTCTAGGTTGAGGTGTTTTAGATCGAGTATGAAGATTATTTGGTTTTCTTGGTGCTGGAGTTTTAGATCTTAATTTAGGTTTAAAGGATCCTACTTCAGTCTTTAAGGATGGTTTATAAAAAGTTTTTACTTTTTCATCATTCGCAATGGGTATTTTTCTATCTTTTGTAAGTATATAGTTAGGTTTTGATTCTAATGATTTTTGTTTAGTAGATTCACATTCAAACTTTATACTTTTATTTTCACTAGTTGAAACATTAGTTGAGGTTAATCCTAGACCGGTTTTATCTCCCGAAAGTTTCTTGAACACTTATTATTTTCTTAAGTGGGTTACTACTATTTTTAAACTTGTCAAGTTTGAAAATTTCATCTTTAAGTTTTTCGTTTTCATTTTTAACCTCTATGCATGTTTTACATTCTATAAAAACTTCTTTTCCTTTTTCCAAATGTTGTAGTTTAATTTTTAATTCGAGTACTTCATTTTCTAATAGATTATTAATATGTTTTAGTGACTTATTTTTAGCTATAACCTCTTGACCTAATTTGCATAACCTATTTTATTCACTATCTAGGTCTTTTTCGTCTAATGATAAATTTTCATCATTAAAGTATTCGGTTTCGGAACGTACCACGTTTGATGTCTTAGCCATAAGACACTTCTCCTCTTTTGTTATTTCTTTCTCATCGTCATCGCTATCACTCCAAGCTCCTCCAACAAACGCCTTTTGATTTTGATCTCTTGACATCATTGGACATTTTCCGATGAGATGATTTGGATCACCACATTTGAAGCACTTCCTTTCACTTTTGCCATTTTTGTCATCTTTATTTCTTTGGTATGCATTCCTTTTATCATGCGGTTGTCTTACGAATCTTCCTCGCCTTTTGAAGAATTTCTTGAAGTCTCTTACAGCCATCGCATATTCTTCGTCATCTCTTTCGGAGGTTGAGCTATCCTCGTTACTAGTTTCCTTCCTGGCTTTCAACGCAATTGACTTGCTTTGCTCTCTTTTTCCATTGACCATCTCGGAGTCTTTCTTTATTATTGCTTCGTAGACTTTCAGGATGCCGATCAACTCATCAAGTTGAAGAGTTGACAAGTTCTTCGATTCTTCAATCGCCGTAACTTTAGCTCGCCATTTTGGATGAAGAGCCCTAAGAAATTTCCTAACAAAATTCTTACTAGAAAAATTCTCATCAAGTGCTTTTAAACTTGTGATGATAGTGTTAAACCTAGCAAAAGCATTATCTATTGATTCCTCCTCCGGAATCGTGAATTGTTCATATTGTTGAACAAGAAGATCTATTTTGTTATCTTTAACTTGACTATTACCTTGGTGAGTGATTAGTAAAGAATCCCAAATTTCTTTTGCGGTTTTACACATAAAAATTCTTTCATATTCTTTGCGTGGTAACGCATTATAAATAACCATTTTAGCCTCATTATTCTTTGCTAGTTTCTTTTTCAAATCATCATTTTATTTTTCAAAAGATACAATTTCATCCATTTTAGTTTCAAAATTATATTGAATAGGGGGAAAATCACCAAAGGTAATGACATGCCAAAGATCAAGATCTTTTGATTTCACATAAGTTTCGAATCTATTTTTCCAATAAAGAAAACCATCACTTTCAAATAGTGGTGGTCTTTGCATAGATTGCCCTTCTAAATATTTTTCAGATTCCATAGATCGTTTCAAGTTTTAAAATACAGTTTATTTTAAAAATCTTGTTTAACGTAGCTCTGATGCAAATTGTGGAAAACTAGAAGGGGGGTTGAATAGTTTTACGTCTTTTTAATTTTATTATGAAAACTTAGTTTAGTTTTAAAACCTTGTTTACTTTTAAAACTTTGATTCGATCTTATGTGAACTCAAATCTTGAACAATATGAACAACTATATCTAAGTATGAACAATAATAATAATGTAAGCTAAGTATGTGAAATCAACACATGCATAATATAAACAATTGTAGCTATATACGAGAAATAAGTAAGTAAACGTTTATTATGTAATCCTTAATTATATGTTGTTTGAAAACTATACTTGATCGAAATGATCAATTATATGTATGTTATCTTTTTAGTTTAATTGTAAAGACTTTGTTTTGTGAATGAAACTTTTGTTTGATCTTTAAGTGAAATCAACACTAGCACTATATGAGCAACTATATATATATATATATATATATATATATATATATATATATATATATATATATGTGTGTGTGTGTGTGTGTGTGTGTGTGTGTCTACGAAAGTAATAACGATATAAGCAAGATAATAAGTATGAGATGGAAAGATCAAACCACGAGACAAAGCATTTATAGTGGTTCGGCTACAAGGACACCTTCCTTGCCTTACTCCACTCCCCGAGTCACCAACTCGAGAGTTTTCTTCACTATGTCAACAAGCTCCCTTATGGCGGAGAAAACCTTACACACCAATACACACCACAACTTATTCACACCTTTTACACAACTACTTCATACCTAGTCACTACTTAATCACAACACTACTTCTTCACAACTATCTACTTCACAACAATCTTCTTCACAACTATCTACTTCCCAACTTCTCTATTTCACAACTATCTACTACACAAACTCTCTATCTACACACCATGCTAATCTACCTTCTATCAAGTATTCACAACTAGTTACACAAAGAAATAGATATAATGGATGATGCTCTAACAACTTGGATGTGGAGGTCACAACAAGTTGTAATACTTCTTCTCTGGGTAGATTGAAGTATTCTTCTCTTGCACTTGAAAGGTTGAGGCATGGTTCACTTTGAAACAAAGATTAATGTATATATGATCAAAGGATTTTAGAGAATAGAAATGAGATCTAGAACAGAAAGTTTTGGGGTGCAAAAGGTGAGAAAAATCTGTGGAATGAATCAGTATTTATAGGGGAAAAAATACTATTTGGGAGCGTGGGCGGTCCCCTTAATAATTAAGGGGGCTGCCTAATAAAAAAATATTTTTTCTTCAAATTTTTGTCTTTTTGTGAGGGAGGTTTTTCCTGAAGAATGAAGACGTTTTTTGGGTAGAAATTTGAATTCAAAATATTTATTTTGAATAAAACATTTCTTATAAATACAAAAATGTTTTGTATAAGTTTAAAAATATTTGTCCCACTTTAATAAAATGTAAGGTTTGTAAAAATAAAAATTCCTTTGATCATAAAATGCATTAGACACTTTGTTTATTCATACCTTAAGTGATTTGGATGCTAAAGTGAATATTTACGACTAAATACTTGTTTACATCATAATTTGTAGTTCAATGAGTTTACGTTTTGTGATTATCAAAACATAGAGATATCGATATATGTTAATAACGTTTTTAGGCATTATTTATATCAACATTCGTGACCATCTTTTTGTTAGGACTTCTCACACTAGGAGAACCCGAGGAGGAGAGGAAGTAGCCAAATACCCCTTTGGAATGGAGCTCAATGAGTTGAGACCTCAATTCTTGAAATAGGAGGAGATCATTAGGGCCAATGTCATTAGCACCTTAGGAAATAGAGACCATATCAACACTTGTATCTCCTACATGCTCTATAGTGTTTCCACCCGACAAACCTTCAACTTAGCCTACTACATTGCCAAAAGGATGGAAAACATCTCAGTTCAAGGTACCACCGCTCTTCCATACGGGATGCTTCTCACCCGTCTCTTTAGGTTTTGTGAACCCATTCCTCCAACTCCTAGAGGTTGTCGCCTAGATTATCCTCTCATCCCTCACACCTTTGTGCCATTGAGTGATGAGCGAGTCTACAAAGCCAAAGGTAAACATCCTCACCCTCCAACCACATCATCATCATCCTCCATGTGTGAAGACGCCAATCTGCCAAACTCTAGGCTCCCTCCTCTTGAGTACCTCTCATAACTTCCAGCCATTGAGAATGAGTCGGAGGAGTACAAACAGACCAAAGGCATGTGGAAATGCTTTGGGAGATATCTTGGGAAGATCTACAAGAAGGTGAACAAGAAATAAGCGAGATAAGAGGGTGTTTGGCACAAGAGTGCATTTAAACAATTTGGTCATCAAAACAATGTTATGTTATGATTTTATGATGTCTTAGGATGATATTATGTTGTTGGATTATGTGTGAACTAGCCAAATTTGCAAGGGATAAGAATTTGGTATTATGCTATTTTCACTTTTCGGCCAAATTTTTGAGTGCTAGAATCGCTCTTTCAAACTATATAGGTAAGCGTGCTTCTGCCTACAATTTTTGTTTCTTTCATCTACAAAAAATTGATTGCTTAAGTTTTAGGAAAAATTTTGAAATTCGGAAAACTCACGTGCTCGTAAAATGCACTCTGTCTCGATTCTGAAGCTCCACGGATACGGCGGAACCCAATTTTTGGTTCCGTTCGTTATCCTACTTGGTTCCTCCAAGTTTTCTGCTGACGGATACGGCGGAACCCGAAAATGGGTTCCGTCCGTGTTGTCGCTGGGTTCCGCCACTCATCAGCAAATTTTGCTTCTTGAATTTTCTGAATTTTTCTAGCAATCCTTAGGATCCAAACTTGCTTCCTACATGCTAGTTAGTATTTATCAGTAATTCTAGAGCTATCTAATCACCCATTAACCTATAGCATCATCATTCCCGCCAAAATTTCAAATTTCTCTTAACTACCCCAAGGAACCTTTCTGATACAAGCAAGGAACCATTCCTTTGGTTCCTCCCAATCCGTGGAACAACCTGACAACATGTATCTACCATGATCACATAGCATTTACTTCCCCACTTAGTCTTTCACTCCATCCAACTCCATTGGATTGACTTCGAATGATTTGACAATTTCTTGGAACTCTTCCATATGATTAGAAACCTCCAATATTGTATGGATCAACATCAAATCCAAACACCAATTTCCATACCTTGCTCTTCCTATAAATTGATCAACAATGCACACATCCAATTCACACCACCACCTTCACTTCTCTTAATCTCATACTTCTAATCCTACCAAAGTCTTGCAATGACAAAATCCACCACCTCATCCGAATCATCAAGACCAATTAGGAGAACCGCTAGAATAAGCGTCAAATCTTGTTGTTTCAACAAAACCATCCAAGTTAGCTCATCATCATCTAGTGATTCATCCCTCAATATTTAATCACCCATCAATGATAATAACTTCCTAAACCTTGCTACTCCAACACCATCTCCAAACACTTGCATTGCTAACAAAATCACCACTCCTCAACCAACCATAACTCCAAGTGATCCAACACCACCTTCGGCACCTAGTCAACCTTCAAAAACTCCATCACCTCAATCACCAAAAATGACACCAATGGAACTCTTCAAAACACCACCAACGTCACCACATCCATTTATGGAAACTTTGGATGACCTTCCACCAAGATCATCAAATCCACCACCATTGCCACTTTTTGATACTATGGAACAAATGGAAACTCAACAACAACCTAGGTCTCAACCAAGTAACCCATTGTAGGAAAAACCTCATCAACCATCGCTAATAGAGCGTTTGGCTTACAAGCATGCTAGACCTTCCATATTTCTACAAGATCAAGATCCTCCTCATCAACAACCATTGTTGTTTCATCCAATCTACAATGACATCCACGGTCCTCTTTATGGAGAACCAAGCTTTCATCATCATGATCAGCAACAACAATCACCTCATGACTCTTACAACCGGTTTGAATCCATATTTCCTACTTATGAGGAAATTGAAGCTTCCTTGTGGACCAAATCTCCAAACACTCATGAAGAACTCAACACTCGCTTGGAAAGCCTCTATGCTTTCAAGCACATGATTGATTCTTATCTCACTCAAGCCACGGATTTCCAAACCGCAATGTACTCATCCATTGTAGGAAACCGACACACATCTCAACCATCCACCTTTGCTGCCGCAATAACAAATGTTTCCACCACCACCAATGATCCACCACCTCCAAACCAAGTTTCACAACCACCACCTCCTCGCCATGATTGCACCATGTGCGAAAGAACCACTCACATAAGTGAGGGATGTAAAATCTTGGTAATTCAACTTCAAGATGAAATGAGGTTTATCCTTAACCACATCTTGGAGCGTCTTAACGCCATCTCTCACTTGCCTCAAACCTAGAGCATTCTTAGGATCAAATGATGGTAGAATCTCACTTAGGACCCTTTTCATTTGTAGGTGTAGTTGTCATTTCACTTGTTTGTTTTTTTATCTTCTCCAATAGTAGACTTTTTTCAATTCTTTAGGTTTGACTATTTATAGTCAAAATTTAAATTTTACTTGAAATTTAATGGTTCTACTGATGCGTGGGAATTGCGCCAGGCTTTACCTCTCGAGGGATCTCGAGAAGCTTACAACCCCCACCAGGCAGTGTACCTGGTCATTGTAGTATAGTATAGTGACAAGTACCGGGGGATTGATCGTTCAACTCAGGAATAGTGTCGCTAGGATTAGAAAACCTAAAAACTAGGTCTAGAGGTGAGGGATGATTCTTTTTGTATTTTTATATTTTTTGGAAAGCAAGTAAAAATCTCGGGTATTGGAAGAGTGGGCGGAATTAGTTGTTAATCAACTAACCCAATAACTAAGATGCAATAAAAAAATAACAAAAATGAAAATAAAACTAAATTACTAATATGGTGTGAACAATATATGGGAGAATGGTGTTTACTTAGATTTCACTACTCCCTAGATATCTTTTACAGGTTAATTACTTGTTACAGTTGCGTGGATGACAGGTTATATTCCTTAATACCAATCATGGGGTGACGTACTTACTTCCCCAATTCTATAAGCTCCTACTTCACTCCTATGTCGAGCCTGCAAGAAGCTCCTAACATGGGATCACTAGAATTCGCTCATGCATTAAATATAACCATAAAAACCTAGTACACATCGGTTCATGTTTCTTAAGACGTTCAAGCAGGTTACACAATGGAGATCTGCCAGTTTTCTTAAGCCTAACATTGAAATCATTCATCTATTACAACTATAAACAAGCAATCAACCTATAATCAACATCTAGGTTTCATTACATCTAAGCAAACACACAAAAGATCTAGCTGTAAGATATATTCAAACAACTGATAGACATATTGAATGAATTGAAAGGATACTTATCTCAATTGAACATGAAGGGTTTCAAGGGGTGAAAACCCTTGAAAATACTGTTACAAACGAGCTAGGGTTTATTAGGTTCGACCCTAAAATTCTCCACACAAGTTCCTCCTTTAATGAATGAAAATTAGAAAAGTATATATAGATTTCATGAGGTGACGGCGTCAAGAGGAAAGTTCTGACGCCGTCATCTCGCCGCCAAAAATCTTCTTGGATTACCTAGATCCAGATCTGACGCCATCATGTGTATTTCTGCTCTTGGCCGTCACCACTTTTACTCTTGACGCCCTTGTTCTGACGCCGTCATCTACTGTTCCCAGCAAGGAGAATTAAGACTTTGCCGTTTTCTTCACTTTTATGCTCCAAAAACGTCCAAAATGCTTCCTTTTCCAGAATTCACTCCCAAAGTACCTAAAATCACAAAAGGAACGATTTAGGGCAATATTTGATCAAATAAATTCCAATTCCGGCTTAAATGACCCCCTAAAAACGAACCATTTTTCGCTTCATCATATACCCTTACACTTGAGATTTGCTTGTCCTCAAGCAAATGTGCTTTTATTCTAATCAAAATTCAAGTTAGGGGTCATTTAACACTAATATAAAAGTAATTACAACAAATAATCGTTCCACTAAAGACCAAAGACAAGCACGGAGGTCATATACTAACACCTCACAAATAGTGTTTAGATACTCACATCTCTCGAGTGTAATAAAGTATATATCACAAAATGGAAATGGAAAATATCTCTCACTAACTGTCATAGCAAAATAGATTACCATAGGCTTGGGAAAGAATCAAACCTCCACCACATGGCGTAAGCACCTAGGATAAATGATGAGTGCTCAAACACTCATCATTTTTGATCTAATCTGAACTGCAAAACATACAAAAACACTCAGAAATGCATCAAAATACTGAAAATATTTCAAAATCGTGTTTTATATGTTTTAGATGCAAAATGAGCAAAAACAAATGAAAAACGTATAAAGTTTGCAAAATTGGCAGTTTCAGTCCCCCAACTTTCATAAAATTACAAAACTAGTCCCTGGATATTCAAAATATAGAAAATTATCACCAAAGGTCCTTTTACAATCATAAGTTGTCATATTTTGTCCTTTGGTGAAAAATTGGAAAAGTTTTGGAAAATTACAATTTAGTCCCTGGAGTTACAGATTTTGGCAGATTCAGTCCCTGGTGGGATAGTTTTTAAAGGAAAATCATTTTTTGCCCTTGGAAAATCAAAATGTATCACAAATAGTCCTTGGGTGAAATTTTCAGAAAATTGCAAGTTTAGTCCCCGATGTTTGGAAATTTACAAATTTGGTCCCCGGGAAATTTTGAAAAATGAAAATGCAAAAAAATGGTTTTTGAAATATTGGTGATTGGCAGGTTTGATCCTTATGGTTACTTTTGGCAAATTACAAAATCAGCCCTCAAACTTTGGAAAATTACTAAATTGGTCCTTGTGATTTAATTTTTACAAAACCAAACGGATCCTCTTGTTATTTTCTCATCCAATCCAGCCCACTCACACTACCCTACCCAATCCCAAGCCCAAAACACACACCCAGGCCCACTCCCAAAATATATCACTCACCCCGTTTTTATAATACCTAGTCAACCCCTTTGACCCCTCCATCCTCAAACAATACCACGTGAACCCTGCTGCTCCTAGCCTGCAACCCACACCAACACCATCATTCATCCCTACCTCCTCAACCCTGCAACACTCCAATCCAATTCACCTTTCCACCAAAAGACTCCAAACCTTGCCCCCCCATGCCAAAAGCTAACTGCCAAAGTACTTCCCCAACTTTTTCCGCCAAAAAAGGATTGAAAGGCTGGGATCAAATTAATCTAATCCAAGGGATGAGAAGAAGCTCAGAGGAAAGAGACAAAGAAGACAGGATGGAAACCCTAGAGTTTTAATATATATATATAGATAATGTGTATGCCATTTTTTTGGCAGTTAGGTTTTGATGAGTGTCTAAATACTCATCATTTTATACCAATCTGAGCTGCCAAAACATCCAAAAACACTCAAATATGCATCAAAATACTTAAAATATCTTAGAAGTGTGTTTTATATGTTTCAAATGCAAAATATGCAAAAACAGATGAAAAACGTACAAAGTTTGCATAATTAGCAGTTTCAGTCCCTCAAGTTTCATAAATTGGCAAAACTAGTCCCTGGTTATTCTAAAACTTGAAAAAGTCATCAAAGGTCCTTTTTAATCATAAAGTTACACATTTAGTCCTTTGGTGCAAAGTTTCACAAAATTACAAGTTTAGTCCCTATACTTTGGATATTGACAGAAATGGTCCCTGGGATGTTAAAAACTTTGAGAAAAATTAATTTTGGTCCTTGTATTACTAATCTTTTGCAGAAATGGTCCTTGGTGTGAAGTTTGGTGAAATTACATAATTAGTCCCTCAAGTTTGGCAGTTTGTCAGTTTTAGTCCCTGGGCATAAAAAAATGAAAATTATCAAAAATACCCTTGTACTATTCACATGTGACAATTTAAACCCTTATTATGAACTTTGGGAAAATACCAATTCATACCCTCAACTTTGAACAAATTACAAAATTGGTCCCTATGTTACATAAACCAAACGGACTCTTTATATTATTACCACCAAAACCAAAAACTAAACCCAAATAATAATCCAAGCCCACCCTTTTATTTTTTCTTTGGCCCATGTGATATCCCAGCCCAATCCATCCCTGGTATTAAAACCAGTCAAACCCCGGTCAACCCACAAAACCACCCCAGCCTTCCTTTTCCCTCCCAAACCACCACTTCCACCACTGCAACTCAATACCACCTCACCACCCAGCTGTCCTACTCACTACCCTCCACCTCCACAAACCTCCAAAACCCCTAATAACCTCTCCACGCAAAGCTACAGTGGCCCAAGACTTTTGGCGCCAAGTTGCTCATTTAAATGGCCAAGATGAGTCAGACCTTATCAACGGTTCAGAATTGGTGGGAAATGACCCAGTGGGTCCCACAAACCCTGGAAATGTCTACAAAAGAGAAAAGAAGCAGTGATGAAAGAGTATTAGTGTAGTCTTAGAATAAAGTAGTCGTAGGTAGTGTAAACTCTTAATTCAGTTGTAATTTCAAATAAAATAGTTTGTACTCAGTCAATTTCATGTACCTTAATCTTTAATTAAAGTTAATTTCAAGTTTCATTTGCTGTCTCAGTTTATGCAAGTTTCTTATATTTCAAAAATCTCAAAAAGTAATTGTTGTTGTTAGTTGTAGTTAAATCAATTCATAAGCTCTTATAAGCCCTGACAAAGCTTAAATAAGCTTTGGAAAACCTCAGTTATCTGTTTAGTTCACAAAAGAAAAATACTTAAAAAATTAGAATAAAATAGTGAAAAATAGAAAAATCTAGTTACAAGCAGTTTGGAAGCAAGGAGCAGGGTGTCATTTGGATGAACATGGTTTAGAATCCTATGGGGGATACTAGGTTATGATCACTGGTTCACTTTTGTTCTCAGTCCATTTTCCATTGTAAGCTAAATCTCAATTTTTAGCTTATCTAGTTTTTATTGTTTCTTTAGTATAATTTTACTTCCAATAGTGTAATTGTCATTCACTTAATCTGTTTTAGTAAGAAAAATCATAGTTATAGTTTAATAATTACAAGTTTTAGTGTAAGCATAGTCTTAAAGGAGTGTTTGGATTATCTGTTTAGGCCTTGTTCATGATTGTTATTGTTGTTACTTCTGGTTCAAATAGGTTACTTAGGTCCCAAATAGAATAGTTCAACTCAGTAGTCAAGTGGAATAACACTAGAAAGTCAAAATCACCTTCAAAACATCATAAGCAGTTGACTGATTGGGTTTGACACTCCCAATTCAGCCATTCTTGCTTATCTTTTGTTATAATAGCTTAATTAAGTCTTAATATATCATATTACATCATAATCAGTAGCTATATTAAGCTAGAAGTTCAATAAAGTCAACATATCAAGTTTCATTAAAAGTCAAAATTTGCTCAGCTCAAATTTTTCCCAAAACTCCCAGATTTGTTTAGAATTTAGGAGTAGGTTTGAGAGTCTGAGATTTGTTGTAGTAACACTCTACCATCTCATCTTTTGAATTCCACATAGCTTATATTTTAGCAAATTTTTTACTGGGCCCCACTCACTCCTAAACACAACTGCAGGGAGAACATCTCCCCTGCACATCAGCAGACTCACCCATCACCACCACTTTGGTGGTGATTTGTGACCAAATCAGTGGGCCCCACACCTTCTAACTAGTTCCTCCCAACCCCCTCCTACCAGGGAGTAGTATTTGACCTTTCGTTTGACCTGAATCACTGTGGACCCCACCCGGAATAAGCCCTAAAGTTTGTCCCTATTCTGTGTTGTTTTTAAGTTTTGGATTAGCTTAATTTGGCTTATCAGCTTATCTACTGAGCTTATTTGGCCATTTTGAGCTTAGACAAGTCCAAAGTACTTATTAGGATCAGAATAATCCATAGTGGGTCCCACATAAGCTCATTTGAGCTTATTTGCCATTCCAGTCAACAAAAGTCAACTGTGGTAGCAATAAGCTTCCACAGTGCTTAATATTAGCTTATAAAATATTTGTTTTTACAAAAGTTATCTATTTTTAAGTATAATATAGATTGGTAAGAGAAATATCAAGAAAAAACAATATAATAATAAGTGATAGTTTCTATTTAATTTAATTTAATTTTAATTTTCATTTTTAGATTTTTATTAAGTAATTTGTAATTTTATATTTTTATTAATTTCCTTTTAGGTTAAAGTAATTTTCATAATTTTCTCAGATTTTTATTTTGTAATTTAGTATTTATTATAATTAATATTAGTTTTATTAGTAATTAATTAATAAGTAAGTTATAAATAGCATAAATAATTTTTATAAGGTAACACCTAGTTTTTATATTTTTTATTGCTTTTATAAGTTATAAAATAGTTTTATAAATTTTCTTATAATTTTCTAAGTTATTTTAGTATTATTTGTAATTTAAAATAGTTTAATTAGTATAAATAATATAAATAGTTTTTAATTAATAGAAAATTCATAAAAATACAAAAAGATTTATTTTTATTTTTTATACTTTCTTCAAGTTCATTTTAAGTTTTAAAAATTATTTTTATAAGTTTTTAGTTTAATTTGTAGTAGGAAAATGATTCATGGACCTAATTGATAGGCCTAAAAAGAGGCCTAACAAGAGGATGAAGACAAGTGGAAAAATGGAAGGTGAAGATGATGAAAGATAAAATGTAAAGAAGTGGGTCCCCTTGATGTCACCAATCAGGAGATGACACCTCAGTTTAGGCATGGTTTTAGGTTAATGAATTAGGCACCCCAATCATCACTCTTTGTAGTATTTATAATTTTTAGTTTGATTTAAATTAGTTTTAATTAAAAAGTTAAATAGTTTTTAATTAAATAATTAATAATAAATAATAAAATAATCTAAAAAATAGTTTTCTTTTTAATTTTATTTTATTTTAAGTTTAAGTTTATAGAATTTTCATTTTTAACCCCTGTAGTTTATTTTTCTTAAAACTCACCTTTTTCTCAGTATGCAGTCGCGTCTGATTTTTAATTTAGTTTACGTTTATACGTTTTAGATATCTAGGTTTTACGTAATCGTTCTAATAGTTTAATTAAGTCGTTTTACTTTATAAACCCTAGTTTAATCACACACACACACACTTTATTCATATACCTTTCCTGTTCACATTCACTCGATCACAAATTCGTTTATAATAAAACATCGCACACCTCGTTGGGACATTACGACCCGGGAAAACACTGTATTTCACGGAAGCATTTGCCTCAGCTGTTTGACTATTATACTTGACCATTCACAAGTGGTTGACCAATAATTATCTGACCGTTTGAGGCGAATCAGGTTTTAATATTAGGAAGTAGGTAATGTTGAGGTAAAAGTAGTTTAGTTTAGTTTTAAAAGTATTGTTATGCTTCCAATCTCAGTGTGTACCCTTTTTCTTAAAATTTAATAAAAGTGTAAATCTTTTTATTTATTACTGTAGCATCTGCTTATCATTGTACTGCTTGTTTACATTGCTTATCAACTGCTTATTTATGTGTTTTGCTGCTCATTTAGGGTATTTAGTATCTCTTCTGTTTATGGAATATCTCAGATATTGATGGTTTGATAACTTGCCCTTAATTGTCCTCAATTAGCTTGTATTGCTCATTAGTGTAGCTTATTATTACTGCTTAATCTGGAGTTCCTACTGCTTATTCATTCATATAATAGCTTAATTAGTGTAGAACCTTCATTCCCCAAAGCTTGAACACTCATTCCATTTGAATTTGACCAAACAGTCACCCTTAAGGGACTGTTTGGCACAAGGGGATATTCTTGAGCTAAAAAGGTTTTGACCAAGTTTTTTTTATTCAACTAGCTTTACTTAAGTAATTTTAGTAATTTATTGTTAAGGTTTCAAATTTATTACTCATTTTCAAGTTTCTAAGTAGTGTTCTTAAAACTTTTTTATATAACTGTTTTTCTAAAAATTGCATAGGTAGGTTTTGTTTTAAACTTTGTAAGTTACTTTTGTCATCTCAGAATTAGCTTTAATTAAGTTTTTACAAAGGTGCAACCCCTGGTCTTTGAATTTCTGGGTCAAAGTCACTCACTTTTACCCATTTCAGTAACTGGTCTTTCAGCAGTCCACAGTCCCATCAGCCCCAAACAAGTCTTCTTAGTTTGTTCATTTCTTGTACCTATGACCTAAAAATTGGCATGAATGATGTTTGGTTGGTGGTCTAGTGGAATCATATTTTTGTAAATTTTTATTGTAGCTTATTAATAGCTTTTTGACAGCTTGATTAGGCACTTGTAGGCTAGCTTGGACTGTTTTAGTTTTGCTTTAGCTTAATCATCAGTTTGGGCTTAATGGATGTCATTCTGCCATTTAGTCAGTTAGCTTAATGTAGGGTAGTTATTAGTTAGTTAATAGCTTATTGTGGAAGCTTTTCTTGAGCTTATAGCTCAACAGTTGGCTTAGTTCTTTTTGTTTGCTCACTTCCCATCAGCTTAGACCTGTCCAAACATCTTGTTGGCAGAAGCTCCTCTTGCCTTAGTTTTTGTTTTACAAATGCAGTAGTAGATGATCTTTATCTGAGTTAAGTGCTTAATACATAGCTTTTATTCCTGTAGCATATGCATGAGCTTGAAGTTGGCATTTCAAACTTGTATTGTTCAAGATTAACAGTCCTTTAGTTTTTTATAGCTCAACTGCTTATTTTTTTAGCTTAATTAACTGATTCATTATCCTTTTAGATTCCTAATTAGCTCAGTAGGATTAGCCGTGTAATTTAGGGTGTGATGTGTGCTAGTTGAGTTTGTTAGACCCTAATCAGTTGAGTTTACTTATGCCCTGCACCAGGGGGTCTGTTTGCATGAGCCCATCTTCACAAGCTTTTGTAGAGCTTCTCAGTGGGTTTCACTGAGGGCTTTTGGGTGTTTTATAAACCCCACCATGCTAGTTCTCTATTCCAATGCTTACATCTCATTTTCTAGCTTATTTTCTTACTTATTTTTGGCCTTTTACATGCTTATAGTGAAATATGTACACTGACTCATCAGTGTACATAAGCCACTTCATAAGCTCTTATTGAGCTTGTTATTTGGTTCCACTAACTGAGCTTAGGTTCTTTGGACTCACCTCCCAGTTGTCTACCTAGTTCAAGCATACTTTGAGGTTTAAGCACTCTCCCCTCACCTAGAATCTGTCTGCAAAAGTGGTGCATCAGAACTGCACATGACAGTTTGGTCAATGTGCTTATTTGACCATTCAACTTATTCAAGTTGTTTTTCTTGTTGTTTCAGCTTATTCCCTGTGCACCTAACTTGTTTGAACCTTTATTAGCCCTTGGTTCCAGTTTAATAGCTTATTGTAAGCTCATTTAAGCTTGAATCCTCAATCTTAGCCAAATGCTTAAGCTGTTAAGTATTTAAGATCACCAAGAGCTTATTTTTGAGTTTCACTGGGTTTCCTTTCACAAAAGTTGCTTAAATCCAGTAGTGTAACAGGTTTGAAAAAGAAAAATCAAGAAAAACCAAACTTAATTTTTAGTGATAGCTTCCATTTAATATAATTTAGCTTTTTAATTTTTCTCTTTAAATTTTTATAAAGTACTTATATGTTTTTATATTTTTATTAAATTCCTGGTATATTAAGTATTTGTAGGAATTTTTCCAGATTTTTATCCTTTTATTTAGTATTTATTATAATTAGTATTAGTTTATTAATAATTAAGTAATATTAGATAATTAATTAGGTTTATTAATTTTTATTTAACAATAGTACCTTTTTATATTTGTCCTAGGTTTTATATATCATTAAATAATTTTAGGAAAATTTTCATAATTTTCACTATTCATTTTCTATTTTTCTTAATTTTAGTTAATTAATAAATAGTAGTTAATTAATAATAATTAGATAAAAAGTAGGAAAAATATATTTTTAGTTTTAAAATTACTTTTATATTATTTTAGAATTTTTAGAATTAAATTTTCATTTTTCTAGCTTAATTTCATAATTAGTGTAATTTAAATATTATTAATTAGTTATTAAATAGTAATTAATTAAATAGTGTAAAAATTATTTTTTTTTTCTAAAAAATTTCTTTTATCGTTAGGATCATAAAAATATTATTTTCATTTCCGTAGGGTTTGCGTAGCTTAAATTTCACTTTTTATTTCGCGCACTCGCGTTTATTTTTAATTTTAACTCGCGTTTTATTTAAATAACGTTTACGTTTTTAAATTTAGGTTACGTTAGTAAAAGTAGTTTGTAAAATAAGAAAAACCAAAAACATAAATAAAGTGATAGCTTCTATTTAAGCCGTTTGGTTTACTTTTCCTGCTACGTATAAGCAATTTCTGATTTTAAGTTTTTAGATTACGTTTTAAGTTAATTAGGTTTCACGTCATTGTTAATATAGTGTGTTTAATCGTTCTCACTTATATTTCCGTAGCGTAATCAATCACTCACTCAAACCCTTATTCCTGTCCAAATTCACCCGATCACAAACCCGTTTGTTAACCATCACACCTCGTCGGGACATAACGACCCGGGGAAACCACTATACTTCCGCGGAGCATTGACTCTAGACAGTTTGGCCTTGTTGACCATCACCTGGTCAATTCAGGTTGACCGTTTGGAGCCAATCAATAAACTATCAAAGAGGTCTTTTAAAGGGTTGTAACGTTAGGTGTAGGGATATGGAATACACGGTTTTGTTGGATATAGGTAATCTTTACTTGTGGCGAGTTAATAATCTTGGTTAATTACATGTACAATATGGCGTTGCTAAGCCAAGACTAGACTCGACTTAAGCTAAATATGAAAATAACAAAAACATGAAATAAACATAGAATGAAACGGGATGGTAGTCCGTATGTTTTTTCTCTTTTCTTTTTCTATTTATTTATTTATTTATTTTTTGCGTACACTTTTACCCTACCATCCAAAATAATACATCATAGGGAATGAACATTCCCCTTACACTTGAATTTTTACATACTTTACTATAGACTAATCTAATGACTTGAATCAAGATAATCAAAACACTTGGAGTACTTTTAAGATTAACGCACATATGGGGGTAATAATATTATGTTCTTCCCCATTACTCCATAACAATAGTACTTTACCCATGAGTCTCAATCGTCCCAAAACAATATGCACAAGGATATGACTCGACTTAGCAACCATGTAATCAATTAGATAATTAACTAAGGGTTAAACAAATAACAATAATGCACTAAAGATGAGTGCATACACGGAAGGCTAAGGCGATTTGGGTGTACATTTAAGTAGGGTGTAACAAATTCTTCCTTTAAGTAAGATGCTTAAAGGTAGAAACGAAAAGATAGGCTCGGAGGGGTGTACTAGGGGTTTCGTGTACTAAAAATGAGTACAACGCTAAGGTGTGGGAAAAATTAATTGACTTAACTAGCCAAGTAATATGACTTAAATGGTCAATTAATTATGATACGGGTTTAACACAAGGGTAATCCTAATGCCTCTTATCATGTAGTAAATCCTACTACACGAATGTAGTCTCACTAGCGGTCTCGGGATGCATCACTAACGCAAGTTCTAGAATCTAAATGCTACCGGTACACTCATAAGCACTAATAATAAATGTTTTTCCTATCAAATCTAAAGGCGAACCTCACATATTTGGGTGGAAAATTTTTCTGAGTGGTACGGTTTTGTGCTAGTCATACGACTCCTATCCATGAGACGCTTACTATGGCTAAAGTTTCACTCCTAAAGGTTGTAAAAAAATTTAAATTTGGCGCTAAAATTACACTAACAAGTATTTCTCATAGTTTTATTACACATCTACCATCAAACAAACAAACTCAAGCGAAAGAGTGTCCTATGAGGTATCATCATTTTACCCTCCCCTTACACTTAGGATGAACATTGTCCCCAATGTTCAATTAAAGATTGTAAAAGTAAAACAGGTAAAAGAATGAAATCAAATACTCCCCTGATTCGCTTGGTATGGATAATATGGTAACCAGGTTAGATCTTCCTCCAAGAAAATGAACAATCAAGGCTTCCCTTCTAGAATATAAATCATCTTCTTGTCATACATAACCTGTTAAACCTGAGAAAACAAACAAGGCAACCTCGCGTAAAATCGGCGGCAATCTATATATGATAACAAATCCTAGAAAACAAAGTAAGATATAATGCTTGTGGAATGATGTTTGCAGATTTCCTGGAGATTATAAAACTAAAGATTCAACAAAAACTTTAAGACTCCGTTAGAAAAACAAAACTACCAAAATTTCCAGAATTTTACACGTGACGCCGTCAGGAATTTCTTCCTGACGCCGTCAGAAGTGACCTGCAGAAATTCTTATGTTAAGTTTTCTAAAAATTTCTGGAAAATCTTTGTCCTACTTCCTGGAAAATCCTGCAAAACATCATTATGACTCGATACAAGCATTTGACTCTAACAAATACGAATATACATGTTCATTTAATATTGTGGAGAATCATGATTGATTTTGTTTCTTAAAAACATATTTGGGGTTTCCCCTTACACTTATCTTTTGCGAAATACCTTTATATGTAATTAAGACGAAGTTAAAAACAAAATAAAGCATTTTCACAATTTACTTTGAAACACGAGCCACAAACAATAAAAATAAAACATCCATACGGAAACGAATAAAATCAAACAAATAAACAAATAAATAAATAAAGCTTGGGTTGCCTCCCAATAAGCGCTTGTTTTTGTTCGAGTCACGAGCCTGACTCTACCCTTATTTAATGGAAATAGGGGAGGTTTTCCCTACACTTAGGATTAAGTGCGGGTGGAAGTAGCGATACACACCCTTAGGGTGGAAATATGCCATGTGAGGAAAGAGTGGTGGATGAATTATATGCTCAAAGGGCTGTGCTCCTATCATCATAACCTTACCTAATTCAATTGGGTTAGTGGGCGGATTAAGATTTTCTCTTAGAAAGGGATCATCTTCTATCAACTTCGAGAGACTCCTAGTTGGGAATCCATCTTGACCTAATAAACCTGGTTTAAACCTATAATGTTTCTTATGATCAATCATGAATGGGTGATGTAAGTATGTAAGGTCATGTTCCACTCCTATGTCAGTTTCCTCTCTACAAGGCTTAGAGTCTACTACCTTTGTCCTAAGACTACCCGGACTATATGGTTTGATGGGTGGATCGGAACCTATTTCAATTCCTAAATTTTCATCCAAGGATGGAAGATTAGGTAACGGTTTTGGTTGAGTCTCCGGTTCATCAAAACTATGAACTTCCCTAGAACTAAGAGTAAGGTTATCATTATAAGTATTCAAACCTATATCCTCTAGTTGTGTTTGGTTCAAAGGTTCTACCTCTATTGGGGTTCCTATAGTCTCTTCTACTTTTTCCGGGTAAGTCAAGGGAGGTGTGTACGCATCAAATGATGGTAGGACTTGTGGGGTACTTTGTGGGCTCATGTTATTTACTTCAGCATTCCTTGTGTTAAGATCACCTATATCCTCAACATGTGTTTTATTATAATCTAACCCTAACATTTTCCCAAGTATCTCAAGTGCTTCTCTAGGCATCTCAACTTCTATATCCGAATCATAATGATCATCCTCAATATTCTGACTGCTATATACAAATTGCCCAAAAGATTCATCATGTGTTTCTTGAGATTCATCATCATCGATCATAAAATCTAGGTCTTTTTGATCAATGTGATCATGTTCGGCTACATCCTCCATCACATCAAGGTCACCTATGTGTTCAGCCTGTATTATGGTAGTGCCTAACCATGACATGCATCTAGGTGGCTCATACGAAACTATCTTAGGTGAAGGCTTATATGGTGCATAGGTTTCACTAAGTGAGGCATTTTGAGGGGTTGATAGAGCTCCAAAGGTGAATTCTTTAAAAGTCTTATGCACTTGGCCTCTTTTCTCAAGGTACTCAATAAAATCAATATAAGATCCTGTCCTCCTCATTTCATTCCTCCATCTTGTTATATCCAAACTGGTGTAATTATATTTTTTCTGGTAAAACTCTAGTGTCGGATTTAGTGGATTCACGTTCTCCATAATGGTGAACGGGAGAGTCAATGGAAAGGTTTTTACGAACAAAGACACACACAAAAAAAAGATAGACTACGAGAAAGCTAATAAAATGAAAATAAAAATCTCACTAAAAAGGAATCTAATGAGTAGACCTAATCAAAATAAATTCTAACCTAGACAATAACTATTCCCCGGGCTGCGGCGCCAAAAACTTGATGCGTGGGAATTGCACCAGGCTTTACCTCTCGAGGGATCTCGAGAAGCTTACAACCCCCACCAGGCAGTGTACCTGATCGTTGTAGTATAGTATAGTGACAAGTACTGGGGGATTGATCGTTCAACTCAGGAATAGTGTCACTAGGATTAGAAAACCTAAAAACTAGGTCTAGAGGTGAGGGATGATTCTTCTTGTATTTTTATATTTTTTGGAAAGCAAGTAAAAATCTCGGGTATTGGAAGAGTGGGCGGAATTAGTTGCTAATCAACTAATCCAATAACTAAGATGCAATCAAAATAAAATAACAAAAATGAAAATAAAACTAAATTACTAATATGGTGTGAACAATATATGGGAGAATGGTGTTTACTTAGATTTCACTACTCCCTAGATATCTTTTACAGGTTAATTACTTGTTACAGTTGCGTGGATGACGGGTTATATTCCTTAATACCAATCATGGGATGGCGTACTTACTTCCCCAATTCTATAAGCTCCTACTTCACTCCTATGTCGAGCCTGGAAGAAGCTCCTAACATGGGATCACTAGAATTCGCTCATGCATTAAATATAACCATAAAAACCTAGTACACATCGGTTCATGTTTCTTAAGACGTTCAAGCAGGTTACACAATGGAGATCTGCCAGTTTTCTTAAGCCTAACATTGAAATCATTCATCCATTACAACTATAAACAAGCAATCAACCTATAATCAACATCTAGGTTTCATTACATCTAAGCAAACACACAAAAGATCTAGCCTAGCATGTTAAAATCAAGACAAGTGTAAGATATATTCAAACAACACATAGACATATTGAATGAATTGAAATGATACTTATCTCAATTGAACATGAAGGGTTTCAAGGGGTGAAAACCCTTGAAAATACTGTTACAAACGAGCTAGGGTTTATTAGGTTCGACCCTAAAATTCTCCACACAAGTTCCTCCTTTAATGAATGAAAATTAGAAAAGTATATATAGATTTCATGAGGTGACGGCGTCAAGAGGAAAGTTCTGACGCCGTCATCTCGCCGCCAAAAATCTTCTCGGATTACCTAGATCCAGATCTGACGCCGTCATGTGTATTTCTGCTCTTGGCCGTCACCACTTTTACTCTTGACGCCCTTGTTCTGACGCCGTCATCTACTGTTTCCAGGAAGGAAAGTTAAGACTTTGCCGTTTTCTTCACTTTTATGCTCCAAAAACGTCCAAAATGCTTCCTTTTCCAGAATTCACTCCCAAAGTACCTAAAATCACAAAAGGAACGATTTAGGGCAATATTTGATCAAATAAATTCTAATTCCGGCTTAAATGACCCCCTAAAAACGGACCATTTTTTGCCTCATCATCTACTTATATAGTGTGTTGGTCATTTTCTTTTGGTTATTCATTACTAAATTGTAGTTGTCATGTGATGAATACTTACTCTCTTATACTTGGTATTATCATCCTTATCTCTACAACAAACTAACCTTTGATTGTAGGACCAAAATCCATGTATCCTCTCTTGGCACTCCATTTAGGGGGAGTATTGTCCAAGAGGGAGCATTTGGCTTGACACATTTCCGCTTCGCTACTCTACTTTTTGTTTCGACAAAAAGGGGGAGATAGGATATATTTTACCAAATCAACTTTTAATACATCATCTAAAATGACATACTCAAAAGTTGAAATAATCATATCAAATGTAAGTTTTCAAAAGGCTCAAAATCTATAATTATCCATTTGCGTAAAAATAAAATCTATGTTTTGTCGTCAACAAAAAGGGGGAGATTGTTAATACAAATATCGTCTAAAAACGTTATTTATATTTTACGATCTTTCTTAGTTTTGTTAACTACAAAAGATAAAGTTTATTTTTGGCAAATCATAAATATAATTTAAAAGTCGTTTACTTAACTTCACTCAAACTACATTTACATGTTTTTACAAAGTAATTTCTAAGTAAGTATACCTTAGTTTAAGTACATGTATTGAAAATGACTATTATGTATATTTAGTAAGTTTACTAATTAGTTTGTCATATTAGAATATAAGCAAGCAAACTCTTTTTAGTAAAACATTCACTTGCTAAACATTTCAAACAAACATGTTTTGACTCTATACATAGTCTATTTTTACAAGTATACTTTCTTTTTTAGGAATATCTAAAATTAGAAATAAAATGTTAAGTTACATCATTCCTTGCATCACACATGTCCCTTCAAGGAAACATGTGTGTAAGTGTGTAAGAAACATGTTTTATTATGTATTGATTCACACTCAAGATCTCAAAGTTGACTTTGGGAGATCTTGAGAATATTGTGTTAGATTGTGAAATATTTTATGCAGGATTTTGTCAGACTTGCTGGCGGAACCCTCGGATACAACGAACGGAACCAAAGGATGGGTTCCGCCGTTTCCGTGGGTTGGTCTGTTTGAAGGCCTATAAATAGCAACTCACTTCTTGAGTTTTGGTTATCACTCTCTATCATATTTCACTGCATATACTTCATTTCTAACTCAGTAAACTTTCATATATATGAGTCTTTCTTTGTAGCAAGAAGATCACAAGCATACAAGCTTCAACACAACGTTGCAAGACTTGTCTAGCATAACATTAGTGTAAACTAGTAAAGTTTATACTTTATTGTATTGTATCCATTTGTAGTGATCGGTTAGTATTTTAGTCCTCAAAATATGTAGAGTATCGGGAGTTGTTGTACCTTTGTAAAAGAACTATCGGGAGTGGTTGTACCCTTGTGAAAGAACTCAACATCTAGCTTAGTGTCGAAAATAGTGTGTAAGCAATGTGTAAGGTTTTCTCCGCCGGATAAAGGAGCTTGTTGACTAGTGGAAGAAAACTCTCGAGTTGGATACTCGGGGCGTGGAGTAGGGCAAGGAAAAAGAGTCCTTATAGTCGAACCACGATAAACAATCGTGTTATGGTTTGATCGTTTCTTACTTTTATTCTTGCATATTATTTATTGTTTGATACGTCTTAATTGGTAATTACACGTAAAAGTATTAGAAGAAAATCAAGTTTAAAACCGGTAAACTATTCAACCCCCCTTCTAGTTTTCCACAAGCTAGATTGAGATCTTATCCCAAAAAAAGGTCACAACAAAAAACTTGTGTCACTACCTCATTAGTATAAGGGTGGTGCTACGAGTATCTCACCGATCCGTACAATTGTGCATGAACATTCCATGCACCTAGCAGAACCAAGAATGTCACGCCACGTGTAAGTCTTGTCTCTTCCTTTGGATGTCCATCACGTGAACCATCCTTAACATTGGATCGCATTCATGGGTGACACAAAACCCTAAATGCATCCCTTTAAATACCGGTTCATTCCCACGAAATGGACCAAGCAACAATCAAGTGAAGCTAATAAATCTTCACACATTTACACACAATATAATCGTATGTGAGTGTTACCCCAACTCTTGATCTTCGATCATACCTTGGAGTCTTTACCGAATGTGGGAAACAATATATACGATTATCCTCACCCAAATCACACCCCATATGTATACATAAACAATAGATGAACTAAAAGTATCCGAGTAGTCTATTGTTTTTGGTTTTGTGGGGCGTCACACCATTAGCAACTGTGTTTTATAAAGTTTATATATGACCAGTTTGGTATGGCCTGCTGGAAAATCAATGCCATGCTCGATGTTCTTACTATAAACCAGTGTTGCAAAAATCGGCTTAGGCGGTCGATTAATGGGCGATTAATCGCTAGGCGGGGATAACCACCCCGATTTTCATTAATCGGCCTTATTAATCGGTTTGGTAAAAAATCGGTCAACATACCGATTAATCGGATAAAAATCGGCCAAATCGGGCATATATCGGCAAAATCGGACAAAAATCGGTTAAATCGACCAACTCGGTTACAGATATAAATCGGCCAAATCAGGCATAAATAAGCCAAATCGGAAAAAAATCGCCTAGATCGGCCTAATCGGGCATATAGTTTCAAATTTTTATAATTTTATATATAAAAATCCAATCCGATTAATCTCCGGTTAATCCCCGTCTAACCGATTAATTGCTATGCGGTACCCGGCCGCCCAACTACTGCTTAGCATTGTTAATATGAATTTAAGATTTTTGACATAGTGGTATTTAAGTGTGTTAATGAGTTGAAAGGTTGTGGGTTCTCATTAGAGACATTTGTTGTATGAACGATATGGGTATATGAAATTTTGGAAAATGTTTTTGTATCATAAGTAGCGGTTTTAAACCACCCATATAAACACGAGTCATAAAGATAATAATCATCAAATATCTTAACTTAAACTCTAAAGAACTATATAATTAATATTTATCATAAGTCGTATCATTATAACTCGTTGTAAAGTTTGTCTTTTTAAACATGTTAGCATGTGTGATAATTTTAATTTGTAAATTACTAAATAATATTTTACATTTTTAGATGAGTCTCGTGTATTTATTTGAATATCATAGTAAGTTGTACTTTCATTTTGATATTTATAATGTCGTGCATATACGATAATTTATATTTTAATTAATTTGATCTATAATGATGATCATAATACCAACAGTAATAAATCTATTTTTTTTTAATTTGATTTTTTTCTTTTTCTTATTATTTTATTATTTTATTTATTATTATTATTTTTTTTATATTTGTTGAATCTTTAAACCTATTACTAAAATTTATGAAAACCAAAAAAATTATATTTAAATTTGATAAAATTGAATTTAAGATTAAATTATTTTCTAAAAGCTCGTTAAAAAAAAAAAAAAATTGCTTAAAAAAATAGTCATATTTATACTCCCTAAATGCACAGTAAAACAAACTGACTGCCTCCCTTTTGTATAAACCCTAGACCCTAATTCCCCCTCCCCTTCACCAGCGGCAGCAACCCTTCAAAGGTAAAACAACAACAACCACCCTTTTTTAAGCTCCGGTACCACAATCTTTCACAACTATTAATCTTCTTGTTACTCACTTTTTATAATTTTATTTTACTTTTGAAGGAAGAAAGACAATGTTAGTACTATTTGAAACAGCAGCAGGGTTTGCCCTTTTTAAAGTCTTGGATGAAGGGAAGCTTAACCAAGTTGATGTCAGTACATGCATATGTCTTACTAATGTTTTTTTGTTATGTTTTTGTTTTTGATTTTGTTTGTTTTTTGTTTTTTTTAGGATTTGCATAAGGAATTCTTATCTGCTGATACAGCCAGAAAGGTATAATTTTCAATTATTTAGTTTTTGTTTTGTTCCGGTTTAGTGTTAGATATTTACATTGCTTTTAGTTGGAGGAAAACAACCCTGTTTTCCACAAAATATTTTTTACAAAACAAGGAAAACGGACCCTTTTGTTGGGTGGTATCTACAAAATCACGGAACGTTTGTTTTTTGTATGTCATTGTGATAATATTTATTGATTATTTCAATGGATATTACTATATTAGTAAAGCTATGACGTTGAACCATTTAATCACAGGATCCGGTTAACGAACTATGGTTTAAAGATTCTTTAAAAAAAATGTTTTGTATTGATTTTGTTTTTACATAGTCCTAGCTGGATTGTTTAAAAAGGGTACTCATCCTTTTTGTTATACCAATTGTAGGGAGTGTTTTTTCAGAATCACGATGTGTTTTCTTGTAAAGTAACAGTAGAATCAGATTAAGGTCGATGTGATGATGTTGACTAATGCTATTTAGGTTGTTTTGATGGATCTTAGTTAAGTTATATGATCACAGGATCCGGTGAATGAACTATGAGTTATCGAATGTGTAAATTTTCATGTTTGTTCATTTGTTTTGTATTCCAAGATGATTGGTTATTACAGTAGATTATTTCATTCTCTGCTATATGTTTTGAAGCCTGTACTGATGAGATCATTCATAAACAGATTGTAAAGCTAAAAGGTTTTTCCAAGTTTGAGAACACAGAGGATGGACTAGCATCAGCGAACCTGTTGATTAAAAGCGAGACCAGCAAACCTTTACGCAAGTTCTTGCGTGCTCATTGCGAGGGTGAGACTTTGGCTGTTGCAGACTCCAAACTTGGAAATGAGATCAAGGAAAAACTTGTAAGTTGTTGTCCTTTTCGGTTAAACTATGGCACAGTTAACTTTTTAGACTATATTCAATGTTGATTTTTTAAAACGGACCATTGTTGCAGAAAATTGATTGTGTTCACAATCAAACTGTCATGGAACTTATGCGAGGAGTAAGAAGTCAATTAACTGAACTTATAACTGGTTTGGGGCCAGAAGATTTAGCCCCGATGAGCTTGGGTTTATCTCATAGCCTGTGCAGACACACACTTAAGTTCAGTGCAGATAAAGTAAGCTTATTTCATTCAATAGTATTATATACTTATATGCCTTTAAAAAAAGTATTATATTGATTCTGAACAGCTTGTTTTACAATTTGAACATATTAGGTGGATACTATGATCATTCAAGCTATCGGCTTGTTAGATGATCTTGATAAAGAGCTTAACACCTATGCCATGAGGGTTCGAGAATGGTATGGTTGGCATTTTCCCGAGCTTGCTAAGATTGTTCAAGACAACATTCTTTATGCCAAGGCAGTCAAACTCATGGGCTACCGCACAAATGCTGCAGAACTTGATTTTTCTGAGGTATAAGATCTCTTTTAAAGTTTTTATTTTCATTGAAACTGGTATAAATAATTAACATAAAAGGTCGGAAAATTAATGATAAAAAATATATATTATTAGAAGTATCTCTATGAGACCTTTAAAATGAGTCCATGGTAATCAATTTATAATGATACAAATAGGTGTACCAAAATTGGTTTTGTCTGGTCTCCTTGGGTCTCGGCTCCTTCGCTCTGCTTCAGCGATATTGGAGACTCTTAAGGAGCTTGGCTTTCTTTCGTTGGGTCTCATGGTCGATGTCGTCTTTAGGTTTCTTTTTCCCCTGTTTGTTTTCTCTTTTTCACTCCTGCTTGGAGCATCTTGTGTTGTTTGTTTTCCCTTTTTGGGGCATGCTTAATAAAATTAGCTCCTTCTAAAAAAAGGATCTCTATGAGACCTTTAAAATGAGTCCATGGTAATCAAAATATGTCATTGTTAATGAATATAAACTAATTTAATTGCAAGTAAAACGATTTGTTTTTTCGTTTTACATATAAATGATCAGTTCTTCTTCTAATCAAATACTCCTTTGATAATTAACAGATCCTGACAGAAGAGATCGAGGCAGAACTAAAAGAGGCAGCTGTAGTTTCTATGGGAACTGAAGTCAGTGACCTTGATTTAGTGAATATTAAGGATCTGTGTGATCAAGTATTGTCTCTGTCTGAATACAGAGCACAGCTGTACGATTATCTAAAGAGCAGAATGAATACTATAGCCCCAAATCTAACTGCTCTTGTTGGAGAGCTTGTAGGGGCCCGTCTCATTGCTCACGGGGGTAGTTTGCTAAATCTTGCTAAACAGCCAGGGAGTACTGTTCAGATTCTTGGTGCTGAAAAGGCTCTATTTAGGGCTTTGAAGACAAAACATGCAACCCCTAAATACGGGCTTATTTACCATGCAAGTTTGATTGGTCAAGCTGCTCCAAAACTCAAGGGAAAGATTTCACGTTCACTTGCTTCCAAAACAGCTTTAGCTATTCGATGTGATGCTTTTGGAGAGGAGAACCACGATAATTCTATGGGAGTTGAGAATCGTCTCAAGGTATATTATGCATGTACATATGGGATTATCTCATTTCTGTGAGGTGTATTGACCTTTTTTCTGTTAATTTTTAGATTGAAGCAAGACTAAGGAATCTTGAAGGACGAGAACTTGGACGATCTGCTGGTTCAACTAAAGGCAAACCTAAGATCGAGGCTTACAACAAGGATCTCAAGAAAGGAGATGGAGCAATGATCACTCCTGCGAAGGTCGTTATTAATTACTGTAACACTATGTTTAATTTGCCTATTATCACTCCTCTAAACTCGAGGCTTACACCTGGTTATTTTGGAATCTCGACCTGAAATACTTTGGTGTTCTCTTTAAGAAGCTATACATAAAGTTAATGGTGGTACTCATGATAACATTATGATCACGATAATAATATTAAACCATTTAATGAAAAGGTTCAAGAAATTGTATGCATTAAAATTAGACTTTGGTGGGTTATCAACCTGTTTAACCCTTTCTATTTTCAACTATGATTTGACCTATTTAACCCTTTTTGAAGAAAATATAACCCTTAGCCGAAGCCGTTTACTAGTAACCAGGTCGATTTTCCACATCTATCTCAAACGTTTAGGCAAGACTGTACTTAATTTGAAGCTGGTATCTTTTGCAGACATACAATGCATCAGCAGATTCTGTTCTTGGGAGGATCGAAGCAGAGGCTGAGAAAGACGAAGAAATGGCAGCAGCACCAACTGAAGAAGTAAAGAAAGACAAAAGGAAGAAAAAGAAGGCTGTCACTGATGAAAAAGCAGCTGAAGAAGATGTTGGTAAAAAGAAAGACAAGAAGAAAAAGAAGCATGCAGCGGAGGAAGCTGTTGAAGTGCAGAACGAAGAGGAGAATGTTGATAAGAAGAAAAAGAAGAGAAAGCATGTGGAAGTTGATGAAGCGGAACCAGAAGCTGAAAAATCAAATAAGAAGAAAGACAAGAAAAAGAAAAAGAAGACCGAAGAGTAAGCATATGCTAAATTAGAAGGTTATCAACAATTTTGGGTATCTTAAGAACAGTGTCGATGTTAATTAATGTAGGATGGTGTTATTACCCCTTAATATCGTAGTAGGGTTTATTTTGCTTCTTTGTTTTTCTGAATGGTGCTGGGTCATCAGATGGATGTGTTGTCGATGTTAATTAATGTAGGATGGTTTTTCTGAATGGTGCTAGGAATGCTTCTGGTTCTTTACTTTATGACTTGATGTTTATTTCTGTTCCTTTTAAGTATCAACTTTCCAAGTATTTTGAGATGGGCTTTCGGAAACCATTTGTGTCTTACGACACTCCGTAAACTGAATTTTTGAGACTTTTAGTCAGGACTCAGGAGTATATCTGAACTTATCTCAAACAAACCATGATCTATACATTTGCAACATTTTGTTATTATTGACTAGTTTTCTGGAAACCTTTTGCAGACTATCTACATCCTTGGGTTGTTGCTGTTTTGTTATAGACTAGTTGCATCACTAAACTTAGTTTAATCTCAACTTTATATTGAAGAAAAGTCGCAACACATGGATTGTCCCATGAGGGGGTGGTTGTTTATTTTCTGTTAAAAAGAATTGCATCTAAAAAAGATTATCTGAACCTACAAGATTAATTCATTAATTTGTAAAGAGTGCGAAATACTATCTCGTTATGGAGTACTAGGGGTATAAAGAAGCCGAGTCGAGTTGAGTAATACCAAGCTCAACTCGATTACCAATTCGAGCTCGATAAATAATCGTCATATCAAGCTCGACTTGACTCATATTTTATGAATATTAAGTAATTACAAATATATAAAAAGGGTAAAAATGCAATTTTATCAAAGTTCGATAAGGCTTGCGAGCCTCACGAGCAAAGTATTTTGGTGCTTGAACTCGACTCAAAAGTACACTCGAGTAGCTCGACCCTTGAGTTGACTTTTTTTTTTGACAAGTTAAATGAAATAAAGATTGAATCAAACTAGGCTCAGGCATATTTATTTATCTTGAGCTCGTTTATGCATAGTTATATGTATATGTAGTCAGGGGCGGAGCCACTAGTTAAGTAGTGGGAGCTCCGGCGGACACACAAAATCTATAGGAAAAAAGGTATATTTGGTCGAGAAAAAGTCTGGTGCCCTCAGATAAATAATTCGAGTGCCCTCTACACTGTGTGAGATTAACAATAAGAGTCCTCTTCGATGCCAAAATTGTTTCGTTATGGTTTTTTCTTCATCGGAATAAATGGAGGAAATGAACTTGAGAATTTGGAAAGTTACATGATGATGGTGGGAATGAATGAGTGGGCTGTCACAAAAGGGGTGTGTATTAAATGCGTGGAAGAAAAAAATTATAATTGTTATGCAATAGTCTCTCATTGGCTAAATAACATGTTTATTATAATGTTTTTCAGTATTTACGTTAATATATTAACGCATAAGGTTTAATACTATTAAGACATTTGAATTTTTAATATCATCATTAACATATAGGACTTTTGGAAAAATCAGTTGAATCACCCATATATGATATATATAAGTGTCAAATGCGTGGAAGAATATGACTTTTGTTGCCTTAAATCAAACCCGACCCGATTTATTTCAAGTTAAACTAAAAACCAGCTTATAGCTCGATGCCCCCTATTATTGTATTTTCTGGCTCCGCCACTATATGTAGTATACATATACATACAGGGGCGGAGCCACTAGTTAAGTAGTGGGGGGCGTTGCCCCCAATGGAGCTCTGGCGGACACACTGAAGTTTGTTGCCGCAAAATAATCTCCAAGCGTATTTGTTGCCGCAACTACATCACAAAATCTATAGGAAAAAAGTATATTTGGTCGAGAAAAAGTCTGGTGCCCTCAGATAAATAATTCGAGTGCCCTCTACACTGTGTGAGATTAACAATAAGAGTCCTCTTCGATGCCAAAATTGTTTCGTTATGGTTTTTTCTTCATCGGAATAAATGGAGGAAATGAACTTGAGAATTTAGAAAGTTACATGATGATGGTGGGGATGAATGAGTGGGCCTGTCACAAAAGGGGTGTGTATTAAATGTTTCCTATTAATTATACAGTAATTGTTTATCTAATAAAAGAAAAAAGTTATAATTGTTATGCAATAGTCTCTCATTGGATAAATAACATGTTTATTATAATGTTTTTCAGAATTTACGTTAATATATTAACGCATAAGGTTTAATACTATTAAGACTTGAATTTTTAATATCATCATTAACATATAGGACTTTTGGAAAAATCAGTTGAATCACCCATATATGATATATATAAGTGTCAAATGCGTGGAAGAATATCACTTTTGTTGCCTTAAATCAAACCTGACTCGATTTATTTCAAGTTAAAATAAAAACCAGCTTATAGCTCGATGCCCCCTATTATTGTATTTTCTGGCTCCGCCACTGTATACATATACATAATCATAATTCTTAAAATAGTTTAAGTTCACAAGCTTAAACTATTAGGATGTGTGGTAATAAGGGTGTTAGGACGCGTACTTTGCTTTTGTGGCACCTCGAAGACGCGTCATCCTCTATTAGGGACACTCATCAAAGACTCGTCATTTATGGTGAAATGAAGAAGTAGGTCGTGGTGAAGGCTGACTTATGGAAGGCGTGATTGTGTGTGATTTTTTTTTTTTTTTTTTTTGTCGGATATATTTGTGTTTACGTGAGGTATGCTTTAACGGTGATGTTCGTTGCGGAAGAAAAGTTGACGTGACTCTACCTTAATAATGGTCATATTAGTCCCTGTTACTAGAGATGCACAAAAAAAACTGGTTCATAAACGAAACCAGAAAAAACCGAAACCGGTCGCAGGTTTAGAAACCGGTTTGCATCATTTGTTGTCAACCGGTTTGAGAATCGGTTTAAACCGAACCAATTCTGTTTAAAACTGGTTTAAAACGAACCGGTTCTTGGTTTAAACCGAATATTTTCTCTCACAAAATCGGTTTCAAACCGAACCAGTTTTACGTAAACCGGTTTTTGACTATCTGACTAAAACCGAAATGTGAACCTCTACGTGTTACCACTAGGTTCTTGTAAGAAAAGCCCACGCACCATAGACCAGCCCAGTTAGAAAAACAAAACAAAAGAAAGCCCACAAGCCAGGGCCAGGGCTTCACAACAATTTCATATAAAACTAGGTTTTCATGGCCGCCTCATAACCCTAGCGCACACACACATCCAGAGCGGCCGTAACACATATCACAGATTCACAGGTATCATCCAAATCTCAAATTTAGTATTTGTTATTGCACTTGTAAGCTTTAATATTATTAGTCTTTCATGTTTATGTTCTTGTTGTTTAATGTAGGTAAAGATGAAGGTTGTTGCTGCTTACTTGTTGGCTTTGTTGGGAGGTAACACTTGTCCTTCTGCTGAGGATCTGAAAACCATCCTTGGTTCAGGTATTATTTATTTATTTATTTTTTATTTATTTATTTTTTTTTTGGAAAGCATTTATTTATTTATTTATCTTTTTACTTTTATATAAATAATTAGTTATTTCCTAGTATTTTACTGTTTATATTATTTGTATTAAAGTTGTTATGTATAAAGTATGGCATTTTAATGAGTGCTTTTTAGTATTTTGTTGTTTATATTTTGTATTTATTAAAATTTTTGCATTGAGTTATTTGTAATCGGTCTAGATGGGAAGTAGTTGGATTTGGAATTTTTGTTTATAAATGTTGAAGTTTATGACAATAAGATTGAATTAGACATACTTTTTATAAGACATGGTTATTTGTTTGCTGTTTGTTTAATTAAGCACTTTGGAATTAGGGTTTTTTTTGGGGGGTTTCAGCTTGCTTTATTGATCTTTTCGTGTTTATATTAGTATTTGGCTTAATACATATGTTTGTAACTTTTGTGGCTTATTTTGAGACTTGTTGGCTTATATACTATATTTCATTTGGGCTTATTTTTGGTAGACGACATGCTGCTTATAAAAAATAAGCCCAAAATGGGCTTATGTTTAATAAGCTTAGCAAATTTTGTGGTGTATTGTGAGATTTGTTGGCTTATATAAGTTTATTATGATATGATAAACTTATAAAAGCTGACAAGTTTCGAAATAAGCCGTAAAATTGCGGCTTATTTTTTATAACCCCCAATTTTACGCTTTTATAAGTTTATCATATCATAATAAACTTATATAAGCCAACAAGTCTCAAAATAAACCACAAAATTGGAGCTTATAAAAAATAAGCCCAAAGGGATAAGCTTAGCCAAATAGGCCCTTATACATTTCTTAACTCACTCTCTTAACAGTCTTGTGAAAAAATAAACATTTTGGTTTAGCATTTGCAAATACACATTTGAACAAGTATCTGCACTCAATTGGTGACATACTATATTTAATTTTTGGAAATTTGTATTTCTGCAATGCAGTTGGAGCTGATGCCGATGAAGACAGAATTGCATTGCTTTTGTCCGAAGTTAAGGGTAAAGATATCACTGAGTTGATTGCATCTGGAAGGGAGAAGTTAGCTTCAGTTCCATCAGGTGGCGGTGTTGCTGTTGCTGCTTCAGCTGGTGGTGCTGCACCTGCAGCTGCTGCTGCTGAGACAACGAAGGAAGAGAAGGTCGAAGATAAGGAAGAGTCTGACGAAGTAAGTTTTTCTTCAACACTTTCGAATTCATTAGTTGATCTCTATCTGTTTGTATTTTATTGATTACATGTTACTAACTTTTCTTTATTAAATTATTTGTAGGAAATGGGATTCGGTTTGTTTGACGAATGAGGATCTTGTGGTATGAAGCATTTTCTTGTGTTATCTTTGGGTTGTCGCTTATTAGTGTTATCCTAAGAAGTATTTTGTAAGACATTGCGACAGTTTTTGCTGAGAGTTTATTAATCAAGTGTTTTGTTTAGATCCTTTTATTTGTGGTTTTATATCTTCCTTTTTAGATTCTGTATAATTTCAGTTTGCCCTGCATATTGTTTTAATATGTTATGCAATGATGGGATTACTTAGTGGTACAGTTTTGCTAAATGTTTTTTGATTAACAATGAAATACTAGCAAATCCTAGTTAGGCAAAAGGTTTGTGGATTGACATCCTAACGTTAGGAGCTTTTGAGGTTATATATGGTTAAGACGTAAAATGAGATGTCAAAGGCAGTTTGGTTATTGGTCGACTGGCAATTCATGTTACTGTCATTGCTATGGGGACCTAATGCTTTCTTACATCGCCTTGGAATACAAAGCAAGGGTGACGACTGATTATAGGTTAAAGCATTTAAGCTTTGTGGAGATAATTACTTGTAGGATCCATCCTTCTAATGTCCAAAGAAACATGCTTGGATAGTTGGAATGAATGCAATGACCCTTGCTGTAGCTAAATTTTCTCAAGAATCTTAAGCTATGACTTATTTTGCTACGATAATACCTCTAGAACCATGAGTACTTATTTGGTTGGTGGACTTGATTTCTCTAAGAACGAGTGTCTCTAAGCCATGATGTGTCTAATTGTTACAGTATTTATTTAATCTATGATGAATTGATGTTCCTTTTATAGCAGATCTTTTGTTTAATTTGAAATGCTTTAAAATTATTCTTATCACAAACCTTAAACTTGACGTATTAGTGTGCGTTTGTTATGTTTGATTTGTTATATGTATAAAGCGCTGAACATGTTCTAACAGTTTTTGTTTGCGAAACTAGTTATTCATGTGCTGCATTCCCTACATAACAGGGTATGGATCATTTCCTTTTGATGTTGGTATCTTCTTTAGCATATCTATTGGTTTATCTATTTCATCAGTTAGATATGCTTGGGTGTAGGGGTGAAAACGAGCCGAGCCTGAGCTTGCCAGAGCCCGAGCTCGGCTCGTTAATTTATAAAAAGCTCGAGCTCGTTTCGAGCTTTTTATTTTGAGCTTGAGCTCATTTCGTGAAAATTTTCACAAGCTCGACCTCGACCTCGACTAATTTATATGATGTGTGAACGTAAATAAAGCTCTAATGAAACTCGGCTATGCTAGGCTCGAGCTTGTTTATTTTTTTTAAGCTCGTTTGTATATAGTTATATGTATAGAAAATACATATATGTCTATTTTTAGGGCTCGTTTATGCTAGCGAGCCTAATCGATCTTTATATATAAAGCTCGGGCTCGAGCTCGTTTATTAAATGAGCCAAACTTAGGTTCGAGCTTGTTTAGGCTCGGCTCATTCGAGCTTTTTACCGATCCGATCTCTAGCTTTTCACGATCATGACTCGTTTCCACCCTTGCTTAGGTGAAATAAAATTAGAAGGATATTGATATTGTGCAACTCAGTCTCTTTTGAACAAATATATGAAACACTAAACGAAGGACAATCAAGTTCAACCGGCCAAGAATTCTTGGACTGACTTCGGTCGGGACACGATTATGCATCTCTAAGGTGTTCACAGTATAATCAAGTAATATAATTTAGTTGCATATTTTACGATTGACATATTTAGTTCGGTTATCATATTAAATTTCAAGCTTACGGTACCTATTTTTATATACATGACTTGCGATTAGCTTATTTATTTAGAGGGTTGGGTACGGTGGCGCCTCAAGCCCCGCCAGTCGTATTTAGAGGCGATTAGCTTATGTATTTAGAGGGTTGGGTACGGTGGCGCCTCAAGCCTCGCCAGTCGTATTTAGAGGGGTAGAGTATAGTGGGTTGGGAGAAAATATTATTTTAATTTTGTAAATTTATTTAATATATATTTTTTTAATTATTTTTTATAAAATGTTATTTGTATTGTAATTTAATGAATGAGAATATAGTTTGACTAAAAAATTGAAAAAGAAAAAAAAAATAATGGGTGAGACCTATTTGACATGTTATGAGGGATGGAGTATTTTGGTGTGAGTGAGTTGAGTGAATTGGTGATGTGACGTTTAGGTGACAAACTGACGCGTATGAGTCGATGTCATGATACCCGGTGCTTTTAGCTGAAAAAAATTAATTTTGTATTTTAGGTTAGAACCGAACCGAAACTTTAATGTTGATTTTTGGGTTTTAGGTTAGAATCGAACCGAGGCTAAAGCTTTAAATATGGTTTTGTTCAATTTTGGTTTGATTTAAAAAGGTTTCAAAATTGAACGACATGAATGATCAGAAAATTGAAGCAATGGACATCCCTAACTTGAATAATGGTTACCAAACAACACCTTTTATTAAGAGTGTTCATTCGGGTTGTTTGGTTTATTCGGTTCAGTTAGTTTTGTTAAAAAAAAAATTGGGTAAAATAAAAAACTGAACCGAATCGAATTCAAATTGGATTAAACTGATGTGGAAACCGAACCAAAAAAAATTCAGATTGGATTAAATTGAACCGAAAACCGAATATAAATTAGGTTCAGTTTTGAGTTGACCCAATAACCCGAATTACATAATTTATATAATTTTTTCTTTTAACTATATAGATTTTTAACATCAAAAAATTTCAAACTTAAAAATCTATATTTAATTCGATTTCGTTTTGCCAAAACTATGTCCAAACCAAAAATCCAATATTTAATTTGGTTCGGTTCATTCGTTTACAATTTCAGTTTGATTTCAATTTTCGATTCCTGTGGGTATTGCCCGATTTGTGAATACCCCCGTGTTTTGTTTAATCTGAATTGACTTGTATCAGTCATGAGTGATTAGTCTTTGCTACATGGGCCCTTTATCTCCAACGAAACCACCTAAACTATGTCTTCTAATGTACACAACCAAATGTCATTTATCTTTATTCATATGATCTCATAAGATATGCCAAATTGTCCAAACCCCACCATTGCACCACCGTAGGAAACAAAGTCACATGGTGGGGACGACGTCGAACCACCACCGGTGGCAACTTCTGTCATTAGGCACCTCAACTCTTTCATCCACAAATGCACCTCTCTTTGCCCCATGCCTCGTTGACATATCTATACTTGTTTTTATATGGTTTGATAGTCAAATACGAATGAATGCTTGAATGTGAACAAATAACTGACTCTCGTAAGTTTGTGGTTTGATAGTGAAATACTTGTGTACACAAGGAATTAAAACCAAGAAATATCATTTGTTTTTTGAGCAAAATAGTACAAAACTATAAATGATCAAGACAAACAACGTAAGTAAATATGACAAATATGATTTTGATGTTTTGTTGACAAGTAACTATATGTTTATACACGGTCCAAAATGGCAATGTATAGCCTTATCATATCATTTTCAATGTGCTAGCAATGTAAAGGATACCATTGTGTGTGGCCATCGACGCGCCACGAAGGTTTTGTCACGTCGCATAAGTCGATAAACTACCTTGATTTGCTTCTTGGTCTGGCATTGCCAGTGGTTCCAAAAGGGGGAACTTTTTTGTTTAAATTTATGAATAAATGAAGTAAGTTGATGTGCTTATGATGTGATCGACATAAATAATCAAATGATTTAAATTTACTTTTTGTACCAATCAACTAGAAAGAAATGTTTGAAAGGTCAAATGACCAAATCTACTTAAAAAAGTTGGGTGACAATTTGTAATTTACTCTTTGTATTATTGTCCACCAAAGCAATCAAATAAAGTATATTTTATGCAAGTGCCTCGTTGCAACTATCAAGTGGCTTGTTTATCATAAGTTGAAAAACAAACATGTCCTAAGCACTTAACAAACAAGTATAATCAAGTAATAACTTATGAATGTATGTTCAATTTAATATTAAAGAGTGTATTAAACCATTGAAATTGAAACATAAGTCTTAAATGTCGTGAGAAGACCGGGTGTAATAGTCGGTAGATCGTCTTAGCTGACGCGTTGGCCACTATTATACGCCTTCGTATGGGACACGTCAGAGATGGACAAAAGGGACGAATCGGTCGATTATGCGATCGAGTTAAAAGGTAAAAGAGATGAATGTTTGTGTGTGTAGGTGTCCTTAGTTATGAAGTTGTCCTGTAAAAAAAAAATAATAATAAAATAAAATAAAAATAAAAAACTTGATATGACAGTCGTTTCCTCAATCTCTTGGTGTTCACCATTAGGCTACCCCCAATAATGCCTCAACCGACTGGGTTGGAGGAGGTTGCAGTGGGTTGGCATTGTTGTGGAGATAATGGTTGGAGGAGGTCGAAGGGGATGTGGGTTGAGATTCCAACCGATTGGGACAATAGGTTGAGTATTTGTTTTGTGTGCGTTGTGTGTTTTTTTAATTATATAAAAAGTTATTTATGTGGATATGTTTTTTTTTTTTTTTAGTATAGGTTGTTTTACTGAATCTAAAAAGTTGTCTGTAAGTCACAAGAGAAAAAGAGATGCCGGGTAGCCTTATATCTATCTTAATAGTTAATACTTGAAAAGATGGGACAAAATAGGCAAAGTAAAGTTAGATACAACAGAAGACCTTTTCGCAATCGATAATTTTACACAGAAGCATCTGATACTGGCTATAAAAAGACAAAAAAATAATTTCTAGGCAAACAAAATAAATTAATAGCATGTTCTTACTTTCTTTTTTAATAATATAATCACATAAAATTACTCGTATTTGTTTAAAGTTTTGCATCTAAAACTATTACATGAGTAAATTGTAGTAAATAACTTTTATAACCTTAACCGTCAATGTATTGTTATAACATTAATTATATTTAAGCCAAGATAATTAGTCGTTACAATGATAAGTGGCCTTTTTACGTCTTCAACTATTTTCACTAGTTCAAAGTTCAAACAAGTTGTTTAATACTAGTTCGATAAATTCATTACTAAATAATTTCATAAATGCCCACGATAACATGATCAAAAACTCTATACACCGTTTGAATCCTTGCATTCGACACGACCCAGTCATCCTAATAGTAATCCACCGGAGTATCGGGGCAGCTATCATCCGACACAACCTCACGACTATTGATATTAAACGGTGGTGGTACAAACGGCGGTTTTGTACATCTTAAAAGAGCCCAATTCACACCTTGAAAAAACGAATGGTGTTTAATCGCCGATGCCCCCATTGTGGAACCAAGTCGCCTAGCAGGATCCTTGGCCAACAGTTGAGATATCAAATCCTTAGCCGCTGGTGGAATCGCAGGCTCTTTAGGAAACTCTAGAGCCCGAGCTACAATATTCGCTAAAGTTAGCTCATTATCCATCCCCCTAAAAGGAGTAACACCATAAAATAGCTCAAACATAAAAATGCCTAAAGTCCACCAATCGACTGCACTTCCATGCCCTTCACCCGACACAATCTCGGGCGCTAGATACTCGTGAGTCCCCACAAACGACATTGACCTAACATCAATTGGCTCGGCTACAAACTGTGGGCCCGTTTGGTTCCCGGGCTTCTTTTTCCTCCTACGCCTGGGATTAAAACACGAAACTGATGGGACTAAACAATTTGGTATGATGCACGACGAGGATGTGACTTTAGGTGGGTCGAACGTGTAGTGATCAGTTGAGGTTGGATTATTAGGGCCCGAGAAAACTTGAGCTGGGGTCGACGCAGTAACATCACATTTCAAAGACAGGTCGAAATCCGTTAGCATAATGTGACCGTCAGATCGAACTAAAACATTTTCGGGCTTTAGGTCACGATAAACAATGTCCAACATGTGAAGATACTCTATAGCTACCACCACCTCTGATGCGTAAAACCTGGAAATAAATTAATACAGTCATTAAAATATACTTAAACAATTTCCTTAAATTAAGTGACAGCAATTAAAGATTTCGATTCACAAAAAGTAGCAAGCAATTACGGGTCAAACCTACTATAACTCACCAAACGGACAATCCGGAAATCAATAATTTACATACCATAAAAAATTTAAAATCTCTATACAATGTGACTGTATTTTTAGGTTGCAAATAAATAGTTCGTATATTTTATTATTTTTAAGCAAAGATATAATATATAGTTGAGGTTAGTAAATGCTGATTTAATGTATACGTCTAGATAATTTAATATGCATTATAGTCATGCAATGAAATTAGATTGTCGTGGCTACATAGGGTCCAATGTGCACAAACTATAAAAATTAAGTGCGATTAATTGCAGACAACCAAACAATGATTTAAGGCATGTATCCCTACCCACTATTCTTATTTCTTAGCTGTCTTGACTCTTTGACTTTCCAAAATAAAGCCAAACAACTTTTTCTAAAAATAAAAATAGCATTCTTAGCTAGAACGGAGCATCGGACTCAATCCTAACCTGACCCGAAAACCGAATATCTGAAAAATCAAAGCCGAATACCGACCCAATTATGATCGGTTCAGGATTCGGGACGCTTGATTTCGGTCGATTTTCCGAAATTATCAGGATTCGGTAGGTTTTGCTCACCCTTATTCTTAGCATAATCAGTCTAAAGTTTAAGCAAGATTTATTTCCTAAACCCGAGATCAAGTAGTAAATACTAAATAACATTTGACTTTTTTTTATATTAACTCTATCACGTGCAAGAGAGCATGTGTAATGAATGCCCATGAATGAGACTGTTTACTTTCTTCTCAACTCAAACACGATTGAAATTTGAAAGTACCAATTATTTCAAATTTTAAATTAGTTTGAATCATCATGTGTGGACCAGTCTAAGGTAAAACATGTTACACGAACAGGAGTTCTTCACATGTGGTCCAACAACACATGCATGATACGTTACAGATTTAAAACGTTTACCCTATGGCCAAAAAAAATTAAAGGCGTTGGTTCAAGTTTATTTCTTTTGTATCACTAGCCTAAGTTTTAATGCACATACAAGTAAAAGCCAAAAACACATAAAACATAAACTGATATAAGCTCGTAAGCAGAGCCCGTATTCGTGGGTGTGCGAGATGTGTTACCAGGGCCTCAAATTTTTAAGGCCTCAAAATATATACTTCGTTTTATATTTGGGGCATCAAAATGCACTTCTAATAAAAAATGTTTTTTTTTTTTTTTTTTTTTTTTTAACAATCTTATGTCGTATATATTTGTTAAAACTTAAGATCATCAAAATACTATATTTTTGGTTCAATAGTTTGTATAATATATTTTTGAACATCGTATATAATTAATTATCGTATCACTATAAAACATAAACCAAAAACACGTAAACAAATAAGCCAAAAAGTATGATTAAACGAACATCTTTAAAAAGACTCATTTTTATGACAACTAGTTAAGTACATTCTGTAAAAAGAATGCACATACAAACAAAATTATGAGTTACTGTAAAATAAGTTTAAGAACGTAATGTAGATTTTATGCACTAGCCTAAGGCGTGTCAAAATTTTATAAGCTAATAATAAGCTCACTTTCCAGTACATTTAACTCGTTAGTTAGTACTAGGAAACAATGTAGGGGGTGTTTGTGTAGGATTATATAGCCGGCTTATATGTTTCATATTCTATAATAAGCTTATATAAACCAGAAACTTTCAAAATAAGCCTGAGTTTATGAAAATAAGCCCAAAACCAAATAAGCAATAAGCAAAAGTTTGTAATATATACCTGACAGCAGACTCAGGAAAGCGTTTACACGGCTGGCGTTGTCTCAAAACATGCAAATCCCCTCCAGGACAAAACTCCGTGAGAAGACACGTCCATTTAGGACTCTCAATAGCAGCATACAATCTGGGCAAAAACGGATGATCCAACGCTTCCAGAATCTCCTTCTCAGTCCTCGACCTCCCTTCCTTATTCCTGCTAGCCAACTCCCTCCTGTCCATCACTTTCGCAGCAAAAACCGCGGGAAACAAAGAGTTTCCAGAACCCTTTTTTATCTCAGACAAGTACACTGACCCTATATCTCCCGCGCCTAAGCGTTGAATGAACTTGAGATCATGCAGTGAGAGAGTGGGACCGGGGGTGGGAGGTGGTTTGTTGAAGGAGGAGGAGTTATAGGTGGCTGTGGTCCAGGTGGTTTCGGAACCGGAGCTTGTGCTGAGGTTGATGTCTGTTGCGGTAGTGGTTGCCGTGGAGTTGAAGCTGATGCTTTGAAGGTCGTCGGTGATGTCGTCGGTGGTCCATGGTGGCTCCATTGCCGGAAAATGTGGAGAGAAATGATGGGGTGTTTGGGGTTTGGAGATGTGATATGGGGAGATATGGGTTGGTTTTAATATATATGATGTCTGTTTTTATTAGATGGGTTGATGGACCATGGGCTTTTTATTTAATGATTTGTAATTAGTTTGGTTTTGTTGTATAAGTTGTGGCTTATCCTAATCATCTTGTGAAGATAGTGATGGTTTTTGCTAAAGATGGTATAGTTTTATGTTGACAATATATGTTATGTTTATAGTTAAAGGTATGATATTTCCTTAATGATTACTACCTCCGTCCCATAAAAACTGTTCAGTTTGACTTTTCAGAGTCAAACTGGTTCAACTTTGACCTTATTTATTTTTGTGAGTATTATATAATACTTTATGAAAAATATATGAATGGATTGAGTTTTAAGTGTGTTTTTCATTGGTATAATTTTTGATCAAGTATTATATAACACATAAAAAATATTTAAGGTCAAAGTTGAACCAGTTTGACTCTGAAAAGTCAAACTGGACAGTTTTTATGGGACGGAGGGAGTATATTTGAAGCACTTTTTAATGAATAGAGGCGGTGTTTGTCTAAGCTTATATTTAAACTTTAATTTTGTGGCTTTTTTAATTTGTTGGCTTATATAAGCTTATTATAATATAAAATGGCTATATAAGACAATAAGTCGTAAAATACAAAGTTGAGACTTATACAAAATTAAGACTTATAAAACATATACCGAAATCATATAAGCTAATAAGTGCACGTATAAGCTTAAAAACACCCCCGAGATGAAAACCATAAAATATAAAATGATGCACTTTTTTAGAAATATTTGGATTATGAAAATGTATGCCTTTTTTATTGAAGTGATTTAGGTTTTTGTTCCTATTTATTTGATATATCATGAGATTGTCTTCATCTTTATGAATTAGACCAACTGTAAAGAGTTATCTGCAGAGCTAGTAGGCTGAATAGTAAGTGTTGAGTCGAGAAGTGCTAGAACAATAAAAATTTTATAAAAAAAAAATATTCACATAATGAATTGTCATCTAATTAGTGGCATTCTCTCTCTTACTTCTAAATTCTCTCTCTAATTTTCATACACAAATGACCATTACATGTCATTGTGTGGGTCATTTTTTGTAAAATTTTTGTGATTCTATCATTTCTCGTGTTGAGTCACGAGCATAATTTGCTTGACTGAGAAATAAACCTTTGGTAGTTCGGGTAACAACAATACCCTTAATCAATCACTTTACAGTAAAACCTCTATAAATTAATACTCGATAAATTAATAACATCAATAAAATTTATAATTTGTCTAGTCCCAACTTGGGACCAGTGCAAATTTAGACCCCAATCGATAAAATAATAAGATAATAATTTTTCTGAAACACAATGTATATATATTAGTCCCAACAAAACTATAAATTAATAATTAATAAAAAATCCATATATATGTATATATGTGTATGTGTGTGTGAGAGATACATTTTAAAATCCTAAGATTGTTTAGTAAAAAATGAATCCATAGTCATTTGTTTTTTGTTGAACATCAAATGTATATTGAGTTTTTCTTAAAATCTTCTTATTGCACTAAAGAGTTGGTGCGTTGTCTTCTTGTATTGCAACAAAAAGTGTTAATTTTATTTTTCATAAAGTGTGAATGTGAATTCAAAAAATACTAATTGAAACTTGTTTTTCAAATTTATTTTTCATCTCCAATGAGTATACATTGTAACTAAATAGTATATTGGACTTGAAAATTTAAAGACCATACGTAAAACCTCTTTAAATTAATAAAATATTAATTTATCGATATAATAATATCTCGCTAAATTAATAAAATATCTCGGTCCCAATACTATTAATTTATAAAGGTTTTACTGTATTTATTAGTTATTTAGTTTACAAGCAATTATATTATTGTTTTTTAATTTTTTTTAAGCTCCCATTAGTCTATAGATATGTCTGCAAAATTCATAAATTAATAACTTAAATAATAAAAGACAATAATATAAATTAATTTTTAAAGCGATATTTACTTTTTACGTTAAACACAGCCGGCCCCTTCACTAAAATTTTTTAGCTTCACCACTGATCACGTGTCATTATTCTATACATCTCTATCTTATACAGACTTACATCCCAAATGGTATAGACATTATAGAGTCTAAAACTGAACTCTCTTAACATTTTACTACTACGCATAATAACAGACATATAAACTTCATGTGTATCTATGTTAATGTACTCCGTATATAAACTTTAATTATGCCTCTTCTTTAATCTTCTTGTTTCAATAATAAGTTTATAACACTATTGACTAGGTGCATGAAAGTTCATAGGAAATGCCCAAAAATTAGTGTGGTATTATTCTATTTTATGCATGTCGATCGCTGGCTTATCAATGTTAATAAAAATTCAAATTTCCTTTCGATTTACATGATCGTTGTCGACCAGAAATAATACATTAATCATAAAGGTAGCGTGTGCTTGACTAAATAAAAGATTACAATACCAATAATGGAATTAAAGTCTTCACCAAGATTGTCTTCATCTAATAGAGAGATCGATTTTTCATCACAATTAAGTACGTCCATATAAACACGCTAGTGTAGTTAAATCAATACTACGTCAGTTAACATGTGCTGTAAATGCCAAATAAGAAATTAATCATTTCAAGAAAAAGGTTATACGTAACTTTTGGGAAAAAATCTACAAAATCAACGTTGGAAATAACTAGTGAATAATAATAAAATTTAAAATTGATGAACGACAGATAATTAACCCGATTGGTCAATTAGTACGTGGGCTCATTGGGGACATGAAAACACATCTAAATGTAAAAAGTAGACACCTTCAAGAGTTCAAGGCTTCAAACACGAGTAAGGTAACTAGTAACTATCAACTGGGATTTAATATACTCGTTATCTTTATAAATCCTAATTAAATACGTAAATCAGGCATGCAGACATGTCTTTTTTTTTTTTTTTTTTTTTTTTTTTTTTTTTTTTTTTTTTTTTTTTTTTTAACCAAAGCGAAGGTATGTATATGCTTTCCCATAAAACATTCATGATCCTGTGAGGCTGTGATTTGTCTTATCCTTGACTCATTCAAACCCTTGAAACTTATATATTCAAATGAAACTGAAAACCTGTAAACATGATTAGGCTTGTGCATCATCCAAAAAATATTAAGCATGTCTCAATCACTATAGTACTACGTATCTTAGAGTATGTCTTAATAATACAGAAATGAGTCAAACATGTGGCATGAATTAAGGCATGGGGTGTACCATGACTACGTGTGACAAATGATCTTTTGTTTTAATATTGCTAAACTCAACATCACACCTTAATTTGAGTTAGATTGTTTATTAAGGCATCATGGGCGGTGTCTCCTTCTACTTGGCATGACTCCATTTTTAAAAGACATTGACGTTTGCATGTTCTGTTTTAACACTTATATCGTGAGCATGTTGTTAAGATTATCATATTACATACTACAAAATTAAAAAAAAGGAACAGGAAAACAGGCATACGTATTACATATACATGACATGTCAAATAGACGATTGTGTCTATTTCTATTTCTTATAATATCGACGTGGTTAGCGGTGCTAGCTTTGGGTAAAAGTTTATTTATTTGATTGCCAAACTTAGGCATTCGATATAATGAAAATATGTAGTTACTAGTTAGCACGACTAAGGAGATCAAACACATTTGACGTCAAACGCTTTGGCTTTTAATCCCTTACATAAGCAGGTAATGAAAAAATATATACAGTATATGTAAAAACAAAAATAAGAAAATTTTACTTGGCTAAAGTTATTATTGTGTTAACATTTTGGTCGATGCTCAATACTCAATAGAAGACATACGGAGTAATTTCGTACTTTCAAGATTTGACAGTAAGTCAATAGTTGTGAATCAGTGATAAAATTAACTACATAACTATTCACCTTAATAAATTTCTTACCCACCTTATATTCTATATTTCAATACTTGTATAACACAAAATTGATTTTCACTGAAAATTTAATACTGGGGTAATTGGTATAGTTATATCGCAACAATATCATTAATTGGTCAAGTCAATAGCCCAGTCAATTATGGACTTTATTCATTCATTTTTTGGGCTGAAAAAAAGCGCAACCATAAAGAAAATGAGGTACAATTGAGTAATTTACCGATATCAAAACTAATAAACTATACAATCTCTTATATATACTAGACTTGTATCCGTGCATAGCGACGAAATTTTATAGCCGTATATAGTTATAATTGAGATATTGTAATTAAGTGTTTCGTGTAACGTTTTTGAAATATGAATCAGGATTGAGATGAATTTGTTAAAAAAGGGGAAAAAAAAAGAAAAAAGAAAAAAAGAGAAAAGCTCATGTTTAATTTAGAAACTAACATATATGAGTTTTTCAAATTTGCCAAGCATAAGGGCATCCACTATAGTGGTTTATGAAAAGGTTTATAAAATTATGAAGAGGTCTAAAAACTTGTAAACCATAGTGGACATCTATTTCATGCTTATGTGTCACGAAGAGGTCTAGGATATTGGACCTTTTCATAATTTAATGCATTTGAATTATGTGAGATGTTGATAAAACTTGAAAAGGTTTATACATAGTGGGAATAGGTTTATAAAACAAAAAAGTTTATAAATTAATGTCATAACACAATTATAAACCTTTACAAAGGTTTACCATAGTGGATGCCCTAAGGGGGGTGGCAACGTAGTCGGTGTCAGGGTCGGCAAGACTCGGCGTGCATCGGCGAAACAAAACCACTTGATCGGCATCACTAAATCGGCGAGCCATGCGGTATAGATTAGTGATTCGGTGTGATGGAAAAGCAACTAATTTTCGACCGTTACATGCAATGAATTTTCGACCGTTTGGTACAAACGGTTGTTCTTAACTGCTAGGAAGTTAACATGTTGGTTGTTTCCTGATGAGGGTTTGATGGTGGTGAGGAAACGGTGGTTCACGGCGGTGGTGGGGTTTTCCGGCGAGGTTTGGAGTGATGGGACTGAAGGTAGGGTTTGTAGTGAGAGGCTGCTGTCAAGGCTGGTGCTTGCGGTGTCTGAGAATGGGTATGGTGAAGGTGGTGTGGATGGTTGAGGTGGTGGAGCAAGTGGAGAAAAGTGACCGGAGTTTCATGGTTCCGGTGGTCGGAAAGATGTGGGAGCTAGAGAATGTTGAAAGTGTGTGTGAAAATATATAATGTGTGAGTTTCATGTGTGAGTTTATGAGCTTATGATACGAGTTAAGTATTTAACTTTGTTATATATATATATATATATATATATATATATATATATATATATATATATATATATATATATATATATATATATATATATATATATATATATATATATATATATATATATAAAGTTTAGGCATGGTTAGGCATCACATTGCCACTAAAATTATGAACTTAGGCATCATTAGGCATGAAATTAGTTGGCTAAACATGATTGACTAATTACTATTATTGTTTCCTTCAAAGAACACTATGCAACTTAAAGCTTTCTGTGATAGTGACTGGGCAAGTTGCACAGTTACAAGGAGATCAGTCACTGGTTTTTGCATCTATCTTGAACCCTGTCTCATTTCTTGGCAATCAAAGAAACAATTAGTGGTTTCCAGATCATCAACTGAGGCTGAATACAGAGCTCTAGCAGATTGTACATGTGAAGTTACTTGGCTGCTTAGTCTTCTAAAAGATCTTCAAATATCCACTCCTACTCCTGTTCCTATCTTTTGTGACAACCAATCCTCAATTGCTCTAGCTGCCAATCTAGTACAACATGCCAGAACCAAACACATTGAGATTGATTGTCATTTTGTCAAAGAGAAGATCAAATCAGGTGTCATTATTCTAACCTTTATTAAAGTCAAATAGCTGATGTGTTAACAAAAGGACTCAGCAGATCTCCCTTTCATAATTGTATCTCCAAGTTTGGCATTTGTGATCCATTCACACTGCCAACTTGCAGGGGGGGTAATGGAGATGATGATGCTACCAATGGCAGAGTCAAAGATGCAAAGTCAACTGTGGGAGTCAAAGACAATGGAAGGATCATATCATCAGTGATTTCATCTAATTACTTACATCATCATAAATGTCTGATAAGCTGTAGTAGTATGTAGATCAGTAATTGTAAATAGCTTTAGCTTAATTCTGTAGTCAAAGCGGGGTCAAAGTTAGTTACTTTTTCCGCCCATTTTGTTCTTGTTTAAATACACATTGTAACCTTCATTTGTGAATCAAGTAATGAAATAATCATTTTTACTTCATCATTTTTCTCTCAATTCACTTTCTCATTAGTATCAAGCAAACTAAGAAAAGGATACTTAATTAGCCAATCAATCGGCCAATTAAACGAACCATCCTGAATCACACTCGAGACCGTATCCATAAGACCAAATTTCCGCTCTATGAATATCCCTGGTCGAGATTCGGTTCTTTTAAGGACATAGAGGATCCCATTTATCAAAGCAATCCAAAACACTAATTCCATCACCAATATGATGCCACAAGAATTGACGAATATTACGGACTTGAAGAATCTTACACCATTATACAAACCCCATAAAAAATATTATAGTTGTAGTTCTAAGTTCTAACTACAAACCAACCTTATATCAAAGTTGACGACATAAATTAATGAAAATTGTTTTTGTTGTGAACAAGAATAGAGGGAATGATAATAATCTTCAATTAATCATCATATTTAGAGAATACAAAGAGTATATATAAGATAATACTAGGGGTAAAAACCCTAATAGCTAATTGGGCCATAGGTCCTTATTAGTTATATGGACATCCACAAATAATGATCCATAACACTCCCTCTTGGATGTCATATTGTTAATACGCTTAGAAAATGCTGCCTCATTAAAAACATTGTCAGGAAAACCCAGTGGGACAAACCATGACTAAGGACAAAAAGAGTGCAGCGCATATTATCTCCCTCTGAAGGCTATATCACTTGAGCTCTTTGAGTCGCCGCATCCCAATGTGGTGACTTAGTTTCCTAAATGTTGAGTTAGGAAGTGCCTTGTTAAATAGATCCACTAAATTGTCGCATGAACGAACTTGTTGAACAATAATATCACCATTCTTCTGTAAGTCATGAGTGAAAAAGAATTTCAGTAAAATATGTTTCGTCCTATCGTCCTTGATATAACCTTCCTTAAGTTGAGCTATACAAGCTGCATTATCTTCATGCAAAACTGTTGGTGCCTCCTTCTCTGAAGAATTACTACATGATCTACGTATGTGCTGTATCAGACTTCTTAGCCACACGCATCCTCGACTTGATTCATGTATCGCTAGAATTTTCGCATGGTTGGATGAAGTCGTTAAGATCGTTTGCTTAACTGATCGCCATGAAATTGCGGTTCCTCCATTTGTAAATACATATCCAGTTTGAGATCGACCATTTTGAGGGTCAGACATATATCCCTCATCTGCAAAACCAACTAGACTTGTATTTGATGGGTTAGTGAAATATAAACCCATATCCTTTGTACCTTGAAGATACCGAAATATTTATTTTACTCCATTTGAGGATTATGCCCCGTTAAAACCTTACTAGATAAAACCCAGTGGGACAAAATTCTAGTGAAGGAAACAGAGTACATAACTCTTTTATACGCTCGTGGATGTTGCCTCAATAAAAACCTTGCCGAAAAACCCTGTGGGGACAAAACCATGGTCAAGGGAAAAAGAATGCAACGCGTATCTTTTCTCCCCCTGATGATCACATCACTTATCCTCATTGAATCAGTGAAATGCACCTTAAAGTGTTTTGATAGAATCACATGAATAAATATTCTCTATATTTTGTTCACATATATCCAATTTAAGGATTAAGATACATCATACATCTCATTCAAGTTCATCCTTCTACTTCACATATACACAATTTAGTATGGCGCATTTAAATTGATATTATGATCATCATCTTTATAAATCAAGGGAGTCTTTAAAACATCATGTGACCTCATAAACATGAGTGTCGTTTATCCATATAAAGATTGTTAGCATCTTTCTATAGTTTTCATGATGCACAAAATCTTCATCCTTAAGATGTTCAATTCGCAATAAAGACAAACTTTGTCTTTTATTTCAAATTCAATTTCCATTCATTTAATTACCTTTACAAACTATATGAAACTTAAACCATATGCAAATCAAGATCTCATAATAAAGTTTCATATGCAAACATGGCACAATACTATACGTTTAGGTGATTATTATATGATGAGGCGAAAAGTGTACCGCTTTTAAGGGGTCATTTAAGCCCGAATTCGAGATTATTTGATCAAATATTGCCCTAAATCGTTCCTTTTGTCATTTTAGGTACTTTTGAGGAAGAATCTGGAAAAGGAAGCATTTTGGACGTTTTTGGAGCATAAAAGTGAAGAAAACGCAAAGTCTCAAATTTCCTTGCTGGGAACAGTACCTGACGGCGTCAAGCCTTTGTACATGACGGTGTCAAGAGTTACAAAAGAGGTGGAAGTGGAAAATACACATGACGATCCAGAGAGTTTTCAAGCTTAGGACCTGACGGCGTCACCAAGGCCGTCAGGGTCCAACTACACGTGACGGCCCAGAGTAAATTCCTACATGACGACGTCACAAATAGATCTAGGCAATACGATTTTATCAAGGCGGCGAGTTGACGGCATCACGATCTAACACATGACGCCGTCAAAGTGTAAAGTCTATATATAGTTTTCCAAATTTCATTCATTGGTGTGCAACTTTGAGGGAATAAACCCTAGTCTGAATTTTATCAGTTTTTCAAGGGTTCCAACCCCTTGATTCTTCCATGTTCAATTGAAGATAAGTATTCATTCAAATCATTCAATATGTCTATGTGTTGTGTGATTATATCTTACGCTTGTCTTCTCTTTAACATGCTAAGCTAGATTTTTCTTGTGTTTGCTTAGATGTAGTGAAACCTAGATGTTAATTATGGGTTGATTGTTTGTTTATAATTGTTACGGATGATTGTATTCGATGTTAGGCTTAAGAAAACTGGCAGACTTCCATTGGTAACTTGCTTGAATGTCTTAAGAAACATGATCAGAGGTGTACTACGATTTTTGGTTGTATTTAATGCGTAGGAGAATTCTAATGATCCCATGTTAGGAGCTTCTAACGGCTCGACATAGGAGTGAAGTAGGATCTTATAGAGTTAGAGAATATTGTACACGTCCCTACGACTAGTATTAAGGAATATGACCCGTCATCCATGCAATTGTAACAAGCTAGTCAACCTGTAAAAGATATCTAGGGAATAATGATATCTAAGTAAACACAACTTTCCTCATTATTGTTTCCACCACAATAGTTTAATAGCTTTATTTTCATTTCTGTTATTTTATTTTGATTGCATCTTTAGATTAATTGGGTTAGTTGACTAGCAACTAATTCCGCCCACTCCTTCAAAACCCGAGATTTTACTTGCTTTCATAAAAATATAAAAATACAAAAAGAATCATCCCTCACCTCTAGACCTAGTTTAGTAGGCTTTCTAATCCTAGTGACACTATTCCTGAGTTGAACAATCAATCCCCTTGTACTTGTCACTATACTATACTAGAACGATCAGGTACACTGCCTGGTGGGGGTTGTAAGCTTCTCGAGATCCCTTGAGAGGTAAAACCTGTTGCGAGGGCGCAATTCCCACATATCAAGTTTTTGGCGTCGCAGCCCGGGGAATAGTTATTGTCTAGGTTAGGATTTCTTTTTATTAGGTCTACTTGCTAGATTCCTTTCTAGTAAGGTTTTATTTTTATTTTTAGGTTTTCTTTAGTCTATATTATTTCTTCGTGTCTTTGTTCGTAACCTTTACCATCCGACATCATGGAAGGTGGTAACATCTTTGAACCCATCAACCCACCACAACAAAACCACCCACAAAACCCACCACTAGCAAACCAACCTCCTAGGCCCCGAACTTTAGGAGAGTATTCCCGTTCTAGCCACCAAGGCTATCGAAACACTATTGAGCTCACTCAAGGAGCCAATGTGTCCCCCTTGCGATCCGACACCATCCGGTTGGTGTAAAGCGGATGTGCATTCCATGGACTTCGTTCCGAAGATCCTAATCAACATCTTAAAGATTTCCTTAAAATCGTAGATTCCATAGACCTTGATGTTGTAACTAGAGAGTCGACCCGATTACGTCTATTCCAATTCTCTCTACGTGGTCAAGCTAGTCAATGGCTTGAACGTTTACCCGCGGGATCCATCACCTCATGGGATGATCTCACCACTCGTTTCCTTGCTCAATTTTTCCCACAGGGGAGAACTACCAAGCTTAGAAATGATATCTTGATGTTCCAACAACGTAAAGGTGAAACTCTATATGAAGCATGGACTCGTTTCAAGGACTTACTCCAAAAAGTCCCTCATCATGGCATAGATCTTTGGCTCCAAGTCCAAATCTTCTATGACCATATCGGTCTCTCCACAAAGCAAACCATTGACTAATCGGCCGGTGGCAAGCTACATGATCTAAGTGCGGAAGAATCATGGGAACTAATAGAAGATCTTGCTCTCTATGACAACGAAAGTTGGAATGATCCCCATGATTTGAACAAAACGGTCAAGGCAATATCTTTGCCTTCGAACAATTCTAGCACTTCCGACCGAAGGATCATGGAACTTGAGGACCAAGTCAAGTTTCTCATGAAATCCTACGAAGCTCCTAAGCCTTCAAGCCAAGTGAACAAAATCACTTCTTCATGCGAATTATGTAGTGGTCCCCATGACACTCGTGATTGCATGGAACTCCCCGGACAAGCTTTTGCAGATTACGCATCCTCACGTACCGACGAAGCGGGAGACAAGTGGTACACTTTCAAACCCAAGCCAAACCCTTACGGTGATTCCTACAACCCTTCTTGGAAAAATCACCCGAACCTTAGGTGGAAACAAAACCAAAACATGCCCCAAAACAGTTCTTCCAATCCACCTAATCGTTACCAACCAAGCGGTCCACACTCTAACCGTACTTTCAACAGAAATCCTTCCAATCACTATGGTAGTACCAATAATCTTGAAGGGTTGATGTCCAAGTTTATGGCATCTCAAGAAGCTCGCATATCTAAGTTTGAAACCGAATTCAATCAACAACAAACGGAGATGACCAATAAGATTGACAACTTGTTGAAAGCCCTCAACAACCAAGTGCTAACTACACCTAGGAAGGACACTAGGGACACTAGTAGCGGAATCCAAATTAAGGAACCCTCATCATCCAAACACGTCCATTTTGTCAACGTTGTCACTATTAAGCCAATAGATAAGAATATAGAAGAAAGTGACAAGGATGAAGTTGGAATAGAAACCGGGACTAAGGATGAGATTAAGGAAGTTGAAAAGGTAGAGGAAGTAGAAAACGTAATAGAATACTTTGATAAGTTACCCACCAAGGAAGAACGGGAATATCACAAGGATCTATTCGATGATCCCGAGACACCATACGTCCTTGGTTCACCCTTATTAAAGTAGGTGATCCATCTAACATCAACATACCATGCAACATTGGGCATATGCATGTGTGGAAAGCTTACATCGACCTTAGGTCTCCTATAAACATCATGACTAGGACCTATTATAATTGGGTAATGAAGAAGCAACTTGGATATAAGATGATGCCTAACACAAATTGGATGAGCAACTTTGTAGGAAGAGTGAAAGGATTACATGTCTTTGTAGGAAACTTCATTTATGTTACCGACTTTGTGATTGTAGATGATATTCGTCCGGTAATAGATGGTTGCCTAAGTCAAGTAGTGTTCGGTAAACCGTTTGTTGAGGCCTCTAAGATGAGTTATGACCCATCCCTAGGGATAGTTAGATTCAAGGATGAGAACGATGAGATTGCTTACCAAATGCCCTATAGGATTGAACAATACCGTCTTCTATCAAACCTAGAAAAGGAACACAAGCAAGCGGTTTACTATAGGAATGATAAGAATAGACGTAGAGGAGTAGATTATGTCATGAGTAGAATACTCGGTTTCTACAAGGAATGTTTGCAACTAGGTCCGGAATACAAAACTAAGATTGGAGATGACCTAGAGAATGAGACCAATGATGAGGTCACGTAATAGCCCATGACCTTGAGTCTAGCTATAAGACTCGTAAATAAAGAAAAGCGCTTCTTGGGAGGCAACCCATGTTTTGTTTGTTTGATTTTTAATTGTTTGATTGTTATTTGCTTCTGTATGCATGCTTTATTTTTATTGTTGGTAGATCATGTTTCAAACTTAAATTGTGAAAATGCTTTATTTTGTCGTTTAACTTCGTCTTAACTTCATATAAAGGTATATTGCAAAAGCTAAGTGTAAGGGGAAACCCCAAATTTGTTTCTAAGAACGAAATTGATCATGATTCGCCACAATATTAAATGAACATGTGTATTAGTATTTGTTGGAGTCAAATGCTTGTATCGAGTCATAATGATGTTTTGCAGGATTTTCCAGGAAGTAGGACATAAGTTTTTCCAGAAATTTTCCGGAAACTTAACATAAAGATTTCTGCAGGTCACTTCTGACGGCGTCAGGATTTAACTCCTGACGGCGTCACGTGTAAAATTATGGATATTTTTCGAGTTTTGTTTTTCTAACGGAGTCTTAAAGTTTTTGTTAATTCTTTAGTTTTGTAAACTCCAGGAAATCTGTAAACATTCATTCCACAAGCATTATATCTTAAATTGTTTTCTAGGATTTGTTAGTATATATAGATTGTCGCTGATTTTACGCGAGGTTGCCTTGATTGTTTTCTCAGGTTTAACAGGTTATATATGACAAGAAGATGATTTATATTTCTGGAAGGGAAGCTTTGAACGTTCATTTTCTTGGAGGAAGATCTAACCTTGTTAACACACTATCCACACCGAACGAATCAGGGGAGTATTTGTGTTTCATTCTTTTACCTATTTTACTTTTACATTCGTTAATTGAACATTGGGGACAATGTTCATCCTAAGTGTAAGGGGAGGGTAAATGATGATACCTTACAGGATACAATTGCACTTAAGTTTGTTTGTTCGATGATGTGTAATAAAACTAAGAGAAATACTTGTTAGTGTAATTTTAGCGCCAAATTTAAAATTTTTTACAACATTTAGGAGTGAAACTTTAGCCTTAACAAGCGTCTCATGGATAGGAGTTGTATGACTAGCACAAAACCGTACCATTCAGAAAAAATTTCCACCCAATTATGTGAGGTTCGCCTTTAGATTTGATAGGAAAAACATTCATTATTAGTGCTTATGAGTGTACCGGTAGCATTTAGATTCTAGAACTTGCGTTAGTGATGCATCCCGAGACCGCTAGTGAGACTACATTCGTGTAGTAGGATTTACTACATGATAAGAGGCATTAGGATTACCTTTGTGTTAAACCCGTATCAAAATTACTTGACCAATTAATTCATATTATTTGACTAGTAAAGTCAATTAATTTTCCCACACCTTAGCGTTGTACTCATTTTTAGTACACGAAACCCCTAGTGCACCCCTTCGAGCCTATCATTTCGTTTCTAACTTTAAGCATTCTACTTAAAGGAAGAATTTGTTACAACCCACCCAAATGTGCAACCAAATCGCCTTAGCCTTCCGTGTATGCACTCATCTTTAGTGCATTATTGTTATATGTTTAAACCCTTAGTTAATTATCTAATTGATTACATGGTTGCTAAGTCGAGTCATATCTTGTACATATTGTTTTGGTGCGTAAAGTACTTATGTTATAGAGTAATGGGGAAGAGCATCATATATTACCCCCATATGTGCATTAACCTTAAAAAGTACTCCAAGTGTTTTGATTTTCTTGATTTGAGTCATTAGATTAGTTTATTGTAAAGTATGTAAAGATTCAAGTGTAAGGGGAATGTACATTCCCTATGATGTATTATTTTGGATGGTAGGGTAAGAGTGTATGCACAAAAAAAAAAAAAAAAAAAAAAAAAAATAGAAAAATTAAGAAAAAGAAAAAAATAGAAAAAGAAAAGAGAAAAAAAACATACGGACTACCATCCCATTTCATTCTATGTTTATTTTATGTTTTTGTTCTTTTTGATTTATTAGCTTAAGTCGAGTCGAGTCTTGGCTTAGCAACGCCATATTGTACATGTAATTAACCAAGATGATTAACTCGCCACCAGTAAATAATGCCTTTATCCAACAAAACCGTGTTTTTCCATATCCCTACACCTAACGTTATAACCCTTTAAAAGACCTCTTTGATAGTTTATCCTAGGTGCTTATGCCAAGTGGTGGAGCTTTGATCCTTTCCCAAGCCTATGGTAATCTATTTGCGATGACAGGTAGTGAGAGATGTTTTCCATTTCCTTATTGTGATATATACTTTATTACACCCGAGAGATGTGAGTATCTGAACACTATTTGTGAGGTGCTAGTGTATGACCTCCGTGCTTGTCTTTGGTTTTTAGTGGAACGATTATTTGTTGTAATTACTTTTATATTAGTGTTAAATGACCCCTAACTTGTATTTTGATTAGAATAAAAGCGCATTTGTTTGAGGACAAGCAAATCTCAAGTGTAAGGGTATTTGATGAGGCGAAAAGTGTACCGCTTTTAAGGGGTCATTTAAGCCTGAATTCGAGATTATTTGATCAAATATTACCTTAAATCGTTCCTTTTGTCATTTTAGGTACTTTTGAGGAAGAATCTGGAAAAGGAAGCATTTTGGACGTTTTTGGAGCATAAAAGTGAAGAAAACGCAAAGTCTCAAATTTCCTTGCTGGGAACAGTACCTGACGGCGTCAAGCCTTTGTACATGACGGCGTCAAGAGTTACAAAAGAGGTGGAAGTGGAAAATACACGTGACGATCCAGAGAGTTTTCAAGCTTAGGACCTGACGGCGTCACCAAGGCCGTCAGGGTCCAACTACACGTGACGGCCCAGAGTAAATTCCGGCCCAGAGTAAATTCCTACATGACGACGTCACAAATAGATCTAGGCAATACGATTTTATCAAGGCGGCGAGTTGATGGCGTCACGATCTAACACATGACACTGTCAAAGTGTAAAGTCTATATATAGTTTTCCAAATTTCATTCATTGGTGTGCAACTTTGAGGGAATAAACCCTAGTCCGAATTTTATCAGTTTTTCAAGGGATCCAACCCCTTGATTCTTCCATGTTCAATTGAAGATAAGTATTCATTCAAATCATTCAATATGTCATTATATCTTACGCTTGTCTTCTCTTTAACATGCTAGGCTAGATTTTTCTTGTGTTTGCTTAGATGTAGTGAAACCTAGATGTTAATTATGGGTTGATTGTTTGTTTATAATTGTTACGGATGATTGTATTCGATGTTAGGCTTAAGAAAACTGGCAGACTTCCATTGGTAACTTGCTTGAACGTCTTAAGAAACATGATCGGAGGTGTACTACGATTTTTGGTTGTATTTAATGCGTAGGAGAATTCTAATGATCCCATGTTAGGAGCTTCTAACGGCTCGACATAAGAGTGAAGTAGGATCTTATAGAGTTAGGGAATATTGTACACGGCCCTACTACTAGTATTAAGGAATATGACCCATCATCCATGCGATTGTAACAAGCTAATCAACCTGTAAAAGATATCTAGGGAGTAATGAAATCTAAGTAAACACAACTTTCCTCATTATTGTTTCCACCACATTAGTTTAATAGCTTTATTTGCATTTCTGTTATTTTATTTTGATTGCATGTTTAGATTAATTGGGTTAGTTGACTAGCAACTAATTCCGCCCACTCCTTCAAAACCCGAGATTTTACTTGCTTTCTTAAAAATATAAAAATACAAAAAGAATCATCCCTTACCTCTAGACCTAGTTTAGTAGGCTTTCTAATCCTAGCGACACTATTCCTGAGTTGAACGATCAGTCTCCCGGTACTTGTCACTATACTATACTACAACGATCAGGTACACTGCCTGGTGGGGGTTGTAAGCTTCTCGAGATCCCTTGAGAGGTAAAACCTATTGCGAGGGCGCAATTCCCACGTATCATTATACATATGCCGAAAACATGATTAGTTCAATCCATTCAAATATTATTCTTGAGAACTTTTCTTATATGCTTCAACATGAAAATCACTAGCATGCTCCACGCGTTTTATATGCTACAATGAAATCTCAAAATCACATGAGCTCTATTCATTAAATTTTAGACGCATATCGATTACTTATTATATTTCCAGACTTATAAATATTATATACATTATTGGATCCAGCACATGAGAACATATCTCCTTATGATTATTTACATGTCTTTACGAAAGTATTGCGTGCCATTAGTTGTGCCTTACATACGAATATTTCAATACTTTAATTTCACTTTCTCATAAAGATCAATGCATATCCAATAATCTTAGACATTCATATATACGGACTTCAAGTCCCAGTAACCATGTCTCTTCACAAGAGACTTTAATCTTTCATTTGCTTCTTTGTGTCTTTACTTCTTTTGGCCATTCTTTTATACATCTGCACCTCATACAGATATTTAATATCCTCACCTTTTATTTTAGCACTATATTATTTACTTCATAATCATTATCATATATAATAGTACTATCGACGTCCATTCATTTCTTTACGATTCCGCACTTTACTAGACATTATATATCATTTACTGAGATCTCATAGTTTTTCATATACCTGGGATTTTTCAATAGCCTTCATGTTTAGTGTTTCTTGACTATTATGGGGTCATATTACCTCGATTTGACCATTTTCATTTTCTTGCTCCATTTCATTTATTCATTCGGGGACTTTACTTGAAATCGATTAGTCTATCATGCTGCAGCCATGCCATAGACTCACTACCAATAATTTATTTTCATGTTGGGACATACATTATAATTGGAGCAATAGCAGCTTTATATGATCTAGTCACTTTCTTTAGGTCACTAAACATGTCTGGCATTTACTAGATCCGGAATGTTATTTGTCCCTTGAACTTTAAGTTCATATTTATTAATGTGAGGATCAACATTTATATCATAATTCATTCCATATCCCTCGCTGCTCATTCTCTCCCCCTGAATGAATTATCCATTTCAACATCCCATTATTGTGCATTGTGGTGGATTTACAAAAAACATATACTGCACATTTATAAAATTCTTATATGCGAAACATATGGTTCGTGACCAAAACCATTCTAATGGGGAGGAGTCATTATAAATTGTTGGCAAGATGCAAATTTATATGTTATAACATGCCCCATAATCTAAATGTTTTGTTCTCATAATATTATTGGCATTGCAATCAACTGAAGACATTTTGTAACGTTTCAACAAAAAGCAATTCGCGTATGAACATGGGCTACTTTTAAGTTCAACATTTATTCCAATAATCGCCCACCATATGAAAGTATTCACCACCATTTCCAAAGATACAATTTGGAAAAACATGCTTGCATTTTATAAGACGAGCCATTCATCACGCTAACCTTAAGTTGCGTCTTTGATGATCATTTTGACGATGCATCAATTTTAAAACTCAAAATGATCCTTATGGCGGATGTATAGGCCTACATACACCACCGTCATATTATTTTCAAAACTTTATAGGACAAAGTCCTAACTTAACTTGGTGGTGATAGTAACATTAACTTCCATTGAGAACAATAAGATCAAACAAATCAACCTTGAATAACCCATAGTTCTTTTACACATTTCGCATCATTACTGACTTGGGATGGTCCAACCGGTCATGCCAATTAATATAACAATCTTGGCTCATAAACTTATAGTTTATGACCACACGTGCTTCTATTGCTCTTGACTTTATGTAAAAGTCGAATTATATGGAGAACTTGACGCATCTTCATATTTAAACTTATATGTCTCCAATCACATTTATATAAGCTCTGTGTGGCTTCTCACAATTATATTAATATGCAAATTAGCATATTGCAGTATCAAATAATAAAGCATGCTCTATACAAAAAGTTGGGCTATTTGCTAAACACATTTATGTCATTGATCAATTAGTCAAGTCTCATAAGCAAATAATATTAGTGATAATGTACGCACATATGACAAACTTAATGACAGTTAACTAACATCTCTTATTCTTTAAAAGCATAGATGTGGTCACTATATCTTACCACATCCAGTAGCCCATCAACTATCCTATTCATATCATGCATGCAATTATATATACTTTAAATTCGTCCATAACCCAATATTTATAGAGGAAATTGCAAAAATCATCCCTAAAGTTTGACCAATTTGCATATTTCGTCCCACATATTTCGAAACTGCAAGGATCGTCCCTAAATTTTGGCCCGTGTGCATGTATCGTCCCTAAAGTTTTGGCCCCGTGTGCATGTATCGTCCCTAAAGTTTGACCAATTTGGGACGATATATGCCCCAAAAAGGACGATATATGCCCCAAAGGTTAACTTTAAAGACGATCCTTGCAGTTTCGAAATATGTGGGACGAAACATGCAAATTGGTCAAACTTTAGGGACGATTTTTGCAATTTTTAATCAAACATGATGATACTTATTTCAAACAGTGAAGCATCTTCAATTGGACGGGTTAATTATATTTTAATAAAAGTTGTAACAAATATTAATAGACGTAGTCTATCTTCGCAAAATATCAACAAAGAATTTATCACATGGTCAACTATATACCGACTTAAACTTAAAACCTTTAGTTGTGCTTATCTGTTTTGGTGTGGTATTATGGTATACATTTTTCTTCGTTTTTGTAAATAGACCAAACACATTATGCTATCCGAAACTGACCATACATGTCATATAATATAATCTTTCGTAGGGGCATGACGATCATGATACACAATCTTATTATAAATTTTCTATTAAATTTTATTTTCTTTCATATGACCGTATATCACTCTAGTTTGATATCTTGGCAATTACTATCTCGCAAACTTCATATACATGTATAGTATTTAAATCATAAATATAACTCTTTTGAGTGTTTTGAATCTCTGTATCAACTTATGCAAGATATGGTACCTATCTATGCTTTTAAAGTTAAGAAACAAATCATAGATCCAAAACCGTGAAGATTAACATAGTGAATAAAAGTTTAAAAATTATGCCTAGCAATCAAGCTCTCAAATATATACAACAAAGGCATGTTCATAACTGTAAGCATGTCCTTATATCACATCCAGAATATTAAAACGACATAGTCATCATTAACTTTCACGAGTATCAAATCAAGCCATGATACTATTACTAAATTTATAAAGCTATCTTATTATAAGTATTACTTCTAATTAGACAAAAGGTGCCATGATAAATCAATTATGCAAACATAACTATAAAAATAGTTGGTGACTAAAAAAAATCAAATACAATGACTCTAATAATAATTAGATAACCATACATGCATGTAAATGCTTTTATGTATGTTAGCTAGTAAGAAGAATTGGTAAACGTTTGGCCTAGTAATTTTATGACGAAAAGAGAAATATGTGCTCATTCCAGAATAAATCAAACAAAGTTAACAATTTCAGAACATATAAACATGCACATGTGGTTTAAAGAATTCTCACGATATGTTGAAAAGGTGTTGAAAAGATTTTATATGGATAAATCACATTCACTAAGCACTCCAATGGTTGTTAGGACACTTGATATTAAAAAAGACCCATTTCAACCTCAAGAAGCTGATGAGGAAATTCTTGGTTCTGAAGTTCCATATTTAAGTGCTATTGGAGCTTTAATGTATCTTGCTGGTCATACACGACCGGATATAGCATTTGCTGTAAATTTATTAGCAAGATATAGCTCTTGTCCTACAAAGTGGCACTGGAATGGAATAAAACAGATATTTCAGTATCTTCAAGGTACAAAGGATATGGGCTTATTTTTCACTAACCCATCAAATACAAGTTTAGTTGGTTATGATAATAATTTTCAATTAATCATCATATTTAGAGAATACAAAGAGTATATATAAGATAATACTAGGGGTAAAAATCATAATAGCTAATTGGGCCATGAGCCTCTTATTAGTTATATGGACATCCACAAATAATGATCTATAATAGTTTTATCTTAGTACAATTTTGTTGTTTAGAAAATCTATACTACTTATAAAGCATATTGCACCTTCTCTTATATTTAATTTTTAAGATTTCCATATTTAGATTTTAAGTAAAATACAAGTGATAAAGCATAAATCACAAGTATGCTAAGCACAAGAAAAACTAACAAAATATTATTCAACACATACAATTAATACACAATTTAATTCACCCCTCCACTAAAATATACAACCATTTTACCACATATTACTACCTAAGCAAGCTAGCTACCAATCTATTGTTAAAACCATAATCCAAAATATTAAAAAGACTGAATTTCTAGAATCCAACTCATGTATACAGGTACTCCTAGCCAAGGACCCAAGCAACATGACAATGTTTGCTTCCACAAAATACAATTAATAAAACACGCGGTACAAACCAATCAATAGATTAATACAAGTAATCACAGTCAAAAATATAGAATAATGAAAAAAAAAAAAAACGATGCAGCTTTGTTTAATGGTCCATAACATCCGAGTTCAAAGAAAAAAAATATTGGAATATATAATACAACTACAACATCAAATCCATTAACAAATAATCAGACACACTTGCTGATTTACAATGCCACAAGAAGAACTCAAACTAAAAAAATGGTTTTTCATTTACAGCAAAAAAACCAAAACAACATGTTATCAATGACCTCAAACACCCATAAAACATCATCGGCCACCAAAACAATAATAATACAAGAGGAAGAATCGATCTCAGTTTTGTTCAACTTACAAAGATTCACAAGTTTTTTGAACATACAACCATCATAGATCTATTTGAAGACAAAACTTCTCTTTTAATATTCGAATACTTAAAGGAACAAAAAAAAAAAAAAAAAAAAAAAAAAAAAAAAAAAAACGTGTTTATTTACAATGGGTTATTTATCCCTTTACCCAAAACAACAAACGTGTTTCATTCTCGAATTACAGGATTAGTTTTTGTGTGGTACAGGTTTTTTGCAATTAGATAGAAGAGGACACATCTAACTTGTGGTTTGAGTGAGAAAAGTGGCTGCTAAAGTTTTTGAAAGTATAATTAGGTTTGTTTTATGTGAGTGAAATATGTTAAGTTTTATTTTGTGGGCTGGACTCTTGTTATTTTTTGGTTGGGCTTTGTATCATTAAGATGGATTGATTTTTGTGTAAGAAAATTTGTGTTGGACGTTATTGGTTATCATAAAAAGAAAAAATTGGTTACATTTTATTGTTTAATCCAAAGTTTGAAAGGGCAAGCTGAATTTTTGCTACTAACAGGTAACCACATGTTGCGGCGACGGGTATCTTGAAATAACTTAAAAAAAATCATGTAGTCATTTTGAACAACAAAAAATCGTTGCTTACTAAATATTTATTATTGCAATTGTTTAATAATAAAAAAAACATTGTCAATGGTTAAAGAGTTCAAGTATGACATAAAATTCTTGACATCCGTACATTTATTCTAAAAACAATTGTAATAAACTAAAATATGTAGTTCATCGCAAATCAAAATACATAAAGCTATTGTTAGAAAAAACATATAAATAAAAAATGTTTACTCGCCACAAAATTTAGTCACAGGGTACCCGTCGCCGCATCGCGCGAGTACCCTGCTAGTACTTTAATCATGGAAAGTTAACCAAAGGTAGGACCAAATCATAACTGAGTTCCTCGTATTGTGTCATATTTCCACAAGAACCTCCGTGTTTTCAGCGAGGGTTCGGAAAAACTTTAACTTTATACGTACGTGATATATCATCATATTCACTATTTATAACTTAGGAAAGCAGTACGATGTAGTCATTTGCATTGAATTCATTTCAAGTTTTCAACTAAGAAACATCAATACAAATGACATTTTGATTAGATGGAATCCTACCGCCTTAGTGACCAACACACACTGCTCCCCTCACATTATGGCATTAATCATACATTGTGACGTACGGTGCCGACGAAGTGTCCTTTTTAGAAGAAAAGTCTTGCTCTTGTCTTAAAACTCAGAGCTTTCTTTTAACCAAATATGTTAACTTTTTATATTCTTTAATTAATCAGTAATCACCGAACATTTTGGAATTTGGAGTACTATGCTACTATGGTAACTTGGCGTCGGTTCAAAACATCGATGTAAAACTGATACCTTAATAACCAAATCAATGCAAACTCTCGAGCATTCAAACTTTGGAGTTATCCTATCTAGGGTCTGTTTCAGCTTATTGTTGGGTTTAAGTTATGGATGAGCATTTAAACCTCAATCCGGATATCGAACTGGAACCGGTATCGGTTTTCATTACATGGTACAGTACCGGGAATACAAAATAGGTGTGTGAATTCGGTACTTTCGAAAACGGTACGGGATCTAAGCAGGAAATCCTGATTTTAGTACGGGAATACAAAAGGGGTTATTTTTGAATAAAATTTTGAGATCCAAACAACCCTATTAGCCATTCCCATGCATACTACGCTAGTAAAATAATGCCACACAGCCACACACAAAGTTGGAGAAAAAAAAAGGCTCCTACACGGCTACACCTTCAGTGACAACCACCGACCCTTTATATACTCTGCCGTAAGTTAAACCGTAACATAGTATTAATAACTAAAATCATCAAGTTTACATCCATAAACCATCCCGATCATAATCTCAACCGTCTTTCATTAATATTGATGATTTGTTGTTAATGTGTATTTTTGTTTGAAAAAATATGAATATGTGCTCGACATTATTCATCCACATTATTTATTTAATAAGTTATGCTTATCGTTAATTAACCTTGTTGTCCAAGAGTCTAGTCTTTGGTTTGTGTTGATTTGTTTATTTTGGCTTTAAAAAACAGGGAAACTGAATATATACCGTTTTCATGGTAACGGGTAACGAAACTGGTATTGGGATCGAAATCTCATCTGGTACGGACGTACGGTACCAGTACACACTTTTATGCTCGGAAATAAATCGGTACCACCAATTTGGCATCGATTCGGCACGAGATTAGTAACGAGCTCATCCCTAATTTAAGTTTATTTTCAATAGGTAGCTTATAGCTAATTAATTACTGTATAATAAACTTTCACGCTAAGATATTTGGATTAGCTTACGTTGGCCAAAGGACATACGTAGTTATGTTTATACACTAAGCTCTCCCAATTAAGTCACAAAAATGGTAGTTTATATATATATATATATATATATATATATATATATATATATATATATATATATATATATATATATATATATATATATATATATTTTAAATCATAGCCACACACACAGAAGAAGAAGAAGAAGAAGAAGAAGACACACACAAGAAGAAGAAAAAAAAAAAAAAAAACCCCTTAAATAAGCTACAGAATGTGGGTTAATCAATTAACGCTCATAAATAATCCCGAAAGGATAAGCTTACAAACACAAAAATAAGCTTGTTGTTACTAAACGAGCTAATCTAAAAATCAGTTAAGACAAGTTAAGACAGACGTCCCTTGGAGAAAAATTAGGTTGCTATCATTACACACTTTATTTCTATAAATCTAAAATAAAATAAAAATAGCCATCCAGAATTGATTATATTAGTCATTCTAAGCATCTACCTTAGCTTCAAATAAATCGATTTATGATATGCATTTGTTCGATGGAGCTAGTCCTTCGACATACAGCGTAAATAAACTTCTAGTAGAAATTATTAGGAAATAATACCAAAGGGCTTATGTCATCAAACCCTAAAAAAAATAATGCGGTATCCAACTCCGAAAAACCCATGAGTCTACTGGATAGATTTTGTGAAAAAAATTTCAAGGGTTTGAAGTTCGGCTCTTGCTCACTCCAATTGGTGCCCCACTGGGCTAGGAGAGTTGCCAGAGCTATTCCTTGTGAGGTGAACAATGGTTGATGCCAAAAAGCACGAGGTCAGGGTTCCCGCCAACTCACAATCTTTTTGTGGTACGGACTTCTATATATGGTCTGGTCCTATACATGATTCATCGATTCATTGCATAGACTTCCGATCAATGTTATATGGAAGTGCGCGTAAAGGAAATATCAGGACATGTAGAACCTTAAAAGTCATGCAATGAGCCAGTGGTGGACAAAGGCGGAGCTACGGAGGGGGCACGATGGCACGTGCCCTCCGCCTCCCCGTAACTTTCCGGCGTAGTGTAAGTTTTCAGAAAATCTCATGTTTGTCGGCGGTCCCCCCCCCCCCCCCCCCCTTTCTCAAAACTAGATAAATGAACTAAAGGCAATTGGTAAAGTTGAACAAAAGAGCTCGAAGGTCGGATGGTCGAGTGTTGCCGGAGACGGAGTCTTCTGTTTAAATAGATGATGGGTGAAGAAGCGTGGAGCAGTTGAAAAGTTATATAAAAAATTTGTACAAAAGTATGAGAAAAGAAACCGGAAAAGAATGATTTGTTATGTGGTATCAACTTACACCACGTGGGTTGGACGGTACTATGGAGTATCGTACAAAAAGTTGACTAAGACTTTAGAAACCACTTATTAAATTTTGTGTTTAAAGACTTTAGTTGTTTGCTTTATACTTGTTCCAAAAATTCTTGTTCATTAAGAAAAATAAATATGGAAAGTTGGTCTCAACGAATATAAAACGTTTTTGTTACAAATTTTATGATAAATGTTACATCATTTGCTAAAAAAAATAATAATAAAAGAATAAAAAAAAAGTGTTTTAACATTAAATATATGATATAATTTTCTTTAACATTTAAGTATGTAACTAATACTAAATACTTATTTATTTTTTCTTTTTTAATTTTTATCAGCGAATATAAATTGCTTTTATTGTTATAAAAAAAAATGAACAGGTCAATATAGCATTGAACTTGACACGTTATTATTGCCATGTTTCTCGTTATAATTACAATTGTTATTGTCCAAAATTAGACCCGACCCGACTGGACTGAGCACATTAATGGGTTGGCTATTTTTTTTTCCTTTTCAATCGACCATTAAAAAAAATAATAATGAAAAATAAAAATAAAAATTTTAAAAAAAAATTGCCCCCTCTCAAAATATATTCTAGCTCCGCCCCTTGTAGCGGAACTAGAAAAAATTTTGTGCGAGGGCCGAAATGAAAAATAACAACAACAACAACAACAACAACAATAATAATAATAATAATACATGAAATCGCGAAAAAATACACTAAAAGGCTTAGGGTAAGTTCCGTCCTTTGCAATGAGCCGACATGCATTACATGGAAGTGCACATGATCAGAAGTCTATGCAATGACCCAATGGATTGTTTATGAGATCAGACCGTTGATACATCATTATACTTAAAATTTCTTGTCGACCTTCATTCTATTATTTTTTTGAACGACCTTCATTCTATTATTGCTGTTTAACTCTACGCCATTATACAAACCACTTAAAAATAATTATAGTTCTAGCTATAAACCTGCCTTATTTGACGACATAAATAATGAATATTGTTTTATCTTAGTATTATTTCCAGAAGAACCTTGGTGTTTTCAGTGAGGGTCCAGAAAACTTCCAACTTTATACGTGCATTACGTCAGATTCACTAGTTATAGCTTACGAAAGCAGTGCGATGTGGTCATTTTGCATTGAATTCATTTGAAGTTTTCAACTTCAAAACATCAATACAACTGACCTTGATTAGATTATTGAATCCTACCTCCTCGGAGATAGCCCCCTACCATGCGATAGTCCCATCCTTAGTGACCACCACAGTACACACTTATGGCATTAATCATACATTGTGAGGACAAAGTTGTTGGTGGTTATGAGCCCAGAACAGGATTAAGATAATCAATAGCCTAACTACGTATCAATAAAGGTTACCGGATATCACTTGGAATCGTGTTATCACTTTCCAAAGTAAAATATTCGACCATAATGCCTGGGTATCACGAATATCTACTTGAGATAAGACCAAATGTTGTTAGTGATTTAGGCACAAATCAATAACCCTTCGTGTATAAGTGTTGTATGTTTTCTGTATATCTTTCATGCATCATTTGATTTCCTATTTATAGGAAGATACACATGGCTAGTCAAATGGAATTATGAGAATTAATCGGCCCATTAATCTCCACATAATTATCCCCATTATAGCCTAAAATAGTGGTTACATGACCAATTAAACGAGGTCATGAGTGCAGATGTAACTGCCATTTGAATAGGTCAAATCAGTTACATACAATACTCTATCAGCAGAAACTCTGCTTATCAGCAGGATCCTAAGACTAGTAGCAGGAACCATCAGCAGAAACCAGCACTTCAGTAGAATCCTATACAACCACTATAGAGTCAGGGGAATCAGTGACTTGATGGGTGTACACTCCGTACCTCCAAACCCATTTCCAAGTATGATTAGATCCCTCAAGTGCACTAAATTTTCTAACAATCCTCCCCAAATTTAGTTCACTTCCTTTGCATGAAAATCAAACATTAAACAAAACATATGCATAAACAAAAATATCCTGAGGATTGAATTTCCATCTTAGTACATTACACGTTCAAATATTCGAGAATCAGGGTGTTCTAAGAATTGAACCCTTCAACCCATTTGAATACCTGAAGATAAAATACACATATATTTTCAAACACTTAAACACTCCTGACACTATACAAGCCATGTGTCCATATCCAATTCATAAATGTTGTAAAAGCTAAAAGTCCATAGCTTCTTGAAGCGGCAAAACTTCAACATTTACATAGGTGGTTCCTCTTTATTCATGCTCTTGCTTAGCATTTTTTTCAAAGAAATTAACCATTGAGAAGTAAATACTTCATCCTCCTTTTCAGTAAGTTCTGAGCACAACCTTGGGATGTGGTGTAATACATGTGCTCCAGTACACTGAATGTTCAGCTTTCCACATTGAACTCAGCTCCCAAGTTTCCTCAGGAGGGAGTTGGGTGTCCTAGCATTCAGTGACCAAGTTGGACTTCAAACCCATCCCTTTAGCAGACTTTATAAACAAGTCTCTAGCAAGACCCTTCGTCAAGTGATCAGCTAAATTCTGTTGAGATCTTACAAACTCTATAGAAATCACCCCATTCATGATAAGTTCACGAATCATGCTATGCCTGACACCTAAGTGTCTAGACTTCCCATTGTACATCTGGCTATAAGCCTTTGCCAATGTAGCAGGACTATCACACCGGATAGAAATAGGTGCTATAGGTTTAGGCCACAATGGAATCTCAAGAAGCAAGTTTTTCAACCATTCAGCTTCTTTACTAGCAGCTGCTAAGGCCACAAATTCTGATTCCATTGTTGAACTGGTGATGCAAGTTTGCTTCTTGGATGCCCAAGAAATTGCACCTCCACCAAGTAGGAATACCCAGCTACTAGTAGACGAATTGTCTTCAGTATTACTGATCCAACTTGCATCAGTGTAACCTTCTAACACTGATGGATAACCAGTATATGAGAGACTATAGTCCATAGTTCTCTTCAAATACTTATGTACCCTCTGAACTGCTTGCCAGTGATGAGCACTATTACTAGTATACCTGCTCAGTTTACCCACAACAAATGCAATATTAGGTCTTGTACAAGTCATGGCATACATCAGGCAGCCAATCACCCTAGAATACTCAAGTTGAGATACAGCTTTTCCAGTATTTGGCATAAGCTTCTCAGTGGTATCCATAGGAGTACTCACTGGAGTACAATCAAAGTAATTAAATTTCTTCAGTACCTTCTCAATATAATGAGACTGAGAAATTGATATACCATTACTTTCATGTTTGATCCTTATACCAAGGATAACATCAGCCTCCCCCATGTCCTTCATGGAGAACCTTGATGACAAAAATTCCTTTGTCAACTCAACCTGATTTTGGTCAGTGCCAAAGATCAGCATGTCATCAACATATAGACAAATGATGACTCCTCTACCAGATTCATCAAATTTGCTATATACACATTTGTCAGCCTGGTTAAGAACATAACCATTAGACAAAACCACTTCATCAAATTTTTGATGCCATTGCTTAGGTGCCTGTTTCAGTCCATATAAAGACTTAATCAGTTTGCACACCTTATTTTCATTGCCAGGCAAGATGAAGCCTTGAGGTTGGTTCATATAAACCTCCTCATCCAATTCACCATTCAAGAAAGTTGTCTTCACATCCATCTGATGAATAATTAGATTGTGAATTGATAGCAAAGCAATCAGCAGCCTGATGGTACTGATACGTGCCACAGGGGCATAAGTATCAAAGTAGTCTATCCCTGACTTTTGTTTAAAGCCCTGAATGACTAGTCTAGCCTTGAACTTTTCAATAGTTCCATCTACCTTCATTTTCCTTTTGAAAATCCATTTGCAACCAAGAGGTTTGCAACCTGGTGGTAGATCAACCAACACCCAAGTGTTGTTGCCCATGATGAAGTCAATCTCATCATTTATTGCCTCTTTCCAGAAAGCAACATCCTGGGACTTCATTGCTTCTTCAAATGTTTTGGGATCATCCTCAACAATGAAGCAATAGGAATATTGGTCAGAGACCTCATTCCTTGTACCTTCAATTAAGTATAATTGAAACTCAGGTCCAAATGACTTTGGAGTCCTGACCCTTTTGCTCTTCCTGAGCTCAGGTTCAGGTTGTTGAACCACAACCTCATCAGGGGCCTGAGATGATAATTCATTAGGGACCTTTGATACACCAATGTCATCAGTTCCATTTGGAATCCTGTGAATTGGTCTAGGGACTGATGAGAATCTATTTTTATCAAATAGTGCATCCCTTGATTCAATTATTGAGTTAATTGAAACATATTCATTAGGTTCAATAACATAGAACCTGTATGCCTTGGAATGCTCAGCATATCCAACAAAGATGCAATCAATTTCTCTTTCACCCAAAGTTTTCAAGTTTGGATCAGGGAGTCTGAAAACAGCCCTACAACCCCAAACCCTGAGATAATTCAGGTTGGGTTTCTTTTTAGTCCAGAGTTCATAAGGCGTAACCTTGTTCCTTTTATTTGGAACCCTGTTTAATAAATAGCAAGTTGTTAACATAGCTTCACCCCAGAACCCTTGACTCAGTCCTGAATAAGACAACATGGAATTAACCATCTCCTTCAGTACCCTATTTTTCCTTTCAGAGATACCATTTTGTTGAGGAGTATAGGGAGCAGTCGTTTCATGGATTATACCAACAGACTGAAAATACAGAGTATCTATGTACTCACCTCCCCTATCAGTCCTGAATCTTTTGATCAGGGACCCAAGTTGCAACTCAACTTCAGTTTTAAATACTTTGAATTTATCTAATGCTTCATCCTTGGTATGTAATAGATAGACATAACAAAACCTAGAAGCATCATCAATAAATGTCACAAAGTACTTCTTGTTCCCCAAAAAGGGAGTGGCATGCAAGTCACACAGGTCACTGTGTATAAGCTCCAAAAGCTCAGTCTCACGTTTTACACCCTGAAAAGGTTTCTTAGTTATTTTGGTCAACATGCAAGTCTTACACTTTTCAGTATCTATGTCAAAGGCTGGGATTAACCCATCCTTAGACATATCGTGCATCCTTTTATAGTGTACATGGCCAAGTCTAGCAGGCCACCGGGTGGAGTTGTTCAGTTTAGAGGTGGACATAAAGGCCGAATTACAATGTCAGTGACAACATTAAGCCTAAACATTTGATTACACAAATAGCCAAAACCAATAAACACCCCATGTTTAGACAAAATAAATTTATTAGATTCAATAACTTGTTTATATCCATGATTATTCAAAACACAACTTGAAACCAAGTTCTTCCTTATATCAGGAACATGAATAACATTAAACAAAGTTACAATCTTTCCAGAACTAAAATTAAGATCTACACAACCACGACCATGCACCAAAGCTGTTGACTCATTTCCCATGTGGAGAATAGAACCATCATTCAGTGACTCTAAAGTCTTGAACCATCTTTTATCTTTGCACACATGAACAGTTGCTCCAGAGTCAACCCACCACGCAACATCATCATCCTGCACATAGTTAGATTCAGATACATACGTAACATAATAAACCTGAAGAGATTCATTAAACATATTCTGACCTTTCAGTGAGTTGGAAGGACCTCCACTCCCTGAACCACTAGTGCCTGAACCATTGGATTTACTTCCAATCTTAACACCTTTGCAATCCCTTTTAATGTGACCATATTTGCCACATTTCCAACAAGCATGTGTTGCCTTCTTGTTAGGATCAGCCCTTGTGTTATCATGATGTTTACGTTTGCCTTTGTTGTCATTATACCTGGTGGAATTGTTATGTTCCACCATATTGACAACAGATGCACCAGTACCATTGCTACTCTTTGGCTTGTCATTATCCTGCACCCTGAGGGATTCCTCAATACGCAGGTGACTACCCAACTGAACCAGTGTCAGTTCTTCCTTCTTATGTTTCAAGGTATGCTTGAAATCTTTCCAAGAAGGAGGGAGTTTGTCAATGATACAAGAGACTGAAATAGCCTCATCCATGTTCATTTTGTGTTGTGTAAACCTTCCAAGTATTCCAAGAAGTTCATTGTATTGTTCCATGACTGGTCATGAATCAGTCATTTTGTAATTTGTGAAATTACTTACTAGAAACTTCTTACTTGAAGCATCCTCAGCCATATATTTGGCATCCAAGGAATCCCACAGCTCTTTAGAAGATTCAACATTCTGATAAATGTCAAAGAGAGAATCAGACATACCATTGAGAATTAAACCTCTGCATACATAGTCATCATTCTCCCGTTTGCTTCTTTTCCTAATCTTTTCCACAGTAGCATCATCCCCATGATCTTCAGGAATGGCAGTGCTTAGAACATACACCACATTCATGCTTGACAGCAAGAAGTGCATCTTCTTCTGCCATATTCTGAAATCAACACCTTCAAACTTTTCCAATTTGGAAAAGTTAGCAGCCATATGCCTCATAGCAGCAGCCATTGATTAACACAAAATAGTTTACTTTGATTGTTGGTGGTTATGAGCCCAGAACAGGGTTAAGATAATCAATAGCCTAACTACGTACCAATAAAGGTTACCGGATATCACTTGGAATCGTGTTATCACTTTCCAAAGTAAACTATTCGACCCTATGGCCTTAATATGGAAGGTTGTGAAAAGACGCTTGCTTCTCTCATTGATAATACATGAGACACCAATGTGATTCAATGAATTGTTTCTCTATTAATGCTTAAGGTCTTGGAGACCTTAATAAAAGAAGGTGGATTCGTGATCTTTGTCATAGGAATATGGTTAACTTGTTAGCCATTCAGGAGTCTAAAATGTCTCAAGTAAGCTTATGGGTTCTTCGTCAGGTGTGGAGCAATTCCCAGTTTGATTTTGCTTCATCTTCGGCTAGAGGTATGTCGGGTGGTATCATATGTATTTGGAATAGAAATGTTTTCTTTGAAATCCAACATTGTTTGCAACGATAATTTTTTTATTGTAGACGGGCTTTGGGTTCACGGTAATCTCAATATTAGGTGGATTAATGTGTATGCTCCGCAAAATTTTTCAAGTAAAATTGCTCTTTGGTTATCCTTATTGAATTTGATTGTGTCTTGGGATGGCATCGTGGTTGTGATGGGTGATTTTAATGAAGTTCGGGATGCTAGCGAAAGGTTTGGCTCGATTTTTAATGATCGCCAAGCTAAGTGTTTCAATGAGTTTATTGAAGATTCGTCCCTTATTGATATTCCTTTAGGAGGTTATAAATTCACTTGGACGGACAAATGGGGTTCTAAGATGAGTAAACTTGACCGATATTTGGTTTCGGATAATTTTTTGGAGTATTTTCCTCATATTACAGGTGTTGTATTAGAGAAAGGTACCCCAGATCATAGGCCCATCCTTTTAAAGGATTCTCATGTTGATTATGGTCCGACTCCTTTCCAGTTTTCTCACTCTTGGCTGGAGTTGGAGGGATTTCATGAACTCGTTGTTAATACATGGACTAATGATGGTATTTCTAATGAGAATGGCATGGTTCAGTTTAAGAAAAAGTTGCAGCATCTCAAACATGTTATTCGTGGGTGGCTTGGTCAGAAAAAGTCAGAATCTGTTGATTTAAAGAAAAAGCACCTAATTCAGCTTTCGTCCATTGATATTAAGGTTGATCTCGGTATTGCTAGTGAGGATGACTTCAAAAATCGTAGAGATTCCCTTGCGGTTTTGGGAGACTTAGAGCGTGTAGAGGCGAAAGACTTAGCTCAAAAAGCTAGGATAAAATGGGCTCTAGAAGGTGATGAAAACACTAGTTTCTTTCATGGAACTCTTAAGAAAAATAGGCGTCAATTGGCTATTAAAGGTATTCTCAAAAATGGCGACTGGATTGAGGATCCCTCTTTGTTCAAGGCGGAATTCCTAAGGCATTTCAGTTCTCGGTTTCAACAGCCAAACGGTATCCCTCCCTCTTTGGAAACTGAATTTCTTAATCCTATCTCCCCTAGTAAACGTGATTTTTTGGAAAGGCCTTTCTCTCGCAGTGAGATTAAAAAAGCTATTTGGGATTGTGGTGGTGACCGAGCTCCGGGTCCCGATGGATTTACTTTTAAATTCTTTACTACTTTCTGGGATCTAATTGAAGATGATGTGGTTCGTTTTGTGCATGAATATTTTCATATTAATTTTTTCCCAAAAGGTTGTAACTCCTCATTCATTGCTTTAATTCCAAAGGTAGCCAACGCCAAGTCTGTTTCCGAGTTTCGGCCCATTAGTCTGATGCCAATACAAAATTATTGGCAAACTTTTAGCTACTAGACTTAGCTCCGTTATTAGTGAATGTGTGAATCTCGTGCAATCAGCTTTCATTAGAGGAAGAAACATACTTAATGGCCCCCTTATATTAAATGAAGTGCTAGCATGGCATCTTCAACGCAAGAAAGAGCTTATGGTTTTCAAAGTTGACTTCGAAAAGGCTTTTGATTCTTTGCGTTTAGATTTTTAAGATTTAATCTTGGATAAGCTCGGGTTTGGTTTTACATGGCGCGCTTGGATTCGGGGTTGTCTTTATAATGCTCGTTCCTCCGTGCTAGTTAATGGTTCTCCAACGGAAGAGTTTGGTATTCGTAGGGTCCTTCGACAAGGAGACTCGATGTCTCCTTTCCTTTTCATTTTGGCAATGGAGGGTTTACATGCTCTCACTCGTAAGGCCGAGGTGCTAGGTCTTTTCAAAGGTGTCAATATTAGTAGAGATAATTTGAGTATTTCTCAGTTGATGTACGCGGATGATGTCATATTTTTCGGGGAATGGTCTTGGACTAATGCTCGAAATTTGATCAGCATGCTTCGTTGTTTCTTTCTCATTTCGGGGCTTCAAATAAACATTCACAAAAGTTCTGTTCTTGGAGTTGGGGTTTCTGAAGCGGAAGTCTCTCATATGGCTAGCATTATTGGTTGTGGGGCGGCTAAATTTCCTTTGAAATACCTTGGCGTTCCTGTGGGTTGTAACATGGCGAGATGCCTTAATTGGAATGCCGTTCTTTTAAAGTTTTCTTCGAGGTTGTCTTCTTGGAAAGCTCGACTGTTATCTGTTGGTGGTCGTCTCACTTTAATTAGATCGGTTCTTAGTAATCTTCCCATATATTATATGTCCTTGTACCCGGTACCTGTTGCCATTTGAAAAAAACTAGAGGCCATGCGTAATAAGTTCTTTATAGGTGGAGATCTTGATGAGAAAAAATTGACGTGGATCAAATGGGATAAAAGCCTTGCTAGCAAACGTGAAGGAGGTCTTGGAATAGGCAGCATATTCGGTCTAAGTATCGGTTTTCTTTTTAAGTGGGTTTGGAGATATCTTTGCGATCAATCCAATCTAAGGGTTCGCGTCATTAATAGCATTCATGGTCCTGGAGGGGGGATTAATTGCGACACCATTACCAGACCGAAGCGCAGCACGTGGGGATCTATTCTCTCATCGATTAATAACCTCAAATCAAAAGATATTGACCTCTTTTCCTTTTGTTCTCGTAAGATTGGTAATGGTTTGGATTCAAGTTTTTGGTTTGACACTTGGTGTGGGAACCAGCCTCTCAAAACGTTGTACCCTCGCGTTTTTCTTCTTGACACTGATAAAAGGTGCTCTATTGCTAGCCGTGTTGGCCTTAACGACTGGTCTCTAGTTTTACGGAGGGACCCTAGAGGCGGTGTGGAGTTGGTCAGTTTAATGCTTTAAAAAACGTCATTAGGAACACTATTTTATCTGATCAGCGAGACATATGGCAGTGGTCTTTGGATGGTTCTTCGGGGTTTTCTGTTGCTTCTATTCGCTCTCTAGTGGACTCTAGGTTGTTGGTTACTTGTAATGAAGCCACTCGCTGGAATCGGCTGCTCCCCATTAAAGTTAATGTTTTTCTATGGAGGTTGAAGCTTAACAAGCTTCCGTCTAGGGTAAACTTAGATAGGCGTGGTATATATGTCATCTCGCTTATCTGTCCTTCCTGTCAAGGTGACATAGAGACGGTGAATCACACGTTCTTCAATTGTAGTTTCGCTAAAGACTTGTGGTCCCTTTTCGCTAAATGGTGGGACTTGGACATTCCTATTTGCGGCAATATTGAGGAGTGGTATGTTTGGTTAGATGGCTTACATGTCTCCTCCAAGGTTCGTTCGTTTATTGAGAGAGTCGGGGGTACTCTTTTGTGGTCCATTTGGAATTTTCGTAATCATTTGATTTTCTCCAGTACCCCTCCTAAGAAGTCGGTGACTTGGGATTCCATTGTTTCTCAATCCTTTATGTGGATTTCTTCTAGAAATTCCAAAGGCAAGATTAGTTGGGTAGGTTGGTTGTATAATCCTATTGCCACTATTACTTCTATGTAATCTTTTCTAACTTTTGCTAGTAATCCTATCTAGGGTGTTTGTTTTAGCTTATTGTTGAGTTTAAGTTAGGGATCGATGAGCATTTGACCCGAATTCTGGTAAGAATCGGAACCGGTACCAGCTCCTACTACACGGTACGGTACTGGGATTACGAAATATAGGAGGAAAATTTGGTACCTTCGAAAACGGTACAGGATATAAGCGGGAAATCCCTATTTTGGTACGGAATACAAAAAGAGTAATTTTTTTGAATAAAATTTTGAGATCCTAACAATTCTGTTAGCCATTCCCATGCATACTACGCTAAAAAAATATAATAAAATAAGAAAAATAAAAAATGCCACACCGCCGAACACAAAGTTCATGAAATAAAAAGTCTACTAAAATTTCAGTAACAATCACCGACCCTTTATATATCCTCCCGTTAGTTAAATTGTAACCTATTACATTAATAACTAAATCATCAAGTTTACATCCATAAACTATCCCAAAAATCATCATCATCATCAATCATGTTTCATTAATATTGATGATTTATTGTTAACAAGTTATATTTCTTGTTAATGATGTGTATCTTTGCTAAAAAAATGTGAATATTTACTCTACATTATTCATCCACATTATTTATTTAACAAGTTATGCTATTGTTAATTAATCTTGTTGTCCAAAAGCCTCGTCTTTGGTTTGTGTTGGTTTGTTTACTTTGGTTTAAAAATAGGGGAAAACCCGAATAGTTTTCACAGTAATGGGTACTGGAACTTGTATCGGCACTGGAATCACATCCGGTATGGTTTTATGCTTGGGAAAAATCAGTACCATCAATTCGATACCGGTTCAGTACGGGATTGATACCAAGCTCATCCCTAGTTTAAGTTTACTTTCAATAGGTAGCTTATAGCTAATTAATTGCTGTATATAAACTTTTAGGCTAAGATATTTGGATTAGCTTATGTTTGTTGGTAATTCAAAGAATGAAACAAACAAATGAACAAAATCAAACAAATGAAATGGAAGCTTTATTCAAATAACCAAACTAAATACAAAGACAAATTCAAATGTACTAAACCTAAAATTTTAATTCAAAATGTACCAAATCCTAATTCCAAATGTACCAAGAGAAGCTAATGACATTGATCCCTATTTATAGAAAACCAACGACCTAAAAGATTACCAAATCCTAAACCAACTCGTACTAGGAAACAAACCAAATTTACGAAACTAACCTCTAAGTTTAAGTCACTTTATAACAATTTTGGCCGAAGGACAAAAGCGACATACGTAGTTATGTTTATACGCTAAGCTCTCCCAATTAAGTCACAAAAATGGAGGTATTAAATTTTTTTTGGTTATCATAGCCCCAGCCACACACACACAAATCTCTTTCAGATAAGGTGCAAAAGTGAATCTTATATAAACCTGAAAGACATAATTTCATGTATATCCTTCTCTGAATGAATAATTACATATATATCATTTTTACCAGTTTTTTATGCATAAAGTACAATGCTTTTAATGTATCAAAAAGATATATATGTAGTTTTTGAAATTTGCAAGGATATGTATGTAAAAGCCCCAACACAAAATAAGCTTGTTGTTACTAAACAAACTAATCTAAAAATCAGCTAGTGACTTGCTAATAGCTTTTTTCTTTATACATTTCTGCCGTTCAAGAAAAAAAAAATCTAAAAATCAGCTAAGACAGACGGCCCTTGGACAAAATTTAAGTTGACATCATTAAGCACTACTCTATATTTCTATAAAGTTCTAATCTAAAATAAAAATAACCATCCAGAATTCGTTAATATTAGTCATTCTAAGCTTCTACCTTAGCTTCAAATAAATCGATCATTATATGCATTTGTTCGATGGAGCTAGTCCTTCGACATACAGCGTAAATAAACTTGTACTGAAAATATAGTACAACGTAGAAATTATTGGGAAATAATTTAACGTGATAGTGCTAAGTGGTCTGAAAATAAAAATACAAACAAGAAAAGCCCAGAAAAGCTCGGCCTGACCTTAGTCTGATTAAAATAGCCCAAACCTTTTGGGCCATAACATGCTTAATAAACTTCTTAAGGCCCGTTCTTTTTATGCCCGGTTTTGCTCACTTCTATGATATCTACGTAAAGTTCTGTTACTCATGTAGGTGTACGGTAGTTACGTTGACTGACATATATCATGTGACTAGCTTAAAAATCAACGATTCTTACATACATTTATACCCTAGAAATATAATGAATGCACATTCAAGTGTACATGCTCAATTTTGGTGTGAGATACAATTTTTGACGAGTTTGCTGACTGGCATCGAGCCCTTACTTGGTTGCTTTAAATACGAATGTCTTCATCTTGGTTCAACCACCTCTAGTTTTGGGTACAACCATTTTAAACTAAAATTTAATTCATATATATGATACTATTGTTTATTATATCCAAAAACATTATTGAAGGTCTAACAAGATACACGATTAAAACGTGAATTGATGATAGATCTTGTCATTGTTCCCTGTTGCAGTAATTAAATATCTTTTGCAAGAAAATAACAAAACAAAATGAAATACAAGAAGTCCTTGCTAATCAGTAACAAATTAAACAAAAAAGAAAGACAAGTTAGAGAATTTAAGACATAAGTTTTTTTCATTGAAGCATTCAAAAATTTAATAAACTGCGCTACATACACTAGCAGGGTACCCGCGCGATACGGCGGCGGATACCCTGTGACTATATTTTGCTACGAACAAGTGTTGTTCAATTACACGCTTTTTTCTAACAATAACGATGCAAACAAATGGGAATTTAAATTAAATAATTTTAAGCAATAACAGTGATATATCATTTCTTAGCATTTCTTAGCATTTTCTATTAAAATAAGCTATAGATATGCTATATTGTTTCTTAATATTATAAGCATATAATATCTTTCCAATAAATTTGACGTAAAAAAGTTAGGATTAAGTTTTATTTGATCAAAGTGTTCACGTTTTTAAAAAAAAAAAAAAAAAAAAAAAAAGAAAAAAAAAAAAAAGACTTATACAAAAAATACGAGCACATTAAAACAATAATCCAAATAAACTAACACATATTAAAAAGACTTGTCTAACAAGAGCGTATCAACTTATGAATACGGATCCTTTGCAAAGTGAGAAAAATTACAAAGTGTACAAAGTCATTCATAGTGTGACACGTGTCTCCCACTCTAAATTATACATAAAATTCGCTCAGGGGTAATTTGGTCTTTTGACCCGTTTTTTCTTTTCCACCTCAATTTTCAAACGCATATATCTCTTAAACGACAAACTTTTAGAAAAAACCTATTTCACCATAATTTTTAAAATTTAATTCTCTTTAATTTGGTATAAATCTTTTTAATTTTTTCGAAACATTTTTTTTTTGACATATTCATTGGGTCATGATTTTCTTGATGTTTTTGCTATTTTCGACCCTATTTTTTACCTTAAAAATTGTCGAATCATAACATACTTAAAACACGAAAGTTGTAGATTTTGATTCACTCTTTACCCAGAAATTTCAATCACTCAAATCCGATATGATATGAGTGAGATATCGCACGTTAAAGATGACGTTTTTAGTAATATTTGTTGCACACAACGTGTTTGATGAAATGTTTAGCTTAGATTTTTTGTCTTAAAATCGAGTTAAATGCACTTATTTTTGTCCCACAACGCATTATTAATAATTTTATTAATGTAACATTTAAAAAGTGATGTTTTTTAATCATTATATTTTTAAAATATACATTTAGTTCATTAGTTAGGTTATTAGGTTCATCAGTTAGGTTATGTTTTGTTCATAAGTTAAGTTATAGGTTATAGGTTCATCAGTTAGACATTTTGTTCATCAGTTACTTTGATTCATCAATTTTTTCAGATTCATCAATTTCAGGTTCATCAAATTTGATCAAATGTTTGGGTTCATCAGTTATTGACTAACTGATGAACCTATAATTATAGGTTCATCAGTTATTGACTAATTATAGGTTCATCAGTTAGGTTTATTGATTTTTTGGTTCATTAATTATAGGTTCATCAATTAGTTTATCAGTTATTGACTAACTGATGAACCTATAATTATAGGTTCATCAGTTAGGTTCATTAATTTTAGGTTCATCAGTTATTGACTAATTGATGAACTTATAATTATTTGTCATGTGTTATGTGTTTAGGTTCATCAATTAGTAAAAAATGTTACCATAAAAACTGATGAACCAAAGTAACCTAACTGATGAACCTAATAACCTAACTGATGAACTAAATGTATATTTTAAAAATATAATGATTAAAAAACTTTACTTTTTGAGTCTTACATTAATAAAATGATTAATAATGCATTGAGAAACAAAAATTAGTGCATTTAGCTCAATTTTAACACAAAATATATAAGCTAGACATTTCATCAAACACATTGCGTGCAACAAATATGAGTTAAACACCATCTTTAACGTGTGTTATCTTACTCATATGAGATCGGATTTGAGTGATTCAAAAACATATGTAAAGAGTGAACAAAAATCTATAACTTTCATATTTTAAGTTTTTAACGATTCGACATTTATGAGGGTAAAAAATAGGGCCGAAAATGACAAAAAAATCAAGAAAATCAAGACCCACTTTATATGTAAAATAAAAAAAAAAAGTTCGAAATATTTAACAAGATTTATACCAAATTAAAGAGGATTAAATTTTAAAAATTATGGTAAAATCGGTTTTTCGTAAAAGTTTGTCATTTGAAAGATATTTGCGTTTGAAGTTTTAGGGTGGAATAAAGAAACGGGTTAAAATGACCAAAATGCCCCCTAACCGAATTTAAAAAGATAAAAGACAAGGAGTGGGTGGTGGACACTTGTCACATGGTGAGTTGCTTTATAGCCTTTGTATTTTTAGTCCCCTTTGTAGGGGATCGCACCTCATCAACTTATTACTTTTTCAAATAAATATAAAAAGCAAAGATTATAAATACGAGAATGGCAGTGGTCCGCCGCGTTGCGGACGGACCTGTTTTTCATCCGAGGTAATTTTGCATAGATAAAGGATTACAACTTTAAGGATTACAACTTCCCTTCCTGAATTAAGCAATATATAGCCATTTCGAACTAATAAAAGGATTACAACTTTAGGGATTACAACTTCGTGTCTGCAAGTCCAATAATGTTTAAGAGGAATAATAGAATTACAGATACATCAGTTCAAGAGTTATTGAGCCTGCAACATGCCTTACCTGCTGCAAGCATCTCATTTATGAAATTCTTGAGCAAACCTGTTTTTGACTCTGCCATTAGAACTTCTATTATCGTTCCGTGAAAATCCTTATTGTTAAATCATTCTACAGCCGCTTGTGCAGCATATAGATCTTCGTATTGTCTCGATATATCCATATCTTTGGCCGGCCAAAATTCTAAACACCAAAAAAAGAACCTATGTACATGATATAATACCAACAGGTTGCTGATTCCAGCTGTTCCAGTTTGCGTTGTTGGCCTTCAACCGAGCCAAATCTTCATCCAAGATCCTAGCGACGTCACTTTGATCTGCGTTAACAATTTTGTTTCTCCTGCACCATCTGTATCTTTTTGAACGGCGTATTTGTACAAAGAGAAAAATGAAAACATTAAACATTAAAAATGAAAACATTAAACATTATTTGTACCTGTAGAAAAACGAAAACATTAAACTTAAGGCGGCTCACTCCATTGTTGCTTCTTCTTTGATTCGACAGGTCCGGACCAAGCTTCCCTCTAAAGATGCAACATCTTCCGTCTCTTTTAGAGAAATAGCCTACAACAATGGAAAAAAAGTTGCTCGTCATTTTCTCATTTAAAATTTGCTCAACTAGCCAGATATGCAATCTCTATTGTTTGGATAAACAAAGAAAGTTTGCAAAAAATACAGAGTTCAACAATATGGTGCATTTATAAAAGGCAGCAATATGATAATTGGACCTTGCCATCTGGAGACATCAAAAGCATCTCCAAATGTCAGATATTCTAGATCCATGTTACTATAGCTGATTATCTGAATCTGGTTACAAATATGACACCACCACTTTTTGGAGCGGGCATCCAATATATCCTTAAAACAAACAATGTTCAAGCATATAAAGCAATACCTGCTTAAAGGCATCATTGGATGGAGGCGGGTTGTCGATTTTGCGTCTGAACGGGAATTAGTTTTAGGCAGTGGGTTAAGGATACGACGTGAGCTTTTGGAATTTCATGTGCTTTAGATGTTTAAGTACAAAAGATAATGCTCAATATCTTAAATATCGGGACATAAAGGCATTAGCATGATACATACATATAAGACAGTTGCCATAGGATCTGTGTAAAATAAAAGGATGACATGGTTTTATGGCCTTAAGCACATTTAAGCTTCTAATTTATTACAAACTCAAGCTTGCTTCATAACATTTTGAATCCATAAACTACTGAATAATAGTCAAACCCACACAAACATACCCGTTTCAGCCCATTTCAACACCCGCTGCAGTCCCCATTTTAGCACCCAAACGGACCCGTCTTAGCCCTGAATCCCACACCCGTTTTAGTCCATAAATTGAACCATGTTAACCCTCATTTCAACCACCAAAGACACCCAATTTAGCCCCATTTCATCACCTAAACACGTAAGTACCATATTTTGGTTTCCAGCTTCTGTAAATGTAACTGTGTATGTATGTGCGATATTGGAACCCAACACCTTTGCAATATTTAAGCAAGAGAATAAATTCAAACCTGAGACCAGTATGAAACGCAAGCTGTACAGACGCAATGGGTTACAGGTAATTCAGATATTGCAACAACAATTTCAGTGACGAACCGTTCTTGTCTGCAAATAAAGAAAAAAAATGAAAACCATGTTAGCCATATTTTTATGCGGTATAGGTAACGTATAATCAAAATTTGTAACAGTATCATAAAGTTAAAACTTAAAACTGGACGCCTTTTATTTAGCATGACCAAAAGTTTGAAAGTAATAAGAATTAAAATGGTAGCATAGATCTCTATTTGTATTTGAATAGGTAAATGGTAGCATAGATACTGACCTTGAAACTCATGTAAATGGTAGTATAGATATCTATTTAGTTGAGGGAATTAGTGTTGGTGTGAGGCTCGAGTAATTTTTTTAAGTAGAAAGGGGTCGTTTTTTTCTTTGTTTCGCTTTTGTATCTTGCAAGTCCGTTAGTGCTGGTGTGGGGTCGGGTTCTGTTTGCCGCCGTTTTGTGTTAAAAAAAAAGGAATGATAGGAAAAAGGTAGGTGTTCGTTTGTCTTGCTGTTGTGTAACAGAAAAAATCACGTAGTGCTAAAAATGTAAATGAATATTAAACATCATCAATAAAACAATAGCTTTAGAAAACTATATTAAGACCTTTAATCCTATAAGGAAAGGAACAAAATAAGATAACCCGAACACGCATTCATACGAATAACAACAACCCTTTAACTACAACTACTTTATAATTTTAAATTTTGTACTGAGGGGCATGGCTGACCTGTGATATGCATATGTATACAGCATAAATTTTGTACTGAAATATTCATGGGCAGTTGTAATTTATCAAGAAAATTAACAAAGAAGTAGGAAACCTTGTGTAGGCCGCGTTGTAGGACTCGTTAGGGCCTGTGCATTCTGGACGATTCTCGATGAAGAGCATGTACGAACTGGAAAAAATAAGGCAAATGTTGTGCGTATAAACAGAATATGCTATCATATTACATACATTGAACCTGCATCTGCAGTAGCTATCCTTGAGTTTGATGACGTCCTTCTCTGAAAAGCTGCAATTTGCGAGACAGTTCGCCCTTCCACAGCTGTTCCTCTTGAACATGTGGCACACGGGTCTGATATGCCTGGAATGACAGTAAAAATTTACCAAAACTGATTTGACCAATATATTTTTTAGCAACTATGCAAAACAGGCATTCAACAATTGTGACGTAAAGGCTTTTACAACAATTGATTCAATAACATCGGATATACAGGAAAGTGATTTAGAAAATGCATAGTTGGACAGGGAGCAGAGTTGAAATACCAATTTGTAACTTTTTTTTTTCTTTTGGTTCCGTACTTTGGCAAAAAATTTTGAACTTTAGAATCACATATAGAGGTATTATATAAATAGATAAAGGCAGGTCACTAACGGCTGCGTAACGGTGATGGATGTTTCTCTCCTAAATCATGTCCACCACTCCACCTACAATGATGGGAATGTAAAGATATTAATAAGCAGTAACTTAAATCTACCTAAAGTTTTACAACGGATGTGATAGTACCGCCGGACATCTGCGCGTGCCTCCTTTTTCTAGCACCATACTGAGGCCGGTTCGGGATTGCATTTTCAAATATATCTGGGCTTGAGGCTGTATCAACCGTGGCTGCAATTGTAAGGAATAAGAGAAACAAATTATGAGAAGTCTGTGCTAACATGTGCTAACATTTGAAACTGAGTAAAAAATCTAAAAGGAATTTCACCTTCGGTTGAAGTCACTCATTTTTCCACGATCTTTTGTTGTGCAAGTGTTTGAGTGCTTGAGATGGTATCGTGAACATGCTTAGTGTCTGTAAACCGGTACTCCTTGATGCTCCGAATTACCAGCGGGAGTGACCACATTGTTGTGTGTCAGTGTTATTGACTCCAATCATGTCCATCTACACTTATAGGAACATAAAGAGATTAACAAAGTGACTGAAATGTACGTAAACATTTACAATAGATGTGACAGTGAAAAAAACCTTCGGACATCTGGGCGAGCCTCCTTTCTCTAGCATGATATACAGACCGGTTCAGGAATGGATTGTCAAATACATCTGGGACACAGGCTGTTTGAATCATTGCTGCAATTATAGGGAATAAGAAATACAAAATTTAAAAGGCGTGCGGAAACACAGGCTGCCTGAATCATTGTTGCAATTATCTTGAATTTATAACGAATAAGAGGAAGAGATACCCCTCTGAATAGAATGCAGAACAGGGCCATGTCATATCTCTTGCAATGATTGAAACACTGAAAAGAAGAACAAATATTAGGTTGCTGAACAAAGATGTGCAAATTATATAAAATAGGTAATCGAACATGTATGAAAAATTGGTCATCATTAAGGTCATTTGCAAGGAAACTATGAAGAGCGAAGTATCCTACATTCGAACGAATATTTGTTTCACATGTAATCAATGTAATAAAGCACTTTAGCTTTCACACTCGTTAACTACACGACTGTTTGGCTAACCTTAGGATAAGCGTTAAAAAGTTTGGTCGATACCTGTGTGTAAAGGCGGCAACCCATGTTCTGTTTCATCATTTCGTTGGTGGATTGAGTCTCGGTAGTCATCTTTAAAGTCGTTATTTCGGGTGTCCTTTGACTTATACGTCACCACATGTTTGTACCTCACACATTTGGTTATCAGTAAGCAGCTTCTCAACTACCTTCCATATTTCATAAGCTCGAGAGGTTGAAAGTGTGCCTGCCAAGACAACAATATCAAAGATTAGGGAGTGTTTGTTTCTTTTTTTTTGGTGGTGACGGAGCCTTTTTTTGGCCTTATATTTCAGCTTCTTCAATTGTACTCGTTGTTACAAACCCAATACCTTTGAACTCTCCTGACCATGAGTGAAACATATAATTTGAAGACTTTAAGCTTTTGGTGACCCTCCAATCTCAGCAGGTACCAATGGGATCAATGAATGCAACACGTCTGTGATTAAATGTATGTAACTTGGTTCAGATTTGTACACATATGACAGCTACAGCAGCAACCTCGCACAAAACAATACGATTTCATTATTGCTTCATTGGACGGTCAATTGGTTTTAAACACAGTGTTGAAGTTTTAAGTATATTGTACTCACTTGATATAAGTGCTTCAAGACCATTGTATCTCTAATCACGGGGTAAATGATGTTTGGAATAGAGTGCTCCCTCTCGTTATATCTACAACACCATGGCAAATTTTCAAAATCAGATAACTCGAACCATGTAATGAGTGAATTACATTGTTGAAAATTTAGTGAAGTAAAGTAACCGTATTACCATTAATTATCATTCAAATATTTACAACCAAACTACATTTGATGAGTTTGGTTCAACAAAGATCATAAAGAGAGTCAAAGATTAAATAGAACAACCCTAGCAACAAATTTTTTAGTCTATTAAAAAAGTGACTTTCATTCTCTTTTTAACAAATTAAAAAGAGAAAACTCATCAAATGAAAGTCACTTTTTAAGTAACAAATATAAGATGAAATTAACTATGTAGCTTAATAAGTGTTTCATCTCATAACAACCACAAACTCTCTTACTATAACTTATAATGATGTAAATCTCAAAGTTAGAAAGCTTACGACAAACGCAATCTTCTCAAGCAAATCATCAAACACATGGTAAGCACCAAATCTGCCAAAGATATTTATAACAAAACACAATAACAAAAGTCAATCCCAAAATCATAACGAAACCCCTAGATTCATATATTTTCACAAATCATCAAAAACCCACAAATCAATAATCAACACAATAAAATCAAAAAACTCCAACGATTTTGTACCTGTCTTCGAGTTCCCCAATCATCACCTGAATCAAGACGATTATGACCCCTAACCGACCACCACAGCCTCACCACCGAATGGAGGTGATTTTATCATCACGCTGGGAATGAAGAGGTCCGTCCACAAATATGTGTACCACATAAATCTTATCTATTTGAAGGTCGAGAAGCTTCAGTGGCCCAATTCTGTGGGAAACATGGCCAAACGGGACAAAAACAGGCAAGTAAGTTAGGCTTACACTCTGGGCCGAAAATTGGCGGGAAACAAAATCGGCGGGAAGCATGCTACAGTGGGCGAGACGCAAAAAAAGGCGTCGTTTTGGTTCTGTTTTAAATAAACTTATAATATTATCAATAATTTTAGCGCAACAAACCATTACTTTTTGCGTAAAAATATAATATGGCTCAAGTTATTAATGCAATGTTTTCTGTTAGCTGATCTATATCATCTTTTGTATATAAGAAGATATCCAAAGAAGCAAACAAACTAGAAAATTGTACTATTATAGCTTTGGATAAACTTTTTTATGTTTAATAATTTTGCCAGCCCAATTATAAGCATTTCGCATAATAAACATAATTTAGCCCAATCTGTATTTTCTTCTGCCCAAAACCATTGGATCAAGCCCAACAAAAGATATAATCTGATTCATAAGACGACCCTTCCCAGCTTATCCTAATATAACGTATATAATTCCTTTGTTGACCTAAAGTGAGTTATTTCACACTCACATATGATTATCCGCCTACCATATCTCCTAAACTCATTTCTCAGTAAAAAACTCAACAGAATAATATACCCTATAAATCAAACATCTCTAACACAAACTCACAACTGTACCTTTACCTTGTTGTCTTCATTTTCTGCTCCATACGAATCAAGATAGAAATTTATGGCTTTAAGATCCTTTGGAGGGTCTCACGTAGGTTCTACAAATTGTTTTCGTGTCTTTTATTGGTCTTTGAACAAACTAAAGTAAGAAAATAATAGATTTGTTATATTTCTTTTCTTTTTGTTTTAGATATTAATGAAGTTATGCTTTAAAAAAAAAGAAAGAAAAGGAAAAAATAAAAAAAAAAAGATTGATGACGATTTTCTTTCGTTTGTTTGGCCTTGAGAAGTCTTGTTATATCTTTGAGTAACACGAAAGAAAGAACCGAGATATTTTGATTTTCCATTTATGTTCGAGTTTTGTGAGATTTTGTAGATTGTTGTTGTTGTTGCCGGGATTTTGTACGCACAACTCCCATTTATCTATATTTTCTCTTGTTACAGCCACGAAAAAAACACGGTGTCTTTCTTATCTTACATCACGCAACCACTTATCTCATCTTTTTTAGTTTCCAAACAATCTTCTTGTTACTTTAAATCTTAAACAAAACCTTAACCATAACATAAACCTTGTCATAGTTCCTGCTTGGTTCAAATCTCTTAATTATATTGTACTTTGAGGTTAAAAAGTTTTATTTTTGGAGGAAGTAGAGGTGCAAGTTGGCCGGTTAAAACCGGTTTTCAGTTTTAGGAAAACCGGTTTTAAAAAAATCAGTTTTTCTAAAAACCGGTTTCGGTTTTTTTGGTTATAAATATTCGGAATCGGTTTTTTTTTTTGGTTATAAATTTTTGGAATCGATTTTTTTGGTTATAAACATTCAGATTCGGATTTTTTATCGGTTATTTACCGGTTCGTTTTTTTTCGGAATTTTACTAAAAACTTCGAACATTTATTTAATAAACTTGTTAATTATCAAACATATAAAACAATATATTCATAAATTTTATTTAAACAATACAATTATACAATCATAACTTTTATTTAAACAATACAATTATACAACTAAAAAAAATACAATCATAATAATTAAACAATACAATCATAACATTTATTTAAACAATACAATCATAAAAATATATAAATACTAATACATTCCGAGCTTCGGCATGGCCATCACCCGAAAACATATTAATGTACTCAAGTATATCAAGCTTCGGCATTGCCATCACCCGTTATACTCAACTACACAAGATCATGTTCTTCCAAAAATTCTTGTACGCCTACGTCTTCAACATCAAATTCTTCAAACTCAACTTCATCTAATTCGCCTTCGGTATTCAAAGGTGATATCTCTATTTCATCTTCTTCTCTTGCTATAGTTTCTTCAACTTTTTTATCTAATATCGGACCTTCCAACGATGTTTCATGTTGTATCCTATTTACTCCGTCCAAATAATCTTTCAAACATACACATACTTCCACTGCTTCGGGTGTTAGTCTTGACCTTCTTTCTGTTATAATTCTACCACTAGTAGAAAAGGCTGATTCGGAAGCTACCGTCGAAGCTTGGACCGCTAATAAGTCACGAGCCATAGCGGATAAAATTGGAAATTGGATTTCTCTTTCTTTCCACCAAGCCAAAATGTCAAAGTGTGCAAACTCTTCGGGACTTAAAGTTATTAAAAAGTTTGTAGCCATATATTGTCCCAATTCGCATGTTGGAGCCGATGTTCGTTGACGCTTTGTAGCGTCTTCATATAAACTATTGAGTAAATTACACCGTTAATCCCTGTACTTGGCTCAGATTTCATACGACATCCAAAAGCGCTGATTTTTTTCCTTTTTTATCCAAAATCAAGTTTTTATTACACCGCTAGTCCAAAATCCTGACGGGCGTTAGATTTGCCAGTTAAGTCGGTCCTCACGTGCATCCCACATGAGGGTAGTTTCGTCCGATCACTTTTTCCTACTTTACCCAGCTACCACCTGACGACTTGTCATGTCAGTGTTCCCGCCCTTATTATCCCCATTTTCCAACACAATTTCACATCATTTCTCTCACAAATTTCATCTCAAAACTTCTCTCTATTGCACACAGTTAAACCCTAATCTTTTTCCTGAAATTTTTGTTCATAAATTTCTTATGGTTGTTCAACAAAATGGGTACTATTAAATGGAAGATAATGGGCGACAATCAAGAATATTTTACTGACGAAGAGATATATCAGAATGTAAAGGATGATTATAGTAAGTGACCTACGTTGGTTAATATATTTTTTTGTTTTAGTTTAAATTTTGTTTTATTAGGTATAAAATGGTTCACATTCTATATTGATGAGTTCTTAATTATTGTTTGACTTTTTGCAGAAGATCTTCCTACTTTATTTTGTATGAGGATACACCATGGAGGAGAGTTTGACTTGTTTCCTAGAAGGGTATACCGTAATGGTAGGAAAAGTATTGTTGATATGGTGGACACAGAAACGTTCTCGATTTACGACTTAGATGAAATGGTTCAGGACCTGGGTTGGACAGATAAAAAAGTAATGTTTTTTAACTTTCTTGAACCTGGTAAGAATCTTGATGTTGGCTTGCATTCATTATGTAGTGACGATGATGTATGATACGTGGGAATTGCGCCCTCGCAACAGGTTTTACCTCTCAAGGGATCTCGAGAAGCTTACAACCCCCACCAGGCAGTGTACCTGATCATTGTAGTATAGTATAGTGACAAGTACCGGGGGATTGATCGTTCAACTCAGGAATAGTGTCGCTAGGATTAGAAAGCCTAATAAACTAGTGTTGAGGCAACATGATCAATATCTCTTTATGTTTTAATGATGACAAATAAACCATCGAAACACATAAAATAACAAACGTTAGCTCAAAATCGCCGGAGCCAATGTCTGCTCCTGGCGCGCTACCCGCGCGTCAACACGCGGGTGACGCGCCAGGAGTCTGTATGGTTCCGGGCGAATTTTGAAAGTTGGCTTTCCCCTTACCCAACAAATGTGGATCTTTCAATACAGGTATGAATATGTTATGTGCTTAATTGAGAACACTCGAAACGAGTTTTGAGACTTGAGAGATCCCACTTTTGAAACACCCATTTACGGGATAACGCCAACTCATGTTTTCTAACTATCGCCTCTAGCCAAAGTTTTTCTAAACTTAGGGAGCATATATATTTCACGTGACATCGTGTTGAAGCATCCATATGCTCATATCCCGTGCTTACGTCTTCGCTAATTACGTAACGGGTTTACTCCCTTATTGGTCAAACTAAGTCAAAGGTCACTTTGCGTAAATGCATCCTTTCCCACTTGGGTTATGCTTTACATCAAGGCAAAGCACTTAACTTGTTTGAACTAAGGTATTAGTTGAGAACGTCGAGTCGTGGAAAGTCACGAGATATGAAACTATGGATTCTCGACGTTGTATTACTTGAACTTATAAGTAACCTATGATTTTCTCAACTTATAATCTTAATTGTCTAAACCTTTTCTTCTTAATGACAATTAGATTATGTCTTAATCCTATATTAATCCCATTTATACATAAGACAATTAGATTCGTTGGAGGAGTATGGAGTGATAGTGAAGATGAAGACCAACCAACCAATGACGCTACGTGTCTTATGGCCCAAGAAAAATTTGAGGTTTTCCTCAAAAGTGATCTACAACCGGATGAGTGGGTAGTGGATAGTGTTTGCACTAAACACTTGACCGGGAATAGAAGATTGTTCACATCATACACGGCGTATAATGGCAATCAAGTCATTTTTGGAAGCAAACTTAACGGCAAAATTGTCGGCAAAGGTAATGTCCTTCATGACTCCATAGAAATCTCCAATGTTGAGCATGTTAGGGGTCTAAGTTTTAATTTGATTAGTGTGAGTCAATTATGTGATGATGATTGTGAGGTCAAATTTACTAAGGTAGATTGCACCATTAGTAAAAATGGTGTTGTGTTAGCAAAAGGTCATAGGAGAAATAACTTATATACATGCAAGTTGGGTGAAAACTCTAAGCAACACATATGTCTTACGTCCATGGTGGACAACTCAACGCTTTGGCATAGGAGGTTAGGTCACGCCAATATGAGGTTAGTCCAAAACCTAGCTTCTAACGAGCTAGTACGGAATTTACCAAAGTTGAGCTTTGAAAGGCATTATTGTGACACATGTATAGGGAGTCAAGCACAAACCAATAATAGGAATAAAAAGGATGTGACAACAAGTAAAGTTTTAGAATTAATTCATTTGGATTTGTATGGTCCATCTCCGATCCAAAGTTATGGAGGTAACTTCTACACTTTAATGATCATAGATAATTATTCAAATTACACTTGGATATTATTCTTAGAAAACAAGGATGGTGTTTTGAATAAATTCAACATTTTAAGAAAGAAACTTGAAAATCTACTTGATTGTTCAATTGTTTCAATTAAAACTAATCATAGTAGTGAATTTGATAAAATGCAATTTGGAACCTTTTGTGAACAACATGGAATATCTTATAACTTATCGGGCCCGTTCACTTCTCAATCGCATGAGATTGTTGAAAGAACACATCGTAAGTTAAGAAAGATGAGTCGTGAAATGCTTGACGAGCAATCCATTCCACAAAATTTTTGGTGTCATGCCCTAGATACCGCTTGTTACATATTTAATAGAGTCTACATAAGAAAGGTAATTAATAAAACACCTTATGAAATACTTAGGAATAGAAAACCATCCCTAGAGTATTTTAGAGCATTTGGTTGCAAAGTATTTATACTTAACACTAAAGAATATCTCACCAAATTCGACCCAAAGTCATATGAAGGTGTGTTCCTAGGATACTCTCAAACTAGTAAAGCATACATAGTGCTTAACAAGGAAACAATTAGGATTGAGGAATCTCTCAGTGTGACCTTTGATGAGAGCATGCCCGAGACTAAATCATCTCCTTCGGTAGAAGATGATGTGATCAATGAACCTTTAGTTCAAGATCAAGAAAGGTCACCAACATTATAAGTTAATGTTTCGGATGAAGGCAATCCTAAGGAAGTGAGAGAAGCGAGGGATCATCCTATACAACAAGTCATTGGTGACTTGGATAAAAGGACACTTAGGTCACAAAATAAACAAGTCTAAGTTTTGGCATGACATTTTTCAAGAGTCCAAATTACTTTGGGATGGGTTTTGATGCTAAAACTTGCATCTTAGGAGAACAATCTTTAGGTGCTCTTAGAGCTTATGTGATTAAGGCTTATTTGAAGGCATGGATGGAAGATCAAACAAGTGTCTTCCAAGAGGAAAGATATGTATCAATCCATTATTCAAACTATGATTGATAGTATCCAAGATTCTACATGTCTATACAATGTGCATTGAACAAGAAAATTTGACTCAATTTATCTTGCCTAATCTCGATAAAATTAATCTTGTGATTGCTTCCAAGATTAGAAATGATATTCATCACAACTCACACTTGTGTTGAAGATTTTATATCTAGATCTTCTTGTTCACCTTATGTGATAAACTACATGTTGCATGCTTAAATTAAATTGACTAATGCTATCTCCTAATAATTAATTGTTTGTGGTTTCATGCATAAGTTTGATGCATGCATGATAAAATTATGTGTACTATCATCTCTCTTTTATTCCTTACACCATCATATGCTTAATGAAATATTGGTACACGATTTAGATGGCTTAGCCATCTCTTCAAGAATCTTTGTAGTTTAACTCATCATGAACATGGAAGACTAGTTTCTTTACTCATACCTACCACTCCTCTCCCATCCGATGCAAATCACATCATTTCTTGCATCTTCACATACTTCTTGTTTCTCCTTCAAAACATAAATCACTTAGAAAATTCTTCTCTCTAAAATGAGTAATGTTTCAAACAATGACTACAAGGGTAAGTCTATTGTGATTGATGAAGAACCAAATGATGAATGGGAAAATCCATCATGTATTGATAATCAAATACTTAGGAATTATGTGATGAAATGTTTGTGGAGTGATCCCATATGGTACAAAACGGGGTACCCTCTTCCTCCCAAACTTGATGCTTCAACTCATGACAATGCACGAAGGTGTAAATGTTGTGAGAAAACAATCAAGATTGAGAATGATGTTAAGGATCTTTAAGAGGAAATGAGGGAGTTGCATCTTGCCTATAAGAACAATTTCATGATGTTAACAAATGTTGTGAAAGGTCTTGCAAAAGTTGCGGCTCAAAAGTGCAAGAAATAAGTGCACTTGGGCAACTTTTGTTGTAGGTTATGTGTAACATAGTTAGTCACCATATAATATTGTGCTTGAATAAGTTGTTGTAGTATGTGTCTCTAGCTTGTATTAGGAATTGTCTCTGTTGTATTATTTATGCTCTTCTATGTGATATAAAATGTATTATGGGTTATATGAGAAAATTATGTTTAGTTCATTTCTATTTTTATATAGTGCTCAACATTTGGATAATGGAGTCATCTAGGACACAAATATACTTATTGTTATGATGAGAACTAACCCATGTTGTAAGTCTCCAAATGGTAACCTAACCCATTTTTGGTACTTCCACATGTGAGGATTTCTTGGTTGTTGCATATTGTGATGTTTATGTGTAGCTAGGCCACCGTAAAGGTGAGGCTCTTGACCCATGGATCCCCGCCTTGAAACAAGGGGGAGCAACGATCTAGGGGGAGCTATGTTCGGGTGCACATACATGCTTGCTCATTTTACCCACAGGCCCAAGTTCGAAACCTGGCATGATTGGAAGTCCCGCCTTTTTGATTCGACAAAAGGGGGAGAAAGAAAGCAAGAGCGTGAAGTCCATTCAAGAAATGTTAAAGGCTTCACCAAATTACAAGGCAAAGGTCAAGTCGCAAGCTACACCAAAGGCGCGCTTTGTCTTCGTCCATTCAAGAAATGTTAAAGGCTTCACCAAATTACAAGGCAAAGGTCAAGTCGCAAGCTACACCAAAGGCGCGCTTTGTCTTCGCTAAGTTTTGTAATTTTATTTGCTTTCGGTTTTTATTTGTCATCATCAAAAAGGGGGAGATTGTTGAGGCAACATGATCAAGATCTCTTTATGTTTTAATGATGATAAATAAACCATCGAAACACATAAAATAACAAACGTTAGCTCAAAATCGCCGGAGCCAATGTTTGCTCCTGGTGCGCTGCCCGCGCGTCAACGCGCAGGTGACACGCCATGAGTCTATATGGTTCCGGGCGAATTTTGAAAGTCGGCTTTCCCCTTACCCGACAAATGTGGATCTTTCAATACATGTATGAATATGTTATGTGCTTAATTGAGAACACTTGAAACGAGTTTTGAGACTTGAGAGATCCCACTTTTCAAACACCCATTTACGGGAAAACGCCAACTCATGTTTTCAAACTATCGCCTCTAGCCAAAGCTTTTCTAAACTTAGGGAGCTTATATATTTCACATGACATCATGTTGAAGCATCCATATGCTCATATCCCGTGCTTACGTCTTCTCTAATTATGTAACGGGTTTACTCCCTTATTGGTCAAACTAAGTCAAAGGTCACTTTGCGTAAACGCATCCTTTCCCACTTGGGTTATGCTTTACATCAAGGCAAAGCACTTAACTTGTTTGAATCAAGGTATTAGTTGAGAACGTCGAGTCGTGGAAAGTCACAAGATATGAAACTATGGATTCTCGACGTTGTGTTACTTGAACTTATAAGTAACCTATGATTTTCTCAACTTATAATCTTAATTGTCTAAACCTTTTCTTCTTAATGACAATTAGATTATGTCTTAATCCTCTCTTAATCCCATTTATACATAAGACAAAACCAATCATATCCAAATCAAATATTCTCTTACACAATCTCTTACACTCTTACATATTCCCTTACACACTACATTTTAACCATCCATTCCCTTACAACACATCTCGTCCCTTCATTTTTAACACATGTGTAATTATTTGAAACCCTAAAGAGGCTCCTCTCATCCTAGCCATTGAATTCAAATCAAACACATCTCAACCATCCATCCAATCTCTCCTATCTATGCCACCACATGTGCTTGATCTCAACCATTGAATTCAAACCAAAACCATCTCAACCATTGATCTCTCCTTTCCCCCCAAGCAAACCATATTCCTTGGAATATCCTTCTCAACCTTAACCTAGGCATGTTTTATCCTAGCCAACCATTTCATATGAGATCATCTCAACCATCCACATTCACCACATGCCAATTGTTTGAAAACCAAGGGAGGCTCCCTTTGATCTCCACCATCCAATTCAAACCATTTCATCTCAACCCTCCATCTCATTCTTCACCCCCAAGCATTGGAATATTCCTTGGCATATTCTTTTTCTCTTTTCTATGCCATATGAGGAGATACACTTCTACCCCTTCCAAATTACCCTATCTACACTTTATACCCTTGGTAATTTTGGTTTCTCTTTAAATACTTCACAGAACATTTTCCAAATTGGTTATTTGAGTTGGTAAACCTTAGATTGACTAATGTTAACGTTTAGTGTGAAGTACAATTTGGGGTTTAGCAAGGATAGGTATTTGTAAGATCCAAACACCCAACACTTGGGAAAAACTTACAGACGCCTGGCGCGCTGCCCGCGCGTTGACGCGCGGGTGACGCGCCGACCTCGGTAAATTTTCCCAAGTTTGGGTTCTTGGCCTATAAATACCACCCTTGCCTCTTGTATTCCTAACCCCTTGCCATTATTCTTTCTCTCTAGATTCTTTCTCTCTAAACACACTCAAATCTCTCTATCTCTAATCTTGTGTTCCTGATTATCACACTAACATCTTTGGAAGAACACATCTACTTGTAAGGGAAGAATCACAAGAACTTAATCAACTCTTGTGATTGTGTCGAGGGTCTTCTTATCTATACCCTTTCTACTAGAATCGAGTCACTAGGTTAGGTTAGGGCTTGGTTCAAAGAAACTTTTATTCATTCAATTGTTTGTAAGGGAAGTCTTGTGTCTTGGTGACCAAGCTTAGATCATTGGGGATCTAGTTGGGGTTTGATACTTCCAGTGGGAAGTCTTGGTAGTGGTCTTGGTGACCCTTAGGTAAAGTCGAATCGTGAGATTCTTTTGGGTGGTTTCCGAGGGCGGAATACCGTGGGTGTAACTCCCTCTTTGTGAGCATCGATATTGGTGAATATCGGTGGAGTGAATTGTAACGGTTTGTAGTCCACCGAAAGGATTATACTAGTGAATAGTATCGGAGTCGCGGATTCGCAACTGGACGTACGGATGGTATAAACCCCCCATCACGAACCAGTATATATCGTGGTGTCTTTCTTTACTCGCATTATATACTTTGGTTGTGTGTGTGGCTGTTTGGATTGATTATACAACCACTTGCTTTTCTTTGAGGCTTAAAGCTTTTAAACGTCTTAAAAGCCTAAGAAACCGTATTCACCCCACCCCCCCCCCCCCCCCTCTACGGTTCTACAACTAGGTCTAGAGGTGAGGGATGATTCTTTTTGTATTTTTATATTTTTATAAAAGCAAGTAAAATCTCGGGTTTTGAAGGAGTAGGCGGAATTAGTTGCTAGCCAACTAACCCAATTAATCTGAAGATGCATTCAAAATAAAATAAAAGTAATGAAAATAAACTATTATACTAATGTGGTGAAACAATAATGAGGAAAGTTGTGTTTACTTAGGTTTCATTACTCCGTAGATATCTTTTACAGGTTGATTGCTTGTTACAATTGCATGGATGACGGGTCATATTTCTTAATACTAGTCGTAGGGCCGTGTACAATATTCCCTAACTCTATAGGATCCTACTTCACTCCTATGTCGAGCCGTTAGAAGCTCCTAACATGTGATCATTAGAATTCTCCTACGCATTAAATACAACCAAAAATCGTAGTACACCTCTGATCAGGTTTCTTAAGACGTTCAAGCAAGTTACCAATGGAAGTCTGCCAGTTTTCTTAAGACTAACATCGAATACAATCATCCGTAACAATTATAAACAAACAATCAACTCATAATTAACATCTAGGTTTCACTACATCTAAGCAAACACAAAAGAAATCTAGCCTAGCATGTTAAATAGAAGACAAGCGTAAGATATAATCAAACAACACATAAACATATTGAATGATTTGAAGGAACACTTATCTTTAATTGAACATGAAAGATTTAAGGGGTTGAAACCCTTGAAAAGCTGATAAAATTCAGACTAGGGTTTATTCCCTAATGAATGAAATTTGGAAAACTATATATAGATTACACATCGTGACGGCGTCATGTGTTAGGTTGTGACGCCGTCAACTCGCCGCCATAATGGAATCGTATTGCCTAGATCTATTTGTGACGCCGTCATGTAGGATTTTCCTCTGGGCTGTCACTAATACTTGGACCTTGACGGCCTTGGGTGACGCCGTCATCTCCTATGCTTAAAAACTCTCTGGATCGTCACGCGTATTTCCACATCCACCTCTTTTGTAACTCTTGACGCCATCATGTGGAGAGTCTTGACGCCGTTAGGTACTGTTTCAGCAAGGAAAATTGAGACTTTGCCGTTTTCTTCACTTTTATGCTCAAAAAACGTCCAAAATGCTTCCTTTTCTAGATTTCTCTCCAAAAGTAACTAAAATGACAAAAGGAACGATTTAGGGCAATATTTGATCAAATAATCTCGAATTCGGGCTTAAATGACCCCTTAAAAGTGGTACACTTTTTGGCTCATCAAATACCCTTACTCTTGAGATTTGCTTGTCCTCAAGCAAATGTGCTTTTATTCTAATCAAAACACAAGTTAGGGGTCATTTAACACTAATATAAAAGTAATTAAAACAAATAATTGTTCCACTAAAAACCAAAGACAAGCACGGAGGTCATACACTAGCACCTCACAAATAGTGTTTAGATACTCACATCTCTCGGGTGTAATAAAGTATATATCACAATAAGGAAATGGAAAACATCTCTCACTACCTATCATAACAAATAGATTACCATAGGCTTGGGAAATGATCAAACCTCCACCACTTGGCGTAAGCACCTTGGATAAACTATCAAAGAGGTCTTTTACAGGGTTATAACGTTAGGTGTAGGGATATGGAAAACACGGTTTTGTTGGATAAAGACAATATTTACTGGTGGCGAGTTAATCATCTTGGTTAATTACATGTACAATATGGCGTTACTAAGCCAAGACTAGACTCGACTTAAGTTAATGAATCAAAAATAACAAAAACATAAAATAAACATAGAATGAAACGGATGATAGTCCGTATGATTTTTCTTTTTCGTTTTTTTCTTAATTTTTTCGATTTTTTTTTTTTTTTTTTTTTTTTTTTTTTTGCATACACTCTTACCCTACCTTCCAAAATAATACATCATAGGGAATGTACATTCCCATTACACTTGAATTTTTACATACTTTATAATAAACTATTCTAATAACTCGAATCAAGATAATCAAAACACTTGGAGTACTTTTTAAGATTAATGCACATATGGAGGTAATATATGATGCTCTTTCCCCATTACTCCATAATATAAGTACTTTACCCATGAGTCCCAATCGTCCCAAAACAATATGTACAAGATATGACTCGACTTAGCAACCATGTAATTAATTAGATAATTAACTAAGGGTTTAACATGTAACAATAATGCACTAAAGATGAGTGCATACATGGAAGGCTAAGGCGATTTGGTTGCACATTTGGGTGGGTTGTAACAAATTCTTCCTTTAAGTAAAATGCTTAAAGTTTGAAACGAAAAGATAGGCTCGGAGGGGTGTACTAGGGGGTTCGTGTACTAAAAATGAGTACAACGCTAAGGTGTGGGAAAAATTAATTGACTTTACTAGCCAAGTAATATGACTTGAATGGTCAAGTAATTATGATACGGGTTTAACACAAGGGTGATCCTAATGCCTCTTATCATGTAGTAAATCCTACTACACTAATGTAGTCTCACTAGCGGTCTCGGGATGCATCACTAACGCAAGTTCTAGAATCTAAATGCTACCGGTACACTCATAAGCACTAATAATGAATGCTTTTCCTATCAAATCTAAAGGCGAACCTCACATATTTGGGTGGAAAATTTTTCTGAATGGTACGGTTTTGTGCTAGTCATACAACTCCTATCCATGAGACTCTTGCTAAGGCTAAAGTTTCACTCCTAAATGTTGTAAAAAATTTTAAATTTGGCGCTAAAATTACACTAACAAGTATTTCTCTTAGTTTTATTACACACCTACCATCAAACAAACAAACTCAAGTGCAATTGTATCCTATAAGGTATCATCATTTACCCTCCCCTTACACTTAGGATGAACATTGTCCCCAATGTTCAATTAAAGGATGTAAAAGTAAAATAGGTAAAAGAATGAAAATAAATACTCCCCTGATTCATTCGATGTGGATAGTGTGTCAACAAAGTTAGATCTTCCTACAAGAAAATGAACATTCAAAGCTTCCCTTCCAGAAATATAAATCATCTTATTGTCATATATAAATTGTTAAACCTGAGAAAACAAACAAGGCAACCTCGCGTAAAATCGGCAGCAATCCATATATACTAACAAGTTCTAGAATGCAATTTAAGATATAATGCTTGTGGAATGAATGTTTGCAGATTTTCCTGGAGTTTATAAAACTAAAATATTAACAAAAAAACTTTAAGACTCCGTTAGAAAAACAAAACTCGCAAAATTTCCAGAATTTTACACATGACGCCGTCAGGTGTTAATTCCTGACGCCGTCAGAAGGGACCTGCAGAAATATTTATGTTAAGTTTTCGGAAAATTTCTGGAAAAACTTATGTCCTACTTCCTAGAAAATCCTGCAAAACATCATTATGATTCGATACAAGCATTTGACTCTAACAAATACTAATATACATGTTCATTTAATATTGTGGCGAATCATGATCAATTTCGTTCTTATAAACAAATTGGGGGTTTCCCCTTACACTTAGCTTTTGCAAAATACCTTTATATGAAGTTAAGACGAAGTTAAACGACAAAATAAAGCGTTTTCACAATCTTAGTTGAAACATGATCTACCAACAATAAAAATAAAACATGCATACAGAAAATAACAATCAGACAAATAAAAATCACACAAAACATGGGTTGCCTCCCAAGAAGCGCTTTTCTTTATTAACGAGTCTTGTAGCTAGACTCAAGGTCATGGGTTATTACGTGACCTCATCGTTGGTCTCATTCTCTAGGTCATCTCCAATCTTAGTTTTGTATTCCGGACTCGATTGTAAATGTTCTTTATAGAGACCAACCACCTTTTTCTCAATTGCTCCAATAATCCTATTGGCAAATTCCCTATCAACTTTATATTTTGGTCCTAGAGTCAAGCAATCCTTATAGAAAAGGCTCTTCTTCTCCCATACATAGTCCATGCCCTTTTTCTTATCCTCTTCATTGATGACCTCAAAGGCACCAATGTTATCCATATCAAATCGAGGCACAAAACAAAATTCTTTCATTCTATTAGGCATCCTATATGTGATCCTATCAATTTCACTAGCAAATCGGATCATCCCTTCTATCTCATCATATTCTAACTTGGATTCTTCAACAAATGGCTTACCAAACACAACATGGGATAAGCGACAATCAATAACACTAGCTAGGTCTTTAACAATCATAAAGTCAACGATGTAAGTAAAGTTCCCAACAAAGACATGTAGACCTTTAATTCTCCCGACAAAGTTACAAACTCCACCGGGGTATTTGGGATCTTTTCTAGGTCCAAGTCTTGTTTTCACTATATCATTATAGACACTTGAGGACATAATATTGATTGGGGATTTAAAATCAATGTAAGCGTTGTCAATGTGCTTATACCCAATCATACATGGTATCTTAGCATTCTTAGGACCGCCTCTCTTTATCTTAGGGTCAATTCTAGTAAAAGGAGGTCGAGGATTATCAATAAGATTATTATAGTACGCAGTCTCCTCCTTAGTGGGATATAGATTGAAATAGTCATCCGGCTTCGGATCTATCTCCCCTTCCTCAAGTTCCTCAACAACATCCTCAAAATCATTAGATCCTAGGTCCTTATTTGAATACAAGGCGGTCGCTAGGTCACTAAATGCATGATCAAGCCCAACATTAATTAACCTATTAAGCTCCCTAAGTTCCCTAATCTCATTCTCAAACTGTTCACGCAACAAAGCCACTTCACTAGGGGAAAGGGGTAGATTCGCGTTTTCCATAATGGCCAACGGAATAGTCAATGAATTTAATTTACTAACAAAGGCACAAAGAAAAAGATAGACTAAAGAAAACCTAAAAATAAAAATAAAATCTTACTAGAAAGGAATCTAGCAAGTAGACCTAATAAAAAGAAATCCTAACTTAGACAATAACTATTCCCCGGGCTGCGGCGCCAAAAACTTGATACGTGGGAATTGCGCCCTCGCAACAGGTTTTACCTCTCAAGGGATCTCGAGAAGCTTACAACCCCCACCAGGCAGTGTACCTGATCATTGTAGTATAGTATAGTGACAAGTACCGGGGGATTGATTGTTCAACTCAGGAATAGTGTCGCTAGGATTAGGAAGCCTAATAAACTAGGTCTAGAGGTGAGGGATATGATTCTTTTTGTATTTTTATATTTTTATAAAAGCAAGTAAAATCTCAGGTTTTGAAGGAGTGGGCGAAATTAGTTGCTAGCCAACTAACCCAATTAATCTAAAGATGAAAATAAACTATTAGACTAATGTTGTGAAACAATAATGAGGAAAGTTGTGTTTACTTAGGTTTCATTACTCCCTAGATATCTTTTACAGGTTGATAGCTTATTACAATTGCATGGATGACGGGTCATATTCCTTAATACTAGTCGTAGGGCCGTGTACAATATTCCCTAACTCTATAGGATCCTACTTCACTCCTATGTCGAGCCGTTAGAAGCTCCTAACATGGGATAATTAGAATTCTCCTAAGCATTAAATACAACCAAAAATTGTAGTACACCTCCGATCATGTTTCTTAAGACATTCAAGCAAGTTACCAATGGAAGTCTGCCAGTTTTCTTAAGCCTAACATCGAATACAATCATCCGCAACAATTATAAACAAACAATCAACCCATAATTAACATCTAGGTTTCACTACATCTAAGCAAACACAAAAGAAATCTAGCCTAGCATGTTAAATAGAAGACAAGCGTAAGATATAATCAAACAACACATAGACATATTGAATGATTTGAAGGAATACTTATCTTTAATTGAATATGAAAGATTCAAGGGGTTGAAACCCTTGAAAAGCTGATAAAATTTGGACTAGGGTTTATTCCCTAATGAATGAAATTTAGAAAACTATATATAGATTACACACATCGTGACGGCGTCATGTGTTAGGTTGTGACGCCGTCAACTCGCCGCCATAATGAAATTGTATTGCCTAGATCTATTTGTGACGCCGTCATGTAGGATTTTCCTCTGGGCCGTCACTAATACTTGGACCTTGACGGCCTTGGGTGACGCCGTCATCTCCTATGCTTAAAAACTCTCTGGATCATCACGTGTATTTTCCACATCCACCTCTTTTGTAACTCTTGACGCCGTCATGTGGAGAGTCTTGATGACGTCAGGTACTGTTCCAGCAAGGAAAATTGAGACTTTGTCGTTTCCTTCACTTTTATGCTCCGAAAATGTCCAAAATGCTACCTTTTCCAGATTTCTCTCCAAAAGTACCTAAAATGACAAAAGGAACGATTTAGGGCAATATTTGATCAAATAATCTCGAATTCGGGCTTAAATGACCCCTTAAAAGCGGTACACTTTTTGCCTCATCAATGTACGTTATTTAAGTAAGTTTATAGCTGAGCATAAGGTCATTGAAGTGTACATAGAACATGTAGAGTCTAAATTAGGAACTTACTTCAAGCCATATCATGTAATGGGTCTTGTTCTTAATGAAGTAGATTAGGACAATGATGCTAGTCCTAGTAACCCTAGGCTTATTGGTAGTAGTATTTCTAGAAGAACTCAATCTAAAAGGCTATTATTGGAATATGTTATTCCTGAGGAGGCTGAAGTAAGTGATGAAATTAGTAGGTTTACTGAGTTACCTAATGAAGAGCCAAGGGTGAATGAAATACCAACTGAAGAGTATAGGTTTACTGAGTTACCTAATGAAGAGCCAAGGGTGAACGAAATACCAACTAAAAAGTCTAGGTTTACTGAGTTACCTAATGAAGAGCCAAGGGTGAATGAAATACCTACTCAAGAGTCAAGGTTTATTGAGTTACCTAATGAAGAGCCAATGGTTAATGAAATACCAACTCAAGAGTCTAGGTTTACACAATTACCTGTTAAGGAGTCTTATGTTCCAGCTTTAAATGAAGAACTAGATGAGATAGATGGGGTATTTGGTAGTATAAACTTAAGTCAGTTTGGAGATAATGTTACACAAGAACATGTAGCTGAAGATTCTTTGAGGGTAGAAGATTATGACCTACATGATATGTGTTAATACAAATATCGCCTAAAAACGTTATTTATATTTTATGATCTTTGCTAAGTTTTGTTAATGACAAAGTGTAAACTTTAGTTTTTAGTAAAACATGATTTTAGTTTTAGTCTTGCATAACTAGACTTTATTTGCTACATTTACATTTCATATTAAACATAACATTTTCATATTTCTAAATATAGAAAATGTAACATGACATCATGACATGCATCATGAGCATTTATGGAAAGGTTACTAAATATAGTAGTTGACTTTCCATAAGATCTCTTACACATTTTAGAAGGTTTCTTACTCTATCTATTGTGTCTATTGTGTGTTGACTTAAAGAAACTTGATTTGACATTGCTAGATATGGAAAGATTTCTTGAAGACTTTGACTGTCAGACCTGGCGGAACCCTGGGGTTACAAGGGCAGAACCCTTGTTTTGGTTCCGCCGGATCCGCCAGTCTGCTGGTTTGGTTGGCTATAAATACCAAGCCACTTGCAAGAAATCTCTTATCACTTCTCATTATAATTTACACATACATTCTCATTGCATTCATCTAACTAATTAACATTTCATTTGTGGGATCTTTTGTAGCAAAGAAGATCACAAGTTCATACCAAAAGTTACAAGTCTCAACATAACGTTGCAAGTCTTTTTAGCTTAGTTTTGTGTAACCTATTGAGGTTTATACATCTATTCATTGTGTACTTTCAGTAGTGATCGGTTAGTATTTTAGGCCTTAAAATACATAGTGTGACGGGAGTGGTTGTACCCTTGTGAAAGAACTCGACATCTAGCTTTGTGTCGGTAATCTTGTGTAAGCGACGTGTAAGGTTTTCTCCGCCGGTGAAAGGAGCTTGTTGACTAGTGAAAGAAACTCTCGAGTTGGATACTCGGGGCGTGGAGTAGGGCAAGGAAAAAGAGTCCTTGTAGCCAAACTACGATAAACTATCGTGTTGTGGTTTGATCATTTCTTTCTTTATTCTTGCATATTACATATTGTCTTTTAGATTAGATCTTTGATTACATGGAAAGTTTTAAAAGATGATTAAGTTAAAAACCGGTAAACTATTCAACCCCCCTTCTAGTTTTCCACAATTGGCATCAAGACTATGTTACTCAAGCTTTTAAAATATATTGTGTTTTAAAACTTGAAACGATCCATGGATTTTGAAAATTACAAAGAAGGGCAATCTATGCAAAGACCACCACTATTTGAAGCTAATGGTTTCTTATATTGGAAAAACCGTTTTGAAACTTACGTGAAGTCAAAAGATATAGATCTATGGTATATAATTATTGAAGGTGATAACATAGCTACTTTTAAGGATGGTACAAATGGTAAAGATGAGGATAGCTCTTTTACCAAACACAATGAAGATCAAAAGAAATTGATTGCTAAAAATAATGAGGTAAAAATGATGCTTTACAATGCTTTACCAAAGAAAGAGTATGAAAGAGTCTTTATGTGTAAAACCGCTAAAGAAATTTGGCAATCTTTAATAGTTACTCATCAAGGAAACTCACAAGTTAAGGATAACAAAATTGATCTTCTTGTTCAACAATATGAACAATTTACTATTCCCGAAGATGAGATTATTGATTGTGCTTTTGCTAGGTTTAACACTATTATTACTTCACTTAAAGCACTTGATGAATCTTTTTGTAGCAAGAATTTTGTCAGGAAATTCCTTAGAGCACTTCATCCGAAGTGGAGAGCCAAAGTGACGGCAATTGAAGAATCTAAGGATCTTTCAAGCATGTCATTTGATTAGCTAATTGGAAACCTCAAAGTTTATGAAACGGTAATGGAAAAAGATTCGGAAATAGTTAAAGGCAAGAAAGAAAAAGTCAAGTCTATTGCATTGAAAGCTAGAGTTCAATCAAGCAATGATGAAGAATCTAGCTCGGATAGTGATGATGAACAATATGCAATGGCCATTAGAGACTTCAAGAAGTTCTTTCGAAGACGAGGGAAGTTTGTAAGGCAAGCTAGAGATGATAAGAAAGCTTCCCGAAAAGATCGTGATGATAAGAAAGAAAAGGGAGAAAGAAAGTGCTTTAGGTGCGGAGACATAAGTCATCTCATAGGAGAATGTCCAAAACCATCCAAAAGTAAAACTCAACGAGCTTTTGTAAGTGGTGCTTGGAGCGATAGTTGTCACAACTCGTAATTTCCGGTCATTTTCCAAACCTCGACAATTTACTATTCACAAGTTACTATTCATCATTTACTATTCATCGATCACTATTCACCGTTTTTGAGGTCAATTTGACATTCCGAGAAACATTCAGAAATTTTACTATTCACTTGACACTATTCATTTCCGAGAGAAAACCACTATTCACGTGCATTACTCATTTCATCGTAAACATAGTTTACGGGTATTCAAAAATTCGCGTAACCGTATTGGTTCAGGAGCGAATTCATGCATTATCATTGGGACACTTCATATAGACTAGAAATAGTCTGCATATCCTCATTATGGCACTCGCATACTATTCCACTCGTAGGATAACTAAATTAATACTTTTGGTATAAGTAACGATTTACGTATGTTTATTTTAAATAAACACTAATACGCGAACTATAAACGTGACTAGCATGTCCGACACTCCCGACTATTATCCCAATATATTTTATACTCATTTTTATAATATAAAAATTATAATATTAATTTACCCGGTATTTTGGAAATTTATTTATTACGTATCGTACGTCTAATTTAATAACGACGGTTTTCACAAAAATTAAACAATAATCACCCGAACTCTCCATACTTGTACCCAACATATTTTTACAACTTTTACGACTTTATTATATTCCGAATAACTTTGATAAAATTTATTTCTAACAAACCCGGTACCCGATTACACCTAAAATTAACCAAATACATACACTTGGGGACATAAGCCTTAATTAGCCCCAACTTTTCCCCTTTTCCCTTCTTTGTGAACCGCCCCCCCCCCCCCCCCCCCCCCCTCCTAAGCCATCTCATGTGCTAAACACTCACCAACCCAATTTAATGCTTACCAAACCTTTGTCTCTAAGTATATATTACACATTTCTCATCCCATTTTATCACAAATAATTTTACTAGTTCAAGAAAACTTTTTTTCTCATTTTCTCTCTTGTATAAATCGACCTAGGGTGATCAAGAAGCAAGAACAACAAATTTTTCCAAGATCTAGGTGTAAACTTGTTCACTTAGTCATCCTTGTTGGAGTTTTGAAATAGAAACTCAAGGATTAGTAGGTTTTTCATCATCTAAACTCCCTAAACCTTCAAGTAAGTTAACAAACTCATTTTTATAATTTTTACAAGTTATTACTATGATTATATACTTTTCTTACAAGAACTCATGCATATAATGGCTTATACCACTTTATTTTATAATCTTTTAACTTTTGAACCTTAGTAAGTGATTATTGTTAGATCTTTGTTAGATCTACTTGGTTATGATGTTTAGGAACCCATGACACCCTAAGAAGGTGTATGGTAGGATTAGACTAGTTTTGTGGTGATTGAAAGTGGTTTGGTTGAAGTTGGAACAAGTTTGAAACTAGGAAAATGGTTTTTGAAACTACATATTGACCTACTGTCCCTATTTTTATTTCGTGGGAAAATCAGTAGATGGTGGTTAAGTTTTGACCAAAGATTTAGAAAATACTTTCAAAAACGAAACTTTAGGCGAAAGAACAGATTAAAACGAGCTTATAACGAAGGAGTTATGATTTTTGCAAATTTAACGACGAAAACTATTTCTTATAAAAACTGCATGCTGTTTGGCAGTTTTCGACGGGCAAAAAGAGGTGTTAAACGTAACCTAGAGGAGCCGAGTTATCAAAAATATATTAGTATATACAAAAACGAATCCGTGGACATAAAGAACAAGGAAAATGAGCTTAAAACGACCAAGTTATACCCGTTTTAACATCGTCAAACTATATATATATATATATGGACACAAATAAAAATAATAACTTACGCGCTAAACGGTATATTTTCTAGAAATGTTACTAAGGACTATTTTCTTATCAAATGAATACGTATGACCCAAGAGAATATTTATACGACTTAACGACGTTATTTCAAGGTTTTCGATACAAGGAATTTAACGCTAACATTTTCATACGAGATAATACGACAAGTTATATACTTCTATATTTGGACTTATTTTTCCTAAGTATGGAAACTATTTTACTATGACGATAACTAGTATTTCCAAATTACGAGTGGTATAGGTATCATGTGCATGTGCATTCATTACATCACAGCATGATCTAAATTAGATCACTATTATTCATTTAGGTTGCGGCTAGTGTTCGCGCCTCATTGTCCCGATTTCTTTACCATCTTTGTACTATCACTCCTGGTGAGTCTTCATAGCCCCGTTTTAATTACTTATTTGATTTTAAATCCCACGGGGGAGAATACATTGCACAATTATTTTTGTACATGCCCAAGTATTACAAATTTCATACATTGCTTAAGTTGCCTTATTACCATGTCTTGACAAGTCCCCTTTATTATCATGGACCGTTAATTTTAGTGCTAAGCGAGAGTGAGTGGATAGATCTATCAAGGGTGACGCCTCCATTCGTGTTTGGGTTGCTCCAACGGGACGAATGCATTTCATGTCTTATCATAATTGAGTGTCTGGTAAACACTCTGGTGGGGCCATTACAAAGTCTAGCTTCGGGGTCATGAGCTTAAGAGCCAATGTAGCTTTTTGACATTTTGTCGGTTTACTTATTACTTGTGGCTTATGTACATACGATTTACTTATAAACCTATGATTATTCACCAACTTTATGTTGACCGTTTTTCGTAATGTATTTCTCAGGTTATTAAGGTAGCTTATATTGCATACATTTGGACCTTCATGGAGTCGCGGAGTCGACGCGTCTCACTATATTTTCTGCACTTATGGAATGTTTGATCTTGTTGAACTTATTTTAACTATATTGGTAAACTCTTTTGGGGACCTAAGCTTTGTAAACTCTGAATGTTTTAATGATCAAACGCTGTATTTTCTAAACGACACTTTAGGTCGTTCAATATAACTGTAATTATGGTGCTATGACAGTCACCCCCAGGTATTCCATTCCGCTGCCATTCAGGTATTTTGGGGGTGTGACAGATTGGCATCAGAGCTAAGGTTATAGCGAACTAGGATGTATCTTGGACCCTAGACTATAACCACATCATCATAGCATCTCATCATTTCATTATAAGTGCATATTCACTATACATGTTGTTTTACGCACACACTGTTCGAGTTATTCATACCCATACTCATATATATATGATTATATTGACCTGGTTCACAAGTGACATGTCTTCAGATACCCACGCCGTTATCCCTTCGTCGGATTCCGACATTGAAGATGCCTTGTCACCTTCCACTACCATTATACCACCGGCTGTACTCACACCACCATTAGCACTATTGAATTGTCATAAGAGCAAGGTTCTCATTCAGCCTATACATAGAATGCCGTTTGGTAGAGTATTCAGACTTAATTTTAATGGACTTATTAGGATGCTTATTACAAGGGAGATAACATGTTTTCTTTCCTTCACTAGTAGGACGCTTACTACTTAGGTACTACCACCACCGTTGGTTACTTATTACACTATTGGTCGTCCCATAGTGCGTATTTCAGCTTTACCTCTTAGATGTCGCGGGATAGCGCGAAAGAGGGTAGTATCCCATTCACTATTATCACCATTATCTCCTAACTCATCACTGGGATTTCATCGTCATCAATGTTATTCTCATCCTTTAGAATACCACCATTGTCAGTTTCCTTTCCCATTTTCACTTGCCATGAATTAGATAACGCCTTGTGGATAGTACCAAGAATTACGGACTCAACAGGAACATCCGCCGATTCCTCAGGATTAGTTTGGAACCTACACTATCTAGGACTTGATCGATGCACAACTACAGATACCACTTCAGGACTATCTCGACCTTATGATGCCATAAACCTGATTTCACCTAGAAGGACTACAGGAAATCTTTAAACTAGACTTATATCTTTGCTAGCTTTTACTATTATCCTAACCACGGGAAGTGTGACATAGTTAAAGAAACTTGTAGTATTTTGATTGTTGTACAAACGGAATCATCAAGTATTGACACTCCTATAGGGGAATAGTTGTGCTATATATATGATATTGGTCCATATTGACCGAAACTTTCATGCATTATATTCATGTGTTATGAATATGATGATTGTTATTACCTATAGATTCTCATGGACTCTTATGATTTGATGGAAATAGATTTAAGCAAACAACTCCAAGCATGACGCAAACTACTGTTGGACAATCCATTGCCAGGAACGTAACTACCCGCCCTCACCAAGGAACTTACTCACGTGGAATTTATGGGTTGTAATCCCTCCTCCTTTAGCGGAAATATAGACACAAAGGAATTTCTCAAATGGTTCGAAGAATTAGAAACAATCTTTCAAAGTGGTGATTGCCGTAAGGAAGACAAAGTTAAGTTCGCCACTTGCACTTTTCAGAAGCATGCCCAGGAATGGTGGACTAAGTATGTCCAGGTAGTAGGAGTTGATGCTGCTTACTCACACTCTTGGGAGAAACTAAAAAGGATGATGAGTTTGAAGTTCTGTGTGAAAAGCGAATTACAAGCAATTGAACAGGAAACACTAAACCTTACCATGGTAGGAGATGATGTTGTTAAGTATACTGCTTCTTTTTATGATTTCGCTCGACTAGGCTCTGCAATGGATGAACCAGAAAGCAAGAAACTTGAAAGGTACGTCGGAGGACTTTCTCCTGAAATTCGTATGTTGGTCAACTCATTGGAACCCGATACCATGCCTAAAGCTATCAGGATGGCGATCGAAGCAAAGGAACGCATAGCTCACCCCAAGATCTTAGGAAGAAAAAGTGACAATAAAAGGAAGTGGGATAACAACCGAGGTGAGAATGCCACATAAGGACCACACAAGAGACAAGGAGTTGCTAAACCTAATGCTACAGGTCTAAAGGAAAAGAATGATTACCTTGGTATTTTACCTAAGTGTGAAGGGTGCCAACATCATCATAACCCAGGACGTTGCCCGGAACCATGTGGCAACTGTAAGAAGATCGGACACAAAGCCAAGTATTGCAAGGCTCCCACCCTCGCAATGCATCAGAAACTCACGGTAATCTGCCATGAATGTGGAGTAGTGGGACACTCCAAGAGTGAATGCCCGGTGTTGAGAGACCGGAACTGGAGGAGGCAGTTCATGTTTTAAAAAAAAAACCATAGTTCGAGCCCTCTAGGGTTGTACTTTCTTTTGGTACTTTCCATAAGTACGTTGATGTAACCTAGTTATATTAAGCACTTTCCTATCTAATGTAATGACTATCTTTGTTATCTCTGTGATAATCGTAACCTTCGTTTATTCCATTTCCTATTGCAATTGTGCAATTTTTAATCGTTTCGCAACATTATACCATTGTCTTATTTAGGGTATAGGCCGATTTAGTATTTGACGGATTAGTAGATTATTACCATTCCATAGTATTTACCCATGTATCCAATAAACCATTCCACGAGTTTTATTTCAAACTATTTTACTACCTTATGGGGAAATTGTTTTTACCGAATTTCTAAAATAAGTCGTTTTGTTACCGTACTATAAACTGATTTTTCCGATATTACGCCAAATATTTACTATTATTACGCGAAACAATTTTTATATTACTTTGAAAGGAAATATTTAGTATACCATTTTTAATAACAACGCGTTGAACACCATCTAAAGCTTTTGAGAAAAATAATATTATTTTGACTAAATCAAGCATCGCATCATTAGTCCTCAACTATACATAGCCTGATCACCTATGTATACTTCAGGAAAGATTATGCCATGAAGGAAATAGTTACTTTTTAAAGTATTGCTAATAACAATCTTCGTTTAAAAGCATTTTAGACAAGTAAACTCTTTTATAAGTGTCTTTTTCTGACAAACTCTCCCTGGATACTTACCTCACCTGTCACCCACTTAGCCATTAAGTTGGATTGTTCCATTGACTTCTCTAGGAGAGACTTTCCATATCAATTACAAGTAGGATTCCTCGATACCAGAAAAGCAAGGAAAGGATTTCAGAACTACTAACCAGGACTAGAAGTATATAGCAAGAAAAATTCATAACTCAACAGCAATCCTAAGATACCACGAGACCATCCGACTCACCATCTCTGACCTAGTTATCCAATTTATTATTCAAAGGTACTAGCTAGACTGAGCTATAAGATCAAACACTTGGTGAAGGTATGCTAAGCAACACTATAGAAATGAACCAAGCCTTCTAACCGATACTGTAGAGTGTTTTGAATTAACATGGTCTCATCCATACACAAACTTCCCTGTAATGAGCTTCCACCGAGGATAATTAATTGAGTTAAGGATATCGATATAGACTCCCTTAAGGCATTGTGTTCTCAGGAAATTCTAGATAACCCCACCTATACATCAAGAGAGGCATCAGACTCAAGAATATCTCCCCAGCTACATGTGAAGACAATACGGAAATTCATCGACAAAGTATCAATTGAAACCCTCATATTGCCAACATGATGACAATTACAACGATAAACCATTTCAGGACTTAAGTTGGTTGAATACCTAGGCTTGTAGTTTTGCCCGATAACCACCAATAGACATCATCCAAATATCAGAAACCGAACGTTAGACATCTATGCATTTATGCGAGCATTTCCTAGCCTACCATTTTATCCTTGTTAGTGTTTTCACTTTTAAATAAAGTTGATTTAAAATTTGTGTTTATACAAAACACATATCTTGTAGAAGATAATTTTTGAATTGCCTATTTTGAATAAATACGATCCTTTTTAGTCAATATTTAGCAAAACCATTGTACAATGGGAAATATATAAACATCACACTTTGGTAAACAGTCCTATTCACAACCTATTTGAAAACCGCGTCACATTTCCTAACTATTGAATTTTGAATCATCAAGAAAGATATTATTTAGTAAACCATTTGCTCCATTTTCTAAATTCGTTTATTCAGAAAAAGATTTTGACCAAGAACTCAAAAATTGCGAAATAAATTTTGAAAACCAATCACCATACTACATCGCTTATGCATTTAGGGCTTTGTGATTTGACAATAAGGAATATTGGGATATGTGATGAAGGAAACTAGGAGGGACACCATAGAACGATTACAAACGTCATTAATGGAGGCCAAGCACAGTAGGCAAAGAATGACACATGTCTTAGCAATCCATTAGACCAAAACACAAGAAATCAAAGTTTGTTACCCATAGTCTATCCCCTTTATATGACGCTGAGTTCGAAAGACGTAACGTGGAGGAATTAGTCACAAGATTTATTGTACCTATTTCAATTGTTCCTGATAAAGGTAATCGAATCACTTTAGACTTCTAACAATCATTTTAAGATTTCATTCGGAACCCCATTTAGATGTAAACACCGCCTATTATCCTCATACCAATGGTCAGAACAAGAGAACGATTCAAACATAGGAGAGTTGTGCTCAAAGAGTGAGCGATTGACTCTAGAAATGGTTGGACTAACCATTTACCATAAATCAGATTCGTTTGCAATGATAGTTATCGCACGAGCATAGAGACTACACTAATTGAGGCACTTTATGGTCGAAGTACCAATTACTCATTTACAGACCGAAATCGGAAAGTTAAATTCACTGGTCTAGAACTAAACCATGGAACAACAAAGGAAATTTCACAAGTCAAGAATCAATTACAAATTCTATAAGTTGTAAACCATTAAAACTTCAAGTTGGTAGCCAGATCATGTTGAAAGTTCTGCCTAGGAAAGGCATGATATCATTCAGAGAACTGGGAAAGTTAAACCCGATATACACTGGACCACGTAATATTTCAGACAGAGAAGGCCTAGTGGCCGTCAGACTTGAGCCTTGTTAGAGAACAACCGGATTACACAACTATGTTTCACTATTCAAATCCAGGAAATGACCTGCAGACTAGTCACTCATAATCCCATTTGGAAAGGAATCCAACCCAAAGACAAACGTAAACTTGGTAAGAGAACCAGTAGAAAGCATGGACCGTGAGGTCGAACGGTTGAAGCAAAGTCGGATTCCTATCGTGAAAGTTCGCTGGAATCCTTGAAGAGATCCCAAATTTACTTGGGAACGGGGAGACCAAATGCAACTCAAGTATCCACGTCTTTTTACCAAACATACTCCAGAGACCAACCAAAACTGAACTTCGGGACGAAGTTCCTGTTAGAAGGGAAGACTGTCACAACTCGTAATTTCCGGTCATTTTCCAAACCTCGACAATTTACTATTCACAAGTTACTATTCATCATTTACTATTCATCGATCACTATTCACCGTTTTTGAGGTCAATTTGACATTCCGAGAAACATTCAGAAATTTTACTATTCACTTGACACTATTCATTTCCGAGAGAAAACCACTATTCACGTGCATTACTCATTTCATCGTAAACATAGTTTACAGGTATTCAAAAATTCGCGTAACCGTATTAGTTCAGGAGCGAATTCATGCATTATCATTGGGACACTTCATATAGACTAGAAATAGTCTGCATATCCTCATTATGGCACTCGCATACTATTCCACTCGTAGGATAACTAAATTAACACTTTTGGTATAAGTAACGATTTACGTATGTTTATTTTAAATAAACACTAATACGCGAACTATAAACGTGACTAGCATGTCCGACACTCCCGACTATTATCCCAATATATTTTATACTCATTTTTATAATATAAAAATTATAATATTAATTTACCCGGTATTTTGGAAATTTATTTATTACGTATCGTACGTCTAATGTAATAACGACGGTTTTCACAAAAATTAAACAATAATCACCCGAACTCTCCATACTTGTACCCAACATATTTGTACAACTTTTACGACTTTATTATGTTCCGAATAACTTTGATAAAATTTATTTCTAACAAACCCGGTACCCGATTACACCTAAAATTAACCAAATACATACACTTGGGGACATAAGCCTTAATTAGCCCCAACTTTTCCCCTTTTCCCTCCTTTGTGAACCGCCCCCCCCCCCCCCCCCCCCCCTCCTAAGCCATCTCATGTGCTAAACACTCACCAACCCAATTTAATGCTTACCAAACCTTTGTCTCTAAGTATATACTACACATTTCTCATCCCATTTTACACAAATAATTTTACTAGTTCAAGAAAACTTTTTCTCTCATTTTCTCTCTTGTATAAATCGACCTAGGGTGATCAAGAAGCAAGAACAACAAATTTTTCCAAGATCTAGGTGTAAACTTGTTCACTTAGTCATCCTTGTTGGAGTTTTGAAATAGAAACTCAAAGATTAGTAGGTTTTTCATCATCTAAACTCCCTAAACCTTTAAGTAAGTTAACAAACTCATTTTTATAATTTTTACAAGTTATTACTATGATTATATACTTTTCTTACAAGAACTCATGCATATAATGGCTTATACCACTTTATTTTATAATCTTTTAACTTTTGAACCTTAGTAAGTGATTATTGTTAGAACTTTGTTAGATCTACTTGGTTATGATGTTTAGGAACCCATGACACCCTAAGAAGGTGTATGGTAGGATTAGACTAGTTTTGTGGTGATTGAAAGTGGTTTGGTTGAAGTTGGAACAAGTTTGAAACTAGGAAAATGGTTTTTGAAACTACATATTGACCTACTGTCCCTATTTTTATTTCGTGGGAAAATCAGTAGATGGTGGTTAAGTTTTGACCAAAGATTTAGAAAATACTTTCAAAAACGAAACTTTAGGCGAAAGAACAGATTAAAACGAGCTTATAACGAAGGAGTTATGATTTTTGCAAATTTAACGACGAAAACTATTTCTTATAAAAACTGCATGCTGTTTGGCAGTTTTCGACGGGCAAAAAGAGGTGTTAAACGTAACCTAGAGGAGCCGAGTTATCAAAAATATATTAGTATATACAAAAACGAATCCGTGGACATAAAGAACAAGGAAAATGAGCTTAAAACGACCAAGTTATACCCGTTTTAACATCGTCAAACTATATATATATATATATGGACACAAATAAAAATAATAACTTACGCGCTAAACGGTATATTTTCTAGAAATGTTACTAAGGACTATTTTCTTATCAAATGAATACGTATGACCCAAGAGAATATTTATACGACTTAACGACGTTATTTCAAGGTTTTCGATACAAGGAATTTAACGCTAACATTTTCATACGAGATAATACGACAAGTTATATACTTCTATATTTGGACTTATTTTTCCTAAGTATGGAAACTATTTTACTATGACGATAACTAGTATTTCCAAATTACGAGTGGTATAGGTATCATGTGCATGTGCATTCATTACATCACGGCATGATCTAAATTAGATCACGATTATTCATTTAGGTTGCGGCTAGTGTTCGCGCCTCATTGTCCCGATTTCTTTACCATCTTTGTACTATCACTCCTGGTGAGTCTTCATAGCCCCGTTTTAATTACTTATTTGATTTTAAATCCCACGGGGGAGAATACATTGCACAATTATTTTTGTACATGCCCAAGTATTACAAATTCCATACATTGCTTAAGTTGCCTTATTACCATGTCTTGACAAGTCCCCTTTATTATCATGGACCGTTAATTTTAGTGCTAAGCGAGAGTGAGTGGATAGATCTATCGAGGGTGACGCCTCCATTCGTGTTTGGGTTGCTCCAACGGGACGAATGCATTTCATGTCTTATCATAATTGAGTGTCTGGTAAACACTCTGGTGGGGCCATTACAAAGTCTAGCTTCGGGGTCATGAGCTTAAGAGCCAATGTAGCTTTTTGACATTTTGTCGGTTTACTTATTACTTGTGGCTTATGTACATACGATTTACTTATAAACCTATGATTATTCACCAACTTTATGTTGACCGTTTTTCGCAATGTATTTCTCAGGTTATTAAGGTAGCTTATATTGCATACATTTGGACCTTCATGGAGTCGCGGAGTCGACGCGTCTCACTATATTTTCTGCACTTATGGAACGTTTGATCTTGTTGAACTTATTTTAACTATATTGGTAAACTCTTTTGGGGACCTAAGCTTTGTAAACTCTGAATGTTTTAATGATCAAACGCTGTATTTTCTAAACGACACTTTAGGTCGTTCAATATAACTGTAATTATGGTGCTATGACAATCACCCCCAGGTATTCCATTCCGCTGCCATTCAGGTATTTTGGGGGTGTGATAATAGTGAAGATGATGACGAAGAGCCAAAGAACGAAGAGATTGCTCTCATGGCTCATGACTCAAATGAGGTACAATCCGACTCATCTTGTTCTTCTATTGATGATGATACATTTCAAAAATAATATGACAAACTTTGTGAACTAAGTCTAAAAATCATAAACAAAACCAAATTTTTGAAAACTAAAAAGGAATTTTTGGAAAATGAAGTCTATGAATTAAAAGAAAAAGCTAATAGGTTAGAAAAGAGTACTAGTATCGACACATTGTGTAAATCATGTGAAGAGTTTAAACTCGAAATTGAGAAACTTAAAACTACTCAAAATGATCTAATTAAACAAACCTCAAAGTTTAAAAGGTTTGATAAAAGTTTTTCTAGTGCGGATGAAATAATGAAACTTCAAAAGTCACCATTTGATAAAACGGGACTAGGTTTCATGAAATTAAAAACTTCAATGAGTCAAACGAAACAAGACGAGAAAACACAAGAAACTAACAAAACTGCTACAGGCACTCACGGACCAGACGGAACCCAAACCAGGGTTCCGCCCGTTGAACCCAAAGGTTCCCTGGGGTCTGCAGCAGAAAAATCAGTTTCTACATCGGATCGTACTAAATTCGTTAAAGTCACAAATAAGTCCAAAATTAGCATAAATGATACAAAACTAAATCCAGCTATTAAGGTTGGAGTAGGACTTGTTAAAAATGAATTTAGAAATAAAAATACTCAACCGAGACCTAAAACTCCTATTCCCAAACGCCCCTTTCCAAAGAATAACTACAGCGTACAACCAAACTATCAACATGGTTGGAACCAAAACATACCTAGACATTACCAAACTTCAAACTACATGTCATGGAACCCATATCTTCCATTTCCATACATGGATCAAGTTAATGGTATGTTTAACCAAAATGGACCCATGAGATATTGGGGACCAAATGTTTGAGTGTTTTCATAAAATATGTATGCTTCAAAGTTAGTTTGGAACCGGATGAATAGATTAAAGATAGTGGTTGCTTAAGGCACATGACGGGTAACAAAAGCCTCTTTTCAACATATCAAAAATGTTATGGAGGTAATGTTACATTTGGTAGCAAGGCTAAATGCAAAATCATCGGAAAAGGTACAATCTCTCATGACTCTCTCTCTATAGATGATGTAGCTCATGTTGATAACTTAGGTTTTAATCTCCTTAGTATTAGTCAACTTTGCCGAAAAAAGTATAACGTCCTTTTCAGTGAAAATGGAAGTAAATACTTAAAGATATCAGAACAATAGCTAAAGGTGTTCTTAAGAACAACGTATATGTCATGAAGATGGATCAAGCGTCTAGAGACAAACTTTGTCTCACCTCATTAGATGAATCTTCAACTTTATGGCATAGATGTTTAGGACACGCTAATATGAGACTTATTCAAAACCTCTCCTCTAAAGACCTAGTTCAAAACCTACCCAAGTTGAAATACGACCAACACTTTTGTGATGATTGCAAAGTTGGTAAACAAGTTCCATAAGGCTAAAAATGTAGTGTCTACATCTAGGTGTCTAGAACTTTTACATATGGATTTGTTTGGTCCATCCGCTATACAAAGTTATGGAGGTAACTTCTATACCTTAGTTATAGTAGATGACTACTCAAGATATACTTGGACAAGATTTTTGAAAAATAAAAACGAAGCTTTTAACCAATTTGAAATTCTAAGTAAGAAAATTCAAAATCAATTAGGAACATGCATTGTGTCTATTAGAATGGACCACGGCCAGGAGTTCGACAATGAAATACAATTTGGAAACTTTTGTGATAAAAATGGTATAACACATAACTTCTCGGCACCACGCACTCCTCAATCTAACAGTGTAGTAGAACGTAAAAACCGGACTCTACAAGAGATGAGTAGAACAATGCTAAATGAACAAAACATTCCACAAAAGTTTGGGTGTAACGTTGTTGACACGTCAACCTTCATTTTAAATCGTGTCTTAATTAGACCATTTTTGAACAAAACTCCATATGAACTATATAAAGGTAAAAAGCCTACATTAGGATATTTTAGAGTGTTTGGAAGTAAATGCTTTATTCTTAACACCAAGGATTATCTCACCAAATTCGACCCAAAGTCTTATGAAGGTGTGTTTCTTGGATATTCACAAAGTAGTAAAGTTTACATTGTCTTAAACAAAGAAACCTTAAGAGTCGAGGAATTGTTGAACATAACATTTGACAAAAGTCCACCTCCCTCTAAGACATCACCTTTGGTAGATGATGACTTAGTTGAAAGTCAAGTAATGGAAAGTCAAGAAATCCTAGATAATGACAAATAAGAAGAACCATCAAACCAAGAAATTGTCAATGTTAAAGAATCTAAAAGTCATCCGTTAGATAGTGTCATAGGAAATATTAATGAAAGAACACTAAGACCAAAAGTCCAAAATGAAAGTAACTTCTTTTGTTTTGTGTCAACCATTGAACCGAAAAATATAAACAAAGCTATAAAAGATGAATCATGGGTAATAGTTATGCAAGAAGAATTAAACCAATTTGTTAGAAATGATGTTTGGACATTAGTTCCTCAACCAAAAAGTCAAACAATAATTGGAACAAAATGGGTTTTTTGTAATAAAATGGATGAAAACGGTGTAGTGTCTAGAAACAAAGCTAGGCTAGTAGCACAAGGATATAATCAACAAGAAGGCATTGACTATGAAGAAACTTTTGCTCCGGTTGCTAGGCTTGAGTCAATAAGAATTTTACTTGCATATGCATGCACACACAATTTTAAACTCTTTCAAATGGATGTCAAAAGTGCATTCTTAAACGGGTTTATAAATGAAGAAGTGTATGTTGCTCAACCACCAGGCTTCATCGATTTTGAAAAACCTAATCATGTTTACAAACTTAAAAAGGCTTTATACGGACTTAAGCAAGCTCCGGTTGCTAGGCTCGAGTCAATAAGAATTTTACTTGCATATGCATGCGCACATAATTTTAAACTCTTTCAAATGGATGTCAAAAGTGCATTCTTAAACGGGTTTATAAATGAAGAAGTGTATGTTGCTCAACCACCGGGCTTCATCGATTTTGAAAAACCTAATCATGTTTACAAACTTAAAAAGGCTTTATACAGACTTAAGCAAGCTCCAAAAGCATGGTATGATCGACTTAAAACCTACCTAGTTGACCATAAGTATACCATGGGATTAGTCGATAATACTCTCTTCACTAAGAAGAAAGGCTCACATATTATCATAGTCCAAATCTATGTTGATGACATTATATTCGGTTCAACTTGTCAAGAATTATGCGTCGATTTCTTAAAAATCATGCATGATGAGTTTGAAATGAGTATGATGGGAGAACTCAACTTTTTCCTAGGACTCCAAATCAAAAAACTAGAAGATGGTATCTTCTTTAACCAATCAAAATATATTAAGGACATGCTTAAGAAATTTGGTCTAGAAGATTCAAAACCAATCAAAACACCTATGTCCACGGAAACTAAACTAACCAAGGATGAGGAAAGTGAATCCGTAGATAGCACTAAATATAGAGGTATGATTGGAAGTCTACTTTACCTCACGGCTAGTAGACTCGACATTATGTTTAGTGTTTGTCTATGTGCTCGTTTTCAAGAAGAACCTAAAACAATTCATCTTGAAGCAGTAAAAAGAATCTTTAGATACATTAAGGGTACTACACACTTAGGATTATGGTATCCCAAAGGAACGGGAGTGGACACCATAGTGTATGCCGACTCGGACCATGCCGGTGACTATGTTGATAGAAAAAGTACATGAGGTATTTGTACTTTTATTGGACATTGTCTCACCTCATGGTTATCTAAGAAGCAAACGGCTCTCACTATCTCAACAACTGAATCCGAATATGTATCGGCCTGAAAAGCATGTCAACAAGCTCATTGGATGAAGCAAGCTCTTGTCGACTACAAAATTCAACTTAACGACATCTCCATTCTTTGTGACAACAAAGGAGCCATAGATCTTAGCAAGAATCCAGTTCAACATGCTCGTACTAAACATATTGAAATCCATCGTCATTTCCTTCGTGACAATGTTCAAAAAGGAAACATCTTAATCGTGAAAGTTTCTTCCGAAAACAACATCACCGACATTCTCACAAAACCTCTTAAAAGAGAACCATTTAACCTTCTTAGGCTTGGCTTAGGACTTATGGAACCTACATTGTAGTTCTGAACATTAGAATAAAATTAAAAAAATCAAAACAAATAAAAAAAAAAATCTCTGCTGATGTGGCGGAACCCTTCGACATAAAGGGCGGAACCCCATTTTTGGTTCCACCGTATCCGCCGACCTGCAGGAACTTTTTCTTATTTTATATTAAACCAAACACTACTTATCTTATATTACCACTTCCAAATTGCTACTATTCACTTCACCACTCATCCACACCAACGAAAATTTGGTCCTTCCTTTATACACATTGTTCTCTAATCATCATTGCAAGTATTCCAAACATAATTATACTCCTGATCTGCATCTAGGAATTCTATTTTTGCATAAAAACTAAAACTTGGGGTTATGCATTAACTTAAGTAAATCATGTAGAACATTAGTTGTTAAACTAAACTATTCATGTTTCCCATAGTTAGGAATTACATCCTTATAAGATATTTGCATGTTTACTAAAACACCCCATATCAAATTCTTGCAAAAATTTCTCACAAATAGGACAGATATTTTTTCGTCTCATATTGTAAATACAAAACAAAAACGTTATGTTTAAAACATCACTTGCATAATGTCTCTTGAATGCTAAAGGGAATACATAACTAATATGTATTTTCAGGTACATTCAAACGAAGCTAAATTGAATTAGGAGCGTTTGGGTTATCTTTTGTTTATAACAAAAACTTGCATTATAAAAGGTTTTAAGCATCAAAATGAGTCAAGATAACCGCACCTCTACATTGTTTTCATATAGGCACACACTAGCACATCCACATTGTAGAAGTCATTAATTTAGACTAAAATTGTGCAATTTTGTGTTTTCTAGGGATCATCATGCCTCCCGCAACTCATTATGAGCATAAGGAGACCATTTTCTACCTACCCAAACACCACAAAACCAAAAGCCTCACCGAAACTCAAAGGAACATTTTTAAAGCCTTAGAAAAATGCTATGTCCACGAGGGTAGAACCATTGACCCATCCTTCCTAACCGGAACCAATCTCCATAGGGAACTTGCCACCATCAACTTTGATTGTCTCTTAGAAATCGACGAGCCTATTTGTCCTAGGTTCATTCTAGAGTTCTATGCATCCGTTACTCTTTCTTCGGATGATTATGGCTACATGTCTATAAACTTCATGGTTAGTAGCAACCAATGCACCTTCACTCTCAATGAATTTGCTCAAATCCTAGGGGTTCCAAACCATGGTACTTGTATCTACACCGACAAACATTTACTCAAAACTATTGATACTCTCATGGACTGCATCCATCCTTATGACACTCTTCTCGTGTCCAAGGATGTACTTCGTGAGCATCTCTTTGTTAGGACTTTTGACACTAGGAGAACCCGTACCGTAAATGAGGTCAACAAGGACCCTTATGGTATAGAACTCAATGAACTCAAGCCTCAATTCAATAAATGAGAAGAAGTCCTTAGAGCCAATGTCATTAGCACCATAGCAAACCGGGATCATATCAATGTTTGCCTTTGCTACATGCTCTACTCTTTGTCCGTTAGGCAACCCTTCAACTTGGCCTACTACATGGCCAAAAGGATGGCCGACATTCCCGTGCAAGGCGCAATGGCTATGCCCTATGGAATGCTCCTAACATGTCTCTTTATACACATTGCTCCAATTCCTCTGACCCCAAGAGGCCTTCGCCTATACTACTCTCTCATCCCACATACGTTTGTACCACTTAGTGATAAGAGAGTCTCCAAAGCCCAAGGGAAACGCCCTCATCCTCCAACTTCATCATCGTCATCATCAATGAGTGAAGGTGACGGGTTACCCAACTCTAGGCTACCACCTCTTGAATACCTTTCACAACTTCCAAATATTCCAAATGGGTCCGAGGAGTTCAAGCAAACTAATGGGATGTTCAAATGTCTTGGGAGGTTCCTTGGAAAGCTCAACAAGAAGATGGATCGCCAATGAGAGCAAGTGTTGGGAGTGTTTGGCACTAGGTGTCATTTAAACAATTTGGATATTTAACACTTTGTCTTATGGATTTATGTATTCGTAGGGATATTTGGTTATGTTTAGAACTTGTTTGTACTAACAATTATGTAGGATGACAACATTTGGTATGTTGTCAAATTTTCAAATCTATGGAAAATTTCACTAAGTATAGTGAAATTCGCTAGCCCCCGGTCAAAGTCTAACGGTAAGAGTGTTTCCTTATCCATTTTTTGCATTTCCTAATTAGTTATTAAATTTTATGTTCCAAGAGTTTTCGGAAAATTTGAATTTCATCTCGACCCTAGTACACCTGTTCTGTCTCGTTTTGTGACTTGGCGGAACTGGCGGAACCAAATGCAGGGTTCCGGCAGTGATTTTTCGGGGTAAACCTAGTTTGGCCCAACGGATCAAACGGAACCCTAAACAAGGTTCCGCCCTTGTTTTCGTTTGGTTCCGCCGAGCATCTACAGAAATTTTTTCAATTTTTCAAATTTCAACTTCCACACAAATCCAAATCATCCTTTTTGGTTTGAAACTCATTCCTCCTTAGTTGTTAAGTGTATTAGGATCATTCTTAGCCATAAAAACCAATAGAAACCCATTTCCTGCCAAAAATCAAATTTAATCATAACGAACCCAAGGAACCCTTCCTCATAAGGCAAGGAACCCTCCAAAAGGTTCCTTGGTATCCGTGGGACATCTGATCCAAATCACTATGACAAGACCACTAAGCATTTAGTGTATATCTTGGTCTTCTTACTCCACCATTTTCATTGGATTGACTTTAAATGATTTGACAACCTTCATAACTCTTCCAAATCATTAGAAACCTCAATTTTTGTATGGTAGAACATCAAATCCAAACACTCCTTTCCACATTTCTTCAACTCTATAAATATGACCATCTTAGAACACTTTCAAATCACACCATCATCATCTCAATCTCTGAATCTAATCTTCTAAACCACCATTTTGACAATGACAAAGTCAACAATCACCTCTCCACCATCTCGACCCATTAGGAGAACCGCACGCATAAGTGTAAAACCCTTTTGTTGCAACACCACCATCAATCTTAGCTCCTCATCTTCGGATGAATCACCACTAATCATCTCCTCACCCATCAAAGATGAAAACTTCCTAAATCTTGCAACTCCCACACCATCACCAAAGTTCAACCATGTTATCAGCACTCCACCACCAACCAAGACACCCATTGATCCAAGTCCACCACCGGCTCAAACTCAACCATCCAAGTCTCCATCACCACCCAAATCACCAAAACTTGAACCAATGGAACTATTTGGAACTTCACCAACATCACCACATCCTTTTTTAGAGGATCTTGAGGATCTTCCACCTAGACCACCAAATCCACCATCCTTGCCTTCGTTTGGCTCTATCGAACGAATGGCACATGAACACACCCGGGCATTCTTTGAGCCAAATGTACCATTTGAACAAGAACCACCACTACAATAACAACCACCATCACAACCTAAACCATTGTTGTTTCACCCTATCTACAAAGACATCCATGGACCTCTCTATGAAGAAGCCTACTTTGAACAAAACTAACCACTACAACTTCAAGTGTCACAACCACAATCACAATCCTAATCCCAACACTTTGAGTCTCTCTTTCCTTCTTATGAGGAAATTAAGGCGTCGTTATTGAACAACCCTCCAAACTCCTACGAGGAGATCAACGACCGCTTTGACAACCTCTATGCCTTCAAAAGCATGATGGACAATCATCTCCATCAAGCCATGGAGTTTCAAACCACCTTGCTTGCCTTCATTGCAAACCCAACCTCCACTCAAGAAACCACCACCATTCCACCACCACAACCATCATCAAATGATCCCATCCTACCCAATCCCCGCCATGGTTGCTCACATTGTGAGCGGGCGGCTAAAATAAGTAAGAGCATAAAAATCATGCTCCACCAAGTATAAGATGAAACCCACTTTGCTCTACAACACATTCTTGTACGTTTGGATACTCTCTCACACCCAAACGAATCCTGGAGTGTATTATGGAGGCTTTGCCCCCATTTAAGAATTTATTAAGAGACCTCCATTTATAGAAGTAGGAATTTTATTTTCTTAGTTATTTTTCATTTTTTATTTTATTTTAATTTCTAGGAGTAGGATGGAGTTTTTCATTTCTTGTCTTTGACTTTTACAAAGTCAAATTTTACTTGGAATGATATCTTTTCTACTATCTTGTTTGCATTGTTGGTTGATCGTACATGAGTTGTGATTATGATATGGTTGCACATATTCTCATATTGTGTTGTGGCTACACGATTTATCATATGTCATTATCGCCAACTAACTTCTTATAGGTTCAAAATCCATTTTCCTAACTTTAGCACTCCATTTAGGGGGAGTATTGTCCAAGGGGGAGCACTTGCATTATTCCGCTTCGCAACTCTTCTTTTTGTTTTGACAAAAAGGGGGAGAAAATATATTTAAACTTATAAACTTAAAATGATTTTCATCAATTAAGTAAAACAAGTTTAAATACAAACTTTTAAAGACTTAAATCTAGAATTAGTGATTTACTTAAAAAATAAAGTTTATGTTTTGTCATCAACAAAAAAGGGGAGATTGTTAATACAAATATCGCCTAAAAACGTTATTTATATTTTATGATCTTTGCTAAGTTTTGTTAAGGACAAAGTGTAAACTTTAGTTTTTTAGTAAAACATGATTTTAGTTTTAGTCTTGCATAACTAGACTTTATTTGCTACAATTACATTTCATACTAAACATAACATTTTCATAATTCTAAATATAGAAAATGTAACATGACATCATGGCATGCATCATGAGCATTTATGGAAAGGTTACTAAATCTAGTAGTTGACTTTCAATAAGATCTCTTACACATTTTAGAAGATTTCTTACTCTATCTATTGTGTGTCGACTTGAAGAAACTTGATTTAACATTGCTAGATATGGAAAGATTTTTTGAAGACTTTGACTGTTAGACCTGGCGGAACCCTGGGGTTACAAGGGCGGAACCCTTGTTTTGGTTCCGCCGGATCCGCCAGTCTGCTGGTTTGGTTGGCTATAAATAACAAGCCACTTGCAAAAAATCTCTTATCACTTCTCATTATAATTTACACATACATTCTCATTGCATTCATCTAACTAATTAACATTTCATTTATGAGATATTTTGTAGCAAAGAAGATCACAAGTTCATACCAAAAGTTACAAGTCTCAACATAACGTTGCAAGTCTTGTTAGCTTAGTTTTGTGTAACCTAGTGAGGTTTATACATCTATTCATTGTGTACTTTCAGTAGTGATCGGTTAGTATTTTAGGCCTTAAAATACATAGTGTGACGGGAGTGGTTGTACCCTTGTAAAAGAACTCGACATCTAGCTTTGTGTTGGTAATCTTGTGAAAGCGACGTGTAAGGTTTTCTCCACTGGTGAAAGGAGCTTGTTGACTAGTGAAAGAAACTCTCGAGTTGGATACTCGGGGCGTGGAGTAGGGCAAGGAAAAAGAGTCCTTGTAGCCGAACCACAATAAACTATCGTGTTGTGGTTTGATCGTTTCTTTCTTTATTCTTGCATATTACATATTGTCTTTTAGATTAGATCTTTGATTACACGGAAAGTTTTAAAAGATAATTAAGTTAAAAATCGGTAAACTATTCAACCCCCCTTCTAGTTTTCCACAATATGGTTGTTGATGATAACGTTAGGGTAGGTGAAAATGAAGAAAACATTGATAATGTGGATCGTATGGATGTTGATGGTCATGCTACATTAGAGGAAACTAATGAGCAAGTGAATACTAGTAATGTAGGTGATGATTCTGTGGGTTTAGATTGAAGTGATGATCGAATGAATGGCAATGTAGGTGGTGATCATATGAATGATAACTTAGGTCCTGAAAACATTATTAATGATAATGATACACCGATTATGGTTGATGATGTGTATTCACCCCGTGGTCCTTTTGAGAATAATGAAGATGATGAGAGTTATGTTTATGATACTGAAAGTGATGAGGATACTGAAAGTGAGGAGGAAGATAAGGTATTTTTTGATGAGAATAACGTTATCCATGAACCTCATGTTGATACACGTTATTGTTTTGGTAATTCAGCTGATAAGGTAGCCCCTAATCTTTTTGCAAATTTAAACAATCAAGTTACAGATACCATGATTGGTGATACTCAGTCAGAAGTTTTTGATTCTGATGAATTTGATAGTGACTTTGATGACGAACTAGCTACTGATGTACAAAAGAAACTTAGGTGGTTAAGGAAGGAGAAAAAAAAGGATGAGTTTATAGCTAAGAAGTATGGGTTTTATGCAGGACAAAGATTTGGTTCTAGTAAGGATATAAAAGATAGAGTGTACATGCATTCCATAGAAACTAGAAGAAAACTCAAACTGGTAAGGAAGAGTTAGGGCCAAATGTGAAGGTCTCATCCCTGTTTTTGACCTTAATAATGGGCCATTAAATGATGGGCCTTCTGTGGATGACCCATCAAAGGTAAGCCCAAGTCAGTCCACTGGTCCAACAACTAGGTCTAAGTCAAAAGTTGGTTCTGCAGACAAAGACAAAGGAAAGGGAATATTTAAAGACATAAGTAATCAGAGCTGCCCATGGGAACTTTATTGCACTAAAGAGTTAGGTAAGGAGACATGGATTTGCAAGACTCACCACAGTGAGCATTTATGTCTACAAAAAAGGGACATTAAAGCTTGCAACTACAAATTTCTATCATTTCGAATAATGGATGAAGTTTCTGTGGATACAGAACTCCCTACTAAAGCAGTTCAAGATGCCCTTCAGAAGAAATGGGAAGTAAATGTTTCTAGAATGAAGGCATTCAAAGCCAAGGCTGCAGCTGACAAATTGATAGTGGGTGATCACAAGGCTCAATATGCTTTGCTAAGAGATTATGCTCAAGAGTTGATGACTCAAAATCCAGGGACCACAGTGAAATGTCAAGTAGAAATGCCTGAAGATCATAACTGTCTTACTAGAGTATTCAGGAGAATATATGTGTGTCTTGGTGCATTAAAGAAAGGATTCAAAGCTAGTAGAAGAGAATTGTTGAGGTTGGATGGAGCTTTTATAAGTGGCCAATTCCCTGGCCAACTGTTAACAGCTGTTGGACTTGATGCTAACAATGGCATCTATCCGGTTGCTTATGCCATAGTTAAAGCTGAATGCAAACATTCATGGGTGTGGTTTTTGAACATGTTAGGGGATGACCTAGATATACACCAAAACTCCCATTTTACCTTCATATCTGATGGACAAAAGGTACAATACAGTTTTATAATTTGAATTGGTTTATTTTATACTATTGTATCTGTATTATAATATTTCAAATTTTATTACAGGGTGTTGTTCAAGCAATGAATGAAGTGTTTCCAAGTGCTGAACATAGATTCTGCTTAAGGCGTTATGACAACCCGCAAATTTCCCGTCATGTATTATCTAGAGAAACGATCAATTATTTTGAGTTCGGTGTTGTTCTTGAGAAGCTATACATATTTATATTCATTTTTATCGAAAATATTGTCCTGAGCACGTTGGTGTTATTCCCGTATTATGAATCTTCCATTTACTTGCTTAAATGTGCCCCGAACCACTTTCGTGAAAGATTTGATAAATTACAGAAACAGTCCCTGCGAAAGCTACAACCACCTTATCCTAAACTTTGTAATAATTACCCGTTGGTCCCTATGATTTATCCACTCTACCTACACACTATTTAAGGCCAATTATATTTCATTTTAGGGTTAATAATATAACCCCTTCTCTCACCCTTGCAGCCGACACCCCAACACCACCCTTCCTCTCTTCTTCTCAGGCCACAAATCTGGCCACGGAGCCACCACCGCCGCGCGTCACTTCACACTGCCACCACCATCATTCACCATTTCTGATTCTCGCCATTTAGAGCTATCATACGCGCTGTATAACTCACCCTAACACCACTTTTATAAAAACTATATAATCGAATCCACCACTACTTTTCATCTTTTCATGTCTTCGATTCATCTGAATAACTAGGTGGGCTTATCTCACCCACTTGGAGGTGTTTTGGTGCCTCTGTTTGATTCTCAAACCCTCAGGCTTGAGGATTTCTTGATAATAACGAGTTATAATAATAATAAAGAGATTGAAAGTGGTTTGGTATCATTGGTCCTTGTGTTTGTGTTTTCTTAGTCGTACGAGGTGGTGCCCTGAGCACTAGGCTCACGGCCAAATCTCTGTGGATCTTGGGTTGTTTGGTATCACTTTATTCTATGTTTGTGTTTCTGGTCGAGAGTGGATGAAGCCGTGAGTATTAGACTCACGGCATAAGTTATATTCTTTGTTGATTTCTGGGTTGTGCTCGTTTCTAGTTGTTTCAAAGTGTGGATTTGGATAGGAATGGATTGGGATTATTGTTAACTCGTGGTTCTTGGTAGTTTTGTTATGTCGTATCCCTGTTGTTGTTGAGATGTTATTGTTGTTGTTTCCTGTTATTGTTGTTGTTGTCCAGGTTGTTGTTGGTCCTTGATGTTGTCGTTTGTTTGGTGCCGAGGAAATAGAAGCTGAGACCATTAGGGTCTCGGTAAGGTATTGATGATATTGATGTCGTTGTTATGGATTAGATGTTGTCGTTTGTTTATATTAGTAACTTTAAATATTAACTAACGATTAAACACCGTTACTTAATATTTATAAGTTACCAATAATTATTAAATAACGATTAATATGTTGCATAATGTTTTCTTACTAAGAAATATTAAGTGACATTGAAATGTAATTAATATTTCTAAAGTTAAAAGGAAACGTTAAATAACTAAAAGAACGTTATTTAATATTTTATGGAAATAATAAATGAAACGGTGTTGAATTTAATACGGATGAGTTATTAACGTTTCGAGGACACGTTTATCAAGACTTACCCTTTAGGAGTTATTAAGGTTCGTGTTAGTAATTGCCGACACTGGTACAAAAAGTTGTATTGGTCATGCCAAAAATGTGTGACGATATGCCTATAGTCACACACGCTTTTTTCGTTGTGTGTCACCATAGGTCCCGTCACCGTAGGTGGCATGTGGTCACATTGTTGAGTTCGTGGCCTTTTCTATCGAAAAAGAGTGATAAAAACCCCCCTAATATGTGTGACAAATTAGGCACAAGTTTTGTTGGATTAGTCATTATCAGTGACCGTAAACACTTTATAGTCACGCGAATGTTTTTTAAGAGTAACTATTTTTCAACCTTTGACCACATAAATATATAATATATGTGAGTAAATGTGTATTTTGTGTGACTATTTCCCGTCTTGTGGCCACATGAATATACAATAAATGTGACGTTTGTGATGATTTTGTCACACAATGGGTGTTGTTTTTTTGGAGTTAGTCACATACAATTTAACACAAAGTGGCCAAAAGTATAAATAAGTGTGACCATATGCTGTTTAAAGTGAAAGAAATGTGTATTTTGTGTGACTATTGATCATCCAATGGCCACATGAATTTTATGTTTGTGTGGCCTTTTATAATATTTAATCACACAAAGCATGTTTGTTTTGGGTATTTAGTCACATACCATTAAGCAAACAGTGGCCAAAAGTGTAAATAAGTGTGACCATATGCTGTTTAAAGTGAAGAAATGTGTATTTTGTGTGACTATTGATCATCCAATGGCCACATCAATTTTATGTTTGTGTGGCCTTTTGTAATATTTAGTCACCCAAAGAATATCTATTTTGGGTATTTAGTCACATACCATTAAGCAAACAGTGGCCAAAAGTGTTAATAAGTGTGATTATATGCTGTTTAAAGTGAAGAAATGTGTATTTTGTGTGACTATTGATCATCTAATGGCCACGTGAATTTTATGTTTGTGTGGCCTTTTGTAATATTTAGTCACATACCATTTAGGAAACAGTGGCCAAAAGTGTTAATAAGTGTGGCCGTATGTTGTTTAAAGTGAAGAAATGTGTATTTTGTGTGACTATAGATCATCCAATGGCCACGTGAATTTTATGTTTGTGTGGCCTTCGGTAATATTTAGTCACACAACTACTAAAGCAAACAGTGACCAAAAGTGTTAATAAGTGTGGCTATATGCATCTTTTAGTCACATTTAAAAAATCAATATATATCAAAACAATTCAAATATATATCAAAACAAATTCAAATACAATAAAATTGGAATGTATATAACTGAACAAAATATAAAATTGGACATCCTTTTATACACGAAGGAGTCCTAGTTGGCTTATAATAGTTTCTTTATAAGTATCTATAATCTTTTCCATAAGCAAGTAGCAACTTCAAGCGGTCTTAATCTCTGAGCAGTACCAACTTTAACTAGCAGTAGTAACTTTTGTACTAGCAGTAGTAAATACTTGGCACATTTTCTTTGAAGTTCATAATCTGCACTAAATCCATCTAAGCAATATTAACACAAACATGATCAGCAGTAATTCAAACAACATCATGAAGAATTTTAATCTAAAACAATGAACATACTAATAAAATTTGCAGTTAAACTTACAAGTTTTTCTTCCATTGATCTAATCTCATCATCTGGATATAAAAGCCTTGAAAATGTAGGCTGCTGCATATCAACACATCAGGATGAGAGCAGAACTAGAACATGTCAAAGCTCACAACATAAAAGAACTAGATGAGCCACTGGTTCAACTATCTGCACAAACATGATAGGAGAGTTAATACTAGTACCACGTTAGTACTGCTGGAGCAGAGTTACTACTGCTAGTATATATATATATATATATATATATATATATATATATATATATATATATATATATATATATATATATATATATATATAAAACAGAATGTATATAAATGAAGCAAATATATATATAATTGTATTTCAAATTCAATAAAAATCGAATGTATATAAATGAAGCAAATATATATAAAATTGTAATGTCGTATATAATCAAATTTTCAACTATCATAAGTTAAAACCTGTTGACTCTTCGCCGCCTTGGCTTGCTTTTGCAAGGTTTCACTAGAGACTAAATGCTTTCGCTTCATTGGTACTAATTTTAGTCCAGTATTTTATTCACTAATATTTGGTATCATAGTTGGTGGTGTAACCTGTAGAACCGGTTTGTCGTGGCTTAAGCGTTTTCGTATGTCCGATAGTTTTAACAGGTTCCTATATGTATATATAAAACACGGTACATTAGTCATGTACGTAAAACTAAAAAAATCAAAGGTGGATGTTTTATTACTTACCACTGTTTCTATTACTGGTACGTTTTCCAAAGTTTCAATGGCCATTGGAGTGGTCACCTGCAATATAAATTAAGAAATACAATGGTGTTATCATTAGAAAATAAAATTGTTAACAACATAAAAAATGACTTACATCTGAGTCTAATGGCAGTTTCTTTCTACAAAAAAAATATGGGAAATGTAAGAAACCAAGGCACTAATAACGCTGCATAATATAAGATCTGCCAACCATGAAACAGTAAAAATATACATGGGTTGGCTTTGGTGACTAAGATGGAGCATACCCACGCCTCGAAAATGAAGTGTGCCAGAAAATCCAGCTGAGGGAATTTTTAGCCAGGCATCCCATGTATCATCCTCACCCGTGAAAATAGCATGTAGCCACTACAAGAAACAAGTAACGTGATTAATGCTAACATAAAAGACGACAATATTAGATGTCCCAAATATAAGGTTAGCCTCAAAAACAAGCATACGGGTTGCATATCAACTCGGGCAACAAGTAATATACAATTGGTTGCAATTTTATGCAGTGCCAAACGTGGAACGAATAAATGTCAAACACATTACCAAGCAAGCAAATCACTAACATTTGGTACAAATGAAACAGTTTGACAAAAAGCAACCATATTTGAGTTAATCTCCTATATAACAGATGTTATGTTAATCTTTTGATAGATCACTTACGCAACTGCGATAAGCAAACTCCAACTGTTCAGCAACATCCTCCCGGAGTGGAAACCAAGTAAGACTCCCTTTACGAGCAAAACAGTGGCCTCTTAGAACACGTCGATTGTCCCCATTCCAATAAACAGGTAAACTATTTCGTCTAAATAAGTCTACCTGCAACGATTACCACCACACGAATTTATAATCAAAAACATGTTTTAGGCTAGTTTTAATCCACGAAAATCAATATAAATCATTTTATATTCGATTACACATTTAAGAAAATATAAATTAAATATGTGTTTGAGCATACCCATGAACAGAGTAGGATAGGTGAGATGAGGGAGATAGTGGCTCGACTGTGATGGTGGCGGATGTGGTGGTTATCTCGAACCAAACAACCGAAGCAAACAAAGTATCCCATACAGTTCCCTTGTCTTGATAAAGGTGATGGCGTGGAGGAGCGATGGTTGGTGGAACCACGGCGAGATAAGGCGGTGAAGTGTGGCTGTGGTGTGAGTCGGTTCTAGAGAGAAGGAGAAGAGATGAATAGAGAGAAGATAGATCTGACTAAGCTAGTAGTGTTAATGTTTTGATTTTGGGTGAAAAAAGGGCGCCATATGAGCAGAGCGGGAGATTGAAATTTTGGGGAAAATTAAGGGGCGGGATCATTAGAGCACTATATTAAAAATTTTGAGATTAAAAGCCTATCAAATGAGCTCGAAATGTTTAATGAGTTGAGCTCAACCTTATATAAGTTTGACTCGAGTTATTGTTGAGTTCTCGATCTTGTAAGTGATATAAAATATGTGTTTTTTTTTTTTTTAATATGTAAGTGTACTAAGTGTAAATACTTATTTATGAATGTATCAAGCTTTTCGAGCTGAATTCGAACCAAATTCAATTCTTAGGTTGTATTTCAAATTTAATTTTTGTAATAAAACACATCTTTACAAATAAATTGAGTTTTTCGAGTCAAGCTCAATCCGAGTTCAAACTTTCTCGATCCCGGATAACATATGATCGAGAGGTCCCTGGATACTTGCTTCTTAGTGTATGTAACAAATGGTATACACCTACCAAGCCGGTGCAACCCATGCATGACCAGTGATAATGGCTAATTCACATGGGTCATGGGTCATGTGCATTAGGTTATCACTGGTCACATTCATTAATTAATGGGTATTTGACAATGATCATATGGGTCATATGCATTGGGTTGATAGTTGCTTAGAGTGTCATGTTACGACACATCCATGACTGTTGACAATTGGTAATTAACATGCATGGGTCATGGGTCATGTGCATTGGGTTATAGTGGCTTTTAGTATAATGGAAACCATGTATGACCGGTGATAAAGGCTAATTCACATGGGTCATGGGTCATGTGCATTAGGTTATCACTGGTCACATTCATTAATTAATAGGTATTTGATCGACATCGATTATATGGGTCATATGCATTGGGTGGATAGTTGCTTAGAGTGTCATTTTATGATACATCCATGACTGTTGACAATTGGTAATTAACATGGGTAATGGGTCATGTGTATTGGGTTGTAGTGGCTTTTAGAGTAGTTACATTAGTAACGCACGGGGTGCGTTATTTAGCTTTTAACGTGCGTTATTCGTACGTGATTGTTGTGTATGGTCGCGTTAATGGTGCGTTAACACGCCGGGTTATTCCATTAACCCGGCGTTAAAGTGATTTTCTTAAAAAAAAACTTTTTTTTGTCACTTTTGGCCCCTCTAAAATTTATAACATTTGGAATATAAGTTAATGCAAATTGCAAAACACCCCCCTTAGTTCAAATTCAAATTCAAGATTACACGATACGCAACATTACAACAATATGAAAAAGAAATACACACGATACATAAAAGAAATACACGCGATACAGAAAAGAAATAAACACGATACGGAAATTGTCATTTATTGAAAGCGGGATACATTTCAAATTTTTAATTCAAAACAGAGGGCGGGGTAATTTGAAATTTTGAATTCAAAACAGAGGGCGGGATAATTTGAAATTTTGAATTCAAAATAGAGGGCGGGGTAATTTTAAATTTTGAATTCAAATAAAGGGCGGGATACTTCCACAAAGCATCCTATAAATACCTATTGGGGTTATGCTGAATACACACACACCCACAATCATCAAAGAATTCTCTTTTGTTCTTCCAACAGAATATCTCACAACACATCACCTGAAAACGCATCGGTGTACAACACACCACCTGAAGACAGTTCCCCACAAAACACACCGCCAAAAGGTCTTTTTCCGGTGTTCCAATATGACAACCCACCATCTCCAACTCCACCAGCAGTAATGTTTCCACCAGAAAAAATACCACAACCAAACAATCAACCACCAAACTTTCCACCTGAAAACCAACCCATCATTCGTCAGTTGACTGAAGAAGAACAGTATGAGCTGGATATGCAAGTTGTTTTGGAGTTTGAAGTTGAGCAAGCCTGTCAGGAAAGGGAGTGTGAGGCGTACCTCAAAGGGAAACAGGATCGAAAGAACAGACGAGCAGAATGGCGATGGGCTCAGGGACTTCCACCTGTGCCATCGAGTAAGGACGATTCAAGTGCCTCCTATTCGAGTCACGAGGGCTATGTGTATGATGATTCATTTTATTGAATCGTAGTTTTATGTTTAATTATCGTAGCTTTATGTTTAATTATCGTAGGTTTATGTTTCATTATCGTAGGTTTATGTTTAATTATCGTATTTTATGTTTCATGTTTGCTGTAGTTTGTTTAATGTATGTTTAAATTTTAAGTATTAATATAAGTTGTGTTTTATTAATTATTAAATGAAATATTAGTTTTAGTTGAGGGTTGAATTTGAAAATAGTTGAGTTAAAGCTGAGTTATTGTTGTGGGTGTTTTTTCCTGAGTTAAAGTTAATGTGTTAAAGCTGACGTGGCACTGACGTGGCAGTGTGTTAAACTTTAACCTGGGTTATGGATGAAAGTGCTCTTAGTGTCATGTTATCAACCAATACATTCCTGGTGATCGACAATATAATGGGTAATTAACATGGGTCATGGGTCATGTGCATTGGGTTGTAGTCACTTATAGTGTAATGGAAACCATGCATGACCGGTGATAATGGCTAATTCACATGGGCGACTTTTTAAATACAAAATACACTAAAGGCCGGGTGCGCTTGGTTCAAACTTGGGAAAGGGAAATGTAAAGAAGATCAATCCCCCCAATTTATTGGGTAATGATCCATTACCCACTATTGGGTAATGGGTTATTGCATTATGCTTTGCCAAGCATATTTTTTCACTACGTTTCCCATTCTTCACCCCCTATAACCCCCTAACAAGCATTAGGGGTGTTCAAAAAACCCGTGAAACTGACAAACAAAGCATTCGGTTTTGATTTTTACTTTTAGATATCCATGGTTAAACCGTATATAATATAAATAAATTACCCGCCCCGCGATGGATAGTTAAAATTTTCCAACTAACCGAACCAAACCGCCCGTGAACACCCCTAGCAAGAGTATCAAACACACTTCATTTACACTTCTACAGTAATATATATATATATATATATATATATATATATATATATATATATATATATATATATATATATATATATATATATATATATATATATATATATATATACACACACACAAACTTATCAAACACACTTCACACATTTCCATAATCCTCTATTTCTCTCTCACACTCACAGTTACAACTCACTCGGATCTAGGTTTTGATCCCAAACCTCAAAAAGCTGATAAGATCACAAATGAATATAACACAAATACCCCCTTAGAGCTATTTATTCTTAGGATTAGGTTGATTATCTGTTATAAGAATTGCGTTGCATTTGTGTTGATAGAATAAGGAAGAACATGCTGTGTTGTTTTTGTGAATAATTAGAGCAAAAGAGATATTAATGTTTGCTTGGATTATCTTATTTTATCTTAGGATTACGTTGACTATCTGTTATAAGAATTATGTTGCATTTGTATTGAGAGAATAAGGAAGAAAAGTGGCGGATGTGTGTGCGAATATTTAGGCTAAAACATCCAAGTATCAAAGATGGAAGGAGTATCAATGATGGCTGGACAGACACCACTTTCAAGTATGAAGATAAACGTGTTCTGGTGTTGTCCATCCATTATTGATTCATCTTTGCTCTTTGTCAAAATACAGAAATAATTATCAAGTATAATTTGTATTGATGGAATAAGGAAGAACATGCTGTGTTGTTTTTGCGAATAATTAGAGCAAAAGAGATATTAAGGTTTTCTTGGATTAGCTTATTTTATCTTAGGATTAGGTTGAAGTACAATAAACATATCAAGAACTTAAAAAGTTTTTTCATGTATTTAGTTACAATGAAAATATTTTCATTGCATTGTTGATATAAATTTAATATGATTTCATTGATTCATGATTAGCTCTCTAGTGTCGTAGGACCTACATAACTAATATGTTTGTTCGTCACATTTAAGTGAGCAATATAAATGATAGTAAGAATTTGGTTGCTAAGAACTTAAAGCTCAATTATCAGGGCAGATCTATCTAACGATGTAGATGGGTTCCATCGCTTTAACTGGACCCCATTTTCTAACGATGTTTAATGGTTCTTTAAATAATCAAGATTAAACATTGTTAGAAAACAGGGTCCAATTAAAGTGATGGAACCCATCTACATCGTTAGATAGATATGGCCTGATCATTGAGACGTCTTCAATGCGATAATGATATAGTGTGTATTGTTCATGACAGGCCACACTCCTTCATTATCGCATTCAAGATGAGTGATGTTACTTAGACTCTATTCTTTACTCAACATTTGTAGATTGTTTGTATCACTCTGTTTGCTTTATATATATGTATGACGTATTTTTGATATAAGAATTATGTTGCATTTGTATTGAGAGAATAAGGAAGAAAAGTGGCGGATGTGTGTGCAAATATTTAGGCTAAAACATCCAAGTATCAAAGATGGAAGAAGTATCAACATGGGTGAACAGACACCACTTTCAAATATGAACATAAACTTGTTTTGGTATTGTTCATCCATGTTGATTCATCTTTGCTCTTTGTCAAAATACAGAAACAATTATAAAGTATAATTTGTAGGTTCGATGCTTGAATTTAGCATCTTCGTCTTCCAGCATGTTGGTAGGTTAGAGATTCAAGGCTGAATAATATGTTGTTGTTGGCTAGGGTAGAAAGGATGGTAGTTCATTGCATTGTTAATATAAATTTTATATGATTTCATTCATGCACAATTAGCTCTTTAATGTCGTAGAATCTATATAATTAATATGTATGTTCGTCACATCTAAGGGAGCAATATAAATGATAGTAAGAATCTGTTTTCTAATAAGTTAAAGCTCAATGATTAGGGCGCTCTATCTAGCGTTGTAGATGGTTCCATTGCTTAATTTGGAAAACGTCTACTACCGTTTGTGTGGTTATTAGACGGTACTGCAACGTTAGATAGATCGATCTGGCCTGATCATTGAGACGTCTTCAATGCAATAATGATATAGTGTGTACTGTTCATGACATGCCACACTCCATTATTGCATTCAAGATGAGTGATGTTACTTAGACTCTATTCTTTACTTAACATTTGTAGATTGTTTGTATTACTTTGAGTCTGGAATTTCAACATACATTTCCATTCTAAATTGCCATACTGTTTCTTTTGTTTTTTCAACAATCTAGCAATACGGCTGGTGCAGTCCTTTGCTCAAAGGGAGTTGAAACAACAAAAGGAGCAGTAGTGGGAAGTTAGAAGGGTTACGTATGTTGGTTTATTGCATTCCATTCTTTTTTATGATCTAAAACCAACCATCCACCAAGTAATGTGGCCATTGGAGTTCCAAGAACAAAGGTTGTTTCAAACACACCCTGAATTGCAACATTATCTTTTATTTCATTTACACTATATTTTTTAAAATTTTAATATATTTTTTAATTTTTTTGCAGCAAATCCATGGTCAGACTACTTTCCAAAGGGATATTTGGATCAGGTCAATCATAAAATTTTGCAGATTTCTTCAAGTCAATCATGTTCCATTGTGGCTAGTCTTTGTTGGCGACTAATATGTATATAGTTCTGTCAAGAGTTATAAGCATTGATCCCCGGCAAACGCTCGTCCCAATGGATCATGATTGGCCCGAAGATGTTGAAAAGGTTCAAGCCACTTGTGGGAAACATCAATCCTTTCCTGCATTAAACATAGGTATTTTGGTTTTCCCATATCCCCTTTTTATACTCGTTTCCATGTATATCTCAAATCACAAATCCTAGTTTATCAAATCTCTAAACAAAAACCTGCATGAAGTATTCATAAACAATGTCTGCAAACAACAAGAGATCAGCACAATGGGTTGAAGGAGAAGGTTCAAGCAGGTCTGCTTCAAAAAAGAAAGCGGAAAAAAGTGTAAAAAAATTTAAATTGGATGGAAATGCGTGGTACAATTGGTGGGCTGCTGAAAGAAAGAAAGCAGGAAAAACACAATCTATCAAACAACATGCTGAGGATGAAAAGGAGTACAAAGCAACAAAAAAACAATCTCTCAAACAACATCCCAAGGCGTACAAGACATTGGATGATGATGATTTGTCTGATGTGGAGTTTGATGGGTTGGATTACGAAGATGCACATGTGGCATTTGACCCGGAGAAATCTCCAAAATTAGATTAGTAGATTTTTAGAATGTGTAACTTTTATTTCCAGTATTTTGTAATTTTTCATTTCAAGTTTTAATGGAAAATGTTTAATCTTAATTCCAGTACTTTTGTCATTGCTCAATTTTCTCATTACTTGTTGATATTAATATAATGATTCACCCTTTGCAGTATAAAAAGATTCTGCTGCTAAGAAAACGTTATTGCAGCTGGTTTTGTACATTATTTTGTAATTTTTCATTTCAAGTTTTAATGGAAAATATTTAATTTTAATTCCCGTACTTTTCTCATTGCTCAATTTTCTCATTACTTGTTGATATTACTATAATGATTCACCCTTTGCAGTATAAAAAGATTCTGCTGCTAAGAAAACGTTATTGCAGTTGGTTTTGTACATTATTTTGTAATTTTTCATTTCAAGTTTTAATGGAAAATGTTTAATCTTAATTCCTGTACTTTTCTCATTGCTCAATTTTCTCATTATTTGTTGATATTAATATAATGATTCACCCTTTGCACTAAAAAAAAAAAAAAAAAAAAAAAAAAAAAAAAAAAAAAAAAATTGCTGCTTAGAAAACGTTATTTCAGCTGGGTTTGTACTGCTAGAACTGAGAGTGCAGGGGCGGATTGGTAACATTTACACTTAACGGTTTAAACTTAACGGTTTAAATCGATAATTCAGTTTCACACACACATAATTTCTCTATAATCACAAACACTAACATCTTTTATCAATCATTTTCAAAATCCCCAAATCACAAAACCCTAATTCAAGATGGTGTTGCCAATTGAATCAAAACGCACATTTGTTGACAGACACAGCATGGTCGCTTTTTTGAAGAAACCAGATGGTTCTGAAGGAATCACACAGATAATCGATTTCTTGAATGCTACCCCTATTAGGTATGCATTAACTGTGAATCCTCCTGTATGCATTTCTTTTATTAAGCAGTTTTTGGCTACTGATAAGGTCATAACTTTTAATGAAGAAAAACAGATTAAGGCTAAGGTAGATGGCCAAGATATACTCATAACTGAGTCATCTATTAGGGAATCTCTTAACCTACCAGATAATGAAGTGATTGTGTGTCTTGAAAATGCCGGCATTTTCAAAGGTTTGAAAAAATGGGGTATGAGAAGAAGAATAATAGATTAAAATTTTACAAAGGTCTCTTCTCATCTCAGTGGAAATTCTTGATTCATACTCTCTTACATTGTTTGAGTCCTAAAACAATAGTTTGGAATGAGTTTGGTACCACCATGGCATCAGCAGTGATATGCCTTGCTAAAGGAAAACCTTTCAATTTTTCAAAAATGATTTTGGAGGGTATGATCAAGACCTTGGCTGATGATGGTACTTCTTTATTATATCCAAGGTTTTTGCAACTTATTATTAAAAAAAAGTTGACTACCTTTAAAAGACATAAAGGAACTTATGTTGCCCCCTCACTACAAAAGAAAGTATTTTCAAATCTAAAAAATAATGGCAAGGATTTTTCAGGAAAGGTTACACCGCTTTTTCCATATATGATGAACCTTCCAAGAAAAAAGGGTGAGGATGTCATGGGTGTGGAGCAGGCTAGTGGTAACATACATGAGAGTGAGTATACACCCGTTGATTCACCTCTCAGGGAAGGTAACACATCCAGAAGTGATGAGGGTAGTTCTGAAACACATGAATTGATGAATACTGGTGAGAATAGAATGAAACTTATATAGGATTTGAAGGCCTGTTGTACCCAGTTAGAAGAGGATGTTCTTGGCCTCCAAAAGCGCTTAACAAAAAATGAAGCAAAGATCAAAAGGTTGAAGCTGAGTGTTCGATATTTGGAAGGTCGAAATAGGTCAAGAAAAGCTCAGTTCAGAAGGTTGAAGAAGGTGGGCACAGCACACAGGGTGAGTTCTGATGAGTGCTCAAACACTCATCATTTTTTGTCAAATCTGAGCCGCAAAACATTTTAAAAACACTCAAAAATGCATCAAAATACTGAAAATATTTCAAAATTGTGTTCTATATGTTTTAGATGCAAAATGAGTAAAAACAGATGAAAAACGATCAAAGTTTGCATAATTGGCAGTTTCAGTCCTCCAACTTTCAAAAATTAGCAAAAATAGTCCCTGGGCACCTATTTTAAAAGAAAAGTCACCAAAGGTCATTTTGAAATCATAAGTTGTCATATTTAGTCCTTTGGTGAAAAATTTCAAAAGTTTTGAGAAATTACAAGTTTAGTCCCTGAAGTTTCTAAATTGGCAAAAATGATCCCTGGGATTTCAATTTTTGGAAATTATCAAATGTGGTCTTTTGGTTACTCATCTTGGCAGGAATGGTCCTTGAATGAAAAGTTTTGTGGAAATTACAATTTTGGCCCCTCAACTTTGAAACTTGGCAATTTTGGTCCCCGGGAATTTAATTTTGGAAAGCAAACATCAAAGGTCCTTGGGTAATTAAAGAATGGCAAAATTTGGCCTTATGGTGACTTTGTGAAATTGGCAGAAACCACCCCTCAATTTTCGGATATTACAACATTGGTCCTTGTATATATATTAGTTATTAGATCCAAATGGACCCTTTTATTTCCTTAGTCCAAATCCACCTTCCAAATCCTAATACAACACAACCATTGACCAGCCCACTCCCCTAATCCACCAAAAGCCCGCCAACAAATTAAACCCAACCCCGTTTTATTATTTAAAACGGTCAAACACCCCGTTGACCTTCCTTCCTCCCACCACTTGCACCTGCAACAAGACCTGCCACACTCCATCCCCCCTCCTCCACCTCAGTCTAACCCACACCTTGTCCCCTCCACCTCACCAATACCTCCAAAGCCATTTAATGCCCTGGAATTGCTCCAAGTTACCCCTCCTGCCTTTGACCTTTTTCCCGCCAAATCAAGATAAATGGCCAAGATCAAATTTACAAATCCTACGGTCTCAAATAGAAGTGGGAAAGTGCTATGGGTCCATTTTGATGCGTATAAATGAGGAAGAAAGGCCAGAAGTGCAAGTGGTAGTTAATTTAGTTTTAGTTTTAGTTAGACAAATCGTATTAGTGTAATGTTGTTATTTCAATTGTAATGATAGTTCAAATAGTTGTAATTTTCATGTTTCAGTGTATTGCAAATCTTATTTAATTTCAAATCCAAGTTCTTTTAATTAAAATCAGTGTTGACATTATTTAAGCAAAATTGACAAATTTGCTTAAATATTGTTATGTGTTGTTTTTCTTGTTCCATTAAGCTCAATTTTAGTTATCTTTAAGCTTTTATAAGCTTACACAGCTTCTATACAAGTTTTAGTTAAAATATCAAAATTCAATAAAATACAATAAAAATAGGAAGAAAATCAAAAATCAAGTGCTCATGAAGCAAACTGCAAGGAGCATTGGTGATTTTGGACATTCATGGTTTAGAACCTCATGGGAGGCTTAGGATAGTGAATTTGGTTCATTGGTTCACTGTTTTGCACACTCACAGGCCTTGTAAGCAATTTTTCTCCAAATCTTTGTTTGGTACTGTTCACAACCTTAATATCTACTTATTTATGTCTCATTATGCTTATTAGGTGTACTTAAGTTAGGATGTAGCTTAATATTGTTCATTAGCTTAGTAGACTTCATTGTGGTTCATGTTTTAATTCAACTGTCAAATTAGTCATTAGAGGATTATGAGTAGTGGAGGTTGAGACCCATGCTTTCATGTTCAATTCAGTTCACTTAGTCATAATAAGTGACTGTGGATTGATCTCATAAGCTTTAGCACTCAATTGCTTGTTAAATCTCAAAATAGTCAAGTTATAGGGGTGTTTGGTTCAAGCTTTTCTGCTATGTTCTGGTTATTCATTGTGGTAGCATTTGGTTCAAATATCTCTCCTAGGGCCTAATACACTTAGTTCTAATGTTATTTTGGTAGTTTCAAAAGTAAAAGTCAAAATCACCATGTTATCCATTTCATTTACTCACTGTTAAGGTTTGGGACATGTAAACTCACCATTTCCATTCATAAGTTATTGCTTTAGCTTAATATGGTTTTATTTTAGCTTATTATATCATTCTCTGTCCATTAGATGTAATCCACTCTCATAAAAGTCAAAATTTCATCACAAGTGAAAAAGTCAAATTTGCATTCTCTCAGTTTTTCCAAAAATTGCATGATTTTTAGAGAATTTTGTGTTTAGACTTAGGCCCTGAAACTTCTACAAGTTGAAATCTATCAGCTTAAATCTAGAATCCTACCATTGTCTTATTTTTGTGAATTTTATTTGTGCTTATTTTGGCTTATCCAAGTAACCTGCAGGGCAAGGTGTGTGCCCTGCTCCACAGACCTGACCAAACCACCCAATTTCAATTGCTCATATCTTGCACCATAGTGGGCCCCATAGGTTGCTTATTGGCTTTTTGAAAAGCCAATAAGCCCCTCTTCAAGGTTCCTAGCTTATTTTGTAGATTAGGGCTTATTTCCTAGGGCTGCAATGCCTATTCATTTTGTCCATTTCCTGATACAAAGCTTAGTTCTCAGCTTTTATGCCAAATTGCTAAGTCCTCTCCTGAGCTTATTAGTGGGTCCCATGACCTGCTTATTGGCTTTTTAGAGAGCTCTTAAGCTCAGCTTCTATGATCCATCATTAGTTTGGGCTTTCACCCACCTCTGTGGGCCCCTCAGGCCTGCAAAAGTGGCCCTTTTGACCTGAGTTGCATTTAATTTCTGGCTAAGTGCTTATTGTCTTCTAATTGATTATCTTGTGTGCTTATCTGTTCCACTTTGCTTAGTTCAAGTTCCTGTTGGTGTGTTTATAGCTTATTTGTACTTGGGATATCAATTGGTAGCTTATTCAAGTTGCCATAAGTCCTAATAAGCTTCAAGACCCCAACTGTTAAGCACTTTGCTTTTCAAAGTGCTTATTTTTTAGCTTTATCCAAATTCCTTTTATTAAATTTGTTTATTTTGAGTTTATAAGTAGTTTTGTAAAAGAAAATTTCAGAAAAGTCAAAAATTCCAAAAGTGATTCTATTTAAGCTTTTTAGCTTATTTTCAGCTTATTTAAAAAGCTATTTTCATTTTTATAATTTTCATAGGTTTTTATAGTTATAAAATAATTTTAGAAAAAGTTTTATATTTTTCACTGTTCATTTGCTATTTTTCTTAATTTAATTTAGTTTTTATTAATTAATAATTAGTTTTTAATTAATAATAATTATTAAAAAGGTATTAAAAATATATTTTCAGTTTTAAAATTAGTTTTACATTATTTTAGATTTTTTCAAGTTTAAATTTTATTTTGCTAAGTTAATTTCATAAATATTTGTATTTTAGTATAATTTAAATAATTAAAAGTAATTAGGAAATTAGTAATTAATTAATAATAATTATATAAATAGTGTAAAAGTTAATTTTAATTTTCTAAAAATTTTATTTTATCATTAGGAATGTAAAAATGTAATTTTCATATCTTTAAGTATTTTATTTCACCAAAACTCGCGTTTTATTTCGTGCATTCACGTAAACTTAAACTGAACGTACGCGTTTTGAGGTTTTAAACGTTTCTGGGTTTTGTAATTTTACAATCTTGTTAATATAGCTTATTTAAGCTATTTCTTCTTATATTCCTTAGTTTAATCAATCACAAACCCTTTCCTGTCCAAATTCACCCGATCACAAACCCGTTTTAATACAATCCACACCTCGTCGGGACATAACGACCCGGGGAAACCCCTATACTTCTACGGAGATTGACTCTAGGCAGTTTAACTTTGTTGAACATTCCTTTGGTCAATTTAGGTTGACCGTTTGGAGCCAATCAAGTTCTTCTAAGGCTACTAGTTTGGAGGATGCTCCCAAACAGGTGAGGAATGAAAGCAGAGTCTCAGGGGAGGAAACAACAAATGCTGAAGGTGCTTGTGCTGATATGCATGTGGATATGGATATTGGGATTGATAGTGATGATAATGTGGATGATGATTATTTAGTTGCTGACAAGGGGGGTTATGAGTAGGGGTGCTATTCGGGTCGGGTTGGTCGGGTTCGGGTCAAACGGTTCGGGTCCAAGTCGGGTCGAGGGTAAAAATAATATACCCGAACCCGACCCTATTTGAACTCGGGTTAGTCGGGTTCGGGTCAAATCGGGTCGGGTCAAGTCGGGTTCGGGTTTGTCCAATTTACAAAATCACATAATTTTATTTCTTTTTTTTTTTTTTTTTTTTTTTTTTTTTTTTTTTTTGCGAATGACAATTATGAAAAACCAAATTCACTTTGTAGTTTGTACCGATCAATCAAGAGTCTATTAATATTGTTGATACTTAGAAGATTGAAAAAATATGTATGAGCTTAAAAGTTCATTTTGAAGTTTGTATGATTATAACGCCGAGCATACAAGTCTATTATTTCAAAATTAATTGACAATTTATGAAAGAAAAAAAAAATGATATTTGTTAAGAAATAAATTCTTTTATTTATGATGATTACAAAATTCAAAAATGATTGATAATGTGAATAAAACTATAATTCATGACTTTAAAGTCTTAGTAATTCTACTTATTTAACTTAATACAGGTCTTGCACGAGCCTCTCATAATAGATTCTAACTTAATATAGAAAATGGGCCAAGTTTACTACATGGATCACTTAATTTAACTTGGGCCTATCAATTGAACAAAGACAAAAAAAAAAAAAAAAAAAAAAAAAAAAAAAAAAAAAAAAAAAAAACTCGGGTTAGTCGGGTTGACCCGAACCCGAATAGGCAAGTTTTTGAAACCCGATACCCGACCCGAGTTCGTAATCGGGTTAGTCGGGTTGACCCGATTGACCCGACTAAGATTTTGGACCCGAATAACCCGACCCGAGTATCCTTATTCGGGTTCGGGTCCGGGTCGGGTCCGGGTCGGGTCGGGATTTATGACACCCCTAGTTATGAGGCGGTTTTGGAAGATGTAAATAACGAGCAGGTAGTGGAAACTAATACTAGTTTGGGAGAAATTGCTGCTAATAGTAATGTTGAAGAAATGGCTAAGGTGGTACAACAAGATGTTTCTGCTGCTACAACAAATCAAGTTTCTACTGCTGAATTTGCTACAGATGAAGAGGTTGCAAAGAGAGTTGATGAAGCTGAAATAGCTAACTTTATGGATGAGAAGAGGAGAGATAAAGTGTCTGAATTTGAAACAGATGAGCAAGTAAAATTCAGACTTGAAGAAGAGGAGAAAAAAAGAGCTCATAGAGAGCAAATGCAAGCTTTTATTGATGCGGATGAAGTTCTACAGGCTAGAATTAAAGAACTTTACACAGATGAGACTGTAAATGGGGAAGACAAAGTACAAAGACTTGCTGATTTGATAAAGGAAAGATATGAAGAATTAGTTTTGAAGGACCTAATTAAATCAATGAATCAACGTCAAAGTCAGAAGAGGAAAAGAAATCCCACAAGGTCTCAGCTCATCAGTGAAATGAAGATATACATACAGCATCAAGGTGAGTATAAAGCTTCTGACCTCAGGGGAATGACATATGAACAAATTGAACGTCTATACTACCGACTCAAGAAATATGTTGAAAACTTTATCCCCATGGGTACAGAAGAAACACCATCAAAGAAACAAAAGATCATTGAAGACAAACCTGCTAAGAAGAAGAATGATTCACAAAGAAAAGAAGACAGCTCTTCTCATGATCAGATGATGGTGATTGTTCCTGAAACATTATATATTGACCCTATTCAAGCTAGACATCCAATCATGGACTGGGAGATTTACCGAGATAAATTTGGAAAGGCTTGGAAGATAATCAGGGCTGGTGGAGGATCAGCAGTGTACAAAAGGTTTGAGGATTTGATAAGAACAATTGACAGAGTAGACTTAGACAGATTATGGGGGTTGGTTCAAGAAAGAATCAAAACAATCAAGAAGCTAGATGCAAAAGAGCAAGATTTGTGGGTTGAATTACATAGGTTATATAAACCTGATCTAGCTGATATCTATTGGAACTTACCATGCCATCATTTCTCAACTTCATGGAAGTTTTATCACTACTACACAAAAGCCCATAAACACCTCCTAATAAAGACTGGTTATAAAAATACCAGTTTTTATACTGTAAAAATAGCGAGAATGGGTAGCATAAATACTGGTTTTCAAGAAAACACCGATCTCTATAATAAGAAATGCATACAAACTGGTCGTGTAAGTGAAACCGGTGTCTTTGTATAGTTAAAGACACTTGTTTTTTTTCAAGAGAAGACCGGTCTCTCTATTTCGTATAAAAAACACATGCTTTTCTCGTACTGTCCACTTTTTGTTTTAAGTATTGTTCGCGAGCGTGATGCTATCAGAAATGTTCAGATGTTACATGTTTATTTGATAGATCAATTTGCATATATTGTTATTAAAGGTTTACCCTAGTATATTTTCTTTTGGTTCAAGTTCAGCATTAGCGTTCAGGGACCTCCCGCTTCTTTTTTCTGGGCTCAAGAAAGTTTGAATTTAGCTTGAGCTCGACTCAAAATTCTCGATTTAGTTGTAAAGACGTGTTTCTTTAAACAAGTTAAAATTGAAATATAACATAAAAATTGAATTCTTAGACTTTGGCTCGAAAAACTTAATACATTAATAACTAAGTATCTACACTTAACATATACTATATAACTTACAAGCTCCAAAAACTCGAAAATAACTTGAGCCGAGCTTATAAAAACTCATAAAACATTTCGAGTTCATTTAATAGCTCGCTCAAAGCTCAATAAAAATCGGATCAAAAAAACTCAAGTTACACAACAAAAAGATCAAATTAAGGGTGAGAAATCTGACCGTTTAGACTGGATCGACAGATAAAACCGACCGGGCCGACCGAAGGACCAACGGTCCGGTCTCGGTCCAGGGTTTTTCATTATTTCGGTCTCGGTCCGGTCCGGTCCGGCTTACAAACCGAAAATTTAGCCTATTTGGACCGGACCGACCGAAGGACCGGATCGGCCACATACGGTCCGGTCTCGGTCTATGGTTTTTCCCTAACTTGGTCTCCGGTCCGGTCGGTCTTGGCCGGTCCGGTCCGTTTTTTGGACCGTGATCACCCCTAGATCAAATCATTTACACCCTCGTCTTTAATTTTTTCACTAAAATAAACAAAGTAACAAACCCCATCTTTTCCCAAAAATTTCAATTCCCGCTCATGAACCCGCCACATTTTTCCCCAAAAGTTAAAACCCTAATTTAAAACAAAGTAACCCAAAATTTCTGTTTACATCCATTCATGCCTCTCTTTATCTTTTTTCCTTGCAGTAAACCTTTTCTATTTTTCGTCCCCTGAAGTTTCTTTAGGATCCACCAATGATAAGGTGTGTGAAATTTGGGTTTAAGCCCTAATCAGTCATCATTACTTAGATATTTATGTGATTACGGTGTTATTACAACATAACTCAGATCCATTAATGGTAATTTTATTCATCAGGTGTTGTTTATAACAATTCTTCCTGTCTGCTATCAATTCCATTGGTTCATACGAGGAAGGGTAAGATTGGTGTGCAACCAATGGAATTGACGAAATAAACTATTTCAGTTATACTTATTGAATAATTAATCATCATTTTCTCATACTTGAATCTTATAGGTTTATGATGCCCACCAAGTGCTCGATGGAATGCCGGAATGAAATGGGTCATTTGTGTAAGTTTAGGTTAAATTTTGAACAAGCAACGATAGATCTCTCATTGTTTTTGTTTAGTTTCTAGTGTAATCCTCATCTATTTTATGTCTAAATTTGAGAATCCAATCTAAATGATGGAGATTTAAGTTGATAAGATAGTATACATAGCATTTCATATTCATTATAATCATTAATATATTTATCTGATGTGTATTGGTGTTTAAATGAGGTTGGCATAGTATTGTAGATAGTAGTGTAAAAATAAAAGATACATTTGGTAGATGGAGGAAACTGCTTATTGATGTCCCGTTGCGAGGTCTATTCGAATGTGAATACTTCAAATAAAAAGATACATTTGGTAGATGGAGGAAACAGCTTATTGATGTCCCGTTGCGAGCTCTATTTGAATGCAAATACTTCAAGTTTAACTGTTGTATTGTTAGAATTTGGTTAATATACATGCTGTGAATTGCCAGTCGGGTGGTTGGGAGTGTGGATTCTATTTGATGAAATGAATGCATGAATTTGTGCTCAAATATCTAAACAACTCTTTCTGAACATAGTAAGTGCTTGTTATATAACTTTGCTATTTGTTTCTTGCACTTGAAAACCTATCTTATTTGTTGTATTATTAGAATTTGGTTTATGAATTTTTGGGTATGTGTTGAAATTAGTTAGTTTTGGATAATTAGGCGTGTTTAGTAAATGTATGGTTAAGCAAATCTGACATACCCTTAGAATACCTTGAGAAATATATGTTATAGCTTGAGCAATACTTTAACTAGTTCGCGGACTGCAGTAATGGGTTTTACTATCGTGAGTTTATCACAGTCAAATTTCTTTGGGTACTAAATCTGATACTTTCATTCTCCTTTATATACATGCACTATGTTTATCTAAACCGTGTTACATAAATCTGTATTTGACTAATGATCACTTTCTATAGTAACATTAAACTTACCAAATAGGCTAAACAAAATAGTAGCTATAGCTTGTTTCCATAACATCTCTCTCGTACTTTCTTTTCTAGCCTCATATTCTGCCTAAAGAGTCATAAAATAGATTTAATCATGTACTATGTTTGAATTACTACATAAGGGATCTACTCTGTGTCTACTTGTGGTAACACCCATAGATACACATAAGTGTGCTAAAAGGGTCGGGTCAACCCGAACCCGATAACGCTTATAGGGTCGGGTCTAATCGGGTTACAAATGTTTATCGGGTTATTTTGAACTGAACATGATAACCAGATATTATTATAGGGCTGGGTTAGGGTTGAGTTATTTAGCTTATCGGGTTATTCGGTCAACCCAATAAGACTCGAAAAACATTATATAATATTTTTAGAAAAAGTTTAATAGTCCATAAGCATAGGTATTTGCACAGGACGATTGGCTTACATATGCAATAATCTATTATTGCTTATTAATCGCTACATCTTAGTGTTATTTGCAAGTTGTCTATTGATTTTGTTGTATAGTTCTACTTCCTGTTGGTACTTACTAACTGTAAACAAAAGTGTTTTTCTTTTTTTTTTTTTTCTTTTTTTTTATTAATTTATTTTATTTATTTATTTTTTGCGCTCACTAGTAGACTTTTTTAGTAGGCTACTGTATATTTTATTTGTTCATATGATATGTATATAAGTATTTTCTCACTGGTAGATTTTTTAGTGGGCTACTAGAAATTAAATAAGTTATGGTTCATCTTTTCTTTGTTCATGAGTCTAGCACAATTTTTATTTCAACAGCAGACTTAAGGCTCACGTTTCTAGACCGTTGACGTTTTTATTTCATTAATTTACTTATAGGTACTTTGGAGTTATGAGCGTCTGTTAGAGAACAAAGAGTTGAACGCGATCATTGGTGCATGGTTTACATTGTGGCGCGATTGATCCTAGATAATTATGTTGAATTCTAGTGTTTTTAATGGTTATTTGTTGAATTCTAGTGTTTTAATTTGGATATCGTCTAGAATTTATGTTTAGCTGAATTGAAGTATTGCCATAATTTACTTTGTTGATTTCAACAATTTTTTGGTCTATCTAAATCACTTTATACATTTATATTTCTTTATTTTGGTGAGTCAAATTGTAGATTATGGAATTTATTAAAAAATTCTAAAAACATTTTTTTTAATAAAACATATTAACAAAAAAGACATGTTTTGAGATAAAAACATATCTTTTTAATCTATATAAAGACGCGTTGGTTGCTTTTATCAAGACAGGTTGTGGGAGAACCGGTCTTGATTTTTAATAAAGCACGTGTGTTTATTTTTATACGGAGACTTATTCGTAAGGAGAAAACCGGTGTCAATGCTTCTAATAGAGATACGTCGTGTAACCGGTTTCTATATCTTTCGATCATGGAGATACCCCCCTTCAGAGAGTGGTCTCAAAACCATTCTTCATGGGCCATTTTGACCGGTTTCTATGAGATTTTTTGTAGTAGTGATAGCTGCAATGTACATCACTTATCAACACAAGGTGGAATTGATGTTTTTGTGCTTGCAGAAAAAGAATATCCTTTGCCTGCTAGTTTACTTGCTGTGATGACATCTACAAAGATCATATGTGAAGAACGTAGAGAGGTAGTTAAAGATCTCATTGAAAGAATTCATGCTCAGTATAAGAGAGCATTGTATGATCTGAAGAAAACAAGCTGATAATTAGGTGTTTGGAGGTAGCAGGGGTACGTACTTTAGCTTCTCTGTTTTCATTATGTTGTAAAAAACCTTTTGGTAAGTACTATATAATTCACCTTTTGTGAGATTACAACTCTGTTGTTTGTACAAAAGTTACTACTGCTATTACAATAGTTACTACTGCTATTACAACTCTGTTGTTTGTGTAACTCAATGTGACTAATATCAAGGTTAATGATAACTGAGTTCACATTTTGCTATAAATAATAGTCACATGAAATTCACAATGTGACTATTTTGAATGTATTGGTCACATATAATACCCTTATAACGTGGCGATAATCATGATTTAGACACACATTTGTGATATGGTGTGACTATTGTAAAGCCTGTAGTCACATGATCGTGCTACAATTAAATGTGACTATACACATTAGGTTGTGGCAAGCAAACATACACTAGACTTTAGACACGCATATTAACTTACGTGACCATATGCATCAAATTTTGGTTACACTTAATCATGTATGTTTATGGTTTAGTGTGACCATATATGACATTTGGTCACACTCTTCAAGTGTGTGACATATATTTGTCACTTTTAAATGCATATCGCGACTAATGCTTCAAACTTACTTTTCAGTTGTCACACATTTCACATTCATATGTGGCTAAATATTCAGCAAAGATTAACGGTCACATTTAAATAATGTGTGACAAACTTGACTATATAATTTAGACACATATACAATTACTTCATGTGACCATATATGGATTTTGGTCACACTGTTCAATTGTGTGACATATATTTGTCACATACGTATTTATATAGTGTGACTAATGTCTCAAACTCATTTGTATCTGTCACACGTACCAAATTATAAGTGACTAAATATTCCAATTTTTTTTCCAGTTACCTCTAGTCACATAAATATTCAAATGTGTGACAATAGAATTCCGAAATGGTCACACAAGTCGGATCAAGTGTGGCTGTTTATTTTATTCTAGTACATTTAGTCACGTATAAATGTTACAGTGTGACATTTCAAAATCGACCATGCGTGACCAATAGAACTTTTTGTACTAGTGCGAGTTACGGATTGGTTAACATTAATATAATCATCTGACACGGTTAATGGACTAATTGGGGTATTAAACCCAATTAGGGTCGACAAACGTGCCGGGGGACGATATTAATGGGTGACCCATCCTACGACTTACCATATCTTTATTAGGTATGAGTAACTTTGGATTAACAAGTGTATTGTAGGAATTGTTGAAATTGTCGTATTGGCAAATACGATAAATATTCAATAATTCGTACCATTTCCCTTGTTAAACTTTTGGTTACTCGAGATTGACTTTGACCATAATGTAGACTTAGTAGCCATTTAAGTATGATTGCTTTGGATGGATTGCGTAGCTTTGACCCAGATGTATTGTATTGAGTTTTGTCTCATTTCTGGTTGAAATCGTATGTTATTCATCTCTTGGCGTGAGTACTCTTGAGTCTTGTCTCGATTCTTGTTGACTTCGCTCGTCTAGTCTTTGGCGTGAGTTCACTTGATTATATGTCTTGTTCTCACTATACACACAATGATACCAAACACAAACACAAATAAATGGATAATGAGAGATTTGGAGATAGAAGATTGAGTATTGCTTGGAAGTAGTTAGCTTATGGAAGACTTGGTTCATCGCTGAGGATCTCGTGTTAGAATAATTCTTGCATATAGAAGGCTTCGCCATTTTCCGTATCGATGTACCGCCTCTTTGATGCCAGTTGTGTCAATCGTGATCTTTGCGTTGCTGTGGCCCAGGTGAGTTCATAGCCCCTACTTTTTAACGGTTTTCTTAAACTATTTCTGGGGGAGAATACATGCTCGTTTTCAATTAAACTCAAGTTTGTTTATTTGGATACGTGAATTGTTTACTCAAGTTTTGACTGTTTGGTTGGTATATTTGATACGGTTAATTGAATGCATTATGTGATTACTTGTTTATTTACGTGGTATGAGATTTGTGATTGTGGTTTATGAAACTGTTACATGAGCTAGCTAAGGGCATGTCGCATCCTTGCGAATGCATATTGAATTGGTTTAGTGGAACGAGGCCTAGTCTGGCTAGTAAGAGCAAAACTTGCTATGCTTATAGAACTAGGTAAGTTGTAGAGCATGTCGTATTCTTACGAATGCATCGCATGTCGTATTCTTACGAATGCAAGAACATGTCGTATTCTTACGAATGTTGGGCATGTCGCATCCTTGCGAATGCATATTGATTTGATTGGTTTTGGACTATAGTGTGCACCTATAGGGAATTCTTTTGTGGTTTGACTTAGCCAGCGTAACAGGGTAACTTTGTGTGACTCTATATGAGCATAGAATCTATGTGATTGATTATGATTCTAGTTGTTTTGATTATGAGTTGATTGCGGTTATTTGATTTGGAATGGTGATTTAAGCTGTGTAAGCCTACGTTAAGTTTGACTTGTTGAAAAGGATGATTTGAACTCGAAAACCCTTTGGTTCAACTATACTGTTTTCAACTAAAACTCTATGGACTCACCAGCGTAAGCTGACCATTTTAGCATGTATTTTCATGTTTAAGGCGTTAGCTCACTATTCGAAGGCGTTTGGCAAGGGGCATTCGTCATAGGCGACTCTGATAAATATTTGGGACCGCTTTAATTGTTTTATGGGCCTATTTCTGCACTTCTTTTATAAAATGTAAACTTAACGTTTTTGTTAATGCATTTTATTTCCAATAAATGAAATAAAAACCGTTCTTTGTACCTTATGTTATGATACCAATTTCGTCGCACCCCAATGCATGTATGCTTCCGCTGGACCCGAATTTTGGGGGTGTTACAGGCATATCCACGAAAACATGAAGAAGCAATGGAATGGACTTGCATACAAGCAACTGCTATGGAAGTATGCTACAGCTACGACACTAACTAGGTTTGAAGGTGTAATGAAAGAACTTAAGGACTTAAGTGTGGCTGCACATGACTGGTTAGCAAAGATTCCACCAGAACATTGGTTCAGATCACACTTTTCAGGTAAATTCAGTTAGGTTTTGTGAAATAATTATCATGATATAATCAATTAGTTCCTTACAAGATTATATTATTTCTGTATGTATGAAGAGCTCATTCAGATGTGTTGCTGAATAACATGTGTGAAGTGTTTAATGGTAAACTTGTCCTTGGTAGGGATAAACCTATTATCACTCTGTTAGAGTTCATCAGGGAGTACTGCATGAAGAGAATTGTGAATGTTCAGAAAGTCATTGAAAAGTGTCCTGGTCCTCTAACTCCTACAGCCACACTTATAATGTCAAAAATAAAAAATGTTGCTAGCAATTATAAAGTTATGTGGAATGGGGATCAAAAGTATCAGGTTACTGGATCTTTTGGGGAACAATGTGTAGTTGATGTTGAAAAAAAAAAGATGTACTGTAGGAGATGGGAGATTTCAGGCTTTCCTTGTAGGCATGCAGTTGCTGCAAACTGGAATATGGATGTAAATGGCCAACCTGTGGAACTACTAGAGGCATGGGTTGATAAGTGTTATTGGTTAGAAACTTGGAAAGAAGTTTATAGATTCAAGATACAACCATGTAGTGGAAGGGAAGACTGGAAGAAATCTCCATGTCTTACAACACTAACTCATCCACATTATCACCCTCAAGTTGGTAGGCCAAAGAAGAAGAGAGTCAGAGGACAAATGGATGACACACCATGTGTTAAGGATGGTAAGTTGAGTAGGAGAGGGAGAACTATTAGATGTTCTTCTTGTGGGAACCCGGGTCAGAATAAACAGTCATGCAAGGGTCAGGGTGGTGCAACAACTTCTGGGTCAAAATATATAAGCACAGGAAAAGGGAAAAATGTTGAAGCTTCTGGTGGTTCATCTGGTAATGCAAGACCCCGCAAGAAAGTCAGGTTTTGTTTGGATGATTACATAGAAGGTTCACCATCTTATGTTGCAAGAGAAGGTATTAAATGCTTAGTCTTATTAAGTTGTTGTATTTTGTATGTTCTAGTTATTTATCATTTGTTACAAATTTAAATGATAATGTTGATAATGCAGGTGGAAGAAACACTGCTGGAAATGACACTCCTCCTTCTGCAAATTAAAGTGGTCAAAGGTCAGGTGCATATACTGCTACAATAGAAAGCCAAAGGCATCCTAATGCAACTCCAAGCTGTCAAAGTGGAATTTCTAGCGGAAGCAAAAGTCCTGGATTACCAAGATGGAACAGACATGCAATAAGGAATGACATATATAGAGGTGGTGGAGTTAGTAAGAGAGTTGGACCTGATACACCAAACAACACTTGAGTAGGATTACATTGGAGTTAGCAACTTATGTCAGCTGTTTGAACATGTTTAAGACTTATTTTTATTTGTTTTCATATATGTGGATTTATGTTTAAGACATGGTACTAGGCCATTGCAACTTTCAAGTCATTGCAACTTGTTGCATTCACAATATGCAATTAAAGGGTTTTATGACTAATATTCTACATGTTTAGGTATTGCATAATGCAATTGAAAAAATGCAAATTATTATGACTATTTTGACAAAAACTAAGTCAACATGGTTGAAAAGTTCCATTCGCATAGGTTGTAGTTTGCAAAAACCATTGATTGCATCTGCATAATGCAATTGAAAACATGAAAGTTCATATGACTATTTTGACAAAAACTAAGTCAACATGGTTTTAAAGTTCCATTCACTTTAGTATGCAAAAACCATTGTTTTTCAGGTTAGGGCAAAACTCAACTTCCAATTTAACCAAAGCAAACTGAACATGCTTAATACCATTATGTTGGATTATAATACACAAAGTTAACCCAATGAGATAATGGTCAAGTACTTATGTTTACCCATTTAAAAGTCAACAAGTAAACGTTATTGATGAGGCGGAAAGTGTACCGCTTTTAAGGGGTCATTTAATCTCGAATTCGTGATTATTTGATCAAATATTGCCCTAAATCATTCCTTTTGTCATTTTAGGTACTTTTGAGGAAGAATCTGGAAAAGGAAGCATTTTGGACATTTTTGGAGCATAAAAGTAAAGAAAACGGCAAAGTCTCAAATTTCCTTGCTGGAACAGTACCTGACGGGGTCAAAGGTTTATATGTGACGGCGTCAAGAGTTACAAAAGAGGTGGATATGGAACTTATAACGTGACGGGCCAGAGAGTTTTTCAAGCTTATGGCCTGATGGCGTCACCTAGGCCGTCAGGTTCCAATTACACGTGACGGCCCAGAGTATTTTTCTACATGACGGCGTCAGGAATGGATCTAGGCAATATGAATTTTATCATGGCGGCGAGTTGACGGTGTCACAACTTAATACATGATGCTGTCACAATGTAATATCTATACATATTGTTTACCAATTTTCATTCATGAGGGTGCAACTTTGAGGGAAAAACCCTAGGCCGAATTTTACAGCTTTTTCAAGGGTTCCAACCCCTTGAATCTTTCATGTTCAATTGAAGATAAGTATTTATTCAAATCGTTCAATATGTCTATGTGTTGTGTGATTATATCTTACGCTTGTCTTCTCTTTAACATGCTAGGCTAGATCTTAATTGTGTTTGCTTAGATGTAGTGAAACCTAGATGTTAATTATGGGTTGATTGTTTGTTTATAATTGTTACGGATAATTGTATTCGATGTTAGGCTTAAGAAAACTGGCAGATTTCCATTGGTAACTTGCTTGAACATCTTAAGAAACATGATCGGAGGTGTACTACGATTTTTGGTTGTATTTAATGCGTAAGAGAATTCTAATGATCCCATGTTAGGAGCTTCTAACGGCTCGACATAGGAGTGAAGTAGGATCTTATAGAGTTAGGGAATATTGTACACGGCCCTACGACTAGTATTAAGGAATATGACCCGTCATCCATGCAATTGTAACAAGCTAATCAACCTGTAAAAGATATCTAAGGAGTAATGAAATCTAAGTAAACACAACTTTCCTCATTATTGTTTCCACTACATTAGTATAATAGTTTTATTTCATTTCTTTTATTTTATTTTGATTGCATCTTTAGTTATTTGGGTTAGTTGGCTAGCAACTAATTCCGCCCACTCCTTCAAAAATTGAGATTTTAATTGCTTTCATAAAAATATAAAAATACAAAAAGAATCATCCCTCACCTCTAGACCTAGTTTAGTAGGCTTTCTAATCCTAGCGACACTATTCCTGAGTTGAATGATCAATCTCCCGGTACTTGTCACTATACTATACTACAGCGATCAGGTACACTGCCTGGTGGGGGTTGTAAGCTTCTCGAGATCCCTTGAGAGGTAAAACCTGTTGCGAGGGCGCAATTCCCACGTATCAAGTTTTTGGCACCGCAGCCCGGGGAATAGTTATTGGCTAGGTTAGGATTTCTTTTTATTAGGTCTAGTTGTCAGATTCCTTTCTAGTAAGGTTTTATTTAGTCTATCTCATTTCTTCGTTTCTTTGTTCGTAACCTTTACCATCCGACATCATGGAAGGTGGTAACATCTTTGAACCCATCAACCCACCACAACAAAACCACCCACAAAACCCACCACTAGCAAACTAACCTCCTAGGCCCCGAACTTTAGGAGAGTATTGCCATCCTAGCCACCAAGGCTATCGAAACACTATTGAGCTCACTCAAGGAGCCAATGTGTCCCCTTGCGATCCGACACCATCCGGTTGGTGCAAAGCGGATGTGCATTCCATGGACTTTTTTCCGAAGATCCTAATCAACATCTCAAGGATTTCCTTAAAATCGTAGATTCCATAGACCTTGATGTTGCAACTAGAGAGTCGACCCGATTACGCCTATTCCAATTCTCTCTACGTGATCAAGCTAGTCAATGGCTTGAACGTTTACTCGCGGGATCCATCACCTCATGGGATGATCTCACCACTCATTTCCTTGCTCAATTTTTCCCACCGAGGAGAACTACCAAGCTTAGAAATTATATCTTGATGTTCCAACAATGTCAAGGTGAAACTCTATATGAAGCATGGACTCGTTTCAAGGACTTACTCCAAAAAGTCCCTCATCATGGCATAGATCTTTGGCTCCAAGTCCAAATCTTCTATGACCATATCGATCTCTCCACAAGGCGAACCATTGACCAATCAGCCGGTGGCAAGCTACATGATCTAAGTGTGGAAGAATCATGGGAACTCATAGAAGATCTTGCTCTCTATGACAACGAAAGTTGGAATGATCCCCGTGATTTGAACAAAACGGTCAAGGCAATATCTTTGCCTTCGAACAACTCTAGCACTCCCGACCGTAGGATCATGGAACTTGAAGACCAAGTCAAGTTTCTCATGAAATCATACGAAGATCCTAAACCTCTAATCCAAGTGAACAAAATTACTTCTTCATGTGAATTATGTAGTGGTCCCCATGACACTCGTGATTGCGTGGAACTCCCCGGACAAGCTTTTACGGATTACGCACCCTCGCGTACCGACAAAGCGGGAGACAAGTGGTACACTTTCAAACCCGATCCAAACCCTTACGGTGATTCCTACAACCCTTCTTGGAAAAATCACCCGAACCTTAGGTGGAAACAAAACCAAAACATGCCCCAAAACAATTCTTCCAATCCACCTAATCCTTACCAACCAAACGGTCCACCCTATAACCGTAATTTCAACAACAATCCTTCCAATAACTATGGTAGTACCAATAATCTTGAAGGATTGATGTCCAAGTTTATGGCATCTCAAGAAGCTCGCATATCTAAGTTTGAAGCTGATTTCAAACAAAAGCAAAGTGAGATGACCAATAAAATCGACACATTGTTGAAAGTTCTCAATGACCGGGAATTGGGAGCACTCCCAAGCAACACGGTCAAGAACCCGAAACTAAACATTAATGTCATATCATCAGTTTCGTCACCTACTTCTTGTCCACAATACTATTCGGTCAAAGCAATGAGCACGTGTTTCAAGCAAACCCAAATACTTCAAAAGGACCAATTGAACAAAACATCTGATATTAAACCGGTCAATAACATAGTTGAAACACCTCATACACAAGACCTTGACGATGAATTCAAGGAGCTCCACCATGAATGCCCCGTCATTGATGTCTTAGCCCGTGCTCCCTACTATAGTGCCCTCCTAGAGAAATATGAGAAACTTAAATTGGGTAAAAATGGGACCGCCTTCGTTCAAAACAAGTTGCCTAAGAAGCTTGATGATCCGGGTATATTTGTTTTGCCCTGTAAGATAGGAAAATCCGAAGCTTTCGACACACTAGCCGACTTAGGATCAAGCCTCAACTTGATTCCCTTGTCCCTTTTCACCACTCTTAAGCTAGGAAAGTTAGAGGAGACGGAAGTACTAATTGGTCTAGCAGATGGAAGTATTGCCCACCCGGTCGGAATGATCAAAGATGTAATAGTTCACGTAGGAAGATTGACTATCTTAGCGGATTTTCACGTCCAAGATATGGTTAGTGATACTACATGCCCATTGTTAGTAGGAAGAGGATTTTTAGCAACCTCCAGTGCCATGATAGATTGTAAGGAGTCTAAGATAGCGGTAGGAGATGGTGAGACTTGGTCGGTTTATGATGTTAAGAAGCATAGCTACGATTATGAGGATGAACCGACACCACATTAGGTAGAGATGAATAGGAGACCATCTAGATATGGACCTTGGATAGAAAGGAACTTTATAGGACCGCAACGCCCATTCTGTCTAGAAAAAGATTTCATCGATAAGACACATTTGGTAGAACAACTCATAGCTAGAGATGAGGAACTAGACCCTTTTGAGAATCCCCTAGCCTTTAGGAAAATGATTGAGTTCTTAAGCGTAATGCCTATCAACCTAGAGATGAACAAGTGGAAAAGGGAAGGGGACAAGTGTAAATGAAATTGGGACAAGCCACCTAAGGAAGGTGACGGATCATGGCATATGAAGATGATTTTATATGATCCGGATGGAGAAAAGTTTGAGAAGTCATAGCATACCAAGAAAACTGATAGGAAGTTAAAACCTAAGTTTAATCCCAAAGATGTCCTCGACGAGGAGCTCACACATATAGGATAGCCCATGACCTTGAGTCTAGCTACAAGACTCGTAAATAAAGAAAAGCGCTTCTTGGGAGGCAACCCATGTTTTGTGTGTTTTTATTTGTTTGATTTTGATTTGTTTGATGTTATTTGCTTCCGTATGCATGTTTTATTTTTATTGTTGGTAGATCATGTTTCAAACTAAAATTGTGAAAATGCTTTACTCTGTTGTTTAACTTCGTCTTAACTTCATATAAAGGTGTTTTGCAAAAGCTAAGTGTAAGGGGAAACCCCAAATTTGTCTATAAGAACGAAAATGATCATGATTCGCCACAATATTAAAGAACATGTATATTAGTATTTGTTAGAGTCAAATGCTTGTATCGAGTCATAATGATGTTTTGCAGGATTTTTCAGGAAGTAGGACATAAGTTTTTCCAGAAATTTTTCGGAAACTTAACATAAGGATTTCTGCAGGTCACTTCTGACGGCGTCAGGGCTTAACACCTGACGGCGTCACGTGTAAAATTCTGGAAATTTTGCGGATTTTGTTTTTCTAACGGAGTCTTAAAAGTTTTTGTTAATTCTTTAGTTTTATAAACTCCAAGAAATCTGCAAACATTCATTTCACAAGCATTATATCTTAAATTGCTTTCTAGGATTTGTTAGTATATATAGATTGCCGCCGATTTTACGCGAGGTTTCCTTGATTGTTTTCTCAGGTTTAACAGGTTATGTATGACAAGAAGATGATTTATATTTCTGGAAGGGAAGCTTTGAACGTTCATTTTCTTGGAGGAAGATCTAACATTGTTGACACACTATCCACATCGAACGAATCAGGGGAGTATTTGTTTTCATTATTTTACCTATTTTACTTTTACATTCTTTAATTGAATATTGGGGACAATGTTCATCCTAAGTGTAATGGGAGGGTAAATGATGATACCTTATAGGATACTATTGCACTTGAGTTTGTTTGTTCGATGGTAGGTGTGTAATAAAACTAAGAGAAATACTTGTTAGTGTAATTTTAGTGCCAAATTTAAAATTTTTTACAACATTTAGGAGTGAAACTTTAGCCTTAGCAAGAGTCTCATGGATAGGATTTGTATGACTAGCACAAAACCGTACCATTCAGAAAAATTTTCCACCCAAATATGTGAGGTTCGCCTTTAGATTTGATAGGAAAAGCATTCATTATTAGTGCTTATGAGTGTACCGGCAGCATTTAGATTCTAGAACTTACGTTAGTCATGCATCCCGAGACCGTTAGTGAGACTACATTCGTGTAGTAGGATTTACTACATGATAAGAGGCATTAGGATCACCCTTGTGTTAAACCCGTATCATAATTACTTGACCATTCAAGTCATATTACTTGGCTAGTAAAGTCAACTAATTTTCCCACACCTTAGCGTTGTACTCATTTTTAGTACACGAAACCCCTAGTACACCCCTCCGAGCCTGTCTTTTCGTTTCTAACTTTAAGCATTTTACTTAAAGGAAGAATTTGTTACAACCCACCCAAATGTGCAACCAAATTGCCTTAGCCTTCCGTGTATGCACTCATCTTTAGTGCATTATTGTTACATGTTAAACCCTTAGTTAATTATCTAATTGATTACATGGTTGCTAAGTCGAGTCATATCTTGTACATATTGTTTTGGGACGATTGGGACTCATGGGTAAAGTACTTATGTTATGGAGTAATGGGGAAGAGCATCATATATTACCCTCATACGTGCATTAATCTTAAAAAGTACTCCAAGTGTTTTGATTATCTTGATTCGAGTCATTAGAATTGTTTATTGTAAAGTATGTAAAAATTCAAGTGTAATGTGAATGTACATTCCCTCTGATGTATTATTTTGGATGGTAGGGTAAGAGTGTATGCAAAAAAAATAATAATAATAAAAAAATAATAAATAAAAAAATAGAGAAAAAGAAAAAGAGAAAAAACATACGGACTACCATCCCGTTTCATTCTATGTTTGTTTTATGTTTTTGTTATTTTAGATTTATTAGCTTAAGTCGAGTCGAATCTTAGCTTAGCAACGCCATATTGTACATGTAATTAACCAAGATGGTTAACTCGCCACCAGTAAATATTGCCTTTATCCAACAAAACCGTGTTTTCCATATCCCCATACCTAACGTTATAACCCTTTAAAAGACCTCTTTGATAGTTTATCTTAGGTGCTTACGCCAAGTGGTGGAGGTTTGATCCTTTCCCAAGCCTATGGTAATCTATTTGCTATGACAGGTAGTGAGAGATGTTTTCCATTTCCATATTGTGATATATACTTTATTACTCCCGAGAGATGTGAGTATCTAAACACTATTTGTGAGGTGCTAGTGTATGACCTCCGTGCTTGTTTTTAGTTTTTAGTGGAATGATTATTTGTTGTAATTACTTTTATATTAGTGTTAAATGACGCCTAACTTGTATTTTGATTATAATAAAAGCGCATTTGCTTGAGGACAAGCAAATCTCAAATGTAAGGGTATTTGATGAGGCGAAAAGTGTACCGCTTTTAAGGGGTCATTTAAGCCCGAATTCGTGATTATTTGATCAAATATTGCCCTAAATCGTTCCTTTTATCATTTTAGGTACTTTTGAGGAAGAATCTGGAAAAGGAAGCATTTTGGACGTTTTTGGAGCATAAAAGTGAAGAAAACGGCAAAGTCTCAAATTTCCTTGCTGGAACAGTACCTGACGGTGTCAAAGGTTTACATGTGACGGCCCAAGAGTTACAAAAGAGGTGGATATGGAACTTATAACGTGACGGGCCAGAGAGTTTTTCAAGCTTATGGCCTGACGACGTCACCTATGCCGTCAGGGTCCAATTACACATGACGGCCCAGAGTATTTTTCTACATGACGGCATCAGGAATGGATCTAGGCAATACGAATTTTATCATGGCGGCGAGTTGACAGCATCACAACTTAATACATGACGCCGTCACGATGTAATATCTATATATAGTTTACCAATTTTCATCCATGAGGGTGCAACTTTGAGGGAAAAAACCCTAGGCCGAATTTTACAGCTTTTTCAAGGGTTCCAACCCCTTGAATCTTTCATGTTCAATTGAAGATAAGCATTCATTCAAATCATTCAATATGTCTGTGTGTTTTGTGATTATATCTTACGCTTGTCTTCTCTTTAACATGCTAGGCTAGATCTTTATTGTGTTTGCTTAGATGTAGTGAAACCTAGATGTTAATTATGGGTTGATTGTTTGTTTATAATTGTTACAGATGATTGTATTCGATGTTAGGCTTAAGAAAACTGGCAGACTTCCATTGGTAACTTGCTTGAACGTCTTAAGAAACATGATCGGAGGTGTACTACGATTTTTTGTTGTATTTAATGCGTAAGAGAATTCTAATGATCCCATGTTAGAAGCTTCTAACGGCTCGACATATGAGTGAAGTAGGATCTTATAGAGTTATGGAATATTGTACACGGCTTTATGACTAGTATTAAGGAATATGACCCGTCATCCATGCAATTGTAACAAGCTAATCAACCTGTAAAAGATATCTAGGGAGTAATGAAATCTAAGTAAACACAACTTTCCTCATTATTATTTCCACCACATTAGTATAATAGTTTTATTTTCATTTCTTTTATTTTATTTTGATTGCATCTTTAGTTATTTGGGTTAGTTGGCTAGCAACTAATTCCGCCCACTCCTTCAAAAACCGAGATTTTAATTGCTTTCATAAAAATATAAAAATACAAAAAGAATCATCCCTAACCTCTAGACCTAGTTTAGTAGGCTTTCTAATCCTAGCGACACTATTCCTGAGTTGAACGATCAATCCCCCGGTACTTGTCACTATACTATACTACAACGATTAGGTACACTGCCTGGTGGGGGTTGTAAGCTTCTCGAGATCCCTTGAGAGGTAAAACCTGTTGCGAGGGCGCAATTACCACGTATCAGTTATAGTTGAACCAAGACATAAAACAATAACAATGACAATTTCACAATTGAATAGATGCTTGATACCAATGACCAAATATTTCATAAGTAGCAAAAAATTACACAGGTGATGAAATACATTTGATTAACAAAATAAAATCATAACCCAACACCTACTCTCTTCCCAACTGCTACTTCACATGTAAAATAACACGAAAACAATAAATAAATAAATAAAAACCCCCATCTTATGATCAAGTATTTCTTCATTTTAGAAGCTTCACGTCTTGTATCATCTAGTGTTATAACTACCCATAAAATCTCACCACTATCATTCCCACTACAAATACCTATGTCAGGTATTTCACAGGTAAATTTTTGCCTTTATATGCATTTCATGACTTGCATGACTTTCTAGACTTGCTCACGTATCCACTCAAGCCACATATCTTCACACTTACTCCTGGTATGTCAAGCATAAGATCACAACACTACCACAATAAGTAATCCATCAATCTAACACACTAAAATCATCACAAAACCCTAATAAACCCTAATTAATCCCTAATTAGGCCTAAGTGTTTACAAAACCCTAATTGCTTATCTAAACTAGTTTGGAAGTGTTCAAGGCTTATGTATGAGTTACCTTAGGAACAATAGGATATCTTATCACCTTTAGACTCTAGTACAACCACTTAGAGCTTAGGTACAAGTCTCTTAAGCACAAAACCATAACTAGGTTATAACTTCCCGGAAACTAGGTTAAACCTTCCCAAATCTCTACCATAAGCTACCACCACTTATTATAAGCTTCTTAGGACCTAAGATTAGTCACTAAACACTCATAGGACCCTAATCCAGGCACTAAACCCTAAGCTAGACCCTAATCTCTCACTAAGCTAAATTAAGTCTAAACTAAACATAACTTAACCCTAATCATAAAACTAAGTACCCTAAGCATCTCAAACACCTCAAGCACCTAGCCTAGCTGCTTACCCACCTCCTTTTCATCACCAAGCACCCTAGCACACACCTTACAAGTAGGTGATGCACCTACTTGTCACCTTTTTCCACTCGCGGCTTCATCTTCTCCACACAAACCCTAGGCCGACCTATAGGTTGTCTTAGTCATCATTGTAGCTTCTAATAGTCATATAGTAGCAGTAGTTAGTCACTCCCTCCACCTCGTGCCACCTAGCTCACCATTTCTTGCACACCAAGTCCAAACGAGCCTATATAAGGCCTCGTACCCCCTCCCTTTCAAACCATCCCATTCTTTATTTCCACCTTAAACATTCAGTAGTATAAAAGCCTTAGAAGTCCTAGGAGTCGAGCTAGATAGGCCTTGTATCCTTGTCGAATTTTTTCCCATCGAGAAAACCCTAAACCTCGCAAAACCCTCGTTAAGCCCTCCCTTGATCACGTAAGACTTATTAATTGTTCTAATAGCTTTATTAAAGTACTATGTTAGTATTAGGATGCTTTAGAACCTTTTCCTAAGCCTTGATCATTTTCCTTTAGGACTTTTCATTTTAAAACCATAATTATAGACTAAATGCTAATTTTCTGCTATAAACCCTTATCATAAGCTATAATCTAGTTTATGCAACTTAGATAAGCTAATATTAGTTAACCATAATCTAGGAAATCTTTTTGTTTCATAAAAATATAGTTTGCATGGAATTAGGACTAGTTTTGCAAAGTTTTCCATATATAGGGGTATATATGGTAACTTTCTGAAACTATTAAGTCTAGGGACTATTTTTGACATTTCTTAGAAGTTATAAGTATAAGGACCCTTTTTGAAAAATTCTATAACCTTAGGATAAAAAGATAAATAGTTATAAACTTATAAGGACTAGTTTTGCAAACGTTATAAAGTTAAGGGTATAAATAGTAAATTTTGAAAACTTATAATTCTAAGGGTCATTTCTACCCTTTTCCTAAAATATATAAGCATAGGGACTAAATGTGTCAATTCTAGATAGTTAATAATATAAGTTTATAAGTTTGGGTTAGACTTTGTAAATATATAAACTATAAGGGTATAAAGTGATAGTATTTTCATATAAATATAAAAACCTATTTTAAGTTAGAAGCATAATACAATACTAGGGAGCTTCATGTGAGGGGTATCATGTGGATATTTTGTTTTGACGAGTTTGCTAGGTTTATGAATTAAAGTGCCCAGGCTCCTCAAACGATTATTGCATGACCTCTGAATTATGATGGCTCGAACAGTGTTATGTTATAACTAAACTCTAAAAACAACATAAATCAATAGTAGGGAACTTCATGTGAGGAGTATTAACTTCTGAATTATGATGGCCTGAACAGTATTATGTTGATAACATAATACAATAATAGGGAGCTTCATGTGAGGAGTCTTATACTTCTGGATTGTGATGGCCCGAATGGTGTTATGTTATACTACCTCCGTCCCATTTAAAGTGTCCACTTTCATAATGCACAAAGTTTTAGGAGATTCCACTAACTAAACTCTCCACCAATCAAATATTACTTTTACCCACTAAACTCTCATCTTATTGGTTGGAAGGTACAAGTGGACACTTTAAATGGGACATGCAAAGATTCCATTATGGACACTTTAAATAGGACGGAGGGAGTATCTAAAACACTCAAAACCCTAAGAACAGTTACTTAAGAAACTTAAACAAGATAACTAAAGCTTGACATACATCCACACCTACAATACCACCAGGATACGTGAGTAGGTAGTCTAGTCTATGAGTCACTTTTTACATCAATCAGATTTCCCTAAGCCTAGGTGAGTTTTTATAGCCTCACTTTTAAATACTTTACAAGCCTATGAGGGGGATACATGCTTTAAATCGAATACAAGCCTGTTTCTTTGGTTGTTGCACGAGTAAACTATCTGCCACCCTTACATAACAAAATTCATGAATCTAATCGCTTTTGATATTTTACACAAGTGAACACAAATATAATTGATAGATATATTGGAGTTTGACAACTCCCGTTGGTACTACCTCTCTCTGGAGGATTAGCTTTGGCAAGTTATCCTTTTTCTCTGTCCCATCATGGTATGGTTTGCAGACCCCATGTTCTGAACCATTAACGTGTGATTCATGAGCTTAGTGCAACATACCCACTCTTGATAATTGTACATGCATTACAATTATCACACACACTACATTTTCCTTGAAGGGTGTAACAACTGAACCCTGTGGAACTTGTATTTCCTATCACTTAAACCTATAACTCTCGCTCAACACCTAGTGTTGACTTTTTAAGCATGTATCCTAGGTAACGGAGCTCTGTGGAAATTATGGCATGGAGTGGCACAAGACTTGAAGGACTTTCCATTTGGTTATCATTCAAGCTTCATAACACACTTAGATTTTGGGAATCTCCTTTTATAAAACTCTGACAATTTTAATGAATGATAACTCATTTTTATAAAACGTCTCTCTTCGAGTCTTTTCTATTACTGTATTTGTGATCCACGAAGTAATACCCTAGATCCAAAGTCCGCTGTGATCTGTGAACATGGGGGTGTTAAAAATTGGTATCAGCGCTTCAGTTGTAGAGAATAAGGTCAAAACCTAAACTACAACTACTTTTCCCAATACCCGAGAAAGTCCTTCGTGCCACTACACTCCCCAATGCCTTTTTCCAAGAGCCATATGTGCATTAGGTCTGCATAATAGGTATTGCATGACTTATATTCTAGCTTATATTATTTTCTCAAGTTATTAGATAGTTATGCCTGCTCCCCATTACTCTACCTTTACCCCATCCGGATTACATATGGAGAATGTTCTTCCCTCTCCGAATGATTCGGATTTTAGCCTTAAAAATCTTTTTCCCAATTCCCCGAAAAACCTTAAGAATAGTATAGATACACCGTCACCCCTAGGTTTTACACCTTTCATAGATGACCCACACTTAAGACATATAAGAGAATTCTATTCTAAGGCATCACCTATTAGTCCCCCAAACACTATTTTACACCCACCATTTCCCTCTCCAAGATTTGAGCCATACTGGTTCTTTCTTCCTAGAGACCCATATATACCTAGGAAACCTATCCCTGCCTATACTCCTAGATATGAACCTAGACAACCCTATACCTTAGCACCCACACCTTACTTAGTAAACCCTCCCACTTCATCTGGGAATTTTGAAGTCGGAGAAAATTTCACTAGGACAACTTTAGAAAATCAGGTAGAGGATATTTTAAATAACTTAGATGAAATTTTCCTTGACCTTATTGAGAAGATAGAAGAAGGTCATGATAATAACATAGGCACCCGACCTGATTATAGTAGTTTAAGAAACACCCTACAACAAGCCTGTTTTAAGATTGCTAAATTACAGAAAAACCAAATGAGATACCACCATAAGATAGCTTTTGCCCGTTTTATGATTTGTACTTTAGAAAAGATGATTGATGATGATGAGGAATGTCATCAATCAAATCTAGGAAACATCACAAACTCAAACCGTTAGATTTAAGAAAACCTTGGAAGAAATCCCTAAGTATTATGCCTTTTATAGCTTTAGGAGTTTTTCCATAGAATAATGCCATAATACTTATAGGATATGTAAAATAGGAAATCAATAACATAAGTTATGCCTTAGATACCTCTTACTCTCACTTCCTAGTGCCCCTTAATTTAGGATGACTTAGCTAACCTAGGATTAGGTATGCCTCTTCTTGATTACCATAGGTCATTCCGAACCTTATAGTAACCCCTAGGAATTTAGACATATCCTATAAGATATGACAAGTTGAGTACTTGTTACAACCTACCTTAAACCCTTACCCCATTATAATCCCTAGGAATTTAGGATGAATTGTCCCGATGCCTTAGATTCATAGATTCTCAAAACTCTTAACCCTTAACTCATTTAGGTTTCAATTTCAAACCCAAGACCTTACTGGGAGCTGTCTCATAAGGATACTTGTTCTGGAACTTTAGGCATTTTAGGGAAGCCTAAAGTGTCATTCTATAGAGTCCGTTCCCTATTCCCATTTTCTATTTTCCCTCCTTAGGCAATCTGCCTAAAAATCCCTATCCTCTTAAATCTAACAACAAGACATTTGACATAAATAGCAACACTTGTTAAAAACAAGTTATTTATGACCTTATGCAGTTGTAACTTCCACTTCCGTTATTTCATGACATTTGTCACAACTCATAATTTCAGGTCCTTTTTTCAAACGTCAAAATTTCATTATTCAACTCAGGAAGTTACTATTCATCATTTACTATTCACCGATCACTATTCATCATTTTACTATTCATCGTTTTCGGAGTTAGTTTGAGATTCCGTGAAGCATTCGAAAATTTTACTATTCATATGACACTATTCATTCCTGGAAGAAAATCACTATTCACGATTGTCGTTCATCATTTTGTAAATCCAGTTTATGGGTATTCAAATTCGCGTAACCAGTTAGGTTTAGCTGGGAATTTATGCATCATCAGTAGGGACACATCATATAGACTGGAGTAGTCTACATATTATCAGTAACGTCATCAACACTTTAGATCATGCACGGATATGCATTATTTCCATTTACGTATGCTTAATTTGTAATTAACGTTACCACTCAGTTTTTACTAATAAGTATACTCAATACTCCCGACTATGATCCTAAAATATTTTCACACTCATTTTAATAATATAAAAATTATATTATTAGTTTACTCGGTGTTTTCAAATCAATTGTTATATTTTACGGCCGGAGCTTATTACTCTGTCGGTTTGCATTATTTCAACCCGATAATTATTTTAACACCCGATTCTCATCAAGAATGTAATTTCATAATTTTTACAACTTCGTCATATTTTATTTCAACTCGACACAATTTATTTTTAGTTAACTCGGTACCCGACAACACCCAATGTACACTTAAACCTAACTAATACTTACACTTCCTAGACAAGAACATTGATTAGCCCACCCACTCTTCCCACTTTTTCTTCCATGTGACACCTTATTAAACAAAGACCAAGATCATAAGAAAATATCTACATTTCATTTCTTTCATTTCTATACTTCAAGAAAACTAGAAAAGCTCTCATCTTTTTCCTTCTCTCTATGTGATCGGCCAAAGAAAGAACCCAAGGAAGAATCCATAAATTTTTGAAGTTCGAGTGTTTAATCAAGTCCTAGTTATGATCTAGTTAGGGTTTTGTGGTAAAAACCCTAGGTTTCTTAACATAATCATCTTCAAATCACCTCAAATCTTCAAGTAAGCTTCAAGTAAACTTTTTAATCTTTTCATACTTTCATTTGATGTATTTTCAAGTCATAGTAGTAGATCATGCAAATATATATGTTATATATACCACTTTATACAATAATACTCTTTAATCTTAGATCTATAATTTTTATTAGTAACTTCAAGAGATCCACCAAGATTGGTGATGTTTAGGAACCCATGACACCCTAAGAAGGTGTATGGTAAGATTAGACTAGATTTGTGGTGATTGAAAGTGTTTTGGTTGAAGTTGAAACTAGTTTGGAACCCTAGAAATGATTTTTGAAACTATATATATACCTACTGTCCTTATTTTGAAAACGTGGGAAATTCAGTAGATGGTGGGTAATTTTTGACCAAAGATTTAGAAAATACATTCAAAAACGAAGCCGTGGGCGAAAGAACGGATTAAAACGAGCTTATAACGAATGAGATATGATTTTTGCAAGTTTAACGACGAAACTATTTTCTGAAAATATAACGTGCTGTTGGACGATTTTTGACGGACAAAAAGAGGCGTTAGACGTAATCTATAGGAGCCAAACTACTGAAAATATATTAGTATATATTAATACGATTCCGGGGATATAAAGAACGTAGAAAACGAGCTTATAACGACCAAGATATACATGTTTGAAACCCGACAAAACTTATAATAAATTGACAGCTTTTGGTAATAAAAGTTGCTAACTGTTGAAAACTATATTTTTCAAGTAACGACATTGAAAGCCATATTTCTTAACCGCCGAGACCCGTATGGTCAAAAGTTAAATGACATGACTTCTAGACATTGTTGCAAGGTTTTCAAAAACGCCGAGCTTGACCATTAACACTTAACGTACAATATTTTGCGACTAGTTTTGTGAGGCCAATTTGGGCATATTTTCAAGTAATGAAAATGTTATTTTACGACGAAAATACTATATTTACCGATAAAACACCAAACGAGGATCGTGGAGTACCGTTTCAACGTATTTACATGGAAAGTGGTTATTAACTTAACGAGACGTCAAAAATGTATTTTTCGACGATAAACATTATTTTCAAGTTTCACGAGTGGTATCGATAACATACATATTTGCATGTGTAGCATCATTTCATTGCTTACATTAGATCATATCATTCATATTAGGTTGCGGTTAGAGATCGTGCCTCACTTCGAGTATCCACTTTTGTCATCGTAGCTATCGCACCAGGTGAGTCATAGCCCCTACTTTTTCAATTGTTTTGGTAAACTCTTTGGGGGGGGGGGGGGAATACATGCTCGTTTTACTTAAACGCATTACTCGTTTTACATAGTTGATTACATGTATTTCATTGGTATGTTTGATTACCTGTATTTCTTTGGTATGTTTGATTACTTGTATTTCGTTGGTATGTTTGATTACCTGCATTTCATGGGATTTGTCATCCTTGTTTATATGACCTCATGGTCACCAATTGTTCATATATGTCAAATGTAGTATTGTGGTTTCCCCACTTGACTGTGATGTCAAACGTAATATTGTGGTTTCCCCACTTGGCTGTGATGTCAAACGTAATATTGTGGTTTCCCCACTTGACTGTGATGTCAAACGTAATATTGCTGTTTCCCTACTAGACTTATTTACATGACCTCATTGTCATAGTTGTTTACCTGGCGACATTGTCAGACTTATTTTATATGACTTCATTGTCATTGTTGTTTACCTGGCGACATTGTCAGACTTATTTTGTATGACCTCATTGTCATTGTTGTTTACCTAGCGACATTGTCAGACTTATTTTATATGACCTCATTGTCATTATTGTTTACTTGGCGACATTGTCAAACTTATTTACATGGCCTCATTGTCATAGTTGTTTATCTGGCGACATTGTCAGCATTGTTTTATAGCGGTATTGCTACAATTATCTTTGAATCTAGATACAAGTATTACCTTTGTTCACGTAAACATATTACATTTGGCAGTGGGTCGTAAACACACAGGTTACAAGTCTCTTATGGCGGGACTTGTAACTGAGTGGATTTACGATGCCTTTGCTGGGAAATCTTTATTCATATGCATTACATTCTTTTTCACTAGACTCTATGAACTCACCAACCTCGTGTTGACACTTTAGCATGTATTTTCAGGTATTAAGCAATGGCACGCTACAGGAGGTTTTGGCAGGGCATGGCATGGTCATAGAAGACTTTGATTATTCATTTGGGGACTGTTTTTAACTATTTTAAGGGCCCACTTCCGCACTACTTTTAATAATGTAAATTCAACACTTTTGGTTAAACGATTTTATTCTAAATGATTGAAATGAAAACCATTTTTGAACTTGTGTTGTAATACCAATTGAGTTACACCCCAGCTACATGTATGCTTCCGCTGGACCCGATTTTGGGAGTGTGACAACATTATACGTCATGTGTAACAATTTCCCTCGAACTTCATCTCTTTTCACCTCCTAAAAACCAAATTCCTTAAAAACACTCCCTTATCATTTCATATGATACTAATGATGAGAATTCTTATTCTACATCATAGAGATTTGAATTCTTTCCAAATTCAGTATCTCTAGCCCTCACTACTTCCGTAGCCTTCTTTAGTTATCTTCCCCTAGCTATTCTTATTCCCAATCTTCCTCTTTACACCTCTAAATTACTATGATTCTTGAAATAGTTATTCCCTCTTAGAAAACCCTGAATTACACTCCCTACGATTTTCATACCTAAGAATAGAAAAGATTTTAGGGTATCTTTGGAAAATAGGAATAGATATTGAATACCTTAAATCAGTAAGATAGGCTAACTCTAAGAAATTATTAAGGAAATAGGAACTAAGAATAGAAAATTCTAAGAAACCTATGACCTAATAAAGACTTTACGGATATAGCTTATCTTAGGATTTGACTTAATGAATATCGAGGACATTAGAACTAGTTATAGATTGGATATGAGAAGTCTTTTGGATGCAATTTAGGAAACTTAAGAATAACAAAGGATTAAATCAGTACACTACCGACATAGAACCTCTCCTTTCTCGAATCGTCAACTCATTCATCTTTTACCCTACGTTCAACTAAATCTCGGGACGAGATTTCTTCTAAGGGGGTAAGACAATAACAACTCATAAAATCTCACCACTATCATTCCCATTACAAATGCCTATGTCAGGTATTTCAAAGGTAAATTCTTGCCTTTATATGCATTTCATGACTTACATGACTCTCCAGACTTACTCACGTATCCACTCAAGCAACATATCTTCACACTTACTCCCGGTATGTCAAGCATAAGATCACAACACTACCACAATAAGTAATCTATCAATATAACACACTAAACTCATCACAAAACCCCAATACACCCTAATTAGGCCTATATGTTTACAAAACCCTAATTGCTTATCTAAACTAGTTTGGAAGTGTTCAAGGCTTATGTATGAGTTACCTTAGGAACAATAGGATATCTTATCACCTTTAGAATCTAGTACAACCCCTTAGAGCTTAGGTACAAGTCTCTTAAGCACAAAACCATAACTAGGTTATAACTTCCCGGAAACAAGGTTAAACCTTCCCAAATCTCTACCATACGCTACCACCACTTAGCATAAACTTCTTAGTACCTAAGATTAGTCACTAAATACTCATAGGACCCTAATCTAGGTACTAAACCCTATGTTAGACCCTAATCTCTCACTAAGCAAAATTAGGTCTAAACTATACATAACTTAACCCTAATCCTAAAACTAAGTACCCTAAGCACCTCAAACACCTCAAGCACCTAGACTAGCTGCTTACCCACCTCCTTTTCATCACCAAGCACCCTAGCACACACCTTCCAAGTAGGTGATGCACCTACTTGTCGCCTTATTCCACCCACGGCTTCATCTCCTCCACACAAACCCTAGGCCAACCAATAGCTTGTATTAGTCATAATTGTAGCTTCTAATAGTCATATAGTAGCATTAGTTAGTCACTCCCTCCCCCTCGTGCCACCTAGCTCACCATTTCTTGCACACCAAGTCCAAACGAGCCTATATAAGGCCTCGTACCCCCTCCCTTTCAAACCATCCCATTATTTATTTCCACCTTAAACATTCAGCAGTATAGAAGCCTTAGAAGTCCTAGGAGTCGAGCTAGATAGGCCTTGTATCCTTGTCGAATTTTTTCCCACCGAGAAAACCCTAAACCTAGCAAAATCCTAGTTAAGCCCTCCCTTGATCACGTAAGCCTTGTTACTAGTTCTAATAGCTTTATTACAGTACTAGGTTAGTATTAGGATGCCTTAGAACCTTTGCCTAAGCCTTGATCATTTTCCTTTAGGACTTTTCATTTTAAAACCCTAATTATAGACTAAATGCTAATTTTATGCTATAAACCCTTATCATAAGCTATAAGCTAGTTTAGGAAACTTATATAAGTTAATATTAGTTAACCTTAAGCTAGGAAACCTTTTTGTTTCATAAAAATATAGTTTGCATGGAATTAGGACTAGTTTTGCAAAGTTTTCCATGCATAGGGGTATATATGGTAACTTTATGAAAATATTAATTCTAGGGACTATTTTTGACATTTCTTAGAAGTTATAAGTATAAGGACCCTTTTTAAAAAATTCTATAACCTTAGGATAAAAAGATAAATAGTTATAAACTTATAAGGACTAGTTTTGCAAAAGTTATAAAGTTAAGGGTATAAATGGTAAATTTTGAAAACTTATAATTCTAAGGGTCATTTCTGCCCTTTTCCTAAAATATATAAGCATAGGGACTAAATGTGTCAATTCTATATAGTTAATAATATAAGTTTTAAGTTTGAAGCATAACACAATACTAGGGAGCTTCATGTGAAGGGGATCATGTGGATATTTCGTTTTGACGAGTTTGCTGGGTTTACGAATTAAAGTGCCCTGGTTCCTCAAACGATTATTGCATGACCTCTGAATTATGATGGCCCGAACGGTGTTAAGTTATAACTAAACTCTAAAAACAACATAACTCAATAGTAGGAAACTTCATGTGAGGAGTATTAACTTCTGAATTATGATGGCTTGAACGGTATTATGTTGATAACATAATACAATAGTAGGGAGCTTCATGTGAGGAGTCTTATACTTCTGGATTGTGATGGCCCGAACGGTGTTATGTTATATCTAAAACACTAAAAACCCTAATAATAATTACTTAAGAAACTTAAACAAGATAACTAAAGCTTGACATACATCCACACCTATAATACCACTAGGATACGTGAGTAGGCAGTCTAGTCTCCGAGTCACTTTTTACATCAATCAGATTTCCCTAAGCCCAGCTGAGTTTTCATAGCCTCACTTTTAAATACTTTACAACCCTGTGAGGGGGATACATGCTTTAAATCGAATATAAATCTCTTTTCTTTGGTTGTTGCATGAGTAAACTATCTGCCACCCCTACATAACAAAATTCATGAATCTAATCGCTTGTGATATTTTACACAAGTGAACGCGAATATAATTGATAGATCTATTGGAGCAACTCCCGTTGGTACTACCTCTCTCTGGAGGGTACCAATAAGTATTATATTTGAACCCTCTAAAGGATTAACTTTGTCAAGTTATCCTTTCTCTCTGTCCCATCATGGTATGGTCTGCAGACCCCATGATCTGGACCGTTAACGTGTGATTCATGAACTTAGTGCAATATACTCACTCTGGATAATTGTACATGCATTACAATTATTACACACACACTACATTTTCCTTAAAGGGTGTAACAACTGAACCATGTGAAACTTGTATTCATTATCACTTAAACCTATGACTCTCACTCAACACCTAGTGTTGACTTTTTAAGCATGTATCCTAGGTAACGGAGCTCTGTGGAAATTATGGCATGGAGTGGCACGAGACTTGAAGGACTTTCCATTTGGTTATCATTCAAGCTTCATAACACACTTAGATTTTGGGGACCTTCTTTTATAAAACTCTGATAATTTTAATGAATGATAACTCATTTTTATAAAACGTCTCTCTTCGAGTCGTTTTCTATTACTGTATCTGTGATCCATGAAGTAATACCCCAGATCCAAAATCCGCTGCGATCTGTGAAAATAGGGGTGTTACAGATTGGCATCAGAGCTTCAATTGTAGAGAATAAGGGGTGCTTTAAAGACTTGTAAATAATGCTTATAAGGTAGTATTTACTTAAAATTCATTTTAAAAAATGTTAAAAATTAAATAGGAGAGTGAGTCTTAAATGCTTTATAAGTATTATAGATATAAGTTAATTGTTCTAATAATAAAACTGATCGAACAAGATATTAGGGGGGTGGCAACCTTACCTAAGGTTGCCTCAAGTTTTTATATCGACAATCAATCACATTGTTTCAACACATTATATACCTCAGCATGCCTCAACATGGATTTTAAGTGGCAATCTTGGTCCCCAAAATGCTAATTATTATTTTTTTATTATTTTTTTGAAACAATGCAAACAACGGCTAGTACATTAACTCCCAACGTTCCTTTTTTTCCTTGATTTTCTCCAAACCGAATTGGTGTGAAGAACCGCTGCAGCTGCCGAATCTGTCTTGCCAAAGGACTGACAGTTGAGGTTGCCGAGCGGCAAGCCTTGCTGAATGGATTTCACCGCAAGATAGCCACCCCTAGATGCCATCAACAAAGATTTTAAAGAAAGGCTATTAATGAAAAATCGCTCAACCATAAGTTATCAATCTACTACACAAGAATCGAGACATGAGATATTATTATTCTGACAAAAAAAAAAAAAAAACAAAAAAAAAAAAAAAAAAAAAACAAAAAAAACTCATAGTATTTCTTGCTAGATTTTAAAAGTTGTTAACGCAAACAATAATGTCACAATATATATACATCAAAACTATATCACACAATTATCTCAAACAAACAAAACTTAATTTAAGTAGTAATTCACGAGAAACTATTCCATATCAACTCATTATCTATCAACGAAGTTATGTGTCACTAGAAAGTGAACTTTATGCACTTATGTACTAGTGACATGTTTATACTTTATATCATGACATTAGTAGAAAAATTCCACTAGTTTAAAACTTTAAATGAAACCAACAAACTACTCGAAAAAAAGAAAAAAAAAAATTTTTTCTAAGAGAAAGAACGCAAGTCGTGTAGTCACGACACACTATAAGTCATCATGTGTACCAATTGTTTTTACGAATACAAATGAAACAAAAATTGAGAAGATATTCATTTATTTTAATAGGTTAGTTGATTAACTAAATAAAACATGTATTTATTTGACGCAAAATTGATATCAAGTTCATTTTTTAAAAATCAAAATTTAAAACGAAAATTTACACTTAAGCGACAAATATTCATCGGTCCGCAAACCCAAGTCCACCCCTTAGGCCCCGTTTGGTTCGTTGTAATCGGACGTAATTTGATGTAATTGTAAATTGATTACATTACGCAGTGTGTTTGTTTGCACAATAGATGTAATTGTAATTCAAATTACATTACGTAAGCTGTTTAGTTTGCAATGTAATTGTAATTCAATCTTTCCAATTACATCAAGGGAGAAAATTCAGATTACATAGTAAGTTGGATGGAAAGTTTTGAATTACGTTGTAATTCAGTATTTTATAATTCAAAGCATCAGTATTTATAAAATATTATTATTATTAAAAAATATTATTATTATTATTATTATTATTATTATTATTATTATTATTTTATTCTAATCATTATTATTATTATTATTATTATTATTATTATTATTATTATATTAATACTAATATTATTATTATATTACTTTTAATATTAATAATATTTTATTATTATTAATATTATTTTTATTATTATATCATTTATTATTTAATAAATAATAATAATATTATTTTATTAATAATATTAATATTTTTTTTTATTATTATTATTTTATAATATTATTATTAAAAAATATTTATTATTATTATTATTATTATTTATTATTATATCATATTATATTTTTATTTTATTATAATTATTATTATTATAATAAAATTATATTATTAATATTATTATATTAATATTAATATTAATATTATATTACTTTTATTATTAATAATATTTTATTATTATTAATCTTAATATTATTATATTATTTATTATTTATTAAATAATATTATTATTAAATAATTAATTATTTAATAAATAATAAAATTATTATTTTTTTATTATTAATATTTTATTAGTATATTAATATTTTATTATTATTATTATTTATTTATTTATTTATTTATTTCTTAATTACATTACGTTGCGAGTCAACCAAACAGAATGACAGATTTTATCAATTATAAATTCTAACATATTTCAATTATTTGAATTATAATTTATTCAAATTAAAATTCATTTCAAACATTACAATTCTTTCAAAAACATTTGTGAACCAAACGCACCCTTATAGTCAAGGTACCAAAAACAGGATGATGATAAAAGAAGAAAAAAAAAGGTAGTAGAAAACAAATTTATTATTATTATCAGGCAGAAGAGAAAATCTTATAAAAAGTAAACGTGGAAACTGGAAAGAACATAAGAAAACCAAAACCAAAACTAAGAACATATTTATGTCATCCGCCAAAGTGGAACTGGAAGGAGGAAAAAAACAGTGACACTTCTCGTGAATTTTTTTAACTCACTATTTAATTTCACACTCCTAACGCCTTCCTTGCTTTAAATCTTTACAAAAAAGAAAAAAACCTTCAATTTCATTTCAGCCCTAGCTTGCTTTTGTTCAACCCCAATTTTCACTCCTTCAGGTACCTTTATCTTCTTATTTTACTTTATGCTAAAGGGGTGTTTCGATTAGCTTATTTTCCGGGCTTATTTAAGCTCATTTTTTGGGTTGGGCTTATTAAGTTGAGCTTATAATCATAATTATACTAATATGCTGCTAGATTATAAAATAATATGTTAGATTAGTTACTTAAGTTAAAAGTTAAGCTGATTCTTTTGAGGAATAAAATATGCTTTTGTTAATTGTTGTTTATTCTTGATAGAATTTGAATGTTTAATTTAATTGAATTATGAACTCAACCAATGTGTAGTTTGGAGTTAAGGTTTCATTCTTTGTGGTCCGGTTTCTATTTCTTCTCGGATTTGTTATGTAAGCAGGACCACGGATTTTCATATTTGAATGCTATATTTTAATCCACAAGATGAAAATTTTTAATCACCAAAAAACAAAAGGCTAGTTGAATATCAATATATCATTGTTTGTGTTGTATTTTATACATATAAGGCCAAGTGACGCATTCTGTATAATCGCAGATTTTGGATGTTTATGGCATTTTTATATACAAGTATGAATTGATAATTCCTTATTGTTGTTTATCGCTATGGATTATCTAACATATCGGTGTGTTTTATATGATTGAGATAAGTTTGTATTTGTAGTGACAGAATACATAATCTGTATATTGCAGGGGGGACAGGGGTGTCGTTTCTTAGATACACAATACGATGCTTAGACGTAGTATTGTGGATAGCTAATGGTTTATGTGATTTCCTTGCTTTTCTACGTATTATAGCACGTTTATAAACATGGGGGCTTTTTATGGTACAAATGAAATCGTTGAGTTAGAAGAAGGTTCGCATCTTCAATCTAGTAGTATGCCTCAAAAAAGGTTATATGTAGAGGATGACATTAACCGTCTTTTTGAGTCGGTTAGGATTTCCGCTAAGACAAACGGTTTGCCAAAAGCTTTTAGAGATAAACAGAAGAAATCAATGAAACAACCAATGAGAAACAGTCCGGAAATTGGAATTTCACAACCTGTTAATTTAAAACAGGCGTTAAGAGGGTTAACCATATCTCAGGCATCTGAGATTGCAGCTATGAAGCGGTTATCAAAGGATTTAAAGCCAACACGGGTTTCAGTCGGCTTGGAAGTGGGACCTGTTAGAAGGTCACAGGTAGCTGCTGGAGATGAATCTAGTGATAATATTAGTAGAACTTCGGTAAAGGAATCGGGACCGACCCGAAACCTAAAACTGAAACTTTCTTCTTTATCCGCTCGTTCAAAAAAGAAACTTCCGGCAGTTGCCGAATCCAGTGATACCGTCACAAAAATAAAGGATCAGCAATCGAAGTTGATTAAGAATCTTGTTAGGAAGAAAAACAAATTAGCTTCAAATTCTGCCACCAGTACACCTGCACGAGATCTAGTAACAGAAGCTGAAAAGATATCTGAGACGGGGGTTCATAAATCTGATGAAAAATCAAGATCACGAGATAAAGGTGAATTATCTCAGAGCTCAAAAAGTAGTGCCGGTGAATGCAGCAGTAGTACAAGCTTCAGCTGTGACAGTGGTGTTAGCAAAGGTTGGTGTCGGCCCCATATGTCAAAGGATGCAAGGTGGGAAGCTGTTCATTGTGCTAAGAAGCAACACGGAACTCTAAATATACGAAACTTTAAGCTGATTAAAAAAATTGGAGGAGGAGATATGGGAACTGTTTATCTTGCTGAGCTTATTGGGTCGGATTGTTTCTTTGCTTTGAAAATTCTGGATAATGAGTTACTTTGTCTTAGGAAAAAGGCTGTTAGGGCTCAAACGGAATGGGAAATATTGCAATTGCTTGATCACCCGTTTCTTCCTACGTTATATTCGCAATTTACAACTGATAAGTACTCGTGTTTGGTTATTGAATATTGTCCGGGTGGCGATTTGCATGTTCTGAGACAAAAACAGCCCAACAAAAGCTTTTCTGAGCGTGCAGTTAGGTAACATTTTAGGAATTTCTATATTTTTTCTTTCGTAATAAAAATCATCGGGTTTTCTTTATTTTGTTTTATGATTTTTATTTTTTTAAATGCAGGTTTTATGCTGCGGAAATCCTCCTTGCTTTGGAGTACTTGCACATGCTTGGTGTCGTATATCGCGACTTGAAACCAGAGAACATATTGGTACGTGAAGATGGTCATATCATGCTAACGGATTTTGATTTGTCACTAAGATGTGATCCTAATCCAACACTGCTTAAACCATCGTCACCAAACATTGACCGTCCCAAAGACCCTGAATCCAGTTGTGTAAACCCATTCTGTCTCCAACCATCCTGGCAAGTCCCGTGTTTCACTCCAAGAGTTCTGGCTGCACCGAAGCTAGAATCTGAAATAGTGCCACAACTATTAGTGGAGCCTACTGGTGCTCGGTCCAATTCCTTTGTTGGGACACATGAGTACCTGGCTCCCGAGATTATAAAAGGTGACGGACATGGGAGTCCAGTCGATTGGTGGACATTCGGGATTTTGTTATATGAACTGTTATATGGAAGGACGCCTTTTAAAGGAACGATTGATGATGATACGTTGGCGAATGTTGTATCTCAGGCTGTCACATTTCCTAGTATTCCAATAGTGAGTTCTCATGCTCGAAATTTGATCAAAAGTTTATTGCAAAAACAGCCAGAAAACAGGTTAGGTTCAGTGAAAGGAGCTACAGAGATCAAGCAACATCCGTTCTTTGAGGGTCTGAATTGGGCTTTGATACGCTGTGCAACGCCGCCAGATATACCTAAAACATGTGATGTTGGGAGTATGGGCTTAAAGAACTTAGAAGGTGAGCATTTGGTGTTTGACATGTATTAGCAAAGGGGGTATAATGTTGTTTTGCAGATTTCTTAGAGACGAGGAGTTTCAGGTATAATCTCTTTGTTGCTACACATAAATAAATATAGTACATTATTGTATGTATAGTGTACATGATGTAACACACGAAAGTCTAGCAAGCATATTGTACATCCGAATATCATGTATTATATATAATCCATGATAAAAGTAGATTCAGTTTTCTGTTATTGATCTCTGTATCTGTGAATCCTATCTGTGGTCTGGTAATCTAGTATGGAAAGAACTTATCTGTAGAAGGCAACAAAAAAATAGTCTTCACGCCGCAAACAGCTACATTTTATTTAAGATTTTGCGAAAGCAATCCCCAGTTCATTTCAAGTTTATATATATATATACACAACTTGTTCTATCATATAACATCAAACAAGTAAACAAGTACTTCATAAATATACATACATCTCCTTAAAGTTGCATAAACCTGCTATAAGACACAAACGCGACAAGCTTTATAACAGTTTAAGAGCCTTCATCAGTGAAACACAGATACTTATTCCTTCTTTCCAATCCCATGAGACATGTTATAGATACCGCGTCCCTGTAAAAGTAACCAAAGAGTTAATTAGGATGGGTTTAGACTTTAGATGTTATAGATGATTTCAAAACACGAGGTACAGCAGACTCACAATTAGATACAGCGAAGAACCTGCCAGTGCCAGAGGAATCGCGACAGATGTAATCTTGTCCATTGGACCTTTCAGATAGGTTGGTTTGTGGATGCTTTGGAAATATTTCTGCTTCTCAATGATCTTCTCTCTCGGCCTAAAAGGTGGCTCTTCCACCATCCTTTGGTACACTATAGTCTATGCTTGTTCAAAATACTTAGAACTGCTAAGATTAGAGCTTAACTGGTTAGTTTCGAACGCAGGGCGTAAACGACATAAAGATATGATCGTCTAGATATATGACCTGTGTTAGACTTAATCTGTAAACTACAAGAAGCTTAGCAAGATCATTGTTATTAAACATGAGTATTTAAGTTCAACATGCTAGAAAGATTTATAAAATAAAACTATATGAAACACTAGAAATTAGATTAAGTAAAGCCAGTGAAACATACCTTATTTGAGAAGAAGGTGTTTAGGCAAAAATAAGTGAATGCTGATATAGTCAACTAGCGAGCAAAAATACAGTGGAGATGATTATTCCAGAATGATGGAGAAAATATTAATCGAATATTCTGATGGGCCTTTTGGGCTTGGTTTTCTATGGCCTTTTTTTGCACATAAAGTTTTAGATTGTGTAAAAAATCCGGATTTTTTTATATTTCACTTTTTTTTTTTTTTTTTTTTGGTTGAGGGTTCTTCAAAAATTTTTGTGTGACATGATGTATCATACAGTTTTATTGTCAAACTTTGTAAATAATAAAGGTCTATACATTTTGCTAATCGTGGTTAAAGATTCCCATGGTGGTTAAAGATTCTCATTTTGTCGAAATTCAGCAAGCTATGGTGAAGGTTTACAAAACATTTATATCAAATGAAATCAGAAAACATAATTATATGTAAATACGAGGCCAAAGTTGTGTGTGAAATTTGAATAAACTTACTTTATACGACTTTAAAGTATCTAGTGATCTAGATTGAATGTAGTCACTTTAAATCTAGTTAGACTTGTGTAAATTATAAGTTAATTATAACCCAAGTGCTTCTCCACATGTAGCAGATCTTTGCAACATTCTAACGACATGCTTTGAATAATTTTCATTTCCATATATGACGAGAAAAAGGTCTGGCTCAAGGGTAACTAGCATTTTTAATGCGCCTTTAGCACGAATGATGATTTAATCTTATATCCTTTTAAATTTGTCTGCGTAATGTGTAACAGCATACATACAAAGCAAACAATGCAGTTGTGTCAGACGAAGCCATTCCTTGGAAGATCAAAAAATTCAAAATAACTTTAAAAGGTGCATCAGCTACAAACCAGTAGCAGGTCAAAGAAAAACTGAAGTTATCCGAAAGAACGAACTTATAAAAAAAATAACATCAAACATGCAGACGCTTATTACTCAGATGAAAACGGAAAACTAACAAAAAATGAACTCAAACGCATTCTTATCTTTTCTACCTTGGATGAATTTTCTTCTTTTTCACATGACATTTGCTTCTGTTAATGTTTGATATGCAACCAAGTTTCCTCTTCATTTCCTTCCAAACGTTTGTTTTCTCTTTTTCAATAGCCATTTTCCTTAAATAACCTCGTTGAATCACTTTCCTCATCACAAGACATTCTTTCTCCAATTCCATCACTTTACTACTCATTTTCTCCAATTCACTTTTCACTTTCTCCTCCTGTTTGTCTTCCTTTGACTTTGACTTTTTTGACCCGTCCTCAGAAGATGTCACTGCTACCTCTTTAGTAATAGTTTCTCGCAAGTGCAGTTGGCCTGCAAACAATACTTGAACTGTCACACGCACCGGAAGCCGCTCATTTTGTGCTGCGTGCTCACATGCCTCAGTTGACATCTTATTACAATCCAAAAGTGCACAAATCTCCTCCCGTTCGGAATCTGTAAAGTATCTATGTTTATTTAGGTAGATATCTATTGCCCGATATATCCCATCTGAGTTTCTTTGTGTTCCTTCTGATGCAGCAATCGCCATTTCAGCAAGTAATATAAACGAGTTTTTTTTCAAATCAATGTCATTTGCTACTTCTCCTAAGAAATCTTCAACAAGTTCAGCCACAGCGTCTAGCCCATTTTGATCTTGACCGGAGAAATTCTGATAAAAATGCTTCAAGATTCTTCTAACACACTCGGTATCGTACTTTTCATCTTTGGAGTAGCCTTCAGTTGGAATTAGCAAGTCATCAACTGTTGCTAAATCTAGTTGTCTCCCTATTCTCATTTCAAACCCGTCTCTACAGTTGGCATTAGCTTCTAAAACTGTTGCATATCGAAGCATTTCAGATAGTAATGCACATGGGAGGATCCCTCGGTCATGGGGTAAAAGTCTTTCTATTGCTTCAATGGCTACTTTTTTCGAGTTTGAAGAAACACCTTCAGAAGAAGACGTGTCTTCATCCGTTTCTTTTGCGCCTATCACCACCCAACTTTTGAAATACTGATAAAGATTCGACGCAATGTAAGATGAATCCATTTTGCATTGAATCATGCCGTGAATTATTGGCTCATAAAACTGAAGACCAAGTGTAGTTAAACTTAAATCCTCTGACTTCCAATCAAGAACAAAGAGTTGCCTCCTAACATTTGGTTCATCATCATCACTATTAGAATCGTCATCATCAAGAACCGGATGTTTTATTGGATCACCAAGTAGAAGTGGATTATCAAGAGCTTTATTAATGATTGAATCCATGCAACTACTAAGTAAACCAAGTTTTGATGCTTGTTGAAGCACTATTTCATTATCTATCGCCTTTAATGATCTTAAAGATTCATTCCAGCCGGTGATAACCTCGTGCTCAAAGAAAGTTATAGCACTACTCAAGAGATTGTTAGGGCTATGGCTATCTGTCATACCCAAATAGCATGCTAAGCAAGAAACTGGGATGACGTTTTCTGGTGTGAAGTTGACTCTGAAACCATAGCAGAATCTTGCCATGATTTCAAATATTTCAGGGGTGGTAGGGATATCATTGATAAGACGAGAAAGATCTTTTTCGGGGTTTTCCTTAAAAAACTTACTAAGTTTTGAAGATCGTGCAGCAAGAAGATCCTGCGCTTAAACAAGGGAATACTTCATAAGAATATGTAGAGTTTGACTTTATTAAGGTCAAATAAAGAAGCATATAACTCTGAAATTTATGTTAACTCCTTTTGCTTTTAGAAAAAAAGTTTTTAACTGGACAAAAAATTATAGCAAAAGGTCTAATGTGTTGGTGTTGGTTATAAAAAGTTCAGCGAATATGACGTAAAAAGTTTTATATGAGCAATGACAGATTTGACTTTAAAGTCAAAATGAACAAAACATGAAGATTGAAGAATTTAACACTTTGTAATGGCGAAATGTTACCCTGTCTAGGTTGAATGGTATTCCGCATACGGGAACCTGAACATCCTTTGAAAACGAGTACCTCGACATCTTCTGAAAATCATACAAAAAAAATGTTAGGCAAAGTAACTGAAGTACTGAACTGAGAACACAAATGTGCCCTTCTATATGCCGCCGCTTTTGTATTAACATAAATCTACAATGATACATTTCAAGAAATAAAAACACAATCAATGAAACTTTACATCATAAAAACACTTCAAAACTTGATTCTAATTTTTTATTTTTTTACCCAAAAAGATGTAACCCCTAACCTAATGATCTAGCTAAAATTCAACTAGCATTACCACTAAACTTATATTAAACGATTTGATGAGCTAATGTGGCCATCAAGAAGTCAAACTAGAAGATCAAAGGCAACCATATCTGTATTAAAACATATTTATACTGTAACGCATAAAATGATAAGAACACGACAGAAAAATGTACCTCTATATAACACCTTAAATCTTGATACCAAAAACGGGTTAACATTTTACCATTAAAGATTTAAACGTTAACTTATTCTTTATGTCAAAATGACAATACTAAACGCATATGAATAGTTTTTTTGAGCTAATCTGACATTGTAAAATTCAAAATAGAAGATCACATGTAGTCGTTTTTACTACAAATTTTAAACATATATACAATGAGACACATCTAAAGACATAAAGAGCATGAAAAGACTTATTTAAATCGTAAGAATACCTTAAAAATTTATCCCAAAACATGGTTTTAGTTAGCGTGATCTTATTCCAATTATGGTGCCAAAATTCGACACTGCCACTAAACTAATATCAATCGTCTTATGAGCTGATGTGAATATGTGATCATCTAAAAGTCAAAATGAACGATCAAATGCAACCAGATTTGTATGAACAACTTTATATGATCTCAAAATTTCCTTAAAAAGGCATACGATATATTACCATCGTATAAATTCTGCAACCATATAGTAATGTCTTGCTACGTACCAAATGCTTATCATTATAAACTAAGGTTTAGCAAGATCATTATTATTAAATCGACATGAATCGAGAAGCATGATCTGATTAGATTCAATTCGTGTTAATGCCGATCACAGATTTATAATAAATGTATCATAAGTCAAATGAGTAATTCAGGCAACATGTTAATCAAGAACTATAGGGAGAAATATAGTAAGATCATTAAACCCTATAAAACAAATTAATCAAAGGAGATGAAATAAACCTTATATGAGAAAAGACATACAAAGTGGAGAAGATTATTCAAGAATGATGAAAAACCTTAAACTCAAAACATTTTATATATTATTTTAAACTACTTGTTTTCATTTGAAAGAGTCCTAAGTTGTCCTAGTTTTTTGGAGTCCGTTATATGACTATGTTTACTTACACCTTTATTGGATTAATTAGTTGGCTTTAGGTATGTGAGTATTAACGAAATAGTGATGAAACTATATATTTGTTCTTTCATATCATGATTATTATCGAATGAAAAAACGAGCTGTTCGATCAAGGATGCGGGGCACAAAATCGTTCACCAGCCAAAAGCATATGAATAAAAACATACGACACAAGAACTTATACATAACCTTGGCAATGTTGTATTTGAAATTTGAATAAACGTACTTTATACAACATTGAAAGCATCTTAATTATAAATATAGTGACTTTATATCTCGTTAGACAGAATAAATTATAGATCGTGATCCTTAGTACATGAACTACCCGCCATTTTATTTTTGAATAGTATTCTCAAATTAAAGTGACAAAAAACATTGAGCAAATCGCACTATTTTTAAGTCTCTATCTCAAAGGTTAACATCCCCACATCTTTTCTTTTCTGTTTTTCAAAGGAGAAAACTGAAAAGTATAGGAAATGAATTGAAGCTTCGTTATTACTCTTTGTATTGCAACATTTTTTTTTATTTTTTTTATTTTATAAATATCTGTAGAAATTACCGAACACGAAAGATATTAAAGATACATCGAAGCAATATGTAACGTTTTAGAGAAACTTATTAGTTTTTAAACTTAAAGATCGCCACAACCAGTGTATTAACTGTGATAAATGATTTGTTGTGCTTAAAACTAATGTATAGTAGAATTATTGCGTTCTTCTTACTGTATATGATATTGAGTGATAGCTTAATGTCCTTATTTTTACATTATTTTAGTAATCATTGATCATTGAGTAAAATAACTGTTCGTTATATATTTGGGTGCATGGCCAAGGAAAGGGTCGGAACGGTCACATGGATACATCGGTTAAGCTGCATAGGTTTAAGTCAAAGACTCGCCTGAGTAACATGAACAAACCTAAAGAGAAATGATTTGCACACTCTACTTATTGATTGACATACTCCAATCTGTGCATTAAACAGTTGTACAATTTATAAATTCTACTTTAACTAGTTGTACATTAGAGTGTGCAAATCAAATTCAAATGTGTGCAAATCATCTCTCTAAAAAAAAACCTCGTCCATTTATATTTACGTTAACTACTCGGTATAAGGTACTAACACGCATGAAAATCTTTCATTAATATCAATTTTCAAACAAAATTACTATTCATTCATATTCATTTCATAACTTTCACTTTTAACCTTATACCTTAACAATATCTGACCTTCAACAATCTTTATATAAATTAAAATTTGCCTCAACATATATGTTGTAACCATACAAATAATATTTAATCGTATTCATTTCATAATTTTCACTTTTAACCTTATACTTCAAAAATGTTTAACTTTTAACAGTCTTTATATAAATTAAAATTTGCCTCAAGATATATATTGTAACCATTTATAAATGACAATTTTATCATACAAATGGTTTTTAATCATGTCGCAACGTGAGGGCAATGAAAAACCTTTTTATTATCATTTTGATAGACACTATATAGTGAATATACGTTTTAGTTTTCCAAAGATTTATGACATGTTGACCCCATATCTTCATATTAACAAATAAAAAGATTAATAGTAATGATATGGTCTCTCCTTTTGCTCTATAATATATGTAAATAGTGAGTTGGGTGTTTTGAACTTTCCACCTCATTTCAAGAGTTGTGTTGTCAAAAAAGGCTAGTACTTGTGCCCATTTAAAACTCAACATAGATTGAACATCACTAACACAAAACAAAATTTCAAAGACACTATTTCTGCCAAGAAAAGGGTGTTCATTGATGGCATGCTTATCTACAACATTGGACCAACAACAACAATCATCGAAAAAGATGATTCGCATGAAGAGCTCTGGACTAAAAAATCCTACGAATGCAAGCCCGTTGATTGATTGTGACGATGAGCTGTCCAGATCGGCTTTGTTTGCTTTTCGGGCTAAAGAAGAAGAGATCATAAAGAAGAAGATGGAGGTCAAGGAGAGAGTTCAAGCTCAACTAAGCCGCGTTGAACAAGAGACTAAAAAGTTGGCAGAAATTCGCAATGTAAGTAATACTCCTATCTTTTTTTCTTAGTAACTTATAATGAACGTATAAAAATAGTAAATACGACTCCCTCCGTCCCATAATAAATTTCCACTACGTACTTGTTCTTTTGAGCTAATATATGGATCTTTATGACTTGTGTTCTTGCTTGTAAGCTTATCCTTTTGGAAACTCCCAAAAGCCACAGTTAAAAGGCTAGTTTTTAACGCCTGTTTGTCGATATGATATGATAATTTATCAAGATATCTTATAATAGAATTCAAATTTAGGGAAATTTATAGCCTTATAGGTTTAAGACTCTTTCAAGCAACTTCTAATTAGTTGTACTATTATCAAAGGTTATTCTGGATCAAATTTCATTAAGCTGTTTCTAATATCATGATATTACAACGCAATAACCCGACTATAGGATCTGGAGGCATTGGATGATCCAAAGTGGAAGGAAGGATTACTTGTTAGAAAGAAGGTGGACTTGGTCAATAAAGAGCTAAAGTCATTGGGACAGAATTGCCAAAAGAAGGTGAGACATTATCATTATCTCATTTCCTTTTAATGTAATTCGTTACTTTACATCTTTTAAGTTTACAGTTACAATAGCATTACCAACCACTAATTATTGAAACCACTAGTGAATGAGTAAACAATCAAATTTACAAATGAGTAGAAAGCTAAACCATCATTAGATATCTATCAATATGCTTAAGTGCTATGCTATGCTATGAAGATAAAACTCGAACATCGAATTCCAAGCCATTGTTTCATGACGTACATAACTTACGTTTATAGCAGATTGTATTATATATGATGATTTTTATGTGAGTTAAGCTAGTTAGTATACACAACCGAGTTCTTGCGGATCATGTTTCACGTTCAGATTAAGTTATATCGTACTAAAATCATCGATTATATAAAATAACTCAATTACATTCTTTAAGATTTTGCGCTATAATATGTAGGAAAAAGAGTATAGAGAAGCAATCGAGGCATTTAACGAGAAAAACAAGGAGAAATCACAGCTAGTTACCAGATTGATGGAGGTACATACTTTTACTTATCGTTATATTTAGCTTTATTCTAAGTAACTTTACTGATGACAACCAAGTATATACAGTATCATTGTTATGTCGAAAAGTAACATAAACATTGTTTCTCATATTTCGCAGTTGGTTACCGAAAGTGAAATGGTGAGGACAAAGAAACTTGAAGAGCTAAACAAAAAATTCGAATCATTTGTGAGCATATAGTTAGTGATAGTAGTGCATGCTACTAGTTTTCCGCCATGATATTTGATGGAAATTTGGATGATTGATTAATTGTACCAGAAATTACCTTCCAGAAAAAAGAAGAGTGTTTAATTTTACGGGTTTAAGGTATTGTATGTAAAACAAATTTGTTATGTGTTAGTTTGAGTTTTGAAGTTCTAGCGTTTATGCTATTACGGACGAAGATTTAAGTTGTAACATGTTATTACTTTTTGGGAAATAGTCTGATAATTGTTGTATCATAAACTTAATTTTACATCTTTCTTTGCTTCCCATAAAGAAAAATGTTGCATCTTAAAACGGTAAAAGTAAACAAATTTGTCTTATTTAAACAGCTTGATGCCTTGATCGTTGCAATTAGGCCAATCATAATGGGCCTGTCATCCGAAACTCTAAACCATAAGACCAATGCTAAGGGCAAATAATAAAAAAAAGTAATATACTTGCCACAATTTCATCGAATGTGTAGTGAACTATTTTTTTATTTATTTTGAGAGTAATTTTCTTTCAAAATCATAATCTTTAAGGTATTTTGTAAAAATTTTGGACAATTTTGCCCCTCATAGCTAATACAAAAAAAAAATTCTCGAAGGGCAAAATTGTCCAAATTTTTTACAAAATACCCTAAAGATGATGAATTTGAAAGAAAATTACCCTCAAAATGAAAAAAAAATAGTTCACTAACCATTCGATGAATTTGTGGCAAGTATATTACCTTTTAATATCATTTGCCCCAATGCTAATGGGCGTCGCATTTGGCAAAGCAACCCCAAAACCAACGCGTTCCCCCCATTAGCTTCATCCCAACCAACGCGTCGCATGTCAACGAAAACAAAGTTTCGGTTGCCTTGCCAACCGAAATAATTGCACCATCGACGCCCATTTTTTTGACCGTTGGGGGCTTGCCAACCCACGTAGGATCTGCCATTTTATGGCCTTAAAATAACACAACAACAGAAAAACAAATAAAACTAACAAGTACAAAACCTGGAGGAGGTATGGTTTCCACCCACGAGTTTGTAGAGTTTTGACAACCTAACCAAGCCCTGACTGGAATTCTTTTACCCATATTTGATATGAACATGATGATCATATTGTGATGATTTACATGGCTTTGATACTATGTAAAACTAAATTACATGATTATAGAAAAAGATTATTATGAAAAATGAGGGTGTGATGAAATGAAGAGATAATGATGGATGGATCTGAAAGAGAGGTGGTGTTGGGATGAAGGTGATTGAGTGAGTGGATGTGAATGGAGAGAGAAAAGTGAGGTGGCGCTGAGGTGGCGGGGTTGCTTGGGTGGAGTTTGAGTTGCCATTAGCATTAGTCTAATATTTGTTGAAATGGTCCTAATATCACAACGTGCCGTTTTTTCCTTTTAGGGATAATGTATTAAGAGGCCACCTATCTATTAAAACAAACTTTTAGGCCGCTCAAATACGTTTTTGGTCTCTTTTATACCGATTCTAGCTAAATTCAAGCATGAAACTTTTAAAAGGACTAAAATGCCCTTATTTTAAATAAATATTATTATACTAATAATAACTTAACTTGTAATACCTATTATACCCTTTTAGCAAAATTTAAAATATCAATTCATATTTAATCCTTATTATGTCGTCTTCTTCGTGAATATACATGACGCCTAACCAAATTGATTGTTTTTTTCTCATCCTCGTTCTTTGCACAAAAATCGACTTTTATTTGCTAAACAACCTCCGCGGTGTTACGCTGTTCAACAACAGTCGACTTTTATTTGCGAAACATAATTAACAGTGTGAAAGAAACTAATCTTTAATTATAATTGATTTCGAAATAAACAAAAACGAGAATATACATGATCAAACAATAATAATATACATACCTTTCCATTGTAACACTATGGTTGTGTAGATTTCTCTCCCCTCCAGTGAAGATGAGCAGCAGATATGGTAAAAACCCTAATCGATCATATAGCTAAAAAAATAATCCTAAGAAATTTATACAATAAAAATCGCACTTGTAAAATAAAAAAGGGTATTTTTGTCTTTACCAATAACATAAGGGTATTCACGTCCTTTAACATACTTTTAGCTAGAATCGGTATAAAAGAAACCAAAAACGTATTTGAGCGGCCTAAAAGTTTGTTTTAATAGATGGGTGGCCTAAAGGTGAAAACTTTAATAGATGGGTGGCCTCTTAATACATTATCCCTTTATTATATAAAAACATGTTATAGGTTTTACGTCGGTTTTTACTTATAACGAGGTTGGCGGCAGTCCAATGCATTGCGGCGGAGCATTGATTAAGGTAACAATATGAGAACGTTATTTCACTCACAGGTAAGCAAAATGAATATTTCAAAACCAACCTAACTGCAAAATAAATAATACTGATGTTGCATATGGATTTATTTTCGTAATACCACAAACATTTATTTTCTTTATTTAATCCTACACATCAGAAATGTTAACATCCCTGCATATTAACATGTTTCACAAATGTTAACATCCCTGCAAAATAAATATTACAGATGTTACACATGGATTAGACGACTTATATATACAATCCCAGCATATTAACATTTTTTCGCATGAGTTCCAACACCTACTACTCCTACTCAATCAATTTTTACAATCTACATACACTACAAGAAACAAGAAAACAGGCGACGAAACGATCCCGTTGACACATTGTCGTCGGGACAATGATGAAAATGACAAAAAAAAAAAAAAAAAAAAAAAAAAAAAAAAAAAAAAAACGATTGACCGAGGCCGCGTTGAATTTTTCGGGCTAATATGCTCCCGTCGACATGTCGATAGAACCATATTGGTCAAACTTTTCACCTCAATAATTGCCAAAACTTGAGCGGGAATTTTGCCCGCCAATATGCTTCCGTCGACATGTCGACGGGAGCGTATTAATAAATGATAAAAGCGTATTTAACGTTAGATTAACGTTAATTACTTTGTTTACTCTAATCGTCCCGTCGACGGGATCAATTTAGCCACAATAATTAATGTAAATACTGGCCAATAGTATGGCGGGATTTTTTCCCGTCGACATGTCGACGGGATTATATTCCCACCTAATTATCCTTACTCTCGCCAATTTTTTTTACTTATATATACCGAACCAATACAAATTCTCACAAAACACATCAGTTAACGTCCCATTCTCACAAAACCCGATTGTCAATTCTCACAAAACACACATAAACAATGGATGGTTTAGCGCCGGAACAGGAGTGGTCAAAGGCTTTATCACACGAGCTCGTGTATAATGAAATTATAAATCATTGGGGCTATAAAATTTTTGATGAATATGGTTCTTTAGCGAGCTGTGCACCGTGGCAGAGAGACCGGATTCTGGTATGGTTAAGGAAAAAGTCGTACTATAGAGAGTATTTGGAAGAGCTAGATGCTGCTGAAGCTCAAGCTGCTGCTGTTGGAGGTGAAGATGAAGTTGAAAGCACGTTTGATGTCAACACCGGAATTGATAATCTGGAAAATAGAATAACAGGTCTGGAAGCTACGTTTGCACATCTTAAAGAAATGAGAGCAAGGAAAGGAAAAGATGGTGCGAGTTCCAGCAAAGCGGAAAGTAGTCGCAAAAAAAATATACGGGTCGTTGTATCGTTTGATTTGCTTCGTTTGGTTGTCGCATTGTTTAGTTTGAGTTGTTTCGTTTGGTTGTCGAGTTGTTTAGTTTGAGTTGTTTCGTTTGGTTGTCGAGTTGTTTTGTTTGAGTCTGTATGAAATCTATGTGGTTGAGAACTCTTGCGTGTCTTAAATAAACGGTTTGCCTTCGTGTTTGTTAATTGTGATATTGTAGGATCGTGGTTTTATGTTGATATTGTGACTCGGGAGGTCGGGGATGCTGGAAGAATACACCTTCCATGGTTAAAACATACGTATCTGATGAGGCGAAAAATGAACCACTTTTAGGGGTCATTTAAGCCCGGAATTGAATTTATTTGATCAAATATTACCCTAAATCGTTCCTTTTGTGATTTTAGGTACTTTGGGAGTGAAATCTGGAAAAGGAATCAATTCGGACGTTTTTGGAGCATAAAGTGAAGAAAACGCCAAAGACTTAATTTTCCAAGCTGAGAACAGTACCTGACGGCGTCAAGAGGAAAACCATGACGGCGTCAAGAGTAAAAGTGGTGACGACTCAGTGCAAACCTGACGGCGTCACAACAAGGGCGTCAAGAGTTAATTTTGTGATGGCCTGCACAAGGTGTACACATGACGGCGTCAGACTCAGATCTAGGCAGTCCGAGGAACTATTTGGCGGCGAGATGACGGCGTCAGTCCTTTGTTCTTGACGCCGTCACCTTCTAAACTCTATATATAGTTTTCTATTTTTCATTCATTAAGAGGTACTTGTGTGGAGAAACCCTAGGGCCGAACTTTGTAAACCCTAGCTCGTATTTTACAGCTTTTTCAAGGGTTTTCAACCCTTGAATCCTTTCATGTGCTATTAAGATAAGTCTTCTCTTTAATTCAATCAATATGTCTATGTGTTGGTTGATTATATCTTTTACTTGTCTTGATTTCAACATGCTAGGCTAGATCTATCTTGTGTTTGCTTGGATCTAATGAAACCTAGATGTTAATTATGTGTTGATTACTTGTTTATGGTTGTATTGGATGAATGATTTCAATGTTAGGCTTAAGAAAACTGGCAGATCTCCATTGTGTAACATGCTTGAACATCTTAAGAAACATGAACCGATGTGTACTAGGTTTTATTGGTTGTAGTTAATGCATGAGTAAATTCTAATGATCCCATGTTAGGAGCTTCTTAGCCGGCTCGACATAAGAGTGAAGTAGGCACTCATAGGATTGGGGAAGTAAGTACGTCACCCCATGAATGGTATTAAGGAATACAATCCGTCATCCACGCAACTATAACAAGTAATTAACGTGTAAAAGATATCTAGGGAGTAGTGAAATCTAAGTAAACACATTTCTCCCATATATTGCTCACAACTTTAGTTTAATTTAGTTTATTTTCATTTCTAGTATTTTATTTTGATTGCATCTTAGTATTGGGTTAGTTGACTAGCAACTAATTCTGCCCAAATCCTTCAAACCCGAGATTTTTACTTGCTTTCATAAAAATATAAAAATACAAAAAGAATCATCCCTCATCTCTAGACCTAGTCTTTAGATTTTCTAATCCTAGCGACACTATTCCTAGCTGAACGATCAATCCCCCGATACTTGTCATTATACTATACTACATCGATCAGGTACACTTCCTGGTGGGGGTTGTAAGCTTCTCAAGATCCCTTGAGAGGTAAAGCCTGGTGCAATCCCTACGCTATCAAGTTTTTGGCGCCGCAGCCCGGGGAATAGTTATTGTCTAGGTTAGAATCTCTTTTTATTAGGTCTACTTGCTAGATTCCTTTCTAGTAAGATTTTATTTTTATTTTTAGGTTCTCTTTAGTCTATCTTTTTCTTCGTGCCTTTGTTAGTAAATTAAATTCATTGACTATTCTGTTGACCATTATGGAAAACGCGAATCTACCCCTTTCCCCTAGAGAAGTGGCTGTGTTACGTGAACAAATTGAGAGTGAGATTAGGGAGCTTAATAGGTTGATTAAGGTTGAGCTCGACCATGCATTTAGTGACCTAGCGACCGCCTTGTATTCAAATGAGGACCTAGGGCTAATGATTTTGTGAATGTTGTTGAGGAACTTGAGGAAGGGGAAATAGACCCGAAGCTAAATGACTATTTTAATCTATACCCACTAAGAAGGAGATTGCATATTATAATAATCTTATTGATAACCCTCGATCTCCTTTTACTAGAATCGAACCTAAGATAAAGAGAGGCGATCCTAAGAATGCTAAGATACCATGTATGATTGGGTATAGACACGTTGACAATGCTTACATTGACTTTAAATCCCCATTCAATATTATGTCATCAAGTGTTTATAATGATATAGTGAAAATAAGACTTGAACCTAGAAGAGATCCCAAATACCCCGGTGGAGTTTGTAACTTTGTCGGGAGAGTCAAAGGTCTACATGTCTTTGTTGGGCATTTCACTTATATCGCCGACTTTAAGATTGTTGAAGATCTTGCTAATGTTATTGATTGTCGATTATCCAATGTTGTGTTTGGTAAACCATTTGTTGAAGAGTCCAAGTTAGAATATGATGAGATAGAAGGGACAATCCGATTTGCAAGTCACACTAATATGATCACTTATATGATGCCTAATAGAATGAAAGAATTTCGTTTTGTGCCCCGTTTTGACATGGACAACATTGGTGCTTTTGAGGACATCAATGAAGAGGATAAGAAAAAGGGCATGGACTATGTATGGGAAAAGAAGAGTCTTTTTTACAAAGATTGCTTGACTCTAGGACCAAAGTATAAAGTCGATAAGGAATTTGCCCATAGGATTATACGAGCGATTGAGAAAAAGGTGATTGGTTTCTACAAAGAACACTTACAATCAGAAAGTGAAACCAACGATGAGGTCACGTAGTAACCCATGACCTTGTGTCTAGCTAGAAGACTCGTAAAATAAAGAAAAGCGCTTCTTGGGAGGCAACCCATGATTTTGTGGGATTTTATTTTGTTTGTTTGTTATTTTCTTCCGTATGCATGCTTTATTTTTATTGTTGGTAGATCATGTTTCAAAACTAAATAATGGAAATACTTTATCTTGTTGTTTGACCTAGTCTTAACTTTACCCAAATGTATTTTTGCAAAAGATAAGTGTAAGGGGAAACCCCAAATATGTTTTTAAGAAACAAAACCGATCATGATTCTCCACAATATTAAATGAACATGTATATTCGTATTTGTTAGAGTCAAATGCTTGTATCGAGTCATAATGAAGTTTTGCAGGATTTTTCAGGAAGTAGGATCAAGTGTTTCCAGAAATTTTCCGGAAACTTAACATAAGAATTTCTGCAGGTCACTTCTGACGGCGTCATGAGTTTACTCTTGACGGCGTCACGTGTAAAAATCTGGAAATTTTACCAGTTTTGTTTTTCTAACGGAGTCTTAAAGTTTTTGTTGAATTATTAGTTTTATAATCTCCAGGAAATATGCAAACATCATTCCACAAGCATTATATCTTACTTTGTTTTCTAGGATTTATTAGTATATGTAGATTGCCGCCGATTTTATGCGAGGTTGCCTTGTCTGTTTTTTCAGGATTTACAGGTTATGTATGACAAGAAGATGATTATTATTCTGGAAGGGAAGCTTTGATTGCTCATTTTATTGGAGGAAGATTTAACCTGGCCACCTTATTATCCATACCGAGCGAATCAGGGGAGTATATAATTTCATTCGTTTTACTTAATTCACTTTTATATTCTTTACTTGAACATTGGGGACAATGTTCATCCTAAGTGTAAGGGGAGGGTAAAATGATGATACCTTACAGATACACTTTCGCTTAAGTTTGTTTGTTTGATGGTAGATGTGTAATAAAACTATGAGAAATACTTGTTAGTGCAATTTTAGCGCCAAATTTAAAATTTTTTACAACATTTAGGAGTGAAACTTTAGCCATAGCAAGCGTCTCATGGATAGGAGATTGTATGACTAGCACATAACCGTATCATTCAGAAAAATTTTCCACCCAAATATGTGAGGTTCGCCTTTAGATTTGATAGGAAAAGCATTTACTTTTAGTGCTTATGAGTGTACCGGTAGCATTTAGATTCTAGAACTTGCGTTAGTGATGCATCCCGAGACCGCTAGTGAGACTACATTCGTGTAGTAGGATTTACTACATGATAAGAGGCATTAGGATCACCCTTGTGTTAAACCCGTATCATAATTACTTGACCATTTAAGTCATATTACTTGGCTAGTTAAGTCAATTAATTTTTCCCACACCATTAGTGTTGTACTCATTTTTAGTACACGAAACCCATAGTACACCCCTCCGAGCCTATCTTTTCGTTTCTAACTTTAAGCATCTTACTTAAAGGAAGAATTTGTTACACCCCACTTAAATGTACACCCAAATCGTCTTAGCCTTCCGTGTATGCACTTATCTTTATTGCATTATTGTTATTAGTTAAACCCTGAGTTAATTATCTAATTGATTACATGGTTGCTAAGTCGAGTCATATCCTTGTACATATTGTTTTGGGACGATTGGGTAAAGTACTAATTTTATGGATTAATGGGAAAGAACATAATATTATTACCCCCGTATGTGTAACAATTCACATTTTTCAGGATAATTACTATTCCCGGAAAATTTCACTATTCACTTTTACTATTCATTTTTCCCGAAAATTTTCCCGAAATTTGATTTTTATTTCTTGGGCTCAAGTGATAAATCATTTCCATGGCAAATTAAAAGTTTGACATTCATAAGCTCATTTTCGTGAAAGTTATTAAAGAATTACACGGAATTACACGTTTTAGGGTAAAACGTCAATCAGAAATTCTACGCACAACGAAATTCAACCCCGTCAGGTGACCCCACATCAGAAAAATGTTTGACACACTCATGATTTATTTGAGAATTAATCGTGACTGAGAAAAACATGACCAAAGACTTCCCGGCAGGTCACCCAAGCCTGTACTACTTTCGCATGAGCACGCTTAACCGTATGGGCGATTAACCGTTAGACCACAAAACGCGTTTCTAAGACGATTTGAGTTTTCAACTTATTAGAAAAAGTCAACATATTTTTTCCCTCCTCCATTGACCAAAAATCATCCCTTTATGTTATAAGTCATTTCGTGATTTTTAGGCTTACGGTTTGATGTCTAAAAGACATTTAATACCAACCGACACTAGACTGAGCCCAGTCTAGATATTAAGTCATTTTAAATCAATATTATCCTATTAGAAAAGTAACATTTTACTTTTCTCAATTTTACGCAATATTCGTACGTTTTACGTATTACGCGTTTTAGACCCGTGTTTCCAGTTTTTAGCAGGGTTTTACCACCCAAATGGAACCTACCACTCATTTTATACTTTATTATGGGACATATGGACATGTCTAACAATACTTTAAAGTTTCATAATTTTACGACACCCGGTTTTACGTTTTGAGGCCTAATCATTTACGGTTGTCATTTCCCGGAGTCAAAACTCTTCCTAATACTTAGGATAATACCAAGCAAAGTCCACACCTTGTCCCCCAAGTTTAGGAACCGACCTAGGGGGGGGGGGGGAATTCAGCCTTGTGTGTCTTAATCTCATGCTAGGAGCCTTAAGATGTGAACATGTGTTCAACTTGGCCTCCAAGTGTTGACTAGTCAACAATGTAACCTCCTCATTTGCATATAAATGCCTCTCCTTCCCCTCCTTGGCCATTCCAACGACCCACACACATAAAAACACACCATCATCTCATCCTTAGCTCATTTACTTCAAGATTTTTTAATTTCAACTCTAATATAAGTACATATAGTACTTACATAGGGTGGATTATTGATTCAGGAGCAACCCAACTCATCACATTTCGTACAACTCTTCTTTTTGATATAATGGATGTATCTCACTTAAATCTTACTGTTGCACATCCTAATGGGACTATTGCACAAGTTACTCAAATTGGAAGTTTTAAGTTTGGAAATAATTTGATTCTTAAGGATGTGTTGGTTGACCTGGTTATCATGTAAGTTTGTTGTCTGTTCATAAACTGTCTAAGGATAACAATGTTATTGTGAGTTTTAATGATAAAATGTGTAAAATTCATGATTTAACTCAAAAGTTCCTGATGGGGACTGGTAATGAGAGAGGAGGCCTTTACTTTCTTGATGAAGGTAAGAGGGTTAGTAATAGTAATATTCAGAGTTGTGTTATGTCAAATTGTATTTGGCTTAACAGACTTGGACATCCCTCTGACCAAGTGTTAAAAGTTTTAAAAGATAAACTTAAATATCTTAAAAATGTGACTTCAGGATCTTGTGAAGTTTGTCATAAAGCCAAACAAACTAGGGAACCTTTCCCTTTAAGTGATCATAAGGCTAATAATCTGGGTGAATTGGTTCACTTAGATGTGTAGGGACCTTATAAGGTCACTAGTAGAGAGGGATTTAGATTCTTTCTTACTGTTGTTGATGACTATACCAGAGCTGTGTGGGTGTTTTTAATGAAAAATAAAAGTGAAGTATTTGATCATGTGACAAGTTTTGTTAATTTGATTAAAAATCAGTTTGAAAAAACTGTTAAAATTTTCAGAAGTGATAATGGTACTGAATTTGTAAATAAGAGATTTGAAAGTTTTTTCTTAAATAATGGTATCATTCACCAAACTACTTGTCCTTACACACCACAGCAAAACGGTATAACAGAAAGAAAGCATAGACATTTATTAAACACTGCTAGAGCCCTCATGTTTCAGGGGGGTTACCTTTGAACATGTGGACCGAATCTATTCTAACTGTTACTTACTTAATCAACAGGTTACTACTGTTGTGTTATCTGGATAAAGTCCTTTTGAAATGATTTATGAAATTGAACCTAATCTGACTAATTTAAGGTGTTTTGGCTGCTTATATTTTGCAACTATTTTGAATGATTCTGATAAGTTTGGTGCTAGATCTGACAAATGAGTGTTTGTAAGATAAGAAATATTATAAGTTGTTCAATCTTGAAGATTTTTTTTTTTTTTATATTTTTTCAAGGGATGTTAGGTTTTATGAAACGGTGTATCTTTTCAAAAATAATTCTTTCACTAAAGATTTTGTGATTGAAAATGATGATTTGAATAATTTGAATTTCTTTGATCAAAACGATGATAGCAGTCAAAATAATCTTAAGTCTGATGAACCCTATGATGATAATAGAAGTAATGCACATAGTAGTATAAAGTCTGCACCTAATAACAATGCTCCTATTGTCAGCACTGTAGATGAAGCTGCCAAAGATATGAGTCTAAGTCAATCTGATACAACAGATACTGCTGAAACAGCAGATATTGTTGACATAGGTGATGAGAATATCATTGGTAGTACTTCTAGTAAGAGGGACCAACAAAGTATGCAACAGAAATTCCTATTTCTTAAGGTATACAGAGTGTTGGTATAAATGATGATGATTATGAGTCTGAGGGTGAAGATTTGAATATGTATGGACAAATGTTTGAGTCACCAGAACCAGCAGTAGGTCAAACTGTTATGAGAACTAGTAGAATGACTGCCTTACCTTCTAAATACAAAGACTATGTGCTTAATAAGAATCATAAGTATGGAATTGAAAATGTTGTTAAATATTCCAACTTAAGTTTTGAGAATTTTGTATTTACTGCTAGTCTTAATAAGATTCATGAGCCTGCTACCTATGAGGAGGCTGCTAAAGACAGTAGATGAGTAGAGGCTATGAATCAAGAACTTGAGGCCTTAAATAGAAATGGTACCTGGGTAATTGTTGAATTACCTGCTGGTAGAAAAGCTATTGGCTATAAATGGGTTTTCAAGGTTAAATATAAGGCTAATGGTGAGGTAGAAAGGTTTAAGGCAAGATTAGTTGCCAAAGGTTTTAATCAAAAAGAAGGTATTGATTATGAGGAAACCTTCTCTCCAGTTGTTAAGATTGTCACTATAAGATGTGTATTAAGTATGGCTATTAATAACAAATGGTCTTTGTTTCAACTTGACATAAATAATGCCTTCTTATATGGTGAATTAGAAGAGGGTGTGTATATAGAATTGCCAGAAGGGTTTTCTGACAAAAATGATAAAAGAGTTTGTAAATTGGTTAAGTCCTTATATGGTTTAAAACAAGCTCCTAGAAAATGGAATGAAAAATTAACATCTGTTCTTAAAGAGAATGGTTTTGTGTAAAGTCCTAATGATTTTTCATTGTTTATCAACAGTGATAATGATGTTTTGTTGGTGTTACTTGTTTATGTTGATGATATAATTATCACTAGAAATAATATTGATGAGATAAACAAGTTTAAGAAGTATTTGAGTTCTAAATTCTTAATCAAAGATTTAGGTAAACTCAAATATTTTTTAGGTATTGAAGTTTTGGATATTGTTAAAGGTATATGTCTTACTCAGAGAAAATATTGTACTGAGCTCTTAACTTAGTTTGGTATGCTTGGTTGCAAACCTTGCAGTATTTCAATTGAAACTAATCCTAATAACAAAAAAACTTGTTTCTAAGTTTGGTGACGATGAAACTTTAACCGATATAACACATTATCAAAAACTTGTTAGTAAATTGATTTATTTGACTTTAACAAGGCCAGACATTTCATATGTTGTGCAGAGTTTAAGTCAAGTATGCATAAACCTATGAAATCTCATTTGAGACTTGTATTCAGAGTTTTGAGATATTTAAAGAAAGAGCCTGGTCTTGGTATTGCTTTTAAACAAAGTGAGAATACAATCTTAAGGTTTTTGTTGACTTAGATTGGGCAAAATGTAAAGTGACCAGAAGGTCTGTGTGACTGGTGATGCTGTGTTTCTGGGAAACAATTTGGTTTCAGGGTGTAGTGGCTAGATCATCCACTAAGGCTGAATTTAGAGCCATGTGTAATGTATGTTGTGAAGTGGTGTGGATAGCTAAGTTGCTAGCTGATTTGCAGGTAAAAATACATTTACCTGTAGAAATGTGTTGTGATAACAATTCTGCTATGCAAATAGTTGTTAATCTTGTGCTTCATGAGAGAAGTAAACATTTTGAAGTTGATCTCTATTTTTTGAGAGAAAAAGTTGTTGTTGGTTTTATAAAAACTATTAAAGTTAAGTCTGAAGATAACATTGCAGACCTGTTCACAAAAGGTTTTAATATTTCTGACGATAATGTTTTTCGCAAGCTTCTTTGTTTGTTTAATTTGTTTCAGGATAAGTCAAGTGAGCAGGATAGAGTTGATGGGGGAGCTTCAGGAAGCTAAAGCTTATGGGGGAATGTTGGAAGACTAAGTTTTAGCCATTTAACCATATGGGTCAACAAGTCAATGTTATGATGTCAAAGTTAAAAGTGTATAAGCTGTATTCTCTAAGGACTAAAGATGTGCATTATTGAAGACATGAAGGGCTGCTATGTAACATTAAGAGAAGAGCTATAAAAGCTCATCCTATCTCCTCATTAGTTTAGTTTTCATCTCTATTTTATGTGTGTATTCTCTCTCTCTCTCTCTCTCTCTCTCTCTCTCTCTCTCTCTCTCTCTCTATTGTTATGTACCTAGAGTTGAGAGAAACCCTAGTTTCATTATTGTTCTTATTCTCATTGTTTCTGTATTGTAAAGACTAATAGCTATTCTTAGCTTATTTGATTTTAATAAATGATTGAGCGAAGGGGTAGTTGGCTGGGTTCAGTCTAACTAGTTTTTTTGTATTGGCTTTGGTTCATGAATTTCTACACATCATCACATAGTTTTTTTTTTTTTGAAAGGTTGGGATCGATTTTATTAGCGAAGGCTCCAGGTAGAGCCCAAATAAACAAAGGATACAACAAGAGAAAATTTGAATAGTTTGTGAGTTTAATGAGGGCCTTCAAATTCTCATCGATGACCCGATTCACCAACATTGCCATACTGATGTCGACGGCTTTAAACCACGTACAACTTATCCAAACAACCGATATAGATCTTTCCATTTGCTTAATTTATGATTGAAAATTTGTTGTATTATGTGATCACTTTTCGAGAGTGCAAAACGTGAATGAGTGAGATAAGGACCACTTTCTTAGGTAACAACGTATACATATTACATGCATATAGGCATGAAAAAAGGGCACAAGTGCGCTCAGGAATACCACTTTAAGCATATGGTAATGAGTCTCATGAATGCTACATGATCATAAAGAAGAGAAGATACAAGTGCCCATTGCTGGTGTGGCATAGGGTACCTACAGACACGTATAAACATTTAATGGAATTTTGCTTGCCAATGATGGATCCAATGGTCCTGTATATGAATAATGAAATCACAATCTCAGCCTGTATTAGTGTCTTTGTAATAAAGTATCTTCTTCAAGATTTAGTCATGAACCTATCTTATGTTGGCGCATTAATTTTCTGTATGATGGATTGGCTAAGCATTTCTTTATTGCAAATTACTTCCTTATACGTGGTCATGAGTTTCGTTTTCATATCGGATGATATTTTGTGTAATATATACGTATAATGTTTGTTTGACAGCCACAAACTAACAACGTACGTTGTAGCATTGCCATTACTACCCGAAAGGTTCAAACTTCAAACCAACATGTTACGACAACCTTGCAACTCAATCGTATTACCCATAAAAGATCGGTCCTATTTAGTGTAGTTTTTTTCCATGAATATTTCAAAACCATGAACCAAAAAGTTACACGAGTACAAAAATGGTGAAGAGAAAATAAAGTTAATGAAAGTTAGACCATACTGCAATTACGAAAATGGTGTTTGGATAGACTTGTAAATTGTAATTGAGGCCAATTTTTCTTGAAGGAGATTCTCCACATCCCTTTTTACTTCTTGTTCTCACTCTATCCACCAAATAACTATCTTTTTGAAAAACAAAAACGCCAGAAAATCTTCTAAAGTAAAAGAAACTTGTCCCCTTTCAAAGATTCGAAATTCCCCGGCCACTTGATGAATTTTCCAATCTTTCTTCAGTTGATGGTGATATTGATGATTTAATAAAAATCAAAGAATGTTGTTGGAATTCAAGAAAAGCGAAGAAACTCGAAAAATGACAATGTCTTGTAATGCAACTCAGTTTTATACAGTATTTTCTTAAATAGATACAGTACCAATCTTTAAGGAAACAGTTTGTGAGTGTTAATTCTAACTACGAGTATTCGTGCATAACAACGAGATTTTATAACGACAGATCGTTTAGTGATAAAAAGAATTTATGGTTTATAAAAAAAATTAATAAAAGTTTGAAGATTTGACGATTAAACAAAATGTTTTGAAACCCGGTTCGACCCGGGTGGTTCAACCGGTTGAACCATTCTAGTCGAAAAACGGGTTGATTTAAACCGAGTCAACCTGACGTGTTGGGTCAAAAACATGTCAAATTAAACCGGGTTAACCCGCCGGGTTTGAAGCGTCCCGGGTCAACCTAATTTTCGATGTGTATTAATAGTTTCCTTTTGAAATATATGTTTTCGTATGGCTTTTATTGGTTAGCCGAACCGGTGGCGACACCGGTTCCTAGTTGAACCTGTTGGTCCGATCCAGTTTTCAAAACTATATGTACCATCAACTTATTAGCTTGTATGAAGCTTTGTGTGTTTTACTAATTTGTATAATGTGTATAAACACATATCCTTTTCATTTTAGAGTGTTTTAAAAATAACATTAATTAGTGTGTTTAACTATTTTATATTTTAGATTATGTTGTGGCTTGTTTAAATTGTATATTGTGAAAATTTTATTGTATTTTTTAGTGAGGGGTGTTTTAATTGGTTGTTTTTTAATTTGATATATATGCTTTAATTAGTTGTACAATGTGAATAAATTATTGTACTTTTAATTTATGAGGTGTTTTAATAAGAATATTAGTTACACTATTAATTTCTCTCACCTTTTACTTTCAAGATTTCACTTTTCAAGGTTTGACTATACACTCTTTATATGTAACTAGCAGGGTCCCCGCGCGATGCAGCTGTGGGCACCTTGTAATTTAATTTTTTCGGCTAATAATTTATTTTATTTGTACGTTTTTTGGCAATAGTTTTACTGATTAGTTTTTTATGGCAAAAGTTTGATGAAATTTTGCTTAGTTTGTATTATTTTATTTATTTATTTATTATTATTATTTTAGTAGTTTGCTTGGTTTGTGCAATATGTGAACACATTTTAGTTTACTATGTTCTTTTTGACAATAAATTTACGGATATCAAAAATTTCGTTTAGCTCGTGTCCGTTTGGGCTCGAGCCCGTTTGACCTGTGCTCGTTCGGGCTCGAGCCTATTGCCTGTTTGGGCTTGAATATTTGTATAATATGTTTTATTATTTGCATTAATGACATTTAATGCAGGAATTGTGTTTAAGTTGGTTGTACAATATGCTTGATAATTTTTATTTCTTATGTAAGGGGTGTTTTAATAAGTGCATTAATTGTATTTATTGACCAGTTAATTAATTGTATTTAATGTATATAATGATTTATTTATTGTATTTAATGTTAGTATTAATTGTATGCTGGAATTAAATATGAGGGGAATTTCTTTAAGTAGCATTTATGTTTGAATCACTTGTACTTTAAGCTTATTAACTTGTAAGGCTTAATTTTAAGTATTCTAATATTAGAAGGCCTTCCTCCATTATAATATAGTATGATATGATATAGATTAATAATGATAAATAAGTCTTTAACTCAAAATTATTAAACGATAGATATGGCCCAAACCGGATTGTGCGTTTGAGTTAACTAGTTATAATTCCTGCGCACGCGCAGGTTTTTTTTAAAAAAATTTTTGAATCATATATTTTTATTTATTAAAAAACAAATAATTTAATCTTTGTTTTGTTTGATTTATGATGTTTAATTATAGTTTTTTTTATTATTAAAGATAATTATTTAAAAATTTTAATCCTATTATTAATTGCATCTTATCTATATTTTTTGTATTTATTTTTTACTTGTGTTATGGATAAATATAAAATTTTAGCTAATAAGAAAATAACTTTTTTTTTAAATAAAATTATTACTAAAGAAGGTATGAATGCATTTTTTTGAAATGTAAAATTCTCAATAAGGGTTTTATTGTATTATATAAAAGATTAGGGTCATTATGTTATGTATATGTACTCTATATATAGAATCACGGATTTTCTATCATTCAACAAAAATGGCAAGTAAACAAAATGGTCTTAAAATAAATCAGCATAATATGTCAATATTAAACAAAGTAAACTCTCTTGCTTTATATTAACCCTTTCCCTTTCAACCATTTTAGCTTATGAAAAAAAATAAAAATGTCAAACCCAAAACGAATATATGAGCTAAAAAACACAAGGTCAAACTGTCTCTAATGAAACCAATGGATTACAATGTACAACATTTATTGCTTGATCCAGATCTTTATCACTGACATTATTTCTCTAGAAAAAAATGTATCTATATAAATGATACGGAGTATAATATAAATTAATTTGACAAAATTCACATAAAAATGAGGTAATTAAAAATGTACAATGAGGGTTATTATGAACTTAGCTTTTGGTGGCATAAATTAACAAAGAAAATCCATTTTTCTGATCATCACTTTTCACAATCTTTTCTTCCAACCACAACCTACTATCCAACCCACTTCTTGTCCTAAACATAAATACAGCATGACCCGACTCGGATCCAGATCCTGAGTCAGGCTCTCGACCTGACCCAGGATCCATATCCGAGTGAAAAAACCAATCATGAACATCCCACATCAAATCCACCAATAATCCATCTAGAAAAATAGTTTGATTTCCTCTAAAATTCCATTGCAACCTTTTAACTCGAATCACGACCCGTTTATCAATATAAACCAATAAAACCGGGTACTTTAACCCTTCGTGTTCTCCTATACACCGGATCATAATATCATGCCAATTACCACTATCCGAAAACCTTGCTTTTGTAGCATAAACCGTATTGCCCGAAAAATGTTCTTTTCGACAAACTAGACCATATTTTCCTTCCATTTTATTCACTTTCACTTTCTTAACAACATGTTCCTCGTACATGTCTCCTATAAACAAAGCTATCTCAGAATCAACAATAACCAAGATATAATATCCTTCCACAGGCTCAGCTCCAGCTCCGTACACTGCATTTGAAAGGTCATAATATATTTCAAACCTAGCATCATTTATTTCCAACGTCTTGCTACCTTTTTTCTTACGAAAAAGCCTAGCATGTGTATGTGTATGTGTGTTTAACCTAAATATGGTGGTTATGGTGTTGTGATCAGTTGTTGTGGTGATTTGTAAGCCTTGTGTTGTGGTGTTACGGTACCATGTGATGGTTATATAGTGGTGGTTATTATTAGTTAAGGTTGTTTTATATAAACATGCAACTGCTGTTTGTGTTGATGGGATTATGTTGTTGTTTGTTGATATTATGCATGAAGATGATGGTTTGTAATTTGAACATGATGTTGATGATAGAGGTGATATTGAAGATGATGTTGATTCTGTGATTTGTGTTGAGTATTGACTGTAACATGAGATTAAATCCATCATTTTTGGTGTTTGTGTTTTTTTTTTTTTTTTTTTTGTGTGTGTTTTGTAAGGTGTTTGTGTGTGTGTGTGTGTTAGAGAGTGGTTTAAGTTTAAGGATTTGTTGAAGTGGGCAATTCATAGGAAGGAGAGTGGATGTGTAATATAAATATGAATATGATTCTTTATGAAACTTTAGTACAAGTTAGATTTATAAATAATAAAAGGAAAAAGAAATGTCTTTTTCTTGAAATGTTTAAAAAAAATTATGTTCGCCGGTTTAAGTGAGATTTTTTATTTAATATAATAAGGCAAGTAAGATTCTTAATTTGGATTATAATTATTTATAGTAGAATAATAACAAGTTTTTGGTATTGGGATCTTCATTTATGTGTTGTTATTATGTTTCTATGTTCCGGTTATGTTGGTTAGAACTTAGAAGATGTAGAGGAAAGATCGCTATGTTATTTAAATAAAAATGATAGTATACAAAGAATTTATTGTTATTTAGAGCATCTCTAAACCAAAGCTTAATGGTTTCTTTTGAAAATGCTGAAATAGATCTCAGAGTAAAAAAATATGTATATTTTAGTAATGCAAACAATACTTTTTTTGAACCTGACACTTTTTTTTTGTTGGTTCATAGTCCACACAGGGTTTTGGTATTGTTACTTTATGTTCTAGATAAAATTGATCCCTAGATCAAGTTCTAACTAGAAATTAGGGAAACATAATAAATTGGGAGTATGTGAAAGATCCATTGACACATGAAATTAGAAAGCCCTTTGACACCAAAGGATAAGAGCAAATTGCTGACGATGACTTGGTGAATGAAATCTATGAGATAAGGTTCTCGACGAACCGGGTTTTGCTTTTGGATAACGAGAAAGCGAGCTTCTTTGCTTTGATCAAATAAAATTATGAACGGGAGCTATCAATCCGGACCTGTATTGTAAAAGTTCCTGAGACACAAAATGAAAAAGTCACAATATTTAGAATTCGGTTGTTGAATCTCGTGCAAGTTAGGTTGTGGTTGTATTGGCTGCAAGCAGAAAGTAGACACTTTAGGTGTGTGTTGGCTGTTGGCCATGCACTCTCGCGTCGTGTAATGTAATATGTATGATAAATGTGGGGTGGTGATTGACCTCAATGCTAATGGTTGTTGTAAAAAGTAATAACGATAATTAGCAGGACAACTACATTAATGAAACGGTACAAAGTTTCATCGTTTCAAGGTACAAGGTGAAAAAATCGACATATAAAGGACAAATGATGATGACAATAATCAATAATTGAGAAGAGTTAGTACTTGGTACCAAAAAGTTACATATAACCTACACTTACATATATGAGCAATGTTTTTTCCAAATGTAACAATGCATTACATATGCGAAAAAAAAAAAAAAAGTTAAACTTAACTTACTCATATCATTTTCAACAACACCGAATAATATAATCTTTTTAGTGTGTCACTTTATTCATTTGAGTCCTAATAGAATATGAATTTACTAGAGCAATAGATGTTACAATTTTTTCAAACTTATCTTTTGAAAAAGAAAAAGGTTGTGTGAGTGGTAATATTGTCTTTAGACGAATTTGAAGAACATGGTCAAATTGTTGAAAAAGAAACACGGTTGCACTTTTTAATCATAAAGTATAATGCATTTGAGATTATTTTATAATTAAAAATGTTTAAAATAATTTTTTTTTTTTGCTTATTATTGAAAGATTTTAAAATTAATTTGTTAAGAAGCAAGTTGGTTATGAAGTTTGTTAGAAAGAGGTTGGTCGTTCAAACTAAAATTATTTGACTTAACCATCTTTAATATCTCTACTTATAAAGCATAAAGACAACTAAACGTATAACCAAATAACGCAAAATATAATCACACGATACCCACCACCACATTGCACGGGTACCGTTCTAGTATTCTTTTAATCTATCTTATCTGTTAAACTTTGGTTGAAACCACTTCATTTCATTTTCAGATAAGTTTTAATTTTCACAAAAAAATAAAAATAATGTGATGCTGCATTGTATGAAAACGAAAGTTGGTCCCAAGAAAATTAAAACCAAACTGTTGACCCACCAACTCCTACACCTATGATTAAAAGCAGAGGAATAATGTGAACTTTGTTACACTTTTTTTTTTTTTTTTTTTTTATCTTCTTTATCTATCTTAATTACCAACTCCGTATTTCATAACTTCTTTTTTGTCCATAATAAGTACGGAGTATTAGGTTTAATGCACCATATTTTATCACAAGTTTCAATAAAATAAAAATAGCCTCTCATGAATAATCATTATGTTGCATTTGTAGCTTTAGAAAACCATTATGTTGTATTTTGTTAATGTATTAGAAGACCATCATAGTTACGGTTACTTTAAATAAGATAAGGGTACTTAAAATTTGTCACTTGGAGCATTCGTTATCATTGTACTCGTGTTTAGCCACATAAACTCATAAAGGATGTAAAGTTGTTCAATTTTTTAAGTGGACAATATGTATTTGATAAGTTAAAGCTAAGTAACATGATTACCAATTGCTTTGCACCCAAATCATTTTAGATTACCATTTTTAGCTGCACATGCACGTAAAGCTTTCTGTCCACAAACATAGTTATGCATTCGATTTTTGTAAGTAACATTACTTCTTTTATGTATCAACCACCTTTAAAATGACATCTGTATATTTTCTAATGTTTCTAGAAAAAAGAACACTAAAAGCTGTAAAAGAATAACCCTCTTTGGATTTCTTTCTTTCTTTTTCTTTTTCCTTTCGAAAAACAAAGACACAAGTACATCTAACTATACACATATAAGCTCATTGGTCGTTACTATATTTATCTTTTGGAAATTGTTAACGTGGCTTTTAATTGTTATGTTTAAAGCTCAAGTACGCATGAATTGCCTACACCTTCAGTAATAAATATTTTTGTACCACCAGCTATAAATATTTTTGTTTCTTAAACATAACTCTTAAGGGTGCGTTTGGTTGGAGTAATTTCATGGAATTTGGGGGAATTTGAAATTAAAATTCCCCCAATTACCATGTTTGGTTCAAAAGAGAGATGGAAATCTAAATGACAAAGCAAATTAAAATTCCTTAAAATGGGGAAATTAGAATGTCTCCAAAAAGTTAGGAATTTTAATTTACTTAGAATTTTTTTTATAAACTTTTTTTCTTTTTCTTTTTTTATAAAATTTTAAATAGAATATTTATGAAAAAAAATTTATAAACTTTTTTTATAATTTTTTTATTAATTTTTTATAAACTTTTTTTATAATTTTTTTATTAACTTTTTTTATAAAAATTTTTTCTAAAATTTTTATAAATTTTTTCTAAAATTTTTATAAATTTTTTATAAACTTTTTTTTTTAATATTTTTTATAAATTTTTTATAAACTTTTTTTGTAAATTTTTTTAAAAAGTTTTTTTTATAAACTTTTTTATAAATTTCTTAAAATCTTTTTTTTTATAAACTTTTTTTATAAATTTTTTGTAATCTTTTTTTTTATATATAAAATTTTAAATAGAATATTTATGAAATTTATATTAAAAAAATTATAAATTTCTGTCAACCAAACATGCGAAGGTATTTTAAAATCCGGAATTTTAAATTCTCAAGAATTTGAATTTTCTAGAATATAAAATTCCGGAATTCTAAATTACTCCAACCAAACGCCCCCTTAGGGATATGCTTAACAAAACCCTTATCTTTTTAGATAATCAACATCACTTTTATTTTTATTATTTTTTTACAACAAAACTATAAATATGACTTCATCTATTCAACATAAGATTTACAAAGTAGTAGAAGTCAAATAAGCAACAAGCTGCGCCACTAGCCAGATGACAAATGGTACGTAGTTATATGACAAATGGTCAAGTTATACTTTTGAATTCAGAAGAGCCAAACAAGAGAAGTTGATTGTTAATTTTCATTGTATTATAGGACAAATGCTTACCTAAAGTAGAATACAAGAAAAAGAATTTTATGAACCTTAACTGTTAACGCAATAGAAAATAATGTGTTGCCACTATTTAACAAAGTGTATAAATCAAAGAAATCATCAAACTAAAGAATCTGAACATAATTGCCTACTATGTAGGTGGATATAAGATGAAATGAGCATGGACCCATGGATGGTCTGGTTCATAGAGCATGTTCTTTCATAATGTTAACTCAACTACTTCTTGTATTCTAATCAATTTATATTTGTGTCTGGACGCAAAGGGTGGTGATTGGGTTCCTTTGGGGTCCAACCCATGGTTGGCAGAGGGGTTTAACATGGCTCCAGTGATGTGCAACATGGTTTCACCATTTTAGGTCACCCTTAACTCACCATATTATGTATTTATGATGATGTATATTTGTTGGTGCAACTACCAGATGGAATCTAGCACATAATGTTTTTATTCCTAGCTATCCCATCTGTTCTTAAACTTATTATGTGTCTAGTCTCAACTCTCAACAATCCAATATCTTAAAAGGCATTGTATGTCGACATCTTGCATAAGTAAAGAAAAGCTTAGAGTATACAAATTAGACTAGTCGGGCTTGTGAACCATCTCAATCTTATGGTCGACTTATGAAAATAACTACTCGTATAATATATAGATCCATGCCGTAAGCAATATGCAAGTCAACTATAGATAGATTGTCATATTCTAACTCATTTTTCAATTTCAAGTGGCTAATGGCCTAATCAACTTCTGACCCTGTTGGTTCTTTTTACTTTGTATTGGTCAGCCAAAACCAAATCAGGAATTATCTCACATGCATCATAAAATTTTATACCAAAGATATGATGTGATAATTGCATAAATTAATTCTTGAATGACATCTCAGCACTATGTGTATTTTCATGAAGACGACCAGGGTGTCTATGTTAGAGCGATTTCCATTAACCACGGCTAGCTATCAAAGTCATGAAAGACCAAATTTAGAGTCAAACGACGTATATTCATTGTTTTTTTGTTACAAATCAAGCCTTGTCCAAAGCTGCTAAAGTCGGTTTGATCTGGTCAGGATGTTTAAACATACACCCCTAAAGGTTTCTAAAACTATGCAGGAAACACAAAGGAGTCTTGATAGTTAAATTATGGAGTGTTGCTTTAGTCAAAGTTATTATAAACTAGCAAATGCATTATTAGTGTTGCTTCCAGGAAGTTATTCGCAGACAATTTGTTAATTAAAAAAGAAAATCTATAGCAAAAGAAAAGCAACAAAGTAAGCTTAGAAAGGGACTTTTAAATTCTCTATCCCAAGTATCGCAGGCTGGAATCATGATCATGTGTCATCTACAGATTCTAATGTTTTTCTAATCTGTTTAGCCAATCATAATACAATATTTTATAAGAGACAAACACATGTTATGAGTATCATATAAATGAAGAGCCAGTTAAGCCAAGTAAACTGGCCTTTTGGACAAATTCATGCACTACATTTATAGCAGTTTGTACAAACGGCTGACATATACGAAATGTCAAATACTTAATTACCGGCAGGTCACAAGTGAGTAGTGTTTAAATGCAAGGATAAGGTGCATTTGTTTTTAGCAAGAAGCTGTGTTCATAATAAAGAAAGATGGTAACCTTAATAGTTCACTTGTACCCATTCTTTAAGGCAGCCAAAGTAACTTTCTCTTTGTCGTCAAGTCTTTTTGGCCATCTAAGTCCAAGATCATTTCAGATCATTTCAAAATTATGCAGCATTAATTCTCTAACTGTTCATTTGCCATGTTAACCGGATTAGGCTTCGGTTCATCGTCTTCCTTCATTGGCTCTCTATGTTGGTGATGTGGGGAAGTTCATAGCCTTGTGAAACCAAAACAATAGAATGGGACATAAAGGATTGTAACTTTAGATGGCAACGAGTTTGGTAACCCGCGCGTTGCCGCGGGATTGTTTTTCGCCGTATACTTTGAGTTTCAAATTGTTTGAGAGTATGTGGTATCTTTGTTATGTTTTGAAATGAAATGTATCACATATTGTTGCAGGAATGGCTTGTCGTATGTTTTGAATGTTGAAAAGTTTTTTAATGAAGGGTAATTTTATTTATGTCATGTGAGAGTGTTGTCCATATATTTTGTGTTTTCGTTTTGAAATGTGTGTAATTTAATAAAGAGTTGATTTTTTTTTTTTTTTTTGTAATTTTTTTGGTGCTTGTTAATTTATTTGTTGTTGGTAAATGTAAAGGTATATAAATACTCTAAGCATCTATTTGGTCTAAAGCCCTCCAACGAAAGTGTATAACAAATGTGTAAGTCCAAAGATTGTCCAAGTCCACTTGAGTTAAAATACTCACTTATAACACCCACTACCCTATTAACACCCACACTTATTTATCCTAACCCTAATCCACAAAGGCAGCCACCAACTATTCATTCTCAAACCAAAAATTGATGCAGCCAAATCAATCCATCTTTCTTATCTCATCAACACAATCGTCATGTAGGTTTCGTTTCGTCTTGTTTTTTTTTTTTTTTCCTTATCAATCGAAAGAAAGTAGGGATGAAACTTATAAAGTTTTGTCCTTTCTTTAGTTTTGTAAATTAAAAAAGAAGTTTATCTTCTTCAAGACCGATGATGTTATGATAAAAAACGAAAGATCTTTAAATATTTGTAATAAACATGAAAACAAACTGAGATCATTTTCTTTAAACTGAGATCATTTTCTTTGATTAACTTTTTTGAAATATAGCAAGGTAGGTTTAATTTTCGATGTTGTTTTTCGTTGACGAACTAAAGAAATAATCTAACAGATTTGTTATGTTTATTTCTTTTTTGATTTTCGGATATTTCAAAGAAACCTTGCTTCTCAGATCTATGATGAATAGATCTTATACGTTTGTTCTTTTGAATGAATCGATAATAGAGATAAACTGAGATCTTGATTTAATTTTCGTTTCTTGTTATTGTTTTACTTTAACCGAATGAAAAGAAAAAAAAAAGACAAAATTTCACCGTTAGTCCCTAAAGTTGTCAAGTTTCGCGCGGATCGTCCTTAAACTATTTTTTTTGGCATTTTCGTCCCTGAACTCCTCATTTTTGGCTCGGTTGGTCCCTGGAACATACTTTTGGCTGACGGACGTTGATTTGCAGCGTTAGTTGACCAGTCAGCTGGGTTTTTGGTCATTTCACATTTTTATAATGGCCTTAACGAAGGCTTGGTCCCTGAATATAAAACGGCTATTACAACCGTATTGTTTCACTTGTTACTGTACAAACCTGATCATCTTCCTCCTCTTACTTCGCAACCCTATCATTGTCACACACAAACAATCTCATACACTGCCTGATTCTTGCAATGGCCGACAAAGATTGGAGCAAATTTACGTTGACTGAAGACATGAAAGATTATCTTTATGAAACCTATAAGGATAGCTGGAAGCCAGGAGATGAGGTGTCTGATGAAATGTTGGACACCTTATGGAACTATGCTATGGTGGAAGGTTAGCACATTGTTGCATTGTTATTGTTTATAGTTAAATTTAGAGTAAATGATTTGAGTTGACCTTTTTTTGATCATCTGCTCCATCTTATTTTAACAGTTCTCAAAAAAGGACCTAGTAAGGAATTTCCTACCATTCAAGCTGTGTTGGGTCACACCTCAAAACCCATGGAGGGAAAGCTAGCAGATGAGAAGAAAGGTATGCATTTTGGTATTTATTTAAAATGGCCAACCTTGAGAATGTGTTTACACCATTTTGATGTTCATTTGCCCTTTTGTTGTGGCTCTAATGAAATGATTTTTAGGTTAGTTTATGATTTACCTAAGTGTTTATCCAGTTTGATTTTAGCAAGTCAAACTGCATTACTCAAAGTGCAAATGGTGTTTCACTTTAGCAATTAAGGGGCTTTGTATTTGACCTAATGAGTGCCCATTGTCTAGTGTAGCCTTTTAGGGGGTGTTTGAATGTCTAAAAAATAGAGTTAGCATATTGGTTGGATATATGTATTAAATCTAACCTGTGTTAACTTATTATGTTTCAGATGAGCATCAGGATAAGGTTTATGACAGTAGGCTTCAAAACCTTGAGAAGAAGATTTCCATCTTTGAGAAAAGGATGGAACCAATTGAGGAGGTGTACTTTTACCGAGGAGATTACGGATTTGGGAGTGAAAAAGCCACTCAAGAAGTGGCTTCTGTTGACAAGAGGATTGAACACCTTGAAAGGAAGCAACAATGGCTTGAAAAGAGGATGCTAAACCTTGAGTATCAGTGCTACTCGAAGGCAATGAAGGGTGTTCCAAGTGAAGAGGAAGTATCCAGTGAAGAGGAATTTTGTACTGCAAAGGATGTTGCAAATGAGGTGATTAGTGTGTCAACTAAAGAGGATGAACCTACTCCAATAATATCCAGGCCTTCCACTTCAAAGAGATTCACAGCTCTGAAAGGTGAAGCTGCTTCAGCTTCAATTGCTGAAGATGTTCCAAAGATATCGAGACCTTCCAATACTCACAAAAGAGGCAGAGCTTCCCTTTCAACTGTTGCACCTGCTCCCAAAAGACCCAGAGGCAGACCTCCTTCATCTTCAAAAACAGGTGGTCAAAAGAATAAAGCTCCATCAACTTCAGGTCCAAGAGGCAAAGCTTCCACTTTAGCTGCTGCACCAGCTCCCAAAAGACCCAGAGGCAGACCTCCTTCTTCTTCAAAAACAGGTGGGCAAAAGAAAAAAGCTCCATCACAAGCTCCTCCATCAACTTTAGCTCAAATAGGCAAGAGGCCACCACCTATGACTGGAGTCGTAATTGGTTTAAGAGCTCGAGATGCTCCGGCTGTTTTATGGTTTTGAAATTGACTTGATGTATGGGTTGTTCTAATTATATGTTTATAAACAATTACTTTTGTTGCTATATTATCTCTTCAATTATAGTTGGATATGCTCCAATTTTGTTGACATTCAGTTATATTTGGAAATGCTCCAAATGTTTAGTTGTAAAAAGTAAGATACTCATCTAGTATTAGTAAATATGCAGGTTTTCTATCTTTTAATCATTTGACTTTTGTTTGTTGGTCGTATTAAGGATTATAAGTCAAGTTATATAAGATTTTGTTATTTGAGTGTTGATTGTAAGTTGACTTATAAAAGTCAGTTAAAGGCATGGGCAGTACCTTTTGATGTTATAAAATGACACATTCAAACAACTTAGTTTGGAAATGCAATTGAATTAGTCAACACATAGAAAATATGTGATTTCAAGTAAGCATAACAAGAAAAAGTTCAAAACACATTGTCTCAAACAATTTGGGTTAATACTGTTGAGAAAAATATTGGTACTGGTGGGTGTATTTAGTACTGGTAGGATATCAAATGTGTAATAAATGTCTATTGAACCTGCGTTTCGTTTGCATTATCAAAACTAGTAGTATACAACGTTCAACAATAAATTACTAAGACGTGTGTCTTTCCCAAAGCAAAAAAAAAACCGTTCAGTTGCCTTACTCAATGGTTATAAATTGGAACATTTGTAAACAACAAACTCATTCAAAACAACTTACATCTATACATTATCAAAAAAAATGGCATCAACATTAACAATTAACGTCCAAGAGAATGAAGCAGAGGTTAACATGCAAGAGAAACCAGGAATGCAACATATGCAAACAAATGACATTGAAGAAAAAGCTTCAATACTTCAACAACTAGAAGAGGCTGAAGAAGAAAGTGAGGAAGTACCAGAACCGACATTTGAAGAAACAATTGATTGGTATTTTAAAGAGAAGATTCAAGTACAGCAAAAAAATTTGATAAAATTTGAAAAACAAGAACAAGCTGCTAGAGAAAAGGCAAGTCGAAAAAGTAAATACACTTGGAAGAAGATGTGGGCATACAGAAAACGCAGAAATATTGCGTCTGAGGAAGAGGAAGACTCATCAGATGATGAGCATTTGGATTATGACAACTTCCATTTGTCATTTGATCCCGAAAAATCTCCCAAGTTTAATTGTTAAGTGTATCATGTAATGTTTATTTTTTGTTGAATAAAAATTTTTATTTAATGTTGAATGAACAAGGCTATTTTGTGTTCTTTACATCATTTGGCTTTTGTTAGTTGGAATTAGTAGCTATAATAACTCTAGTTATATAAGACTTTGTAATTTGCGTGCTGATTGTAAGTTGACTTATAAAAGTCAAATAAAGCCATGGGTGTATTTAGTACTGGTGATAAAATTCACTACGGTTGGGTAACCGTTGGTACTGTTTGGGAATACCCGTTATGCATTAATAACCATTGAGATATTTTTTGTGTATTGGTTCGCATATAGCTTTCACCACATTCGATTATTCATAATCTTTCTTTAATTCATAATAGAAAGAAAAGTTTAATTCATTTGATTTTCCCAAAACCCTAAGTGACATCCATATCATCTCAATTGGGTTTACCAAACACACATACTCTTCTAAACGACCATAACCCAGAACCCTAATCAAAATTTGAACAACCTTAATGGCGATTTTGGAAAATTGTAAGACACATAACATGGTAGCCTACTTACAGAAACCAGAGGGAAGTGATGTGTTCCACCAGATTGTGGATTTTCTCAATAGAAGTTACATAAGGTATGCTATTACACAAAATCCTACTATTTATGTTTCCCAAATCAATCAGTTTTGGCAAACTGCCAAAGTCAAAACACTTGCTAATGGAGAAAAAGAGATAACTGCTACAGTTGATGGCATATTCATGGCTATTACTGACTCATCTGTTAGGAGGCATCTGAAACTATCAGACAATGGGGGTATTAGTTCATTGCCAAATGATGAAATATTTCAAAATCTTTACTATACGGGGTATGGGTTAACTTTTGATAACTTAACTTTTCAAAAACCACAATTCCCTCCTCAATGGAGATTTCTCATTCATACCGTACTACATTGTTTAAGTCCAAAGAAAACTTGTTGGGAACAATTTAGTAGCAACATAGCAACTGCTATTGTTTGCTTGGCCACAAAAAGGAAGTTTAACTTTTCAAAATTGATTTTTGATGATATGGTGAAAAATGTGAAAAGCAAATACAAATTTTTAATGTATCCAAGATTTATTCAAATTATTTTGAACAAACACAAGAAACGGCTTCAACCTCACAAAACCATTCTTAAAACTCCTACCCTTAGTCAAAAGGTTTTTAGGAATATGAGGACGCTTTGTGTGGGTTATAATGGGAGACAAGCACCACTGTTTTTATCAATGATTGTTCCACCACTCGAGGGTCAAGGATCTGCAACCCAAGTTGAGTCTCATGACACACCCATTAGTGGTCCATCATCATCAGAACCTCAAGTTACAAAGACATTTACGAGAAGAATCAGAAATGAATATGTGGTACCTCAGCCCATATCTCCAACTGAACCAAATGTAGCAGATGAGCCTATCTGTGAGACAATGCTGCGGGCTGCCACTACACTCACAGGCTTAGAAGCTGGGCAGGCCAGTGGTAAGAATGATAACACCCAACCCATGGAAACATCTAATGATCCAAGTTCTCCTGATGGTGCTTCAGGTGATGCAAACCCCATGCCGCATGATACAATGGGGGATATGTCTCATGGTTCCTCTGTCCCAAAACTGAACACAGGTGGAAGTGATGTAGGTAGTCCGAAGTACAAAGAGTTGATGGATATTTGTACAAAATTGTCAGACAGAGTTTCTGGGTTGGAGGAAAACTTGAAGAATACAAAGCAACTTTATGCTCATGCTTATACCAAGTTGATTCAAAAAGTAAAGAAGTTACGCCAAAAACTGAAGGACAGTAAAGGTAAGAGGAAATCAACCATTGTGGATTGTGATAGTTCAGAAGATTTGGAGGATGTTTCAAAACCGATGAAGTTTGATGAGTGTGCAGAGAGTCATGGTGCAGATACTGCTAAAGATCTTGTTAAACATATTGGTACTGGTGGCGGATCTGTTTGTACTGCTAGTACTCCTAACGTTGATGAAACAGCGGCACACATATTAGTTCATATCAGAGACAATCCTATTAAAGATCTACTCAAGAATATTAAAAACAAAGATATTGCAAAGAAAGCAGAAGCAAAAAAGAATAAACCACAAACTCAAGCACAGTTGATGAGCTGTATGAAGAGATATCTCATTAATCAAGATCATTGGACTGCAAGTAAACTCAAAGGCAAATCCCTTGACGAAATTGTAAAGCTACACAATATCGCCAAAAGGAAGGTTGCCAAGTTTATTCCAATGCATTTAGAAGAAGAAAGTACAAGATTTAAGAGAGGTGGTTCACACTGATTCGTGTGAAAACCAATTATATAATATCTAGTATAGTATCGAAGTGATCCGCGTAAAATACAGATCACCCGAGTCGTTTCCCAGTGAAGGCGAATGAAATCGAGAATACCGATTCGTGAAACCGTGAATTGAAAAGTGAAATAGTGAAAATAGCAATCAAGATATTTAAGTAATCTCAAACAATTATGAAATATGCAAAGATTACAAGCTAATAATGCACCAAAGTCAAAAACGTAAAAACGGAAATACAACCGCGTTATTTAAAACGCGACTTTTATTGAAAAGTGATCCTACGAATGTAAAACAATTTTCTAAAAATCTTAAACTATTAAAAAGAATTTTAAGAAAAAGAAAAATATTTTTTGACTTTTTATTTATTTTCTATGAATTAATTTTGATTTTTGAAATTTAAATTGAATTAAAAATAAGGAAAAATAGAAAAATAAAGTGGAAAATTGAAAATTTAATTCTAAAAATTCTAAAATATTATAAAAGATTTTCTAAAAATATTTTTGTATTTTTCACAACATTTTCTGAATTTTTATTGATTTTTGGTAATTAAAAACTATTTAAAAATTGATAAAATCAAAAAGAAATTAATAAAAATAGTAAAAAGGTTTGGAAAAATCTGGAAAAATTCCAGAAATTCTAAAATAATAAAAAGAACTCAAAATAAAAATTTGAAGTGAAAATGAAAAGTTTAAGTGCTTATTTTAGTGAAACTGCTTATTCATAAGTGCTTATTTATAAGCACTTGTGAACCAAACACTATGAAACTCTGAACACAGTCTTAAAATGATTAAAGAAGCTCAGTTATGCAGAATATGATCAAGTATAGACACTAAATTCCACAGATTCAACAATTATTATGCAATAAGCTCACAATAAGCTCCAAACTTATTATCAGAATAAGCAAAAACAGAAATAGTAGCAAAGATGTGGTACCAAACACAACTACAACTCAGAATATCAATCAATTTGCAATATCAATCAACTCAAATAAAATGCAGGCCTATATTACCAAACAGTTCTCAGTCTCAATCAGGCAACTCCAATGGATCCTTAGCTGTTGAAATAAGATCTAAATTCCAAAGTTAAATAAGCAAAACCAAGACTGACCAACAGAGATTTAGTATTAAACCAATTTATAACCAAAAACTTATGTGTAATAACTAAAAACAAGCTCACTTCAGCAGACTTTGATCTAATTACTATGCAACTATTGACTATGAAAAATGCAATCTCATTTTGACTTTTTCCAAATTCAAACCACTAAATTTACTTTGATTAATAGTTATAAGCTAAATTCAAACTATATTAAGCTATTTTAATCTAATATGTAGCTATCTCTAAAATTATACTAACAGATTATACACTATACTATCAGTTACTTAATATATGCAATCTATTTTGACTATTTGTGAAATGACCTACTCAATTTTATGGTTTAACTGACTATTACTATTCTAAAGCAACCTAAATGTGACAATGGGAAAGCATCACAACATCAACAAAACTCAACTGATAATAAATCCAAACACTCTCTTATTCTACCAATTACACTATAACTCTAATTTATATCACACTAAACTACTCCAATTAATTCAAACTCAAGTCTGAAACACTATAAAACAGCTAAACAACAGTAAACTGCAACTAAATCATTCAGCAATGCAACCTTTCAAACCTATTGTTGTAACAGAAACTCAAACATTCATCAATAAACAAAGATCCACTATTACTGACAAACCTCCATAACTACTCATCAACTACAATAACAAATCAGATGAATCAAAAGAAATAACAAGCTCAAAATCAGCAGCTAGTTATGACCAGATCATATGAACTCAGAACACAATCCACACATATGACAGATAACTCAGATCAAGTATCAACTCAACAATAATTCACAATGAAACAGTAACTCAACAAAAGCCACAACTAAACTCAGATTTACAAACTAACAGATCTAGCTAAGATGATAAAACAGAAATTAATCAAACTCAAATATCACAAACAACAGTCTCAGCTTAAACTACAACAATAGCAGCAATCTAATTATCAATGTAACAGTAACATATTTCAAATCAGAAATTGAGACTTACAAAGCTTTTCAATCCAGCCAAACAGGATTGATTCACTTAGCTAGCCTATCTCTAGGGTAGGCTGAGACCATCCCAATCTATCTCAACATACCACAATATCTCATCAACCACTTGATCAAACTCTGTCTTTGAATGATATTGATTAATGACTCAAATATAACTCCACTAATAAGCTAGAAAGCGCAAATGGAATATTAAAAAGGAAAATAAGCTCAACTGTAAGCTTTTACTAGATATTTTGTAGACTTTTATTTATTTATTTTTTATTTTTCTGTTTTTTTTATGAATTTTATTTTTTATGTAAAAGTATAATGAAACAGGATAAGAGAAATGGTTTGAGATATTAGTTAACTAAAATAAGCTGAAAACTAAGATGTTAAAGTAGAATAAGCATTATAAAAATGAACAATAAGCTGAGATTAATGGAAAGAAAAACTTTTATTAAAATCAAAAATTACATCAACTAATCTATATTACAACTCAAACTTAATTTTGACAGCATAACAATACCTAAAAACTACACACTCATTATGCTAAAATAGAGACCTATATATAGGAGAGGAGTGAGTGAGGGGGTCTGATTTCCATGCTGGCAATCCACAACTATCTGTGCTTCTTGATATCATCTATCAACCCTTGGATCAAATTGTGTTTCTTCATTTGGATTATAGCCCTTGGATCAAAATCAGTGAGGTGACTTGGCCAATCAGCTGCTTCCATCTGTCCCCTCCTCGTGTGTAATACTCTCTGACTTGTCAGCAGAATCCAAGGAGCGTTTGTGACGCGTCTCAACCAATACTCTTCTGCCAAGTGTCCGTGAAATCTACTCACACTCTCTCTGACACATGTCTGACACGTGAGGTGTCTTCTAGAAGCTCTAATGAGTGGTTCATGATGATTAATTTCAATGGCATGAATCAATTTGAAAATTGGTTGTGAATTAGGGTTCATATGTATGAGGTGGTTCTGGGAATTTTGGGGGAAATGGGAAAGGGCTCGTTTGTTTATTTTTATGTGTATTTGACTATGTTGACCATGTATATAATACTTTGACCGAAGGTGTAGGGTATGGGCCGGGTCATAGGATTAGTAATGTTGGGCTTTAGGTTTTGTGACTTTGGACTTGGGCTTGATATTAGAATTTAGGTTTAGTAAAATTCAAGGATTACTTATGACATTTCTGAATTTGCAAGGACCATTCTTACCATTTTCCATAAAATAAATCCAAGAGCTTTTGTTGACTTAAAATGATTCTTCAAGGATTAATTTGAAAATTGAGCATAAATCTGATCCGTAATCGAGAAATCCTTCCGCAGCTTCGGCTTTTGTCCTCTTTTCCACTCCCGTGCTCGTGTTGTTGATTTTCCATGATTTTTTTTTGCCCATTTCTTTCATATCCGTACCTGCATTCACATAAACACAAAAACACAACGTATTTGGCATTTTAAAGTCGGCTTTTGGTCATTTTGGTCCGGTATTTGGTAAATAAAAGGTGTGTAAATTAATACACACCAAAATCCCCCAGACTAAGGTATTATCGTGTCCTCACGCAATGTGATCAATTCACGCTTTTGGGATAAATAATTTCAAAACTCTTTTTACTAACTTTGAAAAGTAGCAAGGAGGTTCGAAAGAAGTAATAAAATCATTTATTCCCGAAAACGCTCCGTTTTCCAAAATTTTCCTTTTTATTCCTTTATTCCACTTAGACTTTCTATTTTTGTACTTTCCTTATTTTTCACACTTGTGACGGTTTGTTGAACTTTCATTATTTTGCAATAATTATTAGGGTCAACGAGTAGAAACACTTTTCATGGAAAAGTGACCATACGGATAAAAATCCTCATCCTTGATTTTTCACAAGTCCCCAAACTAAGCGTACAAACGAGATCACAGCTTATCTATAAGTTAGATGCTAACACTACTCATAATAGTTACTTGTGGAAACTCCTTACTCCCATATCCTAGGTTTTGTATCTCAATATTTTATTTTGTTGAGAAATGAATTGCTTCGTATTTTCTCGTTTCAATAATTTTTAGTCCGATAGTGATACCTAAGTTAAAACGATAAGTAGTTATTCATTTTCTCTTAAGAACCACTGCAATAGAAATTCGGTCCACATCAAAGAATTTTGGTACATACAATATCATAAATATAAGTTGCGGAGTACTACACGTGCACCTCATGTGTCCAATTCAGAATCATCCACATGTACCTCACGCGCCAACAACTTATTTACATTCAAGCTCTTATTCATCAGAACTTTCAACTTTCATTTTTTTTTTCATTTTTCACTTTTCTCATATTTTTCATACTTTCTCATATTTTTCACTTTTTTTTTTTCTTTCTTGACTTTTCTCATAACATCAATGGAAGCTTATCGGGTAGCTCCAAAACCACATAGATAATTAACTTTTGACTTTTGATTTTTTCACTTTTTGCTTTTATTTTTGATGTTCCTTGATATATACCCAACTTTTAAAGCAAAAATTCTCTTAAGAAAACAAAGAACTAAATATTATTCAAACCGAAATACCACTAATTAACCTAGAACATCTATTATATATGGGTGACGTTTCTGATGGGAGTAAAAAGCCACAAGTACCTCTCATGAGCTCTAAAGAGAACAACTACTCCATGTTTAGCATCTAATTTCTAAATAAACTCTATCATTTCTCGCTCTTCGCAATTTAAGATTCCAAATAATGAAACCAGCGAATACTTAGCCGATAATCAGCCACGCATATATAAAGTCAGTTACGGAAACTTGCAAATTCTAGAAAAAGAATTCGCGTTTTCTAGCTCCTGATGTAAAAGACTAGCGAAAGCTTTTAAGCTGCGCATGTATAAAGTCAAGTACGGGAACTTGCAGATTCTTAAGAAAGAATTCGCATTTTATAGCTCCTTGTGTACAAAACTAGCACAAGCTTATGTGATTATCATTGGTTAAGGGAACAAGCTAGGGCTCAACACGCCCGGTCAAGTCAAAATATTTATTCCTACTCTCGCCAGCAAGAAAGTCAACAAGGTGTCAAAACACTTATTTAAACTTTATTATATTTTTGCACAACTTTTTCAACTTTTTCTCATTTTTTTGTGCTTTTTCATTCATTTTACTTCAAAATTTTTGAAATTTTCAATTTTTTCAATTTTTTTATTTTTGGTGGAAAAACGGAGTTGCAAGAGTGCACGACATTGTGAAAAATTCAAGGTTAAAATCGAATCGAAGATTCACCCTCCCCCAGACTAGAATGAAACATTGTCCTCAATGATTTACGGGTAAAGGTAATCCTAACAAAATTCTAGGCCGTTTATTAATTATGCCAAAGAAAACGTTAGTCGATAAGATTCACGGATATAGGATTTCCAAAAAGCACCGATGAATGAAACTCGAGCGAAGAGAATATAACGAGCACGAGAGTCATCATAAATCGCGGACAATCCTAACAAACATCACAAACAATCACGGAAAACAAGAGTAGAAGAGGCACCCCCTCCTCTCGTTATTTGTTAGAAAATAGAAAATAAGAAGATGAAATTGGATAAGCATGGGTTGCCACCCACGAAGCACTTTGTTTTTGATTTTCGAGTCACGTAGCTTGACTCGATCCCCGAATTCAATTTGTCCTTGGGGAAAAACCGTGGAAAAATAATCTCACTCGAGCTTTCATTCAAAATTATTTTGAAAAACATATGATTTATTTGAAAGTTCCATCCCGAAGAGATAACCGATGGTATTTTAATAGTGAAAACTTTTAAAAACGATACCAGGGTCAAAAACAACATCCTCACTACCCACGGAGTGAAGGATAAGAGAAACCACACCAAATGTTACAAATGGCAAGAAGGTCATGATAACAATCTTGAAAAATTCATCATCATCAAAAGAAAATTTCATAATTGGGATAAAATCTTCATTAAAACTCTCATTTTAAACACACCACCCGGATCATGATCAACTTCAAGATCAAAACTGAATCTTTCCTATTCAGGTTTAGAAAACTCTTCAATTTTATATTCGGATTCACCAAAACGAAATGACTCAAACTCCGGAAGAGAGATAAAAGCATGAGAAGTGGTACTGCCACGACTCGTCTCTTCCGAGTGATCGGTATCAAAATGAAAAGCTTCATACGTCGTATCAGAAAAATCAGGAAGATAAATGGGATTGCCACTTATTTCTTCAGTCGTAAAGGTAAAACTCTCAAAATCTGGTAAAAATTCCTCGAGCTCGGGCTCCAGAGGATCGTCAATTGTAAGCTCAATCTTCGTCTTAACATTATCCGGAGGGATTGACGGTTCATCGTTCAACAAATTGTCAAGAAAAATAAAATCCCCCTCCGAATCAAAGTAAGATTCGCCAGTCTCAGAAATCGGAATCGTTTCAATAGCAAGAAATTCATCGACCTCTTCCCAAAAAGAATCAAATTCCTTAGTCGAAGGAAATGATGGGGAAGAGTCGGAGACGAAAGTTTTTACAAAATCATCAAAGGAATAATCGCTAACATCAACGCTTTTGACGGAGTACTTCTTCAATTTCGAAGCATCAGCTTTAAAAATCATTATATCGTCATCATGTCGTAAAGTTAAAGTATCCTCAAAATGATCTACTAGGGCTTTAGCGGTTCGTAAAAACGGTTGCCCTAGTATTAGAGGAACTCTCGGATCAGCTTCAAAATTGACAACAACAAAATCTTCCGGAAAAGTACATGAATTCACACGAACAAAAACATCTTTAGCAATTCCAACTGGATGAGTTATCGATCGATTAGCAAGCTCTAAAGTCATTCTCGTCGGTTTAAGAGCCCCCATTCCAAGTTGTTCATAGATCGATAATGGCATGAGGTTAATACTCGCACCTGAATCGGCCAGGGCGTTACAAACTTCTTGATCTTTCAATGAACAAGGAATGAGAAACTTTCCCGAGTCACCAAGCTTTTCGGGAAGCTTCTTGAGAAGAATCGCTGAACATTGAGCATTTATCGGCGTTTCGGCTAATTCAAGTAATTTCTCTTTATTACTTATGAGGTTTTTGAACGTGGAAGCAAATTTTGGCATGTATACGAGAGCATCCATAAAACTTATATCAAAGTGCAATTTTTGAAAAATATCCAGAAATTTTTCCATTTGTTTTTTAGACTTTGCACGGAGCTCTTCATCGTTAAATCGTGACGGATAAAGCAAGTTAGACTTGTATTTCACATTATTTTCAAAAACGACTTTTTCTTTATCTTTTGACTTTTGGACAACCGGAGGTTGGACGTTTTCGGAACCTCCATTATTAATAGGAGGAACCGGGTCCTTTGTCGCCTCGGTCTCACAGTCCACTACCTTAGGCGGAGACGAAGAAGAAGAGGTAGTAGGAGCTGTGGGTCCATCATATTTAGCACCACTGCGAGTCGTGATCGCCTTAACTTCGCCCCTCGGGTTTGCGATCGTGTTTCTTGGCAAAGAAGTAATACCCGAACCCGAGGGTCGATCATTTAAACGTTTATTAATATCACTGATTTGATTTGCAAACAACCGTGTTAACTCTTTATATTTTGCCATAAAAGATTGTTGATTTTGAATCAATTGCTTAATCAAATCTTCCGTGGGCGACGAATTTTGAATAACACCATGATTTTGATTATTATTGAAATTCTGCCCACGGTTTTGGAAATTACCATGATTTTGATTTCCATGATTAGCTTTCTGAAAATTCCCAGGGTTTCCAAAGTTTTGTTGGTTTTGAAAATTCCCTTGAGGCGGGCCTTGATTGTAATTACCTTGATAACCCCGGTTTTGATTATACCCTTGATTATGATTTTGAAAACCGTTATTAGCGCGACTCTGATTTTGATTTCCTTGATTATTACGATTCACAACATTATGATTCTGGTTGACTTGATTGACTTGGTTTTGTTGTTAAAGAACGGGTGGTCCAAGATAATGAGGAGAACGGTAGCTGAGGAGATTACGGTCTCCTTGAGGTTGTGGATAACCGTTGTTACCCGCGTTTGCAGCATACGCATTCTCACGAGAAAAGGCACCGGTGGCCGGACATTCATAATACAAATGTGGACCACCACAAGTCTCACAACCATGACTAACCACATTGACCTGATGGTTTGGTTTTTCAATAGACATTGCATCAACTTTCTTTGTTAAAGCCACAATCATATTTACCAATTCATCATTATTTTTACCATTATTAGACACTTGAGGTTTATTCCTTGACATTCTTACATGAGCTTTATTCTCAATTATCATGAAAGCATCATTCGTGTTCCTAGCCAACAAGTTACCACCCGCAGCAGAGTTGTGTGAGTCTTGGTCAGCATGGCATAACCCATTATAGAAAGTATCAATCTGCTGAAGGTCGGTGAACCCATGGTTCGGACATTTCTCCTTCAAATCTTTGAATCGGTCCCAAGCTTCACTAAACGTTTCATCAAAGGCTTGTTGGAAACGAAAGATTTGAGAACGTAGGTTAGAAGTTTTAGAGGGAGGATAGAAATAATTCACAAACTTGGAAGCGAGATCATTCCAAGTGTGAATCAAATTAGGCGGTTCCTTTTCCAGCCAAGTCCGGGCTGCTCCTTTTAAGGAGAAAGGAAATAACTTCAATTTCACCACATCGTGAGGAACTTGGTTCATTCTTATGGTCTCAGCGATGTCCGTGAAATTTCTGATGTGAGCATAGGGGTCTTCATGATCGAACCCGTGAAAAGATATACCCGTGATCAAATTGAGTAATCCGTTATTGATCTCAAAGTTGGCATTAATGTCCGGAATCACAATAGCTCTCCTCACACCATTGAATGGTGATTGGAGTTGTTCTTCCATCGGACGTGGATCAAATGTCGGTTGTTGTCCCATCGGCGGGATAACATTATGCTGCGGACCACCCATCGGCGGGGGTCCGTTTTGTTCGTTTTGGTTCATCTCCTCGTCGTCAAGGAAATGAACCCGACTCGTATGTCGTAAAACCCGCTCGGGGTTAGAGAACGGAGACGTAAGACTCTCAAAAGAAGAACGGGTGTGCATACACCACAAGCAAAATCAAAAAGAAAAGAGAAAAGAAAATCTTTTTGTTTTTTATATTTTTATCACAAAAACTTTTTTATTTCTTTTGTTTTTCTTTTCTTAAAACGTAACGTTAATTGAAAACCGTTTCTTTCAAAAACCACTCGCGACGGGACGGGAGAGAAGAATGGATCTCTCTTCAGCTAGCAATTTAATGTCTTAGCTATCTGTATTTCCCGCTTATTCGGTTGTAGTAATTGAAATAATCCGATAAACAACTAATTTACGTTTTCATTATATTGTGAGACTTTTTTTAGTTTACAACGCCCTTCCTTTCGGTCGAGTCGAGGCTGTAACTTTTATTATATTTTTGGTATTTTGTAAACACTTTAGGAAAAGTGTTTTGAATTTTTCAATTTTTATAGAAATATATATACAAAATAGAGGAAGGCTTAACAAATATATATACAAAATGGTCTCAGGGATGTCCGTGAAATTTCTGATGTGAGCATAGGGGTCTTCATGATCGAACCCGTGAAAGGATATACCCGTGATCAAATTGAGTAATCCGTGATTGATCTCAAAGTTGGCATTAATGTTCGGAATCACAATAGCTCTCCTCACACCATTGAATGGCGATTGGAGTTGTTCTTCCATCGGACGTGGATCAAATGTCGGTTGTTGTCCCATCGGCGAGATAACATTGTGCTGCGGACCACCCATCGGCGGGGGTCCGTTGTGTTCGTTTTGGTTCATCTCCTCGTCGTCAAAGAAATGAACCCGACTCGTATGTCGTAAAACCCGCTCGGGGTTAGAGAACGGAGACGTAAGACTCTCAAAAGAAGAACGGGTGTGCATACACCACAAGCAAAATCAAAAAGAAAAGAGAAAAGAAAATCTTTTTGTTTTTTATATTTTTATCACAAAAACTTTTTTATTTCTTTTGTTTTTCTTTTCTTAAAACGTAACGTTAATTGAAAACCGTTTCTTTCAAAAACCACTCGCGACGGGACGGGAGAGATGAATGGATCTATCTTCAGCTAGCAATTTAATGTCTTAGCTATCCGTATTTCCCGCTTATTCGGTTGTAGTAATTGAAATAATCCGATAAACAACTAATTTACGTTTTCGTTATATTGTGAGACTTTTTTTGGTTTACAACGCCCTTCCTTTCGGTCGAGTCGAGGCTGTAACTTTTATTATATTTTTGGTATTTTGTAAACACTTTAGGAAAAGTGTTTTGAATTTTTCAATTTTTATAGAAATATATATACAAAATAGAGGAAGGCTTAACAAAACACGATTTTTCAAAACGATATTCAAAAATTCACTTCGACCTTCCCTGGCAGCGGCGCCAAAAATTGATTCGTGTGAAAACCAATTATATAATATATAGTATAGTATCGAAGTGATCCGCGTAAAATACGGATCACCCGAGTCGTTTCCCAGTGAAGGCGAATGGAATCGAGAATACCGATTCGTGAAACCGTGAATTGAAAAGTGAAATAGTGAAAATAGCAATCAAGATATTTAAGTAATCTCAAACAATTATGAAATATGCAAAGAGTACAAGCTAATAATGCACCAAAGTGAAAAACATAAAAACGGAAATGCAACCGCGTTATTTAAAACGCGACTTTTATTGAAAAGTGATCCTATGAATGTAAAACAATTTTCTAAAAATCTTAAACTATTAAAAATAATTTTAAGAAAAAGAAAAATATTTTTTTGACTTTTTATTTATTTTCTATGAATTAATTTTGATTTTTGAAATTTAAATTGAATTAAAAATAAGGAAAAATAGAAAAATAAAGTGAAAAATTGAAAATTTAATTCTAAAAATTCTAAAATATTATAAAAGATTTTCTAAAAATATTTTTGTATTTTTCACAACATTTTCTGAATTTTTATTGATTTTTGGTAATTAAAAACTATTTAAAAATTGATAAAATCAAAAAGAAATTATGAAAAATAGTAAAAAGGTTTGGAAAAATCTGGAAAAATTTCAGAAATTCTAAAATAATCAAAAGAACTCAAAATAAAATTTGAAGTGAAAATGAAAAGTTTAAGTGCTTATTTTAGTGAAACTGCTTATTCACAAGTGCTTATTTAAGCACTTGTGAACCAAACACTATGAAACTTTGAACACAGTCTTAAAATGATTAAAGAAGCTCAGTTATGCAGAATATGATCAAGTATAGACACTAAATTCCACAGATTCAACAATTATTATGCAATAAGCTCACAATAAGCTCCAAACTTATGATCAGAATAAGCAAAACAGAAACAGTAGCAAAGATGTGGTACCAAACACAACTACAACTCAGAATATCAATCAATTTGCAATAACAATCAACTCAAATAAAATGCAGGCCTATATTACCAAACAGTTCTCAGTCTCAATCAGGCAACTTCAATGGATCCTTAGCAGTTGAAATAAGATCTAAATTCCAAAGTTAAATAAGCAAAACCAAGACTGACCAACAGAGATTTAGTATCAAACCAATTTATAACCAAAAACTTATGTGTAATAACTAAAAACAAGCTCAGTTCAGCAGACTTTGATCTAATTACTATGCAACTATTGACTATGAAAAATGCAATCTCATTTTGACTTTTTCCAAATTCAAACCACTAAATTTACTTTGATTTATAGTTATATGCTAAATTCAAACTATATTAAGCTATTATAATATAATATGTAGCTATCTCTAAAATTATACCAACATATTATACACTATACTATCAGTTACTTAATATATGCAATCTATTTTGACTATTTGTGAAATGACCTACTCAATTTTATAGTTTAACTGACTATTATATTCTAAAGCAACCTAAATGTGACAATGGGAAAACATCACAACATCAACAAAACTCAGCTGATAATAAATCCAAACACTCTCTTATTCTACCAATTACACTATAACTCTAATTTATATCACACTAAACTACTCCAATTAATTCAAACTCAAGTCCGAAACACTATAAAACAGCTAAACAACAGTAAACTGCAACTAAATCATTCAGCAATGCAACCTTTCAAACCTATTGTTGTAACAGAAACTCAAACATTCATCAATAAACAAAGATCCACTATTACTGACAAACCTCCATAACTACTCATCAACCACACTCACAAATCAGATGAATCAAAAGAAATAACAAGCTCAAAAGCAGCAGCTAGTTATGACCAGATCATATGAACTCAGAACACAATCCACACATATGACAGATAACTCAGATCAAGTATCAACTCAACAATAATTCACAATGAAACAATAACTCAACATAAGCCACAACTAAACTCAGATTTACAAACTAACAGATCTAGCTAAGATGATAAAACAGAAATCAATCGAACTCAAATATCACAAACAACAGTCTCAGCTTAAACTACAACAATAGCAGCAATCTAATTATCAATGTAACAGTAACATATTTGAAATCAGAAATTGAGACTTACAAAGCTTTTCAATCCAGCCAAACAGGATTGATTCACTTAGCTAGCCTATCTCTAGGATAGGCTGAGACCATCCCAATCTGTCTCAACACACCACAATATCTCATCAACCACTTGATCAAACTCTGTCTTTGAATGATATTGATTAATGACTCAAATATAACTCCACTAATAAGCTAGAAAGCTCAAATGGAATGTTAAAAAGGAAAATAAGCTCAACTGTAAGCTTTTACTAGATATTTTGTAGACTTTTATTTATTTATTTTTTATTTTTCTGTTTTTTTTATGAATTTTATTTTTTATGTAAAAGTATAATGAAACAGGATAAGAGAAATGGTTTGAGCTATTAGTTAACTAAAATAAGCTGAAAACTAAGATGTTAAAGTAGAATAAGCAGTATAAAAATGAACAATAAGCTGAGATTAATGGAAAGAAAATCTTTTATTAAAATCAAAAATTACATCAACTAATCTATATTACAACTCAAACTTAATTTTGACAGCATAACAATACCTAAAAACTACACACTCATTATGCAAAAATAGAGACCTATATATAGGAGAGGAGTGAGTGAGGGGGTCTGATTTCCATGCTGGCAATCCACAACTATCTGTGCTTCTTGATATCATCTATCAACCCTTGGATCAAATTGTGTTTCTTCATTTGGATTATAGCCCTTGGATCAAAATCAGTGAGGTGGCTTGGCCAATCAGCTGCTTCCATCTGTCCCCTCCTCATGTGTAATACTCTCTAACTTGTCAGCAGAATCCAAGGAGCGTTTGTGACGCGTCTCAACCAATACTCTTCTGCCAAGTGTCCGTGAAATCTACTCACACTCTCTCTGACACATGTCTGACACGTGAGGTGTCTTCTAGAAGCTCCAATGAGTGGTTCATGATGATTAATTTCAATGGCATGAATCAATTTGGAAATTGGTTGTGAGTTAGGGTTCATATGTGTGAGGTGGTTCTGGGAATTTTGGGGGAAATGGGAAAGGGCTCGTTTGTTTATTTTTATGTGTATTTGACTATGTTGACCATGTTGACCATGTATATAATACTTTGACCGAAGATGTAGGGTATGGGCCGGGTCATAGGATTAGTAATGTTGGGCTTTAGGTTTTGTGACTTTGGACTTGGGCTTGATATTAGAATTTAAGTTTAGTAAAATTCAAGGATTACTCATGACATTTCTGAATTTGCAAGGACCATTCTTGCCATTTTCCATAAAATAAATCCAAGGGCTTTTGTTGACTTAAAATGATTCTTCAAGGATTAATTTGAAAATTGAGCATAAATCTGATCCGTAATCGAGAAATCCTTCCCCAGCTTCGGCTTTTGTCCTCTTTTCCACTCCCGTGCTCGTGTTGTTGATTTTCCATGATTTTTTTTGCCCATTTCTTTCATATCCGTACCTGCATTCACATAAACACAAAAACACAACGTATTTGGCATTTTAAAGTCGGCTTTTGGTCATTTTGGTGCGGTATTTGGTAAATAAAAGGTGTGTAAATTAATACACACCACACACATAGAAGCAAAGTCTTGTAAGAAGCAAAAAACGTTTGTTGCTGGCCAAGAGAAACAATATTTGAGTGAAGATCAGATTCATCATATGATGCAAATTGTTCCATATGACGGTATGAATGCAGAAGCTTTACAAGCCAAATATCCAATCATTGACTGGGAGATCTACACTGATGAATTTGGAAAATACTGGAAGATAATAAGATGTGGAAATCGTTCTGAGGTATACAAACACTTGCAAGATATGATGAAAGCATTTGACAGGGAAGATTTGGTCAAGCTATGGAGTTTAGTAACTGAGAGGTTCAAGTTAACAGAGATAGCTGATGACAAGGAAAAAATGCTATAGGTTGAATTGAATAGGCTTTTTGAACCAGATAAAGATGACAAATTGTGAAAGTTTAATGCAGATGAAGCGTCATTGAAATGGATATTGTATGATACATGTGGAGTTCACCATGTGTCTACAAAAGCTGAAACTGACATATACATGCTGGTGGAGAAAGAATACCCATTGCCAACACATGCTCTCAGTGTGATGTTATCTGTAAAGTTGACTGTCGAAGAAGATACTCAGATGGAAAAAGACCTGGTTACGAAAATCTTCATACAGTCTGAAAGTTATGTTTAGAAATGATCAAACAGTATGAAAGTTATGTTTGTAAATGTTTAAACAATATGAAAGTAACATATTTGTGTCTTGTTAGCTTTCATTTTAAATGGTATGAATTATGTTTGTGGAAATTATTAAGTATTTATTCTTTTGTAATATTACATATTGCTCCAATGCGTTTCACAATTAAATTGACTTTTCAAAGTCAATTAAAGCCATGACCAATATTGGGTATATCATTTCATGGTTCATTATGTAGAACATACAATTAGTCAACAGATACACAATAACTTATTTTCATTAAGCATAATAGGTGAGTACAAAAGACATTAACTGAAGCAACCCATAACAACCACACCCAAGGCATAAGAACCTGATACTAAACATAAAAACACCCATTGGTTACCAAATCCTTCTTGTCACCAGCATACACCCTTTTCCTCTTCAGAGGCCTTCCATTAGATTCCACCTGTTCACCAACAACAGCTTCAGGAGTAACAACTTCATCAACAACAATTTCATGATTAACTCTTGGCACATTAACTGCACCATTAGTTAGTTTGACAAGTGTGCTGTCTAAGGTTTCATTCCAATCTGCCCATGCCTTGATTGGACAAACCTTTTGATGTCTAACCTTGTTTTCCAGCATGTCAACTTGTTCCCTTAAGTTTTTTTATGGCATTCAGCAGATTATTGAACTTGTGGCATTCATGAATCCTGTTCAACCATAGCTCAGTGAAGTTGAGTGGATCGTCACCGCCCTCATCAAACCATTCAGGGAGATGGTCAACAACATCTTCGATAAATGCCAGCATTGATGCCCATTTTGTTCTTGATTGTTCCATTTGGGAGTTGTGGGTTGCAATGAACAGACTGATTTTCTTTTCAGCCATATGGAATTGTTGGATGCAAATGGATAGGGCAATGGGCCATGTTTTATAGGTACAACTGAGAGTTGTCATTGGCATGGTGGTTTGGCGGGAAAAATGCCCAAAGGACTAACATAGAATGAGTATTTGGAGGACTAATGGTAAAACAAGGTCAGTAATTCAGGGACTAAACACACACTCTGTGAGGTAGTAAGAATTGGCGGGGAAATTAAAAAGCCCGACAAATGAATATTATTTGAACCCTTTTATCTCGTTTTAGGTCCCTGATTTGGGAAAACATTTTGCACATATAGTCCCCGTTTAGAAAATCGCTTTATAGGCCCTCACAAACACCAACATAAAGGACAGTATAAATTGGCAACAAGGTTCTTGCTGTCATGGAAAACGACAACAACATGAGTAACTCACCCCGTGCTTCATCAGGTCACCAGAATGATGAAATTTCCGGCCAAGATCCTGTTAGGATCATACCGGGTCCTGCGGGTGTCTATCAAAGGGCGAAGCTATGTAAATTAGAGGAAACTCGGCTAGGTGGAGACGTGCCTATAATTTCCACACAAGAGTATATGAGGAAAGTTGTTGAAGACGTGGGTGAGGATGAGGATTTTACACGTGGGCCGTGGCTTAGCGCCGTGGACTATGTGAATGCTAATGGGGGGGGGGTTGTAATTGGATGTTTAGGTGATATCAGAAGCTTTATCAATAAGGGGAAAGTTGAACAAGTTGTTGCTATAATAAAGTCGTGCACCCCAAATGCGCTTGGAGATCTTACAGTTACTGTGAAAGATCTCTCAGGTGAAATATCTGGTACAATACATCATAAAATCATTAATGAGGGGAATAATGGAAAGGATATTACTGTAAGAGCTGCTTTGATTCTTCGTAATGTTTCAGTGTTTTCACCAAAATCAGGCTATTATCTTAACATTACCAGGAAAAACTTAGTTAAGGTATTCAAAAAAGACACGCTTCCTGGTTGTAGTGGAATTTTAGAGGAAGAAGAAATAATGAAACTGATGGAAGAAGAAGAAAACGCAGAATTTGAGATGCATGTAGTTGGAAATGTTGTTGATGATGAAATTCAGCAGAGTTTAGATGAAGAAGCATTAAACCTTGTTAGAGGAAGAAGCAGCTTTTGCAAAGGCTGACCAAGAGAGGCTGCAACAAGAAGAAGAGGAGTATAACCTGCTTTGGGGATTGCTTGTGTAAAAAAAACAGAAAATGGTTATATGTTTGTTTTGTTTGAATATCTTGTGTAATTTGTTTCAGTTTAATGAAATGAAATCAATTTTATCATTTCATTCATTTGTGTATAATAACTGTTATGAGCTTCAACTTAAATGTCACCATACATTAAAGAAGGTACTGCTGAAACAAAATGATACTGGTAGAATTAAAGTAGGTGCTGCTACATTCAAAGAGTAAACAAGTCAATGCTTCTCAAATTGGTCAAACAAGATGACCTACACAATCCATCAATGCAGAAGTACTCAGCACAAAAGAATATAGTGGATCTATACTACAGTGTCACATTTGTAATATGTTATCTCTGTGTGCCTTTAAAAAATAAATACAAAGTGTATCTAGCAATTAATTTGACTTTCAACCATCTGTTGAACAAGCATTGAATGTACCATTCAATTTGTTTGACTAATTAAAGTCAAACAACTTACCTACTATAAAAAGCAAGTTAGAGTATTGAGCACACACTTGGTTACATTAAACACATAACACTCAAATAGTAACTAACCCCGATCAAACCCTAAATTTCAAAAAAAAAAAAAAAAAAAAAAAAAAAAAAAAAAAAAAAAAACCAAATCAACACAATGAGCTCCTCTAGCCGTCCAGGTATTTAAACTATAAATTGTTATTTATCATTTGATACATCTTTTGCACCATTTAATTGTTGTTTATCCTGTTTAACATATTTGACCTTGTTTTTAGTGACAACATTTGGGGGTTTTGTTTGCTTGTATGTGTTTACTAACATTAGAAAGACCATAATGTAGTATGATGCCTACATTTGAACACTAAGATTAGAAAGACCATAGTGAGCTTATTTTATGATTTGATCAAACTTTTCACTCCTCGCCTTCATTTGTTTGCTTGTATGTGTTGACTAAGATTAGAAAGACCATAATGTAGTTGCATGCCTACATTTGAACACTAAGATTTGAAAGACCATACTGAGCTTATGTTATGATTTGATCAAACTTTTCACTCCTCGCCTTCATTTGTTTGCTTGTATGTGTTTAGAAAGACCATAATGTAGTTTGATGCAAACCTTTGAACACTAACAGTACCAATTATATTAATGTGACCCAGGACCAATTGGCTCATCTTCCAGCAGTTCTAGTTTAAGTTCTGGTGGTTACTCAATCCCACCCGGATTGCTTGACTGGTTAATTGAACAGCAAGAAACTGAGTCTGGTTCAACCTCTGAGTTTTCAATATCCGATTCTACAAGCTCTGATTCGCCAATAGAAGCTGTACCTCTCCAAGTTATTCCACCTTCTCTGCCTCTCCCAGCTGACCTTGCTGTCCTAGCTCTGCCTGTCCCTGATGAGGAGCCAATCCCAGCAAAGAAACGTAAATGTGACCAGGATCATGGTCAAAGCAGCAAAGGCAAAGGCAAAGGCAACAGATAAACCCAAAGGGAAAGGCAAGGGCAAGGGGAAAGGCAAGGCAACATGAAGATGATGTATCATGTCTTATGCTTTTGAAAAACTTGTTCACTTTTGATGATGGTTGTAAATATTTCTTAACTTACTATGAATGGTGCTAATGTATTAGACTTAAGTTATGGTAGTTATTTTGATGACTTAATGGTTAATGCTATTCATGTTTCTAGTTTACAAATTCTGCAAATCATGGCGTCCTTATGATAAAGGTTTACATCAGATACAATTAGAGTAATTTGTGGTTGACTTGAACAGCCCTTCATATGGAGTTGGCAATCAAACATTTACAATCAACCATAAACAATGACTAGTAATTAAACTTCATATTTATTTATTGATAGAGTTATAAAGTAGCCACCATTCCATACATTACCATTCCATACATCAAATAAACACCAGATTACAAACATACTAAAACCATAGAAACACCATAATCATTCAAAGCTTTCACCCCAACCGGTTCGACCCAGAGCTCTCTGCCCTGCTTGCATCACTTTCCCTCCTATCCATCCTTTCTTTATATTCTTTAAAGAATATTTCAAGAGCCGTAATCCTGCTTGCCAAATTCAACCTATCCTCGAACAGGTTTGGCTGCTGCTCCACCGCATTATGCTGCTGCTCCACCACATTATGCTGCTGATCCACCACATTATTCTGCTGCTCCACCACGCCTTGCTGCTGCTCTAGCTCCTCTTCCTCCTCCTCCTCCTCTATATCTTCTTCCTCATTCAACCCCAAAACCTCGTCCCAGTAAAAGTCCTGTCTACGAACCCACCTGAGTATCTGTGTCCTCATGACGGTGCTAACCTGCCTGTAATTACCAAATTCCAATACGGGATCATACCCGAATTCATTGAACACAGCGTCCCACAACAAGGCGTTGTTTAAGACAAACTCGTATTTGTCAGCTTCACTTGGAAAACATCCATTTGCATTTGGGGCTGCCATTTTTAACTGTGGTTTTTTTCAAAGGGATTTCTGTGTTGGTGAGTCATGTAGGGTATACAAACGAGGTTATAAATATGCTGACGAGTTGTTGAACGTTTACCAAGAAGATAGGCGGGAAAAAAGGGGGGAAGGGACCAAATGCGCCATTATAAAAATGTGAAATGACCAAAAACCCAGCTGACTGGTCAACTAACACTGCAAATCAACGTCTGTCAGCCAAAAGTATGTTCCAGGGACCAACCACGCCAAAAATGAGGAGTTCAGGAACGAAAATGCAAAAAAAAATAGTTTAAGGACTATCCACGCGAAACTCGACAACTTTAGGGACTAACGGTGAAATTCTGTAAAAAAAAATGTGTTTTTGTATATTTTGTGTTTTGGAGACAAAAGTGTAACAGCTATGGTTGCTACAGTAGCGCCTTTTGCATCGTTAGTCCCCAAAGGACCTAGTTTGCAAAGAAAGTTTCATGTTAGGGACTATTTTGTAAACGGGTACTGTAGAAACAACTGTAGCAGCTACAATGTTTGCTACAGTAACCTCTTGCCTTTTAGTATATATATATAATAACGGATATTTTCTAACATAGGTGAGAACGGACAAAAATCGAGTAGATTGTTTGAAAGTAAAGATTTTGACAAAATAAACAAGTGATTAGATTATTAAAGATCTTTTTTTTAGGATAGTAAAAGATTAGTAATTTAGTTTGTATGATTCACCGCTAGTTTGATACTAATAGCGGAAAAAAACCAGGTTAAATACTAGATACCTCAAAAAAAGGGGATCCACAAGCTAGTCGTGCCAACAAGACCCTGCTCATATGTAGAACTTTATGTGTTTTAAGTAAGCTATTCTTATTGGGAAGTGATTTGCACACTCAAGAAAATGATTGGGACACTCCAATTAATTGTATTTGGACATTTAGACCCTCACATGGTTGAAAGTGTAAGGGTAACTGTGAGGGTATAAATGACCAAACACAATTAATTGGAGTGTTCCACTCATTTTCTTGAGTGTGCAAATCATCTCCCATTCTTATTTAAGAAACCAACAATGTTTTCAGACCTTTACCTACATGTTAGCTTCATCAGCTTATAAACGCAGAATTACTTGCCCATATAGCAATACTCGTGGTTTTGAAACAAGATTCTAAACGTGTAACTTCTGAGATAAAACAAATAGCATTTTTGGTAAAGTTTGAGGGTGGCAGAATTGATAAAGATATAAATGGGTTGTGGAGATGAAGAAGGCGTAGCTTGAGGTTTTGTTTTGGCGTCCGTTGTTGCAAGGGAAAAAGTGAGGCATCGTGTGTCACACAACTTTTTATGTTTCACTTCGTTTTCTTTCCTTTCATTTCTTAAGTGATACTTGAAAACGCAGTTACTTTTTTTTGGTTGACATGACTATAGAATTCTTTAAAAATCACATGAAAAATCAGTACGCAGATCGTTTATTAAAACCTCAAAAATGAGCATCAAAAACACTAAAACAATGAGAATATTGAATCTAAGATAAATCCTAGATCAAGAAAACCAACTGTGTGTAAATTGCTTCTAGTTCCATTGAAGGTGTGATGCAATATTGGGTTGAGGCAATAGTGGTTCATTTGTGTTTTATTAGTTTTGGTTGAGGTCCTTTTTTGTGAGGTTGGTTGTGTCTTCTACAAGTTCATGTATGTATATGGATTGTGTAATTTTTTGGTGTGAAATATACTGTTTGCTTCTTAAAAAATAAAAATAATAAATAAATAAATAAATAATAAAATAAAATAAAAATGCTTCTAGTTCCGGATGAATAAAAATGGATGTGAATTGTCTATTTGTCTTTCTATGTCTTCTTGACCCATTAAGAATGAATGCAAGCCCATTATTTTCTATTAAGTTGGGCCGACACTTATACCCGAACATGAATTTAGTGCCTATTTCAAAAGGTAAGAGTTGTAAGTCTAAGGGGGTGTTTCTTTTTTTATTAGTGGGGAAGAAAAATGGGTCAAAACCCTTAATGCCTCTTAATTGGGAGGGGCTTCACTCTCTCAATTAAGTGGCTAATTAAGTGGTAACCACTTAATTTGATAAACACCCCCTAAGTCTATAAACCTTTTTCACTGCAACTATATATGTAAACTCATTACCTCATCAAGTTATAAAGTTTTAACAATATTAGTCATAGTGATAAATGATAATAGGTTTATATAAAATGAGAAAAAAACTCATTCATTTCAGCTTACACTAAGATTATCATTTCAGATGTCATTTTGTGTTAATAGCTTATCCAAGCTCACAAGCTTAAATAATTAGTACTCCCTATAAGTTTATGGGTTTTTGCAAAATTGTACTCCTCAGTTTATATAAACCTACCAAATCAGCTAAAAAAAACACGTTATAAACGGAGATCGACTATACATATTTTTCTGTTGCTCAAAGTAATTTTGTACGCACCTCCTGTTAATCATAACGAGGAAGGCTGCGAGCCGCTGCGTTGCGGCGGGCCAGTGCGTATTCGGTTTTTATGCGTTTTTTTGATCTTGGTGTTCGTGTTTTTATTCATATAATTGTAGCGTTGTTGCAAAACTTTTTAAGGTACTGTCATTAGTTCTATGTGTTTTGGATGGGATAGGCTGGGCTAATACAATGAAACCAGGCTGGATGACGCAAATTTGGCGTCATAAAAAATGACAGAATCACGCTCTATTATATATAGCTAGATGGCTATATATATATATATATATAAGTTAAAAGATGTTTTAGTACGTTACTACGTTTAGCTAAAATCTTTAGACTTTATTCAACAATTTTTCCTAATCGGTACATATGGACTGATGGACATGGTTTTATGCTTTAACGACCATAATTGAATATACATTAGATCAAAGGTTGCCTTAGTAAATAATCACCTCATAAACAAATCAATACTCATAGCGTACAACATAATTTTTGAATAATTCATATCTAAGTTAGAAGCTGAATGCATTATATTACTGTAATTGTGATACAATATAAGCATGCCAATAATGTGGAAAAAACTTCATGCAAATACGTGTTTCCCAAGTGACATCATAGAAATTAATTACGCATGCAAATTTGTACTACTATATTGTAATAATCCATATTGGGCCTTAGCATTAGCACCGTGGGCTAAATAGCAGATCCCAAAAAAAGCTAGTTGGGCTGCCAAACAGTCACGCTACGCAAGCAAATGCTGGCCACCAATGAGAGGTATAAAAATGCATATCACGTGAAACTCACATTTCAAACTAAAACTGATTTTTTGAACCCTAGCTGCTCTCTCCAATTTTTGGGGTAACCTTTTTATTTTGCTCATACGAGTAATTACTATCTGCTTCTCTTAGTTTATCATCCAAACAAAACACATTAGTTTCTTCTTATTCGAGTTACCTTTAGCTTTATTCTATGTTTCTATTGTTCATATATGAAATCGACAATTAAGAGGTTGCACATATCAGTTTTGGGTTTTTAGTTTGATCACTGAATTAGTTTTCTTTTAAGTGAAGCATATGTTGTAGCAGTTTTCATTTTCATGTGATTGTGGTGCTAATGTTTCCAAAATAGATGAATATGATCTAGCTCTGAAATGCATGTTAACTGTTTGTAAAGATGCTTATGTAAGTCGGTTCAAAACAAAATTTACATCCAATGTCCCAAATCTTTTGTAATTCTCTTGTCAATTATCTGATGTTACCAAACACTATAATTACCTTTTATTTCTCAATATTTCTCCCTACCGAACGTGCCCATGGTGTAACCAAATGGGTACATTTGGATAACGCTTTATTATCAAGGCAATGTTTTTAAATAAAAGCAACAACTCCAACGGGTCGGTTTAATTCAATAACTGGTCGGGTTATGTAAAACAAACCCCAAATATCCAGTCAGTCGAGTTACCGTCACAGGAGGTTTGTTTTTTTCAAACCTTATTATTTTGTTTGCACATTAGTATTATATTTAGTTGAACTCATTTGTTTTAGATTGATTAGCTAGATTTCTTAGTAATTGTTTAGCAAGTGTGTCAGTTGAATTCCTATATTTTATCAAGATTAAATATCAGGTAGGTTAGTAAAATTTATATCATTTCTGGGGTGTTTAGATTTTTCATTCTTATGGTGTGGGCTTATTTCAATTTGGAAAAGCTTATAAGCCAAAAAAAGTGCTTTTCCTATTTCAAATGAGCCCATAAGTTTGGAGAATAAGCTAACTGCTTATTTACCCCTAAATAAGCACATTAAGAGTAGCAATTTTATTTTCATATCCAAATTGCTTATACTTAAGCAGAAATCACAAACACCCAAGCAGTTTTATGAGTGGAGTGTCTACAAAATGAGCTGTCAGCATTGTTCATATCAGGTGCTTCAGTAGTTGGAAGTTGGAGTTTGTATGCTCTTAATAATTTTGTTAAGCTGTTTGTTTGGTAATAGGCTCTGTGAGGATGTTGAAGTCGTTGGTTTCGAGAGCTAGTTCTGCACAGAAAATTCTAAATCATTCCCAATTCCAGCAACAGGTACTATTAGATACTCATTCATCCCATCACAACATTAAACTTCATATGTAGTTTAACAAAAGGCTTGACTGTCGATATATTGTCTAATATGCGCTTTAACAAGGAAGTGAATAATGAAACTCGTGGATGAAAATCTAAGCTGTACATATGCAGTTTTTTTTTTTTTTTTTTTTTTTTTTTGGAACGGAGGGACTATCTCGTTTCTGTGTAATGACTTTTTTCTTTTTGTTTACTGGTTTGATTTTGATGCAGAGAGGATTGCACAGTAGAAATAAGATGGCAATGGAATACATTGCAAAAGGGTGGAATGCGTTGAAGGAGGTTGATAGAGTGATTGACTATTGCGAACCCCGAGATAAACGCCTTATCCCTCACCTTAAGGTATAATTACGCATAAACTCCGACTCTTTGTGAAGAAATATAGCAATGAAGTATTAGTCTCGTGAACATATGAAATTCGGTTATAGATTCATTATGGCTTCTATTCTTTTCTACATCTCTGTGCATATTTGCTTTTACATTCCGTGTTTTACGCTATGTGTAGCACCACTACGTGTTTCTGATTCATGTAAGTTCTTAATAGTTTTCAAATAACGGGTGATTGTCGCATATAAGAGGTGGTATTATACATCTTTGTTTCCTAGGTACTTCCAAATGGAGTCCTAATATCTTATTTTAGGTTGAGGCTGAACTTACAAATATCATTTTTGAACTTCAAATTGAGCTATTTGAATTACAACTTTCATATCTTATCTATTTGTCATACATAGATACACTGATGTAATTAGTGCTTTTCGGACAACCTTGCGTGAATTGTTACTTCTTTCTCTGTATTTTTGTGTACATTAGACTGCCAAGGATAATTTTGAAATGGCTTTAGAAGTCGATAACACAAACACACATGCAAGATATTGGTTATCTAGACTGCACCTGAAATACCATGTGCCCGGGCAATGTAAAGCTATGTAAGAACTTTAATATCTCAAATATGAATATTTACCATTCGCTCTTCTTCTTTCTCATTTTTCAATCAAACATGCATCTGCTTCTTGATTTTGCAACAGAGGAGCTGCTTTGTTGGTGGAAGCTGCAGACATGGGTGATGCAGATGCTCAATATGAATTGGGTCGCAATTTAAGAATTGAGGTTAGGCTAGATTTTACATGTCATTGTTATATTATTTATATTCTGGTATCTTACTACTTAATGAAGAGTTGATTGCTTAAATAACCATGAAACCTAGGCTCTGGTCTAAATTTTAGATATTCAGACTTTAGTCCATGAACATTATAAAACATTTATTTTCATGGCTACCGTAATTTACAGATTTGCTTTTGTACTTCATCTTTTCTCCCCTCTGCCTTTTAACTGATTTGTGAATATTTTGTGAACCATAAAATTTACACGAACTAATTCATGCACAGAATGAAGGTGTTCACACGGATCAACAAGCATTTTATTATTTGGAAAAGGCAGCAGATCAGGTAAGTTGTTACTAAAGATATACTGATGCTTTTCAGGTTTTTGCATAAAACTTATTTCTGCTTGCCATTTATATGTTATAGTTGCAACCAGACGCTCTCTACCTCCTGGGAGCAGTCTATTTGACAGGCGACTGTGTGAAGAAGGATATTGCCTCAGCATTGTGGTGTTTTTATAGAGCTTCAGATAAGGTATAATAAATTTATGGTTTTGTTAAAGACCCTATATTTTGAAGGTCTAGGTCAAACATCCAATTCATTCATATTGAAAAATATGTGTAGTATTGTATGAACTCAACATAAACCATATGCTACAATATTTTTGTGTGGCTTATAAATCTCAAGGTTGTATAATGTATTCCATTAGCCAACCCTTTTTAAAATGTGCAAGTAATTCTATGATTATTAGTTAATACTTGATAGAACTTGATGTAGGTAAAGATCGGAGAACCTTTTTTTGTCTTATTTGTGAAAATTCCATCTTAAGCTAGCATGAAACTCAGCCTTTTTACATATGTGCAGGGTCATGCTGGGGCAGCAATAGCTTGTGGATCCCTTCTTATTAGAGGTATTACATTTAAATTGATTCAAGTTCGGTTAAAGATACTGCTTAAGTTTCATTCGTCGCAGCAAGCCACTGGTGATGCATTCAAACTAAATATGCTAATCTTTTATAATCCCAGAAACATGGACTTCATTTTGTTTGTTTTTGAACGCCAAGCACACTACTACACACACTTGTCCCTATTGGGATTTGAACCCACAACTTATTAGTTGGAGGGCTACCATGATACTTTAGGCAACAAACATATTGGTAAATGGACCTAGTTTCTGTTTCTTCCCTTTTTTCTTCTGTCTAGGTCTTTACTGATTATGATATCATGATCTCATCTATACATCTTTTTTGTGTGTTTTAGCCACTTAGGTCGTAAATTTATGTCAGGAAATATACAAATCACTTGTACTCATTTGACAGTATTATCTTTCTGGTCCCATAAACCATTTACCCCTTCCTTTGGTTTGACCAGGCTATGAACTTCCTACATCTCTAACGAAATTTGACCTAAAGAATGGGGTTACAAGTAGGAAGGCCAGGAGGAAAACAGGTGAACCACAGCCTAACCCTATAGAATTGGCAAGAGAACAATTTGAAAATGCTGCAAAGTTAGGAAATGATCTTGGATTCAGATGGCTAAAAAGACTCGATGAGGAAGAGAAAAGACTCCTGGCTGGGTAATAGAATGGGTACACTTATAAAGGTACCTCTTTCTTTATTTATGAACATAGTTTCTTGCTATCATACGTACCTTAAGCATTTAAACACTGCTACACCTGTCGATAATAAGTTTATAACATTTTATATACTCTCTTAACTGTTTGTACCGACTCCTCATCATAAATGTAGTACATTGATTGAGCCTGAACCACCTAATTATTATTGACCAAGGTCAATAAGTCAAAGATAGCCTAGAATCAATACTCCGGTGATAGTGTAGTGTTTCCCCGGGTCGTAAAAGTCCCAGCGAGATTGAAATGGTGCTTTTGGAATCGTTTATGAGTGAGTGGGACTGAGGACAGTAGCCCAGATGATATGGAATTGACTTTGCTACTGTTATTTTGGTATTGGTACACAGATATAATATTCACAATAATCAGATACCAGATATATGCACAAATTCACAATTAAGATCACGTATCGGACTGGAAAAGTGGGTTTTTGGTAATTATCAAACTACAGGGGGGTGCTTTTGACACTTTTCAAAACTTAAAATTAACAATGGAAAAGAAATTATAAAAGTGATTAAAATAATATTAAACTATTATTTAATTAATTAAACTATTTAAAAACTAAATTAAAACCTAATTTAAATAAACTAAAAATGACAAATGATTTAAATTAAACTAAAAATTAACCAAAATATTTTCTAAACCTAAATTAGAACTTGAAGAAAGTATAAAAAATTAAAAATAATATTTTTGTCTTTTTGTGGTTTAGTTATTAATTAAAAACTATTTAACTTAATTAAGCTAATTAAACTACTTTTAATTTATATTAATACTAAATTAACTTTGAAAATTAAGATAAAATTTATAAAATTACTTAACCATCACAGGAATCCTACAAAATTATAAAAACTCTAAAAATTATGTTTTAAGATTAAACAACTAATTATTTACCTATTAATTAACTTAAGTCTATTTTAAACAAATAAAATAAGAAAAATAGAAAATGAACAGTAGAATCTCAAATTTTATTTTCTAAAAACTTATTAGACTATATTAGAACTAGGAAAATTATAAAAACTAAATTTAACCTTATAGAAACTAAATAAACTATTTAATACTTAATATTAATTAATAATAAAGAAAATTAAAATTAAATCTAATTAACACTAAATGACAAAATAAAAATCTGAAAAAATTATCAAAATTACTTTACTATATAAGGTATTTAATAAAAATATAAAAACACTAGTGACTTAATTAAAATATAAAAATGAAAATTAAAATTAACTTGAATTAAATAGAAACTATCACTTAATTTAAAACTAATTTTTTTGGATTTTTTCTTTTTCAGAACTATTTTATACCTTAAAATAACAAACTTTTGTAAAGACACTTTTCAAGATAGCTTATAAATAAGCTATAAGCACCCCCCTTGGCTACACAGTTGACTTATGTTGACTATGTGGTCAATTTGGGTCAAATGGCCTTGGGTGGGGTCCACTAGGCTAAAAATGAGTCTCAGCAAGTTCAATAATCACAAATAAGCAATAAACACAAACACTAGATCACTAATAAGCTGTAAAGACTGAAATAAGCACTTTAGCACAATGGAAACTAACACAGACTGGGGACAAACTTGGTGAGCAATTGCAGGTGGGGTCCACTAGGGTGAGGGTCAAACAAATGGTCAATGGCTGCTCCTTGGTAGGAGGGGGGTGGTAAAAACCTAAGTATGGGGTCTGGGGTCCACTGAGGTGGTAGCAAAACACCACCAAAGTGATGGTGGTGACTGGGTGTCTGGGTGAGCAGGGCACAACCTTGCCCTGCAGCTTAGTTTGGGGGTCTGTGGGACCCACTTAGGCTTCTAAACAAATTAAGCAAAAATTCAAGCTTATAGATCAGCTAGTAGACTTTAATCACACAAAGTTTCAACCCTTAACTTCCATTACACAGCTCTCAATTAAATTTGAAAATTTGGTAAAAATCCGAAAATGCAACCTTTGACTTTTTGACAAGAACTTGATAATTGACTTTTGTGAACTTTGAGATTAATCTACTTACTAAATATGATAAATTAAACTATTTTAAGGTTAAATTAAGCTAGGTAAACAACTTTTGAATTAAATTAGAGGACTGTGGATCCTAAATTAACAACAGATGGCAGTTGTGATGATCAAATGATCATCTTGACTTTTCTCTTAATGAGATACTAGTTTTATGACTTTATGAACCTATTTAAACCTGAACTAACATCCTACAATAACAAGCAACAATAATATCAGACATGAACATGGCTTTAAACAACTAATCCAAACACTCCTTATGCTACTGATTCAATGGTTTTTCAAAGGATTCCAATGTTTTAATCCACAAACTTGGTTCAGATTACACACACACTACCAAGAACAGGTTTGATCACAAAAATACAAGTTCTAACAACAAGAACTCATATTCACAGATTTCACTTAAACTTCCAAATTTTTGAAAAGTTACTTAAAGTTATTGTAACTAGATTATAAGAACTACAACTATTCTAATGATCAAAGTTAAACAGAAATAAACACAATCTTAACACAGAATTTCAAATAAAAGCAAACAAATGAAAATAAGATTTTTAGTTGAAAATTTAAATAAGCAATTTCTTACTAGGTACCCCTAGCATGAACAAGGAGCTTCTCCACAGAAGCCTATCTCTAGATAGGCAAACTTCACTTCAATCCTGCTTCTCAATGATCCTCCATACCTGAAAATAACTCAAATAACATACACAGTTGACCAATGTTTGACTTTTTTAGCTTTTTGATTATCTTCTACTAAATCTGGTTTATATGGTCTCTAAAGCTTTGATAAGCTTATTGGAGCTTAAGTGAGCTATTTTCAGTCCATTACATAATATTAAAACAACAATTGAACAATATGAGATATTGAAATGTAATTAAAATTGCATAAGATGAAATAATAAAGGAAGCTTGAAATTAATAACTGAAATGAAGTTACAATACAATAAAAAGGTTACCACTGCTTAAGAGCTTGGGTGTACCCTAGAATTAAAAATTGCAATTAAACGACATGACTAAAATTAAATTAACTACTATTAACTACTACATTTTCCTTGTGCTTCCTCATCTATTTATAGCTTCAAAATATGGTTCCTTGTATCACAGAGGTTAAATCCTACCTCTCAATTTGCATTTTGGTCCACTCAAGAGCTGCCACGTATTTTGGCGCCAAAACGGTTATCAAATTGCTTTCTGAGTTGAGGGGATGGGAGAGGTAGCATTAATTGTGGGGGTCGTTCTTGGATTGTGATTGGTGGGAGGTGGAGGTTGGATGTGATGGAGGAGGGAGGTGATAGCTTGCAGGGTTCAAGTGGGGAGGGTAGCGTGTGAGAGGGAAAGGGTGTGGTCAACGTAGGTTTGACCGGGGTATTATTTGGAACGGTTTTGTGGGGAATGGGTTGGGCTAAGGGTGGACTTAACGACAGAAAAACCGTCGCTAACTGAAACCTTTTCTAACAGTTGCTATGATTCGCTCAGTGACACCTTTTTAACCGATATAACTGTCACCAATTCAAAAAGATGCGTCTTTACAATTGTGATGGTTCATTAGCAACAATTTTGTGACAGAAAAACTGTCGCTAATTGCCTATTCGTGGGTCATCAACAATACATAACAAAACACTTTATTTCCTTCCTAAGACTCAATCCCAAAATGATTTCAACATACTATATTTTGAAAATTTCTCAACAATCCCCCACCATTTTCAAAATAGACATAGGTTTTTGAAAAGACACATAAGACCTAACCCGATTCAGAAATCCCCGGGGGTGTTACGCATAAGTAAAGATGGAATATTACACCTTGAATCTTTACGTAGTGAAAGCGCTCAAGCTTAACTAGGGTAAGAATGGTTGGACTAAAGCCATTGAACCATCTTCCTTTATATGTTAAGCGGAAACGCTTCACGCATATCCTTCCTCTCGTTCATTTAGTCCACTTTATGCCGACCCGTTGAAATTGGCCATGGATCTATATCTCGGTTTCTCAGAATGCTTTAGAGCCAAGCCCTTTAGCTCATAGGAAGCGGCCTCACTTCCACATTCAGATAGGTGGATATTATCAGGAATGTTACCGTAGCTTAAACATCCCAACACAACATGTGTTATAATTCCATTAAGAATTTTACAATTCACCCTTATCTTACACTACGGTTCAAGTTCTGTTAACCCTGGGATGATTATGAAATTTGCAGAACTCCAAGTCACGTTCGGATGATGTACTTTTGCTTCTCTAGAGACTTGGTGAATAACCAAGCGTCAAGACAAGGTTCCATCATGGGTGACTACTTGTATGTGGGCTTAAGTCCCATCCCTTGCGAAGTACTTTCAATCAGTTTTCTTGGCAATCCTTTTGTGAAAAGATCTGCTAAGTTCTTACTAGATCGTAAGAAGCTAACGGTGATCACCCCATCATTTATCAACTGATTGACTTGTCTATGCCTAAGTCCGATATGCCTAGACTTACCATTGTACACTTGATTGTACGCTCTTGATAGTGTAGATTGACTATCACAGTGCACAGAGATTGGTGGCATAGGTTTTGGCCATATGGGAATGTTTATTAGCAAGTCCCGTAGCCATTCCGCTTCTTTGCAACATGAAGCTAATGCCACAAACTCTGCTGCCATAGTAGAATCTGTTAAACAACTCTGTTTCTTTGATCCCCAAGACACCGCACCCCCACCAAGAGTGAATATCCATCCACTTGTGGATGCATAGTCTTCTTGATCACTTATCCAACTTGCATCAGTATAACCTTCTAATACTGATGGCTCTCCGTTGTATTCTAAACCATAATCCATGGTTTTCTTCAAGTATTTAAATATTCGATTTACAGCATCCCAATGTTCCTTGCCAGGACTACTAGTATGCCTACTTAATCTACCTATGGCATATGCAATATCAGGTCTAGTACATGTCATGGCATACATAAGACTACCAATAACCTTAGCGTACTTGTTTTGGGCTAAGATTCTACCAGTGTTGTAAGTTAATTTGGAACCTACTTCGAATGGAATGCTAACAGGCAAGCAATCAAAGCTGTCAAAACGCTTTAAGATCTTTTTGATATAGTGAGACTGTGTTAACATCAGTCTATTTTCCTTTCGAAGAATCTTGATGCCTAGGATAACATCAGCTTCTCCTAAATCTTTCATATCGAAGTTTTCAGACAAAATTTTCTTTGTCATTCGCACTTGTTCTAGATCGGTTCCAAAGATTAACATATCATCTACATATAAGCAGATTATAACTCCTTTTCCGTTAACGAATTTACTGTATACACACTTGTCAGATTCGTTAATTCTAAAGCCATTAGATAAGATCACTTGATCAAATTTTTGATGCCATTTTTTTGGAGCTTGCTTAAGCCCATACAAGGATTTAACAAGCTTACAGACTTTGTTTTCTTGTCCTTGTATTATGAAACCTTCTGGTTGTTCCATGTACACTTCCTCCTCTAATTCACCATTCAAGAAAGCAGTCTTGACATCCATTTGGTGAATTATGAGTTCATTGATGGAAGCTAAGGCAATCAAAATTCTAATGGTTGTAGTCCGTGCAACCGGGGCTTATGTGTCAAAGGAATCAAGTCCTTCCTTTTGTGTGAAACCCTTGGCAACTAATCGTGCCTTAAACTTTTCAACACTGCCATCAACTCTTAATTTTCTTTTGAAAATCCATTTGCTTTTGATGGCTTTTGATCCAGGGGGTAAGTCTACAAGAATCCAAGTATTATTTCCTATGATGGAATCCATTTCATCATTCACGGCTTCTTTCCAGAAGCTGGAATTATGAGATTTCATTGCTTCAGAGTATGTTTCTGGGTCTTCATCCAAATTATAAATAATTGGATATTCCCTTATTAAACCTTGTCTATCTCCTTCAACTAGATACATTTCAAAATCAGGACCGAAGGTTCTTTGCCTTCGTTGGCGAGTGCTCCTTCTAGGTTCAACTTGTTGATGATCTTGGGAAGAATCATCATCATTCCTTTCAGCAGTTGTAGGAATTTCTGTAGACACAATTTTCTTGGAAAGTTCATGTGCCTTAGGAATAGTTTTGAACCTGTGTTCGTCAAAGCGAGCATCTCTAGATTCAATAATAGTATTAACCGAAATTAGATCATTCGGTTCCATTACTATGAATCTATATGCTTTGCTATTTTGGGCATAACCCAAAAATATGCATTCAATGCCTTTATCTCCTAATTTTCTTTTCTTCGATTCAGGAAGTCGGACTACGGCCCTACAACCCCAAATCTGAAGATAATCTAGTTTTGGAGTTCTTCGTTTCCATAACTCGTATGGAGTCTTATTACTCCTTTTGCTTGGTACTCTGTTAAGTATGTAACAAGCTGTAAGCAATGCTTCGCCCCAATATCCAGAACTTAATCCGGAATAGGACATCATGGAGTTAACCATATCCATCAAAGTGCGATTCTTTCTTTCCGCAATACCATTCTGTTGTGGTGTATACGGAGCTGTAACTTGGTGAACAATTCCCGTAGATTGGAAATATCTAGGGTCGTAGTATTCACCACCCCTATCAGTCCGTAGACATTTTATTTTAGTATCGCACTTAAGTTCCACTTCATTTTTGTAGATCTTAAATTTTTCAAGGACTTCATCTTTTGAATGTAAAAGATAGACATAGCAATATCGTGAATAATCATCGATAAAAGTAGCAAAGTACTTTTTCCCACCAAGAGTTGGTGTAGCATGTAAGTCACATATGTCACTATGCACTAATTCTAAGATTTTAGAAGATCTTTGAATTGTAGGAAAAGGTAATCTAGTAATCTTAGTATGCATGCAAGTTTGACATTTATCATTTTTGGAATCTAACTTAGGAATTAGATTTGCATTAGCCATATTTCTTATGCGTTTAAAATATACGTGACCTAATCTAGCATGCCATAATAAAGAAGAATCAAAGTAAGCAGAACTAGTAGGCATTTTATTGATAGCATCATTGTTAGTTACAGTATCAGCAGACGCATTATCAACATCGCTTATTTCAGTCATGTTTACATCATTCACACTACTGTTTACAACATCTTTAATGTTCAATTTGAACATTCCACTGGTGTGATATCCTTTGCCAACGAACTTGCCACCTTTAGAGAGAATGAACTTATCGGATTCGAAGACAAGTTTGAAGCCGAATTTGTTCAGGATGGATCCAGATACCAAATTCTTGCGGACATCGGGGACATGGAGGACATCTTTAAGGGTTAAGGTGTTGCCAGAAGTGAACACCAAATCGATTTTACCCTTTCCTTTCACTTGTGCAGTTGATTGGTTTCCCATGTAGAGCATAGAGTCCAAAGGCTCGTATGTTTTGAACATGGCCTGGTCGTTGCATACGTGCCGAGTGGCTCCAGAGTCTACCCACCAAGATTTCTCTTCTTCGAGAGTGAATGCCTCAGATATCATTGCAACAAAGTTGTTTTCTTTGTTCTTATTGTCGTTTCCTCCATCTTGTTTTTTCTTTAGGGCGCGGCAATCCCGCTTGATATGTCCCGGCTTTTTGCAGTTGTAGCAGATGACATCCTTTTTGTTCCTTTTGGACTTCTTTTTGTCTTTGTCATCGTGCCTACGTTTCTTTCCACCAGCTTTGGAAGATTCTCCTTTTTCCTCCACGACGTGTACCTTGGATGTGTCATCATTTGCTTTGTTTTCCAAACGATATTGCTCTTCAACAAGAAGATGTTTACCAAGGTCTTTCACGGATAAATCATCCTTACGATGTTTAAGATTTTTCTTAACATCTTTCCAAGTGGATGGGAGTTTATCAATGATGGAAGCCACTTGTATGGATTCATCCATGTTCATGTTGTTTTGTGTAAACATACTAAGAATGTGCTCAAGTTCATACAATTGGTCCATTATAGGACGTGAATCTACCATTTTGTAAGAATTAAATTTAGAAACAATAAATTTCTTACTTATTGCGTCCTCTGTGAAGTAGCGTTCCTCGAGAGCGTTCCAGAGTTCCCTAGCCGTGGGATAGTTCTAATACACGTCGAAGAGTGGATCTGACATAGCATTGAGGATATGGCCACGACAGATGAAATCGTCATTTTCAAACTTGAGACGTTCACGAGATGCAGTCAAGGTCTCGTTTTCAGATTCCTCAGGGTATGGGTTGGTTAGGACATATGCGACTTTCAAAGTGGCTAAAATAAATTGCATTTTCTTTTGCCAACGCTTAAAACTTCCACCATCTAAACGGTCCAACTTCACGATGTCGGTCGACATCTGCATCAGGTTCTTGGACGTCATTTTGACACGGAAAATTGCTTTAAGATTGTTAGTTCTGGGGTTCTAGAATAATGGTTTTGTAAAATGAAGTTTAATGCTACTACTTGTTACTTCAAGGCGAGTTCTCTCTGTCCTTAAAGCAATTTCGCCCCCACCGTTCTTTTAGAACAATCGTGTTATGGGTTACTGACGAATTGCCTCCCAAGATACAATGAAGCAACGTATGTAGCAATTATCAACACTACACGATGGTGGTGATAATCCGGATGAACTACCGAGTTATCGGGGGTTTCAAGACACTACAAATAATAATTCTATAGCATTATTATGTATAGCAATCGGGTATATTGAAAGAAAGGTTTTGTATGTGTTTGTTTTTGGTTTTGGATGATCAAAAATGCTGGAATAATGGCCCTATATATAGGCATGCTCGTGACCATTCAATAGTCACAATGGTTCACCAAAAGGTGCAATTAGCAACGGTTTAGCGACGACTTAGCGACAGAAAAACCGTCGCTAAATGAAACCTTTTCTAACAGTTGCGATGATTCGTTCAGTGACACCTTTTTAACCGATATAACTGTCACCAATTCGAAAAGATGCGTCTTTACAATTGTGATGGTTCATTAGCAACGGTTTTGTGACAGAAAAACTGTCGCTAATTGCCTATTCGTGGGTCATCAACAAAACACTTTATTTCCTTCCTAAGACTCAATCCCAAAATGATTTCAACATACTATATTTTCAAAATTTCTCAACATATTTCATACTTGGCTCTCATTTGCCCATCTTTTTCAAGTGAATAAACACCAAAAAATATGTTTCTTTTAGTTACTTTGCTAGCTAGTGCTTGAAAACCTTGAATTTTGTAAACATTACCAATTTATTGCTTGCTTAAATTCACAACTTGATAAGATTAGAGGATTTTACTTCAATCCCGAATTCTACTTGCAAAAAAAACTTTAAGAAATAGGTTTTTCTAAATTGTGCCACGGTGGCACAAGTTTATAACATTAAATGAACAAATTTGTTTCTTTAAATAACTTTGTTTCTATATAAAATATTGATAAATTTGATAAACATTACGTAGTACAAATTTTGAAAATATAGTACAATTGTATGATGCAGAGTGTCCCAATCAAAAATAAAAGTGTGCAAATCAATTCTCTTTTGAAAATTATTAATGTCAACTCGCATGAAAATAGGCGGCGCCTAGACACTAGGCAGCCACCAGCCGCCTCGATTTTACACTAGGCGGCCAAAAAAGGGATCAATGATGGTCAATGCCGGTCAACACAGTTTTTAAATTTAAATTAGTTTTTTTTTTTTCCTTCGTGCAATTGGTCGGATCTTGTTTAATAATGTGTAAGAATGAACTTTGTGATGTATGGTTGTAGATGAGAAAAATTACAAGCTAAGATGAGAGACATGAGACGATGGCTAGAAAAGAAAAAGAAAAATGAGGTTTTACTTTAAAAAAAAAAAAAAAAAAAAAAACCTAATTTAATTAAATTAAAGCCCTAATTTACATTTAAAGTCCACATTCCATTTTTTTTAGACCTACTTAGTTATTTATGCTAAAATTCATCAATATACATATAAATTTAAAATTTATATATTGAAAAGTTCAATCCGCCTAGGCCCCGCCTAGACCAACTAGGCGCTAGGCAGTGATCGGCCGCCCAACTAGCGCCTAGCGCTTTTGCAACCATGGTTATAAACTTGTGCCACCATGGCACAAGTTAGAAAAAACCATGTGTGACAAGGCCCATCACTCTGGAATCTCAGTGTTCTGTACTTCTATAGTTCCATGTGTTGTTGTGAAAGTAAGAAAAGAGTGTTTGGGAATAGGTTTTAATTGTGTGATGTGGTATAGTAGAATGAGGTAATGTCTTAGGTGCATATCAAAGTTAAAAATTAACTAATGTAAAAGCATAACCTGGTACCTTTTCAACAGGTTAATCAGTACACTACATAGAACGATTGGAAGAGTTCGAAGATATAATAAAAAAAAAAAAAAAAAAAAAAAAAAAAAAAAAAAAAAAAAAACCTTCTATACACAACAAAGCAAGAAGTGGCATGTTAGATACACATCACTAATATTGCAGGCTGGAATCAAGATCATGTGTCATCTAATGATTCTAATGTTTAAAATACTTTCTTAACCAAATCTAATTGAATATTTAATAAGATACAAGCATGTATCCATAATATAAATAAATAGCCAGTAAGTAAACTGGCATTTTGAACAGATTCATTGTGCTACATTGCAAGCAATTGGTACATACATGCATCTGAGAGAGTATTTGAAATGTTGAATACTTATTTTGATCTGTATAGTAAAGCTAGTGTTGTAATGCATTAGGGGCATGCATATATTTATAGCAAGCAGTGATGTTCCAAAGGAAGAAAGATAGTACGTACCTGTATGTTTGTACCCCTTCTTTACTGCAGCTGCCAATTGAAGCGTGATTAAGATCTTCAAGAATTACACTTATGGAAAGCCAAAACAAGAAGTCGTGATTGTTATACAAGACAAACAACTAATTAATAAAACTGATATACATAATTGATACGTAAAAAAACAAGTCAATCATGACTGTATGTACAAACGTTCATTCACTTGAATTAAAAGGGACCATGTCCCCCCTTTCTTTTCTTTGGGGTGTGGAGGGTTGAAGTTGATTGAGTATCACTAACACGTTTGGACCCTGGGCCAACATCGTCAGTGGAGGAAGCATTAGTGGATGAATCGTCGCTGGAGGAAGCGTCAGTGTAGGAAGTGTCTGTGCAGGAAGTGTCGGTAGAGAAACTTTCACCAGAGAAAGCGTCATAAAAGTCACAGGTAGCAGCATCTTCGCGAGAAACAACTTCAGGCGCGGAAGATTTTCGAGCGGCAGCTTCACGTGTGGCAGCTAGAGCGTGATCATACTTTGCTCTAGATTCTTCATCGGACAAGACTCTTGCTGCTATCGCAATCCTGTTAAATGCTTCTGACGCTTTTGGAAATGTGTTTTGATCTGGGTGGACATCAATTGATAATTTGCGATACGCTGAGCGAATCTTTGTTGCATCATCAGTCTCCTCAACGCCGAGGAGTTTGTAGTGTGTTGTGTCAGAAGATGCAGAAAGAATTTCCATCGAAGCTACTAGCTTTTTGATCTTAGGCAAGTCTGGATCCATCCGTTGGGCCTTCCTTGCGAACTTTAACGCGTCATGATACTCTCCTTGGTTGGCTTTTGTTATAGCGATTTCTTGAGCCCTAAGGGCGTCATCCTTGTTGGCTTCTAGCAGTGTTTCCTGCAAAATAAACTACTTGTTTACCATAATGCCACGGCCTTAAGTGAAATATAGCAACATATTTCTGTTGTGCCCGTTAAGTAAGTATATTTTTTTCTGGTTTGGTAAATATACTTGCATATGACACATTAAGAGCACGAAATATCAAATCAAAGAGTAACATAAAAAATCAATACGCAGATATTCACTAAAACCTCAAAAATTGATGAACATCAAAAACTCTAAAACAATGAGAATATTGAATCTAAGATAAATTAAAGCGCATATCAAGAACTTACGGTATTCATAGAAGAAGAGATCATTTCATCAAAAGTCCGGGCGGGAGCTTTCCTTTTAGCACCTACCCGGGGTTCACTGTAATGACTGAATAGGTAATTACCAAAGTCGACGTCGCTACACCGAGCAAAAGCATCATATTCTGCGTCGATAAGAGAGAAAGGATTAAAAGATAAATTGCTCCACACAGCTTCATAATAATATTCAGCAACTCCGGTGCAAGCTCCACGGGCAACAGCTAGATCATTGTCATACTTTGATCTATCATGAGAGAGAACTCTCATGGCTTCAGAAATCCTGCAAAATGCTTCGGATGCTTTTGGAAACATGTTTGTATCCGGGTTTAGGTCAGCTGACAGTTTATGAAACGCCGAACGAATCTCATTTTCATTAGCAGTCTCTTCAACACCGAGGATTTCGTAGTGTGTTGTGTCGGGGTCCGCATGCAGAACTTGTAACAAAGTTACTAGCCTTTTGATGTCAGGCAGTTCGGGATTCAAGTTTCTAGCCTCATAGGCTCTGTTAAAAGCCTCCTTGTAGTTCCCGTTTATTGTATTTTCTATAGCGATTTCTAGGGCCTTATTCGCCTCATCCATTAAAAATTTTCTGATGATATATGACATTGACTTCTGCAAAAAATAATTCCTTTTTAAAATCATGAAAAACTTAGATCCACAAATTAAATTAACTGCATACATCCTATTCCCATATACCAAAAACACAACATTTAGAAATGAATTTCATGTTTCTAAATTATAACTCAGTAGTACTGATTTCTTATAACAGAAAATCTGTACCTTATGCAAAATTCTTTAGAATCAAAACCATAAAAATATCAAACCAGAGATAAAAGGTTACAGATGTTATCAAAGCTTCAATAAATCACGTACAAAGTTTAGTAATTCCAATCTTAGAAATAATCGTGCCCTTATAAATCATGCACGGGGAATATCGTTTTCTTCAACTCTTGGATATAATCGGGCATGTGACCTAAATTTGATTATAATCAGATCATTAATCATTTGTTAATTGTATTTTACGTAAAAGTTGATGCAACGCATATTTTTTAGGTTAATAATTTTTGCATCTTAAAAGTTGTACTAGCTAGAAAAATATTGTTTTTTTGTTAATATGACGATTGATACAAGAAGAACATTGTGTCTTTTATGGTGTTGTTGTGTGAGATTGAGAGACAAACTGGACAACTCATAAGTTTACATACACTATGTCACAAAACTCATAAAATAATACAGTAATAATGTAGTTCAAATAATAAAACAGCTATTATCACCTTCACCTACCTTTTGTTTGGACACTGCAATGGTATCTTTTGCACCGATTAATTGTATTTGTGAGATCTAGTTGTGGATACGGTTTGTGAATTATAGTCGTAAAATGAGTTAAAGATGTTACTTATTAATTGTGATTGTGTTTGTACTTTGTATAGTAGTGCTTAGCAAAATAGATTGTAGATAAAGTTGAAATATGAAAGTCATATAAAAAGATACATAAAATAATTCAAATGATAAAAACCGTTAGAGAGAGCTAGTTTATACACAAAACACGTTTAATTAAACTTAAAAACTTACAAAAATAGTAATATTGTTAGACAAAAAGACTTTTATTTATAAAATGCCTCCTCCTTTCTTTTCAGTTTGACATAGAACCTAGATTTTAGATCGACTAGGAACCTAGCTAGTTGAATCAGCTAGGTAAAAGTTGAGTATAACTGCCAGACCGATGTTACTAGAGTAGACTTTCAAGTCGAATTTGTATATCAATATACTAAGCTTGTAATACGGAGTAGTGGCAAAAGCCTCGTTGAGCATTCTTCTTTTACCATTACCCTTTATGTTGATAGCCAACATAGACCCATGTATTTCTCCTCCTTCTCCTTCATATTAAGTGTCAACTTTCATAAGGCACAAAGTTTTAGTAAATCTTACATTTCTAAACAAAAACTCCCTCTCCTCCATATAGTATTTACATAACGACCACAACAGAAATATGTTGCTATATTTTGACTTAAGGCCGTGGCACTATGGTAAACAAGTAGTTTATTTTGCAGGAAACACTGCTAGAAGCCAACAAGGATGACGCCATTAGGGCTCAAGAAATCGCTATAACAAAAGCCAACCAAGAACTGTATCATGACGCGTTAAAGTTCACTAGGAAGGCCCAAAGGATGAATCCAGAATTGCATAATATCAAAAAGTAGTAGTTTCGATGGGAATTCTTTCTGCACCTTCTGACACAACACACTACAAACTCCTCGGTGTTGAGGGACTGACGATGCAACAAAGATTCGCTTAGCATATATCAAGTTATCAATTGATGTCCACCCAGATCAAAACACTTTTCCAAAAGCGTCATATATAAGCATTTAAGAGGATTGCGTAAGCAGCAAGAGTGTTGTCTGATGAAGAATCTAGAGTTAAGTATGATCACGCTCTAGCTGCTGCTACAACTTGCAGGTTACAACTACACTAACACTATTGTTAGATTTGGTCACTTGTAAACCAACATCAGCAGTTATTCAACCAAAATGTAAATCACTAAATCGAGATCATGGGTGAGCTTTGAGACAAAATTATCACAAACAAAAACCAGAAAATAAGAATCTTAAACAAAAGAACCATTGAAATACTTGGAGAAACAGAAGTTTAAATACATTACACCTTAACTTTCTCCACTGCCTTCAATAATCCATTAATGGTACATCAAGTCGAATTAGATGGTTAAACAAAATACTTAAAAAAATAAATAAATAAATTTAAAAAAAAAAAAAAAAAAAAAAAAAAATGTCCCAAGGCTAACATATTAAACCAATTTGGGCGGGAACTGGTAAAGCTCAGAAGTCAGACCAACTAAAGTTCCTACAACAAGTGTCTCCAGTAATAAAGCTGCTTTATTAAGAAATATGAAATTTAGAAGAACATATTAACAGTCACTGAGAATAACATTTACAACAAAAGTAGATAAAACAAAGTTACGTAAATAGAAGGCGCGGAGGGCTATAATGCCGAGGGGGTGTCGGTCGGCGCCATGGGGCTATAACGCGCCCTATAGCACACGACACCGACTGCTCTTATAAGCTCCTTGTTTCCCATTAGCAGGATTGCTTACTTGAACATCTTTAGATAACAGTAACCTTAAACTGCTCGGAAGGAGTGATTGGGAACGAGAGTTGGGGTATGGGCTTGCCACCTTCACAAATGCATAAAAGTAAATTTGGAGCATAAACTTCTATGTCGATTTGCTTGTCTATCCATAATCGCACGGTCAACCTCTTGAGTGAACCACTTGTGATAACCAAGCTTTTCTGCGCCCAATGACCAATTCCAAGAGTCAAACTCTCGAGGAAATGTAACTTTGATCTGATAATATCAAAAAATGCATCGTCCAATATTATACCACCTACATATAGTTGTGTCACGCTCCCTAATGATTCCATATCAAATGATAGAGGCTTCGTCATTGGAAAGAGGATTGGGAGGTAACGAAGCTCGCGGAGACTTGGGACATCACTGATCTCCAAAACAGGGCTTTCGTCTACTGAATGTATTTTCAGTTCTTTAAGATTACGAAGGCTTTTAACTGTAATGGTCTTCAAGCCATCGCAACAACATAAATTAACCTTTTCAAGAAGGCTACACGTATTAAATAAGTTATGAAGTACCCCGTCACTTATCGAGACAGACTGTAAGTCCAGCACACATAGAGAAACACACTTGATCACAGAATTACTAGAAATCCTAAGGGAATCGAAAAACATGACATCATCTGCTATTATAATTACTGTTTTGAGTCTTTCACTAAAGAATATCTCAGCTGGCAATGTAAAGGATGCAATCGAAACCGAGATGTTTAAGGAAAGCTCCTTAAGACAACTTTTGGAAGACACGTGGCGGATCCAATTTTCAGCAAGAGAAGCTAAGCCTTGATTGCTGATAGTGATTCCAAGATCAAAAGTTTCGATGGGCACGTTATCATTTTTATACCTTAGTAGACTACGGTCCATAAACATATCGTACTTGACTTGTGGCAAAATAAACTTAAAAGGAAACCTGATATTAGTGATTGTTGACCATGCGTGTAGCCATGACTTGGACAAGACGCAGGTACGAGCTGCTTCTTTCGCAGGCAAAGATGATTGTACGAGGTGCATCAACTCCGGGTATTCATCTAATTGTGGTTCAGTGATCAGCCTAGTTCTTCTCATCCTAAGAAAAGTTCAAGAAATCTGCAATGGGAGTCCATATGTCATCTACCATTTTAACTATTATATTATATACTACTATACTACATGTGAAGGTACAATAGAAAAAATTAGACTGTATTATTGCAGTAATACATATATACGGCAATACTAAGATGAACCAAGGAAGATCCATGAAATCGATATGATGTTAAATGAAAAGCTTGATTTTATTGTACTAAGATGAATCACATACATACCTGTATAATAGATAGAATCATAAATAAAGTGTTTCATCAAAGTTACCTTAAATCAATCCATGAACCTCTGTCTTGGAATAACGGAAAGGCACCAAGGCAGAGCATTGGCTTTGTAAAACATGATTCTCAAAATTGGCTCATATGAGATATGATATTAGTTCACATAACGGCCCCTCCGGTTTCTTTCATGACAAAACAACCACCATACTTTTATTTATACCACATGTGGTCCTAAATTCTTCGAAATCTAACTTTTAGTCCCCAACTTTTCGATTTTGTTTCGCTGTGGCCCGTGGGTCATTTTTCCTAACTTGGTCATGTTACAATTTATTTGCATTATTGAGCTGTTCACATACTTAAGTATAGCTACCAAAACGAAATTTTGGGTAAATTTTTTGGTCAGAACTTTGATGTTAAAAGATAACTTTTTGACATTCAGAAACTCGTATCTTTGCGCTAAACAAATTTTCCCTCTAAACTATAGGTTGTAATTAATGAAATACTTGTAGCTTGGAATCATTCTGAGGTAGAGAAGACCAGAGGGCGGCATGCTGTCTTCACTAGTTCACTGCCCCTTCCGCTTCCAGCTCCTCATAAATCAATAGTTGTTGGAGATCAAATAACATTCTGATCTCCTACTTCATTTCATAAGCCAAGTTGCTTTCTCAGTCTCCAATCTATCAATGTGAGAGGGTGGTGCTGCTGCTATCCAACATATAATATCCGAAGGTCCCCTATTCGAGGAGTATTACAAGTTCAATAATATATCTACAAACGGTTTTATGGGCTTTCAGAGTAAAATTAAGTATCCATCTTAATTTCTAAGGAAAAAACATAAACATATTTCGTATTGGTTTGTGAGGCCTTGCAGAGGATCTTGGAATGAAGGGTCTTCATAGCGAAAGAACCTATAGATATTCTTATCCCATTTACAAGGCAGGCACATCACTTGGTTTGTGTAGACTTGCTAAAAAAGGAAATCTTAGCATCACCAAAGACACCCACAAAGCGAAGTGCTTAACTAACTACTTGGGGTCATTATGCGGGTATTCTATGGAAAATACTCAAATAGTCCACTTTCGATTCTAGAAATTCAAACCAGTGCTCTTCAACTTGGTTTAGATATGGTCATGTTACAATTTATTTGCATTATTGACCTGTTCACATAGTTTTAAGTATAGCCGCCAAAATGAAATTTTGGGTAAATTTTTTTGGTCAAAACTTGGTGTTAAAGGACAACTTTTTGACATTCAGAAACTCATATTTTTGGGCTAATCAAATTTTCCCTCTGAACTACAGTTTGTAATTAATGAAATACTAGTAGCTTGGAATCATTCTGATGTAGAAAAGACCAGAGAGCGGCACGCTGTCTTCACTAGTTCACTGCCCCTTCCACTTCCAGCTCCTCATAAATCAATAGTTGTTGGAGATCAAATAACATTCTAATCTCCAACTTCATTTCATAAGCCAAGTTGCTTTCTCTGCTCCAATTTATCAATGGAAGGGGGTGGTGCTGCTGTTATCCAACCAACATATAATGTCCGAAGGTCCCGTATGCGAAGTATTACAAGTTCAATAATATATCTACCAACAGTTTATGGGCTTTCAGAGTAGAATTAAGTATCCATGTTAATTTCTAAGGAAAAAAACATAAACATATTTCATATTGGTATGTGAGGCCTTGCAGAGGATCTTGGAATGCAATTTCATGCTTTTCAAGTAAGAGCTCAACAATGTTAATAAAGTAAAATAATCACAAGTAGTGTTCATAACTACATTCACTTTATAAAGTAAGAGGACTGCGTCTCTCATTTCTTTTCTCAGGTGGGTGGCCGGTTGAAGCTGATTGATGAAATAGATCATCATAAAATGTTGGTTCACCTACAGTCCTCCACCCAAATAAAACAAAATTCCAAAAACACAAGAGGTGTTTCTAAAGATTTCTGAAGCCTGGGAAGTCTTGATGGGCAAAAGAGAGCTAAGTAGGATTAGCATCGCTGACTTATTCTAGAATCTCGATTAACCTTCGTGAACGACGTCCTAAACTTGGTGGGTCATGACACCAGGGTCTTATGGTTGTTCGTGAAGTTGGTGCATGGATCAATAACAATTATGCTGAATGAAACAAAGAAGGCTAGTAGAGGAACAAATAAACTTATCTTTATGCAAGTGAGATGTAGTAGCAAGCAAGAAATGATGCTATTGATATGTATCATGTAGCCCGGATAGCCACAACAGTATAGCTGGAAGTGGATAGAGTGGCATTATACTACGAGGATACAAGAAAAGAGCGAGGTGCAAGGGTAAGTGTACATGTGTTCGATGAAAGCCCCTAACCCCACACCCATCTATTCCCCTCTATATTCGTCATCCCATGCTATCTATCTAATCCATATGGTGCTGTTAATGCTCGAGTTCCCCGATCCACTACCACGGCATCCTCCATTGCAAGCTATTCAACTCAAATGCAAAAAGATTTATATGTTCCTCCACAAACATTCCTGGCCCAAGGAGCACAAGCTTCAAGGGAACCATCACACCGTGGTCAAAACTCATACCTGGCTGCTGGCTCTCATTTGCCCATCTTTTTCAAGTGAATAAACACCAAACTTATGATTCTTTTATTATTAGTTTGCTAGCTAGTGCTTAAAAAGCTGAATTTTGTATACATTACTAAATTTCTTGCTTGCTTAAATTCACAACTTATAAAGATTTGAGGCTTTTACTTTCACCTTAAGTTCTACTTGCAAAATAAGCTGAAAAACAGATTCGAAGTGTTAATGTGTTATACTTACTCTTTGTTGAACTAGTGCTTAAGAAGCCCTCAGCCGCTGTACTGGTGGATTTGAAGAAGATAACATGTACAAATGGAGAGGGGTTGAAGAAGTGAGACCAAAACTACCAAAATGTTAATGTTAGGTTCTGGAAAAGTTGTTAGGGATGGGCCTGCAGTCCTGCAGATTACTAGTTGTTTGTTAGATTCTCCCGCCAGTATTTTTCTTGATTGTTTTTTTTTTTTTTTGGTTACCTGGGTTTCCGACTCGGCATTGCGAGCCGACTAATCCCGAAGTCGGGGCATGTGAACCTTCGTGGCCACAAGGGGATTAATTTTCTCCCCGTTGGATTTGATTTCATTGTTTTTTCTAAAATAATCTGCATAAACACACCTTAAAATTATTGCCTGTTCTATTATTTTAGCAAGTTTAACTGATTAGAGTTTTTATATTAGCTGTTATCAAAAAACTTATTCCAAAACATAGTGTACACCGTCACACATATGCATTCAGATTGTGGAACTACCTTGTGCATAAAGAAAAAAATGACAATAAGTAGATAAGATAATCCTGAAAGCGATATGGACACTTAAAAACAGATTTAAAAGATGAGCGCAATATATAACCCAGTATAATGTTTAAGACCCTTACACGAAGTTGGACAACACTATTGACTGTATACATTGATTACTTATTAATTACAGTATAATTGTTTTGGACAGCCAGAAAGGGCTATGCAATATTCTAGTTGCTCTCTAAAGAGACCTCAAAATGTCTGGTGAACAATGCATTGTGTAAAAACAATGTGGAATATATTACCCAAAATAATGCATTCTTGCGCTTCCAGTATCACCATGTATTTGTCAATGTCATGTTAGACTTGTTCAAAGGAGTTTTTCTGATCTGTTAACCAATCATAATCCAATATTTTATAAGAGACGCATATCTTAAAATAAATGAATAACGATAAGTAAATTCTCCTTTTGGACAAAGTCATGTACTACATTATTATGATGAGTCGGTTAGCAGCATTTAAATGCTTAAGGTACGTATGTTTATAGCAAGAAACTATGTTCACAATAAAGAAAGAGGTACCTTTATAAATGTACCCATTCTATTATTCAGCCAGGAGTCTTTTCTCTTCCTCATCGAGTCTTTTTAGCCATCTGAATCCAAGATCATTTCCTAACTTTGCAGCGTTTTCAAATTGTTCTCTTGCCAATTCTATCGGGTTAGGCTTTGGTTCACCTGTTTTCCTCCTGGCCTTCCTACTTGTAACCCCGTTCTTTAGGTCGAATTTCGTTAGAGATGTGGGAAGTTCATAGCCTGGTCAAACCAAAGGAAGGGGTAAATGAGGCTTGGTATTACATCTTAAGTTTGATATTTATGGGACCAGAAAGATAATACTGTCTAATGAGTATAAGTGATTTGTATAAGAACATGCATAGATGAGATCATGAGAACGTAATAAGTAAAGACCTAGACAGAAGAAAAAAAGGAAGATACAGAAACTAGGTCCATTTACCAATATGTTTGTTTGCCTAAAGTATCATGGTCGCCCGCCAACTAATACGTTGTGGGTTCAAATCCCAATAGGGACAAGTGTGTGTAGTAGTGTGATTGCCGTTCAAAAACATACAAAATGAAGTCCATTTTTCTGGGATTATAAAAGATTAGCATATTTAGTTCGAATGATTCACCAGTGGCTTGATGCGAAAAATGAAACGTAAGCAGTATCTTTAGCCGAACTTGAATCAATTTAAATGTGATACCTCTGATAAGAAGGGATCCACATGCTATTGCTGCCCCAGAATGACCCTGCACATATGTAAAAAGGACGAGTTTCATCTCAGCTCAAGATGGAATTTTCATGAAAAAAAAAAAAAAAAAAAAAAAAAAGGTTCTCTGATCTTTACCTACATCAAGTCCTATTAAGTATTAACTAATAATCATAGAATTACTTGCACATTTAAAAAAATAATAACGGGTTAGCTAATGGATCCTCACAACACGAATAGATTGGTACAAATATGTACATTTTGTATTTTTAGGTAATTTGAATATAAGCCATACAAAAACATTGTAGCATATGGTTTATGTTGAGTTCATATAATACACAACTACTTTTTAATATGAATGAACTGGATGTTTGACCTAGATCCTTAAAATATAGTGTCCTTAACAAAATCATGAATGTATTATACCTTATCTGAAGCTCTATAAAAACACCACAATGCTGAGGCAATATCCTTCTTCACACAATCGCCTGCCAAATAGACTGCTCCCAGGAGGTAGAGAGCATCCGGTTGCAACTATAACATATACATGGCAAGCAGAAATAAGTTCTATGCAAAAACCTGAAAAGCATCACTAGTAATTATGTCTTTAGTAACAACTTACCTGATCCGCTGCCTTTTCCAAATAATAAAACGCTTGTTGATCTGTGTGAACACCTTCATTCTGTGCATGAATTAGTTCGTGTAAATTTTATGGTTCACATAATATTTACAAATCAGTTAAAAGGCAGAGAGAAGAAAAGATGAAGTACAAAAGCACATCCGTAAATTACGGTAGCCATGAAAATGAACGTTTTATGATGTTCATGGACTAAAGTCTGAATATCTAAAATTTAGACCAGAACCTAGGTTTCATGGTTATTCAAGCAGTGAAACTCTTCATTAAGTAGTAAGATACCGGAATATATAATATAACAGTGACATGTAAAATCTAGCCTAACCTCAATTCTTAAATTGCGACCCAATTCATATGGAGCATCTGCATCACCCATGTCTGCAGCTTCCACCAACAAAGCAGCTCCTCTGTTGCAAGATCCAGAAGCAGATACTTGTTAGATTGATAATTGAGAAGAAAGAAGAACGAACAGTAATGTTCACATTTGAGATATTCAAGTTCTTACATAGCTTTACATTGCCCGGGCACATGGTATTTCAAGTGCAGCCTAGATAACCAATATCTGGCATGTGTGTTTGTATTATCAACTTCCAGAGCCATCTCAAAATTATCCTTGGCAGTCTATAGTACAAAAAAATACAGAGAAAGAAGTATCAATTCACGTACGAGTGTTCGAAAAGCACTATTATACTATATACTAAAACCCATTGAGGGTATGTGAGTGTAAGAGCACTGTAGTAACTACAGTGCAGAACAGTGCAATACAGTGCCACTTTTTGTAAAAAAAAAAAAAAATCCAGCTCCATTTAACACACATAACCCAGAGATCTAGATCCTTCTTCTCCACACACAAACTTCATTCCTCTTGAAGGTTCATCACCTACTAAACACTCAAAACACACTCACACACATAAAAACACTCAAGACACAAACCAAATAGTTTACTCCGCCTTTAGCTATCGGCGTTTACCCACTTCCGATAAACCACTGGCACCAACTCAGGTATGTAAAGCCTTCCTTTTGTTCTTTTCACAAGACTATCACCAATTTTATTCTTCATAATAAATTATGAGGAAGTAGTAACCCTGATTTTTTTTAAATGGTTCACAACATATGCGTGTTATAATTGGTTTCCGGTTGCTGACTCAGAAAGAAGACACAGTGCCACCATCGGTTTTAGTTTGAACAAGAAGGAATTGCAAATTTAAGGTTTGGTTTTGTGTATATTTTTAATTTGTTGCGTTTGAAATATTGTATGTCTCGGGTGTTAATGTTTTAAACATTGCGTTTATGATTGTCCCCGTGATTACTTGATTTATTTTTGTTTGGGTGTTTGATGTGGGTTTGCTTTTTGGTGGTGATTAAGATTTTGGACTATGCATATAATGTGTTTGATGAAATGTTTGGGTTAAAATCAGTGTGGTTAATATATGTACCTATAGCACTTTTAAGTTCTATAATCAGATTTCTGCTGATTGTTTGTTGATACGTGTAAGCGGTAGTGCTTTACTGATGAATCGAATGTACCACCCACATATTGACCAAACAATTGCATCATAATTCAAAAACATCCATAATTTACTACTTTAAACTAATATTAACAAATGTAGGATTGTTGAATAAAGCCATGACTGGATTAGTTAAACTTCTGTAGTAAACGATCTCATTGTAAGATGTATCCAATTGCATAAAAAATAAATCCAATGTGGAACACTATATCATACTTCTTCAACTCTCCATTAGTTGTTCGCCATTGTTAAATTAGCTATTTTTTATATAGATGAAACAGGAAAAGCGAATGTTACATTACAGTTCGTCAATTACTATATAAATAGTTATAGTTACGATCTGAAATTCAGTAGTATGACTCAATATATTATTTTCCTTATTTTATATATCGTCAGTTGGTAATTTGAAATATGACTTTTCACTTTTGTATCTACTTTTGTTTTACCCGGATAAATATATTCAATGTCTAAAAACATGGAAAAAAGCTAGAGCTGCACTAAACCACGACAAATTAGAGAAGCTTAGAAGCATATGCAGCATTTTCTGTCCGATGAGATATTTGTATATCTGATGCATTGAAATGGAAAATTGAACTTGGAACATTACCAATTTATGATTCGGGATTGTTTGGGTCAGTTATATGCCAAAGACACCACTTTTGATGATAAGCAAGAACATAATTATATTATTTCAATAATGGCCTTTATGAGAAATTTCATATTTATATAATCTCTTTTTGCAGGGTTCATTTTGTTTCAAAATCGCCTGATTGCTAATGTTTATAATGTGTGTTTATATTTTTAAATAATCAGCCCATAAGGCATCTCAATGTGAACAGATTTTTACAAATAAACAAGATACGTTAATATGTTATTATGTGTTGTTTTCATGTAGTATAATTACACATATTACTAAATGTGAAACTGATATGATCTAATTATCTAAATCATATGCAATTAGTGTATGTCTTTATGTTGCTGTAATTAAGATAAACTTATGAGTAAATGAATTAAGAAATGAAGGTGCTATAGCTATCAGTAAAGCTCTTGAATAGGAGTTTCGACAATTATGCAAAGCTGATTAGAGTGCGACCTCTATCAGAAGTGATGGAACCAGGACAATCTTACCTTTCTATAAAGAGGTACTTGGTTGCATTGAGGTTTTAGTATTTGAATGTTTAGAGGTGGTTTGTTTTTTTTTTTTTTTTTTTTTTTTTTTTTTAATTATTAAAATTGGCTTATAGGGGGTGTTTGGATTAGCATTCTAAAGTGACTATCTTCTTGAGCATAGGTGTTTTAGTGTTAAGTGAGCGAATAAGCAGGTTCGTTTAAACACCATTTATAATGAATATTGGTCATGACATGTGGTAGCTTTCGAAACGAACGATGAGACGGCTGTCATGTGGTGGAAGGCATTGGAGAAACATATCCGGCTGTTGTGGTGCTTCATATGATTCGAAGGATGGGTGTTTGGCTCGTTCGAGGACGGAAGTATGTGCTTGGATTCGTTTGCTGCAAAAGAAAGCCTCGAAGTTTATTTAAGTGTTCTAAAATAGAAAGGTGTGTTTTTTTTATTTGAAGCTCATTTTTTGGTAGATTTTGTTTAAGAAGTTGATTTAATTGTGCTTATTAAAGGATTGTTCACTTCTCTATAAGAGCCGAAATAGCAAATGAATAGGTAATATATCTTAAGTAATTCGTGTGAGTTATGAATTCTCTTTTCAACTATTATGTTCACTATTCTAGGAAGGCGCAGTAAGTATAAAACATTTCGTTGGTTAGAGTAGATATAGTTAAAAGTATGATTGAATATGCATGCTAGCCTTAAAATTTCCTATTGCGTTAACTATGTCGGTTGCAACAACAAATTTAGTAGCGGGTTCTTCTCTGCGTAGGCATGTGCGCCCTGCACAATGTGGCGAAACATTACATGTTTGTAAGATGGCTATATTGCAGTATTTTGAAACAGTTTTATCACCCTGATATATGGACAATGGTTTAAGTGGTACTAACTGTTTGCAACACCATGTTATTGCAGTACCTAATCGCACAGAAATTTATGGTTTTCGCAATACCTGTGCTAACAGTTGCCGAAGACCTACTACAACTGAAAGAAAGCAGATGCATTAGTTCTTATGTCATTGCTTAACTACATTGTGGGTATAATTTTTATCAATACTTAAATTTTTTTTTTAATTATTATTTTTTAATTTCCTCTTTACCGTGCAGGAGAGCCTCTCAATTATGTGTGATAACAACCCATTGTAAGTTAACGCCATCATGAGGATTCTTGCGAAAACAATCAAGTTGACGAGGCCTGGCGATGCTTGAAAGGTGAGATACCCGAAAGGGAAACGACTTTGTTAAGACTTCATTTGGTTGATATACAATCCCATTTTTCATAACCTCATACATATTTTTTGATATGTGGTTGGTTTATGCGATTTGGAATAGTCGGGATTGTTGAATTCTGGAATTATAAAGGGCTTTTAGCCATAAAATATAACCATTTTTTTCCGGCCCATACTAAATATGAGCTTGGTCTTAAGCTTAAGTATGATAATAAAGAGATTGTGCATGTTTGCATTTAGGCTATCTGATTAATTTCAAGTGGACATTGTGATACGGAAGATACGGGATTGACTTGGTTTTTCATCCTACAATGCAACAACAATCCAGGTATTCCAGAAATTTGCTCCTTACAATTCTTACATGCCCATGTTTTTGCAGATTAGTGGTAAACAATTTTTTTTTTAATTAAGTGTTTATTTCCTTCAACAGAAACCGCGTGTTCTCAGCCACCTACCTCATGGACATCAATGACATAAATGTTCATGGTAAAATAGGAGATATGTTATAGTGTTGAAAAGAAAAAGATGGTGTCTATTGGTGATAGTTAGAAGACTTTGTTTTACAAGTTTTGGAATGCAATTGATTAATGGTTTCATCTGATTGCTTAGTCTGCTATGTGTTGCTTTCTTTTTCGATTCATATGCTATTACAGCACTCCCGCGGCAACGCGCGGGCTCACCCACTCGTTGTATCTATGTACAATAAAAAGATAAGATATGAAAGTTGTAATTCAAATAGCTCAATTTGAAGTTCAAAAATGATATTTCAAACTTCAGCCTAAAATAAGATATTAGGAGTCAATTTGGAAGTATCTAACAAAGAAAGTTAAATAATGCCACCTCTTATATGTGACAATTATCCGCCAAATGAGATAATCCTTAGAACTTACATAAATCAGAAACACGTAACGTAACTGTGCACAAGCAAATTTGCCACCAAGGCGTAGAAAATAATAGGAGTTATAACAAATGTAAACGAATTTCATATTTGTGCAAGAGACTTTTCTATAAATGCTTTATTTCATAATAAAGTTTAGGCATAATAATACCTTAAGGTGAGGGATAAGGCGTTTATCTCTGGGTTCGCAATAGTCAATCACTCTATCAACCTCCTTCAACGCATTCCACCCTTTTGCAATGTATTCCATTGCCATCTTATTTCTACTGTGCAATCCTCTCTGCGTCGAAATCAAACCAGTAAACAAAAAGAAAAGTCATTACACGGAAAAGAGATACTCCCTCCGTTCCAAAAAAAATTGGAACACTTCTACAACGTATTGTCCCAAAAAAATGCATATGTACAGCTTAAATTTTCATCCACGAGTTTCATTAATCAATTCCTTGTTAAAGCGCATATTAGACAATATATCGACGGTCAAACCTTTTTGTTAAACTACATATGAAGTTTAATGTTTTGATGGGATGAATGAGTTTGTAATAGTACCTGTTGCTGGAATTGGGCATGATTTAGAAGTTTTTGTGCAGAACTAGCTCTCGAAACCAACGACTTCAACATCTTCACAGAGCCTATTACCAAACAAACAGCGTAAAAAAATTATTAAGAGTATACAAACTCAAAAACAGCGTAAAACTGCTTGGGTGTTTGTGATTGCTTATTTTATTTTTTATTTTTTTCTGCTTAAGTATAAGCAATTTGGATATGAAAATAAAATTGCTACTCCTAATGTGCTTATTTAGGGGTAACATAAGCAGTTAGCTTATTCTCCAAACTTATGGGCTCATTTGAAACAGGGCACTTTTTTGGCTTATAAGGTTTTCCAAATTGAAATAAGCCAACACCATAAGCATGACAAATCCAAACACCCCTGAAATAATATAAATTTTACTAACCCACCTGGTGATTAAATCTAACTAATTGATGAAATGTGCAAACAAAATTATAAGGTCCGAAAAAAAACAAACGGTTGATCGTGGTAACTCAGCTGTGGGAGATGATCAACTGACTGGATAGTTGGGGTTTTACATAACCCGACCCGGTTTATAACTGTCCAAATTCAAATCTTTTATTATAAAGGCCCGCTGGACTTGTTGCTTTTATTTGAAAACATACCTTGATATTAAGGCCCAATATAGAGAGTTATCCATTTTGGTTAATCAAAGGGAAAGAAATGGAAAGTACATGACGGCCGAGCAAAACAGATTGAAAATCGAACAATCGAATTGAAATAGTGAGTTGAACCAATCTGACCGAAACCGAACCAAGCATATACGGTTCCATAAATTTATGTTTTTCGGTTTCGGTTCAAATCGGTTTGAGCTAAAACCCAGAAAAACACGCCTAAACCAAATAAGCCCCGACAAAAAACCAAAACGAACCGAGTCACTTCGATTTGATTCTCGATTCATGTATTCCACAAAATCGGTTTTTGGTTTGGTTTTGACCCGATGATCGGCCCTAGTTGGTTCATGTGTTCTTAAGATAAATGAAAATGAAATGAAAGTAGCCAGTATGTTCTTAAGTTTGTGAAAAGGAAAAATAACATGTTCAAAATACATGCGTGTCTTTTAATTGTTATTGACAAAACTTTTGAAAGGGGCATATTGATCTTTAAACAAAATATATTAATGTTTCCTTTCAATTCATCTTAAATATGGGGTGAATATATATATATATATATATATATATATATATATATATATATATATATATATATATATATATATATATATATATATAATCTCTCATTTTCCTCTGACTCCCTTTTTTTAAGTAAACTCATGAACACAAAAAACATTCTTTTTGTTTCCTTTCTTATCAAATTTTAACTTAAAAACATAATACACCTTTTGAATATTAAAAAAAAAAAAAAAAAAAACCGTTTATTAAAGTGTTATTGTAGAAATTTACTCGGTTTTAGTTGGCGGTTTTCTTTTGTTATGTGTATATGTACTTTATTGCGCATAACATTAACTAGTTATAAGTGTCGTGCATGCACAGGATTTACACATGAATCAAATTTTTTAAAAATTTTTGTTTAGTATATAGATAATAAGAATTTACTCGTGAAAATTATGATATAAGTACAACTAATACTTGTTCAGGAGTTTTTTTATTATGTATTAATATCTATTACATTAATATTTTATAAAAACGTTTGTTAGTTGAAAGATTTAACTTTATTTAACTGAAATAGATATTGAGGTTGAGGTTGATGTTGTTGTTTAAATTTAACTATTTATATCATGTTATACAAAATGTGCAAGTTAGTAGTACATAATCAACATTGATGAAGTTAAAAAATGCTCCCTAAAATTATTTTAAAATGTTTATCTGGATATTCATATATAAATTTTAAATAAAAATTTCATGAATCGTTGTAATAAGTACAATAGCGTATATTTATTTTCATATCACAGTAATCCATGCTTACATTTAATATTTATATTCCCGTTAATAATAGTTTCGCCGTATTTAATATTCAAGCCCGTATACCCATAAATTAAACTTTTAAAATAAAATAGCACGAGTTTTTATTTAATGTATATAGCAAATAAATATTTAATGGATGAAAGTCTAAAACTAATATTAGTTTTAAAAAATATTTAACGTATATTTATAAAATTTGTAATTTTAATATATGAAAGTCTGAAACAAATACTAATACTCATGTTATTTTAAACAAAGTTCATATATTATAAAATATAAAATATAGGGGATGTAAAGTGTAAGCGTTATTTGTTTTTTTCTAAAGTTATTAAAAAATATAAAAACTTGTAATTTTACACTTAACTTTATATATTTTATGTAAAATTCAACCACTAAAGTTTTATTAATTACTTCCTCTCTTTTTAAGTTTTTGTTTTCACAAATTAGACACAAATATTTTTATGTGTTTTTCTCTCAACCAAATTTATTAAAGTTTTACTAAAATCAATTCAATTTTAACTTTTTATTAACCAATCACGTCGTTTGATTTTGCCTACGTGACAAAATCGAGCTTTTCTATTGATCTAATTTTTTTTTTCGATGAGAAAGGGTTTTTGCAAAATCACTTCTTAATGATGTAACTCTTTTATTATATAAATAAAAGATTGAAACCCTAAAATAAAGAGAGATTGTAAGGTATTCAAATGACTAGTTAATTAAACTTGTAGATATGATTATTATTTTGTGTTTGATCATACTAGTTATAATAACCGTGCATGCACGGGTTTCTTATATAAAAATTTTAGTTATGATGTTAATACAATATTTTGAGTTTAAAGGCTGCAATTAGATAGTATTTTTTATTTTTTATTTTTTATTTTTTGACCAGAGCTTATTTTTCAAAAAAAATAATCTTAAGCCTCCATAATATTCCATAATCTCTTGTGCCAAACATACCTATAGGTTACCTTTTTTGACCGAACAAAATTCATATTTGAAGTCATATTGTAGCTCCTTAAAATATTTGAGGTCAATTAGGAATTTAACATATTTCTCACTTCTCAACATAATCTGTATGTATGGGTTAATACAGATACATAGAAACAAATGAGCAGTCGACATCAAGTTCTGTGCAATTAAAAGTCTTTCACTATGTTATCTATTGTAGACGGTTGCCCGCGCATAACGATGACGATGTATGGTTTTTGAAGAAATATGATTGCGTCAATTTGTATGTGCGTATTTTAGTTTATTGCAATTTCTTTGTGGTTTAAGTCGTAGAATAGTATTCTCGAGAAAACAATGGAAAAGAAGAGGAAAATTAGTGGAGTTTTCCCTTCCAAAATCTTTAGGTGCCACTGTAAGTTAAATAATTAGATGCATTAAGTTTCAATCAATAGTTCCTGTCATCAGTTGTTTTGAGAAGAGACTAATACTACGTACTCCATAGAGACATGATTAGAATCGCATGCTATCATTCAAGGGCACAAATATTCTTTTAACTTGCCTTACATTCCATATAGTGGAATCAAGTGACTACAAAGTTCCCAATTGGCATGAGTCTGAATGTTGGTGAGTTGATAGATATCATAATAAAATGCAATGTCAAAGTGAACATGACATATTTCATTATTTTGGAAAATTTGTGTTTTACATTTATTAGTAGTTACCTCAACATTGTTATCCATCTTTCGGCCGAGTAGTCCATCTCATCTAGAGAGTTGATGCATCAGGCTAAGACATGTTGTCTTTTATTAGATTTGGCTAGTCCATTTATTTGCTTTATGCGTCGATTTCCATCTAGATGGTTGTGAAGGGCGCGATGAAATCAACTTCCAGCGAATGGAGAACGTTTATAGTTGCCTTTTAAACATTCATGCATCTGTTTTAAGAACAATCAAAAATGATTCTTAATCTTACTTGTGAATGTTTCAATCTGTGTTCAAACGGGTCAAACAGATGCTAAATTTGTATATTTAATTCATAAAACATCTTGAACCATGACCCTAGAAAAAATTGTAATAAAATCAATCGGTCTTCAAGAAACAGGCATGACATGTTATCCATCTCTGTTAACACATTTCTCACTCTGAGTGTTAAGTTAAGAACCAATTGGTTCCAATGTGGTAGCATGGAAGTGACATAATTAGGAGCAAACATTAGGGGCTTAGTAATAAACCATAACATGATTCAAGGGTTAATCATTAAGCCAACATCTGAGAAGTCACATACAAAGGCATTATCACAGTTAAGTGCATTCACTTTGACCTCACCAGCTTGAAACTATACGATAGAACATGAGAGTGTAATGACAATATAAAGAACTTACGGGCTACACGATTTCATCCATTAAATTGACGTATCACACAACACGCAAATTAAATTAAAAAAAATGCTAAATTGAAAATTACCTGATGATAAAGATTAGGTTCTTATTTAGAGAGTCGAGACCCTTTTCAAGATATTCTTCTTATAACTCAAGATTAGCTTTGTTGAACTCATTTAAAGAGCTCAAATAAATATATTCGTTATAAATTGTGTTCTAATGAGAACTCAATAAATAGACTCTAGCATGCTCAACAAAATTTTGAGTTCATACAACCCATCAACAAATAGCACTTACATATTGCATAAAGCTCGAAAACATGACAACATTTCGGCTTAAAGAATAATTCTAAGTTGAGTCTTTATAAGCTCGAGCAAACTCGAATCCTATGAAGTTCTGCTTATAAATCTAAAGTCAAGACCTGTATATATAGAAACCAAGAGTCAGAAGAGAACGAAACAATAAACATGTGAATTATCTAGCATAAAATGTCGTATACAATAAACCTTAATAATCGAAGGGAAAAAAACTCTAGAATCAATAGAACAACATAAATATGATTTTGAAATCAAAACACAAAACAGCGGAAGAAGAAAAAAATGTATTCTAAGAACATGGAAAAATTGATAAAGTTAGTAAATCATTAAACAACCTAAAATTCATGTTGATGGAAGAAACGTTTTATGAACCCGTGAAATCACTTTACAGGTACATAGTTGAATTCACGGAACCTTGCTGCCCTTTTCGCTCTGTTATCAAGTTTTTTTTTTTTTTTTTTTTTTTTTTTTTTTTTTTTTTTTTTTAGATAATGGAAGGGGATGGGAAGGAAAATGAAAAAAATGGGCGTTCTTGAGTTTTTTTAAGAGGGAAAGGCAGGGGATGGGAAGGTGGGAGGGAGGGAAGGGATGGACTTTTTTGTGTATTTCTAATCCGCCCATATTTGGGATGATCAGGAGAGAATGAGTACAAGTGAGAACATGTGCTTTGGTTAATTACAATTATATCCTTGTTTTATAGTTCCAAAATGACCACATTTAAGCATATCGACTGTTTTCGTTTTCTCAAACCTATTAAATAACCTCATCGAACTGCTCATTGTAGGAACTGTTTTATCTAAACTAATCCATGTTGTCAAATGTTTGGATAACTTTGGCCTCCATTCTTTCTGCCTTTTATAATACAAAAAGTCTTAATTTTTTTCAAATACGTAAACCCTTTATATTCTTCACAACCGCACAATCAACCCGATTATCATGTTCATAAAAATGTTTTCATAACTGCAATTCATTTTCAGAAATTAAAAATTCTACTGTCTTCAATAAAGAAAACAAGGCATCGAAAAATCAATTAATACTCCCCCGTCTCAAAATTATTGGCTAAAGGTTCCGTTCACTTCTCAAAAATAACCACAAGAACGAGCAGTTCAATGATTACTGGAACGTAGAATGGCTGGATTTTTCTTTTTTATTTTTTTTTTATTTATTTTTTTTTAGCAAAAGCCGATAGTATTTCATGTGAAGAGTAAATTATGTTTTGAAGGTATATTTGTAATTTGGGTAGGTTCCTCTCCTTTCCTTCCAACTTAAAATAAAAACTCAAGATCACAAATAAAAATAACCACTTTCTTCATAATGGCATTCCCTACTTTCCCCTTCCCATCCCATTCTCTTTCATTCTTTAAAAATTTGACTTGAGAAAAGAGCGTTTGGGTATCATCAAGTACCTATAAAAACACCAAAAATTAAATAATAAAGCACGTAAGATACCAACCGCAGCTTCATAAATCTTGGAACATAGTTGATTCGTGATTTTAAATGTTGATTTAGGATATATTTTTTTTTCTTTTTTTAATTTTATTTTATTAATTTTTTTTAAGTCTTGGAAGGTTTGTTTTTGGGATCGATCTGTTCCGCTTTTTTTTATTTTACTTTTGCAATTTGGTTCCTACACATGAAAAATAAACAATTTTAGTACTTGTGTTTATTTTTACCCTTTTACAAATTTGAGTAAAAAAATGAAATTGATGATAATTTGACCAAATTGGATTCAATTTTGACTTTTAATTAACCGATCATGTCGCTCAATTTCGCCTACGTGGCAAAAATCAAGCTTTCCTATTGGCATAATTTTTTTTCAATGAAAAATGTTTTGTAAAAATACTCTAAAATGATGTAATTTTTTTATTATATAAATAAAAAATTTCATTGGTTTTTATCCTTTTTCCACACCTCGAATAATTAAGCATATCTTTAATTATCAACACTTTCACGTTCACGCTATGTAATGAAGGATGTTTTAGTTTTAACGGATAACAAATTAATATATCATGACCGGACTCGAACTCGAGACTTCGGGATTGCACATTTTATGTATGAGTTTCAATTAATTAATAATTATTGTTTTAGTGACGAATAATTATTAAATACACGAAATATAAACTTAACGGTAACTAACGACCGTTAGACGAAACATGAGGGCTAGATTTGGAAAAGAGTGAAAGATTGGTTCAGGTTGGGCCTTGTGAACCCATGGCCGGCCAAGCCCCCCTCCCATAGGGTTTTGGGATGGCTTTTGCTCCAAGTTTCTTGAATGCTATATAATGAGACATCCTCTCATTCATTCATTCATCCCTTGGTTCCTTAGCAACCTAATCTCTTCTTCCTTCTCTTTCTATGTGTTTAATCGATCTATTGATTGATAGGACCAATAGTTTAATCTTTTTGTGTAAAGCGAATCTAGCATTTTCGTTGAAACGCTATTAGTACGTGTGTGTGAGAACGAAGTGTTAGCATACTTTTGCTAACCGTGATCTTGCCTTGTGACTTGCCCTAGTCGATCCATACAAGCCCTCTCCTAGGGTTTATAAGTTCTTGTTCTTGCTAGTAATCAAGAGGTACGCTTCCATTTATATTCGGTTAATTTATTATTTGTATTTGATCTATTCCGATGCGTACTCTTTGATGTTTATATGTTTATAGTTTATCATTATTCATATATTCCAACAGTGGTATCAGGGCCAGGTTAATACATTATAATGAATTACCGAAACACATAAAAATTGAATCGTTTGATTAATCACATGCTTGGTGTTCTTATGTTTTTATATTTTTCATAAACCCTAGCTTTATTTTTATTTTTTTTGAAATTTATTTATTTATTTATATAAATGTCGATTTTTTTTTTATTTTAAAAAAAGAAATTAGGGTTTGATAAATTATGTAATAAAAACTTGTAGAAACCCTAGGTTGCATGTAATTTATGTGTATATAAATGGATATTTGTGATATGCCGTTTAGTTGCGTTCCTTGATTGACATGATTATTGTTATAATATGTGCAATGTGGGCATCCATGACAAACCATGCATGTGTTGTTATGGATTTATGATTGTTATGATTTCATGCTTATTTATACGATTTGATTATAATTGATGTTATGATTTAGTAAATATTATGATTAAAGATTACTAAAATTTAATTAATTATAAAATTAGGGAAGACCCTATTAATCGTATATTAAATCAATTGTGTGTTTTTAAATTGATTTTGATTTGCATGTCCATTATTGTTGTTGTTTGTTTATTTTATTTATTACTTTTGTTTTATATGTTTTGTGACATGATAGTAACAAAGGGTAATTTCATAAATAAAATATTAAACGGACTTAATAATGGTGAAATCTTGTTTTGAGCTTATATATAAATCTTGAACTTTTGGTTGATTGATCGCGACTGTATTAAGTGGTTGTAAGGTGAAACTATTTTTGACAAACTATAAAGTGGGTATAAGGATGGCTTAGCATTAAATTGCGGCCTTAGTGAGCCTCCATTCTGGCTTGCCGCTCGCCTGTGAGTCAAATTTAGTTTTACCTAACATCCATGATAACTACGAAGCACTTAAGGCAAAGTTGTAAGTTTCTCAACGCCTCAATCAAAACTTTGGAGATTTAAGCTCGTAAAGAAACTAATGAGTACAAGTTTTTTTTACATGAAACATATGTTACAAGATGAATGTATGACATCTTTGTACATATATTTTGATTACACACATCAAATTTACTACCCTTAAATTTAAGTTATATGCCATCCAATGAAACGGAAACACCTAAAATTGGATCTACATCAGGGCGTAACCTGGCTAGATTGCAATGGAGGGGCAAATTACATGATTTCATCACTAGCAGATCAACTGGTGTGGTGTAATTATGTAAGTTTGTTGTTTCTTAAGTTGGTTAACTTAATTGAGTTGATAGCGGGTTCTGATCACTCAAGGCATAAGATGGGGATAAAACATGATTACATTATTGCAACTGCAGTTGGCAAATATGTAAATCCCATCCTTTCTAGGAATTGCAATTGAATATTGGCAATTGGGACACGTCTCGTACCTTATTGAATACCGTCATCACTAGTAGATCAACTGATGTGATGAACCTATGTCAATTTGGATCCTAGTTTTTCATTGTAAATTTAAATGGTTATATGATTATGAACCAAGGGTATTTAATTTTCTTGAAATTTTATTATCGAAAGTACTAACTTTTGAATTTTTTCTGTAGAAATGCTACACCCGAAAACACTAATATGAGCAACATGAGTTCTGCGTTCAAGCAAATGATTGATCGAGACAAGTTGACTGGTGAAAATTTCAATGATTGGTATCGATCCTTAAGAATCACCTTAAGGATGGCCAAAAGATATGATTATCTTGGTGAACCTCTTCCTACTGAACCTGCTGCGGATGCAACCCAAGCACAAAAGGATGCATACAACATTGAATATGAGAAGCACAATGATGTGGCTTGTCTCATGTTAGCTGGGATGGACACTCAATTGCAAAAGCGATTTGAGCCTTTTGGTCCCATGGACATGATCAATGAACTCAGATGAATGTTTGAGAAACCGCCAGCTGCAGAATTATATGACTTAATTGAATCTCTGCACAATTGTAAGCAGGAAGCAGGAAAATCCGTGAGTGCCCATTTTTTGTCCATGAAACATTATATGGACCAATTGGAGCGACTTGGCTGCGGATATCAGGAAAGCGTATGTATTGGTCTCATCTTGCGATCCCTTAATCAGGATTTGTATAGTGAGTTTGTACGCAACTATAATATGCATTGCAAGGGGAAGACAATTAGTGAAGTTCATGCAATGCTTATTGATTATGAGAAAGGCCTGAATAAGAAGGCACCTACACCAGCTGTAATGGCGATACAGGGTGGTAGGATCACCAAGAAGAAACCCAACAAACCGCAAAATGCGAACTTCAAGGGTAAAGGCAATGGTAATGGTAAAGGCAAACAAGTTGCGACTCACCAACAGAAGCCTAAGAAGCAAAATCCTCCTCCTGCTAAGAAGAAGGAAAATTTCAATAAGGATTTGGCTACTTGTCACTACTGCAACACTCCTGGTCATTGGAAGCGGAACTGTCCATTGTTACTAGAGGAGTTGCGCCTCAACAAAGGTAAAATGCCTGGTAACGTCGCAAGCACTTCAGGTATGTTTATGATTGAGTTATTTTCTTTTCCTCGTAAGAATAATTCCTGGATCTATGATACAGGATGTGGTACTCACATCTGTAATACGTCGCAGGGACTTAGAGGAGCAAGGAAGCTGGCCTATGGAGAAAGATACTTGTACGTAGGAAATGGTGTACGTGCAGCAGTTGAAGCCATAGGGACTTTCGATTTAGTTTTACCTTCGGGAATGATACTAGTATTGAATAATTGTCATTTAGTTGGATAATGGTTTTGTTCACACATTTATTAATAATGGAATTTCTATTTCTTTAAATAATGTTTTTTACTTTAATGCAATTCCAATAAATGGTGTGTTTGAAATTGATATGGAAGATTCCATGTCCAAGAGAAATAATTCTGTGTATAGCATTAGCAATAAGAGAATCAAGTCTAACTTGGATTCGTCTTATCTTTGGCACTGTCGTCTTGCTCATATAGGCAAGGATCGCATGGAAAAGCTGCAACATGATGGGCTTTTGCATAAGATCAATGATGATTCATTTGATAAATGCGAATCCTGCATATCTGGGAAGATGACAAGGAAACCTTTTTCACCTCAAGTGGAAAAGGGCTACAGATCTACTTGGATTAATACACACTGATGTGTGTGGTCCACTTAGACATGTGTCAAGACGTGGTGCTACCTACTTCATAACCTTCACGGATGATTATAGTCGTTATGGTTATGTTTATTTACTTAAACATAAACATGAAGTCTTTAATACCTTCAAGGCTTTTAAAAGTGAAGTAGAATTACAACTCGGTAAGAAGATTAAGGCACTTCGATCCGATAGAGGCGGTGAATATTTAAGCCAAGAGTTTAAAGATTATCTAACTGAGTGTGGCATAGTCCAGCATCTCACGGCTCCTTATACTCCACAGCAAAATGGTGTATCTGAAAGGAGAAATCGTACTTTGCTAGACATGGTACGATCAATGTTTAATCTTACATCTCTACCCTTATCCTTTTGGGATTATGCCCTTGAAACTGCTATTCGCATATTGAATATGGTTCCAACTAAGAAGGTTGATAAGACTCCATATGAATTATGGACAGGAAAAGCTCCCAACTTTTCTTACATAAAGGTCTGGGGTTGTGACGCATTTGTTAAACGTGATTCACCAGATAAACTCCAACAGAGATCTGTTAAGTGTATCTTCGTAGGATACCCAAATGAAACGATGGGTTACTACTTTTACTTTCCACCAGAGAATAAAGTCATTGTGGCTAGGTATTGAGATTTCTTTGAAAAGAATCTCATATCTCAAGAATTCAGTGGAAGAGTTTATGATCTAGAAGATGAAGATACATCACCTTCTGAAAACACTAGCACACTTCCTGTGGAACCTGAAAGTTTAGGTCCTCCACCTGAAGTGGAAGTGGTACCCATTCGCAGATCTTCAAGAACTGTGACAGCACCCAAACGTCTATGTCTTAACGTAGAATGTGAGGAAACTATACTAGGGGATCTTAATGAACCTACTAGTTATAAGGCTGCCATAAATGGTCCTGAAAAGGAGAAATGACAGAGTGCTATGAATGGGGAAATGCAGTCCATGAAAGACAATGAAGTCTGGGAAGAAGCAGACCTACCTCCAAATGCTAAGGTAGTTGGAAGTAAATGGCTCTACAAAATGAAAATGGACATGGATGGCATTGTACACACCTATAAGGCTCGTTTGGTAGCTAAAGGCTATACTCAAACATTTGGTGTTGACTACGAGGAGACCTTTTCTCCTGTAGCTGACATTAGAGCTATTAGGATTCTCTTAGCCATAGCTGTCTACTATGACTATGAGATATGGCAAATGGATGTCAGAGCCGCCTTCTTGAATGGTCGCCTAGATGAAGACATCTATATGGCGCAACCTGAGGGGTTTGTGAATCCAGAATTTCCAAACCGTGTATGCAAACTTAAAAGATCCATTTATGGATTAAAGCAAGCATCACGTCAATGGAATAAGAGATTTGACGCAGAAATCAAAAGTTTTGGATTTAGTCAGAATCTTGATGAGCCATGTGTATACCAGAAAGCTAGTGGGAGTAATGTTACTTTCCTTATCCTATATGTCGATGACATATTAATATTAGGAAATCATATACCAAGTTTAAACGAAGTTAAAGCTTATCTTGGTAGATGCTTTTCTATGAAGGATTTAGGAGAAGCAGCATTCATCCTTGGAATCAAGATCTACAGAGATAGATCAAAGCGGTTGATTGGATTAAGTCAAAGTGCTTACATTGATAAAGTATTGAAGAGATTTAATATGCAAAATTTCAAGAAAGGATATTTGCCAATGCAAGTAGAACATGGCTTAAGTAGCAAACTGTGTGCTTCAACACCTGAAGAGGTTGCACTCATGAAGAAAGTCCCATATGCTTCAGCAGTAGGATCTATCATGTATGCAGTTAGATGCACAAGACCTGATGTGGCGTTTGCACAAAATATGACCAGTCGTTATCAACAAAATCCAGGTGGAAAGCACTGGCACGCTGTTAAAAGCATTCTTAAGTATTTAAGGAATACTAAAGATATGTTTCTAGTGTACGGGGGAAATCCAGAAGCAGAACTTGATGTTACAGGTTACTGTGATGCGTCCTTTGAAACTGATAAAGATGATACGAAGTCTCAGACAGGTTATGTCTTTGTTATTAATGGAGGAGCAGTTGACTGGAAGAGCAAAAAGCAGACAACTATTGCGATGTCTGTTACAGAAGCTGAGTATATTGCTGCATCGGAAGCTGCAATGGAAGCTGTTTGGATTAGGAAATTCATTTCGGGGCTTGGTATTATGCCGTCAATTGAATTACCTATTAATATGTATTGTGACAACTCTACCGCAGTTACATTCACCAATGAACCTGGAATTATGAAGGGCGCCAGACATTTTCCAAGAAGATATCACTATGTTCGAGAACAAGTCGATATAGGTGAAATCAATTTACTCAAAATTCACACAGATAACAATCTAGCTGATCCATTTACGAAGGCTTTATCTAAGGAAAAGCTTACTCATCATGCTAATGGCATTGGACTTCGTTTAGCTAGTAGTTTCATGTAAATCTGTGGTTAATATTTGGATAAAGGATATTGTAAGCAATAATTATTCGAATGAAATGAAGTATTGTGTTATGTTTATTTCTATTCATAAATATTGTATTCTATATTTGCATGTTTAATCCATGAATAACTTTAATGTTATTCTAAATAGTCCGTTGTCGATTAATGATATGGGAGTATCATTGAACTAAGACAAATCTGAGTTTTGGTATAATATATTTAAATATATTGATGCGTAGACATACCAATTTCACATGATATTCAATAATTGAAAAATTGGATATAGGACAAAATCCCAATTACATGATTGTACTTATGGATGTTGTCATTAGAGTAAATCATGAATATTTATCCTCAGACTTGAGATACCAGGTAACTACTGTGGATGTAGCTCATTTTCTGTGAGATAATCTAACGCTATCCGTAACTGGTAGTTATAAGGATTATTTTCAGAGGTGATGCGAAGTTCATAGCTTACGCTTGTAGTTAATACGGGATTTGGTTCTTTCAAATTTGTTTTGAAGTTTAATACTGTTTGGCCGCTCGTAGGATTAACAAGATGTTTGCATGGCCATGCCCAAGGTCTATCTGGAATACGTTCAGAAGAATTGGTAATCTTGCTTAATCATAAATAACGAGAAACATTAGTTAATTATGGAATGACTTCGATCCATATCCATATTAACATAGTATTAGAATCAAAAATGATAAGTATGATGATGAATCATCAAATGTGGTTTTTCCAGGAAAACCATACTCGTGATCGTTCTGGGGACATTGGCGTGTTATGCTAGACTAACCATTGTCATTGTTACATTAATCTATATCCGAGTGGGAGCTGTTAGTTTTAACGGATAATAAATTAATATATCATGACCGGACTCGAACTCGAAACTTCGGGATTGCACACTTTACGTATGAGTTTCAATTAATTAATAATTATTGTTTTAGTGACGAATAATTATTAAATACACGAAATATAAACTTAACGGTAACTAACGACCGTTAGACGAAACATGAAGGACTAGATTTGGAAAAGAGTGAAAGATTGGTTCGGGTTGGGCCTTGTGAACCCATGGCCGGCCAAGCCCCCATCCCATAGGGTTTTGGGATGGCTTTTGCTCCAAGTTTCTTGAATGCTATATAATGAGACCTCCTCTCATTCATTCATTCATCCCTTGGTTCCTTAGCAACCTAATTTCTTCTTCCTTCTCTTTCTTTGTGTCTAACCGATCTATTGATTGATAGGACCAATAGTTTAATCTTTTCGTGTAAAGCGGATCTAGCATTTCCGTTGAAACGCTATTAGTACGTGTGTGTGAGAACGAAGTGTTAGCATACTTTTGCTAACGGTGATCTTGCCTTGTGACTTGCCCTAGTCGATCCATATAAGCCCTCTCCTAGGGTTTATAAGTTCTTGTTCTTGCTAGTAATCAAGAGGTACGCTTCCATTTATATTCGGTTAATTTATTATTTGTATTTGATCTATTCCGCTGCGTACTCTTTGATGTTTATATGTTTATAGTTTATCATTATTCATATATTCCAACAGGATGCACACCTTAACAGCATGAAAAGATAACTGAGATTGCAACTGTTAATTCAACGATAGGTAGCAAGTCTAATCATGTACTCCGTAAGTAAATAGTTCGAAGACGAATCATGCTCAAACTTAATAGCTCGATCATATCCATCATGTAATTGGGCCATAGCAATCGTAGGTAGCACATCTGCATAATGATAATGTGGGTGCTAGCTTAATGTTAACACTTAGCGAAACACATGACATGAAAAAGACTCAAAAGAGTACCAAGACAAAGAGAGAACACCACATATGAGCAAAAAATGTCAAGGGAAAGAATAAAGAGGCGGAAATTGCGTGTCTGTAAAATTAATATTGTGAATGGGTAAGGAACAAAGATGTATCAATGTGCCATATCATATTAAAAAGATAGTAAGAGTAGTAAGAGATGAATCAGGGTGGGTGGTGATGTTGGTCTTTCGTGATGCTACTTGTTACCTTGAGCTACTATGAATGTGACAATACTTATGCCATTTGATGCATCTAAGATCAGGGAAGAATATGTGAAATGCAGTTGGTGATTATAAATGTAACAAAGCTTTGCTTGATATACATTAATATAGAGTGAATTCATCATTCTTAGATTCGTCTTAAGCTTGTTAGGGGTTATGCGCGAGACACTTGTTTGTAACAAAGCATTCGCCATGCTTATGACGAGTTAGTCATCCAAAAGATGGCCTAAATATTCGACGCAAATTACTTGCTGAAATGAAGCTTATCGCTTAATTTTGAGTCCTTTGATTCAGATATCCACAAGTTAATTTTCATATTCGACTCTCTAGCCTATAAGTCATGTCTTATTCTGTAACAGCATGATTATCATACACGATAGTCATTTTGAACGCATAAATGAGTTATATTGAATGTACTCCGTAATATATATCTACTTTGGTTACTCAGAGAAGACCCTAGCTAGCTGATCATTTAGCACTGTCTTTTAAATCAATGTTAGTACGTCCTATTTTTTCATCCTTACAAAAAGTTACAACTAAAATTTGCCTTCAAGATTTATTAAGTTGTATAATATTTGTTGGAATATTTTTTTCTTTCCTATTTCTGGAGCATGTGGCTTTTGTTTTATGACAAACATTATTAAAATAAATTTTAATATAGAACATTATCCTGTCAGGAACTAACTTTTTTTTTATATTAAAAGTATTGCTTTGAGAATTTTGAAGGAATATCATGGACCCTTGTTAACAGAATACTAAAATATGAACTACAATTTATTGGCAAATAAATCAACTTGCATTTAAAATAGCAACAAGTGGTTTCAATGTAGTCCCTTAAGAGCTTCAATTTCAACCTTGATCAAAGTAAACATATTATTCAATTTGCAAAATGAAAATACCAAAAATTGTATTGTCACTTCATATAAAAGTGTGATATTCCATATGTTTCTATAAAGTAGGACACTTTCTTATGTTGTTTGAAACACATGCAATACTTTTGTTAAATTCAAATCATAACTTGTTGTTAATGCAAAAGAGCAATCATCATATGGAACTCATAATATTTATTTTGGCTCAAAATTTGTTTATCCTGAAACAAATTTGTAATCTGTTTTCTAGTTGTTGCCGACAGTTATGTTGTGAGACTTCATTCAACTGTAACTTATGGTCCTATTTGTAGTCAACTAATAATATTGATTTCGATTTTATAAAAATTGTTTCTTTCCTGCAATAAGCAAGGGCAAATGCTAAGCAAGGTTTACAATAGACTTTTTACAGTTTAAAAAAGTCATTTAAATGACTTGACAAATTGTGATAAAAGCTTTTCTAACGACTTTTAAAAGAATAGCTTGGTAAAGACCAAGCGTTTGATAACAAATTACACAAGTTATTTCCAATTAAATGATGACTAGTTGAGAAGGTTTGTAAAGCTTTTAAAAAGCTTTGTGCATTGGAGACCGTTTATGAAGATAACTTGTTAAAAGATACAGTAATATTTATTAAAAACGGATTGGGTTAAATGTATCTAGTTTTAAAAACTTGATACATTGTTGATGCTATCATCATTTTAAATATATGATCAACGTTATTTATTGTGTTTTCATGAATACATAGGGTGCGTTTAGTTGGAGAAAAAATTATCTTGTTTTCTATCACTAGTTTTGTAAAAATTTGGAAGGAAAATTTATGGGGTAAAGCTAAAGATACGCAACATATTACTACAAATAAACACAAGTACGCAACATACTTAATAAAGTATCAAACGTAAGCAACATATTTTCAAAAAATCGTCGATCTACGCAATATGACCTGCTGGCAGCATGTTACCAGGTCACCTAACTTTAAAAGTTACACATTTGGTCCCTAAACTGCCTCATATCTCGCATACATGATCCTATTTTGGTAACGGTCGTTAAAAAAGTTTTTAAAAAAACTTTTTAACATTTTTTTAAATCGAGATAAAATCTTTTTTTTTTAACTAAAATTTAGAAAAAAAAAAGTTAAAATTAATAAAAAAAAGAGTTAAAATTTTAAAAAAAGGAAAAAAAATCAATTTTTTTTTTAAAAATTAATATTTGCGAAAAAAAATTAATTTTTTTTTATAAAAAACTAATTTTTTAAAAAAATAATTTTTTAAAAAAATAATTTTTATAAAAAAATTATTTTTTTTAAATACGCATTTTTTTATAAAAATTAATTTTTAAAAGAATACGCATTTTTTTAAAAAAATTAATTTTTTTATTAAAAAAATTAATATTTTTTTTCGCAAATATTAATTTTTTCAAAAAATTTTGATTTTTTTTAAATATTAACTTAAAAAAAAAAATTTTAATTTTTTTCCTTTTTTTTATTTTTTTTTTAAAATGCGTATTTATAAAAAAAATTAATTTTTTTTCGCAAATATTAATTTTTTTAAAAAATTTTGATTTTTTTAAATATTAACTTAAAAAATTAATTTTTTAAAATTTTTTCCTTTTTTTTTTAATTTTAAAATTTTTTAACTTTTTTTTTTCTAAATTTTAGTTAAAAAAAAGATTTTATCTCGATTTAAAAAAAAAAATTGTAAAAAAGTTTTTTTTAACGACCGTTATCAAAATAGGATCATGTACGCGAGATATGAGACAATTTAGGGATCAAAGGTGTAACTTTTAAAGTTAGGTGACCTGGTAACCTGCTGGTAGCAGGTCATATTGCGTAGATCAACGATTTTTTGAGAATATGTTGCGTACGTTTGACAATTTACTAAGTATGTTGCGTACGTGTGTTTATTTGTAGAAATATGTTGCGTATCTTTAGCTTTACCCCAAAATTTATCTCCCAAAAACACTTGAAAACATAGAAAACGCGTTTAGTTGATGTTTCAATTTTTTATTTTGAAGAAAGGGAGGGAGGTTGTTGGTTACAAAGGAAAACAACTAAAATTTGTTTTATAATTTTTCTTGTTAGGCTAAGAAATAGAGGATTTTATGTTTTGCAAAACATTATGTTAGAAAATCTTTATTTGAACGCGATTTTTGTTCTCATTTATTTTCCACAAAACATTTGTGGAAAACAATCCCAGCTAAACGCACTCATATATTCCCACTTCATCCTATCATAATTGTGTAGGCAGTGTAGGATCTTCACATTGTCACAGAATTCCAATGCAATATCTTTGTTCATTGTTGGCTTGGCTACATAGCGAAAAAAGGGTAAACACTTTGCCACAAAAAACATGCGGAAAAAAAAGGTAAATCACGAACGGATTTGTAATTATCATTGCTTCTTGTAAGAAAACGATTAATATTAATATTATTTTGTTCTCACTTATCCAAAAATTTGTTGGTTTGTTACTCAAGTATACATCAAATAAAACTAGTAGAGTACCCGCACGTTGCAGCGGCGGGTACCCTAAAATAAATGTTAACGACATCAAAAGGAAAAAAGTGATAGCTAAGAGTTGTAAATCTTTCAGGCTCGAGCCCGTTGGCCCGTGCTCGTTCGGGATCGAGCCCGTTCGGCCCGTGCTCATTCAGGCTCGAGCCCATTTGGCCCGTTGCCTGTTCGAGCTTGAATATTTGTATAATGTGCTTTATTATTTGTATTAGTGACATTTAACATATGAATTCTGTTTAAGTTAGTTGTACAATATACTTGATAATTTGTATTTCTTATGAAAGAGGTGTTTTAATAACTATATTAATTGTATTTATTAACTATTTTATTAATGTTAGTACATGTGTTTTAATTAGTTGTATTTTTAGCTTAAAAACTTGTAATGCCGAATTTTAAATTTCTATTTAAAGATTGTATTTAATGTTTGAAAATGTGTTTTAATTAGTTGTATTTTTAGCTTAAGAACTTGTAATTTTATTTATGTTAAAAAATTTGTTTTAATTAGTTGTACTTTTAGCTTAAGAACTTGCAATGCTTAATTTTAAATATTTCTTTTTTTTAAAAGACCTAAATGGTTTATAACATAGTATGATATTTTGCTCGTTACAAGCTTAGTGGCAAAAAATACCACAACGGGTATGTTTTGCAAAAATAAATGTTGTTGGTGCTAGTGTTGATGCTGGTACTAGTGTTGATGCTGATGCTATTACCGTTGTTGAAAAGGATTAATATTATAAAATTTTTATTATAGCAATGTTTGTCAAAATAGCTGTACTTGTAAATTAAAAGTGTAAAATGAAATATAATCCGTAATTTTTATAAAAGCTGGTTTTGATTTTTTTTTTTTAAATAACCCATAATTGTAGTTTGCCAAATAAATATTATTTTCTAACCAAAGTTTATTTTTTAACAAAATAATTTAAAATTTCTGTAATCTTTCATAATCTGGGGACAATCATACCCGACATGTGTAGTGTAGTGTTAATTTTTTGACATAGTAAGCTTAAAAAATAATAATCCCGTAAACAAAAAGCCATATCATATACTACATGTACCCAAAAACAGGAAATAAGTAAATGTTTTTTTAACAGAAAAAGATTTTATTACAAAAAAATGAATTAATAGGTGACATGTAAATTTCGGAATGTGACAAGCGAATTACATGGTATGTATGGAATCGGGGATCATGGTACATTACATGTCATGATAACAAAGACATCATCCCTACAAAGTACAAAAAAACAAACGTTAGGAGATAACGCAGCGGTAGAACATACAACGACAAAATTACTAATACTTCGGAATTTCAACATTGGCCCTCTCAGCTCTCTATTTCCATGTTTAGTCCTTACTTTGTGGGTTTATAAGTTTGTTTGAATTTTAGAAAGCTTTGTAAAGTTCACTGCTTCTCTGCTTATGATTTATGCCTATTTGTCACACAAGATTGTTGAGAGATTATAATTATTATAAAAGTAAGTTACTTAAAATATAATCTTTGTTTGATAAACATATAAAAAATTATAAAAATAATAATTTTTTATAATCACTAAAAATCAAATGCTATTTTATGTAGCTTATAAAATTATTCTTTCCCCATCTTTATTTACAATTCCATTTTTGCCAAACGTACGCTATGTATTAACTGAAATTGAGTTTACTGCTTATCGAATTTCATTATCTCGATTTTGTAAACACATGAACAATAAGAAAAAAGTAAGCTTATAAGTTAAACAATCAAAATAAGTTAGTCAAACGTCACCTAACGACTAACTGATCTTATTGATATAATGTTTGTGTGTTTATAAACTTGTTTGATACTAAAATTTAGTGTTACGACGCTAAAGACCGATAAATAGTCATATTTATAATTTAATAATTGTAAGAATTAGATATGTTGTTTTTCCTTTTTATTTGTCGAACATTAAAATATTTTCTTTTTCGTCAGATGAAATGTTATATCTACATGTGTAATTGAAACACGAGTAACATCGTAAGTTATTTTAAGTAACCATGAAGTCGAAAATACATACATAAAGTTCACAAGTCTATTATTTAAAGTAACTAGAATACAAGTGATGTCATAAGTTGAAAAAACAACTATTTTTCCAAACAGAACACCATCCTAATAAAACAACTATAATTTTATAAACTATATATAGAATGGAAATTATTCATTATCTCTATACTTGACATTGTAATTTCAAACATAACAAATGACATCGTCATTTCAAACATCATCATTTCATTCATTATCTCTATACTTGAATAATGTGGATGAAATCAAACATCATACCCGGTGACAATATACCCATATCCACCACATTCATATTTAGGATGCAAAACTATCATCATTGTGATAGCTGGTCATACACACTAATACATTAATACTTCACAGATGACTCATGTTTAAACCTCATTAGGTAAATATTAGGTCGTTAAGGAAAATGTTCAGAAACGCTTACAAACATATTGTTTACGTATAATACATATTGGGGGTGAGGATAATCACTTGTTTGGTTTTTCACATTCGGTAAAGACCCCAAGGTGCGACGGATTCATGAATTGGGGTAACAATCATGAGGTGACTAGTGTGTGTGTAGTTTTAGTTGAGAAATTGCTTGATCCATTTCAAGGAAAATGACCTGATATTTACAGGGATATAATTAGGATTATGTGCAATGGATGCGATCCAATGGTATCTAGGATGGCCATGTGGTGGTCATCCAGAGGAGGGGACAAGGATGACATGTGGCGTGCCATCCTTGGTTAAGACAGGTTCATGTGGTGTCCCATGTACGATATCACGTATTTGTGGAATGTTAACATCACTACCCCCACTCGGATGAGGTAGTGACACGTGGTGGCTGTTATAACGGTCCTGTCTTGTATCGCCAGGCGAGTCATGTCCTGAACATGCTTAGGGCTTCCCAAGAAGGTTATGACGAGACCTAGCCTTGGTGGGCTTGTTTTGGGCCTGTTCCAAGTGTACGGGCTTTAACCAGTTAAGCTGAAGCTCTCATACGCTATCACACACCTTGGTAAGACTACTACATATGATTCAAATACCTACCTAAAGGAATACATGCTGCTACATCCAAAGTACTTAATGCAATGAGCAGAAGTTACATCATCAATACCATCTCACCACATTACTTGAAGCATCAAAAGTACTTATGCAAAGTGTAGTATAGTCAATGTAATAAGTCAAACTAGCATAGTCAATGTAATAAGTCAAAGTAGCATAGTCTAGTATAAATACATGTAACCCTTTGTTATTTCTGCATTGTAATTCATTTCTTACAACTTCAATAAAATGAATTTCCATTCCCTCTCATTTTGTTATATGGTATCAGAGCACTAACGCTCCACAACTGTCATAACAAACTTAACTAACCACCACAAACCATCACAACAAATTTTTCCGATCAATCAAGATCCATCATAACAACTTTTCAAATTCCTGAATAAGAAAAACTTCATTCAGTTACACGTTTAGATATATTCAAGATCGCAAAACCAAAAGGACACCAAGTAGAATATCCCAAAAACATAAAGGGTGAAGAGTTAATGAAAAGACAGAAATACATGGACTAGTAATAAATAAAAACGCGGTTTAGTTCACGCTCTAGTCCAGACACCGTTTTCTTCTCTCACACACTCTCTTCACTCTCCCACAAACACACACTAAAAAACACACACAAAAACACTGATCTTCAATTACAATGAGCATTTGCTTTTAATTCATTTCTACACATCTTTTTATTTATAATTTTATATAATTCAAAACCCTAACCTAACCCTAGATCTAACCACCACCACTCAAATGCAATAACAACCATCATGTCCGACCGGAATACCCGACCCAAACCCGACGACTCACCCGCCATTCCACCTTCCTCCTGGGCCAAACGCACCGGTTTCCGCCCTAGGTTTTCCGGCGAGACCAATGCCTCTGATTCCGGCCCTATCTCCAGACCTCCTGTCCCACCTCCTGTCACACCGCCGGTAAGTGCTACTACAACGGCGGCGCAGGTGAATGGGACTGAGGTGAAGAAGAAGAAGGAAGGTGAAGGCGGTGGTTCTGTGAGGTTGCCGGTGAAGAATGGTGGTGGTGGTGGTGGTGCGGTTGAGATGCCGGCGGCGGCGACGGTGAGAGAGAGGGAAAGAGAAAGAGTGGTTAGGAATGGTGACGTGGAAAATGCGTTGCCGCAGATAGTTGATGATGAGTTTGTTTCGCGTAATTCGCATATGAAATACGAGCTTAGAGATACCCCTGGTCTTGGTATATACTTTTATATGTTTAGCTGTTACGTCGTTTTACGCTTTATAATTGAAAATGTATGTGGTATTGGTGAATTATAATGTTTGTGATATGTTTACAGTTCCTATTGGTTTCTACGGGTTTCAACATTATTTGTCTATGTTGGGTTCGTTGGTTTTAATTCCGCTTGTCATTGTTCCGGCAATGGGTGGTGATCATGTAAGCGGTTGAATTTTGATTTTAGGTTATGTAAAGTACTAAAGTTTGAGAATTTGTGTTTTTATCGGGAATGGTCTCATGAGAATTAGTGTGTGTAGGAGGATATGTCGAATGTGGTGTCCACCGTGCTTTTTGTTTCGGGGATGACGACTCTTCTACAAGCGAATTTTGGATCGAGGTTGCCTTTGATACAAGGTCCATCCTTTGTTTTTCTGGCGCCTGCGCTTGCGATAATAAAGTCTCCTGAGTTCATTGGATTGAATGGAAATGTAAGCTCTACCTTTCTTATCCAGTTTGTTTTTATCCATAAGTGTATTATCGATGCGGCTCTGATTAAATGAGGTTTGCAAATTTTTCTATATATTTTTTGGAGATGATGACTTTCACAATAGGACCATATTTGTGGTACAGATTAGGCCAAAAGTCCTTTGAGTGAGGCTCTAGGTAGCCTAAGACTGCGAAACACCAACTATAGTCTATATATGTAACCATTTAACATATTGACAATACAAGTAACTATCAACAAAGATGGTTGTTATTAACGAATTAGCTTTTTATTGCAAAAAGTCGTGAATTTGTCCAACATATGCCTCAAAGATGTCAGTTCACTTCAGCATTATTGATTATATGTGCACCAAGAAGAAAGGAATAACTAACAGAAGCTCAAAGAGGAAGAAAAAAGGTTGCAAGTGGTCCATACGTCATTTGGCTTTTACTACCAATATAAAGGGCTTCCTTAAAGATGCATCCTTGAAGGGGAGGCCCATGCATTTCTCATGCCCTTCATTTGGCAATGCCTTTACATGGCGAAGCCCCTACTTGACGCAATTGTGTAACACATAGTTCATCTATCAGTATCAGTCCTCCATCTTCCCTAAGTCCTAGGCGTAAATGACGCTAGTTGCCATTGGTGTGTCAACATAAAAACTTAGTGAGGGGCTGAGGGCTCTATGATTGGCCCTATAGCAATTAACAATATGCTATTAGCACATGTTTATCATGTGTCTTTTGTAGTACACTACTAGAAAATATCGACCAAATTGGTTATTGGGAGACTAGGAACAATAATAAGTAAAAATAAGATGGGTACAAAAAAGGTTCAGTCTCTGTAATACACCATATTTACCTGTTTGCCTGCTAGTTCTACGAGGAAAGCTGTAAATTTTGGCTCTTTTAAGGTGTATGCCATATTCTATGTCATAAGAATAGACAGAATTGTGGAAATAAAATACATACCAGCGTTACCATCTAACGACAAGTATTACAATGTTGTATTTTTTAATGGTTAGCCATCCCAAAAATCTGTGCAAGTTTTCATTCCTTGCTACCATCCCTCTTTGACCATCATTGTTGCCCACCTTCACCCTTGGACCATAATTGATGTATTATGAACCGTATAAATCATTAATTTAGTATGGTTGGTTAATAAATTGTTCCTGTTTATTGTATGCTGAACATCTTGGCTCTTGCCATGCGACTCATGCCTTTTCAACTATACTTATTTGATACTACAGAATTTCAAGCATATAATGAAGGAGCTACAGGGGGCGATAATAATTGCGTCTGCCTTTCAAGCATTACTTGGATACAGTGGACTGATGACGCTGCTTTTAAGGTGTGGATCACTTCTGTTAATTTGGTTCTCCGAGCCCAATGAGGGTCTGGAATATGCTAAATATGTTGAAATGTTATGTAACTGCTTTCCTAAATGTTATTTTATTGACAACATATGTTCAAATAGTTACCCTACTCGCTGTGATTCACATTCCCCTATCCAAAGCTGTTTTAGGTTATAGGATAAGGCTCTCTGTTACCCGATTTAGTTCTGTGGTGCAAATGAACAGATGCTGGAAGGATTTCCATGTTGTGATACCCAATATATATAGAAAACCAAACCATTTTCAATCACATAAATCTTACACTAGTATAGGATATGGTTTGACATCAACTCTCAGTCATATGTTTTTTAAAAGAAAAAGATAAGTGAATCTCCTAACTATAATAAAGTTTCATATGTTTTGGATAAATATTCTTATAGATTGTTTACATATTGAAGTCATGAGATGGCATGTAGCTCATCTAGTCATCTTCATACATAATGGGATTTTATTTTTACATTTAACGGCCTTACTTGGTCTCTGAACAGTGCTCCCTTTCCAATGCATTATTTTCTTTGACCTGTTTCGGTTCTTTATACCATTGTGGCAATAGTTAGTTGCTTTTCTGGACGGTAAGGAAGTTTGTTAGCTCACTATGCCTCAAGGTCATTGTTTTCATGTTGATGGCTTTCTTTGACAAACAAGATAACCTGTTACACATCTAATTTTAATATTTTTAGATTAGCAAACTTAAATACTAAATGGAATTCTTGGTCACAGACTCACAGTTCACCATGTGCCACCAACCTAACCACGACTTGTGTTTTGTGCCTTCAGATTGATTAACCCAGTGGTTGTGTCCCCAACTATTGCTGCTGTTGGACTTTCGTTCTACAGTTATGGTTTCCCGCAAATGGGTGCATGTCTTGAGATTGGCATGGTGCAGATTCTATTGGTTATTATGTTTTCTCTTGTAAGTTCAATTCCTTATCGCTTGTTTCTATTTGATCTTCTATCTGAGAGCTGCTATTGCTGATGGGAAGTAAAAAAATTCCCATGCGAATATACGTTCCGCTATTAAAGTTTACCTCGTGTGCTCTCTAAGATACTCCTTTTGTATTTCAGTACCTCCGGAAGATTTCTATTTTGGGACACCGCGTATTTCTAATCTATGCTGTAAGCATACACTATATTCTTTCTTCATCTTTTGAACTTCACGGCTTTTCAAGTGAATAGTAATGTATCTTTAATTTATGTCCCCAGGTACCATTGGGCCTGGCTATTACATGGGCTGTGTCTTTCCTACTGACTGAAGCAGGGGCTTATAAATATGATGGTTGTGATGTAAATATCCCAACCTCAAATATGTTATCTGATCATTGCAGAAGACATGTTAACAGGATGAAGAGTTGTAGAGCTGATACTTCCCATGCCTTAAATTCTTCTCCATGGTTTAGATTTCCATACCCATTACAGTGGGGTACACCTGCTTTCAACTGGAAAATGGTTATTGTAATGTGCGTAGTGTCTGTTATTGCTTCAGTAGACTCGGTAAGTTCCCTAGAAATTTCAATGGTACATGTCACGTTAGGTTTGCTATGAAGTATTTTTTATAATTTGCCTTTATCAACACAGCTAAACAATTATTATTCTTGTTTTCCGTAGCTGCATACACTTTACATGTACCAGGAGTCTAGGATCTCATAATATTTGCTACAAATATTCACAGGAGAATGTCATTTTGCCAAATGATTTCTTAAATCTGGGTTGTGCAGATATGCAAGTGACATTGACCAAACTTAACCCCAGCAACTCAAATACCAATTAACAACTTAATATATCAAAAACAGAAAAAAGAAATAAACGTAAGAAAGATGAGAAATTGTATGGACCAGCTTCTTTGATCTGAAACCACTAATAAAAGTAGTTCGTGAGCATGATGTATACATAATGTTTGATTTAAGAAAAACATGATATTGCATGTGTCTTTAATCTCTATGTAAATGAATTGCTAGGCGCTTTAGACAATCCGCAATCTAAAATATAATAGATATATATCAATTCAGACTTTTGTTTCATTAGGCCTCCTTATGTAATGTTTTCTTAATGGTCAAAAAAGGGATCCACATATTCCAAAAATCAATTATAAAATTTAGGGCTGCTCATCGGTCCAAAACCGGACCGGACCGAGACCGAATCCGGCAAAAAACCTAGACCGGACCGAATGTTGTCGGTCCGGTCTCGGTCCAAATAGGCTAAATGTCCGGGTTTTAAGCCAGACCGGACCAGACCGAGACCGAAATTATAAAAAACCCCGGACCGAGACTGGACCGAATGTGTTCGGTCTGGTATCGGTCCGGTCCGGTCGGTTTTGTCGGTCGGTCCGGTCCATCCGGTCCGTTTGCTCACCCCTAGTAAAATTTGTTCTTGATTAGGAGAGTAACACCTCTAAAATTTCTAATATCGACATATCATTGAGTATAGTAAGCAGAGAACTTGTAATTTGTATGACTATTTGACCGAGTTAATTAGTTGATTTCTGAAAGTGTGTTTTCATATAGGTTGGCTCATACCATGCATCATCTTTATTGGTGGCATCGAGGCCTCCCACACCAGGTGTAGTAAGCCGTGGGATTGGTCTTGAAGGTCTGTGCAGCATCTTGGCGGGCTTGTGGGGGACTGGGACTGGTTCAACTACTCTCACAGAAAATGTTCACACAATTGCTGTCACAAAAATGGGGAGTCGTAAAGCAGTTGAGTTGGGAGCCTGTGTTTTAATCGTATTGTCCCTAGTAGGTACGTTTTTGTCAATTGAATGTTTCCAATCTCAGTAGTTACAAGACAAAATATGATCTACTCAAATTTTATATGTTTGATACATCTACTGGCAGGGAAAGTAGGAGGGTTTATAGCATCAATCCCTCAAGTCATGGTTGCAGGCTTGCTGTGCATTATGTGGGCTATGCTTGCAGCATTGGGTTTGTCAAATCTACGTTACAGTGAGGCTGGAAGCTCCAGGAACATCATCATCATCGGGCTTTCTTTGTTTTTCTCCCTTTCAGTTCCAGCCTACTTTCAGCAATACGGCCTGACACCAAATTCCAACTCACCCGTTCCCACTTACTTCCAGCCTTACATTGTTGCCTCTCATGGTCCTTTCCGCTCCCAATATGGAGGGGTATGTAATATGCATCATTTTCTTGACCTTCAGATTAGTCGTGTCTAATTTATTTTCCTGACGAACTTTGTGTTTTATGATTACAGTTGAACTATGTTATGAACACAGTGCTGTCATTCCATATGGTGATAGCATTCCTAGTAGCGGTAATTTTGGACAATACGGTCCCAGGAAGCAGGCAAGAACGAGGTGTATATGTGTGGTCTGAAGCAGAGGCGGCTCGAAGGGAGCCTGCTGTTGCTAAAGACTACGGATTACCATTCAGAGTTGGAAAAATGTTCAGATGGGTAAGATGGGTCGGGCTCTAGAGATGAGAGATTATGAACCATGAAAAGTTTTGCCACGAAAAAGAAAATGGTTATTCCTTGCCATATTGTAAAACGGATGATAGGCATTGTAGTTATGAATCCGAGCCGCTTGGGAAGAACGAAGATTTAGATGGATTTTGTGTACATTGGAGAGGATCTTTGTTGTAATGTTGAGACTGTCGATGCGCTTGTATGTAGTTTGTAATTGGAAATTCATGTTTTAATTGACATTTTCTTTCTATGTGTTTTTGTATCAATTTATTCTGTGTCCTTGAAAATTGCAACTATTTCTGTATCAGAGTACGTAATTATGATTGTAGCTAGAATGGTGCACAAACATATTTGACTACAGATCACCAGTTAACAATTGTATATCAAAGTACTAGTAATTACGATGTTTCACCATGAGAAGTCTTGACCAGACTACCGGATTCTGATGGCAACGGTAAAATGAATAAAGGCAGCGACGGAACGGGGGTTCCTGCGGGTGCCCGGGACCTTTATCGATCATCAATTTTTTCAAAATGCATCTTAAATGCACTTAGTCTATCGAAATGTATTTCTATATTATGGTTTTAAAAATTTGTGCACCCGGTCATATTTGGTTCTGGTTCCGTTCCTGAATAAAGGAACGCAGACATAGAAGGAAACTGTGTTTCCGCGAGCTCTACATTATTATGGTAGAATACATTTGAATTTAACGACTGTCTTCTACTTCGGTCATAAAACAGTTGGGCTACAATCTTCATATCAATTTGCTTCTACCCTTTTGAACTAGAGGTGCAAAAAAATCGGTTTTTTTCGGTTTTCGGTTTTTTAATAACCAGTTACGGAGTATAAAAAAACCAGTTTTTCTAATAACCAGTTTCGGTTCGGTTCGGTTTTTCGGAATTGGTTTTCTTCGGTTATAAATGTTCGGAATCAGTTTTTTTCGGTTATAAATTTTCGGAATCGGTTTTTTACCGGTTCGCTTTTTTCGGTTAAAAATGTTCGGATTCGGATTTTTTATCGGTTCGTTTTTTTCCGGAATTTTACTAAAAACTTCGAACATTTATTTAATAAAATTGTTAATTATCAAACATATAATTAAACAATATTCTCATAACTTTTATTTAAACAATACAATTATACAATCATAACTTTTATTTAAACAATACAATTATACAAAAAAAAATACAATCATAACTTTTATTTATATAATACAATCATAAATTTTATTTAAACAATACAATCATAAAAACATATAAATACTAATACATTTCGAGCTTCGGCATGGCCATCACCCGAAAACATATTAGTGTAATCAAGTATATCGAGCTTCGGCATTGCCATCACCCGTTATACTCAACTACTATCGTCAAGATCATTTTCTTCCAAAAAATCTTGTACATCTAAATCTTCAACATCAAATTCTTCAAGCTCACCTTCATCTAATTCGCCTTCGGTATTCGAAGGTGATATCTCCATTTCATCTTCTTCTCTTAATATACCTTCTTCAACTTCTTTATCTAATATTGGACCTTCCAACGATGATTCATGTTGTATCCTATCTACTCCGTCCAAATAATCTTTCAAACATACACATACTTCCACGGCTTCGGGGGTTAGTCTTGTCCTTCTATCCGATATAAGTCGACCACTAGTAGAAAAGGCCGATTCGGAAGCTACCGTCGAAGCTTGGACCGCTAATAAGTCACGAGCTATAGCGGATAAAATTGGATATTGGATTTCCCTTTCTTTCCACCAAGCCAAAATGTCAAAGTTTGCAAACTCATCGGGACTTAAAGTTCTTAAAAAGTTTGTAGCCATATATTGTCCCAATTCGCTTGTTGGAGCCGATGTTCGTTGACGCTTTGTAGCGTCTTCAAATAAAGAATTATAAAGGTTTATGTTAATGTCTCTTGTCATTCGGGACGATCCGGCCCGCATTTGGTCAACAATTGGGTTTTGTTGTTGACCATATTTTGTTGCATAAACTCCAAATAATTTTTTAAAATTGTCGTTAAAATAAAAAATTTGAGATGTTATATAGTTGGGGTCGTCACCTTCTACCCCAAAAGATAAGTCTAAATTTTCCATTATTTTTGTTATTAAAAGTTCTACACCTCCAACATTTAAACATGGATTAAGTGCGGCGGAACAAGTAAAAACCAAAGGTAAACTAGCAAAATATTTTATAAATTTCTTTTTTATAATTTTAACCATTTTTCTAAACATTCGAGTAGGTGAGTCTTTAAATTCATATAATTTTTCCGTCATAGCATAAATTTGGTTTAAAACTAATGGGCTAGTTGGGTAATAAACACCCGATAATTTAGTTGTTGCCTCTTTAAAAACTTGTAAAAACATAGTTAATTCATTTAGTCGATCCCAATCTTGGTCGGATAGTATTATAGTGGACCAATTTCTATTAAGAAGTCTAATATTATAAGCATGTAAAGTTGCTCGTTGTCGTAATATATTTTCAAACATTATGCAAGTAGAATTCCACCTAGTATTATTATCAAAGCAAGGTCCTAGGGGTTTTTCATTACACATAACACGAAAACGTTTATAGTTAGTATGTCGTTCGTTGCTCACACTATATATAGTTACTAATAAATTCCTAAATTTCGTCTTTAAACTATCACATATTTTTAAAGCCGCTTGTACGGATAAATTTATAACATGAGCAACACAACGAGAATGAAAAAAAGCACCATCTAAAATAGGTTTTATACGTAATTTTAACAATTCCATAGCTTTAGTATTATTTGATGCATTATTTAGTGAAATCGTAAAAACTTTATCATCTAAATTATATTCAATTAAAGTGTCATGTAAAATTTTTCTTAAATTAGATCCCGTATGAGGATAACCAAATAGTTTAAAAGCAATTGTCCGTTTCATTAATAACCAAGAATCGGGATTAAACCAATGAGCCGTAACGGCGAGAAAAGAATTTGCCGTACCATGTGGTGCGGTCCAAGTATCGGTAGTTATAGCAACACCGTATTTATAATCACGAAAACCCTCAATAATATCTTTTTTAGCCGTTTTCCATAAATTAAAAGCATCACTTCTAAGAGTAGTACGACTTACATGTTCATACCGCGGTTGTAGCCTCCTTTTGATGATCTCCGTAAGCTTGACGTTATCGAAGTGGTTGAATGGAAGCCCTTGTTGAATGACAAACTTCGTAAAATCAAGTCGAAGCGCATCCGCATCATATATAAAAACTTGACCATCCGCACCAATAGTACCTTGCGACATATCATTTCGAACCGCCTTACAACTACCCAAATGACTCCTAAGTGTAGTGTTAGACCCGGCGCCATAAAAATGCCCACATTTCTTGCAACGCGCCTTTTCACTACGATCTTTCATAAGACACAAATCGTAATTAGCCCACACATCACCTTTTCGGGTAGTTGGTTTAATTTTGTCAACATCATCATTTGTGTAATGTTGTTTTCGGCTAGTAGCAACGGAGGAGGGAGTAGTGGAAGCTTGTTGTGATTGTGCGTTTTCCATTATAGCGAAATATTAGCGATATTTGAGAGTTTTTGAGAGATTAAAGAAAGAAATGAGATTGTTTTTGATGTGTTTTCAACCTCAACTCATTACCTCTATTTATAGTGGCTTAACACACTCAAAAACATTAAAAAAAACACAAAAAAAAAAACGGCTAGTTTGCTATGTGGCCGTTACTCTCGGTAAACCCAAAAAAAACCCGGAAAAACCCGGTTAAAACCGGTTAAATCCGGTTAACGGTAACTTTGTATTTTTTTTTTTTTTTTTTTTTTTTTTTTAAAAAAACGGCTAAAAAAGAACCGGAAAAAACCGGGTAAAACCGGTTATACCCGGTTAAATTTATAACGGCTATTTTTTTTTTTTTTTTTGAACGGGCCACGTGTATATATATAAAAAAAATAAAATAAAATAAATAATAAATAAATAAATAAACCCGGTTATAACCGGTTTTATTTAAAAACCGGGTATACCCGGTTATATAACCGGTAAAAACCCGATCCGGGTAAAAAACACCTAACCGGTCCAACCGGTTCGGTTATAAAAAACCGGATTGGTTTTGTTATAACCGGTTTTGTAAAAACCCGGTTCCGGTTTACCCGCCGGTTAAAAAAAAAAACCGGGTCTAAACTTGCACCTCTATTTTGAACTATGCAATAACAATAACACTTGGAATGTTGGTATACATTTGACATAATATCATCTTAATGGAATAGCAGTAATATTGGACAAACCTGTTGAATTTTAAAATTAAGGTTTGTTTTTTTAAAGAATAACGTACTGTATTAAATAACAAGAGGCTGGCACAGGATGTTAAACGTGACCATATTAAATGTAATTTAAAACTTATATACTTTTGTTGATGTCCACCAATGTTATTGTTTGCGATATTTTTATTCGTTCAATGCATGTGGCCAGCTATGGTCCACCTTGATTTTAATTATAAGAAAACTAAATATACGTCACTGAATTAGCTTTGTAGTAATTACTCTAGATCTCAAGTAAATTACACGATACTAGTGTATATATCGTTGTGAACATGTCAATATAAATTACTCCGTAATATGGAGCAAGTATTTTGTTATAAATGCAAAAACTTTATGTGGCTATACTAAAATATTGACACTAGTGTACAACTACTAGTAACGAAACGAGTCATTCAGATTATTTGTCAACTAACTATAAGATTTATACATTTTGATATTTTCCAATTTCCAAATATGGTTTGGGTTAAGTTTTGGAAAGTAGGCTTTTATTATAGTTCACAATTCAGAGCTTCGGATGTAGTTGGCACTTGAAAACTAATTGTGGTTCACAAATTAAGACCAGGAAGTTAATAATAAAGTGTTGGATTAGGCGATTAACCACGGAGATTAAGAGCATCCATAAAGGTGGAGTTGAGTTTTGTTAATATGTGCACACTGGAAATAATGAAATATTCAAGCTAATTAATATCAATGTTGCCTTTCTTATAAAAAAAATGTTTATTTAATCAATGTAATTTTAAAGTTGAATTAATGTTATGTATGTTTTGATTTAAAAGAAAATATGAGGCTCATTACTTACATCTTATGGTGTGCTAGTTGGCACATCTTAGCAAAATCTTTTTATTATATATAAAGCTTTTTAACTACTCCCTCCATCCCTTATTAAATGTCCATGTTTGACTTTTCAAGTCTTTATTTATCAACTTTGACCTTAAATATTTTTACTTGTGTTATATAGTATTTGATAAAAATTATACACAATTAAAGTACATTTAAAACTTAATTCATTCATATATTTTGTATCAAATATTATATTACACAAACACAAATATTTAAGGTCAAAGTTAAGAAAAAAAGACTTTGAAAATTTAAACATGACATTTAATAAGGGACGGATGGAGTATATAAAATAAGAGCCTTGATATAGAGGCCTAATAAACATGCCTAATTGTGGACCTAATGCTTTGAATGCTTGTACATGCCTAATTGTGGACCTAATGCTTTGAATGCTTGTACAGTGTACAAGCATTCAAAGCATTAGGTCCACAATTAGGCATGTTTATTAGGTCCACAAAAATTTCCCATAAAATAATTCATTATAACACATGCATTAAATTATGAAAAATTTAAGAAAATATGGACAAATTCATGGTATATGGATATAAAATACAAGATCCTAATGGTTAAAACAAAACTTAAAGCTTTTAATAGGTTTTAAAACTTTTCGTGAAACACCATTGTTGTTGCCTTAAAAGGTTTCGGTGCTACATTTTGGCACCATCGATTTCGAGTTTTCGTTATGATAATTTTAATTAATATCTTGCTAATTTTCACTAACTTTAATAAGTCGTTATGTGACTTACAAGTGTACAATATTACTAGGGATCAGTGTTGCAAAAAAAGTCTACAAGGCTGATTAATCGTCGTCTAGGCGCTACAGGGACATTAACCTTGTCGATTTATGTAACCGGGTCAAACAAATAGGTCAACCATGGTCAATGGCGGTCAAACTTGCCGGAAACCTGCAAATCTTGCCGGAAGTATCCAAAATTCACAGCAAAATTATTTTGATTAATTTTAGTAACTGTTTAAATCTACTACAAGTTGGTTTTAGAAAAATCTTGCCAAAAATACCTAAAACTTGCTGAAAAATACATAAAACTTGTCAGAAATACCCAAAATTTGCCAGAAATACCAATCCGATTAATTACCAATTAATCCCGCCTAGACCGATTACAAGCTACAAGGTGGTCGACCGCCTCACTACCGATTCACGATTTTTGCAACCTTGCTAGGGATGACAAAAAATTCGAACATGACGAGGAAATCCAAAACCCGAAGTTCTGAGGCGGGGGTGGGGCATGCTTATCGAGTTTTGAGGCAATAACGGGGATTTTTGTCAGGTTCGGGGTAAGGAGCGGAGCGCAACATCCCAACTCGCCCCGCCCAAAACATATATTTACTCATAGATCTATTATATTCATATATTGTTATGTTAGTATCTACGTAATAAAAAACATGATTCTCAAAGTTTTGAAGTTTTGTATCTTTGCAAGATTGCAAATAGTGATTAAAAAAACTCCTATCATGTCATATTTTTAAAAGAAGTTTTGATTTTTTGAGGGATAGTTCACCATTATTTATGTTAATTTTGTTGAAAACTTATTAAGGCTAATACTTAATATATATTGCTAGGTTCTTAATTCTTCACGTTATTGCATATAACATATTGCTATAATAAGGTGAAAAAAATAATAATAAACGAGAAACAAGATGTATTTGGTGGAGCGTTGTGCCCCGATAAGATCCCAATTGATATCAAAGCGGGTTTGATGGAGCATGATACGTGCATGAAGGTGAAAACCAAGTCTTAAGCACTTGATAACTTCATGATCTCCAGTCTCCATACACACGAAAGTGTATTTATGTCACAACTCACCATTTCAGGTCATTTCCCGAACTTTGGAAAAACACTATTCATCAAAACACTATTCATCAGTTTACTATTCATCATTTTTGGTGTCAGTTTGACATTCCGAGAAGCATTCAGAAATTTTACTATTCACTAAACACTATTCATTTCCGGAAAAGTTTTCACTATTCACTTGCATTACTCGTTTCATCGTAAATTTAGTTTACGGGTATTCAAATTCGCGTAACCGGATTGGTTTAGGTGCGAATTCATTTCATTAGTGTTAAGAACACTGCATACGGACTGGAGATAGTCTGCATATCATCATAACAGCATTTTCATGTTATACCACTCTCAGGATTTTCAAATTTCTATATTCAGTACATTTAACGTTTTTACGTATAAGTATTTATAGTAAACGTTAACACCCGGTTTATACACGACGAATATATCTAAATATTCCCACGATGGTCCCGACATATTTTTATATCCATTTTAACATCATAAAAGTTATAACATTCAGTTACCCAGTATTTTGGAAATTTATTTTATTTATAACGTAAGCGTATGAATATAACGACGGTTTTCGTGAAAACTAAACAATAATCACCCGATCACTCAGTAAATGTACCCAACATATTTTTAATATGTTTTTATCATTATTATAACTTTATTTCATCCCGGTTAACTTCGTGAACGTTTATTACTATTAAACCCGGTACCCGATCGTAACTAAAAACACAACCTAGCACATATTTCATACAAGATTTCTAAATAACTACCAAGTACCCCTACCCCCCCCCCCCCCTTCACCCTTTGAAAACCGGCCCATGACCACCCCTTTTAACCTATTGCATTAATTCCTAAGTTTTATACTAATAAACCCTTAAAACATAACTTTACCAAATTTCACAAATCATAATCCAACATTTTAGATAAGATAAAAGTTCTTCTCATCCTTTTCCTCTTGCAAACCCACGACCCAACCATAATACCAAGATCAAGTGATCATTTTTCAAAAGCTATAACATCAAACTTGTTCATTATACTAGCCTAATCAAGAATCAAGCAACAAAAACACAAGAACAACAAGCATAATCATCATCTAATCATCTCATTTTTCAAGTAAGTTATCAACATTATTTTTCATGAATCATCTTATATTTACTTGTATTACATGATTTCCATGCTAAAAACCATGTACAACTAGCTATACCACCATTTATTTTGTCAAAAATAGAACATACAAACCCTAACTTTTTATTTATGAATCCCCTTGCTATAATAACTTGGTTAGGATCCCATGGCACCCTAAGAAGGTGTATGGTAGGATTAGATTAGCTATGTGGTGATTACAAGAGGTTTGGTGATGGTAGAAATTAGTTATAAACCTTGAAAACTTGATTTGGAACATGTTTAAGACATGCTGTCCCATTTTGTGAAAACCTGGAAAATCAGTAAACACCAAGGAAACTTTGGCAAATTTTTTAGAAAATACTTTCAAAAACGAATCCGTAGGCGAAAGAACGGATTAAAAAGAGTTTATAACGAAGAAGTTATGATTTTTGTAAGATTGTTGACGAAAAGTATTTTCTGGAAAAATGTTTGCTGTTGGACGTTTTTCATTGGTCAAAAAGAGGCTTTAGACGTAACCCGGAGGAGCCGAGCTTTCCAAAATATATTACTACATACTAAGACGTAACCGTGGACATAAAGAACAAGTAAAACGGACAAGTAACGACAAAGATATTCACGTTTGAATATCGGCTAAAACCATTTCTATTTGACAGCTTTTAATAAAAATGGACACAAAAACTACGAAGTACATTTATAAGCTAGAAGTAATATTAAGTACCAAGCTTTATAACTAATGAAGTATTAGTTATTACGTGTATATTTTCATCATTTCGAGGCGATATTACAAGGATTACAACCCGAGAATTTCAACACTAACATGGAAACATACGATATATATAAATATATATATATATTGCAACTAGCTTATTATATTTTCTAATAGCAATATTTTTCCAAATTCTTGGATTATATATTTTGATAACATAAGTGTTTTTACAAAAAGTAGAGTGGTATAGAAACATGTACATGGACATTCATAACATCATTTCATGATCTAAAGTAGATCGTTCATCATTCATATTAGGTTCCGGCTAGTGTGCGCGCCTTGTTTTTCAGCTCATTACATGTTCATGGTACCATCATATCAGGTGAGTCATAGCCCCTACTCTTTTAATCGTTTTGCAAACTCTATGGGGGAGAATACATGCTCGTTTTACTGAAACGCATTACTCGCTTAAATGGTTGATTTCTTAAATATTTTCAGCTTTATCTAAATACTTGTTGATTATCCGAGTACAATATTATTCACTTGCTAACTACTTGCTATTTACTCATAGACATGAGTGCATAAATTTAAACTATTTACTGATTGCCTAAGATTGCCTAAGTTAAGGACCTGTAGCTACAATTTCAACGGGTATAGATTTACCTGCATTGGGTATGTTTGATTACCTACAATTTCAACGGGTATAGATTTACCTGCATTGGGTATGTTTGATTACCTACAATTTCAACGGGTATAGATTTACCTGCATTGGGTATGTTTGATTACCTACAATTTCAACGGGTATAGATTTACCTGCATTGGGTATGTTTGATTACCTACAATTTCAACGGGTATGGATTTACCTGCATTGGGTATGGATTTACCTACATTACTTGGGAGTGTAATCTCCTACATTTAGCTGAAAAACCTTTTTGGTGCCTTGAACTTAGTGCAATCAATATTCATTTTATGCGTTTTGCTTATGGTCAGATTCATTTTTATGGCGACATCGCCATGGCTACATTATCACTCTTACCTTTATATAGCAGTATTGCTACATTTATCTTTGAATCTAGATGCAAGTATTACCTTTGTTCACGTAAACATATTACATTTGGCAGTGGGTCGTAGACACACAGGTTACAAGGCTCTTATGGCGGGACTTGTAACTGAGTGGATTTACGATGCCTTTGCTGGGAAATCTACATTCATATGCATTACATTCTTTTTCACAAGACTCTATGAACTCACCAACCATTGTGTTGACACTTTAGCATGTATTTTCAGGTTTTAAGCAATGGCACGCTACAGGAGGTTTTGGCAGGGCATGGCATGGTCATAGAAGACTCTGATTATTCATTTGGGGACCATTTTAAACTATTTAAGGGCCTATTTCCGCATTATTTTTAACAATGTAGATTCAACATTTTGATTAAACTATTTTATTCTAAATGATTCAAGTGCAAACTATTTTTGAACAAGTGTTGTAATACCAATTGAGTTACACCCCAGCTACATGTATGCTTCCGCTGGATCCGATTTTGGGGGTGTGACAGATTGGCATCAGAGCTTTGGCTATAGCGAACTAAGTGTTTTTAAAACCTAGACTATAGCTACTTTCAAGAAAACTTAACCCTATGACCGTCACATGCCTGCCTGCCAAGCTGAAGCCTCATTTGTGGTTAGTTGCTGACATAGGTGATGAGATTTGTGTCTCATTATCTGATATATTATATTCACTTATTCTAGTTGATTACTATAATTATCTTTCATATAAGCATGTTCACGTATCATATATGTCACCGCATTATGTTTTCTTTGCATAGTTTCATCATTTGACCTTGAGTTTGGTCACCTGCCTTAGTCTTTCAGAACACCTTAGTATTTGTGAAGGACATAGTCTTAGTATGACTGAGCTGAGTATTTCAAAATTCATGGAACCTCGGTGGGATATAGACTGGTCATCTATATTCAACCCGGGATAGTGAGATATAGGCTGACCACCTATGTCTGACTCAGAAATGAATTTTGCAACACTGAGAATGGTTATAATAAAATTCTGTCTGGATTGAATCCTTTACTCATTTTCCAAATGTTTCATGCATGTGTGAGTATACCTTCGTTGTCAGAACATTCATACTTTTCATCACCTCATGAACCGCCGCTTGGAAGTATGTCAATTGATCATTTCATTTCATGAACATTCACGTCTATGCATGATACACTTACATCACGGTATTTTCTTTTATTACAATATTATTTTGTCGCAGTTGTCACAGTCTCTTCCCTTCTCACCATCATTATTATTTCCTTTCCCCACCCCCATATAAATATAGAATTAGCTGACACTATATAGTTTCCTATGCCACTCATCCCTCACTACCACCAATATTGTTAAGTGGATATTATCAATGACCTCTCTAGGAAAGACTTTCCATACCATCTATAAGGAGAATCTCTCGGTACATTAAGACCATTCAAAACTCAACAGAAATCTCAGGATATCACAAAACCATTCGAAACACTATCATTGGTCTGATCACCAAAAATTCCATCATCTAGAAAGTATTGGCTTGACTGAATTACAGGATTATTTTCAATACGAGTGCTCACTAAGCCACACCATAGAGATAAATCCAACCTCTTAACCGAGACTATAGATTGAACATGTCCTCACCAATAGACTTTATTCAAACATAGGGAGATATGCTCAGAGCATGAGTGATTGACTCAAGAAATGGTTGGACTAACCAATTACCATAAATCAGATTCCTTTACAACCATAGTTACCACACGAGCTTAGAGACTACACCATTTGGAGCACTCTATGGTCGAAGTGCCAACATTCATTGAAGGATCGAAATTTGGAAAAGCCCAACATACTAGTCTAGTATGCATTCTTGAAATAACCAGGAACTTCCTACAAATCAAGAATCAGTTACAAGTTCGATAAAGTTGTAAACCATTAAAACTTCAAGTTGATAAGCAGAGTTATACAGAAAGTTCTGCCTAGGAAAGGCATGATATCATTCAGAAAACTTGGAAAGTTAAACCCGAGATATACACTGGACCATGTAATATTTCAAACAGAGTAGGCCTAGTGGTCGTCAGACTTGAGCCTTGTTAGAGAACAACAGCAACAGGATTACACAACCACGTATTATCAGCTTTTCAGAATTGTCACCCATAATCCCATTTGGAAAGGAATCCAACCCATAGTCAAACATAAACCTTGTAGGAGAACAAGTAGAAATCATGGACCGTGTGGTCAAACAGTAGAAGCAGAGTCGAATTCCTATCGTTAGAGTTCGCTGGAATTCTAGAATATCATCACCTGTTCACCAATATGTTTTCAGAGACCAACATAAACTGAACTTCGGGACGAAGTTCCTTTTAGAGGGGAAGACTGTCACAACTCACCATTTCAGGTCATTTCCCGAACTTTGGAAAAACACTATTCATCAAACACTATTCATCAAAACACTATTCATCAGTTTACTATTCATCATTTTTTGTGTCAGTTTGACATTCCGAGAAGCATTCAGAAATTTTACTATTCACTAAACACTATTCATTCCGGAAAAGTTTTCACTATTCACTTGCATTACTCGTTTCATCGTAAATTTAGTTTACGGGTATTCAAATTCGCGTAACCGGATTGGTTTAGGTGCGAATTCATTTCATTAGTGTTAAGAACACTGCATACGGACTGGAGATAATCTGCATATCATCATAACAGCATTTTCATGTTATACCACTCTCAGGATTTTCAAATTTCTATATTCAGTACATTTAACGTTTTTACGTATAAGTATTTATAGTAAACGTTAACACCCGGTTTATACACGACAAATATATCTAAATATTCCCACGATGGTCCTGACATATTTTTATATCCATTTTAACATCATAAAAGTTATAACATTCAGTTACCCAGTATTTTGGAAATTTATTTTATTTATAACGTACGCGTATGAATATAACGACGGTTTTCGTGAAAACTAAACAATAATCACCCGATCACTCAGTAAATGTACCCAACATATTTTTAATATGTTTTTATCATTATTATAACTTTATTTCATCCCGGTTAACTTCGTGAACGTTTATTACTATTAAACCCGGTACCCGATCGTAACTAAAAACACAACCTAGCACATATTTCATACAAGATTTCTAAATAACTACCAAGTACCCCTACCCCCCCCCCCCCCCCCCCCCCCCTTCACCCTTTGAAAACCGGCCCATGACCACCCCTTTTAACCTATTGCATTAATTCCTAAGTTTTATACTAATAAACCCTTAAAACATAACTTTACCAAATTTCACAAATCATAATCCAACATTTTAGATAAGATAAAAGTTCTTCTCATCCTTTTCCTCTTGCAAACCCACGACCCAACCATAATACCAAGATCAAGTGATCATTTTTCAAAAGCTATAACATCAAACTTGTTCATTATACTAGCCTAATCAAGAATCAAGCAACAAAAACACAAGAACAACAAGCATAATCATCATCTAATCATCTCATTTTTCAAGTAAGTTATCAACATTATTTTTCATGAATCATCTTATATTTACTTGTATTACATGATTTCCATGCTAAAAACCATGTACAACTAGCTATACCACCATTTATTTTGTCAAAAATAGAACATACAAACCCTAACTTTTTATTTATGAATCCCCTTGCTATAATAACTTGGTTAGGATCCCATGGCACCCTAAGAAGGTGTATGGTAGGATTAGATTAGCTATGTGGTGATTACAAGAGGTTTGGTGATGGTAGAAATTAGTTATAAACCTTGAAAACTTGATTTGGAACATGTTTAAGACATGCTGTCCCATTTTGTGAAAACCTGGAAAATCAGTAAACACCAAGGAAACTTTGGCAAAATTTTTAGAAAATACTTTCAAAAACGAATCCGTAGGCGAAAGAACGGATTAAAAAGAGTTTATAACGAAGAAGTTATGATTTTTGTAAGATTGTTGACGAAAAGTATTTTCTGGAAAAATGTTTGCTGTTGGACGTTTTTCATTGGTCAAAAAGAGGCTTTAGACGTAACCCGGAGGAGCCGAGCTTTCCAAAATATATTACTACATACTAAGACGTAACCGTGGACATAAAGAACAAGTAAAACGGACAAGTAACGACAAAGATATTCACGTTTGAATATCGGCTAAAACCATTTCTATTTGACAGCTTTTAATAAAAATGGACACAAAAACTACGAAGTACATTTATAAGCTAGAAGTAATATTAAGTACCAAGCTTTATAACTAATGAAGTATTAGTTATTACGTGTATATTTTCATCATTTCGAGGCGATATTACAAGGATTACAACCCGAAAATTTCAACACTAACATGGAAACATACGATATATATAAATATATATATATATATATTGCAACTAGCTTATTATATTTTCTAATAGCAATATTTTTCCAAATTCTTGGATTATATATTTTGATAACATAAGTGCTTTTACAAAGAGTAGAGTGGTATAGAAACATGTGCATGGACATTCATAACATCATTTCATGATCTAAAGTAGATCGTTCATCATTCATATTAGGTTGCGGCTAGTGTGCGCGCCTTGTTTTTCAGCTCATTACATGTTCATGGTACCATCATATCAGGTGAGTCATAGCCCCTACTCTTTTAATCGTTTTGCAAACTCTATGGGGGAGAATACATGCTCGTTTTACTGAAACGCATTACTCACTTACATGGTTGATTTCTTAAATATTTTCAGCTTTATCTAAATACTTGTTGATTATCCGAGTACAATATTATTCACTTGCTAACTACTTGCTATTTACTCATAGACATGAGTGCATAAATTTAAACTATTTACCGATTGCCTAAGATTGCCTAAGTTAAGGACCTGTAGCTACAATTTCAACGGGTATAGATTTACCTGCATTGGGTATGTTTGATTACCTACAATTTCAACGGGTATAGATTTACCTGCATTGGGTATGTTTGATTACCTACAATTTCAACGGGTATAGATTTACCTGCATTGGGTATGTTTGATTACCTACAATTTCAACGGGTATAGATTTACCTGCATTGGGTATGTTTGATTACCTACAATTTCAACGGGTATGGATTTACCTGCATTGGGTATGGATTTACCTACATTACTTGGGAGTGTAATCTCCTACATTTAGCTGAAAAACCTTTTTGGCGCCTTGAACTTAGTGCAATCAATATTCATTTTATGCGTTTTGCTTATGGTCAGATTCATTTTTATGGCGACATCGCCATGGCTACATTATCACTCTTACCTTTATATAGCAGTATTGCTACATTTATCTTTGAATCTAGATGCAAGTATTACCTTTGTTCACGTAAACATATTACATTTGGCAGTGGGTCGTAGACACACAGGTTACAAGGCTCTTATGGCGGGACTTGTAACTGAGTGGATTTACGATGCCTTTGCTGGGAAATCTACATTCATATGCATTACATTCTTTTTCACAAGACTCTATGAACTCACCAACCATTGTGTTGACACTTTAGCATGTATTTTCAGGTTTTAAGCAATGGCACGCTACAGGAGGTTTTGGCAGAGCATGGCATGGTCATAGAAGACTCTGATTATTCATTTGGGGACCATTTTAAACTATTTAAGGGCCTATTTCCGCATTATTTTTAACAATGTAGATTCAACATTTTGATTAAACTATTTTATTCTAAATGATTCAAGTGCAAACTATTTTTGAATAAGTGTTGTAATACCAATTGAGTTACACCCCAGCTACATGTATGCTTCCGCTGGACCCGATTTTGGGGGTGTGACAATTTACATGCATGTAGGAGAAAGAAGCGGTCAATACCACAGTGCATTAGAGTCTTACTCTTAATCTATTTCTTGCGAGATTGACCATATCTAATCGGTCTCTTAAGTCTTAACAATGATGCTTTCACTGATCGATTTGCACTACACCCCCTAAAAGTGACCCATCACTCGAAGAGTCCATGGCAACCATTGCAGATTTATTATCCAAACTCTTCACCGCCATCAATGCAGACAATTCCCAAGTCGATATTATCATCAAAAAACAACAACAAACCTTAGTCCACATCTCAAACATCACTCAAACTCACCAACAGAATACCAATACGTCTGTCACTACTAATACCACTAAATCTGACAAAACCATGCATTAGATTCACATTTTCTTCGTAAGTAGTTTTCCATGTTTGAATATTGTTCCAAAAACATAGGCTAGTGGCATTTTCTTTTCAAGTACTTATATGTAACATATTTCAATGGAATATCATTAGAAAAGTTGCCTTAAAGACTGTCTCGTTTCTTTCTTGGTTTCTTAGAGAGTTGGTAATGCAATTGCCTCAATCTGGTGTGATCCGTGTGTTGCTCTTTTGTCATTTATTACTATAGCTACGAATAATTTTAGCTGCAAACTTGCAGTACAATATTAGTTATCAAATATTTTATACTATTTGTAATAAAAGAATATGTTGTAAGTATATTTAAATCTTAAAATTGTAAAATGACATATAAACAATTAAAGACTATGATAAGTTACATAATGACTGTGACGTGGAAAGTTAATAATACCAATTAATAAATGAATCATTGTATCAACGAATCAATTAAAAAAAATAAGAATTAAATAATTAAGTATTAATTTGGAAGTAAATGGAACAACGTTCACATGTTTAAACAGTGAAAATAAACGATTAAGAGTAGATTAGTAAATGCACATTTCCTATTTTAAAAGTTTTTAATTAAAAAATATTTTCTTTTTACACATATAAATTTATAACAATTTATATAAGTAAACCCACAAATTTTCAAAAAAATAAAAAGAATTGAGCTTAAACACATAAACTCAAAAGCCAATACACTAAGTTAAAGAAACATAGTGTAGTATTATAAATCTAACAAGTTGATGCTTAATGGACATTTTCAATTGTATTCGTTGAATAATCATGGCTAATGTGTGATTTATTAATGTTTAATTCTCATCAGAAAAAAAGTATTATTTTTCACTTTGGGTAACCGCAATAATAAACCTTTTCGAAAAGTTTACAGATATGGCATGTCATAATATATTATTAATTTATAAAATTGTTTGTTTTAAACACATCTTCAATATACATGAAGTTCTTAAAACTTTATAAAATCTCACATAACACAAATGCTTTTAAATATTATGAAGAGGTTTGAGATCAAAGATTTTTATTCTACATAAGCATGAAACAAAACAAAACTTTTCATAGTTTTAAAGTTTTTCTTAAACACCTCATCGTAGATGCTCTTATAAGTATTGAATCTCTACCTTTTTCGTTTATTATTATTATCTTTTATTTAGAAAAGTAACATATTATAGAGAATATCAAAAGAGATCAAAATACAACATAAGACGTTCATCTCAATTAAACAAGATAATTAAAAAATAAAGAAACCCAACAGAAATAAATGTAATATAAAAATACAACTTACCAATAAATTAAATCCTACCTTACTAAAAGTGTCACATGAATATTATAAACAAAACAATCTCTACCTTTATTTCGCCAACAATCCTTTTCACCTAACATTTTTATATTATTATATTAATGTAATTCTTAGTGAAATAATAAAGATTTTACGTATTTGATAATTAGAGATTCAAGGTTGCAATGGGTAAAACTGTAAAAGGTTTGGTAGGAAGTTGAAGCCATCGTTGGTAAGTTGGAATACAATCAAATCTTTAGTGATAACGAAAGTTCGAAACCATCGCTTCAAGCCTTCTACGTTTATCATTACACGCCATTGATCAATACATTGATCTTGTTACATTTTAAGATTTTCGTCACAATGTACAAATTCAAAATGATAAAAGATCACAAACTTGTGTCGAACAAACAGTATGCCAACATAAAACTTGTGAGACTAGATTGAATTCATACAGAAAACACGTATCTAATCTGAATTTTGTTAAATACCAAATAAAACTTGTAAATAAATATTACATCATGGAAGAGATCAAATAAAAGACAAACATCCGTAAAAAGAATAAAAAGACTTGAAAAATATAAAAACATCTCGAGAAATACTGGAATTTTACCCGAGGATGGAGGATGTTGGTGCACAAAAAAATTGTAAATAAAGTTTTTAATTTTGAATTTTTATACATTTTATTAATGCACGAAAAAAGAAATTTTGATGCACAAAATTTTCAACTTGTTTATTATGCACAATAAAATTTTGATGCAAAAAGTCAAAACAAATTTGATATAAAAACAATTTTTTAATGCGCAAAAAAACGATTTAATGCACAAACGTTTCTTTTATAATTTTTTCTCATCAAAACTATCCACATTTTTTTTAAAGTTACTTAGACAACTTTTTTATCAATCAACGTTTGCCTATCTTGTGCAATTCCCGTTACCTATTCTAATACTACTCTTGGTTATTTACTTTTGCATTTCAAGATAATTGTGACTACGATATTTGTTGAAATTTTGAATTTTGTTGAAAACAATAGGGTAAAGGCTATAAATGCTCTACCTACTTACTGAAATTATCCGTTATAAAAAGTAACCAGCTTAAAAAAGACTCATTATGAGCTAAGGAACCGGTTAATAGCAGGTTATCCACACATGGGTTTATATAATATACTAAATATATATTTCCTAGGAACCGGTTAATAGCAGGTTATCCACACATGGGTTTATATAATATACTAAATATATATTTCCTTTATTACAAATTTCGTCCTTGTGGTTGTTCAAAATATGCATCATTAGTCCTTTCTTGTTAATAATTTCGCCAATCATCCTTTTTTTCCTTTGCTTTTTCTTTCCGCCGATACACTTACCTTATTTTCCCGCCAATATACTTTCCTTTTTTCCTGCCAATATATACTTTTACTAAGGCACATAGAATATATATCTTAGTTGACAATATGACAAATACCCACCATCGATCTAAAAAAAATATATATTCACCCCAAATTATGAATGGGAACTATCACTTGGTATAGACGATTCCGATCTCCAACAAACCCCCGTCCTTTGTCTCTGCAACCTCCATCACATACGCGTTAGAGACAACCACCATATAAACAATAGTTTCATCGCAAAACCCTAATGTTAATAATTGTGTTAAAAATCCGGTTAGGATAATACCAGGTCCCGCGGGTATTATTCAAGTGGCGAAGCTCGGTAAAATAACAGATAATCGGGAATGTGGGTAGGAGTTTTTGATGTCGACATAGGAGTATATTAGGAAAATTATTAAGGATATAGGTGAGGATGAGGATTTTACGCCTGGGTCGTAGGTTAGCGCGGGTGAGTTTGTAAATACTGACAGGAGGATTGTGAGTGGTTGTTTGTGAATAGTACCTTTCAGGTACTATTCATCACAAAGTGCTTACAGGTTTTGAAAGGCGATAACCGTGGGAGCTTCTTTGATACATCATATGTTTCTGTGTTTTCTCGTAAACAATCAAGCAATTATGTTAACATTACAATAAGAAATGTGGTTAAAGTTTGCTACAAGGATACAATTCCTAGAAACTTTGCTTGTTGAAGTGAAGTGCAAAGAGTTGGACTTGGAAGACTTTGTCAATGATTAAGAGTTGAATAAGGTGGTGTATGGTTGCTATGGCATCATAGTTTCAAGTTTGCTTCTGTTATGATTAAAAGACTGTGTTTGAATTGTCATTGTATGAGTTGACTATAAAAAGTCAGATTGTCTTTCTACCACTTGCAAATGGTTATTCTATAACATTATTAACCTAATCTACAAACTGCAGTAGACAAACTGCAAATGCAGTTTCAAACACCCATTAATCTACAAAACAATGGATGCATGCGACGTTAAAAAGTCACATGGTCATTGTACTACCCAATTGACTTGTAAAAGTAAAACTTACCAACACTCATTGTGTGAAAAACTAGAAGAGGGGTTGAATAGTTTACCCGTTTTTATGTTAATTATCTTGTGAAACTTTACGTTTAGTCAAAGACCTAAACTACAAGACAATATATAATATGCAAGAGTAACGAAAGAAACAATCAAACCACAACACGATAGTTTATTGTAGTTCGGCTACAAGGACTCTTTTTCCTTGCCCTATTCCACGCCTCAAGTATCCAACTCGAGAGTTTCTTTCACTAGTCAACAAGCTCCTTTCACCGGCGGAGAAAACCTTACACGTCGCTTACACAAGATTACCGACACAAAGCTAGATGTCGAGTTCTTTTACAAGGGTACAACCACTCCCGTCACACTATGTATTTTAAGGCCTAAAATACTAACCGATCACTACTGAATATACATAATCAAATGAAGTATAGACTACACGAAGTCTATATAATGCTAAGCTAACAAGTCTTGCAACGTTGTGTTGAATACTTGTAACTTTGAAATGAACTTGTGAACTTCTTTGCTACAAGAGAACTTCACACAAATGAAATATTAATGAGTTAGATGAATGATATGAATATGTATGTGCAAAGTATATATGAGAAGTGATGATAGATTTTTTGCAAGCGACTTGGTATTTATAGCTGATTAGGCGAAAAATGAACCACTTTTAGGGGGTCATTTAAGCCCGGAATTGAATTTATTTGATCAAATATTGCCCTAAATCGTTCCTTTTGTGATTTTAGGTACTTTGGGAGTGAAATATGGAAAAGGAAGCAATTCGGACATTTTTGGAGCATAAAAGTGAAGAAAACGCCAAAGACTTAATTTTCCAAGCTGGGAACAGTGTGTGACGGCGTCAAGAGTACTTTCCTGACGGCGTCAAGAGTAAAGATCATGACGACCCAGTACAGAAATGAAGGCGTCAAAAAGTAGAGCGTCAAGAGTTAAATATGTGACGGCCTCCAAAAGTGGATAACATGACGGCGTCAGATGTAGATCAAGGCAGTCCGAGGAATATTTTGGCGGCGAGATGACGGTGTCACAAGGTTGTTCTTGACGCCGTCAGCCTCTAATATCTATATATAGTTTTCTAATTTTCATTCATTAAGAGGAACAAGTTTGGAGAAACCCTAAGGCCGAACCATATACATATTTTACAGCTTTTTCAAGGGTTTTCAGCCCTTGAACCCTTACATGTGTTATTGAGATAAGTATTCTTTTAATTCAATCAATATGTCTATGTGTTGGTTGTCTATATCTTGTGCTTGTCTTGATTCCACCATGCTAGGCTAGATTTATCTTGTGTTTGCTTAGATCTAATGAAACCTAGATGTTGATTATGTGTTGATTACTTGTTTATGGTTGTATTGGATAAATGATTTCAATGTTAGGCTTAAGAAAACTGGCAGATCTCCAATTGGTAACATGCTTGAACGTCTTAGGAAACATGAACCGATGTGTATTAGGTTTTATTGGTTGTATTTAATGCATGAGTAAATTCTAATGATCCCATGTTAGGAGCTTCTTAGCCGGCTCGACATAGGAGTGAAGTAGGCACTCATAGGATTGGGGAGTTAAGTACGCCACCCCATGAATGGTATTAAGGAATACAATCCGTCATCCACGCAACTATAACGAGTAATTAACGTGTAAAAGATATCTAGGGAGTAGTGAAATCTAAGTAAACACATTTCTCCACTTATTGCTCACAACCTTAGTTTAATTTAGTTTTATTTTCATTTTTTGTATTTTATTTTGATTGCATTTTTAGTATTAGGTTAGTTGACTAGCAACTAATTCCGCCCAAATCCTTCAAACCCGAGATATTTACTTGCTTTCATAAAAATATAAAAATACAAAAAGAATCATCCCTCATCTCTAGAACAAGTATTTAGGTTTTCTAATCCTAGCGACACTATTCCTAGCTGAACGATCAATCCCCCGGTACTTGTCATTATACTATACTACATCGATCAGGTACACTGCCTGGTGGGGGTTGTAAGCTTCTCAAGATCCCTTGAGAGGTAAAGCCTGGTGCAATCCCTACGCATCAAGTTTTTGGCGCCGCAGCCCGGGGAATAGTTATTGTCTAGGTTAGAATTTCTTTTTATTAGGTCTACTTGCTAGATTCCTTTCTATCAAGATTTTATTTTTATTTTTTAGGTTTTCTTTAGTCTATCTTATTTCTTTGTGTTTTTGTTCGTAACTCTTCACCACCCGCCATCATGGCAACCGACGAATTCTCTAACCTTAGGATCACTAGGATTCGTAGTTCCATTAGAAACCTTGTCTTGCCTTATGCAGAACCCGAAAGAGAAATGCGTAGATTAAGACAATCTCACTCAACTCCTGAACCATCTAGCGTCGCCATCGATTTTGATGCACCCCTTTCTGAAGAAAATTCAGAAAATCACCTTACAACCCCTAGCTCCCAACCCAACGACGATATGAGTACCCCCGCAACTCCTACTCCTAAGCGTCTTAAGGACTACTCCTCCCCAAACCCTCGTGGCTTCTCAAATGCCATTGTCTACCCAAACGAACACACCAATAAGGTCTTGCATGCAACCGATGTTTGGCTTGTCCAAAGTGTGTGTAAGTTTTGTGGATTAGATGAGGAAGATCCAATTCAACACATTAATGACTTCTTGAAAATAGTAGATACCCTCCATACGGATGGGGCTACTAGAGACACGTCCCGATTACGATTCTTTCCTTTCACCCTCTATGAGAAAGCCCAAGAATGGTATGATAAACTCCCTTCTGAATCTATTTTCACATGGGAGCAACTCATATCCAAGTTCTATGAGAAGTTCTTTCCACCTGGAAGAACCTCAGCATTTAGAGATAGGATCCTCCGTTTCCGAAAAGGGAAGGACGAACCCTTCCATAAATCGTGGATTAGATTTAAGGATTTAATAAGACAAGTTCCCCATCATGGCATCGAACTTTGGCTTTTGGTCCAAATCTTCTACGACAGTGTCTCCTCTAATGATCGGAACGGGATCAACCAATCTAGAAAAGGGAGATTAGCCAATCTTAGTGCCGAAGAAGGATGGGGTAGGATTGAAGAATATGCTCAAGACCAGGATGACACTTGGGATGAACCTGAGTCGACTGTCAGCATTTCTGAAATCACTTCAAATCGGTTAAGAAAAATTCACAAAAAAATGGAGTACCTAGCTGGGTCGTAGTTACCTAAACAACTTTCAAATCCTTACTTAATCTGCGACTACTGTGGGGGCCCGCATGAGGTAGAGGAATGCAGAGGAGAAGCCACGACTGAACATGCATGCTTGTCAGGAGGTGACATCTATGCTGATCCCTCCCTTTTGCCTTTTTACCAAAATGACGATTACACCCTCTGGGGGAATCTGGTAAAAAGAAAAGAAGGAGAGGAAGGTCCTGAATTCGAAATCAGGAGCACTTTTGAAGATGACCTTGGTCACTTCACTTAAGAAAAAGGCTTGCAATTAAAAGGTCTTAACGAACTTGTTGACGAGCAGCAGAATGACATTGGAAAATGGTTCAACAAGCTTAACTCAGCCCTCGATAACCTTGAAATGCCATCAGTAAGTAAAAAAGACCCCATGCTCGCGATAACCACTCGAGCTGGAACAACAACCAAGGACCCCCTTACCCGAGCTCGTCCCCCATCACTCCCGATCCAAACAAACCTCGCGAGGAGGAGGAGGATGTAGGCAGCGAGACTCCCAACCAACCTCCCTTGACGACCCCTTCCCCATCAACCCCACCTAACCAACCTGTGAGAATCCCATTCCCATCCCAATTAAAGAACCAGAAAACTGAGAATGATAATAAAAGATTCTTGTCATACCTAAAAGACTCAGTAGTCACCATACCCCTCCTTGATGCTTGCTATCACATGCCGAAGTATAGCGCATAATTTAAAAAACTACTCGCTAACCGAAAGAAACTTGAGGGTCTTGTGACCCTGGGGGAAGAATGCTCGGTGGTGACCCATCGAGGGCTACCAAAAAAGGTAGACGATCCAGGCAGCTTCACCTTGCCTTGCTCCATAGGATCTCTATCAATAAAGAATGTTCTTGCCGATTTGGGGGCGAGTATCAATCTCATGCCTCACTCTATGTTCCTTAAATTAGGATACTCTGGATTAAAGCCTACCCGTATGAACATCCAACTAGCCGATAGATCAGTCAAGTACCCCGTAGGGATATGCGAGAATGTGCTAGTCAAAGTTGGGAAATTCAAATTCCCGGTCGACTTCGTAATCCTGGATATGGAGGAGGATGACTTGGTACCCATCATCTTAGGGAGACCATTTCTTGCTACCGCTCGTGCAGTCATTGATGTTTATGACGGCAAGTTAACCTTGCGAGTGGGAACCGATAGCACAACCTTCGACATTAAGGACTCTATGGATCTCTCTCTCGAAGCAGCTAACCGGCTCTATTTCATTGGGGAGGTCGATGAACTCACAGATGTCATTGATAGCTGTGTTGATGAACAAATCGAGGAAGGCTGGTTACGGGACGAGAGTTTTCTGCCTTTGCTAGAGGTGGAAAAGATGGAGGATGTTGGTGCAGTCTCCTTCTACCCTAGACAAGAGGCAACGGAGCATCTCGAGCTCCGAAAGCCCGAAAACAAGCTTAAGCCTTCTATTATCGAACCTCCTGAGTTAGATCTTAAGGAGCTTCCTAACCATTTAGAGTCTGCCTTCCTTCAGGGAGAGGACCAACTGCCGGTAATCATAAACTCTTCCCTAACATGAACAAAAAGGTAAACTCTTAGAGGTCCTAAAGAAATATAAGGGAGTGCTCGCATGGAGTGTAGCCGACATTAAGGGGATTGACTCAACTTTTTGCACACATAAGATTCTCATGGAAGAAGATTATAAACCTACCGTGCAACCCCAGAGGCGGGTGAACCCCAACATTAAGGAAGTAGTAAAGAAAGAAGTCATCAAACTTCTGGATGCAGGATTGATCTACCCAATCTCGGATAACCCATGGGCCAGTCCTGTACAGGTTGTACCTAAAAAGGGTGGAATGACTGTAGTTAAGAATGACAAGGGTGAGATGGTGCCCCAGAGAACGGTCACTGGATGGCGGGTATGCATTGACTATCGAAAGCTCAATGATGCCACGAGGAAAGATCACTTTCCCTTACCATTCATTGACCAAATGTTAGAGAGATTGTCTGGGCACGAGTACTATTGCTTCTTAGATGGATTCTCAGGGTATTTTCAAATTCCCATAGCACCTGAGGACCACGAAAAGACCACGTTTACTTGCCCTTATGGAACATTCGCCTACAAAAGGATGCCTTTTGGGCTATGTAATGCCCCTGCCACTTTCCAACGATGCATGACCGCAATCTTTCACGAACTTATGGAAGACAGCATGGAAGTGTTCATGGACGACTTTTCGGTCTTTGAGAACTCCTTCGACCGCTGTCTTGCTAATCTAGAAAAGATGCTTAAACGCTGTGAGGAAACCAACTTGGTGTTAAACTGGGAAAAGTGTCATTTCATGGTAAAAGAAGGGATTGTGTTAGGGCATAAGATCTCAGAGAACGGAATAGAGGTGGACCAAGCTAAAGTTGAAGCTATATCTAAGTTACCATACCCCACGACTGTTAAAGCAATACGCAGCTTCTTGGGGCACGCCGGGTTTTATCAGAGATTCATCAAAGACTTCTCCAAAATAGCTCGGCCAATGACTCAATTGCTTATGAAGGATGCTCCATTCGATTTTTCCCAAGAATGCAAGGATGCATTCGATCTCTTAAAAAAGGAGCTCACACAAGCTCCAATCATGATTATACCCAACTGGGAGTTACCGTTTGAGATCATATGTGACGCTAGCGATTTCGCTGTCGGGGCTGTATTGGGCCAACGGCGTGACAAGCTATTCCAACCTATTTACTACGCTAGCAAAACCATGAATCCCGCTCAAGAGAATTACTCCACCACCGAAAAGGAATTATTGGCCGTAGTGTTCGCATTCGACAAATTCCGGCAATATCTTGTCCTTTCAAAGACAGTCGTTTTCACTGATCACTCGGCTCTTCGATATCTTTTTGCTAAGCAGGATGCTAAGCCACGACTAATTCGGTGGATCTTATTGTTACAAGAATTTGATGTTGAGATTTGTGATAAGAGGGGGGCAGAAAATCTGGCCGCAGATCATCTATCTCGTCTTGAAAACCCCTTTGATGAGCACGATAGAAGTGAGATTAGGGATTCATTTCCTGACGAACAACTCATGTTAATGATTGATTCGGAGCCTTGGTACGCCGATTTTGCCAATTATCTTGCAAGCAGACTCGTTCCTGAACACCTGACTAGATACGAAAGAAAAAGGTTCTTTTCTCAGTTAAAATACTACTTTTGGGATGAACCATTTTTATTCCAAAGGTGTCCTGACCAAATTATAAGACGTTGTGTTTCGGAAAGTGAGGTAGTAAAGATTATGAGGGAATGTCACTCTGGTCCCTCTGGCGGGCATCATGGGATAAGCACCACCGCCCGAAAGATTTTTGACGCGGGATTCTATTGGCCCACAATTTTCCGTGATGTCAAAGAAATGGTACAGGCATGCGATGCATGTCAACGGGCCGGGAACATATCACATAGGGATGAAGCGCCTCAGAATTTTATACAAATATGTGAGGTCTTCGATGTTTTGGGAATTGACTTCATGGGACCCTTTCCATCTTCAGGGGGGAACGAATACATTTTAGTTGCCATCGATTATGTTTCAAAATGGGTTGAGGCACAAGCCCTTAGGACCAATGATGCCAGGGTAGTTATCCATTTTCTGAAAAAGCTTTTCGCTAGATTCGGGATTCCTAAAGCTCTTATCAGTGATAGGGGGACCCACTTTTGCAATGCACAAATGGAAAAGGTCATGAAGAGGTGTGGAGTATCCCATCGGTTCTCCACCGCCTATCATCCACAAACCAATGGCCAGGTCGAAAACACCAATAGGGCTATTAAAAGAATACTTGAAAAAACGGTTAGTCAGAATAGAAAAGACTGGTCATTTAAACTCGACGAAGCCTTATGGGCATTCCGAACCGCCTACAAGACACCTATTGGAACGACCCCGTTTCGCATGGTGTATGGTAAGGCGTGTCACTTGCCAGTAGAATTAGAACATAAGGCTTATTGGGCGCTTAAGACATGTAACTTAGATTATACAATTGCCAGAACTAATAGGTTCTTGCAATTACACGAGCTGGATGAGCTTAGGTTAGAAGCCTATGAATCTTCCATTACATATAAAGAGAGAGCAAAAAGATGGCATGACCAGAGAATTAAGAAACCCAAAGAATTTTCAGAGGGAGACAAAGTCCTATTGTACAATTCTCGGTTGAGATTATTTCCGGGAAAACTCAAGTCTAGATGGTATGGACCGTTTACGGTGAAAAATTCCTCTAAAACTGGAGCCGTTGTGTTATTAGACGATGAAGGTAGGGAATTTACTGTTAACATACAACGTGTAAAACATTATCAAGAAAATAACAATGAAATGATTAGTGAGGAGGATGTGACGTTTGACGATGAGGTCACGTAGTAACCCATGGCCTTGAGTCTAGCTACAAGACTCGTAAATAAAGAAAAACGCTTCTTGGGAGGCAACCCATGTTTTGTGTGATTTTATTTTGTTTGTTTGTTATTTGCTTCCGTATGCATGCTTTATTTTTATTGTTGGTAGATCATGTTTCTAAACTAAAAGGTGGAAATACTTTACTTTGTTGTTTTGGCCTAGTCTTAACTCCACCTAAAGGTATTTTTGCAAAAGATAAGTGTAAGGGGAAACCCCAAATATGTTTTTAAGAAACAAACCGATCGTGATTCTCCACAATATTAAGTGAACATGTATATTCGTATTTGTTAGAGTCAAATGTTTGTATCGAGTCATAATGAAGTTTTGCAGGATTTTCCAGGAAGTAGGACCAAGTTTTTCCAGAAATTTTCCGGAAACTTAACATAAGAATTTCTGCAGGTCACTTCTGACGGCGTCATGAGCTTGCTCTTGACAGCGTCGCATGTAAAAATCTGGAAATTTTACCATTTTGTTTTTCTAACAGAGTTTTAAAGTTTTTGTTGAATTATTAAGTTTTATAATCTCCAGGAAATCTGCAAACTTCATTCCACAAGCATTATATCTTACTTTGTTTTCTAGGATTTAGTAACTTATGTAGATTGCCGCCGATTTTATGCGAGGTTGTCTTGTCTGTTTTCTCAGGATTTACAGGTTATGTATGACAAGAAGATGATTATTATTCTGAATGGGAAGCTTTGATTGTTCATTTTCTTGGAGGAAGATTTAACTTGACCACCTTATTATCCATACCGAGCGAATCAGGGGAGTATTTGATTTCATTTGTTTTACTTATTTCACTTTTACATTCTTTACTTGAACATTGGGGACAATGTTCATCCTAAGTGTAAGGGGAGGGTAAAATGATGATACCTTACAGATACACTTTCGCTTGAGTTTGTTTGTTTAATAGTAGATGTGTAATAAAACTATGAGAAATACTTGTTAGTGCGATTTTAGCGCCAAATTTAAAATTTTTTACAACATTTAGGAGTGAAACTTTAGCCATAGCAAGCGTCTCATGGATAGGAGATTGTATGACTAGCACATAACCGTACCATTCAGAAAAATTTTCCACCCAAATATGTGAGGTTCGCCTTTAGATTTGATAGGAAAAGCATTTACTGTTAGTGCTTATGAGTATACCGGTAGCATTTAGATTCTAGAACTTGCGTTAGTGATGCATCCCGAGACCGCTAGTGAGACTACATTCGTGTAGTAGGATTTACTACATGATAAGAGGCATTAGGATCACCCTTGTGTTAAACCCGTATCATAATTACTGACCGTTTAAGTCATATTACTTGGCTAGTTAAGTCAACTAATTTTTCCCACACCTTAGCGTTGTACTAATTTTTAGTACACGAAACCCCTAGTACACCCCTCCGAGCCTATCTTTTCGTTTCTAACTTTAAGCATCTTACTTAAAGGAATAATTTGTTACACCCCACTTAAATGTACACCCAAATCGCCTTAGCCTTCCTTGTATGCACTCATCTTTAGTGCATTATTGTTATTTGTTTAAACCCTAAGTTAATTATCTAAATGGTTGTTAAGTCGAGTCATATCCTTGTACATATTGTTTTGGGACGATTGGGACTCATGGGTAAAGTACTTATTTTATGGAGTAATGGGGAAGAACATCATATTATTACCCCCATATGTACGTTAATCTTAAAAGTACTCCAAGTGTTTTGATTTTCTTCGAGTCATTAGATTAGTTCATTGTAAAGTATGTAAAAATTCAAGTGTAAGGGAATTTACATTCCCTATGATGTATTATTTTGGATGGTAAGGTAAGAGTGTATACAAAAAAAAAAAAAAAATAGAAAAAAAGAAAGAAAGAAAAAGAGAAAAAATATACTGACTACCATCCCGTTTCATTCTATGTTTATTTTATGTTTTTGTTATTTTCATTTATTAACTTAAGTCGAGTCTAGTCTTGGCTTAGCAACGCCACATTGTACATGTAATTGACCAAGATGATTAACTCGCCACCAGTAAAGACTGCCTATATCCAACAAAACCGTGTATTCCATATCCCTACACCTAACGTTATAACCCTTTAAAAGACCTCTTTGATAGTTTATCCTAGGTGCTTACACCATGTGGTGGAGGTTTGATCCTTTCCCAAGCCTATGGTAATCTATTTTGCTATGACAGGTAGTGATAGATGTTTTCCATTTCCATATTGTGATATTACTTTATTACACCCGAGAGATGTGAGTATCTAAACACTATTTGTGAGGTGCTAGTGTATGACCTCCGTGCTTGTCTTTGGTCTTTAGTGGAACGATTATTTTTTGTAATTACTTTTATATTAGTGTTAAATGACCCCTAACTTGTATTTTGACTAGAATAAAAGCGCATTTGCTTGAGGACAAGCAAATCTCAAGTGTAAGGGTATATGATGAGGCGAAAAATGAACCACTTTTAAGGGGTCATTTAAACCCGGAATTGAATTTATTTGATCAAATATTGCCCTAAATCGTTCCTTTTGTGATTTTAGGTACTTTGGGAGTGAAATCTGGAAAAGGAAGCAATACGGACGTTTTTGGAGCATAAAAGTGAAGAAAACGCCAAAGACTTAATTTTCCAAGCTGGGAACAGTGTGTGACGGCGTCAAGAGTACTTTCCTGACGGCGTCAAGAGTAAAGATCATGACGACCCAGTACAGAAACGAAGGCGTCACAAAGTAGAGCGTCAAGAGTTAAATATGTGACGGCCTGCAAAAGTGGATCACATGACGGTGTCAGATGTAGATCAAGGCAGTCCGAAGAATATTTTGGCGGCGAGATGACGGCGTCACAAGGTTGTTCTTGACGCCGTCAGCCTCTAATATCTATATATAGTTTTCTAATTTTCATTCATTAAGAGGAACAAGTTTGGAGAAACCCTAAGGCCGAACCATATACATATTTTACAGCTTTTTCAAGGGTTTTCAGCCCTTGAACCCTTACATGTGTTATTGAGATAAGTATTCTTTTAATTCAATCAATATGTCTATGTGTTGGTTGTTTATATCTTGTGCTTGTCTTGATTCCACCATGCTAGGCTAGATTTATCTTGTGTTTGTTTAGATCTAATGAAACCTAGATGTTGATTATGTGTTGATTACTTGTTTATGGTTGTATTGGATGAATGATTTCAATGTTAGGCTTAAGAAAACTGGCAGATCTCCAATTGGTAACATGCTTGAACGTCTTAGGAAACATGAACCGATGTGTACTAGGTTTTATTGGTTGTATTTAATGCATGAGTAAATTCTAATGATCCCATGTTAGGAGCTTCTTAGCCGGCTCGACATAGGAGTGAAGTAGGCACTCATAGGATTGGGGAGTTAAGTACGCCACCCCATGAATGGTATTAAGGAATACAATCCGTCATCCACGCAACTATAACGAGTAATTAACGTGTAAAAGATATCTAGGGAGTAGTGAAATCTAAGTAAACACATTTCTCCACTTATTGCTCACAACCTTAGTTTAATTTAGTTTAATTTTCATTTTTTGTATTTTATTTTGATTGCATCTTTAGTATTGGGTTAGTTGACTAGCAACTAATTCCGCCCAAATCCTTCAAATCCGAGATATTTACTTGCTTTCATAAAAATATAAAAATACAAAAAGAATCATTCCTCATCTCTAGAACTAGTATTTAGGTTTTCTAATCCTAGCGAAACTATTCCTAGTTGAACGATCAATTCCCCGGTACTTGTCATTATACTATACTACATCGATCAGGTACACTGCCTGGTGGGGGTTGTAAGCTTCTCAAGATCCCTTGAGAGGTAAAGCCAGGTGAAATCCCTACGCATCAACAGCCAAACAAACCAAACCACTGGCGGATCCGGCGGAACCCAAACAAGGGTTCCGCCCTTGTAACCCCAGGTTTCCGCCAGTGTCTGACAGTCAAAGCTTTCAAGAAATCTTTCCATATCTAGCAATGTCAAATCAAGATTTTTCAAGTTAATACACAATAGATAGAGTAAGAGACCATTTATAATGTGTAAGAACAATGTGTAAGAAGTCTTATGGAAAGTCAAACACTCAATCTTTCCATAAATGCACATGTTACATTTTCTATATTTAGAAATATGAAAATGTTATGTTAAATGTGAAATGTAAATGTAGCAAGTAAACTCTAGTTATGCAAGATTAAAACTAAAATCAAGTCTTACTAAAAACTAAAGTTTACACTTTGTCGTTAACAAAACTTAGCAAAGATCGTAAAATATAAATAATGTTTTTAGGCGATATTTGTATTAACAATCTCTCCCTTTTTGTTGATGACAAAACATAAACTTTATTTTTAAGTAAATCACTAATTATAGTGGTAAGTCTTTAAAAGTTTTGTATTTAATCTTGTTTTACTTATTTGATGAAAACCATTTAAGAATATAAGTTTAAATATATTTTCTCCCCCTTTTTTTCGAAACAAAAAGAAGAGTCGCGAAGCGGAAAAATGCAAGTGCTCCCTCTTGGACAATACTCCCCATAAATGGAGTGCCAAGTTAAGAAACATGGATTTTGAACCTACAACAAAAGAGTTAGTTGGTGATAATTACACACGACAAATCGTGTAGTCACAACAAAATATGAGAATAGAAGCAATCACAATCACAACTCATATAAGGTCAACCAACAATGCAATCATGATAGTAGAAAAGATGTCATTCCAAGTAAAATTTGACTTTTTAAAAGTCAAAGACAAGAAATGAAAATATCTTCCTACTTTTAGAAATTAAAAAAAAAAACATAAAAGAAAAATAACAAAGAAATAAAATCCTACATCTATAAGTGGATGTCTCCCAACATTTTCCTAAATGGGGCAAAGCCTCCATAGTACGCTCTAAGAGTCGTTTGGGTGTGAGAGAGCATCCAAAAGTTCAAGAATGTGTTGTAGAGCAAATCGGGTTTCATCTTGGACTTGGTTGAGCATGATTTTTATGCTCTCACTTATTTTAGCCGTCCGCTCACAATGTGAGCAGCCATGGCTGGGATTGGGTAGGATTTGATCATGGGATGATGGTTGAGGTGGTGGAATGGTGGCGGTTTCTTTGGAGGATGAAGGGTTTACAACGGATGCAAGCAAGGTGGTTTGAAACTCCATGACTTGATAGAGATAATTATCCACCATGCTTTTGAAAGTATAGAGGTTATCAAGGCGGTCGTTGATTTCCTCGTGGGAGTTTGGAGGTTTGTTCCATAACGACGCCTCAATTTCCTCATATGAGGGAAAGAGGGACTCAAAGTAGTGGGAATGGGATTGTGGTTGTGATACTTGAGGTTTTGGTGGTTGTTGTTGTTCTAGGTGAGGTTCTTCATAGAGGGGTCCATGGATATCTTTGTAGATGGGGTGAAACAACAAGGGTTTAGGTTGTGAAGGTTATTCTTATGGTGGTGGTTCTTGTTCAAACGGGACATTGGGCTCAAAGAATGCCCGTGTGTGTTCATTTGCAATTCATTCGATAGAAGCAAACGAAGGCAAGGGTGGTGGATTTTGCTATCTAGGTGGAATATCCTCAAGATTGTCTAGAAAAGGATGTGGTGATGATGGTGGAGTTCCAAAGAGTTCCATTGGTTCAAGTTTTGGTGATTTAGGTGGTGATGGAGACTTGGATGGTTGAGTTGGAGCCGGTGGTGGACTTGGATCAATGGGTGTCTTTGTTGGTGGTGAAGTGGTGATAACTTGATTGAATTTTTATGATGGTGTGGGAGTTGCAAGATTAAGAAAATTTTCGTCTTTGATAGGTGAGGAAATAATTAGTGGTGATTCATCCGAAGATGAGGAGCTAAGGCTGATGGTAGTGTTGCAACAAAATGGTTTTACACTTATTCGTGCGGTTCTCCTAATGGCTCGGGATGGTAGAGAGGTGATTGTTGACTTTGTCATTGTCAAAATAGTGGTGTAGAGGATTAGATTCAGAGATTAAGATGGTGATGGTGTTTGATGAGTGTGTAAATACTCATCATTTTTGTCATATCTGAACAGCCAAAACATCCAAAAACACTTAAATATGCATCAGAATACTGAAAATATCCCAGGATTGTGTTTTATATGTTTTAGATGAAAAATGTTTAAAAATAGATGAAAAACGAACAAAGTTTGCAAAATTAGCAGTTTCAGTCCCTCAAGTTTCACAAATTGGCAAAACTAGTCCCTGAAGATTTAAAATGAATGAAAAGTCAACAATAGTCCATGGGAAATCAAACTTGTTCAATTTAAGTCCCTGGATGAAAGTTTTCTTAAAATGGCAACTTTTACCCCTCAAGTTTCAAAATTGGCAAATTTAGTCCCCGGGTATTTAAAAAAATGGAAAATATCAATAATTACCCTTGTACTATTCATATGTTACAATTTAGCTCCTTTTGATAACTTATGGGAAATTACACTTTCAGTCCTCAAGTTTCGGGGAATTACAAAATTGGTCCTTGAGTTACTAAATACTACAAACCAAATGGACCAAGTTATCCTTATTACTCCTACAAATCCAAATCCAACACCACAAACCAAGCCCAAAACCATCCCAAGCCCACTTCCAGGTTTAATAATAAACCCAGGGTCAACACTTTGACCACCTCCATCTCCAACACACACCCGTGACTTCCCCCTGCAACCCTGCTACCTCCATCATCACAAACCCACTTCCCCCCTCCTCCATCATCATACCTACTCCAAACCAAACACCTCTGTCCAAATTACTCAACCTGGCAAAAAAGAATCAAAAACAAACAAAACAAATCGTTACGTTTTCCCTATCGGATTTCTTTTAAGGTGATTCTTAAAGAGATACGATTTTGGTTAACGAAACGATACAAAAAATATTGTCCAAACGTTTTTCACCCATACACAAAAACCCAAAACATTCGTCTTTTTCTTGTGGATAATAATTACATAAAAATAAACCGTCGCAAACCAAGGCAGAACACCTACCAACTGGGGGTGTGGACATTAATAAGTTCCCAAACAAAAGATTAAAACTTGCCATTGTATCCTTGTGAGTGGTGTACCTTTTTCAAAGAAGCCATTCATTTGTGATTATTGGTTTAAGTTAACTGTTGATTTGCCTCGATCTTGTTTTATTGAAATTTTGTTGTTAGTGCATGCGCACTCGTTCACAAACAAAACGAAATCGTCAACTGATAAACGTAACTGAGTTACGTCCGTCCTATTGTTGAGGATCCAGTTCCGAAAATGGACGGTAACCAAGAACCACCCAAGGATGATGCAGCTCCTGATCTCCGAACGATGGAGGAGTTGTGTCAACCCACGATGCTAGGAAGAGGTGGACCCATTGCCCCTCTTAACATTGTGACTACTGATTTTAGACTTAAGCATCACATGATACAACAAGTCCAGAATTCGTGCCAATTTCATGGCTTACCTGGTAACGATGCAAACAAGCATCTTGATAATTTTTTTACCATCACCCAAAGCATGAAACAGAATGGTGTCTCCGATGATGCCCTTCGTCTATCTCTTTTCCTCTATTCTCTAACCTATCATGCCACTGCATGGTTTGATCGACTTCCAAAGAATTCGATTCACACTTTTGAAGAAATGGTGACTAAATTTTTAGCCAAATACTTTCCACCATCCATGGTTACCAAGTTACGAAATGACATTAGTAACTTTCGTCAGCATCCCGAAGAGTCTTTATTTGAAGCATGGGAACGCTATAAGCTCTCAATTGATCGGTGTCCTAACCATAACATGTTACTTGTTGCCCAAATAGATACTTTCTATAATGGGTTAATATTGAGACACCGTGATATTCTCAATGCTGCTGCTGGTGGGACCTTTATGAAAAGGCGCCCCGAAAAGTGCTATGATCACATTGAAAACATGACTTCCCACCATAATTTCTGGGATTCCTCAGCTGAGAAGGAAGAGTCATGTAAGTCTGTCACTCCAGCATCTTCTGAAATAGCGGTTCTCACTAGAAAGATGGATGATTTCGCTACGGCTATGCTGAGAATGAACCAAACTATGCAAAATCAACAAGCCAAAGCTGTTAATCAAAGTTGTGAAACTTGTGGAGGTCCACACCCATATTTTGAGTGTCCAGCCACCGGTGGCTACACTCAAGAGGACGTATATGCTGCTCAAGGTTCCTATAATTCGGGAGGTAATGGCTACCAACCGCAAGGGGACCGCAATCTTCTAAGCTATCGTTCTAACAATTTCCTTGGACCTCCCAGATTCAATCAAATCCCTAATGTCCAAAACCGTAACCAGAACCAAAATCATAATCGAATGAACCAAGTTTACCAAAACCAAGGGAATGTCAATCAGAACCAAAACAAGGTTTCCATCATAACCAAAACCAAGGTTTCCAAAATTAAGGAATCTACAATCGAAACCAGGGTCAAAACAACTATCAGGGAAACAATTCTCATGGACATGGCAACCAACATCAGGGAAATTTTCAAAATCACGGTTCCCATCAAAACAACTGGGCCCAGAATTTTCCCAATCATAATCAAGCCATCACTCTAACTACTCAAAATTTCCCTAACCAAGCTCCTCCTAACCACACTCAAGCAATTGTTCCAACTGGCCCATCATCTATTGAGTTGTTGAGGAAATTCATGAAATCTCAGGAGGAGATGAACAGGGTGATGATGACTCAGATCGCAGACCTTAAGAAGTCTTTAAATGATCGACCCTCGGGCTCAGGTACTACTTTACCTAGCAACACAATCGCTAATCCGAGGGGCGATGTTAAAGCGATCACAACCCGAAGTGGTGTTTCCTATGATGGACCCAAAGCTCCTACTACCTCTTCTTCTCCTCCCAAGGTAGTAGAACGTGAGCCTGAGGTGACAAAGGACAAGGTGCAATTTACTAGCCCATGAAGTACCGCACACGTCCATCCTCAGGTTGTACCAGAAACCATGCCCAAACTTGGAGTTGTCTTTGAACCACCAATAACTCATGTTGAGAACCCTAAATCCAAACCTTCAATACCTTATCCATCACGACTTAATGAGCAAAAGCTCCGTGAAAAGGCTAGTCACCAAATGGACAAGTTTTATCAGATCATTCAAGATCTGCACTTTGACATAAGCCTTGCGGATGCTATCATCCTGATGCCCAAATTTGCATCACTAATCAAGAACTTGTTAAGCAACAAGGAAAAACTGTATGAAATGGCAAAGACTCCATTGAACGAGAACTGCTCAGCAGTTATCTTATAGAAGCTTCCCAAGAAGCTTGGAGACCCTGGAAAATTTCTCATTCCATGTGTTTTTCCAGGGATGGTTGAATGCTTTGCCTTGGCCGATCTTGGCGCTAGCATCAACCTAATGCCTAATTCAGTGTGGAAGAAACTCTCTCTTCCCGAACTTACTCCTACGTGCATGACTCTCGAGCTTGCCGATCGTATGATATCTCATCCCCTTGGCATTTCCGAGGATGTGTTCGTGAAAGTAGGAAAGTTTCATTTCCCCGCTGACTTCGTTGTTGTTGAGTTCGATGCTGATCCAAGGGTTCCTCTCATTCTTGGAAGAGGATTCTTGAGAACGGGTCGTGCTCTAATCGATGTATTCGAAGAGGAAATAACTCTTCGTGTTGGTTATGAAGCAGTAACCTTTAACCTCGATCAAACTTCGAGGTACTCCTCAAATTATGACGCTGAATCGGTTAACCAAATCGACGTCATTGATGTTGCTTCTGAGGAGTACTCTCAAGAACTTCTTGGTTATTTTCCGAGTGGCAGTCCCACTCCATCTTCTGAGCCTATTGTAGCCGACTCTTCCCCTTCTCTCACTCCTTTTGAGGGAAGTGATTTCCTGTTGGAAGAGGTCGAGGCTTTTCTTGCCCAAGATAGTTCAATTTCGCATGAAGTTGATGAAGACTATCTTGATCCTGAGGGGGACATTCTTTTTCTAGAAAAATTGTTAAATGAAGACCCATCTCCCCCTCTTCCTCCCAAAGAACTTCATAAAGAGGAGATCAAATATGTTGAAAAAATTGATGATTCTCCTCAGGTCGAGCTCAAAGACTTGCCTCCTCATCTCGAGTACGCATTCTTGGAGGGTAACGATAAATTACCCGTCATAATCGCTAAAAAATTGAGTGTTGAGGAGAAAACTGCGCTCATAAAGGTTCTGAAGTCACACAAGCAAGCAATTGCTTGGAAACTCTCCGACATTAAGGGTATTAACCCGGACTTTTGTACGCACAATCTTGATGGAGGATGACTTCAAACCCGCAGTGCAACATCAAAGGAGGGTAAATCCAAAAATTTACGAAATGATCAAACAAGAGGTTCTAAAACTTCTTGATGCTGGATTGATTTACCCTATCTCTGATAGTCCTTGGGTGAGTCCCATTCATTGTGTTCCTAAGAAGGGTGACATAACTGTTGTCACCAATGAGGAAAACGAGTTGATTCCAACTCGTTTGGTTACGGGGTGGCGTGTATGTATAGATTATAGAAAACTCAATGAAGCCACCCGTAAAGACTATTTTCCTCTACCCTTCATGGATCAAATGCTCGAGAGATTAGCGGGGAATGAATACTACTGTTTCCTCGATGGTTTCTCGGGATACTTTCAAATCCCCATTGATCCACAGGATCAAGAGAAAACTACCTTCACATGCCCTTAAGGAACCTTTGCCTACCATCGCATGCCATTTGGTTTATGCAACGCTCCTGGCACGTTCCAAAGGTGCATGATGTCAATATTTTCCGACATGATCGGAAAAACAATGGAGGTATTCATGGATGACTTTTCAGTCATTGGGGATTCGTTCCAATCTTGTCTCTTCCACTTAGAAAAGATGCTGAAACGATGTGAAGACACAAACTTGTGTCTCAATTGGGAGAAGAGCCACTTTATGGTCAAAGAGGGCATTGTCCTCGGCCATAAAATTTCAAAAAATAGGATTGAGGTTGACAAAGCCAAAATTGATGTCATTGCAAAATTACCTCATCCCACTACCGTCAAAGGTATTAGGAGCTTTTTGGGTCATGCCGGTTTCTATCGTAAGTTTATTCAAGATTTTTCCAAAATCGCCCGGCCTATGACCCATCTCCTCGAGAAGGATGCTCCTTTTATCTTCTCACCTGAGTGCATAGAAGCTTTTGAAACTTTGAAGAAAAAGCTTACTGAGGCACCAATTCTTGTTGCCCCCGATTGGGACTTGCCCTTTGAACTTATGTATGATGCTAGTGATTATGCAATAGGGGCAGTCTTGGGGCAACTCAAATCAAAACACTATGCAAGCAAGACAATGACCGAGGCTCAAAGTCATTACACCACCACTAAAAAAGAATTATTAGCAGTGGTGTATGCCTTTGAAAAATTTCGGCCATATTTGATATTGACCAAATGCATAGTGTATACGGATCACTCGGCTTTGAAGTACCTCTTTGCAAAATAAGATGCAAAGCCGAGACTACTCCGTTGGGTTCTCCTCCTGCAAGAATTTGATATCATAATTCGTGATAAAAAAAAGGAGCTGAGAACCTAGCTGCTGATCATCTCTCCCGTTTGGAAACCCCCCACCAAGATGTCTTCGAAAAGAAGGAAATTAATGAAACCTTCCCTCTCGAGACACTCAATGCGGTTGCCTTTCGTGGAGATTCTATTACCCCATGGTTTGCCGATTTTGCAAACTACCATGCGGGTAACTTTGTTGTGAAAGGGATGTCGTCCCAACAAAAGAACAAGTTCTTTAAAGATGTGAAACATTACTTCTGGGACGACCCCTACCATTTCAAAATATGTGCGGATCAAGTCATCCGGCGGTGTGTTTATGGTCAGGAAGCCAATGACATTCTCAAGGCTTGCCATGCTGGACCCACGGGGGGACACCATAATCCTAACTACACCGCCAAAAAGGTGTTTGATTCCAGATTCTATTGGTCCACGATTTATAAGGATGCCCAAGAATTGGTCAAATCCAGTGACGCTTGTGAACGTCACGGGAATATTTCACAAAAGAATGAAATGCCACAAAATGCAATTCAAGTTTGTGAAATCTTTGATGTATGGGGCATTGATTTTATGGGGCCATTTTCGTCATCTCATGGAAACAACTACATACTTGTGGCTGTTGACTACTTGTCAAAATGGGTTGAGGGGAAAGCTTTACCCACTAATGATGCCCGAGTTGTTGTGAAATTCTTGAAAGCTCTTTTTGCTCGATTTGGAACTCCACGTGCTATAACTAGTGATCGTGGTACGCATTTTTGCAATGATAAATTTGACAAAGTCATGCAAAAGTATGGTGTAACTCACCGTCTTTCAACTGCGTACCACCCTCAAACAAGTGGACAATTAGAAGTTTCCAATCGAGGAATTAAGAGAATATTGGAAAGAACTGTAGGTGAAAATCGTGCATCGTGGTCGGATAAATTAGATGATGCACTCTGGGCTTTCCGTACAGCATACAAAACACCCATCGGGTGTACGCCTTACAAGCTTGTGTACGGGAAAGCGTGCCATCTTCCGATCGAGCTTGAGCACAAAGCCTATTGGGCTCTCAAGCATGCAAATTTCGACCTCCAAACTGCAGGTGATCACCGTAAAGTTCAACTGAATGAATTAAATGAACTTCGTGATCAAGCTTACGAGAACTCTTTGATCTACAAAGAAAAGACAAAGAAGATTCATGACTCAAAAATCAAGAACCGCGTTTTCAACGTTGGTGATCGAGTCCTTCTTTTCAACTCTAGACTCAAGATCTTCTCGGGAAAGCTCAAAACCCGTTGGACTGGCCCATTCACTATCACAAAGGTTTATCCTTATGGCACCGTCGAATTATCTCAAAATGACGGACCAAATTTCAAAGTGAATGGGCATCGTTTGAAACTTTACTTTGGAGAGGACATACCATCAATGGTTGTCCTTGATCTCCAAACTTTCCCCAAGAACCAATGAATTCGGGGATCGAGTCAAGCTAGCGACTCGATGAACAAAAACAGTAGCATAAACATGGGTTTTCACCCATGTCTCTAACTTCTTTCTACATTCTAACACCCTAGTGTGGGGGAGTGGCCGTCCCCTGCTGCTGTTTGCAATGTATATATCTTTGAAAAAAAAAATGTGTGTTTGTATGTATATATAAATAAAGTGAAAAATAATATTTCCACAGTTAGCTTATAATATTGACTTTTTACGTTCAAAGAATCGGCATAATAGCCGGGACTTTGAATATTGAGGACAATATTTAATTCTAAGTGTGTGGGGGGGGGGGGGAATTCTAGCGAATTTTATCACATTATACCTCCTAGTACCCCCGTTTTTGGCCAAAATTTTAAATTTTTTTCACTTTATTTCTAAATTTTTATTGTTATCAGTCCACCACGTCTAAACCACACAAGGACTGGCTAATCCAGGAGCAAACGGCTCTTGGTAAAGATATATCAAATCCGTTTATGGCTGACAATTTGCCAAAAATTGTATGGTATTCAACTCACCATATTCTAAAAAGTAAAGAGTTGGCTAGCCCACAAGGTTATGGCTTGTGGTAAAGGCAGTGGAAAACCATAATTGGTAATCAGCTCACCAAGATGATAATTGCATCAAGAGTTGGCTAGTCCAGAAGCAAACGGCTTCTGGTAAAGACAAATCAAATCCGTTGACAGCTTATGATTTGCTCAAAATCATATGGTTATTAGTGTACCAGGGTTCTTACTTGAATAAAAACATTTGGCTACTCTAGAAGTAATTGCTTTTGGTAAAGAGACTTCAAATCCATTAAATTTTCATAAAAGATTGCTAGGGACTAGCAATAGTTTAGTGTAGGGGGTTGATGAGTGTGTAAATACTCATCATTTTTGTCATATCTGAATTGCCAAAATATCCAAAAATACTCAAATATGCATCAAAATACTGAAAATATCACAGGATTGTGTTTTATATGTTTTAGATGCAAAATGCTTAAAAACAGATGAAAAACGAACAAAGTTTGCAAAATTGGCAGTTTCAGTCCCTCAAGTTTCACAAATTGGCAAAACTAGTCCTTGAAGATTTAAAATGAATGAAAAGTCAACAATAGTCCATGGGAAATCAAACTTGCTCACTTTTAGTCACTGGATGAAAGTTTTCTTAAAATGGCAACTTTTACCCCTCAAGTTTCAAAATTGGCAAATTTAGTCCCCGGGTATTTAAAAAAATGGAAAATATCAATAATTACCCTTGTACTATTCATATGTTACAATTTAGCCCCTTTTGATAACTTATGGGAAATTACACTTTCAGTCCTCAAGTTTCGGGGAATTACAAAATTGGTCCTTGAGTTACTAAATACTACAAACCAAATGGACCAGGTTATCCTTATTACTCCTACAAATCCAAATCCAACACCAGCCCACTCCACAAATCAAGCCCAAAGCCATCCCAAGCCCACTTCTAGGTTTAATAATAAACCCAGGGTCAACACTTTGACCACCCCATCTCCAACACACACCCGTGACTTCCCCCTGCTACCCTGCTACTTCCATCATCACAAACCTACTTCCCCCTCCTCCATCATCATACCTACTCCAAACCAAACACCTCAGTCCAAATTACTCAACCTGGCACAAGCTATCTGAAGAAAACGCCAAATCCAATTTTGGCGCCAAATCCTTCAAACGGTCAAGATTGAAAGATATTGATCCAATGGTTGTTTTTATTGCTAGGATAGGACAATGACACCTCAAAAACCCTAATTGGTGACTATTAAAGGGAAAAGATGGAGCAGAGAAGGCTGTCTAGTTTTTATTTATAATTTTAGTGTCGTTTTTATTAGTTTAGTGAATCCTAGTATAATTTCCATCTTCTAAGCATTGTATTAAGCTGTTTCATTGTACTCTAAGTCTTTTTCAATAATAAACCTCAAGTTTTAGTTTAAATATCAGTTTATGCAATTTACTCTTTATTTCAAAATTCTCAATAAGCTTGAATGTTGTTAGTTATTGTTGCAATGTACTCATAAGCTCACAAAGGTTCTCTACAAAGCTTATTTAAGCTTTTAGAAACACTAAAACTCAGTTAGTAACAAGAAACCAAAAATTTTAAAAATAAGAAGAAAAATAGAAATAAATAAAAAATTGCAGGTTTGATAAGGAAGAACCTGGAGCACAGTAAATAATTGATGGCTGTGGGTTAGAGAATCTATGGGGATTCAATAGGTGTGGTAATTTGGTTCTTGTTCACTTGGTTTGGCTGGATTGCAAATTGTAAGACCCCATATCATTTCTTGCATTTCATTGTACTATTAATTATTTGCCTCTTATTTCTATGTTTCTATGTTGATTTAAGCTTAATTAATCATAAAAAGTAGGATAGTATAATCTCCATCAATCATGGTTTCTGTTTCTGCAATGCATCATCAAAACAGTAACAACTAGGGATGTTTGGTTTAAGCTATTCTGATGTGCTCTTGTTGGTTATTGTAGTAGCTTTTGTTTCAAGCATCTCACCTAGGCCCTAAGATACTTAGTTCTAAAGTTATTTTGGTAGTTTCAAAAGAAAAAGTCAAAGTTCTCCATATTGTTTCTTTATTGGTAATCTGTGAGGAAGTTTAGGAGTTGGATCATCATTGTTAGAGCATAAGTTGTTAAATTAGCTAAATATTAGTACATTCCAACTTATAATGACATAATCAATCATAAAAATCACTCCTAATCTCACCAAAGTCAGACCTTTTGCAAAATGTGTAAAAGTCAAAATGCATACCTTTCAAAATGGTCAATTAGTACAGATCTTGCACAAGGTTTATTAGGGATTGGAAATCCAAATTTTTTGATGCTTTGTGTTAGTTGATTGCTTGTTTACATATTCCAAAAAGAAAATCTGAGTTTGGTTTTCATTTGCTTATTAATAAGCTTGCTCAAAAGTTGTCTGTGAACCAGAAAGCTCCCCTGTGCGCAGTTGCACAGGCCACTTTAATTAGCTCATATCTTTTTCATTATTTAGCTTTAGTTTGTAGCCATTGGTGATTTGTGAAGCCCTTCTGGCATTTCACTTGTACTTGTTCTCATTTTATCATATTGTGTTTAATCTAACTGCTTATTTTGGATTCATAAACATGCTTCAACAAAACCTTTACACTGAGCCATCAGTGTAATAGGCCATTTTCATAAGCTCAACCCAAGCTTATCTGTGGACCATAGCTTGTGATATTTAGATTTTTGTGAAGCCTATCCACCAACCTCAAATCCTCAGGGATTGGTTTCCTTTTTCAAGCTTATTTTATAGGCCTGCTCTTAGCTTTTTACTTGTCCCATAATACGCAGTGTATTGAGTATTCAGTATACTTGAGCCACTTTAATAAGCTCACCCAGAGCTTGTTAGTGGGACCCTGGGCTTGTACCTAGGGTTTTTGAGTAGCTCACCTGGCTAACTCATTAGTTTCAGGCTTAATTTGAGCTTAAGAGCTTCTGCTCTAGCTTATTTGGTTCCCCGTATTAACCTGTCCACACAAGCCAAACCTGAACAATCAGATTTGTACCAAAATTCATGGACTCACCCAGGGTTCAAAAATAAGCCATAAGCCCAGCTTATTGGCTTATTTTGATACTGACCTGGTCATCTTGAAAGGTCAAGTGTCAATTTGGACCTTCCTTCACCATAGTGGACCCCACAGAGGTCCAAAGTTCCTTGCTTAAGGACTGCATTGGTTTGTGTATAGCATAAGTGCTTATTTGGCTGTGTCAGCTTATCACTTGTGCTTATCTCATCACATTTGTCTCACTTCAAGTTGTATCCATCTGTCCTAGCTTATTTTTCCTTCAGGTAGCTTAATTATAGCTTTTTCAAACTCCACAAGTCCTAACAAGCTATTTTCAAGAATCTGTTAAGCACCTGGGTTCCCCAAGTGCTTATTTCTGACTTTCAGCAAAAGTCCCTTTGTAAAAGTTTTTCATTTACAGTAGTTAAGTATAGTTGTAAAAAAAATTCAAGAAAATCCAAAAATAAGTTAAGTGATAGCTTCTATTTAAGCCCTTCTGGCTTATTTTTTGCTTATTTATAAGCAATCTATGATTTTAAATTTTTCTTAGGCTTTTTATAGCCTGTAGTAATTTTAGGAATTTTTTTCAGATTTTTCTTTTGTCATTTAGTAATTTTTATAATTTACTTAGTTTAAATCGATTAATAATTAATTTTTAATTAGTAATAATTAATTAAAAAGTAGGAAAAATAGATTTTCTGTTTTAAAATTAGTTTTATAATATTTTAGATTTTTCTAAATTTAATTTTCATTTTTCTAGTTAAATTTCATAATTAATTGTAATTTAGTATAATTTAGTTAATTAAAAAATAATTAATAATTAGTAATTAATTAATAGTAATTAATTAAATAGTTGTAAAAATAGTTTTAATTTTCCAAAAATTTTCTTATATCATTAGGATTGTAAAAATATAATTTTCATATTCGTAGGACTTTATTTACTCCCGTTTCACTTTTTATCTTGCGCGTTCGCGTTTATTTTAAATACAAACGCGCGTTTTTAGGTTTAGGTTACATTTATAGTGTATCTGATCATTAGTAATTGTTCCTATAGTGTTTTTAAGCTATGTTCATTCCTCATCTCTTAGTGTAATCACATAAATCAAAATTCTGATCTTCCTGTTAAATCACACGATCACTTAAAACGTTTACAAATACAATTGCACACCTCGCTGGGACATGACGACCCGGGGATTCACTATACTCCTTGGTTAGTTGGTTTGGGACGTTTTGACTCAGTTGACCATTCACCTGGAAAATTTAGTTGACCGTTCAGGACCAATCAAAATTTGGCGCCGCTGCCGGGGAGGTTGCTGCGTATCTAAAACGTCTTTTGATTAAATTTGATTTTTGGCGGGAAATAGGTTTCTAGTGGTTCTAGAGGCTGAGAATGATCCTAATGTACTTATCAAGTAATGAGAAAGGATTTCCTAACTAAAAACTCTGATTAGGAGTTGTGGGAAAGATGGAATTTCGAAAAGTTTAGAAAATTTGCAGGTTGCCTGGCGGAACCGTACGAAATCAAAGGCGGAACCCTATTTTAGGTTCCGTCTGATCCGTTGGGCCAAAATTGGGTAACCCAGAAAATTACACTGGCGGAACCCTGTTTTTGGTTCCGCCAGACCCCAAAAACTGGACAGAACGGGTTTTTCGTCGTCGAGACGATTTCCAATTTTTCCAAAAATTCCTAAAACATAAGCTTAAATTTAAATCTGATTAGGAAATGCAAAAATTAGATATAGAAACACTCTTACCGTTGGACTTTGACCGGGGGCTAGCGAATTTCACTATACTTTGTGAAATTTTTCATAGATATGAAAATTTAACAACATGCCAAATGTTGTCATCCTACATAATTATTAGCACAAACATGTTCTAGACATAACCAAAAATCCCTACAAATACATCAATTCATGAAACAAAGTATTAAACATCCAAATTGTTCAAATGACACGTAGTGCCAAACACTACTTCACACACGCTCTCATTGTCGATCGACCTTCTTCTTGAGCTTTCCAAGGAATCTCCCGAGACATTTGAACATCTCCTTAGTTTGCTTGAATTCCTCCGACTCATTCGGAAGGTTTGGAAGTTGTGAAAGATATTCAAGAGGTGGGAGCCTAGAGTTGGGTAACGTATCATCTTCACTCATTGAAGACGACGATAAGGAAGTGGGAGGATGAGGACGTTTCCCTTAGGTTTTGTAGACTCTCTTATCACTAAGTGGGACAAATGTGTGTGGGATGAGAGAGTAGTGTAGGCAAAGACCTCTAGGAGTTGGAGGAATAGGAGCAAGGTGCCTATAGAGATGGGTCAAGAGCATTCCATATGGCATAGCCGTTGTGCCTTGCACGGGAAATTCGACCATTCTTTTGGCCATGTAATAGGCCAAGTTGAAAGGTTCCCTAACGGACAAAGAGTAGAGCATGTAGTAAAGGCAAACATTGATGTAATCCCGGTTTCGTATGGTGCTAATGACATTGGCTCTAAGGAGTTCTTCCCATTTCTTGAATTGAGGCTTGAGTTCATTGAGTTCCATACCATAAGGATCCTTGTTGACCTCATTTCCGGAACGAGTTCTCCTAGTGTTGGAGGTCCTAATGAAAAGGTGATCACGAAGTACATTCTTGGATACAAGAGGAGTATCATATGGATGAATGCGGTCATTGAGGGTGTCAAGAGTTGAAAGGGTGTGTTTGTCGGTGTAGATGCAAGTACTACGGTTTGGAACACCTAGGATTTGAGCAAATTCATTGAGAGGAAAGGAGTATTGGTGACTACTAACCATGAAGTTGATCGACATGCGACCATGCTCATCGGTGGAAAGAGTGATGGATGTATAGAATTCTAGAATGGACATAGGACAAATAGGCTCGTCGATTTCCAAGAGACAATCAAAGTTGATGGCAGCAAGTTTCGTATGGAGGTTTGCACCGGCTAGGAAGGATGGGTCAATGGTTCTACCCTCGTGAACATAACATTTTTCTAAGGCTTTGAAAATGTTGATTTGGGTTTCGGTAAGACCTTTGGTTTTGTGGTGTTTGGGTAGGTACTTAACAGTGTCCTTGTGGTCGTAATGAGTCACAGGAGGCATGATGATTCCTAGAAAAATAAAATTTTACATTTTAGTCTAAGTTAGCAACTATTGTAATGTGGATGTTCTAGTGTGTGCCTATATGAAAACAATGTGGAGGTGCGGTTATCTTGACTCATTTTGATGCTTAAAACGTTTTATAATGCAAGTTTTGTTATAAAACAAAAGATAACCCAAATGCTCCTAATTCAATGTAGCTTCGTTTGAATGTACCCAAAAATACATATTGGTTATGTATTCCCTCTAGCATTCAAGAGACATTATGCAAGTGATGTTTAAAATATAACGTTTTTATTTTGTATTCACAATGTGAGACGAAAAAAATACTTGTCCTATTTGTGAGAAATTTTTGCAAGCATTTGACATGGGGTGTTTTAGCAAAGATGTTAATGACTTATAAAGATGCAATTCCTAACTATGGGAAACATGATTAGTTTTATTTAACATCTAATTTTCTACATGAATTTCTCAAGCTAATGCATAACCCCAAGTTTTTTTTTTGTGCAAAAATAGAATTCCTAGACACAGATCAGAAGTATGATTATGTTTAGAATACTTACAAGGATGATTAGAGAGCACTGTGTATGAAGGAAGACTCAAAATTTCATTGGTGTGGATAAGTGATGAAGTGAATAATATCAGCTTGGGAGTTGTGGTATGAGATAATGGCTGTTTGGTTTAATATAAAAAGAAATACAATTCTGTGGGTCGGCGGATACGGCGGAACCAAATATTGGGTTCCGCCATTTATGTCGCAGGGTTCCGCCGCATCAGCACAGAAGAAAAATTGTTTTGATTTGTTTTGATTTTTGTGATTTTATTCTAACATACAGATCTAGAATATAGGTTCCATGAGTCCTAAGTCAAGTCTAAGAAGGTTAAATGGTTCTCGTTTAAGAGGTTTTGTGAGAATGTCGTCAATGTTGTCTTCGGAAGAAACTTTCTCTATTGAGATGTTCCCTTTTTGAACATTATCATGAAGGAAATGATGACAGATTTCAATATGTTTGGTACGAGCATGTTGAACTGTATTTTTGCTAAGATCTATGGCTCATTTGTCACAAAGAATGGAGATGTTGTTGAGGTGAATTCCGTAGTTGACAAGAGCTTGCTTCATCCAAAGAGCTTGTTGACATGCTTTTCCGGCCGATACGTATTCAGCTTCCGTTGTTGAAATAGCGAGAGCCGTTTGCTTCTTAGAGAACCATGAGGTGAGACAATGTCCAACAAAATTACAAATACCACTTGTACTTTTTCTATCAACATAGTCACCGGCATGGTTCGAGTCGGCATACACTATGGTGTCTACTCCCGTTCCTTTGGGATACCATAATCCTAAACGTGTAGTACACTTAATATATCTAAAGATCCTTTTTACGGCTTCAAGATGAATTGTTTTAGGATCTTCTTGAAAACGAGCACATAGACAAACACTAAACATAATGTCGGGTCTACTAGCCGTTAAGTAAAGTAGATTTCCAATCATACATCTATATTTAGTGCTATCTATGGATTCACTTTCCTCATCCTTAGTTAGTTTGGTTTCCGTGGACATAGGTGTTTTGATTGGTTTTGAGTCTTCTAAGCCAAATTTCATAAGCATGTCCTTAATGCATTTGGATTGGTTAAAGAAGATACCATCTTCTAGTTGTTTGATTTGGAGTCCTAGGAAAAAGTTGAGTTCTCCCATCATACTCATTTCAAACTCGTCATGCCTAATTTTTGAGAAATTGTCACATAATTCTTGACAAGTTGATCCGAATATAATGTCATCAACATAGATTTGGAGTATGATAATATGTGAACCTTTCTTCTTAGTGAAGAGAGTATTATCAACTAAGCCCATGGTATACCTATGGTCAACTAGGAAGTTTTTAAGTCGATCACACCATGCTTTTGGAGCTTGCTTAAGTCAGTATAAAGCCTTTTTAAGTTTGCAAACATGATTAGGTTTTTCAAAATCGATGAAGCCCGGTGGTTGAGCAAAATACACTTCTTCATTAATAAACCCATTTAGGAATGCACTTTTGACGTCCATTTGAAAGAGTTTAAAATTGTGTGCACATGCATGTGCAAGTAAAATCCTAATTGACTCGAGCCTAGCAACCGGAGCAAAGGTTTCATCGTAGTCAATGCCTTCTTGTTGATTATATCCTTGTGCTACTAGCCTAGCTTTATTTCTAGACACCACACCATTTTCATCCATTTTATTACGAAAAACCCATTTTGTTCCAATTATTGTTTGACTTTTTGGTAGAGGAACTAATGTCCAAACATCATTTCTAATAAATTGGTTTAATTCTTCCTGCATAGCTATTTTACCCATGATTCATCTTTTATAGTTTCGTTTATATTTTTTGGTTCAAGAGTTGACACAAAACAAAAGAAGTTACTTTCATTTTGGACTTTTGATCTTAGTGTTCTTTCATTAATATTTCCTATGACACTATCTAATGGATGACTTTTGGATTCTTTGACATTGACAATTTCTTTGTTTAATAGTTCATCTTCCTTGTTATCATTTTCAATTTCTTGATTTTCCATTGCTTGATCTTCAACTAAGTCATCATCTACCAAAGTTGATGTCTTAGAGGGAGGCGGACTTTCGTCAAATGTTATGTTTAACGATTCCTCGACTCTTAAGATTTCTTTATTTAGAACAATGTATGCTTTACTACTTTGTGAATATCCAAGAAACACACCTTCATAAGACTTTTGGTCGAATTTGGTGAGATAATCATTGGTGTTAAGAATAAAGCATTTACTCTCAAACACTCTAAAATATCCTAATGTAGGCTTTTTACCTTTATATAGCTCATATGGAGTTTTGTTCAAAAATGGTCTAATTAAGACACGATTTAAAATGTAGGTTGACGTGTCAACGACGTTACACCAAAACTTTTGAGGAATGTTTTGTTCATTAAGCATTGTTCTACTCATCTCTTGCAAAGTCCGGTTTTTACGTTCTACTACACCATTAGATTGAGGAGTGCGTAGTGCCGAGAAGTTATGTGTTATACCATTTTTATCACAAAAGTTTCCAAATTGTATTTCATTGTCAAACTCATGACCATGGTCCGTTCTAATAAACATAATGCATGTTCCTAGTTGATTTTGAATTTTCTTACTTAGAATTTAAATTTGTCAAAAGCTTCATTTTTACTTTTCAAAAATCTTGTCCAAGTATACCAAAGTGTAGAAGTTACCTCCATAACTTTGTGTAGCGGATGGACCAAACAAATCCATATGTAAAAGTTCTAGACACCTAGATGTAGACACTACACTTTTAGCCTTATGGCTACTATGAACTTGTTTACCGACTTTGCAAGCATCACAAAAGTGTTGGTCGTATTTCAACTTGGGTAGGTTTCGAACTAGGTCTTTAGAGGAGAGATTTTGAATAAGTCTCATATTAGCGTGTCCTGAGTGTCTATGCCATAAATTTGAAGATTCATCTAATGAGGTTAGACAAAGTTTGTCTATAGATGTTTGATCCATCTTCATGACATACACGTTGTTCTTAAGAGCACCTCTAGCTATAGTTATGCCATCTTTAAGTATTTTACTTCCATTTTCACTAAAAAGGACGTTATACTTATTCCGGCAAAGTTGACTAATACTAAGGAGATTAAAGCCTAAGTTATCAACATGAGCTACATCATCTATAGAGAGAGAGTCATGAGAGATTGTACCTTTTCCGATGATTTTGCTTTTAGCCTTGCTACCAAACGTGACATTACCTCCATCACATTTTTGATAAGATGAGAAGAGGCTTTTTTTCCCAGACATGTGCCTTGAGCAACCACTATTTTTGATCCATTCATTCGGTTCCAAATTTACTTTGAAACATACCTATTTTATATAAAACACTCAAACATTTGGTCCTCAATATCTCATGGATCCATTTTAGTTAAACATACCATTAACTTGATTCATGTATGGAAATGGAAGATATGGGTTCCATGACATGTAATTCGGAGTTTGGTAATGTCTAGATGTGTTTTGGTTCCAACCTTGTTGGTAGTTTGGTTGCAGGTTGTAGTTGCTCTTTGGAAAGGGGCGTTTGGGAATAGGAGTTATAGGTCTGGGTTGAGTGGTTTTAGTTCTAAATTCATTTCTACCAAGTCCTACTCCAAACTTAATAGCTGGTTTCAATTTTGTTTCATTTGTACTAGTTTTGGATTTATTTGTGACTTTAACAAACTTTGTACGATCCGACGTAGAAACTATCTTTTCAGATGCTGACCCCGCGGAACCTTTGGGTTCAGCGAGCGGAACCCTGTTTTGGGTTCCGTCTGTTCCGTGGGAGCCTGTAGTAGTTTTGTTAGTTTCTTGTGATTTCTCGTCTTGTTTCGTTTGACTCTTTGAAGTTTCTAATTTCATGAAACCTAGTCCTGTTTTATCAAATGGTAACTTTTGAAGTTTCATTATTTCATCCGCACAAGAAATACTTTTATCGAACCTTTTAAACTTTGTGGTTTGTTTTATTAGATCATTTTGAGTAATTTTAAGTTTCTCAATTTCGAGTTTAAACTCTTCATATGATGTACATAATGTGTTGGTGCCTTTACTCTTTTCTAATCTCTTAGCTTTTTTATTTAATTCATAAACTTCATTTTCTAAAAATTTATTTTTAGTTTTCAAAAATTGGTTTTTGTTTATGATTTTTAAGCTTAGTTCACAAAGTTTATTGTATTCCTTTTGTAAGGTATCATCATCAATAGAAGAGCAAGATGAGTTGGAGTGTACCTCATTTGAGTCATGAGCCATGAGAGCAATTTCGTCATTCTTTGGCTCCTCGTCATCGTCTTCACTATCGCTCCAAGCACCACTTACAAAAGCTTTTTGAGATTTACTTTTGGGTGGTTTTAGACATTCTCCTATGAGATGACTTGTGTATCCACACCTAAAGCATTTTCTTTCAACCTTTCCTTTCTTGTCATCACGATCTTTTCGGAAGGCTTTCTTGTCATCTTTAGGTTGTCTTAAAAACTTCCCTCGTCTTCGAAAGAACTTCTTAAAGTCTCTAACGGCCATGGCATATTCTTCATCGTCACTATCCGAACTAGATTCATCATCACTTGATTGAACTCTAGCCTTCAAAGCGATGGACTTGACCTTCTCTTTCTTTCCTTTAACTATTTCCGAATCTTTTTTCATAACAATTTCCTGAACTTTGAGGTTTCCAATTAGCTCATCAAGTGACATGCTTGAAAGATCTTTTGATTCTTCAATTACCGTTACTTTGGCTCTCCATTTCGGATGGAGTGCTCTAAGGATTTTTCTGACAAAATTCTTGCTACAAAAAGATTCATCAAGTGCTTTAAGTGAAGTAATAATAGTGTTAAACCTAGCAAATGCACAATCAATAATCTCATCTTCGGGAATAGAAAATTGTTCATATTGTTAAATAAGAAGATCAATTTTGTTATCCTTTACTTGTGAGTTTCCTTGATGAGTTGCTATTAAAGATTGCCAAATTTCTTTATCGGTTTTGCACATAAAAACTCTTTCATATTCTTTCTTTGGTAAAGCATCATTTTTGCTTCATTGTTTTTGGCAATTAATTTCTTTTGATCTTCATTATATTTAGTAATTGAGCTATCCTCATCTTTACTACTTGAAGTATCCTTAAAAGTGGCTATATTATCACCATTAATTATTATATACCATAGATTTATATCTTTAGATTTCAAGTAAGTTTCAATTAGGTTTTTCTAATGTATAAAACCATTTGCTTTAAAAAGTGGTGGTCTTTGCATAGATTGCCCTTCTTTGTAATTTTTAAAATCCATGGATCGTTTCAAGTTTTAAAACACAATATATTTTAAAAGCTTGATCAACGTGACTCTTGATGCCAATTGTGGAAAACCAGAATGGGGGTTGAATAGTTTACCCGTTTTTATGTTAATTATCTTGTGAAACTTTACGTTTAATCAAAGATCTAAACTACAAGACAATATATAATATGCAAGAGTAACGAAAGAAACAATCAAACCACAACATGATAGTTTATCGTGGTTTGGCTACAAGGACTCTTTTTCCTTGCCCTACTCTACGCCTCGAGTATCCAACTCGAGAGTTTCTTTCACTAGTCAACAAGCTCCTTTCACCGGCGGAGAAACCTTATATGTCGCTTACAAAAGATTACCGACACAAAGCTAGATGTCGAGTTCTTTTACAAGGGTACGACCACTCCCGTCACACTATGTATTTTAAGGTCTAAAATACTAACCGATCACTACTGAATATACACAATCAAATGAAGTATAGACTACACGAAGTCTATACATTGCTAAGCTAACAAGTCTTGCAACGTTGTGTTGAATACTTGTAATTTTGATATGAACTTGCGAACTTCTTTGCTACAAGAGAACTTCAAACAAATGAAATGTTAATGAGTTAGATGAATGATATAAATATGTATGTGCAAAGTATATATGAGAAGTGATGATAGAATTCTTGCAAGTGACTTGATATTTATAGCCAAACAAACCAGACCACTGGCGGCTCCGGCGGAACCCAAACAAGGGTTCCGCCCTTGTAACCCCAGGGTTCCGCCAGTGTCTGACAGTCAAAGCTTTCAAGAAATCTTTTCATATCTAGCAATGTCAAATCAAGCTTTTTTAAGTCAACACACAATAGATAGAGTAAGAGACCATCTATAATGTACAAGAACAATGTGTAAGAAGTCTTATGGAAAGTCAAACACTTAATATTTCCATAAATGCACATGTTACATTTTCTATATTTAGAAATATGAAAATGTTATGTTAAATGTGAAATGTAAATGTAGCAAGTAAAGTCTAGTTATGCAAGACTAAAACTAAAATCATGTTTTACTAAAAACTAAAGTTTATACTTTGTCGTTAACAAAATTTAGCAAAAATCGTAAAATATAAATAACGTTTTTAGGCGATATTTGTATTAACACATTGTATGATAATAACATTACTAACCTAATCTACAAACTACAATCTGTAATCTCTAATTTGGAATATGCAAACTGCAAATGCAAATGTAGTTCGAAACACCCCCTAATATGGAAAATTGGAAATGCAATTGACTTTAAAAGTTAAATGGTCACTATACTACCTGCAAGCCAATTCTAAACAAACCATAACCTGCTTTATTACAATGGTTATTTCTAAACGTTCCAAATCAAATTGCAACTTTTAGTTGCATTTACGTGCAACTAGCGTTTCCACTTACAAATTATGATTATACAACTATATTATCAAGCATTTTATCAAAACAAATAACTACTGCTTTCTATTACTGTTTTTAGCTACTACTTACTGCTATTGCTATCCTCGCCAAACATACCCTATATTTCTTACCTAACTTCTCATTAAAAAAAGGTCAAAGAAAACAAATTACAAGCCCCTTTCATTGTAGTTACATCCGATTTTATTGTGTGCATACTTGTTGCAACAATTGTGGTTGACGTTTGTTAGTTAGCAAGCTTTGACCACCATTACTCCACGAGGGTGGCTAGATTAACAATTTTTTAAGCAAAAAATCTTCATACAACGAATTGAAACAACCGACTACACCAACAATAGTACTAAAGATTGAACTCAAATGTGCAAATTAAAGCACAATCATACCTAACCTCTGTATTGTCGTAACAAATCTTTCACAAGCACGTATGTTTAATGCCAAATGAGTTTCATGTCATGTCACTTCACTAATTAATGTGCTAATGACTAACATGACATATCTCAATTGTCTGACCCAACTCTTTTGTCCCGGCTTTCGGAATTAACCCGTTTAACCCATGGCCAATCTAGACAATACTAAAAAGTATGAAGGTTTTCAAGATCGGGATCTTACACAATATCGTTTTCGTCTTTATAAGATCGATATCATAAAATCGAAGATCTTAAGATCCTATTATAATGATATTTTCATAAAAGGTTTTGTAATAATATACAAATTTACAAACTATTATGAATCATTAAAACAAAATTATATGAATGTTTCATATATATGTTATCGTAAATTATAATTACAAAATATTTAAAAAGATTAACATGTTATTTTTTGCATTCTATAAAACACAATCAATAAATTTGTAGTTTTCAGTTTATGGTTCGATAAAAGTAAGATCGTATCGGATTAGATTTTAAGATCTTACGGTCAATATCGGAATCCTATAAGATCTTAAGCTTACAAATATCCTATATAAAATCCGGATCGTTTTTGCTTTTCAGTATTGTAAAAAATCATAAAATTATAAGGTCTGGATCGAGATCTAACAACTATGCTAAGAACGATTAGCTCAGACACTCGTTTTTGAGTTCCGAATTATATCTTTTGTATCATGACTCGTGACTACACTGTGTTCTCGAGTTGAGTAAAAAAAAAAAGGAAGTAAAGTGAAAGTGAAAAAGTTTTTGTTCTCTATTTTTTTAGGAAGTAAAGTGAAGTAAAGTAGTTATATTTTAATCATAAAACTTTCACTCAATTTTTGAGATGAAAGTCACTTTACTTCCTCTATTTTATTTTACTTCCTCTTTCTTTTACTTTCATTCATTTTTTTTCTCTCTAAAACGCCGCGTAACCCATTGTGCCACTTTCGGTATTAATTATGTCTAATAACCAAATGCACTAACTTCCAACTTTATGAAACGCGTATGAAAATATATGATATGATAAGTAACTTGTTGTTCACTTTGTTGTAATTGGTTAAGAAATTGTATATGAAAAGACATTTTCAATAGTAAAAGCATAGTGATACGAAGTCAAACAAATACATATTGGAAGGAAAGAGCGTGGTAGGTGGTGAGCTTGACCCAACCACTCAAAACCAACCTCCACACCTTCATATAAAAACCCTTCATTATCTTTCCTTTTTTCTCAGCTTGACAGTTCCCACACCGAACAACAAGCTTACACATCTTTCCATATTTACTCCATCTTTCCCAATATTTTTCATTTTAAAAAACTTTCTAATACATTTTCAAAATGCATTGTGTAGCTCCTTCATCAAGTATCTCACTCAAATCGATAACTGCTCCAGCCGCAGTTATCAACAGGCTTAGCCACGCAAACATCCTTTGCGTGGCTAGCAGGTTTGACGCGGCTGCAGCTGCTAGTAACCAGCAGCTATCTACAGCCGCGCCAAACACAAGCAACTTTGCATCGGGCGGGATTAAAAGCCGATCTGACTGGCAAAGCTCTTGCGCTATCTTAGCTAGCAAAGTCGAATCACAGCAACAAAACGCGGATAAGTCGTCAACAGGAGGAGCTGATAAAATCACAGTGGTTAATGGACACACGAGCCTAGATCTAGTAGCTATTAATAACTTACCCAAGCCGCTAACAATAGCGGATCTTTCTCCTGCACCTTTACACGGCTCCACTCTACGCGTCGCGTACCAAGGGGTACCCGGCGCGTACAGTGAAGCCGCTGCAGGGAAAGCTTACCCCAACTGTGAAGCGATCCCCTGCGACCAGTTCGAAGTCGCATTTCAAGCTGTTGAGCTATGGATCGCAGATCGAGCTGTTCTACCTGTCGAAAACTCCCTTGGCGGAAGTATTCACCGTAACTACGACTTATTGCTACGTCACAGGTTACATATAGTTGGTGAGGTGCAGCTTCCCGTGCATCATTGTCTGTTGGCTTTACCTGGCGTGCGGAAGGAGTTTCTAAACCGTGTTATTAGTCATCCGCAAGCGTTGTCTCAGTGCGAGACAACGCTTACGAAACTAGGTTTAAATGTTACTCGTGAAGCTGTCGACGATACTGCAGGCGCTGCAGAATTCGTGGCAGCTAATAATTTAAGAGACACGGCCGCGATTGCATCTGCTCGCGCGGCCGAGCTTTATGGAATGAACATCCTGGCTGATGGAATCCAGGATGATTCCAATAATGTCACGCGCTTTGTTATGTTAGCGCGTGAACCTATTATTCCACGGGTGGATATTCCTTTTAAAACTAGCATTGTATTCGCGCATGAGCAAGGCACGTCCGTGTTATTTAAAGTTTTGTCGGCTTTCGCTTTTCGAAATATCAGTTTAACGAAAATCGAAAGCCGACCACATCGTAACCGTCCGATAAGATTGGTTGGAGATGAGAACGTGGGAACAGCTAAGCATTTTGAGTATTTGTTTTATGTTGATTTCGAAGCATCAATGGCTGATGTTAGGGCACAAAATGCATTGGCTGAGGTTCAAGAGTTCACATCTTTTTTGAGGGTATTGGGTAGCTACCCAATGGATATGACACCTTGGTCACCTTCATCTCAATGATATTAATTTACTTTTATTTATCTCATGTTATTTTCTCATTACTGGTTTTTATATATTCTTTAGTTTATAAATTGAAATTGTCTATTTTCGAATTTTAGAAAGTTTGAGTAAATATATGGTGAAAGGAGGGTGATGAAATGTAATTTGAGAGTTTAATAATGTCAAGTTCCAAAAATTGATGTATACAAATTTGTAATGTTGTTACTAGCTTTGTGTGCCTTGCAATCATTTCACGTGTTTTGTGTTTTTATATTGAAATCAAATCAACCTAACGATATTCATATTTATCTTTTGTCAGCAGTTCATAATTCTATATGAAACTATATTTAAACTGTTTGGTTTGTTTTTTGGTTAAGGTACTGCTCCCTCCGTCCCATAAAAACTGTTCAGTTTGACTTTTCAGAGTCAAACTGGTTCAACTTTGACCTTAAATATGTTTTATGTGTTATATCATACTTGATGAAAAATTATACCAATGAAAAACACAATTAAAACTCAATCCATTCATATATTTTTCATAAAGTATTATATAATACTCACAAAAATAGATATGGTCAAAGTTGAACCAGTTTGACTCTGAAAAGTCAAACTGGACAGTTTTTATGGGACGGAGGTAGTATTTGATATGCCTTCAAATGGTCACTCATTGTTAGCGACGTAAACGAATCGAACAAAAACAGACAGAGCTTGTTCATGTCTGTTCATTTAATTTGATCCGCACAAATAAGACAGAACTTGTTCATGTCTGTTCATTTAATTTGATCCGCACAAATAAACGGACATGGTCGTTTAAACGGACGATTTTTTTTTGTTCGTGTTCGTTTATTAAAAAAAATGTTATTCATGTTCATTCATTAAGATACTAAAATAATGTAAACGGACGAACGTATATGAACGAAGACTACTAAACATAAAGTTCATAAAAATATACATAATAATATGGTTTATAAGTTTTGTTTTATTTCAGTAAAACAGAACATAAACAAATAAACAAGCATAAACAAACGTATAATCGAACATTCACGAATATAAATCAACGAACATGATTTTTGTTGACGTTTGTTCATTTAACTGAACGAACGCAAAATATTGTTCATGTTCATTCGTTTAATAAATAAACGAACATAAACTAACTTTTTATCAAGCGATTTATGAATGTTTACTGAACGTTTAGTTCATTTACAGCGTTATTGATTACTGAAGAAGATGGATAAGCCAAAGATTTTGGAACCCATGTAAATGTTTGATTTGTAAATTCTTCTTTTAAGAGAACGTTTGATTTGTAAGAGAGTAAAGACATGACCCAACTTCTGTTATTACCGAATTGTATCATTTAAATAAAGGAATTGATTAGCACACTTTGTGGATTGATTAGGACACTCCATTTTTGCATTAAATACTTGTACAATATTAACTATTCTGCTTTAACTGTTTGTATTTTGAGTCTGCAAATAAATTTTGTAAGTGTTCAAATCATTAGCCATTTAAATAGGGTAAATAACGCCGGCATGTTGTTGAGGTCACCTACCGATACTAAACCGCTATGCAAATCGAGTTAGTACTTCATTTATTTATTACATATAATACTTGTTTCATTAACTTGCATGTGACTTGCAAGAGGTGATCATTTTTATGTATAAAACTTTCACGGTTAGATATATATATTTTTTCAAAATAAGTTATTGGATTTGATGCACTTGTAATGAAGTAAAATTTGTTGCATCTACGTACACTATGTTATTCGTATGTTTTAATTCGATGAATATTTGCCATTAAAAAAAAATAAAAAAATAAAAAATAAATCAATATTTCCAATTTCACAAGTGAGTAGGGTTGTTGTCAAAATAACAAATGCTATAAACATGTACATGTGAGTAGGTTTGTTGTTAAAATACAAATGCTATAAACATGTAAGTAACTTGTTGTGCTTTTGTAAAACATTGTTCATATTTAAACAAGAATGGAACACCTTTTATTTATACAAGACTAAATACAATGTCTCAATTTAACTTGATCCACGTTGTCTATTTTGAGTTTATAACTATATACAAACATATGGTTAAAAGTTAAAACCCGACCCGGATAAGAGGGAAATGATAAGATAAGTAGTGGTGGAGCACTGGATATTCAGATGATAGGCTGTGTTTTCATGACATCCACCAATTGTGTACGATTTCTGTCACAACCCCTTAAACCACAAGCACATTAATTATTGGGTAGTACTGTTAGAGAGCACACTCAACTAGTGCTGAGCAAAACCTGAACGACACCCGAAAATCGTCTTGATCCCGACGTCCCGAATTGTCCCGAATCCCGAACCGACTATATTCGGGTTAGGACTCGGTTTGGGTTTTTCAGCTTGTCGGGATTCGGGTCGGTTCGGGAGTCGGGGTGAAGTCGGGATTACATAGAAAAACCATACAAATCGGTTTCGTTTCGGGACTTGGGACGGGATTCGGGCTAGACTCAGGTCGGGATTCGGTTAGAGTTTTCAAGCTTGTCGGGATTCGGGCTTCGTCGGGACGGGTCGGGTTCCGGCCCGATGCACAACCCTACACTGAACGGGGGAGTTTAACAAGTCTTTTTTTTTTTTTTTTTTTTTTTTTTTTTTTAAATGGTGCCGCTATTCTGCAGCGTTACTGATGCCATTCACTCGTTATTCGTGCCTTTGTCGAGCAATTCACGAACGCCGTTTTTATTTACTTATTTATTTTTTAATTTTATTATTTTTAATGTGTTATAAGACCCACGTATACTAATAACAATTATGGCCGGAGATTGTTTTAGTTATTGTAGTATTGTTAGGTGTGTACTGAATTGATACACCAACAACAATTGTTGGTGACTATGCATTTAGCACTTTTAGACTGGTGCCAGTAAGGGGAGTGAGGGCATTGTGATATGCATTTCTCATGCATGACGCAACTGGGAGGTGTTGATATGATGCGTGATGAGAGGCAAAAACACAACCAAATGTGAGCAGTTCACCTTATATGGAGTTGTGGCAAAGTGGGTCCCTTTCAATGTTTTTATTATTTATTATTTTGTTTATGATTGTGTATTGGGTATTTAGTAAGGTATATTTGTATAAAAGTTGGTATTTTAATGAAAGATTAGAGAGTGGTGATTATTTGGAGTGAAAAGTGAGAGAAGAGAGAATGCTGATGCGACGCTAAGGTGCAAGGTAAAGTGATGTGACTGGTGAGAGTAATCTTAGTAACTATTTTAGCCCCCACTCCCCAACACCTTCTTACCCACTTTATTTATAGAATAAGAAAAAAAAAATATATTTTTTGTCCATTTTTTTTCTTTTACTACTTTTAACTTGTCTAACGTTAAATTAAATGTTTCGCACTTTTTTCAGCAGTTTTACCAATTTTATTAACATGATAGGATAATATTTTTATGATTTTCTGCTTCAATTTTTTTTTTTTTTTTTTTTTTTTTTTTTTTTTTGTATTTTACTACTTTTGCCTTGTCAAACTTAAAATTTTTTTGCGTAATTTTTGTTTCGCAATTTTATAATATAAACAAAATTATTAAAAAAATTTTATGAGAATATTACAATCATTTTTTGTGGTGTACCAATAATCAATCCTTTACTTATTTTTTTCGTCCCAAATTTATTGACTCTTTTCCCCTTTTTTAAGTCTCAATATAATTCTCTTATTTTATTTTCAACCAATCAAAAGTCTTGAAAAAATATAAGTTGAAATCTTATTAGCTGAAGATTACAATGGTCATATTTTTTTTAAAGTGTGTTTTTTGACTGATGATAATAATTTTAAAACGAATGAAGTAGTATTGGTTAGTTTGGTGAAATATGGAATTCATAAGATTATCATTATCAAAGTTCAAAATTTTCATTAGTGTACTCAAATATGCTTTTAATTAGGTGAGATGTGATTTAATGTGTAATGATGTGGGACTAAGCTAATTAAGAATCTTTTATATAATAAAATAAAATTCTTATTGGAAATTTTGCATTTCAAAAAAATCAATTCATATCTGATTTAGTAATAATTTTATTAAAAAAAAAAAGAATATTTTCTTATTAGGTAATATTTAATATTTATCCATAACACAAGTAGAAGATAAATACAAAAAATATAGATAAGATATTTAAAAAAAGATTATTTATTTTATATTTATTCACAACACAAGTAAAAGATAAATACAAAAAATATAGATAAGATGCAATTAATAATATGATTAAAATTTTTAAATAATTATTTCAAAAAAACACAAGTAAAAGATAAATATAAAAAATATAAATAAGATACAATTAATAATAGGATTAAAATTTTTAAATAATTATTTCAAAAAATTAAAAAAAAAAAAAAAAAAAAAAAAAAAAACCGTGCGTACGTGAGTATTATAACTAGTTAAATTGATAAAATAAGTCCAAAAGAGCTTGAGGGTTAGGTGAGAGTTGAAAATTAGTAAAAGGGATCTTGTCGATCGCTATCCATGTGTGGGTTGTGAGGTGGTAGGTGACGATTAGCTAAAGACAAAGTGGTATTCGTATTTCAACATGTGGGTTTCTAATTATTTCTCTATAATTTTAATAAAATAAGAGGTATGGTTAACTTATAAATTTCATATGCGCTACCTTCAAGTTTAGTCTAATAAAGTTTGCAATTTCACGGTTTGTATACAGAAATTCACTTCAAAGTAATATTTTGATAGCCACAAAGTTATGTAAAAGGTAAAAGATTAATTATTCTTCCAATTATTTAGTGTCTCGAAGTCATTTTGAAGTGGTCCAACCTCTATTGTTATTTTGTGTCAATTAAAATTACATGTATCTCCGTATTTAATTTGCAACAGGTCACCCACACGACGTGTTGACGTCCCTCCCTTCAAAAACACCCATATTGTGATATGGCAAATGCCATCTTCGTCGGGAGATCATATTGTCGATCATGAATGCAGATCAACGCATACAACTAAGAAAACTTAGGGACGACGACAACGTAACATTTTTGAAACATCTAAATGAAAAACAATCGATATTTAAGTTAGTAGACTTCAACCAAGTATGTGTAACTATAGTTTGCAAAAATCGCTTTAGCACTTTGAGTTTGAAAAACATGTTATTAAGCTAAACACCGTGTAAAAAAATCGCTTAAAGATATAAATCTAATTGATTGCATCATTATTAATCGAAAGCAAAACTGAGCGAAGATCAAACTTGCAAAGGTTTTACACAATTGTTTCGATATTTGTGGAAAGACCAAAGAAAAAATGAAATGTGAAATCATTACCGTTGATATTATGTCATATTTCTCGTCGTTGTATTTATTTATGTTTCTACAAGTACTCATTTATTTTGTTTTTCTATTTATTCTCAGTGATGTTGATACATAATCATTTAAAAAGTTCGTTATGTTAGACTGCATAATTCCCTGTCGGTATGATTTATTATTCAAGCACAATATATAGAGTACAAGACATAAACCCTAATTCTATTGGACCCAAATCACAAGTCGGGCTTGGGCCTATTTATTCACTAATACTCCTCCTCAGTTCGAGCGGCGAAATTACGAAAGCTCGGACTGAAGAAGAAAACTAAGAAAGCAAAATAAAACAATAAACCAAAATAAAACGAGATAACCCAAAGTATCCCAAACAGTCGTCTCGGGAATAAGAACCCTAGATTCGACACCAACAAAAGTCATTTCGGGAATAAGAACCCTAGATTCGACATCAACAAAAATCGTCTCGGGAATAAGAACCCTAGATTCGACACAAACAAAAATCGTCTCGAAAATTAATACAATAGATTCGACATAAAAAATAAATAATCAAATAACTATATTTTTATTTATTTTTTAGTATCAAAACTTTCACTGAACTTTATCAAAAACCAAAACCATATAAATCAGCCATTGTTCTTCATTGTGTCGGCATCAGCTTAGCAAGATGAACCAACTTTGCATCTTCTTCTCTAGTCCACTCGGTCTTTTTAATAGAAGGATCAATCCACTAATACCAACAAACCTTACCTGCTTAGCAGAATTACAAACCAAAGAGGAGATCCTGCCCCACTGATTCTTTCAGTATTGCTTAACAGCAACTTTAACAATCAACCCTATGACAAATCAAATGGCACCACTAATAATTTACTCAACTCACAATGAGTTATATGTTATTATATGTGTTGGTATTAATTAGTGGACAATGAAAGAATATGATGTTGACCAACATGTGGGGAAAAAGAATTTGACACAAATTACTTGTCAAAGAACACAAAAGCAAAGTGATGTTTTATTGGTTGGTGTTGATTTGTAATCGGTGAAGCAAACTGAAAAAACAAAGCCAAAAAAAAAAAAAAAAAAAAAAAAAAGTCGAATATTGTAAGCAGCGGAAGGAAGAGAAAGAGTTATGATTTGAGGGGTGGTTTAGGGGAGGCGGCTCAACTTAGCTACTATGAGGATCAGACCCGCTCCGATACCATGTTAGACTACATAATTCTCCGTCGGTATAATTTACTATTCAAGCACAATATATAATGTACAAGACATAAACCTTAACCCTAATGGACCCAACTTGCTTGGCCTATTTATTCACTAATACATTACTTATCCTCTCACGTCAATTAAAAAATATTGGAATTATGACGATCTATGAATACTGGAATTGGAATTTGATTTAGGCTGCTAGCACTGGGCTGAAAAAAGTCGAGCGAGGACATAGATCGATCGATATTGCATATCGATCGCCCCACTGTGGGTTTTGTTGGAAATTGATCGCCGGTCAAGAAATCGTTCGGATTTCCAATCGATATTGAATCAAACCTTTCCAACACAATTTACCACTTTTCAAAAAATGTAACCGTTTGTTGCATTAAAAAAAAAAAAAAAAAAACTTTTTTTTTCAAAATATTTAACCACTTTTCATCCTATAAATAACCACATCAAACCCACTTTCAAACACACAATTTCAAAAACAATTCATCCAAATTCACATCAAAAAACACACAATGTCAAAGAAAAACACTCCACAATCAAAAAACCGACGATCCCGACTAACCCAAAATGCACCGGACATAAATTTCTCTCCGCAAAATACCTTTGAACTAACCGGCATAACACCACCACAACAAGGGAACATACGCTTTCGTCCACAATCTTTTGAATATCCAACACAATTACCACAAGTCAATCAAAGAGAAAACTTGTTTTCCGTTCATCGTCCTTTTGTCCCACCACAACGTGTTAATCATCACGAAGAACCAAGTGAGGCGTCCTATCGTCCTAACATGGATTTCTTGCATTGTTGTCAACCGTATCATGAACATTCTCCAATTCGGTCTACTAATCTTGATATGAATTTGGATGATTGGGCAGACTATCATAACTATGGCTATTCGACCCAACACTATCCAAGCCAAGACCAACCGAGTCAAGATGTTTCGATGGGGCAAGGTTCGGGTCACGGTTCCTACCACGGTTCTTTCCACGGTTCTTTGCCCGTTGATGACGATGAGTCTGAAGAAATCGAAGAGACATCACCCGTCAAGCCAAAGAAGTCTTCGCGGCGTGCTACAAAGGCGAAAGGCAAAGCCAAAGCCAAAGCTAAAGAACCCGAACCGGCCAAAAAAATTGAACCATGGTCTAGCAGAGAAGAGGTAGTTCTTTGTAAAGCTTTCATCCTTGTTTCTGAAAATGAAAAAAAATGAAATTCTATGAATTGGCACAAATTTTGGAAGAAAGTGGTAGCCTACTTTTGGAGAGAAACTGGTTTAGACCGGACAATGAATTCGATCATTTTCAAATGGAAGACTAGAATTCGTTGTCAAGTTGCGAATTTTGGTGCTATTGTTGATAATGTCAAGGGGACACATGGAAGTGGTGAGAATGACCTTAACGATATGTCCAAAGATCTTTTGGAGTATCGTGCGCGTTACGGTCAAGATTTCACTATGGTGGAGTATTGGAAAGTTTTGAGGGGGAATGATGCTTGGAAGAAAGAGATACCCCTTTTCCAATCGGGTTGTCGAAAGAAAGTGAAGGGTTCAACAACTACGTCGGGGTCAACACAAGGCCCCCCGAATTTTCAAGACTTGGATGATGACGAGGATGAAACAGAGGATGATACTAGAGAATCACGACCACAAGGTCGTGACAAAGCAAGGAGGAAATCATCCACCTCCTCCTCTCATGAAACATCAAAATCATTCATGAGTGGGCTAATAGCGGATTTGTGGAAATCAAGACCGTCAAAGAAGGAAAACGGTAAAGAGCGTGATGAGTTGTGGAGACAAATCAAGGAACGAGAGCTAGCTCTCAAAGAACAAAAATTGGAATATCAACGAAAGCTCTTGCAATGCTAGGAGGAACTAAAGGAACTCTTGAGAAATACCAAACGGGATCAATAATTGATTTTCTACAACTCGGCAATCGACCCAAATTTGCCCGAACGACAACGAGAGGAACTTATGTGAATTAAAGCGGAAATCAAGGAACGCCACAACCTAAATTATTAGTTTTTAAATAAGTGTTCGCGTGTTTAATTTTTAGTTGTTTAAGTTTTTTATTTAGTTGTAATGGTTTTTATTTCGTATCGTATCGTTTATGTAATGTTTACGTTTTATTAATAAAATTTGTGTTTGTGTTAAAAAATATTTTTTTGAAAAGAAAAAAAAAAGATGATGCAATATGGGTTGCCACTGTGATGAGAGAGGTGAATATGGGTTGAGGAAAGAGAATGCTGAGGTGGCAGCTGGAAAGATGATGCAATATGAGTCACCACTGTGGGTAGCCTTAATGATGTCATGTTATATCGATCAATATCAAGAGTCGATCAGTGAATATTAATATCTCTTAGAAGAAATAGTTCTATTAACTAAAACAATTCTAAAAAGGAAATTTGATGAAAGATGCTCTTATCTAAAGATTACAAAAGAGATGTTTTGTTTAACCATTAACAATATATATTAAATCCCATTAGTTACGGCGTCGTTTTGCCCATACAGTTTCCCGCCAAAAAAATAGCCTGGCCCAGCCCAAAAAACGTAGCCTGTTTCCTTTGCGGTGGCCCATATTAGACTTTGTATACAAACTTAATATACATCACGTGAGTTTCCAGATTCATCCACATCCATTCACATAAATCCACACAAACCTAGAACGTTCCACAAATCTCTACTGTTGCTGATGATGATAAAAGGATGGTGGTCATGTGGTGATAATATCTGCGGTAGTCATGATTATCTACTGATGATCCAGGATGGTGGTGATGTGTGCTCTGCCGTAGACCCACATACAAAAAAGGGTTCAGGCTTTTTGTTCATCGGTTAGCAGCAGATCGGTATGTCCCTCTTCCTTTTTTTGATTTTTATTTTAAATCAAGATCAGGGTTTGATGTGGTTTTATGGGAAAAAGGTGGAAGAGTGATGGAGAAGAAAAAAACATAACTGCTTGGATGTTACTATCAACATACTGAAGATCCAACTATTTAATCTTTGTATTGTTAGTATCTTTTCTTTTTTGTTTTCTCACTATGTAAAGTAGCATAAAACTTATGTGGTTTAATATATTGATTATGATACAGGATCATATGATGTTAGAGTAAGGATGAAGGCTGTTGGTTTTTAGTGGTACTGATGTTTACTATCTTAAGGTTGGTTTCTTTCATATTATACTCATAATAATCACTTCACTTATTTGAATGTTTAGTGAATTTTGTTTTGTGGATTTTATGGGATACACAAGCAGTTAAAAATGACCTCTACCATTATAGCTAGATAATCCTGTAGATAACCTGTTATTATTTTTTCATTTTGTACAAATGTGTGGCTGGATTGTGTAAGGTAATGAGTCAGAATATTACATGTATTTGCTAGACTGGCGATATAACCAGCAACTTTTTAAGGTTTGGAAATTATAGCTTTTGATAATTCAACCTTTTCTAGTCTTTTTGTCGTGCTCTTAGTATCGGTTATCTGTTTTTTGTCACTTTAGTATCGGTTTTCTGTTGTCATTATAATATCTGTTTTTTGCATCTTATTTTGATATGTGGCAGCCTTGGATGCACTCAACCAAGACGTTTGGCGCCAATTAGCGATGCAAAAAGAGATAAAAAGAATCACACAAATATGGAGTTGAGTTGGAAAATACATGATAAGGCAAAACACATGAGCCACGCTAAATCTTTCAGAAGGTGTGAAGGTATGTGCATTTTTATCTCATTTTTTGTCTCTCTTTTTTGGGTAAATTTTTTTCTTTCAAATTAATGTTTATTTTTCATTGTACACCATAATTGGTGCGTTTGGTGCCTTTTGCCCTTCCCACGCATCTGACCTGCTTTTTTTTTTTTTTTTTTGAAAGGCATCTGGCCTGCTTTATGAAACCATAACTTTATAATATGTTGTGTTATTCGTGGTTAACAGGTAAATGGTAGCCTATTAGCTGCTTCAGTAATATCAGTATACTGTGCGTACGGAGCTGCTGCAGAGCCTCGAGATGATGCCTGTAATGGTCTAACTAGTCCTAAAGTAGTCACCACAGCTGCTATTATCCTCGAGATGCTTACGAATGTTCTCTTAAATATGTATCCAGTGCTTCGTGATGAATCTTCCAAGACCTTACTAACCCCTTCGTCTCCTACCACAACAAGTAATTAATTAGCCTTTTCAGCATATGACCATAATTGATGAATGGTGACAGATTCAGTGGGTCGAGTAAATAGTCAAATGGGATTGGTCACGACTGGAAATTTTGTTCATCTAAGATGTGGCAAATGTGTTACGGATTGCTTATATAAGTATTTTTACGCATATTCCAAAATTAGATAAGCAAAGAAGCGTCTGGATAAAATGACTTTTGTGCTTTTCTTAAAGTAAATAATCACTAGCATATTTCCACCTGGGTAGTTCCAATGAAAATGTTCACATTATCAGACTTTGAGAGAATTATATTTAATAATATACTATGTAACATAAATCTTTAGCATTTCTTCTTGCAAAAAACGTCCTACTTTCCACTTAAAAAAAATACCGTGCAAATGAACAACCAAGATACACACCGCACAATTTTTAGCAATTGTAGCTTTTGTTATAAAATTGGTCGTTGGAGCATCTTTATTATGTAGTTTTGAATTGGTTGTTGTATGTCCAGGTTGTGTTGTTCTGCCCATTTCCACTCTCATTAGTCAGTTTCATTTCCTGCTGCTAAGATACCAAGACAATGTCGCGAATGGGTCAACCAGGTGTGTCTCGAACGTCACCTCACATGTTGTAAATTAATTGTCAGGTTGTTAAATCCATTCTATTGTGATGCAAAAGTTGACCAAAGTGATTGACACACAAAGTCAAATGGCGAATGTTCGTATGATCCAGTTAGCCACAAAAGGTCTTAGGACCAGTTACTTATGCTGATACTATTTGTACACATACGATGAATCAAACCAGCTCTACATGAAGGGTAACTCTCTGTTTTTTACTTTTATAAATTTATCTTGAAGAGTATTTTTAAAAGTGTCTTTATCTCTGTGTCACTTAAAGGAATATACCGAAATAAAATGTCTAACCGAAGTACTCCAATATCAAATTTTCTGACACATATTAATTGCTTATGACTGTATTTTTGTTGCTATGAATAAATGCTGGTTTTGTGAGTAAGCTCAGCAGTTATGTGATGAAAAATGTTTACCAGGTTAGTAGCTTAGTGAATCACCAAATGTTAGGTCTTATTAGGCACTTTTTGGAATCACTGAAAAAAGGTTAATATCATTTATTAGTTTCGTTAGCTATACTAGATTGCGTTTTTTTTCTTTTACTCTTTTGGCTATTTACGTACATCTTACTATCATAAGTTTATGAAAGTCAGTTAATTTAAGCTCTAAGTTGATAGATTAATGACGTGGAGAAACTGAGAATGTCATAATGACAATGGGTATACGACAAATGGCAGAGTTACATCTTTAGCTAATAATATATACTATTAGTTCTCGGTTCAATTTTATATGAAACTTTATAGAATTTTATGGAATTCTTCTAACTCATAATCTCTTATTCGCTACTTGCAGGTCTGTTTACATTCTAAAACGCGGTCTGAAAAGAAGGGTGGATTTGGGTGTTGAAATGGTGGCTGAAGTGGTTGCATTTGGATACTGAAATGGGTGCGTTTGGAGGTTCGCTTAAAACTGAGATCGTCTCCACCTTGCCTTCGCAACTTATTTTGTTTGCAGCTACGGGGGATGTATCCTGTTTGTTCAGGTAATTGAAATACATTTGTCATTATGAGATGCGGGTCATGTTGATAATGATAGTAATGGGTTATGGTTAACATTACAATTTGTTTTGCAAATAGTAAAGTTGGGGACCAACGACCAGTGTCTTCAACTAATGTCCAGGGAACTTCAACATTCGTATGCACGACATGAATATACTACCAGCGACAATCAAATTAACCCAATATACATGTAAGCGCCCATTTGTTTTACCATTCAGTCTTACAGATATTTTCAGTAATATTAATTCTTATTACTTTTTTCATGTTGCAGCCAATAACCATGATACACAACTCGATGTGAAGCTAGCAGCAGTTTGCAATAGTACTCTTCCTGTAGCTACAGGTCAATACGGCAATGGCCTACCCAACTACAAGGCGTAGTTGTAAGAGGACCAAGCTGCAACTCCAATATGTTCAGGTATCGCGTGTTAGATATCACGTGTTACATATAAGATCTTAGGCTGTTGTTGTCATTGATCAAAGAATATCCTTAACGAATCTTATTGCCGTATTGATTGGACTTGAAAATGCAACTTTAACTTTGGTAATAACTTTGTGTTGTGTTATTCTTATGCGAATATGAGACACTGACAAGTTTCAACTCATTAAAAACATTTGTTATCCACCATAAAAAATAATTGAATTTCACTATAACTTAACATGACAAACTGACACAACACGAAACACCTTATTTTCCGAAAATGACGATTTGTTACTTTTGTTGTCTGCAGATTAGATGATGCAGTTTTGTTCCGGTGTAAACATTATACAACACGCCAGCAAAACAATATCCTTCCATTTTTTGGGTATGCTTGGTTATAAAGTGGTTGCTTCATTTATCAAGTAAGGATGATCTAGGTCTTGGTATTTCTATGCCGGATACTCTCAAACATCTGTAGGGTTAATTAAAAGTGACAGTTTTACAGTGAGCCATGCTCTTTTCCCCTCGGTTACGGCCTCAATTATGCCCGTGGATTTACTATATGTGTAACAATAGTTCTTTCACTTTGTGCGCAGGTGTTGCTAACAGAATGAGGCACAATATATCATTTGAAAGTTACGATACTAAGATAATTAGTACCTCAGGTATTTGCCATTTAGAAGACTTCAAACCGCTGTAATGTTATGGCCACGAAACAGTGAAGCGGTTACAATTGCTAATAATTTTACACATTCTATGGAATTGAACCCTGAGGTATTTTGATCCCATGTCTGTTGCTTATTTTGTTTCACTACTGGGAAATTGTGTTTTGTAACGATATAAAAGTTCACTGAAATTTTATATTGTAGTATTTCAGTTTCAAAGATTGAAAGTCCATACGAATGACTGAGATTCAGATACATTTGAGTTTGATGGAATCCGTACTAAAATTGCATCACAGAAGCGCGTAAAAGAGGTACTTACAAACCTTTTTGTCAGGGTATGCTAATTTCTAGAATCTCGACAGTTCATCTAAAGAATAGAAAATTTCTTAGTTTAGGACCTTTTTTTTTGTTACAGTGTGTGCTACGAAACAAAATTTTCTATATCAGCTATTCATATTGCACTTATGTATCAGATTCGACATGATGTACAGATAAGATGCATTGACCTTCTATGAGTTAAATGATTAGAAAGAAATCGAAGAATCATTAAGTTTACTCTACTAGAACAAGTTTTTGCAGGGGTTCAATGTGCATTTTATTAATATCAGGTTTTTTACGTACATTGAACACTCAACATGCGATGCTGATACGGGGGATTGCGCCCTCGCAACAGGTTTTACCTCTCAAGGGATCTTGAGAAGCTTGCAATCCTCACCAGGCAGTATACCTGATCGTTGTAGTATAGTATAGCGACAAGTACCGGGGGATTGATCGTTCAACTCAGGAATAGTGTCGCTAGGATTAGAAAGCCTAATAAACTAGGTCTAGAGGTGAGGGATGATTCTTTTTGTATTTTTTATATTTTATGAAAGCAAGTAAAATCTCGGGTTTTGAAGGAGTGGGTGGAATTAGTTGCTAGCCAACTAACCCAATTAACTAAAATGCAATCAAAATAAAATAAAAGAAATGAAAATTAAACTAATGTGGTGGAAACAATAATGAGAAATGATGTGTTTACTTAGATTTCATTACTCACTAGATATCTTTTACCGGTTTATTAGCTTGTTACAATTGCATGGATGATGGGTTATATTCCTTAATACTAGTCGTAGGGCCGTGTATAATATTCCCTAACTCTATAATATCCTACTTCACTCCTATGTCGAGATGACTAAAAGCTCCTAACATGGGATCATTAGAATTCTCTTATGCATTAAATACAACCAAAAATCATAGTACACCTCCGATCATGTTTCTTAAGACGTTCAAGCAAATTACCAATGGAAGTATGCCAGTTTTCTTAAGCCTAACATCGAATACAATCATCCGTAACAATTATAAACAAACAATCAACCAATAATCAACATCTAGGTATCACTACACCTAAGCAAACACAATAAAAACCTAGCCTTACATGTTAAAAGAAAGACAAGCATAAGATAGAATCAAACAATACATAAACATATTGAATGATTATTGGAGAACTTATCTTTATTAAAACATGGAAGAAAGAAGGGTTTGAAACCCCTTCAATAAGCAGGAAATTCGACCTAGGGTTTGTGTTTTAGTATTCCACACTTTACAATGAAAATTTGGAAAAATATATATAGACAGAACATCCTGACGGCGTCATGTGTTGGCTTCTGACGCCGTCAACTCGCCGCCAAGTTAAAATTCGTATTGCCTAGATCCAGTCTTGACGCTTTCATGTGTAAATCTACTCTGCGCCGTCACTTGTATTTTGACCCTGACGGCCTTGGTGACGCCGTCATGCCAATTACATTGAAAATGTTCTAGGCCGTCACGTTGTAATATCCACTTTCACCTCTTTTATCATTCTTGACGCCGTCATGTGTTAAGGCTTGACGTCGTCAGGTAATTTTCCCAGCAAGGAATTAGAGACTTTGCCGTTTTCTTCACTTTTATGATCCAAAAACGTCCAAAATGCTTCCTTTTCCAGATTTCTCCTCAAAAGTACCTAAAATAACAAAAGGAACGATTTAGGGCAATAATTGATCAAATAATCACGAATTCAGGCTTAAATGATCCTTTAAAAGCAGTACACTTTTCGCCTCATCAAATACCCTTACATGTGAGATTCGCTTGTCCTCAAACAAATGCGCTTTTATTCTAATCAAAATATGGATCTATACACCTTGAACTTGTGTTAGATTGATACTTTGAGTTATATCACTAAGTATGCGGAATCTACTTAGTAACACTTAGAAGTTTGATTGTAAGTAATACAGTTGTTTATGAATAAGAACAATGTATGTAAACAAACAATTAGCTCCAATATTATTAATGATAATAATACGAGTGATCTTGATATCACTAGGGTTACACCTTGAAGCTCTAGAAAACGTATATCTAACCATTAACCTAGGATCTCCTTTTATAGCACAAGGAGTTCTCTTCTACAAGATAAGTATAATGCTAATAGAATAAGATATACACAAGATCTATTCTATATTTATTTAAACACGTTTCCTAACAGTTATCTAATAAGCAGTGGTAATATATGTTCTTGCAGTGGTAATGAGTTTCCACTGCAAGTACAATCTTCTGCAGATGTAACATCTTCACTTAGCCGTGGTAACTGTTAGTATAATTCCCAACAATCCTCCCCTAACTTATGATTAATACATAAATCAATAAGTTTCTTCAAGTATTCAGTAAACATGAGGATATGGGAATTCTTCCAAACACTTATCTTCTTCTTCTTAACTCTTTATCAGCTCTTACACTTTGATCATAAATCCTTTGTAGCAAATCTTCTATGACTTCAGTTCTTTCCCAGCATCTAAGCTTCACTGTTCTCATCACATCCAATACTCCAACTCTCAATGGATATTCTTTCTCAGCCAGCATAAAGACATCAACTCCATCTTGAGTAGAAAGATGATGCACAGAACTTGAATCATAGAACTTCCACAAGGTTCTCATATCATGAGCTTCAAATCTCCAATATCTATCACTTGGGTCAGGTTCATATAATCTTCTGAAGTGAACCCATAACTCCTTAGCCTTGACATCAACAAGTTCATCCTTCTTAAACTGATCTTGAACAATCCTCCACAAAGTATCCAAGTCTTCTCTATCACAAGATCTAACAATATCTTCAAAATCTCTGCAAATGCTTGTGATACTTCCAGTTCTGATGATCTTCCAAGCAACACCAAAACTATCAGAAAAGATTTCCCAACCAACAACTGGATATTTTGCTTGTAGAGGTTCAATATTAAGTACATCAGTCTCTATGAACAACATGTTTGTAACTTGCTCTTCTGTCAACTTGCTAGGACCCTCTTCTGCTATAGATGATTCCCGAGTCTTCAATTTCTTTGCATCTTTTGATCCAAGACTCACTCCAGACCTTTTTGTCTTCATAACTATAGGTTCTTGATCAATTGGAATGAAATTACTATCTTGTCTTTTGATTCTGTAGTAAATACCTTCGATTTGATCATGTGACATTCCTTTGAATTGAGCCATCTTCATATTACCAACATGGCAACAAAAAGTCTTCATCTCAGCAATGATCTGTGCCTTTGTAAGCTTTCTTGGCTTCTTTTGACCTTTTCTAACATCCCCAATGATTTCATCAAGAGCCTGCTGATTCTTCATTTGAATGTAGTCTTTTAATTGAGCAGACCTTTGTTCTTCATTCAAGGTTGTATTTGCACTAAGTTCAATGGCATTCTTCCTGATTATTTGATCATTGTTGATCAAGTAGTCAATCTCTTCTTCTGTAGGCACATAAGTGAACAAAGGAGGTTTCTCATGAATGACAGTTGGTGAAACACTTGAAATTGGTTCTGCCATTACAGCTTCAAGTTTATCCAACCTCTTTGCTTCCATAAAACTAGCAACTTCATCTTCCTCTAGCTTTCTCTTTCTTTCATTCTCTGCTGCTTGCTGTTGCTCTGCCAATCTTGCATCAAAATCAATTTGAGCTTGTTCTTTCTTAGAAATCTTTTTTGTATGCTCTTGTTCTGAACCAGTCACAATAGCTTTTCCTTTGACTGATCTTATTCTGGCAGCCTCTTCTTCTGCAGTGGTAATTTCTTGAGTAGCAGTGGGAACTTTTTCACTTGCAGTGGTAATTAGTTGATCAGTGGGAACTTGTTCTGCTTCAGTGGAAATTGGTTGAGCAGTTCCAACTATATCATCAAAATTAAAACCAGCATCAACATCTATATCTTCAAAATCCAATTTCCTCCCCTCAGTCTCAGCTACATCATCTTTTGCTTGAGCATTGTCAGAATTAGTGAGCTCAGCAAACTCTTTTTCAAAATGAGTACTCCTCCCCTTAAACTCTGCATCTGTTTTCCTCCCCTGTTTGGAAGAATCTCCCAAAGCTTTAGTAGAACTGGCAGAAAACTCATCCTGTGGTGAAGATGATGAAGATAAAACAACTTTAAGTCTTTTCTTCTTGAGACTGGAAGGTTCATAAATTCTATTGTGAGGTTGCAGTTGAAACTCATTTAACACTGCTTGCACAAACCTTGGATACATCAAAAATTTATATTGACTCTTTACATTGCCTTTCATATTATTGAAAATAAACTTTGAAAAATTGAAAGTGCTATCAGTTGCCAAACAAACCAAAGGATAAGCCATGGTTGATGCAAATTGTTCATAAGAAGTTTTCTTAGGACTTAGGCAATGTAAAAGAGTGTGAATTAAAAATCTCCAATGGGGACAAAAAACATCCTTTTCTGAAAGTAACTTTTTGTTCAGATGTATCATACCCCATTAAAGCAATATTAGTGAAAATTTCTGAATTAGGTAATGTGATGATACCATTAAGATCATCCAATTGAAGAATTCTCCTCAAGGATGACTCAGTAACATCAATAGTTACCCCATCCATTGTGGCTCTTAGAGCATCCACAGATTCATGTGTGTCTCCCTGTTCAAGAGTTATGGACTCCACAGTGTTCCAGAATTGTTTGATATGAGAGACATAGATTGTGGGATTAATAGTTAAGGCATACCTTATATGAGTTGTGTTTAGAAAATCCACAATCTGATGAAAAACAGGGCCACTCTTCTCGTTTGACTTTTGTAGGTAGGCCACTTGGTTGTGCTCCTCGGCAAATTTTAGAATCGCCATGATATTTGTGAAAAAGAGAATAAAAGTGTTAGTAATCAAGATAAAAATCAAGCCGTATGAAAATCAATTTATACTAATAGGGTTTGAGGAGGTTGCACAATGTGAATTATCTTTAGAAAGAATTATCTTTGGAAAAGAATAATTTATAATAAGTAAGTAGATAATTCACAAAAGATTTTACCCTATTAATAAGGAAAGACGGTTATATTTACAACGGCTAGTAAAAAATGGATTACTGACACAACAGTTGTAACGGCTAGTTCATCAGTGGAAAAATTACTCTTGCAGTGGTAACTAATGAATTAACAGTGGTAAAATTTTCACAACATGTCAAAGAGCAGTGGGAAGTAAAACTTGAAAATTTGCTGCTCTTATCATAGTTTTTAGCAAACTACCAGCTATCAACGGATTTGATATGTCTTTACCATGAGCCGTTTGCTATGGACTAGCCAACTCTTGATCACATGGAGTATGGTGAGTTGATAACCATATAGTTTTTGGTAAACTATCAACCATAAACGGATTTGATAAGTCTTTACCAGTAGCCGTTTGCTCTGGACTAGTTGATTCTTATGTGGATTAGACATGGTGAATCAGTAACCATTTGTTGTGTGTCTATGATACACACCTTATAACTCCAATGACTCCAATAATATGGGTTGTAAGCTGCAACACAAAGTAACTCTCAACTTAACCCATAAAAATTAACCCAAAGTAACTTTTTAACCAAGTTACTATTCACAAAAATATCTTCCAAAAGTCAACCCGATAATAACCACATTTACTCCTCCAACCTACCAAAACAAGTAGGAGTAAATATTCTTCATTAATTAGAATTCGACCTTGACTTTGCATATAAAAAGGGGCTCAAAACTTTTATCTCTCATCAACAAACAACTTCAATAACACAAACCCTTAATCAACACAATGAGCTGGTTCCCAATAGTTTATGTCACACCTCGCCGCGGCGGAAACACGAGGTGTAACAGCTCATAGTACATCGCAAGTCATAGGTAACACCATACAAGATTTTTTTTAAAAAAAACATCATATTTTACAATAAGTTTTTACATTGTTCAAAAGATAAGACATAATACATTTGTCACAAGTTCCCAACGATAACATTAATTTTTAAACTTCTGCAAAAGATGGTATGATACAAGTAAAAGAGTGCCCATGCAATGCATCCAGAAATCACCACTTACTTCTGTTCACCTGAAAAGCATGATAAAACAGGTCAACTATGGCCATAGTTGGTGAGTTCACAGGTTTTAGTACACCAAATTGCTTTCAAAATGAAATTATCAACTGGTTGTCGAATTGCAAAAAAGGTTCAATATGTATACAGCGTGTTTATGCCTTGAGAGGTCCACTACTTAAGCCGATTCAGCCGAAAACTTGCCCCTACAAGTAACATGCTCTAACCTAGCATGGAAAGGTGATACTATGCACTCCGGTTAGTGGGAGTGAGGGGATGGCTCTACCCCTAATAGCGCTATCCATAGACATCAACGGCTCTTCCCGTATAGTGGGAGTAAGTTAATAAGTAGTGTTGTATAAAATAGCAGAGCATACATATCATTTTGCATAAAATAGTAGAGCATACATATCAGTTTGCATAAAATAGCAGAGCATAGCTCAGTAAATTAAATCAGTTCAGTAAATTCGTAATTTCATAAACGCACAACCAAGTTAGTTTTAAGTAATCATAGCATTCTTTCCACCCCAAAACGAGTAAAATAGTAAAACGGGGCTGTGAGAACTCACCTTAGTTAGTAAGACGGAGTACAAGTACAAGAGCGATACAACAAGTATTCACTAAGCAACCCTCGAACGTAAGCCTCCTAGACACGACCTATGGCAAGTAAAAAAAAAAAAATCTAAATGATATGCTCAAATAAAGAACGACAACTAGCTAGGTCACCCATTTAAATATGTCAAAATACGTTACTTATACCAAAATATACATATTCAACTTTATTGTGCCAAGGATATCAAAAATCATCTCAACTGATATACGTTTATATAGATACCTTATATACTTTTTCCTTTAAAAGTCACTTATACATATGACCAACTTGTCACTTAATAAAAGTTATCATACAAATATATATTTCATGACTAAGTGATTTATCATTTGTGTTTGCTCATTTTTTTTTTCTACAATAGCCGTACATGTTCATGTATATAAATTACATGTAGAATACATCGGATTACATATTAATGATTTTTTTTTTTTTTTGAATCATGAAACTTATTATAAATTATTATACAATGAATCTGTGAGCATGGATGCATTTTAGATGTTGATTTAATATTATAAATAGCACATATATATACATCATGATCGTAGAAGTTTAAAAATATATGACCTAACAGTTGAGAAAATTACATATATAGTGATTTTATAATTAAAATTATTACAAAAACAAGTTGTAGCTAAAAGAAAAAGTACTCGAATTCATCATTTTTTTTGTCCTGTCATATATTCAACAGTCTAAATATATTCTTGTTGTTTTTATAAAGAGATTTCCAAGAAAGAAAGAAAATAAATAAATAAAATAAAAATAAATAAAAATAAAACAACTAAATCTAGTGCTACAAGGATCTGTTATAAGAATATAGCAAAACAAATAAGGATTAAAGGTCGAATTTACGTTTCTCCGTCAAGTAGTAAGCAGTCGATGGAGTCAAGATATTACAAGGCCTTCTTTGGTTTTTATTTTATTTTAATTATACTGAGATAATAGTGATATTAGCTTATTTATATCAAATGTTATAAAATGTAGTCAGAAAATTATAAAAAAATTACTTTTGCCACTTTGATAGCTAGATGATACGTGTCATGGATGATGTAGAGTTTAGTGTCCAACAGTGATTAGTAAATAGTCTATTATTTACTTGCTCACGAAGCTAAATTATGATATGTACAATTAAGTTGAATGCTAAAGTGTGTATAAAATGCCTTAAGTCTAAAACGTAAATGTGTAGGTGCACTATCAGATTATACTTAAAATGACATATACACATACAATTGGACTAAGTTTTTAAATGTGGGTGACACTAATTATTTTAAAATAGCTTGAGCATATCAGTTATACTTGGTCAATATTAAATAAAATTGTAGGTCGCGGTTACTTTCATAACGCGAGGGTGTCTAAAGAAAGTGAACACAAGATATGAAAATGTAAGACTAACGCAAAACTAGCTTAAAAGCATATTTTGAGTCAAAGGTGCTATAAAATATTATCGGTCACTAACCTGAGTCTAGACGGCTGTTATAGTATTTTCCCCGTTGAAAGGAATTTAGTCCCCAAAATTCAACTTGTTCCTTTTAGAGATGAGGGGTTCGTGAACAGGTGTAGGTACTTGCGTTTGATTTCGTCCTCGCGCTCCCAAGTAAATTCAGGACCTCGTCGTGAATTCCATCGCACCTTAACAATAGGAATTCGACCCCGCTTCAGTCCCTTGAATTCACGGTTCATGATCTCCACTGGTTCTTCAACGAAGCGTAAATTTTCATTTATCTTGAGTTCGTTTAGGGGCACGTGTAAGTCTGTATCTGCCAGACATTTCTTCAGATTTGACACATGAAACGTATCATGAATGCCGCTCATTTCTTGAGGTAATCTTAGTCGATACGCTACATCACCAATGCGTTCAACAATCTCGAATGGTCCCACATACCTTGGTGCTAACTTGCCCCTTCTGCCAAATCGAACCATACCTTTCCAAGGGGATACCTTGAGTAAAACTTTATCGCCGACGCTAAACTCCAAGGGCCTACGTCGATTATCGGCATAGCTCTTTTGGCGATCTCTTGCTGCCTTGAGCTTCTCCTTGATTTGAAATATCTTATCGGTTGTCTCCTGCACGATTTGCGGCCCAGTCAGTTGACTTTCTCCAACTTCAGCCCAAATGATAGGTGATCGACATTTCCGCCCGTACAGTGCTTCAAATGGGGGACGTTTAATGCTTGAATGGTAACTGTTGTTGTAAGAGAATTCAACTAAAGGGAGATGTGTATCCCAGCTTCCTCTAAAGTCAAGAGCACATGCTCTAAGCATATCTTCCAATGTATGGATAGTACGCTCACTTTGGCCATCGGTCTGAGGATGATAAGCTGTACTCATGTCCAAACGTGTTCCCAATGCCTTCTGTAATGTCTGCCAAAAGTGTGACGTGAACCGACTATCGCGGTCGGATATAATTGATATAGGCACTCCGTGTCTTGCTACTATCTCATTAATGTAAATTCTTGCTAGCTTCTCCATCTCGTAGTCCTCACGAATTGCTAGAAAATGTGCAGACTTTGTCAATCTATCCACAATAACCCAAATTGCGTCGTGCCCACTACTAGTTCTGGGAAGCTTCGTAATGAAATCCATGGTTAATTTTTCCCATTTCCACTCGGGAATCTCTGGCTGCTGCAGCAATCCTGAAGGTTTTTGGTGCTCAGCCTTAACCTTCGAGCAAGTCAGACACTTGCTAACATACAAGGCTATGTCCTTTTTCATCCCAGGCCACCAGTAAATATCTCTAAGGTCGTAGTACATCTTATCTGCTCCTGGATGCACTGAGTACTTTGTTGCGTGAGCTTCGTCCATAATTAGGGTTCTTACCTTACCTGTCAACGGAACCCAGATTCGATCTAGAAAGTATAATCCGCCATCACCTTTTCTCTCCATCTGTTTGAGTAATCCTCGTAGCATTTCTGCTGGTGCATTTAAGTCCTTGGACGCTTCCTTCTGAGCTTCCAGTATCTTGCCCTTGATACCCGAATGAATTGTCATGCTCGTAGCCCGTACTCTCTTTGGTTTAACCCTTTCCTTCCTACTTAACGCGTCAGCTACCACGTTTGCTTTTCCTGGATGATAGCGAATCTCGCAGTTGTAATCACTAAAGAGCTCAATCCAACGTCTCTGTCGCATATTTAACTCCTTTTGGTCAAAAATATGCTGAAGGCTTTTATGATAAGTGTAAATAACACTCTTCGTGCCATATAAATAGTGTCTCCAGGTTTTGAGAGCGAATACTACAGCACCCAGCTCTAAATCATGGGTGCTATAATTCTTCTCATGAACCTTTAGCTGTCGGGACGCATAAGCAATCACCTTACCCCTTTGCATCAGCACGCATCCAAAACCTTGGTTCGATGCGTCACTATAAACAACAAAGTCGTCTGGTCCGTCGGGGAGTGTTAGAATTGGGGCATTACACAATTTATCTTTCAACTTTTGAAAGGCTTCTTCTTATTCTTCGCCCCAATCAAATTTCTTATCTTTTTGAGTTAGTAAAGTGAGAGGTTTGGCAATCCTAGAGAAGTTCGCGATGAATCGTCGATAATAACCTGCCAATCCTAAGAATGAGCGGATTTCCATCGGTGATGCAGGGGCTTTCCAATTCTTTACCGCTTCGACCTTGCTGGGGTCCACATGAATGCCATTTTTATTAATTACATGCCCGAGGAAATTTACTTCTTGCAACCAAAATTCACACTTTGAGAATTTGGCGAATAACTTCTCTTTCTTGAGCAACTCTAAGATTAACTTCAGGTGCACTTCATGTTCTTCCTTAGACTTCGAATAAATCAAAATGTCATCGATAAACACAATGACAAATTTATCTAGATATGGCTTACATACGCGGTTCATTAGATCCATGAAGACCGCAGGTGCATTGGTCAGACCGAAAGGCATAACCATAAACTCGAAGTGTCCATATCGAGTCCTAAACGCGGTCTTTGGAATGTCGGCTTCATGCACTCTTAACTGATGGTAACCAGAACGAAGGTCTATCTTGGAAAAGTAACGTGATCCTTGCAATTGATCGAACAGATCATCAATTCTTGGGAGTGGATAGCGGTTCTTAATAGTCAATTTGTTTAACTCGCGGTAGTCTATACACATTCAGAATGAACCATCCTTCTTCTTGACGAATAACACAGGTGCTCCCCATGGTGAACATCTAGGCCGAATGAAACCCTTGTTTTGGAGCTCTTGGAGTTGATTAGACAACTCTTGCATTTCAGTAGGTGCCAACCGGTATGGTGATTTTGCCACTGGTGTTGCTCCAGGAATTAATTCTATGCGAAATTCAACTTGTCGAAGAGGGGGTAATCCTGATAGATCCTCAGGAAATACTTTGGGGAAGTTTCGTACAACAGGGATATCTTCTAGTTTTCGCTCACCTGTTTTTATATTCATAACGTGCTTCAATTTTCCTTCGGGTTGCTCTCCATAAACCTTCAGTACTTCGCCACTCGATAAGGGTATTCGGACCATCTTCTCATGACAAACAATTTCGGCCTTAAACTTTGATAACCAGTCCATCCCCACAATTACGTCAAAACTTCCATGACCGAAAGGTATTAAGTCGATAGTAAAAGAATGGCCTTCTAACACTAAGTTGCACCCACGAACAATTCTATTGGTTTCTACCCTTTGGCCATTTGCTATTTCAATCTCATAGCTAGGGTTCAAAATACTAAGTTTTGCATCTATTAAGGGCATAAATTTCGTGGAAATGAAACTATAATCGGCACCAGAATCAAATAGTACAGTGGCATAATGATTGTTTAAAGAAAAAGTACCCGTCACGATGTTTGGGTCCTCCCGAGCTTCATTGGCGCCCATGTGGTAAACTCTTCCACGAACTTGATTGCTATTATTCCTTTGGTTCGGATTTCCTTCAATAGCCAAGGCTGGATTTGGGCGATTTCCTCCTTGATTAGCTAATGCTGGATTTGGGCAATTCTGGTTTCCTTGGCCTAGAGCTCTATTCAGTCTTGGACAGGTTCTCCTTAGATGATCTCGACTTCCACACTCAAAGCAAGTCAACCCTGGTCTATCATTTGTAACCCTGCTTGTACAATGCTTGGTAAAGTGACCCACTTGCTTACCTTTTCCGCATACTGGGCAATCCCCCGTATGATGGAAACGGCACTTGGTGCATTGCGGGAGTTGACCAACATATTGATTTGGTCCTTGGGCTGCCATCCCAAAATTCCCTGCAGTCCTTTGTCTTTTGTCTGGGTTACCTCTACCCCAATTCCTTGATTGGTTATCTTCTCTTCTTTTGTTCCCAACATTGTCTTTTTTCCACACTCCAGCTCTAACTGCATCATTGGTTAGACGATTTGCCAAAGCTACTGCACTCTGTATAGTAAGTGGGTTCGCTGAAGTAACCATCCCTCGGATCTCAGGAGCCAAACCCCAGATATAACGATCAATACGCTTGTCCTCTGGAGTAACCATGTGAGGCACTAGCCTGGCAAGTTCATGGAATTGAGTGGTGTACTTTTCTATATCACTACCCACCATAGCATGATTCCAAAATCCTGACTCTAACTTCTGCAACTCTCCTTTAGGACAATATTCTTCAAACAACAATTTCTTGAACTCTTCCCAAGTAAATCGAAATGCAGCTTCACATCCACGAATTTGAACTTGAGTGTTCCACCATGTCAAAGCCCTACCTTGAAGTAGACAAGTTGCATACTCCACTTTGTGATCCTCTGAACACTTGCTGATACGGAGCACAGTCTCCATGCTTTCTATCCAAGATATCAATCCAACAGCACCTTCCTTACCGTGGAATTCCTTGGGCTTGCAAGTCATAAATGTCTTGTAGGTACATCCTTGGTTATTGTTTGCGGGGATTCCTCCCGGATTCCCGCGGCTGGCATTCAGGGCTTCGGTAAGTCGAACGACAAGGTCTGGCAATGCCACATTAAGTTGTCGGGTAACTATTCCTTCTAGATCGTTAGGCTGATCTTCATTGTTGGTATCCTATGTGCTCGTTTGCCCAGACATGGTTCTACAATTTAACACAACCATTTATATAAGTAAAGTTTTGACCAAAATGAATTTCAAGTAATATTTAAAATATAGTGTAATTTGAAGTTTATCACATTAACAATCATACAAGTAAAAGCTTAAGAAGGATATATATAAGGAAAATGGTAAACATTCTTTCATACATGATTTGGATTATAATATTCAACAAAATTTTGGCATTTAGCCATACCTTATAATATAAGATTTTGATACAAACATAAGCCTACCATCTAAGTACAAATAACCCACACAACTAAACGTTTACAAAGAAATCTACATGTGCATAGGTTTGAACAAAAGACTATATTGACCAAAATTACAGCTAGCCCCGGAACACAATCATCACTGCAAGTACCAACACCAAGATCAGTAAGAATGTCACCATGAACAAACATAGATACCAAGCCCTGTAGCTAATCTCCTTAGCCTCATCAGCTGTACCTAAAGCCCTAGTTACCTGTTGTGTCAACCTCCCAGCCATCTCAGAAAACTCAAGTAGAAGTTGTGCTTGATACTCAACTCCTATTCTGCAGTCTCGCACCTCTGCAGCTAATCGTTGCATTCTCTCAAGCTCCTCTGATGTCATCCCTGACTCTTGACCCACTGGTACTCCAGTAACCAAGCTAGGGTACTTACTCAAATCTGGTTGAAATCCTTTAGGGTATCCAGTGTGGTTTATATGGTTCTGCCACCTATATCTATCACTCACCTGTGCGGTGGAGTATGCTGGGTTAGATGATGATGATGGCCCACCGAGGTGGTACTCACTTCTAACTGGCGGTGATGGTCGGGGACCCATCTCTCGTACAAGAGTCTGGTTTGAAGATGTCCCTAAAGATGCTCTCTCTGGGATTTGGACACTCATTCTTGCTGTCTGCCTCCTAATGGGGCCTTGGTGGGTCGGCGGAGATGGAACAAATGTCGGTGTAGGTGTGGGACTGGGAATACTAACGGGTCTCTCGCTACTGACCTCATGCTCAGACTCGGTATCTTCCATGGGTTCCTCGTCAGAGTCTAGTGTGGGGTGTCTAGAAGGACTAGCAGTGTATCCTGACTCACTTGCAATGGGAGCGGTATGGGAAGACGAGGAGTGCGACATACTGTGAATGGAAAGTGACCGAAATGAAAGTATACTCAGAAACATAGTGTAATATATTAAAGCGTAAACATGTCGGGAATAAAGTCATGCTTAAGTACTAATAGTGGAAATATAAATGCCAACAATATGCAATGCCCATGCGCCATAGTTATGCTTTTCAGGGATTTAAGTGGAAAATCGACTTAAGAAGATTTCAAAGGTAACTATTCCCAGCATTGCATGATCCTTCCCAAATTATACATAGGTGATCAGGCTATGTATAATTAAGGATGAATAATGCACCGCTCGGATTAGTCAAAATAGTATTAAGGTTAGTTAAAACAAAATTTTAATGCGTGGTGTTTTAGGAAAGTAAAATTTTGGTTATAGTTGGGGTTTTTTTTTAGAAAAACCGGCATTCTCTATAACCGAAGCTCTGATACCACTTCTGTCACACCTCGCCGTGGCGGAAACACGAGGTGTGACAGCTCATAGTACATCGCAAGTCATAGGTAACACCATACAAGATTTTTTTTAAAAAAAAACATCATATTTTACAATAAGTTTTTACATTGTTCAAAAGATAAGACATAATACATTTGTCACAAGTTCCCAACGATAACATTAATTTTTAAACTTCTGCAAAAGATGGTATGATACAAGTAAAAGAGTGCCCATGCAATGCATCCAGAAATCACCACTTACTTCTGTTCACCTGAAAAGCATGATAAAACAGGTCAACTATGGCCATAGTTGGTGAGTTCACAGGTTTTAGTACACCAAATCGCTTTCAAAATGAAATTATCAACTGGTTGTCGAATTGCAAAAGGGTTCAATATGTATACAGCGTGTTTATGCCTTGAGAGGTCCACTACTTAAGCCGATTCAGCCGAAAACTTGCCCCTACAAGTAACATGCTCTAACCTAGCATGGAAAGGTGATACTCTGCACTCCGGTTAGTGGAAGTGAGGGGATGGCTCTACCCCTAATAGCGCTATCCATAGACATCAACGGCTCTTCCCGTATAGTGGGAGTGAGTTAATAAGTAGTGTTGTTTCAGGGGACTTTCACGATTGTTCTCAAGCGTCAAACGTAAGCATACATATCAGTTTGCATAAAATAGCAGAGCATAGCTCAGTAAATTAAATCAGTTCAGTAAATTCGTAATTTCATAAACGCACAACCAATTTAGTTTTAAGTAATCATAGCATGCTTTCCACCCCAAAACGAGTAAAATAGTAAAACGGGGCTGTGAGAACTCACCTTAGTTAGTAAGACGGAGTACAAGTACAAGAGCGATACAACAAGTATTCACTAAGCAACCCTCGAACGTAAGCCTCCTAGACACGACCTATGGCAAGTAAAAAAAAAAAAAAATCTAAATGATATGCTCAAATAAAGAACGACAACTAGCTAGGTCACCCATTTAAATATGCCAAAATACGTTACTTATACCAAAATATACATATTCAACTTTATTGTGCCAAGGATATCAAAAATCATCTCAACTGATATACGTTTATATAGATACCTTATATACTTTTTCCTTTAAAAGTCACTTATACATATGACCAACTTGTCACTTAATAAAAGTTATCATACAAATATATATTTCATGACTAAGTGATTTATCATTTGTGTTTGCTCATTTTTTTTTCTACAATAGCCGTACATGTTCATGTATATAAATTACATGTAGAATACATCGGATTACATATTAATGATTTTTTATTTATTTATTTATTTATTTATTTATTTTTTTTTTGAATCATGAAACTTATTATAAATTATTATACAATGAATCTGTGAGCATGGATGCATTTTAGATGTTGATTTAATATTATAAATAGCACATATATATACATCATGATCGTAGAAGTTTAAAAATATATGACCTAACAGTTGAGAAAATTACATATATAGTGATTTTATAATTAAAATTATTACAAAGACAAGTTGTAGCTAAAAGAAAAAGTACTCGAATTCATCATTTTTTTTTGTCCTGTCATATATTCAACAGTCTAGATATATTCTTGTTGTTTTTATAAAGAGATTTCCAAGAAAGAAAGAAAATAAATAAATAAAATAAAAATAAATAAAAATAAAACAACTAAATCTAGTGCTACAAGGATCTGTTATAACAATATAGCAAAACAAATAAGGATTAAAGGTCGAATTTACGTTTCTCCATCAAGTAGTAAGCAGACGATGGAGTCAAGATATTACAAGGCCTTCTTTGGTTTTTATTTTATTTTAATTATACTGAGATAATAGTGATATTAGCTTATTTATATCAAATGTTATAAAATGTAGTCAGAAAATTATAAAAAAATTACTTTTGCCACTTTGATAGCTAGATGATACGTGTCATGGATGATGTAGAGTTTAGTGTCCAACAGTGATTAGTAAATAGTCTATTATTTACTTGCTCACGAAGCTAAATTATGATATGTACATGATGAGGCGAAAAATGATCCGTTTTTAGGGGGTCATTTAAGCCCGAATCCGACTTTATTTGATCAAATATTGCCCTAAATCGTTCCTTTTGTGATTTTAGGTACTTGGAGAGTGAATTCTGGAAAAGAAGCCATTTTGGACGTTTTTGGAGCATAAAAGTGAAGAAAACGGTGTGGGAAAAATCCGTAGCTCATGACGGCGTCACACAGGGCGTCAGAAGTAGATCAAGGCCGTCCGAGGAAGTATTTGGCGGCGAGATGACGGCGTCACACCTTTGTTCTTGACGCCGTCACCCCGATTTTCCTATATATAGTTTTCTAGTTTTTCACATTAAAGGGAGAAGTTTTGGAGAAACCCTAAAGACGATTTTGGTGCAACTTTTACAGGTTTTTCAAGGGTTCCAAACCCTTGATACCTTGTATTGTAATTGAGATAAGTGTTCTTCTAATTCAATCAATATGTCTATGTGTTGGTTGTCTATATCTTGTTCTTGTCTCAATTCCATTATGCTAGGCTAGATCTCTTTTGTGTTTGCTTAGATCTAATGAAACCTAGATATTGATTATGTGTTGATTACTTGTTTATTCTTGTCTTGGATGAATGATTTTATATGTTAGGCTTAAGAAAACTGGCAGATCTCCAAATGGTAACATGCTTGAACGTCTTAAGAAACATGAACCGAGGCGTACTAGGTCTTTATTGGTTGTATTTAATGCATGAGCCACTGTTTACAATCCCTATAGTTGTGCTGGGCATGGTGGAGGAGGAGATAAGAGCTCATAGAATTGGGGAGTTATGTATGCCACCCCATGAATGGTATTAAGGAATACAATCCGTCATCCATGCAATTATAACAAGTAATTAACGTGTAAAAGATATCTAGAGAGTAGTGAAATCTAAGTAAACACATTTTCTCCAATTACTGCTCACAACCTTAATATAAATTAGTTTATTTTTATTTTTAGTATTTTATTTTGATTGCATCTTAGTTTTGGGTTAGTTGAATAGCAACTAATTCCGCCCACTCTTCCAAAAACCGATATTTTATTTGCTTTCTAAAAAATATAAAAAATACAAAAATAATCATCCCTCACCTTTAGAACTAGTAATTAGGCTTTCTAATCCTAGCGACACTATTCCTAGCTGAACGATCAATCCCCCGGTACTTGTCACTATACTATACTACAACGATCAGGTACACTGCCTAGTGGGGGTTGTAAGCTTCTCGAGATCCCTCGAGAGGTAAAGCCTGTTGCGATTCCCACGCATCAGTACAATTAAGTTGAATGCTAAAGTGTGTATAAAATGCCTTAAGTCTAAAACGTAAATGTGTAGGTGCACTATCAGATTATACTTAAAATGACATATACACATACAATTGGACTAAGTTTTTAAATGTGGGTGACACTAATTATTTTAAAATAGCTTGAGCATATCATTTATACTTGGTCAATATTAAATAAAATTGTAGGTCGCGGTTACGTTCATAACGCGAGGGTGCCTAAGGAAAGTGAACAAAAGATATGAAAATGTAAGACTAATGCAAAACTAGCTTAAAAGCATATTTTGAGTCAAAGGTGCTATAAAATATTATCGGTCACTAACCTGAGTCTAGACGGTTGTTAAAGTTTACATATCTTCTGATGATTCATCTGATGAGGAAATCAACTATTGTTCAAACTCAGAGGATCTTTCAACAGGATGGAGTGATTACTTCCCACCAAGTGCAACCACTTCCACAGCATCTAACAAGCCATCCAAAAAGACTGAAGCTTCTCCTGCTCCATCTTTGGAGTTCTATACTAGTTCTTCCTCTGATGATGATAATGATCCAACCTTTGATCTTTCCAAAGAGCTTCCAAAGGCCCTCACCACAGCATTGAAGACAGCCATAAGCAACATGAAGTGGCCTGCTGTTGAGAAGCCTACCCAAGCACCAAGGCCTCCCAAGCAAGTTCTGGGACTTGCTTGTCCAAGGAAACAACTTTCTTTTGTTGACAAGAGAAAGAAAGCTTCCAAAGGCAAGCATGATTATGAAGGAAAAGGAAAGAAACCTATGGAGTAGGTGTTAGGTTGTAGGTTTATGTCTTTTGTGATGGTTTTCTGTGTTGGTGACAATGTTTTCTGAATGGATGTGATGTACTCTAATTTATGATCAATAAAAGTACTCTTTGTTCTTGCTATTATCACCAATCTTTCCACTGTTGTATGATTATTTCCACTGTGCTCTTGGTAACTCTGCATACAAATTAGTAGAAAACCATACATACAATACAAACAATACTAGTACCTAAAAATTATCCTGCAACACTGAAAAGTATTAGACATCAATGATTTATGGATTGAGTATTCCAATACCTGTTACCAAGTATTGAAACCTACCCACATTAAGCCCTTTTGTTAATAAATCAGCATAATTGTCATCAGTATGGATTTTGACAACATTAATAAGCTTTTTCTCAAAACAATCTCTAATAAAGTGATGTCTAATTTCAATATGTTTAGTTTTAGTGTGTTGCACAGGATTTTTAATAATGCATATGGTACTACTATTGTCTATATAGATAATGGTGTTCATGAAATTGTACCCATAATCCAATAATTGATTATGAAGCCAAAGGATCTGAGCACAACAACTAGCAGCTGCAACATATTCTGCTTCAGTGGTTGAAGTAGCAACCATAGTTTGCTTCTTGCACTGCCATGACACCAATCTACATCCAAGAAATTGACATCCTCCCCTAGTTGATCTTCTATCCAAACTTGCACCAGCATAGTCACTATCTGAGTATGTGATCAATTCCATAGGAGATTCTCTTGGATACCATAATCCTAGATTAGGATAAGTCTTCAAGTACCTAAAAATCTTTTCCACTGCTGTCATATGTGATGTCTTAGGAGTCACTTGAAATCTTGCACAAGCACATACAACAAACATAATGTCTGGCCTTGATGAAGTGAGATACATCAAAGAACCAATCATAGATCTGTAAGTGTGAACATCAACATTAGCACCACTAGCATTCTTCAACAATAGATGAGTGGTCTTGTCAGCAGGGGTATTTGAAGATTTTGCATCAGTAAACTTGAACTTCTTAATAATCTCAGTCACATATTTGTCTTGACTGATAAAGATGCCTTCTTTACTCTGTTGTACTTGCAGCCCCAAAAAGAATGTAAGTTCTCCCATAGAACTCATTTGAAATTCATCTTTCATCAGCTTCTCAAACTCTTTGCACATCTCTTGTTTAGTAGACCCAAAGATAATATCATCAACATATACTTGCACAAGTAGAATATCACCCTTGTCTTTCTTGATGAACAAAGTTTGATCAATCTTGCCTCTATGAAACCCATTATTCAACAAATAATTAGCTAAGGTTTCATACCACTTCCTTGGAGCCTGATGTAAGCCATAAAGAGCCTTAACCATTTTATAAACTTTATTTGGGTGTTGAGGATCTTCAAAGCCTGGAGGTTGAGAGACATACACCTCCTCATCAATAGTATCATACAGAAAGGCACTCTTAATATCCATTTGATAGACTGTAAAGCCCATAAATGATGCATAGGCTAAAAACAATCTAATAGCCTCAATCCTTGCAACAGGAGCAAAAACTTCTTCATAATCAATACCCTCCTCTTGAGTGTATCCTTGAGCAACCAATCTAGCTTTGTTCCTGATTACAATGCCTCTTTCATCTTTCTTGTTTCTGAAAACCCATTTAGTACCAATGACCTTCATACCATCAGGCAAGTCACAAAGAACCCAAACCTTTTGAAGCTTAAACTGCAGCAACTCTTCTTGCATAGCTTCAACCCAGCTAGATTCTCCTAGAGCCATATAAACATTCTTAGGCTCCACCTGTGAGAGAAAACAGAAAAACAAACACTCATTCTTCTTACTATGTTTCTTGGACTCATACACTTCACTTATGAACCCATGAATATCATCTTTCTTTGTCTGTCTTCTAGTCTTCACACCTGATTGAAGTTCACCAATAACATTATCAAGTGGATGCACTTTGTGAATTGAAGACTGTGATGTGCTAGGAATATCATATGTTGTAGGCATGTTTGAGATCTCTACATCATCACTTGGTGATTCCATAGAAGTATGTTCCACATTTGGGCTGACAGTGGAAACTTCTGGTGTAGCAGTGGGAATTGAGTTACCACTGCTAGTAGGAATTTCTTTATTCAATTCATCAAAATTCACACCATCTGCATCACTTGTCTTTTCAGAATTATCAACAAAGTCCCAAAGTGGCATAACAATTTGATCTTCATCATCTTTACAAGCGTCATCTTCATCAATGAATTCTTCTGAATCTTCAAGATCTTTGTCTCCAGTGCTTCAAGTGACAGGTACATAATTCATTGTATTGGATAATGTTTCAAGATCAAATAGCCAATCTGGTCCTGAACCTGCCATGTTTGCTTTATTTTCAAGAAACTGAACATGCAAGTTCTCTTCAATCTTCTTTGTTCTTAAGTTATAGACTCTAAAAGCCTTGCTAACCATAGAGTATCCAACAAAGAAGCCTTCATCAGACTTTTCTTCAAATTTACCCAGATGATCAATGGTATTGAGAATGGTAACATGACACCCAAATGGCCTCATAAACTCCAAAGTAGGAGGTCTTCTTCTGAACAACTCATAAGGTGTCTTGTTCTTTGTTTTGACCACTAAAACCCTGTTCTGAATGTAACAAGCAGTGTTAACTGCTTCAGCCCAAAAAGTCACTGGAAGCTTTGAATCAGCTAACATGGTTCTAGCAGCCTCAATTAGTGTTCTGTTTCTTCTTTCTGCAACTCCATTTTGTTGAGGAGTTCTTGCTACACTAAATTCTCTTTTAATACCTTTGTCTCTGCAGAAATCATCCATAACTTTATTCTTGAACTCTGTCCCATTGTCACACTTGATGATCTTGATTTTCTTTTCAAATTGATTTTCAACTTCAGTGATGAATGTCTTAAGGATGCCAGTGGTTTCATCCTTGGTTCTTAAAAAGAAAACCCATGTGAATCTACTGAAATCATCAGTCACAACAAGACAATACTTCTTCAAATTGATGCTGCTCACAGAAGTAGACCAAACAAGTCCATATGCAGCATAAAGAGTGGATGATCAATAGAATTGAATGCTTTGGTCTTGCATGAAGCTCTGTGTTGCTTTCCTTTGAGACAGGCAACACAAGTTTGGTCATTTTCAAATATTTTCTCTGGTAGACCTCTGACAAGTCCATCTTTTACAATCTTGTTGATGGTCTTGAAGTTGACATGACCAAGTCTTCTATGCCAAAGCATTGATTCATCCAAAGTGGCTTTAGCAAGCAAGCAAGTAATATCATTATTAGCCACTATGTTCTTCATGTCAATGCTATACAAATTACCCTTTCAAGGGATTTTAAGCAAAATGTCACTTTCATCAGGAAGCTTATAATTCTTAGATAAGATATAGCATTCATCTTTTGTGAATAGAACTCTATGCTTCTTGTCACACATCACACACTAAAGAGGTTGTACTTGAGTTCTTTCACATACTGCACATCTTCAAAGTCAATGTTTCCACCCTTGATTATTCCTTTGCCAGAAACTTTGCCACCAATTCCTCCTCCAAAGCTGACAAATTGTCCATCATAAGGTTGAAAGTCTGAAAGATAGAACTTATTGCCAGTCATGTGCCTGGAACATCCACTGTCTGAGTATCCTTGATCATTTGTAGTCTTTGAATGTTCCTGCACACAAAATAAAGGAATTAGTTCCTTTTGGGGACCCAAGCCACAAATGACTTGGATCTGCCTCGTGTATCAATATAATTATATCTATCAAAGGTCATTGATACACCATTGGGATTGTTTGAGGTGATGGTTTCTTTTGGTTTCCATTCCCAACGTGCTGAGGTCTTAACAGCATTTCCCATATTTACCCTTTTCTTGTTAACAGACCCACCAGTGGTAACCTTTGGCCTTGCAGTGTTAACTGCTGGCTTAGCAGTGGAAACTGCTGGTTTTGAAACTTTGGGTACCCACTTCTGATTATTGTTAACTTTCTTTTCAAAATTGGTCTTTTTCCCTGTTTGAGTAGATTTAACAAAAGTAGTAACAGGGGGCTTAGGGTAAACTCTGTTTTTATTTTTGGCAGTGGCAACTGCTGGTCTAGCAGTGGAAACTGCTGATCTAGCAGTGGAAATTGGTTTAATGCCAGAGTTAAGTAAAACAGACCTGGGAATCATCTTGCTAAGTGGATTTGGGTGAGTTAAGTTATTAACATTTTGTCCATTCACCCTAGTATTCCCAAACACTTCCCTTCTTCCCAAGTGGTAGGTACATCTATAAGACAAATGGTCAAAGCTACCACATATATGACAGGGTTTGTTATTGAACACAAAATCACTACCAAATTGCCTAGATTTAACATGATTCCAGCTCCTCATATTACCCCTAGGAGTTGGTGACCTACTTCTGTACATCTCTGCATATCTAGTAGTGGGCCTAGTGAAATTAGGTTGTGACCTAGGCTTCTCTTTGACTACATCAGGAATACTTCTTTTAACCTCCACTTTAACATTCTCAGGAACACTAGGTTTAGACTCAACATTCAAATTTTCATCTTTAAGAGATGAGTCACTAGCACTATCAAATATATCAACCTCAACCTGAACCTTTTCAATTTCAACTGGTTTAACAAAATTTGGTCCATAGGTCATAGGTGGTTCCTGGAATTCTTCTAATCCTGTGTGAGCTAAGTCAATGCCAGGAGGTGATGGAACACCTCTTAGAGGTGGTGGAACTGTTTTGTATCCAACTCCTGATTTGGCTTTGTTCACAACTTGGGCTTCCCAAATTTTGTCAATACACTTGGATTGATGATCCAGTGTTTGCTTAGTTATCATTATATTTTCACTAGCCATTTTAGCCTTTTCTAGTTCTTCTCTAAGAACCTTATTTACAACAACCTGATAATCTAAGTCTCTTCTTAATACTGCAATATCATCATTGAACTTAGATTCATTTGCCCTATAATGCTCTAATTAAGTTTCTAAAACTCCTAGGCCTCTTTTATGATTTGCTAAGTTATAATTAGTATGAGTTAACTCTAGCAATTTTTCATCATATTGTGCTTTAATTTTCTCATACTCTTTTAAGGCCTTACAAGATTTAGAACAAGCATTATTAGTTTGCACCTTAGAGTCAGAAAAAGCCATTAGTGCAAGCTCAGTAGCAACCATTGCAGACTCTGAATCATCTTCCTCATCCTTAGTCATAAAACTCCAATCAAAGCTCACTCCATCAATAGCCAATAGCCCCTTTGGCTCATCAGTAGTAGGTTCCTTCTTCTTGTCCTGCTTATACCAAGTTGACCTGTTGTCAGATTTCCTTTGCTTCCTGCACTCCCTGGCAAAGTGCCCCTTCTTATGACAATTATAGCACTCCACCTTCTTTTTGTCAAAACCTACTGTTTCATTGCCACTGATGTTGATCTTTCTTCCAGTCTTCTTCCAAAACTTATTTGTCCTTAAGCTTAGTAATGCCACCTGCCATTTAATGTCCATCTCCTCCATATCATCCTCATCAATTTGATCCAAATCCTCATGATTGAGAATTGAACCACCCACTTGACTTGATATAAAGGCATAAAAAGTAGTATCACTAAGTCCTGCAATCTGTCTCTTTGAGCTACCAGTGGAAACACTTCCACTACCAGTGGAAACAACAATGTTAGCACTGTCATCATCACTATCACTTTCTTCATCTGAACTATCATCAAGAGATAATGATATGAGTGCTACACTTCCTGAACTTGAGCTTAATTTGCCAGCTTTCTTCAATCTTTGTTCAATAACCTTGAAGTTATTGTACAAATCATTAAGTTTCATGGTCTCCAAATCTGGCTTCTCTTCCCACACAGCAACATTGGTTCCAAACTCAGAGGGTAAGCTTCTTAAGAACTTTAGATTGAGGTATTCCCTTTCCACCTCAATTCCAAAAACAGTGAGTTGAGTAACAATCTTTTGTAGCCTTGTGAAGATGCTATCAATAGATTCATTATTTGTTGAACCAAAGTTTTCATATGTCTGCTTCAGCAGGGTCTTTTGAGTCTTCTTGGTGGAATCATTACCACCAAAAACATTACAGATCTCCTCAAAAAGAGTCTTTGCAGTCTTGTACTTGCTGAATGCTAGAACTTGGTCTCTGGGAAGTGTCATCAGCAACAAACCTCTGGCCTTCAGATCATTCTTCAGCTGAAATCTTTCATCATTAGTAACAGGTCCAGTGTTGACCTTAATTACTTCCTTGCCATTAACCATCTCTGAAGTAGAACTTGGTTTGAAAGAATTTACAACCATAATGATCTCCCAGAGTGTGTAGTCTTGGACCATAAAGAATTGTTCGATCATTAGCCTCCACATCTCAAAGTCATTCAACTTAAGCTTTGGAAGCTTAGCAGCAATGTTTGAGTTACTGGTTTCTGTCTCCATTGATTATTCTGAGTGAACTAGAGTCTTCTAAATCAACGTATCAAAGCCTGGCTCTGATACCACTTGATGGATCTATACACCTTGAACTTGTGTTAGATTGATACTTTGAGTTATATCACTAAGTATGCGGAATCTACTTAGTAACACTTAAAAGTTTGATTGTAAGTAAGACAATTGTTTATGAATAAGAACAATGTATGTAAACAAACAATTAGCTCCAATATTATTAATGATAATCATACGAGTGATCTTGATATCACAAGGGTTACACCTTGAAGCTCTAGAAAACGTATATCTAACCATTAACCTAGGATCTCCTTTTATAGCACAAGGAGTCCTCTTCTACAAGATAAGTATAATGCTAATAGAATTAGATATACACAAGATCTATTCTATATTTATCTAAACACGTTTCCTAATAGTTATCTAATAAGCAGTGGTAATATATGTTCTTGCAGTGGTAATGAGTTTCCACTGCAAGTACAATCTTCTGCAATTGAAACATTGTTGGGAATTCTGTTATGTAAGAATTTTGCTGACTGTTTCTGCTGAAGGTTACTGCTGAAGAGCTGGTTCCTGCTGAAGCAGTGTATCTGCTGAAGACTAGTTTCAACATTATTAGTTTCTGCGGATATAGTATTTCCGTATTTTATGTATTATAGTTTGGATATGCATGAGTTTATTTAGGAAGTGATAATGCATATCGTTTAGAAGTTTTATAGTATACGTTTCTTGGGAAACGGTTTAGGGTTCCCTGTGTATAAAAGGAACACACGAGTATGTATTGAATTACGCTTTTAGAAAACACTTTCATTATTATTAAAAAGATCCATAGAGGATCAAGAGTTCTTAGTATTAAACTTGTGTTTGTTTCCGCTTTATAATACAAGTTACAGAGATTGTCTATTAGTGTGTTTTTGATTACATTAACATAGCTAACGATTCTAGAGTTGCTGCACATGGATCTCTTTGGTCCAACTCCTATCAGAAGTATTGATCACAAGTACTTCTGCCTGGTTATCACAGATGATTTTAGCAGGTTTTGCTGGGTATTCTTTCTTAAAACTAAAGATGAAACAACTCCTATTTTGAAAGAATTCATCACTTTAATTGAAAACCAGCTTAATAAAAAGGTTAAAGGAATTAGGTGTGATAATGGGACAGAATTTAAAAATATTGTTTTCATAGAATTCTGTAAGTCTAAGGGGATTAGAAGGGACTATAGTACTCCAAGGACCCCACAACAAAATGGGGTTGCTGAAAGGAAAAATAGAACCCTCATTGAGGCAGCAAGATCAATGCTTGCAGACTCCAAATTACCCACAATGTTTTGGACTGAAGCAGTAAGTACTGCTTGCTATGTCTTGAACAGGGTATCAATCACTAGACATCATGTCAAGACACCTTATGAACTTCTCACTGGGAAAGTTCCAGACATACATTACCTTAAGCCTTTTGGATGCAAAGTGACCATTTTAAATACTGCTGATATACTGGGTAAGTTTGATGGGAAAGCTGATGAGGGATATATTGTGGGTTATTCAGCACATAGCAAGGCCTATAGGGTTTATAATCTGAATGCCAAAAGGATAGAGGAGACCCTTAACCTAAGATTTCTTGAAGATCAGCCTAATACTCAGGGACAAGGCCATTCTTGGTATTTTGACCTAGACTATTTGACTGACTATTTGGGTTATACTAGGCATGCTTCTAATCCTCATGCAGGTACCGGCGATCCAAATTCTAACCCTGCAGGTTCCATGGATGATGACTCAGAATGTGAATCTGAGCTAGATGAACATACCATTGTTGTACCATCTTTTCCACCTAACCATTTTGTATTTGACTGCCTCAAGACCTGATATTACATTTGCTGTGAGTGCATGTTCAAGGCACCAAATCACTCCACTTACCTCTCACTTGAATGTTGTCAAAAAGATTTTTAAGTACCTAAAAGGCCAACCCAAATTAGGTCTTTGGTATCCCAAAAAGTCTCCATTTCAGCTAGCAGCTTATAGTGATAGTGACTATGCTAGTGCAAATTTGGATAGAAGATCCACAACTGGAGGTTGCCAATTCCTTGGAAGGAGACGGATTTCTTGGCAATGCAAGAAACAGACCATTGTTGCTACCTCTACCACTGAAGCAGAGTATGTTGCTGCTGCCAATTGTTGTGGACAGGTTCTATGGATTCAGAATCAGTTACTGGATTATGGGTATAACTTTATGAATACTACCATTTTCATTGACAATCAAAGTACAATTTGTATTGTTAAAAATCCAGTTTTTCATAATAGAACCAAACATATTGAAATCAGGCACCACTTTATCAGGGATGCTTATGAGAAACATTTAATTAAAGTGGTAAAAATTCACACAGATGAGAATGTGGCAGACTTGTTAACTAAAGCATTTGATGGACCAAGGTTTCAATATTTGGTGGTCCATATTGGAATGCTTAACCCTTAACTGCAAAGTTTAAGGGGAGGCATAAGCCTCAGGGGAGGATTGTGAGTGTAAACTTTGTAGATGTGTATAATTTGTATACTTTTTGAGTTTTAACACTAACCCACTAATCTTTTTGCAAGTTGTTTGGTGTATTTGCATGTTTTATGTCTATTTTGCAGATGTTCTGAGATTGTAAGTTGTATGTTAAAGTCATCAAGAGCTGTAGTCAAGGGAATGTGGTTAAGTGTGCTGAACATGATTGCTACTGAACAGTTGATTATGCTGAAGGTCTTACACAGTTGATTAATAAAGAAGATCTTTTCATTCATTCAAAGAAACAAGTTACAGCCTACATTCAAAGTTCCAACTGAATTACAATGACCTTTCCTAAACAGTTGCCTAATTGAGTACTACTAGCTTCAATCACTTATTACATTACTTGAGGCTATGACAAGTACAATGATGAAGCTGAAGATGAAAATGGAAAAAGAAGAGAAGGAAGACTGTGAAGATGCTCAAGTACCAAAGTCAAGAAAATACTCAAGAACTTTGGTCCATGGAAACATTCCTCAATCATCTACTTCAGCTTCTCCTTTCCCTTACGTATAATCTCTACCTTCTTGCTCTGTCCGATGTGCTCTTGTGAAGTAAGATCAGGTCCTGGAGCAGGAAGATCCAACACCTCATTTTGTGATGTTGGAAGAGATGGATCTCTCTGACTTGATCTTGGTTGGGATCTCTCTGGTGTGGAAGGAGGAAGAAAGGTTGGATCTTCATTTTCTTCCTCTGAAGAGTCTTCATCAGAGGTACAGATGAAAGGAGAGACAGGCTCTCTCTCAGCAGGAATGGGTACATGGCTTGGTTCACCCTTCCTATGAGCATTCTATTGTCTTTCTTGTGCATCCCATCGTCTCTCCAGTTCTCTTTCATAGTCAGAATCATCAAGCTCCCATGGATATGGTGGTAAATTTTCTTCTGATGATGGAGAAGAGGAATTTTGATCTGAGGTTTCTGGGTTTGATGACATGGTTTTTTTTGTGGTGAATTGGGTTTTAATTGGGAAATTAGGGTTTGAAAGATGATTTGGGGTAAATTGGTGACTGAGATGTGTTATTTGGGGGTGATTACATAAGCCAAGTTTAGGCGTTACGATAATTAATGCGAGTTGGGTGGCACAGTAAAATCAAGATATTCACCGAAGATCTTTTTACATTTGCTTTGTTTCTGCTGATGTTGACCATTCCTCAGTAGATTTGACTTTCATTTCTGCTGAAGGGTAATTTTGAAATTGGAAGTTTTTGAATTACACGTCAGACTCGGTCAATAATTAGTTCCGATAATTTTGACCACGATTGGGGAACTTCCAAATATAACCCACTGTGCATATCTCTTCCTAAACAAAATTATTCACCTATCATTCCACTTAAACCCATTATTCTCTGTGTAATTCATAACCGTCTCACGCAAGATTGTTCAAATGGCACAACTTGAATTGAATGGAGATCATAACAAGTATGCTGTTCTGAAAAAGGCAAAGGGACATGAAGAATTCGATTTAATGGTGGAGTTTCTACAAAGGTCAAAGATTCATTATGCTTTGACACATAGTCCCAATCTGGTTTATGAATCAATGGTGAAGCAATTTTGGGCATCTACTGCCAAAAGATCTGACACAGAGATTGTAGCTAGGATTGATGGTGTAGAGTATGTGGTGACAGAAGGTTTGATTAGGACAAAGCTTCAGTTGGATGATGAGAATGGTGTGTATCATTCCAACACTGCAGAGATTCTTGCTGGGTTAAGGGAAGCTGGATATCAAAGTACTGATACATCTAAGTGGCACAAGAATCAATTTTGTCCTAAGTGGAGGTATTTGGTGCATCTGCTGCTCCAATGTATAAGCAACAAATGTGGTGGATGGAACCAATTCTCTCTACAATTGGGCTGTGGTATTGTTTGTCTTTCTAAGGGTCTAACGTATAATTTTTCTAGGTTTATTTTTGATAATATGCTGGAAAATATTGATAAACAACAGCATAAGTTTTTAATGTACCCTAGATTCTTACAAATAATTTTAGACATAACCACTGAAGATAGAACCCATGTGCCTATTAAAAGTCTTGGTTCTAAGTTGTTTGCCTCAATGAAAACTAATTATACTGGGGAACATCACCCGATGTTAGAAGCTATGTTGCCACATGGCAATGATAATGTAGTTGAGGGTGATGATGTTGGTAATGTGCCTGCTCATAATGCTGCTGATGATGGTAATCCATCATCGTCTGGTGTTGCTGCTGATGGTAATCCTTCAGTGGTAATTGAGGAAGAGCCAGCTACAACTGCTGAACCATTACCTATTTCTACTGACTTACCACCACCTACCCCTGTACATATGTTACCTAGTCCTACCATTTCACCATCTCAGGATGCTCCAGTTGAGCAAATTCATGAGTTTGAAGATAACTTTCAACCTCTTGAACCTGAGTTAACTAGACAACCTACACCCAGTCCTATAAGAGAGCCAATTAATGAAGGCTTTCCTAATGTTGTACATAAGTCTGTTTCTCCTGCTGAGTTCAATGAAGCTCCACTTACCACTGAGCAATCAACTGGTAGAGTAGAGGACCCAATTACTCTTACTTTTGTATATGATTCACTTTCCAGGTACATGAAAATGACTGATGATCTCCACAAGGAACTTGCTGATACCAAGACTACTCTTGGTAATGAAATTGAAAGTTTGAAAAGTAAGGTTCAAGATTTGGAGGCACAGCTGAATCAGCAGAAGCAAAGTAAGGATGGATTGGATACTACTGAAGTTGCTCAGGAAGCAAATTTGGATTCTCTTGAAATTCTAGCTGAAGTTGCTAGACAGTCTCATGTTGTTCCTCCTAAAGCTGCTGAAGTACCTAAATCTAAACCACAAATACTATTCAGTAGAAGAAGAAGTACAAGACAGTATTTGGCTAGGAAAGCTGCTGAATCTTCCAAAGTATCTAGTGGTGATGATGATGTGCTCATGACTGAAGCTACTGATATACTTCATGAGAAACAATCACTAAGTGGTGTTGCTGCTGACAAATCTGCTGATAAAGGGAATACATCAGGAGAAGCATTCTTTGTAGCAGGGAAAGAATATTTGAATTCCCCTGTTCATAATTCATCTGAGAATCAACAAATTTCTCCTGATAGAGAGGTTCAAGAATTACATGATGAACATATGGAAGATTTGAATGTTCCTCATGATAATCTTGCTGAAGGAATAGATGTGGCTTTGGATGAGCTTGTTACAGCTGAAGACAGAGCTACACAAGAAAAACTCTTCCAAGAATGGGAAGATTATAAGAAGAGTACTAATATGGCTGAGGCACAGCAAGCCAAGTTTGATGTAGCATACCAGTCTGCCACTCAAGGATATGTTTCTACTTTGCCTATTGAAAGACAAAGAAAATTGGATGCTGCTGTACAAGAGTTTGATGAGTCAGATTGGCTGCATATTGGTCAACGAGTGCTTGCTACTACTGATTTAGCTACAGACATTCTTGGTAAAAGGGTGGAGAAGCAGGACTGGGCGTCTGGTTTTGCAGGTTTGGTTATCAACTTACCTGATGTTGACTATTCCATCATAAAGTTGGCTAGTCCAAAGGGTACAACTTTGGTAAAGACACATCAAATATGTTGATAGCTGTAATGGTTTGCTCAAAACCATAGGGTTTTCAACTCACCCATGCTTTGTTGCTGAGTAGTTGAAATGGTTGTCAATTGACCATTGATTTTTCCTTTATGGATTCCAAATAATTGGCTAGCCCACATGTATATGGCTTGTGGTAAAGGCAGTGGAAAACCATATTTGGTAATCATTTAACCAAGATGATTTTCATCCAAATAATTGGCTAGTCCTGAGCAAACGGCTATAGGTAAAGACATCTCAAATCCGTTTATAGCCGATGATTTGCTAAAAATCATGTGGTTATCAGTGCACCTTAGAACACTTGGCTACTCCAGTAGTGATGGCTATTGGTGAAGAGACATCAAATCCATTATTATGATTCACCTCTCACAGGAGTTAACACACCTGGAAGTGATGAGAATAGTATGAAACTTATTTGTTTTGATGTACATTTAGTCATTTGTTGCTGCAAAGAATGGAGCTTTCAAGTCTTATTTGCTGATCATAGAGATTCTGCTGAAGATGATTCTTTGCTGGTGCTATATTATTACAATCCTCTTGGTATGTTATTTCGAAGATCTATCAAGAATCTTGAACTTAACCAGGTCAAATTCAAGATTAGGGGAGGATTGTTGGGAATTCTGTTATGTAAGAATTCTGCTGACTGTTTCTGCTGAAGGTTACTGCTGAAGAGCTGGTTCCTGCTGAAGCAGTGTATCTGCTGAAGACTAGTTTCAGTATTATTAGTTTCTGCGGATATAGTATTTCCGTATTTTATGTATTATAGTTTGGATATGCATGAGTTTATTTAGGAAGTGATAATGCATATCTTTTAGAAGTTTTAGAATATACGTTTCTTGAGAAACGGTTTAGGGTTCCTTGTGTATAAAAGGAACACACGATTATGTATTGAATTACGTTTTTAGAAAACACTTTCATTATTATTAAAAAGATCCATAGAGGATCAAGAGTTCTTAGTATTAAACTTGTGTTTGTTTCCGCTTTATAATACAAGTTACATAGATTGTCTATTAGTGTGTTTTTGATTACATTAACATAGCTAACGATTCTAGAGTGCTCAAGAAGATCTATCAAGGTCTTATAGTTCAACAAGTGGTATCAGAGCCTCGAGAGAGTCTCTGCTTTACTAAGAAACACAAATCTTACACTTTAAGAATCCATACCAATCAAGAAACATGCCTGGATCTGATGATGAAGTTGACACAACCCAAAACCTTAACACCACTTCTCTTCAACAACTCAACCTCTCCAACAGTAATGCTAAGTTTCCGTACTTGAAGAATGCTGAAGATTCTCATCTGTGGTCCATGAAAATGCAGAACTGGATCACAAACATAGACTGGAATCTTTCGGAGATCGTCAAAAAGGGGAATAGCCTGAAGAAGCATGTTAAAGATGCTGATGGGATTGTTACAATTCTAGGTCCCAAAATTGCTGAAGAGATTCTGGCTGTGCAGAGGGAGAGTAATGTAAGAACAATTCTGCTCCAAGCTATACCAGATGACCACATGGGTGACTTCCACTTCATGGAGGATGCCAAGGACATCTGGATGGCAATAAAGGCTAGATTTGGTGGGAATGAGGAATCAAGAAGGTTGAAGAAGTCAATGCTGAAGCAGCAGTTCCAAGAGTTTCAGATATCTGAGGAAGAGGGAATCCATAAAGGCTATGACAGGTTTCACCGGATCTTAAGTCAACTAAATCAGCTGAAGGCTAGACCTGACAATGAGGACTGCAATGCTAAGTTCCTGAGATCTTTGCCACCATCTTGGTTGCAAGTCAGTATTGCTCTCAAAACAAAGGGTGGATTGGACTTAATCACTTTTGATGACCTCTACAACAAGCTCAAATCTCTTGAGCCTGATGTTAGAAGTCCAATTCGTCCATCCACTCACTCAGCCTTTGTCAGCACCACCACAAAACCTGTGCATAATGCCTCAAGCTCTTATTCATCAGGAGCATCTTCTCAAACCCAAACTTAATCTGCTCCTAAATCAAAATCCAGTAGTGTGTTGGATGACATTGTTCACTCATTTGTGGCTGAATATGAACATCAGCAGTTTCTTGCTTATGAGGATTTTGAACAGGTGGATCCTTTGGAGATGGAGGAGATGCACTTGAAATGGCAGCTTGCAATGATCTCCATGAACATTAAGAGGTTTGAAACCAAGTCTGGAAGGAATTTTGGTTTTAATGGAAGAGAGGCAGCAAGGTTTGATAGAAGGAAGGTTAAATGCTACACTTGTGGTCAATACTTCACATTCTACACAAAGCTTAATCTGTGACATTTCAAAAATTTCATGTCATTATTTTACTATTTACAATTACTAATTATCTTATTTTAAGTAAATTAGATTTACCGATAGAGTTTAACCGCGTACGTCGTGACACGCACCCGTAATTTAGTTTTTCTTTCTGGACTTATTTTATAATAAATTATAATCATTATTACTCATATTTCATTTTTAAACTTTTCTTTTGAACTCATTTGATTTGAAAACGATAAATTATCTCGCAATAAGTGAAAAACTACACACAGCGCGTACTGACATGATAATAATTAATTTTATATTTAATTATCATAAATTATTTTAATAAACATATTAAAATAAGTTATTTATTATTTTATAAAAACGTTTTCTATAAATGCAAATTTTCGGGTTTCATGAGCTCAATACTATAAATCTTATTTCCCGACTTGTATTTGTTACATGTCAACTTAAATTATGGGCGTATAACAACGTAGCCCATCGTATTTTTAAACTGGATTATCTTGTATTCAAATGATTACTTATTAAACTCTATGGATTCACTCAACTTTATGTTGACTTTTTAGCATGTATTTTCTCAGGTATTATTTGCTAGCTGAGCATTGGGAGCAATCGGAGTCGCGTAGATATCAAACATTGAAAGACTTGTTTTCTACACATTCAATAACCTTTTATCTTTAAAATATACATATGTGTCATGTTTAACTCTTGTAACTTAAGTTTTAAATAGAAATTGTTGGGACCTTTGTACTCTGATTTATCAAATCGAATGTGACATTTTATAAACGTGTCTTTTGAGGTCGTTTTATGTAACTTTTATGTATGAACTAGGAAGTGACACCCAAATTGGTATTCCGCTGCGTTGTAAATTTTGGGGGTGTCACAGAAATGGTATCAGAGCATTAGTTATAGCGAATTTGGTCATTTTCAAAACCTAAACTATAACTGTTTTTCGAATTTTTTTTTAAGTCTTTCACCATTGTTCGATATCCGCGCACGCTTGCTCCCAGGTAACTTATATGCTCTATTTTGCATCCATACTTCTATTATATGACTAATGAATATATCCCCTAGTCATGATTTCGCTCTCTCATGCCTATCTTATGATGTTATACTTTTTACTTTTTATCCGTCGGTTATTTATACGCTGACCACTCCGATTATCGCGTACTTCGTGTTTTCTTATTTTCTCCCTCGAACGTCGATACTAGTATTGTATGAGGATACTCGTACATATATGTGTTACTCTCTTCTCAAATTCTTACGCATGTGTATAGTATTATGATATGTATTAATGAGTTCGTTTACTTTAACGTTTTATAAACGATTCGGTGACCTCCGAAACATTTTTGCTACTTTACTTTATTTTCTTTTGATAATATTGACATTCGGTGTACTTTGTCAATTCCACTAGTTATTTTATTGTTCAACTCTGAGTGTGAACATTCTCCTTATGCCTTTGAATCGTGTATGTTGTTTTCGTTATCGATTGTTTTAAAATCTTCCAATTGATGGGAGTACGACCTTAACTTGTCATCTCAAATCGTTTCATCCTTTGGCACTTACCTATCTGAATGCGATTGACTAATGTCATATTATTATTCTCATTACTTCTTCTTATGATTTTGATAAATCATGTCGTTAATTAGACATCCTTTTATTTATTGTAACACTTGATCTTGTTGTATATATTTTTTTGTGATGTACATACTTAAGTAGGATGATTTATAATCGTCTTATTGAAATGAATTGGGACGCTTCTTCATTTGAATAAGGAAATTATAAACCGCCGAACCATAAATTCATAAATCTTTACTTACATGGATTGAGACGCCTCTTGATGTAAGTGACGAGTTATGAATGAGTGGGCTTATGTGTATTTACCATAGCGTGTGTACGAATCATTCTTTGGGCTATGAACTCCTCTCGACTCGTAATTTGTTATGTGGATTTTTCCGATTTTGTATCGACCATCGCGAGCTTGATAAGCTAATAATAATGTACTATTATTCGCTTCCACGAATTGACGACTTGATAAATTCCTTATCTCTTATTGTCTTATCACCAACACTTTTATTCAATCCTTTCCTTTAAGGACCCTCACGGCATTCAATTCATCCCCTCATATCATCGCTTACACATTAGGTGATTTCTATCACTTATTCTATCTTCGTTGCTATCCTGTTACCTTGTCAAAATCCCGAGCACAAAATGCATTAAGCACCTCCATGGGCTTCTCTAAAAAAAAAAAAAAAAAAAAAAAAAAAAAATAATTATGCATCTTCATGAAAATTTTACAAATATTTCACATGTGTTTAAATTACCAAAATGACCTTCTTAAGTTAAAGAGTCGGTTCTAACTACCCTCATTTTTAAAAACCATAACTTATATTTATAATGACACCATGCCCTATCTTTCAAATTACATGTTTTATACATCATATTTTAATCACGTCTTAAGGATATGACTGATTTAAACTTCGTTTTAACTAATTATTCCCAAAGATTTGAAAATAGACCTTCTACAATCACAACCATAAACCCGAGTTTCAACATGTTTTTTTTTTTTTTTTTTTTTTTTTTTTTTTTTTTACATGCATCCATCCTAAAAATCTTTAAAACGACAAAAAATGATTAAGAAGAATTGAGCGCCGGGACGTCGCTCTGTTAAGGGGTACGTGCTATGACATTTCAAAAATTTCATGTCATTATTTTACTATTTACAATTACTAATTATCGTATTTTAAGTAAATTAGATTTACCGATAGAGTTTAACCGCGTACGTCGTGACACGCACCCGTAATTTAGTTTTTCTTTCCGGACTTATTTTATAATAAATTATAATCATTATTACTCATATTTCATTTTTAAACTTTTCTTTTGAACTCATTTGATTTGAAAACGATAAATTATCTCGCAATAAGTGAAAAACTACACACAGCGCGTACTGACATGATAATAATTAATTTTATATTTAATTATCATAAATTATTTTAATAAACATATTAAAATAAGTTATTTATTATTTTATAAAAACGTTTTCTATAAATGCAAATTTTCGGGTTTCATGAGCTCAATACTATAAATCTTATTTCCCGACTTGTATTTGTTACATGTCAACTTAAATTATGGGCGTATAACAATGTAGCCCATCGTATTTTTAAACTGGATTATCTTGTATTCAAATGATTACTTATTAAACTCTATGGATTCACTCAACTTTATGTTGACTTTTTAGCATGTATTTTCTCAGGTATTATTTGCTAGCTGAGCATTGGGAGCAATCGGAGTCGCGTGGATATCAAACATTGAAAGACTTGTTTTCTACACATTCAATAACCTTTTATCTTTAAAATATACATATGTGTCATGTTTAACTCTTGTAACTTAAGTTTTAAATAGAAATTGTTGGGACCTTTGTACTCTGATTTATCAAATCGAATGTGACATTTTATTAAACGTGTCTTTTGAGGTCGTTTTATGTAATTTTTGTGTATGAACTAGGAAGTGACACCCAAATTGGTATTCCGCTGCGTTGTAAATTTTGGGGGTGTCACATAATCAATGTGAATGCTTCTGATGCTTCATTTATCAGAGAAGGATCCCCTGATGATTGGCCTGAGGTAACTAGAGATGTTTTGGTTCACTGGGAGTTAACTGAAAATGGTCAAGTTAATACCATTTATAGATTGGATAAAACTTCTATATCCTTTACATTTCTTCAAGACATTTTACATCTTGTTGATCATGAGGTTTTGGTCACTCTAAATGATTTGGTGCACAAGTATTATGCAAATCATACTCCTTCAGGGTCTGGATTGTATTTATTGGGTGATCTTAGAGTGTTGTTTGACTCTTCTACTCCCACTGGTGTTAGTTATGACATATGGAAAAATAATCAGAGATGGAAAGTTCAGAGTTGGAAGTTCTATCCTATGCCTTATGTTCATGTTTTGGAAACTACAACTAGTCTAAGGCTGATTATGGATCTTGGTAAAAGATACCCTCTGAAGGTGTCTCTGATGGAGAAAATGCTGCAACATAAGTTGGAGATTCCTCCTAATCCAGTTGGGAATGCAAGATTGTTTGCTGAATCTTTGGTGAAAGTCTTCAAACAAAGGATTAAGACTTCCAGAGCAGCTTCTATTTAAGGGTATAATGTTGTATATTTATTTTTTCTTATTTTAGTATTAAAAAAAAAGAAAAAAGAAAAAAAAAAAACTAACAGTTTGTTGTATAGTATTGTGTCTATTGTTTGCAGGTTTGGTTATCAACTTACCTGATGTTGACTATTCCATCATAAAGTTGGCTAGTCCAAAGGGTACAACTTTGGTAAAGACACATCAAATCTGTTGATAGCTGTAATGGTTTGCTCAAAACCATAGGGTTTTCAACTCACCCATGCTTTGTTGCTGAGTAGTTGAAATGGTTGTCAATTGACCATGGATTTTTCCTTTATGGATTCCAAATAATTGGCTAGCCCACATGTATATGGCTTGTGGTAAAGGCAGTGGAAAACCATATTTGGTAATCAGTTAACCAAGATGATTTTCATCCAAATAATTGGCTAGTTCTGAGCAAACGGCTACAGGTAAAGACATCTCAAATCCGTTTATAGCTGATGATTTGCTAAAAATCATGTGGTTATCAGTGTACCTTAGAACACTTGGCTACTCCAGTAGTGATGGCTATTGGTAAAGAGACATCAAATCCATTATTTTCAGTGATTCACCTCTCACAGGAGTTAACACACCTGGAAGTGATGAGAATAGTATGAAACTTATTTGTTTTGATGTACATTAATTCATTTGTTGCTGCAAAGAATGGAGCTTTCAAGTCTTATTTGCTGATCATAGAGATTCTGCTGAAGATGATTCTTTGCTGGTGCTATATTATTACAATCCTCTTGGTATGTTATTTCGAAGATCTATCAAGAATCTTGAACTTAACCAGGTCAAATTCAAGATTAGGGGAGGATTGTTGGGAATTTTGTTATGTAAGAATTCTGCTGACTATTTCTGCTGAAGGTTACTGCTGAAGAGCTGGTTCCTGCTGAAGCAGTGTATCTGCTGAAGACTAGTTTCAGCATTATTAGTTTCTGCGGATATAGTATTTCCGTATTTTATGTATTATAGTTTGGATATGCATGAGTTTATTTTAATCTTTTTGAAAGTTGTTTGGCGTATTTGCAAGTTTTATGTCTGTTTTGCAGATGTTCTGAGATTGTAAGTTGTATGTTAAAGTCATCAAGAGCTGTAGTCAAGGGAATGTGGTCAAGTGTGCTGAAAATGGTTTCTACTGAACAGTTGATTATGCTGAAGGTCTTACACAATTGATTAATAAAGATGATTTTTTCATTCATTCAAAGAAACAACTTACAGCTTACATTCAAAGTTCCAACTGAATTACAATGACCTTTCCTAAACAGTTGCCTAATTGAGTACTACTAGCTTCTATCACTTATTACATAATACTTGAGGCAATGACAAGTATAATGATGAAGCTGAAGATGAAAATGGAAAAAGAAGAGAAGGAAGACTGTGAAGATGCTCAACTACCAAAGTCAAGAAAATACTCAAGAACTTTGGTCTATGGCAACATTCCTCAATCATCTACTTAAGCTTCTCCTTTCCCTTACGTATAATCTCTGCCTTCTTGCTCTGTCCGATGTGCTCTTGTGAAGAAAGATCAGGTCCTGGAGCAGGAAGATCCAACACCTCATTTTGTGATGTTGGAAGAGATGGATCTCTCTTACTTGATCTTGGTTGGGATCTTTCTGGTGTGGAAGGAGGAAGAAAGGTTGGATCTTCATTTTCTTCCTCTGAAAAGTCTTCATCAAAGGTACAGATGAAAGGAGAGACAAGCTCTCTCTCAGCAGGAATAGGTACATGGCTTGGTTCACCCTTCCTATGAGCATTCCATTGTCTTTCTTGTGCATCCCATCGTCTCTCCAGTTCTCTTTCATAGTCAGAATCATCAAGCTCCCATGGATATGGTGGTAAATCTTCTTCTGATGATGGAGAAGAGGAATTTTGATCTGAGGTTTCCGGGTTTGATGACATGGTTTTTTGTGGTGAATTGGGTTTTAATTGGGAAATTAGGGTTTGAAAGATGATTTGGGGTAAATTGGTGACTGAGATGTGTTATTTGGGGGTGATTAAATAAGCCATGTTTAGGCGTTACGATAATTAATGCAAGTTGGGTGGCACAGTAAAATCAAGATATTCATTGAAGATCTTTTTACATTTGCTTGGTTTCTGCTGATGTTGACCATTCCTCAGCAGATTTGACTTTCATTTCTGCTAAAGGGTAATTTTGAAATTGGAAGTTTTTGAATTACACGTCAGACTCGGTCAATAATTAGTTCCGATAATTTTAACCACGATTGGGGAACTTCCAAATATAACCCACTTTGCATATCTCTTCCTAAACAAAATTATTCGCTTATCACTCCACTTAAACACATTATTCTCTATGTAATTCATAACCGTCTCACGCAAGATTATTCAAATGGCACAACTTGAATTGAAAGGAGATCATAACAAGTATGCTGTTCTGAAAAAGGCAAAGGGACATGAAACATTCGATTTAATGGTGGAGTTTCTACAAAGGTCAAAGATTCATTATGCTTTGACACATAGTCCCAATCTGGTTTGTGAATCAATGGTGAAGCAATTTTGGGCATCTGCTGCTAAAAGATCTGACACAGAGATTGTAGCTGAGATTGATGGTGTAGAATATGTGGGGCAGAAGGTTTGATTAGGACAAAGCTTCAGTTGGATGATGAGAATGGTGTGTATCATTCCAACACTGCAGAGATTCTTGCTGGGTTAAGGGAAGCTGGATATCAAAGTACTGATACATCTAAGTGGCACAAGAATCAATTTTGTCCTAAGTGGAGGTATTTGGTGCATCTGCTGCTCCAATGTATAAGCAACAAATGTGGTGGATGGAACCAATTCTCTCTACAATTGGGCTGTGGTATTGTTTGTCTTTCTAAGGGTCTAACGTATAATTTTTCTAGGTTTATTTTTGATAATATGCTGGAAAATATTGATAAACAACAACATAAGTTTTTAATGTACCCTAGATTCTTACAAATAATTTTAGACATAACCACTGAAGATAGAACCCATGTGCCTATTAAAAGTCTTGGTTCTAAGTTGTTTGCCTCAATGAAAACTAATTATACTGGGGAACATCACCCCTTGTTAGAAGCTATGTTGCCAGATGGCAATGATAATGTAGTTGAGGGTGATGATGTTGGTAATGTGCCTGCTCATAATGCTGCTGATGATGGTAATCCATCATCTTCTGGTGTTGCTGCTGAAGGTAATCCTTCAGTGGTAATTGAGGAAGAGCCAGCTACAACTGCTGAACCATTACCTATTTCTACTAACTTACCACCACCTACCCCTGTACATATGTCACCTAGTCCTACCATTTCACCATCTCAGGATGCTCCAGTTGAGCAAATTCATGAGTTTGAAGATAACTTTCAACCTCTTGAACCTGAGTTAACTAGCCTACCTACACCCAGTCCTATGAGAGAGCTAATTAATGAAGGCTTTCCTAATGTCGTACATGAGTCTGTTTCTCCTGCTGGGTTCAATGAAGCTCCACTTACCACTGAGCAATCAACTGGTAGAGCAGAGGACCCAATTACTCTTACTTTTGTATATGATTCACTTTGCAGGTACATGAAAATGACTGATGATCTCCAAAAGGAACTTGCTGATACCAAGACTACTCTTGGTAATGAAATTGAAAGTTTGAAAAGTAAGGTTCAAGATTTGGAGGCACAGCTGAATCAGCAGAAGCAAAGTAAGGATGTATTGGATACTACTGAAGTTGCTCAGGAAGCAAATTTGGATTCTCTTGAAATTCTAGCTGAAGTTGCTAGACAGTCTCATGTTGTTCCTCCTAAAGCTGCTGAAGTACCTAAATCTAAACCACAAATTCTATTCAGCTGAAGAAGAAGTACAAGACAGTATTTGGCTAGGAAAGCTGCTGAATCTTCCAAAGTATCTAGTGGTGATGATGATGTGCTCATGACTGAAGCTACTGATATACTTCAGGAGAAACAATCACCAAGTGGTGTTGCTGCTGACAAATCTGCTGATAAAGGGAATACATCAGGAGAAGCATTCTTTGTAGCAGGGAAAGAATATTTGAATTCCCCTATTCATAATTCATCTGAGAATCAACAAGTTTCTCCTGATAGAGAGGTTCAAGAATTACATGATGAACATATGGAAGATTTGAATGTTCCTCATGATAATCTTGCTGAAGGAACAGATGTGGCTTTGGATGAGCTTGTTACAGCTGAACACAGAGCTGCACAAGAAAAACTCTTCCAAGAATGGGAAGATTATAAGAAGAGTACTAATATGGCTGAGGCACAGCAAGCCAAGTTTGATGTAGCATACCAGTCTGCCACTCAAGGATATGTTTCTACTTTGCCTATTGAAATACAAAGAGAATTGGATGCTGCTGTACAAGAGTTTGATGAGTCAGATTGGCAGCATATTGGTCAACGAGTGCTTGCTACTCCTGATTTAGCTACAGACATTCTTGGTAAAAGGGTGGAGAAGCAGGACTGGGCGTCTGAAATTGTGAAAGTGCTGAAGTTGAAAAAGAATGTAGCAGATGAGTTAAAAGCTAAAGCTAAAAGAGATAAACCTATGACTCAAGCACAGCAGAGGGATTATATGAGAACTTATGTGAGAAGTCAAAGCAGTTCAATATATAATACTGCTTGGACTAAGAAACAAGTGTGGGGACTTCCATTTGACAAACTGGTTGCAATGTATAACAGGATCAAGGCTAGAAATGACAAAGATGGAATGGGTGCCTCTAAGAATATTCCTCTCCTCAATGCTGATGCTGGTTCATTAGTTAATATTCCTGTTGCTACTGAAAAGGTATCTTTACCTGATACTTCTGCTGATATACCACATGTTGCTGCTTCATCTTATGTGGATAAAGGTAAAGCTCAAGTGATAGCAGAAGATCCTCCATCTAGAAAGAGAATCAGGAGACAACAGGAGGAGAAAAGATTGGGTGAAGAGGCTGCTAAGAAGTTAGATGAGGAACAAAAACTTGCAAGATTTCATGAGCTTAAGGTAAGAGAAGTTGAAGTTCAAGCTGCTAGAGCCAAACAGATGAGGAAGGCTATGGATGAACAATATGCATCAGCTGCACTTGAATCTTCTCAGGATTCTACTGATGAATAAATGGATAATCCATCAGTGGAAACTGATGCTGCAGAAAGTGTATCTGCTGAAGCTGAAGTTCCTGATGCATCTTCTCTACCTCATGCTGCTATTTATGTTCCTGGAAGAAGAGTAAAGAGGATGGCTAAAGTCAGAACTTCACATTCTATACAAAGCTTAATCAATGTGAATGTTTCTGATGCTTCATTTATCAGAGAAGGATCCCCTGATGATTGGCCTGAGGTAACTAGAGATGTTTTGGTTCACTGGGAGTTAACTGAAAATGGTCAAGTTAATACCATTTATAGATTGGATAAAACTTCTATATCCTTTACATTTCTTCAAGACATTTTACATCTTGTTGATCATGAGGATTTGGTCACTCTAAATGATTTGGTGCACAAGTATTATGCAAATCATACTCCTACAGGGTCTGGATTGTATTTATTGGGTGATCTTAGAGTGTTGTTTGATTCTTCTACTCCCACTGGTGTTAGTTATGACATATGGAAAAATAATCAGAGATGGAAAGTTCAGAGTTGGAAGTTCTATCCTATGCCTTATGTTCATGTTTTGGAAACTACAACTGGTCTAAGGCTGATTATGGATCTTGGCAAAAGATACCCTCTGAAGGTGTCTCTGATGGATAAAATGCTGCAACATAAGTTGGAGATTCCTCCTAATCAAGTTGGGAATGCAAGATTGTTTGCTGAATCTTTGGTGAAAGTCTTCAAACAAAGAATTAAGACTTCCAAAGCAGCTTCTGTTTAAGGGTATAATGTTGTATATTTATTTTTTCTTATTTTAGTAAAAAAAAATAAAAATAAAAAATAATAATAAAAAACTAACAGTTTGTTGTATAGTATTGTGTCTATTGTTTGCAGGTTTGGATATCAACTTACCTGATGTTGACTATTCCATCATAAAGTTGGCTAGTCCAAAGGGTACAGCTTTGGTAAAGACACATCAAATCTGTTGATAGCTGTAATGGTTTGCTCAAAACCATAGGGTTTTCAACTCACCCATGCTTTGTTGCTGAGTAGTTGAAATGGTTGTCAATTGACCATTGATTTTTCCTTTATGGATTGATTGGCTCCAAACGGTCAACCTAAATTGACCAGGTGATGGTCAACAAGGTTAAACTGCCTAAGAATCAATCTCCGCGGAATATAGTGTTTCCCCGGGTCGTTATGTCCCGACGAGGTGTGATGGTTAATAAACGGGTTTGTCATTGGGTGAATCTGGACGGGAAAGGGGTTTGTGATTGATTACACTACTGATTTGTATAATGAAATAGCTTAAATAAGCTATATGAATAAGACGGGAAAGTTAGAAAAACCAGAAACGATTTAAACCTAAAAACGCGTACGTTCACGTTGTAAACGTACAAATTAAAACGTGAAAACTGAAACCTGAAAACCCCCAGGGGGTGAAAATGAATTTTTTACAAACTTAAAGGTAAAAGAAAATTTTTAGAAAAATAAAATAAATTTCTACACTAATTCATTATTTAATATTAATTAAATACTAATTAAAACTAATTATTAATATTTAAAATACTTAAATACAATATAATATTAATTAAATACTAGAAAAATAAAAATAAGATTTCTAAAATTATAAATTAACTAAAAACAAGTTTTAAAAATAAAAATATGTATTTTTTGTCTTTTTGTGATTTTTCTATTAATTAAATACTAATTAATTACTAATTACCTAATTAAACTATTTTAAATTAAGAAAAATAGAAAATGAACAGTAAAAATTCTAGAAAAATTTCTAAAATTATATTATATTATATAAAAGCTAGGAAAAATATAAAAACGAGGTCTTACTTAATAAAAATTAATTATGCTATTTAAAATTTAATTATTAATTAATTACTAATAAAACTAATATTAATTCTAATAAATACTAAATGATAAAATAAAAATCTGATAAAATTACTATAAATAATTTAATATAATAGGAATTTAAGAAAAATATAAAAAAGCTAAGTTCCTAATAAAAATATAAAAATGAAAATTAAAATTTAAATAAAATTAAATAGAAACTATCACTTATCATTAAAATTGTTTTTCTGGAATTTTTCTTTTACCAACCTATTTTATAACTAAAAATGAAAAACTTTTATAAAAACAAAAGTTGTGGAACTCAAAAATAAGCAAAACAAGAGCTTATATGTGTGACAGTTGACTATGGTTGACCAAACAAGGAAATGAGTTAAAATTGGCTTAAGTGGGACCCACAAGGGTAAAATCAGGTTCTAGTGAGTTAAGGAAACATGTTTAGGCTAGAAAAAGCACATGGGACCATTGGATAAGCCAATAAGCCAACAATAAGCACATCCAAAATCCAAAAGCAACTCAGAAATGGGACAGAAATTTGGGCTTGATTCAAGTGGGGTCCACAGGGTTGTAGGTCAAACCAAGGGTCAAAATCCAAAGCCTACCAGGAGGGGGGTTGAGGGGATCAAAAATTGGGCATTTTGGAACACTGTAGAGGTCAGAAACCAACCACCAAATGTGGTGGTGGTGATGGTGGTTCTGCTGTGCAGGGGAGCAGACAGCCCTGCAGCCCTCTTTGGAGGGTTGTGGGTCCCAGGGAAAAAATTAAAAAAATTAAAGGATGATGGGACAATGGAGTTGAGGTGGTAGAAAACAAGACCTGAAAGTTTTAAGTCCTAGATCTAAGTAGAAAAATCACAAAAATTCTTGGAGTTTTTGGAAAAAACTGAACAATAGGAATTTTGACTTTTGAACTAAGCTTGAAATGTTGACTAAATTGAGTTTCTAATGCTTCCTAATGGTTTAATATGTTGTAATAAACTATAATGAGGCCAAATTAAGATCAAGGAACATGTTTTTAACCCAAATGGTGAAAATGGGGTACCAACAAATTCAACAGTGAACTGTTGTGGGCATTACATTGAGATTTTGACTTTTATGAACTAAACTTACCAATTTATTGAATCTAATATCCTACTACAACCTAAAGTGTCTCAGGGAAACAACAATTATCAAGTAAATCACCCTGGTGTACCCTGAACAAACATAAGCCAAACACCCCCTTAACTACAAACTGCTTTTGGTTTTCAAAACCTAGAGTAGATCTAAACTATAACACTGAATCAAAGGACTTAATTATGACATAGTGGACTGATTTAAGCAATAAGATACCAATTTTGACAATAAAATCCTAAGAATCATACATATGCTGTTTTGACTGAGAGATCCACAAACTAAGCAACCATGAAATTTAGTGAACAAGCAAGATGCATTACTCAAGAACTTTACCAACATACACTAAATAAAGATAAATAAGCAAGGATAAGCAGATTTAACTATCTCTACAGTAAATAAGCTAAATTGAAATAAAAGGCTTACAAATTTATTCGTACTGAGAACAATGGAACCAAGGACTATGAACCACCCTATCAGCTTCCAAATAAGCTACTAAACCATTTCAAGCCCAAAGGTTATCCTACTCAGCTTCCTTCTTCCTTTTTCTTGGATTTTTTTATTTTCTATTTATTTTTCTCTTATTTTTGGTATATTTTTGAGTTTAAAACTAAACTTGTTTTAAATGGATTGAAAACTTTGACAATCTTTTAAATAAGCTTAAATAAGCTTAAACAATCAGAATGCAACAAGTTTTAACTCATAACACACAATTTGGATTTTTTAATAAAAATGGTGAAAACTGGATATATATAAGATAACTAAAATTGATGATTCAAATAGTTCACAATTACACTAAAAATGTAAATTACGCCCTTCTAAACTGAAAGTTACAACAGAAAAGTAAGTTTAAACTAAATTCGACAATAATGCTTAAACTACAACTATTCTACTGCTATCTACTAACTGAAGCTTCACTTTTTCTTTACTTTTATAGCTCCCAGGGAGTTTCTCTTTCCTTCCCACACTTGATCTCAGCCATTGGATGGTTTGGTTTAATCTCAGCCCTTCAAACAAATTTTTGGCGGGAAATGGGATTTTGGCAGTTGAGGATTGCTTGGAGTGTTTTGAGGGTAATAAATGTGGTTTGGAGTTATTGGTGAGCTGGGGGAACAATATATGGGAGGTCTAAGGAGCAGAGGAGGGGGGAGGTTGAGTGTGTAAGGTGTGTAGCAGGCCAAGTGGAAGGGAAGGGGTGAGGTGGATGGTCAAAGGGTTGACTGGGTGGGATTTATTTAAAACGGGGGGGTTTTATTTTATGGAGTGGGCTGGGGTTTGTATGGTTTGGGCTTGGGGTGAAATAAGGGTGATGGGTGGGCTTTTGGTTTGGTTTGTTGTTGGGTTAAATAACAAAGGGTACGTATGGTTTGTAACTTTAATTCAAAAGGACCATTTTTGTAATTTACCAAAGTTGAGGGCCCTGAAATGTAACTTTCAAAATTTTATCACAAGGAATATTAATGCCACATGTGAATATTAGAAGGGCCAAAGTCACAATTTTCCAAAGTTTTAAACCCCGAGGTCCATTTTTGTCATTTTTGAAAGTTTAGGGGTCCTTTTTGCCAATCTGTGAAAAACTTTTATCCAAGGACCAATATTGAATATTTTTGAATTTTCAAGGACTAAAAATGATTTTTCATCCAAAAATATCCCACCAGCGACCAATTATGTCAATTACTGAAACTCCAGGGACTAAATTGCAATTTTCCAAAACTTTTGAGAATTTTCACCAAAGGACTAAATATGACAACTTATGATTTCAAAAGGACCTTTGGTGACAATTTTCCATATTTTGAATATCCAGGGACTAGTTTTGACAATTTATGAAAGTTGAGGGACTGAAACTGCCAATTATGCAAACTTTGTACGTTTTTCATTTGTTTTTACTCATTTTGCATCTAAAACATATAAAACACAATTTTGAAATATTTTTAGTATTTTGATGCATTTCTGAGTGTTTTTGTATGTTTTGCAGTTCAGATTAGATAAAAAATGATGAGTGTTTGAGCACTCATTAATCCCCACACTAAACTATTGCTAGTCCCTAGCAATAAACTGTTTTGAAAACTCAATGGATTTTAAACTCTTTACCAAAAGCCATCACTTCTGGAGTAGCCAGATGTAAGAACTGTGGCACACCTGATAACCGTGTGATTTTGAGCAAACCACCAGCTGTCAACGGATTTGATTAGTCTTTACCAAAAGCCGTTTACTTCTGGACTAGCCAACTCTTGATGGAATAGTCAACATCTTGGTGAGCTGATTACCAATTATGGATTTTCCACGGCCTTTACCACAAGTCATAATCTTGCGGGCTAGCCAACTCATTCGCTTTATGGGATATGGCGAGTTGATGTACCATACAATTTTGGGCAAATTGCAAGCCGTAAACGGATTTGAGATGTCTTTACCAAGAGCCGTTTGCTCCTGGACTAGCCAATCCCTTTTGTCAGTTAGACAAGGCGGACTGATAACCACAAAAATTTTGAAGCACCAGTGAAAATTTTTTGAAATTTTGGCTAAAAACGGGGGTATAAGATAGTAAAATGTGATAAAATTCGCTAGAATAGCGAATACCCCCCCACACTTAGAATGAATATTGTCCTCAATATTCAAAGTCCCGGCTATTATGCCGACTCTTTGAACGTAAAAGGGCAACATTATAAGCTAAGCGTGGAAAATACCAATTTGTTTTTCACTTCATAAGTAACCACAGTGGGGTGACTCCCCCACACTTAGGGTGAAAACCCTATAAGTATGCTACTGTTTTGTTTACCGAGTCGCTAGCTTGACTCGACCCCGAATTCATTTGTCCTTGGGGAAGCATGATGTGGAAGAAACAATCTCAATCGGACTTTCATTCAAGATGTTTGGACAAACATTTGAAGCACGTGAAAGTTCCACACCGATGAGATATAATCCCGGCTGAAGATAATGATACATGAAAATGCCGGGATCAAAGATGGTATCTTCATTCCCGAAGGAGTGAAGAAGAGAAGAAGTCACCTTATAGGTGAAGAAAAGGAAGAAAACCATGATGAAAATCATGATTTGATTTTCTTCCTCGAGGGCAGGCTCATTAGCCTGAATTTGGAATTCAAAGGTTAAGCTCGTAAATATCCCGGGAGGGTGGGTGGGAATTTGCAAATTCTCATGATTGAGTGCATCTCCTCCCGGGCTATCAAACTCCGGAGGAGTCATGATATGATGAGTGAGTTCACCGGAGAACTCCTCATGAAGAGAATTATTCACAAGATGTGAATTTGTGAACTCATGTTCCGAAATAGACTCATCACAATCCTCATTCCGAATACTAAAGATTGGATTATCAGAAATCAAGGTGAATTCAGATTTGAATTCAAATATAGGATTGGTGAGAGTAGTATTGAATGCTTCGGGAACAAAGTGATTATTATTCTCTATTGGACTGCTGGGATCAGAAGTGAGTGGTGGATCATGATATAGGAGACTTTCAATTTCTCCCAGATCGGCATCGAAGTCAAGGAGACCATCATCACCTTCCAATGAAAGTGGATTGATGTGAGTAAGTTCATCGGCGAACTCCTCAAGAAGATGATCAGCATCAGTTTGTGGAACTGATGCCTCAACATACTCGATGTCTCCATGAGATGTACAATCATCATTAAAATCTGAGAAAGTCTCAAAATGATCGTTTGAACACTCAATAGGGGAAGGAAGATCACACATATGCTCAAGAATTCCCTGTGACTCTCTTGGGATTGGGACAAGGTTCTCAACACTAGACTTTATTAATTCATCCGATTCCTTATTAGGAACAGTGCTAAGATGCTCATCCCCCATGTTTAGAGAGTGAGTGTGAACTTCGGGTGTGAGAGCAGTTGTTTGAGATGGAATCTCAACTGCTGGGATATCAACTGATGAACTTGATGAAGTTTTATAAAATTGAAGAATATCAAGTGTATCTTCATCATCACTGTCATCAGGAATAAAACGAAACTGAGAGCTAGATCTGGCTGCTTTTTCTTTTGCAATGGATTCCCTCACAGATTTTTCATAGGCATCTTGGGAATTTATTCTAGCAGCCTGCTCTTCAGCCATCAATTCTTCCATGGATTTTTGATGAGTATGTCTTTGGTCAAAGTCTTTAACTAAACCCTTAAGTTCATCAACGATTTTCATCATATTTTGCATTTCTGGAAGAAGTGCTTGATTCATATCGTACTATGGAGGTTGGTCGTAATAAGGTGTGTCAAAATTGTTACAAGGATATGGATTCCCCGTTTGACAATCTGAACTGAAGTGTGGACCTCCACAGTAATCACAACAGTAAAACTGTTGAGTCTTGACTGGTGAATCATATGGGTATTGGTCATAACCAAAGTTCTGAGCATCATCGGAAAACTGTTCATAGACAAACGTGTTTCCGGATTGACACTCAAATCCTTGGTGAGGACCACCACAAAACTCACACAGATATGTCAGTATCTCATGATGTGGTGGCTGGTAGGATAAATCTGATGTATCATGGTAAGGATAGGGAGCTTGGTTATAGACAAACCCATCTCCTGACTCTACCATGCTACAACCGGGACAATTGATGAGGCGAAAAATGATCCATTTTTAGGGGGTCATTTAAGCACAAATCCGAATTTATTTGATCAAATATCGCCCTAAATCGTTCCTTTTGTGATTTTAGGTATTTTGGGAGAGAAATCTGGAAAAGGAAGCAATTCGGACGTTTTTGGAGCATAAAAGTGAAGAAAATGCCAAAGTCTTAACTTTCCATGCCGGGAACAGTAGGTGACGGCGTCAAGAGCAAATTTCATGAATTTCCATGACGACCCAGAACAGATTTGACGGCGTCACGTAGGAAGGGCGTCAAGAGTAAAAGAGTCATGACGGCCTGGAAGTGTATAAGTCTTGACGGCTTCAGAAGTAGATCTAGGCAGTCCGAGAAGAGTTTTGGCGGCGAGGTGACGGCGTCACAGTGTTTGTCTAGACGCCGTCAGACCTATTTTTCTATATATAGTTTTCTAATTTTCACACATTAAGGAGAGAAATTTTTGGGAGAAACCCTAGTACGATTTTGGTGTAACTTTACAGGTTTTTCAAGGGTTCCAACCCCTTGATACCTTGCATGTTTAATCAAGATAAGTGTTCTTCTAATTCAATCAATATGTCCATGTGTTGGTTGTCTATATCATGTTCTTGTCTTAATTCCATCATGCTAGGCTAGATCTATCTTGTGTTTGCTTAGATCTAATGAAACCTAGATATTGATTATGTGTTGATTACTTGTTTATTCTTGTTTTGGATGAATGATTTATATGTTAGGCTTAAGAAAACTGGCAGATCTCCACTTGGTAACATGCTTGAACGTCTTAAGAAACATGAACCGAGGCGCACTAGGTCTTTATTGGTTGTATTTAATGCATGAGCCACTGTTTACAATCCCTATAGTTGTGCTGGGCATGGTGTAGGAGGAGATAAGAGCTCATAGAATTGGGGAGTTATGTGTGCCACCCCATGAATAGTATTAAGGAATACGATCCGTCATCCATGCAATTATAACAAGTAATTAACGTGTAAATGATATCTAGGGAGTAGTGAAATCTAAGTGAATACATTTTCTCCAATTACTGCTCACAACCTTAGTATAATTAGTTTATTTTCATTTTTAGTATTTTATTTTGATTGCATCTTAGTATTGGGTTAGTTGATTAGCAACTAATTCCGCCCAAATCCTTCAAACCCCGAGATTTTAATTGCTTTCATAAAAATATAAAAATACAAAAATAATAATCCCTCATCTTTAGAACTAGTATTTAGGCTTTCTAATCCTAGCGACACTATTCCTAAGCTTTCTAATCAGGTTCACTGCCTGGTGGGGGTTGTAAGCTTCTCGGGATCCCTCGAGAGGTAAAACCTGTTGCGATTCCCACGCGTATCAAGTTTTTGGCGCTGCAGCCCGGGGAATAGTTATTGTCTAGGTTAGAATTTCTTTTTATTAGGTCTACTTGCTAGATTCCTTTCTAGTAAGATTTTATTTTTATTTTTTAGGTCTTCATTAGTCTATCTCATTTCTTTGTGCTTTTGTTCGTAACTCTTTACCATCCGACATCATGGAAGGTGGTAACATCTTTGAACCCGTCATCCCACCACAACAAAACCCACCATTAGAACCCCTTAGGCCCCGAACCTTAGGAGAGTACTCCCGACCTAGCCACCAAGGCTACCGAAACACCATTGAGCTCACTGGAGCCAATGTGACCCCCTTGCGATCCGACACCATCCGGTTGGTGCAAAGCGGATGTGCATTCCATGGACTTCGTTCCGAAGATCCAAACCAACATCTTAAGGACTTTCTCAAAATCGTAGATTCCATAGACCTAGGTGTTGAAACTAGAGAGACTACCCGTTTACGCCTATTCCAATTCTCTCTACGGGATCAAGCTAGTCAATGGCTTGAGCGTTTACCCGCGGGATCCATCACCACATGGGATGATCTCACCACTCGTTTCCTTGCTCAATTTTTCCCACCGGGGAGAACTACTAAGCTTAGAAATGACATCTTGATGTTCCAACAACGTCAAAATGAATCTCTCTATGAAGCATGGACTCGTTTCAAGGACTTACTCCAAAAAGTCCCTCATCATGGCATAGATCTTTGGCTCCAAGTCCAAATTTTTTTTGACCATATCGACATCTCCACAAGGCGAGCCATTGACCAATCGGCCGGTGGTAAGCTACGTGATCTTAGTGCTGAACAATCGTGGGTACTCATAGAAGATCTTGCTCTCTATGACAACGAAAGTTGGAATGATCCCCGTGACTTGAACAAAACGGTCAAGGCAATATCTTTGCCTTCGAACAATTCTAGCACTCCCGACCGTAGGATCATGGAACTTGAGGACCAAGTCAAGTTTCTCATGAAATCTTACGATGCTCCTAAGCCTTCAAGCCAAGTGAACAAAATCACTTCTTCATGCGAATTATGTAGTGGTCCCCATGACACTCGTGATTGTGTGGAACTCCCCGGAACAACTTTTGCGGACTACGCATCCACGCGTACCGACGAAGCGGGAGATAAGTGGTACACTTTCAAGCTCGAGCCAAACACATACGGTGATTCATACAACCCCTCATGGAAAAATCACCCAAACCTTAGGTGGAAACAAAATCAACCCAATTCTTCCAATCCGCCTAACCGTTACCAACCAACCGGTCCACCATCCAACCGTACTTTCAACAACAATCCTTCTAACAACTATGGTAGTACCAACAATCTTGAAGGATTGATGTCAAAGTTTATGGCATCTCAAGAAGCCCGCATAGCTAGGTTCGAAACCAAATTCAACCAACAACAAACGGAGATGACCAACAAGATTGACAACTTGTTGAAAGCCCTCAACAACCAAGCGTTAATCACACCTAGGAAGGACACTAGAGACACCAATAATGGAAGCCAAATTAAGGACCCCTCATCATCCAAACATGTCCACTTTGTCAATGTTGTCACCATTAAGCCGATAGATAAGGAGATAGAAGAGAATGACAAGAATGAAGTTAGGATAGAAGCCGAGACTGAGGATGAGAATAGGGAAGTTGAGGTTGATAGTAAAGAGGAATTAGAGGAGGTAGAACCTATAGAAGAATACATTGATAAGTTGCCAACCAAGGAAGAACGAGAATACCATAAGGATTTATTCGATAGCCCCGAGAGAACATATATCTTTGGCGACCCCCTTATCAAAATGGGAGACCCCTCTAACATTAACATCCCATGCAATATCGGGCACATGCATATATGGAAAGCTTACATCGACCCTAGATCCCCCGTGAACATCATGACTAGGACTTATTACAATTGGGTGATGAAGAAGCAACTTGATTTTAGGATGATGCCTAGTAAGAATCTGATAAGTAATTTTGCGGGAAGAGTGAAAGGATTGCATGTGATTATAGGGAATCTCACCTATGAGATCGATTTTATGATAGTTGAGGACACTCGTCCGGTGATAGATGCTTGCCTAAGCCAAATAATATTTGAAAAACCATTTGTTGAGGCCACTAGGATGAGTTATGATCCGACTTTAGGGATAGTTAGATTCAAGGAAGGGAATGATGAGGTTGCTTATCAAATGCCCTACAAGATTGAGCAATACCACCTTCTCTCTAATTTCGAAAAGGAACACAAGCAAGCGGCTTATTATAGGAATGAGGAGGATAGACGTAGAGGAGTAGAGTATGTGAGAAATAGGATGCTTGGTTTCTACAAAGAGTGCTTGCAACTAGGTCCGGAATACAAAACTGGTTTAGAAGACGACCTAGAGAATGGAACCAATGATGAAATCACGTAGTAACCCATGACCTTGAGTCTAGCTACAAGACTCGTAAATAAAGAAAAGCGCTTCTTGGGAGGCAACCAATGTTTTGTGTGATTTTATTTTTGTTTGTTTGTTATTTGCTTCCGTATGCATGTTTTATTTTTATTGTTGGTTGATCATGTTTCTAAACTAAATAGTGAAAATACTTTACTTTGTTGTTTTGGCCTAGTCTTAACTCCACCTAAAAGTATTTTTGCAAAAGATAAGTGTAAGGGGAAACCCCAAATATGTTTTTAAGAAACAAACCGATCATGATTCTCCACAATATTAAATGAGCATGTGTATTCGTATTTGTTAGAGTCAAATGCTTGTATTGAGTCATAATGAAGTTTTGCAGGATTTTCCAGGAAGTAGGACCAAGTTTTTCCAGAAATTTTCCGGAAACTTAACATAAGGATTTCTGCAGGTCAATTCTGACGGCGTCAGGGGTTTACTCTTGACGGCATCAGGAGTTAAAATCTGGAAATTTTACCGGTTTTGTTTTTCTAACGGAGTCTTATGGTTTTTGTGAATTATTAAGTTTTATAATCTCCAGGAGATCTGCAAACTTCATTCCACAAGCATTATATCTTATCTTGTTTTCTAGGATTTAGTAACTTATATAGAATGCCGCCGATTTTACGCAAGGTTGTCTTATCTATTTTGTCAGGTTTTACAGGTTATGTATGACAAGAAGATGATTTATATTCTGGAAGGGAAGCTTTGATTGTTCATTTTCTTGGAGGAAGATTTAACCTGACCATCCTATTATCCATACCGAGCGAATCAGGGGAGTATTTGATTTCATTCTCTTTACTTTTTCACTTTTACATTCTTTACTTGAACATTGGGGACAATGTTCATCTTAAGTGTAAGGGGAGGGTAAAAAGATGATACCTTACATATGCACTTTCGCTTGAGTTTGTTTTGTTTAATGGTAGATGTGTAATAAAACTATGAGAAATACTTGTTAGAGTAATTTTAGCGCCAAATTTAAAATTTTTTACAACATTTAGGAGTGAAACTTTAGCCATAGCAAGCGTCTCATGGATAGGAGATTGTATGACTAGCACATAACCGTATATTCAGAAAAATTTTCCACCCAAATATGTGAGGTTCGCCTTTAGATTTGATAGGAAAAGCATTTATTATTAGTGCTTATGAGTGTACCGGTAGTATTTAGATTCTAGAACTTGCGTTAGTGATGCATCCCGAGACCGCTAGTGGGACTACATTCGTGTGGTAGGATTTACTACATGATAAGAGGCATTAGGATTACCCTTGTGTTAAACCCGTATCATAATTTCTTGACCATTTAAGTCATATTACTTGGCTAGTTAAGTCAACTAATTTTTCCCACACCCTTAGCGTTGTACTCATTTTTAGTACACGAAACCCCTAGTACACCCCTCCGAGCCTATCTTTTCGTTTCTAACTTTAAGCATTTTACTTAAAGGAAGAATTTGTTACACCCCACTTAAATGTACAACCAAATCGCCTTAGCCTTCCGTGTATGCGCTCATTTTTAGTGCATTATTGTTATTTGTTAAACCCTAAGTTAACTTTCTAATTGATTACATGGTTGCTAAGTCGAGTCATATCCTTGTACATATTGTTTTGGGACGATTGGACTCATGGGTAAGTACTTATTTTATGGAGTAATGGGAAAGAACATCATTTATTACCCGCATATGTACGTAATCTTAAAAGTGCTCCAAGTGTTTTGATTTTCTTAATTCGAGTCATTAGTTTAGTTAATTGTAAAGTATGTAAAAATTCAAGTGTAAGGGAAATGTTCATTCCCTATGATGTATTATTTTGGATGGTAGGGTAAGAGTGTATGCAAAAAAAAAAAAAAAAAAAAAAAAAAAAAAAATAGAAAAAAAATAAAAGAAAAAAAAAAAAAAAGGAAAAAGAGAAAAAACATACGGACTACCATCCTGTTTCATTCTATGTTTATTTTATGTTTTTTTGTTATTTTTCATTTATTAGCTTAAGTCGAGTCTAGTCTTGGCTTAGCAACGCCATATTGTACATGTACTTGACTAAGATTGTTAACTCGCCACCAGTAAAACTTCCTCTATCCAACAAAACCATGTATTTCATAACCCTACACCTAACGTTACAACCCTTTTAAAAGACCTCTTTGATAGTTTATCCTAGGTGCTTACGCCATGTGGTGGAGGTTTGATCCTTTCCCAAGCCTATGGTAATCTATTTTGCTATGACAGGTAGTGAGAGATATCTTCCGTTTCCATATTGTAATTTACACTTTATTACACCCGAGAGATGTGAGTATCTAAACACTATTTGTGAGATGCTCGTGTATGACCTCCGTGCTTGTCTATTGGTCTTTAGTGGAACGATTATTTGTTGTAATTACTTTTATTTTAGTGTTAAATGACCCCTAACTTGTCTTTTGAGTAGAATAAAAGCGCATTTGCTTGAGGACAAGCAAATCTCAAGTGTAAGGGTATATGATGAGGCAAAAAATGATCCGTTTTTAGGGGGTCATTTAAACCCGAATCCGAATTTATTTGATCAAATATCGCCCTAAATCGTTCCTTTTGTGATTTTAGGTACTTTGGGAGAGAAATCTGGAAAAGGAAGCAATTCGGACGTTTTTGGAGCATAAAAGTGAAGAAAACGCCAAAGTCTTAATTTTCCATGCTGGGAACAGTAGGTGACGGCGTCAAGAGCAATACCTTGACGGCGTCAAGAGCAAATTTCATGAATTTCCATGACGACCCAGAACAGATTTGACGGCGTCACGTAGGAAGGGCGTCAAGAGTAAAAGAGTCATGACGGCCTGGAAGTGTATAAGTCTTGACGGCGTCAGAAGTAGATCTAGGCAGTCCGAGAAGAGTTTTGGCGGCGAGGTGACGGCGTCACAGTGTTTGTCTTGACGCCGTCAGACCTATTTTTCTATATATAGTTTTCTAATTTTCACACATTAAGGAGAGAAGTTTTTGGGAGAAACCCTAGTACGATTTTGGTGTAACTTTACAGGTTTTTCAAGGGTTCCAACCCCTTGATACCTTGCATGTTTAATCAAGATAAGTGTTCTTCTAATTCAATCAATATGTTTATGTGTTGGTTGTCTATATCATGTTCTTGTCTTAATTCCATCATGCTAGGCTAGATCTATCTTGTGTTTGCTTAGATCTAATGAAACCTAGATATTGATTATGTGTTGATTACTTGTTTATTCTTGTTTTGGATGAATGATTTATATGTTAGGCTTAAGAAAACTGGCAGATCTCCACTTGGTAACATGCTTGAACGTCTTAAGAAACATGAACCGAGGCGCACTAGGTCTTTATTGGTTGTATTTAATGCATGAGCCACTATTTACAATCCCTATAGTTGTGCTGGGCATGGTGTAGGAGGAAATAAGAGCTCATAGAATTGGGGAGTTATGTGTGCCAGCCCATGAATGGTATTAAGGAATACGATCCGTCATCCATGCAATTATAACAAGTAATTAACGTGTAAAAGATATCCAGGGAGTAGTGAAATCTAAGTAAACACATTTTCTCCAATTACTGCTCACAACCTTAGTATAATTAGTTTATTTTCATTTTTAGTATTTTATTTTGATTGCATCTTAGTATTGGGTTAGTTGATTAGCAACTAATTCCGCCAAAATCCTTCAAACCCCGAGATTTTAATTGCTTTCATAAAAATATAAAAATACAAAAATAATCATCCCTCATCTTTAGAACTAGTATTTAGGCTTTCTAATCCTAGCGACACTATTCCTAAGCTGAACGATCAATCCCCCGGTACTTGTCACTATACTATACTACAACGATCAGGTACACTGCCTGGTGGGGGTTGTAAGCTTCTCGAGATCCCTCGAGAGGTAAAACCTGTTGCGATTCCCACGCGTATCAACAATTCCCGCCATTATGAGGACCACCACACCATTGACAACCGCAATGGTGTGGATATGACATATGAAAGAATCAAAGGTTTACAATGGGTAAGGAATGAAGAATCAAAGTTGTGAGAGGGTAAAGGTGAATATTTTTGGGTTTTTGGATAAACATTTTGTACAAATGATAAAGAAAATGTTTTTGTGTTCATTGAAAACTGAGTTTAAAATGTTTTCGTGAACGGTTTTGTTTTGATAATAAGAAAATATGAACAAAGGATGGATAAATGTACAATGGAACGAATTTCAAAATCACTAATCAGAAAAACCGTTTAGAACAGCGCGCACACCTCCCCGGCAGCGGCGCCAAAATTTGATTGGCTCCAAACGGTCAACCTAAATTGACCAGGTGATGGTCAACAAGGTTAAACTGCCTAAGAATCAATCTCCGCGAAATATAGTGTTTCCCCGGGTCGTTATGTCCCGACGAGGTGTGATGGTTAATAAACGGGTTTGTGATCGGGTGAATCTGGACGGGAAAGGGGTTTGTGATTGATTACACTACTGATTTGTACAATGAAATAGCTTAAATAAGCTATATGAATAAGACGGGAAAGTTAGAAAAACCAGAAACGATTTAAACCTAAAAACGCGTACGTTCACGTTGTAAACGTACAAAATAAAACGTGAAAACTGAAATCTGAAAACCCCCAGGGGTGAAAATGACTTTTTTACAAACTTAAAGGTAAAAGAAAATAAATTTCTACACTAATTCATTATTTAATATTAATTAAATACTAATTAAAACTAATTATTAATAGTTAAAATACTTAAATACAATATAATATTAATTAAATACTAGAAAAATAAAAATAAGATTTCTAAAATTATAAAATAACTAAAAACAAGTTTTAAAAATAAAAATATGTATTTTTTGTCTTTTTGTGATTTTTCTATTAATTAAATACTAATTAATTACTAATTACCTAATTAAACTATTTTAAATTAAGAAAAATAGAAAATGAACAGTAAAAATTCTAGAAAAATTTCTAAAATTATATTATATTATATAAAATCTAGGAAAAATATAAAAACTAGGTCTTACTTAATAAAAATTAATTATGCTATTTAAAATTTAATTATTAATTAATTACTAATAAAACTAATATTAATTCTAATAAATACTAAATGATAAAATAAAAATCTGATAAAATTACTATAAATACTTTAATATAAGAGGAATTTAAGAAAAATATAAAAAAGCTAAGTTCTTAATAAAAATATAAAAATGAGAATTAAAATTTAAATAAAATTAAATAGAAACTATCACTTATCATTAAAATTGTTTTTCTGGAATTTTTCTTTTACCAACCTATTTTATAACTAAAAATGAAAAACTTTTATAAAAACAAAAGTTGTGGAACTCAAAAATAAGCAAAACAAGAGCTTATATGTGTGACAGTTGACTATGGTTGACAAAACAAGGAAATGAGTTATAATTGGCTTAAGTGGGACCCACAAGGGTAAAATCTGGTTCCAGTGAGTTAAGGAAACATGTTTAGGCTAGAAAAAGCACATGGGACCATTGGATAAGCCAATAAGCCAACAATAAGCACATCCAAAATCCAAAAGCAACTCAGAAATGGGACAGAAATTTGGGCTTGATTCAAGTGGGGTCCACAGGGTTTTAGGTCAAACCAAGGGTCAAAATCCAAAGCCTACCAGGAGGGGGGTTGAGGGGATCAAAAATTGGGCATTTTGGAACACTGTAGAGGTCAGAAACCAACCACCAAATGTGGTGGTGGTGATGGTGGTTCTGCTGTGCAGGGGAGCAGACAACCCTGCAGCCCTCTTTGGAGGGTTATGGGGCCCAGGGAAAAAATCAAAAAAATTAAAGGATGATGGGACAATAGAGTTGAGGTGGTAGACAACAAGACCTGAAAGTTTTAAGTCCTAGATCTAAGTAGAAAAATCACAAAAATTCTTGGAGGTTTTGGAAAAAACTGAACAATAGGAATTTTGACTTTTGAACTAAGCTTGAAATGTTGACTAAATTGAGTTTCTAATGCTTCCTAATGGTTTAATATGTTGTAATAAACTATAATGAGGCCAAATTAAGATCAAGGAACATGTTTTTAACCCAAATGGTGAAAATGGGGTACCAACAAATTCAACAGTGAACTGTTGTGGGCATTACATTGAGATTTTGACTTTTATGAACTAAACTTACCAATTTATTGAATCTAATATCCTACTAAAACCTAAAGTGTCTCAGGGAAACAACAATTATCAAGTAAATCACCCTGGTGTACCCTGAACAAACATAAGCCAAACACCCCCTTAACTACAAACTGCTTTTGGTTTTCAAAACCTAGAGGAGATCTAAACTATAACACTGAATCAAAGGACTTAATTATGACATAGTGGACTGATTTAAGCAATAAGATACCAATTTTGACAATAAAATCCTAAGAATCATACATATGCTGTTTTGACTGAGAGATCCACAAACTAAGCAACCATGAAATTTAGTGAACAAGAAAGATGCATTACTCGAGAACTTTACCAACATACACTAAATAAAGATAAATAAGCAAGGATAAGCAGATTTAACTATCTCTACAGTAAATAAGCTAAATTGAAATAAAAGGCTTACAAATTTATCCGTACTGAGAACAATTTTCACAAGGACCATTTTTGTAATTTACCAAAGTTGAGGGCCCTGAAATGTAACTTTCCAAATTTTATCACAAGGAATATTAATGCCACATGTGAATATTATAAGGGCCAAAGTCACAATTTTCCAAAATTTTAAACCCCGAGGACCATTTTTGTCATTTTTGAAAGTTCAGGGGTCCTTTTTGCCAATCTGTGAAAAACTTTTATCCAAGGACCAATATTGAATATTTTTGAATTTACAAGGACTAAAAATGATTTTTCATCCAAAAATATCCCACCAGCGACCAATTCTGTCAATTACTGAAACTCCAGGGACTAAATTGCAATTTTCCAAAACTTTTGAGAATTTTCACCAAAGGACTAAATATGACAACTTATGATTTCAAAAGGACCTTTGGTGACAATTTTCCATATTTTGAATATCCAGGGACTAGTTTTGACAATTTATGAAAGTTGAGGGACTGAAACTGCCAATTATGCAAACTTTGTACGTTTTTCATTTGTTTTTACTCATTTTGCATCTAAAACATATAAAACACAATTTTGAAATATTTTTAGTATTTTGATGCATTTCTGAGTGTTTTTGTATGTTTTGCAGTTCAGATTAGACCAAAAATGATGAGTGTTTGAGCACTCATCATGGATTCCAAATAATTGGCTAGCCCAGATGTATATGGCTTGTGGTAAAGGCAGTGGAAAACCATATTTTGTAATCAGTTAACCAAGATGATTTTCATCCAAATAATTGGCTAGTCCTGAGCAAACGGCTACAGGTAATGACATCTCAAATCCGTTTATAGCTGATGATTTGCTAAAAATCATGTGGTTATCAGTGTACCTTAGAACACTTGGCTACTCCAGTAGTGATGGCTATTGGTAAAGAGACATCAAATCCATTATTTTCCATGATTCACCTCTCACAGGAGTTAACACACCTGGAAGTGATGAGAATAGTATGAAACTTATTTGTTTTGATGTACATTTAGTCATTTGTTGCTGCAAAGAATGGAGCTTTCAAGTCTTATTTGCTGATCATAGAGATTCTGCTGAAGATGATTCTTTGCTGGTGCAATATTATTACAATCCTCTTGGTATGTTATTTCGAAGATCTATCAAGAATCTTGAACTTAACCAGTTCAAATTCAAGATTAGGGGAGGATTGTTGGGAATTCTGTTATGTAAGAATTCTGCTGACTGTTTCTGCTGAAGAGCTGGTTCCTGCTGAAGGAGTGTATCTGCTGAAGACTAGTTTCAGCATTATTAGTTTCTGCGGATATAGTATTTCCGTATTTTATATATTATAGTTTGGATATGCATGAGTTTATTTAGGAAGTGATAATGCATATCTTTTAGAAGTTTTAGAATATACGTTTCTTGGGAAACGGTTTAGGGTTCCTTGTGTATAAAAGGAACACACGATTATGTATTGAATTACGTTTTTAGAAAACAATTTCATTATTATTAAAAGGATCCATAGAGGATCAAGAGTTCTTAGTATTAAACTTGTGTTTGTTTCCGCTTTATAATATAAGTTACAGAGATTGTCTATTAGTGTGTTTTTTATTACATTAACATAGCTAACGATTCTAGAGTGCTCAAGAAGATCTATCAAGGTCTTATAGTTCAACAAGTGGTATCAGAGCCTCGAGAGAGTCTCTGCTATACTAAGAAACACAAATCTTACACCTTAAGAATCCAAACCAATTAAGAAACATGCCTGGATCTGATGATGAAGTTGACACAACCCAAAACCTTAACACCACTTCTCTTCAACAACTCAACCTCTCCAACAGTAGTGCTAAGTTTCCATACTTGAAGAATGCTGAAGATTATCATCTGTGGTCCATGAAGATGCAGAACTGGATCACAAACATAGACTGGAATCTTTCGGAGGTCGTCAAAAAGGGGAATAGCCTGAAGAAGCGTGTTAAAGATGCTGATGGGATTGTTACAATTCTAGGTCCCAAAACTGCTGAAGAGATTCTGGCTGTGCAGAGGGAGAGTAAAGTAAGAATAATTCTGCTCCAAGCTATACCAGATGACCACATGGGTGACTTCCACTTCATGGAGGATGCCAAGGACATCTGGATGGCAATAAAGGCTAGATTTGGTGGGAATGAGGAATCAAGAAGGTTGAAGAAGTCAATGCTGAAGCAGCAGTTCCAAGAGTTTCAGATCTGACAATGAGGACTGCAATGCTAAGTTCCTGAGATCTTTGCCACCATCTTGGTTGCAAGTCAGTATTGCTCTCAAAACAAAGGGTGGATTGGACTTAATCACTTTCGATGACCTCTACAACAAGCTCAAATCTATTGAGCTTGATGTTAGAAGTCCAATTCGTCCATCCACTTACTCAGCCTTTGTCAGCACCACCACAAAACCTGTGCATAATGCCTCAAGCTCTTATTCATTAGGAGCATCTTCTCAAACCCAAACTCAATCTGCTCCTAAATCAAAATCCAGTAGTGTGTTGGATGACATTGTTCACTCATTTGTGGCTGAATATGAACATCAGCAGTTTCTTGCTTACGAGGATTTTGAACAGGTGGATCCTTTGGAGATGGAGGAGATGCACTTGAAATGGCAGCTTGCAATGATCTCCATGAACATTAAGAGGTTTGAAACCAAGTCTGGAAGGAATTTTGGTTTTACTGGAAGAGAGGCAGCAAGGTTTGATAGAAGGAAGGTTAAATGCTACACTTGTGGTCAAGTGGGACATTTTTCAAGAGAATGCAAGGAGAGGAAGTCTGGTGATGAAGTCAGATATGGCTCTTATCCATTGGAAGCAGGAACTAGTAAGGCTGCACCTTCAAAAGCTATGGTGACTCTGGATCACCAGATTGATTGGGCTGAACATGAACCTGCATGAGAGGAAGCTTCTACTTCTACACAAGTGAATCTGCTGGCATACTCACCTTCAGAGGACAAGAAGGAGCAAGTCTCCTTGATGGGAATCTCTCAGGTACACAACTGTATGTTTGGATGTAGTGTAAGATACAATGAGCTTAAACAAGAATTTGATGAATTGAAACCAAAGTACAATGAGTGTTATATTGAAGTAGAGTCCTATAAAATGGCTTTAAAAACTTTAGAGAAACAAAAAGTATGGTTTCAAAAGAATCAAGTTAAATATGATGAAAAGATAAGAGTTCTAGAAAGTGATTTAGAATGTGCTAAGATAGACTTAAGACGTACTGAAGAAGAGAAGTCTGATATAGAAAAGGAAAAACAAGAAATACAAGCTAAGTTAGATAAAGAGATAGCTGGTCATATGAAGTGGCAGGAAAGAGCATCTGATTTGAGTAAATTGATTGATGGTCACCAATCTATTAGGTCTAGAAAAGCATTAGGATATAAGAAATATATAGATCCTGAAGAGTTAACATATCCTGATATGTCTAGTGTTTTTGACCCTAAACCAGCCTTAGCTTATCAAACACCTGTTAAATTTGTTAAGGAAGGGGGAATGAATGCTGTCCCTGGACCTATAAGAGGGGAACACATGCCAATTGACCTATCAATACCTATTGACTTTGATGGATCACACCATCTCTATGGCAAAAAGTCAACTGACTTGCCAGACCCTATTAGTAAATCTACAGACTTTGTCTCTTGTTGTGACAGTGACAAGTCTTCTGATGAAGGGTCTACCTCATTTGCCAGCTGTGATTCAAGTGAGAAGTCTGACCTGCCCAAGACCACTCCCAAGACCACACCAAAGACATCACCCAAGACTCCCCACAAGCCTTCTAGAGTTGCTGCTGCTACCAAGACAGTTTCTACTGAAGACTTGTTTTTAAATTCTTTGCAAAATAATACTTTTGGTTCTGTTAAAAACAATTCTGTTTACCATGGTGATTTCAATACTTTTTCATGTTATGGAACTTCCTTTGGTTTGAATAAATCTTCTAAAAAGAAGAAATGTTTTGTGTGTGGATGTAAATCTCATTTGATTAAGGATTGTACCTTTCATGAGCAAAGAATGGGTGTATGTTTTAGTCAAAGGAAACCTAGGCAAATGTGGAAGAATGTTAGTGAAATACCCTCTTTTGTTCCACATCAGCAGAAATCCAATTCTGCTGAACCACATTCTTCATGGAGAAGAACCAGTACTAGACCTTATGTTCGACCCACTAGTTCTTTCTTTTCTAATGGTTATTGGCCTAATCACTTTGACTCAATGTATTATGGTGGTGGGTATTGGAATACTGCTGTCAAGCCCTCAGCAGGTTGTTCTTGGACAAAGAAGGGACCTAATTTGCAGTTCAGGCCCAAGAACAATGGTGGATCTAAAACATCTACATGGCCTATCACTAATGATCCACAAGGCAGGCTCAAGTCAGCAATGACTTGAGTCTCCAATGTGTACTAACTTTTGTATATTTTTTGTTGTTGTTGTAGGATCATCATTTGAAAAGTACTGAAGTAGGTATAGTTGATAGTGGTTGTTCTAGAAGTATGTCAGGGAACAAGGACAAGATGCATGACTTTGTGCCTATAGAAGGAGGAGGCAGTGTAAATTTTGGTGGTGGAGATGGCAAAATTACTGGGAAAGGAACAATTAAGACACCTTTGTTAGACTTTGAAAATGTTTATTATGTGAAGGAACTGGAGCATTTTAATCCATTCTCTGTATCACAAATTTGTGACACTAAGAATAAGGTTTTCTTCTCAGAAGATGAGTGTCTTGTACTCTCCAAGGACTTCAAACTTCCAGAAGACACAACTGTCTTGCTGAGAGTTCCTAGAACCTTCAACTTATACACATTCAATCTGAATGATGTCAAGCCAGAAGGTGATCTAACATGTTTGGTGGCCAAAGCTTCCCAGGATGAATCTACCAAGTGGCATAGGAGAATGGTTCATGTGAATTACAAGACTATCAACAAGTTGTCTAAACTTGGTCTTGTTCAGGGTCTTCCTTCTAAACTCTTCACCAATGAACACAATTATATTGCTTGCAACAAGGGAAAGCAACACAGAGCCTCTTACAAAGCCATCAAAGCTGTGAGCACCATTTCAGAACCTCTTCAGTTGCTGCACATGGATCTCTTTGGTCCAACTCCTATCAGAAGTATTGATCACAAGTACTTCTGCCTGGTTATTACAGATGATTTTAGCAGGTTTTGCTGGGTATTCTTTCTTAAAACTAAAGATGAAACAACTCCTATTTTGAAAGAATTCATCACTTTAATTGAAAACCAGCTTAATAAAAAGGTTAAAGGAATTAGGTGTGACAATGGGACAGAATTTAAAAATATTGTTTTCATAGAATTCTGTAAGTCTGAGGGGATTAGAAGGGACTATAGTACTCCAAGGACCCCACAACAAAATGGGGTTGCTGAAAGGAAAAATAGAACCCTCATTGAGGCAACAAGATCAATGCTTGCAGACTCCAAATTACCCACAATGTTTTGGACTGAAGCAGTAAGTACTGCTTGCTATGTCTTGAACAGGGTATCAATCACTAGACATCATGTCAAGACACCTTATGAACTTCTCACTGGGAAAGTTCCAGACATACATTACCTTAAGCCTTTTGGATGCAAAGTGACCATTTTAAATACTGTTGATATATTGGGTAAGTTTGATGGTAAAGCCGATGAGGGATATATTATGGGTTATTCAGCACATAGCAAGGCCTATAGGGTTTATAATCTGAATGCCAAAAGAATAGAGGAGACCCTTAACCTAAGATTTCTTGAAGATCAGCCTAATACTCAGGGACAAGGCCATTCTTGGTATTTTGACCTAGACTATTTGACTGACCATTTGGGTTATACTAGGCATGCTTCTAATACTAGGATGGCTAAAGTCAGAACTTCAGATTCTACACAAAGCTTAATCAATGTGAATGCTTCTGATGCTTCATTTATTAGAGAAGGATCCCCTGATGATTAGCCTGAGGTAACTAGAGATGTTTTGGTTCACTGGGAGTTAACTGAAAATGGTCAAGTTAATACCATTTATAGATTGGATAAAACTTCTATATCCTTTACATTTCTTCAAGACATTTTACATCTTGTTGATCATGAGGATTTGGTCACTCTAAATGATTTGGTGCACAAGTATTATGCAAACCATACTCCTACAGGGTCTGGATTGTATTTATTGGGTGATCTTAGAGTGCTGTTTGATTCTTCTACTCCCACTGGTGTTAGTTATGACATATGGAAAAATAATCAGAGATGGAAAGTTCAGAGTTGGAAGTTCTATCCTATGCCTTATGTTCATGTTTTGGAAACTACAACTGGTCTAAGGCTGATTATGGATCTTGACAAAAGATACCCTCTGAAGGTGTCTCTGATGGAGAAAATGCTGAGACATAAGTTGGAGATTCCTTCTAATCCAGTTGGGAATGCAAGATTGTTTGCTGAATCTTTGGTGAAAGTCTTCAAACCAAGGATTAAGACTTCCAGAGTAGCTTCTGTTTAAGGGTATAATGTTGTATATTTATTTATTTCTTATTTTAGTATTAAAAAAAAACAAAAAACTAACAGTTTGTTGTATAGTATTGTGTCTATTGTTTGTAGGTTTGGTTATCAACATACCTGATGTTGACTATTCCATCATAAAGTTGGCTAGTCCAAAGGGTACAACTTTAGTAAAGACACATCAAATCTGTTGATAGATGTAGTGGTTTGCTCAAAACCATAGGGTTTTCAACTCACCCATGCTTTGTTGCTGAGTAGTTGAAATGGTTGTCAATTGACCATGGATTTTTCCATTATGGATTCCAAATAATTGGCTAGCCCACATGTATATGGCTTGTGGTAAAGGCAGTGGAAAACCATATTTGGTAATCAGTTAACCAAGATGATTTTCATCCAAATAATTGGCTAGTCCTGAGCAAACGGCTACAGGTAAAGACATCTCAAATCCGTTTATAGCTGATGATTTGCTAAAAATCATGTGGTTATCAGTGTACCTTAGAACATTTGGCTACTCCAGTAGTGATGGCTATTGGTAAAGAGACATCAAATCCATTATTTTCAATGATTCACCTCTCACAGGAGTGATGAGAATAGTATGAAACTTATTTGTTTTGATGTACATTTAGTCATTTGTTGCTGCAAAGAATGGAGCTTTCAAGTCTTATTTGCTGATCATAGAGATTCTGCTGAAGATGATTCTTTGCTGGTGCTATATTATTACAATCCTCTTGGTATGTTATTTCGAAGATCTATCAAGAATCTTGAACTTAACCAGGTCAAATTCAAGATTAGGGGAGGATTGTTGGGAATTCTGTTATGTAAGAATTCTGCTGACTGTTTCTACTGAAGGTTACTGCTGAAGAGCTGGTTCCTGCTGAAGCAGTGTATCTGCTGAAGACTAGTTTCAGCATTATTAGTTTCTGCGGATATAGTATTTCCGTATTTTATGTATTATAGTTTGGATATGCATGAGTTTATTTTAATCTTTCTGCAAGTTGTTTGGTGTATTTGCATGTTTTATGTCTGTTTTGCAGATGTTCTGAGATTGTAAGTTGTATGTTAAAGTCATCAAGAGCTGTATTCAAGGGAATGTGGTCAAGTGTGCTGAACATGGTTTCTACTGAACAGTTGATTATGCTGAAGGTCTTACACAGTTGATTAATAAAGAAGATTTTTTCATTCATTCAAAGAAACAACTTACAGCTTACATTCAAAGTTCCAACTGAATTACAATGACCTTTCCTAAACAGTTGCCTAATTGAGTACTACTAGCTTCTATCACTTATTACATAATACTTGAGGCTATGACAAGTACAATGATGAAGCTGAAGATGAAAATGGAAAAAGAAGAGAAGGAATACTGTGAAGATGCTCAAGTACCAAAGTCAAGAAAATACTCAAGAACTTTGGTCCATGGCAACATTCCTCAATCATCTACTTCAGCTTCTCCTTTCCCTTACGTATAATCTCAGCCTTCTTGCTCTGTCCGATGTGCTCTTGTGAAGAAAGATCAGGTCCTGGAGCAGGAAGATCCAACACCTCATTTTGTGATGTTGGAAGAGATTGATCTCTCTTACTTGATCTTGGTTGGGATCTCTCTGGTGAGGAAGGAGGAAGAAAGGTTGTATCTTCATTTTCTTCCTCTGAAAAGTCTTCATCAGAGGTACAGATGAAAGGAGAGACAAGCTCTCTCTCAGCAGGAATGGGTACATGGCTTGGTTCACCCTTCCTATGAGCATTCCATTGTCTTTCTTGTGCATCCCATCGTCTCTCCAGTTCTCTTTCATAGTTAGAATCATCAAGCTCCCATGGATATGGTGGTAAATCTTCTTCTAATGATGGAGAAGAAGAATTTTGATCTGAGGTTTCTGGGTTTGATGACATGGTTTTTTGTGGTGAATTGGGTTTTAATTGGGAAATTAGGGTATGAAAGATGATTTGGGGTAAATTGGTGACTGAGATGTGTTATTTGGGGGTGATTAAATAAGCCAAGTTTAGGCGTTACGATAATTAAAGCGAGTTGGGTGGCACAGTAAAATCAAGATATTCACCGAAGATCTTTTTACATTTGCTTGGTTTCTGCTGATGTTGACCATTCCTCAGCAGATTTGACTTTCATTTCTGCTGAAGGGTAATTTTGAAATTGGAAGTTTTTGAATTACACGTCAGACTCGGTCAATAATTAGTTCCGATAATTTTGACCACGATTGGGGAACTTCCAAATATACCCCACTTTGCATATCTCTTCCTAAACAAAATTATTCGCTTATCACTCCACTTAAACCCATTATTCTCTGTGTAATTCATAACCGTCTCACGCAAGATTATTCAAATGGCACAACTTGAATTGAAAGGAGATCATAACAAGTATGCTGTTCTGAAAAAGGCAAAGGGACATGAAGAATTCGATTTAATGGTGGAGTTTCTACAAAGGTCAAAGATTTATTATGCTTTGACACATAGTCCCAATCTGGTTTGTGAATCAATGGTGAAGCAATTTTGGGCATCAGCTGCTAAAAGATCTGACACAGAGATTGTAGCTGAGATTGATGGTGTAGAGTATGTGGTGACAGAAGGTTTGATTAGGACAAAGCTTCAGTTGGATGATGAGAATGGTGTGTATCATTCCAACACTGCAGAGATTCTTGCTGGGTTAAGGGAAGCTGGATATCAAAGTACTAATACATCTAAGTGGCACAAGAATCAATTTTGTCCTAAGTGGAGGTATTTGGTGCATCTGCTGCTCCAATGTATAAGCAACAAATGTGGTGGATGGAACCAATTCTCTCTACAATTGGGCTGTGGTATTATTTGTCTTTCTAAGGGTCTAACGTATAATTTTTCTAGGTTTATTTTTGATAATATGCTGGAAAATATTGATAAACAACAGCATAAGTTTTTAATGTACCCTAGATTCTTACAAATAATTTTAGACACAACCACTGAAGATAGAACCCATGTGCCTATTAAAAGTCTTGGTTCTAAGTTGTTTGTCTCAATGAAAACTAATTATACTGGGGAACATCACCCTATGTTAGAAGCTATGTTGCCACATGGCAATGATAATGTAGTTGAGGGTGATGATGTTGGTAATGAGCCTGCTCAGAATGCTGCTGATGATGGTAATCCATCATCTTCTGGTGTTGCTGCTGATGGTAATCCTTCAGTGGTAATTGAGGAAGAGCCAGCTACAACTGCTGAACCATTACCTATTTCTACTGACTTACCACTACCTACCCCTGTACATATGTCGCCTAGTCCTACCATTTCACCATCTCAGGATGCTCCAGTTGAGCAAATTCATGAGTTTGAAGATAACTTTCAACCTCATGAACCTGAGTTAACTAGCCTACCTACACCCAGTCCTATGAGAGAGCCAATTAATGAAGGCTTTCCTAATGTTGTACATGAGTCTGTTTCTCCTGCTGGGTTCAATGAAGCTCCACTTACCACTGAGCAATCAACTGGTAGAGCAGAGGACCCAATTACTCTTACTTTTGTATACGATTCACTTTGCAGGTACATGAAAATGACTGATGATCTCTAAAAGGAACTTGCTGATACCAAGACTACTCTTGGTAATGAAATTGAAAGTTTGAAAAGTAAGGTTCAAGATTTGGAGGCACAGCTAAATCAGCAGAAGCAAAGTAAGGATGGATTGGATACTACTGAAGTTGCTCAGGAAGCAAATTTGGATTCTCTTGAAATTCTAGCTGAAGTTGCTAGACAGTCTCATGTTGTTCCTCCTAAAGCTGCTGAAGTACCTAAATCTAAACCACAAATTCTATTCAGCAGAAGAAGAAGTACAAGACAGTATTTGGCTAGGAAAGCTGCTGAATCTTCTAAAGTATCTAGTGGTGATGATGATGTGCTCATGACTGAAGCTACTGATATACTTCAGGAGAAACAATCACCAAGTGGTGTTGCTGCTGACAAATCTGCTGATAAAGGGAATGCATCAGGAGAAGCATTCTTTGTAGCAGGGAAAGAATATTTGAATTCCCCTATTCATAATTCATCTGAGAATCAACAAGTTTCTCCTGATAGAGAGGTTCAAGAATTACATGATGAACATATGGAAGATTTGAATGTTCCTCACGATAATCTTGCTGAAGGAACAGATGTGGCTTTGGATAAGCTTGTTACAGCTGAAGACAGAGCTGCACAAGAAAAACTCTTCCAAGAATGGGAAGATTATAAGAAGAGTACTAATATGGCTGAGGCACAGCAAGCCAAGTTTAATGTAGCATACCAGTCTGCCACTCAAGGATATGTTTCTACTTTGCCTATTGAAAGACAAAGAGAATTGGATGTTGTTGTACAAGAGTTTGATGAGTCAGATTGACAGCATATTGGTCAACGAGTGCTTGCTACTCTTGATTTAGCTACAGACATTCTTGGTAAAAGGGTGGAGAAGCAGGACTGGGCTTCTGAAATTGTGAAGGTGCTGAAGTTGAGAAAGAAAGTAGCAGATGAGTTAAAAGCTAAAGCTAAAAGAGATAAACCTATGATTCAAGCACAGCAGAGGGATTATATGAGAACTTATGTGAGAAGTCAAAGCAGTTCAATATATAATACTGCTTGGACTAAGAAACAAGTGTGGGGACTTCCATTTGACAAACTGGTTGCAATGTATAACAGGATCAAGGCTAGAAATGACAAAGATGGAATGGGTGCCTCTAAGAATATTCCTCTCCTCAATGCTGATGCTGGTTCATTTGTTAATATTCCTGTTGCTACTAAAAAGGTATCTTTACCTGATACTTCTGCTGATATACCACATGTTGCTGCTTCATCTTATGTGGATAAAGGTAAAGCTCAAGTGATAGCAGAAGATCCTCCATCTAGAAAGAGAACCAGGAAACAACTGGAGGAGGAAAGATTGGGTGAAGAGGCTGCTAAGAAGTTAGATGAGGAACAAAAACTTGCAAGATTTCATGAGCTTAAGGTAAGAGAAGTTGAACTTCAAGCTGCTAGAGCCAAACATATGAGGAACGCTATGGATGAACAATATGCATCTGCTGCACTTGAATCTTCTCAGGATTCTACTAATGAACAAATGCATAATCCATCAGTGGAAACTGATGCTGCTGAAGGTGTATCTGCTGAAGCTGAAGTTCCTGATGCATCTTCTCTACCTCATGCTGCTATTTATGTTCCTGGAAGAAGAGCAAAGAGGATGGCTAAAGTCAGAACTTCACATTCTACACAAAGCTTAATTAATGTGAATGCTTCTGATGCTTCATTTATCAGAGAAGGATCCCCTGATGATTGGCCTGAGGTAACTAGAGATGTTTTGGTTCACTGGGAGTTTACTGAAAATGGTTAAGTGAATACCATTTATAGATTGGATAAAACTTCTATATCCTTTACATTTCTTCAAGACATTTTACATCCTGTTGATCATGAGGATTTGGTCACTCTAAATGACTTGGTGCACAAGTATTATGCAAATCATACTCCTACAGGGTCTGGATTGTATTTATTGGGTGATCTTAGAGTGTTGTTTGATTCTTCTACTCCCACTGGTGTTAGTTATGACATATGGAAAAATAATCAGAGATGGAAAGTTCAGAGTTGGAAGTTCTATCCTATGCCTTATGTTCATGTTTTGGAAACTACAACTGGTGTAAGGCTGATTATGGATCTTGGCAAAAGATACCCTCTGAAGGTGTCTCTGATGGATAAAATGCTGCAACATAAGTTGGAGATTCCTCCTAATCCAGTTGGGAATGCAAGATTGTTTGCTGAATCTTTGGTGAAAGTCTTCAAACAAAGAATTAAGACTTCCAGAGCAGCTTCTGTTTAAGGGTATAATGTTGTATATTTCTTTTTTCTTATTTTAGTAAAAAAAAAAGAAAACAAAAAAAACAAAAAACTAACAGTTTGTTGTATAGTATTGTGTCTATTGTTTGCAGGTTTGGTTATCAACTTACCTGATGTTGACTATTCCATCATAAAGTTGGCTAGTCCAAAGGGTACAACTTTGGTAAAGACACATCAAATCTGTTGATAGCTGTAATGGTTTGCTCAAAACCATAGGGTTTTCAACTCACCCATGCTTTGTTGCTGAGTAGTTGAAATGGTTGTCAATTGACCATGGATTTTTCCTTTATGGATTCCAAATAATTGGCTAGCCCACATGTATATGGCTTGTGGTAAAGGCAGTGGAAAACCATATTTGGTAATCAGTTAACCAAGATGATTTTCATCCAAATAATTGGCTAGTCCTGAGCAAACGGCTACAGGTAAAGACATCTCAAATCCGTTTATAGCTGATGATTTGCTAAAAATCATGTGGTTATCAGTGTACCTTAGAACACTTGGCTACTCCAGTAGTGATGGCTATTGGTAAAGAGACATCAAATCCATTATTTTCAATGATTCACCTCTCACAGGAGTTAACACACCTGGAAGTGATGAGAATAGTATGAAACTTATTTGTTTTGATGTACATTTAGAAATTTGTTGCTGCAAAGAATGGAGCTTTCAAGTCTTATTTGCTGATCATAGAGATTCTGCTGAAGATGATTCTTTGCTGGTGCTATATTATTACAATCCTCTTGGTATGTTATTTCGAAGATCTATCAAGAATCTTGAACTTTACCAGGTCAAATTCAAGATTAGGGGAGGATTGTTGGGAATTCTGTTATGTAACAATTCTGCTGACTGTTTCTGCTGATGGTTACTGCTGAAGAGCTGGTTCCTGCTGAAGCAGTGTATCTGCTGAAGACTAGTTTCAGCATTATTAGTTTCTGCGGATATAGTATTTCCGTATTTTATGTATTATAGTTTGGATATGCATGAGTTTATTTAGGAAGTGATAATGCATATCGTTTAGAAGTTTTAGAATATACGTTTCTTGGGAAATGGTTTAGGGTTCCTTGTGTATAAAAGGAACACACGATTATGTATTGAATTACGTTTTTAGAAAACACTTTCATTATTATTAAAAAGATCCATAGAGGATCAAGAGTTCTTAGTATTAAACTTGTGTTTGTTTCCGCTTTATAATACAAGTTACAGAGATTGTCTATTAGTGTGTTTTTGATTACATTAACATAGCTAACGATTCTAGAGTGCTCAAGAAGATCTATCAAGGTCTTATAGTTCAACCCACTAGTTCTTTCTTTTCTAATGGTTATTGGCCTAATCACTTTGACTCAATGTATTATGGTGGTGGGAATTGGAATACTGCTGTCAAGCCCTCAGCAGGTTGTTCTTGGACAAAGAAGGGACCTAATATGCAGTACAGGCCCAAGAACAATGGTGGATCTAAAACATCTACATGGCCTATCACTAATGATCCACAAGGCAGGCTCAAGTCAGCAATGACTTGAGTCTCCAATGTGTACTAACTTTTGTATATTTTTGTTGTTGTTGTAGGATCATCCTTTGAAAAGTACTGAAGTAGGTATAGTTGATAGTGGTTGTTCTAGAAGTATGTCAGGGAACAAGGACAAGATGCATGACTTTGTGCCTATAGAAGGAGGAGGCAGTGTAACTTTTGGTTGTGGAGATGGCAAAATTACTGGGAAAGGAACTATTAAGACACCTTTGTTAGACTTTGAAAATGTTTATTATGTGAAGGAACTAGAGCATTTTAATCTATTCTCCGTATCACAAATTTGTGATACTAAGAATAAGGTTTTCTTCTCAGAAGATGAGTGTCTTGTACTCTCCAAGGACTTCAAACTTCCAGAAGACACAACTGTCTTTCTAAGAGTTCCTAGAACCTTCAACTTATACACATTCAATCTGAATGATGTCAAGCCAGAAGGTGATCTAACATGTTTGGTGGCCAAAGCTTACCAGGATGAATCTACCAAGTGGCATAGGAGAATGGCTCATGTGAATTACAAGACTATCAACAAGTTGTCTAAACTTGGTCTTGTTCAGGGTCTTCCTTATAAACTCTTCACCAATGAACACAATTGTATTGCTTGCAACAAGGGAAAGCAACACAGAGCCTCTTACAAAGCCATTAAAGCTGTGAGCACCATTTCAGAACCTCTTCAGTTGCTGCACATGGATCTCTTTGGTCCAACTCCTATCAGAAGTATTGATCACAAGTACTTCTGCCTGGTTATCACAGATGATTTTAGCAGGTTTTGCTGGGTATTCTTTCTTAAAACTAAAGATGAAACAACTCCTATTTTGAAAGAATTCATCACTTTAATTGAAAACCAGCTTAATAAAAAGGTTAAAGGAATTAGGTGTGACAATGGGACAGAATTTAAAAATATTGTTTTCATAGAATTCTGTAAGTCTGAGGGGATTAGAAGGGACTATAGTACTCCAAGGACCCCACAACAAAATGGGGTTGCTGAAAGGAAAAATAGAACCCTCATTGAGGCAGCAAGATCAATGCTTGCAGACTCCAAATTACCCACAATGTTTTGGACTGAAGCAGTAAGTACTGCTTGCTATGTCTTGAACAGGGTATCAATCACGAGACATCATGTCAAGACACCTTATGAACTTCTCACTGGGAAAGTTCCAGACATACATTACCTTAAGCCTTTTGGATGCAAAGTGACCATTTTAAATACTGTTGATATATTGGGTAAGTTTGATGGGAAAGCCGATGAGGGATATATTGTGGGTTATTCAGCACATAGCAAGGCCTATAGGGTTTATAATCTGAATGCCAAAAGGATAGAGGAGACCCTTAACCTAAGATTTCTTGAAGATCAGCCTAATACTCAGGGACAAGGCCATTCTTGGTATTTTGACCTAGACTATTTGACTGACTATTTGGGTTATACTAAGCATGCTTCTAATCCTCATGAAGGTACCAACGATCTAAATTCTAACCCTGCAGGTTCCATGGATGATGACTCAGAATGTGAATCTGAGCCAGATGAACATACCATTGTTGTACCATGTTTTCCACCTAACCATTTTGTAGGTAATCATTCTGCTGCTGAACAAGATGATGAGTCACATTATGCAGAGGATCTTGCAAGACTGAAGAAGCAAGAACATGCTGCTACTCAGGAAGCTCAGAAACTCAATGAAAAGGTTACACAAGAGACTGAAGCAATCCTACATCAATCAGCACAAGCAGTTAGTGGAAACAAGGATACTGCTGACGATTCTGCTGAAGGCACACCTATTCCCACTATTAAGGTCAAAGATGCTGATACTATTGATGCCCACTCTCCCATTTCTACTAAAGTGTCTGCAGACTTTGAGAAGACCTTTACAAGATTTCCAAGTCCTTCTGATCTTGGGAATTATCAGCCAAAGCCTGGCCTATTTCACTCAGCTTCTTATGATACTGAGTTTGGGCCTACAGTCAACACCCTTGATACCAAAATTGATGTTCACCCTACAGCAACAAAAAGGATTCATAATGCTCATCCCTTATCAAAGGTTATTGGAGATCCTAAAGATCCTGTTAGAACTAGAAGTACTATAAAGAATACAAAATATGGTGAAGTTGCTTTCATCTCTTATGTCTATAATCAAAAGAGGGACAATCACACAGACTTCAAACATTGTCTGTTTGCATGCTTTCTTTCTCAGATAGAGCCAACTAGTGTTCCTCAAGCACTGGCAGATTCAAGTTGGCTTGAAGCAATGCAAGAAGAGATGCTGCAATTTAAGAATCAGCAGGTTTGGATTTTGGTTCCTCCTCCTGATGGTAAATATGCCATTGGGACAAAATGGATTTTGAAGAATAAAAGAGATGCAAGGGGGATTGTGGTAAAGAACAAAGCTAGACTGGTGGCTCAAGGGTTTAGACAAAAAGAAGGCATTGACTATGATGAAGTCTTTGCACCAGCGGCCAGAGTTGAAGCAATTCGGATATTTTTGGCCTATGCCTCTTATATGGGCTTCATGGTTTATCAGATGGATTTTAAAGGTGCTTTCTTATATGGTGAGATTGAAGAGGAGGTTTATGTGACTCAACCCAAAGGATTTGAAGACCCTGATCATCCTGAGTATGTGTACAAGGTTGTCAAGGCTCTCTTTGGACTTCATCAAGCTCCAAGAGCTTGGTATGCTAGACTTTCCACATTTCTGCTGAAGCATGGCTACAGAAGAGGTGCCATTGACAAGACTCTATTCCTCAAGGAAGATTCAAGGGATATTATTCTTGTGCAGGTATATGTGGATGATATTATCTTTGGTTCAACCAAAGAAGCATGGTGTAGAGAGTTTGAGGATCTGATGAAGGGAGAATTTCAAATGAGTGCCATGGGAAAACTCACTTTCTCTTTGGGTTTACAGGTTCAGCAGAAACCTGATGGTATTTTCATTCATCAGGAGAAGTATGTAAAAGATATGTTGTCCAAGTTTGCTATGGAGAATGTCAGGTCTGCCACTACTCCATATGAGGCTCCCAAACCAAAGAACAATATTGATCCTGATCTCCCTGTGAATGTTCATTTATATAGGTCAATGATTGGTTCTTTGATGTATTTGACTGCCTTAAGACCTGATATTACATTTGCTGTGAGTGCATGTTCAAGGCACCAAGTCACTCCACTTACCTCTCACTTGAATGTTGTCAAAAAGATTTTTAAGTACCTAAAAGGCCAACCCAAATTATAGGTCTTTGGTATCCCAAAGAGTCTCCATTTCAGCTAGCAGCTTATTGTGATAGTGACTATGCTGGTGCAAATTTGGATAGAAGATCCACAACTGGAGGTTGCCACTTCCTTGGAAGGAGACTGATTTCTTGGCAATGCAAGAAACAGACCATTGTTGCTACCTCTACCACTGAAGCAGAGTATGTTGCGGCTGCCAATTGTTGTGGACAGGTTCTATGGATTCAGAATCAATTACTGGATTATGGGTATAACTTTATGAATACTACCATTTTCATTGACAATCAAAGTACAATTTGTATTGTTAAAAATCCAGTTTTTCATAATAGAACCAAACATATTGAAATCAGGCACCACTTTATCAGGGATGCTTATGAGAAACATTTAATTAAAGTGGTAAAAATTCACACAGATGAGAATGTGGCAGATTTGTTAACTAAAGCATTTGATGGACCAAGGTTTCAATATTTGGTGGTCCATATTGGAATGCTTAACCCTTAACTGCAAAGTTTAAGGGGAGGCATATGCCTCAAGGGAGGATTGTGAGTGTAAACTTTGTAGATGTGTATAATTTGTATACTTTTTGAGTTTTAACACTAACATCTTCACTTAGCCGTGGTAACTGTTAGTATAATTCCCAACATGTTCCACTAAAAACCAAAAACAAGCACAGAGGTCAAACACTAGCACCTCACAAATAGTGTTTAGATACTCACATCTCTTGGGTGTAATAAAGTATATATCATAATACGGAAATTGAAAACATCTTTCACTACCTGTCATAGCAAATAGATTACCATAGGCTTGGGAAAGGATCAAACCTCCACCACTTGGCGTAAGCACCTAGGATAAACTATCAAAGAGGTCTTTTAAAAAAAAAGTCTTTTAAAGGGTTATAACGTTAGGTGTAGGGATATGAAAAACACGGTTTTGTTGGATAAAAGAAATATTTACTGGTGGCGAGTTAATCATCTTGGTTAATTACATGTACAATATGGCGTTGCTAAGCCAAGACTTGACTCGACTTAAGCTAATAAATCAAAAATAACAAGAACTAAAAAAAATAAACATAGAATGAAACGGGATGGTAGTCCGTATGTTTTTTCTCTTTTCTTTTTCTATATTTTTTTCTTTTTCTTGATTTTTCAATTTTTTTTATTTATTTTTTTTTTATTATTTTTTTGCATACACTTTTACCCTACCATCCAAAATAATACATCATAGGGGATTTACATCCCCCATACACTTGAATTTTTACATACTTTACAATAAACTACTCTAATGACTCGAATCAAGATAATCAAAACACTTGGAGTACTTTTTAAGATTAATGCACACATGGGGGGTAATAATTTGATATTCTTCCCCATTACTCCATAACACAAGTACTTTACCCATGAGTCTCAATCGTCCCAAAACAATATGTACAAGATATGACCCGACTTAGCAACCATGTAATCAATTAGATAATTAACTAAGGGTTTAAACAAATAACAATAATGCACTAAAGATGAGTGCATACACGGAAGACTAAGGCGATTTGGTTGCACATTTGGGTGGGTTGTAACAAAATTTTCCTTTATGTAAGATGCTTAAAGTTAGAAACGAAAAGATAGGCTCGGAGGGGTGTACTAGGGGTATCGTGTACTAAAAATGAGTTCAACGCAAAGGTGTGGGAAAATTAATTGACTTTACTAGTCAAGTAATATGACTTAAATGGTCAAGTAATTATGATACGGGTTTAAACACAAGGGTGATCCTAATGCCTCTTATCATGTAGTAAATCCTACTACACGAATGTAGTCTCACTAGCGGTCTCAGGATGCATCACTAACACAAGTTCTAGAATCTAAATGCTACCGGTACACTCATAAGCAGTAATAATAAATGCTTTTACTGTCAAATCTAAAGGCGAACCTCACATATTTGGGTGGAAAATTTTTCTGAATGGTACGGTTTTGTGTTAGTCATACAACTTCTATCTATGAGACGCTTGTTAAGGCTAATGTTTCACTCCTAAATGTTGTAAAAATTTTTAAATTTGGCGCTAAATTACACTAACAAGTATTTCTCTTAGTTTTATTACACACCTACTATCAATCAAACAAACTCAAGTGCAATTGTATCCTATAAGGTATCATTATTTACCCTCCCCTTACACTTAGGATGAACATTATTCCCAATGTTCAATTAAAGAATGTAAAAATAAAGCAGGTAAAAGGATGAAAACAAATACTCCCCTGATTCGTTCGGTGTGGATAGTGTGTCAACAAGGTTAGATCTTCCTCCAAGAAAATGAACGTTGAAAGCTTCCCTCCAGAAATATAAATCATCTTCTTGTTATATATAACCTGTTAAACCTGAGAAAACAATTAAGGCAACCTCGCATAAAATCGGCGGCAATCTATATATACTCACAAATCCTAGATTTTACTAATATTTTTCAGAATTACACATATGGTCCTTGTTAGATTTTACTAATCCTAAACTAAATACAAACCAAATAAAACCTGGCCCACTAATATTATAACCCATATGCAAAGCCCAAAACACCAAACCAACTCCTAAGCCCAGCTTCCACCTGCTCCATTACCTGACCCATCCACCCAGGTCAACCCACGGTCAAAACTACTAATAAAAAAAACCCAATTTCCATTACCCGCCACCCAAGTTATTCCTTTACCCAGAAATTAAGTGTTTCATGAACCCTAATAACCCTCCCACCAAATTAACCCCATGTAAGTAATAAATTACCCAATCATTTGTTTTCTAGAAGGTGTCAGGAGACAAAAGGAATCATTCTGTTTCTAGTTTACATATTATTGTTTTCAATAGGTTATCCAAATTATAATAGGTTGTTGTGAGTTATATACTTGAAATCTGTTTTTGGGAAATAAGTCAACAAAAGTCAAGTTTGGGGTTTATGTGAGATAATGGTGTTGAACCTGTGGTATTATGGTTGATGTGGTATGTTTGGAGCCTATCTTAAGATAGGCTATTGTCAAATGAACCTCTGTTCAGCTGAGGTAGAATGAGTAAGTTTCCTGTTTCAATTTCCATCTTCTACTCTGCATTTTTAGATTTTCTTAATGTAGATCTGAGTTTGCTGGTCATTTACTATTTAATTTGTGTTGATTAATCACTTTGTAGGTTAATAATAGTAGATTATATCACCATCTTATAGTTTGTATATTATTTACATATTTCTTTTTCATTACTGCCTTAGTTAAGCATCTATTGCATTACTGTTTCATTGTTAATTTAGTAGTTAGATTTTATTGTTCAACTAGGTCTAAATATAGATAAGTAAGATAGCCTGATAAGTAGTTTGGAAATTAAGTCTTAAATCACAAGAAGTTAGTGTTGAATGTCCCTTGCAGGTGCGTTTGGATCAACTTGCTTCTGTGTGCTCTAGTGGTTTTGTGAAAGTTCTTTATACATCAATATATCACTCAAGGCTAATATAGGATAAGTCAAACATAAATTTAGTAGGTTGTTTTATTAAAAGTCAAACCAAGCTTCAAATTTCTATTCTGTGAGTCTTATTGAGAATTAGCTGCTGTTCTTTTGATTTAGGAATAGAAAGAGTGGAATTTAGGTTAGTTAAGGTTCAAGTAAACTTAATATTGCAATTAGGATAAGCATTAATCATTAGAAACTCACTTTAGTCAAACTAGGATTGCATTATAAAAAGTCAAAGTGGCAGTTAGGTTTGTTCCCAAACAGACCTGATCTGGGTCCCTTTTAGGGTCTAAATTGTTACTCAGATTTAGGGATGTGTGGTTTTCTAGGTAGCCAATAGTATAGATTTTCTTTTGCCCCCTTAAGATCTACTTTTTAGCTTATCAGGGTGCTTATTTACAAGCTGCAAGTTGTGTTGTTCAAGCAAAGTTTCTGATTTCACTTTTTAGGGCTGCTATTATAATTTAGTGTTAAGAATCTGAGAATTGTTGTTCATTATAGTTCATTTATACCTTAAGTTGAGTTTCTCATTGAGATTTTGCTTGTTGCTTCATCTGTTTGCACACTGCTTATCTCTTTAGTGCTTATTTCATCTTATTTGGCTCATTTCTTTGTTTCTGAGTACTTATTATTCTATTCATTGTTCCATTGAGCTTATTTGAGTCCAAGAAACCATTGGTCAAAGTTTGAGTTAATTTGGTCAGAAGTGCTTATCAATAAGCACTTCTAAATAAGCAGTTTCTAGTTTATCAGCACTTTTCTAGCTTATTTTTCAGTTTTTAAATTTTTCTTCAGTTTAGAATAATATTTTTGAATTTCTCTGAATTTTTCATATTTTTCTGAGTTCATTTACTATTTTTCTTATTTAATTTTAGTTTTTATTCAATTTTTAATACTTTTTAATTAACGAAAATTCCAAAAAAATCAGAAAAAATCTTAAAAAGTCCAAAAAAATTTTAGAAATCAGTTTTTATTTATTTCAGATTTTAAAAAATTAATTTTGCATTTCTCCCATTTATTTTCAATTTTATTTGCATTTTTCTTACTTTTTAATTAGTTTAAACAGTTTTTTTTTTCTAAAAATTACATAAAAAAAATAGTTTTCAGTTTTAAAAATAGTTTTTAGTTATTTTATAATTTTCCAAATTTATTTTGTATTTTTCTCCCTTAATTTACTTTTTCTTTTAATTTTTAATTAGTTAAATTAGTTTTTAATTCATAAAAATTAAATAAAAAGTCAAAAAAATATTTTTCTTTTTCTTAAAATTTTCTTTTATCATTTTTAACTTAGGAAAATTATTTTCAAGTCCGTAGGATTAGTATATCTTTAAATTCACTTTTTGTTTCGCGCGTTAACGTTTATTTTACGTTTAAGCTTACGGTTTTTGATTCTACGTTACGTTTTAGGTTTGATTACTTGAATTACGTGCTTAAGTGATTAATTGTGCTTCATTTTCATATTCATTAGTGTAATCTCATTAATTTCACTTTTTACCACTTTCACGACACGTTTCACAAATCGGGAATTCAAAATTCCATTCACCCTTCACACGGACTACGATCTCGGGTTATCCGTATTTCTTTGCGGATTTCTTTAAGTAATACTATAATATATAATATACTTTTGATTTTATCACACCAAAATTTTGGTGCCGCTGCCGTGGAAGGTTGAAGTGAATTTTTAATTTTCGTTTTCGAAATTGTGTTTTGAAAACCTTCCTTTGTATATATTTTCTATAAAAACAAAAAAAAATTGAAAAATCAAAAACACTTTTCCTAAAGTGTTTTCAAAAATACCAAAAAGAAAGTTACAGCCTCGACTCTCCCGTGGAAGGGGGGGGGGGCGTTGTAAACCAAATAAGCTTACCAATATAAGAACGCGTGAAATTAGTTGCTAATTGATTACTTTAATTCTACAACCGAATAAGCGGAAAATACGGAAAGCTTAGACATTATATTGCAAGCTGAAGAGAGAAACACTCTTCTCTCCCGTTCTGTAGCGAGTAGTTTTGAAGGAAACGGTTACGATTAACGTAACGTTTGAAAAAAGAAAATAAAAGAAAATAAAAGTTTGAGATTTGTTTTTCAATAAATAATAAAAATCCAAAAATATTTTTCCTTTTCATATTTGATTTTCACTTTTATTTTGATTTGTTTTTATGATACGAAAAACCAAAAATAATCTTCTTCTCCTAATATCGTTTGATTCTTCTTCTTTAACCCTCTAAACCGATAATTCTTATGGATCCGAGTTGTTTTAAATGTGGAAAACCGTTCTTTGAAGGTTCATGTGTTTGGTGTATGTGCGAACAATGTGGTAGTGATATTCATGATGGAGTTTGTTGGTTTTGTAATTCTCCCACGTATGTTTAAAGATCAATCCTTCAGAACGATCCCGATTACTATCCAACACCACCGCCGTCTCCGTTCACTTGCTTTAATTGTGGAAATCCATCCAACGAAGGATTACCGTGTGGGAAATGTTTTTGTAATCAATGTGGATATATCAATTGTATGTGCTACGCCCCGAGTACTGAAACGTCTTACGCTTACAATACGAGCTTTGATAACTATCCTGATGAGGCGAAAAATGAACCATTTTTAGGGGGCCATTTAAGGTACTTTTGGAGTGAAATCTGGAAAATGAAGCATTTTGGATGTTTTTGGAGCATAAAAGTGAAGAAAACGGCAAAGTCTTAATTTTCCTTGCTGGGAACAGTACCTGACGGCGTCACAAGTTTCTTAATGACGGCGTCAAGAGCAATACAAGAGGTGGAAGTGGATGATACACGTGACGATCCAGAAAGTTTTGTACTAAGGAGATGACGGCTTCACCATAGGCCGTCATGATCCAAATGTTAGTGACGGCCCAGAACAAAATTACACATGACGGCGTCAAAAGTGGATCTAGGCAATCCGATTTCATTATGGGCGGCGAGTTGATGGCGTCAAAATTTCCTTCTTGACGCCGTCACCCTGTAAAATCTATATATAGTTTTCCAAATTTCATTCATTAGTGTGCAACTTTGAGGGAGAAACCCTAGGTCGAATTTTTCCAGCTTTTTCAAGGGTTTCAACCCTTTGAACTTTTCATGTCAATTTTAGATAAGTATTCTTTCAATTCAGTCAATATGTCTATGTGTTGCTTGAATATATCTTACACTTGTCTTCAATTTAACATGCTCGGCTAGATCTCTTTTGTGTTTGCTTAGATGTAGTGAAACCTAGATGTTAATTATGGGTTGATTGTTTGTTTATAGTTATTACGGATGATTGTATTCGATGTTAGGCTTAAGAAAACTGGCAGACTTCCATTGGTAACATGCTTGAACGTCTTAAGAAACATGATCAGAGGTGTACTATGATTTTTGGTTGTATTTAATGCGTAGGAGAATTCTAATGATCTCATGTTAGGAGCTTCTAACGGCTCGACATAGGAGTTAAGTTGGATCCTATAGCGTTAGGGAATATTGTACACGGCCCTACAACTAGTATTAAGGAATACGACCCGTCATCCATGCAATTGTAACAAACTATCAACCTGTAAAAGATATATAGGGAGTAATGAAGCCTAAGTAAACACAACTTTCCCCATCATTGTTTACACCACTAGTATAATTAGATTTCATTTCATTTTTGTTATTTTATTTTGATTGCATCTTTAGTTATTGGGTTAGTTGATTAGCAACTAATTCCACCCACTCTTCCAAAAACTGAGATTTTATTTGCTTTTATAAAATATAAAAAAAATACAAAAAGAATCATCCCTCACCTCTAGACCTAGTTTTTAGGCTTTCTAATCCTAGCGACACTATTCCTGAGTTAAACGATCAATCCCCCGGTACTTGTCACTATACTATACTACATCGATTAGGTACACTGCCTGGTGGGGGTTGTAAGCTTCTCGAGATCCCTCAAGAGGTAAAGCCTGGTACGATTCCCACGTATCATATCCTCGAAACGATTTTGATTTTCCCCCTCAAAACCTTTATGAACAAGAACCGTATTTCAATAATGATTCATTAAATTTTGAAAATTGTGGGGGATCGTTTGAAAATTTTTATTATGAGCCGTATTCATGTTACGATTCTCATGGTTTTAACCAACCCCCACAAATTCCCGTCAAGTTTCAAGTTCCGGAGGAATTTATTTCTGAAATGAAATCCGTTATCGAAATGTTACGAGAGTGGGTGGCTAAACGTGAAACTCATACTCCCGAGCCTCGTGAAAAGTCTATTGCAGAGTACTTGTTGAAGAGAGAGCGTCTAATCCTTATAAAAATTTTATTTACTATGATTCCGACGACGATGATGAGAAAATTACGACCGTTCTTAATCCTCACAAAGCTTCCGATGTTTCTCCCACAGAACCCAAGGACTCTCTAAAAATGGGGGATGAGCATCTAAACACTATTCCGGCAACGGAATCGGACGAATTCAATAAGTCTAGTGTTAAGAACCTCGTCCCAATCCCAAGTGAGTCCGGGGAAATTTCTAACGGTGATTCTGAAATTGTTGAAGATAAGCCGTCAGATCCTTTGGAGCCCGAGCTCAAGGATTCTTTACCCGATTTTGAGAAATATGTTTTTGATACAGCTGAAGAATGTGACTTACCTCCGATTGATAATTCGAACAATCGTGTTGAGATGTTCTCCGATTCTGATGATGACGATTCTATATCTTGTGGAGACATCGACTATGTGGACAAGTTACCTTCTGAGCTCGTCAGCTTAGAAGAAGAGAATGATGAAGATATTGAAACGGAAATCCAAGATGAAGCTCTTCGTGAAAAATTATTGAACATCAATCTTCTCATTTCTAAGATCGAGGCATTGAAAGATCCTCCGACTTTTTCTCCTATCCCCGTTATGGATAGTGATTTCTTACCCGAGCTTGAAATTTTTCGATTTGAAGAGACGAGTAGTGGCAGTCCCACTCTTCATGCTATCTCTCTTCCGGATTATGAGTGTTTTAACTTTGAGATCGATTCTGAACTTATTTTCGATAATCCGTCACGTGACCCTCTTTTAGATGATGTTGATCTATTTCTTGCTGCGGATGACTTGATACCACCGGGTAGTGAAAATGACAAGAATGGCCTTCGAAGAAATGTTCTTGAAGAAATGCATAATGATGAAATACATACCGATGCTGATTCATCTATCTTTGATTTACCTTCTTCTCGTCCACCCGCGAAACCACCGGATGTAATTTTTGGATCAGATACGAACGAAGAAATTTTTGGAGTGGTGGACGAGATTTCTGAACATGATGTTCCTGTGCTTGATATTTTACCCACCCAACCCACCCGTGATTCTGAACTTGACTTTGCTTTTATCATCCGGGTCTTTTATCCGTTATTTGCTTATCCCATTATATCTTCACTTTCCTGTTGACATAAATAATGTATGAAAACATTATTTATATTTTTTGATATCTCTATATTTTGACGATCACAAAATGTAAACTCATCAAGCGTAAGATTACTACGTAAACAAGTATTAAGGTAGTTTATATCACTATATCCAACTTAATCACTTAAGGTATGGATAAACAAATGTTTAATACATCTCATGATCAAAGGGGTATTTAATTAACTAATACAAAGTTTATTTAATTATATAAACATATTATATATTTTTGAAAAACACTTTTGGTAATAAAGAAAAATGTTTTAATCATACTAAATATATGATTTCAAATTTTTAACCAAAATTAGTTAGTTTTTCACCAAATAAACTTTCCCCACTAAAAAACAAAAATTCTGGCCGTTACAGCTGGGCGGCCCCCTTAATTATAAGGGGCAGTCCCCTTAATTTTAAGGGGGCTGGCCTTGATTTAAGGGGACCGGCCACGCTCCTCTGTCAGAATTTGTTGCCTATAAATACCACCTTAAATCTGGAATTTTTCTCACCTTTTGCACGAAATTTTCAGATCTCAAACTCTCTAAACATCCTCTAAAACCCTTTGATCATTTGTATATTAATCCTTGTTTCAAGTGATTCAATCCCTTCTCATCCATCCTCATCCAAAGTACAAAAGAAGAACACTCCTTCTACAACTAAGTTCAAGAAGTATTGAAGAGTAGTTGTGCATAGTGTATACATATTATTTGTGAAGTTGTGTTGTGTTTGTAATAAGTAGTTTAGAAGAAATAGAAGTTGTGTAGGAAGTAGAAGTTGATTAGTAATGAAGTAGTGTAGTTGTGAAGAAGATAGGTGTGAAGTAGATTGAAGTGAAGAAGATAGGTGTGAAGAAGATAGGTGTGAAGAAGTTGTGTAGAAGTTGTGATCAAGTTGTGACGTAGTTGTGGTGTGTAAATTGGTGTGTAAGGTTTTCTCCGCCATAAGGGAGTTTATTGACATAGTGAAGAAAACTCTCGAGTAGGTGACTCGGGGAGTGGAGTAGGAACAAGGAAGGTGACCTTGTAGCCGAACCACTATAAATCCTTGTGTTGTGGTTTGATCTCTCCAACTCTTTTCATTACTTACTTATTTACCTTTACTATATTAGCTTAGTTAGTTAGTTACTATATAATTGTTCATATAGTGCAAGTATTGAGATCACATAAACTAGAATCGAAGTTTTTAAAACAAACTTGTTTTTTATAAATTTTAAAAGGACGTAAAACTATTCAACCCCCCTTCTAGTTTTTCCACATTTTCCACTCCACCGGGAGTGAGGATACCGTTTCTGACCCTGGCATCTCCGTCTTTTATGCCGAGTGTCCGTTCCATCTGCTCTCCCCAAGGACGAACTAATTCTAGGATCGAGTCAAGCTCATGTGACTCGGTAATAAAAAACAAGTGCTTCGTGGGAGGCAACCCATGCTTATCCATTTCATTTTCTTTATTTTCGATTTTCTTAAGTAACGTGACATGAGGGGGGCGACCCTTTCCAAACTCGTGTTTTCGTGGTTGTTTGTTAATGTTCAGGAATTTCCCCGAAGTTTGGAGACTCTCGTGCTCGTGTTTTGTCGGTCTCTCCACTCGAGTCTCATTCTTCGCTGCTCTTTCGGAAATTCACAATATCCAAAATCTTACCGACTAACGTTTATCTCTTGGCATACTTAATAAACGGCCTTAGATATTACTTAAGACTACCCGTACCCTTAAAACATTGAGGACAATGTTTCACTTTAGTCTGGGGGTGAATCTTCGATTCGATTTTACCTGGCACCTTCGTCTGAGCTGTTCACTTACGCAATTCCGTTTTACCACCAAAATTTAAAATTTTTGTCACGTTTTTATTGAAAATAAAAAATAAAAAAATAATGTTATATGGTATAATAATAAGATTTGACACCGTGTTTTGACTCTCCTACCGGCGAGAGTAGAAATAAATTTTCCGACTTGACCGGGCGTGTTGAGCCCTAGCTCGTCTCCCTTAACCAATATAATCAAAAGATTATCGGCTAAGCATCCGCGGATCTCATTACTTGGGATTTTAAATTTGCGGAGATCGAGGAATGATAGAGTTTATTTAGAAGTTTCGTGCTAAACGTAGAGTAGTTGGATCTCTTTAGAGCCCATGAAAGGTACTTGTGGCCTCCTTGTTCCCATAAGATTGCACACCAATAAAAATATATCTCTAGGATTAATTAAGTGTATGGGGTTTGGGCAATATTTAGTTTTTTCTCGTTCCCAACAAAATCTCTGCATATGGGGGTTTGGTACACATAGGGGTACTGCCAGTGTTACGGTGAAATAGACTATTGCATCTTGCCGGTTCGCAGCCGATGTTGGGATCTTAGTAAAGGCCGTAGGACTCGGGGTTTGGCATATGATTATGAATATCAATAATAATAATCCCAAGTCAAAAATAAGGCAGAGGAATCCAAAGCTATAAAAAGCAGCGGATATAAATCCAAGGTCATAATAAAGCTCTTACATCTTGGCAGCTCATAAACCGTTGTTGTAATTGAAATAAAGGACTAAGGACCAAATATTATTAAAGTGCTTATAATTATGCAAAAATGCCAAGCTTCGACTCAGGGGGTTTCCCCTAATAAAAAGCTTCCGTCTCGAGTCTCAAACATGGGATGTTTCGGCTGTAAATAAAAAGGGGGCCCCACAAATTATGTTAAATCAGAGACCTTCATGTGGACCTGATTTCTGTATGCAGGGGTTTTCGAGGGAAAGTTTGGAAACTACTTAGCGTTCAAATTTTGTGCTCTTATCGGACTAACAAATATCAAAACGAGAAAATATGAAGCAATTCATTTCTCACAAATTAAAATCTTGAGATACCAAACTTAAGACTTGGGAACAAGAGGTAATTACACCGGTAACTTTTGTGGGTAGTGTTAGCATCTAACTTGTGGATAAACAATGATTTCGATTTTACGCTTAGTTTGGGGGCTTGTGAAAAATCAAGGATGACGATTTTTATCCGTATGGTCTCTTCTCTTTGAGGGGTGTTTCTACTCGTAGACCCTGAAAATTATCAACAGATATGAATTGATAATGAAAGTCAAGCAAACCGTTACATATATAATGAAAGAGTACAAAAAGACAAGTAGTAGTTGTTATTCATGAAAATCAGAAAACGGAGCATTTTTGGGAATAAATGATTTTGAGATCTCTTTCGAACATCATTGCTACTTTACAACGTCAGTAAAAAGAGGTTTTGAAATAATTTATCTTTTAAGCGTGAGGTGATGACATTGTGTAAGGACATGGCAATACCTTAGTCTGGGGGATTTTGATGTGTGCTTATTCACACATCCTTTTTAGACCTTAAATCAGACCAAATACACCAAATACTAACCAAATATGCCAAGAGAATATGCGTTTTTATATTTATGTATGTGCAGGTGCAGATATGTGAAAAATGGACAAAAACAAAGCCATAACCGACAAAAACGAGCACGAGAATGGAAAAAGGTCAAAAGCCGGAGCCGGGGAAGCATAATGATCAAAGTAAGCTCAAAATGTCAATACAAGTCCTTGGAGATTCATAAAGCTACAACAAAGGTCACTGATCAAAGATTGGAAGAATTTACACAAATAGTCCTCCAAGTTTCACATAAGTACAAAAATGGTCCCTTGAAGAAATTTTTGAAGATTGGTCAAAGTATACCCTCCAAGAATCAAGAAATGTCAACAAATACCCTTGGAAAATATTTTGGATAATTGTCATTTTCAGCCCTCATATTTTTCAGAATTACACATATGGTCCTTGTTAGATTTTACTAATCCTAAACTAAATACAAACCAAATAAAACCTGATTCACTAATATTATAACCCATATGCAAAGCCCAAAACACCAAACCAACTCCCAAGCCCAACTCCCACCTACTCCATTACCCGACCCATCCACCCAGGTCAACCCACGGTCAAAACTACTAATAAAAAAACCCAATTTCCATTACCCGCCACCTAATTGATTCCTTTACCCAGAAATTAACTGTTTCATGAACCCTAATAACCCTCCCACCAAATTAACCCCACATAAGTAATAAATTACCCAATCATTTGTGTTCTAGAAGGTGTCAGGAGACAAAAGGAATGATACGTGGACCAATGGGAGAGCACACGTAGGATACATCACATCACCAAACGAATCCAAGGGCTGAAATTAATAGATTGGTGAGCAAGGGATATCCAACGGATTAGAAGGGATCAAAAGAAGCACACATCACTTGGATTGATGAGCTGACAGCCTAGAAGCTTCACCAAGCCCTCCTCTCAGCAGCTATATATACCCCCTCCTCACATCATTTAGAAGCTGTTAGAAATAGGAGTAGGAGTAGAATAGCTTAGCTTATTTAATGTAATCATTTTTAGCTTATTTAGTTTCTGTTGTTAAACCTTGTACTCATTTCAAGTTTTAATAAAATTCAAGTTTTTATTAATTGTCAATTTAATTTTCAAGCAATTTACTGTTTCTAAATCTGTTTCTAGTTTACATATTACGGTTTTTAGTAGCTTATCCAAATTATGATAGCTTGTTGTGAGTTATATACTTGAAATCTGTTTTTGGGAAATAAGTCAACAAAAGTCAAATTTGGGGTTTATGTGGGATAATGGTGTTGAACCTGTGGTATTATGGTTGCTGTGATATGTTTGGAGCCTATCTTAAGATAGGCTATTGTCAAATGAACCTCTGTTCAGCTGAGGTAGAATGAGTAAGTTTCCTGTTTCAATTTCCATCTTCTACTCTGTATTTTTAGATTTTCTTAATGTAGATATGAGTTTGCTGGTCATTTACTGTTTAATTTGTGTTGATTAATCACTTTGTAGGTTAATAATTGTAGACTATATCACCATCTTATAGTTTGCATATTATTTACATATTTCTTTTTCATTACTGCCTTAGTTAAGCATCTATTGCATTACTGTGTCATTGTTAATTAAGTAGTTAGATTTTATTGTTCAACTAGGTCTAAATATAGATAAGTAAGATAGCCTGATCAGTAATTTGGAAATTAAGTCTTAAATCACAAGAAGTTAGTGTTGAATGTCCCTTGCAGGTGTGTTTGGATCAACTTGCTTCTGTGTGCTCTAGTGGTTTTGTGAAAGTTCTTTATGCATCAATTTATCACTCAAGGCTAATATAGGATAAGTCAAACATAAATTTAGTAGGTTGTTTTATTAAAAGTCAAACCAACCTTCAAATTTCTATTCTGTGAGTCTTATTGAGAATTAGTTGCTGTTCTTTTGATTTAGGAATAGAAAGAGTGGAATTTAGGTTAGTTAAGGTTCAAGTAAACTTAATATTGCAATTAGGATAGGCATTAATCATTAGAAACTCACTTTAGTCAAACTAGGATTGCATTATAAAAAGTCAAAGTGGCAGTTAGGTTTGTTCCCAAACAGACCTGATCTGGGTCCCTTTTAGGGTCTAAATTGTTACTCAGATTTAGGGATGTGTGGTTTTCTAGGTAGCCAATAGTATAGATTTTCTTTTGCCCCCTTAAGATCTACTTTTTAGCTTATCAGGGTGCTTATTTACAAGCTGCAAGTTGTGTTGTTCAAGCAAAGTTTCTGATTTCACTTTTTAGGGCTGCTATTATAATTTAGTGTTAAGAATCTGAGAATTGTTGTTCATTATAGTTCATTTATACCTTAAGTTGAGTTTCTCATTGAGATTTTGCTTGTTGTTTCATCTGTTTGCACACTGCTTATCTCTTTAGCGCTTATTTCATCGTATTTGGCTCATTTCTTTGTTTCTGAGTACTTATTGGTCTATTCATTGTTCCATTGAGCTTATTTGAGTCCAAGAAACCATTGGTCAAAGTTTGAGTTAATTTGGTCAGAAGTGCTTATCAATAAGCACTTCTAAATAAGCAGTTTCTAGCTTATCAGCACTTTTCTAGCTTATTTTTCAGTTTTTAAATTGTTCTTAAGTTTAGAATAATATTTTTGAATTTCTCTGAATTTTTCATATTTTTCTGAGTTCATTCACTATTTTTCTTATTTAATTTTAGTTTTCATTCAATTTTTAATACTTTTTAATTAACAAAAATTCCAAAAAAATCAGAAAAAACCTTAAAAAATCCAAAAATATTTTAGAAATTAGTTTTTATTTATTTCAGATTTTAAAAAATTAATTTTGCATTTTTCCCATTTATTTTCAATTTTATTTGCATTTTTCTTACTTTTTAATTAGTTTAAATAGTTTTTTTCTTTCTAAAATTACATAAAAAACAAAAAAAAAAATAGTTTTCAGTTTTAAAAATAGTTTTTAGTTATTTTATAATTTTCCAAATTTATTTTGTATTTTTCTCCCTTAATTTTCATTTTCTTTTAATTTTTAATTAGTTAAATTAGTTTTTAATTCATAAAAATTAAATAAAAAGTCAAAAAAAGATTTTTCTTTTTCTTAAAATTTTTTTTTATCATTTTTAACTTAGGAAAATTATTTTCAAGTCCGTAGGATTAGTATATCTTTAAATTCACTTTTTGTTTCGCGCGTTAACGTTTATTTTACGTTTAAGCTTACGGTTTTTGATTCTACGTTACGTTTTAGGTTTGATTACTTGAATTACGTGCTTAAGTGATTAATTGTGCTTCATTTTCATATTCATTAGTGTAATCTCATTAATTTCACTTTTTGCCACTTTCACGACACGTTTCACAAATCGGGAATTCAAAATCCATTCACCCTTCACACGGACTACGACCTCGGGTTATCCGTATTTCTTTGCGTATTTATTTAAGTAATACTATAATATATAATATACTTTTGATTTTATCACCCCAATGCTTATTTAATATTGTAGCGAATCATGTTCATTTTCGTTCTTAGAAACAAATTTGGATTTCCCTTACACTTAGCTTTTGCAAAATACCTTTATATGTAATTAAGACGAAGTTAAAAACAAAATAAAGCATTTTCACAATTTACTTTGAAACATGATTTACCAACAATAAAAATAAAACATGCATACGGGAACAAATAAAATCAAACAAACAAACAATCAAACAAATAAAAAGGGGCTTGTGTTGCCTCCCAAGAAGCGCTTGTTTTTGTTAGAGTCACGAGTCTGACTCTACCCTTATTTAACAGAAATAGGGGAGGTTTTCCCTACACTTAGGATCAAGTGCGGGTGATAGTAGCAATACACACCCTTAGGGTGGAAATGTGCCACGTGAGGGAAGAGTGGTGGATGAATTATATGCTCAAATGGGTGTGCTCCATTTATCATAACCTTACGTAGTTTATTTAGATCAATGGGTGAGTTGAAGTTTTCTCCTAAAAAAGGATCATCTTCTATCAATTTCGAGAGACTCCTAGTTGGGAATCCATCTTGACCTAATAAACCAGGTTTAAACCCATAATGTTTCTTGTGATCAATCATGAATGGGTGATGTAAGCATGTAAGGTTACGTTCCACTCCTATATCGGCTTCCTCTCTACATAGCTTAAAGTCTACCACTTTTATCCTAAGACTACCCGGACCACATGGGTTGATGGGTGGGCCGGCTCCTCTTTTGTCTCCTAGATGTATATCTAAGGATGGAAAGTTGTGTGAAGATTGAGGTTCCGGTTCATCAACACTAGAAAATTCCCTAGAACTAGGAGTAAGGTTATCACTACAAGTATTCAAACCTATATCCTCTAGTTGTGTTTGGTCCAATGGCTCTACCTCTATTGGGGTTCCTATAGTCTCTTCTACTTCTTCTGGGTAAGTCACGTGTGGTGTGTGTGTCTCAAATGATGATAGGACTTGTGGGGTACTTTGTGAGCTTATGTTATTTACTTCATCATTCCTTGTGTCAAGATCACCTATATCCTCAACATGTGTTTTACTATAATCTAACCCTAACATTTTCCCAAGTATCTCAAGTGCTTCTCTAGGCATCTCAACTTCTATATCCGAATCATAAGGATCATCCTCAATATTCTGACTGCTATATTCAAATTGCCTAAGAGATTCATCATGCGTTTCTTGAGATTCATCATCATTGATCATAAAACCTAGGTCTTTTTGATCAATGTGATCATGTTCGGCTAAATCCTCCATCACATCAAGGTCACCTATGTGTTCATCCTGTATTATGGTAGTTCCTAACCATGACATGCAGCTAGGTGGCTCATACGAAACTATCCTAGGTGAAGGCTCATATGGTGCATAGGTTTCACTAAGTGAGGCATTTTGAGGGGTTGATGGAGCTCCTAAGGTGAATTCTTTAAAAGTCTTATGCACTTGGCCTCTTTTCTCAAGGTACTCAACAAAATCAATATAAGATCCTGTCCTCCTCATTTCATTCCTCCACCTTGGTATATCCAAACTGGTGTAATTATATTTTTTCTGGTAAAACTCTAGTGTCGGACTTGGTGGATTCACGTTCTCTATAATGGTGAACGGAAGAGTCAATGGAAAGGTTTTTACGAACAAAGACACAAAGAAAAGATAGACTAAAGAAACCTATAAAAATAAAATAAAAATCTTACTAGAAAGGAATCTAGCAAGTAGACCTAATAAAAAGAAATTCTAACCTAGACAATAACTATTCCCTGGGTTGCGGCGCCAAAGACTTGATACGGGGGATTGCGCCCTCGCAACAGGTTTTACCTCTCAAGGGATCTTGAGAAGCTTGCAATCCCCGCCAGGCAGTGTACCTGATCGTTGTAGTATAGTATAGTGACAAGTACCGGAAGATTGATCGTTCAACTCAGGAATAGTGTCGCTATGATTAGAAAGCCTACTAAATTAGGTCTAAAGGTGAGGGATGATTCTTTTTTGTATTCTTTATATTTTATGAAAGCAAGTAAAATCTCGGGTTTTGAAGGAGTGGGCGGAATTAGTTGCTAGCCAACTAACCCAATTAACTAAAATGCAATCAAAATAAAATAAAAGAAATGAAAATTAAACTAATGTGGTGGAAACAATAATGAGAAATGATGTGTTTACTTAGATTTCATGACTCTCTAGATATCTTTTACCGGTTGATTAGCTTGTTACAATTGCATGGACGACGGGTTATATTCCTTAATACTAGTCGAAGGACTGTGTACAATATTCCCTAACTCTATAAGATCCTACTTCACTCCTATGTCGAGCCGACTAAAAGCTCCTAACATGGGATCATTAGAATTCTCTGATTCATTAAATACAACCAAAAATCGTAGTACACCTCCGATCATGTTTCTTAAGACGTTCAAGCAAGTTACCAATGGAAGTCTGCTAGTTTTCTTAAGCCTGACATCGAATACAATCATCCGTAACAATTATAAACAAACAATCAACCAATAATCAACATCTAGGTTTCACTACATCTAAGCAAACACAATAAAAACCTAGCCTTACATGTTAAAAGAAAGACAAGCATAAGATAAAATCAAACAATACATAGACATATTGAATGATTATTGGAGAACTTATCTTTATTAAAACATGGAAGAAAGAAGGGTTTGAAACCCCTTCAGTAAGCAGGAAATTCGACCTAGGGTTTGTGTTTTAGTATTCCACACTTTACAATGAAAAATTGAAAAAATATATATAGACAGAACATCCTGACGGCGTCATGTGTTGGCTTCTGAAGCCATCAACTCGCCGCCAAGTTAAAATTCGTATTGCCTAGATCCAGTCTTGACGCCTACATGTGTAAATCTACTCTGGGCAGTCTCTTGTATTTTGACCCTGACGGCCTTGGTGACGCCGTCAGGCCAATTACATTGAAAATGTTCTGGGCCGTCACGTTGTAATATCCACTTCCACCTCTTTTATCATTCTTGACGCCGTCATGTGTTAAGGCTTGACGTCGTCAGGTACTGTTCCCAGCAAGGAATTAGAGACTTTGCCGTTTTCTTCACTTTTATGATCTAAAAACGTCCAAAACGCTTCCTTTTCCAGATTTCTCCTCAAAAGTACGTAAAATGACAAAATGAACGATTTAGGGCAATAATTGATCAAATGATCACGAATTCGGGCTTAAATGACCCCTTAAAACCTATACACTTTTCGCCTCATCAGATGCGATATTCACTAGCCTGTTGTGGGCATAAATTCGTGTAGTGAATATTTACTCTGTATTTCATTACTGATATTGAGTACAGAAGAAAAGGTTTGTTTAGTTATACTAATTCTGGAAAGTATCGACTCATCATGCACCAAATTAGCCTCATACTTTAGTTTAGATTGATACCCATTTAGATTGAATAACCATTATTCATGTGTTTGCAGGTCACGAGTACTCTTCTAAGAAAATAGAGGATGATATCTGTAGCTTAAAGGTAAATTCACAAACCTTTTTAACTGATGTTTTTTTTTCGTTATTTTAAACACGGGCCATTTTGCAAATACAACGTCTAGTCTTTGCTTTCTAAAAATTGTGTAATGATTGATAAGAATTTAATTCATTTAGCAAATTGCTTACAGGTTTGTTTTCCGTCCTAACGCTTATAGATCCATCTATCTTCACGTACAAAAGTTTGAGAGCATCAACTATAAATCTTCTTTAGATAGTTACTATTAGTGAACACGAATTCATTTAATCAATTTATGCCAAAAAAAACGTTGGCAAGTGATATCTACATGACTTTATCACCTCCAAAGCATTTTAAGAGTCATTACTGGCGAAGTCATCATTTTAAGCTACAAACTATTAATCATAAGTCATAACTGAAATGAACCTTTTGTGGTCACTAGGGGCTTTAACAATAGATTTTATGCCATGGGGCCAATGATTTTATCACCTGTATTAGGCACTAAATAATTATCCACATTTTTCACACTTTGTGAGATGAATAAAAACATGAGATAAAGCATTTAAAAAAAATAAATTAAAAATCTAGAGGTATTTGATAGCCTAACCATATGTTGTTGCCATGTTGATTTCATGCACTCCTGTTAGCTAATCCCATTATGTTTTCACATTCGTTTTAAATTGTACGGAGTAAACAACACATTTTGTTAATTGTTTGCTGTTTTTATTAACGTATGTCATTTACTTCAGTTAATGCAAATATATACAATTTGTTTGGTATGGTTTGGTTTGTAGTGTTTTTACACTTTATAAGATAGAGTGGCTTTATATTTAATGGAAATCAAAGCAACTTTGCAACCACCAACTAGATAGAAGTAGCAATCCCTCTTTTTAGTTTTGCCACTGATTTTCTGACCAGTTGCTTCTAACAATTTCCACTGATTTTCTGACCAGTAGCCATCCCTCGTTTTAGTTTAGGAATTGCTTTTTTGCTTTGAACAAGCATTTGCATATTGTTGTCATCTTATTTGTTTACCACAAGTTGTTGTTGTTCTATCAATGAATATGTGCACATAATCATATTTTGGAAAATTATATTCAATATAGTACAAAATAAGGGATGTGATATTTTACCGCATTTTAAAGCCTATGAGTCATATCAGGCTACACATAGTAAGGAGACTTCGATCGATCGTTTTGTCGATCGTCCCTAATGTGGCACCCCTTCCATGAATGATCGATTGGAATTTTTTTTGTGGATAAGGGTTGCTTGGACGACTTTCAATTGTCTACTTCATTTTTTTTCCTTTTCTTTTTGACCGTTGAGATGTGAACGAGAGTTGAGAAACCTTTTATGGCTTGAACTTGCAACTTGGGAAGACAAAGTAACATATGGCGAGCTTCTTGCGTGTTGGCTTGAACTTGCAACGTGTAAACGTGTTGAAAGAGAGTTGAGAAACCCTATAGCAAGTTTCTTGCGTGTGGAATGACAAAGAAAGGATGCGTTGCATGTTTGCCAGTTTGATAGCAATGTTGAGTTTGCAAACTAGATCGTATTTCATCATGTATATGTAAGTGTTACGTGTGTACACTTTGAATGTTGGATGGTTTGAAATATGGACTTTGCATGCTTGAATCCTAAATTGTTAACACGTATATATATATAAGATGGATAATCATGCACGTTTATTGGTAATTACATAACATTACATGATAGAGCATGCAATGATACAAGTACACCTATGAAATGGTGTGGATGGATTTTTATTAAGTATGGGTCGATGCATTTTATTAGATAGTTGGTTGAAAAAAAAAGAGATGAAGGTCGCCCTTACTATGGCATCCAATCGCATGTAGGTCGCCAGAGAGAAAGCTGACGTGAAAGAGAAAATGAGAGAGATTGACCCTCATTACTGCAATGGCCTGATTAAACTACCTTATTTGGGTAAAAAAAACATTCAAACTGAGTTGATTATGAATGTATGCCGCCCCATACATAAACGACATGCAATGGTCTGTTCCAAACTTCCTATTAATGTTCATACTAAGACGATGAAAGCACGCACCATGATGAACATTGGGAAACACTTCCTGGACCGTATAATCAATGCAATTATGTAAGTCTGAAACAAAAACCAAGTATGCTATATCACCAATTGGTTCTTTCAGTTTGGTCATAAAGTAGAAATATGTTTCAGGATTCTCGCTATCTATAATAGCAAAAACATTTGGGAATAATTGATCATTTGCATCCAATGCAGCCGCACATAACATGTGCCACATATTTTGCCTTTAAAAATATCCCATCTACACATGAGGATGAAAAAACCGAAAACAATTTACGCTAGCATCTAGTGCAAAGTAACAATAAAGGAATCGGCCATTGCATGTTAGGAAGTCTGTTATTGTTCCTGGATTCCTAGTCTTTAACATATACATGTACGGAGGAAGCTTAGAATACGAACTACACATAATTCAACGCTATCTCTCAACATCTCCAAGCCTTCACATAGGACATATCAATCCCGAAATCTTTTTTCATATATTCTCTTTATGTAATTAGGCTTATTAGCTAGTTCCATCCAATGAATATTTTTCTTTAATAATATGAGCAATTATACCCATGGGGCTGCTAAGGGGGGAGGGAGTGGTCCAAAGTTTACCAAACTTTGCCAAATTGCCACATCATCATCTACCAATCACAACCTTCCAACTCAAACTTTACCAAAGTTTACCAAACTTTACCAAAATGATGGCGGCGGTCACCAAAGTTTACCAAATCCACATTTTCCACATCACATTTATTTTTAATATATAAAACCATAAAACATTAAAACCTCTACATTAATTTCTACTTTACAAAGAAGAAGCAGCAAACATAAGACCAAATTAAGTTACCGAAATTCATAGTCCCATATCATCAAACTTAAGACCAAATTACATACATATAAACTGAACCCACAAAGAAGAAGCAGCAACAAAGAAGAAGCAGCCACTTTTTTATGAAGAAGAAGAAGCAGCAGCAGCAAAGAAGAAGAAGCAGCAGCAAAGAAGAAGCAGCCACTTTTTTATGAAGAAGAAGAAGCAGCAGCAGCAAAGAAGAAGAAGCAGCAGCAAATGACCGTTTGTGGGCCCAACTTTTCCTTCGGCAAACTTCACCGATTCCACCCTTGCCCGAATTTTGCCGAAGGGCTGGCGGCGGTGTTACCGAAATTTGCCGAGCTTCACCGAGAGTTTGCCGAGCCCACTCCCTCCACTCTAAGCGATTATACTTGTTACAAGCCTTCAACGTGCATGTATGCACTCCCTCATATACCACATGCAACAGTCATAACCGGTGAGTTTTTGTGTTTTTTTTTGGCACCCCTCAACTTCCATTGACATAACTTATCCTTACATTGAACAAAATAACTTTTCAAGGTTTTTCTAACATCAATCTCGAAATTTTTATAGGCAGGATAATAATTTTTATAAACATTTTTCTTGTTTGGAATAAGCCTCCCTTGTATAGAAAAACTAGCTGGGTAACCCGCGCGTTGCGGCGGGTGTTTTTTGTGTTTTGTATTTTATGGGTTGTACGGTATAATTAATAATTTTGTTATTTGAAGTATGCATATGTTTACTTGGAAGCATAATTTGTTTATGTTTATGATTTTTTTTTTTTTTTTTTTTTTTTTTTTTTTTTGCGTTCCGGTTGAAATTTTTTTGTGTTGTTTGTTTTTTCGGTATGCTTTTTTTTTTTTTTTTTTTTTTTTTTTTTTTTTGGTTTGGTATTTTAAAAGAAACAAATTTGTATAAGAAATTTTTTGTAAGTGTATTATTTTTTGTATTTTTTTATTTTTATTTTTTGTAATTATTTTTTTTTTGAAAAAACAAATTTTCATAAAAAAAAATGTACCGAGTACTGTAGCGACGTTTAAAAAAAAAAAAAAAATGTAGCGCGTACTGTAGCATGTACTATAGCATGAACGGTAGTCGTGCACTGTAGATGTACTGTAGCAAAAATTTGGCTTGTAGCAGTGTAAAAATTTATTAAAAACACTGAGATTGCATTTAGTTGTAGAAAATTTTTCTTCTATTTCCGATCTAGATTCCTTGAGATGCGAATGGTTCTTCTTCTTTTGAAAAAAAAAATTGAATTTTGAAATCCTATTTAGATGGAATTATATTTTCCTTTTTAAAAAGATTACCTCAGATTGCAATGGTGGGCGGCGACAACGAGGATAGAAGGTGGAGATGTTACCAATGGTGATTAGGGTTAGAATGAGATACTTGAATGACATATTGGGAAATCCCGTCTATTTTGCTAGAGAGAAATAAAAATGGAGAAAGCTAGATTGGGTTTTTCATTTTTCTAATTAAAATTTAGAAAGTGAGAATTCCACTTTTTCTGAAAATCATTGGAAAAATGTGTGACTAAACGTGTTTTCTGTCTTTTCATTTTCCTATGAAAAATTTCCAGAGAAAATGAGATGTTCTTTCTACAACTAAATGCTACCTAATGTTTTGAAAATGAACCTCGTCTCAACTTTTGTGTTACAAATTTTGTTTATTCTTAGACTGGTTGTAATAAGAGAAAATAATCTGTTGGTCGCCACTCCAAGAAGTCGGTTGCCACTCGTCCTTTTGCTACACTCATTCCGGAGAAGTCGGTCACCCAAGGTGAAAATGTGGGAACAGGTCGGTCAAGCGACCATTTTATTTCACACACAAAAAAAAAAAAAAAAAAAAAAAAAAAAAAAAAAAAAAAAATTGTGCGAGACTTGTGTGTGTGATAGTGTATTTAAATATATTTTTGTGAGATATGTTTTTTGTGGTGTCGGTTTTTTTATTATACTAAGTTGATCGTTGAAGTAGTTTAAGAGAAAAAAAAACTAACATGTCAATATAAATTTAGGCCAATTGAGTTCTTTATTACAACTAGCGTTAGGATTTGCACATAATGATTTAGGCTAGACACGATAAAGAGTGTCAATCCTCTCATTTTCTCTGCCACATCAGCTTTCTCTCTCCAGCGACATGCAGGCGATTCAGTCCCTCAGTAAGGGTGACCAAGTTCAAATTATTATTATTATTATTATTATTATTATTATTATTATTATTATTATTATTATTATTATTATTATTATTATTAGTCACAAACGGTCACAACATTCAAGTATCTAGCCGTTTGGATCAAACTTCAAAAGTTGGTTGGAAATAAACGCGGTCTCAACCTCGACCGAGTATCTCTCTTTTCCTCCTTGCAGTCAGTCGCGACCGAAATCCCACAAAAGGGTTGTCCGACAGTGACCCAATCTATTTTTGTGAGATATGTTTTTTGTGGTGTCGGTTTCTTTATTATACTAAGTTGATCGTTGAAGTAGTTTAAGAGAAAAAAAACTAACATGTCAATATAAATTTAGGCCAATTGAGTTCTTTATTACAACTAGCGTTCGGATTTGCACATAATGATTTAGGCTAGACACGATAAGGAGTGTCAATCCCCCTCATTTTCTCTGCCACATCAGCTTTCTCTCTCCAGCGACCTGCAGGCGATTCAATCCCCCAGTAAGGATGATCAAGTTCAAATTTTTTATTATTATTATTATTATTATTATTATTATTATTATTATTATTATTATTATTATTATTATTATTATTATTATTATTAGTCACAAACGGTCACAACATTCAAGTATCTAGCCGTTTGGATCAAACTCCAAAAGTTGGTTGGAAATAAACGCGGTCTCAACCTCGACCGAGTATCTCTCTTTTCTTCCTTGCAGTCAGTCGTGACCGAAATCCCACAAAAGGTTTGTCCGACAGTGACCCAATCGACCGAGTCGGTCGATTCCCTTATTGTGTCTACCCTTATAATCATGGGTCTGTCACTGACAATAGTGGTGGTCCTTCACCCACTCGATAACATGGTGATTGCAAATTTTGAATATTGGTGATGACTTCTTAAACTGCCCTCACGTGTGAAACTAGAGTAGGTCAACATTGCTTTGCTCATCAAATAAGTCAAAGATGGACAGGATGGCTATGGCGGTTAATGTTTTGATTCAATATGTTTATATGCTTTGCAGTTGTAGTGTACATTTGATTTCTAGATGGGTGTGTCGAATTTTCTTTAGTATGGCTAGAGGGTTGAGATAGACATTTATCATAAATTTTTTGAAAATCCAATTAGTAAACTATGGCCTTTTGATTTCTAGATGGTGTGTCGAATTATCTTTATGTATGGCTAGAGGGTTGACATAGACATGTATCATAAATTTTTTGAAAATCCAATTAGTAAACTATGGCATTTATTTTTTCACTAAAAAAAAAAAAAAAAAAAAAAGAAAGACCTCACATGCTACCCTTTTTGCAAAATATTTTGCAAACGTTAAATCGTCAAGTGACATACAATACATCATCGCAATAAGACATATTTATCTTTCAGTAAACGGGTACTTTGATACACTTTCAACGAATTATTTTTGAGTTTTTTAGTGTTAAAATTTCTACCATAAAAATCACATGTGATTTGTAAATTTACTTACGATTTTTTATTTTAAAAATCACCTGTGATTTCACAAATCATATATGATTTGCAAAATCACATATGATTTCACATATCACATGTAATTTCATAAAACACATGCAATTTCTAAATAACAAAATCAACTCTGATTACATGTGATTTTTCAGGGCGGCAATTTCAACAATCACACAAATAACTCGAGAAAAAAGTTCGCCAAAATTGTATAGAAGTGCCTCTTTACAGAAAGATGATTTAATTCTCGTTGCGACTATGATTCATTTCACGTATCAATTACCTATGTGTGAGATATTTAATTTTTAAAAAGACTGATGAACGTGAGTTTTTTAGTTTGATGAGAAAATGTAAGGCTCGAATTTGTTAATTTGATCTTTAAAAAAAATTATGATTTATGTTATTTGTAGATAGCCAGTCTTGACGTTTACCAATTCTAAAATTGGAAAAATATCAATACGAGGAATAATAAGTTTAATAAATGACCTTTAAAGTTTAATAGCTTCAACTCAAATCCTTGACTTTCTGTTCAGTCTGAAAATGATTCGTAAATATTTTACTTTACGATGGTTTCATAAGTCTAGTTATTTTAGTTTTGTTATAATAAACAATATTATTTGCTAACAGAATACAGTATATATTATTGGGTTAATTGTACAAAAATACATCAAACTTAACATATTTTACTATTGTATGTACTATGTATCTAACTTTTAATTTTCCTATTGTGTATATCAAACTTTTTAATTGTTCATATTGTATGTATCACTAGCTTATAGACCCGTGTAATCCACGGGATTTTAGAGGGTTTTTTTTATTATTAAAAAAAGGTAAGTACGTGAATAAAGTAAGAAAGAACAACGAACGTAAACGCTATAAAATTTTCTTGTAACGAAACAATAAATTATAAGTGAGTGAAAGTATAAAATACAATGCTTGTAAATATCTGTATAATAAACGTTCATTGCCTCTTGATCTCCAATATGTTTGTCTCGAGACGCAAATGCATATAGTGACCATTCTAACACTTTAACAAAAGGTCCATTCCGTGAACACCTAATAAATATAAAAGAAATGTAAGTAAAAGAAGTTTGGGATTTATAATAAATGTAAATAAGAAAAATGCCACAAAACATGTAATATGTATACTATACATACCTATTGACCTTTTGATCATAAACCTTGAAGAACTTCTTTATATACAACATTTATAATAGTTTTTGATAGGTTACCATTCCCATCTAAAACAACCTTCAAAATTTTTTAAAGAAATTATTCATTAAGGAGATACATGTGTGAATAAATTAACAAACAACAACGAACGTAAATATGTTCTATTGTTTTCTGAAAGGAATAATAAGTAACATGTCAATGATACGCTTATTAAGAAAATAAGCGTGCATGTATCCTCTTCTCCAACTGGTAAATAGTTTTGGAGAGCAAAGATATGTCGTTAGCGTCAAACACTTAGTAGTCCATATTCATTTTGTGAACACCTAAATATGAACATTGTTAATAAGAGTATATGCAAAGTGAAAATGGTATCATTGACATGTCATTTATATAATTGTACATACTCGTTGAATATTGATCGTAGACCTTGATGTACTTCTTTTTATACAACATTTATAGTACTTTTCAAGATACTATAATCTTTATCACAAATGACAACCTTCAAACCTATTTTGATTTTGACTTTGGAAATGGTGTATAGTTGTCTATGTGTGAAAACTGGATGTGGCAGATACAAACTACCCTTTAGAAGTGATTGACCCTAGCTCTTGTTTATTGTGATGGCTTAAAGACCCGTTGAATCACATGTATATTAAAAAGAAATATTCATGAAAAGGTTTGTATCACAAAATTTTTAATTAATTTCCTAAAATTTTAGCTTAAAGACCCGTGGATTCACGGATATCTTAAAATGTATCACAAAAGTTTTAGTTAATTTCCTAAAATTTTAGCTTAAAGACCCGTGAAGTCACGAATATCTTAAAACGAAATATCACAAAAAGGTTTTGTTTGTAGATAAATGGAAAAAAAAAATGAATATTTAATAGGCGTCATTAATTATTGAAGAAAAAAATTCATTTTTCATGTACGATTGTTGCTGATGAGTGTTTGCATTATTTAAATACTAACATTATATACACACAAAACTAAGACATATTGTTCAAAGTTAAAAGATAACAGTTCTTAATATGCAATTTCATTACACAAACATTTTGTGTGCAGATTTGTGTGATTCACCATAATAAGAACAAAATACAATATTTGAGTTCCTTTAATAAATGTTACACGAGGCTTTACGAACCCGTGCGATGCACCGGCTGTATTTTTGGTTGAATATCTACGTGTTCTGTGCGTAATGTTTGTGCAGATTGCTGAATATATAACAATCTACAACCAAGATCTGTCGATTCTTGAGAAGCTTATAGTTTTTTGGTTTAACATAGAGCAAACAAACTCTCTTCAATCTCAGATTTTTCCATGATTTACATCCACCAAAATAAGATTTTACTTCACCTACAAAATAACCTGAAATTCATCAACATCAAAGAACAATTACATTTCCAATAACACATAATCTCTTATAGAATTTTAACGCACACGCTATCTACTCATTTAACAGATACAGTACTTCAATTTCCAAATAGTAGCACATTAAAATTTAGTAATATGTAGTATATACCATTCAAATGGAGATGTTGAAGGGCATTACAGAAATATATTTTACCTTTTACATGAACAATGTTGGTTCGATGAGTAAAGCTACAACTATCTCCATAGTCACAGATGGCCGTCTATAACTAAAATATACAATCGGTTTCACCAGGTCGTTCCGGATATGTCATCGTACCATTCGCCACAGTCCCGTCTTCTTTATTATGTGTTTGAACTTTACAATCTCCTCTCAGTTTCTATAAAAGTTACTAAACGTTAGTAACAAATTCACAAATTTCAACCAATTTTCAATTCTAAATAGATTCATTTCCTAAGAGGTTTATTACTGAATTAAAATATTTTTCATAATTGGTCAACACACAAATCTTATTTTAAAAAGAAAAATTGATCATAATGATTTGGATTAATCCGACCTCAACCATATCATAAGTTGTTCGTTTTGACCCAAACTCGTTTCACTTGTTTATGAGCCACCTTGACCCACCTTTTCCATCACCATTTTCGATCTAGGTGATCAAATTTAAGTAGTCATAATTTAAATGAACATTTAAAAAAGAAAATTATTGACCTTACATTGAGCTGATGTCACAAAAAGTTCATTAATGCCAATGTCCATACTAATTGGTTTCAGTCGTCCCTTTAGCCCATGTAAACAGTGATCTATTCATCTATTAAGTCGATTCTGCCGTTTTTTATGATGAACTGGAAAGCGTAGTCCATGAGACAACCATTGTATCCTTGGTTGTAAGAAGTATCACAATCACTGAGATTTTGTAAGAAGTATCACAGTCATTGAGATTGTGATCATGTCACCTATAACAATATGTGATACCTTCCATGGCTCCGGTGGTTGTGATTGCCCAACAAATACATACAATTAGTAAAAACTTGACCAGACTACTGTATTAGATTGCGTTTTAAAGTTCATGGATCCAGAAATTAGCTTTAATAAGTTGATTTCAAACTCATTATATATATATATATATATATATATATATATATATATATATATATATATATATATATATATATATATATATATATATATACTAGTGTCAAAGCCCGCCCAATGGGCGGGCATGACATGTAATTTTACATTTTAATTTAATCATGTATGGATAATTATGATCTTGAAGTTTTAGACGACTTTTAAGCCGATACAGACGTGTGAGTTCAATGCATCATTGCTGCAATAATAAACTTATAGGAGCAATATCATTTAACATAGGTGCAATGGCCTCGAATTTTAACCCATTGTTTTGTAAAGAAAGTAGCTTATCAAAAATAAAACCTATATAAAATTAAACCTAAAGTTACAACAAATATTACCAACTATCAAAATAAGATCCTCCATTATCAACTAACTCATGACTTTTATTTGCAAACTGCAAACTTTGTGTTGAATAAGTGGCTGCGGTAGACGCAAGAGAATTGACTACTGTATTCAATTCATCATCCCCTGCATTTGGCATCTCTAAAATCTTAAAAGATAGCTGCAAAAATTCCTTTATTTCAACTGATATATCTGATACAATGGGTTTCATAGTCAATGACTTTAGGGAAGATATAGGTTCCTCAATAGATGGCTTGACTGGGTTTAGGGCAGGAGGAAGGTCCTCAAGGTCGCACTCAACAACGGACACGATGTTTGTTAAAGAGCTATCTAGATCAATTTCTATATTGAAATGACTGAGTTCTTCACCGGCGTTTCCATATAAAACCAGGCTAAGGCTCCTGTAGCTTCCCCTTACAACCAAATGGTTTGTTACAATAGCCTGCATTTATAAATGTATTACTACTAAGATGTTAATAAATTAAATTACTGTAGGTCCAATTGTCAAAAGGATTCCAACCAAGTACCTCAACTTCAAGGACATTATAAGACAAAGGAGAATAGAGAAAAGGCTGGCATAACGGTCTAAATCTTGTTTCCCCATCGCAATGAACAAAAACTTCTAAAGCAAATGAAGGAGGTGACGTGGCCCTGTACATAGTGCACATGGGGTAAGAGCAAGTAGTATTTTCAACACTTAATTCAAATAGTCACAAATAAAGCAGAAAGCTATTCGACTTGGAGCTGCCCAAGTACATTTCCACCTAATTTGATCAAGAAAATTAGACTACTTACTTCCTACAACAATGTTGGTCCAAATTCTGTTGACGTCTATTTCCACTCATATACATTTGAGCTTTTCTATTATATTATTTACATTATACAATATCTTCACATAGTTGTTTTCAAATTACTCGTTATGGCTTAACTGTTTATTTATTATCACACTTCGTTTTCCCATATGCCTACTGCATGTATACTTATCGCAATAGTATTTTGTGTTTTAAACAAAGCCTACACAACTTCAACGTGTACGCGTGTTCAAAGCTTACATCAGCTCAGTCCTGGACACATCCAACAACTCCGGGGCCTTTCACTGCAACGACTAAACTCACCCAATATCCTCAACGTCTTCCAGTTCAGCCCCTCAATGTCTTCCACTTCAGCCGCTGATGTACATTAAAAAATATATCAGATAGTTTTCAACCATGAGTTTCAAATAGCTATGCAAAAAAGATACTTCAAGTGTCATTGATCTATATAGCATTATAACTGCAGCTCATCCCTAGATATTGGCCTATAATTAAATAAGCTGCAAATATTTTGCCACCTCAATACTCAAAGAACAAAGCTAATGTACATGCAGTGAAAAATCACGCCTCTGTAATAATAACATCGCTGATGTGAGAGCTTTCAAAGTATTTGTTCCATTTTGAAGGTTTTACGTATGTTCACAGAAATGTTTCAAGCTTGGAACGTTTGACAATCTAAACCTATTATTTAAAATTATTAATTAGCATACATATACTATCATTCTTACAGTCAAAAGCAATAAAATGAGATGAACACTTTCGCGACCTTGATAATACAACGGAGATAGGTAATAGTTACCTTGATAGCCACCTGCTCCCGTTTCTTAGCAGAGTCAAATTGTGTACAATTTCAGCCGTAAACCGATAGACTGCATGCACGAGGGAATATTTTATCCCAAATGGTTGAACTGTGTGATCAAATATATCAAGATTAGCCCAAGTATTAAATTACAATTATAAATTGATGAAACAATATATAGAAGTTACCTGTATCATAGAGTTGCTCTAGTGGTATCTTCATGCACAGACAATTCAATCTTAACAACCCCCAACCTAAATATTTGACCATTGTTGTTGGTGATTACATCAACATAGCTGCAAGGATGCAATCAAATGAGATGTTATGTTGATCACTTGCATAATAGATGTTGACATCGCCTGTAATTATCTTTGCTTCAATAATTTTGTGTAAAAGGTGATGTCTGCAATATCTAGCAGCCATTGTAAGAACAACCTGATGTCTGCAAGTGTGGTTGTGTCTAACGTTGTAGGCTGTAGACACATATTCTGGTCAAGAACGGTAATTTAGAAGGGTGACCATAGATATGATCACGATATGAAGAAAAGAAACAACAGTGATATCTATGATAAATGAAGCCATGTTTGTGAAGAAAACAAACGACAGTAGCTGCTACTAATACCTATGATAAATAATTGAGGAAAGGCTACCATAAGTTTAACCATCAAGCATGCTTTGTATTCAACAATCTGCTAAGATGAAAACTAATACCGCAAGTTACTTTGAGCTGCTACTAATACCTATGATAAATAATTGAGGAAAGGCTACCATAAGTTTAACCATCAAGCATACTTTGTATTCAACAATCTGCTAAGATGAAAACTAATACCGCAAGTTACTTTACCATAAGCATGTCATTTTTCAAGAGGTTCAGGAACATCATCATAAACAACTCCTTTTATCTAATTTTTCTCAAACCTCATTCGCCAGATATGCCCCTGCATCATAAAATGTTAGTAGTGGGATCATACTTAACGATACATATTCTAAACATCTTTTTTGCGTACTTGCGCAAATAAAACCCAAAAGAATTTTCTTGTCAAAAAGTAATTAACATAGCTCAATATAATGTCAAACTAAGAATTGGTTACATGTTACGATTTTACCAGCGCAAACTAAACCATGGTCTTCTTCACATATACCTCCACGATCATTGCATTCTGGTATTTGTTTATTGAATCTAACTCCAATCTTGGAAGAGACAATGTAACCAAATGCAAGCAAAACTATTCCCTTATAACCATATCCTGGACCCCTACAAAATGCATAATACATTATAACTTGTGAAAACTATAATTATGATGCTGTATTGATTAGTATTGATAACAACTGAATATGCATAGACAAAAAAACTGGAAACTGGAAACTTATCTCAGTTGCTATTTGAGCCATGTATTACAAATCATATTGTGTGACGCAGAGCGAGATGCAAGTGCTGAACCAATCATGGATGATAGAACGTGTTTATCACACATACCTTGTCAAAAGAAGTTAAAAATATTTCATGGAGCATACTATCCGGGATTTGATACTGGCTTCACTCTTTAAGAGAAAGCAAACTTTGAGCCCCTTGACTGGTCGCCACATGGACAATTTACGGCTGAGGAAAGAAGCGAAGAAGCAGGAAAATGATATAAAGCGTACCCACAAATCCTGCCAGAAAGAGGAATGCAGGGAAACGTCATATCGTTCTACCTTTTTTGTCTTCCGTGTCCGCTTCCTTGATCACAGTCCGGCATGTGCTCCATAGTGAAACTGATTGGCCGAATTTAGTCAAAACTGATGGTTCTGCTGCGCACTACGTAAATCGTACAACCAACCGTGTCAGCTTATCTTGTACCGCCTTGAAAACACACAAAAGGTAGTATCATTAGTAGCAGTAAAAAAGGAATCCTATTAAGGCAAAAAATACGTGGATGATGAACGTAACCTTGGACCCTTTAACTCTGAAACCTGTTCGTTCTTTGGTGCCATCTTGAACAATACCAACAGCCATATTTCCTTCCATAACATGTTGTCAGATGCTGCAGAACCAATGTAAGCAATAGCAAACATCCACCATGAATATTCTAGTGTGAAACAATCTATAGGCAACCTGAAATAAGATTTACTTGAATAACCTTGTGTGAAATAAGTGTCAGCAACCTCTACGTGAATAGAAAAATGAGAGGCGCAACATTAAAAATTAGGCTCAAGTTTATGAATACAATACGAAACACATGCCATGGCTGCAATCATGCTGATGGTGTGACTGCCCAGCCACCATACTGGCTTTATAGATGCAGGTCTCTGCTTTTGGATTTTATTGAAACCATAAGCAATAGCCACGTCCTGTGGAATTTGTTACAAATATGTCAGTTGTGCTTATAACAGGGCACCGGTGGCAAATGAGCAAGTTGGGGTGTGGATCTAGTCGTGTAAACATTCTTAAAAAAATTCGACCATAATACTAAATCAAAATGCACTACATTAATTTCAATCCATTTGACATATTCCTCTTTTGTTTAATCCTTTAGCTTAAGATATTTGAGCCGTTTTAGATATAATACTATATATAATTCAACCCATTTATAGATAAATGAGTGAAATTTAAAGCAACTGATGGCTGCGTAAATAGTAAGAATAAGGTAACTTCATACCTCTTACGTCACATGCATGAAGCACGCGAGGAGTCAGACACTGTGAAAATGAAATCTTTATCCTCCGGAGTAGATTGTTCAGCGTGCAATTGCATTTTGTTTAACAGCCCAGCAACATGCAAAGAAGGTACAAATACATAACACAATCAGACACATATATTTTTAATTTAAATGTTATTCAACTCTCGTTCATCAAATATATAAAGCTAACCTTTTACAAAATTAGACGTACGCCTTTCTTATAATTCAGTAATAAAATCAAAACTGAATAGGCACGTGCTTACTATTCAAACAGTGTGAAATCTGAATGTAATAATCAAAGTCATTTATAAATAAAATAAACTGAAAAGGGACAAGGTAATAAGTTTGTTCACTGTTCAAACAAAGTGAAATCTGTATCTATATTAATTCTCAGTTAAAAAGAAGTGAGAGGCCACAGTAATGACCGGCTGAATCAGTACATGATGGAATGTGAAAATGTAAATGTGGAATTACCTTTGGCTATGGACGGTTGTGCAGATATTATTCAGTGGTGATTTGGTTTAAGTCTGCAAATATACCATCGTAAAAAATGGGATAACAACCTGACGTGCCTAAAAACTCACCAGATCAGTAAGACTTGGTCTGTCAAGATACATGGTTAACATTATCTCGAAACTTAGAAGTACATAAGTTCATAAAAATAACCAAAATAGGAAGATAAACCAAAATTTTGTCAATTTTGCTGTCATTTAATGGTGTAAGGTAGATTTGGCGATTCCGACCCATGTACTTGTACTCCTAAACGGATAATTGTGAAGACGATTAACTTGTACTTAGTTAATCCATAAACGGACACAATTTATGTTTTTAAAACAAACTACACTATCAGTAAATGGTTCGTAATAATTAAACTTTCTACATTAAACCTTACAGACTACTGCGAGTGCTATCCATGGAAGAAAAAGTCCCAAAACGAACACTAATAGTATCTCTATAACAACTTAAAAAAGGAGAAATTAATGGTAAGTTATGTTACACCAGTTCACACGAATACAATAGAAGATAACTGATCATATATCCCCGAAGATCAAAAACGCGTCATGGCAGACCTGGTTCACGGACATAGGCTACGTCTCATTTGTTGATACCAAAGTAGTGGTGATATAATTAAAAATAAAACTAAAATTAAAATGTAAAAAAGCTAGAGATACATTGTTTTCAATATAGCTCGATTCATGAGCATCAGAAACATATTGAAAGCAAAAAAACACCATCAGTATAAAAAGAAAAAATCACCATCACAAACCATATTTCTCAAACACGTTCTTGTGTGAATGGGGGATGAATGAAGCACGTTAGGGTTTTTTCTGAGAGGAGGGAAGAAGAATGGTGGGGTGTCGTGTAGGTGTTATGATTGTATGACCATGTATCGTTTTTTTATGGGCTTAGGGTTTTTTTAGTCAAATTCTAGTTGCAGGGTTTAAAGATTAGAAGTTACAGAATGTTCTAAAAAAATGTTGTGGTTTAGTGGTTAAGATACCACATAATCTTTGCATAAGTTCGAGTTCGAAACCATACTGCTTTATTTTTTAGTAAATTATTCCGAATTAATGTAAGCACCACATTAAATATGCTGACATGGACACCAAAAATGTAAATACTGATGACATGGCAGGCAAAAATCTGATGACTGGGCATTGACCGTGATTATTTGACAAAAAATGGTCAAACGCCTCCAGTTATATATATATATATATATATATATATATATATATATATATATATATATATATATATATATATATAAGTGTTTGCCCTTGCTCATTCCAAGTGCTTATGCTAATGCTTATAAATGCATCACATCTTTTTTATTAAGATTAAAATGAAGTCATGATGAGGCGAAAAATGGTCCGTTTTTAGGGGGTTATTTAAGCCGGAATTTGATTTTATTTGATCAAATATTGCCCTAAATCGTTCCTTTTGTGATTTTAGGTACTTTTGGAGTGAATTCTGGAAAAGGAAGCATTTTAGACGTTTTTGGAGCATAAAAGTGAAGAAAACGGCAAAGTCTTAATTTTCCTTGCTGGGAACAGTACCTGACGGCTTCAAGAGCAATTTGATGACGGCGTCAAGAGCAAATATGGTGACGGCCCAGTGGAAATGTGACGGTGTCAAAGCATGGCCGTCAAGAGTAAAAATGATGATGGCCCAGAACAACATTACACATGACGGTGTCAGATCTGGATCTAGGCAGTCCGAGAATATCATGGGCGGCGGGTTGACGGCGTCAGAAGTTTCTTCTTGATGCCGTCACCTTAGAAAATTTATATATAGTCTTTGTAATTTTCATTCAAAAGAGAGGACAACATTAGGGACGACTTGAATAAACCCTAGCTCGACTTTTACAGTATTTTCAAGGGTTTTCACCCCTTGGAACCCTTCATGTTCAATTAAGATAAGTATCATTTCAATTCATTCAATATGTCTATATGTTGTTTGAATATATCTTACGCTTGTTTTGATTTTAACTTGCTAGGCTAGATCTCTTGTGTGTTTACTTAGATGTAATGAAACCTAGATGTTGATTATAGGTTGATTGCTTGTTTATAGTTGTAATGGATGAATGATTTCGATGTTAGGCTTAAGAAAACTGGCAGACTTCCATAGTGTAACTTGCTTGAACGTCTTAAGAAACATGAACCAATGCGTACTAAGGTTTTTATGGTTGTATTTAATGCATGAGCGAATTCTAGTGATCCCATGTTAGGAGCTTCTTGCAGGCTCGATATAGGAGTGAAGTAGGAGCTTATAGAGTTGGGGAAGTACGTACGCCACCCCACGATTGATATTAAGGAATATAACCCGTCATCCACACAACTATAACAAACTATCAACCTGTAAAAGATATCTAGGGAGTAATGAAATCTAAGTAAACACATTTTTCCCATCTATTGTTCACTCCACATTAGTAATTAGTTTTATTTTCATTTTTGTTATTTTATTTTGATTGCATCTTAGTTATTGGGTTAGTTGACTAGCAACTAATTCCGCCCACTCTTCTAAAACCTGAGATTTTTACTTGCTTTTCATAAAATATAAAAATACAAAAAGAATCATCCCTCACCTCTAGACCTAGTTTTTAGGCTTTTTAATCCTAGCGACACTATTCCTGAGTTGAACGATCAATTCCCTAATACTTGTCACTATACTATACTACAACGATCAGGTATAATGCCTGGTGGGGGTTGTAAGCTTCTCGAGATCCCTTGAGAAGTAAAACCTGGTGCAATTCCCACGCATCAAGTTTTTGGCGCCGCAGCCCGGGGAATAGTTATTGTCTAGGCTAGAATTTCTTTTTATTAGGTCTACTTGCTAGATTCCTTTCTAGTAAGATTTTATTTTTATTTTTAGGTTTTCTTTAGTCTATCTTATTTCTTTGTTTCCTTTGTTCGTAATCTTTACCATCCGACATCATGGAAGGTGGTAACATCTTTGAACCCATTAACCCACCACAACAAGACCACCCACAGAACCCACCACTAGCAAACCAACCTCTTAGGCCCCGAACCCTAGGAGAGTATTCCCGACCTAGCCACCAAGGCTATCAAAACACTATTGAGCGCACCCAAGGAGCCATGTGTCTCCCTTGCAATCCGACACCATCCGGTTGGTGCAAAGCGGATGTGCATTTCATGGACTTCGTTCCGAAGATCCTAATCAACATCTCAAGGACTTCCTTAAAATCCTAGATTCTATAGACCTTGATGTTACAACTAAAGAGTCAACCCGATTACGCCTATTCTAATTCTCTCTACGTGATTAAGCTAGTCAATGGCTTGAACGTTTACCCGCGGGATCCGTCACCTCATGGGATGATCTCACCACTCGTTTCCTTGCTCAATTTTTCCCACCGGGGAGAACTACTAAGCTTAGAAATGATATCTTGATGTTCCAACAACGTCAAGGTGAAACTCTATATGAAGCATGGACTCGTTTCAAGGACTTACTCCAAAAAGTCCCTCATCATGGCATAGATCTTTGGTTCCAAGTCCAAATCTTCTATGACCATATCGATCTCTCCACAAGGCGAACCATTGGCCAATCAGCCGGTGGTAAGCTACGTGATCTAAGTGTGGAAGAATCATGGGAACTCATAGAAGATCTTGCTCTCTATGACAACGAAAGTTGGAATGATCCCCGTGATTTGAACAAAACGGTCAAGGCAATATCTTTGCCTTCGAACAATTCTAGCACTCCCAACCGTAGGATCATGGAACTTGAGGACCGAGTCAAGTTTCTCATGAAATCTTACAATGCTCCTAAACCTTCAAGCCAAGTGAACAAAATCACTTTTTCATGCGAATTATGTAGTGGTCCCCATAACACTCGTGATTGCGTGGAAATCCCCGGAACAGCTTTTGCGGACTACGCATCCTCGTGTACCGACAAAGCGGGAGATAAGTGGTACACTTTCAAACCCAAGCCAAACCCTTACAGTGATTCCTACAACCCTTCTTGGAAAAATCACCCGAACCTTAGGTGGAAACAAAACCAAAACAATTCTTCCAATCCGCCTATTCGTTACCAACCAAACGGTCCACCCTCCAACCGTACTTTCAACAACAATCCTTCTAATAACTATGGTAGTACCAACAATCTTGAAGGATTGATGTCCAAGTTTATGGCATCTGAAGAAGCTCGCATATCCAAGTTTGAAGCCGATTTCAAACAAAAGCAAAGCGAGATGACCACCAAAATCGACACATTGTTGAAAGTTCTCAATGACCGAGAAATGGGAGCTCTCCCAAGCGATACGGTCAAGAACCCGAAGCTAAACGTTAATTCCATATCATCAGTTTCGTCACCCACTTCTTGTCCGCAATACTACTCGGTTGAATCAATGAGCACGTTTTTCAAGCAAAACCAATTTCTTCAAAAGGACAAATCAAATGAAACGCCTGATATCAAACCGGTCAAAAGCATAGTTGAAACACCTCCTACACAAGACCTTGACGATGAATTCAAGGAGCTCCACCTTGAACGCCCCGTCATTGATGTCTTAGCCCGTGCTCCCTACTATAGTGCGCTCCTAGAAAAATATGAGAAATTTAAACTAGGTAAAAATGGGACCGCCTTCGTTCAAAACAAGTTGCCTAAAAAGCTTGATGATCTGGGTATATTTGTTTTGCCTTGTAAGATAGGAAGATCCGAAGCTTTTGACACACTAGCCGATTTAGGATCAAGCCTCAACTTGATTCCCTTATCCCTTTTCACCACTCTCAAGCTAGGAAAGTTAGAGGAGACGGAGGTATTAATTGGTCTAGCGGATGGGAGTATTGCCCACCCGGTTGGGATGATCAAGGATGTAGTTGTTCACGTAGGAAAATTAACTATTTTAGCGGACTTTCACGTCCTAGATATGGTTAGTGACTGATTCGTTGTGTTTTGGTGTGTGCAAAAACAATTTATCAACATATCAACAACGTGAGGTCTAATTTATCGTGAGACAAATAGACGTGAAGTAATACGAGTAAACCTTTTAGGAAAAAGATTACCTCGCAAAACTTGTGGAGGTGATATTAAATTGTGAGACCTGGAAGTGATTTCCTGGGTCGTACCCTAACGAGGTGTGAATGGAAAGCTTCGAGTGAGATTGAGATTAAAATCTTGTATGTTGGAAGGATTGTTTGATTTTGCGATATTTTAAATTAACGAAAATTGAAAATTAACGAACGAGAGTGAAAATAAAATAACCTAAATGGAAACAAAAGGCAATTGGCAAACTAGGGAAATCCTAAAACACTACGGGAATCAAAATTAGGTATCGGGAATCCTAAAACGTAAACTAAAATTTAAACGCGAATGTTAATTAAAAACTACGCGAGTGCGCAAAATAAAACACGAATTTTGAGCTACAAAAGTCCTACGGGTTTACAAATAATTTTCTTACGTACTAAATGACAAAAGAAAATTTTAGAAAAAAGAAAATTAATTTTTCAATAAAAATCCTATTTATTACGAATTAAATACTATTTATCACTACTTTAATTATAATAATTACTAAAACTATTCTAACAAATCTACGTTTTTACTGGAAAATCTAATAAGTGAAAATGAATCTAAGAAAAATAAAAACGAGGAAATAAGCAGTAGGAATAAGCATAAAATAACAATACATAAGCTGAGAGCTTAATAAGCAAATAAACCTAACTATATTAAATACATAAATGGATAAAGTATTAACAAAAGAGATGGCTAGCTCAGTTGGTATTGGGTGATTCTGTTTGTGTTTGTATGGACTGAGAGGTGCCAGGTTCGAATCCTGGCAACCACAATTTTTCCAAATTATTATTATTATTATTATTATTATTATTATTATTATTATTATTATTATTTTCTTTTTGGGAAATAATTTTTAACAGCAAAGAGATTAACAACTTTTGAAAAACAGATTTTTATCGGAGAGCTTAAATCAAGCCTATGCAGGCTCAAATTCTCAACAGGTTAAGGTTTGGGATTATGCCACAACACACTTATCCAAACAAGCAAATGAGCAACAAAAAAAAGAGCAAGGGTTAACATCAACAAGCATGACACAAATCAATTACTAACAACAGTGATGCAGGCTAAATCAATTACTAACAACAATATGATTAAAAAGCTGCAATAGGGACCTAATTAGCACTAGTTTACCAAATTTGAAATTTGTTAAGGTGCTTAAATGGGTACTGATATGAAGGCAGTCAACATATTAAGCAACTAGGCAATGATTTAGGAACAAGCTCAGCTTCAACCTATGCAAACAAAACAACGACTGAAACCAAACAGATATACCATCAACCTCAACTGAATCAGATGAGTAGCAGCAACAAGGGAGCAGAATGGTAATCCAAAAGCTATCACTAAGTCAGGGCCGTCCCATGAAATTTGGGTGCCCTGTTCATTTACAAAAAATTGGCCCCCCTAAACACAAATACTTTAAATACTAGTATAAATTTTTTTAATTGATAAACTTAAAACAAGGGAGAAAAACATCAAAGTTACAAAAGTAATAAAACTAACGACAAAAATATGTTGCAGTTCTAAAAATAAAACTAACGGTAAATTAGCGAATCACTCTAACAAATAGCTCCGTGCAACTTATTTCTTGAAAAAAGTACTTCTTCTTGCATTCTTTGAAGCAAAGTTGTTGATTAAAGCTTCATAATCAACGCTCTCCAATAGACCGTTCTCGATTGCTATTAATGCCAATCCATTGAGTCTCTCTTGTGACATTGTGGACCTCAAGTAAGACTTCAACAATTTAAGTTTTGAGAAACTTCTTTTTGCTGATGCCACTGTTACCGGGATAGTGAGCAATACTCTATATGCAATCATCGCATTAGGAAAAATGCCATGTTCTTTAAGAAAATTCAGTATATCCGAAGGTCCCAGATTTTCATCAGGCAAATAATTGTTAAGCAACCTCAACTCAACAAAAAGATCCTTTGCGTCAACATCTGATTGTTCATTATTCTTGAGTGCGGCTTCAAGATGACTACAATGGGACTTAAGAGTGTTGTCATCATACGAATTCAACTTGCGAGAACTGAATAAAAAGCCAAAAACTTTTTCATACTCTTTGTATTGCTCGAATCGCGTTCTTAGAGAAACAAGTGCTTGGTCAACAATATATAGGAAATATTGGACCTTAAATGACTCTTCAGCAGAATATGAAGTATCTTGATCCACAGAATTCTCATCAAATTGTCTTTTTCTACGAATTACACGCTTTTGACGAAATACTGGATCAATATCCATTTCAATAGCAATTTCCTTAGCAACATTAATCGCTTTATCGAAACCTGTGTCTCTAAACTTCTCAAAAAATGAAATTAGCCCTTCAACTTCTTTAATAGCAATATCTATAAGCATATCATCAGATTGTAACTTCTTGCTCACCAAATTTACGACAGATAATATGTCAAACCAAATGACGGTTGATACTAAAAACTCAAAATCGCCAAGCTCATTTGTTGCTAAAGATTTTGACTCGCTTTTGATTTTAGAGTCATTATCATTTTTAGCAACTTGAAGTAAAGCTTCTCTAATTTCTAGAAGCTGAAATCTAATAGCTTTCACACTTTCAACATGACTTTCCCAACGGGTTATGGACAATGACTTGAGAGTTAACCCTTTAACATTATTTTTCAAAATTAACCACCTCTTGGAAGAATTGGCAAAAATAGTGTAAATACGTTGTATAACTCCAAAAAAGTCCATAGCTTTGCCACAAGAGTTGGCGATGTCGCACAATGTTAGATTAAGGCTATGGCAACCACATGGTGTATAAAAAGCTCTAGGATTTATATCTAAAAATTTCTTTTGTACTCCCCGATGCTTTCCTTTCATATTAGATCCATTGTCATAGCCCTGACCACGCACATCATCAATATCAAGATCTAGAGACTTTAGTTCATCATGTGTAACATCAAAAAGTCCTTGACCAGTCATATCATCTACTTTCAAAAATCCTAAAAAGGATTCCTCAACTGTAACGCATGTGGATGCTACATTTACATACCTCAATATCAAAGACATTTGTTCTTGATGACTTGTATCAGGGGTACAATCAAGTATCACAGAGAAATACTTTACTTGCTTTATTTTTTGAATAACTTGTGATCTAATTCCATGAGCAAGTAATTGTATTAACTCATTTTGTATTGAATGCCCAAGATAATTAACATGAATTTCATCACTCGTGATACGACGCACATGCTCTATGATAAATGGATCAAACTCTTCCAACATTTAAATTAGACCCAAAAAGTTTCCATTGCTTTCAACATGTAATTTCTCATTTGTACCACGGAATGCTAAATTGTGCTTAGCAAGAAACTTCACAACCGAAATTATTCTCAACAGAACTTTCATCCAGTGATCTCTCTCTTTCTCAAATTGTTCATGTGCCACTTTATCAATTGTTTCATTTTTTTCCAGTCTGCGACGCATGTCAAACCAAGTGGCCATGTTTGTGAGATGTTCAAAACCAACTTCATGCTCTTTAAGTCTTGTACCAACATGTATCCAATCTGAGAAACCCTCATTAACTAACGAACCTTTTGTATTCCCCTTTTTAAATATTTTACAACAAAAACAAAAAACTCTCTCAAGCTCTTTGGAATACACTAGCCATTCTCTATCACACTTTTCGTTATTTGGTAGAACTCTAGTAAAGAAAGTGGCAGAAAATCTTCGAGAAAATTTATCTTTAGGACCTTTCTTAATAGAATTATCTCTTTTAGGACCTCCTTCTACTAAAGCTTTAATCATCTCAGAACTAAGACTATCCCAGTTTCGTGGATCAAATATATCAACATGATGAACATTAGCATTAGGATTATCAACGTTTACATTGTCAGCATTAATCTCATCAGTGCCATCACTATCAACACTAACATTACCACCAAGAACATCACCCGTATCATCAATATTAGTATCATTAACTCCATCATCAACAACATCGTCATCACTAATACCATAAATATTCATATTATCACCATCAACATTGTCATCAATAAGATCTTGATTATCAGAATCATCCCGTGGCCCTATTTGAACATACTTATGCATGGCTCCATATTGTCTCTTGTTGCTTTGTTCAATTCTTTGTTTCTTCAAACGTTTTTGACATCCAGATGCTTGTTTAGGAGGCATGATTTCTCTAAAAATATGTAAATAAAAAGGCACAAGATAACTAAGTAACTAACTATAGTGCTTTAAACTTATAGTCATCACATACAAAAAGTTTTATAATTGACTAATACATTAATAAATTATGTACTTGTTGATTAAATAATTCATGTTTTCAATTAGAATATTTGTTGCTTACTTCCTCAAAACCTATGAATGTCTAGCATATATATTCAATCCTTAGATCTCATGTATTTTCTTAACAATTAAAATTAGTTGCTTCTAAGTTCTAAAGCAATCAATAGACACTTGTATTGTTGTGATGATGCCTTTTTCTTATGCATAATTTAAACAAAAAAAATCTCATAACCATGCTTAAAAAACAATTACATTACTTAAATTATAAACTAGCGACTAAAGTTTTTCACTTTAAATATTAAGATGTAGGAATCAAAATAAAAAAATAAAAGCAATAGAATCGCAATATCACATGACCTGATATGTCCTAACTTAATAGAAACAATTAATATAAGTTTAAAAGAAAACAAAAGTAACTCTTGATGCAGTCAATAGTACCTCTCGATAGTATAAGTCTAAAAGCATTAAACAATTAATATAAGTCTAAAAGAAAACAAAAAGTACCTCTCGATGCAGTCAAAATTCAGAAAGCGATTGAATTGTTTATTGTTATTAGGTTTGTCAGCGTTTTGAATGAATAAAAAGAAGAGGACTGAGTTTCTTTTATAGTAGTTGAATAGGTTATAGTTGTCAGTTGGGCCTATACTTAACATAGTAGTACATAAATTTTGGTGCCCCAAAAAAACTTGGGCCCTGTGCATTCGCTCCTGTTGCACAGCCCCATATCCGGGCCTGCACTAAGTCGACATAGACCAAACCAATGGGGAACATGCAGACGGCAACAATAGAAGACTCTAAATTAACAAAGGGAACACAGATTAATCAGAAACAACCTAGATGAGCATTTAATAGTCATCCTAATCCTAGGCTACAATTCGTGAAAATGGACCAAGGGGGCTGATTAACAGGTCTAAAAAGCTGAATAAAAAAAATCCTAAAATTAAAACAAAAATAGTAGCTTGAAGATAAGCTGACAATTAAGCCGTAAACCAAGTTTCAAGGTATGGGGAGCAAAAATGGAGAAATGTAAAATACTACACTAAGGGGTTGTGGGGTGGTTTATTATGCAGGGCTGATAAGTGCCGAGCCAACACATAAACTACTACCACTATTCTAAGCTAACAAAAGAGTTCCTAGCTTAAAAATGACCTTGCACAAGTAAAAGTCTAGCAGCTAACTCCTAGGAATTCTAAAACCTACAACCAATTTCAACTTAAGCTAAAAGGGAGATAAAGAGAAAGAGGGTATGCTGATGGGTGATTAGGACAGCAAATGGGCAACAATCGGAGAGAAGTGGGACACTTGACCCACAACCATATGCACAATCCTACTTGCTACTAAAATGAAACAATTACAACAACTAAGAGGGACTAAAGCTAGATTCACCCTATTGACTGCTCCAAAACAGTTAATGTCACACCCCCAAAATCGGGTCCAGCGGAAGCATATGTGTAGCTGGGGTGTAACTCAATCGATATCACAACACAAGTACAAAAATGGTTTTCACTTTAATCATTTAGAATAAAATCGTTAATTCAAAAATGTTGAATTTACATCGTTAAAAGTAGTGCGGAAGTAGGCCCTTAAATAGTTTAAAACGGTCCCCGTATAAATAATCAGAGTCTTCTATGACCATGCCATGCCCTGCCAAAACCTCCTGTAGCGTGCCATATATTAAAACCTGAAAATACATGCTAAAGTGTCAACACGAGGTTGGTGAGTTCATAGAGTTTGTTAACAAATAATGCTTATAGAGAAATGATCGCCCAGCAAAGGCATTGTAAATCCACTCAGTTGCAAGTCCCGCCATAAGAGACTTGTAACCTGTGTGTTTACAACCCACTGCCAAATGTATTAAAGTCTACGTGAACATAAGTAATAATGGTATCCAAATTCCCAGATAAATATAGCAAAACGGCTATATAAATAAAATGATTCAGTCAAAGAGGTTATCTAAACAATACTGACAATGTCGCCAGATAAATAATACTGACAATGTCGCCAGAAAAACAATACTGACAATGTCGCCAGAAAAACAATACTGACAATGTCGCCAGATAAACAATTATGACAATGTGGTCATGTAAACAAGGATAATCAATCCCATGAAATACAAGAAAATCAAACATACCAATGAATGCAGGTGGTTAAATATACCAAAGAAATACCGGTAGTCAAGCATACTAATGAAGTGCAGGTGATCAAATATATATTTAGATAAAGCTGGGAATATTTGAGTAATCAACCAGGTAAAACAAGTAGTGCGTTTTAAGTAAAACGAGCATGTATTCTCCCCCAAAGAGTTTACAAAACAATTAAAATAGTAGGGGCTATGACTCACCTGGAGCGATAGCTACGATGACAAGAATGGATACACTGAAATGAGGCACGATCTCTAACCGCAACTTGAAAGATTAATGAAGTTTGGATGGTGAAAGCCTAATAATCCTTGAGTTTATCTTTCAAAACTCTAACAAGGATCACTAATGAAGCTTGTTTATGACTTGATTCTTGAAAAACATTTTGGTTCTTCCCCTTTTTGTTTGTGCCGTGTGTAGAGAGAAGGAAAAAGAGAGACAAGAGCTTGATATTTGGTTGAAAAATGAGAGTTATGTGTTGAGATATCTAATATGTACAATGTGGTAGATCTTGTAAGTAAATGTATCTTTTATTAGTCAAGTAAAATGATGCAATCTTATGACTTTAGGGGAGGGGTTGGCGTGAATGAGGGGAGGTGGGTGAGATGTATAAGAGTTTTGTTGAATATTTAGTAGTATTATGTGTTATTTTGTAGTTTTAAGGTGTACCGGGTACCGGGTTAACTAAAAAATAAATTTTAACGGAGTTAACCGGGTCATAATAAAGTTATAAAAATTATAAAAATATGTTGGGTATAAATACTGAGTGTTTAGATAATTATTGTTTGATTTTTACGAAAACCGTCGTAATTTTTAGTAAACGTACGATAATAATTAAATAAATCTCCAAAATACCGGGTAAATTAATATAACAATTTTTATATTATAAAAATGAATATAAAAATATATTGGAATCATAGTCGGGAGTGTCGGACGCGTTAGTCACATTATTGATCGTTTGTTAACGTTTATTTTAGAAATAATTATACGTAAATGTATTAATTTTACCAAAAGTATAAATTTAATTATCCTACGAGTGGAATAGTATGCAAGTGCCATAATGATGATACGCAGACTATTTCTAGTCTGTATGAAATGTCTCAATGATAATGCATGAATTCGCTCCTGAACCAGTACGATTACGCGAATTTTGAATACCCGTAAACTAAGTTTACGATGAAATGAGTAATGCACGTGAATAGTGGTTTTCTTCCGGAAATGAATAGTGTCAAGTGAATAGTAAAATTTCTGAATGTTTCTCGAAATGTCAAATTGACCTCAAAAACAATGAATAGTGATCGATGAATAGTAAATGGTGAATAATAACTTGTGAATAGTAAATTGTCGAGGTTTGGAAAATGACCGGAAATTACGAGTTGTGACAGTTAAGACCCAAGATTTTTGAAAACAAACTCAAACTTCTTGAAAACTTTTTGAAAATTGAGGGAATCTACTTTAGAACTACTACGAGTGATAAAAGCCAGCTGATAGAATTCAAGTTTTTATCAAATCAACTTAAGAGCTAAAAAGAATAACATACTACCAAACACCCCTTCATGTCAAACTGTTGGAAATTCTTGAAGATAAAAACAGATTATGATCTTGAACTAATACGAAACTAATTTGTAAAAGCTATATCTAAGCATGAAATTATAAATAAGCAATTAGCAAGAAAACAATGAGCTAAAACTAAAATTTTTAAAGAAACTTGAACTTTTATTTAAGCTGAGAAAAACTTGAGTACATTAAAACTACAATAATCTAAAAAAAGAATGAGATTGATTAAAACTTAAACTAGAAAATAAAAAAAATACTAAAAACCTAATGCCTTTGAAGGCTACATCTCATTCTATTTCTAATGCTCCAATTAGGGTTCCAAGTCTTGTGCCTCTTCTCCTCTATCCTTGTGTTGTGTTTCTTTAGAGTGTGAAAACAGCTTGAGCATCAATTGTGCTTTTTGAGAGCATTTCCTAGCCATAGGATTGAAGAAGAGATGATCACAGCCTTTAATTGTATTCTTGGCGCCCAAATTGGTGTTGTGGATGGGTGAGGTGGAGGTGGTCGGTACGGGTTTGTGAGGGATTGGGGGATGTGAAAGTGGGGTGGTACTTTTGAGGCATTGGTGGAGTGTTGCAGGGGATATGGCGTGGAGGTGGAGGGTTTGTTCGTTGGGTAAAGGCCTGAGGTAGAAGAAGATGGGGGGTTTGTGTTTGACCAAGTCAGAGGGGAAGGGGTAATATCGTTTTATTATAAACGTTTTAGGTTTAGAGGTGGAGTGGAGTAAGGGAATTTGGGCCAAAGGTTTATTGGTGTGGGCTGGGGTGAGTGGGATTGGGCCAAGGGAATAAAGGGTGGTGGGATTTTGTTTGGTTTGGATTGGTTTTTATTAATACTTTGGTCCGTATGGTTTATTGGTTTATCACAAGGACCAAAAGTGTAGTAGCTGAAATTCCCGGGACCAAATCTGCCAAGTAGCCAAAGTTCACCAAAGGACCAATTTTGTCAACCTTTGATTTCCCGAGGGCCTTTAGATGATTAATTTGCAAACATAAACACTCGGGGGCCTTTTCTGCCAACTTTCCAAACTTCAGGGACCAAACTTGTACATTTTTGAAAGCTTTTTACCCAAAGATCGTTATTTGGTAAATTTTGATTTTTTTAAAGACTTGGTTTGACTTTTCTTTCAGAATAAACGCTCAGGGACTAGTTTTGACAACTTTTGAAAGTTGGGGGACTGAAACTGCCAATTATGCAAACTTTGTTCATTTTTCGTTTATTTTCAATCATTTTGCATCTGAAACATATAAAACACGATCTTTGGGATATTTTCTGTATTTTGATGCATTTCTGGGTGTTTTTAAACGTTTTTGCAGTTTATATTGACTAAAAATGATGAGTATTTACACATTCATCAATCCCCCACACTAAACTATTGCTAGTCCCTAGCAATCTTTTGTGAAAATTTAATGGATTTGAAGTCTCTTTACCAAAAGCCATTACTTCTGGAGTAGCCAAATGTTTCGGTTCAAGTAAGAACTATGGTACATTGATAACCATATGATTTTGAGCAAATCATAAGCTGTCAACGGATTTGATTTGTCTTTACCAGAAGCCGTTTGCTTCTGGACTAGCCAACTTTTGATGGACATAGTCAACATCTTGGTGAGTTGATTACCAATTATGGTTTTCCACTGCCTTTACCACAAGCCATAACCTTGCGGGCTAGCCAACTCTTTTACTTTTTAGGATATGGTGAGTTGAGTACCATACAATTTTCGGCAAATCGTAAGCCATAAACGGATTTGATATATCTTTACCAAGAGCCGTTTGCTCCTGGATTAACCAATCCTTTTGTCGTTTAGACATGGTGGACTGATAACCACAAAAAATTTTGAAACTTAAGTGAAAAATTTTTAAAATTTTTTGCCAAAACGGGGGTACTAGAAGGTAAAATGTGATCAAATTTGCTAGAATACCCCCCCCCCCCCCCCCCCCCACACACACTTAGAATTGAATATTGTCCTAAATATTCAAAGTCCCGGCTATTATGCCGACTCTTTGAACGTAAAAGGGCAACATTAAAAGCTAAATGTGGAAACATCATTTTGTTTTTCACTTTATTGGTAACCACAGCAGGGGTAACTCCCCCACACTTAGGGTGAAAACCCCATATACATGCTACTGTTTTTTTTACCGTGTCGCTAGCTTGACTCGACCCCGAATTCATTAGTTCTCGGGGAAGCAAGATGTGGAAGAAACAATCTCCATCGGACTTTCATTCAAGATGTTTGGACAAACATTTGAAGCACTTGAAAGTTCTACACCGATGAGATAAGTACCCGGCTCTAAATAGTATAAACTATAAGCGGTGATGCCAGGGTCAAAGATAATGTCTTCATTCCCGAAAGAGTGAAAAAAGGAGAAGTCACCCGGTAGGTGAAAAAGAGAAAGAAAGTCATGATAAACATCTTGACTAACTCATCATCATCAGGAGGAGGATTCATTGATTCATCATCATGAACCTCTTCATTTAAGCTCATGTGATCAAGACATATCCCGGGTATGTCTAGATCAAAGTAGAAGTGATCATACTCTGGTGGAGATATGATATAAGTGAGTTCACAGGGGAACTCCTCGAATGTGAATGAATCATGTTCGGGATTGATGTGAGTGAGTTCACAGGAGAACTCATCGAAGGTAAATGATTCATAATCGGGGAGAGAATTATGAGAATGAGAAGTGGTACTGCCACTAATCTTCTCTCCCATAGGATCAAAATGGAAGGCTTCAAATTCCGGTATAGAATCATCGGAAAAAATGTCACTATCCTTAATGGGGATAAGAGATGAAATGGGTTTCTCTTTGAAAGCCTCAATTTTAGAGATGAGGTGACTGACATTTAATAATGTAGAACGAAGGGCTTCATCTTTGATTTCAATGTCAGTCTCATCATCATTCTCATCTTCTAAGCTGACTAGCTCAGAAGGTAATTCTTCCACATAACTGATGCCTCCACAAGATAACGAATCGTCATCATTAGAATCGGAGAACATCTCAACATCATCATTCGGGATGACAAGAGGAGGAGGGATATCACACACATGATCAAGAATTCCCTGTGACTCTCTTGGGATTGGTCAAGGTTCTCAACACTAGACGTTATGAATTCGTCCGATTCCTTTTCAGGAACAGTGCTAAGATGCTCGTCCCCCATGTTCAAAGGGTGAGTGGGAACCTCGGGTGTGATAACAGTAGACTCAGGGAGTTTAGAAGTACTAGCAGTTATGGAATCTTCAAGTTCCATTTGATCAACGGCTAGTGATTCCGTCACATTATTTTCTCCCCGATTTTTCATGGAAGGAACCACAACTGATGAATTTGATGAGCCTTGACGAATATCAAGGGTATCTTCATCATCGCTATCGTCATCATCATCGTAGATGATGGTTTTATGCATTCGAAATCTTACTCTAGCTGCTTCTTCTGCTTCTTCAGCTAGTATTTCTTTGTAAGACTTCGGACGAGGTTCTTCCAGAGCAGGTTTGTTAACCAAATCCTTAAGATCATTTAAACTATTTAAAACATTTTGCAAAAGTTCTTGAGGAAATGTTTGAGGTTGTGTTTCAAAAGTTTGGTATTGTGGAGGTTGGTCGTGATAATTGTTGTCACAAGGAAAAAGATTCCTAGTTTGACAATCAGTGCTAAAACGCGGACCTCCACAATACTCACAACCGTATTGTTTTGAAGTTGGTGCATTTTGAAATGATTCGGCATTGCAATTTTGATAACACGGATTATGCTCATATGAAATGAAATTGTTTTGTGGCTCATTGCAAAAGCTCGGATTAGAATCGTAAGCGAATGAATTACTCGAACCACAAAACAAACAACTTCCATTTTGAATATCATTACCACATCGTTCACACGTGCACCAACGACATGGTAGACCGAAAATTGGCTCACCACAACCGACGCAAGGAATAAATGATTGCCTTAGAGAAGTAATCGGACCATTCAAAGAATCAACAAAATAATTCGAATGATTATCAAGTCTCGAAGAACATTTCAAAAAATCCGGAGGTGGGACAAGTGGTGTGCTCTGAGAGCTAGGAATTTCTACCACTTCCGTTATGGTCCCCGGTTTTTGTTCCTGATAAACGTGATGATCAGGCAAGTCGTTTATTTTAGTCACCGTTTTAAGCTCAGTACGTTTGCTTGATAAACTTCGAATCGTAAATCGTGAAAGGTGTGGATCAATTCTTGACGGTTTGCCATTAATAGCACGTATCTCGGGCTGTGAAGGGTAGTCGGAAGAATTTTGAGAATCATTGAAAGTATTCGGATATGCTTTGCACCATTTACAAAATCCGTCTCTAATATTACTTCCAGACCGCTCACACCCACACTTGTAACAACGAAGATTGTCATCCACCGGACCTTTACAATGAAAATAGTGATAGTCAAGTGATGACATAAGAATTAAACATTAATGAGGGAGGTATAAGAAGGCGAGAATCAAACGTATAGGAGACGAATATTATTTTCGGGTTTTTCGAAAAACACAACAATTAAAACAAGACCAACTCATAAAGACAGGGGAACTTAAACCAATAATCACAAACGCAAGGTTAACCTTTAAGGACAAACATACAAGGAGCGGGAGAAAAGAATGGATTTCTCACTAGGGCGAAGTTCGTTGGATCGCCCTATACCGTTTCGACTCCTCTTAACGTAAGCTTATCGATTAAAAGTTTTCCAAAACGCAAGTGATACAAAGGCAAGTTTTGATCTTTTGTTTGGGAACTTATTATGGTCACACCCCCAGTTGGTAGGTGTTCTGCCTTGGTTTGCGGTGGTAAGATTTTAATGTTGTTATTATTAAACAAGGAAACGGGAAAATTTTTTTGTGTTTTTCTTATCTTATATAGGTATAATACATATATAGAAACAAAAGAAAAATATTTTTTTTGGTTTTTTATAAGTTTTATGAAAGCGTAACTTCTTGTGAAGGTTCTACAAGACTAATCGTCTAAACCTTATCGAGACTTTCGACACACAGCCTCCCCGGCAGCGGCGCCATTTGATTCGTTGTGTTTTGGTGTGTGCAAAAACAATTTATCAACATATCAACAATGTGAGGTCTAATTTATCGTGAGACAAATAGACGTGAAGTAATACGAGTAAACCTTTTAGGAAAAAGATTACCTCGCAAAACTTGTGGAGGTGATATTAAATTGTGAGACGAGGAATTGATTTCCCGGGTCGTACCCCAACGAGGTGTGAATGGAAAGCTTCGAGTGAGATTGAGATTAAAATCTTGTATGTTGGAAGGATTGTTTGATTTTGCGTTACTTTAAATTAACGAAAATTGAAAATTAACGAACGAGAGTGAAAATAAAATAACCTAAGGGGAAACAAAAGGCAATTGGCAAACTAGGAAAATCCTGAAACACTACGGGAACCAAAATTAGGTATCGGGAATCCTAAAACGTAAACTAAAATTTAAACGCGAATGTTAATTAAAAACTACGCGAGTGCGCAAAATAAAACGCGAATTTTGAGCTACAAAAGTCCTACGGGTTTACAAATAATTTTCTTACGTACTAAATGACAAAAGAAAATTTTAGAAAAAAGAAAATTAATTTTTCAATAAAAATCCTACTTATTACGAATTAAATACTATTTATCACTACTTTAATTATAATAATTACTAAAACTATTCTAATAAATCTACGTTTTTACTGGAAAATCTAATAAGTGAAAATGAATCTAAGAAAAATAAAAACTAGGAAATAAGCAGTAGGAATAAGCATAAAATAACAATACATAAGCTGAGAGCTTAATAAGCAAATAATCCTAACTATATTAAATACATAAATGGATAAAGTATTAACAAAAGAGATGGCTAGCTCAGTTGGTATTGGGTGATTCTGTTTGTGTTTGTGTGGACTGAGAGGTGCCAGGTTCGAATCCTGGCAACCACAATTTTTCCAAATTATTATTATTTTTTTTTTCTTTTTGAGAAATAATTTTTAACAGCAAAGAGATTAACAACTTTTGAAAAACAGATTTTTATCGGAGAGCTTAAATCAAGCCTATGCAGGCTCAAATTTTCAACAGGTTAAGGTTTGGGATTATGCCACAACACACTTATCCAAACAAGCAAATGAGCGACAAAAAAAAAGAGCAAGGGTTAACATCAACAAGCATGACACAAATCAATTACTAACAACAGTGACGCAGGCTAAATCAATTACTAACAACAATATGATTAAAAAGCTGCAATAGGGACCTAATTAGCACTAGTTTACCAAATTTGAAACTTGTTAAGGTGCTTAAATGGGTACTGATATGAAGGCAGTCAACATATTAAGCAACTAGGCAATGATTTAGGAACAAGCTCAGCTTCAACCTATGCAAACAAAACAACGACTGAAATCAAACAGATATACCATCAACCTCAACTGAATCAGATGAGTAGCAGCAACAAGGGAGCAGAATGGTAATCCAAAAGTTATCACTAAGTCGACATAGACCAAACCAATGGGGAACATGCAGACGGCAACAATAGAAGACTTTAAATTAACAAAGGGAACACAGATTAATCAGAAACAACCTAGATGAGCATTTAATAGTCATCCTAATCCTAGGCTGCAATTCGTGAAAATGGACCAAGGGGGCTGATTAACAGGTCTAAAAAGCTGAATAAAAAAAATCCTAAAATTAAAACAAAAATAGTAGCTTGAAGATAAGCTGACAATTAAGCCGTAAACCAAGTTTCAAGGTATGGGAAGCAAAAATGGAGAAATGTAAAATACTACACTAAGGGGTTGTGGGGTGGTTTATTATGCAGGGCTGATAAGTGCCGAGCCAACACACAAACTGCTACCACTATTCTAAGCTAACAAAAGAGTTCCTAGCTTAAAAATGACCTTGCACAAGTAAAAGTCTAGCAGCTAACTCCTAGGAATTCTAAAACCTACAACCAATTTCAACTTAAGCTAAAAGGGAGATAAAGAGAAAGAGGGTATGCTAATGGGTGATTAGGACTGCAAATGGGCAACAATGGGAGAGAAGTGGGACACTTGACCCACAACCATATGCACAATCCTACTTGCTACTAAAATGAAACAATTACAACAACTAAGAGGGACTAAAGCTAGATTCACCCTATTGACTGCTCCAAAACTGTTAAGACCCAAGATTTTTGAAAACAAACTCAAACTTCTTGAAAAATTTTTTGAAAATTGAGGGAATCTACTTTAGAACTACTACGAGTGATAAAAGCCAGCTGATGGAATTCAAGTTTTTATCAAATCAACTTAAGAGCTAAAAAGAATAACATACTACCAAACACCCCTTCATGTCAAACTATTGGAAATTCTTGAAGATAAAAACAGATTATGATCTTGAACTAATACGAAACTAATTTGTAAAAGCTATATGTTAGGTGCCCATATTGATATCACACAAGTAAAGAATAAGATAGATATAAGGATTGGTTGATTATAAGATATGAGAGAATTATAAAAGCAAGAGTTTCATTAGAATATCAAAATAACCAACAAGTGTTAAGGCTACATAAGCCTTGTATTTATAGGAGGGAAGCTAGGGCAACATTCCCTAGTCCCTTTCATCATGTAAACGTGGGCTTGTAAGCCTCTTGGGCTTTTACATCTTGCCCATTAACTAAAAACATAAACATAAATAATACTTAAGCAACCTATTACAAAATGTAATGACCGAGACTTGACTAAATACTAAAGTATGTTCCCAACAATCTCCCCCTAAGGGTCGGTTATCACGGTTGCTGGACGTCTTCATCTTAGTCTTTAACTTGTGACATGTAAAACTTTTGACGTCTTCAAAAATGTTGTAGAATGAATGCACTTTGCTTTAAATCTTTGTTCTTTGGTGATAATGTTGTGATTGTGTTATGAAGTAGTCTGCCGTTCGTCACTCCTGCGTCTGTGGTGGTTGTCCGCCATTCCAACATGCTCATACATCTTTGGACTTAGTCTTTCATGTGCACGAAGTTCCTTTTCATACTCTAAGATCTTTAGTCTTTATACTTTGCAGATTCTTCTTTTAGGCGTAGAATCTTTCTTTGAACTTTGTGGTGCATAGATCTTTGGGGGAGCTTTCATTTGCTTCAAGATGTATGTATAAGCGTGCTGGAATCTACCATCATGGAGGTGATATACCTGCAGATAAACAGTTAGCAATAATCAACCGGTACATACAGATAAGGAATTAGAGCTCATCAACAGCATATTATGAAGACTCCTTCTAATCCTTATCCAGGCTTTTCCCATATCAGATACTCCCGAAGGAGCTTACGAGACCTACTAAGTAGCTCAATGACTGGGTGAGTCGCTGGGGATCACTCCATGACCGTAGACCGCTAAAGAACCACCGCGAACACTAAATGTAACCCTTGTGGGGTTACCGAAGTGACCTGCTGTCAAGGCTGTTTGATGTTGACCCTGGCAGGAATTTTCGTTCAATCATCGAGAAATACACTTGTAATTCTCTCATAAACATTCTCGGCAAATTGCTAAGATCTGCGAAGGACTCGATAATTTACAGCTGGTGTCTATTGATGTAGAACACAAGTTGTAGAAATACTAAGTGTTCCTAAGAGATCTTTGATGTATCTCATGGCTCTAGACTCTATAAGTGCACACTTAGGTTTCCTATGCGGAGACTAGGGAGGGGTCTCCTGCTTTAATATCAACCATCTCTAAAAGATAAGTCGATAGATTACACTGGTTCCCCGTGAGAATGAAACAAGCTCTTTTAAGAGAACTTGAGTGGTTAAGAAGGTTTAGTGCATTGCATCACTAGGTCCATGACGACTTTATCTTCAATACCGATGTTGCCTTAGCAACAACCAGTAGCATACGAATTGAACCCGGTGTCTGCCCTAAGGTTGAACATATGGAGGGCTATTTCTTTTCACCCCTTTCTTTTACATTTCTTTTTAATTCTTCAACTCCTTCTTTCCCTTTCATTCTTTTCTCCCTTTTTTCGTATCATACCTAAGGACTTCTAATTCTAACTATGGGAGATGTCCTTGGGTAGATCCCTCCGGCTCTGGCGGATCATAGGACGGTTTTTCCTATCTTAATCACCTTATAACTCCTTGATTAACCGACAGTAGCCAAGAAACCTTTGATTGAAAATCTCTCAAAGTGTTTGTGATTATCAAATATTTTGGTTAACACTTTGAGAGTTTTGTGTACACTTTTGAAGGGGCTCCCCCTTTACATGTGCTCATGAGTATTTAATAAATTTGCACATGCGGGAGGAGCAAGCATATTTTGAATTGATCCACTTTCAGTGAATAAGACCGATTCGAGACACGCCTACATGACTAGTTAGACTAGCTTGAAGTTATTACCCGGCCTGGTCAAGTCCACAGAAAGTTTCTCGAGACAGTACATTTCTACTAAGACAAATCCTTTTCGAGACACGCTTACGTGGCTAGTTAAAGAGTTCCATTGTCAGCTTTTAGGTAACAACTAGCTCTAGTAACTAACTTGATGTTATTACCCGTCGAGGATAAGTCTTTTCGAGATTACTAACTTTTATTGTTTCGTCAATTCCTGGGTTAATTCTGAGTCTAGCTCGCACAAGATACAACTTTTAGCTTTTTGACCACTTATATTTTAATCACTTTTTCATTTTCTCCCCCTCAAAAATAGCATATAAAATGATGTTTTTGACAATCTTTTAGATTAAAATATGCCTTTTTGAGTCTTATGGGGAGATTCACCAAGAACTTTTTGATTTTAGAACAAAGTATTTTTGTTTTGACAAGTGCTCCCCCTCAACAAGTGATTAGGTCTTATTGAGGTGAAATACTTGTCCTTTTGAGCAGAATTATGAAAATCATAAAATATTTGATTAATTCTACTCAAAAGTAAGAAGCCTTCGCTCCTTAAATTAGGATTGAGGCATTGAAGCGTACCTCAGGATCCTTTCTTTACAAGTTCGGGTTGTACACTGTAATGCATGCACAAGCCATAATGAATATTGACAAATCATATCAAAATCTTACAATACTTCTACCATTCCGGTCTCTGAAACGTCAACACGGGAAATCCTGGTCTGCCTCCCACATAGCTTTTCAATCTCCTTATCTGATCCCTATGCTTCAACCAGTTCTCGATCCTTGTAATGAATCTGCGAGTGTCTCTGGCCTCATTGGTATTCCACCTTTTGGTTTTATGTAGTGCAACATCATTTAATCTCCCTTTGATTCCATCTCTGACGAACTTAAGGGTTTCGTCACAAAACTTGTGGATCTCATCAAAAGCCATGAAGCAGTTTCGATGATTGACGCTGCGGTAAGTGAACCCAAATGTCGGTTGCTTGATCAAGGTGTATTGAGATTGGTGTTGAAGGTTGGGGATGTTATAAAGGTTAGGTTTGGTGAGATTTAGCTTCTTCTGATAACTTTCCACTCCCAGTTGAAGATCTTCTACTCTTTCTCTGATGACTATTTGTCATATGAAGATTAGGAGAGCTGTAATAAAGGCAAGCTGCATTGGTTTGGGTAAGTTGCAAAGCTTTCCTTGGACTTTGAGCAGATACATATCTTCTATGTCGTTGAGGAGCAATCGTGGAAAGTGTGACTCAGAGATCACGTACTCTTGTTCATCAAGTCTTTTGAGTACGATTTTGTTGAGAAAGGAGCACCCAAAGTGAGTGACTGTCGAGATGAACTGGATGGAGACAATCTTCAACTCACTTGTCACATTACCCATAGTCTGATTGAGTCTGCTGCTTCGATAACACTGTGCCCGGTTATCTGGCCAATGATGTATTCCATAAAGTGTGTTCCGGTCATAGTCAACAACTTTGTCGATGAATAAGTTGGAGGCTTCTTCTTCGATGGCGTTGTTGAGGTATCTGGCTGCAGGGATTGAGAAGGTAAGTGATGTGGCGTACTTCTTTTCTATCTTGCTACCGTGTTGCAGAAATTCCAAGTCGTTGTTGTAGAAGAACTTGTATGGGATTTTCTCTTGTTTCGGTTTTCCAACCAAGGGTAGAGGTTTGGTCCAGTCAGTGTAGTATGGCCCTTTCTTCTTTGAGAAGTAATCAATGTTGGACTCGGGATTTAGCCAGTCAATGTCGTTAGACATTGCTCGGGCTATGTTTTCCAGGTGATACTCGAGTTCAACAGAGTTGGCTGAGCGATCTTTCAACAAGTTGAATGCAGCATTCTTTGTCCTTCTCAGTTCTTTCTTGCTCATAGTCTTTAAACCATAGTCTCTCTGCAAAAGTTGTGCATATTCCACTGTGTGGCCATCTTGTGGTGATTGATCTTCTGCAAGAGGTGGTTGAGCTTTAACCATTTCATCAAACCAAGAATATTCAGCCGTTTTGTCTTCGTCCAACCACTTAAGAATCTTTTCCGATTTCTTTGGTTCGGTGCTTTTCGAAGAGGTTTCAGGTTTATGCTGATGATGTTTTCTTTTCTTCTCTTTCTTCTTTGGTGATGGTTCTGGTATGTCGTCTGGCTGAGGGAAATCGTCTCCGCCAGTGTACTCAAAATGATCATGGGCTTTAGGACCGGAACCCGATGCCTTTGGTTGTTGAGTGGATGTAGTGGTAGTAGGAGTTATGACCGGTTGCTTGTGTTGAGATGAGGGTCCTTCGGCTTGATTTTGTTTCTTAGCCTGTGCATTCGGGTCTTGGTCTTCATCATCTCTTTGACGTTTCAGTTTGTCGGCCTCAGTGCTGCAAGTATCTTTAGACATCTTGGCTCGTAAAGCTTCCCACAATTTGGTTTCTTCAGGTGTCATGGTAGTTTTGCTTGCCAATATGTAGAAGAACTGAGTCTCAATCTCATTTGCTGTCAACTCTTGTTGTGGAAGAGGAGTCTTGTCAGCTCGGAGAGTGAAAGAAGTAGTTCTAATCACTTTCTTGACAGCCTGTTCAGCAATCTTTGTAAGTTCGTCTTTCATCGGCTTCAGCAAATCTTTCAATTCTGCCACAAGGTGTTGTTCCATGAATTGAGTTGCTTGAGCAGCCAAAGTAGCTTCCATAGCTTCTTGTACATCTTTGGCTAAGAAGGCGTCAACTTTTGTATTCATTTCCTGAACAGTCGTCATTTGTTTGGTTAACTCTGCAACTTGGTTAGCGAGTGATTCAACTTGTATTTCTAGCTTGTTTTACTTCTTATCTCGAACTCTCTTAATTGCCCTCTTGATCAACTTTGATGCAGCTGAGGCTTCAACTTTGGAAGGTTTCTTGATAGATTCGTCATTTGTAGGTTGTGATGCTGGAGGTGATGACTGTGTTGATTCAATGATGGTAGTTGTGTCTTTATCATCTCCTTTGGGTGATTCGGGGTTTATCCTTAGTCACTTCTGCCTTATTTGCAACTGTAGCTTCTTCAGCCCTTAGTCTCTGCTCTTCTGCAAGTAGGTCAGCTTCTGCCTTTTGTCTGAGTTCTTCTGCAATTCTAGCTTTTTCTTCTTTTCTATTCTTTGTGTCTTCTTGAAGCTTTAATTCATCGGCAAGTTTAGCCGCCTCTTCAGCTTTCCTATTTTCCTCCATTCTGATGGCTTCTTCCAGTTTAGCTTGTTCGATAGCTTCAAGCCTTGCCTCTTCAACCTCTTCTTTTCTCTTGATCTCTTCCTCTTGAGCCTTTTCCCTGGCCTCCATCTCTTCCATAGACATAAGATGTGGTATATCTGTGTCCATATGGTCTTCCACATCATCGTCTCCTCTTTCTGAAGCATTCAGCATCTCTACGTCTTCAGGTGTGACATTGGGAGATTCGTAGACTGTCAAATCAGCAGTGGTTCCCGTTTCCTGAGTTTGATCAACTGGAGTGGACTCAGGGATACTGCTAGTCTCTCCTGCTTCAGGAATGCTACTTGATCCTCCAGCCTCGGTTGTTTGAGTAAACAGAGGTGGTGGAGGTTGATCAGCTTGGAGGGAGCGATTCTACTGTGGAGGAGTCCTAACTTTAGTGCTCATTCATTTTCTTCTTCCACTGATAAACCAATGTTTGTGTCAGCCTCTTCTTGTTGTTCCTGTTCGGAGGTCATCGGTTCTTTCAACTTTTTATCCCTTAACAGTTCTTCCTCCAACTTAGCATCCTTTTCAGTTAACGGTCTTTGAATTGTTTCCCTTTCAATTTGATCAACAAATTCATCGATGTTTTTGTCCCAATCTTCTAGAGACATGTCCAGATCGTCTAGATTTTCATCTGGTTTGTTATAAGCTTCGCTGTAAACTAGACCTCTATCAGATTCGGTTTCTGAGTCGGATGGTTTTGGAGATTGTGATGGTGAGGGTTCAGGAACTGGTTCAGGGATAGGTTTCTTTGCCGGTAATCTGATCTTGAGAGTTCTCTTGTGAGGCTTTTTGGTAGTCTTTGAAGAGCTTTCGGAGCTGCCAGACTTACTTGCTCTCTTTCCCTTTTTTCTGCATGAACGATGGTAAAGGGATTTCGTCCAAGAACCCAACTTTCTCTTCTTTGACAGCTTGGACATAATACTTGTAATTCGAGCATTTCTTTACCTTTTCATTCAGGAGGCACTCGGGAAGAATCATTCCTTGCTTACGTGTACTAGTCTCAACTCTTTTAATTTTCCTGAGAGTAGACTCATTCCTGAATGTGGTTTTGTCTTCATCATCTAGTCTTTGAGGAATGTCGTCATACTCACGAAGGAAGCTTTCGATGAGCAGTTTGGTGTAGCGAATAAATGGAATGTTTGATGTTGGGTGTTGAATGTGCCACACTAAGTCTTCCCAGATGATGCTAGCAAAATCCACCTTCTTGACATTTGCCATAGCCCAGAAGAGTTTGAGATGCTGGAGTTTGGGATGTTCGTGACCGGTGTCTCTGCCAGACATGGACTTGGCTATAAGGATATACATGGTCCTCCATGGTTGTGGAAGATTCCTTGTGTTGACCTTAGAGTGTCTAGTCACGACTTCTACAGACTCATCATAACCAATATCTCTTAGCCATTCAATCAACTCTTCTTCATTAGGAACTTGGTCGTACTCTTCATCTGGACCAAGTTTAGGCAAGCCTAGAACGCCTCGAAGAATATCTTTGTCCACCGAGACTTGTCTTTTGTGAAGCATGCAAGTAAAAAATTCTTCTCCAAGGTCCAGCTGAATAGTATGCCAGAACTGGTGGATATAGAAACAGGCAACTGATGTAGATTTGGTGAGCAGAATTTTGTAGGGGTGATAGACAAGTGCATCCACAGCAACAATGCAAGACGATTCATTACACGTGAATTTGTTGAAGTTGACCCTTAAGTTGTTCTTTCCAATCTTTCTGGAGTAATTTTCAGGAAAGGTTTCTTCCCATGTGAGCTTAGGTTCAGGTGCAGGTGCTTGTGGGACATTAGCTGGTTGGGCCATCTGGATGATCATACACAAACATAGACATTGCAATATTGTCTGTTAGCACATTAGTTAATATACTTGTTTATGCATGAATGGATTGATCAGTGGGTGTTTTTGTTGTTCAAAGTGTTAATATGTGGTAAACTTTGTATATTTGATGTTAAAACTTAGTTGAAACTGATAACAAACAAGTTACAATATAAGTTATCAAATACAAAAGATTACACAATTGAAAGTTTACAACACTTAGACAAATTTCAAGGAAATATACAAAGTTACGCGTAAGATTAAGGTTCCTACGCATAACATTTCTTAAGCGTAAGAAGGTATTTTATGCATAAATGAAAAATCTATGCATAACTTATATATTACGCGTAAGGTTTAAACTTTTGCGTAGGATTCATCTTATGCGTAGAATAAATTCTTTAGCGTAAGATAAAATCTTTAGCAAAGGTTTGAACCTTATGCGTAAACAATAACTCATGCGTAAGATTCTGATTTATGCGTAAGATATATCTTATGCGTAAGAAATGAACTTAAGCGTAAGAATTAATGTTCTACGTAAACATTGTCTTATCCAAGACAAGTTTATCCAACTGTCGGATCTTACGCGTAAGATGAATCATCTTTTGCGTAGGATTGCATCTGATTGGAAAATCACCTTTAGATTATAATTATCTTAGATTCCTGAAAGATTAAACACAATCACTGATCAATACTTCATCCAAATATGTCCCAAAACACTTATTGCATAAACTTTAGCGTAAACATGCATAACACTAATCTTTTGCGTAAGAACGCATGAACACCAAATCAAAAACACATGCAAACATGATTCTGGGTGGAAAAGGAAATTAGGCGAGTGTTATAAACATTCTAAGGAACTCATAGACCAATTTATAACAATTTTCAACCATAAAAACCCATGTTCATACCTGCTAGTGTAGTATGAACCCTAGATCAACAAATCATGATTAAAGCATGTTACTGGAACAATTAAACCGTTATGTTCCTAAACCATTTCTAACAACATCCTAATCATTTAATTGCACCAAACATCTCATAATAAGAAACACCCAAATTAATGATTGAGCCCTAATTTTGATTTTACTTTGTGGATGTTTCTGGGCACAATTGGAGTTTAGCAACGTGTTAAGAATCAAGTAAAGAACATATCGCACTAACTAAATCAAACAATAACACTCTTAATCTCATGTTCAATTTCTACGCAAACCCTAAGTCTATTTTTAATGATTTTAACAACTTGATCCGTTAGATCTTAAAGAAATATAAAACCACTGATAAAAAACATGATCAAAACATATTGACACTTACAGATTTGAAGAACAACGATTAGATTAGAAGGTTGATTGTGAGTCGTTGATTAGTTAGATGGAGTAGTAAATGTGTTTTGCAGGTGCAATAAATGTGGTGGGTCAACGTGGTTTTGACTAGTGTTTGAATCATGTTTGAAAATTTGTCACTTTAAGTCCCTTAACCTAAACAAATGTAGCAACTAGTATACCATTCTAACTCTCAATATAACATTCGTTAACTACACCAAGTATTTAGAGAAGAACAACTTGTAGAATTTTACTCCCCCTTGACCTTAGACCGATGTCTCGTAATTTTTGAAAAATTTGTTTCAATTAGTCAAAGAGAGTAACCCGAAAAACCTTTTTAAGCATCACTTATATTACATCAAATAAAAATGTTTTTGGTAAAATGCAAGTACGAAGTAAATATTTTGAGAAAATTAAAAAAAAAAAAAAATACTTTACCTCCCCCTCAACACTTGTTTTTGTAATATTTTAAGACATTTTAAAAAATAGTGTTGAAAAGAGTGGTTTGTACTTGCATTTTTTTTAAAAAGCAGTAGAAAAAAATCTTTTTGTGTTTTTGTTTTTATGAAAAATAAGAGAAAAAATTATTTTACAATGATAGTTTTAGTTTTGATGTTTGACATTTTACTTTTGTTTTAGAAAGTTTTCCAGATCCTCTGGTGTCAAACATCGCATACCAATTTGGTGAACCAAACTTGCAAATCTTGATGGAGCTAAGGCTTTAGTAAGTAAGTCCGCCAATTGGTACTCAGTACCCACAAAATATAATTCAACTATACCTTTCTCGACATGCTCCTTGATGAAATGATATCGGAGATCAATGTGTTTGGATTTGCAGTGATGAACTATGTTGCAGGAGATTGCAATGGCACTTTTGGAATCGCAGTAGATCGGAATCTTATTGAATAGGTAGCCATAGTCTTTAAGTTGTGATCTCATCCAAATGACTTGAGCACAACAAGCAGACATAGCTACGTATTCAGATTCTGTAGATGACAGTGAAGTGCAGTCCTGCTTCTTTGATTGCCAAGACACAAGTTTATCTCCAAGAAACTGTAGGCCACCTGATGTACTTTTCCGCGAGTCTAAGCATCCTGCATGGTCAGCGTCTGAAAAAGCTATTAGTTCAAAACAAGAATCCTTCGGATACCAGATCCCCAAATGGATGGTTCCCTTTATGTATCGAAGGATTCTTTTTGCCTCATTGAGGTGTTTCTCAATAGGGTTAGACTGATATCGAGAACACATAAAGACAACAAATACAATGTCAGGTCTACTAGATGTGAGATACATGAGGGACCCAATAATACTTCGGTATTTGGTAGGGTCAACAGGAGTCCCATGTATGTCAGCATCTAGTTTTGTGGAATTTGCCATAGGTGTATTCGTTGTATCACAGCTTTGCATTCCATGTTTCTTTAAAATCTCAAGAGCATATTTGGACTGATTTAGAAAAATTCCACAGGGTGATTGATGAACTTGTAGTCCTAGAAAGAACGTAAGTTCACCCATCATGGACATTTCAAAATTATCTGTCATTAATTTTGCAAAATCCATTGAGTAATTTTTGTTGGTTGAAGCAATAATAATGTCATCGACATAAATTTGAACGATTAATAAGTCCATCCCGTAGGTTTTTGTAAACAGTGTTGGATCCACTAAGCCTAGAGTAAAATCATTAGCCAACAGGAATTTAGAAAGCTTATCATACCACGCCCTGGGGACTTGCTTGAGACCGTAGAGAGACTTCTTAAGCTTGTAGACATGATTGGGACATTCTGGATCAACGAATCCTTCAGGTTGACTGACATAAACCACTTCACGGAGTTAATCGTTCAGAAAAGCCATTTTCACGTCCATTTGGTAAACAATCATATTCCGATGAGCAGCAAATGCTAAGAATATCCGTACATGTTCAAGTCTAGCTACTGGAGCAAATGATTCTTCAAAATCGATTCCTTTTTCTTGAGAGTATCCTTTTGCTACCAAGCGTGATTTGTTGCGTATGACAGTTCCTTCTTCATCCAGTTTGTTTTTCCAGATCCATTTTAATCCAATGACAATGATTCCTTCTGGTTTTTCAACCATTTCCTAGACTTCTAATCTTTGAAAGGATTCGAATTCTTCTTGCATAGACTCAATCCAGTTTTCATAAGTCATAGCTTCTTTGACGTTTTTAGGCACTGTTTTACAAACTGTGAGTGTGTAAATGCAAGTTTCACCGTCTGTGTGAAGGCGTTGTCTTGTCATTATTGGTGCATCTGGATGGCCAATACTTTGAACTAAGGGGTGATCTCTAGTCCATTTGTGTGTCGAGGGATGAAGTTGATAAGTATCTCGCAAGTGAGCAGGACCCAGATTGCGTGTAGATGACTCAGCAATGTCGGGGACAGGTTGAGCCTGTGCAAATAGGTTAATGAATGGTTCTGGGTCATGCTCTGCGGTTTGTGGAACTGATTAAGGTATGGAGTCTCTAGCTGAGTGTTGTGAGTTGGACCCAGTTTGTTCTGTTGTTGTAGGTGATATGATTGGAGGACCGTCTCTTCCAATAGTAGTAGTAGTTTGTTGAGGTGTATCAGGTATTTGATGTTGATCAAGATGTGCAGGGAATTTGGTGTGGCCTCATATGGACGGTTAATAATCATATCATCAAACAATGGAGCAAACAAGGTTTCCACTTCTTGACGGGAGAGTGGCAACGGTTCAGCCGAGGATTCCGGAAAGTGTAGACGGTTGGATGCGGGTCCTAAGCTGTTTTGCTCAGAAGCCATGTGAGTGAGTTCATCGAAATTAGCATGAATAGTTTCTTGAATTTCCCGAGTACGACGATTCCATATCCGAAAGCCTTTAGAATTTTCACAGTATCCTATAAATATTCCAATGTCAGCCTTTGCTTTAAGTTTACCTAGATCATCACGATCATTGACTGGCTAACATAGAGCTCCAAATACATGAAAGTAACTGATGTTCGGTTTCCTTTTGTGACCAATCTGATATGGGGTTTTGTGATGGCGTTTTGTGATCATACAACGGTTTTGAGTGTAACAAGCGGTTGATAAAGCTTCCGCCCATAAGTAATCTGGTAATTGAGCATTGATTAACATCGTTCGAGCAGCTTCCACTAACGTTCTGTTGCGTCTTTTGACAACTCCATTTTGTTTGGGTGTTCGTGGAATGGATGTTTGATGTTCAATTCCCACTTTCTCAAAATACGACCTTAGAGTCTGATTCTTAAATTTTGTGCCATTGTCAGTTCTAACAATTCTGACTGTGTTGCGTAGCTGAACTTGTATTTTGGTGAGAAAGGTGATGATCATTTGAGGAGCTTGATCTTTACTTCGAAGAAAATAAACCCAAGTCTAGCGAGAGTAATCATCAACAATTACTAAAATGTATCGTTTACCGTTGATCGTTTGAACACGCATCGGACCACACAAATCCATATGAAGCAGTTGTAAAACATGATTTGTACTGTGTTCAGGTTTTGAGGGAAAATGAGCACAGGTACTTTTTCCTTGTTCACAGGCTGGACATAGGTGATCTTTGGCATAGCGGAATCTTGGAAAGCCTTCAACTAATTTGTGACGTGCGAGATCAGTCATCGTTTTGAAATTCAAATGAGAAAGGCGTTTGTGCCATAACCAGGATTTAGTCGTTTCAGCTTTGGATAGAAGACAGATAGGAGATGAAGCGATCATGTCAGACATTGAAATTGTGTGAAGGTTAGTGCCACGTTTGCCTGCCATCAAATCATTTCCTTGTAGATCACGAACAAAACAAGTTTTCTCTCGAAATGCTACTTCTAAATCCCCATCACAAAATTGACCGACTGAAAAGAGGTTGTGACCCAGGCCTTCAACATAATATACTCTGCTAATTTCAATATTCCCATTCACATAGTCTCTGTAACCCATGATTAAAGCGTATTGATCATTCCCGAATCTGACAGTTCCAATAAACTTTGGGACAAAGTTGATTAACAGTTTGAGATTGCCTGTCATATGTCGGGTGCAGCCGCTATCAACAATCCAGAGAACGATCTGAACCACCTGCATCACACGAAGACGACAGAGATGGAACAGAAGTAAGGGTGGAACCCGAAGAAATAGTGGGTTCCTGTTGGTTAGAAACACAAGTATTTAACAGTTTAGGAATCCATTTAAAATTTGGTTTGTATTGTAACCAACGTTGCCAATTCCAACTAGTTTTTGCTTTGTTTTTAGTGAATGCACTAGCTTTTGGCGTGTTCCTGGAATTGTTGATTTCTGCTCTTGGGTTGACGACAACATCATTTGAAACGGTAGTTGGCGTTTTTCCTAAAGTATACTTAGAGGCAGTAGTGGACCTAGAAGGAAAGCCGGATCTACGTTTCTTTTTACGATGTAAGAGATTATTAGCTACACATTTAGTATGATCACCAGATAACACACTTTGACGACAAAACATACAAGATGCATTAATATTCAAAACATTTGAAGGTTCAGCATTCGTTACATTAAGATTTTGATTACAATTTGCCAGATTAGAATCTAAATCAGATGCAACATGAGTTTTATTCAAGTTCCTAAGGTGAGCTTCTACTTCTTGCACTTCTAGTGTTCCTCTTCTACGTTGCCAGAGCCTAGTCTTTTTAGTCTTCTTAACGCTTTTTGGCTTTGGGCTGCTAACGTTCTTAGTGGAAACTAGTCCTGTAGAAGTGGAAGAACTAACATTAGAACTCTTAGCATGATTACCCTTATCTGTTCTGTCTATTTGAAACATTCCTGGTGCTATCACTGTGTTGTCAACAAACTTTCCTTTTTGAAGTAGCTTAATTTTCTCTTTCAAATCAATGATGATGTGATTTTTATCTTGAATATCAGACTCAAGTAAACCATTGCAATAACGAATGTCATCGCTATTTTGTTGCCATTCGACATTTTCAATTTGTAACTCCGCAATTTCTTTTTCATATTGAAGACATTTTTTTTTAGAAAAGCATTTTTACTTCGTAGTTGCAATTCAGTTTCAATACTTTGAGCTTGACACCAATCAAGTTTTTGTTTGAGTTGACAAATTTTGTTTGAAAGTTTGTTTTTCACATCATCACTGTTTTGACGCAACATTTCATATTTATGTTTCAATGTTTTAGCTTCTGATTTCAGCACATCAATATCAGCACATTAACTTTCAAATACCGTAGCATTGCTGGAATAATAGAGATCATTCATGATGAGAGTATGAATATCAGCTGTGAGGAGTTTTACCAAGAGTCGATCAGAATCCGTTTTCAAAAATCGATTTTTGCGTTGTTGAACCAAAATTGCATTTTCATTTAGAGCGAAAATGTTTTTCATATCTGTAACTTCTTTTTGGAGTTCCTGTTCCCAACGAGTAGCACAATAACGTAAATTTTGAACTAAAGGCATAATTTGTTTTTGAAAGATGTCTCGCTTTTCCCGCTCGTAAGCTGATTGAAAAGTAGCAATTTTAATTTCAGAATGATGTTCAATTACGTTTTCCAAGTTTTCGATGCCTTTCATGAATGTTTGAAAATAGTCTAAAACTTTACAACGTGTTGGTAATGGTGTCACAGTACCAGAAGATGGTAATGGACCATTTACTTGTGCCACGGGTTTGACAGGAGCCCCATTGGAAGATGAAACATAAGACTCAGTTACATACCATGATTTCTCAAGTATTTCTTTTGATGGAACAAAAGATTTTGAAATGTGAGGAGCTTTTGAGTAATCATATGGTTTGCAATATTCAACTTGACTCATTTTTTATCGACTCTTTTCTTCAAGTTCGTATTCTTCCTCAGTATTATGTACAATAACACGCACAACATTATTATCCATCAATTGGTCCATACTGTAAATCTTAGGAATTGTTTTGAATGCAGTGCGAAGGAAAGTGGATCTGTAATCGCCAATGGCAAAACCTTTATCGTGTCTTGGTTTTAAAGTAAACTTTTGAATTGTCGTTACAGATTCTCCATGTTTATAAACGATATTTTGAAAAGCTTTAATTTGACGTTCTAGAATGATATTTTCTTCAATTAAAGAATTTTCTTTTTCTCGTTTTTGCACTTTGTGTTCATAAAATTCCTGTTTGCAAGTTGTCACCTCTGTTTGTGTTTTTGAAAGTTCCTTTTGAAGTTGTACAACTTGTTTTTGAAGATCATGTTTTTCATTTTCTAGTTTGGAAACCAATTTACCGTTTGACTCAATTATGTCATATATTTGCTTTTGAAGATTTTGTTCTTTGACATATGATTCTTCAAATGACTTTTCAAAGCACTTTTCACGTTGAACTGCATTTTGAAAATGTAAAAGTTGTATTTTATAACATTCAATGTCCTTTTTCAAATCTGCATTAGTTTCTTTCAAAACTTTAGTTTGCTCGTCCATTATGTGAGTAGTGAGAAGTTGTTCTTTAAGTTGTTTGGCCATGACAGTACAGTCAGGATCTGGATCAGAAGAAGGTTCATGTTGTTCAATATTGTCGTTTTTTTCTTGCTCAATAGGATCATCAAATGAAACGACCGTGTCATCATCAAATATAACAAATGTGTCTAATTGTTCATCCTCTTGAGGAGATTAAAATGATTCAGATGGAACAACTTGCGCCTGATCTGATTCAGAAGCAGAGGGTGATGCATTAAATTCTATGGAGGATGTGGTTAGGTCATTTACCTAAGACAAACCATCAGTGGTGAACACTGGGCCTGAATCATTCAACTGATGTTCCTGCATGTTGGCCATAAGCATCACAGCTGCATTGGCTTCAAGATCTTCCATATCATCATCGTTGTAAGCATTAGCAAAGAAACTGTTCTCTTGTGCATTGAAAGTTCCTTCCTTTTCATCTTTGAGAACCATTAGTAATGCCTTCTTGTGAAACTGACTACCGCGGGTTTTCGGTTTTGGACATGCAGTTGCAATATGACCTTTTTCGTTGCAGTTGTAGCACCATATTGCATTCCCAGATATTGTATTGCTATTTGCCACATTTTCATTACTTTTCTGAGGAGCACCTGAGTTGTTTCTGAATCCCCCATTGTTGAATCTTTGTCCATACCCAGAATTTCCAGAATACCCTCCTAAGCCTGAACGTCCAGGATTACGGTTCTGAATCTCAACTCGACCATCTTGAATGACAGCTTGATTTCTTGTATTTGATGAAGAAGGAAGACGGTTGTTGGTTTTGTTAGAGAATTTGATAAAAGCACAAGCAATCAGAGCAAGTCCTTGATTCAACGTATTAACGTCATCATCATCATCTTCAATCTGATTAGAATAATACATGCTATCATGGTTGTCATATGGAGCAGGTTGAGGAGAAGCGTGTTGCGAGGATGATTCATATGAGACCATTTTGTGTGAAGTAGCAGGTTGCTGGTAACTGAGATAATTCTGTTCCTGATCATAAGCATGATTAGACATCAGAGGATGTGCAACATGAGATTGAGCAACGAGTGCTAGGGGATTAGAAGTAGGTGGTGGTGTATATCCTCCTCGTGCGGCTCTATCTTTTTCAACTTCAGACTCATAGTGCTTGAGATAGTCGTACAAAAAACCATATGGATCTCTATGAAGATTCTTAGCTTATCTCACAAATGTCACATACTTTTGCCACTCAGAACCCAGACTACTAACAAACTTTGTATTGACAGCGATCCTTGGAAGGTGTACTTCATGTCTCTCTAAATCATTGACGACATTGGTGAAATGATGAAAGTAAGATTCAAGTGATTCCCCTGGTTCGATCATGATGTTAGTGTATTCCAAGTAAAGTTTAGATTCCTTGTCTTCCTTGTTCAGTTGTGTGCCTTGCATAAGTAGATGGACGTGTTCCCACATAGCTTTTGCAGTTGTCCGAGCATCAACACTTCTGAATATGATATTTGGTATTCCCTGAAGTATGTAAGACATAGCATACTCATCTGCTTCACGATGGTGGTGTTGTTCAGCAGTAAGTGAAGACTCGGGAACTAGCGCAGCAGTTGGAGCTACTGGAGGATCAGCAGATGGGTCACCGCCAACGTAGTTAACAGGCCACTGAAATGGTCCTTCAAGGATAACTTGTTTCATGTACTTACCGTTGGGTTTCTTGAGTTCTATAAACCTTAAGAATCGACTTGCCCACTGAACATAATTACCCGGTGTTAGCATTGGTGGGGTGTTAATAGATCCTGCTTCATGTCTGGATTGTTGAGTTGAAATGACTTCACACATCCTGTCAAACTAATGAGTAGGTTTTGATGGGAGTTGGCCTTGTTGTTGTGACATTGCATAGGATTGTTGCATTGGAACCATCTGATGTTGTTGCATGAAAAGATGTTGTTGTGAGTAAACCGATTGTTGATAATATTGTGGTGATTGTTGATACTGTTGCTGTTGCTGATGATATTGTTGATTCTGATGTTGCTGAGGATGGTTAAAGTTGTAGTACGGTGGTTGAGACATAATGAAACACTTGTGTGAAAAGATGGCTCTTGTAGAAGATTGAAATGTACGTTCCTTTAGTGAAGTTCAAAATCCTTGGGCAAAGTTGAAATCTTACGCGTAACAAAACTTATGCGTAAATTTAAAGTTAAGCGTAGAAAGGTGATGTTATGCGTAAACACAAGGTTTATGCGTAAGATTACCCTTTTACGCGTAAGTTTAAACCTTTTGCGTAAAGAAAGTTATGCGTAAGGTAAAAACCAAACAAATCTTTCAAACTTGTCAAAGCTTGAAAGATATCCTTAGTCGAAGTATTCCACTAACTTGTCCAAGCTAGGGAAGTACTAAGTCACCTTTGCTAGAAGAGAGAACCTTAGAAGAGACTTATGCATAGAAATCAGAAACTTACGCGTAAGAAGAGTCTTATGCGTAAGAAATGTCTTCAGCGTAGATCTTTGGCGTAGAAAGTAGCTTCTGCGTAGAACTTAGGCGTAGACAATATCTTCGGCGTAGATCTAAGGCGTAGATTGCTCACTTACGCGTAGGAATGGGGTTTTAGACCAAAACTCACGCGTAAGAAGTTGTCTTATGCGCAGGGAGACCAAAAGTACTGTTGACAGCTTTCAAAATGTAGTGTTCCACTGATTCTTATGCGTAGAGTGACCAGAAACAATGAAAAATCACTACTTTTTGAAGAAAAATGCTTAGAAATGAGTAACTTTTGATCAAATAACTTCCCCAACACTTAGAAAACACAAAATATGAAAGTTTTAGGTACCAAAGACTAGTTTTCTAATATCAAAGAAGCTATAAAAATTAAGAAACAATGATAAAAAGTACTAAAAACTATGAAAGATCAAAACTTTATGAAAAATATAAGCGTCTAAACACTATATCAACCTTGAAACTTGTCCAAGCTTCAAGATTAAGTGATAGAAACAAAGAAAAAGCAAAAATAAAAGGAAAAATACACCTAAATCCCACGTAAACCAAATAAACACCACTTCAATCTCTATTAGGCGAATGATACCACTTGTTAGGTGCCCATATTGATATCACACAAGTAAAGAATGAGATAGATATAAGGATTGGTTGATAATAAGATATGAGAGAATTATAAAAGCAAGAGTTTCATTAGAATATCAAAATAACCAACAAGTGTTAAGGCTACATAAGCCTTGTATTTATAGGAGGGAAGCTAGGGCAACATTCCCTAGTCCCTTTCATCATGTAAACGTGGGCTTGTAAGCCTCTTGGGCTTTTACATCTTGCCCATTAACTAAAAACATAAACATAAATAATACTTAAGCAACCTATTACAAAATGTAATGACCGAGACTTGACTAAATACTAAAGTATGTTCCCAACACTATATCTAAGCATGAAATTATAAATAAGCAATTAGCAGGAACACAATGAGCTAAAACTAAAATTTTTAAAGAAACTTGAACTTTTATTTAAGCTGAGAAAAACTTGAGTACATTAAAACTACAATAATCTTAAAAAATACTGAGATTGATTAAAACTTAAACTAGAAAATAAAAACTACTAAAAACCTAATGCCTTTGAAGGCTACATCTCATTCTATTTATAATGCTCCAATTAGGGTTCTAAGTCTTATGCCTCTTCTCCTCTATCCTTGTGTTGTGTTTCTTTAGAGTGTGAAAACAGCTTGAGCATCAATTGTGCTTTTTGAGAGCATTTCCTAGCCATAGGATTGAAGAAGAGATGATCACAGCCTTTAATTGTATTCTTGGTGCCCAAATTGGTGTTGTTGATGGGTGAGGTGGAGGTGGTAGGTACGGGTTTGTGAGGGTTCGGGGGATGTGAAAGTGGGGTGGTACTTTTAAGGCATTGGTGGAGTGTTGCAGGGGATATGGCGTGGATGTGGAGGGTTTGTTTGTTGGGTAAAGGCCTGAGGTAGAAGAAGATGGGGGTTTGTGTTTGACCAGGTCAGAGGGGAAGGGGTAATATCGTTTTATTATAAACATTTTAGGTTTAGAGGTGGAGTGGAGTAAGGGAATTTGGGCCAAAGGTTTATTGGTGTGGGCTGGGGTGAGTGGGATTGGGCCAAGGGAATAAAGGGTGGTGGGATTTTGTTTGGTTTGGATTGGTTTTTATTAATACTTTCGTCCGTATGGTTTATTGGTTTATCACAAGGACCAAAAGTGTAGTAGCTGAAATTCCCGGGACCAAATCTGCCAAGTATCCAAAGTTCACCAAAGGACCAATTTTGTCAACCTTTGATTTCCCGAAGGCCTTTAGATGATTAATTTCCAAACACAAACACTCGGGGGCCTTTTTTGCCAACTTTCCAAACTTTAGGGACCAAACTTGTTCATTTTTGAAAGCTTTTTACCCAAAGATCATTATGTGGTAAATTTTGATTTTTTTAAAGACTTGGTTTGACTTTTCTTTCAGAATAAACGCTCAGGGACTAGTTTTGACAACTTTTGAAAGTTGGGGGACTGAAACTGCCAATTATGCAAACTTTGTTCATTTTTTGTTTGTTTTCAATCATTTTGCATCTGAAACATATAAAACACGATCTTTGGGATATTTTCTGTATTTTGATGCGTTACTGGGTGTTTTTAAACGTTTTTGCAGTTTATATTGACTAAAAATAATGAGTATTTACATACTCATCAGTGACACTACATGCCCATTATTAGTAGGAAGAGGATTTTTAGCAACCGCTAGCGCCATGATAGATTGTAAGGAGTCTAAGATAGCTGTAGGTGAGGGCGATACTTGGTCGGTATATGATGTTAAGAAACATAGCTACGATTGTCAGGATGAACCGACACCACATTGGGTAGAGATGAATAAGAGACCATCTAGATATGGACCTTGGATAGAAAGAAACTTTATAGGATCTCAACGCTCATTCTATCTAGAAAATGATTTCATCGATAAAACACATTCGGTGGAACAACTCATAGCTAGAGATGAAGAGCTGGTCCCTTTTGAGGACCCCATAGTCTTTAGGAAAATGATTGAGTTCTTAAGCGTAATGCCTATTAACATAGAGATGAACAAGTGGAAAAGAGAGGGGGATAAGTGTAAATGGAGATGGGACAAGCCACCTAAGGAAGGTGACGAATAATGGCATATGAAGATGATTTTGTATGATCCAGATGGAGAAAAGTTCGAAAGGTCATACCGTACTAAGAAAACCGATAGGAAGTTGAAACCTAAATTTGATCCCAAAGATATCCTCAATGAGGAACTCACCCTTATCACGTAGTAACCCATGATCTTAAGTCTAGCTACAAGACTCGTAAATAAAGAAAAGCGCTTCTTGGGAGGCAACCCGTGATTTGTGTGATTTTTATTTTGTTTTATTGTTATTTGTTTCCGTATGCATGCTTTATTTTTATTGATTGGTAGATCATGTTTCAAAAATAAAATGGTGAAAATACTTAATTTTGTCGTTTGGCTTAGTCTTAACTTCATCCAAAGGTATTTTGCAAAAGATAAGTGTAAGGGGAAACCCCAAATATGTTTTTAAGAAACAAAATTGATCATGATTCTCCACAATACTAAATGAACATGTATATTCGTATTTGTTAGAGTCAAATGCTTGTATCGAGTCATAATGATGTTTTGCAGGATTTTCCAGGAAGTAGGACATAAGTTTTCCAAAATTTTCCAGAAACTTAACATAAAGATTTCTGCAGATCACTTCTGACGGCGTCAGGAAGAAACTCCTGACGGCGTCATGTGTAAAATTCTGGGAATTTTGCTAGTTTTGTTTTTCTAACGGAGTCTCAAAGTTTTTGTTGAATCTTTAGTTTTATAAACTCCAGGAAATCTGCAAACACTCATTCCACAAGCATTATATCTTACTTTATTTTTATAGGATTTATTAGTTTATATAGATTGCCGCCGATTTTACGCGAGGTTGCCTTGTTTGTTTTCTCAGGTTTAACAGGTTATGTATGACAAGAAGATGATTTATATTCTGGAAGGGAAGCTTTGATTGTTCATTTTCTTGGAGGAAGATCTAACCTTGTTACCATACTATCCACATCGAACGAATCAGGGGAGTATTTGATTTCATTCTTTTACCTATTTCACTTTTACATTCTTTAATTGAACATTGGGGACAATGTTCATCCTAAGTGTAAGGGGAGGGTAAAATGATGATACCTTATAGTATACACTTTCACTTGAGTTTGTTTGTTTGATGGTAGATGTGTAATAAAACTATGAGAAATACTTGTTAGTGTAATTTTAGCGCCAAATTTAAAATTTTTTACAACATTTAGGAGTGAAACTTTAGCCTTAACAAGTATCTCATGGATAGGAGTCGTATGACTAGCACAAAACCGTACCATTCAGAAAAATTTTCCACCCAAATATGTGAGGTTCGCCTTTAGATTTGATAGGAAAAGCATTTACTATTAGTGCTTATGAGTGTACCGGTAGCATTTAGATTCTAGAACTTGCGTTAGTGATGCATCCCAAGACCGCTAGTGAGACTACATTCGTGTAGTAGGATTTACTACATGATAAGAGGCATTAGGATCACCCTTGTGTTAAACCCGTATCATAATTACTTGACCATTTAAGTCATATTACTTGGCTAGTAAAGTCAATTAATTTTTCCCACACCCTTAGCGTTGTACTCATTTTTAGTACACGAAACCCCTAGTACACCCCTCCGAGCCTATCTTTTCGTTTCTACCTTTAAGCATCTTACTTAATGGAAGAATTTGTTACACCCACTTAAATGTACACCCAAATCGCCTTAGCCTTCCGTGTATGCACTCATCTTTAGTGCATTATTGTTATATGTTTAAACCCTTAGTTAATTATCTAATTGATTACATGGTTGCTTATTCGAGTCATAACCTTGTACATATTGTTTTGGGACGATTGGGACTCATGGGTGAAGTACTTACGTTATGGAGTAATGGGGAGGAACATCATATTATTACCCCCATATGTGCATTAATCTTAAAAGTACTCCAAGTGTTTTGATTATCTTAATTCGAGTCATTAGATTAGTTTATTGTAAAGTATGTAAAAAAACATACGGACTACCATCCCGTTTCATTCTATGTTTATTTTATGTTTTTATTATTTTTCATTTATTAGCTTAAGTCGAGTCTAGTCTTGGCTTAGCAACGCCTTATTGTACATGTAATTAACCAAGATGATTAACTCGCCACCAGTAAAGATTGCCTATACCCAACAAAACCGTGTATTCCATATCCCTACACCTAACGTTATAACCTTTTAAAAGACCTCTTTGATAGTTTATCCTAGGTGCTTACGCCATGTGGTGGAGGTTTAATCCTTTCCCAAGCCTATGGTAATCTATTTTGTTATGACAGGTAGTGAGAGATGTTTTCCATCTCCATATTGTGATATATACTTTATTACACCCGAGAGATGTGAGTATCTAAACACTATTTGTGAGGTGCTAGTGTATGACCTCCGTGCTTGTCTCTGGTCTTTAGTGGAATGGTTATTTGTTGTAATTACTTTTATATTAGTGTTAAATGACCCCTAGCTTGTATTTTGATTAGAATAAAAGTGCATTTGCTTGAGGACAAGCAAATCTCAAGTGTAAGGGTATATGATGAGGCGAAAAATGGTCCGTTTTTAGGGGGTCATTTAAGCCGGAATTTGAATTTATTTGATCAAATATTGCCCTAAATCGTTCATTTTGTGATTTTAGGTACTTTTGGAGTGAATTCTGGAAAAGGAAGCATTTTGGATGTTTTTGGAGCATAAAAGTGAAGAAAACGGCAAAGTCTTAATTTTCCTTGCTGGGAACAGTACCTGACCGCGTCAAGAGCAATTTGATGACGGCGTAAAGAGCAAATATGGTGACGGCCCAGTGGAAATGTGACGGCGTCAAAGCATGGCCGTCAATAGTAAAAATGGTGACGGCCCAGAACAACATTACACATAACGGCGTCAGATCTGGATCTAGGCAGTCCGAGAATATCATGGGCGGCGGGTTGACGGCGTCAGAAGTTTCTTCTTGACGCCGACACCTTAGAAAATCTATATATAGTCTTTGTAATTTTCATTCAAAAGAGATGACAATATTAGGGACGACTTGAATAAACCCTAGCTCGACTTTTACAGTATTTTCAAGGGTTTTCACCCCTTGGAACCCTTCATGTTCAATTAAGATAAGTATCCTTTCAATTCATTCAATATGTCTATGTGTTGTTTGAATATATCTTACGCTTGTCTTGATTTTCATATGCTAGGCTAGATCTCTTGTGTGTTTGCTTAGATGTAATGAAACCTATATGTTGATTAAAGGTTGATTGCTTGTTTATAGTTGTAATGGATAAATGATTTCGATATTAGGATTAAGAAAACTGGCAGACTTCCATAGTGTAACTTGCTTGAACGTCTTAAGAAACATGAACCAATGCGTACTAAGGTTTTTATGGTTGTATTTAATGCATGAGCGAATTCTAGTGATCCCATGTTAGGAGCTTCTTGCAGGCTCGACATAGGAGTAAAGTAGGAGCTTATAGAGTTGGGGAAGTACGTACGCCACCCCACGATTGATATTAAGGAATATAACCCGTCATCCACGCAACTATAACAAACTATCAACCTGTAAAAGATATCTAGGGAGTAATGAAATCTATGTAAACACATTTTTCCCATCTATTGTTCACTCCACATTAGTAATTAGTTTTATTTTCATTTTTTTTATTTTATTTTGATTGCATATTAGTTATTGGGTTAGTTGACTAGCAACTAATTCCGCCCACTCTTCTAAAACCCGAGATTTTTACTTGCTTTTCATAAAATATAAAAATACAAAAAGAATCATCCCTCACCTCTAGACCTAGTTTTTAAGCTTTCTAATCCTAGCGACACTATTCCTGAGTTGAACGATCAATCCCCCAGTACTTGTCACTATACTATAGTTGAAACACCTCCTACACAAGACCTTGACGATGAATTCAAGGAGCTCCACCTTGAACGCCCCGTCATTGATGTCTTAGCCCGTGCTCCCTACTATACTGCCCTCCTAGAAAAATATGAGAAATTTAAACTAGGTAAAAATGGGACCGCCTTCGTTCAAAACAAGTTGCCTAAAAAGCTTGATGATCCGGGTATATTTGTTTTACCTTGTAAGTTAGGAAGATCCGAAGCTTTCGACACACTAGCCGAGTTAGGATCAAGCCTCAACTTGATTCCCTTATCCCTTTTCACCACTCTCAAGCTAGGAAAGTTAGAGGAGACGGAGGTATTAATTGGTCTAGCAGATGGGAGTATTGCCCACCCAGTTGGGATGATCAAGGATGTAGTTGTTCACGTAGGAAATTGACTATTTTATCGGACTTTCACATCCTAGATATGGTTAGTGACTGATTCGTTGTGTTTTGGTGTGTGCAAAAACAATTTATCAACATATCAACAACGTGAGGTCTAATTTATCGTGAGACAAATAGACGTGAAGTAATACGAGTAAACCTTTTAGGAAAAACATTACCTCGGAAAACTTGTGGAGGTGATATTAAATTGTGAGACCTGGAAGTGATTTTCCGGGTCGTACCGCAACGAGGTGTGAATGGAAAGCTTCGAGTGAGATTGAGATTAAAATCTTGTATGTTGGAAGGATTGTTTGATTTTGCGATACTTTAAATTAACGAAAATTGAAAATTAACGAACGAGAGTGAAAATAAAATAACCTAAGGGGAAACAAAAGGCAATTGGCAAACTAGGGAAATCCTAAAACACTACGGGAATCAAAATTAGGTATCGGGAATCCTAAAACGTAAACTAAAATTTAAACGCGAATGTTAATTAAAAACTACGCGAGTGCGCAAAATAAAACGCGAATTTTGAGCTACAAAAGTCCTACGGGTTTACAAATAATTTTCTTACATACTAAATGACAAAAGAAAATTTTAGAAAAAAGAAAATTAATTTTTCAATAAAAATCCTATTTATTACGAATTAAATACTATTTATCACTACTTTAATTATAATAATTACTAAAACTATTCTAATAAATCTAGGTTTTTACTGGAAAATCTAATAAGTGAAAATGAATCTAAGAAAAATAAAAACTAGGAAATAAGCAGTAGGAATAAGCAGAAAATAACAATACATAAGCTGAGAGCTTAATAAGCAAATAATCCTAACTATATTAAATACATAAACGGATAAAGTATTAACAAAAGAGATGGCAAGCTCAGTTGGTATTGGGTGATTCAGTTTGTGTTTGTATGGACTGAGAGGTGCCAGGTTCGAATCCTGGCAACCACAATTTTTCCAAATTATTATTATTTTTTCTTTTTTCTTTTTGGGAAATAATTTTTAACAGCAAAGAGATTAACAACTTTTGAAAAACAGATTTTTATCGGAGAGCTTAAATCAAGCCTATGCAGGCTCAAATTCTTAACAGGTTAAGGTTTGGGATTATGCCACAACACACTTATCCAAACAAGCAAATGAGCAAGAAAAAAAAGAGCAAGGGTTAACATCAACAAGCATGACACAAATCAATTACTAACAACAGTGATGCAGGCTAAATCAATTACTAACAACAATATGATTAAAAAGCTGCAATAGGGACCTAACTAGTTTATCAAATTTGAAACTTGTTAAGGTGCTTAAATGGGTACTGATATGAAGGCAGTCAACGTATTAAGCAACTAGGCAATGATTTAGGAACAAGCTCAGCTTCAACCTATGCAAACAAAACAACGACTGAAACCAAACAGATATACCATCAACCTCAACTGAATCAGATGACTTGTAGCAACAAGGGATCAGAATGGTAATCCGAAAGCAATCACTAAGTCGACATAGACCAAACCAATAGGGAACATGCAGACGGCAACAATAGAAGACTCTAAATTAACAAAGGGAACACAGATTAATTAGAAACAACCTAGATGAGCATTTAATAGTCATCCTAATCCTAGGCTGCAATTCGTGAAAATGGACCAAGGGGGCTGATTAACGGGTCTAAAAAGCTGAATAAAAAAAAAATCCTAAAACTAAAACAAAAATAGTAGCTTGAAGATAAGCTGACAATGAAGCCGTAAACCATGTTTCAAGGTATGGGGAGCAAAAATGGAGAAGTGTAAAATACTACACTAAGGGGTTGTGGGGTGGTTTATTATGCAGGGCTGATAAGTGCCGAGCCAACACACAAACTGCTACCACTATTCTAAGCTAACAAAAGAATTCCTAGCTTAAAAATGACCTTGCACAAGTAAAAGTCTAGCAGCTAACTCCTCGGAATTCTAAAACCTACAACCAATTTCAACTTAAGCTAAAAGGGAGATAAAGAGAAAGAGGGTATGCTGATGGGTGATTAGGACTGCAAATGGGCAACAATGGGAGAGAAGTGGGACACTTGACCCACAACCATATGCACGATCCTACTTGCTACTAAAATGAAACAATTACAACAACTAAGAGGGACTAAAGCTAGATTCACCCTATTGACTGCTCCAAAACAGTTAAAACCCAAGATTTTTGAAAACAAACTCAAACTTCTTGAAAACTTTTTGAAAATTGAGGGAATCTACTTTAGAACTACTACGAGTGATAAAAGCTAGCTGATGGAATTCAAGTTTTTATCAAATCAACTTAAGAGCTAAAAAGAATAACATACTACCAAACACCCCTTCATGTCAAACTATTGGAAATTCTTGAAGATAAAAACAGATTATGATCTTGAACTAATATGAAACTAATTTGTAAAAGCTATATCTAAGCATGAAATTATAAATAAGCAATTAGCAGGAACACAATGAGCTAAAACTAAAATTTTTAAAGAAACTTGAACTTTTATTTAAGCTGAGAAAAACTTGAGTACATTAAAACTACAATAATCTAAAAAAAGACTGAGATTGATTAAAACTTAAACTAGAAAATAAAAACTTCTAAAAACCTAATGCCTTTGAAGGCTACATCTCATTCTATTTATAATGCTCCAATTAGGGTTCCAAGTCGTGTGCCTCTTCTCCTCTATCCTTGTGTTGTGTTTCTTTAGAGTGTGAAAACAGCTTGAGCATCAATTGTGCTTTTTGAGAGCATTTCCTAGCCATAGGATTGAAGAAGAGATGATCACAGACTTTAATTGTATTCTTGGCACCCAAATTGGTGTTGTGGATGGGTGAGGTGGAGGTGGTAGGTACGGGTTTGTGAGGGTTTGGGGGATGTGAAAGTGGGGTGGTACTTTTGAGGCATTGGTGGAGTGTTTCAGAGGATATGGCATGGAGGTGGAGGGTTTGTTCGTTGGGTAAAGGCCTGAGGTAGAAGAAGATGGGGGTTTGTGTTTGACCAGGTCAGAGGGGAAGGGGTAATATCGTTTTATTATAAACGTTTTAGGTTTAGAGGTGGAGTGGAGTAAGGGAATTTGGGCCAAAGGTTTATTGGTGTGGGCTGGGGTGAGTGGGATTGGGCCAAGGGAATAAAGGGTGGTGGGATTTTGTTTGGTTTGGATTGGTTTTTATTAATACTTTGGTCCGTATGGTTTATTGGTTTATCACAAGGACCAAAAGTGTAGTAGCTGAAATTCCCGGGACCAAATCTGCCAAGTATCCAAAGTTCACCAAAGGACCAATTTTGTCAACCTTTGATTTCCCGAGGGCCTTTAGATGATTAATTTCCAAACATAAACACTCGGGGGCCTTTTCTGCCAACATTCCAAACTTCAGGGACCAAACTTGTTCATTTTTTAAAGCTTTTTACCCAAAGATCATTATTTGGTAAATTTTGATTTTTTTTAAAGACTTGGTTTGACTTTTCTTTCAAAATAAACGCTCAGGGACTAGTTTTGACAGCTTTTGAAAGTTGGGGGACTGAAACTGCCAATTATGCAAACATTGTTCATTTTTCGTTTGTTTTCAATCATTTTGCATCTGAAACATATAAAATACGATCTTTGGGATATTTTCTATATTTTGATGCGTTTCTGGGTGTTTTTAAACGTTTTTGCAGTTTATATTGACTAAAAATGATGAGTATTTACACACTCATCAATCCCCCTCACTAAACTATTGCTAGTCCCTAGCAATATTTTGTGAAAATTTAATGGATTTGAAGTCTCTTTACCAAAAGCCATTACTTCTGGAGTAGCCAAATGTTTCGGTTCAAGTAAGAACTATGGTACATTGATAACCATATGATTTTGAGCAAATCATAAGCTGTCAACGGATTTGATTTGTCTTTACCAGAAGCCGTTTGCTTCTGGACTAGCCAACTTTTGATGGACACAGTCAACATCTTGGTGACTTGATTACCAATTATGGTTTTCCACTGCCTTTACCACAAGCCATAACCTTGCGGGCTAGCCAACTCTTTTAATTTTTAGGATATGGTGAGTTGAGTACCATACAATTTTCGGCAAATCGTAAGCTATAAACGGATTTGATAAATCTTTACCAAGAGCCGTTTGCTCCTGGATTAGCCAATCCTTTTGTGGTTTAGACATGGTGGACTGATAACCACAAAAATTATAAAACTTAAGTGAAAATTTTTTAAAATTTTTGGCCAAAAACGGGGGTACTAGAAGGTAAAATGTGATCAAATTTGCTAGAATACCCCCCCCCCCCCCCCACACACACTTAGAATTGAATATTGTCCCCAATATTCAAAGTCCCGGCTATTATGCCGACTCTTAGAACGTAAAAGGGCAACATTAAAAGCTAAATGTGGAAACATCATTTTGTTTTTCACTTTATTGGTAACCACACCAGGGGTAACTCCCCCACACTTAGGGTGAAAACCCCATATACATGCTACTGTTTTTGTTTACCGAGTCGCTAGCTTGACTCGACCCCGAATTCATTGGTTCTTGGGGAAGCAAGATGTGGAAGAAACAATCTCCATCGGACTTTCATTCAAGATGTTTGGACAAACATTTGAAGCATGTGAAAGTTCCACACCGATGAGATAAGTACCCGGCTCTAAATAGTATAAACTATAAGCGGTGATGCCAGGGTCAAAGATAATGTCTTCATTCCCGAAAGAGTGAAGAACAGGAGAAGTCACCCGGTAGGTGAAAAAGAGAAAGAAAGTCATGATAAACATCTTGACTAACTCATCATCATCAGGAGGAGGATTCATTGATTCATCATCATGAACCTCATCATTTAAGCTCATGTGATCAAGACATATCCCGGGTGTGTCTAGATCAAAGTTGAAGTGATCATACTCCGGTGGAGATATGATATGAGTGAGTTCATAGGAGAACTCCTCGAATGTGAATGAATCACATTCGGGATTGATGTGAGTGAGTTCAAAGGAGAACTCATCGAAGGTAAATGATTCATAATCGGGGAGAGAATTATGAGAATGAGAAGTGGTACTGCCACTAATCTTCTCTCCCATAGGATCAAAATGGAAGGCTTCAAATTCCGGTATAGAATCATCGAAAAAAATGTCACTATCCTTAATGGGGATAGGAGATGAAATGGGTTTCTCTTTGAAAGCCTCAATTTTAGAGATGAGGTGACTGACATTTAATAATGTAGCACGAAGGGCTTCATCTTTGATTTCAATGTCAGTCTCATCATCATTCTCATCTTCTAAGCTGACTAGCTCAGAAGGTAATTCTTCCACATAACTGATGTCTCCACAAGATAACGAATCGTCATCATTAGAAACGGAGAACATCTCAACATCATCATTCGGGAAGACAAGAGGGGGAGGGATATCACACACATGATCAAGAATTCCCTGTGACTCTCTTGGGATTGGACAAGGTTCTCAACACTAGAAGTTATGAATTCGTCTGATTCCTTTTTAGGAACAGTGCTAAGATGCTCGTCCCCCATGTTCAGAGAGTGAGTGGGAACCTCGGGTGTGATAACAGTAGACTCAGGGAGTTTAGAAGTACTAGCAGTTATGGAATCTTTAAGTTCCATTTGATCAACAGCTAGTGATTCCGTCACATTATTTTCTCCCTGATTTTTCATGGAAGGAACCACAACTGATGAATTTGATGAGCCTTGACGAATATCAAGGGTATCTTCATCGTCACTATCGTCATCATCATCGTAGATGATAGTTTTACGCATTCGAAATCTTACTCTAGCTGCTTCTTCAGCTAGTATTTTTTTGTAAGACTTCGGACGAGGTTCTTCCGGTGCAGGTTTGTTAACCAAATCCTTAAGATCATTTAAAGTATTTAAAACATTTTGCAAAAGTTCTTGAGGAAATGGTTGAGGTTGTGTTTCAAAAGTTTGGTATTGTGGAGGTTGGTCGTGATAATTGTTGTCACAAGGAAAAAGATTCCTAGTTTGACAATCGGTGCTAAAATGCGGACCTCCACAATACTCACAACCGTATTGTTCTGAAGTTGGTGCATTTTGAAATGATTCGGCATTGCAATTTTGATAACACGGATTATGCTCATATGAAATGAAATTGTTTTGTGGCTCTTTGCAAAAGCTCGGATTAGAATCGTAAGCGAATGAATTACTCGAACCACAAAATAAACAACTTCCGTTTTGAATATCATTACCACATCGTTCACACGTGCACCAATGATATGGTAGACCGAAAAGTGGCTCACCACAACCGACGCAAGGAATAAATGATTGCCTTAGAGAAGGAATCGGACCATTTAAAGAATCAACAAAATAATTCGAATGATTATCAAGTCTTGAAGAACATTTCGAAAAATCCGGAGGTGGGACAAGTGGTGTGCTCTGAGAGCTAGGAATTTCTACCACTTCCGTTATGGTCCCCGGTTTTTGTTCTTGATAAACGTGATGATTAGGCAAGTCATTTATTTTAGTCACCGTTTTAAGCTCAGTACGTTTGCTTGATAAACTTCGAATCGTAAATCGTGAAAGGTGTGGATCAATTCTTGACGGTTTGCCATTAATAGCACGTATCTCGGGCTGTGAAGGGTAGTCGGAAGAATTTTGAGAATCATTGAAAGCATTCGGATATGCTTTGCACCATTTACAAAATCCGTCTCTAATATTACTTCCACACCGCCCACACCCACACTTGTAACAACGAAGATTGTCATCCACCGGACCTTTACAATGAAAACAGTGATAGTCGAGTGATGACATAAGAATTAAACATTAATGAGTGAGGTATAAGAAGGCGAGAATCAAACGTATAGGAGACGAAGATTATTTTTCGGTTTTTCGAAAAACACAACAATTAAAACAAGACCAACTCATAAAGACAGGGGAACTTAAACCAATAATCACAAACGCAAGGTTAACCTTTAAGGACAAATATACAAGGAGCGGGAGAAAAGAATGGATTTCTCACTAGGGCGAAGTTCGTTGGATCACCCTATACCGTTTCGACTCCTCTTAACGTAAGCTTATCGATTAAAAGTTTTCCAAAACGCAAGTGATACAAAAGCAAATTTTTATCTTTTGTTTGGGAACTTATTATGGTCACACCCCCAGTTGGTAGGTGTTCTGCCTTGGTTTGCGGTGCTAAGATTTTAATGTTGTTATTATTAAACTAGGAAACGGGAAAATCTTTTTGTGTTTTTCTTATCTTATATAGATATAATACATATATAGAAACAAAAGAAAAATATTTTTTTGGTTTTTTATAAGTTTTATGAAAGCGTAACTTCTTGTGAAGGTTCTACAAGACTAATCGTCTAAACCTTATTGAGACTTTCGACACACAGCCTCCCCGGCAGCGGCGCCAGTTGATTCGTTGTGTTTTGGTGTGTGCAAAAACAATTTATCAACATATCAACAACGTGAGGTCTAATTTATCGTGAGACAAATAGACGTGAAGTAATACGAGTAAACCTTTTAGGAAAAAGATTACCTCACAAAACTTGTGGAGGTGATATTAAATTGTGAGACCGGGAAGTGATTTCCCGGGTCGTACCCCAACGAGGTGTGAATGGAAAGCTTCGAGTGAGATTGAGATTAAAATCTTGTATGTTGGAAGGATTGTTTGATTTTGCGATACTTTAAATTAACGAAAATTGAAAATTAACGAACGAGAGTGAAAATAAAATAACCTAAGGGGAAACAAAAGGCAATTGGCAAACTAGGGAAATCCTAAAACACTATGGGAATCAAAATTAGGTATCGGGAATCCTAAAACGTAAACTAAAATTTAAACGCGAATGTTAATTAAAAACTACGCGAGTGCGCAAAATAAAACGCGAATTTTGAGCTACAAAAGTCCTACGGGTTTACAAATAATTTTCTTACGTACTAAATGACAAACGAAAATTTTAGAAAAAAGAAAATTAATTTTTCAATAAAAATCCTATTTATTACGAATTAAATACTATTTATCACTACTTTAATTATAATAATTACTAAAATTATTTTAATAAATCTAGGTTTTTACTGGAAAATCTAATAAGTGAAAATGAATCTAAGAAAAATAAAAACTAGGAAATAAGCAGTAGGAATAAGCAGAAAATAACAATACATAAGCAGAGAGCTTAATAAGCAAATAATCCTAACTATATTAAATACATAAACGGATAAAGTATTAACAAAAGAGATGGCTAGCTCAGTTGGTATTGGGTGATTCTGTTTGTGTTTGTATGGACTGAGAGGTGCCAGGTTCGAATCCTGGCAACCACAATTTTTCCAAATTATTATTATTATTATTTTTTCTTTTTGGGAAATAATTTTTAACAGCAAAGAGATTAACAACTTTTGAAAAACAGATTTTTATCGGAGAGCTTAAATCAAGCTTATGCAGGCTCAAATTTTCAACAGATTAAGGTTTGGGATTATACCACAACACACTTATCCAAACAAGCAAATGAGCAACAAAAAAAAAGAGCAAGGGTTAACATCAACAAGCATGACACAAATCAATTACCAACAACAGTGATGCAGGCTATATCAATTACTAACAACAATATGATTAAAACGCTGCAATAAGGACCTAATTAGCACTAGTTTACCAAATTTGAAACTTGTTAAGGTGCTTAAATGGGTACTGATATGAAGGCAGTCAACATATTAAGCAACTAGGCAATGATTTAGGAACAAGCTCAGCTTCAACCTATGCAAACAAAACAGCGACTGAAACTAAACACATATACCATCAACCTCAACCAATGTTCTGAAAGGCTCAAGGCGCACTAAGGCGCAAAGGGGGTCAAAGAGCCTTGAGTCGAGGCGCAAACCAAGGCGCGGGATTCATAAATACGAGGCGCATTATACATTTAGGTTTTTTATAACATATGTGACAACTTATGCAGCTGAAATAATACAAAAATATCAATATTCAATGCATAATGCCACTTAATGGTTATTACATCTAACAAATGTTGCATTTGAACCCAAAATATCAAGCAAGCAGCATATCAGAATCCATGAACTACCCTAAATTGCTGAATATACATTAAAATATATGAGTTTATGACTTATAAAATTTAACAAATTACCATGTATCTCTATCAACAACAAAAAATCTATAGTTGTTTGGTAACACTTGACACTAAAGAAACAACATTTGTATCTGTTAATAAGCTACTATTGTTAGACATTAGATTACAAAAAATATATATTTCTTTGTTGATTGTGTGTTTTAATTATTTTTTAAATATTAGGGTTCTTAGATACTTTATAACTTAAAGGGCCCAATGTATATAATATGTAAGCCCAAAACGTATCTTACTATTAAGAAAAAAAGGCCAAAACCCCGTTACATCTTCTAGGCGCAAAAATCCCCAAGGCGCAAAAGCGCAAAAATCCCCAAGGCGCTGCGATTTTTACGGGATTCATGCATGTCGTGAGCCTCGATCTGAAAAAATCCCAAAGGCTGGAGCCTCATGGGATTTAGGGAGTAGGCGCGCCTGAGGCGCGCTTTTTAAAACATTGACCTCAACTGAATCAGATGAGTAGCAGCAACAAAGGAGCAGAATGGTAATCCAAAAGCTATCACTAAGTCGACATAGACCAAACCAATAGGGAACATGCAGACGGCAACAATAGAAGACTCTAAATTAACAAAGGGAACACAGATTAATTAGAAACAACCTAGATGAGCATTTAATAGTCATCCTAATCCTAGGCTGCAATTCGTGAAAATGGACCAAGGGGCTGATTAACAGGTCTAAAAAGCTGAATAAAAAAAATCCTAAAATTAAAACAAAAATAGTAGCTTGAAGATAAGCTGACAATTAAGCCGTAAACCAAGTTTCAAGGTATGGGGAGCAAAAATGGAGAAATGTAAAATACTACACTAAGGGGTTGTGGGGTGGTTTATTATGCAGGGCTGATAAGTGCCGAGCCAACACACAAACTGCTACCACTATTCTAAGCTAACAAAAGAGTTCCTAGCTTAAAAATGACCTTGCACAAGTAAAAGTCTAGCAGCTAACTCCTAGGAATTCTAAAACCTACAACCAATTTCAACTTAAGCTAAACGGGAGATAAAGAGAAAGAGGGTATGCTGATTGATGCTAAACCGTCAACCAAAGTCAACCACGGATATGGTCAAGATGGTCAAACTGCCTAGAATCAATGCTCCGCGGAAGTATAGTGGTTTCCCCGGGTCGTTATGTCCCGACGAGGTGTGATGGTAATCGAAACGGGTTTGTGAGTTGGTGAATTTGGACAGAAAAAGGGTTTTAGTGATTTGTGTGGTTACACTACTGGAATATAAAAGAAAATAGCTTAAATACACTATATTAACAAGACTGGAAAGTTGGAAAACCCAAAAACGTTTAAAACCTAAAACGCGTACGTTTACATTTAAATAAAACGTAAACGTACAAAATAAAACGTGAAAACAGAAATCTGAAAACACCCAAGGGGTGAAAATGACTTTTTTACAAACTTAAAGGTAAAAGAAAATTTTTAGGAAAAGAAAATAAATTTTGACACTAATTAATTATTTAATATTAATTAAATACTAATTATTACTAATTATTAATATTTAAACAACTTAAATATAATACAATATTATTTAAACACTAGAAAAATGAAAATAAAATTTCTAAAATTATAAAATAACTAAAAATAAGTTTTAAAATTAAAAATAAGTGTTTTTGTCTTTTCGTGGATTTTCTATTAATTAATTACTAATTAATTATTAATTATCTAATTAAACTATTTTAAATTAAGAAAAATAGAAAATGAACAGTAAAAATTATAAGAAAATTTCTAAAATTATTTTATAACTTATAAAAGCTAGAAAAAATATAAAAACTAGGTCTTACTTAATAAAAACTAATTATGCTATTTAAAACTTACATATTAATTAATTATTAATTAAACTAAAATTAATTCTAATAAATACTAAATAATAAAATAAGAATCTGAAAAAATTATTATAAATACTTTAATATAAGAGCAATTTAAGAAAAATATAAAATAGCTAAGTACTTAATAAAAATCTAAAAATGAAAAATAAAATTTAAATAAGATTAAATAGAAACTATCACTTAAAATTACTTTGGATTTTCTGGATTTTCTTTTTGGAAAACTATTTTATAACTAAAAATGAAAAACTTTTGTAAAAACAAACTTTTTAAATCATAAAAATAAGCAGAATACAAACTAAAAAGGGTGACAGTTGACTAAGTTTGACCAAGGGGGAAAATAAGCTAAAATGGCATTAAGTGGGACCCACAATGATTGATTCAGGCTCAAATGAGTTGTGTGAACATGTATGAGCAAGAAAAAGCCAAAAAGACCCACAAAATAAGCTACAAGATCCAAATAAGCAATTGGAAATCTTGCTTTAACTCAGAAACTAGGACAGGTTTTGTGGTTGAGTCCAAGTGGGGTCCACTGGGTTTGGGGTCAAATGGTTGGTCAATGTCCCAAGCCTACCAGGGGGGGGGGGGTTGAAATGAACAAGGTTGGGGGTGTGGGACCCACTGGGTTGGCCAGAAAACCACCACCAAGTGGTGGTGGTGGGCTGTGGTCTGTGCAGCAGTGGGCAAGGTTGCCCTGCAGGCTACTTAGATAAGCCAGAACAAGCTCAAATAAAATCTGAAAAATAAGCACAATGTGGGATTCTAAAGCCAAGATGGCAGACTACAAATGGAAACAAGTTTCAATCTCTAAACCTCAATACTAAATTCTATAAAAATCATGCAAGTTTTGTAAAAATCTGAAAAACCACTTTGACTTTTGTGGAAAATAACACTTGGTTGACTTTGATGAGGTTTGATCCCAAATGACTGAATGAAATTGATGTATTAGGGTTTAATAAGACTGAAAGAAGCTATGTTAATAAGTCCTAAGCCTAAATGGTGGGTGAGCCACTCCTAAACCTTAACAGTTAATGCAATCTAAGTGATTAAATGTGAGTTTTGACTTTCTACTTATGAGATGCAATTTCTTGGTTCACTCAGCTTAGTTATGACCTAATGAGCCTAGATGTGCAAAGAAACAAGCAAATTTACCAATGGGACAGTAGTAACTAAGCAGAACCAAACACCCCCTTATTATCCAACTGTTTTTTATTTTTGAAGCAACTATCTGATTTAAGCCATTACATCTCAATTTTAGCATGTAATATGGTTTACTAACTTTATTTAAACTAAAAAAACTCAGATGTAAACACCCATAATCCACAATTCCACAAATCTCATTAAATTACCTAATGAAACAGTAAGATTTAAGTGAATGCTATCTAAGACTATAACTAATATACTAGACAAGTACTGATATACCAGGAATGCCATAAATAAGCCAAGTTAAACAGAAATTAATCCACAACAAGCAATGCTACAGTAAATATGAAAATTGTATGAAAGACTCACAAGATGCCTTCCTGCTAACCAACTGAAACAAGATCAACTTATATGACTCCCATGAGTCCCTAAAACCAAGCCATTCCCAGACCACCTCATTTTCCTATGATTTAGATCCCTTGACTGTCGTTGACTTTTGTTGACCAAACTTCCATTCACCAATTTAAAACAGAATTAAACATTGAGTTGGAAAACAAATATTGCATGAGCTAAAATTAAGTTTGAATTAAGAACACAGAATGTGAGCAAGCAGTAAAAGGAACTTAAACTTTCATTGATTTTTAAAGAAGTACAAAAGACTTACATTAAACTTAAGAACTGAATTTTTAAGAGTACACAAATGAAATTGAAACTGAAAATCAATACAAATTACCCTAATAAACTAACTTACACTAAAATTTATTTAAAACCTAAAATCTACTACTTGGTCCTCTGGTTTCTTCCAGCTTATATCCTCCAAAATTAGGGTTTAGGAAGACATCTTTGACTTTTCCCAGCTGCTTTCTTAACCATTGGATGACATACAATTGATCTTGTCCTTTGATTAATTTTGGCGCCAAACTATCTTTTGGATTTTTCTGTGATATTATTGATGCCAGGGAAGGCTTTGGAGTTTAGTGTTTGTTCGGTGTGTAGGAGGGGGTGGAGTGTGGTGAAGGGTTTAGGGGTGATGATGGTTTTGGCAGAGGTGGTGTTTGGAGTGTAGCAGATGGTGGGAGGTGAGGGATGAGGTGGAGGGTCAAACGAGGTTTGATTGGGAAATAATAAAAGGGACGGGGTGGGATTATTTTATGGGATTAGGCTTGGGGTGCTACTTGGGCTTGGAGGGGGAAGTAGGCTAGGGGTGTTAATGTTTGGGTTTGTGTTTGGTTTTGGTATTATCAATAGTCCGTATGGTTAAGTAGTAATACACAAGGACCAACTTTGTAATTTAGTGAAACTTAGGGACCTGTTATGATACTTTCCACAATTAATTATAAGGACCCATATTAACAAATCTGAATATTATTAGGACCAAAATTACACTTTTCCAAAATTTTAAACCCCGAGGACCATTTTTGCAAAATGTGAAAGTTTGAGGGACCAAAATGTAATTTTCTCAAAATTTTCTCCCAAGGATCAATTTGATAATTTTTTACTTTATAAAACCTTGGGTTGACTTTTCTTTCGTTTTAAAACGTCAGGGACTAGTTTTGTCAATTTTTGAAACTTGAGGGACTGAAACTGCCAATTATGCAAACTTTGTTCGTTTTTCATTTGTTTTTAAACATTTTGCATCTAAAACATATAAAACACACTTTTGGAATAATTTATGTATTTTGATGCGTTTCTGAGTGTTTTTGGATGTTTTGGCAGTTCAGATACGATAAAAATGATGAGTATTTACACACTCATCATATGCTGATGGGTGATTAGGACTGAAAATGGGCAACAATGGGAGAGAAGTGGGACACTTGACCCACAACCATATGCACAATCCTACTTGCTACTAAAATGAAACAATTACAACAACTAAGAGGGATTAAAGCTAGATTCACCCTATTGACTGCTCCAAAACAGTTAAGACCCAAGATTTTTGAAAACAAACTCAAACTTCTTGAAAACTTTTTCAAAATTGAGGGAATATACTTTAGAACTACTACGAGTGATAAAAGCCAGTTGATGGAATTCAAGTTTTTATCAAATCAACTTAAGAGCTAAAAAGAATAACATACTACCAAACACCCCTTCATGTCAAACTGTTGGAAATTCTTGAAGATAAAAACAGATTATGATCTTGAACTAATACGAAACTAATTTGTAAAAGCTATATCTAAGCATGAAATTATAAATAAGCAATTAGCAGGAACACAATGAGCTAAAAATAAAATTTTTAAAGAAACTTGAACTTTTATTTAAGCTGAGAAAAACTTGAGTACATTAAAACTACAATAATCTTAAAAAAGACTGAGATTGATTAAAACTTAAACTAGAAAATAAAAACTACTAAAAACCTAATGCCTTTGAAGGCTACATTTCATTCTATTTATAATGCTCCAATTAGGGTTCCAAGTCTTGTGCCTCTTCTCCTATATCCTTGTGTTGTGTTTCTTTAGAGTGTGAAAACAGCTTGAGCATCAATTGTGCTTTTTGAGAACATTTCCTAGCCATAGGATTGAAGAAGAGATGATCACAGCCTTTAATTGTATTCTTGGATGTCCAAATTGGTGTTGTGGATGGGGGATGTGAAAGTGGGGTGGTACATTTGAGGCATTGGTGGAGTGTTGCAGGGGATATGGCATGGAGGTGGAGGGTTTGTTTGTTGGGTAAAGGCCTGAGGTAGAAGAAGATGAGAGTTTGTGTTTGACCAGGTCAGAGGGGAAGGGGTAATATCGTTTTATTATAAACTTTTTAGGTTTAGAGGTGGAGTGGAGTAAGGGAATTTGGGCCAAAGGTTTATTGGTGTGGGCTGGGGTGAATGGGATTGGGCCAAGGGAATAAAGGGTGGTGGGATTTAGTTTGGTTTGGATTGGTTTTTATTAATACTTTGGTCCGTATGGTTTATTGGTTTATCACAAGGACCAAAAGTGTAGTAGCTGAAATTCCAGGGACCAAATCTGCCAAGTATCCAAAGTTTACCAAAGGACCAATTTTGTTAACCTTTGATTTCCCGAGGGCCTTTAGATGATTAATTTCCAAACATAAACACTCGGGGGCCTTTTCTGCCAACTTTCCAAACTTCAGGGACCAAACTTGTTCATTTTCGAAAGCTTTTTACCCAAAGATCATTATTTGGTAAATTTTGATTTTTTTAAAGACTTGGTTTGACTTTTCTTTCAGAATAAACGCTCAGGGACTAGTTTTGACAACTTTTGAAAGTTGGGGGACTGAAACTGCCAATTATGCAAACTTTGTTCGTTTTTCGTTTGTTTTCAATCATTTTGCATCTGAAACATATAAAACACGATCTTTGGGATATTTTCTGTATTTTGATGCGTTTCTGGGTGTTTTTAAACGTTTTTGCAGTTTATATTGACTAAAAATGATGAGTATTTACACACTCATCAGTGACACTACATGCCCATTATTAGTAGGAAGAGGATTTTTAGCAACCGCTAGCGCCATCATAGATTGTAAGGAGTCTAATATAGTGGTAGGTGAGGGCGATACTTGGTCGGTATATGATGTTAAGAAACATAGCTACGATTATGAGGATGAACCGACACCACATTGGGTAGAGATGAATAGGAGACCATCTAGATATGGACCTTGGATCGAAAGAAACTTTATAGGACCTCAACGCCCATTCTATCTAGAAAAAGATTTCATCGATAAAACACATTCGGTGGAATAACTCATAGCTAGAGATGAAAAGCTAGTCCCTTTTGAGGACCCCCTAGTCTTTAGGAAAATGATTGAGTTCTTAAGCGTAATGCCTATTAACATAGAGATGAACAAGTGGAAAAGAGAGGGGGATAAGTGTAAATGGAGATGGGACAAGCCACCTAAGGAAGGTGACAGATCATGGCATATGAAGATGATTTTGTATGATCCGGATGGAGAAAAGTTCAAAAAGTCATACCGTACTAAGAAAACCGATAGGAAGTTGAAACCTAAGTTTGATCCCCAAAGATATCCTCAATGAGGAACTCACCCTTATCACGTAGTAACCCATGACCTTGAGTCTAGCTACAAGACTCGTAAATAAAGAAAAGCGCTTCTTGGGAGGCAACCCTTGATTTGTGTGATTTTTATTTTGTTTTATTGTTATTTGTTTCCGTATGCATGCTTTATTTTTATTGATTGGTAGATCATGTTTCAAAAATAAAATGGTGAAAATACTTAATTTTGTCGTTTGGCTTAGTCTTAACTTCATCCAAAGGTATTTTGCAAAAGATAAGTGTAAGGGGAAACCCCAAATATGTTTTTAAGAAACAAAATTGATCATGATTCTTCACAATACTAAATGAACATGTATATTCGTATTTGTTAGAGTCAAATGCTTGTATCGAGTCATAATGATGTTTTGCAGGATTTTCTAGGAAGTAGGACATAAGTTTTCCAAAAATTTTCCGGAAACTTAACATAAAGATTTCTGCAGATCACTTCTAACGGCGTCAGGAAGAAACTCCTGACGGCGTCATGTGTAAAATTCTGGGAATTTTGCTAGTTTTGTTTTTCTAACGGAGTCTCAAAGTTTTTGTTGAATCTTTAGTTTTATAAACTCTAGGAAATCAGCAAACACTCATTCCACAAGCATTATATCTTACTATATTTTTCTAGGATTTATTAGTTTATATAGATTGCCGCCGATTTTACGCGAGGTTGCCTTGTTTGTTTTCTCAGGTTTAACGGGTTATGTATGACAAGAAGATGATTTATATTCTGGAAGGGAAGCTTTGATTGTTCATTTTCTTGGAGGAAGATCTAACCTTGTTACCATACTATCCACACCGAACGAATCAGGGGAGTATTTGATTTCATTCTTTTACCTATTTCACTTTTACATTCTTTAATTGAACATTGGGGACAATGTTCATCCTAAGTGTAAGGGGAGGGTAAAATGATGATACCTTATAGTATACACTTTCACTTGAGTTTGTTTGTTTGATGGTAGATGTGTAATAAAACTATGAGAAATACTTGTTAGTGTAATTTTAGCGCAAAATTTAAAATTTTTTACAATGTGGAAAACTAGAAGGGGGTTTAATAGTTTTACATCTTTTTAATTTGTTATAAAAGATTGTTTGAAAGTTTTTTTGTTTTCAAAAATTTAGATTCGATGCTATATGAAATCAAGTCATGCACAATATGAACAACACTAAATATGTACGATAAAGCAATAATAATGTAAGTAAAGAAATAGATGAGAGTTGGAAAGATCGAACCGCGAGACAAGAGATTTATAGTGGTTCGGCTACAAGGTCACCTTCCTTGCCCTACTCCACTCCCCGAGCACCTAACTCGAGAGTTTTCTTCACTATGTCAACAAGCTCCCTTATGGCGGAGAAAACCTTACACACCAATGTACACACCACAACTACGTCACAACTTATTCACACCTTCTACACAACTAATTTACACCTATTCACTACTTAATCACAACACTACTTCACACCTATCTCCTTCACACCAATCCTCTTCACTCCTATCTTCTACACACCAATCTTCTTCACATCAATTTTCTTCACACCAATCAACTTCCTAACTCTTCTTCTTCACAACTAATTACTAACCAATCACACTATATATATACCTAGCTAAACTATCTTCTAACAAATATTCACAATTAAATACACAATGAGATAGATACAATGGATGATGCTCTAACAACTTAGATGTAGAGGTCACAACAAGTTGTAATACTTCTTGTCTTGAGGGATAGAAGTATTCTTCTCTTGCACTTGAAAGAATAATGTTTGGATCACTTTGAAACAAAGATTTAAGAATGTATGATCAAAGGATTAAGAGAATGGAAATGGAGATCTAGAACAGAAAGTTTAGGAGTGCAAAAGGTGAGAAAAATTCCAGATTTAAGGTGGTATTTATAGGCAACAAAATCTGACAACAGGAGCGTGCCGATCCCCTTAAATCATGGCCGGCCCCTTAAAATTAAGGGGACCGCCCCTTATAATTAAGGGGGCCGCCCAGCTGTAACGGCCAGATTTTTTGTGGTTCGGCTACAAGGTCACCTTCCTTGCCCTACTCCACTCCCCGAGCACCTAACTCGAGAGTTTTCTTCACTATGTCAACAAGCTCCATTATGGCGGAGAAAACCTTACACACCAATTTACACACCACAACTTCGTCACAACTTGATCACAACTTCTACACAACTTCTTCACACCAATCTACTTCACACCAATACTTCTTCACACCTTTCTACTTCACACCTATCTACTTCACACCAATCTTCTTCACATCTTTCTACTTCACACCTATTTACTTCACACCAATCTTCTTCACACCTTTCTACTTCCTAACTCTTCTTCTTCACAACAAACTACTAACCTATCACACTACTTATATACCTAACTAAACTATCTTCTATCAAATATTCACAACTAATTACACAAACAGATAGATACAATGGATGATGCTCTAACAACTTAGATGTGGAGATCACAACAAGTTGTAATACTTCTTGTCTTGAGGGATAGAACTATTCTTCTTTTGCACTTGAGAGGATGATTTTTGGATCACTTTGAAACAAAGATTTATGAATGTATGATCAAAGGATTAAGAGAATGGAAATGGAGATCTAGAACAGAAAGTTTAGGAGTGCAAAAGGTGAGGAAAATCTGTGAAATGAACTAGTATTTATAGAGACAGAAAATACTGTGCAGGAGCGTGCCAGTCCCCTTAATTCATGGCCGGTCCCCTTAATTTTAAGGGGACCGCCCCTTATAATTAAGGGGGCCGCCCAACTGTAGCGGCCAGAAATTCTGTCTTTTAGTGGGGAAAGTTTATTTGGTGAAAAACTAACTGATTTTGGTTAAAAATTTGAATTCATATATTTGGTATGAATAGAACATTTTTTTTTATTACCAAAAGTGTTTTTCAAAAATATATAATATGTTTATATAATTAAATAAACTTTGTAATACTTAATTAAATTTCCCTTTGATCATAAATTGCACTAAACACTTTGTTTATTCATACCTTAAGTGATTTGGATGTAAAGAGAATGTTAATCACTAAATATTTGTTTATGTCACAAGTTTTAGTTCTATGAGTTTATATTTTGTAATAATCAAAACATAGAGATATTGATAATATGTTAATAATGTTTTTAGGCATTATTTATGTCAACAATCTCCCCCTTTTTGATTATTACAAAACCTTAAACTCAATAGGTCTAAAATTTGTTTTTAGACAAGTATTTTAGAGTTTGCACTTCTCTTTTCCCCCTTTTTGTAAAATCAAAAAGGTTAAGCCGAGTAAGCTTCATGGAAGAAGTTTAAACGGGTAGAATGCTCCCCCTTGATGTATGCTCCCCCTCAATTGAGAGCACCAAGGGAACGAGCTATGGAAATCTTGGCTACAAAAAATATGTGAAGAGTACAAGACACATATACATGCAAAGCAACAATTATGCAAATAAAAATAGATTCATTCAAGCATCATGGAAATGATTAGCATTACAACATTCAATATGCTTGAATCATATTGATTACAATAAAACAAAAGAAGAGACATAGTCCTATATTGCCTAAGAGAGCACTTGGACTTGCTTGCAACCCATGGTTGATTGTTTTATTTGCTTGAAGGGGAACATAAGTATAGAGCTTAGTTGTTAGATGGAGAGGGATATGGAGTGGGGTATGGAGCGGAAGAGGTGGATCTTACGATGTTGTATCGAGTTAAGGGTGGTATGGGATGAGGACGAGTGAGGAGATATTCAATCCAAGAAATATCTTCACTCAAGTATAGAATTAGTTTTTGAAGGAAGATGCAACAAGGGCAATAGTGAGTGTGGTTTGTAACTTGATCCAAGTTGAGAGAGTGGGGTAGGAAATTGTTATAGGGTGATGATGGAGGTTGCCCTTTGTTGAGTTGTGCACGATGCATAGCAAGGAGATCACTAAGATCATGGATTTGGGTTATTTCATCATGGAACTTTTGCTTTTCCATGGCAATGTGGAGAGAGTCATTGTGTTGATATGGATGAATTGGGTTTGTGTAGTTGGAATTGTAGTTTGATGGTTGATCAAACTTGTATGGATCATTATAAGTGGTTGGAGGATGAGATGTGTGGTTTGGCATGAAGGAAGATGTTTGGCCAATGTTGTATGGTTTGTAAAGAGGATCAAATGAATGTCCTTGTGGATTTGGTGTAAAGTTTGGGAAGTAAGTGGTTGGAGGTGTTGTGTGATTTCCAACTTCATTGGTTATGATGGATTTGTTTCGAGGGCTTTTTCTTCGCCAAACGGGTTTTTTCGTCATCCTTGCTAGCCTTGAGGCTTTTGGTTTTGGTTTGTTTGGAGAAGTCATGAAGGGATGAATGGAGAGTGTTGAAGATTGGGGATATTTATAGTGTAAGATTTGTGTGATTATGGATGGATAAAGTTTGTTTGGGAGATTAGGACAAAATGTGTTGGTGAAAAATGGGAAATGTAGGTTGAAATGGGCTAAAAAGCAGAAAAGATTCTGTAAACTCGTCCAGCAGATGGCCGGTCCCCTTAATTAGGGGGCGGTCCCCTTAAAATTAAGGGGGCCGCCTTACATAATTAAGGGGGCCGCCCATCTGATGATTCCCAGATTGTCAGAATTGGGTTTTTGGCAGAAAATTTGCAGAAAGGTTGTGTTTTTGGATTTGGATTCAAGCAAGTTCAAATCCTTTAGGCAATATAGCATCTAATCTAATCAAGATATAGCATGCATGCAAAAACACTTAAGCAAAAGAGCAAATAAGCAACAAATAATAAGCTAAAGGAGACAAATAAAGGCAAGAGCACTTAAACTTCCTAAGGCAACTATCTTAGATCAAAGGCAAAGGCAACTAGTGAGTCAAAAATCTAGTGATGAAACAAGATGACAATGTTATGAGTGATTTTGTCCTAGTGTGTGCCTATATGCAACAAATGTGGAGTTGTGATTGTTTCGACTCCTAAATGCAAAAAAAAAATATATTTCTTAAGAAACAATCCAAAGTCTCCTTGATTCGATTTTTGCTCGATCATGAATGTCAAAGATATATATTAGATTATATACCTTGACAATTTATGTGAGAGTTTATGCATGATTTTGGAAAAATGTTTTTAGCATTAGTCAACAATGCAAGGAAAATGATGTTCATGTAATTCCTAGATGTGAGAATAATTAAAAAAAATGATTGGGTTTTACAAAAAAAGTATATGCACAGAAAATATTTCTCAATCTTTAATTTTGTGCGAAATAGATTCCTAGACTCAGAAATGGAGAAGTGGAAGAAAAGTAAATCTTATGCAAAATTTTAAAAAAAGAAAAAAAAAAAAAAAAAAAATATATATATATATATATATATATATATATATATATATATATATATGCAATAAAATTTAGTCAACTTGTCCCATCATTTCTAATCCTAAATGCAAGTGATTGAATAATTCACGCTTAAGGGGTTTAGTGAATATATCTGCAATTTTATCTTCCGATGCAACTTTTTCTATAGATATGTTCCCTTTTTGTACATTATCCCTAAGAAAGTGGTCGCGTATTTCTATATGTTTAGTCCTAGAGTGTTGCACCGGATTTTTACTTAAATCTATCGCACCATAGTCTATAAGAGCTTGTTTCATCCATAGTGCTTGTTGACATGCCTTTCCAGTGCTTACATATTCCGCTTCGGTGGTAGAAATAGCAAGAGCGGTTTGCTTCTTCGAAAACCAAGATGCTAGACAACATCCCATAAACGTGCAAATACCGCTAGTGCTTTTTCTATCTACGTGGTCTCCCGCATGATCCGAATCCGCATAGACGATGGTTTCTATGCCGGATCCCTTAGGATACCATAATCCTAAGTGTATAGTGCCTTTAATGTATCGGAAGATACGCTTAACTGCTTCTAGGTGAGAGGTTTTGGGATCCTCTTGAAAACAGGCACAAAGGCAGACACTAAACATGATATCGGGTCTACTTGCCGTCAAGTATAGTAAACTACCTATCATTCCTCTATACTTGGTGTTATCTACGGACTCACCTTCATCATCCTTTGTGAGTTTTACTTCCGTAGACATGGGAGTTTTCATGGGTTTTAAGTCTTCTAGGCCAAATTTCTTAAGCATTTCCTTAATGTACTTAGATTGGTTAAAGAATATTCCATCTTCTAATTTTTTTATTTGTAATCCTAGGAAGAAGTTAAGTTCACCCATTATACTCGTCTCAAACTCATCATGCATGATTTTGCCAAATTTATCACACATGTCTTGACAAGTCGATCCAAATATAATGTCATCAACATATATTTGAACAATGATGAGATTTGGGTCTTTATTTTATGTGAAAAGAGTGTTATCTACCATTCCCATGGAATAATCATGTTTAATAAGGAAAGCTTTTAATCGATCATACCAAGCTTTGGGAGATTGTTAATAATGTTTTTAGGCATTATTTATGTCAACATACAACATTTAGGAGTGAAACTTTAGCCTTAACAAGCATCTCATGGATAGGAGTCGTATGACTAGTACAAAACCGTACCATTCAGAAAAATTTTCCACCCAAATATGTGAGGTTCGCCTTTAGATTTGATAGGAAAAGCATTTACTATTAGTGCTTATGAGTGTACCGGTAGCATTTAGATTCTAGAACTTGCGTTAGTGATGCATCCCAAGACCGTTAGTGAGACTACATTCGTGTAGTAGGATTTACTACATGATAAGAGGCATTAGGATCACCCTTGTGTTAAACCCGTATCATAATTACTTGACCATTTAAGTCATATTACTTGGCTAGTAAAGTCAATTAATTTTTCCCAAACCCCTAGCGTTGTACTCATTTTTAGTACACGACACCCCTAGTACACCCCTCCGAGCCTATCTTTTCGTTTCTACCTTTAAGCATCTTACTTAAAGGAAGAATTTGTTGCACCCCACTTTAGTGCATTATTGTTATATGTTTTAACCCTTAGTTAATTATCTAATTGATTACATGGTTGCTAAGTCGAGTCATAACCTTGTACATATTGTTTTGGGACGATTGGGACTCATGGGTGAAGTACTTATGTTATGGAGTAATGGGGAGGAACATCATAATATTACCCCCATATGTGCATTAATCTTAAAAGTACTCCAAGTGTTTTGATTATCTTAATTCGAGTTATTAGATTAGTTTATTGTAAAGTATGTAAAAATTCAAGTGTAAGGGGAATGTACATTCCCTATGATGTATTATTTTGGATGGTAGGGTAAGAGTGTATTCAAAAAAAAAATAAAAAATAAATAAATAAATAAATAAATAAAATCAAAAAAATTAAAGAAAAAAAATAGAAAAAGAAAAGAGAAAAAACATACGGACTACCATCCCGTTTCATTCTATTTTATTTTATGTTTTTATTATTTTTCATTTATTAGCTTAAGTCGAGTCTAGTCTTGGCTTAGCAACGCCTTATTATACATGTAATTAACCTTTTAAAAGACCTCTTTGATAGTTTATCCTAGGTGCTTACGCCATGTGGTGGAGGTTTGATCATTTCCCAAGCCTATGGTAATCTATTTTGTTATGACAGGTAGTGAGAGATGTTTTCCATTTCCATATTGTGATATATACTTTATTACACCCGAGAGATGTGAGTATCTAAACACTATTTGTGAGGTGCTAGTGTATGACCTCCGTGCTTGTCTTTGGTCTTTAGTGGAACGATTATTTGTTGTAATTACTTTTATATTAGTGTTAAATGACCCCTAGCTTGTATTTTGATTAGAATAAAAGCGCATTTGTTTGAGGACAAGCAAATCTCAAGTGTAAGGGTATATGATGAGGCGAAAAATGGTCCGTTTTTAGGGGGTCATTTAAGCCGGAATTTGAATTTATTTGATCAAATATTGTCCTAAATCGTTCCTTTTGTGATTTTAGGTACTTTTGGAGTGAATTCTGGAAAAGGAAGCATTTTGGACGTTTTTGGAGCATAAAAGTGAAGAAATGGCAAAGTCTTAATTTTCCTTGCTGGGAACAGTACCTGACGGCGTCAAGAGCAATTTGATGATGGCGTCAAGTGCAAATATGGTGACGGCCTAGTGGAAATGTGACGGCGTCAAAGCATGGCCGTCAAGAGTAAAAATGGTGACGGCCCAGAATAACATTACACATGACGGCTTCAGATCTGGATCTAGGCAGTCCGAGAATATCATGGGCGGCGGGTTGACGGCGTCAGAAGTTTCTTCTTGACGCCGTCACCTTAGAAAATCTATATATAGTCTTTGTAATTTTCATTCAAAAGAGAGGACAATATTAGGGACGACTTGAATAAACCCTAGCTCGACTTTTACAGTATTTTCAAGGGTTTTCACCCCTTGGAACCCTTCATGTTCAATTAAGATAAGTATCATTTCAATTCATTCAATATGTCTATGTGTTGTTTGAATATATCTTACGCTTGTCTTGATTTTAACATGCTAGGCTAGATCTCTTGTGTGTTTGCTTAGATGTAATGAAACCTAGATGTTGATTATAGGTTGATTGCTTGTTTATAGTTGTAATGGATGAATGATTTCGATGTTAGGCTTAAGAAAACTGGCAGACTTCCATAGTGTAACTTGCTTGAACGTCTTAAAAAACATGAACCAATGCGTACTAAGGTTTTTATGGTTGTATTTAATGCATGAGCGAATTCTAGTGATCCCATGTTAGGAGCTTCTTGCAGGCTCGACATAGGAGTGAAGTAGGAGCTTATAGAGTTGGGGAAGTACGTACGCCACCCCACGATTGATATTAAGGAATATAACCCGTCATCCACGCAACTATAACAAACTATCAACCTGTAAAAGATATCTAGGGAGTAATGAAATCTAAGTAAACACATTTTCCCCATCTATTGTTCACTCCACATTAGTAATTAGTTTTATTTTCATTTTTGTTATTTTATTTTGATTGCATCTTAGTTATTGGGTTAGTTGACTAGCAACTAATTCCGCCCACTCCTCTAAAACCCGGGATTTTTACTTGCTTTTCATAAAATATAAAAACACAAAAAGAATCATCCCTCACCTCTAGACCTAGTTTTTAGGCTTTCTAATCCTATCGACACTATTCCTGAGTTGAACGATCAATCCCCCGGTACTTGTCACTATACTATACTACAACGATCTGTAAGCTTCTCGAGATCCCTTGAGAAGTAAAACCTGGTGCAATCCCACGCATCAAGTTTTTGGCGCCGCAGCCCGGGGAATAGTTATTGTCTAGGTTAGAATTTCTTTTTATTAGGTCTACTTGCTAGATTCCTTTCTAGTAAGATTTTATTTTTATTTTTAGGTTTTCTTTAGTCTATCTTTTTTCTTTGTTTCCTTTGTTCGTAATCTTTACCATCCGACATCATGGAAGGTGGTAACATCTTTGAACCCATTAACCCACCACAACAAGAACACCCATAGAACCCTCCACTAGCAAACCAACCTCTTAGGCCCCGAACCTTAGGAGAGTATTCCCGACCTAGCCACCAAGGCTATCGAAACACTATTGAGCTCACCCAAGGAGCCATGTGTCTCCCTTGCGATCCGACACCATCCGGTTGGTGCAAAGCGGATGTGCATTCCATGGACTTCGTTCCGAAGATCCTAATCAACATCTCAAGGACTTCCTTAAAATCGTAGATTCTATAGACCATGATGTTACAACTAGAGAGTCAACCCGATTACGCCTATTCCAATTCTCTCTACCTGATCAAGCTAGTCAATGGCTTGAATGTTTACCCGCGGGATCCATCACCTCATGGGATGATCTCACCACTTGGTTTCCTTGCTCAATTTTTCCCACCGGGGAGAACTACTAAGCTTAGAAATGATATCTTGATGTTCCAACAACGTCAAGGTGAAACTCTATATGAAGCATGGACTCGTTTCAAGGACTTACTCCAAAAAGTCCCTCATCATGGCATAGATCTTTGGCTCCAAGTCCAAATTTTCTATGGCCATATCAATCTCTCCACAAGGCGAACCATTGATCAATCGGCCGGTGGTAAGCTATGTGATCTAAGTGCGGAAGAATCATGGGAACTCATACAAGATCTTGCTCTCTATGATAACGAAAGTTGGAATGATCCCCGTGATTTGAACAAAACGGTCAAGGCAATATCTTTGCCTTCGAACAATTCTAGCACTCCCGACCGTAGGATCATGGAACTTGAGGACCGAGTCAAGTTTCTCATGAAATCTTATGAAGCTCCTAAACCTTCAAGCCAAGTGAACAAAATCACTTCTTCATGCGAATTATGTAGTGGTCCCCATGACACTCGTGATTGCGTGGAACTACCCGGAACAGCTTTTGCGGACTACGCATCCTCGCGTACCGACGAAGCGGGAGATAAGTGGTACACTTTAAAACCCGAGCCAAACCCTTACGGTGATTCCTACAACCCTTCTTGGAAAAATCACCCGAACCTTAGGTGGAAACAAAACCAAAATAATTCTTCCAATCCGCCTACTCGTTACCAACCAAACGGTCCACCCTCCAACCGTACTTTCAACAACAATCCTTCTAATAACTATGGTAGTACCAACAATCTTGAAGGATTGATGTCCAAGTTTATGGCATCTCAAGAAGCTCGCATATCCAAGTTTGAAGCCGATTTCAAACAAAAGCAAAGCGAGATGACCACCAAAATCGACACGTTGTTGAAAGTTCTCAATGACCGAGAAATGGGAGCTCTCCCAAGCGACACGGTCAAGAACCCGAAACTAAACGTTAATTCCATATCATCAGTTTCGTCACCCACTTCTTGTCCGCAATACTACTCGGTTAAATCAATGAGCACGTGTTTCAAGCAAAGCCAATTTCTTCAAAAGGACCAATCAAATGAAACGCCCGATATCAAACCGGTCAAAAGCATAGTTGAAACACCTCCTACACAAGACCTTGATGATGAATTCAAGGAGCTCCACCTTGAACGTCCCGTCATTGATGTCTTAGCCCGTGCTCCCTACTATTTTGATTCAAATGGGCAAAGTTTGGCAAGGTCAAAATGGGTCGGTTTCTTGAACTACATTTTGGATGTGCTTCCTGTTACCAATATCACATAAAACTTGCAATTATTTCAACAGTAAGTTGGCATCGAAACATGTTATTAAGGGGTGTTTGGACAGCTGTCATTTTTTATCCTAAACATGTTAATCAAAAATCAAATTGCTGAAAGCTATAAACTCGATCCAAACTAAAAGAAAGAAAAAAAAATCAAAAGATTGAAAACGCATATGGTAAACTCACATAATAGCCATGGCACATGCTTACTTACCCAAGTTAACTCCCCCATAGCCTTCACATCTCTGACCGTGGAAAAATAATACTGCAAATGCAAAGAAACAAACATAAATCTAGTACTAAAACCTTAAAAGCGAATACGTCCATAGTAAAACGAAACTAAAGGGTTGTTTAGGTAGCTTATCCTTATAAGATTACTAATTAGATAGTAATATTAGGTTTTCACAAAAAATGGTTTATGTTTTATGGATAGTAGAAAAGTTACAAATTGTGTGCTCACTCGAAGCATGCTCTATTTAAATTCTGCTTAGTTTAAAGATACATCAGCAAGTATTCTGCTGGCACCATTTTTGACCCATTAAATAACATACATTAGCATATAAATCGGGAAAGGCAACTTGTAATAGTAAAATGGGTGTATAAATATGTGACATTCTTACATTGTCACACAGTAATTATGGCTCCATTAGACCGAAACTATCAAATAAGTACTTGCTTAAAGTTATGGAAGAATATGTATTTTCACATGTATCTCAGTAATTTCTTACAGGTTACAACAATTTCGTAACTATTGAAGCCGAAACCAAACAAGCAAACACAAACACAAACATTTATATCCCAAAATCAAAGGCCTGAATTACTACTGATTAGGCGCTTAATTATACTGCAACAATGAGCCCATTTGATGATTATCCAACAAACTATGAACAAATATACAACTACTATCTATACAAAACTGACACCGGTTATGACATTGCTATTATTCACTTATGAGGTTCAAGCTTTGACACTGTCAAAACAATTGCAAAGCAAGGGACATGTGGTTAATATTTGACAGTTTGACACACAAATAAGACATTTTCATTCGTTAAGTTTGACACTCTATCCTGCTACTTGTAACATTTTGATCACTGGCATTCAAAAAATGCATAATAAGAAACTCAGTCCAATGTGGTTATTAGTTTTGGAGTACAAACTCTATACAAACTATATATAGGCATGTAATTTTGTATCTTTCATCCATAAACTTAAAAAAATATTGAATTAACTCACCATCAGCTGTATTCCCTCGTCCAAAGCTATCTGGGTTGCTTCTATTTTGCCTGCCGAATCCAAATAACAAATATATATAAACAAATATAACGCCAACCCACCTGTAACTTAGTTAATCTAAAAATCCCCTTACACTATATACATTGATTCATTTTTTTTATCACTCACACCTTTTAAATTCTTCCATTCTTTTTAAGCCGCTAAAAATACTAAATAGTGTAGTTCAAAACATAACTTGATCAAGAAGTTGGAGATTATCTGTAGGAAACAGTACTGAAAACTTAAGCGAAGGATCAAGGATCTGATCTAACACCAAAATTCAAACTTTCTATCAATCTTGTTCACCCATGATCGCTCTTTTTCTGCCCCCAATAAACTTCATCCACAGTTGCATCATACCAATGTCAATATTTTTCAAATTTTCAGTAAGCTTTACTTGAGTAACTCATCTGTAATCCAATAAAAAATTATTTCATCAAATAAAGCTAATAAATAATCAAATTAAACTTAAAACTAAAAATAAAATAACCTTTTATTTTTGTTTTATTTTGCTTTCAAATCCAGATATTGTCTTAGCTGTATAAACAAACCAACAACAATCTTACTGCAAACCCTTTGAAGATTATGTGCAGAATGGCCATGTGCAACTAACTTAAACTTATTGTCTAGTTTATAACTGAATAAATGAAAACTTAAACTTATTGTCTAGTTAATAACAGGATAAATGAAAATAAGCTTCACTTACCTGAGTGTAGTTAAAAGGTATCGCGGATTCACAGGAACCTCTTTATACTCAGGTGCATCCATTCCTGTAAACCCAATCAGCCTCTATAATCATTATTCAATAAGCAATCCAAACACCATCTTTTAGTTATTCTAATAAGCAATCCCATACAACCACTATTAGCAGTTTCAGTAAGCGATCTCAAATCAATCTAATAAACAATCCCTGAAAGCAATTTATAAGCGATCCCAAACAACCTATGAATGTGTTCATTCTAATAGCTAAGCTGAAACAGCCATTATACAGACTTTCGATAAGAAATTTATACATGACCTAAAAGTAGTTACCATCGATAAAATTCAACAGTCTATAAAAATTTATTAATAGCATGTTACTTTAAAATAAAATGAATTGTACCTTTAAATATCTTTTAAGTGGGGCGTTTCAAAAAAAATGCGGTAAGCACTTCATCAAACACCAGAATAAATCAGTTTCCACGGGTTTATAAGAATATATCCATCTTTTGTATCAATGAGTTATGTGATTTCTTCTTGGTTATTTGACTAATAAACATACAAATGCTATTGGCCAAACTCATCATATTGTGAGCCTATATACCCGTGCTATTGGCCAAAAAAAGTTCTTATGAGGTAATTAAGTAAATTCCGATATGAAGTTTTAATATCATATTGATGAGCTATAGAACGATTTCTTTAATATATTATGATACTAAAGCTTTATGCATAAATCATGTGCAAAACTGATGAGCAAATGATCAAAAAGTTTAAACTTGAATTGTACTACCTGAATTGGTGCTTGAGGCACGGTGTTCCATTCCATCAATAACAACTACCTACAACGGTGCTTCATAGTTACACTATCAAGAGTGGTTGTAAAATATCTAAAATGCAGCATTGTACTCATGCTTATTCGTAAACCAAAAGTATAAGATTCTCTGTTTCACCTGCTCATTACCGTTTTATGCTTTCCTTGGTACATTTTGCAACAAAAGCGAGTCTCCATCTACAGAAAACCCATGACACATAATGACAACCCGGTTCAAGGACATCATCAAAATTTCCTACAATTTTTATTAAAAGGAATAGTATATTGATCGACTTGATACAAACAAACACAAAATCCCTAAAATCTTTTACTAAAAACCAAAGCACAAAACAATCATTAACACTAGTTTAACCTTATAATTCACACAGACATTTTCACAAATACTTGGTACGCATAAACTAAAACAACAAAATCACAATATGGTGTCTATCTTCAAAAAAGCCATCTTATAGTTTAATCGAAAACAAATAATTGCAATTTGTAAACCAAAATAAATAACACCAGAAAGTTTAATTTCACAAATCAAAAGAACCAAAACGAACCAACTTGAAACACAAATACAAACATTGAAATGAAAATGAAAAAAACAAACCTGTAATTGAGCAGTAGATCCTGCCGCTTGGAATAGAGTTTCATCAATGACATTTTTACTTTTTTAGAGATTAGGGATGAAAGAAAATGGAGCAAATTTTGATATAAAGAATATTGTGATGAGTATCAAAGAATTTTTGTGTATAACTTTTTTTGAATCGGTGATATTATGCTAGGTATTTTTGGAAGATCATTCGAATTGATACTATCATTTACTGGGTTTATGTTTGAATCGGTGATTAAGGGAGCGTGTAGAGGAAGATTGAAACCGATTGTTTGAATGAAATATTGAATGACTTTGTGTACGTGTGTTTATGAAGAGTGTATATTTTACAAAGGGTGCATAGACTTATTGTATGCAATAAATCTTTGACCAATCACATTCGAGACACATCAGCGAATTTATTACAAAGGGTGCTTCATTGAGTTGTAAAATATTCTGGTTTATTAGTATAGATAGATGAAGACATCAAATAGATCAAAACAAACCAAAACGGAAATGTGTCGGAATGTTTAAATTGGCCCAAAAGCATACACTATCGTTTACAACCTTCATGTTGACCAATCATTTAAGTACCTATTAAATTTTCCTAACAAATCAAATTTGATGTTAAGATTCGGTTAAAAAGATACTATTTTAGAGTAACAATCTATTTCACTAAAGTTGAGCATATTTGCTTATAGAACAACTGGTACTTTAGATTATTGGAAGTTGCAAATGATATTTTGACATATTGTCAAGATTAGAAGCTTTATTCTGCAGCAATATTAGCACATTATTCACCAGATGTCAAAAGTTGTTAAATTCTTGTCACATATTCATTACTAAATTGTAATGTCAGAAACATCTATTGGCATGATTTTATGCCAAAATCTTATTACTTTGATTCCTAGTTATCATCAATCCTAATCACATTTTCTAAAGCAGTCATAACTTATTATTGTAAATTCATTTTGACTGCACATCCAAACACCCCCATACATTCTATTGTCATAATGTTGCCAAGTTTTGGTTTCGTTATTAGATATGATTTCTAAAGAAACTATTACCAATGTTTTATATAAACGTGTAGCCGAGAGAAATAGACAACCATTTACTTGATGAAGCTCCCAGCCATAGGTCTTTCTTGTAGAAATAGTATCTCTTTTGCTAATTAATACAATAGTATTTTGTTGTTCGAAGCCTTTGTTGTGTGTTCATGAGAGCTTGTATTTAGTTCCTCAACAGCTAAAAAACAACCGCCAACTAAAGTTACTTCTCAGAATAAGAAACTGACATCACAGATCTTTGATTGGCATTATCTGTGTACCCAGGCCTAATTACTTAAACCTACAAAATTTTAACTGTACATTTCTGTCGTAGCAACCGAAATACTATCAAATGAAGTTACTCAGAAGTTACAAACAATTTCAAGCATAAGTTTGTGCACATAAGAAACAACCTCCCGATGAATCCGCCACGACAGAGAGATTCATGGTCCACCATACCAAATAGCTTTGCAGTCAAATTTAATTCATCACTTGCAAAACCATACCCAACCGATCTGCCAAGTTGCACCCAATACTGAACTATAATTACAGGAAGAAGCTACCTTATGCATATCCCCAAATGCATCTACCATAACATCTACCTTTTAATTCAAAAATAAAATATCATTTATAATAGAGGGCGATACAAAAAAAAACCCCCGAGAACCATTACTGGAACTCATAATTAGGCGCACTCGTTAACAAACCCAATAAACCTACCAGAAAGGGAGAAACATTGTGAATTTGGACCCTTGTTGATCGGGAGAGATAATCGGTTCATTGAGTGTGAATTTGGTTTCTTCAGTATTGTTTGCAACCATTCTAACAATGGAACCAACTTAGGGTGCAAGACTATTTTGGCGAAAACCATAAATGTACATTTCAAGAAAGGAAGAAATAGTGCACACGTTGCATGTTAAGGGGTATTTGGATATGCGTTTACAAACAAATGACTACAATTTAACTGAATTACACAATAAGCAGGTTAAAATAATATAAAAATCATGATCATTATTAGTTTTTGCCAAGCACTTTTATACTAACAGATATGAGTTTGTGACTCAAGTTTCAAAAGCATCACTTAATCACAATAAAAAAACACCTTATATCAATTAAATGATATATAAAAACCCAACATTGATGCAACTCCAAGCTCAAAAAGTGTAAATAACATGGCTTTTTATTTACTTTGAATAACTATAGATCAGCTAATTAGATTCGTGGCCAAGTCACATTTGAGTACATTAGTAAATGTTGTGATGCACTAATGCTTACTACGAAAGGAAAGAGCCAAGATATCCACCCACTTTCTCGAGCAGCAACTGTTGTCGGACCCACAAGAGATGGTATCCAACAGAACCCTTCGGCTAGAAGTCTCTATAAATATCGTTAAGAAAATTATATGAGTTTAACAACATGCATAAAGCAAAGATGACCTTTATAAAGTTACCTCATCTGCAATATTTGAGATTGCTTTCTAAAGACCAATCCACATAAGTATTGTGGCTAGGGTCGGCAGGCATCCTGTGAAAAGCATCCACTAATCACAATCTTGAATGTTTTGCTGATATGCCAAATGGTGCAATGACAATATATTACTATATCTCGAAGCAGATAATAAAGTAACTGATACATAGCATTGAGTATGTCAAATCATTTTTTTTCATTGAAACACATGAAAATGTATTAAAAAAAATGAGAATGTCAAATCAATTTTTCCATGGGTTCCTAAAAGAATATATTTTGCTAATATTAAGAAATTAAATGGGAGGTAAACCTACTCATTTCAAATCACAATCACAATTCGATATATAATATGAAAACATTTGCTAATTTCCTGTATAATTTGTAAAAAAAGTTTTCTAACAATAATTTCTTTGTGTAAGTAAAGAATTAGCCTTAAAGTCTAGGTCTCTGCAGTCGTCAACATCACTTATACAAGTCATATTTTGTATCATTGTCGGTCACCAGAATATGAAATACAAAAGAACATGACAAATTGTCACCTGATCACCAAGCATACCGTTCCTGGATTACCTTTATTTGAGGTTACAAAGAACGCTTTGCCATTGCAGATTCCACCTACATAGTATGTGACAACTGGCAAATTAGGGAGCCATTTTGAAAACCCGCATTACTTTAAAATTTATGACTTTTGGAATATTGGAAAAGTTTATTCGTGATGAGATTTGTAAACGTTGGAATGTGATTTTTAAACCGTACGTTATTTATGGAAATTGAAATTTTTAATTATTGGTTTGGTTTGGTATATTCGTGATGATTCATTTGAAATATTTATTTGGCACTACATTGACTCCGGCACTAGGTTAACCTAACAATTATATATATATATATATATATATATATATATATATATATATATATATATATATATATATATATATATATATATATATTAAATGTTGGTTCGGGAATTTTATATTTTTGGAACGTATCGCGAGATTTTTGAATATTTGGAATGAGCTCGGTTCGGGAGAGTTATTTTACTTTGAATGAGTTCGGGTTTGGTCCGTGTATTCTACACCAAGCCACTTAACCCACTCTACCCTTAATAATAATAATAATATTATTATTATTATTATTATTATTATTATTATTATTATTATTATTATTATTATTATTATTATTATTATTATTATTATTATTATTATTAAACCATTTTTTTTAGTAAATAATAAAAATCGTCCTTGTTGGTTCCTGGATTCACAAACAACACAACCATCATCCTCCCCAAGACACACTCTCTATCTCTCTCTTGAAAACCCTAACACCACCGCCGCCTACCACGGACACCACAGCCACCACCGCCCCTCCCACGTCCAATATAATACCACCATCTTAACCATCTCATTCCGATCTATCATTTGGTATACATCACGTGCTCTAAAACCCTCCCTAACACCACGAAATCATCACCACCGCCCCTAAACATTATTTTTTTCATCTTTTTCTTGTTGGGTTTTTGAAGATATACATTCTTGGAGTCATTTTGAAGGTGAGTATCACGAGTTTCAACTCGTGGGCCTCGATGTGCTACCCAAATTGCGGGTACACGATTTGTTTAAATGGGTTTTGTGAAATAATGATGGGAAATGAAGTTTTGATAATAAAAATTCGTTGGTATCCGGGTTTTGATGTTTGGTTGTTGTTTCTTCGCGTGGTCGACACCATAGCCGAGGGTTTCACCCTCGACTTGTGATTATTCCGGATTCTTGTTCTTTTGATCTTGATTGGTTCTAATAATTGGTGTTTGGATTGATTCTTGGTTGATAGATTTGTTTTTTTTGGTTGGGTTGACTTGTAGCCGACGACCCATAGGGTCGGTTTGGGTTTGTTTTGGCTCGTATGGAGCTAGGCCGTGACCCCTTGGGTTCGGTCGATTGTTGTTGCAACCTTGTGGTTTGTCGCGACCACTAATGTCTGTTTGGTTTGGCTCGTATTGAGCAAGCCGAGACCCTAGAGGTCTCGGGTGGGACCCACGATTCATGTGGTTTAATTTTGACTCGGGTTTGACTTGGTAAATCAACCTGTATGTGTGATGTTTATTTTGGTTGTCGTTTATAATTGTTGGATCTTTATGTTGTCATTTTGGTTATTATTGATCATGGTTACCTCGAGCTTGAAGTGGTACATTTGGACTTGTGATTTTGATTTTTGGAGATGTGTTGACGGAATGGTATTGGGGACCGATTGTGAGACGGTCAAACTAGATTGACGGAGATAGGTTAGTCGGGTGCCGTAGTCGGACCCTATTGTTGTAGCACGTGGATTGGGATTGATTTTGGACGGAGTTGGATTATCTATTTATGACTTGGTTACTTTTATTTTTGGACTTGGACATAAGCCGAGAGTGATGACTCGGACATGTGACCAACTCTTATGACTCGATAAATATTTATAATCAAACATTAATAATAAAAACTCGTAATAATATTATTGATAATATAATCGTTTATATAAGTATATAGACGTGATAAACGTATATATATATATATATATAAATGCGTATATTAATAATAAAACGATCACGAGTAGACGTTATAATAATATAACGATAAGTATTGTACTATGCGAATAGTGCAATAAATGTCGAAAGTGTTATTATAAATAAATAACTATAAATGATGACGAGATCTAATATGTTGGATAATTAATAAATAAAAACATGACTTTTTATAAATTTGAAAAACTTATCGAGTTATACGGGGTTGTGGTTACTTAAGTCCAAGTGGACTTTGTATTATGTGACTTTTGTGTTGTCACGGATATATGACGATTAATATATCAATTTTCTATTACTACGTAACTTATTTAATCGACAGGTTAAATCGAGTTTATTTAGCTATATAAAATGAGTATATTAATGGGCATCGTATCCTATGACGCCCATAGGTTATGGTACGTGTATTAGGATAATAAATTACTAAATATCTCGTGGAGTTGGCTAAATTGACGAATTTGGCAAATTTGACGATATATCTAGGGAATTTATTAGACTACGATATTTACCATATAGTATTCTATGTGCTATGTGATTTAGGTTGGGTATAACCTTGGAGCGATATATTACGTAAATAAATATGAGGGATTACCAAATCCACGGATTTGATAAACTTCGATGATTTATTTAAATAATATATTGGGCTAATATTAGACCTATAGATGGTTTATTATTTCTTTCGTTGTGGCTTCTTGGTTTGAGTTGTGTCGACCCTCCACCCATATGGATACCAAACGTCAAACTCCAAATTAATATTAAGATAATTCGAGAAATGTATATTTTTGGAAAGTTAAATGGAATACGTTCGGGATTGGGAATATTTGATTTTGAGGAAATGATTTCTGAACGGGTTTGATATTGTTAGGAAGTGCCGAGTCTGTAGTTGTCGTTACTTGAGTTTGCTTTACGTCTTTAATCTATCGATTTCTTTTGCAGATTGCTGGGCTTGAGGTGAGTCATAGCCCCACTTTTACTCTTGAACTTTGTTTCCAATACTTGGGGTGAGAAACGTGTAAATGTTTTATGTGGACTATTATCGCTTTATTTATTTAAAACTTGCTAAGCTTATAGAACTAGGTAGTGTAGAGCATGTCGCATCCCTGCGAATGCATATTGATTTGATTTGTTGAGAGGCATGTCGTATCCTTACGAATGCATGAACATATCGTATCCTTACGAATGTTGGGCATGTCGCATCCTTGCGAATGCATATTGATTGATTTGGATTGGTTATAGAGCGAGGCCTAGACTTGAGCTAGGTAAGCTATTGATTGGATTGATTTGGGCTATAGCGTGCACCTATAGGGTTGATTCGTTTTGGTTGGATGATTATGGCCTAGTCTAGCTAGCAAGCGTTTTGCGTATATGTCCACTTGATTTAGTTATGAATTTAAACCTATGATCTCACCAGCGAAAGCTGACTTTTAGCGCGTTTTCTCAGGTAATTAAGTGATGCCCTTGGATGCTTGGATTGGAGGCTTGGCTATGGCACCTGGTTTATGGATCTATTTTCTGAAATTCTGATAAATAATTGTGGACCTATATTTATTTCTTTTAGGCCTAACTCTGATTGAATTTGGGATAAATGTAAACTTTAAAACCCCGCGTGGTTGTATTTTTTTTTCTCTTGTTTACTTTATCTCGTTCTTTTATGTCTTGTGTTGGATACCAATCCCCGTAGCACCCTGAAAGCTTATTAAGTCTTCCGCTGTACCAAATTTTGGGGGTGTTACAGATTGGTATCAGAGCCAAGGTTATAGAGAACTAGGTAAATAAACACCTAAACTATAACCGATTTTTATAGAAAACGATCCTCGACCAATGCCCGCCAGCCCGCCGAGCCGAAGCATCTTCGATTATATTGAGGTATTATGAGATAATGATTTGAAATGAGATATTTGAGATGATTATTAGATATGGGATTCTTGAGATGATTTGAGGATTTGAGATTTATTGATTTAGTGATATGATGGCGTTTTGAGGAATTATATGGCTTAATTGTTTTATGAATGATTTTAGTAATGCGGTATTTTAAATCTTTCTTGATATATATGATTGGGATTTATATGATGATTTTTGATACGGTATTTTGAGTTCGCAGTTTAGTTGTTTTGAAACACTTACACCTACCCTACGACGTTGTCACAGACTATGGCCTCCCGTACGTTTGACGTTGTTGAGGATATTCTTACTACACCTGTACGCCCAGCACAGATCACCATGGCTCCTGATGATCCTTACAGGATTGCCATGCATTCAGCTATTGTATCATCGACAGCTTCTACTTCTGCACCGCCTGCTGCACCTACGCAGGGACCCTCATCTTCTCTAGGGCTCCCTGGTACTTCGAGGCAGCTTACTCTTCATCAGGCTTTGGCTCGTGTGGCTCCACGTTTTGCCCACCGAGCTACGGCACGTATGTCGGTACGCCCTACTTCACCACCTTTACATTTGGATGCTCACTCTCTCCTGTCAGATGCACCACCTACATCATTGCGTCGTTGTCCTAGATCACCTACCCCATCTCCACATGGTTCAACTGTTGGGAGACGACGATTGATGACGTCCTCTTCCGATGAGGAGGAGGAGGAGTACGAGGGTGAGGATGAGGCTGATGACCCTCAGGAGGCTGAGCAGGGTGATGATGACCCTGAGGAGGAGGATGACCCTTAGAAGGAGGAGATGCCTGATGATGATGGTTTGTTAGTGCCGCCAGCTCAGGCTGAGGAGCCTGATTCACCTATACATCCGATAGAGCCCGTTTCACCTGATCATCCATTTCTGTTTGAGTTACCACCTGGTAGTCCCATTGAGTCGGATGCACCTTCTGAGGTTTCTGCTGAGCATGCAGAGTTAGGTGAGACTGGTAGAATGTGGGCTCAGATTACTACACAGGGCGAGAGGATCTCGCGGATGTTTGACTGACTCGAGATGTTTATTGGAGAGTTTATCGCTGAGCTGAGAGTTGATATGACCGCCGTCGTGGGAAGGACGACAGCGATGAGGAGAGGTTTGATGGAAATTCATGAGCAGATCAAGAGCTTACAGCGAGGTTTTATCACAGCTCGAGAGGCCGATCGCAAGTTATGGCCGAGGAATACCGAGCTAGAGAAAGAGGTGGCAGACCTCAAGAGAAACAGCGACACCCATAATGTGGAGTTAGGATCATTATGGAGAGAGCTTGATGGCTTGAGGCAGGAGTTGAGGAGCCTCCGCCAGCAGCGTGGCTAGATGTTTGGGTTATGTTGTCTTGTTGCTTTCTACACCGAGGAGTGTTCGGTTAGAAAAGCTAGTTATCGTATTTTGATGTATTTTCCGTTGACTATTCGTCTCATTTGGAACGATTATTATCTTTTGTGTTTTTCGGTAGTTGGAATGATGTTGGATCTCTATTGTATGGTTGATGGTTATTATTATATGGTATTATGTGGTTTTTGGATATTGTGGAAATTGAGTCCCTATTCGCCTTATTGATGTCTTGTGGTGTATTGTTGATGTTCTTTCCATGACTTGGCTTCAGTGATTTAATTCTTGTTGAGCACATGATAAGTTCTATCGGAGACTCATGAACCTTGTATGATGTTTCAGATCAATGGCCCCACGACGAAACCCTGTTAGAGCTACCAGAACTGGTCCTGCAACGGCTACCCCTGGTCGCCGAGGACGCCATCCTACTCGAAATGTTGAACCCCTACTCCTGATAACCTGGATGCTACTAATCACATCAACAGGAATCAAAATGTGGAGGTTCAGGGAGACAATGATCATGTTCCACCTAATGCACCTACTGTGGATCAAGCAATGATCAACCAACTTGTGGAGCAACGAGTTGCTGAGCTACTAGCTGAGTCAAATTATTCCAACAATTCTGCTGGAACATTTCCACCTGTTCGTGCTAATGGATGTAACTACAAGGAGTTTTGAATTTGTGGACCTATTAAGTTTGGTGGAACTGAAGGAGTGGTCTACTTGGTCAGGTTGATAGAGAAGACTGAGTCAGTGTTTAATGTCAGCAACTGTGCGGAGAATGCGAAGGTAAAGTTTGCTTCTTTTACTTTCAAGGATGAAGCTTTAACTTGGTGGAACAATTACCGAAATTCGGTTGGGAGTGATGTGGCTTATGCTATGACTTGGGAGCAATTTAAGTCTTTGTTGATTCAGACTTACTGCCCAAGGAATGAGGTAAAGAATCTGGAGATTGAGTTCTGGAATCACAAGGTGAAAGGTACCGATATGGCAACTTACAATCGCCGCTATCGAGAGTTAGCCTTGCTTTGCCCCGATATGGTTAGGACTGAGACTCAAAGGATTGAGCGGTATACCGATGGGTTTCCGGTAGCTACAAGGAACGATGTGATTTCTTCTAAGCCTGCAAACATTCATGAGGCTATCACGATCGCTCAACAATTGATGGACTCGTTGATATTGGAGGAAGCTGAGAAAGACAAGAATGGAAAGAGGAAGAGGGATAATCACTCTAAGGGTAATGATCATCGAAACAAGCGACAAACAACTACTAGAGCTTATGCTATGGGAGATGGAGATAAGAAGAGCTACAATAGAAATGCACCCAAGTGTAGCCGATGTTATGGGAATCATTCTGGACGATGTACTGTGGTGTGCAAGAATTGCTCTAAGATGGGACACATAGCTAAGGACTGTAGAGCTCGACCACTTGCTATGGTTCAAGCTACTCCTGAAACTATGAGTAAGGCAAATGTTACTTGTTATGGATGTGGAAAGAAGGGACACTATAGGAATGAGTGTAGGGAATCGTGGAACCGAGGAAGTCAAGGATCAGGTGGTAATGGGTACAATCATGGAAACCGTGGAGCTGGAGGAAACCGTGGACGACAAGATAATGGGGACCAACGTGTGAAAGCTGGAGCTGCTCATGGAAGAGTGTATGCACTTGGTAATGAGAGAGGAGAAGATCCGAACGTCGTTACTGGTACGTTCCTTCTCAATAATCGTTATGCTTCCATACTATTTGATACTGGTGCCGATAAGAGTTTTGTGTCCACTACGTTTGCACCCTTACTAGAGAAACCCTTGATGCCCTTAGGAATTGGTTATGATGTAGAGTTAGCTAATGGGAACATAGAAAGGATTAGGACTATCATTCGCGGTTGCCCGTTAAACTTTCTGAATCGTCCTTTCAACATAGATCTTCTACCTGTCACATTAGGAAGTTTTGATGTCATTATTTGTATGGATTGGTTGTCAAAGTATCGTGCTCATATACTTTGCGATGAGAAGATCGTGTGTGTGCCTTACGGCAGGGAGATTCTAAATATACCAGGAGATCAAAAGGAATTGAGAGGCCCATCTAGATTAGCGGTCATATCTTGCACTAAATTACCAAAGCTAATGGAAAAAGGATGTTTCCTTTTCTTAGCTCAAATTTCTGAGAAAGGAGGGAAGGAGAAGAAAGAAAGATGCATTGTAGATGTGCCTATAGTTCGTGATTTTTCTGATGTATTTCCCGATGATTTGCCAGGAATCCCGCCTACTAGACAAGTAGAGTTTCAAATTGAGTTGATACCTAGTGCTGCACCCGTGGCACGAGCGCCTTATCGTCTTGCACCTACTGAACTGGAAGAATTGTCGAAACAACTAGCGGAGTTAGCCAAAAAAGGATTTATAAGACCAAGTTCTTCGCCTTGGGGAGCCCCGGTCTTATTCATGAAGAAGAAGGATGGATCGTTTCGTATGTGTATTGATTATCGAGAGTTGAACAAGTTAACGGTGAAGAATAGATACACGTTACCGAGAATCGACGACTTGTTCGATCAGCTCCAAGGATCGAGTGTGTATTCGAAGATCGATTTGAGATCGGGATATCATCAGCTTCGAGTTCACGAGGAAGATATTCCGAAAATGGCTTTCCGAACCCGTTACGGGCATTACGAGTTTCAGGTGATGCCGTTTGGGTTGACTAACGCACCGGCGGTATTCATGGACCTCATGAATCGGGTGTGTAAGCCTTACTTAGATATGTTCATGATTGTATTCATCGATGACATTCTAATTTATTCAAAGAGTGAGAAGGAGCATGAGGAGCATCTAAGGCTTATCTTAGAATTGCTCAGGAAAGAGAAGCTGTATGCCAAGTTTTCTAAATGTGAATTTTGGATTCCTACGGTACAATTTCTGGGTCATGTGATTGATAGACAAGGAGTTCATGTAGATCCTGCTAAGATTGAAGCGATTAAAGATTGGGCCGCACCAACGACCCCAACAGAAGTTCGTCAATTTTTGGGTTTAGCCGGTTATTACTGAAGATTCATTGAGGGATTTTCGAAGATAGCAAAACCGTTAATCAAATTGACTCAAAAGAGTGTTAAATACGAATGGGGAGATAAGGAAGAAGAAACATTTCAATTACTTAAGGAAATGTTGTGTAGTGCTCCTATCTTAGCGTTACCTGAGGGTAATGAGGACTTCGTCGTCTATTGTGACGCTTCGCATAAAGGTTTGGGAGCTGTGTTAATGCAACGAAAGAAAGTGATAGCTTATGCTTCCCGACAGCTCAAGAAGCACGAGAAAAACTACACCACCCATGATTTAGAGTTAGGTGCTGTGGTTTTTGCTTTAAGAATATGGAGACACTATTTGTATGGAACCAAGTGTGTAGTGTTTACTGACCACAAAAGTCTACAACACATCTTGAACCAAAAAGAGCTCAACATGAGACAACGACGTTGGATTGAGTTGCTAAGCGATTATGATTGCGAAATTCGCTACCATCCTGGTAAAGCAAACGTTGTTGTTGATGCTCTTAGTCGAAAGGAGAGAATACCACCTTTACGAGTTAGGTCATTGGGAATGACTATCGTATCGCCGTTACCGTCTCAAATATTAGAAGCTCAAACGGAAGCGTTGAAAGTAGAAAATCGACCTGCTGAGAACATATTTGGGATGGCAGATAATGAGAAAGGATTTGTTAAGCGTTCTGATGGAGTATTGTGTTTTGGAAACCGAAGTTGGGTACCTTTTTATGGAGGAATTCGAGAGTTGATTATACACGAGTCGCATAAGTCAAGATACTCTATTCATCCTGGGTCTGACAAGATGTACCAGGATCTTAAAAGATTATATTGGTGGCCAAATATGAAGGCAGATATAGCATTGTACGTTAGTAAGTGTTTGACTTGCTCTAAGGTTAAGGCCGAACATCAAAGACCGTCAGGATTATTGACGCAACCAGAACTCCCGGTTTGGAAATGGGAGCGGATCACAATGGACTTTATTACCAAATTACCAAAGACAGCTAGCGGTTGTGACGCTATCTGGGTAATTGTGGATCGTTTGACTAAGTCTGCTCATTTCCTGGCGATTAGTGAGATGATAGTGTTGATAAACTTGCGAGGTTGTATGTGAAGGAGATTGTTTCTCGTCATGGAGTTCCAATATCAATTATTTCTGATCGCGATAGCCGCTTTACGTCAGCGTTGTGGCGATCACTTCAAACCGCTTTGGGGACGAGACTTGATATGAGTACTGCATATCACCCCCAAACCGATGGTCAAAGCGAGAGAACTATTCAGACTTTGGAGGATATGCTTCATGCATGCATAATACACTTTGGTAAAGGCTGGGAGAAGTATCTACCCCTTGCGGAGTTTTCTTACAATAATAGCTACCACACAAGTCTTAAAGTTGCACCGTTTGAAGCTTTATATGGCCGAAAATGTCGTTCGCCTATTGGTTGGGCTGAAGTTGGAGATAGCCAACTCACAGGCCCTGAGCTTATTTTGGAGACCACTGAGAAAGTGACGCAAATTCGAGATCGATTACAAGCAGCTAGGGATAGACAAAAAAGTTACGCCGATCAGAGACGTAAACCCCTAGAGTTCCAGGTCGGAGACAAAGTGATGCTGAAAGTCTCGCCTTGGAAGAGTGTGATACGTTTCGGGAAACGTGGGAAACTCAACCCCCGCTACATTGGACCATTTCTCATTTTGGAAAGAATTGGGCCCGTGGCTTATCAGTTGAAACTACCACAGGAACTGAGTAAAGTTCATGACGTGTTTCATGTTAGCAATCTGAAGAAGTGTCTTTCGGATGAAACACCGGTTATACCAATTAAGGATATTCGTGTGGATGAGAGTTTGAATTTTGTGGAGGAGCCGATTGAGATATTCGATAGAGAGATTAAACGACTTAAGAGAAGTCGTATTCCACTCATCAAAGTTCGTTGGAATTCGTGGCATGGACCGGAATTCACGTGGGAACGTGAGGATGAGTTTCGCAAGAGATATCCGAACCTTTTTACTTCGTAGATGGTTTGTTCCGAGTGAAACCCGGGACGGGTTTCTTCTGAGGCTGGGAGGATGTGACAACTGGCAAATTAGGGAGCCATTTTGAAAACCCGCATTACTTTAAAATTTATGACTTTTGGAATATTGGAAAAGTTTATTCGTGATGAGATTTGTAAACGTTGGAATGTGATTTTTAAACCGTACGTTATTTATGGAAATTGAAATTTTTAATTATTGGTTTGATTTGGTATATTCGTGATGATTCATTTGAAATATTTATTTGGCACTACATTGACTCCGGCACTAGGTTAACCTAACAATTTTATATATATTTTAAATGTTGGTTCGGGAATTTTATATTTTTGGAACGTATCGCGAGATTTTTGAATATTTGGAATGAGCTCGGTTCGGGAGAGTTATTTTACTTTGAATGAGTTCGGGTTTGGTCCGTGTATTCTACACCAAGCCACTTAACCCACTCTACCCTTAATAATATTATTATTATTATTATTAAACCATTTTTTTAGTAAATAATAAAAATCGTCCTTGTTGGTTCCTGGATTCACAAACAACACAACCATAATCCTCCCCAACACACACACACTCTCTCTCTCTCTCTTGAAAACCCTAACACCACCGCCGCCTACCACGGCCACCACAGCCACCACCGCCCCTCCCACGTCCAATATAATACCACCATCTTAACCATCTCGTTCCGATCTATCATTTGGTATACATCACGCGCTCTAAAACCCTCCCTAACACCACGAAATCATCACCACCGCCCCTAAACATTATCTTTTTCATCTTTTTCTTGTTGGGTTCTTGAAGATATACATTCTTGGAGTCATTTTGAAGGTGAGTATCACGAGTTTCAACTTGTGGGCCTTGATGTGCTACCCAAATCGTGGGTACACGATTTGTTTAAATGGGTTTTGTGAAATAATGATGGGAAATGAAGTTTTGATAATAAAAATTCGTTGGTATCCGGGTTCTGATGTTTGGTTGTTGTTTCTTCGCGTGGTCGACACCATAGCCGAGGGTTTCACCCTCGACTTGTGATTATTCCGGATTCTTGTTCTTTTGATCTTGATTGGTTCTAATAATTGGTGTTTGGATTGATTCTTGGTTGATAGATTTGTTTTTTTTTTTTTGGTTGGGTTGACTTGTAGCCGACGACCCATAGGGTCGGTTTGGGTTTGTTTTGGCTCGTATGGAGCTAGGCCGTGACCCTTGGGTCCGGTCGATTGTTGTTGCAACCTTGTGGTTTGTCACGACCACTAATGTCCGTTTGGTTTGGCTCGTATTGAGCAAGCCGAGACCCTAGAGGTCTCGGGTGGGACCCACGATTCATGTGGTTTAATTTTGACTCGGGTTTGACTTGGTAAATCAACCCGTATGTGTGATGTTTATTTTGGTTGTCGTTTATAATTGTTGGATCTTTATGTTGTCATTTTGGTTATTATTGATCATGGTTACCTCGAGCTTGAAGTGGTACATTTGGACTTGTGATTTTGATTTTTGGAGATGTGTTGACGGAATGGTATTGGGGACCGATTGTGAGACGGTCAAACTAGATTGACGGAGATAGGTTAGTCGGGTGCCGTAGTCGGACCCTATTGTTGTAGCACGTGGATTGGGATTGATTTTGGACGGAGTTGGATTATCTATTTATGACTTGGTTACTTTTATTTTTGGACTTGGACAATGAGCCGAGAGTGATGACTCGGACATGTGACCAACTCTTATGACTCGATAAATATTATAAGCAAACATTAATAATAAAAACTCGTAATAATATTATTGATAATATAATCGTTTATATAAGTATATAGACGTGATAAACGTGTATATATATATATATATATATATATATATATATATATATATATATATATATATATATATATATATATAAATGCGTATATTAATAATAAAACGATCACGAGTAGACGTTATAATAATATAACGATAAGTATTGTACTATGCGAATAGTGCAATAAATGTCGGAAGTGTTATTATAAATAAATAACTATAAATGATGACGAGATCTAATATGTTGGATAATTAATAAATAAAAACATGACTTTTTATAAATTTGGATAACTTATCGAGTTATACGGGGTTGTGGTTACTTAAGTCCAAGTGGACTTTGTATTATGTGACTTTTGTGTTGTCACGGATATATGACGATTAATATATCCATTTTCTATAACTACGTAACTTGTTTAATCGACGGGTTAAATCGAGTTTATTTAGCTATATAAAATGAGTATATTAATGGGCATCGTATCCTACGACGCTCATAGGTTATGGTACGTGTATTAGGATAATAAATTACTAAATATCTCGTGGAGTTGCCTAAATTGACGAATTTGGCAAATTTGACGATATATCTAGGGAATTTATTGGACTACGATATTTACCATATAGTATTCTATGTGCTATGTGATTTAGGTTGGGTATAATCTTGGAGCGATATATTACGTAAATAATTATGGGGGATTACCAAATCGACGGATTTGATAAACTTCTATGATTTATTTAAATAATATATTGGGCTAATATTAGACCTATAGATGGTTTATTATTTCTTTCGTTGTGGCTTCTTGGTTTGAGTTGTGTCGACCCTCCACCCATATGGATACCAAACGTCAAACTCCAAATTAATATGAAGATACTTCGAGAAATGGATATTTTTGGAAAGTTAAATAGAATACGTTCAGGATTGGGAATATTTGATTTTGAGGAAATGATTTCTGAACGGGTTTGATATTGTTAGGAAGTGCCGAGTCTGTAGTTGCCGTTACTTGAGTTTGCTTTACGTCTTTCATCTATCGATTTCTTTTGCGGATTGCTGGACTTAAGGTGAGTCATAGCCCCACTTTTACTCTTGAACTTTGTTTCCAATACTTGGGGTGAGAAACGTGTAAATGTTTTATGTGGACTATTATCGCTTTATTTATTTAAAACTTGCTAAGCTTATAGAACTAGGTAGTGTAGAGCATGTCGCATCCCTGCGAATGCATATTGATTTGATTTGTTGAGAGGCATGTCGTATCCTTACGAATGCATGAACATGTCGTATCCTTACGAATGTTGGGCATGTCGCATCCTTGCGAATGCATATTGATTGATTTGGATTGGTTATAGAGCGAAGCCTAGACTTGAGCTAGGTAAGTTATTGATTAGATTGATTTGGGCTATAGCGTGCACCTATAGGGTTGATTCGTTTTGGTTGGATGATTAAGGCCTAGTCTAGCTAGCAAGCGTTTTGCGTATATGTCCACTTGATTTAGTTATGAATTTAAACGTATGATCTCACCAGCGAAAGCTGACTTTTAGCACGTTTTCTCAGGTAATTAAGTGATGCCCTTGGATGCTTGGATTGGAGACTTGGCTATGGCACCTGGTTTATGGATCTATTTTCTGAAACTCTGATAAATAATTGTGGACCTATATTTATTTCTTTTGGGCCTAACTCTGATTGAATTTGGGATAAATGTAAACTTTAAAACCCCGCGTGGTTGTATTTTTTTTTCTCTTGTTTACTTTATCTCGTTCTTTTATGTCTTGTGTTGGATACCAATCCCCGTAGCACCCCGAAAGCTTGTTGAGTCTTCCGCTGTACCAAATTTTGGGGGTGTTACATAGTATGTTAAGATATTTATGAATTCGTAGCTTTTTAATTCAACCACTATTAGACAATTAGAAAGCAAATTTCTGAGAAACAAACCTGCTTCATTGACAGAGGAAATGTTTCAACCTTCACAAGAACCTTCAGGAGTATAACCGCAAAGCCATATGTATTGAACACTCACAAATTCAAATTAATATCTTGCATCAATGAGATTGCTTTTTCAGATTATCTGCTTATTTTCATATTATCTGCTTATTATATATTTAGAAACTCTGATACAACTCATACTCTCACACTTTCACCTCGGCTACAACTTGTAAGTCTTTTGATGGGTTCAACTATTAAATGAAGCGGGATCTCGTATTCACCCACCATTCTTTTCCCATATATAAATCCAGGCCTTAGCACCACACCTGCACAAGTAAAGTTACATATATGCCCATTAAAGTACGCAAATATCCTTCTTTAAACAACACAAATATCCATCTTTGCTTCAAAGTAAAGAAAGCTTTTGAATCAAATATCAAAACATTTTAAGAGTTCGTAGTGATCATAGATGGGTAACCTCTTAGACTGGAATTTGTTTAAGAAAGCAAAAGTGCAACCAAGAAACGTAATCAAGCTGGCACATTTTAGGTAGAATTACTTTCAAAAGATACATCTGAACTCTCCATAATCAAGCTGGCACATTTTAGGCAGAATTACTTTCAAAACATTTATCTATATAAAAGATACAAAAAATAAAAGTTGTGATTTCATTGTAGGACTGTGCATAAAGTTCATCTCTAAGTTGCAGAGTCAATAGAGTAATAGGACCGACGAATCTTTTTCCATATAGGTATGAGATTGGCATGTATGTCAACCGAGTGTAGCACCACATCTTGGATGCATTTAGATAAATATTTTTATAAGAAAATGTTATGTAAACATACAAAAAATAAAAGTTGTAATACTTAATATTATTTTGATACAACTGGACCAGAAAACTAACCTGGATATATAGGTAAGAAAGCAGGGAGGACACAGAACTCGTGGGGCATCGGGATGGTTCCGGCCAACTCACATACACCAAAGTAACTAAAACAAAGAACCTTACATAATTAACATGTTCCTTAGACATAACAAAATGAGTAGGTTAGGCGAATTAGGTTTGGATCAAAATACCTTCTTGAGTTTTATTAATAACAAATGTATCAGAAGAGATGTCTTACCGAAACCCATGTTTCACCCCAAGATGGAATAGATGTGACGCTACCATGATCTAAAATCCATTTGCGTGCTTTGGTGCATTTGCCATTTAGACCACCATGGGGTCCTTCCCCCAAAAAGGCGCATACAAATGTAACTGAGGGTGGTGCAGAACATTGTACTATGACACTCTATGTGAAATCTCCACCTTTTGGTACCACCAATCCATCTTTCGACGCAAAAATATAAAATAATCTTTTCAGGAACATTCTATCTTTTCTAAATTGTTACTCATAAAAGAATGCAACTTACCTTAATGTTGTCTTAGAAAGCATACTTTTAGGGGACATTGACAATCTGAAATACATGATGATCTTGAGAAAAACATTTATGTATATAAACGATGCCAAAAAAAAGTTGTGATACTTTAAAGAAGACACAAATAACACATACCTTTCTGAAATAGTTTTCTCAAGATCTATAAACTAATCCGGAAATGATTAAAATACTAAAAGAATGCTCAAATGATTAAATTACTAAATCAATTCACAAATGATTACCTCCCACATCTCTTTCTCTTAAACATTCCATTGCAGTCAACAAATACAAAATTACTCCTGCATATCAAATTGAAAAGAAAAAAAAAATTGAATCAACCGAATCACACAAATCAAAATCAATCGGCGCAAAATTAAATTCAAAAACTAAAAAAACATAGAAATTATGCATAAAAATTAATATGGACTCGAGATATAATATACCATAAACAATTTATAAAAAACTTACAATCGAACTTTTGCCTTGAATCAAGATCATCCCCGATTTTAGGGTTTGGACAACAAAGATGATTTTTTTATATGGTTGATTGACTTTTTTGATTTTGTTTTGAATTGATTTGTGAGATTCAGTTACAAATGACATGTGACTGGCATATGGATAGTGTAACCAATAAAAATTCTTAATGGTGGTTGAATCGGTTTGGGTTTGAATTGTGAATCGTATGGTGAGAAGAGATGGAAAAGGATTCGATCCGTATTGAAGAAGAAAAACGTGTATGATTGAAATTCAATATTGAAGCAGAAGATTTGTATTAATGATTGTTAATGGCGATTGAAACCTTACATAAATAAATCAAAGTGGAGCGTGTAAGCTTTTCTCAATTTTAATATAGCGTGTATTTTAAAGGTGTGCTTCATGGGTGTTGTACACTTGAAAGCATTTATGATGTATGGACCAATAGCATGAAAGACACATCAGCGCATTAATTACAAAAGGTGCTTCATAGAGTTGTAAATTATTCTGGTTTATTAGTATAGATAGATTAGTGGTAAATTATCACATGACACCACTTAATTATGGATAATCAGTTAACATATATTCCAACATTAATTTAGCACCATAATACAACACCTAAAACCAAACATCCCTTTCTTCAACCTAACTCAATTTTTTTTTCGTTTTTCACAAGATCCATATTTTGCAACTAAATAAAAGCCTTAAAACCTAAAATCAAGATTTTTCAGTTTTATTCGAACACAAAGAAAGCGAATTTTAGATTATGGAGAGAGGAAATTCTAGAGCCCCATGAGTTTGATTTCCAGATTTAGTTTCTATCAAATTGCAACTCAAAATGTTTTGCTTATTACTAAAATCAAGAACATTAAGGGGTGTTTAAAACTTATAACACATTTCGGTAGTGGTGCAATGATTGTGATATTGATGGTGTTGGCCAACAGTTACAGAAACAAAAACTGTGGGTTATGATGTTGTTTGTGACATAAGATAATGATTTTACATTTGAAATACAATAATACATACAATAAGAAAAATTAAAAAGTTTGAAACAAATAATAGGAAAAATTAAAAGTTTGATGCATACAATAGATAAATTAAAAGTTGGATACATACAATAATAAAATGTGTCAAGTTTTTTTTTAAAAGCAAAGAATTTCATCAAAAAAAACCAAAAGCCAAAGGCTTACAAAAACAAATGGGCCCGAAGATGGAGCACCACAACCAAAAAAAAAAAAAAAAAAAAAAAAAAAAAAAAAAAAAATGGTCTACATATAAAATATCACCTAGAATAGATATCTACAATCTCACATGTGTTTAGAATCCAATCACTCAAATTCATATTATCCCTACAACTCCTATTTGACATCCATAACAGTGACAATCTTCGAATTGTGGGAAATATATCTTCATGTTTTATGCCATCCACTTCTTTCGAGCTCGCATGAAGTAGTTTGTTGCGCCACCTCCAAATCGACCAAAGAAGCACATAGCAAGCCCTATAGAGAGCTCTAACAGCCCCTTGATTTCGACTTGGGAAAGCTATCCGGTTTAGCAAAATGTCAGTCAAAGTGATAGAACCTGGAGAACTACATTTCCACCAATTCCAGAATTTAACCCATAGAGTTCTAATTGAGGGACAAAGGATAAGACAATGCTCCAGGTCTTCATCCTCATTTTCACAAAATAAGCATTAGGTTGAGCTAACAGTTATGTCTTTATAAATGACTGAGTGGGGAGACGATCAAGAGTGGTCCGCCATAGGCAGATGTTCACTTTTCTAGGAACCCATGAGTTCCAAACAAAACAATAATTTTCGTTTGATCCTCCAAGCAACTTACGTTGAATTAAAGTGGACAGGAATTTGACGGAAAATATACCTGATGTGTTAGGCACCAAATGCCATGAGTCACGACGATCTGAATATAAAACCAAGTTACCAATCTGACTTGTCAATGAGGCAAGATTAGACTATGCACGACTACGAGGAGGAATCCTCCAATCCCATTTACCGTTCCAAACTCCATTATTTAAACACCATCGATCACAAACCCACTATCCTTATTGTTTTCTAGCGCAAAAAGTATTGAAAAAAGGTCCATTAATTTACGGCCTAAACTACACCATTTATCCTTCCAAAAACGTGTTTGCTCACCACTTGCAATTTTCCTCGCAATTAAGTTGTCCAAAGGGATTTCTAACTTCTTTATGTATTCACTGGACTTGATAATCTCATTCCATAGTCCACTACGAGGGCCTCGACGAGCCATTTGACCGAAGCCGCCGTCTGACCCATAAAGCAGTGTCTTATGTGTGAAATCTCCACATCCATTTTCCCAAAAGACTCAAATTCTTGGCTCTAATACTTCCCACACCCAATCCTCCCATGCCTTTCTCCATAAAAATTTTATTCCAGTTAATCCAAACCATCTTCCTATTTACGTCATTTAAAAAAAATCGAATAGCTTCAAGACGCTTAATAATTTTAATAGGGGTCCTAAAGAGTGAAAGATGGTACAGTGGCATACTACCCAAAACAGATTTCACTAGAGTCAAGTGACCTCCAATTGATATCATTTTTTATTCCAAAAGGAGAGTTTGTTAAGAAGCCTGTTAACTACGATATTCTAACTTTCAGCAATTCTCATGTTTCTTCCAACCGGAAGGCCTAAATATATAAAAGGTAACTTATCATTATGCCTATATTATTATGCCTATATTATGTGTCAAGTTTGATGCATTGTTATACCATTATGCCTATATTATTTGCAGAAATGCAAAATAGAGGACAAAACTACATGAAATTGGATTATGTTTACTTTTGTTTCTGAAGAATAATTACGATTAACTCATTTTATTGGAAATAATATTTAGATGTTATTGCGGAAGTTAATGATCTGATTACTTTATCAAATATGTTCAAATACAAATTATTGTAGTAAATTTTTTGGAGAAAATACAGCAGTTTTTAGCTTTTGAACTGAGGTAACTATGCAGACCTGATAAACAAATATAATTGTCCACCCAATCTTTTATTAGATATTTTGCATTGACAGATTGTTTGCATAAAGAGCAGATTTAGTCCATAACGTTTAGCCCAATATCAAAGGTCCAAATCCAAATTAAGCAGCCAGTTAAACAAAACATGTAACACCCAACCCAAAAAGGGTTAAAGTGTAACATTACGGGGTCGAATCAGAATACAAGCAAGCGAATACATTAAATAATACAAGGGTTATAAAGCAAATCTAATAAATGATAAGGTACTAAAACTAAGCATAACAGCTTCCAAACTAATTACAAACTAAGAACCAAAATAGGAATCTCTAAGTCCATCTCTAATCCATGGGGAGCTATCAACCGTGTAATCCACTAAAAGCTCCTAAGCACTCTTCCCTCAAACCCAGCTTCCTTTTAAATAACCTGCCGCAGGAAAAAAAATGCGGCTGAGCTTAAAAGCCCAGTGAACAGATATAAACAAACAAAAGCTAATAACAAAAGGGAAACGAAAGTGAATCCAAATGAATCCAAGCAAACCTGTTGGACGAATATCAAAGAATATGGAATATATGATAGAATCAACCGAATATGATTAAAGGGAATACGTATAAGGAATATCAAATGAATCAAGAGAAAATGGAACGAATCATAAGTGTAAGCAAATGAACTAAGGAAAGCATAAGTCAATAACAATAAAGAAGTTAGGACAACAAGGATCACATATATAGTAGAAGTAACAGAAATGCCCAATAATCATATATCAAATTGTACATAGAGTAGCTAGCTCGATGTACCAAATGTGAAATGGAGTGTATTGCACACACATACCCATTCACCAAATTCAAAACAAAACAAAGTACCTAGGATGCATCCATACGCTCCCTACAAAAACAAATATATATGCACAAAGCTCTAGGCTACGTAAACATATACAATAATAAATATAGGCCTGAATAGCTAGCTTAAAGGGAACGATGTGGACTAAAACCCACCTCCACAGATAGTGTCAATACCACTGGTGCATCAGTGGCAAGGCCATGGACTCCCCATGACTGGCTACAAATAAATCAAATAATGGGCAACAAATAGGGCATATGAATGCTATAAGAATAAGGACCATAGCATGCAACAAATATCAAGCAAATCATAACAGAAATGGATCGATCAAATATGGGCCATACAAAGGGATCATATCAATGGTTCAAGTCAAAGGTCCAAATCAAAAATTCATATCATGAGGTTCAAATCAAAGGTTCATAATAGCAAAAGGGTTCATAGCAAAGGTTCATAGCAAGGTTCAAAATTTGAAGTTAAATAATCAAAATATGTTAAAGAAAGTTATGAGAAATCTTAGAGAATAAAACAAATTATGGACTTTAGAAAATTATTTAAAATCTTTTTATCGTAAAAGTATTCCTTTAAAAACACATTTCATAAAAGTCATAAAACCTTCATATAAAACTGGCATCGTATCATAATCACATAAATCATTTCAAAAATAGTTTTTCTCAAAAGTCATCAGGTTATATTTTTAAAAGGGTCTTCATACGAAATTATACTATCAAATGAACCAATGATATCAGGCGTATAAAGATCAGAAATCATAATAGTGGCAATGGAACGAATCATGAGTCATAAGAAACCTTACTGAAAGGTTAGAATATCTGTACCTCAACCATACGACAAAGCAGACACAAGAAAGATCAAACAGGAATAGCGGCCACTCCTCCTTCACAGAACCTAGACGAATTAGGAGTCGAGAATTATTCAATAGTTCATTTCGAATCAGATTAATCCTTTTTAGGTTATCTTTCCATTTTTAGAAACTTTCTATTTTAGGCAAGTTTCTTGTTTTAGTAATCTTTCCGAATTAGCAAGTTTCCATAATTATTAAGTTTCCCAAAATAGCAATTTGATATTTTAAGGTTACACTTGACAATTAGAAAATCTTTAAGGGTTAAAATGAAAGTTAATTAACCTTGGGGTTTATACTATAAATAAATATCAAAAGACCATTTTAATACTCCGTCGTTTAAAAGTTTCAATAACGTATTTATGACCTCGTTTTATCTCCATGCACGACGCAAAATAATGAAGACAAGAAACATATGACGGACATCAACGATTCATGATTTCTCGACCATAACATCACTACGACTCACACGACCACACGAACATATATCATAAACCATACGTACACCATGAATTGTCTCAAGCAACGACATACACCAAAACATGTTTTACTTTTGTTTAACATTCACCCCACGTCACACACACATGCATATACCATTCGTTATTATACATACACCCATGTGTAACCAACATTGGTCAATGTACAACTCATGCAACCCTTTATAAAATAACTCAGTTTATATACTATCTTGTGTCTCATTCGACCCACTCATACACACATGCAATCTGCTATTTTGACACCACAATATTAGCCCGACATAATTAGCTTCTAATTTCATTATTTCATAAGATTCGTATTGTGATATCATGCAACTATTATTATCATTTCATGTGAGCTAGCTCTATGATTTGCGATACGAAAATAGTAGAGGAACAAAACGTTATAACCTTTTTAGCACGATAAGATTTATGTGTGAAAACGGCAGGTTATAGTTCGCATGTGAGGGGGTCAAAAACATGAACCAAAACAGATTCGAAACACCAAGCTACAGATCGACTTATATAAGGCCTTCTTGTATGATTTCATGTGATAACTAATACATATATCATGCATGTTTTCTTCTTACCTTTTAGCTCATAAAGATCAGTTTTTAACGGTTTATGTTTTACAAAAGTGAGTCGAAACAGATTCAAAACAACAGGTCATATAGGTCGACATATATAGGACTTAAAATTCATTATTTCATGTGATGAATTTTGTGATTTTATGTGAAGTTATCAAGCGTATAACATGCAGGTTTTAAGTTGATTTAAAAGTGAACATTTTTAACAGATTTAGAGCGGAAATAAAAAGAAAAGAAAAAAAACAAGATTTACCTTTTGTGTGGATCGAATGGAAGAGACAAATGAAAGACCCAAAATCAGAAGTTAACACCGAATCCAGGATGAGACAACACCCCTTGGAACCTGATAAATACCACGCCTAAACACCACCCTTTCTAGCCTCCTTCTACCAATTTTCTTACGTGAGAATGAAAAGAGAAAACAAGTTGCCGTCGTTTATTTGTGCTAGGGTTTTAATGTGTGTGTGCGTATTTTGTGAAAAGAACCGAATATTGTGATGAGGTCAAATGAATGGAGCGTAAAAATAATGAGTAGGAGGATTGCTTGCCGAATATAGTGAGATATCAAGAATATTTCTCCCTTATCTTTTCTAGGATATTAAATGGGCCAAAACCTTAGCTATCTTTCAATGTTACAAGGCCCAAAAGTTATGTACATGTTTTGTTTATATTTGGTCCCATGCATGACAGTTGATACGTGAGATGTTAAGTGCAAAAGATCAAATGATTCAAATGTGTTGACTTTTATCAAGTGATAAATTATAGCTTAATGTTAAGTAGCTTTCCAAAATTTTAAAGTTCTAATACTTAGGTTAGAAACATAGGTTGTGTCGAATTTCTTTTTAGACTTAAGTTATAAGTTCAAGTATAATCACTTTGGTGACAATGCGGATTAAGGAATGATAATTATTTTATAACTTCATTGCATTTTAATGAGTTTGGAGTATTTTACATATTTTATAAATTCAAGATTAGAGGGTTAAAATAGTCATTTCACAAGTTTTAGATTTTAGGGTTTTACAACTCTTCCCGTCTAAAAAGAAAATTTCGTCCGCGAAATTTGAAGTAGGAAGTTCAAATAGAAGTGTACCAAACCGCAAAAAGAAATGAAAACGATTCACTCACTCGGACCAGTTCTCCACATAATTTTAAACGAACGGAATAGTTTGTTTCTCATGACTTGACTCAAACAAAGTAGCTTCGGATTCCTCTGAAAAGACAAATCAGGTTGAATCTGATCAAAAGCCAATGCAACATATAATGGATGATAGATGAACTTCTCGAAGCAGATACGAAAAAAATTTAGTTTGAATAATTGTATCAAACAGTAGAGAGCTATACCAAGAGCATAAGATTTGTAACAGATATACAGAGGTCAACGGAATGCAATCAAGAGTCCAAACTTATCCAGATATCTAACGAACAAAGGCAGAGCATACGTATAGGTAGAATGAACCTAAAGTCTGACTAATCGCGGATAATCTTCAACGGAGATCACATTATAAGCTTCTCAGGCACTCCTCAAGATATCCTATGCCCATAATAAGAGCACGTTATATGGTGTAAGTATTATCACGTTGATCAGGCGTCATAATACTAGCACAACATAAATATACCCTCATGATAGTCATATTTTATCTCGAGTTGTGATAAAACAACCTATCTTAATCCACCTAGTAATTCTACAGTCCCAGAGGTCAACAAAATCAAACTTCATAACCAGGAGGAAAGACAAAACTACTCGTAAGAGTAACGGAAATCCCAGAATGCCTAGCAAAAGTAAGGTACGTCGTCCAAAAGCATCAGATCTTCCACAACTCGTCAAAACATCCAAAACAAGACCATCATCAAACATACGCAAAATGAACACGGAACTGAGATGCTACTAGAGAACTTACATCATTAAAAGGATCTTATTACCAGATAATGAAATTCAAGTGAGTTAACGGAAGTGAAAATTCATTGTCAAAACTTCATCCTTCACAGAATCAACTCATCCAAACATGAAGGTTTACTTAAATATCTGTCCATTCAAAATATATGATATCCAATCTCTTCGAGTCCGGTTAATCTGTTGTCGTTTGTCCATCAATCTGGGAGTGAAACAAAATCATGAACTTGAGTCTGGTTCATCAAGACTTCTGCAGTTCTTCATGGAATTGTGATGGAGTAATATGGATCTCTAGCACGATCTCCAAATCCCTTCATCATCCAGTTTGCTTCCGCTCTCAATTCATCTTAGTACAACCAAGTTGAATAGGGAAGCGAAACTTTATGTTTTTGTCAGGCCTTCTAGTTCAGCTCCAGGTTTGCCTTTCTGACTAGATTCTTGTTCTCTGCTCACCAACACTTCCGCCTTGCAAGGAATGTCTTCCACTCTTAAGGGTAGCCACCGCTGTTGTCAATTCCAGGTCATGTAGTGAAGTAATTCTTCCCGTACGTTTCTAGTTGTCTGGATGCATATGCAAAATCTTCTGTGCTGTAAGGGGTATAACCGAGTCCCTTTCTGAATTGTCCCAAAATTTGTTTCACCTGAAAGTATGGAAGCAAATTTCTATTCCAGCTTTTCCAAAACTTTGTTCTTAGATGAACTGAGTTGTTTCTCTCTGTTAACGACATTTATCAATGGTCGCAAGTTATAAACATCTTCCAAAATTCTTCTGCAAAGTTCAAGAGATTCCATCTCTCCAATCTGTTGTCGGTCTTGATCACTTGGTTATAGTTTCAAATCTTGCGGAATTTAAAGAGATATCCTCAATTAAGAACACCGTTGTCTCAACAAATATCAACTTCCAGAATGCACAAACGATCGTCAAATTTTTAACAAAGTGCGAAAATGATTCTCATGTTCTTCCTCGTCTCTGAATGTACTAATAAGTCATACAATGACCATTTGTCTAAGTACTCACGAGAGACAATTTATCAGGTTCACAAAATAGTCAGAGCATTAGCTAATACGATCAACATTGCTAACCGTCATAGCGGTCGTTACGAATACGAAAGGCAATTCTAAGAATAACTTCAAGTCATAATTCCATCTGAAGGAAAACTTCGCGCCCTGAAGTTGAACGGATACATAGTCGTTTCAAGGCGGAGAAATAATGGTCCCTAACAGCAATACGGTTCAGCTTCCAGCAATACATACAAATCTCCTACCACCATCCTTCTTTATCGCGAATGCAGCGGAAGTACTCCGAAGATACACTCAGGCATACAAAACCACTCTCTAGTCTTTGGTTGCTGCTCCTTCCATTCTCTCAATGCAACTAGTGCTGATCTCCGACACTTCTCAAAGACATCCCTACATGATGACCAGACAATCTCTCAGTATCATGTCAAATCCAGCTTCACACTCCGGTGGAAAGGCTTGGTGGTTCAACCAGGAATCATATTCGGAAAACTCAGGGTGCCAAATAACTCTCAAGATTAGGTTCATTCATTGGTTTATGAATTAGGTTCTAGGAAAACTTCATAACCACGAAAGTAATGCACGAGTCTCCATAGTAATAGTGATAGCCAAAAGTTTAATAATCGGAAATCATGGTAGGGTGTTCAAAATTGTTCAAATGCCAAAGGTGAGACATAGTAGGACAGTCGTTAGCATCTTGAATGCTCAATCAACCAATCCCTTAACAGAATAAAATCGAAGTTAACTATCCAAAGAAGATAGATCAACATAGCAGATCTTATCGTTCAAAAGCAAGGGAAACATTCTTATACTCGTGGTTAAACACCACAAGACTTCTCATAGGGACAGAGATGGGTAAGACGAAATCAAAAAGCGTCGGAAGATTTATAGATGCTTATCAAAAGCAAGAGACAAATCACAGAATGTATCAAATACGTCATCGTCACGGAGATTCTCAGACTGCCCGAAGAGACATCAAAATGATTAATGAATGGATTAGAGGTCAGAGTCGGAATCTGAAGATAAGGATCAAATAGTGTCAGGCATTACTATGCGATTCCTAATGTCTTCAAAGTTCACTAGCTTATAAATCTTAGGCAGTGCTAATCATAAGTTTTCAAATCTCCAAAAATTGATCTTAACAAGCTTAAAAGTAAGGCACGAATCAGAGTGATGCGGAAGCAATGATACTTAAACGAATGCCTTATAGTCTACCCGTTCCTCACAGGTCATAACTTAAGTTTCTTCGGGGTGGAAAATCCTAAAGAAAAATTCTCAAAGGTTGTTTCCTAACTCTTATGATGCAAAACTTAGAGGGTCTAATACTCACAGGTCATAGCCTAAGCTCTACGGGTTTTGAATCCGCCGATCGAACCTGTCTCTGATACCATAATTGTAACACCTCAACCCAAAAAGGGTTAAAGTGTAACATTACGGGGTCGAATCAGAATACAAGCAAGCGAATACATTAAATAATACAAGGGTTATAAAGCAAATCTAATAAATGATAAGGTGCTAAAACTAAGCATAACAGCTTCCAAACTAATTACAAACTAAGAACCAAAATAGGAATCTCTAAGTCCATCTCTAATCCATGGGGAGCTATCAACCGTGTAATCCACTAAAAGCTCCTAAGCACTCTTCCCTCAAACCCAGCTTCCTTTTAAATAACCTGCCGCAGGAAAAAAAAATGCGGCTGAGCTTAAAAGCCCAGTGAACAGATATAAACAAACAAAAGCTAATAACAAAAGGGAAACGAAAGTGAATCCGAATGAATCCAAGCAAACCTGTTGGACGAATATCAAAGAATATGGAATATATGATAGAATCAACCGCATATGATCAAAGGGAATACGTATAAGGAATATCAAATGAATCAATAGAAAATGGAACGAATCATAAGTGTAAGCAAATGAACTAAGGAAAGCATAAGTCAATAACAATAAAGAAGTTAGGACAACAAGGATCACATATATAGTAGAAGTAACAGAAATGCCCAATAATCATATATCAAATTGTACATAGAGTAGCTAGTTCGATGTACCAAATGTGAAATGGAGTGTATTGCACACACATACCCATTCACCAAATTCAAAACAAAATAAAGTACCTAGGATGCATCCATACGCTCCCTACAAAAACAAATATATATGCACAAAGCTCTAGGCTAAGTAAACATATACAATAATAAATATAGGCCTGAATAGCTAGCTTAAAGGGAATGTTGTGGACTAAAACCCACCTCCACAGATAGTGTCAATACCACTGGTGCATCAGTGGCAAGGCCATGGACTCCCCATGACTGGCTACAAATAAATCAAATAATGGGCAACAAATAGGGCATATGAATGTTATAAGAATAAGGACCATAGCATGCAACAAATATCAAGCAAATCATAACAGAAATGGATCGATCAAATATGGGTCATACAAAGGGATCATATCAATGGTTCAAGTCAAAGGTCCAAATCAAAGATTCATATCATGAGGTTCAAATCAAAGGTTCATAATAGCAAAAGGGTTCATAGCAAAGGTTCATAGCAAAGTTCAAATTTTGAAGTTAAATAATCAAAATATGTTAAAGAAAGTTATGAGAAATCTTAGAGAATAAAACAAATTATGGACTTTAGAAAATTATTTAAAATCTTTTTATCGTAAAAGTATTCCTTTAAAAACACATTTCATAAAAGTCATAAAACCTTCATATAAAACTGGCATCGTATCATAATCACATAAATCATTTCAAAAATAGTTTTTCTCAAAAGTCATCAGGTTATATTTTTAAAAGGGTCTTCATACGAAATTATACTATCAAATGAACCAATGATATCAGGCGTATAAAGATCAGAAATCATAATAGTGGCAATGGAACGAATCATGAGTCATAAGAAACCTTACTGAAAGGTTAGAATATCTGTACCTCAACCATACGACAAAGCAGTCACAAGAAAGATCAAACAGGAATAGCGGCCACTCCTCCTTCACAGAACCTAGACGAATTAGGAGTCGAGAATTATTCAATAGTTCATTTCGAATCAGATTAATCCTTTTTAGGTTATCTTTCCATTTTTAGAAACTTTCTATTTTAGGCAAGTTTCTTGTTTTAGTAATCTTTCCGAATTAGCAAGTTTCCATAATTATTAAGTTTCCCAAAATAGCAATTTGATATTTTAAGGTTACACTTGACAATTAGAAAATCTTTAAGGGTTAAAATGAAAGTTAATTAACCTTGGGGTTTATACTATAAATAAATATCAAAAGACCATTTTAATACTCCGTCGTTTAAAAGTTTCAATAACGTATTTATGACCTCGTTTTATCTCCATGCACGTCGCAAAATAATGAAGACAAGAAACATATGACGGACAGCAACGATTCATGATTTCTCGACCATAACATCACTACGACTCACACGACCACACGAACATATATCATAAACCATACGTACACCATGAATTGTCTCAAGCAACGACATACACCAAAACATGTTTTACTTTTGTTTAACATTCACCCCACGTCACACACACATGCATATACCATTCGTTATTATACATACACCCATGTGTAACCAACATTGGTCAATGTACAACTCATGCAACCCTTTATAAAATAACTCAGTTTATATACTATCTTGTGTCTCATTCGACCCACTCATACACACATGCAATCTGCTATTTTGACACCACAATATTAGCTCGACATAATTAGCTTCTAATTTCATTATTTCATAAGATTCGTATTGTGATATCATGCAACTATTATTATCATTTCATGTGAGCTAGCTCTATGATTTGCGATACGAAAATAGTAGAGGAACAAAACGTTATAACCTTTTTAGCACGATAAGATTTATGTGTGAAAACGGCAGGTTATAGTTCGCATGTGAGGGGGTCAAAAACATGAACCAAAACAGATTCGAAACACCAAGCTACAGATCGACTTATATAAGGCCTTCTTGTATGATTTCATGTGATAACTAATACATATATCATGCATGTTTTCTTCTTACCTTTTAGCTCATAAAGATCAGTTTTTAACGGTTTATGTTTTACAAAAGTGAGTCGAAACAGATTCAAAACAACAGGTCATATAGGTCGACATATATAGGACTTAAAATTCATTATTTCATGTGATGAATTTTGTGATTTTATGTGAAGTTATCAAGCGTATAACATGCAGGTTTTAAGTTGATTTAAAAGTGAACATTTTTAACAGATTTAGAGCGGAAATAAAAAGAAAAGAAAAAAAACAAGATTTACCTTTTGTGTGGATCGAATGGAAGAGACAAATGAAAGACCCAAAATCAGAAGTTAACACCGAATCCAGGATGAGACAACACCCCTTGGAACCTGATAAATACCACGCCTAAACACCACCCTTTCTAGCCTCCTTCTACCAATTTTCTTACGTGAGAATGAAAAGAGAAAACAAGTTGCCGTCGTTTATTTGTGCTAGGGTTTTAATGTGTGTGTGCGTATTTTGTGAAAAGAACCGAATATTGTGATGAGGTCAAATGAATGGAGCGTAAAAATAATGAGTAGGAGGATTGCTTGCCGAATATAGTGAGATATCAAGAATATTTCTCCCTTATCTTTTCTAGGATATTAAATGGGCCAAAACCTTAGCTATCTTTCAATGTTACAAGGCCCAAAAGTTATGTACATGTTTTGTTTATATTTGGTCCCATGCATGACAGTTGATACGTGAGATGTTAAGTGCAAAAGATCAAATGATTCAAATGTGTTGACTTTTATCAAGTGATAAATTATAGCTTAATGTTAAGTAGCTTTCCAAAATTTTAAAGTTCTAATACTTAGGTTAGAAACATTGGTTGTGTCGAATTTCTTTTTAGACTTAAGTTATAAGTTCAAGTATAATCACTTTGGTGACAATGCGGATTAAGGAATGATAATTATTTTATAACTTCATTGCATTTTAATGAGTTTGGAGTATTTTACATATTTTATAAATTCAAGATTAGAGGGTTAAAATAGTCATTTCACAAGTTTTAGATTTTAGGGTTTTACAAAACATTTATCAGTTATCACTTCACTAATCAAAACAAAATATGCATGTTCAACACTTTGATTATACACAATTTTTAAACAAAGGGAAAAAAATATATATGTATGTCAAGTGTCAACCCACTATAGCACCTCTACATGGTCTATTTTTTCGTACCAAAGTTTCAATAAATTTTGGTTATGCTTCCTGTATTGCAACATGAGAAATATGTTGCAACATGAGAAATATGTTGAGTGTGTAATGAGTAACCATTTCATTTATGCTGCTGCATTCGATAAAACAGTAAGCTTGGATTGTGACTTATAAGGGAAGCGATAATTACAACGTTGATTGGGGTCCTGCAAATCAGTTTTAAAGCAGCTTCTTTCGTTGTGAATTCTACGATAAACCTCACAAATACAAGGATTCCTTACTGAGGTATTTGTAGCATCATCGTAGAAATGTAAGACAATGCTTTCTTATGAGTTATTAGTAGAACTTCAACTAATGCAACACATTTCAAGATATAATGATTACAAAGTGCTAATAAAGTGGACAGTATTATAACGTTTCTTCGGGTGTTGCTAACTAGAACTAATTATGTTAACTTGTTAATTCAAATGTTCATTAGATATCTTCTGGTTATTCAATCTCTTCTACAAGCCTGAGTTTTATTTTCTATCTTTTAAAAAGACTTAAATTAGCTTTTCTAGTTTTAGTTAGGGTGTGTTTGTTTTTCAAAAAAATGTCTGATTGCCTCTGACGTCTTACTTGTCAGACGCGGTCAGATGTTTTTGTTGTTTGTTTTTTCATGTCGAGTCAGACGCGGTCAGATGTAATAAGTCTGACTCAGTAAGAGAGGGTGGACAAGTCTGACTACCTATTATCCCACCTTCACCCATTCATCAAAATCTACTTTCATCAAAAACCCTTCTTCTCCACCTTTACCATCTCTCGAGTTTGAGACCAAATTTTGTTTGTGTTTCAAAAGATAAAACAAAGAAAAAAAATATAGCATAACAAGAACAAAAACGAGAATCATCAAGATTAAACCCTACCCGAGACCTTTAAAAAGGATCTTAGACGAGTTATCAAAGATAAAAAGGGTATGTGGTTTATAAATCGTGGGTTACAGATGCTAGGGGTGGATATTGTTTGTTTAAAGTTGTTGTGTTTTTTATTGAGAGAAAATTAGTTGCACATTGTGAGAAAAGTGTGTGGCTTCGGGTGTTTAGAGTGAGGGATATTAGGGTATTGAAAGGATAGTGACTACTAAGGTGGTGTTTGTTAATTAAGAGTGTCTGAATCTGAACCGCACGTCTAAATCTGAATCTGATGCGTAAATGTCGGAATCTGAACGCATCTGAACGAACGAAAAAAAAAAAAAAAAAACTCATGTTTGAACGGATTTTTTTTTATTTTTTATTTTTTTTATTTTGTGTCAACAAGAGGCATTCAGACGCGTTAAGACACCCCTCTCAAGTCTTGACCATTAAGATCTAACTGCATCTGAACGCGTCTGAACGAGAAAAAAAAACGGTCTGAACGGCGTAAATGTCTGACCGATTCAGACACAGTGCCCATTAAGAGGCGTTAAGAGGTTGGAAAAAAAAAAAAAAAAAAAAAAAAAAAAAAAAAAAAAAAAAAAAAAAAAAACCCGCAGCCTAACTAGAGTGTTTTAGATCAGGGATTTGTTATTATATTGAGTTTAGGTTCATATTAGTTGGGCCTATTTTTTATTTAAGATTTTAAGTGGTAATTTTGGGCTATACTTTAGTTAAGTTTTGTTGTTGGGCTGAAACATTTTGATATTAAATTTGTGTTATTGACTCAATTTTTGTTTGGTTACAAATAGTATTGCCATAATTTAATATACACTTAAACAAACGAATAATTAAAACCATTAAGACAATTATAAAAAACAAAAAACATTATTTCATTCAGATTCAGACTTTATTACCACCTCTTACCAGTAAGATGTGGTAGTCAGATTCAGACCCAAAACATCTTGCTAAAACAAACACACCCTTAGTCATTTAATGAGTTCATCTAAAAGGGCCAGACATGCCAATTAACTAGTAGTCGTAGCCTCGTAGGAAAAGACTTCAAGTTTAACGTTTGACATAGGATGCAAACTAAATTTCTTTATAGTGAAGATTGTAATTAATTTGCAAATTATTGAAGACAACTACTTTAGAATTAGTAGCGTACTCCTTTACAAACTAGTGATGGACCGTTATTTGTCAATTTCTAGTACCAAGAATAAGAAGTCTCTAAACACAAAAATGGAAATAACAAAAATATAAGGGTGTGTTTAGATGGAGAAAAAATTCTTTAGTTTTGATTTTTCTCCACAAAATATTTGAAAATATAAAAAAAGCGTTTAGTTGATGTTTGTATTTTTTATTTTGAAGAAAATGTGAGAGGGTTGTGGGTTACAAAAGAAAACAAGAAAAACAACTAAATTTGTTTTGTAATTTTTTCTTGTTAAGTTTGGAAATAAGGTATTTTATATTTTGCAAAACATTTTGCTGGAAAACGCTAATTTGAACACAGTATATGTTTCCTTGTTTTTCACAAAACATTTTGTGAAAAACAAGGGTGTTTTCCCCCAACTAAATGCATGCTGAATGTCATACTCCGAAATATGTGAGGGGAAGTATTGTAACTAGTACAAGTTAGAGTTTGCTATTTTGGACCACCGAGAAGTTTTATAGTTAGCCCCTTGACTTTGTAAAATGTTTGTGTAATTTTGGCCAGGCCATAATAGAAACTTTGACTTGCTTGACCATAAATTAGCCGTAGAATGTTTAAATTAAAATGTCTCCCATAAGGTGAACTAAGAAGACTAAACAAAATTATAGATGTCACTACAAGATAAATGCCATTTAGTGACTGAAAAACTGTGTTAGAAAAAGCCTAAATCAGTCACCAAAGGCATTTTGGTCTTCTCTCACTGAAAGAAAAAGAGACACTAGCAGAACCATCAGTAAAATCTTTTTTGATGCTTAATATCAGTCAGAATAGGTCTCGCAGATTTTATGTTTGATATTATGTGTAATATAGGTTCGGGAAGAAAAACTTAAAATAATTCATTAAAACACAGTTATTCGGTCACTAAAAATCCCGAACAATTATTTTCCCATTTCTGCTGCATTTTATATACTGATTTCTACTGTATCCGTTTACATATTGTATAAAACATGAATTTTAAGAAAATCACATATACGAAACCATAAAGTAATTTTATTGCCTAAAACAAGTCGAGACAACTCAAATTCACCAATTTCCAAAATGTATATGTCTACATATGAATCAAATGATTCCGACATGTTAAACTGTGCACAAAGTGTTCAGAATATTAAGGTTTCAAATATGACCAACCTCAAACAGGAACAACAAAGAAAAAAAATCCTAGATAAATGCTCTAAAAGAACTCCATTAAACAGCTGCACATCTGCAAAAGAAGACAGTAGAAAATAAAGTAGTAAAAGTAAGTAAAGCAGATACAAAATCAAAAATATGATGTCATAAACAAATGAGACTTTGGTTTAAGCTTAGTTATAGCACTACAAGAATCTGATGAAATACCCATGATAATTACCCACACCCATCCTTTTAAGGGCATTTACCCACCTAATACCCACTCATTACCCACGATCAGTGATTTAATAAGCCGATCTTATTTTTCCTCAAATTTCCCATGAATTTACCCACATAAATAGCAACAAAAATATATTTGGTGTGAAATTTGTGGGTAAATAATTGGCGCTAAAATATTTCCCATGGACTACCCACATCATGAGTTATCCTGGGTATATACGTGAGTAATTCATTTACCCACGAAATGCAAAGTCTTTTTTATTGGTGAGTGAGTTTACGTGGGTGTTTTAAGGGTAAAATATATACCCATGACTTTACCCATCATATTATTTGTCTGGGTATTTTGTGTGGATAATCGTTGAAGGCCAATTCGTGGTTACAAATATACCCATGAATATACCCACAATGTTGTTTTCAAGGGAATTTTGTTATGGCTACTTTTGTGTGTAATTTATGGGTAAATATATAATTATATGCTTACTTGTATTTTTCTTTTTCGCATTTCTATGCGGGTAAGTTTACGTGGGTGATTTGTGTTTCTTATTTATTATAATAAACAAGAATATGTCATGATCGATAAATATAGAAGAACTTTATGTTGGGTAAATAGTTAAGTTCAGGTATTTCTCTTTTGTAAATAGTGCAAGTTAAAAGAACTAAAAAGTTGTGCTTATCCCGTTGAGATATACATGTTATAATTTGTGCGTAATTGCAACAAATTATTGGTTTTTATTGCTATGATGTTTTTCTAGTTTACTACTTCAACTCGAGTTTCACGATTTTGTTGCTCGAACTGTGAGAGAGTATTGGCTGATAGATGTGGCCAATGCCCATGTGTGGGCTTAGGTCCATTAAGGTTTATTACGTTTCATGTACTATATGTATATATGGTTGTCAAGTAATACATTATGACCTTCGGGGTTTACATTGTCAGTCGGTGGCTCTATGGCACCTCGTCAAACATAGCCGCCACCATTGATCCCTTTCTTATTAAAAGAAAATTGCAATTTTCTGCTAAAACCCTAACTGCACATTGTTTTTGCCATAACGTTTTAACTGTTTGTAGTTAACTGACGCTGTCAAAACCAATCTATTCGGTTTTAAATTATGCAGACTACCCAACAAAGATAACCTCTGTCGGTCGTCGGACGCGCTGCTGGAAGCTGATTGTCGCAAAAAAAACTACGTTTTGCTTTTGCTGCTTGCTTTTACTTTTGTTTCTTTCTAATCGTTGTTGTTGCTGCATGATGAAGATTGATCTCCGCTTGCTGTCGCATGTCTTCATCAACAAATTTATTATTTGCTTTTTCTACTACTTTTATTTGCTTTTACTACTGTTTGAAGAATTTTTTCTGCTTGCTACCAGATTTCTTAATCAACGAATTGTTTCTTTTATTGCTATAATGTTTTTTTAGTTTAATACTCGAGTATGATTTTGTGATTTCGCAGCTCGTACTGTGTTGGAGTATTAACTGATAGATTTGGCACCAGCCTATGCGCAGGCTTAGTCCATTAGGGTTTTAATATATCCTATGTAATTCTCATTATAAATAGTGTTCACTAATAAACATAATAGCTACGGTATGTACACTGTCTAACAAACTGACAAACCGAGCAAAACACTCAATCTTAAACCACAAAAAGCCGAGAAAAAGAAACCAAGAAAACCAAAATCGGGAAACCTGCTTATCATGGTTTGAATTCGTTTTTTATTTTTAAATATATACAATTATCTGGATCGATCCACTTATAATATACCTCTAGAATATTGAACTTTAAGCAATATTTTCAAATTAAGTGTTACATTTATAGATTGAATGCAACTTTTTTAAAAATGTTACAAATCTTAATGAAAACTTTGAACCGCCTCCCGCCCCTCCAAAATGAAATTGGAATTATCCCCCCCCCCCCCCCCCAAAAAAATGTTTTCCTCCAAATCAGTTTTCCCTCTATCTCACCCCAAAGTGAAATTTCAATCGCTCTAACCACTGTCCATCGATCCTCCACCTTGACATAACTGGGAGTTCATATGTCTGTGTGGCAAAAAATGGGGGGTATAATTCTAATAAAGTACAAAAGCAAACCATAGATCACAAATCAAAGTACCCAACCGGTGTTCTTTTTTGTCAGGTAATTTATACACCAAAAATAAAAAGTTTCGATTTTTGTAAAAACCCCATTTCTGGTTTTATTATTCTTAAAAGGGTTCTCATCTTTAAGCGTTTATTTTTGTTTTCTTGTGGATTTGTAGGAAGATTATTAGATTTTATAAAATGCATGTATTTTTTGGGAGTTCTTTAAAAGATTGTGTTAGATCCATTTTGTTGTTTAATGTTTATACCTTCTGTTTCAATACCTTATAGTCAAATTCGAAATAGAACTTGTCAAGAATATCGAGACTACTTGGGTGGGGGGTTGTTGCTTTTACGGATTTCTTCTTGTTTTGTAGATCATTTTTTGAGCTTTCCAAAAAGTTCACCAAGCAGTAACTTTCTAGTGTAACGTTTGTATGCTACGCATCCAGTGTAATACATGTGGTAATCTGTAATGAGCTGTAATACAGGTACTCATATACCTATTTTATTGTATCTGGAATTCTGTTGGGAATTTAATTACTTTTATGTGAATTAGATATTTTGACTTCTCGTTGGGGGTATTTAGGTATTTCCTTTTCAGATATAAGCATTTTTTTAGTCATAAATTATTAGCATACTTTTTAAATTTACATGTGAAACCTTATTTACTCTGTTAAGAGTTCCTGAATTGGTTTGTTATAAAATATATTAGGCGTGTTCACATGAATAAACTGATTTTCAAGTCTTTTAGGGAGACAAACTTGTCTCAGTAGTATGGAGATTATTTTTTGGATGAATCATTTTATCCTGAAAATCACAGGAATGTTAAGTTGTGAACTACCAACAGGTGAACCATTCTTGTCGAGAACAGATATATTGTGAACTTTTCAAGTGAAAAAGCTGAAGTTTGTGGCTCACATGAAATACTTGCTTCAATGGTCTTGAATTTGTGGGACGAAAACATCCTCATGCTCAAATGCTTTTGCTGATAGGTTAGTTAACTCGTTGAATGATAAAACATATGGATATCAAGTTTCTTTGGGTATCCTAGTTTCTTTAGCTAATAAGGATGTATATAGCTGTAATACTAAACTCTTAGGATGCTATATAAATGTATAGTTAAACAAGTGTAGGATGTATAAGTATGGTACATTAATTTGTTTCTTTCACCTATATAAACTCTTAGGGCCTGAGTGTAGGCTACTAGTTGTGGTGAAGTTTAAATATTGCATAATGAATTGTAGTTTTCTACTACTTAGTCTTTTGAAGTAGATAGATTATTCATTCTTGTCAAATACCAATGAGATTTTGATTATCACATGAAGTTTTGGTCCCAAGCATGTCTCGTTCTGGATGTTAATCTGCGTGTTTACACTCATAAAGGTCTCTATTTATTTGAATCATTAATTGATGTGTGGCATTGCGCCCTCGCAAAAGGTTTTACCTCTTAAGGGATCTTGAGAAGCTTGCAATCCCCACCAGGCAGTGTACCTGACCGTTGTAGTATAGTATAGTGGCAAGTACCGGGGGATTGATCGTTCAACTCAAAGAATAGTGTCCACTAGGGTTAAAACTCAATTAAACTAGGTCTAGAGATGAGGGATGATTCTTTTTGTATTTTTATATTTTATGGAAAGCAAGTAAAAATCTCGGGTTTTGGAAGAAAGGGCGGAATTAGTTGCTAATCAACTAACCTAAATGCTACTACTTAAACTAATGTGTAGGAAAATAAACTAGGGTTCTATGAGGGAAGTGAAGCATATCTACCTATGATATATTACTCCTTGCTAGCTATCTAATTCTACCTATTGAATTGTCACACCTTGTTTTAATTTACGGGTTGTATTCCTTAATACCATTCGTGGGGCCGTGTACGATCTTCCCTAACTCTATAAGCTTCTACCTCTTCCTATGTCGAGCCGACTAGTAGCTTCTAACATGGCCTCCTTAGTAGTCACTTATGCATTAAATACAACCAATTAATCGTAGTACACATCCGATTCATGTTTCTTAAGACGTTCAAGCATGTTACCAATTGAAAGTCTGCCAGTTTTCTTAAGCCTAACATCGAAATCAATCAACCAAACAAGAGACAATAGGAAACAAGAATTATAAACTAAACCAATTAGACCTATCGAAGTGTCACACCCTAATTGATGAAGATAGACACAAACATCAACAAGGAATCAATAAGATCTAATCAATTATAAACAAGTTTCAAATAATCATAAGTAGACACAAGGTGAATTAGCAACGCATACTCAATGAAGAGCAATCAACAATAATAATGAAAGACATGATTGAGATAGAATCAACAAACCAATAAAAGATGTTTTTGGAGTGATTGAAACCCTCTAAGTTGCTGAAAAACACCTATCTAAACCCTAGAATCGGCCTTAGGGTTTATGGCTTTCAAATAATGAAGTTATGATGTTATATTTATAGGCTATTTTCAGCCCGGCCCGATCTGACGGCGTCAGCCCTAAGGAGTGATGGCGTCATGACCATTTTTTCACCAAATCGAAGATTTTTTCATCCCGATCGTTTCCTTTTTTGAATCGCTCAAATCCGAGTTCGTATGCAAAAGTTATGGCCAAAACAGTGTCAGCTACTCCGCGCGTAAGTTGTGACTGCCTTGGTCAACATGTGACGGTTTTATTAAGATTTCTTTGTCGTTCTGACGTCATCACTCTATGGCTTCTGACGTCGTCAGGTTGTACCCTGACGCCGTCACTCTCAAAGTCTTCTGGGCCGTCTCTTGTTAAGTTAATATGTGACGGCCTTGATGTTTTATAACGTGACGTCATCACGTGTAATCTTCCCATTTTCTTTCTGGCGCATCAAGTGTAAAGCAAATATCCACCTCATGATCAACCTGTGATGGCGTCACCTTGTGAACTTGACGCTGTCAGGTACTGTTTCCAGCTTGGATTCTTGACTTTCTCGTTTTCTTCATTCTTGAGCATATAAACATCCAAAAAGCTCCAAAATGCTTCATTTTCCAGATTTTCTCTCCAAAATACCTAAAATGACAAAAGGGACGATTTAAGGCAATATTTGATCAAATAATCATGATTTAGGGCTTAAATGACCCCCTAAAAGCGATACACTTTTCGCTTCATCAAATATCCCTACACTTGGGATTTGCTTGTCCTCAAGAAAATGAGCTTTTCCACCAATAAAAATACAAGCTAGGGGCCATTTAACACTAATATAAAAGTAATTACAATAAATGTTTGTTCTACCTTAGTCAAAACAAGCACGGAAATTATACACTAGCACCTCACATTAAGTATTTGGATACTCTCATCTCTTAGGTGTTGCAAATTTATATCATAATTGGAAATGGAGAAATATCACTCATTACCTGTCATAGCAAATACATTACCGTAGACTTGAGAAAGGATCAAACCTCTACCACTTGGCGTAAGCACCTAGGATAAGATATCAAAGAGGTCTTTTAAAGGGTTATAACGTGAGGTATAGGGATATGATAAACACGGTTTTGTTGGATAAATGCAATATTTACTCGTGGCGAGTTAATCATCTTGGTCAATTACATGTACCATGTGGCGTTGCTAAGCCAAGACTCGACTCGACTTAAGCTAATCACAAACTAACAAAACCATAAAACAAACATAAAAGGAAACGGGATGGTAGTCCGTATATTTTTTCTAGTTTTCTTTTTCTATTTTTTTTTTCTTTTTTCTTTTTCTTTTTCTTGATTTTTTTATTTTTTTTTATAAACTCTTACCCTACCATCCAAAATAATACATCATAGAGGATTTGCATTCCCCTTACACTTGAACTTTTACATACTTTACAATCAACTATTCTAATGACTCAAATTAAGATAATCAAAACACTTGGAGTACTTTTTAAGATTAACGCACATATAGGGGTAATATATGATGTTCTTCCCCATTACTCCATAACAATAGTACTTTACCCATGAGTCTCAATCGTCCCAAAACAATATGCACAAGATATAACTCGACTTAGCAACCATGTAATCAGTTAGACAATTAACTAAGAGTTTAAACATGTAACAATAATGCACTAAAGATGAGTGCATACACGGAAGGCTAAGGCGGTTTGGGTGTACATTTGGGGTGGATTGTAAACAAATTCTTCCTTTAAGTAAAATGCTTAAAGTTCGAAACGAAAAAGATAGGGGTTTAACACAAGGGTGATCCTAATGCCTCTTATCATGTAGTAAATCTTAACTACACGAATGTAGTCTTACTAGCGGTCTCGGGATGCATCACTAACGCAAGTTCTAGAATCTAAGTACTACCGGTACACTCATAAGCACTAATAATGAATGTTTTTCCTAACAAATCTAAAGGCGAACCTCACATATCTGGGTTGAAATTTTTTTTTAGTGGTACGGTTTTTGTGCTAGTCATACAACTCCTATCCATGAGACGCTCATTAAGGCTAAAGCTTTACTCCTAAATGTTGTAAAAAAATTTAAATGTGGTGCTAAAATTGCCCTAACAAGTATTTCTCTTAATTTTATTACACACCTACTATTGAACAAACAAACTCAAGTGCAATTGTATTCTCTAAGGTATCATCATTTACCCTCCCCTTACATTTAAGCTGAACATTGTCCCCAATGTTCAATAAAAAAGATGTAAAAGTAATGAAGTTAAAAAGAATGAAACAAATACTCCCCTGATTCGTTTGGTGTGGATAAATGGATAACATGGTTAAATCCTCCTCCAAGAAAATGAACGTTGAAAGTTTCCCTCCAAAAATATAAATCATCTTCTTATCCAATATAACCTGTTAAACTTGAGAAAACAATCATGGCAAACCTCGCGTAAAATCGGCGGCAATCTATATATCTAAGGATATAATGTTTGTGAAATGAATGTTTGCAGATTTTCTGGAGTTTATAATACTGAAGATTTAACAAAAACTTTAAGACTCCGTTAAAAAAAATAAAATAAAAATAAATAAATAAATAAATAAATAAATAAAACTCGCAAAATTTTTCAAAATTTTTACACCTGACGCTGTCATGTTATGATCCTAACGCCGTCAGAGTGCTCTGACAGAAATCTTATGTTAAGTTTCCGGAAAATTTCTAGAAAAACTCACGCTTTAATTCCTAGAATTCCTGCAAAACATCATTATGAATAGATACAAGCATTTGACTCAAACAAATATTAATATACATGTTTATTTAATATTTTTGTGGTTCATGTCCAATTCCGTTCTTAAAAACTAATTTAGATTTCCCTTACACTTATCTTTTGTGAAATACCTTCTTATGAAGTTAAGACAAACGACAAGGTAAACATTTTCACAATTTATTATCATACTATATTATAAAGCATGAATGCCTAATATTAATAGAATACTTAAAATTAAGCATTACACATTTCAATGCTAAAAATACAAGTGATTCAACACAATTAAACATTTAATACAATAAATGAGATATAATTAGACATGTACAAGTTTAGTAGCTACATGTACACACCACTTTATCTTTGCCATTAAAGTTTAAAATTACTGACTTAAAATTGATCATTATGTACATTAAATACAATTAATTAAATAGTCAATAAATACAATTAATACACTTATTAAAACGCTCCTTACATAAGAAATACAAATTATCAAGCATATTGTACAATCAACTTAAACACAATTCCTGTATTAAATGTCACTAATACAAATAATAAAGCATATTATACAAATTTTTAAGCCCGAATGGGCAATGAGCCAAATGGGCTCGAGCCCGAATGGACACGGGGTCAAACGGGCTCGAGTCCGAACGGACATGAGCCAACGGGCTCGAGCCTGAACGGACATGAGCCAACGGGCTCGAGCCTGAACGGTCACGAGCTAAACGAAAATTTTAATATTCGTAAATTTATTATCAAAAAGAACATAATAAACTAAAATATGTTCACATATTTACAAACCAAGCAAACTACTAAATAAAAATATAAAATAAATAATAAATAAAATAATACAAACTAAACAAAATTTCATCAAACTTTTTCATAAAAAACTAATCAGTAAAGATATTGCTAAAAAACGTACAAATAAAATAAATTATTAACCGAAGAAATTAAATTACAAGGTGCCCGCAGCTGCATCGCGCGGGGACCCTGCTAGTGAAACATGATCCCCAAACAATTAAAATTAAGCATGCAACGGAAGCATATAAAATCAAATAAACAAACAATCGAAGAAATAAAGCAAATAAAACAACCACAATAACGAAAATCCTAAATGCATAAAAAGAAATAGTAGCAAATATCCAATGGCCAACAGAGGCCGAATCCTACGTTATACAGACCAAATTGTTCAAAACATACAACCATGGATAAATTGTTCAGAAATCATGACACAATCACAAATACATCACTGGGGAGGAGGACCAAAGCGGTAGTCATAACCATGAGGGAGATGTCCGGTGTACCCATAGGGTGGATAATCCTACTCACGTCCAGGGAATGGGTCAATCTGCAAACGAGGCTCGATGTGATCACGGGTCGATAGATGATGCATCTGACGGATCGTGTGATCGTACATCCAATCAAACCTCTAGTCAGTAGTGGCTCTCCAGGTATCCATCTGACCCATCCATGTCCCCTGATGAGCCTGCTAATCCCCCCGACTCATGTGCTGGTAGTAGTCTACAGAACCGACCTCATAATCCCCATACTGCTGCTGCTGGGGTGCACCCTCATCATCGTCTTCTTCATCATCATCACCAGGTGCAGCTGCTTCCCCAATAACATACCAAGCAAAAGACCCGTCCCCTAACTCCATCACAATGTTCATTTGATTAAAGGACTTGGCCTTCACCACCCTGCATTTACCACAATCACTCAAATAACCCATGATCTCAGGCACAAGAATCCCATAAGAACGGGCCAGGCACGTCACAAACATCCCCCCACAGATCTTATCCCCTTCCTTTTCCCCCACACCTCCCTTCATAGAGCTCGCCATCCAGAATGGGATGTTGCAGTACACATCCGGTGAGAAAATGGTGTACAGGTAGAAGAGGTCAGAAGCAGTGACGCGGTGGTTGGAGCTATGGCGCCCTGCTAAGCTGTAGGTGATACACCTGTGGACTAACCTAACCCTAGGATCCCTGATGAAGGTCGCTCCAGTAGTCGAGGTATACCCCCCCCCCCCATTCCCTATAATCGGCCAAAATGTAGCACACCTCAAATCATTCCTCGCTGTCTCACCACCTAACAGCCTACGGATAAATCCTCCCTGAGTCATCTTATGCTGACTGTACAAACCCAACCTCCAACCAAACTATGCGACTGAACAAGTCCTAAGCTCACCTCCTAACCTAAAGTAAATAGTAGTACCGCCCACATCATTTCTTGCCTTAGCCAAATCAAAACGAAAAGTAGAAAAGAATTCACGCACCATCTCATTATAAATTGTCTCCCGCACTCTAAACAACCTCTCCCATTGAGGACCGGTGAATGCATCAGTTTGGAAGCATTGGAGAAAGGTTTGCTCGAGGCCTTGATTCCTTAAGAAATTCCAATCAATCACTGCCCCACTATCAATCTGGTGGTAGAGCAATTCGGCGTATTTGGCCGTAGAGGCGTCATCATCAAACATACTCCAACTAAGGACCGTGTCACCCAAGTTCTTGCGTTGAGATCTTGAAGAACTCCCTCGGTTGTGTCGAGAACGCTTGCTCATTTTCCTGGAACAAAATGGGATGGAACGGAAGTGATTAGAATAAGAGTTTTAAGGAAGCTAGGCTGTCAGACCCTCCTGACGCCGTCAAACCATAAAGGTTGATACCGTCAGGTGTATCAAATACTTGAAAATGCAATTACAAGGGAAAAATCAAATTTCAAACTCTAAATCCCTGAGCCAAACACCCCTTTTGACAAAACCCATGGGTGGTGGATTAATAATTCGTGGGTTGAATATATTTTTTCTTGTGATCGGCTCACGAACCCTATAAATTACTACTACCCAATGCCTTAATTGTGGTCATACAACACCAATAAAAGGGCATTACGAGTTCTAGTAATGAATCCATTTTAGGGTTTCGGATAATGGGGCTTTTTAAAATCGATGGGTCCTAAGTATAATTGAACGAATGAGGATGAAGAAAAATTACTTACCACGTGGAGATTGGCGACGAGAGATGCAGGATTTGATCTTGAAGTTTCGATATGAGAGTATCAAGTGGATATGGTTTGTGAGGTATGTGGTGAAAGTTATGGAAAGGAGGTTAACATTGCTGAAAATGAGAGGTGACGGCGTCATGAGTAAATTCTGACGCCATCAGATACCCGGATCATGAGTACTTTGTGACAATTCTAATATGAGTCCCTGTACTTTTGTCAATAGCTTATCAAGGTCATAAACTATGATAGCCATTCTCGTTAGTGGAGTCCACCAGGTTCAAATGTTTTGCTACTGTCATGAGATGTGGTATGGTTTTGGATTGCTCTGGTTACAATCCTGTTCAGGTCACAATCTCCATATTGGTAAGCAATGGGTAAGGGAAGGAATTGTTCCATAGAAGCTTTTGAAGTGGAAGTGTGTTTGAGGTGCACCCTTTTCACACCGGGTTTAAAACCAAAGGAACGTTTTTTAGCTTTGTGCAAATTAGGAGCGTGACTTGCAAGCTTCCAACGAAGATGGTGTGAATTTGCGGGTTATTTTCTTCTTGAGGGGGCTCATGGAAGTAAGGGGAATTTGAAGGTGAATCACCTGGCGAGGTTTCTCCATTATCCCCTCTTTCACATATAACCATAGGGGTCGGGAGTTCAAAGCTTTTTTCGATTTTCCTTGGTGTGGATTTTTCCCTAATCTTCTCCTTAATTCTTGATATAAACTTATCACCCAAATCCATAAATGCATTTCTAGTGCTTTCCATGTGAGTTTCTAATTGTTGAATCTGCCTCTCCTGATTGTTCATAAAAGTTATCATTATCCCTTCGAACTCCTCTTATCGTGAAATTCAAGAAAAGTATGTTTACTAATTGCACAAACATGTCTATCGGGACTTACTTTGGTTTCAGCTACAGGCATTTTAGTTTTCATTAATTCCTTAACCTGCTTTTCGATGTTCTCCAATAACTGTAATTGGGTTGCATTAACGTAATTTAGACTCCCTTCTTCCAAGAACATTGGGTCCTCCCATCCTTCTTCTTCGTATTGTGCTAAGCCTTCAATAACCTCCTAGCACTTATCAATCCTAAGTCTGCTTAGTCTACCATTGGTCGCGTAATCTATGGCCCTTCTAGTTTGATGATTAACACCATCGTAAAAGATTTGGATTTGGAGCCAAGGATTAATGCCATGATGAGGGACTTTTCGGAGTAAGTCCTTGAAACGAGTCCATGCTTCATAGAGAGTTTCACCTTGACGTTGTTGGAACATCAAGACGTCATTTCTAAGCTTAGTAGTTCTCCCCGGTGGGAAAAATTGAGCAAGGAAACGAGTGGTGAGATCATCCCAAGAGGTGATGGATCCCGCGGGTAAACGCTCAAGCCATTGACTATCTTGGTCACGTATAGAGAATTGGAAGAGACGCAATCGGGTCGTCTCTCGAGTTTCAACATCAAGGTTTATGGAATCTACGATTTTGTGGAAATCCTTAAGATGTTGATTAGGATCTTCGGAACGAAGTCCATGGAATGCACATCCGCTTTGCACCAACCGGATAGTGTCGGATCACAAGGGAGACACATTGTCTCCTTGAGTGACCTCAATGGTGTTTCGATAGCCTTGGTGGTTAGGACGGGAGTACTCTCCTAAAGTTCGGGGTCTAGGAGGTTAGTTTGGTTGTGGTGGGTTTTTTGGGTGGTTTTGTTCTGGTGGGTTGAGGGGATCAAAGAGATTACCACCTTCCATGCTGGCGGATGGCAAAGGTTACGAACAAAAGAACGAAGAAAAAGATAGACTAAAGAAACCTAAAAAAATAAAAATCTTACTATAAAGGAATCTAGCAAGTAGACCTAATAAAAAGAAATTTTAACCTAGACAATAACTATTCCCCGGGCTGCGGCGCCAAAAACTTGATGCGTGGGATTGCGCCCTCGCAAAAGGTTTTACCTCTCAAGGGATCTTGAGAAGCTTGCAATCCCCACCAGACAGTGTACCTGACCGTTGTAGTATAGTATAGTGGCAAGTACCGGGGGATTGATCGTTCAACTCAAAGAATAGTGTTCGATAGGGTTAAAACTCAATTAAACTAGGTCTAGAGATGAGGGATAATTCTTTTTGTATTTTTATATTTTATGAAAAGCAAGTAAAAATCTCGGGTTTTGGAAGAAGGGGCGGAATTAGTTGCTAATCAACTAACCCGAATGCTACTACTTAAACTAATATGTAGGAAAATAAACTAGGGTTCTATGAGGGAAGTGAAGCGTATCTACCAATGATATATTACTCCTTGCTAGCTATCCAATTCTACCTATTGAATTGTCATACCTTGTTTTAATTAACGGTTTGTATTCCTTAATACAATTCGTGGGGCCGTGTACGATCTTCCCTAACTCTATAAGCTTCTACCTCTTCCTATGTCGAGCCGACTAGAAGCTCCTAACATGGCCTCCTTAGTAGTCACTTATGCATTAAATACAACCAATTAATCATAGTATACATCCGATTCATGTTTCTTAAGACATTCAAGCATGTCACCTATTGGAAGTCTGCCAGTTTTCTTAAGCCTAACATCGAAATCAATCAACCAAACAAGAGACAATAGGAAACAAGAATTATAAACTAAACCAATTAGACCTATCAAAGTGTCACACCCTAATTGATGAAGATAGACACAAACATCAAAAAGGAATCAATAATATCTAATCAATTATAAACAAGTTTCACATAATCATAAGTAGACACAAGGTGAATTAGCAACGCATACTCAATGAAGAGCAATCAACAATAATAATGAAAGACATGATTGAGATGGAATCAACAAACCAATAAAAGATGTTTTTAGAGTGATTGAAATCCTCTAAGTTGTTGGAAAAACACCTACCTAAACCCTAGAATCGGCCTTAGGGTTTAGGGCTTTCAAATAATGAAGTTATGATGTTGTATTTATAGGCTATTTTTAGCCTGGCCCGATCTGACGGCGTTAGTCCTAAGGAATGATAGCGTCATGACCATTTTTTCACCAAATCGAAGAATTTTTCGTCCTGGTCATTTCCTTTTTTGAATCGCTCAAATCTGAGTTCGTATGCAAAAGTTATGGCCAAAACCGTGTCAGCTACTCCGCGCATAAGTTGTGATTGCTTTGGTCAACATGTGATGGTTTTATTAAGATTTCTTTGTCGTTCTGACGTCGTCACTCTATGGCTTCTGACGTCGCCGTCACTCTCAAAGTCTTCTGGGCCGTCTATTGTTAAGTTAATATGTGACGGCCTTGATGTTTTATAACGTAACGTTGTCGCGTGTAATCTTCCCATTTTTTTTTCTGGCGCATCAAGTGTAAAGCAAATATCCACCTCATGATCAACCTGTGACGGTGTCACCTTGTGAACTTGACGCCGTCAGGTACTGTTTCCAGATTGGATTCTTGACTTTCTCGTTTTATTCATTCTTGAGCATAAAAACGTCCAAAAAGCTCCAAAATGTTTCCTTTTCCAGATTTTCTCTCCAAAGTACCTAAAATGACAAAAGGAACGATTTAAGGCAATATTTGATCAAATAATCACGATTTAGGGCTTAAATGACCCCTTAAAAGCGGTACACTTTTCGCTTCATCACTAATCTATTTCATTGTTTTGGATAAGTTTTGATCTTTGTATTAGAGTTTTGGGTTTTTTTAAACAACATGAGTTAACTTAATGATCTATTGATCTTGAATGGGCCAAATGAAAACATAGCTTATACTGCTTTAGCAATTAGTAATAGTTAACCAAAATAAAAAATAGTACTCCAATAGTTAACAATTACATTATTATGAATGAAATTCAAATTCTAAAGATAATAGAATAACAGCTGGTCTTCTGAAACAAACACAATCTGACCCAGTAGACCTGAACTCGTTTTTGACCGCTTGCCCAACCCGATTGTTTCCTCCTATGTTTGCTGTTGATTCTCATTTAATGTATTTTACTGGTTATGATATCTGAAAGGAAGCAGAAGAAGATACTTGGACTTCTTACGACTCAGGCAATCCCATACACGATCTCACCCAACCCGATACAGCCCATCTATTTGTCCACTTCTATTTTTTCATACAAAAATCTGTTAGATAGAATAAGGTACGATACTGAACAAGATTGGGGTATATCTTGATTATAGTATACATAGGAATCATAATATTGCACAAATCAATAAAAGAGATACAAATATCCCAATGTCTACACTTTTTAAACTTATGGTTCAACAATGAAACTTCTGAAGTTTTTTTCAAGAGAGCTTTATGCAAATGATAAAAAAAAATCTCAGAATTTATATTGCTAAGTGATGCGTGGGTTTGCAACCTTGCAAAAGGTTTTACTTCTTAAGGGATCTTTAGAAGCTTGTAATCCCCACCAGGCAGTATACCTGACCGATGTAGTATAGTGTAGTGGTAAGTACGGGGGATTGATCGTTCTCCACAGGTAATAGTGTTCGCTAGGATTAAAACTTAATTAAACTAGGTCTAGAGGTGAGAGATGATTATTTTTGTATTTTTATAGTTTTATGAAAAGCAAGTAAAATTCTCGGGTTTTGGAAGAGTGGGCGGAATTAGTTGCTAGTCAACTAACCCAAATAACTACAAATGCAATAAAATAAAATAACAAGAAAATAAATGTGGAGAAAAACAATAATGAGAGAAACGTGTTTACTTAGATTTCACTACTCCCTAGCTATCTTTTACTAGTTGATTAGTTTGTTACAATTGCTTGGATGACGGGTTATATTCCTTAATACCATTCGTAGGGCCGCGTACGATCTTCCCTAACTCTATAAGTTTCTACCTCCTCCTATGTCGAGCAGACAACTAGCTCCTAACATGGCCTCCTTAGTAGTCACTTATGCATTAAATATAACCAATTAATCGTAGTACACATCCGATTCATGTTTCTTAAGACGTTCAAGCATGTTACCAATTAGAAGTCTGCCAGTTTTCTTAAGCCTAACATCGATATCATTCGTCCAATACAATTAATAACAAACAACCAACCAATAATCAATAGCTAGGTTTCATTACATCTAAGCAAACACAAAGAAAACCTAGCCTAGCATGTTAAAGTAAAGACAAGCATAAGATAGAATCAAACAACACATAGACATATTGAATGATTATTGGAAGACTTATCTTTATTGAAATATGGATGATAAAAGGGTGAAAAACCCTGCAAAATTCGACCTAGGGTTTCTTCAAAACTACCTCTAAAGTTCTCCCTAAAATTCTCCTCTTTTACAAATGAAAATTAGAAAACTATATATAGATTTTGAGGTCTGACGGCGTCACGTTATAATCCTGACGCTGTCAACTCGCCGCCAAAGAAATCCACGGATTTCCTAGATCCATATCTGACGCCGTCTCTTGTAAATCAACTCATGGCCGTCTCTTACAATTTGTACGTGACGGCCTTGGTGACGCCGTCACGCTTTAAATCCCAAATTCCATTCTGGTGCGTCTTGTGTAACTTTTTTATCCATCTCTTTGCCATAACGTGACGCCATCACATGCAATACGTGACGCCATCAGGTACTATTTCCAGTTTGATTTGGAAACTTTGCTGTTTTCTTCACTTTTCACTTAAAAAATGTCCAAAATGCTTCCTTTTCCAGATTTCATCTCCAAAGTACCTAAAATGACAAAAGGAACGATTTTGGGCAATATTTGATCAAATAATCTCGAATTAGGGCTTAAATGACCCCCTTAAAGCGTAACACTTTTCGCCTTATCAAATACCCTTACACTTGAGATTTGCTTGTCCTCAAGCAAATGCGCTTTTATTCTAATCAAAATACAAGCTAGGGGTCATTTAACATTAATATAAAAGTAATTACAACAAATAATCGTTCCACTTCAACCAAAACAAGCACGGAATGTTTAGATACTCACATCTCTCGGGTGTAATAAAAGTATATATCACAAATGAAAATGGAAAATATCTCTCACTACCTGTTATAGCAAATAAATTACCATAGGCTTGGGAAAGGATCGAACCTCCACCACTTGGCGTAAGCACCTAGGATAAACTATCAAAGAGGTCTTTTAAAAGGGTTGTAACGTGAGATGTAGGGATATGATAAACACGGTTTTGTTGGATAAAGGCAATCCTTTACTGGTGGCGAGTTAATCATCTTGGTCAATTATATGTACAATGTGGCGTTGCTAAGTCAAGACTCGACTCGACTTAAGCTAATCAAAACTACAAAAACATAAAAAGAAACATAGAAGGAAATGGGATGGTAGTCCGTATTTTTTTTTTTTCTATTTTTTTTCATACACTTTTACCCTACTATCCAAAATAATACATCATAGGGGATTTACATTCCCCTTACACTTGAATTTTTACATACTTTATAGTCAACTATTCTAATGACTCGAATTAAGATAATCAAAACACGTGGAGTACTTTTCAATATTAACGCACATATGGGGGTAATAATTGATGTCTTCCCCAATACTCCATAACAATAGTACTTTACCCATGAGTCCCAATCGTCCCAAAACAATATGTAGAAGATATGACTCGACTTAGTAACCATGTAATCAATTAGACAATTAACTAAGGGTTTAAACAAATAACAATAATGCACTAAAGATGAGTGCATACAAGGAAGGCTAAGGCGATTTGGGTGTACATTTGGGGTGAATTGTAAACAAATTCTATCTTTAAGTAAAATGCTTAAAGTTAGAAACAAAAAAGATAGGCTCGGAGGAGTGTACTAAGGGTATCGTGTACTAAAAATGGGTACAACGCAAAGGTGTGGGAAAAATTAATTGACTTAACTAGTCAATTATATTGACTTTATTGGTCAAATAATTATGGTATGGGTTTAACACAAGGGTTATCCTAATGTCTCTTATCATGTAGTAAATCCTACTACACGAATGTATTCTCACATGTGGTCTCGGAATGCATTACTAAAACAAGTTCTAGAATCTAAATGCTACCAGTACACTCATAAGCACCAACAATGAATGCTTTTTCCTAACAAATCTAAAGGCGAACCTCACATATCTGGGTGAAATTTTTTTTTTGAGTGATACGGTTTTTGTGCTAGTCATACAACTCCTATCCATGAGACGCTCATTAAGGCTAAAGCTTCACTCCTAACTGTTGTAAAAAATTTTAAATTTGGCGCTAAAATTGCCCTAACAAGTATTTCTCTTAGTTTTATTACATACCTACTATTGAATAAAACAAACATCAAGAGCAATTGTATTTTCTAAGGTATCATCATTTACCCTCCCCTTACACTTAAGCTGAACATTGTCCCTAATGTTCAATAAAAAGGATGTAAAAGTAATGAAGGTAAAAGAATGAAACAAATACTCCCCGGATTCGTTCGGTGTAGATAAAGCGTTAACAAGGTTAGATCCTCCCCCAAGAAAATGAATGTTGAAAGCTTCCCTCTAGAAATATAAATCATCTTCTTGTCCAATATAACCTGTTAAACCTGAGAAAACAACCATGGCAAACCTCGCGTAAAATCGGTGGCAATTTCTATATATATTAAAAATCCTAGAAAGCAAATTAAGATATAATGCTTGTGGAATGAATATTTGCAGATTTCCTGGAGTTTATAAAACTAAAGAATTAACAAAAACTTTATGACTCCGATAGAAAAACAAAACTCGCAAAATTTTTTCAGAATTTTGCACCTGACGCCATCTGGTTATAAGCCTGACGCCGTCAGAGTGCTCTGTTAGAAATCTTATGCTAAGTTTCCAAAAAATTTCTGGAAAAACTTATGCCTTAATTCCTGGAAATCCTGCAAAATATCATTATGACTCGATACAAACATTTGACTCAAACAAATACTAATATGCATATTTGTTTAATATTGTTGTGATTCATGTTCAATCTCGTTCTTTAGAAACAAATTTAGATTTTCCTTACACTTATCTTTTGCAAAATACCTTTATATGTAATTAAGACAAAGTTAAAAACAAAATAAAGTATTTTCACAATTTATTTTAAAACATGAACCATAAATAATAAAAATAAAACATACATACGGAAACAAATAAAATCAAACAACAAACAAACAAATAAAACTTGGGTTGCCTCCCAAGAAGCGTTTTTCTTTATTTACGAGTCTTGTAGCTAGACTCAAGGTCACGGGCTATCCTATATGAGTGATTTCCTCATCGAGGACATCTTTAGGATCAAACTTAGGCTTTAATTTCCTGTCAGTACGCTTAGTACGGTATGACTTTTCAAACTTTTCTCCATCCGGATCATATAGGATCATCTTCATATGCCATGATCCGTCACCTTCCTTAGGTGGCTTGTCCCAATTCCATTTACATTTATCACCTTCCCTTTTCCATTTGTTCTTCCCTAAGTTGATAGGCATCACTCCTAGGAATTCAATCATTTTCCTAAAGACTAAGGGATCCTCAAAGGGGTTTAGTTCTTCATCCCTAGCTATGAGTTGCTCCATCGAATGTGTTCGGTTTATGAACTCCTCCTCTAAATAAAATGGGCGTTGAGGTCCTATGAAGTCTCTATTAACCCAAGGTCCGTATCTAGATGGTCTCCTATTCAAATCTACCCAATGAGGTGTAGGTTCTTCATTAGTATCATAGGCATGTTTCTTAACATCATAGACCGACCAAGTTTCTCCTTCTCCTACCGCTATTCTATATTCCTTACAATCAATCATCCCACTTGCGGTAGCTAAAAATCCTCTTCCTATTAACAAAGGGCATGTAGTATCACTAACCATATCAAGGATGTGGAAATCAGCTAACATTGTCAACCTGCCTATATGCACTAATACATCCTTCACTACCCAAACCGGATATGCTACACTTCTATCCGTAAGACCTATGATTACCTCCGTTTCTTCTAATTTTCCTGGCTTAAGAGTGGTGTAAAGAGATAACGGAAGCAAATTTAAGCTTTACCCAAGATCGGCTAACGTGTCAAAAGCCTCAGAATTTCTGATCTTACAAGGTAAAGCAAATATGCCTAGATCAACTAATTTTTTAGGCAACTTGTTTTGAACGAAGGCAGTCCCATTTTTACCCAACTTAAGTTTCTCCTCATATTTCTCTAAAAGGGCATTGTAGTAGGGAGCTCGAGCTAACACATCAATAACCGGACGTTCAAAGTGGAGTTACTTGAATTCTTCGTCAAGGTTTTGTGTAGGAGGTGTTTCAAATATGCTATTGACCAGTTTAATATTAGGTGTTTTATTCAATTGGTAATTTTTAAGAATTTGGGTTTGCTCGAAACACGTGCTCATGGCATTGACCGAATAGTATTGTGGACAAGAAGTAGGAGACGAAACTGATGATATGGCATTAACGTTTAGTTTCGGATTCTTGACCGTGTTACTTGGGAGTGCTCCCATTTCTCGGTCATTGAGAACTTTACACAATGTGTCAGTCTTATTAGTCATCTCACTTTGTTTTTGTTTGAAATCGGCTTCAAACTTTGCTAAACAAGCTTCTTGAGATGCCATAAATTTAGACATCAATCCTTCAAAATTATTGGTACTACCATAGTTGTTGGAAGGATTGTTGTTGAAAGTACGATAAGGGCGTGGACCGTTTAATTGGAAACGATTAGGTGGATTGGAAGAATTGTTTTGGGGAATGTTTTGGTTTTGTTTCCACCTAAGGTTCGGGTGATTTCTCCAAGAAGGATTGTATGAATCACCATAAGGGTTTGGCTTGGGTTTGAAAGTGTACCACTTGTCTCCCGCTCCGTCGGTACTAGAGGATGCGTAATTCGCGAAAGCTTGTTCGGGGAGTTCCATGCAATCATGAGTGTCGTTTGGACCACTACATAATTCGCACGAAGAAGAGATTTTGTTCACTTGGCTTGAAGGTTTAGGAGCCTCATAAGATTTTATGAGAAACTTGACTTGGTCTTCAAGTTCCATGATCCTACGGTTGGGAGTGCTTGAATTGTTCGAAGGCAAAGATATTGCATTGACCGTTTTGTTCAAATCACGGGGATCATTCCAACTTTCATTGTCATAGAGAGCAAGATCTTCTGTGAATTCCCATGATTCTTCCGCACTTCGATCACGTAGCCTACCACCGGCCGCTTGGTCAATGGTTTGCCTCGTGGAGAGATTGATGTGGTCATAGAAGATTTGGACTTGAAGCCAAAGATCTATGCCATGATGAAGGACTTTTTGGAGTAAGTCCTTGAAACGAGTCCATGCTTCATAGAGAGTTTCACCTTGACATTGGTGGAACATCAAAATGTCATTTCTTAGCTTAGTGGTTCTCCCTGGTGGGAAAAATTGAGCAAGGAAACGAGTGGTGAGATCATCCCAAGGGGTGATGAATCCCGCGGGTAAACGCTCAAGCCATTGACTAGCTTGGTCACGAAGAGAGAATTGGAAGAGACGCAATCGGGTCTCGAGTTTCAACATCAAGGTCTATCGAATCTACGATTTTGAGGAAATCCTTGAGATGTTGATTAGGATCTTCGAAATGAAGTCCATGGAACGCACATCCGCTTTGCACCAACCGGATGGTGTCAGATCGAAAGGGAGACACATTGGCTTCTTGAGTGAGCTCAATGGTGTTTCGATAGCCTTGATGGCTAGGACGGGAGTACTCTCCTAAAGTGTAGGGTCTAGGCGGGTGGTTTGGTTGTGGTGGGTTGATGGGATCAAAGATATTACCACCTTCCATGATGGCGGATGGTAATGGTTACGAACAAAGGAACAAAGAAATAAGATAGACTAAAGAAAACCTATAAAAATAAAAACAAAAATCTTACTAGAATGGAATCTAGCAAGTAGACCTTATAAAAATAAATTTCAACATAAACAATAACTATACCCCGGCAGCGGCGCCAAAAACTTGATGAGTGGTTTTGCAACCTTGCAAAAGGTTTTACTTCTCAAGGGATCTTGAGAAGCTTGCAATCCCCACCAGGCAGTTTACCTGACCGATGTAGTATAGTGTAGTGGTAAGTACGGGGGATTGATCGTTCTCCACAGGCAATAGTGTTCGCTAGGATTAAAACTTAATTAAACTAGGTCTAGAGGAGAGAGATGATTATTTTTGTATTTTTATAGTTTTATGAAAAGCAAGTAAAATTTTCGGGTTTCGGAAGACTGGGCGGAATTAGTTGCTAGTCAACTAACCCAAATAACTACAAATGCAATAAAATAAAAGAACAAGAAAATAAATGTGGAGAAAAACAATAATGAGAGAAACATGTTTACTTAGATTTCACTACTTCTTAGCTATCTTTTACTAGTTGATTAGTTTGTTACAATTGCTTGGAAGATGGGTTATATTCCTTAATACCATTCATAGGGCCGTGTACGATCTTCCCTAACTCTATAAGTTTCTACCTCTTCCTATGTCAAGCCGACAACTAGCTCCTAACATAGCCTCCTTAGTAGTCACTTATGCATTAAATATAACCAGTTAATCGTAGTATACATCCAATTCATGTTTCTTAAGACATTCAAGCATGTTACCAATTGGAAGTCTGCCAGTTTTCTTAAGCCTAACATCAATATCATTCATCTAATACAATTAATAACAAACAACCAACCAATAATCAATAGCTAGGTTTCATTACATCTAAGCAAACACAAAGAAAACCTAGCCTAGCATGTTAAAGTAAAGACAAGCATAAGATAGAATCAAACAACACATAGACATATTGAATGATTATTGGAAGACTTATCTTTATTGAAACATGGATTATAAAAGGGTGAAAAACCCTGTAAAATTTGAACTAGGGTTTCTTCAAAACTACATCTAAAGTTCTCCCCAAAATTCTCCTCTTTTACAAATTAAAATTAGAAAACTATATATAAATTTTGAGGTCTGACGGCGTCACGTTATAATCCTGATGTTATCAACTCGCCGCCAAAGAAATCCATGGATTGCCTAGATCCAGATCTGACGCCGTCTCTTGTAAATCAACTCATGGCCGTCTCTTGTAATTTGTACATGACGGCCTTGGTGACGCCGTCACGCTTTAAATCCCAAATTCCATTCTGGTGCATCTTGTGTAACTTTTTTATCTATCTCTTTGCCATAACGTGACGCCGTCAGGTACTATTTCCAGCTTGATTTGAAAACTTTGCCGTTTTCTTCACTTTTCTCTCCAAAAACGTCTAAAATGCTTCCTTTTCCAGATTTCATCTCCAAAGTACCTAAAATGACAAAAGGAACGATTTTGGGCAATATTTGATCAAATAATCTCGAATTAGGGCTTAAATGATCCCCTAAAAGCGTAACACTTTTCGCCTTATCACTAAGTTCATTTCAAGCAACTTAACTATTTGTAGAATGCTAAACATATTCTTTTCTTGATCTTATATGCTTCAGGATATGTGGATAAGGTGCGTATGAAGGCTAAAGTGGCGAAGGCTCCGATATGCTTCAGGATACAAATATCCCAATGTCGTCTAAAGGTTGAAAGTTCCTCAACTCATACTGGAGGGTCAATCACATGTCATGAGCATGCAAAAAAAACTTGCAAGTATGTTATTAACTACTGTTGTATGTTTAATAGTGCTATATAGGGGTTTTAGTAGGGTCGGGTTGACACGACCCAACCCGAACCTGATAAGGCATATAGAGTCGGGTTAAAAAAAATTATCGGGTTGTGAGGCCCGAACCTGGTAACCTGACTATGTGATTAGGTTGTTTAAGGGTTATATTATATATGTAATCGGGTCAACCCGATAAGACCCGAAAATCAATATCAATCCTTTAAATAATAATCTAAAAGCCGACAAGACTCAACAATTGCATAGGAAGTTTAATTTACTAATAGTCCATTACTTCCTGATAGTATCAGTAACAATAAAGACTCAAATCTGTTGATCCATTCTAACGTAACGCACTCAAATCTGTGGACCCTTGCTACTGTGACTTGGACGCCTAGTGTTTCTTAGTTGCCTATTGGAATTTTTATTGGATATGTTGTGCACTGTCTTTCGATGTGCAATAGGTTTCAGCAATATATGAATGAGTGTTTCGCTTTTTTGTCTACTGTCTTTGAAAGCTTGTGAAGTAGTGAGTATTATGTGTTACACTTACAGTTCATGTGTGAATGGTATATGGTATCCTCCATTCCACATTCTTACTAAGGATTAAAATAGCATACTCCACTCTATAAAATATGACAGTGGAAAAACGAAAGTTAGCTTTATACTTGTAGGAATATGATACTATAGAAAAAGTTCCCTAACAAGTGCTACATTCTGTTGTATGGCTATGGCAAAATACTATATTCTTGTAGTATACTTCGATAAATTATGAAAATTTTCGTATATATAGCTATGAGTGCAGCAAATAAGTTGCATACCTTTGCAGCCAACATATCCCCCATCTATACTAGAGTAGTGAAGATCAAAGTGTACAATGGGAGCCACATGAACATCTGTAGGACACTCTAATTCATAAGCTCGTTTGGTATGGTTTGTATAGATCGAAATATAAGTAAGAAAAACTAGAGAGATGTTAGAGAGAGAAAGTAAGTTGGGAACCTTGAGAGAAAAACATGAAATATTAGATTGCAAATGAAGGTCCAACCCTCTCCCTTGGTGGGAGAGGGGTATTTATACAAAGAAAAGAAAACGCCCACACCCGGGCTATGGATCAGGCATACAGTGGGTAAAGACCCGTCCTTCTTCCACGATATTACTTAAACTAATACTAACTAATAAATAAACTAACTACGAGCTAACTTAATGCTATTACATCATTTAGGTGACCGAGTCTTTTATAGGAATATTTGTATTCCTAGCAATCTCCCCCTAAGCGAGGTCACCTTTGAAAATTAAGCTCTATGATCTTCAAGCATTCTTTAGACTTTGTAGCTCGTAGGTTCTGATTCTTCACTTTTGAGCTCACTTTGTTCAACAAGCAATGATATTGTGATTTGTGTTCCTTTGGAATGTGTGATCTTTGAGCTTCTTTGAGATCATCAGCCACAGTAAATCTCCAAGCTCATCCTTAGTCGTATTGCCTTTATGTGATGTAGTGACATTAGGACCGTCATGCTCACACTCTTCTAGATTAGGAGACTTTTCATCAGAGTTGCGGAGGCGTTGTTGTTAGTCTCTTTAACATTCATTGTTGCAAGTCTCTACACAGATATGATCTTCATTTAGAATGAGTAGGCAGTGTGAGCATGAGGTATGGAATGACACGATTCAGCTGGAGTTGGGTATCACCATAGCCATCTTTATATGTTCCTGAAATAAAACAGTTAGCAATAAAGATAGAGAATGAATATGGCTTTGTCATTCATTCTGCGAGGACAGACTACCTTCCGGTTCTGTGAAAACCGACCTGTGATCAGGTAGAGATTCTGTTAAAGACTCTCCTTGACAGGAATTTCCAGCTTGTAGTAATGAATCTTCCAAAGAATCCACTTCGGAATCTTCGTACTAAGCATGTTCTTATACCGAAACGTCTCAAAGCAGATAGCACGATAGAGTGAATCGGTGAATTGATATTCACTGATTGATGAGAAATTGATTTATAGAAATCACTCGCGTGTCATATAATAAACATTTTTGAGACACGACAAGAGTTTTATACTTTGAATCACATTTCCATCAAAAATACTTTTTTTTGAAAGTTTATACACAATCAATGTGCTTGAAAATAAGTTTGTGAGCACATTGAAAGGTTTTTGCAAAAGTATTCGTCAATCCATTTCCTGGAACAAGTTTGATTCATTGTTGAATCACACCATCGTTGCTTTCCAGTTGTCACTTGATCATTGATCCAAGATGGATCTCACATGTCACCTACCAAGAGCTTGAGAGATGTTCGCTCTAGAAGGATTTCCATCTTCATTGTAAATATTTTCATATCACTCGGATGTTCTGGCAATACCTCAAGGATAATGCGTAGGACTCTAAATATTTTACCTTACTTTCCACAATGTGTGAAACAGTAAGTATATTGGAAGTGTGTCCTAGTGAGATTTATGGATGATCTCTTTGGTTCTAGACTCAATAGTGCGTTTTGATCCGCTCCTGGAGACTGGAGAGGCGTATCCTGTTTTAGGTATCAACATAGCTAGCAATGAGCGGTCGATACATTACACAGGGTTCCCTGTGAGAATGAAACAAGCTCTTTTAAGAGAACTTGAGTGGTTGGGAATGTTTAGTGCAGTGCGTCACTGGGTCCATGACGTCTTGTCTTCAATACCAGTGTTACCTTAGTAACTGCCAGTAGCTTATGAATTGAACCCGGTTTCTACCCTAAGGTTGAATATATGGAGGGCTATTTCTTTTCACCCTTTCTCATTTCATTTCTTTTTCATTCTTCAACCCCTTCAGTGCTTACCGAGACTTCATCACTAGAACCTTGTTGGGTTTGTTCCAGTCCTAGCTCTATCTCAGTCGGCACTCTTCCCTTTCTCATTTTTCTCCTTTTTTTAATCATTCATATGGACTTCTACTCTATCTAGAGGATTGTCCCTGGGAAGATCCTTCCGGTTCTAGTGGATCATGGGAATACATACCTAACCTTATCAACCTTATAACTCCATGCATGAAGATAAATGGTCGGTCTTTGGAATTACTTCCACAAACGCCTTTTGCTCCCCCTTAATATGAGCATCGGTATTCAAAAGAGGTTGGCACATATGTGGGAGCCTATTATTGAGTCTAAAAGATCACATTTGATTATCAGATTTCATATTTAAATCACATTCTCTCCCCCGATCAAAAATTTCAAACCTTTTGAGATTTTGGATCTCAATTGATTTAAATAAGTTAGAAACGTTTAGGAGAGAAATGCGGTCTGTTTTAATATTTTCTGATAAAAAGGAACCTTTTTTCTTGCTCCCCCTCAATCTGTGAGGGGGGTTGTTATGTGTCAAATTTGATGAGTTTACAAAAGATTTGAAGTTTTAACGAAAACTCTTTGAATATTTCTCATTCTGACACATAACCATTACAAAATGTATTATTGCAAGGTTTTTGTACAAAGTGTGGAGAGTTTTGATGATACATAAAATTTTCAGAAATCACTCTCCCCCTCAATCAATGACGGATGTGAAAACTTAAATAAGTGATGTCATTGATTGAGTGAAAAATTTTATCAAAATTTGAGTTCAAATTGATTTCCAGACAAAATCTCGTGGTACCATCAAGTTTTTCCCAAATACTTTCCAGAAGAATCATGGAAAGAAAAGCATTTGTGATAAAAAGAAGATTTCTCTTATTTATCAAGAAATAATGCACTGAAGCGTACATTAGATCGAGGAAACATGGATATAAAGTAATCCATGCCCAGGTGAACTTCACCCAGTAAAAGGAACAACCGTCTTTTTGGTGACGTGTTATCCCCATTTTGTAAAACGGGTTGCCGTCTGAAGTAATAGCAAGCCATAGTTTTGATGTCCGGGTTGCAGCCTGAAATGACTGCAAGCCATTTAGGCATGTTTTGAAAACATTTTGAACTTCTGTTCGAACTTCATTTAAAGACCCGTGTCATTATTGAATGACATTTCTAGGACCGTAAATGTTATCGATGCTAGAAGACATGCCTTAAAAAACTATTTTTAGTATTTTCCATTTTTTTTTAAATACTTTTTGAAGATTTTATATGCCTATTTACATTTTAGTATAATATATGTACAAAGGATACTAATCAGTTTAAGAAGATGTTGACATGAGTACCACAATGAAAGTATCGTTCAGCTCGTTGTAGAAGTTAGTAGTCAACATCTCTTAAACTTTCACCACCAAAGCTTTCGAGGCTCCTGAATACTCGTCTAAAGTTGTAGATGCCATGATATAATTTTAAACGGGATTTTACAACTCTTGTGACTTAAACCGAGAGATCGATTCCTTCCCGGGATTTTACTAAAGTCAACAAAAGAAACCGAAAGATGTAATATGCGAGTTAGACTTAGAGAGAGATCTTGGATTAGTGACAATTTGCATTAAGTGTCAAGTCGCGACAAGTCAAGTTACAATAGATCCGATCATAATAAGTCAAGTCGTAAAGATTAACTCACAACGTCAAATTACAGTCAGACTAATCAGAACGACTTAAGTCACAACAATTCACCAAATACAAGTAGTTAACAAATCACTAGAATCTCACAACTGAGTTAATCGCTAGACACCACCAAATCGCTGAGTTTTAGCCTCCTCAATGTGAAGCTTTGGTAGCTTCCCCCCAAACCGACAATCATCTTCATGAGACCACTTCCTCAAGTAGTTTAAGTGATGCAAAAAGTCTCATTGTATGACGCTCAAAGACCCAAAGAAAATGATAGCATTGAAGTAACAAGGTGAACCACGGATCATCTCTGCAGTTATCAATCCCGGAATGTATGATGAAGCCCGATCACATGACCCTGTTGTACATCCCCAATATACACATTACTTTATGGTTTGGTGCAGTTTTCTATTAGGGGGAACAAGATATCAACATCTTCATTTCACCAAACGCTTTCCAATTATCTTACATATACCAACACAATCCATATTTTACGCATGTATCCAACACAAGAAGAAACGATGACACCAAAGTAACAGGTTGAAGCACTGACCCTCTCTGCGGATATCAACTCCGGAGTAAATGATTAAGCCAGGTCATGTGAACCTGTTGTGCGCCCCTGATGTACACTTATCTCTCCCTTGATAGTTGCGATCTCATCGGAATCAGCATAACATTGTGTACATGAAGCATTAACGAAAAGCACTTTACCATAAATCATATCAGCACGTATGAAGATGTCGATAAGCAATATCATCTCATGCTCCAAATAATCTTCTCATATTTCATCCCACTGAAAGCTGACGTAATACGTACCACAAGTATCAGGAGACCACTTCCCCCACATAGTTGGAATGATACACCAAACGCCACGAGTTAAAACACTGAGTGTCTCTGCGGTTATGACATTTGTCTTCCCATGATAACTTCAATTAAGAAGTATTAAGTTCATCACGTGTACTCGATATGCATTCAGATGTATGTCTCCTTCCCCCTTGCTGGTTTTGATACTTCAGAATCAGCAACACAATTTACGCACACGTACTTGAAATCTTGTGAGAAGAGCTAAAATGGAATAAATGGATCTGGTGAGAATCAACTGCTACAAAAACTCTCTCTGACTATCTTAACCAACCCTTATATAGGCTATTTGAAGTGACCACTGATGAAGTAAACCCGATATACCAAACTTGAAACTGAAGTAGAATTTCCCAAATCCGTTACTTAAGCTTGCAATGTTGTTTATTAAAGAACGATGTAGAAGAAACCCTCTAAGTACCCTAGACACTTTCCAAAGTGCCAAAATAGGTACAACACCTCTTGAGACTATCCACATCCACATTTGCATGTGACACTGAGCACTACAATGTAACTCCTTGAAGTGATAGCTATAACCCGTAAGTACTACAATGTAACTCCTTCCATCGGGTATAACTAGATAATCCAAGTCCCAATCATAAAATTTAAGAGTTCACGCAAGTCATCAATCGATACATGAAGTTTCGATGACAAAATAAGTAGACACCTTTGTAAGTAGACACCTTTGATGATCAGTTGATGGACTTGATGATCAGTTGATGGACTAGGTTATATGTTGTTTAGTTGTGATCTTGGTTCGGTTGATGCAAGTTTGGCCTCGAAAATTTGGTCTAAAAACTTAAAACCTCAATAACTTCACTCTGGAGCATTTTTGGGCCTCGAAACTTCGCCTGAATTGTTTTGACAAGTATTTCACTGAAAAAGGAGTTACGCTTTAAAAGTTATGGCCATTTGAAGTTTTGACGTAAAAAGTCAACTTTGGTCAAACTGCAACTTTAGCAAATCGCTAAAGAGAGGTAATCACTAGCTGGAGCTAATCGTAGAAGAGAGCAAATCGCTGAAACTAATCGCTAGAGTTAATCGCTAGAGTTAATCGCTAGAGTTAAACGTTAGTTGGAGCAAACCGCTATCTTCAGGTAATCGCTATCTGAGTTAATCGTTGAAAGTAGCAAACCGCAGGATGAGGTAATCGCTATCCTTAGCAAAACACAAACCAGAGTTAACCGCAGGAACAAACCGCTAACACTAACCGCTAGATCAAACCGCTAAGCACAAAAGTCCAAACCTGTCGCTATCTAGCGTTTTGTCTGTATGTCCCAACTAAGTAAACGCTAACAAGCAAACCGCTAGATTAAGTAGCAAACCGCTACGAAGAAACAAAACAGAATAGCAAAGCGCTACCAAGCATTCGACTCAAAATCAATCACAACTTCAAACTAACGTATGATATAGCTTATCCAACTGAAAAACTAAGTAGTTCTAACACCACTAATCACAAAAGTACACCCATAACACATCATATATCACAAACAAGATCAAACCAAGATGTTTTTCAAGAAAACTCTTCTAACTAATAAAAACCACAAAAACCACACCAAATCCGAATATCCAAGGCCCTAAGATGAAACCATGGCTCTTGATACCAATTGTAGGACACTCTAATTCATAAGCTCGTTTGGTATGGTTTGTATGGATCAAAATATAAGTAAGAAAAACTAGAGAGATGTTAGAGAGAGAAAGTAAGTTGGGAACCTTGAGAGAAAAACATGAAATATTAGATTGCAAATGAAGGTCCAACCCTCTCCCTTGGTGGGAGAGGGGTATTTATACAAAGAAAAGAAAACGCCCACACCCGGGCTGTGGATCAGGCATACAGTGGGTAAAGACCCGTCCTTCTTCCATGGTGTTACTTAAAATAATACTAACTAATAAATAAACTAACTACGAGCTAACCTAATGCTATTACATCATTTAGGTGACCGAGTCTTTTATAGGAATATTTGTATTCCTAACAACTTCTTATTACCTGTTGCATGCCATCACGTGAGCTCATGATTACTAAAATGTATGTAAACCTAATTAAGTTTTAAGGTAATAGTACTGAACAAAAGTTGCTAATCTGTACATTGAACGGCACTTGATAAGGCTTGAAAAGTTTTTGATAGTGACTATTTTGTCAAGATGCTGCAATTTAGCATGACATTTATGTGAGAGAATTGTTGTAAACAATAACTAATTTGAAGGTTCTGGGTAGATACATACTTAGCTATTTATGGGGAAGTCATATATTAGTAAAATTATAGAATCCATTGTGTATATGCAGATAAACAAAGGTCAAATTTTAGAATATCAGTAAACTGCATAAATTGCCACCTTCTTTATTGTATGATTGTTGTATATACTACTACATCTTTATTTTTTCATTTTTCCGATCAAAGAATTGCTTGTTGTATCCGAAAATTTCTGTTAATCTTTTTTTTTAATTCATGTAGGAATCTGTATACAAGTGTCCACCTATCTGATCTGAGCTAATTTTGCATACTCGTCCCAAATATCATGACATGCATACTTTTACTAATGAGAGGTAAAAAACAATCAATCTAAGTCCCGATTTCTAGATTATATCTCATGATTAAATGTACACATTTATAGGAGAACATGTTGCTTCTAAGGCAAGAAAAGGGGATTAATTCAGAATCTACAGAAGCTCAGGTTGATGAATCAACACTTTATCTAGAGGCAGCAGGTGGTGCAAAAAGAAGAAACGGCTATGGTGTTAGGTCAAAAAGAGTTTATTATTATTTAAATGCCGGAAATAGAGCAACTACAACATCCAAGCTAGATGAAGGGTAGGAGAGAAATTTAATAAGAAAAATCAACACAATAAACCAAATTCTTAAGATAGTGTACGTGCAATCATATATGGGATTTCCATATTATGACACTGATGGTGAAAATAATGGAGGAGATGCTCATCAAGATCCAATCACTAGTCATTCCCAAGCACCTGGAAGTGAGGAAGATGGCCATAATACCCTTATGTAGAACTTGAGCTGATAAGTTGATACGTGGGAATCGCACCAGGCTTTACCTCTCGAGGGATCTCGAGAAGCTTACAACCCCCACCATGCAGTGTACCTGATCGTTGTAGTATAGTATAGTAACAAGTACCGGGGGATTGATCGTTCAACTCAAGAATAGTGTCGCTATGATTAGAAAGTCTCCTAAACTAAGTCTAAAGGTGAGGGATGATTCTTTTTGTATTTTTTATATTTTATAAAAGCAAGTAAAATCTCAGTTTTTGGAAGAGTTGGCGGAATTAGTTGCTAGCCAACTAACCCAAATAACTAAAGATGCAATCAAAATAAAATAACAAAAATGAAATGAAACTAATTATACTAATTTGGTGTAAACAATGACGGGGAAAGTTGTGTTTACTTAGGTTTCATTACTCCCTAGATATCTTTTACAGGTTGATAGCTTGTTACAATTGCATGGATGACGGATCATATTCCTTAATACTAGTCGTAGGGCCGTGTACAATATTCCCTAACTCTATAGGATCCTACTTCACTCCTATGTCGAGCCGTTAGAAGCTCCTAACATGGGATCATTAGAATTCTCCTACGCATTAAATACAACCAAAAATCGTAGTACACCTCCGATCATGTTTCTTAAGACGTTCAAGCAAGTTACCAATGGAAGTCTGCCAGTTTTCTTAAGCCTAACATCGAATACAATCATCCGTAACAACTATAAACAAACAATCAACCCTCAATTAACATCTAGGTTTCACTACATCTAAGCAATCACAAAAGAGATATAGCCGAGCATGTTAAATTGAAGACAAGTGTAAGATATATTCAAACAACACATAGACATATTGATTGAATTGAAAGAGTACTTATCTCAAATTGAACATGGAAGTTTCAAAGGGTTGAAACCCTTGAAAAAGCTGGAAAATTCGACCTAGGATTTTTCCCTCAAAGTTGCACACTAATGAATGAAATTTGGAAAACTATATATAGATAATACAGGGTGACGGCGTCATGTATAAACATGTGACGCCGTCAACTCGCCGCCTATAATGAAATCGGATTGCCTAGATCCACTTTTGATGCCGTCATGTGTAAATTTCTTCTGGGCCGTCACTAATACTTGGACCATGACGGCCTTGGGTGACGCCGTCATCTCCAATGCACAAAACTCTCTGGATCATCACGTGTATTGTCCACATCCACCTCTTGTATTACTTTTGACGCCGTCATTAAGGAATATGTGACGCCGTCAGGTACTGTTCCCAGCAAGGAAAATTAAGACTTTGTCGTTTTCTTCACTTTTATGCTTCAAAAACGTCCAAAATGCTTCCTTTTCCAGATTTCACTCCAAAAGTATCTGAAATGACAAAAGGAACGATTTAAGGGAATATTTGATCAAATAATCTCGAATCCGGGATTAAATGACCCCTTAAAAACGGTTCATTTTTCGCCTCATCATAAGTTCTATCAATCTCTCTTATTTTCTTATAGACATCTTTTTGATGATGGTTTGTTCTTATCAGTTTATTATATTTTCCTTAGGACATCTTTAGGATGACCATTGTTTTCATTTACGAGACTTGATATTTATGTTATGTTTGAATGATCTTTTTATAAGCATGTTTTATGTTGTATGAGACCTTTTGTGCTTGTAGCTTTTTATAATGCAACTGATTTTGTTGCATTTTAAAAATTAAAAAATTAAATTTTGAGAAAACTATACCCATGGATTTACCCGTGAAGTATTCGTTTTTTAATGTGAATGTGTAGACACGGTTTACCCATAAAACCGTTGTTAATTTAGTCACGAAATATTAATAAAAAGTAGGTCATTGTTACCCATAATTTTTGACACACGACAAATATGTGGGAAAGTTTACCCACGTATTGTGGGAAAGTTACCCACATATTATGTGTCGACTTTTACATACGAAATAACATTGGTGGGCAATGTTACACACAAATTGTCCACGGGTATATCTATTGGTATTCTCGTGGTGAGTTAAAAAAATCCCATAAAACTTCACCCACGAACGCACCTCAATCTGCCATCTAAAATGATGTGGGTAAATTTACCCACAAAGGGTAAATGGCGTGGACATTCAATTAGCCTCAAAGGTTTTACCCATCTTCATATGGTCATGGGTAGTCCGTGGGTATTACCCAGTTACCCACGAAAATATGGCTTTTACCTAAAAATTATGTCCATGGCTATTCGCCTGAATTCTTGTAGTGTAGGAATATAAAATAAACTTGAAAAGGGTTGACAAACCTTGTCTTAAAGGAAAAACTTTCTAGACAGCTGTAATCATCCTCAAATTCCTGCAATAAACATTCAACATATCTAAACCTTCTAGACACATCTTTCTAAATATGTAGCAACAAAAAATAAATGCCTACCTTTCGATTTTGTAGAAGCGTATGTGTGTATATAATAAGCATTGCACCAATGGGTTACAACTAATATTATTATGTAGTAACAAATAACAAACTTATGTCAACATATACGACTCAAGATTTTATTATAATTTTGTTTGCACTCATACCATAATTGTAATCTTCACTTGAACGAGATGTCTAGTTTCCACTAGGACAATGTTTATAGGCACTTGCACGAGATGATGTTAAGTATTCACCCGGATAATGTTTATAGGCACTTGAACGAGATGATGTTGTGTTTCCACCTAGACAGTGATTATAGGCACTTGCACGAGATATTGTCAAGCTTCCACAAGGGCAACCATTAGCAACCTGGAATTATTTTACATTGACATATAACATCATGCACTCAAAACATATATATATATATATATATATATATATATATATATATATATATATATATATATATATATATATATATATATATATATATATATATATATATATATATATTTACCGGTGTATGTAAACACTTAAAGATGTTTGAAAGGTTTAGATTAGGTACCTTAAAAGAAGCCATAAAATGAACCATTTCCCCTTGTGTCTCTTTCATTTCCTTTATTTCATTTTCAAGTTCATTAATACGAGCCTTCAGTTGTGGTACTTGAGGATCTTGTGAAGCACGACATCCTTTGCGAATTGTCTTTACAATTTCCCCTACATCGTATATGACCATTTTTGTGGTCATTTTTAACCTTCGCCAAGTCGTCATTTTTCTAGTTAAGAAGCCATATAAATGAACTACTAGTAGTCATGTTGTTGATATTCTTCAATGCATTTTAAATGTTCTTAAAAATAAACAAAGTATATGGATAGAGTATAATTTGACATGCTTAACACCATTCTTTAGTTGCCGTTGCACTCGCAATACTTCCATTTTTACGTGTACGACTTGTACAGTACAATCCTCCACGTGATCGTGCAACACCATTCTTTTGCGTTTGCAATATCATAAACCAATTTTTAAATGGATAAGATCAGAGTCGTATATAGTTTATACATATTGTATTAGCAAGTGGTATCTTACACCATTACAAATTTTGTCTGCATTCAGCAAAAGATTGCTTTTCAATGTATAACACTATATAAAATAAATTTTCAAGAGATAAATAGAAGCTAATGAAAATATGTATTAGAATAACTTTCAAGAGAATAATTCCTTTTTCAATGTAAGAAAAAGGAAATGAAATCACCTCATCATGAGTAATTCTAGCAAAGACTTTGTTACTGTCACATGCAGTCATTCGACTTTGAACAAATGGTCTTCTTCATCTTACTTTCCACCTATCAATGTAGATATTAACAATAGCTTAAAATCTTATAACTAACCACATTACAAGCATATCACAATTCAAGGAAGTATTAGGTACCTGAATGTTTACGTATGGTATGTAAATCGGTTTTAAAGATGGGATAGGAACGGTTTTGTTGTTTGGTTTCATGTGTAGAACGGTAACACTAAAACAAAAACCATACTTGACCTATGAAGCATTATTTGCCCAAGTATGTGAAACTTGTGAAGTTATGTGTGTTTCCTTTTATTTATAAAGAGGCAAGTAGAGTTTAGAGATAAACCCTTGAGAGATGATCAACGGTTGTAGAGAAGTCAGGTGTTGATCATCTAGAAAGTAGATAAGGAGGAGAGGTGGCCCTTCCTCCTTGGATCGTACATGAGAGTTCTTTGCTTCCTATTTTGTTAGTCGTGTGTTCCCCAAAGTGTTATGTCAAACTCATATGTCTTAACCGTTAGTGACAGTTGGGGACAGTTGTCTCATGTGCATGTACTATAAGGCCTGAGAAGTGTTACCAGGCCTAGCTTGGCCTGGGTTCACATAGTGTTTGTCATGGCTGACTCATCAACCTTTGGTATGTGGGCTTGATTCGAGTGTGGGCCACTAATAATGATACGCTATCACTGAGTTTTTCATCAAACTAATGAGTTGCTAGCTCTTTAAACTATTATTTATTAACCCTTGCATCATTTAGGGCAGCAACGATCTCCTCAATTGTCAGACTTGGATCATAGAAATTCTTTTTCAGCTAATATATCCAGGATTTCAATTTATTTCCCATGTCAGACAAGGCCTACGCACGAATTTACTCTATTTAAGCACACTCAAATGAATACTTTCCTGCAAATGAAGTTTTAGCAATACAATAATGATATCATTACATCACGAGAGTCATACCTAACAATAATATATTTAATCTGTATTTTAAAAAGATCATAATCCCCTTTTTGAGCTGTAAAGACCTTAATACCATTAAATTATTATTCATTCTAAACATAAACTGATGTTAAGGGTAATTAAGGTCAAAATGCTCCATAACTCTTCTTTCTTATCTTCAGAGATTTTCTCCAATCTTGGCAATTTATTGACACTTATATTGACACATGTTGCAGCATCTTAACTAGTCTTCCGCAAACATTAGTGAACTCGTTTCCTTCATCCCACACAGATGGTCCAGTCTCATCGAAGTTAACCACAATCCGGTCATTAACTATATCCCATATAGTTTGTTTTCTAGTGGGACCTCGAACCTTTTTTGGTAACCCTGCATTTTATGTTTTACGTATACTTAGATAATGTATCTTGAGAAAAGGCATAAAATTTTAAGAGGAGCAACATAATTACACATGCTAAGTCGCACACTTTATGATGGGAGTTAAATTTCATTATACATAAATAAATGCTATATGCACTAAAATTAAAACCTATGGAGTACCATAAGTTAAAATGCAATTACACAAGAACATCATCATACATATACAAGTTACTTAAAGTTAACGCAAAGAAAGGGAATTAAGTCAATCACCACAATCCGATTGTGCACTATCTGTGGTAGCTTCATTTGAAGTTGTAGCATGGATTTGTAACTTGGATGTTGTTGATGAGATACTTGGGAACTACTTGCTTCAGCATGATTGGAAACGCCTATTTACAATGATTTTTAGAAATGTATAATTTAATATCTTTCGTCAAGATTTCATTCATAATATACATATATAGCTAACAACATAAAGAAAACTATGAAAGTATCATGTCGTACGGAAATGGATTATATATTCACCTATCAAACTATTAACGGCTTCAAAATCACATATCATAAATCGTTCTCGGTCAATTTACATAATAATCTATAATTTCCACATATTTGCATCCATAATCAAAACAGACACATAATTAATCACTAAAAAAATTGACACATTACTCAATCAAACTAAAGTCACATCTTAATCTTACCAAAAAAAAAAAAATGCAAATCAACATCAAACCTAACTCTTACTCAACTTACAAAATTAATAACTAAATCAATCAAATAATCTCTAAACTATTGATCAAAAGTAGAGAAACAATACCTTTTATGATAGACTAACTGACGAAAGTAAACGGTGAGATGGCTGGTGACGACGTGATGCTTGCGACGGGAGGTAATCGGCGATGGTGAGATAGACGAAGAAGATGATCAGAGACGGCTAGATTACCGGTGAGGATGATCGGAGATGGCCAGAATAACGGCGAGCATGATAGGAGACGGCTATATATGGACAATGATGCCCCTTCTCTTGGGCCATCGCCCATGTGGCCCAAAGCCAAATGGGGCCTGCTGAAAATGCTACTAAAAAATATAGAGAGAGTAAAAAATGAGCCATAAAAGGTTTATTTATTTTAATTTATTAATTTTGTTATTATAAAATTATGAAAAAACTATAAAGTTTGATAATAAATACGAAACAAAAACTGATAAAAAATACATAACAAAAATTGATAAAAAAAGATATACCATTAACAAAGAGAGTAAAAAATGAGCCATAAAAGGTTTACGGTGCCCCAAAAGTTATTATTCATTTATGCATAACAAGACCCATAAACTATAATTAAGGAAAGGGAAATAAAGTGAGTCGTAGACTAAAGAAAGGAGAAAAGTTCATTTTAGGGACTAATTTTTTGTAACATACTAAGGGACAAATCTCCACCATCCATTTAGTTTGATTTAATAGAGGGGATTAACCTAAGATTAAACATGAAAATTTAAGTCTTTTTTTTTTTTTTTTTTTTTTTTTTTTTTTTTTTTTAAGTCAAGCTTTTCTTTTTTAAATAAATTCACGATTTTTTTCTCATTTTATTACATTTTCGTCCGTTTTTGCCTGTTTTAACATGATTATATACGTTTTTAGACGTTTTTGTCTGTTTTCAGACGTTTTTCTTACCATTTTTATACGTTTTCGTTCATTTTTTACGTTTTCGTCTGTTTCAGACGTTTTTGTTTGTCATTATACGTTTCGTCCGTTTTTTTACGTTTTCGTCTGTTTTCAGACGTTTTTATCCGTTTTTGACAGTTTTTATATGTTTTCAGACGTTTTTGTCCATTTTCATACGTTTTCATCTTTTTTTATACGTTTTTGTCCGTTTTCAGACGTTTTCGTCCGTTTTTATACGTTTTTGTCCGTTTTCATACGTTTATATACGTTTTCGTCCGTTTTCATACGTTTTCATCCGTTTTTACACGATTTCATCCGTTTTTATACGTTTTCGTCCGGTTTCATATGTTTACATTTGTTTCCGTCTGATTTCATATGTTTTCTTCCATTTTTTATGTCTTCGTCCGTTTTTAGACGTTTTCGTCCTTTTTCCTACATTTTCGTTCATTTTCATAGGTTTTCGTCCGTTTTTAAAATTTTTTGGCCAATTTTAGAAGTTTTCATACGTTTCTGAATATCACAAGTGATATTCGGTGATACTCAGACGTTTTTGTCTGTTTTCAAACATTTTCGTCTATTTTTATACGTTTTGGCAGTATTTATATGTTTTCAGACGTTTTTATCCGCTTTCAAACGTTTTCATCAATTTTTTACATTATCGTCTGTTATCAGACGTTTTCGTCTGTTTTTATACGTTTTCGTCCATTTTAAGACGTTTTCGTCTGTTTTTATATGCTTTCATCCATTTTTATTTGTTTTCATACGTTTATAAACATTTTTGTCCGTTTTTATGTTTTTATGTCTGTTTTCAGACGCTTTCGTCTGTTTTCATACCTTTCAGGAGTTTTTATACGTTTTCGTCCGTTTTCATCAATTTTTCATACGTTTTTGTCCCTTTTCATGCGTGTTTTTACGCTTTCATACGTATTCGTTCGTTTTCATATGTTTTCGTCCATTTTCATACGTTTCTGAATATCACAATTGATATTCTTAATATCACAAGTGATTTTCTTTGATATTAAAAATATCACTTGTGATATTAATAATATCAATTGTGATATTCAGAAACGTATGAAAACGAACAAAAACAGAAGAAAACGTAAGAAAGTGAAAAAAATGTGAATTAAAAAAATGTGAAAATCACTTATAATATTCTGAATAACACTTGTAATTTTCTGAATATCTTTTGATATTCAGAATATCACTTGTGATTTTCTGAATAACACAAGTGATTTTCAACTAATGTTTTGTAACATGAAAATCACAAGTGATAATCTGAATATCACAAGTGATATTCAGAAAATTACAAGTGATATTCATGTTACAAAACGTTAGTTGAAAATCACGTGTGATATTTAGAATATCACTTGTGATTTTCATGTTAGAAAATATTAGTTGAAAATCACTTGTGATATTCGGAATATTACTTGTAATATTTAGAATATCACTTGTGATTTTCTGAATATCACTTGTGAATTTCATGTTACAGAACAATTGTTGAAAATCACTTGTGATATTCAGAATATCACTTGTGATATTCCGAATGATATTCAAAATATCACTTTTGAAAAAACGTGAATTAAAAAAAGCGTGAAATCACTTGTAATATTCTGAATATCACTTGTGATTTTTTGAATATCACTCGTGATTTTTTGAATGTCACTTGTGATATTCAGAGTGATATTCAGAATATCACTTTTGAAAAAACGTGAATTAAAAAAAGCGTGAAATCACTTGTAATATTCTGAATATCACTTTTGATTTTCATGTTACAGAAAAATTGTTGAAAATCACTTGTGATTTTCAGAATATCACTTGTGATATTCAGAGTGATATTCAGAATATCACTTTTGATATTCAGAATATCACTTGCGATATTCTGAATATCACTTGCGATTTTCATGTCACAGAACATTTGTTGAAAATCACTTGTGATATTCAGAATATCACTTGCGATATTCAGATATCACTTGCAATATTTTGAATATCACTTGCGATATTCTGAATATCACTTGTGATTTTCATGTTACAGAATGTTAAAAATCACTTGTGATATTCAGAATATCACTCACAATATTCTAAATATCACAAGTGATATTCTGATATTCACAGTATATCACTTGTGATATTCAGAAAGGTATGAAAACGTCTGAAAACATTTAAAAACGAACGAAAATGAATGAAAACGGACAAAAACGTATGAAAACGGACGAAAATGTATGAAAAATAACGAAAACGTAAGAAACGGACAAAAATGAATGAAAACAGATGAAACCATATGAAAACGTATAAAAATGGACGAAAACGTATAAAAATGGACGAAAATGTATGAAAACGGACGAAAATATATGAAAACGGATGAAAACGTATGAAAATGGACAAAAATGTAAGAAAACGGACGAAAACGTATGAAAACGGGCGAAAACGTATGAAAAAATTCAAAAACAGATGAAAATGTAAGAAACCGGACGAATATATATATGAAAACGGATGAAAACGTATGAAAATGGGCGAAAACGTAAGAAAACAGACGAAAACGTATGAAAAAAATTTGAAAACAGATGAAAACGTAAGAAAACGGACAAAAACGTATAAAAACGGACGAAAACGTATTAAAATGGACGAAACGTATGAAAACGGGTGAAAACGTATGAAAACGAGCGAAAACGTAAGAAAACAGATGAAAACGTAAGAAAACTGACAAAAACGTAAAAAACCGACGAATATGTATGAAAAACGAAAAAAATGAAAAAAAAAAAAAACGCAAAAAAAAAAAAAAAAAAAAAAAAAAAAAAAAAAAAAAAAAAAACTTGAATTAAAGGGAAAAAAACGTGAAGTAAAATAAAAAAAAAAATAAATAAATAAATAAAAATAAATAAAATAAAATGAATAAATAAGATAGACAAAAAGGACAAGAAAAAAAATATGGACTTAAGTTGTTTTATTAAATCTTAGGTTAATCTTCACCATTAGATCAAATTAGATGAATGGTAAGAATTTGTCTCTCAGTTTGTAACAAAAACTTAGTTTATAAAATAATAAAGAAAGTAATAAAACAAGAATAAAAATAAAAACTCGAGTATTAACCGAAAATGCATTCCAACTATAAACTCACTCTGTTTGCAAGTCTTCCTTCATTTGTTTGTATTTTACCAAACCAAAACACTTTCCTTTATCTCATCCTCATGATATCATAGTCACACTTGCATACAACAACTGGTCCTACGTCATGGCTCCACCTCCTCAAACTGCAAATCACCTCGTTCACTTATCCACCTGTTCCAAAGCACAAACGCACTTGTTCAAAATCCTTCACATCATTTCCTCTTTTCCTACCAATGAAAAACTAGGGTTTGACGTTGACCTTGCAGTTGATAATGATATAGCAACTCAACACTCGGAGATCTCGCATGTTGGAGATCATAGCTCAAATGAACAAGGACTACAGTCTGAAGACGTAAATGATGATGATGATAATGAAGATATAAAGAGAGATGAAGGTTTATTAGGTTTGTTACTGGAAGCCGTTGAGTTTGTAGAGAAACCCGCCAAGAGGAAATGCTGGACAGCGGCTACGGAGGCGGAGTGGTACCCCGAGTTCGAGGATACGTCGCCGGTGGTGAGATCGAAGCGAGGGAGGAACCAGGTGCTGCCGTACAAATACCGTGATTCGGTGGTTGAGCCGCTGGTACGGTGGTCTCAACCGTCGTCAAAACGAATGTCAATCCGTAGGTCGTGATTATGGTTTGTGTACTAATGGTATCTCTAGCTGTGTGAAAAGCTTTTAAGACCGGTGAAATGGTGAAATGATTGTGGTGTATAAATTGTGAGATTATTAGCTACCGTTAAAAAATGAAAAATCCGAATGTCGTGATCAAGTATTTTTAGTTTTTTACTACATAATATAATCTTTTTCTTTTCACTTTATTTATTTTTACTTCATAATATGATACTCCCTCGTCTCAAATTATAAGTCCACTTTGATATTTCATAAAGTTTAAAAAAAGTGAGGCCCTTACAATACTAACCAATAAAAATTCATTCTCACCCACTTACAAGCATTTTCATTTGTTGAAATTAAAAGTGGACATATAATTTGGGACAACCTAAATTGACAAAATGAACTTATAAAATGGGACGGAGGGAGTATTTGATATGACAAATATCAAAAAATGTATATAGTTATCCATATGCAGACGTGTGTATATTTTTTATGCATTAAAAAACATGTCGATCGTTATTTTATGAGGGTGAGTTAACCGGACCCCATAGAGAGGGTATAGGGAAGTTTTGTGCTGCCGCCGTCTGTACTATCTGCTTTAATATTTGTACATTTGACTAAAAATAGGTAGGACCTCATGTAGAGACCGTTCGGTTAATGCATCCCATGGTGTCTTGTTTGACTATAGTTTCTATCTTCATTATTATAATCGTTGGGTTGTTTTGCAACAATGAAAAGTGCAAGAGCATTGGCTGTGCTCACATCAGATTTTATGAAAAGTAACGCCACGTCAACATAACACTAGTAATATTGAGAATAACAATGAGTTAACTTTATCTTATATCTTAAATTGTACGTAAACTCTATTCACCGAAACACACTCAATTTTCTAAAATATCAAATCGACAAATAACTGTCATTCATTTTCTTTTATCAAATTAAAAAAAAAAAAAAAAAAAAAAAAAAAAAAAAAAAAAAAACTAATTTTTATTTTTAAATGTAATATTGAGAATAACAATGAGTTATAAGTTCAAAAAAAAAAAAAAAAAAAAAAAAAAAAAAAAAAAAAAAGCATAACAATGAGTTATACTTTATCTTATATCTTAAACTAGCCTAAGGCCCGGCCGTTGACCGGCTAGCTAAAAGTTTTATTATTAAACATAAAAATCTTGTCCAAACATGATTGTAAAAATTTAATAATCTAAATGTATAATGCTGAAAGATAAATAATGTTGAGTGTATTATTTAAAAGATAAAAAGATAAATAAAAAGAATGGAAAATTAAAGTCGATTAAGGACTTCTTTGTACATGACGTTAGTTGTGTAATTGCAATAGTTGCCATCTTTTTCACAACATAAGACTTAAGGCCCTTCTTGCTCTTTGCCTTTGATACGACTACATATAGCAGTCCGTATGAAAAAACCGGTCATTCCAAGTAAAGATCTACCTTAGATAATTTTTGCCCTTGACTCTTGTTACATGGACCTGCACTTATCAGTAACCATCAAAGACAATGTCTAGTTCATTCACTAATTATTTTTATGAAAATGTCCATAAACCAACAACATGTTCCTAATCACCAAATTCTTTCTGTTTTTCTTTATAAGATTCAATATAATGTTACAGCTTCGAAAACCGTTTTCCAAGATGCTTTATCAGTTTGAGAAAAATATGAAGATATGAACACTTTGCTCGAATGTTGTCACTGTCATGATCCTCTTACAATTAATAGATAGTTTAGTAAAGATTATTCAGTCAAACAATTTCACACTTAATACAACTCATACTACCAACACTATTAATTTTATGAACATCAAAAATAGTAATTCTTTTAGGAAATGTATCAAACATAATATGTATCAAAAAAATTGTTAGATGGTTAGTCTTAGCATGTCATATTAATAAATCAATGAATAGAATCATACATTATCAACCCACATATTGTCGTCATTGATATCTTAAAGAGGTTAAGAAGGTTCATTAGTTTCTTCACTAATTGTTGCCTGTGAAATTCAAAAGCTACTCTAACAATTAGTTTCTTCACTAATTGTTTCCTGTGAAATTCAAAAGCTACTCGAACAGCTTTGGCATGACCATGCCACGACTTGCCTTGCCACTCAACTTTACCCATAACTGCAACTAGAGTAAAATGTTAAGTTAGTACCAAAGCTGCTTAATTTCAAGTTGCACATATTTTGACCCATTGCCCGAGACACCCATGATGCAAACAGATTAGAAGTAACTTAATCGAAAATTTCTTTGGATGTACCCAAATTTCAACCATATATCGATCAAGATTACAAAATTCATATAAAATTAAGACTAAAAAAACTTAGGGGGTGCTTGGCTAATCATGTCAAAGAAAAAAAAAATAATAAAAAAACTTTAGCACAAAGCTCTTTTAAAAGAGCTTTACCAAAAAGCATCCACAAAAATTCTATACGTGATCAGACAAACTTCAAGGGTGCTTATCTTAGCTTATTTCATGGGCTTATGAGTTTATTGAAGATTTGATAAGTTCATAAGTTCGTTTTTTATGTTACATGGGTTTGTTCACTTAAGCTAATGAGCTTATGTAAGCTATAACTCTATAAGCTCAAAATACACTAAAACTGAGCTTATAAGCTTAGAAAAACACTTCTTTATTACAATAAGCTACTCAGTACCTTTGAACGCTCTTTCCTTACGGCTTCTGAAAGTTGTGTAGCAGTATCACCAGCTATTGTGGTTAGAAGTTTAGAACCCTATCAACCTCCTTGTCTATGTCATCTTCCATGTCATCAGTGCACAATCAAGAGCATCATTTGAAAACTCTTTAATAACACCTGCCCGAAATAACATCATAGAATTCAATGATATAGAAGGTAACCGTACAAATGAATGTTCCAATTTAAGTATCACTTGACAAATTTTAGAAAGAAAAAAATGCACTCGTTTAATAATAGTCAATTCAAAATTCTACATTTCTACATAAACAAACTTTCCTTAAACTTATATGAACAAAGGTTTGCAACAGACTAAAGATGCCATTTTGACCCATTTGCATATGAATTGATCGATTTAAGTTGAGTTTTAAACTTGACACTTATTGCTCGTATTTTAAACTTAAAACCGATCTAAGTGAAACTGATCTCAACCGATCCCGAGTTTCTGACCCGTGGTGCATAGAACTAAAGCTAATGAATGAAAAAGTTCCAAATGCATATCTGCTAAAGTACAACTACAAAACTGAATAACCGACTTTTCACTCGAGCATAACATATATGCAACTGGATCACCCTTGATTACTCGAGTGTTGTACGATCCACCATTATCCACACTTGTGGTATAGCCAGTGGAAAAGAGCATTTCCGTTTTTATCACAATCATTGCATAGTATATCCTGTGTTATTTAAAGTGGGGGTGAAGTAGTAAGCAGTCATATACGAAGTTATATACGAATGACCAAGCTGCGAATTCCTACAAATATGCAAGCACGATACTGCATTAACCATTTTATGCCACCTACTTATCATTGATTTTAGATATGCAAAGTAAACATTTTATGGAACCTACTTACCTCGAGGCAACCACATCCCAATCTTCTGTATGAAGCCCTTCCTCATCATCAATTACTTCTCTTCTGTACAATTACGTGTAATTTCAAATCTGTTGAACCAATACCTATATCTTTTAAGGAACTTCCAAATACCCATGAGCATACAAAAGTTTGAAATTACAATTTTTTCACTTGCATACATATCGAACTCGTTTATGATCACAGAACTTACCTTGAACAGGGCTTATGGAGCTCTTAAAAGATAACTCTTCCTGAAAATAACACATACTGCCCTTCATCCATTATCGTTCCTCTTTTTCAATGCATTGCAAACCTGTATATGTATCGCATGTATATAATTAAGTCAAGAAAACACATTAAGCATGTGTTGTTACCTCAGTTTGATAATATATTTACTCCATATTAAGGTTAGTTTTACATGTAAATCTTTAGACAATCATAATTTTTCGAACCATTTAAAACCCCGATCTTATAATTGTTACAACTGCTCATGATACTTTTATACATCAATACACTTTTAGGAATCCTCATTTCCGACATATGCTATCCCTATTTATATATATTAAGTTTTAACGCTGGTATGAAATAAAGGATATCAAAATAGTTTATGCGGAAGCTTTCATTGTCTTTTGTTTTATATCAGCACTTTTAGAAGTAAATAAAATTGATTACCACACAATCATGCCATCATATTACAACTCATAGTTGCATACTATATGATCTATTGGTGTACCAACTATTGTATCAAATATGATACCTTCATAAGGTACTCAACTTATATGACACCTTAACACTATCTGACTTAAAGGGGTATTTCGTTGCTGGAAGGGGGTATTTCGTTGCTGTAAGGGGGTGTTTGGATGGCTGCTAAAAAGGTTTTTCGTTGGTGCCAGGGGTGTTTGGATAACTGCTATAAAGGGATATATGGATAGCAGGGGTGTTCGATTTTGGTGTAAGGACTAATGGGTTACTGTTTTGAGATTATATGAATAACCAAGTAAACTCTAAATAATTGGAGATTTTATGCATACTCCAACTTCATTTTCGAACAACCAAAAAAAGTACACACTTAGTATTGAATAATATTGAACTAACAGATAAGAAACTGATTTCTAAAACATAGTTTCATGTATTTGTTTCCAAAAAAGGAGGATTTGTAGTCTATTTTCTCTAGTAGTCTAGTGTCTTGGTTCTACTTGTACATGGTTATACCTTAATGCAACCCAGTTAAAAAAAATAACAAACAACCTACTACAACCACATTTTATATGGTCTTATACACTCCCTTGAGAATTTAATCCAAAATCATTTTTATTCTACACAAAAGAAATTCATTTATAACACATAATTATATTGTGTCTAAAGATAAAAATGAAGTCACATACCCGCGGATATGAATAACGAAGAGCATCTTATCTTCAGAGTTGATACAGCCTTGAGTTTGTTGATCCTTTTTGCAGCTCTCCACTCACTCGCAAGATACTCATTATCTGCAAACTGTAATGAAGTTCCTTCGATTAAGTCTTGTTTTAGGCAATATATTACAAATGACAATCACATGGTTTGGATGAACAAATGGTGTACACAAATTTAAGGCACACCACCTTAATTTCTATATTCAAAAAGTACATACCATATGCCCTTTCCTAACTAAATTTGTAAGATTGTTGATAAGGAAGTTTGGAAACTCAAATAATATATAAAGACCTTACGTAGTTCTGCGAATTTTTCAGTGTTTAACACCCATTCGTTTCCACCGGTCCAATGTTCACAGTGATTTACATTCAAATCAAATACCTGATAAACATCTTAAAAAGTAAATAAATCCATAACAAACATATTGAAAAACAAAATAATGCTAAAGTTATATGCTGCTAATATATATCTTCAAAAGTCAAAACTCATACCAATAATGATAAAACTAAATAGCCACAATGCACTTGCCTTTATTTCAACCAAAATAAGCTCCGTTGCGTTTCAGGGTCTTGGAAAATTACAAACAAATAAAGTAAATAAATGTATGAATTATCTAAAGTATCACACATTACAATTCAAAAAAGTGATTATTTATTTACTTTTTTTAGGCATACGAAGGTAAAATTCCTCATATATTTGGGAGAATTGTCGATACCAGATTCATCGCCATAAATCCCCATTAGATCCCTCGTCAATTTTTTCCATCAGATGCGCCATTGTTAAAGTTATTAGATGTGTAATTCGCCGGCATGATGATCTTGATGTAGAACACGCAATCTTTTGTGAGGTTTATTCATGGTTCATAAAATTATTATTGTGATAATTGTTTGGGAATATAATCGGATCATTATCAGATGATGATAACTGATACTGGGGATTTGATATTGGGGATTATTTTGATTTAGGGTTAATTGATTTTTTAGGGTATGAATCGATGTGAAATAATTTGATTTAAGGTAAAATGTGTGTGAATTATAATGCTTTAGGGTTATTTGGTCAGGGTTTTTGATCTAAACGAAAGTGATTTGGGGGAAAATTGTATTTGTGTTAAATGTTGGTGAGTATTTTTAGGGGTAATAGTTAGTATGGACTGTAGATTTGAGGAAAATGCCAGGTGGCGAGTTTTAAGGATTTTTGAGGGGAAAACTTTCCTAAACCCAACCTTGTTTTATATAGGTGGGAGATGCTCACTTGTTTGGGTCGTCATTGCCTCATATTGTGATGAGATTCTGATTAATGCATATCCCACAATTATATGGTTTCAAAATGCAATGCCAAATGCCCTTAAAGGTTCAAAAAGTTTTTCATTTGGAATGCAAAATGAAGGTTCAAAAAGTAAACATCAATAAACTTTAGTTTCCTAAATTTGAGAAAAGAAAGTAGACATATACTCTCTCTGTCTCAAAATATAATTTTATGTTTGACTTTTTAAAGTCTTTTTTTCAGACTTTGACCGTAATTATTTTTTCTCGTGTTATATAATATTTGATGGAAAAATATATAAATGTATTTGTGTTTCAAATGTATGTTCATTGGTATACTTTTCATCAAGTATTATATAACAAAAAAAAAAAAAAAAAAAAAAAAAAAAAAAAATTACGGTCAAAGTGAGAAGAAAAAGATTTGAAAAGTCAAAGATGGACTTATATTTTAAGACGGATGGAGTAATAGTTTTTGATCTAAACAACGGAGTATATGACTGTTAAAATTCTAGTATATCATATATGTTAGACTAGTTAATTACCTATAAAAAAATAATTTTTAAACGAGATTTTACCAAAATACATAAACGATATTTCTTTATTCCTTTTGTAGCTACTCTCTCCGTCTCATAATAATTGTCCAGTTTGACTTTTTTTAGTTTTTGTTGTTCAACTTTAACCTTAAATATTTTTATTTTTGTCATATGATATTTGATGAAAATTATATCAATGAAAATATAGTTAAAATCCAATCCATTCATATATTTTGCATCAAATACTATATAACACACATAAAAGTATTTAAGGTCAAAGTTGAACAAGTTAGACCGTAAAAAGTCAAACCGAATAATTATTATGGGACGGAGGTAGTATTAATTAATTATCAATAAATTTAACTTTTTGAGAGATAAGTAATAGTAGTTGAATCTCACGTTCTGAAATTATTATGGGGTTAATGTCGTAAGTCTTGTTCTGACTTATATGACTTAAAGGTGACTTGTATACTGTACATGTATCAAAAAGCATATATCATATCAATTTAAGCTAGCTGATGATGAAATGTGACCGGGGTACAAATAGAAAATCATAAACTCAATGCTGTAGGCGGTAATGGAAATTTAATGATGTTTGCATACGAAACTCCACTGGACCAAAGATAGTTTATTTTAGGAATTCCAGCCTTGAATATGACATTGAAACTTCAACAACCAAACTCCTTAAATTAGTTTGTAGTGAAACACGACCCTTATTTGTCAACGTTATCTATCACACAATCATGTCCTACTTTCGAAGTGATAATAGGAGATGTTTAGTCATGGCTAGTCGGTTCGGTTTTAGCCAAAAACCTAACTAAACATCTTGTTTTTGCGCGGTTAGAGTCTCTTGACTTTTGACGTACTTACTTTGGTCCGGTTTGACTTTTGAGCATAGCTAATATTGGCCTTTATAGTCCGAATACGAGGAACCAAAATGGGTCACTAACATAACATTACATTCAGCTCATTTTATTTGAACATCTAATAAATTACTTCAAGATTTAAATTCAAAGTGATAAAAACGACCTAATGTGACCTATGTTTGATTTCCATGAAGAATTCCTCCCTAGTATTGGGTAATAACGGCAAAGTTTTTAGAGAAAGAACTTTGTTAGGAATGTTAGGTTTACGTTAGAGACATTTTGAATAAATCTTGCAAATTGAAAGACTCAATATGTTGTCATGTTGATACCATGTAGTCAAGAAAAGTAGAAAACAAAAGTATGACAACAACAGAAACTACAACGCAATATAACATTTTCCATATAGTACCATGCATGAGGTCAATTACTCTATTTTCGGTGCCTTTACTCATGGATATGAAACTACAAGGTGTTCTTTAAGTATCTCTGCTACTTATAAAGGAGAAATGGTCAATGTAAAATTGTTGAGTTTTCAACATGGTAAATGTCAAATTGTTGAGTTTCAACCTGCTATTGATGGAAACTAAATTAATGTAATACACCTTTCTCCATAATAATGTAATACACCCATTCTTGAATTCTTGAAAATTAAGAACACTATTTATGGCAACTATTGAATTCTTGAAAAATTAAGAACACTACACACGACAAACTAATTCAAGCAAGTTTGACAATTGAAAACACATTTCGGTAATTGGTTAATTCCTTATATTTCTCCATTATACAGCTTTTATCCTTACAATTAGAATCATTGATCCTATTATTTCTCATCATGAAATGTTTTCACTATCCCTCTTTCTCTCTACCGGCGATTTGCTCCTCCATATCCAGATAAAATTATAATATGCGGTTGTTGCATTCGTCCATGACGAAACATATCACTTCTTAATTAACCGCTTTAATCCATGTAAGACTAAACATATCACTTTCTTAATTAACCGCTTTAATCCATGTAATCGAATCCGTCATCATCATTGAAAATCGTTTCAAGGTTGTACATGATCTTAAAGGTGTATTACAACAGCAACCACTTTTAGCTAAAGACAGTGTCGTCACCAATAGTGGAATTTTGTTGTCACAGATTGCTTTTGCGAAAGTAGGTTGTCGCCCAAAGTGTTGTCTCCTATAGTCCGTCACACAAAGTTTTAGAGACAACCTTTTTGTACTTTTGGTTACAAAGCGTGGGACCCGCCAATTTTCACTCAGAAATCTTTGACCAGATTGGGGCCACTTTTAGAGACAACCAGCCGTTGTAACTAAACTATTTTCTGTGAAACATTTATTTATTTATTTTTTTCAATAAAATATAATTTTTTCTTTTTTAAAAAGAAATTAGATTTATTTATTTAAAAGAGGGACACCCTTTGGCGATGACAAGGTTTTGTCGCCTAAAGTGGGATTATACGCTGGGTTATTTTTTTGTGGCAAATTTTAGCGACGATTATTAGAGACATCTTTGATGTCACTAAATGTACATGTGCAGGAAATAGTAGCAATAGCATTGCTGCAATTCCAGAAATTTTCCAGATTTTTTTCTGGACAAAATCTACCAAAACCAATGCTGTAAATACCCAAATCAATAATACAAAATGGTTCCATTAATTCATTCATTAAAAAAGGACCAATTACAAAAGATCCATACAAATACTAAGCTAATATACTTAAGTAATTCAAATTACAAAAGATCCATACAAATACTAATAATCTATCCTAAAGTCACTATTCATAATCATCAAACTCACTACCATTACCATCATCATCATCTTCATCTTCATTAGCCTGCCCACTATTACCATCACGACCATCATCATCTTCATCAACACTTATCGGGTGGTAACAGTTATCGAGATCGAGATTAGAACTAGGGTCAGAATGAGTAGTACTAGGACCACCACAAGTATATGTAGAACCAGGAAACATAGTAGTGTATGAGTCGGGAATTTGAAACTATGAAGCGGGTGTACCTTGTTGACGGTTGCAGAAATCCAGAAATTGCTTAAACAAGTTATCTTGACTCTCAAAGGCTTTTCTTTGCTCCTGCATCTCCATAGCATGCTTTTTCTTTATCTCTTCAAGCTCCTCCCTGGTACACAAACCTTCAACCACTTGTGAGCTCCTAGAATTCTAGCCCGTGCCCAGTACCACTCTGCCCACACCCGCAATATGTCCCCGATTGCGAGAATCCAAGACTTCTTCGATGATCTGGCGGTCTGTCTTTTGAATCTTTTTTTGTTTGACCGCATCTTGAAGAGCTCTCATTTCTCCGTTTGTAGTTAAAAATAACAAGAAAGTTAATATAACAAATGAAGAATAAGGATTCCATAATTCCTAAGCAGCCCAAACAACAACAATTTTCAGACATACAGATTCCAGATAACCTCTTGGGTGAGCATATACAACTAAACTGCGAACGATAACACAATTTTGAATTCCATAATTCCTAATGCTGTTGTGCTGCTGCATATATCCCTCTTACCTATTTCTTTTCCAACAACATAATTAAGAATACAATTATGTGATAATTTGGCCACACCATAGAACCAAAATTCGATACAAATAACTCAAACTATGCATGACTACCTAATGTATAAGAAAACTCAGTGAGAAAATTTTAAGATCCGTAACTGATCAAGAACCAAAGCAACATAGTAGCATTACTAGTCTATAAAATGAGATGCTAACCAATCAATGAGACCATGATTTAGCAATAACGAAAATAACTAGTCACATGACCCCTGCACAAGATGAACAACCATTATAGTTCCTGGTCTATAATGTAAATGAATTAATTTTGAGATCCTTAACTGATCTAGAACTAAAGTAACATACTGGTAATGCTAATCTATAATATACTAGAAAAATAGACGAGTTAACTTTCAGATCCATAGCTGATCAAGAACTAAAGCAACATAAGCCGATATCACATAAGCTCATAAGCACAAACAAACACTCCCTTCATCTGTTTATTTCAGTTTCATATCAATTCAACGAACACAATTTTATCTCAATTTCATTGAATCCTAATCAGTAACTACTAATTTGTGCAAACATCTGCTCAAAGACACACCATCATCATCAAAATCACTGTATTATCCATTTACAAGTGCAAGGGAATAAAGTGATTGAGACTACTTTGCAACACACTTGTTTATTACCGTAAACAAAACAGATTGGGCACTATGCTTTAGTTTCAAACACTACGCAATCAGTGTAAAAATTAGGCACTATGCTTTAGTTTCAAACACCTAAAAAGTGGTCACAAGTAAGAAATCTGATGTGAAAAGAGTCTTGGGCAGAAATATGTGATTCGGCTTTATGTTCAAGAGTATAGAGGTATTTAAAATAGGAATTTTAAATCTATTGGGTGAGTACATATATATGCTTAAATTGGTGATTGGTGAACAACTCGCCAATGCCAAATTATCAGTTAGGTATGCATGAAGAAAACAAATAATAAACTCTCTGATTAAAAATTTTACTTACGTATAGCCTCTTGTTTTCCTTAGTCTGGAACATATCGTCTTTATCCGTATGATTGCGCCTCTAGGTCTCGATCAAGTCCTCGTGTTTCTTTTATTTTTTGAGCTATAAATAAAAAATATAAAAAAATAATAACAAACTATATATAAACACCTTTAAAATATTAAAAATAAAAATAATAAAGAACCATACGAATTCGTATCTTCCTTGCGCAAAAGACTTTGATCCCTGATGGGTCGTCACTTTGTTCTTGGATCTGTTCTTGGAATTTCTCTCTGATTGTTCAATTCGATCCGGACTGGCCCAGAAGTCAACGAGCTTCTGCCACACATCATCTCCTGCTTTCCAATTTGGCGGATTCATCCGTCTCGCCGCTTCGATTGACCCCGCTTTAGTGAGCCACCGCTTCTTGAACTTATTCTTGTTATCGTTGTAGCGTTTCGCGAAATCTTTCTCGAGCCCATCTCTCACCAAGCTCCCCCCCCCCCACTGTCCTTTGTTCGTTTTTTACTTGGATTAAAGTCTGGTCATGGAAGTGGGATTGCAACTCGAAATACCTCTGCAAATATATTGAAGCATTATAATTATAAGTTTATTACTACTTAAATAAATCCACACATTTATATGAACACACTTTTAAATAAACACACATCTAAACATTCGATAACAATAAAAATATATAAATAAAATAAATAAGACCTGGAGGTTAGGGATTATCATCGCCTTATCTGCTGCGGGGACTTTATCCCATGACTTATAATCCATGGGATTTTTCCTGACAAATTCCCCAATATAGGTAGTCAGGTTAGCCGCATTTGGGCCTACTGGTTTGAACGTCTTTAGATCTCACACATCAAAATCTACCTTAAGGAGTTGATTGTCATTTTTTTTTTGAAGTTTTTTTTCAACGCCCTGTGTTTGTTTGGACCGCGTTTCCCAGATCCTACAAATATAAGTGACGAGTCATAAAAATACAGGTAATCAAATTCAAGTTTGTAAAAATAATCCACAATTTCTAACCTTCGCACTGGTAGGGTAAACGCTTAGTCTATCGATCCTCGGGAGGAGCACCACCTGCATCCCCTCCGTGGTAGCCAGGAGCTACACACGCCATCTGTAAAAATATAAGTACAATAACATAATATTTCGTTGGCCAATTAATACACATACACACATTGAAATAAATATACACATTCATATAAATATAAACGTTCAAACAAATATACACATTTAAACATATAATGATAATTTCATTCAAATAAGTGTTATTTTGCAAATTACAATTATTCATCCACCTCATCTTCACTAGATTCATCATCACTAGAAACAATTTTAAAACTAGCGGGATTAGCTTCATCATCACACTCTTCACCATCTTTATCATCATCTTCGAGGACATGAGCAAGGAAGTCGTCTTCATCACCAATATAATCAGCACCCGCACTTTCTTCATCAGGAACTTCATTATCTGGCGGGGAATCCACTTCCGTTGATTCATCATTTGTGTTGGTGATTTTAGTGTCATCAATTATTTTATGTGTAATGGTGATTTACCCGAGACCAAATGGATTTCAAGTTAAGTTATAATACGAGTTCGGAGGTGTGGAGTACACGCTTGTATAAACTATTAACTTGATTTCAAGTACTATAATGGTAAAGGTTGTGAATATATATCAAAGAGTAAAAGCCTTGGATGTTTTCTATAGTGACAAAAATTATTCGTCACAATAGTGTTGCAATGGTTCAAAAGATATGGTTATTCGTGTTAGTGACAGAAACTGGTCGTCGCTAATGGATATATGTCTTCAATGGGTTGCATTTAGTGACAATTTTAACTGTCACAAGTTTGTTGCAGAAAGTTATTGAAGAGTTGTAACCATTTATTAAAAGGGTGTGACTTTTCACCAAAAGACACAACTTTTCCAACAACCACCAATATGTTTACATATATGAAAACATGATTTGGCCTTATATATGAATATATATTCATATCAACACATACAAATTCTCTATGTTTTGCTCTCTTTCTTGTGCCTATAATTTGAGTGTCATTCTTGTCTTATCTCTATACAAATTTCGTGTAACCCAAGGCACCAAATAGGGTCGAAATATTGTATCAGGAAAGTGAACTTTTACACGATTCAAGAATTTATCTGGCAACCTTTGATTATCACGACTCGAAAAACCAACAATTTGTACTAAAAAATGTATAATCCAAAACACCCCAATCAGCGTCCAATGCAACACCTAACGAACTGCTGTCATGTATAACATCTTGATCAGCCTCTACTACATCCCGGTCCCAGATTTTTCGATGGTGAACATCTTCGACGAACTTCTAATGAGGTGGTCGTCTAGCCGGGTCTTCAAGGTAAAAGACTTGTCTTGCATGTTTTGCGAGAATGTATTGTTGATCTCTATAACAATCCCTATCAGTCAAAATATGCTTTATGCCTTGTTTAATATAAGAACGTTTGGAGCGATCAGAGAAACGGACTGGGTTCTTGGTTTCAAACCAAATACATCGGAACAACACAACCTTACAGTTTCCGATATAAGTGAGCTCCAGAATTTCTTCTAGTTGACCATAAAATATATCTCCATCTGGCTCGGGTGTTGAAACTCCGCTACTTTGAGTTGTAAGACGTATATCGCGGTTGTGTACCACAAACATCACACCGTTAACTACACAAGCGGGGTATGAGTTTGCAATCGGGTCAGGCCCACAAGCCAAAGAGAATAACTCGGACTCAGGAGTACACCTGGGTTCCTTTTCAACGCTTTTTTCATGAATCTACGAAAAAGATAAAAATATATTCAAGTGAGGAATAATCAATACTTTGACAGGGTAATATATAGAATGCGTTTACCTGGCGATTTGTAACACCCCGAAATTTGATTAAGCAGCGGAAGTCTAATCGGGGTCATTACAGTTTAGTACACAGTCATACTCATAGAAAACAATTCAAAAGATAGTCAATATCATTCCATGAAAACTCAAATATTCAGAGTTACAAACATTTTTCCAAAATGTTAATCGTTTAGCAAAAGAAGTGATGAGTTTGTAAAGAATGATAATATTATTGAAATCAAAAGGGAGGTCCTGTGCCCTTTGCCATCTCCGTGCCGCCATGCTTGCTAATTTCCTGAGATAAACATGCTTAAAAAGTCAACACAAAGGTTGAGTGAATCCATAGTAGTTTAAATAGTAATAGTGTGAACACAAGTCAAGCATTTGAAATAAACAAACCAAGATAGACAGGTCTTGACTAAACGGGTGTAATATTGCTCCTAAGCCTCACGAAACGCAAGCCTTAACATCGATTTGGCATATCATAAAGTTAATAACAATCATCTACACCACAGCGGATGTAAATGACAAGGGGCCCTCGGTGACAGGAAATGTGCCAAATTTCCATAATACCTCGAATATAGCACACCTCCTGCCAAGTGATCACCTTGACAGAGGCGGGCTGCCATTCCAATAGATCTATCAACTATATTCGCGCTCACTCGCAAGTGATTAAGGTTCGTGATATGAGGGACTTGTAGCACAGGTGTCAACTTAGGCAATATCAGGTGATAACAACATACAGAAAATGCTTGTGTTCGATTTATAGCATGTATCTCCCCACGGGGTTTAAAAATAATTAAAAATGTGGGACCATGAACTCACCTGAAAGGTGCGTAATCACAACGGTGCTCAAAAGTGATGGTGTATTGCTATGACTAGCAATGAAATTCCTCCGACTTGCGACCTAAATAATACATTGTAATCGGTGTTTTAGATTCGTGTTGTAAATGACATGTGATATATCACGTGTACGGTGATATCCGTTCGGGTGTCTTAATATATTCCAAAATAACTTTACGTAGTTATTTGTATCGTTGTTACGATCCGGTGTTCGATAAATATTAACTCATTTGAAAAATAATATAGTTTAAAAATATTTATGATTAAATATTTTTAATAATGTTATGTATATATATTAAAGTTAAAGAAAAATATATATGTATTTGTAAAAAAAATTCAAATTATATAAAATAATTAATTATAAAATACCTTGTTACAATTTAACCCTTAACTTTACAAAATTACACTTTTTACCCTTTGGTTAAAAATAATTATAATTCGGTCCTTGTGTACTTTTTACACTTTATTCCCTTAACTTTGGCCAAATGACAACTTCTACCCTTGATTTCTACAAGAATTCGGTTTAGTTAATTTCAGTTCGCAAGTTTGTAGTTTTGACAAGTTTAGTCTCTTAACGTGATAATTTTGCAAAAATAGTCCTTGATGGAGTTTTCGAAAGCCAAACTTTTGGTACAATTAAAAGTGACTTTTACAACTTATAAACTTATTCAAATTCAGTTTCTAAAGTCCTATACATCTCATCTTTTTCTTAAGTTTCCAAACCGAAATCTTTTGAAAAATATACATGGGCTCGTTAGCCCATTTTAGGCCCAATCTTTGTTTAGTTTGTAAAATAAGATAGGTTCGACTAAGGTTTAGTTTAGGTCTCGGTATCGTGATATAAGGTCGAGTGAGTTTTGCATGATGGGTTAGTTCAATTATGGGTGAGTCGTAGATACGGGTGGTCGAAAAATATAGATGGGTCGTACATATAAAAATTAAATGGTGAGGTCATTTCTGGGGGGTGTCGAGGCGTTTCATAACACAACACTATGAGTGCATTGTGAATAAAAATGTGTGTGTCGCGTGTATGTATATTCGTGACATGCATGAGATGAGTACGGTAGAAATTGAAAAGAGAGGTGAAGACTTACAACACCAAAGATGGTGGTGAAGAGCTCGCGTGATATGAGCAAACGAGAACAACCAAAGTGATACCCTCCTCGTGTAGTGACCTTTGTTCCAAAACTTAGTTACCCAACTCGCTCTTAACCCACAAAACCTTAGCGTGTGTGTCCTATTCCCGTTCGACAGCAACCCAAAAGAGAGGAGAGTTTTGTGACTTGAGATATTTGGTGAACTTGAGAGTGTGAGACAAATGTGCATTTAATATGGGTTTATATAGGAGAGGCAAGGTAGTTGTGTGTTTGATCTAGTGAGACACAACCCTTAGTTGTCATTCGAGTATAGACAAACATGTCCCTTGCTCTTGGTCTTTAGTCATGTCGAGTTGGGAAGAAAGGGAGCAAGGATGGCTTGTTTTGATTAGTTTAGTCCTAGCTTAGGTTACTAGGGTAGTAAACAAATGGTATTTAGAACACATGTGGTATGTATGTTGGGGAAACATGGGACACTCGACCCATGGGACAATACTCGGTTAATGGTTGCTAGGTGGTTAATACGATTACCCGATGGTTTGACGGCTTCATAGGGTGGCTTAATGTTTTCAAGATGCAAAGTCAATGGAGGTTGTAAGCTTTGTGTCGAGGTGATAGGGAACCAATAAAGAAACGTGCATGGTCACCATGGTTTAAAATCTTTGTTCGTTGGAGTAGTATGAAACGCAAAGACAATAAGCATCCATACGGGCTTGAGGGAAACCAAGCCCAAACGAATAATAAGTGGAAATTGGAGTTGGGTGGGCTTGTGAGGGTGCTCGGCCCAACAGTGGACAAAAGAAAAGAATGAAACATAATTGGGCTTAGGTGACATGCGGCCCAAGCAAAACGAATAGTGTGTCGGTGACTAATTTGCCCGTAACATTAATTTCGGTGTCGGTGTCGGAGTCGATTCATGTGATCCTCATAAATATAAACGGTGTTATTCCTAGGTATATATACTCATATATATACTTAGTGATTATAGTTTGTAAAAGTTAATATATACTTCGTTATGTATATATATAATAATATATATCGGTGTCTATTTACGGTGTCGGGTCGCAAGTGGGAGTTACCGGTGTTTAACCTCGTTGGATGATATCCAAGAGTGACAATCGGGTGATATCGGGTGACAAAACATAATCGGGTGTTAAACCAACGGTGTTTTAAACAATCGGGTGTCAAATAAACAGTGTGTCATATAAAAATTTCAAATTAGCCCGCAAAAATGGCTTGGTTAAGAATAATGTCGATAATTAGCATTAATAAATGACCTGGGATTTTACGGTGTATTACAGTACCCACCCGTTAGATTGGATTCGTCTCAGAATCCAAAGTTGAATCGGTGCTTGGGGTTGTCTCATCAAATAGTTGTGGGTATTTGGCACGCATTTGATCCTCGCTCTCCCAGGTGAACTCGGGTCCTCTCTTAGAGTTCCGTCTGACCTTAATAATGGGAATGCGACTATGCTTAAGTCGTTTGACCTCCCTCTCCATAATATCAACGGGTTCCTCAATAAAGTTCAACTTATCATCGATTCTGATCTCCTTCAACGGAATCACAAGGGTTTCATCCGATAAACACTTTTTGAAATTTGATACGTGGAAGGTGTTGTGTACTCTACTGAGTTCCTCGGGTAGTTCAAGTTTGTATGCCACGGGACCGATCCTTTCAATGATCTCGAAGGGTCCAACGTATCTTGGGTTTAGCTTTCCACGTTTTCCAAACCTAATCATTCCTTTCCAAGGTGATACCTTAAGCATGACCTTGTCTCCAACTTGAAACTCTATTGGTTTCCTTCGCACATCGGCATAACTCTTTTGTCGATCCCTAGCGGCTTGTAATCGTTGCCTAATCTTCGCTATTTTCTCAGTGGTTTCAAGAATCAACTCGGGACCTGAGAGTTGTACATCTCCAATCTCAGCCCAACAAACTGATGATCTACACTTTCTTCCATAAAGTGTCTCAAACGGTGCAGCCTTAATGCTAGCGTGATAACTGTTGTTATATGAGAATTCTGCTAACGGTAGGTGTTTATCCCAGCCTTTTCCAAAATCAATCACACATGCCCTAAGCATGTCTTCCAGGGTTTGTATAGTCCTTTCACTTTGACCATCAGTCTGTGGATGGTAAGCTGTACTCATATCTAACTTGGTTCCCAAGGCTTTCTGTAAAGATCGCCAAAAGTTAGACGTGAAACGGCTGTCTCGATCGGAGATAATCGAAATAGGCACTCCATGCCGGGAAACTATCTCCTTAAGGTACAAACGTGCAAGAACATCCATATCATCAGTCTCTTTGATTGGCAAGAAGTGCGCTGACTTCGTGAGACGATCAATAATAACCCAAATAGTATCCGACCCACTCGATGTCTTGGGTAATTTCGTAATGAAATCCATTGTAATCCTTTCCCATCTCCACATTGGTAGCTCGGGTTGAATCAAAAGACCGGATGGTTTTTGATGTTCAGCCTGTACTCTTGAGCAGGTCAAACACTTACCGACATACTCTGCAACGTCAGCTTTCATGTTTGGCCACCAATACAACTTCTTTAGATCGTGATACATCTTGTCTGAACCAGGATGAATGGAATATTTAGACTTATGAGACTCGTGCATGATGAGGTCTCGTATTCCTCCATACAATGGAATCCAACTTCTGTCCTTGAAACACAGCCTTCCATCTGGTTTCTTGACTAATCCATTCGTGCTTTCTGCATGCCGTAAATCTTTTCGTGCGGTCTATTCTCTTCCTTAAGGGCCTCAGCTTGAACTTCAAGAATTTGAGACGGAAGTGGTGATCTAATTGTCATACCCAATGACTTAACTCTGAGGGGTCTAAGTCGTTCCTTTCGACTCAAGGCATCTGCTACAACGTTTGCCTTCCCTGGGTGGTAACAGATCTCACAATCATAGTCACTTAGCAACTCTAGCCATCGACGTTGCCTCATGTTCAACTCCTTTTGATCCAAAATGTGCTGAAGACTCTTGTGATCGGTGAAAACCGTACACTTGGTTCCATATATGTAGTGTCTCTAGATCTTAAGAGCGAATACCACCGCTCCTAATTCCAGATCATGAGTTGTGTAGTTCTCCTCGTGGGGTTTAAGTTGTCTAGAAGCGTAAGCGATTACTTTAAGTCTTTGCATCAATACGGCACCCAAACCTTGGATTGATGCATCACAATATACCACGAAGTCCTCACTTCCTTCGGGTAGTGCTAATATCGGTGCTTCACAAAGCTTCTGCTTCAAAAACTGAAATGCCAATTCTTGCTCATCTCCCCAGTCAAACTTCTTCTTCTTCTGTGTTAACTCAGTCAAAGGTTTAGCATTCCTTGAAAAACCTTCAATAAACCTTCGATAGTATCCGGCAAGACCTAAAAATTGGCTTGTCTCAGTAGGACTCGTAGGTGACGCCCAATTTTTAACAGCTTCGATCTTGGCGGGATCAACATGAATACCCTTACTGTCGATAACATGCCTAAGAAATTGTACCTTCTCAATCCAAAAATCACACTTGGAAAATTTGGCGTGTAATTTCTCTTCTCTGAGCAGTGTTAGTATAGCCTTCAAGTGTTCTGCGTGCTCTTCCTTACTACGTGAGTAAATAAGGATATCATCGATGAATACAATCACAAACTTATCCAAATAGGGTTTACACACTCGGTTCATTAAGTCCATAAATACAGCGGGTGCATTTGTTAGACCGAATGGCATTACTTGGAATTCGTAGTGACCATATCTTGTCCTGAAAGCCGTCTTAGAGATGTCTTCTTCCCTAACCCTTAGTTGGTGATAACCCGATCTCAAATCAATCTTCGAGTAGACACTCGATCCTTGCAGTTGATCAAACAAATCGTCAATCCTTGGCAACGGATATCGATTCTTCACCGTAAGTTTGTTCAACTCACGATAATCGATACACATCCTGAAGGTTCCATCCTTCTTCTTCACAAACAACACCGGGGCTCCCCACGGTGATGAACTAGGGCGAATAAATCCTTTATCCGACAATTCCTCCAATTGTCCAGATAACTCCTTCATTTCCGACGGTGCTAACCTATAGGGTGCTCGTGCTACGGGTGCTGCTCCTGGCATCAAGTCAATTTGAAATTCCACTTGACGAGTCGGCGGAAGGCCAGGCAAGTCCTCGGGGAAAACTTCTGGAAAGTTCCTGACTACTGGCACATCCTCAAGTCGCTTCTCTTCCAACTTCTTCTCGGTGACTTGAGCCAAAAAGACTTGACATCCTCGTTCGATGTACTTCACAACCTTGATGCAAGAGACGATGCTCAGACGTGTCTTACTTCGCTCTCCGCGAACAATCAGGGTTTCGTTATTCAGTGGAATGTGAACGACCTTTTCGTCACAAATGATCTTAGTGCGGTTCTCGGATAACCAATCCATTCCTACAACGACGTCGAAACTACCAAGTCTAATAGGCATAAGGTCAATGTCAAATGGGGTGTCTAGTAGTCGTAGGGTGCAACCTCGGAATATAGTGTTAGTGCTCACTAGCTTTCCATCAGCTAGTTCAATCTCATATGTGGTGTCTAGTTGGGTGGGTGTAATATTAAGCAGGGGTGCAAGGGAAATAGATACGAAACTTTGATCGGCTCCGGAATCAAATAAAACTTTAACGAGGCAGTTGTTTAGAAAGAACGTACCTGTGACTACGTTTGGATCTTGCTGGACATTTCCATCTCCCAGCACGTATGCTCTCCCACGTGCATTGTTATCCTTGTTTGGGCACTGACGCCTGTAGTGTCCTTTCTCTCCACAAGCATGGCATACCACAGCCACGGGTTGCAAGTTGGCTCCTGTCGCCTTGCAATCTTGTGTCTTATGTCCAACCCTTGAACACTTCCCGCACTTAGCATAGCAGGGTCCATTTTGATGCATCTTACACTTGTCACAGAATGGAAGAGGTCCAGCATACCTAGCATCCTTAACTGGTGCGGCGACATAAGCTCTGACAGCTTCCTGTCGTCGGTTCTGTTGGTTGTGGTGGGTGTTCCTGTCATGTTGGTAGTTACGGTTGGGGTTGTTGTTGTTGTTGTTGTTGTTGTTGTTGTTGTTGTTGTTGTTTGTCCTTCGATCATCAAACTTCCTTTTGTGATCGTTGTTCCCCTGAGCAGAGTTACGCTTAATCTCCCGGTCTAGCAGTCTTTGGGCGATGGACATTGCTTCATCCAAAGATTGAGGCTTAGACGAGGTGATGTTTCCCTCAATGCTCCTGGGTAATCCCTCAATGTACCTTTCCAACAATTTTTCCAAGTCGGGAACCTTTGAAGGGCAAAGTGTGGCAAGCTCCTGAAATCTCCTATCGTAAGCCCTAAGATCATTTCCTTTCACAACCAACGTGTGAAACTCATCTTCTAACTTCTTGATCTCGCCTCTAGGGCAGAACTTCTTCAGCATCTTCTCCTTAAAGTCAGCCCAGGTAATCTGATAGGCCTCTTCCACACCTATCTTTTGAGCAGTTGCATTCCACCAAGACAACGCGTCTTCCAACAATGTTCCAGTAGCAAACGAGACTCTGCTTTCAGCGGCACAACCACTTCTCACAAACACAGTCTCAGTTCGCTCAAACCATCGAGCGAGCTCTGTCACTCCTTCAGTCCCTTTGAAGTGAGATGGTTTACAAGCTATGAAGTCCTTATAAGTGCACTTCTGAGTCGCAGCGGACTCGCTCTCAGCAGTGGCTCGGTTATTGCTACTAGTTCGTGCCATTGCAGCAGCCTGCTCTTCTAAAGCTACAGCAACACTGTCGGCAACCAACTTTCTGATAGCAGCCTGGGTCATAGCGGGTGACGAGGTAGCAGTAGCGGTTTTCCTTGGGGCCATAATTCTATAAAATCGCAAGTGCATAAGTACAAATCCCAAACATCAATAACAAGAGAAATAATGTAGCCAAACTTATAATAGTCGAGATCATCACAGAGTACATATCACAACCACACCATAAATACATACAATAACCATATCATTCATAAATAAACATCACGACATGTAACAACACACATGGAAATTATAATGAATCTCAATATGGGAGCATAAAAGATCAAACAACTAGAACATCATAAATCAATATCAATACGTTACAATCGTAACCAACATAAAGTTTTAATAATTTTTGAATTCATTGTTACAAAATAATAAGATACAACAATTATTAATGCCACAGGCGGCAAGTTAAGATGTCTCTGTAAGTAATGACATGTCATAGATCAATGAAGGTCCAGGTGCGCCTCCTGATCTCCTCTCCAGCTCTCTGATGATCCTGATCATCTCTAACATCTCCAAATCCCTGGATCTCTCACGGGCCTGAATCTCCTCAATAGTGGCTGAAAGTGTGTGGATGGTAGAACTAGATGCAGCTAACTCCTGTGCCTGATGCTCCATCATCTCCTGTGTGATGGCTGCAATCGCTCTCAAATCATCAATCTCGTGCCTCTGAACATCTAGTCGATGACCAAACTCAATGATGGTAGCCTGTGCCTCCTCGATCTCTATCCCCATCATCTCAAATACCATCTCTAAAGCTGTCCTATGAACCACGAGGTTCTCGACGTCCTCCTGCATACCCTCAATCCTCTCCAAGGATATATCCTCAATAACGCTCAACAACTCATCGAGACGATCCTCATGTCTCACTAATCTAGCAGCCAAAAGAGGGATAATATGGTGTATCGGCTCCCCAGTGACTGGTAACACCGCTAAAGAGCCATCTCCAAGCTCAGCAGCCCTAGGCGATCCCTCAACCAATCTCCATCTACGAATGTAGTCTAACAAAAACGACCATCGACGAGCATCAACCAATCTATGAATGCCAGGTAAGGTGGGTGTCTCGGTGGGAGTAGGTGATGGTACAGGTGATGTAGCAGTTGATGGTACAGGTACAGTCGTAGTCTGTGAGTAGAAAACTGTAGGTGGTGGCATGGGTGGCAAAACCTCAGAGGTGTGGGGTGCGGTGTAAGTAGGCAACATGTACGGATGTGGCTCAGGTGGGGGTGATACAGGTGATGGTGGGGGTGCTGGTGATGCCACAGGTGTCAGATCTGGCATAGAAATAGGTGGTAGTATAGCTATGGGTGATGATACAGGTGTAGGTACAGGTGTAAGTACAGGTGGTGTAACAGTAGAAGCAGGCAAAATACAGACTCGTTTCCGAGCCGTGCATTTGCGGGTATAGTCTCCCTCATGATATCGAAACACCTCACCGAAAGGCTCAGGCTCATAGGGTCAAGAATCCTCACTCGCTTGCACCGACGAATCGGTGCAGGCGGGGATGGTGGTGGAACAGAAGCAGTAGTGTCAGAAATATCGGAGTCAGAAGACTCGTCATCAGCATCTGAACCAGAGTGGTGACTAGCAGGTGGTGTAGGACGATCATCAGCCGCGAGAAACTGCTGAGATGTCAGGTACTGATCATAAAGGTACTGTCCCTGTGTCAAGGGTCCACAGACAGGACGAAAGAGAGGCTGAATAGCAAAAGAATCAATGGGTGTAGAAGCAACCTCACCCTCCTCAAAGGGCTCAGTATCAGCAGAGGGGTCTCTAGATGGAACAGGAGATGGTATAGCAGGTGATACAGGTTGGGTGTCATGGTCAGAATCATGGGTGTCTCGGGTGTCATGGGTGTCATAGTCAGATAAGTCAATAGTAGGGTGAGTAGATGATGCTGGTACGACGTCGTCACTGTCGGACAAAATAATAACCGGGGGCGACATGGTACTGTAATATCCCAAAAATAGCAGTGATATAAGTCATTTAGTCTACATAATGCTACATGCACAGTGATCATAGTGTCATAGTGAGCTAAATGCAATGGGTGCTAAAAATCAAACCTTAAAACATGACGTTGGCAAGCGCTGGCACAGAGGGCACTTCGGTGATAAATAGTTTGTTTAAAAATCCGGTGAGGTTATAGTCTAATGTTTTGAAAAATCATTTGGTTCTCTATAACCATGGCTCTGATGCCAATCTGTAACACCCCGAAATTTGATTAAGCAGCGGAAGTCTAATCGGGGTCATTACAGTTTAGTACACAGTCATACTCATAGAAAATAATTCAAAAGATAGTCAATATCATTCCATGAAAACTCAAATATTCAGAGTTACAAACATTTTTCCAAAATGTTAATCGTTTAGCAAAAGAAGTGATGAGTTTGTAAAGAATGATAATATTATTGTAATCAAAAGGGAGGTCCTGTGCCCTTTGCCAGCTCCGTGCCGCCATGCTTGCTAATTTCCTGAGATAAACATGCTTAAAAAGTCAACACAGAGGTTGAGTGAATCCATAGTAGTTTATGTAGGACCTTAGATATACCAACTTTATCACAAATATAGAAGATTAGAAGAAGAAAGATGGAGACTTGGTTACTTATATGTATTTCGTGTATATGTAGAAAGAGATGGAAATATGAGAGCTTTTATTCAAGAAAACACACACAAATACACACACAAGCACACACCTCAAATGAGCCTTTGAGGTGTTTAAATAGTAAGATACATGAGATGCCCTATGGGCTTGGATTGGACTTGGTTACATGGATGGATAACTAGGCTTATGAAACATAGCACATAACATATTAGCTTGCCAAGTCCAAGGCCCAATGACTAAACTATTACTAATCTTAACACACGACACAAAGTTACAATATGAGAATGACCATCACTTCATAATACATATTTTTAATGCTAACAATCTCCCCCTAAGGGTTGGTCATTCGAATGATGCTCCACGTGAGTGGGTCTTCCGTGTTCTTTGTCTTTAACTTTGTGTGTCGTTGTAGAATAGTCTTTAGTCTTTGTTCCTTCATGCTTTGTGATCTTTGATAACTGATTTTTCATCGTTCTTTGTTCCTTTGCGATGTGGGATTATCTGCCTTTTGTCACTTCTGCGTCTGCGGTGGTTGTTTGCCATTCCAACATGCTCATACATCTTTGGACTTTGATATTCATATGCACGTAGTTCCCTTTCTTTCACTTTGATCTTTAGTCTTTATACTTTGTAGATTCTTCTTTTTGGCGTAGAATCTTTCTTTGAACTTTGTGATGTAAAGATCTTTGAGGGAGCTTTCTTTAACTTCCAGATGTATGTATGAGCATGTGGAATCTGTCGCCATGGAGATGAAGTGTCCCTGCATATAAACAGTTAGCAATAAAACATCCGGTACTTACAGATAAGAATTAGAGATCGTCAACAGCATAGTGTGAAGACTCCTTCTAACCCTTACCAAGGCCGTTCCCATGTTAGATACTCTCGAGAGAGCTTACAAGACCTACTTAGTAGCTCAATGACTGGGTGAGTCGCTGGGGATCACTCCACGACTGTAGACCGTTTGAAACCACCGCGAACACTAAGCGTAACCCATAAAGAATTACCGAAGTGACCTGCTGTCAGGGCTGCTTGATGTTGACCCTGGCAGGAGTTTCCATTCAATCATTGAGAATCACAAAAGTGAATCCTCTCATAAATGTTCTGGCAGATTGCTAAGATCTGCGTAGGACTCTTAAGTTTACATCTGGCGTCCTTAATGATGAACAACCAGTGTAGAGATATCATGTGTTCCTATGAGATCTTTTGATGAATCTCGGGGCTCTAGACTCGATAAGTGCACATTTGGTTTCCTATGCGGAGATTAGGGAGAGGTCTCCTGCTTCAATATCAACCATCTCTAAGAGACAGGTCGATAGATTACACCGGTTCCCCGTGAGAATGAAACAAGCTCTTTTAAGAGAACTTGAGTGGTTAAGAAGGTTTAGTGCAGTGCGTCACTGGGTCCATGACGTCTTTGTCTTCAATACCGGTGTCACCTTAGTAACAACCAGTAGCATATGAATTGTACCCGGTGTCTGCCCTAAGGTTGAACATTTGGAGGGCTATTTCTTTTCACCCTTTTTCATAACTTTTCTTTTTAATTCTTCAACCCCTTCTTTCTCCTTTCTCATTTTCTCCTTTTTTCAATCATACCTAAGGACTTCTAATTCTAATCTATTGGATTTGTCCTTGGGTAGATCCCTCCGGCTCTGGCGGATCATAGGACGGTTTTTCCTAACCTTAGTCTCCTTATAACTCCATGACTATCCTAATATTGATCACGTGCCATAAAACCTTTTTGTGAAAAATCTCTCAAAGTGTTTATGATAGTAAAACACATTTTGTTGACACTTCGAGAGTTTTGCATTTCTTTTGAAGGACTCCCCCTTCATATGTGCTCATGTAATTTAAGAAATTTGCACATGCGAGAGGAGTTTGCACTTTTGAATTGATCCACTTTCAGCGAACATGACCGATTCGAGACACGCTTACATCACTAGTTAGACTAGCTTGAAATTATTACCCATCCTGGTCAAGTCCAAAGAAAGTCTCTCGATACGGTACATTCTACTCAGACAAGTCCTATTCGAGACACGCTTACATCACTAGTTAGACTAGCTTGAAATTATTACCCGTCCAGGACAAGTCTTTTCGATTACTGACATTTTAAGCTTCGTCAATTCATTGGTACTATCTGAGTCGAGCTCTTCTGAGATTCAGTCACAATCTTTAAACATCTTTGATCACATTTTAATCATGTCTTCTCCCCCTCAAAAATAGCATATCGTGATATTTTTTATATCAACTGATTAATAAAAAGCTTTTTGGAGAGAAAGACAGATTTTGCATGAATTTGGAATTTTTTTTATACTCCCCCTTAATGATAGCTCATTTAAAATTACTTAAGGGTTTTGAGGGAGTTATCTTGAGCACTAATTTTGAGAGATTTTGAGAAATCTTTTGAACAATCTTGAAAAAGTGCTCAAGAATTTTGTTTTGAAAACGAGTTTATGCTTGAAATCTTTTTCGTTTGTTTAGACTCGAACTTTTTGAAAAAGAGTTCGTCATTGAACGTACGAGTCCTTGATTTGAAAATTAATCAGAAGTCATCGTTTAAGTACGGGTTTCGTACTGATGTATACGAAAGCCATTGTGAAGAAAATTTTGAGAAACGACATGTTTTAGAAAAACATTAAAAAGAACTCCCGCTCAAGCATCTGTACATATCCGTATCATTGTTGAATGACATTTCTAGAAACGTACAGAATATTGAATTATACGAGAGACATGTCGTGAGAAGAATATTTTTGGATTTTTTGATTTTATATTGTTTTTGGATTTTTGAAGATTTTATATTTTTGTATTTTGTTTTTGTTTTTATAAAAGAAATGGAAAATCAAAAGTAGAAGATTGAAAGAATGATTTTATAGAATTTACAGAATTTGAACCCTCTGAAGAACTGGGTTCTGAGATAGTTGAAGCACCTGCAACCAAAGACGAAGAGGTTTCACAAATAACAGTGTTAGAAGTACATAAAGCATCACTCTTCGGGTGTTGACTATCAACGGTTGTTGTGGTTTTTACTTCCTTATCCTGAAGATTATCACTATTATTTGTCTTGGTGCAACTATCAAAAATCTTCCCTGTGGGAATCCATCTAAGACCAACTGTTTTAAAAACTTTCCCGGTAGGAATCCACCTAAGGTAAGATCTAGATGTAGTCTTCTTATCAGATGCAGCGGAAGTCTCAGTCTTGGAAAAACTACATTCTTTAAATATCCACCTATTAGGTTTCTTAACCTCTTGCTTCTTATCAACGGGTTTGTTTTGATTTGGTGTCTTAGTGGATTGTGTCTTGACACTTGATTTGGAATTCTTTGTGTTGCATTCTACGTTCCTAGCATACTCTTTTGTGACACTACTCTTAGATGCAAGCCAATCCCTAGTATTTTGTTGAAAGTTCCTAGGTAATGGTTTACTACTACTAGCGGTGCTTTGGAATCTTGTAGAATTTATCACACTAGGTTTTGCACCTAAAATTCCGTTTTTTCGATGTTGTGCCATTTTTCTAGCTTCTTCTAGATGATGATTGAGGACCATGTCATTAGAACCAACAGACTCATTAACAGTTTTTGTAGTCTTATTTGGTGTACTATACTTAGAAGAGCCAGGTGATATCACATTTTTGTTTCTTTCAACAAACAAATTTTGTTTTTCAACAATCTTTTCCATTACCTTTTCCTTGGGCAAGGGTGGTGGAGTGACTGGTTTTGACAAATCCTTTTTCTCATTGACTTTTGGAGCAAACCGTGAAATTGACATTTTTGGTTTTTGAACCATGTTTGAAACATTTGGTTTCTCCGAAGTCGATGGTTTTGCAAACTTAGTTTCCACACCCTTTCCTTTTATACTTATAAGCTGAACTCTCAAAAGATCATTTTGCTCTTTCATGTCCTTGTAGGCATGCTCATACGACAATTTGTCATACTTGCATTCCTCTGATTTTCGATCAAGTTGTTTGAAAAGTGACATGTTTTCTTTTTCAAGTTTTTCAAGAGCATTTTCATATTTGGAAACAATTTCGGAGGTCTCAGCTCTTAGTCGTTCATCGTCTTGAACAGAATATGTTTGTAAAATGATGGACATAATGTCAGTGGTCATAACAACTTCGAAGAGAGAATCATTTAGGTTTTCCAAAACATTCATGTTTTCACGAGCATCATTAGCTTCGTTTACCAGGGATTTGTGGTCCTTGACAAAGTCGGCCGTTTCTTTTAAAAAAGCTAGTTCAAAATTTTTTACACTCGCGCTGATGTTATTCAGTGGAATAGTAATTTCGTTTTGAAACACCTTTTGCTGTTCGATGTGAAAACTAGAATGCCAGTTGTTAATATCAATGGAAGTTTTAGATTTAACAATGCTTTGAAGTTCTTGAATTCTCATTTTAACGTCATCGAGAATGTTTCTAGCCTCACTTGTTTTAAAAGTGTTGTTAGAGGACATTTGTTCTAATTTTGAAAGAGATTTGGAAACAACTTTCTTTTAAGACAAGAATTTCGCAAATGGTCGTTTAATGGAAAACGCAGGTGGTTCTGTTTGTGGAACAAAAGTGATTCCCGAAAGTTTGTTCAATTTGTTGTAATCAATGGGTTTCAAATCCTTTTGTTTCATTTTATTAATGCTCTCTTCGACATGTTCAATCGTTAGCACAGAATCCCGAACGACGGGAGGATCATGTTTGGTATAAATCACATTACCATTGTACAAAACATTCTGTTCTTGCTGAGCTTTCTTGAGATTACAAGGGGTGTTGTTACCGAGAGCCATTTTATGTTTCGTATGGTAAATCGGATTAATTTGATTTGAAATCATTTTCATTGTTTGACTCGACTGACCCGACTTAACCACTAATTCCTCTAAATGAGCAATCATGTGTTCTGACTCTACGATTTCTTCCAAAAGTTTGTCTTCTTTCTTTGCAAAATCCTTTTTCAACTCATCCATTTCTTTTTCATGATTGGAATAAGCTGTTTTTTGTTTAGAAAGTTGGTTTTGTAAATCAGAAATTTCCGTGTTTAAAGATTTTATCTTTTTGAAAGAATTAACATCAAGTGTGTCAAACTTGAGTTGCAATTTTTGTTTCTCTGAAACGGAATTTTGATAACCAGTTTCTAATTCAGACAATCTTTTGTTATGAAATTCAAAAGCTTTAACGGTAGATTTGTAACTCTCAAGCTCAGCGGTCAATTTAACATTCGCGGCCTTAACATCGCGATTGACCTTTTGCACATTCTCAATTTCAATACGACAATTATTCAATAATGATTCAAACAAAGCACGTGTTTCCTCATCATTCTCAGCATGTTGTGAAACGAAGCCTCCATTATGATTCACATCTGGAGTTGCGGAAGGAGTATTGCTACTACTTGGCGTGTCTAGGTATGTATCATAAGTGGTTACTTGGAAGTGTGTCAGAATCCGTGTCATACTTAGCTTCCTGAAGATTCGCCATGAATATGCAGTTCGCATCGATATCTTCTCTATCTTCCATGTCATCCATAAGCGCCATAAAGTCATTCTCCTCTGCATTCAACTGAAATCCTGCCTCTGCCTTTTGTGCCAACATTACTGCTTTCTGCAAGTACGCTAGATCTTTCTTGTTTGGCTTTGTAGGACAGTTCCGTGCCATATGACCTACACCCTGGCAGTTGAAACACTTTACCGGATTACCCTGATTCATATTTCCCAAATTCCCAACTACTGGAGCTGCAACATTTCTATTCTGATTACCCATTGCCTGATTACCAACATTCTGACCCCTCTGATTTCCAACAAACTGACCCAACTGATTCCCTGCATTCTGACCATACTGATTCCCTGCAAACTGACCTGCATTCTGATTTCCTGCATACTGACATGCATTCTGCATATTCTGATATCCCTGCGGATTCCCATAAACTCCAACCATTTGGCCTCCGTTGCCCATATTGAAACTCGGCTGAGCGATCTGTCTGTTGCGAGTATTCGATGAAATCCTTTGGTTGTTGTTTGTTGGTGTAGAATAGCGTCCTTGGAATGCTTTTGTCAGAAAAGCAAACGCTTGAGTCAATGCTGCAGCAGCTTCATCATTGTCAGTGAATTCTGGTTCTTGGAATTGTGGGTATGTCTGTTGTGGAATAACTTCTTGTTGTTGTGGGTAGAATTGTTGTTGGTAGACCGGTGTTGGTTGTTGAATGCATGATGGTTGCATGTAGTTGTGAATGGATGATGATGGTTGTTGAGTGTTCACTTGTAATGGTGTTGGTGTATTAGCAATTAGTGCGAGAGGATCATGATTCTTTGCCAATCTTTCTTTCCTAACTTCATTAGCCTCAGCTTGGTTTTGCTTCAGAAAGTCATAGAGTTGATCATAATTCACCTGATGTAAGTCCTTTGTCTGATTAACAATTGTAACATAACGACCCCATTCCTCTGGAAGGTTATTGACGAATTTGATGTTTGTTGCAATTGTTCGAGGTGTCAACTTGTTTCTGATTAACTCATTCATCAACGTGCAAAACCTTGTGTAGTATGACTCAATCTGTTCACCTTTAGTGGATGTGAAGTTCTCCCATTCAGTAAGAAGTTTGTTCTCAACGTCTTGTTGTCCAATCTCTGTTCCATGACAAATCCTTCTAACACGTTCCCACATAGCATGAGCAGTTTCACAGCTGTCGACCGCAGCAAAGTTCTCCCGAGGTAATCCAAGTTGGATTAGATGCATTGCCATATCATCAGCTTTGATCTGCGCCTTGTCTTCATCAGTGTAATCTTCTTCTGTTTGTAAACGCATGTACGGTTCAGTAGGATTTGTTGAGTTTGGATCACCGGCAACTTGTACTTGTCTTGGCTGAAATGGACCCTTCTTAATGGAGTTGAGCATGAGGTTACCATCAGTCTTAGTTTTGATGTAACGAAGCATGCGGCTTGTCCATGGGAGATATCCACCTTTTTCAAGCATAGGAGGTCGGTTTTCCGCACCTGCTGCATGAATATCTTGCTGAGATGCCATTGATGAAGTGTAGATGGATAAAGTTGATTCTTGGATCGTTCCAACGAAATAGGAGTAGAGTTTAGAGTGAGTTGATGCAAGTTTTTATGGTGAAAATTTTGACTGAAAACCTTAAAACCTCAATAACTTCTTCTCGGAGCGTTTTTAGGCCTCGAAACTTCGCCTAAATCGATAAATCAATTTAGCGTGTCGTTCTGACGGTCGTTTTGACAGCTGATTCGTCGAAAACGGAGTTACGGTTCAAAAGTTATGGCCGTTTGAAGTTCAGTCGTCAAAAGTCAACCAAAAGTTCTCGAAAATGTTGTATTCTCGATAAATCCCAAGATCTCGATAATATCTGAAGTTCTCGAAAATCTATGAAGTTCTCGATAAATTCTGATGTTCTCGAAAATCTCTGAAGTTCTCGAAAAAATCAAAAATTCTCGATAAATTCCAAGATCTCGATAATATCTGAAGTTCTCGAAAATCTCTGAAGTTCTCGATAAATCTGATGTTCTCGATAAACTCTGAAGTTCTCGAAAATGAAAAGATTTTCGAAATCTAAGTTAAGGTTCTCGAAAAGTTTGCTATTTATCGAAAATATGAGATTTTTCGAAAATATTTGCAAAGTTCTCGAAAAACTTGTGATTTTTTCGAAAACCCAGTTTCACAAGAAATTTCGAAATTATACAATTTCGAAATTTAGCCCGAAAGTCGAAGTAATTTCTTTCTTATACAAGAGAGAAAATACCGAGTATCCAACGGTGAGCACGAACGGAGCCGATTCTTGTGTTCACGAAAATGGGTCAAAAAGAAGATTGCGAAACTCACTTGAAGATTGCGAAACTGTGGCAGTTTGTTGATTATGATAAAAGCTCACCCAAATGAAGTTTTTAATCCAAGATTCTTGTACTTCTAAGCTTAAAAACACCAAAACTTGTAGAAAGTTGCAAACTTGATGATTTTTATCAAACTTTTTGAGATCTCGAAAACAAGTACAAAACCAAAGTTCGAATTTTTAAGCTAGAAATTTTCAAAAAGATTGAAACTTTCTTGTTAGATAAGGTTTATAACACTAGTTTGTAATCAAAAAAGTGTTAAAAACCAAAAGAAAACAAGAAAAGTAAGAATTTTTAAGAAAAAAAACGTGAGAAAGCTTAAAAAAACTCGACACTCACAAACTCTCAACCTCCTAAATCATTGTTAGGCGATTGATACCACTTGTAGGACCTTAGATATACCAACTTTATCACAAATATAGAAGATTAGAAGAAGAAAGATGGAGACTTGGTGACTTATATGTATTTCGTGTATATGTAGAAAGAGATGGAAATATGAGAGCTTTTATTCAAGAAAACACACACAAATACACACACAAGCACACACCTCAAATGAGCCTTTGAGGTGTTTAAATAGTAAGATACATGAGATGCCCTATGGGCTTTCTATGGGCTTGGGTTGGACTTGGTTACATGGATGGATAACTAGGCTTATGAAACATAGCACATAACATATTAGCTTGCCAAGTCCAAGGCCCAATGACTAAACTATTACTAATCTTAACACACGACACAAAGTTACAATATGAGAATGACCATCACTTCATAATACATATTTTTAATGCTAACAGTTTAAATAGTAATAGTGTGAACACAAGTCAAGCATTTGAGATAAACAAACCAAGATAGACAGGTCTTGACTAAACGGGTGTAATATTGCTCCTAAGCCTCACGAAACGCAAGCCTTAACATCAATTTGGCATATCATAAAGATAATAACAATCATCTACACCACAGCGGATGTAAATGACAAGGGGCACTCGGTGACAGGAAATGTGCCAAATTTCCATAATACCTCGAATATAGCACACCTCCTGCCAAGTGATCACCTTAACAGAGGCGGGCTGCCATTCCAATAGATCTATCAACTATATTCGCGCTCACACGCAAGTGATTAAGGTTCGTGATATGAGGGACTTGTAGCACAGGTGTCAACTTAGGCAATATCAGGTGATAACAACATACAGAAAATACTTGTGTTCGATTTATAGCATGTATCTCCCCACGAGGTTTAAAAACAATTAAAAATATGGGACCATGAACTCACCTGAAAGGTGCGTAATCACAACGGTGCTAAAAAATGATGGTGTATTGCTATGACTAGCAATGAAATTCCTCCGACTTGCGACCTAAATAATACATTGTAATCGGTGTTTTAGATTCGTGTTGTAAATGACATGTGATATGTCACGTGTACGGTGATATCCATTCGGGTGTCTTAATATATTCCAAAATAAATTTACGTAGTTATTTGTATCGTTGTTACGATCCGGTGTTCGATAAATATTAACTCGTTTGAAAGATAATATAGTTTAAAAATATTTATGATTAAATATTTTTAATAATGTTATGTATATATATTAAAGTTAAAGAAAAATATATATGTATTTGTAAAAAAAATTCAAATTATATAAAATAATTAATTATAAAATACCTTGTCACAATTTAACCCTTAACTTTACAAAATTACACTTTTTACCCCTTTGGTTAAAAATAATTATAATTCGGTCCTTGTGTACTTTTTACACTTTATTCCCTTAACTTTGGCCAAATGACAACTTCTACCCTTGATTTCTACAAGAATTCGGTTTAGTTAATTTCAGTTCGCAAGTTTGTAGTTTTGACAAGTTTAGTCCCTTAACGTGATAATTTTGCAAAAATAGTCCTTGATGGAGTTTTCGAAAGCCAAACTTTTGGAACAATTAAAAGTGACTTTTACAACTTATAAACTTATTCAAATTCAGTTTCTAAAGTCTTATACATCTCGTCTTTTTCTTAAGTTTCCAAACCGAAATCTTTTGAAAAATATACACGGGCTCGTTAGCCCATTTTAGGCCCAATCTTTGTTTAGTTTGTAAAATAAAATAGGTTCGACTAAGGTTTAGTTTAGGTCTCGTTATCGTGATATAAGGTCGAGTGAGTTTTGCATGATGGGTTAGTTCGATTGTGGGTGAGTCGTAGATACGGGTGGTCGAAAAATATAGATGGGTCGTACGTATAAAAATTAAATGGTGAGGTCATTTCTGTGGGGTGTCGAGGCGTTTCATAACACAACACTATGAGTGCATTGTGAGTAAAAATGTGTGTGTCACGTGTATGTATATTCGTGACATGCATGAGATGAGTACGGTAGAAATTGAAAAGAAAGGTGAAGACTTACAACACCAAAGATGGTGGTGAAGAGCTCGCGTGATATGAGCAAACGAGAACAACCAAAGTGATACCCTCCTCGTGTAGTGACCTTTGTTCCAAAACTTAGTTACCCAACTCACTCTTAACCCACAAAACCTTAGCTTGTGTGTCCTATTCCCGTTCGACAGCAACCCAAAAGAGAGGAGAGTTTTGTGACTTGAGATATTTGGTGAACTTGAGAGTGTGAGACAAATGTGCATTTAATATGGGTTTATATAAGAGAGGCAAGGTAGTTGTGTGTTTGATCTAGTGAGACACAACCCTTAGTTGTCATTCGAGTATAGACAAACATGTCCCTTGCTCTTGGTCTTTAGTCATGTCGAGTTGGGAAGAAAGGGAGCAAGGATGGCTTGTTTTGATTAGTTTTGTCCTAGCTTAGGTTACTAGGGTAGTAAACAAATGGTATTTAGAACACATGTGGTATGTATGTTGGGGAAACATGGGACACTCGACCCATGGGACAATACTCGGTTAATGGTTGCTAGGTGGTTAATACGATTACCCGATGGTTTGACAGCTTCATAGGGTGGCTTAATGTTTTCAAGATGCAAAGTCAATGGAGGTTGTAAGCTTTGTGTCGAGGTGATAGGGAACCAATAAAGAAACGTGCATGGTCACCATGGTTTAAAATCTTTGTTCGTTGGAGTAGTATGAAACGCAAAGACAATAAGCATCCATACGGGCTTGAGGGAAACCAAGCCCAAACGAATAATAAGTGGAAATTGGAGTTGGGTGGGCTTGTGAGGGTGCTCGGCCCAACAGTGGGCAAAAGAAAAGAATGAAACATAATTGGGCTTAGGTGACATGCGGCCCAAGCAAAACGAATAGTGTGTCGGTGACTAATTCGCTCGTAACATTAATTTCGGTGTCGGTGTCGGAGTCGATTCATGTGATCCTCATAAATATAAACGGTGTTATTCCTAGGTATATATACTCATATATATACTTAGTGATTATAGTTTGTAAAAGTTAATATATACTTTGTTATGTATATATATAATAATATATATCGGTGTCTATTTACGGTGTCGGGTCGCAAGTGGGAGTTACCGGTGTTTAACCTCGTTGGGTGATATCCAAGAGTGACAATCGAGTGATATCGGGTGACAAAACATAATCGGGTGTTAAACCAACGGTGTTTTAAACAATCGGGTGTCAAATAAACAGTGTGTCATATAAAAATTTCAAATTAGCTCGCAAAAATGGCTTGGTTAAGAATAATGTCAATAATTAGCATTAATAAATGACCTGGGATTTTACGGTGTATTACAGTACCCACCCGTTAGATTGTATTCGTCCCGGAATCCAAAGTTGAATAGGTGCTCGGGGTTGTCTCATCAAATAGTTGTGGGTATTTGGCACGCATTTGATCCTCGCGCTCCCAGGTGAACTCGGGTCCTCTCTTAGAGTTCCATCTGACCTTAATAATGAGAATGTGACTATGCTTAAGTCGTTTGACCTCCCTCTCCATAATCTCAACGGGTTCCTCAATAAAGTTCAACTTATCATCGATTCTGATCTCCTTCAACGGAATCACAAGGGATTCATCCGATAAACACTTTTTCAAATTTGAAACGTGGAAGGTGTTGTGTACTCTACTGAGTTCCTCGGGTAGTTCAAGTTTGTATGCCACGGGACCGATCCTTTCAATGATCTCGAAGGGTCCAACGTATCTTGGGTTTAGCTTTCCACATTTTCCAAACCTAATCATTCCTTTCCAAGGTGATTCCTTAATCATTCCTTTCCACAATTGCGTGGATGACGGGTTATATTCTTTAATACTATTCGTAGGGCCGTGTACGATCTTCCCTAACTCTATAAGCTTCTACTTCATTCTATGTCGAGCCGACTACTAGCTCCTAACGTAGTATCATTAGTAGTTACTTATGCATTAAATACAACCAATTAATCGTAGTACACCTCCAATCATGTTTCTTAAGACGTTCAAGCAAGTTACCAAATGGAAGTCTGCCAGTTTTCTTAAGCCCAACATCGAAATCATTCATCCACAACAATTATAAATAAACAATCAACCAATAATCAACATCTAGGTTTCATTACATCTAAGCAAACACAAAGAAAACCTAGCCTAACATGTTAAAAAGAAGAAAAGCATAAGATAGAATCAAACAACACATAGACATATTGAATGATTATTGGAAAACTTATCTTCAATTGAACATGGATGAATCAAGGGGTTGAACCCTTGAAAAAACTCTGAAAATTCGTCTAGGGGTTTGCACAAAAAAGTTCTTACTAAGTTCCACCAAAGTTCCACCCTAATGAATGAAAATTCGAAAAGTATATATAGATTTTACATCCTGACGGCGTCACGTTATAGCTTGTGACTTCGTTAACTCACCGCCAAGATAAATTCGTATTGCCTAGATCCACTTTTGATGCCGTCATGTGTAAATTAGCTCTGGGCCGTCACATGCATTCTGACCCTGACGGCCTTGGTGACGCCATCAGGCCAAATTGCTTTGAAATTGTTCTGGGCCGTCACGTGTAACTTCAATTATCCACCTCTTTGTCAAAGGGTGACGCCGTCACATAGAAATGCTTGACGCCGTCAGGTACAATCTTGAGCATGATTTTGGAGACTTTGTCATATTCTTCACTTTTTCGCTAAAAAAACGTCCAAAATGCTTCCTTTTCCAGATTTCTCCTCAAAGGTACCTAAAATGACAAAAGGAACATTTTAGGGCAATATTTGATCAAATAATCTCGATTTAGGGCTTAAATGACCCCCTAAAAGCGGTACACTTTTCGTCTCATCAAATACCCTTACACTTGAGATTTGCTTGTCCTCAAGCAAATGCGCTTTTATTCTAATCAGAATACAAGTTAGGGGTCATTTAACACTAATATAAAAGTAATTACAACAAATAATCGTTCCACTTCAACCAAAAACAAGCACGGAAATTATACACTAGCACCTCACAAATAGTGTTTGGATACTCACATCTCTCAGGTGCAATAAAGTATATATCACAATATGGAAATGGAAAACATCTCTCACTACCTGTCATAGCAAATAGATTACCATAGGCTTGGGAAAGGATCAAACCTCCACCACTTGGCGTAAGCACCTAGGATAAACTATCAAAGAGGTCTTTTAAAGGGTTATAACGTTAGGTGTAGGGATATGATAAACACGGTTTTGTTGGATAAAGGCAATATTTACTGGTGGCGAGTTAATCATCTTGGTTAATTACATGTACAATGTGGCGTTGCTAAGCCAAGACTCGACTCGACTTAAGCTAGTCAAAAACTAACAAAAACATAAAATAAACATAAAAGTAAACAGGATGGTAGTCCGTATATTTTTTTTCTTTTTCTTTTTATATATTTTTTTTTTGATTTTTTTTCATACACTCTTGCCCTACCATCCAAAATAATACATCATAGGGAATTTGCATTCCCCGTACACTTGAACTTTTACATATTTTACAATTAACTATTCTAATGAATCGAATCAAGATAATCAAAACACTTGGAGTACTTTTAAATATTAACGCACATATTGGGGTAATAATTGATGTTCTTCCCCATTACTCCATAACAATAGTACTTTACCCATGAGTCTCAATCGTCCCAAAACAATATGTACAAGATATGACTCAACTTAGCAACCATGTAATCAATTAGACAATTAACTAACGGTTTAAACAAATAACAATAATGCACTAAAGATGAGTGCATACACGAAAGGCTAAGGCGATTTGGTTGCACATTTGGGTGGATTGTTAACAAATTCTATCTTTAAGTAAAATGCTTAAAGTTAGAAATGAAAAAGATAGGCTCGGAGGGGTGTGCTAGGGGTATCGTATACTAAAAATGAGTACAACGCAAAGGTGTGAGAAAAATTAGTTGACTTTGCTAGTCAAGTAGTTATGCCTTTATTGGTCAAGTAATTATGATACGGGTTTAAACCCAAGGGTGATCCTAACGCCTCTTTTCATGTAGTAAATCCTAACTACACGAATGTAGTCTCACTAGCGGTCTCAGAATGCATCACTAACGCAAGTTCTAGAATCTAATACTACCGGTACACTCATAAGCACTAATAATGAATGCTTTTTCTGACAAAGCTAAAGGCGAACGTCACATATTTGGGTGGAATTTTTTTGAGTGGTACGGTTTTTCGTGCTAGTCATACAACTCCTATCCATGAGACACTTATTAAGGCTAAAGCTTCACTCCTAAATGTTGTAAAAAAATTTAAATTTGTTACTAAAATTGCCCTAACAACTATTTCTCTCAGTTTTATTACACACCTACTATCAAACAAACAAACTCAAGTGCAATTGTATTCTTTAAGGTATCATCATTTACCCTCCCCTTACACTTAGGATGAACATTTTCCCCAATGTTCAATAAAAAAGATGTAAAAGTAATGTAGGTAAAATAATGAAAACAAATACTCCTCTGATTCGTTCGGTGTGGATAATGTGTCAACAACGTTAAATCTTCTTCCAAGAAAATGAACTTTGAAAGCTTCCCTCCAGAAATATAAATCATCTTCTTGTCCAATGTAACCTGTTAAACCTGAGAAAACAATCAAGGCAAACCTCGCGTAAAATCGGCAGCAATCTATAAATACTAAATCCTTGAAAAGATGGCATATATATCTTAACTTGGTTTCTAGGAATTAAAAGGATATAATGCTTGTGGAATGAATGTTTGCAGATTTCCTGGAGTTTATAAAACTAAAGAATTAACAAAAACTTTAAGACTCCGTTAGAAAAACAAAACTCGCAAAAATTTTCAGAATTTTACACCTGACGTCGTCAGGTTATGATCCTGACGCCGTCAGAGTGCTCTGACAGAAATCTTATGTTAAGTTTCCAGAAAATTCTCTGGAAAAACTCATGCCTTAATTCCTGGAATTCCTGCAAAACATCATTATGACTCGATACAAGCATTTGACTCAAACAAATACTAATATACATGTTCATTTAATATTGTTGTGATTCATGTTCAATTCCGTTCTTAGAAACAAATTTAGATTTCTCTTACACTTATCTTTTGCAAAATACCTTTATATGTGGTTAAGACGAAGTTAACAACAAAGTAAAGCATTTTCACAATTTATTTATTTTTAATCATGATCCACAAACAATAAAAATAAAACATGTATACGGAAACAAATAAAATCAAACAAACAAACAAAAAGCTTGGGTTGCCTCCCAATAAGCGCTTGTTTTTGTTCGAGTCATGAGCCTGACTCTACCATTATTTAACGGAAATGAGGGAGGTTTTCCCTACACTTAGGATTAAGTGCGGGTGGAAGAAGCGATACACACCCTTAGGGTGGAAATATACCACGTGAGGTGAAGGGGGTAAATGAATTATATGCTCAAAGGGGTGTGCTCATTTCATCATAACCTTACCTAGTTCACTTTGGTCAATGGGTGAGTTAAAGTTTTCTCCTAAAAAGGGATCATCTTCTATCAACTTTGAGAGACTCCTAATTGGGAATCTATCCTGACCTAATAAACCCGGTTTAAACCCATAACGTTTCTTGTGGTCAAACATGAATGGGTGATATAAATATGTAAGCTCATGGTTCACTCCTATGTCAGCTTCTACTACACAAGGCTTAGAGTCTACTACCTTTATCCCAAGACTACCCGGACTATATGGTTTGATGGGTGGATCGGGACCTTTCTCAATTTCTAAACTTTCATCCAAGGATGGAAGATTGGGTAACGGATTTGGTTGAGGCTCCGGTTCATCAAAATAAGGAACTTCCTTTGAACTAAGAGAAAGGTTGTGACTACAAGTATTCAAACGTATTTCATCTAGTTGTGTTTGGTCCAAAGGCTCTACCTCAATTGGGGTTCCTATAGTCTCTTCTACTTCTTCCAGGTAAGTCATGGGTGGTGTGTATACCTCAAATGATGGTGGGACGTATGGAGTACTTTGTGGACTTGGATTTTTCGCCTTATTCTCCGTCACATCTAGATCACCTATGTGCTTATTATGTATTTTGCTGAAGTCAATCCCCAACATGCACCTAGGTATCTCAAATCCTTTTCTATTCATCTCAAATTCTTGGTCCGATTCATAAGAATCATTCTCAATAACTTGATTACTATGTTCTTTTTACCTAAAGGATTCCTCATGTTCATCATATGTCTTAGTGAAATCTAACCCAAGCATGCACCTAGGTGGTTTGACATTAACCATCTCACAATATCGGTCGGATTCATAAGAAGCTATCCTAGGTGAAGGCTTATATGGTGCATAGGTTTCACTAAGTGAGGTATTTTGAGGGTTTGATGGAGCTCCTAAGGTGAATTTTTTAAAAGCTTTATGCACTTGGTCTCTTTTCTCAAGGTACTCACTAAAATCAATGCAAGATCCAGTTCTCATCATTTCACTCCTCCATCTTGAAAAGTCCAAATTAGTATAATTATATTTCTTCATGTAAGATTCTAGTGTCAGATTTTGTGGATTCACGTTCTCCATAATGGCAAACGGAATAATCAATGAGGATTGTACTAACAAACACACAAAGAAAAGATAGACTAAAGAAGACCTATAAAAAAAATCTTACTTGAAAGGAATCTAGCAAGTAGACCTAACAAAAAGAACTTTTAACCTAGACAATAACTATTCCCCGGCAACGGCGCCAAAAACTTGATACGCGGGATTGCGCCCTCGCAATAGGTTTTACCTCTCAATCGATCTTGAGAAGCTTGCAATCCCCGCCATGCAGTGTACCTGATCGTTGTAGTATAGTATAGTGACAAGTACCGGGGGATTGATCGTTCAACTCTAGGAATAGTGTTCGCTAGGATTAAAACTCTACTAAACTAGGTCTATAGGTGAGGGATGATTCTTTTTGTATTTTTATATTTTATAGGAAAGCAAGTAAAAATCTCGGGTTTGGAAGATTGGGCGGAATTAGTTGCTAGTCAACTAACCCAAATTACTACAAATGCAAATAAAATGAAACTCAGATAAATGTGGTGGAAACAATAATAAGAGAAAATGTGTTTACTTAGATTTCACTACTCCCTAGATATCTTTTTCCGGTTGATTAGTTTGTTACAATTGCGTGGATGACGGGTTATATTCCTTAATACTATTCGTAGGGCCGTGTGCGATCTTCCCTAACTCTATAAGCTTCTACTTCATTCTATGTTGAGTCGACTACTAGCTCCTAAAGTAGTATCCTTAGTAGTTACTTATGCATTAAATACAACCAATTAATCGTAGTACACCTCCGATCATGTTTCTTAGGACGTTCAAGCAAGTTACCAAATATAAGTCTGCCAGTTTTCTTAAGCCTAACATCGAAATCATTCATCCATAACAGTTATAAACAAACAATCAACCAATAATCAACATCTAAGTTTCATTACATCTAAGCTTCATTACATATAAGCAAACACAAAGAAAACCTAGCCTAACATGTTAAAAAGAAGACAAGCATAAGATAGAATCAAACAACACATAGACATATTGAATGATTATTGAAAAATTTATCTTCAATTGAACATGGATGAATCAAGGGCTTGAACCCTTGAAAAAACTCTGAAAATTCGTCTAGGGTTTTGCATAAAAAAGTTCCTACTAAGTTCCACCAAAGTTCCACCCTAATGAATGAAAATTAGAAAAGTATATATAGATTTTACATCCTGACGGCGTCACGTTATAGCTTGTAATGCCGTCAACTCGCCGCCAAGATAGAATTCGTATTTCCTAGATCCACTTTTGACGCCGTCATGTGTAAATTAGCTCTGGGCCGTCACATGCATTCTGACCCTGATGGCCTTGGTAACGCCGTCAGGCCAAATTGCCTTGAAATTGTTCTGGGCCGTCACGTGTAACTTGAGCATGATTTTGGAGACTTTGTCATATTCTTCACTTTTTCTCTACAAAAACGTCCAAAATGCTTCCTTTTCCAGATTTCTCCTCAAAAGTACCTAAAATGACAAAAGGAACGATTTAGGGCAATATTTGATCAAATAATCTCGATTTAGGGCTTAAATGACCACCTAAAAGCTTTACACTTTTCGTCTCATCAGCATTGGTAAGGGTTTTAGGAATAGGTGTCAGATCAATTTCACCATTGAATGTCCTGTTAAACCTCAAATTATGTCTTGGCCGTAAGAATCTTCTATGACCAACATAAACGATTTTCCCCCTAACCTTGGCATTTGGAGTATCCTTATTACATGTGGGGCATGCAAGGTAGCCTTGCCCCACCTACCCAGATAAACTGCTCCGAGCAGGAAAATCATTGATGGTCCATAAAAGTGCCGCTCTCATATTGAAATAAGTACCTGTAGCAATGTCTTTCGTCCATTCTCCGTCTGACCATAGAGTTTTCAGTTCTTTAATCAAAGGTTGCAAGAAAACATCAATATCCTTTGCCGGTGATTTGGGGCTGGGAATTAACATCGTCAACATGAAAGAAGACTCTTTCATACATATCCACGGGGGTGTGTTTTATGTTGTCAATATTACCGGCCACATGCTGTATCCTTGACTTAGCATGCCAAATGGATTCAAACCATCAGCAACCAACCCTAATCGAACATTTCTAGGTTCTTTTGCAAACTCATGATGTATAATGTTAAAATTTTTCCATGCTTTACCATCAACCGGGTGATTCATCTTACTGTTTTCTTTAGACTTTCCAGTCGCATGCCAAGTCATCCACTTTGCAGTATGTTGTGAGTTGTACATACGTTGTAGTCTAGGTGTCAATGGAAAGTAATGCAAATACACCTTGTTGGGAACTTTTTTTTCTTTGTCTTGAGGTCTTTCCATCTACTCACTTTGCAGATTGGACAATTATCCAAATTTTCGTTCGCCTCCGATCCCTAAAATAAAAAAACAATCATTTATACAAGCATGGATCGATTCGTATCCTAACCCGATCGTTTTATATATCTTCTTCATTTCGTAGTATGACGACGGGACCTTGAATCCTTCACTAGTGGGTAATGCTTCTTGGAGAACTTCTAGAATCAAGTTAAACCCCTTGTCCGTTATTTTACCTAAGACCTTATCGTGCGACATCTTTGACATAAAGTCCAATAAAGACATCCAAGTGCAACCTGGGTAAAATTGTCAGTGGCCCTAGCAAATAACTCTTCGAACTTTTTATTAATGTGAGTACCCGTTCTTTGAGTTGGCTGAGGACCCGTTGTTTGAGTTGGTTGAGGACCTGTTGTTTGAGTTAGCTGATTATCCGGATGAATAACTTCGTCGAGAAATGCAGCCATGTTATCATATTCAGGTGAAGGTGGTTGTAATAGGTTGTGTACTACTGGCAGAGCACGGGAGGAAGCGTTTCACCATGTTTATCCCAAATTGTATAAGTTGGGTCAAACCCGTTTTGAGATATGTGTTGCCAAAGAGATTTTAGCGAACCTGTTTCTGAGTTACCACATTCATTACATGGGCATGCAATCTCATTGGAGATAGGGTTTGTGAAATCATAGAAGGGGGTGAATACGTTTCCTTTTAAAAATCTTTAAACTTGTTGTATCAAATTTGGTATAAACCTTTGTGTCAAGTTTTGCCATTATTAGTCCGGTTTGTTTTTCTTTTCTAAAAACATCCATATGACAAATTTCCGATCAAGCTTGTTGTAATATGAGAAATGCTAATAATAGTCTTATGACTAATACAAAGCATATGATATAACAAGTTGTCACACAAGCATAAACATCAAGTCACAACACAAACAATAATATAGTGCAAGTATAAAAGTAAAACAATGAGTTAAAGGAAAGAGCAAACCGAACACGAGGATTTATAGTGGTTCGGTCACGGGTCTCCTTTCCGCCCTACTCTACTCCCCGAGTACCCAACTCGAGAGTTACTTCACTAGATCAACAAGCTTCATTCTTGGCGGAGAAAACCTTACAATCGTCGCTTACACTTTTTCCGGTACAAAGCTAAATACCGGGTTCTTTTACAAGGGTACAACCACTCCCGCTAGTTCTTTTACAAGGGTACAACCACTCCCGCTAGTTCTTTTACAAGGGTACAACAACTCCCGTTATGTTTTGTGGCCCAACATAGAAACCTTGTGTTTTATGGCACAAACACATAAACCATCTAATCTATAATAATGAGTACAATGATGATCCAAGACATAAATGTCTAATGGATATGAATAACTAATCTAAAAGAACATCCATTGATAGAAAGCCTTCAATGGATGAAGTTCACAAGTTCTCTAAGCTTGTTGAGATGAATCTTCATGTATGTATACTTGTGGAGGATGATGATGACAAGATCTCCAAGCTTCTTTGGTGGATCAAGATGTATGATATGCTTACAACAAAGATGAATGTTAGAAGCATTATGATCATGATAATGAGGGTGATTAATTAGGTTTTCTACATGGTTTTCTATTGATCTAAGATGTATGCTAAGTGTAGAGAGAATGTGTGTTTTTCTTTTTCAAGTTCTTAGAAAACAACTAAACTTGATTTGCTATTTATAGTAAAGTGGTTTTCAAAATCCATGTTCTAAAACTAGCAAAGATGTTTACCAAAATCTTACACAATCTTTCCAAAATCAACTATGACATATCTTACATAATCTATAACATATCTTACAAAATCTTTGCCAAGTCTAATCAATATCTTACACAATCTTTAGAAAGATATACATTGTAGAATATGATGATCCATGTGATGATGTAATTATATACTTTCTATTTTGATAAAAAAGTATATGAAAGTAAACTTGTAAAGTTATTAGAAAATATATTAACTTGCTATATGATATTTAGTAAGTTACTAAAAATGTTTGATGTACTTATGTTGTTATAAGACATATTTTTATAGATTGTAAACTTACTAAAATGTATTAACTTGCTATATGATATTTAGGGTGTGTTTCTTTTTTTTTTGTTAGTTAAGGGAAGTGTGGGGACCATGTGGGACCACATCCCTTAATAAGTCTAGATGGGGAGAGTCCCATTTATTTGCCCCTTTGGATTAAGATGATACAAGAGAAAAGTGGGCCCAAATTTAGAAAACAAGTAATATTATATAGGTGGTCCCACATGGGCTCCACACAATCCTTAGCTAACAAAAAAAAAGAAACACACCCTTAGTAAGTTACTAAAAATGTTTGATCTACTTATGTTGTTATAAGACACATTTTTATAAATTGTAAACTTACTAATATTATCTAAACACCTAATGTGGCACTTATTATATTTTATACCTAAAGTGCACTTTGACACCTAAAATACTTAAAGGCTCTAAAAGTATTTTAAACATTCTAAATGGTTGGTCAAGGGGTTTGATCATAATGCCACATAACAAACATGTACGAACCTGTGTTGTGGCATACGAGGACTTGAGACGTTGAGAGGTGTTGAATGTATGTTGAGACAAAATAAGATTACAAGTAACTTGTACATTTTACGTTATGTATCAAGTTATATGTTTGTCCTCAATCAAAACAAACGAGATTATGTAGATTAAATATCGTAATATTTGCACTAACAGGGTTCAACAATGTTTTACAATGCTTAAGGAATGCTTTTGGACCACGTAAAAAAACTGGAGAATTACGATTGGATATACTGGTCCAACTCTTATCAATTGTCATAACTGCGTTGTAAGGAAGTAACAAATAAGCATATATGCACATAAACACATTCAAATAAATATACGCATAAACACATACATGCATGTATAAGTAGACATGTAAAGGCGTAATTACGAATTGTTTTGTTTACCTAGTGCAACTATGGAAGGCAATCCTAACCCACTCTTTGAATGTTTCGTCTCATATATGAATGCGTATAACTGATTTATTATTTGAAAAAAAATCGGCAGCATTTCCCCTCAACTCCCCAAATATGTGCATTAAAGACCTATTCGTAGGAGTAAAAGAGAACCAGTGTCAAACTTTTCTCAAATAGTAAATCAGTTATACGCATCCATATCCTAAATGAGACCAAACATCCAAAAAGCAGTCCCAAACACGGGACTTTCCAAAATTAATTTCTAATAAATTAATTTTGGGCGGGTTTCTATAGGATGATTAACTTCAAATGGGGATTGTCTTAAATTAATCACTAAAATCCTAAAATCACTTACACAAGTTTAATATTCAAATACAATACTAACCAAACGCATATTCACAAATTTATATCCACATTCAAACACATACTAACCAAAAGCATATTCATAAATTTATATCCACATTTAAAAACATACTTACTAAAAGCATATTCACAAATTAATATCTACATTACTAATCAAACAAAAATCAAAATAATTAAATTATATACAATGAAAAAACACAAAATAATTGAATAAAAAAACGTACTAGCTGTCACGGCTGAAAGAGAGGACGAGAGGATGAAAAGAAAAGAGGAAGAAAGGAAGAGAAGTAGTGTTGTTGCGGTGATCCGGCTGCACAAATTCAAACACAAACATTAAAATAATAATAATAATAATAAAATAATAATAATAAAAAAAAATCAAACAAAAACATTCTACGTACTACGTACATTAACAACCTACAAAAGCCCCACTATTGTACTACCTTAACCTCGACATCTTAACTAACATACTACATACTGCGTACATTAGCAACTTATACGCCAGGAAAATGGAACATTTGAATGGGAGTTGCTATAGCAACACCCCCTATAGGACATTGTACAAACTGTTATGCACATAGTACAACATCGCTATGCACACCGTACAACCCTCTTATGCATAAAAGGGTGTGTATATATGATATTTGGGGTGTGTGTATAGTACAACCCCATTTGAATCCCTCATAGGCAAAAATCAATGATGATATTGCTAATTGACCACGTTTGTTTAAATTTTGCCCATGTGCTTTAATCTTTGTAAACTTTTTTGTTTAAAGTGTAGCTATCTATGCTCTTAGTATCCTTTGAATCTCGTTAAAATATTTTTCTGCATTCAAAGATGTTTGCTAACTTGTAAAAAATTAAATCAGGCCGCTCACGGTCTTAGTCGAAATTCTGCTAGTGAGACAGAATCTCCATCAAAACTAAATATGGTGACTAGGAAGGCAAGTGGACAGAAGGAAGCTAGCAAAGAGACGCAAGTATGCAATCTTATTCCTATGTTGACTTTACTTTTGGTGCTAGTTTAAATATTCAAAATACTAAAAACTCCATTTCTGCTCTTATAATATTGGTTACAGGTCATAGTTGATATATATGAGGGAGTTTGTGAGCAGTCTTCCAAATGTACTGCATCAAAAGGGCATGAGCATAATACCAAGGACGGCAGGAGATGGGACGAAAGGCTGGACAATAGCGGTGTCCCGGCTGTGGTGGTCCGGTGAGATAGAAGGCGGCAACGGCGGTACTACCAAAATCAAACACAAACAAAAATTAACAAATCAAACACAAAAACATAAAAAAAAACCCCATTACACATTAATTAAGAAGATTAAATAAAAGACATTACACAAAACACGAACCTTTAAACAAAATAGATGGGTGGCTGTGGTGGTCGGCTGTGGCAGACGTGCGGCGGTGGCAGACAATGGTGAAAAAAAAACCTATAAACACAAATGTAAAAAAAAAAAAACTCTTGGACAAACAGAAACAAATTACTAAACTTGTTGATCCCAGTTGAGCAAATGATCTTATATAGAAGTTGACTTGAGTTAATACTTAAGCTAAAATGCGGAATATTAAAACTTAACTTAAGAAGAACAGTTATTCACTATCAACACTTCAATATATTAATAATACGAGCACTCGACAATGCTAGGGTTTTACAACCTTGAAGTGTAAACGAAAACTAAACTATACGTACCTACTCTAACCCTAGGCACCTCCTTTTATAGGCCAAGGAGTCCTATTAGGTTTACAATGACTTTCTACACAAGATAAGAATAACCTAAACATATAAGATATACACACAATCTATTCTATAATTATCCACTCATGTATACAAGTCTATCCCTTCAGCAGTAGGTTCACCAACAGCAGTCTCTCATAGCAGCAGTTTAATTACTTAAGCAGCAGAATCAATATCCTTAGCAGCAGATTCATCTTAGCAGCACTTTGACACTTAGTGAAATTCTGAGCAGCAGAATCTCAAAACCCAACAATCCTCCCCTAAACTTAATATTTATTTCTAAATGATTAAGTTTCTTCAAAGCTTAGATAATCACCATGAGGATGCTTCCAAACACTCACAACTTCTGATCTCTTTGAAAGCTCTTTCTGATAGTTGCATCCAAGATCTTTTCATACTTCTGTGTCAATTTGTAAGCTTGGTGGTCAAACATATAATGTTGTTGACACTTAAGAAATCCAGGTCTAACCATCTGTCTAAGTATCTCCTTACACTTATTCAGACTAGGATAGTCCTTCTCCACCAACAAAAATAGAGTAACTGCACCAATTCTTAACTCATGAACCCCACAAGATTGATATAAAACCATTTATGTACCTTTCCAAATCCAATTTCATTCCATTCACTCTCACCTGGCTAAGGATCAAACATATTCTTCAAGATGCGATACAATATATTTTCAAATGCAAGATTCATATCAAGAGCAGTATTCATTTCCTTTCCATCATACTTCTCTTTATATAATCTCCATATAGAAATCACATCTTCTCTATCCATCTTATCAAATATCTGTGAAATCTCAGTAAAACCTTGAACTTCATAACTTGACCTCATAAATTCCCAATATCCTTGACTTCCACCTCTTATCTTGAAAGTATATGAGATGATAGGATGTTTTGCAGCTAAAGGCTTTTCCTTGATAACCTCTGGTTCTTCTAGTTCAGACCAAACAGCCAGAGTTGTCTCTTGTTCCTTTTCTTCTGCAACTTCTTCTGCCTTATCCAAGTCACTACTGCTTTCATCAGTGATCTTTTTCTTCTTCGTAGCAAAAGTCTTGTGACCAACACTTTTTCTTTTAACACTTTGACTAGGAGGAATTTGAATCTCCGTCTCTTTTACCTGCTCTGCCTCAATAAGCTCTACTTTATCTGATTTCTCAGGCACCAACTTCTTATTCATTTGAGCAATTTGTTCTTCATCTTCTGCACAACCCATAGGATAGAAGGTATCCATTTCTCTTCTAGTTTGTTGATACAAATCAAACACTTCTTGATCAGACTTGTTTTTCAATTGCACCAATCTCCAGCCCTTCATATTCTTAAGGTATCTTTCTTGCTCTATTCTCTGTTGAAGTGGAGTTGGTCCCCTAAGTATCTTCCTTTTCCTTCTTTCAGCAGCAGCTTCTTTCTTTTTCTTTGCTGTGAATTCTTGCACCCAAGCTTTAACATCAAATTCTGGAGTCTCTTGCTCTTCAATTTTAACCAGCTTGGACAATTCAATATCAGCATCCATTCTTATCTTCTCATTAACCCATTCCTCATACCTCTTCAAATCTTCAGTTTCCTTATCATCCCTTTCTTTTTCTTGTTGCAGCATTTGTTGATCTTCAAAATCAATTTGTTCTTGTTCCTTTCTTGCAAAAGCTGCATCATGCTCAATTTGTAATTCTTTGGGCCAATAATGAAAAGGAATATGAGAGTAGTCAATCCCTTTAAACATTATCATCTGTTCTTCAATCACCTTTCCCTTTCCTTTATCAGTAGATGATGAAATTGAAGTTGATTGTTTTCTAGCAGCAATAGGTTCTCTGATTACTACTCCTTTTTGAGGTATTCTTGGTAATGGAGATGTTATTGTGGGTGTTGGTTGTTGTGGTTGTGATTGATTTGATTGTGTTGGTTGAGATGGTGATTTGGGTAGAACATCTATTGTCTTCTTACTTAACAATACCATTGCCTCAGCAACAGCTTTGTCACTAGATCCAGCAGTAGATCCTTGTGCATCAGTAGAATTGAGTTTCTCACTAGCAGCAGGATCAGCAAAATCCTGAGCAGCAGAGTTATGTGCAGCAGCAGAGTCACCTGTCTTGTTAGTAATAGCAGCATTATACACGCTTTTAACCATAGAATCACCCAAAGTCATCAAAGCTTCACCCATCAACCCTGTTGCCTTTACTAATTACTCAGGCCCTAAAGTCTTGAGTTTCTCCACCATATTTTCTTGTACACAAACCAATTCTTCCATAACAGCTTCATTCCCATGCTTATCTGTAACCACAAAACCATCCATATCCTGAGGACTTTCCACCTCCATATCATCTTTCATTTGAACCTCCCTAGAAACCATTCCAGTATCCACATCTTGAGCACCATCAACCTTCATCAAATTTACCTCCCCTGAACCCATTGCCACATTCTACTCCTCATTCCTCCCCTGTTTGGAAGCATCCTCTTCCAAAGGAACAGAGTGTTCAGAAGAACTAACTACCTGTGATGTGCCGAATTTCTTCAATCTTTTGAAGGAGGATGAAGATCTTGATTTTCTTAAATTATTGATCTTCCTTTGTAATCGTTTGATCTTTTTAGCTTGAGCATCAGAAATAGTTGAAAGACCAAGAATCTTCTCCTCCAAAGTATCACATTTAAGTTCCAGGTTGGTACAAGTAGCCATCAATTCCTTAATAAGTTGCATACTAGTTTCATCACTTCGACCTGTGTGACCTGGTCCGAGAGGTAAATCATTGACATTGTCATTTTGTACAGTATCATCCATCAATTCATTAGTCACTGATCTGTCCTCATCACTTCGACCTGTGTAACCTGGTTCGAGAGGTGAATTTTGGGACTTAAACCTAGCATCAAACCTAGTTTGATCATCTGAGCCTCCTGTATTTGCCATTTGGCTAGGGTTACCGTCATTGGACTCAGATTCATCAGAACCCTCCTCACTAGATGTTGCCTTGGTTTAGGTCTTACTTATGTTATCACTGTCCTACTCTGCTGCTAAGCTAGAAGCAGTAGTGACAGCCCTCACCAACATGTCCCCTCCATCACCCAGGACAGCCTCATCTGGTACAGACATCCTAACACTAGCCTGAGGTAGCTCAGTGTTCTTTGTGGCTTTCCTACAGGTGTAGAGTATTTTAGGTTGTGTGACAGATATAGTAAAATTGGGTGTGTGATGGGAATCAGTGGGAGTTCCTAATCCTTCACCCTGAATGTTTTGCACAAGTTGCACCATATAAGGTGTAAGTGATGTAAGTGTGCCTGAAAATTATTTTCCATTTTTAAGTAAGAAAGTAAACATTTTTGGAACCAACTTAGGAGAATCATAAGTGGCGTTATGTGTTCTTACTTTTGAAATTTGGTTTTCCACAAAGATTTGTATAAATCTTGGATATAGTAAATAAGAACTAGACTCTTTGATGCTTTTTGCAATCCCTTCCAAAATCATGTTTGAAAAATTAAATGGGTTTCCTTTTCTAAGGCATATCATAGCAGATGCTATGGTAGCACTAAACTCATTCCACCCAGAAGTTTCAGAACTCAAACAATGAAGAAGATTGTGAACCAAAAATTTATATTGAGAACAAAGAAGCCCTTTTTGAAATTTTAAATTAGATGTTGGCCCTCATATCCCAAATCATTTAAACCTTCAAAAATGGCAGAGTTAGAAAGACACTTAGTTTCTGTTTCATCATCTAAGAGAAGAATTTCTCTTATAGAAGATTCAGTGACACGCACTTGTTGACCATCTACCATTGCCTTAACATATTTTTCCCCATTCCTAGTTTTGACTTTAGTAGTAAGCCAAAACTGTTTGATGTAGGAAATGTATATAGTAGGATTCACAGTTAATGCATACCTAAGAGAAGTAGCATTCAAGAATTTAGCCATATCTGTGAAACCTTCATGAACCATCTCTTCCTCCAGTAAAGCAACATTATTGTGACTTTCAGCCCAGGTACGTGTTGATTCCATTAATTAGGGTTTTAAAGAATTGGGGATTTTTTACTTTGAGAATAATAGTGTGTAAGGGTTTGAGAGAACTTCAATTTAGAGCGCGTAAAAACCAATTGTGAGTGGCAATTAGGTTTTAAACTTGTTTAGAGAAGTTACACAACCACCCTCACACTTTCAACTATAGCAGTACAACCTTGATAGCAGCAGAACTAGCAGCAGATCAAAACAACTAGCAGCAGAGTGATTTGGCCAGCAACAAAGTTGACTAGTCAAAATTAAAATCTTGGTCAAAAAGTCAAAAGATCCTCATCATTAAATGCTCGGTATACGCCTTGATCACTATAAAAAGGAACTAATCTTTCCCTAATTCAGCACACGAAAACCCTAATATCTTCCAAAAACATTAATCCACCAAATCAAATCGCAATCAAGATGAAATCCACTCCCGAAATCATCAACATCTCTTCTGATTCTTCATCAGATGATGAAACACCACTTCCCCCATACGTTCCACCATTTCGTCCTCCTCATAATGGATGTAGGACGAAAGAACAAGCAAGGAAGAGAAAACATGATCTTCCTGTGTTCAAGGATCTCTTGAACCTTAACCAAAATCCAAGCTCATCAAGGGGTAAAGGTGTGATGCCCCTAAGTCTCCATCTTCATCAGAATCATCAGAGGATCCAAATCCATGGATCCCAATCCGACCACCATCTCCAAGGGAACTGGTTTCTCCCTTTCTTTGTACATCATCAGATGAGGATGAACCACAGAACAATCCTCCTGCTACTCCTGAAAGACTACAATCATCAAGACCAAGGCCACCACCCAGAACAAGAAGATCAAACCCTCCTCTGCCAAAGACAAGAGAAGTGGTAATTGGGCTTCCATGCCCTAGGCGTTGATGTAGGTTTTGATAATTGTCTTTTGATGTAATCTGTTGATGTAACAATCTTTTGTAGTCATGGGTAGTCATGTGTGGTTGAAACATATGTTTTGTAATCTTTGGCCTTATCAATGAAAGAATGACTCTGTTCTGTTTTTAGTATCTTTAGACTTGTATATAAACAGCAACAATCATCAATTTGAACTTATCCTGCAAAATGTTAGTCCAAAAACCACAAGACATACAAACGTATGTTGCAAATGTACTAGAGATACTCAGCAGTAGAATAAAATGTAGCAGTATAGTACATTCCAACTAGCAATATACTTCATAAGAAGCAACATAAACATCTTAACCAGCAGCACAGTATCTTTACAAAACTTTACAAAAGCATAAGGAGATAAGTTTTTCAAAGATTGATCATACCAATGTTTGCAATTAAAAATTGAAACCTCCCCACATCAAAATGTTTTGTGAGTAGATCAGCAACATTGTTATCAGTATGAATCTTGACAATTTGAATTAGCTTCTTTTCATAACAATCTCTTATAAAGTGATGTCTTATCTCAATATGTTTTGTCTTAGAATGAAAAACAGTGTTTTTAATGATGCAAAGTGTGTTGTTGTTATCAATATGAATTTTGGTGTTCATGAAATTATACCTATAATCCAGTAGTTGATTTTGCATCCAAAGCACTTGACCACAACAACTTGAAGCAGCCACATACTCAGCTTCAGTTGTAGAATTTGCAACCACTGTTTGTTTCTTGCATTGCCATGACACCAATCTGTTTCCAAGAAATTGACAACCTCCTGTTGTAGACTTTCTATCCAAGCAAGCTCCAGCATAGTCACTATATGAGTATGCTACCAAATCAAAAGGTGAATCCTTAGGATACCAGAGCCCCAATTTAGGTTGATGCCTCAGATACCTAAAAATTCTCTTCACTGCATTGAGATGTGATTCATTGGGACATACTTGGAATCTTGCACAGGCAAATACAACAAACATAATATCAGGCCTTGAAGCTGTAAGGTAAATCAATGAACCAATCATTGATCTGTACAAGTGAACATCTACTTCTTTTCCATTATCATCCTTCAACAAAGGTTTGTTGGATTCCATGGTTGTCTTTGCAAGCTTAGCATCTTCAAATCCAAACTTCTTCAAAATGTCATTAACATACTTATCCTGACTGATAAATATGCCATCTTCCTTCTGTATAACTTGCAGACCCAAGAAGAAGGTGAGTTCCCCCATTGAACTCATAGCAAACTTATCCTTCATAAGCTTCTCAAACTCAACACACATAGCTTTGTTTGTAGAACCAAAGATGATGTCATCAACATAGATTTGTACCAGAAAAATATCATCCTTGTGTCTTTTGAGAAATAAAGTCTTGTCAATCTTTCCTCTACTAAACCTAGAATCTAACAAATATGTTGACAAGGTATCATACCAAGCTCTAGGAGCTTGATTTAAACCATACATTGCTCTATTCACCTTGTAAACTTTGTCAGGATGGTCAGGGTCTTCAAAACTAGGGGGTTGAGACACATAAACTTCTTCTGTAATAGTCCCATATAGAAAAGCACTTTTGACATCCATCTGATACACCACAAAGTCTTTGTATGAAGCATAAGCCAGAAATAATCTAATGGCTTCTATCCTTGCCATAGGTGCAAATACTTCATCATAGTCAATACCTTCTTGTTGAGTGTATCCTTGTGCTACTAACCTTGCCTTGTTTCTAATGACTATTCCTCTTTCATCTCTTTTGCAACTGAAAACCCATTTAGTTCCAATCACCCTTTGCCCATTTGGCAAATCAACCAAAGTCCATACTTCTTGTAACTTGAATCGCAGAAGCTCATCTTGCATTGCTTCTACCCAGCTTGGTTCTTGTAAGGCTTTGTAAGTATTTTTGGGTTCAATCTGAGATAGAAAACAGGCAAACAAGCAATTTTGTAGGTCTTTGTAACAGTTTCTTTGATGCAGAGATCTTGCAAAGAAACTTTGATGTTGTAGATCTTTCAGCTCTTTAGTCATTCTTATTGTTTGAACAGATGATGTTGGATCACTGAGAATTTGATCTTTGGGATGATTCTTGTGAACTCTTGTGGTAGTAGTGGGACTAACAGGAATATAGAGTTCCATTTTATTTATATCAGCATCAGCTCCAAACAATTTACCATCAAGAGCTTCATCATCTGTATCATAGTAGATATTCTCTAGAGGAGGCATATTTGGATCATCAGGATAGTTTGGATCAACAGAAGTTCTACCTTGAGTGTCCACTGATGGAACATTTGGTGAAGAAGTAGAGTCAATTGGCTTAGCAACAAAATTGATTGAAGCAGTAGTTGTTTCTTTTGGCCTAGCAGTAGAGTGTTCTGAGTCAACAGTAGAGTCTTCTGGCCTTGTTGGAGAGACATTAACAACCACTTTAGGTGCTTCATTTGTTACCTTTTCTGCATCAACAAGTATCTCAATGCCTTCTTCTGTTTCCTTAGGTTTCTCTTAAGCAACAACATCTTCTTGTGAACTTTGATCCTTCTAAAAGGGTAGTAAAGTTGGACCAATCTTCAATTTCTCAACCAAAACAAAATCTTCTTGAGGTTTGTTAGTGTCTACACTTGCAATAACTGGGACATAATTCATAGTCTTGGTAAGAATATCAACATTAAACAACCATTTTGGTCCTTTCCCTTCAACATTAGATGTGTTCTCACTAACCTTGATATGCAAATTCTCCTCTACATGTTTGGTTCTCTTATTGAACACCCTGAAAGCTTTACTATTCACAAAGTAACCAACCAAGTATCATTCATCTGCTTTTTCTTCAAACTTGCCTAACTGATCCTTAGTGTTCAAAATAGTAACATGACATCCAAATGGTTTGAGAAAATCAATCATTCGTTTCTTTCCATGAAATAACTCATATGGAGTCTTGTTGTGTGGCTTAACTACCTTACTTCTGTTTTGCACAAAACATGCAGTGTTTACTGCTTCAGCCCAAAAAGGTATAGGTAATTTAGAATCAGATAACATTGTTCTTGCAGCCTCAATCAGTGTCCTGTTTCTTCTCTCTGCAACACCATTATGTTGTGGAGTTCTTGCAACACTGTATTGTCTTAGAATACCTTTCCCACACAGAATTGATTCAGCACACTATTCTTGAACTCAGTTCCATTGTCACATCTGATTATTTTCACCTTGTGGTTGTGAAGGTTTTCAACTCTGGTAATGAATGCCTTGAGTATCTTTGGAGTTTCATCTTTAGTAGCTAGAAAGAACACCCAAGTAAACCTGCTAAAGTCATCTATGACACCTAGGCAATATGACTTCTTGTTCAAACTATTCACAAAAACAGGCCCAAATAAGTCCATGTGAAGTAGATTTAGGGGCTCAGTAATTGTGTTCACAGTCTTGGATTTGAATGAAACTCTGTGATGTTTACCCTTTTGACAGGCAACACAAGTTTCACAATTTTCAAACATCTTTGTAGGCATCCCTCTCACAAGATTTCCTTTCACCAACTTGTTCATGGTCTTGTAGTTTAGATGTCCAAGTCTTCTATGCCATAATTTGGACTCATCAATAGTGGCCTTTGCAATTAGACAAGTTAAAGCTCTTTTGGGAACAATGTTCTTAATATGGTCACTGTACATATTTTCAGTTCTAGGGACTTTCAATAGCACAAATTTATCATCTGGCAACTAAAAATCAGGAGAAAGGATCATACATTCAGTGTCTGTAAAAAGAACAAAGTTCTTTTTGTCACACATTTGTGAGACACTAAAGAGGTTAAACTTAAGCCCTTTCACAAGAAACACCTTCTCAATGTCCAAATTCCCTGTCCTTAGTGTTCCTCGGCCAATAATCTTTCCACCCTTTGGATCATTCCCAAAAGCAACATAACCACCTTCAAAAGGCTCAAAGTCTTCCAGTTGGGACTCATCACCTGTCATGTGTCTAGAGCATCCACTATCAACTATAACAATATCTTTTAGCTCATCCTGTAGATTACCCTGCACATTAAAATAGAGAAATTAGTTTCTATTGGGGACCCAAGCCATCACTGACTTGGATCTGCCTTGTGCATCAACATAATTAAATTTCTTTAAATCACTTGACGCACTGCTATTTTTGGAAACACTGGTTGAAACAGATGATTTAGGTTTCCAAGTCCAGCAAGCTGAGGCCTTAACAGCATAAAAATGATTTCCTACAACTGTATTTGTTAAAAAAAATTGGCCCAGAAGTAGAAAGTTTTGTACTGGCAGCAGAGTGCATACTGTGGAGTTTGTTAGACTCCATGGATCGTTTTGAGCACTAGGGATATCAATAACAATGATTAACAATATATGCAGCGGAATAAGTAAAACATCATTGTTATTGAAGGTTTCGTCATCATCTTCACTACAACTAATCTAGGCGTCTACAAAAAGACTACGCCTAGACACACACACACACACCTTTAGTCGACTACATTATGGAAGACTTAATTAAAACCTATTCCCTGTATTCTATTTATATAATACAGAATTAGGGTTACAAGAATACTACGAAGGACTAAAATATAAATCTTCTTTTGCAAGCAAGTCCTTCCCCATCTTTTGTAGAATTCCTTCTTGTCATATTAAGTCCCTATTGTTTCATTCCTTGTTGTTGTGTCTCATCAAATTAATAAACCCAACAATCTTTCCCATTTTGATGATGACAAAACAAACACGATCTTGTACGAACTTCCCTAGATGAAGTAGAAAAGTTGAGATGTAATCATCTCCCTGAATGAAACAAATCGTGTCTTCCCCTTAATCCATGCTATGTGATGCGTGAGAATTGCACCAGGCTTTACCTCTCGAGGGATCTCGAGAAGCTTACAACCCCCACCAGGCAGTGTACCTGATCGTTGTAGTATAGTATAGTGACAAGTACCGGGGGATTGATCGTTCAACTCAGGAATAGTGTCGCTAGGATTAGAAAGCCTAAAAACTAGGTCTAGAGGTGAGGGATGATTCTTTTTGTATTTTTATATTTTTATAAAAGCAATTAAAATCTCGGTTTTTAGAAGAGTGGGCGGAATTAGTTGCTAGTCAACTAACCCAATAACTAAGATGCAATCAAAAATAAAATAACAAAAATGTAAATAAAGCTAATTAAACTAGTGGTGTGAACAATAATGGGAAAATTTCGTTTACTTAGATTTCATTACTCCCTAGATATCTTTTACAGGTTGATAGTATGTTACAATTGCGTGGATGACGGGTTATATTCCTTCATACCATTCGTGGGGTGGCGTACGTACTTCCCCAACTCTATAAGCTCCTACTTCACTCCTATGTCGAGCCTGCAAGAAGCTCCTAACATGGGATCATTAGAATTCGCTCATGCATTAAATACAACCATAAAAACCTAGTACACATTGGTTCATGTTTCTTAAGACGTTCAAGCATGTTACCCTATGGAAGTCTGCCAGTTTTCTTAAGCCTAACATCGAAATCATTCATCCGTAACAACTATAAAAAAGCAATCAACCCATAATCAACATCTAGGTTTCACTACATCTAAGCAAACACACAAGAGATCTAGCCTAGCATGTTAAGATCAAGACAAGCGTAAGATATATTCAAACAACACATAGACATATTGAATGAATTGAAAGGATACTTATCTTAATTGAACATGAAAGGTTTCAAAGGGTAAAAACCCTTGAAAGTACAATAAAAATCGTGCTAGGGTTTCTCCAAGTTATCCTCCTAATTGTCCTCTCTTAACGAATGAAAATTACAAAACTATATATAGATTTTCCATCGTGACGGCGTCAAGAAGAAATATCTGACGCCGTCAACTCGCCGCCCATAATAATATCGGATTGCCTAGATCTAGATCTGACGCCGTCAAGTGCAAAATTTCTCTGGGCCGTCACATGTAATGGGACCATGACGGCCTATGGTGATGTCGTCATGCCCCTAGTGTAAAAACTCTCTGGATCGTCAGGGACTCTATCCACTTCACCTCTTGTTTTACTCTTGACGCCGTCAAGAGTAAACTCATGACGCCGTCAGAAGTGACCTGCAGAAATCTTTACGTTAAGTTTCTGGAAAAACTTATGTCCTACTTCCTGGAAAATCCTGCAAAACATCATTATGACTCGATACAAGCATTTGACTCTAACAAATATGAATATACATGTCCATTTAATATTGTGGAGAATCATGATCAATTTTGTTTCTTAAAAAACAAATTTGGGGTTTCCCCTTACACTTATCTTTTGCGAAATACCTTTGTATGAAGTTAAGACGAAGTCAAACAACAAAATAAAGCATTTTCACCATTTTATTTTTGAAACATGATCTACCAACAATAAAAATAAAGCATGCATACGGAAACAAATAACATTCAAACAAATAAAAATCACACAAAGCATGGGTTGCCTCCCAAGAAACGCTTTTCTTTATTTACGAGTCTTGTAGCTAGACTCAAGGTCATGGGCAATTACATGACCTCATCGTTGGTCTCACTCTCTAGGTCATCTCCTATATTAGTTTTGTATTCCGGACCTAGTTGCAAGCATTCTTTGTAGAAACCAAGTATTCTATTCATAACATATTCTATTCCTCTACGTCTATCCTCATCATTCCTATAGTAAACTGCTTGTTTGTGTTCCTTTTCTATGTTTGATAGGAGGCGGTATTGTTCAATCTTATAGGGCATTTGGTAGGCAATCTCATCATTCTCTTCCTTGAATCTAACTATCCCTAGAGTCGGATCATAACTCATTTTAGAGGCCTCAACGAACGGTTTTCCGAACACTACTTGACTTAGGCAATCATCTATCACCGGACGAATATCCTCCACTATCACAAATTCGGTCTCATAAGTGAAGTTTCCTACAACTACATGCAATCCTTTCACTCGTCCAACAAAATTACTTATCAAATTCTTACGGGGCATCATCCTATAACCAAGTTGCTTCTTCATTACCCAATAATAATAAGTCCTAGTCATGATGTTTATAGGAGACCTAGGATCGATATAAGCTTTCCATACATGCATATACCCAATGTTGCATGGTATGTTGATGTTAGAGGGATCACCTACTTTAATAAGGGGTGAACCAAGGATATATGGTGTCTCGGGATCATCAAATAAATCCTTGTGATATTCCCGTTCATCCTTGGTGGGCAACTTATCAAAGTACTCTTCTACGTTTTCTACTTCCTCTAACTTTTCTCCCATATTAACCTCAACTTCCTTAGTTTCATCCCTAGTCTCGGTTTCTATTCCAACTTCATCCTTGTCACTTTCTTCTATATCCTTATGTTTTGGCTTAATAGTGACAACATTGACAAAGTAGACGTGTTTGGATGACGAGGGGTCCTTAATTTGGATTCTGCTATTGGTGTCCCTAGTGTCCTTTCTAGGTGTAGTTAGCGCTTGGTTGTTGAGGGCTTTCAACAAGTTGTCAATCTTATTGGTCATCTCCGTTTGTTGTTGATTGAATTCGGTTTCAAACTTAGCTACGCGAGCTTCTTGAGATGCCATAAACTTGGACATCAATCCTTCAAGATTATTGGTACTACCATAGTTATTAGAAGGATTGTTGTTGAAAGTGCGGTTGGAGGGTGGACCGTTTGGTTGGTAACGATTAGGCGGATTGGAAGAATTGTTTTGGCTTTGTTTCCACCTAAGGTTCGGGTGATTTTTCCAAGAAGGATTGTAGGAATCACCATAAGGGTTTGTCTCGGTTTTGAAAGTGTACCACTTTTCTCCCGCTTCGTCAGTACGCGAGGATGCGTAGTCCGCAAAAGCTGTTCCGGGGAGTTCCACGCAATCACGAGTATCATGGGGACCACTACATAATTTGCATGAAGAAGTAATTTTTTTCACTTGGCTTGAAGGCTTAGGAGCTTCGTAAGATTTTATGAGAAACTTGACTTGGTCCTCAAGTTCCATGATCCTACGGTCGGGAGTGCCAGAATTGTTCGAAGGCAAAGATATTGCCTTGACCGTTTTGTTCAAATCACGGGGATCATTCCAACTTTCGTTGTCATAGAGAGCAAGATATTCTATGAGTTCCCATGATTCTTCCGCACTTAGATCATGTAGCTTACCACCGGCCGATTGGTCAATGGTTTGCCTTGTGGAGAGATCGATATGGTCATAGAAGATTTGGACTTGAAGCCAAAGATCTATGCCATGATGAGGGACTTTTTGGAGTAAGTCCTTCAAACGAGTTCATGCTTCATATATAGTTTCACCTTGACGTTGTTGGAACATCAAGATATCATTTCTAAGCTTGGTAGTTCTCCCCGGTGGGAAAAATTGAGCAAGGAAACGAGTGGTGAGATCATCCCATGAGGTGATGGATCCCGCGGGTAAACGTTCAAGCCATTGACTAGCTTGATCACGTAGAGAGAATTGGAATAGGCGTAATCGGGTTGACTCTCTAGTTGTAACATCAAGGTCTATGGAATCTACGATTTTAAGGAAGTCCTTGAGATGCTGGTTAGGATCTTCGGAACGAAGCCCATGGAATGCACATCCGCTTTGCACCAACCGGATGGTGTCGGATCGCAAGGGGGACACATTGGCTCCTTGGGTGAGCTCAATAGTGTTTCGATAGCCTTGGTGGCTAGGACGGGGATACTCTCCTAGGGTTCGGGGCCTAAGAGGTTGGTTTGCTAGTGGTGGGTTTTGTGGGTGGTTTTGTTGTGGTGGGTTGATGGGTTCAAAGATGTTACCACCTTCCATGATGTCGGATGGTAAAGGTTACGAACAAAGACACGAAGAAATAGATAGACTAAAGAAAACCTAAAAATAAAAATAAAATCTTACTGATGAGTGTCTAAATACTCATCATTATATACCAATCTGAACTGCCAAAACATACAAAAACACTCAAATATGCATCAAAATACTTAAAATATCTTAGAAGTGTGTTTTATATGTTTCAAATGCAAAATATGCAAAAACAGATGAAAAACGTACAAAGTTTGCATAATTGGCAGTTTCAGTCCCTCAAGTTTCAAAAGTTGTCAAAACTAGTCCCTGGTTATTCTAAAAACTTGAAAAAGTCACCAAAGGTCCTTTTTAATCATAAAGTTACATATTTAGTCCTTTGGTGCAAAGTTTCACAAAAATACAAGTTTAGTCCCTGTACTTTGCAAAATTGACATAAATGGTCCCTGAGATGTTTAAAACTTTGAAAAAGAATCAATTTTGGTCCTTGTGCTATTAATATTTTGCAGGAATGGTCCTTGGTGTGAAGTTTGGTGAAATTACATAATTAGTCCCTGAAGTTTGGTGAATTGACAGAAAAGGTCCCCGGGTGGTTTTAAATGGAAAAATTACATTTAAGGTCCTTTGGTTTATCATACTTGGCAAATATGGTCCTAATGAATACTATGGGAAAGTTCCAAATCAGGCCCCTCAACTTTTGAATATTTGCAATTTAAGTCCTTGTGTTTACTAAACCTAAAAAACCAAACGAATCCTTATTATAAAAAAACCCATAAGCCAAATCCAATCCACAACCTAAACACTACCCAGCCCACACAACGAAAGCCCAAAATAACAAAGCCCATCCCAACCCCTGACGTTGACCCGGTCAACTCAACCAAACCACCCCTTTTACCCTTTCCCTCCCAAACCATACCACCACCACAGTAGCACCAATACCACCTCCACCTCACCTGTTTCACCACCACTTGACCCCTCCAGCTCTCCACCTTATCCCTCCACCTCTCCACAACTTCTAAGGTGCATTTAATGCCCTTGAAAACCTCTCCACGCAATCCACAGTTGCCCCACGACTTTTGGCGCGAAAAAGCGTTTTAAACAGCTATGATCAAACAGACAATATCAAGGGCTCAGATGTGGTGGGAAATGACATAGTGGGTCCCACAAACCCTGGAAGTTGCTATAAAGAAGAAAGGAGGCAGTGGTGAAGGATTATTAGATTAGTTTAGTGTAATTTAGTGTCGAATAGTGTAATTCAACACTCTTAGTGTAATTTTAAGCTTTTGAGTACTAAATTAAGCTGTATCAGTGTACTTTACATCCTTTTCAATCATCAATTTACAATTTCAGTTTGATTCTCAGTTTATGTATTTCTTAAAATTTCAAAAATCTCAAGTTTGTGCAATATTGATATTAGTGTTGTTGTATTTGATTCATAAGCTTATATAAACTCTGACAAAGCTTTAATAAGTCTTAGAAAACCTTGATTATCTGTTTGGCTCTTAAAAGAAAAAAATAAGAAAAATACAAATTAAATATAGTAAAAATAAAAAATTCAGAGCTTAGAATACTTGGAGCAAGGAGCAGGATACAATTTGGATAATCTTGGTACTAGTGCCTTATAGGAGGCTTTAGGAAGTGAGTTTGTTCATGGTTCTTGGTTTCTCAGTTCATAGTTGGATCCATTTGTAAGTTACTCTTATGGTTTTTGCTATATTACTATAGATATGCTTATTATAGCTTAATTGTTCTTTATTCATGCTTGTTTTAGCTTATTAAATTTAGTTTAAGTCTAAGTTTAGTCTGTACAAGCTTAAGTTTTGATTTTCCTAGAAATTTGTCATCATAAAGGGTGTTTGGTTCAGTGAAATTCACCACTGAGCCTTGTGTTGCAGCTGTTGTTTTTTGTTGTATCAAGTCACAATAGGTCTATATAGGTTTATTAAGTCATAAAATTGGTACATCATTAGGGTAGAAAGTCAAAATCACATCCATAAGCTTATAACTGTCCAACTGTTTGGACTTTTGGTTTCATAACCTTCCATATCAGATCTTTGATTGTTAGTTTAGCTTTAAATCAACTTAATATATCATAATATAGTATATATAATCTGTAGTGATCATTAGAAGTTCAATAAAGTCAAATCTTAGGTTTATATCAAAAGTCAAACTTTGCTCATCTCAGATTTTCTCAAAAGTCAAACTTTGCTCATCCCCTGCATCAGCAGCATCACATTCATCACCACCACTTTGGTAGTGATTTGTGGTCACCTCAGTGGGTCCCACACCATAAACTTAGGTTCTCCCAATCCCCCTCCTACCAGGGATAAATTGTTGACCTTTTGTTTGACCTGAAACCCTGTGGACCCCACCTGATTTAAGCCATCTAGTTTGTCCCATTTCTGAGTAGTATTTGAGTTTTGGAATTGCTTAAACTTGCTTATCAGCTTATCTACTGAGCTTATTTGGCATATTTTGGCTTAAACTAGTTCCAATAACTTACTTAGACTAGATTTCACCATAGTGGATCCCACACCAGCTCATTTGAGCTTATTTGCTTAGTTGGTCAACTAAAGTCAACTGTTAAGCTTAGTAGCTTATAAACAGCTTATTATTAAGTTATAAAAATATTGTTTTTATAAAAGTTAGTTATTTTTAGGTATAAACTAGGTTTGTAATAGAAAAATCCAGAAAAACAATTATAATAATAAGTGATAGTTTCTATTTAATATAATTTAATTTTAATTTTCATTTTTAGATTTTTATTAAGTAAGTTGTATTTTTATATTTTTATTAATTTCCTTTTATATTAAAGTATTTTTAGTAATTTTATTAGATTTTTATAATTTCATTTAGTATTTATTAGAATTAAAATTAGTTTTATTAATAATTAATCAATAATTAAGTTTTAAATAGCATAATTAGTTTTTACAAAGTAACACCTAGTTTTTATATTTTTTTTAGCTTTTATATAACATAAAACATTTTTAGAAATTTTCTTATAATTTATACTGTTCATTTACTAGTTTTTATAATTTAAATAGTTTAATTGGTAATTAATTAATAATTCTAATAATAATTAGTAAACTAGTTTAAAAATATATAAAATAAAGTTTTTTATAATTTTTTAGGATTCCTGTGATGGTTAATTAGATTTATAAAAGTCTTCTTAATTATCTAAGTCTTTTTATTATTTATAATAATTTAAAACATATAAATAGTTTAATAATAATTAAATAGTTAATAATTAATAATAATTAGATAAATAGTCTTTAAAATATAATTTTATTTTTAAAATAAGTTTTATAATATTTTAGACTTTTACAAAGTTTAATTTTATTTTTCTAAGACTTATTTTACATTTTCTTAATTATTAGTGTATTATTAAATAACTATAAATAGTTATTAAATAAAAATAATTAATTAAATAATTAGTAATTATAAAATAAATATTTTAAGTTTATTTAATTTGCATTTAAGCCCCTAAGGTATGCAAATTACTACTTTAGTTAAAATCGTTTTTGTTTCGTACGTTTACGTAGAATTAAATTAAACGTACGCGTTTTAAATTATTAAACGTTTTTAGATATTTAGGTTTCACGTAATCATTCTAATAGTTTATCTAAGTTATTTTATTTTATAAAACCCTAGTTTAATCACACACTCACACTTATACCCTTTCCTGTTCATATTCACTCGATCACAGATTCGTTTTTAATAAACCATCGCACACCTCGTTGGGACATTACGACCCGGGGAAACACTATATTCCACGGAAGCATTGGCCTAAGCTGTTTGACTTGTTGACCATTACTTGGTTGATATTATTTGACTGTTTCAGGCCAATCAAAATTTGGCGCCGCTGCCGGGGAGGTTTTGCGCTTATTCTAAACGATTTTGCGTATTAGTGAACCTGAATACACGCTCATTGTATATTTATCTATCCTTTGTTCATATTTTCTTATTATAAAAACAAAACCGTTCCCGAAAACTTTTTAAAATCAGTTTTCAACGAACACAAAAAACCAAAAATATTTTCCTTATTATTACTACAAAAAATTTCAAAAATACCAAAAATATTCACCTTTACACTCCTACCTATTTGATTCTTCATTTCCCATCCCCTAAACCCTTTGATTCTTTCTATGTCTTATTCTCACCCTCTTGTCTGTCAATGGTGTGGTAGTCCTTATAATGGTGGTAATTGCCCCAGTTGTGGCATGGTAGAGTCAGGAAACGGGTCTGTCTATAACCAAAATCCCTATTCCTACTATGACACGACTGATTCATTCCATCACCTTCCACACCATGAGACCCAACAGTTTTACTGTTGTGAGTATTGTATAGGCCCTCACTACGGCTCTAATTGTCAAACTAGGAATCAGTTTGTCTATGAACAGGTTCCTTGTAACAATCATGAATTCGGTTTTAACCAGCCTTCACAGTACACCAACCCTCAACCACTTCCTCAGGACGAGTTAGCTAAAGCTGAATTGATTACTAAAATGATGATTAATCAAACTCAATTCAACCAAACCATTCAAGATGGAATAAACAGTCTTAAGGATCAGATTCTTAGGAAACAAAAACCTCTTGTTAACTCATTACATCTTGAGGATGAAAGTGATGAGGATGAACCAATTGAAGACAAAAAATCAAAAGACCCTTCAGATATCTTAATAATGGGGGACAAGCAATTCAAAGTAACTCCTCTTAAGGAAATAAATGTCCTTGTTCCAATCCCTAAGATATCTGAGAAACCTTTTGATTCAACTTCAGTTGAAGCTACTTTAGTAGAAATACAAGGAGAAAAGAATATAACTAAATCACTAGCAGTAGAAATTATGGAACTTGTAGAAACCATAACTGCTAGTCCTTCTCAACTTCCTGAGTCTGCTGTTATCACACCCGAGGTTCCCACACACTCTCTGAGCATGGGAGACGAGCATCTTGACACTGTTCCTCAAAAGGAAACGGACGAATTCATAAAGTCTAGTGTTGAGAACCTTGTCTCAATCCCAAGTGAGTCACAGAGAATTCTTGATCATATGTGTGATATCCCTCCTCCTCTTGTCTTCCCAAATGATCATATTGAGATGTTCTCTGATTCTGATGAGGACTATTCTTTATCTTGTGGAGACATAAGTTATGTGGGGGAATTACCTTCTGAGCTTGTCAACTCAGAAGAAGAGAATGATGAAGAAATTATCCAAGACGAAGCTCTTCGTCTTACATTATTAAATGCTAATCTTCTCATTTCTAGAATCGAGGCTTTTAATGAAAAGCATGTTTCATCTCCTATCCCCGTCAAGGATAGTGAGGTTTTGATCAATGATTCTATTTCGGAATTGCAAACGTTCCATTTTGATCAAACGGGAGAGAAGATAAGTGGTATCACCACTTCTCATTCTTATAATTCTCTTCCCGTTTATGAATCATTTACTTTTGAGGAGTTCCCCAGTGAACTCACTCAAATCAATCCCGAATACGAATCATTCACCTTTGAGGAATTCTCCGGTGAACTCACTCATATCATATCTCCACCGGAGTATGATAACTTCTATTTTGATCTAGACATACCCATAATATGTCTTGATCAAACGAGCTTAAAAGAGGAGATTCATGAAACAATGAATTCTCCTATTGAAGATGAGGAGTTAGTTATGATTTTCATCATGACTTTCTTTCTTTTCTTCATATATCCCGTGGCTTCTCCTGTTCTTCACTATTTCTGGAGTGAGGACATTATCTTTGACCCCGGCATTCTCATTTATAAATTTTGAGCCGGTTACTTATCTCATCGGTGTGGAACATTCACGTGCTTCAAATGTTTATCCAAACATCTTGAATGAAAGTCCGATGCAGATTGTCTCTTCCACATCATGCTTCCCCATGGACAAATAAATTCAGGGTCGAGTCAAGCTAGCGACTCGGTAAACAAAAACAGTAGCATGCATACGGGGTTTTCACCCTAAGTGTGGGGGCGTTGCCCCTGCTGTTGTTACAATGTATATATCCAAAAAAAAAAAAAAAAAAAAAAAAAAATTGTACATAAACTTAAATAAAGGCTATAGAGTATTTTCCTTTTTTACGTTCTAAGTGTTGGTTTAACACCCAGTACTTTGAATATTGAGGACAATATTCAGTTCTAAGTGTGGGGGGAGATTCGTTATTCTAACGAATTTAAACACATGTTCCATCAAGAACCCCCATTTTAGCCTAAATTTTAATATTTTTTCTCACTTAAGAACGCAATAAATGGTTATCAGTCCGCCATGTCTAACCCACATAAGGATTGGCTAATCCAGGAGCAAACGGTTCTTGGTAAAGATAACTCAAATCCGTTTATGGCTTGCAATTTGCCCAAAATTGTATGGTACCTCAACTCGCCATATCCCATAAAGCGAATGAGTTGGCTAGCCCGCAAGATTATGGCTTGTGGTAAAGGCAGTGGAAAATCCATAATTGGTAATCAGCTCACCAAGATGTTCACTATTCCATCAAGAGTTGGCTAGTCCAGAAGCAAACGGCTTTTGGTAAAGACAAATCAAATCCGTTGACAGCTGGTGATTTGCTCAAAATCACACGGTTATCAGATGTACCACAGGTCTTACATCTGGCTACTCCAGAAGTGATGGCTTTTGGTAAAGAGTTTTTCAAATCCATTAAGTTTTTCTCAAAAGATTGCTAGGGACTAGCAATGTTTTAGTGTGGGGGATTGATAAGTGTCTAAATACTCATCATTTTATACCAATCTGAACTGCCAAAACATACAAAAACACTCAAATATGCATCAAAATACTTAAAATATCTTAGAAGTGTGTTTTATATGTTTCAAATGCAAAATATGCAAAAACAGATGAAAAACGTACAAAGTTTGCATAATTGGCAGTTTCAGTCCCTCAAGTTTCAAAAGTTGTCAAAACTAGTCCCTGGTTATTCTAAAAACTTGAAAAAGTCACCAAAGGTCCTTTTTAATCATAAAGTTACATATTTAGTCCTTTGGTGCAAAGTTTCACAAAAATACAAGTTTAGTCCCTGTACTTTGCAAAATTGACATAAATGGTCCCTGAGATGTTTAAAACTTTGAAAAAGAATCAATTTTGGTCCTTGTGCTATTAATCTTTTGCAGGAATGGTCCTTGGTGTGAAGTTTGGTGAAATTACATAATTAGTCCCTGAAGTTTGGTGAATTGACAGAAAAGGTCCCCGGGTGGTTTAAAATGGAAAAATTACATTTAAGGTCCTTTGGTTTATCATACTTGGCAAATATGGTCCAAATGAATACTATGGGAAAGTTCCAAATCAGGCCCCTCAACTTTTGAATATTTGCAATTTAAGTCCTTGTGTTTACTAAACCTAAAAAACCAAACGGATCCTTATTATAAAAAACCCATAAGCCAAATCCAATCCACAACCTAAACACTACCCAGCCCACACAACGAAAGCCCAAAATAACAAAGCCCATCCCAACCCCTGACGTTGACCCGGTCAACTCAACCAAACAACCCCTTTTACCCTTTCCCTCCCAAACCATACCACCACCACTGTAGCACCAATACTACCTCCACCTCACCTGTTTCACCACCACTTGACCCCTCCAGCTCTCCACCTTATCCCTCCACCTCTCCACAACTTCCAAGGTGCATTTAATGCCCTTGAAAACCTCTCCACGCAATCCACAGTTGCCCCACGACTTTTGGCGCGAAAAAGCGTTTTAAATGGCTATGATCAAACAGATAATATCAAGGGCTCAGATGTGGTGGGAAATGACATAGTGGGTCCCACAAACCCTGGAAGTCGCTATAAAGAAGAAAGGAAGCAGTGATGAAGGATTATTAGATTATTTTAGTGTAATTTAGTGTCGAATAGTGTAATTCAACACTCTTAGTGTAATTTTAAGCTTTTGAGTACTAAATTAAGTTGTATCAGTGTACTTTACATCCTTTTCAATCATCAATTTACAATTTCAGTTTGATTCTCGGTTTATGTATTTCTTAAAATTTCAAAAATCTCAAGTTTGTGCAATATTGATATTAGTGTTGTTGTATTTGATTCATAAGCTTATATAAGCTCTGACAAAGCTTTAATAAGTCTTAGAAAACCTTGATTATCTGTTTGGCTCTTAAAAGAAAAAAATAAGAAAAATACAAATTAAATATAGTAAAAATAAAAAATTCAGTGCTTAGAATACTTGGAGCAAGGAGCAGGATACAATTTGGATAATCTTGGTACTAGTGCCTTATGGGAGGCTTTAGGAAGTGAGTTTGTTCATGGTTCTTGGTTTCTCAGTTCATAGTGTTGGAGTTTATGGATATATATTAATAAACGTATGTCTAGTATCGAACTCGAGACCACGGGATTGCACACTTTACGTATGAGAATTAAAGTTTAATAATTTAATATAAAATGTTGTATTTAATTATTAATTACACAAAACAAATAATGAATGTTAGTAATTAATGAAAATTGACTAACATACAAAAGATAAGGACCAAGGATAAAAAAATAGAGAACAAGAAGGATCTAGAACTCAAGCCCTAACTTGTTCCCTAAGTTTTGTATCCTATAAAAGCAAAGTCAAGGATTTTATTTTGGTGACTCTAGTACACACGTTAAAATCCAAAAACTTAATACACCACTTTGTTTTTCCGGTCGACTTATATAACTGTACGCATGTACATGTACAGTATGTAAATTCAATGGTTTACTTTTCTTTTGTAACACTGTTCGACAATGACAAGCCATAAAGGTGATTTTGGTGGTTTGCATTTATCAGTCGATTGGTTTTGTTTTATAAAACAAATATATTGTTTTGTGTATTAATTTAAACTAGCATTTACTTTAATTCGTTAATAGTACGTGTGTACAAGAACGTGGTACAATCATACTATTGATTGTATCTTGGATCGATTAACAAAACGGTAAGGGGTTAATCAATAGATCCCTAATTCATATAAACCCTAGTTAGGGTTCTTCATATTGTTAAAGACAATTGCTTTTGATTCTTGTTAGGGCTAGAATCACCACGGTACGTTCCTATTTATGTTTTAGTTAATCTTTGTATGTGTTATTCTTGATCCTAGCTTCCGCATATGTGACTACTTGATATTAGAATATATATATGATTGTCATGGTTATTAAATTCTAACAGTGGCATCACGAGCCATGGATAACATGTAATTGATTACTAAAATTTAATTAAAATCGGATCTTTAAGTGTTTTAGATACATGTTTTGATCTAGGGTTTTTCCTTTTAAATTTTTTTGAAAAATTCGAAACCCTAACCCTAATTTTGGGGGGGGGGTCGATTTTCCATGAAACCCTAATTAGGGTTTTGTGGTTTTCTTGGATTATGTGTAATCACTAGAAACCCTAGGTCATTAACCGGTTAAGTGAACGTATCTTGTGACCTATGTGCTAATTGTTAGGTTTTATCCGTGACGAAACATGCATGTTAGTCATGGATCTTGTTGTTTTTTTTTATTTATCACATGTTTTAGATAGATCTAAAATTGGGGAAGACTCCAATACATATTAAAATCGATTTATATATGCTATGTGGTGTGTTTATTAGCTTTGGCCTACGCAATTGATTCGTCAATGTATGTGGCTCTCTTCCATTAAGAGGAGAAGGCCTTAGTTGATTGCATGCATAATTATACCTAGAATTGGTTTTATTAGGATCTTTTCTAATACGGATTGCATGTGGCTAATTGTTTCACTTATTTATTATTGGTTGTTTTGATTTTCTTTGATACTTGTTTTATTGTTTTTCGGTTGGACTTGTTGTAAGCAATAAAAGGGTTGTTTTCATAAAGAAAATTAATACGGACTAATAATTGTGAAACCCTAAAGTGATAAAGTAAGAATCTTGCAAGGTCTTATTGCCAATCGTGGTCCGATTCGCACGGTAATCAGCTCCCAGGCGAGACTAGCAAAATTCAAACTTTGTCACTATTTTGAGATTGAATCCATAAACTTTTGCTTGAATGATGTTTTGTGCAAATATACTTTTAAAATTAAGTCTTTTAAGATGATATTCATAACCGTGATTTGAAGGCTTTGAAAAGAGCCTTAGAGTCTGCCTTGGTTATCACAATCTTGAATATGTCTTAAACGAATTACTTTTAAAATCATATGTTGTAGAAAGTCATCTTAGGGTTTTGGCATAAACCTCAAGTAAAACTTTGTGTATTAATTTCACGAATCGGATATAAAAAGTTTTTTTTGAAAACTTATGTTATAAAGATGAGTGCATGCATCTTTATACATGTTTTGATTTTCACATCAAAAATTTATACCCTAAAATTTAAGTTACATGCCATCTAACTATAAGAAACACTTGAAGTTTTTATTTAGTAAACGTGAGACGCAGGCTAAATTTTAATGACAAGGTAAATTTCCGAGTGTGCGTGAGACCACACATGGAGAATTTGCAGTTTCTAAGTTAGACGACTTAATTAAGTTGATGCGTGAGACCTAGAGCTTAAGGCATGAGATGGGATGAAACATGCTTACATGACAAATTGATGAATCAATTTGATGTAAATCCCATAATGATCTAGGAATTGGAAAAGTGTTTGCCAATTATTGTTCGACAGATTACCATCTTTTATACTTTCACCACTAGCAGATCAACTGATGTGGTGGAATCTATGTAAAGTTGGATCCTAGATTTTCAAGAAATTAGTTGGTTATATGAATATAACCTTGGGTATTATATTTTCTTGGAAATATAAATTATCGAAAATACTAAAAAGGAATTTTGTAAAATTCTTTAAATGTATTAATGCAACTCAAAACCGTAAACATAAGTTATTCTTTTAATTGATCTACACCCGGTTGGGTTTTTGGTTAGAGTCAATATTTACAAAAAGAATAAATATAGTCTTCTTTCCATTACGAGAAGTGTGAGACTTAAATCCTATTCCTTTTCATGAATGAGAAAGGTATAATAGGATGAATAGAATTGTCTAAATTCTAAATACATAACTCATAGCAAACTTTAATAGTAAGAGTATATGCACCTTATGAGTTATTAAAGTAGAAGCTAGACTGATTACTGCATAATGGTAAAAGACAAATTAGATTATTTTATCTAGTTGTTTTGATTTGACCATTTAAAGATACTACATACAATTGTTGGAATGGTAGATCTATACAGGAAGAAATTGCATGCCCAAGCCTTTTCAAGTTAATAATTTGGAATGTGATGAATCACATTTATATAGTAGATTACATTCTTTTATAACCTATATAATTGTTTGAATGGGTTTTCTTAAAAGATGTAGGAAAGTAAATAGTGCATTATTTCTTTCACTGATTAATGAAACATTTACAATGTTGTCAAATTCAGTGGGAGTATTGTGTTCTTATGAATGAATAAGGGATTATTATTATGTTCTCTAATTCAGTGGGAGTTACAAGACTTACTGTCTTGATTGTAACTTAGATTATCTTTTGAATATCTCAAGGTAATTACTTTCCAAATATAGACACTAATATTTTCAAGGATAGTCATGTACGTTTCCTTGATTGATTGAGTAAACTCTATATCTACTAAGTTATGTTAATGACACAAATCATATTATTCACATTAACAAACGCGTGCGTGTTGTTTATGTGGTACATGGTGTTGTACCATGCACAAGTGGGAGAAATCTTCATTATGTGCAAAGTACAACACATAAGAATATGATTTAAAGGATTCTCTTAACTGCAAGTAAGAGATTATAATTCTAATTAGATTAATACATCTAATCTTAGAAACACTTGGTGTTGAAATTTAGTAAACGTGAGACGCAGGCTAAATATTAATAACAAGGTGAATTTCCATGTATGCGTGAGACCAACATGGATAATTTACTGTTTCTAAATTAGACATCTATTAGAACATATGTGTCAAATAAAAATACTACTTCAGCTTTAATATTTATGTATTATTCGAATGACATAAATGCATGAAGTAATATAATACTACTTCAATAATTATGTATTCTTAAAATGACTTAAATAAATAAGGTAGTGTGTTAACTTGAAAATATTATTGAAACCAAATGATGGTGTTCAAAGATTACTTTAATTATACATGTTTATACTTTATTGTATAGTTATAAATATGAAGTCTTCTAAGTATTACAAGACTTATAATTAAGTAAGACGTTAGCTTGTTATGGTCTATTAATTAAGACATATACAAGAAGTCATTGAGTTGATCAATGATTAATAACGAATAGTGGGATTATAACAAGTTTATGTTTTATAAGACATAAACATGAAGTGACTTGATTAATAAGTACTTGTTATAATGCATGCAATTGGCTTGAAAATACTATTATACCATTAAGTTGATTTAGTTGGTAAATAGGTATGCCAACAGGAATATGGTTATCTTATATATATTGTTAGATCTTCTTACAATATTAATTCTAATTGAAATACCACATAAAGGTGGTATGTTCAGTTAGGAAATCAAACTCTTGTTAGATTGTTTGATTGAAGATAACTATGATTTCTATTCTTCTAAAAGTTATCAAGGATAGAAATTGAGTATGACTTGAATATACTCAATTAGACTCCTAGAAGATTAATAAGACATTATTGAATTATGAAATGTGATGAATCACATTAAGTCTTAAAATTGAAGTTCTGAATTTGTTAAGTTACTTATGTGAAGGTTATTAACAAAGAGCTATCAATGCGTATTTGTAAAGTCCTAAAAGAGAAAATTGGATTGTTGCTCTAATTGCTAAGTACTTATATTCTATATAATGCTAAAGGCAAGTGGGAGTATTTTATCTTGAAAAGATAGAATTACAAGATACATAATCTTCTAAAACCACACTGGTTAAAATCATGATGAGGCTTAACATGTAAATGATAAACCTCAAGATGATGGAATCATCATTCATAGATCCACTTGGATATCTCAGATATTTAATTAATATGCTGATGATTATATGATGTAGTATTACCAAAAATAATGAATTGGGTAAATTACTCATAATATGAATGTTATAGATGCTGTTCATAAAGATATTCAAATTTAAAATTTGGTTTATCTTAATTCTTAATAGTTAGAGAATGAAGATGAGTTTATTCAAAGATAATATAACCCTAGTGGTTTAAATCTTTGTGTAATAATTATATGGACAAAAATTGTATACATATCTTAATGTATGTCTTATGACAAGATTATTAATTATACTTAAGCAATTAACTATGATTGAATAATCTTTCCTAAGCACATTAAAGATACAAAGATGGTATTTGTCATATTTATATGAATATGAAATTTGACAATGGAATACCAAAAACTCTTTCTTGAATAATTACTTGAGCGAGGACGATAAGTAATCAAAAAGGAGTTTATGAATTCAAGTAAATCTTTGGAAGTGTACAAAGTGCAATAATCCATGAATGGATAAATGCATGCATCTAGAAGATTAATCTTATGTTTAATTATTATATCCATGAATTGATTTATAATTGAAATAAGATAATTTATAAGTATTCCTGAAAGCTAGTGGGAGTATTATGTTTGATTCACTAAATCATATATATTGTAGAGTAACATTCCATATAAGTAAAAGGTTAGACTCAATTTGGAATGAAACTTTACTTGAAAGATTTAGGAAATATAACATACAACCTTGAAACAAAAGTTTATTATTAAATGAACAAGTGCGGTAAATAAATTCTAAATAGAATATGATATATTATTTTGGATGACAAAATGGATATACATATTTGTAAAGATCAAACATGAATAAAATCTAAGTTTGACTGAAGGATTTTCATGTGCATTATATTATTGTTGTATCATTCTTAAGTGCGTAATGATTTGACAATATTTAATATCCAATTAAAAGTTATTATATAACTTGTGTAATAGATATTCTAATGGAAAATGTTTGAAATTAGAATAATGATCCTCAACCTGGAATAGCTCCTAAGCATTACACAATGGATATTAAGTTTACGGAAATTTTAAAGAGCATATTGTGTTTAATATACAATGATGCTGGTTTAATTGAGATGACACTCAATAACTAGTCATGAAGGATTTCATGAGAACTAGTTGTGCTCAACTAAGAGCATAGTTGCATTAAACATTAAAGAATTAGAATACTTTAAACTTTAAAAGGTTTGAAAGTTTGATTGTCATAAGTTGGTGATTGAGGATATCACACTATTTATGAAAAATTATGTGGCTATATCAAGATAGTTGGATTTACACATACAAGAATTTTAATTATTGGATTCTTGAAAGAAGTATTCTCAAAATTCGGATAGATTATAGTTAGTTGAAATAATGCCTTGTCAACAAGTATGATTGTCATTACTTGAGGCATAGTTGTCTTCAAGTCATTACTTGAGACAAGATTCATTAACTAGAATTATCATGCATTGATCTATTTTGGTATTTGGATAAAAGGACATTAAGCAATTATTATTTATAATGAATTAAAGTACTTAGTACGTTTGTTTTCATTAATAATAAATTGTGTCCTATATTTGCATGTTTAAATCCGTGAATAACTTATGTTATTCTAAATTGTCCGTTGTCAATTGATGATATGGGAATATCATTAAACGAAGACAAATCTGAGTATTGGTTAAGAATATACTTGAAAGTATATTGATGCGTTGACACACCAATTTCACATGATATTCAATGAATTGAATATAGGACTTATCCCAAATGCATGATTTTACTTTATGGATCTTGTCAGTAAATAAATCATGAATTTATTATCCTCAGACTTGAGATACCAGATAAGAGTCATGGATGTAGTGCATTTTTGTGAAGCAATCTACCGCTCACCGTAACAGGGAGTTATAAGGGTTGTTTTCAGAAGTGTTGCAAAGTTCATGGGTTATTCTTGTAGTCAAGAAAGAATTTGTTCCTTCTGATTTGTTCAGAAGTTTAATACTGCTGGGCCCCTCGTAGGGTTGACAAGATGTTTGCGTGCGCACGCCCAAAGTCTATCTGGAATACGTTCAGATGTTTTGGTAATCTTGCTCAATCATAAACAACGAGAAACAGAATTGTTAATTAAAGAATGACTAAGATCCATATCTTTATTAACGTGGTATTAGAAACAAAAGGATAATAATAATAATGATGAATCATTAAAGGTTTTTCCAGGAGACCTTACTTGAGTTGAACTAGGGGCATTGGCGTGTTGCTAGACGCTTACCAATGTCATTATGTTATTAATAGATATCCAAGTGGGAGCTGTTGGAGTTTATGGATATATATTAATAAACGTATGTCTAGTATCGAACTCGAGACCACGGGATTGCACACTTTACGTATGAGAATTAAAGTTTAATAATTTAATATAAAATGTTGTATTTAATTATTAATTACACAAAACAAATAATGAATGTTAGTAATTAATGAAAATTGACTAACATACAAAAGATAAGGACCAAGGATAAAAAAATAGAGAACAAGAAGGATCTAGAACTCAAGCCCTAACTTGTTCCCTAAGTTTTGTATCCTATAAAAGCAAAGTCAAGGATTTTATTTTGGTGACTCTAGTACACACGTTAAAATCCAAAAACTTAATACACCACTTTGTTTTTCCGGTCGACTTATATAACTGTACGCATGTACATGTACAGTATGTAAATTCAATGGTTTACTTTTCTTTTGTAACACTGTTCGACAATGACAAGCCATAAAGGTGATTTTGGTGGTTTGCATTTATCAGTCGATTGGTTTTGTTTTATAAAACAAATATATTGTTTTGTGTATTAATTTAAACTAGCATTTACTTTAATTCGTTAATAGTACGTGTGTACAAGAACGTGGTACAATCATACTATTGATTGTATCTTGGATCGATTAACAAAACGGTAAGGGGTTAATCAATAGATCCCTAATTCATATAAACCCTAGTTAGGGTTCTTCATATTGTTAAAGACAATTGCTTTTGATTCTTGTTCGGGCTAGAATCACCACGGTACGTTCCTATTTATGTTTTAGTTAATCTTTGTATGTGTTATTCTTGATCCTAGCTTCCGCATATGTGACTACTTGATATTAGAATATATATATGATTGTCATGGTTATTAAATTCTAACACATAGTTGGATCCATTTGTAAGTTACTCTTATGGTTTTTGCTATATTACTATAGATATGCTTATTATAGCTTAATTGTTCTTTATTCATGCTTGTTTTAGCTTATTAAATTTAGTTTAAGTCTAAGTTTAGTCTGTACAAGCTTAAGTTTTGATTTTCCTTGAAATCTGTCATCATAAAGGGTGTTCGGTACAGTGAAATTCACCACTGAGCCTTGTGTTGCAGTTGTTGTTTTTTGTTGTATCAAGTCACAATAGGTCTATATAGGTTTATTAAGTCATAAAATTGGTACATCATTAGGGTAGAAAGTCAAAATCACATCCATAAGCTTATAACTGTCCAACTGTTTGGACTTTTGGTTTCATAACCTTCCATATCAGATATTTGATTGTTAGTTTAGCTTTAAATCAACTTAATATATCATAATATAGTATATATAATCTGTAGTGATCATTAGAAGTTCAATAAAGTCAAATCTTAGGTTTATATCAAAAGTCAAACTTTGCTCATCTCAGATTTTCTCAAATCTTGTGGGATTTTTGTTGAATTTTGTATTAAGTTCTAGGTTCTGAAATTACTTGGGATCATAGTCTCCCACCTCTATTTCAGTATTCTATAGTTGTTACATTTTTAGGAATTTTACCCTGGGCCCCACTCACCCTCAAACTCACTTGCAGGGAAGACACTTCCCCTGCATCAGCAGCATCACATTCATCACCACCACTTTGGTAGTGATTTGTGGTCACCTCAGTGGGTCCCACACCATAAACTTAGGTTCTCCCAATCCCCCTCCTACCTGGGATAAATTGTTGACCTTTTGTTTGACCTGAAACCCTGTGGACCCCACCTGATTTAAGCCATCTAGTTTGTCCCATTTCTGAGTAGTATTTGAGTTTTGGAATTGCTTAAACTTGCTTATCAGCTTATCTACTGAGCTTATTTGGCATATTTTGGCTTAAACTAGTTCCAATAACTTACTTAGAATAGATTTCACCATAGTGGGTCCCACACCAGCTCATTTGAGCTTATTTGCTTAGTTGGTCAACTAAAGTCAACTGTTAAGCTTAGTAGCTTATAAACAGCTTATTATTAAGTTATAAAAATATTGTTTTTATAAAAGTTAGTTATTTTTAGGTATAAATTAGGTTTGTAAAAGAAAAATCCAGAAAAACAATTATAATAATAAGTGATAGTTTCTATTTAACATAATTTAATTTTAATTTTCATTTTCAGATTTTTATTAAGTAAGTTGTATTTTTATATTTTTATTAATTTACTTTTATATTAAAGTATTTTTAGTAATTTTATTAGATTTTTATAATTTCATTTAGTATTTATTAGAATTAAAATTAGTTTTATTAATAATTAATCAATAATTAAGTTTTAAATAGCATAATTAGTTTTTACAAAGTAACACCTAGTTTTTATATTTTTTTAGCTTTTATATAACATAAAACATTTTTAGAAATTTTCTTATAATTTATACTATTCATTTACTAGTTTTTATAATTTAAATAGTTTAATTGGTAATTAATTAATAATTAGTAAACTAGTTTAAAAATATATAAAATAAAGTTTTTATAATTTTTTAGGATTCCTGTGATGGTTAATTAGATTTATAAAAATCTTCTTAATTATCTAAGTCTTTTTAGTATTTATAATAATTTAAAACATATAAATAGTTTAATAATAATTAAATAGTTAATAATTAATAATAATTAGATAAATAGTCTTTAAAATATAATTTTATTTTTAAAATAAGTTTTATAATATTTTAGACTTTTACAAAGTTTAATTTTATTTTTCTAAGACTTATTTTACATTTTCTTAATTATTAGTGTATTATTAAATAACTATAAATAGTTATTAAATAAAAATAATTAATTAAATAATTAGTAATTATAAAATAAATATTTTAAGTTTATTTAATTTGCATTTAAGCCCCTAAGGTATGCAAATTACTACTTTAGTTAAAATCGTTTTTGTTTCGTACGTTTACGTATAATTAAATTAAACGTACGCGTTTTAAATTATTAAACGTTTTTAGATATTTAGGTTTCACGTAATCATTCTAATAGTTTATCTAAGTTATTTTGTTTTATAAAACCCTAGTTTAATCACACACTCACACTTATACCCTTTCCTTTCATATTCACTCGATCACAGATTCGTTTTTAATAAACCATCGCACACCTCGTTGGGACATTACGACCCAGGGAAACACTATATTCCACGGAAGCATTGGCCTAAGTTGTTTGACTTGTTGACCATTACTTGGTTGATATTATCTGACTGTTTCAGGCCAATCACTTACTAGAAAGGAATCTAGCAAGTAGACCTAATAAAAAGAGTTCCTAACATAGACAATAACTATTCCCCGGGCTGCGGCGCCAAAAATTTGATGCATGAGAATTGCATCAGGCTTTACCTCTCGAGGGATTTCGATAAGCTTACAACCCCTACCAGGCAGTGTACCTGATCGTTGTAGTATAGTATAGTGACAAGTACCGGGGGATTGATCATTCAACTCAGGAATAGTGTCGCTAGGATTAGAAAGCCTAAAAACTAGGTGTAGAGGTGAGGAATGATTCTTTTTGTATTTTTATAAAAGCAATTAAAATCTCGGTTTTTGGAAGAGTGGGCAGATATAGTTGCTAGTCAACTAACCCAATAACTATGATGCAATCAAAAATAAAATAACAAAAATGTAAATAAAGCTAATTAAACTAGTGGTGTGAACAATAATGGGAACATTGTGTTTACTTAGATTTCATTACTCCCTAGATATCTTTTACAGGTTGATAGTTTGTTACAATTGCGTGGATGACAGGTTATATTCCTTAATACCATTCGTGGGGTGGCGTACGTACTTCCCCAACTCTATAAGCTCCTACTTCACTCCTATGTCGAGCTTGCAAGAAGCTCCTAACATGGGATCATTAGAATTTGCCCATGCATTAAATACAACCATAAAAACCTAGTATGCATTGGTTCATGTTTCTTAAGACATTCAAGCATGTTACCCTATGTAAGTCTGCCAGTTTTCTTAAGCCTAACATCGAAATCATTCATCCGTAACAACTATAAAAAAGCAATCAACCCATAATCAACATCTAGGTTTCACTACATCTAAGCAAACACACAAGAGATCTAGCCTAGCATGTTAAGATCAAGACAAGCATAAGATATATTCAAATAACACATAGACATATTGAATGAATTGAAAGGATACTTATCTTAATTGAACATGAAAGGTTTCAAAGGGTAAAAACCCTTGAAAGTACAGTAAAAATCGTTCTAGGGTTTCTCCAAGTTATCCCCCTAATTGTCCTCTCTCAATGAATGAAAATTACAAAACTATATATAGATTTTCCATTGTGACGGCATCAAGAAGAAATATCTGACGCCGTCAACTCGCCGCCCATAATAATATCGGATTGCCTAGATCCAGATCTGACGCCGTCAAGTGCAAAATTTCTCCGGGCCGTCACATGTAATGGGACCATGACGGCCTATGGTGATGCCGTCATGCCCCTAGTGTAAAAACTCTCTGGATCGTCACGGACTCTATCCACTTCACCTCTTGTTTTACTCTTGAGGCCGTCATGTATAACCTTGTGACGCCATCAGGTACTGTTCCCAGCAAGGAAAATTAATACTTTGCCGTTTTCTTCACTTTTATGCTCCAAAAACGTCCAAAATGCTTTCTTTTCCAGAATTCACTCCAAAAGTACCTAAAATCACAAAAGGAACGATTTAGGGCAATATTTGATCAAATAAATTCAATTCCGGGCTTAAATGACCCCCTAAAAACGGATCATTTTTCGCCTCATCACTATGCCACTCCAAAATCTCTTCCCTTATGTGGTGCATGTAGATGGTTAAACATTTAATCAATAAGCTTCCCCTGAAACCAATATGTTTACCATCTCTTGAATCTTCAATTCTGTAGGCTCTATGTAATGATCACATGTGGAGAAAACTAAATATAACGAACTTGATAAAAAAGTAGAATAACCCAAACTTGTGTCTTATGTCTTGTACTAACCACGTGACTTTGAACTTATACCCAAAACCGAATATATAAGTAAACCGCAATCTCTTGACAAAATCCTCATCTTCAATGAGACACTGAGCACAATAACGTAACTCCTTTAAGTGATAGTTAACTAGGTCTTCGTTTATCCTCCCATTGACCTATGAAAACTAGATTTGACAAGTCTTCGTCACCATCGTATAAAATAAACAAGTTATCTTCAAAGTGTAACACCCCACTTTGAGATATGACAAGAACACAAAATTGTGAGACTCAACTACAACATCAAATATGTGATAATCCATCTTCTTCGTAACCAATTAATCAATAAGAACGAAATAACGAGCCTTTTTAAACCTTTAAGAACAAAAACCAAACCAATCTTCCTTGTGTGTGTGAACCAAAATCCAAATGTGTGCGTCAACAATCATCTTCATAAACAGCCGAGAACCAAAGTAGAAACAATCTTATAAAAACCCATCTCGGCTTCCCCTTACCAGCAAAAAAACACGACACTAGCAGTAGTATTGAGCAGCAGAAAAATTATAACTTTAAGCGCAGCAGCAGTAAAAAACACTTGGTAGTAGAAACTCGATAAGCACAGCAATATTAATATTAATGCAGCAGTAGTACCATGTATTCTGTATGCTGTAGCAGTAGTAAAACTTGAGCAGTTGTAAATTATATCCTTTTAATAATCTCCAATAAATCACAAATAAAAAGCGATTAAATCGACCCTAATTCTGATGACTCTATTAATGTGATCTACTATCCCACGTGATAAAACCATTACAGTACTAAGTTAAAACAAAGTTATCTGTTCTCATGCTTTGTGCTCCTTTTATTGGTCCTCGTTCTTGTAAGCCTTTTATGCTCCAACGATTAAACATAATGGCTATAGGACAAAAGAATTTCAACTGATCGAATGTATCTCACCAATCACAAATAATATATTCTTCTCCACTGACCCACGATGAAAGCTTAGCAAATAAATAGCAATCGAGTAGAATAATATTATACTTAAGCTCCTCATATCAAATCGACCAATTAATGATAATAAGGACAAACAAGAATGACGGTTGTATCCCACTAATCACATGTGATGTACGAGGTTAATTCTTGTCATCTGATGCTTTTCGTATTAATTAAATCTCAAATAAAAACAATTGCAAAAGTAGTATTAACTTTGAACATGAAAAAGACGTAGCAGTAGCATGCACTCAACTCCAAATTAGTCATCATATGCGCAAAACGTCAGATCTTCAAATATACTATTAACCCCACACAATCGATCAAAAATTATTAATATTACAAACCCTAGATTAAAACAACAGTACAAGATTTAATTAATTCTTACCGTACCACTTTCATACGCTCAGTATCCTCAAAAATTAAATCCGATTGTACCTTTTCACAGCTGCATACTTCGACAACTTAAAAACCTTGAAGAACTTGAAGAATCCCTAGGTAACGAGCTAACTTGTCTTTGATGTCAATTGTGAAGATCGTTTAAACCCTATCTAGAATAATAGAAACAATGATTTGCACAGCGGAATAATGATAATAAATATCAAAGTTTCACAAGGTTTTTATAATAAACAATGATCCTCTATGGATCTATATTACACACACTAAAGGTGTTTTTCTTGAAGTATTAAGTCCCTCTAATAATAAGCCGTGTGTTTCTTTTATAGACAAGAAACCCTAAATCGGCAATAACTAGAAATATCACTTCCTAATATAATTCATGCATATCCTAACAAACTAATAATAAAACTAATAGCAACAATAAAAACTATTACATTTCAATAATTCCCAACAATTGTGAAGATCGTTTAAGCCCTATCTAGGATAATAGAAACAATGATTTGCACAGCGGAATAATGATAATAACAATCAAAGTTTCACAAGGTTTTTCTAATAAACAATGATCCTCTATGGATCTATATTACACACACTAAAGGTGTTTTTCTTGAAGTATTAAGTCCCTCTAATAATAAGCCGTGTGTTTCTTTCATAGACAAGAAACCCTAAATCGGCAATAACTAGAAATATCACATCCTAATATAATTCATGCATATCCTAACAAACTAATAATAAAACTAATAGCAGCAATAAAAACTATTACTCCCTCCGTCCCTTATTAAATGTCATGTTTAAATTTTCAAAGTCTTTTTTTCTTAACTTTGACCTTAAATATTTGTGTTTGTGTAATATAATATTTGATACAAAATATATGAATGAATTAAGTTTTAAATGTACTTTAATTGTGTATAATTTTTATCAAATACTATATAACACAAGTAAAAATATTTAAGGTCAAAGTTGATAAATAAAGACTTGAAAAGTCAAACATGGACATTTAATAAGGGACGGAGGGAGTACATTTTAATAATTCCAACACTTACTAGCAGCAGAGTGCATACTAGCAGCAGAGTGCTTATTAGCATCAGAGCCAGTAATAGAACCAGTTGTAGTTTTAAAAGCACCATTTGATTTAGCAGTAAAAATAGATCTAGTTGCACCAGATCTTAACAACACAGCCCTTGGAATCATATTTCTATTAGGATGAGGGTGATTATTTTTAGAAACATATTTATGATTCACCCCTTGAGTATTGATTCCAAACTGGCTTTTGGTGGTCTTTACAACTATTTATCAAATGTTCAAAACTACCACACTTATAACAAGTCATCTTCTTTAATTGAACCTCACTACCTAACTTATTTGAAACTAGGTTATTAAAGTTTCTCAGATTACCCCTAGGCTTATTATAAAAACTTTTCATCTGATCTGTAGGAACCTTATTATATTCTACCATTTTCCTAGAGATACCCTTACCCAACACAGGTCTCACAAACTTAACCTGTTCAATTTTAGTTTCAACTTTTACAGGAATTTCTTCCTTTTTCACACATTGTTCTAGTTCAACCTGTTCCTCATCACTATCTGAGTGCCAGTCTTCAATAGTAGGAGCCTCAGGAAATTTTCTAACTTCAACCTTAGGTTTTTCTATGACACTTGTACTAGGTTCACCTACAGGTTTTTCTATGTCTAACTCACTAATAAAAGACAGTTCTTTTCCTGGTGGAGCATAGGCACTCTTAACTGGAGGAGCAACTTCATTGTAGCCTATTCCACTTCCTTTCCTCATCAAGGTACTCTCAATAGATTTATTAACCAAATTAGAAGCATATTGTTGTTTGTTTACTCTTACTATATGTTTATCTTTATCAGCAAGAGCTGCATCCCTATCTTTTTCTGCTTCTTCTAACTTGTTCTTGAGAAATTCAATCTCACTGTTTTTCTTATAGATCTCAACATCCTGTTGGTTAATTCTATCTACATATTCTAGCTCACACTGTTTGAGATATTCTAATCTTCTTTCCACATTTTGAATACCTACTTTGTAACCTAAGTTATCAAGTTTTAGGTGTTCAACTTCTCTTATTAGACTCTCATTCCTAGACTTAAGTTCTTCTACAGTGTCAGCACATGATTTAAAAGAACACACAAATAGATCAGAATCATTAGATACCTCAGATTCAGATCCAGAAGATGATGATGCATAGGCCATAAGTGCAAAGTTATGCACTTTAGGCTTGACTTGAGCTACCAGAGAATAATTGGGTTCTTCTTCAGCCATGTCACTCCAATCATAATCTCCCAACCCATCACAAGATACCAATACAGTAGTGGTATTCTTTGATTCTTCAAAGGTCTTCTTTGGAGCTTCAGCATTCTTCTTTGGAGCTCTACATTCTCTGGCAAAGTGGCCCTTCCTGTTGTAATTGTAGCACTCCATCTTTGACTTGTCAAAACCCAAACTTTCTTTAGCCCTGTACTTGACTACTCTCCCAATCCTCTTCAATAATTTTTTTGCCCTTAAGGTCAGCATGGACATCTGCCATTTTAGATCAATTTCTTCAAGATAATCAGGATCAATATGATCCATATCTTGATTGATAACCAGTGACCTCATGTTGGTTGTCAGATCAGCCAAGAATGCACAAATAACAACATCACTGATGGAATTTTTATCATTAGAACTAGCAGCAGATCCATCAGATGTAGCAGCAGATACCCCATAAGCAGTAGAGTGGGATTCTTGAGATCCTTTAGACTTTGAAGATACAAAGGCAAGATTTTGAGTACCAGAAGATGAAGTAGTTGAAGAAGTCAACTCTGGTTCATACACCTTCAAATTGTTGTAGAGGCTTTCCAACTTCATTGTTTCAAAATCAGGCTTATTCCTCCAAAAAAAAAACTGTATGCATACTCCATTCAGGTGTAAGACTTCTAAGAAACTTGAGGTTTACATCTTCTTGAGGAACTACATAACCAACAAGCTTTAAGTGACTAACAAGTTGATTAAGCCTGTTGTATGTACCATCAATCTTTTCTCCACTTGTATCAGTAAAGTTCTCAAACTGATGCTTCAACATATTTTTCCTTGACTTCTTAGTAGCATCATTCCCTCCAAATCTGAATTCCACAGCATCCATCAAGGCTTTTGCAGTCTCACAGCTTTCAAAGTCCAATTGAAATTCATTCGGTATTCCCATCAAGAGAATACTGTGTGCCTTGATCTCCATCTTCCTCACTGAATTTTCTCCAGCAGATTTAATAGGTATCTCTTTTCCATCAGGACCCTTTTGTGGTAAAGAGTCACCATTAATGATCACATTCCACATGTTGAAGTCAATCATGCGAATGTACTGTCTGATTCTCATCTTCCATAGCTCATATTCTCCAGGATTGAGCATGGGAGCCTTTGAAGCAGTCACCATATGTGTGTTGTCACCCATCTTCAGCAATTGATTAGGAACAGTAAACTTGTAAGGAACAAATTCTTCTTGATTACAACTTCTAGATCACAAGCTCTGATACCACTTGTTGACTTGAGTTAATACTTAAGCTAAAATGCGGAATATTAAAGCTTAACTTAAGAAGAACAGTTATTCACTATCAACACTTCAATATATTAATAATACGAGCACTCGACAATGCTAGGGTTTTACAACCTTGAAGTGTAAATGAAAACTAAACAATACGTACCTACTCTAACCCTAGGCACCTCCTTTTATAGGCTAAGGAGTCCTATTAGGTTTACAATGACTTTCTACACAAGATAAGAATAACCTAAACGTATAAGATATATACACAATCTATTCTATAATTGTCCACTCGTGTATACAAGTCTATCCCTTCAGCAGTAGGTTCACCAGCAGCAGTCTCTCATAGCAGCAATTTAATTACTCAAGCAGCAGAATCAATATCCTTAGCAGCAGTTGACACTTAGTGAAATTCTGAGCAGCAGAATCTCAAAACCCAACAAAACTTAAAAAATTCAATAACTAAATAAACAAACTAAAATTAAAAATTAAAGCATTAACAAACCTTTAAACTATATGACGGTGGTGGGGGTGCCTGTGATGGTCGGCGGTGGTGTGAGGTAGCTGTGGTGGTCAACGGTATATAGATTAAAAAAAAAAGAAAAAAGAAAAATGGGCAAAATGGTGCTTGCGTGTGGTGGTTTCCGTTGTCTGGTGTTGATTTGTGGTGCATTTGTGTGGTGATTTCAGGTGTGGTGTTGTTGATTCGTTAGATGAGATAGTTTTGTGTGAGTGGGGTGAGTTATAACTTCTGTTTAAAATGAGATAGAAGAAGAGAAGACTTGGTAAAATTCAGATCATTTTTTTATGTAGTCACGACTTTTTTAACTTTTGGCTACGATAAAGTTCTCGCCTAATGTATTGGCGGGATAAACTTAATGTGATGGAGGGAAACGAAATTCACTAAATTAACTTATTAAATTTATAAATAATTCATTTAATTAATCTTTAATTAAAAATATTTTTATAATGTATTTTCCATTTTTTGATTTTTTAATACAAATTAATAATTTAAAAGTGATTGAAATAAATTAAAATAGTTTTAATTCATTTTAACTAATTATAAATACTTTAAAAATAATTTAAATCATATAAAAACTACTTAAAAATGATTTAAATTACTTTTCCTTTTTTCAATTTCGCTAAACATTTGGCTCCAAACTTTTCGGCTCTTAAACTTTCCCGCTTTCAAACATTCTCACTATTTGTGTTGGTTCTAAACATTCCTGCTCTCAAACTTTCCCGCTAATTATTTTGGCTCTAAACTTTTTTCAAGTTTAATCTTTTAATACTTTTTTTATTTGTTATTTATTTATCTTATCCTAAACAAATATAAAGCATTTGGACACTTTTTCATTGGTATAAACGAAATAAATTTTGGTTTTTAAAAGTAATGTTTAAAATTGTAACAATCATGCCATGTTAATCTATCAACTTGAATTAGTCAGTGTAATCTTTCTAAATAAGCTTGAAAGTTAGTTTATTATAAGAGTAAAAAAAATTATAAATCTTAAACAAGCTTCGCGCTCGAGCTCGAACAACAAAAAAATGTTCAAGTTCGAGCTCGAGCCAATTTACAAAACTTTTTTTTGAGCTCGAGCCGAGTTGGAGCCGAGGGTTAATAAATGAGCCTAGCTCGTTTAAGCCAAAACTCGACTCGGCTCGGATCGTTAACACCCCTACTTTGAACCAACATAGTGCTCAAACTACAAGGTCAACGATCTTACGATAAACATGCTCAAAACAAGAATAAAGATGATGGATACAAGAATAAAGATGCTAGAGGCAAAACTGGAACTGAAAAAGCATCCCGAGGACCACACATTTTAGTCGGTTGCAATATGTACTAAGGTTTTTGATGACAAGGATAATCTTTGTATGGAGTAGTAGTTGTTGGTATTGTTTAAGGTGTTATTATAGTTGTGGTTGTTTAACGTGTTAATGTGTTATTGTTGTTATTTATTCGCTTGATAATTAGCAAGTTACTATGGTGTGTTTCCTTTGCCGGAAAATGCTGAAATTCAAAACATTAAGAATATTCTTGGCCTCCAGCATGGTAAAATTTAAGAAAATGTTAAGAAATTGAGATATGGACACTTGATGATTATGATTGATCAGGTGTGTACCAATAACTATTACTATGTATTGACAATATCAAGTATCTGCCATTTCGTTATGCTTATAGAACAATACATGTGTTTGGTAGGATCATGGTGGTTCACACTTCAAAGGGCTATTGATCAACTTCCTTCACTCGTTCTTGCCATCTTTACTAAAAGTCCCAAACGTTATGTGCGAGTTTATAACACCAATTCTTCTTGTATAGGCCTCTAACAAGAAGACTAATAAAGTGTTAGTATTATTCTATACAATGCCCGAGTATGCGGCGTGGAAGGAAAAGTTGGGAAACAAAGCAACATAATACAAAATAAAGTACTATAAGGTTTGTTTATGAAATTTTTGAATAGCAACTATACATAGATTGTTGTTTTTGCAACTTGTTATATTTTTCATTATCTCTATGGGTTGGGGCTGGGAACTAGTGACGATGAAGGAGCATAGTAAATCAATATCATCTCGAATAATTCGTTTAACATTTAATGTATATAAATATCATATTGACTAACCCATTTAGCGTATCTTGTATATCAATATCATCTCGACTAATTTACATATCTTTTAAAATTTATCGTAAAATTTATAAATGATTTTAAAAATATTTTTAATACCTTAATAAAATTATTATTTTTGTGAATAAACTATTTATATATCTTTAAAAAATTTATTTTAACAATTATAAATAATTTTAAACACACTTCAACTACAAAAATAATTTTAATACCTTAATAAAATAGTAAGTTTGTGAATAAACTAATTTATATAATTTATAAATTAATTTTAACAACTATTAATAAATTTTAAACATTTTTTAATTGAATTCAACTTTTTTCGAGGGTATTTAATTCCAGGTAAAACCAAAAAAATTGTGAAACATCACTTTTAGAGACAACATAGTGTCGTAGCAAAAAGAATTATTGGTTTTGTCCATTTTCGTAGGTGTTTTATTTTGGGGAAAAAATCTAGAATTTATGAAGCCTCACTTTTAGTGACAACTTGTGTTGTAGCAAAAAGCATAGGTCCTATAGGTAATTAAAGAAATTAAATATATATATATATATATATATATATATATATATATATATATATATATATATATATATATATATATATATATATATGACTTCACTTTTAGAGAGAACTTGTGTTGTAGCCAAAAGTCATGGTCCACAGTCAACTATTTGATAACAAAAGTGTTGAAAATAGTTGGCCCCATAGCACTTTCTACTACAACGTGTGTTGTAGCCAAAAAAAACCCCTTGCAAAAAGTCATTAGTGTTGTAGTGGTGATACGTATTCTTTAAAGATTCAGCTAGGACTCGGATTCAACGCGGCTTTAAATTCGGTTTTGTTTTTAAGGTTTTCAGATTTATGTATTTTTTAAAGGTTTCTAGGCTTAATAAATGTATTGACGTATCAATTCTTGCTAAGTCAGGTATCAATATTTAGTATTTGTGGATCTCTGTTATAAGTAACAACACTTTATGTTTCATCAAGTTAATAGTTGTGGAATGTTTATGAGGTTGTTAGAAACATGATGTATCAAGGATTAGGTATTTAGGTTGTTAGTAACTTGATGTATCAAGAAGCACATTGCATATAACAATTTTTGGTGTTTGTAACCATAAGCATCAATGTCGTTTAATTGTGTGTATCTATGTAAAAACAGTTGGAACTTTCAAACGTTAGAAGATTGTGTATCAATTTAGTGTTTTCAATATATTAGGCCTTTCGAATTTTTTTTATCGGTGCATGTTTCAATGGTGTGTGATGTCAAAATGCATGGATAAATGTTCTTAAATTTATATAAGCTGGTTTCATGTTAAAATTTATAGATAAATATTTTAGTGGAGTGTGTATCAAAATGTATATTATTATATTAAATTTCAATGTAATTTGAAAAATATATAATCAAAATTAAAGAGTGTAAAATCTTGCATATCCTCCACTATATAATAGCCTACCATGAAAGCGCCACCTAAGCAAAAAAATGCCATGTCATTGCCTACTGAATTGCCTACATGGCACACACTCCCTATGCATTAAAATCCGGACTAATAAAAAGGCTATTCCATGGGACTCGAACCCTCGACCTTGCATTCAATACATAAGAATGTCAACCACTAGCTAGATCACTTGAGGGTTTTTGGTTGAACCTTTCAATACAAAAACTACATGCTTATAATTAAATGCAGTTATAACTCTCCTAAAATTACTCACAATTCAAATCCTTCCCTCAAAAGTTAGGTAGCCATAATTAATTCAGTTGATTAATTATAATTATTCTCAAATCATAATCAAATCATTCCTATATCACAATAACATATTCAAAAAACTAATCAGCCACCAAATACGATCCTACACCACCATCGCCGACAATAAGATCCTTCACGACATGCACCGGAACTGAAACCACCAAAGGTTTATTTTAATTTCTATCAACACCCTAATCTCATTTACACAATTTTTTTATTCATGAAATCATTTATTGAACCATAATCCTCTTCAAATATTTCCATATATCAGCAAGAAGTAGCAGATCTCTTACCGTTGTGATGGAGTATACCGATGCCTAGGTATTGATTCATTCATTTTTTTTATATCAATTTACGTTATGTTAGCATGTGGTAATTTAATTTTACCTAATTGTGATTTTAAGGATTTTTATTGAATGTGTTTTGACATAATTATGATCGAAGATTCAGTTGGAGTGTTTGGGATTACTTTTTGAAATTGCTCATGGATGAAAATCAATTAAAATAAGCAATCTTAGAAAGCCCCTGTAATTAAGAACTATAAATAAGCAATCACAGTCATGTGTTTTCTTTTTTGTGAGTTGTTTTCAAAATGTATGTTCATAAAGAATATAACTTGATTTTTTTTCCTCTTTAAAATGTCATTTTGTCAAAAATACATGGTTGTCTTTTTTGCTAAGGTATATCTCGATTCTACATATATTTACCGTTTAGCCTACATGAGTCATTTTGCAACTTAATTGAGAAAAAATGGTTGGTAGGCAAGAGGTTGACCTGCCACTTAATAATCTTGGGAAGAAGCTTTACATGTGATGCATACCAGATAGCCTCATCCCAATGGTAACCGACTGCTTCACTGCTCATTTTCAATCAAGACGCTATCTTCTATATTGTGGTACCTGGTGGTTAGTCAAATAATTTAGGCGCTAGCTGGTGGTTTAGTCATTAATGATTGGATTGTGTTTTGTAGTTCAAATACTATTGCAACTCAACTTTCATTGATTGAGAATTCTTTCAAGTTGAGAGAAGCTCAACTTAATGATATTGTTAATGAGATGATGGAGGTCTTAATATTTAGGTGATAACAATTTTAAGGCATGCTGTATCATTTTGTCATTTGTTTTCATGCTCTTTGTTGTCTATAAACATGATAACGTCATTTTATGCTTTAGGAAAACAAGGAGGGCATTGAGCTCCTCAAAACAGCTATTGCTCAAGCCGGTTACGAAGGAGAGGTGAATACTTAAGACACTATTTTATAGTAATTATACACTTTAGATTTTAGATCAATTCTCGACTATTTTAATTTGGTTCTAAAGGGATTTGAAGGTAAAGATTTTGCGGCTGACAGTTACATCGCCAAATGGTTCCCATAAGGACTCAAAAGCACCCCAACAGGATTGCCATGGCAACATCAGTTATCAAATGCAGTGTTAGAACTCAGAAGCACACCAACAGGATTGCAATGAAAAATATCAGGTTATCTCTTTTGTGCAACTGACGCATTTGTGATTGTTAACGGGCTCTCTTAAAAGATGGTTGTCTTGAAGCTTTGGCTAAGAAAGAAGTGGAACTTGATGAACTGAAAAGAAGTCACAAGGTACTTTTGTAGGATTGTTGTTTAGTATACTAACACACATCTTCATGTGTAGTTTTTTAGGATTTTTGTTCACTCCATTAAGACTATGATATACGTACCACGTTATATAATGATAAAACTGAAAAGACAAAAGATGTGCTTGCGGGTTAGCCCAACCAGACCCAACCTGTTTTGCCACACATAATAAATACCCATTTATTGTTGGTACAGTTGAACCATCGCTCTAACTTTGAATACAGGTCAAAGAGATTAACGGTCTTAATGCACAGTTGGTTGAGTTTTCACGCATCCTTGAACACCTTAAACTGCAGTCGCTGGAACACAACAGTAAGCCTTCATCAGTCAGCAACGGATCATGTGTTGATATCAGTTTAGACAAAGAACTGGTAAATAATAGAATTTAAATCATTATTAATCAAGGTATTTCTAATCATAATTAAATGATCATGTAACAGGTGTCGTTACTGGATCATGCATGCATTCATTACGTGTCTACCCACAGATTGCTTCCACAAGTTTTTTATATAAATCAAATAGGTATGTTATACTTCTTTATCATATTTCATATTAGACTTGCATAGACCCATAAGCCGGGTGAAGTTCTCTTGCATGATCTTTGCGTGTAATTAAGTTGGATTTTTTTTATTCCAATATCATTGTAGATGTTTGACATGAAATAAAACGAAACATGCAGAAGAAAATAACACCTTCACTCAAGCACAATGTCATACGGAAAAGGTTAGTATAGATGGAAGGAAATTATGGTTTTTCTATTAATCACAGTCGTTAACCAATTGCCGTACAGAAAATTTGGGTTTTTTTTTATTATGTAGGCTTTCCATGCTCAAAGGTGACAAGTGGTGGTGAGATCAAAGCACTTCTGAGGCTCTTGCAATGCGCATCCGGCTCGGTCTTCATCTGCCTCTTGATGCCCGACAAGAAAATTAGTCATCAGATATGAGACAAAGTAGTGGTGTGACTCTCAACTGTAAATATAATCTGCATAGGGCTATGTTGTTTTACTTTATGTAACTGAAGTAGCGTGTGTGTTTGGTTGTCTAATAATTTATATTAGTGTTTATTGTAGCTGAAGTTGTATCATGTTTGTTGCATGATGAGAACTCTTATTAACTCAGTTGGAAGAACTGTCATTTTGATTACAGACCATTTTTGTTGTCGTCAAAATCAGTCACATTGTTTCTAAAAAAAATTGGTTGACAGTTAGTAAATGGAAGTTTAAAAAAATATGGGAAGTATACATTTTTTAGTCGTATATTATTCATGTATTATTATTATATGAGCCATTATTAGTGCATTGTGTTTACTAATTTATTTGTTCTCATATGGGCCATTATCATTCATGCTTACCAATTTTTGTGTTTAACATATTTTCCGTTATTAATTATTTATTTGTGTCCAGTTAGATTTCGTCAAATAATACATTAATACTTTCTTTCTGTTTCCAATTTTTTATTATTTAACATATTTGTCGTTATTCATTGTTTACTTAAGTGCAATTACACTAATTCAGGCCGTGGTATACACAACTACACCACATGCACAAGCACAAGCACAAGCCAACTACACCACAAGCACAAGCCACTTGAAAGGGTCTCAGGAGACTCATGCTGGTGGCCTTGATGGCGATGATGATATTTTTCAGGTAATTTATGCAATTATATAAGGCTAGGACTGGGTTGGGTAATGGATCAATTTTACTCTGGGTCAAAACGGGCAGGATTGGATGGATTGACTACTAAACAATATACAATAGCTTAGTTTCCTCATCAATTAAAGTTCATATTTCAGGATCTCGATGTTGATCAAATAGTTAGCCAATACTACCAATCAACCTGCACACCAAACACCAAACTCATCAATCTCTAAGATTCCATCTGTCACTCCAGATGTAAGTAATAACATCGGAAGACACGATGACATAAGTTTGCCTCCAGAGTTACGTGAAGTTTGCAACCACGGTTTTAAGGCAAGTAACTGCCACTATTTGAATATGGCTGTCAGGTTAGTTTCGTAACAAATTGTGTGCCTAACTTCTAAATTTGGTTCAGTTAGGACATTGCCGTGAAGCTTCGAACCATTTGCAATTGATGAAAGACATGCTCATTTCCATTTCAAATGTTCTGCTTAACAATATTGACCTGGATACAAATCAAACAGAAAAGCTCCACCAAGATAGGTATTCTTCCAGCCTTTCTTACAATTTTGAGTTATTTTATTCCAGATTAATGGGAAACCTGCTATTTCGGCACCTTAAATTAAAATATTATGCTGCAGACTTATTTGTTTTGATATAAAAAAATTAAAATGAGAAGAATTATATTCTCCCTTAATATAAAAAAAATTAAAGGATAGACAATAGTATATGTTTGACATAATAGTTTGCTTGCAATGAAAACTAAATATAGTATCAGGTTATCAATATTGTGTTTTTTCAAAAATAATAGTTTGCTTGCAAGGAAAAATAAAAGATGTTCTTATAATATTTTCCTTTGTTTGATCAAATTGGCATGAAGTCTATGTATGTGTTCTGCCATATTTAAGGAGTGCTAAACAAATCACATACTTTGTTACTTTGTCTATGACACTATTATCTTGAGTATATTTAAGGTTACAATAGACTTGATAGATTTCTACAATCTCCACATGCAAAAACTAATGTCCTGCTTGCTAAAAAAGAACATGTACGATTTTACAACTTAAGTGTGGAACATGCTCATAAATTGAAGCCCCACCTGCTGAAGGTTGATTGGTTTTACTGTGTTTTCAGAAAGTTAAAAAAAAACTAAAAAGCTAAGAAACAGTATTTGTGTTCAACCCACCTCTAAAATACATATATGCACGACCACAAAATGTTATCATGTACATATGATTTATCTGCTTTCGTGTAGATACAATCTGGTGAGAAGCGCAAGCCCTCATCCAAGACTCAGGAAGTGGACAATGTGGAAGAGGTTGCGGGTTCAGAGAGTGAAGGAGATGAGTCTCATCAGGAAGACGGCAAAAAAAACCCTTCAAGACAAGTTACATGAAACAACACAAGGCTATAAGATGATCTGGGGTAGTAGGTTCTTTAAATGTTATATTTATAAATTTATCATACGGATTCAATATACAATGTTTATGTTTTACTGTGGAAATGGCTCATTTTGACATATGAAGTTAAATAAAACACGTATAAGAAATCAATAAACTATGAGCTGACAGAAAGCATGAAAGACAACGAAGAATTAAGAGAGAGTAAAATATACCCTATATTTTAATATAATCACTTAAGTGCCTAAAACACAGGGGCTTTTTTTTTTTTTTTTTTTTTTTTTTTTTCTAATTGTGGGTTATTAACCATAATTTATTAAAAAGATCACTTAATAAAATATAATATTTCTACTTAAAATACAAAATATATATCTAACTTTTAAGTTAGGTTATCCACAAAATAAACAAAATGCACAATTCTCAAAGGATTATATTTTGGTTTGTTATTTATTTGTTATAATAGTTACAACTATTATTTTGTACATTTAATAACATTTATTTGTACATATAATACAAGATCAATATATTAAGGATCCCCCGGTTATGTTGTTAAACTTTTATTTCATTCTACATTAGTTTATTTCTCACATTAAATATTTTATGTAAAACTATTGGATGAAGCGTACCCGGCCATCGGCCGGGTCATGAAGCTAGTTTTTGTATAATAGACGAGTATCCGTGCATAACTACGAGATTTTATAGCGACATATGTTGTAATGATATTTTGGCCAAGTGTGTTTTGTGTAACGTTTTATTTATCCAAAATATCACTATAACTATCTGTCGCTAAAAAATCTCGTTACTATGCACGGTTACTCGTCTAGTATTATGAATAGCTCAAAAAACTTCCTATCACATGCGCATTGAACATATTACATTCAATAAGATAAATGCTATATTTGTAGAGATAAGTCCCATGATAATTGCATTCATATGTTTGTATAAAAAAAGTATACAGTATGTGTTTGTTATAATACGAATACTGAAACGCTGTTATACGTTAAATTATGTGAGATCATGCCATTTTAATGGTTAAGTGTAAATTACTCGTACATACTACATACTTTAAAGCTTCATTCAGTGTATATTAGCTCGTGTAGTCGTGTGTAATGATTAAATTGTCAAATAACGAAATTAATATTCACAACAATCATGATACCATGACCTATATAGGTCAATTATTAAGAAAGTACGGAGTAGATGCTTATAATAGAAATTAATCGAGGCCGGTAATAATGTTGGTCGACACTCGACAGTTTAATTTGTATAAAAAACAACCATGAATTTTACCTCAAATTTTACAACTTTACCTCAAATTTTACAAATTCTATGTATAGTATGCATCAATTTTCTTACTTAACGTTAATTATCTTTTTCTTTGGTCATTGTCATCTTCATCCTTTTCGACAAAGCTATTATGTTTGTTTTTGTGTTTGCCCAACCTTGATTTAGTTCGATCAAAAACCTTATACATTAAACTTTACTAACCCAAACGAGTGAAACAACAGTTTATTGACTGTATCATACAATGCATGATTAATGTTACTATCAACTAAAAATGTTATATTTCATGCTTAAAAACTACAAAGTACAAAACACACATAATACTTAGATAATGGAACGCCAGTATTTGGAGTAGGAAAGAGAGAGAAAAAAAAAAAAAAAAAAAAAAACAAAACAAAACAAAACAAAAAACTCTTTGCCTTTGAAAAGAAAAGACAATGAAATGTCATCATCATAAACATCTTAAGAGTGGCATCAAAAATTTGTGGGAAATGGATAAAATATTTAGGCATATTCTGAAAAATTCGGTCAATCGTTAATATTAAAGCATGCCACGAAAATACTAAGAACATGTCAAGCTTCATGAGTCTATGGAATCCAAACCTTTCAATAAACTAGTTATTATAAGGACACTGATGATTAAAGATTACAAACCTATTATCAAGTTCACTGTCGAAAATGAAGATGCAAAAGTAGAAGAATCTTGATGGCTTGTCCTAATTTGGGGCATAATTGTTCTGTATCAGTACTTTTTTTTGTTAAAAGAACGTTTGATCCATATCACACAATTTTAATCGGTTTTTGGATTAATGGATCTAAGGAGGCATAGTTTGTAACTAATTGATAAATAACATGCATTTAGTAAATCCAAACCCTCTCAAATCATGCCATATCTACACTTCAAGATACAAATGCCGAATGCGAACTTTAACCCTTGTCATGAAGGCAACTGCTTATTCTCGCCTAGTATGCTTTTGGTTATATTTGTTTTCCTTTTGTTCGTTTTTCTTAAGAAATTTTGGGAATACCAAAAAAGATAAGTTGAAATGTGGTATATGATCACCTTAGACAAACATTCATGTCATGTCCAATTTCTAGAAATCATATATAAAAGGTACATTCCAAGTATCCTAAGAACAGAAATGAAAGTGATTAGCAAGATAAAAACATCGGTTACATAATTGTCTTCAACAAAGAATTCAAACAACAGTCTCACTTCCTTGTTCTTAGGAATCATCCAGACCAATTTCTTGTAATAGTATTTATATCTATCAACATTCAACGTACTCTCCTCTCCTTCTTCTTCACATCGTTGTATGCATGAAACATGGGATATATGATTGTGCATTGAGCTTTAAAGCTTGCATTTTCGCTATTTCTGTAACAAGGGTGCAGTTTTGTAGGTCAAAGCATAAGTAGGAGTTGGTATATCAATGGAAGGTGAAAGTCAAAGAGAAACTCAAAGGGTGGTGTTGATTCATGATGCATCTGGAGGTGTGAAAATTAAAGCTCTGAAATGGGTTCTGGAAGGCTTCTTGTTAGAGGCTGGAGACACGTTCACTTTTCTTTCTGTTCTTAATCATATATATCATCCACGTACGTTTTTAACTCTAATTCCATGAGTTGCGTTCTTATTGATCGTTATTCTGATGTTTTGTTTGTTTATCGTGTTTTACATTAAGAAACTTAATAAACTTGTTATGATATATGACCAAAGTACCTGTTTAGAGACCGACTATATATGTTTTTGTGAACACTTGTAGTGGGATACAAGATTAGAGTGGATGGTTCCATGTTTGTTGGAGCAAACCAAAAGGTTATTGATGACGAACTTGTTAAGAAGAAGAAAGAGTTTAAAGAAAATCTTGAACTTGCTCAAGTATCACAACTATACAAAAGACAAAAGGTATATATACAATATAATTCTGATCTTTATATCATACTTCTGAATAATCCCTGATTTGAGATAGATATGTAATCCATATTATTGTTAGAGTTTGAGCACATAATTATAAAGTCTTGTCAATAAAGTACGTAACGGGATATCTTCAAATACCATTTAAAATCCTGTCTGTCTAGACGTTTATTTAGTTCATGAATATCACAGATTGATTTCAAAATCGAACTGGTGGCTGGACCTATACCAAAGAATGCTGCTGTAGACGCGACCAAAAAAATTAATGCAACTTGGGTGATTCTTGACAGGTAATGAAAGTCGGCGTTTTCGTTACAAAGAAATGGTGAAAATTAAACTATATCTGTAGAAACAAAAAGTTGTGCCAAGAGACTGTTTCAAAGTATGTTAGCTAGTTGCTACAAAGTGATGTACTGTCTTTCAAATTTCAGAAAACCAACAATTTATCAACAACTAAAAACAAACAATGTCTGTTTGATTTATAAATACACAAACATCAAAAGATCTATTGTGTTTTTTTTTTTTTTTTTTTTTTTTTTTTCAAGGATATAAGAAAAAATATCCTCGACCAGTTTAGAACTCGTGCATAATGTTTGTTGTATTCATAGGAGGATGAAGAGAGACAGGAAGCATTTTCTAGAAAAGCTTTCGTGTGGGATATCAAGAATGAAACACAATGACGAAATAGTAAAAATAAGAGGACCGAAACTATCAACTAGGCAAGCACAAAATGATGAAGATTTGTTTAGCATCGAATTTAATTCCTCATGTAAGTAATTTCCAAATTGTTTTCGTTGATATTGAATTCAAGCTTTTTTTCTTTTGACATATTTTGCTAGATTTAAATGAACTAATATTTGAACTATAGTTGTTTATTTGGGAAAATAAGAACACAAGTTGTCGTTAAATAACAGGTACAAGTTCAACAAGCGCAAGAACTAGCATTAGCGACATAACACTAGGTAATAATCAAGATGACAAGATAACACAATTGTCGACACTTTTAGAAGCACTCGGGGAAGGACAAGATAATTCCCCTGGAGAAACTATTCGTAATCAAGATGAAACACCACCAATGCTGGAAGAGCAAGTGCAGCTCGATCTAAAGAAATGTACTACTTGTAGCAGCACAAGGCCAACGAGTATGTGGAAAAGTAGAAACTTTTCATATTTAGAGCTCAGTGATGCAACAAATCGTTTCTCATCTGAAAATTTGATATATCGAGGAGAAAATGAGGCAGTTTTTCATGGGACCCTCAAAGGTAGTAAGCTAGATGTCATTGTTAAGGAACAAAAAGATGTAAAGAAGTACCAATCAGAAATGCAAGCACTTGAGAAAGCACGAACGGAGAATATGATCATGTTGCTAGGAATTTGCTTAGAAAACCCGAAGTTGATGGTATTTGAGTATGCATGCAGTGGTTCACTAGATCAACATCTGTCATGTAAGATCTTATTGTACAAACTAGATGTACCTTTAAGTTTATAGTTGGCTTCTTACAGATTCACATTATTAACAGATCAAAACACAAAACTTTTATCATGGACAATAAGGGTAAACATTGCGTTTGGTGCATCTAGAGGATTGTACAATTTGCACGCCAATAACATAATCCATGGTGGTATACGCCCAAAGAACATATTCTTGACACATGACTTCGAACCATTAGTAAGCCACCAAACTCTGCATCCTTAGTGTGCATGGTACATCTATTAATGCACACATTTTTTTTATTTATATAGCTTGCAGGGTTTGGGCTAGCAAGAATGAACAACGAGAAACAAAACTCCTCAGACCACTTTATAATAGGCACATTCGGGTATGTGGCACCAGAATACACTAAAAGAGGGAAATCCACAACTCAAACAGATGTCTATGCCTTCGGAATTGTCCTATTGGAGCTTGTTACGGGTCGAAGTCCAACAGATACACGACTAAAAGGACAAAGTTTACTAAAATGGGTAATACGCGTGTATTGTACATATATAAAATTTAGTTCTACATCTAACATAAACACCCCATGTATGATTATGACTTAGTATTATATTTTTGAAGGCTATTCCACTCATACAAGGCAGAAAGTTCTCCGAGTTGATTGATCCAGGAATTGCATACCAAAAGAATCAGTTGATGAGCATCGTGCAAATCGCATTAGAATGTCTATGCACAAATCCTCATACAAGGTTACCTATGGAAGATGTAAGTGCATAATTGACTTGTAATAATAACTCTTACCTAGCTTCCTATGTTGTAATCTATATGTATTTTATGTTCATTGGTGTAGGTAATGCACAAACTGAATTATATCAAAGATGAGAAAATCAGCCATGAAGACTATTGTGATAATGAAATAGAAGAGGTCAACGAGAATGTGGAAACTATTTGTCAAAGTCAACGTCATTTTGATGAGAAAGTCAACTTTAGTTATGGTGCAATGACCCCTTTACCCAAAGAGGCGAAGCATTTTTACCAAGTTGCACAAACATAATTTCATTTTATCGTTCACCTTATGATAGAAAAATTTTATGTGGTAATAAAAGTGTGTGTGCACTTTAGGAGAAACAGACAAAGTGAGTGATGTTGCATATAAGAAAATCATTTGGCCAGATTGCAAATATTTATACTTTGATGATTGTATTGTTTATATACATAAGATTATTGCAATTCAAACTTGTTACATATTGATCCTTTTTTATAAGAGGTGCTAATAACGCTCGAGTTGGTGAAATTATTCTCTTTCCTTGAAAGAAGACGATCATTCTAATTCTAGTTAACTTACATTTACGTTTAACCTATTTACTGTTCATATTGTAAGATAGACTCTCGACCTCTCCGTTGAAGGTTACATAGATAACGCTAGACTATAATACTTGTACCAGTGATGGATTCATATATCTCTAACTCATAGTGACGAGTCATGACGGTGCATTAACTGCAAACAACTTATGTTGATTAATCTAATCATGGCGGTTCACTGTTTGAATAACTTTAAAAAATTGAACTGACTCTATTTTTTTTTTTTTTTTTTTTTTTTTTTTGCAAAAGGTGAATGTATTATATTAAACTTCAACAAGAATTACAAACATAAGAATAAAAACAAGATTGGACAACCCCCAATCTTGTATACAGAAACTGCATCAATGCTAACCACACTAACTGATATCGGATTCCACTATATGACTATGTCTGAATATACTAACTCTGTCAAAACATAGTAACTCAACATACATGCTTCAAAAAATCAACAAACCAGAATCAGACAAACTCCATACATCAATTCACCAATATTGCACCTACCATCTAGCTACATTTCCCCATCTCCAATCCACTATACCACTCATCCTGCCACCACAGTAGCATAGTAGATATGGAGTGAGGCTTCACTAGGCACCCATAACCCATCCATGGGGGGGCTCTTCCAAAACAACCTACATTTCCCTCTCTAAGGAAGGTTTCAGTTGTTTGGAAACACACACCCTGCATGATGACCATCCATTACCTCCTTGACAGTGCATTGGGTGGACCAAGAAGGATCATCTTTCATTCCTCTCTATTCCACCCATCATGCACTATCCCCCAGCCATTTACCCTTCACAATGGGAGACCCTACTTTATGGTACATCCATATTAAAGTAGACCTCCTATATAGCCAGTCATTGTTGTCCAAACCTCCTCCCTAGGCTAGATTTGAGCAAACAATGGGACTATAATAGGTACAGTCACACCAATTAGGACTCCAAGGTATAAGGTATCTCCACATTGTAATGGCCTGATAGAAAGATATAAGATAAAGAAAAGTTACTTTATCCATCAGTAGAACAATTCCAATTACTCCATTTGATACACAAATAACAAAAGCCACAGAATGCGTACTCTACCAAAAGACCCTTTAATACCTCTGTTCTCTATTACTTTTGAAAATGCACTCAGCTATCAGATACACATAGCCTTTTACACTTGATCTTCCATTTCTCCTCCACTTTTTGTACAGCTCTACTCTCTTTCACAGTAATTCCCATGAGCTTGTACTTAACTGTTTCCACAATTTTACAAAACACCTCCTCACATGTCTGCTTTTTGTCTTTGAAGATTCTATTATTCCTTTCATTCAATAACGGGTACACACTAGCAGCAAACACAAGTCTCTTTATAACACTTCCAATACTACTAATTACTTCATCACCAGCCATTTCATTAACAATGTTTGCCCACTCAGTACTGCTACTCTTAATTTCAGCCAGTTGTTTAGCTTTAATCCAGACCTCATTGGAGAAACTGCACTGAAAAAAGATATGCTGAAGATCTTCACAGTCACATAGACAAAGGTTGCATCTATTGGCAATTTGAACACCCCATGCCCTCAACTTATCTTGAGTGCTCAATCTCTCATGAATAGCAAGCCATAAGATGAAAGAATGTTTCGGGATACATTGTGCATACCATACTAACTTCCACCATATCACTTTAGGAACTTCATTGCATATATCCATAGTAACTTTTTGAACAGAGAAACCAATTTCATCACCACCATTTGTCCTCCACATAACTTTATCTTTACTTTCATTACTGATGTGAGGATCTTCAATGCTAGTAATGATTGGGAATTTATTAAACCATTCATCAGGCCACTTACATTTACCATTGCTTACCATGTCTTTCAACTTAATACTTCCACTTATTCTTGCATCATATAAATCCCTATGTGAAATGTATTGCATTAAAGAGCCAAGAGAGTTCCAATTATCATGCCAGAAATCAATATCACACCCATCCCCCACTTTATATACCACATGAGACTTAATTCTATCTTTGACCATCAATAAGTTTTTCCAACCCCAACTATCACCATTATCAGGCTAGATGTCCCATATGCTTTTACCTCTAAGTTTAACTGAGTGAACCCACCTAATCCACAAAGTATCTTTCTTGACAGCAATATTCCAAATATGCTTAGAAAGCATGGCTTCATTCCATTTTTGTAGGTCTTTTAACCCTAAACCTCCTTGATCTTTAGGTCTGCAAACAATCTTCCAGGCAATTTTAGCTTTACCTTTTATAGCTTCTCCTTGACTCCATAAGAAATTCTTAAGCAACTTATTAATCTCCTTAATCACAGTAATTGGTATCAAGAAAACAGATGCCCAATACACATGGATGGACTCAAGAACAGCAGCAACCAACTGCAATCTTCCTGCATATGACAAACTCCTATTCTTCCAATTACTAATCCTCTTATTAATTTTATCAAGCAACCCACCACAGTCTTTTACACCAAGTCTTTTAGTAATTAATGGAACACCTAGATATCTCACTGCAAGCTTCCAGCTGTAAAAGGTAAGATTTGAAGAATTGCCTGCTTCTCTTCCTGATTCAAACTTCCAAAATACACTGTACTTTTAGCCAGATTAGGGACAAGGCCAGAGCATTGAGTAAAAGCATCCAAAGCACACTTAATAATCTTCACTGAATTTGCATCTCCATGATAAAATTTTCAGTTCACCTCTTATAAACTACACAATGTACAGTTTTTATAAACTAGAACTCCTTTAAACTTCAGCTCCATATTGAACTAGCAGCTATTATAAAAATTGTCGATCTGGGTGGTCTAATGGCAAAAAATTTATAACTATCATCACTAAAATGTGTGAAGTCTCAAGTCTAGTTTTTGTTGGGTGCAAATAATTTTAAAGTGGTCACGCCAACCTTCTAAAAAATAAGGACTTTACACAGCTTTATTCCATGTGATTGTAGGTTAAAACCCCGCGAATTAGTCTGTAAAAAATAGGGCTGTAAATGAGGACTTTACACACCTCTATTCCATATGATTGTAGGTTAAAACCCCGTAAATTAGTCGGTAAAAACTAGGGCCGAGTAAAATAGACTGAAAAATCAAGCTGAACCGGTTCGACCAAAACCGAACCGAATGTTTGGTTTGGTTTTCAGTTCTATATGTTCATGATTTTCAGTTTTGGTTCGGTTCGAGCCAAAACCAAAAAAGCACACCTAAACCGTATAAACTGAACCAAACAGACCGACACAAAATCGAACCAAACCGTTTCGCTTTGGTTGGTTATCGGTTCATGTCTTTCACAAAATCTGTTTTCGGTTCGGTTCAGTTCAGTCTTGACCAGTTCGGGTCGGTTTTAACCAGATACTCGGCCAGTCAGCCCTCTCTTGTTTTGTCCAAAAGTTACAAAAGCACCCCTTATCTTCTCCATCATCTTAATTACTCCACACTCCTTTTAAGAACAACAAAAACCTCATCACTCCCATTTCGGCACTGCACCCACCTTATCTTCTCCATTTCAACTCAACAAAAATGTCGGAAAAAAAACAAGACACCGAGGAGAAGGAACCACCAAAACCAAACACAAACACCCCAACAGCCTTAACAATAAAACAACTAATCGAAAACCTAGACGACACACCAGAATCCTACTACAAAACAGTCACCCAAATCCTAGAATCCGAAGAATACAAAGCCCTCGAAGCATCCCAAGAAATAAACGACGTGGACAACATTGAGGAGCTTTACAGCTTCCCGCCGGACCCTGAAAACTGGAAAGAAGAGGATTTGAAAGAGCTATGGGCAGATGGCCCTCCTTTTATTACCAAACCTGGGTGGGACCCACGTGATGTTGACAAGGATGACTTGGATGCTGTTAATGAGGAGGTGGAGGCTGGGAGGGGTTTGCCTGATTATGTGGCTCCCTTTTATGTGCCTTACAGGAAGCATTATCCTGCTATTCCGCATAATCATTATGATATAAGGAACGCCAAGTCGGTTATTGAGGAGCTTGATAGGATTGAGGAGTTTTTGACTTGGCATAGCTTTGTTTTTCATGATGGTAGCACGTATGTTTGTTTCGTTACTTTTTGCTTGTTTTGTTGCTATTGTTATGTTTTTTTGCGAATGTGGATGGTTTTGGGCTAGTTAGGAATGAATTGGAACCTGTAATGTTGCGAATTTGTCCAAGTATTTGCGATTTTAGTTTCTAGTGTTTGGTTAAATTTGAATTTTTTGTGATAATGTAGATGGTTTTTTGGTTAATTGGAAATGTGGGTTGTTGCACGGTTTTGAAAGTGATTACGTATATGATAATTTGCTGTGCGAGTTGTTACTTTCTAGTGTTTTGAGTATAATACTATGGTGGAGTTTGGTATGGATATAGGGTATTAGGATTTTCTAATCACGGGTTAAATAGTTTGTTTTGGATAGTTAGGATCTTTTTTTTTTTTTTTTTTTTTTTTTTTTTTTTTTTTTTTTTTTTTTTTTTTTTTTTTGTTTTTTGTTATATGTTTTGTTGTTATTGTTATTGTTCTTGAAAATGTAGATGATTTTGGGCTAATTAGAGAATGAATTGGAACTCGGAAAGTTACGCTTTTGTCCAAGTATTTGCGATTTTAAGTCTAATGAGAGTTAGTTTTAGTGTTTGATTGCAGTTTCTTGGAGTAGCTAGAATGTAACTGATTATGATTTATCTAGATGCTCATTGGAACTTTTTTTTATTAGACACTAAATGGGACTTGCCAGTGTTCTTTCTTTCTTTTTGTTATGGTTAATAGTTGGTATAATTGGGGAAATGTAGTTGCTTTTTGGTTAATTGGACGTCTAAGCAAAATTTATTCGGTTAGCTTGTAAGGGGGTGTTTGACCTTGTGTTTATCTGATTGTTGCGTTTTCAAATTGTCTGTTATTAAATACTAGTGTTCGAGTATAGTGTGATTGATTCTGATTATTTTCGGAGTAGATATGGAAAATGTGATTATGATTTTCTAGATAGTCGTTTGAACCTTTTTCATTAGGCATTTTGATAATAAAAGGGACATGCTAGAAACTGGAAGTTATGATAAGTTTTGATATCTGCGGCAAGTGAGAAATGATTGGGAGACCTAAAACTTTGGACTAATTTTGTGTCTGAACCCGTGTGGCATTAGCTAAGTTTAGGTCTTATTAACAAGCATGCTTAGTCTCAAAATTTGGCATAAGTTTAGGTCTCTCAATCACTTCTCTGAAATTATGCATTTTGTAAAAGTTTGAAGGAGTTCTAGTTAGTATGTTCTTTTGTTAAGTTCATTGTTAGAAATTTACGTAATCACTTTCAAATTTACGTAATTTGGCATAAGTTAAGGACCTTTTCTTATTGTGGGCTATCCCCTCGGCTAGAAGAAGCAAAAACATTTTGACAAATATAGGGTGTTTGGATGTGTGTTTTGAAAGTGATCATGTGTAATCATATTCAGATAATCAGTTGTAATAAACAGCTCGATGATCGTCTGTGGATATGCTTATGCTAGTAGAAAGTGTTGAATAAGATGTTTCAGTGTTTGGTACGATATGATTAGTTTAGATATAACATATAATGGACAGAAAGGACATTTGTGTGAAGAAACGAGAGACATTAAATGAGATGGGATCATGGGATCAAAAGGCTCTCAAATTAGTTTAAAAGAAGGGATAAATAGGCTAATTCAATTTACCCTTTAAAACCCAGTTTTTTTACAATTAGTGATTACTGTTCTCGACTAGATGAACATAAAGTGGATATTGTCTTCGTTTTGTTATAAAAGTAGACTTGTTGCTTCTACCACTGATGACCTTCGTGTGTGATCTTAAGGTATGAAGGTACTGTATGGGATGATTTAGCCCATGGCAAAGGTGTTTACGAAGCTGAACAAGGACTAGTCAGGTTCGATTATACTGCACATTTTCTTATTGGAAGTTTTTTGATAGAATGCATTTTCCCGACTCTCACGGTCAACATATATGTTACTGAAAAATAAACAGGTATGAAGGTGAATGGTTACAAAACAATCCCGAGGGTCATGGGGTTCTTGAAGTTGACATACCTACTTATGAGCCAATCCCAGGTTCAGAGTAAGTTTATGATCTTATACATGTTCTTACCTCTTTTAATAGCACAAATGAAAAAAAAAAAAAAAAAAAAAAAAAAAAAAACGGAGCTTGATTATGTGTTTTAATTTCCAGGCTTGAAGCTCAAATGCGTGCCGAAGGACATATATTCAAAAGAGACTTTATGTCACCTGATGACAAGGAATGGTTGGAAAAGGATATTGAGGATTGTGTTCGTTTGTCTCAGGGCAGAAGTGAAATCCCATTTTATGAAAATGAGGAATGGGTCAGACAATTTGGAGAGAAACCGTAAGTTAGTTCATTTATAAAATTGTATGTTTGTGGATATAAGGTAGTTATCTTGTTGGGTTTTTGATGGTAGGGAGAAGGGTCGATACCGTTATGCTGGTCAGTGGAAGCATGGCAGAATGCATGGTTGTGGTGTTTTTGAACTGAATGAACGTACCACTTATGTAAGTCCCGTGGGCTGTTTTTCTTCTAGCAAAATACTTAGATGTAATCATTAATGTTTGTGCATTGAAGAAATGGTAATTTTTAACTGTTCTTTGTGCAGGGACGATTTTACTTTGGAGAGTTTCTGGAGGAAGATAATGGTTGTGATGTTGATACTTCAGCGGTAACTCAAGATCTTGCTTTTCTTTGAATTTTGTTGCATTCTTACTTATCTTATTTGATTTGAGTTTGATACGTTTTCACTCCAGTCATGATAAATCTACTAATTACAAAGGTAATTTCAGTTGCATTCAGGTATAGCAGAAGTCGCTGCAGCAAAGGCTCGAATGTTTGTTAACAAACCTGATGGAAGTATGCTATCTACTCTTATCGTTTCACTATTTTTTTACTAAATTATTATGAATCATTGGTTATACATTTATGTATGTACTAATGTTCCGGAAAGGGTTGTGGTAAAAAATGTTATTATCTGCTACAGTGGTACGAGAAGAGCGGGGCCCATATAGCGATCCTCAGCATCCCTATTTATATGAAGGAGAAGACGTGTGGATGGCACCAGGCTTCATTAACCAGTTTTGTGAAGTAAATAATCCTTCTTTTATCCGTATCAATCTTACAATGAAACACTTAAAGAAAGTCTCAAATATGTTGTCTGGTTTTCATCAGGTCCCTGATTACTGGAAAGCTTATATAGAGGATGTTGATGAAGAACGACAAATGTGGATAAACTCGTTCTATAAAGCCCCACTAAGGTTACCCATGCCAGCTGAGCTCGAATATTGGTGGGAAAAAGGTACTTAATTTGTAAATTTGTTTTTACTTATTTATCTTTCTTAAAAAAATCAAATCTTTAGTCCGTTTACATTTTGAGTGCAGACGAGTCTCCTGAGTTTGTTCTCCTTAACAAGGAGCCCGAGCCTGATCCTGAAAATCCAGAAAAGAAAGTATATACTGAAGACCCCGTTATTCTACACACACCAACTGGGCGTATAATCAACTATGTAGATGATGAAGAACACGGGATCCGTTTGTTTTGGCAACCACCTTTGAAAGACGGGGAAGATGTTGACCCCAGCAAGGTTGAGTTCTTACCCCTTGGAGATGAAGAGCTCTTTGAACGTGATGATCGCACCTATTTAGAGCGTACACTTTCATCATTTCAAGATAAATGTAAGGTCATGCTTGACAATTTGGAAAAATGGAGTGAAGACAAGAAGAAAGAGAGTGAAACAAAGTTGAAATTAATTGAAACAGAGATTGAAATAGTGGAAGCGGAATCTGAATTGAAGGTGATTATTAAAGAAATGGACGATGAGTTGAAGAGATTGGAGAAAGAAGAGGAAAAGAAGATTGAGATGGGTTTAGAAGAAGAAGAAGATGAACCGGTCGAAAAAATTGAGGAAGTTTCTCGTGATGAGGTTAAAGATAATGCGGTTGTAGTTGAAGATGAGAATGAAGAGGAGGAGGAAGAAGAAGATGATGACGATGACAATGACGAGGATGAAGATGATGAAAGTACACCACCGAGTTTTGGGTCTGCTGATAAAGATCAAGATTTGAAAGTTAATGATCAGAAAGGCAAAAAAGGTGGACGGTCTTCTCCATTTGCTGCATCGTCCTTGCAATTTGGATCTGTCGGCCTTGCATCTATGGTGAGTGTCCAGTATTTATGGTTATTGAGGTCAATTCTTTGACTATTAATATTTACCAATTTGTGGAATGATTGTGGTTATGTTTGATCTTTTATAGGTCAACTAGGGCCTAGGTAAAGTAAAAGGTTTGCTATAAGGGAAATAGATCATATGGGTTGAACGGGTTGAGTGCATATATAACATCCTAAATAATTTTTATCTATAAAAGGAAAATATTAGTATTGAAAAAGTCTAGTTTATTTTAAGCAATATGTGTTTCCTGATCAACCCACCCGTTTCGACTTATACCAGAAAATTACCAGTATCGACCCATCACCTGACCTGGCAATTTTGCTGCCTCTAACGTTTACACTAATGGCTAGAAGAAGTGAAAGTTCGAACATCAAAAGAAGACCGTTACCATTTAGCCAAGTTTCTGATATCCTTGTTTGTCTAGCTATCCTGTTTTACAGTCCAATTCAGACTACACATTCAACAATGATTTATCGAGTTTCACTATACCAGTTTAAAAAGCCATTATTTAACTTTTGAATTGCATATTATGTGTTTGAATTGTAGGTTCCATCTCAGCTACAGCAGGTATTTATGGCATGGAAAGAGTCCAAGTTGCAAACAAAAACATCTCGTCCATGTTCTGCATCATTCAATACTTCTCGGGCTTCAACAGATCAATCAACTAGAAAAAGTTTTATTGAATTTGAACGAACCTTTGACCAAGGTCTGACTTTGAGGGCACAACACAAGGTCAACAAGTACATCACAAGATCAAGTCTTGGTAACCGTTCTAAGCACAAAGCTTCTGCACGTCTTGAAAGAAACACGGGTGAGCAAAAAGCACATACTTTTACTTGGCCATGCATACGTCCTAATGAAGAGCTAAGTATATTATCTTTGCACATTCCGGTTTAGATTGTTGTATTACAGGTTTACCCTTTGTGCCACATTTGACACTGGGTCTCATCTTTTGGTCATTTTTCAGTTTTGTAAGCTTTATTTATGCCGTAATCTACGGCAGACATAGATGTGGCATTTTTGACATTTTTGCCTAAACTGTTGTATGTACCTGGTCTACTCGGAACCCGAAACATAACTCATCTAGAAAAGAGTATTTGAGAGATTAGAATGGAATAGAGATCAGGTTTCTCATCAACACAACCTGTTTTTAAGTATTATTAAACAATCCTCTTCTATACTTCTATGGTTTTAATAAACCCAAGAATAAAGTAATCTTCTATTGGACAGGCACTATGTATCTATGATAATGGAATTCTTGTATGTGCTACGCAAAATATCTTACTGGTGTGCTCATACTCATTATTTAGAGCACTAACCCCGCAATTATAAATAAATAGGTTATATTTAATGTATAATTTTACTCGCAATAATTGGTATCAACATAGAAGCAATCTTCTAACAATGATCTATTCTAGATTTTCATGAAGAATATGAAAACCGCGATGATTTGATGCAATGATTAGGGTATTTTAACAATTTCAGTGATCGATATTTGGATATGTTGTTTGGACGTGAGAAGTTAAATCATTGTTTAACTCTCTGATTAAAGGGTGTTTAGTAATAATTCAAATATCGTATAGCTATTATTAAGGTGGTCTAGTGGTCGGACATTTTCTTTTCACAAGTCGTTTCAGGTTCAAATCTTACTTAGCACCATTTTGGGGTTGCTAAAGAAAAAGCTGTAAACGATCATCCAAATGTATGAAAATGAAAAAGTATAAGAATGTGACCAAGACCCGTTAGTTGGGAAATAGCTATACACTGTAGTATCGTGATAGTGGTGGTGGGGTGGTCTAAGAATTATTGTTTTAATCAGTCCAAATATATATATTATAATCAGCTAATAACATCACGTGTCATGTTATTTCCCAAATGTTGTAGTACTGTTTTTCTTGGAGATGATTCGAATTAAACATCGTATTCCCCTTTCGATGTTATCCATGCAAAAGAATAAGGGACATGCATGCCCAGTGGTGCATGAATAATAATGTTCACATGCTCATAGAATATGATTGATGTGTTTACATGTTTTAATTTTTTAGCCCCAGACATATTTATATCTCACTTTTACGCACACTTGTAAACAAATGTTGTTCTAGAAAGAAAAAATAAAATGTAAGGGCATGTCTAAAATCTAAAACACAACTTATTTAAGCTTCAAACTTTGATCATGATCTATCAAATTAAATATATGCAAAACAAATGAAAGTCAATATGATACGTATCATTATTTTGCTCTTATGTTTTTTTTTTTTTTTTCAAATGAGAATAATCAATGAAATCAGAACAAGTGAGAAATCCTAGTCTCATGGTCCGGGAAATTAGGAGTGTCATGTTGTGATGTTTGCTTATTTGATCTCATGTTTAGACAGCATTAATTTTGCCATCTTCAAAACAAACATTTCATTTCCTACTACAATCTAAAAACAGTTTTGTTCATTTGGCATTAACGAATGAAGCAATCGGGTGCACTTAAGCTTGCTCGTTTACTTCATTTTGTACCTCGAGTTTTTGCCTCTCTTCGTAAATTAACCTCGACTTATTTTTGGGAACGTGTCATGTCGTTAACATAATCAAATGATCACATAGCTAAACAACCATTATAATTGTATATATGTATACGTTACAATACATAAGAGAAACACTTGATTCTGTTAGTCATATGTTTATCTATTAAGAGTTTAAGTCCATGTAATATTAGTATGGGCTAAGGCCCGAGTCTAGAACAATCTTGTACTGGTATTTATATACCACGTTTCATCATTAATGAGATATACGGTTTTACCCATAATTCTACATGGTATCACAGCCTACATATTAATCGATCCTATACACAACCCTAATTTTTTTTTTTTTTTTCACGTTTTCTTCCCAGTCGATCGTTGGTTTTGTTTGATAATCAGTCGACTGGAGTTGGTGTTCGTTACAAAGTCGATCGTTGGTGTTGTGTTTGATCACCAGTCGACCCATATTCTATTTACTTTCATTGGTGTAAGTGCTTCTTTCTCAATCAACAACTTACTGTTTCATTAGTTTGGTGCTACCATCTAAACCCTACTGTTTCGTTATCCCTCTGTTACTATTCCCTTCATTCTTTTACAACAACCGTACCAACCTAATCTCATCATGTCAGGATCAAATCCCCCACCACCCGTTATTCTTTTGTCCGACAAATTAATGACTATCAATAACATTCCAACTCTTGTTCCGGTCAAGTTGGATGTTGATGAGATGAATTACTCATCTTGGACTTATTTTCTCAAGCATATTTGCAAAGGTTATTCTCTATTGGATCACTTACTAGGCAAGTCTTCCGATGATGCAACTTCAAGTGTTCCCGATGCCGAATGGTTAAAGATTGACACTATTATTCTTTCTTGGATCTTCATTACTTTGTCTCCTACACTCCAACAACGTCTTGTCAATGAAGATCCTCAAACGGCCAAGGAGGCTTGGGACATGCTTGCTTCCATCTTCAACGACAATAAGCGTTCTCGCTCTATTGCATTGAAGGCCGAACTTCGCTCTATGAAGCTTGGGGACTTGAGTATTGATACTTATTTTCGGAAGATTGAGAACATGGCAACTATCTTATCAAGTTTGGGTTCTCCGGTTAGCAACGATGATATTGTCACCTTCGCATTGGAAGGTTTACCCGCTAAGTATGATAGTGTCTCTACTATCATTGCCCATCGTGAAGTCTTTCCGGATCTTAAAATGGTACGTTCCATGCTTACCACGGAAGAGATGCGTTTGAAGACTCGTGGCCATGCTACTCTTGTTGATTCTACATCCTCATCACCAATGGTGTTATTAGCTAATTCAACTTCCAATACAAGGCGCTCTAATAATTCTAATGAAAAGGTAAATAAACCTTGTTTCCTTTTTGCTCAAGGTTTTTGTAGGTTTGGTGTACATTGCCGATTTCTTCATGATGGCATTCATGGTAATCCTTCTAAGCGACCATCCACTGTTACTGTTCCTGGATGCAATAACTTATCTCCTCAAGACTTGCTTACTCTCCAAAATTTATTGGCTAAGATGGGTACTACAAACGGTGTGCATGGAGGAGTTCCTTCATCAGTTAGTAATTTTACTCCTACTAATGGGTCACAACCCTTGGCCTGTTTTGCATCTTCTCCAGGATTTCCCTCTCCACAAGACCATGTTCGTTCGCAGGCCCAACAGCCCACTAATTCATACATGCATGGGGGGTCGGGTTCAACAGCAGGTCCACAACCAACAGGGGGTTCGTTTTGTCCACCAGGGGGTTCTTTTACTCATGGCAGTTCACCAGGGGTTCCTGGGGGTTCATGCTGTCCATCAGGGGGTTCGTTTTGTCCACCAGGGGGTTCTTTTACTCATGGCAGTTCACCAGGGGTTCATGGGGGTCCACTGCAGGTTTATGGCTCCACAACAGGTTCACCAGCCGGTCCAGCTCATTCCACAGCAGGTCATCTTATGAATGGTAACCAATCCGGTTCACTACAGGGACATGAAACCACTTTGCCTGCTACATTTAATACGGTACATCTTCAGGATCCTAATCCCGGTAACTGGAACATGGACACAGGTGCGTCCTCTCATATTAATGATGATGTAAATTGTCTTAGTGATGTTTTTAATTCGTGCATTTACCCATCCATTGCGGTTGGTGACGGGCATACTATTCCCGTTATCAACTCTGGCCATAGCATTTTGCCTACTCCTTCCCGACCTCTACGTTTAAATAATGTTTTAATCACTCCCAATATTGTCAAAAATTTGATATCTGTTCGTCAATTCGTCCGTGATAATTATTGTACAGTTGAGTTTGACCCTTTTGGTTTTTCTGTTAAGGAATTTCAAACGCGTCGGGTGCTGCTCCGCTGTGATAGCAATGGCGATCTTTACCCAGTCACTCAGCCTTCCACCATTCCGCATGCTTTTCTAGCGAGTCAGTATACGTGGCATCAACGTCTTGGACATCCAGGAAGTGAAGTGCTACGTCGTGTCCTTTCAAGTAGTTCTATTTCTTGTAATAAAGAGAAGCCTCCCGTTCTTTGTCATGCTTGTCAGCTTGGCAAACACGTGAAACTTCCGTTTGTCAGTTCTAGTAGTTTGGTTAAGTCGTCTTTTGATATTGTACACTCGGACTTGTGGACTTCCCCAATTCCGAGTCTTTCCGGTTTCAAATATTATGTCTTATTTTTGGATCATTATTCTCAGTTTGTTTGGGTTTATCCTTTAGTTAATAAATCTGATGTTTTGTCTAAATTTAATTTGTTTCGTAACTTTGTTCGCAATCAATTTAAGTGTGACATTCAGTCTTTTCAGTGTGACCATGGTGGGGAATTTGATAACCACGCTTTTCATAAGCTCTTTTCAGATAATGGGATTCAATTTAGGTTTTCGTGTCCTCGTACCTCTCAACAAAATGGCAAATCCGAGAGGATGATTAGAACTATCAATAACCTTATTCGTACTTTGTTATTTCAAGCACATCTTCCTCCTAATTATTAGACCGAGGCTCTTAATATGGCTGTTTATCTTTTAAATATATTACCATCACGTGCCATTGACAATGAAGTCCCATTTACTCGTCTTTTTGGGTTAACACCTGACTATAGTCTTTTGCGTACCTTTGGGTGTCTTTGTTATCCTCATATTGATACTAATAACAAACTTGGTGCTCGGGCCACACCTTCTCTTTTCTTAGGTCATGCCACCAATCATCGTGGTTATCGTTGCTTAGATTTGAACACCAATAAAATTATTCTTTCACGACATGTTACTTTTGATGAAACTGTTTTCCCCTTTGCTACAAAGACTTCCCATACCACTACTCCCACTGTCAATTCTTCTTATGAATTTTTGGATGACTCATCTAATGTCATTTCTAATATTCTAAGATTATCTCCCACCAATACACCCATTCTACCTACACCTGATGCACCTATTGAGCCTCTTAGTCCATCACCTGCACCTACACCAATGCCACAAACGCCACAACTCCCACAAACCCCACAAACGCCACAGACACCTGATCCACCAATTCCACAACCCACGGGTTCGATTCACCCCATGGTTACACGTGCTCGTGTCGGGATTACTCGTCCCAATCCTCGTTATGCTGGTCATGTGTCTACGATTTCTCCTTTACCTCGGTCTCCTAGTGATGCGTTTCGTAACCCTAACTGGCAAAATGCTATGTGTGATGAACATGATGCACTTATTAAAAACAAAACTTGGATTCTTGTACCAAAACCCCCAGATGCGAATGTTATCCGTAGTATGTGGCTATTTCGTCACAAGTTTTTAGCAGATGGCACTCTTAGTCGATACAAGGCTCGTCTTGTGGCCAATGGTAGTAATCAGATAGAGGGTGTGGATGTAGATGAGACTTTTAGCCCAGTTGTTAAACCTGGTACTATTCGGACGGTTCTTAGTTTAGCTATTTCTCGACATTGGCCAGTACATCAACTGGATGTCAAGAATGCTTTTTTACATGGGGATTTGGCAGAAACAGTTTATATGTATCAGCCACCTGGGTTTCGTGATCCTGTTCATCCTGATTATGTTTGTCTATTGAAGCGTTCACTGTATGGTCTTAAGCAGGCTCCTCGGGCCTGGTTTCAGCGCTTTGCAAATTACATCACTACTGTTGGTTTTTCTCCTAGTCGTTGTGACTCCTCGTTATTTATTTATAAACAGGGTGATGATACTGCATTTTTGTTACTCTATGTGGATGATATTGTGCTCACTGCTTCATCTGATGGTTTATTACAGCAGATCATTGCTTCTTTACACAAGGAGTTTGCTATGACAGATTTGGGTGCTCTTAATTATTTCTTGGGTGTTTCAGTTACGCGTGATTCTTCTGGTATGTTTTTGTCACAGCGAAAGTATGCTATGGAGATATTGGAGCGTGCACATATGGTTGGTTGTAACCCTTCTCGGACTCCTGTTGACACGGAGTCTAAATTGGGTGATGATGGTGACCCGGTTTCTGATTCTAAGTTATATCGGAGTCTTGCTGGTTCTCTACAGTATCTTACTTTTACTAGACCTGATATTTCTTATGCAGTGCAGCAAGTTTGTCTTTTCATGCATGATCCTCGGGAGCCTCATCTCTCGGCTCTTAAGCGAATATTGAGGTATATTCGGGGTACCTTGGACTATGGTTTGCAGTTGTTTTCCTCCTCAACTTCTTCATTGGTTGCTTATTCTGATGCTGATTGGGCTGGCTGTCCTACTACTCGGAGATCAACTTCAGGCTATTGTGTTTTTCTGGGTAACAATCTCCTCTCCTGGTCCTCTAAGCGCCAACCGACGCTTTCTCGTTCCAGTGCTGAGGCAGAATATCGTGGGGTTGCCAATGCTGTTGCTGAGACTTGTTGGTTGCGGAATCTTTTACGTGAGTTGCACACACCTTTGTCTTCTGCTACGCTAGTCTACTGTGATAATGTTAGTGCTGTTTATTTATCTTCTAATCCGGTTCAGCATCAACGTACGAAGCATATAGAGATTGATATTCATTTTGTACGGGATTTGGTTGCTGCTGGTCAGGTTAGAGTGCTTCATGTGCCATCACGTTATCAGTATGCAGATATTTTTACCAAAGGTTTACCATATGCTTTGTTTCAAGAGTTTAGGACCAGTTTGAGTGTCCGGTGTCCTCCCGCTCCAACTGCGGGGGAGTGTTAGTCATATGTTTATCTATTAAGAGTTTAAGTCCATGTAATATTAGTATGGGCTAAGGCCCGAGTCTAGAACAATCTTGTACTGGTATTTATATACCACGTTTCATCATTAATGAGATATACGGTTTTACCCATAATTCTACAGATTCTTATTGACAACACTATTTACGTGATATATATATATATATGAGTAATACTAATGTTCGAATGAATATATTATATATGGTCATGACTTTAATTTGTCCACAACCGCATGGACGGTGAGCTTTCTAATCAGAGTATCATATGCTTGTCAATCCTGAATTTACAACGATATTATATGTATTAAATTTTGGTGGAAGAAAGAACATAAGATACAACAACATAATCGTGGCCTTTAATAATTCTTTTGGCCAGGAAAACAAAAAGAAGAGTCTGGAGAAAACGGTGGTAGTGGGACATACGCAAAATTCATACACCACAAAAACATTATGCCATACCAGCATTAGCGGGCGTCCATGTACATCCTTCTTTCCAGTGGCGAAACTTGGAATTTTTAAGTGGGGGGTCGGGATCTAAATTTTTTTTTCTAAGGCTATATTTCAGGTATACCGAAATTTTCGAGGGATCGAAACCGAATATACCGAAATTTTTCTACACGAAAACTATATACCCCTACATCGCAAAAAAATTTTCGGGGGGTCGGGCGCCCCCCCGGCCCCTTAAAAGCTGCGCCACTGCTTCTTTCTGCATTCTTTATCGCCCACGAGTCACTCACTATTCCTAATGAGGCTTGACACGTGTATGCACAACACAATACAAAATTGTTCATGCGTTTACGTGATCGATTAACTACATGTCTACATGTGCTTCAGTGCTTGTTTGAATTCGGTTATTACTTTGCAATGTATCATAAGCTTTTTATTTTTGTAAAGCTAGTTGAATTTTCATTCTATATTCTTACTGCTGAACACACTGGTGACCACACTCGACTCTATCACATCAGATTTATTTCTCCGGCAATTTGACGACGACCAAATTGGCATAGTAACGACCATATTTTTTTATTTTTTTTTATTACTTTTTTCTAATTCAAATATTTTAAACAACAAATTTAAACTTCATTAATAATACAAACATTACATAAATTATTCAAATAATATACAAACTAAAATACGATACGATACGAAATACATAGAAACATAGCTTAATCTGAATGCTCCCCGCATGCAGAATCATACTCTGGAGAGGACACATACCCAAATTCCAATTTGTATGCCGCCGTTTCTGCTTCTTCTTTCCTGATGCTCGCCTCCAATTGCCTCATAATTTTATAATGTCGTCTCGCAGTTAAGCCATGCTCATCAACTGCCTCATCTTCATACCCCGTAAACTGATAATGTTGTTGCTCAATAAATCCATGCGCATCAAAAGTTGATGCATCTAGCCCAAGCTGATTCAGCTGTAGTGATACCGAACCAACAATCTTGTTTTCTTCATAACTCCAACGGATTTTGTTGCTGATGTTATCTTGAATCTATGAAACACAAGTTCGCAACGTTTCACTAATGGCATCATCTATTCAGCCTTCATCGCTAAAAAATTTGTCGATCACGACTTGTTTTTCCGGCGAAATGTCTTTGCATTTCGCGTACCGTTGTCTCAAACGTTCTTTCTTAGCCTTTGTGAGCTCAAACTGCTTAATAACTTCGACAATAGCCTTTTTGTCAAGCCGCATCGTCTTGATCGCATTGTTTTTTTAATATAAGCTTGCATTTCTTCAACAGAATGGGGGAGACGACAAGCCATACTTTGTGTTATAATAATTAATAGTTGAGAGAATTGGTGTTTGAATTTATGAACGAAATGAGGAAATAAGTGAGGTATTTATAATGTTGTAAAAGTAGTATTTTTTTCTATTTTTTATTTATTTTTACTTTTTATTTTATTTTTTTAAGAATTCGGTCGAGTCTGCGACCATCTTCTTCAAAATTTCGTCCAACGACCGACCTCGATCGATCGGTCGACCCTCTCACAACCTTGCCACTGTGTTTAGCCTAAGGGCACGTTTGGTAGGGTGAAATTCAGATAAATGAAATGAAGCTCAGAAATGGAATTCACGGAAATGAATTATAAGGGAAATTGAATAATAATTCCAGTGTTTGGTAGCAACAGAGAATTTACACAGAAATCAAATTCCAGTGTTTGGTAGTAACAGAGAATTTACCCAGAAATAGTTAAGAAATTATTTTTTGTGTTTGGTAACAAATAAAATATAATTTTTTAAAGGCAACAATTTATAAAAACCACAAAAAGAAACAAAGATACAATACAATGACATCCCACGCCAATTAACAACTTAATTAAAATAAAAGAAGATGAGACACGAAAAGATAATAATAACAAAACAAAATATAGAAACAAAACCACTTGGTCTTGGACTTGCAGACACAAAACCAAACATCAGTACATAGCATATTTAGCAGTCCATAGCATAACCAAGCAGCAGGACACAAAACCAAATGTGAAACCAACTTGCTATCACGAACAACTTGCTGGTATACACGTGAAAGTAATCAACTGTTACGTCATATATTAAACTCGTCAAACATGGCATTGGCAAGAATATCTCTTTGATGGCTCCATTCATTTGAAACCTCAACAGTGCTAATAACATCATCATGCTCGTTTCCACCTTGTGTGTGATCAACTGCCACTTCATTGTCGAGGGGGTCTTGAGTCATTTCTGTGCGTATAAAGTTATGCATCAAGCAACAAGCAATAATGATACGTGGCATCGATTCAAATGGATGGTAGGAATTATCACGCAAGATAGCCCATCTAGCTTTGATCAATCCGAAACATCTCTCGATAACATTCCTAGCTGAAGAGTGCTTCTTATTATATAACTCTTTAGCTGTGGTAGGCGGATTAGACCAATCATTAAGATGGTATCGTTGACCACGATAAGGTGTTAAAAAGCCTTCACCATTTGTATAACCAGCATCACAAAGATAATACGTACCTATAACAAAATATATGAATTAAATAAATATGTATGTGTGCACATGTAGTTATATGTACGATATGTAACATACCGCGAGGTATTTTAAGGCCGTTTGGCCTACTAATAGCATCACGAAGCACTCAACTATCTGCTGCCGAACCCTCCCATCCCGCCAATACATAAGTAAACATAAGATCTCTCGTACATACCCCAAGGACATTGGTACAAATCTCACCCTTTCGTGTCCGATAAGGTTTTCGATCATCAGTTGGAACCCTCACTTTGATATATGTTCCATCCAATGCTCTAAGACAACCCTACCAAAAAAACAAATCACAATTAATATCATATATGCATATTATTGTCTTAATATAAATAAACTTAACTAACCTTAAACCATTTCCACCTCTCATCCGTTTCATTATTTGGCACTCGCACAGATATCTTGTAGAAGTCCTTGTGTAGTCGACAAACTGCATCTAAGACTATCTTGAAATACCTACTTATAGTTTCACCGGACCTTTGGAATCTATTAACTATTATTCTATTTTTTTCATTATGAGCGAGTGTGTGTAAGAACATTGCTACTTGCTCATCTACGAGCATGTGTTTGCTATTACGCAGCCCTCCTCTAGTTTCAAGCAATTCACAAAGTCTTGTAAATGCACGCCTATTCATTCTAATATTAACAACACTCGTAACGTCACTTTGATACACCATGCTCCACATATTGGCATGTCTATTACCAAAGTTCATTCTATACTTTTTACGAAGTGTATTAGACTCGAGCATATGGTTTATGATCAAACAACCCAACCTAAACCAACGAATCATAACAGATAGTATGTAAAAGGTCTCTATTGCACCTGTCATAGTTGCCGTCATTCTTCGCTTTCTTTGCTCAACCAACGGTGATCTTGCCATCTATAACCATAAAGATTGAGTGCACATTAAAACCAACAAATCAATTTATGAAAGAAATAATTAGTTACTGGAAAAATACTTATAAAAGCAAATGACCTTTTACATAAAAGCAAATCATGTAAATATGATTGGCACTGAAAGAGAAGAGAACCAATCAGTTTGCTTATAAAATCAAATAACTTTTACATGACTAAAAAGGCCCCATTCGAGTTTTATAACTGATCCAAAACAAATATATCAGTTTGCTTATAAAAGCAAATCATGTAAATGACTTTTATATGATACTACGTCAATTCCATAGATTAATAATTGTTTCATGTTAAATTAGACAGATCCTATATATCCATATAAACATGGCTACATTGAAACCTATAATCAACTCTAATTTAAAGATAAACATAGAATTAAAAAAATGGTTTAGGGACAAAAAACAATCAAAATATGAAAAACGTGTATGAGATGGACTACCTGTACTAACGAAGAATAGAAAGAGAAGAGGAAAGGTTGCCGTCGTCGGAGTCGCCGGAGAAGAAGAAGAAGGCGAAAGGATGAGTCAGACAAGTTTGGGGTTTCACATAGTTAACTTTTTGGGGGGAAATGTGAGATGCACGTGACTTTCAATTTATAGCACTTTTTGTTTTAACTTTATCAATTTCCAAGAAAAAAAAAAGGCGGAGAGTTTAACACCGAAGAATTGGTTTACTTGACTTTGTGAGTGGAAATAAAATTGCAAAGGAATCATTTCTTAAGAATTATAATTCTCCGCTTTTTTTTTTCCATAAGCTACCAAACATGAGAAATGCATTCTTTTCTATTTCTCTCCTCACAATTCACCCTACCAAACATGCCGGGTATCTGGTTTTTGTAATATCATTTTAGTTTTCGCAAGAAAATTCAATGAACTCAAGTATAAGGTGGTGTCAAAACAAATGTATGTTGATTTTATATATGGGATAATTCCATATTTATCTAATAATGCATATTGTGCAATGATTTTGATGCATATTTAAAAAAAAAAAAATGAAATTGCCCATTGATCGTTTAATAAAAAGATAAATACTATTAATTACTAGCTAAATATGAATGATTTCTAGAAACGAAAAGGCTTCTGAAAGTATGTTTTATCTTAACTAAAATCATACAATTATCTTTATAAATATTTATCAGCGTAACAAACTTATTATACTAACTCGATTATGACTTGTCTTTCATCAATCATAAAGGAAATAAAACATAAATCTTCATACGATATACTTAATAATTATTTTTTTTGAACATTTACTTATTAATTACTCATTATTTAAGCGGTGTTTGAATTCGACTTAATAAACTGAAAAATAATTGTTGTGCCTACTAATCTTTTATATAATAAAACAAAACCCCTATTGAGAATTTTTCATTTAAAAAAAAATGGATACATACCTTATTTAGTAATAATTTTATTAAAAAAAGATTATTTTCTTATTAGGTAATATTTTATATTTATCCATAAAACAAGTAGAAGATAAATACAAAAAATATAGATAAGATGCAATTAATAATAGGATTAAAATTTTTAAATAATTATCTTTAATAATAAAAAACTATAATTAAACATCATAAATCAAACAAAATAAAGATTAAATTATTTGTTTTTAATAAATAAAAATATATGATTCAAAAAACTTAAAAAAACTCGCGCGTGCGCGGGCATTATAACTAGTTATTTCTACAAATGAACCAAAATAGCACTACTCTAAACAACTTAATGGGAAAAAAAAATTGAATTCATTAAGTTATATGAAAATTGTTTGTTTGTAAGTAACAGAAAAAAAAATGATTGAAAATATTAACTAATAAAAGTGTTTACATTAAGTTATCTTTTAATTAAATATAACTGATACAAAATTCTAACAAACAAGCTTTTAGTCTTAAATAAAGGTTTTGTTAAATATAGCGTTGATTGTTACGTTCAAAAAATAAAACGTGTATTTGTGATGAATAAAGTTAAGTTGAAAAAATTAAATGTAAAAAGTAACAATTAATGCATGTTTGTCAATTTAGCAACTTTTCTAAAATAAAGGTCAAATCATTCTCAAACACAAATACGTAGTAACATATCTTGGATCACCCAATAAAAAATCTGACAAACCAACAATAACCGGTCATCCAAACATTCCCTGCACAACAAAAAAGCGTAAAAAACATTCTCTATCGCCAATAACCCATAACAATTCAAGTAAATGGTTGTCAGTATGTCGATCATAATCTTATTATCTTACGATTTTACAATATTGCAAAGTAAAAATGATCCAGATCTTATATAGGATCTTTGAAAGCTTAAGATCTTATAGGATCTCGATCTTGATCATAGGATCTTAATATCTAATCCGATCCGATCCTACTTTTCTCGGATAACCTGCAAATTTCTAGATTATTTTTTATAGAATTTAAAAAACAACATGTTAATCTTATTAAACATTTCATAATCATAATTTAATACAACATTTCGATGGAACATTCATATAATTTTGTGTTTATGATATATAATAATTTGTAAATTTGTATAATATTACAAAAACTATTAAGAAAATGACATTATAGTAGGATCTTAAGATCCCGATCCGATCTTACGATCACGATCTTGCAAAGACGAAAACGATCATGTGTAGGATCCCGATCTTAAAAACCTTGATTGAACTTAAACCAATCATCTACGTAGTACTATATATTACTGTATTTAAGATATCAAACTTTTTTTACATATCAATAAATTAATCTTCACCTTTCATTTTTATTTGGACTAATTAATACTCAGTAAGATTAATCTTAAAAATTTTAAAAACCAATTTTTTTTTTTTCGTTCAAATATTAATATCTTTCAAACAGTTAATCGTTAAGCGAAAAAAAATATACCATTACGACGAACATTTAATTATCTTTCTATAGATAAGAACTTGGATATACTTTCGACAAAATTATTTTTTTTCGTATTTTTGACCTTTTTTATTACGTTTTTTAGTTACTGAAATTTGCATGAAAAAAATCATATGTGATTTAACACTACTATCACATGTGATATCATATATCATATGTGATTTAACATTAATATCACATGCGATATCATATATCATATGTGATTTAACACTAATATCACATATGATTTTTCATACAAATTTCAATAATGAAAAAAAAAAAAAAAAAAAAAAAAAAAAAAAAAAAAAAAAAAACTGTCGAAAGTATATCAAAATGCACTTCTATAGAAAGATAATTTAATACTCGCCATGATAGTACAATTATTTTCGCTTAACGATTGACGGTTTAAGAGATATTTTTAAATTATAAAAAATATGTGAAATATTAAAATGTTTTTAATTTCAACCATTGATTTTATTTTGAATGAATGGTAGGAATGAGCTCCTTGACATGTAAAGTAAGTTTGATATATAAAATAACTCTTATATATATATATATATATATATATATATATATATATATATATATATATATATATATATATATATATATATATATACTAGAAGGGTACCCGCGCAATGCGGCGGCGGGTATTCGGTGACTATATTTGTGGCGAGCAAATATTTTTCATTTTAAACCTTTCCTTATTTAGCGTTGTCCTGAATACTTTAAAATGTAGTAGATATATGTTTTTTAAAAGTAGAACATTTAAATTATTACTATAGTGTAATGTGTGTTTAGAGGCTGAGATTAAACTTTGTTAGTTTGTGGGTTAGTTTTTAGGCTTTATGTATATGAAATATGCATTAAAAGGTAATTATAGTATAGACGTTTCTTTTTTTAAATCATATTGCAGAGTTTTTTTTTTTTTTTTTTTTTTTTTTTTTTTTTTTTTTTTTTTAATTGGGTTGTTATATCACATTGATTAAATGAGTTATTGCAAGTTAATGAGGTTTATAAATATTAGTGGCTCCTACAATTAATGAGATTAAAATTCATAATGTAATATAACTCCTATTCATAAGTATGTGTTAGTTTAAAATCCTTCCAATTAAAGAAATGTTTTTTGTCTTAATTTTTTAAGACTTCCTTTTTAGGAATTGCCTAAATGCATTATAATGTAGTTAAGAATATATATATATATATATATATATATATATATATATATATATATATATATATATATATATATATATATATAGTGTATCTTTATTTTCAGAACCATGTTAAGTGCGGGAACTGCGAGAACTCTAATTTTGCATTAGAAAACATGCATGTTCATATAAAACAAGTATGTTTGCTTACATACACCTTAATACACATACATGCATAACATACATGTTCATATAAAAACCTGTTAAGTGCAACAAATCAATGGAAAATGGTTTTATTTTTAAAACGCTGTTAAGTGCGGGAACTGCAAGAACTCCAATTATACATTAGAAAACATGCATGTTCATATAAAACATGTATGTTTTCTTACATACACCTAAATACGCAGACATGTGTATTAAGGTGTATTCAAGAAAACATACATGTTTTATGTGAACATGCATGGTTTTTAATGCAAAATTGGAGTTCTCGCAGTTCCCGCACTTAACAGGGTTCTGAAAATAAAGCTCCCCTATATATATATATATATATATATATATATATATATATATACACACACACACACACAATCACGTATCCACCTTCTTTCTTAAAATTATTTCTTCCCTAAACCCTTGTTCGATCACTCAACATTATCCCTACCTTGTTATGTATCTCGAACTATAGTCTGTAGAGTACAATTTTCAACATATCAATGTTGACTTAAAAGAATATTAGTAGCTGAAAAGACCAAGACAAAAACACGAGCAAGAGCAAGAACGCGAGATTGTCAGACAAATCTTGTTATGCACTTCTGAAATTAATTAAACCGAAAGACAAAAAGACCTTGTAAAGTTAGTTGAATTTTCATTCTATATTCTCTAGCAAGGGTATCCGGTTTTTATACAATTATTTTAGTTTTACAAGAAAACTCAATGAAGTCAAGTATAAGTTAGTGTCAAAAGAAATGAATGTATGATTTTATACATAAGAGGTTAGTTATTTTAGAAACTAAGTTTTTGTTGCGAATTGAGGGACAAATCCCCACCATCTATCTGGTTTAATCTAATGGTAGGGATTAACCTAAGATTTAATAAGACAACCTAAGTCCATATTTTTTTTCTTATCCTTTTTGTCTATCTTATTTATTTTTATTTTATTTTATTTTTTTTATATTTTTTTAACTTCACGTTTATTACCTTTAATTCTAGTTTTTTTTTTTTTTTTTTTTTTTTTTTTTTTTTTTTTTTTTTTCTCATACATATTCATCGGTTTTTTACGTTTTTGTCAGTTTTCTTACGTTTTCGTTTGTTTTCATACATTTTCGTCCGTTTTTATACGTTTTCGTCTATTTTCTTACGTTTTCGCTCGTTTTCATCCGTTTTCTTACGTTTTCACCTGTTTTCATACGTTTCGTCCATTTTAATATGTTTTCGTCCATTTTTATACGTTTTCATCCGTTTTCTTACGTTTTCATCTGTTTTCGAATTTTTTTTCATACGTTTTCGTCTGTTTTCTTACGTTTTCGTCCGTTTTCGCCCGTTTTCATACGTTTTCGTCATTTTTCATATATATATTTGTCCGTTTTCTTACGTTTTCGTTCATTTTCATACGTTTTCGTCTGTTTTCATACGTTTTCATGCGTTTTCCTACGTTTTCATCTGTTTTTGAATTTTTTCATACGTTTTTGCCCGTTTTCATACGTTTTCGTCCCTTTTCATATATATTCGTCCGTTTTCTTACGTTTTCGTCCATTTTCATACGTTTTCGTCCGTTTTCATATGTTTTCGTCCGTTTTCATACGTTTTCATCCATTTTTGTACGTTTTCGTCCATTTTCATACGTTTTCGTCCGTTTTCATACGGTTTCATCTGTTTTCATTCATTTTTGTTCGTTTTCATACATTTTCGTCCGTTTTCATTCATTTTCGTTCGTTTTTAAATATTTTCAAACGTTTTCATACGTTTCTGAATATCACAAGTGATATACTATGATTATCAGAATATCACGAGTAATATTCTGAATATCAAAAGTGATTTTTAACATTCTGTAACATGAAAATCGCAAGTGATATTCAAAATATTGCAAGTGATATCTGAATATCGCAAGTGATATTCTTAATATCACAAGTGATTTTCAACAAATGTTATGTGACATGAAAATCGCAAGTGATATGATATTCAGAATATCGCAAGTGATATTCTGAATATCAAAAGTGATATTCTGAATATCATTCTGAATATCACAAGTGATTTTCAACAATTGATCTGTAACATGAAAATCACAAGTGATATTCAGAATATTACAAGTGATTTCACTTTCTTACGTTTTTGCCCGTATCCATATGTTTTTGTCCGTTTTCGTTCGTTTTTCATAGGTTTTCATCCGTTTTGATACGTTTCTGGATACCACAGTTGATATTCTTAACATCTCAAGTGATATTCCATGATATTCTAAATATCACTTGTTATATTAAGGATATCAATTGTGATATTTAGAAACATATTAAACGGAAGAAAACAAACGAAAACATATGAAATCGTAAAACACGTTTGAAAACGGAAAAAATCTTATGAAAATGGACGAATAGGAAAGAAATTGAGGAAGACGTATGAAAACGGATAAAAACGTATGAAAACGTGTAAAAATTGCTGAAAACGTATGAAAACGGCGAAAACGTCTAAAAACAAACAAAAATGTATAAAACCAAAAGGAAATATATAAAACAGACAAAAACGTATAAAAACGGACAAAACAGATGAAAACATATAAAACCGGACGAAAACGTATAAAACGGACGAAAACATCTTAAAACAGACGAAAACGTAAAAAAATGGATGAATACGTTTGAAAACAGACAAAAACGTATGAAAAGGAACAAAAAAGTCTGAAAACGTATAAAAACTGCCGAAAACGTCTGAAAACGGACAAAAATGTATAAAAACGGACGAAAACGTATGAAAACGTGCGAAACGTCTTAAAACGATGAAAACGTATAAAAACATATGAAAACATCTTAAAACAAATGAAAATATAAAAAAACGGATGAATACGTATGAAAATAGACAAAAACGTCTGGAAAAGAACAAAAACGTCTGAAAACGTATGAAAACTGCTGAAAACGTATGAAAACGGAGGAAAGAGTCTGAAAACGGATAAAATTGTATAAAAACGGACGAAAACGTAAGAAAACGTACGGAAATGGACGAAAATGTCTGAAACATACGAAAACGTAAAAAATAAAACGAAAACGGACAAAAAAAACATATAACACTGCCGAAAACGTATGAAAATGGACAAAAACGTCAGAAAACGGACAAAAATATATAAAACGGACAAAAACATCTGAAAACGGACGAAAATGGAAAAAAGGTCTGAAAACGGACGAAATCTTATAAAAATGGACGAAAAAGACGAAAGCGTATAAAATTGGATGAAAACGTCTAAAAATGAACGAAAACCTAATAAACAGACGAAAACGTGTATAAACGTATGAAAACGGACAAAAGGGGACGAAAACGTACAAAAACGAACGAAAACGAATGAAACGGACGAAAACGTAAGAAAGTGAAAAAAAACGTGAATTAAAAAAACGTTTATTAAAAAAAAGAAAAAAAAATGTGAAAAAAAGAGCATGAATAGTAAAAGAAAAGAAAATAATGAATTCAAAAGAAAGGAAAAAAAAGGAAAAAAAAAAGACGTCAATGGGAAAAAAAGACAAAAAAATAAAAATAAAAAAATGAGTAAATAAGAAAGAAAAGGAAAAAACATGGACTAAGGTTGCATATTATATCTTAGGTTAATCCCCACATTTAGATCAAATTAAATGGATGGTGGAGATTTGTCCCTCAGTTTGTAGCAAAAAACTAGTTTGTAAAAGAACTTTTCTGTTATACATAATATACGTGCAAAGAGGTTTAAGCTAATCGTATATGTAAAGATCCTTTAATACAAAGATAAATACTATTACTTGCTAAATATGAATGATTTCAGTAAACCAAAAGACTTCTGATTTTATATATTACAATATGTTTAGTTTTTGGTAAGTAAGAATATATTGACCGATGGATGCGAACCCCTGAAGTAAACATAAATGAAGGGGCATGCCCCACCACTGGTAACCAAACAAAGAACTCAAGGCACTCCCGAGCTCTAAAATCAAGAAACTAACCTAAAAAAATGATTGAAAATAGATTACGATTACAAAGTCTAAAAAGAGCCTAACATTTAACTGAAACTAAGCACATACTAAGGCAAAAGACAAATGAATGTATGATTTTATACATAATATATTTGAAAAGTGGTTTAAGCTAATCATATATGTAAGGATCCTTTAATACAAAGATAAATACTATTACTAGCTAGATATGAACGATATCAATAAACTAAAAGACTTCTGATTTTATATATTACAATATGTTTAATTTTCGGTAAGCAAGAATATATTGACCGATGGATGCGAACTCCCGAAGTAAACATAAATGAAGGGGCATACCCCACCACAGGCAACTAAACAAAAAACTCAAGACACTCCCGAGCTCTAAAATCAAGAAACTAACCTAAAAAATGATTGAAAATAGATTACGATTACAAAGTCTAAAAATAATACAAGTTTTTACGTAATAAAAAAGAGCCTAATAATTAACTGAAACTAAGCACATACTAAGCCTAAAGACAAATGAATGTATGATTTTATACATAATATATTTGAAAAGTGTTTTAAGCTAATCATATATGTAAGGATCCTTCAATACAAAGAAAAATACTATTACTAGCTAGATATGAATGATTTCAATAAACCAAAAGATTCCTGATTTTATCTATTACAATATGTTTTATTTTCGGTAAGTAAGAATATATTGACCGATGGATGAGAACCCCCGAAGTAAACATAAATGACGGGGCATACCCCACCCCAGGCAATCAAACAGAGAACTCAAGACACTCTCGAGCTTTAAAATCAAGAAACTAACCTAAAAAAATGATTAAAATTAGATTACGATTACAAAGGCTAAAAATAATACAAGTTTCTACGTAATCAAAAAGAGCCTAAGCATTAACTGAAACTAAGCATATACTAAGCCAAAAGACAAATGAATGTATGATTTTATACATAATATATGTGAAAAGTGATTTAAGCTAATCGTATATGTAAGGATCCTTTAATAAAAAGATAAATACTATTACAAGCTTGATACGAATAATTTCAATAAACCAAAAGACTTCTGATTTTATATATTACAACATGTTTTATTTTCAGTAAGTAAGAATCTATTGACCGATGGATGAGAACCCCCGAAGTAAAAATAAATGAAGGGGCATACCCCACCCCAGACAACCAAATAAAAAACTCAAGAAACTCCCCAAGTCTAAATCAAGAAAGCAATCTAAAAAATGATTGAAATTAGATTACCATTACGAAGGCGAAAAGTAATAAAAGTTTCCATATAATAAAAAAGAGCCTAAAGATTAACCGAAACTAAGCACATACTAAGCCAAAAGACAAATGAATGTATGATTTTATACATAATATATGTGAAAAGTGGTTTAACCTAATCATATGTGTAAGGATCCTTTAATGCTAAGATAAATACTATTACTAGCTAGATATGAATGATTTCAATAAACCAAAAACTTCTGATTTTATGTATTACAATATGTTTTATTTTCGGTAAGTAAGAATATATTGACCGATCGATGAGAATCTCGAAGTAAACATGAATGAAGGGGCATACCCCAACCCAAGCAATAAAACAAAGAACTCAAGGCACTCCCCAAGCTCTACAATCAAGAAACTAACCTAAAAAATTATTGAAATTAGATTACGATTAAAAGGCTAAAACTAATACCAGTTTTTACGTAATAAAAAAGAGCCTAAGGATTAACTGATACTAAGCACATACTAAGCCAAAAGACAAATGAATGTATGATTTTATACATAATACATTTGAGAAGTGGTTTAAACTAATCGTATATGTAAGGATCCTTTAATACAAAGACAAATACTATTACTAGATAGATATGAACGATTTAAATAAACTAAAAGACTTTTGATTTTATATATTAGAATATGTTTTATTTTCGGTATGTAAGAATATATTGACCGATGGATGAGAACCCCTGAAGTAAACATAAATGAAGGGGCATACCCCACCGCAGGCAACCAAACAAAGAACTCAAGACACTCCTCGAGCTCTAAAATCAAGAAACTAACCTAAAAATGATTGAAATTAGATTACGATTACAAAGGCTAAAAATAATACAAGTTTCTACGTAATAGAAAAGAGCCTATGGATTAACCGAAACTAAGCACATACTAAGCCAAAAGACAAATGAATGTATGATTTTATACATAATATATTTGAAAAGTGGTTTAAGCTAATCGTATATGTAAGGATCCTTTAATACAAAGATAAATACTATTACTAGCTAGATATAAATGATTTCAATAAACCAAAAGACTTCTGATTTTATATATTACAATATGTTTTATTTTCGGTAAGTAAGAATATATTGACCGAAGAATGGGAACCCCCGAAGTAAACATAAATGAAGGGGCATACCCCACCCCAGGCAACCAAAAAAAGAACTCAAGACACTCTCGAGCTCTAAAATCAAGAAAATAACCTAAAAAATGATTGAAATTAGATTATGATTATAAAGGCTAAAAATAATACAAGTTTTTACGTAATCAAAAAGAGCCTAAGCATTAACTGAAACTATGCATATACTAAGCCAAAAGACAAATGAATGTATGATTTTATACATAATATGTGTGAAAAGTGGTTTAAGCTAATCGTATATGTAAGGATCCTTTAATACAAAGATAAATACTATTACTAGCTAGACATGAATAATTCCAATAAACCAATAGACTTCTGATTTTGTGTATTACAATATGTTTTATTTTCGGTTAAGAATATATTGACCGATGGATGAGAACCCCCGAAGTAACAATAAATGAATGGGTATACCCCACACAGACAACCAAACGAAGAACTCAAGAAACTCCGCGAGTCTAAATCAAGAAAGCAACCTAAAAAATGATTGAAATTAGATTACGATTACAAAGGCGAAAAATAATAATAGTTTGGGTTTTGTTAAAAACAACCCTTAAGGTGTTGTATAAGACTTCCATAATTAAAAACATTTACGAACTAATCATTTCTATAAATACATGATTTAAACACATATAATTAAGGTAAGTGAGTTTAAATAAGGTATATATTAATATCAAGTAAGTTATACATAAATTTTTTTTTAATTACGTAATTAAAAAGAGCCTAAGAATTAACCGAAACTAAGCACATACTAAGCCAAAAGACAAATGAATGTATGATTTTATACATAATATATGTGAAAAGTGGTTTAACCTAATTGTATATGTAAAAGATCCTTTAATGCTAAGATAAGTACTATTACTAGCTAGATATGAATGATTTCAATAAACCAAAAGACTTCTGATTTTATGTATTACAATATGTTTTATTTTCGGTAAGTAGGAATATATTGACCGATCGATGAGAACCTCCGAAGTAAACATGAATGAAGTGCATACCCTAACCCAAGCAATAAAACAAAGAACTCAAGGCACTCCCCAAGCTCTACAATCAAGAAACTAACCTAAAAAATTATTGAAATTAGATTACGACTAAAAGGCTAAAACTAATACAAGTTTTTACGTAATAAAAAAGAGCCTAAGGATTAACTGATACTAAGCACATACTAAGCCAAAAGACAAATGAATGTATGATTTTATACTTAATACATTTGAAAAGTGGTTTAAGCTAATCGTATATGTAAGGATCCTTTGAAACAAAGATAAATACTATTACTAGCTAGATATAAATGATTTCAATAAACCAAAAGACTTCTGATTTTATATATTACAATATATTTTATTTTCGGTAAGTAAGAATATATTGACTGATGAATGAGAACCCCTGAAGTAAACATAAATGAAGAGGCATACCCCACCCAGCCAACCAAATAAAGAACTCAAGACACTCTCGAGCTCTAAAATCAAGAAACTAACCTAAAAAATGATTGAAATTATATTACGATTTTAAAGGCTAAAAATAATACAAGTTTCTACGTAATCAAAAAGAGCCTAAGCATTAACTGAAACTATGCATATACTAAGGCAAAAGACAAATGAATGTATTATTTTATACATAATATATGTGAAAAGTGGTTTAAGCTAATCGTATATGTAAGGATCCTTTAATACAAAGATAAATACTATTACTAGCTAGACATGAATAATTTTAATAAACCAATAGACTTCTGATTTTATGTATTACAATATGTTTTATTTTCGTTTAAGAATATATTGACCGATGGATGAGAACCCCGAAGTAACAATAAATGAATGGGCATACCCCACACAGGCAACCAAATGAAGAACTCAAGAAACTCCCTGAGTCTAAATCAAGAAAGCAACCTAAAAAATGATTGAAATTAGATTACTATTACAAAGGCGAAAAATAATAAAAGTTTGGGTTTTGTTAAAAACAACCCTTAAGGTGTTGTATAAGACTTCTATAATTAAAAATATTTCCATGTATGAACTAATCATTTCTATAAATACATGATTTAAACACATATAATTAAGGTAAATGAGTTTAAATAAGGTATATATTAATATCAAGTAAGTTATACAAGAAATTTTTTTTTAATTACATAATTAAAAAGAGCCTAAGGATTAATCGAAAATAAGCACATACTAAGCCAAAAGACAAATGAATGTATGATTTTATACATAATATATTTGAAAAAAAAGTGGTTTAACCTAATTGTATATGTAAATGATCCTTTAATGCTAAGATAAATACTATTACTAGCTAGATATGAATGATTTCAATAAACCAAAAGACTTCTGATTTTATGTATTACAATATGTTTTATTTTCGGTAAGTAAGAATATAGTGGTCGATCGATGAGAACCTCCGAAGTAAACATAAATGAAGGGGCATACCCCACCCCAAGCAACAAAACAAAGAACTCAAGGCACTCCCGATATCTAAAATAAAAAAACTAACCTAAAAAATGATTGTAATTAGATTACGATACCAAAGGCTAAAAATAATACAAGTTTCTACGTAATCAAAAAGATCCTAAGGATTGACCGAAACTAAGCACATACTAAGCCCAGTAAGACACATTGGCCTAGATATACATGGAGCCAACTGAAAACAGGTATCCACATCAAACAAACTAGGATGAAACATAGGATTCCGTGTTTAACTAAAATCATACAATTATCTTCATAAATATTTATCTGAGTAACAAACTTATCATACTAACTCGATTATGACTTGTTTTTTTTTTCAATCTTATAAGAGAAAAAAATAAAATAAATAAAATAAAATTACATACCGTATACTTATGTATTATTTATTTGAACATTTACCTTTTCTTTTTCTTTTTTAAAAATTTTTATCTTCATTGAAAATCAACAATTGTTGAATATTATACAATGAACTACTACAACTGATTATAGATCTTATGGCAAATGAATTAGTCATTTGAAAGATCTTTCAAAACGTAACTAAGCGCAAGGTATAAATTCTACTCTCGATGACACGATTACAACACCCAAGTTACTCGCGGTTTTGTTAAACATAGCATTGAGGGTTACGTTTGAAATGAAAAATAATAATGAAAAAAAGCATGCATAATTTGTGATAAACGAGGATGTAAGCCGCGCGTTGCCGCCGGCATTATACAATATTACATTGTATTTATAAAGACTAAATTTGCAACGAACCTTTAAGATGGAGGACGAAATTCGTATAGATTTTTTTTAATGTTAAAGATAACGGTCGTTAGTTAACAGTCGTTAAGTAACTATCGACTGTTAGTTACTATAGCAGAAATTATTATTTTAAAAATTTACTATTCACTCACTCACAAAATTACTATAGCCGAAATTATTATTTTAACTCGTTAGTTACTATAGCAGAAATTATTATTTTAAAAATTTACTATTCACTCACTCACAAAATTACTATAGCCGAAATTATTATTTTAAGTTGGGACACCCACGCTAAATGTAATTTTTTTTTTTTTATATATATAATATATACACGTAAAATATTATATATAATTATTAAATGTAAAAAGTGGATTGCATATTTTGTAAATTATCTAAATGTCAAATCATACTCAAACACAAATAAGATTTTCTTACGTCACCCAATAAAATATTTTAACAAACCAACAGTAGCCGGTCATCCAAACATTCCCTACACAACAAAAAAGCGTAAAAAAACATTCTCTACCGCCAATAACCCGTAACCAATGGACCTAAAAACCTATCATCTACTATATATACAGTCACGTATCCACCTTGTTTCTTAAAATCACTTCATCTCTAAACCATTGTTCGATCTTTCAACATTATACCTAGCTTGTTATGCATCTCAAACTATAGTCTATAGAGTACGGTTTTCGACATATCAATGTCGACGAAGAAAATTAGTAGCCGAAAAGACCAAGACAAAAACATGAACAAGAGCAAGAACGGGAGATTAATGTCAGACAAATCTATGTCGTTTAATGGTCATGCTGCTGAAGACATGGTAGGAAAACTAAGGAGACCCAAGACTGTTCCAGATTTAGTTTCCAATGTTTCGTCGATGGATATGTTGCGTCCGAAATTAACAAAGTTATTGCTTAAAGTTACGGTTCAAAGAAGCTTAGGTCCGGTGCAAGTTATTATATCACCGAATTCGAGTGTTAGAGATCTTGTGGCAGATGCTTTACGGCAATACTCGAAAGAAGGCAGAAGACCGATTTTATCGTCTCTTGATTCTTCGGATTTTGGTCTTCATTACTCGCAATTTAGCTTGCAAAGTAAGTTACAACATTCTCTTTGCTTTTTTATTGGTTTTCTTTTTAGAAAGTCAAATTGAAGCACCTACTAGCTATACATACACCACATGTTTATACATCACTTGTTTATGCTTTACGTAACTTAACCAATACTACTAGGCCAAAAGACTGTTCCTTCATTGGTTTTAGAATAGGTTTTTGATATACTGATGGTCTTACAGGTTTGGAGCCAGATGAGAAATTGATAGACTTAGGTTCACGAAATTTCTTCCTTTGTCCTAAACAAAGTGCAACGGCTGCTAGAAATGGCGATGACGATGGTCGGGATAGTTTAGAGCATGGTGCTACGACAACAACAACAACAACAACATCGTCTACATGCTCGAATGAAGTAGAATGCGTGACGAAAATCAGTGTAGGTTGGCCTAGGTTGTTCATGAACTTCATGTAGTTAGCACGCCATTTCATCTCACGTCTTCATCAAAGCATGAATGACTGATGATTACGCTTGTATTAGTTGTATAGTGGTCAAGTGGTGTAGTGTGGTCCGTGTGGAAGGTGCTTGCATAAATAAATTGTATGAGGATTATGTATGCATCAATTATTTATTATTCACGTGTAATTATTCTCGTTTTGATTAGGCATATTATGAGGTTTCGCTCGATTGTTGATTCTTTGTTTGAATTATTATTATTTCAATTCAAAGTTGAATTTTATCGCGAAACATCAAATCATGTTATTGTCAATCGTGTAATTATGTGCGTGTGATGCATTTTATTGAGTATTAATTTAACATAGGTATTTTGCTTTCATAATACTAGTAATATTTATTTAACTAGCACACAATGGTTCTCTTTAAAATGTATCACGTTTTATTAGTCAACTATAGTCCTATATTATTACTTCTAGCTAGGTAGTTCGTGACGGACCCATTGTTTCAATTTACTTCTCTATCAGCTGGGCCATGGTCTTGTTTCTTCGATCAACTCGCATTTAACACGGTCCTAGCTAGATGATCATCATCCATAAAATGACGAAAGTCTTCTAGTGACTATAATGAGTGGTCCAAACTAGTAATCTTAATGTATAATGAGTATATTTATATATAACATATGATAACAATAATTTTTGTTATTTGTTAGTATCCCTAAATAGGTTATGACTTCTAATTTTCAGATATATGCATCTAATATCAACTACGCATGAAACACTATTACGAAAGCTGAGGATCGCGCGTGAAGAGTAATAAGAAAATTACACTTTCATTAAAGTGGTCCAGAAAACCTAAAAGATAACATATTTGTTGGTTTCTTCCTTTTTACAAACGTATGCAAGATAACAACATATTTCATTTAAACAAATGGTTGCAGCAGAACATTTTTCTTAGCGGCAATCGAATTATAACTAGCAAGTCGCGACTCCAAGCCTCTATCGTATATAGTTCATCTCATCTACAAAATAGTTGATTCTTTTTCGAAGGACAACCCTAAAGGATGACCAACTATCGGAGGCGGGGACCGAAAATATCTAAGAAAAAGACAAATAACGGTTATATACTCCGTAATTTTGTAATAGCCATGTTTTACATGCCTAGATGCATAATTATCTTTAGCATATATTTGTCAACGAAGAATAGAATAATCATAATTTGAACGAGACTGATTAATTAACTACTACGTATGAAAGACTTTTAACATCCTTCAAAAAGAAGCAACACCTCATGAATGGTTTTTATTTGATTATGATAATACAAATATAATGAAATGATTAAAAGACAAAAAAAACAAACTACATTATATTATAGTGTGTCTCGTGGTCTCGTGGTATCAAGTCGTGAGAAGATCCATACACCTAAACCTACATATGTCATGAAAGTTGTGGACAAAGTGGATAAGTTTGTATCTTATTTCCTCCAATAATTTGTGTCTACAAATTTTAAATCTTTGAGAAGAACGCAATTACGTTTGTTAGAATTGAATATCACGTAGCAATTCCCTTTCCAATCTCACAAATGAGTACATTTGATATGTTTGGCGCAAAACTTTTTGAGGTGATAAGCAATGAGTAATGAGTTTTTTAATTTTTATTTTTCGTTTGATAAAAGAGCGGTAAGCTTTGCTATTTTTTAAAAAAACTTATTTTTTCAATGCTTTCTTAAAAGTTGTGAGCTGTGGCTACTGCTCACATCTCACTGCTACTGTTCATTGCTATTTTTACCAAACACACCCATAATCTATAGGCAATTTACAATATTATTGGCATTTCTCAATAGTAATATATAAAACAAATATAATTTGTCCGTTCCAAATTAAATGTTTATCTTTTTATTTTAGTTTTCTCTAAATTAAGTGTTATTTTCGTATTTCAACCAAGGTTTTCAAGATCGGGATCCTACCTAAGATCGTTTTCGTCTTTGCAAGATCGTGATCGTTAGATCGGATCGGGATCTTAAGATACTACTATAATATCATTTTCTTAATAGTTTTTGTAATATTATACAAATTTACAAATTATTATATATATCATAAACACAAAATTATATGAATGTTTCATTGAAATGTTGTCCTAAATTATGATTATGAAATGTTTAATAAAATTAACATGTTGTTTTTTAAATTTTACAAAAATTAATCCAGAAATATGCAGTTTTCTAGTTTGTTATACGAGAAAAGTAGGATCGGATCGGATTATATCTTAAGATCCTATGATCAAGATCGAGATCCTATAAGATCTTAAGCTTTCAAAGATCCTATGTAAGATCCGGGTCGTTTTTGCTTTGCAGTATCGTAAAATCGTAATATTCTAATATCAGGATCGGGATCCTGACAATCATTTCAACCAATCAAGATACGATAGTGTATAGTGTAGTTATCCATCTTTTTTGTAAATCGCGTACAATTTGGAAACAAACATTTAATTTGATACGGAACAACTAGCGTAATGTTTATACTCTAAAGACTAAGATATCTAACGAAGATGACTGTATTATCCTCTCCAAAGAAGAGTCCAAATGAAAAAGCAGGAGGAAGGTTCCTGGGAATTGTTTTTGTTCTATTCTGGAGGAGGCCATTTGTACGCTCTCAATCTCAAAGTATTATTGGTTATGGACAAGTAGGTTACTACTTTTAATGTCGGCTATTTGTTGTTTATCACAATGGCACTTGCCAAATCTTTTTGCTCCAACTTTGACTTTGTGGTTTGTATAAACTGAACCTGGAACAGTTAGGTGGTGTTTGTATTTTACTTAATTGTGTTAATATAAAAAAGCTTAAGTTGTTTGTTTTTCGCCTAATTAAAAGTAATGACTTAAAATGAAAAGTGATACAACCTAGAGTGTTCACATTCAATATTGTGTTTTAATTTTTTAATTTTTATTTTTTATTTATCGAAAATGAAAAGCAAGTACAAAGTCCACAAGTATGGGTAGCAATTTGACCCAATTGCACTTAGTTGGGTCAAGCAGGGATGCTTGTGATAGCCCTTTTCGGGTTTAGTTAAGCACGCATGCCTTGTTAACAATTTGACAAAGTTATACAAGAATCCAAGAATTAATGAACATCTTAGAATTTATCAAGTTTAGCTAAAAATAAATAAATAAAAATATATATCGTTAAAACAAAACAATTTCATAGCTCCCCTTCTTTAGTTGCAAATTTTATATATACTTAAACATGCATTAAAAATACTAGAAGGGTACCCGCGCAATGCGGCGGCGGGTACCCGGTGACTGTTTTTGGCGAGCAAATATTTTTCATTTTTAACCTTCCTTATTTAGTATTTTCTCAAATACTTTAAAACGTAGTAGATATATGTTTTTTAAAAATAAAACATTTAAATTATTAATAGTGTAATGTGTGTTTAGAAGCTGATATAAAACTGCGTTAGTTTGTAGGTTAGTTTGTAGGCTTTATATATATGAAATATGCATTAAAAGGTAGTTAATTGGGTGTTATATCACATTGATTAAATGGATTATTGCAAGTTAATGAGGTTCATAAATATTAGTGGCTCCTACAATTAAAGAGATTAAAATTCATAATGTAACTTAACTCCTATTTATATATATGTGTTAATTTGAAATCCTTCCAATTAAAGAAATGTTTTTGGTCTTATTTTTTTAAGACTTCCTTTTAAGGAATTACCTAAATGCATTATAATGTAGTTAAGATTATATATTATACATTTAATACTTATACTTTGGGTATATATGAAATTAATCATGAAAATAGGGTGATATTTAATTCTAGTTAAAATTATACGATAACTAAATTTTAACCCGAAAAGTTTAAAGTTTGTTTAAATGGCTCCTTTTAACCAACACCCCTGTTTATGCCATGAAAGTCAAACGGTTAACAGAAGTCCGTAATACTTACAAACCATGCTTGCTTTCGTTTACTATTTAATCTCACTAGTCGTCATTCGTCAACATTTAAAATAAATAAATAAATTAAAAAAGTAAAAAGAAAAAAGAAAAGACTTGTGCTTCATCAAAATAAGTTAAATAACCTTTAGACAAAAATGATCAACTTTAAAACTCCTAAACTTAACCCAAAAAAATTAAATTGTGTCCATTTGGGCCGGTACCTTTAACTCGGCTTTCATGAGACATCCTTAAAAGTTAAAACAAAACACAGGTCCAATGGGTCATTCAAAATATATTCACAAATAAAAAACGGGTCCAATCGGGAGAAAGAAGTTATTTATAAAACTATCTTTATTGGTGAACCGATTGGATGGCAACAAAACAAAAAAATATTAATATTATAGTGAAAATGCACAAAAGAAATAGAAAGTTATTGACGACCTGTTCGTGTGGTGACTTGCAAATTGGCTACCCAACCTTACACATGTCACATGTTCACTGGTACTTGCAAACCCAATCCAAACAATATTATATACAAATAATAGTTTTTTAATATATTAGGTTGGGTTGTTGATAAATGGTACTAGTAAAAAAATATAAATTGGTTGTATGTATTGGTTGTGTAGGTGGAGGAAAGAGAAAATAAAATTTTATTAAAAGATTGGGTTGTGATGGGTTGTTGATAAAGATAGTCTAAAAGGGTTTTAATAGTGACCCACAAATTTAGGGATCTAAAAAAATACACAAAAAAGACATTTTTTTTTTTTTTTTAAACCATGGGTTTCCGACTCGACATTTTTTTATTTGTGCCCTGAATGATTTGAGTCCTTTTTGTGTATTTTTTGTGAGTCTTTCTGTGAGTCCCTAACTTCTTAACATGTCCCCTACGGCACAATTTAGAAAAACCTTTTATTACTACTATTCTTATCATTACCACTATTGCTACTACTGGTTTACAACTGCACTAGTTGAAACTTACCATGTTTTGTCTTTAATTCTCAAGTATTATTAAAATGAAACATAGACATGATGTTTAAGTGGCTGACAAGTCACAAGAGGAACGTCTGTATTACAAGCACATGTGCGTAGTATTAGATTAACAAAACAGAATGAAATCTGAAACCACAGCTTCATGCTATTGGGAACTCAATTGTTTTTCTTTTTTTCATCCGCGCGTCTCAAAGATTAAAGATACAACACCAGCAGTAGAACTGGGTGTTTTACTTTCACTATGAACATATGACCAATACATAAATAACTTATCGCACCCAGGGCTATAAACTTTAACTTATCCAGCTCTCATGCATCTACAATTTCAATAAAAAAAGAAGATAAATAAAATTGGATCATATGTTCCTATGCACAATTTGGCGAAACATACAAACATTTGAAACTTGTTTCATTGTCTAATGTGTACGTATCTTCTCTTTTTTCGCCAAGTCAAGATCATATTCTCCCCAGCATCGGCAATTGCATTGAACCACTTGACTTTTCTTGTTGACAACATGAGATAACCCATCACCAATCCAAGTAGTGTCCCACATCCATATCCCAACGCCACCGCTTCCCAAGTAAATCCACTCTCCTCATTTCCTCCAGCTCCATCACTCTCAAGTTGTGGTTCTTGTGGATGCTCATTGCACTTTTTACGCAATGGAGGCCCACATAGATTTGGATTCCCTGCAAATGAGTTCCCTTCAAATGTGTTGAACTGTTTTCCTTGTGGAATGCGCCCCGTTAAATGGTTTTGTGAGAGATTTAAGAACCCAAGAAACGTCAAGTCAGCAAGACTTTGAGGGATCTCACTTGTGAGTTGATTCCATGATAGGTCTAATGACTCGATTTCTGACAGCTTCCCAAGAGCATGAGGGATTGGACCTGTGAGTTCGTTGTGGGATAAGTCGAGTACCTTCAATGAGATAAGACTTCCAATGATGAACGGAATCTCACTTTGAAATTTATTGTTTGAAAGATTAATAATTGTATAGGCAACAAAAAGCTGTGAAAAATCTTACTCCACCCCTTTCATTGTAACAATGAAAGAGTAAGGCTCGCCAGCCATGTGCAAATATTGTGGTATTGTGCTCTTTATCACCAAATTCTTCATGGCATCAAACTTTTTAAAATATTTTATTGGGAGTTGGCCGACAAACCCATTATGAGATAAATCAATAACTTGCAGAGCTGGAAATGGGAATTCAATAGCCGAAGAAGGTACAATAGGACCATGAAACTTGTTTGATTTGAGGACAAGAACCTTTAGATTAGGAAGTTTTCCTAACCAGACAGGAAATGTGCCATTTAAGTGGTTGTCTCCCAAATCGAGTACTTTCAAGATTTGACAATTGGACAAGGAACTTGGCACCTGTCCTTGTAATTGATTTCCTTTCAAAATGATCCCCTCTAAATATGTACAATTCTCAGATACATTTGGACAGAGACGGAGACAGTGGGGGAGCTAGGGGGTGCTCGGCCCTCTCCAACACGCCCAATCGCTTTGCTACTTACCTTATAAAATTTAAGCATATGACGCAAATATAGGCAAATGACCCCCCTAAGCTTTAGTTAAATTACTTTGTTAGCTTGAGAAAAAAATTTCGGCCCCCCTTATTCCTAATTCCTGGCTCCGTCTCTGCATTTGGAATGGCTCCTTGAAAACGATTTGTCCCGAGATCAACTAGTTGAAGAGAAGATGCGCTTTTTCAAAGCACTGTGGAATCACTCCGCCAAAGCTATTATTATGTAAATCTAGGAATTCTAGATTGCTCATGTTGCAAACCGATGAAGGGAATGGTCCTTCAATTTGGTTGGAGTGCAAATACAGTTCCCATAGTTGATACCATTGGAACTGTGGCAAGCCTGTTATGTTGTTATATGAAAGATTTACATAATGCAACTCGTTACCTCCTATCTCGCCTGCCCAAAGAGGAATATGTCCATGAATTTCGTTGCTAGATAGATCTAATTGTTTAAGTTTTTGCATGGCTCGTAGTGACTTTGGAAACACCTTAAGCTTGCAAGAAGCCAATTTTAGGAACGAAAAATCAGGGTTGACATAGTGATTGCCATTTTTGGTTGTAACAGAGAAACCGTTGTACGAGAGATCGAGATACTCAAGGTTGGTGAGGCTTGTTAACAAGGTATCCAATTCCCAATCACCTCTAAAATTGTTAAATGAGAGGTTAGGTGAGTGAGGTTGGTGAGTTGCTGAAATGTTTGCCCAATGAGAACTTGATCAAGCACATCAATCTGGCCATGTAATTGATTGTTACGAAGGTCCAAATATTTTAACGATGGAAGAGAAAACAACTCAAATGGTACTTTTCCACTGAACATGTTTCCACCCAAAGAGACAAATTCTAATGAGGGAGAAGTAAACAACCAAGATGGCAATGTCCCATTAAGTTGGTTATTAGATAAATCCAGGGTAGTAAGGTGTGTTAGATTAACCATGATTTCCGAAGGGATACTGCCTATGAATTGGTTAAGTGACAAGAAGAGTGTTTCCAAATATTGGAATTCGAAAATGTAATGGGGTAATTTTCCTTGCAATCCAGTGTATTGAAGATTTAGTAATTTCAAAGAAGAAGAGATGTTAAGACTCCTAGGTAAAACTGAAGATATATTTACCCAACCAAGTGAAAGCTCTTCTAAACTTGTAAAATTTTGAATCATATTGACAAAAACATGAGGTTCAAGCTTCAAATCATAGTTATAAAAGAGATTACGAGAGACCAATTTATGAAGGAGCATAATATCCGTTGTGACTTGGCCAGAAAACCCACACCGAGCGATGTTGAGATGCGTGAGACTATTTGAAAACCTTCCAATTTCAGGTGGAAGTTGCGAACCAGTAAAATCATTGTAAGCAAGATTGAGACTTTGGAGATGAGGAAGGTTAAAGAGAGAGCTATTAGAATGGATGGTACCTTTTAGCATTCCGCAACTAATGTCAAGATCGATAACGTCACCAGTTGAGCGGTTACAAGAAACGCCTTCCCAATTACAACAATCTATGCTTGTGTTCCAGTCCATCATTATTGGATAATAATCAGAACCATACAAATCTTGACAGTACCCACTTAGGCCACTATATGTGTAATTGATGGAGGAAAGGCTATGTTTAAAGAGAAGCAAAGCTTCACTTTGTCCTGCTTGGCATTTATGATTCCTATTCAAAGAAGTGGAAGAAGAAAAAGTGGTGAAACATAAGAAAAGATAAAATATGCAAAACAATTTTGAATTACTCATTGTGTTTAAAATGCTACAAATATATAAACTGGCACTCCTATGTGTTTGTAGTTTCATTTAACACCATTTATAGGCTCAGTCTTTCCATTGATTGTAATACTTGGGTTATACAAGTCTTTTTGATTGTATGATTATAAAAAAAAGTCCATCTTTTAGTTGAGTCAATAGGCTGTCACATCTTTATGGTCCAGGGTAATGCTTTTCAACCAAAGCCGACGAGGCCACGATAATGTTTTTCAAGCAAACACTTTCGTAGTCAATTTTGGCTTCTCTAAATTTTTTAATAAGGTTAACATAATACTATTAGATTGGTCTCAATATCTGATAACGAAACGCGTCATTGATGAAGAAGAGGCTCTCTTTAAATAGAAGCAAAGCAAGGGTCTGTCGAGCAGAGCATTTATGAATGGTAATAAAAGAAGGGGAAGCGACGAAGCGCATGAGGCAAATGAGATGAACAAACAGAATGGAAAGCAGAGAAACAAATTCGAATTGCTCATTCTGTGTAACTGCATGTGTCTATTTGCTATACACTTGCAACCAATATACAGTCATAGTGATAGTAATAGCACAATAATAGTAGTGGTTCATACTGATTTTGGGGTTTACCTAACTTATAGATTTGTTGCGGACTTTGATTAATTCAAGGTTGACTTTTTACGGAGATCAGCTCATTAAAACTTACATCTATCGACTTATGATTGTAAGACTTACAAAGTAAAACACTAAAATTTATTTATACTGTAATAGCTAATACCTCAGTTTTACAAGTTATTGATCCATTAATGGGCTTAATTTATGATATCAAAACTTTATTTTGTTGAACTGGTCTGATCTTTTGTTAATCATATTCATGTGAGGATAAAGACTTTAAACTGATCTCAAGCGAGTATATTTAATTGGACGTACATAAAGTCTTTCGTTAAGTTATGCAGGGCCTTAAACTTAATTTTCTTATCTAATATGCAAGTTTTTCCATCAATGTTGTATTCATACACTATAAAAGAAGCTGATCAGGATTTAAGTCTTTCTGTTTGTTGCCATCACAAGTACTGAAGTACGTACACGTTACAACCAAAGACTTTCAATGGAAACGCGCAACAAATGATAGAGAGATATTTTCTTTATGTGTTTCCATTTGTTGTGTGCTCATTCAGATTTTTCTTACAATCCAATAAAATCTTACACCATCCACTCATTTTTCTAAAAAAAAAAAAAAAGAAAAAGAAAAGGAAAATTAATTAATGTTTTTAAAAGTGTGGCAAACCATCCATGTAGTATGTTCAAATCGCATGTGCAATTCATACCTTTTCGAAAGTGCATGTGTTTTTTTTAATTGCAAATAATTTTATATAAAAACTAGCAAGAAACTATAGATTACACCACTCTGATAAAAACCAAATAAAACACCAAACGAAAGTATCATCAACCATGTCTAAACTATTTAACTATCACTCTAGAAAAAAAACATATTCCTAAATAAACAACGCCTTGTGATAAACCGAAACTCAAGCATCATCGTCATTGAAATCCTTGTAGTCTTCCTTCGATTTGCCTATCGCAACCCACCGACACCATTTACAACAACTAAGTATTGACCCAAAAAGTTTGAAGTTATGGCTCATTTTAACCAACTGACCCGCCATGATTCCATGAACACCCCTATTTATGCCATGAAAACCAAACAGCTAATAGAAGTCCGTAATACTTCCAAAATCATTTAAAACATTGCTCGTATTCATTTACTATTTAATCTCACTAGTCGTGATCACAGGTCAACAACAGAATTGAAAATAAAAATAAACCATTTTAGACAAAAATGATCAACTCCTAAACTTATAGGCTAGTGATATCTACACATATATATTTACTACATACACATAAAATTTGCTTGTATGAGCCTAATCGTCCCACACTCCTCCCGCTATATTTTATGAGTGATGATTGGGGTGCCTAATTCATGGACCTAAAAACATGCCTAAACGGAGATGTCATCCCTTGAATAGTGACATCAGGGGGACCCACTTCTTTACATTTTATCTTTCATCATCTTCACCCTCCATTTTTTCACTTGTCTTCATCCTCTTGTTAGGCCTCTTTTTAGGCCTACCAATTAGGTCCATGAATCATTTTCCATATTTTATGTGTATGAAGTAAATCATATGTGTACATATCACTAGCGAAACTTATATTAACTTAACCCAAAACTAACCTGTATCCATTTGGACCAATAACTTAGCTTTCTGGGCTCGCGTAATGGGCCACTTAAAAGCTAGTATTGACAAATAAACGGGTCCAATCGGGTAAAAAAAAAAAAAAAAAAAAAAAACAAGTCATTTCAACTACCCAAATCACCAGTCATGAAATTGTTATCAGATGGTCGATAGAATATCTTAATATTGTTGCTCTTAACATCAGCAGGCAGAACATCATCTTTTAAAAGGTTAGACCTTGATATCCTTTATTTTGTTGGTCTTAATTAGCTGCCTGCAAGAATTATACTTGACTTTTGTTTTTCTGCACATAACCTGTTTGTTAAAATGCCTAACTTAGTTTTGCCCCCTTTGTTATGTATTTTGTGTTAATTTCTTTCCTTTATGTATTAATTATGAGTGGTTATTGTATTAAGAGAATCATCCTTAAGTGTGATTTTTAAGATGAGCTAAGCATTTGAGGTCATTTGGTAAAGTGAGATCCAATTGAAATTGAGCTTTTGTAACATAATGCTAAGGCTGGCCACGGTAATACCCTCGACCGAGTCGGTCGACTAGGTCGTAGTCGGTCGGCCTTACTGGGGAATGAAGGTCGTGACCGAGTAGAGGGAGGAAAACAAAGAATGAAGGTCTTGATCTCGACCGAATGGGAAATCCCATTTCCTTTGCTTTTTGATCCAAACCGTGCACTATCTTAAAAAAAAAAATAATAAAATAAAATAAATTTGAACTTGGTCGCCCTTACTGGGGCACCCAATCGCCTGCAGGTCGCTGGAGAGAGAATGCTGACGTGGCAGAGAAAAATGGGGGGATTGGGTCGCCTTACTGTGGCCAGCCTAAGGATTTATTGAGTTTAATTATTAAACGCCAATGAGATAAGTAACGACGTGTAGAGAATACTATAGCAATGGTAAGACGATTACGGGGAACAGTTTATTAGACTAAGAAGATGGTTCATTACTAAGAAGCTATTAAAACTAAACTAATATTTTTTGTGTTTTTCTCATATAAAAACGTAAATTGATGCTAACTAGTTTAAACAAAAGATTGGAGATTGAGAATTTATTTGGTGTTAGTGTACATTTAAACTAGTTAAAGAAGAATTAAGATGAACTAATAGCAAAGAAGTCGATTTAAGAAAATTAAGTAAAGTGGGACGTGCTCAATTATATTTCACGCCCCCTAGATATGTGTATTTCACTATTTTGTGATTAAGAACAAATTGAATAATTGATTTGATAGTGATTCTTATTAGTGGCTCGGATAAGCTTTTACATCCCCTCACCCTGTAACTATGGACAACGCCTATGTAATTGCCGCATCGGACACGAATAAGCTAAGCTTAAGAATGTCAACATGTAAGATTTACCCTGCATGACTTTAGGGTGCCGAGTAACACTAGTGAGCCTTGGAGGTGTCCAAATACTACTAGTGATCTTAAAAAATAAAGATAGATTGGCTACTATCACTTAAGACGCCCCTATGGCTATGGTTATTATGCGATAGAGAAACCATGATGGATTTACTAATAACCCAACAATTCCACATGTGGATCTATACTTAAACAGACATACTGCCCATCAAATCACCATTCAATATCTAACATATACACACATACCTAAGGTTTGTTACATCTAAGCAAATAGTATTTACTAATATCCTAACAAAAATAGATGAACGAATGGAATGAATAATTTTTTATCACTTTGCTTTCTGCCGAATGGAATGAATAATCTGTATTTCTTTGCCTTCTGCCGAATAATTATATTATATGCCGGTTAGCTTTTTTGTTTTCCTCTTTTTTCCTTCTTTTTTTTCCCTTTCCCTTTCCCTTTTTTTTTTTTTATTTTTTTTATTTTATTTTATTTTATTTTTTTTTCGTGGGCTTTTCATGTTAGATGGGCTGAATTTAATCACTGTCCAAGTCCAAATATTTTACATTCTTTTCCAGCCGTGGACAAAGTGAGATGCCGTATTAAATAGAATATGTTTTGAGTTGTGACCGGATGTGGTACTCGGTCCAACACCATCATAATTAATTATGTCAGCTGCTTCATTCATTCCAGCCGTAAATGTTGACACAAACACTGGTCAATTGTGAAAATTCTCAGGCATCGTGTGTGCATGAACTGATCCATGAACTTTATTAAACATTTCATCAGTTGAAATTCATATGTGGTTTGTTCTAGGCGAAATTTGTTGCACAAACCAGCAGCTAACTTCTTTCTTTCGAACGTCTTAATACCTAAGTCTGAAGATATCTCTTTCTTGTTTTATTGTCCTTTTGAATTAATTCAATCGGAGTTCGGATGAAGAAGTTATTGTCAAAGTGGTGAAGCAAGGTCGGCGCACGTTGTACATACGTTTATATCATCATAATAGCTTTGATATCTTCCATATTTCATCAAATGCTTCTTTTTATCTTACAAAACACATATTAGCCAAATAAGTAGCAATGATGGCATATTTAATAGCTAAAATGGACAAAAATAAGAGGATTTAGAACTGGCAGTTTATAGATGGATTTCATGCTTTTAATTTGAGGTCATTTAGTTCAACTTTTGTTTGCTAACAGCCTAACAAGGTGTCGAATTTCGAAGTTTACACAAAAAGTTTTTATGTTTGAGTAGTATTACGAAGAATGACTTCGAGATTTGATACTTAGCCATAACATTATACCTAATGTTTAATTAAAGAGTATGTTAATACAAATAATGTCAAAAACGTCATTTGCATTATTCGGTCTCTACACGTTTTGATAATCACAAAATATAAATACACGTTACGTAAAACTACGTCTAATAAGTTTTGAATCGAGAAAACCCGTTTTCGGCTACAACATCACTTAAGGTATGTACAAACATCTACCAACTTGTGCATGTGAGGATTTACATTTCATCAAAACTTCACATTTTTATGTGACAAAACATTTTTACAAAAGTATTTTTGTAAAATTAAAAGAAATGTTTTATTAAGAAAATGAATTCAAAATTCAAATGTGTAACAGCCATTTTTCCCGCCTAAACCCGAAAAAAATTTTCACCAAATAAATTTTCACCACATAAGGACAAAAAAAGGAGCGTCTGTCGGGACGGTCCCTTAGCGATAAAGGACCGTCCACCTTTAAGGGACCGTCCCCCGCTCTTCTTGGTGCCTATAAATACTGTTACCTCTTTGCACACAAAAACTTTATGTATTCCATACTCTTTCTAAATCTCATTCTTTGATCACATTATCGGGTTCTAAGATTGTTTACAAGTGATCACATCCATCCTTCTGCCAAGTGCAAGAGAAGAACATTCGTATTCATCTAGAAACGAAGTGTTGAAGAAAGTCTTCCATCCGGTGTTACCGATCTCTTCTCAACCTCCATTCTTTACATTAATTCTTGTGTGTAATCCGACTTGAGTGCAAGCTCATAATTGTTAATTGTGTTGATTCGTTCCATCGTGTTGGTACGAGTTGTGTAGCCACGTGGGCTTAGGTGTAGATTGGTTCTAGCTAGGATTAGGACTCGACATTCCGCTTAGTGTCGTTAAACATTGTGTAAGCTTTGGTGTATGGTTTGTTCCGCCATAAGGGAGCGTGTTGATATAGTGTTTGTGAAACTCTCGAGTGTGAGACTGGAGGAGTGGAGTAGGGCGAAGAGTGAGCTTCGTAGCCGAACCACTATAAATCTATGTGTCCCCGGTTTGATTGTTTCTTCCTTTCTCTTTATTTACTTGCATTCTTATAATAGTTGTTGTGTTGATCTCACATAAGAAGTAGAATCGAAAAACAATTTGTAAAACGAAAAGAATTTTCTAAAGCGTAACTAATAAACGGTGAAACTATTCAACCCCCCCCCCCCCCCCCCCCCCCCCCTTCTAGTTTTTACAGAGTAAAATTGTATGAGCATAGAAGGTCATTATTGCCTAGTAAAGTTATTTTGATAACTGGGCTTCCATGGATTTTTAACCATTATTGTCATTTTGTTGCAAAAGAATAATTGCTTTTTGAAACTGCAATAAACCACTGATTTGCACTTTCAAGCATTTTTCGATAATGTTAACAGGGTACACTGGTTGTGTTGCAAAAGTGATAAGTACAGTATGCAAGAAATTGCAACCTTTGGATGGTCTTTTTCCATTTTTATAAGTTAATTGGAAATCTATTCTGCTCTTTATTTAAACTAGGTGGTAGCAAGGCTACCTCTGAGGGCGATTGGAGTGGCAAATATCTATTTTTGTCTTTCACCTATGAATTGTAAATCACATCTAGTTTTATTTGAATAGGTGAAAACTACTGGTTTGCAAGATATCTGAACCATAAACTGGAAACATTTTTAACGAATCATAGCAACAACAACGAAAATATAGTTATAGCTTAGGCGATGCTCGTACTTGTGTATATTCTCCAGGGCATGTTTTCTCCTCTTATATACATCTACTTCTGATCATGACAGATAGATACAAATATGTAATTTACCAAATCCCAGTAATCAACTATCAATGATGTAGTTTTGTAGATTTTTAGCTGTCTATCTAAATCTGGATTCTTTTGTTTTCTTATATTTGGTTTGGATCATCTTTTGTACCTAATTCGCAAAACACCTGGGGACACACAATAAAGAAAGATAACACAAGAGTAACAGTAGAATGAGCATAGAGAAGGAAGAAGAAGTAGTTTTACCAAGACGGAAAGTATCATGCACCACCTGCTTTGATGCTCTATGGTTTTGCTATTGTAAGTCTCACTCTTAACATGTCTCGTGTTTTACATTGTGTATGTGTGTTCAATAATTTCTCATCTTGTACATATTTAAGATTCTAATGGAAACTTCGTGATCCTGGCAGCTCCAGTACATCAACTGCAACAATATTATAGACTCGGATCCCTTGATAATTGTTCTGGGAAGTGGAAGGCTCTTGTTGATTGTTTAAAACTCAAAACAAAAGGGTCTCAGGAAGTTCATGTATGTTTATTTACTACCTAGAATATATTATTATACTTTTTATTAAATGTTAGCTGGGTTTACCATGCCTTGGTAACTTAGTTCTGTTGCACATATGATTGTTTCATTTGATTTCATCTCCTTATCATGTGACTAGCGTTTGCTTCTGTAAACTTTTGTTAAAAATAATGGGGCACGTGTGTAGGACTGGGGTTTTCTTTTAAATTTTGCGTACGAAGTAAGATGGAATGGTTTCTTTGTAAAGAGAAAGTAAGTTTCATTCACTGTGGATGAGCTCAAAAGTTTGGACTCCCATGTGAAAACTGCAAATACAATTTATGACCCTATTGGATGTATGTCCTACAACATGCTTAATATATGGTATGATAGTAACATCTAAACACACTTGTATCTCATGGGGATGGAGGTAACTGCAAAGCATAGAAAGTACACGAGATAACAATGCTATAAGTTATAACTTATAACTCAAACATCTTTGTTATGGAATGAGAAGGTACACTGTGTTTGCATGGATGGTTGATTTAGTGCCAAGTACATGCTCTTTTGCTCTCTCTCTCCTTTTTTTTTTTTTTTTTTTTAAACAAGTTTCCACAAATACAGCCAAATAGTGCAAACTCATTGTGTTTTGTTGAATAACTGCAGGAAATTCTCGAGACCCGTGAGAAAGAGAAGTCTCACATTTGGACATTTAGAACACCGGAAGAAGCCACTAAGCATTGGAATGACATGTTTGGACATCCAGATATTGCTACCTTATCTACCTTTCAAAAAAGAAAGAAAAAAAAAGAACACCGGTAGAAGCCACTAAGCATTGGAATGACATGTTTGGACATCTAGATGATGGTAAATGAGGTTTCATCATTCAAGAATTTGTGATACTATGATAAGAATGATCTCGAGAAAGATCAGACTCGTTCTAGTCTGAAACTTCTGTCTTTATATTTTTGTTTAGCTTTCCTAAAAAAAAGTTCAGGAATCAATTTTTCTTGTAATAATGGACCCAAAAAGTAGGTGGGAAGAGTCGCAGTCCACTTTTCGAATTGTAATGTGCTCCATCATCATGGCTTTGCTCTTACTGTCTTACATATGGTGGCTTTTATTGTTACCCGCCATAACTAGCATATGGCAGATGACAAAGTTAGGCAATGTGTGTCCTGAATTAGATTCAGGTAATTAGGATGTAATTTTGAAGGATTTGTTAAACTAGTTGAACACTAATTTAGTTTATGCTCTTTTTATCAAATCAAATGCTAGGTTGACTTTTGAGTACTTTCTGAACAGTGACATGTTTTATATATTAGCAAGTTGCTATCCAGTGAAAAAGGAATTGTTTGGAACAGTAAGATATTTACGTTTTACACGTGCTGTGGTAAAGGCAACCCTCAATGTTACCCGATATTAGTAAAGTTGTCTATGAAGAATAAGATGCAAGTAGTATTCTTCTTCAAGATAGCAATAGATTTTTAATGTAACTAGCGTTTTTTTTCCTTCACAATGTTAGATTCTTTACAACACTCTAATGAAGTGGACCTGTATGTCCAACACTTAGGGTGCAAAGCAATCAAAATGATTCTATCATTTAACAATGATTTTACCACTAAAGATTTTCTTGTTTAACTCGAGTGAGCTTGTTGTTGTAGTTACTTACAGAAAGGCAAAGTATTAACGTTAGCATTCGACTTGATGGTTGTTGGTGGCGATAAATGATTCCTTAGTATTGAAGGCGATGGGGTATGGACCATTGAAGTATCATCGGCCATGGGGTTTAGTATGAAATAGCACCGACAAAATTTAGTCGCATCAACTTTCAATTATTAAGTATCGCTATCAATGTCATGATCACGTTTCAACTATCCGAAAGTGTCTTTAGATTATATACTGCCATTCTGCTTTAAATGAAAATTCTTTTGTGGTGATTTTTGCATGATGAAAGCTATGACATGTAAAACCAAAAATTAAAGATAATAAAGCAAAAGCATTTGGAAGTGAATGAGAAGGTAACCAAAGTCCAAAAGCTAGCAATGGTGGCTTAGTCAAATCTCAAGGTAGGGAAATTGGTAGGGATAAATGGAAAATGAAGTAATATTTAAGGACCCAAAACAAATATTAACAAGATTGATTGAACATAAATTTAGGTTTACTGAAAAGGATGTTTAGTTTGTATCTTCTTACGTCTTTGACAATCATTGTCTTTATTCATAAAACTTCCTTACCTATATGATTGGTATAATGTGCGGAAACTATCAATATACCCGTGAAATATGGTTGTTAATTTTTCTTATAATGACGTGCAAACGTGAATATGCTTAACACTTGCAGCTTCTAAGTGAATGAATAAACAAACATCATAGTGAAGTTACAAAGACCCTTTAGAATCAATAAAGTGACATGATTTTCTTAACTGCATAAAATGGTCACATTAAAGTTGAAAATGTGCTTGTTATAGTGTTTAGAGATCATGTTTTATAGTCTAATATGACTCGTCTTTAATTTCTTATCTCTTCGGCCTTCGCCGTTCTCATTAAAACAAAGTTAATCATGCGCACAGTCTTGTTTGCACGGCTTAAAATAGTTGGTTATTCAATAAAAAGCACATTAGAAGATTGTAATCATTTTAATCACCAAAGGATGCACTCATGCACACAATCCTGTTTACAAGCTCTAAAATAGTCTTAGAGTCTTTTCAAAGAGGCTTAATAGTGTCTCATCCGAAGTCCTCACATGGATAATTTGCAGCTTAACATAGTCACCGGAAACAGGGTCGTCTCATGAATTTATGAAATTTTTTAGGGCCATGGACGAAATTACATAATGAGCCATTTCAAGAAGGATTGTTATATATACAGTGTCACCGTTTATAACATATAATGCTATTAGTTATCTAAACGTTCTAACATATTACTCATTTTAAGTTATTTTCTTATCTAAATATTTTTTTCTTCGTGAAAAATATGTGTACACGTGCATAAAATTATTAATGAGACAAATTTTGGGGCCATTAAAATTTTGGAACCCTGAGCGATCGCCCACCTTGCACACCATCAAAGACGGCCCTGACCTGAAACATGTCGGAGTTCCGAAACTTAAATAGTGAGATTTTAGTAGCTAGTCTTAAATCACAAAGGAGCATAATGATATTAGTGCTGAATTGAAGGGGTAGTTGTGGAGTTTGTTAAGCCATCAAATCAAGACTAAGTACAAAACACCAAGTGACAAATATTACGGCATAAAAATATTTTTCCAAATACAACAACCGACACAAAATGCACCAAACTCCCTTTCTATACTTCAACGGCTACAAAACATATATATTTGACTTCTTATTTTTTAACTGTATAAGTATGTCATCTAAAAAATATATTTTATCCTATGTATAAAATTCTTTTATTGTAAATTTATATATGGTGTTGTTTACTTTCACTTTTAATTTAGAAGAAAAAGACATGTGACATCAACAAATTTTAATCAATCATATCTTATACGTACTTTCTTGCGTACATACCAAGTCATTGTATTTGTATTAATTTTATGGAGTACTACTTTTCATATTGCGTGTGTCCATATTGCTTAGTAAAAAGGAATGTTGAAATTAAAAGACAGACATTATTTAATAGCTAAGCTTGTTGGTAAAGCAATTTCTTGTTGAAATGTATATAGTTCTTTACGTAAGTTCTATCAAGTTAATTTATTATGTCGAAAGGTATTACTTAGTCGTCGCGTGACCTTCAATGTCACTAGCCACATTGTTTCCAAACGACTGCATATACCCAAAATCAAAACAAGAGTAAACATTGCTCATACATGTGAACACTTGTACACTGAATGACTGAAACACATAAAGACCACGGGGTTGGTTATACATACCTCTTAATATGATATTGACACCCTCTCTGTTTTCATTTATTTTTATTATAAAAACTACATAACTGAAAGTACGAAATAAAAAAATACAAAGTTTAATAAGCCAAAAGTATTAACAGACAGAAATTACGGAACAAAAAACAGTAAAAAACTATCACTTTAAAACAATCAGTTATTAAAAGTGTGTGTTAAAACAAAAGTATATGATCGATATTATGATAATCGAAAAATCATTACCGTAACGAAGCTTTTGAAGGTAAATCGGCTAATTGATTTGTGTATTACATTTACTACATATAAAATGATCTAGTATATAGAAATTTGTGCCTTAATGCAAAATTTGTATAGCTAAACTTTGTGCAACATTGTTAATTATTCCATTTATCGCTACATTTTCAACATTTTTAACATTGCTTATTTCTATTGGTGGTATCTAACGTCACTTGTAAGTTGAGTGCACACTTGTATTGTTTCAAAGATCTGAACGCATTCCATTTGACATATAAGTGAAATATGACAAATGAGAATTAAGGTGGTATTATTAAATGGGTTTTTCTAACATGTGCCCTAGGGCACATGTTAAGCACAACAAAAAGTACATAAAAGTACTCATGGACCCACGCAAAAGTACAGACAAGTGTACTTATGTATGTCCTTTTTCGTGAGTCCCATAGTACTTTTTGTGTACTTAACATGTGCCCTAGGGCACATGTTAGAAAAACCCTTATTAAATACGGATTCTAATTTACAGTGTACAAGAAAACTGACAATTACTTGTCGGTATTAACTTTATTTATTTTGCTTTGGAACTTTTCTTTGTTTTTCTTAACTTTTGTACCTGAAAAAGAATAATGGTACAGCTGAAGGCACTGGCTTTTAGTAACCAAACAAAAATTGAAACTCTGTTTTAAATTTTTAATAAACTTTATTGTTTGTCAACGAGATGAATACATGGTGTTTAAAAAACATTAATCAACGTTTTTGTATAACGTTTATGTTTTTGGCCTTTTGGGCAGCTATTGTTGTATCTTCTTATAAAATAATCATTTAAGTAATAAAGGTGTCTAGTTAGTTTTTAAGCTCCTACCCTCTACACAATGTGAAGTATATAAATTGCAGCATAACGTCATACTCATACTATTTATGTTTTAAAATAAGTGTTCACTTTTTATTTTTGGATGGTAATTATGACTATTTTACCTTTATAATCGAAATATACATTAAACTCATTTATAATTTCTATATTAGCTATTAGGGTAAAAATAAATTTTTATCAATCAAAATTAGCATTAATTACACATATCATAATTTGTCTATTTTTTGTTTGTGGACAGTCTTTTCGGGACGGAGGAAGTAACATGTATGTGTAAATATTATCCACGGAAACAATCTTGTGTAAACTTTTCTTTAAATAAGAAAAAATAAATAAATAAATAAATAAAAACCTTGATTGTCTCAAGTTAATTGATCACTTCTAAAAATATTTCATTTCTAAAAATACTTGAAAACCAATAAAATACTTCATTCGTCCCAAATTTATTGTCCAATTTTTTTTTTAAGTTAGTCTTAAATTAATTATTTACTTCTAAAAATAGATAGAAAATGTAGATTAACTTGACTGTATTACCCTCACTAAAGATCATTATAACAAACTTTAAAAAAAGTACTAAATTAAATAGTTAATGGTAAAACTATTATTCTGTAAAATCAGTGTTGCAAAAATCGGCCTACAAGGCCGATTAATCGGCGATTACAAGTTGAACGGCCTTGGACCTTTGAGCGAATTACAAGGTAATCGGCCGATTAATCGGCCAAAAATCGCTACACGACCCTCGACCCGCCTCGGGACCGATTCACGATTTTTGCAACATTGGTAAAAATTAAAAATAAAATAAAGCAGTAATGATTATGATTTTTTAAAACTACGTGGTTTTTGTTTTTGACAAATATTCTGAGTCGGAGGGAACAGTTATTTTTTTTGGAACGGTTCTTTCGGAGAAATCCTTGACCAATTCGAAACCCGATGGGGGGAAAACCTTCAACTTAAGCCGCCCGAAGGCACGACACTTAATTTGAAGTAAACCCTGCCTTCTCCAGATTCGAACCCTAGTGGGTTGAAACCTTCATTGAAGGACTTTGAAAGCCTAGTATCAACAGACCCTGTGATCAAAGAGGACTTCCCGGATGGTCACCCATCCGGTACTACTCTCTTAGTGGCACACTTATTCTGGTATATACAGACTTGATTTTGTTGGAATTTTGGTAATTAATGTTTTGTGAATGATAGGTGGGTATGGGGGATTCATAAATATGAAGTGATTTTTTTTTTTTTTTTAATAGAATAATAATATGAGGCTCTAATAATATTTAATTGTAATGAAAAATATCAGTGAGGCATGTGCAAGTCAGCTGTTATTCTCACATATCAACGTGCCACAAAAATGTGTGTCACGTGACCCTACTCCCATGTTATAAGAGACTTGTTTCTAAAGTTCTACATGTTCTTTTTTTTCCTTTTGGGAAGAAATTATTAAATTTTTATAACGATCCAGATTAATACTACAGACGGAATGAGACAACATTAATTTCACTGTATCACATAATTGAAGCCTCATGTTTGTTTTTGTTGATAATCATAGACTTAGCAAAAGCCACACTTGGTTTGCCAACCATGGAATAAATTATGTTAAATAAATAGCTATAAAAATTACCAATGTAAGGCTGATAAATCAATTTTATTTAGATATGTAATTATACATAATAAAAAATGAAATGACGTTTCTATGGTGTTATGCCTTTTGTGCTATAAAGGAGCATGTTATGGCACACCTAGTTGCATTTGTTTGTTTGCAATCATGGATTCATTGAGTGAAAGAAATATATATTAATAAAAACTCTATATATAATAATATAGTAAGATATATACATGACCAACCAATTAATGTCCAAACTTACACACTGGATTCTAATGATGCATCTTTCGATCTTAGAAAATAAGAAAAACGATATTTTAAGGCTAAGAGTTTTATTTAATTTTGATTATTCATATCTTTTTCTATTGTGAATTTCTGACTAATCTACACTACTTATAAAGAGTGAATGCCCATTCTTGAAATCTTGAATCTTGAAAACTTAAATTAATATACTTTGCTTGAATTACTCCTAAGTATCCTTTAATACACCTAAAGTTTGATCAATTCTAAATTTGTCAACTTTTAAAAAGCACACACTATATTAGTTTCAAAAAACACACGCTTTGCATCAAAGGTTGAACCAGATCATGATTTCGCAAATATAATTATTCGCCGCTATACACCGTTGTTTTGCGCAGGCATACATCTAATTAAACAAAATGTAAATGTAGTTATCTTTCTTTCTAGGTACGAGCATTATGAGCATAATGAAATAGTATATGAATAGAAGGTACACTTTCCTCAATACGTTAGGCAACTACCAATAATTTTTGGGGCAATTTCATTCCATTTCATTCCATATATATTTCTTGAATACATTTATAGAATATATTCTTACAATACCAAAAATGTGAAAGTGATGTCTTGTTTTTATTAGTTTTGGATATCAACATGTTTCCAAATAGCTCCATACTCTAAAAAGTATAGTGATTTTTTTTCACAAACATCAATATACAAGAAAAATACAAACTTATGCATTCTTTTCATCTTATTTATGTGTCTCTTGGACTTCTATCCGTTTGCACTTTGTAGTACTTGAAGCAAGCATTTTTGTGACATATGTGACGAAGGATTCGATCCATAAATCCTTTACAATGAGTATATTTAGATCATATATATATATATATATATATATATATATATATATATATATATATATATATATATATGATCAACTTGAACACATCGAGATGTATACAATGTAATGATGTATGACTTAACACCTAATTAGAAGGTCTTGAAAGTATAACGACCAATCTAATTACACTATTTGTAATCAGTGTTGAAACTTTAGAATTAAAATCTTCCATTTGATCATGTGTGTTTGGTACAACTTTCAATGAGACAACTCATTTGGATTAGTTTATAATGTTACCCTGTCGGTGTACGTTAAGATCATTAAAGAAGCACTACATATTTAGTAAAGAAATTCATGCACAAAAATTGTAAGTTATGCATACAAACATGTACAACTACCTATGAATGTTGTAGCATTGAGAGTGATGTGTAAAGTGTCGGTGGTTTCCACAAGTCTCCTTCTAGTTTTGAAGTTTTTTTTAAGGACACAAATCCCACTTTATTTAATACGAGTACATATCATTTATTTACATGCATCTTTGTGATTCAGCCAATTTTTATACTATATGCATCAATGGCACAAAAGTTAACACATATACATCACTCCGTCAATAAACATTAAATATTATACATTATTAAGGACGAACGATGCAAATTTTTTCCCGTTATCAACTAACGAGGTCAATAAACATTAGATATTATACATTATTAAGGACGAACGATGCAAATTTATTCCCATTATCTACTAACGAGGTTTCAACAAGGGAAGTGTTTTCGTCTATTTGCTTGCACAGTGATATATTTTGCAGTTTACTCTTTTATTATTATTATTATTATTATTATTATTATTATTATTATTATTATATTATCATCTTTATTCTTTTTAATTTTTTTTTTTTTTTTTTTTTTTTTTTTTTTTTTTTTTAATGTTTTTATGTATTATTAATAGTTTATATTATTATTATTATTATTATTATTATTATTGTTATTATTATTATCATTATTATTATTTCTCCCCTATTATTTTACTTAAACTAACTATTTTCATTTTCTTAATCTCACACACATGCGTGCACGCACGCAGACAAATACTTACGAACACATAAACATACACATAATCCGGCAACACATGTGCGCACGCACACACCCAAAAAACTTATCTCAAGATGGTTGGGGGTGTTTGGATGTGGTTTAAGGTGTGAGTATATCTGCACATGTATGTGTGAGCTGTGACGGTGTATTTAGATTAAGAAGTTGAAAATAGTTAATTTAAGCAGATAAATACTGGGGGAATAATAATAATAATAATAATAATAATAATAATAATAATAATAATAATAATAGCCTTGCGCAATGCTGTGTAGAAGAAAAAAAGAAAGTATGTGTCCAAATGTGAGGACAACGGATATAAGTTGATACCTTTTGCTTTTTCTACATTCGGGGAATTCAATGCGGAAGCTTTGGATACACGTTCACGCATTAAGTCTATTGCCATCAACCACTCAAATAATGCTAAGAGTAGTGTTTTTATTTTTCATCGAGTAAGCTTTTGTATTTAGAAAAGAATTGGAGCACAACTTGTGTCTAGAGTCCCATCCAACTTTATGTAAAGCTTTTATGGTTCTAATAAAGTGATGGTTTATAATCATACTTTCACGTATTAAGTCTATTGCCATTAGCCACTCAAATAATGCTAAGAGTCGTTTTTTTAATTTTCATCGAGTAAGCTTTTGTATTTAAAAATGAATGGGAGCACAACTTATGTGTAGACTCTCATCCAACTTTATGTAAAGTTTTTATGGTTCTAATAAAGTGATGGTTTATAATAATAATAATAATAATAATAATAATAATAATAATAATAATAATAATTATTATTATTATTATTATTATTATTATTATTATTATTATTATTATTATTATTATTATTATTATTATTATTATTATTATTATTATTATTATTATTACTTTTTTTTTATTATTATTAAAAACGAATTATCATTGAAACCGCGAAAATTACATGAAATTGGAGGGGAGTCTAGACACAATCTGTGCTCCCACCCCTTTTTGAATACAGAAACTAACTCGATGAAAAATAAAAGCACCACTTTTAACATTGTTAGAGTGGCTGCTGGCAATAGTCCCGACACGCGAAAGCGTATTCAAAGCTTCCACATCGAGTTCCCCAAACGTAGAAAAGCGAAAGGAACGAACTTGTATCCATTGTCTTCACACTTGGACGCATACTTCTTCCTTTTCTTTTCCACAGCATTACTCAAAGCAGCCTCAGGGGCCCATGACGTCACCCCATTCCCAGCAAACGGAGAGACCCCAGTCACATCTAGACATGCGTCCTTACTTTGGAACCAGTTGAATAATAGCACATCAGCAGGGTGTAGTTCTCTCCCTTCCTCTGACAGAAATCCCATTGGAGCCTCTTTGCGCACAATAATCCCGGCTTTGGAACATATGTCAACAAGGATATCACGTACCAAATTATGCCTGAACTTAACACCCACTTCACTAGCGCAGTGGACCGCGTGATCCCCCCATTGGTCCATACGATGTGTATTATAGCTCGGGCATAGGCTGCCTTCAGAGAACATGGGAACCGAGAGCCTGTAACATAACACAGATCGAAATTGGCGGGGATTCATCCTTTGTCTTAGACCGTCGATAGGGATGGTAAAGAGGAAGTCTTGTGCATGTGGGGCGCGGATACTGTTGAGTATAGTCACCTGCCTTGGACTTAGTGAGTACTTGGAAACAAGGTCTTTCTCAATGACACCGAAATAACACTTTGCCAATGTTTTCATCAATTGGGGGCAGAAGCGCCCCCGGAGGCAGTGAGAAAGTCGGTGTTGCAAGTAGCGTTGAAATTATCCAAGGCATGCTGGAATGAAGGCCCTTGTGTGACAATACCGGTTCTGGTAAGTATCTTCTCCTGCAGGTCCCTCGTTTGCATACGAGAAGCGAGAAAGGCATATTGTATGATATCACCCACTGAAAGGATACCGAGGCCACCGAGCTTTATTGGGAGAGTGGCAAGCCGCCACTGCCAGAGGAGTAGAGGCTCGGTTATTTTTTATGCTCCCCACTAATTTCTTATAAATCTTATTACTTTCTAATAAAGTGATGTTTTATATTAATAATGATAATAATAATAATAATAATAATAATAATAATAATAATAATAATAATAATAATAATAATAATAATAATAATAATAATAATAATAATAATAATAATAATAATAATAATAATGTAGAAAACAAAAAGAATGTAAAAAAATTAAAAAGTTGAAAAAAAAGAAGAAGACAAATACTTACGAACACATAAACACGTAGATAATCCGACCACACACGTGCACACGCGCAAAATTTAAAAAAAAAAAAAAAAAAAAAAAAAAAAAGAAAAAAAAAACAACTTATCTCTAGATGGTTTGGGGTGTTTGGATGAGGTTTGAGGTTTGAGTCTATGTGCACGTGTATGTGTGAGCTGTAGCAGTGTATTTAGATTAAGAAGTTGAAAATGGTTAATTGATGAAGATAAATACTAGGGGAAAGATATAATAATAATAATAATAATAATAATAATAATAATAATAATAATAATAATAATAATAATAATAATAATAATAATAATAATAATAATAATAACAATAATAATAATAATAATAATAATCTCTACTTTTTTAAGAACACCATTCGGTTGTTGTGGCAACTGATGAGGATCGAGGCAGTACAACTATAAGGTGTGAGAGTTCTTATGAGCTAGTAACCTTATATCTGTATTGGTATCTGTAAGGCAGTGATTGCACGGGTCTATACTTATCTTGCACAAGTGGGAGTCTGAGGGAACTATGTTCGTAGATGATATATACGTAATTATATATCTAATAATATATAAGTGAATCACGTACAATAAATAAGGCACTAAGAGGTCACACTGGTGCATCACAAGTGTAAGTAAATATTTATTATTGTGGATATAATATTAAGGGTCAAGAGTATTAAATTAACCAGGTTAATTTAATTAGTTATAAAGTTTATAATTTAAAAGTGTAAATAAAGTGGGAGAATAAGGGTTTACGTGAAACATGAGAGAACCCTTGGGGAACAAGGATTGGAAGCCTATATAAACAAAGGAACCCTAAACCGTTTCCCCCTCTCCTGTTGCTCGTCGACCAATCGAAACCCTTAAATCGATTTTATTCGATTTCGAGCTAAGGGTTTTCCAAACCCTTAGCTGATTGGTTGTATGGTGTGACCTGGGATAACACGCGTGTAACGAGCTGAACCATCTAGCAGTTTACAAATGTGACCAGTACCGGAGGATACCTATAGCTTCCTTGTACGAGTATTCAATAATGATCATGTTGAGCAAATCAAAGGTACGCAAGTCCTAACTATTCTAATAGTTAAAATTAATTGTAACATATGCATGGATCCGTGGCTAAGGTTTGCAATTAAATTATTTCTGCTTATTAATCTGATAATATTATTTAATTACATGTAACCTAAAATCTATAATAAAACTCTACGAATTTTAACTAAGAAGTTCTCCATCGAACAAATCAAAAGTGGGAGGGACATCAGGAACTCCCAGTTTTGTATCAAATAAATTAAAGTTCTTGAAAAACTTCTGTAGGAACACGAAAGATTCAGTCGAAAGACCTTCGTCCAAGAGGATCATGGAAGGTATCAAGGCATGCAAAACTTCGGCCAACTCCAGGCAACATGATTAGAGGAGGTACAGGCCTTTCGTCGAAAGATGAGAATAAGATATCTTACATCTCTCATTGACGTGTGGGAATTGCGCCCTCGCTACAGGTTTTACCTCTCAAGGGATCTTGAGAAACTTACAACCCCCACCAGGCAGTGTACCTGAACGTTGTAGTATAGTATAGTGACTAGTACCGGGGGATTGATAGTTCAACTCAGGAATAGTGTCGCTAGGATTAGAATGCCTACTAAACTAGATCTAGAGGTGAGGGATGATTCTTTTTTGTATTTTTATATTTTTATGAAAGCAAGTAAAATCTCGGGTTTTGAAGGAGTGGGCGGAATTAGTTGCTAGCCAACTAACCCAATTAATCTAAAGATGCAACCAAAATTAAATAAAAGAAATGAAAATACAACTATTAAACTAATGTGGTGGAAATAATAATGAGGAAAGTTGTGTTTACTTAGATTTCATTACTCCCTAGATATCTTTTACATGTTGATTAGCTTGTTACAATTGCATGGATGACAGGTCATATTCCTTAATACTAGTCGCAGGGCCGTGTACAATATTCCCTAACTCTATAGGATCCTACTTCACTCCTATGTCGAGCCGTTAGAAGCTCCTAACATGGGATCATTAGAATTCTCCTACGCATTAAATACAACCAAAAATCATAGTACACCTCTGATCATGTTTCTTAAGACGTTCAAGCAAGTTACCAATGGAAGTCTGCCAGTTTTCTTAAGCCTAACATCGAATACAATCATCCGTAACAATTATAAACAAACAATCAACCCATAATTAACATCTAGGTTTCACTACATCTAAGCAAACACAATGAAAATCTAGCCTAGCTTGTTAAAGAGAAGACAAGCGTAAGATATAATCACACAACACATAGACATATTGAATGATTTGAATGAATACTTATCTTCAATTGAACATGGAAGAATCAAGGAGTTGGAACCCTTGAAAAACTGATAAAATTCGGATAAGGGTTTATTCCCTCAAAGTTGCACCCCAATGAATGAAATTTGGAAAACTATATATAGACTTCACACTTTGAAGGCGTCATGTGTTAGATCGTGACGCCTCAACTCGCCGCCTTGATAAAATCGTATTGCCTAGATCTATTTGTGACACCATCATGTGGAGAAATGCTTTGGGCCGTCACGTGTAGTTGGACCCTGACGGCCTTGGTGACGCTGTCAGGTCCATAAGCTTGAAAATACTCTGGATTGTCACGTGTATTTTCCACTTCCACCTCTTTTGTAACTCTTGATGCCGTCATGTATAAAGGCTTGACGCCGTCAGGTACTGTTCCCAGCAAGGAAAATTGAGACTTTGCCGTTTTCTTCACTTTTATGCTCCAAAAACGTCCAAAATGCTTCCTTTTACAGATTCTTCCTCAAAAGTATCTAAAATGACAAAAGGAACGATTTAGGGCAATATTTGATCAAATAATCTCGAATTTGGGCTTAAATGACCCCTTAAAATCATCAAATACCCTTACACTTGAGATTTGATTGTCCTCAAGCAAATGCGCTTTTATTCTAATCAAAATACAAGTTTGGGGTCATTTAACACTAATATAAAAGTAATTACAACAAATAATCGTTCCACTAAAAACCAAAGACAAGCACGGAGGTCATACACTAGCACCTCACAAATAGTGTTTAGATACTCACATCTCTCGGTGTAATAAAGTATATATCACAATAAGGAAATGGAAACATCTCTCACTATCTGTCACAGCAAATAGATTACCATAGGCTTGGGAAAGGATCAAACCTCCACCACTTGGCATAAGCACCTAGGATAAACTATCAAAGAGGTCTTTTAAAGGGTTATAACGTTAGGTGTAGGGATATGGAAAACACGGTTTTGTTGGATAAAGGCAATATTTACTGGTGGCGAGTTAATCATCTTGGTTAATTACATGTACAATATGGCGTTGCTAAGCCAAGACTCGACTCAACTTAAGCTAATAAATAAAAAATAACAAAAACATAAAACAAACATAGAATGAAACGGGATTGTAGTCCGTATGTTTTTTTCTTTTCTTTTTTTTTTTTCCTATTTTCTTTCTTTTTCTTAATTTTTCATTTTTTTTATTATTTTTTTATATTTTTTATTTTTTTTTGCATACACTCTTACCCTACCATCCAAAATAATACATCATAGGGAATGTACATTCCCCTTACACTTGAATCTTTACATACTTTACAATAAACTAATCTAATGACTCGAATCAAGATAATCAAAATACTTGGAGTACTTTTTAAGATTAACGCACATATGGAGGTAATATATGATGTTCTTCCCCATTACTCCATAACACAAGTACTTTACCCATGAGTCCCAATTGTCCCAAAACAATATGTACAAGATATGACTCGACTTAGCAACCTTGTAATTAATTCGATAATTAACTAAGGGTTTAAACATATAACAATAATGCACTAAAGATGCTTGCATACACGGAAGGCTAAGACGATTTGGTTGCACATTTGGGTGGGTTGTAACAAATTCTTTCTTTAAGTAAAATGCTTAAAGTTAGAAACGAAAAGATAGGCTCGGAGGGGTGTACTAGGGGTTTCGTGTACTAAAAATGAGTACAACGCTAAGGTGTGGGATAATTAATTGACTTTACTAGTCAAGTAATATGACTTAATTGGTCAAGTATTTATGATACGGGTTTAAACACAAGGGTGATCCTAATGCCTCTTATCATGTAGTAAATCCTACTACACGAATGTAGTCTCAATAGCGGTCTCAGGATGCATCACTAACGCAAGTTCTAGAATCTAAATGCTACCGGTACACTCATAAGCACTAATAATGAATGCTTTTCCTATCAAATCTAAAGGCGAACCTCACATATTTGGGTGGAAAATTTTTCTGAATGGTACGGTTTTGTGCTAGTCATACAACTCCTATCCATGAGACGCTTGTTAAGGCTAAAGTTTCACTCCTAAATGTTGTAAAAAATTTTAAATTTGACGCTAAAATTACACTAACAAGTATTTCTCTTAGTTTTATTACACACCTACCATCAAACAAACAAACTTAAGTGCAATAGTATCCTATAAGGTATCATCATTTACCTTCCCCTTACACTTAGGATGAACATTGTCCCCAATGTTCAATCAAAGAATGTAAAAGTAAAATAGGTAAAAGAATGAAAACAAATACTCCCCTGATTCGTTTGGTGTGGATAGTGTGTTAATAAGGTTAGATCTTCCTCCAAGAAAATGAACGTTCAAAGCCTCCCTTCCAGAAATATAAATCATCTTCTTGTCATATATAACATGTTAAACATGAGAAAACAATCAAGGCAACCTCGCGTAAAAATCGGCGACAATCTATATATACTAACAAGTCCTAGAAAACAATTTAAGATATAATGCTTGTGGAATGAATGTTTGCAGATTTGCTGGAGTTTATAAAACTAAAGAATTAACAAAAACTTTAAGACTCCGTTAGAAAAACAAAACTAGCTAAATTTCCAGAATTTTACACGTGACGCCGTCAGGAGTTAAATCCTGACGCCGTCAGAAGTGACCTGCAGAAATCTTTATGTTAAGTTTTTGGAAAATTTCTGGAAAAACTTATGTCCTACTTCTTGGAAAATCCTGCAAAACATCATTAAGACTCGATACAAGCATTTGACTCTAACAAATACTAATACACATGTTCATGTAATATTGTGGCGAATCAAGATCATTTTCGTTCTTAGAAACAAATTTGGGGTTTCCCCTTACACTTAGCTTTTGCAAAATACCTTCATATGAAGTTAAGACGAAGTTAAACAACAAAATAAAGCATTTTCACAATTTAGTTTGAAACATGATCTACCAACAATAAAAATAAAGCATGTATACGGAAGCAAATAACAATCAAACAATTAAAAATCAAACACACAAAACATGGGTTGCCTCCCAAGACGCGCTTTTCTTTATTTACGAGTCTTGTAGCTAGACTCAAGGTCATGGGCAATTACGTGACCTCATCATTGGTCTCATTCTCTAGGTCATCTTCAATCTTAGTTTTGTATTCCGGACCTAGTTGCAAACATTCCTTGTAAAAACCGAGTATTCTACTCATAACATAATCTACTCCTCTACGTCTATCCTCATCATTCCTATAGTAAACCGCTTGCTTATGTTCCTTTTCAAGGTTTGATAGAAGGCGGTATTGTTCAATCTTATAAGGCATTTGGTAAGCAATCTCATCATTCTCTTCCTTGAATCTAACTATCCCTAGGGACGGGTCAGAACTCATCTTAGAGGCCTCAACAAACGGTTTTCTGAACACTACTTGGCTTAGGCAACCATCTATTACCGGACGAATATCCTCTACAATCACAAAGTCAGGAACATAAGTGAAGTTTCCTACAAAGACATGTAATCCTTTCACTCTTCCTACAAAGTTGCTCATCCAATTCGTGTTAGGCATCATCCTATATCCAAATTGCTTCTTCATTACCCAATTATAATAGGTCCTAGTCATGATGTTTATAGGAGACCTAAGATCGATATAAGATTTCCACACATGCATATGCCCAATGCTGCATGGTATGTTGATGTTAGAGGGATCACCTACTTTAATAAGGGGTGAACCAAGGACGTATGGTGTCTCGGGATCATCGAATAGATCCTTGTGATATTCCCGTTCTTCCTTGTTGGGTAACTTATCAAAGTATTCTTCTACGTTTTCTACTTCCTCTACTTTTTCAACTTCCTTAATCTCATCCTTAATCCCGGTTTCTATTCCAACTTCATTATTGCCACTTTCTTCTATATTCTTATCTATTGTCTTAATGGTGACAACGTTGACAAAGTGGACGTGTTTAGATGATGAGGGTTCCTTAATTTGGATTCCGCTACTAGTGTCCCTAGTGTCCTTCCTAGGTATAGTTAGCACTTGGTTGTTTAGGGCTTTCAACAAGTTGTCAATCTTATTGGTCATCTCCGTTTGTTGTTGATTGAATTCGGTTTCAAACTTAGATATGCGAGCTTCTTGAGATGCCATAAACTTGGACATCAACCCTTCAAGATTATTGGTACTACCATAGTTATTGGAAGGATTGTTGTTGAAAGTACGGTTAGAGTGTGGACCGCTTGGTTGGTAACGATTAGGTGGATTGGAAGAATTGTTTTGGGGCATGTTTTGGTTTTGTTTCCACCTAAGGTTCGGGTGATTTTTCCAAGAAGGGTTGTAGGAATCACCGTAAGGGTTTGGCTCGGGTTTGAAAGTGTACCACTTGTCTCGCGCTTCGTCAGTACGCGAGGATGTGTAATCCGCAAAAGCTTGTCTGGGGAGTTCCATGCAATCACGAGTGTCATGGGGACCACTACATAATTCGCATGAAGAAGTGATTTTGTTCACTTGGATTGAAGGCTTAGGAGCTTCGTAAGATTTCATGAGAAACTTGACTTGGTCCTCAAGTTCCATGATCCTGAGGTCGGGAGTGCTAGAATTGTTCGAAGGCAAAGATATTGCCTTGACCGTTTTGTTCAAATCACGGGGATCATTCCAACTTTCGTTATCATAGAGAGCAAGATCTTCTATGAGTTCCCATGATTCTTCCGCACTTAGATCACGTAACTTCCCACCGGCCGATTGGTCAATGGTTCGCCTTTTGGAGAGATCGATATGGTCATAGAAGATTTGGACTTGGAGCCAAAGATCTATGCCATGATGAGGGACTTTTTGGAGTAAGTCCTTGAAACGAGTCCATGCTTCATATAGAGTTTCACCTTGACGTTGTTGGAACATCAAGATATCATTTCTAAGCTTGGTAGTTCTCCCCGGTGGGAAAAATTGAGCAAGGAAACGAGTGGTGAGATCATCCCATGAGGTGATGGATCCCGCGGGTAAACGTTCAAGCCATTGACTAGCTTAATCACGTAGGGAGAATTGGAATAGACATAATCAGGTCGACTCTTTAGTTACAACATCAAGGTCTATGGAATCTACGATTTTAAGGAAATCCTTGAGATGTTGATTAGGATCTTCGGAACGAAGTCCATGGAATACACATCCGCTTTGCACCAACCGGATGGTGTCGGATCGCAAGGGGGACACATTGGCTCCTTGAGTGAGCTCAATAGTGTTTCGATAGCCTTGGTGGCTAGGACGGGAATACTCTCCTAAAGTTCGGGGCCTAGGAGGTTGGTTTGCTAGTGGTGGGTTTTGTGGGTGGTTTTGTTGTGGTGGGTTGATGGGTTCAAAGATGTTACCACCTTCCATGATGTCGGATGGTAAAGGTTACGAACAAAGACACGAAGAAATAAGATAGACTAAAGAAAACCTAAAAAATAAAAATAAAACCTTACTAGAAAGGAATCTAGCAAGTAGACCTAATAAAAAGAAATCCTAACCTAGACAATAACTATTCCCCGGGTTGCGGCGCCAAAAACTTGATGTGTGGGAATTGCGCCCTCGCAACAAGTTTTACCTCTCAAGGGATCTTGAGAAGCTTACAACCCCCACCAGGCAATGTACCTGATCGTTGTAGTATAGCATAGTGACTAGTACCGGGGGATTGATCGTTTAACTCAGGAATAGTGTCGCTAGGATTAGAATGCCTACTAAACTAGGTCTAGAGGTGAGGGATTATTCTTTTTGTATTTTTATATTTTTATGAAAGCAAGTAAAATCTCAGGTTTTGAAAGAGTGGGCGGAATTAGTTGCTAGCCAACCAACCCAATTAATCTAAAGATGCAATCAAAATAAAATAAAAGAAATGAAAATACAACTATTAAACTAATGTGGTGGAAACAATAATGAGGAAAGTTGTGTTTACTTAGATTTCATTACTCCCTAGATATCTTTTACAGGTTGATTAGCTTGTTACAATTGCATGGATGACGGGTCATATTCCTTAATACTAGTTGTAGGGCCGTGTACAATATTCCCTAACTCTGTAGGATCCTACTTCACTCCTATGTCGAGCCGTTAGAAGCTCCTAACATGGGATCATTAGAATTCTCCTACGCATTAAATACAACCAAAAATCGTAGCACACCTCCGATCATGTTTCTTAAGACGTTCAAGCAAGTTACCAATGGAAGTCTGCCAGTTTTCTTAAGCCTAACATCGAATACAATCATCCGTAACAATTATAAACAAACAATCAACCCATAATTAACATCTAGGTTTCACTACATCTAAGCAAACACAATGAAAATCTAGCCTAGCATGTTAAAGAGAAGACAAGCGTAAGATATAATCACACAACCCATAGACATATTGAATGATTTGAATAAATACTTATCTTCAATTGAACATGGAAGAATCAAGGGTTTGGAACCCTTGAAAAACTGATAAAATTCGGACAAGGGTTTTGATGAGTGCTCAAACACTCATCATTTTTGATCTGATCTGAACTGCAAAACATACAAAAACACTCAGAAATGCATCAAAATACCAAAAATATTTCAAAATTGTGTTTTATATGTTTTAGATGCAAAATGAGCGAAAACAGATGAAAAACGTACAAAGTTTGCAAAATAGGCAGTTTCAGTCCCCCGACTTTCAAAAATTAACAAAACTAGTCCCTGTGCATTTATTTTGCAAGAAAAGTCAACCCAAGTCCTTTTCAAATAAAAAGTTATCAAAAATAACACTTGGGTAAAAAGTTTTGGAAATTTACAAATTCAGTCCCTGGAATTTCAAACTTTCGCAGATTTGGTCCCTGGTGGGAATTTATGGAAGAAAAGTCAACTAGGGTCCTTGGGAATTTTAAAGTGTCAAAATAAGTCCTTGGAATATAATTTTCAACAATTGAAAATATTGGTCCCTCAAGTTTGGAAACTTGTTAATTTTGGTCCTCGGGTGTTTTAAAGTGGAAAAATTCATAAATGGTCCTTGGTTTAATGAAGTTGGCATCTATGGTCCTTGTGATAGCTTTGGAGGAAGTGCAATTCAGGTCCCTCATGTTTTCAGAAATTACAAAAATGGTCATTGTGATTTATTATGCTTAACAAATTGGACCCTTTGTAATATATACCTAAACCTAAACCCTTTTAACCCAACATACAAACCCCCACAACCTGATCCACAGTCCACCATAAAGCCCAAACCCCAAGCCCATTTTCCCTTTTGATATTAAACCTGGTCATTTGACCAGGTCAAACGGTCAACATCCAGTCAACCCTCACCACTCACCCCTAACCTCCTATTTTCCCACCATTAACACCCCTTAATCCATGTAATCCTGCTCCCCCTCCTCCCAAAGTCTCACCAACTCCACCAACTTCAATAAATGTTACCCAACCTCCCCCCTCCCCAATTAATTCCTTCACCAAACACCACAACTGCCAACCCCAATTTCCCGCCAAAACAATTTGAACGGCTGTGATCACTTGGAGGCCATCTAAAGGCTCAGAATGAAGTGGGAAAGAGAGAGGTGTATTCCAGGGTCTATAAAATGAAGAAAAAAAATGGAAGAATGAATTATTAGTTAGTGTAGAGTAGTTTAGTGTAGATTTATGTATGTCGAATAATTTACATTTCCATTTTTCAATGCTTATCTTAGCTTAAAAATAATGTACTAAGTAATCTCAGTGTAACCAAAGACTTTTTCAAGCTCTAATTTAAGTTTCTCATTGCAATTTCAGTTCATGCTTTTTCTTTTTACTCAAAATCTTATTATATCTTGAATGTTGGTTATAGTTGTTGTTTAGGGACAATTAAGCTCATTTAAACTTACTTTTAAAGCTTTTGTAAGCTTTCATTAGTGATTTAGTCAATTTTTAGTTTAAAAAAAAATACTCAAAAATTCAAATCAAATGGTGGAAAATGAAAAACCAGTGATGAAGGTGGGACAAGCAAGGGTGCAAGATTGATTTTTGAATTCCATGGTATTAGTAGTCTCAGGGGAGACTTTAGGTTGTAATATTGGATCCTAGTTCTTGATTGAAACCTCACAAAAGATCACTATAAGCTCATTTTTTTTATTCTTGTATTTACTGTATCTGTGGGTGACTAGTGTTCAAGTCAGCTTATTTGTGTCTCTATTTGATTAGTGTAGGCTTAGTATCAGTTTTAGAGCTTAGGTTGATCATTTCCTTTGAAAATCAAAAAACCAAGTTACTTAAGGGAGTGTTTGGATTTACTGCATACTCTGTGATTCAGTGTGTATTATTGTTGTCACTTGTTGGTTGCATGTTTCTTTAGTGCAAAATAGGCTGTTGGAAGTATAAAAGTGGGTGTCCATTTGTTAAAAAGTCAAATCCACAAAAATCTTACCACCACAGGTAACTGTGGTGGTCATTGAGTCCCAATAACCATCAAATCATGGTATAAGTTGTTGTTCTAGTTTTATATGCTCTTATTCTAGCTCTTAACATGTTTTTCAATCATTAAATTAAGTTCAAAGTTCAGGAAAGTCAAATCTTGGGTTTATATAGAAAGTCAAAATTGCATGAAATTTTGTGCTTTGATTCAAAGGGTGAGACTTGTTCCTATATAAAGTACCTCAGCCCATCTTCAAGATCCCACAATCCTCTTATTTTTGTGATTTTTCATTTGAGCTCCATACTTGATCAAAGTAGGCTGCAGGGCATATGCATGCCCTGCTACACAGACATCAGCCCAACTCCCTCACTTTCATGCCCTCTCATGGCCTACATAGTGGGCCCCACAATGAGCTTATTGGCTTTTTGAGAATCCAATAAGCTCATCTTCAAGTCCCCAAGCTTATTTTGAGTTTTGAACCCCATTTGATAGGGCTGCAAGGGCACCCAACCTTGTCCCTTGTCTGTGTTGTTTGTTTGGTTTGTGAATAAGCTTAACCAGCTTATTTGGCTTATTCAAAGCTTGTATTTATTCCTTCCAACTTATTTTGGTCTTCATAACTTATTGGTAGCTTATTTTACCTTTGTGGGCCCCTCTAGCTGCCTACATACCCTTCTTCCCTTGACAGTTGACCAAAGTCAACTGTCACACATATAAGCTTGTACTCAGCTTATTTTTAAGCTCCATAAAGTTTGTTTTTACAAAAAGTTTCCATTTTTAGGTGTAAATTAAGTTTCCAAAAGAAAAATCCAGAAAATCAAAAATTAATTTTAAGTGATAGTTTCTATTTAATTTTATTTAAATTTTAATTTTCATTTTTAAATTTTTATTAAGAACTTGGTATTTTTATATTTTTCTTAAATTCCTATTATATTAAAGTATTTTTAGTAATTTTATCAGATTTTTATTTTGTCATTTAGTAATTTTTAGATTTAATATTAGTTTTATCCATAATTAATTAATAATTAAGTTTTAATTAGCATAATTAGTTTTTATTAAGTAAGACCTAGTTTTTATATTTTTCCTAGCTTTTATATAATATAAAATAATTTTAGGAATTTTCTTAGAATTTTTACTGTTCATTTTCTATTTTTTTTAATTTAAAATAGTTTAATTAGATAATTAATAATTAATTAGTAATTAATTAATAGAAAAATCACAAAAAGACAAAAATACTTATTTTTAATTTTAAAACTTATTTTTAGTTATTTTATAATTTTAGAAATTTTATTTTCACCCTTTTTAGTATTTAATTAATATTGTATTATATTTAAGTTGTTTAAATATTAATAATCAGTTTTAATTAGTATTTAATTAATATTAAATAATTAATTAGTGTTAAAATTTATTTTCTTTTTCCAAATTTTTCTTTTAACCTTAGGTTTGTAAAAAAGTCATTTTCACCCCCTGGGTGTTTTCAGATTTCATTTTTCACGTTTTATTTTGTACGTTACGTTTTATTCAAACGTAAACGTACGCGTTTTTAAGTTTTAATCGTTTCTGGTTTTTCTAACTTTCTCGTCTTATTCATATAGCTTATTTAAGCAATTTCATTGTACAAATCAGTAGTTTAATCAAACTCAAACCCCTTTCCATCTAGATTCACCCGATCACGAATCCATTTTATAACCATCACACCTCGTCGGGACATAACGACCCGGGGAAAACACTAAACTTCCGCGGAGCATTGACTCTAGGCTTCTTGACCTTGTTGACCATCACCTGGTCAGTTTAGGTTGACCGTTTGGGCTCAATCAAATTTTGGCGCCGCTGCCGGGGAGGTGTGCGCGCTATTCTAAACGGTTTTTCTGATTAGTGATTTTGGAATTCATTCCTTTGTATATTTATCCGTCCTTGTTCATATCTTTTCATAAAAAACCCAAAAATAATTTTCCTTACCCTCTATCCGTTTGATTCTACCTTCTTATACCTCTCTCATGTATAATTCTAAATGACATCTCTCGATGACGATTTCTTTGAACAAAGGGCCTTTAAAAGCAAAATTGAAAAACTTATGGCCTTATAAAAAATATTGAGATGTCGTGTTGCTCATGATGGACCATCAATCCCTATTCCCTCTCCGGTGAGGGAAATGGAACGAGAAACCAAGGTGACAAAGGACCCGGTACTTTCCTCTGACAATGAAAGTGCTAAATACGTCCAACCTACGGTTGTCCAAAAATCTAAGCTTACAATTGCTCCTAAACCGTCAAGAATTGATCCTTACCTTTCACGGTTAAAAGTTTGTCAAGCAAACGTGCAGAGCTTAGGGTAGTGACTGAAAAGAAAGACTTACCCAATCTTCACGTTTATCAAAAACAAAAACCCGAGACCATAACGGAAGTGGTGGAAATTCCTAGCTCTAAGAGCACACCACTTGTCCCACCTCCAGATTTTGTTCCTTGTGTCGGTTGTGGTGAGCCGCTTTTTGGTTTGCCATGTCGTTGGTGTACATGTTTACAATGTGGTAATGATATTCAAAACGGGAGTTGTTTGTTTTGTGGGTCGAGTAATTCATTTGCTTATGATCCTAATCAAAACTCATTCAACGACTCCTCAAATTTTTCCAACTACCCATCACATTCATACGAGCAAGAATCATATTATCCAAATTTCAATGATGCTTCGTATCAAGATACACCAAGCCAGACTCAACAGTTTTACTGTTGTAAGTACTGTGGTGGCCCACACTATAGTTCTGATTGTCAATCGGGAAACACGCTTGTTTATGAGCAGTTTCCTGATAACAATTATGACTCAAGCACATATAACTCACAGCCACATCAGTTTTACTGTTGTGAGTATTGTGGAGGTCCACACACTAGCTCTGATTGTCAAATAGGGAATCCATTTCCTTGTAACAATTACGACTATTCGTTTTCAGACCCACCTCCACAATACCAGATGATCCAAGCAACTCCTCAATACCCGCAAGACCTTTGTCAGGAGGTTCTTGAAACATTTAAAGAATTTAAGGAGGAGTTGTCTACTACATCGTTTCAATATTCTCGTCAAAAATCCATGGCAGAATTACTTGCCGAAGAACGAGATGCTAGAAACGAAATGAGCATGGAAGAGTTACTTGCTGAGCAAAGAGCAGCTAAAATACGTGCTAATCTTCGCTATGCTGCTCTATATGATGACAATGATGACAGTGATGATGATGAAGATAACATTGTTATTATTCAGAAAGATTCATCAGTTGTGATTCCTTCCATGGATATACAGGGAGAAAAGAATATAACTGAATCTCTAGCAGAAGATCAAATGGAACTCGTACAATCCATGAATGCTAATCCTTCTCAACTCCCTGATTCTACTATTATTACACCCGAAGTTCACACTCACTCTCTTAACATGGGGGATGAGCATCTTAGCACTGTTCCTAATAAGGAATCGGATGAATTAATAAAGTCTAGTGTTGAGATCCTTGTCCCAATCCCGAGAGAGTCACAGGGAACTTTGGATGATATGTGTGATATTCCTTCCCCCATTAAGTGTCCTAAAGATCAATTTGAGACTTTCTCCGATTGTAGCGATGATTGTATATCTTATGGAGACATCAAATATGTTGAGGCGTCAGTTCCACATTCTGATGCTGATCATCTTCTTGAGGAGTTCGCTGATGAACTTGCTCACATCAATCCACTTTCATTGGAAGGTGATGATGGTCTCCTCGATTTCCAAGCCGATCTGGGAGAAATTGAAAGTCTCCTATATCATGATCCACCACTCACTTCTGATCCCAACAGTCCAATAGAGAATGTTAATCTCTTTGTTCCCGAAACATTCAATACTACTCTCACCAATCCTCTATTTGAATTCGAATCTGAATTCACTTTGATTTCTGATAATCCACTCTTTGATATTCAGAATGAGGATTGTGATGAGTCTATTCCGGAACTTGAATTCACAAATTCACATCTTGTGAATAATTCTCTTCATGAGGAGTTCTCCGGTGAACTCACTCATCATATCATGACTCCTCCGGAGTTTGATAGCCCGGGGGGAGATGCACTCAATCTTGAGAATTTGCAAATTCCCACCCACCCTCCCGGGATGTTTTCGAGCTTAACCTTTGAAATCCAAATTCAGGCTAATGAGCCTCCTCTCGAGGAAGAAGATCAAATCATGATTTTCTTCCTTTTCTTCACCTACAGGGTGACTTCTCTTGTTCTTCACTCCTTCGGGAATGAAGACACTATCTTTGACCCCGGCATTTTCATATATCATTATCTTGAGCCGGATACTTATCTCATCGGTGTGGAACTTTCACGTGCTTCATATGTTTGTCCAAACATTTTGAATGAAAGTCCGATTGAGATTGTCTTTTCCACATCATGCTTCCCCAAGGACAACTGAATTCGGGGTCGAGTCAAGCTAGCGACTCGGTAAACAAAAACAGTAGCATGCTTATAGGGTTTTCACCCTAAGTGTGGGGGAGTCCCCCATGCTATGGTTACTTATGAAGTGAAAATACAAAATGGTGTTTTTCACGCTTAGCTTGTAATGTTGCCCTTTTACATTCAAAGAGTCGGCATAATAGCCGGGACTTTGAATATTGAGGACAATATTCATGTTAAGTGTGGGAGGTATTTCGCTATTCTAGCGAATTTTATCACATTTTATTATCTAATACCCCCGTTTTTAGCCAAAATTTCAAAATATTTTCAAAAATTTTTCACTTGTGCTTCAAAATTTTTGTGGTAATCAGTCCGCCAGGTCTAACCAACAAAGGGATTGGCTAATCCAGGAGCAAACGGCTCTTGGTAAAGATAACTCAAATCCGTTTACGGCTTGCAATTTGCTCAAAATTGTATGGTTCCTCAACTCTCCATATCCCATAAAGCGAATGAGTTGGCTAGCCCGCAAGATTATGACTTGTGGTAAAGGCAGTGGAAAATCCATAATTGGTAATCAGCTCACCAAGATGTTGATTATTCCATCAAGAGTTGGCTAGTCCAGAAGCAAACGGCTTTTGGTAAAGACGAATCAAATCCGTTGACAGCTGGTGGTTTGCTCAAAATGACACGGTTATCAGGTGTACCACAGTTCTCACACCTGGCTACTCCAGAAGTGATGGCTTTTGGTAAAGAGTTTAAAATTCATCAAGTTTTCAAAACAGTTATTGCTAGGGACTAGCAATAGTTTAGTGTGGGGGATTGATGAGTGCTCAAACACTCATCATTTTTTGTCTGATCTGAACTGCAAAACATACAAAAACACTCAGAAATGCATCAAAAAACCAAAAATATTTCAAAATTGTGTTTTATATGTTTTAGATGCAAAATGAGCGAAAACAGATGAAAAACGTATAAAGTTTGCAAAATAGGCAGTTTCAGTCCCCCGACTTTCAAAAATTAACAAAACTAGTCCCTGTGCATTTATTTTGCAAGAAAAGTCAACCCAAGTCCTTTTAAAATAAAAAGTTATCAAAAATAACACTTGGGTAAAAAGTTTTGGAAATTTACAAATTCAGTCCCTGGAATTTCAAACTTTGGCAGATTTGGTCCCTGGTGGGAATTTTTGGAAGAAAAGTCAACTAGGGTCCTTGGGAATTTTAAAGTGTCAAAATAAGTCCTTGGAATATAATTTTCAACAATTGACAATATTGGTCCCTCAAGTTTGGAAACTTGTCAATTTTGGTCCTCGGGTGTTTTAAAGTGGAAAAATTCATAAATGGTCCTTGGTTTAATGAAGTTGGCATCTATGATCCTTGTGATAGCTTTGGAAGAAGTGCAATTCAGGTCCCTCATGTTTTCAGAAATTACAAAAATGGTCCTTGTGATTTATTATGCTTAACAAATTGGACCCTTTGTAATATATACCTAAACCTAAACCCTTTTTAACCCAACATACAAACCCCCACAACCTGATCCATAGTCCACCATAAAGCCCAAACCCCAAGCCCATTTTCCCTTTTGATATTAAACCTGGTCATTTGACCAGGTCAAACGGTCAACATCCAGTCAACCCTCACCACTCACCCCTAACCTCCTGCTTTCCCACCATTAACACCCCTTAATCCATGTTATCCTGCTCCCCCTCCTCCCAAAGTCTCACCAACTTCAATAAATGTTACCCAACCTCCCCCCTCCTCAATTAATTCCTTCACCAAACACCACAACTGCCAACCCTAATTTCGCGCCAAAACAATTTGAATGGCTGTGATCACTTGGAGGCCATCTAAAGGCTTAGAATGAAGTGGGAAAGAGAGAGGTGTATTCCAGGGTCTATAAAATGAAGAAAAAATGGAAGAATGAATAATTAGTTAGTGTAGAGTAGTTTAGTGTAGATTTATGTATGTCGAATAATTTACATTTCCATTTTTCAATGCTTATCTTAGCTTAAAAATAATGTACTAAGTAATCTCAGTGTAACCAAATACTTTTTCAAGCTCTAATTTAAATTTCTCATTGCAATTTCAGTTCATGCTTTTTCTTTTTACTCAAAATCTTATTATATCTTGAATGTTGGTTATAGTTGTTGTTTAGGGACAATTAAGCTCATATAAACTTACTTTTAAAGCTTTTGTAAGCTTTCATTAGTGATTTAGTCAGTTTTTAGTTTTAAATAATAATAAAAAAATACTCAAAAATTCAAATCAAATGGTGGAAAATGAAAAACCAGTGATGAAGGTGGGACAAGCAAGGGTGCAGGATTGATTTTTGAATTCCATGGTATTAGTAGTCTCAGGGGAGATTTTAGGTTGTAATATTGGATCCTAGTTCTTGATTGAAACCTCACAAAGGATCACTGTAAGCTCATTTTTTTATTCTTGTATTTACTGTATCTGTGGGTGACAAGTGTTCAAGTCAGCTTATTTGCGTCTCTATTTGATTAGTGTAGGCTTAGTATCAGTTTTAGAGCTTAGGTTGATCATTTCCTCTGAAAATCAAAAAACCAAGTTACTTAAGGGAGTGTTTGGATTTACTGCATACTCTGTGATTCAGTGTGTATTATTGTTGTCACTTGTTGGTTGCATGTTTCTTTAGTGTAAAATAGGCTGTTAGAAGTATAAAAGTGGGTGTCCATTTGTTAAAAAGTCAAATCCACAAAAATCTCACCACCACAAGTAACTGTGGTGGTCATTGAGTCCCAATAACCATCAAATCATGGTATAAGTTGTTGTTCTAGTTTTATATGCTCTTATTCTAGCTCTTAACATGTTTTTCAATCATTAAATTAAGTTCAAAGTTCAGGAAAATCAAATCTTGGGTTTATATAGAAAGTCAAAATTGCATGAAACTCAGTTTTTGCCAAAATTGCAAGATTTAATTTGAATTTTGTGCTTTGATTCAAAGGGTGAGACTTGTTCCTATATAAAGTAGCTCAGCCCATCTTCAAGATCCCACAATCCTCTTATTTTTGTGATTTTTCATTTGAGCTCCATACTTGATCAAAGTAGGCTGCAGGGCATATGCATGACCTGCTACACAGACATCAGCCCAACTCCCTCACTTTCATGCCCTCTCATGGCCTACGCAGTGGGCCCCACAATGAGCTTATTGGCTTTTTGAGAAGCCAATAAGCTCATCTTCAAGTCCCCAAGCTTATTTTGAGTTTTGAACCCCATTTGATAGGGCTGCAAGGGCACCCAACCTTGTCCCTTGTCTGTGTTGTTTGTTTGGTTTGTGAATAAGCTTAACCAGCTTATTTGGCTTATTCAAAGCTTGTATTTGTTCCTTCCAACTTATTTTGGTCTTCATAACTTATTGGTAGCTTATTTTACCTTTGTGGGCCCCCCTAGCTGCCTACATACCCTTCTTCCCTTGACAGTTGACCAAAGTCAACTGTCACACATATAAGCTTGTACTCAGCTTATTTTTAAGCTCCATAAAGTTTGTTTTTACTAAAAGTTTCCATTTTTAGGTGTAAATTAAGTTTCCAAAAGAAAAATCCAGAAAATCAAAAATTAATTTTAAGTGATAGTTTCTATTTAATTTTATTTAAATTTTAATTTTCATTTTTAAATTTTTATTAAGAACTTGGTATTTTTATATTTTTCTTACATTCCTCTTATATTAAAGTATTTTTAGTAATTTTATCAGATTTTTATTTTGTCATTTAGTAATTTTTAGATTTAAGATTAGTTTTATCCATAATTAATTAATAATTAAGTTTTAATTAGCATAATTAGTTTTTATTAAGTAAGACCTAGTTTTTATATTTTTTCTAGCTTTTATATAATGTAAAATAATTTTAGGAATTTTCTTAGAATTTTTACTGTTCATTTTCTATTTTTCTTAATTTAAAATAGTTTAATTAGATAATTAATAATTAATTAATAGAAAAATCACAAAAAGACAAAAATACTTATTTTTAATTTTAAAACTTATTTTTAGTTATTTTATAATTTTAGAAATTTTATTTTCACCCTTTTTAGTATTTAATTAATATTGTATTATATTTAAGTTGTTTAAATATTAATAATTAGTTTTAATTAGTATTTAATTAATATTAAATAATTAATTAGTGTTAAAATTTATTTTCTTTTTCCAAAAATTTTCTTTTAACCTTAGGTTTGTAAAAAAGTCATTTTCACCCCCTGGGTGTTTTCAGATTTCATTTTTCACGTTTTATTTTGTACGTTTACATTTTATTCTAACGTAAACGTACGCGTTTTTAAGTTTTAATCGTTTCTAGTTTTTCTAACTTTCTCGTCTTATATATATAGCTTATTTAAGCTATTTCATTGTAGAAATCAGTAGTTTAATCAAACTCAAACCCCTTTCCATCCAAATTCACCCGATCACGAAACCGTTTTATAACCATCACACCTCGTCGGGACATAACGACCCGGGGAAAACACTAAACTTCCGCGGAGCATTGACTCTAGGCTTCTTGACCTTGTTGACCATGACCTGGTCAGTTTAGGTTGACCGTTTGGGCTCAATCAGGTTTATTCCCTCAAAGTTGCACCCCAATGAATGAAATTTGGAAAACTATATATAGACTTTACACTTTGACGGCGTCATGTGTTAGATCGTGACGCCGTCAACTCGCCTCCTTGATAAAATCGTATTGCCTAGATCTATTTGTGACGCCGTCATGTGGAGAAATGCTCTAGGTCATCACGTGTAGTTGGACCCTGACGGCCTTGGTGACGCCGTCAGGTCCATAAGCTTGAAAATACTCTGGATCGTCACGTGTATTTTCCACTTCCACCTCTTTTACAAAGGCTTGACGCCGTCAGGTACTGTTCCCAGCAAGGAAATTTGAGACTTTGCCGTTTTCTTCACTTTTATGCTCCAAAAATGTCCAAAATGCTTCCTTTTCCAGATTCTTCCTCAAAAGTACCTAAAATGACAAAAGGAACGATTTAGGGCAATATTTGATCAAATAATCTCGAATTTGGGCTTAAATGACCCCTTAAAAGCGGTACACTTTTCGCCTCATCACTCTTCTTCGACTCAAATAAAGCCACATCCTCTTCCAGACATCCAATCAGTCAGTTGAATTGTCCACGGCTCCACGCTAGTGCCATCTTAGGAACCGCTACCCTAAGCGTTCCTAGGACAAAATCCCTTCACTGAGACATGCTTTTGATGCAAGGGGAGTACAGGCACGGAACGATCTTGCCCTAAGTAACCGTTAAACCTCCGCTATCTTACAAACAATGGATTAAAAAATAAATCTTAGCTGGAAGCAGGCGTACGAACAGACATAACCTATCGTAGCATGCATCAGAAAGATAAAGACAGCTAGGTTCTTCGGATCAGCATTATAAGGATACCTGGAACAAGAAAAAAAACAAACATGGTCTGCTACAATCTGTAATCCAAGGAAATGAGGGGAAACATACCACGTAATGATAATAAGTGTCCATGGAGGATCAAGCAACCCCTGGACCCTCACACCAGTGACCCTCAGCCTTTACCAAGCGGATTTACGGGCATATGCCTTGGTTACACGCAAATTCTTGCACAACGTCATCTAGGGCGGTCGAGGCATTCCCTCCTTAGAAATTCGATGAAACATCTAAGTTTCAGAGAAAAACAGCAATAGTCACCATGATGAAAAACAGAGCCTCAAGGAAATAATTCCCTATGCTTACAACAGCCTTTAGAGATAAAAGGTCAGAGACACCACCTTGTTGGAAAAAAGCCCCCGCCCCCTCCCTTCTAGTAAATTCATAAACTCAACCTGAACCTTACTAATAAAGGCTCACGATTAAAAATGCAAACAAACACCTAGGGATTTTGCTAATCAACACAAAGTCTACCTTGGAACATAGACAAACACACAATTTTTTTGGCTTACGCTCCTAACTAAAGGTTTATGGGGGAGAAAATACACTGGAACAAAGTAAAACTCTCTTTGAAAAAGCAAGTGACATTTGGAAATATTCACAAAACAGTTTAGGAGACTCCCCTTTTATAGGCAAAACATATGGGGACCCAATGGACACGCATCCAAAACCCTATGGAATCAAGGCACATTGAACGTGTGAGGGGGGTTATGGAAAGGATATTAATGTAGGAGCTGCTTTGATGCTTCATAACACTTCAGTGTTTTCTCCTAAACCATCACTCCATTATCTTAACATTACACTGAAAAACTTAGTTAAGGTTTTCCACAAAGATACAATTCCTGGAAACGACAGCGGTGTAGGTGGTAGTGGAAGTGATGGTGGTACAACTGATTTGCCTACAATTGATGGTCATGTTATTGAAGAACAAGAAGCAATAACACAACCATTAGAAGATGGACATCTTACTAAAGAACAGGAAAAACAAATGAGATTAGACAAAGAAGAATTGAGACAAACATTAGAAGAAGAAGCAAGGGCTAAACAAGAGTAAGAGAATAGAATTAGGCAAGAACGAGAGGAAGATGAAAATTATTTGTTGGAATTTGGCTATGTATTTGATTCATTATCAGATTAAGTTGTAACTTAACTATATGTTTGTTTTTGAATAATGAAAGTGAAACTAGTATTTGCAAAAGCTGACATTGAATCTACCTAAAACACATGTTAACACTGAATCTGTCTACTTTTGCATGATAGCCATGGTTTAAATGTAAGTATTCTTCAAAATTTTGGAAAAAAGCTACTTTGGCAAGCAGAATAGGTTGTTTGGATGATGTTAGAGAAGTATTCAGTTTATGGGGTATTGAGAAGTAATGAATGAGTTATAGTGCAGAAGGCTAGTATCTTGGTTGTTTACTCTATATTTTAGTTTAACATACTCTACAAGACTACAAGTGACCTTCTTGGACAGTATTGTGGATATGTTTGCATGAATTTAGCTAGTAAAATGGTCATAAAGTAGTTTCCTGCAGAGGCTGTTTGGTCCAAAAAATAGTGTTGGTTTCAGTTTTAATATTTTGGTCGCGACTGTTTGGATCAAATTGGGAGGTGGTTTGAAAATGTAATTGTGAGGCTTTGCTCTTGGTGCATCGTTATATGGGTGAATCTTGGAGATGTTCAGACATGGATTATTGCTACTCAGTGGTTCTTGAGCTATGTAGATTGCTAAATCAATCTCATGAGTGAGGTTGTTGCGCCTGATATTGGATAGTGCTTATCGGAGATGTTTGATTTGTTGACATATATCTGATAGGTTTGAATTTCTGGTTGATTATATCTAGATGGATATGTCCATTCCAGTGTAAGAGAATTGTATTGTAAATTTTGTTGATATTATTATAAATATTCACCCTTTGCACAAAAACAAACACTGAACCTGTCTATGTTGACTTTTATAAGTCAAAGTAATACTGCATATGCAAAATGCAGATCCAAACAGAATTAGATTCTGTTTAACAGTTGCATGCCACAAATTAAAACAATATGAATGTATTAAACATTAAAGTGAATACTAAACCTATGTTGAAACGGTTTGGTTACTCAGTCATTCATTTTTTTTGGTCTATGTTGACTTTTAAAAGTCAACCCGGTCAAATCCAAACAACCCATAAAGTGCAAATGCATCTGCAAACATGCAAGTGAAACCAAACCTTGGAACATCAAGATCAAGATTAGGAACATAACTTAAGGCAATTAATCGGAATGGTATGCCAAATGCAAATTATCATAAGAGAATATTTCTAAACATTCATCAAGATCAAGACTTGGAAGATAATTTAACTGTAACAACCTCTTTCCAATGCTCCTTACTCACTTCAGCATGCCTTTTTAACCTCACTTCTTTTTCATCTTCCTCCTTCTAAATTTTTTGCTCCAAAGCTTCTAGTTCATAATAGAACAATTCATCAGAAGGGCATTGATGCATGGAATTGCACCCTCGCAAAAGGTTTTACCTCTCAAGGGATCTTGAGAAGCTTGCAATCCCCACCAGGCAGTGTACTTGTTCGTTGTAGTATAGTATAGTGACAAGTACCGGGGGATTGATCGTTCAACTCAGGAATAGTGTTCGCTAGGATTAAAAAGTCTACTAAATTATGTCTAAAGGTGAGGGATGATTCTTTTTGTATTTTTATATTTTTATAAAAGCAAGTAAAATCTCGGGTTTTGAAGGAATGGGCGGAATTAGTTGCTAGTCAACTAACCCAATTAACTAAAGATGCAATCAAAATAAAATAAATAAACTAAAACTAATTTGTGGTGTAAAAATAATAAGTGAAAATGTTTTTACTTAGATTTCATTACTCCCTAGATATCTTTTACCGGTTGATTAGCTTGTTACAATCGCATGGATGACGGGTTATATTCCTTAATACCAGTCGTAGGGCCGTGCACGAAATTCCCTAACTCTATAAACTCCTACTTCACTCCTATGTCGAACCGACTAAAAGCTCCTAACATGGGATCACTAGAATTCGCTTATGCATTAAATACAACCATTAATTTGTAGTACACCTCCGATCGTGTTTCTTAAGACGTTCAAGCAAGTTACCAATTGGAAGTCTGCCAGTTTTCTTAAGCCTAACATCGAATACAATCGTCCACAACAATTATAAACAAACCATCAACCAATAATCAACATCTAGGTTTCATTACATGATTTACATCTAAGCAAACACAAGAAAAACCTAGCCTAGCATGTTAAAAAGAAGAAAAGCATAAGATAGAATCACACAACACATAGACATATTGTATGATTATTGGAAAACTTATCTTCAATTGAACATGGATGGAACAAGGGTTGAAACCCTTGTTATTACAGAAAATTCGGGTAGGGTTTTCATAAAGAAGCTCTCCAAAAGTTCCACCCTTAATGAATGAAAATTAGAAAACTATATATAGATTTTACACCTTGACGGCATCACGTTATAGCTTGTGACACCGTCAACTCGCCGCCAAGATAAAATGCGTATTGCCTAGATCCATTTCTAACATCGTCATGTGTAATTTTACTCTGGGCCGTCACCTGTATTTTGACCCTGACGGCCTTGGTGACGCCGTCAGGCCAAATTGCCTTGAAAATGTGCTGGGCCGTCATGTGTATTTTCCACATCTACCTCTTTTGCCAAGCTTGAAATCGTCACTTGCATAGTCTTGATGCTGTCAGGTACTGTTCCCAGCAAGGATTTTGAGACTTTGTCGTTTTCTTCACTAAATTGCTCAAAAAACGTCCAAAATGCTTCCTTTTGTAAATTTCCTCTCAAAAGTACCTAAAATGACAAAAGGAACGATTTAGGGCAATAATTGATCAAATAATTACGAATTCGGGCTTAAATGACCCCCAAAAGCGTTACACTTTTCGCCTTATCAAATACCCTTACACTTGAGATTTGCTTGTCCTCAAGCAAATGCGCTTTTTTTCTAACCAAAATACAAGTTAGGGGTCATTTAACACCAAGATAAAAGTAATTACAACAAATAATCGTTCCACTTAAAACCAAAAACAAGCACGAAGGTTATATACTAGCACCTCACAAATAGTGTTTAGATACTCACATCTCTCGGGTGTAATAAAGTATATATCACAATAAGGAAATGGAAAACATCTCTCACTACCTGTCATAGCAAATAGATTACCATAAGCTTGGGAAAGGATCAAACCTCCACCACTTGGCGTAAGCACCTAGGATAAACTATCAAAGAGGTCTTTTAAAGGGTTATAACGTGAGGTGTAGGGATATGATAAACACGGTTTTGTTGGATAAAGGCAATATTTACTGGTGGCGAGTTAATCATCTTGGTTAATTAGATGTACAATATGGCGTTGCTAAGCCAAGACTCGACTCGACTTAAACTAATAAATCAAAAACTAACAAAAACATAAAACAAACATAGAATGAAACAGGATGGTAGTCCGTATGTTTTTATTTATTTTTATTTTTATTTATTTATTTATTTTTTTGCATACACTTTTACCCTACCATCCAAAATAATACATCATAGGGGATTTGCATTCCTCTTACACTTGAACTTTTACATACTTTACAATCAACTATTCTAATGACTCGAATTAAGATAATCAAAACACTTAGAGTACTTTTTAAGATTAACGCACATATGGGGGTAATATATGATGTTCTTCCATATTACTCTATAACAAAAGTACTTTACCCAATCGTCCCAAAACAATATGTACAAGATATGACTCGACTTAGCAACCATATAATCAATTAGACAATTAACTAAGGGTTTAAACATGTAACAATAATGCACTAAGGATGAGTGCATACACGGAAGGCTAAGGCGATTTGGTTGCACATTTGGGGTGGATTGTTAACAAATTCTTCCTTTAAGTAAAATGCTTAAAGTTAGAAACGAAAAGATAGGCTCGGAGGGGTGTACTAGGGGTATCGTGTACTAAAAATGAGTACAACGCAAAGGTGTGGGAGAATTAATTGACTTTTTTAGTCAAGGTAATAGACTTAAATAGTCAGGTAATTATGATACGGGTTTAACACAAGGGTGATCCTAATGCCTCTTATCATGTAGTAAATCCTACTACACGAATGTAGTCTCACTAGTGGTCTCGGGATGCATCACTAACGCAAGTTCTAGAATCTAAGTACTACCGGTACACTTATAAGCACTAATAATTAATGCTTTTCCTAACAAATCTAAAGGCGAACCTCACATATTTGGGTGGAAAAATTTTCTAAGTGGTATGGTTTTTGTGCTAGTCATACAACTCCTATCCATGAGACGCTCATTAAGGCTTAAGCTTCACTCCTAAATGTTGTAAAAAATTTTAAATTTGGCGCTAAAATTTCCCTAACAAGTATTTCTCTTAGTTTTATTACACACCTACTATTGAACAAACAAACTTAAGCGTAATTGTATTCTCTAAAGTATCATCATTTACCCTCCCCTTACACTTAAGCCGAACATTGTCCCCAATGTTCAATAGAAAGATGTGAAAGTAAATAAGGTAAAAGAATGAAAACAAATACTCCCCTGATTCGTTCGGTGTGGATAGTGTGTCAACAAGGTTAGATCTTCTTCCAAGAAAATGAACTTTGAAAGCTTCCCTCTAGAAATATAAATCATCCTCTTGTCCAATGTAACCTGTTAAACCTGAGAAAACATTGAAGACAAACCTCGCATAAAATCGGCGGCAATCTATATATACTAAAATCCTAGAAAACAAATTAAGATATAATGCTTGTGGAATGAATGTTTGCAGATTTCTTGGAGTTTATAAAACTAAAGAATCAACAAAAACTTTAAGACTCCGGTATAAACAAAACTCGCAAAATTTTTCAGAATTTTTGTACCTGACACCGTCAGGTTATAACTCCTGACGCCGTCAGAATGTTCCTGCAAAAATCTCATGTTAAGTTTCCGGAAAATTTCTGGAAAAACTTATGCCTTACTTCCTGGAAAATCCTGCAAAACATCATTATGACTCGATGCAAGCATTTGACTCAAACAATTACTAATACACATGTTCATTTAATATTGTTGTGGTTCATGCTCAATTTCGTTCTTATAAACAAATTTGGGTTTCCCTTACACTTATCTTTTGTGAAATACCTTTTTATGAAGTTAAGACAAACAACAAGGTAAAGCATTTTCACAATTTAGTATGAAACATGATCTACAAACAATAAAAATTAAAGCATGCATACGGAAACAAATAAAATCAAACAAACAATCAATCAAACAAATAAAAAGGGGATTGGGTTGCCTCCCAAGAAGCGTTTGTTTTTGTTCGAGTCACGAGCCTGACTCTACCCTTATTTAACAGAAATAGGGGAGGTTTTCCCTACACTTAGGATTAAGTGTGGGTGATAGTAGCAATACACACCCTTAGGGTGGAAATATGCCACGTGAGGGAAGAGTGGTGGATGAACTATATGCTCAAACGGGTGTGCTTCTTTTATCATAACATTACCTATTTTACTTGGGTCAATGGGTGAGTTGAAGTTTTCTCCTAAAAAGGGATAATCTTCTATCAATTTCGAGAGACTCCTAGTTGGGAATCCATCTTGACCTAATAAACCCGGTTTAAACCCATAATGTTTCTTGTGATCAATCATGAATGGGTGATGTAAGCATGTAAGGTTATTTTCCACTCGTATATTGGATTCCTTTCGACAAGGCTTAGAGTCCACTACCTTTGTCCTAAGACTACCCGGACTATATGGTTTGATGGGTGGATCGGGACCTATTTCAATTCCTAAATTTTCATCCAAGGATGGAAGATTAGGTAACGGTTTTGGTTGAGGCTCTGGTTCATCAAAACTAGGAACTTCCCTAGAACTAAGAGAAAGGTTGTGATTACAAGTATTCAAACCTATTTCATCTAGTTGTGTTTGGTCCAAGGGCTCTACCTCTATTGGGGCTCCTATAGTCTTTTCTACTGCTTTCGGGTAAGTCACGGGTGGTGTGTATTCCTCAAGTGATGATGGGAGTTGTGGGGTACTTTGTAGGTTTGCGTTATTTACCTCATGCTTCCTTATCTCAATATCATCTATATCCTCATCATGTGTTTTAGTAGAATCTAACCCAAACATGTTCCTAAGTGTCTCAAATCCTTCTCTAGCCATTTCAAGTTCTAAGTATGATTCATAAGAATCTTCCTCAATAACTTGATTACAATGTTCAATTTTCCTAAAGGATTCATCATGTGTTCCTTGAGATTCAAAGTCATTGATCATAAAACCTAGGTCTTTTTGCCCAATATGATCATGCTCGGCTAAATCCCCCATAATTGTTTCCTCAAGTTGTGATGTATACAAACCCATCAATTCATTGAACTCATGGTTCACGGTTAAGAGGCTTTCCTCAAATTTTTTTCAAAGGGTCTTACTAAAAGGAATTGATCCTAACAATGATTATTTAATATAGGCCACACATGCGCATAACTCATCAAACCTATCAAACTTTACACCCATCTCTTCTTGTATATATCTAAGATCACTTAAAAATTCATTGGAACAACAAAAAGCAAATCTAACCGAGTAAACTAATTGTTCCTCTATAGTTACTGATCTAAATGGAATTTCATCCGCCAATGGAGACAAATGAAAATGGTTTTACAAACAAAGGGCACAATGAAAAAGATAGACTAAAGAAATCCTATGAAAAATAAAAATAAAAAACTTACTAGAAAGGAATCTAGCATGTAGACCTAATAAAAAGAAATTCTAATCTAGACAATAACTATTCCCCAGGCTGCGGCGCCAAAAACTTGATGCGTGGAATTACACCCTCGCAAAACGTTTTACCTCTCAAGGGATCTTGAGAAGCTTGCAATGCCCACCAGGCAGTATACCTGTTCGTTGTAGTATAGTATAGTGACAAGTACCGGGGGATTGATCGTTCAACTCAGGAATAGTGTTCGCTAGGATTAAAAAGTCTACTAAATTAGGTCTAAAGGTGAGGAATGATTCTTTTTGTATTTTTATATTTTTATAAAAGCAAGTAAAATCTAGGGTTTCGAAGGAATGGGTGGAATTAGTTGCTAGTCAACTAACCCAATTAAATAAAGATGCAATCAAAATAAAATAAATAAACTAAAACTAATTTGTGGTGTAAACAATAATAAGAGAAAATGTGTTTACTTAGATTTCATTACTCCCTAGATATTTTTTACCGGTTGATTAGCTTGTTACAATTGCATGGATGACGGGTTATATTCCTTAATATCAGCCATAGGGCCGTGTACGAAATTCCCTAACTCTATAAACTCCTACTTCACTCCTATGTCGAGCCGACTAAAACTCCTAACATGGGATCACTAGAATTCTCTTATGCATTAAATACAACCATTAAATCGTAGTACACCTCCGATCATGTTTCTTAAGACATTCAAGCAAGTTACCAATTGGAAGTCTGCCAGTTTTCTTAAGCCTAACATCGATTACAATCATCCACAACAATTATAAACAAACCATCAACCAATAATCAACATCTAGATTTCATTACATCTAAGCAAACACAAGAAAAACCTAGCCTAGCATGTTAAAAAGAAGAAAAGCATAAGATAGAATCACACAATACATAGACATATTGTAAGATTATTGGAAAACTTATCTTCAATTGAAGATGGAAGGAACAAGGGTTGAAACCCTTATTATTACAGAAAATTCGTGTAGGGTTTTCACAAAGAAGCTCTCAAAAAGTTCCACCCTTAATGAATGAAAATTAGAAAACTATATATAGATTTTACACCTTGATGGCGTCATGTTATAGCTTGTGATGCCGTCAACTCGCCGCCAAGATAAAATTCGTATTGCCTAGATCCACTTCTGACGCTGTCATGTGTAATTTTACTCTGGGCCGTCACATGTATTTTGACCCTGATGGCCTTGGTGACGTCGTCAGGCCAAATTGCCTTGAAAATGTTCTGGGCCGTCATGTGTATTGTAAGGAATTATTGAAGTCAGAATTTATACTGCTGACGGATACGGCTGACAGGTTCCTGCGGAAGCTTAGAGTTGTTTCTGCTGATGACTGGTTCCTGCGGACGCATAGAGATCCTGCGGATATAGTTAATCCGTGGATAGAAATTGTTTATTTTAGGACAAGATATGTAGAATATCTTTTATTGCTTTAATGTTATTCGTTTCTTGTAAGAAAGGTTAGGGTTTCCACTAGTATATAAGGAACCCTAGGTCATTGTATTATGTACGAGTTTCATAACATTGTTAGTTAAAGAATATTGATCTATAGAGGATCAAGTTTAGTATACAGTTTGTTTTTATATTCCACAATAACTACAAGCTCACAAAGATTATCTATTTAGTCTTACTAGTGATTACATTAGTAGGCTAACGATCTATTGGCTCGAGATCTATCAAGGATTAGATCCCTACATGTATTTTCCACATACACCTCTTTTGCCAAGCTTGACGCCGTCACTTGCATAGTCTTGACGCCGTCAGGTACTGTTCCCAACAAGGATTTTGAGACTTTGTCGTTTTCTTCACTAAATTGCTCCAAAAACGTCCAAAATGCTTCCTTTTGTAAATTTCCTCTCAAAAGTACCTAAAAAGACAAAAGGAACGATTTAGGGCAATAATTGATCAAATAATTACGAATTCGGGCTTAAATGACCCCCCAAAAGTGGTACACTTTTCGCTTTATCAGGCATAGGGGGTTTTTGCATGCTCGATAGCTTTATCTTGGGGTTATTGTTCTTGGTTAAATATGACCCGTTCATCTTCCTTATGTTGTTTCCTGTAATGTTGAATGAATTATAGTTCATGAAAATGAAATTGTCTAACATACTCGAGTTGATATGCTTGATTGTTTTCGAGAACTGCATCATCTCTTGCTCTTATGTTTACAGACGAAATACTCAGTTACAAATGTGATTGATATTTCGTAAAGAATATTGATCGTGTGGTATGCAACAACATGTTTAGAGAAGCATTATAGGTTCACGTGTTAAATTAATAATTATGTTTATATTTGCAACAATAAAAACAGTGAAAAAAGAAATCAGATCTAGATTTGAATTAAAACGTATTACATAGATGTTCTTAAAACATACTAATACAACCATATCATAGATAGAAAATCTATAGATTTGAAATTCATAGATGTTCTTAAAGCATATTACATAAACATAGTTAAAACTAATATTAATACAACCATAGCATAGATATAATAACTCTCATGGTTTTTTGATGCATTACTCCATGAGCTGGACGATATAGTTGTTAATCGATGTCCACATGTGGCGTGCCTCTTCCTTAAATACGTGTAGTTCCTCACGACCCTGAAATGAATTTTTGCAACGTTGTCAGTTAGATGTGTGTGGTTATTGCATTGGTCGAAGTGGTGGTTCAGGGTCAGCTGGGTGATCCCATACTTGAGAGTCTTCTACTTTCAATGGGTAATGGACCGCAAGGTGGTGACTATTTGTTGCTGACTTTCTGGATTGTGCATCCATGGTTAGCTTACAGTTTGAATAAGTTTGGTGAACCAGGTTGATGATATGAGATGGGTAGGTTTGTGTGAAATTGTGAGAAGTATATAAGTTGATAAAATGGGTAGTGAAGTAAATAAATTGATGAGATGGGTAGGTTTGTGTGATCTTGTGTTATTTCGAAGTCAAACGGGTGTATTCAAACTTGACTGACACTCTATTTGCCTACACAAAAGGTGCCATGAGTTATATTCTAAGTAGGTTAGAAAGAGTGTATGTTATGCTTGAAGTAAATTCTCCTACCAACTAGTATAGTGAAGTAAATTATCCTTCCAACTTGTCTTTCAACATAGATATTGCACACCCTTCAACTAAAAAAATAAAGAGAAACAATATGGCTGGTAATGACACATACATAGGGGTGTTGGATGACATAAGCAAATCAACTAAAATGACATGCATTGGCTGTTATTTGGAAGATAAAAATATGGCTGGTTTAACTTTTGATTCAAGGCTACCTATAGGAGAAAGTATGTGGTATTCCTGTTAGAGGCCTGCTTATAGAGGCAGAGGTATTGTTGCAGCTGGTGGAGGTGGTGGTGTAGTGATTATAAATGGTCGTGTTATAGGCTTAGGTGTTAAAAGTGGAAACATAACTAGAAGGGGTAGTGCAGTGGGTAGTGGAGATGGAAGTGGGACAAGAGCACTGCCTAAAGATCGGGAAGAAGAATGTATTGAAATAGACGATTATAGATCTCCCCAACCTAGTGAGAGTTGTGAAGAAGAAGAAGAAAGTGAAGGAGCAAGTCAAGCAAAAAGAAGCCAAGAAAGTTCATTCAAAATAACCAAGAAGACCACGTGTAGGTTCAATCCATGATTATTTAATGGTTGTTGGATTTTGATGAATGTGTGTTACTATTTTTGATGGTTTTGAGATAAATAAAATGCTTATTCTATGGTTATCATTTATCTATAAAATTTTCATACAACCAACAAGTATGCAAACAATATGATATGCAAAGAATAGGGAAAATAAGAAATTTAACCAAACCAAGTTGCATTACTAATATGATACAAAAGATAAAGAACTGTTACAGCAACAACCATCCAAATACATAATTATTTAAAAACAACCTAATACAATCATATCAGAAGTTAGGAGGAAAGGTTTCATTGTTTTTTTGACTTGTTCCTTCATGAGCTCCACGAGATAGTTGTGAATGCTTGTCCACATGAAGCGTGCCTCTTCCTAAAACACACGTATTTTCTCACGAAGCTGAAATGTATTTTGACATCACTGACAATGAGAGAAATGTGGTTCTTGCATTGGTCAAAGTAGTGGTTCAAGGAGACGGGTGTGATACCAGAGAGGAGCCTTCTACGGTTCTTTTAATACCATAAGGATGTGTTTGTGATTATGTGGATTGGGCATAAGGGTGTGTTTTTGAGTTTGAGGATTGTGTATCTATGGTGACTGAATTTGATGAGCAAGGTCTATGAGATGAGAGGTGTGGATGTAAGTATGGTGTGATGAATATAAAGGGAGAGACCTTTGACTAGTCAATGGGCAGGTTTGTGATTCGTGTGTGACAAGTTAATGATGCCATTATAAAGTTGCTAAGTGAATGGATAGGTTTTGGTATATGTTGAATTTTAAAAGTCAAAACGGGTAAATACAAACAACCCATATACTACATATTCAAACAGAAGCAAAATGAGTAACAAAACTATTTTTGTAATGTTTTTGGAATTAACATTGTGTTCATTTGTGTTATTACATGAGTATTTGGTATGTGTTGATTTTTAAAAGTAAAAATGGATAAATCTAAACACCCATATATACATACTGGATATTCAAACATAAGCAAAATGAGTAACAAAACTGTTTTTGTAATGTTTTTGGAATGAGCATAGTGCTCATTTTGTGATCACACGAGTACTTGATATCTGTTGACTTTTAAAAGTCAAAATAGAGCAATCCAAACATCCTCTAAACTGCATATGCAAATGCACATGCAAAATGTAAATACTACATACTGCAAAATGCAAATTACTAATTAAAATAGACCAGTTAAATTAAGAATATACAAGGAAAAGGATGTCTTAAAAGGTTAAATATCCAACTACATAAACATGTCTTAAATATTCAATTACATAAACAAAAGGACATGACAAAACAAGGACGATTATCCTGAATTAGTTTCTCTTTTTGGAATGCAATGAATAATACTTATAACCTATTTTGGGAGTTGGTTCTTTCAACTTTGCTCTTAGGCGAAGGACGCAACCGGTTACACGTAGAGGCCTTACCTTCTTCTACTTACTAGTACCCTCATCAGGCCTTATGATACGTGGAAATCGCACCAGGCTTTACCTCTCGAGGGATCTCGAGAAGCTTACAACCCCCACCAGGCGGTGTACCTGATCGTTGTAGTATAGTATAGTGACAAGTACCGGGGGATTGATCGTTCAACACAGGAATAGTGACGCTAAGATTAGAAAGCCTAAAAACTAGGTCTAGAGGTGAGGGATGATTCTTTTTGTATTTTTATATTTTATAAAAGCAATTAAAATCTCGGGTTTTGGAAGAGTGCGCGGAATTAGTTGCTAGCCAACTAACCCAAATAACTAAAGATGCAATCAAAATAAAATAACAAAAATGAAAATAAAGCTAATTATACTAGTAGTGTAAACAATGATGGGGAAAGTTGTGTTTACTTAGGTTTCATTACTCCCTAGATATCTTTTACAGGTTGATAGCTTGTTACAATTGCATGGATGACGGGTCATATTCCTTAATACTAGTCGTAGGGCCGTGTACAATATTCCCTAACTCTATAGGATCCTACTTCACTCCTATGTCGAGCCGTTAGAAGCTCCTAACATGGGATCATTAGAATTCTCCTACGCATTAAATACACACCTCCGATCATGTTTCTTAAGACGTTCAAGCAAGTTACCAATGGAAGTCTGCCAGTTTTCTTAATCCTAACATCGACTACACTCATCCGTAACAACTATAAACAAACAATCAACCCATAATTAGCATCTAGGTTTCACTACATCTAAGCAAACACAAAAGAAATCTAGCTTAGCATGTTAAATTGAAGACAAGCGTAAGATATATTCAAACAACACATAGACATATTGATTGAATTGAAAGAGTACTTATCTCAAATTGAACATGAAAGTTTCAAAGGGTTGAAACCCTTGAAAAAGCTGTAAAAATCGGCCTAGGGTTCTTCCCTCAAAGTTGCACACTAATTAATGAAAATCGGAAAACTATATATTGATTTTACAGGGTGACGACGTCATGTATTGAGTTGTGACGCCGTCAACTCGCCGCCATAATAGAAATCGTATTGCCTAGATCCACTTGTGACACCGTCATGTGTAAAATTGTTCTGGGCCATCACTAATACTTGGACCATGGCGGCCTTGTGTGACGCCGTCATCTCCTATGTACAAAACTCTCTGAATCGTCACGTGTATTGTCCACATCCACCTCTTTTGTAACTCTTGACGCCGTCATGTAGAAGATCTTGACGCCGCCAGGTACTGTTCCCAGCAAGGAAAATTAAGACTCTGCCGTTTTCTTCACTTTTATGCTCCAAAAACGTTCAAAATGCTTCATTTTCCAGATTTCACTCCAAAAGTACCTAAAATGACAAAAGGAACGATTTAGGGCAATATTTGATCAAATAAATTCGAATTCGGGCTTAAATGACCCCTTAAAAGTGGTTTACTTTTTGCCTAATCAAATTCCCTTACAATTGAGATTTGCTTGTCCTCAAGCAAATGCGCTTTTATTCTAATCAAAATACAAGTTAGGGGTCATTTAACACTAGCATAAAAGTAATTACAACAAATAATCGTTCCACTAAAGACCAAAGACAAGCACGGAGGTCATACACTAGCACCTCACAAATAGTGTTTAGATACTCACATCTCTCGGGTGTAATAAAGTATATATCACAATAAGGAAATGGAAAACATCTCTCACTACCTGTCATAGCAAAATAGATTACCATAGGCTTGGGAAAGGATCAGACCTCCACCACTTGGCATAAGCACCTAGGATAAACTATCAAAGAGTCTTTCAAAGGGTTATAATGTTAGGTGTAGGGATATGGAATACACAGTTTTGTTGGATAAAGGCAATATATACTGGTGGCGAGTTAATCATCTTGGTTAATTACATGTACAATATGGCGTGCTAAGCCAAGACTAGACTCGACTTAAGCTAATGAATCAAAAATAACAAAAACATAAAACAAACATAGAATGAAACGGGATGGTAGTCCGTATGTTTTTTCTCTCTTTTTTTTCTATTTTTTTTCTTTTTCATATTTTTTTTGATTTTTTTATACACTCTTGCCCTACCATCAAAAATAATACATCATAGGGAATGTACATTCCCCTTACACTTGAATTTTTACTTACTTTACAATATACTAATCTAATGACTCGAATCAAGATAATCAAAACACTTGGAGTACTTTTTAAGATTAATGCACATATGGGGGGGGGGGGGTAATATATGATGTTCTTCCCCATTACTCCATAACACAAGTACTTTACCCATGAGTCCCAATCGTTTCAAAACAATATGTACAAGGTATGACTCGACTTAGCAACCATGTAATCAATTAGATAATTAACTAAGGGTTTAAACATGTAACAATAATGCACTAAAGATGAGTGCATACATGGAAGGCTAAGGCGATTTGGTTGCACATTTGGGTGGGTTGTAACAAATTATTCCTTTAAGTAACATGCTTAAAGTTAGAAACGAAAAGATAGGCTCGGAGGGGTGTACTACGGGTTTCGTGTACTAAAAATGAGTACAACGCTAAGGTGTGGAAAAAATTAGTTGACTTTACTAGCCAAGTAATATGACTTAAATGGTCAAGTAAATATGATACGGGTTTAAACATATGGGTGATCCTAATGCCTCTTATCATGTAGTAAATCCTACCACACGAATGTAGTCTCACTAGCGGTCTCGGGATGCATCACTAACGCAAGTTCTAGAATCTAAATGCTACCGGTACACTCATAAGCATTAATAATGAATGCTTTTCCTATCAAATCTAAAGGCGAACCTCACATATTTGGGTGGAAAATTTTTCTGAATAGTACGGTTTTGTGCTAGTCATACAACTCCTATCCATGAGACGCTTGCTAAGGCTAAAGTTTCACTCCTAAATGTTGTAAAAAATTTTAAATTTGGCGCTAAAATTACACTAACAAGTATTTCTCTTAGTTTTATTACACACCTACCATCAAACAAACAAACTCAAGTGCAATTGTATCCTATAAGGTATCATAATTTACCTTCCCCTTACACTTAGGATGGACATTGTCCCCAATGTTCAATTAAAGAATAAAAGTGAAATAGGTAAAAGAATGAAAGCAAATACTCCCCTGATTCGTTCGGTGTGGATAGTGTGGTAACAAGGTTAGATCTTCCTCCAAGAAAATGAACATTCAAAGCTTCCCTTCCAGAAAAATAAATCATCTTCTTGTCATACATAACCTGTTAAACCTGAGAAAACAAACAAGGCAACCTCGCGTAAAATCGGTGGCAATCTATATATACTAACAAATCCTAGAAAGCAAATTAAGATATAATGCTTGTGGAATGAATGTTTGCAGATTTCCTGGAGTTTATAAAACTAAAGAATTAACAAAAAATTTAAGACTCCGTTAGAAAAATAAAACTCGTAAAATTTCCAGAATTTTACACATGAAGCCGTCTGGAGTTAACTCCTGACGCCGTCAGAAGTGACCTGCAGAAATCTTTACGTTAAGTTTTCGGAAAATTTATGGAAAAACTTATGTCCTACTTCCTGCAAAACATCATTATGGATACAAGCATTTAACTCTAACAAATACTAATAGACATGTTCATTTAATATTGTGGAGAATCAAGATCAATTTCGTTCTTAAAAACAAATTTGGGGTTTCCCCTTACACTTAGCCTTTGCAAAATACCTTTATATGAAGTTAAGACAAAGTTAAACAACAAAATAAAGCATTTTCACAATTTTAGTTTGAAACATGATCTACCAACAATAAAAATAAAACATGCATATGGAAGCAAATAACAATCAAACAAATAAAAATCACACAAAACATGGGTTGCCTCTTAAGAAGCGCTTTTCTTTATTTACGAGTCTTGTAGCTAGACCCAAGGTCATGGGCTACCGTGTGTTGCTTATGCTCACATACCCTAGGGTGAGCCATCTAATAGTCGCCTCATCTTTCTTATAGTCATCACTTAGCTCTAAACATCCACGATAATACCTTTTATTCTTTTCATGAGGATATTTAAGCCCTTTTCTTTTATCATTCTCACTTAGCATTTCTAGGGGTGGATACCTACTACATTTCTCCATAGAAAAATCCTTGAACCTAGGGTGTGCACGGGGCATTTGGTAAACAAAATCTTCATCCCCATTCGAGAATGTAATTAACCCTTCCATAAGTTTTTCATCATGGTTGGTTAACCTTTTGAAGGGTTTCCAAACACAACTTGGGTTAACTTACTATCGATAAATTCTCCTAGATTCTCCATAACCATGAACTCAACAAGATAAACAAAGCTTCCTACAAACACATGCACTAACATTGCCCTAGCAATAATATTATCTCCTTTGTATTCTAACTCATCTACCATAATTTTATTATATTCACTACGCGAGATTATGTTCATTGGTAGAGATGAGTTAAGGTAGGCATCAAAGCTCTTAAATCCAATTTTACAAGGAAATTGTATATTAAATGGGTTATCATTCTCAATCCTTGTTCTAGGGTCGACATACCTAAGAGGGTCCACTTCATCATCCATCCTATCCTCATTAATTACGTCACCATCATCTAGGTCCTCATCGGAGTCCGAATAGTAAAAAGGACTAGCCCTATGGTCATCATCATGGTCAGACTCCTCCATCTCAGAGTTATTGTCAAAGTGATGGTTAGGTGGGTTCTCATTTTCCACTAAAGGGATTGGGGCGGGCATTTGGAAAATCCTACGACGAAAAACACGAATAACAGGAATCAAACGATCAATGCTATTGTTATCCATCGAGATAGTTTACGAACAAAGGAAACAAAGAAATAAGATAGACTAAAGAAAACCTAGAAATAAAAATAAAATCTTACTAGAAAGGAATCTAGCAAGTAAACCTAATAAAAAGAAATCCTAACCTAGACAATAACTATTCCCAGAGCTACGGCGCCAAAAACTTGATACGTGGGAATCGCACCAGGCTTTACCTCTCGAGAAGCTTAAAACCCCCACCAGGCAGTGTACCTGATCGTTGTAGTATAGTATAGTGACAAGTACCTGGGGATTGATCGTTCAACTCAGGAATAGTGTCGCTAGGATTAGAAAGCCTAAAAACTAGGTCTAGAGGTGAGGGATGATTCTTTTTGTATTTTTATATTTTATAAAATCAATTAAAATCTCGGGTTTTGGAAGAGTGGGCGGAATTAGTTGCTAGCCAACTAACCTAAATAACTAAAGATGATTTCAAAATAAAATAACAAAAATGAAAATAAAGCTAATTATACTAGTGGTGTAAACAATGATGGGGAAAGTTGTGTTTACTTTGGTTTCATTACGCCCTAGATATCTTTTACTGGTTGATAGCTTGTTACAATTGCATGGATGACGGGTCATATTCCTTAATACTAGTCGTAGGGTCGTGTACAATATTCCCTAACTCTATAGGATCCTACTTCACTCCTATGTCGAGCCGTTAGAAGCTCCTAACATGGGATCATTAGAATTCTCCTACGCATTAAATACAACCAAATATCGTAGTACACCTCCGATCATGTTTCTTAAGATGTTCAAGCAAGTTACCAATGGAAGTCTGCCAGTTTTCTTAAGCCTAACATCGAATACAATCATCCGTAACAACTATAAACAAACAATCAACCCATAATTAACATCTAGGTTTCACTACATCTAAGCAAACACAAAAGAAATCTAGCCTAGCATGTTAAATTGAAGACAAGCGTAAGATATATTCAAACAACACATAGACATATTGATTGAATTGAAAGAGTACTTATCTCAAATTGAACATGAAAGTTTCAAAGGGTTGAAACCCTTGAAAAAGCTGTAAAAATCGGCCTAGGGTTTTTCCCTCAAAGTTGCACACTAATGAATGAAATTTGGAAAACTATATATAGATTTTACAGGGTGACGGCGTCATGTATTGAGTTGTGACGCCGTCAACTCGCCGCCATAATAGAAATCGTATTACCTAGATCCACTTGTGACGCCGTCATGTGTAAAATTGTTCTGGGCCGTCACTAATACTTGGACTATGACGGCCTTGGGTGACGCCGTCATCTCCAATGTACAAAACTCTCTGGATCGTCACATGTATTGTCCACATCCACCTCTTTTGTAACTCTTGACGTCGTCATGTAGAAGATCTTGACGCCGTCAGGTACTGTTCCCAGCAAGGAAAATTAAGACTTTGCCGTTTTTTTCACTTTTATGCTCCAAAAACGTCCAAAATGCTTCCTTTTTCAGACTTCACTCCAAAAGTATCTGAAATGACAAAAGGAACGATTTAGAGCAATATTTAATCAAATAAATTTGAATTCGGGCTTAAATGACCCCTTAAAAGTGGCTCACTTTTAGCCTCATCACCTTGCGTTCCTCTGTTTACAATCAGCTTGCTTCCTCTGCTTATTAGTACCCTCAGCTACCCAACCCTTCCTATGATTACTTGTACCATCATCTAATGACACTGATATAGTGTCTTTCAAATCAGTCCTGAAATTACCAAAGGACACAATATCACCATCTGATGACACAGAAAGAGTGTCATTGACTCCTCCCAAACCAACCAGTCAACCGGGTGCAGTTGATAGGCCCACCTAGGAGAAAAAGTCAATTGTTTTTAAATCCGTGGAAGTACAGGGAAATCCCCGGGTCGTTAAGTCCCAACGAGATTGAAATTGTATTTTGAACGTTTTTGGGGATAAGTGGCACTGAGGACAGTAACCAAGATGATTGGGAATTGATTATGCTAGTGATTATTTGGTTTTTGAACAACTTGGAATGATATTTAACAATAACAGATATTCAGTTATAATCACAGAAATGCAACTTGGAAATCAGATTACAGACAGAGAAAAGTAGGATTAAACAATTTACAACTACAGGGGGTGCAAGTGAAACTTTTTCAAACTTAAAAATAAAAAGAAAATTTAAAATGAAAATGAAATTATTTATTTGATTATTTTAATATTTAAATACTAATTAATTTATTAAAACTATTTAAAAAGTAATTTAAATCTAATTTAAATCAAACTAAAAATGGTAAAGACTACAAATTAAACTAAAAACTTGCAAAAGTATTTTCTAAACCTCTAAATGAACTTGAAGAAAGTATAAAAATTAAAAATAAATGTTTTTGTCTTTTTGTGGGTTTTCTTTTAATTACTTACTAATTATATTAATTAAACTATTTAAACTATTTTAAATTACTAATAATACTAAAATGACTTAGAAAATTATAGAAAAATTTATAAAACTAACACAGGAATCCTAAAAAATTATAAAAAGTTTCTAAAAATTATATTTAGACTATTTTACTAATTAATTGCTTAATTATTAATTTAAATCTAGTTTAACTAAATTAAATAAGAAAATTAGAAAATGAACAGTAGAATTTAAGAAACTATTTTCTAAAAATCTTAAATAATTTATAGAACCTAGGAAAAATATAAAAACCTACTGTTGTTAATTAAAATTTAAGAAAACTATTTAATTACTAATATTACCTAATTAATTAATTAAACTATTTTTAATTCTAATAATTATTAAACTAAAAGAGAAAAATCTAAGAAAATTATTGAAAATACTTTAAGGTGACAGAAAATTAAGAAAATTATAAAAATGACGGATTTCTTAGTAATAAGTTAAAAAGAAAAATTAAAAAGATAGAATCCATTAAATAGAAGCTATCACTAATTTTAAATTTGGTTTTTTGTTGGATTTTCTTTTTGAAAGATGAAAACAAGTTAAAAATAAGAACTTTTTACAAAGACACTTTTTGAATAGCTTAAAAATAAGCTATGTGCACCCCCTTTTCCTTAACAGTTGGCTTATAAGCTTATTAGGACTTATGCCCTATTTGAAAAAGCTAGGAAATGACAAGCACAGCATGCATAGATGATTACAAGCTTGAAATAAGACAAATGGATCAATTAAGCACTCTGGAAAAGCTATTTACCCCAAATAAGCACTTAAGCATTCACAAGGCCTGAACAGGCCAATCCCAAGGATATTGGACCTCTGTGGGGTCCACAAATAAGCTCAGGGGTCCAAAATGAAAGTTGAAACTTGAAAAGGGACTGGGTGGCTACAAAATAAGCCAATAAGCTAGACCTATGGCTTTTTATTAAGCACTGGGTGAGACTTGGAAGTTGGGGTCAAATACTGAGTACTCAGTGTAGGCTCAGGTATTGGTCAAACTTACAAGGACTTGCAGCCCTATCAAATAATCTCAAAACCTCAAAATAAGCACTGAACTATCAAAATGGGTTGCTTGGCTTTCCAAAAACCAATAAGCTAAGGGTGGGTCCCACTGGTTGAGCCACAAATCAACTAGGAAAATGGGTGAAAAACCTGTACACAGGGCATATGCTTGCCCTGCAGGTCAAAAGAAGCTCTTGCACAAGCTTATAGAAAAATCTTAAAAATAAGCTGATTATGGGATCTTGTAGACTAGGTGACAATCTTTAACTTCTGAAAATATCAAAGTCTCAAACCAAACACAAAAATCACAAATATTCTTCCAAGATTTGGTTTTCTGAAACAAGGTCACTTTTGACTTTTTGAAATGGTAAGCTTAAGTTGACTTTAATGAACTTTGATCCTAATCTACTGATTGAGAATGATTAATTAAGCTAAGGTAAGACTAATTTAAGCTACACCACTCATAAGTGAATGGAAATGGGGCATAAGCCACACTAAATCCAACACAGAGGGTTATATAGGCCTATTGATGTTTGATTTTGACTTTTTTCTGAATAAGGCCTGGTTATTATGATTGTTCTGAGCTATTATGGTCCTAAGTGACTTATATAAACAAAGAACAACAACAATTATGCACTATAACATCCAGGATCACACTAATCCAAACACACCTAAAGGTTTGACTGTTTTGTGATTTGTGAAGCAAATGCTTATAAGAGCTTATGAAACAGACCTAGGTTGACTTAATATGATCTAATAAGCTTGAAAGAACACTGAATAACAAGATTTAACCACCAATTACCAAGATCACTACTAATGCTATTTTAACTGTTTTACTAGGATAATGAACAACTATGAATATTAACTAACAAGCTACTAATTTTATGCAGTAATATAACTAATTAACACTAAACAAACACAGAAAAGCTAAATGAGCAATGAAATAAGCAATGCTACAGTAGAATACCCAGAAATGAGTTTAAGACCTTACAATGTGCATTCCTGCTAACACCATGAACCAAGAACCATAGAACCAATCCTAACACTCCCCATGGAGTACTAACCCACAACCATCCAGGATTTACTGTGCTCTAATTGCTATCACCATGAAACCTGCAAACTTTGACCAATGTTGACTTTTTTTGTGTTTTTGAATTTTTTATTACTAAGCAGTATTTTAAGCTTTCTAAAAGCTTTATTAAGCTTCCTTGGAGCTTATATGAGCCTAAGAGTTCTTATCCTTACATATAAGTCAAAACAGAGCTTATTACTAATTTTTGAAAAAGCAAAAATTGCATAAACCAAATGATATACTAAAACTTGTAATATATTGCTTGAAAAATTTGAGATTACAACTGAATTGACCAATACAATGCTTAAAAGCTTTTAATTAAACTAGAATAACAAGGTACAACTATTACGACTACAATTAAGCTAAAAATTGAACTAACTACTTCCTTCATACTTCTCTTCTATTTATAGCTGAAGTTTAGGGTTCCCTGGACCCTTGTGATCATTTCCCACTTCAATCCTGAGCCATAGGATCACTGAGATGCTTCCATTAGCTGCCACGTGTTTTTGGCACCAAAATACTCTTTGCAAATTGCTCTGATAACTTTAAGGGGTGGGGGTGCATTTATTGTGGAGGTGATGGTAGGTGAAGGTGGGTTGGGCGGTGGAGAAGTGATAGGCAAGTGGGGATGGGGGGGGGGGGATGAATACCAGGGTGGTATTGTGAGTGGTATTGGGTGAGGAGGGAAAAGGTGGGGGTGTTTGTTTGACCGGTTTGACTCAGGGTCAAGTGTTTGACCATGGTGATATATCAAAGGGGGTTTTGGTGGGCTTTGGTAAATTGGGCCAGGGAAATAAGGTGGGTGGGCTGGGTGTGTTGGATTGGGTTTGGTGTTTGGGATTTAATATTATTAAGGGTCCGGTTTGGTTTAAGGTAAAAACAAGGACCAATTGTGTAATTTTCTGAAAGTTTAGGGACTAGAATTGGCATTCTTCCAAAGTATTCCATGGGGATAAAACTTGCCAATCTTGTATAATACACGGACCATTGATGATTTTTCCATTATTAAATTTCCAGGGACTATTTCTGTCAACTTTCCAAACTTCAGGGACCAAATCTGTAATTTCACCAAACTTTGCAACCAAGGACCATTCCTGCCATAAATGAGAAGTAAAAGGACAAATTTTATTTTTCTCAAAGTTTTAATATCCCCGGGACCATTTTTGTCAATTTTCAAAGTTCAGGGACTAAACTTGCAATTTTGTGAAACTTTGTACCAAAGGACTAAGTATTTCATTTTGTGATTTAAAAGGACCTTTGGTGACATTTTCAAGTTTTTAGAATAACCAGGGACTAGATTTGACAACTTTTGAAAGATGAAGGACTGAAACTGCCAATTATGCAAACTTTGTTCATTTTTCATCTGTTTTTGATTATTATGCATCTGAAACATATAAAACACATTCATGGGATATTTTCATTATTATGATGCATATTTGAGTGTTTTTAGATATTTTGGCAGCTCAGATTAGGTAAAAATGATGAGTATTTACACACTCATCAATCCCCACACTAAAACATTGCAAGTCCCTAGCAATATTTTGAGAAAAACTTAATGGATTTGAAACTCTTTACCATAAGTCATTATTTCTGGAGTAGCCAAATGTATCAGTTCAAGTAAGAACTATGGTCCACCTGATAACCATGTGATTTTGAGCAAACCACCAGCTGTCAACGGATTTTATTTGTCCTTACCAAAAGCCATTTGCTTCTGGACTAGCCAACTCTTGATGGAATAGTCAACATCTTGGCGAGCTGATTACCAGTTATGGTTTTTCCACTACCTTTACCACAAGCCATAATCTTGCGGGCTAGCCAACTCATTCACTTTTTTGGATATGGCGAGTTGAGATACCATACAATTTTGGGTAAATTGCAAGCCGTAAACGGATTTGATATATCTTTACCAAGAGCCGTTTGCTCCAGGATTAGCCGATCCTTTTGTCGTTTAGACATGGCGGACTGATAACCACAAAATATTTTGAAATAAAGTGAAAAAATTTTTTGAAAATTTTGGGCCAAAAACGGGGGTACTAGAGGATATAATGTGATAAAATTCGCTAAAATTCCCCCCCCCCCCACCACACTTAGAATTAAATATTGTCCTCAATATTCAAAGTCCCGGCTATTATGCCGACTCTTTAAACATAAAAAGATAATATTATAAGCTAACTGTGGAAATATCATTTTTCATTTTTCACTCTATTTATATTTACACAATATCACACATTTTTTTTTTTGGAATATATACATTTCAAATAGCTGCAGGGGACGGCCACTCCCCCACACTAGGGTGTTAGAAAGTAGAAAGAAGTCAGAGACATGGGTGAAAACCCATGTTGTTGCTACTATTTTTGTTCATCGAGTCGCTAGCTTGACTCGATCCCCGAATTCATTGGTTCGTGGGGAAAGTTTGGAGATCTGGGACAACCATTTGTGGTACATCCCCTCCAAAGTAGTGCTTTAACCGATGGCCATTCACTTTGAAGTTGGAACCGTCAGGTTGAGATAATTCAACAGTTCCGTATGGAAATACTTTTGTGACAGTGAATGGCCCAGACCAACGTGTTTTAAGCTTTCCTAAGAATATCTTCAATCGTGAATTGAAGAGAAGGACTCTGTCACCGATGTTGAAAACACGGTTTTTAATTTTAGAGTCGTGTATCTTCTTGGTTTTTTCCTTGTAAATCAAAGAATTCTCATAAGCTTGATCACGAAGTTCATTTAATTCATTTAGTTGAACCTTGCGGTGATCACCCGCTGTGTGAAGGTCGAAATTTGCTTGTTTTAAGGTCCAGTAGGCCTTATGTTCTAATTCGATCGGAAGATGACATGCTTTCCCGTACACTAGCTTATATGGAGTACACCCGATGGGTGTTTTGTAAGCAGTGCGGAAAGCCCATAATGCATCATCCAGCTTATCCGACCAAGAGGCACGGTTTTCTCCAACCGTCCTTTCCAGAATTCTCTTAATACCCCGATTCGAGACCTCCACCTGCCTACTTGTTTGTGGGTGGTATACAGTTGAAAGACGGTGAGTTACACCATATTTCAACATCACTTTTGTTCATTGCAGAAGTGTGTGCCACGATCACTGATAATGGTACGAGGAGTCCCGAATCTAGCAAAGAGAGACTTTAGAAATTTGACAACTACTCGGGCATCATTGATGGGTAAAGCTTTTGCTTCCACCCATTTTGACAGATAGTCGACAGCCACGAGTATGTATTTATTCCCTCGTGAAGACGGGAACGGCCCCATAAAATCAATGCCCCACACATCAAATATTTCACAGACTTGGATGGCGTTTTGTGGCATCTCATTCTTTTTGGAAATATTCCCGTGACGCTGGCAAGCCTTACAGGTTTTGATAAGTTCATGGGCGTCTTTGTAGATTGTGGGCCAAAAGAATCCCGAATCAAACACCTTTTTGGTGGTGTAGTTTGGGTTATGATGTCCCCCCGTGGGTCCATCATGACAAGCTTTAAGAATTTCCATGGCTTCTTGGCCATGGACATACCGTCAGATGACTTGATCCGCACATATTTTGAACAAGTAGGGGTCGTCCCAGAAGTAATGTTTTACATCTTTAAAGAATTTTCTTTTCTGTTGGGACGACATCCATTTCACAACGAAATTTCCCGCATGGTAATTTGCATAGTCGGCAAACCATGGGGTAGTGGCATTATCCCTGGTAGAGATTAGATTGAGAGTCTCCAGAGGAAAAGTTTCATTAATTTCTTTTCTCTCGAGAATATCTTGATGAGGATTCTCTAACCGGGACAAGTGATCAGCAACAAGGTTCTCTGCTCCTTTTTTGTCTCGTATGAGTATATCGAATTCCTGAAGGAGCAGGACCCAACGGAGCAGTCTTGGCTTTGCGTCCTGCTTAGTGAACAGGTATTTCAAAGCCGAATGGTCCGTATACACCACGCATTCGGTTAGGATTAAGTAAGAGCTAAATTTCTCAAAGGCATATACCACAGCTAATAATTCTTTTTCTGTGGTGGTATAGTGCGTTTGAGCTTCACTCATGGTCTTACTTGCGTAGTGTATTGGCTGAAAATGTTTTGTTTTGCGTTGCCCCAGAACTGCACCAATAGCGAAGTCGCTAGCATCGCACATAAGTTCGAAGGGTAACTCCCAGTCGGGGGCAACAAGGATCGGTGCCTCGGTGAGCCTTTTCTTTAAAGTAGAAAAAGCTTCGATGCACTCGGGGGAAAAGATGAAAGGAGCTTCCTTTTCAAGAAGATGAGTCAATGGTCGGGCTATTTTGGAGAAATCCTGAATGAATCTCCGATAAAACCCGACCTGGCCAAGGAAACTCCTTATTCCTTTAATAGTGGTGGGATGAGGCAGTTTAGCAATAACATCAATTTTGGCTTTATCGACCTCAATCCCACTTTTTGAAATTTTATGGCCGAGGACAATGCCCTTCTTAACCATAAAATGGCTCTTCTCCCAGTTTAGACAAAGATTAGTGTCTTCACAACGTTGAAGCATCTTTTCTAAATGGGAGAGGCATGAGTCGAAAGAATTCCCGATGACTGAGAAGTCATCCATGAATACCTCCATGGTTTTCCCGATCATGTCGTGGAAAATAGCCATCATGCACCTCTGGAAAGTGCCCGGAGCGTTGCATAACCCAAAAGGCATGCGACGATAGGCAAACGTCCCGTAAGGGCATGTAAAGGTAGTCTTCTCTTGATCCTTAGGATCAATGGGAATCTGGAAGTAACCCGAGAACCCGTCGAGGAAGCAATAATACTCATTCCCCGCTAGTCTCTCGAGCATTTGATCCATAAAGGGCAGAGCAAAATGGTCCTTGCGGGTGGCTTCGTTAAGCTTTCTGTAATCGATACATACTCGCCACCCTATAACCAACCGAGTTGGTATCAACTCGTTATCCTCATTTGTGACAACCGTGATGCCACCATTTTTTGGAACACAATGTATTGGGCTAACCCAAGGACTGTCTGATATAGGGTAAATCAATCCCGCATCGAGAAGTTTGTTAACTTCTTGCTTGATAACTTCGTGGATTTTTGGATTTACCCTTCTTTGATGCTGCACGGCAGGCTTAAAGTCCTCTTCCATTAGGATTTTGTGTGTACAAAAATCCGGGTTAATACCCTTTATGTCTGAGAGTTTCCAAGCAATTGCTTGCTTGTGGGACTTTAAAACCTTAAGCAGCGCGGTTTTCTCCTCATCCTTTAAATCTTTTGCAATAATGACCGGTAACTTATCGTCACCTTCCAAGAATGCATATTCTAGATGAGGAGGCAGGTCCTTAAGTTCGACCTCGGGGAAATCATCATTTTTCTCAACATATTTGACTTCCGCGTTATGAAGTTGTGGAGGTAGAACAGGAATGGGAGAGGGATCTTTGTTCAATAATTTCTCAAGGAGAAAGATATCCCTCTCCAGGTCAATCTCTTGGTTATCAATTCCTTCAGGAACAGAATCACTTTTGAGAAAGGCCTCTAATTCCTCAAGGACGAAATCACTTCCCTCAAACGGAGTGAGGGAAGGAGAAGAATTAGCGATTATGGGGTGAGAGGAGGGAGTGGGATTTCCACTCGGAGAACTATCAGCGAATCCAAGGATTTCCTGAGCATACTCCTCGGATGCAATGTCAATGACATCAATTCGGTTGACCGATTCAGCATCATAATTCGAGGAGTATCTCGAGGTTTGATCAAGGTTGAACGTTATCGCTTCATTGCCAACTCGTAATGTGATTTCCTCATCGAAAACATCAATTAATGCACGACCCGTCCTTAAGAATCCCCTCCCAAGAATGAGAGGAACTCTTGGATCTGCATCGAAATCAACAACGACAAAGTCTGCTGGAAAATGGAACTTTCCCACTCTTACAAATACGTCCTCGGCAATACCGAGGGGACGTGAAATTGAACGGTCTGCAAGCTCGAGAGTCATGCATGTGGGAAGTAGTGCCTGAAGAGAGAGCTTTTTGCAAACTGAGTAAGGCATTAGGTTGATGCTTGCACCAAGATCGGCCAAGGCAAAGCAATCAACCATCCCCGGGAAAATACATGGTATTAGAAATTTCCCGGGGTCTCCTAGCTTCTCGGGAAGCTGTTTCAAGAGAACTGCATAGCAGTTTTCATTGAGTGGAGTTCGTGCCATTTCAAATAGTTTCTCTTTATTTCCCAATAAGTTTTTGATTGTCGATGCAAATTTGGGCCTTAATATAAGGGCATCCGCGAAAGTAATATCAAAGTGTAGCTCTTGGAAAATTTGGAAAAAATTTTCAATCTGATGATTAGTTTTTTCACGGAGCTTCTGATCTTGCAATCGTGAGGGATATGGAATCGATGGTTTTGGGTTGGCTTTTGGGATTTCAACAGGACCTTCGGGAGTTTCAAACACGACTCTTTTAGGGGGAGTCGGGACCGGGACAACTGGAGCAGGGATGTCATTGGTACCTCCGTTATTAGTAGGAAGTACCATATCCATAGTATCCTCAGTATCACATTCCTCTACTTGGACAGGAGAAGTGGTAGAAGGAGTTGTGGGTCCTTTATAAGAAACTCCACTTCTTGTGGTGATCGCCTTTGCATCGCCCCTCGGATTAGCGATCGTGTTGCTAGGTAAAATACCTGAGCCCGAGAGTCGATCATTTAAAGACTTCTTCAATTCAGAGATCTGACTGACCATCATTTTGTTCAATTCATCTTGGGATTTCATAAACTGTTTTAATAACTCATCAGATGATGGTCCAGTTGGAACAATGGCTTGATTTTGATTTGGAAAATTTTGAGCTCGATTGTTCTGGAAATTCCCATGTTGTTGGTTGTTATTACCCTGGAAGTGGTTTTGTTGTTGAAAATTACCCTGATGGTAATTGTTCTGACCTTGATTACGGTTATAATTTCCTTGGTTTTGATTGTTTTGAACCTGGTGTTGACCAGAGTTGAAATTCCCTTGGTTGTTAAAACCTTGGTTCATTCGGTTCTGGTTCTGATTCTGGCTAAAGTTCTGGTTTCTATTTTGACCATTTTGGATCTGGGGTTGATTAAACCCTGGTGGTCCAATGTAGTTATTGGAACGATAGCTCAACAGATTTCGGTCCCCTTGCGGTTGGTAGGAATTACCTCCTGTATTGTAGGAACCTTGGGCTGCGAATACGTTCTCTTGAGTGGAGCCACCGGAGGCTGGGCACTCATGATATGGGTGTGGACCACCACATGTTTCACAACTGATAGTTTTGATCTGCTGATTGTGATTTGCCTGGTGAATTCGGAGAACCGCAGCAGATAAATCATCAAACTTTTTGGTAAGAGCAGCTATTTCATTACTTGCCGGAGTGACTGACTTACATGAGTCATTCCTCTCTACAGAGGAGTCCCAAAAGTTATGATAGGCAGTCATGTTTTCAATTAAGCCATAACACTCTTCAGGGGTCCTTTTCATAAAGGTGCTCCCAGCAGCAGCATTGATGGTGTCACGATGACGAAGTGTCAAACCATTATAAAAGGTATCAATAATGGTGACAAGAAGCATGTTATGATTAGGACACCGATCAATAGCAATTTTGTAGCATTCCCATGCCTCAAATAAGGACTCTTCGGGAAGCTGTCTGAAGTTACTAATATTGTTTCTCAGCTTTGTAACCATGGATGGTGGAAAATATTTAGCCAAGAACTTAGTAACCATCTCATCAAAGGTAGGGATCGAATTCTTAGGAAGTCGATCGAACCAAGCAGTCGCATGATGAGTGAGAGAATAGGGGAATAGGTATAAACGTAGGCCGTCTTCGGTGACGCCATTTTGTTTCATGCTCTGGGTGACGGTTAAAAATTTATCGAGTTGCTTGTTAGCATCGTCACCCGGAAAACCGTGGAACTGACACGAATTCTGGACCTGTTGGATCATGTTGTGTTTTAGTCCAAAATCCGTGGCTCCAATTGTGAGTGGTGCAATGGGTCCACCCCTCCCGTGCATGGTAGGTTGACATAGTTCCTCCATTGTTCGGGTGTCAGGAACTACCTCCTCCTTGGGAGGGATTGGGTGCTCGTCGTCCATTTTTAATGTGTGTTCTTCTTCAACAGTACGTAACTCGGGTACGTTTTTCTGATTTTTTCGCTTTGTTTGTGAACGAGTGCGCATGCACTAAAATCAATTTTCAAAACAAGATCGAGGCGAAACCACAGTGAACTTAAATCCAATAATCACAGGTGAATGGCTTCTTTGAAAAAGGTACACCACCCACAGGGATACAATGGCAAGTTTTTATCTTAAGTTTGGGAACTTATTATGTTCACACCCCCAGTTGGTAGGTGTTCTGCCTTGGTTTGCGGTGGTAATCTTTTATGTAATTATATTCACAGTAAAATGTTTTTGGCTTTTCGTGTATGGGTGAAAAAACTTGGACAATATTTTTGGAACTGATTCGTTAACCGAAATTGTTCCTTTAAGATTACTCGCAGGCTGGCGGGAGGGAATAAATGGATCCCTCTTCAGTTCGCAATTTAATGTAAGAACTTACCTTATACCAACTGTTTCAGGTTGTAATCTTAAAGATAACGAAGTAATTTAACTTCACAGTTTGTTTTGTTGTTTTTGATTTTCTTTTTGGTGTTGCTAACACTTCAGGAAAAGTGTTAATGAACTTTTTCAGTTTTGATTTTGATTTTCACAAAAATTTACAAAGTGGTGATATTTGTACAGGAGGGGTTTTGAAAACCACTAAGCCTAAAACGTTTAAAAATACGCAACAACCTCCCCGGCAGCGGCGCCAAATTTTAACTCCTCCCAAACCATCCAATCAACCGGGTGCAGTTGATAGGCCCACCTGGGAGAGAAAGTCAATTGTTTTTAAATCCGTGGAAGTACAGGGAAATCCCCGGGTCGTTAAGTCCCAACGAGATTGAAATTGTATTTTGAACGTTTTTGGGGATAAGTGGCACTGAGGACAGTAACCAAGATGATTGAGAATTGATTATGCTACTGATTATTTGGTATTTGAACAACTTGGAATGATATTTAACAATAACAGATATTCGGTTATAATCACAGAAATGCAACTTGGAAATCAGATTACAGACAGAGAAAAGTGGGATTAAACAATTTACAACTACAGGGGGTGCAAGTGAAACTTTTTCAAACTTAAAAATAAAAAGAAAATTTAAAATGAAAATGAAATTATTTATTTGATTATTTTAATATTTACATACTAATTAATTAATTAAAACTATTTCAAAAGTAATTTAAATCTAATTTAAATCACACTAAAAATGATAAAGACTACAAATTAAACTAAAACTTGCAAAAGTATTTTCTAAACCTCTAAATGAACTTGAAGAAAGTATAAAAATTAAAAAGAAATGTTTTTGTCTTTTTGTGGGTTTTCTTTTAATTAATTACTAATTATATTAATTAAACTATTTGAACTATTTTAAATTACTAATAATACTAAAATAACTTAGAAAATTATAGAAAAATTTATAAAACTAATTAACCATCACAGGAATCCTAAAAAATTATAAAAAGTTTCTAAAAATTATATTCAGACTATTTTACTAATTATTTGCTTAATTATTAATTTAAATCTAATTTAACTAAATTAAATAAGAAAATTAGAAAATGAACAGTAGAATTTAAGAACGTAGGAAAAATATAAAAACCTACTGTTGTTAATTAAAATTTAAGAAAACTATTTAATTACTAATATTACCTAATTAATTAATTAAACTATTTTTAATTCTAATAATTATTAAATTAAAAGAGAAAAATCTAAGAAAATTATTGAAAATACTTTAAGGTGACAGGAAATTAAGAAAATTATAAAAATAATGGATTGCTTATTTATAAGCTAAAAAGAAAAATTAAAAAGATATAATCTATTAAATAGAAGCTATCACTAATTTTAAATTTGGTTTTTTGTTGGATTTTCTTTTTGACAGATGAAAATAAGTTAAAAATAAGAACTTTTTTCAAAGACACTTTTTGAATAGCTTAAAAATAAGCTATGTGCACTCCTTTTTCCTTAACAGTTGGCTTATAAGCTTATTAGGACTTATGCCTTATTTGAAAAAGCTAGGAAATGACAAGCATAGCATGCACAGATGATTACAAGCTTGAAATAAGACAAATGGATCAATTAAGCACTCTGGAAAAGCTATTTACCACAAATAAGCACTTAAGCATTCACAAGGCCTGAACAGGCCAATTCTAAGGATTTTGGACCTCTGTGGGGTCCACAAATAAGCTCAGGGGTCTAAAATGAAAGTTGAAACTTGAAAAGGGACTGGGTGGCTACAAAATAAACCAATAAGCTAGACCTATGGCTTTTTGTTAAGCACTGGGTGAGACTTGGAAGTTGGGGTCAAATACTGAGTACTCAGTGTAAGCTCAAGTATTGGTCAAACTTACAAGGACTTGCAGCCCTATCAAATAATCTCAAAACCTCAAAATAAGCACTGAACTATCAAAATGGGTTGCTTGGCTTTCCAAAAAGCCAATAAGCTAAGGGTGGGTCCCACTGGTTGAGCCACAAATCAACTAGGAAAATGGGTGAAAAACCTGTGCACAGGGCATATGCTTGCCCTGCAGGTCAAAAGAAGCTCTTGCACAAGCTTATAGAAAAATCTTAAAAATAAGTTGATTATGGGATCTTGTAGACTAGTTGACAATCTTTAACTTCTGAAAATATCAAAGTCTCAAACCAAACGCAAAAATCACAAATATTCTTCCAAGATTTGGTTTTCTGAAACAAGGTCACTTTTGACTTTTTGAAATGGTAAGCTTAAGTTGACTTTAATGAACTTTGATCCTAATCTACTGATTGAGAATGATTAATTAAGCTAAGGTAAGACTAATTTAAGCTACACCACTCATAAGTGAATGGAAATGGGGCATAAGCCACACTAAATCCAACACAAAGGGTTATATAGGCCTATTGATGTTTGATTGTGACTTTTTTCTGAATAAGGCCTGGTTATTATGATTGTTCTGAGCTAATATGGTCCTAAGTGACTTATATAAACAAAGAACAACAACAATTATGCAGTAGAACATCCAGGATCACACTAATCCAAACACACCTTAAGGTTTGACTGTTTTGTGATTTGTGAAGCAAATGCTTATAAGAGCTTATGAAACAGACCTAGGTTGACTTAATATGATCTAATAAGCTTGAAAGAACACTGAATAACAAGATTTAACCACCAATTACCAAGATCACTACTAATGCTATTTTAACTGTTTTACTAGGATAATGAACAACTATGAATATTAACTAACAAGCTACTAATTTTATGCAATAATATAACTAATTAACACTAAACAAACACAGAAAAGCTAAATGAGCAATGAAATAAGCAATGCTACAGTAGAATACCCAGAAATGAGTTTAAGACCTTACAATGTGCATTCCTGCTAACACCATGAACCAAGAACCATAGAACCAATCCTAACACTCCCCATGGAGTACTAACCCACAGCCATCCAGGATTTACTGTGCTCTAATTGCTATCACCATGAAACCTGCAAACTTTGACCAATGTTGACTTTTTTGTGTTTTTAAATTTTTTATTACTAAGCAGTGTTTTATGGTTTCTAAAAGCTTTATTAAGCTTCCTTGGAGCTTATATGAGCCTAAGAGTCCTTATCCTTACATATAAGTCACAACAGAGCTTATTACTAATTTTTGAAAAAGCAAAAATTGCATAAACCAAATGATATACTAAAACTTGTAATATATTGCTTGAAATATTTGAGATTACAACTGAATTGACCAATACAATACTTAAAAGCTTTTAATTAAACTAGAATAACAAGGTACAACTATTACGACTACAATTAAGCTAAAAATTGAACTAACTGCTTCCTTCATACTTCTCTTCTATTTATAGCTGAAGTTTAGGGTTCCCTAGACCCTTGTGATCATTTCCCACTTCAATCTTGAGCCATAGGATCACTGAGATGCTTCCATTAGCTGCCACGTGTTTTTGGCGCCAAAATACTCTTTGCAAATTGCTCTGATAACTTGAAGGGGTGGGGGTACATTTATTGTGGAGGTGATGGTAGGTGAAGGTGGGTTGGGCGGTGGAGAAGTGATAGGCAAGTGGGGATGGGGGGGGGATGAATACCAGGGTGGTATTGTGAGTGGTATTGGGTGAGGAGGGAAAAGGTGGGGGTGTTTGTTTGACCGGTTTGACTCAGGGTCAAGTGTTTGACCATGGTGATATATCAAAGGGGGTTTTGGGTGGGCTTTGGTAAATTGGGCCAGGGAAATAAGGTGGGTGGGCTGGGTGTGTTGGATTGGGTTTGGTGTTTGGGATTTAATATTATTAAGGGTCCGGTTTGGTTTAAGGTAAAAACAAGGACCAATTGTGTAATTTTCTGAAAGTTTAGGGACTAGAATTGGCATTCTTCCAAAGTATTCCATGGGGATAAAACTTGCCAATCTTGTATAATACACGGACCATTGATGATTTTTCCATTATTAAATTTCCAAGGACTATTTCTGTCAACTTTCCAAACTTCAGGGACCAAATCTGTAATTTCACCAAACTTTGCAACCAAGGACCATTCCTGCCATAAATGAGAAGTAAAAGGACAAAATTTATTTTTCTCAAAGTTTTAATATCCTAGGGACCATTTTTGTCAATTTTCAAAGTTCAGGGACTAAACTTGCAATTTTGTGAAACTTTGTACCAAAGGACTAAGTATTTCATTTTGTGATTTAAAAGGACCTTTGGTGACATTTTCAAGTTTTTAGAATAACTAGGGACTAGATTTGAGAACTTTTGAAAGATGGGGGACTGAAATTGCCAATTATGCAAACTTTGTTCATTTTTCATCTGTTTTTGATTATTTTGCATCTGAAACATATAAAACACATTCCTGGGATATTTTCATTATTATGATGCATATTTGAGTGTTTTTAGATGTCTTGGCAGCTCAGATTAGGTAAAAATGATGAGTATTTACACACTCATCAGTCATCATCAGATATACTGATCACTTTGGTTGACTTGCCCTTGGAATTCATAACTGCAAAGATTATACAAAAAAGGCAAACTGTAATACAAGTTGTAATGTTCACTTCTAAGAACAGTATTTAAATCAATAACATCTATAAGGTAAAAAGACATTCCAAACACCTCTTTAAGAGCATGAATATATTTACCTTCTAGCGTTTCTTTCTTTCTGCTGATAAACAGCTGATCAAGAAGATCTACAATCACTTTTGCCTTTCCATTTTCATTTATAAAGATATCAAAAATGAAATAAATAAGACTATTTGCCTTTCTAAACAGCCCTTTAAGAGGTTGAATACTTTTGCTTATCATTTCAGTCCTTGTCCTCATAAATAGCTCATCAAGAAATTCATCTAGATTTTCCACTGTGATGGTTTTGTATGGCCCATATCTTGCTTTCATCTGATCCAATAATTTATCATTGAAGTTATTGCCCATGTTACACCATACTTCTGCAATATCCTCCAAACTTTCAATCACTTTTTGCCAACCTTGTATCTGATATCTGCTAAGATTATTCAATATAGCCAAACTGTAATACAAACTCAAATAATAGTATTTACATTACATCATAAGAGGTTGAAAAAATAACCTTTCAAGATTTTTGCCCTGTATAACACATCTTCAAGTTTTTCAATCTTGTTTTCCATATGAGCACAAGCGCTATCCATATTTTCCTTATCATCTATAATGATAGCTAACAAGACTAGATGTAATCATTTATACAGAATGAAACATGAAACAATACTATACTTGTTAACCATTCACCAAGACTAGATGTGATCACTTAACACAAGCAACTACACACTATTGTTAACCATTCACTTAATGTTCAACAAGACTAGATATAGTCATGGAAAAGAATTTACTTAAAGGCATTACACTAGATAACAAATGATTACCAGTGCATCACCAACAAAAATTACTTGAAGGTACTATGAAACAAAAATTACAAACTCAGTCAATACTACTTTTTGGTATCACTCACAGTCAATACTAGCCTCATTCACAGTCAATACTAGTTGAAGGAAACACTGAACAAGCATTACCAGTGCATCACCAACAAACACTGAACAAGCATATACACACATTGAACAACCACTTTTTGGCATCACTCACAGTCAATACTAGCCCATGAATATTTCTAACCTATGCTACAATTACCAAAATCAAACTAAGCCAATTTTAAACACATAAAGGAACTAAACAACATAAACTTACTAACACCCAATACTCGTTGCATACTTACACTATCAACAGGCTTCCTCTCTTCTGTTGTGGCGTAGGTGTACTCGGATTAGGGGATACATCCGAAGGCGCAAGTAGCGGACTGTATTTTCTAGGCCTCAATCTCCCTCTATTTTTCTTTACTACAACCTAATTCCCGCTTCTAGTATGACCACCATCCATGTTAAAACATTAGGGTTTGTGCAGGCTAAACAAGTAATTAGGGTTTATGTTTGTATGTGTTAGATGAATAGACAATGTGTTTATGTTTGTGTCAGTTGTTAGGTGAAGAAACAGCCCCAAATGAAGCAGTTTGATATGAAAGTTTTATCGTGAATTTTGTCCCTTAGGATTGGAGGGTGAATAAGTCATTTTGCATATTTGCGGGAAAGAAGGCAAACAGGTGAAGTGAAATTATTGAAGAAAATGAGGGTAAATCAGTCATTTCACATGGCCACTAACGGGAAAAGTTAACGATCGTTAGCAAAAAGGGTGAATTTAACGGCTCAAGGGCATTTCTAAAAAAAAAAAAAAAAAAAAACTGCTAGGTACACGGCTTGCAATTTTTCATAAATAGTTATTTCTCATAAAAATGGCAAAGTTTAAGGGCATTTTTTGCAATTTACTCTATTGTAAAGTATAAACTATTAAAAGTTATGAAAATTAACAATTTGCACTTTAATTCATCCTAGCGGTGATAAATTTTCTAAAAGAATTGTTTGGAAGGCCTTTGCAAACTCCAACTTAACAATCAAGACTCGCGAAATTTTCTAATTGAGTAAATTGCATAAATCATCCTTGAACTTTGGTCAAATTGCATGTTTTGTCCCAACCATTACGAAAGTGCAGAAATCGTCTCTGTTGGAAACCTTTGAGCAAAATTTCGTCCCTGGTTGGGACGAAAATTGCATGTTTTATCCTAATCAGGGGCGAAAATTTACTCAAAGGTTCCCACAGGGATGATTTCTACACTTTCAAAATGGTTGGGATGAAACATGCAATTTGACCAAAGTTCAAGGACGATTTATGCAATTACCTCTTTCTAATATGTGGAAAGCTCTTCTGTTATGAAACAAATTACTATTTCTTAAAGAATCTAAGGAATGTTAACAACACTGCTCTGCTAGAATGTGTTAGAGCATACGGTACCATCACCAAATGAGGACTCGTTAAAGGCTTGTTAACCATACCGCCCCTGGTTAAGCTCTCGTTAAAATGCAAGGTTAAACCTTTAACCTTACGTTAAAGGCAATGTGTAATTAAAAAAAATCACTTTACCCCCCCTCAACTATTAAATAGCCGTTGCAATTTATTGAAAAAAAAAGTCATTTTACCCCTCAACTATAATTCAAATTCAAATTCAAATTGCGGGCGGGATTTATTTAAAATTCAAATTCAAATTATGGGCGGGATTTATTTATAATTCAAATTCAAATTTCAATGGGCGGGATTTATTCAAGATTCAATTTCAAAGTTGAAAATATGCCTATATATACACATTGTCCATTCACAGACTTCACACACACACACACACACACACACACACACATTCAAAATCAAAATTCAATATCAAAATTCATACTCAATGTCTCGCAGAGACTTTTCCTAACAATTCTCAATTTACCGTGACTTCTCCCTATAATTCCCAAGTCACCGTGACTTCTCTCTACAATTCTCAAATGAACATGACTTCTCCCAGCAATTCCCAAGCTCCAACCTGATTCCAAATGAACCGGTGAACACTGGAAGACATATTTCCGGTATTCACACCGGAAATGAACCGGTAAACAATCCACCAGTTAACACTCCGCCGGTTTACACTCCACCGGTTAACACTCTACCGGTGGACCTCCAAAACAATCCGCTTAACTTTTCTGAGAAATATTTCCGAGAACTTAAGCAGGGCGAGGCAATATTGAAAGAGATACGAGAAAACGACAAACAAGAGGAAGCTGCTCGTTTGGAGCAGGAAGCCAATGATGCACAATATCTTAAGGACAACTGGTTTGACTTCATGGATGGAAAGTATTATGATGGCGAGTTTAGGTCCTCTTCGAGTGAGGAGGGTTGGGTCTAAGATGATTCCTTTTCGTAGTTTATTAATTCATTACCATATCGTAGTTTATATTAATCGTACTTTGTATTCATGTTTTGATTTTAATGTTTAATGTAATTTGTGTATTAACTTTAATGTTTAATGTAATTCATGTTTTAAATGTTATGTTAGTTTTTAAATGAAATATTATTTTTAGTTTAGGGGTTGAATTTGAAAATAGTTGGGTTAAAGTTTAATTATGATAAGGGTTTTTTTTTTTTTTTTTTTTTTTTTTTTTTTTTTTTTTTTTGAGTTAAAGGTGAAAAGGTTAAAGCTGATGTGGCGCTGACGTGGTAATGGGTGAAAGTTAAACTTGCGGTTATGGTACCCTTTGCTCTTATAGAAAATAAGTTTTAGCATTAGAATCGTGGTGACTAATGGGTGATGAGCCACATCTAATTAGCCCAGTTTATACATTAGTTATTCGATCCAATAATTATTTTCTTAATAACTTTTACAACCAACCTCCTTAATCATATAATTATGTTGATCAAAGTTCACAAACTAACGATTTAAACAATCAAATACAATCCTAAAACGAATTTACTTGTTAAACCATGCTCATTGAATCATGGTTTGAATATATATATATATATATATATATATATATATATATATATATATATATATATATATATATATATATATATATATATATATAACATTTTTCATTGTAACTTTTATGTTAAGCTCGACTTCCTTAATTTAAAATCTTGGCTTCGCTTATGATTAGAATATAAATGATAAATCATCAACATTATATTTGTTCCAAAACTATGTTATTATAAAAAATGTCTTCCATAAACTTATTCATAATAAAAAATTTATATGAAATAAAAATTACTTTAATATAAACATGTAATGGTGTTTCGTTAATGGGTCACTCTCTAATGATGAACCTATTATATAAGGTGGCATCCGGAAATGTGTTGAAACTTCTTTATCAAAAGCTAAAGAATGGATGTAGGGTTTACTTTGCATCTCGGATATGTTCATATGCAAGCAAACACTAGACAAGCCAAATACTTAATTACTATTATAATTTATTTCCATCATCTTTTATTCAAACTAAATGTAACATCAATCACAAACACAATGATTTCACATATACATGCTTACAAGTTAGTTGTTTGAGTATATGTCATAATATTCGTTTATTTATTAGTTTTATATTCATAACATTCATGATTTTGTAATTTTAATTCATAATATTTGTCTAATTGCTCATCATATATGTGTCGAAAATATGCATAACAACAAATCATTAATATAAAGAGGAGTGTTACACCCACCAAAAGTTTACAAAAAATCTGGTGATTGGTTGATTTTTTGTAAACTTTTGGTGGATCTAGTAATATTCTAATATAAAAGAACTTGACTAGTTGGAAGGAAGGTATATATCTTGTGTTTCCCAAATAAGTAAGGAAAAGACACGTAGAGAAGCTTCAATATTACCTAATTGGCTTTTTCTAAGTTCTTTATGCAGAAATGCTACAGTTTTTTATTTATTTATTTATTTATTTATTTTTATGAAAGAAAGATAACTAGCTTATTGATGTTTGTACTTCACAAAAGAGTGTGTATGCTCAAGAGGGTACAAAAAAAAGTACATACATTTCTTAAACAAAAACTGTTTGCAAGTTTGTAACAACTAAGTACTAACATCCTCAATTATACGAGTAGGTTTTATGTGTGCGTATCATCAAGAACAAAGATTCATGTAATGCAACTGTTGCTTGATTTAGTTTACGGTTTACCTGTTGTGTGGATTACGCTTCAGCTTGTTGCCCCTGCGTCAACTGTCATGTGTGTGTTGGCTAGTGTAGGTGAGCTCGGACAATGTTGGACTTGATAGGTCTATACAACACAAATCCTTTGTGGACATACCCATGCAGCATTGACTTATATATGTCACATACTTAGACAATCACATTGAGAATCCATGAATAACGGATACCCAATGACGATGTTTACGTAGCACTACAAGGTGGATTCTTGCTCGAGGGACACTGATCGAATACCTTATTGACTTGTACCCCATGACAAGTTTATGGACCACAATGCGCATCATCTGGCCCTTTTTTTCTTGGTCAAGTCTTGCAATGACTTTTAAGGCATCATGATGCTTAATATCAATTCCAAACTAACAACTAACTTTTCTTTCTTGATCTTCTTGTATAAACAAATAATATTATTATTAGATTGACTCTTAGAGCAAATAAAATAAAATGAATGTGAACGAAAATGAAGGGTTAGAAAAAGGAAGCATGCAACGATTATTGACTAGTTTTAGTTTACTTAAATTGCTCCTTTAATATCGTGTTAGTTGTTTGATTTCTAATGTATTAATATTGACATTTTTGTGCTTTATTTTTGTTTTCATCAGCGCAAATTAGAGCTTGGATCGAGGGAGTCCAAAAGTAGTTAAAGCTTACATCACCAAATAGTCAACGGTCAACTACACATATATCTTCCATCGCCCACAAATCTCACCACTTTTTCTGGCCCCTTTTGCGGTTTTACTACGTAGTTTTTATTTGGTCATTGTCTGCTAAATAGTAACGGTATTAACAAATGTAACTACCAATATTTCTGTATAATTAACCATGTAATATTTATATATTTATCTTAAGCTATGCAAAGTTTATGTTATATTGTAAGATTATGGCTATGTTTGGCACAAAGCTTTTTGGAGCTTTTTTAGGCAATGAGCGGTGAACAATGAGCTTTTTTATTTTTAGTGTCGTTTGGCATGAGAGCTGTGGGCATTGCTATTTTTTAGAAAAGCTCATTTTCCCAATGCTTCTTTATAAAGCTGTGAGCTTTTTCGGCTACTGCTCACAGCTCACTGCTACTGCTCACAGCTACTTTTGCCAAACATAGCCTATAAGTTGGAGTAATACATAAAATCAAACAGATATGGACAAACTCAATAACTTTTTTTTGCAACTTTTACTTGTTGAGTTACTTGATAATTTATAAAAATTTACCAATGTTACGAGCAGTGACGGAACTTGAATGTTTTCATTAGGGGCCAAAATCATTTGAGCGTAAAATTATTTTTTCTTTCAGAACTTGAAACTAGTTGCTTAAAGCATTACCTAATATAATAGTAAAGCATATACAATTTAAGACAACCATTTTACATTATAATTTATTTGTTTAAAGAGTTTTTATTCTTACATAGTTGTAAATTTGTTTCTTTATTTACTATGTTCTATACCTCACACGAAGGTCATGAATGTTTTCTATAGCTGGCGTATTTTCATTTGTTGATAAATACAAGTACTGGTGTTGCTTTTCTAAATATAATACGTTAATAGTACATATATACTGTATTAATGACACAAAGTTGTGGGGCCTGCCTAAGTGAAGTTCCGTCCTTGGTTACGAGTCTTTGTTGCACTTAATGTATTTTTTTTAAAGCTTTGTTTAACGGTGCCCTCAAGTCACTGGTTACTGTGCTAGTATTTATTAGAGCTAACAATGCAATTAGTAGTTAGAATGTTATGGTGTTTTTTGCGTACCTTTAACGCCGATAACCGCACCATTTTGTGGCATTTTAAGTGCACCTCGGTATAGCGAAAGGTTTTTGTTTTTGTTTTTTTTTTTTTTTTTTTTTTTTTTTTGCGTAAAAATAGAGTGCTCTATGTTTTTGTGGTGTGTCAAAGGAATAACTCGCCCTATACCACGCATTGCACCTAGTGCTCTTAGACTAAAACTTTTATTTTAGCTTAAAAAGTAATGCACATTAATAGTCACATTAAACATTGACTTGGGCATCCATCTAACAAACCATTTTTTCAATAACACTTACATGAATGACTCATTTAATAAACTCAATATATATATATATATATATATATATATATATATATATATATATATATATATATATATATATATATATATATATATATATATATATATATATTATTTTTTTTTCCTGTTGTCAAATTAAACATTGACGGGCACTCGTCAAACAAACTTTTTTTTCAAATGACATTTACATGAATGAGTTGGTTGGCAGGAAATTTGAACTTCGAACATCTCAATCCTTGGTTGAGACTTGAGACCTTGAGTGATTTTTTACGGGTTTCATTGAGGATGTTTTGGGTCATTGTTACAAGAATCGAGCCTTAATGTATTAAAACTTGTTTGGGGCTTCTCCGTCGTTTAATAGTTTCTAGATTATAATGTATTAAAACTTATTTGTCCAAAAAAAAAAAAAAAAAAAAAAAAAAAAAAACTTAGTCAATAAAACAATATGAAATTACGTTAACATAACATAAATAACTTGTAACTTATGATTGCATCTTTTATGAATGATGTCGGGTAATAACATAAAACATCCCCATCTTTATGATATGATCAAGATCTTGTTCAACCCCGAGGCCCTACACCAACATTGAGATATGGCTTTTGAAATCTACACCAACAAATAATATATCAAATAATCTCCATGATTTTAAAGGTAAAAAATAATTCAAATGGAAGTGAGAGTACAATACATTATACATCTCAAACTTCAATTATTTGTTCTTTGAAGACTTATAATTACTGTTGGTTTCATATCATGGCATAATATCTATACTCTATAGACGTTAAGTGACTAATTATCATTGTGAAATGTGGAATTCTTTGACCAATGTTCTTTAGAATTGAAAGTGCGTACAGGATCGATGATTCATGAGCGAAGAATGTTATTTGCTAAACTAACTCAATCTCACATAACAAATTTACGTATTGAAGACTTAGACAACACGAAACGCTTACGTTTACTCGTGCATTAAAATTCTGTGATTTCTTTTATAAATTTGATTTAGACAACACAAAATGTCTGTGTTTGCTAGTGCATTAAGTACTTAATTATCGGGTATGATATCAATCACAAAGACAATAAGGTACACAAATCAGTCAACTAAATACGAGTATATATTGACCAAAAAATAATCAAGCTTTTGAAGTGACTTATAGATCACTAAAACTACATTTACGAGTTAAAGTATTCATATTTAGATTTGTTCAAGTGGTCGATTTACTCGAGTAAAAAAGAGTTCCCGAGATTGTGTGCATAAATCCCCATAAAATAGGGAGGTGAGTTGAGTGTGGATGAATGGTAAATTTTTCACTTTTTCATGTTTCCTACTTTCCAAAGGCTTCTTGTGTTTGGTTTATCGATGAGGATAAAATGCGGCGTGGCTTTTTCAAGTGTTCTTTTTGGAAACATTAAGACCCCATGTGCCTGCTTTCATCAAATGTTTACTCATCAAATTTGCTTCTTTATCTATCTAGCTAACTAAAATATAAGTTTAAGTAGTTTCTATCTTATGTAAATTGAGTGACACTTATTGCTACTGTTGTATGATTTACGACTAAACGTGAGAGGTGGCTTTATTAAAAAAAACAATTGTTTCAATCTTTATTTGATTTACTTCCTTCATTTGTATTAAAACAATTTTTTACATCTAAATCTCTATTTGAATTACTTCATTTGTTGTAAAATAACTTCACATTTAAATCTTAGTTTTTCCAAAACACTATTCATTTATGATGGTGTACGCCACTCATGGAGCCTAGCCTTCGTCAGACACACCATGTGTATGCTTCGGCGTGAACCCTTGTGTCAAGTACCAGCGGAGCCTAGCCTCTGTTAGGTACAACAAACATACATATTGGCGTAAAGCTTTAACAGAGATTAGACACACCACATGCTTTGAAGGAGCATAAGCCTCTAATGCTACCAAAGGAGCACAAGCTTTCGATACCGTGGCTGGAGCCCAAGTCTCCAACCCACACCTTAAGAAAACGAAGCCCAGTCTCATATCTACAATACCGCGAACCGCTCGCATGATCACAAGCTCATCGCCCTAACATCCTCCTTGACATAAATCACCCATGTGCAAGGTGTGGGATTGGCTGACATGAACGTGCCTCTATCCTCCAATCTGGCTGAGACACCTGGCACAACCTAGAACCTCACTCGGTTTACCTATACATACAAATGTCATTCACACATCTCATGTATGCACTTTCTCTCACCTATACTTTATCCCTCTACGAATATTCTGCTATATTCCGATAACTTATTCTCACGCCAGAGGCGGTTCGCGGGGCCTCGCTCCCGCGTTTCGGCTAACATAGCATTTTATCTTTCTTTTTCTCGGATCCTTAACCGACTTATGATTGCGCCGTCCACCAAGCCTCCTTCCAAACCAATTGGTCCACCTAACACCTTTTCTGGTTTTGAGTTGTGCGACCCGTTGTACGATTATTGGCGCCATCCGTAGGACCATAACGTATTAGTTGCATTAATCCTTTCGAACACCCCAAACACGCTCTCTGGTGTTTAGTTGACCTGCATTCGACATGTAATTCCAATAGAAAAAAAAAAAACCCCACGAAAGTGCATATCATACACCCACTATAATATTTCACTATATGTGTTTTTCATTAGATATAACAAAAACCTCTATCGGAAATTATTTTAACACCACCGAGTGACGTCATCATCCGAAAATGACATTGCATAAATTTTCCGCAACCAACAAATTATGTTACATAGGTTCAGGTCTTAAGGCATTCGTGTCCTCAGATTTATGAGTAAATCACCCAAATACCCTAGTCCATGGAAGACTCCTTACTCATAAACCAGATCCAAATCCAAAAAGTGGTTTGTGTTCAAATCTACCGATAGAAACTGCACGGGAAAATTCATTTTTGGGTTTATCCGTGTAATATTGTCCAAATTTGGAATATGCCTTATGAATATGACATATCATCACTAAAGGTTCAATACCAAGTTGAATACAAATTAGGTGACACACTCTGCAACATACATGCCCGCAGCATCCACCACTTAAAGGCCAGATTATTGTATAGTTGGTTCTAAAGCTTCATAAGCCTTCGTAGCCTACACAAAATGGGACAAACCCTCAAGCAAGCATCAGAACATACTTTCCAAATGATGGTGTGGATCCTTTGAATGGGTCATGTCCTTCGAAGGAGTAATATCCTCTAAACGGGGCCAATCCTCCGAATGGGTTGTATCCTCCAAATGTGTCATATCCTCCAAATGGGTCATGTATTATGAATAGGTCGTATCTCCAAATGGGTCCCTAATCCTCTAAATGGGTCTTCTCCTCCAAGTGGGTCATATCCTCCGAATATGTCCAATCATCCGAATAGGACGTATCCTTTAAATGGGTTGTATCCTCAGAATGATGGTATATATCTTTTCAACAATCTTCATCGTCCGAATCGTTAATACTTCTTAAATGAAGTACCCCCTCCGAATAGTCAAAACATGGTTGGTTCGTAGAAACCTCCACTTGAAAGCCACTCATGGCAGGAATGAAGTTCGTAGCCTCCGAATCAGTCGTATTATCTATAGTTTCTAGTGTCTAATACTCGGAGACTAACACATGCTACTAACAGTATGTTTGTTCGTATTTGAACAGGAACATCATACTCATGAGTGATCCGTAAAATCTGTAACCTCTATCTCATTGTAGCTTGGGTTGCTGAGAGGATAGTCATTGCTTGACTAGATTATAATGGCCGCAGCCTATAACTAGATGACAAGCATCAACTGTTTGTAGCGTGATGCAGGTTTTACTGACCAGGTCTTAAATTTATAATGTCTCGATTACCTAAGGTCTACCCTAATGCACACGGACAATGTATCCGGTCATGTGTAGATTAGTAACTGGTAAATCGAGGTCATCCCAAGAGCTATGTGGTGTGGATCCTATTTAATTCTATGTCACGTTTTAAGCTGGTTTTGAGTTAAATTGATTTAATTAAACAAATAGAACATAAATGAAATAAAATAGAAAGTAAATTGAGTTGTGAGCAGTGAGAAAAAGTGTACTAGCCTAGTTGGTCATCCTATATTGCTATGACTGTGTTTTCTATAAAACTATTCCAATGCTTCAAGTGGGGCGGACATATATCACTAGGTTCCTTTGGTCAATTTCCCTAGCCTATCTCCCTAGAATCCTGTCAGGAACCAAAGGCACTACCCTCTGTAAGTAAGCCGATGTACGATAGACTAGTTTGAATCACTAAGTACCACTACATGCTAGATTTATCTTGGTGTGGCCCGGCCTCTCAAATCTTAGACCACATCTATAATTGCTTAAGTTCATCCAACCCGAAAAGTGGTCCTTTGGTCGATTTGCACAAAGGCAAATGGCTAGTTGTCATCCCAACCATTTCCCTCGCAACCTAACTACACTAGGGTCCTTTGGTCGATTCGCCTAGCGTACCAAGTATAACCGGTTCTTCAAAACTACCGCAACTAAAGGATCTATGATAAACTAAGCATGCACACACTAGAAGCATTATGAAAAGTATGAAAACATAATCACATTAAAATAGAAATCCTAACTAGGCTAGCACTAGAGGTGCTTAGCCGATCATGTTATAAAGTACACCCAAATCAATGTTTAAGGAAGACATGAATTCGAAATGTAATTGAAACAATGAAAAACTAAAACTTATGGTGTTATAAGCGTGATCTCTCCCTTGGAAATGCTCTGTATGCTGCTATAGAATGCCTCTCTAAAACCTCCCTTCCTTCTCTGACTTTAGGTAGTGAGAAGGTTTTGTCAAATGTAGAGTTTAGGGCTGGTATTTATAGGCCCAACGCAGCTACGACGTAACCCTAAGAGTTGGTTATGTCGTAACTACTGTTATAGTGAAAAGATCTTATCCATTAACATTGGCTACGGCGTAGTTGTGATATTGGTTACGTCGTAGCTCCTTATGGTTTCCACTTACGCCGTAATCTTCATGTGTGGTTATGCCGTAATCTTGACAAAATCATGGATCACGTACTGTTCCTTAACTACGCCGTAACTCCATAGTGTGGTTACAACATAGCCTTCATAGCTCACGAATTCTTCTAAGTATTCGAATGATTACGGCATAACATCATGAGTTGGTTACACCGTAACTCTTGATAAGCATTGACTTGTCAATATGTTTGAATTCCTAGATACGGTGTAGTTGAGAGTATAAGTTACGTCGTAGCTCTCTTCAGCATACTAAGATGTGTATCTTTTGCAAGTTCTTTCCAATTTCCGCGTCTATACAGCTCGTATGCTCATTTGTAACCTGAAAACGAAATATAAAGAAATAAAAGTATATATCCTTATAAACAATACAAATAATGAGCTTATAAGGGGGAAATTGACACTTAAATATCACAATTATTTGATGTCATCATAGCTTCTAATGCTCGAAGAGCAATACCAACATACATGGAAACATTCTTGGTTTGCCTAAACACATCCAAACTTATAGTTGCAAGGAGAATACATGCAAACCTTTCCACTACCGTCTATTGTTATATAAAATAATGGTTGAAGTTATTATCAACACGTATAGCTTGCAACATCTTTAGTCTAAAACATAGTTGGTCCTTAGCTTACAGATGGATTGCAACATCGTTGATTCGTAGCCCGCCTAGCTCGGACGAAACATCTCTAGCCTCCGTTATACCAAAGTGTTTGATCCGAAACACCTGATGTTCGAAACACAATTTTAATATCTTTTCCTCATAATGTCAATCCTTGGAGCCTTTTCCATTACATCGCATCTAGAAGATAGTATTGGTATGAATCAGCACCAAGAAGGTAACTTAAATTCTCCAACAACACTTACCAGTTGTAAAATCCTCCGCGGATCGAATCCTTTGCATGAAGTATGCACAACCCAAAGTCTGTGATAGTGTATGGGAGTTCTAGTCCAAATGGTTCGAACCCATACACCTGAAATAGGCCAAATACAAGCCCATAACCGACACGCTCTTCCTGGGAAGCAAGTTCCTAGGCCTAATAACATATAAGACAGGCTTGGATGGACAAATCCACGCATAGGCCAGCCTGTGACTTATCCAAAAGACTGTTATAACAGACAACACGTGTTACTACCTCCTTGGCTTAGAGGTAATGGTGAGAACATCTCTCTAGTGCGTGCATGTAACGTACCATGCACCCAACGAAGCTAAGAATATCATGACACGTGTCATTCTAGTCTCCTCCCTCAGTAAATCAACATGTTGTCATATAAAATAATATGCATTGATTCTTACAATATAAAAATGTGTCACACTTGGAAAGTAATTTATTATTTCAAGGCAAGCCAAAAATAAAATGGGGTGCCTATAAGGTGGTAAGCTTATAGCTCCCTCTGAAATAGACAAGACTATAAGTATGTCATTTCAAAAATAAAACGCACAGCTCCCACTGGATTAGTCAAATCATTACTAGTGAGAGTTAGTGGCATGTATTGACTTTCCATGTCTTTAACATCTACACATTATTGCTAATGTGAGTCGCACAAACTTCAACATTCAAGGAAGTGTGTCAAGTTCTACTCCATAGATGATGGACTCTTCATCTATGCTATTCATTAACTTGAAAATTGATATGCAATTCCTCCTTACTTGGCCAACTGAGCCATAAGGGTGTTGCGCCTTTATAGGGCTAAAGCAAACAACTAGGTAAATCATTCTAGTTAATATTTGTACGACTTTGGAGTAATATATCTGTATCCTAATTACAACTCATAAAGTGACTTGATAGCGTCAAGACATTATCATTTTATAGCTATAGAAACATGTTCTCTAGTTATCAAAATGTCTTATATGTTTTAAAGAGTTCAAAACCGAATAGGAGGAGTGAAATATTTGAAAGAATAAGATTTGCAACCTTACTTAACCATTTGGCTTTTGCAAGACAAAACGATTTCATGAGTAAGTTTGCTTATGAATTTGATTATAATTTTAGGATAATTCAATTGTTCCTATTATGACTTTCTTTAATACGGAAAAGGATATGAATCATTGTTTCTCTTTCTTATAAAGAAAGGAGACTCGGTTTGTCTTCTTCAAGAAAAGTACAAAAACTCTCGTTTATAGTTTATGTTGCATACAATAATTAGCAGAATATGCAATGTTTAATTTTAGTATTTTTGATAATTAATCATTTTATAAATTAACTACCAAAGTTTTATAATTAAAACAATTAATTTATGAAAAGACTAAGATCCACATTGAGCTTCTACTATCACATCAGTCGATCTGCTAGCAATAGTAGATTCAATTAGTAGGCGACAATCACCAATTACATTACATGTACAATTCTTATATCTTTATGGGACATATGGCATCTAGTGTCAAACAACTAGTGTCATGTCGACATGTTTAGTCCCATCCTTGCCTCGGGTTAAGGATCTTACCACTTAACTCAATTAAGTCATCCAATTTGAAAATGTGTGAAATAGGCCTAGGTCTCACGGTGTAACACCCTAGGAAAATCCCAGATCAACTGTGGCTTAGAGTGATGATGGGATATTAGAATAACATATGCCTTATCAGACACAACACATTTTGTGGTCTACTACGAGTAGAGTTCTCAGGAACTACGTAGTTAAGTATGCTCGTGTAGCACTGGTATGGGCGACTTATCGGGAAGTCTCACACGAGGGCCACAAAAGCAAAGCCGTGAGCCATCAGCGCAAAGTAGACAATATTGTATAACAGTAGGCAGGATGTTACAGGTTGGTATCAGAGCCACTCCAGAGCCGTTCGGATGGTGGGGCAAACCTCATCGAGGACGATGAGTCTCTAATGGTGTTAAATTATAACACCCTATGCAAATCCCACATCGGTAGTGGCTTGGAGTGATACTGGGATATTAGAGTAACATATGCCTTATCAGACACAACGTGTTTTTTGGTCTTCGAGTAGATCTCAGGAACTACGTAGTTAAGCATGCTCGTGTGAGAGTAGCACTGGTACGGGTGACCTACCGGGAAGTCTTACACGAGGGCCACAAAAGCAAAGTCATGAGCCCTCAGAGCAAAGTGGACAATATTGTGTAACAGTAGGCGGGATGTTACGCAAGACATTATCATTTTATAGCAATAGAAACATGTTCTCTAATTATCAAAATGTCTTATATGTTTCAAAGAGTTCAAAACTGAATAGGAGGAGTGAAATATTTGAAAGAATAAGATTTGCAACCTTACTTAACCATTTGGATTTTGCAAGACAAAACAATTTCATGAGTAAGTTTGCTTATGAATTTGATTATAATTTTAGGATAATTCAATTTTTCCTATTAAGGCTTTCTTGAATAAGAAAAAGGATATGAATGATTGTCTCTCTTTCTTATAAAGAAAGGAGACTCGGTTTGTCTTCTTCAAGAAAAGTACAAAAACTCTCGTTTATAGTTTATGTTGCATATAATAATTAACAGAATATACAAAGTTTAATTTTAGTATTTTCGATAATTAATCATTTTATAAATTAACTACCAAAGTTTTATAATTAAAACAATTAATTTATGAAAAGACTAAGATCCACATTGAGCTTCTACTATCACATCAGTCGATCTGCTAGCAATAGTAGATTCAATTAGTAGGCGACGATCACCAATTACATTACATGTACAATTCTTAGATCTTTATGGGACATATGGCATCTAGTGTCAAACAACTAGTGTCATGTCGACATGTTTAGTCCCATCCTTGCCTCGGGTTAAGTATCTTACCACTTTACTCGATTAAGTCATCCAATTTGAAAATGTGTGAAATAGGCCTAGGTCTCACGCTGTAACACCCTAGGCAAATCCCAGATCAGCTGTGGCTTGGAGTGATGATGGGATATTAGAATAACATACGCCTTATCAGACACAACGCGTTTTGTGGTCTACTGCGAGTAGAATTCTCAGGAACTACGTAGTTAAGTGTGCTCGTGTAGCACTGGTATGGGCGACCTATCGGGAAGTCTCACACGAGGGCCACAAAAGCAAATCCGTGAGCCATCAGCGCAAAGTGGACAATATTGTATAACAGTAGGCAGGATGTTACAAGTTGGTATCAGAGCCACTCCAGATCCGTTCGGATGGTGGGGCAAACCTCATCGAGGACGTTGAGTCCCTAATGGTGTTAAATTATAACACCCTACGCAAATCCCACATCGGTAGTGGCTTGGAGTGATACTGGGATATTAGAATAACATATGCCTTATCAGACACAACGCGTTTTTTGGTCTTCGAGTAGATCTCAGGAACTACGTAGTTAAGCATGCTCGTGTGAGAGTAGCACTGGTATGGGTGACCTACCGGGAAGTCTTACACGAGGGCCACAAAAGCAAAGTCATGAGCCCTCAAAGCAAAGTGGACAATATTGTGTAACAGTAGACGGGATGTTACACACGCATAGGTAATAATCACCTTGGGTTGCAAATTCACTTGGGTCTCACGGCCAAGCAAAAGTCAATTGCAAGTGATTAAGCGATTGGACAACATGACTTAAATTTGTAACGGGTAAAGTTTTGATTAAACGAGTTGATAAAAAAAACTTGTACGAAGAAGTTGCATTCATTCATTTGTAGCTCAAGTTAATTTTTTTTAGCTTAGTTCTAATCATTGTTTTATTTTTATTTATGTCGAGTTGTCTATTTTCAAGACTAATATATGTAACCTAGGTTGAATATATAATATATATAGTATGAACAGTACAAAAAATAAATAACATGCAAAATAAGTTTAAGTGTTATTTATAAAACAATAATTATGATTTTCAAATCTCATTTAAACTTTGTTTAAACCAAATCAAAAACTTAGTTTTCAAAATGGTTTGTGTTTCGTTTCAACTTTTTGTAAAAACATTTGCATTTTACATACAATCTAAGCATATATAAAAGTCAACCAAATAAACACACAACTACAAGTATGCAAAGCCTCAACCGATGAATAATCTTATGCTTGATCCCGTGAGCCATCACGAGAACCAAGGAGTCTACCAGGGATAAGCTAATATAACCACAAGGGCTCACACTTGCTCCAAGTCTTAACAAGAGCAAATGAGGCCCTAAGTGCACTTGATATCGGATTCTGCCAAGAAATTTCATCCCATTTGTGAGCTTAGAAACTCATAGATGGATTCTTTCCCATTCCAAGCACCAAACTACAAAGTTGTAGTCCATTGAGTTGTGAACTTGCCATTCAAATGTAACCGTTTAACTCTTAGCCAAACTCTAGGAAAAAATCATGCTTTTAAGAACAGAAGTTGGCATGCTTGGTATGTGACTGGCGCATCACCAACGCATCAATTTGGTAGTCCACGTATTTACATTTGTATTTTTTGTCATTCCATTCCAAACCACGGTTACAATAGCTAATCTAGGTACAATAATTACACTACTAATTAACAATTGTATAGTGCCCAAACAATGGCACAAATTAAACTAAATACATTACAAAATTAGTTAATTGATGGCAAAAGCCCAAATAGAAATTAAATGCAAACAACTACGAATCATTGCAAACAAGGTCTAGATTATCATCGGCTTTGCACACGAAACATAGTAATACACTAATATCATGAATAAACAAGGTGTTGGCTAATTCCATGAGCAAAAATACATGTTTTTGCCATGGGTACAAATATATAAGAAGAGATAAATCATTAGCCAACGGATCTAGGAAATTAATTGACAAGAATTAAAACCGCAATATGTACGTGTAACCCATGGCCTTAGGGTTATTAATCATTGATTTTAGGACCTTCAAAAAGTCGAAGTATTGTATAAAAACTGGCCATAGGGTTGTTTTAAAATCCGATCTCAAACCGTCTAAAAACATGCGATTTGGCCATCTTACACGTACCTGATAATCATATGGCAACATGTGATGGCTCGTGATACCACTATTAGTGATTTAAGATATGAGCAACATATAAATATATAATAAACGCAGTGGAGAATCACCAACAAATGGATCCATATAAGCCATATGATTAATCAATAGTAAATGCATACCTTTATAGCGTGATTCGCGATCTCTATAGTGGTGAACAGAATAGTCAATGGAAAGGTTTTTACGAACAAAGACATAAAGAGAAGATAGACTAAAGAAAGCTAATAAAATGAAAATAAAAATCTCACTAAAAAAGAATCTAATGAGTAGACCTAATCAAAATAAATTTCAACCTAAACAATAACTATTCCCCGGCAGCGGCGCCAAAAACTTGATGCGTGGTTTTGCAAACTTGCATAAGGTTTTACCTCTCGAGGGATCTCGAGAAGCTTGCAATCCCCACCAGGCAGTGTACCTGACCGATGTAGTATAGTGTAGTTGCAAGTATCGGGGGATTGATCGTTCTACTTGGGGAATAGTGTTCGTTAGGATTAAAACTTAATTAAACTAGGTCTAGAGGTGAGGGATGATTCTTTTTGTATTTTTATATTTTATGAAAAGCAAGTAAAAATCTCGGGTATTGGAAGAGTGGGCGGAATTAGTTGCTAGTCAACTAACCCAAGTAACTACAAATGCAATAAAAATAAAATAACAAGAAAATAAAATGTGAGAAAAACCTTATATGGAGAGAAACGTGTTTACTTAGATTTCACTACTCCCTAGCTATCTTTCATTAATTGACTAGTTTGTTACAATTGCGTGGATGACGGGTTGTATTCCTTAATACCATTCATGGGGCCGTGTACGATCTTCCCCAACTCTATAAGCTTCTACCACTTCCTATGTGGAGCCTACAACTAGCTCCTAACATAGCCTCCTTAGTAGTCACTTATGCATTAAATACAACCATTAAAATCGTAGTACACATCCGATTCATGTTTTTTAAGACGTTCAAGCAAGTTACCAATTGGAGATTAGCCAGTTTTCTTAAGCCTAACATCGAAATCATTCATCCAACAACAATTAATAACAAACAATCAACCAATAATCAATAGCTAGGTTTAATTACATCTAAGCACGCACAAAGAAACCTAGCCTAACATGTTAATATAAAGACAAGCATAAGATAGAATCAAACAACACATAGACATATTAAATGATTATTGGAAGACTTATCTTTAATTAATCATGGATGAAAGAAGGGTTTGAAACCCTTACAAGAAGGTTAAAATTCGTCCTAGGGTTTATGGTGAAGTTCCTCCAAAAGTTCTCTCCTTAATGAATGAAAATTAGAAAACTATATATAGAGAATACAATCTGACAGTGTCACGTTATACATGTGACACCGTCAACTCGCCGCCAATGCTTTCCTCGGATTGCCTAGATCCAGATCTGATGCCGTCACTTAATATTCTTCTCTTGGCCGTCACCCTTTAGACTGCACGTGACGGCCTAGGCATGACGCCGTCACCTTTAGAGTCCAAAAATCTTTCTGGCGCGTCTCGTGTAAACTTCATATCCACCTCTTTGCCAACACATGATGCCGTCACTTTTAGAGCGTGAAGCCATCAAGTACTGTTTCCAGCTTGATTTTGGAGACTTTGTCGTTTTCTTCACTTTTCGCTCCAAAAACGTCCAAAATGCTTCCTTTTCCAGATTTCTTCTCCAAAGTACCTAAAATGACAAAAGGAACGATTTGAGGCAATATTTGATCAAATAATCACGACTTAGGGCTTAAATGACCTCCTAAAAGCGTAACACTTTTCGCCTCATCAGGACCTTTTCATTCTCATCAATCTAATATCTTTCTTTCTCTCTCTAAAAGGCTCCCAGCTCATATTCTCTCTCTAGATTTCTTCTTCTCAAATCGAACCATACACATAAACCATTTGTGTTATTATTATGAGTATCCTACAATTGGTATCAAGAGCCATGGCTACATCTTAGGGATTATTTGTGATCGAATTTTCATGTTTGGTTTTGTGGTTTATGTAGTTCGAATAGTACTAGAAGTAAACTCACTTGGTTGATCTCATTTAGTGGTTTGTAGCATGTTATGGATGTACTTTCATGTGTAAAGGTGTTCTAAGGTCTTAGTTTTTCATTTGGGTAGGTTGAATCTTTCGTGTGTTTGGTGTTTGATGCAAGTTTTGTCGAGTTTCTTACTAAGGAGTTGCTTCTCGGTAAGATTTTCTTCATAGCGAGTTACTTGGAATTTGGAAGCGAGTTGGTACTTTTACTACTTTGGGAAAAGTGGACAAATCACTGAAAGTTACTGGTTTGTCCCTTGTGCTAGCGAGTTGTTAGATTTTGGAGTTTAGTGGTTCTAGCGAGTTGGTTCTAGCGAGTTGGTGGCTAGCGATCTGGTTTCAGCGAGTTTCTTACTCAGCGAGTTGCCATTCTAGAGAGTTGCTCCTTTAGCGATTTGAGTCTTCGCGATTTGGTTCTAGCGAGTTGGTTCTAGCGATTTCATTCTAGCGATTTGGTTGTAGCGAGTTGGTTCTAGCGAGTTGGTTCTAGCGATTTGGTCCTTAGCGATTTGGTTCTCAGCAATTTAGTCCTTTGAGATCTTTGTCCCTAGCGATTTGCCAAAGTTGCAGTTTGACCAAAGTTGACTTTTTATGTCAAAACTTCAAACGGCCATAACTTTTGAACCGTAACTCTGTTTTCAGCGAATTAGATGTCAAAACGACCGGAACAGGCTGAATATTGTCAGGTTTCACCACAAAATTGTGAAATGAATTTTTCAAGGCCCAAATAACCTCCGGAGTGAAGTTATTGAGGTTTTAAGTTTTCAGTCCAAAATTTCACCGTAACAACTTGCATCAACCGAACCAAATCTCAACTAAACAACATATAACCAAGTCCATCAAACTATCATAAAGTTTAACACAAATTCTCTTATCATTGCACCGATCCAACAGTTATCATAACATATCTCAAGCATCACTTCACGGTTTCTTTTGTTAATTTTAGAAAATCCCGCGAAAGATTCGATTTCTCGGTTTAAATCACAAGAGTTGTAAAATCCCGTGCACGTCTACATCATTTCAAATTCTTCAGATTCAGTCATACCTGAGATACTCAAATTGTACGACATGATCGATGAACATAATACTTCCAACCCTTCACAACAAATTAACGTGTTTGAGTCGGATAATGCTGCAATGGAATCTTCGTGCTCGAATTCTCAAGAGAATGAGCTTCATCAGCCAATTAAATTGCCCGATATTGCGAAGGATAGTTGCATTGAATGTTTTCGATTACTTCATTCACATCTCAAGGTTCTCTTTGCACAACATGGATACTTGGGAGGATACAATCGTGCATTCGCAACACTCTTTGGTCATGGTGTTGAGACCTTCACAGTCAAAATGATTCTATACTTAGATCAACTTCAACAACAACTTGACGAAGATGAATTTTCCGAAGGTAGATCTATGGCTACATTCTGTGTGATCAACAACCAACTCCGAGGGTTCATTGATTCGTGATTCACTGAGGAGTATGATCATAAGAGTCAAATGACGAAAAAGTACTTTGCTACTTACACGGGAATCGAAGTTGACGTATTCAGAGTCACACTACTCCAACTCATGGGTAACGTGAAGGAGTACATTATGGAAAGAGCACAGCAGAAACTCAAGTATGAAGACAAGGTGAAGGCATGTCCGGTGCAATCAAGTGATGGTATTGTGGATTAGGGTAAAGCATCAGATGCTGGGTCAGTTGTCACCGATGACAGAGGATCAGAGACTGATAAGCTTAACACTACCAACTGTTCAATGACTCTTGTTACATATAATGTGGATGCATATATCAGACCAGTAAAAGAACAGGTACCATGTGCTAAGCTACTCAAACTGTATGACATGGTCGATAAACATGAGATTCCCAACAAAGTACAACTGACAAATGTTGTTGGTTCAGATACTGCTAATATGGGAAATAGCAATGTTTTCCCATGTGAACAATATGTGAAACACAACGAAGAGTCAGTTGTACCTAGTAGTGCATCTTCTATTTTAAATGGTGATATAGTGTTGCATAAACAAAAGATTCCTAACAAAGTACAACAAATAAACGCTGTTAAATCAGATACTGCTGATATAGGAAATAGTAATGTTATCCCATATGAACAATATGTGAAACACAACGACGCGTCTGCTGTACCAAGTAGTGCATGTTCTGTTGTTGATAATGATTGTGATTTTCATGACCACACTGTTTATATCCATGATGACACCCTGACCACCAGACTTAACATCCTTAAGGATCAGGTGACCATGTATGAACAACGTGCAAAATTTGAACTTACTGAGCGTGAACAAAAAATGGATTAGCATATGCGTGCATACATAACAGAACGTAATTTAAGGGAAGAAACATTGAAAAAAAGGAGTTATATTCTTTACAAAATCAACTTGATCAAACTATTAAACAAAAACAGGAGATACAGAAAAGTGTAATTACACTAAAACTTGATTTTCAGGATAAAGAAACAAAACTCTTAAATGATTTTCCAGACTTAAAACATTAAAGAATAAGCTCGAAAACAAGTTGTACACACAAGGCCAAACAATTCAAACTGCTCAAATGATTCAAAAACATAGAAAGTTGTCTGATGAAAACAATGAAAAGGATGTAGGTGACCCAAATCTGATTGCCTTAGGAGCGTTAGAGATGCCCAACCTGCATTATATGATGAAAATTAAAGGATCCTTTGTGCATTGCAAATAAAATCCTGATGTGACATCATTTGATGAGACCAATGAGATAGAAGTAAAAACAAGAGAAAAATTAAAGGATCCCTTGTGCATTGCAAATAAAGTCGTGTACAAATATGATTAATCTAAAGATAATCGATTAGCTGTTTTTGTCCCTAAAAAAAGGTTAACCCCAGAGCAAGTATTTTGGAGTATGGACTTAGAAAAAATGAAAGCAGAAAGAATTGTGGGCGAAACCCATACCATGTTTAAGATAGCTGCACCAACGTTATACCCACAACATACTCCCATGCATCTTGTTTCTTTAACTCTCCTCATGCATAATAATACTCTAATTGGTCTATATGTTCTTTGTCAACTATTTTCTGATTTTGATAAAACATGTAAAAAAAAGAATTACGCCAACGGGTATTACTGAAGGGGAAAGGGGTTTTGAACAAACAAAAAGTTGTTATTTAACTGAGGTTATGCCATTCTTTAAACTTCTCAAGGAACATTTTGAGGGTCTTCAAAAAACCTTAAATAAAGATGTTGATGATATGAAAAAGGTGTTTAAAGAAGTGGAAAACGAGGGAAAACAACTGGAAATTGATCTTAAATGCAGTGAAATTGAGAGGAAAAATATTCTCATCATGAATAAGAATTTGATTGCTAAATGTATTGCACAGGATGCATTTTATACTGCTACTGATTCTGCATTATCTGCCTGCCAATTTCATGAGATGTCTATTGCATTAAACGTTTTCCAGAATCGTGTTGTTGAGTTTGAAGGGGAGAATTTAAAATTGCGTGAGAAAATTCAAAACGATGACCATGATAACATGGTCAGGCATTTGTCAAAACTAGAAGTTGGTAATCTTAATTTGCAATTAAAGTGTCAACATTTAGAAGAAATAATTAAAATCTCAAATGCCAAGACATCTTCGGATGCTCCTGAATTTGATGCATATTTTGAATTAGCCAGACGTGATGAAAAGATTCAAGCTCACACTAACACGATTCGGAAACTAAGGGTTCAAATTGCCCAATTGAAGTCTAATAAGTGTGATGTGACTGACACCAATAACCTCAAGTCGATAGATTCTCAGAAATTTCAAAATAAAGACACCATTAACAAATTACAACATGATAATGTGTGGCTTCATGCTGAAATGTCTAATGCTAAATAACATTACAAAGAGTTATTTGATTCAATTAAAATCACACGTGAGAAAAACGATGAAAAATAACCTCTTTGCTAAATGAGATTGAGAATCTAAAGATCAAAGTGAAAGGAAAAATGCTAGTTACTTCATGTGTCCATGTGATTCCCAAGGTTCGTGCTTGTAAGAAATATGCATGTGATGCTGTGTATATTCCTCTTCCCCTTAGGAATAATAAGTTAGTTCATTGCGACTATCTTAAACATCTTAAGGAGTGTATTGACTTGCTTCGTGAAACCATTGAAGAGGATAGGATAGCAAAACCACTTGATGATGCTATTGTAGGTGCCTGCTTTCTCACTAATAGATCTCAGGAACTTTTAGAATATGCTATTGGTACATGTCCTAAGATTGATACTAAGCAAGATAGGTCATCTGCATCATCCTTTATGTCAAAAAACATGGATGTTACCTTTGCTAAACCTTTGGAAACTTCAGATCCTAACACATCAAAACATGTTCAGCAACTGGAAGTGAAAAAGACTAAGGTTCTCATCACTCCTTCTATAGGAGTTAATAGTGACACTAAAGCTAGCAAGTCAAAACCTAGGAGAAATATGAAGAATTATAGGACTTCTCTAGCTAAATGTGTTCCTAAAAAGAAAGTAGAAGACCACATGAGGAACTATAAGTCTGAGTTGAACAAAAGGAATCATAATTCAAATCCTAATTCACTTTGCAAAACATGTAATGAATGTTTAATTTCGAGTAATCTTGATGAATGTATTTAGAAATATCTGAAGTCGTTTAACAAACCCCTAGTTAAGAAAGTTTGGAGAGCTAAACAAATTAAGCAAATTTGGAAAGCAACAGGAAAACTGTTTGCCAATGTTGGTTATCAATGGAAGCCCACTGGAAGGAAATTCACTTTAGGAGAACAATTCCCTTTAACTAGGATGAGTAACTCTAAAGTAGTGCCTATTAAGAAATGGATGCCAACTGGTATAACTTTCCTTTTAGAATCCCAATGTCCTTTAACTAGGCCCATTGCATCGACTAGTGAAATTTCTACCATTGAAACGAATGCACCTAAGGTCTCAGTTGCTCCAGAATTTGTTTGCACTTACCAACTGGAACCCAACCTAAATTGGGGATCCGGCACTCCAAATTCTCCTCTTTCGTCTGTTTTCAAATGCAGGATGTACAGATCATCCTTTGACATTTGGACTCAAGCTACTCATAACATATGAATGGGGATCGCTCACAGCTCAAGAATTTCGTGAATAAGTTTATCGGGATAGTTAAATTCGGGAACGACCATTTTTGGGCAATTATGGGTTAAGGAGACTATGTATTTTGGTGATAGTATAATCTCCAGGGTATTCTACGTCGAAGGACTTGGTCATAATTTGTTTTCTGATTGGTCAATTCCATGATTCTGATCTAGAAGATACTCTCACTATACATACATGCTTCGTCAGAGAATTGGAAGGTGTTGATCTTCTTAAAGGTTCTAACGGCACCAATTTATACACCATCTCTATTGAAGTCATGATGTGGTCCTCTCCATTGAAGTCATGATGCAGTCCTCTCCTATTTTCTTATTGTCTAAAGCCTCAAAGACCAAATCTTGGATATGGCATCGACGTTTAAATCACTTGAACTTTGGCACCATTAATGATCTGGCCCGCAAGGACCTTGTCAAAGGTTTACCAAGACTGAAATTCGAAAAAGATCATCTTTGTTCGGCTTGTCAATTAGGCAAAAGCACGAAGCATACACACAAACCCAAAACTGTCAATACCATCATGGAAGTTCTTCACACCCTTCACATGGATCTATGCGGACCAATGAAAATGCAAAGTATAAATGGGAAGAAGTATGTATAACAACCCACAAAACACCCATTACTATTATTCCCATTACAAATACCTATAGTAGGTATTTCACAGGTAAATTTTTGCTTTTTATATACATTATTACTTGCATGATTCACTAGACCTGCTCACATATATACACAAGCCAAATAACTCAACACTCACATCCTATAAACCCCAGGTATGTCAAGCATAAAATCATAACAACACCATAATAAGTAATTCACCAATCTAAAACACTAAATATAACACAAAACCCTAATAAACCCTAAACTAAAACTTAAGTAGGATTATGTGCTTATCTGAACTTATATGCTTAGTTTAACTAGTATGAATGTGTCCAAGGCTTAAGTATGAGTTTCCTTAGGAATATTAGGATATATTAGGACTATTAGGCTATAGAATAAACCCTTTAGAACTTAGATACAAACCCCCTAAGCCCTAAACCATAACTAGGTCATAGATAACTAGAATTAGGTTTAAACCATCCCAAAACTTCCCCATAGGTCACTACCACTTAGTATAAGCCTTTTAGAACTTAGGAATAGTTATTAGACACTCATAGGACACTAGTCTAGGCACTAAACCATAGGATAAACCCTAGTCTCTCACTAAACACACTTAGGTCATTTAGGTTACAAAACTAGGTCAAACCTTCCCAAACCTTTCCCATAAGTTACCCTCACTTAGAATAAACCCTTTAGGTCTTAGGATTAGTCACTAGACACACTTAGGAACTTAACTTAGGCACTAAACCTTAGGTAAAACTTTAAACACTTAATAAGTTGAAACTAGGTCTAAACTTAACTAAAACAAGTAAAACCTAAACATAAGCCCCTCAAATACCTCAACCTAGCACCCTAACACCTTAGTCATACCCAAGCACACACCCTAACACCTCTAAGCACACACACAAGTAGGTACATCAACTACTTGACTAATCCATCACTAATCCACCCTAAACCTCCACTAAACCACCCCTAATCCACCCCTAATCACCCTAAACCATACTTAACCCACCAAGCAGCTTACAAGCACCTCCAAGCTACCAAGAAAGGTGGTGGATCACCTCCTTGTAAGCTACTTGTCACCCTTTACCCTTAACCACCTCCCACAGCTTCTCTACACCACAACCGGCCTAAGCTCAGCCCCTAGCTACTCCTAGCTCATCCTCATCACCATGTAGCCTCACCACATCACCCTCTATCCTTGCTTGCTCACCCCTCCCCCTTCATGACACCTAAACACCTTGCACTACCCCAAACCGCCTTACCGCGGCTATAAATACCCTCCCCTCCCCTCATTTCTTCTTCACACCTCTCCCTCTTCTCTCTACCACACATTTCTGTAGTACTAAGTCGTTAGAAGCCATAGGGAATGAGTAGCTAGGCCTTAGTCATGCTGTGTTGTGGTTTGAAGTCGTAAGACCCTAGAAAACCCTAACCCTAGTTTTCACCCACGTAAACCCCCCTAGCCAATTAAGTCTTACATTTAGTTAATTTAGCTTTAGTATAGTCTTAGGTTAGATTTAGAATGCCTTAGATACCCTAGGAACCCTTGCATGAGCCTTGAACCCTTTTATTTGCTAGTTTAAGTTTTAAAACCCTAGATCGAGTCATATATTTGCATGCATGCTATAAGTCATTACTTTAGGTCATACACTAGTTATAAATAACCTAGATAAGTTAAAATAAGTAAAACATAGGCTAGAAAACTTAGTTACTAGATAAAATATAAGTTACATGCATATTAGAACTACTTTTGCAAAACTTTACATGCATAAGGGTATATATCATAAATTTCTTAAATTATAAAGTCTAGGAACTGTTTTTGACATTTCCTAGAAGTTATAAGTAGTAAGGACTAGTTTTGCATAATATTAAAACCCTAGGACAGATAATAAAATAAGTATACACAAAAGGACTAAAAATGTAAATATTATAAAGTTAAAGGTCTAAAATGGTAAATATAGAAAACTTAGGAGTCTTAGGTTAGTTACATAAAATATAGAAGTCTAGGGACTAGGTGTGTCAAGTATAGATAGTTATTAATATAAGTAATATAAATTTAGGGTAGAAAACGTAAATATATAAACTATAAGGGTAAAAAGTGAAAATATCATATAAGTATAAAACCTAATAAAGTTAGAAGCATAACACAATACTAGGGAGCTTCATGCGAGGAGTACTATGTGGATATTTCGTTTTTGACGAGTTTGTTGGGTTTACGAATTAAAGTGCCCTGATTCCTCGAACGATTATTGCATATACTTCTGAGATATGATAGCCCGAACGGTGATATGATTATAACTAAACCCTAATAACAACATAACTCAATAATAGGGAGCTTTGTGTGAGGAGTATTAACTTCTGAATTATGATGGCCCGAATGGTATTATGTTGATAACATAATACAATAGTAGGGAGCTTCATGTGAGGAGTCATATACTTCTGAATTACAATGGCCTGAACGGTGTTATGTTATATATAAAACATTAACAAACCTAAAAACAATAACTTGAGAAACATAAACATGATAACTAAAGCTTGACATACATACATACAACAAAACCAACAACACACTAGGATATGTGAGTAAGACGGTCTAGTTCCCGAGTCACTATTTGTATCACTTAGATTACTCTACACCCAGGTGAGTTCATAGCCTCATACCTTTTTAAATTCTGTGAGTTCATAGCCTCATACCTTTTAAAATTATGTGAGTTTCGTAGCCTTACATCTTTTTAAATACTGTGAGTTCATAGCCTCATACTTTTTAAAATGCTTTCACTTTAAATGCTTTATAAACCCTGTGAGGGGGATACATGCTAAATGCTTTACTTAAAACCGAATACAAGTCTTTTTCTTTGGTTGTTTGCACGAGTAAACTAACTGCCACCACTACATAACCAAAATTCATGAATCTAATCGTTTGGGATATTTTACCCAAGCGAACGCGAATATAGTTGATAGATCTATTGGAGTTTGACAACTCCCGTTGGTATTAACACCCCACTAGGTGGTACCAATAAGTACTATATTTGAATCCACTCAAGGTATGACTTTGGCAAGTTATCCTTCCATCCCCTCATGTTGGGTCTGCAGCCCACATGACCCGGATCGTTAAGGTGTGATTCATGAGCTTAGTGCAACCTACTAAACTCCTGATAATTGTGCATGCATCACAATTATCACAAAACTTGCATTTTCCCAGATGGGTGTAACAACTGAACCCAAGAAACTTGTATTCACTAACCCTTAAACCTATGATTCTCACTCAACACCTAGTGTTGACTTTTTAAGTATGTATTCTAGGTATATTACTTCTATGGATCCATGGCAGAAGGAGGTACTGAACTCAGAGGACTTTTCATGGTTATCATTCTAACACAACCAACCTAACTTAGATTTTTGGGACCTTATCAAAAATAAAAGTATATATTTTATAATTAAAACTCTGATAATTATGAATGATAACTAAATTTCCAAAACGTCTCTTTTTGATTCGTTTTCTATTACTGTATCTGTGATTCTATGAAGTAATACCCCAAACACTTTATCCGCTGCGATCAGTGAAAAATGGGGGTGTTACAGTATGTCCTTGTGATAGTCGATGACTATTCTTGGTTTACATGGGTGAAGTTTTTGAGAACCAAGGACGTGACTCCAGAGGTTATCATCAAACTCATTAAACAGCTGGAAGTATGACTCAACAAAACCGTCAGAATCATCTACACACACAACGGAAATGAGTTTGTTAACAAACGACTCGTTCAATTTTACAAAAGTATTGGCATCACCCACCTGAAAAGCGTTCCACACTCTCTTCAGCAGAACGACGTTGTTAAAAGAAGAAACCATACTCGAGTAGAAGTTTTGCGAACCATGCTAATATTTTCCAAGGCACTGATGTTCCTCTGGGTGGAAGCAATTGCTATAGCTTGTTACACCGAAAACCGATACTTGATACATACTCTTCACAACAAAACTCCATATGATCTGATACATGGCAAGAAATCGGATCTCTCCTTTCTATGTGTGTTTGGTGCTTTATGCTACCCTACAGATGATAGTTAAGATCTAGGAAAACTAAAAGCTAAAGCTGATATTGGATTCTTCGTTGGTTATGCTCCAGATCATAAGGGATACCGAATCTACAACAAACGAACCCGATAAATCTTGGGAACTATTCATGTCACATTCATTGATCTGACTGAGCATATGGCTCCTGTACATATTAGTTCAGGACACACGTCTAAATTTGTCTCCTGGACCAAGTTGTTTAGGTCTTGTACAGTATTCCACGCATGTAGTACTTTATGTACCTCCTACAAGTGAGGATTTGAAGAGTTTTTTTGATCCGATATATGATGAATACTTCAAGCCACCAACTGTTCACACTCTCGTACCACCAGTTGTTGTAGCTCCTGTTCCAAACAATTCAAATGGTCCATCTATTTCTGTCTCAATTGATCAAAGATGCACCATCTGCAAGTCAGTCACCTTCATCATCGAATCTTCAACCTCCTTTTGTACATCAAAGCACTACAGTAGACAATTCTTTTGAAGTAAATCTATTTGCTCCTCTTGAAGATGCTCTGTTCAAAAACCTATTTGCTCCTGAATCTTCTTCTGAGACATCTTCTTCAAGGGATATAAACACGGCTTCTTCAGGTTCCTACCCTCATCCACATGAACATCTCAGAAAACGGACATGTGATCATCCGATTGACAACATTATTGGGTATCCTTCTCAACCGATGTTCATACGAAGGCAACTTGCCACCTATGCCTTGTGGTGCTTTTATAATTCCGTACTATCCAAAGTCGAGCCCAAAGATTTCCAGACTGCTATCTCTAAAGACTGTTGGTTTAATGCGATGCAAGAAGAAATTCAAGAGTTCTATCGACTTGAAGTATGGGAACTGGTACCACCTCCAAACTATACAATGATTATAGCTCTTAAGTGGATCTTCAAAGTGAAACTTGATGAACATGGTGACGTTCTAAAGACAAGGCAAGGCTTGTTGTTAAGGGATATCATCAAAAGGAAGGGATTGATTTTGAGGAATCTTTCGCTCCGGCTGTTCGAATATTTCTCGCCAATTCTGCAAGTCAGAACATGACGGTCTATCAAACGGATGTGATAATTGGATTTCTAAATGACGAGTTGATTGAAGTTGTTTTTGTCAGTCAACCTGAAGGATTTGTGGATCCGGATCATCCTGCCCATGTCTACCTTCTAAAAAGGGCTCTCTATGGCCTAAAGCAGGTGTCTAAGGCATGATACGATACTCTGTCAAAGTTTCTCCTGGCTAAGGGATTCTCCAAAGGTGTGGTGGAACAAGTTGAGAAAAGTGTGGTGGAACTACACTTTGTAAGGACTGGGTATCAGTTGGCAGATATCTTTACTTCGACACTTCCAAGAGAATTGTTTCAATTTATTCTCCCGCGACGTGACATGAAGAGTCTGACACATGAATTCCTCAATCGTCTTTAGGAAGAAAATGAGGAGTAAAGGTTTTACTTCACATATCCTTGTATATATCATATACCAAAAAAGAAAATAGAAAATCATAAAACCTTCAAAAACCATAAAAATTAGAAAATCATAAAATCCATAAATATTCTTCTCACGACATGTCTCTTGTGTAATCAATATTATGCACGTTTCTAGAAATGTCATTCAATAATGACACGGAAACATACATATGTTTGATCAAGAGTTTTCCTTTTAACTTCAAATAATATTTTTTTTTCTAAAACATGTCGTTTCCCAAAATATTCTTTCAAAATGGCTTGATATTACTTCAGATAGCAACCCATTCTTCAAAATGAGGAAAGCACGTCATCGAAAAGACTGCTGTTCCTGTTAACGGGTGATTAACTTCTCCCGAGCATGGATTACTTCATATCCATGTGTCATTGACTTGATGTATGTTTGAGTGCATCATTTCTTGTATAAGAAGAGAAGTCTTCTATACATCGCAAATACTTTCCCATCCATGATTCTTCAGGAAAGTATTTGTGCTAAACTTGGTGGTACCATGATTTTTGAAAATCAATCAAACTTGAAATTTTGTATAAAATTTGCCACTCAATCGATGCTAAATGATTAATCTTTTCAGTAACATGATAAAGTGAAAATGGGTCATCTATTGAGGGGGAGAATGATTTCAAAAATTATATATCATCAAAACAAGATCTTTGTTCATAACAAGCAGTGAATAAAATGTGATTGTTATGTGTCAGAATATGAATTTTTCATGAGTTTCTCGTTAAACTCTAAATCATTTACAAACTCATCATTTCTGACTCATAACATGCTCCCTCAAGGATTGAGGGGGAGCAATACATCGTCTCATAATCAGTCATTCTTAAATCTGACCACAATTTTCTCCCAAAATCTTTGAACTTATTTAAATCACTTGGGATCACAAATCTCAAATGGTTTGAAATTTTTGATCGGGGGAGAAAATGTGATTTAAATATGAAATCTGATTAAAATGTGATGTTTTGGACTTAAATGTAAGCTCTCCCATATGTGCTAAACTCTTTTGCATATCAATGCACATATTGAGGGGGAGCAAATGGTTTGTGAAAAAGGATCATAGCATCACATATGAGCGAGACTCAGACTTGACCAATGAATTGATGAAACAATAACTATCTTCAATCGAAAGGACTTGTCCTGGCTGGGTAACAATTTCAAGCTGGTCTAACCAGTGATGTAAGCGTGTCTCAAAAAGGACTCGTCTGAGTAGAGTGTACCATTTCAAGAAACCTTCTTTGGATTTAATCAGGCCGGGTAATAACTTGAAGCTAGTCTAACTAGTGATGTAAGCGTATCTCGAATGCCTGTTCATGTTCACTAAAGGTGGATCAATTCAAATGTGCAAACTCTTCCCGACATGTGCAAATTTATAATTAAAACATCTGAGCACATGTTAAGGGGGAGAATTTGAAAAGTATAAAACTCTCAAAGTGTCAGCAAAATGTGTTTTATAATCATAAAACACTTTGAGGGATTTTTCAATGATTTGGTTGATGTCAACATAGGATAGTCATGAAGTTATAAGGTGGCTAGGGCTAGGAAAACAGTCCTATGATCCGCCAGAGCCAGAGGGATCTACCCAAGGACAATACTAAATAGATAGTATTAGAAAGTCCTTAGGTATGATTATGAAAAAAGGAGTAATGTGAGAAAGGAGAAAGAAGGGGTGGAAGAATTAAAAAGAAATGATATGAGAAAGGGTGAAAAGAAATAGCCCTCCAATTATTGAACCTTAGGGCAGAAACTGGGTTCAATTCATATGCTACTGGTGGTTACTAAGGTAACACTGGTATTGAACACAAGACGTCATGGACCCAGTGACACACTGCACTAAACCTTCTAACCACTCAAGTTCTCTTAAAAGGACTTGTTTCATTCTCACGGGGACCCTGCATAATCTATCGACCGCTCATTACGAGCCATGTTGATATTGAAACTGTTGGATCGATATACTCTGGCCAAACTACTTTGTAGCTTGTAAGGTTTTAACAATCTTGAATGACTCAAAACAGTTAATATTGAAACACTGATATAGCTTTGTAAAGTATGCAGAATCTACTAACACAAAGCTAAGAAGAACTTTGTTTATATTAAAACAACTCTTTGAACCTACCTCTCTAAATACAAGTTCACTAACAATCCCTAACTTCTCTAAAATCGTTTTGTGAAAACTCTAAGACTCTTAGAAAACTTCGTATGACTTCATACCTCTAATACCATCATAAGGCTCCTTTTATAGATAACCTTAAGTCGGTTTACATTATCTATTTGAACGACAAGTAATTATCCCTAACTAATTCTAGAATATTCATACAATATTACATAATAATCCTTTAAATCAATATTGCACTTAAGTCCTTGTTCTTCAAAGTACTTTGAATAATCTTCAATAAGTAGCAGTACTTTGACCTTGATAAGCACGTTGACTATTGAGCAGTACTTTGACATAGCAGTACTTTGACTTTCCAGCAGTACTTAGATCTTCATATCCCAACAATCCTCCCCTAACTTGAACTCTACTTGCTTGATTTCAAGTTTCTTTGCTTTCTTGGATCTTCAATATCTTTATCACTCAGGAAGATTATATCTTTATCTCTTTTCAATCTTGTATGTCAAAGTGTTTTTGATCATCATCTTCTCAGCAACTCAGCAACATTTTGACAAAGTGTACATCAAATCTTTTAAAGTTTCATAATGTTCTCATCACTTTCAGATGTGTAAACTTCTGTGAGAGGTGAATCATTAAACTTTTAATAGATTTTGATGTCTCTTTACCAAAGCCATTAACTCTGGAGTAGCCAATGTTTAGGTTAGAACAACCATGGTACATTGATAACCATATGATTTTTAGCAAATCATCAGCTATCAATGGATTTGAGTATTCTTTACCAATAGCCGTTTGCTTTTGGACTAGTTAGTTATTTGATTTCAACCATGGTGAACTAATTACCATAAATGGATTTTCCACACCACAAGCCATTTTCTTGTGGGCTAGTCAACTCTTCACTTTTACAGATATGGTGAGTTGAACACCATACAATTTTTAGTAAATTGTCAACTAAAAATGAATTTGATTATCACATCAGAGTCGTACCCTCATGATGAGTCAAACTCTTTCTTGTCTGTTAAACATGGTGAGTTGATTACCATTTGCTGTGCAGTACAAGTACTAACACCATGTTTTATTCTTCAAATCCTTTTGTTTTTATCATCTTAAGCTTCAAAAACTTTTATTTTTATTTTACAAAGGACTTTTACTGGTTTTATGCAGCAAGCAGTACTTCGGTAAAGTATTGTTTGTCTTGCAGTACTTTGAGAAAAATACTTATTATTCAAAACAAATCATACCAGTACTTGTGCAATATTATTCTTCTGATTTAGTCCACTTGATAAATAGCTTAATCACCATAGCAGTACCTTGCAGAGAAGTACTTTGTGGAGAAGTACCTTCAGTGGAAATAGGTTTTTCCCTAGAAACAGGTACTGAGGGAGTTCTTTCACTTAAGTCATCAGGCTGTGGTGAAGCAATAGGTGGTGTAGGAGTATGTACTGAAGCAGAATGCTCAGAATGATCAGATTGGTCATCATGTTCAGAATTAGCAGAACCACTAGCTTCAGCAACATCATCCCTAACAGTCTGTGCTACCTCTAACATAAAAGCATTAAGAGGTATATTGTTACCCGAAAAATTAACTCCCTTGTGAGACCTCTACCATTACTGATGCAACAAGCTCTACCAACCCAAAACCTAAGAAAAAGGTGTATGTCCCTGCTCGAACTACTTCTTTGGAAAATGAACTCCCACAGGCCTTGACACAAGCTCTTGAATCAGCCATAAAGAACATGAAGTGGCCTGCTCCAAGAAAAGAGAGACCTCCCAGGCAAGTACTTGGCCTGGCTTGCCCAAGGAAGCAAGCTTCTTTTGATGACAAAAGAAAGACTGCTCAAAAGGGAAAGCGAAGCTATCAGGGAAAAGGAAAAAGGCCAATGGAGTAGGGTGTGTTGGGTAGGTTAGGTAGGTTTGGTGTAGGGTGTTTGGAGTAGTTCTCTGTATGTCTTGGTTGTGTCTGTATCACTTGAACTGATGAATGTAACCCCTTTGGAAATAATGAATAAAAATCTTTTCTTTTGAATGATATATGTAGCCTCCTACTAATGCCTCCCCTAAAAAATAGCTTAATTATTAATCATTCCAATACTCACAACCAAGAAGGTAAATCTTGAAACATCAAAGCCCTTTGTGAGTAAATCTGCTACATTATCATCTGTATGGACTTTAACCACATTAATAAGCCTATGCTCATAGCAATCTATGATAAAATGATGTCTAATTGGATGTGCTTTGTTTTGGAGTGATATACTGGATTCTTCACAATACAAATGGTACTCTCATTATCAATGTTGATGGGAGTGTTCTTGAAATTGAATCCATAATCCAAAAGCTAATTTTGCAACCAAAGTACTTGGGCACAACAACTTGCAGCAGCTACATATTCTGCTTCTGTTGAAGATGTGGCTGCAATTGTTTGCTTTTTACATTGCCATGAGACTAATCTACTTCCAAGATACTGACACCCTCCAGTTGTTGATCTTTTGTCATAGTTGTCACCAGCATAATCACTATCTGAAAAAGCTTGTAGATGAAAAGGGGACTCCTTAGGATACCACAATCCTAGCTTAGGTTGTTGCCGAAGGTACCTAAAGATTCTCTTGACAGCATTCAAATGTGATACCTTGGGGTAAACTTGATGTCTTGCACATAAACAAACAACAAAAGTAATGTCAGGCCTAGATGTAGTTAAGTACATTAGACATCCAATCATAGACCTGCATAATTTGACATCAACATCTTCTCCTTCTTCATCTTTTCCCAAAGGCTTGTTAGAATCAACAGGTGTGGATGCTGGCTTGATAGTTGTGAAGTTGAATCTCTTAAGAATGTCTGCAACATACTTATCTTGACTTATAAAGATTCCACTGCTTGATTGTTGCACTTGAAGTCCCAAGAAGAATGTTAATTCTCCCATCGAATTCATCTGAAATTCTTTTTGCATAAGATCTTCAAATTCCTTCACCATAGATTGCTTAGTAGCACCAAAAATAATATCATCTTTATAAACTTGGACAAGCATGATATCCTTCTTATCTCTTTTGATAAACAAAGTCTTGTCAATAGCACCTCTCCTGTAACAATGTTGCAATAGAAAATTAGAGAGTCTTTCATACCATGCTCTAGGGGTTTGATGAAGGCCATACAAAGCCTTGATAACCTTGTAGACTTTGTTTGGATGTGCAGGATCTTCAAAACCAGGATGTTGTTTAACATAAACTTCCTCTATGATAGTGCCATATAGAAAAGCACTTTTAACATCCATTTAATATACAGGAAATCCCATATAAGATGCAAAAGCCAAAAATAGCCTTATGGCTTCAATCCTTGCTACAGGAGCAAATACTTCATCATAGTCTACTCCTTCTTCTTGTCTATATCTTTGAGCTACTAACCTTGCTTTATTCTTGATTACATTCCCTCTTTCATCTCTTTTAACTCTGAAGACCCATTTTGTTCCAATCAGTCTCTTACCATCAGGTAAATCACATAATACCCATACTTCTTGAAGTTTAAACTGTAAGAGTTCTTCTTGCATAGCTTCAACCCAACTCTCCTTGGCTAATGCTTGTTTTATTGTCTTAATTTCTTCTTGAGACAGAAAGCAAGCAAATAAACACAATTTCTGATCCTTGTGATTCACCCTGTTCTGCTTGTAAATAAAGCTAAGTAAAGAAGTATGTTGTTGAGACATATTCTTAGCTTTAGTTCTTGTAAGCACTCCTGAATTGGAAGGTCCAATTATCTTACTGACAGGATGATCTTTGTGAATTCTTAGAGTAGGAGTTGGTGGTACTTCAAGATTATCTTCCAAATTTGTGAGGTCAGGGTCTTCATTAGAATCTGAGAAAATGCCTTCTTTTTCCAATTCATCATCAGTATCTTCTAAGGCAGGCATGGTTGGATCAATTAAATCATCAGCATTCTTCCAATTTGAAGTATCTAAGACTTGAGAAGTACTTTCAAATGGATCAGCAGTACTTTGGGGCAAAGTACTGTCAGTGCCTTTAGCCTTCTTCTTTCCTGCTTCATAAGCTCTCCTTTGATCATATTCATAGGATTTGGCAATTGTTTCTTGAAGAAGCATCCTATTAAGTTCATCTTGGATAGCTTGGTCTTCATCAGATACTGTAGTCTTTGGTGGAATAGTACTTTGTGGATCAACAGTACCTTGAGGTGCAGCAGTACTTTTCTTCTCATCATTGGGTGCTTCATCAGAATCATCTTCAGATCTTATGTTAACTCCATGAACAATGTATTATGTTTCCTCTTCATTGTGAACAACTTGATTTTCTTCCCTTACAGGTACATAGTTCATGGATGAAGACATTAAATCAAGATCAAACATCCAATCAGGACCTTTACCTTTTTGATTTTCTTGTTCTTCTAGAAATTCAACATGAAGACATTCTTGAACCTTCTTGGTAGCCCTGTTGTACACTCTGAATCCTTTGCTATTGGTACAATAACCCAATAAGTATCCTTCTTCTGATTTACCATCAAATTTTCCCAAATTATCAGCAATGTTCAAGATAGTCAGGGGACATCCAAAAGGTTTCATAAACTTTATGTTTGGCTTCTTTCCCATGAGTAACTCATAAGGTGTCTTCATTTGAGGTTTTGTCACTGATACTCTATTCAGCACATAACAAGCAGCACTTACAGCTTCAGCCCAAAATAGAACAGGTAATTGGGAGTCTGCAAGCATTGTCCTTGCTGCTTCTATCAAAGTTCTGTTCTTCCTTTTTGCAACTCCATTATGCTGAGGAGTTCTAGCAATACTGAATTCTCTTTTAATCCCTTTCTTAGCACAAAATTCATCCATAAGCTGATTCTTGAATTCAGTCCCATTATCACATCTAATGCTTCTAACCTTGAGTCTTAACTGATTTTCAAGTACTATTATAAGATCATGAATAGAATCAAAAGTTTCATCTTTGAATCCCAAGAAAAAGACCCAGCTAAGTCTGCTACAATCATCTGTTACAACCAAAAAGTATTTCTTCTTGTTTAAGCTAACAACTGAAACAGGTCCAAACAGATCCATATGCAGCAACTCCAAAGGCTCCCTAATAGTTCTTACTTCAATCTTTTTACATGAAGCCTTGTGTTGTTTACCCTTCTTGCAAGCCAAACATGAATGATCAAGTTTGAATGTTTTAGAAGGTAAACCTCTAACTAAATTTCCTTTGACCAGCTTGTTGATGTTTTTGAAATTCACATGCCCTAGTCTTCTGTGCCATTGATGTGCTTCCTCCATTGTTGCCCTTGCAATCAAGCATATTGCTCTTTCAGCAGAATTGATGTTCTTCAAGTCTATGCTATACACATCATTGGTTCTTGGTGCTCTCAGCATCATCAAGTTTTCATCTTCTAATCTAAACTCAGGGGAGAGAATAAGACATTCTGTGTCAAGAAACAACACAGGGTACTTCTTGTCACAGATCTGAGAGACTGACAAAAGGTTGAATTTAAGCTCCTTCATATATCTGACATTCTTAAAATCAATAGATCCTGCCTTGATGGTTCCTTTGCCAGTGATTCTCCCACCATAAGGATCATTCCCAAATGCAACTCTTCCTCCAAAATAAGCCTTAAAATCTGACAAGAGCTCCTTTTCTCCTGTCATACTTCCAGAGCAACTACTATCAACAATAAGATGATCTTTAAGCTCCTCTGTTGGGTTGCCCTACATAAAAATGAAAAGGGTTAGTTTCTTTTAGGAACCCAAGCCATTACTGACTTGTGTTCCCCTTGTGGAGTAACATACTCAAATTCTTTGAGTATGTAATCACCACTGTTTTTGAAAATACTATCAAGAACTACTATTTTTGATTCCAAAACCTGTGTTGACTTGTTATCAACACTCCCTTTTTCACCCTTATTTTTTGAAAGTACTTTGTCACCCTCAGCAGTACTTTCTTTCTTAAGCCACTTAGTTGTAACTTTTGGTGTTGGGTTCTGTGTTCTAGCAGCTTTTCTTGGGTTGTAAGACCTTCTAGATTTGTAAGAGTTGAATCTCCTAGGTCTTACACTTGAGTCTTTGCTAACAGAACCTTGATTGGGAAACTTCCTAATAGTACTTTGAGGAAGTACTGCTTGACCAGTGCTTTGTGAAGGTACTGTGGGTTTGGACAATGGTCTTTTCTGATGAGGGTACCTATAGTCTTTTGTGAAATTACTATGGTTAACCCTATTTGAGTAATCCCAAGCTGGCTTATTCTCCCTTGGTTTATTCTCATTGTGCTTATGGTTTGCAGATGTGGTCTTTGGATATTTGCTCAAGTATTCTGAATGGTAATCACAGTCCTTGATCAAATGATGAGGACTATAACATACAAAGCATAACTTTCGACCCATCATCCCAAAACCATTCCCAAAAGGTTTTTTATGATAAGCAGTATTTTGAAAAGAGTTTCTTGTAGGTACTGCTGAATGATCAGCAGTACTTTGAGAAGTTTTTGGAAGTACTGCTTGTTTTAAAAAATCTTTTTCACATTCAGAAACCTTATTATTTTCCCTAGGTGTCTCAACAGATTCTCCTAAAGATTTAGGATTAGATTGTCCTTTAAGCTTTTTCCTAAACTCTAGGTTGTCTATACCATAACAAGAAACGTCTGTCCTAGGTGGTTGAAAACTACCTGGGGGTGGAGGAACTTCATTATATCCTTTGTTTTTCTTAAACTCAGGGGGTGTTGAACAAGATAATTCCTCATCACTAGATGTGTTTCCTTCTAGACTTATGAATTCTTCATCACTAGTTGAGGTCTCCTAAGAAAGACTTAATTCTTGGTTCCTAGATGAAAGTACTTCTGAATTATTATCATAACCTAGGCCAGTTTTAATGTTTTTTGTTCTCTGTTTTTTAACAAAACTAACATGTGACAGACCTGATTCTTTCCAAACATCAAGTTTTTCTAGCAACTTATCTCTTTCTTTAGTGACCTTTTCTAATTCAGAAACTTTACATCCTAACTTCCACTCACTTAGCTTTAATTGATAATCTTGTTGCTCATATTTTTCAGCCCAAGCTACTTCATTATTCTCATGAGTGATTATCTTAGCTTCCATGGATTCTAAAGTCAATTGGTAACCAGCAATCTCAGACCTAGCCCTTCTATAGTTATCTCTTTCAGTTTCATATTCTTTAAGCATCTTTTGATAAGAGTTACTACATTTGGAACATACCTCAGAGATAGTGGATGAACTTGGTGAAGTAGCTATCATAGCAAGCTGAACAGGTTCTTCTTCACTTTCCATGCTCCAATCAAAGCTTCCTAGACCATCTCTTGACTCCAAAGCTTCATATCCTGGTTCCTCATCAAAAGCTATGCTCCAATCAACCTCTTCCAATGCAACCATAGAATAGGTTACTGGTTCATCATCAAATTCTTTACTCCAATCAACTTCTGACAAGTCTTCTTGAGCAACTAAAGCTTATGACTTTGGCTCAGCAATAGGGACTTCTTTTCTTTCAACCTTGGGTTTAGGTTGTTCTATCATCCTGTTTGCTTGATAATTTGCAAACTTGCATTCCCTTGCAAAGTGACCAGTTCTTTGACAATTAAAGCATTCAATCTTGGACTTGTCAAATGCTATACCTTGCTTAGCCTTGAAATCAATACCTCTCCCTGTCTTGTTCATAAACTTCTTGATCCTTGCAGCAATCATGGCAACCTGCCATCTTATGTCAATTTCTTCCATAGCATCATCATCAGTTTGCAAGAGATCTTCTTGATAAGTAACAGGTAGAGTAGCTTGTTGAGCAAAGAATGAGCATAAAACATCATCTGAGTTGGGAGTATGTGATGGTGATGAAGTGGTACTGATCAAAGTTGTACATGGATTCTGTGTTTCTGCAACAGTACTTTGGACAGGATAAGCAGTACTTTTAGTGGAAGTACTGCTTCTGTTTTCAGAAGAGACAAAAGCAATGTTGTGAGAACTTGAACCTTTATTACCCTTCATCTCATGCTCATACACCTTTAGATTGTTGTAAAGATCATCAAAGTCCATAGTGTCCAAACCAGGTTGTCCTTTAATCATTGTAGCAACCACATGCCATGCAGAAGGCAAACTCCTCAAGAACTTCAAGTTAGCATCTTCAACTGTTGCCTCAGCTCCATATAACTCTAGCATGCTGAGTAGATTTTGATATCTATCATAAGCAGAGTCAAGACTTTCTCTTTCTCTAATAGTGAAGGTTTCAAACTGCTGCTTCAACAGGTTCCTGTGCATCTTCTTGGAAGCATCATTACCTAAAAATCTTGTTTTAATAGCAGCCCATAGTTGTTTTGCATCCTTGGCATCATGAAACTTCAATAAGTACCATCAAGAATGGCAGAGAGCAGTATGTTGAGAGCCTTGTCTTGATTTCTTTTGGTAGCAGCTGGCAAGGTTGGCTTAGGTGGTGTTGGTTGTCCTGGGATCTCTAATGGTTCTTCAGTTATCATATTGCCATTGACAATCACATCCCATAGTGCATGGTCTGTGATGGCAATGTACTGCCTCATCTTCATGGCCCATAAATCATATTCTCCCTTCTTGACAATAGGAATTCTGACAGCAGTGATGGATGGAGCAGGTGCAACATCTGTCGACATCTTTAAGGGTAGTTTGTAGTAGAATCGGTTTAAAAGGTTTTCTTCTTAATCAGAGTTTCCAACACAAGCTCTGATACTACTTGTTGGATCGATATACTCTAACCAAACTACTTTGTAGCTTGTAAGGTTTTAACAATCTTGAATGACTCAAAATAGTTAATATTGAAACACTGATATAACTTTGTAAAGTATGCGAAATCTACTAACACAAAGCTAAGAAGAACTTTGTTTATATTAAAACAACTCTTTGAACCTACCTCTCTAAATACAAATTCACTAACAAACCCTAACTTCTCTAAAATCGTTTTGTGAAAACTCTAAGACTCTTAGAAAACTTCATACCTCTAATACCATCACAAGGCTCCTTTTATAGATAACCTTAGGTCGGTTTACATTATCTAGTTGAACGACAAGTAATTATCCCTAACTAATTCTAGAATATTCATACAATATTTCATAATAATCCTTTAATCAATATTGCACTTAAGTCCTTGTTCTTCAAAGTACTTTGAATAATCTTCAATAAGTAGTAGTACTTTGACCTTGATCAGCACGTTGACTATTGAGCAGTACTTTGACATAGCAGTACTTTAACTTTCCATCAGTACTTAGATCTTCATATCCCAACAGAAACAGGAGACACCACTCCAGTCTCCGACTACCAAATATTGCACTTATCGAGTCTAGAGCCGCGAGATATATCATAAGATCCCAATAGGAACACTTGATACTTTGGCACTAGTGGTTCATAATCAAGGACACCAGCTGCACATTTGAGAGTCCTTCAACTGGTACAGAAAGTGCTATTGGTCATGCTAAAAATGTGTGACGATATGAATATAGTCACGCACGTTTTTTCTGTCGTGTGTCACAAAAGGTCCCGCCACCGTAGGTGGCATATGGTGACATTGTTGAGTTCGTGACCATTGTCATTGAAAAAGAGTGACCAAAACCCGAATATGTGTGACAAAGTATGCAAAAGTTTTGTTGGATTAATTAGTATGTGTGACCATAAACACTTTATAGTCACACGAATGTTTTTTGAGAGTAACTATTGTTCGTCCTTTGGCCACATAAATATATAATATATGTGACATTTGAGATGATTTATTCAAGTAAATGTGTATTTTGTGTGACTATTTTCGTCCTATGGCCACATGAATATATAATAAATGTGACGCTTGTGATGATTTAGTCACACAACGGGTGTTGTTTTTTTAGAGTTAGTCACATACAATTTAAAACAACGTGGCCAAAAGTTATAATAAGTGTGACAATAGGCTGTTTAAAGTGAAGAAATGTGTATTTTGTGTGACTATTGAAAATCCAATGGCCACATGAATTTTATGTTTGTGTGGCCTTTTGTAATATTTAGTCATACAAAATATGTTTGTTTTTTGTATTTAGTCACATAGAATTAAGCAAAAAGTGGTCAAAAGTGTTAATAAGTGTGACCATATGGTGTTTAAAGTAAAGAAATATGTATTTTGTGTGACTATTGATCGTCCAATGGTCACATGAATTTTATGCTTGTGTGGCCTTTTGTAATATTTAGTCACACAAAGCATGTTTGTTTTGGTTATTTAGTCACATACAATTAAGCATAAAGTGGCCAAAATTGTTAGTAAGTCTGACCATATGCTGTTTAAAGTGAAGAAATATGTATTTTTTTTTACTATTGTTCATCCAATGGTCACATGAATTTTTAGTTTGTGTGGTATTTTGTAATATGGTCACATGAATTTTTAGTTTGTGTGGTATTTTGTAATATTTAGTCACACATTGAATTAAACAAAGAGTGACCAATAATGTTAGTACTGCTGCTAGTACTAAGTTAGTACTGCTGGAGCAAGTTATTACTGCTAGTGTATATATATATATATATATATATATATATATATATATATATATATATATATATATACACACACATATATATATACATATATATATATATATGTGTATATATATATGTATATATATATATGTATATATATATATATATATATATATATATATATATATATATATATATATATATATATATATATATATATATATATATATATAACAGAATTAAAAACAAAAAGCAATTTGAAATTGAATAAAACCAGAATGTAAATAACTGAACCAAATATAGAATTGTAATGTCGTACATAATCAAATTCTCAACTACCGTAATTTAAAGACTTTTGACTCTTCGTCATCCTAGCTTGCCTTTGCATGGTTTCAATAGAGACATAATTCTTGCGCTTCGATTGTAATGTTGGTGCAGAATTGTTGTCACTAATCTTTTGTAACGTAGTTGGTGGTGTAACCTGTAGTAAACAAAAGACGCCAATTGTTGAGAGCCTAAAACATAAAATTTCATGAAGTTATAACCAATGCATAGGAAACGTACTATTTCTTCAGAAATTAAATAAAAAAGATAATGAGCAAAGGATATTTAAAAATACCTGTTGCCTGCAATATCAAGTGAAAAAATGTTAGATGGCATACCTTTTCACAATATTTGAAAAATGTTTGTAGCAGAAGCACACCCACTGTTAGAATATATAGCAGGGAAAATATCATGAGTTCATGGTCTAACCTATTTCGGTTAGCTATCTCACAATCACACAGACAGATACAAAAGGGAGTGGTAGAAAGTGAACCTCTGTGACTAAGGGATCATTTTTCCTAACAAATATAGCCATTTTCGGTTAGCTATGAATCTTACTAGAAACTGGTAAGTGGCATAACTTCAAAGCGGTTGGACACATATTCAATATGTAATTATGTATACATGGCCTGGCAATAATTGAGAAAGTTAAGCTTCGAATTATGGTGCTTACCACAGGGTGTGAAGGCAAGTATGGTGCTAAGAGTTTCTTCACACCAATTGGACCCATTCCAGGACCACCTCCACCGTGTGGAATGCAAAATGTCTTGTGCAAGTTGAGATGACAAACGTCAGCACCAATCCAACCTGGGCTGGTCAAACCAACCTGTAAGAAGCAACAAACTTATTCACATCCAGAGCTATAATCAAGTTGTATGCTTGAAAATCAATAATTAAATGTTGCTTTTTTTAATTTCCTCGTATACTTTGACATATATGATCATAAGAACAACAAAGAAACAAGCCTCAGATGTTCAACCAAGTACATAGGCTAAATACGAGGAAAAGTGTCCAGTTGAATTTCAATATACCTGTGCATTCATGTTTGCTCCATCCATGTATACTTGACCACCATTGTCATGAATAATTTTGCAAATCTCATCAATACCCTCCTCATATACTCCATGGGTTGAAGGATAGGTAACCTGAAATTCGGATAGGTAACTTGAAATTCAGGTCAAAACAAGAGAATCCAATTAATCCCTTGTAAATTTTATCACAGTAAGATAACCAGTTTTATATTTACAAATACTTACCATAAGAGCAGATAGGGTGTCTTTGTTTGCCTCAACAGCTTTTCGTACCTCTTCAATGTTAATGTTACCTTTGGAATCAGTTCCCACAGTAATGATTTTCATTCCACACACAGTAGCACTAGCAGGATTTGTTCCATGTGCTGATACAGGGATGATGCATACATTCCTATTATGATCTCCTCTTGCCTACAGTTGACCCAAAGTTAACAACTCAATTATTTAAGTTGGCGTTTGTACGTAAGGAAAACTGGTACTAATATAACTCAACTTAATTAAATAGAAACATGTTTAATCATGATTGACTACTATTTAACCATACCATGTGATAAGCTCGGATAACCATCAGCCCAACGTATTCTCCAGCAGCACCAGCATTGGGTTTCAAAGAGAATGAATCAAATCCAGTAATGGTACACAGCAAGTCCCCCAAATTTTCAAAAATTTCCTGAAAATGACCGCCATCGATATGTTGCTTTCAAATATCTAGAAAGATAAAAAATACATAATTTAAAATTGGAAGTGAAAAAATTCATACTTGATAACCCTTTGACTGTTCACTAGGAGAGAAAGGATGCATATCAGCAAAGGCTGGCCATGTCACAGGCATCATCTCTATAGTTGCGTTAAGCTTCATGGTACAAGACCCTAGGGGAATCATACTGTGGCATAGTGAAAGATCCCTTGACTGCAACTTGTTGATGTATCTCAGCAGCTCGTGCTCAGTGTGATATCTAACATCAAAAAACAATTAGGGTAATCCTTATGTTCTTTGAGATATATGCTTATATATGAAAAAGTTATTCTTTACTATTTTGATTTAAGTTAACATCATGTAGACGGCATATCTGGAGATAATAAGTACTCGATTTTCTGCATGTTAGACTACAAAGAAATAAGTTTTCATATTCAGAATTTAAGTTTTAAAGAAAATAATACAAGTGGAGTTGGGTTCAGTAGGAAAGAATCATACGAGTTGAAAACTGGATGAGTCAAATACGGAGTCTTCCTCACAAGACTGGAAGGAATAACATCCTGAACCTCTGGTGCGATAGATGCAGCAGTGAATGGCACCTACAATCAAGAATAAGCTTCAACTTTCTGTTGATAAAAGATGTATACAAGTATTTGTGATAGCAATAAAAGGGGTAAACTTACAGGTTTTCCCAATGCAAAAACTTTGAACAAAGTATCAACATCTTCAATTGCCGAGAAGCATTATGAATCTTACTAGAAACTGCAACCAGTTAAACTAATAAATCTCATCCAGGCATTTTATCAAACACTTTAGCTGCACATAAAAATATATAATTACAAAATCAAAACAAAGGGAAAAAACACCAATCATCACATATTCTGAACTCATAAGCTTCAAAGGTTTAGAATCATTTCAAAGAGGCTGTGAGTTATGAACCCTAGATAAATACTTCACAAAATCAATGGCGATTATAAAAGGATAAGCAAAAGCTACCTCAAGTTCTAAATTGAACTAATGACAAGTCGATCGATTTGTTGCTTGAACAAGAGTAAAACCATTAAATCTGATAATGACAAGGGTGATGGTGACCACTGACGGTGTCCGGTGAGAGTGACTTTGGCCAATGACAGTAGTGGTGCTAGTGGTCGGTGATGTTACAGGTGGCTAGAGGGAGAGGGAGAGGGAGAGGGAGAGGAGTAAAAGATAGAAATAGAATGATTTTGCGAACGTGGGATATCAATTATATGCCCTTTACCTTTTCTAAAAAATTTTAAGCACGGTGTGAGATCTGAGAACATATTATGAAGATGGGGTGGCTGAATGTGAAAGGTTGGAGAGGATCCAAAAATGTGATTTTGATTTTGGGGAAAATTAGGGCGGGATATAATAAAAATATTTGAGGGGGAAACCAAATTTTGGGAAAAACTTTTTAAAACTAATTTAAAATATAAATGTGTGACCATATATGACATTTGGTCACAGTATTCAAGTGTGTCACATATATTTGTGAAAGGTTAGAGAGGGATCCAAAAATGTGATTTTGATTTTGGGGAAAATTAGGGCGGGATATAATGAAAATATTTAAGGGGAAGACCAAATTTTGGGAAAAACTTTTTAAGACTAATTTAGGATATAAATGTGTGACCATATATAACATTTGGTCACACTGTCCAAGTGTGTGACATATATTTGTGGCAAAATTTTGAACAAAAACTAGCCGTCACATTTAAATAATGTGTGACTGATGAGACGAAAAGTGTACCGCTTTTAGGGAGTCATTTAAGCCCAAAGTCGAGATTATTTGATCAAATATTGCCCTAAATCGTTCCTTTTGTCATTTTAGGTACTTTTGAGAGGAAATCTGGAAAAAGAAGCATTTTGGACGTTTTTGGAGAGAAAAAGTGAAGAAACGACAAAGTCTCAAATTCATACTGGAAATTGTACCTGACGGCGTCAGGAATTGCTAATGACGTCGTCATCCTTTGACAAAGAGGTAGATAAATCAAGTTACACTTGATGCGCCAGAGAGTTTTTGGAGGAATTATACATGACAGCGTCACCAAGGCCGTCAAGAGCAAATTACATGTGACAGCCAAGATGGAGTTTACACATGGCGACGTCTGAAGTGGATCTAGGCAATACGATGATAATTATGGCGGCGAGTTAACGACATCAGAACTTACTCTTGACGCCGTCAGACCTAATAATCTATATATAGTTTTTGATTTTTCATTCATTGTGTGCAACTTTGAGAGGAGAAAACCCTAGACTAATTTTACTGTATTTTTGAGGGTTTCAAACCCTTGTTTCATCCATGCTTAATTGAAGATAAGTTTTCCAATAATCATTCAATATGTCTATGTGTTGTTTGATTCTATCTTATGCTTGTCTTCTCTTTAACATGCTAGGCTAGGTTTTCTTTGTGTTTGCTTAGATGTAATGAAACTTAGTTATTGATTATTGGTTGGTTGTTTGTTTATAATTGTTGTGGATGAATGATTTCGATGTTAGGCTTAAGAAAACTGGCAGACTTCCAATTGGTAACTTGCTTGAACGTCTTAAGAAACATGATCGGAGGTGTACTACGATAAATTGGTTATATTTAATGCATAGGTAACTACTAATGAGGCCATGTTAGGAGCTAGTAGTCGGCTTGACATAGGAAGAGGTAGAAGCTTATAGAGTTAGGGAAGATCATACACGGCCCTACGAATGGTATTAAGGAATATAACCCGTCATCTATGCAATTGTAACAAACTTATCAACCGGTAAAAGATAGCTAAGGAGTAGTGAAATCCAAGTAAACACATTTTATCTCATTATTGTTTTCGCCACATTTACTTTAGTTTCATTTTATTTTGTTTTGTTTGCAATTGTAGTTATTTGGGTTAGTTGACTAGCAACTAATTTCGCCCACTCTTCCAAAACCCGAGATTTTTACTTGCTTTCAATGAAATACAAAAATACAAAATGAATCATCCCTCACCTCTAGACCTAGTTTAATCGAGTTTTAACCCTAGCGAACACTATTCTTTGAGTTGAACGATCAACCCCCCGGTACTTGCCAGTATACTATACTACAACGGTCAGGTACACTGCCTGGTGGGGATTGCAAGCTTCTCAAGATTCTATGAGAGGTACAACCATTTGCAAGGTTGCAAAATCACGCATCAGTGACAAACTTGATTATATGATTTAGCCACATACACAATTACTTCATGTGACTATATATGGATTTTGGTCACACTGTTCAGTTGTGTGACATATATTTGTCACATATGTATATATATAGTATGACTAATCTTTCAAACATATTTGTATCCGCCACACGTCCCAAATTATAAGTGACTAAATAATAAAAACAAGTTTTACCAGATACCTTTAGTCACGAAAATATTCAAATGTGTGGCTGTAGCCTCAGATGTAATTCCGAAATGGTCACACAAGTCGGATCAAGTGTGGCTGTTTCTTTTATTCTGGTACATTTAGTCACATAAAAATCAGACTGTGTGGCCATTCAAAAAACAGCATGTGTGACGAAATCCCATATTTGTACTAGTGTTCATAGATCTTAGCAATCTACCAGAACATTCATGAGAGAAATTACTAATGCAATTATCAATGATTGAATGGAAATTCCTGCCAGGGTCAACATCTAACAGCCCTGAAAGCAGGTCACTTCGGTAATCTCTTGTGGATTACGCTTAGTGATTGTAGTAGTTTCACAACAGTCTACAGTCGTGGAGTGATCTCCAGCGACTCACCTAATCGTTGATATACTTAGGTAGATCTTGTAAGCCCTCTCGGGGGTATCCGATTTAGGAACGGCCTTGGCAAGGATTAGAGAAAGTTTTCACACTATGCTGATTACAATCTCTATATCCAAACCTATAAGTGCCAGATGATTTGTTGTTAACTGTTTACTTCCAGGAATATCTGGCGGTTGCTGCTGATTGCTAAAGAGATGCCGATCCATCACACCGTGCTCACACTCAATCATATCATCCTTGTTAAAAAATCATGAGAACTCAAAGGCCTTCATCCAAAGCATCTGCTACTCTGATGCTGAAAACATGATTCAAGTCAAGTGTGAGCACGCCGGTTCAACTATCACAACTACACATGGAGACGATAATGCTAAAGATGACTTGAAGATGAAAGTTTGATGATGACCTCAAAGAATTCTCAAAGATCATCCAAAACCAATCTACAGTCATCAAAAGCTCACCGCTTGAAGCACAAAGACTTATGGCAATGAAGAATCAAAGCCTAGGAGCTACGAAGTTAATTTGAAGAATATAATGCAAGAATTCAAAGTGTATTTTTCGGGGTGACCTCCCTTATGGGGAGATTGTTAGGAATATAAATATTCATCTGAAAGACTCGGTCACCCCGAGTATCATTTAGCATTAGTTAACTCGTAGTCTTAATTGTTTAGGCTTAGTTATAGTTTAAATATCATAACATCGTGGAGTCAGGTCGGGTCTTTACCCACTGTCAGCCCGCTCCACAGCCCGTTTTAGGGGCGTATTACATGTATTATATAAAGCCCTTCCCATCCATGGGAAGGGTTGGACCTTTTCATTCTCATCAATCTAACATCTTTCTTTCTCTCTCTAAATGGCTCCCAACTCATATTCTCTCTCTAGATTTCTGCTTCTCACTTCGAACCATACACATAAACCATTTGTGTTATTATTATGAGTATACTACACATTGAATCTGGTGTTGTCTTTTGCTCCTTGTAACTTCACTCCCTGACTCCGCATCAGGTTATGAGGTTGCCTTCTTCAGTTGGTCTTTGAATTCCCTGAAGCCATTCAGGCATTTTGAGCTTTATACAGCACTCACCGATTTTTTTATCAGTGAGTCATCTTCTAAATAATAATCAGAGAGACATGTTCTCTGATAACTCTCAGGGAGTATATTACATTTGATAACTAACAGGTTCAATTTGATAGTTATGAATTAACATACTCTCTGCTCATTATCAGAGACTTGATGTTTACTGACCTTCAGAAGGTGAATTAGGTTATTTTATGTTTAAATACTTGTCTGAGACAATTGGGTTGATTTATCAGACCCAACAATCTCCCCCTATTTGATGAGGCGAAAAGTGTTACGATTTTAGAGGGTCATTTAAGCCCTAAGTCGTGATTATTTGATCAAATATTGCCTCAAATCATTCCTTTTGTTATTTTAGGTACTTTGGAGAAGAAATATAGAAAAGGAAGCATTTTGGACGTTTTTTGGAGCGAAAAGTGAAGAAAACGACAAAGTCTCCAAAATCAAGCTGGAAACAGTACCTGACGGCGTCACGCTCTAAAGGTGACGGTGTCATGTGTTGGCAAGAGGTGGATATGAAGTTTACACGAGACGCGCCAGAAAGATTTTTGGACTTAAAGAGTGACGATGTCATCCTTTGTGACGCCTAGGCCGTCATGTACAATCTAAAGGGTGATGGCCAAGAGAAGAATATTAAGTGACGGCGTCAGATCTAGATCTAGGCAATCCGAGGAAAGCATTGGCGGCGAGTTGACGGCGTCACATGTAAAACGTGATGCCGTCAGATTGTATTCTCTGTATATAGTTTTCTAATTTTCATTCATTAAGGAGAGAACTTTTGGAGGAACTTCACCATAAACCCTAGGACGAATTTTAACCTTCTTGCAAAGGTTTTAAACCCTTCTTTCATCCATGATTAATTAAAGATAAGTCTTCCAATAATCATTCAATATGTGTATGGGTTGTTTGATTCTATCTTATGATTGTCTTTATATTAACATGTTAGGCTAGGTTTCTTTGTGCTTGCTTAGATGTAATGAAACCTAGCTATTGATTATTGGTTAATTGTTTGTTATTAATTGTTGTTGGATGAATTATTTTGATGTTAGACTTAAGAAAACAAGCTAATCTCGAATTGGTAACTTGCTTGAACATCTTAAGAAACATGAATCGGATGTGAATTATGATTTTAATGGTTGTATTTAATGCATAAGTGACTACTAAGGAGGCCATGTTAGGAGCTAGTTGTCGGCTCGACATAGGAAGAGGTACAAGCTTATAGAGTTGGGGAAGATCGTACATGGACCCACGAATGGCATTAAGGAGTATAACCCGTCATCCACGCAATTGTAACAAACTAGTCAATTAATGAAAGATACCTAGGGAGTAGTGAAATCTAACTAAACACGTTTCTCTCCATATAAGGTTTTTCTCACATTCTATTTTCTTGTTATTTTATTTTTATTGCATTTGTAGTTACTTGGGTTAGTTGACTAGCAACTAATTCCGCCCACTCTTCCAATACCCGAGATTTTTACTTGCTTTCCATAAAATATAAAAATACAAAAAGAATCATCCCTCACCTCTAGACCTAGTATAATTAAGTTTTAATCCTAACGAACACTATTCCTCAAGTAGAACGATCAATCCCCCGGTACTTGCCACTATACTATACTACATCGGTCAGGTACACTGCCTAGTGGGGATTGCAAGCTTCTCGAGATCCCACGAGAGTTAAACCTTTTGCAAGGTTGCAAAACCACGCATCAGGTCTAACCCTTCCCATGGATGGGAAGGGCTTTATATAGTACATGCAATACGCCCCTAAAATAGGCTTTGGAGTGGGCTGAAAATGGGTAAAGACCTGACCCGACTGCACGATGTTATGATATCTAAACTATAACTAAGCCTAAACAATTAAGACTACGAGCTAACTAATGCTAAATGATACTCGGGGTGACCGAGTCTTTCAGATGAATATTTATATTCCTAACACAATGAGATCTGACAAATGTCTCTGTGACTCTGAAGACTTAATTCTAATTACAACATAAACCTCAGAACGAGAAGGGGGAAGGTTACATAAGAAGATAAGCACAAGTACTTATCAATATACGTGAAACAGGCATTGGAACTCTAAGTTGTCAAATCAGGAAGAGCCGAAAGTAAAATTTAAACTAGCTTACTAGGCACGAGCCTATCTATAGCAAGTGAACACCTTACTATAAAACCCACATGCAACCATTGTTTCCCTTCCTATATAAACCGAGGTCATAATCAAAGTTAAGTAGAGATTCCTACAAAGAAAATAATACAAAGTATTATAGTTAGAATCCTCCTATACTAGGAACAACAAAGAAAATAAATACAACGAGAAAAACCAATAGTGCACACTACGGTTGCGTTATCTAAGACGTTCTAACTAGTTATATATAAGAGGCCAGCCAAATTTCTTAGCCTAATGCGAGGCAATCAACTAAACAATAGACAAAAAATCAATAATCAATAACTATGTTTCATTAGATCTAAGCAAACAAAAATAAACTTAAGCTAAAATTTTAGAGAGAAGAAAAGATAAATAAAAAATAAACAACATATAGACATGTTGAATGATTAAACGAATAACTTATCTTCAATTAAATATGGATGAGAAAGGCTGAAAAGGCCTCTCAAGAACTCTGAAAATCGTTTAGGATTTGCTCCTCCAAAGTGTTACACTTATTAAATAAAAATTGTGAAACTATATATAGATTTACAAGGCTGGCGGCGTCACCTTATAGGTCATGACGCCGTCAGCTCGTTGTGTTTAGGGTTTTGTCTTGTGCAAGTCGCCGCCACGACGGCTTCGCATATTAATCCCTGCCGCCATCCCTTTATGCCATAAAGTGTGACGCCCCTCTCAATTTACACCTGACGCCGTCAGGTTGTAATGTGTTCCAAGATCTCTAAAGCGACGTGTGTAAAATCTTCCAGCTCCAAAATAACAAGTGGCGGCGTCACAAGGTATTGAGTGACGCCGACAGGCCTCCTTTTCTGACGGTTTTCCGCGACTTAGTCGTTTTCTTTACTTCTTCATCTAAATATGCTCCAAAAGTGTCATTTTCCCCAATTCTTGCCCTAAATACCTAAAATACAAAAATAAACAATTTAAGACAATATTTGATCAAATTTACTCGATTTTTGGCTTAAATGACCCATTAAAAATGTACCAAATAAATCCTTATCAACATGAAAACGATTTTTTATTTTTTCCCTTTTTAGCAATCCTTACTATTGTTGTCTTATTTTATTATTTTTATTTTTCAGATTTTTTTGAGTACCTCTTTTTTTTTTCCCTTTTATTGAAAAACATTAATATCATTGTTGATTTCATTGTGATATAAAAAAAGGTTATTGTGATATTAACAACAACAACAACAACAACAACAACAACAACAACAACAATAATAATAATAAGGTTATTGAGGGTGCTGCTTCTACAATGCCCTCTCCTGGTGCTGAGCCTACTTACGACCTCACCATTCTTGATCGGGTTTCTTCAAAGAAGCTACACATGGTTAAATGTATCCCCCCTCAGAGCGCGGCTTGGATTTGCTAAGCTTTTTCGTGGAGCGTTGGATAAGGTTCTAGCGTGCCCAGGGGACTTATCTGCATGGGTGCAACTCCTTATTCTACCATCCTGTGTGTTGACCATTTTCGCGCCAACAAACAGAGCTCAACGAAGTTCCGGCGAGAGAGAACGATGCCAGCTTGACAGTATTTCTCGTGCTATTCTTAGATGGAGGGATCCTGTAGACAGGCTTGGTCTGGTGATGGATCGGTTAGCCGAAGTGCCTCCATCTTTCAAAGGGGTGATAAAACTAAAGGATCAAGATGGAGTCAACCTGGGTCGGTGCAAGCGTAAACTTGGGGACAGGCATTTTACTGCTACTATTAAGGTGCTCACGTCTTCTGGCATCGCCCCATCCACACCTGACACTCTATTGGAGCTCGAGGCCAAACACCCCTATGCCCCCCAGCCGACCCCGTACTTTTTTTCACTTGATGAGGACGCCCTTTATGTCGACAAGGACCTGGTACTCAACAGGATCCGCAGCTTCCCCAAGGGGACGTCATGTGGTCGTGATGGGCTACGGGCACAACATCTGATGGATATTTTGGGAGGGGCGGCGTCTGCTATTGCTGATGACTTGCTTGGGTCCATTACTGGAGTTGTTAATCTGTTCCTTAGTGGAAAGTGCCCTAGTCAACTGGGGGAATATATCGTTAGTGCCCCCTTGACTCCCTTAGTCAAGCCTGGCGGCGGTATACGCCCTATTGCTGTTGGCACTGTTTGGCGTAGGCTTGTGTCAAAGGTTGCCTCCTCTCCGGTCGGTGATTCCATGAACTCTTACTTGCAGGATTTTCAATTCGGGGTTGGAGTCCCTGGGGTTGCGAGGCTGTCCTCCACTCTGTAAATTGGCTCATTGAGACTAAGGGGCGCGAAGTTGGACTTTCCATGCTTTTAGTGGACTTTAAGAATGCTTTTAATCTTGTTGACAGGAGTGTCTTGCTTCAGGAAGCTAGGGGCGATGCCCTTCTATTGCCCCGTGGGTTGAGTTCTGTTATGTGCGCCCTGACAGGCTCTATTATGAGGACTCCATCCTTTGGTCATGTCAGGATGTCCAACAAGGTGATTCGTTGGGCCTTTTGTTGTTTGCCCTAGCTTTGCACCCATTGATTCATGCGATCAATCAGTCATGTGGACTTACCCTTCAGGCATGGTACCTCGATGATGGTACTATTGTTGGAGATACACTCATGGTCGCCAAGGCACTTGACATCATTAGGATAGAGGGGCCCGCTCGTGGTTTTGTTTCTAAATGTTGACAAGACTGAACTCTTCTAGCCTGCTGAAGACCCTAGAAGCAGAGTGGAGGGCGTATTTCCTATAAATATCACTCGGCTGCTCAATGGTGTCAAACTTCTTGGTGGTTCGGTTAGTTTGGACGAAGGTTTGTGTCAGGACTTAGCGTCCAAAAGGGTCTCCAAAACCATACATTTAATCGAGGCAATTAACAAACTTAATGATCCGCAATGTGAGCTTCTCCTTTTGCGTAATTGTGTAGGAGTTTCGAAATTATCTTATGCTTTGAGAACATGCTCCCCCTTGCACTTATCAGAGGCCCAAGCTCAGTTCGATCAGATGTTACGGGCCTCTTTGGAGAAAATTATTACTGCTTAGGGGCCAGGGTTTGGTGATTGGCAGTGGAGGCTTGCCACTCTTCCAATAAAGCTCGGTGGTCTTGGCATCCTTTCATCGGGGGATATCATCCAATATGCTTTCCTCGCTTCTCGGATGCAAACGAATGACTTACAGGATAAGATACTCACCAAAACGGGTATTGTTACACATGGCCCTTCATTCCAGCATGCTTTGGACATATTCAACGCTACTTGTAACACCGACTTCCTCACTGTCACCGGGGGCGCTTCTGCCCCCCAAATGATGAAAACCTTGGCAAAGTGTTATTTCGGTGTCATTGAGAAAGACCTTGTTTCCAAGTACTCACTAAGTCCAAGGCAGGTGGCTATACTTAGCAGTATCCGCGCCCCACATGCGCAGGACTTCCTATTCGCCATCCCTATTGACGGTCTCGGACAAAGGATGAATCCTCGCCAATTTCGATCGGTGTTATGCTACAGGCTTGCGGTTCCTATGTTCTCTGAAGGCAGCTTATGCCCGAGTTGCACTGTACATCGTATGGACCAGTGGGGGGATCAAGCGGTCTACTGCGCTAGCGAAGTGGGTGTTAAGTTCAGGCATAATTTGGTGCATGATATCCTTGTTGATATATGTTCCATAGCTGGGATTATGGTGCGTAAATAGGCTCCAATGGGATTTCTTTCAGAGGAAGGGAGAGAATTACGTCCTGCAGATGTGCTATTGTTTAACTGGTTCCAAGGTAAAGACGTATGTCTGGATGTGACTGGGTCTCTCCGTTTGCTGGGACTGGGGTAACGTCATGGGCTCCTGGGGCTGCTCTAAGTAATGCTGTAGAAAAGAAAAGGAAGAAGTATGCGTCCAAGTGTGAAGACAATGGATACAAGTTCGTCTCTATCGCTTTTTCCACGTTTGGGGAACTTGATATGGAAGCTTTGAATACACTTTCGCGTGTCGGGACTATTGCCATCAGCCACTCTAACAACGTTAAGAGCGATGCTTTTATTTATCATCGAGTTAGTTTGTGTATTCAAAAAGGAGTGGGAGCACAGATTGTGTCTAGACTCCCCTCAAATTTCATGTAATTTCCTTGGTTTCAATGAAAAATCCTTATTATAAAAAAAATATAATAATAATAATAATAATAATAATAATAATAATAATAATAATAATAATAATAATAATAATAATAATAATAATAATAATAATAATAATAATAATAATAATAGTAGTAGTAGTAAAGAGGTTGACAACGAGTTGGGTGGAGAAAGAGAGCAAGCCTTACGGCCAGCAGATATATTGCTCTATTCCTAGGACGGAGGGCAGGACGTATGTGTCGATTTGAAGGGGTCGTCAGTATGATTGATTTTGTGCCAGGTCGTGTGGTGATTGATGCCGCAAAACGTAAGCGCGTCATGTATGGATCTAAATGTGCTGATATTGGATATGGGTTCCTCCCTTTCTCATTCTCATCTTTGGGAGAACTTGAGGCAGATGCGGTAACCTTACTTAAACGAATCCGGAAGTTCTCTATAACTCAGGATATTGGGGTGCGTGTTGCTTTTCATATCTTCAGTAGGATTAGTTTTGCTATTGATAAAGGTGTTGGGGCCAAGATAGTCTCGAGGCTCCCCACTAATTTCTTATAATCCTATAATTTTGTTTCTAAGGAAAATAATGTTATAATAAAAAAAAGTAAAAAATAAAATAAAAAATGATAATAATAATAATAATAATAATAATAATAATAATAATAATAATAATAATAATAATAATAAACTGTTACATCAAGATCTAACGTTTTTAACACAATACCTTTTAACCATGACACGTTCTTTTTTTTTTCAGACTTTTTTTATTTTTTGTTCAAAAAAAAATGCTAATTTGATATTATCCGCAAGTCCCTACTTAAAGATGTAAAAATGATAACTATTCTATTTATATATATATATATATATATATATATATATATATATATATATATATATATATATATATATATATATATATATATATATCTATGAGATTTGCTAAATAATGTTAATTGGGCAATAATTAAGGCATATTAAATAATCCGTTTTTTCTTATTTAATAAAGTCCAAGTTTACTTTTTTATACCTACAGGGAAGAGATTAAATAAAAAATTGAATATCCGCGAAATGATAAAAATTATTTTTTTTAATGTTCTAGAAAATTTCACAAAATTAGGTATGTTAGTGCATAAAAACGATTTTTACGAGATTGACTTTTTTTTAATGTTCTGGATAATTATGATTAACACACATGATGTGTACAAAATAAATTTCTGTAAAGTATTCGGTTAAAATTTAAAATGTACAATAATTAGAATGAGAATGAGTTTTTCTAATTTGTGTTATGGTGGCACAAGTTTTCAAGTATTAAATGAACATATCTGTTTCTTAAAATAATTTTATTTCTATATAAAACAATGATAAACTTGGTAAACATCACAAATTTAGAAAAGTATTGATATCAAGTAACATGTAAGCATGGCATTACCATTTTATTTAATGCTTCAAAACTTGTGCCATCATGACATAAGTTAAAAAAAATCTGATGAGTACGAGTTTTTCTGAAAAATCGTAAATAAGGCTGGTTGGTAGAGGATAATTTATTAAAATTATACTATAATATAACAAGCAAAGTTGATGTGACATTAAGTGTATTGCAAAATTTTTTAGTTAAGCTTTAAACTTGGTTCCTATTGGTTGCATTGTGTGATTAAAGGTGTAATTATGCAACATTACTGGCCCAACAGTGCTTCCAAGAGGGCTTGGCAGCAGCCCATTGGTTTACAAACATGAAGAGTTTTCCTGTTCATGGATTAAGGGTGTTAATTTTTCAAAGTCAGCAAATGCCAAGATTTTCAAACACTTTTCAACACACAGTAAACCACACAGCAGACCTATTAACCTACCTGTTTGTACTAATTCTCCACAACTCCACTCATCATATAACACGCACACAAACACACACACACACACACACACACAAAAATGATCGGATCATGAAGATGAGGAAGAAGAATACAAGTAATTTTTTTGCTTTTCATTTTTTGATTTACAAATTAGGGCTTTATCTTAATTTTGGGGTTTTGATATTTTATAGGTTTACGGGGCTGCTTATTAAATTTTATTTTTTTTAAACGTGATAGTAGCTGATTTTTAGGGTTAATTAAATTGGGTTATGATTATTTCAATTTATTGTTGAATTTGATGGTTTTCATCCTCTTTATTATGTCATCTTTTTTTAACCTACTAATAATTATTTCATTTTTTATTTGCATATTGGATCTTGATTTTCATTATTATACCAACAGTTCCATGCACTGATTCGTGAACCAGGTTTGAGAAAATAAAATTTTGGTTATTTATTTATTGATTTATTTACTTTTTTTAATTTATGGGTTTTTTGTGTGGATGTGTGTGGTGTGGATGCAATACCAAATAAGCAAGATATGCTTATTTGGTAGTTATAATCAGGGTTAGTTTTGTGTTAATAGTAGCTGTAAATTCGTTCATACGATGAATACATCAATAGTGTTTCCAACTGTTATGTACCAGGCATTCGAGGAAGCGGAAAAGGGAAGTAAAGAGTTGTTAGAATGGGCTAAAGAGAAGGCGGAAAAAGGGTGTGAAGCAACTGAGGCAGAAGTAGCCGAGTATGTTGAGTCTGCGAAAGAGACGATGGAGTAGGTAACAACATACATTGACTTTGAGTATGGGATTATTTAGTGGTAATTATTTCACACACAACTAATAGTCTGATGACAGGAGGAATAGTCTGGTCGAGTTGGAGGCTAGAATAGGTGGGTTTGGGGGCTGAAATCGGGTGGTTTAGGGGCTGAAGTGGGGGCTGAAACAGGGTGGATTTAGGTGTTCAAATGGTGCTGAAGTGGGTGCGTTTGGATCCTAAAATGGGACTCACATGGGTGCAACAGACCCACTTGAAAACCTTCAGGGTAAACAACCAATGTAATTGGTGCAACAGACCTACTCATTTAAGGTACCACTTTCTCTTATATGCTCGCACTCAACTATAAGTAAGTGTGAACAAACACAAAAATGATACATGTGTTCAGCTAGCCCTTTGTCTTTAGTATTTAGATTCATGTAAATGTAATAAACTTAGAGTGAATGAGATGATAAACAAATATGTAAATGCTGGAAGTTGTCAAGTATTGGTGTTACCAGCTTTTTGCTTTTTAAATTGATGAGTTCATCTGTTGATCTTCTGAAAATTGTAACAAATCTTTATTATTGGCAAAACTGAAGCTAGAATCACCTTTTTACGCATAGATCTGAACTCGGACAGTCATGAATTTGTTAGTTATAATATATACTAAGAATGAAAAATGAACGTGGCACATATTATAGGTACTTAACTGAACTAAAATCTTTAAAGTAGCATATGAGTGTCCAATTAAGTACCTCTAACAAGCGGTATCATTTATGTACTCTAGATATGGTTAACATGGCTGAAGGTACTTCCAATGGTCTAGGTCGAAATGCTACATCTCGCCATCAAAGACGCCATGGTTAGTAGCCCATTTGCATATTACATTGGCCATCTATTATAGTTGCTTTTTAATGTTGGGTTGCTTATATAGCAAGTATCAAATCTAGGAGTCCGTAATGTAATCTTTGTATGCTATGAAGGTCGAGACCTATTGGGAAAGAACTATGAAGTTACTGGGATTGAATTTGGTACGACAAATTCACACGCTGAAGTTATGGAAGGAAAGCCCGCAAATCAGCTCTTGACAATGCAAAAGAATGGTGCTCTCAATTAGGTACCGGTTCATTTTTAATAGAAACAATGAAACAATACCCTTTTACACAAAAAAAATAAAAAATAAAATAAAATAAAAAAACAATGAAACAAAAAAAATAGTATGTAGTTGTAGGGTATTTGGAATTGCTTGCGCTTTTCGATATCAGTATATAAGCTGTGTTCAGAGTGTGTGTTCAGGGGGTGTGGGGTTTGTTAAGGGAGTGAGTTCAGTGAATCGACTTAGTGTTTGGGGGTATGTGTTTATGATGTGGGGTCATTTTCAGGTTCGCACGAGCACTTTCTGGCATATGGATATAAAAGAACTCATGTTTTCTTTTCAGGTTATCACAAGCTGCAGCTGATCATCTTCAGTAACAAGTTTGGACCAGGTGGTTCGTAAGGTAAAAAATCTATATGTGTCGCATCTTAGGCTAATATGTTGTTATGATATTCTTTCTTTGGTGTATCCCAACAACCAGGTATAGGTTTTCTCAGTCCATTTGCAACTACCAGTGGTGCCCAAGCCAACCAGCGAGGTAATTGACCTAATTAGTTGTTACACATTTCAATGTAATTGTCTCTTATGTATCTTTTGAGTTTTGATGTCGTCTTCTTGGTCACTTACATATACTTAGTTTTTGGCAAATTTGTAGGGCCGCCAGTGGAGTATGTATCTTTAGGGAACTGTGATTGGGTTTGTCGTCAATGCCAGAAAATGTTATTCCTTAGTACGAAGAAAGATTAAAAAGAGACAGCGTCAGAAAATGGTAACATCTCTGGAAGTCGAAACACATAGATTTGCAAACTTGGAACAAGAAAATTTAGAAACTGAGTTCAATTGATCACCCTCTTTAAACAGGACACACTGATATTCAATTTTTATATTTCTTATTATTATATAAGGTAAAGTCATGTTTGACATCACAACTTATTTGTTAAAGAGATGCGTCAAAGTAATTGAAACGCTAAAATCATTCGTTGTCTTCTCTTCTTTTTTTTTGTTTTTTTTTGCGGCATGAAACCAGCTACAATTCTTTTTTATATAGAACATGCATAAATCTTTCAATGGTTGCAAATGGTAAACATGAAACCATGTTGATTCACCTGCATACTCGCTATCGCTTACGTCTTTAATGGGCACATTTTGATTGTATCACATCGGTTAATTTTATGGATAAGTATAGTGACAAATTATGTAATTTGACTTGATGGAGTGTTTTGTCTATCAGGTCAGATGAATCGGCTTCAGTCTGGGAAACCTTGCACAAAGGCACATACTACAGTGGCGTTCAGGATTGGAATAACATATCAGGCTCAGACCAACAGGCCAAAGTTACGAATGGAACATGTACTTATTACTAAAGGTACGAGCTCATCTGCCTCCGAATTGATTTACGAGTGTCCAAACAGCCCCTGAGACCCAATCTGTCCAAACAACCCTTTTTCCTTTAAGCGACCCACAATCTGCTGCAAAAGCAAACAAGAGCTTATGTTGAGATTTTATTCTGTTTTAATGTTTGCAAAAAATTGAGAACGACATACCTACTCATTTAAGGTACCACTTTCTCTTATATTTCTATTGGCAACACAAAGAAATAGCCAAATAGCCTCTTGAAATTACTTTTATGTACAAATTTCAGCAATGGGCATGGGTTTTCATACTGTTTGTCTTTTTATAAATTGGGTAGTTTCAAAATTGCGCTTATGTTCATTTGGGTATGGTTCAATTTAGGATTAGGGTATCTTTAGAAAGTTTTCAATTTTTAAATCCTTTCGAAAAGTTCGTTGGCTTACGTTTTTCGGCCTATATGGTTGTTTGCACATATCAGATAAATTTCAAAAGCCTATTTAGCTATTTCTTTCCGCTGTCCCACTCATTTTGTAGTTATCAGAGTTGGAGACGACAATAGGTAAGAAACTTTTCCGTTCACAAATTTGTGTGTTTGGTCATAGACTAAGCTATGATTGTCTCCTTTGATTTGCAGACTTTTATCATGCGTACTCGAGTCTTGACAAGTTCTAACTCATCATCCAACACAAACCTGAATGTGAATCCAATGGATTAAATCAGTGCAGAACAACAAATGAATTCAGAATCAGTTTAAGAAATAGTTGAAGACATGAATAGGACGACGAAGGGAGTGCCGGTGAACATATATATGGGTAAATCTATAAAGGTAAACACATTGTGGTTCTTTTTCGATTTATCACAATTGTTCTACACTATGATGCCATCAAACTATATATTTTGTTTCCAGAAACATTTGAATACACTTACGAATGAATTAAATTATATTCTTTGATGAACTAGCTTTCCTTCGTTTCCGACTTTAATATGAAGAAAATAAAGTTGTATTTAACATTTTCTTTATAAAAAGAATGCATGTCAACGAACACATGTGTCTATTGTCATCATCACGTCATATGTGTTCAGTATTATATGACTTTGGATTGAACTGAATTCTCATATTATAAACGCATGCTTTCTATTGTAATATCGAAGTCCTTAGGGGTACTGATATATATTTGTTGGGTTAATTTGTTTGGTTACTTGAATCATGAGTTTGTATTGGAAATTTGTGGACTCATGTCTTTCAACCATAATCAACTGCCAAACCAAATTTTTTAACCCTTGATTATAGTTGCTGTTGTGTTTAATGGTGATTGGGTGATTATTTATTATGATCTACATTTTTATTTTATACCAGGTCAGGTTTTCAGTGTAGCCGAAAAATGTTAACAATTGGCAATGTCAAAACTGTAATTGTGGTTTTTAGGACTGCTAGTAAGTAGGTAAAAACAACAGAAAGCATGACCAAGATGAGCCAAGTCGTCTGAGCATCAGAAGGAGAAGTCTCAATATCTGATCTAGCTAAACACATCAAGCCAGGACACCGCTCAGCCTACAATGGTAGCTCAGGCTATAATGGCTTAAGCTCAAAACTACTATTCTAACCATTCCATATGACTGGAAACGGTCTCCATCAAATTGTGAGGGGCACAATCTGTATTCTTTGTGTTTTTTTTCCATAACATCTATGGCAATGATCCGTTATATGGAAATAGGAATGTTGCTCCTACCAAGTTAATTGTTATTGGTCCAATTGCTTATGCTCAGTTATATGAAACGATGTTCCACATTATTTGGCTACAAAACTGTTATGTATGCATACTTAATAATGGACATGGAAGCCTAATTTTCCATCTTGACTATGAAGCCGACACAGTTGGTTACGAGTTTGTGACACTTTTTTCTTTCTTCTTTCTTTTAGGCAATGTATGCATATGGGTTTGAGATTGTCCAAACATTGTTTGTTATATAGAGCCTGATGAGCGTGTGAAAAAAACAACAAATGAAATCACTAATTTCTCCAAAATTGGTTGGAAACACACTCCTATGCTAAAAATTGCACCTAAATATACATTATCACAATTGTTCTATGCATCAATAAAGCATCCTCGCAGACATAGCAATAAAACGGTCGCACCGCAGCATCGCGCGGGCTATTTTGCTTGTTTATTATAAGTAGTGAATTTAGTCTACCATTCTTAGTGGTATTAAGTTGACATAAACACAAACTACTAGCATTATATCATAAACCAGATGACACTCGAAAACGACCAAACAACAAAAGATTTAATACTCGTAATAGGCAAGTAAATTTGTATTTAATCGTGATCATTAATAGTAAATTTATTGTATATATAACTTTTATTTCAAGGCATTATACGAAAATAGTTTATTTATCACTATTTGCAACTTTTGGATAGTACTATCTTTTATATAATAAAGGATTTACATTGTTTCTGAGTATTTTTGCAAAATCATTCTTATTAAAAAAATGATTAATAGGAGAGCTCGATTTTAACACATACGCGAAATCAACCAATATAATTGTCAAATAAAAAGTCGAAATTGAATTGATTTTAGTCTAAGTTTTAATAAATTTGCTGAAAAATTTGGTTGTGAGAAAAAATAAATAAAAATATAAGTGTCAAATTTATGAAAACAAAAACTTAAAAAAGGGGAGGGTAATTAATAAATGTTTAGTGTTTAATTTTTAATATATTATATAGAGTTAAGTGTAAAATTATAAGTATACATGTTTTTTAATAACTTTAAATAATAAACAAATAATCCCTTACACGTTATAGCCGCTAGACTTTATAATATAAACTTTGTTTACAATTACAAGAGTATTAGTATTAGTTTGAGATTTTCATTCATTATAATTATAAAATTTTGTAAATATACGGATTAGTTTTAATATATGTTAAATATTTTTGAAATAAATATTGGTTTTAAACTTTCATCTATTAAAATATTTTTTTACTATACAAGTTAAATAAGGACTCATGTTATCCTATTGATGACGTATAGTCTATATATGGGCCACGAGCCAAAATGATAAACATTACTAAGGCCCAAATCCACCATGAGTGGGCTATTGTAACTTGGGCCACATCAATAAATGGGAACAGGCTCACGTAAGCCCAACCCAAACAAACTATACACGGTTTAAGATAAGGATCATCTATCTATGGAATAGATATCCTTACCCCGATAAGCATCACGAGTGCGAAAAGTAAGGAGCAAGATACCTACACGGTTCCTGCGTCCTATATAAGGAATGATATAACTCTCATTCAAGGTACGATTCACAAAACCCTAACTCTATTACGAGAACCCTAAATCGATTACTTACTCTCACGCCGGAGTCTAATCGGGGGAGACAATCCCTCGATAAGCCTAACGGTGTTGTTTATTTTCTTAGTGCGCAGGTTACAAGTACTAAGAAGCGAATTGGTACGAGAGCAAGAGCCCATAATCAGGAACGCTCAACTTTTGTATCAACAAGTGGCGCCATCCGTGAGACCCTACTAAGAACTAGAATGACAAAGCATAAGAATTCAAGCCAGCGGACTCCGCAGTCAGAAAAACGTGACTCCCAGAGGAAGAATCAACAAGATTCGACCCCTAGGCAGGTTGCTGGGAGAACCAGCGCACCTGGTCACCAAGAGGCAGGGACAACCCAACCTCTTCCAGTGGTAGACCTACCTGTAAGGACTACCCAAATCACCCCAGTGGTCCCAAGCGTTGAGGAACTTCAGCGCACCCTTTTCACCACTCCTCACCAAACTGTACCCGCAGTGAACAACACTGTGCCACCAGGCGCGCCTAACCGAGATAGGGTGCCTAATACTGAGGCAGACATTCTTGCAGCAACTGAGGACGCACCCAATCTAGCGTTGGGAAATTTTGTATCCCAAAATTATGAAACCTTAACCGCCCTCATGCAAGAAGAAGCAAGGAGAAGGGCAAGCACGAACCTACAAGCTCGACTCAATTTTGGTCCTGAACGCGAACCATCACCACTGCGCCACCCACGAGGAAGACGCGCAGAACGTACCACTATCTACGATAGGCTGGGTACGACATCTGATTCACGGTACTCAGAAGACAGTGAGAGGCACACTAATGTCCACTCCAGACTTGGCAGTCGAGGGATACAAGACCGATTAGGACCCCAGCATTCGCCAAGCCAAGGATCCTCCAAACCTGGGAGTAAGAGGATTCAAGACAGATTGGGGAAAAGAAGATTCCCAAGTGAAAGTCCCTCAAGCTCTTCTTCTGAAAGAAGTCGGCGCAAGCGCCGAAAAAGAGACTACCCTTCTTCCAGTGACTCCTCGGACAACGAGGACAAAGAAACAGGACACTGGAAGTCAAGAGGAAGACGTCGCGAAGAAGAGAACGAAGATATGTCTCTTCCATGGCGTCGCCAGAAAGTTGACGCGTTTACACGACGCATCAGCGATTACTCAGACCGCAAACGCAGGCGCATGCCCACTAATGTGAAAACATATGATGGAACGGGTGATCCGGACAATCATCTAAAAGTTTTCGAATCCGCCGCCACTATCGAAAACTGGCCACAACCTGTGTGGTGCCACATGTTTAATTCCACGTTAGTAGGGAACACGCGCACATGGTTTAGCAAATCTCCCACGTAGGAGCATTGGTGGGTTCGAGGAATTCCGGAAAGCATTCCGCCTCAACTTCACCCAAAGAAAGAAGTGCGCTAAAAATCCTGTTGCGCTAGCAAGAGTGAAACAGCGCCAAGGGGAATCAACCAGCGCTTTTATGGAACGCTTCAAGGATGAGTGCATACAAGTCAAAGCATGTCCTGAAATCCTAAAAATTTCAGGGTTCATGAATGGGATTAATAACCCAGAACTTATCCGAAAGCTAAATGACAAAGTTCCCCAAACTTATTATTAACGGTAATATAAATATCAAATGGTAAGCACGAGTTAGTCTGATATGAAAATAACTCATTTAATTATTATTTAAAGTTTATATACGGATATCTGAAAGAATATTTAAAAAAAAAACTTTACGAAGTATATTTTAACTTTATCAATGCTTATTATCTGCTACTAAACTCGCATATTTTGTACAACATGATATCAATAGTTAAAGTCAAACAACAACATCAATTTCAACCTCAACATCTATGTCAGGTAAACAAAGTTAAATATTTTATCCAATAAACCTTTTTACAAAATATTAATATATAATAATACATAATAAAAATTTTATGCATATTTATTAGTTGTAATTATATCACAATTTTAACGAATAAATTCTTATATGCATATATAGTAAAATAAAAATTTTAAATAAAATTGAATTATGTGTAAACCCATGTATGCATGAGACTTATAACTAGTTTTAGTATACACAAATATCCCGTATCATTATTGGTTAACATTTCAAGTTTCAATAACATATCAGAATATATTTATTGGGAAAAAGTATAATCAAAATAATTACTATAACGTCACGCGATACTATCAATATATTGTGAAGAAATATCTACTTTAAATCTTGAGATGACATGTCACATTTGTGTTTGTTTTTCACATGATGCTTCATGCATATATGAACTTTTCCCGACTTTTATTTATGGCTCCTCATAAAATGTATCAAGAGTCTTTTATTTTATTTTCTCACTCATGTATTTTGAAAGAAGTAGTGAACCTTTTCGTATAATCTGGGGCGGATATTAGGGTTTCGGAACTTCATAAATGTTTATCGTCTAGTGTAAGTTTTTACTAAAAATAACGATTTCTTCAAAATGAATTTGGTTACAAAAAAATTACATGTTTTCTTAATTTGTTTCACTAGTTTTAGTGAAATCATACATTTTATTTCATTTTTATTTTTTTATACTTGTTAAAAAAGTTGTGAACCTCTTGACCTTGAGACATGGGTACGCCCCTTCGTATAATCACAAAAGTTCTTTTTGGGTGTAATCGCTTTTTTGTAATTTGATTCATCTCTCATGTAGCCTCCAAATTTTATAATCAAAATTTTAAATCCAACTTTTTTTAACACTTGCTAATTCATTTAAATTAATTTTCTTTACATTAAAAGAAGATTATATCAACAATAGATAAAGAAAAACTAATATTCCTAAATTATAATGTGAGTAAAGTAATTGTACTAAATAAACTCAAGTAGTAGTAGTAATAATAATAATAATAATAATAATAATAATAATAATAATAATAATAATAATAATAATAATAATAATAATAATATTTTCTACGTTTGGGGAACTCGATGTGGAAGCTTTGAATACACTTTCGCGGGTCAAGACTATTGCCAGCAGCCACTCTAATAACGCTAAAAGTGGTGGTTTTATTTTTCATCGAATTAGTTTCTGTATTCAAAAAGGAGTGGGAGTACAGATTGTGTCTAGACTCCCCTCAAATCTCATGTAATTTTCATGTTTTCAATGAAAAAAAAAATATTATTAAAATAATAATAATAATAATAATAATAATAATAATAATAATAATAATAATAATAATAATAATAATAATAATAATAATAATAATTACTTCTCACTAAAAAACAATTTAAGGTGCATTTGGTTTGTATACGGGATTAGAATTATATTTGGATTTGATTTAGGATTTGTATTTGAATTTTGTTTTAAGTTAAGAGAAAAAATATATTAAATTAAAATAAATTAGTAATTAATAAAAAGTGTGCATATGTGTTAGAGAGATAAAGAGATATTTTAATAATGTGTGTGAGAGATAATCAAATCCAACAAAAACCCGCTCCTCTTGCGTACTTTGAATTTCATGGGCCCTCTCTCACTTTTTAAAACAAACCCGCCAACCAAACAACAACTTTCACCATTAATCCCAAATTCAAATTCAAAACCCTCACCAAGCGGGCCCTTAAGCACTACATTCATGTTTTTCTTTCATTTATTATTATTTTTTTGTCTTTCATCCTTCTAAAATTTGCATTTTCTTATATTATGTAAGATTACTAAATTGTTTTTGCAATATATTTAATAATTAAACTCACCAAAATCATACATAATTTTATAATTGTTGGGATTTAACGAATCTAATAACATTTATTGTTATATAAATGTGTAGCGGAAAAGGTCTAGTTAGTGGATCCATGTGACGTACTTAGATTAACGAATATAACGATTACTAACCTCTTGTTATTGAACACGAATGAATGAACAGATCAAAATGAGTGGATCTTTATTCCTACTTTAAGACTCAGGATCAAAACCAAATCACCAAAGTAGGTGATCTCCAAGGATAGTCCACACTACACGTAACGGTAGAATATTCGAATGCTATTTCTAAACCCTCCACGAATCAAAGCAACAATACGCGTGGTTTTCTTGCTTTATTGGAACCGAAATCTAAACCTTAAAAGGGGGTTTGTTCGATCAGTTTTATGATGGAGGAGATGAGAGAAAAGCATATGTGTTATTAGGTTATGCATGCACCCAAAGAATGAATCAAGTGATTCAACTTAGTGTCCAAGTTGAACACAAACAAACCCCCCCCCCCCCCCCCCTTCTATAGGTCGGCCGAAAATAAGTCCACCCCATGGGCTCACTTTCGTTTGGGCTTGGTATAATTTAACTTGTCCATTACATATTATTATAAGCCTAATAATTGATTAAATCGTCTAACGGTTAAATTAACGATCGTCAATAATTTCGTGAAATATGTAACTAATATAATTTATATAGTTACTCTAAATATATTAATTACATTATAAAAGTATTTCTTGGGTGTATACGTGTGTAACCTCATAGTCTCACGTATTTCTAGCCGTATAATTTATCGATTATAATTTGAGCATTACCAATAGCTCCCAATTGCGAATGTCATAATCACATTAACTTATACAACCAATGGTTAGCGTCTAGCAACATGTCATTGCTCCCAGAAATACCTGAGTGCGGTTTTATAAAACATTTTAGTTTAAATGGTTTATTATTAAACATCATTTTGTTTCAGATATTTGTTAAACTATGGATATTGATCAAAGTCATTTTATAATGTTTAATTTATTCTATTTCTCGTTGTAGATATTGAACTCGATTACCAAACGTAAACAAGATTCATCTTGACTAACTTTGGGCACGGCCATGCAAATATCTGATTAATTCAACGAGGGACCCGATGGAGGAACAAATCCTATTTTGACTGCACGTTTCATTCATTTGCTTCACATCACTTCTGAAAATAGCCTTTATAACTCCCTTATTCTGGACATCATTTAAATATATCAAGAAAATGATATCCACACACGCAAGACCTACTTGCATCTCAAGTCTGAGGACGAGTAATACAACCACTTGCGAGATTCACCCAATGACATCAATCCATAAAGTGAATTCTCGTAGGTTGGGGTAGTCCAATATTCATATCCAGTGAATAACATATGAGTTTGGCGGACACATCCTTTAAGATTCATCTAGTGAAGATTACCAATCGCTCACATTTATTTTAATTCAAATAATACTCTCTTATAGTTGATCGACAATGGACAAATTTAGAGTAATAAATTACTAATGGATTAAACATGTAAATATGGGACACGTATAATATAAGATTGAAAACAATCATACCAAGTACATTAATTCATTATAAAAATAAAAACTATTTAATATCCCATTATCCAAATACTAAATAACATATTTACATGAGACTACTAGTTAGACGAAGTCCAATACTCCTCGCATGTCCAATATACTTGGTACAAGGTAATGCCTTAGTAAAAAGATCATCTAAGTTGTCATCTGTTGGAACTTTGAAAAGTCTTATGTCACCTTCTTTGATAACTTCTCGAATATAGTGAACTTTCCTTTGATAATGTTTGGCACCTTTCTGAACTTAAGATTCGTTGGCGATGATGATTGCGTCAAAATTGTCGTAGTACATCTTCATAGGTTCTTTATTAGTGGGAATGACTCCAAGCCCAAAAATAAACTTCGGAATCCAAACGGATTTCATTGCAGGTTCTGAAGCAGCTATTTATTCAGCTTCTGTATAAGACATTGCAGTAGTGTTTTGCGTAGCACTCTTCTAGTCTACCGCACTTCCGTTTAAAACGAATACATAACCTGTCTGAGATTTTGTATTATCAGCATCGGTCTCGTATCTAGCATCAGTGTAACAAATGACTTTGAGCTCCTTTTTGAGATCACCAGCATAAAAAAGAAACATATCTTTATTTTAGATACTTCATAATGTTCTTCATAGCATCCAATGACACTCTCCTGGATACAGTCAAAATCGACTAGTCGGGTTATGCATGAACGCCACATCAGGTCTAGTGCACCTCACTGCGTACATAATAGATCCTACAACCGAGGCATAAGGAACACCTTGCATGCGTCTCACCTCTTCAGGTGTAAAGGGACCTTGAATCTTGGTCAAAATCAGTTTCTTTTACATTGGGATACTTTCGTGCTTGAAATTCTCCATATTAAATCTCTTTAAGATTTTATCATTATATGCACTTTTACAAAGACCAAGTAAACGCTGTTAGGAATACGAATATTCATATAAAAGACTCGGTCACCCAGAGTATCTAATAGCATTAAGTTAGCTCGTAGTCATTACTATCATTAGTTAGTATTAGTTTAGTTTAAGTAATATCGTGGAGGAACGACGGGTCTTTACCCACTGTATACCCGATCTACAGCCCGAGAGAGGACGTTTTGTATTGTACTGTAAATACCCCACTCCCACCAAGGGAGAGGGTTGGACCTTCATTTGCATAATCTAATACCTTCTATTTTCACTCACTCAAGGCTCCCATCTCTCTCTCTCTCTCTAACATCTCTCTAGAATTCATCTCACATTCGATCCATACTACACAATTCCATACAAGTTTATGTATTAGAGTAACCTACAATCAATAGCCATGGTTTCATCCTAGGATTATTGGTGCTCGAATTTGTGGAGTGGTTTTGTGTTTTCATTTGGTTTGAATAGTAGTCTTAGTATTTCTCGAGTTTGATCTCATTTGGTGACTGGTAGAGTGTTATGGATGTACTTTCATGTGTAAAGATGTTCTAGGGTAGTAGTCTTTCACTTGGATAAGTTGTATCAATCACATAATTGGTTTTTGAAGCAATTTGTGGTGTGTTTCTTCCTAGCGAGTTGACTCTAGGTGATAATTTCTCCTTAGCAAGTTGGTGACTTGTGGTAGCGAGTTGGTTAATTTCTGATTAGCGAGTTGGGTGGTTACTATATTGGGACATAAAGACAAACCGTAGGATAGTGACAGTTTTGTCTTTATAAGCAGCGAGTTGTCAGATTTGTTTGCTAGTGAATCTAGTGAGTTGAGCATTAGCGAGTTGCCAGATCTAGAGACTTACTGTTGGGATATGAAGATCAAAGTACTGCTGGAAAGATCAAAGTACTGCTATGTCAAAGTACTGCTCAATAGTCAACGTGCTGATCAAAGTCAAAGTACTCCTAGTTATTGAAGATTATTCAAAGTACTTCGAAGAACAAGGACTAATATGCAATATTGTTTAAGAATTATTATGTAATATTATATGAACATTCTAGAATTAGTTAGGGATAGTTTACTTGTCGTTCAAGTAATTATTGTAAACTAACTTAAGGTTTTCCTTATGCCTATAAAAGGAGCCTTGTGATGGTATTAGACGTATGAGTTTTAGAGTTTCACATTACGATTTCTAGAAAACAATTTTAGAGAAGTTAGGGATTGTTAGCGAATCTGTATTTAGAGAAGCAGGTTCAAGAGTTGGTTTTAATATAAACAAAGTTCTTCTTAGCTTTGTGTTAGTAGATTCCGCATACTTTACAAAGTAATATCAGTGTTTCAATATTAATTATTTTGAGTTATTCAAGATTGTTAAAACCTTACAAGCTACAAAGTAGTTTGGTCAGAGTATATAGATCCAACAAGTGGTATCAGAGCCTGTGTGGAAATCTGATTAGGAAGAAAACCTTTAAAACCTTTAAAACCGATTTTACTACAAACCCTTAAAGATGTCGACAGATGTTGCACCTACGCCATCCATTACTGCAGTCAGAATTCCTATTGTCAAGAAGGGAGAATATGATCTATGGAGTATGAAGATGAGGCAGTACATTGCCATCACAGACCATGCACTATGGGATGTGATTGTCAATGGCAATAGGGTAATTGATGAACCAGTAGAGATCCCAGGACAACCAACACCACCCAAGCCAACCTTGCCAGCTGCTACCAAAATAAATCAAGACAAGGCTCTCAACATACTGCTTTCTGCTATTCCTGATGGTCACTTATTGAAGTTTCATGATGCAAAGGATGCAAAATAACTATGGGCTGTTATTAAAACAAGATTTAGAGGTAATGATGCTTCAAAGAAGATGCACAGGAACCTTTTGAAGTAACAGTTTGAAACCTTCACTGTTGGTGAAAGAGAAAGTCTTAACTCTGCCTATGACAGATATCAAAATCTACTCAGTATGCTAGAGTTATATGGAGCAGAAGCATCAGTTGAAGATGCAAACTTGAAGTTCTTGAGGAGTTTGCCATCTGCATGGCATGTGGTTGCTACCATGATTAGAGGACAACCTGGTTTGGACACTATGGACTTTGATGATCTATACAACAATCTAAAGGTGTATGAGCATGAGATGAAGGGTAATAAAGGTTCAAGTTCTCACAGCATTGCTTTTGTATCTTCTGAAAATAGAAGCAGTACTTCCACTAAGAGTACTGCTTATCCTGTCCTAAATACTGTTGTAGAGACACAAAATCCATGTACAACCATGATCACTACCATTTCATCACCATCACATACCCCCAATTCAGATGATGTTCAATGCTCATTCTTTGCCCAACAAGCCACTCTACCTGTTACTTATCAAGAAGATGTCCTGCAAATTGATGATGATGCTATGGAAGAAATTGACATAAGATGGCAGGTTGCCATGATCACTGCAAGGATCAAGAAGTTTATGAACAAGACAGGGAGAGGTATTGATTTCAAAGCTAAGCAGGGGATAGCATTTGATAAGTCTAAAATTGAATGCTTTAATTGTCAAAAGACTGGTCACTTTGCAAGAGAATGCAAGTTTGCAAAGTATCAAGCAAACAGGATGATTGAACAACCTAAACTCAAGGTTGAAAGAAAAGAGGTCCCTATTGCTGAGCCAAAGTCACAAGCTTTGGTTGCTCAAGAAAACTTGTCAGAAGTTGATTGGAGTAATGAATTTGATGATGAACCAGTAACCTATTCTATGGTTGCATTGAAAGAGGTTGATTGGAGCACAGCTTTTGATGAGGAACCAGGATATGAAGCTTTGGAGTCAAGAGATGGTCTAGGAAGCTTTGATTAGAGCATGGAAAGTGAAGAAGAACCTGTTCAGCTTGCTATGATGGCTACTTCACCAAGTTTATCCACTATCTCTGAGGTATGTTCCAAATGTAGTAACTCTTATCAAAAGATGCTTAAAGAATATGAAACTGAAAGAGATAACTATAGAAGGGCTAGGTCTGAGATAGCAGGTTACCAATTGACTTTAGAGTCAATGGAAGCCAAGATAATCACTCATGAGAATAATGAAGTAGCTTGGGCTGAAAAATATGAGCAACAAGATTATCAATTAAAGTTAAGTGAGTGGAAGTTAGGATGTAAAGTTTCTAAATTAGAAAAGGTCACTAAAGAAAGAGATAAGTTGCTAGAAAAACTTGCTGTTTGGAAAGAATCAGGTCTGTCACATGTTAGTTTTGTTGAAAAACAGAGAACAGCAAACATTAAAACTGGCTTAGGTTATGATAATAATTCAGAAGTACTTTCATCTTGGAACCAAGAATTAAATCTTTCTTAGGAGACCTCAACTAGTGATGAAGAATTCATAAGCTTAGAGGAAAACACATCTAGTGATGAGGAATCACCTTTTTCAATACCTCCTGAGTTTAAGAAAAACAAAGGATATAATGAAGTTCCTCCACCCACAGGTAGTTTTAAACCACCTAGGACAGATGTTTCTTGTTTTGGAGTAGACAACCTAGAATTCAGGAAAAAGCTTACGGGTCAATCTAATTCAAGTCAATCTAATCCTGAGTCTTTAAGAGAATCTGTTGAGACACCTAGGGATGATAATATGGGTTCTAGGAGTGAAAAAGATTTTTCAAAACAAGCAGTACTTCCAAAAACTTCTCAAAGTACTGCTGATCATTCAGCAGTACCTACAAGAAACTCTTTTCAAAATACAGCTTATTATAGAAAACCTTTTAGGAATGGATTTTGGATGATGGGTCCAAAGTTATGCTTTGTATGTTATAGTCCTCATCATTTGATCAAGGACTGTGATTACCATTCAGAGTACTTAAGCAAATATCCAAAGACCACATCTGCAAATCATAAGCACAAAGAGAATAAACCAAGGGAGAATAAACCAGCTTGGAATTACTCAAATAGGGTTAACCATAGTAATTTCTCAAAAGACTATATGTACCCTCATCAGAAAAGACCATTCTCCAAACCCACAGTACCTTCAAGAAATACTTCTCAAAGTACTGGTCAAGCAGCACTTTCTCAAAGTACTGTTAGGAAGTTTCCCAATCAAGGTACTGCTAGCAAAGACTCAAGTGTAAGACCTAGGAGATTAAATTCTTACAAACCTAGAAGGCCTTATAACTCAAGAAAAGCTGCTAGAATATAGAACCCAACACCAAAATTTACAACTAAATGGGTTAAGAAAGAAAGTACTGCTGTGACAAAGTACTTTCAGAAAATAATGGTGAAAAAGGGAGTGTTGATAACAATTCAACACAGGTTTTGGAATAAAAAAACATTAATACTTGATAGTGCTTTCAAAAACAGTGGTGATTACATACTCAAAGAATTTGAGTATGTTACTCCACAAGAGGAACACAAGTCAGTAATGGCTTGGGTTCCTAAAAGAAACTAACCCTTTTCATTTTTATGCAGGGCAACCCAGCAGAGGAGCTTAAAGATCATCTTATTGTGGATAGTGGTTGCTCTGGAAGTATGACAGGAGAAAAGGAGCTCTTATCAGATTTTAAGGCTTATTTTGGAGGAAGAGTTGCATTTGGGAATGATCCTTATGGAGGGAGAATCACTGGCAAAGGAACTATTAAGGCAGGATCAATTGATTTTGAGAATGTTAGATATGTGAAGGAGCTTAAATTTAACCTTTTGTCAGTCTCTCAGATCTGTGACATGAAGTATCCAGTGTTGTTTCTTGACACAGAATGTCTTATTCTCTCCTATGAGTTTAAATTAGAAGATGAAAACTTGGTGATGCTGAGACCACTAAGAACCAATGATGTGTATAGCATAGACTTGAAGAACATCAATTCTGCTGAAAAAGCAACATGCTTGATAGCAAGGGCAACAATGGAAGAAGCACATCAATGGCACAGAAGACTAGGACATGTAAATTTCAAAAACATCAACAAGCTGGTCAAAGGAAATTTAGTTAGAGGTTTACCTTCTAAAACATTCAAGCATGATCATTCATGCATGGCTTGCAAGAAGGGTAAACAACACAAGACTTCATGTAAAAAGGTTGAAGAAAGAACTATTACGGAGCCTTTGGAATTGCTGCATATGGATCTGTTTGGACCTGTTTCAGTTGTTAGCTTAAACAAGAAGAAGTACTGTTTAGTTATAACAGATGATTGTAGCAGATTTAGCTGAGTCTTTTTCTTGGGATTCAAAGATGAAACTTTTGATGCTATTCATGATCTTATAATAGCACTTGAAACTTAGTTAAGACTCAAGGTTAGAGGCATTAGATGTGATAATGGGACTGAATTCAAGAATCAGCTTATGGATGAATTTTGTGCCAAGAAAGGAATTAAGAGAGAGTTCAGTATTGCCAGAACTCCTCAGTAGAATGGAGTTGCAGAAAGAAAGAATAGAACTTTGATAGAAGCAGCAAGGACAATGCTTGCAGACTCCCAATTACCTGTTCCATTTTGGGCTGAAGCTGTAAGTGTTGCTTGTTATGTGTTAAATAGAGTATCAGTGACAAAACCTCGGATGAAGACACCTTATGAGTTACTCATGGGAAAGAAACCAAACATTAAGTTCATGAAACCTTTTGGATGTCCTCTAACTATCTTGAACATTGCTGATAATTTTGGAAAATTTGATGGTAAGTCAGATGAAGGATACTTATTAGGTTATTGTACCAGTAGCAAAGGATTCAGAGTATACAACAGGGCTACCAAGAAGGTTCAAGAATGTCTTCATGTTGAATTTCTAGAAGAACAAGAGAATCAAAAAGGTAAAGGTCCTGATTGGATGTTTGATCTTGATTTAATGGCCTCATCCATGAGCTATGTACCTGTAAGGGAAGAAAATAAAGTTGTTCATAATGAAGAAGAAACACAATACATTGTTCATGGAGTTAATATAAGATCTAAAGATAATTCTGATGAAGCACCCAATGATGAGAAGAAAAGTACTGCTGCACCTCAAGGTACTGATGATCCACAAAGTACTATTCATCCAAAGACCACAGTATCTGATAAAGACCAAGCTATCCAAGATGAACTTAATAGGATTCTTCTTCAAGAAACAATTGCTAAGTCCGATGAAGATGATCAAAGGAGAGCTTAGGTAGAAAAAAAGAAGAAGGCTAAAGACACTGACAGTACTTTGCCCCAAAGTACTGCTGATTCATTTGAAAGTACTTCTCAAGTCTTAGATACTTCAAATTGGAAAAATACTGATGATTTAACCGATCCAACCATGCCTGCCTTAGAAGATACTGATGATGAATTGGAAAAAGAAGGCATTTTCTCAGATTCTAATGAAGACCTTGGCTTCACAAATTTGGAAGATAATCTTGAAGTTTCACCAACTCCTACACTAAGAATTCATAAAGATCATCCTGTCAGTAAAATAATTGGACCTTCTACTTCAGGAGTGCTCACAAGAACTAAGGCTAACAATATCTCTCAACAACATACTTCTTTACTTAGCTTTATATACAAGCAGAACAGGGTGAATCAAAAGGATCATCAATTGTGTTTATTTGCTTGCTTTCTTTCTCAAGAAGAACCTAAGACAATAAAACAAGCATTAGCCAAGGAGAGTTGGGTTGAAGCCATGCAAGAACAACTCTTACAATTTATACTTCAAGAAGTATGGGTATTATGTGATTTACCTGATGGTAAGAGACTAATTGGAACAAAATGGGTCTTCAGAGTTAAAAGATATGAAAGAGGAAATGTCATTAAAAATAAAGCAAGGTTAGTAGCTCAAGGATATAGACAAGAAGAAGGGGTAGATTATGATGAAGTCTTTGCTCCTGTGGTAAGAATTGAAGCCATAAGGCTGTTTTTGGCTTTTGCATCATATATGGGCTTTCCTGTATATCAGATGGATGTTAAAAGTGCTTTTCTATATGGCACTATCACAGAGGAAGTATATGTTAAACAACCTCCTGGTTTGGAAGATCCTGCCCATCCAAACAAAGTCTACAAAGTTATTAAGGCTCTGTATGGCCTTCATCAACCCCTAGAGCATGGTATGAAAGACTTTCCACTTTTCTACTACAACATGGTTACAGGAGAGGTGCTATTGACAAGACCTTGTTTATCAAAAGAGACAAAAAGGATATCATGCTTGTCCAAGTGTATGTAGATGATATTATTTTTGGAGCTACAAAGCAGTCAATGGTGAAGGAATTTGAAGATCTTATGCAAAAAGAATTTCAGATGAGCTCAATGGGTGAATTAACATTCTTTTTGGGGCTTCAAGTTCAACAATCAAGCAGTGGAATTTTTATAAGTCAAGATAAGTATGTTGCAGACATTCTTAAGAGATTCAACTTCACTACTGTCAAGCCAGCATCCACACCTGTTGATGCTAACAAACCTTTAGGAAAAGATGAAGATGGAGAAGATGTTGATGTCAAACTATACAAGTCTATGATTCAATGTCTAATGTACTTAACTGCATCTAGACCTGACATTACTTTTGCTATTTGTTTATGTGCAAGACATCAAGTTCAACCCAAGGTTTCACATTTGAATGCTGTCAAGAGAATCTTTAGGTACCTTAGGCAACAACCTAAGCTAGGATTGTGGTATCCTAGGGAGTCCCCTTTTCATCTACAAGCTTTTTCAGATAGTGATTATGCTGGTGACAACTATGACAAAAGATCAACAACTGGAGGATGTCAATATCTTGGGAGTAGATTAATCTCATGGCAATGCAAAAAGCAAACAATTGCAGTAACATCTTCCACAGAAGCAGAATATGTAGCTGCTGCAAGTTGTTATGCACAAGTACTTTGGTTGCAAAATCAGCTTTTGGATTATGGATTCAACTTCAAGAACACTCCTATCAACATTGATAATGAGAGTACCATTTGTATTGTGAAGAATCCAGTTTATCACTCCAAAACAAAGCACATTCAGATCAGGCATCATTTTATCAGAGATTGCTATGAGCACAGGCTCATAAATGTGGTTAAAGTCCATACAGATGATAATGTAGTAGATTTACTCACAAAGGGCTTTGATGTTTCAAGATTTACCTTCTTAGTAGTGAGTATTGGTATGATAAATAATTAAACTATTTTTGAGGGGAGGCATTAGTAGTTAGTCATTATTTGAGGGGAGGCTACATGTATCATTCAAAAGAAAGGACATTTTATTCATTATTATTCCAAAGTTGTTACATTCATCAGACCAGAAACACAGACACAACCATGACAAAGATACCCAACCAAGACAAAGAGTGAACTAATCCAAACAACCTACACCAAACCTACCCAACCTACACCTTACACACCCTACTCCATTGGCCTTTTTCCTTTTCCTTGATAGCTCTGCTTTCCCTTCTGAGCAGTCATTCTTTTGTCATCAAAAGAAGCTTGCTTCCTTGGGCAAGCTAGGCCAAGTATTTGCTTGGGAGGTCTCTCTGGTCTTGCAGGTTTTCTTTTAGCAGGCCACTTCATGTTCTTTAAGGCAAACTCAAGAGCCTGTGTTAAGGCCTGTGGGAGTTCACTAGAAAGAGTTGGGGCATGAGCAGGGACAGACACCTTGTTGTTAGGTTTATGGTGGGTTGAGCTTGCTGCATCAGGAGGGAAGTAACCATTCCATCCTGCATCAGAGTCAAAGTCAGAATCAGAGTAATAACTGATTTCTAAATCAGTGGAGCCATCAAAATCAGAAGAGAGGTATATCATTGGAAAGTGGCTCATGATGTTGATTAGGGTTTTTTGTGATGTGAGTTACAAGTTTTGATGAAGATAAGTGTTGATTGCAAGTTCTTTTTATAGGCAAGAAAGTCTCAAGGGATATTAACGATGATCATTCAATTCTACTTGCTTTGGTAGCTTTGGGGAGTAAATATGGAAAGTATTAAATGTCTCGGGTTGACTTTTAAGATATTTTGGTCAAACAGTCAACGCAATTAGATATTTTAATGGAAAAGTACTTTGCCAAAGTACTGCTTTGTTCAGGGATGAAAGTACTGCTCCATGTTACATGGAAAGTACTGCTTGGTGTTTTGAAGGATACGCTGACGTGTCAGGATACTGTTCCAACGGTCAAAAATACGGGTAACAACCTTTCGAAAGATATGGGGAAGATAACTTCCAAAAATAACGGTAAAATAATTTATTAACCGAGATTTTTGTATATTATCTCTCTTTACGCATATCTTTTCCATCTTTACAAACTCGTATTCATTCATCAATCCCACCAAATTCATCAACGATCATCGTTCTTCTTGCTATCACACTTACAATGGAAACCGTCCTACCATCACCAAACACAATATGATTGCTAACCTGGAGAAAACATAAAAGAACATTGATTTTCATGGAATAATTGACTTTCTCACCGACTCGTCCATCAATTACTCACTTTTAGTGAATCCAGAAGCTATTGGTCCTTGGATACAAGAATTTTGGGCTACGGCTAGGGCTGAACTAGAAGATGGAGAGGATGTTATTCTTGCTACAGTTGTAGGAAGAGCAATTCGTATTACTGAAGCAACCATAAGGGAGATCTCGATATTTGATGATGAGGGAGGCACTGTTTTATTTGACAAACAAGATGTTTGGGATGCACTTAGGGAAATTTGGTATGAAGGTGCTTTGAACAAGATTACTTTTCAGAAAGCATTGGTAAGTCCTCACTGGAAATATCTCATTCATGTTTTACTTCATTGCTTGAGTCCCAAAAGTATTACTTGGGATCAATTTGGACATGCCATAGCATCTGCCTTAGTTGACCTAGTTACCAATCAGCCATTCAATTTTTCTTACATGATCCTTGATGGTATGATTGCACACATTAAGGCTGGTTCACCATTCTTGATGTACCCTAGATTTATTCAACTTTTCTTAGAAAAACCACTTGAAGGGACACCAAAACCTCAGGATTATATACCTAGTGTTATGCTCCCATCCAAGGTGTTTACATTTATGTCTCACAAGGGTGTTAAGTTTTCGGGTCACAACACACCTTTGAATGCTTATATATTGGGAGTAGCACAAGCTGTTAGGGATGAGGTTGCTGAAGATGGTGGTCCTGCTCATTCTGAACAATCTGAAAATTCTGAATCAGTACATACTCCTACACCACCTCTTGCTTCACCACAGCCTGTTGATTCAAGTGAAAGAACTGCCTCAGTATCTGTTTCAAGGGAAAAGACTGTTTCTGCTGAAAGTACTTCTCCACATTCTGTTTCAAAGGAAGGTACTTCTCTGCAAGGTACTGCTTCAGAGCATAATACTCCAATACTTTCTCCCAATGATTATACTTCCACTGGTGGGTTTCAAACACCTAGAGGAGATGAGGGAGGTAAGGGACCCTTGGATAACTATGCTTTGACTAAGGAGTTCAAGAGAATGAAGAAAGTGATTGATAACCAGGCTGCAGAGATTACAAGATTGAGGAATAAATTCAGAAGGTTGAAGAGGTTTGTGTGGCCACTTGTGCAGAACTTTAGACTGTATGTGAAAGAACAGAAGCAATCCAAGAATAAGAAGTCTAAATCAGCCAAGAAGGCCTCTAAATATAAGAGGAGTAAGAAGAAGTCATCATCTTTCAAATTGGGGAGGAATCAAGAAGATAATTTGAATGAAGATAATGCTGGAGTTCATTATTCAGAAGATGCTAATCTTTGGCATTATCCAGAAGAACCTTTGAACTTTGTGCCAGAGAAAAAGATTGATGAAGCTGAGAATATTGTGCCAGAGAATATTGTTCAAACAGAAAAAGTTGATGAGCAAGAAACTGAAGAACAAGTTGAAAATATTCAAAGTACTCACATTCAAAGTACTGATGTTCAAAGTACTGTTGATGCAAGTACTAGTATGCAAAGTACTGGTGTGCAAGGTACTGATGCAATGAATATTGATGAAATTGGAACTTCTACAGCTGGACTTTCTACAAAGCATTTGAAGATGAACCTGGTCCTTCTAATCCAATTCAGCAAGAAGAAATCAGGAAGCATACAGCTAGTGATGATGAGACTATAGCTCAGATAATGCTTAATTTGGATAGACCAACAGGTATACATATTTCTGAGCCTGCACAACAAGTCTCTGAATCTTCTTCTGAACCTGAAGCTTTAGATCCAAAAGACAAAGGAAAAGGGATCATGAAGGAAACCAAGAAGAAAAAGAGGAAGTTAACTCTTGCACAGCTGAGAGAAATTGAGATTGCTAAGAATGAAGAGATTGCTAGACAGCAACAAGCTGTTTATGATGCAGAGTACTTAGAAGAAACAAGAAAGTCAGTTGCTGTAACAAGAAGACCAATGACTATTGCTCAAGAGAGAAATTGGATGATACTTTTCTTGAAAGGAAGATGATACAAGAATCTACAAAGGCTAAGATATCCAGATATGAAAGCATTGTTTGATAGTGTTCAAGAATCAATTAAGAGGGAGCTGGATAACTTTGTGCCTATGGATGCTGAGAGAGAAAAGAAGTTGGAAGATGTGATGAAAGAACAAGCTGAGAAAAGAAAATTAAAAAGAAAGAAAGCTATTCAGGATGATCAATTGTCAAAAAGGCTCAAAATGATAAGATCAGATACAATTGATGAGCTGAAGTATTATTTCAGAGTTATTGATTTTGAAAACAAGAAAACAGAAGACTCTGGGAAGAAGTCAAAGATTATCTCATTCTCTGTGGTTGAATCAACTGAAGGGAATTATCTCATGTTTAACAGAGAGGATGAAAGCTTTACTGTGTTCAATATGCTATGGGATGTACTGCACATGATAGACAGAGAAGATCTATACAACTTGTATTTACAAGTGCAGACATACTATGAGAATATTAAAGCAACAGGAGTGGGATTAATCTTACTTGGAGATTTGATAACCATTTGGGAAACATAAGAAACAAGTAATGATACTCTGTGGAATGATCAAGAAAACTGGGAGATAACAAGATGGAGATTCTTTGAGTCATCAGGAGTTCATTCACTTGAGATGGAAGATTGTACCATGATTCATATGTTAACTGAAAGAAGATATCCTTTGATAAGAGAACTTATGCTCAGGATGTTGGATCATGGAATAGAGGTTGAGGATGAAACTAAAGTAGCATTCATGGTGATCAAGCTATTCATAAGATGGACAACTTCAGATGAATGATATTGCCTAAAGTACTGGTATGATTTATATTGTGTAAATAATATTGAATAGAAAGTACTTTTATCAAAGTACTGCAAGACAGACAGTACTTTATCAAAGTACTGCTTGCTGTATAAAACCAGTAAAAGCATTTTTGTAAAATAAAATAAAAGTTTTTGAAGATTAAGATGATATAAATAAAAGGATTTGAAGAGTAATACATGGTGTTAGTACTTATACTACACAGCAAATGGTAATCAACTCACCATATCTAACAGACAAGAAAGAGTTTGACTCATCATGAGGGTACGGCTCTGATGTGATAATCAAATCCGTTTTTAGTTGACAATTTACTAAAAATTGTATGGTGTTCAACTCACCATATCTGTAAAAGTGAAGAGTTGACTAGCCCACAAGAAAATGGCTTGTGGTAAAGGCTGTGGAAAATCCATTTATGGTAATTAGTTCACCATGGTTGAAATCAAAGAACTAACTAGTCCAAAAGCAAATGGCTATTGGTAAAGACTAGTCAAATCCGTTGATAGCTAATGATTTGCTGAAAATCATATGGTTATCAATGTACCATGGTTGTTCTAACCTAAACATTGGCTACTCCAGAGTTAATGGCTTTGGTAAAGAGACATCAAAATCCATTAAAAGTTCAATGATTCACCTCTCACAGAAGTTTACACATCTGGAAGTGATGAGAATAGTATGAAACTTTAAAAGGATTTGATGTACACTTTGTCAAAATTTTGCTGAGTTGCTGTGAAGATATCATCTGAAGCTGATCAAGAGCACTTTGACATACAAGACAGAAAAGAGATAAAGATACAATTTTCCTTGATGATAAAGATGCTGAAGATCAAAGAAAGCAAAGAAACTTGAAATCAAGCAAGTGGAGTTCAAGTTAGGGGAGGATTGTTGGGATATGAAGATCAAAGTACTGCTGGAAAGATCAAAGTACTGCTAAGTCAAAGTACTGCTCAATAGTCAACATGCTGATCAAAGTCAAAGTACTGCTAGTTATTGAAGATTATTCAAAGTACTTCGAAGAACAAGGACTAATATGCAATATTGTTTAAGAATTATTATGTAATATTATATGAACATTCTAAAATTAGTTAGGGATAGTTTACTTGTCGTTCAAGTAATTATTGTAAACCGACTTAAGGTTTTCCTTATGCCTATAAAAGGATCCTTAGGATGGTATTAGACGTATGAGTTTTAGAGTTTCACATTACGATTTCTAGAAAACAATTTTAGAGAAGTTAGAGATTGTTAGTGAATTTGTATTTAGAGAAGCAGGTTCAAGAGTTGGTTTTAATATAAACAAAGTTCTTCTTAGCTTTGTGTTAGTAGATTCCGCATACTTTACAAAGTAATATCAGTGTTTCAATATTAATTATTTTGAGTTATTCAAGATTGTTAAAACCTTACAAGCTACAAAGTAGTTTGGTCAGAGTATATCGATCCAACACTTACCATTCTAGCGAGTTGATCAGTTTTAACTTCAGCGAGTTGCTTCTTCAGTGAGGTGTTGAATCTAGCGAGTTGGTGACTCTAGAGATTTGCTTGGGTTAACGAGTTGTGGTACTAGCTCTCTTGATATTCTAGCGAGTTAGTGGTTTTAGAGACTTGTATTATCTGGCGAGTTGGTGTTTTTAGCTAGTTGTCTAGATTCTAGCGAGTTGACCTTTAAGAGTTGATTACTTCAGCGAGTTGCAGGTTTAGCGGTTTGGTTATTGTTAGTTATTTGGTTCTTCTAGTGAGTTGTGGTGAATAGCGGTTTGCTCAGTTTGAGTTTCTAGAGATTTGTTAGCTATTAGTAAGTTGTGAATTGTTGTGACTTAAGTTGTTACGACTGGTCTGATTGTGATTTGATGTTATAAGTTAACTCTTGTAACTTTGACTTATCACGATTTGATTTATTGTAACTTGACTTGTCGCGACTTGACACTAAGCACTAATTGTGATTTATCCAAGATCTCATACTTAGTCTAACGTTACGTCATGGCTACTACGGCTTCAACTGTGACATTCAAGCTGCCGGGTCCGATACCCGACCTCCTATGCTCGATAGGACTGACTATGAATCGTGGGCACAAAGAATTCAACTTTATTGCCGGGGTAAAGAGAATGGTGAGAACATTCTTCGATCAATTGATGAAGGACCATTTCAAATGGGTACCACAAAGGATGTTCTATCCACTGCTGAAGATGGAACTATAACCTTTGGAATTGACAAGCCACGTACTTACAATGATCTTAGCGATGTTGAAAAGAAGCGCTATGATGTTGATATTCGAGCCTCCAACATTGTGATACAAGGACTACCCAGGGATGTGTACAAGCTCATTAACTTCAACATAGATGCCAAAGTTGTTCGGGATAATGTCAAAATGCTCCTAGCTGGCTCAGAACTTACCAAAGAAGATCATGAGTCTCAGTTGTATGATGAGTTTGAACATTTCAAGATGAACTCCGGTGAAAACATCACTGATTACTATGTCAGATTCCACAAGCTTGTTAATGACATGAAAATGATCTGAATGTCAATGCCTAACATCCAACTCAACTCAAAGTTTGTTAACAACATGTAACCTGGATGGGATCGGTTTGTCACAGATGTAAAGCTCAACAAGGGACTCAGAAACACCAATTATGAACAACTCTATGCTTACTTACAACAACATGAGAAGCATGTTGTGTATGACCATCAACTGAGGGACAAGCTCAATCCAACCAATACAAGTGATCCTCTTGCATTCATCTCCAATGTTCAAACACTCAACCAACCATCACATGATCAAGTCTTCCACCATCCTGCACCAACAACACAGAATCAGTCATCTACTGGTCAATTATCCGTGCAATTACCAAACATCATGAACACTCAACTGGACTCAGGTTATTCCCACACTGACAAGATGATTGATAACCTATCCAACCAAGTGTCATTTCTGGTTCAACAATTCAGGGCAACAGTTCCTCAAACTAACAACCAACTTAGAACATCATCTAACCAACGTAACCTTGCTGTTGTGGAAGATGGACTTGTTGTGGTTCAAAGAAGACAAAATGTCAATCAAAGGAATGGAGTACGGGGGTTTGCTTAGAATAGGGTTGGGAATGCTAATCAGGGACAGGGAAGACAACCCAAATGCTACATCTGTGGTGGGTTAAGGCACATTGCTAGGAACTGCACTCAACCTAAACATCCCCAGAACTCTGACTACTTCAAGGATAAGATGTTGCTGATGCAAGCACAGGAAAGTGAAGTGGCATTGGATGAGGAGCAGCTGTTATTCCTAGTTGGTGATGAGGGAAACTCTTTTGATGCCGATGTACATGATCAACCTATTTAGGACCTAGCTCTTAATGATCCAAACATCTTCCAGGCAGAGGATTGTGATGCTTTTGATTCGGACGTTGATGATGAACCCACAGCACAAACCATCTTCATGGCCAATTTGTCATCTGCAGTCTCATCACCTCGACAATCCAGTCCCTCCAAGTCATCTATCATATCTGAGGTACTAAAGTTATATGATGCATGCAAAACAAATGATGAACCGAAGATTCTCAACGACATACGTCAAATTAATGTTGCTGAATCAAATGAGGTTGAATTGGTAAACAATAATGTTATTCCAATTGAGCAACATCTGGATCACAACAAAAAGTCTGACGTATCTAGTGGAGCATCGTCAGTTGTATGTGATTATAATGTGATGCATAAACAAAGGATTCCTAACGAAGTACAACAAACAAATGTGGTGGGATTAGATAATGCTAATATGGGAAATAGCAATGTCGTGCCATATGAACAATATGTAAAACACAACGTCGAGTCTGTTGTACAAAGTGATGCATCCTCTATTGATGATAATGTGTGTGAATTGGATGAGTACACTGCTGTTGCACCTGATGACACCTTAACCACTAGGCTTAATATTCTTAAAGATCAGGTGACTTGTTATGAACAACGTGCAAAATTTGAGCTAACCGAACGTGAACAAAAAATGGATTGGCAAATGTGTGCATATATAACTGAACGTAACTTAAAGGAAGAAACATTAAAACAAGAGTTAAAATCTTTACAAAATCAACTTGATAAAGCTGTTAAATAAAAACAGGAGATTCAGGATAGTGTAAGTGCACTAAAATTGATTTTCAAGAAAAAGAAACTAAACTCTTAAATGATTTTTCCAATCTTAAGACGTTGAAAAACAAACTTGAAAACAAATTGTACACTCAAGGCCAAACCATACAAACATCTCAAATGATACAAAAGCACATTAAATTGCGGGATAAGCATAGTAATAAGGATTTAGGAGTGCCTAAAACAAACTTTCTTAAGAGCATTAGTGCTACTCAACCTGCCTTGTATGATGCTAATGTTATGTTTAAACCTGATCATGCTCCCCTCAATAGTTGGTCTGATGAAGAGATGGACGAGATAGAATCGATCAATCGGGAGAAGTTAGAAAACAAAATGAAGGATCCAAAGTGCATTAAAAAACGTGTCAATATCAAACCTCATAATTACTATGAACAGAATCGATTGATTGTTTTTGCACCCCAAACTAAGATAACTCCTGAGCAAGTCTTTTGGTCCCTAGACGTTGAAAAAATGAAAGCTAAAGAACTTAAGGCCAAAATCCCTCTTAAGGTTGCTGCCCCAACGGTGTATCCCCCCAATACACTAATGCACTTAGTTTAGTTATCACTTCCCACTCAATGTAAGACTCTTATTAGCATATATGTGCTATGTCAAATGTTTGCTGATTTTGATAAAACTTGTAAAAAGAGAATTACACCAACGGGAATTACTGAGTGTGAAAGGGGTTTTGAACTTACGAAAGAGTGCTACTTAATGGAAATTATCCCATTTTTTAAACCGATCAAAGAACACTTTGAGGGCTTGCAACAATCCCTTGAAATTGAAGTGAAAGAGATGAAAGAAGTGTTTAAAAACGTGGAAAATGAGGGAAAACAAATTGCAATAGATCTTCAATATAGTGAAATTGCGAGGAAAAATGCTCTTATCATGAATGACAATTTGATAGCTAAATGTATTGCACAAGATGTATTCTATACTGCTACTAACTCTACATTAACCACTTGTCAATTTCATGAAATGTCTGTTGCTTTTAATGTTCTCCAAAATCGTGTTGTTGAGCTTGGGGGGGGGGGGGGGAGAATTTAAAACTGTATGAAAAAATTCAAAATGATGATCATGATAACATGGTCAAGCACTTTTCTAAACTAGAAGTTGATAATCTTAACTTACAATTAAAATATCAACATTTAGAAGAAAGGATTAAAATTTCAAATGCCAAGACATCTTTGGATGCTCCTGAATTTGATGCATATTTTGAATTAGCCAAACGGGATGAAAAAATTCAAGCTCTCACCAACACGATTCGAAAGTTGAGGGCTCAAATTGCCCAATTGAGGTCCAACCAAAGTGATGTGATCGGCTCTCATAAACCACAGTCTACAGATTCTTAGGATTTTCAATTTAGAGACATGATCAATAAACTCAAATATGAAAATGATTGTTTTCAAGCTGAAAATTCAAAAGTCAAATAACATTACAAAGAGTTATATGATTCAATTAAGTTCACACGTGATCAAACCAATGAAAAAAAATAACTTCTTTGCTAAATGAAATTGAGAATCTAAAGACCAAGGTGAAAGGGAAAATGCCGATCACTGCATGTGACAATGTCACTTCAAAGGTCTGTGAATGTAAAAAATATGCATGTGAGGCCGTGAATATTCCGCTTCCCCTTAGGAACAATGAGTTAGTCCATAGTGATTACCTTAGACATCTTAAGGCTTGCCTTGACATGATTCGTGAGACCACTGAAGAAGATAGAATGGTGAGACCGTCTGATAACACCTTCATAGACGTTAGTTTTCTTACCAATCAGTTGCAAGAACTCTTAGAATATGCCATAGGTACATGTCCTATGATTCTCAACATGCGAGATAGAAAGGCCTCATCCTCCTCTAAGACTATGAACAAGCATGTTACCTTTGATGTACCTTTGACAAGATCTGAACGTAACACATCACTTCCTAGAAAACAAACAGCAATGCAACAATCTAATGTTCCTGTCAATAATTCTACAGGAGTAAGCAATGACACTAAAGCTAGCGGGTCAAAGCCTAGTTGCAATACAAGGAATGATAGGACTTCGCCAGCTAAGAGTGCTCAAGGGAAGAAAGTAGAAGACCACCCTGGGAACAATAAGATTGATTTGAATGAGAAGAATCATGTTAATTCTAGTATTAGCTTTAAGCGTATTGTAATTAATTTGAATTCTAATGCTACTTGTAAGACATGCAATGGTTGTTTATTTTTGGGTAATCATGATGATTGTGATGTGTCATTTTTGAAGTCTTCTTACTTATCCTAAGTTAAGATTGCTAAGACACATAAACTGGAAAACCATACTTGGAAAACTACAGGAAAGATTTTCACCAGTGTAGGATATCAGTGGAGACCAATGGGAAGAAAGTTCACTTTAGGAAGCTAGTGCCCATTAACTAAAATAACCAATCCCAAGCCTTTAGATGTTAAGAAATGGAAAGCAACTGGTAGAAAATTCCCTTTAGTGACGCAATGCCTTGATGATAAGTCAGTTGCACCCACTAGTATCATTTCCTCTAAGGAAACCATTGCACATACTAATCCTGCTTCTCCTTAGTATGCTTGTGCTAACCAATTGGATCCCAATTACATTTGAGGATCCACGTTTTTCAGTTATCCGTATTTGTCTGGTTTCAAATGTAGGTCATACAAATCGTCATGTGGTATTTGGACTCAGGTTGCTTAAAACATATGACTGGGGATCGCTCCCGGCTTTGAAATTTCGTGAAAAAGTTTATCGGGACTGTTAGATTCGGGAACGACCATTTGGAGCCATTATGGGCTATGGTGACTATGTGTTTGGTGACAGTGTGATTTCTAGAGTTTACTATGTGGAATGACTTGGGCACAATCTATTCTCTGTTAGACAATTCTGTGACTCCAATCTTGAAGTGGCCTTCAGAAAGCACACCTGTTTTGTTAGAGAATTGGATGGAATTGATCTTCTTAAAGGAAGTCGTGGCACAAATCTTTATACCATCTCTATCGAAGATATGATGCGGTCATCTCCTATTTGCTTGCTCTCTAAGGCCTCGAAGAACAAATCATGGTTATGGCATCGTCGTTTGAACCACTTGAACTTCGGCACCATTAATGAACTTACTCGCAAGGATCTTGTTCGAGGCATGCCCAGGTTGAAGTATGAAAAAGATCATCTTTGTTCAGCATGTCAATTGGGAAAAATCAAGAAACACACTCACAAACCCAAACCAGCCAACTCCATTACCGAAGTTCTCCATACCCTTCACATGGATTTGTGCGGACCTATGAGAGTACAGAGTATCAATGGGAAAAGATACATTCTCGTGATTGTTGACGATTACTCATGATTTACATGGGTGAAGTTTTTAAGATCCAAGGATGAAACTCCAGAGATCATCATTAAACTTATCAAGCAACTGTAAGTAAGGCTCAACAAAACTGTTAGAATCATTCACACAGACAATGGAACGGAGTTTGTCAATAAAAAACTCACTCAATTTTATGAAAGTGTTGGCATCAGTCATCAAACGAGTATTCCTCGCACTCCTCAACAAAATGGAGTTGTCGAAAGACGGGATCGTACTCTAGTTGAAGATGCTTGTACTATGCTGATACTTTCTAGAACTCCAATGTTTCTATGGGCTGAGGCTATTCCTACTGCTTGCTATACTCAAAATCAATCGTTGATACATCCTCTAAACAATAAAACACCTTATGAGCGGGTGCATCTCAGAAAACCTGATCTTTCCTTTTTTTCATGTGTTTGGAGCTCTTTGTTATCCAACAAACGATAGTGAAGACTTAGGTAAGCTTAAGAATAAGGCTGATATTGGGGTATTTGTTGGGTATGCACCAGATTGAAAGGGGTACCGAATCTACAACAAGAGAACCCGACAAATCATGGAAACAATCCATGTCACGTTTGATGAGGTGACAAAGCATACGGTTTCAGGACACACCAGTTTTGGACCCGCACCAAGTCTTTTATCTCCTGGACCGATCAGTTCAAGGCTTGTACAGAATACCAATCCTGCCATTCCTTATGTACCTCCTACTAGTGAGGAATTGAAGAAGTTACTTGATCCTATGTTTGACGAGTACTTTGAGCCACAACAACTTCACGAACTTGAACAACCAGCTGCAGATCCTAATGTTTCGGCTGTAAATGCTCCATATGCTACTAATGGTCCATCCGCTTCCATCTCCCTTGGTCAGGATGCTCCAGTATCTAGTCACTCTCAACATGCATTGAATGTACAATCATCTTCTGAACATCAAGGAATGGCAGCAAATAATTCATGTGAAGTTAATCCTTTTGCTCCCCCAGACGATGAGCCATTTGAAAATATTTTTGCTCCTGAATTCTTTAATGAAGCATCTTCCTTAGGAGAATTAAACACTGCTACATCAGTTCACTACCCTCAACATCACGAACATCTCAGAAAATGGACCAACGATCACCCTATTGACAACATCATAGGGAATCCCTCTCGACCAGTGTCTACACGAAAGCAACTTGCCACCAGTGCCTTGTGGTGCTTCTTTAACTCCATTCTATCCAAGACCGAACCCAAAGATTTCAAAGATGCTCTATCTAAAGAATGTTGGTTCACAGCAATGTAAGAAGAGATCCATGAATTCGATCGTCTTGATGTATGGGAATTAGTGCCTCCTCCTCCGGAGTGTGCAATGATCATTGCTCTAAAGTGGATCTTTAAAGTAAAACTTGATGAGCATGGTGATGTTTTGAAAAACAAGGCACGGCTGGTTGCTCAAGGATATAGTCAACAAGAGGGAATTGACTTCGAAGAATCGTTTGCACCTGTTGCTCGTATTGAGGCTATTAGAATATTTCTCGCCAATGCTGCTAGCCGTAACATGATTGTCTACCAAATGGATGTTAAGATCGCCTACCTTAATGGTGACTTGAAGGAAGTGGTCTACGTTACTCAGTCTGAAGGATTCATGAATCCTGAACTGCCCAATCATATCTATCGTTTGAAGAAAGCACTCTATGGCCTAAAACAAGCACACAGGGCTTGGTACGATACCTTGTCCAAGTTTCTTCTAGTAAACCAATTCACCAAGGGTGTCATTGATCCTACCTTGTTCACTAGGAAGAATGGAAATCATTTGATTCACGTTCAGATTTATGTAGATGACATCATATTTGCATCTTCTGATCTCACCGAATGTGATCGATTCGCAAAGGAAATGAGTTCTAAATTCCAAATGTCAATGATGGGACAGATGTCATTTTTCCTGGGGTTACAAATCTCACAAAATCCAAGCAGCATCTTCATTAATCAAACCAAATATGCTAATGACATTCTGAAGAAATTTGGTTTTGATGCAAGTGACTCAGTTGACACTCCAATGGTTGAAAGATCCAAACTTGATTATGATTCAGCAGGCGTACCAGTTGATCAGACCAAATACAGAAGTATGATTGGATCTTTCATGTACCTCACTGCGAGCAGGCCAAATCTTCTATTTGCGGTATGTATGTGTGCTCGGTATCAATCCAAGCCTACCAAAAAGCACTTAGAAGCAGTCAAGAGGATATTTAGGTATCTCCAGGGGACTATTCACATGGGTCTCTAGTACCCTAAAGACACTGCTATGGCTCTCACGGCCTACTCAGATGCTGATCATGCGGGGTGTCAAGATACTCGACAAAGCACTTCAAGAGGTGCTCACCTATCGACCGCTCATTATGAGCCATGTTGATGTTGAAATAGGAGACACCGCTCAAGTCTTCGACTACCAAATCATGCACTTATTGAGTCTAGAGCCGCGAGATGCATCAAAAGATCTCATAGGAACACATGTTACTTCTACAACTGGTCGTTCAACTAAGGACACCAGTTGTATACTTATGACTCCTACGCAGATCTTAGCAATCTGCCAGAACATTTATGAGGGATTCTACTAATGTAGTTCCCAGTCATTGAATGGAAACTCTTGCCAGGGTCAACATCAAATAGCCCTAAAAGCAGGTCACTTCGGTAATCTCTTGAGGAAAATACTTAGTGGTCGCGGTGGTTACAATCGGTCTACAGTCGTAGAGTGATCTCCAGCGACTCACCCAATCGTTGATTTACTTAGGTAGATCTTGTAAATCCTTACGGGGGTTGCCGATTGGGAACGGTCTTGGTAAGGGTTATAAGGAGTCTTCACACTATGCTGTTGACGATCTCTAATTCCAAACCTGCAACAACCGGTCAATTTATTGCTAACTGTTGGTTACAGGAATTTCTGCTGATTGCTGCTGATGTTGAAAAGATGCCGATCCGTCACCCAGCGCTCACACTTTATCACCCATGCCAAAGAAATCATGAGAACTTAAAGGCCTTCATCCAAAGCTTCTGCTACTCTGATGCTGAAAACATGATTCAAGTCAAGTGTGAGCATGCCAATTCAACAATCACAACTTCACATAGAGATGATGATGCTAAAGATGACTTGAAGATGAAAGGTGGATGATTATCTCAATGAATTCTCGAAGATCATCCTAGTTATACAACAAGTCATCTAACACCCACTGCTTGAAGCACAACAATCTGTGGATTTGAAGAATCGAAGACTACAAGCTACAAAGTTAACTTCAAAGATTAGAATGCTAGAATTCAAGTTGTAAATTCCGGGGTGACCTCCCTTAGGGCGATATTGTTAGGAATACGAATATTCATATAAAAGACTCAGTCATCCCGAGTATCTAATAGCATTAAGTTAGCTCGTAGTCGTTACTATCATTAGTTAGTATTAGTTTAGTTTAAGTAACATTGTTGAGGATGGACGGGTCTTTACCCACTGTATACCCGATCCACAGCCCGAGAGAGGGCCTTTGTATTGTACTATAAATACCCCTCACCCACCAAGGGAGAGGGTTGGACCTTCATTTGCATAATCTAATACCTTCTACTTTCTCTCACTCAAGGCTCCTATCTCTCTCTCTCTAACATCTCTAAAGAATTCATCTCATATTCGATCCATACTACACAATTCCATACAAGTTTATGTATTAGAGTAACCTACAAATGCTTAGATCTATCTCTGTAGATCTTGATACCAAGGATGTATGCTTCTCCTAGGTATTTCATGGAAAAACACTTTCCAAGTAAGGATTTTACGTCTTGTAGCATTCGAATGTTATTTCGCATGATCAATATGTCATCAACATATAAGATTAAGAACGCGACCATGCTCCCACTAGCCTTTTGATATACACATTGCTCATCAAGGTTTTAAGCGAAACCAAATTTCTTGATCTCCTTGTCAAACCTTTTATTCTAGCTCCTTAATACTTGCTTTAATCCATAAATGGATCGAAGTTGCTTGCATACTAATCTGGGATATTTTGGATGAACAAACCCATCAGGTTGCACGATATAAATCTCTTCAGTTAGGTGACCATTTAAGAAGGTGGTTTTGACATCCATCTGCCAAATCTCATAGTTATAAAATGTAACTATGGCTATAAGAATCCTAATATCTTTTATGTTTGCAAAAGGAGAGAAGGTTTCCTCATAATCTACACCGTAATTACAAGACAAGCTTTATAGGTGTGTACATTGCCATCCATTTTGGTCTTCTTCTTAAAGAGCCATTTAATCCTCACGGTCTTGGAGTTCAGAGGAAGGTCTACCTCGACCCAGACATTGTTTTTTTTCATGGATTGCTTTTTTGCATTCATAGCTTCAACCCATTAATCAGATTTAGGATCTAACAATGCAACCCTATAGTTAGCGGGAGCACCATGATCCCCTAACTCATGATCCTTAGCATCGACTTAGAAACCATATTGTTCAGGGGCATGAGGTATCCTTGAAGATCTACGAATGGGAACTACTCACTTGGTGGTTTGACATTTACATGTTCGATGTTCGCTAGTGTTTCCAAAAGGTTGTGTATCTTCATCTTGAATTTCTTCAAGGTCTACATTGCTCCCACTTGCATCTGGTGAGATGAGATCACTCTAAAAAAAATTCAGCACTCCGAGCAACAATAATTTTGTTCTCAAGTGGGTAGTAAAAGTAGTAACCTATTGTTTCCTTTGGGTATCCTACGAAGATACACTTAACAAATATAGGTTCAAGTTTTTTTGGTGTGTTATGCTTCGCAAATACCTCACAATCTCAGACCTTTAAGTAAGACAAATTAAGGACTTTTCCATCCCATAATTCATATGATGTCTTTTCAACCTTCTTAGTTAGAACCATATTGAGTATGCGTGCAACAGACTCTATAACATAATCCCAAAAGAATATTGACAGATTTGTTTGATTTATCATGGATCAAACCATGTCAAGCAAGGTTCGATTTCTCCTTTCAGATATACCATTATGTTGTGGCTTATATGGAGGAGTGAATTGTGAGACAATCCAACACTTCTTAAGATGATCCAAAAACTCTTTACTCATATATTCGCCTCCTCGATCAGTTCGAAGAGCCTTTATGGTCTTCCCAAGTTAATTCTCTATTTCCTTTGAAATACTTTAAAAGTTTCAAAGACTTCATGTTTATGTTTAAGCAAGTAACCATAACCATAACGACTAAAATCATCAGTAAATGTAATAAAGTTGCTAGCTCCTCATCTTGACACATTTCTAAAAGGGCAACACACATCAGTATGTATTAGTCCAATTAGATTTTAGCTCTTTCTGTTGTATGCGGAAAAGGCTTTTTCACCATGTTTCTAGATACACAAGAAACGAATTTATCAAATGACTCCTCGTCAGTTGGTTTTAAAATCCCATCATGTTGCAACTTTTCTATATGTTTCTTGTTTATATGTCTAAGAAGACATTGCCACAAGAAATTAGAATCCAAGTTGTGCTTGATTCTTTTATTGCTAACGTTATATATAGAACTATCGTTTGAAATAAAATCACGTCAATTTCAAAACACCATCACGAGAAATAACATTAAAATAAACAATATTATTCTTAGAAACTGAAATTCCTTAATTCATAAAATAATGAATGTTGTTCCCTTATACTTAGTTAGTATTAACTAGAAGGTTAAAGTAACCAAGCTCCATGACTTAGTAATGTAAAGATTAATTTGACAATAAGTAAAAACGTAAAAGATAAAAGACAAGATATTTTTCAACGTTTAATTCTTATTAGAAATCAATCAAAGAATTCTACCCAAGTGTTTACAGAATAACACTTTGGATTGAAATGACAAGTATGGTGTATTGCTCCTCAGTAAACCTAAGCTAAGCTTAAGTTGCAACTAATGAACCAACTGAGCTATCTCAGGGACGGTTGCTATTTGGAGAGAGTAAATGTTGGTTTGAGAATGACTAAGCATTTAGTGCACAAAACTTAGCAACCTTTTCTTCTCCTTATGATTCCTATTTATTACAACCATTATCTAAAAGACAAAAATGACATAAGCCTACTTTGGAATAAATGCATAGGTATTTTGTCACTGTTACACATGGCTATAAGTAGTAAAGGACAAGACTACTTTCCATGTTTTAGTGTTGACACATTTTTGGTCTTTTATCCATTCAGGGTAAGTGACCATTGCATGATAAGGACCCTTTCTTATCAATTCAAACTTATCCCACCTTATGACGCCTTTACTTTAGTCTTCATGTCTTCAGTCTTTATGTTTTCAGTTTTCATAGTTGGTGAGGAGTCTTGGGGATTCAGTGAGCTATTGTCATTACTCACTGAATCCATCACCTTCTTCTTTGGCTCAGGTATCATTCACTGAGTTTTGCCTCACTGAATGAAGAACCTTTCTTCATAGGCTCGTCTTGAGCTTCTTAAAGATGACTCACTGAATGACTATTCATTCAGTAACTTAAGTATGTTTAAGGTTATCAAACACTTGGGATATTTTATGTTCAAATCCTAGTTTTAGGGAGTTTGGCTATTTACTGACCCAACAGTCTTCCCCTATTTGGATATACAAATATCCTAAGTGTTTCTAGGTTCTGTGTAAGAGAGCAAAGGTTATTGTCTCACACTGAGTAATACAACTGAATAATGTATAGGACACTGATTAACAAAAGAAACATCATTGTTTATTCATAGCTATTACAGTCCTAACAAATTACAAAGAGTACAAAAGATAGTGTTGGTGTGGTAGATATTTTTAGTCCAGTTTGTATCCAAGGGCTTCAAGCTTGGTCTTCTTTCACAACAGTTCTTGTTGATTAGGGTGTTCCTTGATCTTGTTCCTTAGGTCAATGGCAGAACCTTGCATTCTTATCACTCTGTATTTGGGAGGCCAACATCAAGTAGCCAACCATGGATTTGATCCCTACTTTATCAATGTCACTCCACCTTTGGAAGGCAGGGTTACCAGCTTCATCAGTAAAGAATAGGCCTTTTTCAAGTTGTTCAATGGCCAGTTTGTTCACAAATTTAACTCCTTCAGGGAGGGCTTTATTGCAATCATGGCCAGGAACTTTAATCTCAGGCTCTAGCTCTACTGGCTTCCTATTTCTTTTGGAAGGACGATATGGAGCATGCTGATCAACTGGAGCAGGGAGAAGAGATTGGATGCCAAGTTCTTCATGCATCTTGGCCAATTTTTCATATCTCAGGCTCAGGGATTTCATCAGGTGCTTGAAAATGACATTATTCTTTTTGTTAATGATTGGACCCAATTCAAACTACTCAATGATCCCAAAGTCACCAAATTTGAAGGGATCATGAGTCTCAAAATGTCTCTTGTCTGAACCTCTAAAGACACTTATGGAAACAGGCTTAGTGTTAGTATGAATTTTAATGTCAGTGATTGGTTCCGGCTGCAGCCTACTGGTCATAACCCACTTTTACCTCTCAATTTTCTTTTTCTTCTGCTCAACAGCCTTCTTGAGTATTTCATCCATTTTCTTCTTGAGGGCAAGCATTTCAGCATCCTGAGCCTTCTTAAAGGTCTCACCACCTTTCTTTCCAGCAAGAACTTTTGGATCTATCCCAAGCTTTTCAGCCTCTATATTAACAACTTTGATCAGAACAGGCATGTTTAGCTTTTCCTCAGTTGCTTTCTTTATCAATTCCTCCTTCTCAAGATGAGCCTGAATTTCAGCCTCAATGAGATCATACATCACTCCATTAATTTCATAAGGTACCCTGACTGGTTCATCAGGGTCTGGTCTAACAACCAAGGAAGCAAGTACCAGCTTTGGTATTGGCTCAGGCTCATGTGTTGTGAGAATGCCTTTTCCTTTGTTCTACTGAGTTGATGAAGATGAACTTACTTTAGGAGCCTGGAATGATGAGAGAGGAACAGGCTGAATAGGTGGTATCTCCCCCTCAGTATGAGAAGAGGCTGTTGGCTCGAAGAAGCTCCAGTGACTTTTGGTTGGCTTGAAGAAGCTCCAGTGACGTTCTCCCCCCTTAACTATTGTTGTAGCCATGGTAAGAGCAAGAGTTGGTGTACTCACTAAAGAAGAAGGAGCATCATGACCCTTGAAGGCCTGATAAAACTCAGTCATCATGGATTTGATGTCTGAGGTGTCTTTTTGAAGTGTTGTAAACTTGCCCTAAAGAGAAGCCTGAGAAGTCTCAAGAGCAGTCATTCTAGGCCCAAGATTCCAGGCCATAGAATTGGAATATTTAGCCCATGCTGCCATATGTTTCTCCAGTAGAATGATTGGCGATTTGAAGGAGTCCACTGAAGAGCTGAGACCTTGAATGTTAGAAGACTTCAGCATGGTGACAAGCTCGGTGACGTGAGCAGAGTTTTACTGACAGGTCTCAGAAGCCTGAAGAATTTTCTTGGTGAGCTCAGGATTATCTTTGACAAACTCTTTAATAGTTGCAAAGCTCTTTTTAATGTTGGTAAGAGAAGCATTGAACTTGCTGAGATATGTATCCAGAGTTGTCAGGGAGAAGTTCATTGCTGCTTGTTGCTCAAAGGAGTCATCATGATAAGCTTCAACAGATTCCTTTAAGTTGAGATAGTGAACCGCAGCTTCACAGTGCTGATCAAAGAGTTCCTCAGTGAGTCCATTGTAGAGGGCGTTATTTGCCTTCTGCAAGAACTCGACAAGCTGTCTTTTAGTGAGAGGAAGAGTGTTGTCATACTTCTTGAGATTGACAGGGACTGATGATTGAGAATTAGATGAGTGATCATCTTGAGATACTGATTCTTCGACCTATTGTGGAGGAGACTGATGAGGTTGTTTAGTGGTTTGAGCATCAGTATCCATATCATCATCTGCTTCCAATACCTCTTCATCACTGTCATTGTTGAATTCATCATCAGAGAAGTGAACAGCTTGATAATCTGCTACGGACTGTATCTACAAAAGTGGGTTAGCCGTCTCCTCTTCAAAAGAAGACTCGCCTTGGTTGTGGTCAGTCTCTGACCCCTCTATTCCAAAGACTTGGATTTATCTGCCTGGTCCTTAGAGTCAGTTCGTGAAGAATGCGCAACACTGTGAACGGTTTTTTGTTCCATATCAGTGGGTGGCTTTAATCCCCTGAGCTGTCCCTTCAGGCACTAATGGGTTTGTGTCAGTGCCATCACTAGGAACGGTGGAAGGTGCTCCCCTACAAGTGGGTTGTTTGTTTCCTTTTGAATCTTGGGGAGTAGTAGTTGGGACCAAGGATACTGAATGTGATGTATCAGTATCCTTCATTGTCACCGGGGTTGGTGGTACCAAGCCGTTGGGTGTCAAGTCAGTCTCAGGTCGTTTTTGCCTAAGAGGCTGTGTTCCTGAAGCCTGAGGGCCCTGTGACTTTCCTTTGGGTTTAGTCATAGTATGAGACTTCCCTTTCCTCTTAGGAGGAGGAGGTGGAGACATTAAGTATCTCCAGTTGTTTACAGCAACCATATGGGCCATCAATTCAATAGGAGTGACTAAGGATGGGCTCTTTGTAAAATTTGAAGAACTCAGGATGGCAGGTAAAGAGCCAAAGTGAAGGTCCTGAGTGTAGTCACAACCCAGTAACACTTGTAAAGTACGTGAAATAAACCTAGGGTATGAAATGTAGTTCAGCCTAGTTTCATTCAGTAACTTGATCATAAGATCACTGTAAATGATCTCTCCAATGTTGACATTAATCCCAGTCATCAGGCAGTGTGCCATCATCATCTTAATAGAGTTAATCTGTTTAGCAGATGAATGATTCCCACCGAGGACCTGAATCACAAAAGTGAATAAGATCTTCCAAGCCACGGGAAAGGAACTCTTGATGACAGGGGTCTTGTCTAAGTAACATGGATTTAAAACAATTTTTTATAACCCAGATTTCACAACAGCTGGGTTAGGGTGTTCAACATATACTTCGTTATTATAGTCAAGCCCTGTTGAAGAGCAAAAAGTTTTGAAATCAAGTAGAAGTTTTTTTCCCCATTTGAGACTGAAAAATTGATGAGAAACTCCCTGAGAGGTCTTGGTTCGTTCTCATCAGTAGAGGGTGACGGGTCAAAGGCCTTGGCAGTTGCCCAAAACTCACTGAGGTAGTTTTGGTACTGAATGTAGGTTGTTTTGGTAAAGGCTTCTTTCAAAGGACAGTTAAACAAAAACTTTATTATTTCTTTGTAGGCAAGGACTTCTTTGGGGTAAGTAAAATTACCTACAACATTGTTTATTTTAACTTTGACATCATTAAAAGTTAAGTTTGCCCATTGAGGTGCAAAGTCGATTCCTTGGTCTGCTACCATTTTAGGTCAATAAAAGGTTTTGAAAAGGTTTTATGGTAGTATATCAGGTTACCATATGGTCACAAGTTGGATTCAACCTTGATCGCTGGTCATGAATAACTTGATATGTTATCAAGAAAGATTATAAAAATATGGATATCTTGTTATGAATCTTCTTGACCAAGAAAATCATTTTGAAAAATTGTTTTAGATGGAAACACACACAACTTGCCTTGATAGAAAATTTTAGCAGAGTTTTGTTAAAGATTTTGTGTGTGTGTTTTTTTTTGACGTTTTAGAGGGGGTATTTATAGAGTGGTGGTTAGGGTTTGTGGAATATCAAGGGTTTAAAAACTTTTGAAAATCAAAATGCATGACCGTTTAATGTCCGCATTAAATGAAACCACTCTACTTTCCCGGTTTTTTCACAACTATCGAGGTGAACAGTGCAAAATGCACTTTTGCATGCATAAACTCATCATATAAATATCCCAAGATATTTTATGTGAGTGAAGGCATTTAATGCCAAGTGGGATATGTGATGAGGATCTGGGGGCCCAAGACATGGATGCCAGAAAGGTGAGTGACATATATTCCGTTATTTAAGTGGATCCAGTTACCAACCTAGGACATTTACTAACTAGATACTCATAACATTTAGTCATGAATTGAATGTCATCAGTATATGTCTTGAGTCCCCTAAATGAATTTTCATTCAGTGTGTTGATGTTTAGGGAGGGTTATTCAATGAGAATGTTCATAAAATTCATAGCTCACTGAGGGGTTAGTTTGTCAGTGTCCATTGTTTGTTTAGTGAAGCTGACATTTTTACACTTAGTTGATTAGTTTAATTACTGGAATGATTATCAATGTCCAACATTCCCAATTCAGCTTTCAGTCTTGTGAAAGTTGGTTCATCTAATGGTTTGGTGAATATATCAGCTAACTGATATTCAGTGGTAATGAAGTGTAGCTCAATGTCACCTTTCATGACATGGTCCCTGATCAAATGATATCTAATATCAATATGTTTGGTTCTCTGATGAAGAATAGGATTGTTTGAGATGGCAATGGCACTTGTGTTATCACAAAAGATGGGTACCATCTTGTAATGGATGTCATAGTCATTGAGTTGACTTTTCATCCATAACACATTTGTACAACAGCTGGTTGCTGTAACATATTTAGCATCAGCAGAGGACATGGCAATTGATTGTTGTTTCTTAGCACTCTAACAAACTAGTTTTCCTCCAAGGAATTGGCAGGAGCCTGAGGTGCTTTTCTTGTCCATGTTGCAGCCTGCATAGTCAAAGTCTGAGTACCCTTTGAGATCAAAGCCTGAACATTTAGGGTAGTATAGTTCGAGACTTGGAGTTCACTTCAGGTATCAGATTATCCTTTTACAGCAGTGAGATGTGATTCTCTTGAGTCAGACTGATATCTGGCACATAAACAAACTGAAAATTAGATATCAGTCCTTGAGGCAAGTAGGTACATCAGTGACCCAATCTGTTGGGAATTATACTAACAGTTACCACTGCTGGTGAAGATATTACAACTGCTGAAGAATGCACTTGCAGTGGAAACACATTACCACTGCAAGTACATATATTACCACTGCTATTTGGATAATTATTAGGAAACGTGTAAAGATAAATATAGAATAGATCTTGTGTATATCTTATTCTATTAGAGTTATACTTATCTTGTAGAAGAGGACTCCTTGTGCTATAAAAGGAGGTCCTAGATTAAAGGTTAGATATACGTTTTTCTAGAGCTTCAAGGTGTAACCCTAGTGATACAAAGATCACTCGTATTATTATCATTAATAATATTGGAGCTTACAGTTTGTTACATACATTGTTCTCATTCATAAACAACTGTTGCATTCACAAGCAAACTTCTAAGTATTACTAAGTAGATTCCGCATACTTAGTGATATAACTCAAAGTATCAATCTAACACAGTTCAAGGTGTCTAGATCCATCAAAATCGTTCCTCTGAATAGAGTTTGATTGACTGGTTTACCAGTAAGGTCAGGACCTAAGTTGTTTAGGGAACCATTGGAGTTTTCACTGAAGCATAGTCACTAAGCTCATACTTTTTCAGTAGACTTCTAGTTTACTTTTCTTGACTAATAGAGGTTCCCTTATCAGTTTCTTTGATTTGCAGTCCAAGGAAGTAAGTGAGTTCACCCATCATACTCATTTCAAATTTATTTGTCATCGGTTTATCAAACTGTTTACAAAGTTTGTAATTTGTTGAGCCAAATATGATGTCATCTACGTATACTTGGACAAGAATTACATCCTCTTTTGTCCTATAGATAAATAGTGTGTTATCTATCTTTCCTCTGACAAACTTGTTTTGGATGAAAAAGGCTGAGAGAGTTTCATACCATGCGCTAGGAGCTTGTTTCAGTCCATAAAGGGCTTTGTCATGCTTGCAGACATAGTCAGGAATCTCACTACTTTCAAACCAAGGAGGTTGTTGCACATAAACATCTTCCTTGAGCTTACCATTCATGAATGCACTTTTTACATCTATTTGGAACAAGTCTTGCTTTGTTCTTAATGATTGTGCCATTTTCATCCGTCTTGTTCTTGAAGACCCATTTCATACCAATGACATAAAAATCCTGAGGGCATTTGACTAAAGTCATGACTTTGTTTCTATTAAATTGTTCAAGTTCATCTTCCATGGCCTGAACCCAACTTGGATGTTACAAGGCTTCTTTGACATACTTGGGTTCTATTTCAGAGAGGTAGTCAACAAACAAGCATTCATTTGCTGAGGCTACGTTATGTTTAACAGCCATGCTTCTGGTAAGCATTCTTTCAGTTGGCTCACCAATGATGTTCACAAGTTCTATTGTTTTAGATTTGGTCCAACTATCGTGAGGTCTAGGATACGAGTTAAAACTTGTGGAGGCTTGATTAGTCGGTGGAGTGGGTTCAAGTACTGAGTTTTGAGGTATCTCATAGTTATGATCCTAAGTAGGTTCAATTTGAACACTATGATCAACAGGTTCCTGAACATTTGGGTCAGTGTGAGTCATCTCGTTGGAGATTTGTTGAGTTTCTATGAATTCACTGATGTTGGGATGTGGAAGGTTATGTGGGACAATGTAGTAGGATAACTCAGCATTTGCTTGACACTGAGTAGAAGGGTTTCCCTCAGGATGATATTCATCAACAGGGTATCTTGATGAGTCATCAATCTCAATCTCTTCCACTGAGGTGTTTGAGAAATTGATGACATTAGTACTCTCATCAAAGGTGACATGAAATGTTTCCTCGGTTTGTTGTCTTCTAGTATTGAAAACCCTGAAGGCCTTTGAGACAAGTGAGTATCCTAGAAAATATTTATCATCAGCTTTAGCATAAATTTTTCCTAAGTGAAACTTGTGTTTATGAATAAACACAGGACACCCAAACATATGAAAATAGCTGATATCAGGAATTCTTCCTTTGAATAACTCGTAGGGAGTTTTGCCATGTCTCTTGACAATGGTGGATCTGTTTGAGTATAACAAGAAATTTTAACTGCTTCAGTCCAAAAATGTTTGGAGAGTACTGAACCATTCAGCATTGTCCTAGCAACCTCAATGAGTTTCCTATTTTTCTTTCAGCAACACCATTTTGTTTAGGTGTGTAAGGAGAAGAGAAGTTTGCAGAAATTCCTTTCTCATCACAGAAACACTCAAGATCATGGTTTTTGAATTCAGTTCCATTGTCAGTTCAAATTTGTTTGACTTTGATGTCATTTTGGTTTTCAATGTTCCTAACAAAGGACATGATTGTTTCAGCTGCGTGACTCTTTTTGGCCAGGAAGCATACCCAAGTGTATCTTGAGTATTCATCCGCTATGACATGAGTATACTTCTCATAGTGGATAAACATTGGACTGACAGTTCCAAATAGGTCCATGTGAAGTAGGTGAAGGAAACTTTAAATGGAGAAGTTTTGCTTGGTTTTAAAGGATGCTCTGTGATGTTTTCCTTTTTCACAAGCAGAGCAAGGTTTATCTTTTGAAAACACAAGTGATGGTAAGCCAAGGAATTTGTTTTGTTTGGCAAGGTTGTTTATGTTTTTGAAGTTCATATAGGAAAGTCTCTTTGCCAAAGCCAGTTAAGTGTTTCAGTGGCCTTAGCAAAAAGACATGTTCCATTCTGAGTGAGTGTAGACATATCTAACACATAAACATCATGTCTTCTAGGTGCAATAAGAAAAACTTCTTTATTTGCATTGAAGATGGTGCCTTGCTTATCATCAAACTGAACTATGTACTTAGCATCACATAGTTGACTGAAATTGATCAAATTGTACTTAAGACCATTAACATGGGCTATTCTAGTAAAAACTATTCTACTACAGTTTAATGAACCATAACCTTCAGTGAGACATGATGAGTTATCAGCAAATAACACCCTAGGTCCTGGTTCTTCTACATATTTGTGCAGATATTCCTTCACACCAGTCATGCTTCTTGAACATCTGTAGGATCTACTCCTTGACAGATCTTTGAGCCAATGGATCGACAGACTACTAATGTAATCAAAAGCAATACTATATGGAAAATCTCTGTATACTTATGTCTATGCGGAATTAAACACAAGTAATATGAACACAATAAACTAATAATAATTTGATCCTCTATGGATCTTTTTATTAATCACTATTGATTGATAATCGTATATCAAAACATGTATTCGTGTGTTCCTTTTATACTACAAGGAACCCTAAACTTTTCTTACAAGTAATGTATAAACTAAAACTATAAAAGATATTCTATATCTTGTTCTAAAATAAACTAAATATATCCTACGGATATACTATATCAGCAGAATCTTTCTATCAGCAGAAACACTAAAGCTTCAGCAGAAGTCATCAGCAGGAACCTGTCAGCAGTATGATCTTTCAATAATTCCTAACAATCCTCCCCTAAACTTGAATTTGACTAAGTTAATTTCAAGTTTCTTGATAGATCTTTAACTTGCATAGTGTGAGGATTGAAACTTTAACATCAGCAGCAAAGAACAAGTAATCAGCAGCATCACTATCAGCAGCAAAGCTTTAAGCATCCTTTCTTTGCAGCAATCAAATGACTTAGTGTACATCAATGCATAAGTTTCATACTATTCTCATCATTTCCAGGTGTGTTAACTCCTGAGAGAGGTGAATCATTGAAAATTAATGGATTTGATGTCTCTTTACCAATAGCCATCACTACTGGAGTAGCCAAATGTTTAAGTTCAAAAACCATGGTACATTGATAACCATATGATTTTTAGCAAACCATCAGCTATAAACGGATTTGTTATGTCTTTACCTGTAGTCGTTTTCTCAGGACTAGCTAATTCTTTGGTTAAAACCATGGTGAATCAGTAACCATATATGGTTTTCCACTGCCTTTACCACAATCCATACACTTGTGGGCTGGCCAATTCTTTGGAATCCAAAAGGAAATTCTATGGTGAGTTGAAAACCATTTCAACTCTCAGTTGTGAAGCATGGGTGAGTTGAATAACCTATAGTTTTTAGCAAACTATAACAGCTATCAACAGATTTAACGTGTCTTTACCAAAGCTGTACCATTTGGACTAGCCAACTCTTTGATGGAACAGTCAACATCATGGTGAGTTGATAACCATATAAGGTGTGGTAGTTAACCAACACCAAAACCTGCATATAACAAAGAATGACACTATACAAAGAAAAGTTAGTTTTTTTTAAACTAATAATAAAAAATAGACCATAACAAAGGAACAGATCACTTAAGGGAAGATTCAATATGAACTTCATACTTAGCTGCCAATTCTTGTTTGACAAGAAGACTTCTTCTAATGGCCCTAACATGTTGTTCTGCATGAGTCATATCATTCCCCACCATATCATGAGGAACAGTCAACTTCACTTCAAGCATCTGCTTCAAAACATCTATGGAAAAAGGATATGTCACATCTCACCACATATATAAAGTCTTACCATCCATAGTGAATACCATATGCACATTGGAGAGAGGGAAATATTTCCAGCTAGCTACATTCCAAGACTTCTGTCCACTCCAAACCTTAAACCCTTTGCCAACATAATGAGAAGAATCACATAGGACATATAAAACCCCAAGCAAAAACATACCAATACCTTCTGGCTTATATGAGTTATAATATTCTGTCACCCATCCATATAAATGGAGAAGATCCTGTCTATCCACCATATATAATATTTCACTAAGGAAAGTGAGATGCTTGGTGGAACCATTTTGTCAGTGGATAACATTAACTTGTCCTTGACCCACTGCAAACTGAACAAGTTCCCATTTGACCAAAGGAATCCATAGAACAGGATCCTCCTCATCTGCTTCATCAAACTCAATGAATGAAGTATCTTCTGCTGGCAAAGTAACACCCTTAGAATCTCTTTTCTTTGCGAAGCATTTCTTCCTTTTACCAGGAGTAGAAGGAGTAGGAATTTCTGAATCAGGAGCTTTAGTTTGTGCAGGAGAAGCATCAGTAGAAGCAAGAGTAGAACCATCAGTAGGACCTGTCTCTGGTTCCTCAGTAGGAATTGACTGTTGAGCATTAGTAGGAATAGTCTCTTGAGCATCAGGACCAGTAGGTTGTGAAACCTCAACAGAAATAGATTCCTTAGTAGCTTGAGGTTGAGAAAGCTCCTCAATAGTCACAGAAATATCAAGAGAAATGGCAGCAAATGTGGATCCCCCAAGTGTATCAGCAGGTGTTGCATCAGTAGAATCCACAGTAGGTCGTGAAGCATCAGAAGCAATAGTAGCATGAGGAGCATCAGCAGAATCATCAAGGGTATCAGCAAAAGCATCAGTCTTCAATCTTTTTGCTGCAGGTTCACCCAAAAGACTTCCAAGTCTCTGCATAGGATGATTAGCATTGATGCCAGATATCTGAAGATTTGAAAGAAGCCTTTCATATTCTGTAGTTAATTTAGAGTCAGAAAAGCCCTACACTTGCTTCTTTGTCCAGCTTGAACTATACACAGCACTACTTTGATTCTTGACAAAATTTCTCATATAATCCTTCATCTGTGCTTGAGTCCATGGCTTTTCCCTCTTTTCCCTTGCCTTTCTCTCTGCCTCAGCTTTCCTTCTTTGTTTAGCTAATGCAACCATCTTCTGAGCATAATCTTCCATATCAAATTTATCTCCTAGTACTGTCTGAGCTAGATTAGGATTGGAAGTAACTTGTGTTGCAACATTATCCCAGTGTGCAGCAGTAAATTGTTTGGAGATCTCATCCAATTCCTTTTGTCTCTCAGTAGTTAAAGTAGTTGGGGTTGAAAAACCCATCTTATCTAAATTATCTTGGATTTTCCTTGCAATTGCCTCAGATTGTTTTAACTCTTCAACCCTCTTAGCCTCAGTAGCCAAGTCCTCAACTTATAAATGTTCAGCTAACTGTTCACTAAGCCTTTCTTGCTCTAGTTCTTTCTTTGATTTTGGTCTAGAAGGAGGATCTTGTTCAATCATAACAGATTTCCCTTTATCCATTTGACCAGTGGAAACAGCAGCAGTAATGGGTGTCTTATCGGTAGAAGCATAAAGAACAGAAGGAATGGGACCATCAGATATCTCTACACTAGCAGAGACTTTATTTGCTGGTTGATTAGCAGGAACTGCATCAGTAAGATGATCAGTAGATAGCTGAGTAGCAGAAACAGACTGCATAGGATCATCAGCAGATCCCTTTGTGTGAGGGTCAATAGTTGTATCTCCATCAGCAAAAAATGGAGAAGGACTAAACTCAAGGTTGGTGACACCAGTAGTAGCTTGGACAGTAGTAGCATCTCCAGGAGAAATCTCATATTCTCTTCCAGCAACAAAAATAGTTGTATATACTTCTGAAGCTGTATCTTGAACTGTACATACTTGTGCAACACCAGAAGAATCAACATCCAAACTAGTATCAGCAGGATCAGGAAGATCTTTAGCAACAACTTCTAAGGATCTGAATAGTTGAGCAGTAGGAACAGCAATAGGTTCAGCAAAAACATTACCATCAGCTGAACTCCTAACAACTCTAGCAGGAACAGAGGAAGCAGCTGGCACACTTGAACTTCTAGCCTCAACATCAAGAACTTGTACCTCTGAACTCTTTGTTAGTCTATTCCTGTGTTTTCTCCTTTGAACCATTATTTGTCCCTTTGGCTTGAGAGTATTAGCAGCTTTAGGTACATGAGGAGGAGGGTGCTGAGCCAAAGTTGCATATGCCAATACATGAAGAGAATCCATGTTCAAGTCCACCTGCTCATCCTCTGAATCAATAACAATTTTCCTTTTTCTCTTCTGCTCAAGTTGGGCCTCCAAAGTTTGAACTCTCTCAGTCAGCACATCTATCTTCCCACCAAGAGTTTCTTTGGTATCTTTAAGTTCTTTTTCTAAGTCACCTACTTGTTTGACATACCTGCTGAGCAAAGCATAAAGATTGGTGAGAGTAACAGGGTCCTCAGCTACATTAGCAGGATTATCTGGTGATTTAGAAGCTTCATTGGGCCTAGTAGGAGAAACATGAAAATCATCAGTAGTATGAGTTTCCTGAACAAAAGACTCTCTAATTGGACTAGGAGTCTCCTGCCTTTGGAAAGTCAATGGCTCAGTTTGAGTCTCAAACTCAGATGTAAAAACTGATTCAATACGAGGTTCCTGAGTGTCAACACTATGCTCAATCAAGGTCTTCTTTGTTTCATTAATGGGACTGGGATTCACTGAGTCATTTATGGACCTAGGAGATGGTTGAGAAGTAACATCTGTATCAACACCAGCAGAAATGACTGGACCCTCATCAGGAGTATTAGGCCTAGGGGATGGTAAGGGTTGGTCATCAGCATCAACTAATGCATTTGCATCAGCAGCATTAAAAGTGCCAACATCAGCAGCTGCGGATGCACTTGCATCAGCAGCTGCATCAGGACTAGGTGGATTAAGACCATCAGCTGCATCCCCTTCATCAGCAGCTTCATTTCCAGCGGGCAACATAGCAGCTAACAAAGGTCTATGTACTCCAGTAAAACCAATTTTCATACTAGCAAACAATTTAGCAGATAATTCTATAATAGGCCTATGTGTTCTATTCTGAGTTTCAATGCCTATAATTATCTGTAGAAACCTAGGATACATAAGAAATTTCTTTTTCTTAGCACTAACATTAGCAAGCATACCATCAAATATAAACCTAGAAAAGTTATAAGTGATACCCTTAGAAAGACATACAACTCCACAAGCAAGAGAGGCTGAGAATTGATCCCATCCTTCTGACTTTGGACTAAGACACTGAAGTAATGTGTGGACCAAAAATCTCCTCTTTGGGCAGAGTTTGTTCTTGGGCCACACCTTTGTGTTGTCAGGTCTATAGCCAACATCCACCATCCCAGCAAGAATATCAACATAATTGGTATGATACTCCCCATCAGCATCATCCAATTGAAGCTGATTCCATACCAAAGATTCACTAACCACATACTCCACACCATCGATACTAGCCACAATCTCTATGGGATGACCTTTACGGTTTCTTGTTGCATCAGTTACCCAAAATTGTTGAACAACGGATTCACACACTAGAGTTGGGTAATGTGTAAGAGCAAAACGAATCTTGGACCTGAGTAAGAAGTCCACCATAAGATCAAACACTCCATGACCTTCAACTTTTTCAAGGAATGCAACCTTGTTGTGGTCACTTTTGAATTGTAATGCCGCCATTTAAAGATTTGAGAGAAGATATGAAATTGTGATGTTTAGGAGATGGGTTTGAATATATAACGAGAGGGAATCAGTTATTTTGGGCGTGGGATATACACGTTTAGGTTATAAGTAGCAGTTTCCAAACGTGGAAGGTAATTGGCAAAAATCTTGGGACGAATCTTTAACCAATTTTGACTTTAATAACTTCCCAAAAATAAAAACCCAAATTTGCCGTATCAGCAGTAACCAGAAGTCAAACATCAGAAACCTTTGGTCAATCCGCAGAGTCCCAAATTATTTGACCGTGGTCAACAAATAACCCCCTTTAGCTGGAATGAAAGTCAAACAACAGTAATCAGTCAATCCGTAGGATTACCCATCAGCAGAAACTTCTTCTCAGTAAATATCTTCTTGATGGTCAACGTAGTTTTCAGTAAATATCTCAAATTCTTACCATTCAACCACCTCGTATTTAGTTGCATTAACTCCCAATTAACTCTTAATCAGGCCTATAAAGACACCCTCAAATCACAATTCACCCAAATCAAATAATCTCAATTCCCAAATACATTAAATATCCTCCCCACAACAATAATCATGAACCCTAAACCTGAGGTGATTGATATTTCATCCGATTCATCATCGGAATCTTCTGAACATCCAAATGAACCACACTGGTTATCTTTCTTTCCACCTGAGGATCAGATGCCTCATTTTAACCACCATGTACCACTTGGCCAATACTTTCCATCCCTTCCTCCAAGTGATGTGGGACCTTTTGAGGTCAAACCATCTCCAACTTCTTCTGAGGAAGATGATGAAGAACCTTTTCAGTCAACACCACTAGCTGTGATGCGAATAGCACTCACACCAGTCTTAGCTTTTCTCACTAGTGAGATGGAGAGCGTTGTAGCTGGAATGAGTAAGATCCCAGTTCCTCAAAATCCTCAAGCCTCTCAGAAACGTCCAGGTCCAATTAAGGTAGTGTTCGGGCTTGCCTGTCCAAGAGTTTGGGACAAGAATATGCAAGCCAGAGGGGTCCACAAGAAAATACCTGACCCCAAGGACCAGGACAAGGACAAGGGCAAAGGGAAGAGGAAGATGGATTAGTGGGTTGATAGGGTAGTTGTTTGACTAGGTATCTTTTGTGGTAGGCTTGTTTGTATGGTTTATGATGTTCTTGTAATTTACCATCATGAATAAAATCCATCTGTTTTGTTTTTCAATACTACTGATGGGTCCCAAAGTCATCAGCAGAAACACATATGTACTCTTGTCCAATAGCAGACACACTTGTCTGCAAACAGAACACACAAAACAAACTCAAACAAATAATGGTTAGTTTATACAAAAGTTAAACTTGCAAAACAAAGTTAGTGAACAAAATCATAATAAAATACATAATTTACAACATTAATCCTCCCCAGAGGCATATGTCTCCCCTTAGGCTTATGCCTCCCCTCAAACAAAGCATTCAGGGGTTAACCATCCCAATGTGGACAACTAAGTAATTAAACCTAGGTCCATCAAAAGCCTAAGTTAATAAATCAGCTACATTGTTATCTGTATGAATTTTAAGCACCTGAATTAAGTGTTTCTCATTTGCATCCCTATTAAAATGCTGCCTAATTTCAATATGCTTAGTTCTTTGATGAAATACTTGATTTTTAACTATTGAAATTGTACTTTGGTTATCAATATGGATTTTTGAGTTCCTGAAGTTGAACCCATAATCAAGCACCCGATTTTGTATCTAAAGTACCTGTCCACAACAATTAGCAGCAGCAACATATTCTGCTTCAGTAGATATGGTAGCCACAATGGTTTGCTTCTTGCATTGCCAAGAAATTAACCTTCTACCAAGACATTGGCAACCTCCAGTGGTGGACTTTCTATCAAGATTGGCACCAGCGTTATCACTATCACTGTAAGCTTCCAAAACAAATGGAGAATCTCTTGGATACTAAAGACCTAACTTAGGCTGGCCTTTAAGATACTTAAAGATTTTCTTAACTGCATTCAAATGGGAAGTCAATGGAGTGACTTAATGTCTAAAACAAGCACTGACTGAAAATGTGATATCAGGCCTTGAGGCTGTTAAGTACATAAGTGAACCAATCATAGATCTGTAACATTTACAACTTCATCTGGTTCATTTTGATTCTTAGGCTTTGGGGGTTCATAAGGGGTAGTTGCAGTCCTTAGATTCTCAAAATCAAATTTCTTGAGAATATCTTTCACATACTTTTCCTAGTGGATAAAAATCCCTTCAGGTTATTGCTTCACTTATAACCCCAAGAAAAAGGTAAGCTCCCCCATAGCACTCATTTGAAACTCACTCTTCATTAAGGTCTCAAATTCTCTGCGCCAGGCTTCCTTTGTGGAACCAAAGATGATATCATCCACATAGACCTGAACAAGAATGATATCTCTAGAATTATTTTTGATGAAGAGTGTTTTATCAATTGCACCTCTTCTATAACCATGCTCTAAAAAGAAGTTTGACAATCTTGCATACCAGGCTCTGGGTGCTTGATGAAGTCCATAAAGTGCTTTCACAACCTTATACACCTTCTTTGGATTCTGTGGGTCTTCAAATCCTTTAGGTTGAGTAACATACACTTCCTCTTCAATCTTGCCATAGAGAAAAGCACTTTTCACATCCATTTGATAAACCACAAATCCCATGTAAGAAGCAAAGGCCAGAAATAGTCTAATGGCCTCAACCCTTGCTATAAGTGCAAAGACTTCATCATAGTCAATGCCTTCTTCTTGTCTAAAACCCTGACCAACCAATCTTGCCTTGTTCCTAACCACAACACCTCTAGCATCCCTTTTTCTTTTCAGAATCCACTTGGTCCCAATAGCAATCTTTCCTGTAGGTAGATCTACAAGTACCCAAACATCTTGATTCTTGAATTGTTGCATTTCTTCTTGCATTGCTTCTACCCAACTAGGATCACTGAGTGCTTGTGCAATGCTGGTTGGTTCAACTTAAGATAGAAAACAAGAAAACAAATAATGTTGCTGACCTGTATGATTGTCCCTTTTCTGACTAGTGATGTAAGTGACAAAAGCATATTCACCAAACTTTGTCTTTTTTATTATACTCCTTGTTTGAACCATGGCATTGGGATCTCCAAGAATATTGGATTGAGGATGAATAGTGTTTATCCTCTTAGTAGGATTAGGGTTAACTTCAACAGTTGACTGAAAATTGGTCAGAGTTAGAGCAAAATCCTCATCATAAGAAGAAGTGTTCAAAATTCTAGCACTATGTTGACGATTACCAAGGTCAGTGTGGCTTGGAAATCTTGTAAAAGGCTCATCTAAGCTTGGGGATGGATCAGTAGGAATGGTGGAATGAACAGCAGAAACAGGTACTCCAACAGAAATACCATCAGGAGAATTGGCATCAGCAGCAACAGCAGGAGAACCATCAGCAGAAACAGAACCATGATCAGCAGAATCCATGTTCCTGCGGGTGTCCAGAGTAGCTTGTCTCAAGAGTGCCTTAGTATCTTTTACAAACTCAAAACCAAGCCTCTCAGCTTCCTCATTTGCTGCATGTTCTTGCTTTTAAAGCCTAGCAAGATCTTCTGCATAAGTTGAATCATCCACACCAGAAGCAACTTTGTCATGAGAACCTGCAATGTTAGTTGGAAAAGAGGAAACAACAATGGGTTGTTCATCACACTCTGAGTCACAGTCTGAGTACCTGCATTGTTAGTTGGTGACTCTTGTGTACCTGCAGATTGGTTAGATTTGAATCTAGTATAACCCAAATGATCTGTTAAGTAGTCAAGGTCAAAATACCAATCATGACCTTTACCCTGAACATTAGGTTTCTCTTCCAGAAATCTCAGGTTAAGAGTTTCCTCTATCTTCTTAGCAGACAAATTATATACCCTGTAAGCCTTACTATGAGTTGAATATCCAACTATATAACCATCATCAGCCTTCCCTTCAAACTTTCCTAGGTGATCACTTGTATTCAAAATAGTCACATGACATCCAAAAGGTCTGAAGTAGATAATGGTAGGAATCTTCCCAGTCAAAAGTTCATAGGGTGTCTTATTGTGTAGTATAGTAATCGAAACCCTATTCTAAACATAACAAGCAGTGCTTACTGCTTCAGTCCAAAACATAGTGGGAAGTTTAGAGTCAGCTAGCATAGATCTTGCTACCTCTATCAGGGTTCTATTCTTTCTTTCAGTAACCCCGTTTGGTTGTGGGGTTCTGGCATTACTATAATCCCTTTTAATTCCCTTAGACCCACAGAGTTCAATTAAGTTAGCATTTTTGAACTCTGTCCCATTATCACATCTTATACATTTAACCTTTTTGTTCAATTGGTTTTCAACCAGGGCTATAAATTCTTTAAGAGTTTGAAAAGTTTGATCTTTAGTGCTCAAAAAAATACCCAACAAAACCTGCTATAGTCATCACTGATCACCAGGTAAAAGTACTTATGGTCAATACTTCTAATGGAAGTTGGACCAAAAAGATCCATATGTAGTAGCGGGAGAGGTTCTGAAATTATGCTCACGGCTTGAATGGCTTTGTGTTGCTTCCCTTTATTGTAGGCAACACATTTGTGTTCATTGGTAAAGACTTTAGAAGGAAGTCCATGGACCAATCCATGTTTAGCTAGCTTGTTGATGGTTTTAAAGTTTACATGTGCCATCCTTCTGTGCCATTTAGTAGACTCATCTAAGGATGCTTTTACCACCAAGCATGCTAGATCAACTTCAGGTTGGACATCATTCAAGTTGAATGTGGAGATTATGACTACTAGGAACTCTTAGCAAAACAAGACTTTCATCAGGTAACTTGAAGTCTTTTGAAAGCACAAGACAATCTTTCTCAGTGACTAGAACATTATTCTTCTTGTCATAGATTTGAGAAACTGAGAACAAATTGAAGTTTTGTAGCTCCTTCACATAGTAAGCATTCTCAAAGTCCACCATGGGAGTCCTAATGGTTCCTTTCCCTGTGATTCTTCCAACTCCTCCTCCAAATGTCACTGTGCCTCCATTAATAGGCATAAAATCATGCAACTTTTCTTGATTCCCAGACATGCTTCTAGAACACCCACTATCAACAATACCTACATCTTTACTCTTAAGAGGATGTTCCTACAATTACAAAATATACAACAACATTAGTACCATAGGGAGACTCAAGTCATAAATGACTTGAGCTTGCCTTGTGGATCATTAGAGTGAAGCCATGTAGATGAATGAGATCCACCATTGTTCTTGTATCCTCTGTTTATAGATGGTCTATTATGTCTCCAAGAATAACCAGCTGAGGGCTTAACAGTAGTATCCTAGTATGCCCCTCCCATGAACTTTGGGTCATAAAAACTAGGACAATAACCATTCTCAAAGTTAGTATTATAATGTCTAAAAGATGGTCTAGAAACATGTCTTTTCCAACTAGTTGAAAAGTCCTACCAGTAGAAACAGACCCACCAACAGAAACTGGCTTATCAGCAGGAACTGATTTGGGTCTGTTGGTGGTGTGTGTTGCCTGTAGAACATATAAGGGAATGGCATGGACATTATTCCACATTGGTATAGGTCGATTATGGTCAGTACAAACACCCATTCTCTTCTCATGAAAGTCACAATCTTTAATAAGATGAAATTTACTACCACAAACAAAACATTTCTTCTTTCTAGAAGATTTATTCAAAACAAAAGATGTCTTATTACACACCAAAACATTCAAACCAATACTAGAAACTGAATTGTTTTGTAAAGACTGAAAAGAATTGTTTTTCAGAGAAGTAAAAGATAAGTCTTCAAGGGAAGCTGTCTTTGAAGTGAATTCATCAGCAGCAACTCTAGGGGAGAAGTCAACAGACTTGCAAGAAGACTTGGGTGAGGGCTTTGGTGAGTTTGACTTGACAATGGAATCACAACTGGAAAAGCTAGTGGTATTGGTCTCTGAGGTCATGTCACTGAAAGAACAAGAGAAAAAGTCAGTAGATTCATTGCTAGAGTCAGGTGAGTCAGTTGACTTATTTCCAGTTTTCATTTGTGATTCAACTAGGTCCAGGTGTGGTGTGGTTGGCATAAAGGTTCCTGTAATGGTGGGAGAAACAGTGTACATTTCCCCCTCTTTAACATACTTTACAGGAGTTTGAAATTGCAAAGGTGGTTCAGGGTCAAAAACACTTGATTCATTAGGGTCATAAATAATCTCATCTAACCCTATATAATCTCCATACCCTAATGCTCTTCTAGACCTAGTAGACTGAGAACTGTTAACCATTCTCTCAAGACTTTTAGCCCCTTCTTGCCACTTCATACAACCTGCAACTTCTTTATCAAACTTAACCTGCAATTCTTGTTTTTCTAAATCTACTTTAGCTTTTTCTTTTTCTGAAAACTTCAACAAATTATTAGTGTTCTCTAGGTCTCTCTCTAACACCCTAATTTTCTCCTCATACGCTAATTGATTCTTTTGAAACCAAACCTTTTGTTGCTCTAATGTTCTAACTGCTTCCTTATAGGCTTGGGCCTGAATATAGCATTCTTTATATTTTGGTTCTAATTCATCATAAGAATCTTTAAGTGCAGCATATTTTTTATCACAACCAAAAACACAATTAGGTACCTGAGACGAGATGCCCATGAAAGCAAATTCTTCATTCTCATCTTCAATATCACAACCTGCCAGGCATGAGTAGAGCTTAGAAGTACTACTTTCAGAATCTTCAGTCTCATGCTCCTTCCAATCAACACAAGAATCCATAGTTGTTACCATAGCCTTTGAGTTGCCAGATTCCAACTCCTTCTGCTTGTATGTTGAATATCTTGTGTTGTCACGAGTCTTCTTTGCAACACACTCTCTAGAAAAATGACCTGTCTAACCACATGAGTAACACTGGACCTTTCTCCTATCAAATCTAGCTGGATCCCTTCCTCTAAAATTGAGCTTTCTACCAGCTTTCTTCTCAAACCTTCTGACTTTAACAGTAAGCATAGCCATCTGCCACTTTAGATCCATCTCTTCCAGATCCAACTAGTAAACTTGCTCAAAATCTTCATAGGCCAATTGCTGCTGTTGTTCATAGTCAACAACAAACGAATGAAGTACATCCACTAACACACTACTAGATTGTGGATGACTCTTTGGTCCAGTAGAGGTGTAGGAAGATGATGTTGAGGAAGAACTTGGACCAGCAGCATGTGTCAACTTGTTAGAGGTAGTGCTTACAAATGCTGAGTTTGAAGGAGTTGATGAATAAGTCGAGTGCCCCTTTGGTTTTAAGTGCAATACTGACTTGGGACCAAGAAGGAGGTAAAGCTCTTAAAAACTTGGAATTACAGTCCTCACTGTCAGGCTTGGCTTTCAGCTGATTCAGCTGACTCAAGATCTTCTGAAATCTGTCATACCCCTTGTGTAGGCTGTCCTCCTCTGAGATCTTGAATTCTTGAAACTCTTCTTTAAGCATGGACTTTCTCATTCTCTTGGACTCATCATTGCCTCCAAACCTTGCTTTAATGGCCAACTAGATATCCTTGGCATCATCAAGATAGTGAAAATCTCCCATATGATCATATGGTACAGCTTGAAGCAAGATAGTTCTTGCCTTATTCTCTCTGGACAGCAATAATTTCTTCATCAGTAGGAGGAGGAAAGATGGTAATATTACCATCAGGGTCTTTTCCAGTCTTCTTTTTACTATTGCCATTCAGGATCACATTCCAGAGATTAAAATCACTATTGGTAATCCAGTTTTGCATCTTCATTGCCCAAATCTCGTACTCATCTTTCTTGAGATAGGGGAACTTAGCATTGCTGCTGGTGAGAGTAACCTGCTGAATTTGTTGTGTCAAAGTGTTGTTTGGTTGATTGATCTCTGTAGCATCTGATGCTGCATCATCCATTGTATTAGGGTGAGAGAGTGTTGAAGAAAAGTTGTTCTTGGTTTACAGAGACTCTCCTGTGGCTCTGATACCACTTGTAGGATCTAATCCTTGATAGATCTTTAAGCCAATGGATCGATAGACTGCTAATGTAATCAAAAGCAATACTATATGGAAAATCTCTATATACTTATGTCTATGCGGAATTAAACACAAATAATATGAACACAATAAACTAATAATACTTTGATCCACTGTGGATCTTTTTATTAATCACTATTGATTGATAATCGTGTATCAAAACATGTATCCGTGTGTTCCTTTTATACTACAAGGAACCCTAAACTTTTCTTACAAGTAATGTATAAACTAAAACTATAAAAGATATTCTATATCTCGTTCTAAAATAAACTAAATATATCCTACGGATATACTATATCAGCAGGATCTTTCTATCAGCAGGAACCAGCTCATCAGTAGAAACACTAAAGCTTCAACAGAAGTCATCAGCAAGAACCTGTCAGCAGTATGATCTTTCAATAATTCCTAACAACATGTGTCTAGATGCCAAATAGGCTCCCTGGCATGTCTCTTCATAAATAGTAAACTGTGTTAGTTTTTCTTGTGAACTCACTTTTTGGTGGGCCTAGCCTTAATAGCTGATGCAGGATTTCTGACCAGGTTTTAATATTTATAAAGTCTCGTTTACCTAAGGTCTACCTAATGCACTATCGGCTGTGTACCCGGTCGTGTATGGTATAGCTAGATAGTAAAGCTAAGGTCGTCCCAAGAGCTATGTGTGCAGAAGTTATCTAAGTCTAGTGTCACTAAATTAAAAGGGGGTTTATAAGATTAATTAATTAAAACTACTGAAATGCAATAAAATAATAAAAAGGAATTAAATAAGTAAAGGTAATTCAGATGGGAAGAATAGTGTTAACCAAATTACTACTCTTGTTATTATCATGACAAGTTTTCTAATTAATGCATCCTATCGTTTTATCTAGGGGTTCAAGTCAATAGACTCATCTTATCAAATCGCCTATTTTATCTTACACCTTGCCCTATTCTTGCTAATAAAACATGGCAAGAGTTCATCAGATTGGTCGCTTTGCCTACGAGGTGCAAGAGCCGTTAAGTTCCTCTACTAACTTAGAATAGTCTAGCGGGATGCAGCCTTTTGGAACTTACATCCCCTCTAACTTCTTAAGAAAATCTATTTGGTAGGTGTTTATTAGAATTTCCACATGAATGGTGATATTTCTATCACCAAAACACACCCTATCCGCTATAGATCATCTTATCAAATAGCCTAGCTTCAAGGAACTACCAAACATCAATACCTCCGAAACTAGAGTGTCCTAAGACATGCTAAGAAAGTATACAAATAAAACGATAATAAATGTGAGAAAACTAAATCATGGCAATAACAATTTCATAACTAGGCTAACACCAAATGTGTTTAGCCACTTATGTTAATAAATGCTGTAAAATAGATGTTCAACATGATTAATGAAAACATAAATTTGATATAAGAATTATAAATGATTAAACTTATGGTTGAAGCATGAATTCTCCCTTGGAAGATGTCTTGTATGCTTGGTTGAACTTCGTTTTCCCTGCTCCCCAACTTCCTCTAAACTTTTCTGTGGTGAAAAGTGATATGAAAAACTCAGAATTAGGGTTGGTATTTATGGTGCTCAACTTTACTAGAGCATAGCTCTAGGGTTGACTACACCGTAGCTTTTGTAATTTGCAACTACGTCGTAGCTTGATTAGGTCCTCCGAACGTAGAACTCTCGCTGGCAATTCTAAGGCGTAGTTATATTGGAAACTACACCGTAACTTCTTCAAGGATCACGGATGTTCTTCACTGTTTAATTTGAGGATGTACGACGTAGCTTGAATGTTTGCTACGCCCGTAGAAGTCTTGTGGGATAAACTACAACGTAGTCTAAATGTTGACTACGTCGTAGATCTCTGATAAACGTTGACTGGTCTTCCTTGAGTGCTACGGCGTAGGTAGAGCACACCTCTACGGCGTAGTTAGTGTAGATTATGCATACTTCAAATATTTTCACGAATAACCTTCCATTTCCGCGTCTTTTCGTTCCTATGCTCATCTTTTCCCTGAAAATAGAATATAAAAAATAAGAGTATATATCATAACAAAATAATACAAAAGATGAACATAATAGGGGGAAATTAACACTAAAATATCGGTACTATTTGATGTCATCAATAGCCTTTTTGAACTATGCAATTAAGTCATGGTCTGAGGTGGAGTGGATTGTGCTTCCACATGTTTTACACTTGGATGTTGTGGAGGACTCAATGGACTCTGAGGAGTTGGATGTATTTTCTCTCCTGGCCTGAATGACTAAGTCATGTCCTGATGTATAATGGGAGGGATCACCACAAATGTCACAGCAGGGATACATCATACAGTCATCAGGGATGTAGAAACTAGAAGGGGGAGGTTTGAATAGTTTCACCATTTCTAATTAATTTTAAAAACATTTCGCCGCTTTTAGGTCTGGTTAAACTTTCTTTTATAAACTTGTTGAATTTTACTAGTTATGTGATATCTTCTAAGCTAGTAATGAAAGTAATATTCAAGTAAAGTAAAGAGTAAAGAAGAGCACAACCAAAGAGACGCCGATATTTATAGAGGTTCAGCATGAAGCTCACTCTTCGTCCTACTCCACTCCCAGAGTACCACACTCGAGAGTTATCAATCAATATATCAACGCACTCCTTTAGGCAGAGCAATCCGTACACAAGCTTACGCAAAGTTTACCGACACTAAGCGGAATGTCGAGTTCTAATCGTAGCAAGAACCAATCTACTCCAAGACCCACGTGGCCACCCGAACAAGCACTCTTGTCCTTCTTGGATTGACACACAATCCAAGTCTTTACACAAAAGAGCACTCCCGTTCACTTGAATCTTCACACTAGAACTCCACTAAGTTCTAGTCTTCACACCACAACACACAACTATTACAATACCTATTTTAGATACAACACTTCTTGGACTTACACCTTTGTCCAAGTTCAAGCCTAACACAACTAGTCACGACTCATACACAAGTCGGATTTATAACATATACAAATTATAGAGTTAAAGGAAGAAGAGAATCATAACACTTGTTATGTTTGTGTGTGGACTCTTATAACATCTCGATTCTTCACAACTTCGAGAGTTATTCTCTTGCACTTTGATATAGAGGAGGATGAAATCACTTATAAACATATACCGACATGTTATAGTGATCAAAGAAAGGAGAAAGGAAGAACAGAATGTTTTTGTGCAAAGAGGATTATTTTAATGAGAAAGAACAGTTTAGTATTTATACACGCCATGAGAGGGGGTGACGGTCTCTTAAACATGTGACGGTCCTTTATCACTAAGGGGCCGTTAGTCCATTTGAGGGACCGTCTCGGCAGACGCTCCTCTTTTTGTCCTGCCGTGGTAAAAGTTTATCTGATGAAAACTTATCTATTTTTTGGGGAAATATAGCTGTTATAACATTTGAATTTAAATTTATTTTCTTAATAAAACATTTCTTTAAAAACACAAATATACATTTTGAAAAATGTTGTCATACATAAAAAAGTAAGGTTTGGAAAAAATAAAATCTTTGATCACTTTACTAATGTCAGTATGAAGTTTGTTCATACCTGAATTGACGTTGTAGTAGATACGTGGAAGAAACGAGTTTCCTCGATTAAAAACTTATTAACCGTAACTTTACGTAACATGTTTTTATATTTTGTGATTATCAAGAAGTATGAAGACCAAATAATACAAACAACGTTTTTGACATTATTTGTATTAACAAGGGAGATGATCATTGAATCCATAGTGAGGACATGGTAGGAAATGCTTAGCCTTCAGTCTCTTTTTGGATAGAGAAGCATACTTATAAGCCTGGGCTTTGTAGTTTGCTTGTGCATTCAGTGATGCAAGATGAGATTTGTGATCAGAAGTCCTATGATCCTCTTGTTTGCAAATCATACAAAATAGGATTTTGTAGCAATTATCAAAGGTGTTTTTTGTGTAGTTGCATAGTTTACATCTAAGTTGGGGTTTGGATGAGGATTTTGGTTTGGCGGTGCTTGAGAAAGCTAGTGTATGTTCTCTAACCTTGGATAAGGTAGGTTTTTTAGAGGATTCAATCTTTTCACTCAGCTTCCTAACAAGTTTAGCCAACTGATCATATTTTGAGTTAGTATTGTCAGATTTTACTTCAGTGGAAACTGAAGGTGTGGTGATTTCAGTGGGGACTGAAGTTTCAGTGTTTGGGACAACAGTTGGTCTATTCAAGATTGTTTTCCCTAAACTTGATCTTTCTTTGGGAGAGTGTGGTTGGTAAATAGGTAGGGTGAGTTCTGAATTGGGTGCAGCTCCCTGAAGGGGTTTCAGTGGAGGAAGTGGTGATTGGGATTCTGATTCAGTCTCAGTGATGGACTCAGTGTGACTTTCAGGTTCCAAAATTTCCCAGTGTTGAAGTTAGGTAGTTGACTGTCAGTATTGAGTCTTTCAACCCAATCACTGGATTTTAGTACCATTTCCTTTTCAAAGGTATGCTAGCAGCCAGAAAGGCTTTTTCACTATGGCTCTCACCTAAGGATTCAGTGAGTTGATTCTCTCCAAGTACAATTTTCTTGGTACTTGGTATGAGATTCACTGATTCATATACTCTAGGGTTTTTCTGAGTCCAACTTTCTATGAGAGCCTTTTCTTTCTTAATTTCTTCTTGAAGAGAATGGTTTTGTTTTACAAGTTATGAGTTTTGAATTTGAAGAGTGACACTTTCAATTTTGGCTTATTTTAAAGCAATAAGTTCATCTCTACACTTGTTTAATTCAAAGCTTAGTTTGTTGTATTTTGAAAATAGATTTAATCTTTGCTTTTTAGCATACTTAAGATCAACATTAATATAATTTAAGTAAGGTTGCCAATCAGAATCATCATCCATAAAAAGTAAGATCTTTACCTTCCTCATGGTGATGCCAACCCATTCTCCATTCCTGGCATGGTTCTTTCCAACAACCAACTTGTTATCTTCTGAGAGATCCATCAGTGCACTGACATGAATTTCTTTATAATTAGAAGATACTTCTTCTTCATCCCAGTCAAAAGTTTCAGCAACAAGGCCTTTGTTTTTAGCTTAAGGAGGTTTAGGGACTTGAGGTGACTGAGAGTTTGAGGGGGCTTCCTCAAGAACTGCAAGTTTAGCTTTAGCCTTCCTATACTTAGCTTCAAAATCCTTTTGTGGAAATTTTTCTATCTTATTTTGAAAAGATTAATTAGGCTTAAGCATTTTGGGTTGAAACTTGCTAGTTCCTGAAGAGGAGCTGTTTTCAGAAAATATGTATGAAGGTTCTGAGGTAGGTTTTGAGAAACAATCTTTTGCAAAATGACCCTTTTTGCCACATTTAAAACATTCAGTGTTTTCATTAGCTTTAGCTTTTGAAATTTTTTTTGCTTCTTTTAATAGAACGTTTTGAGTTAGTAAGGAGTGCCTTTCCTGAAATTCAACTTGTAAATCATTAAGGTACTCCTCGCTTGTCCTCTCATCAACCTCATCATCCAAGTCTTCTTGAAAATCCTACACAACACCATTAGAATAGAAAGCAGTGGATATGGGTGAGATTGTCAGGGCCTTTTTGGTCTCTTGAGCTTTCTTAGAGTAAGGGTATCTCCTTGAGATTAAGTTGTCCTCATAGACAAACTTCCCACAAATCTGAGGAAGCTCAAGATTTTGAATGTGGTTAGCATTCCTGAGACCTTGAGAGAAGTTTAACCATTTCTCAGGGAGACTGTTGACAAAGCCAACATTGATTTCATCCTTAGACAGGACTACACCATCATTTGAAAGTTCATTGAGCAATGTTTTGTAACGTGTATAGGTCTGTGAGAGACTTTCAGAGTCTTTTGCCTTGAAAGTGTTATACTCAAGTTTCAAGTCCATTATCTTGTTTTCCATGTTATCTGAGGGACCTTCAAAGCTATGAACCAAGTCAAGCCAAGTTTGTTTGGCTGTTGAACAGCTAATGACTGATTCCATTGTATTGTCAGGGAGCCAAGATATAATTATGCTTTTCAGGCGTTGGTCTTGATTAACCACCCTTCTCTCATCAATTGAGCTTCAGGTTTGGGTAAACCTTCAGTTGTCTTAGGGACAAAGGGACCTTTATTGATACATTTGATGTAGTATGGTTCCATACCAGTCAAGTAGCAAAGCATACGCTTTAACCACTTGCTAAATTTCCCAGCTTCTAGTTTAGGAGCAACAGCTGAATAGCCACCTCCCTTTTTATCAACTAGTTGTGGTACATTACTTTCAGCCATGGAAGGATCTTGATTTTAAAAACTTTTTAGCACTATTTTGTTTTTGAAAAAGTTTATAAACCAGAGGCTCTGATACCATTTGTTGTTCCCTTATACTTAGTTAGTATTAACTAGAAGGTTAAACTAACCAAGCTCTATGACTTAGTAAAGTAAAGATTAATTTGACAATAAGTAAAAACATAAAAGATAAAAGACAAGATATTTTTCAACGTTTAATTCTTATTAGAAATCAATCAAAGAATTATACCCAAATGTTTGCGGAATAACACTTGGGATTGAAATGACAAGTATGGTGTATTACTCCTCACTAAACGTAAGCTAAGCTTAAGTTGCAACTAGTGAACCAACTGAGCTATCTCAGGGACGGTTGCTATTTTGAGAGAGTAAAGGTTGGTTTGTGAATGACTAAGCATTTAGTGCACAAAACTTAGCAACCTTTTCTTCTCCCTATGATTCCTATTTATACACAAGTATATTACAAATGTTACCTAAAAGACAAAAATGATATAAGCCTACTTTGGACAAAATGCATAGGCATTTTGTTACTGTTACACATGGCTATAAGTAGTAAAGGACAAGACTGTTTTCCATGCTTCAGTGTTGACACACTCTTGGTCTTTTATCCATTTAGGGTAAGTTGACCATTTCATGATAAGGACCCTTCCTTATCAATTCAAACTTATCCCACCTTTACTTCAGTCTTTAGTCTTTATGTTCTCAGTCTTCATAGTTGGTGAGGAGTCTTGGGGATTCAGTGAGCTATTGTCATTAATCACTGAATCCGTCACATTCTTCTTTGGCTCAAGTATCATTTACTAAGTTCCGCCTCACTGAATGGAGAACCTTTCTTCATAGGCTCGTCCTGAGCTTCTTAAAGATGACTAACTGAATGACTGTTTATTCAGTGACTTGAGTATGTTTAAGGTTATTAAACACTTGGGATATTTTATGTTCAAATCCTAGTTTAAGGGAGTTTGGGTATATACTAAAACAACAGTGAATAAAACCATTATCTTTCAAACGAGAAAGTGAAACAATGCCTAATGACAATTGTCTAGCACAACACATAAACCACTATGAAGGAGTAAATCAATGATTCCTATCACTTCAACAGTTGCACGATTTTTATTTCCCATGTTCAAAGTGCCATATTCAGCTTTATGCTTCCCCTAAGCCCCTAAGTTGTATTACAAATGTGAGTACCACAACTAGTGTCATAAACCCGCAATTTACTAGGAAAAGAGTATAGTTTTATAACAAAGATACCTGATGTACTAGCCACACTAGTTTTGTTCTTCTTCTTTATGAACTCAGTTAGGTAGGCAGGTCAGTTCCTCCTCCAAGACCCAGCTCTCCACAGTGATGGCAGATCGTGTCCTTTGTCGGGTGCTCCTTCTTTGGTGGTAGGGGAATCTTTGGTTTGGGGGCATAAGCTAACTTACCCTTGCCATTACCATGACTCATAGTCCATACTATGAGCAGCTTGCGGTTTCTTGTTCTTTTTATCTTTCGGGATCTTGCCTCCTCTGATCGCAAGGACAGTAGGAGCAGCAACAATCTTCTTTGTAAGCCCTTTTTCAAGTAGCTTAAGCATAGCATGTAGCTCAACTATTTTCTTCTATTATAGTTCTACACAAATCGATCATATTCATTGGAAAGAGAGGTAAGTATCAAGCTCATTCCAAGTTCTTTTGGCATGGGGTAACAAAGGCGTTCCAGTTGGTCTAGATATCCCTTCATCTTTAAGATGTATGAGCTAGCAGACCGCCCTTTCTACTTGAAAGCATGGAATGCTTTCACAGTTTCAAGAAGTTCCTCATCAGCTTGCTGTGAGAACATAGTTTTTAGTTCCTTGAGCATTTCATAGGCACTAAAGTCCTCTAAGGTCTTTTGAAGATCTGGAAACAAGCATAAGACATGCAACTTCCTGCTAAGCGTCAAGCCATCTAGTGTATGCATCAACAATTTCAATAGTAGCCACAAGGGCAGGTTCAGGGGGTATAGGTTATTCCAGATAAACTAACTTTTTCTCGGCTTTAAGAACAATCCTTAAGTTGCGATACCAGTCGAGAAAGTTAGGACCAGAAACTTCATCTTTTCAAGAATCAACCATATAGTTGAATTGGTTTGAACAGGTAATGCCATCTACAAATAAACAAAGTTCAAAAATTTATTATTTTTGATAATTTATTCATTTAATAATTAACTACCCATGCTTTTAAATAAAAACAATCAATTTACTAAAAGACTAAAATTCTACTTGAACTTCCACTCACCACAGTAGTCTGACTACTAGTAATTTGTGGATTCAATAGGTAAGCGGTGAATGATAATTGTTTCTCACATCTATAGACAAGGCAATTCAATTGCAGACAGACTGCCGGTTACGGGAACCGAAGGTTAGGCAAACTACTTTAGTATAGCTACACCTAAAAAAGTATATTCCTACCCTTACCCCTTTCTGGCAATGTTGCCAATTCCCCGCATTAATAGTTCAACATTTAGATGACTGATACGTGGGAATTTCGCAATAGGTTTTACCTCTCAAGGGATCTCAAGAAGCTTACAACCCCCACCAAGCAGTGTACCTGATCGTTGTAGCATAGTATAGTGACAAGTACCGGGGGATTGATCGTTCAACTCAAGAATAGTGTCGCTAGGATTAGAAAGCATACTAAACTAGGTCTAGAGGTGATGGATGATTCTTTTTGTATTTTTATATTTTATAGAAAGCAAGTAAAATCTCGGGTTTTGAAGGAGTGGGCGGAATTAGTTGCTAGCCAACTAACCCAATTAACTACAGATGCAATCAAAATAAAATAAAAGAAATGAAAATAAAACTATTATACTAATGTTGTGGAAACAATAATGAGAAAAGTTGTGTTTACTTAGATTTCATTACTCCCTAAATATCTTTTACAGGTTGATTAGCTTGTTACAATTGCATGGATGACGGGTTATATTCCTTAATACTAGTCGTAGGGCCGTGTACAGTATTCCCTAACTCTATAAGATCCTACTTCGCTCCTATGTCGAGCCATTAGAAGCTCCTAACATGGGATCATTAGAATTCTCTTATGCATTAAATACAACCAAAAATCGTAGTACACCTCCGATTATGTTTCTTAAGACGTTCAAGCAAGTTACCAATGGAAGTCTGCCAGTTTTCTTAAGCCTAACATCGAATACAATCATCCGTAACAATTATGAACAGACAATAAACCCATAATCAACATCTAGGTTTCACTACATCTAAGCAAACACAATAAAAACCTAGCCTAGCATGTTAAAGAGAAGACAAGCGTAAGATATAATCACACAACACATAGACATATTGAATGATTTGAATAAGTACTTATCTTCAATTGAACATGGAAGAATCAAGGGGTTAAAACCCTTGAAAAAGCTGTAAAATTCGTCTTAGGGTTTATGCCCTAATATCCCACACAAAGTTCCACACTAATTAATGAAAATTAGAAAACTATATATAGATTTTACACCTTGACGGCGTCACGTTATAGCTTGTGACGCCGTCAACTCGCCGCCATGATCAAATTCGTATTGCCTAGATCCACTTTTGACACCGTCATGTAGAAAATCACACTGGGCCGTCACGTGTATTTGGACCCTGACGGCCTAGGTGACGCCGTCAGACCAATATGCCTAAAAACATTCTGGATCGTCACGGGTATTTTCCACTTCCACCTCTTTTGTCACTCTTGACGCCGTCACTTGTAGAACCTTGACGCCGTCAGGTACTGTTCCAGCAAGGAATTTTGAGACTTAGCCGTTTTCTTCACTTTTATGCTCAAAAAACGTCCAAAATGCTTCCTTTTCCAGATTTCTCTCCAAAAGTACCTAAAATAACAAAAGGAACGATTTAGGGCAATAATTGATCAAATAATCTCGAATTCGGGCTTAAATGACCCCTTAAAAGCGGTACACTTTTCGCCTATCAAATACCCTTACACTTGAGATTTGCATGTCCTCAAGCAAATGCGCTTTTATTCTAATCAAAATGCAAGTTAGGGGTCATTTAACACTAATATAAAAGTAATTACAACAAATAATTGTTCCACTAAAAACCAAAAACAAGCACGGAGGTCATACACTAGCACCTCACAAATAGTGTTTAGATACTCACATCTCTCGGGTGTAATTAAGTATATATTACAATATGGAAATGGAAAACATCTCTCACTACCTGTCACAGCAAATAGATTACCATAGGCTTGGGAAAGGATCAAACCTCCACCACTTGGCGTAAGCACCAGGAATAAACTATCAAAGAGGTCTTTTAAAGGGTTATAACGTTAGGTGTAGGGATATGGAAAACACGGTTTTGTTGGATAAAGGCAATATTTACTGGTGGTGAGTTAATCATCTTGGTTAATTACATGTAAAATATGTCGTTGCTAAGCCAAGACTCGACTCAACTTAAGCTAATAAATCAAAAATGACAAAAACATAAAATAAACATAGAATGAAAAGGGATGGTAGTCCGTATGTTTTTCATTTTTCTTTTTTCTATTTTTTTTTCTTTTTCTTAATTTTTTCTTTTTTTTTTCTTTTTTTTTTTTTTTTTTTTTTTTTTTGCATACACTCTTACCCTACCATCCAAAATAATACATCATCGGGAATGTACATTCCCCTTACACTTGAATTTTTACATACTTTACAATAAACTAATCTAATGACTCGAATCAAGATAATCAAAACACTTGGAGTACTTTTTAAGATTAATGCACATATGGGGGTAGTATATGATGTTCTTCCCCATTACTCCATAACACAAGTACTTTACCCATGAGTCCCAATCGTCCCAAAACAATATGTACAAGATATGACTCGACTTAGCAACCATGTAATCAATTAGATAATTAACTAAGGGTTTAAACAAATAACAATAATACACTAAAGATGAGTGCATACACGGAAGGCTAAGGCAATTTGGTTGCACATTTGGGTGGGGTGTAACAAATTCTTCCTTTAAGTAAGATTCTTAAAGTTAGAAATGAAAAGATAGGCTAGGAGGGGTGTACTAGGGGTATCGTGTACTAAAAATGAGTACAACACTAAGGTGTGGGAAAAATTAATTGACTTTACTAGTCAAGTAATATGACTTAAATGGTCAAGTAATTATGATACAGGTTTAACACAAGGGTGATCCTAATGCCTCTTATCATGTAGTAAATCCTACTACACGAATGTAGTCTCACTAGCGGTCTCGGGATGCATCACTAACGCAAGTTCTAGAATCTAAATGCTACCGGTACACTCATAAGCACTAATAATGAATGCTTTTCCTATCAAATCTAAAGGCGAACCTCACATATTTGGGTGGAAAATTTTTCTGAATGGTACGGTTTTGTGCTAGTCATACAACTCCTATCCATGAGACGCTTGTTAAGGTTAAAGTTTCACTCCTAAATGTTGTAAAAAATTTTAAATTTGGCGCTAAAATTACACTAACAAGTATTTCTCTTAGTTTTATTACACACCTACCATCGAATAAACAAACTCAAGTGCAATAGTATCCTATAAGGTATCATCATTTACCCTCCCCTTACACTTAGGATGAACATTGTCCCCAATGTTCAATTAAAGAATGTAAAAGTAAAACAGGTAAAAGAATGAAAACAAATACTCCCCTGATTCGTTCGGTGTGGATAGCGTGTTATCAAGGTTATATCTTCCTCCAAAAAAATGAACGTTCAAAGCTTCCCTTCCAGAAATATAAATCATCTTCTTGTCATATATAACCTGTTAAACCTGAGAAAACAATCAAGGCAACCTCGTGTAAAATTTGCGGCAATCTATATATACTAACAAATCCTAGAAAGCAATTTAAGATATAATGCTTGTGGAATGAATGTTTGCAGATTTCCTGGAGTTTATAAAACTAAAGAATCAACAAAAACTTTTAAGACTCCGTTAAAAAAACAAAACTCGCAAAATTTCTAGAATTTTACACGTGACGTCGTCAGGTGTTAAACCCTGACGTCGTCAGAAGTGACCTGCAGAAATCTTTATGTTAAGTTTCTGGAAAAACTTATGTCCTACTTCCAAGAAAATCCTGCAAAACATCATTATGACTCGATACAAGCATTTGACTCTAACAAATACTAATATACATGTTCATTTAATATTGTGGTGAATCATGATCATTTTCGTTCTTAGAAACAAATTTGGGTTTTCCCCTTACACTTAGTGTTGGGAATTATACTAACAGTTACCACGGCTAGTGAAGATGTTACAACTGCAGAAGATTGTACTTGCAGCGGAAACTCATTACCACTGCAAGAACATATATTACCACTGCTTATTAGATAATTGTTAGGAAACGCGTCTAGATAAATATAGAATAGATCTTGTGTATATCTTATTCTATTAGCTTTATACTTATCTTGTATAAGAGGACTCCTTGTGCTATAAAAGGAGATCCTAGGTTATAGTTGTGATATAACTTTCACATACGTTTCTAGAGCTTCAAGGTGTAACCCTAGTGATATCAAGATCACTCGTATTGTTATCATTAATAATATTGGAGCTAATAGTTTGTTTACATACATTATTCTTATTCATAAACAACTGTCTTACTCACAATCAACCTTCTAAGTGTTACTAAGTAGATTCCGCATACTTAGTGATATAATTCAAAGTATCAATCTAACACAAGTTCAAGGTGTTTAGATCCATCAAGTGGTATCAGAGCCAGGCTTTGATAATTTGATTTAGAAGACTCTAGTTCACTCAGAAGAATCAATGGAGACAGAAACAAGTAACTCAAACATTGCTGCTAAGCTTCCAAAGCTTAAGTTGAATGACTTTGAGATGTGGAGGCTAATGATCGAACAATTCTTTATGGTCCAAGACTACACACTCTGGGAGATCATTATGGTTGGTAATTCCTTCAAACCAAGCTCTACTTCAGAGATGGTTGGTGGCAAGGAAGTAATTAAGGTCAACACTGGACCTGTTACTAATGATGAAAGACTTCAGTTGAAGAATGATCTCAAGGCAAGAGGTTTGTTGCTGATGACACTTCCCAGAGACCAAGTTCTTGCATTCAGCAAATACAAGACTGCAAAGACTCTTTTTGATGAGATCTGTGAAGTTTTTGGTGGTAATGATTCCACCAAAAAGACTTAAAAGACCTTGCTGAAGCAGACTTATGAGAATTTTGGTTCAACAAGTAATGAATCTCTTGATAGTATCTTCACAAGGTTACAAAAGATTGTTACTCAACTCATTGTTTTTGGGATAGAGGTGGAAAAGGAAGACCTCAATCTCAAGTTCTTAAGAAGCTTACCCTCTGAGTTTGGAACCAATGTTGCTGTGTGGGAAGATAAGCCAGATCTGGAGACCATGAAACTAAATGATTTGTACAATAACTTCAAGGTTATTGAACAAAGATTGAAGAAAGCTGGTAAAATAAGTTCAAGTTCAGGTAGTGTAGCACTCATATCATCATCTATTGATGATAGTTCAGATGAAGAAAGTGATAGTGATGATGACAGTGCTAACATTGTTGTTTCCACTGGTAGTGGAAGTGTTTCCACTGGTAGCTCAAAGAGACAGATTGCAGGGCTTAGTGATACTACTTTTTATGCCTTTATATCAAGTCAAGTGGGTGGTTCAATTCTCAATCACGAGGATTTGGATCAAATTGATGAAGATGATATGGAGGAGATGGACATTAAATGGCAAGTGGCATTACTAAGCTTAAGAACAAAGAAGTTTTGGAAGAAGACTGGAAGAAAGATCAACATCAGTGGCAATGAAACAGTAGGTTTTGACAAAAAGAAGGTGGAGTGCTACAATTGTCATAAGAAGGGGCACTTTGCCAGGGAGTGTAGGAAGCCAAGGAAGTCTGACAACAGGTCAACTTGGTACAAGCAGGACAAGAAGAAGGAACCTACTACTGATGAGCCAAAGGGGCTATTGGCCATTGATGGAGTGAGCTTTGATTGGAGTTTTATGACTAAGGAAGAGGAAGATGATTCAGAGTCTGCAATGGTTGCTACAGAGCTAGCACTAATGGCTTTTTCTGACTCTGAGGTACAAATTGATAATGCTTGTTCTAAATCTTGTAAGGCCTTAAAAGAGTATGAGAAACTTAAAGCACAATTTAATGAGCAACACATAAAGTTAACTCATACTAATTATAACTTATCAAATCATAAAAGAGGACTGGGAGTTTTAGAAACTCAATTAGAGCATTATAGAGCAAATGAATCTAAGTTCAATGATGATATTGCTGTATTAAGAAGAGACTTAGATTATCAGGTTGCTGTTAATAAGGTTCTTAGAGAAGAACTAGAAAAGGTTAAAGTGGCTAGTGAGAATATAAAGATAACTAAGCAAACACTGGATCATCAATCCAAGTGTATTGATAAAATTTGGGAAGCCCAAATTGTGAGCAAAGCCAAATCAGGACTTGGATACAAAACAGTTCCACCACCTCTAAGAGGTGTTCCAGCACCTCCTGGCATTGACTTAGCTCACACAGGTCTAGAAGAATTTCAGGAACCACCTATGACCTATGGACCAAAGTTTGTTAAACCAGTTGAAATTGAAAAGGTTCAGGTTGAGGTTGATGTATTTGATAGTGCTAGTGACTCATCTCTTAAAGATGATAATTTAAATGTTGAGTCTAAGCCTAGTGTTCCTGAGAATGTTAAAGTGGAAGTTAAAAGAAGTATTCCTGATGTAGTCAAAGAGAAGCCTAGGTCACAACCTAATGTCACTAGGCCCACTACTAGATATGCAGAGATGTACAGAAGTAGGTCACCAACTCCTAGGGGTAATATGAGGAGTTGGAATCATGTTAAATCTAGGCAATTTGGTAGTGACTTTGTGTTCAACAACAAACCCTGTCATATATGTGGTAGCTTTGACCATTTAGCTAAAAGCTGTACCTACCACTTGGGAAGAAGGGAAGTGTTTGGGAATACTTGGGTGAATGGACACAATGCTAATAACTTTAATCACCCAAATCCACTTAGCAAGATGATTCCCAGGTCTGTTTTGCTTCATTCTGGCATTAAACAAATTTCTACTGCTAGACCAGCAGTTTCCACTGCCAGAAATAAAAACAGAGTTTACCCTAAGTCCCCTGTTACTAATTTTGTTAAATCTACTCAAACAGGGAAAAAGACCAATTTTGAAAAGAAAGTTAACAATAATCAGAAGTGGGTACCTAAAATTTCTAAGCCAGCAGTTTCCACTGCTAAGCCAGCAGTTACCACTGCAAGGCCAAAGGTTACCACTGGTAGGACTGTTAACAAGAAAAGGGTAAATATGGGAAAAGCTGTTAAGGCCTCAGCTCGTTGGGAATGGAAACCAAAAGGAACCATCACCTCTGACCATCCCAATGGTGTATCAATGACCTTTGATAGATTTAATTATATTGATACCCGAGGCAGATCTAAGTCATTTGTGGCTTGGGTCCCCAAAAGGAACTAATTCCTTTATTTTGAGTGCAGGGACATTCAAAGACTACTAATGATCAACAAGACTGTGAATGACTTGGTTATTCAATACTTTTTGAGTTTTAACACTAACCCTCTAATATGTTTGCAAGTTGTTTGGTGCCTGTGTATGTTTTATGTCTGTTTTACAGATGTTATGAGATTATAAGTTGTATGTTTAAGTCACCAAGAGCTGTAGCCAAGGGAATGTGGTCAAGTATGCTGAACATGGTTTCTACTGATAAGTTGATTATGCTGAAGGTCTCAAACAGTTGATTAATAAAGAAGATCTTTTCATTCATTCAAAGAAACAAGTTGCAGCTTACATTCAAAGTTCCAACTGAATTACAAAGACCATTCCTAAACATTTGGCTAATTGAGTACTACTAGCTTCTATCAATTATTACAAAATACTTGAGGCTATGACAAGTACAATGATGAAGTTGAAGATGAAAATGGAAAAAGAAAAGAAGGAAGATTGTGAAGATGCTCAAGTACCAAAGTCAAGAAAATACTCAAGAACTTTGGTCCATGGCAACATTCCTCAATCATCTACTTCAGCTTCTCCTTTCCCTTACGTATGATCACAGCCTTCTTGCTCTGTCCAATATGTTCTTGATCAGGAAGACCAGGTTCTGGAGCAGGAAGATCCAACACCAAATTTTGTGATGTTGGAAAAGATGAATCTCTCTTACTTGATCTTGGTTGGGATCTCTCTGGTGTGGAAGGAGGAAGAAAGGTTGGATCTTCATTTTCTTCCTCTGAAGAATCTTCATCAGAGGTACAGATGAAGGGAGAGACAAGCTCTCTTTCAGCAGGAATGGGTACATGGCTTGGTTCACCCTTCCTATGTGCATTTCATTGTCTTTCTTGTGCATCCCATCGTCTCTCCATTTCTCTTTCATAGTCAGAATTATCAAGCCCCCATGGATATAGTGTTACATCTTCTTTTGATGATGAAGCAGAGGAATTTTGATCTGAAGCTTCTGGGTTTGATGACATGGTTTTGGTGAAGAATTGGGATTAATTTGGATATTAGGGTTTGAAAGGTTATTTGGGGTGAATTGGTGACTGAGATGTATTATTTGGGGGTGATTAAATAAGCCAAGTTTAGGCGTTATAATAATTAATGCAGAATATTTACTCTCACCTGTTTTGGTAGGTTGGAGAAGTAAATTTGTTTGACTTTTGGGAGATATTTTTGTGAATAGTAACTTGGTTAAAAAGTTACTTTGGGTTAATCTTTATGGGTTAAGTTGAGAGTCACTTTGGTTTGCACAATACAACCCATATCATTGGAATTATAAGGTGTGTATCATAGACACACAACAAATGGTTATTGATTCACCATGTCTAATCAACATAAGAATCAACTAGTCCAGAGCAAACGGCTACAGGTAAAGACTTATCAAATCCGTTTATGGTTGATAGTTTACCAAAAACTAGGTTATCAACTCACCATACATCCATGTGATCAAGAGTTGGCTAGTCCATAAGCAAACGGCTCATGGTAAGGACATATCAAATCCGTTGATAGCTGGTAGTTTGCTAAAAACTATGATAAGAGCAGCAAATTTTCATGTTTTATTCACCACTGCTCTTTGATATTTTTGTGAAAATTTTACCACTGCTAGTTCATTAGTTACCACTGCAAGCGTAATTTTTCCACTGTTGAACTAGCCGTTACAACTGTTGTGTCAGTAATCCAATTTTTACTAGCCGTTGTAAAAATAACCGTCATTCCTTATTAATAGGGTAAAATCTTTTGTGAATTATCTACTTACTTATTATAAATTATTCTTTTTCCAAAGATAATTCTTTCTTAAGATAATTCACATTGCGCACCTCCTCAAACCCTATTAGTATAAATTGATCATCATACGGCTTGCTTTTTATCTTGATTACTAACACTTTTCTTATCTTTTTCACAAATATCATGGCGATTCTAAAATTTGTCGAGGAGCACAACCAAGTGGCCTACCTACAAAAATCAAACAAAAAGAGTGGCCCAGTTTTTCATCAGATTGTGGATTTTCTAAACACTACTCATATAAGGTATGCCTTAACTATTAATCCCACAATCTATGTCTCTCATATCAAACAGTTCTGGAACACTGTGGAGTCCATAACACTTGAACAAGGAGACACACATGAATCTATGGATGCTCTAAGAGCCACAGTTGATAAGGTAACTATTGATGTTACTGAGTCATCCTTGAGGAGAATTCTCCAATTGGATGATCTCAATGGTATCATCACATTATCTAATTCAGAAATTTTCACTAATATTGCTTTAATGGGGTATGATACATCTTAACAAAAAGTGACTTTCAGAAAAGGATGTTTTTGTCCCCATTGGAGATTTTTGATTCATACTCTTTTGCATTGCCTAAGTCCTAAGAAAACATCTTATGAACAATTTGCATCAACCATAGCTTATCCTTTGGTTTGTTTGGCAACAGATAGGACTTTCAATTGGTCAAAGTTTATTTTCAATAATATGAAAGGCAATGTAAAGAGTCAATATAAATTTTTGATGTATCCAAGGTTTGTGCAAGCAGTGTTAAATGAGTTTCAACTGCGACCTCACAATAGAATTTATGAATCTTCCTCTCTTAAGCCAAAAGTTTTTCAAAATATGTCTAAGGCTTCAGATCTTTGGAATGGGGAGGTTCATCCACTTTTGCCTCAAATGCTTGCTAAAATTTCTCAAGTACAGGGTGAGGATGCACCAATCCCACCTGCATCTCAAAACATACCCACTATTGTTGTTCCACAAATTCAACATACCCCTGCTGTAACTCACACTTATGAGAGAAGGTCTAAACAGCCAACTTCTCTCATCTCAACATTGCATGTTGCTGAGCCTTTTGGTTTAGGAACAAGCAGTGGTGGACCTGGTGGTTCAAGGCTTCATCCTAGTCCTACTAGAGAAGAGCCTGAATCCATGCCTCATGATTCACCTCTCCCAGCAGGTTACACAGTTGGAAGTGATGAAGGCAGTGTGCAACAAAATGAATTGATGGACATTTGTACCAAATTAGTCAAGCAGGTTCAAGCTCTGGAGAAAGATCTGGCACAGACTAAAGAACAACATGCCACAGAGCTGAATAAATTGAGGGCTGAGATTCAAAGATTGCAGAATGAAGTTGAAAATCTCAAGAAGCAAAGACCTCAGGTTGTATCATCATCATCTTTACCTTCAGATGAGTTTTCTGCAAGTTCTACTAAAGTTTTGGGAGATTCTTCCAAAGAGGGGAGGAAAATAGATGCAGAGCTTAAGGGGAGGAATAAAAATTTTGAAAAAGACTTTGCTGAGCTCAATGATTTTGAAAATGCTCAAGCAAAAGATGATGTAGCTGAGACTGAGGGGAGGAAATTGGATTTTGAAGATATGGATGCTGATGCAGGTTTTAACTTTGATGATTTAGTTGGAACTGCTCAACCAATTTCCACTGAAGTGGAAGAAGTTCCCACTGATCAACAAATTACCACTGTAAGTGAAAATGTTCCCACTGCTACTCAGAAAGTTACCACTGCAAAGGAAGAAGATGCCAGAATAAGATCAGTTAAAGGATAAGCTATTATGATTACTTCAGATCAAGAGCAAACAAGAAAGATTTCTAAGAAAGAACAAGCTCAGATCAACTTTGATGCAAGATTAGCAGAGCAACAACAAGCTGAAGAGAATGAAAGAAAGAAAAAGCTTAAGGAAGATGAAGTTGCTAGCTTTATGGAAGCAACTAGGTTAGATAAACTTGAAGCAGTAATGGCACAACCATTTTCAGTTGTTCCACCTATGATCATGCATGAGAAACCTCTATTATTCACTTATGTGCCTACAGAAGAAGAGATTGAGTACTTGGTTAATAATGATCTAATAGTCAGGAAGAAGGCTATTGAATTAATTGCTAATACAACCTTGAATGAAGAACAAAGGTCTGCTCAACTTAAAGATTTCATTCAAATGAAGAATCAGCAGGCTCTTAATGAAATCATTGGGGATGTTAGAAAAGGTCAAAAGAAGCCAAGAAAGCTTACAAAGGCACAGATTATTGCTGAGATGAAGACTTTTTGTTGTCATGTTGGAAACATGAAGATGGCTCAATTCAAAGGAATGTCACATGAACAGGTTGAAGGTATTTACTACAGAACCAAAAGACAAGATAGTAAATTCATTCTAATGGATCAAGAACCAATAACAATGAAGACAAAAAGAACTGGAGTGAGTCTTGAATCAAAATATGCAAAGAAGTTGAAGACTCAGAAATCATCTCAAGCAAAAGAGGGTCCTAGCAAGTTGACAGAAGAGCAAATTACAAATATGTTGTTCATAGAGACTGATGTTCTAAATGTTGAACCTCTAGAAACAAAATATCCAGTTGTTAATTGGGAGATCTTTTCTGATAGTTTTGGTGTTGCTTGGAAGATCATCAGAACTGGAAGAGTGACAAGCATTTGCAGAGATTTTGAAGACATTGTTAGATCTTGTGATAGAGAAGATTTGGATACTTTGTGGAGGATTGTTCAAGATCAGTTCAAGAAGGATGAACTTGTTGATATCAAAGCTAAAGAGTCATGGGTTCACTTCAGAAGATTATATGAACCTGACCCAAGTGATAGGTATTGGAGATTTGAAGCTCATGATCAAAGCACCTTGTGGATATTCTATGATTCAAGTTCTGTGCAATATGTTTCTACTCAAGATGGAGTTGATGTCTTTATGCTAGCTGAGAAAGAATATCCATTGAGAGCTGGTGTATTGGATGTGATGAGAACTGTGAAGCTTAGGTGTTGGGAAAGAACTGAAGTCATAGATGATTTTCTACAAAGGATTTATGATCAATGTGTGAAAGCTAATAAAGAGTTAAGAAGAAGATAAGTGTTTGGAAGAATTCCCATATCCTCATGTTTACTGAATACTTGAAGAAACTTATTGATTTATGTATTAATCATAAGTTAGGGGAGGATTGTTGGGAATTATACTAACAGTTACCATGGCTAGTGAAGATGTTACAACTGCAGAAGATTGTACTTGCAGTGGAAACTCATTACCACTGCAAGAACATATATTACCACTGCTTATTAGATAATTGTTAGGAAACGCGTCTAGATAAATATAGAATAGATCTTGTGTATATCTTATTCTATTAGCTTTATACTTATCTTGTATAAGAGGACTCCTTGTGCTATAAAAGGAGATCCTAGGTTATAGTTGTGATATAACTTTCACATACGTTTCTAGAGCTTCAAGGTGTAACCCTGGTGATATCAAGATCACTCGTATTGTTATCATTAATAATATTGGAGCTAATAGTTTGTTTACATACATTATTCTTATTCATAAACAACTGTCTTACTCACAATCAACCTTCTAAGTGTTACTAAGTAGATTCCGCATACTTAGTGATATAATTCAAAGTATCAATCTAACACAAGTTCAAGGTGTTTAGATCCATCAAGTGGTATCAGAGCCAGGCTTTGATACTTTGATTTAGAAGACTCTAGTTCACTCAGAAGAATCAATGGAGACAGAAACAAGTAACTCAAACATTGCTGCTAAGCTTCCAAAGCTTAAGTTGAATGACTTTGAGATGTGGAGGCTAATGATCGAACAATTCTTTATGGTCCAAGACTACACACTCTGGGAGATCATTATGGTTGGTAATTCCTTTAAACCAAGCTCTACTTCAGAGATGGTTGGTGGCAAGGAAGTAATTAAGGTCAACACTGGACCTGTTACTAATGATGAAAGACTTCAGTTGAAGAATGATCTCAAGGCAAGAGGTTTGTTGCTGATGACACTTCCCAGAGACCAAGTTCTTGCATTCAGCAAATACAAGACTGCAAAGACTCTTTTTGATGAGATCTGTGAAGTTTTTGGTGGTAATGATTCCACCAAAAAGACTTAAAAGACCTTGCTGAAGCAGACTTATGAGAATTTTGGTTCAACAAGTAATGAATCTCTTGATAGTATCTTCACAAGGCTACAAAATATTGTTACTCAACTCATTGTTTTTGGGATAGAGGTGGAAAAGGAAGACCTCAATCTCAAGTTCTTAAGAAGCTTACCCTCTGAGTTTGGAACCAATGTTGCTGTGTGGGAAGATAAGCCAGATCTGGAGACCATGAAACTAAATGATTTGTACAATAACTTCAAGGTTATTGAACAAAGATTGAAGAAAGCTGGTAAAATAAGTTCAAGTTCAGGTAGTGTAGCACTCATATCATCATCTATTGATGATAGTTCAGATGAAGAAAGTGATAGTGATGATGACAGTGCTAACATTGTTGTTTCCACTGGTAGTGGAAGTGTTTCCACTGGTAGCTCAAAGAGACAGATTGCAGGGCTTAGTGATACTACTTTTTATGCCTTTATATCAAGTCAAGTGGGTGGTTCAATTCTCAATCATGAGGATTTGGATCAAATTGATGAAGATGATATGGAGGAGATGGACATTAAATGGCAAGTGGCATTACTAAGCTTAAGAACAAAGAAGTTTTGGAAGAAGACTGGAAGAAAGATCAACATCAGTGGCAATGAAACAGTAGGTTTTGACAAAAAGAAGGTGGAGTGCTACAATTGTCATAAGAAGGGGCACTTTGCCAGGGAGTGTAGGAAGCCAAGGAAGTCTGACAACAGGTCAACTTGGTACAAGCAGGACAAGAAGAAGGAACCTACTACTGATGAGCCAAAGGGGCTATTGGCCATTGATGGAGTGAGCTTTGATTGGAGTTTTATGACTAAGGAAGAGGAAGATGATTCAGAGTCTGCAATGGTTGCTACAGAGCTAGCACTAATGGCTTTTTCTGACTCTGAGGTACAAATTGATAATGCTTGTTCTAAATCTTGTAAGGCCTTAAAAGAGTATGAGAAACTTAAAGCACAATTTAATGAGCAACACATAAAGTTAACTCATACTAATTATAACTTATCAAATCATAAAAGAGGCCTGGGAGTTTTAGAAACTCAATTAGAGCATTATAGAGCAAATGAATCTAAGTTCAATGATGATATTGCTGTATTAAGAAGAGACTTAGATTATCAGGTTACTGTTAATAAGGTTCTTAGAGAAGAACTAGAAAAGGTTAAAGTGGCTAGTGAGAATATAATGATAACAAAGCAAACACTGGATCATCAATCCAAGTGTATTGATAAAATTTGGGAAGCCCAAATTGTGAGCAAAGCCAAATCAGGACTTGGATACAAAACAGTTCCACCACCTCTAAGAGGTGTTCCAGCACCTCCTGGCATTGACTTAGCTCACACAGGTCTAGAAGAATTTCAGAAACCACCTATGACCTATGGACCAAAGTTTGTTAAACCAGTTGAAATTGAAAAGGTTCAGGTTGAGGTTGATGTATTTGATAGTGCTAGTGACTCATCTCTTAAAGATGATAATTTAAATGTTGAGTCTAAGCCTAGTGTTCCTGAGAATGTTAAAGTGAAAGTTAAAAGAAGTATTCCTGATGTAGTCAAAGAGAAGCCTAGGTCACAACCTAATGTCACTAGGCCCACTACTAGATATGCAGAGATGTACAGAAGTAGGTCATCAACTCCTAGGGGTAATATGAGGAGTTGGAATCATGTTAAATCTAGGCAATTTGGTAGTGACTTTGTGTTCAACAACAAACCCTGTCATATATGTGGTAGCTTTGACCATTTAGCTAAAAGCTGTACCTACCACTTGGGAAGAAGGGAAGTGTTTGGGAATACTTGGGTGAATGGACACAATGCTAATAACTTTACTCTCCCAAATCCACTTAGCAAGATGATTCCCAGGTCTGTTTTGCTTCATTCTGGCATTAAACAAATTTCTACTGCTAGACCAGCAGTTTCCACTGCTAGACCAGCAGTTGCCACTGCCAGAAATAAAAACAGAGTTTACCCTAAGTCCCCTGTTACTAATTTTGTTAAATCTACTCAAACAAGGAAAAAGACCAATTTTGAAAAGAAAGTTAACAATAATCAGAAGTGGGTACCTAAAATTTCTAAGCCAGCAGTTTCCACTGCTAAGCCAGCAGTTACCACTGCAAGGCCAAAGGTTACCACTGGTAGGACTGTTAACAAGAAAAGGGTAAATATGGGAAAAGCTGTTAAGGCCTCAGCTCGTTGGGAATGGAAACCAAAAGGAACCATCACCTCTGACCATCCCAATGGTGTATCAATGACCTTTGATAGATTTAATTATATTGATACACGATGCAGATCCAAGTCATTTGTGGCTTGGGTTCCCAAAAGGAACTAATTCCTTTATTTTGAGTGCAGGGACATTCAAAGACTACTAATGATCAACAAGACTGTGAATGACTTGGTTATTCAATACTTTTTGAGTTTTAACACTAACCCTCTAATATGTTTGCAAGTTGTTTGGTGTCTGTGCATGTTTTATGTCTGTTTTACAGATGTTATGAGATTATAAGTTGTATGTTTAAGTCACCAAGAGCTGTAGCCAAGGGAATGTGGTCAAGTATGCTGAACATGGTTTCTACTGATAAGTTGATTATGCTGAAGGTCTCAAACAGTTGATTAATAAAGAAGATCTTTTCATTCATTCAAAGAAACAAGTTACAGCTTACATTCAAAGTTCCAACTGAATTACAAAGACCATTCCTAAACATTTAGCTAATTGAGTACTACTAGCTTCTATCAATTATTACAAAATACTTGAGGCTATGACAAGTACAATGATGAAGCTGAAGATGAAAATCGAAAAAAGAAGAGAAGGAAGACTGTGAAGATGCTCAAGTACCAAAGTCAAGAAAATACTCAAGAACTTTGGTCCATGGCAACATTCCTCAATCATCTACTTCAGCTTCTCCTTTCCCTTACGTATGATCTCAGCCTTCTTGCTCTGTCCAATATGTTCTTGATCAGGAAGACCAGGTTCTGGAGCAGGAAGATCCAACACCAAATTTTGTGATGTTGGAACAGATGAATCTCTCTTACTTGATCTTGGTTGGGATCTCTCTGGTGTGGAAGGAAGAAGAAAGGTTGGATCTTCATTTTCTTCCTCTGAAGAATCTTCATCAAAGGTACAGATGAAGGGAGAGACAAGCTCTCTTTCAGCAGGAATGGGTACATGGCTTGGTTCAGCCTTCCTATGTGCATTCCATTGTCTTTCTTGTGCATCCCATCGTCTCTCCATTTCTCTTTCATAGTCAGAATTATCAAGCCCCCATGGATATGGTGGTACATCTTCTTCTGATGATGAAGCAGAGGAATTTTGATCTGAAGCTTCTGGGTTTGATGACATGGTTTTGGTGGAGAATTGGGATTAATTGGGAAATTAGGGTTTGAAAGGTTATTTGGGGTGAATTGGTGACTGAGATGTGTTATTTGGGGTGATTAAATAAGCCAAGTTTAGGCGTTATAATAATTAATGTAGAATATTTACTCTCACCTGTTTTGGTAGGTTGGAGAAGTAAATTTGTTTGACTTTTGGGAGATATTTTTGTGAATAGTAACTTGGTTAAAAAGTTACTTTGGGTTAATCTTTATGGGTTAAGTTGAAAGTCACTTTGGTTTGCACAATACAACCCATATCATTGTAGTTATAAGGTGTGTATCATAGACACACAACAAATGGTTATTGATTCACCATGTCTAATCCACATAAGAATCAACTAGTCCAGAGCAAACGGCTACTGGTAAAGACTTATCAAATCCGTTTATGGTTGATAGTTTACCAAAAACTAGGTTATCAACTCACCATACATCCATGTGATCAAGAGTTGGCTAGTCCATAAGCAAACGGCTCATGGTAAAGACATATCAAATCCGTTGATAGCTGGTAGTTTGCTAAAAACTATGATAAGAGCAGCAAATTTTCATGTTTTATTCACCACTGCTCTTTGATATTTTTGTGAAAATTTTACCACTGCTAGTTCATTAGTTACCACTGCAAGCGTAATTTTTCCACTGTTGAACTAGCCGTTACAACTGTTGTGTCAGTAATCCAATTTTTACTAGCCGTTGTAAAAATAACCGTCATTCCTTATTAATAGGGTAAAATCTTTTGTGAATTATCTACTTACTTATTATAAATTATTCTTTTTCCAAAGATAATTCTTTCTTAAGATAATTCACATTGCGCACCTCCTCAAACCCTATTAGTATAAATTGATCATCATACGGCTTGCTTTTTATCTTGATTACTAACACTTTTCTTATCTTTTTCACAAATGTCATGGCGATTCTAAAATTTGTCGAGGAGCACAACCAAGTGGCCTACCTACAAAAATCAAACAAAAAGAGTGGCCCAGTTTTTCATCAGATTGTGGATTTTCTAAACACTACTCATATAAGGTATGCCTTAACTATTAATCCCACAATCTATGTCTCTCATATCAAACAGTTCTGGAACACTGTGGAGTCCATAACACTTGAACAAGGAGACACACATGAATCTATGGATGCTCTAAGAGCCACAGTTGATGGGGTAACTATTGATGTTACTGAGTCATCCTTGAGGAGAATTCTCCAATTGGATGATCTCAATGGTATCATCACATTATCTAATTCAGAAATTTTCACTAATATTGCTTTAATGGGGTATGATACATCTTAACAAAAAGTGACTTTCAGAAAAGGATGTTTTTGTCCCCATTGGAGATTTTTGATTCATACTCTTTTGCATTGCCTAAGTCCTAAGAAAACATCTTATGAACAATTTGCATCAACCATAGCTTATCCTTTGGTTTGTTTGGCAACAGATAGGACTTTCAATTGGTCAAAGTTTATTTTCAATAATATGAAAGGCAATGTAAAGAGTCAATATAAATTTTTGATGTATCCAAGGTTTGTGCAAGCAGTGTTAAATGAGTTTCAACTGCGACCTCACAATAGAATTTATGAATCTTCCTCTCTTAAGCCAAAAGTTTTTCAAAATATGTCTAAGGCTTCAGATCTTTGGAATGGGGAGGTTCATCCACTTTTGCCTCAAATGCTTGCTAAAATTTCTCAAGTACAGGGTGAGGATGCACCAATCCCACCTGCATCTCAAAACACACCCACTATTGTTGTTCCACAAATTCAACATACCCCTGCTGTAACTCACACTTATGAGAGAAGGTCTAAACAGCCAACTTCTCTCATCTCAACATTGCATGTTGCTGAGCCTTTTGGTTTAGGAACAAGCAGTGGTGGACCTGGTGGTTCAAGGCTTCATCCTAGTCCTACTAGGGAAGAGCCTGAATCTGTGCCTCATGATTCACCTCTCCCAGCAGGTTACACAGTTGGAAGTGATGAAGGCAGTGTGCAACAAAATGAATTGATGGACATTTGTACCAAATTAGTCAAGCAGGTTCAAGCTCTGGAGAAAGATCTGGCACAGACTAAAGAACAACATGCCACAGAGCTGAATAAATTAAGGGCTGAGATTCAAAGATTGCAGAATGAAGTTGAAAATCTCAAGAAGCAAAGACCTCAGGTTGTATCATCATCATCTTTACCTTCAGATGAGTTTTCTGCAAGTTCTACTAAAGTTTTGGGAGATTCTTCCAAACAGGGGAGGAAAATAGATGCAGAGCTTAAGGGGAGGAATAAAAATTTTGAAAAAGACTTTGCTGAGCTCAATGATTTAAAATGCTCAAGCAAAAGATGATGTAGCTGAGACTGAGGGGAGGAAATTAGATTTTGAAGATATTGATGCTGATGCAGGTTTTAACTTTGATGATTTAGTTGGAACTGCTCAACCAATTTCCACTGAAGCAGAACAAGTTCCCACTGATCAACAAATTACCACTGCAAGTGAAAATGTTCCCACTGCTACTCATAAAGTTACCACTGCAAAGGAAGAAGCTGCCAGAATAAGATCAGTTAAAGGAAAAGCTATTATGATTACTTCAGATCAAGAGCAAACAAGAAAGATTTCTAAGAAAGAACAAGCTCAGATCAACTTTGATGCAAGATTAGCAGAGCAACAACAAGCTGAAGAGAATGAAAGAAAGAAAAAGCTTAAGGAAGATGAAGTTGCTAGCTTTATGGAAGCAACTAGGTTAGATAAACTTGAAGCAGTAATGGCACAACCACTTTCAGTTGTTCCACCTATGATCATGCATGAGAAACCTCCATTATTCACTTATGTGCCTACAGAAGAATAGATTGAGTACTTGGTTAATAATGATCTAATAGTCAGGAAGAAGGCTATTGAATTAATTGCTAATACAACCTTGAATGAAGAACAAAGGTCTGCTCAACTTAAAGATTTCATTCAAATGAAGAATCAGCAGGCTCTTAATGAAATCATTGGGGATGTTAGAAAAGGTCAAAAGAAGCCAAGAAAGCTTACAAAGGCACAGATTATTGCTGAGATGAAGACTTTTTGTTGTCATGTTGGAAACATGAAGATGGCTCAATTCAAAGGAATGTCACATGAACAGGTTGAAGGTATTTACTACAGAACCAAAAGACAAGATAGTAAATTCATTCCAATGGATCAAGAACCAATAACAATGAAGACAAAAAGAACTGGAGTGAGTCTTGAATCAAAAGATGCAAAGAAGTTGAAGACTCAGAAATCATCTCAAGCAAAAGAGGGTCCTAGCAAGTTGACAGAAGAGCAAATTACAAATATGTTGTTCATAGAGACTGATGTTCTAAATGTTGAACCTCTAGAAACAAAATATCCAGTTGTTAATTGGGAGATCTTTTCTGATAGTTTTGGTGTTGCTTGGAAGATCATCAGAACTGGAAGAGTCACAAGCATTTGCAGAGATTTTGAAGACATTGTTAGATCTTGTGATAGAGAAGATTTGGATACTTTGTGGAGGATTGTTCAAGATCAGTTCAAGAAGGATGAACTTGTTGATATCAAAGCTAAGGAGTCATGGGTTCACTTCAGAAGATTATATGAACCTGACCCAAGTGATAGGTATTGGAGATTTGAAGCTCATGATCAAAGCACCTTGTGGAAATTCTATGATTCAAGTTCTGTGCATCATGTTTCTACTCAAGATGGAGTTGATGTCTTTATGCTAGCTGAGAAAGAATATCCATTGAGAGCTGGTGTATTGGATGTGATGAGAACTGTGAAGCTTAGGTGTTGGGAAAGAACTGAAGTCATAGATGATTTGCTACAAAGGATTTATGATCAATGTGTGAAAGCTGATAAAGAGTTAAGAAGAAGATAAGTGTTTGGAAGAATTCCCATATCCTCATGTTTACTGAATACTTGAAGAAACTTATTGATTTATGTATTAATCATAAGTTAGGGGAGGATTGTTGGGAATTATACTAACAGTTACCACGGCTAGTGAAGATGTTACAACTGCAGAAGATTGTACTTGCAGTGGAAACTCATTACCACTGCAAGAACATATATTACCACTGCTTATTAGATAATTGTTAGGAAACGCGTCTAGAAAAATATAGAATAGATCTTGTGTATATCTTATTATATTAGCTTTATACTTATCTTGTAGAAGAGGACTCCTTATGCTATAAAAGGAGATCCTAGGTTATAGTTGTGATATAACTTTCACATACGTTTCTAGAGCTTCAAGGTGTAACCCTAGTGATATCAAGATCACTCGTATTATTATCATTAATAATATTGGAGCTAATAGTTTGTTTACATACATTATTCTTATTCATAAACAACTGTCTTACTCACAATCAACCTTCTAAGTGTTACTAAGTAGATTCCGCATACTTAGTGATATAATTCAAAGTATCAATCTAACACAAGTTCAAGGTGTTTAGATCCATCACTTAGCTTTTGCAAAATACCTTTATATGAAGTTAAGACGAAGTTAAACAACAAAATAAAGCATTTTCAAAATTTAATTTGAAACATGATCTACCAACAATAAAAATAAGACACGCATACAGAAACAAATAACATCAAACAAATAAAAACACACAAAACATGGGTTGCCTCCCAAGAAGCGCTTTTCTTTATTTATGAGTCTTTTAGCTAGACTCATGGTCATGGGCTATCACGTGACCTCATCTCTCGAGATGACGTATCCCATATAATTATGATCCTCGCTATCGGGGTGGTGGTGTTTCAATTGATCGACACTCGCAGTCACCTCCCCTCCTCCTTTACTGCTCAAGGTAGCTATCCCATCTTGGCGTATGCTTTCAATTGTGAATGGTCCATACCACCAAGGACTCGGCTCGTTGGGAGGTACTTTTATCTCTGAATGCCTTAAGAGTACCAAGTCTCCTTCTGCAAATGGTACATGATTCTCCGTCGGTTGACTACATTCAAACTTGACATGAACTTTATTGCAGCTTTTGCCTCTCTCAGGCTTAGTTTCTTTGTAGCTTTTGATTCTTATTTCCCATGCAAGGATTTTTTTTTTTTCTTGAACATGATTAGGCGATGTGTCAATGTTGTTTTCGAGCTTTCTTTTCATCAGGCTTTATTGCACACATCGTGGGGTCATAGGAAAGCTAATCTTTCTTTTTCATGACTTAAGTTCAATTTCCCTTTTTTCATACCTAATGACAGCTCTCGTGGTGGTGAGGAATGGTGCTCCAATGATTATTGGCATGCACCCACCTCTTTTATCATCGATGATCATGAAATCGACGGGATACATGAACCCTGCAACATTGACTAGTACATCCTCTGCAATTCCCAAAGGGTATACATAAGAATGACCAGCGAAGGATAGCCTAACACAGGTGGTGGCCAGCATTTCCGTTGTTAGTTGGGTGTAAATAGTTAGGGGTATAAGATTTACTTCCGATCCTTGATTGGCGAAAGCATCCAGATATTGCAACTTCCCAATGCTGGCTAGTATCTCAAAGTTCCCACAAGCCATCTGCTTAGTAGCCACTTTTTGTATAAGTAGCTTCTCGAATACCGGTCCCCCAGGTAATGTATCATACTCATCTTTCCCCTCTTTCTCCTTCTTTGAAACCTGTTTGGAGGATTGGTTACGCCCGTCACCCTTTATCCAGTTTGTTATGGTATTCTCATTTATATCGTGTTTTAGGTAGTAACCTAGTGATTGGGATTTTGGCGGTTCCTCAATGGTTTGTACACTAGGGGTTTCCTTTTCCTCATTATTCTTGTGGACAATTGTGATAGAGTTAACAAATCGGGTAGTGGGGGTAGCGCTTTCTTTTCTGAATAACATCATTTCAGGGGTTTTTTGGTTTGAGTATTCCTCCACTAGGCTCATCATCTCCTTCATTTTCTCTTGCATCTCCTCCTTTCGTCTATAAACAGCTTCCTCGAATTTAGCAAGTCACTCAGAATGGGTCGCCATGTACTCTCTCATTCGAGCTTCGAATTATGGGCTGAGGTTTTGAGGAGGTGAATAAGGTGGAGCATAATTTTGAAAGGTTTCGACATTCTCTCTAGAGGGTGACTCAGACAATGGTGTCGGAATCATATTTGAGACATAATTGACTGCTGCCAGTCTGGGACTTAACGGTCTCTTTTGTTTTTCCATGAGATAGTCAACCTTTTTCTCAAGTTTGCAAAGGAGTTCTTCGGAGATTTGAGTGGTTTCCCCAAGTGTCAAGATTGCGTTGATAGCCAAATTTATAACATGAGTAACTTCCCATAATTCATGATTGTCGAAGGCAAGCTCATCAATAATTTCCCAAGATTCCTTGGCGTTTTTATCACGCAACCTGACTCCGGCGGCTCGATCAATGGTGCGTTTGGTGTGAAAGTCGACATGGTCATAGAAGATTTGAACTAATAGCCAAAGATTTATGCCATGATGAGGGATTTTTTGGAGTAAGTCCTTGAAACGATTCCATGCTTCATAGAAAGTTTCACCTTGACGCTGTTGGAACATCAAGATATCATTTCTAAGCTTGGTAGTTCTCCCCGGTGGGAAAAATTGAGCAAGGAAACGAGAAGTAAGATCATCCCAATAGGTGATGGATCCCGCGGGTAAACGTTCAAGCCATTGACTAGCTTGATCACGTAGAGAGAATTGGAATAGACGTAATCAGGTCGACTCTCTAGTTACAACATCAAGGTCTATGGAATCTACGATTTTAAGGAAATCCTTGAGATGTTGATTAGGATCTTCGGAACGAAGTCCATGGAATGCACATCCGCTTTTCACCAACCGGATGGCGTCGGATCGCAAGGGAGACACATTGGCTCCTTGAGTGAGCTCAATGGTGTTTCGATAGCCTTGGTGGCTAGGACGGGAATACTCTCCTAAAGTTCGGGGCCTAGGAGGTTGGTTTGCTAGTGGTGGGTTTTATGGGTGGTTTTGTTGTGGTGGGTTGATGGGTTCAAAGATATTACCACCTTCCATGATGTCGGATGGTAAAGGTTACGAACAAAGAAACAAAGAAATAAGATAGACTAAAGAGAACCTAAAAAATAAAAAATAAAAATCTTACTAGAAAAGAATCTAGCAAGTAGACCTAATAAAAAGAAATCCTAACCTAGATAATAACTATTCCCCGGGCTACGGCGCCAAAAACTTGATGTACGTGGGAATTGCACCCTCGCAACAGGTTTTACCTCTCAAGGGATCTCGAGAAGCTTACAACCCCCACCAGGCAGTGTACCTGATCGTTGTAGTATAGTATGGTGACAAGTACCGGGGGATTGATCGTTCAACTCAGGAATAGTGTCGCTAGGATTAGAAAGCCTACTAAACTAGGTCTATAGGTGAGGGATGATTCTTTTTGTATTTTTATATTTTATAGAAAGCAAGTAAAATCTCGGGTTTTGAAGGAGTGGGCGGAATTAGTTGCTAGCCAACTAACCCAATTAACTACAGATGCAATCAAAATAAAATAAAAGAAATGAAAATAAAACTATTATACTAATGTGGTGGAAACAATAATGAGAAAAGTTGTGTTTACTTAGATTTCATTACTCCCTAGATATCTTTTACAGGCTGATTAGCTTGTTTCAATTGCATGGATGACGGGTTATATTCCTTAATACTAGTCGTAGGGCCGTGTACAATATTCCCTAACTATATAAGATCCTACTTCACTTCTATGTTGAGCCGTTAGAAGCTCCTAACATGGGATCATTAGAATTCTCTTATGCATTAAATACAACCAAAAATCATAGTACACCTCCGATCATGTTTCTTAAGACATTCAAGCAAGTTACCAATGGAAGTCTGCCAGTTTTCTTAAGCCTAACATCGAATACAATCATCCGTAACAATTATAAACAAACAATCAACCCATAATCAACATCTAGGTTTCACTACATCTAAGCAAACACAATAAAAACCTAGCCTAGCATGTTAAAGAGAAGACAAGCGTAAGATATAATCACACAACACATAGACATATTGAATTATTTGAATAAGTACTTATCTTCAATTGAACATGGAAGAATCAAGGGGTTGAAACCCTTGAAAAAGCTGTAAAATTCGTCTTAGGGTTTATGCCCTAATATCCCACACAAAGTTCCACACTAATGAATGAAATTAGAAAACTATATATAGATTTTACACCTTGACGGCGTCACGTTATAGCTTGTGACGCCGTCAACTAGCCGCCATGATGAAATTCGTATTGCCTAGATCCACTTCTGACGCCGTCATGTAGAAAATCACTCTGGGCCATCATGTGTATTTGGACCCTGACGGCCTAGGTGCCGCCATCAAACCAATATGCCTAAAAACATTCTGGATCGTCACGTGTATTTTCCACTTCCCCCTCTTTTGTCACTCTTGACGCCGTCACTTGTAGAACCTTGACGCCGTCAGGTACTGTTCCAGCAAGGAATTTTGAGACTTAGCCGTTTTAAACACTTTTATGCTCCAAAAATGTCCAAAATGCTTCCTTTTCTAGATTTCTCTCCAAAAGTACCTAAAATGATAAAAGGAACGATTTAGGGCAATAATTGATCAAATAATCTCGAATTCGGGCTTAAATGACCCCTTAAAAGCGGTACAATTTTCGCCTTATCAATGACACTAGAGAACAATCTACTAGTGTCATGTGGCATGTTTTGTTTTATCTTATGCCTCGAGTTAGTATCTAACCACTCAAACTCGATTTAATCATCAAATGCCAGAATGTGTGAAAATTAACATAGGTCTGACCTATAGAGAAAATTCAACTTAGGTTGCAGTTCACCTATTTCTGACATAGAGCAAAAGGCAATTGTAAGTGTCCTTACACAATTCGATGTCGAAGATTTAAATTTAAAAAAAGAATGACATTTTTGATAAAACACGTGAGTAAAAAAGTGTATGAAGAAGCATGCATACATCTTCGTAGTATAAGTTAAAAATCAATTTTTATTGACTTATTAAGTGCACATTTTATCACGGGAAAATATTAAAGATTACCCACACCCTAGATTGACACCCTCGAAAGGTTAAAAACCTCAAGTATTTTAATCATTGACAACAATGCAAAAGCATGTATTATCGTTGGAAAAGATTAAAGGGTAAGCAAACCCTAGACCATTTGTTAAAAACAATGTACTTGCATGTTTTTTGCAGGATCAAATTACATTATAAACCTAACCCAATGCGTTTAAAACATTGCAAGACATTTGTTTAAGCAAATTCGATCATTAATAAAATAGCGCAAAAACTTTAATTTGGTATTTAAAGTTTATTAAACCAATATTACTTACTTGCAAGTTTTTCGCGGGAGCAAATTATTGTGTAAACCAAACCTAATGAATAAATCATATTTCGATATCTTTAGTTCCATTTAATTTCCAAAATCGTTTGCAAGATATACAAGTCACAGTGAATAAGTATAATACAAATAAATGAAACATATATACATTTAATCATTTTAAGACATGCAAAACCTAAACCAATGAATTCCTATGCTCAGGTTCATAAGTCATCTCGAAACCCGAGAGGTTAACTAAGGATAAGCCAATATAACCAAATATAGGGATCCCACTTGCTTTTAGACCTATTCCAAAGCAAGTAGAACTCAAAATCCATATAAAATCAGCATGTTGTTTGAGCAGAAACACCCACTTGTAGGCCTTAAAACTCCATCAAGGAATCTTTCCCGCTCAAAGTACCAAACCACAAAGTTTTAGCACTATGATTCGTGTACCTGTCCGTCAAATGTCGTGGTCTAATTCAATCCATAACTCCAAGACTAGATTTTTTTAGTGCATGTACGTGTTACATGTTAGAATACAATACGTAATACGTACAAGCATGTACCGGCTAGGTCATCATCGGTTTTGCACGCACTACTGATGATATCAAATAACTGCATTTTATTGGCATCTACCCTATATTATTTCATATGAGAATTGATATGTAATCGCTTACTTTTGTAAATCTCAGTTATAAACAAGCATTTAGTAAAAGTTAGCTATTTTGGACGTAAATTGGAGCAAAATGGATCAAAATGGAAAATTCTATTGAACTGAAGAAAGATACGCCTTATCATTCTAGACAGATACGTCGTACATCAAGACTTAGACGATTATGAGGACCACTGCTTGAATTTGATGCATACACCGCATGGATTTCCCATACGCCATATATGAAACCTTGGTCAACGTAAGAAGATCTGACTTACACTACTCCTAATACGCCGCATGACATTTCATAAATGCGGCGTATCAATCTTAAGACTTCACTAGAGAATCCAAGTTATGAAAGAAACATGCGCTGCATGAAGATTGAAGGTACGCCATATCCTATGGTGGTGTACGAATATTCCAGAATATAATAATCTTGAACCCTACGCGAAGCTACCTAGATGCGGCGTATCAACTTAATAGATACGCCGTATCGATCCTGTTATCAGAATGTATAAATACCCCATTCCTCTGCCATTCAAAGGAGACCGAAGAACCACATAATTTTACCACACATGGGCGACGACCAAACCACACAAGAGACAACCAGAAAGAAGAATTCATAGCTATAAGAAGGTCCTGCTAGTACTTTAATTCATAGGAAGATTCGTTTAATTTGTATTAGTAATCTTTTAATCGTTGAGTTAGTGTCTTTGCACTATTTGATCGGGCTTAATTGTTTCCAGCTTTTATAAAGAGTATTTGATGTTTTATTGGATCCTTATGCATATGTTTTGATTACATATACAAGTTTATCGTACCTTGTCGGCCTTAGACTCGCACAATTACTTCATTAAAATCGCTTGCATAGTTAATGTAAGCCTGTAAAAGGGATCAATAATATATAAACTTAGTAATCATCGAGGTGGACTTTATGCGGAGATCTGATTAATCGTGATAGGATTAGTCCATCGAGAAGACTTAATACCCGAAATCTAGACGTTTAGACTTGATTTAGACATTGGAATGATATACGCATACACATAAGAATCCACTGAGAGAGAATAGATCTTAGTACTCATCTTATACATCTAAGCAATTAAACGGGTGACAAATCTTCCTAACTATCAGCCAGGCCTCTTATTTGTATCTGCTATCTATCTGTGTACGTATGTGTCTATCTCCTTATTAATTTACTATTTTACTTAATCTACTCACTGTGTTAGTCTCTCAGGCTGAAAACCCCCTTGCATTAGATTAGGTTTAATTAGAACTAACTTAGGATTAAAATACTGATAGATACTTAGGTGTTAACGTTCCACTCTTAGTAATCGACACTCTACTTACCAACTAGGCTACATTGATCGGGTACACTGCCAGTTAGTGTTTGGTGTAGGTTAAGTCGGCTAAATATAAATGTAAAACTTGATAACTATAAGAACCTATACGCAACAAAACACACTAACTATATGATCTAAACAAGAGGTTATGGCAAATAGTCCATGGCCAAGATGCATATGTTTGCCATGAAACGCAATTAAAACATGTAAATAAAGCCAAATAACCAAGAATTTAAAAGCATGTAAAACCCCCCGTTTTGTACACATAAAATTCCACGACCTAGGATTTCAAGTGTAGATTTCAAGCCTTAAAAAAGTCAATCTTTACAAGAAAAAATAACCCCAAGGGCTGTTCAAAAATTGTATAAGAAAACATCACACGATGGCTCGTGATGTCGCTTTTCGGATTTAACGACTTTAAAAACATTTATAATCATACAAATATGCAGCGGAAAAGGTCTCGTTAGTGGCTCCATGTGATGCACTTAGATTAATGAATATAACGATTACTAACCTCTTGTTATTGAACACGGATGAATGAACGGATTAAAACGAATGGATCTTTATTCCTTCTTTAAGACTCACGATTAAAACCAAATCACCAAAATAGGTGATCTCCACGGATAGTTCACACTACACGTCACGGTAGAATACCATAATGCTAGTTCTAAACCCTTCATGAATTAAAGCAACAAAATGCGTGGTTTTCTTGCTTTATTGGAACTAAAATCTAAACCCTAAGAGAGGGGTTTGCTCAATCAATTTTATGATGGAGGAAGGAGAGAAAAGTGTTTGTGTTAGGTTATGCAAGCACCCAAATAATGAATCAATGGATTCTTTATATAGGTTAAATAACTTGGTGTACAAGTTAAACACAAGCATCCCCCCCCCCCCCCTATAGGTAGCTGAAAATAAGCCCACCCCATGGGCTCACTTTCGATTGGCCTTGGTATAATTTAACTAGTCCATTACATGTTAATTATAAGCATAATAATTAATTAAAATGTATAATGGTTGAATTAACGACAGTTAATCATTTTGTGAAATATATAAATAATATAATTAATATTTTTACTATAAATATATAAATTACATTATAAAAGTATTCCTTCGGTGTATACGTGTGTGGCCCCACAGGCTCACTTATTTCTAGCCAAATAATTTATCAATTATAATTTGAGCATTACCAGTAATAATTACCTACAAAGCACACACGCATGATCTCATTGCCATTGAATTTTATCAAAAATTATATATTGTCGTTGTTATGCACGAGCGCTTATCTAATATATAAAACTAAAAACTAAATTTGTTTTACTTTTAATATGATTTGATTTCAAACTATATATGATGCAATGCCGAGTTAAAAAGTTCAATTCATTTCCTTTTGTCAAAAAATACGATAACAATTGATATTTTAAATTTCAAAATTATATGAAAATTGTAGTATTGATCTATAATAAGAATAAAACTTCAATTTATCCTGTATCTTCATTTCTATTCTTACATGTATTTAAGTAATGGTAGTGTGGTTGACGCGTCACTGCCAGTGTTTTACGTTCACACAATTGTTAGTACATAAATGACAATATCATCTAATATAGAGTAAATTACACCGTTCGTCCTTGTGGTTTGCGTTGACTGGCATGGTTCGTCCCTTGACCAAAAAAACTGCACCATCCACCCTTAACGGGCAAACGTTACGCGTCGTTTGTCCCTCCATCCAGTGGGCCCCACTAACGCTGGTTAAGTGTGTTTCACATCAAGTCCCATTGAGGGTATAACTGTCATTTCCATCCCCCCTTTGCATTTAAAACCCACTCACCCACTCTTTTCCCTCACACTCTCCCAAGTCAAACCTACTCACTCACAATTAAAAACCGATCATCTTCACTTTTCCCAAATCAATTGATAATCTAACCCTAAATTCTGTAAATCAAAAATTGCAAAACACTAAAGATGGTTCTTCAATTGTACGACATAAGACCAAATGATTGTGTTGATAGAGATCCTTATCGAATGTATAGTAAGTATCTATTTTTTGTAATATTTTGACAATGTTGTTTATTATAATAGGATTGTAATTGTTATTATGTATTTTAAGTATGATTATTTCGATTTGCAATATTGTATTTGCTGTTTTGTCGTTTAAAACCCTAAGCTGATGGTTTTTTGTTCAAAATACTTGCAGATGTTGATTCTACTCTGTTTTCCATCAAGCTTCATCATGGAGGCCTTTTCACAAAATCACCTAACAGGAAGTATAGTAATGGTAACATTACTTTTGTTGATTTAATGGATTGTGATCAATTTTCTATACATGAAATTGATTCTATGCTTGAAGACTTAGGTCACGATGGACATAGGGTTATGTTTTACCATTTCTTGAAACCAGATTATGATTTAGACAATGGACTAGAACCTTTAGCATGTGACAAAGATGTTCAAGTTTTAGCTAAGTATGTGACACAAGGTCTTAAACTAGTTGAGGTCTATGTTGAGCATGAAAAGACCAACCCTGACATTTACACACCACCAAAGAAGAAAAAACTTGTAATAGAAGAGTTAGATAACCCAATAACATCAAAGGCAGGGATTTATCCAGTTGCTAAGAAACTAGTGTTGGATGTGACTGAAGGGTGTTTAGGTCAAGGTAAAGGTGAAGGTAGTGGTAAAGTCCAAGAACCATGTGTTGTTAATTTAGAAGAAGGGCAAAGTAGTGCAGTTGATAATCATGGGTCTTCTCAAGTCCCTAGCCAGTTTGTGAATGACTTTTACTCTTCATATGACCCTTATGTTGAGTCACAAGATCCTAACTATGACCCATTTGCTGACTTGGACATAATTTCACCAATATTTAACAATAGAGAAGGTAATGCTAGTGAGAATGTTGAAACAGAGTTTGAGAATGCAACAGAGTTTGAGAATGTAACAGAGTCTAAGAAAGAAACAGATGTTTATAGTGAAAATGAGGCTGAGAATGAGAGAAATGTTGAGTCAGAGGATAAGTCTGGGGATGATAGTCAAAGGGAGGATGATGATGATACTGAAAGAGATGATGATGATGATGACGATGATAGCCAAGATAGTGATTATCTTGCAGAGGAAGATTATGATGTGGATGAAGTTGATGTTGACATGAAGAACTTTGACTACAATATTGATGAGAGTGCAGAGTTTATGGGGTGTAGAGTTAGTGAAGAAGCTGTTGATAATGAAGATGTAGATCCAGATGCAGAGGATATTAATGAATTAGAGAATGAATACTTTGAAAGTGCTTCAGGTATTGATAGTGAAGGTAGTAGATTAAGGAAAAAAAGATTGAAGCAATTAAGGAAACAAGCACATGCTGCTAATAAAATTTACAAAACATTTTTCTATGTAGGTAAACAGTTTCCAAACAGAGAACATGTGAAGGCATACATTAAAGAACATGCAATTGAGACTAGGAGGAAAATAAGAATGGAAAAGAATGACAATGAAAGAGTGGGGGCAGTTTGCAAAGGTGTTATTCCATCTCTGCCAACTAGTGAAGCCAAAAACTTGGATAGTGGTGTTAGTGGGCCAAGTCAGAGTACTGGGTCCAAAGGTAAATGGACCAAAAAGACTGCTCCAAGATCCAGTGGGTACTCAAGCCCATCAAAGGTTAGTGGGATTAAAGAGAATCTATTTAATGGGGGTAAACCTAACAGCAAGAAAAAGGTACATGATCCTAATAAATGTCCATGGGTGGTGTTGGTTTCCAAATTAAAAGATTCTGAAACATGGCAGGTCAAAACACATAGATCAGAGCATAAGTGTTTACAAGAAACAGAAAACTTGTATGCAACATATGACTGGTTCTCTAGAGAACTAGTTGAACAGTTGAAATCAAACCCTAACATACCTGTCAGGGCAGTTCAAGAGCAACTCCAACAAAAACATGAACTAAGTGTTTCAGAAAGTAAAGCTTTTAGAGCAAAACAACAAGCAGAAAGGAAATTAAGGGGTGACTACACACATCAGTATAAGATGCTAAGAGATTATATTTTGGAGTTACAACAAGCTAATCCAAACACCACCGTCAAGATACATGTTCAACCTGAAGCAGATCATATGTGTCCAACAAGAGTCTTTAAAAGAATTTATGTATGTTTGGGACCTCTGAAAGATGGATTCAAAGCTGGGATGAGGGATTTGCTAGGATTAGATGGGGCATTCATGAAGGGTCCATACCCAGGTCAACTCTTGACAGCTGTGAGTGTAGATCCAAACAATGGGATCTATCCACTGGCTTATGGGATTGTTGAGACAGAAAACACAGAGTCATGGATATGGTTTCTCAATCAACTTGGAGATGATCTAGACCTTTACAGGAATTCCAACTTCACTTTCATAAGTGACAGACAAAAGGTAATTTACTATCTTTATACATCTAATTAAGTGACTTTTTCAATCAAAATAATTGATTTGTAATCTGCTAACCATTATACTTTTAGTTTGATAACAGGGAATAATACCAGCAATTTCAAAGTTGTTTCCATGTGCAGAGCACAGATTCTGTGTGAAACATATTCATGAGAACATGAAAAACAGTGGAATGGTGCTGCATACAAAGAACTGTTATGGAAAGCAGCAACTGCCACAACAGTTCCAGAGTTTACTCTTGCAATGAATGAGTTGAAAGAACTTAAAAAAGAGGCTTATGACTGGCTTAATCTCATTCCTCCACAACACTGGTCAAGATCACATTTCTCAGGTATCTTTTAATCCTAGATCTTTATGAATACTTTCCTTATGGGTATAATAAGCATCTAATGTTCAATTAAACAAACTTGTATAACAGTAAGACCCAAGTCAAATGTATTGTTGAATAATATGTGTGAAGTCTTCAATGGTAAGCTGGTTGGAGGAAGAGATAAACCTATTATTTCCACTTTGGAATTTGTCAGAGAATATCTAATGAGAAGGTACATACTATTGTTGAATAATATGATGTGAACAAGCTTATTACATTAGCATACTTACTATTTCATATTTTGTAGGATTGTAAATGTGAACAAGCTTATTGCAAAATGTGATGGACCACTCACACCAACTGCTACAAGGATCTTAAGAAGAAATGCACATGATGCTAAAAAGTACACAGTCCAATGGGGTTGGAGTGAGTTATACCAGGTTGGTGGTCCATGGAGTGACCAGTGTGTAGTCAATGTTGTGGCAAGAACATGCACTTGTAGAAGATGGGAATTGACAAGTATCCCCTGCAAACATGTTGTGGCCACAAATTGGAACATGACACTTAACAATCAACAGGCTTGATTACTAGAGGAATGGGTGCATCCATGCTATAGGTTAGATACTTGGAAGAAAGTGTATTCTTTTGAAATCAAACCAATTAGAGGTCCTTTCCATTGGCCCAAATGCAATGTTCCAACCACACTATTACCACCAAAACATCATCCACAAGTGGGCAGGCCAAGAAAAGAAAGGAGAAAGTCAAAAGCTGAGAGAGATTTGTTGTACTTTGCAAAATGTGATGGTAAGCTATCAAGGGAGCACAAGACTGTTACTTGTGACAAATGTGGGAGTAAAGGTCACAATAAAAGAACTTGTACTGGTCCAATACTTCCAAAGGGTCAAAAGAGGAAAGCTGCAGGCAAAGGGGTGGATTTGGACAATGATGGTCCTACAGGTTCAAAGGCAAAGAAAGGTTCATGTGGTGCATCTATAAATTCTGCAAAAAATAAAGACAATGGAAAAGCTCCAGCAACAGATGATGGAGTCAAGAAGAAGAAAGCACCAAGGAAGAAAGTTATTAAGTTAGGTTGATCAGTTTGTGTTATGTCTGTTATTGTCTTTTGTTAAACTAATGGTATTAAGTTAAATGGTATGTTTGAACAATGTCAGTTAATGTTTGTATTGTCTGCACCATGACAGTTAATGGTTTTGGAACTATGTTAGTCAAGTGGTCTGTATTTGCTTAATGACATATTGCAATGAATGGTTAACTTATCAGTTTAGTGGTATTACTTTGACTTGCATTTGAGAATCTTCAATTGATTGTCTGTTTGGTTACATGAATTGTATAGGCCTGCAAATTATGTCTGTTATTCCTTTGTAAATAATGTTTGGTTTTTGGGTAAATGGTTAAATGAGATTTACAGCTGTGTTTTTGGTTTATGTTTTTGTTTTGACATGGATTTGGTTTTGTAGATGTGGTTTTCACATGCTGTTTGACTATATCAGTCAAAAAGGTTGTATGGGTCAAAAACCACAACAGCAAAACAACACAAGCACAGCAACACAACATGGGTTAGAAAAAGATTATGGGTCAAAAGTTGAAAAACATAAAGCACATCTAGTATTATAACAAAGATGATTCCATTACAAACACAGGTGGTGCACTTGAAAGATGATTCCATTACATAGCTTGCTTCCATAATTTGTACATAACAGACATACACACAACACATTTCTGGTTCAATAACTTCAACATTACAAACAGACATACCCCAAAACACCAACTGACCTTAATCTAGTTCAATAACTTCAACATTACAAACACAAAAACTAAAACCCATGTAACAATCAGATACTTCTTTAATCTTGCTCTTTCTTGCTCAATCTCTTGTAGTTGTGCTTGGTGCCTGTTCAATGACCTTAATAAACCCGGTATAATTACCATGGAACGTGCACACATTTCTGGGTCTACCCAATCCATAAATCTGTTACAATCCTGTATAACAAAGGAAAAATTTTAATAGGTACTTACAACAACATTATGACTATGTTTAATTCTCTTCAATTAAACATAAATCCTTCAAAACGTACCATTTGGGGACAACCATAAAACCTTCTTCCTGGGTTACGATCTGTCCAAGATGTTTTAATAACACAAATTGCTTGACAACAACCACATCTAACCATTTTCTTGAATTGATTTGATAATTGTTTTTAAATTGTATTTTAATTGGACTGTAAATGTGAAAATGATTTTAGGGTTTATATTAAGTGGTGATTTATATAAAGGGTGAGGGAATTTAGGGTTTTCATTAAGGGCGGGAAACAAGGGGGGATGGAAATGACAGTTATACCCTCAATGGGACTTGATGTGAAACACACTTAACCAGCGTTAGTGGGGCCCACTGGATGGAGGGACAAACGATGCGTAATGTTTGCCCATTAAAGGTGGACGGTGCAGTTTTTTTGGTCAAGGGACGAACCACGCCAGTCAACGCAAACCACAAGTACGAACGGTGTAATTTACTCTCTAATATATGTTAGTCCCGTAAAGCTATCAATTGGTCAGTATAATTTACAATCAAACTTTAACTTTTATAATAAATTTGATTTTAGAGATTTAATTACAACATTCTCAATTTCTACAACTATTATAAATTTTATAAATCTAACAAATACCTCACGTAGTTTAAAGTTTTATGAAAACCAACTTTATTATTATTATTATTATTATTATTATTATTATTATTATTATTATTATTATTATTATTATTATTATTATGAATTACAATTTTTTTATTAACTTGATTGTGATATTAAACAATTTCTAAATATATAGCTTAAAAATTTAAACATGAAACACATGTTATAGAGTATATGCGTCAGATTATATAAACCCTGATAGTAATTTAGTTAGTGTAAAATTATTTTTATACAAAAATAAAAAAACCATTGAAGTTGCAAACCAAAAATACTATATATATATATATATATATATATATATATATATATATATATATATATATATATAAACTAACAAAATTTTTAAATTTAATAATGTAATGTCTGGCGCACGCAATTTAACAATTTGTTAACACCAAAAAAATACATTTCAAATATGATTATTAGTTATACACAGTGTTGCAAAAATCGGCCGAATCGGCCGATTAATCGGCGAGTAATCGCTAATCGGTCTGCGACCTTGGAGGAAATTACACGGAAATCGGCCGATTAATCGGCCGAGTCACAAAAATCGGCCGATTAATCGGTAAAAAATCGATAATCGCCCCCCGACCGCCTCAGTACCGATTCACGATTTTTGCAACATTGGTTATACATAATATTTAAACACGATGCATGGACGATTATAAAACTATATTGGTTATATCAGAATTTTATGCAATCATAATGTGGTAAAGATATTGGTCTATTTGGTAGGGAGATTTTTTGGAGATGTAGGTTTTTTTATTACAAAAATAATCTCTTTCAAAAATCAACTTCAAGTTTTTATTTTAAACAAGTAGTTTCAAAATGAAAAGCTTATTCATGAAGCTTTTTAAAATATTCGGAGCTGTTAAAACTTAAAATTACTGATAACAACAGTTAACAACTAATTAATTACCAAACATTTTATTAAAAAAAATAAAATAAAATAAAATTATAGCTTATAGCTCATGTTAACAGCTTTGCAATTTACAGCTTACACATTATAGTCTACAGCTTACAACATATAATTTACAACTAGTTTTGCCAAACATACCAATTGTTTGCTCTATATGTAATACGATAGTATTTTCATTTGGATTTGTCCAAAATGCTTATCACCCGAAAATATATAGTTTAATGTAAAACTGATATGGTTAAAGAATGAGGCATGAGTTTGTCTAATTACATGAGGGAATTGATTAACATGTTTTTATAAATAAAAAACTTTTTTTAAATATATAAAAAAAATTAATGTATAATAGACAAACATTAAAATATATTAAATATATAAGATTTTCAATTTACTAAAGTTGAAGTTCTCTTTTATATTCATCTTAATCGCTGATCGAAGGCAACTATTAAACAATACCTTTATTAAAATAACAATAAAAAGTTAACAAAAAACTTTTTTTATTATTTATTTATTTATTTATTTTATTCATATCAATATCAAACACATTTGAAAGACACTTATGGAAGAACTTTCGGTATGATTATTTATCAACAAAAGAGCAACAAAGATTTCACATTATATCAAATATGTAAAATTAAATTCAATGTTAGGTGAAGCAAATTACAAGATTACGAAAAACATTTAATTATCTTTCAATTAAGATGCATTTTCATATATTTTCTACAAACTTTTTCTTTTTTGTTTTTCCAATACAGGAGTATGTATGATATCACATGTTTTTTTTAACCAAATTACATGATCATATCACATGTTTTTTTAACCAAATTACATAATCATATCACATGTTTTCTTTATTTACTTTTTAGTTTTTATTTTTCTTTTCTGAACAGATTGTTAGTTGTTAGTGGTGCAAGTCCAACAATGACATCCAATTGGGCAGTATGCTGACACTTTCAAATAACACTAATTTTGTAATTTTGAACACTAAACTTGTTTTCGTAAAATGGTCATAATTATTTGTGTAAAACTCTAAATGATTCGCCATTTTTTTCATATAAAAATAAATCTTTAGCTTGCTAACCATATATCACACATAATTTTTTAACTTCAAAATCAATACAACTTATTCATAAAAGTTGAAGAAAATATATGAATTTTATTTTTAAAATTTAAACCGGCTTTGATATATTACATGTGATATAACAATAATTTGTGGATTCGCAGACTGAACATATTGTCGTAAATGGACATAAACATTATTTTTTGGTTCAAAAATTGTTGAATCTTTTGGATTACAAATCCTTATGCCATTTTATGACAATATATTGAGTGTTCGAACTCACAAATTTGTATTATACCACATATGATATATTGAGCGAGTTTGAATATCACTTTTTATTTTTTTATTTAATTTCCCCTAACTTCTATGAAAAAAATTTATTAATTTTGAGGTTCAAATATTATATGTGAAATATAATTGGAAAGCTAAATATGTGTATTTTTTAATGCAAAATATGATCGATTAATCTTTTGAAGTTTGATACAAATACTTATGACGTTACAATAACATGTTAAGTGTTCAAACTTACAAATTAGTGTTATATAACATGTGATACATCAAGCGAGTTTGACTACAAAAAAATTTCTTTGATTTTATTCAACTTTATGAATAAATTGTATTGATTTGAATGTTCAAAAATTATGTGTGGTATACGATTAGTAAGCTAGGGATGTATATTTCTCAATGCTAAAACATGAATCATTTGAAGTTTGACACAAATACGTATGCCTATTTTATGATATTATGTTGAGTATTCAAACTTACACTACTGTTATATCATATATAATGATAGGTAGAATTATATATATATATATATATATATATATATATATATATATATATATATATATATATATATATATATATATATATATATATATATATATCCCTACCAAAGTGAATAATTGTATATATATATATATATGTGTGTGTGTGTGTGTGTGTGTGATCAAATAAGAATATTACTTAAAATAAGAAATAATAAGAAGAACTATAACCACAAATCCGAGATTAACCGACCTAAATTAAATGCATCTCTATAATCTTAGATGCATTATAACGCACCATAATGTATTTTGTAGCTTTTAATCAGATGCATATATGTATATTAGATATATTTCATGATTTCTTTTATTTTTTGTTCTTCTGCACGTGCCGAAATCATGAAAATCAATTTGGACCATCTATACATCAAATTAACTTTCGAAACTCAAGATGTTACATCTATATGAATAGAAATGCATCTAATGCAAGTCGTTGCATCTCAAATGCGTGATTTTGGTCACTTTTCACCACTTCTTATTTTAATTTACTTCTCATTAGATCCCTACTATGTGATATATCAAACAAACTATTGTAAAAAAAAGGTTTTTCGAAAGTAGATTTGAAATTGTCACTCTATTGAAAGATAATTAAATGTTCGTCACAATTCTATAATTTATGTAAGTAACAATTTACAATTATTGAGATATGCAAATAGTTTATATAGGTGGAAGTGGTTTTTAATTAAGGGACAATTTCATATCTCATGTCTTTTTAGTTGGAAATTTCATATATACTCAAACATGCATTAAAAATATTGTACATTATATATTCAATACTTGCACTTTGAGTATATATGAAATTAATTATAAAAGAGGATGATACATGATATTAATCTTTTAATTAAAATTATCAATTAGTCCACTTAGTTTGTCTTTTATAAAATGAGTGTATGAGATTTGTAATGCAGAAAAATATTAAACCTTAAATGAACTTTTCTTTTAAATATTTTTACCAACTTAAATAAAATATTCGCAATATTTACTCATTTGGCTTTCAATATTACAAGATTATGGTGATATCTTATCTTGTATGTAGTATAAGATAATGCTGTCTTACAGTTTCAATGGTATTAATATAGAAACATACATTTTAGATGTTTTGTATTTATGACAAAAGATGTATGTCCAGCTAAGATCATAGTCTATCGTTATTTGTATTTGGGTGAATAATATTATTATTATTTCTGAAATAATACTTTTATATTTGTCATATATCCAAAAATGCAATCTTAATCATCTATTTTTCATCTAAATTAATAAAAAAAACCTATTTTTATTTTTCTTAAAACAAATATCTTTAAAAGGGTAAATCTTCAAGCCACAAAAAATACACTATCGCGACGAGAATTAAATTATCTATTTATAGATATTAAACTAAATTACTATCTATAAATTTTGAAAAAAAAAATCGTTGAAAGTATATATAAATGTAAATCTATAAAAAGATAATTTAATTCTCATCGCGATTGTATGATTTTTTTTTCGCGTAACAATTAACGGTTTGCGAGAAATTTAACTTAAAAATAAAATGAAAGTATATATATATATATATATATATATATATATATATATATATATATATATATATATATATATATATATATTTATTGTTTTGATAAAAAAATGAATGGCCAAGATTTCTTCATTGAATTTACTAGTTATAATGCCCGCGCACGCGCAGGTTTTTTTTTTTTTTTTTTTTTTTTAATTTTTTGAATCATATATTTTTATTTACTAAAAAACGAATAATTTAATTTTTGTTTTATTTGATTTATGATGTTTAATTATAGTTTTTTACTATAAAGATAATTATTTAAAAAGTTTAATCCTATTGTTAATTGTATCTTATTTATATTTTTTATATTTATCTTCTATTATGGATAAATATAAAATATTACCTAATAAGAAAATAATCTTTTTTTTTAATTAAAATTATTACTAAATAAGGTATGAATCTATTTTTTTTAAATGAAAAATTCTCAATAGAGGTTTATTTTGTTATATAAAAGATAACAAATATCAGATAACTTTTACTACATTTTAGATGTTTTGTATTTACGACAAAAGATGTATGTCCAGCTAAGATCATAGTTTTATCGTTATTTGTATTTGGGTGAATAATAATATTATTATTATTTCTGAAATAATACTACGTATTACTATATCAGGACTCACATACATTATAGATGTTTTGTATTTATGACAAAAGATATATGTCCAGCTAAGATCATAGTCTATAGTTTTTTGTATTTGGGTGAATAATGTGACAGTACTATTTTTATAGTAATAGTATTACTATAACCATTTGTTATTCAACTATATTTAAAACTATAATAATAAATAATAATGTTACACTATTACTATAATAAAATGTTACACTATTACGTAAATTAATGAAAAACAGTAATAACAAGAAAATATAATTTTAATTGGGAAGTGATTTGGTTTTATACGCCGGAATATTCTTTCAATTTACACGTCGTTTAAGGATTGGCATCCCGGCGGGTGGCCGTTGACTCCTTTGTACTAACTAGTTTATATAAATTTCCCTATGACCCTTTTAGTCTTAATTTTTAACATTTTACATCCTTAGTTTATACATATTTACATACGCCTCCTTTAGAATTAGCTAAACCAATATGATGTTAAAAATTACAATTTTTGAAGTAAATCCTCTTTTACACAAAGGTCAAATACTACCACAAATGTCGATGCAATATTTTGTATTCGCCGGTTAGATGCCGTTACTCTAAAACCGTCAAAAAAATGTTTAAATCGGCAGAGAAACCCCAACTCCATACACCTTCTGGTGTCCACTGATCCTTCCCCCGACTAGCACCAAACAATGTTCAGTTGTTTTCTGCGAACTAGTAGGTGTTGGGAATAAACCCAAGACTTATTTCTCTAAAAGTGTCATATTTTGCCGATTAACTGTCGCTCCTAAAGTAAAGTAAAGCAGCGCAGTTAGTTGAGAAGTCATTGTTCATTAATGTAGTACTTCCAACGTTTACTTAAGCCATTACATGTATTCTTGTTAAGACAAACATATTTTGTAGATATTTGATAAGAAATGGATGGGCAGTTTGTTTTGTCGTTTACTTTGTTATGCTCGTGCAAATTAATCTTAGATAAACATAACAAAATGATGTATTTTCATTTATTTTGTTACATTATAACAAACTGATCTCGCATTTCACACACACGAATTACAGTAGGAACACTTCAAATTCTTATTTTTTATTTTTTATTATTTTTTTTGTAAAGGGTTACCCCTTTAAAATATATCAATCATAAGAAACGTTAAAGTACAAATGGAATGTGTCTGAAGTACCACATTAATCTCAAGCAAAAGCTTGATATGAGCCACTAAAAAAGTGTTTATGACATGCCATGAACACTAACAACTCTAGTTACATACTACATATGGGGATTATATAATACAATAATACCAAATGAGACTACCTCCTTAAAAACCTTCCCAAGTAAAATCCAGTGGGAAAATCCACTTGACTGCTAACAATATGTAGAATCATCATAAATCACAAGAGAGCTTGGCAGCTTCCATGTAATCAGCATATCATGAACACGAGCTGTATTCTTCTTAAATCGGAGTGACATAAGCTTGAGGCGAAAACTGGTGATAATAGTATCAGAGAGCACCCCATGAGACTTAGTTTTCTTTTTTAATAGCCTTGCATTCCTCTCTTACCAGATGAAGTAACATGTGGCAGCTAAAACAACCTGTGAAACAATACTTCTTGCAAACCAAACCTTAGAGTTTGGAATAAAAAAATCAACCGCATCAACAAGACATGGAGGAACATGATCCATACCCGATAGCATTCGTACCATAATCCAAACCTGCATGGAAAAAGAACACTCAAAGAACAAATAAGTATGAGAATCCGGAACAAGGTTACACAACGGGCACCGAAGCAGGTTTAAGTTAGTCTCAGGAACTATAATAAAAAGTAGATGCTAGTATGGTAGTGCATATAAACAGCGTCGGAACTATAATAAAAAGTAACAGGTCCATAAATTTTTTGAATTGCAGCATATGAGATAAAAGAAATGAAAAAATTACAATGTAAATTAAAACGAGTGACTAAGCAAGTACTAGAAACATGATTCTTTTGGAACGGGTTCATTTAATAAATTTTAGGACATTTTACGAACATTAACTCTACGAACAAAAAATTCATCAGGTTTCCGTGGCACTGCGAGACCCATAGCTTCGTCACTGCATACAAACATCTTGTACCATAACATGAACATATAACACACTGTTATCGAATTAGTATTATAGAAGTAGATAATATCTCGTTTATGCAAAACCTACCATATATCAATATATGTATAAACCACTTCTCGATTTTCCTTGCAAAAATATTCAATGCAATAAAAGCATATCTCACAAAAAACCGTTATCAGAAATCAAAATAACATTACTAACATGGTCGAACAGCCATACACAATCGATCTAAACAATGACACTATCAGTGGTGCCTTAACTGGTTCCCAAAATAAACCCAATTGCGTTGTCAAGTCCATCGACACTCCCAGAAAAGTTTCCGGCAACAGATTCTTCCCATTGATGACGTCACCCATTTTCACAGAAACAAAGGTAATAGATCTGTTAAAATATTTGGTAAGTTTGGGTCAAATTTAAGATGTTTCTCTATCAAACATCAAGATCCAGACCGCATATTTTACAAAAAACGTTGTAAATAATTAAAGTTATAACACAACATTTAAAACATGAAAATTTTTAAAATGCAAAACAATCGAATCCAAAAACTTATTTTTAAAATCATATCACGATCTAATAGATTCCGCCAAAAAGAAACTAAACAAAACCGTGATGAACATCATCGTCTACAACCGACTCTGCAACACATCTGCAAAACACCAAATACTTAAAACTCCACAATGAAAACACAAACAAACTCCAGGGACCAAACCAACACAATCCACACTAAAAAGAAGCAAGGTAGAGTGGAAAGTCAGTAGAATTAAAATCATTAAAAAAATAAATAAAAAATAAAAATCCCAAAAAACGACTATAAAAAACCCTCAATCTCTCTTCACTCTCTCTCCATCCTCTTTCTGCCTCTTCCTTTCATATCTCCTATCCTCTCTTGTTCAGTAATGCCATAACACCCCTGTTTCTTATAATAACCGTTTTTATAAAAGAAACACCATTGTTTGGCATTCATCTGAAACCAGAGGTAGGAAAATCACAAACCCTTTTCAAAAACAGAGAGAGAACCAAAAACCCATTCTAAATCTCACCCACATTTTATCAAAACTTTTATAAAAAAAAACAGATCTAGTGTTTTTGTGAAAAAAAAAATGGGTGACGTCATAAACGGCAAGAACCTCTTGCCGGAAAGCTTCCCGGGAGCTTCTGTCGATTTGGTAGCGCAACTAGGTCTGCTGTGGGACCTGGTTAGGGCTCCAGTGATAGTCCCATTGCTGAACATGGCTGTATATGTCTGTTTGGCCATGACGGTCATGCTATTTATGGAAAGGCTATATATGGGTGTTGTGATTATCCTAGTTAAGCTATTTTGGAAGAAACCTGAGAAGAGGTATAATTGGGAACCTATTCGTGATGATTTGGAGATTGGAAATTCTGCATTTCCTTTGGTTTTGATCCAAATCCCCATGTTTAATGAGAAAGAGGTTTGTTTCTTTTTATCATTGATCTTATGTTTTTGTGTTTTGTTTATTAAAGGTTGTTCTAATTTATAGGCCATATGTCTTGTATACAACATGTACAATTAGCATAAGTTGTACTCCGTAGTATTTTTGTTTATGCTTTTGTGCATGACATAAATTATGGTGTGAATAGATTGATTTTTTTTTTGGTGATAAAATTTGGATGTTACTATAATATGTGATGTAATGTTATTTTAGGTTTACAAGATCTCAATTGGGGCAGCATGTAACCTTTCATGGCCATCTGATCGCATGGTGATTCAAGTACTCGATGACTCTACAGATTTTGTCATCAAGGTACAACTTATTAAAGCTATATATGTGTGTAATTATACTACTAGTACTATTGATTAAAGCTATAAACAATGTTTTTTTTTCAATCATTGTTATTCACATTCAGCTTCTGTTTTTTTTTACTTTGTCATAATGATTACATCATTTTTATTTGCCATAATTTGGTTACAAGTTGTGAAATGTTTAAGGGGGTCCAGATCCATTTTAACCAAATTTGGTAGATTGATATTGGTTTCACTTCGTCATTAATAATGTTTCTTTAACATTCAAGTTAAAACATTTTTAATTCATTAATGGCGTGCGTGAACAATTTATTTGTATAGCAATAAATATTTATTTTTAATGTTTTCGTATAGTTAAATGTCATTATTACTATTTTTGTTTTACAAAAATTAATGTTTCTTTACATTCAAGTTAAACAATTTAATTCATTAATGGTGTGAACAATTTAGTTGTATAGCAATAAATATTTATTTTTAATGTTTTCTTATAATTAAATGTCATTATTATAATTTTTGGTTTTACAAAATTTATGTTACTTTTACATTCAAGTTAAACAATTTAAATTCATCAATGGTGTGAACAATTTAGTTGTATAGCAATAAATATTTATTTTTAATGTTTTCTTATAATTAAATGTCATTATTATTATTTTTGGTTTTACAAAAATTAATGTTACTTTTACATTCAAGTTAAACAATTTAAATTCATCAATGGTGTGAACAATTTAGTTGTATAGCAATAAATATTTATTTTTAATGTTTTCTTATAATTAAATGTCATTATTATTATTTTTGGTTTTACAAAAATTAATGTTACTTTTACATTCAAGTTAAACAATTTAATTCATCAATGGTGTGAACAAGTTGTATAGCAATAAATATTATTTTCAATGTTTTCTTATAATTAAATGTCGCTATTATTATTTTTTGTTTTACAAAAATTAATAAATATTATTTTAATTTAGAGAATTAACTCATTTTACAATCAATGTGTAACCTTAGACAGAAGTTGCTTTCACACATACAATTAATTTCAAAAATCAAGATAGTAGCAACAGAGTTATTAAATTTTGGTCCATCTGTCACCTGATAGTTAATTGTAACACCTATCTTTTTCTGTCTTAGAATTAGTATTTATACCATTTGTTGTAAAATTGTGGTATAATGTAACTGTTTTAATATTCTCTTTGTTCTAATTTTATAGAAACTTAAAATGATGTTGATGAGTTATTATGATTTAGTATTTAGATCAAATAGGGTATTTTTACTAAATATTTTTTGGTTAAATTTTTATTCAGGAAATGATCGAGAAAGAATGCCAAAGATGGGCAAGCAAAGGGGTGAACATCAGATATCAAATTAGGGAAAGCCGAGGAGGTTACAAGGCGGGTGCTCTTAAAGAAGGACTAAAGCATGATTATGTGAAGGATTGTGACTATGTGACGATTTTCGATGCTGATTTCCGACCCGAGCCTGATTTTCTTCGCCGAGCCATCCCATTTCTCGAGCTCAACCCTAAAATCGCACTTGTTCAAGCTCGATGGCGGTTTGGTAAAGCCTTTTTTGTTACATTTTAATGTTGATTAGTTAAATGATGACTTGACTTTATGAATTGTTTACTTTTAGAGACATAAATCACTATCATAAATATTAAAGGTAAAAAAAATAAAGGAAAGAAATAGTGTACACTTCCTCTAGATGGCAATGCAAAAGCGTCGGTGGTCTCACACCCTGTTTTTGGTTGATATATTATTTTATGAATATTTTTATAAATATCTTAACTACTATTTAATGATAATGAAATTAATTATAAGTTTCTGAAACCTAATTAATGTAGTCAACAATTGATTAAATGTAGTTTTAAACATGTGATAAGATACATGAAGAATTTATTGTACAATTAGTTTTCCTACTACTATATATGATAACCAAAATTGTAAATTAAATATTATTTTTTATGCAATGGAAACATTCATAGTGCATATCTTGAAATAATCTTGCAACGGCCGTTTACAATTTCCAACCTCTGAATATCTGCCCATAAAAGAATCTAATAAATTTTAGTATTAAAAAAACATTGGAAAATGAAGTATACTATTATTAGATTAAAAGACAATACATTATTACCATATGAACTTTTGACTTTTACATAAAGTTTATCTACTTGCATGTAAATTAATCATATATTCTTAACTTAAACTTCAATTTTGTGCAAGATTCTCATATTTTGTTTTTTGGTGGTATTGGTGAAATAAAGTATAAGGATAAGTTCTATAAAAAGATTTATAGTACAAGGTGATAAGATGTAAAATACATGTTACCTAAAAAAGATGTGGGTCCATCTAGACTCCACCAATCACGGGATCCTAGCCGTCCGATTGTGACATTTATTTTTCTAAGTACAAACATAAAAGCAATCTAGTGAACTAAAACTACTTGTGTTTTAGTTGTAACTTCTTTGTACTTTGTTAGGTATTCATTTGCTTAACATAAAGTTTGTCATGTGCAATTTAATAACCTACTTTACTATGTATATATAAATTGGTTTTCTTAAATTTTATATAATTAGTAAAAATATATTTTAGTAACACTAGTGGGGGTTTAATATTCTTTTAATGTATTATTGGTCATCCCATAATAGCCGGCATAAATGTTGCTTCTACAGGGATATTTTTGTCATTAAATATCTATCATTATATAGTAGTAATTATTACTTTATTTACTTAACCAAAAATGACCTGGATTTTACTATAGAAAAAAAATACTGTATTTATTAAACAAGGGTACTATAGTAAATTTAGGATAATGTACTCCACGTGCTGTACACTGTGCAGTGTCGTTGGTACAGCTGCTGGATTCTACTTTCTGACCGACACTCAAGGGGTCTTTATTTTACATTTTACTCCCCTTACTTTAAAAAAACTTATATCTATATACATTTTTATTTTAATGGTTTTTTAAAGAATGAGAAATGATTTACACACTCTCAAAATTTATTGGCACACTTCATTCAATGCATTAGACAGTTGTACTTTACGTATATCCTCCTTTAATAGCTTGTACAGTTGAGTGTGCCAATAACTTTTGTGAGTGTGCCAATCACTTCCCTTAAAGAATAGAAGTTAGAGTCCACTTAAATTCTTAAATGAATAGTTGAATACCAATATAATTTTGTCTTTGTAGTTGGTTTATAATAGTATATGAATTTCTATAAAAAAATATATTTTAAAATTAGAAGGTTTGGTTTGGTTTTGGTGATGAGGTGTCTCATTTGTGGTTGATATAGTTAATGATTTTGTGGGAAGGTGACAAAAAAAACAAGCTGTGAGTTCATGTGCTAAATGGCGTGTTGTGTTTATGATGTAGAGACATGTGTAATGTATCTCTCATTGGCTAAATAATACTTGGCCCCACCTCACTTTTAATAGAATTCACTTTTTTACTTTTTTGGCTCACATTGTTTTTCTTTACAAATTTTTTTTTTAACGGTTCTTTCGGAGAAATCCTTGACCAATTCGAAACCCGATGGGGGGAAAACCTTCAACTTAAGCCGCCCGAAGGCACGACACTTAATTTGAAGTAAACCCTGCCTTCTCTAGATTCGAACCCTAGTGGGTTGAAACCTTCATTGAAGGACTTTGAAAGCCTAGTATCAACAGACCATGTGATCAAAGAGGACTTCCCGGATGGTCACCCATCCGGTACTACTCTCTTAGTGTAAACACTTAACAAGTTAAGTGTTTACCACTAGACCACATGGTTGTTGATTTTTCTTTACAAAATATTTTGTAAATATCTTTTTAAAGTAAACTTCAAAATACATCCCTGTGGTTTACTCAATTTCGCACCATACATCCCTCTCGAAAAAGTTGCAACAAATACATCCCTCCGTTCAGTTAAAAAAAGGACTAACGGTGCAAATTTTTTCGCCGTTATCTCCTAACGAAATAGTGCACATTGCACCGTTAGTCCTCTGGGTTAACGGTATTTGCACCGTTAGTCCTTTTCTAACATTTTTTAAGTTAAAAAAATTTAAAATTAAAAAAAAAAGTTAAAATTAAAAAAAAAGGAAAAAAATTTAAAAAATTAATTTTTTTTAAAGTTAATATTTAAAAAAAAATCAAAATTTTTTTAAAAAATTAATATTTTCGAAAAAAAAAATTAAATTATTTTCGAAAAAAATTAATATTTTCGAAAAAAATTATTTTCGAAAATCAAAATTTTTTTTAAAAATTAATATTTTCGAAAATCAAAATTTTTTTTTAAATTTTTTAAAAAAATTATTTTCGAAAAAAATCAAAATTTAAAAAAAAAATTAATATTTTCGAAAAAAATTATTTTCGAAAATCAAAATATTTTTTCGCAAAAATTATTTTTTTAAAAAATTAATATTTATAAAAAAAATTTAATTTTTTTTTAAAATACGCATTTTTTATTTTAAAAAAATACACATTTTTTTAAAATTAGTTTTTTTTATAAATATTAATTTTTTTAAAAAAATAATTTTTTTATAAAAAAATTAATTTTTTTTTCTAAAATATTAATTTTTTTTTTAAATTTTGATTTTTTTTAAATATTAACTTTAAAAAAAATTAATTTTTTAAATTTTTTTCCTTTTTTTTTTAATTTTAAATTTTTTTAACTTAAAAAATGTTAGAAAAGAACTAACGGTGCAAATACCGTTAACCCAGAGGAGTAACGGTGCAATGTGCACTATTTCGTTAGGAGATAACGGCGAAAAAATTTGCACCGTTAGTCCTTTTTTTAACTGAGGGATGTATATTGGTTCACTTTTACTAACGGAGGGATGTATTTGTTGCAACTTTTTCGAGAGGGATGTATGGTGCGAAATTGAGTAAACCACAGGGATGTATTTTGAAGTTTACTCATCTTTTTATAACTTTTGTTTGTCATTTTGTGATCACTTTTTAATACTATTAAGTTGAATAATATTTTAGCAACATTAATATATTAAATTACTATTAATGAATTATTACATATGAGATTATTTAATATAATGCTAAATGTTTGTGAGTTTTTTCTTTTTTTCTTTTTCTTTTTAATAATAATAAAGAACTATAGAATTAATTATTTGTTAAATTGTGCAGTGAACTCTGATGAATGTTTGTTGACAAGAATGCAAGAGATGTCCCTTGATTACCATTTCACTGTGGAGCAAGAAGTAGGATCAGCTACTCATGCGTTTTTTGGATTCAACGGTAAGAACCAAAATTGACGGTCTTTTTTTTTAATCAAGTCTTAACCATTTCAACAAGAGCTAACATGTATGCATTTACCATAGGAACTGGTGGTGTGTGGCGAATTGCTGCTATTAATGAAGCTGGAGGGTGGAAAGACAGGACCACTGTTGAGGACATGGATCTTGCTGTCCGAGCGGGACTTAAGGGATGGAAGTTTCTCTATCTTGGTGACCTTCAGGTAATGTCGTTTTCCTTAATCTTTAAATGTGTCCCATAATTAAAAATATCATCTTTATATCAAAGAGTATTAGTTCTTGTATTAATAAGCAAATTTAATGAATTTTATAGGTGAAAAGTGAACTTCCAAGTACATTCAAGGCCTTCCGTTATCAGCAACACAGGTGGTCTTGTGGTCCAGCCAATTTGTTTAGGAAAATGGTGATGGAGATTGTTAAAAACAAGGTTAGTTAAGTTTGTTTTTAATAATCATTTTTTTTTCTCACTTTTTTCATGCAAAGTGGTGGCAATGTATTGATCTTGATTGTTCTGATGTTGCAGAAAGTGACAGTGTGGAAAAAGCTATATGTTATCTACAGTTTCTTCTTCGTGAGAAAGATCATTGCTCATATGGTCACATTTTTCTTTTTCTGCGTTGTTCTCCCATTGACAATCTGGGTCCCTGAGGTTGAAGTACCGGTCTGGGGTGCAATCTACATTCCTTGTGTCATTACTACATTGAATTCAGTTGGAACTCCAAGGTAATTTTTTTGATACATTGTATGCAGTGATTTGTAATCATCTTAGTTACATGTATCTGATGTTTTGTAAACATTCAGGTCCATTCATCTGTTATTCTACTGGATTCTTTTCGAGAATGTGATGTCCCTTCACCGTACCAAAGCTACATTCATTGGTTTACTTGATGCCAAGAGATCTAACGAATGGGTTGTTACCGAGAAGCTAGGAGATGCTCTTAAGAATAAATCAAATGCCAAAGCTAAAAAGTTCAAGTTCAATTTCAACTTCAAATTCAATTTTGGTGACAGGTAAAAATCATAGTTTTCCCCTTGTTATTTTCGGGCATTATTTTCTTTGTATATTATAGATCCTTGAACTTGACTAAAACCATTTTTAATAATAAGAATCATAACTTTTTTTGTGGAATTGTTTATATATCATTGATACTGAAACTTGACCAAATCCATTTTTTTTAATGTTTTTTTTCTGGGCTTTCTTTGTTTGAATATTGTACTTTAACATACTTGACTAAAACCAAAGATTTTTATATCATTTGAGTATGGTGTTTGGTGAGATAACCAAATCCCGTTTCACTAACTATACAATATCATTGGTTGTTGTTACATGCTTTTATTTATCTTGTTTGACAATTTGCGTGTTTCTTATGATGCAGAATTCATCTTACCGAGCTTGGATTTGCCGTGTTCCTTTTCTTCACCGGATGCTATGACTTTATGTATGGAAAGAACAACTACTTCGTATACATCTTCCTTCAGACGATCACATTCTTGATCGTTGGATTCGGCTATGTGGGGACCATTGTCCCGAGCTCTTAAGACGCACAAGGACTTCAAAGATAGCAGTCAAGATCCTAGATCTCTTTTTCACATCTTTCTCATCACCTTATTCTCAGTATATACAATCTTTCGTGTGATTGAAACACATACCCGAATTTCGTTGTGAGATGCAGAACCGAAAAGAGATTAACGGCTGAAGTTTTTGGGATATTGATCTGTTTGTGAAAAGTATGAAACATAAAACAAATAGGTTGTTTGTTAGAGCATAGTATACAACTGAGTCAAGATGTTTTTATTGGATTGGTAGTTGCTTTGGTTTAAAACTTTAAATTATAAAATATATGCTGAGTTGGTTTTTTTAGATTTATGTTTTGTGGAGGGGAATAATATGGTTGCAATAAGCCACCTATTTTTATTCTACTCTTTCTTTTAATTGTTTGGGGTCATGTAACTTCATTTCATACAATGAAATTAAACAAATATTTTGTCTGAATTTTTTCTCTCATTGGCTTTTTCCTAAGTTTCTTTTGAACTTGTTTTTGATCTTATGAAACCAAACATGATGAATCATAATATCTAAATCTTAATCAAGATTTGTGGTACAAAACTAAATCATAATATCTAAGCATAATTTCAACCGAGCTACTTTTTAAACCAAACAATGTACCCCGAGATTAGAAGAGAACCATGAGTTGTAATACGGTACTTTATTTTTATGTATAATTGTGGTTTTCGAGTTTTTGTTTGTGGATCCACGGGTACCTTTAACCTTCTTATAAACTGCATCTGATGAAGATTAAGAAAGTAGGAGTGATTTCTAAGACTAGACGAGTACCCGTGCATAGCAACGGGATTTTATAGCGACAGATCGTTTAGTGATAAAAAAAAGTTTATGAGTTATAAACAAAAAATAATAAAAGTTTGAAGATTTAGAGATTAAAAATAATGTTTTGAAACCCGGTTCGACCCGTTATGGACGAAAAATGGGTCGATTTAAATCGAATGAATCCGACGGGTTGGGTCGAAAACGGGTCAAATTAAACCGGATCAACCCGCCGGGTTTGAAGCGTCCCAGGTCAACCCGGTTTTCGATGTGTATTAATAGTTTCATTTTGAAATATATGTTTTCGTATGGCTTTTATTAGTTAGACGAACCGGTGGCGACACCGGTTCTCAGTTGAATCCGTTGGTCCGGTCCAGTTTTCAAAACTATATGTACCATCAACTTATTAACTGGTATGAAGCTTTGTGTGTTTTATTAATTTGTATAATGTGTAAAATAACATTAGTTAGTGTGTTAATTGTTTTATATTTAGATTATATTGTAGCTTGTTTAAATTGTACATTGTGAAATTTTTATTGTACTTTTTAGTAAGGGGTGTTTTAATATGTTGTTTTTAATTTGATATATATATACTTTTAATTGGTTGTATAATGTGAATAAATTATTGTACTTTAAAGTTATGGGGTGTTTTAATAAGAGTATTAATTATACTATGCATTTCTCTCACCTTTAACTTTCAAGATTTGGCCATACATTCTTTATAGCGACAAATAGTTTATTCATCAAAATAAAGTTTATAGGTTATAAATGAAAAATAATAAAAGTTTGAATATTTAGGAATTAAACATAATGTCATGAAACCCGGTTCGACCTGGGTAGTTCAACCGGGTGAACCGTTCCGGTCGAAAAATTGATCGATTTAAACCGGGTCAACTTGCTAGGTTGGGTTGAAAACGGGTCAAATTAAACCGGTTCAACCCGTTTGGTTTGAAGCGTCCCGGGTCAACATGGTTTGTGATTTGTATTAATTGGTTGTATTTAATTTAGTAGATATGTTTTTAATTGGTTGTACAATGTGAATAAATCATTGTACTTTTAAGTAATGAGGTGTTTTAATAAGAGTATTAATCATATTTCATAATTCCTTTAATAAGATTTTTCAAAATTTCCACTTTTCAAGATTGACTATTTTTTCAAGATTGATCATTTTTTATTTATATGTAGTATAGATATAGATAATTGATTTCAAATTTTCAAGTGACCTTTTTTAATCACTGACATTTAACTATATATTTCTTGGTTTTAATAGGACTCCTTACAAGCGTTGTTTCTATCTACTATTATCTAAAAATAATCAAGTTATTAATGACTGGACGAAACCAAGAAACAACCCCTCACGTGCGAAATTATAGAAGATCCCCTTTAAGATCAAACAATTCCATCGAATTGAGTATGATTGTATGTATGATAGCATCTACTATACCAGGAATATCAATGAATTCGATTATTGCAATTGCTCAGGATACCCTTTTTTTAGTTTCTAGGGTATCATTTACTCATAAGTACGAAGATGATTCAATAATATTGAATGAAATTTAAAGAAAGTGATGTTATTAAAATCTCAAATTGAATTATTCGCTTTTGACACTTGGAAAGAAATTAGAATAAGGAACTCAAGACATTGGAGCATGTGCTGCTCCACATATTTTTAGTAGGATTAGCTTTGCTATAGCTAAAGGTGTGATGACTCAGTTAGTCTCTCGGCTCCTTACTAATTTCTTTTAAATCCTATTAGTTTTTAATAAAGTGATGTTAAAAAAAAAATAAAAAAAATAAAATAAAAATAATAATAATAATAATAATAATAATAATAATAATAATAATAATAATAATAATAAACACCAAACCGAGCAATGATGGATGAAAAAAAAATGGTTCCATTCTCCACCTAAATTTCATGTAATCTTTTCTATTTTCGACGGGGTAATTCAGGTTTCCTTTGTATCATTTTGAACTAGTTATAAGTCCCGTGCACGTACGTGATTTACATATAAATAAAATTTATTTTAAAATTTTGGTTTACTATATGATTATATAAGTATTTACTTGTGAAAATAATGATATAAGTACAATTAATGCATGAGTTTGTCATTATGTATTAATATCTATTAATATTTTATACAAAAATTTTATTGGATGAAAGATTTAACTTTGTTTAACTAATATAGATGTTGAGCTTGAGGTTGTTGTTGTTGTTATTTAACTTTAACTATTGATATCATATTGTACAAAATGTTCGAGTTTAATAGCAACTAATGACCGTTGATGAAGTTAAAATATACTCCGTAAAGTTTTTTAAAAATGTTTTTCGGGATATCCGTATATAAACTTTAAATAATAATTACATGAGTCGTTGTTATAAGTACAATCGCGTATATTTGATATTATGTTGTACAAAATGTGCGAGTTTAGTAGCACGAGCGCTGTCGTTGTTATAAGTTAAAATATATCCATATATAAACTTTTATTTAGCTAATATAAATGATGAGGTTGATGTCATTGTTTAACTTTTAACAATTGTATCATGTTGGACGAAATGTGCGAGTTTAGTAGCACATAATGAGCTAATGAAGTTAAAATATACTCTGCAAAGTATTTCAAAAATGTTTTCAGGATATCCGTATATAAACTTTAAATAATAATTACATGAGTCGTTGTTATAAGTACAATCGCGTATATTTATTTTCATATCACATTAAAATTTGATATTTATATTACCGTTAATAATAATTTAGCCGTATTTAATATTATATCCGTGTACGCATAAGTTAAACTTTTAAATAGGATAACATGCGTCTTTATTTAACATGCATAGTAAAAAGAATATTTTAGTAGATGAAAGTTTAAAACTAATATTTATTTTAAAAACATTTAACGTATATTAAAAAAAACTAAGGCAGAATTGCATATATATCCCTCCCAAAATGAATAATTGCATATATATCTTTTGTACAAGCTTTTGATACACATAGTACAATGATTTTTATGCATGTTTTGGATATATATGCAATTATGCATTTTCAGAATATATATGCAAAAACCCCAAAACTAATTTGTATATTTATAAAATTTTGTAAGTTTAATGGATAAAAGTCTCAAGCTAATACTAATAGTCATGTAATTGTAAACAAAGTTCATATTATAAAGTATATGGGGTATAAAGTGTAAGGGGTTATCTGTCTATTATATAAAGTTATCAAAAAACATGGTGATTTATAATTTTACACTTAACTCCATATAATATATTTAAAATTCAACCACTAATGTTTTATTAATTATCTCATCTTTTTTAACTTTTTATTTTCATAAATTTGACATATATATTTTTATGTATTTTTTTTCCCAATCAAATTTTCCACAAAATTTATTAAAGTTTAACCATAATCAATTCAATTTGGACTTTTTATTGGCCAATCATATTACTCGATTTCGTCTATGTGTCAAAATCAAGCTTTTCTATTCGTCTAATTTTTTTCCACTGAGATTTATTTTGCAAAATCACTACAAAATAATGTAATTCTTTTATTATATAAAAGAAATCTAAATTTTAATCTTAAACCCATCTAGAAAACAAATAAACCCGTAACATTCTTAAACTTAAAAGTTTATTTTATTTATTTATTTATTTATTTATTTTTATTCTTTTGCTAAGAGATGGAAGGATCTCAAATTTGGATTTGCTTAATTGGCTTGATAGTATTTTATGCATTCACTAGTTATAATGCCTGCGCACGCGCGGGTTTTTAAATTTTTTTTTTAATCATATATTTTTATTTATTAAAAAACAAATAATTTAATCTTTGTTTTGTTTGATTTATGATGTTTAATTATAGTTTTTTATTATTAAAGATAATTATTTAAAAATTTTAATCCTATTGTTAATTGCATCTTATCTATATTTTTTGTATTTATCTTTTACTTGTGTTATGGATAAATATAAAATGTTACCTAATAACAAAATAATCTTTTTTTTTAAATGATATTATTACTAAATAAGGTATGGTTTAGTTTTTTGAAATAGAAAAGTCCCTTGAGGTTTTGTTTTAGGGAATGTCTAACCAATGCCCTAAGGGCATTGGATAAGACTTGTCTTTTTGTGCAAGGACCCACTCAAAGAGTATAAAAAAGACACACACAAATTAATTTTTATTCATAAATTAACATGGACCCACATTAAAAACCACAAAAAGACAAGTCTTATCTAATGCCCTTACGCTCAGTTCTCGAGTTGGAAAGGAAAAGGAAAGGAAAGGAAATTGATAGTTTTTTGTGTTCTTGAGTTTTTTTTAAGGAAGGAAAGGGAAGTGGAAAGGAAATAAGGAATAAATTTTATTAATTAAATCTTCCTCCCACTTTTGGGAGGAAAGGGAAAGGAAAGGGAACTTATTATAGTGTAAAGACTAATATACCCTTTTTAAAACATTTTACATTAACAACTAAAGGGCATATATGTAATTTCATCAAGTTATTTTCCTTTTCCTCCCACTCAAGAACATGAATATGATTACTTTCCTTTTCCTTTCCTCTATCTCAAGAACATAACAACTAACACTTACTTTCCTTTTCCTTTTCTTTTCCCTTTCCAATTCTTTTCCATTTCCCTTCACTTAAAACTCGAGAACTTAGCGTTAGGGCATTGGTTAGACATTCCCTTTGTTTTATTATATAAAAGATTTTCTATTCGTAACTTCTAGCGCTTGGCTAGTTCTAATATAAGTTCGCCGTGAAAACAGAACACAAAGATGTTACAAACTTACAATTATTGTAAAGTAACAAATAACTCAGATGTTACAAACTTACAATCATTGTAAACAAGCTTAATCACCAATAGCAATTTAAATTGAAATCTCAACAAACATTGGATTCTTATGATCTGGTGAAGTTTGTAAGACTCAGGTTTAATATAAGGGGGTTCCCGAGGGTTCACGGAACCCGATGGATGTTGTGTAACTTTTTGTTAAAAATCCCAATTTCTCTAAAATGAATCTGATCCCGAAAATTTGTGTCACATAAATACATGCATGTATTGTTATGTTATTCCACTAATATGTCTAAAGAAATTCTTCTTAATTTGTTTAACAGTTTTAATGAAATCGTACATTTTAGTTTATTTTTATTTCCTTTATGCTCGGAAAAAAATTTGTGCACCCGGTGACTTAAAGTCGTAGGTCCGCCCAATATAGTCTTTACATGAGGTAAACAATAAATTTATTTATCAAATTGTTATTGAAAATTACATATATATGTGCATTGTCAAACAGATACAATACTCTTACATACAGCAATTCTTTCACTTCCTCCTATCCATACTAAATTGCATGAAATTTCTTTCTATAAATATTTCAAAGAATTTGAAAACTAAACCTGGTCTACAGACATTCTGATTGTCCAAAAAGAATAATAATCCCCAAAACCCCCCAACCTGTCATCCAGACAGATCGACAACTACAATAATATATCGTTTTCTCAACCTTGATCTCGTTCGCATGACGATTTTACAATTATTTTGGTGGCCATGAGAATATATTCAATGAAATTATGTTAATATTTTTCAAAGCAAACCAGCAAGCAAAGCACCAGGATCTGATGGTGAAATCGATGGAATATTTAGTTGAGGTTGTGGACCGTTAGGATCTGATGGAATCGATGGAATATATGGTTGAGGTTGTGAAGACACAGGTGGCCTAGAGGCGATGGGAATGCTTATCAGTTGCTCCTTAATGAATTCCTTCAACCTGAATTAGCATATAACCAGATGAAATTAAACTCTCATATGTTAATATAATACATAGTATGTAATATTCCCATTGGTTCAAAATCTGAAAACATACTCAAATGTTAGTGCGGGGTCCCCAGATGCAACTGTCATTCGGAGTTGGGTTCTGTCAGCTGGATCCGTTTCAATTCTTACCTGAGTAATTATTAACAAAAAATTCATAATAAATCAAAATAAGGATTAAGAAATTTATACAAGATTACAGACTGAAATGATATGCTTACCAGGCATAACATAGCTTGTGTTGTTTCAGAATAGAAGGTTGTGGTTGCAACTAAATTACTTGGATTTGGATCCTGAAATTTCAAGAATGGTAAGATGTGTTTGCTTCTGATACTTGATCTAAGATGTGTTCAAATAAATATAAACAGCTTACCAGTCCAGGGCAAACAATGAGCCTCCAACTGTTTAACAAAGCCGCCATTTCTCCCAAGGACATTGGTCTTACACCTTTAACCTGTTCATTTTTATACAAAAAGAGAAGTTGCATTAAATATTTCAAACCACTTGCTGAAGTTAAAAGATTAGCTTCCTAAGGAAGCATATAAAGGGAAATATACGAACCACTTCCTGAAGTTTCAAAGGAGGTGTAGCCAGTGACCTCCATTGGGGGAAAAACTCCTCTGCAGTTATTGGTATCGGCTGAAAAAACTTATTCAAGACTGCAGGAAGGCGAAGCTTATTATCAACCTGTGTGAGATCAAAAGTCAAAGTCAATACTGCTGATGTGAATACATTGTAGAAGTATAGGATCCTAAAATAAAGCATCAGGATATACCAACGTGGCTCCAGACTTGTAGGAGAAGTCAAGAACTGCAACATCCCTACTTGGACGAAGATTAACCACTTCGAGGGGGCATTGAACCTAAGAAACAAATAGAAAGAAAAAAAAACAATAAATAAAATAAAATTTGGTGAGATTTAACTAAAAACTCTACACGACACCTGTGCTCGTGGAGGAATAACTTTCGGTACTGATGAGAGCTCCAACTTGAGATGGGATGGAGGCAGAATCACGGCTTGAACAGAGTCAAGTGAAGCTGTAGTTTTGTTCCCCAAGAAGAGGACAAGGCGTCCTTGATGAGCTCGCCACTCTGCTTTGATACCAATCTGAATAAGAAGATTTAGTCAGATAAAAACAAATTATGCAACATATACTGCTTGAGTATTTATTTAGATTTTAAAGAAGAGTACCTGGACATAAGGATCCTCGTATAGAACTCCGCTATCTTTAAGACATAAGGCATGAAATCTTTCTGCAATATCTCCAATTGGCTGCATATTTTATAAGGCGGGGTTAACTTATGACTCATGATACTCAAAACCAAGGAGGGAGAAAGTAGTACCTTGACACTATTTTCCTGCTCTCCAACAGGTGCAAGAGCTAATGCATCCCCTTCACTTAGGCCTCCAATTCCAGAAACACCAGGAGGTCCTTCTATAGCCAGAAGATCTCCAAGGATATCAGCTTCAGGAGCATGAGCATGAGCTGGAGGTTGAGATTGTGGCTCAACTTCACCCACACTCCCGTTGGGTTGACTCACTTCTTGGTCCACAGAGTTATTTTCCTGGAGATAAACTCAAAATACATATCAACATGTGATCACATAAAAGAAATCATAAAAGGCGACAGTTTCCCTTACCACGTTGCTAGTGCTAGGGATCTTGACCATGCCGAGTTGGCTCACTTGAGGAGCTTCATTTACAGGCCGCTGGTCTGTCACCACCAGAGCATTAGAGGCCTGCTGTTGAGCCCGCAACTTGATAGCACTTAGCTCTGCGGTATCGGCTTCAGTGTCTTCGGCTTTTTTAATCAATGAAGACTTCAAAAAGGTTATCAAAGTCAGCATAGTAAGAGTGAGTGTGTTGACTGTGTTCAAATTACTCCATCCAAACCCCTAAATATACCTCACGCTCTGGGAACTTAGGCATTTCTGCTAATATATCCATCAGCGCTGCACCTTTCCTACTCAAAGCAAAATACTCGACGGCTCTTTGTTGTATCTCAGCATCAATGCAGGTTTCATATCTGAAAACATCGATTTGCGCATAATATTATTCATTATGCATAATAGTATTAAGCAACATGTGCATGTCCAAAAAACACATCAAACATGAAACTAACTTGCTAAATATTGCCCAAATCTGATTCTGCAATTCTGGATCTGGTGGTTGTGAGTGCATCAAAATCTTTGCATACGCTGAGAGAAGAATGGAAATCGTAGGTGTCCTGAAGAAATAAAGACTCTTAGATTATGAAGCAAATAATAATCACAATAGGCATCGCGCAAAGGTTTACTCACGAGACAGTCGGAAGCTTCTCATGTATAATGCTAAAAATTTCTTTAGGACTACAACCAGGTCGCCTGGCTAAAAGATGGCTGTATTCTCCAAGCAGATACGCACTAACCTATCCAATGTATAAAGTTGTTATAAAAACTTAAATACAAATTCTGAAATTACTGCACTTATTTTGAATTGTTTGCATAGGAATATAAGATATAATTTAAATACCTTCATCATTGTCTCGTGTATTGCAGGCTTATCAAGATACTCCTTAGCTTTCAGAGCTGCATAAGGCTAATGAATAGTGTACAAGGATGGTGAGTGAGTGAGTGGGTAAGAGAGTGCTGCTTCAACAAGGAGCCACAATTACAATGAATATAGCAACTTTATCAAGTCTAACCTGAAGGTCCTCGTTGTTGGTTACAAATTGCACAACACGAAACCAAATGTCATCACTGACGAAGTCTCCTGCCTTGTCAATTAGCTGGAGAATAACATCCACATACCTGAAATAGAAGTGAAAAAGAAATAGATAGAAAAGGTGCTCAGGAAATAAATTTTGGGACAGCAATCACATGTGTAGTTTTGTTAAATAAAAACAGCATACCATGATAAATCAGGAGCAAATTTCTCTGCAAGAATAGCAGCCTTAAGTGCCAACTCTTCACGCATTGTGAAGTCCGCTGTTCCAAGATACTGAAATTAGAAATGTATTAGTGGCATCATAAACTCGCTTTCACAAAAATTTGAAAAACTTTGTTAGATCAGGCTATATGGAAAAAGTCAGCTAAAATAAAGTATGGAGAGTTCATATTTAGCAATTGTTTTACCTGCAATAGTTCTTCAACGATGTCTTTAGCATTTGAAACATCGCACATACCATAAAGAAGATCCAGTGCGCGTCTCCGAATGCTGTATTCAAGAAATAAAGTAAAAAAGAAACGTAGATACAAAAGTTCTAAGTCTTATACAACAAAAGGTGCTCTTGTTAACACAATGAACATAAATTTTAAAAAAACAACACAATGATGAATCAACCAAGAGCACGTAAGTCTCACCTGATGTCAGGATCCTTCAGCGAGGTGATAATTTGAGTTTGATGTCCCTTAATAATTTCCTGAACATCTGTAACCATCAGCATTCGAGTCATATTCTCCTGCACGAACCATGTTGACCAAATAACACTATCAGCAATTTAAATCACTGGACTCACAAGAAGAATAATAAAGAAGGCTGATTAATATATTTCATCACTTTCAACTACTTACCAGACCAAGATAACGGATATTTGGCTCACGAACAGCAATAAATTTCCCCAATAACGCTACACATTGAGACATCATCTCTTTTTCAGCATCAAGATGCATTACCTGTTATATGATGGTTGGAGAGAAAATAAGACCCAGTTTAATATAATGCAATTTTTTCTTATAGGAATGATATTGGGATACACACTTACAAGAGCAAGAGCTTCAAATAAGACAGCATGAGATGCATTGTTCTTATTAACATTTTTTACGACATCTGTTCCCATGAGTATTCGCTGTAGAACCTCAAACAATGCTCTTCTTGCATTAGGATCTTCAACAGTTGGGAAATATTGTAGAGCTCTCATTGTTTTGACCTGCATATAAATTACGGTTATAAAGTTGTTGCGCAGAGATATGACTAAGTAATACTTGCTAAAGTTTAAGAAAAAGTGGACAAACCTGAAGCCAAGGAGAAGGAATACCATAATAAGTGTATTCTTGAGGAACATCTTGATTCCTAGCAAGTCTTTCCAAAACTTTAACACACTTTGGAAGACAACTCCAGTATGCGTCATGGTTATTGGATACTAAAGCAACAAACAGGCTCATAGAGGATGTCAAAACACCAAGGTTTCGTTCATCTAATAATTGTGCCATCCGATCAGACCTGAAAATTTGTTAAAAGGCTAAACACTAAAAAGAGAAAACTACAGAAAAGAAAAATGGGAGTATAACTTTATAATATACACAAGCTTACCAGGTGTCTACATTAATAATATCAGGATTTTTCCTAAATAGCCGAAGGAGACAAAGTGCAGCCTTCTTTCTCACCAGTGGTCTGCAACTACTTGAGATCTGAGGTAAAACAAGAGATGATCATCATTTTCATTTAAGATACTAAAATCTACAAGTGCATCAGACTTACAAGTAGCTTTTGAACATCAGGTGCTAGTGATTCAGCAAATTCTCTGCCACCGATATTACCTACCTGTAAGATATGTAGAAAGTTTATGAATTTATACTAGAAGGCAAACTACTTACATAACAAGAAATGGAGATATTACAAAATCAGAAATATACTCCTATATCCATACCAATGTCAATGCCAGGCACTGAAAAGTTTCATTGCGGCCAATAATATCATTGCGAACTGCATTAATTGCTAATCTTAGAAAGTCATGATTCTCATTAAGCAAGCATGACGTTACTAGATATCCAACCTGCAGAAATCACATCATAACATAATCAAAAGCCAGTGGAGATCAACACAACTTACATCACATCACATGAATCAATACTAAGAAAGAAATATGTACTATGTACCTGCTTTTCCGAATATTTCGGTGCAGATATCAAGGAAACTGCTTCCATATGACCAAAGTCCACATCATACCCTAGCATAAATATGTAAAGCATTTTCCAAACATATTTCTTCTTTTCATATGGTGTCAACCCCTGTTAAAAAAACAAAAGAAGATATCATTAACCAAGTTTCAATTTGAGAGCATTACGATATGACCTTCCTAGTTGCTAGCAGCCTCAACCATTGATCTTGTTTGCATAGCTACAATGACTAGTCACTACACTCAGTTCACCCAAAAACCATTCAGGTTTCATGCTATTACATAAACCCATTGCTCAAAATTTACATGCTACCACATAATATGTTGGAACATGACATGCAACTTGCAAACTTTGTCAATTATGCTAAATCCTAACCACAAGGATTATCACCTGGATGTCTTATAACATGGTTTTCAATGATGAACATAAACTAGAAGTTTTACCTTCCTAATTAAGGCAGACTTCTTTGATATTCCAATCTTGGACAAAATAAATCATGCCGATAAGGTACTAGTTATACACAGACTTGGGAAGGTCCAAACGTATACAGTATACAGAGTAGTTATATCCACTAAAGGAAAACAGAACGGGAACCTCGTACTAAAGATCTGGATGGAAACTTTGGCATGACATTTGAGGTGGCTAATTCCTAGGATTGTCAAAAGCAGAATTTCTGCCATACCCTATCCTTCCCTATTCTTTTATATAAAGGCAGTAGAGAGACACTGCAGAAATTCATTTTGGCTAATATTACACATAATTGGGACCAGAATTTTGCACATTGCTCGCAACTATCACAAACTTTTTCCGAGTTAGGAATTAGGACCTCATCTGTATGGGCAATGACATCTACAATCTTAACTCCAGGTCAACTTTGTTGATTAATACTGAACCCATTAACTCCCTCTATGCTACTATTCATTTTATTTTGGCCAATACCATACCTCCTCTTAAGGTGGCAAACAGATGCAGGAAAACTGGAAGGAAACTTTGTTCCATTTCTTTTAAAAGTTTCAACAGTAATCACGTCAAACGCCAGCCCTTTCTTGTATCACTTTCTCTTACTTATTCTTAATTTACATTATACACTTTCGCGAAAAACAAAAACAACAACTTGTTACTGCATATTTAGCAGCCATATAATAGGTTAGATGCAATCACCACCAAGGTGGCCTGATCAGGCACTCTGATGTCCTCACAAGAGGTCTGAGGTTCAAACCTCACTAAGTACACATCTTGGGGGTGGCGAGGGAAAGGGCGGCAACGGTCATGGGGATAACCCGGTAAGGCCGCATACATCAGAGTCAAAGACTTGCCCTCCCCGGGTAACCTGAACGCAGAAAACCTCATGTTCTGCCCACATATTTGGTTAGATGCAAGCCCACATATTTAATGACAAAGAAGCCATGATTCTACTCTAACACCAGTGAAATTGATAATCTACTGTTATTGCACTTCTCATCACTAAATAGAGTTAAAACTAAACTATTGAAAACTAGATACTGATGAATTGATGATGACACTCTTATGATCTGGTCCATTAAATCTAGGCTTTCCAATGCTCTTGATAACGATAAGGTTATATATAAGTGAGGAGGATAAATTTTAACAGATTAATAGGGACAATGAGGTGTAAAATTGCCAATGTAATACAAGATTGCAGGAAACAAATTCAATCAGGATTCAATTTAATATTATATGGCGAAAGTGAGGGGTATAATTATTGATTCTTGACAACACGAGATATATGTGAACATAAAATGTGTGAATGATCTGAAAGAATGTCGACAATTCCCAAACCGTTCCACCTTCTCAATCAACCATGTTTCTTCAATTCCCAAACGATTCCACCTACAAACCAAACTTCATAACACCAAATATAGCACCCCAATTATTCGTAACAACCGGTTCTACTTCTACACCTCCCAAGGCGTAATCAACACATTAACATTTCTCTTCGTTTGTTACGGTCTCTATTCATCTAAGAAAAACGCAGTCAATATAACTAAATCATATCAAGCCGAAAGAAAAAACTAGATAACTCTAATCACCTAACAAGCTTCCTAATTTTAAACAGACACCATATAATCTACAAGCTTAAGCATTCTCTTATATTCGGCATCCAAAAATGCACCTAATTAACCTAACTTACATAATTCGCTTCATTTAAACTTTAACTTAATTATATACTGTGATAATTAAGCAATTGAAGAAAATTATATATACTGTAATAAAAATTTGAGGTACATACTTTTTCATTTTTGAATTTAGTACGGATATTTCCGAGCTCTTTATCAACACGAACACGTTCCTGTTCTTTATTTTGACAATTACGGATTTCGGATATGAATACTGATAAGCCTCTCATCCCGGATAACGCCATCAGATCCGACCCGATCCGAATTCACTTGGTCAATGCCAATTCAAATTTTTATATTTATAGATTCATCAGAAGGAGGAGGAGGAATATACTGTCTGTGTGTTTTGTGATCTAGAGAGAGGAGAGAATAGTCGTTAGTCAGTCAGCCTGGTACAGGTGGACCTCCCCGTTTACCTGTTCCTTTGAAAATTTTATTTTATAAAAAAATGGTTGTTTATAAAAAGAAATTCATTATTTGCAACTAATCTTTTGGTTACGAGTCTTAAAATAGACTACTTAACCATATGTTTAAGAAGAAAAAGAGTGGTTTTCAATGATGAACATAAACTAGAAGTTTTACCTTCCTAATTAAGGCAGACTTCTTTGATATTCCAATCTTGGACAAAATAAATCATGCCGATAAGGTACTAGTTATACACAGACTTGGGAAGGTCCAAACGTATACAGTATACAGAGTAGTTATATCCACTAAAGGAAAACAGAACGGGAACCTCGTACTAAAGATCTGGATGGAAACTTTGGCATGACATTTGAGGTGGCTAATTCCTAGGATTGTCAAAAGCAGAATTTCTGCCATACCCTATCCTTCCCTATTCTTTTATATAAAGGCAGTAGAGAGACACTGCAGAAATTCATTTTGGCTAATATTACACATAATTGGGACCAGAATTTTGCACATTGCTCGCAACTATCACAAACTTTTTCCGAGTTAGGAATTAGGACCTCATCTGTATGGGCAATGACATCTACAATCTTAACTCCAGGTCAACTTTGTTGATTAATACTGAACCCATTAACTCCCTCTATGCTACTATTCATTTTATTTTGGCCAATACCATACCTCCTCTTAAGGTGGCAAACAGATGCAGGAAAACTGGAAGGAAACTTTGTTCCATTTCTTTTAAAAGTTTCAACAGTAATCACGTCAAACGCCAGCCCTTTCTTGTATCACTTTCTCTTACTTATTCTTAATTTACATTATACACTTTCGCGAAAAACAAAAACAACAACTTGTTACTGCATATTTAGCAGCCATATAATAGGTTAGATGCAATCACCACCAAGGTGGCCTGATCAGGCACTCTGATGTCCTCACAAGAGGTCTGAGGTTCAAACCTCACTAAGTACACATCTTGGGGGTGGCGAGGGAAAGGGCGGCAACGGTCATGGGGATAACCCGGTAAGGCCGCATACATCAGAGTCAAAGACTTGCCCTCCCCGGGTAACCTGAACGCAGAAAACCTCATGTTCTGCCCACATATTTGGTTAGATGCAAGCCCACATATTTAATGACAAAGAAGCCATGATTCTACTCTAACACCAGTGAAATTGATAATCTACTGTTATTGCACTTCTCATCACTAAATAGAGTTAAAACTAAACTATTGAAAACTAGATACTGATGAATTGATGATGACACTCTTATGATCTGGTCCATTAAATCTAGGCTTTCCAATGCTCTTGATAACGATAAGGTTATATATAAGTGAGGAGGATAAATTTTAACAGATTAATAGGGACAATGAGGTGTAAAATTGCCAATGTAATACAAGATTGCACGAAACAAATTCAATCAGGATTCAATTTAATATTATATGGCGAAAGTGAGGGGTATAATTATTGATTCTTGACAACACGAGATATATGTGAACATAAAATGTGTGAATGATCTGAAAGAATGTCGACAATTCCCAAACCGTTCCACCTTCTCAATCAACCATGTTTCTTCAATTCCCAAACGATTCCACCTACAAACCAAACTTCATAACACCAAATATAGCACCCCAATTATTCGTAACAACCGGTTCTACTTCTACACCTCCCAAGGCGTAATCAACACATTAACATTTCTCTTCGTTTGTTACGGTCTCTATTCATCTAAGAAAAACGCGGCCAATATAACTAAATCATATCAAGCCGAAAGAAAACACTAGATAACTCTAATCACCTAACAAGCTTCCTAATTTTAAACAGACACCATATAATCTACAAGCTTAAGCATTCTCTTATATTCGGCATCCAAAAATGCACCTAATTAACCTAACTTACATAATTCGCTTCATTTAAACTTTAACTTAATTATATACTGTGATAATTAAGCAATTGAAGAAAATTATATATACTGTAATAAAAATTTGAGGTACATACTTTTTCATTTTTGAATTTAGTACGGATATTTCCGAGCTCTTTATCAACACGAACACGTTCCTGTTCTTTATTTTGACAATTACGGATTTCGGATATGAATACTGATAAGCCTCTCATCCCGGATAACGCCATCAGATCCGACCCGATCCGAATTCACTTGGTCAATGCCAATTCAAATTTTTATATTTATAGATTCATCAGAAGGAGGAGGAGGAATATACTGTCTGTGTGTTTTGTGATCTAGAGAGAGGAGAGAATAGTCGTTAGTCAGTCAGCCTGGTACAGAAAATTTTATTTTATAAAAAAATGGTTGTTTATAAAAAGAAATTCATTATTTGCAACTAATCTTTTGGTTACGAGTCTTAAAATAGACTACTTAACCATATGTTTAAGAAGAAAAAGAGTGGTGAGCATCGGTCCAGGACCGGACCAGACCAACAAGATCGAGGACCGGATCGAATGTGGTCGGTTCGGTCCGGTCCGGTCCAGTCTCGGTCGGTTCGTCGGTCGGTCCAGTCCAACAAGGCCAAATAATCGGTTTGTGGTCCGGACAGGACCGAGGACCGAATTAGCAAAAAATCCAAGACCGGGGACCGGACCGAATGTGGTCAGTTCGGTCCGGTCTCGGTCGGTCCGTTCGGATCATTTACTCAGCCTTAGTTGTTATATTACCCTTATTATTGTTTCCGGTGAGTCCTATTTTTATGGGGACACTTGGCAGCCTTCTAAGCCGTTCGATCTCTCAACTTTTAATTCTTACCGCTTTAATTCAACTTTGAATATTAACCGTAGATGTAATCCCATGTCATATGAATCGTTGGATTAAAAAAAACTGCTCCCAACTGCTTATTTGAAAGTTTAGTGGCATGCTGAAAAATAAATTTAAATTTGGCGCCCATGTAAAAGGTTAGTAACTGCAACTTTTAGTTCAAATTTGAGCGGGTGTAGTTATTTTTCAAATTTATAATTGACGGTTTGTTTCTTTGTTATAAATACATCCCTTAGTCATCAATCCAAATACTAATTCCTAAATATTTTAGTTTTCCCATGTCTAAGTTTCTCTTATCCAATGGCAAGCAATAAGTCTTTTGGTTCGTCTTACATGGTGGTTGATTGTGTACGTGTTTTCGAGCAATGTTATTTATTTGTTTCGTTTCTTACTCCAGCTTAATTGTTTCTATTGTTTTAATATGTATTTTGTTTCTTTTCAGGATTCATATTTGAGTTATTACAGTGTTTCCAAACCTGACGTTAATGCTGGCAAACATGATGAGTTTATGGTTCATAAGAAAGATCATAATGTAATTGATGTTGCCACAATTGATGATATAATATTATTTCCCATGATGATTTTATTAATTTTTTATATCTTAAATTTATTTGCAGGCTGGTGTTTTTAAGGATGTTGATACTGTTGTTGCCGATGTATCAAAAGCTTTGATTTTGTTGAATGGTGGTAATTAAGGGTTGCAGTAGGGTCGGGTTGACCTGACTTGAACCCGATAAGGTCTTACCGGATCAGGTTAATCTGGTTAAAAAAACTAGTCGGGTTTGTTTCACCCGAACCCGATAACCCGATATTGTTATCGGGTCAGTTTAGGGTTGAACTATTTTTCTTATCGGGTTATCGGGTCAACCCGATAAGACCCGGCAAATGCTATTTATTTCTTTATTAAATAAAACCATGTAAACCATTACGGATCAATAAATCTATTTTAAGATAATTGATCCATAACTAAGGCAACATAGTAGCATGTTAGTCCATAAAGTGAGACATGATAACCAATCCTTGGCACCAAGGGCGGAACTATGTAGGGGCAGGGGAGGGTCCCGGCCCCCCCAAAAGTTGCGACACCTAGGGTAAATATTATAGGTTTTAAGGGTAATTTAGTTGAGGTTACAAACAAATCTCCGATTTGGCCACCCCAATATAAATTCGCGCCCCCCCCCCCCCCCCCCCCCCCCCAAAAAAAAAGAAAATGTTCAAGTTCCGCCACTGCTTGGCACCCTGATTACAGGTATTATGTTGCATGTAATGTTATATTTTTTTAGTTTTTGGCTTCATTTGGTTTTTTGACTGCCTTTCAGTTATTGTACGTATACTTTTTCAATCATACGATTGTAGTCACATAACTATAACCAACGTGGTTAATCCTTTTTGTTGATTTATACAAGTCTGCAAGAAGTCCGCTTAATCTTGTATCCAAATAATACTGATTCCATGCATTTAGATTGTTGCAATAGGTCTTATCGTCCTTTACATTTGCAGTATAACAAATTCTTAAACTTGAACAAAACACATCTAAAATGACTTTTATAAGAGGAACACACCGACTGAACACGTGAGATTGTGTTTGAAAACTAAATAAGCCGTCTATCTATGGTTTATTTATAAAGAGTTGGATTTATCTTATAACCTGACAACCCGAACCACCCGACCCGACTTAACCTTTAACAATTCACAAATTTCATCTACGTAATCTATACTTATGATATATATGATAATCATTTTCACGGGGAAATTTTTTGCTTCATTTCATTCCAACTATGTAAAGTAACTTACATAGCAAACTAAACGTGCTCACGCAACAACCAATACCAAATATATCTATGTTTACATAATGTAAACCTCCTAATATGTCAAGTCTATGTTTCGAAAATCATTTTACCAAGTATACTATCAATCTAACATACTATTTCCAACATTATACCAAAACAAGCATTATACGTTTACGGTTATTCCAAAAACCCTAATTTCAAGTTGAAACAAGTTTAAAAGTGTTCAAGGCTTATGTACAAGTTATCTTAGCTAACTTTGAATATTTTTCCCTTCCTAAACCCTAGTACAACCTTTTAAAGCTCAATGTATAAGTCATTTGAGCATAGAATCTAAATTAGGTCATTTAACCTCCTAAATCGTGTTTAAACCTTACCACAACTTTAGCACAAAGTACAAACCCATAATGTATGATTCCTAAACCCTAAACCTAATCACTAAATCATGTTAAACCTTAATCTAGAACCCTAATCCTATGTTTAAACCCTAATTCGACCTAAACTAGTCTTAAACCTAGTTTAACCTAAAACTAACCTAAGCTAACACCCTAACACCTGAAGCTCCTCTATGACTAACCAACTACTACCCTAAGCAGCCTAGCAACCTCCTCCATCATTCCTACAAGCACCTTGATCACCAACTTGGCCTCCAAGATATAATATACCCCTCGTTACCCCTATAACTTTCACCATGGTGTTCCACCTTGCTCCATAGCTCTTCCTAGTCACCCTATAGCTGCCATGAATCACCACCCATATTACCCTTGGCCACCACACCTAGAAAACTTGGGCTCCAAGTTGGTTCATGCCTATATATAGCCGAGCAAACAGACATTCTTCATTTACCTCAAGAACTTTTCTCCACTCTACAACAATGGTGTAACTTGGTACTAGCAGAAGTATATGATCCCTAAGAAGTCCCTTGAAGCCAAAGAACCAAGAATAAAAAGCCTTGAAGCTTGTTTAATCTATTGGAACAAAAAGTGTAAATCATTAGTTAGGGACTTCTATTTATCTTTTGTAATAGAATAGGGTATGTTGTGTAAGTTGTGTCCTGCGACAGCAAGTTACTATCGCAGAACTTGTGTATCTGCAATGGCATGCTTAGCTAGCATTGGTACAAAAAGTTGTATTCATCACACATGGTCGATTTTGAACTGTCACACTGTAACATATTTACGTGACTAAATGTAGGAGAATAAAATAAACAGCCACACTCGATCCGACTTGTGTAACCATTTCGGAAGATATATTTTTTGGGTAAAAGGTCAAAAGACCCGGTAAATATATTACTCCAAAAAACGTTTAAGTACAAAGGATATTGGTGAGTCCCATATCTCAGCCCATTACATAGGCAAAAGCACACATAACAAGATACTACCTATTTTCCAAAAGGAAAACAAACCACTACGCAAATGATAACAAAAACAATGACAAAATAAATTACTTCCTAAAACCTTGAAGCTTAGTGCCGTACATGGCATTAAAAGCATCCAAATTCCCTGGAAGATTAGAAATCTGCTGCGCATAGTCATCGTAATCGTATCCATCATAGTCATACTCACGCTCGTAACCCCCACCAAATAGATTAGCGGACTCATCAAACGTGTTAACCACCACCTCATCATCACTATCAATTTCGGAAGATATATGTCGCACATTTGTGTATTTATGTGACTAGAGGGTAACTGGTAAATATTTTTTGATTATTTAGTCACTTTTAATTCGGAATGTGTGACAAATACAAATCAGCTTTAAACATTAGTCACACTATAGATATACATATGTGACAAATATATGTCACACAATTGAAGAGTGTGACCAAAATAGATATATGGTCACATGAAGTAATTGTGTATGTGGCTAAATTATATAGTCAAGTTTGTCACACATTATTTAAACGTGACTGCTATTCTTTATTGAATATTTAGCCACATATGAATTTGAAATGTGTGACAACTGAAAAGTAAGTTTGAAGCGTTAGTCATGATATGCATTTAAAAGTGACAAATATATGTCACACACTTGAACAGTGTGACCAAATGTCATATATGGTCACACTAAACCATAGACATACATGATTAAGTGTAACAAAAATTCGATACATATGGTCACGTAAGTTAATATGTGTGTCTAAAGTTTAGTGTGTGTTTGCTTGCTAAATCCTAATGTGTATAGACACATTTAATTGAAGCACGATCATGTGACTATAGGATTTACAATAGTCTATGTTTATTGCCACATTATAAGGGTATTATATGTGACCAATACATTCAAAATAGTCACATTGTGAAATATTTATGTGACTATTATTTATAGCAAAATGTGAAATCCGTTATCATTAACCTTGATATTAGTCACATTGAGTGTTTGTGTGACTAAATTCAAGATGTTATATATGGTCACATGAAGTATTTATTTAAGTGTCTAAATCATAGAGTCATATTTTGTCGCACATTATTTAAGTGTAGTCACAATTCGATACATATGTTATGGCTTGTGTTTTCTTTGTTTTTAGACTAACAAAGCTGTTTAGATTGGAATTTGGGTGAATGCTAGTAACTCAGAACTTAATGCTGCTTGGCATAACTTAATGCTGCTAGGCATAAATTAATGTTTCTAGGCATAAATCAAGTTTATTGAATAGATGAAAGATAGTGTTTGTCACACAGAAACCGCTAACAACATAGCACATGCCCTCTTGAAGTGCTTCATCATATTTGTGCAAATCACTCTTCCTAATGATGCATTGGATGCGGTTTGCCTAGTGGAAACTGAGTATTGCAAAAACATAATACTATATACATTGAGATAAAAATAAAATGCCACAAAAATTAAACGATTCATATTTAGTTCATTACTTGCATTAAATAAAAAAAAAAGATAAACATAACAATAGAAATAACAAAACAATCTAAAGGCTAAACTTACAATCCTTCTCTTGATCATAAACAAGATGAAGATTGTTTTCGAGTTATATATATGGAAACCGATTAATTGAAGTTTTGGTGGTTACAACTGTAGAAACCCCAACAGCATTAAGGTAGGGTTTGGGACGTTTTAGGGATGTTAGCATTAAAAATATGTATTATGAAGTGATGGTCATTCTCATATTGTAACTTTGTGTCGTTTGTTAAGATTAGTAATAGTTTAGTCATTGGGCCTTGGACTTGGCAAGCTAATATGTTATATGCTATGTTTCATAAGCCTAGTTATCCAATCATGTAACCAAGTCCAAGCCCAAGCCCATAGAAAGCCCATAGGGCATCTCATGTTATGAACTATTTAAACACCTCAAAGGCTCATTTGAGGTGTGTGCTTGTGTGTGTATTTGAGTGTGTGTTCTTTGAATAAAAGCTCTCACATTTCATCTCTCTATCTCTAAATTCGAAATACATATCTATACATAACAAGTCACCATCTTTCCATCTCTACTTCTTATAAGCTTCTATTGGTGTGATAAAGTTGTGATATTTAAGGTCCTACAAGTGGTATCAATCGCCTAACAATGATTTAGGAGGGTTAAGAGGTTGTTTGGTTCGTATTTTTAAAGCTTTCTACACGTTTTTTTCTTTAAAAAGTTCATTACTTTTCTTGTTTTTCTTGGTTTTTAACACTTTTTTGATTACAAACTAGTGTTATAAACCTTATCTAACAAGAAAGTATCAATCTTTTTGAAGATTTTAGCTTAAAAAATTCGGATCTTGTTTTTGTACTTGTTTTCGAGATCTTCAATAGTTTCATAAAAATCATCAAGTTTGCAACTTTCTACAAGTTTTGGTGTTTTTAAGCTTAGAAGTACAAAAATCTTGGATTGCAAAAGTCGTTTGGGTGTGCTTTTAGCTTATACAAAAAACTGTCCTAATTTCGAAATCACACTTTGACAAGTTTTCGAGAACACAAGAAAAGGCTCCGTTCGTGCTCACCGTTGGATACTCGGTATTTTATCTCTTGTATAAGAAAGAAATTACTTCGACTTTCGGGCTAAGTTTCGAAATTGTATAATTTCAAAATTTGTGTGATTGGGTTTTCGAAAAATCAACAATTTTCGAGAACATTGCAAGGTTTTCGAAAACTGCAAAATTTTCGAAATCACAGTTTTTTCGAAAAATTCCAAAATTTTCGAGAACTTGAAAATTTTCGAGAACTTGGAAAATTTTCGAGAACTTGGACAACTTATCGAGAACTTGGAAAATTTTCGAGAACTTGGACAACTTATCGAGAACTTGAAAATTTTCGAGAACTTGGACAAAATTTCGAGAACACAAAGTTTCGCAAACCTCAATCTCGATAACAAAGTTTCGCAATCTATCAAATTTTCGAGAACACAGAATTTCGCAATCCAGAAGTTTCGCAATCAGAAGTTTCGAAATCCCAAAGTTTCGAGAACACAACAAAGTTTCGAGAATTTTGACAAAAGTGAGGTTTTTGACGACCAAACTTCAAACGGCCATAACTTTTGAACCGTAACTCCGTTTTCGACGAATTAGCTGTCAAAACGACCGTCAGACAGAGGAGAACGACATGCTAAATGATTTATCGATTTAGGCGAAGTTTCGAGGCCTAAAAACGCTCTGAGAAGAAGTTATTGAGGTTTTAAGGTTTTCAGTCAAAATTTTCACCATAAAAACTTGCATCAACTCACTCTAAACTCTACTCCTATTTCGTTGGAACGATCCAAGAATCAACTTTATCCATCTACACTTCATCAATGGCAACGCAGCAAGACATTCATGCAGCCGGTGCCGAAAACCGACCTCCCATGCTGTCAAAGGGTGGATACTCACAGTGGGCTAGTCGTATGATGCGTTATCTTAAGAGCAAAACAAATGGAAGTCTTCTCATCAAATCCATTGTGGATGGACCCTTCAAGCCATCACAAGTACTAGACCCTGGTGATCCAAATGGTACCCCCCCAGTACAACCATACTACAGAGAACAGAATGAGACTGAATACACTGTGGAAGACAGAAAACAGATTGAAGCTGATGATCAGGCATTTCATTACGTCGTTCTTGGTTTACCTGAAACCATTTATGCTACTGTTGACAGTGAAGTAAGTGCTCATGCAGTCTGGGAAAGAGTCAAGAGGTTAATGTATGGGACAGACATCGGGAAACAGGAAATGGAAACACAACTGCTTAAGGAACTTCGCAAGTTTACTTCAATTCCTGGTGAATCCATAGAGACGTACTACCACAGATTCTGTAAGATCATGAATGATTTATCAAGACACAACCTCAGTCAGACAAATATTGCTAACAACACCATTTTTCTGAATGAGTTACAACCAGAATGGGGAAGATATGTCACTATTGTTTATCAGACAAAGAATTTGCATGAAGTTACTTATGATCAAGTGTATGACTTCTTGAAGCAAAATCAAGATGAAGCTAATGAAGTAAGAGCTGAATTACTAGCTAAAAAGCATGATCCTCTAGCATTAATTGCTGATACACCAACACCTATACCAGTGAACACACAACAACAACCATCATCATCTTCCACTCACAACTACATGCAACCATCCTACATTCAACAACCAACACCGGTCTACCAACAACAATTCTACCCACAGCAACAACAACATCTTATTCCACCACAGCAATACCCACAATTTCAAGAACCAGAATTCACTGAAAATGATGAAGCTACTGCAGCATTGACTCAAGCGTTTGCTTTTCTGACAAAAGCTTTCCAAGGACGCTATTCTACACCAACAAACAACAACCAAAGGATTTCATCAAATACTCGCAACAGGCAGATCGCTCAGCCGAGTTTCAATATGGGCAATGGAGGCCACATGGTTGGAGTTTATGGGAATCAACAAGGATATGCTATTGGAATTAACATGGGTAATCAGAATATGCAAAATGCAGGTCAGTATGCAGGGAATCAGTATGGTCAGTATGCAGGGAATCAGATGGGTCAGCATGTTGGAAATCAGAGGGGTCAGAATGTTGGTAATCAGGCAATGGGTAATCAGAATAGGAATGTGGCAGCTCCAGTTGTTGGGAATTATGGAAATGTGAATCAGGGTAATCCGGTAAAGTGTTTCAACTGCCAAGGAGTAGGTCATATGGCAAGGAACTGTCCTACTAAGCCGAAAAAGAAAGATCTAGAGTATTTGCAGAAAGCAGTTCTGTTGGCACAAAAAGAGAAGGCAGGGTTTCAGTTGAATGCAAAGGAACATGATTTTATGGCTCTTATGGATGAAATGGAAGACAGAGAGGATATCGATGCGAACTGCATATTCATGGCGAATCTTCAGGAAGCTAAGTATGACACGGATTTTGACACACTTCCTGTTTATGACACCAGTGCACCATCTGAGGTATCAAATTTCAACACATGTCATAATAATGATATATTTGATATGTCTCCTCATGAGGAACAGCATTCTGAGAAGCAAGCACCCACTTATGATACATACCTGGACACGCCAAGAAGTAGCAATACTTCTTCAGCAACTCCAGATGTGAATCATAATGGAGGCTTCGTTTCACAGCATGCTGAGAATGATGAGAAAACACGTGCTTTATTTGAATCATTATTAAATAATTTTGGTATTGAAATCGAGAAAGTAAAAAAGGTCAATCGCGATGTTAAGGCCGCGAATGAGAAATTGACCACTGAGCTTGAGAGATACAAGGAAAATGCAAAAAGTTTTCAAATTCACAAAGATCGCGAGTCTGAATTTGAAATTGGTTATAAGAAGTTACTTGTTAAAGATAGGGAATGGAAAAACAAGTTTGCTAATCTTGAAATAAGTTCAACAAAAACCATCAACTCTTTAAATCAAGAAATTTCTGAGTTAACAAACCAACTTTCAAAACAAAAAACAGCTTATACCAATCTTGAAAAAGAAAGGGATGAGTTGAAAAAGGACTTCGCAAAGAAAGAAGATAAACTTTTGGAAGAAATCGTAGAGTCAGAACACATGATTGCTCATTTAGAAGAGTTAGTGGTTAAAAAGGGTCAGTCAAGTCAAACAATGCACATGATTGCTAATCAAACTAATCCGATTTACCACACAAAACATAAAATGGCTCTTGGTAACAAAACTCCTTGTAATCTCAAGAAAGCTTAGCAAGCTCAGAATTGTTTGTTTAATGGAAATGTTTTGTTGGCTAAGCATGATCCTCCCATTGTTCGTGATTCTGTGGAAACGATTGAATTGGCCGAAGAGAGCATTAATAAAATGAAACAAAAGAATCCTGATTTGAAACCGATTGATTACAACAAATTGAACAAACTTTCGGGAATTACTTTTGTTCCACAAAAAGAACCATCAGTGTTTTCCATAAAACGTCCATTCTCAAAAATGTTTTTGAAAAAGGTAGTTGCTTCCAAATCGATTTCAAACATGGAACAGATTTCTTCAAACAACACTTTTAACACAAGTGCTGCAAGAGGATATCTTGATGATCTTAAAACCAGAATTGGGCAACTTAAAACGACTTTAGAATCTAAAATGAGACTTAATGAGATCAACTGGAATTCCACGGTTCATTTATAGCTTAAAAAGATTCTTGAAAATGAATTTGCTCCTCAAATTAATAACATCCATGCTCGAGTAATTCATTTTGAACAAGCATTTTTGAAAGAAACAGCTGACTTCGTTACGGATCACAAGTCCCTGATAAAGAAGGCAAATGAATCTTTTGAGCAAATCAATGCTTTGGAAAACCTAAATGATTCTCTCTTCGAAGCTGTTATGACCACCGATATTATGTCCATCATTTTACAAACATATTCTGTTCAAGACGATGAACGACTGAGAGCTGAGACCTCCGACATTGTTTCAAAATATGAAAATGCTCTTATTAAACTTGAAAAAGAAAATATGTCATATTTTAAACAACTTGATCGAAAAAAGGAAGAATGCAAGTATGACAAATTGTCGTATGAGCGTGCCTTAAAGAAAATGAAAGAGCAAAATGATCTTTTGAGGGCTCAGCTTGACAGTCAAAAAGGGAAGGGTGAGGAAACTAAGTTTGCAAAACCATCGACTTCGGAGAAACCAAATGTTTCAAACACGGTTCAAAAACCAAAAATGTCAATTTCAAGGTTTGCTCCAAAAGTCGATGAGAAGAAGGATTTGACAAAACCAGTCACTCCAACACCCTCGCCCAAGATAAGTGAAAATGAAAAGATTGTTGATAAAGGAAAAGCGGTTGTCGAAACACCAAAAGTGATAGCACCTGGCCTTTTTAGGATTAGTCCCACTAGTGCGTTTGGCTCAACATCTAAGACAAATGATAAGTGCATAAAGGCTAATTCTAAAGAATCTAGGGATGGTAGAAAGGACAACAATATAAATCCTAATGTGTGTGCCTTACCTTCTACAGGATTAGAAAGCACCTCTAGGAGCAGCAGACTAAAGCCTAAGAGCAATACAAGGAACAATAGAGTCTTGCCTGTCTCTAAGAGTAGTAGCAAGAATAAAGTTGAAGAAGTAGAAGAACACCCTAGAAATTTATCGCTTTGTAATAAGAGACATGTTTCATCTGAATGTAATGCCGAAAGTACTGGTTCTAATGCATGTAATGACTCTGTTTGTTTGATATGCAAGAAATGTTTAATTAATGATGTTCATGATGAATGTGTTTCCAAGAATGTGAATGTTACGCCTGAACAGAAGAATGTTCCAAAAAGACCTAGTGCTAGATCCAGATCTATAGAAAGATTAGTTGCACGATTTAGGACTACCACTATTAGTCGAATGCCTAGGAACTATCTTAAGTTTTGTATGTGGATTCCGACGGGTAGAGAGTTCACTCTTAAGGAAGGAAAATTAGAAATAACTCAAGCTAAACAAGTAGCAACTGTCTATGAGTGTGATTCTGCTTTTACTCCTAACCCCATGGAACCAAATTCAACACGGTTTCAAAATACAAACTCTTCTGTTCTTGGCAGGTTATCGAAATATGTCTTTGGATCGTCGACTCGGGTTGCTCCAAGCACATGACCGGGAATTTAAAGCTGCTGATCAATTTTGTCTGGAAATTCATGGGAACTGTACGCTTTGGAAATGATCATGTAGCAGCTATCCTGGGTTTTGGAGATCTTCAGTTTGGGAATTTTTTGATCACTCGAGTTTACTACGTCGAAGGATTGGGACATAATTTGTTTTCAGTTGGGCAGTTTTGTGATGCAGATTTAGAAGTTGCTTTCAGGAGAAACACGGTTTTTATTAGAAATTTGGTTGGTGATGATCTCTTAACTGGTAATCGTGGTACAAACTTGTATGCTATCGACATCAACCAAATGGCTTCTACATCACCAATTTGTCTTATGACAAGGGCAACCGAAACTAAGTCCTGGCTGTGGCATAGACGTTTATCCCATCTCAATTTCGACACCATCAACAAGTTAGCCAAAGACAACATCGTCACTGGACTTCCTAAGTTCAAATACACCAAGGAACACCTATGTCCATCATGCGAACAAGGAAAAAGCAAAAGAGCATCATATAAACCTAAAACCGTACCTAGTTCGGAAGCAAGGTTACATTTGTTGCACATGGACTTATGTGGCCCAATGAGAGTTGAAAGCATTAATGGGAAGAAGTATATTCTTGTTATTGTTGATGATTATTCAAGATATACTTGGGTAAAGTTTTTGAGATCAAAAGACGAAGCACCAGGCATCATCATCACCTTTCTGAAGCATATTCAAGTTCTACTTCAAGCTCCAGTAAGGATTATAAGAACAGACAATGGCACAGAATTTACAAACCAGGAGTTAAGAACTTACCTCGAAGATGTTGGAATCACACATCAAACATCAGTTGTTAGAACTCCACAGCAGAATGGGGTAGTTGAAAGAAGAAACAGAACTCTTGTGGAAGCTGCTCGCACAATGCTCATTTTTTCTAGTGCACCTCTATTCTTATGGGTTGATGCTGTAGCCACTGCTTGTTTTACTCAAAACCGATCCCTAATCCATCCAAGATTCAATAAAACCCCATATGAGCTTGTGAATAACCGAAAACCTGACATCTCTTACCTTCACGTATTTGGCGCTTTGTGCTATCCGACGAATGATAGAGAAGATCTAGGAAAGTTAAAAGCTAAGGGTGATATTGGAATCTTCATTGGATATTCAGAAAACTCGAGGGCATTCAGGGTGTATAATAGACGAACAAAAAGGATTATGGAGACAATGAATGTGAAGTTTGACGAGATTTCACAGATGGCTTCTGAGAGATACGCTCTAGAACCCGCGCTTAATCCGATGGCTTCTAATCAAAACGGATTAGGACCGCACCAAACCAGCAGACTTCTGGACACATCAGTTCAGGACTCGTACCTCAAGGAGCTCAGTCAACAAACACGGATAAACCTTCAGAACAAGAACTGGAAAATTTCTTCGAGTTAATGTTTGATGAATATTATGGTGGACCTTCGACAAATGCATCTCAACAACATTCCGCTGCACCCGCTCAAAACCATCAACCACCACCACCACCACCACAGGATGCATCTACCACAATCGAAGCTGAAGCACCAACTACCTCAACATCATCTACATCTACTCAAGTAACTCCAGTACTTGAAACTGTTCTACCAAGCGTTGATGAGCAAAACCAAAACACAAATTTTCAAGAAGAACCAACAAATAATTCAAACGATGTTACGTTAGAAGAAGAAGAAGAAGTATTTGAAAACCCGTTTGCAACAGACTCTGCTGAATCTTCTTCAAGGTTACAAGAACCATCTAACACACATTCGTTACACCCAAGGTACCCTTCTACGTTTCAATGGACAAAAGACCATCCAATAGAACATATTATTGGTGAACCTTCAAAGCCAGTTCAGACAAGGAGACAACTTGCCACTGATCTCGAATTGTGCATCTACGTTTGCTCAATCAGCCTCAAAGAACCAAAAAAAATTCGGGAAGCAATGGCAGAAAACCCTTGGATTGAAGCGATGCAGGAGGAATTTCTTCAATACCTGTTACATGATAGTTGGGAACTTGTTGAACGACCACTTGATAAACGCGTTCTTGATCTCAAGTGGTTGTGGAAGAACAAACTGGATGAGGAAATGACTGTAATTCGTAACAAAGCTCGTCTCGTGGCTAAAGGATATCCACAAGAAGAAGGGATAGATTTCGAAGAATCATTCGCGCCTGTAGCTAGACTTGAAGCAGTCCGGATTTTCTTAGCCTATGCAGCTCACAAAAACATCACAGTTTATCAGATGGACATTAAGACAGCTTTCTTGAATGGAACTCTGAAAGAAGAAGTGTATGTGAGTCAGCCAGAGGGATTCATCGACAAAGATCATCCAGACTACGTCTACAAGCTTAAGAAAGCAATTTATGGTTTAAAACAAGCTCCAAGAGCGTGGTATGACGAACTATCATCTTTCTTGCTCAAAAACAATTTCACAAAAGGAACGGTTGATGACACCTTGTTTATCAAAAAATTCAAAGATGACATTTTGATCGTTCAAATTTACGTGGACGACATTATTTTTGGATCAACCAATCCTAACCATTCAAAACATTTTGAAAATCTCATGAAAAGTAAATTTGAAATGTCCATGATGGGGGAACTAAAATTCTTTCTTGGTTTACAAATACATCAATCCCCTCGTGGTATTTTTATCAATCAAGCTAAATATACAATAGAGATTTTGAAAAAACATGGAATGGAAAATTGTGATTCTGTTGGTACACCAATGGTCACTTCACCAAAAATAGGTGCTGATTTGTTTGGGAAACCTATCGATCCGAAGAAATATCGGAGCATGATCGGTTCTCTCATGTACCTAACTGCTAGCCGCCCCGATATTCAATTTGCTGTTTGTTTGTTAGCACGGTTTCAGGCAAAGCCTACCGAACTTCACCTCAAAGAGGTTAAACGGATCTTTCGGTACCTACGAAGCACCATTAACTTGGGACTTTGGTATCCGAAGGATTCAGGGTTTAATCTAACAGCATTTTCAGATGCAGACCATGCTGGTGATCAAGTTACAGCAAAGAGTACATCAGGTGGAGCACAATTTTTAGGTGAAAAGCTTGTAAGCTGGTCGTCTAAGAAACAGGATTGTACTGCACTATCAACCGCCGAAGCCGAGTATGTGTCTCTATCTGCGTGTTGTGCCCAAGTTCTTTGGATGAGGACACAACTCACAGATTATGGCTTTACTTTTGACAGAATACCTATGTATTGTGACTCAAAAAGTGCCATAGCCATCTCGTGCAATCCCGTACATCACTCTAAGACGAAGCATATCAAAGTCCGCTACCATTTCATCAAAGAACACGTGGAAGAGGGTACTGTTGAATTATTTTTCGTTAAGACTGATTATCAACTCGCCGATCTATTTACTAAAGCCCTTCCAAAAGAACGGTTTGACTATTTAGTTTGACGAATTAGCATGCGAAGCCTAACTCCTGAGGAGCCAGAACGTCTTCTCGAATCTTCTTGAAAAATGTTTTCAAAATCGCTTCGCTGTAAATATTTTTTAAAAAACAAAATACAAAATTTGAAAAACCAATAAAAACAAAATACAAAAATATAAAACTTTCAAAAAATACAAAAACAATATAAAATCAAAAAATCCAAAAATATTCTTCTCACGACATGTCTCTCGTATAAATCAATATTCTGTACGTTTCTAGAAATGTCATTCAACAATGATACGGACATGTACAGATGCATGAGCGGGAGTTCTTTTTAATGTTTTCCTAAAACATGTCGTTTCTCAAATTTTCTTCACGATGGCTTTCGTATACATCAGTACGAAACCCGTACTTAAACGATGACTTCTGATTATTTTCAAATCAAGGACTCGTACGTTCAATGACGAACTCTTTTTCAAAAAGTTCGAGTCTAAACAAACGAAAAAGATTTCAAGCATAAACTCGTTTTCCAACAAAATTCTTGAGCACTTTTTCAAGATTGTTCAAAAGATTTCTCAAAATCTCTCAAAATTAGTGCTCAAGATAACTCCCTCAAAACCCTTAATAAATTTTAAATATGCTATCATTAAGGGGGAGTATAAAAAGAAAAAATGTTCCAAATTCATGCAGAATCTGTCTTTCTCTCCAAAAGCTTTTTCTTAATCTGTTGATATCAAAAATATCACGATATGCTATTTTTGAGGGGGAGAAGACATGATCAAAATGTGATCAAAGATGTTTAAAGAATGTGACTGAATCTCAAAAGAGCTCGACTCAGATATTACCAATGAATTGACGAAGCTTAAAATGTCAGTAATCGAAAGGACTTGTCCTGGACGGGTAATAATTTCAAGCTAGTCTAACTAGTGATGTAAGCGTGTCTCGAATAGGACTTGTCTGAGTAGAATGTACCATATCGAGAGACTTTCTTTGGACTTGACCAGGACGGGTAATAACTTCAAGCTAGTCTAACTAGTGATGTAAGCGTATCTTGAATCGGTCATGTTCACTGAAAGTGGATCAATTCAAAAAGTGCAAACTTCTCTCGCATGTGCAAATTTATTAAAAAAAACACATGAGCACGTGTGAAGGGGGAGTCCTTTAAAAGATGTAAAACTCTCAAAGTGGTAACAAAAATGTGTTTTATATTCATAAACACTTTGAGAGATTTTCACAAAAGGTTTTATGGCATGTGATCAACAATAGGATAGTCATGGAGTTATAAGGTGACTAAGGTTAGGAAAAACCGTCCTATGATCCGCCAGAGCCGGAGGGATCTACCCAAGGACAATTCCAATAGATTAGAATTAGAAGTCCTTAGGTATGATTGAAAAAAGGAGAAAATGAGAAAGGAGAAAGAAGGGGTTGAAGAATTAAAAAGAAAAGTTATGAAAAAGGGTGAAAAGAAATAGCCCTCCATATGTTCAACCTTAGGACAGACACCGGGTACAATTCATATGCTACTGGTTGTTACTAAGGTGACACCGGTATTGAGGACAAAGACGTCATGGACCCAGTGACGCACTGCACTAAACCTTCTTAACCACTCAAGTTCTCTTAAAAGAGCTTGTTTCATTCTCACGGGGAACCGGTGTAATCTATCGATCTGTCTCTTAGAGATGGTTGATATTGAAGCAGGAGACCTCTCCCTAATCTCCGCATAGGAAACCAAATGTGCACTTATCGAGTCTAGAGCCCCGAGATTCATCAAAAGATCTCATAGGAACACATGATATTTCTACATTGGTTGTTCATCATTAAGGACGCCAGATGTAAATTAAGAGTCCTACGCAGATCTTAGCAATCTGCCAGAACATTTATGAGAGGATTCACTTTTGTGATTCTCAATGATTGAATGGAAATTCCTGCCAGGGTTAACATCAAACAGCCCTGACAGCAGGTCACTTCGGTAATTCTTTATGGGTTACGCTTAGTGTTCGCGGTGGTTTCAAACGGTCTACAGTCGTGGAGTGATCCCCAGTGACTCACCCAGTCATTGAGCTACTAAGTAGGTCTTGTAAGCTCTCTCGAGAGTATCTGACATGGGAACGGCTTTGGTAAGGGTTAGAAGGAGTCTTCACACTATGCTGTTGACGATCTCTAATTTTTATCTGTAAGTACCGGTTGTTTTATTGCTAATTGTTTATATGCAGGGACACTTCATCTCCATGGCAACAGATTCCACATGCTCATACATACATCTGGAAGTTAAAGAAAGCTCCCTCAAAGATCTATACAACACAAAGTTCAAAGAAAGATTCTACGCCAAAAAGAAGAATCTACAAAGTGTAAAGACTAAAGATCAAAGTGAAAGAAAGGGAACTACGTGCATATGAATATCAAAATCCAAAGATGTATGAGCATGTTGGAATGGCAAACAACCACCACAGACGCAGAAGTGATGAAAGGCAGATAACTCCACATCACAAAGGAACAAAGAACGATGAAAAATCAGTTATAAAAGATCACAAAGCATGAAGGAACAAAGACTAAAGACTATTCTACAACAACACACAAAGTTAAAGACAAAGAACACGGAAGACCCACTCACGTGGAGCATCATTCGAATGACCACCCCTTAGGGGGAGATTGTTAGCATTAAAAATATGTATTATGAAGTGATGGTCATTCTCATATAGTAACTTTGTGTCGTTTGTTAAGATTAGTAATAGTTTAGTCATTGGGCCTTGGACTTGGCAAGCTAATATGTTATATGCTATGTTTCATAAGCCTAGTTATCCAATCATGTAACCAAGTCCAAGCCCAAGCCCATAGAAAGCCCATAGGGCATCTCATGTTATGAACTATTTAAACACCTCAAAGGCTCATTTGAGGTGTGTGCTTGTGTGTGTATTTGAGTGTGTGTTCTTTGAATAAAAGCTCTCACATTTCATCTCTCTATCTCTAAATTCGAAATACATATCTATACATAACAAGTCACCATCTTTCCATCTCTACTTCTTATAAGCTTCTATTGGTGTGATAAAGTTGTGATATTTAAGGTCCTACAAGGGACATTTTTTGCAATAAAATCCCTAAATATTAAAACGTTGACATTGTGAGTCTTGGAAAACGTTGTGACTGTTAAATACTTATTGTAAACCGTTGTGACACTTAAATACTTGATTGTAAACCGTTGTGATGTTGCGACTCTTGTGTGACTATAAATACAGAGGAATTACAACCAACTTCTTTCATCTTTTCATTACATATTTAATTTTTGTTTGGAACGCAATGGCTTCATCATCTTCAAATCCTTCAAAGAAAACAAAATGTTCAAGGGATACTTCTCCTCCTCCTCCTCCTCCAATGCCATAAAAATATAAAATCCACGGCCTAACCCAAGAGTGCTGGGACAAATGCCATTCTGCAGGCCAATATGGTACTGAACGACAGTTGGTTGAACTTTACAAAAAATGAATCACGCAGTTGGAAGAACAGAACAAAAAAGACCAAGAGATCATACTGGCGCATCAGAACAAAGTTGATCTTCGGAATAAAGAAATAGAAGAAATTCGTGGAAACATTGTTGATATTTACAAAGGCATTCAAAATAGTTTGTATAATTTTCATCGAATTTAACTTGATGTAAGATGATATTAATCATTATTATGTTATTTTAATGTTTTAATCATTCAGTATGAACCACTATGTTACCATTAATGTTTCTGTATAATTGTTATTTACATCGGTGCTTGGGTATGTTAACGTACACAGTTAATGCTGCTAGTAGATAGTTTACGCTGCTAGCACCTTTAGTGTTGAGGGACGTTTTAGGGACCTTTTTTGCAACAAACTCCCTATATATTAAATGGAGGAACCAGACCCCCAAATCCCCTCACCAAACTTATTTATTACTAAATTGGACTTTCAAGCACGCATTTGTTAAAGGACTTTAGAAGTATCTTTTGAATTTGAATGTTTTTTTAATTAATTATGTTATGTTTTTTTTTTAATCAAGTTATCGATTACTATATGATCAAGTTATCTTTTTGTTGATTAATTATGTTATGTTGCTTTGTTGACTATGTTATGATGCTTTGTTAAAAGTCAAACAAAGATTGTCAAACTTGATTGTCATTTGCAAAAGTCAAAGAGTCTCCAAGTGAATTTGGGCAATTCCGGGTTTGGATTGGAATTTGGGTGAATGCTAGTAACTTAGAACTTAATGATGCTTGGCATAACTTAATGCTGCTAGGGATAAAAATAAAATGCCACAAAAATTAATCGATTCATATTCAATTCATTACTTGCATTAAATAAAAAAAATATATAAACATAACAATAGAAATAACAAAACAATCTAAAAGCTAAACTTATGATCATTCTCTTGATCATAAGCAAGATGAAGATTGTCATAGTCAATGTGATCCAAAGGATCATCATGGCTGACAGTTTCATCTTCTTCAAGTTTAGCTTTCTTCTTTATTCTTATTGCAGCCTTGAACTTGTTTTCTTTGTACTTCTTCCTTTGCTTCTTTTCATTCTTCTCCCAAGCCTTCATCTTCTTCTTCCTCATTTGGTCCATTTTTGCAATATACCAAACTGCAGGATGTTGTAGTGTGGATGATGCCGCTGTAAAACATAAAGCAATAAAACGATTAGAAATGGACCAAAGAAAATGATGTTACATATATCTAAATACAGATGTATGTAGAGATTTTATAAAACTGGTAAATATGTGTTAGAAACAAAAACCACAAACCTGCTTGATCCATTTGTAGATTAGAAAGTATGTGTTAATTAGAAATTGTTTGAGAATGATGAAATGCAGTAAAAAGGTAAAAGTTTTATAGGCCTAGTAATTCGACAGAAATTAATTATGGAATTTGGAAGGTTAAAATTTGAACTTTGACCATTAACCATGTACACATTTATCCTTGTAACATAAATGAAGTTGTTGTAATCTACTTTAATTATGTTAATCATTACCTAAATAGATTAAGTTAGTTGAAAAATGAATTTAGATAGGATTGTTTTATTTTTTAAAAATTTACAAAGATTTGCTCGCTGTTTTAATACAAATTGTAGTTTTAAATGTTTGTAACAATCATTTAAAACTATAATGTAAAAGTTATCGATTTGATTGGGGATTTAAACCCTTAAGTGTAAATGTTACCAATCCACCCCTGCACCCTCATATCTAGCAATACAAACCCAGCTGCAGTAACGTTTTCTTAGCAGCAAAAACTTTTGATTAACATAATACAAAATATATCCCAAGTTCTTCTTAATGAACCCCAACAATCAAAATATTGTAACAACTAATGAGAAAATTGAGCAATGACAACATGTTTATTTATAAAGTCAAATAAAGTAGTACAAAAGGATTACACAGGTTTATTCAAATTACTTCCTAACTCAACTAATACATTTTCTTTTTACCATTCCCTTTTGAACAAACTTTGGGCATTTTTGGTTCCCATGGTTTTATACCATTGTCTTCACAAGTCTTAGCATTGGGCAGGCCTAGCACCTGAACCCTCTCATAAAAAAGCTCTTTGGCAGTCTTTTTTGGAGTTTTAACCTTCCTAACATCTTCCTTTTTTGTGCCTGATCCGGAATATCCCTTTGGAAAGTAGTCTGCCCATGTATTTGGAGGACCTTCAGAACTGCTTGATATGTGAAATGATCTTGAGTCACTTGAGTCACTGCTGTCAATGTTAATGATTTATGCAAAAAAATAAAAAATATATTACAATTAACAAAAATAATAGTGTAAATGAAATAAAAGGTACTGTTGCAATTCAGGGTGTGCTTGAAACAACCTTTGTTCTTGGAACTCATTGTTTCAGTAGGTTGAATGGGGTTGTGGGAACTTAGTTGGTGTGTTTGGTTTTTATAGAGAAAAAGGTATGCTTGGTTAGTGTTTCAAAACTGCAAAAGTAGTCAATTGATAGTGAAGAAAATAAATAGTGTTTCTTACCCTTCTTGCAGGCATGAAATTGTGCAGTAATGACATTACTTTTTCATGTATGCAGAAACATGAGAAAAAAATAGTATTTGTAGTACCAAGGCAAAAAAGGCAGGGGTGCAAAGACCAAGGCCAAAACAGTCAACTAATGTGGACAAAAATAGTCAATGTTGCAATTCAGGGTGTGTTTGAAACAACCTTTGTTCTTGGAACTCCAATGGCAACATTACTTGGTGAATGGCTGGTTTTAGATCATAAAAAAGAATGGAATGCAATAAACCAACATACGCGAGTACCCACTACATCTCCTTTTGTCGTTTCAACTCCCTTTGAGCAAAGGACTACACTAGCCGCATTGCTAGATTGTTGAAAAAACAAAAGGAAATGTTTAGGCACTCAGAATGGAAAGGTATGTTGAAATTCCAGACTCATTTAGATCATAAAAAAAATGGAATGCAAACAGAGTGATACAAACAATCTAGAAATGTTGAGTAAAGAATATAGTCTAAGTAACATTACTCATCTTGAATGCGATAATGAAGGAGTGTGGCCTGTCATAAACAATACACACTATATCATCATCGCATTGAAGACGTCTCAATGATCTGGCCAGATCTATCTAACGTTGCAGAAAGGTTCCATTGCTTTGTTTTTTGGACACCGTCTACTACCATTTGTGTGGTTGATCTTGATCACAAGCTTTGGCACTTCAAGAATGTATCTTCATTGTCGGGACAAAAGTTTTAATCAAGGTACATTATTGAAAGAGCCAAAGCTTGTGATCAAGATCAACCACACAAATGGTAGTAGACGTTTTCCAAATTAAGCAACAAAACTATCTACAACGCTAGATAGATCTGCCCTAATTATTGAGCTTTAAGTTATTAGAAAACAGATTCTTACTATCATTTATATTGCTCCCTTAGATGTGACGAACATACATATTAATTATGTAGATTCTACGACATTAGAGAGCTAATCGTGCATGAATGAAATCATATTAAATTTATATTAACAATGCAATGAACTACCATCCTTTCTACCCTAGCCAACAACAACATAACCTACCAACATGCTGGAATACGAAGACACTAAATTCAAGCATCGAACCTACAAATTATACTTGATAATTGTTTATGTATTTTGACAAAGAGCAAAGATGAATCAACAATGGATGAACAACACCAAAACAAGTTTATGTTCATACTTGAAAGTGGTGTCTGTTCACCCATCGTTGATACTTCTTCCATCTTTGATACTTGGATGTTTTAGCCTAAATATTCGCACACACATCTGCCACTTTTCTTCCTTATTCTCTCAAAACAAATGCAACATAATTATTATACTAGATAGTCAACCTAAGCCTAAGATAAAATAAGCTAATCCAAGCAAACCTTAATATCTCTTTTGCTCTAATTATTCACAAAAACAACACAGCATGTTCTTCCTTATTCTATCAATACAAATGCAACATACTTCTTATAACAGATAGTCAACCTAAGCCTAAGAATAAATAGCTCTAAGGGGGTATTTGGATTATATTAATTTATGATCTTATCAGTGTTTTGAGATTTGGGGATGCCAATAAGCCTATGTTATTTCAAGTGGATAAGCTAATAAGCCAACAAACAGCGAGCTTATTAACTATCCCAAAACTCAATAAGCCGATAACCACACAAAATAAACTAATCCAAACACACCTTAATATCTCTTTTGCTCTAATTATTCGCAAAAACAACACAACATAAATCTAATACATAAAGTAACAAGTCTCTAACAAACGTAAGACAAAACTGAGAATAAAGGATCAAAACCTTAGATCCGTTTACTTGGTCAATTGTAACCGAGTGAGTTTTATAACTGTGAGAGAGAAAGAGAGGATTATGTGGAAGTGTGTGAAGCGTATTTGATAAGCTTTGTATACTGTATATTATAAGTTTAAAAGTGAAGTCTGTTTGATACTCTTTGTATATATTATAAGTTTAAAAGTGAAGTGATGAGTATCGTATTATACATATTTTTACCCCCGATATTATGTGAAATATATGATAAATAACCATGTTATTAGGACTTTTGGTACTTAATATGAAAATATATGTACAGTGATACGGGGGATTGTGCCCTCGCAACAGGTTTTACCTCTCAAGGGATCTCGAGAAGCTTACAACCCCCACCAGGCAGTGTACCTGATCGTTGTAGTATAGTATAATGACAAGTACAGGGGGATTGATCGTTCAACTCAGGAATAGTGTCGCTAGGATTAGAAAGCCTACTAAACTAGGTCTATAGGTGAGGGATGATTCTTTTTGTATTTTTATATTTTATGAAAGCAAGTAAAAATCTCGGGTTTTGAAGGAGTGGGCGGAATTAGTTGCTAGCCAACTAACCCAGTTAATCTAAAGATGCAATCAAAATAAATAACAAAAATGAAAATAAACTATTATACTAATGTGGTGGAAACAATAATGAGGAAAGTTGTGTTTACTTAGACTTCATTACTCCCTAGATATCTTTTACAGGTTGATTAGCTTGTTACAGTTGCATGGATGACGGGTCATATTCCTTAATACTAGTCGTAGGGCCGTATACAATATTCCCTAACTCTATAAGATCCTACTTCACTCCTATGTCGAGCCGTTAGAAGCTCCTAACATGGGATCGTTAGAATTCTCTTACGCATTAAATACAACCAAAAATCGTAGTACACCTCCGATCATGTTTCTTAAGACGTTCAAGCAAGTTACCAATGGAAGTCTGCCAGTTTTCTTAAGCCTAACATCGAATACAATCATCCGTACCAATTATAAACAAACAATCAACCCATAATCAACATCTAGGTTTTACTACATCTAAGCAAACACAAGAAAGATCTAGCCTAGCATGTTAAAGAGAAGACAAGCGTAAGATATAATCACACAACACATAGACATATTGAATGATTTGAATGAATACTTATCTTCAATTGAACATGGAAGAATCAAGGGGTTGAAACCCTTGAAAAACTGATAAAACTCGGACTAGGGTTTATTCCCTCAAAGTTGCACACTAATGAATTGAAATTTGGAAAACTATATATAGATATTACATCTTGACGGCGTCATGTATTAGCTCGTGACGCCGTCAACGCGCCGCCATGATAAAATCGTATTGCCTAGATCCATTTGTGAGGCCGTCATGTGGAGAAATACTCTTGGCCGTCACTAGTAATTGGACCTTGACGGCCTTGGTGACGCCGTCAGGCCATAAGCTTGCAAACTTTCTAGGCCGTCACGTTATAAGTTCCATATCCACCTCTTTTGTAACTCTTGACACCGTCAAGTGTAGATCCTTGACGCCGTCAGGTACTGTTTCAACAAGGACATTTGAGACTTTGCCGTTTTCTTCACTTTTATGCTCCAAAAACGTCCAAAATGCTTCCTTTTCCAGATTCTTCCTCAAAAGTACCTAAAATGACAAAAGGAATGATTTAGGGCAATAATTGATCAAATAATCTCGAATTCGGTCTTAAATGACCCCTTAAAAGCGGTACACTTTTCGCCTCATCAAATACCCTTACACTTGAGATTTGCTTGTCCTCGAGCAAATGCGCTTTTATTCTAATCAAAATACAAGTTAGGGGTCATTTAACACTAATATAAAAGTAATTACAACAAATAGTCGTTCCACTAAAAACCAAAAACAAGCACGGAGGTCATACACTAGCACCTCACAAATAGTGTTTAGATACTCACATCTCTCGGGTGTAATAAAGTATATATCACAATATGAAAATGGAAAACACCTCTCACTAACTGTCATAGCAAAATAGATTACCATAGGCTTGGGAAAGGATCAAACCTCCACCACTTGGCGTAAGCACCTAGGGATAAACTATCAAAGAGGTCTTTTAAAGGGTTATGACATTAGGTGTAGGGATATGGAAAACACGGTTTTATTGGATAAAGGCAATATTTACTGGTGGCGAGTTAATCATCTTGGTTAATTACATATACAATATGGCGTTGCTAAGCCAAGACTAGACTCGACTTAAGCTAATAAATCAAAAATAACAAAAACATAAAATAAACATAGAATGAAACGGGATGGTAGTCCGTATGTTTTTTTTCTCTTCTTTTTTTTTTCTATTTTTTTTCTTTTTCTTAATTTATTTATTTATTTATTTTTTTTGTGTGCATACACTCTTACCCTACCATCCAAAATAATACATCATAGGGAATGTACATTCCCCTTACACTTGAATTTTTACATACTTTACAATAAACTAATCTAATGACTCGAATTAAGATAATCAAAACACTTGGAGTACTTTTTAAGATTAACGCACATATGGGGGGTAATATATGATGTTCTTCCCCATTACTCCATAACACTAGTACTTTACCCATGAGTCCCAATCGTCCCAAAACAATATGTACAAGATATGACTCGACTTAGCAACCATGTAATCAATTAGATAATTAACTAAGGGTTTAAACAAATAACAATAATGCACTAAAGATGAGTGCATACACGGAAGGCTAAGGCGATTTGGTTGTACATTTGGGTGGGTTGTAACAAATTCTTCCTTTAAGTAGGATGCTTAAAGTTAGAAACGAAAATATAGGCTCGGAGGGGTGTACTAGGGGTATCGTGTACTAAAAATGAGTACAACGCAAAGGTTTAGGAAAAATTAATTGACTTTACTAGTCAAGTAATATGGCTTAAATGGTCAAGTAATTATGATACGGGTTTAAACACAACGGTGATCCTAATGCCTCTTATCATGTAGTAAATCCTACTACACGAATGTAGTCTCACTAGCGGTCTCGGGATGCATCACTAACGAAAGTTCTAGAGTCTAAATGCTACCGGTACACTCATAAGCACTAATAATGAATGCTTTTCCTATCAAATCTAAAGGCGAACCTCACATATTTGGGTGAAAAATTTTTCTGAATGGTACGGTTTTGTGCTAGTCATACAACTCCTATCCATGAGACGCTTGTTAAGGCTAAAGTTTCACTCCTAAATGTTATAAAAATTTTAAATTTGGCGCTAAAATTACACTAACAAGTATTTCTCTTTGTTTTATTACACACATACCATTGAACAAACAAACTCAAGTGCAATTGTATCCTATAAGGTATCATCATTTACCCTCCCCTTACACTTAGGATAAACATTGTCCCCAATGTTCAATTAAAGGATGTAAAAGTAGAATAGGTAAAAGAATGAAAACAAATACTCCAATAATTCGTTCGGTGTGGATAGTGTATCAACTAGGTTAGATCTTCCTCTAAGAAAATGAACGTTCAAAGTTTCCCTTCCAGAAATATAAATCATCTTCTTGTCATATATAACCTGTTAATCCTGAGAAAACTATCAAGGCAACCTCGTGTAAAATCGGCGGCAATCTATATATACTAACAAATCCTAGAAAGCAATTTAAGATATAATGCTTGTGGAATGAATGTTTGCAGATTTCCTGGAGTTTATAAAACTAAAGAATTAACAAAAACTTTAAGACTCCGTTAGAAAAACAAAACTCGCAAAATTTCCAGAATTTTACATGTGACGCCGTCAGGTATTAAATCCTGACGCCGTCAGAAGTGACCTGCAGAAATCTTTATGTTAAGTTTCCGGAAAATTTCTGGAAAAACTTATGTCCTACTTCCTGGAAAATCCTGCAAAACATCATGATGACTCGATACAAGCACTTGACTCTAACAACTACTAATATACATGTTCATTTAATATTGTGGCGAGTCATGATCATTTTCATTCTTAGAAACAAATTTGGGGTTTTCCCTTACACTTAGCTTTTTGCAAAATACCTTTATATGAAGTTAAGACGAAGTTAAACAACAAAATAAAGCATTTTCACAATTTAGTTTGAAACATGATCTACCAAAAATAAAAATAAAGCATGCATACGGAAGCAAATAACATCAAACAATTAAAAATCACACAAAACATGGGTTGCCTCCCAAGAAGCGCTTTTCTTTATTTACGAGTCTTGTAGCTAGACTCAAGGTCATGGGCAATTACGTGACCTCATCATTGGTCTCATTCTCTAGGTCATCTCCAATCTTAGTTTTGTATTCCGGACCTAGTTGCAAACATTCCTTATAGAAACCGAGTATTCTACTCATGACATAATCTACTCCTCTACGTCTATCCTCATCATTCCTATAGTAAACCGCTTGCTTTTGTTCCTTTTCTAGGTTTGATAGAAGACGGTATTGTTCAATCTTATAGGGCATTTGGTAAGCAATCTCATCGTTCTCATCCTTGAATCTAACTATCCCTAGGGACGGGTCATAACTCATCTTAGAGGCCTCAACAAACGGTTTTCCGAACACTACTTGACTTAGGCAACCATCCCGGACGAATATCCTCTACAATCACAAAGTCAGTAACATAAGTGAAGTTTCCTACAAAGACATGCAATCCTTTCACTCTTCCTACAAAGTTGCTCATCTAATTCGTGTTAGGCATCATCCTATATCCAAGTTGCTTTTTCATTACCCAATTATAATAGGTCCTAGTCATGATGTTTATAGGAGACCTATGATCGATGTAAGCTTTCCACACATGCATATGCCCAATGTTGCATGGTATGTTGATGTTAGAGGGATCTCCTGTTTTGATGAGTGGTGAACCAAGAACGTAAGGTTTCTCGGGGTCATCGAATAGATCCTTATGATATTCCCATTCTTCCTTGGTGGGTAACTTATCAAAGTATTCCTCTAAGTTTTCTACGTCCTCTAACTTTTCTTTCTTAATATCCTCAACTTCCTTAATCTCATCCTTAGTCTCAGTTTCTATTCCAACTTCATCCTTGTCACTTTCTTCTATATTCTTATCTATTGGCTTAATGGTGACAACGTTGAAAAAGTGGACGTGTTTGGATGATGAGGGGTCCTTAATTTGGATTCCACTACTAATGTCCCTAGTGTCCTTCCTAGGTGTCGTTAGCACTTGGTTGTTGAGGGCTTTCAACAAGTTGTCAATCTTATTGGTCATCTCCGTTTGTTGTTGATTGAATTCGGTTTCAAACTTAGCTATGCGAGCTTCTTGAGATGCCATAAACTTGGACATCAACCCTTCTAGATTATTGGTACTACCATAGTTATTGGAAGGATTGTTGTTGAAAGTACGGTTAGAGGGTGGACCGTTTGGTTGGTAACGATTAGGTGGATTGAAAGAATTGTTTTGGGGAATGTTTTAGTTTTGTTTCCACCTAAGGTTCGGGTGATTTTTCCAAGAAGGATTGTAGGAATCACCGTAAGGGTTTGGCTCGGGTTTGAAAGTGTACCACTTGTCTCCCGCTTCGTCGGTACGTGAGGATGCGTAATCCGCAAAAGCTTGTCCGGGGAGTTCCACTCAATCACGAGTGTCATGGGGACCACTACATAATTCGCATGAAGAAGTGATTTTGTTTACTTGGCTTGAAGGCTTAGGAGCTTCGTAGGATTTCATGAGAAACTTGACTTGGTCTTCAAGTTCCATGATCCTACGGTCGGGAGTGCTAGAATTGTTCGAAGGCAAAGATATTGCCTTGACCATTTTGTTCAAATCACAGGGATCATTCCAACTTTCGTTGTCATAGAGAGCAAGATTTTCTATGAGTTCCCATGATTCTTCCGCACTTAGATCACGTAGCTTGCCACCAGCCGATTGGTCAATGGTTCGCCTTGTGGAGAGATCGATATGGTCATAGAAGATTTGGACTTGGAGCCAAAGATCTATGCCATGATGAGGGACTTTTTGGAGTAAGTCCTTGAAACGAGTCCATGCTTCATATAGAGATTCACCTTGACGTTGTTGGAACATCAAGATATCATTTCTAAGCTTGGTAGTTCTCCCCGGTGGGAAAAATTGAGCAAGGAAATGAGTGGTGAGATCATCCCATGAGGTGATGGATCCCGTGGGTAAACGTTCAAGCCATTAACTAGCTTGATCACGTAGAGAGAATTGAAATAGGCGTAATCGGGTCAACTCTCTAGTTACAACATCAAGGTCTATGGAATCTATGATTTTAAGGAAATCCTTGAGATGTTGATTAGGATCTTCGGAACGAAGTCCATGGAATGCACATCCGCTTTGTACCAACCGGATGGTGTCGGATCGCAAGGGGGACACATTGTGTTAGGAATACGTTTATTCCAATGAAGACTCGGTCACCCCGAGTATTGTAATAGCATAGTGTAGCTCGTAGTAATCATTAGTTTAGTGTAGTATTTGTGGAGTCGGGTCGGGTCTTTACTCACTGTCAGCCCGGTCCACAGCCCGTTTAATAGGGCATTGAGCATGTAACTATAAATACCCTCTCCCACCCAAAGGAAAGGGTTGGACCTCATTTTGCAATTCAATTTTTTCTTTCTTGTTTCTAAGGCTCCCAACCTCTTTCTCTCTCTAAAACTCTTCTACTTCTTTCTTTCCTTTCCTTAAATTCGATCCAAACTACAAGAACCATACATGTTATTTATTTGATATATTACAATTGGTATCAAGAGCCATGGTTTCATCCTAGGGATTGTATGATCTCAAATTTTCAGTTTGGTTCTTGTGTTTTATGTTGGTTCGAATTGTTTGTTATCTTTTTTCTTGCTTTCTTGGTCTCGTTAATTTTAAGCCCAAATCATATTGACTAGAAAATAATATTTGTTTTTTTTATTTATCTTGGCTAGATATACTAGTGGCTGAATTTTTGGTCCAAACCATTTCTCTTGCTTTCTTGGTCTCGTTAATATTGATTTATATTGACTAGAAAATAATATTCGTTTCATAACACATCCTTCTATTAGTTATTGCTCTTCTTCACGTGGGTGTCCAATTTGCATGATACAGTAGTGGCTGTGTTTTGGAGTACTTGTTGATAGTGTTCTTAGTAGCGAGTTGTGTCTTAAGGTTGACAACCATTTGGCAGTTTGCTATAAGGACAATACAAGAAAGTGACAGATTTTTTGTTGTATTCTGACTAGCGAGTTGGTACCTTTAATAAGTGGCGAGTTGATTTTGTTGGGGTATTCTTACTGTAGCGAGGTGTGGGTCATTGCCTGATGCAAGTTGGTTTTTAACCGAAAATGGTAAGAGGACAAAACTGTGGACAGTGACGGGTTTGTATTCTTTTATCTAGCGAGTTATGCTTGCTCAGATTAGAGGTTTGATATTTATCTAATACAGCGAGTTGCTTTGGTATCCAAAGTAGCGGGTTGATCCATCTGATTTGGCGAGTTACTACTTGTCCAAATTAGCGGGCTGGTATTTGTCATAATTAGCGGGTTGGCATAATCTGATTCTAGCGGGTTGATAAAAGTAGCGGGTTGATTTATTGTTAAAAATAGCGAGTTGACAAGTATTAAACCATACTCGACCTTAATAAACATCAAATCCAAATCAACATCCTTCTGATAATCGTTACAACTATATACAATCATCTTCTAATCCAACACCCTTACAGCATTTGCTTAATATCCTTAACTTTCATTCGGTCTAAGTAAAACTAGAAAAGGTTCGATCACACATTAACGATAAAAGTAAACAAACAAAGAAAGACCTTGTACAATCTTGAAGTTGTTTGGACTACGACCGATAGTTGACTAGTGGGCTCTTAACTGTGTTTGGTCTTCGGGGTGAAAGCAACAAGAATCCAAGAAAGATTTTTGTTGGGCCGAGGTTTATTGGATCTACTGGGCTATTTACATTTCATACAAGTTACTTTTGGACTTATCTTTCTTCCAGCCAAAGACAAATAACTAGGGACGTTATTTTGTTTTATGTCGTGTATACAAAGGTACTTGTTGAGCTATATTATCGGGTTTATCTTTGGACCATGGTTTTGAGTGAGCTTTGATATTCCGAGACTGAGAGTTATTTTGGGATTGATTTTTCTGGTTTATTGGACATTGAGCTTCAAAGAATCCGAAATTGTGAATTATCTTGGGTTGTGATATTTTCGGGTTGCTTGGATATATCTACAGAGCTTATTCGGATTTCGATACATGAACGTTGTCTAAAATTCTCTGTGACTTTTCTTATTCACCAAAAGTTCAGACTTCAACCAAACCAAATCAATTCTTCGAAGTCTCACGGTTTATTCTTGAATTGTAAAATCCCGTGAACGATCACAACATGTCAAAATCTTCCAACCTTGTACAACAAATAAAGGTGTTTGATTCTAATATTGCTAATATGGAATCTTTGTGCTCTAATTCGCAAGGGAGAGAGTTGCTTCAGCCACAACAAGTGCTTCACAATGCAAATGAAAGCTGCATAGAATGTTTTCGACAACTTCATTCACATCTTTCGGTACTTTTAGAGGGAACTGGATTCAAGATGGGATTTGATCGTGCATTTGCAACACTCTTTGGTCAAGATGTTCAGACTTTCACAGGCACAATGATTCTTAACTTAGATCAACTACAACAACAACTTGACCAAGAAGAATCTTCCAAAAATGGATCCATGGCTGCTTTCAGTGTGATCAACAAACAACTCCGAGTGTTCTTCGACTCAAAATTCACACTGGAATATGACCATTATAGTCAGATGACGAAAAAGTGTTTTGCTGATCACACGGGAATTGAGGTTGATACGTTCAGAGACACACTCATCCAACTTATGGATAAAGTGAAAAGATTCATTGATGAAAAAGCACAGCATATACCAGCATATGATGATAAGGTGAAGGCATGTAGGGTGCAATCATGTGATGGTATTGGCGATTCGGGTAAAGCATCGGATGTTGGGTCAGTTATCATGATATGCAAAGGGTCAGAGACTGATAAGCCAGACACTACCAGCAGTTCAGTGACTCTTATTTCACATGACATGGATGCAGATTTCAGACCAATAAAAGGACAAGTGTCATGTGCTGAGGTACCCCTAACTGTACATCATAATGTGCTTTTTGATGAACGACTGCATACTGATCAAGTTTTGCCCAGTTATGACACATATTTGTTGAAAAAGACTGATAGCAATACCATTTCTGATTTAACAAATATGAATCATAAAGGGGGAGAAAGTGATCAGGATGCTGAACGTGATGATGAGTCAAGTTCTTTGTTTACAACTGAGTCTTTTAAATCAAATGATATGGTTGATAAAGAAACGTTTATTGAACTTTCAAAGAGAGTCTTACAACTTGAAAAACATTGTATTTCACTTGAAATCGCAATGCAACAAAAGGAAGAAAGTTTTCAAACTAACCAACCATGTAAAGATCCGGAACTTCCTGATTTCCGCGAATTCTTTTTAATTAATGATTTGAAAGCTCAGCTAGAAACCAAAAACTTGACAATCAACAACCTGAAAAAACGTATTTCTGAGATGTGTGATATGTGTAATGAAATTAAGGCTAAACATGACTGTGATGTTATTGCAACTGAAAACCTTGAACGCAAAGTGGCCAATTTACTTTTGGAAAATGAGTGTTTGAAAAAGTATTGTAAAAACCTGAACGAGTTAATCAAAGATACGAGAACTAAGTCGATGGAACAAACGAACTCTTTGATTACCAAAACTGATGAATTCAAAGCTCAACTTCTGAACAAGGGTTTCACAATTACTGCATTAATGAACGAGCTAAGAAAAGCAACAGGGAATAGTGTGAACACTAAGTTTGCAAAACCATCTATCTTGGGGAAAGCAGTTTCTCAATCGTATAGAAACCAATCCGTTGTTAGGCAACCAACTGCTTTTAGATCTGAACGTCCAAAATTTTCAAAAACACGGTTTGCCTCCCAAGTTGATGCTAAACAAGTTTTGACAAAACCAGTCACTCCACATTATTTGTCTGAGATAATTGCTTCTAGTTTTGTTAAACCTCAACAAGTAGTTACCCCTACAGCCAACTCCTCTAGAACTAGTTCGAAAACAGTGTCAAAACCTAGCATTAAGGTTCAAAACACTTATGATATAATGGACTTGTACAAGAACTATGATCTAGAAAAGGCTAGAAAAAGGGCATTACTTCATAAGGATGGAATCTTAGGTTCACAACCTAGTATGATCCCTCCTAGGTTATTGAGGAACACTGCTAAGGCTCAACCGGTTAAGTCTAGGATTTACAGTAAGACATCCACAATGCATATGAAGCAAAACAAACCTAAAACTTCTCCTAGGTGGACACAAACTGCTAAATCGTTGGTGACTAGGAATATCGATAAGCCTTCCACTATGCATAAGAAGCTTAGTAATCCTAGACATTGCCATAAGTGGGTTCCAACTGGTAGAATGTTTAAGTGTGTTGGACTTAAGTGGATACCTACCGAAAAGGTGCTTACTAATAGCAATGCCTTGGTTGACTGTGAAAACCCAAAGGGTTTGGATACTGTTGCCACTAACCCATATATATGCAATCAAGTTTGTGATGTTAGTGCAGGTACTCCTTACTCAGTTGCAGGTACATCAATCGTTCTCTATGGGAGAAAACTCAAAGTTTGGAGGCCTAAAGCAAGCATATCTCCTGCTTCAGGAGGACTAGAATGTCAATGTTGATGTATCTGTATTATGACGTCTGAACACATCAGTTCAGGCCTCGTGCTTTAGCGACTATGACGTCTGAATACATCAATTCAGGCCTCGTTCTTCAATGACTATGATGTCTGAACACTTCAGTTCAGGCCTCGCTCTTCAACGACTATGACGTCTGTTCAAATCAGTTCAGGCCTCGCTCTTCATCATTATGTCGTTTGAACAAATCAGTTCAAGCCTTGGTCCTCATTGTCAACATTATGGTGTCTGCTGACAACACTTCAGGCCCCGTTCATCAAAGAAAAGAAAGGTGTACGATTCAGTGCGCCTTATCTTCGGAAGAAGAGAAATCTTCTTAGTTTTGACCATTCTCAACAATACGGTTCATGCTTCCTCCATGTTCGTTCAGTCATCTAGTGGATATACTCATCTTTGCTTGAATTCATATTCATTTGCTCATTCAAAAATGGCAAACTTCGTATGCAATTTTTGAGGGGGAGAAGAGTGAATAAACTACATGATTGAGTGTATTTTTATTCACATGCTCAATCAAAAATGGCATCCTCGTATGCAATTTTTGAGGGGGAGAAGTGTGAATAAAACACATGACTGATTGTATTCTTATTCACTTGCTCAATCAAAAATGGCAAACTTCGTATGCAATTTTTGAGGGGGAGAAGAGTGAATAAACTACATGATTGAGTGTATTCTTATTCACATGCTCAATCAAAAATGGCAACCACGTATGCAATTTTTGAGGGGGAGAAGTGTGAATAAAATACATGATCGATTGTATTCTTATTCACTTGCTCAATCAAAAATGGCAAATCTCGCTTGCAATTTTTGAGGGGGAGAAGTGTGAATATATCACATGTTGGTTGATGCTTGAAGAATGGTTATACGACTCTCCTCCAACACCTAATGTTCTACTTACTAAGGATGACTGGGATTTATGGTTGATGAATACTTCCAAGCTTCAACGTATGTTGATCATCTAGTTCCTGAAGCTCTTGCTCTGGTTCCTGCTGACTCAACTGGTTCACCGTCCTCAATTTCCATTGATCAAGATGCACCATTTAGAAGTATTACTCAGCTTACTCAAGTAACCCAATCTTCAGTTATTCCTCTAGGTGTTGATGATGACTATCATGATTGTGAAGTTCCACACATGAATAATGATCCGTCCTCTTGTCCTATTTCATCACGGATTGTTGTTCCACCAATTGTGCACGTTGTAAATCAACCACAAGAACATAATGAAAAATGTCGATTATAATGTCAAAACGGTTAAGAATTTGGACATGGAATGTCAAGTAATCACGGAGTTTATTTGGTATCCCTTATTTGAGATTGAAGTTTAGTTTCACAAAGGCGTGATCTTATGTTATCTTGAAGTCGAGGTTGGTTGGATGAAGAATCTTCGAGATCCTTGCTTGAGCTTTTACCTTTACAATGACGAAGTCTTGGATATCTAGTTATTTTGGTGATTCTTCTTTTTATTACCACAAAATAACTATCACTTTAAGGAGTGTCACAACTTACATGAAGTTGTCGGTAATCAAGAGGTGATGTATGTCTTATACTTGATGGTTGGTTGGTTGAAGAGTATAGAGTACTTAGGGATTTGATGTTGAACAAACTCTCTACACCGCTCTTAGTCATACACTAGTGCAAGCCTAAGTCACAAAAATGGGGAATTCTACTTCAGTTTCTAATTTGGTATGTTGGGTTTACTTCATCAGTGGTCACTTCAAATAGCCTACATAAGAGGTGGTAAAGATAGTCAGAGAGAGTCTTTTTGTAGCAGTTGATTCTCACCAGATCCATTTTAGCAAATTTTTGTTCTTCAACCAAGATTTCTAGTACGTATGCATTAAATGTGTTGCTAATTCTGAGGTATCAAAACCATCAAGGGGGAAGGAGACATGCATCTGAATGCATAATGTGTACACGTGATGAACTTAATACTTCTTCTTAATTGAAGTTATCCCGGGAAGACAAATGTCATAACCACAGAGAATATCAGTGTATTAACTTGTGGCGTTTGGTGTATCATTCCAACTATGTGGGGGAAGTGTTCTCTTGACACTTGTGGTATGTATTACTTCAGCTTTCAGTGGGAAGAAATATGAGAAGAACAACTGGAGAGTGAGATGATATTGCTTATCGACATCTTCATATGAGCTGATATGAGTTTTGGTAAAGTGCTTCTGGTTAATGCTTCACGTACACAATGTTATGCTGATTCCGATGAGATCGCAACCATCAGGGGAGAGATTTGTGTACATCAAGGATGCGCAACAGGTTCACGTGATCGGGCTTAATCATATATTCCGGAGGTGATATCCGCAGAGATGATTAGTGCTTCAACCTGTTACTTTGGTGTCATCGTTTCTTCTTGTGTTGGATACATGCGTACAATATGGTTTGAGTTGGCATGTGTAAGATAACTGGAAAGCATTTAGTGAAATGAAGATGTTGATATCTGATTGCCCCTAATAGACAACTGCTCCAAACCTCAAAAGTAATGTGTACATTGGGGATGTACAACAGGGTCATGTGATCGAGCTTCATCATACATTCCGGGATTGCTAACCGCAGAGATGATCCATGGTTCACCCTGTTACTTCGGTGTTATCGTTTTCTTTGGGTCTTTGAGCGTCATACAATGAGACCTTTTGCATCACTTCAACTACTTGGGGAAGTGGTCTCATGAAGATAATTGTCGGTTTGGGGGGAAGCTACCAAAGCTTCACATTGAGGAGGCTATAATTTGGCAATTTGGTGGTGCCTAGCGATTGACTCAGTTGTGAGATTCTAGTGATTTGTTAACTACTTGTGTTTGGTGAATTGTTGTGACTTAAGTCGTTTTGATTAGTCTGACTGTAATTTGAAGTTGTGAGTTAATACTTACGACTTGACTAATTACGATCAGATCGATTGTAACTTGACTTGTCGCGACTTGACACTTAGTGCTAGTTGTAACTTATCCAAGATCTCACTCTAAGTCCAGCTCGCATATTACATCTTTCGGTTTCTTTTGTTGACTTTAGTAAAATCCCGAGAGAGAACCGATCTCTCGGTTTAAGTCACAAGAGTTGTAAAATCCCGTTTAAGATCTTATCATGGCATCTACGTCGTTAGACGATTAATCAGGAGCCTCAAAAGCTTTGGTAGTGAATGTTTTAGAGATGTTGGCTAAACACTCCTACAATGAGCCAACTGTGATAATGGCTTCTGTACACATCAGTGCAGGACGCGTGTCTAAACTTTTGTCTTCTGAACCATTCAGTTCAGGTCCTGTACAGTATTCCACGCCTGCAGTACTTTATGTACTTCCTACAAGCGACGATTTGAAGAGTTTGGTTGATCTGAGATATGATGAATACTTCGAGCCACCAACTGTTGACACGCCTTTACCATCAGTTGCAGTAGCTCCGGTTCCAAACAATTCAAATGGTGTATCGATGTCTATCTCAATTGATCAAAGTTGCACCATAAGCAAGTCAATCTCCTTTATAGCCGAATCTTCAATCTTCCTTCGTACATTAAAGCACTGCAGTAGACTATTCTTTTTGAAGTTAATTCATTTCCTCCTCCTAATGATGTTCTGTTCTACAACACATTTGCTCCTGAGTCTTCATCTGAGGCATCTTCTTTAGGAGATCTTGATACGGCTACATCACTTCCTAACCCTCAACCACATGAACAACTTTGAAAAATGGAGCAATGATAATACTTTTTGAGAACATATTTGGGAATCCTTCTTAACAAGTGTCCAAGCGAAGGAAACTTGACACATATGCCTTGTGGTGCCTTTATAATTCCGTACTATCCAAAGTCGAGCCCGAAGATTACATGAGTTCTATCGACTTGAAGTATGTGAATTGGTACCTCCACCAGACTGCGCAATAATTATAGCTCTTAAGTGGTTCTTCAAAGTAAATCTTGATGAGCATCATGACGTTCTGAACACAAGGCAAATGGATTCTCCAAAGGTGTGGTTGAAAAAGTGAAAAAAATAAAAATAAAAAGGGTTGTGGAACTTTTCTTCGTAAAGACAGAGTTACAACTGGCAGATTTCTTCACTAAGGCACTCCCAGGAGAACGGTTTCGATTTATTCTCTTGCTACTTGGGATGAAGAGTCTTTCGCCAAAATCATTCAAAAGTCTTCATGAAGAGAATGAGGAGTAATGGATTCGCTTCACATATCCTTGTACATAGTTTATAAAACCGAAAAGAAAATACAAAAATATAAAACCTAGAAAAACCATAAAAATCGGAAAAACACGAAAATACCAAAAATAGTTGTTCTAGGCATGTCTTCTGTTTATCGATAACATTTACGGTTCTAGAAATGTCATTCAACAATGGCACAGAACTTTAAATGAAGCTCGAGCAGAAGTGTAAAATAAATAAGTAAAACATGTCTTAATGGCTTGCAGTCATTTCAGGCTGCAACCCGAACTTAAAATTAATGGTTTGCAATCATTTCAGGCTGTAACCCGGTCTTTAAAATGGTTTGCTATTACTTCAGATAGCAACCCGGTCGTCATACTGGGGAAAGTTCATCGCCAAAAAGACGTCTATTCCTAACAAAGGCATGAATTACTTTATATTCGTGCCTTTCTGATCTGATGTACGCTTCAGTGCATCATTTCTTGAAAAAGAAGAGAAGTCTTCTTTATCAAACAAATACTCTCCTTTCAAAGATTCTTCGGGAAAGTATTTGATCCAAACTTGGTGGTACCATGGTTTTTGAAGATAAAAATACAATTAACACTGTGTTTTAACAACATACCACTCAATCGATGGAAAAAGAATTAATCTTTTGTGATAAATACTTTATTGAAAAATGCGTCATCGATTGAGGGGGAGCATGATTTCAAAAACTATATGTCATCAAATCAAGATCTTTGTGCGTAAGGGCGTATTCGACATGTGATTGTTATGTGTTAGTATATGAATTTTTCATGGGTTTCTAGTTAAACTCTAAATCATTTATAAACTCATCACTTCTAACACATAACATTCTCCCTCAAGGTTTGAGGGGGAGCAAATGTATCATCTCTAAAATCAGTAATTCTTAAACATGACACATCTTTCTCCCAAAATCTTTTAACTTATTTAAATCACTTGGGAGCACAAATCTCAATTGGTTTGAAATTTTTGATCGGGGGAGAAAAATGTGATTTAAATATGGAAATCTGATTAAAATGTGGTGTTGATTCAAAAAGAATGCTCTCCTATTTGTGTTAAACCCTTTTGTATACCAATGCACATATTAAGGGGGAGCAAATGATTTGAAAAAAAAAGGATCCTTGCATCTTGTGAGATCGAGACTCAGTCTTAACCAATGAATTGACGAAACAAAGACCGTCATCAATCGAAAGGACTTGTCCTGGTCGGGTAATAACTTCAAGCTGGGTTAACCAGTGATGTAAGCATGTCTCGAAGAGGACTTGTCTGAGTAGAGTGTACCGTTTCGAGAAACCTTTTGTGAACTTGACCAGGCCGGGTAATAATTTCAAGCTAGTCTAACTAGTGATGTAAGCGTGTCTCGAATGCCTGTTCATGTTTACCAAAGGTGGATCAATTCTAAAGTGCAACTGTTCCCGACATGTGCAAATTTATTATCAAAACATCGGTGCTCATGTTAAGGGGGAGCATTTGAAAATGGCAAAACTCTCAACGTGTTAACAAAATTTGTTTTTCAAGCATAAACACGTTGAGAAAATTTTCAATGATTTGGTTTATGGCAACATAGGATAGTCATAAAGATATAAGGTGGCTAAGGTTAGGAAAACCGTCCTATGATCCGCCAGAGCCGGAGGGATCTACCCATGGACAATACCAAATAGATAGTATTAGAAAGTCCGTAGGTATGATTGTGAAAAAAAGGAGAAATGTGAGAATGGAGAAAGAAGGGGTTGAAGAATTAAAAAGAAATGAAATGAGAAAGGGTGAAAAGAAATAGCCCTCCAATTATTCAACCTTAGGGCAGAAACCGGGTTCAATTCATAATCTACTGATGGTTGCTAAGGCAACATCGGTATTGAAGACAAGACGTCATGGACCCAGTGACGCACTGCACTAAACCTTCTAAACCACTCAAGTTCTCTTAAAAGAACTTGTTTCATTCTCATGGGGAACCGGTGTAATCTATCAACTTATCTCTTAGAGATGATTGATATTGAAGCAGGAGACCTATCCCTAATCTCCGCATAGGAAAACCAAATGCACTTATTGAGTCTAGAGCTTCGAGATACATAAAAAGATCTCATAGGAACACGTGCTACTTCTACCCTGGGTGGTCAACATTAAGGACACCAGTGGTAAACTTATGAGTCCTACGCAGATCTTAGCAATCTGCCAGAACATTTATGAGGGATGTTATTTATGTAACTCCCAATGATTGAATGGAAACTCCTGCCAGGGTCAACATCAAGCAGCTCTGAAAGCAGGTCATTTAGGTAATTCCTTGTGGATTACGCTAAGTGGTCCCGATGGTTACAAAAGGTCTACAGTCGTGGAGTGATCTCCATCGACTCACCTAATCGTTGATATACTACGGTATAATCTTAAAAGGCCCTCTGTGGGTTTTCGATTAGGAACGGTCTTGGTGAGGGTTAGAAGGAGTCTTCACACTATGCTGTTGACGATCTCTAATTCCAAACCTATAAGTACCGGAAGATTTGTTGCTAACTGTTTACTTGCAGGAATTTCGGACGGTTGCAGAAGTAGATTGCTGAAAAGATGCTGATCCATCAACACATGTTCACACTTCATCATCACATCCTTTGAAATCATGATCATTATTTGGGCCTCATTTATGCTTCCACAACTCTGATGCTGAAGATCATGATCCTGAAAAGTGTGAGCATGCCCCTTACAAAGATGATCATATCACATGAAGAAGTTATTACTCTATAATGTCTTGCAGACACACATTTTGGATGATGCACTCGAAGTAGTTTTCAAAGATCATCCAACACTTTCAACAAGTCATCTAGAGTCAGCTACCCAAAAGCACAAAGATCTCAACTAAGAAGAATCATTATGCTACGAGCTACAAAGACATCTTCAAAGATTATATGCTATGATTCAGCGCTTATTTTTTGGGGTGACCTCCCTTAGGGGGAGATTGTTAGGAATAGGTTTATTCCAATGAAGACTCGGTCACCCCGAGTATTGTAATAGCATAGTGTAGCTCGTAGTAATCATTAGTTTAGTGTAGTATTTGTTGAGTCGGGTCGGGTCTTTACCCACTGTCAGCCCGGTCCACAACCCGTTTAATAGGGCGTTGAGCATGTAACTATAAATACCCTCTCCCACCCAAGGGAGAGGGTTGGACCTCATTTTGCAATTCAATTTTTTCTTTCTTGTTTCTAAGGCTCCCAACCTCTTTCTCTTTCTAAAACTCTTCTACTTCTTTCTTTCCTTTCCTTGAATTCGATCCAAACTACAAGAACCATACATGTTATTTATTTGATATATTACACATTGGCTCCTTGAGTGAGCTCAATGGTGTTTCGATAACCTTGGTGGCTAGGACGGGAATACTCTCCTAAAGTTCGGGGCCTAGGAGGTTGGTTTGCTAGTGGTGGGTTTTGTGGGTGGTTTTGTTGTGGTGGGTTGATGGGTTCAAAGATGTTACCACCTTCCATGATGTCGGATGGTAAAGGTTACGAACAAAGAAATGAAGAAATAAGATAGACTAAAGAAAACCTAAAAATAAAAATAAAACCTTACTAGAAAGGAATCTAGCAAGTAGACCTAATAAAAAGAAATCCTAACCTAGACAATAACTATTCCCCGGGCTGCGGCGCCAAAAACTTGATACGGGGGATTGTGCCCTCGCAACAGGTTTTACCTCTCAAGGGATCTCGAGAAGCTTACAACCCCCACCAGGCAGTGTACCTGATCGTTGTAGTATAGTATAGTGACAAGTACCGGGGGATTGATCGTTCAACTCAGGAATAGTGTCGCTAGGATTAGAAAGCCTACTAAACTAGGTCTAGAGGTGAGGGATGATTCTTTTCGTATTTTTATATTTTATGAGAGCAAGTAAAAATCTCGGGTTTTGAAGGAGTGGGTGGAATTAGTTGCTAGCCAACTAACCCAATTAATCTAAGGATGCAATCAAAATAAAATAACAAAAATGAAAATAAACTATTATACTAATGTGGTGGAAACAATAATGAGGAAAGTTGTGTTTACTTAGACTTCATTACTCCCTAGATATCTTTTACAGGTTGATTAGCTTGTTACAGTTGCATGGATGACGGGTCATATTCCTTAATACTAGTCGTAGGGTGATAACGCTCAAATTTAACATATTTTTAGTCGCGTTATTGTTTGATTTATGAGTGGAAATTGGTCATATTTGTATATATTTGTTACTTAATCATGGAAAAGTGTTTATACATGCAAATATAGCCAAAAGCAGGTAAAAATGATTAAAAGACGAAGAATTGAAGTGGTCATGCATTTTTGGAGAGTTTCGAGAAGATCAAGGAAGAAAGAAACGTTGCATGAACAAAAGGATTTGATAAAGACAAGTTTACTACAAGAAATTATCAAGGAAATATCAAGTTCTAATGGACAAAGTCATGCCACGAGGAAAAATATTGCATGCAACGTAAAACGACGAAGAAAAGACAAGAAATCATGTTCAGACGAAATCCAACCGATCGGTTGCAACCCGCAACCGGATCGGCTGGATATGTGCCAGAATGACCAACCGATCGGATGGCGAGAAACCGATCGGTTGGTGGTGACTGAAGTTACAAGTTTTGCATTAAATGGCGAATTTACTCCCCATAATCATTTGTGGCTGATCATTTTTGCTTATTTACTGAGAAGGGACGTTTTTACTTGAAGCATAAGTGTCAATAAGCTATATAATGAGCACTTAGGACCTAGAGATACTTGTACCACCATTATCTAACTTAGTATTACACCAAATCTTGTTAGCTTATCTTATATTGCCTGAAAGTTTACTAAGTGTTGTAAAAATGTCCGGAACGTGTTGAGTTAAAGTCTCAAGCATTGGTTCGAGTGTGGAGTTGTTTACTTACATTGGTGAGCAATTGGAGGAGTGTGGTTGCTATAGTTCCACAAGTTTTCTCATTGTAATTTTCAAGACTAGGTACACCTTGATACTTATAATGAACAATTGTTACTTTAAGTTTTATGAAAGTTTTCTTATTTACTTGTGTTTTATTATGATTGCTATGGAGTAATTTGTGATATACTTGTGTATATGATGTGATTGGTTAATGGAGTATTATCTTATAAAAAGAAGGTGATGCATGAAAACATATCTATTTTTATGAGTTTGTTGATATAACATCTTTTCTTGCTTAATTTGTCGGTAAAAACAATTTCTTGAAAAATAGGTCCGAAAGGATTTTCAACTTGTTTTTATTCCAAAATATTAATACACCAAATTAGTATGGAATAGGATGCTTGACAACCATCTTATTTACTTGTTAAAATAGATTTGGGACGATTTCATCACGAAAAAGGACCGAAAGGATTCATAGGAATTCATAAGAAAAGAATTGATTTTCTAAACAACCATGTGTTTATAGGATTGTCATACTAATTTGATATGTCCGAAAGGAGTCATTTAGGTGATAGAATTCTTAGTAGTAGTGAAAACATGACATACATCATAGATTGTATAACTACTCATTTTTAGTTGCGCATCATAACAAGTTTTACACCAAGCTTAGTACTCAAATTGTTACGATACTCCTAATTACCAATCAAGGAATTATACACAAGTATATGTTTAGTTTTTATTGAGTTTCTTTTAAATTAAGATTTTACATAAATTTGAATTGACAACCCTTATTTAACAAACGTTTTTCTAATTACTTAAACTACCAAATCCCTTGGGACGATCTCGACTTACCCACCTTTATTACACCGGACGAGTATACTTGCTCGTATGTGCTAGATAATAATCGGATAATTCGTGTTTATAAATTTTAAAACTTGTACTAACAAAACGCACATCAAGTTTTTTGCGCCGCTGTCGGGGATTTGATTAATTTTCTTAGTTTTTAGTAATTAAATAGTTTGAAATTAGTGAAATTTTAAAGTTTTCAGAGTAAAAAAAAAAAGGGAATTTTTTTTTTGGTTTTTGACCAACCGAATCGGTTGGGTAACCAACCGATCGGTTGGTGGTCACGGTAAAATTTATTGGATTCTGTTTTTAGTAATTAATTCTTATTTTTCTGTTTTTAGTTAATTAGTTTTAATAATTATATAGTTAATGTTAGTTTTTAATAGTTTTAAGTTGCAATTATTAGTCATTTTAATGTTTTAGAAGTTTTAATTTCAATTAATGATTTAGTAATTCTTAAAGACATCTTAATTAATGCTTTTATTGTTTTTAATCTTATAATTAAAAGTTTTATTAGTTTTATATATATATATATATATATATATATATATATATATATATATATATATATATATATATATATATATATATGGGTTTTTCTAATGTGTGCCCTGAGGGCACACGTTAAGAACACCAAAAGGACAATGGGACCCATGAAAAAGTACATCCGGACCCACACAAAATCCGGATGTACTTTTTCGTGGGTCCTATTGTCCTTTTGATGTTCTTAACGTGTGCCCCCAGGGCACACATTAGAAAAACCCTATATATATATATATATATATATATATATATATATATATATATATATATATATATATATATATATATATATATATATATATTTAGTGAAATGTTGGAAGATTGGGCCAAAATCTGATTGTTAATAAGTATTTGGAAAGGAACGAGCAAAAAAGGGTTACTTTCAGTTTGAAACCGGAGTCGAATGAGAATGTCAAGTTTTCTCATGTGCAAAATAAGGATGAGAAGAATGCGTATAGAGAACGTCTTTCAAAACTTCAAGAGAGGAAGATTGCTAAACCTAGGTTGATTGATTGGGAATTGCTTGAGGAGTATGAATGTGAAGATCAATTAAGGAGTATGATGACTATGGTTTATGTGTATCCTGGTGACGGAGATAGATTTGAAGATTATTCATGGGAAAGAGCTTTTAGTATTCGTGAATATGTTTACAAGGAATGGTGTTTGGAGTTCTTTTCTATGTTCTATTTTGATAGAAAGGTAAATGATGTGCTTGGAGATGTTTGTGTTTGGTTTAGGTTGTGTGGTCGCGAACATGCTTTATCTTTGCCGAACTTTGCAGTTGCACTTGGTTAGTATGAGGAGAATGAGATTCAACATAGGTTGTTTGGACCACATTTTGTGAGTTTAGCTAGAGGTAATGATCAATACACGGGTATTGATGAATATTGGAATAGAATTGGTGATCCAACTTGTCTTAGAAGAAATGCTTCTAGGATAAGGAATCCATTGTTGAAGGTTTTACAGAAGTTGATTTCTTGGGGATTGATACATAGGAGTAGTGGACAAGACAAGTGTAGTCAACTGGACTTATGGGTGATGAAGTTGTTGGAGGAAGACAAGAATGGGAATGTGGCATGGATTATTGCCGAGTATCTTTCAAAGAGAGCACCGGGGATTAAGAAACAAAGTGATGTTTGTGGAGGTCATTATGTGACCATGTTGGCTAAAAATCTTGGGTATTTTAATGATGAGGAGTTGAGGAAGTGTAGAGTGAGATTGGAGAGTGAGTTTTGGGTTGCTTTTAGTTTTGGGAAATCATTGGATAGGAATAACAAGACTTTGGGACCTTGGACCGAACCAAGTGTGGGGGCACAATCCGGAGCTTATACGGGAGCGCCTTCACAACCTCAAATGGGGAGTTTTCCGAGTAGTACCCAAAGTGGTTTTGATTCAGGATGGGGTGATTGGAACCGTGAATTAAATGCTATTGAGTGTAGGGATGTTTGGAGAGATTCAATGCAAATGAGGACTAATTATAACTATGATTATTCCATGCCTATGATCCAACATTTGGCACAAGATGCCAATTATGAGGTACCTCCCTACAACTCACCAAATGTTCCACCATACCCTTTACCGTATTCTCCATATCTTGGACCATACCCCTATCCTTATCCTGGTTATTCACCATTTCCCGAGCCATATCCTCCATATGGTAGACTTCCCGAATATGGTAGTTCAGGTGTTAATGTGGGTGGACCAAGTTTTAATCCGGGAGGATCAAGTTATGATGTTGGTGGATCGTCATCAAGAGCTGGAAAGAAGAAGAGACGAGTGGTAGACGAGGACGATGAAGAAGATGATGATGAGGATGAAGAGGAAAGCGAGGACGAGTTCATTCGTTCCGATGTGAGTTATTGATGGTGACGCTTGATCAAATGATTATGGTTGGTTTTCAAAAAACAATTATGTGTCGAACAATTTCTATTTTCTATTATCTTTAACTATTTCTTGTAGGATTTATAACGTAACGTAATTTTCTATTTATTTGGTTTAGATATGTTTTTGTGTGTTTGTTTTGTTGTTTCGTGTACTTTGCAGTTTTCTTGCAGGAGTTTTATTACGGAAGCATATAGTTGATCAACTTTTGGAGTCGGTAAACTCATTCGCTTATTATGATTAAATATGCATGTTGCGTATTTAACTCCGGTATTTTCTAAATTTTTCCATTTCCTTTACTTTGAAGTCATTTTTTTTATTACATTGAGGACAATGCAAAACTTAAGTGTGGGGGAAGGAAGAAAATAGAAAAATTGCATTATTTTTTAAATTTTTGATTTTTGTTTTAGAGTCATGGACTTTAGTAACTAGTAGTAGTTCACCCTTAATTTTTTTAGTTAAAATAAGGTTGATTTCATGGTATATAATGATGATATTTTTGGAGAATAAATTCAAGTTTTAAAGAGCAATTTGTCTCGGAATTGATAACATTTGCTAGCACAATTTTATACCCTTATTACTTTAAATGGTGAGGATTAGTTTTTTTTTTTTTTTTTTTTTTTTTTTTTTTTTTTGCTGAGAATAGTATTTCTTATACTATCTACATATTTCATGATGAGTGTGCCGTTGTGTTAATTCTAGAAGTTGTACTTGTTATGCATTATGGTTAAAATCATTTTCGAATGATAAGGATATATTCATATGATAAGAGACAAACTTAAGAATAAAACCAAATGGCCATCCGTTTACAAAATAATATTTTTTTCTAGCCACATTGGTTAGTTACCCTCGTATTTGGAACCCATTTGTTAGCGTTCATTTTTAGCGCTAGATACCCTTAGTTACAACCTCTGAGCCATCCTTTTCATTTTGTTACATCCAGAAAAATACAAAAAGATTTTACACTTTTAACCTTAGCCTAACCCTTGTCAAAGTCTAAATGGTGAATTGCAAGTTGCTTGGTTGCTTGGTTGGTTTTTGATGATTATTAGTTAGCCACACTTCACAATTCATGTGTATGCCATTCCAACAAAGACGAAGGATGCATACTTCTTATTTGTATTTTTTGTGGTGTATGCTTATGCGAAGTGTGGGGGAAGTTTTCTTAAAAAAAAAAAAAAAAAAAAAAAAAAAAAAAAAGGTCATCGCAACTATAAGGTGACAAATATAACCAATGTGTTATATTATTATGAATAAAGAAAGTCATGAGATATGTTGTTAGTCGATGTGCTAAGTGTGAAGAATATTTTATGGTGAATCAATGTATCAACATGTGGAGTTCGAAGAGGAGAAGATGGTAACTATTATCATTTTTTGGTTTATGGATTATTTGAGAATAGCAACTATGGGACTTAGACTTTGATTTTTTTTTTTTAAAACCAATTTCATAAATATTCCCATGTCTTATCCTTACCTTTTTGACTTAGTGTAATTATTTTGCACGAAAGTTTATATAACCCTTAGCCTAAACATTACAACCCGAATAAAAGACCTCTTTGATGAATTATTCTATTGTTTTGATACTTGTACAAGCCTATGGTAAGAAACATTAATCATGACTGTGCAATGAGCGATCTATTAATCGTTACACATATTGAGTGATGAGTGAATTTCAAATAAATTTCGTGAGGTGCTTAGAATTGTTATCAAGCTCTTTATTTACTTGATTGAGTTCAAATAAGATATTTGCACTATTTGCCATTGAATTCAATTTTCTTTTGATTAAGACTTGCTCGAGGGCGAGCAAAGCTCAAGTGTGGGGGATTTGATAACGCTCAAATTTAACATATTTTTAGTCGCGTTATTGTTTGATTTATGAGTGGAAATTGGTCATATTTGTATATATTTGTTACTTAATCGTGGAAAAGTGTTTATACATGCAAATATAGCCAAAAGCAGGTAAAAATGATTAAAAGACTAAGAATTGAAGTGGTCATGCATTTTGGAGAGTTTCGAGAAGATCAAGGAAGAAAGTAACGTTGCATGAACAAAAGGATTTGATAAAAACAAGTTTACTACAAGAAATTATCAAGGAAATATCAAGTTCTAATGGACAAAGTCATGCCACGAGGAAAAATATTGCAGCAACGTAAAACGACGAAGAAAAGACAAGAAATCATGTTCAAACAAAATCCAACCGATCTGTTGCAACCCGCAACCGGATCGGCTGGATATGTGCCAGAATGACCAACCGATCGGATGGCGAGAAACCGATCGGTTGGTGGTGACTGAAGTTACGAGTTTTGCATTAAATGGCGAATTTACTCCCCATAATCATTTGTGGCTGATCATTTCTGCTTATTTACTGAGAAGGGACGTTTTTACTTGAAGCATAAATGTCATTAAGCTATATAATGAGCACTTAGGACCTAGAGATACTTGTAACACCATTATCTAACTTAGTATTACACCAAATCTTGTTAGCTTATCTTATATTGCCTGAAAGTTTACTAAGTGTTGTAAAAACATCCGGAACGTGTTGAGTTAAAGTCTCAAGCATTAGTTCGAGTGTGGAGTTGTTTACTTACATTGGTGAGCAATTGGAGGAGTGTGGTTGCTATAGTTCCACAAGTTTTCTCATTGTAATTTTCAAGACTAGGTACACCTTGATACTTATAATGAACAATTGTTACTTTAAGTTTTATGAAAGTTTTCTTATTTACTTGTGTTTTATTATGATTGCTATGGAGTAATTTGTGATATACTTGTGTATATGATGTGATTGGTTAATGGAGTATTATCTTATGAAAAAAAGGTGATGCATGAAAATATATCTATTTTTATGAGTTTGTTGATATAACATCTTTTCTTGCTTAATTTGTCGGTAAAAACAATTTCTTGAAAAATAGGTCCGAAAGGATTTTCAACTTGTTTTTATTCCAAAATATTAATACACAAAATTAGTTTGGAATAGGATGCTTGACAACCATCTTATTTACTTGTTAAAATAGATTTGGGACAATTTCATCATGAAAAAGGACCGAAAGGCTTCGTAGGAATTCATAAGAAAAGAATTGGTTTTCTAAACAACCATGTGTTTATAGGATTGTCATACTAATTTGATATGTCCGAAAGGAGTCATTTAGGTGATAGAATTCTTAGTAGTAGTGAAAACATGACATACATCATAGATTGTATAACTACTCATTTTTAGTTGTGCATCATAACAAGTTTTACACCAAACTTCGTACTCAAATTGTTACGATACTCCTAATTACCAATCAAGGAATTATACACAAGTATATGTTTAGTTTTTATTGAGTTTCTTTTAAATTAAGATTTTACATAAATTTGGATTGACAACCCTTATTTAACAAACGTTTTTCTAATTACTTAAACTACCAAATCCCTTGGGACGATCTCGACTTACCCACCTTTATTACACCGGACGAGTATACTTGCTCGTATGTGCTAGATAATAATCGGATAATTCGTGTATATAAATTTTAAAACTTGTACTAACAAAACGCACATCATAGGGCCGTGTACAATATTCCCTGACTCTATAAGATCCTACTTCACTCCTATGTCGAGCCGTTAGAAGCCCCTAACATGGGATCATTAAAATTCTCTTACGCATTAAATACAACCAAAAATCGTAGTACACCTCCGATCATGTTTCTTACGACATTCAAGCAAGTTACCAATGGAAGTCTGCCAGTTTTATTAAGCCTAACATCGAATACAATCATCCGTACCAATTATAAACAAACAATCATCCCATAATCAACATCTAGGTTTCACTACATCGAAGCAAACACAAAGAAGATCTAGCCTAGCATGTTAAAGAGAAGACAAGCGTAAGATACAATCACACAACACATAGACATATTGAATGATTTGAATGAATACTTATCTTCAATTGAACATGGAAGAATCAAGGGGTTGAAACCCTTGAAAAACTGATAAAATTCGGACTAGGATTTATTCCCTCAATGTTGCACACTAATGAATGAAATTTGGAAAACTATATATAGATATTACATCTTGATGACGTCATGTATTAGCTCGTGACGCCGTCAACTCGCCTCCATGATAAAATCGTATTGCCTAGATCCATTTGTGACGCCGTCATGTGGAGAAATACTCTGGGCCGTCACTAGTAATTGGACCCTGACGTCCTTGGTGACGCCGTCAGGCCATAAGCTTGCAAACTTTCTGGGCCGTCACGTTATAAGTTACATATCTACCTCTTTTGTAACTCTTGACGCCGTCACATGTAGATCCTTGACGCCGTCAGGTACTGTTCCAACAAGGAAATTTGAGACTTTGCCATTTTCTTCACTTTTATGCTCCAAAAACGTCCAAAATGCTTCCTTTTTCCAGATTCTTCCTCAAAAGTACCTAAAATGACAAAAGGAACGATTTAGAGCAATAATTGATCAAATAATCTTGAATTCGGGCTTAAATGACCCCTTAAAAGTGGTACACTTTTCGCCTCATCATGCAGGACAATAGTTTGGAGAAAAGTACAAGAAACGCACGAAAAAGATGACTTTATGAACATATAAGGAAAAAGACATAGTTTGGACTAAAGCACGCCGCTTATAAAGAGAAAGAGCGCCGTTTAGGTGTGTCCTTGGTCAACTATATATACACGAGTCAAACATGAAGAGCGCCGATTATATATTATAAAAGCGCCGGTTACGCGAAACAAAGCTTGCCGATTTTACACCAAATGCTCGGCGTACTTCACATGAAAGTTATATCTTCTACATTAATAAGCTACTTCAATGATGAGACTGATCATTTGCTTATATTAACTGATCAGATGCTCGGGTTCCGTTTACACTATAAATAGAGGCACAATTCGTGACTCTAACGCACACCTCAACAAAGAAACACACTTGATCATTAGAAGAAGTTTAGTAGTGGTTTGCTCCAAAACCACTAGCTAAAGCTGGAGAAACACTTGGAGAACGCAGTTGGAACGTGAACACATTTGGAAAACTCGATATAATGACAACATCACTTATTTACTTAGTTTATTTTTACATGAATATGGAGTAGTACTCTTATGTTTGTTAGAGGCATCTTTGCCATGATTTGAACCGTATATGTATTAAGACTTTTGAATCTATATTTTATGTATTTGATATATTATGATTTAGACTCCTATCATATGTCTTGATTGGTCAATATAATTGTTTATAGGTCGAAAGATGCAATTATATTGATTATATTATGAATCATCTGTCTATAACGAGTCATTGCTATACTTGTGAGAATTGGATAGTAAAGCATATGATAACCTCAACCATAACATGTTTAAGGCCTGGCCTCACGTCTAGCGACTTGGTTAGGAGAAATGCATACTTGATACTTCATGTTTGGACCATACTTTATGCACTTTATGTATCTAGGATCATAGGCCGAAAGGAGATTCTTTTACATCAAGGAGATACATTAGTTTACATGATCACCAGTCATGTTTTGCTTTTATGCTTTATCCAAGTATTGTCTATGATACACATGCTTATTCATCTTATGTGCTCTGCCTTTAACAAACATACTTTTAATATCAATTGGGAAAACATTTCAAAAATCTTAAATTCAACAAAAACGGTTTTAGTGATAAGTGACAATCATTGGAATCTAATTTTGTTATCTTTAGCTAACAATAAGAATAATCACCTCTCTTGGGATGACCTGGTCTTACCTCAAACCTTTACTATAAACGGGGTTTATACTTTACCCATGTGTTTTATGAATTAAGGAAATGGTAAAATAAGTCTTATAAATTTAAAGCTTTCTAAACACCATCAAAGTTTTTGGTGCCGTTGCCGGGGAGGTTAGATTTGATCATATTGTTAGTTTTATGCATTTTGCAAAAGGAAAAAATTACTTAATTCTTGTTAAAGTTTTGAAAATTTTTGTTTCTGAGGCACAAAGAGCGCCGGTTTTTCAGATAAAACCACCGATCAAATGATACAGTAAAGAACAGTTGGATTTGATTTCACAAAACCCCAAAAACAATCTTGTATAAAGCTTTTTATAGAATTTGAGCACATAGGACTCATGTTTCTTGTGTTTTTACTGTTTGAATTAATGCATGAGTATATAATGCACATTAAAATAAAAAATACAAAAATATTTTGTTTTTACTTTTTAATTATTTTCTTGCAAATGTTTTACTGGATTGCTTTATTGAATGAAATGATTATTGCAATATGTTTTCAATTATTATCTGGATTTATGGAAAATTATATATTTTATGAAGAACTGTTAAAACCCAAAAACACGCCGGTTTTTTACCTGAACTCGCCGAACTTCTGGAGAATTTCAAATAAAACGGCTACAAAGTCACGTAACCGCCGTACTTTTATTAAAACTCGCCGAACTTTTCTACAAAAATCTTTACAGAAGACTTATTTCTTTTCCATGATGAGTAAATAGATGCATATCTTGGCATATATAAGTTATATGAGGTTACTGGAGTATGATTATGTGCTTATAACTTATTTGACTAACCTGCTAATGTTTCATTTGATGTTTTTGCACATTTTAGCTATGTTAACCATGGATCACAACAATAGGCTAGGAAAGAGGTTAGAATTGGAGAATAGATGTGGATGGCTAGATGAGTCAGAAAGTATTGCAGAAAACAACTTATCAAAATCGGAAACAGTTGATAGCGGGATGAAAATTGATCAGAGGGTACACACTTCTGGAAAAATGGACACCCCAGATTATTGTTTGAAGTTTCTTACACCATGTTATGCATAGGAATTATATGCCTCTGATGCTGTTGCAGACCTTAATTACAATAAAAATTTGCTACACAAGGAATTCTTTAAAAGGTTGGGAGTACAATGTGAGAAAAGAGAAGATGGAAGTATGGTTGTTACCAAGAAACTCTTAGTATGTTTGAATAATGAGTTGTTCCTGGTAGAGTTCTATGTTAACCTTGATGAAAACGAATGGGAACCTAATGTAATACTTGGGATACCTTTCCTAAGATTGGCTAGAAGTATTGTGGACTTTGCTAATGGTTTATTAACCATATGGCCTGATGCAACTATAATTGATAATGATTTACAGAATCTAGATGAGTTATTTGCTGGAATTTGTGAGGATGACTTGCCACCACTTCTAGACAATACATTCACTTTAGAAGCACCTAAATTTGAATGCAAGATGGGAAAAAGTAAGAGAGTGAAAAACAAACAACCAATTTACAGAATGAAGTATGGAGATGAAGGACCTTCATTAACCATAAATCGACCCATAACTAGGGATGAACTAACTAACGAAGAAATGGAAGCTGATGTGTATTGATAGTGCGTTTTTGAGTGCGTATCAAAAATATACACAAAGTAGACGTGAGTGGAATTTACTAGTCAACCTTTAGAAAAAGGTTAACTTGCAAAATCTCGTGAATACAATATATATATATATATATATATATATATATATATATATATATATATATATATATATATATATATATATATATATATATATATATATATGTGATACCGGGTAAGTGATTACCCGGGTCGTGTCCCAACGAGGTGTGAATGGGCAATATCGTGTGAGATTTGGAGATTAAAATGCTTGCATGGATGATGAGAGATTATTTGGTATTGTGGAACTTTTACACTACGGGAAATTACAAATAACGAATGAAAAATTAAATAAACGCAACTAAAACATGAATTCGAACAAGGAATAAAAATTAAAACTTAAAAACTAATTAGAATTCTACGGGAATGGAAATTAGGAAGCTAGGGAACCCTAAACGTAAATTAATTGTAAAAACGTACAAGTTAATTTAAGAAAAACGCGAGTGCGCGAGATAAAAAGTGATTTTAATGCTACGCTAATCCTACGGGGGTAAAAATTATTTTTCTATGTTCTAAAAGCTAAAAGAAAATTTTTGAAAGAAGAAAAATATTTTTTAGATTTTTATATTTTTTATAATGAATTAAAAACTAAAATAATAAAAGAAATCCTAGAAAAATAGTAAAACTAATTGGAAAATTATGAAAATTTTTAGGAAACTCTAATATACTAATAATAGGCTAGGAAAAACGAAAACTTGAAATAAGCAATGCACAATAAGCAGTAATAAGCAATACAAAAGCTGAATGTATAAATAAGCTAAACAAGTACTACTTTAAATATTAAATGAAACCACTACTAACCAACAACAATCAATAGCAGAGATGGAAAAGAGGGGCGGATTCTGTGTTCATGCGACCAAGGTGACCAGGGTTCAAACCCTTCTCACATCAGTTTTTGCAAACATTTTTTTTTCTTTTTTTTACACAAACATATCGAAAACATAAAAACAAACAAATTTTAAAACTACAAAAGTTTATGAAAAGCAGTAATAAGCAATGTGGGGGTTTGGACAACAGATGGCTAAGCTTAATAAAAAGAAACTTTCAAAACTAATAAGATAAACAAAACTACAAGAGTTGAACTAGGGGGAATATAAGCTAAGGCTACTACTAGGGAATACTTAAAAAGCTAATTGGGACAGAAAATAAGGAGTCACAAGTTGGCTTAAGCAACAACCAACAACAAAAACACAAACTAGCATACTAACTTGCAATTCCATAAGCTATCACAAGGCTCGAATAAGCTAACTTATGAGAATAAAACTTAAAAGCATACTAAGTGATACCTAAATAATCAAAAGGAATAAAAATAAGTAGTTGAACAGGACTAAAAAGCACTAAGCGAACAAAAGCTATAAAGGGGCTGCAGTGGTGCAAACAGCCTAGGGGCTTACTTTGGGGGCCTGAAAGAGCAGTGAAAAAAATTCATAAAAATCAAGTAAAAATACTAGCATGTGAACAAGCCGGTAGACTAATTGTAAACCAAATTTCAGGTCCTAACTCCTAAAAATGAGTGAACTAAAAATCCTACACTAAGGGCTGTTGGGACCTTTTTTTGACAGCAAAAGTGGGTAAAATGGGCTAAAAAAGGGACTTTTGACCCACAAAAGTCAAAGACCAGTATATACAAACTTGTACTAACCTATTCTAAGCTATTGTGAAGCAAAATAAACAACTAAATGAAGCTTTAGCTAAGTTTTCACCTAAAAACTTGTTGTGGCAGTTTTACAACTAGGAAATTAGAACATCAATTGAATTACTCTAAAACACCTTGAAAGTGACAAGTTTAACTTTAAAACGACTAGAAACAATAAACTAAAGATGATTGAAATTAAAAGATTGGTTAAAAACAGTTTTTGGAGGGAGATTTAGCTTGTGCCAAACACCCTCTTAAGTTACAGAAATGAAGATTTAAGCATACATAAACCTTGGACTAATCTAGAATAAGCATACATAAACCTAGATAACATCAAATAAGCATTCATAAACAAGAATAAATAGTTTCTAATAAGCAGACAATGAAAGGCTACACTTAACTAAATAGGACAATGATCAAGCAATAAACTACATTAGTGTACTAAGGCTAAGAAACTAAACACAATAAGCAAAAGAGGACATGCATAAGCTAAAATAAACTAAGAAAAGCAATTAATAAGCATTCAATAAACAGTGCTACAGTAACTTTTTTTTTGAAGACAGAAAAGGACTTGTGAACTACAAGTAGTCAGTACTAACACCTAATAAGCTATGGATTAGCTAATAAGCAGTTGCACTCATAACTTGTAAACAATTTAAACTGGCATAACGTAGAAACAAGAAGGGAATTAAAACTTGCTGATTTCATTAATTAAAAAAAAAAGGTACAAGGAAATAGCTAAAAGAAACTTAAAGATGCAAAACTGAAAACTAAAACCTACTTGACCTTTTATTAAGCTGAGAAAAAAAAACTTGAGTACACTAGAACTATAACAAGCTTTTAAAAAAACTGAAATTAATTAAAAACTTAAACTAGAAATTAAATCTACTAAAACCTACTTCCAAACAATGGCTACAATGGTTCTATTATATACTAAGCTGCTAAGGTTCCTCTTTTTGTGTCCTCTCGTTGTTGTGCTTCCTTTGTGAGTATAAAACCTAGCTGTCCATCTTGTGTTTCTTTGATTGAATAGCAGCCATAGGATTAAGCTTGGGCACAAAGGAGTGAATCTGAGCCATTGATTAGTTTTGAGGAGGAGGATTGATGACCTGGAGGGGGTTTCACGTGAAGGGGGAGGTTTTGGTATTGGTGAGGAGGGGTGCTTTTGAGAAGATGGTGGAGTGTAGCAGGAGATGAGCAGGGGATTGGAGGTTTGTTTGGAGGGTAAAAGAGAGGTGAGGGAAAAGGGGAGGCACGTTTGACCTGGGTAACTGAGGGTGGGTGCATTTTTAGTATTAAACGTAAAATAGGATTGGGGTGTTGGGCTTTTGTGGGATTGGGCTGGGGAAGGGTAAGTGGTGGATTTAGAGGGTGTTGGGTTGGTTTGTGTAGTGGGTTTTGGCAGTTAATGGACTTGGTTTGGTTAAGTAGTAGTATTAGTTTAGGGTAAATAAGGTTTAGGTAATTTGGGGTAATTAGGTTTAAGGTAAATGGTAAAATTGGGTTTTGGTTTCGGGTTTGTTTTTTTTCCAAGCTCACTCCATTGCCATATCCCGGGGTTGATTTCAACTCCGTCATTGTTTTTTTTATTTTTTTATTCTTCAATAAATGCTCTAAATGGTGTCGTGTCGGTTCGGTATTGTTCCATTATGCTCCATTTTGCTCACATTTGCCTCGTTTTCAATCCTTTTGTACCTGAAATACACAAAAACATATTCCAATGATATTTGTAACATTATTTGATCGTTTTCAAGTGTGTTTGGTTGTTTTGACTCGTAAAAGGGACGAAAAGATGTGTGCAGAAAGGCACATATCATGTATGCTAGGATAATGTTACTAAATGAGAAAAGATCAATCATAGAAACCTTGAAACATGCAGACAAACACAAAAAGATCTTGGATAGTATTCTCATAGATAGACTTAAGATGGATGGGGAAGTAGAAGATGAAAGTGAAGAAGAAGCTGCAGAACATGTAATTAAAAGGTATAAAGTACTTAAGGAACTTGATGACCCAGGATGCTTTGTGTTTCCAATACGTTTGGAAGGTGACCTAACCTATTATGCTTTGGCTGACATTGGATCAAACATCAATATGATGCCCTACAAAATTTATGAGTTTCTGGAAAGAGGGAAAGTTAGACCAAAGATTGATAAAATTAGGATGCTTGATATGTCTCAGGCTGAGACAATGGGGATATTGCTAGATGTTCTGTGTCAAGTTAGTACCCACACTATCCTAGCTAACTTTATGCTACTTGATATTCCTATTGACAAAAATGTACCACTTATTGTTGGAAGAAGTTTCATGCATATTTTGGGTTCAACACTTGATACAAGAAAGAAGAGGTCAACAACTTTTGATGGAGTAGTTCACCACCATTTTGAGACTGCAAAGATTAAAAGGACTAAAGAAGATGATAGTGACAGTGAAGATGAAGAGGAATTCACACCAAAAAGGGATGAGAATGGTAAACCAATCTATGGACCAATTCGTCCTAAGTTTTATGATTATGAGGACCCCATGGAGAGAGCATTGGCTGAACAAGAGTATCTAAACCCATTTAGAAATGTTTGTGTATGGAAGAAGATTACTGCTTTGCTTGGAGCACTACCATTATCTATTAAGAATACGGATTGGACTCCAAACTATTCTGGAGGTATTACCAAAGGAGAAGGGGATAGAAAATGGCATGTTAATATTAAAATTGTTGATCCCTTTGGCAATGGATTTGAAAGAGGTTTTGAGACTAAGCACACTAAAAGGAAGCCATCTGGTTCCTACAAGCTGGGTGACATCATGTCACCAGAGCATTTTTCTTCCTGAAACACCAAAGTAACACCAAAAATGGAGTTGAAACAATGCTCCTTTCTTAAACTTTTATTTCTATGTTATTTTTTAAATGGGAAAAATCTTTAATAATGTACCATACTTGTCACAAAAATTACTTTCGTGTAGCGAACAAAAAAAATAGCTTTTTGATGTACCGAGCTTTCATTTTTTGGCCTTTTTTTATGTACTATTGACATTTTTGCCCCTTAAAATATTGAAAATCCAAGGACATTTTTGTCACAAAAATACATCAAAAAGGACAAAAATGAAAGTTCAGTACATCAAAAAGCTATTTTTTTTGTACGCTACACGAAAGTAATTTTTGTGACAAGTATGGTACATTATTAAATATTTTTCCCTTTTTAAATTTTGAATAAGTTGTATCTCAAGCTTATGCTTGATGAGTATGCCTCTGATAAAGAGATGAATTTCCAAAGTCAGAAATCAATATCAAGACAATGAGGGTAAGTTTACACTTGTCTTGATATTTCGAGAAATTTTATTAGGATTTTCATAAACTTAGGGTTTGATGTTTTTGAATTTTAGACGTTTTATGCTTAATTTTAGGTTGCTTTACATGATTTTTAAGTTTGCCCCTTTGTTAGTTATAGAATTATGATCATTTTTCATATTTAGGTATTTTATATTTTTATGTGCCCTAATGTGAACAATTGCCATGTTAGGAGGATAATGTGATTGATTTAAACCTTTGCTTATGAGCTTAAGGAGAGAATACATGATTAGGAAGTGATATAAACATTTAGAATGATATTTTGATCATGAATGCATTAATTTCTGAGTCTAAGATGCTTAACTGTTATTCTTACATGAATAATTTGATACTTGAGACTATTTTTGAGATGATAGAGACCATATGAGGATAGAATTTTGATGCCTTAATAAGATGAGATGGTTCTTGAATATAGAACAGAGGATTAAAGTGCAGAGCATAAAAATCGCCGGTCTTGTAGGCCAAGACCGCATATCTTTTATTAAAACCGTAGAACATTTTCATAAGTTTGAAAATTTTGTCACGTAATCGCCGGTTTTATTCTTAAAACCGCCGTTTTTCTGGAAATAATTGAACACAGTTTACTTGAAACTTGCTTAATTGATTGCACATTGGATGTTTGTGTTTTCTAACAACTAATGTTGCCTGTTTATGGATGTTTAAAGACTAAAATTGCTAGGAATGATGATGAGGCTGGATCCTCAGGGGTGAGGCAATCAAAAAAGAAGGAAGGAGACTGTGACTACAGAGGAATTGCTGATGCCTACAATTTCTCACCCTCATCTGCTCTGGAGGACTTGCAATACTGAGGCAAGAAGAGATTACAACAAAGTTCTAAGTACCCTATATCAGAAGAGCCCATATGCCCCATATCTGCTTAATTGGGAGGTCTTGAACAAAGCTGGTTGTGCTGAGGAAATTGAGGAGATGTTGATTATAAGGTTGGTAAGTGCAGAGGATGATGAAGTGTTGTTCGAATCTGACGCCTGGAGGAAAGTGTTTGATATAAGGGAAAATATTTATAAGAAGTTGTGTCTCACACCCCCAAAATACCTGAATGGCAGCGGAATGGAATACCTGAGGGTGTAACGGATCATAGCACACAACCAGGATATATCGAACAACCTAAAGTGTCATTTATAAAATACATCGTTTGATTCATTCAAAATATTCAGAGTTATAAAACATAGGTCCCAAAAGTTGGAAAAGGTTTAAGGAAATAATTTAGTACAATCAAGCGATAGTTCAAAAGTGCATGAATTCCAAAAGAGACGCGTCATCCTTGATACACAAAGTGACTCCATGCATGCCATGAGAATATGCCTTAGTTACCTGAGAAATACATTGCGAAAACGGTCAACATAAAGTTGGTGAATAATCATAGGTTTGTAAGTAAATCGTAAGTACATAAGCCGCAAGTAATAAGTAAACCGACAAAATGTCAAAAAAAGCTACATTGGCTCTTAAGCTCATGACCCCGAAGCTAGACTTTGTAATGGCCCCACCAGAGTGTTTACCAGACACTCAATTATGATAAGACATGAAATGCATTCGTCCCGTTGGAGCAACCCAAACACGAATGGAGGCGTCACCCTCGATAGATCTATCCACTCACTCTCGCTTAGCACTAAAATTAACGGTCCATGATATATAAGGGGACTTAACTTGGTAGTAAGGCAACTTAAGCAATGTATGGAATTTGTAATACTTGGGCATGTACAAAAAAATAATTGTGCAATGTATTCTCCCCCGTGGGATTTAAAATCAAATAAGTAATTAAAACGGGGCTATGAAGACTCACCTCGAAAGGATGGTACAACGATGGTAAAGAAATCGGGACAATGAGGCGCGAACACTAGCCGCAACCTAAATGAATAATCGCGATCTAATTAAGATCAAGCCGTAATGAAATGAATGCACATGCACATGATACCCATACCACTCGTAATTTGGAAATACTAGTTATCGTCATAGTAAAATAGTTTCCATACTTAGGAAAAATAAGTCCATATATAGAAGTATATAACTTGTCGTATTATCTCGTATAAAAATGTTAGCGTTAAATTCCTTGTATCGAAAACCTTGAAATAACGTCGTTAAGTCGTATAAATATTCCCTTGAGTCATACGTATTAATTTGATAAGAAAATAGTCCTTAGTAACATTTCTAGAAAATATACCGTTTAGCGCGTAAGTTATTATTTTTATTTGTGACCATATATATATATATATATATATATATATATATATATATATATATATATATATATATATATATATATAGTTTGACGATGTTAAAACGGGTATAACTTGGTCGTTTTAAGCTCATTTTCCTTGTTCTTTATGTCCACGGATTCGTTTTTGTATATACTAATATATTTTTGATAACTCGGTTCCTCTAGGTTACGTTTAATGCCTCTATTTGTACGTCGAAATCTGCCAAACAGCAAGCAGTTTTTATAAGAAATAGTTTTCGTCGTTAAATTTGCAAAAATCATATCTCCTTCGTTATAAGCTCGTTTTAATCCATTCTTTCGCCTAAAGTTTCGTTTTTGAAAGTATTTTCTAAATCTTTGGTCAAAACTTAACCACCATCTACTGATTTTCCCACGAAATAAAAATAGGGACAGTAGGTCAATATGTAGTTTCAAAAACCATTTTCCTAGTTTCAAACTTGTTCCAACTTCAACCAAACCACTTTCAATCACCACAAAACTAGTCTAATCCTACCATACACCTTCTTAGGGTGTCATGGGTCCTTAAACATCATCAATCCACTAGGTCTAACAAGGGTTTCTCATGTTTTCATTTCTAGGGTTCAAAGTTAAATATGTACAAAATAGAGTGGTATAAATCATTATATGCATGAGTTCTTGTAAGAAAAGTATATAACCATAGTAATAACTTGTAAAAATTATAAAAATGAGTTTGTTAACTTACTTGAAGGTTTAGGGAGTTTGGATGATGAAAAACCTACTAATCCTTGAGTTTCTATTTCAAAACTCCAACAAGGATGACTAAGTGAACAAGTTTACACCTAGATCTTGGAAAATTTGTTGTTCTTGCTTCTTGATCACCCTAGATCGATTATACCATAAGAGAAAATGAGAGAAAGAGTTTACTTACACTTGTAAAAATGATTTGTGATAAAATGGAATGAAAAGGTGTATTTTATACTTAGGAGACAAATGTTTGGTAAGCATTAAAGTGAGTTGGTGAGATTAGCTCATTAGGACCAAGGGGGGGGGGGGGGGGGGGTTGGCCGGAGCAAAAAGGAGGGAAAGGGGGGGGGGTTGTCTTGGGTTTTTATTAAAAAGTTAGTGGTAATGTGTTGTAGTGATAGTTTTAGGTTTTATCGGGTACCGGGTTTGTTAGAAATAAATTTTATTGAAGTTATTCGGGACATAATAAAGTCGTAAAAATTGTAAAAATGTGTCGGGTACAAGTACGGAGAGTTCGGGTGATTATTGTTTAATTTTTGTGAAAACCGTCGTTATTAAGTTAGACGTACAATACGTAATAAATAAATTTCCAAAATACCGGATAAATTGATATTATAATTTTTATATTATAAAAATGAGTATAAAAATATATTGGGATAATAGTCGGGAGTGTCGGACATGTTAGTCACGTTTATAGTTCGCGTATTAGTGTTTATTTAAAATAAACATACGTAAATCGTTAATTGTACCAAAAGTATAAATTTAATTATCCTACGAGTGGAATAGTATGCAAGTGCCCTAATGATGATATGCAGACTATTTCTAGTCTGTATGAAATGTCCCTGATAATAATGCATGAATTCGCCCCTGAACCAATACGGTTACGCGAATTTGAACACTCGTAAACTAAATTTACGACGACATGAGTAATGCACGTGAATAGTGGTTTTCTCTTGGAAATGAATAGTGTCAAGTGAATAGTAAAATTTCTGAATGTGTCTCGGAATGTCAAATTGACCTAAAAAACAATGAATAGTAAAACGATGAATAGTGATCGATGAATAGTAATTTGTGAATAGTAGAATGTCGAAGTTTGGAAAAATGACCTGAAATTGTGGGTTGTGACATTGTGTCTGGAGTTTTATTCTACATTCAGTTTTGATGAGACATTAGGTGATGATAAGATAATGACTGAGAAGAGTATATTCTTCAGGCTGGGTGCAAAGAAGCATTCTATGACACTGGTAAATTTTGGTGTAGACTTAGGGTTATACATAGAAGAAAATCTGGAGGATGAGTATTTTGAAGATTATTTCATAGGAGGAGTTAGGAATGAGATCAAGATAACTACTGAGGCATTGAATGAATTCTGGATCAGGGTAAGTTCTGAGGATAGTTTGATTTTATCAAAGAGCAAGGTGAGCACCATTAGGAGGAATGTTTTGAGGGTCATGCATAAGTTGATTGTTTATTTGCTTTGCCAGAGAACAACTGGTTTTGATAAAATTCAGAAGATGGAGTGTTGGTTGTTGAGTTTATTTGAAAAAAGAAATATGGGTGAATATGCAAATGTCTCTTGGGTTGTGGCTCACTGGTTGAAAAAGAAAGGAAAAGGGAGTCAGAGTGATGAGTGCTCAAACACTCATCGTTTTTGACATATTTAAACTGCCAAAACATACAAAAACAATCAAAAAGATATCAAAATACTTAAATTATCCCAGGGATTGTGTTTTATGTGTTTTAAAAGCAAAATGAGCAAAAACAAAGAAAAAATGTACAAAGTTTGCAATATTGGCAGTTTCAGTCCCCCCAAGTTTCAAAACTTGTCAAATTTAGTCCCTATGCATTTATTTCGAAAGGAAAAGTCAACCTAAGGTTTTAAAAGTCAAATTTCACAAAATATTACACTTGGGTAACAAGTTTTCCAAAATTACAAGTTTAGTCCCTGAAAATCCAAAAATGGCAAAATAGGTCCCTAGGAAATTTTGAAATTTGAAAAATGGAAAAATGGTTTTGGAACTTTGGATTTATATCAATTGTGGTCCTTATGAGTACTCTTAGAAAATTACAAAATCAGTCCCTACGGTTTGCTAAATTACAAAAATGGTCCTTGTGGTGTTTTTGCAAATTAAACAAACGGACCCTTTTGATTATTATCATAAAACAAAACCAAACCCAAAACCAAAACACAATTCCAAATCCAGTCCACCCAAAATCCCAGCCCACCACATGACCCGGCCCACTTTCAAAATAATAAAAACTCTCCGGTCAAACTCCACCGCTGACTATCTCCTTCCCCCCCAACACCCAAGTGTGAAACCAGGGAGACCTTTCCCCCTCCTCTCACCTTTTCACCAGTTCCCCCCCCCCACAATAAATGCTCCCCACCAAACAAACCCACCACAATTAATACCCACACCAACACCCACCAGTACCACTCATTTTAGCCCTAACTCAAATTTGGCGGGAAATCCCAATCTAGGGCTGTGATTGATTAAAATACAATTGGAGGGTGAGGATTTGGTCTCTGGTCAAAGAGAAGACATGTGGGACTCCCAGATTTCAAGGAAAAGCCATGTGGAAGCTTATGGTCTTAGTTTGTAGCTCGTATTATATAATTAAGCTCATAGAAGCTTTGTAGTGTGTATTATTGTAATTTTTAGTTTTAGAAATGTTTTAATTTCCTTTTGTAACTCAGTTTGAATGAATGAAAGCAATGTTCTAATTTTCTCTTATGTTTCACTTTTCCAAGTTTCATTTAAATTTATCAAGTGCAAATTTCAGTTTCTAATGTGTGTATGAGTTATTCATAAGTTAATATAAACTCAGAAAAAAAGGTCTTATAAGCTTTTCAAGCTTGTGATATCATCCAAAACTCAGTTTTCCATAATTACTAAATAAATCAAGAAAAATAAAAATAAAATAAAAAAATGATGATCAATGGTTGAATATGCTTGGAGCAGGGTATATAAAGGATGGCCCTTGGTTTAGAGCTTAATGGTAAGCATTAGGGATGTGAATTGGTACTTGATCTCAGTTGAATCTTGGAATTGCAATTTGTGAGTCCTTTGCACCATTTCTTTCCTTTTCTAGTAAACTGCTTAAATTAGCTTATTCTGTTTTGTTTATGCATGATTAGTATAGTTTAGAGTGATTTAGATTTGTATTGTGTTGGTTGTGTGTTTAGCTGTGTTGTACCTTAAAGATTTGTATTGACTGTCATTTTGATCCTACTAGTAAATCCTAGAGTTTGGAGTTAATACTTGTGTGTTTAAGTTTACAACAGCTTATTACAACATAAGAAATCAGTAGGTAGTAATTTTCTAAGTTAAAATATCATTTGGCTTCTAAAAATTTCAAAATCATCTGTTAAAGGAGTGTTTGGATCAAGCTGTCTAGGCCATTGTGGTTGGTCTCAGTTGCTTTTGATTGTTCACTCAGCTCACTTGAGGTCCAAATACATCTAATCAACTCTCTGTTTAGTGGTTTCCAACAACAAAAGTCAAAATCATTTGAAAGTGATCACCACAGTTAACTGTGGTGATTTTTTAAGTCCAAATTCTATCACACTCTTTCATAAGTTGGATTTTTTACTTAAGATAGCTTTCATACAGCTTATCATAACACTTCAAGTCATAAAATCAGTGATTGAAGTTCATAAAAGTCAAAACCTAAAGTTTCTCAAAAAGTCAAAAGTGCTAAACTCAAATTTTTTCAAAAATGGAATGATTTATTGTGAATTTTGTGGGTAGTTTTAGGGTCTGAAATTTGTTGTGAGTAGACTTTATCAGCTGAAATTTTGATTTTCACATTGGGTGTATTTTTGTGATTTTTTCTTGGGTACCAAATCACCCTTTGAACTGACCTGCAGGACAAGGATTTACCCTGTGCACAGACCACTCAGTTCACCCACCCAACTTTGGTGGTGTTTTGTGACTGACCCAGTGTGTCCCATACCTCCAACTTAGCATCATTCAACCCCCCTCCTACCAGGGATTAAGGGTTGACCAGTTGTTTGACCTATAGACCAGTGGACCCCACTTAGTTTTCCATCCAAACCTTGTCCCCAATCTGTCTCAGAAACTCAATAAGCAAACTGCTTATTGGTGATTTGTGGCTTATTGAGGCCACTTATTTGTCACAAACTTGCTTAATATAGTTCAAGTATCTCAGAGAAACCTAAATTCACCATGGTGGACCCCACTTTCATCCATTTGAGCTTAATTACCCTCACAGTCAACAAAAGTCAACTTTTGGGTGAATAAGCACTCAAAGTGCTTATTTCTGGGTTATAAAAAAAGTGTTTTCAGAAAAAGTGCTTGTATTTAGTGTATAATTAGTTTGAAAAAAGAAAAAAACCAAAAACCAACTTTAATTATAGTGATAGCTTCTATTTAATAGGATTTATCATTTTAATTTTCTTTTTAGCTTATTTATAAGCAATATATCATTTTTATATTTTTAGAAATTCTATTTTAGGTTAAAGTAAGTTTACAAAATTTTCCAGATTTTTATTTTGTCTTTTAGTGGTTTTTATAATCAATTTTAGTTTAATTAAGTTTTAATTAATATTAAGTAATTAAATAGCATAATTATATTTTATAAAATATAACCTAGTTTTTATAATTTTTCTAACTTTTATTTAAGTTAAAACATTTTTAGAAATTTTTCTAGAATTTATCTTGTTCATTTTCTATTTTTCCTAATAGAATTAGTTTAATTAGAATTAATAAGTAATTAGATTAATAATTAGTGAATTAGTTTAAAAATACATTTTTTATAATTTTTTTTTAGGATTCCTGTAATGGTTAATTAGATTTGTAAAATTTTTCTTAATTTTCTAAGCCTTTTTAGTATTTTTAATAAATCTAATTAGTTTAATTAGTTAATAATTAGATAATTAGTAATTAATTAATAATTAATAATTAAATAGTGTAAAAATAGTTTTTATTTTTCTTAAAATTTTCTTTAATTGTTAGGACTGTAAAAATAATAGTTTTACACTTATAACCTTTCCAGTCCATCAGTTGTACTTTTTGTTTTGTTCATCTGTGTACGTTTTTAATCAAAACGTACGTTTTTAAGTTTTAGCTCAAATCTTCATAACCTCAATTCACGTAATCAATCACATAGCTTTCCTAAGCTATTTTGTTTAATAATTTCCAAATAATTCTCATAACAACCCTTTTCTGTGAATAAACACCCGTTCACAAAGCACGCTAAGTTATAATTCACACCTCAACGGGATTTAACGACCTGGTGATACATTATATTACCCGGAGCATTGATCGAAGCTATTTGACTTTGTTGACCATTCCTTGGTCAATATAAGTTGGTGGTTTAACATCAATAAATTTTTGGCGCCGCTGCCGGGGAGGTGTGCGCGTTTCTGCAGCGTCTTTCGAGATTTGTGTTATCTCACCTCACTCACTGTACAAATACCACCACTTGTGTATATTTTCAAAATTAAAACACATAAAAAAGTCATTAACACTTTTCCTAAAGTGTTAGAACACCAAAAAAATTAAAAAACAACAAAACATATCGTAACGTTTTCTGATTCGGTTTTCTTTTAAGGTGATTCTTAAGGAGAAACGATTCTAGATTACAGGACGATAACAAAAATATTGTCCAAAAAGTTTTTATCCCTAGTGCATGCACACTCGTTCTTCAAGGTCCACTAGCCCATTACGTGAGCTTGTCCGGAAACCTCGAAGACCTCGTAGACGTTTTGCACCAACAGTCGGATCTGAGATCCGTACTGTTGCCACACCCACTGTCACCATGGCGGAAGACCGCCCCATGTGTGAGCTTCTCCAAGCACCCATCGAGGGTTACGGAGATGCCATTGTTGTTCCAGCCATCGTGGCTGATAATTTTGAGCTCAAAACCGGGTTACTCAATCTTATAACCTCAAGTCAATTTTACGGTTTTGAGAGGGACGATCCTCATGCTCATATTCGATGGTTCAATAAAATCACATCAACCATCAAGTACAAAAATGTCCCGTGTGAAGCAATCAAACTTCTTCTCTTCCCATTCTCCCTGGAGGGACAAGCCCGGATTTGGCTTGAAAAACAACCTCCACGATCTATTGAGACTTGGGAAGATCTTGTCAAAAAGTTTGTGAATGAATTTTTCCCACCTTCCAAGACCACGACTTTTAAGAACGAAATCACCAAGTTCACTAAAAAATACGATGAATCATTTGGTGAAGCGTGGGATCGTTTCAAAGAATTACTCCGCAAGTGTCCACATCATGGTTTCTTTGAGTTGATGCAACTCGATACTTTCTACAATGGCGTGAGCCAAGCTGATCAGGATTCTCTCAATGCCTCCGCGAGAGGTAATTTTTTGAGTAGAACCACAAAAGAAGCTTTGCAAATCATAGAAAACAAGTCTAAGGTCCGCTCTACACGAAGCAAACCGATTGTTTCTCAAATCAATGCGGGACCTTCTTCTTCATCTTCTGTGGGTCAATCTAGCGCGGATGCTAAGCTTGACAAGCTCACTGAAGCGATCCAAGCTTTTGGTTCTCGCCTAAACAAAGAAAGTTTCATTTCCACAACATCCTCCCCCTGCTGAGGTTAAAAAAGTGGAAGTCTGTGTGACTTGTGGTGGGCCGCATGCCTACTACAATTGCACAGCTACTGATGGTACTCCATATGAAGCTAATGCTGTTGTCGGGTCCCACAATCAAGGAGGCAATCAATACCGCCCTCCTATGGACCCGAACTATCGTCCTCACCATTATCCTGGACCTCCCGGTTTTAATCAAAACCAAAATGTCCAAAACCGTGGCCAAAACCAAAATAGAGTGAACCAAGGTTATCAAAACCAAAGTAACTTCAATCAGGGTCACGGTTTCCAAAATCAAATCCAAGGTTTCCAAAATCAAGGTTTCCAACACCAAAATCAAGGAAACTTTAACCGGAACCAAGGTCAGGGTAATTTCAACCCCGGGAACTTTCATGGAAACAATCACCAGAATCAAGGGAATTTCCATCATCAAAACCAAGGAAATTTCAATCAAGGCCCCAACCCGAACAATCGAGCTCCAAATATTCCTAATCCGAATCAAGCCATTGTTCCAACCGGGCCTTCATCTGATGAGTTGTTAAAACAATTCATGAAGTCCCAAGAAGAGTTGAACAAGTTGCTGGTCAGCCAGATTTCTGACATCAAGAAGTCTTTAAATGATCGACCCTCGGGCTCAGGTACTACTTTACCGAGCAACACGATCGCTAACCCGAGGGGCGATGCTAAGGCGATCACAACACGAAGTGGTGCTTCATATGATGAACCAGCAATTCCTACTACCTCTTCTTCCTCTCCTCCAAAGGTAGTGAATCGTGAGCCTGAGGTGACAAAGGACAAGGTGCAAACTCCTAGCCATGAAGTACAGCACATGTCTAACCTCAGGTTAATCCTGAAACCAGATGTAAGCCTGGAGTTGTCTTTGAACCACCAGAAACTCCAGGGGACAACCCAAAATCCAAAACTTCTATTCCTTATCCATCACGTCTCAATGAACAAAAGCTCCGCGAAAAAGCTATTCACCAAATGGATAAATTTTTCCAAATCTTCCAAGATTTACACTTTGATATTAGCTTCGCGGATGCTATTCTCTTGATGCCCAAGTTTGCATCGACAATCATAAATCTGTTGAGTAATAAAGAAAAACTCTTTGAGATGGCAAGAACTCCTCTAAATGAGAACTGCTCAGCAGTTCTCATGAAAAAGCTTCCTGAAAAGCTTGGAGACCCCGAGAAATTTCTCATTCCTTGTACTTTCCCGGGTATGGTTGAATGCTTCGCCTTAGCTGACTTAGGTGCTAGCATCAACCTGATGCCATATTCTGTGTGGAAGAAACTTTCTCTTCCCGAACTCACTCCCACGTACATGACTTTAGAGCTTGCCGATCGTTCGATTTCTCGTCCCATTGGCATTGCCGAGGACGTATTCGTTAAAGTGGGAAAGTTCCATTTTCCGGCAGATTTTGTGATTGTTGACTTTGATGCCGATTCTAGGGTCCCTCTCATTCTTGGGAGGGGGTTCCTTAGAACTGGGCGCGCTCTTATCGATGTATTCGAGCATGAGATCACATTACGTGTTGGGACGGAAGTCAACCTAAATCAAACATCGAGATACTCCTCCAATTATGATTGTGAGTCGGTGAATCAAATTAATGTCATCGACGTTGTTGCTGAGGAGTATGCTCAAGAGATTTTAGGTTTCATTGATGATTCTTCGAGTGAAAACCTCACTCAATCTTCTCATCCCATCATAGCCAATTCTTCTCCTTCCCTCACTCAGATTGAGGGAAGTGACTTCATCTTAGAAGAAATGGAGGCGTTTCTCAAAAGTGACTCGATTCCCGATGGAGTCGATAACCAAGAGATCGACCTCGAGAGGGATATTCTCGTGCTTGAAAAATTGTTAAACGAAGATCCCTCTCCTCTTCCTGTTCTACCACAACAACTTCATAAGGAGGAAGTCAAAAATGTTGAGAAAACTGATGACTTTCCTGAGGTTGAACTAAAGGACTTACCGCCTCATCTTGAATATGCATTTCTGGAGGGTGATGATAAATTACCCGTCATAATTGCTAAAGACTTAAGTGATGAGGAAAAGGCTGCTCTTATAAAGGTTTTGAAGTCTCATAAACAAGCAATTGCTTGGCGTCTCTCCGACATCAAGGGCATTGATCCTGAGTTTTGTACTCATAAGATTTTAATGGAGGACGACTTCAAACCTGCAGTCCAACAACAAAGAAGGGTGAATCCAAAAATTCACGAGGTTATCAAACAAGAGGTTTTAAAACTTCTTGATGCCGGATTGATTTACCCTATCTCGGACAGTCCTTGGGTCAGCCCAATCCATTGTGTTCCAAAAAAGGGTGGCATTACCGTTGTCACAAATGAGGAGAATGAGTTGATTCCAACTCGTTTGGTTACGGGTTGGCGCATCTGCATTGATTATCATAAATTGAATGACGCTACCCGTAAGGATCATTTTCCTCTGCCCTTTATGGATCAGATGCTCGAGAGATTAGCGGGGAATGAGTACTATTGCTTCCTCGATGGTTTCTCGGGTTACTTTCAGATTCCCATTGACCCGCAAGACCAAGAAAAGACCACTTTTACGTGCCCCTATGGAACTTTCGCATATAAACGTATGCCATTTGGCTTATGTAATGCTCCGGGCACGTTTCAAAGATGTATGATGGCCATTTTTTCTGACATGATCGGGAAAACTATGGAGGTCTTCATGGACGATTTTTCGGTCATTGGGGATTCGTTCCAATCATGTCTCTCCCATTTAGACAGCATGCTAAAACGTTGTGAAGACACAAAGTTATGTCTAAATTGGGAGAAGAGTCACTTTATGGTCAAAGAGGGCATTGTCCTCGGCCATAAAATTTCAAAAAACGGGATTGAGGTTGACAAAGCCAAAGTGGACGTCATTGCAAAATTGCCTCATCCCACGACTGTGAAAGGTGTTAGGAGCTTTTTGGGTCACGCCGGTTTCTATCGTAGGTTTATTCAAGATTTTTCTAAAATCACCCGGCCTATGACCCATCTCCTCGAAAAGGATGCTCCTTTTATCTTCTCCCCTGAGTGCATCGAAGCCTTTGAAACATTAACGAAAAGGCTTACCGAGGCACTGATTCTTGTTGCCCCCGATTGGGACTTGCCCTTCGAGCTCATGTGTGATGCTAGTGATTATGCTATAGGGGCAGTCTTGGGGCAACACAAAACAAAACATTTTCAGCCTATACACTATGCCAGCAAGACTATGACCGAGGCTCAAAGTCATTACACCACCACTGAAAAAGAATTATTAGCTGTGGTGTATGCTTTTGAAAAATTCCGGCCATACTTGATTCTGACTAAAAGCATAGTGTATACGGATCACTCGGCTTTGAAGTATCTATTTGCAAAACAAGATGCAAAGCCGAGACTCCTCCATTGGGTTCTCCTCCTTCAGGAATTTGATATCATTATTCGTGATAAAAAAGGAGCTGAGAACCTAGCTGCTGATCATCTCTCCCGTCTTGAAAACCCCCACCAAGATGCTTTCGAGAAAAAGGAAATAAATGAAACATTTCCTCTCGAAACCCTTAATGTGGTTTCATTTCGTGGAGACTCGATTACCCCATGGTTTGCCGACTTTGCAAACTATCTTGCGGGTAACTTCATTGTGAAAGGGATGTCGTCCCAACAAAAAAATAAATTTTTCAAAGATGTAAAACATTACTTTTGGGACGACCCCTACTTGTTCAAGATATGCGCGGATCAAGTCATCCGGCGGTGTGTGTATGGTCAGGAAGCCGCTGAAATTTTAAAGGCTTGCCATGCTGGTCCCACGGGGGGCCACCATAATCCCAACAACACCGCCAAAAAGGTGTTTGATTCCGGCTTTTATTGGCCCTCGATTTACAAGGATGCCCAAGAATTGGTCAAATCCTGTGACGCTTGTCAACGTCACGGGAATATTTCACAAAAGAATGAAATGCCTCAGAATGCATTTCAAGTTTGTGAAATTTTTGATATCTGGGGCATCGACTTTATGGGCCATTTCCATCCTCTCACGGAAACAAATACATACTCGTGGCAGTTGACTACTTATCAAAATGGGTTGAAGCGAAAGCTTTACCCACAAATGATGCCCGAGTAGTTGTGAAATTTTTAAAAGCTCTTTTTGCCCGATTCGGAACTCCACGTGCTATTATTAGTGATCGTGGTACGCACTTCTGTAATGATAAATTCGACAAATTCATGCAAAAGTACGGTATAACTCACCGTCTTTCCATTGCGTACCACCCTCAAACGAGTGGACAAGTCGAAGTTTCCAATCGGGGCATTAAAAGAATATTGGAAAGAACTGTAGGTGAGAATCGTGCATCGTGGTCGGATAAATTAGATGATGCACTTTGGGCTTTCCGTACGGCTTACAAAACACCCATTGGGTGTACGCCTTATAAACTTGTGTACGGGAAAGCGTGCCATCTTCCGATCGAGCTTGAGCACAAAGCCTATTGGGCTCTCAAGCATGCCAATTTTGACCTCAAAACGGCGGGTGATCATAGAAAAGTTCAACTAAATGAATTAAACGAACTTCGTGATCAAGCTTACGAGAACTCTTTGATCTATAAAGAAAAGACAAAGAAGATTCATGACTCAAAAATCAAAAACCGCATTTTCAACGTTGGTGATTGAGTCATTCTTTTCAATTCTAGACTCAAGATCTTCTCGGGAAAGCTCAAAACCCGATGGACTGGTCCATTCACTATCGCTAAGGTTTATCCTTATGGCACCGTCGAATTATCTCAAAATGACGGTCCTAATTTCAAAGTGAATGGACATCGGTTAAAGCACTACTTTGGAGAGGACATACCATCCATGGTTGTCTCGGATCTCCAAACTTTCCCCAAGGACAATTGAATTCGGGGATCGAGTCAAGCTAGCGACTCGATGAACAAAAACAATAGCACAATACGGGTTTTCACCCGTATCTCTGATTCTTTCTATTTTCTACCACCTAGTGTGAGGGAATGGCCAACCCCCCGCTGTTTGAAAAAAATGTATATATGTATATGAAGTTCTCAAAAAAAAGTTGTATATATATAGAAATAAAGTGAAAATTGGTATTTCCGCAGTTAGATTCGAATCTTGGCTTTTTACGTTCAAAGAGTCGGCATAATAGCCGGGACTTTGAATATTGAGGACAATATTCATTTTTAAGTGTGGGGGGGGGGGGGATTCTATCGAATTTTATCAAAATATCTTCAAGTACCCCCGTTTTTGGCCAAAATTTTCAAAATTTTTTCACTTTATTTCAAAATTTTTGTGGTAATCAGTCCGCCAGGTCTAACCGACAAAGGGATTGGCTAATCCAGGAGCAAACGGCTCTTGGTAAAGATAAATCAAATCCGTTTACGGCTTGCAATTTGCCCAAAATTGTATGGTTCCTCAGCTCCCCATTATCCTCAAAAGCTAATGAGTTGGCTAGCCCGCAAGATTATGGCTTGTGGTAAAGGCCGTGGAAAATCCATAATTGGTAATCAGCTCACCAAGATGTTGACTAGGTCCATCAAGATGCTGGCTAGTCCAGGAGCAAACGGCTCTTGGTAAAGACTAAACAAATCCGTTGAAAGCTGGTGGTTTGCTCAAAATCACACGGTTATCAGGTGTGCCACAGTTCTTACACCTGGCTACTCCAGAAGTGATGGCTTTTGGTAAAGAGTTTAAAATCCATCAAGTTTTCTAAAAAGATTGCTAGGGACTAGCAATAGTTTAGTGTGGGGGATTGATGAGTGCTCAAACACTCATCGTTTTTGACGTATTTAAACTGCCAAAACATACAAAAACAATAAAAAAGATATCAAAATACTTAAATTATCCCAGGGATTGTGTTTTATGTGTTTTAAAAGCAAAATGAGCAAAAACAAAGAAAAAACGTACAAAGTTTGCAATATTGGCAGTTTCAGTCCCCCAAGTTTCAAAACTTGTCAAATTTAGTCCCTATGCATTTATTTTGAAAGGAAAAGTCAACCCAAGGTTTTAAAAGTCAAATTTCACAAAATATTACACTTGGGTAACAAGTTTTCCAAAATTACAAGTTTAGTCCCTGAAAATCCAAAAATGGCAAAATAGGTCCCTGGGAAATTTTGAAATTTGAAAAATGGAAAAATGGTTTTGGAACTTTGGATTTATATCAATTGTGGTCCTTATGAGTACTCTTGGAAAATTACAAAATCAGTCCCTACGGTTTGCTAAATTACAAAATGGTCCTTGTGGTGTTTTTGCAAATTAAACAAACGGACCCTTTTGATTATTATCATAAAACAAAACCAAACCCAAAACCAAAACACAATTCCAAATCCAGTCCACCCAAAATCCCAGCCCACCACATGACCCGGCCCACTTTCAAAATAATAAAAACTCTCCGGTCAAACTCCACCGCTGACCATCTCCTTCCCCCCCAACACCCAAGCGTGAAACCAGGGAGACCTTTCCCCCTCCTCTCACCTTTTCACCAGTTTCCCCCCCACAATAAATGCTCCCCACCAAACAAACCCACCACAATTAATACCCACACCAACACCCACCAGTACCACTCATTTTAGCCCTAACTCAAATTTGGCGGGAAATCCCAATCTAGGGCTGTGATTGATTAAAATACAATTGGAGGGTGAGGATTTGGTCTCTGGTCAAAAAGAAGACATGTGGGACTCCCAGATTTCAAGGAAAAGCCATGTGGAAGCTTATGGTCTTAGTTTGTAGCTCGTATTATATAATTAAGCTCATAGAAGCTTTGTAGTGTGTATTATTGTAATTTTTAGTTTTAGAAATGTTTTAATTTCCTTTTGTAACTCAGTTTGAATGAATGAAAGCAATGTTCTAATTTTCTCTTATGTTTCACTTTTCCAAGTTTCATTTAAATTTATCAAGTGCAAATTTCAGTTTCTAATGTGTGTATGAGTTATTCATAAGTTAATATAAACTCAGAAAAAAAGGTCTTATAAGCTTTTCAAGCTTGTGATATCATCCAAAACTCAGTTTTCAATAATTACTAAATAAATCAAGAAAAATAAAAATAAAATAAAAAAATGATGATCAATGGTTGAATATGCTTGGAGCAGGGTATATAAAGGATGGCCCTTGGTTTAGAGCTTAATGGTAAGCATTAGGGATGTGAATTGGTACTTGATCTCAGTTGAATCTTGGAATTGCAATTTGTGAGTCCTTTGCACCATTTCTTTCCTTTTCTAGTAAACTGCTTAAATTAGCTTATTCTGTTTTGTTTATGCATGATTAGTATAGTTTAGAGTGATTTAGATTTGTATTGTGTTGGTTGTATGTTTAGCTGTGTTGTACCTTAAAGATTTGTATTGACTGTCATTTTGATCCTACTAGTAAATCCTAGAGTTTGGAGTTAATACTTGTGTGTTTAACTTTACAACAGCTTATTACAACATAAGAAATCAGTAGGTAGTAATTTTCTAAGTTAAAATATAATTTGGCTTCTAAAAATTTCAAAATCATCTGTTAAAGGAGTGTTTGGATCAAGCTGTCTAGGCCATTGTGGTTGGTCTCAGTTGCTTTTGATTGTTCACTCAGCTCACTTGAGGTCCAAATACATCTAATCAACTCTCTGTTTAGTGGTTTCCAACAACAAAAGTCAAAATCATTTGAAAGTGAGCACCACAGTTAACTGTGGTGATTTTTTAAGTCCAAATTCTATCACACTCTTTCATAAGTTGGATTTTTTACTTAAGATAGCTTTCATACAGCTTATCATAACACTTCAAGTCATAAAATCAGTGATTGAAGTTCATAAAAGTCAAAACCTAAAGTTTCTCAAAAAGTCAAAAGTGCCAAACTCAGATTTTTTCAAAAATGGAATGATTTATTGGGAATTTTATGGGTAGTTTTAGGGTCTGAAATTTGTTGTGAGTAGACTTTATCAGCTGAACTTTTGATTTTCACATTGGGTGTATTTTTGTGATTTTTTCTTGGGTACCAAATCACCCTTTGAACTGACCTGCAGGGCAAGGATTTACCCTGTGCACAGACCACTCAGTTCACCCACCCAACTTTGGTGGTGTTTTGTGACTGACCCAGTGTGTCCCATACCTCCAACTTAGCATCATTCAACCCCCCCTCCTACCAGGGATTAAGGGTTGACCAGTTGTTTGACCTATAGACCAGTGGACCCCACTTAGTTTTGCATCCAAACCTTGTCCCCAATCTGTCTCAGAAACTCAATAAGCAAACTGCTTATTGGTGATTTGTGGCTTATTGAGGCCACTTATTTTTCACAAACTTGCTTAATATAGTTCAAGTATCTCAGAGAAACCTAAATTCACCATTGTGGACCCCACTTTCATCCATTTGAGCTTAATTACCCTCACAGTCAACAAAAGTCAACTGTTGGGTGAATAAGCACTCAAAGTGCTTATTTCTGGGTTATAAAAAAAGTGTTTTCAGAAAAAGTGCTTGTATTTAGTGTATAATTAGTTTGAAAAAAGAAAAAAAACCAAAAACCAACTTTAATTATAGTGATAGCTTCTATTTAATAGGATTTATCATTTTAATTTTCTTTTTAGCTTATTTATAAGCAATATATCATTTTTATATTTTTAGAAATTCTATTTTAGGTTAAAGTAAGTTTATAAATTTTTCCAGATTTTTATTTTGTCTTTTAGTGGTTTTTATAATTAATTTTAGTTTAATTAAGTTTTAATTAATATTAAGTAATTAAATAGCATAATTATATTTTATAAAATATAACCTAGTTTTTATAATTTTTCTAACTTTTATTTAAGTTAAAACATTTTTAGAAATTTTTCTAGAATTTATCTTGTTCATTTTCTATTTTGCCTAATAGAATTAGTTTAATTAGAATTAATAAGTAATTAGATTAATAATTAGTGAACTAGTTTAAAAATACATTTTTTATAATTTTTTTTAGGATTCCTGTAATGGTTAATTAGATTTGTAAAATTTTTCTTAATTTTCTAAGCCTTTTTAGTATTTTTAATAAATCTAATTAGTTTAATTAGTTAATAATTAGATAATTAGTAATTAATTAATAATTAATAATTAAATAGTGTAAAAATAGTTTTTATTTTTCTTAAAATTTTCTTTAATTGTTAGGACTGTAAAAATAATAATTTTACACTTATAACCTTTCCAGTCCATCAGTTGTACTTTTTGTTTTGTTCATCTGTGTACGTTTTTAATCAAAACGTACGTTTTTAAGTTTTAGCTCAAATCTTCATAACCTCAATTCACGTAATCAATCACATAGCTTTCCTAAGCTATTTTGTTCAATAATTTCCAAATAATTCTCATAACAACCCTTTTCTGTGAATAAACACCCGATCACAAAGCACGCTAAGTTACAATTCACACCTCAACGGGATTTAACGACCTGGTGATACATTATATTACCCGGAGCATTGATCGAAGCTATTTGACTTTGTTGACCATTCCTTGGTCAATATAAGTTGGTGGTTTAACATCAATCACAGAGTGATAGTGAGTTGATGTGTGGTCATCTGATCACAAGATTGGCTAAGGGTCTGGGAGTATTCACTGAGGAGACCATGGCAACATACTCTGCATCAACAGCTTACAAGGAATTCGACAATGTGACTTTAAGAGACTTGGTAGATGAAAGGGGCAGGTTGAAGCCTGACACTGCTGAGCCTGAAGCTGTGAGACCACCACAACCACCCAGAGCAAGAAAGAGCAGTTTGGTTGAAAGAGTTGAAGGAATAGAGTTGAGTTTAGGAATGGTAGAGAGGAAGGTTGATAGGATTATGTACCACTCTGACAAGTATGCATTATTGCTAGAAGAGTTGGGAAAAGTCCACAACATTGACATGGGAGAGTATAAACCACCAAGCATCTATGAGCATGATGAGAATGAAAACACACTTGCCTCACAAGAACAAGAAGAGGATGATGAGAGCAGTGGCAGTAAGAGTGGTAGCACAGATGGAAGTGATGATGATGGAAGAAGCAGTGGTGAAGAAGAAGAGAATGAGGAGCAGGAATGAAAAACCCGCCGGGGTTGCTGGATAACACGGCGTGGTTCTGATAGGTGATGACCAGTCTGTTGGTCTTAATTTGAAAACAATTCTGAAACATGTTTCAAACAATTTATGGTCTATATGTGGGTACCTCTGTTGGTACCCAGTCACTAAACAATTTGAAACACTTGCACCACCACCACCACGATGGGAACAATGGTTTCCAAAACTTGAACTATATGATTAAACGTTTTATTATCTATGCTTATTAATAGCTAACGTAATGTGTTGTGACACATTACAAATTTTGTGGAAATTTGTTTGTTGAATGATGTATGAATACATGATATGAAAGAATGATCCAAAAGGTGGACAAAACTTGGAGATTCCTCAGGCAAATACAAAAACATACCCGGGAAGTACCGTTATCCTTTATTTATTTTTCTCGTTATACTTTATTTTTAATTCTAAAGCATTAGAGACAATGCTTAACTTAAGTATTGGGGGGGCGGGGGGGGGGGGGGGGGGGGGGGGAAGATAACTTGAAAAATAAATTAAAACTTATGCTAAAACATGAAAAATTTTAAACTGTTACAACAAAGTTGCATAAAAAGTGGTGCTTTTGGCAAAAAGAACGCCATGGTTATAATGAAAGACCGACGCACATTCTAGTAATGTACGCTGATTACGGGGGTATAATAAAATTGAAAATAACTTAAAGATTTTAAAGAAAAATGTATCCGAGACAATCATGACCATTACCACTATAAATGTGAGGAATTCGAGCCTATATCGGCATATATCTTTTATGCTTGATTTCTTTGTTTATGAGTGTGCTGATAATTTATGTGATTCTAGAACTTGTATTAGAAATCATTATGAGACCGCAGTGAGATCACATTCGTGTGATATAAGTATTTTTAAATGATAAGAGGCAAAAATTAGGAAATACACCAAAAATAAGCCATCCGTTTTCTAATCGAAAATTATCCGTTTAGCACTCACTTTTAGTGCTATTATCCATTAGATACACCTTCTGAGCCTTAAACTTTTCGTTTCTATTATCCATCAAGAAAAACAACAAAAATATGTTGGTTAGTCGGAGTGAAAAGAAAAGAAAAGTTATGAAAAAAGAAAAAGTGAAAGAATAAAGAGAATTATGATTTACCGACTTAAGTTTTACACCAAATATTTCCCATGTCTAATCCATACCTATTAACCCTTAAACCGAATAAAAGTCCTCTTTGATATTGATACTTGGTGCTTACGCCATGTCGGTGCAGTTTTGTTTCTTTTTACAAGCATATGGTAAATCTATAAGTTATTACTGAGCTATAAGAGTGAATCACACACCAAAAACTATTTCTTTGAGTGCTTGAGTGAATTAAAAATATATATACACTTTCGTGAGGAGCATGTCATGTTATTCTTGGTTGTCTTGGATATATATAAATATATTTGAAACTTATACGAGACTTGATTTTTAAAAGACAATTTTTATATGCTTGAGGGCAAACATTTGTTTAAGCATGGGGAAATTTGATGAGTCTCGTATTATACATATTTTTACCCCTGATATTATGTGAAATATATGATAAATAACCATGTTATTAGGAATTTTGGTACTTAATATGAAAATATATGTGCAGGACAATAGTTTGGAGAAAAGTACAAGAAACGCACAAAAAAGATGACTTTATGGACATATAAGGAAAAAGACATAGTTTGGACTAAAGCACGCCGCTTATAAGGAGAAAGAGCGCCGTTTACGGGTGTCCTTGGTCAGCTATATATACACGAGTCAAACATGAAGAGCGCCGATTATATATTATAAAAGTGCCGGTTACGCGAAACAAAGCTTGCCGGTTTTACACCAAATGCTCGGCGTACTTCACATGACAGTTATATCTTCTACATTAATAAGCTACTTCAATGATGAGACCGATCATTTGCTTGTATTAACTGATCAGGGCCATGCTCGTGTTCCATTTACACTATAAATAGAGGCACAATTCGTGACTCTAACACACACCTCAACAAAGAAAAACACTTGATCATTAGAAGAAGTTTAGTAGTGGTTTGCACCAAAACCACTAGCTAAAGCTGGAGAAACACTTGGAGAACGCAGTTGGAACGTGAACACATTTGGAAAACTCGATATAATGACAACATCACTTGTTTACTAAGTCTATTTTTACATGAATATGGAGTAGTACTCTTATGCTTGTCAGAGGCATCTTTGCCATGATTTGAACCGTATATGTATCATGACTTTTGAATCTGATGAGTGCTCAAACACTCTTCATTTTTGTTGTATTTGAACTGCCAAAACATCCAAAAACACTCAGAAATACATTAAAATACTGAAAATATCCCAGGGATTGTGTTTTATATGTTTCAGATGCAAAATGAGTAAAAACAATGAAAAATGAACAAAGTTTGCACAATTGGCAGTTTCAGTCCCCCAACTTTCAAAAAATGACAAAACTAGTCCCTGAATAGTTGTTTTGAAAGAAAAGTCAACCCAAGGCATTTAAAAGTCAAAAGTTATAAGAAATGGTCCTTGGGTGAAAAGTTTGGAAAAGTTACAAGTTTGGTCCTTCAATTTTCAATTTTGGCAGAAATAGTCCTTGGGAATTTTGATGTGGAAAATACCTTTTGTGGTACTTACATTAATGAAATGTGGCAAGATTGGTCCCTTGGAATAGTTTAAAAGATTGGCAGAATTGGTCCTCAAATTTTCAGCAAATTTACAAACTTGGTCCTTGTATAACAAATGGACCCCTTGTATTATTTTCACAAACCAAATGAGCCCTTTGCATTTAATACCCAATCTAAACACAAACTACAATCTAAATCCAGTCCACATCCAAACCCTCAGGCCCATTGCCATCACCCAAGCCCACCCCATCCAATATTATTAATAGAAAAACGGGGTCAAATGGTCAACACCTCCCCTGACCACCCTTTTGCCGCCTAACTATCACATCACCTCCATTGTACCTTCTCCAAACATAATTGTCCCCCCCTCCAATCTCCAACACAACCTACCCAGCCACCCTACACCATCTCAATTGTCAACCCCCACTTGTAACAACCTCCCCCTCCTCCAGGTCAGCAATCCACTTCAACAACTTTGGCGCCAAAACTGAATTCAAGGGTTGTGGTCACTTGAGCTTTGATCCAACAGCTGGGATTAACTTGGTAGAACACAAGGAAGATGCTTTTGCTATTTGTACTGACTGAAACAAGTAGAAGAGAGAGGAGGTTCCAGTTTCAATTTTTACTATAAATAGGAATCAAATGTAAGCCTTCAAGGCAAGTAGGTTTTAATGTAATTTTTCCAATTCAGTAAATTAGTGTAGTTTGTAAAATTCTTCAGTATCAATTCAATGTTTCTTTAAATTCCAAGTTCATTACTTTCAGTTTCATAATTTCTTGCTCAAAGTTGTTATTGTTTTAAGTTTTCATAAACTCACATCTGCTTTCAGTAATCAAAAAAAAAAAAAAAAAAAAAAAAAAAAAAACAGGAGATTAAATAAGAAGAAAAAAAAAAGAAAAAAAAAAGAGTAAACAAATGAGTTACAGGGTACCTTTGCTAGACAATGAGGAATGCAATGGAAGTGGCTGTTGTGGATTGGCCAGAAGGATTTTACCTAGCTTGTTGTGAAACAAGCTAGGAGCTTGTAGCTGCCATTTAGTTGGTACCTTTGTTTAGCTAAGGTCCAAGGTCATTTTCCTCTATTTCTTTTCTATTAAGCTTTGATTACTACCCTAACAGCTTGTATATGATTAGTTTTATGTAGTTATAACTTTACTTGTGCTTATCTTTTGTTCTCACATGGTTTGGATTAAATTGGATGCCTACTGTGTGATTTAGCTCTATTTGCTAATTTGAGATTGCTTGTTTTAAACTGCTGCTCCCTAAATTATTTTGGTTTCTTTTACCTTGTTATAACCTAGTATAAGCTTGGTAATTACCATTGTGCCTCAAAACCTTGGGATGCTTTGAACACAGCCCAAGACAGAAATTAAAGGAGTGTTTGGGACTGTCTGATTTCAGCTATTATAGTTGTTGTTTTGCTGTTATAACTGCATATCTCAGTCACTTAGGTCATTATTAGATTAAAACTTGCATAAATTCAGTAGTCAATTAGGTAGATAGTCAAAATCTTTTACAATTCAAAGTTTTTCTAGCACAGTTAAGTTTTAAACTGCTTAATTCCTAGTCATAAGTACAATTTAGTGTGACTAAGTGTATCTTCTGTCCTATTTAGGTTCATAAACTCATTTTCAATCAGCATTGATCAATCAAAATAAAAAACAGTCAAAGTGTTCATGAATTAGAAAAAGTCAAAATGGCAATTTAGTCAAAATCTCATTTCTTGAAAGAATTTTCCTGATTTTTGTGGATGTAACTGGGACTTGAAATTTGTTATGCTTAAAGTACCCCACCTAAACTACAAAAGCCTACAATCAGCTTATTTTTAGGAATTTTTATGAGATGTGTACATGCATCTGTTTGAGGGTGCAGGGCATGAACCCTCCCCATGTGCACCAGTTTCACCCAAGTTTCATTTGTTCACAAATTGTTCATTAGTTAATCATTTTGTTTGAAAGTTGGTGTTTTGGACAACACCCTGGCTTGTTTTGTTGTGTGCTTATTTTGTTTTGCCTTTCCCGCTTATTCAATAACTTAGTTTCACCCTTGAAATTGTCTCTTGGCCATAGGTTAAGCTGTTTCATCAGCTTTCACTGAGCTTGTTAAATTGCATGCCCCTTTTTGATTTCTGATCTCAGAATTGGTGATTTGGTGTTGTTTGCTTGCATCCTGGATTGTGCCCACTTACTTGTGTGTTTGTTTTAAGCCTATTAAGTTGACTTAAGCTTTTACCCATTCACTGAGTGCTCATATCACTCAGTGTATTCACCCATCTCACAAGGTCACACAGAGCTCAATCTTGGGATCTAGGCTTTGCTCCTTGGCTCTTTGGATAGCTCACCAGGCCATCCCCTTAGACCAACCATCACTTTGTACCCTGGGTCACGCCTGTGGGCCCCACAATAGGCTGCAAGTGCCACATTTAGCCTGTAGGGACTGTGGGTATATTGGATTGCTCATTTGAACTCATAAGATCTTTTAGTGAGTATTGAGTGTTGATTTAGCTTATTTTGAGTACACTTAGCTTACTTGCTTCCTAATATGTCTTTGGTTTTAGCCTTACAGCTTATTTGATAGCTTATTTAAGCTTATCATAACAATTTGAGCCAAAAAGCTCAACTGTTAAGCTCATTATGCTCCACATAGCTTATTTTTAAATCCCACAAAGGTTGCCTTCACAAAATCTCGTAGTTGTTCTTACAGTGTTTTTAAGCTATTCTCAATCATAATCTCGTAGTATAATCATAATAATCAAATTATCAACCTTTCTGTTAAATCACCCGATCACTTAAAAAGTTCACAAATACAATTGCATGCCTCATCGGGACATAACGACCCGGGGATTCACTATACTCCTTTGTTAGTTGGTCTGAGACGTTTGACTTAGTTGACCATTCACTTGGTTGATTTAGTTGACCGTTCAGGACCAATCAAAATTTGGCGCCGCTGCCGGGGAGGCTGCTGCGCCGAAAACATTTTTTAGAGATTAGTGGTTTTTCACTCGTCATTGTATAAACTCCACCACCTTTTGTAAATTTTAATCAGAAACATAAAAAAGTCATTAACACTTTTCCTAAAGTGTTAAAACACCAAAAAAAAACAAAAAAAAAAAACAAACAAAACAAATCGTTATGTTTTCTATTTCAGGTTTCTTTTAAGGTGATTCTTAAAGAAATACGATTTTGGTTAACGAAACGATACCAAAAAATAATTTCCAAAAGTTTTTTCACCCATACACAAAAACCCAAAAACATTCGTCTTTTTCTTGTGAATAATAATTACATAAAAATAAATCATCGCAAACCAAGACAGAACACCTACCAACTGGGGGTGTGAACATAATAAGTTCCCAAACAAAAGATTAAAACTTGCCTTTGTATCCCTGTGAGTGGTGTACCTTTCTTAAAGAAGCCACTTACTTGCGATTAGTGGTTTAAGTTCACTGTGGTTTTGCCTCGACTTTGTTTTAATTGATTTTGTTCCTAGTGCATGCGCACTCGTTCTTCTAGGTCTACTAGCCCCATTACGTGAGCTTGTAAGAATTCCTAGAAGACTTCGTAGACGTTCAGCACCAACAGTCGGATCTGAGATCCGTACTGTTTCCACATCTGCTGTCACCATGGCGGAAGACCGCCCCATGTGTGAGCTTCTCCAAGCACCCATCGAGGGTTACAGAGACGCTATTGTTGTTCCAGCCATCATGGCTGATAATTTTGAGCTCAAAACCGGGTTACTTAATCTTGTAACCTCAAGTCAATTCTATGGTTTTGAGAGGGATGATCCTCATGCTCATATTCGATGGTTTAAAAAAATCACGTCAACCATCAAGTACAAGAATGTCCCTTCAGAAGCAATCAAGCTTCTTCTCTTCCCATTCTCCCTCGAGGGTCAAGCCCGGATTTGGCTTGAGAAACAAACCCCTTGATCTATTGAGACATGGGAAGATTTGGTAAAAAAGTTTGTGAATGAATTCTTCCCACCTTCCAAGACCACAAGTCTTAAAAACGAAATCACCAAGTTCACTAAAAAATATGATGAATCATTTGGTGAAGCGTGGGATCGTTTCAAAGAATTACTTCGCAAGTGTCCACATCATGGTTTCTCCGAGTTGATGCAACTCGATACTTTCTACAATGGTGTGAGCCAAGTTGATCAGGATTCTCTCAATGCCTCCGCAGGAGGTAACTTCTTGAGTAGAACCACCAAAGAAGCCTTAGCAATCATCAAGAACTAGTCCAAGGTCCGCTCTACGCGAAGCAAGCCGGTTGTTTCCCAAATTAGTGCGGGTCCTTCTACTTCATCTTCTATGAGTCAGTCTAGCACCGATGCTAAGATTGACAAGCTAACTGAGGCTATTCAAGCTTTGGTCCTCGGCCAACAAAAGAAAGTCTCTTTTCCACACACACCTCCACCTGCTGAGGTTAAGAAAGTGGAAGTATGTGTAACTTGTGGTGGGCCGCATGCCTACTATAATTGCACAGCTACTGATGGTTCTCCGTTTGAAGCTCATGCTATAGCCGGGTCCTCAAATCAAGGAGGCAATCAATACCGCCCTCCTATGGACCCGAACTATCGTCCTAATCACTACCCTGGACCTCCCGGTTTTAATCAAAACCAAAATGTCCAAAACCGTAACCAGAATCAAAATAGAGTGAACCGAGGTTTTCAAAACCAAGGTAACTTCAATCAGTGTCACGATTTTCAAAATCAAAACTAAGGTTTCCAAAATCAAGGTTTCCAACATCAAGGAAACTTTAATCGAAACCAAGGTCAAGGTAACTTCAATCAAGGGTATTTCCATGGAAATAACAACCAAAATCAAGGAAATTTCCAACACCAAAATCAAGGAAACTTCAACCAAGGTCCCAACCAAAACAATCGTGCTCAAAATTTTTCTAACCAGAATTAAGCCATTGTTCCAATTGGGCCTTCATCTGACGAGTTGTTAAAGCAATTCATGAAATCTCAAGAAGAGATGAACAAGTTGTTGGTTAGCCAGATTTCTGAAATCAAGAAGTCTTTAAATGATCGACCCTCGGGCTCAGGAACACTTCCGAGCAACACGATCGCTAACCTGAGGGGCGATGTTAAGGCAATCACAACTAGAAGTGGTGCTTCTTATGATGAACCCGCGATTCCTACTGCCTCTTCTTCCTCTCATCCAAAGGTAGTGGAACGTGAACCTGAGGTGACAATGGACAAGGTGCAATCTCCTAGCTCATGAAGTACCGCACACGTCCAACCTCAGGTTATTCCAGAAACCAGATGAAAACCTGGAGTTGTCTTTGAACCACTTGAAACTCCAGTGGACAACCTTAAATCCAAAACTTCTATTCCTTACCCATCATGTCTCAATAAACAAAAGCTCCGCGAAAAAGCTAGTCACCAAATAGATAAATTTTTCCAAATCTTTCAAGATTTACATTTTGACATAAGCTTCGTAGATGCTATTCTCTTGATGCCCAAGTTTGCATCAACAATCAAAAATCTGTTAAGTAATAAGGAAAAACTCTTTGAGATGGCTAGAACTCCTTTGAATGAGAACTGCTCAACAGTTCTTTTGAAAAAGCTTCCCGAGAAGCTTAGAGACCCCGGAAAATTTCTCATTCCTTGTGTTTTTCCAGGTATGGTTGAATGCTTCGCCTTGGCCGATCTTGGTGCTAGCATTAACCTGATGCCATATTCTGTGTGGAAGAAACTATCTCTTCCCGAACTCACTCGTACGTGCATGACTCTTGAGCTTGCCGATCGTTCAATATCCCGTCCACTTGGCATTGCCGAGGACATGTTTGTGAAAGTAGGAAAGTTCCATTTTCCGGCCGATTTTGTGATTTTTGACTTTGATGCCGATTCAAGGGTCCCTCTAATTCTTGGAAGGGGATTCCTTGGAACTGGGCGTGCTCTCATTGATGTATTTGAGCAAGAGATCACATTGCGTGTTGGAACGGAAGCCATCACCATCAACCTCGATCAAACTTTGAGGTACTCCTCTAATTATGACTCTGAATCGGTAAACCGAATAGATGTCATTGATGTTGCTGCTGAGGAGTACGCTCAAGAGGTTTTAGGTTTCACTGATAATTCTCCGAGTGGAAATACCACTCCATCTTCTCATCCCATCATTGCCAATTCTTCTCATTCCCTCACTCTGTTTGAGGGAAGTGACTTCATCTTAGAAGAGATTGAGGCCTTTCTTAAGAGTGACTCGATTCCCGATGGAATTGATAACCAAGAGATTGACCCCAAGAGGGATATTCTTCTCCTTGAGAAATTGTTAAACGAAGATCCCTCTCCTCTTCCTGTTCTACCACAACAACTTCATAATCAGGAAATCAAATATGTTGAGAAAACTGATGATTTTCATGAGGTCGAGCTCAAGGACTTACCACCTCATCTTGAATACGCATTTTTGGAGGGTGATGATAAGTTACCCGTCATAATTGCTAAATATTTGAGTGATGAAGAAAAGACTGCTCAAATAAAGGTTCTAAAGTCACATAAACAAGCAATTGCTTGGAAACTCTCCGACATCAAGGGTATCAACCCCGAATTTTGTATGCACAAAATTTTAATGGAGGATGACTTTAAACCAGCAGTCCAACAACAAAGAAGGGTTAATCCAAAAATACACGAGGTCATCAAACAAGAAGTTTTAAAACTTCTTGATGCCGGTTTGATTTACCCTATCTCGGATAGTCCTTGGGTTATTCCCATTCATTGCGTTCCAAAAAAGGGTGGCATTACTGTTGTCACAAACGAAGAAAACGAGTTGATTCCAACTCGATTGGTTACGGGTTGGCGTGTATGCATTGACTATCGCAAGTTAAATGACGCCACCCGCAAAGACCACTTTCCTCTACCCTTCATGGACCAAATGCTCGAGAGATTAGCGGGGAATGAATACTATTGTTTCCTTGATGGTTTCTCGGGTTACTTTCAGATCTCCATTGATCCACAGGATCAAGAGAAAACTACCTTACCGTCGCATGCCATTTGGCTTATGCAACGCTCCTAGCACGTTCCAAAGGTGCATGATGTCAATCTTTTCTGACATGATCAGAAAAACAATGGAGGTATTCATGGATGACTTTTCAGTCATTGAGGATTCGTTCCAATCATGTCTCTCCCATTTAGACAACATGCTCAAACGTTGTGAAGACACAAGGTTATGTCTAAATTGGGAGAAGAGCCACTTTATGGTCAAAGAGGGCATTGTCCTCGGCCATAAAATTTCAAAAAATGGGATTGAGGTAGACAAAGCCAAAGTTTATGTCATCACAAAATTACCTCATCCCACTGCCGTTAAAGGTATTAGGAGCTTTTTGGGTCATGCCGCTTTTTACCGTAGGTACATTCAAGATTTTTCCAAAATCGCCCGGCCTATGACCCATCTCCTCGAGAAGGATGCTCCTTTTATCTTCTCACCCGAGTGCATCGAAGCTTTTGAAACTTTGAAGAAAAAGCTTACTGAGGCACCGATTCTTGTTGCCCCCGATTGGGACTTGCCCTTTAAACTTATGTGTGATGCGAGTGATTACGCAATAGGGGCAGTCTTGGGGCAACACAAATCAAAACACTTTCAGCCGATACACTATGCAAGCAAAACTATGACCGAGGCTCAAAGTCATTACACCACCACTGAGAAAGAATTATTAGCAGTGGTGTATGCCTTTGAAAAATTTTGGCCATATTTGATATTGACCAAATGCATAGTGTATACGGATCACTCAGCTTTGAAGTACCTCTTTGCAAAACAAGATGCAAAGCCGAGACTACTCCGTTGGGTTCTCCTCCTGCAAGAATTTGATATCATAATTCGTGATAAAAAAGGAGCTGAGAACCTAGCTGCCGATCATCTATCCCGTTTGGAAAACCCCACCAAGATGTCTTCGAGAAAAAGGAATTAATGAAACCTTCCCTCTCGAGACACTCAATGCGGTTACCTTTCGTGGAGATTCGACTACCCCATGGTTTGCCGATTTTGCAAACTACCGTGCGGGTAACTTTGTTGTGAAAGGGATGTCGTCTTAACAAAAAATAAATTCTTTAAAGATGTAAAACATTACTTCTGGGACGACCCCTAGCTTTTTAAAATCTGCGCGGATCAAGTCATCCGGCGGTGTGTTTATGGTCAGGAAGCCAATGACATTCTCAAGGCTTGCCATGCTGGTCCCACGGGGGGCCACCATAATCCAAACTACACCGCCAAAAAGGTGTTTGATTCCGGTTTCTACTGGCCCACGCTATATAAGGATGCCCAAGAACTAGTCAAATCCTGTGACGTTTGTCAACGTCACGGGAATATTTCACAAAAGAATGAAATGCCTCAAAATGCAATTCAAGTTTGTGAAATCTTTGGCGTGTGGGGCATCGACTTTATAGGGTCATTTCCATCATCTCATGGAAACAAGTACATACTCGTGGCTGTTGACTATTTGTCAAAATGGGTTGAAGCGAAAGCTTTACCCACAAATGATGCCCGAGTTGTTGTGAAATTCTTGAAAGCTCTTTTTGCTCGATTTGGAACTCCACGTGCTATTATTAGTGATCGTGGTACGCATTTCTGTAATGACAAATTTGATAAAGTCATGCAAAAGTATGGTGTAACTCACCGTCTTTCCACTGCGTACCACCCTCAAACAAGTGGACAAGTAGAAGTTTCCAATCGAGGAATTAAAAGAATATTGGAAAGAACTGTGGGAGAAAATCGTGCATCATGGTCGGATAAATTAGATGATGCACTTTGGGCTTTCCGTACAGCTTACAAAACACCCATCGGGTGTACGCCTTACAAGTTTGTATACGGGAAAGCGTGCCATCTTCCGATCGAGCTTGAGCACAAAGCCTATTGGGCTCTCAAGCATGCGAATTTTGACCTCCAAACTGCGGGTGCTCATCGCAAAGTTCAACTGAATGAATTAAATGAACTTCGTGATCAAGCATACGAGAACTCTTTGATCTACAAGGAAAAGACAAAGAAGATTCATGACTCTAAAATCAAGAACCGCGTTTTCAACGTTGGTGACCGAGTCCTTCTTTTCAACTCTAGACTCAAGATCTTCTCGGGAAAACTAAAAACCCGTTGGACTGGCCTATTCACTATCGCAAAGGTTTATCCTTATGGTACTGTCGAGTTATCTCAAAATGACGGTCCAAATTTCAAAGTGAATGTGCATCGTTTGAAACATTACTTTGGAGAGGATATACCATCCATGGTTGTCCTTGATCTCCAAACTTTCCCCAAGGACAAATGAATTTGGGGATCGAGTTAAGCTAGTGACTCGGTAAACAAAAACAGTAGCATGCATATGGGGTTTTCACCCTAAGTGTGGGGGAGTTACCCATACTGAAAAATTATAATAATAATAATAATAATAATATATATAATAGATTTCCGTTCACATTTGGCTATTAGTATTACCTTTTTACGTTCTAAGTGTTGGCATAATAGCCGGTACTTTGAATATTGAGGGCAATATTCAATCCTAAGTGTGTGTGTGGGGGGGGGGGGGGGGGGAATTCTATCGTATGTGTCACATGTTTTTGTACATGTTAGTGCCCTAATACCCCCGTTTTGCTCAAAAATTTTTTATTTTGTGGAAGTTTTTGGCACTAACACAACAAAAGGTTATCAGTCCACCATGTCTAACAGAAGAACTGGCTAATCCAGGAGCAAACAGCTCTTGGTAAAGATATCTCAAATTCGTTGATGGCTGACAATTTACCGAAAATTGTATGGTATTCAACTCACCATATCCTAAAAAGTAAAAGAGTTGGTTAGCCCGCAAGATTATGGCTTGTGGTAAAGGCAGTGGAAAACCATAATTGGTAATCAACTCACCAAGATGATGACTGTATTCCATCAAGAGTTGGCTAGTACAGAAGCAAACGGCTTCTGGTAAAGACAAATCAAAACCATTGACAGCTGATGGTTTGCTCAAAATCATATGGTTATCAGTGTACCGTAGTTCTTACTTGAACTGAAACATTTGGCTACTCCAGAAGTAATGGATTTTGGTAAAGATACTTCAAATCCATTAAGATTTCATAAAAGATTGCTAGGGACTAGGAATAGTTTAGTGTGGGGGATTGATGAGTGCTCAAACACTCATCATTTTTGTTGTATTTGAACTGCCAAAACATCCAAAAACACTCAGAAATGCATCAAAATACTGAAAATATCCCAGGGATTGTGTTTTATATGTTTCAGATGCAAAATGAGTAAAAACAATGAAAAACGAACAAAGTTTGCACAATTGGCAGTTTCAGTCCCCCAACTTTCAAAAAATGACAAAACTAGTCCCTGAAAAGTTGTTTTGAAAGAAAAGTCAACCCAAGGCATTTAAAAGTCAAAATTTATCAAAAATGGTCCTTGGGTGAAAACTTTGGAAAAGTTACAAGTTTGGTCCTTTAATTTTCAATTTTGGCAGAAATAGTCCCTGGGAATTTTGATGTGGAAAATATCTTTTGTGGTACTTACATTAATGAAATGTGGCAAGATTGGTCCCTTGGAATAGTTTAAAAGATTGGCAGAATTGGTCCTCAAATTTTCAGCAAATTTACAAACTTGGTCCTTGTATAACAAATGGACCCCTTGTATTATTTTCACAAACCAAATGAGCCCTTTGCATTTACTACCCAATCCAAACACAAACTACAATCCAAATCCAGTCCACATCCAAACCCTCAGGCCCATTGCCATCACCCAAACCCACCCCATCGAATATTATTAATAGAAAAACGGGGTCAAAAGGTCAACACCTCCCCTGACCTCCCTTTTGCCGCCTAACTATCACACCACCTCCATTGTACCTTTTCCAAACATAATTGTCCCCCCCTCCAATCTCCAACACAACCTACCCAGCCACCCTACACCATCTCAATTGTCAACCCCCACTTGTAATAACCTCCCCCTCCTCCAGGTCAGCAATCCACTTCAACAACTTTGGCGCCAAAACTGAATTCAAGGGTTGTGATCACTTGAGCTTTGATCCAATAGCTGGGATTAACTTGGTAGAACACAAGGAAGATGCTTTTGCTATTGGGCCACTGAAACAAGCAGAAGAGATACGAGGTTCCAGTTTCAATTTTTAGTATAAATAGGAATCAAATGTAAGCCTTCAAGGCAAGTAGGTTTTAATGTAATTTTTCCAATTCAGTAAATTAGTGTAGTTTGTAAACTTCTTCAGTATCAATTCAATGTTTCTTTAAATTCCAAGTTCATTACTTTCAGTTTCATAATTTCTTGCTCAAAGTTGTTGTTATTGTTTTAAGTTTTCATAAACTCACATTTGCTTTTAGTAATCAAAAAAAGAAAGCAAAAAAAAAAAAAAAAAAAAAAAAAAAAAAAAAAAAAAAAAAAACAGGAGATTAAATAAGAAGAAGAAAAAAAGAAAAAAAAAGTAAACAAATGAGTTATAGGGTACCTTTGCTAGACAATGAGGAATGCAATGGAAGTGGCTGTTGTGGATTGGCCAGAAGGATTTTACCTAGCTTGTTGTGAAACAAGCTAGGAGCTTGTAGCTGCCATTTAGTTGGTACCTTTGTTTAGCTAAGGTCCAAGGTCATTTTCCTCTATTTCTTTTCTATTAAGCTTTGATTACTACCCTAACAGCTTGTATATGATTAGTTTTATGTAGTTATAACTTTACTTGTGCTTATCTTTTGTTCTCACATGGTTTGGATTAAATTGGATGCCTACTGTGTGATTTAGCTCTATTTGCTAATTTGAGATTGCTTGTTTTAAACTGCTGCTCCCTAAGTTATTTTGGTTTCTTTTACCTTGTTATAACCTAGTATAAGCTTGGTAATCACCATTGTGCCTCAAAACATTGGGATGCTTTGAAAAAAGCCCGTGACAGAAATTAAAGGAGTGTTTGGGACTGTCTGATTTCTGCTGTTATAGTTGTTGTTTTGCTGTTATAACTGCATATCTCAGTCACTTAGGTCATTATTAGATTAAAACTTGCATAAATTCAGTAGTCAATTAGGTAGATAGTCAAAATCTTTTACAATTCAAAGTTTTCTAGCACAGTTAAGTTTTAAACTGCTTAATTCCTAGTCATAAGTACAATTTAGTGTGACTAAGTGTATCTTCTGTCCTATTTAGGTTCATGAACTCATTTTCAATAAGCATTGATCAATCAAAATAAAAAACAGTCAAAGTGTTCATCAATTAGAAAAAGTCAAAATGGCAATTTAGTCAAAATCTCATTTCTTGAAAGAATTTTACTGATTTTTGTGGATGTAACTGGGACTTGAAACTTGTTATGCTTAAAGCACCCCACCTAAACTACAAAAGCCCATAATTAGCTTATTTTTAGGAATTTTTATGAGATGTGTACATGCATCTGTTTGAGGGTGTAGGGCATATACCCTCCCCTGTGCACCAGTTTCACCCAAGTTTCATTTGTTCACAAATTGTTCACTAGTTAATCATTTTGTTTGAAAGTTGGTGTTTTGGACAACACCCTGGCTTGTTTTGTTGTGTGCTTATTTTGTTTTGCCTTTCCTGCTTTTTCAATAACTTAGTTTCACCCTTCAAGTTGTCTCTTGACCATAGGTTAAGATGTTTCATCAGCTTTCACTGAGCTTGTTAAATTGCATGCCCCTTTTTGATTTTTGATCTCAGAATTGGTGATATGGTGTTGTTTGCTTGCATCCTGGATTGTACCCACTTACTTGTGTGTTTGTTTTAAGCCTATTAAGTTGACTTAAGCTTTTACCCATTCACTGAGTGATCATATCACTCAGTGTATGCACCCATGATGAGGCGAAAAATGATCCATTTTTAGGGGGTCATTTAAGCTCGGAATTGAATTTATTTGATCAAATATTGCCCAAAATCGTTCCTTTTGTGATTTTAGGTTCTTTTGGAGTGAATTCTGGAAAAGGAAGCATTTTGGACGTTTTTGGAGCATAAAAGTGAAGAAAACGGCAAAGTCTTAATTTTCCTTGTTGGGAACCGTACCTAACGGCGTCAAGAGCATTTTGATGACGGCGTCAAGAGCAAAAGTGGTGACGGTCCAGAAGAAATGTGACGGCGTCAAAGCATGGTCGTCAAGAGCCAAAGTGCTTACGGCCCAGAACAACATTACACATGACGGCGTCAGATCTGGATCTAGGCAATCCGATTTTATTTTTGGCGGTGGGTTGACGGCGTCAGAAGTTTCTTCTTGACGCCGTCACCTTAGGAAATCTATATATAGTCTTTGTAATTTTCATTCTAAAAAAGAAGGACAATTTTAGGGACGAGTTGAATAAACCCTAGCTCGACTTTTACAGTATTTTCAGGGGTTTTCACCCCTTGAAACCTTTCATGTTCAATTAAGATAAGTATCCTTTCAATTCATTCAATATGTCTATGTATTGTTTGAATATATCTTACGCTTGTCTTGATTTTAACATGCTAGGCTAGATCTCTTGTGTGTTTGCTTAGATGTAATGAAACCTAAATGTTGATTATGGGTTGATTGCTTGTTTATAGTTATAATGGATGAATGATTTCGATGTTAGGCTTAAGAAAACTGGCAGACTTCCATAGTGTAACTTGCTTGAACGTCTTAAGAAACATGAACCAATGCGTATTAGGTTTTTATGGTTGTATTTAATGCATGAGCAAATTCTAGTGATCCCATGTTAGGAGCTTCTTGCAGGCTCGACATAGGAGCGAAGTAGGAGCTTATAGAGATGGGGAAGTACGTATGCCACCCCACGAATGGTATTAAGGAATATAACCCGTCATCCACGCAACTGTAACAAACTATCAACCTGTAAAAGATATCTAGGGAGTAATGAAATCTAAGTAAACACAATTTTCCCATTTATTGTTCACACCACTAGTTTAATTAGCTTTGTTTTCATTTTTGTTATTTAATTTTGATTGCATCTTAGTTATTGGGTTAGTTGACTAGCAACTAATTCCACCCACTCCTCCAAAACCCGAGATTTTAATTGCTTTTATAAAAATATAAAAATACAAAAAGTATCATCCCTCACCTCTAGACCTAGTTTTTAGGCTTTCTAATCCTAGCGACACTATTCCTGAGTTGAACGATCAATCCCCCGGTACTTGTCACTATACTATACTACAACGATCAGGTACACTGCCTGGTGGGGGTTGTAAGCTTCTCGAGATCCCTCGAGAGGTAAAGCCTGGTACAATTCCCACGCATCAAGTTTTTGGCGCCGCAGCCCGGGGAATAGTTATTGTCTAGGTTAGAATTTCTTTTTATTAGGTCTACTTGCTAGATTCCTTTCTAGTAAGATTTTATTTTTATTTTTAGGTTTTCTTTAGTCTATCTTAGTTCTTCGTGTCTTTGTTCGTAACCTTTACCATCCGACATCATGGAAGGTGGTAACATCTTTGAACCCATCAACCCACCACAACAAGACCACCCACAAAACCCGCCACTAGCTAACCAACCTCTTAGGCCCCGAACCCTAGGAGAGTATTCTCGATCTAGCCACCGAGGCTATTGATTGGTCCTAAACGGTCAAATAAGTTTACCAGGTGATGGTCAACCAAGTCAAACATCTAAAACCAACTAACCAAGGAGTACAGTGTATTCCCGGGTCGTTATGTCCCAGCGAGGTGAGCAATTGTATTTAGAAACGTTTTAAGTGATCGGGTGATTTAATAGGAGGATCAAGAATTTGATTATTATGATTAAACTACGAGATTATGATTGAGAATAACTTAGAAACACTATTACCTATGATCAGATAACCTAGAAACGTAAGTTAACCTAAAAACGCGCGTTTGGATTTAAAATAAACGCGAACGCGCAAAATAAAAAGTGAAATGTGAGCAAATAAAGTCCTACGAATGTGAAAATTATATTTTTACAATCCTAATGTTATAAGAAAATTTTTGGAAAATTAAAATTATTTTTACCACTATTTAATTAATTACTATTAATTAATTACTAATTATTAATTACTTTTTAATTAACTAAATTATACTAATTATTATTTAATTATGAAAATTAACTAAAAAAATGAAAATTAAATTTAGAAAAATCTAAAATATTATAAAACTAATTTTAAAACAGAAAACCTATTTTTTTCTACTTTTTAATTAATTATTAATAATTAAAACTGATTATTTAATTAATTTAAACTAAATTAAATTATAAAAAATACTAAATGACCAAGGAAGAATCTGAAAAAATTCCTAAAATTATTTTAAGTTATAATAAACCTAAGAAAAATTTAAAAATGAGAAATGCTTAAGAATAAGCAGAAAATAAGCCAAAAGGGCTTGAATAGAAGCTATCACTTTTTGTAATTTTGGATTTTTCTTTAATTGTCTTTTACAAAACCATTAAACTACTGAAATGTAACAACTTTTGTGAAGGCACTTCTTATGAAACTCAAAGATAAGCTCTGTGCACTCAAATAAGCTCAACAGTGAGCTTATTGAGATAAAAAATGGATTATTAGGCAACAGAAGCTGATTAAGAAGCTACTTAAGTGAAAATGAGATTAAAGTATACTGAGATAAGTGCATGTAGGATGAAACTAACCATTAAGCATACTTAAACTAACAAGCAAACTGAAATAAGCCATTCACTTAAACACAAGCCAAACATGTTTCAAGGCTTGACTGCAGGCCTTGAATAAGCCCAGTGTATAAGCTCCAAAGACCAAAATGGACCCTGACTTGATGGACCAGTACAACAGGCTTCCCAAAAAGACCAAGTGAGTCAGGGTGCATAAGCAAGAGACAAGTTATGGGCTTAGTGAAAAACCCATGGTTACCACTGATCCAGTGGAATGGGTCAGAGTGGGGTCTGAAGGTCACAAGTCACAGGATAAGCTCTTAACTTAAACAAAACTAGGCTGCAAAAGCTAGTGATATCTTATATTAACTTAAACAACTGAAATTACATCACACCCAAGCTTATACAAGCTCAGATTGTTGTTGGTGCATCAGCAGATACAAGTAGTGGGGGGGGGGGGGGGCAAGTTTGATGACAAAATAAGCTAAGGAAACAAGCTAATAAGTGCAAACTAATGATGGATTAAACAAGCTAACCTAACCAGCTTTCGAAATTATCAAAAAACAAGGAGAGTGCTCAAGTGGTGAGCAAATTATGCACCAAAGAAAATGGGTCAGTAAGGGTAAAGGCTTGGGAGCAGGGCACTCAAGTGCTCAATCAGTCAACTTTGAGCATGATTTTTGGCAAGAAAATGTGCTTCAAATTCAAATTTTCTTCTTGATTCAGGTAAACAAACAACCAGAGAACTCAAAACAATAAGGAATTTCCATTTTCAATCCATTTTGAACCATACAGGTTCCCTTAAAAATCTGTCCAATTGGACAGTTATGAAACTTTGACTTTTTTAGATTTTTGAACAATTTGACTTTTTCCAATTTTGGCTGATCAAAACTTACCCTAAGTGTTTATTGAACATGTATGGTTGCTAAAATCACAAGCACAATCACAAAATGTCATGAAATGACAGAATGCAGAGACAGATAATCAAAATTAGCAGGCAGATGTAGGCTTAAGGTGCATTGTTGACTATCACTGAATAAGTAACCAACTAATTGACTAAACTAGCCAAGATTATGCTAAGGAAGACTAATTATGCAAAGGGAACAACAAAATAACATCCAGAATACCCAGAACCTAGCAGACCCAAACACTCCTTTATTAACTAACTGTTTTTAGATTTGGTATGTAAATGATTATGTAGAACCAAACTACTGATGCAATCTACTTCTATAGGCTAGATAAAAGTTATGAAAGCTAAAATGATACTGAGATAAGCAGTTAGATAGGCTACAACAAATAATGCCAAGTATAACTAAATATTGAGAAATGAGTAAATGGTGAAACTAGTAGATGAAGTAAAACAAATAATTGCCTAATCACTGATTTAAACTAGGTAAATAGCTAAACTTTAGAATAAGCACTAGTCAAACAGTAAATAAGCAGTTATTAGAAAATGAGATATGGAGGGGAGCTTACAACATGCCATCCAAGCTTAAATAGGAACCAAGACCAAATTTCCTGTCCTAATGCTTTCCACAAAGCTACTAAGCCAAGACCATCATCTATTTGTCCTGCTCCATGTCTCCTTCTTCATTCTTTTTATGATTTTTCATTTTTATTAATTTAATTCTATATTTTTTTATTTTTAGTTATTTAAACTAAAACTGTATTTTTGCTTCAAGAGCTTTTAACAGCTTAAGATTAAGCACAAGTGAGTCTAATATAACATTAAACAGACATTTTTGATAATAATTGAGCTCAATTGAGAATTCAAGCAACTTAAAACAAAAACTGATTTGAACAATTAAACTTGGAATTTGATTGAAATACTTTGCAATACACTGAATAGAATTAGAATAAAACTTGGAATCAAAAGTTAACACTAGAATTGAAAATTACAATAATACAACATTTAAACATAAGCTAAAATTTCTACACCCCCTTCAACTGCTACAACCCTCCATTTTATAGTGACTTTTTGGAGTCTTTGGAGTCCACTTGTGATATCCCAGCAATAATCTTGGCCCTTCATAAGTTAGAATCAATCCTAGCCGTTTGAGTGTTTTTGGCGCCAAAATGCTTTTTGGCATTTTGCTTCTGATTATTGAAGCCAGAGGGTAATGTTTGGACTGAGGTGTTTGGAGGGGTGTAGGAGAGGGGATAGGGGTGATGATGGAGGAGTGTTGAGTGGGTGGTGATGATGAGGGTATCAGGGGAGGTCACGGGGTGGTTTTTGGGAGGTGGAGAGGTCAAAGGTCAATGTTTGACTCGTTTTAATATTCAAACGAGAATGGGGTGTGGGCTGGAGTAGCATTTGGGCCAGCAAAGGGATTGGGCTAGGGGTGTTGATGGATTGGTTGGGTGGGTTTATTAAAATACAAAGGGGTCTGTTTGGTTTGTATAAGATTTAAGCACAAGGACCATTTTTGTAATTTACTGAATATTGGGGGTTGGTTTTGTAAATATCCCAAAGTCATCAAAAGGACCAAACCTGTCAAGTTAGATAAACCAAAGGACCACAAATATAATTTTCCAAAACACTAGGGACCAAAATTGCCAAATTGCCAAAATTGAGGGGCCAAATGTGTAATTTTCTCAAACTTTTCACCCAAGGTTTTATTTTGACAACTTTTGAATTCCAAAGGACTTGGGTTGACTTTTCTTTCATTTTAAACCTTCAGGGACTAGTTTTGTCAATTTATGAAACTTGAGGGACTGAAACTGCCAATTATGCAAACTTTGTTCGTTTTTCATTTGTTTCTAAACATTTTGCATCTAAAACATATAAAACACAGTTTTGGGATAATTTCTGTATTTTGATACATTTCTGAGTGTTTTGGATTTTTGGCAGTTCAGATACGATAAAAATGATGAGTATTTACACACTCATCAGCTATCGAAACACTATTGAGCTCGCCCAAGGAGCCAATGTGTCCCCCTTGCGATCCGACACCATCCGGTTGGTGCAAAGCGGATGTGCATTCCATGGACTTCATTCTGAAGATCCTAATCAACATCTCAAGGACTTCCTTAAAATTGTAGATTCTATAGACCTTGATGTTACAACTAGAGAGTCGACCCGATTACGCCTATTCCAATTCTCTCTACGTAATCAAGCTAGTCAATGGCTTGAACGTTTACCCGCGGGATCCATCACCTCATGGGATGATCTCATCACTCGTTTCCTTGCTCAATTTTTCCCACCGGGGAGAACTACCAAGCTTAGAAATGATATCTTGATGTTCCAACAACGTCAAGGTGAAACTCTATATGAATCATGGACTCGTTTCAAGGACTTACTCCAAAAAGTCCCTCATCATGGCATAGATCTTTGGCTCCAAGTCCAAATCTTCTATGACCATATCGATCTCTCCACAAGGCGAACCATTGACCAATCGGCCGGTGGCAAGCTACGTGATCTAAGTGCAGAAGAATCATGGGAACTCATAGAAGATCTTGCTCTCTATGACAACGAAAGTTGGAATGATCCCCATGATTTGAACAAAACGGTCAAGGCAAAATCTTTGCCTTCGAAAAATTCTAGCACTCCCGACCGTAGGATCATGGAACTTGAGGACCAAGTCAAGTTTCTCATGAAATCTTACGAAGCTCCTAAGCCTTCAAGCCAAGTGAACAAAATCACTTCTTCATGCGAATTATGTAATGGTCCCCATGACACTCGTGATTGCGTGGAACTCCCCGGAACAGCTTTTGCGGACTACGCATCTTCGCGTACCGACGAAGCGGGAGATAAGTGGTACACTTTCAAACCCGAGCCAAACCCTTACGGTGATTCCTACAACCCTTCTTGGAAAAATCACCCAAACCTTAGGTGGAAACAAAACCAAAACAATTCTTCCAATCCGCCTAATCGTTACCAACCAAACGGTCCACCTTCCAACCGTACTTTCAACAACAATCCTTTTAATAACTATGGTAGTACCAACAATCTTGAAGGATTGATGTCTAAGTTTATGGCATCTCAAGAAGCTCGCATAGTTAAGTTTGAAACCGAATTCAATCAACAACAAACGGAGATGACCAATAAGATTGACAACTTGTTGAAAGCCCTCAACAACCAAGCACTAACTACACCTAGGAAGGACACTAGGGACGCCAATAGCGGAATCCAAACTAAGGACCCCTCGTCATCCAAACACGTCCACTTTGTCAATGTTGTCACCATTAAGCCAATTGATAAGGAGATAGAAGAAAGTGACAAGGATGAAGTTGGAATAGAAACCGAGACTAGGGATGAAATTAAGGAAGTTGAGGTTAATAAAGAAGAAAAGTTAGAGGAAGTAGAAAATGTAGAAGAGTACTTTGATAAGTTGCCCACCAAGGAAGAACGGGAATATCACAAGGATTTATTCAATGATCCTGAGACACCATATATCCTTGGTTCACCCCTTATTAAAGTAGGAGATTCCTCTAACATCAACATACCATGCAACGTTGGGCATATGCATGTATGGAAAGCTTATATCGATCCTAGGTTTCCTATAAACATCATGACCAGGACTTATTATAATTGGGTAATGAAGAAGCAACTTGGTTATAGGATGATGCCCAACAAAAACTTGCTAAGTAAGTTTGTAGGTAGAGTGAAAGGATTGCATGTGATTGTCGGAAACTTCACTTATGAGACCGATTTTATGATAGTGGAGGATACTCGTCCGGTGATAGATGATTGCCTAAGTCAAGTAGTGTTCGGAAAACCGTTCGTTGAGGCCTCTAAGATGAGTTATGATCTGACTCTAGGGATAGTTAGGTTCAAGGAAGAGAATGATGAGATTGCCTACCAAATGCCCTATAAGATTGAACAATACCGCCTCTTATCGAACATAGAAAAGGAACACAAACAAGCGGTTTACTACAGGAATGATGAGGATAGACGTAGAGGAGTAGAGTATGTGATGAATAGGATACTTGGTTTCTACAAAGAATGCTTGCAACTAGGTCCGGAATACAAAATTAATATAGGAGATGACCTAGAGAGTGAAACCAACTATGAGGTCACGTAGTAACCAATGACCTTGAGTCTAGCTACAAGACTCGTAAATAAGGAAAGGCGCTTCTTGGGAGGCAACCCATGCTTTGTGTGATTTTTATTTGTTTGATTGTTATTTGTTTCCGTATGCATGCTTTATTTTTATTATTGGTAGATCATGTTTCAAAACTAAAATGTTGAAAATACTTTATTTTGTCGTTTGGGTTTGTCTTAACTTCATCCAAAGGTATTTTGCAAAAGATAAGTGTAAGGGGAAACCCCAAATATGTTTTTAAGAAACAAAATTGATCATGATTCTCCACAATATTAAATGGACATGTATATTCGTATTTGTTAGAGTCAAATGCTTGTATTGAGTCATAATGATGTTTTGCAGGATTTTCCAGGAAGTAGGACATAAGTTTTCCAGAAATTTTCCGGAAACTTAACGTAAAGATTTCTGCAGGTCACTTCTGACGGCGTCAGGAAGAAATTCCTGACGGCGTCATGTGTAAAATTCTGGAAATTTTGCTAGTTTTATTTTTCTAACGGAGTCTTAAAGTTTTTGTTAATTCTTAAGTTTTATAAACTCCAGGAAGTCTGCAAACATTCATTCCACAAGCATTATATCCTTTTAATTCCTAGAAAGCAATTTAAGATATATATGTTATTTTTCTAGGATTTGTTAGTATATATAGATTGCCGCCGATTTTACGCGAGGTTGCCTTGTTTGTTTATTCAGGTTTAACAAGTTATATATGATAAGAAGGTGATTTATATTTCTGGAAGGGAAGCTTTTATTGTTCATTTTCTTGGAGGAAGATCTAACCTTGTTACCACACTATCCATACCGAACGAATCAGGGGAGTATTTGGTTTCATTCTTTTACCTATTTTTACTTTTACATTCTTTAATTGAACATTGGGGACAATGTTCATCCTAAGTGTAAGGGGAGGGTAAATGATGATACCTTATAGGATACACTTTCACTTGAGTTTGTTTGTTTGATGGTAGGTGTGTAATAAAACTAAGAGAAATACTTGTTAGTGTAATTTTAGCGCCAAATTTAAAATTTTTTACAACATTTAGGAGTGAAACTTTAGCCTTAGCAAGCGTCTCATGGATAGGAGTCGTATGACTAGCACAAAACCGTACCATTTAGAAAAATTTTCCACCCAAATATGTGAGGTTCGCCTTTAGATTTGATAGGAAAAACATTTACCATTAGTGCTTGTGAGTGTACCGGTAGCATTTAGATTCTAGAACTTGCGTTAGTGATGCATCCCGAGACCGCTAGTGAGACTACATTCATGTAGTAGGATTTACTACATGATAAGAGGCATTAGGAACACCCTTGTGTTAAACCCGTATCATAATTACTTGACCATTTAAGTCATATTACTTGGCTAGTTAAGTCAATTAATTTTTCCCACACCATTAGCGTTGTACTCATTTTTAGTACACAAAACCCCTAGTACACCCCTCCGAGCCTATCTTTTCGTTTCTAACTTTAAGCATCTTACTTAAAGGATGAATTTGTTACACCCCACTTAAATGTACACCCAAATCGCCTTAGCCTTCTGTGTATGCACTCATCTTTAGTACATTATTGTTACATGTTTAAACCCTTAGTTAATTATCTAATTGATTACATGGTTGCTAAGCCGTGTCATATCCTTGTACATATTGTTTTGGGACGATTGGGACTCATGGGTAAAGTACTAATGTTATCGAGTAATGGGGAAGAACATCTTATATTACCCCCATATGTACGTTAATCTTAAAAGTACTCCAAGTGTTTTGATTATCTTAATTCGAGTCATTAGATTAGTTTATTGTAAAGTATGTAAAAATTCAAGTATAAGGGGAATGTTCATTCCCTATGATGTATTATTTTGGATGGTTGGGTAAGAGTGTATGCAAAAAAAAAAAAAATAAGAAAAAGAAAAAAAATATATAGAAAAAGAAAAAAAAAACATACGGACTACCATCCCGTTTCATTCTATGTTTATTTTATGTTTTTGTTATTTTTGATTTATTAGCTTAAGTCGAGTCTAGTCTTGGCTTAGCAACGCCATATTATACATGTAATTAACCAAGGTGATTAACTCGCCACCAGTAAAGATTGCCTTTATCCAACAAAACCGTGTATTCCATATCCCTACACCTAACATTATAACCCTTTAAAAGACCTCTTTGATAGTTTATCCTAGGTGCTTACACCATGTGGTGGAGGTTTGATCCTTTCCCAAGCCTATGGTAATCTATTTTGTTATGACAGGTAGTGAGAGATGTTTTCCATTTCCATATTGTGATATATACTTTATTACACCCGAGAGATGTGAGTATCTAAACACTATTTGTGAGGTGCTAGTGTATGACCTCCATGCTTGTCTTTGGTCTTTAGTGGAACGATTATTTGTTGTAATTACTTTTATATTAGTGTTAAATGACCCCTAACTTGTATTTTGATTAGAATAAAAGCGCATTTGCTTGAGGACAAGCAAATCTCAAGTGTAAGGGTATATGATGAGGCGAAAAATGATCCGTTTTTAAGGGGTCATTTAAGTCCGGAATTGAATTTATTTGATCAAATATTTCCCTAAATCGTTCCTTTTGTGATTTTAGGTACTTTTGGAGTGAATTCTGGAAAAGGAAGCATTTTGGACGTTTTTGGAGCATAAAAGTGAAGAAAACGACAAAGTCTTAATTTTCCTTGCTGGGAACAGTACCTGACGGCGTCAAGAGCATTTTGATGACGGCGTCAAGAGCAAAAGTGGTGAAGGTCCAGAAGAAATGTGACGGCATCAAAGCATGGCCGTCAAGAGCAAAAATGGTGACGGCCCAAATCAACATTACACATGACGGCGTCAGATCTGGATCTAGGCAATCCGATTTTATTTTTGGCGGCGGGTTGACGACGTCAGAAGTTTCTTCTTGACGCCGTCACCTTAGGAAATCTATATATAGTCTTTGTAATTTTCATTCTAAAAAAGGAGGACAATTTTAGGGACGAGTTGAATAAACCCTAGCTCGACTTTTACAGTATTTTCAAGGGTTTTCACCCCTTGAAACCTTTCATGTTCAATTAAGATAAGTATCCTTTCAATTCATTCAATATGTCTATGTGTTGTTTGAATATATCTTACGCTTGTCTTGATTTTAACATGCTAGGCTAGATCTCTTGTGTGTTTGCTTAGATGTAATGAAACCTAGATGTTGATTATGGGTTGATTGCTTGTTTATAGTTGTAGTGGATGAATGATTTCAATGTTAGGCTTAAGAAAACTGGCAGACTTCCATAGTGTAACTTGCTTGAACGTCTTAAGAAACATGAACCAATGCGTACTAGATTTTTATGGTTGTATTTAATGCATGAGCGAATTCTAGTGATCCCATGTTAGGAGCTTCTTGCAAGCTCGACATAGGAGTGAAGTAGGAGCTTATAGAGATGGGGATGTACGTACGCCACCCCACGAATGATATTAAGGAATATAACCCGTCATCCACGCAACTGTAACAAACTATCAACCTGTAAAAGATATCTAGGGAGTAATGAAATCTAAGTAAACACAATTTTCCCATTTATTGTTCACACCACTAGTTTAATTAGCTTTGTTTTTATTTTTGTTATTTAATTTTGATTGCATCTTAGTTATTGGGTTAGTTGAATAGCAACTAATTCCGCCCACTCCTCCAAAACCCGAGATTTTAATTGCTTTTATAAAAATATAAAAATACAAAAAGAATCATCCCTCACCTCTAGACCTAGTTTTTAGGCTTTCTAATCCTAGCGACACTATTCCTGAGTTGAACGATCAATCCCCCGGTACTTGTCACTATACTATACTACAACGATCAGGTACACTGCCTGGTAGGGGTTGTAAGCTTCTCGAGATCCCTCGAGTGGTAAAGCCTGGTGCAATTCCCACGCATCAACCCATCTCACAAGCTCACACAGAGCTCAATCTTGGGATCTAGGATTTGCTCCTTGGCTCTTTGGATAGCTCACCAGGCCATCCCCTTAGGCCAACCATCACTTTGTACCATGGGTCACCCCTGTGGGCCCCACAATAGGCTGCAAGTGCCACATTTAGCCTGTAGGGACTGTGGGTATATTGGATTGCTCATTTGAACTCATAAGCTGATTCAGTGAGTTTTGAGTGTTGATTTAGCTTATTTTGAGTACACTTAGCTTACTTGCTTCCTAATTTGTCTTTGGTTTTAGCCTTACAACTTATTTGATAGCTCATTTAAGCTTATCATAACAATTTGAGCCAAAAAGCTCAACTGTTAAGCTCATCAAGCTCCACATAGCTTATTTTTAAATTCCACAAAGGTTGTCTTCACAAAAGTTCATTTTTTACAGTTGCTTAATAGATTGGTAAAAGAAAAACAAGAAAAAAAACAAAAATATAAAAAGTGATAACTTCTATTTAAGCCCTTTAGCTTATTTTTCTGCTTATTTATAAGCAATCTCTAATTTTAAATTTTTCATAGGCTCTTTATAACCTGTAGTAATTTTAGGAATTTTTTCATATTTTTCATTTGTCATTTAGTATTTTCTATAATTTAATTTATTTTAATTTAATTAAATAATTAGTTTTTAATTAGTAATAATTAATTAAAAAGTAGGAAAAATAGATTTTCTGTTTTAGAATTGGTTTTATAATATCTTAGATTTTTCTAAATTTAATTTTCATTTTTCTAGTTAAATTTCATAATTAATTATAATTTAGTGTAATTTAAATAATTAAACATAATTAGGAAATTAGTAATTAATTAATAGTAATTAATTAAATAGTGTAAAAATTATTTCTCTTTTTCTTAAAATTTTCTTTTGTCATTAGGATCGTAGAAAAGTAATTTTCATAACCGTAAGACTTTATTTACTCCCGTTTCACTTTTTATTTTGCGCGTTCGCGTTTATTTTAAATTCAAATGCGCGTTTTTATGTTTAGGTTACGTTTTTAGTGTATCTAATCATCATTAATTGTTCTTACAGTGTTTTTAAGCTATTCTCAATCATAATCTTGTAGTATAATCATAATAATAAAATTCCCAACCTTTCTGCTAAATCACCCGATCACTTAAAACGTTCACAAATACAATTGCACGCCTCGTCGGGAAATAATGACCCGGGGATTCACTATACTCCTTGGTTAGTTGGTCTGAGACGTTTGACTTAGTTGACCATTCACTTGGTTGCTTTAGTTGACCGTTCAGGACCAATCAGAATCTATCTTTTATGTATTTGATATATTATGGTTTAGACTCCTGTCATATGTCTTGATTGGTCATTATAATTGTTTACAGGTCGAAAGATGAAATTATATTGATTATATTATAAATCGTCTGTCTATAACGAGTCATTGCTATACTTGTGAGAATTGGATAGTAAAGCATATGATAACCTCAACCATAACATGTTTAAGGCCTGGCCCCACGTCTAGCGACTTGGTTAGGAGAAATGCATACTTGATACTTCATGCTTGGACCATACTTTATGCACTTTATGTATCTAGGATCATAGGCCGAAAAGGAGATTCTTTTACATCAAGGAGATACATTAGTTTACATTGTGGAAAACTAGAAGGGGGGTTGAATAGTTTTACGTCCTTTTTAAGTTTATTACCAAAATATTTTGTAGTTTATTAAAAACTTTCGATTCGATCTCAAGTGAATTCAAGCAACAACCAATATAAGCAATTCTAATATAATAATGAATGTATTGAAATAGAATGAAGAAAAGATAGAGTTAGAAAGATCAAACCACAACACGCGAATTTATAGTGGTTCGGCTACAAGGACACCTTCCTTGCCCTACTCCACTCCCCGAGTACCACACTCGAGAGTTTTCTTCACTATGTCAACAAAATCCTTATGGTGGAGAAACCTTACACACCTTGGCTTACACGAATTAACGACACTAAGCTAAATGTCGAGTTCTAATCGTAGCTAGAACCAATCTCACAACTTCTTCAAAACTTCACACCTTCACAACTTCTTCAAGGCTTCACACCTTCTTCACACCTTGTCAACTTCACACCTTCTTCTATGCACAACTAAGTCACAACTACTAAACTACTTTACAACACACCTAGTTTCTACAATCAACAAATTCACACAACACTTTTACAAATATCTAACACTACTACAATATGAAACTAGCTAATCACAACACTACTACAATTAGATGGAGGTAGAGGAGTGTTCTTCTTCTTGCACTTGAGTGGATGAAGCTTTGGATCACTTGGAAACAAAGACTTATGAATTATATGATCAAAGGATTTTAGATTTAGAAATGGAGGTTGGATCAGAAAGTTTATAGTGCAAAAAGGTGAGAAAAATATGTGAAATGATCCAATATTTATAGGGCCAGAAAATACTGTTCTGGAGCGTGCCGGTCCCCTTAATTAGGGGGCGGTCCCCTTAATGATTAAGGGGGCCGCCTAGTATAATTAAGAGGGCCGCCCTCCTGAACGTTGGAAAAGTTTTTTTGGATAAAATTTGCCCTTTTTGGTTGGAAATTTGAAATCATATCTTTGTGGTTTAATATAACAATACCAAAAATGATTTACAAATATATATAAAATGTTTATATCATTTTATAAAATGTTATGTCTTAAGACAAGGTTTCCTTTGATCATGTAATGCGTAAGATGCTTAGTTTATGCATACCTTAAGTGATATTAGATGTAGAGGTAAATATTTGTTACTAAATACTTGTTTACGTCTTAATCTTGACTTAATTTCATTTGAGTTTCGTGATTATCAAAACATAGGTTTATTGAGAAATATTAATAACGTTTTTAGACATTATTTATATCAACAATCTCCCCCTTTTTGATGATTACAAAACTTAAACTCATTAACTCAAAAATTAGTTTTTAAACAAGTATTTTAGTGAGTTTATATTTACTTCTCCCCCTTTTTGTAGAATCAAAAAGGTTATGCCGACAATTTTCAAACGTGAAAATTTGATGGGAAGATATCTCCCCCTTGATGTGTACTCCCCCTCGTTTGGGGGCACCAAGAGAACGAGCTATGGAATGCTTTGCAAAACAAAAATATTAGAAGCACAAGTATATACATGCAAACATATATAAGGTGATAAGAAAATAATTAAGCATGTTTGAAAGAAAGCATTCATACTAAAGAAATGGTTGTGTCAAGACACAACATACAAGTAGCAATAGGGATTACAAGTAGAAAAGCTAGTACACAAACTAACAACTAGGAAACTACATCATCATGCAAAGAGTACATGGTCTTCATAGAGCTTGCAAGCAAAAGGGTGGTAGAGGCTTTATTTATTAAGCATATCATATGCTTAATTTGGAGAGCATGATGGTGATGGTGGAGGAATGTGTAACTACCGGTAAATTTCCACTTAAATTAACTTTATACTTATCTATTTTTCACGTCTAATTTTTTTTAAACGTTATGAGTTAAAATAATCATAACAACTAATTAATATAACGTAATTCATATTCTAAATAAACTAGTTCACTTAGTTTTGTTTTGAATAAATATTTTTATATGTCAAGTACTAAAGTTTTCAATTCTTATTTACCACTTTACGTTTAAATTTAACATTTTCTATTTACTAAAGCGTTTATGAAAACCCTAAATTATTGAAACTATAATAAAACTCGCGTTAATGATATTTTTAAAGAAATACAAGGGTACAAGTTTATCAAGCTCAGGTACAAGTTAATAATGCATGAACACATAATATATATATATATATATATATATATATATATATATATATATATATATATATATATATATATATATATATATATATATAAACTCATTATAAACCTCAGTGTACTTCTTTTCAAAACACATTGTACAAGTATTTCATGCACAAGACTTAAAACACGTTTCTTATATTTAATAAACCAAAGTACAAGTCCCTAAACCTATAGTACAAGTTCCTATTGCATAAACTCTAAAAACTATATATTTATTTAACACTTAAATAAACTAACTTATATTAACTTTACTAAATACTAAAAATATATTTTCTGTAATCCTTAAACTCTAGTACAACCCTAGTGAGCCCATGGCACCACTCTTTAATGCTCAATTCGTTTTCTTTTATTTTCCTTATTCAATTCGACACATGATCTTGTTTCTAAAATAACCGAACTAAGTCATCTATACCAATTAGACCCTAGGTATAAATTGTTAAGTCCTATGTACAAGTATCTAAGCATGATCGATTCCAAATTCTGTTTTAGATCGAAAATAACAAGAACGTTAACTAGGATAATATTAAAACATCACATGCCTAAACCATAACCTCCCTTCTAGTCTCTCATGAAGCCACATCAACATATTTGTCCATGGTAGGTAGAATCCTTGGCTTAGGATCGAACCACCTTATGCCACACTCATCATTCTCACACGCAACCATACAAATTCAGGATACTACCTCACCATGTTCCCCATCTCAAAACATATTACACCTATTCGTATTTTAAGCCATTCGGTTCCCTAATTCTCCCTAGTTCGATTCCACTAAACTATAACCTAAGAAGTCCTAGCTAGCTACTTGTAAATACTCTACACCACAAAACATATACTAGACTTCTTATATTTCCACATCACCTCGTCTACTTTAAATTCAAACATAGTCAAAAGTTAGTAGGAAAAACCTTTGGTTAAGATTCGAACACCATGCAACTTCATTCAATCTCTACATCATCATATTGTATGCCATACAAACCTCGATACACCACCTCACCATGTCCCTTACATCTAGACAAGATGACCTAAACACTCTTGCAACCCTAGAAATCCAATCTCTATACAAATCGAGCTCCATCTTCTCATGTTACTCACATACATTTGAAAACATATTAAACAAACACACACTCATTCACTTGCTGATCTAGAGGTTCTAAAAGAAGCCACATTGCATGCTACCTCATCATGTTTCACTTACCTTCTTCAACCCATGGACAAAATCGCGACACATGATTCTGTTCTATGTTATTCGAACTAAGCTACTTAGCTAAATAAATCACCATGCAACATCTCATGGCCTATGTAAAAACACCTCATCATGTCTCTTTATCACTTCCAGCAAGTGTACAAGTTGCCTAAATTCATTGGATGAAGCCTTGATAAATTCCCTATATAAATTGACACCCACACCACTCTTTTATACCATCACCATTTGAAACACCAAACACTCCCACACTACTATACTTTCTGATCTAGGAGGTCCAAGTAGCAACTAAGAAAGGATTTAGGAGAGCTTGGGAGGAGGGAAGAGTGCTTGGTTGCACCTAAAAGAATTTCTAGTCGATTTGTATAAAAATCGAGTTTTGAGCTAGTAAGTCCTTCTAACCTATTTCAATTCCTTTTATAAGTCTTAAATACTCCGAAGCATGATACTAAACAAGTCCTAATTAAACACCAAGGCCAAAATCATTGTTTTGTTTTCCTTCTGATATTACCAGTAAACGAACCCACCCTCTTATATCATAGTTTTTTCTACACTTTAAGCTACATCGTGAGACATTAAAACAAGCTAGATAATCATCTAATATGATATAGAAACAAGCTTTAAGATTTTGTAAAAACTTCAACCTGTTTTCTGTTTTTCTGGTCTTGACACTAAAACAGTCCCAAACACCCAAGTTGAGCCCCGTTTTTCTACCACGAGCTTAGGGTATTAAACCTAGCCAAAAGATCTATGTGACCACCACCCAGGACACTCTTGAACGCCCCACTAACCCGGCCAAATGAAATTACCAAAAACTTGTCGGAAAGCTGTCAACAACCTTCTGTGACAGAATATAAAACACACAAAAAGAGGCATTTCTACTCCGATTCATCAAAAAGTTAAAACATGAAAGTTGTCCGGAACGATGTTTTCTTTAAAAACTCAGGAGCACAGGTCCTAAAAACGCACGACAAGAGCTGTAGGTGCGGACTGTTTTTATACCCGACATTTGAATTTCCAAAAATCTTTTCTTGAACGCCTCACTTTTGCCTCATTTATCTATCATAAGATGAGGCTTGTAAGCCCAGCCAATAAGCTCTTTTAAACACCACCTAGCACACTTCAATTTGCCCCCAAGACCTAGCCATAAGATGTACATGTCATATTTTTATTCTCGCGAGTCATTAGACCAAACAAAACCCTTAAATAAAATGTTTTCGACTTATTTTTAAACAAGGAAACCTTAGGACCCTTTAAAGACAACTTAGATATGATGAGTAACATGTTAGGATACATAACAAGTCAGTTCATAAGCTTTAGAATCAAAACCCAAGTTGTTTTTGGAACCTGATGTAAGTCGAGCATATGCTCCAGGTAACCCACTTCGAGCAATTGTTTACCCTATTAAACGAGCACCTAAGAATCTAAACTCGGGGACAAAACGAAGACCTCCCAGCATAGATTAAGCAGGATCAAGAATGTAGGAAAAAGATCAAGTTGTTTTGATTCTATTGAGCTATACTTTTGGATGTCTCAACCTAATAAACAAATAAAAATACTTAGTAATTTTATGTTAAAAATCGTTTCTAAACATCCTACTTTAGAAAACTATTACGAGCAAACCATAAAAGCTCATGACCTCTAGTCTGAACCGTTGGAATGACCACCTGGCAAACTTTTGAAAAGATCAAGAACGTTGTAAAAACATTGTACAAATTTGTCTAAAACTTAGCTCGTTTTTGTCACGAAATACATACAAATAATACTTTTATAATTATTTTTGAAAAAACTAAAGGGGTATATTTTGTAATAAATAAAAGATGGAGTTTTCTTGGGCCAAAAATGTAAGTTTTATAAATTAATTAGTACAAGGGCTGTTTTGTCAACAAACAATAGTTGTGGGTATAAAGTGTCATTTTTGAAACTATAAGGGTAAAAAGTGTAATATTTCCATATAAGTTTCGATAATATATTTTCGTTCGGGAATATGTTTTTAACACATTAAACGGCTTGGATTATTTTTGAAAAACGTATATATAATAGTTATATGTCGAGAACGAGTTTCTATAAAACTTATATATCAATATTGAATAACAAACCACAAATAGGAAAAATGGTAAAATCTTAATACCATAACTTTTGAAGAGACTTCATGTTATAATAACTAAAAGAATAAACGTTAACAAAACCTTCACGATACCAAATATTAAACTCACATATAAGTTAATATGAATACTAAAAACTTGACGCAATCAACTCAGGTTTCGTGTCGGAGACGTTTATCAACTTTATTTAAGTTGATCTCCATTCAGACTGCTTTATTACCCAGGTGAGTTCACAGTCCCACTTTTTCATACGTTTTTCCAAAGTTGTGGGGAGATACATGCTACTAAACCGAACACAAGTATTTTCTGTATGCTATCCTGATCTTGTATTGCCTAAGTTAAACGTTTTTGCCATTAAAAGTCCCTCATATCATGAACCATTAATCACTTGCGAGTGAACGTGAATATTGTGAATAGATCTATTGGAGGTTGACAGCCCATTTGAGCTAGCCGGATAGATAGCCTTTGTGCTAGCCGGATTGATAGCCAAATGCACATTATTTGAGAACTACTAGGAAGTTGGCAAGCTCCTACTCGAGGGCATTGTTACTTACATCATCATTATGGTGTCGGTAATTTATATCATTTTATGATATCACACACGTTAACGTTTGAGTTCATGAGGCTTAGAGCAATACGCTGTGTTACTACGTTTTATAACTATTTAACTTGTGTTCAACTATTACTTATTTATAAACACTGTGGATTCACTTAACCGTTGTGTTGACTTTTTAGCATGTTTATCTCAGGTCCATAACAAACAAGGATGGCATGGAAGAGCATGGATACGGAAGGAAGGCTAAAATTTTATTATTCTTTGATAAAGTATTTAACAAGTTGTAAATCTACTGGGACCTCATTTTGTAAACTCTGATATTTGAATAATAAAATTTCTAAAACAACTCAATTAGAGATTGTTTCTATTATTATAACTGTTGTGCCGTCAAGTAACACCCAGCTTTAATTCCGCTGCGTAACCCAAATTTGGGGGTGTTACAGAATGGGTGAGAATTGTGGTGGAGGAATGATTGGAGAGGATGGTGGAGTTGGTGGTGGTGGTGGGTTGGTAAGCAAATGTTCAATATATGAAAACATATATTGAATTTCATCTCTAAGACCAAAGACGATGGTGCGGTTGTGGATGCAACAAAGACAAGTATCCCCATGGGATTCAAGTAGCCTCCAAGGCACGGGATTGGCAAAGAATGGTGGTGTAATTGGTGGAGATGAGAGATGAGCATCAAGAGGTGTTATTAGTGAAAGTGAGATGGTAAGATGGGTGGAGATAGGTTCTTGTGTAGGATGTGGTGATGATACTTGTGGTGACAAGTGTGAATTGATGTAATCATTGATTGATGAGGTTGAGGGTATGGAGGATGAGGAAGTTCCATGAGTGGAAGGTGTTTTGGATGGTGCATTAGGTACATTTGGAGATGAGCATTTTGGTGGAGGTGATGGGGTTTTGTTGTCTTCATTTGTTTAGTCAATGAAGAGTTGTTTAGGAGGAATGATTACAAGCTTTTGTTTCTTGGAGGCTTTGGAGTTTGAGGTGCTTGGTGGAGTCATGATGATTTAGATGATGAATGATGAGATGAAGAATGGTGATTATGGAGGGAATTTTTAGTATGGAAATGGTTGATTTAGGTATGTATTTGAAATGGTTGAATGAGATTCTAAAATCAGTTGGGTTAAAATGAGAAATGGTAGCTGATACTAGAGAAAGGGTTCACAAGATGCAAAAGAAAATAGTGAACCCAGTTCCAGATGGTCGGTCCCCTTAATTGTAGGCCGGCCCCCTTAATGATTAAGGGGACCGCCTAGGGAATTAAGGGGGCCGCCCATCTGGTGTTTTCCCAAACGACCAGAAACCCAAAATTTGCAGAATTGGGTGATTTTTCAAGTGTATATTTCCAGCAAGCTCTATTAGAAGTATATACTCTAGGAATGATGATATATAAATATATATATATATATATATATATATATATATATATATATATATATATATATATATATATATATATATATATATATATATATATATATATAACCAAATTATGCATGCAAGTTAACATATTATATTCCACTTTGAAAAGAAACATAGCATAACGTTAAGATAGTAGCATGATAATAGTTAAAGTCTAAACATCATCCAAGAGATAAACAAGAAATAACATAAGTATTTCCGAATAAATCGGACAAATAACAAACCATACAAATGTCTAATAGAAACTAATAATAATAAGTAGCAATACATCAACATCATCTACTTCTTCTTCTTCCCAATCATCTTCCTAAACATCTTCCCAACGGATTTGAATCCTCCTCGAAGTTCTTCATGTATTTGTTGTTGACGGTTGATGATGGACGTTTGACGAGTGAAGAGAAGCTCATCGGTACGTTCATGAGGAAGAGGAATTTGATACTCGGTATCGTCGATATTGGAAAGATTTTCAACAAAGGTCGTGGGGGATGGAGTACTAACACGTGAGGTGTTTTCCTCCTCATCATCATCATCCTCACGATGAGATGTAGAACCACGAGGCCTAGAATACAAAGGAACACGAGATTTTCCTTTGTCACTTCGAGAACGACGAGTACGAACAAGAGTAAGTTGGTTCAAAGTAGGAAGGATATGAACGTAGTAATCTCTTTGAAGTTGTGGGTAATGTTCCATGACATAACGATAAAGTCGTGTGAGGAACATACTGTAAGGAAGATTGGCATTTGGGGTGTTTTTGGCGGACATGATTCGATGAACAAAAAGATAAGCCAAATTGTATTGCTCTTCAGCAACTACACAATATAACATGTGGGCAATGCTCGCCGTGACATGATCACGGTGACCACCAGTACCAAACGCATTCTCGCGAATGAGTTCTTCCTACTTTTTCATATATTGGCTTAGCTCTTTGAGGAGGATTTGATTTGCATGAATTTCGACATTCTTCGACTTGATTACTCGACTAGTCGTACGACATTCTAGTTCAAGAATTCGACGAATGTCTTCAGGACTAGGAATCTCAGAATAGTAGGGGCCATCCTGAGGACGATTTCTTTCAAGAGAGGAAAGATCCCATTCATTTGAGAATACGGCTTGGCCGTTGAATGGGATTCTAAGAATTTGTCCAAATTGAGCAAGAGTAAGAGTGATGAACTGATTTTGAATCATGAAGGAAATAAGGAGATGACCATAGGGATCGGTTTGCACCGTCACTTGGCTATAGAAGTCGAGGATAAAACGAGGAATGATTGGTTCGTTGATTTGGTAAAGACATTCAAAACGAATATTGGAGAACATTCGTTCGGTTTGATCAGATTCATAGAAAGATGGATCGACAATTCTTCCTTCGTGAATGTTTCTATTTTTAATGGGACGATAGAAACATGCAACTGAAGGAGACATGCCGGGAGTAGAAGAGACATTTGGAATGTATTGTTTGGTTTTGGAGACATCACCAACCGTGGTCTTAGACATTTTCACCTAAACAATATAACAACAAAAATAAAATCAATATAGAAACAACTATCATGCATATGTTATATATATATATATATATATATATATATATATATATATATATATATATATGTATATATACATATGTATATGTATATATACATATGTATATATATATATATATATACATATGTATATATACATATATATATATATATATATATATATATATATATATATATATATATATATATATATATATATATATATATATATATATATATATATATATATATATATGCAATATTTGTGGAACGAAATTCTACTTCGACACAAAAAAAATATTCTATGAAGTAGTTTCACAATGTTCCTTGTATTTTTTATTTTAAACTCGTTTAGAATATATGACGTCAAAGAGTATGATATCATAATTCGTTTCTAAGTAAGGCTAGATATATATTAGATTATATATCTTCCCTTTCATAAGAGTTTGACACAACATAAGCATGTTTAAAAGGTTAAAATGCGAATTTTCGTTTTCAAAATATCTTTTTCGAGATAAACCAAACACTCCCTTAACTAGATAAAAAATATCCTAAAACATCAATATATATATATTGATTATATATCTTGATGACATCTATTGATTCTAATAGTTTTAACAAATTTTATGAGCTAGTTTTAAGTTTCAAATAACTACATATAATTATAGTTTGTTCATGAACCAAACGCTCATGTTGTCTTCATGAATCATTTTATAACGAATTGAAAAGTATGTTTTGATTGTTTACAACATTGAACCAATGTAATGTAGTAAGTTTTAACTTGTTTTTAAGAGTTATATCAACAATGTGCCTTTTGAAAAATGAAATTCAACAAGGGTTTATGGGCGATTAGAGATTTTGACAAAATGATATGTTATACTAAGTTTGAGTCGCAATACATCATCCTAATCCTATGGGAAGCATTTGGTTGTTCAATTCCTAGCTTATATTTCACTAAAATTCCAATTAAAATAAATTTTAATAAAATGCCTAATTATTGATTAGACACCAAATTGAATGAAATGTGATGAAACGTATGTTGGAAAACTTACAAGAGATGTTGTTATATGTTTGGTTAACGTTTGCCCCTTGCGAAACAACCCCGGATTGGTGATATGGTGGAGGATTTTGATGGTTTTCGGTGTTTTGGTTCGTACTCAGTAGTGGTGAGGGAGAAATAGATGAACAAATGGAGTGTTTGGGAAAAGATTTAAGGTGGAAAACGATTTTGGGAGTGTCAGATGGCCGGTCCTCTTAAACATTAAGGGGACCGCCCCCGATAACAAGCCGGTCCCCTTAATCTTTAAGGGGGCCGCCCATTAAATATTGAGATTTCGCGGTTTCAAGTTTCTGGAACAAACATATTAATACGTATATAATTAGATTTATAATATATCAAAAATACGTAAGCGTTAATTAGCACGATGATGAAATACTTAACAATTTTAATTACCGTTTCGATAATTAAAGTGTACCTTTGACAATTTTGGATAAAATTATCAAAGTGTTAAGTTGATGAGCGGTTTGAGGTGTGTTCGGGAATATGTGAATATGTGTATATGTATATATGTATAAAAGTATAAATGTGAGTGAATGATGGGTGAGGTTTGAAAGATGATAACGGAGATAGAATATGGTCGGCGAAAGGAGTTTGTTTCATCCATAGTGTTCACGTGCGAAGGTGTTCTTGCATGATAATAGTCCACTTGACTCATATCCCTTCATCATCATGAGTCTTCTAAAAGTGGACTTAATAGAATTATGCGAGGGGGGAAGGAAAGGGTTCGATAACGAACAATTTCCTGGAGTTCTAGAAAGTCAACTAATGACGTATCTAAGTTATGTGCAAGTATATATATATATATATATATATATATATATATATATATATATATATATATATATATATATATATATATATATATATATATATATAATAAGTATAAGAATATATATATGTATATGTATATATATGATTGAACAAATAGAGGAAAATAGCAAGCTATATCTATACAAACAACGTAATCAAACAAGGCATATTTATCTAAGCATGGCAATGAGTTGTGAAAGAATGACGTACCCGGTGGTCTTCAAAAAATCTTCCAAATCATCAAGATGACAAATAGACTTTGAAAAAGTCTATGGTGAGAAAGCTTCAAGATTGCCTCAAGGAGTGTTCATCTAGCTATTCGGTCCCCATTGCCTCTTTGGTCCAAAGTTGTTTTGTCCAAACATGTTTAACATTTGACTAGGATGCATGAAAGGTGGTAGTATACCCCAAGGATTGTAGCTTTGTTGATAGTTCCACATTTGATTACTATTGTTGTTGTAGTTTTGCCTATTTTGGTTTCTTCTTGGTTGAGATGTTTTAGGCCTAGGATGAGGGTTATTTGGTTTTCTAGGTGGTGGAGTTTTAGATCTTGTCCTGGGTTTAGAAGATCCTACTTTGGTTTTTAAAGACGGTTTATAAAAAGCTTTAACTTCTTCATTGTTGGCAAGAGGTATTTTTCTATCATTAATGAGTATATACTTAGGATTAGATTTTAGAGATTTTTGTTCATTAAGTTCATTTTCGAATTTGACATTTTTAATCTCGCTTGTTGAAGTTTCGTTTGAGTTAAATCCTAAACCGGTTTTATCTCCGGATACTCTTTGAATGCTTATTATTTTACTAAGTGAGTGACTACTATTTTCAAATTTATCAAGTTTGCGAATTTCTTCTCTAAGTATTTCGTTTTCACCTTTAATCTCTTGACATGATTTACATTCTTCAAAAATTTCTTTACCTTTTTCAAGTTGATGTATTTTAATTTTTAGTTCTAGTACTTCATTTTCCAATTGATTATTTATGTATTTTAGTGATTTGTTTTTGGCCATTACTAGTTGTCCTAATTTAAATAGCCGATTATATTCATTATCTAGGTCTTTTTCATCTAATGATAAGCTTTCATCACTAAAATATTCGGTTTCGGAACGTACCTCATTTGATGTATTCTCCATAAGACACTTCTCTTCTTTTTTCATTTCTTTCTCATCTTCATCACTATCACTCCAAGCTCCTCCAACAAAAGCTCTTTGATTTTGATCTCTTGTCATCATTGGACATTTTCCAATGAGGTGATTTGGATCACCACACTTGAAACATTTCCTTTCATTCTTGTTGTTCTTGTCATCCTTACTCTTTCGAAATGTTTTCTTTTCATCATGCGGTTGTCTTAAGAATCTTCCTCGCCTTTTGAAGAATTTCTTGAAATCTCTTACGGCCATGGCGTATTCTTCGTCATCACTTTCGGAAGATGAGCTATCTTCGATACTAGATTCCTTTCTAGCTTTCAAGGCGATTGACTTGTTTTGCTCTCGTTTTTCTTTGACCATTTCGGAATCCTTCTTAATAATAACTTCGTAAACTTTTAGATTTCCAATTAATTCATCAAGTTGCAATGTTGACAAATTCTTTGATTCTTCAATAGCCGTCACTTTAGCTCGCCATTTTGGATGAAGAGCCCTAAGAAACTTCCTAACAAAATTCTTACTAGAAAAATTCTCATCAAGTGCTTTTAAACTTGTGATGATAGTGTTAAATCTAGCAAAAGCATTATCAATTGATTCCTCTTCCGGAATCGTGAATTGCTCATATTGTTGAACAAGTAGATCTATCTTATTATCTTTGACTTGACTATTACCTTGGTGAGTTATTAGTAAAGAGTTCCAAATTTCTTTTGTGGTTTCACACATAAAGATCCTTTCGTACTCTTTACGTGGTAGCGCATTATAAATAACCATTTTTGCTTCATTATTTTTAGCAAGTTTTCTTTTTAAATCATCATTTTGTTTTTCAAAAGGTACGATTTCATCTTTCTTTGTTTCGGGGTTATTTTGAATAGGTAAAAAATCACCATTAGTAATAACATGCCAAAGATCTAGATCTTTTGACTTCACATAAGTTTCAAATCGATTTTTTCCAATATAAAAATCCATCACTTTCAAATAGTGGTGGTCTTTGCATAGATTGCCCTTCTAAATATTTTTCAGATTCCATAGATCGTTACAAGTTTTAAAATACAATATATTTTAAAGATCTTTCTAGACGTGGCTCTTGATACCAATTGTGGAAAACTAGAAGGGGGGTTGAATAGTTTTACGTCCTTTTTAAATTTATTACCAAAATATTTTATAGTTTATTAAAAACTTTCGATTCGATCTCAAGTGAATTCAAGCAACAACCAATATAAGCAATTCTAATCTAATAATGAAAGTATTGAAATAGAATGAAGAAAAGATAGAGTTAGAAAGATCAAACCACAACACGCGAATTTATAGTGGTTCGGCTACAAGGACACCTTCCTTGCCCTACTCCACTCCCCGAGTACCACACTCGAGAGTTTTCTTCACTATGTCAACAAACTCCTTATGGTGGAGAAACCTTACACACCTTGGCTTACATGAATTAACGACACTAAGCTAAATGTCGAGTTCTAATCGTAGCTAGAACCAATCTCACAACTTCTTCAAAACTTCACACCTTCTTCACACCTTCACAACTTCTTCAAGGCTTCACACCTTCTTCACACCTTGTCAACTTCACACCTTCTTCTATGCACAACTAAGTCACAACTACTAAACTACTTTACAACACACCTAGTTTCTACAATCAACAAATTCACACAACACTTTTACAAATATCTAACACTACTACAATATGAAACTAGCAAATCACAACACTACTACAATTAGATGGATGTAGAGGAGTGTTCTTCTTCTTGCACTTGAGTGGATGAAGCTTTGGATCACTTGGAAACAAAGACTTATGAATTATATGATCAAAGGATTTTAGATCTAGAAATGGAGGTTGGATCAGAAAGTTTATAGTGCAAAAAGGTGAGAAAAATATGTGAAATGATCCAATATTTATAGGGCCAGAAAATACTGTTCTGGAGCGTGCCGGTCCCCTTAATTAGGGGGCGGTCCCCTTAATGATTAAGGGGGCCGCCTAGTAAAATTAAGGGGCCCACCCTCCTGAACGTTGGAAAAGTTTTTCTGGATAAAATTTGCCCTTTTTAGTTGGAAATTTGAAATCATATCTTTGTGGTTTAATATAACAATACCAAAAATGATTTACAAATATATATAAAATGTTTATATCATTTTATAAAATGTTATGTCTTAAGACAAGGTTTCCTTTGATCATGTAATGCATAAGATGCTTAGTTTATGCATACCTTAAGTGATATTAGATGTAGAGGTAAATATTTGTTACTAAATACTTGTTTACGTCTTAATCTTGACTTAATTTCATTTGAGTTTCGTGATTATCAAAACATAGGTTTATTGAGAAATATTAATAACGTTTTTAGACATTATTTATATCAACATACATGATCACCAGTCATGTTTTGCTTTTATGCTTTGTCCAAGTATTGTCTATGATACACATGCTCATTCATCGTATGTGCTCTGCCTTTAACAAACATACTTTTAATATCAATTGGGAAAACATTTCAAAAATCTTAAATCTAACAAAAACAGTTTTAGTGATAAGTGACAATCATTAGAATCTAATTTTATTATCTTTAGCTAACTATAAGAACAATCGCATCTCTTGGGATGACCTGGTCTTACCTCAAACCTTTACTATAAACGAGGGTTATACTTTACCCATTTGTTTCATGAATTAAGGAAATGGTAAAATTAGTCTTATAAATTTAAAGCTTTATAAACACATCATGAAGTGTGTTTGATACTCTTTTATATATTATAAGTTTAAAAATTATTAAAAGTATAAAAACTAAAAGTAAAAAGTAGTAAAAGTTTTAAAACTAATAAGTATTAAAGCTACATTTGTATTTTAGGGCATGCTTGGTAGGGGTGTTCACGGGGAGGTTCGGTTCGGTTAGTTGGAAGATTTTAACTATCCATCGCGGGGCGGGTAATTTATTTATATTACATGCGGTTCGTTCGGTTAACGACGGATATCTAAAAGTAAAAACCGAAACCGAACCGTGATAAGCGATTTTTCCGGTTTCGGTTTTTTTCGGTTTCGGTTTCTTCGGTTTCCGGTTTTTTTCGGTTTTGGATTGAGCGGTTTGTCGGTTTCTCGGGTTTTTTGAACACCCCTAATGCTTGGTAGGGGGTTATAGGGGTGAATTGAAGAATGGAAAAGGTAATGAAAAAATATGCTTGGTAAAGCATAATGCAATGACCCATTACCCAATTGTGGGGAATGGATCATTACCCAATAAACTGGGGGGATTGATTTTCTTTACCTTTCCCTTTCTCGACCATTATCTTACACTTTCCCTTTCCCTTTACCTTTTCCAAGTTTGAACCAAGCGCACCCTTTAGTGTATTTTGTATTAAAAAAAGTCGCCCATGTGAATTAGCCATTATCACCGGTCATGCATGGTTTCCATTACAGTATAAGCGACTACAACCCAATGCACATGACCCATGACCCATGTTAATTACCCATTGTCGATCACCAGTAATGTATTGGTCGATAACATGACACTATAACCCAATGCACATGACCCATTACCCATGTTAATTACCCATTGTCAATCACTAGGAATGTATTGGTCGATAACATGACACGTACTATAAGCAACTACAATCCAATGCACATGCTCCATTACCCATGTTAATTACCAATTGCCAACAGTCATGGATGTGTCGTAACATGACACTCTAAGCAACTATAACCCAATGCATATGACCCATATGATGTCAAATACCGATATTAATGAATGTGACCAGTGATAACCTAATGCACATGACCCATGACCCATGTGAATTAGCCATTATCACTGGTCATGCATGGGTTGCATCGGCTTGGTAGGCGTATACCGTTTGTCACAGACACTAAAAAGCAAGCCACCATCACCCTCTCGATCATGTTATCTATAAAGATGTGTTTTCTTACACAAATTAAAATTGAAATATAACCTAAGAATTAAATTCGGTTCGAATTCAGCTCGAAAAGCTTGATGCATTCATAAATAACTATTTACAGTTAGTACACTTACATATTAAAAAAAACATATTTTATATCACTTACAAGCTCGAGAACTCAACAATAACTCGAATCCAACTTACATAAGGTTGAGCTAAACTCATTAAACATTTGGAGCTCACCTTTTTCCCCAAAATTTCAATCTCTGGCTCAAGATCCCGCCCTTTTTTCACCCAAAATAAAAACACTAAAACTAGTCAGATATATCTTCTCTCTATTATTCATCTCTTCTCCTTCTCTCTAGAACCGACTCACACACCACCACCACACTTCACCACCGTATCTCGCCGTCGTTCCACCAACCATCGCTCCTCCATGTCATCACCGTCATCAAGACAAGGGAGGCAATGGGTAAGTTTGTTTGCTTCGGTTGTTTGATTCGAGATAACCACCACATCCACCACCATCACAGTCAAGCCACCATTACCCTCTCGATCATGTTATGCGGGATCGAGAAAGTTTGAACTCGGCTAGAGCTTGACTCAAAAAGCTTGATTTATCTGTAAAGATGTGTTTTCTTACACACATTAAAATTGAAATATAACCTAAGAATTGAATTCGGTTCGACTTTAGCTCGAAAAGCTTGATGCATTCATAAATAACTATTTACACTTAGTACATTTACATATCTAAAAAAAACATATTTTATATCACTTACAAGCTCGAGAACTCAACAATAACTTGAATCCAACTTACATAAGGTTGAGCTCAACTCATTAAACATTTGGAGCTCACCTTTTTCTCCAAAATTTCAATCTTTGGCTCAAGATCCCGCCCCTTTTTTCCCCAAAATTTCAATCTCTGGCCCAAGATCCCGCCCCCTTTTTCACCCAAAATCAAAACACTAAAACTAGTCAGATATATCTTATTTCTATTATTCATTTCTTCTCATTCTCTCTAGAACCGACTCACACACCACCGCCACACTTCACCGCCATATCTCACCGTCGTTCCACCAACCATCGCTCCTCCACGCCATCACCGTCATCAAGACAAGGGATGCAATGGGTGAGTTTGTTTGCTTCGGTTGTTTGGTTCGAGATAACCACCACATCCACCACCATCACAGTCAAGCCACCATCACCCTCATCTCACCTATCCTACTCTGTTCAAGGGTATGCTCAAAAACATATTTAATTTATATTTTCTTGAATGTGTAATCGAATATAAAATGATTTATATTGATTTTTGTGGATTAAAACTAGCCTAAAACATGTTTTTGATTATAAATTCGTGTGGTGGTAATCGTTTCAGGTAGACTTATTAAGACGACATAGTTTTCCTGTTTATTGGAATGGAGACAATCGATGTGTTCTAAGAGGCCACTATTTAGCTCGTAAAGGGAGTCTTACTTGGTTTCCACTCCGGGAGGATGTTGCTGAACAGTTGGAGTTTGCTTATCGCAGTTGCATAAGTTATCTATCAAAAAAGATTAACATTACATCTGTTATATAGGAAATTAACTCAAATATGGTTGCTTTTTGTGAAACTGTTTCATTTGTACCAAATGTGAGTGATTTGCTTGCTTGGTAATGTGTTTGACATTTATTCGTTCCAGGTTTGGCACTACAGAACATTTCAACCAATTGTATATTATTTGTTGCCCGAGTTGATATGCAACCCGTATGTTTGTTTTTGATGCTAAACTTATATTTGGGACATCTAATTTTGTCATCTTTTATGTTAGCATTAATCACGTTACTTGTTTCTTGCAGGGGCTACATGCTATTTTCACGGGTGAGGATGATACATGGGATGCCTGGCTAAAAATTCCCTCATCTGGATTTTCTGGCACACTTCATTTTTGAGAGACTAGAATTAAATTGAGGCGTAGGTATGCTCCATCTCAGTCACCAAAGCCAACCCATGTATATTTTTACTGTTTCATGGCTAGCAGATCTTATATTATGCAGCGTTATTAGTGCCTTAGTTTCTTACATTTCCCATATTTTTTTTGCAGAAAGAAACTGCCATTAGACTCAGATGTAAGCCATTGTTTATGTTGTTAACAATTTCATTTTCTAATGCTAACACCATTGTATTTCTTAATTTATATTCTAGGTGACGCCTCCAATGGCCATTGAAACTTTGGAAAACGTACCAGTAATGAAAACAGTGGTAAGTAATAAAACATCCACCTTTGATTTTTTTATTTTTACATACATGACTAATGTACCATGTTTTATATATACATATAGGAACCTTTTAAAACTATCGGACATACGAAAACGCTTAAGCCACGACAAACTGGTTCTACAGGTTACACCACCAACTACGATACCAAATATTAGTGAACAAAATACTGGACTAAAATTAGTACCAATGAAGCGAAAACATTTGGTCTCTAGTGAAACCTTGCAAAAGCAAGCTAAGGCGGCGAAGAGTCAACATGTTTTAACTTATGATAGTTGAGAATTTGATTATATACCACATTACAATTGTATATATATATATATATATATATATATATATATATATATATATATATATATATATATATATATATATATATATATATTTGCTTCATTTATATACATTCTGTTTTATATATATACTAGCAATAGTAACTCTGCTCCAGCAGTACTAACGTGGTACTAGTAGTAACTCTCCTATCATGTTTGTGCAGATAGTTGAACCAGTGGCTCATCTAGTTCTGTTATGTTGTGAGCTTTGACATGTTTTAGTTCTGCTCTCATCCTGATGTGTTGATATGCAGCAACCTACATTTTCAAGGCTTTTATATCCAGATGATGAGATTAGATCAATGGGAGAAAAACTTGTAAGTTTAACTACAAATTTTATTATTATGTTCATTGTTTTGGATTAAAAGTCTTCATGATGTTGTTTGAATTACTGCTGATCATGTTTGTGTTAATATTGCTTAGATGGATTTAGTGCAGCTGATGAACTTCAAAGAAAATGTGCCAAGTATTTACTACTGCTAGTACAAAAGTTACTACTGCTAGTGAAAGTTGGTACTGCTTAGAGATTAAGACCGCTTGAAGTTGCTAGTTGCTTATGGAAAAGATTATAGATACTTAGAAAACTATGGTAAGCCGACTAGGACTCCTTGGTGTATAAAAGGATGTCCAATTTTATATTTGGTTCAGTTATATACATTCCAATTTTATTGTATTTGAATTTGTTTTGATATATATTTGAATTGTTTTGATATATATTGATTTTTTATATGTGACTAAAATATGCATATAGTCACACTTATTAATACTTTTGGTCACTGTTTGCTTAATTCGTTGTGTGACTAAATATTACAAAAGGCCACACAAACATAAAATTCATGTGGCCATTGGATGATCAATAATCACACAAAATACACATTTCTTTATTTTAAACAACATATGGTCACACTTATTAACACTTTTGGCCACTTGATGTTTAATTGTATGTGACTAAATACCCAAAACAAAGATGCTTTGTGTGACTAAATATTACAAAAGGACACACAAACATAAAATTAATGTGGCCATTGGATGATCAATAGTCACACAAAATATATACATTTCTTCACTTTAAACAACATATGGTCACACTTATTAACATTTTTGGCCACTTGATGCTTAATTGTATGTGACTAAATACTGAAAACAAAGATGCTTTGTGTGACTAAATATTACAAAAGGTCAAACAAACATAAAATTCAAGTGGCCACTGGATGAACAATAGTCACACAAAATACACATTTCTTCACTTTAAACAGCATATGGTCACACTTATTCACACTTTTGGCCACTTTTTTTTTCTATTTTTTTTATTTTTTTATTTTTTTTAATTGTATGTGACTAACTCAAAAAAAAACAATACCTGTTGTGTGACTAAATCCTCACAAACGTCACATTTATTATATATTCATGTGGCCACAGGACGGGAAATAGTGACATATAATACACATTTACTTGAATAAATCATCTCAAATGTCACATATATTATATATTTATGTGGCCAAAGGACGAACAATAGTTACTCTCAAAAAACATTCGTGTGACTATAAAGTGTTTACGGTCACTCATACTGACTAATCCAACAAAACTTGTGCCTAATTTGTCACACATATTCGGGGTTTTGGTCACTCTTTTTCGTTGAAAAAGGCTACGCACTCAACAATGTGACCATATGCTACCTACGGTGGCGGGACCTTTGGTGACACACAATGAAAAAAATGTGTGTGCCTATATGCATATCGTCACACATTTATGGCGTGACCAATACAACTTTTTGTACCAGTGTAGACATTGGGTATAAATACCCCCTACCTCATGGGTAATGAGGTGTGTGTTCTTATTACTATCAATGCGAGACTTTCTTATGTTCTCTCGTTTCTCTCTATTCTCTAAAGTTCTCACACCCACTTTATATTACTTAGATTAGTTATTAGTAGACGTTATATTATTGGAACAACAATTGGTATCAAAAGCCAAATATGATTTATTGTTTCACATAGTGTTGTTTAATCTTCCTTAGTTTTTTAGAAGTTTTGATTTTCTTGAAGTTTCTAACTTTCTCTCTCTAGAATATATTATACTTCGTACGTGCTTATTAGATTACTCATTAATGTGATTAATCTTGTAATACGTATGTTAGGATAACATATTTTTGAAAAAGAAAGTGTTTTTCATCATTATACTCAAAGCTTTTGAGTATTTAGTGAAGATTTAGGTTGATTATTGTGGTTTAAGGTTTTTTTGAAAAAATGTACTTTTGTTCGTAAAAATAGGGATTAAGATTTGCTCGCATCACTTTTGTTCGCATCGCAAGGGTTTTTGGCTGCGATACTTGGCTTTGTAACATCTGCGATAGACAATTTAATCTGTGATAGGTGTCTGCAATAGTAGTTGATTTGGGCTACGAAAGAAAAGGCTGTGATACTTCCTTTGTGAAAGTTTTTGTCACCCACTGTTTACGAAAGAAAACTCTGCTCAAATCGCATAAAATTACTGCGATAGCTCTTGTATTGGTGTGATATCACAAAGGTTCTGCGACATCTGATTTTCCGAGACTTATTGTTACCCACATTTTACGAAAGAAAACTCTGCCCAATTCTCACCAGAAGCTGCGATAGTTACTGTTCACGAGACTTTTCTGCGATATCTTGACTTGAAGACTTTTATAATTTTTCAAATCACTTAAAAAATTAAAATTATTAAAAGACTTTAATCATTTACATATCACAAGTTAATACTCCAAACATTTAACCATCTCGACTCTAACAAACTAAAACACCACAATCAAACAAAAACAACATCCCTTAGCAAAATCCACTATCACAATGTCTTCTACTCAAGATGCATTGGCAGCAGGGAGTGATGCAAGGCCTCCCATGCTGTATCGGGGAAACTATGTTCAATGGTCTTCAAGGTTTATGAATGTTCTAACGGGCTACAAAGAACGTAACTTGTTAATTAACTCCATAAAAAATGGACCATATGTGATGAAAGAAATTCCTGACGCAGAGCATGAGGGAAAGACACGACTACAAACTGAAGATGACCTAAGTCAAAATGAACTTGCTCAATTTGAAGCTGATAGCCGTGCCAAGAACTTAATTCTCTATGGATTAAGCAATGACATCTACAATGCCATTGATAGCAATCTCACTACTCATGACCTATGGAAAGCTTTGGAAAGATTGATGCAAGGTGCAGACGTCGGTACTCAAACTCAATAGACTCTAGCTCTATGGAATTACCAATCCTTCAAGCAACTTCCCGAGGAAAGTCTAGAAGATGCTTACATCCGATTCAACAAACTTATCAATGAAATGAACCGCCATAACCTCAAAAGATCAAACATTGAGCACAAAACCATGTTTCTCACAAACCTTCAACCAGAATGGAGACGTTTCACAATTGCTATCAGACAAAACCAAGACTTAACTGCTAAAGACATCAACAACTTGTTTGATCTTCTGAAACATAACCAGGTTGAGGTCAATGACATTCTTGAACAAAAAAGAAAAGAAAAAGAAAAGGAAATCTCAGCTCAACTTCCCACACAACCACCAGTTGTTGATCCTCTTGCTTTAGTATCATCATACCATCAAAACCAATCCTCCTTCAGCTCCAACAATAAAACACACTACTCACCAGTGGACGAAGCAATTGACTCCAATCAAGACAATCAAGAACCAAAATGCTTTGGATGTGGTTAACAGGGTCACTTTGCTAAGAATTGTCCAAACGGGAAAGTGCGTAACAGAGCTTACTACAGACAGAAAATGTTGCTAGCTGATATAGAAGAAAAGGGTAAAATTCTTAATGCTGATGAAAATGATTTCATAGTGGATAGTGATGATGAAGGGGAAATATTGGAAACAAACATGGTGTACATGGTTGTATAATAGGCAAACACTATCAAGTAAAAAAGCTCCATTGTTGCAACAACAATGGCTAAACCACCAAACACTATCAAGTAAAAAAGCTCCATGCTTTTTGTTTTTAGATAAAGATATGTTGTTTTGTTTGTGGATTTTGAGTGTGAAAGAGAAGGCCACAAAACAAAATTCTTGTTATCTGTATGTGTTTTGAAATGTGTTTAAGGATGCATTTATATATTAACAGGCAAATGAATGATAAATTAAGCAAAACAACATTTCATGTGTTTATAATGGGCGAACAAAACAACATTTGAAATGTGTTATCTGCATGCGTATAACAGATGGCATGCATGTATGCATGGGTGAAAGTAATAAATAAATAAATAAATAAAAGGAAAAATAAGAAGATCACCATCGTGGCAATTTGGTCATCAGAGAAAGAAAACGGATGTGGCATGGTCGTGTCTGATCACCACTATGCCCAGCCTAAAAGAATTGGGTAAAAGCATCCGTCCGAATCCATTTGGTAGATTTTATTTCAATTAATTAATACGGTGGGTCTTTAATAATGTTGTTTCCATACTTTCCACTAAAAAGTTGTTTGTTTCTTGTATGTTAACTTTATAAGAACAAGTTTGTTCTCTTCATGCTTTAACTTTTTTTTCCTTTCACAAGACCATAGTTGTCTAAGAAAGAAAATAAGATCAAATTAAGTGAATAGGATATGGATTTGAGGAGTTTGGGTCTTTCTCCTGTTGGCATCACTGTTATCTCCGCGAGTCACTTACAAAACGTTAACTTATTCATGAAGATGGATGTTTACGTCGTGATTTCAATGATCAGCAAATGGACCATTTTACAGCAGCAGACCCATGTCTCGAAAAGTGATAGTGATCATAGATGGAATCATACCTTCAATCCTATTATCCACACTTCAGCCATCCAAAGCAGCATCATTCAATTCACGGTCTATAGCAGGCGTATATTAGGAGATAAAATCATTGGTCAGGTAGCGATCCGAGTTCGTGATCTCTATGATAATGTCTCTAGTACTTCTGAAACTGTTGCTGAACGTGTAGTTCAATACCCGATATATTCTCGTAGAGGAAAACCCAGAGGCAACCTTACGTGCTCTCATAAGTTGATCTATCCGAAACAGCCTGAGACAGGTTAATCACGCAAGTAGTTTAGGTGGAGAGATTGTGTCGTAGAATGTTATGGAGAATTTGATATTTAAGCATTAAGCTTTCCTTTGTTTCTTCGTCTATGTTAGATATAAGTGTGACCGTGTACTTTTCTTAGCCTTTTTTTTTCTTTTTTTTTTTTTTTTTTTTTTTTTTTTTTTTTTTTTTTTTATGGATGCTGAATATCATCCTTTGTATTATAGAGCATATGAATCTCGTCCCATGTATGTATAATATGGTACTGTAAGAATTTCAACTTTTATGTGTATAATAAAGTAGTACATGAATTTGTTCCATTGTATGTATAATAAAGTAGTACATGAATTTGCCAGATTCTCATCTTTTGCGAGGTATCCAGCCCAGCTACATTGCTCCAGTCATACGCAGGTTCAATGTCAGAAGATATTCCGTTAATATTATCCGAAATATTACACATGCCAGAACTTCATGTGAATTCTGATGACTTAGAACATGGCTTGCTGTATGAGCTTGAAGCAATTCTTGCTTTCTATGGCAAATCATTAGAAGATTTTGGTCTAGAGTTACCTCCACCATATTTGCTAGACATATTAAAGAACAGAGCAATAATGGAAGAAAGATGCTACAATCGTCAGTTGCTACGAAGTGATAGCGAAAGATTGATTCCTCAGCTAAATGCAGAGCAGCGGATAGTCTTCAACAACGTTATACATGCTGTAAACAACCGGTAACGGAAACTTCTGTTTGTTAACGGCCACGGAGGAACAAGAAAAACTTTTATTTGGAAAACTATCATTTCTACATTGAGAGCAGATGGAAAAATTGTTTTGGCAGTCGCTTCATCTGGTATCGCTTCATTACTCCTCCCCGCAGGCCGAACAACTCATTCTAGATTCAAATTGCCAATCGATTTAACCAACAAATCAGTATGCACAATAAAAAAAATACGCAGATTGCAGAGTTACTTAAACAAGCCGATCTTATAATATGGGACGAAGCTCCTATGAACGATAGGATGTGTTTTGAAGCGCTCGATCGTACATTGAGAGATATCCTTGATGATCCAACCAGTTTGTTTGGGAAAAAAACAGTTATTTTAGGTGGAGACTTCAGGCAAACGTTACCCGTTAAGAAAAATGCTGTGAAACAAGAAATCATTGGTTCATCGATAATCTTATCATACCTATGGCCTCACTTCAAAATCATTCGACTTAAAGACAACATGCGCCTGCGTCGGCCGCTGTGTTCACATCAAGAATACGATGCAATTGCAACTTTTTCTGAATGGTTACTAGACGTGGGGAATGGGACAATTGGCGAACCAGATGAAAATGATCCAGATAATTCATCTTGGATTTAGATACTAGACAAGTATTGCATTACCGAAAGCCATACAGCTATGCAAGAGCTTATCAGTTTCATATATGATGAAGACACATTGCAAAGACCAACTGCAGCATTATTGCAGGAAAAAGCCATAGTGTGTCCGAAAAACAAAACCGCTGATACAATAAACTCAAAGATCCTCGAAATGCTACATGGAGATGCCTATAGTTTTACAAGTATTGACGAAGCTATACCAAAAACAAATGACGGGGGAGCTACAAAGTTGCTATATCCTCAAGAATACTTGAACACACTTTCTTTTTCAAGCTTACCTCCGCAAAACTTATAATTAAAATAGGTGCACCAATAATATTAATCAGGAATCTTAACAAAGCATATTCAAGCACAGATCATCACTGGTACCAGAATGTCGCAAAAAGTTTACCTCCCCCGTATTTTGTTGATTAACAAGGATGAAAAGCTACCGTTTATCTTTAAAAGGACACAATTCCCAGTTAAGCTATGCTACACCATGACAATTAACAAAATCCAAGGCCAGTCATTAAACAAAATAGGCGTCTACCTACCAGAACCTGTTTTTGGTCATGGTCAGCTATATGTTGCATTGTCAAGAGCAACATCTCCTGATGGGTTGAGAATGCTAATAAAACAACAACCGAACAAGGATAAGAACACGACTAAGAATGTTGGTTATAGAGATTTTTTGAATATGCTTACCCTCACACAGGTTTCTTACGCTTACATTTATCTCCTGAATACATATTCCTGCAACTTAGGTACTAACCCATTGCAGCTTAACTACTAACCCATTCAAAACCTTAAATGAAATTGACTCATTGAGTACAAAGTCCATGTCATACTAGCTTTTAAAGTTTGGCTATTATTACAAACGCTGAGCTTATTTGCACATACCTGTACCATTTTAACTGTTAACGTAAATGCTTGCTTTTCACTATCCGTTTGCATAATCTGTTGGTATACATGTTTTATATTATACTTGCTCTTAAAAATTTCCAAGTTTCTGCTTGCTTTCTCTCTTTCGCCTATCTTTTAAATATATATACATGTACATATGCATTTAACATTGAAATCTAACATGCAGGAAAATGGACCAGAGTGATAGCATTGTTGAGGCGACTGGCTCTAGAGGAAAACAAATTGTTATGCAGGCAGAAGACATTCACCTTGCCAATCTAAAAGCCACAGACACAAACAAAACTATCTATGTGAAAGTCTACCAAAAATGGACACCTACAAAAAGAAAAGGGAAACCAATCTTATTCTGTTACATGCTAATTGACCGGCATGGAGGATCTTGATGAGGTGAAAAATGAACCACTTTTAGGGGGTCATTTAAGCCCGGAATTGAATTTATTTGATCAAATATTGCCCTAAATCGTTCCTTTTGTGATTTTAGGTACTTTGGGAGTGAAATATGGAAAAGAAGGCATTTTGGACGTTTTTGGAGCATAAAAGTGAAGAAAACGGCAAAGTCTCAATTTTCCAAGCTGGAAACAGTAGGTGACGGTGTCAAGAAGAAAATCTTGACGGCGTCAAGAGTGATTTGCATGACGGCCCAGTACAAACATGACGGCGTCACAAGTAGAGCGTCAAGAGTAAAAGACGTGACGGCCTGGAAGACCATAACACATGACGGCGTCAGATGTAGATCAAGGCAGTCCGAGAAGTATTTTGGCGGCGAGGTGACGGCGTCACAAATTTGTTCTTGACGCCGTCAGACCCTATTTCCTATATATAGTTTTCTAATTTTAACACATAAAGAGAGGAAGTTTTGGAGAAACCCTAAGGCCGAACTTAGTACGATTTTGACAGGTTTTTCAAGGGTTTTCAGCCCTTGAAACCTTGCAAGTGTAATTGAGATAAGTATTCTTTTAATTCAATCAATATGTCTATGTGTTGGTTGTCTATATCTTGTTCTTGTCTTGATTCCATCATGCTTGGCTAGATCTATCTTGTGTTTGCTTAGATCTAATGAAACCTAGATGTTAGTTATGTGTTGATTACTTGTTTATGGTTGTATTGGATGAATGATTTCGATGTTAGGCTTAAGAAAACTGGCAGATCTCCATATGGTAACATGCTTGAACGTCTTAAGAAACATGAACCGATGTGCACTAGGTTTTATTGGTTGTATTTAATGCATGAGTAAATTCTAATGATCCCATGTTAGGAGCTTCTTAGCCGGCTCGACATAGGAGTGAAGTAGGCACTCATAGGATTGGGGAAGTAAGTGTGCCACCCCATGAATGGTATTAAGGAATACAATCCGTCATCCACGCAACTATAACAAGTAATTAACGTGTAAAAGATGTCTAGGGAGTAGTGAAATCTAAGTAAGCACATTTTCTCCACATATTGCTCACAACCTTAGTATAATTTAGTTTATTTTCATTTCTAGTATTTTATTTTGATTGCATCTTTAGTATTGGGTTAGTTGACTAGCAACTAATTCCGCCCAAATCTTTCAAACCCGAGATATTTACTTGCTTTCAAAAAAAATATAAAAATACAAAAATAATCTTCCATCATCTTTAGCACTAGTAATTAGGTTTTCTAATCCTAGCGACACTATTCCTAGCTGAACGATCAATCCCCCGGTACTTGTCACTATACTATACTACATCAATCAGGTACACTGCCTGGTGGGGGTTGTAAGCTTCTCAAGATCCCTTGAGAGGTAAAGCCTGGTGCGATTCCCACGTACATCAAGTTTTTGGCACCGCAGCCCGGAGAATAGTTATTGTCTAGGTTAGAATTTCTTTTTATTAGGTCTACTTGCTAGATTTCTTTCTAGTAAGATTTTATTTTTATTTTTAAGATTTCTTTAGTCTATCTTTTTCTTTGTGTGTTTGTTCATAATTTCCATTGACTCTTCCGTTCACCATAATGGAGTACGCGAATCCACCATACCACCAACCACAAAGGCCATTCCACCCTATTGACATCTCGAATTTCAAACAATATCGAGATGAACCCATATATGATGCATGGACTCGTTTTAGAAATTTACTCCAAAAATTCCCTCATCATAGTTTCGCTTTAGCATCCCTAACCCGAACCTTTTACTATCGTGTTGGCCAATATGACCAAATGCGCATTGAGGATTTTTCCAATGGGGACTTTAGGGAATTAAGTGCTGAAGAAGCATGGGATGCCATAGAAGATTGTGCCCAATATTATTATAGGGTAGACAACCCAACAAACGTTAGTACAAGTCAATTAAATATAAATTTCCAGGATCATGAAACAAGTTTGTTTGGGGATGAATATATTAGTGTTGAGATACCTAAGTGGTTGTCATGTAATGCCATAGTACAAAACGAACACATAGGTGACCTTGATGTGATGGAGGATGTAGCCGAACATGATCACATTGATAAAAAAGACCTAGGTTTTATGATCGATGATGATGAATCTCAAGAAATACATGATGAATCTTTTGAGCAATTTGTATATAGTAGTCAGAATATTGAGGATGATCCTTATGATTCGGATATAGAAGTTGAGATGCCTAGGGAAGCACGTGAGATACTTGGGAAAATGTTAGGGTTAGATTATAATAAAACACATGTTGAGGATATAGGTGATCGTGACATATGGAATGATGAAGTAAATAACATAAGCTCACCAAATACCCCACAAGTCCTACCATCATTTGAGGCACATACATCGCATGTGACTTACCCGGAAGAAGTAGAAGAGACTATAGGAACCCCAATTGAGGTAGAACCCTTGGACCAAGCACCACTAGAAGATATAGGTTTGAATACTTGTAGTGATAACCTTTCTTTTAGTTCTCGGGAAGTTCCTAGTTTTGATGAACCGGAGCCTCAACCAAAACCGTTACCTAATCTTCCATCCTTAGATGAGAATTTAGTAATTAAAACAGGTCCCGATCCACCCATCAAACCATATAGTCCGGGTAGTTTTACGTTGAAGGTAGTGGAATCTAAGCCTTGTAGAAAGGAAGCCAATATAGGAGTGAACCATGACCTTACATACTTGCATCACCCATTCATGATTGATCACAAGGAACATTATGGGTTTAAACCGGGTTTATTAGGTCTAGATGGATCCCCAACTAGTAATCTCTTGAAGTTGATTGAAAATGATCCCTTTCTAGGAGAAAATCTTAATTCACCCATTAACCCGATTGAATTAGGTAAGGTTATGATGATAGGAGCACACCCCTTTGAGCATATAATTCATCCACCACTCTTTCCTCATGAGGCATACTTCCACCGAGGTGGTGTGTATCGCTACTTTCACCCGCACTTAATCCTAAGTGTAGGGAAAACTTCCCTTTTATCCGTTAAATAAGGGTAGAGTCAGGCTCGTGACTTGAACAAAAACAAGCGCTTCTTGGGAGGCAACCCATGCTTTGTGTGCTTTTATTTTTGTTTTTTTTGTTATTTGCTTCCGTATGCATGTTTTATTTTTATTGTTGGTAGATCATGTTTCTAAACTAAAAAGTGGAAATACTTTACTTTGTTGTTTTGGCCTAGTCTTAACTCCACCTAAAGGTATTTTTGCAAAAGATAAGTGTAAGGGGAAACCCCAAATATGTCTTTAAGAAACAAGCCGATCATGATTCTCTACAATATTAAGTGAACATGTGTATTCGTATTTGTTAGAGTCAAATGCTTGTATTGAGTCATAATAAAGTTTTACAGGATTTTCCAGGAAGTAGAACCAAGTTTTTCCAGAAATTTTCCGGAAACTTAACATAAGAATTTCTGCAGGTCAATCCTGACAACGTCACGAGTTTACTCTTGACGGCGTCACGGGTAAAAAAATCTGGAAATTTTACCGGTTTTGTTTTTCTAACGGAGTCTTATGGTTTTTGTGAATTATTAAGTTTTATAATCTCCAGGAAATCTGCAAACTTCATTCCACAAGCATTATATCTTACTTTGTTTTCTAGGAATTAGTAACTTATATAGGATGCCGCCGATTTTATGCGAGGTTGTCTTGTCTATTTTCTCTGGATTTACAGGTTATGTATGACAAGAAGATGATTTATATTCTGGAAGGGATGCTTTGATTGTTCATTTTCTTGGAGGAAGATTTAACCTGGCCACCTAATTATCCATACCGAGCGAATCAGGGGAGTATTTGATTTCATTTGTTTTACTTATTTCACTTTTACATTCTTTACTTGAACATTGGGGACAATGTTCATCTTAAGTGTAAGGGGAGGGTAAAATGATGATACCTTACAAATACACTTTCGCTTGAGTTTGCTTTGTTTAATGGTAGGTGTGTAATAAAACTATGAGAAATACTTGTTAGTGCAATTTTAGCGCCAAATTTAAATTTTTTTACAACATTTAGGAGTGAAACTTTAGCCATAGCAAGCGTCTCATGGATAGGAGATTGTATGACTAGCACATAACCGTATATTCAGAAAAATTTTCCACCCAAATATGTGAGGTTCGCCTTTAGATTTGATAGGAAAAACATTTACTATTAGTGCTTATGAGTGTACCGGTAGCATTTAGATTCTAGAACTTACGTTAGTGATGCATCCCGAGACCGCTAGTGAGACTACATTCGTGTGGTAGGATTTACTACATGATAAGAGGCATTAGGATCACCCTTGTGTTAAACCCGTATCATAATTTCTTGACCATTTAAGTCATATTACTTGACTACTTAAGTCAATTAATTTTTCCCACACCCTTAGCGTTGTACTCATTTTTAGTACACGAAGCCCCTAGTACACCCCTCCGAGCCTATCTTTTCGTTTCTAACTTTAAGCATCTTACTTAAAGGAAGAATTTGTTACACCCCACTTAAATGTACACCCAAATCGCCTTAGCCTTCCGTGTATGCACTCATCTTTAGTGCGTTATTGTTATTTGTTAAACCCTAAGTTAACTATCTAATTGATTACATGGTTTCTAAGTCGAGTCATATCCTTGTACATATTGTTTTGGGATGATTGGGACTCATGGGTAAAGTACTTATTTTATGGAGTAATGGGGAAGAACATCATATTATTACCCCCATACGTACGTTAATCTTAAAAGTGCTCCAAGTGTTTTGATTTTCTTAATTCGAGTCATTAGAATAGTTTATTGTAAAGTATGTAAAGATTCAAGTGTAAGGGGAATTCTCATCCCCTATGATGTATTATTTTGGATGGTAGGGTAAGAGTGTATTAAAAAAAAATCGAAAAAAGCAAGAAAAAGAAAAAAAATAGAAAAAGAGAAAAGCGAAAAAAAAACATACGGACTACCATCCCTTTTTATTCTATGTTCATTTTATGTTTTTGTTATTTTTCATTTATTAGCTTAAGTCGAGTCTAGTCTTGGCTTAGCAACGCCATGTTGTACATGTAATTAACTAAGATTGTTAACTCGCCACCTAACGTGTATTTCATATCCCTACACCTAACGTTACAACCCTTTAAAAGACGTCTTTGATAGTTTATCCTAGGTGCTAACGCCATGTGGTGGAGGTTTGATCCTTTCCCAAGCCTATGGTAATCTATTTTGCTATGACAGGTAGTGAGAGATATCTTCCGTTTTCATATTATAATTTATACTTTATTACACCCTTGAGATGTGAGTATCTAAACACTATTTGTGAGGTGCTAATGTATGACCTCCGTGCTTGTCTATTGGTCTTTAGTGGAACGATTATTTGTTGTAATTACTTTTATATTAGTGTTAAATGACCCCTAACTTGTATTTTGAGTAGAATAAAAGCGCATTTGCTTGAGGACAAGCAAATCTCAAGTGTAAGGGTATATGATGAGGCGAAAAGTGAACCACTTTTAGGGGGTCATTTAAGCCCGGAATTGAATTTATTTGATCAAATATTGCCCTAAATCATTCCTTTAGTGATTTTAGGTACTTTGGGAGTAAAATCTGGAAAAGAAGGCATTTTGGACGTTTTTGGAGCATAAAAGTGAAGAAAACGGCAAAGTCTCAATTTTCCAAGCTGGAAATAGTAGGTGACAGCGTCAAGAAGAAAATCTTGACGGCGTCAAGAGTGATTTGCATGACGGCCCAGTACAAACATGACGGCGTCACAAGTAGAGCGTCAAGAGTAAAAGATGTGACGGCCTAGAAGACCATAACACATGACGGCGTCAGATGTAGATCAAGGCAGTCCGAGAAGTATTTTGGCGGCGAGGTGACGGCGTCACAAATTTGTTCTTGACGCCGTTAGACCCTATTTCCTATATATAGTTTTCTAATTTTTACACATAAAGAGAGGAAGTTTTGGAGAAACCCTAAGGCCGAACTTAGTACGATTTTGACAGGTTTTTCAAGGGTTTTCAGCCCTTGAAACCTTGCAAGTGTAATTGAGATAAGTATTCTTTTAATTCAATCAATATGTCTATGTGTTGGTTGTCTATATCTTGTTCTTGTCTTGATTCCATCATGCTTGGCTAGATCTATCTTGTGTTTGCTTAGATCTAATGAAACCTAGATGTTAATTATGTGTTGATTACTTGTTTATGATTGTATTGGATGAATGATTTCGATGTTAGGCTTAAGAAAACTGGCAGATCTCCATATGGTAACATGCTTGAACGTATTAAGAAACATGAACCGATGTGCACTAGGTTTTATTGGTTGTATTTAATGCATGAGTAAATTCTAATGACCCTATGTTAGGAGCTTCTTAGCCGGCTCGACATAGGAGTGAAGTAGGCACTCATAGGATTGGGGAAGTAAGTGCGCCACCCCATGAATGGTATTAAGGAATACAATCCGTCATCTACGCAACTATAACAAGTAATTAACGTGTAAAAGATGTCTAGGGAGTAGTGAAATCTAAGTAAACACATTTTCTCTACATATTGCTCACAACCTTAGTATAATTTAGTTTATTTTCATTTCTAGTATTTTATTTTGATTGCATCTTTAGTATTGGGTTAGTTGACTAGCAACTAATTCCGCCCAAATCTTTCAAACCCGAGATATTTACTTGCTTTCAAAAAAAAAATATAAAAATACAAAAATAATCTTCCATCATCTTTAGCACTAGTAATTAGGTTTTCTAATCCTAGCGACACTATTCCTAGCTGAACGATCAATCCCCCGGTACTTGTCACTATACTATACTACATCGATCAGGTACACTGCCTGGTGGGGGTTGTAAGCTTCTCAAGATCCCTTGAGAGGTAAAGCCTGGTGCAATTCCCACGTACATCAGATCTATACAGGCAAATGTCAGCTTGCGAGATAAACCTAAATTTGATGCCATGCTCCAAATCAACAGAACTTGCAAAATAACCGGGTTTGGTTTTCAACCCGAAAAAACATGGATGCAAGTAGTTCTACACTTTCTTTCATTGGCTTTTGGAACATATACAGATATCAAAGACATACCAGATACAGGATTTCCAAGCCACTACTTCAACTTCAGCCAGTATAGAGACCTACACTCAAAGATTGATGCCAAAGAAGGTCTTCTGACAGGTACGTATAATACATGTTAACAAAATTGCTATTCCTTATACACGTATAAATTATAATTATTATTTTCAGAATATCGGATGCGTTCAGTATGTAACTGGAATACAACGGTCACTTAAACAAACACAAGACTCAGCAATTTGGAGAGACATTGGTATCCAGAATTTAGAGTAAGTATGCAACATTTCTCTTTAAATTTTAATATTTCAGTTGATTTTGAACAATACCTGTTCATGTAACAGTGGGCATACGGTGCACTTTACTTTGTGGAATGAAGATGCAAACGCTTTTAGAGCAAATGAATATGAAAAAGCTGAAAAACCAACAATCATAGCAGTTAGCTCTTGCGTGGCAAAACATTACGGAGGTATAATCATTATTTTAGACTTTAAACCAACACTTTAATAGTTGCTAACTAATGTCTACATCAATTACCATAGGCTTGCAACTTTCCAGCACAACTACAACATCATACTATTTCAATCCAGACATACCAGAATCTCATGAAATCCGTGCCGTGTAAGTAAAAAATCATTTTTACCAATATCATAGTTAATAGCATAAAAAATCTAACGTACATCTAATAACAATGTAGCTATGAACAATTCATTGAGCCTCCGACAATACTTAATGTGCAGTACCAGAGATGTGCAGATCCACAAGAAGATAAGTGCAGAAACTGTGTGACCCTGGCAGATTTGATGAAAGAAAACCCACAGAACCAACAGGTAGTCATTGGTTAAAATACAACAATTATCAAATAAAAATCTAATACATATCAAGTATTTAAACAATGTAGGGTGTTCGCTTTACTGTCGTTGCTACTATTCAAGCGATCGATACAAAAAGGGCATGGTTTTTCGAGAAATGCGTAGATTGCAAGCTAAAAGTTTCTGAGAAATTCCCGCATACGCATTGCGAGGCACCAAAGTCTGAAAACGACCGCATTTATAGGTAAATTGCAATATTAAATGTATTTCATGGCAATATACACATCCAACTATTATATCTAAAAAAATATCTTCACTAAACACAATTTCATATATTTTATACGCAGCTACTCCTTCAGAGTAGAATTGGTTGATGGCACTGGTAATGGAACAACGACATGTTTTAGCAACGAAGCAAATTCAATGCTAAAAGACTGCAAAGAATTACTACAAAACACACGCACCAAAGATCCGTATGACTACCCACCAGAGATCCTTGCTTTACAAGGAAAGAAAAAGATATTCCAACTGCATTTTGATCAAGATTCCACAAAAGAAAAATGGGTTTTCATCCTAGACACCTGTTGGGATGACACACTCTTAATAACAACACAGCCTACTTGCAGTGCTAAAAGTAGCATGGAACCTTCAAAGAAACCAAGTGCAGGACAACCACCAAGTACCCCAACAAAGAACCCCATTCTATCGCCTAACGCAGATACAGAAAACATACAGGTTGCGTTACCTACAATTTCAGCAGAAAACAAAGAAGCCACAAGCACTGAAAACAAACCTGCCATTACACCGCCCATAGGACAAACCAGTTTGCTCCAAACATCAAAGACCAAAAATGAATCAGAAAATGAAGCTGCAGTTACACCACCACCAGAAGAAACCAATTTGGTCGAAACATCAAAACCTACAAATGAACCAACCAAAAAAAATGTTCGAAAGGTCCTTTTCTCAGAAGACAACGTTCCACCAAAAGGAAAAAGTGCAAAGAGATCCAAGAAGCCAGAGTAACCATGCCGAATTTTCCGTTTATAAACGCAAAATAAAAATGGCTACTATATATGTATGATAATCTATGTAACTGCACACTACCATAGTGCATCTTTAAAACAATATCTATATAAATACCTACGCCTAGCAGCTGCCACTGACATGTAGGCAAAATTATCCATTCAGCGGATATGTGGCTCCCTCTTTTGTACAATGCCTATATAGGCAAACCTTTAATGTTAAACAAATGCTAGGTTTAATATTTTGCTCAAGTAACCGTTGCTCTCATAAAATCTTTATATATGTTCCTATATATAAACAAGCTTTTCACACCAGAATCCATCAAATAAATACAGGAAAACTGGCAAATTTTATTCATAACTAACAAGAGTTACATACATAAGTTACACCCATTGTCACCAACACTAATACTCAAAACCTAGATAAGCTTCTACTCAGAAAGACAACAACATGAACTTAGCCAGAAACCTAAATAGACTTCTACTAAACCACACAACAACATCAAAAACAACAACAAAAGACATCAACCATATTGCTCCATAGTCGACACATGCCTACGCTTATCCTCCCTTGCTTCGCGCGCTAAATCCAGGACAGCCACCAAACCAGCCAAAATCAGACCATCCTTACGCAGTGCCTCTTTCATACACTCCAACCCATCACCGCAGCCAGGATCAAAAGGGCTAAAACTTCGACCCTCTTTAAGCAGTGCCCGCTGTCTTAGCATCCTGCGCCGTACATCTTCACATTCTTCCTCCAATAGCATAATGAATCCCTTATTCTGAGCCGCCTGCTGCATAAAGAGAAAGCGAAAGCAATGTTCTACCCTATTCGAATTACACTCTACCTTCAACTCATCAAAGTGAGGAGTAAAAGCCATTCTCTTTGACAGATTCTTTAAAGAAATGTAATAGATACATGTGACCACAATAAACAAATGGCTCCTACTTATATAACAAAGAAATGTAACTAAGAACAATGCACCTGACCTAACTAAAATAATCTTAGTTTGCTTTATCCTTCACATGCACCACAGTGCTCAAGAGATGTGTACAAAAGCCAAAAAATAGAGGAATCTATGCAGGCACTCTTTAAACCCTGGCCAAGTATTCTACAAAAAAAAAAAAAAAAAAAAAAAAAAAAAAAAAAAAAAAAAAAATCTACTTCCAGAAACTATATAGACTATCCAATGCAATGACAGTAAAGAAACACTACATGTTAAAACATGACATTGGCAATGCAAAATTGTAATAACAATTTAGATAACCAGTAACTTCGCATTTTATTAATAGTAACATAACCATACACCTCACACCTACATTTACACCTCCATCAACCTACACAACACAGCTACACTACTAACATAACCCTTACATAGCTAAAAAGTCCTTAACCATTTCATACAACAAAAGTGTACAATACACAAGGACACTTCAAAAGATTCAAACACACTAAAATCCTAGACACCAACAAGCTTACTTCAATTTTCCGAGTTTCTTCATAAGCAAAGACTTCTGAGCAACACGTAAGGACGCCACATAACACATCTGAACTAAACGCCTAATTTCAGCCAAGTCCTCTTTCTCCTCATTTATCAAGTCTGCTAACCCATGATCAACAACAACATCCCTTTCAAACTTTGTTAGCTCCAAAATAATACCATGGCGATACTCAACCCTAGCCTTAATCTCCTCAATCCTTTCAATATAGCTTCTTTCATCACCTTCGTACGCCTTCTTTTCTCTACCAAAAATGTTATGAAGAATCTTATGAAGCCTGCGATCCCTAATTTCATGAGCGGTCTTCAGCAATTTAGGAAATTTAGGAGCCATCATTTTTTTAGCTGCAATGAATGAGCCAGTAATTATCTTAATCCCTAGAATATCTAATATTCCTCTTCCCAAAAGTCGTGTAATAACTTAATGAATGGGTAAAAGAAAATTATGATAAAAACAAGCCCATGTAAAACCATGTATTTAGCCCACTACCAATTATCAATATTTAACCCAAATATAAGTACCAAAATATCTATAAAAATCACAAACAAAGAAAACACTAAAGTTGCTATTCTAAATTAAAAAAACACTACTTATTTCAAAACCGTCATTCAAATACCTTACATCAACGATAAACAAACGCAACAAAAACATTAAAATCAATAATTAAAAAAAAAACATAAAAAAACGCTTTTTATTTCAAAACAATCATTCAACTACGTTAAATAAGAAACAAAAATACCAACTACATATACCTATTTATTTATACACCATAAACTTATCCAAAATACAGGCTTGCCCGCAACGCGGTGAACCGTAGCCACTCTCGTTAATCCAAAATCCAAATCTTAATCTACAAATTTACATTTAAATCCAAATTTTAATCTAAACCCTCTACAAACCAAACGGGCCCTTAGTCACATGTTATCACTTGACTTATCTTCTTTAAAAGCCAACATGGAAGTTAGTGCATTAGATTTTTATCAATTGCTTCTTCACCTAGTAAAGATCAACTACACATATACATACTTTAGGTAGCCGAAATCATCGTTGTTGCATGGTAACTTTCATGTGATCGTGAGGTTTATGCTTAAAGAGCAAACTGAACACATAAAATCAAGTACCAAAATGTACGTAGTGAAAGATCCACGACTCTGTAAAATAAATTATAAATTTTTGCAACTTAACTTTTTTGCTAGACTTATTGACTAGTGTTTAACTGTAATGTAACGAAAAATGATTAGTTGGTAATATTACATAGGGATAATTTATACTACTTTATAATGTAGAAGGCTTGAAATTTTAAGCAACAAATTTACTAATAATGAAAAATGAAGTTATATCTAAAAAAATTAAGTGCCTTAAATTTATATATATGTAACAGCCCTCCAATAAATAACAAAAGTATCCCTCAAAGACGTTAAATCAAAGAAATGGGGTTTCGATCCAGTGATGAACCAAATAAAAAAACGTGCTCTTATAAAGGGTTCGATCCAGTGCTTTTAGCAATGGGCTTGATTGTAGGCTTTATATATAGGTACGTTTTTTATTGTAGGCATTTTAGCAATGGGGTTTCGATCCATATTTTGATTTGAGCTTCGATCTAGACTGTTAATAATAACTTTGGTTCAGCTTCGATCTAGGGTGTTAAGACAAAGTTGTTATTTCTAAGGGCAAGCTGAACCAGGTGGTGTGGTGGTGGGGGTGATGGAAAGTGAGAGTTAGAGGGAGAAGAAGGTTAGGTACTCCCAGTAAGGAGAGATAATTCCTCACAATTTTACTGTCACGTCAGCTTTCTCTCTCCATTCATCTTTAGGCGATTGGGTGCCCCAGTAAGGGCGACCATCATCATCATTTTTTTTTAACATTTTTAACATAAACTCAAATTTCATTAATAATTAAAACGTTACATAATAACTCAAATAAAAAAATAACATTACAACACTTATTAAAACATTAAAATACTTATTAAAAACTAATAATCTAGGTTGTGGTATGCCTTGATCGCATCTTTGACTTTTTGCATTTTTTGTTGTTGTAATGCGGGCAAAGATCGGTAGATTGGTTGGAGGTAAACATGATGTCTTTTTGGCGTTTCTTTTCTCACTCAAATTCAAATTTTTGTTGTTCTAGTGCAAATATTTTGTCATCCATTTCTGCTGCTTTCTGATCTCTTTTTGCTTGTAGCTCCAACTCCATTTGCTTTTGCTCCAACTCTTTTTTCTTCAACTCGTAGTATCTGTCTGCGAGCTCCTACTTCTTTCCCAATGCCATGGACTTAATGGTTTTCCATTTCTCAGCTACATCTTCCATATAGGAAGACTTGGAACTCACCAACGATTTCTTCTTATTTTTCTTAGTGGCATCACGACCAATTGGTCGCTCATTTCAAGTCTCTTCATTAGCAGGCACATCCGAGCCGGTTTCAGAAGTCTTTGCTTTTTTTTTCAACCCTTAACTTGGGAGTGAAATTGACTTAAAAAGTTCGGCATCTCAGTATCCTTCCAAATCTTATGGTCCCTCAAAACTTCCCAACAATGTTTCAATACAAAGTCATACTTATACACTATTTGGTATTCTTCACACGCTTGTCTATTAACAGTGAGATCATTCTAACAACTTCCAAAATTCTTATAACAATTGTCGTAAATGGCACAAAACTGACCAACTCTAGGATGAATCCTATTTTTCCACTTAGTAATAATCGAGTTGTACGTTCTGTTTGCACCAACCTCTTTTTCAAAGTACTCAATCACTTTGTCCCAAAATCCCTTAGCATGTTGGTTATTTCCCACTATGCTATTCTCGGACGTATCACACCAAGCTTGACACAATGCGATCTCTTCTTTGCGTGTCCAAAGCGACGAATCTTTTTTGGTTTCTTTCTCAACATTCTTCTCAACAGTCTTCTTAACAGTCTTCTTCTTACCCTTTGTAGCTCGTTTCTTAGGTTTGACTGGTGACATCTCTTCCGAAAGAGTGTTGTCATCATCATCAACATCATCATTTGGAACCGAATCGTGATACGATCCATGAGCCGAACCTTGACCCATTGACTCAGATAACCCGAACCGGTTCCAACATAAAAATTTGGATTGTTGTATAATTGATCCATAAAATCACAAACATCAAGATTCATGTGGTTAACCGGAGAATAATGTTGATGTTAATACAAATATCGCCTAAAAACGTTATTTATATTTTACGATCTTTGATAAGTTTTGTTAATGACAAAGTATGAACTTTAGCTAAGAGTAAATCATCACTTTAAGTGTTTAAGTCTTGTTTAAACTAAGGATTGCATTTCCTTTTAAACAAAACATTGTTTTTATTTCTTAAATTAGAAAGAGTCTTGTCACATCACATTTATTTCTTTAAATAGAAATATCACATCACATTTATGGTAAGTTTGTCATTATACATTTATGGTAAAAAAGTGTGTTTGACTTACCATAAGTTTTCTTGTGCAAGTTTGTGTTTGACTAGTATTCATGTGATGTGACCTTGTTTGGTTTGGAAGATTTATTGCAAAACCAACTGCAGCCCTGACGAAACCCTGGGGGTACACGGGCGGAACCCATCTGAGGGTTCCGCCGTATCCGCCAGGCCTGCAGAATAGTTTGCTATAAATACCAAACCACTTGTTAGCTTTGAGTCATCACCAAGAGTCATATTTTACACATATTCTCTCATTATACTCAGTAGCTACTAACTTGTGTGATTCTCTTATGTAGCAAAGGAGTTCACATATTCATCTAAGAAGTTACAAGTTTCAACTCTAAGTTGCAAGGCAACGGCTTCACACACAACCTAAAAGATATGGCAAGTTTCAGTTTTTAAGTCTCGTTTTATTGCGAACGTTTATTATTAGTTACGAATAATCCATAATGTGCATAGGTGATGTGTTACGTCGTAGATAAAATAGATAATGGTTTCGTATTGTTTTATCGTCTAAAATTTAATTATCGTTATATACATTTTATACACACACACATATATATATATATATATATATATATATATATATATATATATATATATATAGTTACGTTTATCATTTCTATTATTTCAATATATATATATATATATATATATATATATATATATATATATATATATATATAGTTATATATAAAATTTATTATTTAAAATTAATATTACTATTTGATCCTTTAAGTTTCTCAATTTTACATATTTCACCCTTAACGGAAAATATTTACGTCGTTAGTCCAAAATTATATATATTTACGTTTTAAGTCCAATTATATCCATATTTACGTTTTTCAATCCCAAGTTTCAATATTAATAGTTTATACCCTTAGAAAACAGATTTTACACTTTTTACCCAAAGTTTATATGTTTGACACTTTTAGTCCCTAGTTATTGAAATTTTGCAAAATTAGTCCAAAAATTACCAAATTAAAAACTTAACATTTTTATTATTCCAATAAGCTCAGGAAGTGTAGAACAGCTTATTTTAACAGCTTATTAGCTTATTTTCATTATTTTTCACAAAATGGGCTTAACGAGTCTAATTAAGGCCCGTTAACGTTTTTCGATCCAAAGGGTTTGGGGGAACATTGAGTTTGTCAAAATCCATCATTTTAAGTCCTAATAACATTTCAAAAGAGCTTTTACACCTAGCTTATCGTAATAAGCTAAAACTAACTTTTTGGGCTTAACGGCCAACGTAAGGTTTTTATTTCCTGAAAATCTTATGAATTAGCGTTTTACTTTAGGCTCGTTCAGGCGACAAAATCAAGTTGTTAGGTCGAATTAACTATCATTCTCATTAGTATACCAGGTAGGCAATTAGATCGTATAAAAATATTAGATGGTCATGTGTCGAATATTAAAATGGCGAGGTCAAAGTGTAAGCCAAAACTCAATACGTAAAAACTATAAAAGTTGAAAAATAAACTAAGTATTTTAGTAAAATCGTATCGGTCCAACCCAACTTAGAAACGTGTGATTTTTATTGTGTATACGTTAATGTAAGTTCAAATCTTTTATGAGTTCTCGTTAATGACTTATCCAAGTAATAGTACGATACATAAAATATATGTGTTGTGTTTATACTTTACGAGTTATAAATAGAAAGTGTTTGTGTAAAAATCATACGTACGTATATATATAAATAGAAATAAAGTTTCAAGGCCTCACCTCACCTATCAAAGGTGGAGTAAAATGAGTGTAGGGATCGTGTAATGGTACGTGGGCTTTGTGGTTCACTTCACGTTCCACCAAAGGTTCAAGGTGCTTCAAACTTGGTCTCCTAGGTTCACTTGAGACGTGGTTCTTCTTGGCAATCCGTATGTCCTCCACAACTTCCTTCTCGTTACTATTTTTGTGAAATGTGGTACGTATGAGTGTATGTGACGTTTTGAGTTTGCATGGGGGTCTTTTATAGTGAGTTTTGAAGGGTAGAAACAAGCCAAGATCACAAGTGTTGGTGTGTGCATGTGAGGGCGAATAGTAACGCCTCTCCTCTTGTCCAATCGCATGTTTACAAAGCTTAGATCTTGTAAGATTGTTCCATGTACATTCCTGACTCCTCACAAGGTGTATAGTGTTCATTTGGTTGTCATTGGGGAGCAAGGGTGGTGCTAGGGAATAACCCGTCACGTTTGGACTTATCTTTCAAAGGGTGAGTTTGGTTCGTTGCTTGGGTGGTTTCTAGGGTAGTAAACGAGCAAGGTTTTATGTAAGTTTTATTGTTCATGAATCTTGGGCACTAGGGGAAACGAGATAAGTAAAAATATGTACATGTTATGTATAAAAATCGAAATAAAATAGGGGTGTTTTGGGCGTGGTCGCGATAGAAAGAAATAAAAGAAAAATAAAAAGGGTGCATTTGGGCTTGGCCTGGTGGGCTTGTGGTTTGTGTCGGCCCAAAGAAAGAAAAAGAAAGAAAAGGAGTCCGTTTGGTTGTGTAAATTGTATCCGTGGCCCATTGGGTGTTGGGGGCCCACATGGTGTGTTTCAAATATCGTGTCGAGGTTCAAAAATATTAGTGAGCATTCTCGGGAAGTTTCGTAGGTTCGGGGAATATATAAATAGTATACGGTATTTAGACGAAACGTATAGTTATAAATATAAACGTTTTATATACATTTATAGTTCGCAATAATTATAGGTTATCTAGGTCGTGTGTAAGCATCGTTCCTGGGTAAACGGTCAATCACAGTTATCGTAGTGGTTCCAATATCAAGCCATAACATAAAAAAAAATTTTGTTACCCGTAAAAATGGTGTTAAGTTATCATAACATTGTTTTATTCGTTCGTGTGCATTTACTAATCGTAAGGGAAATTTACGAGAGGTTACATTACCTACCTCTTTCAGGGAATTCCGTCTCAGAATTCTAGTCTAAGATAGTTTCCAAGGGTGTCTTAGGTGAAAAGATGTGGGTACTTGGAGCGAATCTGATCCTCGCGCTCCCAAGTATATTCCGGTCCTCGCTTGGAGTCTCAATGAACTTTGACAATAGGGATACGGTTTTGTTTGAGTCGTTTAATTTCTCTATCCATGATTTCAATGGGTTCCTCGGTAAAGACAAGGTTGTCAGCTAGTCGAATTTCTTTCAATGGAATAACGAGAGATTCATCGGATAAACACTTCTTAAGGTTTGACACATGAAAGGTGTCGTGAATCCGACTAAGTTCTTCGGGTAGTTCTAGTTCATAAGCCACGGGTCCTATCCTTTCCAGGATTTTGAATGGACCGATGTATCTTGGGTTCAACTTTCCATGTTTTCCAAATCGTACCATTCCCTTCCAGGGAGATACTTTCAATAAGACTCTATTTCCTATTTGAAATTCCATGGGTTTCCTTCTTATGTCGGCGTAGCTTTTCTGTCGGTCTCAGGCTGCTTGTAAGCATTGCTTAATCTTAACGATTTTCTCAGTGGTTTCTCGAACAAGGTCTGGTCCTATAAGTTGTCTTTCTCCAACTTCTGCCCAACAAACGGGCGATCTGCACTTTCTACCATATAGTGCTTCGAATGGTGCTGCTTTTATGCTGGCGTGGTAACTATTGTTGTATGAAAACTCTGCTAATGGTAAGTGCTTATCCCAACCTTTTCCGAAATCAATAACGCATGCTCGGAGCATATCTTCCAAGGTTTGAATAGTTTTTTCACTTTGACCATCAGTTTGAGGGTGGTATGCGGTACTCATATCTAGTTTAGTTCCTAAGGCTTTCTGTAATGATTTCCAAAAGTGAGAGGTGAAACGACTATCTCGATCCGAGATGATTGAAATTGGTACTCCATGTCGAGTGACAATTTCCTTTACATACAGCTGAGCCAGTGTATTCATCTCATCGGTTTCTTTTATGGGTAGAAAGTGAGCGGATTTTGTGAGACGATCCACAATAACCCATATTGTGTTGTATCCGGATGAGGTTCTTGGAAGTTTGGTGATGAAGTCCATAGTGATTCGTTCTCATTTCCACATAGGAAGTTCAGGTTGTACAAGTAGACCTGAAGGTTTCTGATGTTCTGCCTTTACTCTTGAACACGTCAAACACTTACTAACATACTCTGCGATGTTAACCTTCATCTTTGGCCACCAATATAGTTTCTTTAAATCCTGATACATCTTGTCGGAACCTGGGTGAATGGAGTAATTTGACTTGTGGGACTCATACATGATGAGCTCACGAATACCTCCAACCAGAGGGATCCAACTTCTGTCCTTGAAACACAGTGTTCCATCAGATTTCTTCACGAAACCATTCTTATTCTCGGGCATACCGTAAATCTTTTCCTTGGGTCGGTTTTCTTCTTTAAGTGCTTCGTTCTGTGCGGTAAGGATTTTGGATGGAAGGGGTGAGTGAATAATCATTCCTAGCGATCTAACTCGAAGTGGTTTCAATCGTTCTTTTCGGCTTAACGCATCTGCTACTACATTAGCCTTTCCTGGGTGGTAACGTATCTCGCAATCTTAATCGCTGAGCAGCTCTAGCCAGCGACGTTGTCTCATATTCAAATCCTTTTGATCCAAAATATGCTGAAGACTCTTGTGGTCTGTGTACACGGTACATTTGGTGCCATATAAGTAATGTCTCCATAACTTAAGCGCAAACACTACAGCTCCTAATTCCAAGTCATGAGTCGTGTAGTTTTCCTCATGTTTCTTCAGTTGTCAGGATGCATAAGCTATCACTTTGCTTCTTTGCATCAAAACTGCTCCTAGTCCATGGTAAGATGCGTCGCAATATACTATAAAGTCCTCATTTCCTTCTAGGAGGGCTAATATTGGAGTTTCACAAAGCTTTCGTTTTAACAACTGGAAGGCTGCTTCTTCCTTTTCTTCCCAGATGTACTTCTCGTTCTTTTGGGTTAGCTTAGTCAAAGGTTTTGCAATCTTAGAGAATCCTTCAATGAATCTTCGGTAGTAACCTGCGAGACCTAAAAATTGACGTATCTCTGTGGGGTTTGTAGGAGACGACCAACCTTTTACAGCCTCAATCTTTGCAGGGTCTACGTGAATGCCTTGACTATCTATGATGTGTCCTAAAAATTGTACGGTGCTAATCCAAAGGTCGCATTTGGAGAACTTAGCGTACAGTTCTTCTTTCTTGAGCAGTTCTAGAATGATTCGTAAATGTTCCGCGTGTTCCTCTTCGTTACGAGAATAGATCAAAATATCGTCAATGAATACTATTACAAACTTATCCAAGTAAGGTTTGCACACTCGATTCATTAAATCCATGAAAACTGCTGGTGCATTGGTCAATCCGAATGGCATTACTAGAAACTCATAGTGACCATAGCGCATTCTGAATGCAGTTTTCGGAATATCCTCTTCTCGAACTCTTAGCTGATGATATCCTGATCTCAGATCACTTTTTGAGTACACACTCGATCCTTGCAATTGATCAAACAGATCATCTATTCGAGGCAATGGGTATCGATTCTTTACCGTAAGTTTATTCAACTCCCGGTAATCGATGCACATTCGAAAGGATCCATCCTTCTTCTTAACAAATAAAATTGGAGCTCCCCAAGGTGATGAGCTTGGTCGAATAAATCCTTTTTCCGACAATTCCTTTAGTTGTTCTGACAATCCTTCCATTTCAGATGGCGCTAGCCTATTAGGTGCTTTAGCCACTGGTGCCGCTCCAGGCACTAGTTCAATCTGAAATTCTACTTGACGTGCGGGTGGAATACCAGGTAATTCTTCGGGGAATACTTCAGGAAAATCCCTAATGATAGGAGCATCATCAAGCTGCTTCTCGGATGACTTATTTTCCGTAACTTGAGCCATGAATACCTGACATCCTTCCTTCATGTATTTTATCACTCGCATACATGAGATAATTCCATATCGAGGTTTACTTTTGTCGCCCTGGACAATGAGTGTTTCATCCTTGAGTGGTATATGGACGGCCTTTTCGTCACAGTGAATCCTAGCACAATAGTGGGATAGCCAATCCATGCCGACGATAGCATCAAAACTACCAAGTTGAACCGGCATAAGATCAATGACAACAGGTTTTTCGGATAGGGTTAGGGTGCAATCTTTCATGATAGTATTGGTATCTATTAAATTCCCGTCAGCCATTTCGACTTCGTAGGTGGTGTTTAGCTTAGAGTGGGTAACATTAAGTAAAGGGGCAAAGGTATCTGATATGTTGATATAAATAATGTTTAAAAACGTTATTAATATTTCTCAATAAATCTATGTTTTGATAATCACAAAACTCAAATCAAATTAAGTCAAGATTAAGACGTAAACAAGTATTTAGTAACAAATATTTACCTCTACATCTAATATCACTTAAGGTATGCATAAACTAAGCATCTTATGCATTACATGATCAAAGGAAACCTTGTCTTAAGACATAACATTTTATAAAATGATATTAACATTTTATATATATTTGTAAACATTTTTGGTATTGTTGTATTAAACTACAAAGATATGATTTCAAATTTCCAACCAAAAAGGGCAAATTTTATCCAGAAAAACTTTTCCAACGTTCAGTAGGGCGGCCCCCTTAATTATACTAGGCGGCCTCCTTAATCATTAAGGGGACCGCCCCCTAATTAAGGGGACCCGCACGCTCCAGAACAGTATTTTCTGTCCCTTTAAATACTGGATCATTCCATATATTTTTCTCACCTTTTTGCACTAAAAACTTTCTGATCTAACCTCCATTTCTATCTCAAGAATCCTTTGATCATATAATTCATAAGTCTTTGTTTCCAAGAGATCCACAGCTTCATCCACTCAAGTGCAAGAAGAAGAACACTCCTCTACATCCATTTAATTGTAGTAGGGTTGTGATTAGCTATTTTCATCTTGTAGTAGTGCTTGATATTTGTAAAAGTGTTGTGAGAACTTGTTGATTGTAGAAACTAGGTGTGTTGTAAAGTAGTGTAGTAGTTGTGATTTAGTTGTGCATAGAAGATGGTGTGAAGTTGACAAGAAGAGAAGGTGTGAAGTCTTGAAGAAGTTATGAAGATGTGAAGAAGGTGTGAAGCCTAGAAGAAGTTGTGAGATTAGTTCTAGCTACGATTAGAACTCGACATTTTGCTTAGTGTCGTTAATAGGTGTAAGCTAAGGTGTGTAAGGTTTCTCCACCATAAGGAGTTTGTTGACATAGTGAAGAAAACTCTCGAGTGTGGTACTCGGGGAGTGGAGTAGGGCAAGGAAGGTATCCTTGTAGCCGAACCACTATAAATTCGCGTGTTGTGGTTTGATCTTTCTAACTCTATCTTTTCTTCATTCTATTTCAATACTTGCATTATTAGATTAGACTTGCTTATATTGGTTGTTACTTGAATTCACTTGAGATCGAATCGAAAGTTTTTATAAGCTACAAAACATTTTAGAAATAAATTTAAAAGGACGTAAAACTATTCAACCCCCCTTCTAGTTTTCCACAATTGGTATCAGAGCCACGTCTAGCAAGATCTTTAAAATATATTGTATTTTAAAACTTGTAACGATCTATGGAATCTGAAAAATATTTAGAAGGGCAATCTATGCAAAGACCACCACTATTTGAAAGTGATGGATTTTTATATTGGAAAAATCGCTTCGAAACTTATGTGAAGTCAAAAGATCTAGATCTTTGGCATGTTATTACTAATGGTGATTTTTTACCTATTCAAAATAACCCCGAAACAAAGAAAGATGAAATCGTACCTTTTGAAAAACAAAATGATGATTTAAAAAGAAAACTTGCTAAAAATAATGAAGCAAAAATGGTTATTTATAATGCGCTACCACGTAAAGAGTACGAAAGGATCTTTATGTGTGAAACCGCAAAAGAAATTTGGAACTCTTTACTAATAACTCACCAAGGTAATAGTCAAGTCAAAGATAATAAGATAGATCTACTTGTTCAACAATATGAGCAATTCACGATTCCGGAAGAGGAATCAATTGATAATGCTTTTGCTAGATTTAACACTATCATCACAAGTTTAAAAGCACTTGATGAGAATTTTTCTAGTAAGAATTTTGTTAGGAAGTTTCTTAGGGCTCTTCACCCAAAATGGCGAGCTAAAGTGACGGCTATTGAAGAATCAAAGAATTTGTCAACATTGCAACTTGATGAATTAATTGGAAATTTAAAAGTCTACGAAGCAATTATAAAGAAGGATTCCGAAATGGTCAAAGGAAAACGAGAGCAAAGCAAGTCAATCGCCTTGAAAGCTAGAAAGGAATCTAGTATCGAAGATATCTCATCTTCCGAAAGTGATGACGAAGAATACGCCATGGCCGTAAGAGATTTCAAGAAATTCTTTAAAAAGCGAGAAAGATTCGTAAGACAACAACATGATGAAAAGAAAACATTTCAAAAGAGTAAGGATGACAAGAACAACAAGAATGAAAGGAAATGTTTCAAGTGTGGTGATCCAAATCACCTTATTGGAAAATGTCCAATGATGACAAGAGTTCAAAATCAAAGAGCATTTGTTGGAGGAGCTTGGAGTGATAGCGATGAAGATGAGAAAGAAACGACAAAGGAAGAGAAGTGTCTTATGGCGAAGACATCAAATGAGGTACGTTCCGAAACCGAATATTTTAGTGATGAAAATTTATCATTAGATGAAAAAGACCTAGATAATGAATATAATAGACTATGCAAATTAGGACAACTAGTAATGGCCAAAAACAAATCACTAAAATACATAAACAATCAATTAGAAAATGAAGTACTAGAACTAAAAATTAAAATACATCAACTTGAAAAAGGTAAAGAAATTTTTGAAGAATGTGAATCATGTCAAGAGCTTAAAGGTGAAAACGAAATACTCAGGGAAGAAATTCGCAAACTTTATAAATTTGAAAATAGTAGTCACTCACTTAGTAAAATAATTAGCATTCAAAGAGTATCCAGAGATAAAACCGGTTTAGGATTTAACTCAAACGAAGCTTCAACAAGCGAGATTAAAAATGTCAAATTCGAAAATGAACTTAATGAACAAAAACCTCTAAAATCTAATCCCAAGTATATACTTATTAATGATAGAAAAATACCTCTTGCCAACAATGAAGAAGTTAAAGCTTTTTATAAACCGTCTTTAAAAACCGAAGTAGGATCTTCTAAACCTAAGACAAGATCTAAAACTCCACCACCTAGAAAACCAAATAACCCTCATCCTAGGTCTAAAACACCTCAACCAAGAAGAAACCAAAATAGGCAAAACTACAATAATAATAGTAATCAAATGTGGAACTATCAACAAAGCTACAATCCTTGGGGTATACTACCACCTTTCATGCATCCTAGTCAAATGTTAAACATGTTTGGACCAAACAACTTTGGACCAAAGAGGCAATGGGGACCGAATAGCTAGATGAACATTCCTTGAGGCAATCTTGAAGTTTTCTCACCATAGACTTTTTCAAAGTCTATATGTCATCTTGAAGATTTTGAAGATTTTTGTTGAAGACCGCCGGGTACGCCATTCTTTCACAACTCATTGCCATGCTTAGTTAAATATGCTTTGGTTGATTACATTGTTTTTATAGATATAACTTACTATCTTTCTCTCTTTGTTTGATCTTATATATATACATATATTCTCATACTTATTATATTAGATATATATACATACATATATATATATATATATATATATATGCTTGCACATAATCTAGATACGTCATTAGTTGACTTTCTAGAACTCTAGAAAATTGTTCGTTATCGAACCCTTGCCTTCCCCCTTGTGTTACTTTTGATCTTTTACGTTCAACACGAAATTCTATTATGTCTACTTTTAGAAGACTCATGATGATGAAGGGATATGAGTCAAGTGGACTATTATCATGTAAGAACGCCTTCGCACATGAACACTATGGAAGAAACAAACTCCTTTCGCCGACTATTATCATATATACACATATTCACATATTCCCGAACACACCTCAAACCCCTCATCAACTTAACACTTTGATCATTTTATCCAAAATTTGTCAAAGGTACATTTTAATTATCAAAACGGTAATTAGAAATTGTTAAGTATTTTATCATCGTACCAATAAACGCTTACGTATTTTTGATATATTATAAATCTAATTATATACATATAAATATATTTGTTCCAGAAACTAATACCGCGAAAATTCAAAAATTCAAAGGGCGGCCCCCTTAATAATTAAGGAGACCGGCTTGTTATCGGGGGCGGTCCCCTTAATGTTTAAGGGGGCCGGCCATCTGATACTTTCAAATCCGTTTTCCACCTTAAATCTTTTGCCAAACACTCTATTTATTCATAATTCCCTTCCTCACCTCTGCTAAGTACGAACCAAAACAACCAAAACCATCAAAATCCTTCACCAAATCACCAATCCGGGGTTGTTTCGCAAGGGGCAAACGCTAACCAAATGTATAACAACATCTTTTGTAAGTTTTCCAACATACGTTTCATCACATTTCATTCAATTTGGTGTCTAATCAATAATTAGGTATTTTATTAAAATTTATTTTAATTCGAATTTTAGTGAAATAGAAGCTAGGAATTGAACAACCAAATGCTCCCCATAGGATTAGAATGATGTATTGCAACTCAAACTTAGTATAACACATCATTTTGTCAAAATCTTTAATCGCCCATAAACCCTTGTTGAATTTCATTTTTCAAAAAGCACATTGTTGATATAACTCTTAAAAACTAGTTAAAACTTACTACATTATATTAGTTTAATGTTGAAAACAATGAAAACATATTTCTCAATTTGTTATAAAATGATTCATGAAGACAACATGGGCGTTTGGTTCATGAACAAATTATGATCATATGTAGTTACTTAAAACTTAAAACTAGCTCATATAATTTGTTAAAACTGTTAGAGTCAATAGATGTAATCAAGATATATAATCAATATATATATTGATGTTTTAGGTTATATTAATCTAGTTAAGGGAGCGTTTGGTTTATCTTGAAAAAGATATTATGAAAACCAAAATTCATATTTTAACCTTTTTAAACATGTTTATGCTGAGTCAAACTCTTATGAAAAAGCAAGATATATAATCTAATATATATATAGCCTTACTTCAAAATGAATTATGATATCATGCTCTTTGACATCATATATTCTAAACGAGTTTAAAATCAAAATACAAGGAACATTGTGAAACTACTTCATAGAATATTTTTTTTGGTCGAAGTAGAATTTCGTTCCACATATATTGCATATATATATATATATATATATATATATATATATATATATATATATATATATATATATATATATATATATATATATATATAACATATGCATGATAGTTGTTTTTGTCTTAATTTTATTTCTGTTGTTATATTGTTTAGGTGAAAATGCCTAAGAAAACCAAACAATACATTCCAAATGTTTCCTCTACTCCCGGCATGTCTCCTTCAGTTGCATGTTTCTATCGTCCCATTGAAAATAGAAACATTCACGAAGGAAGAATTGTCGATCCATCTTTCTATGAATCTGATCAAACCGAACGAATGTTCTCCAATATTCGTTTTGAATGTCTTTACCAAATCAACGAACCAATCATTCCTCATTTTATCCTCGACTTCTATAGCCAAGTGACGGTGCAAACCGATCCCTATGGTCATCTCCTTATTTCCTTCATGATCCAAAATCAATTCATCACTCTTACTCTTGCTCAATTTGGACAAATTCTTAGAATCCCATACAACGGCCAAGCCGTATTCTCAAATGAATTGGATCTTTCCTCTCTTGAAAGAAATCGTCCTCAGGATGGCCCATACTATTCTGAGATTCCTAGTCCTGAAGATATTCGTCGACTGCTTGAACTAGAACGTCGTACGACTAGTCAAATAATCAAGTCAAAGACTGTCGATATTCATGCAAATCAAATCCTCCTCAAAGAGCTAAGCCACGATATGAAAAAGTGGGAAGAACTCATTCGCGAGAATTCGTTTGGTACTGGTGGTCACCGTGATCATCTCACGGCAAGCATTGCCCACATGTTATATTGTGTAGTTGCTGAAGAAAACTACAATTTGGCTTATCTTTTTGTTCATCGAATCATGTCCGCCAAAAACACCCCAAATGCCAATCTTCCTTACGGTATGTTCCTTACACGACTTTATCGTTATGTCATGGAACATTACCCACATCTTCAAAGAGATTACTATGTGCAAATCCTTCCTACTTTGAACCAACTTACTCTTGTTCGTACTCGTCGTTCTCGAAGTGACAAAGGAAAATCTTGTGTTCCTTTGTTTTCTATGCCTCGTGGGTCTACATCTCATCGTGACGATGATGATGATGAGGAGGAAGACACCTCACGTGTTAGTACTCCATCCCCCACGACCTTTGTTGATAATCTTCCTGATCTTGACTATACCGAGTATCAAGTTCCTCTTCCTCATGAACGTACCGATGAACTTCTCTTCACTCGTCAAACGTCCATTATCAACCAAAAACAACAAATGCATGAAGAAATTTGAGGAGGATTCAAATCCGTTGGAAAGATGTTTAGAAAGATGATTGGGAAGAACAAGAAGTAGATGATGTTGATGTATTGCTACTTATTATTATTATTCTCTATTAGACATTTGTATGGCTTGTTATTTGTCCGATTTATTCGGAAATACTTATGTTATCTCTTGTTTGTTTCTTGGATGATGCTTAGACTTTAACTATTCTCATGCTACTATCTTCATCATATTTTAATGCTATGCTATGTTTCTTTTAAAAGTGGAATATAATATGTTTGTTTGCATGCATAATTTGTTTATATATATATATATATATATATATATATATATATATATATATATATATATATATATATATATATATATATATATATATATATATATATTTATATATCATCATTCCTAGAGTATATACTTTTAATAGAGCTTGCTGGAAACACACACTTGAAAAATCACCCATTTCTGCAAATTTTGGGTTTCTGGTCGACTGGGAAAACACCAGATGGGCGGCCCCCTTAATTTCCTAGGCGGTCACCTTAATTATTAAGGGGGCCGGCCTACAATTAAGGGGACCGGCCATCTGGAACTGGGTTTGCTGTTTTCTTTTGCATCTTGTGAACTCTTTCTCTAGTATCAGCTACCATTTCCTATTTTAACCCAATTGATTTTAGAATCTCATTCAACCATTTCAAAAACATACCTAAATCAACCATTTCCATACTATAAATTCCCTCCAAAAATCACCATTCTTCATCTCATCATTCCTCATCTGAAACATCATGACTCCACCAAGCACCTCAAATTCTAAGGCCTCTAAGAAACAAAAGATTGTCATCATCCCTCCAAAACAACTCTTTATTGACTTAACAAATGAAGACAACACAACCTCATCACCTCCACCTAAATGCTCATCCCCAAGTGCACCTAATGCACCATCCAAAACACCTTCCACTCATGGAACTTCATCATCTTCCATACCCTCAACCTCATCAATCAATGACTACATCAATTCACACTTGTCACCACCACAAGCATCATCACCACACCCTACACAAGAACCTATCTCCAACCATCTTACCATCTCACTTTCACCAACAACACCACTTGATGCTCATATCTCATCTCCACCAATTACACCACCATTCTTTGTTAATCCCGTACCTTGGAGATTACTTGAATCCCATGGTGATACTTGTCTTTGTTGCATCCACAACCGAACCGTTATCTTTGGTCTTAGAGATGAAATTCAATATATGTTTTCATATATTGAACATTTGCTTACTAACCCACCACCACCACCAACTCCACCCTCCTCTGCAATTATGCCTCCACCACAATTCTCACCCATTCCTCCACCATCACCATCATGATCTCCTAATTAAGCATATGATATGCTTAATTATTAAAGCCTTTACCACCCTTTTGCTTGCAAGCTCTATGAAGCCCATGTACTCTTTGCATGATGGAATATTATTCTAAGTTGTTAGTTTATATGTAGTTATCCTACTTGTAATCTTTCTTAATGCTACTTGTATTGTTGTGTCTTGACACAACTCTTGATTTAATATGAATGCTTCTCTTTAAACATGCGTATTCATATTCTTATCACCTTATATATATTTGCATGTATATACTTGTGCTTCTAATATTTTTGTCTTGCAAGCATTCCATAGCTCGTCCTCTTGGTGCCCCCAAACGAGGGGGAGTACACATCAAGGGGGAGATATCTTCCCGTCAAATTTACACATTTGAAAATTGTCGGCATAACCTTTTTGATTCTACAAAAAGGGGGAGAAGTAAATATAAACTCACTAAAATACTTGTTTAAAAACTAATTTTTGAGTTAATGAGTTTAAGTTTTGTAATCATCAAAAAGGGGAAGATTGTTGATATAAATAATATTTAAAAACGTTATTAATATTTCTCAATAAATCTATGTTTTGATAATCACAAAACTCAAATCAAATTAAGTCAAGATTAAGACGTAAACAAGTATTTAGTAACAAATATTTACCTCTACATCTAATATCACTTAAGGTATGCATAAACTAAGCATCTTATGCATTACATGATCAAAGGAAACCTTGTCTTAAGACATAACATTTTATAAAATGATATTAACATTTTATATATATTTGTAAATCATTTTTGGTATTGTTGTATTAAACTACAAAGATATGATTTCAAATTTCCAACCAAAAAGGGCAAATTTTATCCAGAAAAACTTTTCCAACGTTCAGTAGGGCGGCCCCCTTAATTATACTAGGCGGCCCCCTTAATCATTAAGGGGACCGCCCCCTAATTAAGGGGACCGGCACGCTCCAGAACAATATTTTCTAGCCCTTTAAATACTGGATCATTCCACATATTTTTCTCACCTTTTTGCACTAAAAACTTTCTGATCTAACCTCCATTTCTATCTCAAAAATCCTTTGATCATATAATTCATAAGTCTTTGTTTCCAAGTGATCCAAAGCTTCATCCACTCAAGTGCAAGAAGAAGAACACTCCTCTACATCCATTTAATTGTAGTAGTGTTGTGATTAGCTATTTTTATATTGTAGTAGTGCTAGATATTTGTAAAAGTGTTGTGAGAACTTGTTGATTGTAGAAACTAGGTGTGTTGTAAAGTAGTGTAGTAGTTGTGATTTATTTGTGCATAGAAGAAGGTGTGAAGTTGACGAGAAGAGAAGGTGTGAAGTCTTGAAGAAGTTGTGAAGGTGTGAAGAAAGTGTGAAGCCTAGAAGAAGTTGTGAGATTAGTTCTAGCTACGATTAGAACTCGACATTTTGCTTAGTGTCGTTAATAGGTGTAAGGTAAGGTGTGTAAGGTTTCTCCACCATAAGGAGTTTGTTGACATAGTGAAGAAAACTCTCGAGTGTGGTACTCGGGGAGTGGAGTAGGGCAAGGAAGGTGTCCTTGTAGCCGAACCACTATAAATTCGCGTGTTGTGGTTTGATCTTTCTAACTCTATCTTTTCTTCATTCTATTTCAATACTTGCATTATTAGATTGGACTTGCTTATATTGGTTGTTACTTGAATTCACTTGAGATCGAATCGAAAGTTTTTATAAGCTACAAAACATTTTAGAAATAAATTTAAAAGGACGTAAAACTATTCAACCCCCCTTCTAGTTTTCCACATGATATAAAACTCTTATCAGTTCCCGAATCAAACAATACTCTAGCATTATGATGGTTTAGTAGAAACGTACCGGTGACTACATCAGGTCCGTTTCCATCTCCGAGTAGGTATACCCTAGCTTGGGCGTTGGCTGGTTCATTTCCTTTTGGGCAGTTCCTCCGGATGTGTCCTACTTCTCCGCATCCGTAACAAGTGGGTGATACAACCTGTGTGTTGTTTCCTGTAGCCGGAATCCTACAGTTTCTGGTTTGATGACTGATCTTACGACATTTGTCGCACCGGACGGTACAATGACCCTCGTGATGAAGTTTGCATCGTTGGCATTGGGGTTTCTGTCCGTTGTACCCTACACCTTCCGTGGCGGTGTAGACTCGGGGTTTCTCTTGTCTTTGATTCTGCTGTTGAGTGCTCCGATTGTTGTGATATTGTTGGTGGTTCCGATTATTGTTGCAGTGGTTGTTGTTGCGGTGATGACTGTTGTTGCTTTGTTGGTTGTTGTTGTGATGGTGGGTGGTTCTTTTATCGTCCAATTTCCTTTTAAGCTCATTGTATTTCACTTCTCGGTCTAGAAGTATCTGAGCAAGTTCCATTGCTGCTTCCAAGGTTGGCGGGTTTGCTGAGGTGACATTTCCTTCAATACTCCTAGGGAGTCCTTCGACATATTTCTCTAATGTCTTCTCATGATCGGGTACCATGGTAGGGCATAGTATCTTGAGTTCTTGGAATCTCCGATTGTAACTTCTCAAATCAACGCCTTTCACCATTAAGGCATGGAACTCATCCTCGTGTTTTCGTAGTTCGGAACGGGGACAATACTTCTTTAGTAATTTAGCCTTGAATTCAATCCAAGTAAGTTGATGTGCTGCCTCTGCTCCTAGTGTTTGAACGGTAGAGTTCCACCAGGATAGAGCGTCTTGCATCAGTGTTCCCGTTGCGAAGCTTACCTTGTTGTTTTCGGAGCATCCACTTCTTTGGAAAACAGTTTCACTTCTTTCAAACCATTGAGCTAATTCCGACACTCCTTCAGTTCCTTTGAAATACGTTGGTTGGCACGCTATAAAGTCCTTATAAGTGCAGTAGCGGGGTGCAGGTGCATTTCCATCTCTCCGGCTAAAACGGCATTGACACCATCAGCAATTGCTTCATGGATCGCTGCCGGGGTCATAACTTCATGGTTCGTTGGTGCGGCGGTCGTGGTTGTTCTCCTAGTTCTAGCCATGTTTCTATTATAAAAGAAGGTATATCATTAGAACATTTATAATAGTCCTATCACGTTGAAATACATATCGAGTAATAACTAGTAAATATAGGTCGTAGTTACAATGATTTGATCATTGAAAAGGTTTAAGTCGTAATTATCGTATGTTGGAATGACACACATAGGATTTACGAATAAGTTTGACATGCATGAACTAATACATTATGAGAGATTTGCAACGTAAATAAAGATAAAATAAATTTCCTTAAATCAATGTCAAGGTGTTACAACACTTATTGATACTTGTGCAAATGTTTACAAAACACGACAAGATACTCTTATTGGTAGGACATTGATTTTACTAACAAGGCGATGGTCTCATGGTTTCCCTAAGGCTTTGTCTAGGCGGTTTTGGAGTTCTTGAATGGCAGTGGACATGGTTTCTATTGTTTGATCTCGAGTCCTTTCCCTTTCTCGAGATTCTAGCAGGGCTTGCCTAAGGCGTAGGTTCTCAGTGTTGATCCTTTCAAGTTCTCGGTCTAAAGTTCTCATCATTATTTCTGTTGAAGTGTTAGCCCCACATAGTGCTCCTATGAATTCCATTGATTCCCAAAATAAAGAATCCAACTTTTCAACCTTATCTTCCATTGCAAGATGACCAATTATGAGACTGTTCATATCATCTTCAAAGGTTTCTAGAAGCTCATGTGGAATCTTGTTGAGTATACTAGCGATGGAATCAAGTCGATCTTCGTGGCGAACCATTCTTGCAGCTAACAATGGTATGGTGTGATGTATGGGTTCCCCAGTGACTGGAAGAATTCGGGAGGTGGAGTAAGAACTTTCCCCAAGTTCCCTTGTTGTTGGTGTTCCTTCTTGAGATCTCCAATATCGCATGATTGGTAACAAGAACGACCATTTACGAGCATCCACTCACTTGTGGGTCCTTCGGCGTCTGCGGTGAACACAAGATTCTAAGGTGGTTGGGCGGATTGGGTAAGTCCTTTGTTGAGGTGATATTGGGACACTTCGGTAAGGTGCAGGTGGTGATGCTAGTGGAGGAGATGCTATGGGTGATGATGTTAGTGGCACAGTAGTAGTTTGGCTGTAGAAGATAGTAGGTAGTGGTGGTATCACAGGTGGTGCAGGTGGTGGTGGCACAACTGATTTAGGTGGTATGACAAGAGCTGGTGCTGGTACAGCAGTACTTGCTTCATACGGCTGAAGTTGTCTAATTTGCCTAGATCGGCGAATCAGACCAGATGATGCCAGAGGAGAAGCCTCTGTGTCAGATGCTGGCAGAAATTGCTGGCTTTGCATGTATCTGTCGGTAGTAGGAGACATAGGCATAGGTGAGGTAGCATAGGCTGAAGTAACATCTTCAGTTCCTGAGTTTGATGACAAGCTGATAGGGTGGGTGTTCGAAGACATGACACTGTAATAATTTCCCGATTAGTAAATGTAAGTATAATTATAATCAATTTAAAATGCTATAAAGTAAATAATACTTTTTACCAATTATTGGAATGCTCAGGCACGAAGGGCGTAGGATGGTATTTTATAAAAGTTTTGTCCCATTAAAAGTGTAGTTATAGTCCAATGTTCCAAAAACACTTGGTTCACTATAACCGTAGCTCTGATGCCAATCTATAACACCCCCAAAATCGATCAATACAGCGGAAGACTTAAAATGTCAGTGGAAGACTTTTGGGGTATTATATCGTGGATCTTTGTCACAATTATAGAAAACGACTCAAGTGAGACGTTTAAGTTTTATTTAAAATACCAAATATTCATGTTTCCAAGAGGTTTCATTATTCAACAACAAGTTTTTATTCAAAGAAAAATAAACGTTTCTTTATTTGCCCACTTCGTGCCTTTGCCATCCATTCCATTTAGTTACCTGAGATAAACATGCTAAAAGTCAACAAAAGTTGAGTGAAATTCATAGGTTTATAATTAATAGTTTGAACACAAGAGATATGTGCTTATTGTATATAGATACGAATAAACAAGTTAGAAATCACATTCATTATTGCCTTAAGCTCATGACACTCAACGATTCAACAGACATCAAAATTATCCGTAATAATGATGTGAAATAAGTTGCCCCCAAGATAGGTATTTGCCAGTAACCTATGATATTTAAATAAAGTGCATTTGGTGACTTTCCTCTAGCAACCAAATGGGGATTGTCAATCCCTAATAGATCTATTCACAATTATTTACGTTCACCCTTCAAGTGCTTAAGGTTCATGATCAAGGGACTTTTGGAAATAGCTACTTAAGCAATAATAATATCAGGAAAAGACTTGTGTTCGGTTTTGGAGCATGTATCCCCCCCCCCCCCCCCCACAAAAATAAGTTAAATGTGGGCTATGAACTCACCTTAGTAGTACAGTAGAACAAACGTAATCTCAACGATGCAAGGCAACGTCTTCACACACAACCTAAAAGATATGGCAAGTTTCAGTTTTTAAGTCTCGTTTTATTGCGAACGTTTATTATTAGTTACGAATAATCCATAATGTGCATAGGTGATGTGTTACGTCATAGATAAAATAGATAATGGTTTCGTATTGTTTTATCGTCTAAAATTTAATTATCGTTATATACATTTTATACGTATATATATATATATATATATATATATATATATATATATATATATATATATATATATATATATATATATATATATGTAGTTACGTTTATCATTTCTATTATTTCAATATATATATATATATATATATATATATATATATATATATATATATATATATATATATAAAATTTATTATTTAAAATCAATATTACTATTTGATCCTTTAAGTATCTCAATTTTACATATTTCACCCTTAACGGAAAATATTTACGTCGTTAGTCCAAAATTATATATATTTACGTTTTAAGTCCAATTATATCAATATTTACATTTTTCAATCCCAAGTTTCAATATTAACAGTTTATACCCTTAGAAAACAGATTTTACACTTTTTACCCAAAGTTTACACGTTTGACACTTTTAGTCCATAGTTATCGAAATTTTGCAAAATTAGTCCAAAAATTACCAAATTAAAAACTTAACATTTTTATTATTCCAATAAGCTCAGGAAGTGTAGAACAGCTTATTAGCTTATTTTCATTATTTTTCACAAAATGGGCTTAACGAGTCTAATTAAGGCCCGTTAACGTTTTTCGATCCAAAGGGTTTGGGGGAACATTGGGTTTGTCAAAATCCATCATTTTAAGTCCTAATAACATTTCAAAAGAGCTTTTACACCTAGCTTATCGTAATAAGCTAAAACTAACTTTTTGGGCTTAACGGCCCACGTAAGGTTTTTATTTCCTAAAAATCTTATGAATTAGCGTTTTACTTTAGGCTCGTTCAAGCGACAAAATCAAGTTGTTAGGTCGAATTAACTATCATTCTCATTAGTATACCAGGTAGGCAATTAGATCGTATAAAAATATTATGTTAGGTCACCATTTAGTAAACACAAGCACAATAATGATTGAAATGAGATGAGAATGAGAATGGGATGATTATGAGAATTAGAGAATTAGAATTGCAAGAGTTTCCTTAATATTTCACATAACCAACCAAGTATTACATAGACCTAAGCATGATATATATAGGTAAGGAGCTAGGGCAACATCCTACTCCTTCCCCTTCTTACAAACGTGTGGGCTTTAAAGCCCATGGACCATAAGACTTAAGCCTAGTAAACTTGAAACAATAACATAAATGTAAATTAAGCAACCTATTATTACAAATGACCGAGACTTGATAAAATAGTGAAAACTATGGTTCCAACAATCTCCCCCTAAGGGTCGGTCATCATGGTTGCTTGACGTCTTCGTCTTAATCTTTGACTTTCATAGCTTTAGACGTCTTCAGAAATGATTAGAATAATAATGGATATACTTTGCTCTTTGTCTTTGTACTTTGATGAAGTTGTAGTGATTATGTTATGAAGTAATCTGCCGTTCGTCACTCCTGCTTCTGTGGTGGTTGTCCGCCATTCCAACATACTCATACATCTTTGGACTTCGACTTTCACGTACAAGAAGTTCCTTTACATGCATTGAGATCTTTGTCTTTATACTTTGTAGATTCATCTTCATGGCGTTGAATCTTTCTTTGAACTTTGTGTTGCTAAGATCTTTGGGGAAGCTTTCTTTGACTTCAAGATGTATGTATGAGCATGTTGGAATCTACGATCATGGAAGTGAGATACCTGCGAGTAAACAGTTAGCAATAAAACAACCAGTACTTACGGATAAGGAATTAGAGCTCATCAACAGCATATTGTGAAGACTCCTTCTAATCCTTATCCAGGCCGTTCCCATATCAGATACTCCCGAAGGAGCTTACGAGACCTACTAAGTAGCTCAATGACTGGGTGAGTCGCTGGGGATCACTCCACGACTGTAGACCGTAATGGAACCACCGCAAACACTAAGCGTAACCCTTGTGGGGTTACCGAAGTGACCTGCTGTCAGGGCTGTTTGATGTTGACCCTGGCAGGATTTCCGTTCAATCATTGAGAAATACATAAGTAATCCTCTCATAAACGTTCTCGGCAGATTGCTAAGATCTGCGAAGGACTCGATAATTTACAACTGATGCCCATTAATGTAGAACACCAGTTGTAGAAATACTAAGTGTTCCTAAGAGATCTTTGATGTATCTCAAGGCTCTAGACTCTATAAGTGCACTCCTAGGTTTCCTATGCGGAGACTAGGGAGGTGTCTCCTGCTTCAATATCAACCGTCTCTAAGAGATAGGTCGATAGATTATGCGGGTTCCCCGTGAGAATGAAACAAGTCCTTTTAAGAGAACTTGAGTGGTTAAGAAGGTTTAGTGCATTGCGTCACTGGGTCCATGACGACTTAATCTTCAATACCGGTGTTGTCTTTTGCAACAGCCAGTAGCATACGTATTGAACCCGGTGTCTGCCCTAAGGTTGAACATATGGAGGGCTATTTCTTTTCACCCTTTACTTTACTTTTCTTTTTAATTCTTCAACTCCTTCTTTCCCTTTCATTCATTTCTCCTTTTTCCGTATCATACCTAAGGACTTCTAATTCTAACTATGGGAGATGTCCTTGGGTAGATCCCTCCGGCTCTGGCGGATCATAGGACGGATATTCCTATCTTAATCACCTTATAACTCCGACAATAGCCAAGAAACCTTTGATTGAAAATCTCTCAAAGTGTTTGTGATAATCAAATATTTTGGTTAACACTTTGAGAGTTTTGTTGTACACTTTTGAAGGGCTCCCCCTGCACATGTGCTCATCAGTATTTAAATAAATTTGCACATGCGGGAGGAGCAAGCACTTTTGAATTGATCCACTTTCCGTGAACAAGACCGATTCGAGACACGCTTACATCACTAGTTAGACTAGCTTGAAGTTATTACCCGGCCTGATCAAGTTCACAGAAAGCTTCTCGAGACGGTACATTTCTATTAAGACATATCCTTTTCGAGACACGCTTATGTGGTTAGATAAAGAGATACATTGTCAGCTTTTAGGTGACAACTAGCTCTAGTAACTAACTTGATGTTATTACCCGTCGAGGATAAGTCTTTTCGATATTACTAACATTTATTGTCTCGTCAATTCCTGGGTTAATACTGAGTCTAGCTCGCACATGATACAACTTTAAAGCTTTGACTTCGTATATTTTAATCACTTTTTCATTTTCTCCCCCTCAAAAATAGCATATACAATGGTGTTTTTGACAAACTTTTAGATTAAAATATGCCTTTTGAGTCTTACGGGGAGATGCACCAAGAACTTATGATTTAGAGCAAAGTATTTTGTTTTGACAAGTGCTCCCCCTCAACAAGTGATTAGGTCTTATTGAGGTGAAATACTTGTCCTTTTGAGCAGAATTATGAAAAAATCAGAAAAATTTGATTAATTCTACTCAAAAGTAAGAAGCCTTCGCTCCTTATGTTTAGGATTGAGGCACTGAAGCGTACCTCAGGGTCCTTTCTTTACAAGTTCGGGTTGTGCACTGTAATGCGTACACAAGCCATAGTGAAATTCAATCAAATGAAACAAATGATATTGAAAAGAAATAACCAAATGTACCAAGTTAATCTTTGTCAGGAAGTGGAGTGTCAAAGTCAGTGAACTTGGGTTCTGGTCTTTCGAAGTTTCTGACAGGAAATGATGGTCTGGCACCGATATAGCTTTCCAGTCGTCTGATCTGTTCCCGTCGAAATAACCTTTCTTCAATCTTTAAGACAAAGTTACGAACTTGTCTTCTTATGCTGGATTTCCATCTAGGTTGTTCCCCTTTAGCTATCTTACAGCGATCATCATTCAACCTTTTGACAAGCCCATCACGAACAGACTTGAGTGTAACATCACAGAATTTGTGTACCTCATCGAACCTCATGAAACTTTGTAGCTTTTTGCTGTTGATGTAGGTGAAGCCAAAAGGTTCTTTGTTGAGAGTAAACTGTGGTGTTTGATAGATAGCATCAAAGTAGAATTGTGGCTTTGTCAAATTGATCTTCTGTTGGTAACTTTCCACTCCAAGCTGAAGATCTTCCACTCTTTCTTGAACAATCAAACGTCGGATGTAAAGAAGTAGTGACGCCATGAAGTTGTACTGTACATCTCTATCGAATCCACGCATTCTGTTTTGAACCTTTTCAAGATACATGTCTTCGATGTCATTGAGATTAAGGTCGGGAAAGTCTGCTTCAGAGAACTTGTACTTCTTTTCATCTTGTCGTTTAACAACAATTTCACGCATGAATAAGTAGTTAAACCGTTTCGACTGTTGAATCTCCAAGATAGCGCGATGATCTTTGATTTCTGCTTCACATTTTCCAATGATTTCTCTCCTAATCTGCTTGTATAACCGAGACGACGACGTTCAGGCCAATGTTGAATTCCGTGTAGAGCATCTCTGTCGTAAGCTACGATGGAGTTGCTGAAAACACGAGTAGTTTCTTCAATAGCAGGAATTTCATATCGTGCGGCTGGTACTGAGATTGTGAGTGAGGAAGCATATTTCGTCTTGGATGTTTCCTGAGTGAGCTGGATGTTACGAAGATCTTTGTTGAAGAAGAAGCTGTAAGGTATCTTGGGTTTGTCTGGAAATCCTTTCAATGGTAATGGTTTGGTCCAGTCAGTGAAGTAAGGTTTTTCATGATTCTTGGAACTGAGATCGATATTCACTTCTGGATTTAGCCAGTCAAAGTCGGCAGACATTGCACTAGCTATATTCTGCATATGATATTCGTATTCGACTTTGTTTCCAGATCTTTTCTTGAGGAATTCTTGTGCATCCCTATTGATTCTTCTGAGCTCTGCCTTTGTGAGTTTGTCGATCTAAAGATCCTTCATAATGACTTGTGTAAACTGTAGAGTGTTACCAGGAAGGGGTTCTTCTTCTTCTTCGAGAGGAGGTTGAGCTTGAACCATTTCCGTCATCCAATCATTCTGAGGAGTGTCATCATTGTCGAGCCATGAATGACGTCTTTTCTTCTTGGATTTCTTAGACTTAGATGTAGCATCTTTGTCTTTAGCCTCGGATGGTGACGATGGTCCAGCATGAGAATCAGGAATAGGTGGAGCACGGTAATCGGTGTCAGGTTGACCTTGGTAGTCATCTGTAGGTTCCATGAATGTTTCCTCTTCGTCAGTTTGACCTTGACCCGTAGCTGAGGTGTGTTGTTGATTTCCAGGAGTGGTGGAGTCCTTTAGTGGTTGTAGAGAGGATGAAGGACCTGTTCCAGACTTAGGTTTCTTGCCTTTAGAGTTTGGGTCAGGATCATCATCTTTTCTTGTCCTTTTCCGGGTTCCAACTGCATCTTTGCATGACTCTTTGGATATGTATGCCACCATAGCATCATAAAGTGCCTTTTCTTCAGCAGTTTGTGTGGGTTTGGAGGCAATGTTGTCAAAGAGTTTGGCAAGCATGTCATTGAAGGACAGTTCAGGGACGGTTGGAGCCACAGTAGAAGGTTTTGCTGAGTGAAGCGTGAATGGTGTTGTTGACAACATTTTCCTTGTAACACTTTTGATTCTGTGATCCAAGTTGTCATTGATTGGTTTAAGAAGGTTTGCTACTTCAGGAGTGATCATCTCAATAAGATTATCAGTGAGAAAATCATGTGTTGCCGTCCTGATAAATCCTGTATAATCAGAGTTCAAGAACTTGTCGATCAGCTGCTTTGACTCCTGGAAGTCCTCAACTTGTCTGGTGAGACTTGTAACCATGTCGGTGAGTTTGTTGACTTGCTCCTGAAGATCAACTGGTGGTTTCGGTTCATTGATTGAATGTTGTTTAGATGCGGTTTCTGAAGGTGTGGGAGATGAGTGCTCAGGTGATGATTCGGACGATGACTCGTTGTGCGAGTCTGAAGAAGAAGCAGGAGGAGTCGGATCCTTTGGTGGAGAGTCTTGAGGAGGTGGAGGTTATGCAGAGGAAGTCTGCTGAGAAGATGACTTAAGAAATATGTTGGTGTCAAACGCGTTCTTCTCTTCGTTTTCCTTTCTACGACGTTCCTCTGCTTCCTCTGATTCTCGTGCAAGAAACTCTGGAGTAATGAGGTATTCATGTTCCTGATCCGTATCTATGTTCTCTTGTCCACCAACATTCTCTTCTATATTAGCAGTTTCTGTCATGTTGACATCTCCTGTTTTGTCTGTATCTTTAACGGTGTCATCAGGCTGTGAAGCTGATTCTATCGTAGTGGATACAACGGGAGGAATCATGCTGCTTGTAGCTCCTACATGTTCAGACTGATCAATAGGTGGTGGAGATAAAGGTTGAGACATGAGTCGGCTTTCGAGAGTTGCTTTCCTTTGTTCTTTCCTAAGCTGCTTTTCTTCAGCTCTAGTGTCGACAACTATACTCTTCAGTTTGCGTTTATCGACCAAAGGTTCAACGATTGGTTCGTCTTCATCATCATTAGGCTCATTAATAGTGATCCCTTTTCTTTTCCTTGTCTCTTCTTCATAAGTTTCAAGACTTTGTTGTACGGCGATCTCTGTTGCAGGAAATGCTTCATCAGGTGCTCTGTATCTCAGTTCATAGTCTGGTTCTTCTTCTTCAGATTCCGTATCGAACTCGGATTCGGTGTCAGAAGGTGGAGGTGTAGGTTCATCCCGAATAAAGTACTCAGGAGTTGCCTTCTTCTTTGGTTTAGACTTGGGTGTAGGTTTAGGCTTGGCAGAAGACTTGGGTTTAACAGATGGTAGAGTCTTGGGAGCAGCCTTAGATCTAGTATGTTGTGAGGCAGTGGTGCTTGTAGTACTCCCAGACTTTACACCTCCTTTGCTTCGAGTCTTTATTGTTGCTTCTTCCTGTACCCCTTTGTAAGCGTTATCATACAGCTTGTAGTTCAGACTCTTCTTCATTTTATCATTAAGAAGGTATTCGGGAAGCCTCATTCCTTTGATCTTGGTTGAGGAAGTGGTCGTTTTGATGAATGAGGTGGTGAAGTCGTCCTCAAAGAGGTGCTTCGGCTCATTAGGATCAGCCATCCTCTTGATGAATTCTGGAGAGTTTTTGCAGAGATGTTCTATGAGAAGCTTGGTGAATCTTGTGAATGGTATCATAGTCTTCACACATTCGGTTTGAATACTGTGGACGATATCATTCATGATAGGAACTGCAAAGTCAATAGGTGTCAGAGTCACCATTCCCCAGAATGTTTGCAAATGTTCGAGCCTTGGATTTTCATGACCACTTTTCCTTCCAGATATAGATCTTACCACCAACAGACAGAATGTTCTCCAAGGCTGAGGGATATTCTTGCAATTAAATTGGGAAAGCTTGACTAGCGGTACATCATCATCAACCTCATATCCTAATTCAATGAAGAAGTCAAGAAGATCCAGGTCAGGTAGTATAGGAGCAAATTCGTTGTCAGTTTGTGGCATGAGAAGGGCTGTTCGAAGAACGTCATGATCTACAGTGTATTCTTGGCTATCCAATGTAACAGTGAAAGACTCATCATCCAAGTTAGCCTGAGCAGTAAGCCAGAACTGATGAAGGTAGAACAGTGGAACTGAAGTAGAACAGGTGAGCAGAGGTTTGCATGGATGTGCAAGTAGGATATCTTTCACAATCATACACGATTTCTCTGTGATTTTCAATTTGTTGAAATCAACTCGGGGATTGTTATTGCCGATCATGACATTGTAGTTCTCGGGAGTGATGTCATCCATGGTGAGTAATGGAAGAACTTGTTCAGGGACATTCTCATTGTGTTCAGCCATGTTAATATGAAAAACATCACCATAAACCAAACATCCAAATTCGTTACGTGTAAGCACAATTTTGAGTTTGGTTACTGATATCTACTTAAGACAATTAAGCACAAATGTGTCATTTTGTTATGAGTGAAGTGTCACATAATGCATACTTGAAGAATCATAGTACATTTAGAATCACGAAATCAACTATACAATGCAATGACTCGCAAATAAGTACGATTGATATACATAATTCACAGTAGCTTCACATTACATAACAACATTGAATCACAACAAGGTAACATGGATATTACATGACAAGACCTAAACAAGATTTCGAAAAAAAATAACATAAACCTTTTATCGCAAACTTGTGTTGAGAAAAGATTTCGAAAAATGTTACAAAGAAGTTTTATCGAGAAAGTAAATTATCGAAAAAACCTTATAAGTAAATTTTATCGAGATCTTTCCTTTATCAAGAATTGCGAAAAGTTTAAGTTTTCGAAAACATCATTTTATTTTCGATAACACTTTTCGAGAACCTGGTGATTTCGAAAAGTATAGTTCAAAGAGTGATTTCGAAAAGATTATTTCGAAAAAACTGAGGTTGAACTACATTTATCGAAAACATAAGTTTCTCGATATGTTTATCATGGTTTGCGATAATTCTTGAGTTTCTCGAAAAAATTCTTATACAAGAATCAAATCGATTTTGAAGTTACACGTACGTTTCTTGAATGATTTTTCCAATGACTCAGGCCTGTCACAAAGATTGATAAACACAACTTAGATATAAGCAATACACACGTTTAAACCAAGATCTTGATAATTTTTCAAGATCAACTTTCTCAAAAATGTATCAAGTTTGAGACTAATGAGCAAGAGTGGTTCTAGCATATCACAAGCATAAGTATAAGACATGTAATAACAGCATACAACACTTTGGACTCAGTAAGATCGAAGTTATTTAAGAACGTGGTAAATTTGCTTATCGAGAACCAAGCATCAATGGTGAAAATCAATAACATCAGTTCAAACATGCATATTAGTGACCTTAGAAACATATCCCACCATTAAAACAAAGCAAACAAACACATAATCTCACAATCGCAAATCGACCCAACCTCTAGATTTCTAGATCGAAGCAAACATGATGGAATGCATGAATAAATGATGAGGATATGTTAGAAACATGCTTTGTAACAAAACCCTATCAAGAATTAAACACCTAAACATGTTAAGAGCAATTTTCGAAATTATAAACCCTAGTTCTCGAAATCATGATATAAGGAGATCGAGCCGTTGATTTTCCTATTAACCAAGATCCTATGTATGTTATACCCTAGTGATTACATAGGAACTTACAAATTTATGATCAAGATCGTGGATGACTCGAATGAATAAGGGCCGTAGGTATTAGAAAAGGGTTTAAGAGGTTTTGAAATTTGTGGGGTTTGTGATATACGGTTTGTTTGTTTTATTATATTTGAACCTTTTGAGTTTAGTCACTTTAAGTCCCTTAACTTTTAGATATACCTACTTGAGTCCTAAAGTTATGGCAAACTTGTGTAACATCGAAATATACATCCGTTAATCCTAACTTATGAAGACCTTACTACTGGATGAGACAAAGGGAAGTTAAAAGAACGTCCACACACTCCGAAGCACCGTAAGATGCGAAAAACATGCAAGTATACCAGTTAAAATTGGTAAAAAAAATTTAAGCGTGACTCCCCCTCAACACGTGTAAAATTAAAACAAAGTGTTGAAGTGAAGCGATATACTTGCAAAAGGTTTTTTTTTTTTTTTTTTTTTTTTTTTTTTTTTTTTTAAATCAAAAATTTTTTTTGTGTTTTGATTGGTTTATAGTTAAGAAAAAATATTATACAAAGATAGTTATGATGTTTGACGATCAGTTGTGTTTTAAAAACTTTTCCAGATCCTCTGGAGTCAAACATCTCATACCAATTTGGTGAACTAGACTAGCAAACCTTGATGGTGCTAAAGATTTGGTAAGTAAGTCCGCCAATTGGTACTCAGTCCCAACAAAATAAAGTTCAACGGTACCCTTTTCCACGTGCTCTTTGATGAAATGATATTGGAGATCGATGTGTTTGGATTTGCAATGATGTACAGTATTGCAGGAGATGGCAATTGCACTCTTTGAATCACAGTAGATAGGAATCCTGTTGAATAGGTAGCCATAATCCTTAAGTTGTGATCTCATCCAAATGACTTGAGCACAACAAGCAGACATGGCTACATATTCAGATTCTGTTGACGAAAGTGATGTGCAGTCCTGCTTCTTTGATTGCCAAGACACAAGTTTGTCTCCGAGAAATTGTAATCCACCAGATGTACTTTTGCGTGTGTCTAAACATCCTGCATGGTCAGCATCTGAAAAAGCAATTAGTTCAAAATCAGAATCCTTCGGATACCAGATTCCCAAGTTAATGGTTCCCTTTATGTATCGAAGGATTCTTTTAACCTCACTGAGGTGTTTTTCAGTTGGTTTGGACTGATAGCGAGAGCACATGTAGACAGCAAATACTATATCAGGTCTACTAGCTGTGAGATACATGAGGGACCCAATCATACTTCGGTATTTGGTAGGGTCAACTGGAGTCCCATGTGAGTCAGCATCTAGTTTTGTGGTATAGCCCATTGGTGTATTATAAGTATCACAAGACATCATTCCATGTTTCTTTAAAATTTCAAGAGCATATTTGGACTGATTTATAAAAATTCCACGGGGTGATTGATGAACTTGTAGTCCTAGAAAGAACGAAAGTTCACCCATCATGGACATTTCAAAATTATCTTTCATTAATTTTGCAAAATCATTAGAGTAACTTCTTTTTGTTGAGGCAAAAATGATGTCATCGACATATATTTGAACAACAAGTAAGTCCTCCCCGTAGGATTTTGTAAATAGTGTGGGATCCACCGATCCTTTAGAAAATTTATTGGCCAATAAGAAAGTAGACAGTTTGTCATACCACGCCCGTGGGGCTTGCTTAAGTCCGTAGAGTGCCTTTTTGAGTCGGTAAACGTGATTAGGACGCTCAGGATCAACGAAGCCTTCAGGTTGGCTAACATAAACTTCTTCACGGAGTTCTCCATTAAGAAATGCTGTTTTCACATCCATTTGGTAAACCACCATGTTCCTGTGTGCAGCATAGGCCAGAAAGATCTGAACAGCTTCATGTCTAGCCACTGGAGCAAAGGATTCAGCAAAGTCAAGTCCTTCAAGTTGGGAGTATCCTTTCGCTACCAGACGTGATTTGTTGCGTATGACAGTCCCTTCTGCATCAAGCTTATTCTTCCAGATCCATTTTAACCCGATGACAAAGACTCCGTCAGGTCTTTCAACTAATTCCCAGACTTCTAATCTTATGAATTGCTGAAATTCCTCTTGCATTGATTCAATCCAGTTGTCATAAGTCATTGCATCTTTAATGTTCTTAGGTTCTTCGTGACAAACTGTGAGAGCATAGATACAAGTTTCTCCATCTGTGTGAAGTCGTTGTCTTGTCATAACAGGTGCATCTGGATGGCCAATAATATGAACTAGAGGATGGTCTCGAGTCCATTTGTGTGTTGAAGGGTGTAGTTGATAAGTATCTCGCATGTTAGCAGGATCCAGATTGCGGGTTGACGACTCAGTTATATCAGGGACTGTAGGAGCCGGTGCAAACGGATTAATGAACGCATCAGGATCATGCTCTGCGGATTGTGGAACTGATTGAGGTGTTGGATCTTCAGCTGAATGATGGGAGTTAGAAACAGTTTGTTCTGCTGTAGATGGTGATGCAATTGGAGGACCGTCTTTCTCAACACTTGTAGTAGTTTGTTGAGGTGAGTCTGGTACTGGAATGTTTTTAGGTTGAGCAGCGGAATTAGGTGAGACCTCAGTAGGACGGTATTCAATTGTGTCATCAAATAGTGGAGCAAACAAGGTTTCTAATTCTTTGCGGTTGAGTGGCAAGGATTCAGCCGAAGATGCCGGAGAGTTGAGACGGTTGAATTCGGGTCCTAAGCTGTGTTGCTCAGAAGCCATCTGTGTGAGTTCATCAAAATTAGCATGAATGGTTTCTTGAATTTCTCTTGTACGACGATTCCATATCCGAAAACCTTTGGAATTTTCACAGTATCCAACGAACACTCCAATGTCAGCCTTTGCTTTAAGTTTACCTAAATCATCACGATCATTTTTCGGATAACAAAGTGCTCCAAATACATGAAAGTAATCGATGTTCGGTTTTCTTTTATGAACAATTTGATATGGTGTTTTGCGATGGCGTTTTGTGATAATGCAACGGTTTTATGTATAACATGCGGTTGAAACAGCTTCTGCCCACAAGTAATCTGGTAATTGAGCATTAATCAACATAGTTCTAGCAGCTTCCACTAACGTCCTGTTGCGTCTTTCAACAACTCCATTCTGTTCTGGGCTTCTAGGAATAGATGTTTGATGTTCAATTCCCACTTTCTCATAATAAGACCGAAGTGTCTGATTCTTGAATTCAGTTCCATTGTCAGTTCTGACTATTCGTACCGTGTTGCGTAACTGAACTTGAATTTTAGTGAGAAAGGTGATGATCATTGAAGGAGCCTGATCTTTACTTCGTAAGAAATAAACCCAAGTCCATCTTGAGAAGTCATCTACAATTACGAGTATGTAGCGTTTACCGTTGATACTTTGAACACGCATCGGTCCACATAGATCCATATGAAGCAGTTGTAAAACATGATTCGTACTTTGCTCAGGTTTAGACGGAAAATGAGTACGAGTACTTTTACCTTGTTCACAGGCTGGACATAAGTGATCTTTGGTAAAACGGAATCTTGGAAATCCATCGACAAGTTTATAATGAGCAAGGTCAGTCATAGTTCTGAAATTCAAGTGTGAAAGACGTTTGTGCCATAACCAAGATTTAGTTGACTCAGCTTTGGAGAGAAGACATATCGGAGATGTTGCAATCATATCTGACATTGATATTGTATAAAGATTGGAGCTACATGAGCCAGACATAAGATCGTTTCCTTGTAAGTCACGAACAAAGCAAGTTTTCTCACGAAATGCAACTTCTAGATCCCCATCACAGAATTGACCAACAGAGAAAAGGTTGTGTCCAAGGCCTTCCACATAGTAAACACGACTGATTTCAATGTTCCCGCTGATATAGTCACCATATCCCATGATTAGAGCGTAATGATCATTCCCAAATCTGACAGTACCAATGAACTTTGAGACAAAGTTGTGTAACAGTTTGAGATTGCCTGTCATATGTCGGGTGCATCCGCTATCAACAATCCAGAGAACGATCTATACCACCTGCATCACAAGAAGAAGACACAGATGGAACAGAAATAAGGGTGGAACCCAAAGACAATGCGGGTTCCTGTTGGTTAGTTACACATGTATTCAACAATTTAGGAATCCATTTAAAGTCTGGTTTGTATTGTAACCAGCGTTGCCAGTTCCAACTAGTTTTTGCTTTCTTAATGTTAAATGCACTAGTAGTTGGCTCATTCCTAGATTTGTTCTCGGCACCTATGGGGGTAACTATGATTTCATTAGAAACCGTAGAAGACGGCTTTCCTAAGTTAGACTTAGAGGCAGTAGTGGGCCTAAAAGGAATGCGTGTCCTACGTTTCTTATGACGATTGAGAAGAGAATTAGCTAAACATTTTGTATGATCACCAGATGATACGTTTTTACGACAAAACACACAAGATGCATTAATATTCAAAACATTCAAAGGTTCATCATTTGTTACATTTAGATTTTGATTACAATTTGCCAGATTAGAATCTAAATCTGATGCAACATGAGTTTTATTCAAATTCCTAAGTTGGTCTTCTACTTCTTGAGCTTCTAGGTGTCCTCTCTTACGTTGCAAGATCCTATTCTTCTTTTTACTTTTTCGCTTGGGTCTGCTAACGCAAGAAGTGGAGACTAGTCCTGTAGAAGTGGAGTTATCAACATTAGTGTTTTGAACAATCTTTCCTTTATCAGTTTTGTTTAATTGATACATTCCTGGTGCTATCACCGTGGTGTCAACCATTTTACCTTTTTGAAGTAGCTTAACTTTCTCTTTCAAATCAATGATGATGTGATTTTTGTCCTGAATTTCAGACTCAAGTAAACCATTGCAATATTTGATGTCATCGCGGTTTTGTTGCCATTCGGCGTTTTCAATTTTTAAATCCGCAATTTCTTTCTCGTATCGGAGACACCGATCTTTTAGAGACTCGTTGTTTTTGCAAATCTGACAAGAGTTTGAAACATTTTGACTTTGAAACTTCAATTCCCTTTCAAGACTTTTAGCTTGACACCATTCAAGCCTTTGATTGAGTTGACAAATTTCTTTTGAAAATTGTTTTGTCACATCATCATTTTTAATTCTCAACTTATCATTTTCCTGTTTAAGTGTCTCAATTTCCTCATTCAACAAGTTATTATCAACACAAAGATCATCCATAAGCATAGAAGTACCAGATTTATAGAGATCATTCATGATAACAGACAAAATATCAGCATTGAGAACTTGTTCCAAGAGTCGATCAGCATCATTTTTTAAAACTCTGTTTCTTTGCTTTTGAACCAAAATGTCATTTTCAGTAGCATTGAAAACGTTTATCATATTTTTGACCTCCTTTTGAAGTTCCTGATCCCAACGTGTAGCACATAGACGGAGGTGTTGAACAATTGGCTTCATTTGTTTTTGAAAAATATCTCTCTTTTCTCGCTCGTAAGCGGATTGAAAAGTTTCAATTTTTATTTCAGAATTACGTTCAATTGTTTCCTCCAAAATTTCGATGTCTTCCATAAAGGTTTTGAAATAATTTAAGACACGACATGTTTTCGGTAAAGGTGTAAGTTCACCGGATGATGGTAAAGGACCATTTATTTGTGCTACAGTTTGGACAGGGGCCTCATTATGAGATGAAACATATGACTCTTCGATAAACCATGATTTCTCAGGTAAATCCTTTTGAGTAACAAAAGATTTAGAAAGAGGTGGAGCTTTGGAATAGTCATATGGTGTCCAATATTGAACATAACTCATTTTTGATCGACTCTCGTCTTCAAGTTCTTCTTCTTCCTCAGTATCAAAAACAACAGCACGCACAATTGAATTATCAAACATGTGATCAATACTGTAAATCTTAGGATTTTCTTTAAAAGCTGTGTGAAGAAACATTGATTTGAAATCGCAAAGTGCAAATCCTTTATCGGGTCTCGGTTTTAAAGCAAATTTCTGAATTGTTGTGACAGAGTTCCCGTGTTTGTAAACAATGTGACGAAATTCTTTGAGTTGTTTTTCAAGATCAACAATATCACCAAGTAAGTCATCTATATACTTACTTTTTCGTGTTTTATGTTCACAAAACTCCTTTTTGCAATTTGACAATTCTGTTTCAGTTTTTGAAAGGTCTCTTTGAAGACGTTCAACTTGCATTTTCAATTCACACTTCTTACTTTCAAGTTTCGAAATCAACTTTCCGTTTGACTCAATTAAATCTTGCATTTTACGTTGAAGATCTTGTTCTTTGTTGTAAGAATCTTGAAAAGCTTTTTCAAAACTTTTTGCATGTTTAATCTTGTCTTCCTGATTTGAAAGCTGAATTTTATAACACTCAATATCTCTTGCAAGTGACGCATTTTTTTCTTTCAAAGCTTTATTTATCTCGTTGCATTTAATGATTTGCAATTGTTGATCATCCAGTTGTTTAGATAACAATATTAGGTCAGGGTCTGGATCAAATGATGGTTCATGTTGTTCTAAATAATCATGTTTATCATTCTCAATAGGATCATCAAATGAGACAACTGTGTCATCATCAAATATGACAACTGTGCTTATTTGTTCATCTGTTTGAGACGATGAAGATGATTTACATGGAACAACTTGCGCCATATCTGACTCATAAGCAGAAGGTGAGACTATTTCATTAATAAAGCATGCATTGAGGTCATGTACCTGAGACAAGCCGTCAGTGTCATACACTGGACCTGAATCATTGAGCTTAAGTTCCTGCGTGTTGGCCATAAGCATCACGGCAGCATTGGCTTCCAGATCTTCCATGTCATCATCGTTGTTCACATTTGCCATGAAGTTGTTATCCTGTTCAGGGAAATGTCCATCTTTTTCATCTTGAAGAGCCATGAGTAATGCTTGCTTGTGAAACTTACTCCCCCGAGTTCTCGGTTTGGGACATGCTGTAGCTATATGACCTTGTTCATTGCAATTGTAGCACCAAACTGCATTCCCTGAGTTGGAGTTCCTTGTTGCAACTGAGTCAGACCTTTGTTGAGAAGATCCTGAGTTGTTCCTGAACCCCGTATTGTTACTAAACCTCTGATCATTCCCATAATTCCCTGAAGAGCTTCCTGAACCAGATCGACCATAGTTACGATTCTGAATTTCCACTCTTCCATCATTGACAACAGCTTGATTCCTTGTGTTAGAAGATGAACGTTGACGGTTGTTTGTTATGTTGGAGAATTTGCTGAAAGCACGAGCAATAAGAGCAACTCCCTGATTCAACGTACTAAAGTCATCATTGTCATCGTCATTGGAGTTGGAGTAGTACACAGCATCATTGTTGTTTAACGGAACAAGTTGAGTAGAAACATTCTGTAGAGATGAATCATAAGGGACCATTTGGTTCGAGGTGGAAGATTGTGGATAACTGAAGTAGTTCTGCTCTTGAACATATGCATGATTTGACATTGGTGGTGGAGCGTAGGGAGACTGAGCTACGAGAGCCAAAGAATTTGGTGTAGAAGTTAGTGTGTATCCTCCTCGTAGAGCTCGATCTTTTTCCACTTCAGGTTCATGGTGTTTCAGAAAATCATACAACAAACCATATGGAGCATCATGCAGATTCTTTGTTTGACGAACAAATGTCACATATTTATGCCAATCAGGGCCAAGACTACCAACAAATTTGGAGTTCACAACGATCCTTGGTACTGTGATTTTATGACGTTCCAGATCATTAACCACATTTGTGAAACGATGATAGTAGGATTCAAGTGACTCTCCAGGTTCAATTGTGATGTCAGTGTATTCCATGTATAGCTTGGATTCCATGTCATCTTTGTTCAATTGAGTGTCTTCCATAAGGAGATGAACGTGTTCCCACATAGCTTTAGCCGTTTTCTGAGCATCGACACTTCGATAGATAGGATTAGGTATTTCTTGAAGTATGTAAGCCATTGCATACTCATCAGCTTCACGATGTAGTTTCTGTTTTTCAGTGAGTGCAGATTCTGGAAGAGGTCTATCACCAGGAGGACGTGGAGGATCAGCAGTTGGATCACCAGCTTCAAATCTTGTCGGCCACTCAAATGGTCCTTCAAGTATCACTTGCTTCAAGAATTTCCCATGAGGTTTCTTTAATTCAAGGAATCGTAAGAATCGACTTGACCATTGAACATAGTTCCCGGGTGTTAGCATTGGAGGTGTTTCAAGTGATCCTGCCTCATGTCGGGATTGTTGAGTTGTAATAACTTCACACATTCTGTCAAACCAGTGAGGTTGTTTGGAGGAAAACTGAGTATTTTGTTGTGGCACTTGATATGGTTGTTGTTGAGGAATGATCTGATGTTGTTGCATCATTAGGTAATGATGTAGTGGATTGTATGTTTGTTTTTGAGAAGGTTGTTGATTCATTTGGTGCGGAAGGTATTGTTGTTGCTGATACTGCTGATGTTGATGTTGCTGATACTGCTGATGTTGATTTTGCTGAGTATGAGGGAAGTAGTGATTAGGTGGTTGAGACATCTTAGAACACTTGTGTAGAAATGGATCTTGTAGAAAGTGTAGAATTAACCAAGTATCGAAAAACTAAGCACAACTTCAGATTGCGAAACCTTGATCAACAGGGATTGCGAAACTTATGGAATTCCAATGATTTCGAAAACTGGTTCAGCTGTGATTGCGAAATTAGGATTGCGAAACTTGTCAGGTTTTCGAAAAACCAGGTTTGCGAAACTTTGCAGGTTTTCGAAAAAAAACTTGGGATTTCGACAACAAACAAGTTTTTGCGAAACTTCTTATGTTTGCGAAATAATAGGATTTCGAAACTTAGATAAGTTTGCGATAACTTGTGTGATTTCGAAAAAATAGTATGTTTTCGAAAAAGTCACCAAGTTACGAAAAAACAGTTTTCGAAATTATACAATTTCGAAAACTTTCCCAAACGTCGAAGTACTTAACTTTCTTATACAAGAAAGAAAATACCGAGTCCACACAAACGAAGTCGAGGTAGTGCACGTAGAGAGGATCTCGAAACTGGGGACAAGTATGTTCTCGATAACTTGGTAGTTTATGTTTTTCAAAGAAGGCAATCCTAAAACTCGTTTTCATTTCAAGATTCTTGTACTTTTATGTGTAAAATGAAGAGATCTTTAAGAAAGTTGAAAACTTTAAGAACTTTTCAAAATTTATAAAAAATTGCGAAAATAGTACAAAAATCCCTAGTCGAATTTTATAAGAAAAAATGGTAACTTTTTGTTTGTGTTGATTTGTAGCACAAGTTTGTAAGCAAATATGTGATAAAAACCAAGAAACAAGCAAGAAAGTACAATAATTTCTCAAAAAATTCGAATAAAAAAACAAGTTTAAGAACAAACTTAATGAAAAAACAAAAGCTACACCTTCATATGGCGAATGATACCACTTGTTAGGTCACCATTTAGTAAACACAAGCACAATAATGAAAGAAATGAGATGAGAATGAGAATGGGATGATTATGAGAATTAGAGAATTAGAATTGCAAGAGTTTCCTTAATATTTCACATAACCAACCAAGTATTACATAGACCTAAGCATGATATATATAGGTAAGGAGCTAGGGCAACATCCTACTCCTTCCCCTTCTTACAAACGTGTGGGCTTTAAAGCCCATGGACCATAAGACTTAAGCCTAGTAAACTTGAAACAATAACATAAATGTAAATTAAGCAACCTATTATTACAAATGACCGAGACTTGATAAAATAGTGAAAACTATGGTTCCAACATATTAGATGGTCATGTGTCGAATATTAAAATGGCGAGGTCAAAGTGTAAGCCAAAACTCAATACGTATAAACTATAAAAGTTGAAAAATAAACTAAGTCTTTTAGTAAAATCGTATAGGTCCAACCCAACTTAGAAACGTGTGATTTTTATTGTGTATACGTTAATGTAAGTTCAAATCTTTTATAGGTTCTCGTTAATGACTTATCCAAGTAATAGTACGATACATAAAATATATGTGTTGTTTTTATACTTTACGAGTTATAAATAGAAAGTGTTTGTGCAAAAATCATACGTACGTATATATATAAATAGAAATAAAGTTTCAAGGCCTCACCTCACCTATCAAAGGTGGAGTAAAACGAGTGTAGGGATCGTGTAATGGTACGAGGGCTTTGTGGTTCACTTCACGTTCCACCAAAGGTTCAAGGTGCTTCAAACTTGGTCTCCTAGGTTCACTTGAGACGTGGTTCTTCTTGGCAATCCGTATGTCCTCCACAACTTCCTTCTCGTTACTATTTTTGTGAAATGTGGTGCGTATGAGTGTATGTGACGTTTTGAGTTTGCATGGGGGTCTTTTATAGTGAGTTTTGAAGGGTAGAAACAAGCCAAGATCACAAGTGTTGGTGTGTGCATGTGAGGGCGAATAGTAACGCCTCTCCTCTTGTCCAATCACATGTTTACAAAGCTTAGATCTTGTAAGATTGTTCCATGTACATTCCTGACTCCTCACAAGGTGTATAGTGTTCATTTGGTTGTCATTGGGGAGCAAGGGTGGTGCTAGGGAATAACCTGCCACGTTTGGACTTATCTTTCAAAGGGTGAGTTTGGTTCGTTGCTTGGGTGGTTTCTAGGGTAGTAAACAAGCAAGGTTTTATGTAAGTTTTATTGTTCATGAATCTTGGGCACTAGGGGAAATGAGATAAGTACAAATATGTACATGTTATGTATAGAAATCGAAATAAAATAGGGGTGTTTTAGGCGTGGTCGCGACAGAAAGAAAGAAAAGAAAAATAAAAAGGGTGCATTTGGGCTTGGCCTGGTGGGCTTGTGGTTTGTGTCGGCCCAAAGAAAGAAAAAGAAAGAAAAGGAGTCCGTTTGGTTGTGTAAATTGTATCCGTGGCCCATTGGGTGTTGGGGGCCCACATGGTGTGTTTCAAATATCGTGTCGAGGTTCAAAAATATTAGTGAGCGTTCTCGGGAAGTTTCGTAGGTTCGGGGAATATATAAATAGTATACAGTATTTAGACGAAACGTATAGTTATAAATATAAACGTTTTATATACATTTATAGTTCGCAATAATTATAGGTTATCTAGGTCGTGTGTAAGCATCGTTCCTGGGTAAACGGTCAATCACAGTTATCGTAGTGGTTCCAATATCAAGCCATAACATAAAAAAAAAATTGTTACCCGTAAAAATGGTGTTAAGTTATCATAACATTGTTTTATTCGTTCGTGTGCATTTACTAATCGTAAGGGAAATTTACGAGAGGTTACAGCAAGACAAGTATGTTGTGTAAAACATTAAGGATAAAAGTACAAAATAACATCTTCTCACCTTGAGTCAAACATTGAGTCAAGTAAAATTGACATAAGGTATAAAACTTGATTTATAGGTCATAGTTGTGTCTAAACAAATTCAACAAAAACAATTTTTGGAATTTAGAGTAAAACAACTAGTGAAACAAAATAGATATTTCAAAGTAATCAAGTGATTATAGTGTCAATATTTGAAAGACTTTTTGATAATAAAAGCAAGCCCCAAAAGCAAGGGATTTTAACTTAAAGACATTCCTAATTACTCTCTTGTTCTCAACGGTTAAGTTATTGATGACTTATCAAGAATGAGATTAGCAAATCCGTAGGTAAAACTAAACGTAGAGAAATGTTCGGAAGACTACTTGTTCTCATAACAATTAGATCCAACATTATGTTTAGTGTTTGTCTATGTGCTCGTTTTAGAGAAGATCCTAATACAACTCTTTAGGAAGAGCTTGTGTGAATATATCAAAAGGTACTACACAACTAGGATTATGGTCTCCCAAAAGAACGGGAATAGAAACCTTAGTGTATGCCAAATGGAATTATGTCGGTTGATAAGAAAAGCACAAGTGGTACTTGCACTTTTATACTTACTTACCCAATGATTCTCCAAAACACGTAAGGTTCTCAAATTAGTTTCGGATGGAGAAGCACATCAACAAGCTCCGCTTGAACAAGCAAATTCGTGTCAACAACAGAATTCTTTTATCAACATTGTTATCCCTTCAACAAAGGAATCATCGACTTCAGCGACAATTCAATCCATTATGTTCTTAATCAACATATTGTGATCCATCATCATCGCCTTGGTAAGAATGTTCATTGAGGAACGTCTTAACTAAGAAAGTCTTCTACGTTAACCATTCTTTCAACGTTTTCACAAAACCTCTTGAATGAGAAGCATTCATCATCCCTAGGCTTAGTCAAAGACTCATAAGACCTAAAACCTTAGTTTTAAACATTAGGATAAAATCACAAAAATCAAAACAATCCCTTTTGAATTTTTCCCTGCAGTTCCCACGGAACCCTCAGACCAAACGGGCGGAACCCTCCCTTTGGTTCCGCCTGGTCCGCCAAAGCTGCAGGATGTTTTATTTTTTAATTTCAAAACCAAACACCCTCTTAACTTAATCATTCACTTTTCAAACAGCCATCACCCTCTCAAAAACACATAACCATACGAAATTTAGGGCTTTCAATCTAACCTCTTCAAATCCAATCAACTTTGTAAGTGTTCTAATCATAATTGCATTTTTTGATTCAAGAATAACATTCTCATTTACATTCATTAACTAGAATCTTAGGGTTTATGCATAGAACTTTTTGATTCATGAAAAACTTGGTTGCTAACCAATCATGTCTTCCATTAGTTAAGAATTGTATCCTTTTTGTTGTTATTTTGATTTTCCAAACACATCAAGTGCATTGTGTTTCAAAAATTGCAATCCACGACTAAAACATAACTCTTCACCACATTGTTAAAACAAATGAAAAATATCATTGAAACATCACTTGCATATTGTCTCTTGAATGCTAAAGGGGATACATAACAAAGTTCAAGTAGAAACCTTTAAGGCATTAGAAAAACGCTATGTTCACGAAGGTAGAACCATCGATCCATCCTTTCTAGAAGGAACATCTATTCGCCAAAGCTTTGCCGCAATCAACTTTGATTGTCTCCTTGATATCAATGAGCCAATTTGTCCTAGGTTCATCTTAGAATTCTATGCAACCATAAACCTTTCTACAAATAATGTTGGTAAGATATCATTAAACTTCACAACCAATCAAATACCAAATTTTTTAGATTTAAAAGACTTAGCTATCATTCTTGGTGTCCCAAATGAGGGTACTTGTCTCTACACGGATAAGTGGCCCATTTCAATTCTTGATTCTATTGAGCGTTTTCATCTATACAACAACCCTCTTGCTAGTAAGGAAACAATTAAAGAACATCTCTTCGTTAGAACCTCTACCACTAGGAAGAATCATTCGGGGAATGATGTGGATAAGGATCCTTTTGGTATGGAGCTCAATGAGCTTAAACCACAATTTAAGAAGTGGGATAAAATTCTTAGAGCTAACGTCATAAGTACCATAGGAAATAGAGATCATGTCAACACATGCCTTTGCTACATGCTCTATAGCATTTCCACCGGTCAACCCTTTAACTCAGCCTACTACCTAGCCAATAGAATGGCCGACATACCCTTAGTTAGAACAACCGCTCTTCCTTATGGAATGCTTATTACTCCCCTCTTTAGAGCAATCTCACCCATTCCTCCTAACGATAATGGAATGTGCCTTGACTATTCTCTCGTTCCTCACATCTTCGTTCCTCTAAGTGATAAACGAGTTTTCAAAGGTAATGGCAAACGTACTCGCTCACCTTCACCATCATCATCATCATCCGACATGAGCGAGGACGATAAACTTCCTAACTCTAAGTTACCTCCTTTAGACTACCTTCAAGAACTCCCCATCATTGACAATGCATCCGAAGAGTTCAAGCAAACCAAAGGATTTTCAAGTGCTTTGGAAGGTACCTAAGCAAGCTCAATAAGAAGATAGACCGGTTGTGAGAAGCGTGATTAAGGAGTGTTTGGCTTATGAAGGTTTTAGAACCATATATGTGTTAAACTATGTGATTTGTATTGTTTTTCACATTCATGCTTTATTACGATTTTTGGATTATGTTTGTATAAGCTTTTATGCATAATGACAATATTTGAGGTGTTTGTCAATTTTTATGCTTATGGTAAACTTCACTAAGTATAGTGAAATTCTCGACCCCAAGGTCAAAGTCCTATGGTATGTGTGTTTACATGTCCAATTTTTGCATTACCTAACCAGATATGCATTATCTTTTTGATTTTAGGAGTTTTCGAAAAATTTGAAAATCATCTCGCGGGTCAAAATCGCGGACTGCCAACTTTTTCAGGCCTGGCGGATCTGACGGCACCCTAGAATGGGTTCCGCCAGTGCATTTTCTGGGCAACCCAGAAATGGCCCAACGGACCGGACGGAACCCTCACACGGGTTCCGCCTGTGTATTCTGAAGGTTCCGCCAGTCACCTGCAGAAAATTTTTGTCATTTTTCTTAAGTTCAAAACTTGTAAAGTGTCAAACCATTATCCTAAGTGAGAAACATCTTCCATTAACTCCAATAACCATATTAGAACAACTCACACTCACTAAAACAATTAGGAAGCCACTTCCCTCCAAAAATTCAAATTCAAACATAACTAACCCAAGGAACCCTTTTAAAGGATCCTTCAAACCATTGGAACATTTGCAACCAAATCACATCCCATGATCACAAAGCATTGAGTGCATATGTTGGTCTTTCACTTCACCCTATTCCATTGGATTGACATCAAATAATGTGACATGGTCATGAAAATCATTTGAAACCTCAATCTTTGAATGGTAGAACATCAAATCCAAACACCCATTTCAACATCTTTTCCACCTTATAAATTTGAAAGTCTTGCAACAATTCAAATCACACCATAACCATCAAAATTTCTTCTCTCAAAACATCAAAACCACACCTTTGAAATGACTAAATCCAACACATCATCCGAGTCATCAAAATCATTCTCAAAAACCACTAGGATTAGTGTTAAACCTTGTTGCTTCAACAAAACCGTTAAGTCAAGCTCATCATCTTCAAGTGATGCTTCGCTTAACATTTCTTCACCTATCCAAGATTTCCTTAACCTCACTACCTCAACACCATCCTCAACACATTGCAATACCAATGTAATCACCATTCAAGATTTGCTTAATCTTGCTACTCCAACACCCTCTCCAACACATTGCAACACCAACATAGCCACCATTCCTCCACCAACTAGACCTTCAAGTGATTTAACATCACCTTCTCAACAAGCTCAACCATCAAAAGCTTCATCACCTCAATCACCAACACTTACACCAATGGAACTTTTCCATACACCACCAACATCACCACTACCCTATTTGGAAACATTAGAAGACCTATCACCCAAATCATCAAGTCCACCATCCTTGTCACTCTTTGACACCATTGCTCAAATGGAAACCCAACAACAACCTAGTGAGCAACTAGATGATGAACCCCATCAACCATCATTGGTAGAACGGTTGGCTTACCGTTATGCTAGACCATCAATTTTTCCAAATGATCAAGGTTATACACACTCACAATCATTTGTGTTTCACCCAATACAAAGACCTTCATGGTAATCCTTCCGGCGAACCAAGCTTCCGCCATTTTGTTCAAAACCAACAACCACAACAACAACAACCATCACCACAAGAACATTCCTAACAATTTGAATCTCTACTTTCTTCTTATAAGAAAATAGAAGCATCCATATGGGAAAAACCTCCAAACCTTAATGATGAGATTGACACTCATTTAAACCACCTTCATGCCTTCAAACGTATGGTTGACTCTCAAATCAACCATATTATGGTTTTACAAACAACACTACACTCAACTAATGAAGGAAGCAAAAACACCTCTCAACCATCCACCTTTGCTTCTTCAAGTTCAAACCATACACCACCAACAAATCAAACCACTCTTCCACCAAACTTTCCCCGCCATGATTGCAATCATTGCGAAAGAACTGCTCACATTAGTGAAGGGTGTCGAAGGGAAATTCGCGAGCTATCCGAAGAAATGAGGTTTATACTAAACCACATTTTGGATCATCTACAATCCTTGTCTCACACACCTCAACCTTAGAGTCTCCAAAATGAAACAAAACCGTTTCTTTTGGAAAATGTTTCCCATTTAAACCAACAAACCAAAACCGTGTCGTCCTTTCAACCTTCAAAATAAAGCCCGCTACAACCTCCAACACACATTTTCATCCTTAAACAACCTTAGCCTTGTTTTTGGAAAATGTTTCTCATTAAGGAAAATGATGATTTCCTTGTAGCTTTTTATGTTCTTAGTTTATTTTTAATTTTTCTTTATTTTTAGAAGTAGGATGATGTCATCCAAATTTCTTGTCTTTGACTTTTTAAGAGTCAAAATTTTACATAAAATGAATATTCATTCTAATACAAGGTTTGCATTGTTTGTTGACCATTTAGGTATAATAAGTGAACTATACCTTGCTATGGTAGCATACATATATCTTGTGTTTTAGAAACTAACCTTTCTTTTTGTAGGATCATTATCCATGTTTTCCTTCCTTGATACTCCATTTAGGGGAGTAATATTCAAGGGGGAGCATGAGTGTTGCATTATTCCACTTCACAACTCTTAGTTGTGTTCTAGACATGAAATGCTTTCATGACTTGTCTTGTGTGGCAACTAACATTTTGTTTTGTAGGGTCAAAATCCATGTCTCCTCTCTTGGCACTCCATTTAGGGGGAGTATCATCCAAGGGGGAGCAAGTGCATACTTCCGCTTAGCTACTCTTCTTTTTGTTTCGACAAAAAGGGGGAGAATTTATATAAAAACTTGTTTCAAAATTTTTTTTTTTTGCATATCACATCATCTTAGCAAAAACAAGTTTTTACACTAACTTTATAAGACTTAACACTAAAACTAGTGACTTACTTATAAATAAAGTTTATGTTTTGTCACCATCAACATATCAAACCACTCTTCCACCAAACTTTCCCCGCCATGATTGCAATCATTGCGAAAGAACCGCTCACATAAGTGAAGGGTGTCGAAGGGAAATTCGTGAGCTATCCGAAGAAATGAGGTTCATACTAAACCACATTTTGGATCTTCTACAATCCTCGTCTCACACACCTCAACCCTAGAATCTCCAAAATGAAACAAAACCGTTTCTTTTGGAAATTGTTTCCCATATAAACCAACAAACCAAAACCATGTCATCCTTTCAACCTTCAAAATAAAGCCCGCTACAACCACAACCCACATTTTCATCCTTAAACAACCTTAGTCTTGTTTTTGGAAAATGTTTCTCACAAAGGAAAATGATGATTTCCTTGTGGCTTTTTATGGTCGTAGTTCATTTGTAATTTTTCTTTATTTTTAGAGGTAGGATGGTGTAATCAAAATTTCTTGTCTTTGACTTTTTAAGAGTCTAAATTTAACATGAAATGAATTTCATTACACTACAAGGTTTTCATTGTTTGTTGACCATTTAGGTATAATAAGTGAAATATACCTTGCTATGGTACCATACATATATCTTGGGTTGTTTAAACTAACTTTTCCTTTGAAGGACCATTTACATGTTTTCCTTCCTTGATACTCCATTTAGGGGAGTAATGTTCAAGGGGGAGCATGAGTGTTGTACTATTTCACTTCATAACTCTTAGTTGTGTTTAAACATGAAATACTTTCATGACTTATCTTGTGCAACAACTAACCTTTTTCTTGTAGGTTCAAAATCCATGTCTCCTCTCTTGGCACTCCATTTAGGGGAAGTTTCGTCCAAGGGGGAGCAAGTGGTTACTTCCGCTTCGCTACTCTTTTTTTTGTTTCGACAAAAAGGGGGAGAATTTAGATATAAACTTGTTTCAAATTCATTTTGTATATCACATCATCTTAGCAAAAACAAGTTTTCATACCTAACTTTATAAGACTTAATACTAAAACTAGTGACTTACTTATAAATAAAGTTTATGTTTTGTCATCAACAAAAAGGGGGAGATTGTTAATACAAATATCGCCTAAAAACGTTATTTATATTTTACGATCTTTGCTAAGTTTTGTTAATGACAAAGTATGAACTTTAGCTAAGAGTAAATCATCACTTTAAGTGTTTAAGTCTTGTTTAAACTAAGGATTACATTTCCTTTTAAACAAAATATTGTTTTTATTTCTTAAATTAGAAAGAGTCTTGTCACATCACATTTATTTCTTTAAATAGAAATATCACATCACATTTATGGTAAGTTTGTCATTATACATTTATGGTAAGAAAGTGTGTTTGACTAACCATAAGTTTTCTTGTGCAAGTTTGTGTTTGACTAGTATTCATGTGATGTGACCTTGTTTGGTTTGAAAGATTTATTGCAAAACCAACTGCAGCCCTGACGGAACCCTGGGGGTACACGGGCGGAACCCATCTAAGGGTTCCGCCGTATCTGCCAGACCTGCAGAATGGTTTACTATAAATACCAAACCACTTGTTAGTTTTGAGTCATCACCAAGAGTCATATTTTACACATATTCTCTCATTATACTCAGTAGCTACTAACTTGTGTGATTCTCTTATGTAGCAAAGGAGTTCACATATTCATCTAAGAAGTTACAAGTTTCAACTCTAAGTTGCAAGACTTGTTAGCTTTGTTATGTATAGACTTTGGTAGTTTATACTTCATGTGTATCTTGTATAGAAGTGATCGGTTAGTATTTTAGGCCTCAAAATACATAGTGTGTCGGGAGTTGTTGTACCCTTGTAAAAGAACTAACGGGAGTGGTTGTACCCTTGGTAAAGAACTCGACATCTAGCATAGTGTCGGTAAAAGTGTAAGCGACGATGGGAGTAGTTGTACCCGTGTAAAAGAACTCGAAATCTAGCTTAGTGTCGGTAAAAATGTAAGCGACGTTGTAAAGGTTTCTCCACCGGGAAAGGAGCTTGTTGATTAGTGCTTATAACTCTCGAGTTGGAAACTCGGGGCGTGGATGTAGGGCAAAGAAAAAGAATTCTTGTAGCCGAACCACGATAAACAATGGTGTTGTGGTTTGATCGTTTCTTTCTTTATCTTTGCTCATTACATATTGTCTTTAGTTAGAATTGCTAATCACACGTAAAGTTTTTCAAAGAATTAAACAAGTAAAGTTGTGTTTATATCTTTAAACAAACGTAAAGCTTTTCAAAGAACTAAACAAGCAAAGATAGGATTGTTAATCACAAGTAAAGCTTTACAAAGAATGAAACAAGTAAAGTTAGAATTGTTACTCACATGTAAAGCTTTTCAAAGAATTAAACATGTAAAGGTGTACTTGCATTTTTGAACAAACGTAAAGTTTTAAAAAGGTAATCAAGTTAAAAAGAGGTAAACTATTCAACCCCCCTTCTAGTTTTCCACAGTTGATAATTTGAATAGGAAGACGTTGATGAGTTCATTGTTGGACGATACACCGATTCGGGTGAGCCATACATAGATTGTTGGCTTCGACGGGAGTGGCTTTGTTGTGGTTGTTGGTTGTTTTGATACAGTAGAATAAATGGATGATTGATAGGACGATTTATAGCAAATGGATTGTTAGTTTGTTGTTGTGGATGTTTTTGTGATTGATAATCTAAAGTAGGGGGTCGGAAATTGACGTTTGGTGAGACACCGGTTAACCGGAAATTCGAATCTGGTATTAATTTTGGGATGTTTTGTGGCAATCGGGATTTTCGGCCTTTTGGTTGTGGTGTTTTCTTAGACCTTTTGAATAGAAAGGATTGTGAGATTTAGTGGATTGATGTGTGTTAATATGTTGTGTTAATATTTGGTATTTATAAGTATGTTAAAAAGTGTCTTTTTTTTTCAACCGTTGTACAACAGTTACAACAATTAATACACAAGAAAATAGAACATTTGTATCGATCGGCAACACGACCAAGTTCTAAAAAAATCCTTTAGCGATCGATTGCCCACAGTACCTCGATCAAGTGGGAATTGATCGTCTATGTCGATCGTGGTATATTATTGTGAGTAGCCTTAGTGTTTGGCAATGAGGGTAGTGATGGTAATGTGGTAGTTTAAGCTGAGTGAGTCGCGATTTTCACCAGCCGACTCGATGGGATGGCGTCATAAAGTACACCGAGGGTCGGATTTTCGTGTGCCGTGCCGTCACCACCAGCTCACGTTGTGAGTTAATTTTTTTTTTCTCTTTTTGGAACGTTTGAAAATGGGCAAATAATCCAAAATGGACATTGGGGGATTTTTACTAGCCTTTCTTTGTCATAAAACCCCACATTTTCCCAAATATTTACCCTTTAAAAATTCTATAAATTCCCCATTAATCTTTTATTTGTTACACACACTTCCAACTTCATTTCTATCTCTATAAAATTCTATTTTCTACCTCTTAACTAACAAAAATGAACCCCACTCAATAATAGGTCAACTCCATGCTCGCCCGACCCCCAAAGCCAAATATGAGATTCCTCATCTTCTTCTAATCCAAACACACCATTATCCACAAATTTTATCACCTCAAACACTAACCAACTTCCATCATTCGGCACAACATACCAAATCCCAAACCAATTCACAAACTTTAATAACCAATTCACCAATCTTACACCCGACCAATTCACCATATGACAACAATTAGGGCTGTAAACGAACCGGACGAACACGAACGGAGCCTTATTCATGTTCGTTCATTTAATTTTAACCGGAAAATTAACGAACACGAACACTTAAACAGACGAATTTTCTTGTTCATGTCCGTTCATTAAGACACTAAATGAACACTAAATGGACATAAACGATCGAACATAAATGAACATAGACAGACAAACAAACATAAACTTTATTAAATTACGCATATAATATTGTTTTATAAGTGTTGTTTTTTTTAAACAAACTAATTTTAAAATTCTACAATTAAAAGATATGATATACGAACATAAATAAATAAATGAACATAAATGAACGTTAACAAACGCATAATCGGACGTTCATGAACATAAATAAACAAACGTGAATTTTGTTCATGTTCGTTCATTTAATTAAACGATCGTAAAATATTGTTCATGTTTGTTCATTTAATAAATAAACGAATATAAACAAACTTTTTACCGAATGGTTTATGAAATATTCACTGAACGTTCAGTTCGTTTACAGCCCTAACAACAATTTCCACTTCAACAAACCCAAATTTCCCAACTATAAACAATATACCAACCCCAATTTTCCCAACAACAATCCTCACAACCACAACAATCCCCACAACCTAAACAATTCGAAGACAGGGGGCCTTCGTCTCCCAAAAAACGTTGCAAATCCAAAGCCAAGAAACCTCGGGAAAAGAAAAGTGACCGTGTGTTTTGTAGCCAAAAAGAAGAATTAATTTTTATCGGAATGTTACATACACGTATCCGAGGATCCGAATGTTGGCTCTGACCAAAAATAATACTAGTAACATGTTTTGGTTTAAAGTTCTTGACCATTACAATAAGCAAGCCAAACTTAATAGTTTGAAAGAGCGTAACAAGAATATGTTAATGGGAAAGTGAACTCCGATGAATCGAGAAGTTGGAAAGTTTAACTCACTTGTCGAACAAACCAAGTCTCTTAGTGACGAAAATGATGAAGATTTGATGACGCGTGTCCAAATTTTGTATAAAGACATTGAGGGGAGAGGTTTTGCTCACAAAAGCACTTGGCTTTTTTGAGAGGCAAATACAAATTTAAAAAATTCTGATTCAGCACAAGCAAGAAGAAATCAAGGACGGCCAACCGAAGAAGAACCTGAGATTTTTGGAGATGATGCTTTGCCGCATCCACCCGGCAAAGAGCGAAGTCTAAAAGTCAACGATTTACAAACTCATATGCCACTTCTGGTTTATAAGAAATGTTTCAAGAATTGATGCAACAACAACTCGCGTTAGACCGTCAAGCGAAGAATGAACGAATGAAGAGCGAGACTATGGCGAAAGTTGAACTTTTCAACACTCAAAAAAGGAACGAGGACTTGAAGACGCTTGCAATGGATAGCAGCGGGATGCATGTCACACCCCCAAAATCGGGTCCAGCGGAAGCATACATGTAGCTGGGGTGTAACTCAATTGGTATTACAACACATGTTCAAAAATGGTTTGCACTTGAATCATTTTGAATAAAATAGTTAAATCAAAATGTTGAATTTACATTGTTAAAAGTAATGCGGAAGTAGGCCCTTAAAATAATTTAAAACGGTCCCCAAATGAATAATCAGAGTCTTCTATGACCATGCCCTGCCCTGCCAAAACCTCCAGTAGTGTGCCATAGCTAAATACCTGAAAATACATGCTAAAGTGTCAACACAATGGTTGGTGAGTTCATAGAGACTTGTGAAAAAGAATGTAATGCATTGAAATGAAGATTTCCCAGCAAAGGCATCGTAAATCCACTCAGTTCCAAGTCCCGCCATAAGAGACTTGTAACCTGTGTGTTTACAACCCACTGCCAAATGTAATATGTTTGTAATAAATCAGTCATAAGATTGTTGCAAAGACATCGTAATTCTGTAGTAATAGTGGTGGAAAAGTATCGTAATTCCGTAAGTAATTTTTGTATGTACAATAGCCACAAGTATAAAGTGAACCGACATAAATGTCAAAAATGCTACATTGTCCCTTAAGCTCATGACCCCGAAGCTAGACTTTGTAATGCCCCAACAGAGTGTCTACCAGGCACTCACTTGATAAGACATGAAATGCATTCGTCCCGTTGGAGCAACCCAAACACGAATGGAGGCGTCACCCTCAATAGATCTATTCACTCACTCTCGCTTAGTACTTGAAATTAACGGTCCATGATATTGAAAAGGGGACTTGTTATGAAGTGGTAGTAAGGCAACTTAAGCAATGTATGGAATTTGTAATACTTGGGCATGTACAAAAATAGTTGTTGCAATGTATTCTCCCCCCATGGGATTTGAAATCGTATAAAAGTATAACACGAGTATTTAAGCATGTATCTCCCCCCAAAGAGTTTGTAAAGTAATTAAACCAGTAAAAGTGGGGCTATGACTCACCTGATATGATGGTACCATGAACATGTAATGAGCTGAAAAACAAGGCGCGCACACTAGCCGCAACCTAATGTGAATGATGAACGATCTACTTTAGATCATGAAATGATGTTATGAATGTCCATGCACATGTTTCTATACCACTCTACTCTTTGTAAAAACACTTGTGTTATCAAAAGTATATAATCCAAGTATTTGGAAAATATTGCTATTAGAAAATATAAATAGCTAGTTATAATATATATATACTTATATATATATAACGTAAGTTTCCATGTAAGCGTTGAAATACTCGGGTTGTAATCCTTGAAATGATGAAAACATACTCGTAATAACTAATACTACGTTAGTTATAAAGCTCGGTACTTGATATTACTTCTAGCTTGAAAATGTACTTCGTAGTTTTTGCGCCAAATTATATAAAAGCTGTCAATTATAAAAGGGTTTTAGCCGATATTCAAACGAGTATATCTTTGTCGTTACTTGTCCGTTTTACTTGTTCTTTATATCCACGGTTTCGTCTTAGTATGTAGTAATATATTTTGGAAAGCTCGGCTCCTCCGGGTTACGTCTAAAGTCTCTTTTTGTCCAATGAAAAATGTCCAACAGCAACTATTTTTCCAGAAAATACTTTTCGTCTACAATCTTGCAAAAATCATAACTCCTTCGTTATAGACTCTTTTTAATCCGTTCTTTCGCCTACGGATTCGTTTTTGAAAGTATTTTCTAAAAATTTTGCCAAAGTTTCCTTGGTGTTTACTGATTTTCCAGATTTTTACAAAACGGGACAGCATGTCCTAAACATGTTCCAAATCAAGTTTCCAAGGTTAAAAACCAATTTCTACCATCACCAATCCTCTTGTAATCACCACATGACTAATCTAATCTTACCATACACCTTCTTAGGGTGCCATGGACTCCTAACCAAGTTATTAGAGCAAGGGAATGCATAACTAAAAAGTTAGGGTTTGTATGTTTCATTTTAGCCAAAATAAAGTGTGGTATAGCTACTTATACATGGTTTTTAGCATGATTCTTATGTAATACATGTAAAAATAGGATGATTCATGAAAAAATAAAGATGAAAACTTACTTGACCAAAAGAGATGATTATTGGATGATTATGCTTGAAGTTCTTGTGTTTTTGTTGCTTGTATCTTGATTAGACTTGTAAAATGAACAACTTTTGTGTTTTACTTCATGAAAAATGATCACTTGATCAATGAAAGTGATTTGGGTCGTGGGTTTCAAGATGGAGTGGAAGAGATGAGCAAATTTGATCTTAGCTAGAAAAGTATGTATTATGATTTTGAGATTTTTGTAAAGTGATGTTATATTAGGTTTATTAGTTAAATAATTAGGATAGTTAATGCTAGGGGTTAAAGGGGGTCTTGGGGCCGGTTTTCAAAGGGTAGGAGGGGGGGTTAGGGTACTTGGGAATTAATTAGAAACCTTGTAAGAAATTTGCACTAGTTAGCGTTTTTAGTTACGATCGGGTATCGGTTTTATTAGAAATAAATATTCACGAAGTATACCGGGATGAAATTAGTTATAATAATGTTAAAAACATATTAAAAATATGTTGGGTACATTTACTGAGTGATCGGGTGATTAATGTTTAGTTTTAACGAAAACCGACGTTATATTCATACGCGTATGTTAAAAATAAAATAAATTTCCAAAATACTGGGTAAATGAATGTTATAACTTTTATGATGTTAAAATGGATATAAAAATATGTCGGGACCATTGTGGGAATATTTAGATATATTCGTCGTGTATAAACCGGGTGTTAACGTTTATTATAATTACGTATACGTAAAAACGTTAAATGTACTGAATATAGAAATTTGAAAATCCTGAGAGTGGTATAACATGAAAATGCTGTTATGATGATATGCAGACTATCCCCAGTCCGTATGCAGTGTACTTAACACTAATGAAATGAATTCGCACCTAAACCAATCCGGTTACGCGAATTTGAATACCCGTAAACTAAATTTACGATGAAATGCGTAATGCAAGTGAATGGTGAAAACTTTTCCGGAAATGAATAGTGTTCGGTGAATAGTAAATTTTCAAAAAGTTTCTCAGAACATCAAACTGACCTCGAAAACGATGAATAGTAAAACGATGAATAGTGTTTTGATGAATAGTGATTTATGAATAGTGTTTTTCCAAAGTTCGGGAAATAACCTGAAATGACCTGAAATGGTGAGTTGTGACAGTCTTCCCCTCTAAAAGGAACTTCGTCCCGAAGTTCAGTTTATGTTGGTTTCTGAAAACATATTGGTGAAAAGGTGATGATATTCTAGAATTCCAGCGAACTCCAACGATAGGAATTCGACTCTGCTTCTACTGTTTGACCACACGGTCCATGATTTCTACTTGTTCTCCTGCTAGGTTTATGTTTGACTATGGGTTGGATTCCTTTCCAAATGGGATTATGGGTGACAATTCTGAAAAACTGATAATACGTGGTTGTGTAATCCTGTTGCTATTGTTCTCTAACAAGGCTCAAGTCTGACGACCACTCGGCCTACTCTTGTTTGAAATATTACATGGTCCAGTGTATATCTCGGGTTTAACTTTCCAAGTTTTCTGAATGGTATCATGCCTTTCCTAGGCAGAACTTTCTGTATAACTCTGCTTACCAACTTGAAGTTTTAATGGTTTACAACTTTATCGAACTTGTAACTGATTCTTGATTTGTAGGAAGTTCCTGGTTATTTCATGAATACTTACTGGACTAGTGAGTTGGGCTTTTCTAAATTTCGATCCGTCAATGAATGTTGACACTTCGACCATAGAGTGCCTCAAATGGTATAGTCTCTAGGTTCGCGCGATAACTATAGTTGCAACTGAATTTGATTTATGGTAATTGGTTAGTCCAACCATTTCTTGAGTCAATCACTCATGCTCTGAGCATATCTCCCTATGTTTGAATAAAGTCTATTGGTGAGGACATGTTCAATCTATAGTCTCGGTTAAGAGGTTGAATTTATCTCTATGGTGTTGTTTTGTGAGTAATCGTATCTAAAATAATCCTGTAATTCAGTCAAGCCAATACTTTCTAGATGATGGAATTTTTGGTGATCAGGCCAATGATAGTGTTTCGAATGGTTTTGTGATATCCTGAGATTTCTGTTGAGTTTTGAATGGTCTTAATGTACCGAGAGATTCTCCTTATAGATGGTATGGAAAGTCTTTCCTAGGGAGGTCATTGATAATATCCACTTAACAATATTGGTGGTAGTGAGGGATGAGTGGCATAGGAAACTATATAGTGTCAGCTAATTCCTTATATTTATATGGGGATGGGGAAAGGAAATGATAGTGATGGTGAGAAGGGAAGAGACTGTGACAACTGCGACAAAATGATATTGTAATAAAAGAAAATACCGTGATGTAAGTGTATCATGCATAGACGTGAATGTTCATGAAATGAAATGATCAATTGACATGCTTCCAAGCGGCGGTTCACGAGGTGATGAAAAGTATGAATGTTCTGACAACGAGGGTATACTCACACATGCATGAAACATTTGGAAAATGAGTAAAGGATTCAATCCAGACAGAATTTTATTATAACCATTCTTAGTGTTGCAAAATTCATTTCTGAGTCAGACATAGGTGGTCAGCCTATATCTCACTATCCCGGGTTGAATATAGATGACCAGTCTATATTCCACCGAGGTTCCATGAATTTTGAAATACTCAGCTCAGTCATACTAAGACTATGTCCTTCACAAATACCAAGACGTTCCGAAAGACAAAAGCAAATGACCAAACTCGAGGTCAAATGATGAAACTATGCAAGGAAAAACATAATGCGGTGACATATATGATACGTGAACATGCTTATATGAAAGACAATTATAGTAATCAACTATAATAAATGAATATAATATATATATCAGATAATGAGACATAAATCTCATCACCTATGTCAGCAACTAACCACAAATGAGGCTTCAGCTTGGCAGGCAGGCATGTGACGGTCATAGGGTTAAGTTTTCTTGAAAGTAGCTATAGTCTAGGTTTTAAAAACACTTAGTTCGCTATAGCCAAAGCTCTGATACCAATCTTTCACACCCCCAAAATCGGGTCCAGCGGAAGCATACATGTAGCTGGGGTGTAACTCAATTGGTATTACAACACATGTTCAAAAATGGTTTGCACTTGAATCATTTTGAATAAAATAGTTAAATCAAAATGTTGAATTTACATTGTTAAAAGTAATGCGGAAGTAGGCCCTTAAAATAATTTAAAACGGTCCCCAAATGAATAATCAGAGTCTTCTATGACCATGCCCTGCCCTGCCAAAACCTCCAGTAGTGTGCCATAGCTAAATACCTGAAAATACATGCTAAAGTGTCAACACAATGGTTGGTGAGTTCATAGAGTCTTGTGAAAAAGAATGTAATGCATTGAAATGAAGATTTCCCAGCAAAGGCATCGTAAATCCACTCAGTTCCAAGTCCCGCCATAAGAGACTTGTAACCTGTGTGTTTACAACCCACTGCCAAATGTAATATGTTTGTAATAAATCAGTCATAAGATTGTTGCAAAGACATCGTAATTCTGTAGTAATAGTGGTGGAAAAGTATCATAATTCCGTAAGTAATTTTTGTATGTACAATAGCCACAAGTATAAAGTGAACCGACATAAATGTCAAAAATGCTACATTGTCCCTTAAGCTCATGACCCCGAAGCTAGACTTTGTAATGCCCCAACAGAGTGTCTACCAGGCACTCACTTGATAAGACATGAAATGCATTCGTCCCGTTGGAGCAACCCAAACACGAATGGAGGCGTCACCCTCAATAGATCTATTCACTCACTCTCGCTTAGTACTTGAAATTAACGGTCCATGATATTGAAAAGGGGACTTGTTATGAAGTGGTAGTAAGGCAACTTAAGCAATGTATGAAATTTGTAATACTTGGGCATGTACAAAAATAGTTGTTGCAATGTATTCTCCCCCCATGGGATTTGAAATCGTATAAAAGTATAACACGAGTATTTAAGCATGTATCTCCCCCCAAAGAGTTTGTAAAGTAATTAAACCAGTAAAAGTGGGGCTATGACTCACCTGATATGATGGTACCATGAACATGTAATGAGCTGAAAAACAAGGCGCGCACACTAGCCGCAACCTAATGTGAATGATGAACGATCTACTTTAGATCATGAAATGATGTTATGAATGTCCATGCACATGTTTCTATACCACTCTACTCTTTGTAAAAACACTTGTGTTATCAAAAGTATATAATCCAAGTATTTGGAAAATATTGCTATTAGAAAATATAAATAGCTAGTTATAATATATATATACTTATATATATATAACGTAAGTTTCCATGTAAGCGTTGAAATACTCGGGTTGTAATCCTTGAAATGATGAAAACATACTCGTAATAACTAATACTACGTTAGTTATAAAGCTCGGTACTTGATATTACTTCTAGCTTGAAAATGTACTTCGTAGTTTTTGCGCCAAATTATATAAAAGCTGTCAATTATAAAAGGGTTTTAGCCGATATTCAAACGAGTATATCTTTGTCGTTACTTGTCCGTTTTACTTGTTCTTTATATCCACGGTTTCGTCTTAGTATGTAGTAATATATTTTGGAAAGCTCGGCTCCTCCGGGTTACGTCTAAAGTCTCTTTTTGTCCAATGAAAAATGTCCAACAGCAACTATTTTTCCAGAAAATACTTTTCGTCTACAATCTTGCAAAAATCATAACTCCTTCGTTATAGACTCTTTTTAATCCGTTCTTTCGCCTACGGATTCGTTTTTGAAAGTATTTTCTAAAAATTTTGCCAAAGTTTCCTTGGTGTTTACTGATTTTCCAGATTTTTACAAAACGGGACAGCATGTCCTAAACATGTTCCAAATCAAGTTTCCAAGGTTAAAAACCAATTTCTACCATCACCAATCCTCTTGTAATCACCACATGACTAATCTAATCTTACCATACACCTTCTTAGGGTGCCATGGACTCCTAACCAAGTTATTAGAGCAAGGGAATGCATAACTAAAAAGTTAGGGTTTGTATGTTTCATTTTAGCCAAAATAAAGTGTGGTATAGCTACTTATACATGGTTTTTAGCATGATTCTTATGTAATACATGTAAAAATAGGATGATTCATGAAAAAATAAAGATGAAAACTTACTTGACCAAAAGAGATGATTATTGGATGATTATGCTTGAAGTTCTTGTGTTTTTGTTGCTTGTATCTTGATTAGACTTGTAAAATGAACAACTTTTGTGTTTTACTTCATGAAAAATGATCACTTGATCAATGAAAGTGATTTGGGTCGTGGGTTTCAAGATGGAGTGGAAGAGATGAGCAAATTTGATCTTAGCTAGAAAAGTATGTATTATGATTTTGAGATTTTTGTAAAGTGATGTTATATTAGGTTTATTAGTTAAATAATTAGGATAGTTAATGCTAGGGGTTAAAGGGGGTCTTGGGGCCGGTTTTCAAAGGGTAGGAGGGGGGGTTAGGGTACTTGGGAATTAATTAGAAACCTTGTAAGAAATTTGCACTAGTTAGCGTTTTTAGTTACGATCGGGTATCGGTTTTATTAGAAATAAATATTCACGAAGTATACCGGGATGAAATTAGTTATAATAATGTTAAAAACATATTAAAAATATGTTGGGTACATTTACTGAGTGATCGGGTGATTAATGTTTAGTTTTAACGAAAACCGACGTTATATTCATACGCGTATGTTAAAAATAAAATAAATTTCCAAAATACTGGGTAAATGAATGTTATAACTTTTATGATGTTAAAATGGATATAAAAATATGTCGGGACCATTGTGGGAATATTTAGATATATTCGTCGTGTATAAACCGGGTGTTAACGTTTATTATAATTACGTATACGTAAAAACGTTAAATGTACTGAATATAGAAATTTGAAAATCCTGAGAGTGGTATAACATGAAAATGCTGTTATGATGATATGCAGACTATCCCCAGTCCGTATGCAGTGTACTTAACACTAATGAAATGAATTCGCACCTAAACCAATCCGGTTACGCGAATTTGAATACCCGTAAACTAAATTTACGATGAAATGCGTAATGCAAGTGAATGGTGAAAACTTTTCCGGAAATGAATAGTGTTCGGTGAATAGTAAATTTTCAAAAAGTTTCTCAGAACATCAAACTGACCTCGAAAACGATGAATAGTAAAACGATGAATAGTGTTTTGATGAATAGTGATTTATGAATAGTGTTTTTCCAAAGTTCGGGAAATAACCTGAAATGACCTGAAATGGTGAGTTGTGACAGTGCATTCGGCGGACGCGGCTATCATTGAGGAGCTTAAAAAGGAAATTTGGGTCAAATATATCCTCGAAACTAGTTTAGTTTATATACTTTTATTTCTATGTCTTTCTTAATCTTATGTACTTTTTTATGTATTTATTTATTAATGGAATTTAGTTTTAATTTAATATGTTGTTTTATTTGAATTAAAAAAAAAAAAAAAAAAAAAAAAAAAAAAAATTGGCGTCCATGTGTGTCCAATGGCTCATGGTGTTCATATTAAGGATGAGTGTTTTGTGTGATGTAATTGATTATGGTGTTATAGAAAAAAGTAGGGGTGAGCAATGGGTCAAACTCCACCGAACCCTAAAACCGACAAAGAAACCGAGAACCAAACCGAGAAATAGATATCAAAATTGAAACCAACCGAATAACTCGGTTTGGTTCGGTTCGGGTCGGTTTAGCTATTTTGAACAAAAAAAACCGACAAAAACTGAACCGAAACCGACAAAAACCGAAATAAATATACAAAACCGAAAACGAACAAAATAAGGTGGTTCGGTTCGGATCGATTTTCAGATAAATTTGGTAAGCCCTAGAAAAAAGTGCTAAAGTGGGAGCAATTTTTGCACGACATCAGGCCCATCGCACCTACCCAATGCGCTTAAAATGAAACATTTTTTTTTAGATCTTTTTTGTTTAAAATGAAACATAAACTTTAGGGTAGTTGAACCGAATCTTTGTAACATGCATAACATAAGAAAAGATTCAACAAAGACACAAATTATTTCAAGGGGTAAAGCTAAGGATACGCTACATATTTGTTCAAATAAACACATATACGTAATGTACTTTCTTAAGTGTCAAAGTAACGCAACATAAATTCGAATTTGATTCAATCTACGCAATATTACCGGGTATTAGCAGGTTTACCGGTTACCATTACACACTTGGCTTTTTTTTTTTTTTTTTTTTTTTCAAAATACATGTTGATATATTACACACTTATAGGACTTATTTGTAAAGTATTACTAGTACATATACATTATCAATCGCTGTCTATATATAATAACACTACACCTGCAAAACACACACATTATCCCCAATATATGAACCCTAATCGTATGATTGACAGTGATAAGTAAAGGTATGATCTATAAACCCTAATTTATAAACCCTTTATTACTCTTTATATTTTCTTTCAAAATGATTTATAAAAACCCCTAATTATGATACCCCCAATTTTGGAACCCTAATTTTGATATCCCCAATTTTGGAACCCTAATAATCTGAATTATGTAATTAATGAATCGTGGAACTCTAATTTCATACTTTCAATTGCAGGTTGGTAACTAATGGGTGATTTAACAGTTAAACTCCATCACGATGGCGTTTTTGTCCCCAACCCTCTGAAATACATGAATGGTGAGTGCCAGATAATTAGTGACATTCAGTTTGAAGAGATGGAAGTTCAAGAGCTGTTTCAGATAGTGGAAAGGTTAGTGCTTAATACGGTTGCAGGATTGTATTATTGTATTCCTGGAACAACATTGTCTATTGGGATTAGGGCTCTTAAATCAAAGGATGACATGGAAGAGTTTATGGTTTTAGGATATCAGAATGGAAATATGATGGACTTGTACCATGATTTTCTTGATGATGATGTTTTACATTACATTCATAATGATAATTTGCATGACAATAGTGCTGATGTTAGGGAAGTAGATGAGGAATTGTGTGAAGATGATGACATTGATGATGTTGAGTTTCATAAAGAAGGTGAGAAAAATGTAGTCTTTGAGAAGCTGACATTAGATGATCCTTTTTTAACCAAGCTTGTAGGTAAGGGTAACTTCATAGGTAAAAGAGCTGACCCCATACCACCTTTAAGTGGTACATATGCTGTTGAAGAAGACCCTGAGGATGATGTCATAGATGATAAGTTTAAGATAAAAAAAGGTGTGAAGTATCCTTCATACAACCCAGATACACCTTGGGATGAATTTGTGCCAATCCTAGGAATGAAATTTGAGAACCATGAACAACTGAAACTAGCACTTTCTGATTATGGTGTCAAACATGGATACCAGTTGTGGTATTATAGGAGTGACTACAAGTCTCTGCTTGTTCACTGTGCTAGAGATATATCATTGGGTAGGTGTGCTGGTAAAAAGAAATAAGAAAAAAAAATGCAGAGGTAGAAGGTGAGAAAGATATAAAAAAAAAAAAAAAAAAAAAAAAAAGAAAAAAAAAGAAAAAAAAAGAAAAAAAAAAAAAGTCTGAAAATGTTAACAAAACACCAGTGAAGGATAAGGATCCACAAAATGTTAGGTGGACAAGAGTTAGAGTGGCAGAAGCCAAGGGTCAGCATTGTCCATTTAGGTTATGGGCTTCTTGGATGGGTGGTGGTGAAAAATCTTTCCAAATCAAGTCCTTATATTCAGACCATAAATGTACAAGAAAATACCACATGGGTTCACTTGTTACATTTAGGTGGATAGCTAGGCATTATGCTAATGTGGTTATCCAGAATCCATCAATAACTTACAGGTCTATAAAAGATGGTATAAGAGACAAGTACATGATTGATGTCAGTGTTGGTCAATGCAAAAGAGCAAAGCAATGTGCTTTGTATGAACATGAAGGGGGTCTCATTGAGCATTATGGTAAGCTTTGGGAATACAGACAAGCATTTCTTGAGTCAAATCCTGGTTCTACTTGCCATATAGATGTTATGCCGGCTGACAATGGACGGACACGCTTTCAAAGATTGTATGTGTGTTTCAAGGGTGTCAAGGATGGGTGGATTGCTGGTTGTAGAAAGATGATAGGTATAGATGGCTGTTTCATTACGCATGTGTGTAAAGGTCAACTGTTGACTGCAATTGGAAGAGACGCCAATAATCAAATGTTCCCAATAGCTTGGGCAGTAGTGGATGTTGAAAATAAGAATAATTGGTGCTGGTTCTTGTCACTTTTAGTTGATGATCTTAATCTAGACACTGGTCTTGGATTGACAGTCATATCAGATGCTCAGAAGGTACTATCAATATTTTATCTATCAGATGCTTTGAAAATTATTTAATATATTAATAATGACTACACTATGTTCTGTATGCAGGGTTTGATTGAGGCAGTCAAGACTTGGCTACCACAAGCTGAGCATAGACATTGCACAAGACACTTGTATGCTAACTTCAAGAGAAAATGGAATGGATTAGAGTACAGAAGACTGTTTTGGGGTGCTGCATGCTCAACCATTGACCAAAATTTCAACAACAAAATGAATGAGATCAAAGAGCTGGATGAGGAAGCCCATAAATATCTCATGGATAGGGATCCAATTTCATGGTCCAAGGCATTCTTCCAAACTGATACATGTTGTGCATCCTTTGAGAATGGGATTTCAGAGAGCTTCAATGGGCAAATTCTTGGTGCTAGAGGTAAGCCTATTATCACTATGCTTTAGGATATTAGAATTTATATAATGCAAAGAACCTGGAACATAAGTGAAAAAATTGCTAAGTTAGATGACACAATTACACCATCAGTTAGGAAACTTTTAGAGCGTTTAAAAAGAGATTCAAGGAAATGGCAGGTTGTGCCTAGTGTTTATCAGGTAGTGGAAGTTAGGAAGAGGGATCAGGCCTATGGTGTGAATTTGATGAGCAGAACTTGTCAATGTAAGTTATGGGACCTTAGTGGAGTACCCTGTATACATGCAGTAGCTGCATTTATGCATTTTAAGATGGAACCAGCAGTTGGAGTTAGCGAATGGTACTCACAATCAAAGTGGTATGACACTTACCAATACTCCATCAAACCAGTGTTTGGATCAAAATTTTGGAAGCCAACATCTAATGCTCCTCCACTTCCCCCAATTGTCAAAAAAATGCCAGGTAGGCCACGGAAAAACAGAATCCCACACCCTACAGAGGAATTGAATGAACATGCAGTAAGTAGGGTTGGTAGAGTGATAACATGCCAAAACTGCCAAGGAACTAGTCACAATAAAACCACATGCACTCAACCTAAGAAACCGAAACCCCAAAAGCAATGCAAACCAGCAAAGAAACCAAAGGTGGTGGTTCCTACTAAGAAGAGAAAAAGAGTTGGGATAAAGATTCAAGGGACTAAAACAAAGGGTGAAACTAGTAAGGTTGGTGGTTTAAGAAACAAACAAGCTGATGAACCTGGAACTAGTAAGGCTGGTGGTTTAGGAAACCAAAAAAATGATGAACATGGAACTAGTAAGGCTGGTCTTGGTGGATCTGCATCAATGAACACACAGGTAATAAATGACTCTCATTATCTGTTTGATTATTGAGTTGATATTATACACTCTTTAAACCATTAACTGTGTTTTCTTTTTTGTTATTATCTGGTGCCTTAGGACAAAAATGCAATGCATGAGGTTATGCAAGATGTTTTGGATGCAGAGGAAAGGGAAAGAGAGGAAAGGGAAAGGTCATACATGGAGCACAATGCAAGAACTTATCAAACTTGGTCAGATATTGAATTGGAACAACTCAGTGTCCAGTAGATGGATTGGCAAAACCAACTTCAGTAAGTGTCCTTGAAGCTGTTGATGAAGCTCATGACCTGCTCAATGCTGAACTACCTAGCATATCAGAAACTCATGTTAGTTTGGAGGTCATCCAATCTGATCAAGAATAATGCAGCTCCCATACCATTACAACCTTTGGATATTGCAACTTCTGAAAGTCAGACCAATATGCAACCATGGCAAAGACCTGCTATAAGACCAAGAAACAGGTCTGAGAGGATTGCAAAAAAGAGGAAGTTCAATTTCCCACCAGATGGCACTAGGACATCCAAAGACAACCCATACACCCTCTAAACTTTTTAAATTATGTTGTAATGTGTCTGTGCAGCTTCCTATGAACAATTTGGCACTTATTTTGTATGTATTTGGTGCCTGTGTCTGTGCAGTTTAGTAACACATGTGTAGTTGTTAAGTTAGTGGGTTAATAGACAAGTATGTTGGCAAACTTTGTTCACATATTTGTCTATTAAGCCTTAAGTGGAACTTCTTTTGTTAATGTGATGTTGTGCCTGTGCAGTTAGGTTATTACACAAGTTAGGGTGACAAAGTTGGCACTTCTTTTGTTAAACTGCTAAGTTGTGCTTGTGCAGTACCAGTGGTCATTTGTTTGTGCAGTTATGATGCACCTCTTTTGTAATCACATATGGTTTAAATGGTGAATGTAATTCACTTTCTTTATGTTTATATTTCCATAATGTATATGTATGTATGCAGTTATACTTTGTGCACAACCTGCAACATTTCCAAAATGAAGAATACTTTATGTTTAGGTGCAATTATACTTTATGCACAACCTGCTTCATTATAAGCTTATATATGCAACCCCTAAAATGCAGTGTACATAAATGCTACCAAGAATGTATCTATGAACATACTTAAACCATGTAAACCATACAACAAGGATTTCATTGAAACAAAAGATTTTACATTCATAACCATCCTTACAGACATTAATTTACATCCATTTCCAAAAGACATTTTCCTGCCTACATTAACCTTAATACTAGTGAAAATACATTCATAGAGCAACCATCAACATGGCAAAGCAGATGATTAACAGAACCATCATGAAATTTGCCATCCTCCTCCACTTGCACAACTTTGCTTGTGTGTTTTCCAAGTCAGCCTCCATTTGTGCCTTGTAAATCTCCATCTCATGTCTGTTAACTCCTTCTTCAAACACTAATCTTTCTTCATTGTTCATTGTCACGTACATATCATACATGGTGTGTTTATACCAGTAAAAGTTCAACTCACCATCAATCCAAAAGAAGCAATCACATTTGTCTTGGACAAACTACATAAGAAAATTAAAATTAAAATATACAAATCAAACTTAAAAAGAATAACTTTAAAGAAATGATTGTAAGCTTTCTTACAGATGGTTTGGGGCACACAAGAAAATGACGGCCTGGGTTTCTCTCTGTCCATGAAACCCTTCTAGCTAAACGAAGCTTACATTTGCAATGAGTAGGGAAAGAACGATTACGAACACTTGATGATGAAGATGAAGCCATTTTGTTGCAATTAGGGTTTAATTGATTTAGGGGTTTTTATTTGGGGTGTTAGAAATTAGGGTTTGATTATATATAATGGTATATAAAGAGGGGTGTTAGAAATTAGGAAGTGGATCGGGTTGATTTGTTTGTTTTTTGGGTCAAATAAAATGCAAATGGGTCAATAATGCCAGGTAGATAACATAAAGAAAAATAACAAAGCCAAGTTGGAAAAAACCTGCTAATACCCGGTAATATTGCGTAGATTGAATCAAATTTGAATTTATGTTGCGTTACTTTGACACTTAAGAAAGTACATTACGTATATGTGTTTATTTGAACAAATATGTAGCGTATCCTTAGCTTTACCCCTTATTTCAATGTTAGTAACGTATGTTTACTCACTAAAAGTTCAAGTCTTCTAAAATCTTTCTCTAAATAGCTTGAGCTTATGGTTTTTAAAAGTTCACATGTTTGTGTACTATGTGTCTGTTGATACAAAAGTTGGGCGTTCCTAGTTTGGGCTCTTGCTCTCGTATCAATTCGCTCTTAATGCTTGAAACCTGCGCACTAAGAAAATAAACAAACACCGTTAGTCTTATCGTAGGATTGTCTCCCACGATTATCCTCCGGCGTGAGAGTAAGTAATCGGCTTTTAGGGTTCTCGTAAAGAGTTTAGGGTATGTGAATCGTACCTTTAATGAGAATTATGTCATTCCTTATATAGGTGCAAAATCCTCATAGGTTTCTTGCTCCTTACTCTTCACACGCGTGGTGCTTATCCGGGTTAAGGATATCTATTCCGTAATTAGGAGATCCTTATCTATGCCCGGGTAGTTTGGTTGGGCTTGGGTCTACGTGAGCCCAATCCCATTATCAATGCGGCCCAAGTTATAATAGCCCACTCATGGTGGTTTTGGGCCTTAGTGATGTTTATCATTTGGGCTCGTGGCCCAAATATAGACTATACGTCATCATGTCCCCCTAGTCTAGTGTACGCGGCTCGTAGCCGCGGATGCTAGACTAGTGAGAACAGCGTAAGCGTGGCGGGACAAATTTAAAAATTTGCCGCCCAATATGAAGAAATATGTACCTAATCCCAGATATTTCAAAAAAAAAGAAAAAAAAAGTGCCTCGGAAAACGGGGGATGTGTCCACGTGTTCCTTGGAAAACGGGAAAAAGTGCATGTACCTTTCATATTCTAGCCACACGTTTAATGAGTGGGAACCACGTGGCCTGCATCTAGGGTTTTTGATGACCTATATAAGAGTCACCGCCTCCCTTTTACCAAAAACACACATTCACCATTTCCTATTTCTTCAAAGCGTTTTTCAAAGAAATCAACTGTTTCATTAGGTAATTGCGTGTGCGCATCCTAGTAGATCTTGTGATACTGTAAAAATGGTTGCGCAGTTGGAAGATTTTCGCTCTGCGATAGATGACGATGGACTGCGTCAGTTCGCCTCTGATCACTTTATTCCACTTGATGTGCATCCGGAAGTCCCGGATGTCGATGCGTGTATTGCCGATTTCCCCGATGGGAAGATAGGTTTATATACACGCTTTTTTAATTACGCAAATTATCGCGTACCAATATCTTTATTTTTGAGCAACGTGCTCAATTTCTACCAACTTCATATCTCACAGCTGCACTGTATAGGTGCGGCGAAGATATCCAACTTTGAAATAAACTGTCGGTTACTTGCAATCAACCCGACTGTCGACCTATTCCGTGCGTTTTACCACACAACGTGGTCGCACGGGTGGGTTTCTTTTGCAAAACGCTCAGGGCGCCTTCAATGTTATACCGATAAAGTAGATTCCTTAAGGCATTGGAGGGAATATTTTTTCTGGGTAGATGATGTTGTGTTTCCATCGCGCTTTGAGTTCTATACTCAAGGGTCGCTACCGAGGGATGAGCGTCCTGTCCCTGGTTCGTATAGCGTCACGAATGCGGATACGATTGATAGTAACCGCATTCCCATTAACTCCTATCCTGAGGAATTTTTGGTACATATGGGGCTGAGTCGCAACTATTTTGATGGTGCTGATGAGGTTCCAACCTTCATTGATGAGAACGGCCAGGGTGGGTGCTCATCCTTTCTTGCCTTTGCCTCTATAATGTAAGTATTTGTTTGTATTTCGTCAATAACTAAGTTCTCCTTGTTATTTGTTTCTGTCCTTCGCAGAGATAGATTTGTTTGCTGTTGTAAAATTGAAGGAGCCCAAGCGCGTGACAGTGGGGGTGCGTCCTCTGAGGGACGGTGAGGAGCCCATCTTAGAGGCTACTGCGGGGCACCTAACGGTGTTTGGGCCCGTTGCTCATGTAGATTCTCCACCTGCAGCTACGCTTGTTGCACCAGTGCAGAGTGTTCCTCCTACTGGGGAGCAGTCTCTCGTGGTGGAGGAGGCGCATGTTGAGTCTTCCAACAGCGTGGAGATCCTGGAGCCTGTTGCGGAGGCTCAAGGAGTGAAGCGTAAGGAAGCGTCTTCTGGTGGTTATGGCGCTGGCACTTCCAAGAGGAGGCGTCATCTGATCGCGGATGAAGAGTCAGCCGCAGAGGATGAGACATCCGCTTCTGGCTCGGATAAGGAGACTGCAAAGGCTTCTCCGCTTCTGTAAGTGATATTCCTCATACTTTACATATGTGTTATTACTCGTGGTAATATGCGCTAACTTTCTTCCTTATTTATTGTAGTGACCATGCCGCTAAGGATGATGCGGCATTCGTGGAGAGTGTGGTCCCTCCTCAGAATGAAAACAAAGAGGAGGGTGTGAAGGTGGGTGAGAACGTATCTGCGCAGTAGCTGTTGGTGGAGTTGGCTGCTACTGCTGAGCGTCAAACTGAGCTAGTTGCTCAGTTGAAGGTGCGATACGTCGGGGAGAGTAGCACTCTTGCCCAAAAAGATGAGGAGATAGCTTTTCTCCGTGCGCAGCTGGCTGAGGCGCAAGCAGAGGTGGGGTCCTCCAAGGCGCACGCAGAGAGGGTTACTAACGAAAAGTTGACCGCGATGGCTGAGCTGCAGCACGCGCGCGGAGAACTTCATCAGTTTAGGGCCAACCTTACCTGGGCGGTAAGGTACCTTGAGGAGAAGAAGGAGGAACATTTTGCAAACATTAAAGAGTTCCGTGTGCGCATGGAGAAGATTATTCAGGTGCAGGAGGAGAAGCTGCGTGGTCTGAGCATAGACTATGATGAGGAATTATACCCTCACCTGATGTCTACCATAGCTGAGCGCAGGTACGTCCTTACATATTTTCCTGCAATGTTATATTTGTTGGTTTGCTTCTTCTAATGTAATTTGTTTCTGTTTATGTAGGTGGTTGACCAGTCTTGGCTTGCGCTTGGCTGCGATGGGCACCTTGGAGTCTCCGGAAGTATTGGAGACCTTTGGAAAGGTGGTTCAGTGCGCTGTGGAGTGTGGCAGGGCGCAAGCCATGGAGGAGCTTCATGAGGCTAAGTTGCTGAAGGTGGCGCTCGCTGAGGTGCCTGCTTACAATGCCAATGCGTATGAGGAGCTGATGAAGGCGATGGAGGGAATGAAGCTGCTTGAGCTTCCTCATATTGCGCGGCTGAAGCGCGACCAGGATAACCCTATAAAGGTAATTATGGAGGGGTTGACCCTGGGGCGTCATATCTTGGAGGATGCAGAGGCGCAGCCAGACTACTTTCTCAAGCCTGACGAGTCGTAGCTGCAGGTTCCTATTTTTGCATAGCCACGCCATATGTTGAATCCCTTTGCTCTTGAAAAGGAGATTCTTCTTAAGGAGGTGTTGGAGCGGCACGCAGAGAGAGCTGCCCAGAAAAAGGGTATTAAGGGCAAGGCCGTCTTATGCGGTGTGGGCACTGCTCATATTCCCAGGTCAGATGGGATTCCTGTGAGTGTAGCGACCGTATCGCCTAAGGATGCATTGCTCTTGAGAAAGCTTCAAGAGGCAGGAAGCTCCGCTGCCCCAGAAGATAGTCCTAAGCATCGTCATAGCATATAGGCTTTTTGTGACTTGTATATTTATTGTATAAATAACAAAGTATATCTTTTGCGTGTTATGGTATCTGTTCGTAGATTGTTGTCTTTTTATGTAAAAAGATTAAATAAGATACTCTTTTTTGGAGTTATGTTTAAATTAAGTGTATGACTTAAGATAAATTATAAGTATAAACTTGCATTATTTTTGCAAAGTTTTATTATGTGACCAAGAGTCTTGGCTTATAATTTGCTAAGCTTGTACAGTGTACATAATATTGCGCATCCTTCGTGGGATGCGCATAGGAAACGTACTGCAACGTCTTGAAAGTAAGGCGCCTAGCAAGGATGCGTGATCCAATGTTGATGGGTTTGCAACCCTCTTACTCAATGAGTTAATTAGTAGGTTTACTCATCCTTTATGCCATCGTGAGTCTTAATTAGTGCATGCACGCCATGTAGGCAGGAATATAGTACAACAATATTGACACATATAAGAATGTACGCAATAAAGTAAAATGTGTTATGGAGTTAGCTAGAAACCATAATGTTTTATTGATACTCGCAAGTTTTTGAAAAAGTAAAAAGACAAGTCCTAATAAAGAAAAGAAAAAGAAAAACAAACAATTATTGGGCACATACTAAAGTGCAAAGTTGTCTGTTTATGGGCCGTAGCCTTGCCTAAAGGTAGCATCTTTTGAGATTGCAGATATTCCAGGTGCGCGCCAGGTCGTGACCTACCATATCGCGCAACCTGTATGCACCATTGCCTAGTGCATCAGTGACCTCATAAGGTCCTTCCCATTTTGGTCCAAGCTTGCCTGTGTCTTCTGCGTGGCTCGCGTCGTTAGCGCGGTATACGAAGTCTCCTGGCCTGAAGGAAGTATGTTTGACTTTTGCGTCATAATACTTCTTCATTTTTGCTTTTGCCTTTGCTTCACGTATAGCTGTGCGTTCACGCCTTTCTTCTAGCAAGTCCAAGTCTAAGCGCCGCTCCTCGTCATTTGTTGTGACGTTGACCTCTGTTGTTCATATAGTTGGCATCCCTATTTCAGCTGGTATGACGGCTTCTGTCCCATAGACAAGAGAAAATGGTGTGTCTCCGGTACTGGTTTTGATTGTGGTACGGTGCGCCCATAAAACGTGTGACAACTCGTCCACCCATTTTCCTTGTGTCTGTCGAGGCGTGCTTTTTCCCTTCGCCTAAGCTGCAATTCACACGCTCAACTAATCCATTGGTTTGTGGGTGTTTTACTGAAGCAAAGTGTTGTGTGATGTTCAATTGCGCGCACCAATCTTTGAATGGGTTGTCACAGAATTGTTTTCCGTTATCTGATATGATTTCACCTGGTAGCCCAAAGTGACACACGATATTGTCCCAGACGAAGCATTTTACCTGATTGCCCGTGATACTCACCACTTCCTTTGCCTCGATCCACTTCGTAAAGTAGTCTATGGCTACGATGAGGAATTTTAGCCCTCCCACTGCAACTGGGAAAGGGCCTGCGATGTCAATGCCCCATTTATAGAATGGCCATGGTGAGGTGATGGGGGTAAGCTCTTGTTGTGGGTGGCGCGGAATTGGTCTGTGTACTTGGCAATTGCTGCATTTTTTTATCATATCTCGCGCGTCGCGGTACATAGTAGGCCAATAATATCCTGACCGTAGAGCGCGCGCTACAACGAAATGTGGTCCTGAGTGCATGCTACATGATCCAGCGTGAATTTCTCGGAGTACATAGTCTGCTTGAAGAGGTCCAACACATCGGATCCAAGGTTGTAAGAAAGAACGTCGATATAGGATGTTATCTCGTAGTTCAAATCGCTGCGCTGTGCGCCGCACTCTTCGAGCGTCCTTATGATCTTGTGGTAAGACTCCTTTGCTAATGAACTCAATGATGGGTGTCATCCACGTACGATCTTGTTCTTCTATCACTGTGGATACTTCCATCTCCAAGATTGACTTGTTTTGTAGGGTTTCTACCAATACCTGTTTTGATAAGTGCGCAAAGCTTGTAGATGCAATCTTGCTAAGCGCATTAGCTTTCCTGTTGTCCCCTCTAGGTACTTGTTTTATTGTGAACCTATCGAAGTTCTGAATTAAGGACTTTGTCTTTTCCAGGTATTGGATCATGTGTTCATCCTTGGCTTCATACTCACCTAGCACATGGTTAGCTACTAGCCTGGAATCCACGTTTGCCTCCAGGTTGCGTACACCCATTTGGATTGCAATACGCAGTCCAGCGAGTAGGGCTTCGTATTCTGCCTCATTGTTTATGGCTATGAATTCGAAGCGCAGCGCATAGGTGAATTCCATTCCTTCTGGATTAGTAAGAATAAGGCCTGCGCCTGATCCATCCACGCATGAGGATCCATCTGTGAACAGAATCCAGGGTTCCTGTAGATCTATTTTGGTTGTTGCGGTTGGACTATCGGTATCTGGCTTTTCAACAATGAAATCGGCTAATATCTGCCCCTTGATTGCAGTGCGTGGTCTATACGAGATGTTATATTCACTTAACAACACACTCCACTTTTGTAGCCGCCCTGATGCGTCAGGTTTAGAGATAACTTGTTTGATTGGCTGGTCTGTGATTACAGCTATTGGGTGTGCCTGAAAGTATCTGCGCAGTCTTTTAGCTGCGAATACTAGAGCTAAGACCAGCTTTTCCATGGCGCTGTAGTTAGTCTCTGTCTTCTTCAATGCTTTGCTTACAAAGTATATGGGTGTCTAGACGGAGTTTCTATCTGTCAATAGTATTGCGCTAACTGCTCCGTGGGTTGCAGATAAGTACATGATCAACTCTTCCCCTGGTCGCGGTGCGACAAGTTTGGGGAGGGATACCAAATGTTGTTTTAGCTGTTGGAAAGCTTCTTCTGCTTCCTCAGTCCAACGAAAGTCTCCCTTTTTGGTGCACTTCGTGAGTGTTTTAAAGAGAGGGAGTGATTTGTCTGTTGACTTAGATAAGAAACGGTTTAGCCCAGCTAGCTTTCCGTTTAATGACTGGACTTCTTTGAGTGTGCGCGGTGAGGGAAGATCGATAACAACTTTTGTTTTTTCTGGGCAAGGTTTGATTCCATCGGGTTCTATTAAGTATCCGATGAACATGCCTTCTGTTGCGCCAAAGGTGCACTTCTTGGGATTTAACTTCATGTTTATTTTTCCCAATGTTTTGAACGTTTCCTCGATGTCGCGCACCAATTCATCCTCTGTGTGGCTCTTGATGACAAGGTCGTCAACGTAGACTTCCAAGTTTCGACCTACTTGTTTTTCGAAAGCTGTGTCCACCAATTGCTGGTATGTTGCGCCTGCGTTTTTTAGGCCAAAGGGCATTTTCGTATGGCAATAGACCCCTTGACTTGTGTGGAAAGCTGTTTTTTCTTCGTCCTCTACTGCCATCTGGATTTGATGGTATCCTTTGTATGCGTCTAGGAAGCACTTGAAAGGATATCCGCACAGGGATTCTACTTTCCAGTCTATCTCCGGCAGTGGATAGCAGTCCTGTGGGCATGCTTTGTTGAGGTCTGTGAAGTCCACGCACATCCTCCAACTGTCATCACTCTTCTTTACCATCACTGGATTAGAAATCCAGTCGTGATAGTATACTTCGCGCATGATGCCTGCGTCTACAAGTTTGTGTACTTCCTCCAGAATAGCTTTTGCACGATCTGGGGCCTGGCCGCGCTTCTTCTGTCGTATTGGGGGATATCCTTGTCGGATTTGTAGCTTGTGCTCTGTGATAGAGCGTGGCACTCCGGTTATGTGCTTTGGTTCCCATGCAAAGATATCTAGGTTCTTTTGCAAGAGTGCGCATACAGCTGCTTTACCTTTGTCAGATAAAGAACCTCCAATCGAAATTTTTTGATCTGGGTAATCGGGGTGAATAACGACCTTTAAGTTTGGTGTTTTTTCTGTGCGCTGTTCTGGAATATTCTCCACCTCACTAGTTACTGCGTTGCATTCTTTTGGTGGTACCATGGTGTTGTAGAGGGTGACAACTCCTCCTTCCACTGGAAATTTGAGCATCTCATGTGCTGTGGATGATACAGCGCGCATGGATGATATTCCAAGTCTCCCAATGATGCCATTGTATGGTGAGGGAGACTTGATTACCATGAAATTTATCCATGTTGCTGTTGAGTGTTGTTCATCGCCCACAACTACTAGCAAGCGCAATTGCCCCATAGGCCAAATCTTTTCTCCTTTGAATCAAGTCAACGAAGTTGTGGCTGGTATCAATTGACTTTGTATCTCAGGTCGTAGCCTTTTGAAACAATGATCATATAGGATGTCTGCGGATGCCCCCCCCCCCCATCGATATACATGCGGTGGATATCATGTCCCCCCGTATGTATTTCAATAGTTAGTGGCTCTACTACTGCGTTGTCCGCAGCTAGAGTAGGGAAGGATATCTCTTTTTCTGGAGGGAATTTTTGGCTGACTTTTTGTTTTATCTTGCGTTGCCATGACTGTATCATGTAGATGATGTCAGCTTTGTCTTTGGGAGGTTCTTTCTTGCCCCCATTCCTTTGCTTGTCCTTCCCTTCTTTGATGTTTTTTACGAGATGGTCCATTCTGCCCTCTCTTACTAATTTTTCAATCAGTTGTCGTAGCTGGACACACTCGTTGGTTGTATGGCCTTTTTGGCCATGGTATTCGCAGTATCCATTCCCTATGCGCTTGTCCTCTGCGGTACGCATTGGTGGAGGTTTTGGGAAGTTTGCACCTTCTTTTACAAATATTTCCCTCGGAGTCTTTGTGAGAGGGGTATATTTGTCATTTTCTCTTCCACTGCGATAATTCCTGCTGCGGTTACTATTCTGATCGTTGGATTGTCTCCTAGGCTGTTCTTGTTGCCTATAATTTGAGTAGCCTTTTTTGCTGTCCGCAGTGGTTGCTTCTCCTTGTATGAAGGATCTTGTGCGCTTCATTAGCTCATCAAAGGTTTGGGGAACCTTGTCGTTTAGCTTCCGAATGAGTTCAGGGTTATTAATCCCATTCATGAACCCTGAAATTTTTAGCACTTCGGGACACGCTTTGACATGTATGCACTCATCTTTAAAGCGTTCCATATAAGCACTGGTTGATTCCCCTTGGCGCTGTTTTACTCTGGCTAGTTCAACAGGGTTTTTAGCGTACTTCTTTCTTTGGGTGAAGTTTAAACGGAATGCTTTCCGTAATTCTTCAAACCCGCCAATGCTCCGTCGTGGGAGCTTGCTAAACCACGTGCGCGCATTCCCTACTAAGGTGGAATTAAACATATGGCACCACACAGGTTGTGGCCAATTTTCGATGGTAGCGGCCGATTCAAAAATTTTTAGGTGGTCATCTGGATCACCTGTTCCATCATATGTTTTGACATTAGTGGGCATGCGCCTCCTTTTGTGATCGGAGTAGTCGCTGATGCATCGTGTAAATGCATCAACTTTCTGGCGACGCCACGGAAGAGACATGTCTTCGTCTTCTTCTTCGCGACGTCTTCCTCTAGACTTCCAGTGTCCGGTTTCCTTATCCTCGTTGTCCGAGGAGTCGTTAGAGGAGGAGTAATCTCTTTTGCGGCGCTTGCGCCGGCTTCCTACAGAGGAAGAGCTTGAGGGGCTTTCACTTGGGGATATTTTCCTCCCTAATCTGTCGTGAATTCTTTTGCTCCCAGACCTGGAGGAACCTTCACTTGGTGAGTGTTGAGGTCCTAATCTGTCTTGTATCCCTCGACTACCAAGTCTGGAATGAACATTGGTGCGCCTCTCGCCGTCTTCATATTCCTCTGAATATTGTGAGTCAGATGTCGTACCCAGCCTATCATGAATAGTGGTACGTCTTTCGTTATTTTCGCGTCTTCCTCGTAGGTGGTGCGGTGGCGATGATTCGCGTTCAGGACCAAAGTTGAGCCGGGCTTGCAGGCTCGTACTCGATCTTCTCCTCGCTTCTTCTTGCATGAGGACGGTTAAAGTTTCGTAATTTTGGGATACAAAATTATTCAACGTTAGGTCAGGCGCGTCCTCATTCTCTGCAAGAATATCTGCCTCAATATTGGGCACCCTATCTCTGTTAGGTGCGCCCGGTGGCACAGTGTTGTCCACTGTAGGTGCCGTTTGGTGAGGAGTATTGAAGAGGGTGCGCTGGAGTTCCTCAACGCTTGGGACTACGGTGGTGACTTGGGTAGTCCTTACAGGCAATTCCACCGCTAGGAGAGGTTAGGTTGGTCCCGTTTCTTGGTGACCGGGCGCACTGGTTGTCCCAGAGGCCTGCCTAGGGGTCGAATCTTGTTGATTCTTCCTCTGGGGGTTACGTGTTTTTTCCAACTGCGGAGTCCGCTGGCTTGAATTTTTATTCTTCGTCATTCTAGTTCCTTAGTTCTTTAGTCGTAGGTCCCACGGATGGCGCCACTTGTTGATACAAAAGTTGGCGTTCCTAGTTTGGGCTCTTGCTCTCGTATCAATTCGCTCTTAATGCTTGAAACCTGGGCACTAAGAAAATAAACAAACACCGTTAGGCTTATCGTGGGATTGTCTCCCACGATTATCCTCCGGCGTGAGAGTAAGTAATCGGTTTTTAGGGTTCTCGTAAAGAGTTTAGGGTATGTGAATCGTACCTTTAATGAGAATTATGTCATTCCTTATATAGGTGCAGAATCCTCATAGGTTTCTTGCTCCTTACTCTTCGCACACGTGGTGCTTATCCGGGTTAAGGATGTCTATTCCGTAATTAGGAGATCCTTATCTATGCCCGGGTAGTTTGGTTGGGCTTGGGTCTACGTGAGCCCAATCCCATTATCAATGCGGCCCAAGTTATAATAGCCCACTCATGGTGGTTTTGGGCCTTAGTGATGTTTATCATTTGGGCTCGTGGCCCAAATATAGACTATACGTCATCAGTGTCAATTAAAGCTTATTTTAAAAGCTTAAACTCAGATATCCAAGTGTTTATACCTGATTAAGTGTAGCATCTATAATTCTTGGTTAAGATTCCTCCATACATGAAATCATATTGATTTAAACACATAGAAGGGAACAAGTCATCGGAAAAGAGAGCCACTGAGTTTATTAATAAACTTGAAAAAAGTGGGGGCTACAACTGCCAATGATGGACATTCTACATCCGGAAAACAATTGGCTTTCAATATAACTATTGTCTATTGCACATCGCTCAATCGAGCCCAGTCTACAAACTGCATCCAACCATAGATGTTGTTTGCAAAACGCACCCCAACTGTAAAAGCCATTGCAACTAGAGGGACCTGTTTTGCCAACGGAGAAGCTTCTACCAAACTTTCCAACCCATTGATAACTTGATAACGGGTATTGGAAGACACAGCTAGAAAAACACCTGTCTAAACACGTTGGCATGTTAATAAAACAAGACCACAGTCACACTTTTGTATATGAACGTAAAAAAAAAGTAAAGTAACTCCCAATACCGTCTTCCACGGGTTATGGGTCCCAATACCGTCTTTCACGGTGTATGGGGGAGGTTGAGACGTAGACAACCATACCCCTACCTAAGGTAGAGAGGTTGCTTCCGGTTCTACTTAAAGTAGAAAAGGACCTCCGGCCTTTTGTAGGGAGTGAGGATCGAACCCTTGACCTCTAGGTTAAGAGGCAAAGGGTTTTCCAACTGATCCAACCCATGAATTTTTAAAAGGGGTGCAACACGAGGACTTCCCAGCGGGTCACCCAAGCCAGTACTACTCTCGCCCAAGCACGCTTAACTGCGGAGTTCTGATGGGATCCGGTGCATTAGTGCTGGTATGATCGCACCCCTTTTGTATATGAACGTGTATGGTTAAAATAAACATACCCCATAGAACAGCACTTTGCACCAAAGGGGGAATGCCTACATCACGTTCTGATGCATGCATCCTCCTGCAGATAGTAAAAAGCAAAAACTTGAAATCATCAAGAGACTTCAAACAAATTAAGGCAGCCATTTTTTCTACTTTCCTCACATGACAACAACAGTTTTTAAATTAGATATAGGCCATGTTGGGAGATAGCATACCGTTTGGCGTTCATAATCATATTTGCAATTCCTTGGCCAATAAGACCGCAACCAAATCCAACTGAACCATACAACAGACCCTGAATCCATAATTAGCAAAACAAAAGGTCATCAATTGGAAAGCAAAAGCCAGTTTAGGGTGCTTGTAAAAGGTGAAACAATATCCATATGAATCATTAAAAACATCTTTATACCTTGTAAAAATATGTAGCAAGCCGCTGCTGTGCTGAAAAACTACACCCTGGTCTCTCGAATTCAAAGACACTGCACAACCAACAGGATTTAAAAATTAATATAAATTTAGCATCTAATTTAAACAAATGGAATGAATAATTCAAACCAGCAGCAAAAGGACAAGAAATTAAACATTTACAGCTACATCCAAACAAGAAGGCAAAAAACATCCCAGAAAACTTGTCAGTATTAGCAGCTCTAATCACCAACGACAACCAATTATGTGGAAATATAAACATTGTTGCATTCACTTTGTCGATCTGACTAAAGAATTTAATTTCTTAACTTTACATTTTTACTATTTAGGAGCAGGCCAAGAGAGCAATAAGCATGTACAAAAATGTAGGTGTTAAATAAAGGGTATGACAGTAACCTGCTTGGAAGAGCTGCAACATAGTTCTTTAAACCACTAAACAAACCACAGCTAGCTAGTGATCGTTTTCCAATACGAGCATACGGTGCCAACATGCCAACCAAAGCAACGTCAACTACCCTACCTACCAAAAGATTAACAGCATACAACTCAAACTCATCCCAAAAATCTTTTCCTCTTTTTTGAACTTCAACAAACGTAGCACGACACGAATCAATTACTATCTGCATCACACAAAGCAAACTTTAACAACAAACTTATAAGACAATTGTTAGGAGCATTATAAGAAGAAAGGTCAAGGAACAAACCTCAGTTCCAACTTTAAACAAAAACGACGATCAGCAAGCATTCTGTTACGGAACATTGCAAAATTTCTTGTCAAGAATCCCAAAGCCCAACCTGATCCCTGTAAATTAAATTACCAATAAGAGCTCGTCCTTTAACACTAGAATAAACAATATAACAAGTTGACTACAAAATAGTGTACAATGTACTTTCTAAGGAGCTTTTGTAAATCTACTAGTACAAGCAACCGGATCACTAGTTAAGCAACAATCACATATCTAAACTATACAAGGTCAACAAACCTAATCACATTATACGTTTTCACACATTATTCAAAAATCACCAGCAAGCCAATAACCTTGAACACTATACTCTACAGTCTACATCTACTTTATATTAATTTCTTTACATGCAATTTAACCTCGCAAGAGTTAAATCTCACTAAGTACTAATTTGGGGGTGGCTAGAAAAAGAAACTGTATGCCGCGTACATCTTAGTCAAAGACCCGCCCTCCCCGGGGTACCCTTTTTTACTCTACATGCAATCAGACCACTAACTAAACATAACATACTACAAGTATAAATTAAAAATAACAACCTGCAAGTCCAAATAGCGCGTAAGCAAAACTTTACGCAACCCTTCACTTTTCGCAGCCTCCAACATATCCCGGGAAGCTCCACACCTTTCTCCTCCACCACTTTCATCACCTCCTTAAACCCCATCAACGGCCCAAACTCCCTCTCCTCATCATCCTCCTCACCACCGCCACCACCACCATTAGGCGGCGGCACATCACCTCCACCACAACCACCATCGCCATCATCACTCTCATTCTCATCATCCTTTTTATCAAACACTTCAGTTACATTAGTCATGTTATTGTTGATATATGATTTTGAGCATTTTAACTTACATATATAAAAGTTTCTGGTAGTGATATTAGGGGATTTGAATATAGAGATTGAGATTTTGGTGAAGTTGATGATGGGTTTGAAAGTGAGTAAGTTTTTGATGTGGAGTTTGGTTATTTGTGATGACGTGTCATTGAGTTTAACGTATACGAAGCTTGATGATGGTAATGTCATGGCTTGGCTTTGAAATGTGACTGTGGCCAAGTTGAAATTGAATTTGAACCTGAAAGACAACAATTTTGTTTAGAAGTGACAAACGTCAGAAATGAAAAAACCATAAATTTTGTTTAGAAGTAACAAGTTGACTACAAAATAGTGTACGGTGTACTTTGTAAGGAGATTTTGTAAATCTACTAGTACAAGCGAAGCAACAATAACTATACAAGGTCAATAAACCTAAATCACATTATACATTTTCAAACATTATTCAAAAGATCACTAGCTAGCCAATAACCTTGAACACTATACATCTACTTTATATCAATCTCTTTACATGCAATTTAACCTCGCTAGAGTTAAAATCTCACTAAGTAAAAATTTTGGGGTGGCCAGAACGCGTACATCTTAGTCAAAGAGCCGCCCTCCCTGGGGTAACCTTTTTTACTCTACATGCAATCAGATCACTAACTAAACATAATATACTACAAGTATAAAATAAAAATAACAACCTGCAAGTCTAAATAGCGCGTAAGCAAAACTTTACGCAACCCTTCACTTTTCGCAGCCTCCAACATATCCGCTGGTAACTCCACACCTTTCTCCTCCACCACCTTCATCACCTCCTTAAACCTCATCAACGGCCCAAACTCCCTCTCCTCATCATCCTCCTCCTCACCACCACCTCCTGCACCATTAGGCAGCGACACATCACCACCACCACCACCACCATCGCCATCATCACTCTCACTCTCATCATCCTTTTCATCAAATACTTCAGTTACATTAAGTATCACGACTTAAGTTGGGCTACCATTAAGTTGGCCCATAAAAAAGCCCAAATACTTCCCAAAGCAATAATTTAGAGTTTTTTCATTTCTGACTTTTGTCACTTCTAACCAAAAAAACAAAATTGTTGTCTTTCAGGTTCAAATTCAATTTCAAAGCCAAGCCATGACACTACCATCACCAAGCTTCGTATACGTTAAACTCGATGACACGTCATCACAAATAACCAAACTCCACATAAAAAACTCACTCACTTTCAAACCCATCATCAACTTCACCAAAATCTCAATCTCTATCTTCAAATCCCCTAACATCACTAATGGTGGAGGAGGTGGTGGTGGTGAGGATGATGATGAGGAGAGGGAGTTTGGGCCGTTGATGGGGTTTAAGGAGGTGATGAAGGTTGTGGAGGAGAAAGGTGTGGAGTTTTGCTTACCAGGATATGTTGGTTGTTGGAGGGAAGGGTTGCGTAGAGTTTCCTTACAAAGGTTGTTATTTTTAATATATACTTGTAGTATATTATCTTTAGTTAGAGTTGTTGGTGCCGGGAGTATGGTAGGTGAGGGAGTAGGAATAATTACTCGATTGGAGTTTACGGGTGCCAGATCACCTTAACATTTTTTCATAACTAACCTTTTTCTCACCAATAACTAACCTTAAATTACTCATTTTGGGCCCACTACTTATAACTTTATTTTTTTTATTCAAATTACCAAATAACATAAAATTAATTCATTAAATAATACAAATAATACAAATAATATTTTTATTTAAAAAAAAAGAAAAAAAAAATCTAACTGCTAAACACAAACACAAATAGAAACCAAAGTAGCCCAAATTTATATGTCCTAACACTTAATAACTAGCCCACTTCAACCCAAAAAATAATAATAATAAAAAAAAAAAAAAAAAAAAAAAATTATACATCGTCTTCTTCACACACACACTCATATTACACACATAAAAACACAAACACAAACACAAACACAATTACACAAAATACTTTATAGATCTAAAAAATGAAAAAGAAAGAAACCTGTCATTAAGTACAGCACCAAGCCTCGTCGTGCAGATGAGTAGCAAGCGACTAGCGAAGGATGGCGAGGGGGCGGTGCAGCGACGAAGCTCGGCGAAGGGTAGTGACCTGCCACGTAGGAGTGGCAAGGTTGTGTGAGTAACTGCACCTTCCACTCAGTGATCTGATTGCATGTAGAGTAAAAATGGTACCGGGGAGGGCGGGTCTTTGACTAAGATGTACGCGGATCAAAAATTATGGATTTGGCATGCATTTTTTGGCATGCCGAGAGCAAATAATGATCTTAATGTGTTATATGGTTCATTGGTTCTCCGTTATTTGATCAAGAACTTTCTGGTAGATCTCCGGAATGTCCATTTGTAGTAAACGAACATACATACAAGAAAGGTTACTATTTATCCGATGGCTTTTATTCAAGATGGTCCGTATTTGTCAAACGTTTAGTGTTGCAAGGTCTGAAAAAAATTTGAAATTTAAAAGAGTTCAAGAAAGTTCTAGAAAAGATATTGAACAAGCCTTTGGAGTCCTACAAGGTCGTTGGGGAATTATACGACAACCCGTACGTGCTTTCGAAATCAACGCCTTGAAGAGAATCATATATTGTTGTATAATATTACACAACATGATATTGGAAGACGAATAATTTGAATTGAATTTTTGAGATTTGTTCGTTGATCCAACTCTAAACATACCAACAACGTGGGTCGAAAGATGTGATTTACATATCAGAAAAAACAAAGAAATTCGAGATAGAAAATTGCACGACGATCTTCGAGAAGACCTTGTTGAGCATTTATGGAACCTTAATCACTAGTTTGTAATTTTAATGGCTTGTTTACGTACTATTTATTAGTTTTATGTATTCTTTTAAAATCAATGTAAAGTGTGTTTTTATTTTTAATGAATTTTATTTTAATTAATAATATTGTATATGTTTGATTTTATGTAAATGAATGAAAAAAATAAATAATGGAGAACGTCACCAGATTTTCTGGTGCCAACTGTAACGGCACAGAATGTGATGCCAAAGGTTTTCTGGTGTCGTTCTATGTTTTGCTGACGTACCACTGCTCTAAGAAAAGATTCAACAAAGACACAAAAATTATTTCAATGTTATTATTTATTAACACGTATGTTTACTCACTAAAAGTTCAAGTCATCTAAATTCTTTCTCTAAATAGCTTGACCTTATGGTTTTTAAAAGTTCACATGTTTGTGTGTCAATTAAAGCTTTTTTTAGGGTAAATTGCAAAAATGGTCACTAATGTATCACGAAATCGTAAAAAAACCACCGAGTCATAAAGGCGTGCAAAAAAGCCACTAACGTTACGTAAAAGTGCAAAATAGCCACCGAGAGCGTTTTTCCGTTAGTTTCCTCGTTAAGTGCCTAGTCATCGAGGGTATTATTGTCATTTCATTGCTTTAACGATTAATATGTCCACGTGTCATAGCACTGTTACTTTAGGGACTAAATTTGCAATTTAAGTTTGATCTTTTATTTTCACAACGACTCTCTACCACCACACAACCAACACCGCCACTCTCTACCGCCACCACTGCCACTGCCCTTGATAATGTACCCTCCGAAAAGGTCGAAGGACTCCCTTTCGGTCCTGCTCGAAGCCTACATAATCGCAGGCTCTGGCTAACCTCCTAACACTTTCATTGGCGTAAAACTAGTCACCAATGACCTAGTTACCAGATGGGAATTCGCCAGTCGAAGGATTAAACCCTTCGGAGTATCCTTCGATAAAATGTAAGGACGGAATAATGCCAAGTCCCAAACATGGGGAAGACCAAGTCTAACCCACGTCTCATCTCCCTCCTTAGCTTTCCAGCTAAACTAGGAGGAGTGGGACACTAACCCCTAGCGGTTGCCACTTATCATGGGACGCCTCCATGATCTCTGAAAAAGGTGTAAGCACTCTCCAAGCTATTTTTCTTCCCTATAAATAGCTTGGACGATCCACAAGTCTGGTATGCAATCTCAATAACTCTACTTTACCATATTTTCACTAAACTTTTCATACCAAATACTTATTCACACGCCGGAGGTGGTTCGCAGGGCCTAACCTCTGCGCAATCACTTAACGTAGTGTCTACGTATTTCTTATTTTCAGGTTAGACACAAGCTTGGCTCAACTACAACATCCCCTATATCCTTTGATCACCATCGAAGGCCTGGTCGTGCAAATTATTGTACAATCAGTGGCGCCATCCGTGGGACCCGCTACAATTGGTCTCGTTACTCCAAGCAAATAACCAGTCAAACATACTCACTACTTTTCCGGCATGAATCAAGAAAGAGAAGTTACACCCCTACCGGGTTTCTCGACTTTAACCCCAATACCAGTAACTGATGCCAACATCTTCCGCCAATTACGGTATCCACCTTCACAACACGATCTCACCCTGAAATAACACCCAATCACCATGCATCGACATCAGCCAACCCAGAACCTGTCATTAGCCCTGCCTTTGTTGAGGCTAATTACGAAGAACTAGAATCTCTGTTAAGGGGTCGAAGGAGACAAGTTAGGAACATAGAGATGCGAAGGGAGTTAGAATACTCCAGTGATGAATATGACGAAGAGATAGAAATGGAGCCGAGACCTTGTGTTCCTAGGACTACTCACTCGATCCTACCTATTGAGTCCCCTGTTGTTAGAATGGCCAGTGGAAGATTTGTCGGCTTTTAGGGAGTCCCTGAAAGCCCCCCCCCCCCCCCCCCCCACACACACACACACACAAGAAGTGAGGGAACGGTTGCTGAAGGCTCTAATGGAAGGAGCCAACGAAGAGAAAACACGGAGGTAAACCTACCTCCGCTATTAGCTGCACATTCGGGGAGAACTGAAGCAGGGGTTCCACTACAGCCTTCCCAGGCATCTGGTGTGGGAGGCAATCCGTGTTTGTTTAATACAGGAGGAAACCTTCCTCCCAATGGAATGAACTCCCCATTTCAAACTCCGAGTTATCCTCAGAACCTTTACCCTCCCACAAGTGTACAACCTAGTAACAATCAGTTCCCACAAACTACTATGTCCTACGGGCAGCCCATGGCATACCCCTTGTATACTATATACAGCGGCTACCCTTTCAACATGGGAACACCTTATCCTCCTTATCCTAATCAAACCCCTTCGGGGGTGCCTCCTCCTCACAATCCATACAACACTGTCCCCACTAGCATGCCACCTTACAATTGTCTATATCCAGAGCCTGCGGGCCCTACAACACCTTTTGTAAGATGGATTGAGGATTATCCGTTACCCGATGGTTTGAAGATGCCTTCGCATATAGGCACCTATGACGGAAAAGGGGATCCAGACAACTTTATACACTTATTTGAAGGAGCTATAAAGATGAAAAAATGGGTCATGCCCGTAGCCTGTCACATGTTTACGTACACTCTTCGAGATTTTGAACGTATCTGGTGGAATGGGCAGAAAACAAGCAGCATTATTAACCTTGATGATCTGAAGGCCAAGTTTCACTCTCACTTTAGCCAGCAGAAGAAGTTCACAAGGACAAACCTCACAGTGCATAACATTAAGCAGAAGGAGAACGAAAGCACAAGAAGTTTCGTTACAAGGTACACGGACGAAACTCTGCAAATCCTAGGTTTACATGAAGAACAACGTATCTCCGGTTTCGTGCATGGCTTACGAAATCGCAACCTGGTGGAGTTCTTATCCACGGACCTTCCGGAAACCTGTAAAGGTCTGATGGAAAAAATATACTCCTGGATAGAAGCTAAGGAGGTGTCCACCAACGAGGCTCCGGTCGATGGTAGAGAACACACCCACAAGCTCCCAAAGCCTTCTTCGTGGGAAGGATCAAGGAACAGAAACAAACACCAACACAAGTTCACTCCTTATAACAAGACTCCTAATCACGGCTTAATGGAGAGCCTCACGAAGTCTCCAAAAGAAATTCTGGCCACGAAGAAGGTGGCAAAAACCTTTGAACCACCTCCTCGTATGACCAGTAAGGACAGAAGCCGCGACACAACCAAGTATTGCTATTTCCACGAAGACTTTGGTCACGAGACCAACGGTTGTAGGGAAATGAAGAAACAGATAGAGGAAGCTATAAAGTCGGGGCAACTAACACACCTTGTGAAGGGAATAAAGAAAGGGAAAGAAAAGATCCCTGATGCTCAGTTGGAAAAAGACTTCCCACCAGCCGAAGCTCCAATCCTCATGGATTGTCGGGGAGGAGCAAGTCAGAAAAGGAAAGAAACGGAGGAACAAACGCAATTAGGGAAATAACGTTTCCCCCTATGATTGACCAACCTGCCTCAGATGATCTGGTAGTCATCAAAGTTCTAATATCCAACCAAGAAGTAAATAGGGCCTACATGGATTGCGGAAGTTCTTGCGAAATTATATATGAACACTATTTCTTGAAGCTCAGACCTTCGATTAGATCAAAAAGGGTAGACTCAAAGATACATTTGGTGGGATTTTCAGGGGAACACTCATGGCCTTTGGGAAAAGTCCCCCTAGAAATAACGATTGGAGAAAGAAGGCTCGCAAGAATAGAAACTCTCACGTTCGCGATCGTACGATCTGCTTCTCCCTACAATCTACTGATATGGAGAACCGCCATGCAAAAAATGGGTATTGTAGTTTCCACTATATACGCAGCAATTAAGTTTCAAACAGCCTACGGTATCAGAACTGTGCTTTCTAATTACAACGATAGAAAGACGCAAGACCTCGAAAAAAAGATTAAGGAGAGTCCCCAAGACCCTCCTAAGGTTATTTTAAGCTGCGGAGATGCTGAAGAGCGCATTGTGATAAACAAACTTTACCCGGAGCAAACGGTGGTTATTGGAAAGCAACTCCCCATTACCTTCAAATCAAAACTAGAGAAAATTTTAAAAGACAATAAGGATGTCTTCGCATGGACATATTCCAACATGACGGGGGTTCCGAGAACTCTCACGATTGATGGTAAACCCTTCGGCAAAGAACACAATCTCAATGAGTACAAACACATCGAACCTGTCAAACAGAAACGTCGAAGCTTGGCACCCGAAAGGAATGCAGCGGCCTGTAAGGAAGTGGACGAACTAGTACAGGCATGTATACTCAGAGAAGTAAAATACCAAACGTGGGTAGCCAATTTGGTTATGGTAAAGAAGAGTGATGGAGGGTGGCGTATGTGCGTCGACTTCACCGACATAAACAAAGCATGTCCAAAAGATTGCTACCCCCTGCCAGAGATAGATTGGAAAGTGGTATCCTTATCAGGATTCTGCTTGAAATGCTTCCTAAACGCTTACAAAGGGTACCACCAGATACAAATGGCAGTAGAAGATGAAGAAAAGACAGCCTTCTACACTGGAAAAGGAGTCTACTATTATAAAAAGATACCCTTCGGTTTGAAGAATGCAGGGGCAACATATCAACGGTTAGTAGATAAGGCTTTCAACAAGCAGATAGGAAGGAATTTAGAAGTATAGATGGATGATATGGTCATAAAGAGCAGGATAGAGGAAGACTTACTCTTCGACATCCAGGAAACCTTCGACCAATTAAGAGCAATCAATATGAAGCTCAATCCAAAGAAGTGCTCCTTCGGTGTCGAAGAATAGTAGTTTTTAGGGCATTTGATAACGAAGCAAGGAATCAAGGCTAACCCTTCAAAGGTAAAGGCCATCACAGATCTGCAAGCCCCAAAGACGTTAAAGGAAGTACAAAGCCTTAACGGGAAGTTAGCAGCCCTAAGTAGGTTCTTTTCAAAGGGTGCAGATCGATCGCTACCATTCTTCAAAACTCTTAAAGAGTGCACGGATAAGAAAACCTTCCAATGGAGTGTGGAAGCCGAAGCTGCCTTCCAAAAATTAAAAGAGTTCATGGAAATCCTACCAACACTCACAGCCCCTGTCAAAGGAGAGGTACTATATATGTACATCGCAGCATCCTGCAAAAGTATCAGTTCAGTACTCTTGGCAGAAAGGGAGAAGAAGCAAATCCCGATCTACTTTGTTAGTCGGGTCTTACAGGGAGCTGAATTAAACTACCCGGAGCTGGAAAAGCTAATTCTAGCTCTAGTTCACGCAGCAAGATGCCTTATAAGGTACTTCCAAGCTCACCCCATCACAGTACTGACCGACAAGCCCATCAAACAGATACTATCTAAACCTGAGAAGTCGGGAAGGATAGCCAAATGGGCCATCGAATTGGGAGAACATGAAATAGAATACTAGAGACGAAACTCCATAAAAGGTCAAATACTGGCAGACTTCTTGGCCGAAACCCCATCTGAACCCGACAAAGACATGGTTATACCTGAAATAAAGCCTTCGAAGGAAAAAGAAACATGGAAGCTGTACACAGATGGAGCATCTAGTTCCGATGGTTCAGGATCAGGTTTAATGCTAGTAAATCCGGAGGGGAAGGAGTACACTTATGCGTTGCGGCTTGAATTCGAAGCTACAAACAATGAGTCTGAATATGAGGCTTTGTTAGCAGGCCTCTGTTTAGCTAGAGACATGGAGGTACGTCATCTTTTGGTTTTTGTCGACTCGTAGCTAGTTGCAAACCAAATTAAAGGATCTTTTGAGGCGAGGCAGCCTACCATCAAACAATACTTAGAAAAAGCTAAGGAAATCCTAAATGAGTTCGCATCTTACACGATTGAGAATGTCCGAAGGAATCAAAACAAGAAAGCATATGCATTGAGCAAGTTAGCTTCGATGGCCTTTGCTCACCTAACCAAAGAGGTCCTGGTTGAAGTACTAGCAGAAAGGTCCATTCAAAGGAAGGAAGTGTCGGGCGTTATATTCGAAGAAGGGTACAACTAGATGACTCCGATCAGGGAATACCTGATAAGTGGAATCCTACCAGAAGATCCGAAGTTGGCAAGAAAAGTCAGAATCAAAGCTCCACAATACAGACTGATAGGGGACAACTTATTGATTGCTCAAATTAGTATATAGTATAGAGTATTTATATTTCTCCAAAGGATTTGAAGGAAATAAGCAAAACCCGAGGTCGTAGTCCGTGTGAAGGTGTTAATGGAATTTCGAATTCCCGGTTCGTGAAAAGTGTCGTGAAAGTGGGAAAGAGTGATTTTAATGAGATTAACACTAATGAATATGAAAATGAAGCACAAGTAACCAATTAAGCAAGCAATTCAAATTACCAAACCTAAAACGTAAAAAATGTAACGTAAAATAAACGTAAACGCGCAAAATAAAAAGTGAATTTGGAGCTATGCTAATCCTACGGGATTGAAATTAATTTTCCTAAGTTTAAAATGATAAAAGAAATTTTGAGAAAAAGAAAAAAAATATTTTTTTTTTTGACTTTTTATATAATTTTTATAAATTAAAAACTAATTTAACTAAGTAAAAATTAAAAGAAAATGGAAATTAAGTGAGAAAATTACAAAATTAATTTTTAAAAATCTAAAATAATTGAAAACTATTTTCTAAAATATTTTTGGATTTTTCAATGCTTTTTTAAATTTTTTAAGGATTTTTGGTATTTAAAAAGTAATGAAAATTTATTAAAAACTAAAATTTAATTAGAAAAATAGCAAATAAATTCAGAAAATCTGAAAAATTCAGGAAAATTCTAAAATAATATTCTAAATCTAGGAAAAATTTTAAATCTGAAAAATAAGCTGAAGATATGCTTAATGCTTAAAAACTGCTTATTGAGAGTGCTTATTTATAAGCACTCTTTGACCAATTTGACTTAAGCTTTGACCAAAGATATTTCAGACTCAAGTAAGCTTAAATGTACTCAGATAAAGCAAAATGGATCACAGAAACACAGATATGGATCAAAAAGCAATTTAAATAAGCACAAATGAGAAGCAATAAGCAAACAGATTAAGCTAAAGGCACAAGATCAATAAAATAAGCAACTACAAGCACTATGAAACTTAATTGACCCACAAATCTCAAGTTATAATAAACTAATTACAATTGCAGCCCTTCTTTCAAAATTGGTCACTTTTTTAAAACTCCTAGATCTCAGGTTTGAATAAGCAGTCCTAATAAGCTCTAGGGTGCAATCTCTTGTGGGCAAAAGATCTATAGACCTACTGAGAAACAAAAATCACCAACAACACTAGCTTAATCTCTTAAATGCTCACTTGATTACTCCCTTGAAAGAGTGCTAAAACTGATGGTGCAGGGGGCTTTTGGCTCAAACCAGTACTTTCAAGCACTCAAAAAGTGCTTATAGAAAAATCTGAAAATTTAGATAAAAATAATTTTGCAACCACAAGCTGGAGCACTTTAAGAATCTATGAGATGAAAACTTCTTATTGTAGGATACTAATTAAGTCACAAACATGATGATAATGGTGGTATTGGTGGCGTTAAGTGAGAAAGAGGAAGAGGAAAGAAAGAAAGTTGGAACCTTGAGAGAAAATAGAGAATATTAGATTAAGTGAATGAGAAGGTCCAACCCTCTCCCTTAGAGGGAGAGGGGTATTTATACAACAAATAAAAACACCCACACCCGGGTTGTGGATCAGGCATACAGTGGGTAAAGACCCGTCCTTCTTCCACGGTGTTACTTAAACTAATACTAACTAATAAATAAACTAACTACAAGCTAACTTATTGCTATTACAATATTTAGGTGACCGAGTCTTTCATGGGAATATTTGTATTCCTAACAATCTCCCCCTAAGCGAGGTCACCTTTGGAAATTAAGCTCTTTGGTTTTCAAGCATTCTTAGACTTTGTGTTGACATAAATAATGCCTAAAAATATTATTTCAATATCTCTATGTTTTGATTATTACAAAATATAAACTCATAGAACTAAAACTTGTGACTTAAACAAGTATTTAGTGATTAACATTTTCTCTTTACATCCAAATCACTTAAGGTATGAATAAACAAAGTGTTTATTGCATTTCATGATCAAAGGAAATTTTTCTAATCACTAGAATTTTTATAAAATGTATTAAACATTCTATATCTTTTACAAAATTACTTTTGGAATTAAAAGAATATGTTTAATTCATTATAAGTATATGATTTCAAATTTCCAACCAAAAATGGCAAATTTTATTCAGAAAAATCTTCCCCACTAGAAGACAAGAAAATCCAACGTTCTGAAGGGGCGGCCCCCTTAATCATTAAGGGGACCGGCCTCTAATTAAGGGGACCGGCCACGCTCCAGAACAGTAATTTTTCTCCCTATAAATACTGGTTCATCCCACAGTATTTTCTCACCTTTTGCACTCCTAAACTTTCTGTTCTGGATCCCCATCTCTATTCTCTTAATCCTTTGATCATAAATATATAATTCTTTGTTTCAAAGTGGTTCAAACATCATCCTCTCAAGTGCAAGAGAAGAATACTTCTATCCTCCAAGACAAGAAGTATTACAACTTGTTGTGACCTCCACATCCAAGTTGTTGGTGCATCATCAAGATTATTTACATAATTCTTTGTGAAGATTGTTGTGAATATTTGATTGTAGATAGTTGTGCTAGGTATATTGATTATGTGATTAGTTAGTTGTTTTGTGTGAAGAAGAAAAGTTAGGAATTAGATTTTAGTGAAGAAGCTAGGTGTGAAGTTGTTAGTTGTGAAGAAAATTGGTGTGAAGAAGATAGGCGTAAAGTAGTTAGTTGTGAAGTAGATTGGTGTGAAGAAGTTGTGTAGAAGTTGTGATTTAGTTGTGAAGAAGTTGTGGTGTGTAAATTGGTGTGTAAGGTTTTCTCTGCCATAAGGGAGCTTGTTGATGTGAAGAAAACTCTCGAGTTAGGTGCTCGGGGACTGGAGTAGGGCAAGGAAGGTGTCCTTGTAGCCGAACCACTATAAATCTCTTATCTCGCGGTTCGATCTTTCCATCTCTCATTTATTTATTTACTTATCATTGCTATATCTTACTTATTGATAGTTGTTTATATTGTGCAAGACTTGAGATCATATATTATCGAATCTAAATTTTAAAAACTAAGAAAACACTAAAACTATCTTTTATAACAAATTAAAAAGACGTAAAACTATTCAACCCCCCTTCTAGTTTTCCACAATTGGTATCAGGAGCCACGTCGAGCAAGATTTTTAAAATATATTGTATTTTAAAACTTGTAACGATCTATGGAATCTGAAAAATATTTAGAAGGGCAATCTATGCAAAGACCACCACTATTTGAAAGTGATGAATTTTTATATTGGAAAAATAGATTCGAAACTTATATGAAATCAAAAGATCTTGATCTTTGGCATATTATTACCTTTGGTGATTTTCCCCCTATTCAATATAATGTTGAAACTAAAATGGATGAAATTGTATCTTTTGAAAAACAAAATGATGATTTGAAAAAGAAACTAGCAAAAAATAATGAGGCTAAAATGGTCATTTATAATGCGTTACCACGCAAAGAATATGAAAGAATTTTTATGTGTAAAACCGCAAAAGAAATTTGGGATTCTTTACTAATTACTCACCAAGGTAATAGTCAAGTTAAAGATAACAAAATAGATCTTCTTGTACAACAATATAAACAATTTACGATTCCGGAAGAGGAATCAATTGATAATGCTTTTGCTAAATTTAACACTATTATCACAAGTTTAAAAGCACTTGATGAGACATTTTCTAGTAAAAATTGTGTCAGGAAATTTCTTAGGGCATTGCATCCGAAATGGCGAGCTAAGGTCACGGCTATTGAAGAATCAAAGAACTTGATGACGTTATCACTAGATGAACTTATTGGCAACTTGAAGGTCCATGAAGAAATTATAAGAAGAGATTCGGAAACGGTGAAAGTCAAGAAAGAATAAACCAAATCCATCTCTCTAAAAGCCAAAAAGGAACCTAGTGATGATGATGATGATTCAAGCGACGAAAGTGAAGACGAAGAATATGCAATGGCCATAAGAGAATTCAAGAAATTCTTCAAGAGACGAGGAAGATTCACTAGATCATCACGAGAAAAAAGAAAACCGTTCCAAAGAAATAGAAGTGACAACTACGGGAAAAGAAAATGCTTTAGATGTGGAAGTCCAAATCATCTCATTGGCGAATGTCTAAAGCCGCCGGGTTATGAAAATCAAGGCGCATTTGTTAGTGGAACATGGAGTGATAGTGACAAAGAAGAAGTAGAAAAGCCAAAAGATGAAAAGTGTTTTATGGCAAAAGGAACCGACAAAATATGTTTAGGAATTGACTTTGAGCCTGACGAATGGATCAAGGATAGTGGATGTTCGAGGCACATGATGGGAAACCGCAAGCTATTCTCTACATACAAGGCATATAATGGAGGTAACGTTATTTTCGGTAGTGACTTACTTGGAAAAATCATTGGCAAATGTACGATTTCTCAAGACTCACTTACTATTGAAAATGTGGAGCATGTAGATAATTTAACATATAACTTGCTTAGTATATGACAAATATGTGATAATAAATGTAGAGTCACCTTTACCGAAGAGGATAGCGAAATAGTTAAGAATGGAAAAATTATAGGTAAAGGAATTAGGAAAGGTGGCATATATGTTATGAAACTAGGAAACAAGCCTGAGGATAGGATATGCCTAACGACTGATGAGGCGAAAAATGAACCACTTTTAGGGGGTCATTTAAGCCCGGAATTGAATCTATTTGATCAAATATTGCCCTAAATCATTCCTTTTATGATTTTAGGTACTTTGGGAGTGAAATCTGGAAAAGAAGGCATTTTGGACGTTTTTGGAGCATAAAAGTGAAGAAAACGGCAAAGTCTCAATTTTCCAAGCTGGAAACAGTAGGTGACGGTGTCAAGAAGAAAATCTTGACGGCGTCAAGAGTGATTTGCATGACGACCCAGTACAGAATTGACGGCGTCACAAGGAAGGGCGTCAAGAGTAAAAGACGTGACGGCCTAGAAGACCATAACACATGACGGCGTCAGATGTAGATCAAGGCAGTCCGAGAAGTATTTTGGCGGCGAGGTGACGACGTCACAAATTTGTTCTTGACGCCGTCAGCCCCTATTTCCTATATATAGTTTTCTAATTTTTACACATAAAAAGAGGAAGTTTTGGAGAAACCCTAAGGCTGAACTTAATACGATTTTCACAGGTTTTTCAAGGGTTTTCAGCCCTTGAAACCTTGCAAGTGTAATTGAGATAAGTATTCTTTTAATTCAATCAATATGTCTATGTGTTGGTTGTATATATCTTGTTCTTGTCTTGATTCCATCATGCTAGGCTAGATCTATCTTGTATTTGCTTAGATCTAATGAAACCTAGATGTTAATTATGTGTTGATTACTTGCTTATGGTTGTATTGGATGAATGATTTCGATGTTAGGCTTAAGAAAACTGGCAGATCTCCAAATGGTAACATGCTTGAACGTCTTAGGAAACATGAACCGATGTGCACTAGGTTTTATTGATTGTATTTAATGCATGAGTAAATTCTAATAATCCCATGTTAGGAGCTTCTTAGCCGGCTCGACATAGGAGTGAAGTAGGCACTCATAGGATTGGGGAAGTAAGTGCGCCACCCCATGAATGGTATTAAGGAATACAATCCGTCATCCACGCAACTATAACAAGTAATTAACGTGTAAAAGATGTCTAGGGAGTAGTGAAATCTAAGTAAACACATTTTCTCCACATATTGCTCACAACCTTAGTATAGTTTAGTTTTATTTTCATTTCTAGTATTTATTTTAATTGCATTTTTAGTATTGGGTTAGTTGACTAGCAACTAATTCCGCCCAAATCTTTCAAACCCGAGATATTTACTTGCTTTCTAAAAAATATAAAAAATACAAAAATAATCTTCCATCATCTTTAGCACTAGTAATTAGGTTTTCTAATCCTAGCGACACTATTCCTAGCTGAACGATCAATCCCCCGGTACTTGTCACTATACTATACTACAACGATCAGGTACACTGCCTGGTGGGGGTTGTAAGCTTCTCAAGATCCCTTGAGAGGTAAAGCCTGGTGTGATTCCCATGTATCAAGTTTTTGGCGCCGCAGCCTGGGGAATAGTTATTGTCTAGGTTAGAATCTCTTTTTATTAGGTCTACTTGCTAGATTCCTTTCTAGTAAGATTTTATTTTTATTTTTAGGTTTCTTTAGTCTATCTTAATTCTTTGTGTCTTTGTTCGTAACTCTTCACCACCCGACACCATGGACGATGGGAACATCTTTGAACCCATCATCCCACCACAACAAAACCCACCACTAGAACCCCTTAGGCCCCGAACCTTAGGAGAGTATTCCTGACCTAGCCACCAAGGCTACCGAAACACCATTGAGCTCACCGGAGCCAATGTGACCCCCTTGCGATCCGACACCATCCGGTTGATGCAAAGCGGATGTGCATTCCATGGACTTCGTTCCGAAGATCCAAATCAACATCTTAAGGACTTCCTTAAAATCGTAGATTCTATAGACCTAAGTGTTGAAACTAGAGAGACTACCCGATTGCGCCTATTCCAATTCTCTCTATGGGATCAATCTAGTCAATGGCTTGAGTGTTTACCCGCGGGATCCATCACCACATGGGATAATCTCGCCAATCGTTTCCTTGCTCAATTTTTCCCATCGGGGAGAACTACTAAGCTTAGAAATGAAATCTTGATGTTCCAACAACGTCAAGGTGAAACTCTTTATGAAGCATGGACTTATTTCAAGGACTTACTCCAAAAAGTCCCTCATCATGGCATAGATCTTTGGCTCCAAATCCAAATCTTTTATGACCATATCGATCTCTCCACGAGGCGAGCCATTAACCAATCGGCCGGTGGTAAGCTACGTGATCTAAGTGCAGAAAAATCATGGGAACTCATAGAAGATATTGCTCTCTATGACAACGAAAGTTGGAATGATCCCCGTGATTTGAACAAAACAGTCAAGGCAATATCTTTGCCTTTGAACAACTCTAGCACTCCCGACCGTAGGATCATGGAACTTGAAGGTCGAGTCAAGTCTCTCATGAAATCTTACGAAGCTCAAAAACCTTCAAGCCAAGTAAGCAGAATCGCTTCTACATGTAAATTATGTAATGGCCCTCACGAGACTCATAACTGCATGGAGCTTCCAAAACGTGCTTATAACGAATTCACATCGTCACACGTGGGACGAGGCCCTCAAACTTCTGACGAGGCCTATGAGGCATGGAAGGATAAACCTAATTTCAGAGGGTACCAAACGCAGAGCGTATCCTTCAATGACTCCTCACCACTCACTTGGTCCGAGCATTTTCCCTCACAAAGCACTCCTAGGCAGAGCTGTGAAGACGCCTTGCGAAAGTTCATTCTATCTCAAGAATTACAGCTCTCCACACTCGAGGCTAAATTTAGACAACAGCAGGCCGATATGAATAACAAGATTTATAATCTGTTAACTGCTATCAAAGAGCATGTTGTTAACAAACCTATTCACGTTGATGAGGTCAAGTCTGTCACCATCATGAGTCCGCCAACCTCCCCTGTGAAAATAAAAAGCCCCAGTAAGCTATTCAAACATCTATCACCAAAGGAAAAAGAACCTGTCAACCCCCTAGGACCAATCCATTTTGTAAACACCATCACCACGATATCTGCCTCAACACCTAACCTAAACTAACAACAAACTGAAAAAACTGGTCGTACAGCTAAAAATGAGACCTCAAAGGTGAACCATGATTTGACCAGAAACCCTGTCAACTCATCCGAGCGATACACCGCGCAGGAATCTAGCAAATCGGATGAAGGGAAAGAAAGATCGGATGAGCATATGAGAAATCCAGCCAATCTATTTTAGAGGAGCCCGAGAGAAACGAGGAGGATGCTACCAGTGGGAGTAGCGATAGGACTAATGAAAGCAACCCTAAAGTTTTTAAGATCTCCTGCACCATTAAGGAAAAGTTCTTAACCGATAGTCATATAGACCCTAGTCTCCCAAACAACATAATACCCCTTTTCCTATACCACGAAGCCTTCCCTGAACGCATGGTGTGTGAGAAAGTCAATAACGCAAGGGTAATAAAAGATTTATCAATCATGATTGGAGGACTTGTCTACAATATTGACCTCACTGTGGTCGATAACATAGACCCTGTCACTAATCTAACATTAACCAACCTTGTCCTAGGGAAACTATTTATCAATGAATCGGGAGTAATCCTTGATGAGAAGGATGGGAGTGCATTGTTTACCAATGGTGTTAAGAAGGTAATTTTTCGTTGGGGTAATGAGGAGGTGTACGAGTACCGTCCTTCCCTTGAAGGGAACCTAATTGGATCAAGGGATGGAGGATCGAAGAGAATAAGGCGACGTGATCCGAACAATCTCAAAATTCCCTGCATGATCGGTCACAAGTACTTCGATAATGTCTACATTAACGTATTCCTGCCAAAGAATTTTATGTCCCTATTCCATTATATCAATATCTGCAGATGGGGAATGATTTACAAAGGAGAGAAAGTGGTTGGTAAGGATCATGAAATCCAAGTGTTCGTAGGAAATATGGCATTTGCTATGGAATTCACGATTGTGGACAACATTGAGGACTATGTCGACCCTAGGTTGTCACAAGTCGTCTTTGGGGCACCCTTTTGTGAAATCACTAATTTGATAATTGATGACCGGAACGGAATCATGACCTTCGCTGATGGAATTAGGAGGGTTTCATACCAAACGCCGTACAAAAGAAAAGACCTTAGGGAAATCAATTATGACAGGCTTGATAGGATAAGTTCACAGCTTATTTTGTGTGATGAAGATGTTAGAAGAGGATGTAAGAACACTGCTGATTTATCTTGTGGATTCTTTAAGGATGTTAGTAAGCTTAATTCTAAGTATCGAAAAGATGTCTTCGAGTTCGAAGACCCGAAGTACTTACACTATGAAAGCGATACTGGTTTAGAAGACGACCTAGAAAGTGAAACCAATGATGAAATCACGTAGTAACCCATGACCTTGAGTCTAGCTACAAGACTCGTAAATAAAGAAAAGCGCTTCTTGGGAGGCAACCCATGCTTTGTATGATTTTATTTGTTTGTTTGTTTGTTATTTGCTTCCGTATACATGCTTTATTTTTATTGTTGGTAGATCATGTTTCTCAATTAAAAAGTGGAAATACTTTACTTTGTTGTTTTGGCCTAGTCTTAACTCCACCTAAAGGTATTTTTACGAAAGATAAGTGTAAGGGGAAACCCCAAATATGTTTTTAAGAAACAAGCCGATCATGATTCTCCACAATATTAAATGAACATGTGTATTCGTATTTGTCAGAGTCAAATGCTTGTATTGAGTCATAATGAAGTTTTGCAGGATTTTCCAGGAAGTAGAACCAAGTTTTTCCAGAAATTTTCCGGAAACTTAACATAAGAATTTCTGCAGGTCAATCCTGACGGCGTCACGAGTTTACTCTTGACAGCGTCACGGGTAAAAATCAGGAAATTTTACCGGTTTTGTTTTTCTAACGGAGTCTTATGGTTTTTGTGAATTATTAAGTTTTATAATCTCCAGGAAGTCTGCAAACTTCATTCCACAAGCATTATATCTTACTTTGTTTTCTAGGAATTAGTAACTTATATAGGATGCCGCCGATTTTATGCGAGGTTGTCTTGTCTATTTTCTCAGGATTTACAGGTTATGTATGACAAGAAGATGATTTATATTCTGGAAGGGAAGCTTTGATTGTTCATTTTCTTGGAGGAAGATTTAACTTGGCTACCTAATTATCCATACCGAGCGAATCAGGGGAGTACTTGATTTCATTCTTTTTACTTTTTCACTTTTACATTCTTTACTTGAACATTGGGGACAATGTTCATCCTAAGTGTAAGGGGAGGGTAAAATGATGATACCTTACATGTACACTTCCGCTTGAGTTTGCTTTGTTTAATGGTAGGTGTGTAATAAAACTATGTGAAACACTTGTTAGTGCAATTTTAGCGCCAAATTTAAAATTTTTTACAACATTTAGGAGTGAAACTTTAGCCATATCAAGCGTCTCTTGGATAGGAGATTGTATGACTAGCACATAACCGTATATTCAGAAAAATTTTCCACCCAAATATGTGAGGTTCGCCTTTAGATTTGATAGAAAAAGCATTTACTATTAGTGCTTATGAGTGTACCGGTAGCATTTAGATTCTAGAACTTGCGTTAGTGATGCATCCTGAGACCGCTAGTGAGACTACATTTGTGTAGTAGGATTTACTACATGATAAGAGGCATTAGGCTCACCCTTGTGTTAAACCCGTATTATAATTACTTGACCATTTAAGTCATATTGCTTGACTACTTAAGTCAACTAATTTTTCCCACACCCTTAGCGTTGTACTCATTTTTAGTACACGAAACCCCTAGTACACCCCTCTGAGCCTATCTTTTCGTTTCTAACTTTAAGCATCTTACTTAAAGGAAGAATTTGTTACACCCCACTTAAATGTACACCCAAATCGCCTTAGCCTTCCGTGTATGCGCTCATTTTTAGTGCATTATTGTTATTTGTTAAACCCTAAGTTAACTATCTAATTGATTACATGGTTGCTAAGTCGAGTCATATCCTTGTACATATTGTTTTGGGACGATTGGGACTCATGGGTAAAGTACTTATTTTATGGAGTAATGGGGAAGAACATCATATTATTACCCCCATACGTACATTAATCTTAAAAGTGCTCCAAGTGTTTTGATTTTCTTAATTCGAGTCAATAGATTAGTTCATTGTAAAGTATGTAAAGATTCAAGTGTAAGGGGAATTCTCATCCCCTGTGATGTATTATTTTGGATGGTAGGGTAAGAGTGTATGCAAAAAAAAAAAAAAAAAAAAAAAAAAAAAAAAAAAAAAAAAAAAAAAGAGAGAAAAGAGAAAAAAAAACATACGGACTACCATCCCTTTTTATTCTTTGTTCATTTTATGTTTTTGTTATTTTTCATTTATTAGCTTAAGTCGAGTCTAGTCTTGGCTTAGCAACGCCATGTTGTACATGTAATTAACTAAGATTGTTAACTCGCCACCAGTAAAGACTGCCTTTATCCAACAAAACCATGTATTTCATATCCCTACACCTAACGTTACAACCCTTTAAAAGACCTCTTTGATAGTTTATCCTAGGTGCTTACACCATGTGGTGGAGGTTTGATCCTTTCCCAAGCCTATGGTAATCTATTTTGCTATGACAAGTAGTGAGAGATATCTTCCGTTTCCATATTGTAATTTATACTTTATTACACCCGAGACATGTGAGTATCTAAACACTATTTGTGAGGTGCTTGTGTATGACCTCCGTGCTTGTCTATTGGTCTTTAGTGGAACGATTATTTGTTGTAATTACTTTTATATTAGTGTTAAATGACCCCTAACTTGTATTTTGATTAGAATAAAAGCGCATTTACTTGAGGATAAGCAAATCTCAAGTGTAAGGGTATATGATGAGGCGAAAAATGAACCACTTTTAGGGGGTCATTTAAGCTCGGAATTGAATTTATTTGATCAAATATTGCCCTAAATCGTTCCTTTTATGATTTTAGGTACTTTGGGAGTGAAATCTGGAAAAGAAGACATTTTGGACGTTTTTGGAGCATAAAAGTAAAAAAAACGGCAAAGTCTCAATTTTCCAAGCTGGAAACAGTAGAAGACGGCGTCAAGAAGAAAATCTTGACGGCGTCAAGAGTGATTTGCATGACGACCTAGTACAGAATTGACGGCGTCACAAGGAAGGGCGTCAAGAGTAAAAGACGTGACGGCCTAGAAGACCATAACACATGACGGCGTCAGATGTAGATCAAGGCAGTCCGAGAAGTATTTTGGCGGCGAGGTGACGGCGTCACAAATTTGTTCTTGACGCCGTCAGCCCCTATTTCCTATATATAGTTTTCTAATTTTTACACATAAAAAGAGGAAGTTTTGGAGAAACCCTAAGGCCGAACTTAATACGATTTTCACAGGTTTTTCAAGGGTTTTCAGCCCTTGAAACCTTGCAAGTGTAATTGAGATAAGTATTCTTTTAATTCAATCAATATGTCTATGTGTTGGTTGTCTATATCTTGTTCTTGTCTTGATTCCATCATGCTAGGCTAGATCTATCTTGTGTTTGCTTAGATCTAATGAAACATAGATGTTAATTATGTGTTGATTACTTGCTTATGGTTGTATTGGATGAATGATTTCGATGTTAGGATTAAGAAAACTGGCAGATCTCCAAATGGTAACATGCTTGAACGTCTTAGGAAACATGAAACGATGTGCACTAGGTTTTGTTGGTTGTATTTAATGCATGAGTAAATTCTAATGATCCCATGTTAGGAGATTCTTAGCCAGCTCGACATAGGAGTGAAGTAGGCACTCATAGGATTGGGGAAGTAAGTGCGCCACCCCATGAATGGTATTAAGGAATAAAATCCGTCATCCACGCAACTATAACAAATAATTAACGTGTAAAAGATGTCTAGCGAGTAGTGAAATCTAAATAAACACATTTTCTCCACATATTGCTCACAACCTTAGTATAGTTTAGTTTTATTTTCATTTCTAGTATTTATTTTAATTGCATTTTTAGTATTGGGTTAGTTGACTAGCAACTAATTCCGCCCAAATCTTTCAAACCCGAGATATTTACTTGCTTTCTAAAAAATATAAAAAATACAAAAATAATCTTCCATCATCTTTAGCACTAGTAATTAGGTTTTCTAATCCTAGCGACACTATTCCTAGCTGAACGATCAATCCCCCGGTACTTGTCACTATACTATACTACAACGATCAGGTACACTGCCTGGTGGGGGTTGTAAGCTTCTCAAGATCCCTTGAAAGGTAAAGCCTGGTGCGATTCCCACGTATCAACGACCCTAGATGAAAACTCTACATTGTGGCATAGGAGATTAGGACATGCTAACATGCAACAAATACAATCTTTGGCCTCTAAGGAATTAGTTAGAAATTTGCCTAATCTAAAATATGACAAGCATTTTTGTCATGCATGTAAAATTGGAAAACAAGTTCATGCTAGTCACAAAGCTAAGAATATAGTATCCACTACTAGGTGCCTAGAATTATTACATATGGATCTTTTTGGTCCATCCACTGTGCGGAGCTATGGAGGAAACAAATATACCTTAGTAATAGTAGATGACTACTCACGATACACGTGGACTAGGTTTTTAAGTGACAAGACCCAAGCCTTTGAAAAATTCAAAATATTTAGTAAAATGATTCAAAATAGATTAGGATGCACAATAGTAGCCATTAGAACGGACCATGGTAGGGAATTTGACAATGAAGTACAATTCGGAAAATATTGTGATTTAAATGGAATATCTCACAATTTCTCCGCTCCTCGTACTCCTCAATCAAATGGCGTAGTAGAAAGAAAAAATAGGTCACTACAAGAAATGAGTAGAACAATGTTAAATGAACAATCCATCGCACAAAAATTTTGGTGTCACACCGTAGATACTTTAACATATATTATTAATAGGGTATCAATTAGGAGAATTCTAGGAAAAACTCCTTATGAGTTACTAAGAGGTAGAAAACCAAACTTAAGCTACTTTAGGGTATTTGGAAGTAAATGCTATATTCTAAACACTAAGGATTACCTCACTAAGTTTGATCCAAAATCATATGAAGGAATATTTTTAGGATACTCACAAAATAGTAAAGCATATATAATACTTAACAAACACACCATGAAAGTAGAAGAATCACTAAATGTAACATTTGATGAAACACCACCACCTCCTAAAACTTTACCTTTAGAAGATGATGACTTAGTTGAAGAAGAAGCTATTGAGGTTAGTAAAACAAAACCCATAGGAAATGACAATGAAGACATTAACTTAGGAAATAATGAAATTGTAAATATTAAAGAATCTAGGTCACATCCACTAGATAATATAATAGGACATCTTAACCAAAGAACCCTTAGGTCACAAGCTCAAGATAAAAATAATTTCTTTTGTTTCCTCTCAGCAATAGAACCTAAAAATATTAATGAGGCTTTAAAAGATGAAAGTTGGGTTATAGCTATGCAAGAAGAATTAAATCAATTTAAGGCAAATGATGTTTGGGAATTAGTCCCAAATCCAATAAATATGACCATTATAGGAACTAAATGGGTATATAGGAATAAATTAGATGACAACGGAGTGGTTACTAGGAATAAAGCTAGGTTAGTTGCCCAAGGTTATAATCAACAAGAAGGAATTGATTATGACGAAACTTATGCCCCCGTAGCTAGATTAGAATCAATTAGGATACTACTTTCCTATGCATGCGCCCTAGATTTTAAGTTATTCCAAATGGACGTGAAAAGTGCATTCCTTAACGGTTTTATCAATGAGGAGGTATATGTGGCACAACCTCCAGGATTCATTGACTTCGCAAAACCTGATTATGTTTATAAGTTAAAGAAAGCTTTGTATGGACTCAAACAAGCTCTCAAAGCTTGGTATGATCGATTAAAAGCTTTTCTTATTAAACATGATTATTCCATGGGAATGGTAGATAACACTCTTTTCACTAAAAGGAAAGACCCAAATCTCATCATTGTCCAAATATATGTTGATGACATTATATTTGGATCGACTTGTCAAGACATGTGTGATGAATTTGCCAAAATCATGCATGATGAGTTTGAGATGAGTATGATGGGTGAACTTAACTTCTTCCTAGGATTACAAATAAAACAATTAGAAGATGAAATATTTTTTAACCAATCTAAGTACATTAAGGAAATGCTTAAGAAATTTGGCCTAGAAGACTCAAAACCCATGAAGACTCCCATGTCTACGGAAGTAAAGCTCACAAAGGATGATGAAGGTGAGTCCGTAGATAACACCAAGTATAGAGGAATGATAGGTAGTTTACTATACTTGACGACAAGTAGACCCGATATCATGTTTAGTGTCTGCCTTTGTGCCCGTTTTCAAGAGGATCCCAAAACCTCTCACCTAGAAGTGATTAAGCGTATCTTCCGATACATTAAAGGCACTATACACTTAGGATTATGGTATCCTAAGGGATCCGGCATAGAAACTATCATCTATGCGGATTCGGATCATGCGGGAGACTACATAGATAGAAAAAGCACTAGCGGTATTTGCAGGTTTATGGGATGTTGTCTAACATCTTGGTTTTCGAAGAAGCAAACCGCTCTTGCTATTTCTACCACCAAAGCTGAATATGTAAGCGCTGGAAAGGCATGTCAACAAGCACTATGGATGAAACAAGCTCTTATAGACTATGGCATTAGGTTAGAAAACGTTCCCATTATGTGCGATAACAAAGGTGCAATAGATTTAAGTAAAAATCTGGTGCAACACTCTAGGACTAAACATATAGAAATACGCCACCACTTTCTTAGGGATATGTACAAAAAGGGAATATATCTATAGAAAAAGTTGCATCGGAAGATAACATTGCGGATATATTCACTAAACCCTTAAGCGTGAATTATTCAATCACTTGCGTTTAGGATTAGGAATGATGGAACAAGTTGACTAAATTTTATTGCATTTAGACAAAAAAAAAAATTGATTTTCTTTTCCTCCACTCCTCCATTTCTGAGTCTAGGAATCTATTTCGCACAAAATTAAAGATTGGGAAAGTTTATTTTCTTTGCATAAACTCTTTTGTAAAACCCAATCAATTTTCTTTAAAAATTATTCTCACATCTAGGAATCACATGAACATCATTTTCCTTGCATTGTTGACTAATGCTAAAAACATTGTCTTTCAAAATCATGCATAAACTCTCACATAAATTGTCAAGGTATATAATCTAATATATATCTTTGACATTCATGATCGAGCAAAAATCGAATCAAGGAGATTTTGGATTGTTTCTTAAGAATTTCCTTTTCATTTAGAAGTCGAAACAATTTCAACTCCACATTTGTTGCATATAGGCACACACTAGGACATAATCACTCATAACATTGTCATCTTGTTTCATCATTAGATACTTGACTCACTAATTGCCTTTGCCTTTGATCTAAGATATGTGCCTTAGGAAGTTTAAGTGCTCTTGCCTTTACTTGTCTCCCTTTGCTTATTATGTGTTGCTTATTTGCTCTTTTGCTTATGTGTTTTTGCATGCATGCTATATCTTGATTAGATTAGATGCTATATTGCCTAAAGGAATTGAACTTGCTTGAATCCAAATCCAAAAACACAACCTTTCTGCAAATTTTCTGCCAAAAACCCTTTTCTGGCAATCTGGGAACCATCAGATGGGCGGCCCCCTTAATTATGTAAGGCGGCCCCCTTAATTTTAAGGGGACCGCCCCCTAATTAAGGGGACCGGCCATCTGCTGGACGGATTTACATAATCTTTTCTGCTTTTTAGCCCATTTCAACCTACATTTCCCATTTTTCACCAACACATTTTGTCCTAATCTCCCAAACAAACTTTATCCATCCATAAACACACAAATCTTACACTATAAATATCCCAAATCTTCCACACTCTCCATTCATCCCTTCATGACTTCTCCAAACAAACCAAAACCAAAAGCCTCAAGGCTTGCAAGAATGACGGAAAAACCCGTTTGGCAAAGAAAAACCCCTCGAAACAAATCCATCATAACCAATGAAGTTGGAAATCACTCAACACCTCCAACCACTTACTTCCCACACTTTACACCAAATTCACAAGGACATTCATTTGATCCTCTTTACAAACCATACAACATTGGCCAAACATCTTCCTTCATGCCAAACCACTCATCTCATCCTCCAACCATTTATAATGATCCATACAAGTTTGATCAACCATCCAACTACAATTCCAACTACACAAACCCAATTCATCCATATCAACACAATGACTCTCTCCGCATTGCCACGGAAAAGCAAAAGTTCCGTGATGAAATATCCCAAATCCATGATCTTAGTGATCTCAATGCCATGCATCTTGCACAACGCAACAAAGGGAAACCTCCATCATCACCCTACAACAATTGCCTACCTCACTCTCTCAACTTGGATCAAGTTACAAACCACACTCACTATTGCCCTTGTTGCATCTTCCTTCAAAAACAAATCCTATACTTGAGTGAAGATATTTCTTGGATTGAATATCTCCTCACTCGTCCTCATCCCATAGCACCCTTAACACAATACAACATCGTAAGATCCACCTCTTCCGCTCCATATCCCACTCCATATCCCTCTCCATCTAACAACTAAGCTTTATGCTTATGTTCTCCTTCAAGCAAATAAAACAACCAACCATGGGTTGCAAGCAAGTCCAAGTGCTCTCTTAGGCAATATAGGACTATGTCTTTTCTTTTGTAATCAATATACTTTAAGCATATTAAATGTTGTAATGCTAATCATTTCTATGATGCTTGAATGAATCTATTTTTATTTTCATAATTATTGCTTTGCATGTATATGTGTCTTGTTCTCTTCAAATATTTTGTGTAGCCAAGATTTCCATGGCTCATTCCCTTGGTGCTCTCAAATGAGGGGGAGCATACATCAAGGGGGACCATTCTACCCGTTTAATCTTCTTTCACAAAGCTTACTCAGCTTAACCTTTTTGATTTTACAAAAAGGGGGAGAAGAGAAATGTAAACTCTTTAATACTTGTCTAGAAACAAATTTTAGAGTTATTGAGTTTGAGGTTTTGTAATAATCAAAAAGGGGGAGATTGTTGACATAAATAATGCCTAAAAACATTATTTCAATATCTCTATGTTTTGATTATTACAAAATATAAACTCATAGAACTAAAACTTGTGACTTAAACAAGTATTTAGTGATTAACATTTTCTCTTTACATCCAAATCACTTAAGGTATGAATAAACAAAGTGTTTATTGCATTTCATGATTAAAGGAAATTTTTCTAATCACTAGAATTTTTATAAAATGTATTAAACATTCTATATCTTTTACAAAATTACTTTTGGAATTATAAGAATATGTCTAATTCATTATAAGTATATGATTTCAAATTTCCAACCAAAAATGGCAAATTTTATCCAGAAAAATCTTCCCCACTAGAAGACAAGAAAATCCAACGTTCTGAAGGGGTGGTCCCCTTAATTCCTTAGGCGGCCCCCTTAATCATTAAGGGGACCGACCTCTAATTAAGGGGACCGGCCACGCTCCAGAATAGTAATTTTTCTCCCTATAAATACTAGTTCATCCCACAGTATTTTCTCACCTTTTGCACTCCTAAACTTTCTGTTCTAGATCCCCATCTCTATTCTCTTAATCCTTTGATCATAAATACATAATTCTTTGTTTCAAAGTGGTTCAAACATCATCCTCTCAAGTGCAAGAGAAGAATACTTCTATCCTCCAAGACAAGAAGTATTACAACTTGTTGTGACCTCCACATCCAAGTTGTTGGTGCATCATCAAGATTATTTACATAATTTTTTGTGAAGATTGTTGTGAATATTTGATTGTATACAGTTGTGCTAGGTATATTGATTGTGTGATTAGTTAGTTGTTTGGTGTGAAGAAGAAAAGTTAGGAATTAGTTTGTAGTGAAGAAGCTAGGTGTGAAGTTGTTAGTTGTGAAGAAAATTGGTGTGAAGAAGATAGGCGTAAAGTAGTTAGTTGTGAAGTAGATTGGTGTGAAGAAGTTGTGTAGAAGTTGTGATTTAGTTGTGAAGAAGTTGTAGTGTGTAAATTGGTGTGTAAGGTTTTCTCCGCCATAAGGGAGCTTGTTGATATAGTGAAGAAAACTCTCGAGTTAGGTGCTCGGGGAGTGGAGTAGGGCAAGGAAGGTGTCCTTGTAGCCGAACCACTATAAATCTCTTGTCTCGCGGTTTGATCTTTCCATCTCTCATTTATTTCTTTACTTATCATTGCTATATCTTACTTATTGATAGTTGTTTATATTGTGCAAGACTTGAGATCATATATTATCAAATCTAAATTTTAAAAACTAAGAAAACACTAAAACTATCTTTTATAACGAATTAAAAAGATGTAAAACTATTCAACCCCCCTTCTAGTTTTCCACACTTTGTAGCTCGTAGGTTCTGATTCTTCACTTTAAGTTCACTTTGTACTTCAAGCAATGAACTTGTGATTTTGAGTTCCTTTGGAATGTGTGATCTTTGAGCTTCTTTGAGATCATCAGCCACAGTAAATCTCCAAGCACATCCTTAGTCGTATTGCCTTCATGTGATGTAGTGACATAAGGACCGTCATGCTCACTCCCTTCTGTATTAAGAGACTTTTCATCAGAGTTGCGGAAACGTTGTTGGTAGTCTCTTTAACTTTCGTGATCATCATTGACAGCGCGTAGGATGTGTGAGCATGAGGTATGGATTGACCCGATTGTGGAGTTTGTTAAACTCCTTGGACCATTTCGAGCATCTAGGGTTAAACAATAACAATGATAATAACATGATACGCAGCGGAATAAGTAAACATCTTTATTATTATAACAAGGTTTCTTCATCATCATCTCTAACTCTACCAAACACAAACAATCTAGGCGTTTATTAGAGAACTTGATGCCTAGACACACACACACACACACACCTTTTCTTAGTCGACTACATATTGGAAGACATAATAAAAACCTATTCCCTGTAGTCTGTTTATATAACACAGAATTAGGGTTACAAGAATACTACGAAGGACTAAAATATAAATATTCTTTTACAAGCAAGTCCTTCCCCATCTTTTGTAGAATTCCTTCTTGTCATATTAAGTCCCTATTGTTTCATTCTTGGTCATTTTGTCTCATCAAATTAATAAACCCAACACCGATTCAGCTGGAAATAGGAACCATCAACGCCATCTTTATATGTGTCCCTGAAATAAAACAGTTAGCAATAAAGATAGAGAATGAATATGGCTTTGTCATTCATTCTGCGAGGACAGACTACCCTCCAGTTTTGTGAAAACCGACCTGTGATCAGGTAGAGTCTCTGTTAAAGAAGACTCTCCTTGACAGGAATTTCCAGCTGGTAGTAATGAATCTTCCTAAGAATCCACTTAGGAATCTTCATACTAAGCATGTTCTCATGCCGGAACGTCTCAAAGCAGACAGCACGATAGAGTAAATCGGTGAATTGGTATTCACGGATTGATGAGAAATTGATTTATAGAAATCACTCGCGTGTCAAATAAAGACATTTTTGAGACACGAAGAGAGTTTTAAGCTTTGAATCACATTTCCATCAAAAATACTTTTGTTTGAAAGATTATACACAATCAATGTGCTCGAAAATTAGTTTGTGAGCACACTGAAAGGTGTTTGCAAAAGTATCCGTCAATCCATATCCTGGAACAAGTTTGATTCAATTTTGAATTGCACCATTGTTGCTTTCCAGATGTAACTTGATCATTGATCCAAGATGGATCTCACATGTCATCTACCAAGAGCTTGAGAGATGTTCGCTCTAGAAGGATTTCCATCGTCATTGTGAATATTTTCATATCACTCGGATGTTCTGGCAATACCACAAGGATAATGCGTAGGACTCTAAACATTTTATCTTATTTTTTACATTGTGTGAAACAATAAGCATATTTAGAAGTGTGTCCTATTGAGATTTATGGATGATCTCTTTGGCTCTAGGCTCAATAGTGCATTTTGATCCGCTCCTTGAGACTGGGGAGGCGTCTCCTGTTTAGGTATCAACATAGCTCGCAATGAGCGGTCGATACATTGCACAGGGTTCCCCGTGAGAATGAAACAATCTCTTTTAAGAGAACTTGAGTGGTTGAGAAGTTTAGTGCAGTGCGTCACTGGGTCCATGACGTCTTGTCTTCAATACCAGTGTTACCTTAGTAACCACTAGTAGCATATGAAGTTGAACCCGATTTCTGCCCTAAGGTTGAATATATGGAGGGCTATTTCTTTTCACCCTTTCTCATTTCATTTCTTTTTAATTCTTCAACCCCTTCAGTGCTTACTGAGACTTCATCACTAGAACCTTGTTGGGTTTGTTCCAGTCCTAGCTCTATCTCAGTCAGCACTCTCCCCTTTTTCACTTTTCTCCTTTTTTAAATCATTCCTAAGGAATTCTAATCTATCAATGGATTGTCCCTAGGAAGATCCTTCCGGTTCTGGTGGATCATGGGAACTCATACCTAACCTTAACCATCCTTATAACTCCGTCCATAAAGATAAATGGTCGGTCTTTGGTATTACTTTCACAAGCGCCTTTTGCTCCCCCTTAATATGTGCATCGATATACGAAATAGTTTAGCACATATGTGGGAGCCTATTATTGAGTGCAAAAGATCACATTTGATTATCATATTTCATATTTAAATCACATTCTCTCCCCCGATCAAAATTTTCAAATCTTTCGAGATTTTGGATCTCAATTGATTTAAATAAGTTAGGAAACGTTTGGGAGAAAAATGCAGTCAGTTTTAATATTTTCTGATAAAAAGGAACCTTTTTCTTGCTCCCCCTCAATTTGTGAGGGAGGTTGTTATGTGTCAGATTTGATGAGTTTACAAAGAATTTGAAGTTTTAACGAAAACTCTTTGAAAAATTTCTCATTCTGACACATATCCATCACAAAGTGTATTATTGCAAGGTTTTTGTACAAAGTGTGGAGAGTTTTGATGATACATAAAATTTTGAGAAATCACTCTCCCCCTCAATCAATGACGGATGTTAAAACGGAAGTATTTGATGTCATTGATTGAGTGAAAAAATTTTATCAAAATTTGGATTCAGTTTGATTTTCAATCAAAATCTCATGGTACCACCAAGTTTTGCACAAATACTTTCCGGAAAAATCATAGAAGGGAAAGTATTGGCGATAAAAAGGAAGATTTCTCTTCTTTGTCAAGAAATAATGCACTGAAGCGTACATTAGATCGAGGAAACATGGATATAAAGTAATCCATGCCCGGGTGAACTTCACCCAGTAAAAGGAACAACCATCTTTTTGGTGACGTGTTTTCCCCATTTTGAAAAACGGGTTGCTATCTGAAGTAATAGCAAGCCATAATTTTTGAAGTCCGGGTTACAGCCTGAAATGACTGTAAGCCATATTTTTGAAGAATATTTTGAGATACGACATGTTTTAGAAAAAACTTTATTTGAGAACCGAAAAACTCTTGCTCAAGCATATGTATGATTCCGTGTCATTGTTGAATGACATTTCTAGAAACGTACATAATATTGATTACACAAGAGACATGTCGTGAGAAGAATATTTTTGGATTTTAATGATTTTTCAGATTTTTATGGTTTTTATAGGTTTTATAATTTTCTATTTTCTTTTTTGTTTTAAGTTATGTACAAAGGATATGTGAAGCTAATCCTTCAATCATCATTCTCTTCCTGGAGTGACTTAAGAGTTTCTGGAGTGAGGCTCCTCATCCCAAGTCGTGGAAGAATGAACTGGAATCTTTCTCGAGAAAGAGCCTTAGTAAATATATCAGCCAGCTGAAACTCTGTACTCACAAAGTAGAGTTCCACTATCCCTTTCTCCACTTGTTCTCTGATGAAGTGATGACGAAGGTCAATATGTTTGGCTCTGGAGTGCTGGTCATTATTGAAACACAGGGAAATGGCACTTTTGTTATCACAATACATTGGGATTTTGTTGAAGTCATACCCATAATCTGATAGCTGCGATCTCATCCACAAAATTTGAGCACAACACGAGGACATGGCAATGTATTCAGCTTCTGTGGATGATATCGAAGTGCACATCTGCTTTTTGGATGACCAGCTGACAAGTTTCTCACCTAAGAACTGAGCACCTCCTGAAGTACTTCTGCGAGTATCTTGACACCCTGCATGATCAGCATCTGAGTAGGCCGTAAGAGCCATTGCATTGTCCTTAGGGTACCAAAGACCCATGTGAATTGTCCCTTAGAGATACCTGAATATTCTCTTGACTGCTTCCAAGTGCTTTTTGGTGGGCTTGGATTGATATCTGGCACACATGCATACTGCGAAAATAAGGTCTGGCCTACTTGTTGTGAGGTACATGAGAGATCCAATCATGCTTCTGTATTTGGTCTGATCAACAGATACTCCTGCAGAGTCGTCATCAAGTTTGGATCTTTCAACCATGGGTGTATCAACCGTGTCACATGAATCAAAACCAAACTTCTTAAGGATGTCACAAGCATATTTGGCTTGATTAATAAAGATGCCACTCGGGTTTTGTGAGACCTGTAACCCCAAGAAGAAAGACATTTGTCCCATCATAGACATTTGAAACTTGGAACTCATTTCCTTAGCAAAGCGATCACATTCATTGGAATCTGACGATGCAAAGATAATATCATCAACATAAATTTGAACGTGAAGTAGGTTGTTTCCAGTCTTCCTAGTGAACAAGGTAGGATCAACTACACCCTTGATAAATCGATTTGCAAGGAGAAACTTGGATAGTGATACGTGGGAATCGCACCAGGTTTTACCTCTCAATGGATCTTGAGAAGCTTACAACCCCCACAAGGCAATGTACCTGATCATTGTAGTATAGTATAGTGACAAGTACCGGGAGATTGATCGTTCAACTCAGGAATAGTGTCGCTAGGATTAGAAAGCCTAATAAACTAGGTCTAGAGGTGAGGGATGATTCTTTTTGTATTTTTATATTTTATAAAAGCAAGTAAAATCTCGGGTTTTTGGAAGAGTGGGCGGAATTAGTTGCTAGCCAACTAACCCGATAAACTAAGATGCAATCAAAATAAAATAACAGAAATGAAAATTAAACTAATTATACTAGTGGTGTCAACAATGATGAGGAAAGTTGTGTTTACTTAGGTTTCATTACTCCCAAGATATCTTTTACAGGTTGATAGCTTGTTACAATTGCATGGATGATGGGTCATATTCCTTAATACTAGTCGTAGGGCCGTGTACAATATTCCATAACTCTATAGGATCCTACTTCACTCCTATGTCGAGCCGTTAGAAGCTCCTAACATGGGATCATTAGAATTCTCCTACACATTAAATACAACCAAAAATCATAGTACACCTCCGATCATGTTTCTTAAGACGTTCAAGCAAGTTACCAATGGAAGTCTGCCAGTTTTCTTAAGCCTAACATCGAATATAATCATCCGTAACAACTATAAACAAACAATCAACCCATAATTAACATCTAGGTTTCACTACATCTAAGCAAACACAAAAGAAATCTAGCCTAGCATGTTAAATAGAAGACAAGTGTAAGATATAATCAAACAACACATAGACATATTGATTGATTTGAGAGAGTACTTATTACCAATTGAACATGAAAGATTCAAAGGGTTGAAACCCTTGAAAAAGCTAGAAAATTCGGCCTAGGGTTTTTCCCTCAAAGTTGCACACTAATGAATGAAATTTGGAAAACTATATATAGATTACAACTGGTGACGGCGTCATGTATTGGATCGTGACGCCGTCAAATCGCTGCCTTAATAGAAATCGTATTGCCTAGATTTGATTTTGACGCCGTCATGTATAAAAATCTTCTGGGCTGTCATGTACAAATGGACCCTGACGGCCTTGGTGACGCCGTCAGGTCCTATGCTTGAAAACACTCTGGACCGTCACGTGTATTTTCCACTTCCACCTCTTTTGTAACTCTTGACGCCGTCATGTAGAGAGTTGTGACGTCATCAGGTACTGTTCTCAGCAAGTAAAATTTAGACTTTGCCGTTTTCTTCACTTTTATGCTCCAAAAACGTCCAAAATACTTCCTTTTTCAGATTTCTCTCCAAAAGTACCTGAAATGACAAAAGGAACGATTTAGGGCAATAATTGATCAAATAATCTCAAATTCGGGCTTAAATGACCCCTTAAAAGTGGTTCACTTTTCGCCTCATCAAATACCCTTACACTTGAGATTTGCTTGTCCTCAAGCAAATGCGCTTTTATTCTAATCAAAATACAAGTTAGGGGTCATTTAACACTAATATAAAAGTAATTACAACAAATAATCATTCCACTAAAGACCAAAGACAAGCACGGAGGTCATACACTATCACCTCACAAATTGTGTTTAGATACTCACATCTCTCGGGTGTAATAAAGTATATATCACAATATGGAAATGGAAAACATCTCTCACTACCTTTCATAGCAAAATAGATTACCATAGGCTTGGGAAAGGATCAAACCTCCACCACTTGGCGTAAGCACCTAGGATAAACTATCAAAGAGGTCTTTCAAAGGGTTATAACGTTAGGTGTAAGGATATAGAATACACGGTTTTGTTGGATAAAGGCAATATTTACTGGTGGCGAGTTAATCATCTTGGTTAATTACATGTACAATATGGCGTTGCTAAGCAAAGACTCGACTCGACTGAAGCTAGTAAATCAAAAAATAACAAAAACTTAAAATAAACATAGAATGAAACGGTATGGTAGTCCATATGTTTTTTTCTCTTTTTTTTCTATTTTTTTTTTCTTTTTCTTATTTTTTTTAGATTTTTTTTTCATACACTCTTACCCTACCATCCAAAATAATACATCGTAGGGAATGTACATTCCCCTTACACTTGAATTTTTACATACTTTACAATAAACTAATCTAATGACTCGAATCAAGATAATCAAAACATTTGGAGTACTTTTAAGATTAACGCACATATGGGGGGTAATATATGATGTTCTTCCCCATTACTCCATAACACAAGTACTTTACCCATGAGTCCCAATCGTCCCAAAACAATATGTACAAGATATGACTCGACTTAGCAACCATGTAATCAATTAGATAATTAACTAAGGGTTTAAACAAATAACAATAATGCACTAAAGATGAGGGTATACACGGAAGGCTAAGGCGATTTGGTTGCACATTTGGGTGGGTTGTAACAAATTCTTCCTTTAAGTAAGATGCTTAAAGTTAGAAACGAAAATATAGGCTCGGAGGGGTGTACTAGGGGTTTTGTGTACTAAAAATGAGTACAACGCTAAGGTGCGGGAAAAATTAATTGACTTTACTAGCCAAGTAATATGACTTAAATGGTCAAGTAATTATGATACGGGTTTAACACAAGGGTGATCCTAATGCCTCTTATCATGTAGTAAATCCTACTACACGAATGTAGTCTCACTAGCGGTCTCGGGATGCATCACTAACGCAAGTTCTAGAATCTAAATGCTACCGGTACACTCATAAGCACTAATAATGAATGCTTTTCCTATCAAATCTAAAGGCGAACCTCACATATTTGGGTGGAAAATTTTTCTGAATGGTACGGTTTTGTGCTAGTCATACAACTCCTATCCATGAGACGCTTGCTAAGGATAAAGTTTCACTCCTAAATGTTGTAAAAAATTTTAAATTTGGCGCTAAAATTACACTAACAAGTATTTCTCTTAGTTTTATTACACACCTACCATCAAACAAACAAACTCAAGTGCAATTGTATCCCATAAGGTATCATCATTTACCCTCCCCTTACACTTAGGATGAACATTGTCCCTAATGTTCAATTAAAGAATGTGAAAGTGAAATAGGTAAAAGAATGAAAGCAAATACTCCCCTGATTCGTTCGGTGTGGATAGTGTGGTAACAAGGTTAGATCTTCCTCCAAGAGAATGAACATTCAAAGCTTCCCTTCCAGAAAAATAAATCATCTTCTTGTCATATATGACCTGTTAAACCTGAGAAAACAAACAAGGCAACCTCGCGTAAAATCAGCGGCAATCTATATATACTAACAAATCCTAGAAAGCAATTTAAGATATAATGCTTGTGGAATGAATGTTTGCAGATTTCCTGGAGTTTATAAAACTAAAGCATTAACAAAAACTTTAAGACTCCGTTAGAAAAACAAAACTCGCAAAATTTCCAAAATTTTACACATGACGCCGTCAGGAGTTAACTCCTGACGCCGTCAGAAGTGACCTGCAGAAATCTTTATGTTAAGTTTCCAGAAAATTTCTGGAAAAACTTATGTCCTACTTCCTGGAAAATCCTGCAAAACATCATTATGACTCGATACAAGCATTTGACTCTAACAAGTACTAATACACATGTTCATTTAATATTGTGACGAATCAAGATCAATTTCGTTCTTAGAAACAAATTTGGGGTTTCCCCTTACACTTAGCTTTTGCAAAATACCTTTATATGAAGTTAAGACGAAGTTAAACAACAAAATAAAGCATTTTCACAAATTTAGTTTGAAACATGATCTACCAACAATAAAAATAAAACATGTATACGGAAGCAAATAACAATCAAACAATTAAAAATCACACAAAACATGGGTTGCCTCCCAAGAAGCGCTTTTCTTTATTTTACGAGTCTTGTAGCTAGACTCAAGGTCATGGGCAATTACGTGACCTCATCGTTGGTCTCATTCTCTAGGTCATCTCTAATCTTAGTTTTGTATTCCGGACCTAGTAGCATACATTCCTTGTTGAAACCAAGTATTCTATTCATGACATAATCTACCCCTCTACGTCTATCCTCATCATTCCTATAATAAACCGCTTGCTTGTGTTCCTTTTCTATGTTTGATAGAAGATGGTATTGTTCAATCTTATAGGGCATTTGGTAAGCAATCTCATCATTCTCTTCCTTAAATCTAACTATCCCTAGGGACGGGTCATAACTCATCTTAGAGGCCTCAACAAATGGTTTTCCGAACACTACTTGACTTAGGCAATCATCTATTACCGGACGAGTATCCTCTACTATCACAAAGTCAATAACATAAGTGAAGTTTCCTACAAAGACATGCAATCCTTTCACTCTTCCTACAAAGTTGCTCATCCTAATTGTGTCAGGAATCATCCTATATCCGAGTTGCTTCTTCATTACCCAATTATAATAGGTCCTAGTCATGATGTTTATAGGAGACCTAAGATTGATGTAAGCTTTCCACACATGCATGTGCCCAATATTGCATGGTATGTTGATGTTATAGGGATCACGTACTTTAATAAGGGGTGAACCAAGGATGTATGGTATCTCGGGATCATCGAATAGATCTTTGTGATATTCTCGTTCTTCCTTGGTAGGTAACTTATCAAAGTTCTCTTCTACGTTTTCTAATTCCTCTAAATTTTCTTCCGTAATATCCTCAACTCCCTTAATCTCATCCCTAATCCCGGTTTCTATTCCAACTTCATCCTTGTCACTTTCTTCTATATTCTTATCTATTGGCTTAATGGTGACAACGTTGACAAAATGGACTTATTTGGATGATGAAGGGTCCTTAATTTGGATTCCGCTATTAGTGTCCCTAGTGTCCTTCCTAGGTGTAGTAAGCACTTGGTTGTTGAGGGCTTTTAACAAGTTGTCAATCTTATTGGTCATCTCCGTTTGTTGTTGATTGAATTTGGTTACAAACTTAGCTATGCGAGCTTCTTGAGATGCCATAAACTTGGACATCAATCCTTCAAGATTATTGGTACTACCATAGTTATTAGAAGGATTGTTGTTGAAAGTACGGTTAGCTGGTGGACCGTTTGGTTGGTAACGATTAGGTGGATTGGAAGAATTGTTTTGGTTTTGTTTCCACCTAAGATTCGGGTGATTTTTCCAAGAAGGATTGTAGGAATCACCGTAAGGGTTTGGCTCGGGTTTGAAAGTGTACCACTTGTCTCCTGCTTCGTCAGTACGCGAGGATGCGTAATCCGCAAAAGCTTGTTCGGGGAGTTCCATGCAATCACGAGTGTCATGGGGACCACTACATAATTCTCATGAAGAAGTGATTTTGTTCACTTGGCTTGAGGGCTTAGGAGCTTCGTAAGATTTCATGAGAAACTTGACTTGGTCCTCAAGTTTCATGATCCTACGGTCGGGAGTGCTAGAATTGTTCGAAGGCAAAGATATTGCCTTGACCGTTTTGTTCAAATCACGAGGATCATTCCAACTTTCGTTGTCATAGAGAGCAACATCTTCTATGAGTTCCCATGATTCTTCCGCACTTAGATCACGTAGCTTGCCACCGGCCGATTGGTCAATGGTTCGCCTTGTGGAGAGGTCGATATGGCCATAGAAGATTTGGACTTGGAGCCAAAGATCTATGCCATGATGAGGGACTTTTTGGAGTAAGTCCTTGAAATGAGTCCATGATTCATATAGAGTTTCACCTTGACATTGTTGGAACATCAAGATATCATTTCTAAGCTTGGTAGTTCTCCCCGGTGGGAAAAATTGAGCAAGGAAACGAGTGGTAAGATCATCCCATGAGGTGATGGATCCCGCGGGTAAACGTTCAAGCCATTGACTTGCTTGATCACGTAGAGAGAATTGGAATAGGCGTAATCGGGTTGACTCTCGAGTTGTAACATCAAGGTCTATAGAATCTACGATTTTACGGAAATCCTTTAGATGTTGGTTAGGATCTTCAAAACGAAGTCCATGGAATGCACATCCGCTTTGCACCAACTGGATGGTGTCGGATCGCAAGGGGGACACATTGGCTCCTTGAGTGAGCTCAATAGTGTTTCGATAGCCTTGGTGGCTAGGACGGGAATACTCTCCTAAAGTTCGGGGCCTAAGAGGTTGGTTTGCTAGTGGTGGGTTTTGTGGGTGGTTTTGTTGTGGTGGGTTGATAGGTTCAAAGAGGTTACCACCTTCCATGATGTCGGATGGTAAAGGTTACAAACAAAGACATGAAGAAATGAGATAGACTAAAGAAAACTTAAAAATAAAAATAAAATCTTACTAGAAAGGAATCTAGCAAGTAGACCATAAAAAGAAATCCTAACCTAGACAATAACTATTCCCCGGGCTGCGGCGCCAAAAACTTGATCCATGGGAATCGCACTAGGTTTTACCTCTCAAGGGATCTTGAGAAGCTTACAACCCCCACCAGGCAGTGTACCTGATCGTTGTAGTATAGTATAGTGACAAGTACCGGGGGATTGATCGTTCAACTCAGGAATAGTGTCGCTAGGATTAGAAAGCCTAATAAACTAGGTCAAGAGGTGAGGGATGATTCTTTTTGTATTTTTATATTTTATAAAAGCAAGTAAAATCTTGGGTTTTTGGAAGAGTTGGCGGAATTACTTGCTAGCCAATTAACCCAATAAACTAAGATGCAATCAAAATAAAATAACAGAAATGAAAATTAAACTAATTATACTAGCGGTGTAAACAATGATGAGGAAAGTTGTGTTTACTTAGGTTTCATTAATCCCTAGATATCTTTTACAGGTTGATAGCTTGTTACAATTGCATGGATAACGGGTCATATTCCTTAATACTAGTCGTAGGGCCGTGTACAATATTCCCTAACTCTATAGGATCCTACTTCACTCCTATGTCGAGCCATTAGAAGCTCCTAACATGGGATCATTAGAATTCTCCTATGCATTAAATACAACCAAAAATCGCAGTACACCTCCGATCATGTTTCTTAAGATGTTCAAGCAAGTTACCAATGGAAGTCTGCCAGTTTTCTTAAGCCTAACATCGAATACAATCATCTGTAACAACTATAAACAAACAATCAACCCATAATTAAAATCTAGGTTTCACTACATCTAAGCAAACACAAAAGAAATCTAGCCTAGCATGTTAAATAGAAGACAAGTGTAAGATATAATCAAACAACACATAGACATATTGATTGATTTGAAAGAGTACTTATCTCCAATTGAACATGAAAGATTCGAAGGGTTGAAACCCTTGAAAAAGCTGGAAAATTCGGCCTAGGGTTTTTCCCTCAAAGTTGCACACTAATGAATGAAATTTGGAAAACTATATACAGATTACAACTGGTGACGGCGTCATGTATTGGATCGTGACGCCGTCAACTCGCTGCCTTAATAGAAATTGTATTGCCTAGATCTGATTGTAGAACCGTAGAGGGGGGTGAATACAGTTCCTTCGGCTTTTTGGATGTTTAAAAACTTTAAGACAAAGAGAACTCCTAGTGGTTGTACAATAATCTAACAACCACCAACACAACCAAAGTATATAAAGAAAGTAAGGAACACAACGATATATGCTGGTTCGGGATGGGGGGGGGGGTTTATACCATCCGTACGTCCAGTTGCGAATCCGCGACTCCGATACTATACACTAGTATAATCCTTTTGGTGGACTACAAACCGTTACAATTCACTCCACCGATATTCACCAATATCGATGCTCACAAAGAAGGAGTTACTCACCAACGGTATTCCGCCCTCGGAAACCACCCAAAAGAATCTCACGATTCGACTTTACCTAAGGATCACAAAGATCACTACCAAGACTTCCACCCAGAAGTATCAAACCCCAACAAGATCCCCATTTATCTAGGCTTGGTCACCAAGACACAAGACTTCCCTTACAAATAATTGAATGAATGAATGTTTGTTTTATCAACCAAGTCCTAACCTAACCTAGAGACTCGATTGTAGTAGAAAGGGTATAAGAAAGAAGACCCTCGACACAATCATAAGAGTGGATTAGGTTCTTGTGATTCTTCCCTTGCAAAGTTATGTGTTCTTTCAAAGATGTTAGTATGAAAATCAAGAACACAAGATTGGAGATTGAGATAGAGATATAGATTTGAGAGTGTTTAGGGAGAAAGAATCTAGAGAGAAAGAATAATGGCAAGGGGTGAGGAATAAAAGAGGCAAGGGTGGTATTTATAGGCCAAGAACCCAAACTTGGGAATTTTTACCGAGGCCGGCGCGTCACCCGCTCGTCAGCGCGCGGGAAGCACGCCAGGCTTCTGTAAACTTTCCCAAGTGTTGGGTGTTTGGATATTATAAATACCTATCCTTGCTAAACCCCCAATTGTACTTCACACAAAACCTTAACATTAAGCATTCTAAGGTTTGCCAACTCAAATAGCCAATTTGGAAAATGTTTTGTGAAGTGTTTAAAGAGAAACCAAATTACCAAGGGTTCAAAGTGTAGATAAGGTAATTTGGAAGGGGTAGAAGTGTATCTCCTCACATGGCATAGAAAAGAGAGAAAGAATATGCCAAGGAATATTCCAATGCTTGGGGGGAAGAATGTGATGAAGGGTTGAGATGAAATGGTTTAAATTGGATGGATAGGATCAAAGGGAGCCTCCCTTGGTTTTCAAATAATTTTGCATGTGGGGAATGTGGATGGATGAGATGATCTCATTTGAAATGGATGGCTAGGATCACGCATGCCTAGGTTAGGGTTAAGAAAGGATATTCCAAGGGAATATGCTTTGCTTGGGGGGAAAGGAGAAATGGAGGGTTGAGATGGTTTCATTTGAAATAGATGGTGGAGATCAAAGAGAGCCTCCTTTGCTTGGGGAATAAGTGTGGATCAATGGTTGAGATGGTTTTGGTTTGAATTGGATGGTGAGGATCAAAACCATGTGGAAGAGGGATTGGATGGATAGTTGAGATGTGTTTGATTTGAATTCAATGGCTAGGATGAGAGGTGCCTTATTAGGGTTTCAAATAATTCCCCACGTGTTAGAAAATAAAGGGTTGAGATGTGTTGTAAGGGAATGGATGGTTTAGATGTAGTGTGTAAGGGAATATATAAGGGTGTAAGAGATTGTGTAAGAGAATATTTGATTTAGATATGATTGGATATGATTGGTTTTGTATTTTGTATAAATGGGATAAAGAAAGGATTAATACATAATCTAATTGTCATTAAGAAGAAAAGGTTTAGATAATTAAGATTATAAGTTGAGAAAATCATAGGTTACTTATAAGTTCAAGTAACACAACGTCGAGAATCCATAGTTTCATATCTTGTGACTTTCCATGACTCGACATTCTCAACTAATACCTTGGTTCAAACAAGTTAAGTGCTTTGCCTTGATGTAAAGCATAACCCAAGTGGGAAAGGATGCGTTTACGCAAAGTGACCTTTGACTTAGTTTGACCAATAAGGGAGTAAACCCTTTACGTAATTAGAGAAGACGTAAGCACGGGATATGAGCATATGGATGCTTCAACACAATGTCACGTGAAATATATGAGCTCCCTAAGTTTAGAAAAGCCTTGGCTAGAGGCGATAGTTAGAAAACATGAGTTGGCGTTTTCCCGTAAATGGGTGTTTTAAAAGTAGGATCTCTCAAGTCTCAAAACTCGTTTCGAGTGTTCTCAATTAAGCACATAACATATTCATACCTGTATTGAAAGATACACATTTTTCGGGTAAGGGGAAAGCCGACTTTCAAAATTCGCCTGGAACCATACAGACTCTTGGCGCGTCACCCGCGCGTTGACGCGCGGGCAGCGCGCCAGGAGCAGACATTGGCTCTGGCGATTTTGAGCTAACGTTTGTTATTTTATGTGTTTCGATGGTTTATTTGTCATCGTTAAAATATAAAGAGATCTTGATCATGTTGCCTCAACACTGATTTTGACGTCGTCATGAATAAAAATCTTCTGGGCCGTCATGTACAAATGGACCCTGACGGCCTTGGTGACGCCGTCAGGTCCTATGCTTGAAAACACTCTAGACCGTCACGTGTATTTTCCACTTCCACCTCTTTTGTAACTCTTGACGCCGTCATGTAGAGAGTTGTGATGCCATCAGGTACTGTTCCCATCAAGGAAAATTAAGACTTTGCCGTTTTCTTCACTTTTATGCTACAAAAACGTCCAAAATGCTTCCTTTTCCAGATTTCTCTCCAAAAGTACCTAAAATGACAAAAGGAACGATTTAGGGCAATATTTGATCAAATAATCTCGAATTCGGGCTTAAATGACCCCTTAAAAGTGGTTCACTTTTCGCCTCATCAGATAGTGTGTCGTACCAAGCTCTAGGAGCCTGTTTAAGACCATAGAGTGCCTTCTTTAACCGATATACATGATTTGGTCTTTCAGGGTCCACGAAACCTTCAGGCTGAGTAACATAGACCACCTCTTTTAATTCCCCATTCAGGAAGGCAATCTTAACATCCATTTGATAAACAATCATGTTACTGCTGGCAGCATTGGCAAGAAAGATTCTAATGGCCTTGATACGAGCAACAGGTGCAAATGATTCTTCAAAGTCAATACCCTCTTGTTGACTGTATCCCTTAGCAACTAGTTGAGCCTTGTTTTTCAACACATCACCATGCTCATCAAGCTTAACTTTGAAAATCCATTTGAGAGCAATGATCATTGCGCATTCAGGTGGTGGTACTAATTCCCATACATCAAGACGATCAAACTCATGGATTTCTTCTTGCATTGTAGTGAACCAAGATACTTTAGTCAGAGCATCCTTGAAGTCTTTAGGTTCGATTTTGGACAAGATGGAGTTGAAGAAGCACCACAAGGCATCAGTGGCAAGTTGTTTTCTGGTGGACACAGGTCGTGAGGGATTTTCTATGATGTTGTCATTGGGGTGATCAGTTGTCCATTTTCTGAGATGTTCATGAGGTTGAGGATAGTGAACTGATATAGCATTGTTTGACTCTCCTGAGGATGATGTTTCGTTGGAGCATTCAGGTGCAAAAACATTTTCAAATGGTTCTTGCTCAGATGGAGCAAAAGGATTAACTTCCCATGAGTTTTCAGATGTCACTCCTTGGTGTTCAGAAGATGATTGTATATTTGATTCATTTTGAAAGTTGCTACATTCTGGTGCATCCAGATCAAGAGAGATGGAGGTAGATGGACCATTTGTGTCATGAGGTGCATTTTCAGCCATGATATTAGGTTCATCAGTCGGCTATACCGGTTCATGAGGTGGCTGTGACTCGAAGTACTCGTCAAACATAGGGTCAAATAACGTCTTCAATTCTTCACACGTGGGAGGAACAAAGGTAGTGACATTGTTGGAGTTCTGTACAAGTCCCGAACATATTGATCCAGGAGATAAAAGATTATGTGAGGATCCAGAACTGGTGTGTCCTAAAGCCGTATGCTCTGTCAGCTCATCAAACGTGACATGGATTGTTTCCATGATTTTTCGGGTTCTTTTGTTGTAGATTTGGTACCCCCTTTCGATTTGGCGCATAGCCCACGAATTCCCCAATATCCGCCTTAGCTTTGAGCTTACCTAAGTCTTCACTGTCATTAGTTGGATAGCACAGGGCTCCAAACACCGAAGGAAGGAGAGATCGGGCTTTTTGAGATGCACCAGCTCATAAGGTGTTTTCTTGTGAAGAGGATGAATTAATGACCGATTTTGAGTATAGCATGCAGCAGCGATGGCTTCAGCCCATAGAAACATTGGTGTCTTAGAAAATATCAGCATAGTGCGAGCAGCTTCAACTAATGTGCGATTCCGTCTTTCAATGACTCCATTTTGCTAAGGAGTTCGAGGGATACTCTTTTGATGACTGATGCCGATACTTTCATAAAATTGAGTGAGTTGTAGGTTGACAAATTCAGTTCCATTGTCAGTGCGAATGATTCTTACAGTCTTGTTAAGCCTTACTTGCAGTTTCTTGATGATTTTGATTATGATATCGGAAGTTTCATCCTTGGATCTTAAAAACTTCACCCATGTAAATCTTGAGTAATCATCTATAATAACAAGAATATATCTTTTCCCATTGAAACTCTGCACTCTCATGGGTCCGCACAGATCCATGTGAAGGGTATGGAGCACTTCTGTGTTAGAGTTGGTGGGTTTTGGTTTGTGAGTTTGCTTCTTGATTTTACCCAATTGACATGATGAGCAAAGATGGTCTTTTTCATACTTCAATCTGGGTATGCCTCGAACAAGATCTTTGCGAGACAGTTCATTAATGGTGCCGAAGTTCAAGTGGTTCAAACGACGGTGCCATAACCATGATTTGCTCTTTGAGGCCTTAGAGAGCAAGCAAATAGGAGAGGACCGCATCATGTCTTCGATAGAGATAGTATAAAAATTAGTGCCTCGACTTCCCATGAGAAGATCAACTCCATCCAATTCTCTAACAAAACATGTGTGCTCTCTGAAGGCCACTTCGAGATCGGAATCACAAAATTGTCCAACAAAGAATAGGTTGTGCCCAAGTCCTTCCACATAGTAAACTCTAGAAATCACACTGTCACCAAAGACATAATCACCATACCCCATAATAGCTCCAAAGTGGTCGTTTCCGAATCTAACTATCCTGATAAACTTTTTCAATAAATTTCTGAGCCGAGAGCGATCCCCAGTCATATGTTTTGAGCAGCCTGAGTCCAAATACCACAGGACGATTTATACGACCTGCATTTGAAACCAGACAGATATGGATAACTGAAAAACATGGATCCCCAAGTGTAATTGGGATCCAATAGGTTAGCACACGCATACTTAAGAGATGCAGGATTAGTATTTTCATTGGCTCTCACAGATGAACCGATACTAGTGGATGCTACTGACTTAATATCAAGGCATTGAGTCACTAAAGGGAATTTTCTACCAGTTTCCTTCCATTTCTTAACCGCTAAAGACTTAGGATCGGGCATGTTTGTCAATGGGCACTGGCTTCCTAAAGTGAACTTTCTTCCAGTAGGTTTCCACTTATATCCTACATTGGTAAAAACTTTTCCTGTTGCTTTCCAAGTATGGTTTTCCAGTTTGTGTGTCTTAGCAAACTTAACTGAGGATTTATAAGAAGAATTCAAAAATGACACAACACATTCATCATGATTACCAGAAATTAAACAACCATTACAAGTCTTATAAGTAGCATTAGAATTCGAATTAATTACAGTACGCTTAACGCAAATACTAGAATCAACACGATTCTTTTCACTCAAATCAATCTTATTATTCCTAAGGTGGTCTTCTACTTTCTTCCCTTGATCGCTCTTAGCAGGCGAAGTCCTATCATTCCTTGTATTGCCTTTAGGCTTTGACCCGCTAGCTTTAGTGATATTGATTACTCCTATAGAATTGACGATGAGAACATTAGATTGTTGCATAGTTGTTAGGTTTCTAGGTGGTGATGTGCTATGATCAGAACTAGCCAAAGGTATATCAAAGGTAACATTCTTTTTTAAATTCCTAGATGAGGATGTGCCATTTCTATTACGCATGTTGGGAATCTTGGGATATGTACCTATGGCATATTCTAACAACTCTTGTGACCGTTTGGTGAGAAAGCAAATATCAGATAGGGCGTTATCAGATGGTCTCACCATTCTATCTTCTTCAATGGTCTCACGGGTCATGTCTAGGCAGTTCTTAAGATGTCTAAGGTAATCACTATGGACTAGCTCATTGTTCTTAAGGGGAAGATGAATAAAAACAGCCTCACATGTATATTTTTTACATTCACAGACCATTGAATTGATATTGTCACTTCCAATAACCGGAATTTTCCCTTTCACCTTTGTCTTTAGATTCTCAATTTCATTAAGCAAAGAGGTTATCTTTTCATTGGTTTTATCACGAGTGATCTTAATAGAATCATATAACTCTTTGTAATGTTGTTTAACTTTAGAATTTTCAGCTTGAAAACAATCATTTTCATGTCTAAGTAAGCTGATTGTGTTTTGAAGTTGAAAGTTATGAGAATCTGCGGACATTGGTGTAACAACCCGATATTTTCCACATCTACGTTTATTCCCAAACTTTGGAAATTCACTATTCATCGATTACTATTCATCAAAACACTATTCATCATTTTACTATTCATCGTTTTTTATGTCCGTTTGATATTCTGAGAAACATTTGAAAATTTCACTATTCACAGAACACTATTCATTCCGGAAGAAATTCCACTATTCACATGCATTATCAGTAAGGACCTCTCTTACGGACTAGAATAGTCTGCATATCATCATAATGTCATTTACATGCTATACCACTCTTAGGATTTTCAAATTAATATATTTAGTATATTTAACTTTTTACGTATAAGTATTTATAATTAAACGTTAACACGCGATTAATAAATACGACGAATATATCTAAATATTCCCACTATGGTCCCGACATATTTTTTTATATCCCTTATAACATCTTAAAAGTTCTAAAATTCATTTACCCAGTATTTTGGAAATTTATTTTATTTATATAGTAAGTTTATTAATATTACGACGGTTTTCGTGAAAACTAAACGATAATTATCCAAACACTAAATAATTGTACCCAACATATTTTTATCATTTTTATAACTTTATTTTATCCCGATTAACTTCGTTAATATTATTTCTAGCAAACCCGGTACCCGATTATAACTAAACTAATTAAACACTACAAAATATCTAACTAGCTTTCCAAACAAGCTTCATTATATTCTAGTAGCAAAATTTGTATTCTCTTCCTCCTCCCTCATCTCAAACCCACGGCTAAAAACCAAACCAACCAAGATCCATTTATTTTTCAAAGTTCAAGTCTAAATCAAGTTTATATAGTGATTATTGTTGGGGTTTTGCAATATAAACAAAAGAATCACAAGGGTTTCATCATCTAATCACCTAAAATCATTCCAAGTAAGTTTACCAAATTTATTTTCATGTTTTCTTCAAGTATTTACTATGATTATATTATTTTCATACAATATTCATGCTTATGCTAGCTTATACCACTTTATTTTGTAAACTTTTAAACTTTGAAACCCTAGAAATATTTATTTTGATTTCTTTGTTAAATTAACATGATTAGTGAACCCATGGCACCCTAAGAAGGTGTATGGTAAGATTAGATTAGCTTTGTGGTGTTTGCAAGAGATTTGGTTATGTTAGAAACTAGTTTAGAACCTTAGAAATGGATTTGGAAACTATATATATACCTACTGTCCCTATTTTGAAAACATGGAAATATCAGTAGGAGGTGGGTAATTTTCGATCAAAGATTTAGAAACTACATTCAAAAATGAAACTTTTGGCGAAAGAACGGATTAAAACGAGTTTATAACGAAGGAGATATGAATTTTTCAAATTTAACGACGAAAACTATTTTCCGGAAAAATACATGCTGTTGGACGTTTTTCAACGGGCAATACGAGGCTTTAGACGTAACTCGGAGGATCCGAGCTTTCCAAAATATATTACTACATACTAAGACGTAACCATGGATATAAAGAACGAGAAAAACGGACTTATAACGATAAAGATATTCACGTTTCAATATCGGCAAAACCTTATACAAATTGACAGCTTTTAACTAGAAAAATAATAATAATATTACTACTACGTACTAACTCTAGATTTCTAAAAATAATAACCAAGTGCCCAATTTCATAACTAATGGAGTATTAGTGATTTCGAGTATATTTTTATGGCTACAAGACGTTATTTCAAGGATTTCAAATCGAGGATTTCAACACTAAGACTTATATATACGATATATATATATTTCGACTAGTTTTATTTTCTAGTTTGCCTTATTTTCCCAAGTCTTGGAAAATGTATAATTTTGTTATCAACTAGTATTTTTCAAGTTAAGAGTGGTATAGGAAACATGTGCATGTGCATTCCTTTCTTCATTTCGTGATTTAAAGTAGATCATATCATTCATTTAGGTTGCGGATAAAGTGCGCGCCTTACTTTAGTTCATACCTTTTGTTATCATATCGCTTATATCAGGTGAGTATTCACGAACCCCTTTTTCTAACTATTTAATCATTTTGGGGTGGATGCATGAATTATTAATTGAACTCTTTGAACTTTGTTTTGAACTGTAAATATATACTTTGAACCATTTTGACTTGATTTTGAACCCTTTGACTATTATGAACTCTTTTAACTTGTTTTGACCTTATAACTTGTTTGAACTCTTGAACTTGACTCAAACTTTTGAACTTAATGTACCATACGTACTATGACCTAAAGTCTCCCCTGTCTACGGAGCAACAATATAAAATCTCCCTTGTCTACGGAGTAGCTTTGACTTAATAATATATGATAGTTTGTGAATGATGTACTGTTCGTACATCCGCAATTGTTAGTCTCCGACTGGTTTGCCGTTCGCACTCCAGTTTATACGTACCGTTCGTACGGCTTCCTTGTGTGGAGCAGTAGGTAGTATGGATAGCGCTATTAGAGGTCGGCCAACCTCTCGTTCCCCTGTCTACGGAACGCATATTATTTATTTTAGGAGCATTGCCACATACTTTATTATATACTATGTACCCATATTGTGAACTATATTGACCACATGTGCTTGACTATCAGACATATAACTTTTGGCAGTGGGTTGTAAACACACAGGTTACAAGTCTCTTATGGCGGGACTTGGAACTGAGTGGATTTACAATGCCTTTGCCTGGCGAACTTTCTCAAATGGTTTTCTTATTATATAAAACGTTTGTACTCACCAACTATTTTCATAGTTGACCCGTTTTCTCTCATGCATTTCAGGTGATCGTCAGTAAGCTTGTCATGAAGGTCTTGCATAATGAAGTTTTCACATGTCACTACTATTCATTATGTACTAAAATACCATCTTTTGGAAACTAAACTTATGTCTTAAATTTGCCAATGTCGGCAATAACAATGTTGTAATGTTATACTTTTCCTTAACGTAAATTATGGTATTGTCTTATTTCTCTTTGGTGATGTATATCGATTTTGTTGCACCTCGTGTTTCCGCCTTCGACGAGGGTGTGACAAATTGGCATCAGAGACCGAGGTTATAGAGAATGCTGATTTTTCTAAAATAAAAATCGCAACTATAACCAAAGTAACATTTTTCTTAAATACCAAAAATGATACGAGTCGACTAGTCTTAGCATTGCATTATTAATCCTCAAGTATGCATAGCCTGATCACCTATGTATAATTCAGGAAGAATCATGCGATGAAGGGAGTAGTAGTCAAATATCACGTTTGGTCAGGTCTAGAGAGTCTGGTCACCTGAAGTTGCATTGGTCGGGTGGGTATGCATAACCTGTTTATATGTTTCAGTTTCTGTTACCGTACCTTATATATGCCTTCATGCATATACTTTCTCCTTGCTACCTTACGCCCTGTTAGATTAAGCATGCCTTTGTTTCCATCATTTTGCGATCTCCATGTCACGACTGTTATTGTACCGTACATCCTCCGTCATCATTCATGTGTCGCTCACTCAACCAACTATTTTTTGGTCTATTGCAGAGACATGGCCGCAATGAACACTCCGAATGACACTGCTGCTGGATTAGCAGACCTCCTCACTCAGATTGTTGCGCACATTGATGCTGGACGGACTAATAATGGAGCAGGTATCTCGAACAACGGTCAGGGATGCAACTATAAGACTTTCATGACGTGCAAGCCAATGGAATTTTATGGCACTGAGGGTGCCATTGGACTGCTATCATGGTTCGAGAATGTGGAGTCAAAACTCAGTATCACGAAATGTGCTGAAGGGGATAAGGTTGAATTCTCTGCAGGTCTACTCCAGGGTCGAGCATTGACTTGGTGGAACAACCAGCTACAGACCAGAGGAAGGGAAGCTGCAAATGGATTCTCTTGGGAAACATTCAAGAAATTACTAACTGACGAGTACTGCAGAAAGGATGAAGTGCAGAAGCTAGAAGCAGAATTTTGGAACCACTTGATGGTAGGAGTAGATGTTGACAAATACACGGCCCGTTTCCACGAGCTGACGGGGATGGTTCCTCATATGGTCTCCACTGTGGAGAAGCTGGTCGATCGATATGTTTGGGGATTGATCCCTGAAATCAGGATGGATGTCACTTCATCAAAACCAACCACTCTGCAAGCTGCTGTGGGCATGGCATATAGCTTAACAAGTGATGTGATCAGGTCTGGTGAACTAACAAAAGGAAACGATGGAGGACGAAAGAGACAGGAAGATCAGCAAAGAAACCGTGATCAAAACCAACAGGACAAGAGGCAGCGGTTAGTTGGAAACTATGGAGCAACAAATCAGGAGCGCAGAGGATATGTAGGCTCACATCCTAAATGTACCCGATGTAACCTTCACCACTCAGGAGAATGCCCAAGGTGCATCAACTGCAAACGGACAGGTCATCTTAGTCGAAATTGCCGAAATGGAAATGGAAACCAAGGACAAAGATTAACATGTTACGAGTGTGGAAGCTTGGATCATCTTCGGAATACCTGTCCAAAGTTGAAAGGAACTCCCAACCAAGGACAGAATCGTCCAAACCTGGCGGCGGAAACTGAAGGCCCCCAAGATCAGAATATTGAAATTCCCCCTACACGTGGCCGAGCTTACTTCCTAGGGAATCACTTAACCCCACAGAAACAGGACAACATGCCGGGTACATTCTTTTGAACAACCTCCTTACTTCTTAATCTTGAGTGCATAACTTATTTTTATTTCTTACCAAGTTCACGACATTGATATAATCCGAGACCTAGCGTTTTCGACCTTAGTTGCTTCATCAAATTTAACAGCGAGCACATACACCTATAGAATGGACGAATTGAATCTCGAGGACGAGATTCCTTTTAAGGTTGGTAGAATGTAACAACCCGACATTTTCCACATCTACGTTTATTCCCAAACTTTGGAAATTCACTATTCATCGATTACTATTCATCAAAACACTATTCATCATTTACTATTCATCATTTTTTATGTCTGTTTGATATCAAGTGTGAATTAGTTATGAAATTGGACACTTGGTTATTATTTTTAGAAATCTAGAGTTAGTACGTAGTAGTAATATTATTATTATTTTTCTAATTAAAAGCTGCCAATTTGTATAAGGTTTTGCCGATATTGAAACGTGAATATCTTTGTCGTTATAAGTCCGTTTTTCTCGTTCTTTATATCCATGGTTACGTCTTAGTATGTAGTAATATATTTTGGAAAGCTCGGCTCCTCCGAGTTACGTCTAAAGCCTCGTATTGCCCGTTGAAAAACGTCCAACAGCATGTATTTTTCCGGAAAATAGTTTTCGTCGTTAAATTTGAAAAATTCATATCTCCTTCGTTATAAACTCGTTTTAATCCGTTCTTTCGCCAAAAGTTTCGTTTTTGAAAGTAGTTTCTAAATCTTTGATCAAAAATTACCCACCTCCTACTGATTTTTCCACGTTTTCAAAATAGGGACAGTAGGTATATATATAGTTTCCAAATCCATTTCTAAGGTTCTAAACTAGTTTCTAACATAACCAAATCTCTTGCAAACACCACAAAGCTAATCTAATCTTACCATACACCTTCTTAGGGTGCCATGGGTTCCTAATCATTACTAATCATGTTAATTTAACAAGGAAATCAAAATAAATATTTCTAGGGTTTCAAAGTTTAAAAGTTTACAAAAGAAAGTGGTATAAGCTAGCATAAGCATGAAATATTGTATGAAAATAATATGATCATAGTAAATACTTGAAGAAAACATGAAAATAAATTTGGTAAACTTACTTAGAATGATTTTAGGTGATTAGATGATGAAACCCTTGTGATTCTTGAGTTTATATTGCAAAACCCCAACAATAATCACTATATAAACTTGATTTAGACTCGAACTTTTGAACTTAATGTACCGTACGTACTATGACCTAAAGTCTCCCCTGTCTACGGAGCAACAATATAAAATCTCCCTTGTCTACGGAGTAGCTTTGACTTAATAATATATGATAGTTTGTGAATGATGTACTGTTCGTACATCCGCAATTGTTAGTCTCTGACTGGTTTGCCGTTCGCACTCCAGTTTATACGTACCGTTCGTACGGCTTCCTTGTGTGGAGCAGTAGGTAGTATGGATAGCGCTATTAGAGGTCGGCCAACCTCTCGTTCCCCTGTCTACGGAACGCATATTATTTATTTTAGGAGTCTTGCCACATACTTTATTATATACTATGTACCCATATTGTGAACTATATTGACCACATGTGCTTGACTATCAGACATATAACTTTTGGCAGTGGGTTGTAAATACACAGGTTACAAGTCTCTTATGGCGGGACTTGGAACTGAGTGGATTTACAATGCCTTTGCCTGGCGAACTTTCTCAAATGGTTTTCATATTATATAAAACGTTTGTACTCACCAACTATTTTCATAGTTGACCCGTTTTCTCTCATGCATTTCAGGTGATCGTCAGTAAGCTTGTCATCAAGGTCTTGCATAATGAAGTTTTCACATGTCACTACTATTCATTATGTACTAAAATACCATCTTTTGGAAACTAAAATTATGTCTTAAATTTGCCAATGTCGGCAATAACAATGTTGTAATGTTATACTTTTCCTTAATGTAAATTATGGTATTGTCTTATTTCTCTTTGGTGATGTATATCGATTTTGTTGCACCTCGTGTTTCCGCCTTCGGAGAGGGTGTGACAATTGGTTTATGGGTGTCGATCACAACATTCATGGGAGACTTCAATTGGGCAATTTGAGCCCTCAATAACCAGATTGTGTTCGTGTGAGCTTGAATTTTTTCATCCCTTTTTGCTAATTCAAAATATGCATCAAATTCCGGAGCATCAGAAGATGTCTTGGCCTTTGATATTTTCATTTTTTCTTCTAAATGTTGATATTTTAATTGTAAGTTAAGATTATCAACTTCTAGTTTAGAAAAATGCTTGACCATGTTGTCATGATCATCATTTTGAATTTTTTCATGCAATTTCAAATTCTCCCCCTCAAGCTCAACAACACGATTGTGAAGGTTATTCAAAGCAATAGACATTTCATGAAACTGACAAGCATTAAATGAAGAATCTGTAGCAGTATAGAACACATCTTGTGTAATACATTTAGCAATCAAATTGTCATTCATGATGAGAATATTTTTCCTGGCTATTTCACTATGCTGAAGATCTATTGCATTTTGTTTACTCTTATTTTCCACATTTTTAAACACCTCTTTCATTTCTTTTAGCTCAACATCAAAGGATTGTCGTAAACCCTCAAAGTGTTCTTTGATTAGTTTAAAAAACGGGATGACTTCAGTTAAGTAACACTCTTTGGTAAGCTCAAATCCCCGTTCACCCTTAGTGATTCCCGTTGGTGTGATTCTCTTTTTGGATGTTTTATCAAAATCAGTGAACATTTGACAAAGGACATATATGCTAATAAGAGTTTTACATTGCGTGGGAAGTGACAACTGAACTAATTGCATTGGTGTATTGGGGGGATACACCGTTGGGGCAGCTAACTTTTGAGGTGTCTTGGCCTTAATTTCCTCAGCTTTCATTTTCTCAACGTCTAAAGGCCAAAATACCTGTTCTGGTGTTAACTTAGTTTGAGGTGCAAACATAGTCACTCGGTTTTGTTCATAATAATCATGGGGCTTAATAATGACACGATGTTTAATGCACTTAGGATCCTTCATTTTATTATCAAATCTTTCTCTATTGGCAGACTCAAGATCATCTAATTCTTTATTAGACCAACTATTTGGAGGGTCATGATTGGGTGTAAGCATAACCTTAGCATCATAAAGGGCAGGTTGAGAGGCTCTAATGCTCTTAAGGAAGTTAGTTTTAGGTAACCCTAAGTCCTTATCACTATGCTTATCCCGCAGTTTAGTGTGTTTTTCAATCATTTGAGCTGTTTGACTGGTTTGGCCTTGGATGTACAACTTGTTTTCAAGTTTGTTTTTCAATTGCTTAAGGTTGGAAAATTCATTTAACAGTTTAGTTTCCTCTTCCTGAAATTCACTTTTTAGAAAATTTAAACTATCCTGAATTTCCAGTTTTGCCTTAACAGCATGATCAAGTTGATTTTGAACAGATTTTATCTCTTGCTTAAGGGCCTCTACCTTTAAGTTTTGCTCAGTTATGTATGCTTGCATTTTCCAATCCATTTTTTGTTCACGTTCGGTTAGCTCAAATTTTGCACGTTGTTCATAACACCTAATTTGATCCTTAAGAATATTAATTCTAGTGGTCAGAGTGTCATCGGGAGCAACAACAGTATATTCATCAAGTTCACACACATAGTCATCAACAATATATATATCACGAGAAACAATAGAGTCTACGTTGTGCTTTACATATTGTTCATATGGGACGAAATTGCTATTTCCCATATTAGCAATATCTAATTCAACAATGTTTGTTTGTTGTTCTTCGTTATATATCTTTTGTTCATGAATCACATCATTATCAAAAATAACAGAAGACATTCCACAAGATACGTCAGAATCACTGTTATGATCCGAATGTTATTCATTTGGAAAAACATTAATGTTTTCCAATTGAGTCACATTTGGTTCATCAACATTATTTTGTCGTATATTGTTGAAGGTATTTTGTTCATGATTAACATCACATTCATCATATAACTTCAGTACCTCAGATATGATGGATGATTTGGAGGGACCGGAATGTTGTGATGGTGAGGCAACAGATGATAAATTGGCCATGAAGATTGTCTGAGCAGTGGGTTCGTCATCAACGTCTGAGTCAAAAGCATCACAATCTTCAGCTTGGAAGATGTTTGGATCATTAAGAGCTAAGTCCTGAACAGGTTGCTCATCCACATCATCATCAAATGTCTTTCCATCATCCCCAGCAATAAACGCCAATTCTTCCTCATTTAGAATGACTCCATTCTCTTGGGCTTGAATGAGCAGCATCTTATCTTTGAAGTAGTCAGAGTTCTGAGGACGCTTTGGCTGAGTGCAGTTCCTGGCGATGTGACCTAAACCGCCACAGTTTTAACATTTTGTTTGCCTTCCTTGTCCCTGATTCACATTTCCAACCCTGTTCTGCAAGTTACCCCATGCAGCATTCCTCTGATTCACATTTTGTCTGCCCTGAACATTCTGCACCATCACTCTTCTATCTTCCACAATAGCCTGATTACGTGGATTTGAGGAAGCTCTGAGTTGATTATTGGTTGGTGGAAGAGCAGCTCTGAAGTGTTGAACGAGTAGAGACACTTGGTTGGAAAGGTTGTCAATCATCTTGTCAGTATGAGAATACCCTGAGTCAAGATGGGTATTCATGGCAGCAGGTGACTGTAGAGATGAGTGATCCACTGAAGACCCAGGTTGAGTATTTGGCAACATACTAGTCATGAATGCAAGTGAATCATTGGTAGCAGTTGGATTGAGCTTCTCTCTTAATTGTCGATCAAAAGCTGCATGCTTCTCATGTTGTTGTAAGTATGCAAACAACTGTTCATAGTTTGTGTTTCTCAATCCTTTGTTGAGCTTTACTGCAGTCACAAAACGATTCCACTCAGGTGACATGTTGTTAACAAACTTAGAATTGAGTTGGATGTTTGGCATTGTCATTCGGATCATTCTCATGTCATTAACCAACTTGTGAAATCTGACATAGTAGTCAGTAATGTTTTCACCAGGATTCATTTTGAAATGCTCAAACTCATCATACAGCTGAGGCTCACGGTCTTCTTTGGTCAACTCTGATCCAGACAGAAGCATTTTGACGTTTTCCCAAATAGCTTTAGCATCGGTATTGAAGTTGATAAGCTTGTACACATCTTTGGGTAACCCTTGAATCACAATGTTGGAGGCTCGAATATCTGCATCATAGCGCTTCTTTTCCACATCACTGAGGTCATTGTAAGTACGTGGCCTGTCAATCCCATGAGTGACAGATCCATCCTCTGCTGTGGAGATAACATCTCTGGTAGTACCCATCTGTATAGGACCATCATCAATTGATCGCAGAATGTTCTCACAATTTTCCTTACCCAAGCAATATAATCTGATTCTTTGTGCCCATGATTCATAATCTGTCCTTTCTAGCATAGGAGGTCGGGTATCGGACCCAGCAGCTTGAATGTCATCCGAAACAGTTGCCATCTCAAATTCTTCAAACGGGATTTTACAACTTTTGTGACTTAAACCGAGAAATGATTCTTTCTAGGGATTTTACTAAAGTCAACAAAAGAAACCGGAACATATACTCAGCAAGTTAAACTAAGAGGAAGATACCGGATGAGTCACAGTTTGCACCAAGTGTCGAGTTGTGACAAGTCAAGTTACAATATATCCAATTGAAATTAGTCAAGTCGTAAGGATTAACTCACAACGTCAGATCACAATTAGATTAATCGAAACGACTTAAGTTACAACAATTCACGAATTGCAAAATGATTAACCTATCACATGAATCGCACCACTTAGTTAATTGCCAATAAATTAGAGGCACTCGCAAAAGAATTAAGCAAACTGCTAAGTACAAGTAACCGCTATTCTGAGATTAACATAGATGTGAGTTAAACGCAAGATCAGGTAAGGTAGCCGCAACAAGGAGCAAACCGCAAAAGAAGCAAACCGCAAGGTGAGTTAAACGCTAGGTGAGTTAAACGCTGGGTGAGTTAAACGCTAGGAGCAAACCGCAATAATAAGTAAACCGCAAGTTGAATTAAACGCTAGTGAGGTAAACGCAGAAAACGCAAACCACAGGAGCAAACCACAAACACTTAACTGCTAACCACCAAACCGCTAACGCAAACCGCAATTCACAAAAATCCAAAACAGTCATTGTCCTTGCGTTTTGTCCTTATACCCAAAATAGTAATCGCTATCTAGCAAACCACATAATCCAGTAGCAAACCGCAACCACGAAATGAAGCAGTGGAGCAAACCGCAATCAAGAACAACGACCCAAACTCAATCTAATCTTCAAATAAACGTTTGATGGAGCAAAACCAACTGAAAAACTATATCGTACTAACACCAAGGATCACGAAAGTACACCCATAACATATCAAATAACACTAGAATGATCAAACTAAGATGTTTTCAATAAAAACACTTCTAACTCACAAAAACCGCACAAAACCACACCAAATATGATTCACCAAGGCCCAAAGATGAAACCTTGGCTCTTAATACCAATTGTAGGATACTAATTAAGTCACAAACATGATGATAATGGTGGTGTTGGTGGCGTTAAGTGAGAAAGAGGAAGAGGAAAGAAAGAAAGTTGGAACCTTGAGAGAAAATAGAGAATATTAGATTAAGTGAATGAGAAGGTCCAACCCTCTCCCTTAGAGGGAGAGGGGTATTTATACAACAAATAAAAACGTCCACACCCGGGCTGTGGATCAGGCATACAGTGGGTAAAGACCCGTCCTTCTTCCACGGTGTTACTTAAACTAATACTAACTAATAAATAAACTAACTACGAGCTAACTTAATGCTATTACAGTATTTAGGTGACCGAGTCTTTCATAGGAATATTTGTATTCCTAACACTTATTGAGAATTAAAAAAAATAAAAATGCAACTAAAAATGAGCAATCAGAAAAGTATTTTTGGTCTTTGACTTTTGGAAATACAAGCTAAGTTGACTAAAATGAATTTGTATATGTCCTAAATGATTACTTAAGCTGTAATAAGCTACTATGAACCTTAAACAAGCTATTTAAACTACTAGTGCAACTACTTCTATGATTATTCAGTCTAAATCCACTAATACCCAACTGATTTGAGAATTTGAAAGCTAATTTGACTTTTGACTTATAGCCTATGAATTTTATGCTAAGTTAGGCCTAATATTACCCTAAGTGTGATGTCTAAACAAGTTGAAACCTCTGAAACACAATCAATACCAGCAAACCACTCTATTCCAAACACCCTTTAAACAACTGATTATGCACTTTTTGTGAAGCAACTAGGTTATTAAGCTTTCCAATCCACAAACTCAGTCTTAATAATGATTCAACCAGTTCAAAACAACACAAAAACACAGAAATCAAGCACAAGCAACCTCTTAATTCTCAAATGCTAACATGAACCAGAAATGAAACATTAAACACTTAGACTTATGCAAACTTGAATTTAAAGAAGCAAGCAACTAAAATAAGCAATAATAGCAAATAATTAACAGAAATGAATAAGTAGCAAACAACTAAAACAGATATATACTAGTAACTAGATGATGCAAAATAGGAACCATGGAATTCAAAATGAAACTTACTAGTTGATTCCCCCTCAGCTCAAATAGAGGGGGTTCACTAAGCTTGCCTGTCTCTAGACAGGCCAAATAGCTCCCTTTTGGACTGTCACACCACTGAATAAGCTAAGCTTGTTGAATAAGCTCTTTGTTGACTTTTGTTGACCAATCTTTCTTTTGATAATTCTGATCTTATCAACTCACAAGTACTATTGAGAAGTAAGAATGAGCTTATATTAACTATTAAAAAGCTTAAATGAAACTGAGTTTTGAAAATTGAAAATTATTTTTGTATTTTTTTTTCTGATTTTTTTTTTTTTTTTTTTTTTTTTGGCTTTTAATATAAGTTGAACAAACTGAAATGAAAACTTGAAACAAACTAACAATGATCTAGAAAAACAGAAAGTATGATTCAAACAAAACTAAATAAGGAATTAAGACAATAAGATATATAATAAAAACTAAATTATATTAATTGAGAAAATTTGAGTACAATACTGAAAATGAAATTACAAATGATTAAAAAAAACAGAAAATTAAGATAACTCTTACATAAAACCTACACACATGACTAAGGGGAAGAGGGGGTATTTATAGGAATCTGAGGAAGGATGTGTTGAAGCTTCTAGTCCTGCCATGTCATCGATCCAGGTGATTTGTGCTTTCTCTGAGTCCCTCATAGCCATTTGATCACCCTTGGCCTCCAATCAATCAATTCCATCCGTTGGATTAAATTCCCCAATCATTTGGGCATGCACTCTCACACGGATTACTGACATGGCAGGCCTGCCATGTCATATATCTTCTAGAAATCAAGTACAATTGTCCTAAATGCCCTTAATTGTTGTGAAATTGGAGCGGGTAATATTTAGGGTTCATAGTGAACAGTGAAATCTAGGTTTTTTGGGTTAAAGGGGGCGGGTAATTTTGAATGGGTATTTATTAGTTTGGGTGTTGACCAGGTTATGTGATGGGTTGACCAGGTAAAAGGGTGTGGGTGGATCGGGTATATTAAAGGATGGGCTTGTGTAGTTTTGGGCTTATGGGATTTTTGGGTTAAGGTATGGATCAGGTTTGTAGTAACTTTAGGATTTAGGATTTGTTTTTATAACGACCATTCATGTAATTCTGAAAACAGCAGGGACAAAATCTGTAAATCTTCGAAATTTATTCCAAGGGCCTTTGTTGTCCATTTTTTATTTATGGAGGAGTATATTTGACTTTTCTTCTAAAAATTCTTCAAAGGACCATTTTTGTCAATTTGTGAAACTTGGAGGACTAAACTTGCACTTTTCTTCAAACTTTGACTTGGGACCAATTATGAAACTTTATGTATCTCTGAGGACTTCTTTTGACTTTATGAGCTCTCTTTGATCATTAAGCTTCCCCGGCTCCGGCTTTTGACCTTTTTCCATTCTCGTGCTCATTTTTGTCGGTTTTGCTTTGTTTTTGTTCATTTTTCACATATCCGTACCTGTACATACACAAATACAAAAACACACATTCTCTTGGCATATTTGGTTAGTATTTGGTATTTTTAGTCTGATTTAAGGTCTAAAAAGGATGTGTGAATAAGCACACATCACTTATACAAGAGATCTTTCCTTTCCCCTTGGCTTCGTTGTGTAGGGCTGAAGCAAGCTTCAAATATAATATATGAGGTCCATGAAGGATCTTGTAGTCTACACGCAGGTTCTCGATCAGTTGTCTCGAAAATCATGAAGCTGGGATATTATTGGCCATCAATGCACAGGGATGCAACAGACATAATATACAAATGTGAAGCGTGCCAAATTCACTCGAATGTTCCCAGACTTCCGAAGCAGGATATGACCTCCGTCACATCTGCATGGCCCTTTTCCTAATGGGGTATTGACATCGTGGGGCCTCTACCAGTGGCACTGGTAGGAGTAAAATTCTTGGTGGTTGCCATAGACTATTTTACTAAATGGGTGGAGGCCAAACCCTTGGCATCGGTGATAGGCAGACACATGGAAAAGTTTGTATGGGAACACATCATCTGTCGCTTTGGAGTACCTCACATAATTGTCTCCGATAATGGAAAGCAGTTCGCCGAAGGGGTATTTCCCACCTTTTGCAAAGGTCTGAAAATCAAGCAATCATTCACATCCGTATATCAACCTTAAGGCAATGGTCAAGTAGAAGTCACCAACAGAGATATCATCAATGGAATCGAGCGAAGACTAGGTCGAAGTCACCAAGGATGGGTAGACGAGCTTCCACAGGTTCTTTGGGCCCATAGGACACACCCTAAGTCAAGTCATGGGGAAACACCCTTCAGCCTCACCTATGGAACAGAAGCAGTCATTCCCTCAAAAATAAGCGTTGAAATAGAACGTGTGGTGAACTTTGAAACCTTCGCAAATGAAGAAAGACTTCGAGAAAACCTAGATCTGCTTGAAGAAAGAAGGGAGATAGCCTCTATCAGAGAAGCTATGTACAAGCAAAAGTTCGAAAGATACTATAACAGCAGAGTTCGACCTTCGACTTTCAAGCCCGGCAAGTATGTTCTTCGTCTCGATAGTGCAAGCAAAGCCTAATACCAAGGCAAGTTGGGACCTACATGGGAAGGACCCTATGTAATAGCTGAAGCCTACGGTAGCGGAGCCTATAAACTCATAACACTTTTTGGTGATGAGGTCGATAGGACATGGAATGGTACTAACCTTCGTAAGTTTTACATATAAGACTTACAACTTTCAAAGCATTTCGTTTATCTAAAATCCTTGTATTGCATTCTTCTCAATTTGGAGAACGAAGCATTAATGGTAGGCGTCCTAGTGTTCATTTCTTAAAATGATGTAATCCTCCCTACCCAATTAATGATATAATATTCTCCTTCAAATCTTCTGTTTTGCACAACAAAGATTTATTCAGCCAAGTACTTTAAATTTCAATGTTCGAAGGATGTATCAGGACATTCTTGTCTTGTATTATATAAATAAAACATCCGTCGCAATTCACATTAACTTTCCTAAGAGCCTTAAGGTATTTACAGGCCCTTTGCTCCAAAAAGGACAAAAGACGGAGTGGGTCACGACCCTCCGTCAGCAGTCAAATTATACGATTACTAAAAATCTTGGTTCAAAGTACACATAATAAGGATATTCCCTGTAACACCCCAACCCGATAAGGGTAGAAGTGCCACATTATGGTGACATATCAAAGCAAGCACAAGCATACATCTCAAGTAATACAAATGAGTATCAAGGTTACAAGGGAAATTGAAGTACAAGTACAAAAGAAAGTAGTACAAATACTAAGTCTGGAAATATACATCTCTTCTAGTAATCTCTAATCCAAAATAGCTATCAAAGTGTAGTCTTCTAAGTCCAATGTACTCTCCACTCATAACTCAACTTCCTACTAAAAACCTGCCGCAGGAAACAAATGCGGTTGAGCTACGAGAGCCCAGTGAACAGATATGAAAGTAACAAGCAATATAGAATGATATAGATAAGACAATGGAAAGGTAAAGTAAAGCATAAAGGAAGTACAACCGAAGTAAGAAGAACCTGTATTAAAGTTGTAAAGGTGTAAGGTATAAAGGTATAGTGGTCAGGTCAGTTATCCACTACGAGCCCAAGTCAAGTCAAGTATCAAGTCAAGTCAAGTAATCAAGTAACCATGCATCCGGAGGGGAGACCTCGGGATACCAAGTATAATATGAGGGGATACCTCCAAGGGTTGGAGTAGCTAGCTCCCTAGATGTGAAAGACGTGTATCGCACACACCGTCAGTCACCAAGTATATAACAAGTAATATGATATATCCATCAAAACAAGAAACAAATCTAGGATGCATCCATACGCCCCTGTAAACAAGTCATAATCATAACAGTAGTCGATAATCAAGTAGGGACGGTGGGGGACATCTCTCCAGCCCCACTAGAGTACATAACATTGGTGCATCAATGCTATGGTTGTGGCTACTCCACAACAAGTAGTACCAAGTATAACAAGTGTGGCTCGTAGCCTCAAACTGTGGGTCAAGGGTCAAGTCAAATATCAAGTGTACAAGCACAAGGTTCATATCAAGTGGTTCAAGTCAAAAGTCCATATCAAGTGGTTCAAGTCATGTTCATATCAAAGGTTCAAGTCAAGATTCAAATCAAAAGGTTTATTATCAAGGCCCCTAGTAAAAAGGTTCAAGATGGAAAGGTTTATACCAAATTTCATACTGAGAAGGTTCATGTGGATTTCATGTTTAAGGTTCAAGGTAAAGGTTCAATAGTGAAAGAGTACGTAGAGTTTAGTGTAAAGGTTCATATCATAAGTTCAAGTAGAGGTTCATATTAGGTTCCAAATAAAAGTTTATGGCAAGGGTTCAATTCAAATGTTTATGTCAAAGTTCATTTAAAAGAAATCTTTTAATAATGGTTCTCATGAAATAAAGGTTTTCAATAAGGTAGTCCTTAAAATAAATATTAATAAGATTAGTGAAACTTCATATAAAAGTGGTGTTACATAATGTTCATAACCCTCATTTTAAAATAGTTTTTTCTCAAAACATTTTCATAATATAATTACTAAAAGTTTTCACATCCGGTTATAATATTAAAAGCACTTTCAAAATATCAAGGGTTATATCAAGTTCAAGTCAAGGTTTGAATCAAGTATCATAGTATAGGTTTTCAAGTCAAGGTATAAGTCAAAGATAGAAGTAAGTGATTTTAACATAGGGTTCAAATCAAGGTTCAAGTCAATATTATCATATCAAGTTTATTATATCAAGTGTATCATGACAAGGTTATTTCAAGGTTCAAGAATCATAGTGTAAGTTTCAAGCAAGGTTTAGTTTTAAAAGGATCATAGCAAGGTTCAATAATCAAGGGAACATAGCAAGGTTCAATAATCAAGGGAATATAACAAGGTTCAATAATCAAGAGAACATAACAAGGTTCAATAATCAAGGGAACATAACAAGGTTCAAGATATCAAAGGAATAGGAAAGACAAGAGTGCATGAGAAACCTGTAGATAGGTCAGAATATCTGTACCTTAGTTCAAAAGCAACAAGGGAAACAAGGAAAAAGGATCACAATCCCGCTTCACCAGACCTATACGAATTAGTAATAGAAGGTCACTCTTAGGTTAAACCTAATTAGGTTACCCGTTTTAGTATACTTTCCATTTTTAGTAACTTTTCATAAATAGTAACTTTCCAAAATTAGTAAGTTTCCATGTTCAATATTATTCCTTCAAGATTTTAATTAAGGTTTGGACAAGTTAAGTGTTCAAGATTTCAATTTTGCAAGATTAAGGTTTAATATGACAACTTCCCATATTTTAGGGTTTATTATACAAATATGCCAAAGTTCAAGGTTTAAAATGTAAATATTACAATTTTCCATATTTATCACGTTAGTTCAATAGTTAACAATAATTACCAATCACTCACTTGAGTTTACAAATATTACTAATCAAACCCTTAATTTACATTATTTCCAAAATAAGTCCTTATTAATATTTATTTTATAAGTATAACCATATTTAATTCAATTAACACTTGTAACCCTTAATTTATCAAAAGTATATCATTTCAGGCCTCAATACAATATTCATTCAAAACAGCCCCTTAACTTTCAATAATTTCCAAATCAAATTAATTTATAATTAATTTACCATTTAAACATTCTAGTTCCAAATTTGACACACAACACCCCCCATGTGATATTTTATATAATTTACTACCGGTCTTATAACATTTAAAAAAATGGCCAACATGTTTCAATATTGACAAAACACACCCTTATATTTATTAATTTAAAATCGGTAAATAATTAATTAAACAAATATCTATCCCAATTTAACCAAATTATATAATAATTATTTTAAGCATCCTCAAACCTTATTTTAACCAGAAAAATTACAGAAATACTAAACCTAATTCGAATTGGTTCAAAAATCAGTTTATTTCATTTTATTTCACACTTAATTTAATTTGCCGATTAAATCAATAAACAAATAATTAACAAACCATGGTTCTAAGCTTCAAATAATTTCAAATACAATTTTAACAGGTCACTTACATCATATTACATATTGTAAAAATATGTTTGAGGTTCACCAAATTTATTTAGAGCCGTATATATATTTATACGATTTTAGGGTTTATATATGGTTTAATTTCGTATGGCCTATATAATGTGCATGGATCGAAAATAATATTTTTATAGGATCATATGTGATGTAAAGAGAGCCACAAAAATACCAGATTAATTTTAGAACAAAAGTATTAGGCGTGGAAAATTATTACCTCTCGGCTAGAATAAAATTCGAACAAAAATCAAAACCACTCGAACTAAGCTTCAATAATTTGACCTCCTATTTCTATGGCCTTCTTCCAACTCCAATAGACCCAGGAAAAATACCAAGAACTTTGTAAATTTGGTGGAGGCCGATTGTGGGATTTTGGGAGAGTTTTGGTTATTTTTAGAGTATGTTAAATAGGAAATAAAAGAAAATCGTGTGATATATGGGGAGGGTGATAAAATTTTGGCTGGAATTAAGCAGTTGGAAGACCATATCAATTTTATAAAATCATTCTATATATATCTTGATGATTATCCTTAATTATAATTGATTTAAATCATTTTAATACATTTTACAATATATAACAAGTAAATTTCGGCTAAGGTGTGAATACCCAAATGTTACAAATATTTTTAGGCATGCCATACATTTTTATGAGAGTCAAAAATATTGTAAATGTTCATACAAAAATAATATTGATCATATGTTGCTTATTTCCAAGTGTTTAGGATTTATTTGGTATTAATTTAAGTATTTATTGAAAATTTTAAATTACAAGGGTATTTTGGTAATTTTGCATGTTTCAAAATTTTAGGTTTTACATTCCCCCAAAGAAACCTTAGGTTGTATACTAACATTAATAAACAATGTTACGAGAAGAAAAGATGATAACAAGTGTGAAATTACATTGCGAAAATGTTCAAAGAACCATTGTCATACAAAACACAAAGAAAATATAAACATTATTCTTGGGTACACACCACCCTTGGGGTTAATTCAATGCCCACATGGCAACCTTCAAACATTTTTGGAAGAATTTGGATCCTCACGATGCAAAGGATAGGGGGCTTCGTGAGCGAAGTCTTCTTACCTGGGGATGGTGGTCGGATTCTCCTTTTTTGAAAGAAGCTCCGCAACAGAGGCCAAGTGATCAACGGTTGCTTCAATAAGGAACGGAAACTCCGCAGATGCCAGAACCTTACTCATGTGATCATACTCCCTCTCATGGGAGGGACGGTAGTATTTTACCTTTGACAGTATCACAGGCTCTCCGGTCGCAGCTATTTCCTCCAAAGTGGTACATTTACCATGGTAAATCGCAGCATTTACCAAATCTGCTATAGCTTTTCCAACCTCATCACTATGGTATAATTCCATGGCAATGTATGGGACAACCTTGGATACAACTTCGGCCCTTTCCTCTTGCAGACCTTGACACCGCAGGACCAAACCATTTACTTCCTCTTTGAGTTTACCCTCTTGCGTTAGCAGCCTACTTTTTTCGGCTTCAAGAGCTTCACATTTAGACTCAAGTGATTTAACCCTCTCCTGTAAGCCAATTAATTTTGACCCCTCCAATTTGAGCTTCCCACACTCAACTTGCGCTTCTTTAAGTTGACTGGAAAGCTTCATAATGTTCATTCGAAGGCCCTGCACGACTGGGTTCTTTTCAAGTTCCTTCGCGGCTTGGTCACATTTTGCCTCCAATTCAGCATATTTCAATTCCCTGCTCTTCTCCCTAGCCACAACAATGCTCAACTCTTCCTTAGCATTTTTCACAGTTTGAATTAACTATCTTGTCCGGGCGTTGAGACGGTTGTCAAGAATGGCTTTCCGAGTATAGCTCTTGTCATGAAGGTCGCACAACCTCGCAAGAGACATATCGTCAAGCGGACGCTTCCAACCAGATGGGGTAACGCCTTCGACCAATCGATGGCAAGCAAAGGAGTTTGGCAATTCTTTGGTATTGGATAACCCTACATAATAGTTGGCAGTTAGATAAAGGCTAATATAAAAATCAGAGGATCTTATTAGATTTTTGCTTACCATGAATGTCTTCATCTTCGATATCCTCCGAAGTCACAGAAACAACTGCTTTGTCACGAGATTCTTTTTGTTTCACAAGCCTAGAGGCAGGAAGAGGAATGTCTGGCTTCCTTTTTAACGAAGTCTTCACAAATTTGGCAGAGGTTCCTTTCCTCTCACGTACCCTACTACCTATTCCAGAGGAGCTAGCAGCAATGGTCTGGTCTTCGTTGGCAGGGTACTTATCCGAATCAGCAGTATCCTCAACAATAAGGGTATTTTCCTCTGTGTTTAGAGGAACCAATGCCACAGTCTCTTCTCCAATGACGAAGGTCTCTATGTTATTGTTGTTGACAGAAACGGAGGGGGATCCCGCCCCATAGCTGAAATCCGTCGTCTCCTTAGGAAGAAAGCTAACCTCTTTTGCACCACCAGAAACGACAAAGTTTCGGAAGGCCATTTATGCAAAGGAAAAAAGGAACATAAATACAACCAGATGAGTTACTTGTCCTATTCAATAGATATGTTGACATACTCTTTCCTTCACACCATATTTCAGGCTCCAACGGAGACCCCTCCCAATGATCAACGATGCCCGCCATATATAGGATAGGCTCCGAAAAGGTTTGTACATTCAGAGGGTAGCGTGCCAGACGCTGGTAAAGTGGATCATTGAGAACATTGGCTGGCAATTGATCATTGAATTTCTTGCGGTCAAATCGATATGACTCATCTAAAAGAGCTGGATATTGTGAAGGTATGACCGTATTTTGAACAAAAAAGAATTTCCCTTTCCAGTTGGTAATATTTGTGAAGGGTTTAGTTACTAAGACGGGAACATCTGATTCTCCCCTCTTAGAAAGAGTTAACCAATCGCCACCAGGGCACAAATTGAAAAAACCCCGTAGCACGGTCAGGTTTGGCTCATAACCGTACGCTCTACACATTACTATGTAGGTAGTAAGTTTGGCCAGGCCGAATGGGTTGAATCTCGATATATGCACCTTGTAATATTGTAACAACTCTAGGAATAGAGGATGGAGGGGTATTCTTAAGTTTGATCGAATGAAAGCATGGGTATATAGTCCAACATACCCTTTGGGGGCATCATAAATACTTTGATCTTTGGAAGGGGGAATTACTTTATATTGTTGGTGTATAGGATGAGCTTTTAGGAAGGTGGCTAACGCTTCCTTGGAAAGGTTGCATTTTTGTTGCCTAATAATACGTTTGGCATCCATGGCGCGCGACAATATATGCAGTATTAAATAAAGGTTGAAAAAGGATGTTACCTTTTGCTTGAAACAGTAAAACAACTGCGTGTAAATTTTGGAGGCGTGAATAAAGGTAATTAGGGTTTTCGGGTTTATGTGTATTTATAGGACCTTATGCCTCTATTGAATGTCACGCACACGTATCTAGACTCCAAACGAACATTTAAATTTTGAATGGACGTTTGGGGTTTTCGATAAATATGCCGTTGTAACTGTGACACTATGAGATAGGCGCATTTAATGCGTATTTAAATTTCTAAACATGTTTCCCTCTTTTATCAATTTTGAAAGACTAGGGGAATGATGCAGAAGTTAGATAGAGTCGTAAGCAATGTACCCTCGTTCATGTACATCACTTTCGACTGGGGGGCTTGATAATGTACCCTCCGAACAGGTCGAAGGACTCCCCTTCGGTCCTGCTCGAAACCTACATAATCGCAGGCTCTGGCTAGCCTCCTAACACTTTTATTGGAGTAAAACTAGTCACCAATGACCTAGTTACCAGATGGGAATTCGCCAGTTGAAGGATTAAACCCTTTGGAGTATCCTTCGATGAAATGTAAGGACGGAATAATGCCAAGTCCCAAACATGGGGAAGACCAAGTCTAACCCACGTCTCATCTCCCTCCTTAGCTTTCCCGCTAAACCAGGAGGAGTGAGACACTAACCCCAAGCGGTTGCCACTTATCATGGGACGCCCCCATGATCTCCGAAAAAGGTGTAAGCACTCTCCAAGCTGTTTTTCTTCACTATAAATAGCTTGGACGATCCACAAGTCTGGTATGCAATCTCAATAACTCTACTTTACCATATTTTCACTAAACTTTTCATACCAAATACTTATTCACACGCCGGAGGTGGTTCGCAGGGCCTAACCCCTGCGCAATGACTTAACGTAGTGTCTTCGTATTTCTTATTTTCAGGTTAGACACAAGCTTGGCTCAACCACAACATCCCATATATCCTTTGATCACCATCGAAGGCTTGGTCGTGCAAATTATTGTACAATCAGCCCTCTACCACCACACAACCATCACCACCACCCTTCAACTTCATCTTCTCCAATGCCCCACTTTTGTATACAGCTTGATTAACGTATTACATATAACACCATATATCACCAAACCCAGATTCCGATGAGCAAACCCATATTCCGGCCACTTTTTGATCTTTCAATTTTTTTTTTTTTTTTTTGACTTTCTATCACCAAGATAAATTTAAAATTATTCAATATGGTAATGTTAAAATTATTCAAGACCAACCACCACGTTAATCTTTTTAGAGATTTTTACAATTTTTGGCAAAAGCTTACGAATGTTGATAATGGTCTAAAAGCCATTGGAATTACTAATGTGTGAAGATGTGCATATCAAAAGCACTCGATAAAGCTACTGCTGATGGCTATAATGTTGATAATGGTCTAAAAGCCATTGGAATTACTAATCAGAGGGAGACTACTGTTGTTTGGAGCAAGTCAACTGGCCTTCCACTTTATAACGCCATTGTTTGGATGGATGTTCGAACCACTTCGATTTGCAGGCACATTTTTTATTTATGTATCTTTTCCAAAATTTACTCTGTTTTCAATTGAAAAATTAGCTCTTCTTTGAGTTTTTAATTCATCATTGGCTTTGATCAAGACGCCTCTTTAATGGGTTATAAGTTATAACGGTTTCTTGGTCTAAAGCATTTTGTTTTTGCGATAACGTTGAAACCTATTAACGTTTCCGATTAATTGTTTTCTAGTTGTTGTTGGAATTGGTTCAAAATTCTACGTGTTGTTATTGGTATGATCGCCCTTTTAGGAAATGGGGTTGCAAAATGAGCTGTTTCAGCTGGTTTAACAGCAAGTCAAAACGAATATATGTAACACAAGTTGTAACAATTTCTTGATATAAAACCATTTTGTTTGTTATCAAAAAGTTGGCAACCCTTTTACGGTTTTGTATGATTGCTTCTTGTTGGTTGTGGGATTTGAATCAAGATTCTGCATTGTTATAGACGGGTTAAACACAACAGGTCAAAACAAACTTTAGTCCATAAAGGGATATAACTATTTCTTAATCTAAACCCACTTTGTGTTTGTCTACAAATTGCCACCCTTTCTTAAAGATTCAAAGGATTGTTTTTTGTTCCCCATGGGCATCTTGATCACCTTCTTTTTATATACAATACAGAACAGATTGGGTATCTTTCAATCTGTTTAACCTGTTTATATTTATTCATCTTCTTGGTATTGGACCCCTTTGACTTATTGGGGATAAATTATAGCCTAGCCAACTCCTTTTAGCTGAACAAGTCTTAACTATTGATGGGAATGCTCTTATAATATACTAGACGAGTATCCGTGCATAGCAACGAGATTTTATAGCGACAGATAGTTTATTAATAAAAAAAGTTTATAGGTTATAAACGAAAAATAATAAAAGTTTGAAGATTTGGGAATTAAACATAATTTTTTGAAACCCGGTTCGACCCGGGTGGTTCAATTGGTTGAACCGTTCCAGTCGAAAAACGGGTTTGAAGCGTCCCGGGTCAACCTGGTTTGTGTTTTAATTGGTTGTATTTAATTTGGTAGATATGTTTTTAATTGGTTGTACAATGTGAATAAATCATTGTACTTTTAAGTAATGGATAATGTTTTGAAACCCGGTTCGACCCGGTTGAACGTTCAACCGGTTGAACCGTTCCGGTCGAAAAATTGGTCGATTTAAACCGGGTCAACTTGCTAGGTTGGGTCGAAAACGGGTCAAATCAAACTGGGTCAACCCGCCGGGTTTGAAGCGTCCCGGGTCAACCCGATTTGTGTTTAAATTGGTTGTATTTAATTTGATAGATGTGTTTTAATTTGGTTGTACAATGTGAATAAATAATTATACTTTTGAGTATTGGGTGTTTTAATAAAAGTATTAATTACATTTCACTTTCTCTCTCATTTGACCATTGTTGAAAACTCAACATTTCACTTTTGATCATTTTTCTATTATAACTAGTATAGATATGCTATCACAAGACATATACAGTAATCATTATACTTACTTTAAAATCTATATCTTGTAGGAGACTAGAAACAGAATTATCAGGAGGAAAAACCCATTTTTTTGAATCATGTGGACTTCCAATAAGCACATATTTTAGTGCACTCAAGCTCTTATGGCTCTTAGAAAATGTGAATGCTGTCAAAGAAGTTGTTATAAAAGGCGATGCTCGTTTCGGAACAATCGACTCGTGGTTAATCGAACTTAACAGGCGGTGTCAACAACGGTTTACACATCACTGATGTATCAAATGCATCAAGGACCATGCTTATGAACTTGAAGAAACTTGATTGGGATCAATCGACATTGGATGCATTAAAAATCCCTAAAAACATTTTTCCTCCATACATGAAATCATATTGATTTAAACACATAGAAGGGAACAAGTCATCGGAAAAGAGAGCCACTGAGTTTATCAATAAACTTGAAAAAAGTGGGGGCTACAACTGCCAATGATGGACATTCTACATCCGGAAAACAATTGGCTTTTATAACTATTGCACACCGCTCAATCGAGCCCAGTCTACAAACTGCATCCCACCATAGATGTTGTTTGCAAAACGCACCCCAACTGTAAAAGCCATTGCAACTAGAGGGACCTGTTTCGCTAATGGAGAAGCTTCTACTAAACTTTCCAACCCATTGATAACTTGATAACGGGTATTGGAAGACACAGCTAGAAAAACACCTGTTTAGACACGTTGGCATGTTAATAAAACAAGACCACAGTCACACTTTTGTATATGAACCGTGTAGGGTTAAAATAAACATACCCCATAGAACAGCACTTTGCACCAAAGGGGGCACGCGTACATCACGTTCTGATGCATGCATCCTCCTGCAGATAGAAAAAAAGCAAAAACTTGTAATCATCAAGAGACTTCAAACAAATTAAGGCAGCCATTTTTTATACTTTCCTCACATGACAACAACGGTTTTTAAATTAGATATAGGCCATGTTGGGAGATAGCATACCGTTTGGCGTTCATAATCATATTTGCAATTCCTTGGCCAATAAGACCGCAACCAAATCCAACTGAACCATACAACAGACCCTGAATCCATAATTAGCAAAACAAAAGGTCATCAATTGGAAAGCAAAAGCCAGTTTAGGGTGCTTGTAAAAGGTGAAACAATATCCATATGAATCATTAAAAACATATTTATACCTTGTAAAAATATGTAGCAAGCCGCTGCTGTGCTGAAAAACTACACCCTGGTCTCTCGAATTCAAAGACACTGCACAACCAACAGGATTTAAAAATTAACGAGTGTTGGTACCCGCGCGTTGCTGCGGAATTCTTTTGTAGCCGTTAGCTACTTAACGTGAAGTTAGTTACCTAGGACTGACTTTGCAATTGATGTATAACATGAAGGATCATTTATGTAAATTATGTGAGGATTAAATTTGCAATGAACCGCTGAGATGAAGGACAAAGTGCGTACAATTTTTTTTTTTATAATGTTAAAGTAACGGTCGTTAGTTAACGGCCGTTAAATAACTAACGACCGTTAGTATTAAAAAAGAAAAAAAAAACAAAAAAAAAAAAGTTAAAATTACTGTGCAAACCACTGTAGCAACTACAGTGGTCGGCACTATTATCCTCCCCACATTTAGTATATATACATAATATAAATTCAGCATCTAATTTAAACAAATGGAATGAACGAGGGGAGGGTACACGCCGCGTTGCGGCGGGGGCTTTTGCCATTTGCATTCGTTGTTTATGTATGTTTATCAATTCGAATTCTGATCTTATCAAGCTATGAGAGACACTGGAAAGTTTAGATAACCTGTGAAAATTGGATAGATGCGCTGCTGTTATATCGTTTACAAAATGATGTGCGGTTAAGCCTAGAGGCATTAGACCGGCAACTTTATCAGCTAGTAGCTGGTTATCCTAACGGTAGCTGTACGTAATATTGGAAACTACATACGCATTGTTCATACTTCATACAGTTGATATTCACTTACCAAGTTTTCTAATCCAGTTTTGGTAAATGGGCCAAAAGAACAGATGAGCTGGACTAAAGTTTTGGGCGGTAAAGAAATGATATTTAATTCGCTGCCGACGCCGAAGATTAGTATACATAGATAATATTAGAAACGTTGGGAATAAAGAATTCGGCGTATTAGAAACGTTAGAATAAAAAATTGGACCGTCCCTTTGCCAATTGAGTTTATATATCAATAATTCAGCAAAAGGACAAGCAATTAAATATTTACATATACATCCAAACAAGAAGGCAAAAAACATCCCAGAAAACTTGTCAGTATTAGCAGCTCTAATCACCAACGACAACCAATTATGTGGAAATATAAACTTTCTTGCATTCACTTTGTCGATCTAACTAAAGAATTTAATTTCTTAATTTTACAATTTTTATTATTTAGGAGCAGGCCAAGAGAGCAATAAGCATGTACAAAAATGTAGGTGTTAAATAAAGGGTATGACAGTAACCTGCTTGGAAGAGCTGCAACAGAGTTCTTTAAACCACTAAACAAACCACCGCTAGCTAGTGATCGTTTTCCAATACGAGCATACGGTGCCAACATGCCTACCAAAGCAACGTCAACTACTATACCTACCAAAAGATCCGCAGCATACAACTCAAACTCATCCCAAAAATCTTTTCCTCTTTTTTGAACTTCAGCAAACGTAGCACAACACGAATCAATTACTATCTGCATCACAAAGCAAACTTTAACAACAAACTTATAAGACAATTCTTAGGAGCATTATAACAAGAACGGTCAAGTAACAAACCTCTGTTCCAACTTTAAACAAAAAAGACGGATCAGCAAGCATTCTGTTACGGAACATTGCAAAATTTCTTGTCAAGAATCCCAAAGCCCAACCTGATCCCTGTAAATCAAATTACCAATAAGAACTTTTGTACAAGCGAAGCAACAATAACTATACAAGGTCAATAAACCTAAATCACATTATACATTTTCAAACATTATTCAAAAATCACTACCTAGCTAATAACCTTGAACACTATACTCTACATCTATTTTATATCGATCTCTTTACATCTATTTTGGGGTGGCCAGAAAAAAGGTCGGAAACTGTATGCCGCGTACATCTTAGTCAAAGACCCGCCCTCCCCGAGGTAACCTTTTCTTCTCTACTGCATAGGGCCGAGCATCGGTCCCAGACCGGACCAACCAAGACCGAATTAGCCCAAAAGCCGAGACCGAGGACCGGACCGAATGTGGTCAGTCTGGTCCAGTCTCGGTCGGTTTGGTCCAACAAGGCAAAATAGTCGGTTTGTGGTCCAGACCGACCAATACCGAGACCATTAGCCCGACCGGACCGAATGTGGTAGGTCCGGTCCTGTCCGGTCCGGTTTCGATCGGTCCAGTCCGGTCGGGTGGTTTGCTCAGCCTACTATAAATTAAAAACAACAACCTGCAAGTCCAAATAGCGCGTAAGCAAAACTTTACGCAACCCTTCGCCTTTCGCAGCCTCCAACATATCCCCTGGCAACTCCACACCTTTCTCCTCCACAACTTTCATCACCTCCTTAAACCCCATCAACGGCCCAAACTCCCTCTCCTCATCATCCTCCTCACCACCACCACCACCACCTCCTCCTCCACCATTAGGCGGCGGCACCTCACCTCCACCGCCACCACCACCATCGCCATCATCACTCTCACTCTCATCATCCTTTTCATCAAAAACTCCAGTTGCAACAGCCATGTTGTTGTTGATATTATCTGATTTTGAACATTTTAACTTGCATATGTATAAGGTTCTTGTGGCTAAACTCGGTGTGTGTAAATGGACTGAGATTTTGGTGAAGTTGATGACTGGTTTGAAAGTGAGTGAGTTCTTGATATGGAGTTTGGTTATTTGTGATGACGTGTCATCGAGTTTAACGTATACGAACCTTGGTGATGGTAATGTCATGATTGTGGAGAAGAAGAAGTGAAGTTGAAATTGAATTTGAACGAACCTGAAAGACAACAATTTTTGATGTATGACAACTGACAAGCTTTAGAAATGAAAACAGAACCCTAAATTATTTCTCTGGGCTTTTATGAACTGTGTTATGGTGGGCTAACTAGGTAGCCCAACGCCCCAACTACACTGTACGATGATGTGACACTGGCTTTGGGAGATTCATACCTCCAGGACTTTGTAAGCGACCATACAACATCATTGGCCTTCCAAACAGATCAGGATCTGTGCAAACCATAGTCGATATGGCATTCAAGCATTTACCAATCATCTGGAGACCAACGCCATTTAAACCGATTCACAGATCTAAAATGAACCCTCAATTTCTGAACCCTTGATGATGAGTAATTTTGATTTTAGGGAGGTATGAACCCTAAGAAGATTCAATGCACAACCACCCGCTGAACCTTTAATTGGTGAACCCTTAATTGGTATAACAATTAAGAAAGGACCCTTAATTGGTGAACCCTTAATTGGTATAACAATTAAGAAAGGACCCTTAATTGGTATAACAATTAAGAAAGGACCCTTAATTGGTGAACCCTTAATTGGTATAACAATTAAGAAAGGACCCTTAATTGGTATAACAATTAAGAAAGGACCCTTAATTGGTGGACCCTTAATTGGTATAACAATTAAGAAAGGACCCTTAATTGGTGAACCCTTAATTGGTATAACAAAAATATGGATAAAATAATAAAAGAAAGGACACACAACATCACGGACGCTTGGTCCAGTGGTAACGCGTTTGTTTCCAATGCATGTAACCCGAGTTCGAGCCTAACAAGTCCGTTTTTTGTTATTTATAGTTGTGCCACATCACCTGCCATGTTAGCAACAGTGCCACATCGTCTACAAGGACGACTGGCATAAATTTTCAGAGCTACAAGGACGATTTATGTAATTTATTCTTTTTGATTATATGATGCCGAGCCTTACTGAGGGGTATATCGGCTAATGATAATTAGAACACTAATCAAATACCAACAACATGAGCCATTGAACTGCACCAAAAATATAGTTTACTCAGACTTTTTCAAGTATTTGGGTGCATGGGCTCTGTTTGGAAAAGGCTAATATGAATCTGCATTTTTTCACTTGACGTCTAAGCTGCTGCAAATGACAATTTGGAACTGTAAATTTGGTTTCTTTTATATTTATAAATTACAAGCATGATTGATAATGTAGGTTCTTACTTGAACTATTTTTATTAGATAACCTGTACATCAAATCAATATCCTAACAAGTATTCATCCAAAAACATCAGTAGCTACCTCTACATACCAATCAGCAATGTAAATAACCAGCAACCATCCCTGCAACAACATTTTTGCAAACTTTTTAGGAGTCCGCTTTTGTAGTTGCTTAGGAAGTTGTATGGTAGTCGATAAAAGGTTAATCACTTATGTAAATTATATGTTCTATGACAAGTGCAGTTACCAATTGCTTATTACATATTTACTCTTACGATGCATTTAATCATATATTCGCACTCAAATTATGCTCCCACCGTACCGCAGAGACTTTTCTACTTCGTTAAGAACAAGTAGCAAACTACATTTATAAGGCAATGTGTGATGATACAGAGGTGGAGGTAAACCTCTATACAGCACGTAACAGCATTGAAGCTGAAACCATTTATGAAAAGAATGTATAAGGAATCAAGAAAACCCATCCTAGATCCATAATGTGTCTTGGATGGATTTTCTTGCTACCTGTATAACAGTAAACCAAAAGACTACTTACACAACATAGTATTGCTATTTAATAAAATATTAAGGGTTCTTTATATCCTCCATTCAGTCTTCACGTTATAAGAGAGATGCTTTGACGATGTTTGGAGTGATGGGAGTCTCGTGCTTTATCAGTCGATGTTTTTGGAGTAGCCAATCCTTTACTTTCCACGTCACGCTTAATGACTTTACACACACCAAGGGTCTTAGCAAGAAATCGAGGAGAACTAAGAGAACTATTTGATTGGCTAATCCTTTTCATCTCTTGTTTCAAGCTATTAAACTCTTCCTCAAGTTCATGCACTCTTGTCCACATCCTTTCCATCCCAACTCTTAGTACTTGATTCTCACGCACCAGATTCACCCATCCGTCTCTCATGCTTGTGCCTCCACGTTGAAAAGTGGCCATTGGATCTGGATGATTATATTCAGTATTCAACACATTACATAGAGCTGTTTTCATATGCAGCTGCTCAAAGAACAACACTTGTAGGACAAATCTCATTGGGAGGCGTTTGTTTTGAGAAGCATGAGCACAAGCGTCACTAGACAGTTTTTGGCAGTCGATGATGCTGCAAAGACCTTCTTTATATTTCTCAGGTAACCATGAATGAGCCTGCATGATTCATACAGTTATAAAAACCTATTAAAAACCCTTTTTTGATATATAATGGAGTTGGAGGGTACAAAATTAGACCTCAAAATAAATATCCAAAGCTCTGTATAGTCCATCATTCACAGATCTTGAAGATTCTGGAAGAGCCTTTGCAAGTGAATGTAGCTTTTCAGGTTTTAAGTTAGCATCTGATGCAATCTCTGCCAGATAGCTATCTACAAGCTTACAAACATTCCTTATCGGTATGGATGATGGTGATTTTTGTTCAGAAGCTAAAAAGTAGTTAACCATCCTTTCAACACAGTCGGTATTATATAGTGTGTCAGAGTCAGAATAGGTAGGAATAACTAGACCGTCTAGTGTAGCATATTCCAGCTGCATTCCTATGCTTCTTTCAAGTATATCTCGACATTTATCACTAACACGCAATAATAAACCCACGCGCAAAAGTCCTAACAAGAAACGACATATAGACTTGCCCTTTGTTTGAGGGAATAGTTCTACAACACTTTCAAGTATAACTCTTTGATCAACTATGTCACTTTTTGTGGTTGAGCTGGCAGTTGATCTAGTTTTTGTAATTTGCCCATTTCGCCATCTGCCTAAACCATGAAGATGTTTTCCAGAATAGTACATAATAACTCCTGCAAATTAGGGCGAAACTTAAAGTAAATGTCAAATGTGAGACTATATCATGCAACTGCATAAAGCTTGAAGCTTTTCCTAGATCAGGGGCAAATGGGTTGATTTGGGTTGTGTTTGACATCACATGGGTCATTTAAAAAGCTGAGCTAAATGGGGAACAGGTCAAATGTGTTGAAAATTGCTCAAAGTTAAATTGTAATGCATACAACCTCCAAAATCATTCTAGTCAAAATTTTAGATTATTCTTGTTATGATATTGTACTTGTTATCCTTATTAACGCATTAATTATATATAAATTTTAATTGAAATGGACAAAAAGCAGGTCAACCCGATCCGACTCAATATGTACTTAAATATCCTGTTTCAACCTGGACCCAGGACCCATTTTACGAGTTATCTAACCGACCCATATTGCCACCTCCATGTTTATCAACTCATGGTGTAGCTTACTTAATAAATAGTTAATATAACAAAGGGAGGAATTATGGCACCAGTTAGCTTTTCGGGTAGAATGCCATTAGCTTCCATTGTTTGTATAAGCCTCTTGAACAAACCAATACGAAGATGTGACACGTCTTCAAACCACCAATCAGATTTCTGGCTTTGGGAGATTCTTGCACCAGTATTTATTCCATTCCATAATATACTACCTCCAGGACTTTGTAAGCGACCATACAACATCATTGGCCATCCAAACAGATTGGGATCTGTGCAAACCATGGTCGATATGGCATTCAAGCATTTACCAATCATTTGGAGAGTATCAGCTCGTGTTACAGCAGTCTCACAACTTTGAAGAGCAACAATGCAATCCTTCCAGTTTTTTAGTACATTCTTATGGAAGTAATTAACTGCTTTAGAGAATAAGTTATCATCGCCATACTCATCAGTCATTTCAAGATAGTCTGCCAGACAATACACCATAAATATATTTCTTGGCGTAAGTTTCACATGAACACCATAACAGAATTTAGCGGCGACCAAAAATCCCTCGATACCACCAGGAAATTCTTCCAAGGTAATGGTGCAAGTCCCTTTATCATTATTTTGACTTTCTTTGATAAACTTCTCTATCTTCCCTGATCTTGATAATAGAGGAAACTGCAGAGTTATTGAGTTACAAATTCTAATGGTTAATTTTTAAAACCTTTACACAAGCTAAAATCACTTTTTATGATCACAACATGCTTAAATTTGCTTGTCTACATATCTTAGCATCTGTGTGTTATTAAAATGCACTAGAAGACAAATGCAGGCATCCATTATAGAGCCGGCTACAGTGATAAACCTTGCAAGTTAGAAGAAACAATACCTTGTGAAGGTGGAAGTTTGCACTGTCTACGACGATGGTAAGATCACTTGGCAGACCTGCATTACAAAACCTGGCACAGTAGAACCATTTTTTTCATGAATTAGATAATAAATGTAGCTATCACCAACACCCTCTTCACTCTTGGAGTATATTCAGCTAGTTTGGTTGACATACCCATCAACCAAATACACATACTTTGCCAAATCCTAATGAATATACCAATAGGCATTCAATTATGAAGTAAACTACATTGCATCAGTGGACTGTATAACATTGAAAGTGAAGTTGGAAAAAGATCAATACTTACCAGTCATTGGCTTCATTATAGAATCCTAATGCTTTCCCGGCAGGAGCCATGAATGAACCTTTGTTATTGAATTCTATATCGACAACTTGTTATCACCAACCATACCTCTGTGTCTTATTGCTAGTTCTAATACAAACTAAAAGACACAGTATATAGCTATATATAGCCGGCAAAGCATAGACAAGCAAATTACCAAGTCATTAACTAAGTCAAATTAAGTCATCTTTTTGGACCATTGCTTGATAATAGACAAAAAGTAATAATTGTGTCTCCATCAATACTATTATCTTGCGTGGGGTGCTTCTTTTCCCTAATAAAAAGGTAATCTTTGAGTGCCACAGGACAACCCATCATCCTATACCAGATACCATTTTGGTCCCATGTAGCATTTAAACTACAAATATTCAAAATAAAAAGAAGGGAAACTAAAGCAAAATTTGAAGAAAATATGGGATCACTTTTAAGATTCCTACTTTTAAATCTTAAACCTGTTTACAAAATGACCCTACCAGCTTATTAGTTTCTTTGCCAAGTACTACTTTATGTTGATTCAAAGATTATCAGTTTAGTGCCCAATTTTAGATTTGGTATCATAATAAGTGGGTAGTGTATTACATTTGTGTCTTTGACTATGAATCTATTTTTCACCATGATTTTAGGTTGATATAATTTTATATAATCTTTGGACTTATAGCATGAATATGTGTAGTAAAGACATAAAGACATAGATAATGATACTGACGCATTTTGTGTAATACATGTTGTGTGCAATAATCAAGAACACGTGGTAACTATAGCAATATAAGGGCTTTTGGTTTATTTATTCGAACATTCCATTTTTTATTACTATACCTTTGCTTTTGTATGCATTGATGATGTTTCAACACCAACTTTGAAGTTCAAAGTTCTGCTTTAATAATTGCAGACCATGCCCTTGTTACCAACTTGAATTGAACTAGACATGCTAAGTAGCCTAAGTTACTAACCTTACGGTTATGAAAATATTTTAATTCTATTGATTAATTTTAAACCAATAAAATGATATTTGAATAACCAAAGGCAAGGAAACTTTTGAGCAACCTAAAGATATTATTTTGAGTAATTGATACCAGCTTGTAAACTTGCGCATATATACATCATAAATATTAAGACTAATCTAATTTGAAATATAAATAATACAAATATTGTGGTCTTAAAAAGTAAAAGTCCAAATGATATACAACCAATTTTTATTCAATTTTATATTACAATTACTTAACCTTCATTTTGATATGCATAAGCTCGTGTGTTTTGTAAAAAAGTATCTAGCACTAATAGAATCGCGCAGGACATTCAACTCAAGAGCTACGAGTGGATTACTCGAAGATCAAACAAATATAAAGTGATAGATTAGCAACAATGGTTGAGGGATCCGATAGACATTCGGTTACAGTAAGATCTGTCAATTATGTTTGGTCTCATATGGGCCTGCATGGTCAATGACAGTGTTTGGATTTAGTTACTTCTTTGCTTTGTAGCATGCTTTGTGTCTTAATAGTTTTGGTTAGTTACTGTGGGATATCTAGTGTTAGTTTTGGTTTGTATTGTCCTCCTTGTTTGGTCCCTTCTTAATCTAATTATCTAATTGGCTTCATTAATTAAGAGGATGCGGTGTTTTGTATTTTGTCTTTTGTTTGGTCTTTTAATTATTGTTGCCTTGCTAAAAAAATAAGAGCACAAAATTTTAGAAAATATGGTGAAATTAAATCATATATATATATATATATATATATATATATATATATATATATATATATATAGAGAGAGAGAGAGAGAGAGAGAGTTAGGATCAAATAAGAAGAAAAATTAAAATAAGAAGGATAAGAAGAAACCACAACCACACATTTCATATGCACCTATTAAAATAGATGCATCTCCTCTTGAAAATTTCTCCCTTATTTGAAATGTGTGGCTAGAATTTCTTCTTATTCTTCTTATTTTAGTTTTTTTCTTACTGGATCCCTACCCCATATATATATATATATATATATATATATATATATATATATATATATATATATATATATATATATATATATATATATATATATATATATATATATATATATATATGTTACCTTATGATTGGAGTTAGGCTTGGTTATTCATGCATTATAATATAAGTATAGATTATGCAAAAGTTGATATTTCCATAAGAATATTTCTAGATCCACTCACAATTTTCAAAAAAAAACCCACTCGCTGACATGTCAGCGAGCTGATTGGTTGATTTTTTGTGGGCCACAAAAAACCAACTAATGAGCTCGCTGACACGTCAGCGAGTGGGTTTTTTTTTTTTTTAAATTGTGAGTGGGTGTCTCTTTTCATAAATCCATAATCTAGTGACAAGACCCACTAGTGATGTTTTTGACCATGTTGATTTTCATCCCACCATATCATATGGGTTTTTTGATCCTCATCTCACCATGTCAATACTATGGTGTCTTTTATGATTTTTGATGAGGCCTTTTATTAGATTCATTTAGCATCGCTATAATGTGTTTTTACGTATCACTTCATCAACGGGAAACTTATATATATCACTTAATTTGTTATTGTGTCATATGTCACTTTATCTGAGCTATGGATCTTTTGCTCTTTTGTGTATATCTATGGGTTATGAGTTGTTATAATCCTAAATGAGTACTCGTGCATGATAACGAGCTTTTATAGCGGCATATAGTTATAATGATATTTCGGTTAAGTGTTTTGTGTAACCAAAATATCACTACAACTATCTGCTACTATAAAATCCCGTTGTTGTGCTATAAAATCCCGTTGCTGTGCACGGATGCTCATCTAGTATAATATATATACTCAAAAGAAAATGAAGGGAGACTCGAACAAAATATGGATCGGTTTCAAGATTCCTACTTTCGAGTCTAAAACCAATTTACAAAATGACCCTTACCATGAGTATGCTTTTAAGTGTATAAAACTTGTCTTCAAAAAAGAAAAGTGTATAAAACTTGAGTAATAAAATTGTAGTATTATATTAGAAAACTACTCAGTGTTTGGTACATCGTAATAAGAGTAAGAATGGAAAAGAACATTACGTATAATCACTCATTACATAAAAAATTATGTTTGTTTTAAATTACGGAATGCAATGGCTCATTACATATAATCACTCATTACATAAAAAAACCATCATTTTCATTTTTCATTTCACAGAGGCTCCTTTTTTTTTTTTTTTTTTTTTTTTTTTTTTTTTTTTTTTTCATTACGTCCTTATTGTAATCAAAATTACATAAAAGCCCACCATTAACAAGTTTATTAAATACACTTCTTATTAACTATGACCATTTTTGTCTTTTTCTTATCGATTGCATTTCGTCCTATCATACCAATCAAACATTATTAATAAGGGTAATGAAGTATTCTAGAGTAGGGGTGAGCGCGGTTCCGGAACCGCGAGAACCGAGAACCGAAAAACGGATGGCCGAGGAACCGAGAACTGGACCGAGTAACATGTCTCGGTTCCGGTTCGGTTCTCGGTCCGGTTCGGTTCCTTGCGGGTCTAACCGATTGGAACCGCAATTTTTAAGAAAAATGCATTTATTTCAACGGGATGTTTGATCGTAATTAATTAGGTGAATTGTGATATATGTATTTCTTTCAACACATTTTATACCATGCCACATTCAACAAATACATAGTGAAGAAAGCTGCTAAGCAACTTCGAGCTTGTTTGTGATGGAGAGAAAATCTTGGTGTTCGTATGTTTTCTCATTTTGCTACCAATTTGTGACTATACTAATCGAGTTACTAAAAAAGAGATAACATGTTTGTTTGTTAATCAATGAACATGTAATATTAAAATTGGTAGTATATATAACTTAGTGAACAAGCTCTGAAATGTTAGTAGAATCTGTTACAAACTTTTTGTAAGAAATGTAACTTAAGTTCAAATTGCTAAAGAGAATATGTTAATTTCTATGTTAAGAAATAAAGCTTTTTTGTTAATTGTTCGTGTGTAATTTGTTGTGTTGTGTCTATTTCTTGATTAGTCATTACTAGTGTTCGATAAGATTAGTATGTATTTACAAGTCTTTCGAGTTTTATGCAACTAAAATTATTATACTCGTTTATTGTTAGCATATTACTTGTGACAAATTGTTTAAACTGAAAAAAAAATTGTTATTTCATAAATGAATTGTTAAAGCTATTTTTACGAAAATTAAATCTTGCGTGGAAATTTGAACTTACAAAAAGTTGACAAATGTTGGTAAAAGAAATTTTAGATAAAATCACAACTATACTCTATAGCAATTTACTATGTCGAGCGGTTCTTCGGTTCCGGAACCGATACCCGCGGTTCCAAACCGAACCGAACCGAGAACCGCAATTTCCAAAAATGAAAAACCAAGAACCGGACCGCGGTTCTAAAATTCGGTTCGGTTCCGGTTCGGTTCTCGGTTCCGATCGGTTCTCGGTCCATTTGCTCACCCCTATTCTAGAGTAATAAACTTGTAATATGAGTGATGATGAAATAGAAATGATGATAGTGAGGCAACATTTATAATTAATTTGGCGAAAAACAGAAAATCTATAAATGTAACTATACAAGTGTTTTCACTTTAACCAACGCGAAGGAGAGCAAGATAAGTACCACAATGAAGGCAAACCTCTCTTTATTACATACTGAAAAGAATATATGGAATCAAGAAAACCAATCAGATTCAATAATGTTTCTTGGATGAAACTATTCTTCAAATTCAAGCACTCTAGTACGCATCGTTTCCATCGTAACTCTTAGTACTTCATTCTCACGCACCATGGTCACCCGCTCTTGTTCTTCCTGGTAGATATATATAGTGAGTCGCTGATGTCCCTCGTCACTGCACAACCAACACGGTTTATAAACAACACAAAAATTAGCAACCGGATCAAACAGATTGAAATATATCTCTAAACAAGGACTCAAAGATTATGCAGACCAATTAAGATCAGTAGTTAAATATATTTTCAAACCAACAACAAAGCAACTGAAACAACTATGTCCCAAACTAGAAGGCAAAAACCTCCTAAACAAATGAGAGTGTTGGTACTAATAACTATAATCACCAAAGAAAGCCAATTATGCGGTACTCTAAATCTCTAATGACATGTATTCTTGCATTCTCCTTGTCCATGCATGATTCAGAATCTAAATTTCTTATTCTAGTACAATTTACATGTAGAGTATGTAGGCGATAAAATAAGGGCAAAATAACAACCTGCTTGGGAGAGCCGCAACAGAGTTGTTTAAACCACTTGAGACGGACCGGTTTCCAGTACGAGCATCCGGTGCCAACATGCCAGCCAGAATATCCGCAGCATAAGACTTGAACTCATCCCAAAGATCTTTTCCTCTTTTTTGAATTTCGGCAAAGGTTGCACAACACAAATCAATAACTATCTACATCACGTAAAAACACATTAAAAATTTTCATCAACCGCCTTTTAGCAACATAAGAAAAACTGAAAAAGAAAGATAAAACAAACAAACCTCGATTCCAGCTTCAAACAAAAACTGCAGACAGGGAAGCATTTTGTCAAGTAGCATTGCACAACTGTTGGTCAAGAATCCCAACGCCCAAAGTGATCCCTGTAAATCAAATTGCCAATAAGAGCTTCTTCTTTAACACTATACTAGTTGACTGTATAATAAATATGTTGGATGTTTGGCTTAGCTTAGCAAAAAGCAGAACGTTTGTAAAACACTAATAAAAAGTACTTTGTTAGATTTCATGCCTAAGTGTATTCTACTTTGTTTATCAAGTAACCCTAATAAGCAATTCAAATGAGCTCAGTCATACATCCCCATACACTACTTTACATGCAACCAGATCACTCTGAAGTTACAAAGTGAAGTTAAATAGCAATAACGTATTCAAACATTACAAAGTGAAGTTAAATTACAAATTGATCAAAAGTGTCACAAATTATAAACCCTACTTGTTGATTATAAGTGTAGTTGGGATCATTTCCCTTCCTTCCCTTAGGATTTCACATCTTTAAAATGATTACGATAACAACAAAGCAATAATTCACTAATTATAATTTAAATAAATGAGCCTGCATGATTCATATAGTTAACAAGCCTAATGTTCAAAACGAGGCACTTAGGGCGACAATATGTGGAGATCTGGAGTAATGTGCTGAATAGTTTAGTATAAATTGCTTATAAAATATGAAACAATAACCATTTGAATCATTGAAGACATTTGTTCTACCTTATATAATAACGTGGCGTGCAGCTGCTGTGTTGAAAATGTACACCCTGGTTTGTCAAATTTCAAGAAACTGCACAGCCAACAAGATTTAGAAACAATACAAAAATTAGCACCCTGATTAAATAGATTGGAACATATCTCTAAACAAGGACTTTATAAACCAATTAAGATCAGTAGTTGAACAAATTCAAACCAACAAAAAGGCGAGCAAATGAAACAACCAAGTCCAAACGAGAAGGCAAAAACCTCTCAAACAAATGAGAATGTGCAATTACTAACAATTTTAATCAGGAAAAAAAAGCCAATAATGTCAAAATAACGGCATAATAACAACCTGCAGATTGGAAGAACCAGAGACTTCTTAAAACCACCACTTGCTACTGAGGGCTTTCCAATACGAACATACGGTGCCAACATCCCAACCAAAGTAGCGTCAACTACTATACCTACCAAGAGATCCGCAGCATACAACTGAAACTCATCCCAAAAATCTCTTACTCCTTTTTGAACACCAGCAAATATAGCACAACACGAATCAACTACTATCTGCATCACATGAAAATACACTTAAAAACAACAACCAACTTTTAGCAACAGTAAAAGATGAAAGACTAAGATACAAACCTCGGTTCCAACTTCAAAATAGAACGACGGATCAGCAAGCATTCTGTCACGGAGCTCTGGAAACTTTCTTATCAGGAATTCCAAAGCCGAACCTGATTCCTGTTAATCAAATTGCCAATCCTTTAACACAATCCTAAATAACATAACAAGTTGACTGCTTGGCTAAACGTGGAACTTTTAAGTTCAAAAAGCTAAAAGGTACTTTGTTACTACTACATTTTTTTATTTTTTTTTGAAAGGTACTACTACATTTTATAACTAATCTAATTCTACTACTACTTTGTTAATCCAATAAATTGGTTACTGTTGTCGTTACCCTTTTCTTATGCTATGTAAGAAGTTGGAAAATAATGGTTATGTAAGAAACAGGACTCACTTACTCTTGACCAGGTGACATTAAATATACATAATCAGTACATGGTATTCATTATTGTTTGTTTACTCATAATTATCTGTTCACTTAATGAGAGGCTTCAAGTTGTGTTGTTTAAAATCGAGTCATAGATATATGCACACACTTGCACTGTTACGGAATGCAACTGTTTTGGACTTTTAGATAGGAGTGTAGGTAACATTTGCCCTGGATCAGTTGGTTTTATAGAAAGTATAATGAGCATTCGCTACATGACATACTAATATAAAATATTGGATTAAGATTCAAGAAAATAAGAATATTCATATATAAACATTGGATCAAAAGAGTGACTAACCCTGCATTTTCTTTGAAATCTTAGAGCTTCCTTTTGCAGTTTTTAGAAGAAGAGAGGAATTTTGGTTGAACTTAACATGCGAATGGAAAGTTTGGTGGATTATTTTGCTTAATGAATTCATATTTATTCAAATATACATATTTGTAGGCACATTTATATGTGATGGAGCTAACTTGAAGAACCACTTCAGGTGATTATGGAGCTGAATGTTGCAGAAGCTCTGTAGGTGAAAGTAGATGCGAAGTTGAAGGTGAATGTAGCTGAGTCTAAAGCTAAATGTCACAGGAAAATGTCGTAGAATCTAAAGCTTAAGAGTATTATGAATTGTATGTGTGTTTGATACCCAATTAACATGTATATTGGTTCCTGCTTCATCTGGCGAATATGCCTTGATCGGAATACTTTTAGGCTGAACACGATGGTGACCATGCACGACCTTGATTTTGCCTGCCACATCAGCTTTCTCTCTCCAGCGACCTTCAGACGACCAAGTTGCCAAACGGTACATAAATATAGAAATAAATATATATATATATATATATATATATATATATATATATATATATATATAAACATATTTTTTTTCTACCCACAAAACATGCACAAGAAGTCGGTCGAGAAAATGACCAAGTTGTGCTTTTTGTCGCCCGACGACCGAGTGTGACCAAGGCTCCACAATGGGACGAGTGAGTGTGACCTTGGATCGACCGAACAAGTGGACCTCCCATTGTGTTGAGCCTTATAATCATACTTTTAATGACCACAATCTTTCTTACAAGCTTGTGTTATTTGAAAAGTTGGTTGATACACCGCTTAAGACTAATTTCAGTTAACTTACAAATCTTACATTCATCAACTTTTTCTTACAAAAGCCCGGGTATATACTAGTTTACAACAACCACATATTCAAACTTGCCTAGGGGCAAAAGGGTTTGTGAGCATCAAATTAAAACGTGTGAGAGGTGCAAACAACCGTCACGTCAACCTTCTGAAAAGGGGAGCTTTCACTGGTTTGAGTTGTGTGTGGCGGTGGGTTCATGGTTACCAATAATAATTAAAAAAAAAAAAAAAATCACATATTCAAACAATACATTGAGAAATGAGTTCGAAATGAGTTCAAAATGAGTACCATGCCCATTAGACAGCGCATAAGAATATATTCACCAATTCCCAAATCCTTGGCATCAACAACGCCTTTTTCTTCCGCCTCTTGCTCAAATTTCATCGGCACTCCAAACTTCTTCTCTTCATAATCATCCTCACCACCACCGCCGCCACCTCCGCCGCCGCCATTAGGTGGGGGGAAGTTATCCCCGCCGCGACTTTCTTTTTCGTCCTTAGAAGCAATCGGCCAGCTTTTTGAATCTGTGTTTTCGAATTTAGAATTAACTGAAACATTTTTGTTGTTGTTGAAATTGTTGATTTCAGGGCTGAAGATTTTGATTGAGTTTAGGATATGATGAACATTTCGAGGTGTTCTTAGTGTTGATGATGATGATGATAATAATAATAATGATAAATTATTGTGTTTGAGCTGTTGAGGTGTAGAAATAAATGAAGATTTTTGTACTACAGCCATTTTGAATCGATTCACGGGAACCCTAAATCCCCTCTCTTTTGAATCGATCAGATTGAGACGAGTTATTTATTAACCGAGTCACCAGCCGCCACTGAACTATCACACTATCTCAACCATAAACCCTCTATGCGAACCAGTTCTTTCTTTTTAGTCTTTTACCAATCATTTTCTTTTCATTAAAACCACACCCTCTCTCACAAACAATTAAAAAAAAAAAAAAAAAACACACTACATCCTCTCTCACAAACAAAACAAATACTTTTTCCGTCTCAAAACTATTACCCACCAATAGCAAACACACGCATTAAAGAAAATGCTTTTATTACTCCTTATTATTTTCACTAAATGATAACGTTTATTAGGGGTCAACTTTAATAATTTCAACTTATATATCTATGCATATACAATTATTTTGAGACAAACTAAAAACGAAATGTGGACAATTATACTAGGACGGAAGGGGTGTTAAATCTCTCTAAAAATAATAAAATAAAATAAAAAATCTCTCTGTCGAATCTTTTATGGCAGCTCACTCTTTTTATTAAAGATGATTTAGAGTTAAATAACAACCAAACCGAAAAACACCACCACGACCATTTGGTTAGAACTAAAATTCCGACCAAACTCTTAAAAAGAAATCGGTCATCATCAGACCTTTCAAGCGCTAACACGCGCCGATGTTCTCTATAGCCGGAATCTTTAAATAACTAATCCGACGTCTGCTTGGTTGTATAGATGTTCTGAGACTTCAACCTGCATTTTCTTAAATCTACATTTTCGACCCATTTCCAAAACATTTAATCTAACATAAGCTAAACATTCATTATATTTAGAGTCAATTACATAAATGGTCTTTGTGGTTTGACGAAAATTGCATCTACCATCCCTGAGAGTTTAATGTTGCATTCTCGGTCCTTATCTTTGCAAAGAATAACATCAATAGTCTTGTAACTGGGCAGTCGTCTATTGTGCCGTTAAGAGACGTGCCTCACACGCGAGGTTATACACGTCTTTTCTCTATAATGCAGAGCAATAAAAACTTCGGGTGCGTTTTGTTGGAGAAAAAAATTATCTTGTTTTCTATATCTAGTTTTGTAAAAATTGGAAGGGAAATTTATCTCAACAAAATACTTAAAAATATGAAAAACGCGTTTCGTTGATGATTATATTTTTTATTTTGAAGAAGATGATGGAGGGTTTTGGGTTACAAAGGAAAACAAGAAAAAAAAAACCAAAATTTGTTTTATGATTTTCCTTATTAAGTTAGGAAATAGGAGATTTTTGTTTTGCGGATATTTTTTTTTTTAGAAACAAAGCGTTTGAACGCGATTTCTGTTTTTCTTGTTTTGTGAAAAACATGGGTGCAAACTAAACGCGACCTTATCTTTTCACATACCATATACAGGGTATATTTATCTTCAATTTTAAAAGCCCTAGTTTTATCAAGATTCATCTTATTCCTAGCAGTGTTATTGATAAGTGCAAAACCAGGATTTCTCGAAGTAATGCTAGAACTTAACAGGATCTATAGAAAGAGAGAATCAAGATCGAATTAAAGTTCAAATGGTAGTTACAAGTTTGTTATTTGACAATCACCAACTGTTAACAAAATGAGAGTAAGGTTTCAAGAGAGAATTGTATTTCGTTTGCTAACTTTTACAAGTGAGAATTAACAACTATTTAGAAAAGGGTTTTGGTGCCAAAAGTGGTTATGGTCTGTGTGGTAATGAACACATGCACCTCACTTGTTTAGCTCAAAGTTACGCACGTGCACCTTACGTGTCACACTAAACTCATATCCAAACATGACTTATCAATATACCCTTTTTAAAAATGTTCTTGTCCTCATGAAGAACTACAATCAAAGGCTGGATACTTATTGGTGATTTCTTCCAATTTCTCCCAAGTAGCATCCTCAATTGACCCATTTGTCCATTGGATCAAAGCATAAACCACCATTTTATTTGATTGTATAATAAATTGCACGACCAGGCCTTACGATGGTGATCGAATGGTGTATGGGGTGTTGCGGTTGCATCAAGCTTGTTGTTAACTTGAAATAAGAAATACAAAGAAACTACGTTAAGTGATTGCGCAGGGGTTGGACCTTGTGAACCATCTCCGGCGTGTGAATAAGTATTTGATATGATATGTTTGGTAAACTTGTGGTAAAGTAAGATAGTGGAGATTGCATACCATTGTTCTAGCCCGTCCAAAACTATTTATAGGGATCAAAATGGCCTTGGAGAGCTCTTGCACGTTTTTAGGAGATCATGGGGGTGTCCCATGATTTGTGGTAACCGCTAAGGCTTATTGTCCCACTCTCCCTATCTTGGCGGGAAAGCCAAGGAGAAAGATAGGACGTGGGTAAGACTTGGTCCTTGATGAATTCCGTCTTATTATCATCGGAGGTCGTACCCCGAAGGGCTTAGACCTTCGATTGGCGAATTCCCAACTGGTAACTATATCATAGATGAATAGTTTGACGCCAATGAAGATTTTAGGAGGCTGCCATAAGCCTTCTAGATGTAGGTTGCGACCAGGTTCGAAGGGGTGTCCTTTGACCTGATTGGAGGGTACATCATCAAGCCCCCCAGTCGAAAGTGATGTTCACGTACGAGGGTACATTGCTTTCCACTCAAAAATTACAACTAGATACTAAACTAAATCATGTTACAAAATAGTATCAAACAAAAATAGTTGTGTTCAACTAATAACGCATTAAATGCGTGTAATCATGGCCATAGCCATTTGCATCAGAGCCACAACGGCATGATTATCTATAACCCCAAACGTCATTTCAAAATTCAAATACCTATTTGAAGTCCGGATATGCATTATCTATAAAGACACGTGGATGGCTGAGATAAAAGGAATAGGCAGTATAAATGATTTATAACCCCAAACCCTAAATCACTTTTACTCTCCACCCCCAAAATTTACACATAGCTGTGCTTTATTTACCACTTCGATCAAAAGGTAACGTCCTCCTTCGATCTTTATTCAATATTTTAGCTACACACGCCCACAATGAGCATGGATGCCAAACGTATTATAAAGCAACAAAAAATGTACTTTGTCTAGGAAAGCATTAGCTGATTTCCAAAATGATTACCCCATACCCAAACAATTTAAGGTTATGCTTCTGAGCAAAACCCAAAACATTTATGATGCCCCGAAAGGGTATGTTGGGCTTTACACACATGCTTTTACCCGGTCAAACCTAAAAATACCCCTCCATCCGTTGTTTTTAGAATTGTTGCAATATTATGAGGTACACATATCTAGGTTTAACTCCTTTTGTCCTAGCCAAGCTCACCACCTATATATTAATATTTAAGGCTTATGAATACCCATCCAACCGTTGTTTTTAGAATTGTTGCTACGAGCCCACATTGACCATGCTTAGAGGCTTTCTAAACCTTTGCCCTAGTGGAGACTGGTTAACCTTAGCAAAAAAAGGGTGAGCATGATGTTCCAGTCTTGGTCACAAAACCTTTCACAAACATTACAAACTGGAAACGGAAATTCTTTTATGTGCAAGATACTATTATACCTCTACAATACCCTGCTCTTTTGAATGAAACTTTTCGATTTGATCACAAGAAATTCAATGATCAACTGCCATATGTTGTTCGAAGGAATCCACTCTATCAGCGTCTTGCACGTTACATAGTGGATGTTCAAACTTTTCCTTGTTGGTTACGGCGTAATCTTCGAAATGTAGAAATAATTCTAAGTCTTTAACCATTTACGGTGTAACATCATCACATAGTTACGCCGTAATCTTCATGGAGTTTGTTGATATAAATAATGCGTAAAAACGTTATTAATATTTTTCGATATCCCTATGATTTGACGATCACAAAATATAAAATCATTAAACGTAAAATCATTATGTAAATAAGTATTTAGTGACAAAATATCATTATATCCAACTAATTCACTTAAGGTATAAATAAACAAGTGCCTAATACATTTTATGATCAAAGGAAGGTTTATTTACTAATTACAAATTATATAAAATGGTATAAACTTTTTATATATTTAAGAAAAACACTTTTGGTAATTAAATGAAAATGTTTATTTCATAATAAATATATGAATTCAAATTTTTAACAAAATTCAGTTAAATTTTCACCAAATAAACTTTCCACAGAAAAGACAAAGAATCTGGCCGTTTCACATGGGCAGCCCCTGTGTCAGATTTCTTTGCCTATAAATACTAGTTCAAATCGGATTTTTTTCCTCACCTTTTGCACTAAAACTTTCTGTTCTAATTCACTCAAATCATCTTCCTAAATCCTTTGATCATCAACACATTAGTTCTTGTTTTCAAGTGATTCTATCCATCCTCATTCAAAGTGCAAGAGAAGAATACTCCTTTCATCTCAAACCAAGAAGTGTTGAAGATTAGTAGTGTAGCTTGCATTTATTGTATAGTTGTGTAGTGATTGTAATTGATAGATCTAGGTGGGTTAGTAGTTGTGAATTGAAGTAGTGAAGAAATAGTTGTGGTGTGAAGAAGGAGTTGTGAAGGTGTGAGAAGTAATGTAGTAGTAGTGTTGTGTACAAGTTGTGAAGAAGGCGTGTAGTGGTGTGAGATTGGTTCTAGCTACTATTAGGACTCGACATTTAGCTTAGTGTCGTTAATTGGTGTAAGCGAAAGTTGTGTAAGGTTTCTCCGCCAAAAAGGGAGTTTGTTGACATAGTGAAGAAAACTCTCGAGTAGGTGACTCGAAGAGTGGAGTAGGGCGAAGAGGTTCTTCGTAGCCGAACCACTATAAATATCGTGTGTTGTGGTTTGATCTCTTTATCTCTATCTTTTCATTACTTTCATATTTACGTTATCATTATTTAGTTAGTTATATTAAATTGTTTGAGTTGTGCAAGTGTTGAAATTCACATAAATAAGAATCGAAGTTTTTATCAAACAAAGTTTTTTAAAATATAAATTGACGTAAAACTATTCAACCTCCTTTCTAGTTTTCCACAATTGGCATCAGAGCCAGGTTAAACAAGATTTTTAAAATAAACTGTATTTTAAAACTTGAAACGATCTATGGAATCTGAAAAATATTTAGAAGGTCAATCTATGCATAGACCACCACTATTTGAAAGTGATGGTTTTCTTTATTGGAAAAATCAATTCGAAACTTATGTGAAATCAAAAGATCTAGATCTTTGGCATGTTATTACTAATGGTGATTTTCCTCCTATACAAAATAATCCCGAAACCAAAAGGGATGAAATTGTACCTTTTGAAAAACAAAACGATGATTTGAAAAAGAAACTTGTTAAAAATAATGAGGCTAAAATGGTTATTTATAATGCGTTACCATGCAAAGAATATGAAAGAATTTTGATGTGTAAAACCGCAAAAGGTATTTGGAACTCTTTACCAATCACTCACCAAGGTAATAGTCAAGTCAAAGATAATAAAATAGATCTTCTTGTACAACAATATGAACAATTTACGATTTCGGAAGAGGAATCAATTGATAATGCTTTTGCTAGATTTAACACTATCATCACAAGTTTAAAAGTACTTGATGAGAATTTTTCTAGTAAGAATTTTGTAAGGAAATTTCTTAGGGCTCTCCATCCGAAGTGGCGTGCTAAAGTGACGGCTATTGAGGAGTCAAAGAATCTATCAACTCTACAACTTGATGAGCTAATTGGAAACTTGAAAGTGCATGTGGTGATAATAAAGAAAGATTCCGAAATGGTCAAAGGAAAAAGGGAACAAACCAAGTCAATCGCATTGAAAGCAAAAAAGGACTCTAGTGACGAAGAATGCTCAACCTCCGAAAGTGAAGATGAAGAGTATGCCATGGCCGTAAGAGACTTCAAGAAATTCTTCAAAAGACGAGGAAGATACGTTAGACAACCGTTTGATGAAAGAAAAACATTCCAAAGAAACAAGTACGACAAGACTAGCAAGAATGAAAGAAAGTGCTTCAAATGTGGAGATCCAAATCATTTTATTGGAGAATGTCCGGAATTATCAAGAAGTCAAAATCACAAGGCCTTTGTAGGAGGAGCATGGAGTGATAGTGACAACGATGAAAAAGACACAACAAAAGAAGAAAAGTGTCTCATGGCAAGATCTTCCGATGAGGTACGTTCCGAAACCGAATACTATAGTGATGATAATTTTTCGTTAGATGAAAAAGATTTAGATAGCGAATATAGTAGATTATGCAAACTAGGACAAAAACTCATAGCAAAAAATAAACTACTAAAACACACTAATAATAAATTAATGGATGAAATTCTTGAATTAAAAATAAAAGTACAAAAGCTAGAAAAAGGAAAAGAAAGTATTATAGAATGTAAAGAATGTCTAGTTGTTAAAAATGAGAATAAACAACTTAAGGAAGAAATTATTAAATTTGAGAAATTTGAAAATAGTAGTCAATCACTTAGTAAAATAATTGGCTCTCAAAGAATTGCCAAAGATAAAACCGGATTAGGTTACGACTCAACCGAAGCATCAACTAGTAAATCTAAAAATGTAAAGTTTGAAAGTGAAACTAGTGAACTAAAACCTTTAGAGTTAAAACCAAAGTATATACTTTTGAAAGATAGATTAGTACCTATTGCAAGTGATGAAGAAATTAAAAGCTTTCATAAATCATCTTTAAAAACTGAAGTAGAACCCCTTAAGCCAAAAATAAGATCTAAAACTCCACCACCTAGAAAACCAAATAGTCCTCATCCTAGGTCTAAAACTCCTCAACCTAGAGTAAACCAAAATAGACGAAACTTTCACAATAATCATCAAATGTGGAACTTCAATCCTTGGGGAATGATTTCACCATACATGAACCCAAGTCAAATGCATAACGTCTTTGGACCAAACAACTTTGGTCAAATGAGACAATGAGGACCAACAAGATGAATTCGTCATACCTTGGCAAGCTTGGTTTTCTATCCGCTTTCACATGGTCATGAAATCTCTTGAAGACTTTGAAGATTTGCTTGTTGAAGACAAAAAGGTACACGTCTCTTTTAAATTTCCATGTCAAAATTGCATGCTTAGTTTAGTATCTAGTTTATTGTTGCTATAGCTTATTTCGTAATTACTCTTAGCTAATTTTCTTGTTTATATATACACATATATATTTTTTCTTATAGCACATACATATATATATATATATATATATATATATATATATATATATATATATATATATATATATATATATATATATATATATATATATATATATATATATGATGCGTTCTATGCAGTACCAATCTAAACCAATAAGAATTTAGTACTATTAAATATTTTTATTTAATTCAAAGGGTATAATTGTCAAACACATTTTCACTTTTTTTTGAATTTTTTTAATTAAAAATCGTTTTTCAATTCCCTTAAATTAAGGATTTTTTTTATTATTATTTTTTTAATTTAGTGGACATGTTTTCAGATAAATGAGATGCGTAGATGTTTTTTTTATTGAACATTGTTAATTTACATATGTTTCTTGTGTACAATTGTTTAGAAATCAAACTTGTTTTGGTTAAAATGATAATTGCACATATGTTTCTAGTGTACATTCTTTAATCTTCAAATTTTATAACAAAAAACATAAACATACATATCTAACTTCTAAATTTATAACAAACCAAAAACATAAATAATATACACAAAATTTGATATCAAATACAAAATATATCTTGTTAAATATAGATGTGCACGTCATTCAAAAACACGTGTGCACTCTTCCAAGAACATATGTGCACGCTTCGCTTTTTCATCAAATTCATTAAAACATATGAGTTCCCTTCCAACACACATGTGCACTCTCTATATTGGTCATCGTATCCATTTTTATCAAAGATGTTCAATACCTGAAACTACAAAACAAATGTTATTTTATTTTATATGAAACAACTAGCAAACACATATTCATAATTACTACATATATGCATACATCTTTTCTTTATTTTATTTCAACTTCAAAACACATATGCACATCATTTCATTGATTTTGTACCAACATAAAACACATGTGCACTCTTTCACAAAACATATATGCACATCATTTTCATTCATTTTATACCGACCACAAACACATGTGCACCATTTTCTATTATTTATGTGTTGTTCTAGTACACTTAACATTGATTTACGTTTACAATCTTTTTATACAATAAGGATTGATTTGAGCTACATTTCTACCTGTCAGTAGTGTTACATTTTGTATCATTTACATTATCAATCATTAGTTTATATTACATACACACATTGCAACATCGCTCACATTCATTCATTTTATATCCCACACAACTTTATACATTCTATATTTTTCAAGCACTAATAAGTTACCTTACATATACAGAATAATTTTACATTTTTTTTGCCAGACACATTTTCATTGGTGCTATAAAAGATTTGACCAGAAAAACAAATCGATCTTATCTCCGCAAACATAAAAAAACATAGTCGCCATTACAGACACTAAAACACTTGCAAAAAATCACACAAACAAAAACATGGGCATCATCATAATCGACAGCTCAACAATCCATTCCTTAGTTTTTAATGTCAAAATCACCGCAACTTGTTTCGTTTGATAAATAAAATTAAATGTTTGTACAGATAGAAAAGGAGGCTTTAAACACATGAACATTTAAATCTAAACTCAAATCAATAATAGGCTTAAGAGGCTGTTAAAATAATATATGGTTATACCCGGATCGCTTTAGTTGTCATCAGATCTAGTGGAAAGTTTTCATTGTTCGTCGGTGGTAGAAGGTCTTCGTGGATCTCCAGTCAGTTTTTTTCTTTACTTTTTTTAAGGTTATTAGTGGTGGCTGAGAAAGATGGAGTAGGATTTAGTGTTCTATTTTCGTGACTGGTAGTGGTGGTGATAAGGGGGTGCGGCTAGGGTTTGAAGTGAGGAAGAAAGAAATAATAATGCAAATAATTTAGATCCGGATAAGAAGAGAGAGAGATGTATATAGTAAGGATCAAATAAAAAGAATAATAAAAATAGGAAGGATAGGAAGTAACCACAACCACACATTCTAGATGCACCTACAAAAAATGGATGCATCTTCATTCAAATTTTCCCTCCCACATTAAAATGTGTGGCTAGAATTACTTCTTACCTTTCTTATTTTAATTATTCTTCTTATTGGATCCCTTCCCTATATATATATATATATATATATATATATATATATATATATAGGGAAGAGATCTAGTGAGGAGAAAAAATCAAATGAGAAGAGTGAGAAATATTCCTGGCCACACATTTCAAATAAGAAAAAAAAAAAAGTGGAGATGCATCTACTTTTGTAGGTGCATCTAAAATGTGTGGTTGTAGTTTCTTCTCATCTTTCTTATTTTAGTTTTATTTCTCATTTGATCCTCACTCTATATATATATATATATATATATATATATATATATATATATATATATATATATATATATATATATATATATATATATATATATATATATATATATATATATATTATGTTTCTCTAATAGACCAAAACTAAAATAAAATGTTCCAATAGTGCTTGCTGCAAACACAAAATCAAAATAAACCACTGTTAGAAAATTTTTGAAATTTGGTCGTCTGGGAATTTACCAGATGGGCGGCCCCCATAATTCACACGGGCGGCCCCTTTAATTTTAAGGGTGCCGGCCATGAATTAAGGGGACCGGCCATCTGGAACAGTTTTTTACACTGTTTTCTTTTGCAACTTGTGACTTCTTTTGCTAGTCCCAGTTACCATTTCCCTTAAAAACTAAACTGATTTTGGAATCTAACAATACAATTTAAAATTAATACCATTTCTAAACATGATTTCATGCTATATAACCCTTTACACCTTCATCCACACTCCATTATCATCATCAACCTCAACCAATTTATCATGTCATCACCAAAAACCACCACCTCCAACAAAGCCAGGAAACAAAAACTTGTTATCATTCCACCTAAACAACTCTTTATTGATCTCACTAATGAAGACAATACCACTCCATTACCACCACCTCAATGTTCATCTCCTAGTGCTCCAAATGCACCATCCAAAACACCATCAACACATGGAACCTCCACCTCTTCCATACTATCATCATCATTCATCAATGACTACATCAACACTCATCTATCACCTCCGCCAAGAATTCCACCACCACCACCTCTTGAAAATGCAACCTTAGACATCACCCTTTCATTATCACCGATCACACCTCTTGATGCACAATTTTCACCATCACCAATCAATCCACCAAATTACAATCCCATCCCATGGAGCTTACTTGAAGCCGATGGTGATACTTGCCTTTGTTGCATCCATAACCGAACCATCATCTTTGGATTAAGAGATGAAATCCACTACATATTTTCATACCTTGAAAGCTTGTTCCCTCAACCTCAACCAACAACATCCACACCTCCGCCACCAACATCAACCACACCTCCACCTCCATCAAACACACCTCCATCAACCCCATCATCTCCACCTACAACTTTGCTCCTCCCAAACTAAGCATGGCTCATGGTTGGAAAATAAAATTGTTTTAACCATTTTGATGAACAAGCTCTAGGAAAAACATTTCTATTAGAGTTTTGGTTGATTGTAAGCCCTTAAGGCTTTAGTTTATTAGTTGTATTATTCACGCATCTTGGATGCATGTTGCTTGTATTTTCATCCATTTAATGAAGTGTTTCCTTCCATGTTTATATTGCTTGTTTTATTCATATATATAATTGTTGCATGCATATATATTATATGTTCTAAATATTTTTGCAAGCATTCCATATCTCGACTTGTCTTGTAACCTTAAAACGAGGGGGAGTACACATCAAGGGGGAGAAGTGATATAAAACTTCGGGACAACCTTTTTGATGTTCACAAAAAGGGGGAGAAGTGATATAAAACTCACTAAATACTTGCATATATAATAATTTTTGATTTAATGAGTTTAGATTTTGTAATTATCAAAAAGGGGGAGATTGTTGATATAAATAATGCGTAAAAACGTTATTAATATTTTTCGATATCCCTATGTTTTGACGATCACAAAATATAAAATCATTAAACGTAAAATCATTACGTAAATAAGTATTTAGTGACAAAATATCATTATATCCAACTAATTCACTTAAGGTATGAATAAACAAGTGCCTAATACATTTTATAATCAAAGGAAGGTTTATTTACTAATTACAAATTATATAAAATGGTATAAACATTTTATATATTTAAGAAAAACACTTTTGGTAATTAAAGGAAAATGTTTATTTCATAATAAATATATGAATTCAAAATTTTAACCAAATTCAGTTAAATTTTCACCAAATAAACTTTCCCCAGAAAAGACAAAGAATCTGGCCATTTCACATGGGTGGCCCCCTTAATTATAAGGGGCGGCCCCCTTAATTTTAAGGGGGCCGGCATACGCTCTGTGTCAGATTTCTTTGCCAATAAATACTGGTTCAAATCTGAATTTTTTCCTCACCTTTTGCACTAAAACTTTCAGTTCTAATTCACTCAAATCATCTTCCTAAATCCTTTGATCATAAACACATTAGTTCTTGTTTTCAAGTGATTCTATCCATCCTCATTCAAAGTGCAAGAGAAGAATACTCCTTTCATCTCAAACCAAGAAGTGTTGAAGATTAGTAGTGTAGCTTGTATTTATTGTATAGTTGTGTAGTGATTGTAATTGATAGATCTAGGTGGGTTAGTAGTTGTGAATTGAAGTAGTGAAGAAATAGTTGTGGTGTGAAGAAGAAGTTGTGAAGGTGTGAGAAGTAGTGTAGTAGTAGTGTTGTGTACAAGTTGTGAAAAAGGTGTGTAGTGATGTGAGATTGGTTCTAGCTACTATTAGGACTCGACATTTAGCTTAGTGTCGTTAATTGGTGTAAGCGAAAGTTGTGTAAGGTTTCTCCGCCAAAAAGGGAGTTTGTTGACATAGTGAAGAAAACTCTCGAGTAGGTGACTCGAGGAATGGAGTAGGGCGAAGAGGTGCTTCGTAGCCGAACCACTATAAATATCGTGTGTTGTGGTTTGATCTCTTTATCTCTATCTTTTCATTACTTTCATATTTACGTTATCATTATTTAGTTAGTTAGATTAAATTGTTTGAGTTGTGCAAGTGTTGAAATTCACATAAATAAGAATCGAAGTTTTTATCAAACAAAGTTTTTTAAAATATAAAATTGACGTAAAACTATTCAACCTCCCCTTCTAGTTTTCCACAGAGTTGTATCATGGTTTGCATTAAGCCTTGATTCGTCCAAATGTTGTTCCATACCTTGTTAATAGTCCTGAAACAAAATATGAAGAAATAAGGGCATAACAATAGTACATTTAGTAATATTGGTCAACATAGTGAACAGTAAGCTCACAAAAATAAGCGGTGTGATAAATAAGTGCCAAAAAGTGATCGGACAAAAATGCCCTCATGTGACCAACACGTATGAAATCTAACCGACTGATATGTGTTTGGGATTGTGGACTAAAAAGGCAATAATTCCCGTTTTTGGATGACTTATGAAATCTGGCATAAGTTTAAGGACCAATGGTGAAATTTACTCTATTAAAAAAACTAGATGAGTACCCGTGCATAGCAACGAGATTTTATAGTGACAGATAGTTTATTGATAAAAAAAGTTTATAGGTTATAAACAAAAAATAATAAAAGTTTGAAGATTTGGGGATTAAACATAATGTTTTAAAACCCGGTTCGACCCGGGTGGTTCAAGCGGTTGAATCATTCCGGTTGAAAAATGGGTCAAGTTAAACCGGTTCAACTTGCTAGGTTGGTCGAAAACGGGTCAAATTAAATTGAGTCAACCCGTCGGGTTTGAAGCGTCCCAGGTCAACCCTGTGACTATTAACCGGAGACATAGATCTCGATGAGCCCTAATTCACCAGTTTGTATCCTTTTCAACGGGTCCTCTCTGGTTCGTTTTCGGATGGTTTTTATTGGTTAGCCGAACCAGTGGCGACACCAGTTCAGGTGAATTTGCAAGTATTTGGGTGCATGGGCTCTTTGCTTGGAAAAGGCTAATATGAATTTGCATTTTTTCACTTGAAGTCTAAGCTGCTGCAAATGACAATTTGGAACTGTAAATTTCGTTGCTTTTATATTTATAAATTACAAGCATGATTGATAATGCTAGGTTCTTATTTGAACTATTTTTATTAGATAACCTGTACATCAAATCAATATCCTAATTAACAAATATTCATCCAAAAACATCAGTAGCTACCTCTACCTACCAATCAGCAATGTAAATAACCAGCAACCATCCCTGCAACAACATTTTTGCAAATTTTTAGGAATTCGCTTTTGTAGTTGCTTAGGAAGTTGTAAATGTTGGTAGTCGATAAAAGGTTAATCACTTATGTAAAATATATGTTGTATGACAAGTGCAGTTAGCAATTGGTTATTACATATTCACTCTTACGATGCATTTAATCACATATTCGCACTTAAATTATGCTCCCACCACACCGCGGAAACTTTTCTACTTCATTAAGAACAAGTAGCAAACTACATTTATAAGGCAATGTGTGATGATACAGAGGTGGAGGTAAACCTCTATACGTAACAGCATTGAAGCTGAAACCATTTATGAAAAGAATGTATAAGGAATCAAGAAAACCCATCCTAGATCGATAATGTGTCTTGGATGGATTTTCTTGCTACCCGTATAACAGTAAACCAAAAGACTACTTACACAACATAGTATTGCTATTTAATAAAATATTAAGGGTTCTTTATATCCTCCATTCATACCATTTAAGTTAATGCAAACACCATTTCAGTCTTCATGTTATAAGAGAGATGCTTTGACGATGTTTGGAGTGATGGGAGTCTCGTGCTTTATCAGTCGATGTTTTTGGAGTAGCCAATCCTTTACTTTCCACGTCACGCTTAATGACTTTATAGACACCAAGGGTCTTAGCAAAAAATCGAGGAGAACTAAGAGAACTATTTGATTGGCTAATCCTTTTCATCTCTTGTTTCAAGCTATTAAACTCTTCCTCAAGTTCATGCACTCTTGTCCACATCCTTTCCATCCCAACTCTTAGTACTTTATTCTCACGCACCAGATTCACCCATCCATCTCTCTTGCTTGTGCCTCCACGTTGAAAAGTGTCCATTGGATCTGTATGATTATATTCAGTATTCAACACATTACATAGAGCTGTTTTCATATGCAGCTGCTCAAAGAACAACACTTGTAGGACAAATCTCATTGGGAGGCGTTTGTTTTGAGAAGCATGAGCACAAGCGTCACTAGACAGTTTTTGGCAGTCGATGATGCTGCAAAGACCTTCTTTATCTTTCTCAGGTAACCATGAATGAGCCTGCATGATTAATACAGTTATAAAAACCTATTAAAAACCCTTTTTTGATATATAATGGAGTTGGAGAGTACAAAATTAGACCTCAAAATAAATATCCAAAGCTCTGTATAGTCCATCATTCACAGATCTTGAAGATTCTGGAAGAACCTTTGCAAGTGAATGTATCTTTTCAGGTTTTAAGTTAGCATCTGATGCAATCTCTGCCAGATAGCTATCTACAAGCTTACAAACATTCCTTATCGGTATGGATGATGGTGATTTTTGTTCAGAAGCTAAAAAGTAGTTAACCATCCTTTCAACACAGTCGGTATTATATAGTGTATCAGAGTCAGAATAGGTAGGAATAACTAGACTGTCATGTTGATAATCAGTCCCTTCCCCACCCCGAACTCACACCCGCAAACACCAATCAAAACGGCAAGATGGGTTTCAATGGTTTTGTATATTCAAAGAAGGAAACCGAATACACTTTTACAATAGAGATACCTTACTATATTTATACTAAAATACTAACTACTTAACAAAGGAACATGCACCACTTAATCCTACTAAACAGGAAACATATAACCAACCCATGTATTCCTAACAACATGGCAACTACTTGCTTATTTCCTCTAGAATTGGTCAAACCAAGTACTAAGTCACTGACCCATCAAGATTAAACCCAACATTCACCCCCTTAATCTTGATGCCATTCACGGTCTTGGCTCCTACGATCATATCGTGAACATGGTCTCTTTCTCGGTCACGGTCTATTGAAGCTTCGGTCTAGACAACCAGCCGGTCACCGTTATCTCTTTCTGTAATCACCACTGCGTGCTTGATCTTTCACTCTAACTTTCACTGCTCGTCTGCCCCGTAAATAGATCAACCCACTTCTGAGATCCATACCTACTGAACCATGACACATGACCCGCTCCATGGATACAACCTGTTTTGATCTCGTTCTTGCTTCTTGCTTACTAACTTGCTATGATTTCTTGCTTGCTAACTTGCTGCTGCTTTCTTTCTTTTGATCATCACGTGATCAACCTTGCTTCTTGCTTTGTTTCTTGCTTGCTACTTGCTACAAACCAGAAACATTCTACTTGCTATGGTTGTCTTGCCTGCTACTTGCTACAGACTATGCGACAACCTTCTTGCTTTCTTTCTTTCTTCCTTTCTTTTCTCATTCTTCTTGCTGTGATTTCATGCTACTTTCTTGCTTTCAAGAAAACAGTCCTTGCTACCTTCCTGCTGCATTCTTCTCGTTCACCCGCCCTTTAATCGAACTCAGCTCTTGATACCATGTTGATAATCAGTCCCTTCCCCACCCCGAACTCACACCCGCAAACACCAATCAAAACGGCAAGATGGGTTTCAATGATTTTGTGTATTCAAAGAAGGAAACTGAATACACTTTTACAATAGAGATACCTTACTATATTTATACTAAAATACTAACTACTTAACAAAGGAACGTGCACCACTTAATCCTACTAAACAGGAAACATATAACCAACCCATGTATTCCTAACAACATGGCAACTACTTGCTTATTTCCTCTAGAATTGGTCAAACCAAGTACTAAGTCACTGACCCATCAAGATTAAACCCAACATTCACCCCCTTAATCTTGATGCCATTCACGGTCTTGGCTCCTACGATCATATCGTGAACATGGTCTCTTTCTCGGTCACGGTCTATTGAAGCTTCGGTCTAGACAACCAGCCGGTCACCATTATCTCTTTCTGTAATCACCACTGCGTGCTTGATCTTTCACTCTAACTTTCACTGCTCGTCTGCCCCGTAAATAGATCAACCCACTTCTGAGATCCATACCTACTGAACCATGACACATGACCCGCTCCATGGATACAACCTGTTTTGATCTCGTTCTTGCTTCTTGCTTACTAACTTGCTATGATTTCTTGCTTGCTAACTTGCTGCTGCTTTCTTTCTTTTGATCATCACATGATCAACCTTGCTTCTTGCTTTGTTTCTCCCTTATTTGAAATGTGTGGCTAGAATTTCTTCTTATTCTTTTTATTTTAGTTTTTTTTTCTTACTGGATCCCTACCCTATATATATATATATATATATATATATATATATATATATATATATATATATATATATATATATATATATATATATATATATGTTACCTTATGATTGAAAATAAAAAATGTTTCAATTTGAAAATAAAAGTGAATTTTTAATTGAGAAGTGACACATGTTACCTTATGATTGGAGTTTCCTATCTTATTTTTTGGTTAGGAGTTAGGCTTGGTTATTCATGCATTATAATATAAGTATAGATTATGCAAAAGTTGATATTTCCATAAGAATATTTCTAGATCCACTCACAATTTTCAAAAAAAAACCCACTCGCTGACGTGTCACCGAGCTGATTGGTTGATTTTTTGTGGGCCACAAAAAACCAACTAATGAGCTCGCTGACACGTCAGCGAGTGGTTTTTTTTTTTTTTTTTTTAAATTGTGAGTGGGTGTCTCTTTTCATAAATCCATAATCTAGTGACAAGACCCACTAGTGATGTTTTTTGTCCATGTTGATTTTCATCCCACCATATCATATGGGTTTTTTGATCCTCATCTCACCATGTCAATACTATGGTGTCTTTTATGATTTTTGATGAGGCCTTTTATTAGATTCATTTAGCATCGCTATAATGTGTTTTTACGTATCACTTCATCAACGGGAAACTTATATATATATCACTTAATTTGTTATTGTGTCATATGTCACTTTATCTGAGCTGTGGATCTTTTGCTCTTTTGTGTATATCTATGGGTTATGAGTTGTTATAATCCTAAATGAGTACTCGTGCATGATAACGAGCTTTTATAGCGGCATATAGTTATAATGATATTTCGGTTAAGTGTTTTGTGTAACCAAAATATCACTACAACTATCTGCTACTATAAAATCCCGTTGTTGTGCTATAAAATCCCGTTGCTGTGCACGGATGCTCATCTAGTATAATATATATACTCAAAAGAAAATGAAGGGAGACTCGAACAAAATATGGATCGGTTTCAAGATTCCTACTTTCGAGTCTAAAACCAATTTACAAAATGACCCTTACCATGAGTATGCTTTTAAGTGTATAAAACTTGTCTTCAAAAAAGAAAAGTGTATAAAACTTGAGTAATAAAATTGTAGTATTATATTAGAAAACTACTCAGTGTTTGGTACATCGTAATAAGAGTAAGAATGGAAAAGAACATTACGTATAATCACTCATTACATAAAAAATTATGTTTGTTTTAAATTACGGAATGCAATGACTCATTACATATAATCACTCATTACATAAAAAAACCATCATTTTCATTTTTCATTTCACAGAGGCTCCTTTTTTTTTTTTTTTTTTTTTATTACGTCCTTATTGTAATCAAAATTACATAAAAGCCCACCATTAACAAGTTTATTAAATACACTTCTTATTAACTATGACCATTTTTGTCTTTTTCTTATCGATTGTATTTCGTCCTATCATACCAATCAAACATTATTAATAAGGGTAATGAAGTATTCTAGAGTAGGGGTGAGCGCGGTTCCGGAACCGCGAGAACCGAGAACCGAAAAACGGATGGCCGAGGAACCGAGAACTGGACCGAGTAACATGTCTCGGTTCCGGTTCGGTTCTCGGTCCGGTTCGGTTCCTTGCGGGTCTAACCGATTGGAACCGCAATTTTTAAGAAAAATGCATTTATTTCAACGGGATGTTTGATCATAATTAATTAGGTGAATTGTGATATATGTATTTCTTTCAACACATTTTATACCATGCCACATTCAACAAATACATAGTGAAGAAAGCTGCTAAGCAACTTCGAGCTTGTTTGTGATGGAGAGAAAATCTTGGTGTTCGTATGTTTTCTCTTTTTGCTACCAATTTGTGACTATACTAATCGAGTTACTAAAAAAGAGATAACATGTTTGTTTGTTAATCAATGAACATGTAATATTAAAATTGGTAGTATATATAACTTAGTGAACAAGCTCTGAAATGTTAGTAGAATCTGTTACAAACTTTTTGTAAGAAATGTAACTTAAGTTCAAATTGCTAAAGAGAATATGTTAATTTCTATGTTAAGAAATAAAGCTTTTTTGTTAATTGTTCGTGTGTAATTTGTTGTGTTGTGTCTATTTCTTGATTAGTCATTACTAGTGTTCGATAAGATTAGTATGTATTTACAAGTCTTTCTAGTTTTATGCAACTAAAATTATTATACTCGTTTATTGTTAGCATATTACTTGTGACAAATTGTTTAAACTGAAAAAAAAATTGTTATTTCATAAATGAATTGTTAAAGCTATTTTTACGAAAATTAAATCTTGCGTGGAAATTTGAACTTACAAAAAGTTGACAAATGTTGGTAAAAGAAATTTTAGATAAAATCACAACTATACTCTATAGCAATTTACTATGTCGAGCGGTTCTTCGGTTCCGGAACCGATACCCGTGGTTCCAAACCGAACCGAGAACCGCAATTTCCAAAAATGAAAAACCAAGAACCGGACCGCGGTTCTAAAATTCGGTTCGGTTCCGGTTCGGTTCTCGGTTCCGATCGGTTCTCGGTCCATTTGCTCACCCCTATTCTAGAGTAATAAACTTGTAATATGAGTGATGATGAAATAGAAATGATGATAGTGAGGCAACATTTATAATTAATTTGGCGAAAAACAGAAAATCTATAAATGTAACTATACAAGTGTTTTCACTTTAACCAACGCGAAGGAGAGCAAGATAAGTACCACAATGAAGGCAAACCTCTCTTTATTACATACTGAAAAGAATATATGGAATCAAGAAAACCAATCAGATTCAATAATGTTTCTTGGATGAAACTATTCTTCAAATTCAAGCACTCTAGTACGCATCGTTTCCATCGTAACTCTTAGTACTTCATTCTCACACACCATGGTCACCCGCTCTTGTTCTTCCTGGTAGATATATATAGTGAGTCGCTGATGTCCCTCGTCACTGCACAACCAACACGGTTTATAAACAACACAAAAATTAGCAACCGGATCAAACAGATTGAAATATATCTCTAAACAAGGACTCAAAGATTATGCAGACCAATTAAGATCAGTAGTTAAATATATTTTCAAACCAACAACAAAAAGAAGAGCAACTGAAACAACTATGTCCCAAACTAGAAGGCAAAAACCTCCTAAACAAATGAGAGTGTTGGTACTAATAACTATAATCACCAAAGAAAACCAATTATGCGGTACTCTAAATCTCTAATGACATGTATTCTTGCATTCTCCTTGTCCATGCATGATTCAGAATCTAAATTTCTTATTCTATTACAATTTACATGTAGAGTATGTAGGCGATAAAATAAGGGCAAAATAACAACCTGCTTGGGAGAGCCGCAACAGAGTTGTTTAAACCACTTGAGACGGACCGGTTTCCAGTACGAGCATCCGGTGCCAACATGCCAGCCAGAATATCCGCAGCATAAGACTTGAACTCATCCCAAAGATCTTTTCCTCTTTTTTGAATTTCGGCAAAGGTTGCACAACACAAATCAATAACTATCTACATCACGTAAAAACACATTAAAAATTTTCATCAACCGCCTTTTAGCAACATAAGAAAAACTGAAAAAGAAAGATAAAACAAACAAACCTCGATTCCAGCTTCAAACAAAAACTGCAGACAGGGAAGCATTTTGTCAAGTAGCATTGCACAACTGTTGGTCAAGAATCCCAACGCCCAAAGTGATCCCTGTAAATCAAATTGCCAATAAGAGCTTCTTCTTTAACACTATACTAGTTGACTGTAATAAATATGTTGGATGTTTGGCTTAGCTTAGCAAAAAGCAGAACGTTTGTAAAACACTAATAAAAAGTACTTTGTTAGATTTCATGCCTAAGTGTATTCTACTTTGTTTATCAAGTAACCCTAATAAGCAATTCAAATGAGCTCAGTCATACATCCCCATACACTACTTTACATGCAACCAGATCACTCTGAAGTTACAAAGTGAAGTTAAATAGCAATAACGTATTCAAACATTACAAAGTGAAGTTAAATTACAAATTGATCAAAAGTGTCACAAATTATAAACCCTACTTGTTGATTATAAGTGTAGTTGGGATCATTTCCCTTCCTTCCCTTAGGATTTCACATCTTTAAAATGATTACGATAACAACAAAGCAATAATTCACTAATTATAATTTAAATAAATGAGCCTGCATGATTCATATAGTTAACAAGCCTAATGTTCAAAACGAGGCACTTAGGGCGACAATATGTGGAGATCTGGAGTAATGTGCTGAATAGTTTAGTATAAATTGCTTATAAAATATGAAACAATAACCATTTGAATCATTGAAGACATTTGTTCTACCTTATATAATAACGTGGCGTGCAGCTGCTGTGTTGAAAATGTACACCCTGGTTTGTCAAATTTCAAGAAACTGCACAGCCAACAAGGTTTAGAAACAATACAAAAATTAGCACCCTGATTAAATAGATTGGAACATATCTCTAAACAAGGACTTTGCAAACCAATTAAGATCAGTAGTTGAACAAATTCAAACCAACAAAAAGGCGAGCAAATGAAACAACCAAGTCCAAACGAGAAGGCAAAAACCTCTCAAACAAATGAGAATGTGCAATTACTAACAATTTTAATCAGGAAAAAAAAGCCAATAATGTCAAAATAACGGCATAATAACAACCTGCAGATTGGAAGAACCAGAGACTTCTTAAAACCACCACTTGCTACTGAGGGCTTTCCAATACGAACATACGGTGCCAACATCCCAACCAAAGTAGCGTCAACTACTATACCTACCAAGAGATCCGCAGCATACAACTGAAACTCATCCCAAAAATCTCTTACTCCTTTTTGAACACCAGCAAATATAGCACAACACGAATCAACTACTATCTGCATCACATGAAAATACACTTAAAAACAACAACCAACTTTTAGCAACAGTAAAAGATGAAAGACTAAGATACAAACCTCGGTTCCAACTTCAAAATAGAACGACGGATCAGCAAGCATTCTGTCACGGAGCTCTGGAAACTTTCTTATCAGGAATTCCAAAGCCGAACCTGATTCCTGTTAATCAAATTGCCAATCCTTTAACACAATCCTAAATAACATAACAAGTTGACTGCTTGGCTAAACGTGGAACTTTTAAGTTCAAAAAGCTAAAAGGTACTTTGTTACTACTACATTTTTTTATTTTTTTTTGAAAGGTACTACTACATTTTATAACTAATCTAATTCTACTACTACTTTGTTAATCCAATAAATTGGTTACTGTTGTCGTTACCCTTTTCTTATGCTATGTAAGAAGTTGGAAAATAATGGTTATGTAAGAAACAGGACTCACTTACTCTTGACCAGGTGACATTAAATATACATAATCAGTACATGGTATTCATTATTGTTTGTTTACTCATAATTATCTGTTCACTTAATGAGAGGCTTCAAGTTGTGTTGTTTAAAATCGAGTCATAGATATATGCACACACTTGCACTGTTACGGAATGCAACTGTTTTGGACTTTTAGATAGGAGTGTAGGTAACATTTGCCCTGGATCAGTTGGTTTTATAGAAAGTATAATGAGCATTCGCTACATGACATACTAATATAAAATATTGGATTAAGATTCAAGAAAATAAGAATATTCATATATAAACATTGGATCAAAAGAGTGACTAACCCTGCATTTTCTTTGAAATCTTAGAGCTTCCTTTTGCAGTTTTTAGAAGAAGAGAGGAATTTTGGTTGAACTTAACATGCGAATGGAAAGTTTGGTGGATTATTTTGCTTAATGAATTCATATTTATTCAAATATACATATTTGTAGGCACATTTATATGTGATGGAGCTAACTTGAAGAACCACTTCAGGTGATTATGGAGCTGAATGTTGCAGAAGCTCTGTAGGTGAAAGTAGATGCGAAGTTGAAGGTGAATGTAGCTGAGTCTAAAGCTAAATGTCACAGGAAAATGTCGTAGAATCTAAAGCTTAAGAGTATTATGAATTGTATGTGTGTTTGATACCCAATTAACATGTATATTGGTTCCTGCTTCATCTGGCGAATATGCCTTGATCGGAATACTTTTAGGCTGAACACGATGGTGACCATGCACGACCTTGATTTTGCCTGCCACATCAGCTTTCTCTCTCCAGCGACCTTCAGACGACCAAGTTGCCAAACGGTACATAAATATAGAAATATATATATATATATATATATATATATATATATATATATATATATATATATATATATATATATATATATATAACATATTTTTTTTCTACCCACAAAACATGCACAAGAAGTCGGTCGAGAAAATGACCAAGTTGTGCTTTTTGTCGCCCGACGACCGAGTGTGACCAAGGCTCCACAATGGGACGAGTGAGTGTGACCTTGGATCGACCGAACAAGTGGACCTCCCATTGTGTTGAGCCTTATAATCATACTTTTAATGACCACAATCTTTCTTACAAGCTTGTGTTATTTGAAAAGTTGGTTGATACACCGCTTAAGACTAATTTCAGTTAACTTACAAATCTTACATTCATCAACTTTTTCTTACAAAAGCCCGGGTATATACTAGTTTACAACAACCACATATTCAAACTTGCCTAGGGGCAAAAGGGTTTGTGAGCATCAAATTAAAACGTGTGAGAGGTGCAAACAACCGTCACGTCAACCTTCTGAAAAGGGGAGCTTTCACTGGTTTGAGTTGTGTGTGGCGGTGGGTTCATGGTTACCAATAATAATTAAAAAAAAAAAAAAAAAAAAAAAAAAAAAAAAAAAAAAAAAAAAAAAAAATCACATATTCAAACAATACATTGAGAAATGAGTTCGAAATGAGTTCAAAATGAGTACCATGCCCATTAGACAGCGCATAAGAATAAATTCACCAATTCCCAAATCCTTGGCACCAACAACGCCTTTTTCTTCCGCCTCTTGCTCAAATTTCATCGGCACTCCAAACTTCTTCTCTTCATAATCATCCTCACCACCACCGCCGCCACCTCCGCCGCCGCCATTAGGTGGGGGGAAGTTATCCCCGCCGCGACTTTCTTTTTCGTCCTTAGAAGCAATCGGCCAGCTTTTTGAATCTGTGTTTTCGAATTTAGAATTAACTGAAACATTTTTGTTGTTGTTGAAATTGTTGATTTCAGGGCTGAAGATTTTGATTGAGTTTAGGATATGATGAACATTTCGAGGTGTTCTTAGTGTTGATGATGATGATGATAATAATAATAATGATAAATTATTGTGTTTGAGCTGTTGAGGTGTAGAAATAAATGAAGATTTTTGTACTACAGCCATTTTGAATCGATTCACGGGAACCCTAAATCCCCTCTCTTTTGAATCGATCAGATTGAGACGAGTTATTTATTAACCGAGTCACCAGCCGCCACTGAACTATCACACTATCTCAACCATAAACCCTCTATGCGAACCAGTTCTTTCTTTTTAGTCTTTTACCAATCATTTTCTTTTCATTAAAACCACACCCTCTCTCACAAACAATTAAAAAAAAAAAAAAAAAAAAAAAAAAAAAAAAAAAACAAACACACACTACATCCTCTCTCACAAACAAAACAAATACTTTTTCCGTCTCAAAACTATTACCCACCAATAGCAAACACACGCATTAAAGAAAATGCTTTTATTACTCCTTATTATTTTCACTAAATGATAACGTTTATTAGGGGTCAACTTTAATAATTTCAACTTATATATCTATGCATATACAATTATTTTGAGACAAACTAAAAACGAAATGTGGACAATTATACTAGGACGGAAGGGGTGTTAAATCTCTCTAAAAATAATAAAATAAAATAAAAAATCTCTCTGTCGAATCTTTTATGGCAGCTCACTCTTTTTATTAAAGATGATTTAGAGTTAAATAACAACCAAACCGAAAAACACCACCACGACCATTTGGTTAGAACTAAAATTCCGACCAAACTCTTAAAAAGAAATCGGTCATCATCAGACCTTTCAAGCGCTAACACGCGCCGATGTTCTCTATAGCCGGAATCTTTAAATAACTAATCCGACGTCTGCTTGGTTGTATAGATGTTCTGAGACTTCAACCTGCATTTTCTTAAATCTACATTTTCGACCCATTTCCAAAACATTTAATCTAACATAAGCTAAACATTCATTATATTTAGAGTCAATTACATAAATGGTCTTTGTGGTTTGACGAAAATTGCATCTACCATCCCTGAGAGTTTAATGTTGCATTCTCGGTCCTTATCTTTGCAAAGAATAACATCAATAGTCTTGTAACTGGGCAGTCGTCTATTGTGCCGTTAAGAGACGTGCCTCACACGCGAGGTTATACACGTCTTTTCTCTATAATGCAGAGCAATAAAAGCTTCGGGTGCGTTTTGTTGGAGAAAAAAATTATCTTGTTTTCTATATCTAGTTTTGTAAAAATTGGAAGGGAAATTTATCTCAACAAAATACTTAAAAATATGAAAAACGCGTTTCGTTGATGATTATATTTTTTATTTTGAAGAAGATGATGGAGGGTTTTGGGTTACAAAGGAAAACAAGAAAAAAAAAAAAACCAAAATTTGTTTTATGATTTTCCTTATTAAGTTAGGAAATAGGAGATTTTTGTTTTGCGGATATTTTTTTTTAGAAACAAAGCGTTTGAACGCGATTTCTGTTTTTCTTGTTTTGTGAAAAACATGGGTGCAAACTAAACGCGACCTTATCTTTTCACATACCATATACAGGGTATATTTATCTTCAATTTTAAAAGCCCTAGTTTTATCAAGATTCATCTTATTCCTAGCAGTGTTATTGATAAGTGCAAAACCAGGATTTCTCGAAGTAATGCTAGAACTTAACAGGATCTATAGAAAGAGAGAATCAAGATCGAATTAAAGTTCAAATGGTAGTTACAAGTTTGTTATTTGACAATCACCAACTGTTAACAAAATGAGAGTAAGGTTTCAAGAGAGAATTGTATTTCGTTTGCTAACTTTTACAAGTGAGAATTAACAACTATTTAGAAAAGGGTTTTGGCGCCAAAAGTGGTTATGGTCTGTGTGGTAATGAACACATGCACCTCACTTGTTTAGCTCAAAGTTACGCACGTGCACCTTACGTGTCACACTAAACTCATATCCAAACATGACTTATCAATATACCCTTTTTAAAAATGTTCTTGTCCTCATGAAGAACTACAATCAAAGGCTGGATACTTATTGGTGATTTCTTCCAATTTCTCCCAAGTAGCATCCTCAATTGACCCCTTTGTCCATTGGATCAAAGCATAAACCACCATTTTATTTGATTGTATAATAAATTGCACGACCAGGCCTTACGATGGTGATCGAATGGTGTATGGGGTGTTGCGGTTGCATCAAGCTTGTTGTTAACTTGAAATAAGAAATACAAAGAAACTACGTTAAGTGATTGCGCAGGGGTTGGACCTTGTGAACCATCTCCGGCGTGTGAATAAGTATTTGATATGATATGTTTGGTAAACTTGTGGTAAAGTAAGATAGTAGAGATTGCATACCATTGTTCTAGCCCGTCCAAAACTATTTATAGGGATCAAAATGGCCTTGGAGAGCTCTTGCACGTTTTTAGGAGATCATGGGGGTGTCCCATGATTTGTGGTAACCGCTAAGGCTTATTGTCCCACTCTCCCTATCTTGGCGGGAAAGCCAAGGAGAAAGATAGGACGTGGGTAAGACTTGGTCCTTGATGAATTCCGTCTTATTATCATCGGAGGTCGTACCCCGAAGGGCTTAGACCTTCGATTGGCGAATTCCCAACTGGTAACTATATCATAGATGAATAGTTTGACGCCAATGAAGATTTTAGGAGGCTGCCGTAAGCCTTCTAGATGTAGGTTGCGACCAGGTTCGAAGGGGTGTCCTTTGACCTGATTGGAGGGTACATCATCAAGCCCCCCAGTCGAAAGTGATGTTCACGTACGAGGGTACATTGCTTTCCACTCAAAAATTACAACTAGATACTAAACTAAATCATGTTACAAAATAGTATCAAACAAAAATAGTTGTGTTCAACTAATAACGCATTAAATGCGTGTAATCATGGCCATAGCCATTTGCATCAGAGCCACAACGGCATGATTATCTATAACCCCAAACGTCATTTCAAAATTCAAATACCTATTTGAAGTCCGGATATGCATTATCTATAAAGACACGTGGATGGCTGAGATAAAAGGAATAGGCAGTATAAATGATTTATAACCCCAAACCCTAAATCACTTTTACTCTCCACCCCCAAAATTTACACATAGCTGTGCTTTATTTACCACTTCGATCAAAAGGTAACGTCCTCCTTCGATCTTTATTCAATATTTTAGCTACACACGCCCACAATGAGCATGGATGCCAAACGTATTATAAAGCAACAAAAAATGTACTTTGTCTAGGAAAGCATTAGCTGATTTCCAAAATGATTACCCCATACCCAAACAATTTAAGGTTATGCTTCTGAGCAAAACCCAAAACATTTATGATGCCCCGAAAGGGTATGTTGGGCTTTACACACATGCTTTTACCCGGTCAAACCTAAAAATACCCCTCCATCCGTTGTTTTTAGAATTGTTGCAATATTATGAGGTACACATATCTAGGTTTAACTCCTTTTGTCCTAGCCAAGCTCACCACCTATATATTAATATGTAAGGCTTATGAATACCCATCCAACCGTTGTTTTTAGAATTGTTGCTACGAGCCCACATTGACCATGCTTAGAGGCTTTCTAAACCTTTGCCCTAGTGGAGACTGGTTAACCTTAGCAAAAAAGGGTGAGCATGATGTTCCAGTCTTGGTCACAAAACCTTTCACAAACATTACAAACTGGAAACGGAAATTCTTTTATGTGCAAGATACTATTATACCTCTACAATACCCTGCTCTTTTGAATGAAACTTTTCGATTTGATCACAAGAAATTCAATGATCAACTGCCATATGTTGTTCGAAGGAATCCACTCTATCAGCGTCTTGCACGTTACATAGTGGATGTTCAAACTTTTCCTTGTTGGTTACGGCGTAATCTTCGAAATGTAGAAATAATTCTAAGTCTTTAACCACTTACGGTGTAACATCATCACATAGTTACGCCGTAATCTTCATGGAGTTTGTTGATATAAATAATGCGTAAAAACGTTATTAATATTTTTCGATATCCCTATGTTTTGACGATCACAAAATATAAAATCATTAAACGTAAAATCATTATGTAAATAAGTATTTAGTGACAAAATATCATTATATCCAACTAATTCACTTAAGGTATAAATAAACAAGTGCCTAATACATTTTATGATCAAAGGAAGGTTTATTTACTAATTACAAATTATATAAAATGGTATAAACTTTTTATATATTTAAGAAAAACACTTTTGGTAATTAAATGAAAATGTTTATTTCAAAATAAATATATGAATTCAAATTTTGAACAAAATTCAGTTAAATTTTCACCAAATAAACTTTCCACAGAAAAGACAAAGAATCTGGCCGTTTCACATGGGCAGCCCCTGTGTCAGATTTCTTTGCCTATAAATACTAGTTCAAATCGGATTTTTTTCCTCACCTTTTGCACTAAAACTTTCTGTTCTAATTCACTCAAATCATCTTCCTAAATCCTTTGATCATCAACACATTAGTTCTTGTTTTCAAGTGATTCTATCCATCCTCATTCAAAGTGCAAGAGAAGAATACTCCTTTCATCTCAAACCAAGAAGTGTTGAAGATTAGTAGTGTAGCTTGCATTTATTGTATAGTTGTGTAGTGATTGTAATTGATAGATCTAGGTGGGTTAGTAGTTATGAATTGAAGTAGTGAAGAAATAGTTGTGGTGTGAAGAAGGAGTTGTGAAGGTGTGAGAAGTAGTGTAGTAGTAGTGTTGTGTACAAGTTGTGAAGAAGGCGTGTAGTGGTGTGAGATTGGTTCTAGCTACTATTAGGACTCGACATTTAGCTTAGTGTCGTTAATTGGTGTAAGCGAAAGTTGTGTAAGGTTTCTCCGCCAAAAAGGGAGTTTGTTGACATAGTGAAGAAAACTCTCGAGTAGGTGACTCGAAGAGTGGAGTAGGGCGAAGAGGTTCTTCGTAGCCGAACCACTATAAATATCGTGTGTTGTGGTTTGATCTCTTTATCTCTATCTTTTCATTACTTTCATATTTACGTTATCATTATTTAGTTAGTTAGATTAAATTGTTTGAGTTGTGCAAGTGTTGAAATTCACATAAATAAGAATCGAAGTTTTTATCAAACAAAGTTTTTTAAAATATAAATTGACGTAAAACTATTCAACCCCCTTTCTAGTTTTCCACAATTGGCATCAGAGCCAGGTTAAACAAGATTTTTAAAATAAACTGTATTTTAAAACTTGAAACGATCTATGGAATCTGAAAAATATTTAGAAGGTCAATCTATGCATAGACCACCACTATTTGAAAGTGATGGTTTTCTTTATTGGAAAAATCAATTCGAAACTTATGTGAAATCAAAAGATCTAGATCTTTGGCATGTTATTACTAATGGTGATTTTCCTCCTATACAAAATAATCCCGAAACCAAAAGGGATGAAATTGTACCTTTTGAAAAACAAAACGATGATTTGAAAAAGAAACTTGTTAAAAATAATGAGGCTAAAATGGTTATTTATAATGCGTTACCATGCAAAGAATATGAAAGAATTTTGATGTGTAAAACCGCAAAAGGTATTTGGAACTCTTTACCAATCACTCACCAAGGTAATAGTCAAGTCAAAGATAATAAAATAGATCTTCTTGTACAACAATATGAACAATTTACGATTCCGGAAGAGGAATCAATTGATAATGCTTTTGCTAGATTTAACACTATCATCACAAGTTTAAAAGTACTTGATGAGAATTTTTCTAGTAAGAATTTTGTAAGGAAATTTCTTAGGGCTCTCCATCCGAAGTGGCGTGCTAAAGTGACGGCTATTGAGGAGTCAAAGAATCTATCAACTCTACAACTTGATGAGCTAATTGGAAACTTGAAAGTGCATGTGGTGATAATAAAGAAAGATTCCGAAATGGTCAAAGGAAAAAGGGAACAAACCAAGTCAATCGCATTGAAAGCAAAAAAGGACTCTAGTGACGAAGAATGCTCAACCTCCGAAAGTGAAGATGAAGAGTATGCCATGGCCGTAAGAGACTTCAAGAAATTCTTCAAAAGACGAGGAAGATACGTTAGACAACCGTTTGATGAAAGAAAAACATTCCAAAGAAACAAGTACGACAAGACTAGCAAGAATGAAAGAAAGTGCTTCAGATGTGGAGATCCAAATCATTTTATTGGAGAATGTCCGGAATTATCAAGAAGTCAAAATCACAAGGCCTTTGTAGGAGGAGCATGGAGTGATAGTGACAACGATGAAAAAGACACAACAAAAGAAGAAAAGTGTCTCATGGCAAGATCTTCCGATGAGGTACGTTCCGAAACCGAATACTATAGTGATGATAATTTTTCGTTAGATGAAAAAGATTTAGATAGCGAATATAGTAGATTATGCAAACTAGGACAAAAACTCATAGCAAAAAATAAACTACTAAAACGCACTAATAATAAATTAATGGATGAAATTCTTGAATTAAAAATAAAACTACAAAAGCTAGAAAAAGGAAAAGAAAGTATTATAGAATGTAAAGAATGTCTAGTTGTTAAAAATGAGAATAAACAACTTAAGGAAGAAATTATTAAATTTGAGAAATTTGAAAATAGTAGTCAATCACTTAGTAAAATAATTGGCTCTCAAAGAATTGCCAAAGATAAAACCGGATTAGGTTACGACTCAACCGAAGCATCAACTAGTAAATCTAAAAATGTAAAGTTTGAAAGTGAAACTAGTGAACTAAAACCTTTAGAGTTAAAACCAAAGTATATACTTTTGAAAGATAGATTAGTACCTATTGCAAGTGATGAAGAAATTAAAAGCTTTCATAAATCATCTTTAAAAGCTGAAGTAGAACCCCTTAAGCCAAAAATAAGATCTAAAACTCCACCACCTAGAAAACCAAATAGTCCTCATCCTAGGTCTAAAACTCCTCAACCTAGAGTAAACCAAAATAGACGAAACTTTCACAATAATCATCAAATGTGGAACTTCAATCCTTGGGGAATGATTTCACCATACATGAACCCAAGTCAAATGCATAACGTCTTTGGACCAAACAACTTTGGTCAAATGAGACAATGAGGACCAACAAGATGAATTCGTCATACCTTGGCAAGCTTGGTTTTCTATCCGCTTTCACATGGTCATGAAATCTCTTGAAGACTTTGAAGATTTGCTTGTTGAAGACAAAAAGGTACACGTCTCTTTTAAATTTCCATGTCAAAATTGCATGCTTAGTTTAGTATCTAGTTTATTGTTGCTATAGCTTATTTCGTAATTACTCTTAGCTAATTTTCTTGTTTATATATACACATATATTTTTTTTCTTATAGCACATACATATATATATATATATATATATATATATATATATATATATATATATATATATGGGATGCGTTCTATGCAGTACCAATCTAAACCAATAAGAATTTAGTACTATTAAATATTTTTATTTAATTCAAAGGGTATAATTGTCAAACACATTTTCACTTTTTTTTGAATTTTTTTAATTAAAAATCGTTTTTCAATTCCCTTAAATTAAGGATTTTTTTTTTATTATTATTTTTTTTAATTTAGTGGACATGTTTTCAGATAAATGAGATGCATAGATGTTTTTTTTATTGAACATTGTTAATTTACATGTGTTTCTTGTGTACAATTGTTTAGAAATCAAACTTGTTTTGGTTAAAATGATAATTGCACATATGTTTCTAGTGTACATTCTTTAATCTTCAAATTTTATAACAAAAAACATAAACATACATATCTAACTTCTAAATTTATAACAAACCAAAAACATAAATAATATACACAAAATTTGATATCAAATACAAAATATATCTTGTTAAATATAGATGTGCACGTCATTCAAAAACACGTGTGCACTCTTCCAAGAACATATGTGCACGCTTCGCTTTTTCATCAAATTCATTAAAACATATGAGTTCCCTTCCAACACACATGTGCACTCTCTATATTGGTCATCGTATCCATTTTTATCAAAGATGTTCAATACCTGAAACTACAAAACAAATGTTATTTTATTTTATATGAAACAACTAGCAAACACATATTCATAATTACTACATATATGCATACATCTTTTCTTTATTTTATTTCAACTTCAAAACACATATGCACATCATTTCATTGATTTTGTACCAACATAAAACACATGTGCACTCTTTCACAAAACATATATGCACATCATTTTCATTCATTTTATACCGACCACAAACACATGTGCACCATTTTCTATTATTTATGTGTTGTTCTAGTACACTTAACATTGATTTACGTTTACAATCTTTCTATACAATAAGGATTGATTTGAGCTACATTTCTACCTGTCAGTAGTGTTACATTTTGTATCATTTACATTATCAATCATTAGTTTATATTACATACACACATTGCAACATCGCTCACATTCATTCATTTTATATCCCACACAACTTTATACATTCTATATTTTTCAAGCACTAATAAGTTACCTTACATATACAGAATAATTTTACATTTTTTTTGCCAGACACATTTTCATTGGTGCTATAAAAGATTTGACCAGAAAAACAAATTGATCTTATCTCCGAAAACATAAAAAAACATAGTCGCCATTACAGACACTAAAACACTTGCAAAAAATCACACAAACAAAAACATGGGCATCATCATAATCGACGGCTCAACAATCCATTCCTTAGTTTTTAATGTCAAAATCACCGCAACTTGTTTCGTTTGATAAATAAAATTAAATGTTTGTACAGATAGAAAAGGAGGCTTTAAACACATGAACATTTAAATCTAAACTCAAATCAATAATAGGCTTAAGAGGCTGTTAAAATAATATATGGTTATACCCGGATCGCTTTAGTTGTCATCAGATCTAGTGGAAAGTTTTCATTGTTCGTCGGTGGTAGAAGGTCTTCGTGGATCTCCAGTCAGTTTTTTTCTTTACTTTTTTTAAGGTTATTAGTGGTGGCTGAGAAAGATGGAGTAGGATTTAGTGTTCTATTTTCGTGACTGGTAGTGGTGGTGATCTGTCACACCCCCAATTTACCTGACTTGCAGCGGAATGGAATACCTGGGGGTGTCTGTCATAGCACCACAGTTACAGTTACATTGAACGACCTAAAGTGTCGTTTGGAAAATACTGCATTTGATCATTGAAATAATTCAGAGTTTACAAAATGAGGTCCCCAAAATGTGTTGCAAGTTTATGAAAACAAGTCATACTAGATCAAACGTTTACATAAGTGCATGAAATAATGATGAGACGCGTCGACTCCGCGACTCCATGAAGGTCCAAATGCATGTCACATGAGCTACCTTAATAACCTGAAATACATTGCTAAAACGTCAACACGAATGTTGGTGAATTCCATAGGTTTGTAAAATGTAATGATGTACGGCCACCACAAGTAAAAGTGCAAGATAAAAATCTCATGAAAATTGTACAATTGACCTTAAGCTCATGACACCGAAGCTATGACTGATGAAATTCTATGCCCCTCCTGAATGTTCTGCCGAAACATTCAAATGTAAAAGACATGACATGCATCCGCTTACTGTTGGTAATCACTACCACGGATGGAGGCGTCACCCTCGATAGATCTATCCACTCACTCTCGCTTAACGGTAAATTAACGGTTCATGATGTTACAGGGGACTTATCACATGGCAAGGTAACTTAAGCAATGTACATGTTTGAATACTTGGGCTCGTACTAAAATGATTGATGCAATGTATTCCCCCCGTGGGATTTGAAAACAATCAAAAATGTTGAATTGAAAACGGGGCTATGAAAACTCACCTTAACTGATGAAACTGTGATGAAATGAAATGAACACCAATGAACAATTAGCTGCCGCAACCCAATATGATGGTACCATGAACATGTAATGAGCTGAAAAACAAGGCGCGCACACTAGCCGCAACCTAATATGAATGATGAACGATCTACTTTAGATCATGAAATGATGTTATGAATGTCCATGCACATGTTTCCTATACCACTCTACTCTTTGAAAAACACTTGTTGTTATCAAAAGTATATATTCCAAGACTTAGGAAAATATGGCTATTAGAAAAATAAACTAGTTGTAATATATATACTTATATATATATCGTATGTACCAATGTTTGTGTTGAAATCCTCGGTTTGAAATCCTTGAAATAACGCCTTGTAGTAATGAAAATATACTTGTAATCACTAATACATCATTAGTTATGAAATTGGGTACTTGGTTAATATTTCTAGAAAATCTAGAATTTAGTACGTAGAAGTATTATTACTTCTATTAGTGACAAAACGGTCTCATAAAACTAGTCGTGAAATAGTGAATATTAGTAGTTAGGAAAGAAGCTCAGTAGTTTTGAGAAGATTTTCACCATATCTAAAAAGTCACAGAAGTGAAGTTTGTCCATACAGGTCTCGATCATAAAGATAATTAGCCGTCAAGTGTGGTGTTTGGGCTGTTTTGGCAGATTCTGGGCAGTTTTCGGGAAAGTTTGGAAGTCCATAAGTTGTTCGTTATAAATCCTTTTGACAAACGGCTGGATGTTTTGAAAACTAGGCTGGGTGAACTAACTTTTTGTCAATGATGTAAATTTTCCAGAAATGAGTTTATCAATGAGTAAATTGGCTCTCAACATGATGTATTACAAAAACTGTTTCTATACTTAGTAATATTTTGCTAAAAAGCTGATGGAAATAAATAGAGTTTCGCCGATTTTGAAACGTGTATATCTTGGTCGTTATAAGCTTGTTTTCTACGTTCTTTATATCCCCGAAATCGTGGGACAACATACTAATATATTTTTGATAAGTTGGGATGGCTAGATCAAGTTTTACACCTCAGATTGCCCATTGAAAATCGTGGGACAGCATGTACAATTTTCAGAAAATAGTTTTCGTCGTTAAACTTGCAAAAATCATATCTCCTTCGTTATAAACTCGTTTTAATCCGTTCTTTCGCCTACGGATTCGTTTTTGAAAGTATTTTCTAAAAATTTTGCCAAAGTTTACTTTGTATTTACTGATTTTCCTGGATTTACAAAAATGGGACAGCATGTATATATACTTTGTTAGAAATCCATTTTTCATGTCCAAAACTAGTTTCTACTTCAACCAAATCTCTTGTAAACTTCACAAAACTATACTAATCCTACCATACACCTTCTTAGGGTGCCATGGGCTCCTAACCAAGTTATTATAGCAAGGGAATTCATAAATAAAAAGTTAGGGTTTGTATGTTCCATTTTTGACAAAATAAATGGTGGTATAGCTAGTTGTACATGGTTTTTAGCATGGAACTCATGCAATACAAGTAAATATAAGATGATTCATGTAAAAATAAAGTTGATAACTTACTTGATAAAATGAGATGATTAGATGACTAGAAACCTTGGATTACTTGTGTTTTTGATGCAATATTCTTGATTAGAACCACAAAATGAATAACTTTGGTGCTTTAAACTTTTGAAAACCTTCACTTGTTCTTGATTTGGTGGTGAGGTCGTGGTTTTCATGATGGAGAAGAAGAGGAATGAGCTTTTTGATTCTAAAAATTTAGTATGATTATGTTTAAGAGGTTTTTGGTAGATATTTATCTAATTCCAATGGCATACTTGTAATTATATGGTCAATGTGAAGACTAATGAGGGGGGGCTGCACATGTTAGTTAAATGTGTGCGGGAAGCTTGGTAATCTAGTTCACGGAGTCGGTTTTGGTTCCGTTAATCGCAAAACGTAAAGTTTTAAACCGCGAAACGTAAATTCGGGCATCGTAAAAATATGAAACTTGAAAGAATGACTAAACTTGTCAAAATACTCCATAATAAAATAAAAATGAATGGTAAGTTCCATCGGGTTGCTTGAACGTTGTTAAAACTGGAAACACGGGTTAAAAACGCGTAATTCGCGTAAAACGCTGAACTGAAAAACGTAAAATTCCAAAATACTGGGTAAATGAATGTAATAACTTTTATGATGATATAATAGATATAAAAATATGTCGGGACCATTGTGGGAATATTTAGATATATTCGTCGTGTATAAGCCGGGTGTTAACGTTTATTTATAAATAATTATAAGGAAAACGTTAAATGTATCAAATATATAAATTTGAAAATCCTAAGAGTGGTATAACATGTAAATGACCTACTGATGATATGCAGACTATCTCCAGTCCGTATGAAATGTCTTTACTGATAATGCATGAATTCGCACCTGAACCAATACGGTTACGCGAATTTGAATACCCGTAAACTAAATTTACGATGAAATATGTAATGCACGTGAATGATGAAATCTTTTCCCGCAATGAATAGTGTTCCGTGAATAGTAAAATTTCTGAATGATTCTCGGAATGTCAAACTGACACCAAAAATGATGAATAGTAAACTGATGAATAGTGTTTTGATGAATAGTGTTTGATGAATAGTGTTTTTCTAAAGTTCGGGAAATGACCTGAAATGACTTGAAATGGTGAGTTGTGACATTCTTCCCCTCTAAATGGAACTTCGTCCCGAAGTTCAGTTTATGTTGGTTTCTGAAAACGTATTGGTGAGAAGGTGATGATATTCGAGAATTCCAGCGAACTCTAACGATAGGAATTCGACTCTGCTTCAACTGTTCGACCACTCGGTCCATGATTTCTGTTTGTTCTCCTAACAGGTTTATGTTTGACTTTGGGTTGGATTCCTTTCCAAATGGGATTATGAGTGACTCATTTGAAAGTCATTTCTGGGGATTTGAAAATGTGAAATACGTTTGTGTAATCCTGTTGTTCTCCGACAATGTTCAAGTCTGACGGCCACTAGGCCTTCTCTGTCAGAATATTAAATGGTCCAGTGTATATTGGTGTAACTTTCCAAGTTTTCTGAACGATAACATGCCTTTCCTAGGCAGAACTTTCTGCTAACTCTGCAGAACTTGAAGTTTTAATGGTTTACAACTTATTGAACTTGTAACTGATTCTTGACTTGTAGAAAATTTCTGGTTATCTCATGAATGCCTACTGAACTAATGAGTTGAGCTTTTTCCAAGTTTGGCCCATCAATAGATGGTCTGCGCTTCTTAATGTTTTAAATGTGATACTGGTAATATATACTGCTGAATTCTGCCAGAACTCAAGTTTGTATGCTAGTTGGTCGATTCTAAAAGGAATCTTAAATGGTCCAATATGCTAAAGGTTCAACTTCTCTTGTTATCCAATTTGTATCATGCCAATCCAAGGCATAGCTTTTAACTTAGTTTGTTCTGCCACTTGAATCTGGATGGTTTGTTGTTCAGGATATCCAATCCAAATGATGTGTGTTATGTACCAACCTAACTTCTGCCAGTTTCCCGTTGTTGGTGTGATAACTATTGTTGTAGATGAATTTGATTTATGTTGAGTGATTAGTCCAACCATTTACAGGGTCAATCACTCATGCTCTGAGCATACTTTCCTATGTTTGAATTGTTCTGTCGCTTTGACCATCGGCCTGAGGATGATAGGTGATGTTCACATCTATATGGGTTTCTGAAGGAAATTCTGAAATGATTGCTTGAAGTCCACGGTGAATTCGGTTTCCTTAACAGGAAAAACTGAAATGGGTACAATAAACCCTTGTGACTAATTCCACAACGTTCGGTCCTTCGAACTTGGCGTTATCTGAAGGGATAGAATATAGGTAACAATTTGATTCCTTGTGTTTTGTTCCAACGGATGATAAGACATATGTCCTTCTTTGTCTAGTGGGTTTGGTCTTCACTACTGAAGTTCGTGATCAATTTGTGATGTTCCTCCTAATTCCTTCATCACATATTCCAAATATTCTCTATTGTCCAGTCACAAATCCTAAATGCATAAGCGATGTTGTAGAGAAGTTGGTTCTGAATATTTGTCTCGCGATTGTGAGTTTTGGTTGAAATCTTTTTCTGAATAAACGAACTTAGAAAAATGGAGCAAATGATTTACTAAGTAATATTTTTCCTGAGGATTCAAAATTTCAGTAGTTATGAAGTAGAAAAATGTTTTCAAACATGTTGTGATTAAGACTGCTTACCAAAGTTTGATGTTTATGTATATTTCTCATTGTACCATAGTGTTGCTAAAGATTGACCAAAAAGGATCGTACTTGTTCAAAATAGGAATTTCAGAAATCATTTTTCCACAAGGTATGTGATTTATGTAAACGCATCAACTTTATTTAAAAGTGAAAACACTAACAAGGATAAAATGGTAGAATAGGAAATGTTCGCTTAAATGCATAGATGTCTAACACTTAGTTCCTGAAGTTGGATAATGTCTATTGATGGTTATCTGGCATAACTACAAGCATAGGTATTTAGACTAACTTAAGTCCTGAAATAGTTTATCGTTGTAATTGGCAAGACGAAGGTATCACTTGATGTTGTGTCGATGAATGTCTATTCTGTTTTCCCATGTAGATGAGGAGATATGTTCTGGCTTGATCCCTTGCTTGGTATGAAGGTGAGGTTATCTGAAATTTCTAGACATAATGCCTTAGAGGAAATTACATCGATAGTCTTGATTCAAACAATTGTCCTTTGTGAAAACTTACTGCAGGAAAGTTTATGTATGGATGAGGCCATGTTTAAATGAAATGCTCTACAGTCTCAATTAGAAGCTTGGTATATTTCTATTGTGTTGTCCTGCGGACATCTATATTGAGTTCAATCCTGTAGCTCAGTATAGCTAGTACCCTTGAATAATGACATTGGACAACTAAGTCAGAGATGGTGATTAGGATGGTCTCGCAGTATCTGAGGATTGTTGTTGAGTTATGAATTCTCTCTCTATATACTTCTAGTTCTGGTTAGTAGTTCTGTAATCCTTTCATTGCTTTTATTGTATAAAGGAATCCTGCATGTAATTGATATGGAAAGTCTCTTCTAGGGAAGTCAATGGGAAAATCCAACTTAATGTCTGAATGAGTGACTGGTGGGGTAAGTATCCAGGGATAGTTCGGCAAAAGGGATGTTTATGAAAGAGTTCCTTTGTTTACAAAACTTTTGGATGAAGATTGTTATTAACAATCCTTTGAAAAGGTAATTATTTCCTTCATGGCATAATCCTTCCTGAATTTTACATAGGTGATCAGGCTATGTATAATTGAGGACTAATGATGCGATGTTGGATTTTGTCAAAATATCATAACTTTTATCAAAAGTTTTAGATGGTGTTCAACGTATTGTTATAAAAATGGTGTCCTGATATTTTCTTTCAAGTAACATGAAAATTGCTTCGCGTAACAATAGTAAATACTTGGTGTAATGACAGAAAATCAATTTATAGGATGTTAATAAAATAGCTTACTTCAGAAATTTTTCTGTAAAGCAGTTTCCCCATATGATAGTAAAATAGCTTGAATGGTGTATTGGATACGTGGGTGAATCTTGTCGAATGGTAATAGTCTACTAATTCGTCAAAAACGAAATCAACCTAATTCCTGATGAGACAATGCTAAAATGTTGCGAAACGATTGAAGTCTGAGCAATTGGGATAGAAAATGGAGTAAACGAAGGTTATGATTATCACCTAGGTAACAAAGGATAGATACTACATTGGATAGGAAAGTGCTTAATGCCCCTAGGTCATGTCATCGTACCAACGGTAAGTACAAAAGGAAAGATACAACCCTAAAGGCTCGAACTACGGTTTATATATCGAAACAAAGCTCCTCCTGCTGAAGCATTGTTGTTATCCTTGATGTTACTAATATCCTGACGGTTCTCTTTCAACAACTCACGCTATTCCTCGAGCGATTCAGTCTTGATTCCAAGTTCCTGATTTTTCCTTGTTCCTTAGTTCCGGGCAGTCATTCTTGAAATGCCCTAAGTTTCCACATTTGAAGCAACTCCCTGGGATTTTCTGATTTGTGAGTTTCCTACAATTTTCAGTCCGATGACCCTGCTTCTTGCACACTCCACACGTTTTACTGCAATGACCTTGGTGATATTGATTACACAGGTTGTAGTAAGGTAACTTTCCAATATACCTTCTCTTTGTGTGCGGTTCTGCAGCAAAGGCTCTATTCATTTCTTGTCCTTTGGGTGATTGTTGAGCAGTATTGCAACCTAGATTGTTGTTCCACACCTTCTGTGGCTAGGATAATAGTAAAAGCTAGTGAGGATATAAATCTGGTCTAGGGACTTCCTGGTGTCCCTCTGTGTGAAATCAGGTTTGTGGCATCATAAGGTCGAGATAGTCCTGAAGTGGTGTCTGAAGTTGCGCATCTATCAAATCTTAGATAATGTAGGTTCTGAACCATTCCTGAAGAATCTGCGGATGTTTCTGTTGAGTCCGTGTTATTGGTATTATCTACTAGATGTCATCTAGTTCATGGCAAGTGGGAATGAAAAAAGAAATGACAATGATGGTACTAGTGAATGAAATATTACCCTCTCTCGCGCTACCTCGCGACATCCAAAAGGTAAAACTAAAGTACACACTGTGGGAAGGCCAATAGTGTAATAAGTAACTGATGGTGGTGATAGTACCTGAGTAGTAAGTGTCCTACTAGTGATGGAAAGAAAACACACTATCTTCCTTGCAATAAGCATCCTAATAAGTCCATTAAGATTAATTCTGAATACACTACCAAAAGGCATTCTATGTACGGGCTGAATGATAGGAAGACTCTGTTCCTATGGCAAATCAATAGTACTAATGGTGGTGTAAGTGCAACTGATGGTATAATGGTAGTGGAAGATGACAAGGCATCTTCAATGTCGGAATCCGATAAAAGGATGTCAGGGTGAGTATCTGAAGACATGTCACTTGTGAACCAGGTCAATAAAATGATATACATATACGGATATGAGTATAAATAACTCGCACAGGGTATGTATGAAACAACATGTATCATGATTATGCACTTATGATGAAATGATGAGATGCTATGATGATGCGGTTATAGTCTAGGGTCCAAGATACATCCTAGTTCGCTATAACCTTAGCTCTGATGCCAATCTGTCACACCCCCAATTTACCTGACTTGCAGCGAAATGGAATACCTGGGGGTGTCTGTCATAGCACCACAGTTACAGTTACATTGAACGACCTAAAGTGTCGTTTGGAAAATACTGCATTTGATCATTGAAATAATTCAGAGTTTACAAAATGAGGTCCCCAAAATGTGTTGCAAGTTTATGAAAACAAGTCATACTAGATCAAACGTTTACATAAGTGCATGAAATAATGATGAGACGCGTCGACTCCGCGACTCCATGAAGGTCCAAATGCATGTCACATGAGCTACCTTAATAACCTGAAATACATTGCTAAAACGTCAACACGAATGTTGGTGAATTCCATAGGTTTGTAAAATGTAATGATGTACGGCCACCACAAGTAAAAGTGCAAGATAAAAATCTCATGAAAATTGTACAATTGACCTTAAGCTCATGACACCGAAGCTATGACTGATGAAATTCTATGCCCCTCCTGAATGTTCTGCCGAAACATTCAAATGTAAAAGACATGACATGCATCCGCTTACTGTTGGTAATCACTACCACGGATGGAGGCGTCACCCTCGATAGATCTATCCACTCACTCTCGCTTAACGGTAAATTAACGGTTCATGATGTTACAGGGGACTTATCACATGGCAAGGTAACTTAAGCAATGTACATGTTTGAATACTTGGGCTCGTACTAAAATGATTGATGCAATATATTCCCCCCGTGGGATTTGAAAACAATCAAAAATGTTGAATTGAAAACGGGGCTATGAAAACTCACCTTAACTGATGAAACTGTGATGAAATGAAATGAACACCAATGAACAATTAGCTGCCGCAACCCAATATGATGGTACCATGAACATGTAATGAGCTGAAAAACAAGGCGCGCACACTAGCCGCAACCTAATATGAATGATGAACGATCTACTTTAGATCATGAAATGATGTTATGAATGTCCATGCACATGTTTCCTATACCACTCTACTCTTTGAAAAACACTTGTTGTTATCAAAATTATATATTCCAAGACTTAGGAAAATATGGCTATTAGAAAAATAAACTAGTTGTAATATATATACTTATATATATATCGTATGTACCAATGTTTGTGTTGAAATCCTCGGTTTGAAATCCTTGAAATAACGCCTTGTAGTAATGAAAATATACTTGTAATCACTAATACATCATTAGTTATGAAATTGGGTACTTGGTTAATATTTCTAGAAAATCTAGAATTTAGTACGTAGAAGTATTATTTCTATTAGTGACAAAACGGTCTCATAAAACTAGTCGTGAAATAGTGAATATTAGTAGTTAGGAAAGAAGCTCAGTAGTTTTGAGAAGATTTTCACCATATCTAAAAAGTCACAGAAGTGAAGTTTGTCCATACAGGTCTCGATCATAAAGATAATTAGCCGTCAAGTGTGGTGTTTGGGCTGTTTTGGCAGATTCTGGGCAGTTTTCGGGAAAGTTTGGAAGTCCATAAGTTGTTCGTTATAAATCCTTTTGACAAACGGCTGGATGTTTTGAAAACTAGGCTGGGTGAACTAACTTTTTGTCAATGATGTAAATTTTCCAGAAATGAGTTTATCAATGAGTAAATTGGCTCTCAACATGATGTATTACAAAAACTGTTTCTATACTTAGTAATATTTTGCTAAAAAGCTGATGGAAATAAATAGAGTTTCGCCGATTTTGAAACGTGTATATCTTGGTCGTTATAAGCTTGTTTTCTACGTTCTTTATATCCCCGAAATCGTGGGACAACATACTAATATATTTTTGATAAGTCGGGATGGCTAGATCAAGTTTTACACCTCAGATTGCCCATTGAAAATCGTGGGACAGCATGTACAATTTTCAGAAAATAGTTTTCGTCGTTAAACTTGCAAAAATCATATCTCCTTCGTTATAAACTCGTTTTAATCCGTTCTTTCGCCTACGGATTCGTTTTTGAAAGTATTTTCTAAAAATTTTGCCAAAGTTTACTTTGTATTTACTGATTTTCCTGGATTTACAAAAATGGGACAGCATGTATATATACTTTGTTAGAAATCCATTTTTCATGTCCAAAACTAGTTTCTACTTCAACCAAATCTCTTGTAAACTTCACAAAACTATACTAATCCTACCATACACCTTCTTAGGGTGCCATGGGCTCCTAACCAAGTTATTATAGCAAGGGAATTCATAAATAAAAAGTTAGGGTTTGTATGTTCCATTTTTGACAAAATAAATGGTGGTATAGCTAGTTGTACATGGTTTTTAGCATGGAACTCATGCAATACAAGTAAATATAAGATGATTCATGTAAAAATAAAGTTGATAACTTACTTGATAAAATGAGATGATTAGATGACTAGAAACCTTGGATTACTTGTGTTTTTGATGCAATATTCTTGATTAGAACCACAAAATGAATAACTTTGGTGCTTTAAACTTTTGAAAACCTTCACTTGTTCTTGATTTGGTGGTGAGGTCGTGGTTTTCATGATGGAGAAGAAGAGGAATGAGCTTTTTGATTCTAAAAATTTAGTATGATTATGTTTAAGAGGTTTTTGGTAGATATTTATCTAATTCCAATGGCATACTTGTAATTATATGGTCAATGTGAAGACTAATGAGGGGGGGCTGCACATGTTAGTTAAATGTGTGCGGGAAGCTTGGTAATCTAGTTCACGGAGTCGGTTTTGGTTCCGTTAATCGCAAAACGTAAAGTTTTAAACCGCGAAACGTAAATTCGGGCATCGTAAAAATATGAAACTTGAAAGAATGACTAAACTTGTCAAAATACTCCATAATAAAATAAAAATGAATGGTAAGTTCCATCGGGTTGCTTGAACGTTGTTAAAACTGGAAACACGGGTTAAAAACGCGTAATTCGCGTAAAACGCTGAACTGAAAAACGTAAAATTCCAAAATACTGGGTAAATGAATGTAATAACTTTTATGATGATATAATAGATATAAAAATATGTCGGGACCATTGTGGGAATATTTAGATATATTCGTCGTGTATAAGCCGGGTGTTAACGTTTATTTATAAATAATTATAAGGAAAACGTTAAATGTATCAAATATATAAATTTGAAAATCCTAAGAGTGGTATAACATGTAAATGACCTACTGATGATATGCAGACTATCTCCAGTCCGTATGAAATGTCTTTACTGATAATGCATGAATTCGCACCTGAACCAATACGGTTACGCGAATTTGAATACCCGTAAACTAAATTTACGATGAAATATGTAATGCACGTGAATGATGAAATCTTTTCCCGCAATGAATAGTGTTCCGTGAATAGTAAAATTTCTGAATGATTCTCGGAATGTCAAACTGACACCAAAAATGATGAATAGTAAACTGATGAATAGTGTTTTGATGAATAGTGTTTGATGAATAGTGTTTTTCTAAAGTTCGGGAAATGACCTGAAATGACTTGAAATGGTGAGTTGTGACATTCTTCCCCTCTAAATGGAACTTCGTCCCGAAGTTCAGTTTATGTTGGTTTCTGAAAACGTATTGGTGAGAAGGTGATGATATTCGAGAATTCCAGCGAACTCTAACGATAGGAATTCGACTCTGCTTCAACTGTTCGACCACTCGGTCCATGATTTCTGTTTGTTCTCCTAACAGGTTTATGTTTGACTTTGGGTTGGATTCCTTTCCAAATGGGATTATGAGTGACTCATTTGAAAGTCATTTCTGGGGATTTGAAAATGTGAAATACGTTTGTGTAATCCTGTTGTTCTCCGACAATGTTCAAGTCTGACGGCCACTAGGCCTTCTCTGTCAGAATATTAAATGGTCCAGTGTATATTGGTGTAACTTTCCAAGTTTTCTGAACGATAACATGCCTTTCCTAGGCAGAACTTTCTGCTAACTCTGCAGAACTTGAAGTTTTAATGGTTTACAACTTATTGAACTTGTAACTGATTCTTGACTTGTAGAAAATTTCTGGTTATCTCATGAATGCCTACTGAACTAATGAGTTGAGCTTTTTCCAAGTTTGGCCCATCAATAGATGGTCTGCGCTTCTTAATGTTTTAAATGTGATACTGGTAATATATACTGCTGAATTCTGCCAGAACTCAAGTTTGTATGCTAGTTGGTCGATTCTAAAAGGAATCTTAAATGGTCCAATATGCTAAAGGTTCAACTTCTCTTGTTATCCAATTTGTATCATGCCAATCCAAGGCATAGCTTTTAACTTAGTTTGTTCTGCCACTTGAATCTGGATGGTTTGTTGTTCAGGATATCCAATCCAAATGATGTGTGTTATGTACCAACCTAACTTCTGCCAGTTTCCCGTTGTTGGTGTGATAACTATTGTTGTAGATGAATTTGATTTATGTTGAGTGATTAGTCCAACCATTTACAGGGTCAATCACTCATGCTCTGAGCATACTTTCCTATGTTTGAATTGTTCTGTCGCTTTGACCATCGGCCTGAGGATGATAGGTGATGTTCACATCTATATGGGTTTCTGAAGGAAATTCTGAAATGATTGCTTGAAGTCCACGGTGAATTCGGTTTCCTTAACAGGAAAAACTGAAATGGGTACAATAAACCCTTGTGACTAATTCCACAACGTTCGGTCCTTCGAACTTGGCGTTATCTGAAGGGATAGAATATAGGTAACAATTTGATTCCTTGTGTTTTGTTCCAACGGATGATAAGACATATGTCCTTCTTTGTCTAGTGGGTTTGGTCTTCACTACTGAAGTTCGTGATCAATTTGTGATGTTCCTCCTAATTCCTTCATCACATATTCCAAATATTCTCTATTGTCCAGTCACAAATCCTAAATGCATAAGCGATGTTGTAGAGAAGTTGGTTCTGAATATTTGTCTCGCGATTGTGAGTTTTGGTTGAAATCTTTTTCTGAATAAACGAACTTAGAAAAATGGAGCAAATGATTTACTAAGTAATATTTTTCCTGAGGATTCAAAATTTCAGTAGTTATGAAGTAGAAAAATGTTTTCAAACATGTTGTGATTAAGACTGCTTACCAAAGTTTGATGTTTATGTATATTTCTCATTGTACCATAGTGTTGCTAAAGATTGACCAAAAAGGATCGTACTTGTTCAAAATAGGAATTTCAGAAATCATTTTTCCACAAGGTATGTGATTTATGTAAACGCATCAACTTTATTTAAAAGTGAAAACACTAACAAGGATAAAATGGTAGAATAGGAAATGTTCGCTTAAATGCATAGATGTCTAACACTTAGTTCCTGAAGTTGGATAATGTCTATTGATGGTTATCTGGCATAACTACAAGCATAGGTATTTAGACTAACTTAAGTCCTGAAATAGTTTATCGTTGTAATTGGCAAGACGAAGGTATCACTTGATGTTGTGTCGATGAATGTCTATTCTGTTTTCCCATGTAGATGAGGAGATATGTTCTGGCTTGATCCCTTGCTTGGTATGAAGGTGAGGTTATCTGAAATTTCTAGACATAATGCCTTAGAGGAAATTACATCGATAGTCTTGATTCAAACAATTGTCCTTTGTGAAAACTTACTGCAGGAAAGTTTATGTATGGATGAGGCCATGTTTAAATGAAATGCTCTACAGTCTCAATTAGAAGCTTGGTATATTTCTATTGTGTTGTCCTGCGGACATCTATATTGAGTTCAATCCTGTAGCTCAGTATAGCTAGTACCCTTGAATAATGACATTGGACAACTAAGTCAGAGATGGTGATTAGGATGGTCTCGCAGTATCTGAGGATTGTTGTTGAGTTATGAATTCTCTCTCTATATACTTCTAGTTCTGGTTAGTAGTTCTGTAATCCTTTCATTGCTTTTATTGTATAAAGGAATCCTGCATGTAATTGATATGGAAAGTCTCTTCTAGGGAAGTCAATGGGAAAATCCAACTTAATGTCTGAATGAGTGACTGGTGGGGTAAGTATCCAGGGATAGTTCGGCAAAAGGGATGTTTATGAAAGAGTTCCTTTGTTTACAAAACTTTTGGATGAAGATTGTTATTAACAATCCTTTGAAAAGGTAATTATTTCCTTCATGGCATAATCCTTCCTGAATTTTACATAGGTGATCAGGCTATGTATAATTGAGGACTAATGATGCGATGTTGGATTTTGTCAAAATATCATAACTTTTATCAAAAGTTTTAGATGGTGTTCAACGTATTGTTATAAAAATGGTGTCCTGATATTTTCTTTCAAGTAACATGAAAATTGCTTCGCGTAACAATAGTAAATACTTGGTGTAATGACAGAAAATCAATTTATAGGATGTTAATAAAATAGCTTACTTCAGAAATTTTTCTGTAAAGCAGTTTCCCCATATGATAGTAAAATAGCTTGAATGGTGTATTGGATACGTGGGTGAATCTTGTCGAATGGTAATAGTAAACTGATGAATAGTGTTTTGATGAATAGTGTTTGATGAATAGTGTTTTTCTAAAGTTCGGGAAATGACCTGAAATGACTTGAAATGGTGAGTTGTGACATTAAATGTCACAACTCGTAATTTCATGTCCTGTTTCAAACGTCGAAATTCCAATTTTTATCTCGGAAAGTTACTATTCATTTTTACTATTCACAAAACACTATTCATGTCCGAAATTTTTATTTCATATTCTCATAAGTTAAACTATTTTAACGGTAATCCGAGAGTTTGGCGCTCGTCGGATCATTTCTGCAAAAATCACGAAGCCGTGTCCGAGATTTACATTCAGGTTTAAACGTCCTTCCGGCACCCCGATATGTCCATAAAACAATATAAACAACAAAAATATGATTTTCTTTCATTTTACGACAATTCTAAAAGTTTTGGAATTTTACGTTTTCCAGTTCAGCGTTTTACGCGAATTACGCGTTTTTAACCCGCGTTTCCGGTTTTAACAGCGTTTAAGCAACCCGATGGAACTTACCATTCATTTTATATTTTATTATGGAGTATTTTGACAAGTTTAGTCATTCTTTCAAGTTTCATATTTTTACGATACCCGAATTTACGTTTCGCGATTTAAAACTTTACGTTTAGCGATTAACGGAACCAAAACCGACTCCGTGAACCAGATAACACCAAGCTTACTACATACTCATTCACTTTTACACATGTGCAGCCCCCCCCCCCCCCTCAAAATATCTAGTCAACTTGACCAAGTAATTACTAAAATGCCATTGATTTAGATATTTTTATACATAAACCTCTAAAACAATACATACATAAAATCTAAAGATCAAAAAGCTCTCATTCTTCATCCTCACCACCAAAACCACGACCTCACCACCAATACATGATCAAGTGATCATTTTTCAAAGTACAAAGCATCAAAGTTGTTCATTTCATCATCCTAATCAAGAATTATAACATAAAAACACAAGTAATCCAAGGTTTCTCATCATTTAATCACCTCATATTTCAAAGTGAGTTATCAAATTTATTTTCATGTTTTCATCTAATTAACATATGTATCTCATGGTATTCATGCTTAATTTCATGCACAAACTAGCTATACCACTTTATTTTTGTTAACTTTTGAACATACAAACCCTAGATTGTGATTTAGGTGTTCCCTTGTTAAATTAACTTGATTACTAGTCATTAGGAACCCATGGCACCCTAAGAAGGTGTATGGTAGGATTAGTTTAGTTTTGTGAAGATTGCAAGAGTTTTGGTTGAGGTTGGAACTAGTTTTGAACCTTGGAAATGGATTTGTAACAACTATATATACATGCTGTCCCATTTTTGTAAATCCAGGAAAATCAATAAATACAAAGTAAACTTTGGCAAAATTTTTAGAAAATACTTTCAAAAACGAATCCGTAGGCGAAAGAACGGATTAAAACGAGTTTATAACGAAGGAGATATGATTTTTGCAAGTTTAACGACGAAAACTATTTTCTGAAAATTGTACATGCTGTCCCACGATTTTCAATGGGCAATCTGAGGTGTAAAACTTGATCTAGCCATCCCGACTTATCAAAAATATATTAGTATGTTGTCCCAAGATTTAGGGGATATAAAGAACGTAGAAAGCAAGCTTATAACGACCAAGATATACACGTTTCAAAATCGACGAAACTCTATTTATTTCCATCAGCTTTTTAGCAAAATATTACTAAGTATAGAAAAACAGTTTTTGAAAGACATCATGTTGAGAGCCAATTTACTCATTGATAAACTCATTTCTGGAAAATTTACATCATTGATAAAAAGTTAGTTCACCCAGCCTAGTTTTCAAAACATCCAGCCGTTTGTCAAAAGGATTTAAAACGAACAACTTATGGACTTCCAAACTTTCCCTAAAACTGCCCAGAATCTGCCAAAACAGCCCAAATACCTCACTTGACGGCTAATTATCTTTATGATCGAGACCTGTATGGACAAACTTCACTTCTGTGACTTTTTAGATATGGTGAAAATCTTCTCAAAACTACTGAGCTTCTTTCCTAACTCTTAATATTCACTATTTCACGACTAGTTTTATGAGACCGTTTTGTCACTAATAGAAATAATATTTCTACGTACTAAATCCTAGATTTTCTATAAATACTACCAAAGTGTCAAATTCTTAACCATCGAAGTACTTATGATTACAAGCTTATTTATACGACTATTAAACGTTATTTCAAGGTTTTCAAAGCAAGGTATTCACCACTACCATTTATATATACGATATATATATATTACGACTAGTTTTATAAGTCTAGTTAGACTTATTTTTCCCAAGTTATGGAAAAACATATTACTTTGACAATAACAAGTATTTTCAAGTTAAGAGTGGTATAGGAGCATGTGCATGGACATTCATAACATCATTTCATGATCTAAAGTAGATCGTACATCATTCATATTAGGTTGCGGCTAGTGTGCGCGCCTTGTTTTTCAGCTCATTACATGTTCATGGTACCATCATATCAGGTGAGTCATAGCCCCTATTCTTTTAAATTGTTTTGTTAACGTTTTGGGGGAGAATACATGCTCGTTTTTACATAAATTACTACTTGACTCTTTGAACTCATTTGACCTTATAACTTGTTTTGAACTATTGAACTCGACTTGAATTTTTGAACTTAATGTACCGTATGTACTATGACCTAAAGTCTCGCCATTTTTGGTGGAGCGTTCTTAACCCTAAAGTCTCGCCTTATTGGTGGAGCGTGCTAAGTCTCCCATGTTCGGAGCGTTCTTAATCTTATATAATAGTTGTATGATGTACTGTTCGTACATTCGCATTGTTCGACGCCTATTAGTAGTATGGATAGCGCTATTAGAGGTCGGCCAACCTCTCGTCCACCATGTTACGGGACGCATATTATTTAATTAGGGGCTTTGCATGGCATACATTATTATATAGGTGGTGCTTATATTGTGACTTATTATGACCGCGGGTACTTGACTACTAAACATGCAACTATATTTTAGCAGTGGGTTGTAAACACACAGGTTACAAGTCTCTTATGGCGGGACTTGTAACTGAGTGGATTTACGATGCCTTTGCTGTGTGATCATTTTTCTATAGACTTTATTTGTTAAACAAACTCTATGAACTCACCAACCTCGTGTTGACACTTTAGCATGTATTTTCAGGTTTTAAGCAATGGCACGCTACTGGAGGCTTTGGCAGGGCATGGCATGGTCATAGAAGACTCTGATTATTTATATGGGGACCGTTTTAAACTATTTTAAGGGCCTACTTCCGCACTACTTTTAACGATGTAAATACAATATTTTTGACTTAACTATTTTATTCTAAAGGATTGAAGTGAAAACCATTTTTGAACTTGTGTTGTAATACCAATTGAGTTACACCCCAGCTACATGTATGCTTCCGCTGGACCCAATCTTGGGGGTGTGACAGATTGGTACCAGAGCTTTGGCTATAGCGAATTGAGTGTTTTTTTAAAACCTAGACTATAGCTACTTTTACGAAAACTTAACCCTATGACCGTCACGTGCCTGCCTGCCAAGCTGAAGCCTCATTTGTGGTTAGATGCTAACATAGGTGATGAGATTTATGTCTCATTATCTCATATATATTATATTCATTTATTATAGTTGTTTACTATAATTGTCTTTCATATAAGCATGTTCACGTATCGTATATGTCACCGCATTATGTTTTTACTTGCATAGTTTCATCATTTGACCTCGTGTTTGGTCACTTACTTTTGTCTTTCAGAACGCCTTGGTATTTGTGAAGGACATAGTCTTAGTATGACTGAGCTGAGTATTTCAAAATTCAGGGAACCTCGGTGGAATATAGACTGGTCATCTATATTCAACCCGGGATAGTGAGATATAGGCTGACCACCTATGTCTGACTCAGAAATGAATTTTGCAACACTGAGAATGGTTATAATAAAATTCTGTCTGAAATAAATTCTCAACTCATTTTCCAAATGTTTCATTCATGTGTGTGTGTGTATACCCTCATTGTCAGAACTTTCATACTTTTCATCACTTTGTGAACCGCCGCTTGGAAGCACGTCAATTGATCATTTCATTTCATGAACATTTACGTCTATGCACAATACATTTACATCATAGTATTTTCTTTTATCACAATATCATTTTGTCACAGTTGTCACAGTCTCTTCCCTTCTCACCATCACTATCATTTCCTTTCCCCATCCCCATATATACAAGGAATTAGCTGACACTTTATGGATTCCTATGCCACTTATCACTCACTACTCCCTATATTGATAAGTGGATATTATCAATGACCTCCCTAGGAAAGACTTTCCATACCATCTATAAGGAGAATCTCTCGGTACATTAAGATCATTCAAAACTCAACAGAAATCTCAGGATATCACAAAACCATTCGAAACACTATCATTGGCCTGATCACCAAAAATTCCATCATCTAGAAAGTATTGGCTTGACTGAATTACAGGATTATTTTAGATACGAGTACTCACAAAACAACACCATAGAGATAAATCCAATCTCCTAACCAAGACTGTAGAACATTCAATTGAACATGGACTCACCAATAGACTTTATTCAAACATATTAGACATTTATACAATTGTGCAGACATACCTACCTGGCTATTTTATCCTCTTCATACTTTCACTTTTACATGGATTTTTCTCCAAACTACAGTTATGCAAAACATATATCTTGTAAGAAATACTTTTCCGAGGCACTTATTTTGACAAGCAAATTCCTTTTGGTTAATCTCTACAAAACTATTGGACGTTAAGGAATTTTAAACATCAATCCTTGGCAAACCATACTATTTACTTCAGGTTGAAAATAGTTCTATCTTGCATAACTATTAAATTTTGAAACATCAAGAAAAATGTTACTTAGAAAGCCGTTTGCTTAAAGTTGTAAATTCATTTATTCTGGGAAGGTTTATGAACAAAACACACAATCTCAAAACAAACTTTGAAAATTAATCACTATATTACATCACTTATACATTTAGGATTTTGTGATTTGATGACATAGAGCTTAGGGAAAATCTTAGTAATGGAGACTAAGCATCGTAAGTGGAGAAAGACTCAATTTATGACATCCTGCGGAGGATCACAACCTTATCCTAATCTATTATTTTCAACAACACCCTTTGACGGACTTAACCTTGTAAGTTTTTCCACAAGATTCATGATAATCATTCCAATTATTCCTAATAGAGGAATTTGATTCACCTCAAACACCTAGCGATTACATTAAGATTTCTTTGGAACCACACCACCTATTATCTGCAGACCAATGGTCAGAATTAGAGAACGATTCAAACATAGGAAGATATGCTCAGAGCATGAGTGATTGACTCAAGAAATGGTTGGACTAACCAATTACCATAAATCAAATTCAGTTGCAACTATAGTTATCGCGCGAGCGTAGAGACTACACCATTTGAGGCACTCTATGGTCGAAGTGCCAACATTGATTGACGGATCGAAATTTGGAAAAGCCCAACTCACTAGTCCAGTAAGTATTCATGATATAACCAGGAACTTCCTACAAATCAAGAATCAGTTACAAATTCGATAAAGTTGTAAACCATTAAAACTTCAAGTTGGTAAACAGAGTTATACAGAAAGTTCTGCCTAGGAAAGGCATGATACCATTCAGAAAACTTGGAAAGTTAAACCCGAGATATACACTGGACCATGTAATATTTCAGACAGAGTAGGCCTAGTGGCCGTCAGACTTGAGCTCCCATTAGAGCTCAGAAGTTTACACGATAAATATCATCATCTTTTCACCAATACCACTCTAGAAACCAACACAAACTGAACTTCGGGACGAAGTTCCTTTTAGAGGGGAAGAATGTCACAACTCGTAATTTCATGTCCTGTTTCAAACGTCGAAATTCCAATTTTTATCTCGGAAAGTTACTATTCATTTTTACTATTCACAAAACACTATTCATGTCCGAAATTTTTATTTCATATTCTCATAAGTTAAACTATTTTAACGGTAATCCGAGAGTTTGGCGCTCGTCGGATCATTTCTGCAAAAATCACGAAGCCGTGTCCGAGATTTACATTCAGGTTTAAACGTCCTTCCGGCACCCCGATATGTCCATAAAACAATATAAACAACAAAAATATGATTTTCTTTCATTTTACGACAATTCTAAAAGTTTTGGAATTTTACGTTTTCCAGTTCAGCGTTTTACGCGAATTACGCGTTTTTAACCCGCGTTTCCGGTTTTAACAGCGTTTAAGCAACCCGATGGAACTTACCATTCATTTTATATTTTATTATGGAGTATTTTGACAAGTTTAGTCATTCTTTCAAGTTTCATATTTTTACGATACCCGAATTTACGTTTCGCGATTTAAAACTTTACGTTTAGCGATTAACGGAACCAAAACCGACTCCGTGAACCAGATAACACCAAGCTTACTACATACTCATTCACTTTTACACATGTGCAGCCCCCCCCCCCCTCAAAATATCTAGTCAACTTGACCAAGTAATTACTAAAATGCCATTGATTTAGATATTTTTATACATAAACCTCTAAAACAATACATACATAAAATCTAAAGATCAAAAAGCTCTCATTCTTCATCCTCACCACCAAAACCACGACCTCACCACCAATACATGATCAAGTGATCATTTTTCAAAGTACAAAGCATCAAAGTTGTTCATTTCATCATCCTAATCAAGAATTATAACATAAAAACACAAGTAATCCAAGGTTTCTCATCATTTAATCACCTCATATTTCAAAGTGAGTTATCAAATTTATTTTCATGTTTTCATCTAATTAACATATGTATCTCATGGTATTCATGCTTAATTTCATGCACAAACTAGCTATACCACTTTATTTTTGTTAACTTTTGAACATACAAACCCTAGATTGTGATTTAGGTGTTCCCTTGTTAAATTAACTTGATTACTAGTCATTAGGAACCCATGGCACCCTAAGAAGGTGTATGGTAGGATTAGTTTAGTTTTGTGAAGATTGCAAGAGTTTTGGTTGAGGTTGGAACTAGTTTTGAACCTTGGAAATGGATTTGTAACAACTATATATACATGCTGTCCCATTTTTGTAAATCCAGGAAAATCAATAAATACAAAGTAAACTTTGGCAAAATTTTTAGAAAATACTTTCAAAAACGAATCCGTAGGCGAAAGAACGGATTAAAACGAGTTTATAACGAAGGAGATATGATTTTTGCAAGTTTAACGACGAAAACTATTTTCTGAAAATTGTACATGCTGTCCCACGATTTTCAATGGGCAATCTGAGGTGTAAAACTTGATCTAGCCATCCCGACTTATCAAAAATATATTAGTATGTTGTCCCAAGATTTAGGGGATATAAAGAACGTAGAAAGCAAGCTTATAACGACCAAGATATACACGTTTCAAAATCGACGAAACTCTATTTATTTCCATCAGCTTTTTAGCAAAATATTACTAAGTATAGAAAAACAGTTTTTGAAAGACATCATGTTGAGAGCCAATTTACTCATTGATAAACTCATTTCTGGAAAATTTACATCATTGATAAAAAGTTAGTTCACCCAGCCTAGTTTTCAAAACATCCAGCCGTTTGTCAAAAGGATTTAAAACGAACAACTTATGGACTTCCAAACTTTCCCTAAAACTGCCCAGAATCTGCCAAAACAGCCCAAATACCTCACTTGACGGCTAATTATCTTTATGATCGAGACCTGTATGGACAAACTTCACTTCTGTGACTTTTTAGATATGGTGAAAATCTTCTCAAAACTACTGAGCTTCTTTCCTAACTCTTAATATTCACTATTTCACGACTAGTTTTATGAGACCGTTTTGTCACTAATAGAAGTAATAATATTTCTACGTACTAAATCCTAGATTTTCTATAAATACTACCAAAGTGTCAAATTCTTAACCATCGAAGTACTTATGATTACAAGCTTATTTATACGACTATTAAACGTTATTTCAAGGTTTTCAAAGCAAGGTATTCACCACTACCATTTATATATACGATATATATATATATTACGACTAGTTTTATAAGTCTAGTTAGACTTATTTTTCCCAAGTTATGGAAAAACATATTACTTTGACAATAACAAGTATTTTCAAGTTAAGAGTGGTATAGGAGCATGTGCATGGACATTCATAACATCATTTCATGATCTAAAGTAGATCGTACATCATTCATATTAGGTTGCGGCTAGTGTGCGCGCCTTGTTTTTCAGCTCATTACATGTTCATGGTACCATCATATCAGGTGAGTCATAGCCCCTATTCTTTTAAATTGTTTTGTTAACGTTTTGGGGGAGAATACATGCTCGTTTTTACATAAATTACTACTTGACTCTTTGAACTCATTTGACCTTATAACTTGTTTTGAACTATTGAACTCGACTTGGATTTTTGAACTTAATGTACCGTATGTACTATGACCTAAAGTCTCGCCATTTTTGGTGGAGCGTTCTTAACCCTAAAGTCTCGCCTTATTGGTGGAGCGTGCTAAGTCTCCCATGTTCGGAGCGTTCTTAATCTTATATAATAGTTGTATGATGTACTGTTCGTACATTCGCATTGTTCGACGCCTATTAGTAGTATGGATAGCGCTATTAGAGGTCGGCCAACCTCTCGTCCACCATGTTACGGGACGCATATTATTTAATTAGGGGCTTTGCATGGCATACATTATTATATAGGTGGTGCTTATATTGTGACTTATTATGACCGCGGGTACTTGACTACTAAACATGCAACTATATTTTAGCAGTGGGTTGTAAACACACAGGTTACAAGTCTCTTATGGCGGGACTTGTAACTGAGTGGATTTACGATGCCTTTGCTGTGTGATCATTTTTCTATAGACTTTATTTGTTAAACAAACTCTATGAACTCACCAACCTCGTGTTGACACTTTAGCATGTATTTTCAGGTTTTAAGCAATGGCACGCTACTGGAGGCTTTGGCAGGGCATGGCATGGTCATAGAAGACTCTGATTATTTATATGGGGACCGTTTTAAACTATTTTAAGGGCCTACTTCCGCACTACTTTTAACGATATAAATACAATATTTTTGACTTAACTATTTTATTCTAAATGATTGAAGTGAAAACCATTTTTGAACTTGTGTTGTAATACCAATTGAGTTACACCCCAGCTACATGTATGCTTCCGCTGGACCCAATCTTGGGGGTGTGACAATAAGGGGGTGCGGCTAGGGTTTGAAGTGAGGAAGAAAGAAATAATAATGCAAATAATTTAGATCCGGATAAGAAGAGAGAGAGATGTATATAGTAAGGATCAAATAAAAAGAATAATAAAAATAGGAAGGATAGGAAGTAACCACAACCACACATTCTAGATGCACCTACAAAAAATGGATGCATCTTCATTCAAATTTTCCCTCCCACATTAAAATGTGTGGCTAGAATTACTTCTTACCTTTCTTATTTTAATTATTCTTCTTATTGGATCCCTTCCCTATATATATATATATATATATATATATATATATATATATATATATATATATATAGGGAAGAGATCTAGTGAGAAGAAAAAATCAAATGAGAAGAGTGAGAAATATTCCTGGCCACACATTTCAAATAAGAAAAAAAAAATAAGTGGAGATGCATCTACTTTTGTAGGTGCATCTAAAATGTGTGGTTGTAGTTTCTTCTCATCCTTCTTATTTTAGTTTTATTTCTCATTTGATCCTCACTCTATATATATATATATATATATATATATATATATATATATATATATATATATATATATATATATATATATATATATATATATATATATATATTATGTTTCTCTAATAGACCAAAACTAAAATAAAATGTTCCAATAGTGCTTGCTGCAAACACAAAATCAAAATAAACCACTGTTAGAAAATTTTTGAAATTTGGTCGTCTGGGAATTTACCAGATGGGCGGCCCCCATAATTCACACGGGCGGCCCCTTTAATTTTAAGGGTGCCGGCCATGAATTAAGGGGACCGGCCATCTGGAACAGTTTTTTACACTGTTTTCTTTTGCAACTTGTGACTTCTTTTGCTAGTCCCAGTTACCATTTCCCTTAAAAACTAAACTGATTTTGGAATCTAACAATACAATTTAAAATTAATACCATTTCTAAACATGATTTCATGCTATATAACCCTTTACACCTTCATCCACACTCCATTATCATCATCAACCTCAACCAATTTATCATGTCATCACCAAAAACCACCACCTCCAACAAAGCCAGGAAACAAAAACTTGTTATCATTCCACCTAAACAACTCTTTATTGATCTCACTAATGAAGACAATACCACTCCATCACCACCACCTCAATGTTCATCTCCTAGTGCTCCAAATGCACCATCCAAAACACCATCAACACATGGAACCTCCACCTCTTCCATACCATCATCATCATTCATCAATGACTACATCAACACTCATCTATCACCTCCGCCAAGAATTCCACCACCACCACCTCTTGAAAATGCAACCTTAGACATCACCCTTTCATTATCACCGATCACACCTCTTGATGCACAATTTTCACCATCACCAATCAATCCACCAAATTACAATCCCATCCCATGGAGCTTACTTGAAGCCGATGGTGATACTTGCCTTTGTTGCATCCATAACCGAACCATCATCTTTGGATTAAGAGATGAAATCCACTACATGTTTTCATACCTTGAAAGCTTGTTCCCTCAACCTCAACCAACAACATCCACACCTCCGCCACCAACATCAACCACACCTCCACCTCCATCAAACACACCTCCATCAACCCCATCATCTCCACCTACAACTTTGCTCCTCCCAAACTAAGCATGGCTCATGGTTGGAAAATAAAATTGTTTTAACCATTTTGATGAACAAGCTCTAGGAAAAACATTTCTATTAGAGTTTTGGTTGATTGTAAGCCCTTAAGGCTTTAGTTTATTAGTTGTATTATTCACGCATCTTGGATGCATGTTGCTTGTATTTTCATCCATTTAATGAAGTGTTTCCTTCCATGTTTATATTGCTTGTTTTATTCATATATATAATTGTTGCATGCATATATATTATATGTTCTAAATATTTTTGCAAGCATTCCATATCTCGACTTGTCTTGTAACCTTAAAACGAGGGGGAGTACACATCAAGGGGGAGCTCATCCAACTTCGGGACAACCTTTTTGATGTTCACAAAAAGGGGGAGAAGTGATATAAAACTCACTAAATACTTGCATATATAATAATTTTTGATTTAATGAGTTTAGATTTTGTAATTATCAAAAAGGGGGAGATTGTTGATATAAATAATGCGTAAAAACGTTATTAATATTTTTCGATATCCCTATGTTTTGACGATCACAAAATATAAAATCATTAAACGTAAAATCATTACGTAAATAAGTATTTAGTGACAAAATATCATTATATCCAACTAATTCACTTAAGGTATGAATAAACAAGTGCCTACTACATTTTATAATCAAAGGAAGGTTTATTTACTAATTACAAATTATATAAAATGGTATAAACATTTTATATATTTAAGAAAAACACTTTTGGTAATTAAAGGAAAATGTTTATTTCATAATAAATATATGAATGCAAAATTTTAACCAAATTCAGTTAAATTTTCACCAAATAAACTTTCCCCAGAAAAGACAAAGAATCTGGCCATTTCACATGGGTGGCCCCCTTAATTATAAGGGGCGGCCCCCTTAATTTTAAGGGGGCCGGCATACGCTCTGTGTCAGATTTCTTTGCCTATAAATACTGGTTCAAATCTGAATTTTTTCCTCACCTTTTGCACTAAAACTTTCAGTTCTAATTCACTCAAATCATCTTCCTAAATCCTTTGATCATAAACACATTAGTTCTTGTTTTCAAGTGATTCTATCCATCCTCATTCAAAGTCCAAGAGAAGAATACTCCTTTCATCTCAAACCAAGAAGTGTTGAAGATTAGTAGTGTAGCTTGTATTTATTGTATAGTTGTGTAGTGATTGTAATTGATAGATCTAGGTGGGTTAGTAGTTGTGAATTGAAGTAGTGAAGAAATAGTTGTGGTGTGAAGAAGAAGTTGTGAAGGTGTGAGAAGTAGTGTAGTAGTAGTGTTGTGTACAAGTTGTGAAAAAGGTGTGTAGTGATGTGAGATTGGTTCTAGCTACTATTAGGACTCGACATTTAGCTTAGTGTCGTTAATTGGTGTAAGCGAAAGTTGTGTAAGGTTTCTCCGCCAAAAAGGGAGTTTGTTGACATAGTGAAGAAAACTCTCGAGTAGGTGACTCGAGGAATGGAGTAGGGCGAAGAGGTGCTTCGTAGCCGAACCACTATAAATATCGTGTGTTGTGGTTTGATCTCTTTATCTCTATCTTTTCATTACTTTCATATTTACGTTATCATTATTTAGTTAGTTAGATTAAATTGTTTGAGTTGTGCAAGTGTTGAAATTCACATAAATAAGAATCGAAGTTTTTATCAAACAAAGTTTTTTAAAATATAAAATTGACGTAAAACTATTCAACCTCCCCTTCTAGTTTTCCACAGAGTTGTATCATGGTTTGCATTAAGCCTTGATTTGTCCGAATGTTGTTCCATACCTTGTTAATAGTCCTGAAACAAAATATGAAGAAATAAGGGCATAACAATAGTACATTTAGTAATATTGGTCAACATAGTGAACAGTAAGCTCACAAAAATAAGCGGTGTGATAAATAAGTGCCAAAAAGTAATCGGACAAAAATGCCCTCATGTGACCTACACGTATGAAATCTAACCGACTGATATGTGTTTGGGATTGTGGACTAAAAAGGCAATAATTCCCGTTTTTGGATGACTTATGAAATCTGGCATAAGTTTAAGGACCAATGGTGAAATTTACTCTATTAAAAAAACTAGATGAGTACCTGTGCATAGCAACGAGATTTTATAGTGACAGATAGTTTATTGATAAAAAAAGTTTATAGGTTATAAACAAAAAATAATAAAAGTTTGAAGATTTGGGGATTAAACATAATGTTTTAAAACCCGGTTCGACCCGGGTGGTTCAAGCGGTTGAATCATTCCGGTTGAAAAATGGGTCAAGTTAAACCGGTTCAACTTGCTAGGTTGGTCGAAAACGGGTCAAATTAAATTGAGTCAACCCGCCGGGTTTGAAGCATCCCAGGTCAACCCGGTCTGTGATTTGTATTAATAGTTTCCTTTTTGAAATATATGTTTTCAACATTTACTTTTTTAGTTTCAACTTTTCACTTTTCAGTTTTTCCTTTAGGTACCCTGTGACTATTAACCGGAGACATAGATCTCGATGAGCCCTAATTCACCAGTTTGTATCCTTTTCAACGGGTCCTCTCTGGTTCGTTTTCGGATGGTTTTTATTGGTTAGCCGAACCAGTGGCGACACCAGTTCAGGTGAATTTGCAAGTATTTGGGTGCATGGGCTCTTTGCTTGGAAAAGGCTAATATGAATTTGCATTTTTTCACTTGAAGTCTAAGCTGCTGCAAATGACAATTTGGAACTGTAAATTTCGTTGCTTTTATATTTATAAATTACAAGCATGATTGATAATGCTAGGTTCTTATTTGAACTATTTTTATTAGATAACCTGTACATCAAATCAATATCCTAATTAACAAATATTCATCCAAAAACATCAGTAGCTACCTCTACCTACCAATCAGCAATGTAAATAACCAGCAACCATCCCTGCAACAACATTTTTGCAAATTTTTAGGAATTTGCTTTTGTAGTTGCTTAGGAAGTTGTAAATGGTGGTAGTCGATAAAAGGTTAATCACTTATGTAAATTATATGTTGTATGACAAGTGCAGTTAGCAATTGGTTATTACATATTCACTCTTACGATGCATTTAATCACATATTCGCACTTAAATTATGCTCCCACCACACCGCGGAAACTTTTCTACTTCATTAAGAACAAGTAGCAAACTACATTTATAAGGCAATGTGTGATGATACAGAGGTGGAGGTAAACCTCTATACGTAACAGCATTGAAGCTGAAACCATTTATGAAAAGAATGTATAAGGAATCAAGAAAACCCATCCTAGATCGATAATGTGTCTTGGATGGATTTTCTTGCTACCCGTATAACAGTAAACCAAAAGACTACTTACACAACATAGTATTGCTATTTAATAAAATATTAAGGGTTCTTTATATCCTCCATTCATACCATTTAAGTTAATGCAAACACCATTTCAGTCTTCATGTTACAAGAGAGATGCTTTGACGATGTTTGGAGTGATGGGAGTCTCGTGCTTTATCAGTCGATGTTTTTGGAGTAGCCAATCCTTTACTTTCCACGTCACGCTTAATGACTTTATAGACACCAAGGGTCTTAGCAAAAAATCGAGGAGAACTAAGAGAACTATTTGATTGGCTAATCCTTTTCATCTCTTGTTTCAAGCTATTAAACTCTTCCTCAAGTTCATGCACTCTTGTCCACATCCTTTCCATCCCAACTCTTAGTACTTTATTCTCACGCACCAGATTCACCCATCCGTCTCTCTTGCTTGTGCCTCCACGTTGAAAAGTGTCCATTGGATCTGTATGATTATATTCAGTATTCAACACATTACATAGAGCTGTTTTCATATGCAGCTGCTCAAAGAACAACACTTGTAGGACAAATCTCATTGGGAGGCGTTTGTTTTGAGAAGCATGAGCACAAGCGTCACTAGACAGTTTTTGGCAGTCGATGATGCTGCAAAGACCTTCTTTATCTTTCTTAGGTAACCATGAATGAGCCTGCATGATTAATACAGTTATAAAAACCTATTAAAAACCCTTTTTTGATATATAATGGAGTTGGAGAGTACAAAATTAGACCTCAAAATAAATATCCAAAGCTCTGTATAGTCCGTCATTCACAGATCTTGAAGATTCTGGAAGAACCTTTGCAAGTGAATGTATCTTTTCAGGTTTTAAGTTAGCATCTGATGCAATCTCTGCCAGATAGCTATCTACAAGCTTACAAACATTCCTTATCGGTATGGATGATGGTGATTTTTGTTCAGAAGCTAAAAAGTAGTTAACCATCCTTTCAACACAGTCGGTATTATATAGTGTATCAGAGTCAGAATAGGTAGGAATAACTAGACTGTCATGTTGATAATCAGTCCCTTCCCCACCCCGAACTCACACCCGCAAACACCAATCAAAACGGCAAGATGGGTTTCAATGGTTTTGTATATTCAAAGAAGGAAACCGAATACACTTTTACAATAGAGATACCTTACTATATTTATACTAAAATACTAACTACTTAACAAAGGAACATGCACCACTTAATCCTACTAAACAGGAAACATATAACCAACCCATGTATTCCTAACAACATGGCAACTACTTGCTTATTTCCTCTAGAATTGGTCAAACCAAGTACTAAGTCACTGACCCATCAAGATTAAACCCAACATTCACCCCCTTAATCTTGATGCCATTCACGGTCTTGGCTCCTACGATCATATCGTGAACATGGTCTCTTTCTCGGTCACGGTCTATTGAAGCTTCGGTCTAGACAACCAGCCGGTCACCGTTATCTCTTTCTGTAATCACCACTGCGTGCTTGATCTTTCACTCTAACTTTCACTGCTCGTCTGCCCCGTAAATAGATCAACCCACTTCTGAGATCCATACCTACTGAACCATGACACATGACCCGCTCCATGGATACAACCTGTTTTGATCTCGTTCTTGCTTCTTGCTTACTAACTTGCTATGATTTCTTGCTTGCTAACTTGCTGCTGCTTTCTTTCTTTTGATCATCACGTGATCAACCTTGCTTCTTGCTTTGTTTCTTGCTTGCTACTTGCTACAAACCAGAAACATTCTACTTGCTATGGTTGTCTTGCCTACTACTTGCTACAGACTATGCGACAACCTTCTTGCTTGCTTTCTTTCTTGTCTGCTACTTGCTACAGACTACTTGCTGCTGCTTTCTTTCTTTCTTCTTTTCTTTTCTCATTCTTCTTGCTGTGATTTCATGCTACTTTCTTGCTTTCAAGAAAACAGTCCTTGCTACCTTCCTGCTGCATTCTTCTCGTTCACCCGCTCTTTAATCGAACTCAGCTCTTGATACCATGTTGATAATCAGTCCCTTCCCCACCCCGAACTCACACCCGCAAACACCAATCAAAACGGCAAGATGGGTTTCAATGATTTTGTATATTCAAAGAAGGAAACTGAATACACTTTTACAATAGAGATACCTTACTATATTTATACTAAAATACTAACTACTTAACAAAGGAACGTGCACCACTTAATCCTACTAAACAGGAAACATATAACCAACCCATGTATTCCTAACAACATGGCAACTACTTGCTTATTTCCTCTAGAATTGGTCAAACCAAGTACTAAGTCACTGACCCATCAAGATTAAACCCAACATTCACCCCCTTAATCTTGATGCCATTCACGGTCTTGGCTCCTACGATCATATCGTGAACATGGTCTCTTTCTCGGTCACGGTCTATTGAAGCTTCGGTCTAGACAACCAGCCGGTCACCGTTATCTCTTTCTGTAATCACCACTGCGTGCTTGATCTTTCACTCTAACTTTCACTGCTCGTCTGCCCCGTAAATAGATCAACCCACTTCTGAGATCCATACCTACTGAACCATGACACATGACCCGCTCCATGGATACAACCTGTTTTGATCTCGTTCTTGCTTCTTGCTTACTAACTTGCTATGATTTCTTGCTTGCTAACTTGCTGCTGCTTTCTTTCTTTTGATCATCACATGATCAACCTTGCTTCTTGCTTGCTACTTGCTACAAACCAGAAACATTCTACTTGCTATGGTTGTCTTGCCTGCTACTTGCTACAGACTATGCAACAACCTTCTTGCTTGCTTTCTTTCTTGTCTGCTACTTGCTACAGACTACTTGCTGCTGCTTTCTTTCTTTCTTCCTTTCTTTTCTCATTCTTCTTGCTGTGATTTCATGCTACTTTCTTGCTTTCAAGAAAACAGTCCTTGCTACCTTCCTGCTGCATTCTTCTCGTTCACCCGCCCTTTAATCGAACTCAGCTCTTGATACCATGTTGATAATCAGTCCCTTCCCCACCCCGAACTCACACCCGCAAACACCAATCAAAACGGCAAGATGGGTTTCAATGATTTTGTATATTCAAAGAAGGAAACTGAATACACTTTTACAATAGAGATACCTTACTATATTTATACTAAAATACTAACTACTTAACAAAGGAACGTGCACCACTTAATCCTACTAAACAGGAAACATATAACCAACCCATGTATTCCTAACAACATGGCAACTACTTGCTTATTTCCTCTAGAATTGGTCAAACCAAGTACTAAGTCACTGACCCATCAAGATTAAACCCAACATAGTGTAGCATATTCCAGCTGCATTCCTATGCTTCTTTCAAGTATATCTCGACATTTATCACTAACACGCAATAATAAACCCACGCGCAAAAGTCCTAACAAGAAACGACATATAGACTTGCCCTTTGTTTGAGGGAATAGTTCTACAAGGCTTTCAAGTATAACTCTTTGATCAACTATGTCGCTTTTTGTGGTTGAGCTTGCAGTTGACCTAGTTTTTGTAATTTGCCCGTTTTGCCATCTGCATAAACCATGAAGATGTTTTCCAGAATAATACATAATAACTCCTGCAAATTAGGGGTGAAACTAATAGTAAATGTCGATTGGAGACTATATGGTGCAACTGCATAAAGCTTGAAGCTTTTCCTAGATCAGGGGCAAATGGATTGATGTGAGTTGTGTTTGACATCATATGGTTCGTTGGTAAAGTCGTTGGTAACACCATTTACCAACCAGATATTGGTGTTTACCAACGAATATCGGCCGTTGGTACTGGCATGATTTCTAGTAGTGATACATCATAACGTTACTCATATTAAGACTAATCTAATTTGAAATATAAATAATACAAATATTGTGGTCTTAAAAAGTAAAAGTCCAAATGATATACAACCAATTTTTATTCAATTTTATATTACAATTACTTAACCTTCATTTTGATATGCATAAGCTCGTGTGTTTTGTAAAAAAGTATCTAGCACTAATAGAATCGCGCAGGACATTCAACTCAAGAGCTACGAGTGGATTACTCGAAGATCAAACAAATATAAAGTGATAGATTAGCAACAATGGTTGAGGGATCCGATAGACATTCGGTTACAGTAAGATCTGTCAATTATGTTTGGTCTCATATGGGCCTGCATGGTCAATGACAGTGTTTGGATTTAGTTACTTCTTTGCTTTGTAGCATGCTTTGTGTCTTAATAGTTTTGGTTAGTTACTGTGGGATATCTAGTGTTAGTTTTGGTTTGTATTGTCCTCCTTTTTTGGTCCCTTCTTAATCTAATTATCTAATTGGCTTCATTAATTAAGAGGATGCGGTGTTTTGTATTTTGTCTTTTGTTTGGTCTTTTAAAAAATGTTGCCTTGCTAAAAAAATAAGAGCACAAAATTTTAGAAAATATGGTGAAATTAAATCATATATATATATATATATATATATATATATATATATATATATATATATATATAGAGAGAGAGAGAGAGAGAGAGAGTTAGGATCAAATAAGAAGAAAAATTAAATTAAGAAGGATAAGAAGAAACCACAACTACACATTTCATATGCACCTATTAAAATAGATGCATCTCCTCTTGAAAATTTCTCCCTTATTTGAAATGTGTGGCTAGAATTTCTTCTTATTCTTTTTATTTTAGTTTTTTTTTTCTTACTGGATCCCTACCCTATATATAAAAGTGAATTTTTAATTGAGAAGTGACACATGTTACCTTACGATTGGAGTTTCCTATCTTATTTTTTGGTTAGGAGTTAGGCTTGGTTATTCATGCATTATAATATAAGTATAGATTATGCAAAAGTTGATATTTCCATAAGAATATTTCTAGATCCACTCACAATTTCCAAAAAAAAACCCACTCGCTGACGTGTCAGCGAGCTGATTGGTTGATTTCTTGTGGGCCACAAAAAACCAACTAATGAGCTCGCTGACACGTCAGCGAGTGGGTTTTTTTTTTTTTTTTTTTTTTTTTTTTTTTAAATTGTGAGCGGGTGTCTCTTTTCATAAATCCATAATCTAGTGACAAGACCCACTAGTGATGTTTTTGACCATGTTGATTTTCATCCCACCATATCATATGGGTTTTTTGATCCTCATCTCACCATGTTAATACTATGGTGTCTTTTATGATTTTTGATGAGGCCTTTTATTAGATTCATTTAGCATCGCTATAATGTGTTTTTACGTATCACTTCATCAACGGGAAACTTATATATATCACTTAATTTGTTATTGTGTCATATGTCACTTTATCTGAGCTATGGATCTTTTGCTCTTTTGTGTATATCTATGGGTTATGAGTTGTTATAATCCTAAATGAGTACTCGTGCATGATAACGAGCTTTTATAGCGGCATATAGTTATAATGATATTTCGGTTAAGTGTTTTGTGTAACCAAAATATCACTACAACTATCTGCTACTATAAAATCCCGTTGTTGTGCTATAAAATCCCGTTGCTGTGCACGGATGCTCATCTAGTATAATATATATACTCAAAAGAAAATGAAGGGAGACTCGAACAAAATATGGATCGGTTTCAAGATTCCTACTTTCGAGTCTAAAACCAATTTACAAAATGACCCTTACCATGAGTATGCTTTTAAGTGTATAAAACTTGTCTTCAAAAAAGAAAAGTGTATAAAACTTGAGTAATAAAATTGTAGTATTATATTAGAAAACTACTCAGTGTTTGGTACATCGTAATAAGAGTAAGAATGGAAAAGAACATTACGTATAATCACTCATTACATAAAAAATTATGTTTGTTTTTAATTACGGAATGCAATGACTCATTACATATAATCACTCATTACATAAAAAAACCATCATTTTCATTTTTCATTTCACAGAGGCTCCTTTTTTTTTTTTTTTTTTTTTTTTTTTTTATTTTTCATTACGTCCTTATTGTAATCAAAATTACATAAAAGCCCACCATTAACAAGTTTATTAAATACACTTCTTATTAACTATGACCATTTTTGTCTTTTTCTTATCGATTGCATTTCGTCCTATCATACCAATCAAACATTATTAATAAGGGTAATGAAGTATTCTAGAGTAGGGGTGAGCGCGGTTCCGGAACCGCGAGAACCGAGAACCGAAAAACGGATGGCCGAGGAACCGAGAACTGGACCGAGTAACATGTCTCGGTTCCGGTTCGGTTCTCGGTCCGGTTCGGTTCCTTGCGGGTCTAACCGATTGGAACTGCAATTTTTAAGAAAAATGCATTTATTTCAACGGGATGTTTGATCGTAATTAATTAGGTGAATTGTGATATATGTATTTCTTTCAACACATTTTATACCATGCCACATTCAACAAATACATAGTGAAGAAAGCTGCTAAGCAACTTCGAGCTTGTTTGTGATGGAGAGAAAATCTTGGTGTTCGTATGTTTTCTCTTTTTGCTACCAATTTGTGACTATACTAATCGAGTTACTAAAAAAGAGATAACATGTTTGTTTGTTAATCAATGAACATGTAATATTAAAATTGGTAGTATATATAACTTAGTGAACAAGCTCTGAAATGTTAGTAGAATCTGTTACAAACTTTTTGTAAGAAATGTAACTTAAGTTCAAATTGCTAAAGAGAATATGTTAATTTCTATGTTAAGAAATAAAGCTTTTTTGTTAATTGTTCGTGTGTAATTTGTTGTGTTGTGTCTATTTCTTGATTAGTCATTACTAGTGTTCGATAAGATTAGTATGTATTTACAAGTCTTTCTAGTTTTATGCAACTAAAATTATTATACTCGTTTATTGTTAGCATATTACTTGTGACAAATTGTTTAAACTGAAAAAAAAATTGTTATTTCATAAATGAATTGTTAAAGCTATTTTTACGAAAATTAAATCTTGCGTGGAAATTTGAACTTACAAAAAGTTGACAAATGTTGGTAAAAGAAATTTTAGATAAAATCACAACTATACTCTATAGCAATTTACTATGTCGAGCGGTTCTTCGGTTCCGGAACCGATACCCGCGGTTCCAAACCGAACCGAACCGAGAACCGCAATTTCCAAAAATGAAAAACCAAGAACCGGACCGCGGTTCTAAAATTCGGTTCGGTTCCGGTTCGGTTCTCGGTTCCGATCGGTTCTCGGTCCATTTGCTCACCCCTATTCTAGAGTAATAAACTTGTAATATGAGTGATGATGAAATAGAAATGATGATAGTGAGGCAACATTTATAATTAATTTGGCGAAAAACAGAAAATCTATAAATGTAACTATACAAGTGTTTTCACTTTAACCAACGCGAAGGAGAGCAAGATAAGTACCACAATGAAGGCAAACCTCTCTTTATTACATACTGAAAAGAATATACGGAATCAAGAAAACCAATCAGATTCAATAATGTTTCTTGGATGAAACTATTCTTCAAATTCAAGCACTCTAGTACGCATCGTTTCCATCGTAACTCTTAGTACTTCATTCTCACGCACCATGGTCACCCGCTCTTGTTCTTCCTGGTAGATATATATAGTGAGTCGCTGATGTCCCTCGTCACTGCACAACCAACACGGTTTATAAACAACACAAAAATTAGCAACCGGATCAAACAGATTGAAATATATCTCTAAACAAGGACTCAAAGATTATGCAGACCAATTAAGATCAGTAGTTAAATATATTTTCAAACCAACAACAAAAAGAAGAGCAACTGAAACAAGTATGTCCCAAACTAGAAGGCAAAAACCTCCTAAACAAATGAGAGTGTTGGTACTAATAACTATAATCACCAAAGAAAGCCAATTATGCGGTACTCTAAATCTCTAATGACATGTATTCTTGCATTCTCCTTGTCCATGCATGATTCAGAATCTAAATTTCTTATTCTAGTACAATTTACATGTAGAGTATGTAGGCGATAAAATAAGGGCAAAATAACAACCTGCTTGGGAGAGCCGCAACAGAGTTGTTTAAACCACTTGAGACGGACCGGTTTCCAGTACGAGCATCCGGTGCCAACATGCCAGCCAGAATATCCGCAGCATAAGACTTGAACTCATCCCAAAGATCTTTTCCTCTTTTTTGAATTTCGGCAAAGGTTGCACAACACAAATCAATAACTATCTACATCACGTAAAAACACATTAAAAATTTTCATCAACCGCCTTTTAGCAACATAAGAAAAACTGAAAAAGAAAGATAAAACAAACAAACCTCGATTCCAGCTTCAAACAAAAACTGCAGACAGGGAAGCATTTTGTCAAGTAGCATTGCACAACTGTTGGTCAAGAATCCCAACGCCCAAAGTGATCCCTGTAAATCAAATTGCCAATAAGAGCTTCTTCTTTAACACTATACTAGTTGACTGTATAATAAATATGTTGGATGTTTGGCTTAGCTTAGCAAAAAGCAGAACGTTTGTAAAACACTAATAAAAAGTACTTTGTTAGATTTCATGCCTAAGTGTATTCTACTTTGTTTATCAAGTAACCCTAATAAGCAATTCAAATGAGCTCAGTCATACATCCCCATACACTACTTTACATGCAACCAGATCACTCTGAAGTTACAAAGTGAAGTTAAATAGCAATAACGTATTCAAACATTACAAAGTGAAGTTAAATTACAAATTGATCAAAAGTGTCACAAATTATAAACCCTACTTGTTGATTATAAGTGTAGTTGGGATCATTTCCCTTCCTTCCCTTAGGATTTCACATCTTTAAAATGATTACGATAACAACAAAGCAATAATTCACTAATTATAATTTAAATAAATGAGCCTGCATGATTCATATAGTTAACAAGCCTAATGTTCAAAACGAGGCACTTAGGGCGACAATATGTGGAGATCTGGAGTAATGTGCTGAATAGTTTAGTATAAATTGCTTATAAAATATGAAACAATAACCATTTGAATCATTGAAGACATTTGTTCTACCTTATATAATAACGTGGCGTGCAGCTGCTGTGTTGAAAATGTACACCCTGGTTTGTCAAATTTCAAGAAACTGCACAGCCAACAAGGTTTAGAAACAATACAAAAATTAGCACCCTGATTAAATAGATTGGAACATATCTCTAAACAAGGACTTTATAAACCAATTAAGATCAGTAGTTGAACAAATTCAAACCAACAAAAAGGCGAGCAAATGAAACAACCAAGTCCAAACGAGAAGGCAAAAACCTCTCAAACAAATGAGAATGTGCAATTACTAACAATTTTAATCAGGAAAAAAAAGCCAATAATGTCAAAATAACGGCATAATAACAACCTGCAGATTGGAAGAACCAGAGACTTCTTAAAACCACCACTTGCTACTGAGGGCTTTCCAATACGAACATACGGTGCCAACATCCCAACCAAAGTAGCGTCAACTACTATACCTACCAAGAGATCCGCAGCATACAACTGAAACTCATCCCAAAAATCTCTTACTCCTTTTTGAACACCAGCAAATATAGCACAACACGAATCAACTACTATCTGCATCACATGAAAATACACTTAAAAACAACAACCAACTTTTAGCAACAGTAAAAGATGAAAGACTAAGATACAAACCTCGGTTCCAACTTCAAAATAGAACGACGGATCAGCAAGCATTCTGTCACGGAGCTCTGGAAACTTTCTTATCAGGAATTCCAAAGCCGAACCTGATTCCTGTTAATCAAATTGCCAATCCTTTAACACAATCCTAAATAACATAACAAATTGACTGCTTGGCTAAACGTGGAACTTTTAAGTTCAAAAAGCTAAAAGGTACTTTGTTACTACTACATTTTTTTATTTTTTTTTTGAAAGGTACTACTACATTTTATAACTAATCTAATTCTACTACTACTTTGTTAATCCAATAAATTGGTTACTGTTGTCGTTACCCTTTTCTTATGCTATGTAAGAAGTTGGAAAATAATGGTTATGTAAGAAACAGGACTCACTTACTCTTGACCAGGTGACATTAAATATACATAATCAGTACATGGTATTCATTATTGTTTGTTTACTCATAATTATCTGTTCACTTAATGAGAGGCTTCAAGTTGTGTTGTTTAAAATCGAGTCATAGATATATGCACACACTTGCACTGTTACGGAATGCAACTGTTTTGGACTTTTAGATAGGAGTGTAGGTAACATTTGCCCTGGATCAGTTGGTTTTATAGAAAGTATAATGAGCATTCGCTACATGACATACTAATATAAAATATTGGATTAAGATTCAAGAAAATAAGAATATTCATATATAAACATTGGATCAAAAGATTGACTAACCCTGCATTTTCTTTGAAATCTTAGAGCTTCCTTTTGCAGTTTTTAGAAGAAGAGAGGAATTTTGGTTGAACTTAACATGCGAATGGAAAGTTTGGTGGATTATTTTGCTTAATGAATTCATATTTATTCAAATATACATATTTGTAGGCACATTTATATGTGATGGAGCTAACTTGAAGAACCACTTCAGGTGATTATGGAGCTGAATGTTGCAGAAGCTCTGTAGGTGAAAGTAGATGCGAAGTTGAAGGTGAATGTAGCTGAGTCTAAAGCTAAATGTCACAGGAAAATGTCGTAGAATCTAAAGCTTAAGAGTATTATGAATTGTATGTGTGTTTGATACCCAATTAACATGTATATTGGTTCCTGCTTCATCTGGCGAATATGCCTTGATCGGAATACTTTTAGGCTGAACACGATGGTGACCATGCACGACCTTGATTTTGCCTGCCACATCAGCTTTCTCTCTCCAGCGACCTTCAGACGACCAAGTTGCCAAACGGTATATAAATATAGAAATAAATAAATATATATATATATATATATATATATATATATATATATAAACATATTTTTTTTCTACCCACAAAACATGCACAAGAAGTCGGTCGAGAAAATGACCAAGTTGTGCTTTTTGTCGCCCGACGACCGAGTGTGACCAAGGCTCCACAATGGGACGAGTGAGTGTGACCTTGGATCGACCGAACAAGTGGACCTCCCATTGTGTTGAGCCTTATAATCATACTTTTAATGACCACAATCTTTCTTACAAGCTTGTGTTATTTGAAAAGTTGGTTGATACACCGCTTAAGACTAATTTCAGTTAACTTACAAATCTTACATTCATCAACTTTTTCTTACAAAAGCCCGGGTATATACTAGTTTACAACAACCACATATTCAAACTTGCCTAGGGGCAAAAGGGTTTGTGAGCATCAAATTAAAACGTGTGAGAGGTGCAAACAACCGTCACGTCAACCTTCTGAAAAGGGGAGCTTTCACTGGTTTGAGTTGTGTGTGGCGGTGGGTTCATGGTTACCAATAATAATTAAAAAAAAAAAAAAAATCACATATTCAAACAATACATTTCGAAATGAGTTCAAAATGAGTACCATGCCCATTAGACAGCGCATAAGAATATATTCACCAATTCCCAAATCCTTGGCATCAACAACGCCTTTTTCTTCCGCCTCTTGCTCAAATTTCATCGGCACTCCAAACTTCTTCTCTTCATAATCATCCTCACCACCACCGCCGCCACCTCCGCCGCCGCCATTAGGTGGGGGGAAGTTATCCCCGCCGCGACTTTCTTTTTCGTCCTTAGAAGCAATCGGCCAGCTTTTTGAATCTGTGTTTTCGAATTTAGAATTAACTGAAACATTTTTGTTGTTGTTGAAATTGTTGATTTCAGGGCTGAAGATTTTGATTGAGTTTAGGATATGATGAACATTTCGAGGTGTTCTTAGTGTTGATGATGATGATGATAATAATAATAATGATAAATTATTGTGTTTGAGCTGTTGAGGTGTAGAAATAAATGAAGATTTTTGTACTACAGCCATTTTGAATCGATTCACGGGAACCCTAAATCCCCTCTCTTTTGAATCGATCAGATTGAGACGAGTTATTTATTAACCGAGTCACCAGCCGCCACTGAACTATCACACTATCTCAACCATAAACCCTCTATGCGAACCAGTTCTTTCTTTTTAGTCTTTTACCAATCATTTTCTTTTCATTAAAACCACACCCTCTCTCACAAACAATTAAAAAAAAAAAAAAAAACACACTACATCCTCTCTCACAAACAAAACAAATACTTTTTTCGTCTCAAAACTATTACCCACCAATAGCAAACACACGCATTAAAGAAAATGCTTTTATTACTCCTTATTATTTTCACTAAATGATAATGTTTATTAGGGGTCAACTTTAATAATTTCAACTTATATATCTATGCATATACAATTATTTTGAGACAAACTAAAAACGAAATGTGGACAATTATACTAGGACGGAAGGGGTGTTAAATCTCTCTAAAAATAATAAAATAAAATAAAAAATCTCTTTGTCGAATCTTTTATGGCAGCTCACTCTTTTTATTAAAGATGATTTAGAGTTAAATAACAACCAAACCGAAAAACACCACCACGACCATTTGGTTAGAACTAAAATTCCGACCAAACTCTTAAAAAGAAATCGGTCATCATCAGACCTTTCAAGCGCTAACACGCGCCGATGTTCTCTATAGCCGGAATCTTTAAATAACTAATCCGACGTCTGCTTGGTTGTATAGATGTTCTGAGACTTCAACCTGCATTTTCTTAAATCTACATTTTCGACCCATTTCCAAAACATTTAATCTAACATAAGCTAAACATTCATTATATTTAGAGTCAATTACATAAATGGTCTTTGTGGTTTGACGAAAATTGCATCTACCATCCCTGAGAGTTTAATGTTGCATTCTCGGTCCTTATCTATGCAAAGAATAACATCAATAGTCTTGTAACTGGGCAGTCGTCTATTGTGCCGTTAAGAGACGTGCCTCACACGCGAGGTTATACACGTCTTTTCTCTATAATGCAGAGCAATAAAAGCTTCGGGTGCATTTTGTTGGAGAAAAAAATTATCCTGTTTTCTATATCTAGTTTTGTAAAAATTGGAAGGGAAATTTATCTTAACAAAATACTTAAAAATATGAAAAAACGCGTTTCGTTGATGATTATATTTTTTATTTTGAAGAAGATGATGGAGGGTTTTGGGTTACAAAGGAAAACAAGAAAAAAAAAACCAAAATTTGTTTTATGATTTTCCTTATTAAGTTAGGAAATAGGAGATTTTTGTTTTGCGGATATTTTTTTTTTAGAAACAAAGCGTTTGAACGCGATTTCTGTTTTTCTTGTTTTGTGAAAAACATGGGTGCAAACTAAACGCGACCTTATCTTTTCACATACCATATACAGGGTATATTTATCTTCCATTTTAAAAGCCCTAGTTTTATCAAGATTCATCTTATTCCTAGCAGTGTTATTGATAAGTGCAAAACCAGGATTTCTCGAAGTAATGCTAGAACTTAACAGGATCTATAGAAAGAGAGAATCAAGATCGAATTAAAGTTCAAATGGTAGTTACAAGTTTGTTATTTGACAATCACCAACTGTTAACAAAATGAGAGTAAGGTTTCAAGAGAGAATTGTATTTCGTTTGCTAACTTTTACAAGTGAGAATTAACAACTATTTAGAAAAGGGTTTTGGCGCCAAAAGTGGTTATGGTCTGTGTGGTAATGAACACATGCACCTCACTTGTTTAGCTCAAAGTTACGCACGTGCACCTTACGTGTCACACTAAACTCATATCCAAACATGACTTATCAATATACCCTTTTTAAAAATGTTCTTGTCCTCATGAAGAACTACAATCAAAGGCTGGATACTTATTGGTGATTTCTTCCAATTTCTCCCAAGTAGCATCCTCAATTGACCCCTTTGTCCATTGGATCAAAGCATAAACCACCATTTTATTTGATTGTATAATAAATTGCACGACCAGGCCTTACGATGGTGATCGAATGGTATATGGGGTGTTGCGGTTGCATCAAGCTTGTTGTTAACTTGAAATAAGAAATACAAAGAAACTACGTTAAGTGATTGCGCAGGGGTTGGACCTTGTGAACCATCTCCGGCGTGTGAATAAGTATTTGATATGATATGTTTGGTAAACTTGTGGTAAAGTAAGATAGTAGAGATTGCATACCATTGTTCTAGCCCGTCCAAAACTATTTATAGGGATCAAAATGGCCTTGGAGAGCTCTTGCACGTTTTTAGGAGATCATGGGGGTGTCCCATGATTTGTGGTAACCGCTAAGGCTTATTGTCCCACTCTCCCTATCTTGGCGGGAAAGCCAAGGAGAAAGATAGGACGTGGGTAAGACTTGGTCCTTGATGAATTCCGTCTTACTATCATCGGAGGTCGTACCCCGAAGGGCTTAGACCTTCGATTGGCGAATTCCCAACTGGTAACTATATCATAGATGAATAGTTTGACGCCAATGAAGATTTTAGGAGGCTGCCGTAAGCCTTCTAGATGTAGGTTGCGACCAGGTTCGAAGGGGTGTCCTTTGACCTGATTGGAGGGTACATCATCAAGCCCCCCAGTCGAAAGTGATGTTCACGTACGAGGGTACATTGCTTTCCACTCAAAAATTACAACTAGATACTAAACTAAATCATGTTACAAAATAGTATCAAACAAAAATAGTTGTGTTCAACTAATAACGCATTAAATGCGTGTAATCATGGCCATAGCCATTTGCATCAGAGCCACAACGGCATGATTATCTATAACCCCAAACGTCATTTCAAAATTCAAATACCTATTTGAAGTCCGGATATGCATTATCTATAAAGACACGTGGATGGCTGAGATAAAAGGAATAGGCAGTATAAATGATTTATAACCCCAAACCCTAAATCACTTTTACTCTCCACCCCCAAAATTTACACATAGCTGTGCTTTATTTACCACTTCGATCAAAAGGTAACGTCCTCCTTCGATCTTTATTCAATATTTTAGCTACACACGCCCACAATGAGCATGGATGCCAAACGTATTATAAAGCAACAAAAAATGTACTTTGTCTAGGAAAGCATTAGCTGATTTCCAAAATGATTACCCCATACCCAAACAATTTAAGGTTATGCTTCTGAGCAAAACCCAAAACATTTATGATGCCCCGAAAGGGTATGTTGGGCTTTACACACATGCTTTTACCCGGTCAAACCTAAAAATACCCCTCCATCCGTTGTTTTTAGAATTGTTGCAATATTATGAGGTACACATATCTAGGTTTAACTCCTTTTGTCCTAGCCAAGCTCACCACCTATATATTAATATGTAAGGCTTATGAATACCCATCCAACCGTTGTTTTTAGAATTGTTGCTACGAGCCCACATTGACCATGCTTAGAGGCTTTCTAAACCTTTGCCCTAGTGGAGACTGGTTAACCTTAGCAAAAAAGGGTGAGCATGATGTTCCAGTCTTGGTCACAAAACCTTTCACAAACATTACAAACTGGAAACGGAAATTCTTTTATGTGCAAGATACTATTATACCTCTACAATACCGTGCTCTTTTGAATGAAACTTTTCGATTTGATCACAAGAAATTCAATGATCAACTGCCATATGTTGTTCGAAGGAATCCACTCTATCAGCGTCTTGCACGTTACATAGTGGATGTTCAAACTTTTCCTTGTTGGTTACGGCGTAATCTTCGAAATGTAGAAATAATTCTAAGTCTTTAACCATTTACGGTGTAACATCATCACATAGTTACGCCGTAATCTTCATGGAGTTTGTTGATATAAATAATGCGTAAAAACGTTATTAATATTTTTCGATATCCCTATGATTTGACGATCACAAAATATAAAATCATTAAACGTAAAATCATTATGTAAATAAGTATTTAGTGACAAAATATCATTATATCCAACTAATTCACTTAAGGTATAAATAAACAAGTGCCTAATACATTTTATGATCAAAGGAAGGTTTATTTACTAATTACAAATTATATAAAATGGTATAAACTTTTTATATATTTAAGAAAAACACTTTTGGTAATTAAATGAAAATGTTTATTTCATAATAAATATATGAATTCAAATTTTTAACAAAATTCAGTTAAATTTTCACCAAATAAACTTTCCACAGAAAAGACAAAGGAAAAAGGGAACAAACCAAGTCAATCGCATTGAAAGCAAAAAAGGACTCTAGTGACGAAGAATGCTCAATCTCCGAAAGTGAAGATGAAGAGTATGCCATGGCCGTAAGAGACTTCAAGAAATTCTTCAAAAGACGAGGAAGATACGTTAGACAACCGTTTGATGAAAGAAAAACATTCCAAAGAAACAAGTACGACAAGATTAGCAAGAATGAAAGAAAGTGCTTCAAATGTGGAGATCCAAATCATTTTATTGGAGAATGTCCGGAATTATCAAGAAGTCAAAATCACAAGGCCTTTGTAGGAGGAGCATGGAGTGATAGTGACAACGATGAAAAAGACACAACAAAAGAAGAAAAGTGTCTCATGGCAAGATCTTCCGATGAGGTACGTTCCGAAACCGAATACTATAGTGATGATAATTTTTCGTTAGATGAAAAAGATTTAGATAGCGAATATAGTAGATTATGCAAACTAGGACAAAAACTCATAGCAAAAAATAAACTACTAAAACACACTAATAATAAATTAATGGATGAAATTCTTGAATTAAAAATAAAACTACAAAAGCTAGAAAAAGGAAAAGAAAGTATTATAGAATGTAAAGAATGTCTAGTTGTTAAAAATGAGAATAAACAACTTAAGGAAGAAATTATTAAATTTGAGAAATTTGAAAATAGTAGTCAATCACTTAGTAAAATAATTGGCTCTCAAAGAATTGCCAAAGATAAAACCGGATTAGGTTACGACTCAACCGAAGCATCAACTAGTAAATCTAAAAATGTAAAGTTTGAAAGTGAAACTAGTGAACTAAAACCTTTAGAGTTAAAACCAAAGTATATACTTTTGAAAGATAGATTAGTACCTATTGCAAGTGATGAAGAAATTAAAAGCTTTCATAAATCATCTTTAAAAACTGAAGTAGAACCCCTTAAGCCAAAAATAAGATCTAAAACTCCACCACCTAGAAAACCAAATAGTCCTCATCCTAGGTCTAAAACTCCTCAACCTAGAGTAAACCAAAATAGACGAAACTTTCACAATAATCATCAAATGTGGAACTTCAATCCTTGGGGAATGATTTCACCATACATGAACCCAAGTCAAATGCATAACGTCTTTGGACCAAACAACTTTGGTCAAATGAGACAATGAGGACCAACAAGATGAATTCGTCATACCTTGGCAAGCTTGGTTTTCTATCCGCTTTCACATGGTCATGAAATCTCTTGAAGACTTTGAAGATTTGCTTGTTGAAGACAAAAAGGTACACGTCTCTTTTAAATTTCCATGTCAAAATTGCATGCTTAGTTTAGTATCTAGTTTATTGTTGCTATAGCTTATTTCGTAATTACTCTTAGCTAATTTTCTTGTTTATATATACACATATATTTTTTTTCTTATAGCACATATATATATATATATATATATATATATATATATATATATATATATATATATATATATATATATATATGGGATGCGTTCTATGCAGTACCAATCTAAACCAATAAGAATTTAGTACTATTAAATATTTTTATTTAATTCAAAGGGTATAATTGTCAAACACATTTTCACTTTTTTTTGAATTTTTTTAATTAAAAATCGTTTTTCAATTCCCTTAAATTAAGGATTTTTTTTTTATTATTATTTTTTTAATTTAGTGGACATGTTTTCAGATAAATGAGATGCATAGATGTTTTTTTTATTGAACATTGTTAATTTACATATGTTTCTTGTGTACAATTGTTTAGAAATCAAACTTGTTTTGGTTAAAATGATAATTGCACATATGTTTCTAGTGTACATTCTTTAATCTTCAAATTTTATAACAAAAAACATAAACATACATATCTAACTTCTAAATTTATAACAAACCAAAAACATAAATAATATACACAAAATTTGATATCAAATACAAAATATATCTTGTTAAATATAGATGTGCACGTCATTCAAAAACACGTGTGCACTCTTCCAAGAACATATGTGCACGCTTCGCTTTTTCATCAAATTCATTAAAACATATGAGTTCCCTTCCAACACACATGTGCACTCTCTATATTGGTCATCATATCCAATTTTATCAAAGATGTTCAATACCTGAAACTACAAAACAAATGTTATTTTATTTTATATGAAACAACTAGCAAACACATATTCATAATTACTACATATATGCATACATCTTTTCTTTATTTTATTTCAACTTCAAAACACATATGCACATCATTTCATTGATTTTGTACCAACATAAAACACATGTGCACTCTTTCACAAAACATATATGCACATCATTTTCATTCATTTTATACCGACCACAAACACATGTGCACCATTTTCTATTATTTATGTGTTGTTCTAGTACACTTAACATTGATTTACGTTTACAATCTTTCTATACAATAAGGATTGATTTGAGCTACATTTCTACCTGTCAGTAGTGTTACAATGAGAAGAGTGAGAAATATTCCTGGCCACACATTTCAAATAAGAAAAAAAAAATAAGTGGAGATGCATCTACTTTTGTAGGTGCATCTAAAATGTGTGGTTGTAGTTTCTTCTCATCCTTCTTATTTTAGTTTTATTTCTCATTTGATCCTCACTCTATATATATATATATATATATATATATATATATATATATATATATATATATATATATATATATATATATATATATATATATATTATGTTTCTCTAATAGACCAAAACTAAAATAAAATGTTCCAATAGTGCTTGCTGCAAACACAAAATCAAAATAAACCACTGTTAGAAAATTTTTGAAATTTGGTCGTCTGGGAATTTACCAGATGGGCGGCCCCCATAATTCACACGGGCGGCCCCTTTAATTTTAAGGGTGCCGGCCATGAATTAAGGGGACCGGCCATCTGGAACAGTTTTTTACACTGTTTTCTTTTGCAACTTGTGACTTCTTTTGCTAGTCCCAGTTACCATTTCCCTTAAAAACTAAACTGATTTTGGAATCTAACAATACAATTTAAAATTAATACCATTTCTAAACATGATTTCATGCTATATAACCCTTTACACCTTCATCCACACTCCATTATCATCATCAACCTCAACCAATTTATCATGTCATCACCAAAAACCACCACCTCCAACAAAGCCAAGAAACAAAAACTTGTTATCATTCCACCTAAACAACTCTTTATTGATCTCACTAATGAAGACAATACCACTCCATCACCACCACCTCAATGTTCATCTCCTAGTGCTCCAAATGCACCATCCAAACACACCATCAACACATGGAACCTCCACCTCTTCCATACCATCATCATCATTCATCAATGACTACATCAACACTCATCTATCACCTCCGCCAAGAATTCCACCACCGCCACCTCTTGAAAATGCAACCTTAGACATCACCCTTTCATTATCACCGATCACACCTCTTGATGCACAATTTTCACCATCACCAATCAATCCACCAAATTACAATCCCATCCCATGGAGCTTACTTGAAGCCGATGGTGATACTTGCCTTTGTTGCATCCATAACCGAACCATCATCTTTGGATTAAGAGATGAAATCCACTACATGTTTTCATACCTTGAAAGCTTGTTCCCTCAACCTCAACCAACAACATCCACACCTCCGCCACCAACATCAACCACACCTCCACCTCCATCAAACACACCTCCATCAACCCCATCATCTCCACCTACAACTTTGCTCCTCCCAAACTAAGCATGGCTCATGGTTGGAAAATAAAATTGTTTTAACCATTTTGATGAACAAGCTCTAGGAAAAACATTTCTATTAGAGTTTTGGTTGATTGTAAGCCCTTAAGGCTTTAGTTTATTAGTTGTATTATTCACGCATCTTGGATGCATGTTGCTTGTATTTTCATCCATTTAATGAAGTGTTTCCTTCCATGTTTATATTGCTTGTTTTATTCATATATATAATTGTTGCATGCATATATATTATATGTTCTAAATATTTTTGCAAGCATTCCATATCTCGACTTGTCTTGTAACCTTAAAACGAGGGGGAGTACACATCAAGGGGGAGCTCATCCAACTTCGGGACAACCTTTTTGATGTTCACAAAAAGGGGGAGAAGTGATATAAAACTCACTAAATACTTGCATATATAATAATTTTTGATTTAATGAGTTTAGATTTTGTAATTATCAAAAAGGGGGAGATTGTTGATATAAATAATGCGTAAAAACGTTATTAATATTTTTCGATATCCCTATGTTTTGACGATCACAAAATATAAAATCATTAAACGTAAAATCATTACGTAAATAAGTATTTAGTGACAAAATATCATTATATCCAACTAATTCACTTAAGGTATGAATAAACAAGTGCCTAATACATTTTATAATCAAAGGAAGGTTTATTTACTAATTACAAATTATATAAAATGGTATAAACATTTTATATATTTAAGAAAAACACTTTTGGTAATTAAAGGAAAATGTTTATTTCATAATAAATATATGAATGCAAAATTTTAACCAAATTCAGTTAAATTTTCACCAAATAAACTTTCCCCAGAAAAGACAAAGAATCTGGCCATTTCACATGGGTGGCCCCCTTAATTATAAGGGGCGGCCCCCTTAATTTTAAGGGGGCCGGCATACGCTCTGTGTCAGATTTCTTTGCCTATAAATACTGGTTCAAATCTGAATTTTTTTCTCACCTTTTGCACTAAAACTTTCAGTTCTAATTCACTCAAATCATCTTCCTAAATCCTTTGATCATAAACACATTAGTTCTTGTTTTCAAGTGATTCTATCCATCCTCATTCAAAGTGCAAGAGAAGAATACTCCTTTCATCTCAAACCAAGAAGTGTTGAAGATTAGTAGTGTAGCTTGTATTTATTGTATAGTTGTGTAGTGATTGTAATTGATAGATCTAGGTGGGTTAGTAGTTGTGAATTGAAGTAGTGAAGAAATAGTTGTGGTGTGAAGAAGAAGTTGTGAAGGTGTGAGAAGTAGTGTAGTAGTAGTGTTGTGTACAAGTTGTGAAAAAGGTGTGTAGTGATGTGAGATTGGTTCTAGCTACTATTAGGACTCGACATTTAGCTTAGTGTCGTTAATTGGTGTAAGCGAAAGTTGTGTAAGGTTTCTCCGCCAAAAAGGGAGTTTGTTGACATAGTGAAGAAAACTCTCGAGTAGGTGACTCGAGGAATGGAGTAGGGCGAAGAGGTGCTTCGTAGCCGAACCACTATAAATATCGTGTGTTGTGGTTTGATCTCTTTATCTCTATCTTTTCATTACTTTCATATTTACGTTATCATTATTTAGTTAGTTAGATTAAATTGTTTGAGTTGTGCAAGTGTTGAAATTCACAAAAATAAGAATCGAAATTTTTATCAAACAAAGTTTTTTAAAATATAAAATTGACGTAAAACTATTCAACCTCCCCTTCTAGTTTTCCACAGAGTTGTATCATGGTTTGCATTAAGCCTTGATTTGTCCGAATGTTGTTCCATACCTTGTTAATAGTCCTGAAACAAAATATGAAGAAATAAGGGCATAACAATAGTACATTTAGTAATATTGGTCAACATAGTGAACAGTAAGCTCACAAAAATAAGCGGTGTGATAAATAAGTGCCAAAAAGTGATCGGACAAAAATGCCCTCATGTGACCTACACGTATGAAATCTAACCGACTGATATGTGTTTGGGATTGTGGACTAAAAAGGCAATAATTCCCGTTTTTGGATGACTTATGAAATCTGGCATAAGTTTAAGGACCAATGGTGAAATTTACTCTATTAAAAAAACTAGATGAGTACCCGTGCATAGCAACGAGATTTTATAGTGACAGATAGTTTATTGATAAAAAAAGTTTATAGGTTATAAACAAAAAATAATAAAAGTTTGAAGATTTGGGGATTAAACATAATGTTTTAAAACCCGGTTCGACCCGGGTGGTTCAAGCGGTTGAATCATTCCGGTTGAAAAATGGGTCAAGTTAAACCGGTTCAACTTGCTAGGTTGGTCGAAAACGGGTCAAATTAAATTGAGTCAACCCGCCGGGTTTGAAGCGTCCCAGGTCAACCCGGTCTGTGATTTGTATTAATAGTTTCCTTTTTGAAATATATGTTTTCAACATTTACTTTTTTAGTTTCAACTTTTCACTTTTCAGTTTTTCCTTTAGGTACCCTGTGACTATTAACCGGAGACATAGATCTCGATGAGCCCTAATTCACCAGTTTGTATCCTTTTCAACGGGTCCTCTCTGGTTCGTTTTCGGATGGTTTTTATTGGTTAGCCGAACCAGTGGCGACACCAGTTCAGGTGAATTTGCAAGTATTTGGGTGCATGGGCTCTTTGCTTGGAAAAGGCTAATATGAATTTGCATTTTTTCACTTGAAGTCTAAGCTGCTGCAAATGACAATTTGGAACTGTAAATTTCGTTGCTTTTATATTTATAAATTACAAGCATGATTGATAATGCTAGGTTCTTTTTTGAACTATTTTTATTAGATAACCTGTACATCAAATCAATATCCTAATTAACAAATATTCATCCAAAAACATCAGTAGCTACCTCTACCTACCAATCAGCAATGTAAATAACCAGCAACCATCCCTGCAACAACATTTTTGCAAATTTTTAGGAATTCGCTTTTGTAGTTGCTTAGGAAGTTGTAAATGGTGGTAGTCGATAAAAGGTTAATCACTTATGTAAAATATATGTTGTATGACAAGTGCAGTTAGCAATTGGTTATTACATATTCACTCTTACGATGCATTTAATCACATATTCGCACTTAAATTATGCTCCCACCACACCGCAGAAACTTTTCTACTTCATTAAGAACAAGTAGCAAACTACATTTATAAGGCAATGTGTGATGATACAGAGGTGGAGGTAAACCTCTATACGTAACAGCATTGAAGCTGAAACCATTTATGAAAAGAATGTATAAGGAATCAAGAAAACCCATCCTAGATCGATAATGTGTCTTGGATGGATTTTCTTGCTACCCGTATAACAGTAAACCAAAAGACTACTTACACAACATAGTATTGCTATTTAATAAAATATTAAGGGTTCTTTATATCCTCCATTCATACCATTTAAGTTAATGCAAACACCATTTCAGTCTTCATGTTATAAGAGAGATGCTTTGACGATGTTTGGAGTGATGGGAGTCTCGTGCTTTATCAGTCGATGTTTTTGGAGTAGCCAATCCTTTACTTTCCACGTCACGCTTAATGTCTTTATAGACACCAAGGGTCTTAGCAAAAAATCGAGGAGAACTAAGAGAACTATTTGATTGGCTAATCCTTTTCATCTCTTGTTTCAAGCTATTAAACTCTTCCTCAAGTTCATGCACTCTTGTCCACATCCTTTCCATCCCAACTCTTAGTACTTTATTCTCACGCACCAGATTCACCCATCCGTCTCTCTTGCTTGTGCCTCCACGTTGAAAAGTGTCCATTGGATCTGTATGATTATATTCAGTATTCAACACATTACATAGAGCTGTTTTCATATGCAGCTGCTCAAAGAACAACACTTGTAGGACAAATCTCATTGGGAGGCGTTTGTTTTGAGAAGCATGAGCACAAGCGTCACTAGACAGTTTTTGGCAGTCGATGATGCTGCAAAGACCTTCTTTATCTTTCTCAGGTAACCATGAATGAGCCTGCATGATTAATACAGTTATAAAAACCTATTAAAAACCCTTTTTTGATATATAATGGAGTTGGAGAGTACAAAATTAGACCTCAAAATAAATATCCAAAGCTCTGTATAGTCCATCATTCACAGATCTTGAAGATTCTGGAAGAACCTTTGCAAGTGAATGTATCTTTTCAGGTTTTAAGTTAGCATCTGATGCAATCTCTGCCAGATAGCTATCTACAAGCTTACAAACATTCCTTATCGGTATGGATGATGGTGATTTTTGTTCAGAAGCTAAAAAGTAGTTAACCATCCTTTCAACACAGTCGGTATTATATAGTGTATCAGAGTCAGAATAGGTAGGAATAACTAGACTGTCATGTTGATAATCAGTCCCTTCCCCACCCCGAACTCACACCCGCAAACACCAATCAAAACGGCAAGATGGGTTTCAATGGTTTTGTATATTCAAAGAAGGAAACCGAATACACTTTTACAATAGAGATACCTTACTATATTTATACTAAAATACTAACTACTTAACAAAGGAACATGCACCACTTAATCCTACTAAACAGGAAACATATAACCAACCCATGTATTCCTAACAACATGGCAACTACTTGCTTATTTCCTCTAGAATTGGTCAAACCAAGTACTAAGTCACTGACCCATCAAGATTAAACCCAACATTCACCCCCTTAATCTTGATGCCATTCACGGTCTTGGCTCCTACGATCATATCGTGAACATGGTCTCTTTCTCGGTCACGGTCTATTGAAGCTTCGGTCTAGACAACCAGCCGGTCACCGTTATCTCTTTCTGTAATCACCACTGCGTGCTTGATCTTTCACTCTAACTTTCACTGCTCGTCTGCCCCGTAAATAGATCAACCCACTTCTGAGATCCATACCTACTGAACCATGACACATGACCCGCTCCATGGATACAACCTGTTTTGATCTCGTTCTTGCTTCTTGCTTACTAACTTGCTATGATTTCTTGCTTGCTAACTTGCTGCTGCTTTCTTTCTTTTGATCATCACGTGATCAACCTTGCTTCTTGCTTTGTTTCTTGCTTGCTACTTGCTACAAACCAGAAACATTCTACTTGCTATGGTTGTCTTGTCTGCTACTTGCTACAGACTATGCGACAACCTTCTTGCTTGCTTTCTTTCTTGTCTGCTACTTGCTACAGACTACTTGCTGCTGCTTTCTTTCTTTCTTCCTTTCTTTTCTCATTCTTCTTGCTGTGATTTCATGCTACTTTCTTGCTTTCAAGAAAACAGTCCTTGCTACCTTCCTGCTGCATTCTTCTCGTTCACCCGCCTTTTAATCGAACTCAGCTCTTGATACCATGTTGATAATCAGTCCCTTCCCCACCCCGAACTCACACCCGCAAACACCAATCAAAACGGCAAGATGGGTTTCAATGATTTTGTATATTCAAAGAAGGAAACTGAATACACTTTTACAATAGAGATACCTTACTATATTTATACTAAAATACTAACTACTTAACAAAGGAACGTGCACCACTTAATCCTACTAAACTGGAAACATATAACCAACCCATGTATTCCTAACAACATGGCAACTACTTGCTTATTTCCTCTAGAATTGGTCAAACCAAGTACTAAGTCACTGACCCATCAAGATTAAACCCAACATTCACCCCCTTAATCTTGATGCCATTCACGGTCTTGGCTCCTACGATCATATCGTGAACATGGTCTCTTTCTCGGTCACGGTCTATTGAAGCTTCGGTCTAGACAACCAGCCGGTCACCATTATCTCTTTCTGTAATCACCACTGCGTGCTTGATCTTTCACTCTAACTTTCACTGCTCGTCTGCCCCGTAAATAGATCAACCCACTTCTGAGATCCATACCTACTGAACCATGACACATGACCCGCTCCATGGATACAACCTGTTTTGATCTCGTTCTTGCTTCTTGCTTACTAACTTGCTATGATTTCTTGCTTGCTAACTTGCTACTGCTTTCTTTCTTTTGATCATCACATGATCAACCTTGCTTCTTGCTTTGTTTCTTGCTTGCTACTTGCTACAAACCAGAAACATTCTACTTGCTATGGTTGTCTTGCCTGCTACTTGCTACAGACTATGCGACAACCTTCTTGCTTGCTTTCTTTCTTGTCTGCTACTTGCTACAGACTACTTGCTGCTGCTTTCTTTCTTTCTTCCTTTCTTTTCTCATTCTTCTTGCTGTGATTTCATGCTACTTTCTTGCTTTCAAGAAAACAGTCCTTGCTACCTTCCTGCTGCATTCTTCTCGTTCACCCGCCCTTTAATCGAACTCAGCTCTTGATACCATGTTGATAATCAGTCCCTTCCCCACCCCGAACTCACACCCGCAAACACCAATCAAAACGGCAAGATGGGTTTCAATGATTTTGTATATTCAAAGAAGGAAACTGAATACACTTTTACAATAGAGATACCTTACTATATTTATACTAAAATACTAACTACTTAACAAAGGAACGTGCACCACTTAATCCTACTAAACAGGAAACATATAACCAACCCATGTATTCCTAACAACATGGCAACTACTTGCTTATTTCCTCTAGAATTGGTCAAACCAAGTACTAAGTCACTGACCCATCAAGATTAAACCCAACATTCACCCCCTTAATCTTGATGCCATTCACGGTCTTGGCTCCTACGATCATATCGTGAACATGGTCTCTTTCTCGGTCACGGTCTATTGAAGCTTCGGTCTAGACAACCAGCCGGTCACCATTATCTCTTTCTGTAATCACCACTGCGTGCTTGATCTTTCACTCTAACTTTCACTGCTCGTCTGCCCCGTAAATAGATCAACCCACTTCTGAGATCCATACCTACTGAACCATGACACATGACCCGCTCCATGGATACAACCTGTTTTGATCTCGTTCTTGCTTCTTGCTTACTAACTTGCTATGATTTCTTGCTTGCTAACTTGCTACTGCTTTCTTTCTTTTGATCATCACATGATCAACCTTGCTTCTTGCTTTGTTTCTTGCTTGCTACTTGCTACAAACCAGAAACATTCTACTTGCTATGGTTGTCTTGCCTGCTACTTGCTACAGACTATGCGACAACCTTCTTGCTTGCTTTCTTTCTTGTCTGCTACTTGCTACAGACTACTTGCTGCTGCTTTCTTTCTTTCTTCCTTTCTTTTCTCATTCTTCTTGCTGTGATTTCATGCTACTTTCTTGCTTTCAAGAAAACAGTCCTTGCTACCTTCCTGCTGCATTCTTCTCGTTCACCCGCCCTTTAATCGAACTCAGCTCTTGATACCATGTTGATAATCAGTCCCTTCCCCACCCCGAACTCACACCCGCAAACACCAATCAAAACGGCAAGATGGGTTTCAATGATTTTGTATATTCAAAGAAGGAAACTGAATACACTTTTACAATAGAGATACCTTACTATATTTATACTAAAATACTAACTACTTAACAAAGGAACGTGCACCACTTAATCCTACTAAACAGGAAACATATAACCAACCCATGTATTCCTAACAACATGGCAACTACTTGCTTATTTCCTCTAGAATTGGTCAAACCAAGTACTAAGTCACTGACCCATCAAGATTAAACCCAACATAGTGTAGCATATTCCAGCTGCATTCCTATGCTTCTTTCAAGTATATCTCGACATTTATCACTAACACGCAATAATAAACCCACGCGCAAAAGTCCTAACAAGAAACGACATATAGACTTGCCCTTTGTTTGAGGGAATAGTTCTACAAGGCTTTCAAGTATAACTCTTTGATCAACTATGTCGCTTTTTGTGGTTGAGCTTGCAGTTGACCTAGTTTTTGTAATTTGCCCGTTTTGCCATCTGCCTAAACCATGAAGATGTTTTCCAGAATAATACATAATAACTCCTGCAAATTAGGGGTGAAACTAATAGTAAATGTTGATTGGAGACTATATGGTGCAACTGCATAAAGCTTGAAGCTTTTCCTAGATCAAGGGCAAATGGATTGATGTGAGTTGTGTTTGACATCATATGGTTCGTTGGTAAAGTCGTTGGTAACACCATTTACCAACCAGATATTGGTGTTTACCAACGAATATCGGCCGTTGGTACTGGCATGATTTCTAGTAGTGATACATCATAACGTTACTCATATTAAGACTAATCTAATTTGAAATATAAATAATACAAATATTGTGGTCTTAAAAAGTAAAAGTCCAAATGATATACAACCAATTTTTATTCAATTTTATATTACAATTACTTAACCTTCATTTTGATATGCATAAGCTCGTGTGTTTTGTAAAAAAGTATCTAGCACTAATAGAATCGCGCAGGACATTCAACTCAAGAGCTACGAGTGGATTACTCGAAGATCAAACAAATATAAAGTGATAGATTAGCAACAATGGTTGAGGGATCCGATAGACATTCGGTTACAGTAAGATCTGTCAATTATGTTTGGTCTCATATGGGCCTGCATGGTCAATGACAGTGTTTGGATTTAGTTACTTCTTTGCTTTGTAGCATGCTTTGTGTCTTAATAGTTTTGGTTAGTTACTGTGGGATATCTAGTGTTAGTTTTGGTTTGTATTGTCCTCCTTTTTTGGTCCCTTCTTAATCTAATTATCTAATTGGCTTCATTAATTAAGAGGATGCGGTGTTTTGTATTTTGTCTTTTGTTTGGTCTTTTAAAAAATGTTGCCTTGCTAAAAAAATAAGAGCACAAAATTTTAGAAAATATGGTGAAATTAAATCATATATATATATATATATATATATATATATATATATATATATATATATATATATATATATATATATAGAGAGAGAGAGAGAGAGAGAGAGTTAGGATCAAATAAGAAGAAAAATTAAATTAAGAAGGATAAGAATAAACCACAACTACACATTTCATATGCACCTATTAAAATAAATGCATCTCCTCTTGAAAATTTCTCCCTTATTTGAAATGTGTGGCTAGATTTTCTTCTTATTCTTTTTATTTTAGTTTTTTTTTTCTTACTGGATCCCTACCCTATATATATATATATATATATATATATATATATATATATATATATATATATATATATATATATATATATATATACATATATATGTTACCTTATGATTGAAAATAAAAAAATGTTTCAATTTGAAAATAAAAGTGAATTTTTAATTGAGAAGTGACACATGTTACCTTATGATTGGAGTTTCCTATCTTATTTTTTGGTTAGGAGTTAGGCTTGGTTATTTATGCATTATAATATAAGTATAGATTATGCAAAAGTTGATATTTCCATAAGAATATTTCTAGATCCACTCACAATTTCCAAAAAAAAAACCCACTCGCTGACGTGTCAGCGAGCTGATTGGTTGATTTTTTGTGGGCCACAAAAAACCAACTAATGAGCTCGCTGACACGTCAGCGAGTGGGGTTTTTTTTTTCTTAAATTGTGAGTGGGTGTCTCTTTTCATAAATCCATAATCTAGTGACAAGACCCACTAGTGATGTTTTTGACCATGTTGATTTTCATCCCACCATATCATATGGGTTTTTTGATCCTCATCTCACCATGTCAATACTATGGTGTCTTTTATGATTTTTGATGAGGCCTTTTATTAGATTCATTTAGCATCGCTATAATGTGTTTTTACGTATCACTTCATCAACGGGAAACTTATATATATCACTTAATTTGTTATTGTGTCATATGTCACTTTATCTGAGCTGTGGATCTTTTGCTCTTTTGTGTATATCTATGGGTTATGAGTTGTTATAATCCTAAATGAGTACTCGTGCAGGATAACGAGCTTTTATAGTGGCATATAGTTATAATGATATTTCGGTTAAGTGTTTTGTGTAACCAAAATATCAATACAACTATCTGCTACTATAAAATCCCGTTGTTGTGTTATAAAATCCCGTTGCTGTGCACGGATGCTCATCTAGTATAATATATATACTCAAAAGAAAATGAAGGGAGACTCGAACAAAATATGGATCGGTTTCAAGATTCCTACTTTCGAGTCTAAAACCAATTTACAAAATGACCCTTACCATGAGTATGCTTTTAAGTGTATAAAACTTGTCTTCAAAAAAGAAAAGTGTATAAAACTTGAGTAATAAAATTGTAGTATTATATTAGAAAACTACTCAGTGTTTGGTACATCGTAATAAGAGTAAGAATGGAAAAGAACATTACGTATAATCACTCATTACATAAAAAATTATGTTTGTTTTTAATTACGGAATGCAATGACTCATTACATATAATCACTCATTACATAAAAAAACCATCATTTTCATTTTTCATTTCACAGAGGCTCCTTTTTTTTTTTTTTTTCATTACGTCCTTATTGTAATCAAAATTACATAAAAGCCCACCATTAACAAGTTTATTAAATACACTTCTTATTAACTATGACCATTTTTGTCTTTTTCTTATCGATTGCATTTCGTCCTATCATACCAATCAAACATTATTAATAAGGGTAATGAAGTATTCTAGAGTAGGGGTGAGCGCGGTTCCGGAACCGCGAGAACCGAGAACCGAAAAACGGATGGCCGAGGAACCGAGAACTGGACCGAGTAACATGTCTCGGTTCCGGTTCGGTTCTCGGTCCGGTTCGGTTCCTTGCGGGTCTAACCGATTGGAACCGCAATTTTTAAGAAAAATGCATTTATTTCAACGGGATGTTTGATCGTAATTAATTAGGTGAATTGTGATATATGTATTTCTTTCAACACATTTTATACCATGCCACATTCAACAAATACATAGTGAAGAAAGCTGCTAAGCAACTTCGAGCTTGTTTGTGATGGAGAGAAAATCTTGGTGTTCGTATGTTTTCTCTTTTTGCTACCAATTTGTGACTATACTAATCGAGTTACTAAAAAAGAGATAACATGTTTGTTTGTTAATCAATGAACATGTAATATTAAAATTGGTAGTATATATAACTTAGTGAACAAGCTCTGAAATGTTAGTAGAATCTGTTACAAACTTTTTGTAAGAAATGTAACTTAAGTTCAAATTGCTAAAGAGAATATGTTAATTTCTATGTTAAGAAATAAAGCTTTTTTGTTAATTGTTCGTGTGTAATTTGTTGTGTTGTGTCTATTTCTTGATTAGTCATTACTAGTGTTCGATAAGATTAGTATGTATTTACAAGTCTTTCTAGTTTTATGCAACTAAAATTATTATACTCGTTTATTGTTAGCATATTACTTGTGACAAATTGTTTAAACTGAAAAAAAAATTGTTATTTCATAAATGAATTGTTAAAGCTATTTTTACGAAAATTAAATCTTGCGTGGAAATTTGAACTTACAAAAAGTTGACAAATGTTGGTAAAAGAAATTTTAGATAAAATCACAACTATACTCTATAGCAATTTACTATGTCGAGCGGTTCTTTGGTTCCGGAACCGATACCCGCGGTTCCAAACCGAACCGAACCGAGAACCGCAATTTCCAAAAATGAAAAACCAAGAACCGGACCGCGGTTCTAAAATTCGGTTCGGTTCCGGTTCGGTTCTCGGTTCCGATCGGTTCTCGGTCCATTTGCTCACCCCTATTCTAGAGTAATAAACTTGTAATATGAGTGATGATGAAATAGAAATGATGATAGTGAGGCAACATTTATAATTAATTTGGCGAAAAACAGAAAATCTATAAATGTAACTATACAAGTGTTTTCACTTTAACCAACGCGAAGGAGAGCAAGATAAGTACCACAATGAAGGCAAACCTCTCTTTATTACATACTGAAAAGAATATATGGAATCAAAAAAACCAATCAGATTCAATAATGTTTCTTGGATGAAACTATTCTTCAAATTCAAGCACTCTAGTACGCATCGTTTCCATCGTAACTCTTAGTACTTCATTCTCACGCACCATGGTCACCCGCTCTTGTTCTTCCTGGTAGATATATATAGTGAGTCGCTGATGTCCCTCGTCACTTCACAACCAACACGGTTTATAAACAACACAAAAATTAGCAACCGGATCAAACAGATTGAAATATATCTCTAAACAAGGACTCAAAGATTATGCAGACCAATTAAGATCAGTAGTTAAATATATTTTCAAACCAACAACAAAGCAACTGAAACAACTATGTCCCAAACTAGAAGGCAAAAACCTCCTAAACAAATGAGAGTGTTGGTACTAATAACTATAATCACCAAAGAAAGCCAATTATGCGGTACTCTAAATCTCTAATGACATGTATTCTTGCATTCTCCTTGTCCATGCATGATTCAGAATCTAAATTTCTTATTCTAGTACAATTTACATGTAGAGTATGTAGGCGATAAAATAAGGGCAAAATAACAACCTGCTTGGGAGAGCCGCAACAGAGTTGTTTAAACCACTTGAGACGGACCGGTTTCCAGTACGAGCATCCGGTGCCAACATGCCAGCCAGAATATCCGCAGCATAAGACTTGAACTCATCCCAAAGATCTTTTCCTCTTTTTTGAATTTCGGCAAAGGTTGCACAACACAAATCAATAACTATCTACATCACGTAAAAACACATTAAAAATTTTCATCAACCGCCTTTTAGCAACATAAGAAAAACTGAAAAAGAAAGATAAAACAAACAAACCTCGATTCCAGCTTCAAACAAAAACTGCAGACAGGGAAGCATTTTGTCAAGTAGCATTGCACAACTGTTGGTCAAGAATCCCAACGCCCAAAGTGATCCCTGTAAATCAAATTGCCAATAAGAGCTTCTTCTTTAACACTATACTAGTTGACTGTATAATAAATATGTTGGATGTTTGGCTTAGCTTAGCAAAAAGCAGAACGTTTGTAAAACACTAATAAAAAGTACTTTGTTAGATTTCATGCCTAAGTGTATTCTACTTTGTTTATCAAGTAACCCTAATAAGCAATTCAAATGAGCTCAGTCATACATCCCCATACACTACTTTACATGCAACCAGATCACTCTGAAGTTACAAAGTGAAGTTAAATAGCAATAACGTATTCAAACATTACAAAGTGAAGTTAAATTACAAATTGATCAAAAGTGTCACAAATTATAAACCCTACTTGTTGATTATAAGTGTAGTTGGGATCATTTCCCTTCCTTCCCTTAGGATTTCACATCTTTAAAATGATTACGATAACAACAAAGCAATAATTCACTAATTATAATTTAAATAAATGAGCCTGCATGATTCATATAGTTAACAAGCCTAATGTTCAAAACGAGGCACTTAGGGCGACAATATGTGGAGATCTGGAGTAATGTGCTGAATAGTTTAGTATAAATTGCTTATAAAATATGAAACAATAACCATTTGAATCATTGAAGACATTTGTTCTACCTTATATAATAACGTGGCGTGCAGCTGCTGTGTTGAAAATGTACACCCTGGTTTGTCAAATTTCAAGAAACTGCACAGCCAACAAGATTTAGAAACAATACAAAAATTAGCACCCTGATTAAATAGATTGGAACATATCTCTAAACAAGGACTTTATAAACCAATTAAGATCAGTAGTTGAACAAATTCAAACCAACAAAAAGGCGAGCAAATGAAACAACCAAGTCCAAACGAGAAGGCAAAAACCTCTCAAACAAATGAGAATGTGCAATTACTAACAATTTTAATCAGGAAAAAAAAGCCAATAATGTCAAAATAACGGCATAATAACAACCTGCAGATTGGAAGAACCAGAGACTTCTTAAAACCACCACTTGCTACTGAGGGCTTTCCAATACGAACATACGGTGCCAACATCCCAACCAAAGTAGCGTCAACTACTATACCTACCAAGAGATCCGCAGCATACAACTGAAACTCATCCCAAAAATCTCTTACTCCTTTTTGAACACCAGCAAATATAGCACAACACGAATCAACTACTATCTGCATCACATGAAAATACACTTAAAAACAACAACCAACTTTTAGCAACAGTAAAAGATGAAAGACTAAGATACAAACCTCGGTTCCAACTTCAAAATAGAACGACGGATCAGCAAGCATTCTGTCACGGAGCTCTGGAAACTTTCTTATCAGGAATTCCAAAGCCGAACCTGATTCCTGTTAATCAAATTGCCAATCCTTTAACACAATCCTAAATAACATAACAAGTTGACTGCTTGGCTAAACGTGGAACTTTTAAGTTCAAAAAGCTAAAAGGTACTTTGTTACTACTACATTTTTTTATTTTTTTTTGAAAGGTACTACTACATTTTATAACTAATCTAATTCTACTACTACTTTGTTAATCCAATAAATTGGTTACTGTTGTCGTTACCCTTTTCTTATGCTATGTAAGAAGTTGGAAAATAATGGTTATGTAAGAAACAGGACTCACTTACTCTTGACCAGGTGACATTAAATATACATAATCAGTACATGGTATTCATTATTGTTTGTTTACTCATAATTATCTGTTCACTTAATGAGAGGCTTCAAGTTGTGTTGTTTAAAATCGAGTCATAGATATATGCACACACTTGCACTGTTACGGAATGCAACTGTTTTGGACTTTTAGATAGGAGTGTAGGTAACATTTGCCCTGGATCAGTTGGTTTTATAGAAAGTATAATGAGCATTCGCTACATGACATACTAATATAAAATATTGGATTAAGATTCAAGAAAATAAGAATATTCATATATAAACATTGGATCAAAAGAGTGACTAACCCTGCATTTTCTTTGAAATCTTAGAGCTTCCTTTTGCAGTTTTTAGAAGAAGAGAGGAATTTTGGTTGAACTTAACATGCGAATGGAAAGTTTGGTGGATTATTTTGCTTAATGAATTCATATTTATTCAAATATACATATTTGTAGGCACATTTATATGTGATGGAGCTAACTTGAAGAACCACTTCAGGTGATTATGGAGCTGAATGTTGCAGAAGCTCTGTAGGTGAAAGTAGATGCGAAGTTGAAGGTGAATGTAGCTGAGTCTAAAGCTAAATGTCACAGGAAAATGTCGTAGAATCTAAAGCTTAAGAGTATTATGAATTGTATGTGTGTTTGATACCCAATTAACATGTATATTGGTTCCTGCTTCATCTGGCGAATATGCCTTGATCGGAATACTTTTAGGCTGAACACGATGGTGACCATGCACGACCTTGATTTTGCCTGCCACATCAGCTTTCTCTCTCCAGCGACCTTCAGACGACCAAGTTGCCAAACGGTACATAAATATAGAAATAAATATATATATATATATATATATATATATATATATATATATATATATATATATATATATATATATATATAAACATATTTTTTTTCTACCCACAAAACATGCACAAGAAGTCGGTCGAGAAAATGACCAAGTTGTGCTTTTTGTCGCCCGACGACCGAGTGTGACCAAGGCTCCACAATGGGACGAGTGAGTGTGACCTTGGATCGACCGAACAAGTGGACCTCCCATTGTGTTGAGCCTTATAATCATACTTTTAATGACCACAATCTTTCTTACAAGCTTGTGTTATTTGAAAAGTTGGTTGATACACCGCTTAAGACTAATTTCAGTTAACTTACAAATCTTACATTCATCAACTTTTTCTTACAAAAGCCCGGGTATATACTAGTTTACAACAACCACATATTCAAACTTGCCTAGGGGCAAAAGGGTTTGTGAGCATCAAATTAAAACGTGTGAGAGGTGCAAACAACCGTCACGTCAACCTTCTGAAAAGGGGAGCTTTCACTGGTTTGAGTTGTGTGTGGCGGTGGGTTCATGGTTACCAATAATAATTAAAAAAAAAAAAAAAATCACATATTCAAACAATACATTGAGAAATGAGTTCGAAATGAGTTCAAAATGAGTACCATGCCCATTAGACAGCGCATAAGAATATATTCACCAATTCCCAAATCCTTGGCATCAACAACGCCTTTTTCTTCCGCCTCTTGCTCAAATTTCATCGGCACTCCAAACTTCTTCTCTTCATAATCATCCTCACCACCACCGCCGCCACCTCCGCCGCCGCCATTAGGTGGGGGGAAGTTATCCCCGCCGCGACTTTCTTTTTCGTCCTTAGAAGCAATCGGCCAGCTTTTTGAATCTGTGTTTTCGAATTTAGAATTAACTGAAACATTTTTGTTGTTGTTGAAATTGTTGATTTCAGGGCTGAAGATTTTGATTGAGTTTAGGATATGATGAACATTTCGAGGTGTTCTTAGTGTTGATGATGATGATGATAATAATAATAATGATAAATTATTGTGTTTGAGCTGTTGAGGTGTAGAAATAAATGAAGATTTTTGTACTACAGCCATTTTGAATCGATTCACGGGAACCCTAAATCCCCTCTCTTTTGAATCGATCAGATTGAGACGAGTTATTTATTAACCGAGTCACCAGCCGCCACTGAACTATCACACTATCTCAACCATAAACCCTCTATGCGAACCAGTTCTTTCTTTTTAGTCTTTTACCAATCATTTTCTTTTCATTAAAACCACACCCTCTCTCACAAACAATTAAAAAAAAAAAAAAAACACACTACATCCTCTCTCACAAACAAAACAAATACTTTTTCCGTCTCAAAACTATTACCCACCAATAGCAAACACACGCATTAAAGAAAATGCTTTTATTACTCCTTATTATTTTCACTAAATGATAATGTTTATTAGGGGTCAACTTTAATAATTTCAACTTATATATCTATGCATATACAATTATTTTGAGACAAACTAAAAACGAAATGTGGACAATTATACTAGGACGGAAGGGGTGTTAAATCTCTCTAAAAATAATAAAATAAAATAAAAAATCTCTTTGTCGAATCTTTTATGGCAGCTCACTCTTTTTATTAAAGATGATTTAGAGTTAAATAACAACCAAACCGAAAAACACCACCACGACCATTTGGTTAGAACTAAAATTCCGACCAAACTCTTAAAAAGAAATCGGTCATCATCAGACCTTTCAAGCGCTAACACGCGCCGATGTTCTCTATAGCCGGAATCTTTAAATAACTAATCCGACGTCTGCTTGGTTGTATAGATGTTCTGAGACTTCAACCTGCATTTTCTTAAATCTACATTTTCGACCCATTTCCAAAACATTTAATCTAACATAAGCTAAACATTCATTATATTTAGAGTCAATTACATAAATGGTCTTTGTGGTTTGACGAAAATTGCATCTACCATCCCTGAGAGTTTAATGTTGCATTCTCGGTCCTTATCTTTGCAAAGAATAACATCAATAGTCTTGTAACTGGGCAGTCGTCTATTGTGCCGTTAAGAGACGTGCCTCACACGCGAGGTTATACACGTCTTTTCTCTATAATGCAGAGCAATAAAAGCTTCGGGTGCGTTTTGTTGGAGAAAAAAATTATCTTGTTTTCTATATCTAGTTTTGTAAAAATTGGAAGGGAAATTTATCTCAACAAAATACTTAAAAATATGAAAAACGCGTTTCGTTGATGATTATATTTTTTATTTTGAAGAAGATGATGGAGGGTTTTGGGTTACAAAGGAAAACAAGAAAAAAAAAACCAAAATTTGTTTTATGATTTTCCTTATTAAGTTAGGAAATAGGAGATTTTTGTTTTGCGGATATTTTTTTTTTTTAGAAACAAAGCGTTTGAACGCGATTTCTGTTTTTCTTGTTTTGTGAAAAACATGGGTGCAAACTAAACGCGACCTTATCTTTTCACATACCATATACAGGGTATATTTATCTTCAATTTTAAAAGCCCTAGTTTTATCAAGATTCATCTTATTCCTAGCAGTGTTATTGATAAGTGCAAAACCAGGATTTCTCGAAGTAATGCTAGAACTTAACAGGATCTATAGAAAGAGAGAATCAAGATCGAATTAAAGTTCAAATGGTAGTTACAAGTTTGTTATTTGACAATCACCAACTGTTAACAAAATGAGAGTAAGGTTTCAAGAGAGAATTGTATTTCGTTTGCTAACTTTTACAAGTGAGAATTAACAACTATTTAGAAAAGGGTTTTGGCGCCAAAAGTGGTTATGGTCTGTGTGGTAATGAACACATGCACCTCACTTGTTTAGCTCAAAGTTACGCACGTGCACCTTACGTGTCACACTAAACTCATATCCAAACATGACTTATCAATATACCCTTTTTAAAAATGTTCTTGTCCTCATGAAGAACTACAATCAAAGGCTGGATACTTATTGGTGATTTCTTCCAATTTCTCCCAAGTAGCATCCTCAATTGACCCATTTGTCCATTGGATCAAAGCATAAACCACCATTTTATTTGATTGTATAATAAATTGCACGACCAGGCCTTACGATGGTGATCGAATGGTGTATGGGGTGTTGCGGTTGCATCAAGCTTGTTGTTAACTTGAAATAAGAAATACAAAGAAACTACGTTAAGTGATTGCGCAGGGGTTGGACCTTGTGAACCATCTCCGGCGTGTGAATAAGTATTTGATATGATATGTTTGGTAAACTTGTGGTAAAGTAAGATAGTAGAGATTGCATACCATTGTTCTAGCCCGTCCAAAACTATTTATAGGGATCAAAATGGCCTTGGAGAGCTGTTGCACGTTTTTAGGAGATCATGGGGGTGTCCCATGATTTGTGGTGACCGCTAAGGCTTATTGTCCCACTCTCCCTATCTTGGCGGGAAAGCCAAGGATAAAGATAGGACGTGGGTAAGACTTGGTCCTTGATGAATTCCGTCTTATTATCATCGGAGGTCGTACCCCGAAGGGCTTAGACCTTCGATTGGCAAATTCCCAACTGGTAACTATATAATAGATGAATAGTTTGACGCCAATGAAGATTTTAGGAGGCTGCCATAAGCCTTCTAGATGTAGGTTGCGACCAGGTTCGAAGGGGTGTCCTTTGACCTGATTGGAGGGTACATCATCAAGCCCCCCAGTCGAAAGTGATGTTCACGTACGAGGGTACATTGCTTTCCACTCAAAAATTACAACTAGATACTAAACTAAATCATGTTACAAAATAGTATCAAACAAAAATAGTTGTGTTCAACTAATAACGCATTAAATGCGTGTAATCATGGCCATAGCCATTTGCATCAGAGCCACAACGGCATGATTATCTATAACCCCAAACGTCATTTCAAAATTCAAATACCTATTTGAAGTCCGGATATGCATTATCTATAAAGACACGTGGATGGCTGAGATAAAAGGAATAGGCAGTATAAATGATTTATAACCCCAAACCCTAAATCACTTTTACTCTCCACCCCCAAAATTTACACATAGCTGTGCTTTATTTACCACTTCGATCAAAAGGTAACGTCCTCCTTCGATCTTTATTCAATATTTTAGCTACACACGCCCACAATGAGCATGGATGCCAAACGTATTATAAAGCAACAAAAAATGTACTTTGTCTAGGAAAGCATTAGCTGATTTCCAAAATGATTACCCCATACCCAAACAATTTAAGGTTATGCTTCTGAGCAAAACCCAAAACATTTATGATGCCCCGAAAGGGTATGTTGGGCTTTACACACATGCTTTTACCCGGTCAAACCTAAAAATACCCCTCCATCCGTTGTTTTTAGAATTGTTGCAATATTATGAGGTACACATATCTAGGTTTAACTCCTTTTGTCCTAGCCAAGCTCACCACCTATATATTAATATGTAAGGCTTATGAATACCCATCCAACCGTTGTTTTTAGAATTGTTGCTACGAGCCCACATTGACCATGCTTAGAGGCTTTCTAAACCTTTGCCCTAGTGGAGACTGGTTAACCTTAGCAAAAAAGGGTGAGCATGATGTTCCAGTCTTGGTCACAAAACCTTTCACAAACATTACAAACTGGAAACGGAAATTCTTTTATGTGCAAGATACTATTATACCTCTACAATACCCTGCTCTTTTGAATGAAACTTTTCGATTTGATCACAAGAAATTCAATGATCAACTGCCATATGTTGTTCGAAGGAATCCACTCTATCAGCGTCTTGCACGTTACATAGTGGATGTTCAAACTTTTCCTTGTTGGTTACGGCGTAATCTTCGAAATGTAGAAATAATTCTAAGTCTTTAACCATTTACGGTGTAACATCATCACATAGTTACGCCGTAATCTTCATGGAGTTTGTTGATATAAATAATGCGTAAAAACGTTATTAATATTTTTCGATATCCCTATGTTTTGACGATCACAAAATATAAAATCATTAAACGTAAAATCATTATGTAAATAAGTATTTAGTGACAAAATATTATTATATCCAACTAATTCACTTAAGGTATAAATAAACAAGTGCCTAATACATTTTATGATCAAAGGAAGGTTTATTTACTAATTACAAATTATATAAAATGGTATAAACTTTTTATATATTTAAGAAAAACACTTTTGGTAATTAAATGAAAATGTTTATTTCAAAATAAATATATGAATTCAAATTTTTAACAAAATTCAGTTAAATTTTCACCAAATAAACTTTCCACAGAAAAGACAAAGAATCTGGCCGTTTCACATGGGCAGCCCCTGTGTCAGATTTCTTTGCCTATAAATACTAGTTCAAATCGGATTTTTTTCCTCACCTTTTGCACTAAAACTTTCTGTTCTAATTCACTCAAATCATCTTCCTAAATCCTTTGATCATCAACACATTAGTTCTTGTTTTCAAGTGATTCTATCCATCCTCATTCAAAGTGCAAGAGAAGAATACTCCTTTCATCTCAAACCAAGAAGTGTTGAAGATTAGTAGTGTAGCTTGCATTTATTGTATAGTTGTGTAGTGATTGTAATTGATAGATCTAGGTGGGTTAGTAGTTATGAATTGAAGTAGTGAAGAAATAGTTGTGGTGTGAAGAAGGAGTTGTGAAGGTGTGAGAAGTAGTGTAGTAGTAGTGTTGTGTACAAGTTGTGAAGAAGGCATGTAGTGGTGTGAGATTGGTTCTAGCTACTATTAGGACTCGACATTTAGCTTAGTGTCGTTAATTGGTGTAAGCGAAAGTTGTGTAAGGTTTCTCCGCCAAAAAGGGAGTTTGTTGACATAGTGAAGAAAACTCTCGAGTAGGTGACTCGAAGAGTGGAGTAGGGCAAAGAGGTTCTTCGTAGCCGAACCACTATAAATATCGTGTGTTGTGGTTTGATCTCTTTATCTCTATCTTTTCATTACTTTCATATTTACGTTATCATTATTTAGTTAGTTAGATTAAATTGTTTGAGTTGTGCAAGTGTTGAAATTCACATAAATAAGAATCGAAGTTTTTATCAAACAAAGTTTTTTAAAATATAAATTGACGTAAAACTATTCAACCCCCTTTCTAGTTTTCCACAATTGGCATCAGAGCCAGGTTAAACAAGATTTTTAAAATAAACTGTATTTTAAAACTTGAAACGATCTATGGAATCTGAAAAATATTTAGAAGGTCAATCTATGCATAGACCACCACTATTTGAAAGTGATGGTTTTCTTTATTGGAAAAATCAATTCGAAACTTATGTGAAATCAAAAGATCTAGATCTTTGGCATGTTATTACTAATGGTGATTTTCCTCCTATACAAAATAATCCCGAAACCAAAAGGGATGAAATTGTACCTTTTGAAAAACAAAACGATGATTTGAAAAAGAAACTTGTTAAAAATAATGAGGCTAAAATGGTTATTTATAATGCGTTACCATGCAAAGAATATGAAAGAATTTTGATGTGTAAAACCGCAAAAGGTATTTGGAACTCTTTACCAATCACTCACCAAGGTAATAGTCAAGTCAAAGATAATAAAATAGATCTTCTTGTACAACAATATGAACAATTTACGATTCCGGAAGAGGAATCAATTGATAATGCTTTTGCTAGATTTAACACTATCATCACAAGTTTAAAAGTACTTGATGAGAATTTTTCTAGTAAGAATTTTGTAAGGAAATTTCTTAGGGCTCTCCATCCGAAGTGGCGTGCTAAAGTGACGGCTATTGAGGAGTCAAAGAATCTATCAACTCTACAACTTGATGAGCTAATTGGAAACTTGAAAGTGCATGTGGTGATAATAAAGAAAGATTCCGAAATGGTCAAAGGAAAAAGGGAACAAACCAAGTCAATCGCATTGAAAGCAAAAAAGGACTCTAGTGACGAAGAATGCTCAACCTCCGAAAGTGAAGATGAAGAGTATGCCATGGCCGTAAGAGACTTCAAGAAATTCTTCAAAAGACGAGGAAGATACGTTAGACAACCGTTTGATGAAAGAAAAACATTCCAAAGAAACAAGTACGACAAGACTAGCAAGAATGAAAGAAAGTGCTTCAGATGTGGAGATCCAAATCATTTTATTGGAGAATGTCCGGAATTATCAAGAAGTCAAAATCACAAGGCCTTTGTAGGAGGAGCATGGAGTGATAGTGACAACGATGAAAAAGACACAACAAAAGAAGAAAAGTGTCTCATGGCAAGATCTTCCGATGAGGTACGTTCCGAAACCGAATACTATAGTGATGATAATTTTTCGTTAGATGAAAAAGATTTAGATAGCGAATATAGTAGATTATGCAAACTAGGACAAAAACTCATAGCAAAAAATAAACTACTAAAACACACTAATAATAAATTAATGGATGAAATTCTTGAATTAAAAATAAAACTACAAAAGCTAGAAAAAGGAAAAGAAAGTATTATAGAATGTAAAGAATGTCTAGTTGTTAAAAATGAGAATAAACAACTTAAGGAAGAAATTATTAAATTTGAGAAATTTGAAAATAGTAGTCAATCACTTAGTAAAATAATTGGCTCTCAAAGAATTGCCAAAGATAAAACCGGATTAGGTTACGACTCAACCGAAGCATCAACTAGTAAATCTAAAAATGTAAAGTTTGAAAGTGAAACTAGTGAACTAAAACCTTTAGAGTTAAAACCAAAGTATATACTTTTGAAAGATAGATTAGTACCTATTGCAAGTGATGAAGAAATTAAAAGCTTTCATAAATCATCTTTAAAAGCTGATGTAGAACCCCTTAAGCCAAAAATAAGATCTAAAACTCCACCACCTAGAAAACCAAATAGTCCTCATCCTAGGTCTAAAACTCCTCAACCTAGAGTAAACCAAAATAGACGAAACTTTCACAATAATCATCAAATGTGGAACTTCAATCCTTGGGGAATGATTTCACCATACATGAACCCAAGTCAAATGCATAACGTCTTTGGACCAAACAACTTTGGTCAAATGAGACAATGAGGACCAACAAGATGAATTCGTCATACCTTGGCAAGCTTGGTTTTCTATCCGCTTTCACATGGTCATGAAATCTCTTGAAGACTTTGAAGATTTGCTTGTTGAAGACAAAAAGGTACACGTCTCTTTTAAATTTCCATGTCAAAATTGCATGCTTAGTTTAGTATCTAGTTTATTGTTGCTATAGCTTATTTCGTAATTACTCTTAGCTAATTTTCTTGTTTATATATACACATATATTTTTTTTCTTATAGCACATACATATATATATATATATATATATATATATATATATATATATATATATATATATATATATATATATATATATATATATATATATATATGGGATGCGTTCTATGCAGTACCAATCTAAACCAATAAGAATTTAGTACTATTAAATATTTTTATTTAATTCAAAGGGTATAATTGTCAAACACATTTTCACTTTTTTTTGAATTTTTTTAATTAAAAATCGTTTTTCAATTCCCTTAAATTAAGGATTTTTTTTTTTATTATTATTTTTTTAATTTAGTGGACATGTTTTCAGATAAATGAGATGCATAGATGTTTTTTTTATTGAACATTGTTAATTTACATGTGTTTCTTGTGTACAATTGTTTAGAAATCAAACTTGTTTTGGTTAAAATGATAATTGCACATATGTTTCTAGTGTACATTCTTTAATCTTCAAATTTTATAACAAAAAACATAAACATACATATCTAACTTCTAAATTTATAACAAACCAAAAACATAAATAATATACACAAAATTTGATATCAAATACAAAATATATCTTGTTAAATATAGATGTGCACGTCATTCAAAAACACGTGTGCACTCTTCCAAGAACATATGTGCACGCTTCGCTTTTTCATCAAATTCATTAAAACATATGAGTTCCCTTCCAACACACATGTGCACTCTCTATATTGGTCATCGTATCCATTTTTATCAAAGATGTTCAATACCTGAAACTACAAAACAAATGTTATTTTATTTTATATGAAACAACTAGCAAACACATATTCATAATTACTACATATATGCATACATCTTTTCTTTATTTTATTTCAACTTCAAAACACATATGCACATCATTTCATTGATTTTGTACCAACATAAAACACATGTGCACTCTTTCACAAAACATATATGCACATCATTTTCATTCATTTTATACCGACCACAAACACATGTGCACCATTTTCTATTATTTATGTGTTGTTCTAGTACACTTAACATTGATTTACGTTTACAATCTTTTTATACAATAAGGATTGATTTGAGCTACATTTCTACCTGTCAGTAGTGTTACATTTTGTATCATTTACATTATCAATCATTAGTTTATATTACATACACACATTGCAACATCGCTCACATTCATTCATTTTATATCCCACACAACTTTATACATTCTATATTTTTCAAGCACTAATAAGTTACCTTACATATACAGAATAATTTTACATTTTTTTTGCCAGACACATTTTCATTGGTGCTATAAAAGATTTGACCAGAAAAACAAATTGATCTTATCTCCGAAAACATAAAAAAACATAGTCGCCATTACAGACACTAAAACACTTGCAAAAAATCACACAAACAAAAACATGGGCATCATCATAATCGACGGCTCAACAATCCATTCCTTAGTTTTTAATGTCAAAATCACCACAACTTGTTTCGTTTGATAAATAAAATTAAATGTTTGTACAGATAGAAAAGGAGGCTTTAAACACATGAACATTTAAATCTAAACTCAAATCAATAATAGGCTTAAGAGGCTGTTAAAATAATATATGGTTATACCCGGATCGCTTTAGTTGTCATCAGATCTAGTGGAAAGTTTTCATTGTTCGTCGGTGGTAGAAGGTCTTCGTGGATCTCCAGTCAGTTTTTTTCTTTACTTTTTTTAAGGTTATTAGTGGTGGCTGAGAAAGATGGAGTAGGATTTAGTGTTCTATTTTCGTGACTGGTAGTGGTGGTGATAAGGGGGTGCGGCTAGGGTTTGAAGTGAGGAAGAAAGAAATAATAATGCAAATAATTTAGATCCGGATAAGAAGAGAGAGAGATGTATATAGTAAGGATCAAATAAAAAGAATAATAAAAATAGGAAGGATAGGAAGTAACCACAACCACACATTCTAGATGCACCTACAAAAAATGGATGCATCTTAATTCAAATTTTCCCTCCCACATTAAAATGTGTGGCTAGAATTACTTCTTACCTTTCTTATTTTAATTATTCTTCTTATTGGATCCCTTCCCTATATATATATATATATATATATATATATATATATATATATATATATATATATATATATATATATATATAGGGAAGAGATCTAGTGAGAAGAAAAAATCAAATGAGAAGAGTGAGAAATATTCCTGGCCACACATTTCAAATAAGAAAAAAAAATAAGTGGAGATGCATCTACTACTTTTGTAGGTGCATCTAAAATGTGTGGTTGTAGTTTCTTCTCATCCTTCTTATTTTAGTTTTATTTCTCATTTGATCCTCACTCTATATATATATATATATATATATATATATATATATATATATATATATATATATATATATATATATATATATATATATATTATGTTTCTCTAATAGACCAAAACTAAAATAAAATGTTCCAATAGTGCTTGCTGCAAACACAAAATCAAAATAAACCACTGTTAGAAAATTTTTGAAATTTGGTCGTCTGGGAATTTACCAGATGGGCGGCCCCCATAATTCACACGGGCGGCCCCTTTAATTTTAAGGGTGCCGGCCATGAATTAAGGGGACCGGCCATCTGGAACAGTTTTTTACACTGTTTTCTTTTGCAACTTGTGACTTCTTTTGCTAGTCCCAGTTACCATTTCCCTTAAAAACTAAACTGATTTTGGAATCTAACAATACAATTTAAAATTAATACCATTTATAAACATGATTTCATGCTATATAACCCTTTACACCTTCATCCACACTCCATTATCATCATCAACCTCAACCAATTTATCATGTCATCACCAAAAACCACCACCTCCAACAAAGCCAGGAAACAAAAACTTGTTATCATTCCACCTAAACAACTCTTTATTGATCTCACTAATGAAGACAATACCACTCCATCACCACCACCTCAATGTTCATCTCCTAGTGCTCCAAATGCACCATCCAAACACACCATCAACACATGGAACCTCCACCTCTTCCATACCATCATCATCATTCATCAATGACTACATCAACACTCATCTATCACCTCCGCCAAGAATTCCACCACCACCACCTCTTGAAAATGCAACCTTAGACATCACCCTTTCATTATCACCGATCACACCTCTTGATGCACAATTTTCACCATCACCAATCAATCCACCAAATTACAATCCCATCCCATGGAGCTTACTTGAAGCCGATGGTGATACTTGCCTTTGTTGCATCCATAACCGAACCATCATCTTTGGATTAAGAGATGAAATCCACTACATGTTTTCATACCTTGAAAGCTTGTTCCCTCAACCTCAACCAACAACATCCACACCTCCGCCACCAACATCAACCACACCTCCACCTCCATCAAACACACCTCCATCAACCCCATCATCTCCACCTACAACTTTGCTCCTCCCAAACTAAGCATTGCTCATGGTTGGAAAATAAAATTGTTTTAACCATTTTGATGAACAAGCTCTAGGAAAAACATTTCTATTAGAGTTTTGGTTGATTGTAAGCCCTTAAGGCTTTAGTTTATTAGTTGTATTATTCACGCATCTTGGATGCATGTTGCTTGTATTTTCATCCATTTAATGAAGTGTTTCCTTCCATGTTTATATTGCTTGTTTTATTCATATATATAATTGTTGCATGCATATATATTATATGTTCTAAATATTTTTGCAAGCATTCCATATCTCGACTTGTCTTGTAACCTTAAAACGAGGGGGAGCACACATCAAGGGGGAGCTCATCCAACTTCGGGACAACCTTTTTGATGTTCACAAAAAGGGGGAGAAGTGATATAAAACTCACTAAATACTTGCATATATAATAATTTTTGATTTAATGAGTTTAGATTTTGTAATTATCAAAAAGGGGGAGATTGTTGATATAAATAATGCGTAAAAACGTTATTAATATTTTTCGATATCCCTATGTTTTGACGATCACAAAATATAAAATCATTAAACGTAAAATCATTACGTAAATAAGTATTTAGTGACAAAATATCATTATATCCAACTAATTCACTTAAGGTATGAATAAACAAGTGCCTAATACATTTTATAATCAAAGGAAGGTTTATTTACTAATTATAAATTATATAAAATGGTATAAACATTTTATATATTTAAGAAAAACACTTTTGGTAATTAAAGGAAAATGTTTATTTCATAATAAATATATGAATGCAAAATTTTAACCAAATTCAGTTAAATTTTCACCAAATAAACTTTCCCCAGAAAAGACAAAGAATCTGGCCATTTCACATGGGTGGCCCCCTTAATTATAAGGGGCGGCCCCCTTAATTTTAAGGGGGCCGGCATACGCTCTGTGTCAGATTTCTTTGCCTATAAATACTGGTTCAAATCTGAATTTTTTCCTCACCTTTTGCACTAAAACTTTCAGTTCTAATTCACTCAAATCATCTTCCTAAATCCTTTGATCATAAACACATTAGTTCTTGTTTTCAAGTGATTCTATCCATCCTCATTCAAAGTGCAAGAGAAGAATACTCCTTTCATCTCAAACCAAGAAGTGTTGAAGATTAGTAGTGTAGCTTGTATTTATTGTATAGTTGTGTAGTGATTGTAATTGATAGATCTAGGTGGGTTAGTAGTTGTGAATTGAAGTAGTGAAGAAATAGTTGTGGTGTGAAGAAGAAGTTGTGAAGGTGTGAGAAGTAGTGTAGTAGTAGTGTTGTGTACAAGTTGTGAAAAAGGTGTGTAGTGATGTGAGATTGGTTCTAGCTACTATTAGGACTCGACATTTAGCTTAGTGTCGTTAATTGGTGTAAGCGAAAGTTGTGTAAGGTTTCTCCGCCAAAAAGGGAGTTTGTTGACATAGTGAAGAAAACTCTCGAGTAGGTGACTCGAGGAATGGAGTAGGGCGAAGAGGTGCTTCGTAGCCGAACCACTATAAATATCGTGTGTTGTGGTTTGATCTCTTTATCTCTATCTTTTCATTACTTTCATATTTACGTTATCATTATTTAGTTAGTTAGATTAAATTGTTTGAGTTGTGCAAGTGTTGAAATTCACATAAATAAGAATCGAAGTTTTTATCAAACAAAGTTTTTTAAAATATAAAATTGACGTAAAACTATTCAACCTCCCCTTCTAGTTTTCCACAGAGTTGTATCATGGTTTGCATTAAGCCTTGATTTGTCCGAATGTTGTTCCATACCTTGTTAATAGTCCTGAAACAAAATATGAAGAAATAAGGGCATAACAATAGTACATTTAGTAATATTGGTCAACATAGTGAACAGTAAGCTCACAAAAATAAGCGGTGTGATAAATAAGTGCCAAAAAGTGATCGGACAAAAATGCCCTCATGTGACCTACACGTATGAAATCTAACCGACTGATATGTGTTTGGGATTGTGGACTAAAAAGGCAATAATTCCCGTTTTTGGATGACTTATGAAATCTGGCATAAGTTTAAGGACCAATGGTGAAATTTACTCTATTAAAAAAACTAGATGAGTACCTGTGCATAGCAACGAGATTTTATAGTGACAGATAGTTTATTGATAAAAAAAAGTTTATAGGTTATAAACAAAAAATAATAAAAGTTTGAAGATTTGGGGATTAAACATAATGTTTTAAAACCCGGTTCGACCCGGGTGGTTCAAGCGGTTGAATCATTCCGGTTGAAAAATGGGTCAAGTTAAACCGGTTCAACTTGCTAGGTTGGTCGAAAACGGGTCAAATTAAATTGAGTCAACCCGCCGGGTTTGAAGCATCCCAGGTCAACCCGGTCTGTGATTTGTATTAATAGTTTCCTTTTTGAAATATATGTTTTCAACATTTACTTTTTTAGTTTCAACTTTTCACTTTTCAGTTTTTCCTTTAGGTACCCTGTGACTATTAACCGGAGACATAGATCTCGATGAGCCCTAATTCACCAGTTTGTATCCTTTTCAACGGGTCCTCTCTGGTTCGTTTTCGGATGGTTTTTATTGGTTAGCCGAACCAGTGGCGACACCAGTTCAGGTGAATTTGCAAGTATTTGGGTGCATGGGCTCTTTGCTTGGAAAAGGCTAATATGAATTTGCATTTACTTGAAGTCTAAGCTGCTGCAAATGACAATTTGGAACTGTAAATTTCGTTGCTTTTATATTTATAAATTACAAGCATGATTGATAATGCTAGGTTCTTATTTGAACTATTTTTATTAGATAACCTGTACATCAAATCAATATCCTAATTAACAAATATTCATCCAAAAACATCAGTAGCTACCTCTACCTACCAATCAGCAATGTAAATAACCAGCAACCATCCCTGCAACAACATTTTTGCAAATTTTTAGGAATTTGCTTTTGTAGTTGCTTAGGAAGTTGTAAATGGTGGTAGTCGATAAAAGGTTAATCACTTATGTAAATTATATGTTGTATGACAAGTGCAGTTAGCAATTGGTTATTACATATTCACTCTTACGATGCATTTAATCACATATTCGCACTTAAATTATGCTCCCACCACACCGCGGAAACTTTTCTACTTCATTAAGAACAAGTAGCAAACTACATTTATAAGGCAATGTGTGATGATACAGAGGTGGAGGTAAACCTCTATACGTAACAGCATTGAAGCTGAAACCATTTATGAAAAGAATGTATAAGGAATCAAGAAAACCCATCCTAGATCGATAATGTGTCTTGGATGGATTTTCTTGCTACCCGTATAACAGTAAACCAAAAGACTACTTACACAACATAGTATTGCTATTTAATAAAATATTAAGGGTTCTTTATATCCTCCATTCATACCATTTAAGTTAATGCAAACACCATTTCAGTCTTCATGTTACAAGAGAGATGCTTTGACGATGTTTGGAGTGATGGGAGTCTCGTGCTTTATCAGTCGATGTTTTTGGAGTAGCCAATCCTTTACTTTCCACGTCACGCTTAATGACTTTATAGACACCAAGGGTCTTAGCAAAAAATCGAGGAGAACTAAGAGAACTATTTGATTGGCTAATCCTTTTCATCTCTTGTTTCAAGCTATTAAACTCTTCCTCAAGTTCATGCACTCTTGTCCACATCCTTTCCATCCCAACTCTTAGTACTTTATTCTCACGCACCAGATTCACCCATCCGTCTCTCATGCTTGTGCCTCCACGTTGAAAAGTGTCCATTGGATCTGTATGATTATATTCAGTATTCAACACATTACATAGAGCTGTTTTCATATGCAGCTGCTCAAAGAACAACACTTGTAGGACAAATCTCATTGGGAGGCGTTTGTTTTGAGAAGCATGAGCACAAGCGTCACTAGACAGTTTTTGGCAGTCGATGATGCTGCAAAGACCTTCTTTATCTTTCTTAGGTAACCATGAATGAGCCTGCATGATTAATACAGTTATAAAAACCTATTAAAAACCCTTTTTTGATATATAATGGAGTTGGAGAGTACAAAATTAGACCTCAAAATAAATATCCAAAGCTCTGTATAGTCCATCATTCACAGATCTTGAAGATTCTGGAAGAACCTTTGCAAGTGAATGTATCTTTTCAGGTTTTAAGTTAGCATCTGATGCAATCTCTGCCAGATAGCTATCTACAAGCTTACAAACATTCCTTATCGGTATGGATGATGGTGATTTTTGTTCAGAAGCTAAAAAGTAGTTAACCATCCTTTCAACACAGTCGGTATTATATAGTGTATCAGAGTCAGAATAGGTAGGAATAACTAGACTGTCATGTTGATAATCAGTCCCTTCCCCACCCCGAACTCACACCCGCAAACACCAATCAAAACGGCAAGATGGGTTTCAATGGTTTTGTATATTCAAAGAAGGAAACCGAATACACTTTTACAATAGAGATACCTTACTATATTTATACTAAAATACTAACTACTTAACAAAGGAACATGCACCACTTAATCCTACTAAACAGGAAACATATAACCAACCCATGTATTCCTAACAACATGGCAACTACTTGCTTATTTCCTCTAGATTTGGTCAAACCAAGTACTAAGTCACTGACCCATCAAGATTAAACCCAACATTCACCCCCTTAATCTTGATGCCATTCACGGTCTTGGCTCCTACGATCATATCGTGAACATGGTCTCTTTCTCGGTCACGGTCTATTGAAGCTTCGGTCTAGACAACCAGCCGGTCACCGTTATCTCTTTCTGTAATCACCACTGCGTGCTTGATCTTTCACTCTAACTTTCACTGCTCGTCTGCCCCGTAAATAGATCAACCCACTTCTGAGATCCATACCTACTGAACCATGACACATGACCCGCTCCATGGATACAACCTGTTTTGATCTCGTTCTTGCTTCTTGCTTACTAACTTGCTATGATTTCTTGCTTGCTAACTTGCTGCTGCTTTCTTTCTTTTGATCATCACGTGATCAACCTTGCTTCTTGCTTTGTTTCTTGCTTGCTACTTGCTACAAACCAGAAACATTCTACTTGCTATGGTTGTCTTGCCTACTACTTGCTACAGACTATGCGACAACCTTCTTGCTTGCTTTCTTTCTTGTCTGCTACTTGCTACAGACTACTTGCTGCTGCTTTCTTTCTTTTTTCTTTTCTTTTCTCATTCTTCTTGCTGTGATTTCATGCTACTTTCTTGCTTTCAAGAAAACAGTCCTTGCTACCTTCCTGCTGCATTCTTCTCGTTCACCCGCCCTTTAATCGAACTCAGCTCTTGATACCATGTTGATAATCAGTCCCTTCCCCACCCCGAACTCACACCCGCAAACACCAATCAAAACGGCAAGATGGGTTTCAATGATTTTGTATATTCAAAGAAGGAAACTGAATACACTTTTACAATAGAGATACCTTACTATATTTATACTAAAATACTAACTACTTAACAAAGGAACGTGCACCACTTAATCCTACTAAACAGGAAACATATAACCAACCCATGTATTCCTAACAACATGGCAACTACTTGCTTATTTCCTCTAGAATTGGTCAAACCAAGTACTAAGTCACTGACCCATCAAGATTAAACCCAACATTCACCCCCTTAATCTTGATGCCATTCACGGTCTTGGCTCCTACGATCATATCGTGAACATGGTCTCTTTCTCGGTCACGGTCTATTGAAGCTTCGGTCTAGACAACCAGCCGGTCACCGTTATCTCTTTCTGTAATCACCACTGCGTGCTTGATCTTTCACTCTAACTTTCACTGCTCGTCTGCCCCGTAAATAGATCAACCCACTTCTGAGATCCATACCTACTGAACCATGACACATGACCCGCTCCATGGATACAACCTGTTTTGATCTCGTTCTTGCTTCTTGCTTACTAACTTGCTATGATTTCTTGCTTGCTAACTTGCTGCTGCTTTCTTTCTTTTGATCATCACATGATCAACCTTGCTTCTTGCTTGCTACTTGCTACAAACCAGAAACATTCTACTTGCTATGGTTGTCTTGCCTGCTACTTGCTACAGACTATGCGACAACCTTCTTGCTTGCTTTCTTTCTTGTCTGCTACTTGCTACAGACTACTTGTTGCTGCTTTCTTTCTTTCTTCCTTTCTTTTCTCATTCTTCTTGCTGTGATTTCATGCTACTTTCTTGCTTTCAAGAAAACAGTCCTTGCTACCTTCCTGCTGCATTCTTCTCGTTCACCCGCCCTTTAATCGAACTCAGCTCTTGATACCATGTTGATAATCAGTCCCTTCCCCACCCCGAACTCACACCCGCAAACACCAATCAAAACGGCAAGATGGGTTTCAATGATTTTGTATATTCAAAGAAGGAAACTGAATACACTTTTACAATAGAGATACCTTACTATATTTATACTAAAATACTAACTACTTAACAAAGGAACGTGCACCACTTAATCCTACTAAACAGGAAACATATAACCAACCCATGTATTCCTAACAACATGGCAACTACTTGCTTATTTCCTCTAGAATTGGTCAAACCAAGTACTAAGTCACTGACCCATCAAGATTAAACCCAACATAGTGTAGCATATTCCAGCTGCATTCCTATGCTTCTTTCAAGTATATCTCGACATTTATCACTAACACGCAATAATAAACCCACGCGCAAAAGTCCTAACAAGAAACGACATATAGACTTGCCCTTTGTTTGAGGGAATAGTTCTACAAGGCTTTCAAGTATAACTCTTTGATCAACTATGTCGCTTTTTGTGGTTGAGCTTGCAGTTGACCTAGTTTTTGTAATTTGCCCGTTTTGCCATCTGCCTAAACCATGAAGATGTTTTCCAGAATAATACATAATAACTCCTGCAAATTAGGGGTGAAACTAATAGTAAATGTTGATTGGAGACTATATGGTGCAACTGCATAAAGCTTGAAGCTTTTCCTAGATCAGGGGCAAATGGATTGATGTGAGTTGTGTTTGACATCATATGGTTCGTTGGTAAAGTCGTTGGTAACACCATTTACCAACCAGATATTGGTGTTTACCAACGAATATCGGCCGTTGGTACTGGCATGATTTCTAGTAGTGATACATCATAACGTTACTCATATTAAGACTAATCTAATTTGAAATATAAATAATACAAATATTGTGGTCTTAAAAAGTAAAAGTCCAAATGATATACAACCAATTTTTATTCAATTTTATATTACAATTACTTAACCTTCATTTTGATATGCATAAGCTCGTGTGTTTTGTAAAAAAGTATCTAGCACTAATAGAATCGCGCAGGACATTCAACTCAAGAGCTACGAGTGGATTACTCGAAGATCAAACAAATATAAAGTGATAGATTAGCAACAATGGTTGAGGGATCCGATAGACATTCGGTTACAGTAAGATCTGTCAATTATGTTTGGTCTCATATGGGCCTGCATGGTCAATGACAGTGTTTGGATTTAGTTACTTCTTTGCTTTGTAGCATGCTTTGTGTCTTAATAGTTTTGGTTAGTTACTGTGGGATATCTAGTGTTAGTTTTGGTTTGTATTGTCCTCCTTTTTTGGTCCCTTCTTAATCTAATTATCTAATTGGCTTCATTAATTAAGAGGATGCGGTGTTTTGTATTTTGTCTTTTGTTTGGTCTTTTAAAAAATGTTGCCTTGCTAAAAAAATAAGAGCACAAAATTTTAGAAAATATGGTGAAATTAAATCATATATATATATATATATATATATATATATATATATATATATAGAGAGAGAGAGAGAGAGTTAGGATCAAATAAGAAGAAAAATTAAATTAAGAAGGATAAGAAGAAACCACAACTACACATTTCATATGCACCTATTAAAATAGATGCATCTCCTCTTGAAAATTTCTCCCTTATTTGAAATGTGTGGCTAGAATTTCTTCTTATTCTTTTTATTTTAGTTTTTTTTTTCTTACTGGATCCCTACCCTATATATAAAAGTGAATTTTTAATTGAGAAGTGACACATGTTACCTTACGATTGGAGTTTCCTATCTTATTTTTTGGTTAGGAGTTAGGCTTGGTTATTCATGCATTATAATATAAGTATAGATTATGCAAAAGTTGATATTTCCATAAGAATATTTCTAGATCCACTCACAATTTCCAAAAAAAAACCCACTCGCTGACGTGTCAGCGAGCTGATTGGTTGATTTTTTGTGGGCCACAAAAAACCAACTAATGAGCTCGCTGACACGTCAGCGAGTGGGTTTTTTTTTTTTTTTTTTTTTTTTAAATTGTGAGCGGGTGTCTCTTTTCATAAATCCATAATCTAGTGACAAGACCCACTAGTGATGTTTTTGACCATGTTGATTTTCATCCCACCATATCATATGGGTTTTTTGATCCTCATCTCACCATGTCAATACTATGGTGTCTTTTATGATTTTTGATGAGGCCTTTTATTAGATTCATTTAGCATCGCTATAATGTGTTTTTACGTATCACTTCATCAACGGGAAACTTATATATATCACTTAATTTGTTATTGTGTCATATGTCACTTTATCTGAGCTATGGATTTTTGCTCTTTTGTGTATATCTATGGGTTATGAGTTGTTATAATCCTAAATGAGTACTCGTGCATGATAACGAGCTTTTATAGCGGCATATAGTTATAATGATATTTCGGTTAAGTGTTTTGTGTAACCAAAATATCACTACAACTATCTGCTACTATAAAATCCCGTTGTTGTGCTATAAAATCCCGTTGCTGTGCACGGATGCTCATCTAGTATAATATATATACTCAAAAGAAAATGAAGGGAGACTCGAACAAAATATGGATCGGTTTCAAGATTCCTACTTTCGAGTCTAAAACCAATTTACAAAATGACCCTTACCATGAGTATGCTTTTAAGTGTATAAAACTTGTCTTCAAAAAAGAAAAGTGTATAAAACTTGAGTAATAAAATTGTAGTATTATATTAGAAAACTACTCAGTGTTTGGTACATCGTAATAAGAGTAAGAATGGAAAAGAACATTACGTATAATCACTCATTACATAAAAAATTATGTTTGTTTTTAATTACGGAATGCAATGACTCATTACATATAATCACTCATTACATAAAAAAACCATCATTTTCATTTTTCATTTCACAGAGGCTCCTTTTTTTTTTTTTTTTTTTTTTTTTTTTTTCATTACGTCCTTATTGTAATCAAAATTACATAAAAGCCCACCATTAACAAGTTTATTAAATACACTTCTTATTAACTATGACCATTTTTGTCTTTTTCTTATCGATTGCATTTCGTCCTATCATACCAATCAAACATTATTAATAAGGGTAATGAAGTATTCTAGAGTAGGGGTGAGCGCGGTTCCGGAACCGCGAGAACCGAGAACCGAAAAACGGATGGCCGAGGAACCGAGAACTGGACCGAGTAACATGTCTCGGTTCCGGTTCGGTTCTCGGTCCGGTTCGGTTCCTTGCGGGTCTAACCGATTGGAACTGCAATTTTTAAGAAAAATGCATTTATTTCAACGGGATGTTTGATCGTAATTAATTAGGTGAATTGTGATATATGTATTTCTTTCAACACATTTTATACCATGCCACATTCAACAAATACATAGTGAAGAAAGCTGCTAAGCAACTTCGAGCTTGTTTGTGATGGAGAGAAAATCTTGGTGTTCGTATGTTTTCTCTTTTTGCTACCAATTTGTGACTATACTAATCGAGTTACTAAAAAAGAGATAACATGTTTGTTTGTTAATCAATGAACATGTAATATTAAAATTGGTAGTATATATAACTTAGTGAACAAGCTCTGAAATGTTAGTAGAATCTGTTACAAACTTTTTGTAAGAAATGTAACTTAAGTTCAAATTGCTAAAGAGAATATGTTAATTTCTATGTTAAGAAATAAAGCTTTTTTGTTAATTGTTCGTGTGTAATTTGTTGTGTTGTGTCTATTTCTTGATTAGTCATTACTAGTGTTCGATAAGATTAGTATGTATTTACAAGTCTTTCTAGTTTTATGCAACTAAAATTATTATACTCGTTTATTGTTAGCATATTACTTGTGACAAATTGTTTAAACTGAAAAAAAAATTGTTATTTCATAAATGAATTGTTAAAGCTATTTTTACGAAAATTAAATCTTGCGTGGAAATTTGAACTTACAAAAAGTTGACAAATGTTGGTAAAAGAAATTTTAGATAAAATCACAACTATACTCTATAGCAATTTACTATGTCGAGCGGTTCTTTGGTTCCGGAACCGATACCCGCGGTTCCAAACCGAACCGAACCGAGAACCGCAATTTCCAAAAATGAAAAACCAAGAACCGGACCGCGGTTCTAAAATTCGGTTCGGTTCCGGTTCGGTTCTCGGTTCCGATCGGTTCTCGGTCCATTTGCTCACCCCTATTCTAGAGTAATAAACTTGTAATATGAGTGATGATGAAATAGAAATGATGATAGTGAGGCAACATTTATAATTAATTTGGCGAAAAACAGAAAATCTATAAATGTAACTATACAAGTGTTTTCACTTTAACCAACGCGAAGGAGAGCAAGATAAGTACCACAATGAAGGCAAACCTCTCTTTATTACATACTGAAAAGAATATATGGAATCAAAAAAACCAATCAGATTCAATAATGTTTCTTGGATGAAACTATTCTTCAAATTCAAGCACTCTAGTACGCATCGTTTCCATCGTAACTCTTAGTACTTCATTCTCACGCACCATGGTCACCCGCTCTTGTTCTTCCTGGTAGATATATATAGTGAGTCGCTGATGTCCCTCGTCACTGCACAACCAACACGGTTTATAAACAACACAAAAATTAGCAACCGGATCAAACAGATTGAAATATATCTCTAAACAAGGACTCAAAGATTATGCAGACCAATTAAGATCAGTAGTTAAATATATTTTCAAACCAACAACAAAAAGAAGAGCAACTGAAACAACTATGTCCCAAACTAGAAGGCAAAAACCTCCTAAACAAATGAGAGTGTTGGTACTAATAACTATAATCACCAAAGAAAGCCAATTATGCGGTACTCTAAATCTCTAATGACATGTATTCTTGCATTCTCCTTGTCCATGCATGATTCAGAATCTAAATTTCTTATTCTAGTACAATTTACATGTAGAGTATGTAGGCGATAAAATAAGGGCAAAATAACAACCTGCTTGGGAGAGCCGCAACAGAGTTGTTTAAACCACTTGAGACGGACCGGTTTCCAGTACGAGCATCCGGTGCCAACATGCCAGCCAGAATATCCGCAGCATAAGACTTGAACTCATCCCAAAGATCTTTTCCTCTTTTTTGAATTTCGGCAAAGGTTGCACAACACAAATCAATAACTATCTACATCACGTAAAAACACATTAAAAATTTTCATCAACCGCCTTTTAGCAACATAAGAAAAACTGAAAAAGAAAGATAAAACAAACAAACCTCGATTCCAGCTTCAAACAAAAACTGCAGACAGGGAAGCATTTTGTCAAGTAGCATTGCACAACTGTTGGTCAAGAATCCCAACGCCCAAAGTGATCCCTGTAAATCAAATTGCCAATAAGAGCTTCTTCTTTAACACTATACTAGTTGACTGTATAATAAATATGTTGGATGTTTGGCTTAGCTTAGCAAAAAGCAGAACGTTTGTAAAACACTAATAAAAAGTACTTTGTTAGATTTCATGCCTAAGTGTATTCTACTTTGTTTATCAAGTAACCCTAATAAGCAATTCAAATGAGCTCAGTCATACATCCCCATACACTACTTTACATGCAACCAGATCACTCTGAAGTTACAAAGTGAAGTTAAATAGCAATAACGTATTCAAACATTACAAAGTGAAGTTAAATTACAAATTGATCAAAAGTGTCACAAATTATAAACCCTACTTGTTGATTATAAGTGTAGTTGGGATCATTTCCCTTCCTTCCCTTAGGATTTCACATCTTTAAAATGATTACGATAACAACAAAGCAATAATTCACTAATTATAATTTAAATAAATGAGCCTGCATGATTCATATAGTTAACAAGCCTAATGTTCAAAACGAGGCACTTAGGGCGACAATATGTGGAGATCTGGAGTAATGTGCTGAATAGTTTAGTATAAATTGCTTATAAAATATGAAACAATAACCATTTGAATCATTGAAGACATTTGTTCTACCTTATATAATAACGTGGCGTGCAGCTGCTGTGTTGAAAATGTACACCCTGGTTTGTCAAATTTCAAGAAACTGCACAGCCAACAAGATTTAGAAACAATACAAAAATTAGCACCCTGATTAAATAGATTGGAACATATCTCTAAACAAGGACTTTATAAACCAATTAAGATCAGTAGTTGAACAAATTCAAACCAACAAAAAGGCGAGCAAATGAAACAACCAAGTCCAAACGAGAAGGCAAAAACCTCTCAAACAAATGAGAATGTGCAATTACTAACAATTTTAATCAGGAAAAAAAAGCCAATAATGTCAAAATAACGGCATAATAACAACCTGCAGATTGGAAGAACCAGAGACTTCTTAAAACCACCACTTGCTACTGAGGGCTTTCCAATACGAACATACGGTGCCAACATCCCAACCAAAGTAGCGTCAACTACTATACCTACCAAGAGATCTGCAGCATACAACTGAAACTCATCCCAAAAATCTCTTACTCCTTTTTGAACACCAGCAAATATAGCACAACACGAATCAACTACTATCTGCATCACATGAAAATACACTTAAAAACAACAACCAACTTTTAGCAACAGTAAAAGATGAAAGACTAAGATACAAACCTCGGTTCCAACTTCAAAATAGAACGACGGATCAGCAAGCATTCTGTCACGGAGCTCTGGAAACTTTCTTATCAGGAATTCCAAAGCCGAACCTGATTCCTGTTAATCAAATTGCCAATCCTTTAACACAATCCTAAATAACATAACAAGTTGACTGCTTGGCTAAACGTGGAACTTTTAAGTTCAAAAAGCTAAAAGGTACTTTGTTACTACTACATTTTTTTATTTTTTTTTGAAAGGTACTACTACATTTTATAACTAATCTAATTCTACTACTACTTTGTTAATCCAATAAATTGGTTACTGTTGTCGTTACCCTTTTCTTATGCTATGTAAGAAGTTGGAAAATAATGGTTATGTAAGAAACAGGACTCACTTACTCTTGACCAGGTGACATTAAATATACATAATCAGTACATGGTATTCATTATTGTTTGTTTACTCATAATTATCTGTTCACTTAATGAGAGGCTTCAAGTTGTGTTGTTTAAAATCGAGTCATAGATATATGCACACACTTGCACTGTTACGGAATGCAACTGTTTTGGACTTTTAGATAGGAGTGTAGGTAACATTTGCCCTGGATCAGTTGGTTTTATAGAAAGTATAATGAGCATTCGCTACATGACATACTAATATAAAATATTGGATTAAGATTCAAGAAAATAAGAATATTCATATATAAACATTGGATCAAAAGAGTGACTAACCCTGCATTTTCTTTGAAATCTTAGAGCTTCCTTTTGCAGTTTTTAGAAGAAGAGAGGAATTTTGGTTGAACTTAACATGCGAATGGAAAGTTTGGTGGATTATTTTGCTTAATGAATTCATATTTATTCAAATATACATATTTGTAGGCACATTTATATGTGATGGAGCTAACTTGAAGAACCACTTCAGGTGATTATGGAGCTGAATGTTGCAGAAGCTCTGTAGGTGAAAGTAGATGCGAAGTTGAAGGTGAATGTAGCTGAGTCTAAAGCTAAATGTCACAGGAAAATGTCGTAGAATCTAAAGCTTAAGAGTATTATGAATTGTATGTGTGTTTGATACCCAATTAACATGTATATTGGTTCCTGCTTCATCTGGCGAATATGCCTTGATCGGAATACTTTTAGGCTGAACACGATGGTGACCATGCACGACCTTGATTTTGCCTGCCACATCAGCTTTCTCTCTCCAGCGACCTTCAGACGACCAAGTTGCCAAACGGTACATAAATATAGAAATAAATATATATATATATATATATATATATATATATATATATATATATATATATATATATATATATATATATATATAAACATATTTTTTTTCTACCCACAAAACATGCACAAGAAGTCGGTCGAGAAAATGACCAAGTTGTGCTTTTTGTCGCCCGACGACCGAGTGTGACCAAGGCTCCACAATGGGACGAGTGAGTGTGACCTTGGATCGACCGAACAAGTGGACCTCCCATTGTGTTGAGCCTTATAATCATACTTTTAATGACCACAATCTTTCTTACAAGCTTGTGTTATTTGAAAAGTTGGTTGATACACCGCTTAAGACTAATTTCAGTTAACTTACAAATCTTACATTCATCAACTTTTTCTTACAAAAGCCCGGGTATATACTAGTTTACAACAACCACATATTCAAACTTGCCTAGGGGCAAAAGGGTTTGTGAGCATCAAATTAAAACGTGTGAGAGGTGCAAACAACCGTCACGTCAACCTTCTGAAAAGGGGAGCTTTCACTGGTTTGAGTTGTGTGTGGCGGTGGGTTCATGGTTACCAATAATAATTAAAAAAAAAAAAAAAATCACATATTCAAACAATACATTGAGAAATGAGTTCGAAATGAGTTCAAAATGAGTACCATGCCCATTAGACAGCGCATAAGAATATATTCACCAATTCCCAAATCCTTGGCATCAACAACGCCTTTTTCTTCCGCCTCTTGCTCAAATTTCATCGGCACTCCAAACTTCTTCTCTTCATAATCATCCTCACCACCACCGCCGCCACCTCCGCCGCCGCCATTAGGTGGGGGGAAGTTATCCCCGCCGCGACTTTCTTTTTCGTCCTTAGAAGCAATCGGCCAGCTTTTTGAATCTGTGTTTTCGAATTTAGAATTAACTGAAACATTTTTGTTGTTGTTGAAATTGTTGATTTCAGGGCTGAAGATTTTGATTGAGTTTAGGATATGATGAACATTTCGAGGTGTTCTTAGTGTTGATGATGATGATGATAATAATAATAATGATAAATTATTGTGTTTGAGCTGTTGAGGTGTAGAAATAAATGAAGATTTTTGTACTACAGCCATTTTGAATCGATTCACGGGAACCCTAAATCCCCTCTCTTTTGAATCGATCAGATTGAGACGAGTTATTTATTAACCGAGTCACCAGCCGCCACTGAACTATCACACTATCTCAACCATAAACCCTCTATGCGAACCAGTTCTTTCTTTTTAGTCTTTTACCAATCATTTTCTTTTCATTAAAACCACACCCTCTCTCACAAACAATTAAAAAAAAAAAAAAAAACACACTACATCCTCTCTCACAAACAAAACAAATACTTTTTTCGTCTCAAAACTATTACCCACCAATAGCAAACACACGCATTAAAGAAAATGCTTTTATTACTCCTTATTATTTTCACTAAATGATAATGTTTATTAGGGGTCAACTTTAATAATTTCAACTTATATATCTATGCATATACAATTATTTTGAGACAAACTAAAAACGAAATGTGGACAATTATACTAGGACGGAAGGGGTGTTAAATCTCTCTAAAAATAATAAAATAAAATAAAAAATCTCTTTGTCGAATCTTTTATGGCAGCTCACTCTTTTTATTAAAGATGATTTAGAGTTAAATAACAACCAAACCGAAAAACACCACCACGACCATTTGGTTAGAACTAAAATTCCGACCAAACTCTTAAAAAGAAATCGGTCATCATCAGACCTTTCAAGCGCTAACACGCGCCGATGTTCTCTATAGCCGGAATCTTTAAATAACTAATCCAACGTCTGCTTGGTTGTATAGATGTTCTGAGACTTCAACCTGCATTTTCTTAAATCTACATTTTCGACCCATTTCCAAAACATTTAATCTAACATAAGCTAAACATTCATTATATTTAGAGTCAATTACATAAATGGTCTTTGTGGTTTGACGAAAATTGCATCTACCATCCCTGAGAGTTTAATGTTGCATTCTCGGTCCTTATCTTTGCAAAGAATAACATCAATAGTCTTGTAACTGGGCAGTCGTCTATTGTGCCGTTAAGAGACGTGCCTCACACGCGAGGTTATACACGTCTTTTCTCTATAATGCAGAGCAATAAAAGCTTCGGGTGCGTTTTGTTGGAGAAAAAAATTATCTTGTTTTCTATATCTAGTTTTGTAAAAATTGGAAGGGAAATTTATCTCAACAAAATACTTAAAAATATGAAAAACGCGTTTCGTTGATGATTATATTTTTTATTTTGAAGAAGATGATGGAGGGTTTTGGGTTACAAAGGAAAACAAGAAAAAAAAAAACCAAAATTTGTTTTATGATTTTCCTTATTAAGTTAGGAAATAGGAGATTTTTGTTTTGCGGATATTTTTTTTTTTTAGAAACAAAGCGTTTGAACGCGATTTCTGTTTTTCTTGTTTTGTGAAAAACATGGGTGCAAACTAAACGCGACCTTATCTTTTCACATACCATATACAGGGTATATTTATCTTCAATTTTAAAAGCCCTAGTTTTATCAAGATTCATCTTATTCCTAGCAGTGTTATTGATAAGTGCAAAACCAGGATTTCTCGAAGTAATGCTAGAACTTAACAGGATCTATAGAAAGAGAGAATCAAGATCGAATTAAAGTTCAAATGGTAGTTACAAGTTTGTTATTTGACAATCACCAACTGTTAACAAAATGAGAGTAAGGTTTCAAGAGAGAATTGTATTTCGTTTGCTAACTTTTACAAGTGAGAATTAACAACTATTTAGAAAAGGGTTTTGGCGCCAAAAGTGGTTATGGTCTGTGTGGTAATGAACACATGCACCTCACTTGTTTAGCTCAAAGTTACGCACGTGCACCTTACGTGTCACACTAAACTCATATCCAAACATGACTTATCAATATACCCTTTTTAAAAATGTTCTTGTCCTCATGAAGAACTACAATCAAAGGCTGGATACTTATTGGTGATTTCTTCCAATTTCTCCCAAGTAGCATCCTCAATTGACCCATTTGTCCATTGGATCAAAGCATAAACCACCATTTTATTTGATTGTATAATAAATTGCACGACCAGGCCTTACGATGGTGATCGAATGGTGTATGGGGTGTTGCGGTTGCATCAAGCTTGTTGTTAACTTGAAATAAGAAATACAAAGAAACTACGTTAAGTGATTGCGCAGGGGTTGGACCTTGTGAACCATCTCCGGCGTGTGAATAAGTATTTGATATGATATGTTTGGTAAACTTGTGGTAAAGTAAGATAGTAGAGATTGCATACCATTGTTCTAGCCCGTCCAAAACTATTTATAGGGATCAAAATGGCCTTGGAGAGCTCTTGCACGTTTTTAGGAGATCATGGGGGTGTCCCATGATTTGTGGTGACCGCTAAGGCTTATTGTCCCACTCTCCCTATCTTGGCGGGAAAGCCAAGGATAAAGATAGGACGTGGGTAAGACTTGGTCCTTGATGAATTCCGTCTTATTATCATCGGAGGTCGTACCCCGAAGGGCTTAGACCTTCGATTGGCAAATTCCCAACTGGTAACTATATAATAGATGAATAGTTTGACGCCAATGAAGATTTTAGGAGGCTGCCATAAGCCTTCTAGATGTAGGTTGCGACCAGGTTCGAAGGGGTGTCCTTTGACCTGATTGGAGGGTACATCATCAAGCCCCCCAGTCGAAAGTGATGTTCACGTACGAGGGTACATTGCTTTCCACTCAAAAATTACAACTAGATACTAAACTAAATCATGTTACAAAATAGTATCAAACAAAAATAGTTGTGTTCAACTAATAACGCATTAAATGCGTGTAATCATGGCCATAGCCATTTGCATCAGAGCCACAACGGCATGATTATCTATAACCCCAAACGTCATTTCAAAATTCAAATACCTATTTGAAGTCCGGATATGCATTATCTATAAAGACACGTGGATGGCTGAGATAAAAGGAATAGGCAGTATAAATGATTTATAACCCCAAACCCTAAATCACTTTTACTCTCCACCCCCAAAATTTACACATAGCTGTGCTTTATTTACCACTTCGATCAAAAGGTAACGTCCTCCTTCGATCTTTATTCAATATTTTAGCTACACACGCCCACAATGAGCATGGATGCCAAACGTATTATAAAGCAACAAAAAATGTACTTTGTCTAGGAAAGCATTAGCTGATTTCCAAAATGATTACCCCATACCCAAACAATTTAAGGTTATGCTTCTGAGCAAAACCCAAAACATTTATGATGCCCCGAAAGGGTATGTTGGGCTTTACACACATGCTTTTACCCGGTCAAACCTAAAAATACCCCTCCATCCGTTGTTTTTAGAATTGTTGCAATATTATGAGGTACACATATCTAGGTTTAACTCCTTTTGTCCTAGCCAAGCTCACCACCTATATATTAATATGTAAGGCTTATGAATACCCATCCAACCGTTGTTTTTAGAATTGTTGCTACGAGCCCACATTGACCATGCTTAGAGGCTTTCTAAACCTTTGCCCTAGTGGAGACTGGTTAACCTTAGCAAAAAAGGGTGAGCATGATGTTCCAGTCTTGGTCACAAAACCTTTCACAAACATTACAAACTGGAAACGGAAATTCTTTTATGTGCAAGATACTATTATACCTCTACAATACCCTGCTCTTTTGAATGAAACTTTTCGATTTGATCACAAGAAATTCAATGATCAACTGCCATATGTTGTTCGAAGGAATCCACTCTATCAGCGTCTTGCACGTTACATAGTGGATGTTCAAACTTTTCCTTGTTGGTTACGGCGTAATCTTCGAAATGTAGAAATAATTCTAAGTCTTTAACCATTTACGGTGTAACATCATCACATAGTTACGCCGTAATCTTCATGGAGTTTGTTGATATAAATAATGCGTAAAAACGTTATTAATATTTTTCGATATCCCTATGTTTTGACGATCACAAAATATAAAATCATTAAACGTAAAATCATTATGTAAATAAGTATTTAGTGACAAAATATTATTATATCCAACTAATTCACTTAAGGTATAAATAAACAAGTGCCTAATACATTTTATGATCAAAGGAAGGTTTATTTACTAATTACAAATTATATAAAATGGTATAAACTTTTTATATATTTAAGAAAAACACTTTTGGTAATTAAATGAAAATGTTTATTTCAAAATAAATATATGAATTCAAATTTTTAACAAAATTCAGTTAAATTTTCACCAAATAAACTTTCCACAGAAAAGACAAAGAATCTGGCCGTTTCACATGGGCAGCCCCTGTGTCAGATTTCTTTGCCTATAAATACTAGTTCAAATCGGATTTTTTTCCTCACCTTTTGCACTAAAACTTTCTGTTCTAATTCACTCAAATCATCTTCCTAAATCCTTTGATCATCAACACATTAGTTCTTGTTTTCAAGTGATTCTATCCATCCTCATTCAAAGTGCAAGAGAAGAATACTCCTTTCATCTCAAACCAAGAAGTGTTGAAGATTAGTAGTGTAGCTTGCATTTATTGTATAGTTGTGTAGTGATTGTAATTGATAGATCTAGGTGGGTTAGTAGTTATGAATTGAAGTAGTGAAGAAATAGTTGTGGTGTGAAGAAGGAGTTGTGAAGGTGTGAGAAGTAGTGTAGTAGTAGTGTTGTGTACAAGTTGTGAAGAAGGCATGTAGTGGTGTGAGATTGGTTCTAGCTACTATTAGGACTCGACATTTAGCTTAGTGTCGTTAATTGGTGTAAGCGAAAGTTGTGTAAGGTTTCTCCGCCAAAAAGGGAGTTTGTTGACATAGTGAAGAAAACTCTCGAGTAGGTGACTCGAAGAGTGGAGTAGGGCAAAGAGGTTCTTCGTAGCCGAACCACTATAAATATCGTGTGTTGTGGTTTGATCTCTTTATCTCTATCTTTTCATTACTTTCATATTTACGTTATCATTATTTAGTTAGTTAGATTAAATTGTTTGAGTTGTGCAAGTGTTGAAATTCACATAAATAAGAATCGAAGTTTTTATCAAACAAAGTTTTTTAAAATATAAATTGACGTAAAACTATTCAACCCCCTTTCTAGTTTTCCACAATTGGCATCAGAGCCAGGTTAAACAAGATTTTTAAAATAAACTGTATTTTAAAACTTGAAACGATCTATGGAATCTGAAAAATATTTAGAAGGTCAATCTATGCATAGACCACCACTATTTGAAAGTGATGGTTTTCTTTATTGGAAAAATCAATTCGAAACTTATGTGAAATCAAAAGATCTAGATCTTTGGCATGTTATTACTAATGGTGATTTTCCTCCTATACAAAATAATCCCGAAACCAAAAGGGATGAAATTGTACCTTTTGAAAAACAAAACGATGATTTGAAAAAGAAACTTGTTAAAAATAATGAGGCTAAAATGGTTATTTATAATGCGTTACCATGCAAAGAATATGAAAGAATTTTGATGTGTAAAACCGCAAAAGGTATTTGGAACTCTTTACCAATCACTCACCAAGGTAATAGTCAAGTCAAAGATAATAAAATAGATCTTCTTGTACAACAATATGAACAATTTACGATTCCGGAAGAGGAATCAATTGATAATGCTTTTGCTAGATTTAACACTATCATCACAAGTTTAAAAGTACTTGATGAGAATTTTTCTAGTAAGAATTTTGTAAGGAAATTTCTTAGGGCTCTCCATCCGAAGTGGCGTGCTAAAGTGACGGCTATTGAGGAGTCAAAGAATCTATCAACTCTACAACTTGATGAGCTAATTGGAAACTTGAAAGTGCATGTGGTGATAATAAAGAAAGATTCCGAAATGGTCAAAGGAAAAAGGGAACAAACCAAGTCAATCGCATTGAAAGCAAAAAAGGACTCTAGTGACGAAGAATGCTCAACCTCCGAAAGTGAAGATGAAGAGTATGCCATGGCCGTAAGAGACTTCAAGAAATTCTTCAAAAGACGAGGAAGATACGTTAGACAACCGTTTGATGAAAGAAAAACATTCCAAAGAAACAAGTACGACAAGACTAGCAAGAATGAAAGAAAGTGCTTCAGATGTGGAGATCCAAATCATTTTATTGGAGAATGTCCGGAATTATCAAGAAGTCAAAATCACAAGGCCTTTGTAGGAGGAGCATGGAGTGATAGTGACAACGATGAAAAAGACACAACAAAAGAAGAAAAGTGTCTCATGGCAAGATCTTCCGATGAGGTACGTTCCGAAACCGAATACTATAGTGATGATAATTTTTCGTTAGATGAAAAAGATTTAGATAGCGAATATAGTAGATTATGCAAACTAGGACAAAAACTCATAGCAAAAAATAAACTACTAAAACACACTAATAATAAATTAATGGATGAAATTCTTGAATTAAAAATAAAACTACAAAAGCTAGAAAAAGGAAAAGAAAGTATTATAGAATGTAAAGAATGTCTAGTTGTTAAAAATGAGAATAAACAACTTAAGGAAGAAATTATTAAATTTGAGAAATTTGAAAATAGTAGTCAATCACTTAGTAAAATAATTGGCTCTCAAAGAATTGCCAAAGATAAAACCGGATTAGGTTACGACTCAACCGAAGCATCAACTAGTAAATCTAAAAATGTAAAGTTTGAAAGTGAAACTAGTGAACTAAAACCTTTAGAGTTAAAACCAAAGTATATACTTTTGAAAGATAGATTAGTACCTATTGCAAGTGATGAAGAAATTAAAAGCTTTCATAAATCATCTTTAAAAGCTGATGTAGAACCCCTTAAGCCAAAAATAAGATCTAAAACTCCACCACCTAGAAAACCAAATAGTCCTCATCCTAGGTCTAAAACTCCTCAACCTAGAGTAAACCAAAATAGACGAAACTTTCACAATAATCATCAAATGTGGAACTTCAATCCTTGGGGAATGATTTCACCATACATGAACCCAAGTCAAATGCATAACGTCTTTGGACCAAACAACTTTGGTCAAATGAGACAATGAGGACCAACAAGATGAATTCGTCATACCTTGGCAAGCTTGGTTTTCTATCCGCTTTCACATGGTCATGAAATCTCTTGAAGACTTTGAAGATTTGCTTGTTGAAGACAAAAAGGTACACGTCTCTTTTAAATTTCCATGTCAAAATTGCATGCTTAGTTTAGTATCTAGTTTATTGTTGCTATAGCTTATTTCGTAATTACTCTTAGCTAATTTTCTTGTTTATATATACACATATATTTTTTTTCTTATAGCACATACATATATATATATATATATATATATATATATATATATATATATATATATATATATATATATATATATATATATATATATATATATATATGGGATGCGTTCTATGCAGTACCAATCTAAACCAATAAGAATTTAGTACTATTAAATATTTTTATTTAATTCAAAGGGTATAATTGTCAAACACATTTTCACTTTTTTTTGAATTTTTTTAATTAAAAATCGTTTTTCAATTCCCTTAAATTAAGGATTTTTTTTTTTTATTATTATTTTTTTAATTTAGTGGACATGTTTTCAGATAAATGAGATGCATAGATGTTTTTTTTATTGAACATTGTTAATTTACATGTGTTTCTTGTGTACAATTGTTTAGAAATCAAACTTGTTTTGGTTAAAATGATAATTGCACATATGTTTCTAGTGTACATTCTTTAATCTTCAAATTTTATAACAAAAAACATAAACATACATATCTAACTTCTAAATTTATAACAAACCAAAAACATAAATAATATACACAAAATTTGATATCAAATACAAAATATATCTTGTTAAATATAGATGTGCACGTCATTCAAAAACACGTGTGCACTCTTCCAAGAACATATGTGCACGCTTCGCTTTTTCATCAAATTCATTAAAACATATGAGTTCCCTTCCAACACACATGTGCACTCTCTATATTGGTCATCGTATCCATTTTTATCAAAGATGTTCAATACCTGAAACTACAAAACAAATGTTATTTTATTTTATATGAAACAACTAGCAAACACATATTCATAATTACTACATATATGCATACATCTTTTCTTTATTTTATTTCAACTTCAAAACACATATGCACATCATTTCATTGATTTTGTACCAACATAAAACACATGTGCACTCTTTCACAAAACATATATGCACATCATTTTCATTCATTTTATACCGACCACAAACACATGTGCACCATTTTCTATTATTTATGTGTTGTTCTAGTACACTTAACATTGATTTACGTTTACAATCTTTTTATACAATAAGGATTGATTTGAGCTACATTTCTACCTGTCAGTAGTGTTACATTTTGTATCATTTACATTATCAATCATTAGTTTATATTACATACACACATTGCAACATCGCTCACATTCATTCATTTTATATCCCACACAACTTTATACATTCTATATTTTTCAAGCACTAATAAGTTACCTTACATATACAGAATAATTTTACATTTTTTTTGCCAGACACATTTTCATTGGTGCTATAAAAGATTTGACCAGAAAAACAAATTGATCTTATCTCCGAAAACATAAAAAAACATAGTCGCCATTACAGACACTAAAACACTTGCAAAAAATCACACAAACAAAAACATGGGCATCATCATAATCGACGGCTCAACAATCCATTCCTTAGTTTTTAATGTCAAAATCACCACAACTTGTTTCGTTTGATAAATAAAATTAAATGTTTGTACAGATAGAAAAGGAGGCTTTAAACACATGAACATTTAAATCTAAACTCAAATCAATAATAGGCTTAAGAGGCTGTTAAAATAATATATGGTTATACCCGGATCGCTTTAGTTGTCATCAGATCTAGTGGAAAGTTTTCATTGTTCGTCGGTGGTAGAAGGTCTTCGTGGATCTCCAGTCAGTTTTTTTCTTTACTTTTTTTAAGGTTATTAGTGGTGGCTGAGAAAGATGGAGTAGGATTTAGTGTTCTATTTTCGTGACTGGTAGTGGTGGTGATAAGGGGGTGCGGCTAGGGTTTGAAGTGAGGAAGAAAGAAATAATAATGCAAATAATTTAGATCCGGATAAGAAGAGAGAGAGATGTATATAGTAAGGATCAAATAAAAAGAATAATAAAAATAGGAAGGATAGGAAGTAACCACAACCACACATTCTAGATGCACCTACAAAAAATGGATGCATCTTAATTCAAATTTTCCCTCCCACATTAAAATGTGTGGCTAGAATTACTTCTTACCTTTCTTATTTTAATTATTCTTCTTATTGGATCCCTTCCCTATATATATATATATATATATATATATATATATATATATATATATATATATATATATATATATATATATATATATATATATATAGGGAAGAGATCTAGTGAGAAGAAAAAATCAAATGAGAAGAGTGAGAAATATTCCTGGCCACACATTTCAAATAAGAAAAAAAAATAAGTGGAGATGCATCTACTACTTTTGTAGGTGCATCTAAAATGTGTGGTTGTAGTTTCTTCTCATCCTTCTTATTTTAGTTTTATTTCTCATTTGATCCTCACTCTATATATATATATATATATATATATATATATATATATATATATATATATATATATATATATATATATATATATATATATATATATATATATATTATGTTTCTCTAATAGACCAAAACTAAAATAAAATGTTCCAATAGTGCTTGCTGCAAACACAAAATCAAAATAAACCACTGTTAGAAAATTTTTGAAATTTGGTCGTCTGGGAATTTACCAGATGGGCGGCCCCCATAATTCACACGGGCGGCCCCTTTAATTTTAAGGGTGCCGGCCATGAATTAAGGGGACCGGCCATCTGGAACAGTTTTTTACACTGTTTTCTTTTGCAACTTGTGACTTCTTTTGCTAGTCCCAGTTACCATTTCCCTTAAAAACTAAACTGATTTTGGAATCTAACAATACAATTTAAAATTAATACCATTTATAAACATGATTTCATGCTATATAACCCTTTACACCTTCATCCACACTCCATTATCATCATCAACCTCAACCAATTTATCATGTCATCACCAAAAACCACCACCTCCAACAAAGCCAGGAAACAAAAACTTGTTATCATTCCACCTAAACAACTCTTTATTGATCTCACTAATGAAGACAATACCACTCCATCACCACCACCTCAATGTTCATCTCCTAGTGCTCCAAATGCACCATCCAAACACACCATCAACACATGGAACCTCCACCTCTTCCATACCATCATCATCATTCATCAATGACTACATCAACACTCATCTATCACCTCCGCCAAGAATTCCACCACCACCACCTCTTGAAAATGCAACCTTAGACATCACCCTTTCATTATCACCGATCACACCTCTTGATGCACAATTTTCACCATCACCAATCAATCCACCAAATTACAATCCCATCCCATGGAGCTTACTTGAAGCCGATGGTGATACTTGCCTTTGTTGCATCCATAACCGAACCATCATCTTTGGATTAAGAGATGAAATCCACTACATGTTTTCATACCTTGAAAGCTTGTTCCCTCAACCTCAACCAACAACATCCACACCTCCGCCACCAACATCAACCACACCTCCACCTCCATCAAACACACCTCCATCAACCCCATCATCTCCACCTACAACTTTGCTCCTCCCAAACTAAGCATTGCTCATGGTTGGAAAATAAAATTGTTTTAACCATTTTGATGAACAAGCTCTAGGAAAAACATTTCTATTAGAGTTTTGGTTGATTGTAAGCCCTTAAGGCTTTAGTTTATTAGTTGTATTATTCACGCATCTTGGATGCATGTTGCTTGTATTTTCATCCATTTAATGAAGTGTTTCCTTCCATGTTTATATTGCTTGTTTTATTCATATATATAATTGTTGCATGCATATATATTATATGTTCTAAATATTTTTGCAAGCATTCCATATCTCGACTTGTCTTGTAACCTTAAAACGAGGGGGAGTACACATCAAGGGGGAGCTCATCCAACTTCGGGACAACCTTTTTGATGTTCACAAAAAGGGGGAGAAGTGATATAAAACTCACTAAATACTTGCATATATAATAATTTTTGATTTAATGAGTTTAGATTTTGTAATTATCAAAAAGGGGGAGATTGTTGATATAAATAATGCGTAAAAACGTTATTAATATTTTTCGATATCCCTATGTTTTGACGATCACAAAATATAAAATCATTAAACGTAAAATCATTACGTAAATAAGTATTTAGTGACAAAATATCATTATATCCAACTAATTCACTTAAGGTATGAATAAACAAGTGCCTAATACATTTTATAATCAAAGGAAGGTTTATTTACTAATTACAAATTATATAAAATGGTATAAACATTTTATATATTTAAGAAAAACACTTTTGGTAATTAAAGGAAAATGTTTATTTCATAATAAATATATGAATGCAAAATTTTAACCAAATTCAGTTAAATTTTCACCAAATAAACTTTCCCCAGAAAAGACAAAGAATCTGGCCATTTCACATGGGTGGCCCCCTTAATTATAAGGGGCGGCCCCCTTAATTTTAAGGGGGCCGGCATACGCTCTGTGTCAGATTTCTTTGCCTATAAATACTGGTTCAAATCTGAATTTTTTCCTCACCTTTTGCACTAAAACTTTCAGTTCTAATTCACTCAAATCATCTTCCTAAATCCTTTGATCATAAACACATTAGTTCTTGTTTTCAAGTGATTCTATCCATCCTCATTCAAAGTGCAAGAGAAGAATACTCCTTTCATCTCAAACCAAGAAGTGTTGAAGATTAGTAGTGTAGCTTGTATTTATTGTATAGTTGTGTAGTGATTGTAATTGATAGATCTAGGTGGGTTAGTAGTTGTGAATTGAAGTAGTGAAGAAATAGTTGTGGTGTGAAGAAGAAGTTGTGAAGGTGTGAGAAGTAGTGTAGTAGTAGTGTTGTGTACAAGTTGTGAAAAAGGTGTGTAGTGATGTGAGATTGGTTCTAGCTACTATTAGGACTCGACATTTAGCTTAGTGTCGTTAATTGGTGTAAGCGAAAGTTGTGTAAGGTTTCTCCGCCAAAAAGGGAGTTTGTTGACATAGTGAAGAAAACTCTCGAGTAGGTGACTCGAGGAATGGAGTAGGGCGAAGAGGTGCTTCGTAGCCGAACCACTATAAATATCGTGTGTTGTGGTTTGATCTCTTTATCTCTATCTTTTCATTACTTTCATATTTACGTTATCATTATTTAGTTAGTTAGATTAAATTGTTTGAGTTGTGCAAGTGTTGAAATTCACATAAATAAGAATCGAAGTTTTTATCAAACAAAGTTTTTTAAAATATAAAATTGACGTAAAACTATTCAACCTCCCCTTCTAGTTTTCCACAGAGTTGTATCATGGTTTGCATTAAGCCTTGATTTGTCCGAATGTTGTTCCATACCTTGTTAATAGTCCTGAAACAAAATATGAAGAAATAAGGGCATAACAATAGTACATTTAGTAATATTGGTCAACATAGTGAACAGTAAGCTCACAAAAATAAGCGGTGTGATAAATAAGTGCCAAAAAGTGATCGGACAAAAATGCCCTCATGTGACCTACACGTATGAAATCTAACCGACTGATATGTGTTTGGGATTGTGGACTAAAAAGGCAATAATTCCCGTTTTTGGATGACTTATGAAATCTGGCATAAGTTTAAGGACCAATGGTGAAATTTACTCTATTAAAAAAACTAGATGAGTACCTGTGCATAGCAACGAGATTTTATAGTGACAGATAGTTTATTGATAAAAAAAAGTTTATAGGTTATAAACAAAAAATAATAAAAGTTTGAAGATTTGGGGATTAAACATAATGTTTTAAAACCCGGTTCGACCCGGGTGGTTCAAGCGGTTGAATCATTCCGGTTGAAAAATGGGTCAAGTTAAACCGGTTCAACTTGCTAGGTTGGTCGAAAACGGGTCAAATTAAATTGAGTCAACCCGCCGGGTTTGAAGCATCCCAGGTCAACCCGGTCTGTGATTTGTATTAATAGTTTCCTTTTTGAAATATATGTTTTCAACATTTACTTTTTTAGTTTCAACTTTTCACTTTTCAGTTTTTCCTTTAGGTACCCTGTGACTATTAACCGGAGACATAGATCTCGATGAGCCCTAATTCACCAGTTTGTATCCTTTTCAACGGGTCCTCTCTGGTTCGTTTTCGGATGGTTTTTATTGGTTAGCCGAACCAGTGGCGACACCAGTTCAGGTGAATTTGCAAGTATTTGGGTGCATGGGCTCTTTGCTTGGAAAAGGCTAATATGAATTTGCATTTACTTGAAGTCTAAGCTGCTGCAAATGACAATTTGGAACTGTAAATTTCGTTGCTTTTATATTTATAAATTACAAGCATGATTGATAATGCTAGGTTCTTATTTGAACTATTTTTATTAGATAACCTGTACATCAAATCAATATCCTAATTAACAAATATTCATCCAAAAACATCAGTAGCTACCTCTACCTACCAATCAGCAATGTAAATAACCAGCAACCATCCCTGCAACAACATTTTTGCAAATTTTTAGGAATTTGCTTTTGTAGTTGCTTAGGAAGTTGTAAATGGTGGTAGTCGATAAAAGGTTAATCACTTATGTAAATTATATGTTGTATGACAAGTGCAGTTAGCAATTGGTTATTACATATTCACTCTTACGATGCATTTAATCACATATTCGCACTTAAATTATGCTCCCACCACACCGCGGAAACTTTTCTACTTCATTAAGAACAAGTAGCAAACTACATTTATAAGGCAATGTGTGATGATACAGAGGTGGAGGTAAACCTCTATACGTAACAGCATTGAAGCTGAAACCATTTATGAAAAGAATGTATAAGGAATCAAGAAAACCCATCCTAGATCGATAATGTGTCTTGGATGGATTTTCTTGCTACCCGTATAACAGTAAACCAAAAGACTACTTACACAACATAGTATTGCTATTTAATAAAATATTAAGGGTTCTTTATATCCTCCATTCATACCATTTAAGTTAATGCAAACACCATTTCAGTCTTCATGTTACAAGAGAGATGCTTTGACGATGTTTGGAGTGATGGGAGTCTCGTGCTTTATCAGTCGATGTTTTTGGAGTAGCCAATCCTTTACTTTCCACGTCACGCTTAATGACTTTATAGACACCAAGGGTCTTAGCAAAAAATCGAGGAGAACTAAGAGAACTATTTGATTGGCTAATCCTTTTCATCTCTTGTTTCAAGCTATTAAACTCTTCCTCAAGTTCATGCACTCTTGTCCACATCCTTTCCATCCCAACTCTTAGTACTTTATTCTCACGCACCAGATTCACCCATCCGTCTCTCATGCTTGTGCCTCCACGTTGAAAAGTGTCCATTGGATCTGTATGATTATATTCAGTATTCAACACATTACATAGAGCTGTTTTCATATGCAGCTGCTCAAAGAACAACACTTGTAGGACAAATCTCATTGGGAGGCGTTTGTTTTGAGAAGCATGAGCACAAGCGTCACTAGACAGTTTTTGGCAGTCGATGATGCTGCAAAGACCTTCTTTATCTTTCTTAGGTAACCATGAATGAGCCTGCATGATTAATACAGTTATAAAAACCTATTAAAAACCCTTTTTTGATATATAATGGAGTTGGAGAGTACAAAATTAGACCTCAAAATAAATATCCAAAGCTCTGTATAGTCCATCATTCACAGATCTTGAAGATTCTGGAAGAACCTTTGCAAGTGAATGTATCTTTTCAGGTTTTAAGTTAGCATCTGATGCAATCTCTGCCAGATAGCTATCTACAAGCTTACAAACATTCCTTATCGGTATGGATGATGGTGATTTTTGTTCAGAAGCTAAAAAGTAGTTAACCATCCTTTCAACACAGTCGGTATTATATAGTGTATCAGAGTCAGAATAGGTAGGAATAACTAGACTGTCATGTTGATAATCAGTCCCTTCCCCACCCCGAACTCACACCCGCAAACACCAATCAAAACGGCAAGATGGGTTTCAATGGTTTTGTATATTCAAAGAAGGAAACCGAATACACTTTTACAATAGAGATACCTTACTATATTTATACTAAAATACTAACTACTTAACAAAGGAACATGCACCACTTAATCCTACTAAACAGGAAACATATAACCAACCCATGTATTCCTAACAACATGGCAACTACTTGCTTATTTCCTCTAGATTTGGTCAAACCAAGTACTAAGTCACTGACCCATCAAGATTAAACCCAACATTCACCCCCTTAATCTTGATGCCATTCACGGTCTTGGCTCCTACGATCATATCGTGAACATGGTCTCTTTCTCGGTCACGGTCTATTGAAGCTTCGGTCTAGACAACCAGCCGGTCACCGTTATCTCTTTCTGTAATCACCACTGCGTGCTTGATCTTTCACTCTAACTTTCACTGCTCGTCTGCCCCGTAAATAGATCAACCCACTTCTGAGATCCATACCTACTGAACCATGACACATGACCCGCTCCATGGATACAACCTGTTTTGATCTCGTTCTTGCTTCTTGCTTACTAACTTGCTATGATTTCTTGCTTGCTAACTTGCTGCTGCTTTCTTTCTTTTGATCATCACGTGATCAACCTTGCTTCTTGCTTTGTTTCTTGCTTGCTACTTGCTACAAACCAGAAACATTCTACTTGCTATGGTTGTCTTGCCTACTACTTGCTACAGACTATGCGACAACCTTCTTGCTTGCTTTCTTTCTTGTCTGCTACTTGCTACAGACTACTTGCTGCTGCTTTCTTTCTTTTTTCTTTTCTTTTCTCATTCTTCTTGCTGTGATTTCATGCTACTTTCTTGCTTTCAAGAAAACAGTCCTTGCTACCTTCCTGCTGCATTCTTCTCGTTCACCCGCCCTTTAATCGAACTCAGCTCTTGATACCATGTTGATAATCAGTCCCTTCCCCACCCCGAACTCACACCCGCAAACACCAATCAAAACGGCAAGATGGGTTTCAATGATTTTGTATATTCAAAGAAGGAAACTGAATACACTTTTACAATAGAGATACCTTACTATATTTATACTAAAATACTAACTACTTAACAAAGGAACGTGCACCACTTAATCCTACTAAACAGGAAACATATAACCAACCCATGTATTCCTAACAACATGGCAACTACTTGCTTATTTCCTCTAGAATTGGTCAAACCAAGTACTAAGTCACTGACCCATCAAGATTAAACCCAACATTCACCCCCTTAATCTTGATGCCATTCACGGTCTTGGCTCCTACGATCATATCGTGAACATGGTCTCTTTCTCGGTCACGGTCTATTGAAGCTTCGGTCTAGACAACCAGCCGGTCACCGTTATCTCTTTCTGTAATCACCACTGCGTGCTTGATCTTTCACTCTAACTTTCACTGCTCGTCTGCCCCGTAAATAGATCAACCCACTTCTGAGATCCATACCTACTGAACCATGACACATGACCCGCTCCATGGATACAACCTGTTTTGATCTCGTTCTTGCTTCTTGCTTACTAACTTGCTATGATTTCTTGCTTGCTAACTTGCTGCTGCTTTCTTTCTTTTGATCATCACATGATCAACCTTGCTTCTTGCTTGCTACTTGCTACAAACCAGAAACATTCTACTTGCTATGGTTGTCTTGCCTGCTACTTGCTACAGACTATGCGACAACCTTCTTGCTTGCTTTCTTTCTTGTCTGCTACTTGCTACAGACTACTTGTTGCTGCTTTCTTTCTTTCTTCCTTTCTTTTCTCATTCTTCTTGCTGTGATTTCATGCTACTTTCTTGCTTTCAAGAAAACAGTCCTTGCTACCTTCCTGCTGCATTCTTCTCGTTCACCCGCCCTTTAATCGAACTCAGCTCTTGATACCATGTTGATAATCAGTCCCTTCCCCACCCCGAACTCACACCCGCAAACACCAATCAAAACGGCAAGATGGGTTTCAATGATTTTGTATATTCAAAGAAGGAAACTGAATACACTTTTACAATAGAGATACCTTACTATATTTATACTAAAATACTAACTACTTAACAAAGGAACGTGCACCACTTAATCCTACTAAACAGGAAACATATAACCAACCCATGTATTCCTAACAACATGGCAACTACTTGCTTATTTCCTCTAGAATTGGTCAAACCAAGTACTAAGTCACTGACCCATCAAGATTAAACCCAACATAGTGTAGCATATTCCAGCTGCATTCCTATGCTTCTTTCAAGTATATCTCGACATTTATCACTAACACGCAATAATAAACCCACGCGCAAAAGTCCTAACAAGAAACGACATATAGACTTGCCCTTTGTTTGAGGGAATAGTTCTACAAGGCTTTCAAGTATAACTCTTTGATCAACTATGTCGCTTTTTGTGGTTGAGCTTGCAGTTGACCTAGTTTTTGTAATTTGCCCGTTTTGCCATCTGCCTAAACCATGAAGATGTTTTCCAGAATAATACATAATAACTCCTGCAAATTAGGGGTGAAACTAATAGTAAATGTTGATTGGAGACTATATGGTGCAACTGCATAAAGCTTGAAGCTTTTCCTAGATCAGGGGCAAATGGATTGATGTGAGTTGTGTTTGACATCATATGGTTCGTTGGTAAAGTCGTTGGTAACACCATTTACCAACCAGATATTGGTGTTTACCAACGAATATCGGCCGTTGGTACTGGCATGATTTCTAGTAGTGATACATCATAACGTTACTCATATTAAGACTAATCTAATTTGAAATATAAATAATACAAATATTGTGGTCTTAAAAAGTAAAAGTCCAAATGATATACAACCAATTTTTATTCAATTTTATATTACAATTACTTAACCTTCATTTTGATATGCATAAGCTCGTGTGTTTTGTAAAAAAGTATCTAGCACTAATAGAATCGCGCAGGACATTCAACTCAAGAGCTACGAGTGGATTACTCGAAGATCAAACAAATATAAAGTGATAGATTAGCAACAATGGTTGAGGGATCCGATAGACATTCGGTTACAGTAAGATCTGTCAATTATGTTTGGTCTCATATGGGCCTGCATGGTCAATGACAGTGTTTGGATTTAGTTACTTCTTTGCTTTGTAGCATGCTTTGTGTCTTAATAGTTTTGGTTAGTTACTGTGGGATATCTAGTGTTAGTTTTGGTTTGTATTGTCCTCCTTTTTTGGTCCCTTCTTAATCTAATTATCTAATTGGCTTCATTAATTAAGAGGATGCGGTGTTTTGTATTTTGTCTTTTGTTTGGTCTTTTAAAAAATGTTGCCTTGCTAAAAAAATAAGAGCACAAAATTTTAGAAAATATGGTGAAATTAAATCATATATATATATATATATATATATATATATATATATATATATATATATATATATAGAGAGAGAGAGAGAGAGTTAGGATCAAATAAGAAGAAAAATTAAATTAAGAAGGATAAGAAGAAACCACAACTACACATTTCATATGCACCTATTAAAATAGATGCATCTCCTCTTGAAAATTTCTCCCTTATTTGAAATGTGTGGCTAGAATTTCTTCTTATTCTTTTTATTTTAGTTTTTTTTTTCTTACTGGATCCCTACCCTATATATAAAAGTGAATTTTTAATTGAGAAGTGACACATGTTACCTTACGATTGGAGTTTCCTATCTTATTTTTTGGTTAGGAGTTAGGCTTGGTTATTCATGCATTATAATATAAGTATAGATTATGCAAAAGTTGATATTTCCATAAGAATATTTCTAGATCCACTCACAATTTCCAAAAAAAAAACCCACTCGCTGACGTGTCAGCGAGCTGATTGGTTGATTTTTTGTGGGCCACAAAAAACCAACTAATGAGCTCGCTGACACGTCAGCGAGTGGGTTTTTTTTTTTTTAAATTGTGAGCGGGTGTCTCTTTTCATAAATCCATAATCTAGTGACAAGACCCACTAGTGATGTTTTTGACCATGTTGATTTTCATCCCACCATATCATATGGGTTTTTTGATCCTCATCTCACCATGTCAATACTATGGTGTCTTTTATGATTTTTGATGAGGCCTTTTATTAGATTCATTTAGCATCGCTATAATGTGTTTTTACGTATCACTTCATCAACGGGAAACTTATATATATCACTTAATTTGTTATTGTGTCATATGTCACTTTATCTGAGCTATGGATTTTTGCTCTTTTGTGTATATCTATGGGTTATGAGTTGTTATAATCCTAAATGAGTACTCGTGCATGATAACGAGCTTTTATAGCGGCATATAGTTATAATGATATTTCGGTTAAGTGTTTTGTGTAACCAAAATATCACTACAACTATCTGCTACTATAAAATCCCGTTGTTGTGCTATAAAATCCCGTTGCTGTGCACGGATGCTCATCTAGTATAATATATATACTCAAAAGAAAATGAAGGGAGACTCGAACAAAATATGGATCGGTTTCAAGATTCCTACTTTCGAGTCTAAAACCAATTTACAAAATGACCCTTACCATGAGTATGCTTTTAAGTGTATAAAACTTGTCTTCAAAAAAGAAAAGTGTATAAAACTTGAGTAATAAAATTGTAGTATTATATTAGAAAACTACTCAGTGTTTGGTACATCGTAATAAGAGTAAGAATGGAAAAGAACATTACGTATAATCACTCATTACATAAAAAATTATGTTTGTTTTTAATTACGGAATGCAATGACTCATTACATATAATCACTCATTACATAAAAAAACCATCATTTTCATTTTTCATTTCACAGAGGCTCCTTTTTTTTTTTTTTTTTTTTTTTTTTTTTTTTTCATTACGTCCTTATTGTAATCAAAATTACATAAAAGCCCACCATTAACAAGTTTATTAAATACACTTCTTATTAACTATGACCATTTTTGTCTTTTTCTTATCGATTGCATTTCGTCCTATCATACCAATCAAACATTATTAATAAGGGTAATGAAGTATTCTAGAGTAGGGGTGAGCGCGGTTCCGGAACCGCGAGAACCGAGAACCGAAAAACGGATGGCCGAGGAACCGAGAACTGGACCGAGTAACATGTCTCGGTTCCGGTTCGGTTCTCGGTCCGGTTCGGTTCCTTGCGGGTCTAACCGATTGGAACTGCAATTTTTAAGAAAAATGCATTTATTTCAACGGGATGTTTGATCGTAATTAATTAGGTGAATTGTGATATATGTATTTCTTTCAACACATTTTATACCATGCCACATTCAACAAATACATAGTGAAGAAAGCTGCTAAGCAACTTCGAGCTTGTTTGTGATGGAGAGAAAATCTTGGTGTTCGTATGTTTTCTCTTTTTGCTACCAATTTGTGACTATACTAATCGAGTTACTAAAAAAGAGATAACATGTTTGTTTGTTAATCAATGAACATGTAATATTAAAATTGGTAGTATATATAACTTAGTGAACAAGCTCTGAAATGTTAGTAGAATCTGTTACAAACTTTTTGTAAGAAATGTAACTTAAGTTCAAATTGCTAAAGAGAATATGTTAATTTCTATGTTAAGAAATAAAGCTTTTTTGTTAATTGTTCGTGTGTAATTTGTTGTGTTGTGTCTATTTCTTGATTAGTCATTACTAGTGTTCGATAAGATTAGTATGTATTTACAAGTCTTTCTAGTTTTATGCAACTAAAATTATTATACTCGTTTATTGTTAGCATATTACTTGTGACAAATTGTTTAAACTGAAAAAAAAATTGTTATTTCATAAATGAATTGTTAAAGCTATTTTTACGAAAATTAAATCTTGCGTGGAAATTTGAACTTACAAAAAGTTGACAAATGTTGGTAAAAGAAATTTTAGATAAAATCACAACTATACTCTATAGCAATTTACTATGTCGAGCGGTTCTTCGGTTCCGGAACCGATACCCGCGGTTCCAAACCGAACCGAACCGAGAACCGCAATTTCCAAAAATGAAAAACCAAGAACCGGACCGCGGTTCTAAAATTCGGTTCGGTTCCGGTTCGGTTCTCGGTTCCGATCGGTTCTCGGTCCATTTGCTCACCCCTATTCTAGAGTAATAAACTTGTAATATGAGTGATGATGAAATAGAAATGATGATAGTGAGGCAACATTTATAATTAATTTGGCGAAAAACAGAAAATCTATAAATGTAACTATACAAGTGTTTTCACTTTAACCAACGCGAAGGAGAGCAAGATAAGTACCACAATGAAGGCAAACCTCTCTTTATTACATACTGAAAAGAACATACGGAATCAAGAAAACCAATCAGATTCAATAATGTTTCTTGGATGAAACTATTCTTCAAATTCAAGCACTCTAGTACGCATCGTTTCCATCGTAACTCTTAGTACTTCATTCTCACGCACCATGGTCACCCGCTCTTGTTCTTCCTGGTAGATATATATAGTGAGTCGCTGATGTCCCTCGTCACTGCACAACCAACACGGTTTATAAACAACACAAAAATTAGCAACCGGATCAAACAGATTGAAATATATCTCTAAACAAGGACTCAAAGATTATGCAGACCAATTAAGATCAGTAGTTAAATATATTTTCAAACCAACAACAAAAAGAAGAGCAACTGAAACAAGTATGTCCCAAACTAGAAGGCAAAAACCTCCTAAACAAATGAGAGTGTTGGTACTAATAACTATAATCACCAAAGAAAGCCAATTATGCGGTACTCTAAATCTCTAATGACATGTATTCTTGCATTCTCCTTGTCCATGCATGATTCAGAATCTAAATTTCTTATTCTAGTACAATTTACATGTAGAGTATGTAGGCGATAAAATAAGGGCAAAATAACAACCTGCTTGGGAGAGCCGCAACAGAGTTGTTTAAACCACTTGAGACGGACCGGTTTCCAGTACGAGCATCCGGTGCCAACATGCCAGCCAGAATATCCGCAGCATAAGACTTGAACTCATCCCAAAGATCTTTTCCTCTTTTTTGAATTTCGGCAAAGGTTGCACAACACAAATCAATAACTATCTACATCACGTAAAAACACATTAAAAATTTTCATCAACCGCCTTTTAGCAACATAAGAAAAACTGAAAAAGAAAGATAAAACAAACAAACCTCGATTCCAGCTTCAAACAAAAACTGCAGACAGGGAAGCATTTTGTCAAGTAGCATTGCACAACTGTTGGTCAAGAATCCCAACGCCCAAAGTGATCCCTGTAAATCAAATTGCCAATAAGAGCTTCTTCTTTAACACTATACTAGTTGACTGTATAATAAATATGTTGGATGTTTGGCTTAGCTTAGCAAAAAGCAGAACGTTTGTAAAACACTAATAAAAAGTACTTTGTTAGATTTCATGCCTAAGTGTATTCTACTTTGTTTATCAAGTAACCCTAATAAGCAATTCAAATGAGCTCAGTCATACATCCCCATACACTACTTTACATGCAACCAGATCACTCTGAAGTTACAAAGTGAAGTTAAATAGCAATAACGTATTCAAACATTACAAAGTGAAGTTAAATTACAAATTGATCAAAAGTGTCACAAATTATAAACCCTACTTGTTGATTATAAGTGTAGTTGGGATCATTTCCCTTCCTTCCCTTAGGATTTCACATCTTTAAAATGATTACGATAACAACAAAGCAATAATTCACTAATTATAATTTAAATAAATGAGCCTGCATGATTCATATAGTTAACAAGCCTAATGTTCAAAACGAGGCACTTAGGGCGACAATATGTGGAGATCTGGAGTAATGTGCTGAATAGTTTAGTATAAATTGCTTATAAAATATGAAACAATAACCATTTGAATCATTGAAGACATTTGTTCTACCTTATATAATAACGTGGCGTGCAGCTGCTGTGTTGAAAATGTACACCCTGGTTTGTCAAATTTCAAGAAACTGCACAGCCAACAAGGTTTAGAAACAATACAAAAATTAGCACCCTGATTAAATAGATTGGAACATATCTCTAAACAAGGACTTTATAAACCAATTAAGATCAGTAGTTGAACAAATTCAAACCAACAAAAAGGCGAGCAAATGAAACAACCAAGTCCAAACGAGAAGGCAAAAACCTCTCAAACAAATGAGAATGTGCAATTACTAACAATTTTAATCAGGAAAAAAAAGCCAATAATGTCAAAATAACGGCATAATAACAACCTGCAGATTGGAAGAACCAGAGACTTCTTAAAACCACCACTTGCTACTGAGGGCTTTCCAATACGAACATACGGTGCCAACATCCCAACCAAAGTAGCGTCAACTACTATACCTACCAAGAGATCCGCAGCATACAACTGAAACTCATCCCAAAAATCTCTTACTCCTTTTTGAACACCAGCAAATATAGCACAACACGAATCAACTACTATCTGCATCACATGAAAATACACTTAAAAACAACAACCAACTTTTAGCAACAGTAAAAGATGAAAGACTAAGATACAAACCTCGGTTCCAACTTCAAAATAGAACGACGGATCAGCAAGCATTCTGTCACGGAGCTCTGGAAACTTTCTTATCAGGAATTCCAAAGCCGAACCTGATTCCTGTTAATCAAATTGCCAATCCTTTAACACAATCCTAAATAACATAACAAATTGACTGCTTGGCTAAACGTGGAACTTTTAAGTTCAAAAAGCTAAAAGGTACTTTGTTACTACTACATTTTTTTATTTTTTTTTTGAAAGGTACTACTACATTTTATAACTAATCTAATTCTACTACTACTTTGTTAATCCAATAAATTGGTTACTGTTGTCGTTACCCTTTTCTTATGCTATGTAAGAAGTTGGAAAATAATGGTTATGTAAGAAACAGGACTCACTTACTCTTGACCAGGTGACATTAAATATACATAATCAGTACATGGTATTCATTATTGTTTGTTTACTCATAATTATCTGTTCACTTAATGAGAGGCTTCAAGTTGTGTTGTTTAAAATCGAGTCATAGATATATGCACACACTTGCACTGTTACGGAATGCAACTGTTTTGGACTTTTAGATAGGAGTGTAGGTAACATTTGCCCTGGATCAGTTGGTTTTATAGAAAGTATAATGAGCATTCGCTACATGACATACTAATATAAAATATTGGATTAAGATTCAAGAAAATAAGAATATTCATATATAAACATTGGATCAAAAGATTGACTAACCCTGCATTTTCTTTGAAATCTTAGAGCTTCCTTTTGCAGTTTTTAGAAGAAGAGAGGAATTTTGGTTGAACTTAACATGCGAATGGAAAGTTTGGTGGATTATTTTGCTTAATGAATTCATATTTATTCAAATATACATATTTGTAGGCACATTTATATGTGATGGAGCTAACTTGAAGAACCACTTCAGGTGATTATGGAGCTGAATGTTGCAGAAGCTCTGTAGGTGAAAGTAGATGCGAAGTTGAAGGTGAATGTAGCTGAGTCTAAAGCTAAATGTCACAGGAAAATGTCGTAGAATCTAAAGCTTAAGAGTATTATGAATTGTATGTGTGTTTGATACCCAATTAACATGTATATTGGTTCCTGCTTCATCTGGCGAATATGCCTTGATCGGAATACTTTTAGGCTGAACACGATGGTGACCATGCACGACCTTGATTTTGCCTGCCACATCAGCTTTCTCTCTCCAGCGACCTTCAGACGACCAAGTTGCCAAACGGTATATAAATATAGAAATAAATAAATATATATATATATATATATATATATATATATATATATATATATATATATATATATATATATATATATATATAAACATATTTTTTTTCTACCCACAAAACATGCACAAGAAGTCGGTCGAGAAAATGACCAAGTTGTGCTTTTTGTCGCCCGACGACCGAGTGTGACCAAGGCTCCACAATGGGACGAGTGAGTGTGACCTTGGATCGACCGAACAAGTGGACCTCCCATTGTGTTGAGCCTTATAATCATACTTTTAATGACCACAATCTTTCTTACAAGCTTGTGTTATTTGAAAAGTTGGTTGATACACCGCTTAAGACTAATTTCAGTTAACTTACAAATCTTACATTCATCAACTTTTTCTTACAAAAGCCCGGGTATATACTAGTTTACAACAACCACATATTCAAACTTGCCTAGGGGCAAAAGGGTTTGTGAGCATCAAATTAAAACGTGTGAGAGGTGCAAACAACCGTCACGTCAACCTTCTGAAAAGGGGAGCTTTCACTGGTTTGAGTTGTGTGTGGCGGTGGGTTCATGGTTACCAATAATAATTAAAAAAAAAAAAAAAATCACATATTCAAACAATACATTGAGAAATGAGTTCGAAATGAGTTCAAAATGAGTACCATGCCCATTAGACAGCGCATAAGAATATATTCACCAATTCCCAAATCCTTGGCATCAACAACGCCTTTTTCTTCCGCCTCTTGCTCAAATTTCATCGGCACTCCAAACTTCTTCTCTTCATAATCATCCTCACCACCACCGCCGCCACCTCCGCCGCCGCCATTAGGTGGGGGGAAGTTATCCCCGCCGCGACTTTCTTTTTCGTCCTTAGAAGCAATCGGCCAGCTTTTTGAATCTGTGTTTTCGAATTTAGAATTAACTGAAACATTTTTGTTGTTGTTGAAATTGTTGATTTCAGGGCTGAAGATTTTGATTGAGTTTAGGATATGATGAACATTTCGAGGTGTTCTTAGTGTTGATGATGATGATGATAATAATAATAATGATAAATTATTGTGTTTGAGCTGTTGAGGTGTAGAAATAAATGAAGATTTTTGTACTACAGCCATTTTGAATCGATTCACGGGAACCCTAAATCCCCTCTCTTTTGAATCGATCAGATTGAGACGAGTTATTTATTAACCGAGTCACCAGCCGCCACTGAACTATCACACTATCTCAACCATAAACCCTCTATGCGAACCAGTTCTTTCTTTTTAGTCTTTTACCAATCATTTTCTTTTCATTAAAACCACACCCTCTCTCACAAACAATTAAAAAAAAAAAAAAAACACACTACATCCTCTCTCACAAACAAAACAAATACTTTTTCCGTCTCAAAACTATTACCCACCAATAGCAAACACACGCATTAAAGAAAATGCTTTTATTACTCCTTATTATTTTCACTAAATGATAATGTTTATTAGGGGTCAACTTTAATAATTTCAACTTATATATCTATGCATATACAATTATTTTGAGACAAACTAAAAACGAAATGTGGACAATTATACTAGGACGGAAGGGGTGTTAAATCTCTCTAAAAATAATAAAATAAAATAAAAAATCTCTCTGTCGAATCTTTTATGGCAGCTCACTCTTTTTATTAAAGATGATTTAGAGTTAAATAACAACCAAACCGAAAAACACCACCACGACCATTTGGTTAGAACTAAAATTCCGACCAAACTCTTAAAAAGAAATCGGTCATCATCAGACCTTTCAAGCGCTAACACGCGCCGATGTTCTCTATAGCCGGAATCTTTAAATAACTAATCCGACGTCTGCTTGGTTGTATAGATGTTCTGAGACTTCAACCTGCATTTTCTTAAATCTGCATTTTCGACCCATTTCCAAAACATTTAATCTAACATAAGCTAAACATTCATTATATTTAGAGTCAATTACATAAATGGTCTTTGTGGTTTGACGAAAATTGCATCTACCATCCCTGAGAGTTTAATGTTGCATTCTCGGTCCTTATCTATGCAAAGAATAACATCAATAGTCTTGTAACTGGGCAGTCGTCTATTGTGCCGTTAAGAGACGTGCCTCACACGCGAGGTTATACACGTCTTTTCTCTATAATGCAGAGCAATAAAAGCTTCGGGTGCATTTTGTTGGAGAAAAAAATTATCCTGTTTTCTATATCTAGTTTTGTAAAAATTGGAAGGGAAATTTATCTTAACAAAATACTTAAAAATATGAAAAACGCGTTTCGTTGATGATTATATTTTTTATTTTGAAGAAGATGATGGAGGGTTTTGGGTTACAAAGGAAAACAAGAAAAAAAAAAAACCAAAATTTGTTTTATGATTTTCCTTATTAAGTTAGGAAATAGGAGATTTTTGTTTTGCGGATATTTTTTTTTTTAGAAACAAAGCGTTTGAACGCGATTTCTGTTTTTCTTGTTTTGTGAAAAACATGGGTGCAAACTAAACGCGACCTTATCTTTTCACATACCATATACAGGGTATATTTATCTTCAATTTTAAAAGCCCTAGTTTTATCAAGATTCATCTTATTCCTAGCAGTGTTATTGATAAGTGCAAAACCAGGATTTCTCGAAGTAATGCTAGAACTTAACAGGATCTATAGAAAGAGAGAATCAAGATCGAATTAAAGTTCAAATGGTAGTTACAAGTTTGTTATTTGACAATCACCAACTGTTAACAAAATGAGAGTAAGGTTTCAAGAGAGAATTGTATTTCGTTTGCTAACTTTTACAAGTGAGAATTAACAACTATTTAGAAAAGGGTTTTGGCGCCAAAAGTGGTTATGGTCTGTGTGGTAATGAACACATGCACCTCACTTGTTTAGCTCAAAGTTACGCACGTGCACCTTACGTGTCACACTAAACTCATATCCAAACATGACTTATCAATATACCCTTTTTAAAAATGTTCTTGTCCTCATGAAGAACTACAATCAAAGGCTGGATACTTATTGGTGATTTCTTCCAATTTCTCCCAAGTAGCATCCTCAATTGACCCCTTTGTCCATTGGATCAAAGCATAAACCACCATTTTATTTGATTGTATAATAAATTGCACGACCAGGCCTTACGATGGTGATCGAATGGTATATGGGGTGTTGCGGTTGCATCAAGCTTGTTGTTAACTTGAAATAAGAAATACAAAGAAACTACGTTAAGTGATTGCGCAGGGGTTGGACCTTGTGAACCATCTCCGGCGTGTGAATAAGTATTTGATATGATATGTTTGGTAAACTTGTGGTAAAGTAAGATAGTAGAGATTGCATACCATTGTTCTAGCCCGTCCAAAACTATTTATAGGGATCAAAATGGCCTTGGAGAGCTCTTGCACGTTTTTAGGAGATCATGGGGGTGTCCCATGATTTGTGGTAACCGCTAAGGCTTATTGTCCCACTCTCCCTATCTTGGCGGGAAAGCCAAGGAGAAAGATAGGACGTGGGTAAGACTTGGTCCTTGATGAATTCCGTCTTATTATCATCGGAGGTCGTACCCCGAAGGGCTTAGACCTTCGATTGGCGAATTCCCAACTGGTAACTATATCATAGATGAATAGTTTGACGCCAATGAAGATTTTAGGAGGCTGCCGTAAGCCTTCTAGATGTAGGTTGCGACCAGGTTCGAAGGGGTGTCCTTTGACCTGATTGGAGGGTACATCATCAAGCCCCCCAGTCGAAAGTGATGTTCACGTACGAGGGTACATTGCTTTCCACTCAAAAATTACAACTAGATACTAAACTAAATCATGTTACAAAATAGTATCAAACAAAAATAGTTGTGTTCAACTAATAACGCATTAAATGCGTGTAATCATGGCCATAGCCATTTGCATCAGAGCCACAACGGCATGATTATCTATAACCCCAAACGTCATTTCAAAATTCAAATACCTATTTGAAGTCCGGATATGCATTATCTATAAAGACACGTGGATGGCTGAGATAAAAGGAATAGGCAGTATAAATGATTTATAACCCCAAACCCTAAATCACTTTTACTCTCCACCCCCAAAATTTACACATAGCTGTGCTTTATTTACCACTTCGATCAAAAGGTAACGTCCTCCTTCGATCTTTATTCAATATTTTAGCTACACACGCCCACAATGAGCATGGATGCCAAACGTATTATAAAGCAACAAAAAATGTACTTTGTCTAGGAAAGCATTAGCTGATTTCCAAAATGATTACCCCATACCCAAACAATTTAAGGTTATGCTTCTGAGCAAAACCCAAAACATTTATGATGCCCCGAAAGGGTATGTTGGGCTTTACACACATGCTTTTACCCGGTCAAACCTAAAAATACCCCTCCATCCGTTGTTTTTAGAATTGTTGCAATATTATGAGGTACACATATCTAGGTTTAACTCCTTTTGTCCTAGCCAAGCTCACCACCTATATATTAATATGTAAGGCTTATGAATACCCATCCAACCGTTGTTTTTAGAATTGTTGCTACGAGCCCACATTGACCATGCTTAGAGGCTTTCTAAACCTTTGCCCTAGTGGAGACTGGTTAACCTTAGCAAAAAAGGGTGAGCATGATGTTCCAGTCTTGGTCACAAAACCTTTCACAAACATTACAAACTGGAAACGGAAATTCTTTTATGTGCAAGATACTATTATACCTCTACAATACCGTGCTCTTTTGAATGAAACTTTTCGATTTGATCACAAGAAATTCAATGATCAACTGCCATATGTTGTTCGAAGGAATCCACTCTATCAGCGTCTTGCACGTTACATAGTGGATGTTCAAACTTTTCCTTGTTGGTTACGGCGTAATCTTCGAAATGTAGAAATAATTCTAAGTCTTTAACCATTTACGGTGTAACATCATCACATAGTTACGCCGTAATCTTCATGGAGTTTGTTGATATAAATAATGCGTAAAAACGTTATTAATATTTTTCGATATCCCTATGATTTGACGATCACAAAATATAAAATCATTAAACGTAAAATCATTATGTAAATAAGTATTTAGTGACAAAATATCATTATATCCAACTAATTCACTTAAGGTATAAATAAACAAGTGCCTAATACATTTTATGATCAAAGGAAGGTTTATTTACTAATTACAAATTATATAAAATGGTATAAACTTTTTATATATTTAAGAAAAACACTTTTGGTAATTAAATGAAAATGTTTATTTCATAATAAATATATGAATTCAAATTTTTAACAAAATTCAGTTAAATTTTCACCAAATAAACTTTCCACAGAAAAGACAAAGGAAAAAGGGAACAAACCAAGTCAATCGCATTGAAAGCAAAAAAGGACTCTAGTGACGAAGAATGCTCAATCTCCGAAAGTGAAGATGAAGAGTATGCCATGGCCGTGAGAAGTAGTGTAGTAGTAGTGTTGTGTACAAGTTGTGAAGAAGGCGTGTAGTGGTGTGAGATTGGTTCTAGCTACTATTAGGACTCGACATTTAGCTTAGTGTCGTTAATTGGTGTAAGCGAAAGTTGTGTAAGGTTTCTCCGCCAAAAAGGGAGTTTGTTGACATAGTGAAGAAAACTCTCGAGTAGGTGACTCGAAGAGTGGAGTAGGGCGAAGAGGTTCTTCGTAGCCGAACCACTATAAATATCGTGTGTTGTGGTTTGATCTCTTTATCTCTATCTTTTCATTACTTTCATATTTACGTTATCATTATTTAGTTAGTTAGATTAAATTGTTTGAGTTGTGCAAGTGTTGAAATTCACATAAATAAGAATCGAAGTTTTTATCAAACAAAGTTTTTTAAAATATAAATTGACGTAAAACTATTCAACCCCCTTTCTAGTTTTCCACAATTGGCATCAGAGCCAGGTTAAACAAGATTTTTAAAATAAACTGTATTTTAAAAGTTGAAACGATCTATGGAATCTGAAAAATATTTAGAAGGTCAATCTATGCATAGACCACCACTATTTGAAAGTGATGGTTTTCTTTATTGGAAAAATCAATTTGAAACTTATGTGAAATCAAAAGATCTAGATCTTTGGCATGTTATTACTAATGGTGATTTTCCTCCTATACAAAATAATCCCGAAACCAAAAGGGATGAAATTGTACCTTTTGAAAAACAAAACGATGATTTGAAAAAGAAACTTGTTAAAAATAATGAGGCTAAAATGGTTATTTATAATGCGTTACCATGCAAAGAATATGAAAGAATTTTGATGTGTAAAACCGCAAAAGGTATTTGGAACTCTTTACCAATCACTCACCAAGGTAATAGTCAAGTCAAAGATAATAAAATAGATCTTCTTGTACAACAATATGAACAATTTACGATTCCGGAAGAGGAATCAATTGATAATGCTTTTGCTAGATTTAACACTATCATCACAAGTTTAAAAGTACTTGATGAGAATTTTTCTAGTAAGAATTTTGTAAGGAAATTTCTTAGGGCTCTCCATCCGAAGTGGCGTGCTAAAGTGACGGCTATTGAGGAGTCAAAGAATCTATCAACTCTACAACTTGATGAGCTAATTGGAAACTTGAAAGTGCATGTGGTGATAATAAAGAAAGATTCCGAAATGGTCAAAGGAAAAAGGGAACAAACCAAGTCAATCGCATTGAAAGCAAAAAAGGACTCTAGTGACGAAGAATGCTCAACCTCCGAAAGTGAAGATGAAGAGTATGCCATGGCCGTAAGAGACTTCAAGAAATTCTTCAAAAGACGAGGAAGATACGTTAGACAACCGTTTGATGAAAGAAAAACATTCCAAAGAAACAAGTACGACAAGACTAGCAAGAATGAAAGAAAGTGCTTCAAATGTGGAGATCCAAATCATTTTATTGGAGAATGTCCGGAATTATCAAGAAGTCAAAATCACAAGGCCTTTGTAGGAGGAGCATGGAGTGATAGTGACAACGATGAAAAAGACACAACAAAAGAAGAAAAGTGTCTCATGGCAAGATCTTCCGATGAGGTACGTTCCGAAACCGAATACTATAGTGATGATAATTTTTCGTTAGATGAAAAAGATTTAGATAGCGAATATAGTAGATTATGCAAACTAGGACAAAAACTCATAGCAAAAAATAAACTACTAAAACACACTAATAATAAATTAATGGATGAAATTCTTGAATTAAAAATAAAACTACAAAAGCTAGAAAAAGGAAAAGAAAGTATTATAGAATGTAAAGAATGTCTAGTTGTTAAAAATGAGAATAAACAACTTAAGGAAGAAATTATTAAATTTGAGAAATTTGAAAATAGTAGTCAATCACTTAGTAAAATAATTGGCTCTCAAAGAATTGCCAAAGATAAAACCGGATTAGGTTACGACTCAACCGAAGCATCAACTAGTAAATCTAAAAATGTAAAGTTTGAAAGTGAAACTAGTGAACTAAAACCTTTAGAGTTAAAACCAAAGTATATACTTTTGAAAGATAGATTAGTACCTATTGCAAGTGATGAAGAAATTAAAAGCTTTCATAAATCATCTTTAAAAGCTGAAGTAGAACCCCTTAAGCCAAAAATAAGATCTAAAACTCCACCACCTAGAAAACCAAATAGTCCTCATCCTAGGTCTAAAACTCCTCAACCTAGAGTAAACCAAAATAGACGAAACTTTCACAATAATCATCAAATGTGGAACTTCAATCCTTGGGGAATGATTTCACCATACATGAACCCAAGTCAAATGCATAACGTCTTTGGACCAAACAACTTTGGTCAAATGAGACAATGAGGACCAACAAGATGAATTCGTCATACCTTGGCAAGCTTGGTTTTCTATCCGCTTTCACATGGTCATGAAATCTCTTGAAGACTTTGAAGATTTGCTTGTTGAAGACAAAAAGGTACACGTCTCTTTTAAATTTCCATGTCAAAATTGCATGCTTAGTTTAGTATCTAGTTTATTGTTGCTATAGCTTATTTCGTAATTACTCTTAGCTAATTTTCTTGTTTATATATACACATATATTTTTTTTCTTATAGCACATATATATATATATATATATATATATATATATATATATATATATATATATATATATATATATATATATATATATATATATATGGGATGCGTTCTATGCAGTACCAATCTAAACCAATAAGAATTTAGTACTATTAAATATTTTTATTTAATTCAAAGGGTATAATTGTCAAACACATTTTCACTTTTTTTTGAATTTTTTTAATTAAAAATCGTTTTTCAATTCCCTTAAATTAAGGATTTTTTTTTATTATTATTTTTTTAATTTAGTGGACATGTTTTCAGATAAATGAGATGCATAGATGTTTTTTTTATTGAACATTGTTAATTTACATATGTTTCTTGTGTACAATTGTTTAGAAATCAAACTTGTTTTGGTTAAAATGATAATTGCACATATGTTTCTAGTGTACATTCTTTAATCTTCAAATTTTATAACAAAAAACATAAACATACATATCTAACTTCTAAATTTATAACAAACCAAAAACATAAATAATATACACAAAATTTGATATCAAATACAAAATATATCTTGTTAAATATAGATGTGCACGTCATTCAAAAACACGTGTGCACTCTTCCAAGAACATATGTGCACGCTTCGCTTTTTCATCAAATTCATTAAAACATATGAGTTCCCTTCCAACACACATGTGCACTCTCTATATTGGTCATCGTATCCAATTTTATCAAAGATGTTCAATACCTGAAACTACAAAACAAATGTTATTTTATTTTATATGAAACAACTAGCAAACACATATTCATAATTACTACATATATGCATACATCTTTTCTTTATTTTATTTCAACTTCAAAACACATATGCACATCATTTCATTGATTTTGTACCAACATAAAACACATGTGCACTCTTTCACAAAACATATATGCACATCATTTTCATTCATTTTATACCGACCACAAACACATGTGCACCATTTTCTATTATTTATGTGTTGTTCTAGTACACTTAACATTGATTTACGTTTACAATCTTTTTATACAATAAGGATTGATTTGAGCTACATTTCTACCTGTCAGTAGTGTTACATTTTGTATCATTTACATTATCAATCATTAGTTTATATTACATACACACATTGCAACATCGCTCACATTCATTCATTTTATATCCCACACAACTTTATACATTCTATATTTTTCAAGCACTAATAAGTTACCTTACATATACAGAATAATTTTACATTTTTTTTGCCAGACACATTTTCATTGGTGCTATAAAAGATTTGACCAGAAAAACAAATTGATCTTATCTCCGAAAACATAAAAAAACATAGTCGCCATTACAGACACTAAAACACTTGCAAAAAATCACACAAACAAAAACATGGGCATCATCATAATCGACGGCTCAACAATCCATTCCTTAGTTTTTAATGTCAAAATCACCGCAACTTGTTTCGTTTGATAAATAAAATTAAATGTTTGTACAGATAGAAAAGGAGGCTTTAAACACATGAACATTTAAATCTAAACTCAAATCAATAATAGGCTTAAGAGGCTGTTAAAATAATATATGGTTATACCCGGATCGCTTTAGTTGTCATCAGATCTAGTGGAAAGTTTTCATTGTTCGTCGGTGGTAGAAGGTCTTCGTGGATCTCCAGTCAGTTTTTTTCTTTACTTTTTTTAAGGTTATTAGTGGTGGCTGAGAAAGATGGAGTAGGATTTAGTGTTCTATTTTCGTGACTGGTAGTGGTGGTGATAAGGGGGTGCGGCTAGGGTTTGAAGTGAGGAAGAAAGAAATAATAATGCAAATAATTTAGATCCGGATAAGAAGAGAGAGAGATGTATATAGTAAGGATCAAATAAAAAGAATAATAAAAATAGGAAGGATAGGAAGTAACCACAACCACACATTCTAGATGCACCTACAAAAAATGGATGCATCTTAATTCAAATTTTCCCTCCCACATTAAAATGTGTGGCTAGAATTACTTCTTACCTTTCTTATTTTAATTATTCTTCTTATTGGATCCCTTCCATATATATATATATATATATATAGGGAAGAGATCTAGTGAGAAGAAAAAATCAAATGAGAAGAGTGAGAAATATTCCTGGCCACACATTTCAAATAAGAAAAAAAAAATAAGTGGAGATGCATCTACTTTTGTAGGTGCATCTAAAATGTGTGGTTGTAGTTTCTTCTCATCCTTCTTATTTTAGTTTTATTTCTCATTTGATCCTCACTCTATATATATATATATATATATATATATATATATATATATATATATATATATATATATATATATATATATATATATATATATATATATATATTATGTTTCTCTAATAGACCAAAACTAAAATAAAATGTTCCAATAGTGCTTGCTGCAAACACAAAATCAAAATAAACCACTGTTAGAAAATTTTTGAAATTTGGTCGTCTGGGAATTTACCAGATGGGCGGCCCCCATAATTCACACGGGCGGCCCCTTTAATTTTAAGGGTGCCGGCCATGAATTAAGGGGACCGGCCATCTGGAACAGTTTTTTACACTGTTTTCTTTTGCAACTTGTGACTTCTTTTGCTAGTCCCAGTTACCATTTCCCTTAAAAACTAAACTGATTTTGGAATCTAACAATACAATTTAAAATTAATACCATTTCTAAACATGATTTCATGCTATATAACCCTTTACACCTTCATCCACACTCCATTATCATCATCAACCTCAACCAATTTATCATGTCATCACCAAAAACCACCACCTCCAACAAAGCCAGGAAACAAAAACTTGTTATCATTCCACCTAAACAACTCTTTATTGATCTCACTAATGAAGACAATACCACTCCATCACCACCACCTCAATGTTCATCTCCTAGTGCTCCAAATGCACCATCCAAACACACCATCAACACATGGAACCTCCACCTCTTCCATACCATCATCATCATTCATCAATGACTACATCAACACTCATCTATCACCTCCGCCAAGAATTCCACCACCACCACCTCTTGAAAATGCAACCTTAGACATCACCCTTTCATTATCACCGATCACACCTCTTGATGCACAATTTTCACCATCACCAATCAATCCACCAAATTACAATCCCATCCCATGGAGCTTACTTGAAGCCGATGGTGATACTTGCCTTTGTTGCATCCATAACCGAACCATCATCTTTGGATTAAGAGATGAAATCCACTACATGTTTTCATACCTTGAAAGCTTGTTCCCTCAACCTCAACCAACAACATCCACACCTCCGCCACCAACATCAACCACACCTCCACCACCATCAAACACACCTCCATCAACCCCATCATCTCCACCTACAACTTTGCTCCTCCCAAACTAAGCATGGCTCATGGTTGGAAAATAAAATTGTTTTAACCATTTTGATGAACAAGCTCTAGGAAAAACATTTCTATTAGAGTTTTGGTTGATTGTAAGCCCTTAAGGCTTTAGTTTATTAGTTGTATTATTCACGCATCTTGGATGCATGTTGCTTGTATTTTCATCCATTTAATGAAGTGTTTCCTTCAATGTTTATATTGCTTGTTTTATTCATATATATAATTGTTGCATGCATATATATTATATGTTCTAAATATTTTTGCAAGCATTCCATATCTCGACTTGTCTTGTAACCTTAAAACGAGGGGGAGTACACATCAAGGGGGAGCTCATCCAACTTCGGGACAACCTTTTTGATGTTCACAAAAAGGGGGAGAAGTGATATAAAACTCACTAAATACTTGCATATATAATAATTTTTGATTTAATGAGTTTAGATTTTGTAATTATCAAAAAGGGGGAGATTGTTGATATAAATAATGCGTAAAAACGTTATTAATATTTTTCGATATCCCTATGTTTTGACGATCACAAAATATAAAATCATTAAACGTAAAATCATTACGTAAATAAGTATTTAGTGACAAAATATCATTATATCCAACTAATTCACTTAAGGTATGAATAAACAAGTGCCTAATACATTTTATAATCAAAGGAAGGTTTATTTACTAATTACAAATTATATAAAATGGTATAAACATTTTATATATTTAAGAAAAACACTTTTGGTAATTAAAGGAAAATGTTTATTTCATAATAAATATATGAATGCAAAATTTTAACCAAATTCAGTTAAATTTTCACCAAATAAACTTTCCCCAGAAAAGACAAAGAATCTGGCCATTTCACATGGGTGGCCCCCTTAATTATAAGGGGCGGCCCCCTTAATTTTAAGGGGGCCGGCATACGCTCTGTGTCAGATTTCTTTGCCTATAAATACTGGTTCAAATCTGAATTTTTTTCTCACCTTTTGCACTAAAACTTTCAGTTCTAATTCACTCAAATCATCTTCCTAAATCCTTTGATCATAAACACATTAGTTCTTGTTTTCAAGTGATTCTATCCATCCTCATTCAAAGTGCAAGAGAAGAATACTCCTTTCATCTCAAACCAAGAAGTGTTGAAGATTAGTAGTGTAGCTTGTATTTATTGTATAGTTGTGTAGTGATTGTAATTGATAGATCTAGGTGGGTTAGTAGTTGTGAATTGAAGTAGTGAAGAAATAGTTGTGGTGTGAAGAAGAAGTTGTGAAGGTGTGAGAAGTAGTGTAGTAGTAGTGTTGTGTACAAGTTGTGAAAAAGGTGTGTAGTGATGTGAGATTGGTTCTAGCTACTATTAGGACTCGACATTTAGCTTAGTGTCGTTAATTGGTGTAAGCGAAAGTTGTGTAAGGTTTCTCCGCCAAAAAGGGAGTTTGTTGACATAGTGAAGAAAACTCTCGAGTAGGTGACTCGAGGAATGGAGTAGGGCGAAGAGGTGCTTCGTAGCCGAACCACTATAAATATCGTGTGTTGTGGTTTGATCTCTTTATCTCTATCTTTTCATTACTTTCATATTTACGTTATCATTATTTAGTTAGTTAGATTAAATTGTTTGAGTTGTGCAAGTGTTGAAATTCACATAAATAAGAATCGAAATTTTTATCAAACAAAGTTTTTTAAAATATAAAATTGACGTAAAACTATTCAACCTCCCCTTCTAGTTTTCCAGAGAGTTGTATCATGGTTTGCATTAAGCCTTGATTTGTCCGAATGTTGTTCCATACCTTGTTAATAGTCCTGAAACAAAATATGAAGAAATAAGGGCATAACAATAGTACATTTAGTAATATTGGTCAACATAGTGAACAGTAAGCTCACAAAAATAAGCGGTGTGATAAATAAGTGCCAAAAAGTGATCGGACAAAAATGCCCTCATGTGACCTACACGTATGAAATCTAACCGACTGATATGTGTTTGGGATTGTGGACTAAAAAGGCAATAATTCCCGTTTTTGGATGACTTATGAAATCTGGCATAAGTTTAAGGACCAATGGTGAAATTTACTCTATTAAAAAAACTAGATGAGTACCCGTGCATAGCAACGAGATTTTATAGTGACAGATAGTTTATTGATAAAAAAAGTTTATAGGTTATAAACAAAAAATAATAAAAGTTTGAAGATTTGGGGATTAAACATAATGTTTTAAAACCCGGTTCGACCCGGGTGGTTCAAGCGGTTGAATCATTCCGGTTGAAAAATGGGTCAAGTTAAACCGGTTCAACTTGCTAGGTTGGTCGAAAACGGGTCAAATTAAATTGAGTCAACCCGCCGGGTTTGAAGCGTCCCAGGTCAACCCGGTCTGTGATTTGTATTAATAGTTTCCTTTTTGAAATATATGTTTTCAACATTTACTTTTTTAGTTTCAACTTTTCACTTTTCAGTTTTTCCTTTAGGTACCCTGTGACTATTAACCGGAGACATAGATCTCGATGAGCCCTAATTCACCAGTTTGTATCCTTTTCAACGGGTCCTCTCTGGTTCGTTTTCGGATGGTTTTTATTGGTTAGCCGAACCAGTGGCGACACCAGTTCAGGTGAATTTGCAAGTATTTGGGTGCATGGGCTCTTTGCTTGGAAAAGGCTAATATGAATTTGCATTTTTTCACTTGAAGTCTAAGCTGCTGCAAATGACAATTTGGAACTGTAAATTTCGTTGCTTTTATATTTATAAATTACAAGCATGATTGATAATGCTAGGTTCTTATTTGAACTATTTTTATTAGATAACCTGTACATCAAATCAATATCCTAATTAACAAATATTCATCCAAAAACATCAGTAGCTACCTCTACCTACCAATCAGCAATGTAAATAACCAGCAACCATCCCTGCAACAACATTTTTGCAAATTTTTAGGAATTCGCTTTTGTAGTTGCTTAGGAAGTTGTAAATGGTGGTAGTCGATAAAAGGTTAATCACTTATGTAAAATATATGTTGTATGACAAGTGCAGTTAGCAATTGGTTATTACATATTCACTCTTACGATGCATTTAATCACATATTCGCACTTAAATTATGCTCCCACCACACCGCAGAAACTTTTCTACTTCATTAAGAACAAGTAGCAAACTACATTTATAAGGCAATGTGTGATGATACAGAGGTGGAGGTAAACCTCTATACGTAACAGCATTGAAGCTGAAACCATTTATGAAAAGAATGTATAAGGAATCAAGAAAACCCATCCTAGATCGATAATGTGTCTTGGATGGATTTTCTTGCTACCCGTATAACAGTAAACCAAAAGACTACTTACACAACATAGTATTGCTATTTAATAAAATATTAAGGGTTCTTTATATCCTCCATTCATACCATTTAAGTTAATGCAAACACCATTTCAGTCTTCATGTTATAAGAGAGATGCTTTGACGATGTTTGGAGTGATGGGAATCTCGTGCTTTATCAGTCGATGTTTTTGGAGTAGCCAATCCTTTACTTTCCACGTCACGCTTAATGTCTTTATAGACACCAAGGGTCTTAGCAAAAAATCGAGGAGAACTAAGAGAACTATTTGATTGGCTAATCCTTTTCATCTCTTGTTTCAAGCTATTAAACTCTTCCTCAAGTTCATGCACTCTTGTCCACATCCTTTCCATCCCAACTCTTAGTACTTTATTCTCACGCACCAGATTCACCCATCCGTCTCTCTTGCTTGTGCCTCCACGTTGAAAAGTGTCCATTGGATCTGTATGATTATATTCAGTATTCAACACATTACATAGAGCTGTTTTCATATGCAGCTGCTCAAAGAACAACACTTGTAGGACAAATCTCATTGGGAGGCGTTTGTTTTGAGAAGCATGAGCACAAGCGTCACTAGACAGTTTTTGGCAGTCGATGATGCTGCAAAGACCTTCTTTATCTTTCTCAGGTAACCATGAATGAGCCTGCATGATTAATACAGTTATAAAAACCTATTAAAAACCCTTTTTTGATATATAATGGAGTTGGAGAGTACAAAATTAGACCTCAAAATAAATATCCAAAGCTCTGTATAGTCCATCATTCACAGATCTTGAAGATTCTGGAAGAACCTTTGCAAGTGAATGTATCTTTTCAGGTTTTAAGTTAGCATCTGATGCAATCTCTGCCAGATAGCTATCTACAAGCTTACAAACATTCCTTATCGGTATGGATGATGGTGATTTTTGTTCAGAAGCTAAAAAGTAGTTAACCATCCTTTCAACACAGTCGGTATTATATAGTGTATCAGAGTCAGAATAGGTAGGAATAACTAGACTGTCATGTTGATAATCAGTCCCTTCCCCACCCCGAACTCACACCCGCAAACACCAATCAAAACGGCAAGATGGGTTTCAATGGTTTTGTATATTCAAAGAAGGAAACCGAATACACTTTTACAATAGAGATACCTTACTATATTTATACTAAAATACTAACTACTTAACAAAGGAACATGCACCACTTAATCCTACTAAACAGGAAACATATAACCAACCCATGTATTCCTAACAACATGGCAACTACTTGCTTATTTCCTCTAGAATTGGTCAAACCAAGTACTAAGTCACTGACCCATCAAGATTAAACCCAACATTCACCCCCTTAATCTTGATGCCATTCACGGTCTTGGCTCCTACGATCATATCGTGAACATGGTCTCTTTCTCGGTCACGGTCTATTGAAGCTTCGGTCTAGACAACCAGCCGGTCACCGTTATCTCTTTCTGTAATCACCACTGCGTGCTTGATCTTTCACTCTAACTTTCACTGCTCGTCTGCCCCGTAAATAGATCAACCCACTTCTGAGATCCATACCTACTGAACCATGACACATGACCCGCTCCATGGATACAACGTGTTTTGATCTCGTTCTTGCTTCTTGCTTACTAACTTGCTATGATTTCTTGCTTGCTAACTTGCTGCTGCTTTCTTTCTTTTGATCATCACGTGATCAACCTTGCTTCTTGCTTTGTTTCTTGCTTGCTACTTGCTACAAACCAGAAACATTCTACTTGCTATGGTTGTCTTGCCTGCTACTTGCTACAGACTATGCGACAACCTTCTTGCTTGCTTTCTTTCTTGTCTGCTACTTGCTACAGACTACTTGCTGCTGCTTTCTTTCTTTCTTCCTTTCTTTTCTCATTCTTCTTGCTGTGATTTCATGCTACTTTCTTGCTTTCAAGAAAACAGTCCTTGCTACCTTCCTGCTGCATTCTTCTCGTTCACCCGCCTTTTAATCGAACTCAGCTCTTGATACCATGTTGATAATCAGTCCCTTCCCCACCCCGAACTCACACCCGCAAACACCAATCAAAACGGCAAGATGGGTTTCAATGATTTTGTATATTCAAAGAAGGAAACTGAATACACTTTTACAATAGAGATACCTTACTATATTTATACTAAAATACTAACTACTTAACAAAGGAACGTGCACCACTTAATCCTACTAAACAGGAAACATATAACCAACCCATGTATTCCTAACAACATGGCAACTACTTGCTTATTTCCTCTAGAATTGGTCAAACCAAGTACTAAGTCACTGACCCATCAAGATTAAACCCAACATTCACCCCCTTAATCTTGATGCCATTCACGGTCTTGGCTCCTACGATCATATCGTGAACATGGTCTCTTTCTCGGTCACGGTCTATTGAAGCTTCGGTCTAGACAACCAGCCGGTCACCATTATCTCTTTCTGTAATCACCACTGCGTGCTTGATCTTTCACTCTAACTTTCACTGCTCGTCTGCCCCGTAAATAGATCAACCCACTTCTGAGATCCATACCTACTGAACCATGACACATGACCCGCTCCATGGATACAACCTGTTTTGATCTCGTTCTTGCTTCTTGCTTACTAACTTGCTATGATTTCTTGCTTGCTAACTTGCTACTGCTTTCTTTCTTTTGATCATCACATGATCAACCTTGCTTCTTGCTTTGTTTCTTGCTTGCTACTTGCTACAAACCAGAAACATTCTACTTGCTATGGTTGTCTTGCCTGCTACTTGCTACAGACTATGTGACAACCTTCTTGCTTGCTTTCTTTCTTGTCTGCTACTTGCTACAGACTACTTGCTGCTGCTTTCTTTCTTTCTTCCTTTCTTTTCTCATTCTTCTTGCTGTGATTTCATGCTACTTTCTTGCTTTCAAGAAAACAGTCCTTGCTACCTTCCTGCTGCATTCTTCTCGTTCACCCGCCCTTTAATCGAACTCAGCTCTTGATACCATGTTGATAATCAGTCCCTTCCCCACCCCGAACTCACACCCGCAAACACCAATCAAAACGGCAAGATGGGTTTCAATGATTTTGTATATTCAAAGAAGGAAACTGAATACACTTTTACAATAGAGATACCTTACTATATTTATACTAAAATACTAACTACTTAACAAAGGAACGTGCACCACTTAATCCTACTAAACAGGAAACATATAACCAACCCATGTATTCCTAACAACATGGCAACTACTTGCTTATTTCCTCTAGAATTGGTCAAACCAAGTACTAAGTCACTGACCCATCAAGATTAAACCCAACATTCACCCCCTTAATCTTGATGCCATTCACGGTCTTGGCTCCTACGATCATATCGTGAACATGGTCTCTTTCTCGGTCACGGTCTATTGAAGCTTCGGTCTAGACAACCAGCCGGTCACCATTATCTCTTTCTGTAATCACCACTGCGTGCTTGATCTTTCACTCTAACTTTCACTGCTCGTCTGCCCCGTAAATAGATCAACCCACTTCTGAGATCCATACCTACTGAACCATGACACATGACCCGCTCCATGGATACAACCTGTTTTGATCTCGTTCTTGCTTCTTGCTTACTAACTTGCTATGATTTCTTGCTTGCTAACTTGCTACTGCTTTCTTTCTTTTGATCATCACATGATCAACCTTGCTTCTTGCTTTGTTTCTTGCTTGCTACTTGCTACAAACCAGAAACATTCTACTTGCTATGGTTGTCTTGCCTGCTACTTGCTACAGACTATGCGACAACCTTCTTGCTTGCTTTCTTTCTTGTCTGCTACTTGCTACAGACTACTTGCTGCTGCTTTCTTTCTTTCTTCCTTTCTTTTCTCATTCTTCTTGCTGTGATTTCATGCTACTTTCTTGCTTTCAAGAAAACAGTCCTTGCTACCTTCCTGCTGCATTCTTCTCGTTCACCCGCCCTTTAATCGAACTCAGCTCTTGATACCATGTTGATAATCAGTCCCTTCCCCACCCCGAACTCACACCCGCAAACACCAATCAAAACGGCAAGATGGGTTTCAATGATTTTGTATATTCAAAGAAGGAAACTGAATACACTTTTACAATAGAGATACCTTACTATATTTATACTAAAATACTAACTACTTAACAAAGGAACGTGCACCACTTAATCCTACTAAACAGGAAACATATAACCAACCCATGTATTCCTAACAACATGGCAACTACTTGCTTATTTCCTCTAGAATTGGTCAAACCAAGTACTAAGTCACTGACCCATCAAGATTAAACCCAACATAGTGTAGCATATTCCAGCTGCATTCCTATGCTTCTTTCAAGTATATCTCGACATTTATCACTAACACGCAATAATAAACCCACGCGCAAAAGTCCTAACAAGAAACGACATATAGACTTGCCCTTTGTTTGAGGGAATAGTTCTACAAGGCTTTCAAGTATAACTCTTTGATCAACTATGTCGCTTTTTGTGGTTGAGCTTGCAGTTGACCTAGTTTTTGTAATTTGCCCGTTTTGCCATCTGCCTAAACCATGAAGATGTTTTCCAGAATAATACATAATAACTCCTGCAAATTAGGGGTGAAACTAATAGTAAATGTTGATTGGAGACTATATGGTGCAACTGCATAAAGCTTGAAGCTTTTCCTAGATCAGGGGCAAATGGATTGATGTGAGTTGTGTTTGACATCATATGGTTCGTTGGTAAAGTCGTTGGTAACACCATTTACCAACCAGATATTGGTGTTTACCAACGAATATCGGCCGTTGGTACTGGCATGATTTCTAGTAGTGATACATCATAACGTTACTCATATTAAGACTAATCTAATTTGAAATATAAATAATACAAATATTGTGGTCTTAAAAAGTAAAAGTCCAAATGATATACAACCAATTTTTATTCAATTTTATATTACAATTACTTAACCTTCATTTTGATATGCATAAGCTCGTGTGTTTTGTAAAAAAGTATCTAGCACTAATAGAATCGCGCAGGACATTCAACTCAAGAGCTACGAGTGGATTACTCGAAGATCAAACAAATATAAAGTGATAGATTAGCAACAATGGTTGAGGGATCCGATAGACATTCGGTTACAGTAAGATCTGTCAATTATGTTTGGTCTCATATGGGCCTGCATGGTCAATGACAGTGTTTGGATTTAGTTACTTCTTTGCTTTGTAGCATGCTTTGTGTCTTAATAGTTTTGGTTAGTTACTGTGGGATATCTAGTGTTAGTTTTGGTTTGTATTGTCCTCCTTTTTTGGTCCCTTCTTAATCTAATTATCTAATTGGCTTCATTAATTAAGAGGATGCGGTGTTTTGTATTTTGTCTTTTGTTTGGTCTTTTAAAAAATGTTGCCTTGCTAAAAAAATAAGAGCACAAAATTTTAGAAAATATGGTGAAATTAAATCATATATATATATATATATATATATATATATATATATATATATATATATATATATATATATAGAGAGAGAGAGAGAGAGAGAGAGAGAGAGAGAGAGAGAGTTAGGATCAAATAAGAAGAAAAATTAAATTAAGAAGGATAAGAAGAAACCACAACTACACATTTCATATGCACCTATTAAAATAAATGCATCTCCTCTTGAAAATTTCTCCCTTATTTGAAATGTGTGGCTAGATTTTCTTCTTATTCTTTTTATTTTAGTTTTTTTTTCTTACTGGATCCCTACCCTATATATATATATATATATATATATATATATATATATATATATATATATATATATATATATATATATATATATATATATATATATATATATATATATATATGTTACCTTATGATTGAAAATAAAAAAATGTTTCAATTTGAAAATAAAAGTGAATTTTTAATTGAGAAGTGACACATGTTACCTTATGATTGGAGTTTCCTATCTTATTTTTTGGTTAGGAGTTAGGCTTGGTTATTCATGCATTATAATATAAGTATAGATTATGCAAAAGTTGATATTTCCATAAGAATATTTCTAGATCCACTCACAATTTCTAAAAAAAAACCCACTCGCTGACGTGTCAGCGAGCTGATTGGTTGATTTTTTGTGGGCCACAAAAAACCAACTAATGAGCTCGCTGACACGTCAGCGAGTGGGGTTTTTTTTTTTTTAAATTGTGAGTGGGTGTCTCTTTTCATAAATCCATAATCTAGTGACAAGACCCACTAGTGATGTTTTTGACCATGTTGATTTTCATCCCACCATATCATATGGGTTTTTTGATCCTCATCTCACCATGTCAATACTATGGTGTCTTTTATGATTTTTGATGAGGCCTTTTATTAGATTCATTTAGCATCGCTATAATGTGTTTTTACGTATCACTTCATCAACGGGAAACTTATATATATCACTTAATTTGTTATTGTGTCATATGTCACTTTATCTGAGCTGTGGATCTTTTGCTCTTTTGTGTATATCTATGGGTTATGAGTTGTTATAATCCTAAATGAGTACTCGTGCATGATAACGAGCTTTTATAGCGGCATATAGTTATAATGATATTTCGGTTAAGTGTTTTGTGTAACCAAAATATCAATACAACTATCTGCTACTATAAAATCCCGTTGTTGTGTTATAAAATCCCGTTGCTGTGCACGGATGCTCATCTAGTATAATATATATACTCAAAAGAAAATGAAGGGAGACTCGAACAAAATATGGATCGGTTTCAAGATTCCTACTTTCGAGTCTAAAACCAATTTACAAAATGACCCTTACCATGAGTATGCTTTTAAGTGTATAAAACTTGTCTTCAAAAAAGAAAAGTGTATAAAACTTGAGTAATAAAATTGTAGTATTATATTAGAAAACTACTCAGTGTTTGGTACATCGTAATAAGAGTAAGAATGGAAAAGAACATTACGTATAATCACTCATTACATAAAAAATTATGTTTGTTTTTAATTACGGAATGCAATGACTCATTACATATAATCACTCATTACATAAAAAAACCATCATTTTCATTTTTCATTTCACAGAGGCTCCTTTTTTTTTTTTTTTTCATTACGTCCTTATTGTAATCAAAATTACATAAAAGCCCACCATTAACAAGTTTATTAAATACACTTCTTATTAACTATGACCATTTTTGTCTTTTTCTTATCGATTGCATTTCGTCCTATCATACCAATCAAACATTATTAATAAGGGTAATGAAGTATTCTAGAGTAGGGGTGAGCGCGGTTCCGGAACCGCGAGAACCGAGAACCGAAAAACGGATGGCCGAGGAACCGAGAACTGGACCGAGTAACATGTCTCGGTTCCGGTTCGGTTCTCGGTCCGGTTCGGTTCCTTGCGGGTCTAACCGATTGGAACCGCAATTTTTAAGAAAAATGCATTTATTTCAACGGGATGTTTGATCGTAATTAATTAGGTGAATTGTGATATATGTATTTCTTTCAACACATTTTATACCATGCCACATTCAACAAATACATAGTGAAGAAAGCTGCTAAGCAACTTCGAGCTTGTTTGTGATGGAGAGAAAATCTTGGTGTTCGTATGTTTTCTCTTTTTGCTACCAATTTGTGACTATACTAATCGAGTTACTAAAAAAGAGATAACATGTTTGTTTGTTAATCAATGAACATGTAATATTAAAATTGGTAGTATATATAACTTAGTGAACAAGCTCTGAAATGTTAGTAGAATCTGTTACAAACTTTTTGTAAGAAATGTAACTTAAGTTCAAATTGCTAAAGAGAATATGTTAATTTCTATGTTAAGAAATAAAGCTTTTTTGTTAATTGTTCGTGTGTAATTTGTTGTGTTGTGTCTATTTCTTGATTAGTCATTACTAGTGTTCGATAAGATTAGTATGTATTTACAAGTCTTTCTAGTTTTATGCAACTAAAATTATTATACTCGTTTATTGTTAGCATATTACTTGTGACAAATTGTTTAAACTGAAAAAAAAATTGTTATTTCATAAATGAATTGTTAAAGCTATTTTTACGAAAATTAAATCTTGCGTGGAAATTTGAACTTACAAAAAGTTGACAAATGTTGGTAAAAGAAATTTTAGATAAAATCACAACTATACTCTATAGCAATTTACTATGTCGAGCGGTTCTTTGGTTCCGGAACCGATACCCGCGGTTCCAAACCGAACCGAACCGAGAACCGCAATTTCCAAAAATGAAAAACCAAGAACCGGACCGCGGTTCTAAAATTCGGTTCGGTTCCGGTTCGGTTCTCGGTTCCGATCGGTTCTCGGTCCATTTGCTCACCCCTATTCTAGAGTAATAAACTTGTAATATGAGTGATGATGAAATAGAAATGATGATAGTGAGGCAACATTTATAATTAATTTGGCGAAAAACAGAAAATCTATAAATGTAACTATACAAGTGTTTTCACTTTAACCAACGCGAAGGAGAGCAAGATAAGTACCACAATGAAGGCAAACCTCTCTTTATTACATACTGAAAAGAATATATGGAATCAAGAAAACCAATCAGATTCAATAATGTTTCTTGGATGAAACTATTCTTCAAATTCAAGCACTCTAGTACGCATCGTTTCCATCGTAACTCTTAGTACTTCATTCTCACGCACCATGGTCACCCGCTCTTGTTCTTCCTGGTAGATATATATAGTGAGTCGCTGATGTCCCTCGTCACTTCACAACCAACACGGTTTATAAACAACACAAAAATTAGCAACCGGATCAAACAGATTGAAATATATCTCTAAACAAGGACTCAAAGATTATGCAGACCAATTAAGATCAGTAGTTAAATATATTTTCAAACCAACAACAAAGCAACTGAAACAACTATGTCCCAAACTAGAAGGCAAAAACCTCCTAAACAAATGAGAGTGTTGGTACTAATAACTATAATCACCAAAGAAAGCCAATTATGCGGTACTCTAAATCTCTAATGACATGTATTCTTGCATTCTCCTTGTCCATGCATGATTCAGAATCTAAATTTCTTATTCTAGTACAATTTACATGTAGAGTATGTAGGCGATAAAATAAGGGCAAAATAACAACCTGCTTGGGAGAGCCGCAACAGAGTTGTTTAAACCACTTGAGACGGACCGGTTTCCAGTACGAGCATCCGGTGCCAACATGCCAGCCAGAATATCCGCAGCATAAGACTTGAACTCATCCCAAAGATCTTTTCCTCTTTTTTGAATTTCGGCAAAGGTTGCACAACACAAATCAATAACTATCTACATCACGTAAAAACACATTAAAAATTTTCATCAACCGCCTTTTAGCAACATAAGAAAAACTGAAAAAGAAAGATAAAACAAACAAACCTCGATTCCAGCTTCAAACAAAAACTGCAGACAGGGAAGCATTTTGTCAAGTAGCATTGCACAACTGTTGGTCAAGAATCCCAACGCCCAAAGTGATCCCTGTAAATCAAATTGCCAATAAGAGCTTCTTCTTTAACACTATACTAGTTGACTGTATAATAAATATGTTGGATGTTTGGCTTAGCTTAGCAAAAAGCAGAACGTTTGTAAAACACTAATAAAAAGTACTTTGTTAGATTTCATGCCTAAGTGTATTCTACTTTGTTTATCAAGTAACCCTAATAAGCAATTCAAATGAGCTCAGTCATACATCCCCATACACTACTTTACATGCAACCAGATCACTCTGAAGTTACAAAGTGAAGTTAAATAGCAATAACGTATTCAAACATTACAAAGTGAAGTTAAATTACAAATTGATCAAAAGTGTCACAAATTATAAACCCTACTTGTTGATTATAAGTGTAGTTGGGATCATTTCCCTTCCTTCCCTTAGGATTTCACATCTTTAAAATGATTACGATAACAACAAAGCAATAATTCACTAATTATAATTTAAATAAATGAGCCTGCATGATTCATATAGTTAACAAGCCTAATGTTCAAAACGAGGCACTTAGGGCGACAATATGTGGAGATCTGGAGTAATGTGCTGAATAGTTTAGTATAAATTGCTTATAAAATATGAAACAATAACCATTTGAATCATTGAAGACATTTGTTCTACCTTATATAATAACGTGGCGTGCAGCTGCTGTGTTGAAAATGTACACCCTGGTTTGTCAAATTTCAAGAAACTGCACAGCCAACAAGGTTTAGAAACAATACAAAAATTAGCACCCTGATTAAATAGATTGGAACATATCTCTAAACAAGGACTTTATAAACCAATTAAGATCAGTAGTTGAACAAATTCAAACCAACAAAAAGGCGAGCAAATGAAACAACCAAGTCCAAACGAGAAGGCAAAAACCTCTCAAACAAATGAGAATGTGCAATTACTAACAATTTTAATCAGGAAAAAAAAGCCAATAATGTCAAAATAACGGCATAATAACAACCTGCAGATTGGAAGAACCAGAGACTTCTTAAAACCACCACTTGCTACTGAGGGCTTTCCAATACGAACATACGGTGCCAACATCCCAACCAAAGTAGCGTCAACTACTATACCTACCAAGAGATCCGCAGCATACAACTGAAACTCATCCCAAAAATCTCTTACTCCTTTTTGAACACCAGCAAATATAGCACAACACGAATCAACTACTATCTGCATCACATGAAAATACACTTAAAAACAACAACCAACTTTTAGCAACAGTAAAAGATGAAAGACTAAGATACAAACCTCGGTTCCAACTTCAAAATAGAACGACGGATCAGCAAGCATTCTGTCACGGAGCTCTGGAAACTTTCTTATCAGGAATTCCAAAGCCGAACCTGATTCCTGTTAATCAAATTGCCAATCCTTTAACACAATCCTAAATAACATAACAAGTTGACTGCTTGGCTAAACGTGGAACTTTTAAGTTCAAAAAGCTAAAAGGTACTTTGTTACTACTACATTTTTTTATTTTTTTTTGAAAGGTACTACTACATTTTATAACTAATCTAATTCTACTACTACTTTGTTAATCCAATAAATTGGTTACTGTTGTCGTTACCCTTTTCTTATGCTATGTAAGAAGTTGGAAAATAATGGTTATGTAAGAAACAGGACTCACTTACTCTTGACCAGGTGACATTAAATATACATAATCAGTACATGGTATTCATTATTGTTTGTTTACTCATAATTATCTGTTCACTTAATGAGAGGCTTCAAGTTGTGTTGTTTAAAATCGAGTCATAGATATATGCACACACTTGCACTGTTACGGAATGCAACTGTTTTGGACTTTTAGATAGGAGTGTAGGTAACATTTGCCCTGGATCAGTTGGTTTTATAGAAAGTATAATGAGCATTCGCTACATGACATACTAATATAAAATATTGGATTAAGATTCAAGAAAATAAGAATATTCATATATAAACATTGGATCAAAAGAGTGACTAACCCTGCATTTTCTTTGAAATCTTAGAGCTTCCTTTTGCAGTTTTTAGAAGAAGAGAGGAATTTTGGTTGAACTTAACATGCGAATGGAAAGTTTGGTGGATTATTTTGCTTAATGAATTCATATTTATTCAAATATACATATTTGTAGGCACATTTATATGTGATGGAGCTAACTTGAAGAACCACTTCAGGTGATTATGGAGCTGAATGTTGCAGAAGCTCTGTAGGTGAAAGTAGATGCGAAGTTGAAGGTGAATGTAGCTGAGTCTAAAGCTAAATGTCACAGGAAAATGTCGTAGAATCTAAAGCTTAAGAGTATTATGAATTGTATGTGTGTTTGATACCCAATTAACATGTATATTGGTTCCTGCTTCATCTGGCGAATATGCCTTGATCGGAATACTTTTAGGCTGAACACGATGGTGACCATGCACGACCTTGATTTTGCCTGCCACATCAGCTTTCTCTCTCCAGCGACCTTCAGACGACCAAGTTGCCAAACGGTACATAAATATAGAAATAAATAAATATATATATATATATATATATATATATATATATATATATATATATATATATATATATATATAAACATATTTTTTTTCTACCCACAAAACATGCACAAGAAGTCGGTCGAGAAAATGACCAAGTTGTGCTTTTTGTCGCCCGACGACCGAGTGTGACCAAGGCTCCACAATGGGACGAGTGAGTGTGACCTTGGATCGACCGAACAAGTGGACCTCCCATTGTGTTGAGCCTTATAATCATACTTTTAATGACCACAATCTTTCTTACAAGCTTGTGTTATTTGAAAAGTTGGTTGATACACCGCTTAAGACTAATTTCAGTTAACTTACAAATCTTACATTCATCAACTTTTTCTTACAAAAGCCCGGGTATATACTAGTTTACAACAACCACATATTCAAACTTGCCTAGGGGCAAAAGGGTTTGTGAGCATCAAATTAAAACGTGTGAGAGGTGCAAACAACCGTCACGTCAACCTTCTGAAAAGGGGAGCTTTCACTGGTTTGAGTTGTGTGTGGCGGTGGGTTCATGGTTACCAATAATAATTAAAAAAAAAAAAAAAATCACATATTCAAACAATACATTGAGAAATGAGTTCGAAATGAGTTCAAAATGAGTACCATGCCCATTAGACAGCGCATAAGAATATATTCACCAATTCCCAAATCCTTGGCATCAACAACGCCTTTTTCTTCCGCCTCTTGCTCAAATTTCATCGGCACTCCAAACTTCTTCTCTTCATAATCATCCTCACCACCACCGCCGCCACCTCCGCCGCCGCCATTAGGTGGGGGGAAGTTATCCCCGCCGCGACTTTCTTTTTCGTCCTTAGAAGCAATCGGCCAGCTTTTTGAATCTGTGTTTTCGAATTTAGAATTAACTGAAACATTTTTGTTGTTGTTGAAATTGTTGATTTCAGGGCTGAAGATTTTGATTGAGTTTAGGATATGATGAACATTTCGAGGTGTTCTTAGTGTTGATGATGATGATGATAATAATAATAATGATAAATTATTGTGTTTGAGCTGTTGAGGTGTAGAAATAAATGAAGATTTTTGTACTACAGCCATTTTGAATCGATTCACGGGAACCCTAAATCCCCTCTCTTTTGAATCGATCAGATTGAGACGAGTTATTTATTAACCGAGTCACCAGCCGCCACTGAACTATCACACTATCTCAACCATAAACCCTCTATGCGAACCAGTTCTTTCTTTTTAGTCTTTTACCAATCATTTTCTTTTCATTAAAACCACACCCTCTCTCACAAACAATTAAAAAAAAAAAAAAAACACACTACATCCTCTCTCACAAACAAAACAAATACTTTTTCCGTCTCAAAACTATTACCCACCAATAGCAAACACACGCATTAAAGAAAATGCTTTTATTACTCCTTATTATTTTCACTAAATGATAATGTTTATTAGGGGTCAACTTTAATAATTTCAACTTATATATCTATGCATATACAATTATTTTGAGACAAACTAAAAACGAAATGTGGACAATTATACTAGGACGGAAGGGGTGTTAAATCTCTCTAAAAATAATAAAATAAAATAAAAAATCTCTTTGTCGAATCTTTTATGGCAGCTCACTCTTTTTATTAAAGATGATTTAGAGTTAAATAACAACCAAACCGAAAAACACCACCACGACCATTTGGTTAGAACTAAAATTCCGACCAAACTCTTAAAAAGAAATCGGTCATCATCAGACCTTTCAAGCGCTAACACGCGCCGATGTTCTCTATAGCCGGAATCTTTAAATAACTAATCCGACGTCTGCTTGGTTGTATAGATGTTCTGAGACTTCAACCTGCATTTTCTTAAATCTACATTTTCGACCCATTTCCAAAACATTTAATCTAACATAAGCTAAACATTCATTATATTTAGAGTCAATTACATAAATGGTCTTTGTGGTTTGACGAAAATTGCATCTACCATCCCTGAGAGTTTAATGTTGCATTCTCGGTCCTTATCTTTGCAAAGAATAACATCAATAGTCTTGTAACTGGGCAGTCGTCTATTGTGCCGTTAAGAGACGTGCCTCACACGCGAGGTTATACACGTCTTTTCTCTATAATGCAGAGCAATAAAAGCTTCGGGTGCGTTTTGTTGGAGAAAAAAATTATCTTGTTTTCTATATCTAGTTTTGTAAAAATTGGAAGGGAAATTTATCTCAACAAAATACTTAAAAATATGAAAAACGCGTTTCGTTGATGATTATATTTTTTATTTTGAAGAAGATGATGGAGGGTTTTGGGTTACAAAGGAAAACAAGAAAAAAAAAAACAAAATTTGTTTTATGATTTTCCTTATTAAGTTAGGAAATAGGAGATTTTTGTTTTGCGGATATTTTTTTTTTTTAGAAACAAAGCGTTTGAACGCGATTTCTGTTTTTCTTGTTTTGTGAAAAACATGGGTGCAAACTAAACGCGACCTTATCTTTTCACATACCATATACAGGGTATATTTATCTTCAATTTTAAAAGCCCTAGTTTTATCAAGATTCATCTTATTCCTAGCAGTGTTATTGATAAGTGCAAAACCAGGATTTCTCGAAGTAATGCTAGAACTTAACAGGATCTATAGAAAGAGAGAATCAAGATCGAATTAAAGTTCAAATGGTAGTTACAAGTTTGTTATTTGACAATCACCAACTGTTAACAAAATGAGAGTAAGGTTTCAAGAGAGAATTGTATTTCGTTTGCTAACTTTTACAAGTGAGAATTAACAACTATTTAGAAAAGGGTTTTGGCGCCAAAAGTGGTTATGGTCTGTGTGGTAATGAACACATGCACCTCACTTGTTTAGCTCAAAGTTACGCACGTGCACCTTACGTGTCACACTAAACTCATATCCAAACATGACTTATCAATATACCCTTTTTAAAAATGTTCTTGTCCTCATGAAGAACTACAATCAAAGGCTGGATACTTATTGGTGATTTCTTCCAATTTCTCCCAAGTAGCATCCTCAATTGACCCATTTGTCCATTGGATCAAAGCATAAACCACCATTTTATTTGATTGTATAATAAATTGCACGACCAGGCCTTACGATGGTGATCGAATGGTGTATGGGGTGTTGCGGTTGCATCAAGCTTGTTGTTAACTTGAAATAAGAAATACAAAGAAACTACGTTAAGTGATTGCGCAGGGGTTGGACCTTGTGAACCATCTCCGGCGTGTGAATAAGTATTTGATATGATATGTTTGGTAAACTTGTGGTAAAGTAAGATAGTAGAGATTGCATACCATTGTTCTAGCCCGTCCAAAACTATTTATAGGGATCAAAATGGCCTTGGAGAGCTCTTGCACGTTTTTAGGAGATCATGGGGGTGTCCCATGATTTGTGGTGACCGCTAAGGCTTATTGTCCCACTCTCCCTATCTTGGCGGGAAAGCCAAGGATAAAGATAGGACGTGGGTAAGACTTGGTCCTTGATGAATTCCGTCTTATTATCATCGGAGGTCGTACCCCGAAGGGCTTAGACCTTCGATTGGCAAATTCCCAACTGGTAACTATATAATAGATGAATAGTTTGACGCCAATGAAGATTTTAGGAGGCTGCCATAAGCCTTCTAGATGTAGGTTGCGACCAGGTTCGAAGGGGTGTCCTTTGACCTGATTGGAGGGTACATCATCAAGCCCCCCAGTCGAAAGTGATGTTCACGTACGAGGGTACATTGCTTTCCACTCAAAAATTACAACTAGATACTAAACTAAATCATGTTACAAAATAGTATCAAACAAAAATAGTTGTGTTCAACTAATAACGCATTAAATGCGTGTAATCATGGCCATAGCCATTTGCATCAGAGCCACAACGGCATGATTATCTATAACCCCAAACGTCATTTCAAAATTCAAATACCTATTTGAAGTCCGGATATGCATTATCTATAAAGACACGTGGATGGCTGAGATAAAAGGAATAGGCAGTATAAATGATTTATAACCCCAAACCCTAAATCACTTTTACTCTCCACCCCCAAAATTTACACATAGCTGTGCTTTATTTACCACTTCGATCAAAAGGTAACGTCCTCCTTCGATCTTTATTCAATATTTTAGCTACACACGCCCACAATGAGCATGGATGCCAAACGTATTATAAAGCAACAAAAAATGTACTTTGTCTAGGAAAGCATTAGCTGATTTCCAAAATGATTACCCCATACCCAAACAATTTAAGGTTATGCTTCTGAGCAAAACCCAAAACATTTATGATGCCCCGAAAGGGTATGTTGGGCTTTACACACATGCTTTTACCCGGTCAAACCTAAAAATACCCCTCCATCCGTTGTTTTTAGAATTGTTGCAATATTATGAGGTACACATATCTAGGTTTAACTCCTTTTGTCCTAGCCAAGCTCACCACCTATATATTAATATGTAAGGCTTATGAATACCCATCCAACCGTTTTTTTAGAATTGTTGCTACGAGCCCACATTGACCATGCTTAGAGGCTTTCTAAACCTTTGCCCTAGTGGAGACTGGTTAACCTTAGCAAAAAAGGGTGAGCATGATGTTCCAGTCTTGGTCACAAAACCTTTCACAAACATTACAAACTGGAAACGGAAATTCTTTTATGTGCAAGATACTATTATACCTCTACAATACCCTGCTCTTTTGAATGAAACTTTTCGATTTGATCACAAGAAATTCAATGATCAACTGCCATATGTTGTTCGAAGGAATCCACTCTATCAGCGTCTTGCACGTTACATAGTGGATGTTCAAACTTTTCCTTGTTGGTTACGGCGTAATCTTCGAAATGTAGAAATAATTCTAAGTCTTTAACCATTTACGGTGTAACATCATCACATAGTTACGCCGTAATCTTCATGGAGTTTGTTGATATAAATAATGCGTAAAAACGTTATTAATATTTTTCGATATCCCTATGTTTTGACGATCACAAAATATAAAATCATTAAACGTAAAATCATTATGTAAATAAGTATTTAGTGACAAAATATCATTATATCCAACTAATTCACTTAAGGTATAAATAAACAAGTGCCTAATACATTTTATGATCAAAGGAAGGTTTATTTACTAATTACAAATTATATAAAATGGTATAAACTTTTTATATATTTAAGAAAAACACTTTTGGTAATTAAATGAAAATGTTTATTTCATAATAAATATATGAATTCAAATTTTTAACAAAATTCAGTTAAATTTTCACCAAATAAACTTTCCACAGAAAAGACAAAGAATCTGGCCGTTTCACATGGGCAGCCCCTGTGTCAGATTTCTTTGCCTATAAATACTAGTTCAAATCGGATTTTTTTCCTCACCTTTTGCACTAAAACTTTCTGTTCTAATTCACTCAAATCATCTTCCTAAATCCTTTGATCATCAACACATTAGTTATTGTTTTCAAGTGATTCTATCCATCCTCATTCAAAGTGCAAGAGAAGAATACTCCTTTCATCTCAAACCAAGAAGTGTTGAAGATTAGTAGTGTAGCTTGCATTTATTGTATAGTTGTGTAGTGATTGTAATTGATAGATCTAGGTGGGTTAGTAGTTGTGAATTGAAGTAGTGAAGAAATAGTTGTGGTGTGAAGAAGGAGTTGTGAAGGTGTGAGAAGTAGTGTAGTAGTAGTGTTGTGTACAAGTTGTGAAGAAGGCGTGTAGTGGTGTGAGATTGGTTCTAGCTACTATTAGGACTCGACATTTAGCTTAGTGTCGTTAATTGGTGTAAGCGAAAGTTGTGTAAGGTTTCTCCGCCAAAAAGGGAGTTTGTTGACATAGTGAAGAAAACTCTCGAGTAGGTGACTCGAAGAGTGGAGTAGGGCGAAGAGGTTCTTCGTAGCCGAACCACTATAAATATCGTGTGTTGTGGTTTGATCTCTTTATCTCTATCTTTTCATTACTTTCATATTTACGTTATCATTATTTAGTTAGTTAGATTAAATTGTTTGAGTTGTGCAAGTGTTGAAATTCACATAAATAAGAATCGAAGTTTTTATCAAACAAAGTTTTTTAAAATATAAATTGACGTAAAACTATTCAACCCCCTTTCTAGTTTTCCACAATTGGCATCAGAGCCAGGTTAAACAAGATTTTTAAAATAAACTGTATTTTAAAAGTTGAAACGATCTATGGAATCTGAAAAATATTTAGAAGGTCAATCTATGCATAGACCACCACTATTTGAAAGTGATGGTTTTCTTTATTGGAAAAATCAATTTGAAACTTATGTGAAATCAAAAGATCTAGATCTTTGGCATGTTATTACTAATGGTGATTTTCCTCCTATACAAAATAATCCCGAAACCAAAAGGGATGAAATTGTACCTTTTGAAAAACAAAACGATGATTTGAAAAAGAAACTTGTTAAAAATAATGAGGCTAAAATGGTTATTTATAATGCGTTACCATGCAAAGAATATGAAAGAATTTTGATGTGTAAAACCGCAAAAGGTATTTGGAACTCTTTACCAATCACTCACCAAGGTAATAGTCAAGTCAAAGATAATAAAATAGATCTTCTTGTACAACAATATGAACAATTTACGATTCCGGAAGAGGAATCAATTGATAATGCTTTTGCTAGATTTAACACTATCATCACAAGTTTAAAAGTACTTGATGAGAATTTTTCTAGTAAGAATTTTGTAAGGAAATTTCTTAGGGCTCTCCATCCGAAGTGGCGTGCTAAAGTGACGGCTATTGAGGAGTCAAAGAATCTATCAACTCTACAACTTGATGAGCTAATTGGAAACTTGAAAGTGCATGTGGTGATAATAAAGAAAGATTCCGAAATGGTCAAAGGAAAAAGGGAACAAACCAAGTCAATCGCATTGAAAGCAAAAAAGGACTCTAGTGACGAAGAATGCTCAACCTCCGAAAGTGAAGATGAAGAGTATGCCATGGCCGTAAGAGACTTCAAGAAATTCTTCAAAAGACGAGGAAGATACGTTAGACAACCGTTTGATGAAAGAAAAACATTACAAAGAAACAAGTACGACAAGACTAGCAAGAATGAAAGAAAGTGCTTCAAATGTGGAGATCCAAATCATTTTATTGGAGAATGTCCGGAATTATCAAGAAGTCAAAATCACAAGGCCTTTGTAGGAGGAGCATGGAGTGATAGTGACAACGATGAAAAAGACACAACAAAAGAAGAAAAGTGTCTCATGGCAAGATCTTCCGATGAGGTACGTTCCGAAACCGAATACTATAGTGATGATAATTTTTCGTTAGATGAAAAAGATTTAGATAGCGAATATAGTAGATTATGCAAACTAGGACAAAAACTCATAGCAAAAAATAAACTACTAAAACACACTAATAATAAATTAATGGATGAAATTCTTGAATTAAAAATAAAACTACAAAAGCTAGAAAAAGGAAAAGAAAGTATTATAGAATGTAAAGAATGTCTAGTTGTTAAAAATGAGAATAAACAACTTAAGGAAGAAATTATTAAATTTGAGAAATTTGAAAATAGTAGTCAATCACTTAGTAAAATAATTGGCTCTCAAAGAATTGCCAAAGATAAAACCGGATTAGGTTACGACTCAACCGAAGCATCAACTAGTAAATCTAAAAATGTAAAGTTTGAAAGTGAAACTAGTGAACTAAAACCTTTAGAGTTAAAACCAAAGTATATACTTTTGAAAGATAGATTAGTACCTATTGCAAGTGATGAAGAAATTAAAAGCTTTCATAAATCATCTTTAAAAGCTGAAGTAGAACCCCTTAAGCCAAAAATAAGATCTAAAACTCCACCACCTAGAAAACCAAATAGTCCTCATCCTAGGTCTAAAACTCCTCAACCTAGAGTAAACCAAAATAGACGAAACTTTCACAATAATCATCAAATGTGGAACTTCAATCCTTGGGGAATGATTTCACCATACATGAACCCAAGTCAAATGCATAACGTCTTTGGACCAAACAACTTTGGTCAAATGAGACAATGAGGACCAACAAGATGAATTCGTCATACCTTGGCAAGCTTGGTTTTCTATCCGCTTTCACATGGTCATGAAATCTCTTGAAGACTTTGAAGATTTGCTTGTTGAAGACAAAAAGGTACACGTCTCTTTTAAATTTCCATGTCAAAATTGCATGCTTAGTTTAGTATCTAGTTTATTGTTGCTATAGCTTATTTCGTAATTACTCTTAGCTAATTTTCTTGTTTATATATACACATATATTTTTTTTCTTATAGCACATACATATATATATATATATATATATATATATATATATATATATATATATATATATATATATATATATATATATATATATATATATATATATATATATATATGGGATGCGTTCTATGCAGTACCAATCTAAACCAATAAGAATTTAGTACTATTAAATATTTTTATTTAATTCAAAGGGTATAATTGTCAAACACATTTTCACTTTTTTTTGAATTTTTTTAATTAAAAATCGTTTTTCAATTCCCTTAAATTAAGGATTTTTTTTATTATTATTATTTTTTTAATTTAGTGGACATGTTTTCAGATAAATGAGATGCATAGATGTTTTTTTTATTGAACATTGTTAATTTACATATGTTTCTTGTGTACAATTGTTTAGAAATCAAACTTGTTTTGGTTAAAATGATAATTGCACATATGTTTCTAGTGTACATTCTTTAATCTTCAAATTTTATAACAAAAAACATAAACATACATATCTAACTTCTAAATTTATAACAAACCAAAAACATAAATAATATACACAAAATTTGATATCAAATACAAAATATATCTTGTTAAATATAGATGTGCACGTCATTCAAAAACACGTGTGCACTCTTCCAAGAACATATGTGCATGCTTCGCTTTTTCATCAAATTCATTAAAACATATGAGTTCCCTTCCAACACACATGTGCACTCTCTATATTGGTCATCGTATCCATTTTTATCAAAGATGTTCAATACCTGAAACTACAAAACAAATGTTATTTTATTTTATATGAAACAACTAGCAAACACATATTCATAATTACTACATATATGCATACATCTTTTCTTTATTTTATTTCAACTTCAAAACACATATGCACATCATTTCATTGATTTTGTACCAACATAAAACACATGTGCACTCTTTCACAAAACATATATGCACATCATTTTCATTCATTTTATACCGACCACAAACACATGTGCACCATTTTCTATTATTTATGTGTTGTTCTAGTACACTTAACATTGATTTACGTTTACAATCTTTTTATACAATAAGGATTGATTTGAGCTACATTTCTACCTGTCAGTAGTGTTACATTTTGTATCATTTACATTATCAATCATTAGTTTATATTACATACACACATTGCAACATCGCTCACATTCATTCATTTTATATCCCACACAACTTTATACATTCTATATTTTTCAAGCACTAATAAGTTACCTTACATATACAGAATAATTTTACATTTTTTTTGCCAGACACATTTTCATTGGTGCTATAAAAGATTTGACCAGAAAAACAAATCGATCTTATCTCCGCAAACATAAAAAAACATAGTCACCATTACAGACACTAAAACACTTGCAAAAAATCACACAAACAAAAACATGGGCATCATCATAATCGACGGCTCAACAATCCATTCATTAGTTTTTAATGTCAAAATCACCGCAACTTGTTTCGTTTGATAAATAAAATTAAATGTTTGTACAGATAGAAAAGGAGGCTTTAAACACATGAACATTTAAATCTAAACTCAAATCAATAATAGGCTTAAGAGGCTGTTAAAATAATATATGGTTATACCCGGATCGCTTTAGTTGTCATCAGATCTAGTGGAAAGTTTTCATTGTTCGTCGGTGGTAGAAGGTCTTCGTGGATCTCCAGTCAGTTTTTTTCTTTACTTTTTTTAAGGTTATTAGTGGTGGCTGAGAAAGATGGAGTAGGATTTAGTGTTCTATTTTCGTGACCGGTAGTGGTGGTGATAAGGGGGTGCGGCTAGGGTTTGAAGTGAGGAAGAAAGAAATAATAATGCAAATAATTTAGATCCGGATAAGAAGAGAGAGAGATGTATATAGTAAGGATTAAATAAAAAGAATAATAAAAATAGGAAGGATAGGAAATAACCACAACCACACATTCTAGATGCACCTACAAAAAATGGATGCATCTTTATTCAAATTTTCCCTCCCACATTAAAATGTGTGGCTAGAATTACTTCTTACCTTTCTTATTTTAATTATTCTTCTTATTGGATCCCTTCCATATATATATATATATATATATATATATATATATATATATATATATATATATATATATATATATATATATATATATATATATGGAAGAGATCTAGTGAGAAGAAAAAATCAAATGAGAAGAGTGAGAAATATTCCTGGCCACACATTTCAAATAAGAAAAAAAAAATAAGTGGAGATGCATCTACTTTTGTAGGTGCATCTAAAATGTGTGGTTGTAGTTTCTTCTCATCCTTCTTATTTTAGTTTTATTTCTCATTTGATCCTCACTCTATATATATATATATATATATATATATATATATATATATATATATATATATATATATATATATATATATATATATATATATATATATATTATGTTTCTCTAATAGAGATGAAATCCACTACATGTTTTCATACCTTGAAAGCTTGTTCCCTCAACCTCAACCAACAACATCCACACCTCCGCCACCAACATCAACCACACCTCCACCTCCATCAAACACACCTCTATCAACCCCATCATCTCCACCTACAACTTTGCTCCTCCCAAACTAAGCATGGCTCATGGTTGGAAAATAAAATTGTTTTAACCATTTTGATGAACAAGCTCTAGGAAAAACATTTCTATTAGAGTTTTGGTTGATTGTAAGCCCTTAAGGCTTTAGTTTATTAGTTGTATTATTCACGCATCTTGGATGCATGTTGCTTGTATTTTCATCCATTTAATGAAGTGTTTCCTTCCATGTTTATATTGCTTGTTTTATTCATATATATAATTGTTGCATGCATATATATTATATGTTCTAAATATTTTTGCAAGCATTCCATATCTCGACTTGTCTTGTAACCTTAAAACGAGGGCGAGTACACATCAAGGGGGAGCTCATCCAACTTCGGGACAACCTTTTTGATGTTCACAAAAAGGGGGAGAAGTGATATAAAACTCACTAAATACTTGCATATATAATAATTTTTGATTTAATGAGTTTAGATTTTGTAATTATCAAAAAGGGGGAGATTGTTGATATAAATAATGCGTAAAAACGTTATTAATATTTTTCGATATCCCTATGTTTTGACGATCACAAAATATAAAATCATTAAACGTAAAATCATTACGTAAATAAGTATTTAGTGACAAAATATCATTATATCCAACTAATTCACTTAAGGTATGAATAAACAAGTGCCTAATACATTTTATAATCAAAGGAATGTTTATTTACTAATTACAAATTATATAAAATGGTATAAACATTTTATATATTTAAGAAAAACACTTTTGGTAATTAAAGGAAAATGTTTATTTCATAATAAATATATGAATTCAAAATTTTAACCAAATTCAGTTAAATTTTCACCAAATAAACTTTCCCCAGAAAAGACAAAGAATCTGGCCATTTCACATGGGTGGCCCCCTTAATTATAAGGGGCGGCCCCCTTAATTTTAAGGGGGCCGCCATACGCTCCTGTGTCAGATTTCTTTGCCTATAAATACTGGTTCAAATCGGAATTTTCTCCTCACCTTTTGCACTAAAACTTTTTGTTCTAATTCACTCAAATCATCTTCCTAAATCCTTTGATCATCAACACATTAGTTCTTGTTTTCAAGTGATTCTATCCGTACTCATTCAAAGTGCAAGAGAAGAATACTCCTTTCATCTCAAACCAAGAAGTGTTGAAGATTAGTAGTGTAGCTTGCATTTATTGTATAGTTGTGTAGTGATTGTAATTGATAGATCTAGGTGGGTTAGTAGTTGTGAATTGAAGTAGTGAAGAAATAGTTGTGGTGTGAAGAAAGAGTTGTGAAGGTGTGAGAAGTAGTGTAGTCGTAGTGTTGTGTACAAGTTGTGAAGAAGGCGTGTAGTGATTTAAGACTGGTTCTAGCTACTATTAGGACTCGACATTTAGCTTAGTGTCGTTAATTGGTGTAAGCGAAAGTTGTGTAAGGTTTCTCCGCCAAAAAGGGAGTTTGTTGACATAGTGAAGAAAACTCTCGAGTAGGTGACTCGAGGAGTGGAGTAGGGCGAAGAGGTGCTTTGTAGCCGAACCACTATAAATATCGTGTGTTGTGGTTTGATCTCTTTATCTCTATCTTTTCATTACTTTCATATTTATGTTATCATTATTTAGTTAGTTAGATTAAATTGTTTGAGTTGTGCAAGTGTTGAAATTCACATAAATAAGAATCGAAGTTTTTATCAAACAAAGTTTTTTAAAATATAAAATTGACGTAAAACTATTCAACCCCCCTTCTAGTTTTCCACAGATTTGTATCATGGTTTGCATTAAGCCTTGATTCGTCTAAATGTTGTTCCATACCTTGTTAATAGTCCTGAAACAAAATATGAAGAAATAAGGGCATAACAATAGTACATTTAGTAATATTGGTCAACATAGTGAACAGTAAGCTCGCAAAAATAAGCGGTGTGACAAATAAGTGCCAAAAAGTGACCGGACAAAAATGCCCTCATGTGACCTACACGTATGAAATCTAACCGACTGATATGTGTTTGGGATTGTGGACTAAAAAGGCAATAATTCCCGTTTTTGGATGACGTATGAAATCTGGCATAAATTTAAGGACCAATGGTGAAATTTACTCTATTAAAAAAACTAGATGCGTACCCGTGCATAGCAACGAGATTTTATAGTGACAGATAGTTTATTGATAAAAAAGTTTATAGGTTATAAACAAAAAATAATAAAAGTTTGAAGATTTGGGGATTAAACATAATGTTTTAAAACCCGGTTCGACCCGGGTGGTTCAAGCGGTTGAATCATTCCGGTTGAAAAATGGGTCAAGTTAAACCGGTTCAACTTGCTAGGTTGGTCGAAAACGGGTCAAATTAAACTGAGTCAACCCGCCGGGTTTGAAGCGTCCCAGGTCAACCCGGTCTGTGATTTGTATTAATAGTTTCCTTTTTGAAATATATGTTTTCAACATTTACTTTTTTAGTTTCAACTTTTCACTTTTCGGTTTTTCCTTTAGGTACCCTATGACTATTAACCGGAGACATAGATCTTGATGAGCCCTAATTCACCAGTTTGTATCCTTTTCAACGGGTCCTCTCTGGTTCGTTTTCGGATAGTTTTTATTGGTTAGCCGAACCGGTGGCGACACCAGTTCGGGTGAATTTGCAAGTATTTGGGTGCATGGGCTCTTTGCTTGGAAAAGGCTAATATGAATTTGCATTTTTTCACTTGAAGTCTAAGCTGCTGCAAATGACAATTTGGAACTGTAAATTTCGTTGCTTTTATATTTATAAATTACAAGCATGATTGATAATGCTAGGTTCTTATTTGAACTATTTTTATTAGATAACCTGTACATCAAATCAATATCCTAATTAACAAATATTCATCCAAAAGCATCAGTAGCTACCTCTACCTACCAATCAGCAATGTAAATAACCAGCAACCATCCCTGCAACAACATTTTTGCAAATTTTTAGGAGTCCGCTTTTGTAGTTGCTTAGGAAGTTATAAATGGTGGTAGTCGATAAAAGGTTAATCACTTATGTAAATTATATGTTGTATGACAAGTGCAGTTAGCAATTGGTTATTACATACTTACTCTTACGATGCATTTAATCACATATTCGCACTTAAATTATGCTCCCACCACACCGCGGAAACTTTTCTAATTCATTAAGAACAAGTAGCAAACTACATTTATAAGGCAATGTGTGATGATACAGAGGTGGAGGTAAACCTCTATACGTAACAGCATTGAAGCTGAAACCATTTATGAAAAGAATGTATAAGGAATCAAGAAAACCCATCCTAGATCGATAATGTGTCTTGGATGGATATTCTTGCTACCCGTATAACAGTAAACCAAAAGACTACTTACACAACATAGTATTGCTATTTAATAAAATATTAAGGGTTCTTTATATCCTCCATTCATACCATTTAAGTTAACGCAAACACCATTTCAGTCTTCATGTTATAAAAGAGATGCTTTGACGATGTTTGGAGTGATGGGAGCCTCGTGCTTTATCAGTCGATGTTTTTGGAGTAGCCAATCCTTTACTTTCCACATCACGCTTAATGACTTTACTGTTGATACAAAAGTTGGGCGTTCCTAGTTTGAGCTCTTGCTCTCGTACCAATTCGCTTCTTAATGCTTGAAACCTGCGCACTAAGAAAGTAAACAACACCGTTAGGCTTATCGTGGGATTGTCTCCCATGATTAGACTCCGGCGTGAGAGTAAGTAATCGGTTTAAGGTTCTCGTAAAGAGTTTAGGGTTTGTAAATCGTACCTTTAATGAGAATTATGTCATTCCTTATATAGGCGCAGAATCCTTGTAGGTTTCGTGCTCCTTACGTTTCGCACACGTGGTGCTTATCCGGTTTAAGGATATCTATTCCATAGATAGGAGATCCTTATCTAAACCGTATATATTTTAGTTGGGTTTGGGCTTACGTGAGCCTATCCCCATTATTGATGCGGCCCAAGTTATAATAGCCCACGCATGGTGGCTTTGGGCCTTAGTAATGTTTATCATTTGGGCTCGTGGCCCAAATATAGACTATACGTCATCATGTCCCCCAGTCTAGTGTGCGCGGCTCTTAGCCGCGGATGCTAGACTAGTTAGAACAGCGGTAAGCGTGGCGGGAGGAATTTTGAATATTGCCGCCCAATATTGAGAACTATGTATCTAGTCCAAGATATTCCAAAGAAATACCTCGAAATTCGAGGGTTGTGCCCACGTGTCCCTTGGAAAACGGGAAAAAGTGCTTGTACGTTTCGTATTCTGGCCACACGTTTTGTGAGTGGGATCCACGTGGCCTTTATCTAGGGTTTTTGATTACGTATATAAGAGTCACCGCCTCCATTTACCAAAAACACACAGTAAAAACACACATTCACCATTGCACAATTCTTCAAAGCGTATTTTCAAAGAAATCAGCTGTTTTATTAGGTAATTGAGCGTGCGCCTCTTAGTATATCTTTTAAAATGGTTGCTCAGTTGGATGAATTTCGCTCTGCGATGAGTGAGGATGATGTTCATCAGTTTTCATCTGATTACTTCATTTCTCTGGATGTGCATCCAGAGGCTCCAGATGTCGATGCGTGTATAGCCGATTTCCCCGAAGGGAAAATAGGGCTATACACGCGCTTTTTTGAGTACGCTAATTATCGCGTACCAATATCCATTTTCTTGAGCAATGTGCTCAATTACTATCGCCTTCATATCTCACAGCTGCACTGTATAGGTGCGGCGAAGGTATCGAATTTTGAAGTAAACTGCCATTTACTTGCGATAGAACCGACCATTGACCTATTCGGCGCCTTTTACCACACAACGTGGTCGCATGGATGGGTATCCTTTGGGAAGCGCGCGGGGAGCCTTTAATGCTATACCGAGAAGGTAGACTCCTTGAGGCATTGGAGGGAGTATTTTTTCTGGGTGGATGATGTGGTGTTTCCATCACCATTTGAGTTTTATACTCAAGACACGTTGCCGAGGGATGGGCGCCCCGCACCCGGTTCATATAGTTTGGCAGATGCGCAGACCATTGATGCCAACCGCATCCCCATTAACACTTATCCTGAGGAGTTTTTGGTGCATGTGGGGTTGAGTCGCAGCTATTTCGGGGGTGCTGACGAGGTGCCAACCTTCATTGATGAGGAAGGCCGGGGTGGGTGTTCATCCCTTTTTATTGTTCGCTTCCACTAATGTAAGTTTTTTTGTATGCGCGCTTGTAATAACTAATCTCTGTTTTGTTGTTTGTCCTGTGTGTCGCAGAGATGGATTTGTTCGCGGTGGTAAAGTTGGAGAAGCCGAAGCAGGTGACCGTCGACGTGCGTCCGCTGAGGGAGAACGAGCAACCGTTGTTAGAAGCGACTGCGGGTCATCTGACCGTTTTGGGGCCAGTTGCTCATGAGGATTCACCCCCTCTTCTTGTGACGCCAGTGCAGAGCGTGGCACCGGCTGTGGAGTTTGCGCATGTGGAGGAGGTGCACGCTGAGTCTTCTGATAGCGTAGAGATACTGAAGCCTGAGGAGGTGGCGCAGAAGCTAAAGCGCAAAGGAGAGGCTGGTAGTAGCGGTACTTCCAAAAGGAGGCGCTATCTCATCGGGGATGCAGAGTCATCCGCGGAGGAGGACACATCCGCTTCTGGTTTGGATAAGGAGGCTGCAAAGGCCTCTCCGTTTCTGTAAGTGATCTTCCTCATGCTTTATATTTGGTTATTACTTGTCGTTAATGCGCTAACTATCTTTGTTAATCATTTGCAGTGATGATGCTGCGAAGGATGGTGCGGCCTTTGTGGAGACTGTGGTCCCTCCTCAGAATGAAAACAAGGAGGAGGGAGTGAAGGTGGATGAGGACGTATCTGCACAGCAGTTGTTGGTGGAGTTGGCTGCTGCTGCCGAGCGTCAAACTGAGCTAGTTGCTCAGTTGAAGACGATGTACGTCGGGGAGAGTAGCACTCTTGCCCAAAAAGATGAGGAGATAGCTATTCTCCGTGCGCAGCTGGCTGAAGTGCAGGCGGAGGTGGGGTCCTTCAAGGCGCACACAGACAAGGTCACAAACGAGAAGTTGACCGCGATGGCTGAGCTGCAGCAAACGCGCGGGGAACTTCATCAGTTTAGGGCCAACCTTACCTGGGCGGTAAGGTATCTTGAGGAGAAGAAGGAGGATCACTTTGCGAACATTGCTGAGTTCAAGGTGCGCATGGAGAAGATTGTTCAGGTGCAGGAGGAGAAACTGCGCGGACTGAGCATAGACTATGATGAGGAGTTATACCCTCATCTGATGTCTACCATAGCTGAGCGCAGGTACGTCTTTACATGTTTTCCTGCAATGTTGTCTTATTATATTTGTATGTTTCTGCTAACGCAAGTTGTTCTTGTTGATGTAGGTGGTTGATCAGTCATGGACTGCGTTTGGCTGCTATGGGTACCTTGGAGTCTCCAGAGGTGTTGGAGACTTTTGGAAAGGTGGTGCAGTGCGCCGTGGAGCGTGGAAGGGCGCAAGCCATGGAGGAGCTTCATGAGGCCAAGGCGTTGAACGTAGCCCTGACTGAGGTGCCTGGCTACAACGCAAGTGCTTATGACGAGCTGATGTAGGCCATGGAGGGGATGAAGCTTCTTGAGCTTCCTCATATTGCACAGTTGGAGCGCCACCAGGACAACCCCATAAAGGTAATTATGGAGGGGTTGACCCTGGGACGCCATATTTTGGAGGATGCAGAAGCGCAGCCAGACTACTTCCTCAAGCCTGACGAGTCGCAGCTGCAGGTTCCTGTTTTTGCGCAGCCTCGCCACATGCTGAATCCATTTGCTCTTGAGAGGTAGATTCCTCTGAAGGAGGTGTTGGAGCGCCACGCAGAGAGAGCTGCCCAGAAAAAGGGTATTAAGGGCAAGGTCGTCTTATGCGGTGTAGGCGCTGCACATATTCCCAGGTCTGATGGGATTCCTGTGAGTGTAGCGACCGTATTGCCTAAGGATGCGTTGCTCTTGAGAAAGCTTCAAGAGGCAGGAAGTTCCGCTGCACCGGAAGATAGCCCTGAGCATCGTCATATCATATAGGCTTTTTTGTAACTTGTATATTTATTGTATAAATAACAAAGTGTATCTTTTGCATGTTATGGTAGTTGTCTTTTTGTGTAAAAAGATTGAATAAGATACTCTTTTATGTTTAAATTAAGTGCGTAACTTAAGATAAATTATAAGAATAAACTTGCATTAATTTTTGCGAAGTTTTATTATGTGACCAAGAGTCTTGGCTCGTTATTTGCTAGGCTTTGTACAGTGTACTTGATATTTGCGCATCCTTCGTGGGACGCGCAAGGGAAACTTACCTCAACGTCTCAAAGGTAAGGTGCTTAGCAAGGATGCGTGATCCAATGTTGATGGGTTTGCAACCCTCTTACTCAACGAGTGAATTAGTAGGTTTACTCATCCTTTATGCCTTCGTGGGTCTTAATTAGTGCATGCACGCCATGTAGGTAAAAATATAATATAACAATATTGACATATATAAGAATGTACGCAATAAAGTGAAATGCGTTATGGAGTTAGCTAGAAACCATAACATTTTATTGATACTTGCAAGTTTTTTGAAAAAGTAAAAGACAATTCTTAAGAAAGAAAAGAAAAAACAAACACTTATTGGGCATATCCTAAAGTGCGTGTATGGGCCGTAGCCTTTCCTAAAGATAGCATCTTTTGAGATTGCAGATATTCCAGGTGCGCGCTAGGTCGTGACCTTCCATATCGCGCAACCTATATGCACCATTGCCTAGCGCATCGGTGACCTCATAGGGTCCTTCCCATTTGGGTCCGAGCTTGCCTGTGTCTTCTGCGTGGCTTGCATCATTGGCGCGATATACAAAGTCTCCTGGCCTGAAGGAAGCGTGTTTGACCTTTGCATCATAATACTTCTTCATTTTTGCCTTAGCCTTTGCTTCGCGTATAGCTGCGCGTTCACATCTTTCTTCCAGTAAGTCCAAGTCTATGCGCCGCTCCTCGTCATTTGTTGTGACGTTGACCTCTGCTGTTCGTATAGTTGGCATTCCTATCTCAGCTGGTATGACGGCTTCTGTTCCGTAGACAAGGGAGAATGATGTGTCTCCAGTACTGGTTTTGATTGTGGTGCGATGCGCCCATAAGACATGTGATAGCTCGTCTACCCACTTTCCTTTTATGTCTGTCTAGGCGCGCTTTTATTCCTTCACCTAGACTGCGATTCGCGCGCTCAACTAAACCATTGGTTTGCGGGTGTTTTACTGAAGCGAAGTGTTGTGTGATGTTCAATTGCGCGCACCAATCTTTGAATGGGTTGTCGCAGAATTGCTTCCCATTGTCTGATATGATCTCTCCAGGTAGTCCGAAGAGACAGACAATGTTATCCCATACAAAGCGTTTGACCTGGTTGCCCGTGATACTCACCACCGCCTTTGCTTCAATCCACTTCGTAAAGTAGTCTATGGCTACTATGAGGAATTTTAACCCTCCTGCTGCAACTGGAAAAGGTCCTGCGATGTCAATGCCCCATTTGTAAAATGGCCATGGTGAGGTAATGGGTGTTAGCTCTTGTTGTGGTTGGCGCGGAATTGGCCTGTGTACTTGGCAATTGCTGCATTTCTTTATCATATCTCGCGCGTCGCGGTGCATAGTTGGCCAATAATACCCCGACCATAGAGCGCGCGCTACAACAGATCGTGGCCCTGAGTGCATGCTACATGATCCAGCGTGGATTTCTCGGAGTACATAGTCTGCTTGAAGAGGTCCAACACATCGGAGCCAAGGTTGCAAGAAAGAACGTCGGTAGAGGATATTGTCCCGTAGTTCAAATCGCTGCGCTGTGCGCCGCACTCTTCGAGCGTCCTTATGATCTTGTGGTAAGACTCCTTTGCTAATGAATTCGGTGATAGGTGTCATCCATGTAGGATCTTGTTCTTCTATCACTGTGGATACTTCCATCTCCAAGATTGACTTGTTTTGTAAGGTTTCCACCAATACATGTTTTGATAAGTGCGCAAAGCTTGTGGATGCAATCTTGCTGAGCGCATCAGCCTTCCTGTTGTCCCCTCTAGGTACTTGTTTTATTGTGAACCTATCAAAGTTCTGAATTAAGGACTTGGTCTTATCCAGGTATTGGATCATGTGTTCGTCCTTGGCTTCATATTCACCTAGCACATGGTTAGCGACTAGCCTAGAATCTACGTTTGCTTGTAGGTTGCGCACACCCATTTGGATTGCAATACGCAGTCCAGCAAGTAGGGCTTCGTATTCTGCCTCATTGTTTGTGGCTGTGAATTCGAAGCGCAGCGCATAGGTGAATTCCATACCTTCTGGATTAGTAAGAATAAGGCCTGCGCCTGATCCATCTACGCATGAGGATCCATCTGTAAACAGAATCCAGGGTTCTTGTAGATCTGTTTTGGTTGTTGAGGTTGGACTATCGGTATCTGGCTTTTCAACAATGAAATCGACTAATATCTGCCCCTTGATTGCGGTGCGCGGTCAATATGAGATGTTATACTCGTTTAACAACACACTCCACTTTTGTAGCCGTCCTGATGCGTTAGGTTTAGAGATAACTTGTTTGATTGGCTGGTCTGTGATTACAGCTATTGGGTGTGCTTGAAAGTATCTGCGCAGTCTTTTAGCTGCGAATACTAGAGCTAAGACCAGCTTTTCCATGGCACTGTAGTTAGTCTCTGTCTTTTTCAATGCTTTGCTTACAAAGTATATGGGTGTCTGGACGGAGTTTCTATCTGTCAATAGTACTGCGCTAACTGCTCCATGAGTTGCAGATAAGTACATTATCAGCTCTTCCCCTGGTCGCGGTGCGGCAAGTTTGGGGAGTGATGCCAGATGTTGTTTGAGCTGTTGGAAAGCTTCTTCTGCTTCCTCAGTCCAACGAAAGTCTCCCTTTTTAGTGCACTTCGTGAGTGTTTTAAAGAGAGGGAGTGATTTGTCTGCTGATTTAGATAAGAAACGGTTCAGCCCCGCTAGCTTTCCATTTAATGACTGGACTTCTTTGAGTGTGCGCGGCGAGGGAAGATCAATAACAGCTTTCGTTTTTTTCCAGGCAAGGCTTGTTCCATCGGGTTCTATTAAGTATCCGAGGAACATGCCTTCTGTTGCACCAAAGGTGCACTTCTTGGGATTTAACTTCATGTTTATTTTTCCCAATGTTTTGAACGTTTCCTCCATGTCGCGCACCAATTCATCTTCCGTGTGGCTCTAGATGACAAGGTCGTCGACGTAGACTTCCAAGTTTCGACCTACTTGTTTCTCGAAAGCGGTGTCCACCAGTCGCTGGTATGTTGCGCCTGCGTTCTTTAGGCCAAAAGGCATTTTCGTGTAGCAATAGACCCCTTGGCTAGTGTGGAAAGCTGTTTTCTCTTCATCTTCAACTGCCATCTGGATTTGATGGTACCCTTTGTATGCGTCTAGGAAGCACTTAAAAGGATATCCGCATAGGGATTCTACCTTCCAGTCTATCTCTGGCAGTGGATAGCAGTCCTGTGGACATGCTTTGTTAAGGTCAGTGAAGTCTACGCACATTCTCCAACTGCCATCACTCTTCTTTACCATTACTGGTTTAGAAATCCAGTCGTGATAGTATACTTCGCGCATGATGCATGCGTCTACGAGTTTGTGTACTTCTTCCAGAATAGCTTTTGCACGATCTGGGGCCTGGCCGCGCTTCTTCTGTCGTATTGGGGGATATCCTTGTTGGATTTGTAGCTTGTGCTCCGTAATAGAGCGTGGCACTCCGGTCATGTGCTTTGGTTCCCATGCAAAGATATCTAGGTTCTTTTGCAAGAGTGCGCACACAGCTGCTTTACCTTTGTCAGATAAAGATCCTCCAATTGAGATTTGTTGATCTGGTTAATCGGGGTGAATAGCGACCTTTAGGTTTGGTGTTTTTTCTGTGCGCTGTTCTGGAATATTTTCCACCTCAGTGGTTACTGCGTTGCACTCTTTTGGTGGTACCGTGGTGTTGTAGAGGGTAACAACTCCTCCTTCCACTGGAAATTTGAGCATCCCATGTGCTGTGGATGGTACAGCGCGCATGGATGATATTCCAGGTCTCCCAATGATGCCATTGTATGGTGAGGGAGACTTGATTATCATGAAATTTATCCATGTTGCTGTTGAGTGTTGTTCATCACCCACAACCACTAGCAAGCGCAATTGTCCCATAGGCCAAATATTTTCTCCTGTGAATCCAGTCAGCGACGTTGTAGCTGGTATCAATTGACTTTGGATCTCAGGTCGTAGCCTCTTGAAACAATGATCGTATAGGATGTCTGCATATGCTCCCCCATCGATGTACATGCGGTGGATATCATGTCCCCCCGTATGTATTTCAATAGTTAGTGGTTCTACTACTGCGTTGTCCGCAGCTAGAGTAGGGAAGGATATCTCTTTTTCTGGAGAGAATTTTTGACTAACTTTTTGTTTTATCTTGCGTTGTCATGACTGTATCATGTAGATGATGTCAGCTTTGTCCTTGGGAGGTTCTTTCTTGCCTCCATTCCTTTGCTTGTCCTTCCCTTCTTTGATGTTTTTTACGAGGTGATCCATTCTGCCCTCTCTCACTAATTTTTCAATTAGTTGTCGCAGCTGGACACACTCGTTGGTCGTATGGCCTTTTTGGCCATGGTATTCGCAGTATCCATTCCCTATGCGCTTGTCCTCTGCGGTGCGCATTGGTGGAGGTTTTGGGAAGTTTGCACATTCTGTTACAAATATTTCCCTCGGAGTTTTTGTGAGAGGGGTATATTTGTCATTGTCTCTTCCATTGCGATAATTCCTGCTGCAGTTGTTATTCTGATCATTGGATTGTCTCCTAGGCTGTTCTTGTTGCCTATAATTTGAGTAGCCTTTTTTGCTGTCCGCAGCGGCTGCTTCTCCTTGTATGAAGGATCTTGTGCGCTTCATTAGCTCATCGAAGGTTTGGGGAACCTTGTCGTTTAGCTTCCGAATGAGTTCAGGGTTATTAATCCCATTCATGAATCCTGAAATTTTTAGGACTTCGGGACACGCTTTGACGTGTATGCACTCATCTTTAAAGCGTTCCACATAAGCACTGTTTGATTCCCCTTGGCGCTGTTTTACTCTGGCTAGTTCAACAGGGTTTTTAGCGCACTTCGTTCTTTGGGTGAAGTTTAAACAGAATGCTTTCCGTAATTCTTCAAACCCGCCAATGCTCCATCGTGGGAGCTTACTAAACTACGTGCGGGCATTCCCTACTAAGGTGGAATTAAACATATGGCACCACACAGGTTGTGGCCAATTTTCGATGGTGGCTGCCGACTCGAAAATTTTTAGGTGGTCATCCGGATCACCTGTTCCATCATATGTTTTGACATTAGTGGGCATGCGCCTCCTTTTGTGATCGGAGTAATCGCTGATGCGTCGTGTGAATGCATCAACTTTCTGGCGACACCACGGAAGAGACATGTCTTCGTCTTCTTCTTCACGACGTCTTCCTCTAGACTTCCAGTGTCCTGTTTCCTTATCCTCGTTGTCCGAGGAGTCATTGGAGGAGGAATAGTCTCTTTTGCGGCGCTTGCGCCGGCTTCCTTCAGAGAAAGAACTTGAGGGGCTTTCGCTTGGGGATATTCTTCTCCCTAATCTGTCATGAATTCTTTTGCTCCCAGACCTGGAGGAACCTTCGCTTGGTGAGTTCTGAGGTCCTAATCTATCTTGTATCCCTCGACTACCAAGTCTGGAATGAACATTAGTGCGCCTCTCGCTGTCTTCATATTCCTCTGAATATTGTGAGTCAGATATCGTACCCAGCCTATCATGGATAGTGGTACGTTTTTCATTGTTTTCGCGTCTTCCTCGTAGGTGGCGCGATGGTGATGCTTCGCGTTCAGGACCAAAGTTGAGCCGGGCTTGCAGGCTCGTATTCGACCTTCTCCTCGCTTCTTCTTGCATAAGGGCAGTTAGAGTTTCATAATTATGGGATACAAAATTACTCAGCGTTAGATCAGGTGCGTCCTCATTCGCTGCAAGAATATCTGCCTCAGTATTGGGTGCCCTATCCCTGTTAGGTGCGCCCGGCGGCACAGTGTTGTCCACTGTAGGTGCCGTTTGGTGAGGAGTGTTGAAGAGGGTGCACTGGATTTCCTCAGCGCTTGGGACTACGGTGGTGACGTGGGTAGCCCTTACAGGCAATTCCACCGCTGGGAGAGGTTGGGTAGGTCCCGTTTCTTGGTGACCAGGCGCACTGGTTGTCCCAGAAGCCTGCCTAGGGGTTGAATCTTGTTGATTCTTCCTCTGGGGGTCACGTGTTTTTTCCACCTGCGGAGTCCGCTGACTTGAATTTTTACTCTTTGTCATTCTAGTTTCTTGATTCTTGGTGTGGGTCCCACGGATGGCGCCACTTGTTGATACAAAAGTTGGGCGTTCCTAGTTTGAGCTCTTGCTCTCGTACCAATTCGCTTCTCAAAGAACAACACTTGTAGGACAAATCTCATTGGGAGGCATTTGTTTTGAGAAGCATGAGCACAAGCGTCACTAGACAGTTTTTGGCAGTCGATGATGCTGCAAAGACCTTCTTTATCTTTCTCAGGTAACCATGAATGAGCTTGCATGATTAATACAGTTATAAAAACCTATTAAAAACCCTTTTTTGATATATAATGGAGTTGGAGAGTACAAAATTAGACCTCAAAATAAATATCCAAAGCTCTGTATAGTCCATCATTCACAGATCTTGAAGATTCTGGAAGAACCTTTGCAAGTGAATGTATCTTTTCAGGTTTTAAGTTAGCATCTGATGCAATCTCTGCCAGATAGCTATCTACAAGCTTACAAACATTCCTTATCGGTATGGATGATGGTGATTTTTGTTCAGAAGCTAAAAAGTAGTTAACCATCCTTTCAACACAGTCGGTATTATATAGTGTATCAGAGTCACAATAGGTAGGAATAACTAGACCGTCATGTTGATAATCAGTCCCTTCCCCACCCCGAACTCACACCCGCAAACACCAATCAAAACGGCAAGATGGGTTTCAATGATTTTGTATATTCAAAGAAGGAAACTGAATACACTTTTACAATAGAGATACCTTACTATATTTATACTAAAATACTAACTACTTAACAAAGGAACGTGCATCACTTAATCCTACTAAACAGGAAACATATAACCAACCCATGTATTCCTAACAACATGGCAACTACTTGCTTATTTCCTCTAGAATTGGTCAAACCAAGTACTAAGTCACTGACCCATCAAGATTAAACCCAACATTCACCCCCTTAATCTTGATGCCATTCACGGTCTTGGCTCCTACGATCATATCGTGAACATGGTCTCTTTCTCGGTCACGGTCTATTGAAGCTTCGGTCTAGACAACCAGCCGGTCACCGTTATCTCTTTCTGTAATCACCACTGCGTGCTTGATCTTTCACTCTAACTTTCACTGCTCGTCTGCCCCATAAATAGATCAACCCACTTCTGAGATCCATACCTACTGAACCATGACACATGACCCGCTCCATGGACACAACCTGTTTTGATCTCGTTCTTGCTTCTTGCTTACTAACTTGCTGTGATTTCTTGCTTGCTAACTTGCTGCTGCTTTCTTTCTTTTGATCATCACGTGATCAACCTTGCTTCTTGCTTTGTTTCTTGCTTGCTACTTGCTACAAACAAGAAACATTCTACTTGCTATGGGTGTCTTGCCTGCTACTTGCTACAGACTATGCGACAACCTTCTTGCTTGCTTTCTTTCTTGTCTGCTACTTGCTACAGACTACTTGTTGCTGCTTTCTTTCTTTCTTCCTTTCTTTTCTCATTCTTCTTGCTGTGATTTCATGCTACTTTCTTGATTTCAAGAAAACAGTCCTTGCTATCTTCCTGCTGCGTTCTTCTCGTTCACCCGCCCTTTAATCGAACTCAGCTCTTGATACCATGTTGATAATCAGTCCCTTCCCCACCCCGAACTCACACCCGCAAACACCAATCAAAACGGCAAGATGGGTTTCAATGATTTTGTATATTCAAAGAAGGAAACTGAATACACTTTTACAATAGAGATACCTTACTATATTTATACTAAAATACTAACTACTTAACAAAGGAACGTGCACCACTTAATCCTACTAAACAGGAAACATATAACCAACCCATGTATTCCTAACAACATGGCAACTACTTGCTTATTTCCTCTAGAATTGGTCAAACCAAGTACTAAGTCACTGACCCATCAAGATTAAACCCAACATAGTGTAGCATATTCCAGCTGCATTCCTATGCTTCTTTCAAGTATATCTCGACATTTATCACTAACACGCAATAATAAACCCACGCGCAAAAGTCCTAACAAGAAACGACATATAGACTTGCCCTTTGTTTGAGGGAATAGTTCTACAAGGCTTTCAAGTATAACTCTTTGATCAACTATGATGCTTTTTGTGGTTGAGCTTGCAGTTGACCTAGTTTTTGTAATTTGCCCGTTTTGCCATCTGCCTAAACCATGAAGATGTTTTCCAGAATAATACATAATAACTCCTGCAAATTAGGGGTGAAACTAATAGTAAATGTCGATTGGAGACTATATGGTGCAACTGCATAAAGCTTGAAGCTTTTCCTAGATCAGGGGCAAATGGATTGATGTGAGTTGTGTTTGACATCATATGGCACTTAAAAAGCTGAGCTAAATGGGGAACAGGTCAAAAGTGTTGAAAATTGTTCAAAGTTAAATTGTTATCATATTGTACGTGTTATCATTATTAACGCATTAATTATATATAAAATTTAATCGAAATGGACAAAAAGCAGGTCAACCCGATCCGACTCAATATGCACTAAAATATCCAGTTTCAACCTGGACCCATTTTACGGGTTATCTAACAGACCCATATTGCCACCTCCATGTTTATCAACTCATGGTGTAGCTTACTTAATAAATACTACGTAGTTAATATAACAAAGGGAGGAATTATGGCACCAGTTAGCTTTTCTGGTAGAATGCCATTAGCTTCCATTTTTTGTATAAGCCTCTTGAACAAACCAATACGAAGATGTGACACGTCTTCAAACCACCAATCAGATTCCGCGTTTGGGAGATTCTTGCACCAGTATTTATTCCATTCCACAATATACTACCTCCAGGACTTTGTAAGCGACCATACAACATCATTGGCCATCCAAACAGATTGGGATCTGTGCAAACCATGGTCGATATGGCATTTACCAATCATTTGGAGAGTATCAGCTCGTGTTACAACAGTCTCACAACTTTGAAGAGCAACAATGCAATCCTTCCAGTTTTTTAGTGCATTCTTATGGAAGTAATTAACTGCTTTAGAGAATAAGTTATCATCGCCATACTCATCAGTCATTTCAAGATAGTTTGCCAGACAATACACCATAAATATATTTCTTGGCGTAAGTTTCACATGAACACCATAACAGAATTTAACGGCAACCAAAAATCCCTCGATACCACCAGGAAATTCTTCCAAGGTAATGGTGCAAGTCCCTTTATCATTATTTTGACTTTCTTTGATCAATTTCTCTATCTTCCCTGATCTTGATAATAGAGGAAACTGCAGAGTTATAGATTACAAATTCTAATGGTTAATGTTTAAAACCTTTACACAAGCTAAAATCACTTTCTATGATCATAACATGCTTAAATTTGCTTGTCTACATATCTTAGCATCTGTGTGTTATTAAAATGCACTAGAAGTCTAGAAGACAAATGCAGGCATCCATTATAGAGCAGGCTACAGTGATAAACCTTGCAAGTTAGAAGAAACAATACCTTGTGAAGGTGGAAGTTTGCACTGTCTATGACGATAGTAAGATCACTTGGCAGACCTGCATTACAAAACCTGGCACAGTAGAACCATTTTTTTCATGAATTAGATAATAAATGTAGCTATCACCAACACCCTCTTCACTCTTGGAGTATATTCAGCTAGTTTGGTTGACATACCCATCAACCAAATACACATACTTTGCCAAATCCTAATGAATATACCAATAGGCATTCAATTATGAAGTAAACTACATTGCATCAGTGGACTGTATAACATTGAAAGTGAAGTTGGAAAAAGATCAATACTTACCAGTCATTGGCTTCATTATAGAATCCTAATGCTTTCCCGGCAGGAGCCATGAATGAACCTTTGTTATTGAATTCTATATCGACAACTTGTTATCACCAACCATACCTCTGTGTCTTATTGCTAGTTCTAATACAAACTAAAAGACACAGTATATAACTATATATAGCCGGCTAAGCATAGACAAGCAAATTACCAAGTCATTAACCAAGTCAAATTAAGTCATCTTTTTGGACCATTGCTTGATAATAGACAAAAAGTAATAATTGTGTCTCCATCAATACTATTATCTTGCGTGGGGTGCTTCTTTTCCCTAATAAAAAGGTAATCTTTGAGTGCCACAGGACAACCCATCATCCTATACCAGATACCATTTTGGTCCCATGTAGCATTAAAACTACAAATATTCAAAATAAAAAGAAGGGAAACTAAAGCAAAATTTGAAGAAAATATGGGATCACTTTTAAGATTCCTACTTTTAAATCTTAAACCTGTTTACAAAATGACCCTACCAGCTTATTAGTTTCTTTGCCAAGTACTACTTTATGTTGATTCAAAGATTATCAGTTTAGTGCCCAATTTTAGATTTGGTATCATAATAAGTGGGTAGTGTATTACATTTGTGTCTTTGACTATGAATCTATTTTTCACCATGATTTTAGGTTGATATAATTTTATATAATCTTTGGACTTATAGCATGAATATGTGTAGTAAAGACATAAAGACATAGATAATGATACTGACGCATTTTGTGTAATACATGTTGTGTGCAATAATCAAGAACACGTGGTAACTATAGCAATATAAGGGCTTTTGGTTTATTTATTCGAACATTCCATTTTTTATTACTATACCTTTGCTTTTGTATGCATTGATGATGTTTCAACACCAACTTTGAAGTTCAAAGTTCTGCTTTAATAATTGCAGATCATGCCCTTGTTACCAACTTGAATTGAACTAGACATGCTAAGTTACTAACCTTACGGTTATGAAAATATTTTAATTCTATTGATTAATTTTAAACCAATAAAATGATATTTGAATAACCAAAGGCAAGGAAACTTTTGAGCAACCTAAAGATATTATTTTGAGTAATTGATACCAGCTTGTAAACTTGCGCATACATCATAACGTTACTCATATTAAGACTAATCTAATTTGAAATATAAATAATACAAATATTGTGGTCTTAAAAAGTAAAAGTCCAAATGATATACAACCAATTTTTATTCAATTTTATATTACAATTACTTAACCTTCATTTTGATATGCATAAGCTCGTGTGTTTTGTAAAAAAGTATCTAGCACTAATAGAATCGCGCAGGACATTCAACTCAAGAGCTACGAGTGGATTACTCGAAGATCAAACAAATATAAAGTGATAGATTGGCAACAATGGTTGAGGGATCCGATAGACATTCGGTTACAGTAAGATCTGTCAATTATGTTTGGTCTCATATGGGCCTGCATGGTCAATGACAGTGTTTGGATTTAGTTACTTCTTTGCTTTGTAGCATGCTTTGTGTCTTAATAGTTTTGGTTAGTTACTGTGGGATATCTAGTGTTAGTTTTGGTTTGTATTGTCCTCCTTTTTGGGTCCCTTCTTTTTTTTTTGAAAGGCAACAAAAAATAAAAGACCCCAAATAGGGAAAAAATAAAATACAATACACGGCATCCCTCCTCAATTAAACAAGCTAATTAAGAGAAGAAGGGACCCAAACGAAAACAAAATACACCATGATCTCACCGTCACTAAAACTAAACAACTACAGTATTGATATTTTTTGACTTTAACATAGAACCTCACTAAGTACATTGCCACAAAGAGAAACACAAATGACCAAGCCCACAAGAGATACATACTCCCGTAAAACCTGACAATACATAAATCGCAACTAGACAAAGACAAAACATAACCAATTAACATTCACGATGCAACCTGAGATTAGATCAGGTGTACCGCCACAAACGAATGAAATTGCAGACCCACAAACCAGATAAAGAAAAATGCAGACTCACTGTACCATGAAGCCTTTGACCCATACTGCCAACTCCAAGCTCCCATTAGCAACACAATTAAACCCAACCTTAAAATGCAGCCAACATTGGCCACACTTGAAACTTACAAGCTGGTAAAATCCCAGGATATACCAATGAAATAAAAACATAACCTGGAACCTTACTGTAGATGCTGGTCCACTCACTGAATTGATAATGAATCCCATATTATGTCACGACACAGTAGCATATTGTAGAAGACTAAAGTTATTATATCCGTATGTTTCGAGGGTCCCGTAACCATTGTTGCCAATCTATCGAATTATATTTCTTTGATCTTCTCACTATCCATTCGAAGCACTTGAGTTGAATATCTTGTATAATCTTCTTAGTACTTGAAGCTTTCTTACCGAACACACGAGCGTTCCTTTCTTTCCAAATGTAGTAACCGGATGTCCAAATTGTCGCTTGCCAAAGTAAAGCTAAATTGGAGGAAACATTAACATTCCCACTATGAGCGAAAAGTTCCTCAATAGTAAAAACGTTAACATTCCCCATATTCCACCAATTAAATAGTTTGGTCCACACACTCATTGCAAGGTCACACGTGACAATGCAATGAGTACATGTTTCCACACTATCGTTACAACACGCGCATAACACCGAGTCTAAATCGATGCCTCGTCTATCAAGCTCCACACGCACCGGTAATCTTCCTTTAAGAGCTCTCCACACGAAGATGTTGACTTTCTTAGGCACCAACTTATTCCATATTGTCTCTTGGCCACCGCTATCCACATGAAGAATCTTCTCCTCGATCAAACTTGCAAGACTTTTGACTTTGAACTCGCCATCATCACCAAGTGTCCACCTCCATCTATCCCTACAATCATTAGAAACAACCACATTCCGTAATACCTCAATTAGATCCTCATATTCCTTACATACTCTACCCCTAATGCCCCTATTCCAATCCCATGCCCAAACCCATTCATTATCTACCCAAGAACCCTTATCCACCACACTACCCTCTTTGCTATTATCTAAGTGAAAAAGTCTAGGGAACCTATCACAAAGCCTTCTACTATCCACCCATCTATCAACCCAAAACCTAATATCCCTTCCGTCTCCTAAGACCCCCATACATGACGACGAGAAATCTAAACCCAATTCATCCAATTCCGTACCAACCTTTACAATGTCTCCCCACACCCCCCCCTCCCCCGTTCGACATCACCCCACCCCACCTGTAACTACCCCCAAGACCCCCACACACCCCGTGAATACTTTTAATAACTTTAACCCATAAACCCTCACCCTCCCTCTTGAATCTCCACCACCATTTCCCTAATAGCGCCAAGTTTTTTGCCCTAAGAGACCTCACATTTAGACCCCCCTCCCCAAAAGATCCAAGTATTGTATCCCATTTGACCCAAGAAATCTTTTTGCCCTCCCCAATCCCACCCCAAAAAAAATTTTTCCTAATCCTCTCAAGAGTTTTTATCACACACAAAGGCACACGGAACATCGAAAAGTAATACAATGGCAAGCTACCGAGAACCGATTTTACTAGAGTTAACCGACCCCCGAACGACATCGCTTCATTAATTAAGAGGATGCGGTGTTTTGTATTTTGTCTTTTGTTTGGTCTTTTATAAAATGTTGCCTTGCTAAAAAAATAAAAGCACAAAATTTTAGAAAATATGGTGAAATTAAATCATATATATATATATATATATATATATATATATATATATATATATATATATATATATATATATATATATATATATATATATATATATATATATGGGCGCGTTATATGCAGTACCAATATTAGATGTAGTACTTTACAGTACCATTTAGACCAATAGTAATTTAGTATTATTAAATATTTTTATTTAATTCAAACGGGTAAAATAGTAAAACACATTTTTACTTTCTTTTTTAAAATTTTTAATTAAAAAACGTTTTTTATGTCCCTTATATTTCGGAATTAAAATTTTTTCTTTTAATTTTATATTTTCAGCATACATGTTTTTCTAAAAAAAATGAGGTGCATGTTTTTTTTTTTTTTTTTTTTTTTTTTTTTTTTTTTTTTTTTTTTTTTAATATTGTAAATTTAAATAAGCTTTTTTGTGTAGAATTGTTTAGACATCAAACTTGTTTTGCTTAAAATGATAATTACACATATGTTTTTTGTTTACGTTCTTTAATCTTCGAAATTTATAACCATTTACATAAACATATACATGTAACCTCTAAATTTATAACCAACCAAAAACATATATACAAAATTTGATATCAAATAAAATACAATTCAAATAAAAATTTATTTGTTAAATATAGATGTGCACGTCATTCAAAAACATGTGTGCACTCTTCCGAAAACATGTGTGCACTCTTTCGAAAACATGTGTGCAATCTTCCAAGAACATGTGTGCACGCTTTTAGATCTCATTCTACATTTGTGTCTTGACATCTTTATCATGATTAACAATTGTGTCTTTTCGATACCTGAAATTACAAATAATTATTATTAATTATTTATTATGAACTATCAGCAAACAACAAATGCACAAATTAAAGCATATACGCATATATTTATTTCATTGATTTTATATGAGCTTTAAAACACATATGCGTAGATATTTCCTTACTCAATATCTGAGATCAAAACAATTATCAAAATTTTATTCTAAACAACTAACAGACCATATGCACAAATTAAAACATATATGCACATATTTCCTTGATTTTATATCAAGGTTAAAACATATTATTGATTTGAGAAATGCTACACTCACATAATTTTTACAAAAGTAAATCCACCCACACGTTTGTCACCAAATCATTGGAAGTGAGAATAAGAAAGAGAAACTTGAATACAATTTTATTGGTACAAGTCACTTGTCACATATTTGTGTGAATTTCTTTTTGTAAAAATTGTGTGAGTATAGCATTTCTCGATTGATTTTATATCGATTTTAAAACACGTATGCAGTCAATTAAAAAATGGTTGGTACTCATAAGATATATGCACAAATTAAATCTAGTTACAGTATATATGCTAAAAGTTAAGCCCACAACCAATGTATAGAGATAAATGAATATGATTATGATCCTTTTATTATCTGCTAAAGTGTAACATGATGAGAGCATGACTACGCTGTGTTCTTGAGTTGTAATTTGGGGAGAAAGGAAATGATTCTTACTATATTTTGTGTTCTCTAGTTTTTTATGGAAGGAAACTCATGAAAGGAAATGGAATTAGAGAGGAAAGGGGCGGATTTTTTTGTGCTATAATCTTCCGGCCAAATTTGGGCGGAAAGGGAACCACTACATTATTGTAGTTGGTGAAAAGACTAAATACCCCCTTCTTTTGAAAGATTGACCCAGGAAACAATAGGCAAAATTGTAATTTAGCCTAGCTATTTTCCTTTTCACTTGGTTTAACAGCATAACTCAAGAACACATCATTGTGTTTCGATCTTCCCTTTCCTTTTCTTTTCTGTTTCTCTTCCCTTTCCTTTTCTTTTTCTGTTCCCCTTCGCTCAAACTGAAGAACACAGCGTAAAGCCAATATAAGAAATACATAGTATGTAAATATGTACTCATAAGATTCACATGACCCACACTTCACATAAAACAATTATAAAAAAAGGATACACTCCATTAATTTAACTTGATATATGTTGATAAAGTGAGTAGCATTAAAAAAAATAGTTAAAGCCCACCAAAAAGAGAATACAAAAGGGAGATAAAACTTTTACGCAATTGCACGCTTAAACAAATTGACCTTATCACTTATATCATGCCCTATCATACCCAGATTACGTTAGCAACACTTATGTTGCGTCGTTGATTAAAAAAAACTATAACCATATTAAACTAACCTAATTAAACAATTGATAAAAATTATTTGGAACCAAACAATTGTTAACCGAATTAAACAATAAATAAAACTATGACCAAATTAAAAAATTAGAAAAAGAAATTGTTACTAACCATGACAGCAAAAACTTTTTAATTGTTATTGTGGGCTTTCATGTTCATCTCACTCTATTAAAAGCTACAACTTTATCAAAGTCAATGACTTTTGCTTGATTCACCAACCAACTACAGATTTGAGGAGATTGACTTTTATTTGGTTAACAATGCCATTCGATCTTTGATGCCTGCTCGATCTAAAGATATATTTTTTTCCGTATATGAGATCGAAAGAGAAAGGCGACATATAGTTTTTAGGTCAGCGGTTTCTTGTTTAGAAAAGAGATATGTGGTGGTGGCTGATAAAGGTTAATTAGGGTTAGAGAGAAGAACATGTGAGAGAGAAAGAGATAAATGAAATTAATTATATGAGTCTAATGTATGAAGAGTTTGAAAATAGCAATTTCGAAATTCCTTTAATGCCCTTAACTCCTTTAACAAATTTTACATGTCATGCCTTTTAATTATAATAGTTACACTAATGGTACAAGTGATCTCATACATTGATTAAATATTTAAGTTTTTCTTCTTACTGAATCCCTACCCTATATATATATATATATATATATATATATATATATATATATATGTTACCTTATGATTGAAAATAAAAAATATTTCAATTTGAAAATAAAAGTGAATTTTTAATTGAGAAGTGACACATGTTACCTTATGATTAGAGCTTCCTATCTTATTTTTTGGTTAGGAGTTAGGCTTGGTTATTCATGCATTATAATATAAGTATAGATTATGCAAAAGTTGATATTTCCATAAGAAGATTTCTAGATCCACTCACAATTTACAAAAAAAAACTCACTCACTGACGTGTCAGCGAGCTGATTGGTTGGTTTTTTGTGGCCCACAAAAAACCAACCAATCAGCTCGCTGACACGTCAGCGAGTGAGTTTTTTTTTGTAAATTGTGAGTGGGTGTAGCACCCTTCTTTTCATAAATCCATAATCTAGTGACAAGACCCACTAGTGATGTTTTTGACCATGTTGATTTTCATCCCACCATATCATATGGGTTTTTTGATCCTCATCTCAGTATCTCACAATGTCAATACTATGGTGTCTTTTATGATTTTTGATGAGGCCTTTTATTAGATTCATTTAGCATCGCTATAATGTGTTTTTACGTATCACTTCATCAACGGGAAACTTATATATATATATATATATATATATATATATATATATATATATATATATATATATATATATATATATATATATATATCACTTAATTTGTTATTGTGTCATATGTCACTTTATCTGAGCTATGGATCTTTTGCTCTTTTGTGTATATCTATGGGTTATGAGTTGTTATAATCCTAAATTAGTACTCGTGCATGATAACGAGCTTTTATAGCGGCATATAGTTATAATGATATTTCGGTTAAGTGTTTTGTGTAACCAAAATATCACTACAACTATCTGCTACTATAAAATCTCGTTGTTGTGCTATAAAATCCCGTTGCTATGTACGGATGCTCATCTAGTATAATATATATACTCAAAAGAAAATGAAGGGAGACTCGAACAAAATATGGATCGGTTTCAAGATTCCTACTTTCGAGTCTAAAACCAATTTACAAAATGACCCTTACCATGAGTATGCTTTTAAGTGTTTTAAGTGTATAAAACTTGTCTTCAAAAAAGAAAACTGTATAAAACTTGAGTAATAAAATTGTAGTATTATATTAGAAAACTACTCAATGTTTGGTACATCGTAATAAGAGTAAGAATGGAAAAGAACATTACGTATAATCACTCATTACATAAAAAATTATGTTTGTTTTTAATTACGGAATGCAATGACTCATTACATATAATCAGTCATTACATAAAAAAACCATCATTTTCATTTCACAGAGGCTCCTTTTTTTTTTTTTTTTTTTCATTACGTCCTTAATGTAATCAAAATTATATAAAAACCCACCATTAACTAGTATATCAAATACACTTCTTATTAACTATGACCATTTTTGTCTTTTTCTTATCGATTGCATTTCGTCTTATCATACCAACCAAACATTATTAATAAGGGTAATGAAGTATTCTAGAGTAATAAACTTGTAATATGAGTGATGATGAAATAGAAATGATGATAGTGAGGCAACATTTATAATTAATTTGGCGAAAAACAGAAAATCTATAAATGTAACTATACAAGTGTTTTCACTTTAACCAACGCGAAGGAGAGCAAGATAAGTACCACAATGAAGGCAAACCTCTCTTTATTACATACTGAAAAGAATATATGGAATCAAGAAAACCAATCAGATTCAATAATGTTTCTTGGATGAAACTATTCTTCAAATTCAAGCACTCTAGTACGCATCGTTTCCATCGTAACTCTTAGTACTTCATTCTCACGCACCATGGTCACCCGCTCTTGTTCTTCCTGGTAGATATATATAGTGAGTCGCTGATGTCCCTCGTCACTGCACAACCAACACGGTTTATAAACAACACAAAAATTAGCAACCGGATCAAACAGATTGAAATATATCTCTAAACAAGGACTCAAAGATTATGCAGACCAATTAAGATCAGTAGTTAAATATATTTTCAAACCAACAACAAAAAGAAGAGCAACTGAAACAACTATGTCCCAAACTAGAAGGCAAAAACCTCCTAAACAAATGAGAGTGTTGGTACTAATAACTATAATCACCAAAGAAAGCCAATTATGCGGTACTCTAAATCTCTAATGACGTGTATTCTTGCATTCTCCTTGTCCATGCATGATTCAGAATCTAAATTTCTTATTCTAGTACAATTTACATGTAGAGTATGTAGGCGATAAAATAAGGGCAAAATAACAACCTGCTTGGGAGAGCCGCAACAGAGTTGTTTAAACCACTTGAGACGGACCGGTTTCCAGTACGAGCATCCGGTGCCAACATGCCAGCCAGAATATCCGCAGCATAAGACTTGAACTCATCCCAAAGATCTTTTCCTCTTTTTTGAATTTCAGCAAAGGTTGCACAACACAAATCAATAACTATCTACATCACGTAAAAACACATTAAAAATTTTCATCAACCGCCTTTTAGCAACATAAGAAAAACTGAAAAAGAAAGATAAAACAAACAAACCTCGATTCCAGCTTCAAACAAAAACTGCAGACAGGGAAGCATTTTGTCAAGTAGCATTGCACAACTGTTGGTCAAGAATCCCAACGCCCAAAGTGATCCCTGTAAATCAAATTGCCAATAAGAGCTTCTTCTTTAACACTATACTAGTTGACTGTATAATAAATATGTGGGATGTTTGGCTTAGCTTAGCAAAAAGCAGAACGTTTGTAAAACACTAATAAAAAGTACTTTGTTAGATTTCATGCCTAAGTGTATTCTACTTTGTTTATCAAGTAACCCTAATAAGCAATTCAAATGAGCTCAGTCATACATCCCCATACACTACTTTACATGCAACCAGATCACTCTGAAGTTACAAAGTGAAGTTAAATAGCAATAACGTATTCAAACATTACAAAGTGTAAGTTAAATTACAAATTGATCAAAAGTGTCACAAATTATAAACCCTACTTGTTGATTATAAGTGTAGTTGGGATCATTTCCCTTCCTTCCCTTAGGATTTCACATCTTTAAAATGATTACGATAACAACAAAGCAATAATTCACTAATTATAATTTAAATAAATGAGCCTGCATGATTCATATAGTTAACAAGCCTAATGTTCAAAACGAGGCACTTAGGGCGACAATATGTGGAGATCTGGAGTAATGTGCTGAATAGTTTAGTATAAATTGCTTATAAAATATGAAACAATAACCATTTGAATCATTGAAGACATTTGTTCTACCTTATATAATAACGTGGCGTGCAGCTGCTGTGTTGAAAATGTACACCCTGGTTTGTCAAATTTCAAGAAACTGCACAGCCAACAAGGTTTAGAAACAATACAAAAATTAGCACCCTGATTAAATAGATTGGAACATATCTCTAAACAAGGACTTTGCAAACCAATTAAGATCAGTAGTTGAACAAATTCAAACCAACAAAAAGGCGAGCAAATGAAACAACCAAGTCCAAACGAGAAGGCAAAAACCTCTCAAACAAATGAGAATGTGCAATTACTAACAATTTTAATCAGGAAAAAAAAGCCAATAATGTCAAAATAACGGCATAATAACAACCTGCAGATTGGAAGAACCAGAGACTTCTTAAAACCACCACTTGCTACTGAGGGCTTTCCAATACGAACATACGGTGCCAACATCCCAACCAAAGTAGCGTCAACTACTATACCTACCAAGAGATCCGCAGCATACAACTGAAACTCATCCCAAAAATCTCTTACTCCTTTTTGAACACCAGCAAATATAGCACAACACGAATCAACTACTATCTGCATCACATGAAAATACACTTAAAAACAACAACCAACTTTTAGCAACAGTAAAAGATGAAAGACTAAGATACAAACCTCGGTTCCAACTTCAAAATAGAACGACGGATCAGCAAGCATTCTGTCACGGAGCTCTGGAAACTTTCTTATCAGGAATTCCAAAGCCGAACCTGATTCCTGTTAATCAAATTGCCAATCCTTTAACACAATCCTAAATAACATAACAAGTTGACTGCTTGGCTAAACGTGGAACTTTTAAGTTCAAAAAGCTAAAAGGTACTTTGTTACTACTACATTTTTTTTTTTTTTTTTTTTGAAAGGTACTACTACATTTTATAACTAATCTAATTCTACTACTACTTTGTTAATCCAATAAATTGGTTACTGTTGTCGTTACCCTTTTCTTATGCTATGTAAGAAGTTGGAAAATAATGGTTATGTAAGAAACAGGACTCACTTACTCTTGACCAGGTGACATTAAATATACATAATCAGTACATGGTATTCATTATTGTTTGTTTACTCATAATTATCTGTTCACTTAATGAGAGGCTTCAAGTTGTGTTGTTTAAAATCGAGTCATAGATATATGCACACACTTGCACTGTTACGGAATGCAACTGTTTTGGACTTTTAGATAGGAGTGTAGGTAACATTTGCCCTGGATCAGTTGGTTTTATAGAAAGTATAATGAGCATTCGCTACATGACATACTAATATAAAATATTGGATTAAGATTCAAGAAAATAAGAATATTCATATATAAACATTGGATCAAAAGAGTGACTAACCCTGCATTTTCTTTGAAATCTTAGAGCTTCCTTTTGCAGTTTTTAGAAGAAGAGAGGAATTTTGGTTGAACTTAACATGCGAATGGAAAGTTTGGTGGATTATTTTGCTTAATGAATTCATATTTATTCAAATATACATATTTGTAGGCACATTTATATGTGATGGAGCTAACTTGAAGAACCACTTCAGGTGATTATGGAGCTGAATGTTGCAGAAGCTCTGTAGGTGAAAGTAGATGCGAAGTTGAAGGTGAATGTAGCTGAGTCTAAAGCTAAATGTCACAGGAAAATGTCGTAGAATCTAAAGCTTAAGAGTATTATGAATTGTATGTGTGTTTGATACCCAATTAACATGTATATTGGTTCCTGCTTCATCTGGCGAATATGCCTTGATCGGAATACTTTTAGGCTGAACACGATGGTGACCATGCACGACCTTGATTTTGCCTGCCACATCAGCTTTCTCTCTCCAGCGACCTTCAGACGACCAAGTTGCCAAACGGTACATAAATATAGAAATAAATATATATATATATATATATATATATATATATATATATATATATATATATATATATATATATATAAACATATTTTTTTTCTACCCACAAAACATGCACAAGAAGTCGGTCGAGAAAATGACCAAGTTGTGCTTTTTGTCGCCCGACGACCGAGTGTGACCAAGGCTCCACAATGGGACGAGTGAGTGTGACCTTGGATCGACCGAACAAGTGGACCTCCCATTGTGTTGAGCCTTATAATCATACTTTTAATGACCACAATCTTTCTTACAAGCTTGTGTTATTTGAAAAGTTGGTTGATACACCGCTTAAGACTAATTTCAGTTAACTTACAAATCTTACATTCATCAACTTTTTCTTACAAAAGCCCGGGTATATACTAGTTTACAACAACCACATATTCAAACTTGCCTAGGGGCAAAAGGGTTTGTGAGCATCAAATTAAAACGTGTGAGAGGTGCAAACAACCGTCACGTCAACCTTCTGAAAAGGGGAGCTTTCACTGGTTTGAGTTGTGTGTGGCGGTGGGTTCATGGTTACCAATAATAATTAAAAAAAAAAAAAAAAAAAAAAAAAAAAAAAAAAAAAAAATCACATATTCAAACAATACATTGAGAAATGAGTTCGAAATGAGTTCAAAATGAGTACCATGCCCATTAGACAGCGCATAAGAATATATTCACCAATTCCCAAATCCTTGGCATCAACAACGCCTTTTTCTTCCGCCTCTTGCTCAAATTTCATCGGCACTCCAAACTTCTTCTCTTCATAATCATCCTCACCACCACCGCCGCCACCTCCGCCGCCGCCATTAGGTGGGGGGAAGTTATCCCCGCCGCGACTTTCTTTTTCGTCCTTAGAAGCAATCGGCCAGCTTTTTGAATCTGTGTTTTCGAATTTAGAATTAACTGAAACATTTTTGTTGTTGTTGAAATTGTTGATTTCAGGGCTGAAGATTTTGATTGAGTTTAGGATATGATGAACATTTCGAGGTGTTCTTAGTGTTGATGATGATGATGATAATAATAATAATGATAAATTATTGTGTTTGAGCTGTTGAGGTGTAGAAATAAATGAAGATTTTTGTACTACAGCCATTTTGAATCGATTCACGGGAACCCTAAATCCCCTCTCTTTTGAATCGATCAGATTGAGACGAGTTATTTATTAACCGAGTCACCAGCCGCCACTGAACTATCACACTATCTCAACCATAAACCCTCTATGCGAACCAGTTCTTTCTTTTTAGTCTTTTACCAATCATTTTCTTTTCATTAAAACCACACCCTCTCTCACAAACAATTAAAAAAAAAAAAAAAAAAAAAAAAAAAAAAAACAAACACACACTACATCCTCTCTCACAAACAAAACAAATACTTTTTCCGTCTCAAAACTATTACCCACCAATAGCAAACACACGCATTAAAGAAAATGCTTTTATTACTCCTTATTATTTTCACTAAATGATAACGTTTATTAGGGGTCAACTTTAATAATTTCAACTTATATATCTATGCATATACAATTATTTTGAGACAAACTAAAAACGAAATGTGGACAATTATACTAGGACGGAAGGGGTGTTAAATCTCTCTAAAAATAATAAAATAAAATAAAAAATCTCTCTGTCGAATCTTTTATGGCAGCTCACTCTTTTTATTAAAGATGATTTAGAGTTAAATAACAACCAAACCGAAAAACACCACCACGACCATTTGGTTAGAACTAAAATTCCGACCAAACTCTTAAAAAGAAATCGGTCATCATCAGACCTTTCAAGCGCTAACACGCGCCGATGTTCTCTATAGCCGGAATCTTTAAATAACTAATCCGACGTCTGCTTGGTTGTATAGATGTTCTGAGACTTCAACCTGCATTTTCTTAAATCTACATTTTCGACCCATTTCCAAAACATTTAATCTAACATAAGCTAAACATTCATTATATTTAGAGTCAATTACATAAATGGTCTTTGTGGTTTGACGAAAATTGCATCTACCATCCCTGAGAGTTTAATGTTGCATTCTCGGTCCTTATCTTTGCAAAGAATAACATCAATAGTCTTGTAACTGGGCAGTCGTCTATTGTGCCGTTAAGAGACGTGCCTCACACGCGAGGTTATACACGTCTTTTCTCTATAATGCAGAGCAATAAAAGCTTCGGGTGCGTTTTGTTGGAGAAAAAAATTATCCTGTTTTCTATATCTAGTTTTGTAAAAATTGGAAGGGAAATTTATCTTAACAAAATACTTAAAAATATGAAAAACGCGTTTCGTTGATGATTATATTTTTTATTTTGAAGAAGATGATGGAGGGTTTTGGGTTACAAAGGAAAACAAGAAAAAAAAAAAACCAAAATTTGTTTTATGATTTTCCTTATTAAGTTAGGAAATAGGAGATTTTTGTTTTGCGGATATATTTTTTTTAGAAACAAAGCGTTTGAACGTGATTTCTGTTTTTCTTGTTTTGTAAAAAACATGGGTGCAAACTAAACGCGGCCTTATCTTTTCACATACCATATACAGGGTATATTTATCTTCAATTTTAAAAGCCCTAGTTTTATCAAGATTCATCTTATTCCCAGCAGTGTTATTGATAAGTGCAAAACCAGGATTTCTCGAAGTAATGCTAGAACTTAACAGGATCTATAGAAAGAGAGAATCAAGATCGAATTAAAGTTCAAATGGTAGTTACAAGTTTGTTATTTGACAATCACCAACTGTTAACAAAATGAGAGTAAGGTTTCAAGAGAGAATTGTATTTCATTTGCTAACTTTTACAAGTGAGAATTAACAACTATTTAGAAAAGGGTTTTGGCGCCAAAAGTGGTTATGGTCCGTGTGGTAATGAACACATGCACCTCACTTGTTTAGCTCAAAGTTACGCACGTGCACCTTACGTGTCACACTAAACTCGTATCCAAACATGACTTATCAATATACCCTTTTTAAAAATGTTCTTGTCCTCATGAAGAACTACAATCAAAGGCTGGATACTTATTGGTGATTTCTTCCAATTTCTCCCAAGTAGCATCCTCAATTGACCCATTTGTCCATTGGATCAAAGCATAAACCACCATTTTATTTGATTGTATAATAAATTGCACGACCAGGCCTTACGATGGTGATCGAATGGTATATGGGGTGTTGCAGTTGCGTCAAGCTTGTTGTTAACTTGAAATAAGAAATACAAAGAAACTACGTTAAGTGATTGCGCAGGGGTTGGACCTTGTGAACCATCTCCGGCGTGTGAATAAGTATTTGATATGATATGTTTGGTAAACTTGTGGTAAAGTAAGATAGTAGAGATTGCATACCATTGTTCTAGCCCGTCCAAAACTATTTATAGGGATCAAAATGGCCTTGGAGAGCTCTTGCACGTTTTTAGGAGATCATGGGGGTGTCCCATGATTTGTGGTAACCGCTAAGGCTTATTGTCCCACTCTCCCTATCTTGGCAGGAAAGCCAAGGAGAAAGATAGGACGTAGGTAAGACTTGGTCCTTGATGAATTCCGTCTTATTATCATCGGAGGTCGTACCCCGAAGGGCTTAGACCTTCGATTGGCGAATTCCCAACTGGTAACTATATCATAGATGAATAGTTTGACGCCAATGAAGATTTTAGGAGGCTGCCATAAGCCTTCTAGATGTAGGTTGCGACCAGGTTCGAAGGGGTGTCCTTTGACCTGATTGGAGGGTACATCATCAAGCCCCCCAGTCGAAAGTGATGTTCACGTACGAGGGTACATTGCTTTCCACTCAAAAATTACAACTAGATACTAAACTAAATCATGTTACAAAATAGTATCAAACAAAAATAGTTGTGTTCAACTAATAACGCATTAAATGCGTGTAATCATGGCCATAGCCATTTGCATCAGAGCCACAACGGCATGATTATCTGTAACCCCAAACGTCATTTCAAAATTCAAATACCTATTTGAAGTCCGGATATGCATTATCTATAAAGACACGTGGATGGCTGAGATAAAAGGAATAGGCAGCATAAATGATTTATAACCCCAAACCCTAAATCACTTTTACTCTCCACCGCCAAAATTTACACATAGCTGTGCTTTATTTACCACTTCGATCAAAAGGTAACGTCCTCCTTCGATCTTTATTCAATATTTTAGCTACACACGCCCACAATGAGCATGGATGCCAAACGTATTATAAAGCAACAAAAAATGTACTTTGTCTTGGAAAGCATTAGTTGATTTCCAAAATGATTACCCCATACCCAAACAATTTAAGGTTATGCTTCTAAGCAAAACCCAAAACATTTATGATGCCCCGAAAGGGTATGTTGGGCTTTACACACATGCTTTTACCCGGTTAAACCTAAAAATACCCCTCCATCCGTTGTTTTTAGAATTGTTGCAATATTATGAGGTACACATATCTAGGTTTAACTCCTTTGTCCTAGCCAAACTCACCACCTATATATTAATATGTAAGGCTTATGAATACCCATCCAACCGTTGTTTTTAGAATTGTTGCTACGAGCCCACATTGACCATGCTTAGAGGCTTTTTAAACCTTTGCCCTAGTGGAGACTGGTTAACCTTAGCAAAAAGGGGTGAGCATGATGTTCCAGTCTTGGTCACAAAACCTTTCACAAACATTACAAACTGGAAACGGAAATTCTTTTATGTGCAAGATACTATTATACCTCTACACTACCCTGCTCTTTTGAATGAAACTTTTCGATTTGATCACAAGAAATTCAATGATCAACTGCCATATGCTATTCGAAGGAATCCACTCTATCAGCATCTTGCACGTTACATAGTGGATGTTCAAACTTTTCCTTGTTGGTTACGGCGTAATCTTCGAAATGTAGAAATAATTCTAAGTCTTTAACCATTTACGGTGTAACATCATCACATAGTTACGCCGTAATCTTCATGGAGTTTGTTGATATAAATAATGCGTAAAAACGTTATTAATATTTTTCGATATCCCTATGTTTTGACGATCACAAAATATAAAATCATTAAACGTAAAATCATTACGTAAATAAGTATTTAGTGACAAAATATCATTATATCCAACTAATTCACTTAAGGTAAAATAAACAAGTGCCTAATACATTTTATGATCAAAGGAAGGTTTATTTACTAATTACAAATTATATAAAATGGTATAAACATTTTATATATTTAAGAAAAACACTCTTAGTAATTAAAGGAAAATGTTTATTTCATAATAAATATATGAATTCAAATTTTTAACAAAATTCAGTTAAATTTTCACCAAATAAACTTTCCCCAGAAGAGACAAAAAATCTGGCCGTTTCACAAGGGTAGCCCCCTTAATTTTAAGGGGGCCGGCATACGCTCCTGTGTCAGATTTCTTTGCCTATAAATACTGGTTCAAATCGGAATTTTTTCCTCACCTTTTGCACTAAAACTTTCTGTTCTAGTTCACTCAAATCATCTTCCTAAATCCTTTGATCATCAACACATTAGTTCTTGTTTTCAAGTGATTCTATCCATCCTCATTCAAAGTGCAAGAGAAGAATACTCCTTTCATCTCAAACCAAGAAGTGTTGAAGATTAGTAGTGTAGCTTGCATTTATTGTATAGTTGTGTAGTGATTGTAATTGATAGATCTAGGTGGGTTAGTAGTAGTGAAGAAATAGTTGTGGTGTGAAGAAGGAGTTGTGAAGGTGTGAGAAGTAGTGTAGTCGTAGTGTTGTGTACAAGTTGTGATGAAGGCGTGTAGTGGTGTGAGATTGGTTCTAGCTACTATTAGGACTCGACATTTAGCTTAGTGTCGTTAATTGGTGTAAGCGAAAGTTGTGTAAGGTTTCTCCGCCAAAAAGGGAGTTTGTTGACATAGTGAAGAAAACTCTCGAGTAGGTGACTCGAGGAGTGGAGTAGGGCGAAGAGGTTCTTCGTAGCCGAACCACTATAAATATCGTGTGTTGTGGTTTGATCTCTTTATCTCTATCTTTTCATTACTTTCATATTTACGTTATCATTATTTAGTTAGTTAGATTAAATTGTTTGAGTTGTGCAAGTGTTGAAATTCACATAAATAAGAATCGAAGTTTTTATCAAACAAAGTTTTTTAAAATATAAATTGACGTAAAACTATTCAACCCCCCTTTCTAGTTTCCACAATTGGCATCAGAGCCAGGTTAAACAAGATTTTTAAAATAAACTGTATTTTAAAACTTGAAACGGTCTATGGAATCTGAAAAATATTTAGAAGGTCAATCTATGCAAAGACCACCACTATTTTAAAGTGATGGTTTTCTTTATTGGAAAAATCAATTCGAAACTTATGTGAAATCAAAAGATCTAGATCTTTGGCATGTTATTACTAATGGTGATTTTCCTCCTATACAAAATAATCCCGAAACCAAAAGGGATGAAATTGTACCTTTTGAAAAACAAAACGATGATTTAAAAAAGAAACTTGCTAAAAATAATGAGGCTAAAATGGTTATTTATAATGCGTTACCACGCAAAGAATATGAAAGAATTTTTATGTGTAAAACCGCAAAAGATATTTGGAACTCTTTACTAATCACTCACCAAGGTAATAGTCAAGTCAAAGATAATAAAATAGATAATGCTTTTGCTAGATTTAACACTATCATCACAAGTTTAAAAGTACTTGATGAGAATTTTTCTAACAAGAATTTTGTAAGGAAATTTCTTAGGGCTCTCCATCTGAAGTGGCGTGCTAAAGTGACGGCTATTGAGGAGTCAAAGAATCTATCAACTCTACAACTTGATGAGCTAATTGGAAACTTGAAAGTGTATGAGGTGATAATAAAGAAAGATTTCGAAATGGTCAAAGGAAAAAGGGAGCAAACCAAGTCAATCGCATTGAAAGCAAAAAAGGACTCTAGTGACGAAGAATGCTCAACCTCCGAAAGTGAAGATGAAGAGTATGCCATGGCCATAAGAGACTTCAAGAAATTCTTCAAAAGACGAGGAAGATACGTTAGACAACCGTTTGATGAAAGAAAAACATTCCAAAGAAACAAGGACGACAAGACTAGCAAGAATGAAAGAAAGTGCTTCAAATGTGGAGATCCAAATCATTTTATTGGAGAATGTCCGAAATTATCAAGAAGTCAAAATCACAAGGCCTTTGTAGGAGGAGCATGGAATGATAGTGACAACGATGAAAAAGACACAACAAAAGAAGAAAAGTGTCTCATGGCAAGATCTTCCGATGAGGTACGTTCCAAAACCGAATACTATAGTGATGATAATTTTTCGTTAGATGAAAAAGATTTAGATAGCGAATATAGTAGATTATGCAAACTAGGACAAAAAGTCATAGCAAAAAATAAACTACTAAAACACACTAATAATAAATTAAAGGATGAAATTCTTGAATTAAAAATAAAACTACAAAAGCTAGAAAAAGGAAAAGAAAGTATTATAGAATGTAAAGAATGTCTAGTTGTTAAAAATGAGAATAAACAACTTAAGGAAGAAATTATTAGATTTGAGAAATTTGAAAATAGTAGTCAATCACTTAGTAAAATAATTGGCTCTCAAAGAATTGCCAAAGATAAAACCGGATTAGGATACGACTCAACCGAAGCATCAACTAGTAAATCTAAAAATGTAAAGTTTGAAAGTGAAACTAGTGAACTAAAACCTTTAGAGTTAAAACCAAAGTATATACTTTTGAAAGATAGATTAGTACCTATTGCAAGTGATGAAGAAATTAAAAGCTTTCATAAATCATCTTTAAAAACTGAAGTAGAACCCCCTAAGCCAAAAATAAGATCTAAAACTCCACCACCTAGAAAACCAAATAGTCATCATCCTAGGTCTAAAACTCCTCAACCTAGAGTAAACAAAAATAGACGAAACTTTCACAATAATCATCAAATGTGGAACTTCAATCCTTGGGGAATGATTTCACCATACATGCACCCAAGTCAAATGCATAACGTCTTTGGACCAAACAACTTTGGTCAAATGAGACAATGGGGACCAACAAGATGAATTCGTCATACCTTGGCAAGCTTGGTTTTCTATCCGCTTTCACATGGTCATGAAATCTCTTGAAGATTTGCTTGTTGAAGACAAAAAGGTACACGTCTCTTTTAAATTTCCATGTCAAAATTGCATGCTTAGTTTAGTATCTAGTTTATTGTTTCTATAGCTTATTTCGTAATTACTCTTAGCTAATTTTCTTGTTTATATATACACATATATTTTTTTCTTATAGCACACACACACACACATATATATATATATATATATATATATATATATATATATATATATATATATATATATATATATATATATATATATATATATATATATATATATATATATGGGGTGCGTTTTATGCAGTACCAATATTAGATACAGTACTTTACAGTACCAATCTAAACCAATAAGAATTTAGTACTATTAAATATTTTTATTTAATTCAAAGGGTATAATTGTCAAACACATTTTCACTTTTTTTTGAATTTTTTTAATTAAAAATCGTTTTTCAATTCCCTTAATTTTTTTTTTTTTTTTTTTTTTTTAATTTAGTGGACATGTTTTCAGATAAATGAGATGCATAGATGTTTTTTTTAATTAAATATTGTTAATTTACATATGTTTCTTGTGTACAATTGTTTAGAAATCAAACTTGTTTTGGTTAAAATGATAATTGCACATATGTTTCTAGTGTACATTCTTTAATCTTCAAAATTTATAACAAAAAACATAAACATACATATCTAACTTCTAAATTTGTAACAAACCAAAAACATAAATAATATACACAAAATTTGATATCAAATACAAAATATATCTTGTTAAATATAGATGTGCACGTCATTCAAAAACACGTGTGCACTCTTCCAAGAACATATGTGCACGCTTCGCTTTTTCATCAAATTCATTAAAACATATGAGTTCCCTTCTAACACACATGTGCACTCTCTATATTGGTCATCGTATCCATTTTTATCAAAGATGTTCAATACCTGAAACTACAAAACAATTGTTATTTTATTTTATATGAAACAACTAGCAAACACATATTCATAATTACTACATATATGCATACATCTTTTCTTTATTTTATTTCAACTTCAAAACACATATGCACATCATTTCATTGATTTTGTACCAACATAAAACACATGTGCACTCTTTCACAAAACATATATGCACATCATTTTCATTCATTTTATACCGACCACAAACACATGTGCACCATTTTCTATTATTTATGTGTTGTTCTAGTACACTTAACATTGATTTACATTTACAATCTTTCTATACAACAAGGTTTTAAACCCGCACGTTGTCACGGGATGTTTCAATATTAAGGTATGCATGCTCACCCGGGTCCGAGCAATCTAAAAAAAATGGGCCACAAATGAAACGGGCTGGACTTAGTACCCGGTTACTGTAGCAAACGAAAAAAAAACCAAAGCCGGTTACTGTAGCAAACCCAAAAAAAAAGGCCCAAAGGCCCGTTACTGTAGCACACTGTAGAAAAAACAGTGCAGTGAACAGTGAAGCCACGGGAAATGTATATATTTATAATAAGGATTGATTTGAGCTACATTTCTACCTGTCAGTAGTGTTACATTTTGTATCATTTACATTATCAATCATTAGTTTATATTACATACACACATTGCAACATCGCTCACATTCATTCATTTTATATCCCACACAACTTTATACATTCTATATTTTTCAAGCACTAATAAGTTACCTTACATATACAGAATAATTTTACATTTTTTTTGCCAGACACATTTTCATTGGTGCTATAAAAGATTTGAGCAGAAAAACAAATCGATCTTATCTCCACAAACATAAAAAAACATAGTCGCCATTACAGACACTAAAACACTTGCAAAAAATCACACAAACAAAAACATGGGCATCATCATAATCGACGGCTCAACAATCCATTCCTTAGTTTTTAATGTCAAAATCACCGCAACTTGTTTCGTTTGATAAATAAAATTAAATGTTTGTATAGATAGAAAAGGAGGCTTTAAACACATGAACATTTAAATCTAAACTCAAATCAATAATAGGCTTAAGAGGCTGTTAAAATAATATATGGTTATACCCGGATCGCTTTAGTTGTCATCAGATCTAGTGGAAAGTTTTCATTCTTCGTCGGTGGTAGAAGGTCTTCGTGGATCTCCAGTCGGTTTTTTTCTTTATTTTTTTAAGGTTATTAGTGGTGGCTGAGAAAGATGGAGTAGGATTTTGTGTTCTATTTCGTGACTGGTAGTGGTGGTGATAAGGGGGTGCGGCTAGGGTTTGAGGTGAGGAAGAAAGAAATAATAATGCAAATAATTTAGATCCGGATAAGAAGTGAGAGAGATGTAGAATTATAATACTGTTTAAAAAATAATTAATGTATATTACCTATAATACCCTTTTAGCTTTTTGTTTGATTGAAAAGGGAAACCTCATCTTTTGTTTAATTACACTTTTGGCACTTTTAATCTTGTCCTTTGATTAACTCATTCAATGGCCCAGATTAATTTAAATAGTACTGTAACGTACTGTATCTAAGATTGGTACTGCATAGAATACAACACTATATATATATATATATATATATATATACACACTTATACATATTATTATTATTATACATACTATATGCCTTTATAACCTAGAAAACTCATTAGTTGATTTTCTAGAACTAGAAATTGTTCGTTTACGAACCTTTTCTTTTCCCCTCTTTTGGCCTTCTTGAACTTTAAACGTTCAAACATACTCATGTTGATGTAGAGAAATGAGTTGAAGAACCTTTTCTCTCTCCAACGTATTTTTGATTAGAAATAAATCTAATATTTATATATAGTTACTTATTTTTATTTTCTGAATCTAAGCCGCGAAAAACCAAAAATTCACTGGGCGGCCCCCTTAAAATTAAGGGGACCGGCAGTGTTAAAATGGGCGGCCCCCTTAATGTTTAAAGGGGCCGGCCATCTGATTCATTCCCCACGTTTTTTCTTTTATCACTTTTACCAAACACTCCACTTTTATTCTCCCACCCTTTCTTTGCTGCTGCTGTACGAGCCTTAAACCCAAAAACCATCAAAATCGATCCTCAAATCTTCATATCAAGGTCAATTAACAAAGGGCAAATACTTATAACACGATTAGCAACAAGTTTTGTAAGTTTTTCATAACATATTTCTTTTAATTTCATCTAATTTGGTCATAATCATGATTTAGCATTTTATTTCAATTTCATCTTTTCTTTCAAATTGAGTCTAGGAATTCCAAAACTAAATGCTTCCCTTAGGATTAGAATGTATTATTAACACTAGAAACTAATAATTACAAACCCCCTTGTTGATTTTTTTTTTGAAAAAGTTCATACACTCATTTTCAAAATTTTGCTTATACACATTGTTGAATAATGCTACAAAAACTTGTTAAAACATATCACATTATGGTTTATTAATCACAAAAACAAATTTTTCGATGAAGTAAAAATATTTTTTGTTTGATAAGAGGGTGTTTGGATCATGTCCAAATAGTGTCGAAAGTATCCAATATAATCTCTATAATACATCGTCATGAATATAAGTATAAAACTAGCATTTTAGAGTTGGCAAGATATGTAATTCATATATATATATATATATATATATATATATATATATATATATATATATATATATATATATATATATATATTGACATTTTGGTAGTAAATTTTCTAGATAAGGAAGCGTTTTGTTTAACTAGAAAAATAGTATTTTTTGAGTCAAATTATAAACCATTCTTTTCGAAACAAATCATTTGCATAAGAAACTTGTTGGAAATAGCTAGTTATACAATCTAATGTAAATCTAGCAAATTTTCATGATATATTAAGATGTTTGAAGGGGCGTTTGGATTATCCCACAACAACTTGATAAACATCGTAAAATATATCTAACACAAGTTAAAAATAAAAATAAGGAACATGGTAAACTACTTCTTGAGTTAAAGGTCTTTAGAGTCGAAGTACGTTTACGTTCCACATATGTCATAAAAATATAAACATCACATTTTAACGTTGAATTTATTTTAATTTTATTTTGTTGTTATTGTGTTTAGGTGAAAATGCCCAAAGTTATTACCGAAGATATTTCCTTAACCAAAAACTATATTCCCAAAGTTTCACAACTTCCCACCACCTCTCCTTCCATTGCACATTTCTATCGTCAAATTGAAGATAGAAATATTCATGAAGGTCGTATCGTACATCCCACTTACTATCAATCCGATTTCATCGATCGTATGTTCACAAATATCTGTTTTGAGTGTCTCTTCCAAATAAATGAACCCATTATTCCTCGCTTCATTCTCGACTTCTATAGCCAAGTCAAGGTCCAAACCGATAATTTTGGTTCCATTCTCATCTCATTCATGATCCAACATGAATTCATTACTCTAACTCTTGCACAATTCGGTCAAATCCTCCAAATTCCTTTCACCGGTCAATCCGTTTTCTCAAACGAATGGGATCTTGGTTCTCTTCAATATTCTCGTCCAACTTTTCGTCCTTATTTCTTCGAAATTCCTTCTCCACAAGAAATTCGTCAAATGCTTGGGTTAACCCATGAAACCACCACTCAAAAAATCAAATCCAAAAATGTCGACATTACCGAAAACCAAATTCTACTCAAAGAATCTGTATTATCTTTTCTGTTGTTTCTCGTACCATCTCTAGACCTGTGCATTGTACATCCCCAACTTCTGCCCAACAAACTGGGGAACGACACTTACGACCATAAAGTGCCTCAAATGGTGCTGCTTTAATGCTTGAATGGTAACTGTTGTTATAAGAGAACTCGATTAATGGCAAATGGTTAGCCCAACCATTCCCAAAGTCAATCACACATGCCCGCAGCATGTCCTCAAGTGTCTGAATAGTTCTCTCACTCTGACCATCGGTCTGAGGATGGTAAGCAGTGCTCATGTCTAACTTGGATCCAAAAGAATCTTGTAATGACTTCCAAAAGTTTGAAGTAAAGCGACTATCTCTGTCAGAAATAATGGAGATTGGTGCTCCATGTCTTGAGACTATTTCCTTGACATAAAGTCTGGCAAGTTGTTCCATGGAATAAGTCTCTCTAATGGGTATGAAATGGGCTGATTTGGTAAGACGATCAACATTTACCCAAATAGCATCGTAACCTCCTGACGTCTTGGGAAGTTTAGTGACAAAATCCATTGTAATACGCTCCCACTTCCATCGTGGAATTTCTGGTTGTTGAAGTAGTCCTGACGGTTTCTGGTACTCGGCTTTCACTTTAGCACAAGTAAGGCATTTGCTGACGTACGTAGCTATTTCTGCTTTCATGTTCGGCCACCAATAAAGCTTTTTGAGATCCTGATACATCTTGTCAGAACCTGGGTGAATAGAGTACTTCGACTTATGTGATTCATGCATAATCAATTCTCGTACTCCACCATAGAGTGGTATCCAACTTCGGTCCTTGAAGCATAACACTCCATCTGCTCTCTTCACAAAGCCATTTTTGTTCTCGGGCATACCATAAAGTTTCTCCTGTGGTCGATTTTCCTCCTTGAGAGCCTCAATCTGAGCTTCTAGAATTTTTGATGGTAATGGTGAAATGATAGTCATTCCCAATGACCTAACCCTCAAAGGTTTGAGTCGTTCTTTTCGGCTAAGTGCATCTGCTACAACATTTGCTTTCCCTGGGTGATATCGGATTTCACAATCGTAATCACTCAACAATTCTAGCCAACGACGTTGTCTCATATTAAGTTCCTTCTGATCAAGTATATGCTGTAAGCTCTTGTGGTCGGTAAAAACTACACATTTAGTACCATAAAGGTAGTGTCTCCAAATCTTGAGTGCAAAAACTACAGCACCCAACTCTAAGTCGTGTGTAGTGTAATTCTTCTCGTGTGTCTTAAGCTGTCTAGATGCATAAGCTATCACCTTCTCGTTTTGCATTAGCACAGCTCCAAGTCCTTTATGCGAAGCATTGCAATATACCACAAAGTTCTCAATACCTTCTGGTAGTGACAAAATCGGTGCACTACAAAGCTTCTGCTTCAATAACTGAAATGCAGATTCTTGTTTCTCTCCCCACTCGTACTTTTGATTCTTTTGTGTCAGCTTAGTCAGCGACTTCGCTATCTTGGAAAACCCTTCAATAAACCTTTTGTAATATCCTGCAAGTCCTAGGAATTGATGAATTTCCGTAGGAGACTTGGGCGTAGCCCAATCCTTTACTGCCTCGATCTTTGCTGGGTCGACTTGTAATCCTTGGCTATCAATAACATGGCCAAGAAATTGAACTCTTTGTATCCAAAAGTCACACTTTGAAAATTTGGCATACAATTGCTCCTTCTTGAGTAGTTCCAATATTGTTCTGAGGTGTGCTTCATGCTCTTTCTTACTCTTGGAATAAATCAGGATATCGTCAATGAATACAATTACATACTTATCAAGATATGGTTTGCGCACTCTGTTCATGAGATCCATGAATACGGCAGGTGCATTCGTTAATCCAAAAGGCATCACTTGAAACTCATAATGACCATAACGTGTTCTGAATGCCGTCTTCGGGATATCTTCTTCCCGAACTCTAAGTTGATGGTAACCGGATCTTAAATCAATCTTGGAATAATAACAAGAACCTTGTAGCTGATCGAACAAGTCATCGATCCTAGGGAGTGGATAACATTCTTCACCGTTAACTTGTTCAGCTCACGATAGTCGATGCACATTCTGAAAGATCCATCCTTCTTCTTCACAAACAAAACCGGTGCTCCCCAAGGCGAGGAACTCGGTCTAATGAATCCTTTGTCTAGAAGTTCTTGTAATTGGTTAGACAATTCTTGCATCTCAGAAGGTGCAAGTCGATACGTTGCTCGTGCAATTGGTGCAGCTCCTGGCACTAATTCAATCTGAAACTCAACTTGACGTGTAGGCAGAAGTCCTGGCAATTCTTCCGGAAAAACTTCTGGAAATTCCTTAACAATCTGCACATCTTCAAGTCGTTTCTCATCCGACTTCTTCTCCGTGATGTGAGCCAAGAATGCATAACAACCCTTCTTTATGTACTTCTCGGTTTTAATGCACGATATGATACTGAGTCTAGTTCCACTTCGCTCTCCGCGAACAACTAAAGTTTCACCGCCATAAGAAAGATGAACAACTTTTTCATCACAAATGATTCTTGCACGATGTCGAGACAACCAATCAATACCGATAACAACGTCAAAACTTCCAAGTTCTACTGGCATGAGATCTATATTGAATGGGTGATTTAGGAAATTGATTGTGCAACCACGGACAACGGTGTTGGTGTTAACTAAAGAACCATCGGCAAGTTCGACGATATAGGAAATGTCTAAGGTAGTTGGTTCTATGTTAAGTAAAGGTGCAAATGCAATAGAAACAAAACTTCTATCCGCTCCTGAATCAAATAAAATGGATGCATACCGATTATTAACGAGGAACGTACCCGCAACAACATTCGGGTCCTCTCGGGCATCTTCTCCTCCCATAACATAAGCCCTTCCTCGAGCTACTCCACCCTGATTTCCAGTTCCTTGATCCTTCCTCTTTGGGCAATTGTTCTTGAATGACCCAACTCTCCACAACCATAACATGCTCCTGGTTGGTTCTGATTAATTACCCCTCGTGGAGCTTTGCATTCCCTAGTCGGATGACCGACTTTTCCATAGTTCTCACAAGCTCTAGGACAATTCCCAAGGTTGTGATGAGTTTGACACTTGTTATACTTGGGTAGTTTACCCGCATATCCTTTTCCCTCTGTTGGCCCTGCAGCATAGGCCCTTGCCACTTCCTGTCTCTTAGGTGCTGGTTGGATAGCATCTCCACCTTGGTTGTAGTCAAACCTCCTCTTGTTGTTGTTGTTGTTATTGTTTGGGTTGTTGTTCCGGTTATTGGGGTAGTTGTGGTTTCGGTTATTGTTATAGTTGTTGTTGTTTCGAGTGATCTTGCAGTTGGTGTTGTTTGAATGGTTATTGTTGTTGTTGACAGCAGATTTTCCTTTTAACACTTGGACCATAAGTTTCTGAGTTATACGAATAGCCTCTTCCATTGATTGTGGGTCGAAAGACATCACATCCCCTCGGATGCTTTCGGGTAGTCCACCAGTAAAGTTCTCCATCTTTTTCTCATCGTCAGGAACCATAGTTGGACATATTGCAGCCAACTCCTGAAACTTCCTGATATAGGTCTCAATGTCATCACCTTTTGTTACCAGCTCATAGAATTCGGTTTCCAACTTTTGCACCTCAGTACGAGGGCAAAACTTCTTAGTCATTAGCTTCTTGAATTGATCCCAAGTGAGCTTGTAGGCATTCTCCATACCAATAGGCTGAGCATAAGAATTTCACAAAGACATAGCTTCATCAAGAAGCATACCAGTAGCAAATTTTACCTTGGGCAACCGCACATGAGAAATACATTCTCAGTCTTTTCAAACCAGCGGATCAAAGCAACCGCTCCCTCAGTGCCCTTAAACTTGACGGGATCACTAATCTTGAAATCCTTCCAAGTACATTCACGCCTAGTAGTGGGTGGTTCAACCGCCCTAGTATTAGGTGCAATCTCAGCAGCCCTAGCAGCAACTTCAGCTCTCTCAGTCTCCAGAGCTTCTGCTATACTATCCCTGACCAACTTGCGGATAGCGGCTTGAGTCATAGCGGGTGTTTCTGGTGTAGCCTTTCCTTTCTTTGGCGCCATACTTCTGATAAATAATAATCGACAACAACCATGAGAAAGCCATAATAGAAATAGTCATCGTACAAAAAGTATACACCCACAACATGTATATATACAACCACAACAAGTACAAATACAACCACGACATGTACGAGCACAACCACAACCTGTAATAATACAACCACGACACGTATAGATACAACCACAACAAGTATAAATACGTTAACAATAAAGAGCAACCACGAAACATCATAAATATAATCACAACACATGAATATAATACATGAAAATTTCGGCCAACATGGACCGATATATATATATATATATATATATATATATATATATATATATATATATATATATATATATATATATATATATATATATATATAGCATAACCATTCCAACATAGTAGAGTCACACTTGATATATTTGTTTGTACAACAACCAAAAGACTACAAGTTCTTGAACTATGTCCCACACCTCGGGACTAGGAAATAGTAAAAGCTAATACAATACAAGTCTATGTCTAGGCTCCTCCAGGTGCTCTAGATGGTCCAGATGCTCCAGGTGCACTCCTCAGACGATGGATCTCCCTGTCCATCATAACGACAATCTCCTCTAGATGCTGAACTCGGAGCTGAAGAGCAGCATCTCTACCCTCCACCATAGTCAACCTCTCCTGTGCTACTGCCAACTGGTGTGTCTGCTCTCCCTGAGCCTCCTGTGTCATCTGAGCTCTATCCCATATCTCCGGTAGCTCATCCCTAAGCTGATCAATCAGCTCCTGGTGTCCCTCCTGCCGTGCCTCAAGTCCATGATACGACACGTCGATGCTAACCCTGCCTAAAATCAATCCCTCGACCTGCTCCTCGACCGCCTCAAGTCGAGTAGTGATAACCTCATCAACCCTATAACCCAAACTATCAACCTGCTCCTGTTGAGCCCCTAACTGATCCTCTAAGGTAACAGCTGTAGGCCCCCTAGCAGCAGCTGCTCTCGAACTCTCACCTACATGGTATACTGGTGGTGGTGGAATGTCAGAAGTCTCTGTAGTAGGTGAAGCTGGTGTAGTAAACCTTGCACGCTTCCTGAGCGGCAAGAGTGAAGTAGATATGGAAGTAGTAGCGGGTATGGCTGGTGGTGCAGGTAACATAGGAATAGCAGGGATCCTAAAAGTAGATGTAGCAGGGCGAACACTCTTCCTAGTAACTAGAGTCATCTTCCTACGGGGAAACATAAGTCTTGGTTCTGAGGGAATAGTAGTAGCAGGGGATCGTATGTCAGTGGGTACACGGGTAACCTCAGGTGGTGCAATAGGGGAGACATGAGGAGTAGGAGCAGTCTCTTCCTCCTCAAAAGGCTCGGTTTCCTCACCTGATGCCGAGAGTGGCAACACAGGTACAGGAGGAATGGGTGGTGGTGAAAAAGCAGTGGAAGACATAGAGCCTTCAACATCAGAGTCTGAGACAGAGTAAAGTATGACAATGTTCGGGTCTGAAGACATAGTTCTGTGATAATCAAGGTGAAATAAAATAAATAACTCGTATAATGGAATCACCTAAAACAATGAATATGCACTTATGATGAAATGATGAGATGCTATGATAATGTGGTTATAGTCTAGGGTCCATGATGCATCCTAGTTCGCTATAACCTTAGCTCTGATGCCAATCTGTCACACCCCCAATTTACCTGACTTGCAGCGGAATGGAATGCCTGAGGGTGTAACTGCCATAGCATCACAACAAGGATATATTGAACGACCTAAAGTGTCATTTAGAAAATACATCGTTTGATTTTATTTCAAAGAAGTTCAGAGTTACAAAACATAGGTCCCAAAGTCTGGAAAAGTTTAAGGAAATAAGTTTGGTACAATCAAATGATAATATACAAGTGCATGAAAATCCAAAATGTAGTGCGTCATCCCTGGCACACCCTAATGTGACTCCATGCATGTAATATGATAATGCCTTTAGTTACCTGAAAATACATTGCGAAAATGGTCAACATAAAGTTGGTGAATAATCATAGGTTTATGAAATGTAATGTTGTACGGCCACCACAAGTATAAGTGCATGACAAATGTCACGTAAAATAGTACAATAGACCTTAAGCTCATGACACCGAAGCTAGACTGATGAAATATATGCCCCTCTTGAATGTTCTGCCAAAACACTCAAATGTGACAGACATGAAATGCATCCGCTTACTGTTGGTAAATACTACCACGGATGGAGGCGTCACCCTCAATAGATCTATCCACTCACTCTCGCTAAATAGGCAAATTAACGGTTCATGATGATAATAGGGGACTATCACAAGGCAGCTAGGCAAATTAAGCAATGTACATAAGTTTTGATACTTGGGCTCGTACTAAAATAGTGCAATGTATTCTCCCCCGTGGGATTTGAAAACAATCATAAAATGTATACGGGGCTATGAAAACTCACCTTAAACTGATGATACTGTGATGAAGTGAAATGAACAACAATGAACGGTTAGCTGCCTCAACCTAATATGAATGATGAACGATCTAATTTAGATCATAAAATGATATTATGAATGTCCATGCACATGTTTCCTATACCACTCTACTCTTGAAAAATACTTGTTGTTATCAAAATAATACATTTTCCAAAACTTAGGAAAATAAGGCAACTAGAAAATAAAACTAGTTGAAATGTATATATATATATCGTATGTGTGTTGAAATCCTCGACTTGAAATCCTTGAAATAACGACTTGTAGTAATAAAAATACACTTGTATTCACTAATACTTCATTAGTTATGATTTTTGGGTACTTGGTTAATATTTCTAGAATCTAGAGTTACTACGTAGTTGTAATATTATTTTTGTCAAAAGCTGTCAAAATAATATATGTTTTGCCGATATTGAAACGTGAATATCTTTGTCGTTATAAGTCCGTTTTACTTGTTCTTTATATCCATGGTTACGTCTTAGTATGTAGTAATATATTTTAGTAAGCTTGGCTCCTCCGGGTTACGTCTAAAGCCTCGTTTTGCCCGACGAAAAACGTCCAACAGCAACAATTTTTCAGAAAAATAGTTTTCGTCAATAAACTTGCAAAAATCATATCTCCTTCGTTATAAACTCGTTTTAACCCGTTCTTTCGCCTACGGCTTCGTTTTTGAAAGTATTTTCTAAAAAATTTGCCAAAGTTTACTTTATATTTCCTGATTTTCTTGGGTTTGCAAAAATGGGACAGTAGGTTTATATACTTGTTCTAAATCCATTTTCCATGCTCAAAACTAGTTTCTAACATCACCAAATCTCTTGCAAACACCACAAAGCTATTCTAATCCTACCATACACCTTATTAGGGTGCCATGGGTTCCTAATCATCACTAATCATGTTAATTTAACAAGGGAATACCTAAAACAAATTCTAGGGTTTGTATGTTCAAAAAGTTAACAAAGAAAATGTGGTATAGCTAACTTGTGCATGAAATTAAGCATGAAAATCATATGATACTAGTAAATATAAGATGAAATCATGAAAATAAATTTGATAACTTACTTTGAAATATTAGGTGATTAGATGATGAGAAATCTTGTGTTTCTTGAGTTTGTATTGCAAAACTCTTAACTAGAATGATGAAATGAACAACTTTTATGCTTTGATCTTTGAAAAATCTCCCCTTGATCTTGGTCCTTGGGTTGTGTCGTGGGTTAGAGAGAAAGAGATGAGGAAATGAGTTGATTTGATCTAAAATTTATTATGTGTTATGTATATTTGTGTTTGTAGATATTTAGGTAAAAATTTATAATGTATAATAATATCACATTAATGCATGAGGTTAGAAAAATACTTGTGGTCTTGGTGAGGCCTTAGGGGGCCGGTCATGGGTGAGTGAGGGGGGGGGGGTGTTGGGGTAGCTTTGATTTAATTAGGATTTGAGTGGAGGTTTAGATGTATATTTGTGTTATTAGTTAAAATCGGGTACCGGGTTTGATAGAAATAAATGTTAACGAAGTTATTCGAGATAAAATTAAGTTGTAAAAATGTTAAAAATATGTTGGGTACAAGTATTGAGTGTTCGGGTGATTATTGTTTAGTTTTCACGAAAACCGTCGTAATATTTATAAACTTACGTTATAAATAAAAATAAATTTCCAAAATACTGGGTAAATGAATATCATAACTTTTATGATGTTATAAGGGATATAAAATATGTCGGGACCATTGTGGGAATATTTAGATATATTCGTCATGTTTATTGACCGTATATTCTGATCATTGCTAGCCCGATGTGAATATGTTGGAGACCTGCTCTTCGTAAAGCTTGGTGACTTGTTTCGTTACATAGTCTGAGATCCTCCTGATCTCCTTCTGCACAACATAACCTTTGTTCCGAGTAGTGTTCGTAAACTCGGTGTCTTGCTGTCTGCCTGTTGTATGAGTAGAGCACTTCTGCCGGTGCAAGTTGTGCTCGTCTTCCTCTTGAGATCGCCAGTTGTTCTTCTGGGTTAATTATTGTTTCAAGAGTGTTGTTGTGGTTGTTCCTCCAGTTTCTTCCGATAAGGCTATTAAGTTGTCTCCTAGCTTCGAAACCTGCTCGCCTCATCCTTTGGTAGCTTCTTATCTGATCTTCTTGAGTTGGTATTTCATCATTTGAGGCCGTTCCCCAAGCATTTGGTCTAGTATGGGTACTAGAACCGCCACTTACTCTTGAGATATTCATTTCTTTTCTTTACCATATTGAGAGGTAAAGATGGCTTTTGGATCTTTGAAGTAGAAGATTGGTCCTTGCTTTGTTCTTGGGACTTGCTTTTAGGTTACTCCTATCAATCCTAATCTTTTGGATAGATCAGAGATTGATTCTTCTAACTCCTTACTTTTTCTTTCTTTTTCTACGAACGTGTTTAGGCTACTGCTAACTTTATCTAGCTGCTCCTTTATAGATCTAACTTCTTCTGCTTGCTTTAGTAATAAGTAGACCAAGGTGTTGTTTTGCTTGATTAAAGCAGTTGTCAGTGTTACCTGACCACCTTTGATTTCACTAGGAACGCTGAATCCTACTGCTGGAGATTCTATTTCTTGAGTAGCTTGGAGGGCTTCAATGTAGTCTGGGCTTACTTTTGCAGTAACCAAGTTGTTCATGAAGTGAGGAAAGCTTGAACTTCTTTTATATGGTGTTCAATCTTATGAACTTGATCTTGAACAATTTTTAGCTTCCTATCTAATTCTGTAGATAGACGCAGAGCTTCCTCTTCTATTTTCTTAGGTTGTCGTGCAATTTCTTCTACGAGAACTAAGACTTCAGCTTTGGTTAAGGGTTTGGTGCCTCTTACTTCGGATGAGATCTGCTGCAATGCCTTACTGGTTTCCTTCTGGTTTCTTTTAAGTTGATTTTTACACTCCACTACTTCTATTTTAATAAAACTGTTTTCTAACTTTAAATCATGAAAATGTTTAATAAAGACTTTTGAGGATAATAAAAGACGATCGTATATAACATCAATATTTTGACTAAAATCAGAAAGCTTTATATTTGAAACACCAGATAAATCGAGATACTCAAGGCTAGCCGTCCGGGAATGTTTATACCAATCTTGTATTGCTCTTTCATACCTTTCACTCATAATCTTGTAAAAACCGTCTTTAGTTTTAATTATAAAGAAGTTATAATTCAGAAAAACTATCCATTTTGAAAAATGACTTTTCCTTCTTTCCAGTTATCGGACCCCTTACTGCCACTCCAATGGACTTACTTTTGGGCCACGCCTTTTAGGAAAATTATAAAAGAAAACTATTTTCAAACTTATCCAAGTTTATGTTTAAAACTTCTGAAAAGCATAAAACGTATACGATTTTCCTAGTTTTGAGTAAACAGAGTAATTGTACAAAAATATTTTGCAAACAATACCAAAGATTCGAGAGATATAATTTTTTACCACCATTCCCTTCAGAGCCACCCTTAAGTTAAAGGTTTTTAGCCTTCCATAGAGCTAAGTTTTGATTTCTTAGCTCTGATACCAGATATATATATCTTCCCAGATAAATATGACAGAAAGAGTACAAAAACTAAAACTCTTAATTTTCAGAGAGAGCGGAATAAGCGGAATAATAAACACACCTTTATATTATAGTGAAATATGTGTGGATTCGATGATCCTTACAAGACTCCCACAATCCTTTATATAGGTTGAGTAAAAAAATGTTGGGTGCAAGTATTGAGTGTTCGGGTGATTATTATTTAGTTTTCACGAAAACCGTCGTAATATTTATAAACTTACGTTATAAATAAAAATAAATTTCCAAAATACTGGGTAAATGAATATTATAACTTTTATGATGTTATAAGGGATATAAAATATGTCGGGACCATTGTCGGAATATTTAGATATATTCGTCGTGTTTATTAACCGTGTGTTAACGTTTATTTATAAATAATTATACGTAAAACGTTTAATATATCAAATATATAAATTTGAAAATCCTAAGAGTGGTATAACATAAAAATGTTATTGTGATGATATGCAGACTGTCTCTAGTCCGTATGCGATGTCCTTACTGATAATGAAATGAATTCGCACCTAAACCAATCCGGTTACGCGAATTTGAATACCCGTAAACTAAATTTACGATGAAATGAGTAATGCAAGTGAATAGTGAAAATTTTTCCGGGAATGAATAGTGTTCAGTGAATAGTAAAATTTTCAAATGTTTCTCAGAATATCAAATTGACCTCAAAAATGATGAATAGTGTTTTGATGAATAGTGATTTATGAATATTAAATTGTCGAAGTTTGGGAAATGACCTGAAATGGTGAGTTGTGACACTTGCTATGGGTGTCTTGCCTGCTACTTGCTACAGACTATGCGACAACCTTCTTGCTTGCTTTCTTTCTTGTCTGCTACTTGCTACAGACTACTTGCTGCTTTCTTTCTTTCTTCCTTTCTTTTCTCATTCTTCTTGCTGTGATTTCATGCTACTTTCTTGCTTTCAAGAAAACAGTCCTTGCTATCTTCCTGCTGCGTTCTTCTCGTTCACCCGCCCTTTAATCGAACTCAGCTCTTGATACCATGTTGATAATCAGTCCCTTCCCCACCCCGAACTCACACCCGCAAACACCAATCAAAACGGCAAGATGGGTTTCAATGATTTTGTATATTCAAAGAAGGAAACTGAATACACTTTTACAATAGAGATACCTTACTATATTTATACTAAAATACTAACTACTTAACAAAGGAACGTGCACCACTTAATCCTACTAAACAGGAAACATATAACCAACCCATGTATTCCTAACAACATGGCAACTACTTGCTTATTTCCTCTAGAATTGGTCAAACCAAGTACTAAGTCACTGACCCATCAAGATTAAACCCAACATAGTGTAGCATATTCCAGCTGTATTCCTATGCTTCTTTCAAGTATATCCCGACATTTATCACTAACACGCAATAATAAACCCACGCGCAAAAGTCCTAACAAGAAACGACATATAGACTTGTCCTTTGTTTGAGGGAATAGTTCTACAAGGCTTTCAAGTATAACTCTTTGATCAACTATGTCGCTTTTTGTGGTTGAGCTTGCAGTTGACCTAGTTTTTGTAATTTGCCCGTTTTGCCATCTGCCTAAACCATGAAGATGTTTTCCAGAATATTACATAATAACTCCTGCAAATTAGGGGTGAAACTAATAGTAAATGTCGATTGGAGACTGTATGGTGCAACTGCATAAAGCTTGAAGCTTTTCCTAGATCAGGGGCAAATGGATTGATGTGAGTTGTTGTTAGGTATACAAATATTCCTGTAAAAGTCTCGGTCACCTAATGATTGTAATAGCATTAAGTTAGCTCGTAGTTAGTTTATTCATTAGTTAATTAGTATTAGTTTTAGTAACACCGTGGAAGAAGGACGGGTCTTCACCCACTGTATGCCTGATCCACAGCTCGGGAGTGGGCGTTATATTGTAAGTATAAATACCCCTCTCCACATGTGGAGAGGGTTGGACCTTCACTTAATCTCAATCTAATATTTCTCTTTTTCTCTCAAGGTTCCTTTCTTTCTTTCTTTCTTTCCTCTCTTCTTCCTCACCTTCTACGCCTCACAAATCACAACATGAACATGTTTCCCACATAGTTAGTATTCTACAATTGGTATCAAGAGCCAAGGTTTCATCTTAGGGCCTTGTAGAATCAAATTTGATGATGTTTTGAGTGGTTTTGTGAGTGTGTAGTCACTTTCTTGGAAAACATCTTGGTTTAATCTCTCTAGTGTTGTTATACATGTTTGTGATGTACTTTTATGTTCATTAGTGTTTGTAGAACAGTGTAGTTTAGTTTGTGTTACCATTTCCTTAATCTATTTGATGTTTAGAGTTGAGTTTGGGCGGATTTCATTGTTGCGGTTAAGTCCACTGTTTCATTGCTTGGTTGCGGTTAAGTTCTGATATCTGCGGTTAGCTTGCTGCGATTACCATTTTGGGAATACAAACAAAACGCAAAGACAGCGACAGTTTTGGACCATTGTCACTGCGATTAGTCTTTTGCGATTAGCTTTTCTGCGGTTGGGTGTTCTCTGCGGTTTGGTACCTTCTGCGGTTAGTATCCTTGATTTGCGGTTTACTTAGGTTGCGATTAGATCAGTCTGCGGTTGGAATGTTTCTGCGGTTTGGTAGCTTCTGCGGTTAGTGTCCTGCGGTTAGTATCTTTGGTTTGCGGTTTACTTAGGTTGCGTTTAGGTCATTCTGCGGCTGGATTTTGTTGCGGTTAGGTATTTCTTGTGGTTAGTGTCCTGCGGTTAGGTCAAGTTGTGGTTACACTTTTCTGCGACTAGTACCTTACATTGAGAGTATCTCCCACTTTGTGTTTTGGTTATTTCTAATTTGTGATGTCGACATCTTCTGATGACATTCAAGCTGCGGGGTCTGACACTCGACCTCTGATGTTGGATCGAACTGACTATGAATCATGGGCTCAAAGGATTCGTCTGTACTGTCTGGGTAAAGAAAATGGGGTTAACATCTTGAAATCCATCGATGAGGGACCCTTTCAAGTGGGTACTACTAGAGACGTGGTTACAGAAGCAACTGATCTACTACCGGCCGTATTTGGTCCTGATAGACCTCGCACTTACAATGAGTTGTCTGATGAAGAAAAGAAACGCTATGATGCAGACATCAGAGCATCAAACATCGTCATTCAAGGGCTTCCCAAAGATGTCTACAAACTTATCAACTACAACACTGAAGTAAAAGCGGTCTGGGATAATGTCAAAATGCTTCTTGCAGGGTCTGAGTTAACTAAAGAAGATCGTGAGCCACAGCTATACGGTGAATTTGAGCATTTCAAAATGAATCCAGGTGAAAGCATCACTGACTATTACGTCAGATTTCACAAGCTGGTCAATGATATGAGAGCCATCAAGATGACAATGCCCAACATACAGCTTAATTCCAAATTCGTTAACAACATGGCACCTGAATGGGATAGGTTTGTCACAGCTGTTAAGCTCAACAAAGGTCTCAGGCATACCAATCATGAACAGCTTTATGCATATCTCCAACAACATGAGAAACATGCTGCTTATGACCGGCTAATGCGAGAAAAACTCAATCCGTCTGCAACAAATGAATCTCTTGCATTTGTTTCCAATGTTCAACAACCAAATCAAACCTCTAATGATCAATCTCAACCATCACAATCATCCTCCAGGTCTACCCCAACCAATAGTCAATCATCAACTCCCTCACCATCTGCTTTGAATACACAACTTGATTCTGGGTATTCTCACACTGACATGATGATTGATAATCTCTCCAACCAAGTTTCTCTACTGGTCCAACAGTTCAGGGCTGCACTTCCATCTACTAACAACCAACTCAGAATCTCATCTAATCCACGTAATCAGGCAGTCATTGAAGATGGTCGGGTGGTGGTGCAGAATGTGCAGGGAAGACAGAACTTCAACCAAAGAAATGCTGGTAGAGAGAATGGGCAATACAGAGTTGGGAATGCTCTTCAAGCACAAGCTAAGCAGCCGAAATGCTATAACTGCGGAGGGTTGGGTCATATTGCTAGGAATTGCACTCTTCCAAAACGTCCCCAAAACTCTGAGTACTTCAAAGACAAGATGTTGCTGATGCAGGCACAAGAAAATGGGACTGTGTTGGATGAAGAAGCTTTGCTCTTTCTGGCTGGTAATGATGGGAACACCTTCGATGCTGATGTGGATGATCAGCCTGTTCAGGACATGGCTCTTAATGACCCAAATATCTTTCAAGTTGAAGAGTGTGATGCATTTGACTCAGACGTGGATGATGAACCAACTGCTCAAACAATTTTCATGGCTAATCTGTCTGCAGCAGCATCCTCTTCACAGCATCCTGATTCATCCATCACGTCTGCTATCTCTGAGGTACCAACATCTCCTAATCATGATCTGAATAATCCTACAACTGTACAGGGGGCATGTGACTCTGTACAACTCAAGAATATTGTCAACACAAACATCACTGATATGGGCAATACCAATAATATCCCATATGAAATGTATGTGAATGACAAAGGACCGCCAGTTGTACCAAGTGACATGCCGTCTATTGACTCTAGTGAACATGAGGTACATGAGCACACGATATACAACCCTGATGATTCCCTGATCACTAGAATTAACACCCTTAAGGATCAAGTGAATATTTATGAGCAGCGTGCTAAGTTTGAGCTGAATGAACGTGAGCAAAAAATGGAATGGCAACTGCGTGCGTACATATCTGAAAACAATTCCAAACAAGAATCATTGAAAAGGGAACTAGTTTCTTTAAAGAACCAATTGGATCAAACCATCAAACAAAAACTTGAGGTTCAAAAAGGTTTGACGTCTATTAAACTAGAATTCAAAGATAAAGAAACTAAACTTCTAAATGATTTCTCAAAACTAAAAATGTTGAAAAATAAATTGGAAGATAAGTTGTATACGCAGGGCCAAACCATTCAATCTGCTCAAATGATAGAAAAACATAGGAAACTAAGTGATGAATTTAGTGAACAAGATACCTCCAAACCCAAAGCAAGATACCTTAGAATTGGTCTAGGTGCACAACCTGCATTATATGATGCAACCACTATGCTTGAACCTAATCATGCCCCTCTTGATACACGATCCTATGACCACATCAATGAGGCAGAGGATAGAACTAGGGTAAAACTTGTTGAACGTTTAAAGGATCCTAAATGCATTGCTAAGAACATTGTGTTTCACTATGATTATGCAAATGACAATCAAACTGCAATTTTTGTTCCTCAAAAGAGAATTCTTCCTGAAAAAGTGTTTTGGAATATTGACATTGAGAAAATGCAAGCTGAAAGAGTTGTAGGTAACACACGCACTATGTTTAGAATTGCTCACCCAACTACTTACCCCCTGAACACACCTAGGCACCTTGTACCTCTCACTCTTCCCACACAATGTAATACTCTAATTGGGTTGTATGTGCTAGGTCAATTGTTCAATGACTTTGAGAAAACCTGTAAAATAAGAATTACACCTACAGGGATTACAGAAGGGGAAAGGGGTTTTGAGCAAACAAAACAGTGTTACCTAACTGAAGTTATGCCATTTTTTAAACTTCTCAAAGAACATTTTGAGGGCCTTAAAAACACCATTAATGATGATGTGACTCAAATGAAAAAGGTTTTTGATGAAGTGGAAAGTGAGGGTAACCAATTAGCTATTGATCTCAAATATAGTGAAATTGACAGGAAAAACATTCTCATCATGAATGAAAATTTGATTGCCAACTGCATTGCAAAAGATGTGTTCTATACTGTTACCGACTCTGCACTATCTGCACGACAATTCCATGAAATGTCAGTTACATTGAATGTCTTCCAGAATCGTGTAATTGAGCTTGAGGGGGAGAATTACAAACTTAATGAAAAAATTCAAAACGACGATCATGATAACATGGTCAGGAATTTCTCAAAACTAGAAGTTGATAATCTGAACCTACAATTAAAATATCAACATCTAGAAGAAAGCATAAAAATATCAAATGCCAAGACATCTTTGGATGTTCCTGAGTTTGATACATGTTTTGAATTAGCCAAAAAGGATGAAGTAATTCAAGCTCAATCAAACACGATTCGGAAGTTGAAGGTCCAAATTGCACAATTGAAATCGAACAAAAGCGATGTGACCAATACCAATTACCAGAAGTCGATAGATTCTCAAAACTTTCAAAAGCAGGACATTATCAATGAATTACAACTTGAAAATGAGTGGCTTCGTGCTGAAATGTCTAACGCTAAACAACGTTATAAAGAATTGTTTGAGTCTATTAAAACAACACGTGACCAAAACAATGAAAGAGTCACTTCTTTGTTAAATGAAATTGAGAATCTAAAGACCATGGTGAAGGGTAAAATGCCCGTCGTTTCATGTGATCATGCAATTTCCAATGTACATGCTTGTAAGAAATATGCGTGCGATGCTGTGAATGTCTCTCTTCCCTTTAGGAACAATAAGTTAGTTCATAACCACTATCTTAGAAATCTTAAGGATTGTCTGGCCATACTTAGAGAAACCATTGAAGATGAGAGGATTTCTAAACCACTAGATGATGTTATTATTGTTGCGTGCTTCCTCACTAATAGAGCCTAGGAATTATTAGAATATGCTATAGGATCATGCCCCAAGAATGATAACAAGTCGGATAGGACATTTGCATTGCACTCGAACAGTAGCAACAAGCATGTCACAGTTGATTTTCCCCAAACCACGGCACAATCCTCCATCTTGATCACCGGTAAACAAGTAGCAACTAATCAGACTATGTTCCCGTCATTGCTTCTACAGGAGTAAAAGGTGTATCTAATGCTAGCAAGTCACAGCCTAAGTGCAATACAAAGAATGATAGGACTTTGCCGGCTATGAGTACACTTATAAAGGAAGTAGAAGAATCATCTAGGAGCAATAAAGTTATGCTTAGTGAAAGGAATCGAGTTGATTCAAACATTTGTGTTAACAATGATGTAATTAATTCGAATTCTAATGCTATTTGTAAGACTTGTAACAAAAACTTATTTTATGGTAATCATGATGCATGCGTTGTGTCCTTTCTTAAATCCACTATGAAATCTCCAGCTATGAATGCTTCTAGTGTTAAACGGGCAAAACAAGTATGGAATAAAACAGGAAAAGTTTTCACTAATGTTGGTTATCAATGGAGACCTATTGGAAGGAAATTCACTCTGAGGGAAAAGTGCCCAGTGACTAGGATCACTAACTCTAGAGTTGTGCCTATTAGGAAGTGGAGACCTACCGGTAGACTATTTCCAATAGAAGCAATGAATACCACTCCTAGTTCTGGTGCATCAAAATGTGAATACTCCAGTGAGATACCTGTTACGTATGATAATCCAATATTTGTGTGTTCTAACCAAACGGACCCCAACTGTGTGTGGGGCTCCAGCTTTTTCAGTTATCCACGATTGTCTGGTTTCAAATGCAGGTCGTACAAATCGTCCTTTGGTATTTGGACTCAGGCTGCTCAAAACATATGACTGGAGATCGCTCGCGGCTCAAGAATTTTGTGGAAAAGTTTATTGGTACGGTTAGATTTGGGAATGACCATTTTGGATCTATAATGGGTTATGGTAATTACGTCTTTGGAGACAGTGTTATATCTAGAGTTTACTATGTGGAAGGACTTGGGCACAATTTATTTTCTGTTGGTCAATTCTGTGACTCGGATCTCGAAGTCGCCTTCAGAAAGCACACCTGTTTTGTTAGAGAATTAGATGGTGTTGATCTTCTCAAGGGGAGTCGGGGTACTAATCTTTACACCATCTCCATCGAAGATATGCTACGGTCCTCTCCAATTTGTCTGCTCTCTAAAGCATCCAAGAACAAATCATGGTTGTGGCATCGTCGTTTAAACCACTTGAACTTCGGTACCATCAATGAACTTACACGTAAGGATCTTGTTCGAGGCTTGCCCAGACTTAAGTATGAAAAAGACCATCTGTGTTCCGCCTGTCAAATGGGCAAGAGCAAAAAGCACACCCATAAACCCAAAACTGTCAATTCAACCATTGAAGTTCTTCATACTCTTCACATGGATCTTTGTGGACCAATGAGGATTCAAAGTATCAATGGAAAGAAATATGTGCTGGTTATTGTTGATGATTACTCTCGATTCACATGGGTAAAATTTCTACGATCAAAAGATGAAACTCCGGAAACCATCATCAAACTCATCAAGATGTTGCAAGTCCGCCTCAACAAAACAGTTAGAGTCATTCGTATTGATAATGGAACAGAATTTGTGAACAGGCAACTTACTCTTTTCTATGAAGGTGTCTGGATTAGTCATCAAAAGAGCATTCCATGAACTCCTCAACAAAATGGAGTTGTTGAAAGACGCAATCGCACCTTAGTTGAAGCTGCAAGGACTATGCTCATCTTCTCCAAAGCTCCTCTGTTTCTTTGGGCTGAGGCAATTGCCACCGCATGTTACACACAGAACCGATCCTTGATACATCCTCTCCACTGCAAGACTCCCTATGAACTGGTTCATGGGAGAAAACCCGATCTTTCGTTTCTTCGAGTTTTTGGTGCACTTTGCTATCCAACTAATGACAGTGAAGACCTTGGGAAACTCAAGGCCAAGGCCGACATTGGTTTCTTTGTTGGCTATGCTCCAGAGCTAAAGGGGTACCGAATCTACAACAAACGTACCAGAGACATAATGGAAACTATCCACGTTACTTTTGATGAGCTGACTGAGCAACCGGTTTCTGGACAATCAAGTTCTGGACTCGTACCTAACCTTTTGTCACCTGGACCAATTAGTTCCAAGCTTGTACAGAATCCCATCCCTGGTGCTCCTTTTGTACCTCCCACAAGTGAAGATTGGAAGAAACTGTTTGACCCAATGTTTGATAAATCCTTTGAACCTCAACAGATGAATGCTGAAGCTACAATGGTTCAACCACCAGATGGGGTGGTGAATGTTCAAGATAACAATAACGGTCCATCCACTTCACTGTCATAGGATTCTGAAGCTCCCACCATCAGTCAATCGGTTAGCACTTCTAATGTCCAACCTTTACCTGTACAGCGAGCGGCAACTGTAGATAATACATCTGAAGTTAATCCTTTTGCTCCACCTGACAATGAGCCGTTTGTTAATATCTTTGCCCCTGAATCATCAAATGATGTATATCCTCTGACGAATCTAACACGGCTACCTCAGTTCCATATTCCCAACCCCATGAATACCTTAGAAAATGGACCAATGATCATCCTATTGACAACATTATTGGAAACCCTTCGCGTCCAGTATCTACCCGCAAGCAACTTGCAACCGACGCGTTGTGGTGCTTCTTCAATTCTGTTCTTTCTATAGCTGAACCAAAAAGTGTCAAGGATGCAATGTCCAAACACTCATGGTTCACTGCAATGGTGGACGAAATTCATGAATTTGGCCGACTGGATGTCTGGGAACTGGTACCACCTCCCGAGTGTGCTATGATCATTGCTCTCAAATGGATATTCAAGGTTAAACTTGATGAGCATGGAGATGTATTGAAAAACAAAGCGAGGCTTGTGGCAAAAGGATATCGACAAGAAGAAGGTATAGACTTTGAAGAATCCTTCACCCCAGTTGCTAGAATAGAAGCCATAAGGATCTTTCTCGCAAATGCTGCAAGTCAAAACATGGTGGTTTATCAAATGGATGTCAATACCGCATTCTTAAATGGGGATCTAAAAGAGGTGGTGTACGTATCTCAACCCGAAGGTTTTGTGGATCCAGAACGCCCTAATCACGTGTATCAATTAAAGAAGGCTCTCTATGGGCTTAAACAAGCACCTAAGGCGTGGTACGACACCTTGTCTAAATTTCTTCTGGCTAACAAATTCTCCAAAGGCGTTGTTGATCCTACACTATTCACCAGAAAAACGGGCAAAACCCTCCTACATGTACAAATCTATGTTGATGACATCATCTTTGCCTCATCTGATCCCACCGAATGTGATCGTTTCTCCTAAGAGATGAGTTCCAAATTCCAAATGTCTATGATGGGTCAAATGTCATTCTTTCTAGGACTACAAATTTCTCAAAGTCCCAACGGCATCTTCATCAATCAATCCAAATACTCCAATGAAATTTTGAAGAAATTTGGATTCGACTCCTGTGATTCAGTTGATACTCCTATGATTGAAAGATCAAAACTTGACGAAGACGATGTGGGAATTCCGGTCGACCAAACCATGTATCGAAGCATGATTGGCTCCTTAATGTACCTCACTGCAAGCAGACCCGACCTTCTATTTGCAGTTTGCATTTGTGCTCGGTATCAATCCAAACCCACCAAGAAACATCTGGAAGCTGTCAAAAGAGTCTTTTGATACCTTAAAGGAACAATCCACATGGGCCTTTGGAACTGATAAGTGTCTAAATACTCATCATTTTATACTAATCTGAGCTGCCAAAACATACAAAAACACTCAAATATGCATCAAAATACTTAAAATATCTTAGAAGTGTGTTTTATATGTTTCAAATACAAAATATGCAAAAACAGATGAAAAACGTACAAACTTTGCATAATTGGCAGTTTTAGTCCCGCAAGTTTCATAAATTGTCAAAACTAGTCCCTGGTTATTCTAAAAACATGAAAAAGTCATCAAAGGTCCTTTTTAATCATAAAGTTACATATTTAGTCCTTTGGTGCAAAGTTTCATAAAATTACAAGTTTAGTCCCTCAACTTTGAAATTTGACAGAAATGGTCCCTGGGATGTAAAAACTTTGAGAAAATCAATTTTGGTCCTTATACTAATAATCTTTTGCAGGAATGGTCCTTGGTGTGAAGTTTGGTGAAATTGCATAATCAGTCCCTGAAGTTTGGTGAATTGGCAAAAATAGTCCCCGGGTATTTCAAAAGTGAAAAATATCAAATATACCCTTGTACTATTCACATGTGACAAATTACGTCCTTATAAGAACTTTGGAATTATCACAAAGTCAGCCCCTCAACTTTTACGAAATTACAAAATTGATCCTTGTGATTTTCCAAGTAACAAACCAAACCGGACACTTTATTATTACTAACCCAAAATATAAACCAAAACCAAAACCCAACACACACCAAAGCCCACCCATTTCCCTTTCCAGCCCACTCCCTACCAGCCCAAACCACCCTTTAAATATAAAAACCGGTCAAACGACCGTTGACCCCACCTTCTTCCCCAATACCACCCCCTCACCTCTGCTTTAATAAGCTTTTATATACCTTCAGTATCTGTTTAGTTAATAAAAAGAAAATATTAAAAAAATCAAATAAAATAGTAAGAAAATACAAAAGTCAAGTTACAAGCAAATTGGTGCATAGGAGCATATTGAATTCTGGATGGATTTGGTTTAGTAGCTTTTTAGGAAGCTGTTAGGGTGATTCTCAGTTCATGGTTTCATTGTTCTCATCACAATCCATTTTGTAAGCTTTTGTATTAATTTTTAATATTACTGTTTCAGTAGTCTAATTGCTTAAGTTTCTGTGTTTTTTATGTTTATGTATTGTTGTTAAGTTAGTATATTGTTTAATATAGATAGCTTATTAATCAGATTTCTTTATTGCTTAAAATTCAAAAACTCACAGTGAAACACTCATATTTGACAAATCTGAGTTTTAAGCTTGTGGTGTAGTTGATTCTTGCTCATTTGATCTTAAAATATCATAATATAGAATTAGGAATCAGTGTTGTGGTGTAAACTCACCATTTCCTTTGGAAATCTCAAAAACAGCCCACATAAGGGGTGTTTGGCTCAGCTTGCTACTGAGTATATTGGGTAGTATTAGTTGTCTAGGATAGTTTACTCCTATTACTTTAGGTCATACTAGGTTGTAGCAATCTTAAAACTCAGGCCTTAACCTACAAAAAGTCAATAACCTCTTTGATCTTCCCTCACAGTTAACTGTGAAGGATTTGAGACTCATGGACCTTCACTTGAGCTTGTAAGTTGTAGATTTAGCGTAATTCAAGTTAATTATAGCTTATTATAATCATATCAGTCAATAAATCTAGAACAAAATTCACCAAAGTCAAACTTGTTCATTTTCATCAAAAGTCAAAATTGCATCTCTCAGGTTTTTACAAAATTTCAAGGATTTGTTTAGAATTTTGTAGTAGGTATTAGACCTTGTGCTTTTGTGGATTTGTAGTCTACCAGCTTAACTTTTAGATCCCACAATCCTTATATTTTTAAGATTTTTACCCTGGGCCCCACTCACCCTCAAACTCACTTGCAGGGCACGGGTGTGCCCTGAACCAGCAAATTCAGTCTATCACCACCACTTTGGTGGTGATTTGTGACCACCTCAGTGGGCCCCAGACCTCAAACTTAGTTCCATAGAACCCCCCTCCTCCCAGACTCTTAGGATTGACCATTTGTTTGACCTGAAACCCTGTGGACCCCACTTGAAATAAGCCCTCAAGTCTGTCCCCATTCTGAGTTCAAATTGAGTTTTGGAATTGCTTATTTGTGCTTATCAGCTTATCTACTGAGCTTATTTGACTAAATTTAGCTTTGAAAAGTCCAACATACTTATTAGAATCAGATTCATCCATAGTGGGTCCCACATAAGCTCATTTGAGCTTATTTGCCTTTTCAGTCAACAAAAGTCAACTGTGGAAGTAATAAGCTTCCACAGTGCTTATTAATAGCTTATAAAATAGTTGTTTTTATTAAAGTTGTTTATTTTTAAGTATAATATAGTTTTGTAAAAGAAAAATCCAGAAAAGACAACATAAAAATAAGTAATAGTTTCTATTTAATTTAATTTAATTTTAATTTTCATTTTTAGATTTTTATTAAGTAATTTGTAATTTTATATTTTTATTAATTTCCTTTTAGGTTAAAGTAATTTTTATAATTTTCTCAGATTTTTGTTTTGAAATTTAGTATTTATTATAATTAATAATAGTTTTATTAAAAATTAATAAATAAATAAGTTATAAATAGCATAATTAGTTTTTATATAGTAACACCTAGTTTTTATATTTTTTTCTAGCTTTTATAAGTTAAAAAATAGTTTTATAAATTTTCTCATAATTTTCTAAGTCATTTTAGTATTATTTGTAATTTAAAATAGTTTTATTAGTATAATTAATATAAATAGTTTTTAATTAATAGAAAATTCATAAAAAGACAAAAATATTTATTTTTAATTTTTATACTTTCTTCAAGTTCATTTTAAGTTTTAGAAATTATTTTTATAAGTTTTTAGTTTAATTTGTAGTATTTATATTTTTTAGTTTGATTTAAATTAGTTTTAATTAATTAGTTAAATAGTTTTTAATTAAATAATTACTAATAAATAATATAATAATCTAAAAAGTAATTTTCTTTTTAATTTAATTTTCTTTTAGGTTTAAGTTTATAGAATTTTCATTTTTAACCCATGTAGTTTATTTTTCTTAAAACTCACCTTTTTCTCAGCACGCAGTCGCGTCTGGTTTTAATTTGGTGTACGTTTATACGTTTTAGATATCTAGGTTTTACGTAATCATTCCAATAGTTTAATTAAGTCATTTTATTTTATAAAACCCTAGTTTAAACACACACACACTTTTATTCATTTTCCTGTTCACATTCACTAAATCACAGATTCGTTAATAATAAAACATCGCACACCTCGTTGGGACATTACGACCCGGGGAAACACTGTATTCCACGGAAGCATTTGCCTCATCTTAGTTTGACTTTACTATTGACCATTCACAAGTGGTTGAGAAATAAAAGATAACTAGTTTAAGGCGAATCAAAATTTGGAGCCGCTGCCGGGGAGGTTGTGCGCTTATTTTAAACGATTTTGCGTATTAGTGATTCTGGATATACATCCATTGTATATTTACCATCTTTTATCCATATTTTTATAAAACAAAATACAAAAATATTCACCTTTACACCCCTACCTATTTGATTCTTCATTTCTCATCCCCTAAACCCTTTGATTCTACCTTCTTCCACTTGTCCCATAATTGATTCTAATGGCATCTCTCGATGACGATTTCTTTAAACAAAGGGCCTATAAAAGCAAAGTTGAAAAACTTATGGCCTTGTCAAAAATGTCAAGATGTCATGTTGATTATGATGGACCTTCGATTCCTATTCCCTCTCCAGTGAGGGAAAGAGATCATGAAACCAAGTTGACAAAGGTCCCTGTACTTCCCTATGACGATGGAAGTGCTAAATACGTCCAACCTACGGTTATCCAAAAACCTGAGCTCACAAATGCTCCTAAACCTTCAAGAATCAATCCTGATCTTTCACGGTTTACGGTTAAAAGTTTGTCAAGCAAACGTACAGAGCTTAGGGCAGTGACTGAAAAGAACGACTTGCCCAACCTTCACGTTTATCAAGAACCAAAACACGAGACCATAACGGAAGTGGTGGAAATTCCTAGCTCTAAGAGCACACCACTTGTCCCACCTCCAGATTTTGTTCCTTGTGTCGGTTGTGGTGAGCCGCTTTTCGGTTTTCCATGTCGTTGGTGTACATGTGTACAATGTGGTAATGATGTTCAAAATGGGAGTTGTTTGTTTTGTGGATCGAGTAATTCATTTGCTTATGATCCTAATCAAAACTCATTCAACGACTCCTCAAATTTTTCCAACTACCCATCACATTCATACGAGCAAGAATCATATTATCCAAATCTCAATGATGCTTCGTATCAAAATACACCAAGCCAGACTCAACAGTTTAACTGTTGTGAGTACTGTGGAGGTCCACACTTTAGCTCTGATTGTCAAACAAGGAATCCATTTCCTTGTAACAATTACGACTATTCGTTTCAAGACCCACCTCCACAGTACCAAATGAACCAAGCAACTCCTCATGAAACTCAGCAAGACCTTTGTCTAGAGGTTCTTGAGAAACTTAAAAACATTAAGGAGGAGTTAGCTAATATGTCATTTCACAATGCACCAAGTTTTTCTTGTGTATATTGTGGGGGTCCTCATGATGATTTCAAATGTCAACCGTATTATAAACCTGAACATTTTTCTAGTTCTGATACATCCGGTTTTGACACATCCACACCCCCACAGTCTCCACTCATTCCATATTCTCGTGGAAAATCTATCGCGGAATTACTTGCTGAAGAACATGCTGCTAGAGACGAAAGAAGCATGGAAGAATTACTAGTCTTAGAACAAGCAGCTATAACACGTACCAAATTTCAAAATGCTGCTCTTCTCGATGAGGATGATGAAAGTGATGATACCTCATCATGTTCATCAGTTGAGACTCCTTCCATGCATATACAGGGAGAAAAGAATATAACTGAATCACCAGCAGTAGAAATAATGGAACTTGTAGACTCCATTACTGCTAGTCCTTCTCATCTCCCTGAGTCTATTGTTATCACACCCGAGGTTCCCACTCACTCTCTGAACATGGGGGACGAGCATCTTGACACTATTCCTACAAAGGAATCGGACGAATTCATAAAGTCTAGTGTTGAGAACCTTGTCTCAATCCCAAGTGAGTCACAGGGAATTCTTGATCATATGTGTGATATCCCTCCCCCTCTTGTCTTTCCAAATGATCATATTGAGATGTTCTCTGATTCTGATGAGGACAATTCTTTATCTTGTGGAGACATAAGTTATGTGGGGGAATTACCTTCTGAGCTTGTCAACTCAGAAGAAGAGAATGAGGAAGAAATTATCCAAGACGAAGCTCTTCGTCTTACATTATTAAATGCTAATCTTCTCATTTCAAGAATCGAGGCTTTTAATGAAAGGCCTATTTCATCTCCTATCCCCGTCAAGGATAGTGAGGATTTGATCAATGATTCTATTCCGGAATTGCAAACATTCCATTTTGATCAAACGGAAGAGAAGATAAGTGGCATCACCACTTCTCATTCTTATAATTCTCTTTCCGTTTATGAATCATTTACTATTGAGGAGTTCCCAAGTGAATTCACTCAAATCAATCCCGAATACGAATCATTCACCTTTGAGGAGTTCTCCTGTGAACCCACTCATATCATATCTCTACCGGAGTATGATAACTTTTATTTTGATCTAGACATACCCATAATATGTCTTGATCAAACGAGCTTAAAAGAGGAGATTCATGAAACAATGAATTCTCCTATTGAAGATGAGGAGTTAATCATGATTTTCATTATGACTTTCTTTCTTTTCTTCATATATTCTGTCCCCTATCATGTTCTTCACTCCTTCGGGAATGAAGACATTATCTTTGACCCCGGCATTCTCATTTATAAATTATGAGCCGGTTACTTATCTCATCGGTGTGGAACTTTCACGTGCTTCAAATGTTTATCCAAACGTCTTGAATGAAAGTCCGATGTAGATTGTCTCTTCCACTTACTTCCCCATGGACAAATTAATTCGGGGTCGAGTCAAGTTAGCGACTCAGTAATCAAAAACAGTAGCATGTACATAGGTTTTCACCCATGTTTCACCCTAGTATGGGGGAGATACCCCACATGTTGTATATATATATTTCTCAAAAAAAAATGTAAATATAGTGATAGCTTCTATTTAAGAAGTTTTATCTAAAAAAAATAATAATAATAATTGTATGTATATACATCTTAAATAAAGGCTAAGGAATATTTTCTTCTTACGTTCTAAGTGTTGGTTTAACACCCGGTACTTTGAATATTGAGGACAATATTCAGTTCTAAGTGTGGGGGGAGATTCGTTATTCTAACGAATTTAAACACATGTTTCATCAAGAACCCCCATTTTAGCCAAAATTTTAAAATTTTTTCTCACTTAGAACGCAATAAATGGTTATCAGTCCGCCATGTCTAACCCACATAAGGATTGGCAAATCCAGGAGCAAACGGTTCTTGGTAAAGATAACTCAAACCCGTTTATGGCTTGCAATTTGCCAAAAATTGTATGGTACCTCAACTCGCCATATCCTAAAAAGCGAATGAGTTGGCTAGCCCGCAAGATTATGGCTTGTGGTAAAGGCAGTGGAAAAACCATAATTGGTAATCAGCTCACCAAGATGTTGACTATTCCATCAAGAGTTGGCTAGTCCAGAAGCAAACGGCTTTTGGTAAAGACAAATCAAATCCGTTGACAGCTGGTGGTTTGCTCAAAATCACACGGTTATCAGGTGTGCCACAGTTCTTACACCTGGCTACTCCAGAAGTGATGGCTTTTGGTAAAGAGTTTTTCAAATCCATTAAGTTTTTCTCAAAAGATTGCTAGGGACTAGCAATAGTTTAGTGTGGGGGATTGATGAGTGTCTAAATACTCATCATTTTATCCTAATCTGAGCTGCCAAAACATACAAAAACACTCAAATATGCATCAAAATACTTAAAATATCTTAGAAGTGTGTTTTATATGTTTCAAATACAAAATATGCAAAAACAGATGAAAAACGTACAAACTTTGCATAATTGGCAGTTTCAGTCCCTCAAGTTTCATAAATTGTCAAAACTAGTTCCTGGTTATTCTAAAAACATGAAAAAGTCATCAAATGTCCTTTTTAATCATAAAGTTACATATTTAGTCCTTTGGTGCAAAGTTTCATAAAATTACAAGTTTAGTCCCTCAACTTTGAAATTTGACAGAAATGGTCCCTGGGATGTAAAAACTTTGAGAAAATCAATTTTGGTCCTTATACTAATAATATTTTGCAGGAATGGTCCTTGGTGTGAAGTTTGGTGAAATTGCATAATCAGTCCCTGAAGTTTGGTGAATTGGCAAAAATAGTCCCCGGGTATTTCAAAAGTGAAAAATATCAAATATACCCTTGTACTATTCACATGTGACAAATTAGGTCCTTATAAGAACTTTGGAATTATCACAAAGTCAGCCCCTCAACTTTTACAAAATTACAAAATTGATCCTTGTGATTTTCCAAGTAACAAACCAAACCGGACACTTTATTATTACTAACCCAAAATATAAACCAAAACCAAAACCCAACACACACCAAAGCCCACCCATTTCCCTTTCCAGCCCACTCCCTACCAGCCCAAACCACCCTTTAAATATAAAAACCGGTCAAACAACCGTTGACCCCGCCTTCTTCCCCAATACCACCCCCTCACCTCTGCTACTCCATACCACCATACCAGCCCATTGTTTTGCCTCCACCTCAACCCCCAGCCTCTCCACTTGTCCCCTCCACCTCCACAATTGTCCAAAACCCTTAAAAACCGCTCCATGTTATCTACAGTTGTCCCAAGACTTTGGCGCCAAAAAGAAATTTAAACGGCCAGGATTGGATAGACCTTATCAACGGCTGGGGATTGGTGGGAAATGACCCAGTGGGTCCCACAAACTCAGAAAAACTCTATAAAGAAGACAAGATGCAGAAGATTAGAAGTATTAGATTAGAGTAGTGTAGTTTAGTGTCGAATAGTTTAATTTAGCATTTCAGTGTAATCTTAAAGCTTTTAAACATTCAATTAAGTTGTCTCAGTGTATCTTTAATCTTTGTCAATCATCAATTTAAGATTTCAGTTTGATTCTCAGTTTTTGCAATTTGCTCTTATTTCAAAATTCTCAAATAGTCATTTGTGGTTTCTAGTTATTATTCTGGGTTTATCAAGCTCACTTAAGCTTTGACAAAGCTTTAATAAGCTTTTATATACCTTCAGTATCTGTTTAGTTAATAAAAAGAAAATATTAAAAAAATCAAATAAAATAGTAAGAAAATACAAAAATCAAGTTACAAGCAAATTGGTGCAAAGGAGCATATTGAATTCTGGATGGATTTGGTTTAGTAGCTTTTTGGGAAGCTGTTAGGGTGATTCTCAGTTCATGGTTTCATTGTTCTCATCACAATCCATTTTGTAAGCTTTTGTATTAATTTTTAATATTACTGTTTCAGTAGTCTAATTGCTTAAGTTTCTGTGTTTTTTATGTTTATGTATTGTTGTTAAGTTAGTATATTGCTTAATATAGATAGCTTATTAATCAGATTTCTTTATTGCTTAAAAATCAAAAACTCACAGTGAAACACTCATATTTGACAAATCTAAGTTTTAAGCTTGTGGTGTAGTTGATTCTTGCTCATTTGATCTTACAATATCATAATATAGAATTAAGAATCAGTGTTGTGGTGTAAACTCACCATTTCCTTTGGAAATCTCAAAAACAGCCCACATAAGGGGTGTTTGGCTCAGCTTGCTACTGAGTATATTGGGTAGTATTAGTTGTCTAGGATAGTTTACTCCTATTACTTTAGGTCATACTAGGTTGTAGCAATCTTAAAACTCAGGCCTTAACCTACAAAAAGTCAATAACCTCTTTGATATTCCCTCACAGTTAACTGTGAAGGATTTGAGACTCATGGACCTTCACTTGAGCTTGTAAGTTGTAGATTTAGCTTAATTCAAGTTAATTATAGCTTATTATAATCATATCAATCAATAAATCTAGAACAAAATTCACCACAGTCAAACTTGTTCATTTTCATCAAAAGTCAAAATTGCATCTCTCTGGTTTTTACAAAATTTCAAGGATTTGTTTAGAATTTTGTAGTAGGTATTAGACCTTGTGCTTTTGTGGATTTGTAGTCTACCAGCTTAACTTTTAGATCCCACAATCCTTATATTTTTAAGATTTTTACCCTGGGCCCCACTCACCCTCAAACTCACTTGCAAGGCAAGGGTGTGCCCTGCACCAGCCGATTCAGTCTATCACCACCACTTTGGTGGTGATTTGTGACCACCTCAGTGGGCCCCAGACCTCAAACTTAGTTCCATAGAACCCCCCTCCTCCCAGACTCTTAGGATTGACCATTTGTTTGACCTGAAACCCTGTGGACCCCACTTGAAATAAGCCCTCAAGTCTGTCCCCATTCTGAGTTCAAATTGAGTTTTGGAATTGCTTATTTTTGCTTATCAGCTTATCTACTGAGCTTATTTGACTAAAGTTAGCTTTGAAAAGTCCAACATACTTATTAGAATCAGATTCATCCATAGTGGGTCCCACATAAGCTCATTTGAGCTTATTTGCCTTTTCAGTCAACAAAAGTCAACTGTGGAAGTAATAAGCTTCCACAGTGCTTATTAATAGCTTATAAAATAGTTGTTTTTTATTAAAGTTGTTTATTTTTAAGTATAATATAGTTTTGTAAAAGAAAAATCCAGAAAAGACAACATAAAAATAAGTAATAGTTTCTATTTAATTTAATTTAATTTTAATTTTCATTTTTAGATTTTTATTAAGTAATTTGTAATTTTATATTTTTATTAATTTCCTTTTAGGATAAAGTAATTTTTATAATTTTCTCAGATTTTTGTTTTGAAATTTAGTATTTATTATAATTAATAATAGTTTTATTAAAAATTAATAAATAAATAAGTTATAAATAGCATAATTAGTTTTTATATAGTAACACCTAGTTTTTATATTTTTTCTAGCTTTTATAAGTTATAAAATAGTTTTATAAATTTTCTCATAATTTTCTAAGTCATTTTAGTATTATTTGTAATTTAAAATAGTTTAATTAGTATAATTAATATAAATAGTTTTTAATTAATAGAAAATTCATAAAAAGACAAAAATATTTATTTTTAATTTTTATACTTTCTTCAAGTTCATTTTAAGTTTTAGAAATTATTTTTATAAGTTTTTAGTTTAATTTGTAGTATTTATATTTTTTAGTTTGATTTAAATTAGTTTTAATTAATTAGTTAAATAGTTTTTAATTAAATAATTAATAATAAATAATATAATAATCTAAAAAATAATTTTCTTTTTAATTTAATTTTCTTTTAAGTTTAAGTTTATAGAATTTTCATTTTTAACCCTTGTAGTTTATTTTTCTTAAAACTCACCTTTTTCTCAGTACGCAGTCGCGTCTGGTTTTAATTTGGTGTACGTTTATACGTTTTAGATATCTAGGTTTTACGTAATCATTCCAATAGTTTAATTAAGTCATTTTATTTTATAAAACCCTAGTTTAAACACACACACACTTTTATTCATTTTCCTGTTCACATTCACTAAATCACAGATTCGTTAATAATAAAACATCGCACACCTCGTTGGGACATTACGACCCGGGGAAACACTGTATTCCACGGAAGCATTTGCTTCATCTTAGTTTGACTTTACTATTGACCATTCACAAGTTGTTGAGAAATAAAAGATAACTAGTTTAAGGCGAATCAGGTACCCTAAAGAAACTTCTATGGCTCTCACAGCATATTCAGATGCTGATCATGCGGGATGTCAAGACACTCGTCGCAGTACATCTGGGGGTGCACAGTTTTTAGGGAATAAGCTAGTCAGTTGGTCTTCAAAGAAACAAATGAGTACATCTATCTCCTCCACTGAAGCTGAATACATTGCTATGTCATCGTGCTGTGCTCAGATCCTCTGGATGCGATCTCAACTTTCTGACTATGGCTTCATATGCAATAAGATTCCCATGTACTGTGACAACAAAAGTGCAATTGCACTCTGCTGCAACAATGTCCAGCATTCAAGGACTAAGCATATTGACATTCGACACCATTTCATCAGGGAGCAAGTTGAGAAAGGAATTGTGGAACTTTACTTTGTGAGGACTGAGTTCCAGCTAGCCGATATCTTCACCAAAGCACTTTCTAGGGAACATTTTCACTTCATTCTCCCACGCCTTGGTATGAAGAGTCTCACACCTGAGGATCTCATTTGTCTTCAGGAAGATCAAGAGGAGTAAAGGGGTTGCTTCACATATCCTTGTATAGTATCTAATATAGAAAATTATAAAATCTATAAAAAGCATAAAAAATCTGAAAAATCACAAAAATCCAAAAATATTCTTCTCACGACATGTCTCTTGTATAATCGATATTATGTACGTTTCTAGAAATGTCATTCAATAATGACACGGAATCATACATATGCTTGAGCAAGAGTTTTTCGGTTTCAAATAAAGTTGTTTTCAAAAACATGTCGTATCTCAAAACATTCTTAAAAATATGGCTTGCAGTCATTTCAGGCTGCAACCCGGACTTCAAAAATATGGCTTGCAGTTATTTCAGACTGCAACCCGGATTTAAAATTATGGCTTGTAGTCATTTCTGGCTACAACCCGGACTTCAAAAATGTGGTTTGCTATTACTTCAGATAGCAACCCGGTTTTCAAAAAATGAGGAAAACACGTCGCCAAAAAGACGGTTATTCCTAGCAAAGGGTGCCGTTCATCCGAGCGTGAATTACTTTATATTCATGCACCCTCGATCTAATGTACGCTTCAGTGCATTATTTCTTGATAAAGAAGAGAAATCTTCTTTTTACCGCCAAATACTTTCCCTTCTATGATTTTTCCGGAAAGTGTTTGTGCAAAACTTGGTGGTACCATGAAATTTTGAATGAAAATCAAATTGAACTCAAAAGTTTGATAAAATTTTCACTCAATCAATGACGTTAACAGTTTATGAAAATATTTATGTTTTAAACATCCGTCATTGATTGAGGGGGAGAGTGATTTCTCAAAATTTTATGTATCATCAAAACTCCCCACACTTCGTACATAAAACCTTGCAACAAAATGATTTGTGATATGTTATGTGTCAGAATGAGTACATTTTCAAAGAGTTTTCGTTAAAACTTCAAATCTTTTGAAAACTCTTCAAATCTGACACATAACAACCTCCCTCACAGATTGAGGGGGAGCAAGTAAAAGGTTCCTTTTATCAGACAATATTAATAATTAACTGCATTTCTCTCCCAAACGTTTTCTAACTTATTTAAATCAATTGAGATCAAAAATCTCGAAAGATTTGAAATTTTTGATCGGGGGAGAGAATGTGATTTAAATATGAAATCTGATAAACAAAAGTGATCTTTTGGACTCAATAAATGTGCTCCCACATATGTGCTAAACTCTTTCGAATATCGATGCACATATTGAGGGGGAGCAAAAGGCGTTTGTGGAAGTTATACCAAAGACCGACCATTTATCTTTATGCATGGAGTTATAAGGTTGGTTAAGGTTAGGTATAAGTTCCCATGATCCACCAGAACCGGAAGGATCTTCCCAGGGACAATCCATAGATAGATTAGAAGTCCTTAGGAATGATTGAAAAAAGGAGTAAAGTGAGAAAGGGAAGAGTGCGGACTGAGATAGAGCTAGAACTGGAACAAACCCAACAAGGTTCTAGTAGTGAAGTCTCGGTAAGCACTGAAGGGGTTGAAGAATGAAAAAGAAATGAAATGAGAAAGGGTGAAAAGAAATAGCCCTCCAAATATTCAACCTTAGGGCAGAAACCGGGTTCAATTCATAATCTACTAGTGGTTACTAAAGTAACACTAGTATTGAAGACAAGACGTCATGGACCCAGTGACGCACTGCACTAAACTTCCCAACCACTCAAGTTCTCTTAAAAGAGCTTGTTTCATTCTCACGGGGAACCCTGTGCAATGTATCGACCGCTCATTGCGAGCTATGTTGATACCTAAAACAGGAGACGCCTCCCCAGTCTCCAGGAGCGGATCAAAACGCACTATTGAGTCTAGAGCCATGAGATCATCCATAAATCTCAATAGGACACACATTCCAAATATGCTTATTGTTTCACACAATGTGGAAAATAAGATAAAATATTTAGAGTCCTACGCATTATCCTTGTGGTATTGCCAGAACATCCGAGTGATATGAAAATATTCACAATGAAGATGGAAATCCTTCTAGAGTGAACATCACTCAAGCTCTTGGTAGGTGACATGTGAGATCCATCTTGGATCAATGATCAAGTGACAACTGGAAAGCAACAATGGTGCGATTCAATATTGAATCAAACTTGTTCCAGGATATGGATTGACGGATACTTTTGCAAAAACCTTTCAATGTGCTCACAAACTAATTCTTCGAGCACATTGATTGTGTACAATATCTTTCACACAAAAGTATTTTTGTTGGAAATGAGATTCAAAGTATAAAACTCTCGTCGTGTCTCAAAAATTGTTTATCATAGGACACGCGAGTGATTTCTATAAATCTATTTCTCATCAATCCGTGAATGTGTATTCACCGATTCACTCTATCGTGCTGTCTGCTTTGAGACGTTCCGGTATGAGAACATGCTGAGTATGAAGATTCCAAAGTGGATTCTTTGGAAAATTCATTACTACAAGCTGGAAATTCCTGTCAAGGAGAGTCTTCTTTAAAAGGGACTCTACCTGATCACAGGTCGGTTTTCACAAAACCGGAGGGTAGTCTGTCCTCGCAGAACGAATGACAAAGCCATGTTCGTTCTCTATCTTTATTGCTAACTGTTTTATTTCAGGGACACATATAAAGATGGCGTTGATGGCTCCAGTTTCCAGCTGAATCGGGTCAATCCATACCTCATGCTCACACATCCTCCACACTATCAATGAAGATGAGAGACTTGCTACAACTAATGTTGAGAGACTACCAACAACGTTTCCGCAACTCTGATGAAAAAGTCTCCTGATTCACAAACTCCTATGCAACGTCTTCAGATACAGAAGGGTGTGAGCATGATGGTCCCTTGTCACTACATCACATGAAGGCAATACAACCATGGATGAGCTTGGAGATTTACTTTGGCTGATGATCTTAAAGAAGCTCAAAGATCACATATCTCAAAGGAATTCAAATCACAAGTTCTCTTGCTTGAAGTATGAAGTGTGTTGAAAAGAGAAGAATCAGATCCTACGAGCTACAAAGACTAAAGAATGCTTAAAGACCAAAGATCTTAATTTCAAAGGTGACCTCGCTTAGGGGGAGATTGTTAGGAATACAAATATTCCTGTAAAAGTCTCGGTCACCTAATGATTGTAATAGCATTAAGTTAGCTCGTAGTTAGTTTATTTATTAGTTAATTAGTATTAGTTTTAGTAACACTGTGGAAGAAGGATGGGTCTTCACCCACTGTATGCCTGATCCACAGCCCGGGAGTGAGCGTTATATTGTAAGTATAAATACCCCTCTCCACATGTGGAGAGGGTTGGACCTTCACTTAATCTCAATCTAATATTTCTCTTTTTCTCTCAAGATTCCTTTCTTTCTTTCTTTCCTCTCTTCTTCCTCACCTTCTACGCCTCATAAATCACAACATGAACATGTTTCCCACATAGTTAGTATTCTACAGTTGTGTTTGACATCATATGGCACTTAAAAAGCTGAGCTAAATGGGGAACAGGTCAAAAGTGTTGAAAATTGTTCAAAGTTAAATTGTTATGATATTGTACGTATTATCATTATTAACGCATTAATTATATATAAAATTTAATCGAAATGGACAAAAAGCAGGTCAACCCGATCCGACTCAATATGCACTAAAATATCCAGTTTCAACCTGGACCCATTTTACGGGTTATCTAACAGACCCATATTGCCACCTCCATGTTTATCAACTCATGGTGTAGCTTACTTAATAAATACTACGTAGTTAATATAACAAAGGGAGGAATTATGGCACCAGTTAGCTTTTCTGGTAGAATGCCATTAGCTTCCATTTTTTGTATAAGCCTCTTGAACAAACCAATACGAAGATGTGACACGTCTTCAAACCACCAATCAGATTCCGGGTTTGGGAGATTCTTGCACCAGTATTTATTCCATTCCACAATATACTACCTCCAGGACTTTGTAAGCGACCATAAAACATCATTGGCCATCCAAACAGATTGGGATCTGTGCAAACCATGGTCGATATGGCATTTACCAATCATTTGGAGAGTATCAGCTATTGTTACAACAGTCTCACAACTTTGAAGAGCAACAATGCAATCCTTCCAGTTTTTTAGTGCATTCTTATGGAAGTAATTAACTGCTTTAGAGAATAAGTTATCATCGCCATACTCATCAGTCATTTCAAGATAGTTTGCCAGACAACACACCATAAATATATTTCTTGGCGTAAGTTTCACATGAACACCAAAACAGAATTTAGCGGCAACCAAAAATCCCTCGATACCACCAGGAAATTCTTCCAAGGTAATGGTGCAAGCCCCTTTATCATTATTTTGACTTTCTTTGATCAATTTCTCTATCTTCCCTGATCTTGATAATAGAGGAAACTGCAGAGTTATAGATTACAAATTCTAATGGTTAATGTTTAAAACCTTTACACAAGCTAAAATCACTTTCTATGATCATAACATGCTTAAATTTGCTTGTCTACATATCTTAGCATCTGTGTGTTATTAAAATGCACTAGAAGTCTAGAAGACAAATGCAGGCATCCATTATAGAGCAGGCTACAGTGATAAACCTTGCAAGTTAGAAGAAACAATACCTTGTGAAGGTGGAAGTTTGCACTGTCTACGACGATGGTAAGATCACTTGGCAGACCTGCATTACAAAACCTGGCACAGTAGAACCATTTTTTTCATGAATTAGATAATAAATGTAGCTATCACCAACACCCACGTCACTCTTGGAGTATATTCAGCTAGTTTGGTTGACATACCCATCAACCAAATACACATACTTAGCCAAATCCTAATGAATATACCAATAGGCATTCAATTATGAAGTAAACTACATTGCATCAGTGGACTGTATAACATTGAAAGTGAAGTTGGAAAAAGATCAATACTTACCAGTCATTGGCTTCATTATAGAATCCTAATGCTTTCCCGGCAGGAGCCATGAATGAACCTTTGTTATTGAATTCTATATCGACAACTTGTTATCACCAACCATACCTCTGTGTCTTATTGCTAGTTCTAATACAAACTAAAAGACACAGTATATAACTATATATAGCCGGCAAATCATAGACAAGCAAATTACCAAGTCATTAACTAAGTCAAATTAAGTCATCTTTTTGGACCATTGCTTGATAATAGACAAAAAGTAATAATTGTGTCTCCATCAATAATATTATCTTGCGTGGGGTGCTTCTTTTCCCTAATAAAAAGGTAATCTTTGAGTGCCACAGGACAACCCATCATCCTATACCAGATACCATTTTGGTCCCATGTAGCATTTAAACTACAAATATTCAAAATAAAAAGAAGGGAAACTAAAGCAAAATTTAAAGAAAATATGGGATCACTTTTAAGATTCCTACTTTTAAATCTTAAACCTGTTTACAAAATGACCCTACCAGCTTATTAGTTTCTGTTGGAATTATGATATCATGACATTCATATATTATAAACCAAACACATCAAGTGAGCATAGCGGAAGCAATTATAACAAGATCAAATAACATGTAATTAATTAATCAATATTAAATAGTAAACGTACCTTTGTGATTCTAGCCCGAACAAGAATCAAATTGCAATCTTCAATCAAGAACCCTAATTAGGGTTTATGTGGATTATAAGAATTACCCCTTACCTCTTTTGTAATTCAATCCAAGAATCAAACAATAATGTGTTTGAATCACGTTCTTGTACACACGTACTAATTCAAGAAAAAGTTTATGCAAGTAAATTAAACACAAAACTTGTTGATCTTATGAAAATCGAAATCCCTAAGTGGGATTAAGTTTGGATCGACTTTGAGACAAGAAGAGGAGAGAAAACACCAAGATGTGTGTGTACAAGTTATGAGAAAACAATGCACCTTGGGTTTGTTTATATACTATTCAATACTTGGAGCTCAAGGCACAAAGGAGGTGGGAAACCCTCCTTGGCCGATTGGTTTAGGTGTCCCCAAAGGGATTCCGGAACCTTCCCTTGTTTCCAAATATTCATTAGTATTACTTTCCTAATCTTCGTTAATAGGTCATTAGTCATTTATCATTAAATACTAATTACTATTACTAGTTTTGTGTTTATTAATAATTACTTATAACATTTATAAATAATTATTTCTTTTTCTCTTCATACGTATTGTGTGCAATCCCGTGATCTCGAGTTCGATCCTAACATACGACTACTAAAATAATGTTCATAATCTAACAGCACCCACTTGGACATATTTTAATAGTGTAATCACATCGGTTAGCGTCTTGCAACACGCCGATGCCTCTAGTACGATCTCGAGTAAGGCTCCTGGAAAAACCTTTTAATGATTTCTCATTATTATTATCCTTTTGTTTCTAATACCATGTTAATAAGGATATGGATTAAAGTCATTCCTTAATTAACCATTCTGTTTCTCGTTGTTTGTGATTGATCAAGATTACCAAATCTTCTGAACATATTCAGGGGAGATCTTGGGTGTGGCCACACATACATCTTATCAACCCTACGAGGGGCCCAGCAGTATTAAACTCCAAAAATAAATTTGAAGGAACAAATTCTATCTTGACTACAAGCAAAACCCACAAACTTTGTAACACTTCCGAAAACAACCCTTATGACTACCAGTTACGTATAACGTTAAGTTGTTCCACAAAAATGTACTACATTCATGACACTTATCTTGCATCTCAAGTCTGAGGATAACTTCTTATGATTTACTTAATAACAAAATCCATAAAGTAACATCGTGTAGTTGGGATAAGTCCTATATTCGGTATCATTGAATATCATCTGAAATGGCATGACTACGCATCAATATACTTTAAGTATATTATACCAACCTTCAGATTTGTCTTGATTTAATAATATTCCCATATTATTAACTGACAACGGACAATTTAGAATAACCTTTATTCATGGATTTAAACATGCAAAAACAGGATACAATATATTATAAATTAAACATACCATGTATTTAAATTTATTATAATAATTGTTTAACATCCCTTATCCAAATATTAAATAGATCAATGCATGATAACTCTTGTTGATGAATTATGTCTCAAGTAATGACATTCATACTCGTTGACAAGACATAAATCATCCAACTTTGATCTATCGGTATTTTGAGAATACTTATTTTAAGAATTCAGCTAGTGAAGTTCTTGTATGTACATACTCAACTATTTTGATAATGCCATATACTAGTTCATAAAATGTGTGACATCCTTAACCACCAATTTATGATAGTTAAACTTCCAAACATTTTAAAAGTATTCTTATTCTCTTAATGTATAATGCAACTTTGCTTTTAATAAGTATAACTAGTAACAGCCAAGGATGAAATCCTTACCATAACTAGTATTGAGTGTCATCTCAATTTCATTAGCATCATTGTATGCAACAACAGTATGCTATTAAAACTTCCCGTAAACATTAATAACTATTGTGTAATGTTTGATGCTTTCAAACTTTCAAGTTTGTTGGCTATAACAATTTTCACAACAATTGAAAAATTGTTCATTTATAGAATTTGGAAGTTGTTCCAGATTTAGGATGTAATTATATAATCAAACATATTCTTTTTAGAATATTACACAAGTTATCTAATAACTTTTAATTAGATATTAATATTGCTAAATTATCTTGTAATCAAGCATGATACAACAAAACATGATATACATAAAAAAATCTTTGAGTCATACTTAGATTTTATTCATGTCATACATATATATTTAGACTTTCTAAATAATATATCATGTTATATTAGATTTATTTACCGCACATGTTTCAACAATAAACATTGATTCCAAGGTTGTATGTCTTATTTTCTAAATCTTTCAAGTAAAGTTTCATTCCAAACTAAGACTTAACTTTTAACTTATATGGAATGTTACCTTTTATATGTTCTACAACATATATGATTTAAGAAATTAAACATAATACTCCCACTAGCTTTTAGGAATACTTAGAAATTATCTTATTTCAATTATAAATCAAAACATGAATTTAATAATTAAGAATACTTAGAAATTATCTTATTTCAATTATAAATCAAAACATGAATTTAATAATTAAACATAAGAGTAATCTTCTAGATGCATGCATTTATCCATCCATAAATTATTGCACCTTGTACACTTTCAAAGACTTATTTGAATTCATAAACTCCTTTTGATTACTTATCGTCCTCCCTCAAGTAATCACTCAAGAAAGAGTTTTGATATTCTATTGTCAATTTCATAAATATGACAATCATAATCTTTATATATATTTAATGTATTTAGAAAAGAATATTCAATCACAGTTAATCGCTTAAATGTGATTAATAATCTTGCCATAAAACATGCATTAAATATGTGCACAATATTGTCCATATGATTTCTATACAAAGATTTAAACCACAAGGTTACCTTATCTTTGAAGAAACTCATCTTCATTTTCTAGTCTAACTATTAAGATAAACCACATTTCTAAAATTGATTATCTTTATGGACAACATCTTAATCATTCATATCATGTATACTTTACCCAATTACATATTTGATAATGTATCATAATGATTATCAAGTTTACAATAATCCTGTAAATCATAGCCCTCAGCATATTAATCAAATATCTGAGATATATTACTATTCTATGAATGATAATTCCATCATTTTGAGATTTAACATTTAACATTTAAATGTCAAACTTTATTATCATGTTGAGATTTAACATTCAAATGTCAAACTTCATCATGATATTTACTAGTGTATTTTAGAAGATTATGTATCTTGTAATTTTATCTTTTAAAGATCAAAACTCTCACTTGCTTTTAGCAATTTAAAGACCATCTTTAAATACTTAGCAAATAAAGCAACAATACAATATTCTTTTTTGGGATATTACAAATACATATTGACAGTTCCTGACTTAACTTTGTTAATAACCTCTTCATAAGCAGTTAAACAAATTTAGAACTTCAATTTAAGACTTAATGTGATTCATCACATTCATCACATTCCATCATATGATAATGTCTTATTAATCTTTTATGTTGGAGTTTTATTAAATATGTCCAAGTCATACTCAACATTATAACCTTGATAACTTTTGAAAGAAAAGAAGTCATAGTTATCTTTAATCAAACAATATAACAAGAGTTTGATTTTCCTAACTGAACATACTATAAACATTTGGTATTTCATTAGTATTAATATTGTAAGACAATCTAACAATATTTAAGATAACCATATTCCTCTTGACTTGTCTATTTACCAACTAAGTCATTTTAATGGTATAATAGCATTTTCAAGTCAATTACATGCTTTATAACACAAGTACTTTTTACAAAGTTACTTCATGTTCATGTCTTTACAAGAAAACATAAACTGTTATAATCCCACTATACGTTATAAGTCATTTAACAATTTAATAACTTCATGTATATGTCTTAATTAAAAAACATAACAAGATAACGTCTTACTTTATTATAAGTCTTGTAACAATTAAAAGACTTTATGTTTATATCTTTACAATGAAACATAAACATGTTTAACTAAAGTATTATGAACACCATCTCTTGGTTTCAATAGTAATTTCAAGTTAATATATTACTTCACAATAATGTAAACAACATTACTTATTCATTTATTTATGTCATTCCAAGAACACATAAATATTCAGATTGAAGCAGCATTAGATTACTTTATTAATTTATGTCATTCCATGAATTCATAAATATACAAATTAAAGTAGTCTTGATATCATATTGACACATGTTCTAATAGGTATCTAATTTAGAAACTGCAAATTCTCATAGTTCAATTACATCAGTTGATCTGCTAGTAATGAAAATATGAAATTCACCTTGTTGTTGCAATCTAGTTAAGCTCTCACATAACATAAATTGTAACACCAAGTGTTTCTTGAATTAGCTTAGTATAATTCATATTAGAACATTATTCTAATTTAGAAACTGCAAATTCTCATAGTTCAATTACATCAGTTGATCTGCTAGTAATGAAATATGAAATTCACCTTGTTGTTGCAATCTAGTTAAGCTCTCACATAACATAAATTGTAACACCAAGTGTTTCTTGAATTAATATTAACATTATTCTCTTACCTTGTAGTCAAGAGAATCCATTAAATCATATCTTTATGAGCTGTTTCTTGCACACATTAAAGATAACATTTCTCCCACTTGTGCATGGAACAACCTTATATAGTTGATAAACAACATGCCATGCATTTGTTTATGTGTTCAATATGATTGTGTCATAGATTTTAGCATAACAAGTAGATGTAGAACAACAATGTCTAGTAAGAAAACGTACAAGACTATCCTTAAAAGTATGAGTGTCTACACTTGGAAAGTAATTATCTTTAGCTACCAAGATGTCAAAGCTTGTAACTCCCACTTAATTAAAGATCATTACAATAATTTCTTATTCAGTAATAAGTACACAATACTCCCACTGAATTTGACAACATTTAAAATGTTTCATATCCAGTGAAAGAAAATAGTGTACTTTTAACTTTCCTACACCTTTAATTGTCCATACGTAACAATTACTTATGCACTAAAAGTGTATTCTACTACGTAAATGATGGACTATCCACCAAATGCTTTTAACTTGAAAAATTGGGCATGCAATTTCTTCCTTAACGGGTCTACCATCCTACAATGTATGTAGCACCTTTAAAATAGTCAAAACAACTTGTTTGTCTTTAAACATTTTGCAGTAATTAGTCTAGTTTCTAATTATAATAACTCATAAAATGTCATACATAATTTTCTGTTAACCAAATATCATATTTGTTACTAAGAATTTGATCACCGAATGAGGATGATAAAATCCCTATGAAAAATGTATGCAATTTCTTTAACCATTAAAAATTTGCTATGAGTTGTATTAGAATTTAGACATATCTAATATTCCTATTATCCTTTCTCATTCATGAAAAAGAATAGGATTGTGTCTCACTCTTCCTTCATAGAAAGGAGACTTCTTTCGTCTTTCAAGTAAATATTTCTTAATCAAACATTTGTTTGAAAACAAAACTAGATCAATTTACCAAAGCTCAAAGTGCGTTTACGGTTTGAACGTTGCATTAATACATCAAAACGAATTACAAAATTCAATTTCAGTATTTTCGATAATTAGATCTTTAAGAAAATAAAATACCCATTGGTAAATATTCATATAAACCATAGTATTTTCTTAAAGCTAGGATCCTAATTGACATAGTACCATTACATCAGTTGATCTGCTAGTAATGATAGTATTCAACAAGGTAATTGTCGTACAATAATTGCCAATATCATATTGCAATTCCTAGATTTATGGGATTTACAAGCACAAAACTTTTGTAATGTAAGCATGTTTGATCCCCATCTTAATGCCTTGAGTCCAAGATCTCACTTACTACTCAATTTAAGTCGTCTAACTTAAAAACTGTAAACTCACAAATCCATCACATCAGTTGATCTGCTAGCAATGAATTTATGAAATTTACCTCTCCATTGCAATTTCGCCAAGTTCTCACATGACTTAAATTACAACTTCAAGTGTTCTTAATTAGATGGCATTTGACTTAATTTTATAAGGGTATTAAATTTTGATGTGATCAAAATAATGTATGAAGAAACATGCATACAACTTCATAACATTGGTTTTACAAAACATTTTTATTACCAATTTGCTAAGAGTAAAATATCAAAGTTTTGATTGAGGTATCGGGTTCACTAATTAAAGAATTACCAACAATTATCGTCCACTATATCGTACTTTGCATAAGCCCGAAAGCTTAGTGTTTCGGATAATCATTGTGGAATTGTGGTTAATTCACCCTTAAGATGACAGTGTACGTAATATAGTGATATAGGTAAGTCTAGGGTCGGCAACCAGGCAGTTGTAGAGAACCGGTAGGTGCATGAGCTTTAAAAACCCCTCTCTACAAGTACGTTGGATGGCAACCTTCGGTCCGCCTTTCGCACACTATGTACAAAAACATCAATCAACCAATCCTTTGAAATTTACTCTTAAAACCAAAACAATTTCACCATTTATTTAGTCCGTATTATTTTTCTATTCAAAAAATTACCCTTTTCATTTATAAACATGTCTAACATAATAATAAACAAAAACAAGTAATATAAAATAAAAAATAAAACAACTAAATAAACATATACATAATCATAACAATTAAGTATGTATAAAACATGTAGCCACATAACACATAATTGATTACTTAATATTGGAGTCTTCCCCAATTCGACATCTATTAATAAATTTACATGTTTCGATATAACTTAACAATTAATATATATATATATATATATATATATATATATATATATATATATATATATATATATACAATTTAAACCATTTAAATTATCACACAATATAAAATCCATGCAAATATGCACTTTTTTCATGGATTAAGCTTAACAATTAACATATTGCACCAAGATCGTTTACTAAAACGCATAACAAATTACATGACATCCTAGGGTTTCTAATCATATTAAAAAATCAAAAACCAATACCCTAAAACCCCTTAAGGTCTAAATTGACCCATAAAAAAATTAGGGTTAGGAATCTAAAAACCCTAAAAACATGTAACTAAACGAATCAAGATCCAATTTTTATGCGTTTCGATAATTAATTACACATTATAACCTGGCTCTGATACCACTGTTGGAATTATGATATCATGACATTCATATATTATAAACCAAACACATCAAGTGAGCATAGCGGAAGCAATTATAACAAGATCAAATAACATGTAATTAATTAATCAATATTAAATAGTAAACGTACCTTTGTGATTCTAGCCCGAACAAGAATCAAATTGCAATCTTCAATCAAGAACCCTAATTAGGGTTTATGTGGATTATAAGAATTACCCCTTACCTCTTTTGTAATTCAATCCAAGAATCAAACAATAATGTGTTTGAATCACGTTCTTGTACACACGTACTAATTCAAGAAAAAGTTTATGCAAGTAAATTAAACACAAAACTTGTTGATCTTATGAAAATCGAAATCCCTAAGTGGGATTAAGTTTGGATCGACTTTGAGACAAGAAGAGGAGAGAAAACACCAAGATGTGTGTGTACAAGTTATGAGAAAACAATGCACCTTGGGTTTGTTTATATACTATTCAATACTTGGAGCTCAAGGCACAAAGGAGGTGGGAAACCCTCCTTGGCCGATTGGTTTAGGTGTCCCCAAAGGGATTCTGGAACCTTCTCTTGTTTCCAAATATTCATTAGTATTACTTTCCTAATCTTCATTAATAGGTCATTAGTCATTTATCATTAAATACTAATTACTATTACTAGTTTTGTGTTTATTAATAATTACTTATAACATTTATAAATAATTATTTCTTTTTCTCTTCATACGTATTGTGTGCAATCCCATGATCTCGAGTTCGATCCTAACATACGACTACTAAAAGAATCGCGCAGGACATTCAACTCAAGAGCTACGAGTGGATTACTCGAAGATCAAACAAATATAAAGTGATAGATTGGCAACAATGGTTGAGGGATCCGATAGACATTCGGTTACAGTAAGATCTGTCAATTATGTTTGGTCTCATATGGGCCTGCATGGTCAATGACAGTGTTTGGATTTAGTTACTTCTTTGCTTTGTAGCATGCTTTGTGTCTTAATAGTTTTGGTTAGTTACTGTAGGATATCTAGTGTTAGTTTTGGTTTGTATTGTCCTCCTTTTTGGGTCCCTTCTTAATCTAATTATCTAATTGGCTTCATTAATTAAGAGGATGCGGTGTTTTGTATTTTGTCTTTTGTTTGGTCTTTTATAAAATGTTGCCTTGCTAAAAAAATAAGAGCACAAAATTTTAGAAAATATGGTGAAATTAAATCATATATATATATATATATATATATATATATATATATATATATATATATATATATATATATAGTTATGATCAAATAAGAAGAAAAATTAAAATAAGAAGGATAAGAAGAAACCACAACCACACATTTCAGATGCACTTATTAAAATAGATGCATCTCCTCTTGAATATTTCTCCCTTATTTGAAATGTGTGGCTAGAATTTCTTCTTATTCTTCTTATTTAAGTTTTTCTTCTTACTGAATCCCTACCATATATATATATATATATATATATATATATATATATATATATATATATATATATATATATATATATATATATATATATATATATATATATATATATATATATATATATATATATATATGTTACCTTATGATTGAAAATAAAAAATATTTCAATTTGAAAATAAAGGTGAATTTTTAATTGAGAAGTGACACATGTTACCTTATGATTAGAGTTTCCTATCTTATTTTTTGGTTAGGAGTTAGGCTTGGTTATTCAAGCATTATAATATAAGTATAGATTATGCAAAAGTTGATATTTCCATAAGAATATTTCTAGATCCACTCACAATTTACAAAAAAAAAAAAAAAAAAAAAAAAAAAAAAAAAAAAAAAAAAAAAACCCACTCACTGACGTGTCAGCGAGCTGATTGGTTGGTTTTTTGTGGGCCACAAAAAACCAACCAATCAGCTCGCTGACACGTCAGCGAGTAGGTTTTTTTTTTGTAAATTGTGAGTGGGTGTAGCACACCTCTTTTCATAAATCCATAATCTAGTGACAAGACCCACTAGTGATGTTTTTGACCATGTTGATTTTCATCCCACCATATCATATGGGTTTTTTGATCCTCATCTCACCATGTCAATACTATGGTGTCTTTTATGATTTTTGATGAGGCCTTTTATTAGATTCATTTAGCATCGCTATAATGTGTTTTTACGTATCACTTCATCAACGGGAAACTTATATATATCACTTAATTTGTTATTGTGTCATATGTCACTTTATCTGAGCTATGGATCTTTTGCTCTTTTGTGTATATCTATGGGTTATGAGTTGTTATAATCCTAAATTAGTACTCGTGCATGATAACGAGCTTTTATAGCGGCATATAGTTATAATGATATTTCGGTTAAGTGTTTTGTGTAACCAAAATATCACTACAACTATCTGCTACTATAAAATCCCGTTGTTGTGCTATAAAATCTCGTTGCTGTGCACGGATGCTCATCTAGTATAATATATATACTCAAAAGAAAATGAAGGGAGACTCGAACAAAATATGGATCGGTTTCAAGATTCCTACTTTCGAGTCTAAAACCAATTTACAAAATGACCCTTACCATTAGTATGCTTTTAAGTGTTTTAAGTGTATAAAACTTGTCTTCAAAAAAGAAAAGTGTATAAAACTTGAGTAATAAAATTGTAGTACTGTATTATATTAGAAAACTACTCAATGTTTGGTACATCGTAATAAGAGTAAGAATGGAAAAGAACATTACGTATAATCACTCATTACATAAAAAATTATGTTTGTTTTTAATTACGGAATGCAATGACTCATTACATATAATCAGTCATTACATAAAAAAACCATCATTTTCATTTCACAGAGGCTCCTTTTTTTTTTTTTTTTTTTCATTACGTCCTTAATGTAATCAAAATTATATAAAAACCCACCATTAACTAGTATATCAAATACACTTCTTATTAACTATGACCATTTTTGTCTTTTTCTTATCGATTGTATTTCGTCTTATCATACCAACCAAACATTATTAATAAGGGTAATGAAGTATTCTAGAGTAATAAACTTGTAATATGAGTGATGATGAAATAGAAATGATGATAGTGAGGCAACATTTATAATTAATTTGGCGAAAAACAGAAAATCTATAAATGTAACTATACAAGTGTTTTCACTTTAACCAACGCGAAGGAGAGCAAGATAAGTACCACAATGAAGGCAAACCTCTCTTTATTACATACTGAAAAGAATATATGGAATCAAGAAAACCAATCAGATTCAATAATGTTTCTTGGATGAAACTATTCTTCAAATTCAAGCACTCTAGTACGCATCGTTTCCATCGTAACTCTTAGTACTTCATTCTCACGCACCATGGTCACCCGCTCTTGTTCTTCCTGGTAGATATATATAGTGAGTCGCTGATGTCCCTCGTCACTGCACAACCAACACGGTTTATAAACAACACAAAAATTAGCAACCGGATCAAACAGATTGAAATATATCTCTAAACAAGGACTCAAAGATTATGCAGACCAATTAAGATCAGTAGTTAAATATATTTTCAAACCAACAACAAAAAGAAGAGCAACTGAAACAACTATGTCCCAAACTAGAAGGCAAAAACCTCCTAAACAAATGAGAGTGTTGGTACTAATAACTATAATCACCAAAGAAAGCCAATTATGCGGTACTCTAAATCTCTAATGACGTGTATTCTTGCATTCTCCTTGTCCATGCATGATTCAGAATCTAAATTTCTTATTCTAGTACAATTTACATGTAGAGTATGTAGGCGATAAAATAAGGGCAAAATAACAACCTGCTTGGGAGAGCCGCAACAGAGTTGTTTAAACCACTTGAGACGGACCGGTTTCCAGTACGAGCATCCGGTGCCAACATGCCAGCCAGAATATCCGCAGCATAAGACTTGAACTCATCCCAAAGATCTTTTCCTCTTTTTTGAATTTCAGCAAAGGTTGCACAACACAAATCAATAACTATCTACATCACGTAAAAACACATTAAAAATTTTCATCAACCGCCTTTTAGCAACATAAGAAAAACTGAAAAAGAAAGATAAAACAAACAAACCTCGATTCCAGCTTCAAACAAAAACTGCAGACAGGGAAGCATTTTGTCAAGTAGCATTGCACAACTGTTGGTCAAGAATCCCAACGCCCAAAGTGATCCCTGTAAATCAAATTGCCAATAAGAGCTTCTTCTTTAACACTATACTAGTTGACTGTATAATAAATATGTGGGATGTTTGGCTTAGCTTAGCAAAAAGCAGAACGTTTGTAAAACACTAATAAAAAGTACTTTGTTAGATTTCATGCCTAAGTGTATTCTACTTTGTTTATCAAGTAACCCTAATAAGCAATTCAAATGAGCTCAGTCATACATCCCCATACACTACTTTACATGCAACCAGATCACTCTGAAGTTACAAAGTGAAGTTAAATAGCAATAACGTATTCAAACATTACAAAGTGAAGTTAAATTACAAATTGATCAAAAGTGTCACAAATTATAAACCCTACTTGTTGATTATAAGTGTAGTTGGGATCATTTCCCTTCCTTCCCTTAGGATTTCACATCTTTAAAATGATTACGATAACAACAAAGCAATAATTCACTAATTATAATTTAAATAAATGAGCCTGCATGATTCATATAGTTAACAAGCCTAATGTTCAAAACGAGGCACTTAGGGCGACAATATGTGGAGATCTGGAGTAATGTGCTGAATAGTTTAGTATAAATTGCTTATAAAATATGAAACAATAACCATTTGAATCATTGAAGACATTTGTTCTACCTTATATAATAACGTGGCGTGCAGCTGCTGTGTTGAAAATGTACACCCTGGTTTGTCAAATTTCAAGAAACTGCACAGCCAACAAGGTTTAGAAACAATACAAAAATTAGCACCCTGATTAAATAGATTGGAACATATCTCTAAACAAGGACTTTGCAAACCAATTAAGATCAGTAGTTGAACAAATTCAAACCAACAAAAAGGCGAGCAAATGAAACAACCAAGTCCAAACGAGAAGGCAAAAACATATCTCTAAACAAGGACTTTGCAAACCAATTAAGATCAGTAGTTGAACAAATTCAAACCAACAAAAAGGCGAGCAAATGAAACAACCAAGTCCAAACGAGAAGGCAAAAACCTCTCAAACAAATGAGAATGTGCAATTACTAACAATTTTAATCAGGAAAAAAAAGCCAATAATGTCAAAATAACGGCATAATAACAACCTGCAGATTGGAAGAACCAGAGACTTCTTAAAACCACCACTTGCTACTGAGGGCTTTCCAATACGAACATACGGTGCCAACATCCCAACCAAAGTAGCGTCAACTACTATACCTACCAAGAGATCCGCAGCATACAACTGAAACTCATCCCAAAAATCTCTTACTCCTTTTTGAACACCAGCAAATATAGCACAACACGAATCAACTACTATCTGCATCACATGAAAATACACTTAAAAACAACAACCAACTTTTAGCAACAGTAAAAGATGAAAGACTAAGATACAAACCTCGGTTCCAACTTCAAAATAGAACGACGGATCAGCAAGCATTCTGTCACGGAGCTCTGGAAACTTTCTTATCAGGAATTCCAAAGCCGAACCTGATTCCTGTTAATCAAATTGCCAATCCTTTAACACAATCCTAAATAACATAACAAATTGACTGCTTGGCTAAACGTGGAACTTTTAAGTTCAAAAAGCTAAAAGGTACTTTGTTACTACTACATTTTTTTATTTTTTTTTGAAAGGTACTACTACATTTTATAACTAATCTAATTCTACTACTACTTTGTTAATCCAATAAATTGGTTACTGTTGTCGTTACCCTTTTCTTATGCTATGTAAGAAGTTGGAAAATAATGGTTATGTAAGAAACAGGACTCACTTACTCTTGACCAGGTGACATTAAATATACATAATCAGTACATGGTATTCATTATTGTTTGTTTACTCATAATTATCTGTTCACTTAATGAGAGGCTTCAAGTTGTGTTGTTTAAAATCGAGTCATAGATATATGCACACACTTGCACTGTTACGGAATGCAACTGTTTTGGACTTTTAGATAGGAGTGTAGGTAACATTTGCCCTGGATCAGTTGGTTTTATAGAAAGTATAATGAGCATTCGCTACATGACATACTAATATAAAATATTGGATTAAGATTCAAGAAAATAAGAATATTCATATATAAACATTGGATCAAAAGAGTGACTAACCCTGCATTTTCTTTGAAATCTTAGAGCTTCCTTTTGCAGTTTTTAGAAGAAGAGAGGAATTTTGGTTGAACTTAACATGCGAATGGAAAGTTTGGTGGATTATTTTGCTTAATGAATTCATATTTATTCAAATATACATATTTGTAGGCACATTTATATGTGATGGAGCTAACTTGAAGAACCACTTCAGGTGATTATGGAGCTGAATGTTGCAGAAGCTCTGTAGGTGAAAGTAGATGCGAAGTTGAAGGTGAATGTAGCTGAGTCTAAAGCTAAATGTCACAGGAAAATGTCGTAGAATCTAAAGCTTAAGAGTATTATGAATTGTATGTGTGTTTGATACCCAATTAACATGTATATTGGTTCCTGCTTCATCTGGCGAATATGCCTTGATCGGAATACTTTTAGGCTGAACACGATGGTGACCATGCACGACCTTGATTTTGCCTGCCACATCAGCTTTCTCTCTCCAGCGACCTTCAGACGACCAAGTTGCCAAACGGTACATAAATATAGAAATAAATATATATATATATATATATATATATATATATATATATATATATATATATATATATATATATATATATATATAAACATATTTTTTTTCTACCCACAAAACATGCACAAGAAGTCGGTCGAGAAAATGACCAAGTTGTGCTTTTTGTCGCCCGACGACCGAGTGTGACCAAGGCTCCACAATGGGACGAGTGAGTGTGACCTTGGATCGACCGAACAAGTGGACCTCCCATTGTGTTGAGCCTTATAATCATACTTTTAATGACCACAATCTTTCTTACAAGCTTGTGTTATTTGAAAAGTTGGTTGATACACCGCTTAAGACTAATTTCAGTTAACTTACAAATCTTACATTCATCAACTTTTTCTTACAAAAGCCCGGGTATATACTAGTTTACAACAACCACATATTCAAACTTGCCTAGGGGCAAAAGGGTTTGTGAGCATCAAATTAAAACGTGTGAGAGGTGCAAACAACCGTCACGTCAACCTTCTGAAAAGGGGAGCTTTCACTGGTTTGAGTTGTGTGTGGCGGTGGGTTCATGGTTACCAATAATAATTAAAAAAAAAAAAAAAAAAAAAAAAAAAAAAATCACATATTCAAACAATACATTGAAACCACACCCTCTCTCACAAACAATTAAAAAAAAAAAAAAAAAAAACACTACATCCTCTCTCACAAACAAAACAAATACTTTTTCCGTCTCAAAACTATTACCCACCAATAGCAAACACACGCATTAAAGAAAATGCTTTTATTACTCCTTATTATTTTCACTAAATGATAATGTTTATTAGGGGTCAACTTTAATAATTTCAACTTATATATCTATGCATATACAATTATTTTGAGACAAACTAAAAACGAAATGTGGACAATTATACTAGGACGGAAGGGGTGTTAAATCTCTCTAAAAATAATAAAATAAAATAAAAAATCTCTCTGTCGAATCTTTTATGGCAGCTCACTCTTTTTATTAAAGATGATTTAGAGTTAAATAACAACCAAACCGAAAAACACCACCACGACCATTTGGTTAGAACTAAAATTCCGACCAAACTCTTAAAAAGAAATCGGTCATCATCAGACCTTTCAAGCGCTAACACGCGCCGATGTTCTCTATAGCCGGAATCTTTAAATAACTAATCCGACGTCTGCTTGGTTGTATAGATGTTCTGAGACTTCAACCTGCATTTTCTTAAATCTACATTTTCGACCCATTTCCAAAACATTTAATCTAACATAAGCTAAACATTCATTATATTTAGAGTCAATTACATAAATGGTCTTTGTGGTTTGACGAAAATTGCATCTACCATCCCTGAGAGTTTAATGTTGCATTCTCGGTCCTTATCTTTGCAAAGAATAACATCAATAGTCTTGTAACTGGGCAGTCGTCTATTGTGCCGTTAAGAGACGTGCCTCACACGCGAGGTTATACACGTCTTTTCTCTATAATGCAGAGCAATAAAAGCTTCGGGTGCGTTTTGTTGGAGAAAAAAATTATCTTGTTTTCTATATCTAGTTTTGTAAAAATTGGAAGGGAAATTTATCTCAACAAAATACTTAAAAATATGAAAAACGCGTTTCGTTGATGATTATATTTTTTATTTTGAAGAAGATGATGGAGGGTTTTGGGTTACAAAGGAAAACAAGAAAAAAAAAACCAAAATTTGTTTTATGATTTTCCTTATTAAGTTAGTAAATAGGAGATTTTTGTTTTGCGGATATTTTTTTTTTAGAAACAAAGCGTTTGAACGCGATTTCTGTTTTTCTTGTTTTGTGAAAAACATGGGTGCAAACTAAACGCGGCCTTATCTTTTCACATACCATATACAGGGTATATTTATCTTCAATTTTAAAAGCCCTAGTTTTATCAAGATTCATCTTATTCCCAACAGTGTTATTGATAAGTGCAAAACCAGGATTTCTCGAAGTAATGCTAGAACTTAACAGGATCTATAGAAAGAGAGAATCAAGATCGAATTAAAGTTCAAATGGTAGTTACAAGTTTGTTATTTGACAATCACCAACTGTTAACAAAATGAGAGTAAGGTTTCAAGAGAGAATTGTATTTCATTTACTAACTTTTACAAGTGAGAATTAACAACTATTTAGAAAAGGGTTTTGGCGCCAAAAGAGGTTATGGTCCGTGTGGTAATGAACACATGCACCTCACTTGTTTAGCTCAAAGTTACGCATGTGCACCTTACGTGTCACACTAAACTCATATCCAAACAGGACTTATCAATATACCCTTTTTAAAAATGTTCTTGTCCTCATGAAGAACTACAATCAAAGGCTGGATACTTATTGGTGATTTCTTCCAATTTCTCCCAAGTAGCATCCTCAATTGACCCATTTGTCCATTGGATCAAAGCATAAACCACCATTTTATTTGATTGTATAATAAATTGCACGACCAGGCCTTACGATGGTGATCGAATGGTATATGGGGTGTTGCGGTTGCGTCAAGCTTGTTGTTAACTTGAAATAAGAAATACAAAGAAACTACGTTAAGTGATTGCGCAGGGGTTGGACCTTGTGAACCATCTCCGGTGTGTGAATAAGTATTTGATATGATATGTTTGGTAAACTTGTGGTAAAGTAAGATAGTAGAGATTGCATACCATTGTTCTAGCACGTCCAAAACTATTTATAGGGATCAAAATGGCCTTGGAGAGCTCTTGCACGTTTTTAGGAGATCATGGGGGCGTCCCATGATTTGTGGTAACCGCTAAGGCTTAGTGTCCGACTCTCCCTATCTTGGCGGGAAAGCCAAGGAGAAAGATAGGACGTGGGTAAGACTTGATCCTTGATGAATTCCGTCTTATTATCATCGGAGGTCGTACCCCGAAGGGCTTAGACCTTCGATTGGCGAATTCCCAACTGGTAACTATATCATAGATGAATAGTTTGACGCCAATGAAGATTTTAGGAGGCTGCCATAAGCCTTCTAGATGTAGGTTGCGACCATGTTCGAAGGGGTGTCCTTTGACCTGATTGGAGGGTACATCATCAAGCCCCCCAGTCGAAAGTGATGTTCACGTACGAGGGTACATTGCTTTCGACTCAAAAATTACAACTAGATACTAAACTAAATCATGTTACAAAATAGTATCAAACAAAAATAGTTGTGTTCAACTAATAACGCATTAAATGCGTGTAATCATGGCCATAGCCATTTGCATCAGAGCCACAACGGCATGATTATCGGTAACCACAAACGTCATTTCAAAATTCAAATGCCTATTTGAAGTCCGGATATGCATTATCTATAAAGACACGTGGATGGCTAAGATAAAAGGAATAGGCAGTATAAATGATTTATAACCCCAAACCCTAAATCACTTTTACTCTCCACCCCTAAAATTTACACATAGCTGTGCTTTATTTACCACTTCGATCAAAAGGTAACATCCTCCTTCGATCTTTATTCAATATTTTAGCTACACACGCCCACAATGAGCATGGATGCCAAACGTATTATAAAGCAACAAAAAATGTACTTTGTCTATGGAAGCATTAGCTGATTTCCTAAATGATTACCCCATACCCAAACAATTTAAGGTTATGCTTCTGAGCAAAACCCAAAACATTTATGATGCCCCGAAAGGGTATGTTGGGCTTTACACACATGCTTTTACCCGGTCAAACCTAAGAATACCCCTCCATCCGTTATTTTTAGGATTGTTGCGATATTATGAGGTACACATATCTAGGTTTAACTCCTTTGTCCTAGCCAAACTCACCACCTATATATTAATATGTAAGGCTTATGAATACCCATCCAACCGTTGTTTTTAGAATTGTTGCTACGAGCCCACATTGACCATGCTTAGAGGCTTTCTAAACCTTTGCCCTAGTGGAGACTGGTTAACCTTAGCAAAAAGGGGTGAGCATGATGTTCCAGTCTTGGTCACAAAACCTTTCACAAACATTACAAACTGGAAACGGAAATTCTTTTATGTGCAAGATACTATTATACCTCCACAATACCCTGCTCTTTTGAATGAAACTTTTCGATTTGATCACAAGAAATTCAATGATCAACTGCCATATGTTGTTCGAAGGAATCCACTCTATCAGCGTCTTGCTCGTTACATAGTGGATGTTCAAACTTTTCCTTGTTGGTTACGGCGTAATCTTCGAAATGTAGAAATAATTCTAAGTCTTTAACCATTTACGGTTGAACATCATCACATAATTACGCCGTAATCTTCATGGAGTTGTATCATGGTTTGCATTAAGCCTTGATTCGTCCAAATGTCGTTCCATACCTTGTTAATAGCCCTGAAACAAAATATGAAGAAATAAGGGCATAACAATAGTACATTTAGTAATATTGGTCAACATAGTGAACAGTAAGCTCACAAAAATAAGCGGTGTGACAAAAAAGTGCCAAAAAGTGATCGGATAAAAATGCCCTCATGTGACCTACACGTATGAAATCTAACCGAATGATATGTGTTTGGGATTGTGGACTAAAAAGGCAATAATTCCCGTTTTTGGATGACGTATGAAATCTGGCATAAGTTTAAGGACCAATGGTGAAATTTACTCTATTAAAAAAACTAGACGAGTACCCGTGCATAGCAACGGGATTTTATAGCGACAGATAGTTTATTGATAAAAAAAGTTTATAGGTTATAAACAAAAAATAATAAAAGTTTGAAGATTTGGGGATTAAACATAATGTTTTAAAACCCGGTTCGACCCGGGTGGTTCAAGCGGTTGAATCATTCCGGTTGAAAAATGGGTCAAGTTAAACCGGTTCAACTTGCTAGGTTGGTCGAAAACGGGTCAAATTAAACTGAGTCAACCCGCCGGGTTTGAAGCGTCCCAGGTCAACCCGGTCTGTGATTTGTATTAATAGTTTCCTTTTTGAAATATATGTTTTCAACATTTACTTTTTTAGTTTCAACTTCTTACTTTTCAGGAAAAAGTTTTTCCTTCAGGTACCCTGTGACGATTAACCGGAGACATAGATCTCGATGAGCCCTAATTCACCAGTTTGTATCCTTTTCAACGGTCCTCTCTGGTTCGTTTTCGGATGGTTTTTATTGGTTAGCCGAACCGGTGGCGACACCAGTTCGGGTGAATTTGCAAGTATTTGGGTGCATGGGCTCTTTGCTTGGAAAAGGCTATATGAATTTGCATTTTTTCACTTGAAGTCTAAGCTGCTGCAAATGACAATTTGGAACTGTAAATTTCATTGCTTTTATATTTATAAATTACAAGCATGATTGATAATGCTAGGTTTTTATTTGAACTATTTTTATTAGATAACCTGTACATCAAATCAATATCCTAATTAACAAATATTCATCCAAAAACATCAGTAGCTACCTCTACCTACCAATCAGTAATGTAAATAACCAGCAACCATCCCTGCAACAACATTTTTGCAAACTTTTTAGGAGTCCGCTTTTGTAGTTGCTTAGGAAGTTGTATATGGTGGTAGTCGATAAAAGGTTAATCACTTATGTAAATTATATGTTGTATGACAAGTGCAGTTACCAATTGCTTATTACATATTTACTCTTACGATGCATTTAATCACATATTCGCACTTAAATTATGCTCCCACCGCACCGCGGAAACTTTTCTACTTCGTTAAGAACAAGTAGCAAATTACATTTATAAGGCAATATACAGAGGTGGAGGTAAACCTCTATACAGTACGTAACAGCATTGAAGCTGAAACCATTTATGCAAAAGAATGTATAAGGAATCAAGAAAACCCATCCTAGATCGATATTGTGTCTTGGATGGATTTTCTTGCTACCCGTATAACAGTAAACCGAAGACTACTTACACAACATAGTATTGCTATTTAATAAAATATTAAGGGTTCTTTATATCCTCCATTCATACCATTTAAGTTAACGCAAACACCATTTCAGTCTTCACGTTATAAGATAGATGCTTTGATGATGTTTGGAGTGATGGGAGTCTCGTGCTTTATCAGTCGATGTTTTTGGAGTAGCCAATCCTTTACTTTCCACGTCACGCTTAATGACTTTACACACACCAAGGGTCTTAGCAAGAAATCGAGGAGAACTAAGAGAACTATTTGATTGGATAATCCTTTTCATCTCTTGTTTCAAGCTATTAAACTCTTCCTCAAGTTCATGCACTCTTGTCAACATCCTTTCCCTCAACATCCTTTCCCTCCCAGCTCTTAGTACTTGATTCTCACGCACCAGATTCACCCATCCGTATCTCTTGCTTGTGCCTCCACGTGGAAAAGTGGCCATTGGATCTGTATGATTATATTCAGTGTTCAACACATTACATAGAGCTGTTTTCATATGCAGCTGCTCAAAGAACAACACTTGTAGGACAAATCTCATTGGGAGGCGTTTGTTTTGAGAAGCATGAGCACAAGCGTCACTAGACAGTTTTTGGCAGTCGATGATGTTGCAAAGATGTTCTTTATCTATCTCAGGTAACCATGAATGAGCCTGCATGATTCATACAGTTATAAAAGCCTATTAAAATCCTTTTTTGATATATAATGGAGTTGGAGAGTACAAAATTAGACCTCAAAATAAATATCCAAAGCTCTGTATAGTCCATCATTCACAGATCTTGAAGATTCTGGAAGAGCCTTTGCAAGTGAATGTATCTTTTCAGGTTTTAAGTTAGCATCTGATGCAATCTCTGCCAGATAGCTATCTACAAGCTTACAAACATTCCTTATCGGCATGGATGATGGTGATTTTTGTTCAGAAGCTAAAAAGTAGTTAACCATCCTTTCAACACAGTCGGTATTATATAGTGTATCAGAGTCAGAATAGGTAGGAATAACTAGACCGTCTAGTGTAGCAAATTCCAGCTGCATTCCTATGCTTCTTTCAAGTATATCTCGACATTTATCACTAACACGCAATAATAAACCCACGCGCAAAAGTCCTAACAAGAAACGACATATAGACTTGCCCTTTGTTTGAGGGAATAGTTCTACAACACTTTCAAGTATAACTCCTTGATCAACTATGTCACTTTTTGTGGTTGAGCTGGCAGTTGATCTAGTTTTTGTAATTTGCCCATTTTGCCATCTGCCTAAACCATGAAGATGTTTTCCAGAATAGTACATAATAACTCCTGCAAATTAGGGTGAAACTTAAAGTAAATGTCAAATGGGAGACTATATCGTGCAACTGCATAAAGCTTGAAGCTTTTCCTAGATCAGGGGCAAATGGGTTGATTTGGGTTGTGTTTGACATCACATGGGTCATTTAAAAATCTGAGCTAAATGGGGAACAGGTCAAATGTTGGAATTATTATATCATGACCTTCATATAAATAAACCAAGTACATCAAAGTAAGCATAGCGGAAGCAATTATAATAGAATCAAATAACATGTAATTAATTAATCAATTATTTAAATAGTAAACATACCTTTGTGATTCTAGCCCGAACAAGAATCAAAGCAATCTTCCGGAACCAAGAACCCTAATTAGGGTTTATAAGGATTATAAGAATTACCCCTTACCTTTTTTGTAATTCAATCCAAGAATCAAACAATAGTGTGTTTGATTCACGTTCTTGTACACACGTACTAATTCAAGAAAAAGTATTTGCAAGTAATAAACACAAGACTTGTTTTAGATCATAAAATCGAAACCCTTAGGGTTTGTTTTTGATGAAATCGACCAAGGAAGAAAAGAGAGAAGAAAACATCAAGATGTGTGTGTACAAGTTATGAGAAAAACATGCATCTTGGGTTTGCTTATATACTACACAAAACTTGGAGCTCAAGGCACATAAGGAGGTGGGAACCCCCTTAGGCCGATCGGATTTTGGATCCCCTAGGGGTTTTCGGATCCTTCTCTTGTTTCCATGTTTTGTCTAGTATTACTTTCCTAATTTTCGTTTAATATATAATTAGTCATTAATCATTAAATACTAATTATTATTATTTATTTTGTGTTTAATAATTACTTATAACATTTATAAATAATTATTTATTTTTCTCTTCATACGTATTGTGTGCAATCTCGTGATCTCGAGTTCGATCCTAACATACGACTACTAAAATAATGTCCATAATTTAACATCAAACGTGTTGAAAATTGCTCAAAGTTAAATTGTAATGCATACAACCTCCAAAATCATTCTAGTCAAAATTTTAGATTATTCGTGTTATGATATTGTACTTGTTATCCTCATTAACGCATTAATTATATATAAATTTTAATTGAAATGGACAAAAAGCAGGTCAACCCGATCCGACTCAATATGTACTTAAATATCCTGTTTCAACCTGGACCCATTTTACAGGTTATCTAACCGACCCATATTGCCACCTCCATGTTTATCAACTCATGGTGTGGCTTCACCACCTACTTAATATATAGTTAATATTACAAAGGGAGGAATTATGGCACCTGTTAGCTTTTCGGGTAGAATGCCATTAGCTTCCATTGTTTGTATAAGCCTCTTGAACAAACCAATACGAAGATGTGACATGTCTTCAAACCACCAATCAGATTCCTGGCTTTGGGTGATTCTTGCACCAGTATTTATCCCATTCCACAATATACTACCTCCCGGACTTCGTAAGCGACCATACAACATCATTGGCCATCCAAACAGATTGGGATCTGTGCAAACCATGGTCGATATGGCATTCAAGCATATACCAATCATTTGGAGGGTATCAGCTCGTGTTACAACAGTCTCACAACTTTGAAGAGCAACAATGCAATCCTTCCAGTTTTTTAGTGCATTCTTATGGAAGTAATTAACTGCTTTAGAGAATAAGTTATCATCGCCATACTCATCAATCATTTCAAGATAGTCTGCCAGACAATACACCATAAATATATTTCTTGGCGTAAGTTTCACATGAACACCATAGCGGCGACCAAAAATCCCTCGATACCACCAGGAAATTCTTCCAAGGTAATGGCGCAAGTCCCTTTATCATTATTTTGACTTTCTTTGATCAACTTCTCTATCTTCCCTGATCTTGATAATAGAGGAAACTGCAGAGTTATTGAGTTACAAATTCTAATGGTTAATTTTTAAAACCTTTACATAAGCTAAAATCACTTTTTATGATCACAACATGCTTAAATTTGCTTGTCTACATATCTTAGCATCTGTGTGTTATTAAAATGCACTAGAAGACAAATGCAGGCATCCATTATAGAGCCGGCTACAGTGATAAACCTTGCAAGTTAGAAGAAACAATACCTTGTGAAGGTGGAAATTTGCACTGTCTACGACGATGGTAAGATCACTTGGCAGACCTGCATTACAAAACCTGGCACAGTAGAACCAATTTTTTCATGAATTAGATAATAAATGTAGCTATCACCAACACCCTCTTCACTCTTTGGAGTATATTCAGCTAGTTTGGTTGACATACCCATCAACCAAATACACATACTTTGCCAAATCCTAATGAATATACCAATAGGCATTCAATTATGAAGTAAACTACATTGCATCAGTGGACTGTATAACATTGATAGTGAAGTTGGAAAAAGATCAATACTTACCAGTCATTGGCTTCATTATAGAATCCTAATGCTTTCCCGGCAGGAGCCATGGATGAACCTTTGTTATTGAATTCTATATCGACAACTTGCTATCGCTAACCATACCTCTGTGTCTTATTGCTAGCTCTAATACAAACTAAAAGACACAGTATATATAGCCGGCAAAGCATAGACAAGCAAATCACCAAGTCATTAACCGAGTCAAATTAAGTCATCTTTTTGGACCATTGCTTGATAATAGACAAAAAGTAATAATTGTGTCTCCATCAATACTATTATCTTGCGTGGGGTGCTTCTTTTCCCTAATAAAAAGGTAATCTTTGAGTGCCACAGGACAACCCATCATCCTATACCAGATACCATTTTGGTCCCATGTAGCATTTAAACTACAAATATTCATAATAAAAAGAAGGGAAACTAAAGCAAAATTTGAAGAAAATATGGGATCACTTTTAAGATTCCTACTTTTAAGTCTTAAACCTGTTTACAAAATGACCCTACCGGCTTATTACTAGTTTGTTTGTTAAGTACTTTATGTTGATTCAAAGATTATCAGTTTAGTACCCAACTTTAGATTTGGTACCATACTAAGTGGGTAGTGTATTACATTTGTGTCTTTGACTATGAATATACTTTTCACCATGATTTTAGGTTGATATAATTTTATATAATCTTTGGACTTTTAGCATGAATATGTGTAGTAAAGACATAAAGACATAGATAATAATGATACTGAAGCATTTTGTGTAATACATGTTGTGTGCAATAATCAAGAACACGTGGTAACTATATCAATATAAGTGCTTTTGGTTTATTTATTCGAACATTCCATTTTTTTTATTACTATACCTTTGCTTTTGTATGCATTGATGATGTTTCAACACCAACTTTGAAGTTCAAAGTTCTGCTTTAATAATTGCAGATCATGCCCTTGTTTCAACACCATCTTAAGATTATGAAAATATTTTAATTCTATTGATTAATTTTAAACCAATAAAATGATATTTGAATAACCAAAGGCAAGGAAATTTTTGAGCAACCTTAAGATGTTATTTTGAGTAATTGATACCAGCTTGTAAACTTGTGCATACATCATAACGTTACTCATATAAATAATACAAAGATTGTGGTTTTAAAAAGTAAAAGTCCAAATGATATACAACGTAACCAATTTTGTATATTTAATTTTATATTACAATTACTTGTACCTCTATTTTGATATGCATAAGCTCATGCATACATGAAGTTTTTGATATTAGAATCAATTTAATAATAATAATAATAATAATAATAACAATAATAATAATAATTACATAGACTTATATTACACAAACTGTTACTAGATTTAACAGTAGGTTATATCAATGTTTAGAGATCATGTGTACAAGGGTTTTGGTATGCATAATTTTATGTGTTTATTTTCTGTTGTGCATGTTTTAGCTGTGCATAGGACTACCAGAACCCTACAAAAGGTTCTACTAACTAACCGATATCTAATCGGCTATTACTATCATGTCCAATATCTAATTGGAAAGCTACTATCATATCTGATATCTAATATGTTTACTACTATCTCGGAATTCCCATCTATAGGTGGCGAGTACTCATGTGCGGCATTTACCCTCATGCGCGGATGCATTATCATGTTCACAACGCTATATAAGATCATCCTATGATCCTATGCTATAAGGCGAAAGAGCTAGTTCATATGTGCCTATTATGTTATTTTACTTGATGTGCTCCATACGAGAGATCTTAATCAATCTCATATGAACACCATGCTATAATGGGAGTTGCCCTATTACTAACGATGCACTAAGAGCATCATTTGTACTACTCATTTCACTATGATGCATACTAATAGCATCCTTCATATGTGGCTATGTTTATGATGCTTACTATTAGCACTTACTAGCAATATTTATTAAAATACTATTCTAAACGTGTTAATGTGTTATGCTAACCCGTTACTCACTTTTCAAGTTTGTGCTAGTGGACTACTTGCTTGCCTCAATCACCTAAACATATAACATTCATACATATAGTATGAGGAATCACTAAATCAACTAATACATATAAACTTCATCTTTTGACTAGTAAGTTTAGCCTCTTTGAAACATAGTTCCAAACACTTCAACTACATCTATAGACTAATCTAACAATCATAACCATATCATCATCTACCTATTTCATAACTTCTACTAATTTCTCATAAAATCCCCTATTCATCTTATATAAACAATCATGAAAAACTAATAAGTTCATGGACTTGCCTTGAATGAAGAAATAATTATAAACACTAGCCTCTTTGGTTCACACAATTACTCTAAAGGGATAATTGACTAAAAATGTATCTAACTTTTCACTTTTTTTAATTGTGTGTAGCTTTCTTTATTTTTTACTATTATATACTCCAAACTTTTTAATTTCGACCTTTGTGTATATTTGCTCATGTAAAATGACCATTTTACCGTTATATTTTGTAACCATTCTATTAATAACAAAGGGTAAAATGATCATTTCATATGAACAAAATACACACAAAAGTCAAAATCAAAAGTTTTGGACTTTTAGGTATATAATAGAAAAAAAATAAAGATTGATACATACAATTAGAAAGACTGACAACTTATATGCATTCCTAGATAATTATCCCTACTCTAAAACCTCCTCTGTAACACCCCAACCCGAAAAGGGCTAAAGTGTAACATTTTGGAGTCAAATCAGAAAACAAGTAAATGAAAATACATTACTAATACAAGGGTTACAATGCAGTTCTAATGAAAAGATAAATGACTAATTCTAAACATTACAACTTTCAAAACTAATACAAGCTAAGAACCAAAAGGAAAAACTCTAAGTCAAAACTCTAATCCATGAAAAGCTATCAACAGTGTAGTCCACTAAGAGCTCCTAAGCACTCTTCCCTCGACCCAGCTTCCTTCTAAAACCTGCCGCAAGAAAAGAAATGCGACTGAGCTTAAAAAGCCTATTGAACAAATATAAACAAACGAAAACTAATAACAAAAGGAAAACGAAGGTAAATACGACATAAGTCCAAGCGAACCTGCTGAGATAGAAATCAAGAATATAGAAACATAGAATATGATCAAAGGAAATACGGATAATGGATACCAAACACTTAAGGAAATGAAATGAGTTATAAGTGTAATCAAAAGAAATAAAGCAAGCGTAAGTTAATCACATTAGAGATGACAAGATAATAAGAATCATGGAGAAGTAGAACAAATAGGAATGCCCAACAATATATATACTAATTGTACATATGAGTCATGACCTCATTGTACCAGATGTGAAAGGGGTGTATTGCACACACACCAAAACATTCACCAAATAATACTAAACTAAGTACCTAGGATGCATCCATACGCCCCCTGCAAAACAAATATATATGCACAAAGCTCTAGGCTAAGTAAACATATACAATAATAAATATATGCCTGAATAGCTATAGCATAATAGGGAACACTGTGGACAAAAACCCACCTCCACAGATAGTGTCAATACCACTGGTGCATCAGTGGTAAGGCCATGGACTCCCCATAACTGGCTACAAATTAATCAAATAATGGGCAACAAATAGGGAATAAGAATGCTATAAGAATAAGAATATAGCATACAACAAATATCAAAGAAAATCATAACAGAGATGGATCGATCAAATATGGATCATACAAAGGGATTATAGCAATGGTTCAAGTCGAAGGTCCAAATCAAAGATCATATCATGAGGTTCAAATCAAAGGTTCATAATAGCAAAAGGGTTCATAACAAGGTTCAAAATTTGAAGTTAAATAATCAAAAGATGTTAAAGTCATGAGAATCTTAAAGAATAAAACAGATTAAGGACTTTTGAAAATTATTTAAAACCTTTTTATCGTAAAAGTATTCCTTTAAAAACACATTTCATAAAAGTCATTAAACCTTCATATAAAACTGGCATCGTATCGTAATCACAGAGATCATTTCAAAAATAGTTTTTCTCAAAAGTCATCAGGTTATATTTTTAAAAGGGTCTTCATACAAAATCATACTATCAAATGAACCAAGGATATCAGGCGTATAAAGATCAGAAATCATAATAGTAGCAATGGCACGGCTCATGAGTCATAAGAAACCTTACTGAAAGGTTAGAATATCTGTACCTTAGACCGATAGTGCAAACACAACAGGAAACATAAAGATTGGAACAACTCCTTCTTCGACGAATCTACACGAATTCATTATCGTCTTATTGTCAATAACTTATTTTAAATCAGATTCCTCATTTTAGTCGGCTTTCCATTTTTAGTAACTTTCCTTTTATTAAGTAAGTTTTCCCGAAATAGTAATTTAACACCTTAATAATTTTCAAGGGTTAAAATGACAATTATAATAGTTTAGGGTTAATTATGTCAATTATCAAAATTAAATATTAAAAGATCAAATACGATTATTTTAAACGTTTATTTTATAAATTTATTTTAAGATAATAATTTTAGACCTCGTCGTTATAATTTTATATAATTTATTAACATACCTACGATATTAATATTTATGCCGCGACGACCCAAGATTTAATAACCAGACTTCGTTGTATTTTACTCATCATCATCTTTGCACATGCAACTTCCTTCTATATATATATATATATATATATATATATATATATATATATATATATATTGCCCAACACCAAGTATTATCGAGACCCGATATCGATATCAATCATTTTATAAGACCAGATTATGACATAATGTTGGGTTTAACGTGGCATCTTGCTCTTTACGTGATCCTTTTCATTTAACAAATCAAAAGAATCATAACTCCATGCCTTATGTCTTCTTCACAAAAACAAATAATGCATGACCTTTTAGTTTATAAGAATTAGTTTCAAAACAGATTTTAACAAAGCAAAACACATATCGATTCATAAACATTTACGGGGTCACAAGGCATTATTTCATGTAAAGGTTTTTAAACATTTCCAAAGTCGATATATCATGCAATATATAAGTCGATTCCCAGGTTGTGCAAAATATCATTCGATTTCCAGGTTTATATACTTGTGATGATTAAGACGATTTCAAACAGTTTTGCATCAGTTCAAAATACAAACCTTTAATCGATTCACAGGTTTTACGTATAGCCATGTATATGTTATTTCATGTGTAAATTATAAGGGCATGCACACGCAAAAAGAGTCATGCAGCCGAAAAGTATACGAGACCGATTCAAAAAAAGAAAAAAAAGAAGTTTGTATTGAGCAAGGATTGATACATACTTATCTCATAGTCTCGTGATCACATGTTACATATTTTATTTGTATATTTATCATTTTATGTGACTCGAAACTGATATGCCATTTGTATACTTGTGATAACGAAACCAGATTATTTTCATTTATTCATGCGTATATTCACTAACTCCGGATTAAAAGAATACAAGAACGATATGAATGATGTACCTCAGTCGGATGGAAAAATTTATAAACGAAACCAGGAATACGAGGGCACAAACCAACCCCTACTCGACCAGGCCAAAACCTGCTCCTATAGAACCAGACTCCACTCGCGATGTATCCCACAATTGGTCACCTCACCCCACAATCACACCACACCTTCTCAGCCTCGTACCACCTTCTTTGGCACCCACCATAGAGATTTTGTGTTTAGTTTATATCAGTATATTGGGAGATATGGATCAACAGGTTGTTTATATGATTTAAGGTTTTGATAGAAAAATTGTGTGAATGAAATATAAGGATGGAAACCGTGTTATAATATTGAGGTAAGTCGTATCATATATTAAAGGCAGAAGATATGAGTGCCAAAAAAGCTCCAAAAAGCTTTGTGCCAAACTTAGCCTTTGTCTTATCTTATTAATTTAGACGTGTGAAAGGATTTAGGAGCCACACAAAATTCGGTTCTAATCCATAAAAAATGTGTATAGTGTCAAAAAGACAAAGTGGTTCATTTGTTCAAACTTAGACGTGCATGACATGTATCTTTTCTACAAAACTAAAAACGTGTGAAATCTTTATCATAAAATATATGTGTCGCTTTATTTTGTAGCTTAAGTTATAGGTTCAAGATTAAATGATACCAAGTTTAGGAAAAATTCAAATTATATGAGAATTTCGGGAAAACGGATTTTAGGGTTTTACATCCTCTTTATAATCTCCTATGATTCTTGATAATGAAACTATCATCTTTTTCCCTCCAAACACGTGTTTGAATAAGGGAGTTAATCCTTGTGTCTTGTTGCCCATAAGGGTATAATGGCCAATTACCATCTATTCTTCACTTTGTCACTTTCGGTCCTATGGCAAAACTGCATAACAAAACAAGTCATATCTCGTCATCTTCCTTTGCACCATAAGTCCCAACTACTAACATAGTTAACCTTATATATTTTTATCATTCTAGCATTTATCGAGCTTAACTAATAAATATATCCTTATATTTTCGGTAAATTTTGGTGTTACAAGTCTCCCCACTTGAAAGAACTACCATTGGGAATTGGGATGACTATACTTTATAAGGTTCATTCTAACTAGTTATGTCCACTTAGGTTTTATTCTTAACCATGAGTCTCTAACACTCCACGAATGATTCTTATTTATTGTCTAACAAGTTATATACATATACATTCTTATATAAGGGTACCCGATCCTTCACCAACATCCTCCCTAGTTTCATTTAAAATGAATGATCTCGAGGTTTCGGTACCACTTAGATTTTGTTGACATAAATAATGTCTAAAAACATTGTTAGCACATTAACAATATCTCTATTTTTAATAATTACAAAGCATAAACTCATTAATCTAAAACTTATGACGTAAACAAGTTTTTAGTGCTTAATATTTGTCTTTACATCTATATCACTTAAGGTATGAATAAACAAAGGGTTTATTGCATTTCATGATCAAAGGAAAATTTTCTAATCACTAGAATCTTTATAAAATGTATTAAACATTCTATATCTTTTACAAAATTACTTTTGGAATTAAAAGAATATGTTTAATTCATTATAAATATATGATTTCAAATTTCCAACCAAAAAAAGCAAATTTTATCCAGAAAAATATTCCCCACTAAAAGACAAGAAAATCCAACATTCTGAAGGGGCGGCCCCCTTAATTCCTTAGGCGGCCCCCTTAATCATTAAGGGGACCGGCCATTAATTAAGGGGACCGGCCACGCTCCAGAACAGTAAATTTTTCCCCTATAAATACTGGTTCATCCCACAGAATTTTCTCACCTTTTGCACTCCTAAACTTTCTGTTCTAGATCCACATTTCTATTCTCTTAATCCTTTGATCATAAGTACATAATTCTTTGTTTCAAAGTGATTCAAACATCATCCTCTCAAGTGCAAGAGAAGAATACTTCTATCCCCCAAGACAAGAAGTATTACAACTTGTTGTGACCTCCACGTCCAAGTTGTTGGTGCATCATCAAGATTATTTACATAATTCTTTGTGAAGATTGTTGCGAATATTTGATTGTAGATAGTTGTGCTAGGTATATAGATTGTATGATTAGTTAGTTGTTTAGTGTGAAGAAGAAAAGTTAGGAATTAGATTGTAGTGAAGAAGCTAGGTGTGAAGTTGTTAGTTATAAAGTAAATTGGTGTGAAGAAGATAGGCGTGAAGTAGTTAGTTGTGAAGTAGATTGGTGTGAATAAGTTGTGTAGAAGTTGTGATTTAGTTGTGAAGAAGTTGTGGTGTGTAAATTGGTGTGTAAGATTTTCTCCGCCATAAGGGAGCTTGTTGATATAGTGAAGAAAACTCTCGAGTTAGGTGCTCGGGGAGTGGAGTAGGGCAAGGAAGGTGTCCTTGTAGCCGAACCACTATAAATCTCTTGTCTCGCGGTTCGATCTTTCCATCTCTTATTTATTTCATTACTTATCATTGTTATATCTTACTTATTGATAGTTGTTTATATTGTGCAAGACTTAAGATCACATATTATCGAATATAAATTTTAAAAACTAAGAAAACACTAAAACTATCTTTTATAACAAATTAAAAGGACGTAAAACTATTCAACCCCCCTTCTAGTTTTCCACAATTGGTATCAGGAGCCACGTCGAGCAAGATTTTTAAAATATATTATATTTTAAAACTTGTAACGATCTATGGAATCTGAAAAATATTTAGAAGGGCAATCTATGCAAAGACCACCACTATTTGAAAGTGATGGATTTTTATATTGGAAAAATAGATTTGAAACGTATGTGAAATCAAAAGATCTTGATCTTTGGCATATTATTACCTTTGGTGATTTTCCCCCTATTCAATATAATGTTGAAACTAAAATGGATGAAATTGTATCTTTTGAAAAACAAAATGATGATTTGAAAAAGAAACTAGCAAAAAATAATGAGGCTAAAATGGTCATTTATAATGCGTTACCACGCAAAGAATATGAAAGAATTTTTATGTGTAAAACCGCCAAAGAAATTTGGGATTCTTTACTAATTACTCACCAAGGTAATAGCTAAGTCAAAGATAATAAAATAGATCTTCTTGTACAACAATATGAACAATTTACGATTCCGGAAGAGGAATCAATTGATAATGCTTTTGCTAAATTTAACACTATTTTCACAAGTTTAAAAGCACTTGATGAGACATTTTCTAGTAAAAATTGTGTTAGGAATTAGGGCATTGCATCCGAAATGGCAAGCTAAGGTTACGGCAATTGAAGAATCAAAGAACTTGATGACGTTATCACTAGATGAACTAATTGGCAACTTGAAGGTTCATGAAGAAATTATAAGAAGAGATTCGGAAACGGTCAAAGTCAAGAAAGAACAAACCAAATCCATTGCTCTAAAAGCCAAAAAGGAACCTAGTGATGATGATGATTCAAGTGACGAAAGTGAAGACGAAGAATATGCAATGGCCGTAAGAGAATTCAAGAAATTCTTCAAGAGACGAGGAATATTCACTAGATCATCACGAGACGAAAGAAAACCATTCCAAAGAAATAGAAGTGACAACTACGGGAAAAGAAAGTGCTTTAGATGTGGAAGTCCAAATCATCTCATTGGCGAATGTCTAAAGCCGCCGGGTTATGAAAATCAAGGAGCATTTGTTAGTGGAACATGGAGTGATAGTGACAAAGAAGAAGTTGAGAAGCCAAGAGACGAAAAGTGTTTTATGGCAAAAGAAACCGACGAAATATGTTTAGGAATTGACTTGGAGCCTGACGAATGGATCAAAGATAGCGGATGTTCGAGACACATGACGGGGAACCTCAAGCTATTCTCTACATACAAGGCATACAATGGAGGTAACGTTATTTTCGGTAGTGACTTACGTGGAAAAATCATTGGCAAAGGTACGATTTCTCAAGACTCACTTACTATTGAAAATGTAGAGCATGTAGATAATTTAACATATAACTTGCGTAGTATAGGACAAATATGTGATAATAAATGTAGAGTCACTTTTACCGAAGAGGATAGCGAAATAGTTAAGAATAGAAAAATTATAGGTAGAGGAATTAGGAAAGGTGGCATATATGTTATGAAACTAGGAAACAAGCCTGAGGATAGGATATGCCTAACGACCCTAGATGAAAACTCTACATTGTGGCATAGGAGATTAGGACATGCTAACATGCAACAAATACAATCTTTGGCCTCTAAGGAATTAGTTAGAAATTTGCCTAATCTAAAATATGACAAGCATTTTTGTGATGCATGTAAAATTGGAAAACAAGCTCATGCTAGTCACAAAGCTAAGAATATAGTATCCACTACTAGGTGCCTAGAATTATTACATATGGATCTTTTCGGTCCATCCGCTGTGCGGAGCTATGGAGGAAACAAATATACCTTAGTAATAGTAGATGACTACTCACGATACACGTGGACTAGGTTTTTAAGTGACAAAACCCAAGCCTTTGAAAAAATCGAAATATTTAATAAAATGATTCAAAATAAATTAGGATGCACAATAGTTGCCATTAGGACGGACCATGGTAGGGAATTTGATAACGAAGTACAATTCGGAAAATATTGTGAGTTAAATGGAATATCTCACAATTTCTCCGCTCCTCGTACTCCTCAGTCAAATGGCGTAGTAGAAAGAAAAAATAGGTCACTACAAGAAATGAGTAGAACAATGTTAAATGAACAATCCATCCCACAAAAATTTTGGTGTCACGCCGTAGATACATCAACTTATATTTTAAATAGGGTATCAATTAGGAGAATTCTAGGAAGAACTCCTTATGAGTTACTAAGAGGTAGAAAACCAAACTTAAGCTACTTTAGGGTATTTTGAAGTAAATGTTATATTCTAAACACTAAGGATTACCTCACTAAGTTTGATCCAAAATCATATGAAGGAATATTTTTAGGATACTCACAAAATAGTAAAGCATATATAATACTTAACAAACACTCCATGAAAGTAGAAGAATCACTAAATGTAACATTTGATGAAACACCACCACCTCCTAAAACATTACCTTTAGAAGATGATGACTTAGTCGAAGATGAAGCTATTGAGGTTAGTAAAACAAAACCCATAGGAAATGATAATGAAGACATTCACTTAGGAAATAACAAAATTGTTAATGTTAAAGAATCTAGATCACATCCATTAGATAATATAATATGACATCTTAACCAAAGAACCCTTAGGTCACAAGCCCAAGATAAAAACAATTTCTTTTGTTTCCTCTCAGCAATAGAACCTAAGAATATTAATGAGGCATTAAAAGATGAAAGTTGGGTTATAGCTATGCAAGAAGAATTAAATCAATTTAAGGAAAATGATGTTTGGGAATTAGTCCCAAATCCAATGAATATGACCGTCATAGGAACTAAATGGGTATATAGAAATAAGTTAGATGAGAATGGAATAGTTACTAGGAACAAAGCTAGGTTAGTTGCCCAAGGTTATAATCAACAAGAAGGAATTGATTATGACGAAACGTATGCCCCCGTAGCTAGACTAGAATCGATTAGGATATTACTTGCCTATGCATGCGCCCTAGATTTTAAGTTATTTCAAATGGACGTGAAAAGTGCATTCCTTAACGGTTTTATCAATGAGGAGGTATATGTGGCACAACCTCCAGGATTCATTGACTTCGCAAAACCTAATTATGTTTATAAGCTAAAGAAAGCTTTGTATGGACTCAAACAAGCTCCCAAAGCTTGGTATGATCGATTAAAAACTTTTCTTATTAAACATGATTATTCCATGGGAATGGTAGATAACACTCTTTTCACTAAAAGGAAAGACCCAAATCTCATCATTGTCCAAATATATGTTGATGACATTATATTTGGATCGACTTGTCAAGACATGTGTGATGAATTTTCCAAAATCATGCATGATGAGTTTGAGATGAGTATGATGGGTGAACTTAACTTCTTCCTAGGATTACAAATAAAACAATTAGAAGATGGAATATTTTTTAACCAATCTAAGTACATTAAGGAAATGCTTAAGAAATTTGGCCTAGAAGACTCAAAACCCATGAAAACTCCCATGTCTACGGAAGTAAAGCTCACAAAGGATGATGAAGGTGAGTCCGTAGATAACACCAAGTATAGAGGAATGATAGGTAGTTTACTATACTTGACGGCAAGTAGACCCGATATCATGTTTAGTGTCTGCCTTTGTGCCCGTTTTCAAGAGGATCCCAAAACCTCTCACCTAGAAGCGGTTAAGCGTATCTTCCGATACATTAAAGGCACTATACACTTAGGATTATGGTATCCTAAGGGATCCGGCATAGAAACCATCGTCTATGCGGATTCAGATCATGCGGGAGACTATGTAGATAGAAAAAGCACTAGCGGTATTTGCACGTTTATGGGATGTTGTCTAACAACTTGGTTTTCGAAGAAGCAAACCGCTCTTGCTATTTCTACCACCGAAGTCGAATATGTAAGCGCTGGAAAGGCATGTCAACAAGCACTATGGATGAAACAAGCTCTTATAGACTATGGCATTAGGTTAGAAAACGTTCCCATTATGTGTGATAACAAAGGTGCGATAGATTTAAGTAAAAATCCAGTGCAACACTCTCGGACTAAACATATAGAAATACGCCACCACTTTCTTAGGGATAATGTACAAAAAGAAAACATATCTATAGAAAAAGTTGCATCGGAAGATAACATTGCGGATATATTCACAAAACCCCTTAAGCGTAAATTATTCAACCACTTGCGTTTAGGATTAGGAATGATGGAACAAATTGACTAAATTATATTGAACTAACACAAATTTATACTTGCATAAAATTTACTTTTCGTCCACTTCTTCACTTCTGAGTCTAGGAATCCATTTTGCACAAAATTAATGATTAGGAAACCTCACTTTCATTTGCATATACTCTCTTGTAAAACCCAATCAAAATTTCTTGAAAACTATTCTCACATCTAGGAATCACATGAAAATCTTTTTCCTTGCATTGTTGACAAACGCTAAAAACTTTTTCCTAAATCATGCATAAACTCTCACATAAATTGTCAAAATATATAATCTAATATATATTTTTGACATTCATGAATCGAGCAAAAATTGAATCAAGGAGATCTTTTGGATTGTTTCTTAGGATCGTTATCTCTCTTTGCATTTAGGAGTCGAAACAATCACAACTCCACATTAGGATCGTTATCTAAGATAGGTGCCTTAGGAAGTTTAAGTGCTCTTGCCCTTACTTGTCTCCTTTTGCTTATTATGTGTTGTTTATTTGCTCTTTTGCTTATGTGTTTTGCATGCATGCTATATCTTGATTAGATTAGATGCTATATTGCCTAAAGGAATTGAACTTGCTTGAATTCTAATCCAAACACACAACCTTTCTGCAAATTTTCTGCCAAAAACCCAATTCTGGCAATCTGGAAATCACCAGATGGGCGGCCCCCTTAATTTTGTAAGGCGGCCCCCTTAATCATTAAGGGGACCGCCCCCTAATTAAGGGGACCGGCCATCTGATGGTCGGGTTTACAGAATCTTTTCTACTTTTTAGCCCATTTCAACCTACATTTCCCATTTTTCACCAACATATTTTGTCCTAATCTCCCAAACAAACCTTATCCATCCTTAAACACACAAATCTTACACTATAAATACCCCAATCCTCAAAACTCTTCATTCATCCCTTCATGACTTCTCCAAACAAAAAAAAACCAAAAGCCTCAAGGCTTGCAAGAATGACGGAAAAACCCGTTTGGCGAAGAAAAAGCCCTCGTAACAAATCCATCATAACCAATGAAGTTGGAAATCACTCAACACCTCCAACCACTTACTTCCCAAACTTTACACCAAATTTACAAGGACATTCATTTGATCCTCTTTACAAACCATATAACATTGGTCAAACATCTTCCTTCATGCCAAACCATTCATCTCATCCACCAACCATTTATAATGATCCATACAAGTTTGATCAACCATCCAACTACAATTCCAACTACACAAACCCAATTCATCCATATCAACACAATGACTCTCTCCGCATTGCCACGGAAAAGCAAAGGTTCCGTGATGAAATATCCCAAATCCATGATCTTAGTGATCTCAATGCCATGCATCTTGCACAACGCAACAAAGGGCAACTTCCATCATCACCTTACAACAATTGCCTACCCTACTCTCTCAACTTGGATCAAGTTACAAACCACACTCACTATTGCCCTTGTTGCATCTTCCTTCAAAAACAAATCCTATACTTGAGTGAATATATTTCTTGGATTGAATATCTCCTCACTCGTCCTCATCCCATACCACCCTTAACACGATACAACATCGTAAGGTCCACCTCTTCCGCTCCATACCCCACTCCATATCCCTCTCCATCTAACAACTAAGCTTTATGCTTATGTTCTCCTTCAAGCAAATAAAACAATCAACCATGGGTTGTAAGCAAGTCCAAGTGCTCTCTTAGGCAATATAGGACTATGTCTTTTCTTTTTGTTTTATTGTAATCAATATGCTTTAAGCATATTGAATGTTGTAATGCTAATCATTTCTATGATGCTTGAATGAATCTATTTTTATAATTATTGCTTTGCATGTATATGTGTCTTATTCTCTTCTAATATTTTGTGTAGCCAAGATTTCCATAGCTCATTCCCTTGGTGCTCTCAAATGAGGGGGAGCATACATCAAGGGGGGAGCATTAACCTTTTTGATTTTACAAAAAGGGGGAGAAGAGAATGTTAAACTCTAATAATACTTGTCTAAAAATTAATTTTTAGACCTAATGAGTTTAAGGTTTTGTAATCATCAAAAAGGGGGAGATTGTTGACATAAATAATGTCTAAAAACATTGTTAGCACATTAACAATATCTATATGTTTTGATAATTACAAAGCATAAACTCATTAATCTAAAACTTATGACGTCAACAAGTTTTTAGTGCTTAATATTTGTCTTTATATCTATATCACTTAAGGTATGAATAAACAAAGGGTTTATTGCATTTCATGATCAAAGGAAATTTTTTTAATCACTAGAATTTTTAAAAAATGTATTAAACATTCTATATCTTTTACAAAATTACTTTTGGAATTAAAAGAATATGTTTAATTCATTATAAATATATGATTTCAAATTTCCAACCAAAAATGGCAAATTTTATCCAGAAAAATATTTCCCACTAAAAGACAAGAAAATCCAACGTTCTGAAGGGGCGGCCCCCTTAATTCCTTAGGCGGCCCCCTTAATCATTAAGGGGACCGGCCATTAATTAAGGGGACCGGCCATGCTCCAGAACAGTAAATTTTTCCCCTATAAATACTAGTTCATCCCACATAATTTTCTCACCTTTTGCACTCCTAAACTTTCTGTTCTAGATCCACATTTCTATTCTCTTAATCCATTGATCATAAGTACATAATTCTTTGTTGCAAAGTGATTCAAACATCATCCTCTCAAGTGCAAGAGAAGAATACTTCTATCCCCCAAGACAAGAAGTATTACAACTTGTTGTGACCTCCACATCCAAGTTGTTGGTGCATCATCAAGATTATTTACATAATTCTTTGTGAAGATTGTTGTGAATATTTGATTGTAGATAGTTGTGCTAGGTATATAGATTGTATGATTAGTTAGTTGTTTGGTGTGAAGAAGAAAAGTTAGGAATTAGATTGTAGTGAAGAAGCTAGGTGTGAAGTTTGTGGAAAACTAGAAGGGGGTTGAATAGTTTTACGTCCTTTTAAATTTATTACCAAAATATTGTGTAGCTTCTTAAAAACTTTCGATTTGATCTCAAGTGAATTCAAGTGACAACCAATATAACCAATTCTAATCTAATAATGAAAGTATTGAAATGTAATGAAGAAAAGATAGAGTTAGAAAGATCAAACCACAACACGCGAATTTATAGTGGTTCGGCTACAAGGACACCTTCCTTGCCCTATTCCACTCCCCGAGTACCACACTCGAGAGTTTTCTTCACTATGTCAACAAACTCCTTATGGTGGAGAAACCTTACACACCTTGGCTTATACGAGTTAACGACACTAAGCTAAATGTCGAGTTCTAATCGTAGCTAGAACCAATCTCACAACTTCTTCAAGGCTTCACACCTTCTTCACACCTTCACAACTTCTTCAAGACTTCACACCTTCTTCACACCTTGTCAACTTCACACCTTCTTCTATGCACAACTAAATCACAACAACTAAACTACTTTACAACATACCTAGTTTCTACAATCAACAAATTCACACAACACTTTTACAAATATCTAACACTACTACAATATGAAACTAGCTAATCACAACACTACTACAATTTGATGGATGTAGAGGAGTGTTCTTCTTCTTGCACTTGATTGGATGAAGCTTTGGATCACTTGGAAATAAAGACTTATGAATTATATGATCAAAGGATTTTAGATCTAGAAATGGAGGTTGGATCAGAAAGTTTATAGTGCAAAAAGGTGAGAAAAATATGTGAAATGATCCAATATTTATAGGGCCAGAAAACACTGTTCTGGAGCGTGCCGGTCCCCTTAATTAGGGGGCGGTCCCCTTAATGATTAAGGGGGCCGCCTAGTAAAATTAAAGGGGCCGCCCTCCTGAACGTTGGAAAAGTTTTTCTGGATAAAATTTGCCCTTTTTGGTTGGAAATTTAAAATCATATCTTTGTAGTTTAATATAACAATACCAAAAATGATTTACAAATATATATAAAATGTTAATATCATTTTATAAAAAGTTATGTCTTAAGACAAGGTTTCCTTTGATCATGTAATGCATAAGATGCTTAGTTTATGCATACCTTAAGTGATATTAGATGTAGAGGTAAATATTTGTTACCAAATACTTGTTTACGTCTTAATCTTTATTTAATTTGATTTGAGTTTTGTGATTATCAAAACATAGGTTTATTGAGAGATATTAATAACATTTTTAAACATTATTTATATCAACAATCTCCCCCTTTTTGATGATTACAAAACTTAAACTCATTAACTCAAAAATTAGTTTTTAAACAAGTATTTTAGTGAGTTTATATTTACTTCTCCCCCTTTTTGTAGAATCAAAAAGGTTATGCCGACAATTTTCAAACATGAAAATTTGACGGGAAGTTATCTCCCCCTTGATGTGTACTCCCCCTCGTTTGGGGGCACCAAGAGAACGAGCTATGGAATGCTTTGCAAAACAAAAATATTAGAAGCACAAGTATATTCATGCAAACATACATTAGGTGAAAAAAAAATAAACATGTTTGAAAGAAAGCATTCATATTAAAGAAATGATTATGTCAAGACACAACATACAAGTAGCAATAAGGATTACAAGTAGAAAAGCTAGTACACAAATAAACAACTAGGAAAATACATCATCATGCAAAGAGCACATGGTCTTCATAGAGCTTGCAAGCAAAAGGGTGGTAGAGGCTTTATTTATTAAGCATATCAAATGCTTAATTTGGAGAGCATGATGGTGATGGTGGAGGAATGGGTGAGAATTGTGGTGGAGGAATGATTGGAGAGGATGGTGGAGTTGGTGGTGGTGGTGGGTTGGTAAGCAAATGTTCAATATATGAAAACATATATTGAATTTCATCTCTAAGGCCAAAGAGGACGGTGCGGTTGTGGATGCAACAAAGGCAAGTATCCCCATGAGATTTAAGTAGCCTCCAAGGCACGGGATTGGCAAAGAATGGTAGTGTAATTGGTGGAGATGAAAGATGAGTGTCAAGAGGTGTTATTGGTGAAAGTGAGATGGTAAGATGGGTGGAGATAGGTTCTTGTGTAGGAAGTGGTGATGATACTTGTGGTGACAAGTGTGCGTTGATGTAGTCATTGATTGATGAGGTTGAGGGTATGGAGGATGAGGAAGTTCCATGAGTGGAAGGTGTTTTAGATGGTGCATTGGGTGCACTTGGGGATGAGCATTTGGGTGGAGGTGATGGGGTTTTGTTGTCTTCATTTGCTAAGTCAATGAAGAGTTGTTTTGGGGGGATGACCACAAGCTTTTGTTTCTTGGAGGCTTTGGAGTGTGAGGTGCTTGGTAGAATCATGATGATTTAGATGATGAATGATGAGATGAAAAATGGTGATTATGAAGGGAATTTATAGTATGGAAATGGTTGTTTTAGGTATGTATTTGAAATGGTTGAATGAGATTCTAAAATCAGTTAGGTTAAAATGGGAAATGGTAGCTGATACTAGAGAAAGGGTTCACAAGATGCAAAAGAAAACAGTGAACCCAGTTCCAGATGGCCGGTCCCCTTAATTGTAGGCCGGCCCCCTTAATGATTAAGGGGACCGCCTAGGGAATTAAGGGGGCCGCCCATCTGGTGTTTTTCCAGACGACCAGAAACCCAAAATTTGCAGAATTAGTGATTTTTCAAGGGTGTTTTTCCAGCAAGCTCTATTAGAAGTATATACTCTAGGAATGATGATATATATATATATATATATATATATATATATATATATATATATATATATATATATATATATATATATATATATATATATATATATAACCAAATTTTGCATGCAAATTAACATATTATAATCCACATTGAAAAGAAGCATAGCATAACATTAAGATAGTAGCATGATAATAGTTAAAGTCTAAACATCATTCAAGAGATAAACAAGAAATAACACAAGTATTTCCGAATAAATCGGACAAACAGCAAACCATACAAATGTCTAATAGAAACAAATAATAACAAGTAGCAATACGTCAATATCTTCTACTTCTTCTTCTTTCCAAGCATCTTCCTAAACATCTTCCCAACGGATTTGAATCCTCCTCGAAGTTCTTCATGTATTTGTTGTTGACGGTTGATGATGGACGTTTGACAAGTGAAGAGAAGCTCATCGGTACGTTCATGAGGAAGAGGAACTTGATACTCGGTATCATCAATATCGGAAAGATTTTCAACAAAGGTCGTGGGGGATGGAGTACTAACACGTGAGGTGTTTTCCTCCTCATCATCATCGTCCTCACGATGAGATGTAGAACCACGAGGCCTAGAATACAAAGGAACACGAGATTTTCCTTTGTCACTTCGAGAACGACGAGTACGAACACGAGTAAGTTGGTTCAAAGTAGGAAGGATATGAACGTAGTAATCTCTTTGAAGATGTGGGTAATGTTCCATCACATAACGATAAAGTCGTGTGAGGAACATACCGTAAGGAGGATTGGCATTTGGGGTGTTTTTGACGGACATGATTCGATGAATAAAAAGATAAGCCAAATTGTATTGCTCTTCAGCAACTACACAATACAACATGTGGGCAATGCTCGCCGTGACATGATCACGGTGACCACCAGTACGAAACGCATTCTCACGAATGAGTTCTTCCCACTTTTTCATATCTTGGCTTAGCTCTTTAAGGAGGATTTGATTTGCATGAATATCGACATTCTTCGACTTGATTACTCGACTAGTCGTACGACGTTCTAGTTCAAGCATTCGACGAATGTCTTCAGGACTAGGAATCTCAGAATAGTAGGGGCCATCCTGAGGACGATTTCTTTCAAGAGAGGAAAGATCCCATTCATTTGAGAAAACGGCTTGGCCGTTGTATGGGATTCTAAGAATTTGTCCAAATTGAGCAAGAGTAAGAGTGATGAATTGATTTTGAATCATGAAGGAAATGAGGATATTACCATAGGGATCGGTTTGCACCGTCACTTGGCTATAGAAATTGAGGATAAAATGAGGAATGATTGGTTCGTTGATTTAGAAAAGACATTCAAAACGAATATTGGAGAACATTCGTTCGGTTTGATCAAATTCATAGAAAGATGGATCGACAATTCTTCCTTCGTGAATGTTTCTATTTTCAATAGGACGATAGAAACATGCAACTGAAGGAGACATGCCGGGAGTAGAAGAGACATTTGGAATGTATTGTTTGGTTTTGGAGACATCACCAACCGTGGTCTTAGGCATTTTCACAAAAGATGTTGTTATATGTTTGGTTAACGTTTGCCCCTTGCGAAACAACCCCCGATTGGTGATATGGTGGAGGATTTTGATGGTTTTGGGTGTTTTGGTTCGTACTCAGCAGTGGTGGGGAAGAAATATATGAGCAAATGGAGTGTTTGGGAATGGAAATAAGGTGGAAAACGGATTTGAGAGTGTCAGATGGCCGGTCCCCTTAAACATTAAGGGGACCGCCCCCGATAACAAGCCGGTCCCCTTAATCTTTAAGGGGGCCGCCCTTGAAAATTTTGAATTTTCGCGGAATTAGTTTCTGGAACAAATATATTTATATGTATATAATTAGATTTATAATATATCAAAAATGCGTAAACGTTTATTGGCACGATGATAAAATACTTAACAATTTTTAATTACCGTTTCGATAATTAAAATGTACCTTTGACAATTTTGGATAAAATGATCAAAGTGTTAAGTTGATGAGGGGTTTGAGGTGTGTTCGGGAATATGTGAATAAGTGTATATATGTATATATGTATATAAGTATAAATATGCGTGAAAGATGGGTTGATGGGTGAGGTTTGAAAGATAATCGCGGAGATAGAATATAGTCGGCGAAAGGAGTTTGTTTCATCCATAGTGTTCACGTGCGAAGGCATTCTTGCATGATAAAAGTCCACTTGACTCATATCCCTTCATCATCATGAGTCTTCTAAAAGAGGACTTAAAAGAATAATGCGAGGGGGAAGGAAAGGGTTCGATAATGAACAATTTCCTGGAGTTCTAGAAAGTCAACTAATGACGTATCTAGGTTATGTGCAAGTAAGTATATATATATATATATATATATATATATATATATATATATATATATATATATATATATATATATATATATATATATAAGTATATATATAATCGAACAAATAGAGGGAAAAAGCAAGCTATATCTATGCAAACAACGAAATCAAATAAAGCATATTTATCTAAGCATGGCAATGAGTTGTGAAAGAATGGCGTACCCGGTGGTCTTCAAAAAATCTTCAAAATCATCAAGATGACATATAGACTTTGAAAAAGTCTATGTTGAGAGAAACTTCAAGATTTCCTCAAGGAATGTTCATCTAGCTATTCGATCCCCATTGTCTCTTTGGTCCAAAGTTGTTTGGTCCAAACATGTTTAACATTTGACTAGGATGCATGAAAGGTGGTAGTATACCCCAAGGATTGTAGCTTTCTTGGTAGTTCCACATTTGATTACTATTGTTATTATAGTTTTGCCTATTTTGGTTTCTTCTTGGTTGAGGTGTTTTAGACCTAGGATTAGGATTATTTGGTTGTCTAGGTGGTGGTGTTTTAGATCTTGTCTTAGATTTAGAAGATCCTACCTCGTTTTTTAAAGACGGTTTATAAAAAGCTTTTACTTCTTCATTGTTGGCAAGAGGTATTTTTCTATCATTAATAAGTATATACTTAGGATTAGATTTTAGAGGTTTTTGTTCATTAGGTTCATTTTCGAATTTGACATTTTTAATCTCACTTGTTGAAGCTTCATTTGAATTAAATCCTAAACCGGTTTTATCTCCGGATGTTCTTTGAATACTTATTATTTTACTAAGTGAGTGACTACTATTTTCAAATTTATCAAGTTTGCGAATTTCTTCCCTAAGTATTTCGTTTTCACCTTTAAGCTCTTATCATGATTTACATTCTTCAAAAGTTTCTTTACCTTTTTCAAGTTGATGTGTTTTAATTTTTAGTTCTAGTACTTCATTTTCCAATTGATTGTTTATGTATTTTAGTGATTTGTTTTTGGCCATTACTAGTTGTCCTAATTTGCATAGCCTATTATATTCATTATCTAGGTCTTTTTCATCTAATGATAAGCTTTCATCACTAAAATATTCGGTTTCGGAACGTACCTCATTTGATGTATTCGCCATAAGACACTTCTCTTCTTTTGTCGTTTCTTTCTCATCTTCATCACTATCACTCCAAGCGCCTCCAACAAAAGCTCTTTGATTTTGATCTTTTGTCATCATTGGACATTCTCCAATGAGGTGATTTGGATCACCACACTTGAAACATTTCCTTTCAATCTTGTTGTTCTTGTCATCCTTACTCTTTTGAAATGTTTTCTTTTCATCATGCGGTTGTCTTACGAATCTTCCTCGCCTTTTGAAGAATTTCTTGAAATCTCTTACGGCCATGGCGTATTCTTCGTCATCACTTTCGGAAGATGAGCTATATTCGATACTAGATTCCTTTCTAGCTTTCAAGGCGATTGACTTGCTTTGCTCTCGTTTTTCTTTGACCATTTCGGAATCCTTCTTAATAATAACTTCGTAAACTTTTAGATTTCCAATTAATTCATCAAGTTGCAATGTTGACAAATTCTTTGATTCTTCAATAACCGTCACTTTAGCTCGCCATTTTGGATGAAGAGCCCTAAGAAACTTCCTAACAAAATTCTTACTAGAAAAATTCTCATCAAGTGCTTTTAAACTTGTGATGATAGTATTAAATCTAGCAAAAGCATTATCAATTGATTCCTCTTCCGGAATCGTGAATTGCTCATATTGTTGAACAAGTAGATCTATCTTATTATCTTTGACTTGACTATTACCTTGGTGAGTTATTAGTAAAGAGTTCCAAATTTCTTTTGCGGTTTCACACATAAAGATCCTTTCGTACTCTTTACGTGGTAGCGCATTATAAATAACCATTTTTGTTTCATTATTTTTAGCAAGTTTTCTTTTTAAATCATCATTTTGTTTTTCAAAAGGTACGATTTCATCTTTCTTTGTTTCGGGGTAATTTTGAATAGGTAAAAAATCACCATTAGTAATAACATGCCAAAGATCTAGATCTTTTGACTTCACATAAGTTTCGAATCGATTTTTCCAATATAAAAATCCATCACTTTCAAATAGTGGTGGTCTTTGCATAGATTGCCCTTCTAAATATTTTTCAGATTCCATAGATCGTTACAAGTTTTAAAATATAATATATTTTAAAGATCTTGCTAGACGTGGCTCCTGATACCAATTGTGGAAAACTAGAAGGGGGGTTGAATAGTTTTACGTCCTTTTAAATTTATTACCAAAATATTTTGTAGCTTATTAAAAACTTTCGATTCGATCTCAAGTGAATTCAAGTGACAACCAATATAACCAATTCTAATCTAATAATGAAAGTATTGAAATGTAATGAAGAAAAGATAGAGTTAGAAAGATCAAACCACAACACGCGAATTTATAGTGGTTCGGCTACAAGGACACCTTCCTTGCCCTATTCCACTCCCCGAGTACCACACTCGAGAGTTTTCTTCACTATGTCAACAAACTCCTTATGGTGGAGAAACCTTACACACCTTGGCTTACACGAGTTAACGACACTAAGCTAAATGTCGAGTTCTAATCGTAGCTAGAACCAATCTCACAACTTCTTCAAGGCTTCACACCTTCACAACTTCTTCAAGACTTCACACCTTCTTCACACCTTGTCAACTTCACACCTTCTTCTATGCACAACTAAACTACTTTACAACACACCTAGTTTCTACAATCAACAAATTCACACAACACTTTTACAAATATTTAACACTACTACAATATGAAACTAGCTAATCACAACACTACTACAATTTGATGGATGTAGAGGAGTGTTCTTCTTCTTGCACTTGATTGGATGAAGCTTTGGATCACTTGGAAACAAAGACTTAAGAATTATATGATCAAAAGATTTTAGATCTAGAAATGGAGGTTGGATCAGAAAGTTTATAGTGCAAAAAGGTGAGAAAAATATGTGAAATGATCCAATATTTATAGGGCCAGAAAACACTGTTCTGGAGCGTGCCGGTCCCCTTAATTAGGGGGCGGTCCCCTTAATGATTAAGGGGCCCGCCTAGTAAAATTAAGGGGGCCGCCCTCCTGAACGTTGAAAAAGTTTTTCTGGATAAAATTTGCCCTTTTTGGTTGGAAATTTGAAATCATATCTTTGTAGTTTAATATAACAATACCAAAAATGATTTACAAATATATATAAAATGTTAATATCATTTTATAAAAAGTTATGTCTTAAGACAAGGTTTCCTTTGATCATGTAATGCATAAGATGCTTAGTTTATGCATACCTTAAGTGATATTAGATGTAGAGGTAAATATTTGTTACCAAATATTTGTTTACGTCTTAATCTTGATTTAATTTGATTTGAGTTTTGTGATTATCAAAACAATGGTTTATTGAGAGATATTAATAACATTTTTAAACATTATTTATATCAACAAAGTTGTTAGTTGTGAAGTAAATTGGTGTGAAGAAGATAGGCGTGAAGTAGTTAGTTGTGAAGTAGATTGGTGTGAATAAGTTGTGTAGAATTTGTGATTTAGTTGTGAAGAAGTTGTGGTGTGTAAGGTTTTCTCCACCATAAGGGAGCTTGTTGATATAGTGAAGAAAACTCTCGAGTTAGGTGCTCGGGGAGTGGAGTAGGGCAAGGAAGGTGTCCTTGTAGCCGAACCACTATAAATCTCTTGTCTCGCGGTTCGATCTTTCCATCTCTTATTTATTTCATTACTTATCATTGTTATATCTTACTTATTGATAGTTGTTTATATTGTGCAAGACTTGAGATCACATATTATCGAATCTAAATTTTAAAAACTAAGAAAACACTAAAACTATCTTTTATAACAAATTAAAAAGACGTAAAACTATTCAACCCCCCTTCTAGTTTTCCACAGATTTCATTATGTTGTTATTTTTGTGTCTATGCCTATTTTTTATTATTATTTTAATAATTATGTAACTAAAAAACCCTATAGACTTTAAATTTCATATAGTGAACCAATAGGTAAAACATCATATGCTATATTTTGTTTTATGATATCGTGTTATGTATGTTTTTTTGAGTACTTTGATAAGAGTTCTTAGGTTGTTAGAGTATTAAATTTATATCATATGAAATGTGATTAAGATGTTTGTATCAATTTAGGTTTGTTTAGGATCACTTTTCAAGTCATATTGATTATTGCATACATTTTGTGTTTTGATGAAACTGTTTATTTCACGTAAATGGGTGTTTTGGGATTGCTTATATAAGTTTGTGTTTATTGCATTGTTCAAAGCTATTAAAGCACATCATCTGAGGCACTTTGTTAAATACTCTTTATCTTCTTATTTTAAAAGGATTGAGTATTTAAAAATAAGTAACTTGGTACTTGCATATTACCGATGTAATTAAGGTATTGGTGTTGCAGGTTAGTACCCGTATTATTTATGTAGTTTGAGTGTCGTTTCCACATTCGTTTGGAGCAAATAAGCACTTTTAGTACTTATGAAAAATACTATGTCAGTGTAAGAAGATGTTTAAGATTCTTAGATAATAGAAGATAACATTGTTTCAAGAAATTAGTTGAGTACGTTTACACAAACTAAAATTTAATAACACAAAAATATATAAAAGTAACATATGAAAATGAATAAAAAACATTATAATAATAAAACGTGGGTGCACGAGTTAAAAACTAGTAAACTCCAAAATAGCAAATAAATAGATAATTAAAAAATTTTAAGTGTTAAAGGTAAAACAACATTATATTTTGATTAGTTAATATAGCATTTTAAAGCCCAAAACCTTTATACAAATTGTACTTTTAAATTTAATTTTATGGACTTAAATGTAACATTTTCGGTTTCAATAACTTTTTGAATAAATAAATAAATAAAAACATATATGCATAGAAACGAAAAGAAAAAAAAAATCATACCAATAACACGTGAGTGCACGGGTAAAACCTACTAAAATCCAAAATACGTAACATAGAAATAAACAGATGATTTATTAAATTTTAAGTGTTGAATGTAAAATAAAGTTATACGTTGATTAGTTAAGAGAGTATATTAAAGCCCATACCTTTAAAAAAATGTACTCTTAAATTTAGTTTTATGTACTCAAGCGCAAAATTTCGGTTTCTATAATTTTTATATAAATAAATAAAATCACATATACATAAAATATTTTATTTTTAATCCTACAAGTAACGCATTTAACATACGTTAATTTGTTTGTATTTTAATTGACAATAACACATAAATTTAAAATTTTAAGAAAAATCCCCAAATTAGTTACATATGAGGAGTAACAAAGGTACATATCTATAGCAATGTGCTTAACTAAAGTGATGGTATAAAAAGTTAAAAAAAATACTAATAAAAAATAAAAAAGTTTAAACTAAAAATAAAGAGTACTTTCAGCTTGCGGGAAAGATCTAAAGTTTAAAACTCTAACACAACCATCGTCTCCTCCACCATTCTCCGCCGCCGACAAGAACAACAATAATGGCATCCGTATGTCTCTGGTTTACTATTTCATCATTTCTGTTATCATGAACTCATTAGCCATGAGAGGCTAAACCTCTTGTGGTTGCTTGGATATGTGAATATAGTAAAATGAAATTATGATTATGCTTTGATCTTTATCAATTTCAAGTTTATTATGTTAACTATTGTATCTTTAGTCTTGTTATGTTTATTTATCAAAACTGATTGAGTATAACCTGTTGGGATAGGTCGAAAGAACCAATTTGTTATAACCAATTCAAGAAACTTGTCTGCGTTTTTAGCCTTTGATTGGAGGAATCCACCTAGGAGAATTGGTAATAATCTAGACTTAACATATAATACTATCTTGAGAGAAATCTCTTAGTGGATAAAGATGAACCTTGAATTGAACCTAACAATTTATGAAATGGCTCTTTTGACGAAAATGGCTAAGTTATAAGTTGTGCACAATCTCTTATCAAATTATGATCTAGCATAACCATAGTCACTGCATTATAGAAGTTATCCAAGCAATCATTTGTTCCATCATTTGAATTTTCTCCATTTAAATTAAATTGCTATTCGTGAATCATTGTTTTGTTTAATTAACCATTTTATACTTAAATGGAACGAACTAAGTCCCTGTGGATACGACCTGGTCTTGCCTTAAAGTTTTTATACTACATACATAGGTTATACTTTACCCGTGTGTTTGGTCTATTAAAATCGGTAAAACTAGTAATATAAATTTAAAGCTTTCCTTATACATCAAAGCCCAAAACCTTTATACAAATTGTACTTTTAAATTTAATTATATGAACTTAAATGTAACATTTTCGGTTTCTATAACTTTTTGAATAAATAAATAAAAACATATATACATAGAAATGAAAAAAATAACATTATACCAATAACACGTGGGAGCACGAGTAAAACCTACTAAACTCCAAAATACGTAACCTACAACTAAACAGATAATTTATTAAATTTTAAGTGTTGAATGTAAAATAAAGTTATACGTTGATTAGTTAAAAGAGTATATTAAAGCCCATACCTTTATAAAAACTATACTCTTAAATTTAATTTTATGTACTCAAGCACAAAATTTTCGGTTTCTATAATTTTTAAATATATAAATAAAATCACATATACATAAAATATTTTTTTAATCCTACAAGTATCGCATTTAACATACGTTAATTTGTTTGTATTTTAATCGACAATAACACATAAATGTAAAATTTTAAGAAAAATCTCCAAATTAGTTCCTACTAGAACATATATGAGTGACAAAGGTACATAAGCAATGTGTTTAACTAAAGTGATATAAAACTAACAAAAAAAAAAAAAAAAAACCAAATTAGTTTAAACTAAAAAAAAAAGAGTGCTTTCAGCTTGCGGGAAAGATCTACAAGTTTAAAACCCTAACACAACGACCGTCTCCTCCACCACTCTCCGCCGCCGACATCAACAACAATGGCATCCATGATGGTAAAAAAACAAACATCCTCAACCTAGTATTCATCTCTTCCTTATTTATTTATTTATTTTTATAATAACTAATGTTTTTTTTTTTTGTTTCATTTTTATATATATAAAAAAAAACAGCAACCTCAGATCATACTATTGAAAGAAGGAACAGACACATCACAAGGGAAACCTCAGCTAATAAGTAACATAAATGCTTGTATGGCTGTTGCTGATGTTGTCCGTACAACGTTGGGCCCACGTGGTATGGATAAACTGATCCATGATGATAAAGGTGTTACAACTATTTCCAATGATGGTGCTACTATTATGAAGCTTCTTGATATTGTTCACCCTGCTGCTAAGATCCTTGTCGATATCGCCAAGTCGCAGGATTCCGAGGTAGTTACAGCGACTCGTTGTTTCATTGTGTATTTGCTGTTATGTACTTGATGTGAATTGTATATAGGAAGTGATTATGTGTTATGTACTTAGGGAGTGTTTGGGTTAGCTTATTGCATTATCAGAAGTTCAGAACATAATTAGCTGTTTTCAGATTGCTTATTTTTTTATCACACCCGGCAATCTAGACCTAAACTGGTCTAGATGGGTTTATTTGTAAATGTTGATGTTAGTCAAAACAAAACTCTTAACAGATCATGGGTCTATTGGGTCACTTTCAAAATTGTTGTGTCCAACGGGTTTGTTATACTAACATCCGTACATATTATCACCTTTTCATATAAATCCATCTAGAACCGTTTGGGTCTAGATTGCCAGGTCTATTTTTTTATGCTTAAAGCATTTTTCAGTATGTAAGTTGGGATATGCTTATTTGGGATGAAGTCCTTAATTTTTTTTTTACCCTTGCATCAAGCGTAAAAACCTTTTAAAAGAGGTTTGCAACCTCTAAACTTCTTTATACTCCCCAATAAATTAATGCTAGTTAGCAAATCCAAACATTATTTCATTAACTGCTTATTTTTAAGACGCTTATGTGCTTTTGCTAAACCAATTCAAGATAAACGTGAAACAAGCAAACCCGGACACTATTTTCGAAACTGCTAATTTTTAAGCTGCTTATGTGCTTATGCTTGTAAGTGGAAAAAAATAGTAATTCCAAACACCAGCTGGTTTTCCAGATAGCTTATGGTTTACACGTTTATTTGTGTGAAATAAGCTGCAGGTGCTTATTAAGTAGAGCGATAAGCTCAAAAGCTTTTAAATAGGGGAACCAAAATTCCCCTTTAAAAGAGAATAGATGAATATACTGTTGATAGTTTGTTATTTGACAAACGGTAATTTAACTTCTTATGGGGCAGGTTGGTGATGGAACTACTTCTGTGGTTCTTCTTGCTGGTGAGTTTTTGAGAGAGGCTAAACCATTTATTGAAGATGGTGTTCATCCTCAAAATTTGATACGAAGTTACAGAACCGCTGCATCTATGGTAGATTTTTATTTTATTTTATTTGTATAGTATCTTAGGTGTGAGATATATGTTCATTTCTGAGTTAGGTTTAATGGTACAGGCGATTAATAAGGTTAAAGAATTGGCTGTAAGTATTGAGGGAAAAAGCTTAGATGAAAAGAGAAACTTATTAGCTAAATGTGCTGCTACGACGCTTTCATCAAAGCTAATCGGAGGAGAGAAAGACTTTTTTGCGAAAATGGTCGTGGATGCTGTCATTGCCATTGGAAATGATGATAGATTGAACATGATTGGGATAAAGAAGGTATGCCTGCTTAACACTCGACTTTAGATGGCCAAACTTTAACTCGCTTATTTGTTCTTGAAGTGATAGTTTTAATTTATCGATGGTAAGTTTGACAGTGGATTAAGCTTATTTTTTTTCCGGCTTATGGGCTTATTGAGCTTTAAAAAGCTAATGAGCTCAATATATTGGGCTCATGAGCTTATCAACTTAAATAAGCCATAAGCTCATAGCCTAAGTTCTAAGTTCTGAGCTTATTTGCTTCTCAAAGTTTAGTAAGCCCATAAGCCCGAAAACAAGCTAAAACAAACACCCTCTAGGATGTTAATTCTCATTGTAGTAGATTTTCATTTTTCTGTGTATGACGGAGTATTTAACTAAAAAACTATAGTTGGGAACTTAAGATACAGAGTAGTTAATTGTAAAAAGAGTCGAGCTACCATAGTTGTCAATAGCGAATAGCGATAAATAGCGACCGCTATTTGTGTTTAGCGATAAAATAGTAGCAAAATAAAGATATGTTTTACCATTCAACACATAAACATTTGTAAACATTCAAAACACCAAAATAGCTAAATTAGTCTATTAGTAATATCTAAAATTCTAAATCATCAAATGTCGGCTCCAACTCATCATCATCACCAAGGCCATCCACAGTCGGCTCAAAATGTTTATAAGCCCCAACATCATTTTCTTCGGCATCCAAATCACCCACATCTTCATCTTCATCTATTAAGCATCTTCTTTTAGGCCTTGATCGAGATGTGGAGGCCTTGCCACCCCTTTTACGCCCACTGTTACTCCCACTTTTACTTCCACTCGGCCTCCTACTTGCCCTTGTCTCATAAGCTGCCTCACCCGCCCCGGTAGCCTCCGAAACATGACCCCATCTCAAATCTTCACCCTCAAACACCGGGGCATTTGCTTCATCTTCATCATCGTCCGATTCGTCCTCGTCCTCATCCTCATATTCATCCTCAACCATCATTAACCACTCATTTGGATCTAGTACATGTGCATCATCTAAGACAATCGGGTCAATGGTATCACGCATATCATATCTTCTTCTAAGAGACCGATTGTACTTGATGTACACAAGATCACTAATCCTTTTCTGCTCCAATCGGCTTCTTTTTTTGGAATGAATATGTTCAAATACACTCCAATTGCGTTCGCACCCGGACGAGCTACAAGTCAAACTAAGCACCTTGACTGCAAACTTTTTTAGTGCTGGTGTTGATGCTCCATATTGCATCCACCACTCCGCTGGTGCAAGTTTATCTCTCATTTTCTTAGCAATTAAGCTTCCAAAAATCCCATTAGCATGTCGATAAACCGGGAGCTCGGTATGAATCTGCATTTGCTCTTCCATGGTCAACGAAAACTTCTTAATGCAAGCATGTAAACCACTAATCACCTCAGCACAATTCTCCACCGCTTCTGAATTCTTATAGTACAAACTCTGATTCAAGTAATACCCCGCTGCGTGGAGAGGTCGATGTAACTGACAATTCCACCTTTGATCAATAATTTTGAATACTTCATTATACTTCTGTTTTTTGTATTTAAAAGAGGCAGCAATAGTCTCTTTTGCCCTATCCATAGCCTCATAAATATATCCCATTGGAGGCCTTTTCTCCCCATCAACCAAACGAAGCACTTGTAACAGCGGTTCACCAACGTTCACAGCAAACTTAACATTATTCCAAAAGCTAGGCAACAATAGTGTTTGCTGTTTGCCTACCACCTACCTCCTTTGCAAACTTGCTTATTTTCCAATTATCAGAAGTGAACATCTTTTTTAAGTGTTTCTTATTCGCTTTAAAACTTTCAAGAGTTATAAAAGCTGTAGCAAATCGTGTCTTTGCGGGCCTAACCATCTCTTTTTGCCCGGTGAACTCTCTCATCATGTTAAGTAGCAATGTGCGGTTGTATATGTATGTGTTCACTGCAATAGCCCTTTCTAGAGTTTTCTTTAAATGTGTCAATTTAAAGATGTCTTCCAACATCAAATCAATACAATGAGCGGCGCATGGAGTCCAATATATGTGCGGATACTTCGCTTCCACAAGTTCACCAGCCTTAACATTGTTGCTTGCACTATCCGTCACAATTTGAATCACATGATCCGGGCCAACTTTCTAGATATAGCGGTCAAACAATTCAAACAGCTTCTCACCTGTGTGAGAATAGCTAGAGGCATCAACCGAATCAATGAACATACTCCCTCGAGGAATGTTCACTAGAAAGTTGACTAACGCCCTTCCTTTCCGATCTCTCCATCCATCAGCCATCAACGAACACCCGTAGATTGACTTTTCTGCTACATTATCTTGCATGAGCTTTTTGGTATGCTCCAACTCTAGCTTCAACATAGGCACTCGAACCTCATGATAAGTAGGAGGTTTTATACCGGGACCATGTCGAGCAACCGCTTCAAGTGCTGGCCCAAAACTATCATACTTCACTGCATTAAACGATACACCCGCATCATACATCCATCGGCAAAACTTTTGCACATATTCCAATCTCAGCTTCTTTTGGACTTGGGCATGTTCTTTACTTCCAACTAAGTGCCCACCTTTTTTCCCCGACGTGGTCGATGGCTTGAACATCGCATCTAACGGGCCTTTTGGTTTTTTTATTAGCCATTGAAGATGTGGTTGACATGGGCCTCTTTCCCTTTGATTGAGTAATTTCTTCTTCATCTTCATCTTCTTCTAAATCAACTACATCATCATCAAAATGTGGTCTTCTGTTCAGCAATTCTTTTGCTTGCCTTTTCTTTTCAAACTCTTCTTTGAATAAAGTCTTCACTTGTCGCTAAATGATAATAGCGACTGATGACCGCTTCGCTACGTAGCGCGCGATAGCGACCGCTATCGTCGCTATTGACAACTATGCGAGCTACTTAATTCCCTTGAACTCTATAAGGATGCTACAACACTCTTATCATGCTACAGTGTTAGGTAAAAGCACCTAATGTGTTGCAAATAGTCCGATATAATTCACTGCGTGTCTTGGCTGAGAGTATCCGGGATGCATCTTCTTAATGTTCAGTTGCAGTTTGAAATTATGCAGAGGCCTTGTTTTCATTTGTTTGCAAAAGTATAAAGCTAGTTAGTAGCATAGATATAAACGTCCTAAAATACTGAACTATTCATGATTCTGATTCCTGCAAAAGTATAAAGCTAGTTAGATGTTTTCATTTGTTTGTTAACTTTTGTACATTTCGCAACATCTGCTGAATCACCAGCAAGATGATGTTTTTGTCTTGTAATCCCCCCTGTGGAAACAAAGGAATAGAAATTGCACTTCACTTGATTTTTAGTCCCCTCTATCAAACTTGCGTAGGACCACCCTATGTCTTCTTTTCTACCCATTCTGTTTACCAACACAGTTAACAAACACAAAGATAGTTAGACAATGCAAAGTTGGAATTAGATGATTCAAAGTTGGAATTGGAATATTAGAAGATGGAGAAGTAATTACCTGAGAGTTTGCCGAAGGTGACGGCGGCGGCGGCGGCCTGCCGGAGGTGATGACCGGAGGTGACGACCGGCGGTGATGAAGATTGAAGATGTGATGATAATAGCGGCTGATGAAGTGATACAATAAACCCTAATTTTGCTTTTATACTTAATAGAAAGAATTAAAAAAAAAATCGATATTGTCGCTATTTTGTCGCTAAATGATAATAGCGACTGATGACCGCTTCGCTACGTAGCGCGCGATAGCGACCGCTATCGTCGCTATTGACAACTATGCGAGCTACTTAATTCCCTTGAACTCTATAAGGATGCTACAACACTCTTATCATGCTACAGTGTTAGGTAAAAGCACCTAATGTGTTGCAAATAGTCCGATATAATTCACTGCGTGTCTTGGCTGAGAGTATCCGGGATGCATCTTCTTAATGTTCAGTTGCAGTTTGAAATTATGCAGAGGCCTTGTTTTCATTTGTTTGCAAAAGTATAAAGCTAGTTAGTAGCATAGATATAAACGTCCTAAAATACTGAACTATTCATGATTCTGATTCCTGCAAAAGTATAAAGCTAGTTAGATGTTTTCATTTGTTTGTTAACTTTTGTACATTTCGCAACATCTGCTGAATCACCAGCAAGATGATGTTTTTGTCTTGTAATCCCCCCTGTGGAAACAAAGGAATAGAAATTGCACTTCACTTGATTTTTAGTCCCCTCTATCAAACTTGCGTAGGACCACCCTATGTCTTCTTTTCTACCCATTCTGTTTACCAACACAGTTAACAAACACAAAGATAGTTAGACAATGCAAAGTTGGAATTAGATGATTCAAAGTTGGAATTGGAATATTAGAAGATGGAGAAGTAATTACCTGAGAGTTTGCCGAAGGTGACGGCGGCGGCGGCGGCCTGCCGGAGGTGATGACCGGAGGTGACGACCGGCGGTGATGAAGATTGAAGATGTGATGATAATAGCGGCTGATGAAGTGATACAATAAACCCTAATTTTGCTTTTATACTTAATAGAAAGAATTAAAAAAAAAATCGATATTGTCGCTATTTTGTCGCTAAATGATAATAGCGACTGATGACCGCTTCGCTACGTAGCGCGCGATAGCGACCGCTATCGTCGCTATTGACAACTATGCGAGCTACTTAATTCCCTTGAACTCTATAAGGATGCTACAACACTCTTATCATGCTACAGTGTTAGGTAAAAGCACCTAATGTGTTGCAAATAGTCCGATATAATTCACTGCGTGTCTTGGCTGAGAGTATCCGGGATGCATCTTCTTAATGTTCAGTTGCAGTTTGAAATTATGCAGAGGCCTTGTTTTCATTTGTTTGCAAAAGTATAAAGCTAGTTAGTAGCATAGATATAAACGTCCTAAAATACTGAACTATTCATGATTCTGATTCCTAGAAACGCTTATATCTTGTATTGATACGCGGCAAAAATTTCTGAAGATTGATTGTTTGGTGTTTGATGTGGACTCCACGCTTAAACAATAGTCGGGAGATGGACTGCTGATTTTCATTATCGACATTTTTACGCACATAACTCGTGATATAGTTTGCTCAAATGATTTGGCTTATAGTTATATATGGTAGTTTGATTTGATATAAAAGTTTGTTGGCTCTATTGCTCTAGATGCTATCTAGAGTACAGGATTAAACACTAATTAGCTTCTCACTTGGTAAAAGAATATATGCTATATCTCGAATTGAAGAAAATTGTTTCACTAGACCACAATAGCATGGTAAAAGCAGGGAGGGGTTTATTGAAGCCCTTGTAAAGAGAGAAAAGAATTACCAATTGTAAAGTGAACGCTCGTACATTGTATTAAACTGAACATTATTGATCTCGTAATAGATAGCATGCTCACCCTTGAATTGGATAAGTGTAAAAAATGTTCTGAGAGCAAGTACCAAAAGTTAGTTATGCAAATATTGACACGTAGTCAAGGCATTTAAGCAATGGATACTGACGTGTAAGTTTTAAGGGAAGAAACATAACAAGCGAGGCACGAGTCTCACTGTGGAAGAGTATGTTTGTCTGATATTGTAGTTTCTCAGCCTATCAGGGCTGGTAACTCCTGAAAACAACATAATACCACTCGATGGTTCTCAGAATTAGTTCTTTTGAAAATAGTAAATAAGTAGGACCTTGTTACTTATCTGAAATATCAAGGCTTCATTATCTCTTTTGCCTGCAATGACCTCTTTCTGTTTATACATCTCTAATCCATAGTTTGATTTATATTTTCTAGGTTCCTGGTGGTACAATGAGGGATTCGTTTCTTGTGAATGGTGTTGCATTTAAGAAGACTTTTTCATATGCTGGGTTTGAGCAGCAACCCAAGAAGTTTTTGAATCCAAAGATCTTACTGTTGAACATTGAACTGGAACTAAAGTCAGAGAAAGAAAATGCTGAGATAAGGTAGATAGTTTATTATCTGTCTTGCATATTATAATTTTTACACGGACTTCTTCAGTCATGTTTTGACATTATGTTTCTTTCTATTGATAGACTTTCAGATCCATTGCAATATCAGTCCATTGTTGACGCAGAATGGAACATCATATATGATAAGTTGGATAAATGTGTAAAGAGTGGTGCTAAAATTGTTCTATCGCGTCTGGCTATTGGTGATCTGGCAACACAGGTGGCGGATTTTTTCTATTTGAACATTGTCTTGTATTTGCAAATAGAACTATATTGTGGTCTTATCAGTAGCTACTCGAAGGCTCAAACATCTGACTTGAGTGTTTTTTTGTCTTCAGTATTTTGCAGACCGAGATATATTTTGTGCTGGTCGAGTTGCTGAAGATGATCTGAATCGTGTTACAGCTGCAACTGGTGGTACTGTGCAGACATCGGTCAACAATGTTATAGATGAGGTTATTTTCTTTTACTCAATACAGCTATCTAATTAATAGTTGAATTTACTGCTCCGATTCTTGGCGTTATCGTCAAAAAAGACATCCAATTGTTCTACTGTTGTTTTATGCTTTACTTATCTGAATTATTTAAAATTTTCACGTGTTATAGGTTCTTGGGACCTGTGAGGTTTTTGAAGAAAAACAAGTTGGAAATGAACGATTCAATATATTTAGCGGATGTCCTTCAGGTTTGACAGCCACTATTGTTCTCCGAGGTGGAGCTGATCAGGTTTTTCTCAGACCATTTTTTTTTATCTCATTGATGTCAATTAAGATTTTTTGTCAAAGGAAAAGGTAATTTTATTATATAGCTAAAAACTTTTGGATCAATCATGTGTGAAATAATACATTGAACACATATACTAAATATGGAGTAGGTATTTCTATACACTATTTTCTTTGCATTCCACATGTATTTAATACTTTGTATGATCCTTTGTTGGATTAAAAAAAAAAGCTCTTTTGGTTTATTGATTTCTGAATATTTGTTGAATTTTCAGTTTTGGTATCTTAACTTTATCCTATAATAGTTTATTGAGGAAGCTGAGCGGAGTCTACATGATGCAATCATGATTGTTAGAAGGGCCATGAAGAATTCCACAGTGGTTGCTGGTGGTGGTGCAATAGACGTATGTTTGTCTTTAATTTTATAAAATGCGATCTTTTCAACTAATTGGTGATTATGGTGTCATGATTCATATTTTTGCATCTGCAGATGGAGATAAGCCGGTACTTGTGGCAGCATGCACGAGAGATAGCTGGAAAGTCTCAGCTATTCATAAATGCCTTCGCCAAAGCCCTTGAGGTAGGTTTTCTCAGGTTTCTTAAGCTGCACAAATTGTTATCTTCTTTCTTTACCGTACTTGAAAACTTGAAAGCAACTTGAATTTGACTCTAATATATGCATCTATTTTGAATAATACAAATCTTTGGCCTCTGGGTTATGTGTTACATTGTCTGCATTTCTTACGGAGCACATCTATAATTATGTATATAGAACTAATGGTTGTATGTAAATGATGGTAATCGGGATTTGGTGAACAGGTTATTCCACGACAACTTTGTGATAATGCTGGATTTGATGCAACTGATGTACTTAACAAACTTAGGCAAAAACATGCACTTCCTTCTGGTTGGTCTTCTGCGTTTTATTTTATCTACTTTGGTTTCTCTGTTTTTTCATTGTGCAACTTGAATATCACACACATAATTTTGTCATGGTTTCATTAGTTTGGCTTATGTTTCAATACGTTATTATAAAAACAGGTGAAGGTGCTCTTTATGGAGTAGATATCAACACCGGTGGGATATGTGATTCCTTTGCTAACTTTGTGTGGGAGCCAGCAGTCGTTAAGGTGATGGTTTATTGTTTGTTGGATCAGTTATTTTGTTTTGATTTTGTTTTGATTTTGTTTACGCTTGTGGGAAGTTTGCAGAAGAGTTTGCTTACTTGATTATATTCTACAGATTAACGCTATAAACGCTGCAGCCGAAGCTGCATGCCTTATCTTAAGTGTTGATGAAACAGTGAAGAACCCAAAGGTAATATCATTTTTGTTTCCGTAAGCTTTTCCTACACTACAAATATTTTTATTATAGATATATAAGGCTTTACTTATGATCACAAAATAACATTATTACTATAATAAAATTAGATTTTTGAATAAAATGATTTGAGGTTTGTATGCTGGGAGCAACTTCCAACCCAAGTGACCCCGTTTAGGGACGTTTTTTAAAACCTTGATTCAGTTGACCTGTTTGAGATAAAATACATAACCCAAATTAAACTAAAGTAACTCCTAATACCATCTTCCACGGGTTATGGGTCCCAATATGGGGGTGGTTGAAATGTAGACAACCCTACCCCTACCAAAGGTAGAGAGGCTGCTTCCGAATTTCGGATTCTACCAATGGTAGAAAAGGACCTCTGGCCTTGCAAGGAGTAAGGATCGAATTCTTGACCTCTGTCTCTGGAAGCAAGGGTGTTAATCACTTGATCCAAGCCTTGATATGTAAAATACATAATCCAAATTAACCCATTCATAAATGAACTTGTTGGTAAATGTGTCTTTGCGTTTGCATTTGCATTGCAGTCGGAGAGTGCACAAGGAGATGCTGCTGCTATGGGCAGAGGACGTGGTGGCGGCGGCATGCGCGGTGGACGTGGAAGAGGGATGTGTAGACGTTAAACATATCTCCTCGTTTTGGTTTATTATAAAAACTTGAGCCTAGGCATGAGCATGGGAAATGTACTCTCTTATGTGAGGAAGTAATTTTGGTTTTTAATTGTTTGCTGGTTCTTTTGATTGCTGTATTGATTTTGTAAGGACTTGTATTTTGTAGCTGGGGATTTAGTAGGATCATTTAGTCTAGCATCATTCAAGTTACCTTGTTTGTTCATGCGACGATTATTGTTTTTGTAGAACTTGAATTAACGAATTGGTAGTTGTTGATTGCACGAGTTAAAGGATTGCAATGTTGAGATATAAGCTACAAATCTATCTACTCTATGGTAATGCCGATTGTATTGACTTACTAAATTTCGACGAGTCATTGACTACGCATGTAAAAAATCATGGTTATATCAGCAGTAACATAAACACAGAGTGAGTTTTAAAAATTGAAAACAAATGAAACGTTTTTCTTTTGATTAATTTAGGGATTAGCATTTCGAACCGAACCGGAACCGTACCGGTATTGTACCGAAACGGTACCGTTCCCGATATACGGTACGGTACCGGTACTACGAAATAAGGAGGGAAAAAAAACGGGACCCTAATTCGGTACGGGACCGGTACCAAATCGGGAAATTCCTGAAAAAAAGGGGAAAAACCCGATTTCCCGGTACCGGTACCGGTATCCGAATCCCGTTCGGTACGGTACCGGTACCATTAATTTATGCTCGGGAAAAATTCGGTACCACTAATTCGGTACGGGATCGGTACGGTACCGGTACCGTGCTCATCCCTAGATTAATTTAACCATCTCGTCAAAGCTAATTACGTCTAAATTTGAAGAAACATTATTCAGTTCCATGACTCATGGGGTTTGAACCCACAGCCATATTCAGTTCCATGATTACATGCTCTAAGAATCGATTTTAAGAACTTATAATTCAACAACAAAAACTGATCAGTTTTGGTTTTAGATTTGTAAAAACCGAATATTTCTGTTCAATATTGATCATATCCCAAAATCGATAAGCTTTATACGTAATTCATAAGCAAAAAACCACAAGGACCATTATTGTAATTTAGAGTAATAGGTCGGTGGTTTAATCTCTATTTAAAGCGACCTCGTAGATAATTAGTTTCCCCTTTTTGTATAATCCGGTGATAACCAATCATTGTGACTTGTGAGCATATCAGACGATGAAGAAATATTATAGGAAGAGAACCAAGCTGATACCGAAATCGCCATTAGAAGATGTTCCAGTGGAGTTGCTCCACCATATACAATCATTGTTGCCCGTAAAAGATGCAGCTCGCACATGCACGTTGTCCAAGTCATGGTTAGACGCTTGGTTAATAATCCCTAACCTCAACTTTCCTTTTAAATCTATCTCGCACGTAAAGTACGAAAACTTTATGAACCATACACTATTAAGGTATCGAAGCAACAACATACCCATCCAAAGTTTTGATCTTGGAATGACAATTAGCAATGAGGAAACCGCTTCTCTTGCAGAAAACTGGATTCGTCATGTATCTAATCCCAAAACTTGTCTCAAGGAACTTTCACTTGACATTTCGGTTATGGGTTCAGATCGTTTAGTCACATTGCCACTTGAGATATTCTCCAGTGAGAACCTCAAGTCAATAACTGTAAAAACTGATTTTATTTTTTGTCATGGCGTCAAGTTGTTTTTCAACTCCCTTTGTAGCAATCCTGTGATGATTAAGTGTGTCTCTCTACGTGTACTCCACTTAGTAGGTGTCTCCATTACCGATAAGGTACTTGCTAACTTATTGTCTACTTGTGAACTGCTTGAGAATATTGGGCTCTTATATTGCAAAGACTTGAAGACTGTTAAGGTAAAAGACCTTGCTTTTCTTCGTCAGCTTAGCCTCTTATATTGCAAAGACTTGAAGACTGTTAAGGTAAAAAACCTTGCTTTACTTCGTGAGCTGACAATACTTTCGAGTGACGAAAATCCTACTTTTGAGATCAGTAATGACCCAACTCTTCGCATGTTTGAATACCTCCTACAATTCCCCCCAGTAAATAAGCCTCTACCATTTAACATGGATCCATTACGAAGTGTGACTCAACTAAAGATCTGCAATGTGCTCATGGACGATGGGTTTTTCGACGCCATCAAATCAAAACTTCCTTACCTCGAGAGTTTGACCCTTAGAGTCAGTAAGTGGACCCAGGAAAACTGGGTTGTCTCAAGTGTTTCGCTCAAGAGCCTGAGCCTGTATTTCTATAAAGATAAGCAATTTCACATACAAGTTCACGCTCCAAACTTGATTTCCTACTACTGTGCATGTGGTGAGCCAGCCCCTATCATCTCTTTTTTAACCACTCCTCCCAAGTATAAGCTTACTATGCTCAACATATGATCAGAAGATCCACCTGCTGATGGAGAACCCGGGGCGAGCCTCCAACAAGTTTTTCACCCTTTTGTTTAAGTTAATTCAATTTGCTATATGTAGTTTTTCATTGGGAAAATTGTCTAAAAATACATTCAACTTGCCACTTTTTACTATTGTATGCATTGAATTTTTTTCTTTCCCTATTGTATTCACAAACTTTAGTTATCTTACTATTGTATCAATAATAATACGCCTGTTTTATGACGTGACAGTGATTAAGCATACTAATTATTGATACAATAGTAAGATTAACAAAGTTTGTGTATACAATAGTAAGATTAACAAAGTTTGTTTATACAATAGGAAAAAAAAGTTCAATGCATACAATAATAAAAAGTGGCAAGTTGAATGTATTTTTAGACAAAATTTTTATTTTATTTTATTTTTTATTTTTATTTTATTTATTTATTTATTTATTATTATTATTTTGCAATAATATCTGATAACATTATTTACATGCCATACAACATCTCATGATCGCCATGAGAAGCATTTTCGAATTTTATTGGTATTCACTTTATGCGTTCCCCTTGCTTTAGTTTTCTTTACTTGCCTGATCTTGGTTTCTGAAATTCACCTTCCAACAGTTTGCCATCAATTGGAAGGGTATCTGATGATGATGTACGTTCTACACAATATGTCAATATTCAATATCATAGAATTACTTCATGTTTTGATTGTCATATAAACAAATTCTTTACAAAAGAAATATGACGTTATAACCCTCTTCAATTCGAGATGATAAACCTGTTTATTTTCCCTCTTCAAAATCATAATCCATAATTAAGGGTCGTGGATATGAGTAACAATATATGGGTCAAAGTTCCAAATGGCCTAATTTAATTTTACAAAATTTGTTCAAAAACAAAAAATTTCAGTACTATATAACAGAGCGATAGAGTTCTCGAGCGAAGTGAACGAAATATATTCGTTTTTTCAAATATTAGTAAAAAAAAAATAATAAATAAAAAATGGGTTTTGCAAACGACAGGTTGTCATTAAGCAAATTATTTTCAGTACAATACCTCTTTTGAATGATTTTGATTGAGTGATAATTTCGAAAAAAGTGGAGGAAATCCCGGAAATATTACATACACAATTAATGCTTGATTGTGATTGGATAAATTATGTTAGTACAACAAATTGTAGTAAAACAAAGCATCTTAACGACAACCCTTAGGGCTGTCGTTAGCAAAATGCATAAAAAATAAAATTAAAAAACTTACAAAACACATCATGAACTTCTTAATATTTACGATTTTTTTAAATAACAAATTTTATTTGCCAAATATCTAACAGATACCTAGTGGTTTTTTAATAAAAACTTACAAAAAACACCCTGAACTTCTTGATATTTACGATTTTTTTATATAACAAACTTTATTTGTCAAATATCTAACAAATACTTAGCGGTTTTTTGAATAAAAAATACTAACCAAAAGGTCTCTCGATAACGAACTAAACAAGCCTAATATTGATATACTTTTGAAATACGTACGCTTTTATAAAAAATGTTGAAGTTTGATATAGATATCGTTTCTTAATAAAAGAACTTTCAAAATGCACCCTTAACATATCAAATAACTTTAAAATTATCCTATTTTATTTATTTATTTATTTTTTTAAACCATAGGTGTCAAAATTAGCCCTACCGCAACAAACTGGTGCCCGACACAACATCCATTCCAAAAGGACACGTCGTACGACAACTACAAATATAGCTTGACACAACATTTGTTCCAAACATTTTTTGTTCCAAACAAATACAACACGTGTCGGTAAAAAACATACCACGATCTCACAACGAGAAGCTCCGCCCAAACATTATTCGTAAATAATTATCACAAAAATTCCCACTTGTTAGTTTTATAGTAGGATCCCGATTGATAGCGATGTTACTGACATGATTTTTGATATATATATATATATATATATATATATATATATATATATATATATATATATATATATATATATATATATATATATATATATAAGTAGTTAATAATTCGAGCCATAGTAACATCAAATTGGGCAGTATGCAAGCCTCGAACCTTCGCCTTAGGGATAAACCCCACTCCCGCTTCTATTTATTTCCACCCCCAAAGGTCCATGTGAGACTCGAACCTAAGACCTCTCCAAAGATACCTCCTCAACGTTACCTTTAGTGACCAACTGAGCTAGCCCAGTTGGTTATACAATTTTATATATTCATGTACTTTTTGTTTATTTTACCACTTTAATTACAATAAGCTATTAAATACTAAATATGAGATTATTATCTAATTATAAAAAGCTATTCAAATACTTAATATGAGCTTATTATCTATAAGTGATAAACTGCTTAGCAAATATAAATCTAAGAGTGTTTCGCTAAGCTTATATAATGAGTTTATTAGATTATTAGCTTATATGGTTCAAATCAGAGTTTTAAAAACCGCGCCTAGGCGTTTAATCGCACGAGGCTCTAGCCTTAGGGATTTTTTTGGATCGAGGCTCATGACATGCATGAATCCCATAAAAATCGCGAAACTTGGGGATTTTTGCGCCTCGGAGATGTAACAGGTTTGTGAGCTTCTTTTTCTAAATATAAAGATAAGATACACGGGCTTTATAAGTTATATGCATGTGCCTTTTAAGTCATATGGTGAGTATTTGTATGATTTTTAAATTTGGATTGATTTTATGTTTATTTTATTGATTGAAATTTTATTTAAGAAGTTACTTTGTTTCATTAATTATTTTTTTTACGACATATTATCATGAAAATGTGGCATTGTGGCTTGAATATTAATACGTTGCTTGCTTGATATTTTGGGTTAAATTGTGAGCTTTGTTAGATGTAAGTCTACAAGTGTAGGATACAAGCATATTTAGTCTGATATGTATTTTAATCTCTATATAAGTCATCTAACCAAAGTGTTGATCCGTTTGAGAAGTGACAAATGATCCATTTTAATCTTTATAATGACAATATGTGTCATGTATTAGTATTTTAATGTTATTTTGTGTTATTTAAGCTACATAAATGGTCACATATGTTATAAAAACCTTAATGTATTTAATGTGCCTCGCGTTCATGAATCCCGCGCCTTAAAATGCACCTCGACTCGAGGCTCTTTGCCCCCTTTTGCGCCTTAGTGCGCCTTGAGCCTTTCAAAACTATGGTTCAAATGAGCCTAAACTAAGTATTTGGTTCATCTATATGAGTTGATCATGTTGGCATGAATATTACGATATTTAATCTAAACATCCTCTTCATGTTTTGATGATGACAAAGATGTAAGTTACGACATATAACGTAAAGTGCATAAGTTACTTGTGATCAAAATTCATATATGCATTCATACGTCAACAAGCCTCGACATCTCAACGTATACATCAACAAGCCTCGACATCTCAACGTATACGTCAACAAGCCTCGACATCTCAACGTCTCGAGTATGCTTCAACAATCACTTAAGGTATGTACAAACAAATGTCTAATACATTTTATGATCAAAGTGATTTTATTTAAACATTACAAAGTTTATAAAATGATATAAACATGTCATATATTTTTGAAAAACAATTTTGGTAATTAAAGGAAAATGTTTAATTTATAACAAATATATGAATTCAAATTTTTAACCAAAATCAGTTAGTTTTTCACCAAATAAACTTTCACTAGAAAAGACAAAGATTTCTGACCGTTTCAGTAGGGCGGCCCCCTTAATAATTAAGGGGACCGGCCATACAATTAAGGGGACCGGCACGCTCCAGTTGTCAGAAAATTTTGCCTATAAATACTGGTTCATTTCTGCAATTTTACCTTATCTTTTGCACGAAAATTTTCAGTCTCAATCCCTTCAAAACATCCTTCTAAATCCTTTGATCATAAGATTATAAGTCTTTGTTTCAAGTGATCCAATCTTTCACCACTCAAAGTGCAAGAGAAGAATCCTCCCTATCATAAAGCCAAAGATGTATTATGATCTAGTTATTGTTTATGTGATGTTGTGAGTTATGTATATGTAATAAGTAGATCAAGATGATCTTACTTAGTAGTGAATTTATGAGTGAGTAAGAAGTAGTGGGAAGAAGTAGTAGTGTGGAGAAGTTATGAAGTTGTGAAGAAGTAGATGTGTGAATATGTAGTGGAGTATAGAAGAAGTCGTGAAGTCGTGAAGCCATGAAGAAGTCGTGAAGTCGTGAAGCCATGAAGAAGTCGTGAAGTCGTGAAGCCATGAAGAAGTCGTGTAGAAGTTGTGTAGTGATCGAAGTAATGTTGTGAGATTGGTTCTAGCTACTATTAGAACTCGACATTTAGCTTAGTGTCGTTAAATGGTGTAAGCAAAAGTTGTGTATGGTTTTCTCCGCCAAAAGGGAGCTTGTTGAGTAGTGAAGAAAACTCTCGAGTAGGTGACTCGGGGAGTGGAGTAGGGAAAGGAAGGTGTCTTTGTAGCCGAACCACTATAAATCATCGTGTCCGGTTTGCATTTCCTTTCTCTTATCTCTTTTCATTTATTCTTGCATTTATCGCTTTACATCTATGCTTGCCTATATGTCTTAGTTGTTGCTTATATAGTTGTGATGATTGATTGTGTTGTACATAGAAGTTAATATTATGATTGTGTGTATAATTATATGATATGGTCAAATAGATTATTATTCACACTTCTCATATTAAGTTTATCTTGATAGATAATTTGATACAAAACGTTTTAAGATTTTAAAAGGAAAACGTATTCACACAAAGACCGACCAAAGCTCCATTCATAAAACTAAGTTTTTCCAAAAGCTTACATATATAATTGATCATATTGATTATATGGTGTTTTCATACTAAACTCTTATTAAAGGTTTTCCAAACAAACTATTGAATAAATTCGAATCAACATTGTGAGTCAAAGTTTTTATAAAATAAAAATAGGGGAAAACTATTCAACCCCCCCTTCTAGTTTTCCACAATTGGTATCAGAGCCACGTCACTCTAATTTTCAAAACAAATGGTTTTAAAAATTGAGTACGATCCATGTATCAAATTATCCATTAAGGAGGATTAAATATGTAAAGTGTTTTATTGATTAACTTGTATTAGTTTTGATGTTATATACACTAATTATACTAGCTCGAAATAATATAATGCTTAAAATAAGTGTTATATGTTCGGTATCAAAATCAGAAAGTTACACACCTTTCCGAAAAGTCAAAAAATAATTTTTTACAAAAAATGAAATTTTGAGTACCAGATGGGCGGCCCCTTAATTGTCTGGGCGACCCCCTTAAATACTGGGCGGCCCCCTTAAATATTTAAGGGGTCCGCCTGTCTGTTCGCAGCTTTTTCAGAAACTTTGAAAAATCATATAAATATAACCGTAACTCCGTAGAAGTCGCGCCACCCGGCGTTTTAAAGGTAATTGTGTCTACTTTCATTTAAAAATACTTACAAGTAACCATTACAAACTTGAATAAGTCAGAAAGTTAAAATACTACACGGAGGTCAAAAATTTAAGTCTTGTTTTAACGTAAAACTTGTATCTTACCTTTTCCTTCGAGTTGGGCATTCCTAGTCGGTATATCTTTGAAAAATTAAACATTTGTGCTTTAAAAATATTGATCTTAATTAAATTTTAAAATGGGTAGGAAACTATTTTATTTTCAAAAAAAAAAAATTGAGCTAAGTAAACATTGGTATATATAATACACAAAACGACGACAAGTGTTTTATGTGCTATGTGAACTCATTTGTGATTCTATTTTGTTAATATAGTATATTAGATAATCATTGCTATTTGTAATTTAGATATTTGAATATCTTAGCATATGTGCCATGTTCTCTATTATTCATAACTAGTTGTCCGTTTTTGTCTAACTAGATCTTATGCTAAATTTCTTACGTTAAGTTTGCATAACTAGTCTTGCATTGCATATAGGTATAGATGGCTTAATGTTACTTAAACATCTTGTAAATGAGTTAAATCTAGTCACCTAAATATTTCAAACAATTTAATCTATTCTTAACAACACACTTAAATATTTTCAACAAATTACCTTATTTTACATTAAGTTGTTTAATAAGAGAAATTGAATCATTGTAAAACATTAGTAGTTATATAAAAGAAAAAGTATTTTCAAAATGTAAGTGTATTCTTTATAAGTAACAATGAAGAGTCTTTCACATAAACAAAACATATAACAATCATGAAGTAATAAGTCAAATTTCAATCATTCACTAGCCTCACTCATAAATAATCTTAGGATTATTGGAACACACTATCAAAATGCCTATTTATTTTAAATGAGTATTTGTGAGGGTCAAGAAAGATCCTGATATTATATCAATTCATTATTCAAATTATGGTTGATATATTCATCAAATCTAATTGACAAGTTTTTGAGTGTGGACAAGAAATTGGATTGTTATTTATTTAATTTCAAGATTATATCAAATTATAACAAAAGATATAGTCTTGAATCTACATACTCAATCACACTAGATTGATATGAAAATATTTACATCCTTTATAGATGAAAAGAATATGCATTGGATCATAACTCACACTTGTGTTGATAATGTCATATTGAATCTACTTGTCCAATAGTTGTGTTCCAAATATTAGAATAACATGTTTAACACATACATAAAATATACAATAAAGTAGGATTGACGACTTGGATGTTGTTGACATAAATAATGTCTAAAAACATTGTTAGCATATTAACAATATCTCTATGTTTTGATAATTACAAAGCATAAACTCATTAATCTAAAACTTATAACGTAAACAAGTTTTTAGTGCTTAATATTTGTCTTTGCATCCATATCACTTAAGGTATGAATAAACAAAGTGTTTATTGCATTTCATGATCAAAGGAAATTTTTCTAATCACTAGAATTTTTATAAAATGTATTAAACATTCTATATCTTTTACAAAATTACTTTTGGAATTAAAAGAATATGTTTAATTCATTATAAATATATGATTTCAAATTTCCAACCAAAAATGGCAAATTTAATCCAGAAAAATTTCCCTCACAAAAGGACAAGAAAATCCAACGTTCAGGAGGGCGGCCCCCTTAATTATACTAGGCGGCCCCCTTAATCATTAAGGGGACCGGCACGCTCCAGAACAGTAAATTTTCTCCCTATAAATACTGGTTCATCCCACATAATTTTCTCACCTTTTGCACTCCTAAACTTTCTGTTCTAGATCCCCATTTCTATTCTCTTAATCCTTTGATCATAAATACATAATTCTTTGTTTCAAAGTGATTCAAACATCATCCTCTCAAGTGCAAGAGAAGAATACTTCTATCCTCCAAGACAAGAAGTATTACAACTTGTTGTGATCTCCACATCCAAGTTGTTGGTGCATTATTATTTACATAATTCTTTGTGAAGATTGTTGTGAATATTTGATTGTAGATAGTTGTGCTAGGTATATTGATTGTGTGATTAGTTAGTTGTTTGGTGTGAAGAAGAAAAGTTAGGAATTAGATTGTAGTGAAGAAGCTAGGTGTGAAGTTGTTAGTTGTGAAGAAAATTGGTGTGAAGAAGATAGGCGTGCAATAGTTAGTTGTGAAGTAGATTGGTGTGAAGAAGTTGTGTAGAAGTTGTGAAGAAGTTGTGGTGTGTAAATTGGTGTGTAAGGTTTTCTCCGCCATAAGGGAGCTTGTTGATATAGTGAAGAAAACTCTCGAGTTAGGTGCCCGAGGATTGGAGTAGGGCAAGGAAGATGTCCTTGTAGCCGAACCACTATAAATCTCTTGTCTCGCGGTTCGATATTTTCATCTCTCATTTATTTCTTTACTTATCATTGCTATATCTTACTTATTGATAGTTGTTTATATTGTGCAAGACTTGAGATCATATATTATCGAATCTAAAATTTAAAAACTAAGAAAACACTAAAACTATCTTTTATAACGAATTAAAAAGACGTAAAATTATTCAACCCCCTTTCTAGTTTTCCACAATTGGTATCAAGAGCCACGTCTAGCAAGATTTTTTAAAATATATTGTATTTTAAAACTTGTAACGATCTATGGAATCTTTAAAATACTTAGAAGGGCAATTTATGCAAAGACCACCACTATTTGAAAGTGATGGATTTTTATATTGGAAAAATAGATTCGAAACTTATGTGAAATCAAAAGATCTTGATCTTTGGCATATTATTACCTTTGGTGATTTTCCCCCTATTCAATATAATGTTGAAACTAAAATGGATGAAATTGTATCTTTTGAAAAACAAAATGATGATTTGAAAAAGAAACTAGCAAAAAATAATGAGGCTAAAATGGTCATTTATAATGCGTTCATTTATAATGCGTTACCACGCAAAGAATATGAAAGAATTTTTATGTGTAAAACCGCAAAAGAAATTTGGGATTCTTTACTAATTACTCACCAAGGTAATAGTCAAGTTAAAGATAACAAAATAGATCTTCTTGTACAACAATATGAACAATTTACGATTCCGGAAGAGGAATCAATTGATAATGCTTTTGCTAAATTTAACACTATCATCACAAGTTTAAAAGCACTTGATGAGACATTTTCTAGTAAAAATTGTGTTAGGAAATTTCTTAGGGCATTGCATCCGAAATGGCGAGCTAAGGTCACGGCAATTGAAGAATCAAAGAACTTGATGACGTTATCACTAGATGAACTCATTGGCAACTTGAAGGTCCATGAAGAAATTATAAGAAGAGATTCGGAAACGGTCAAAGTCAAGAAAGAACAAACCAAATCCATTGCTCTAAAAGCCAAAAAGGAACCTAGTGATGATGATGATTCAAGTGACGAAAGTGAAGACAAAGAATATGCAATGGCCGTAAGAGAATTCAAGAAATTCTTCAAGAGACGAGGAAGATTCACTAGATCATCACGAGATGAAAGAAAACCGTTCCAAAGAAATAGAAGCGACAACTATGGGAAAAGAAAGTGCTTTAGATGTGGAAGTCCAAATCATCTCATTGGCGAATGTCTAAAGCCGCCGGGTTATGAAAATCAAGGCGCATTTGTTAGTGGAACATGGAGTGATAGTGAAAAAGAAGAAGTAGAAAAATCAAGAGATGAAAAGTGTTTTATGGCAAAAGAAACCGACGAAATATGTTTGGGAATTGACTTGGAGCCTGACGAATGGATCAAGGATAGCGGATGTTCGAGGCACATGACAGGGAACCGCAAGCTATTCTCTACATACAAGGCATATAATAGAGGTAACGTTATTTTCGGTAGTGACTTACGTGGAAAAATCATTGGCAAAGGTACGATTTCTCAAGACTCACTTACTATTGAAAATGTAGAGCATGTAGATAATTTAACATATAACTTGCTTAGTATAGGACAAATATGTGACAATAAATGTAGAGTCACCTTTACCGAAGAGGATAGAGAAATAGTTAAGAATGGAAAAATTATAGGTAGAGGAATTAAGAAAGGAGGCATATATGTTATGAAACTAGGAAACAAGCCTGAGGATAGAATATGCCTAACGACCCTAGATGAAAACTCCACATTGTGGCATAGGAGATTAGGACATGCTAACATGCAACAAATACAATCTTTAGCCTCTAAGGAATTAGTTAGAAATTTGCCTAATCTAAAATATGACAAGCATTTTTGTGATGCATGTAAAATTGGAAAACAAGTTCATGCTAGTCACAAAGCTAAAAATATAGTATCCACTACTAGGTGCCTAAAATTATTACATATGGATCTCTTTGGTCCATCCGCTGTGCGGAGCTATGGAGGAAACAAATATACCTTAGTAATTGTAGATGACTACTCACGATACACGTGAACTAAGTTTTTAAGTGACAAGACCCAAGCCTTTGAAAAATTCGAAATATTTAGTAAAATGATTCAAAACAAGTTAGGATGCACAATAGTAGCCATTAGGACGGACCATGGTAGGGAATTTGACAATGAAGTACAATTCGGAAAATATTGTGATTTAAATGGAATATCTCACAATTTCTCCGCTCCTCGTAATCCTCAATCAAATGGCGTAGTAGAAAGAAAAAATAGGTCACTACAAGAAATGAGTAGAACAATGTTAAATGAACAATCCATCCCACAAAAATTTTGGTGTCACGCCGTAGATACTTCAACATATATTATTAATAGGGTATCAATTAGGAGAATTATAGGAAAAACTCCTTATGAGTTACTAAGAGGTAGAAAACCAAACTTAAGCTACTTTAGGGTATTTGGAAGTAAATGCTATATTATAAACACTAAGGATTACCTCATTAAGTTTGATCCAAAATCATATGAAGGAATATTTTTAGGATACTCACAAAATAGTAAAGCATATATAATACTTAACAAACACACCATGAAAGTAGAAGAATCACTAAATGTAACATTTGATGAAACACCACCACCTCCTAAAACTTTGCCTTTAGAAGATGATGACTTAGTTGAAGAAGAAGCGATTGAGGTTAGTAAAACAAAACCCATAGGAAATGATAATGAAGACATTAACTTAGGAAACAACAAAATTGTAAATGTTAAAGAATCTAGGTCACATCCACTAAGTAATATAATATGACATCTTAACCAAAGAACCCTTAGGTCACAAGCTCAAGATAAAAATAATTTCTTTTGTTTCCTCTCAGCAATAGAACCTAAGAATATTAATGAGGCTTTAAAAGATGAAAGTTGGGTTATAGCTATGCAAGAAGAATTAAATCAATTTAAGGCAAATAATGTTTGGGAATTAGTCCCAAATCCAATGAATATGACCATCATAGGAACTAAATGGGTATATAGGAATAAATTAGATGAAAATAGAGTAGTTACTAGGAATAAAGCTAGGTTAGTTTCTCAAGGTTATAATCAACAAGAAGGAATTGATTATGACGAAACTTATGCCCCCGTAGCTAGATTAGAATCAATTAGGATACTACTTGCCTATGCATGCGCTCTAGATTTTAAGTTATTCCAAATGGATGTGAAAAGTGCATTCCTTAACGGTTTTATCAATGAGGAGGTATATGTGGCACAACCTCCAGGATTCATTGATTTCGCAAAACCTGATTATGTTTATAAGTTAAAGAAAGCTTTGTATGGACTCAAACAAGCTCCCAAAGCTTGGTATGATCGATTAAAAGCTTTCCTTATTAAACATGATTATTCCATGGGAATGGTAGATAACACTCTTTTCACTAAAAGGAAAGACCCAAATCTCATCATTGTTCAAATATATGTTGATGACATTATATTTGGATCGACTTGTCAAGACATGTGTGATGAATTTGCCAAAATCATGCATGATGAGTTTGAGATGAGTATGATGGTTGAACTTAACTTCTTCCTAGGATTACCAATAAAACAATTAGAAGATGGAATATTCTTTAACCAATCTAAATACATTAAGGAAATGCTTAAGAAATTTGGCCTAGAAGACTCAAAACCCATGAAAACTCCCATGTCTACGGAAGTAAAGCTCACAAATGATGATGAAGGTGAATCCGTAGATAACACCAAGTATAGAGGAATGATAGGTAGTTTACTATACTTGATGGCAAGTAGACCCGATATCATGTTTAGTGTCTGCCTTTGTGCCCGTTTTCAAGAGGATCCCAAAACCTCTCACCTAGAAGCGGTTAAGCGTATCTTCCGATACATTAAAGGCACTATACACTTAGGATTATGGTATCCTAAGGGATCCGGCATAGAAACCATCGTCTATGCGGATTTGGATCATGCGGGAGACTACGTAGATAGAAAAAGCACTAGCGGTATTTGCACGTTTATGGGATGTTGTCTAACATCTTGGTTTTCGAAGAAGCAAACCGCTCTTGCTATTTCTACCACCGAAACCGAATATGTAAGCGCTGGAAAGGCATGTCAACAAGCACTATGGATGAAACAAGCTCTTATAGACTATGTCATTAGGTTAGAAAACGTTCCCATTATGTGCGATAACAAAGGTGCGATAGATTTAAGTAAAAATCCGGTGCAACACTCTAGGACTAAACATATAGAAATACGCCACCACTTTCTTAGGGATAATGTACAAAAAGGGAACATATCTATAGAAAAGGTTGCATCGGAAGATAACATAGCGGATATATTCACTAAACCCCTTAAGCGTGAATTATTCAATCACTTGCGTTTAGGATTAGGAATGATGGAACAAGTTGACTAAATTTTATTGCATTTAGACAATTTTTTTTTAGATTTTCTTTTCTTCCACTTCTCCATTTCTGAGTCTAGGAATCTATTTCGCACAAAATTAAAGATTGGGAAAGTTTATTTTCTTTGCATAAACTCTTTTGTAAAACCCAATCAATTTTCTTTAAAAATTATTCTCACATCTAGGAATCTCATGAACATCATTTTCCTTGCATAAACATTGTCTTCCAAAATCATGCTGAAAACATTGTCTTCCAAAATCATGCATAAACTCTCACATAAATTGTCAAGGTATATAATCTAATATATATCTTTGACATTCATGATCGAGAAAAAATCGAACTAAGGAGATTTTGGATTGTTTCTTAAGAATTTCCTTTTCATTTAGAAGTCGAAACAATTATAACTCCACATTTGTTGCATATAGGCACACACTAGGACATAATCACTCATAACATTGTCATCTTGTTTCATCACTATATGCTTGAGTCACTAGTTGCCTTTGCCTTTGATCTAAGATAGGTGCCTTAGGAAGTTTAAGTGCTCTTGCCTTTACTTGTCTCCTTTTGCTTATTATGTATTGCTTATTTGCTCTTTTGCTTATGTGTTTTTGCATGCATGCTATATCTTGATTAGATTAGATGCTATATTACCTAAAAGAATTGAACTTGATTGAATCCAAATCCAAAAACACAACATTTCTGCAAAATTTCTGCCAAAAACCCTTTTCTGGCAATCTAGGAACCATCAGATGGGCGGCCCCCTTAATTATGTAAGGCGGCCCCCTTAATTTTAAGGGGACCGCCCCCTAATTAAGGGGACCGGCCATCTGCTGGACGGATTTACAGAATCTTTTCTGCCTTTTAACCCATTTCAACCTACATTTCCCATTTTTCACCAACACATTTTGTCCTAATCTCCCAAACAAACTTTATCCATCCATAAACACACAAATCTTACACTATAAATATATCCAATCTTCCACCCTCTCCATTCATCCCTTCATGACTTCTCCAAACAAACCAAAACCAAAAGCCTTAAGGCTTGCAAGAATGACGGAAAAACCCGTTTGACGAAGAAAAAGCCCTCGTAACAAATCCATCATAACCAATGAAGTTGGAAATCACTCAACACCTCCAACCACTTACTTAACAAACTTTACACCAAATTCACAAGGACATTCATTTGATCCTCTTTACAAACCATACAACATTGGCCAAACATCTTCCTTTATGCCAAACCACTCATCTCATCCTCCAATCACTTATAATGATCCATACAAGTTTGATCAACCATCCAACTACAATTCCAACTACACAAACCCAATTCATCCATATCAACACAATGACTCTCTCCGCATTGCCACGGAAAAGCAAAAGTTCCGTGATGTAATATCTCAAATTCATGATCTTAGTGATCTCAATGCCATGCATCTTGCACAACGCAACAAAGGGCAACCTCCATCATCACCCTACAACAATTGCCTACCTCACTCTCTCAACTTGGATCAAGTTACAAACCACACTCACTATTGCCCTTGTTGCATCGTCCTTCAAAAACAAATCCTATACTTGAGTGAAGATATTTCTTGGATTGAATATCTCCTCACTCGTCCTCATCCCATACCACCCTTAACACGATACAACATCGTAAGATCCACCTCTTCCGCTCCATACCCCACTCCATATCTCTCTCCATCTAACAACTAAGCCTTATGCTTATGTTCTCCTTCAAGCAAATAAAACAATCAACCATGGGTTGCAAGCAAGTTCAAGTGCTCTCTTAGGCAATATAGGACTATGTCTTTTCTTTTGTTTTATTGTAATCAATATGCTTTAAGCATATTGAATGTTGTAATGCTAATCATTTCTATGATGCTTGAATGAATCTATTTTTATTTGCATAATTATTGCTTTGCATGTATATGTGTCTTGTTCTCTGATGCGTAGGGATTGCACCAGGCTTTACCTCTCAAGGGATCTTGAGAAGCTTACAACCCCCACCAGGCAGTGTACATGATCGTTGTAGTATAGTATAGTGACAAGTACCGGGGGATTGATCGTTCAGCTAGGAATAGTGTCGCTAGGATTAGAAAACCTAAATACTAGTTCTAAAGGTGAGGGATGATTATTTTTGTATTTTTTATATTTTTTTAGAAAGCAAGTAAAAATCTCGGGTTTGAAGGATTTGGGCGGAATTAGTTGCTAGTCAACTAACCCAATACTAAAGATGCAATCAAAATAAAATATTAGAAATGAAAATAAACTAAATTAAACTAAGGTTGTGAGCAATAAGTGGAGAAATTGTGTTTACTTAGATTTCACTACTCCCTAGATATCTTTTACACGTTAATTACTTGTTATAGTTGCGTGGATGACGGATTGTATTCCTTAATACCATTCATGGGGTGGCGCACTTAATTCCCCAATCTTATGAGTGCCTACTTCACTCCTATGTCGAGCCGGCTAAGAAGCTCCTAACATAGGATCATTAGAATTTACTCATGCATTAAATACAACCAATAAAACCTAGTGCACGTCAGTTCATGTTTCCTAAGACGTTCAAGCATGTTACCATTTGGAGATCTGCCAGTTTTCTTAAGCCTAACATCGAAATCATTCATCCAATACAACCATAAACAAGTAATCAACACATAATCAACATCTAGGTTTCATTAGATCTAAGCAAACACAAGATAGATCTAGCCTAGCATGATGGAATTAAGACAAGAACAAGATATAGACAACCAACACATAGACATATTGATTGAATTAAAAGAACATTTATCTCAATTACACATGAAAGGGTTCAAGGGCTGAAAACCCTTGAAAAACCTGTAAAATTCGTACTAAGTTCGGCCTTAGGGTTTCTCCAAAACTCCTCTTTTTATGAATGAAAATTAGAAAGCTATATATAGGAAATTGAGGCTGACGGCGTCAAGACCAAATAGGTGATGCCGTCATCTCGCCGCCAAAAGAATTCTCGGACTGCCTTGATCTACTTCTGACGCCGTCACGTTATAACTTTTTCCAGGCCGTCATGTATTTTACTCTTGACGCTCTTCCTTGTGACGCCTTCATTTCTGTACTGGGCCGTCATGCAATTTACTCTTGACGCCGTCAAAATGTTGCTCTTGACGCCGTCACCTACTGTTCCCAGCTTGGAAAATTAAGTCTTTGGCGTTTTCTTCACTTTTATGCTCCAAAAACGTTCGAATTGCTTCCTTTTCCAGATTTCACTCCCAAAGTACCTAAAATCACAAAAGGAACGATTTAGGGCAATATTTGATCAAATAAATTCAATTCCGGGCTTAAATGACCCCCTAAAAGTGGTTCATTTTTCGCCTCATCATTCTCTTCAAATATTTTGTGTAGCCAAGATTTCCATAGCTCATTCCCATGGTGCTCTCAAATCAGGGGGAGCATTCTACCCGTTTAATCTTCTTTCACGAAGCTTACTCGGCTTAACCTTTTTGATTTTACAAAAAGGGGGAGAAGAGAATGTTAAACTCTAATAATACTTGTCTAAAAATTATTTTTTAGACCTAATGATTTTAAGGATTTGTAATCATCAAAAAGGGGGAGATTGTTAACATAAATAATGTCTAAAAACATTGTTAGCATATTAACAATATCTCTATGTTTTGATAATTACAAAGCATAAACTCATTAATCTAAAACTTATGACGTAAACAAGTTTTTAGTGCTTAATATTTGTCTTTGCATCCATATCACTTAAGGTATGAATAAACAAAGTGTTTATTGCATTTCATGATCAAAGGAAATTTTTCTAATCACTAGAATTTTTATAAAATGTATTAAACATTCTATATCTTTTACAAAATTACTTTTGGAATTAAAAGAATATGTTTAATTCATTATAAATATATGATTTCAAATTTCCAACCAAAAATGGCAAATTTAATCCAGAAAAATTTCCCTCACAAAAGGACAAGAAAATCCAACGTTCAGGAGGGCGGCCCCCTTAATTATACTAGGCGGCCACCTTAATCATTAAGGGGACCGCCCCCTAATTAAGGGGACCGGTACGCTCCAGAACAGTAAATTTTCTCCCTATAAATACTGGTTCATCCCACAGAATTTTCTCACCTTTTGCACTCCTAAACTTTCTGTTCTAGATCCCCATTTCTATTCTCTTAATCCTTTGATCATAAATACATAATTCTTTGTTTCAAAAGTGATTCAAACATCATCCTCTCAAGTGCAAGAGAAGAATACTTCTATCCTCCAAGACAAGAAGTATTACAACTTGTTATGATCTCCACATCCAAGTTGTTGGTGCATCATCAAGATTATTTACATAATTCTTTGTGAAGATTGTTGTGAATATTTGATTGTAGATAGTTGTGCTAGATATATTGATTGTGTGATTAGTTAGTTGTTTGGTGTGAAGAAGAAAAGTTAGGAATTAGATTGTAGTGAAGAAGCTAGGTGTGAAGTTGTTAGTTGTGAAGAAAATTGGTGTGAAGAAGATAGGCGTGAAATAGTTAGTTGTGAAGTAGATTGGTGTGAATAAGTTGTGTAGAAGTTGTGATTTAGTTGTGGTGTGTAAATTGGTGTGTAAGGTTTTCTCCGCCATAAGGGAGCTTGTTGATATAGTGAAGAAAACTCTCGAGTTAGGTGCTCGGGGAGTGGAGTAGGGCAAGGAAGGTGTCCTTGTAGCCGAACCACTATAAATCTCTTGTCTCGCGGTTCGATCTTTCCATCTCTCATTTATTTCTTTACTTATCATTGCTATATCTTACTTATTGATAGTTGTTTATATTGTGCAAGACTTGAGATCATATATTATCGAATCTAAATTTTAAAAACTAAGAAAATACTAAAACTATCTTTTATAACGAATTAAAAAGACTTAAAACTATTCAACCCCCCCTTCTAGTTTTCTACAGATGTTTCGTCCGAAATATTCAAGCAATTTACATTACGATGTAATGGATAAATGTGTCATATCCGAAAAACCAAACATGAGCAAACTAACAACATATGTAAACTTTGCTCACACTACTTAAAATCATCACGTCAAGATAAAATACATATTTAAGAATAATACACACTATATATTATATGTAATTCATTTTCTTTGCAGCATGAATGGTTGTGTTACAAGATAATGCACTACACTTTTCTTTTTGAAATAATATAAGTTATTAAAATTGAAAAATAACTTGTCATAATCCATAAACAAGTAAAATTTATTTCTCAAATACTAGTTAAATTATGATACATAACAATGGCAAAAATCATAGAAAACAATATTTGTTTAAGAATATATTAATGTCTTGTTTTGATTTGAGAATCACAAACTCATTTAAGATAAATAATCTTAATGAGATTCGTCTCACAAGATATGCTAAGGAGCACTCTTAAAGTCTAGCACATTTATTAAATCAAGTAATATGCCATCAAAACCAAATAACCGGTAAATCATGAACAAAAGATTAAAACTTTGCATTTACTCTTATCTAAACATTCAACACATCTCTATTGGGATAGCAAGTAAAATATATCATGTAGATTTACCTTCATAAAAACATGATGTTTGAGTCACATTAAGCCAAGTATTAGTGAATCAAGCAAACTTCATATTTGGTACTCTTCGATAGGTAAATTTAGGAACTCAATTTCTTCTAAAAAGATAATGACTACCGGAGAATCTATTGACTAGAAATTCAATTTAACCTAACGGTTGAATTGCTTCTATGTGAGAAGTTGGGTGTGTGTAACCCGTAAAAATGGTCGTGTTTAGCCTGAATTGAGCACCACTAGTAATAGTCTCATACTCATTCTCCAACTTGATTAAATTGCTCTTTCTAAATATACCTAACGCTAGTTTACTCTTATGAGCTTTGCTTCTCATTAGATTCTGTCATTTGGCATATCGCATATATGTTGTTTCTAGATGTTTATTTGCTCCTATGTGATTTGATTATATGCCTTTACATGCTTAACTCTATGTCCGGATGAACACGAATTTAATGGGAAGGGAAAACACACTCACTCACATATATCCTTCTACCTTACACTCAAACCTCATAACCCTTCTTCAATACATCCTCAAACCACCCATGTGAAATGAATAACCGAATCATCCGTTATACTACCAATCTCGAGTCATCCACCATTTCAATGCCCTCAAAATTTACCTTCCTAAACCACACCTTTCCTACACTATAAATACATCTCCTTTATCCTTAATGATCATCCAACCAAACATTTTATCCCCCAACAATCCAAGATCTAAACTCTCAAGAGTTGCTAAGATCTCCGTAAAACCCGTTTGGAGGAGAAAAATTGACTCTTGTCAAAGCTCAAGTGATGTTGTTCCAAATCAACCAATACCCAAATCTTATGCTCATACAAATAACCCATCTCACAAACAAAGCCAAACACCCATGCTACCAATGCTTCTTCTCATGATGAGCATGCACAATCCCAAAACGACAATCCAAACCTCATCACCAATGCTTCACTTGATGCTCATTCAACAAAAACACCATCCACTCATGAAGCCTATCTTCCATCCATATCATGCTTTCATGATTACCCAAGCTCAAACATGTCTCCACCACCAAGAGTGTCACCACCACACCTTATAACTTCACATGCCATTCCTATGTTGCATGTCCAATCATCCATCCCTAATAACAACCACATTCCACCATCATCACCTTCCTCCAAACACTTGAAGTTCATTGAAGAACTCAAGGAAGCCCATGAGCTTTATGCTCTTCTTACCTTACACCTTGATCAATGCAACTTGGAACAACTTTCCTCTAGCTCTCCTTCATCACCCCACAACTTGAATCAAGTTGAAAAACATGTCAACAATTGACCTTGTTGCATCTTTATCCTAAAAACCATTACATTCAATGAACACTTCACTTGGATTGAATATCTTCTCACTAGATCACATCCAATACCCTCACTTGAACAACATCCAAAACCTCAATCAACCTCTTCCGCTCCTAACTCTACACCTCTAAACTCTCCAGCACCAAACTCTCCAACACTCATGCACCCAAACATATACCTCCATTAATCCAACAAAAGTATCATCACTCTTTCGCTTCCATGAACATCACTCTTTCACTTCCTTGAACATCACTCTTTCGCTTCCACCTAGTCATCTCCACTTGACCCTCATTTCCCATCTTCACTAGAAGATTCCACCATGTAACCATTCCCTACATTCTACTAAGTACATCATCACCACCAAAACTCAAATCCCTAAAAGTCAAGTGAATTTCTTTATGAAATGCATCTTTTCCACTTCCTAGCAAGTGAAGAACACAAAGAAGATATCCAAACTTCAAGTGTTGTCGTGTCATCACCACCTCATTCACATATCCATCTTCGGTCGTCAACCAACAAAACACCTAAAAATCCCATGATTCCCAATCATCCACCCTTGTCAAACGATATATTAATCTAAACCATATTTGTCAACCTTTTGTCATTACCTTCCTTTTTCATTCACGCTCATCCTTCTTCATTTTTCTACGTTTTTAAAAGAACGTATCATTCTCATCTTCATTTTTTTTAATTCTTTTAGAATATATACTTTGGCATCTTTCGCCAAAATATGTTGGTAGAATCTTTGCATTAGGTTCTAATCATTATCACGTCTCATACTTTGGTCATGGTAATTTTTTTTTTGGATTTAGGTTGTTGTTTTTAAAACAATAATTGCATGTGTCATATTTTTAGTGCATATACCTAATACGTCCATATATTATTCCCCTATTAGTATCATGCATATATCTATCATCATCATTATATATATGTGCACTTGTCTACTAACTTTGTTTTGAAGGATTACTTCATCGCTTGATTCTTTGGTAGCCAAAACAAGTTTTGAGCATACACCAAGGGGGAGTATACACCAAGGGGGAGCATACACCAAGGGGGAGCATTAAGGTTGATAGGATCAAGGCTTCACTTACGATGATGCGTAGTAGAAGTCTCGTCTAAGAGTCCACCTTTTTGCTTCGACAAAAGGGGGAGAAGAAGTGTAAACAAGTAACTTATACATTTTACTATGAGTTATAGTTTACATAGTTTGTCATCATCAAAAAGGGGGAGATTGTTGGCATGAATATTACGATATTTAATCTAAACATCGTCTTCATGTTTTGATGATGACAAAGATGTAAGTTACAACATATAACGTAAAGTGCATAAGTTATTTGTGATCAAAATTCATCTATGCATTCATACGTCAACAAGCCTCGACATCTCAACGTATATGTCAACAAGCCTCGACATCTCAATGTCTCGAGTATGCTTCAACAATAACTTAAGGTATGTACAAACAAATGTCTAATACATTTTATGATCAAAGGGATTTTATTTAAACATTACAAAGTTTATAAAATGATATAAACATGTCATATATTTTTGAAAAACAATTTTGGTAATTAAAAGAAAATGTTTAATTCATAACAAATATATGAATTCAAATTTTTAACCAAAATCAGTTAGTTTTTCACCAAATAAACTTTCACCAGAAAAGACAAAGATTTCTGACCGTTTCAGTAGGGCGCCCCCCTTAATTATGGGCGGCCCCCTTAATAATTAAGGGGACCGGCACGCTTCAGTTGTCAGAAATTTTTGCGTATAAATACTGGTTCATTTCTGCAATTTTACCTTACCTTTTGCACGAAAATTTTCAGTCCCAATTCCTTCAAAACGCCCTTCTAAATCCTTTTATCATAAGATTATAAGTCTTTGTTTCAAGTGATCCAATCCTTCACCACTCAAAGTGCAAGAGAAGAATCCTCCCTATCATAAAGCCAAAGATGTATTAGGATCTAGTTATTGTTTATGTGATGTTGTGAGTTATGTATATGTAATAAGTAGATCAAGATGATCTTAGATCAAGATGATCTTAGATCAAGATGATCTTACTTAGTAGTGAGTTTATGAGTGAGTAAGAAGTAGTGGGAAGAAGTAGTAGTGTGGAGAAGTTATGAAGTTGTGAAGAAGTAGATGTGTGAATATGTAGTGGAGTATAGAAGAAGTTGTGAAGTAGTGAAGAAGTTGTGAAGTCGTGAAGCCATGAAGAAGTCGTGAAGTCGTGAAGCCATGAAGAAGTCGTGAAGTCGTGTATAAGTTGTGTAGTGATCGAAGTAGTGTTGTGAGATTCGTTCTAGCTACTATTAGAACTCGACATTTAGCTTAGTGTCGTTAAATGGTGTAAGCAAAAGTTGTGTACGGTTTTCTCCGCCAAAAGGGAGCTTGTTGAGTAGTGAAGAAAACTCTCGAGTAGGTGACTCGGGGAGTGGAGTAGGGCAAGGAAGGTGTCCTTGTAGCCGAACCACTATAAATCATCGTGTCCGGTTTGCATTTCCTTTCTCTTATCTCTTTTCATTTATTCTTGCATTTATCGCTTTACATCTATGCTTGCCTATATGTCTTAGTTGTTGCTTATATAGTTGTGATGATTGATTGTGTTGTACATAGAAGTTAATATTATGATTGTGTGTATAATTATATGATATGATCAAATAGATTATTATTCACACTTCTCATATTAAGTTTAACTTGATAGATAATTTGATGCAAAACGTTTTAAGATTTTAAAAGGAAAACGTATTCACACAAAGACCGACCAAAGCTCCATTCATAAAACTAAGTTTTTCCACAAGCTTACATATATAATTGATCATATTGATTATATGGTGTTTTCATACTAAACTCTAATTAAAGGTTTTCCAAACAAACTATTGAATAAATTCGAATCAACATTGTGAAACAAAGTTTTTATAAAATAAAAAGAGGGGAAAACTATTCAACCCCCCCTTCTAGTTTTCCACAGATCACTTAGCTTATATAAAGGGCTTTTTGATAGGCCCAAAAAATATGCATTTTTTTATGGGTCATGCTCTTTTATAAATTAGAATTTTCTCTAAATTATATATCAAATCTATCATTTTTTTATGGGTCATGCAAGTCTTTAAAACTAAGATTATGTTTTACTTAGAAACTAAAGTTTACATTTTGTCGTTAACAAAACATAGCAAAGATCGTAAAATATAAATAACGTTTTTAGGCGATATTTGTATTAACAATCTCCCCCTTTTTGTTGATGACAAAACATAAACTTTGTTTTTAAGTAACTCACAAAATCTTGGTGTTTAAGACTTTTAAAAAAAAAAATATATTAAACTTTTTTTACTTAAGTGATAAAAATCATATTAAGTTTTGAAGGTTTAATATATTTCTCCTCCTTTTTGTCGAAACAAAAAGTAGAGTAGCGAAGCGGAATAATGCACTTGCTCCCCCTTGCTTGTTACTCCCCCTAAAAGGAGTGCCATGATGGGAAACATGGATTTTGATCCTACACAAAAATGGTTAGTTGGTGATATATATAGTCAAGCTTGTAGTTACCACACACATTGCAACCACAATGACAACACAAAAATGATCAACCAACAATGCACGAAAGTAAGTAGGAAGAAATATCATTCCAAGTAAAATTTTGACATTGAAAAGTCAAAAGACAAGAAATGTGAAATATTCTTCTACTTCTAAACAAAAACAAAAAAAAATAACCAAGAAAGAAAAATAAAATCCTACTTTCCTAAATGGGGCAAACGGCCTCCAAAGGATGTCTAGGATTTGTTTGGGTGGGAAAGAGCATCCAAACGTTCTATGACGTGTTGAAATGCAAAACGGGTTTCATCTTGGAATTGGTGAAGCAATGTTTTGATGCTTGCACCCATTTGCTCACAATTTGAGCAAACATGGGAATGAGTGGATGGAAATGGGTTGGTTTTGGTTTCTTGGTTTGAGGGTTGGTTGGTTTTTGGTTCTTGGGTGGAGGATGGGTTTGGTATTGAGTCAAGTAAGGTGGTTTGAAATTCCATTGCTTGATGAAGGTGGTTCTCAACCATGCTTTGGATTTCGTCATATGAAGGAAAGAAAGACTCAAAGGTTTGGGCTTGAGAATGTGGTGGAGTTGGGTGATCATGGTTTTCAAAGTTTGGTTCTCCATAAAGAGGACCATGGATGTCATGGTAGATAGGGTGAAAAAACAATGGTTTGGGTTGATGGTACACTTGTTGTGGTGGTTGGGTGTGGTTAAAATCCTCATCAAGGTCAAGAATTGACCTTGGTGATTGATTTGCAAAAGGTGGTGGTTGTGTAGGTCTTGGTGGAAGATCATTTAGATCTTGACAAAAGGGTGTGGTGATGTGGGAGGAGACCCAAATAACTCCATAGGTTCAATTTTGGGTAATGGTGATGGTGATGGAGTTTTGGATGGTTGGGTTGGAGCACTTGGTGGAGTTAGGTCAATGGGTGATTTAGTAGGTGATGGAGTGAGCTCATTTGGTTCATTGGGTGATGGAGATGGAGATGCAAGGTTCAAAAAGTGTTCTTTTTTTATAGGTGAGGTGAATTCATCCGAAGATAAGGAGCTTAGGTTGATGGATTGATTAGACCATAGTGGTTTTACACTTATCCGGGCGGTTTTCCGGATGGGTCGTGATGGTTGAGAAGTGATTGTTGACTTGGTCATGGTTAAAAATGGTTTGGAAGTTAAGAAATTGTGATGAAGAAGGTGTGATTTGATAGTGTTTAGGATGGTTTAATTTATAGTGATGAAGGATTGTGGGAAGGAGTGTTTGGATTTGATGTTAGTCCATACAAAAATGGAGGTTCCTAATGATTTGGAAAACTAATTGTGGGTTGTCATATCATGGAAGTCAATCCAATGAAAATGGTGAAGTGAGAAGACAAGTTTTGCACTAAATGTTTAGTGGTTTTGGAAGATTTGTTGAAGTATTAATCTCAGGGATTTCAAGGAACCTTTGGAAGGGTTCCTTCCTTTATGTGTGAAGGGTCCTTGGGGTGGTTATGGCTATTTTTGAAATTTGGCGGGAAATGGTTTTGGTTGAGTTATAAGGAATGAGAAGTACCCTATTGTCCAAAACAAATTGCAGGAAATGGGTTTCTATCTAAAAGGATTGTATTTTGGTGTTTAGATTTTGAAATGTTGAAAACAAAAAGAAAATTTCTGCAGGCAACTGGCGGAACCCTCAGGTTACACTAGCGGAACCCGTTTGAGGGTTCCGCGGGGTCCGTTGGGCCATTTCTGGGTTGCCCAGAAAATACACTGGCGGAACCCAATTTTGGGTACCGCCAGATCCGCCAGGGCTGAAAAAAGTGGTAGTCCACGATTTTGACCCGCGAGACGATTTTCAAAATTTTCGAAAACTCCTAAAATAAAAAATATAGTGCATTTCTGGTTAGGCAATGCAAAAAATAGACACGTAAACACACATGTCATAGAATTTTGACCTTGAGGTCGAGAATTTCACTATACTTTGTGAAAATATCATAAACATGAAAATTTGACACCTTGCCAAAAGTTGTCTACCTGCATCAAAGTTAGATACTACATGTTCCAAATTGTATCAAACATTGTACTAACACACAAATACATCATAAACATTGTTTAAACAACCAAATTTGTTCAAATAGCACCTAGTGCCAAACACTCCTACACACCCGCACTCATTGACGGTCAATCTTGTTCTTGAGCTTTCCAAGGAACCTTCCAAGATTCTTAAACATCCCCTTTGTTTGCTTGAACTCCGTCGACTCGTTTGGAATATCCAGAAGTTGGGATAGGTATTCGAGAGGTGGGAGCCTAGAGTTTGGTAAAGAGTCATCTTCACTCATTGAGGAAGATGAAGATGAGGTAGGAGGATGTGGACGTTTTCCTTGGGCTTTGTACACTCTCTTATCACTTAGTGAGACAAAGGTGTGTGGAATGAGAGAGTAGTCAAGGTGAAGACCGTTTGGAGTTGATGGAATGGGTGAGATGAACCTAAAGAGACGGGTCAAGAGCATTCCATACGGCATAGCCGTTGTGCCATGCACGGGAATGTCGGCCATTCTCTTGGCCATGTAGTAGGCAAGATTGAAGGGTTGCCTAACGGACAAAGAGTAGAGCATGTAGCAAAGGCAAAGGTTGATATGATCTCGGTTTCCTATGGTGCTAATGAAATTTGCTCTAAGGACTTCCTCCCATTTCTTGAATTGGGGCTTGAGTTCATTCATTTCTATTCCATATGGATCCTTATCGACCTCATTTCCCGAACGGGTTCTCCTAGTGTTGGTTGTCCTAACAAACAGGTGGTCACGGAGTACATCTTTTGACACAAGAGGTGTGTCATAAGGATAGATGCGGTCATGGAGGTTGTCAAGAGTTGAGAGGGAGTGCAAGTCGGAATAGATGCAAGTACCACGGTTTGGGACACCTAGGATTTGAGCAAACTCCTCAAGAGTGAAGGAGTATTGATGACCACTAGTCCTAAAGTTGATAGACATTTGACCATAATCATCCATGGAGAGGACGGCGGATGCATAGAATTCCAAAACGAACCTAGGACAAATAGGCTCGTTGATTTCCAAAAGACACTCAAAGTTGATTGTGGCAAATTCGGCTTAAAGGTTTGTGCCTTCTAGGAAGGACGGGTCAATGGTTCTACCCTCATGGACATAGTGTTTTTCTAAGGCTTTGAAAACATTGACTTGGTTTGGGGTAAGGCCTTTGGTTTTGTGGTGTTTTGGTAGGTACTTAATGGTGTCCTTGTGGTCGTAGTGGGTTAGAGGAGGCATGATGATTCCTAGAACAACAAAATTTCACATTTAATTTAAGTAAACTACTATTATAATGTGGATGTTCTAGTGTGTGCCTGTATGAAAACAATGTGGAGGTGCGGTTATCTTGACTCATTTTGATGCTTCAAAAACGTTTTATAATGCAAGTTTTGTTATAAAACAAGAGATAACCCAAACGCTCCTAGTTCAATGTAGCTTCGTTTGAATGTACTCGAAAATACATATTGGTTATGTATTCCCTTTAGCATTCAAGAGACATTATGCAAGTGATGTTTTAAACATAACGTTTTGATTTTGTATTCTCAATGTGAGACGAAAAAATATTTGTCCTATTTGTGAGAAATTTTTGGAAAAATTTGTCATGGGGTGTTTTAGCAAACATGTTTACACTTAGTAAGAATGCAATTCCTAACTATGGGGAACATGATTAGTTTTGTTAAACACCTAATTTCATGCATGATTTTCTCAAGTTAATGCATAACCCCAAGTTTTTGTTTTTGTGCAAAAAATAGAATTCCTAGACTCAGATCAGGATTGTAATCAAGTTTAGAATACTTACAATGATGATTAATTTGCAATGTGAGTGAAAGGGAGACCAAGAAATCGTAGGTATGGATGGATGGTAAAGTGAATAGTAACAGTTTGGAAGTGGTGGTATGAGATAATGGGTGTTTGGTTTAATATAAACAAAAATATTGATTCTGCAGGTCGGCGGATACGGCGGACCCTTGAAATGGGTTCCGTCCGTTGTGTCTGAGGGTTCCACCGACCCTGCTGAGAAAAAGAGTTATGGATTTGTTTTGATTTTTGTGATTTTTCTCTAATGTCCAGAACTACAACATAGGTTCCATGAGTCCTAATCCTAGCCTAAGAAGGTTAAAAGGTTCACGTTTAAGGGGTTTTGTGAGAATGTCGGCTATGTTGTCTTCGGAAGAAACTTTCTCAATTGAGATATTTCCTTTTTGAACGTTGTCACGAAGGAAATGATGACGAATTTCAATGTGTTTGGTACGAGCATGTTGAACCGGGTTTTTGCTAAGATCAATGGCACCTTTGTTGTCACAAAGAATTGTGATGTCGTTGAGTTGAATTTCGTAGTCGACAAGAGCTTGCTTCATCCAAAGAGCTTGTTGACATGCCTTTCCGGCCGAAACGTACTCGGCTTCCGTTGTTGAAATAGCAAGAGCCGTTTGCTTTTTAGAGAACCATGAGGTGAGACAATGTCCAACAAAAGTACAAATACCACTTGTACTTTTTCTATCAACATAGTCACCGGCATGATCCGAGTCGGCATACACTATGGTGTCTATTCCCGTTCCTTTGGGATACCATAAACCTAAATGTGTAGTGCCCTTAATATACCTAAAAATCATTTTAACGGCGTCGAGATGAGTAGTCTTAGGATATTCTTGAAAACGAGCACATAGACAAACACTAAACATAATGTCGGGTCTACTAGCCGTTAGGTAAAGTAGACTACCAATCATACCTCTATATTTAGTGCTATCTACGGATTCACTTTCCTCATCCTTGGTGAGTTTAGTTTCCGTGGACATGGGAGTTTTGATTGGTTTCGAATCTTCTAATCCAAATTTCTTAAGCATGTCCTTAATATATTTAGATTGGTTAAAGAAGATACCATCTTCTAGTTGTTTAATTTGGAGTCCTAAGAAAAAGTTGAGTTCTCCCATCATACTCATTTCAAACTCGTCATGCATGATTTTTGAGAAATCCACACATAATTCTTGACAAGTTGAACCGAATATAATGTCATCAACATAGATTTGGACTATGATAATATGTGAATCTTTCTTCTTAGTGAAGAGAGTATTATCAACTAAACCCATGGTATACTTATGGTCAACTAGGAAGGTTTTAAGTCGATCATACCATGCTTTTGGAGCTTGCTTAAGTCCGTAAAGAGCCTTTTTAAGTTTGTAAACATGATTTGGTTTTTCAAAATCGATGAAGCCCGGTGGTTGAGCAACATACACTTTTTCATTTATGACTCAGTTTAGAAATGCACTTTTGACGTCCATTTGAAAGAGTTTGAAATTGTGTGCACATGCATATGCAAGTAAGATTCTAATTGACTCGAGCCTAGCAACCGGAGCAAAAGTTTCATCGTAGTCAATGCCTTCTTGTTGGTTATATCCTTGTGCAACTAGCCTAGCTTTGTTTCTAGACACAATTCCATTTTCATCCATTTTATTACGAAATACCCATTTTGTTCCAAATATAGTTTGACTCTTTGGTTGAGGAACTAATGTCCATACATCATTCCTAACAAATTGGTTTAACTCTTCTTGCATTACAATTACCCAAGACTCATCTTTAATGGTTTCATTAATTTTTTTAGGTTCAATGGTTGACATGAAACAAAAGTAGTTGCTTTCATTTTGAACTTTTGACCTTAGTGTTCTTTCGTTAATGTTGCCTATGACACCATCTAATGGATGACTTTTAGATTCTTTGACATTGACAAGTTCTTTGTTTAATAGTTCATCTTCCTTGTCATTACCTAAAATCTCTTGACTTTCTATTACTTGGCTTTCAACTAAGTCATCATCTACCAAAGGTGATGTCTTAGAGGGAGGTGGACTCTCGTCAAATGTTACGTTCAACGATTCCTCGACTCATAAGATTTCTTTGTTCAAAACAATGTAAGCTTTACTATTTTGTGAATATCCAAGAAATACACCTTCATAAGACTTTGGGTCAAATTTGGTGAGATAATCCTTGGTGTTAAGAATGAAACATTTACTCCCAAACACTCTAAATTATCCTAATGTAGGTTTTTACCTTTATATAGTTCATAAGGAGTTTTATTCAAAAATGGTCTAATTAAGACTCGATTTAAAATGTACGTTGATGTGTCAACGGCGTTACACCAAAACTTTTGTGGAATGTTTTGTTCATTAAGCATTGTTCTACTCATCTCTTGCAATGTCCGGTTTTTACGTTCTACTATACCATTAGATTGAGGAGTACGTGGAGCCGAAAAGTTATGAGTAATACCATTAATATCACAAAAGTTTCCAAATTGAAATTCATTATCAAATTCACGACCGTGATCCGTTCTAATAGACACAATATTAGACCCTACTTGATTTTGAATTTTCTTACTTAGAATCTCAAATTTATCAAAAGCTTCATTTTTACTTTTCAAAAATTTTGTCCAAGTATATCTTGAGTAATCATCAACTATGACCAAAGTGTAGAAGTTACCTCCATAACTTTGTATAGCGGATGGACCAAATAAATCCATATGCAAAAGTTCTAGACACCTAGATGTAGAAACCAAGTTTTTAGCCTTATGGCTGCTATGGACTTGTTTACCGACTTTGCAAGCATCACAAAAGTGTGGGTCATATTTCAACTTAGGTAGGTTTCGAACTAAGTCTTTGGAGGAGAGGTTTTGGATTAGTCTCATGTTAGCGTGTCCTAAACGTCTATGCCATAAAGTTGAAGATTCATCTAATGAGGTAAGACACAGTTTGTCTCTAGATGTTGGATCCATCTTCATGACGTATACGTTGTTCTTAAGGACACCTTTGGCTATGGTTATACCATCTTTAAGTATTTTACTTCCATTTTCACTAAAAAGGACATTATACTTATTACGACAAAGTTGACTAATACTAAGGAGATTAAAACCTAAGTTATCAACATGAGCTACATCATCTATAAAACGGGAGTCATGAGAGATTGTACCTTTTCTGATGATTTTGCTCTTAGCTTTACTACCAAACGTAACATTACCTCCGTCACATTTGTGATAAGTAGTGAAGAGGCTTTTGATACCCGTCATGTGTCTTGAACAACCGCTATCTTTAATCCATTCATCCGGTTCCAAATAAACTTTGAGGCACACCTATTTTACGAAAAACACTCAAACATTTGGTCCCCAATTTCTCATGGGTCCATTTTGGTTAAGCATACCATTAACTTGTTCCAAGTATGATAATAGAACATAAGGGTTCCATGACATGTAATTTGGAGCTTGGTAATGTCTAGGAGTGTTTTGGTTCCAAACATGTTGGTAGTTTGGTCGAGCGTTGAAGTTACTCTTTGGAAAGGGGCGTTTGGGAATTGGAGTCTTAGGTCTTGGTTGAGTAGCCTTAGCTCTAAATTCGTTTTTACTAAGTCCTACTCCAGTTTTAAAAGCAGGTTTTCTTCCATTTTTATACGTAACTTTAACAAATTTTGAACGATCCGATGTGGATGGTGTTACTGCTGCAGCAGACCTGGCGGAACCTTCGGGTCCAACGGGCGGAACCCTGGATTGGGTTCCGTCTGTTCCGCGGGCTGCTGTAGCAGTTTTGTTAGTTTCTTGTGCATTCTTTTCTTGTTTCATTTGACCCTTTGACGTTTCTATTTTCATGAATCCTAGACCTGTTTTATCAAAGGGTGACATTTGAATTTTCATAATTTCATCCGCACAAGAAATGCTCTTATCAAACTTCTTAAACTTTGTGGTTTGTTTTATTAGATCATTTTGAGTAATTTTAAGTTTCTCAACTTCAAGTTTGAGTTCTTCACATGATTTGCAAGATGTGTCAATACCTTTACTCCTTTCTAATCTCTTAGCCTTTTCTTTTAATTCATAAACTTCATTTTCTAAAAACTCCTTTTTAGTTTTCAAAAACTTATTTTTGTTTATGATTTTTAAGCTCAATTCACAAAGTTTGTTATATTCTTTTTGTAAGGTGTCATCATCAATAGAGGAGTAAGATGAGTCGGAGAGTACCTCATTTGAGCTGTGAGCCATGAGAGCAATATCATCATTCTTTGGCTCATCGTCATCTCCTTCATAGTCACTCCAAGCACCACCCACAAAAGCTTGTTGAGGTTTGCTCTTGGGTGGTTTTGGACATTCTCCTACAAGATGACTTGTGTCTCCACACCTATAACATTTTCTTTCAACTTTTCCTTTCCTATCATCACGATCTTTTCAGAAAGTTTCCTTGTCATCTTTAGGTTGCCTTACAAACTTTCCTCTTCTACAAAAGAACTTCTTGAAGTCTCTAACGGCCATAGCATATTCCTCATCATCACTATCCGAAGTAGATTCTTCATCATCACTTGATTGGACTCAAGCTTTCAAGGCAATGGACTTAACTTTTTCTTTCTTGCCTCTAACTAGTTCCGAATCTTTTTCCATTACCATTTCATGAACCTTGAGGTTTCCAATTAGCTCGTCAAGTGACATGCTTGAAAGATCTTTGGATTCTTCAATTGCCGTCACTTTTGCTCTCCACTTCGGATGGAGTGCTCTAAGAAATTTCCTGACAAAGTTCTTACTACAAAAAGATTCATCAAGTGCTTTAAGTGAAGTAATAATAGTGTTAAACCTAGCAAAAGCATTATCAATAATCTCATCTTCGGAAATAACAAATTGTTCATATTGTTGAACAAGAAGATCAATTTTGTTATCTTTAACTTGTGAGTTTCCTTGATGAGTGACAATTAAAGATTGCCAAATATCTTTGGCGGTTTTACACATAAAGACTCTTTCATATTCTTTCTTAGGCAAAGCATTGTAAAGCATCATTTTAGCTTCATTATTTTTACCAATCAATTTCTTTTGATCATCATCTTTAATATTAGTAACTACGTTATCACCATCAATGATTATATACCATAAATCTATATCTTTAGATTTCACGTAAGTTTCAAAACGGTTTTTCCAATATATAAAACCATTTGCTTCAAAGAGTGGTGGTCTTTGCATAGATTGCCCTTCTTTATAATTTTCAAAATTCATGGATCGTATCAAGTTTTAAAACACAATATATTTTAAACGCTTGAGTAACATATCTCTTGACGCCAATTGTGGAAAACTAGAAGGGGGGTTGAATAGTTTACCGTTTTAAAATCTTTTTAACTTGTTTAGTTAGCTTTGAAATTTTCCATTTGATCAAAGATATATACACAAACACAATATATAACATGCAAGTAAATGAAAGAAACGATCAAACCATAACACGAGTATTTATCGTGGTTTGGCTACAAGGACTCTTTTTCCTTGTCCTACGTCCACGCCCCGAGTATCCAACTCGAGAGTTTCTTTCACTAGTCAACAAGCTCCTTTCACCGGCGGAGAAAACCTTACACGTCGCTTATACTTTTACCGACACTAAGCTATATGTCGAGTTCTTTACCAAGGGTACAACCACTCCCGTTAGTTCTTTTACAAGGGTACAACTACTCTCGATACACTTTGTATTTTGAGGACTAAAATACTAACCGATCACTACTGAAAATACACAATCAAATGAAGTGTAAACTACACAAGTCTACACAATGCTAAGCTAACAAGTCTTGCAACGTTGTGTTGAATACTTGTTACTTTTAATGAACTCGTGAATCTCTTTGCTACAAAAAGAAACTTCACATATGAAATGTTAAAAGGTTAGATGAAAGAAAGAATGAATGTGTGTAAATATGATGTAGAGTGATAAGCCAAAAATCAACTTGTGGCTTGGTATTTATAGCAAAGCCTTCTGCAGGCCTGGCGGATACGGCGGAACCCTCAGATGGGTTCCGCCCGTGTACCCCAGGGTTCCGCCGGGCTTGCAGTTGGTTTTGCAATAAATCTTGCAAACCAAACAATGTCACATCTCATTACACCTTGTAAACCAAACAATGCCACATCTCATTACCCCTAGTCAAACACATAACTTGCAAGCAAACACAAAGTTAGTCAAACACACTTTCTTTCCATAAATGTATGTTAACAAAACTTGCCATAAATGTGATGTGACATTTCTATTTTAAGAAATAAAAAGTGTTGTATTTTATGAAATGTAAAATGTAGCAAAAGTCTAGTTTATGCAAGTCTTTAAAACTAAGATTATGTTTTACTTAGAAACTAAAGTTTACATTTTGTCGTTAACAAAACATAGCAAAGATCGTAAAATATAAATAACGTTTTTAGGCGATATTTGTATTAACATTTTGTTTCTTCGAAGCCTGCTTTTTTCCTATCGGGCGTGCTTCTTCATCATGTCCAAACAACACCTCGTTTGTTTAGTTTGGGACATAATCGGTTAAATCAATCGTATCCGGCGCGTCCCATTTTTTATGAGCACGAAAAACACTCCAAGCCGCCTCATTATTAAACGGGGCCGATTTGTGCTCCGCACGATAATATTCTTTCGCACATGTGAGGATATCCATATCATTTTCCCCAATTTTTTGATCGCGTTGAGCACGTTTGAAACACGCGTTGAACTTTGCGCAATCACGGTTCAACGTACGCCACTTCCCTTGTATCATATCTTGCCGTGTTTCTGAAAATTGGTTTTATTGAACTCATTTTGAACCCGTTGCCAAAACGTATCTATCGATTGGGAACGACCGACTTGCGAATCCTCGCTAGCGGCCACCCAACACTTTGCAAGTAATTTTTCTTTACTTGATTGCCAACGTGTATTGATGCCATCTTCGTGTCCTTCATCATCGTCGACTGGTTCGGGTTCTTTGTTTTTTTTGGCCTTTCGTTTACCACGAGATTTAAATTTCTTTGGTGGAGAGGTAGGTGTTTCGGGAACTTCGTTTGTTTCCGTTTGGGAATGTTGGGATTGTTGAGTGAATTGGAGATTTTGGAAATCGGTATTTAGGGAGTTTCGTTGTTGGCTTTCTTGCCAATACCGTAATGCTTAATGTTGTTGGAAAACTTCTTCACTCGTCATAGTGAATTGGTTTGGGTTATCCCAATTCGGATTTGACGATGAACCCGCGTATGGGTTCCCCCACCCACCGAGGAGGTTCGTTAACGAGTCGTTCTCGTTGTTGTTGCCTTGTGACATTTTTTTTGGCTATTAGAAGTGTAGAAGATAATATAATTAGTAGTGAAAATGCGGAAAAAAGAAATATGTTGAATGGGTATTTATATTAGTTGGAAAAAGGTTATGATTTTTTTTAGGCATATAGCCGTTTGTTAACGTTGGGGGGGGGGGGGGGGGAAGTGATTTTTTTTTAGTTTAATGAATGTATTTTTTTTTAACAAACAACACATGGTAATGCAAGGTTAAGCTCCTCACGTCCCACGTTAACTCAATTTTAACGCAAGTCCATGCAGTAGTTAACGCAAAGTTAACGCGCGTTAAGAACCCTTTAACGCAGATCCTAGGTGATGAATGCGATTGCTCTAAGCCTAAGAGTCGAGTTATTCTACAAACCAAACATTCCTCACATACCAAGGGACTCATCCCCACCATCCATCTAAAAAGGAAATCAATGGTTGAGATTAAAAGCATTTTAATATTTCACCCATTTTTTATAATTTAAATATCTCTCAAACCGTTAATCGCTAAGCGAAAATAATTACACCATCGCGACGGGCATTTAATTATCTTTCTATAGACGGGTACTTTGATATACTTTTGAAAAAGAAAAAAAAAATAGTTTTTTTCACTTTTTTTTTCGTGGCCGAAAAAAAAATCATATATGATATGTAATATCATATATGATATTACATATCATATTATATACGATATGTAACATCATATATGATATTATATGTAATATCATATATGATTTTTTCAGCCACGAAAAAAAAGGTGAAAAAAACGAAAAAAAAAAAAATTTTTGTCGAAAATATGTCAAAGTGTCTATCTATAGAAAGATAATTAAATGCCCGTCGTAACGGTATGATTTTTTTCGCTTAACGATTAACGGTTTGAAAGATATTAATATTTGGAAAAAAATGATGAAAGTGGGTTTTTAAATTGTTGGATCAATCTCATCCATTAGATCAAATAAAGAAGGAGGGAAGATGGAGGGTGGAGATTAATCCCTTGGTATGTAAAAAAAGTTTGATCCTCAAATGATGTTTGCTCCTAAGCCTAAAATATAAACACCACTTATGTTTAGAAGGTTAAAAGCGAGAGATTAGGCCCATCATCCATTAGGGTAGAAGAGAGATCAAGTTTAGTAATTATAAGGAAAAACACGTAGATGATCAAACACGGTGTTCATAAATAAGGCACTCTCCAGGCATATGCAAGATTTCAAGAGGACGGAGATGATCTCGAAATCGACATTTGAAGATGTTCCGGAGGAATTGATCCACCAAATACAATCATTGTTGCCCGAAAAAGAAGCAGCTCGCACCTGCATCTTGTCCAAGTCATGGCTACACGCTTGGTTAACAATCCCTAACCTCAACTTTCCTTTTGAATCTATCTTGCACGTAAAGTACAAAAATTTATGGACCATACTCTAGTACGGTATCGAAGCAACAACATACCCATCCAAAGTTTTGATCTTGGAATGACAATTAGCAATGAGGAAACCGCTTCTCTCGTAGAAAATTGGATTTGTCATGTATCTAATCCCAAAACTTGTCTCAAAGAACTTTCACTTGACAAACAGTTTATGTAGGTTCAGACTTGTCAGTTACATTGCCACTTGAGATATTCTCCAGTGAGAACCTCAAGTCAATAACTGTAACAGCTAGGTTTCAAGGTGACATCAACTTTTTCAATTCCCTTTGTAGCAATTCGATGATGATTAAGTGTCTCTCTCTGCGTGTACTCGACTTAGAACGTGTCTCCATTAATGATAAGGTACTTGCTAACTTATTGTCTACTTGTAAACTGCTTGAGAATAGTAGGCTCATTCATTGCAAAGACTTGAAGACTGTTAAGGTAAAAAAACCTTGCTTTTCTTCGTCCGCTGAAAATACATTCGCTAGACCCTATTCTTGAGATCAGTAATGTCCCAACTCTTCGCATGTTTGATTACCCCCTACTATTACCCCCAGTAAATAAGCCTTTACCATTTAACATGGATTCATTACGAAGTGTAACACAACTGACTATCAGCAATGTGCTCATGGACGATGGGTTTTTCGACGCTATCAAATCAAAACTTCCTTACCTCGAGAGTTTGACCCTTGGAGTCAGTAAGTGGGCCCAGGAAAACTGGGTTGTCTCAAGTGTTTCGCTCAAGAGGCTGAACTTGATTTCTTGCTTATTTCACATACAAGTTCACGCTCCAAACTTGATTTCTTGCGATTTTGAATGTTGTTAGCCAGCCCCTATCATCTCTTTTTTAACCACTCCTCCCAAGCATTATAATAAGGTTACCTTCTGATGGAGAACAACCCGAGGTGAGCCTCCAACAAGTTTTCTACCCTTTTGTTTAAGTTAATTCAATTTGTTATATGTAGTTTTTCTTTTGCTGTAATAATATCTGATTACATTGTTAACATGCCATACAACATCTCATGTTCGCCATGAGAAACATTTTTGAATTCTATTGGTACGTGCTTTATGCGTTCCCTTGCTTTAGTTTTTCTTTACTTGCCTGATCTTGGTTTCTGAAATTCACCTTCCAGCAATTTGTCAAAAATTGGACGGGTATCTAATGATGATGTTCTACACAATATTCAATATATATCATAGAATTACTTCATGTTCTGATTTTCATATAAACACATTCTTTACACAAGAAATATCATGTTTTAACCCTCTTCAATTCGAGATGTTAACATGTTTATTTTCCCTCTCCAAAATCATAATCCATAATTAAGGGTGGTAGATACGAGTAACAATATGGGTCAAAGTTCTAAATGGCCTAATGCAATTTTAAAAAAATTGTTCAAAACCTAAAATTGGTTTTATACTAGGATCCCAATTGATAGCGATGTTACGCTTTTACTCCGATCATACTTCAATCTTGCAAAGTTTTCAATTGTTATGTAAGATTGTACAATAAAGATTGCGATCTTCATAACATGATTTTGGATATAACATATACAATTTTATATATTCATGTACTTTTTGTTTATTTTACCAGTTTAATTATAATAAGTTATTAAATACCAAATATGAGCTTATTATCTAATTATAATAAGCTATTCAAATACTTAATATGAGATTATTATCTTGCAGTTTTGATATAAACTGCTTAGCAAATATAAATCTAAGAGTATTTTTTTTTTGCAAATGGTGAATATATATATATATATATATATATATATATATATATATATATATATATATATATATATATATAGATATATAGATATATATATATATATATATTACTTCAAACGATTACAGTACAAGGAATACAGAACTTCTGTTTTGGATAAATCCCAAACACAGAATCATTGAAACAGAATTCAATACTACATAATTCTGTCAATACTAACCTCTATGTCTGACAAAACTAATATCTGACATAACATGCCTCTTATTACAGTTCTGAATTCACCCTGCTAAATCATCTTCACATGATCAATCAGAAACATTCCTTGTCTTCAAAATTCACCAAATGATTAAATCATTTATGCACCTACCATCTAGCTACATTTCCCATCTCCTTCCCATTTGAACCATTCATCCTGCCACCACAATAGTAAAAACAGGACAAGAGATGGGTATCACTAGGCACCATAACCCCTCCAAGTCACGGGCTCTTCTAGATGTACTACATTTCCATCTCTAAAATGGCTTCATACATCTTGAAACACACTCCTTGAATGAGGACCCCATTACCTCCTGTAGGAATGCAAAGGATGGACCATGAAGCTTCATCTTTCACAACTCTCAATTCCATCCTTCTTGCACTCCCCTCCTAGGCCATTTACCCTTCACATTGGATAACCCTACTTTATGGTACATCTATACTGAATTAGACCTCTTAATGTTCCTAGCATACTTCAATCAGCCTCCTCCCAAGGCCAGACTGATCAAAAGAATGGAGGAAACAATAAGTACAGTCACACCAGTTAAGACTCCAAGATACAAGGTGTTAATACAATGTAATGACTAGAATAGATCCAATGAAATAGTAGAAAAAAGTATTAATAAATTTTTCTAACAATTCTGCACAGAAATGCTTCTCCCAAACACTCCTTTATTGCCAGTTAAGCTTGGATTCTGTTCACAGTATGGCCTACAGGTTGTATTCTTTTGAATTCCACATTCCAATCTTTAGACACACTTTTAACATTAGAAGAATTAATCACTTTAAGACCAGTAATCCTCATTTTGACAGTATCCAAGATAACATCAGCTAAACATTGAGTATTTCTTCTTTCCATAGTAAACTGTTTTATATTTCTTTCTTGCCAAGTGAAGTATACCAAAGCCCCAAATATAAGCCTTCTAACCACACTTTTTATTGAATTGTTGTTGTTAATAGCCATACAACTCACATTACCCCTCCAATCCTGTTTGACAGACTGGATATAGCTCTTATCTTTGATTAAATTCCAAACACTTGTAACATAGCTGCACTGGAAGAATAAGTGATCATGAGAATCCATATAACTGTCGCATAGAGAACACTTCATATTACTGTCATTATTCCACAAGAAAATTCTATCTTGAGTTACTAACCTTCCCAATATGGCCATCCAAAACACAAAAGAGTGACTAGGAATGCATTAAGTATACCAAACAAGATTCTTCCAATTAACATTTGTTTCACTTTCTTTATAATCTTCCCATACTTGCTTGACTGAGAAAGACATCTCATTACCATTAGTATCTCTCCAAATTGCTCTATCACTTGTATTAGATAGGTTTGGTACTGGTAGACAAGAAATCTCAGGAAATCTAATACTCCATACATTCCTCCAAATCCACTGATTATCACTGACCATCTCAAAAATAGTTGCATTGGCATCAAATCTTGCATCATAAAGATCTCTCGTGGTGACAATTTGACTAAGCGGTCCTAAATTGCACCACTTATCAAACCATACTGATGTTTTCATTCCATTACCAATCTTCATTTCAATATGTCTTTTAGCTTTCTCTCTTAAACCAAACAATAATTTCCATATCCAACTATCATTATACTCAACAGTTACATCCCAAAAACTTTGTCCTCTTAATTTGACCACATGTATCCATTTAACCCATAAGCTTTCTTTATGATCCACAATGTTCCAAATGTGTTTAGTTAATAGAACTTCATTCCATAGACCCAGCTGCTTGAATCCAAGACCACCCTGACATTTAGGTTTACACAAAGTTTTCCAAGTAATCTTTGCCTTACCTCTTGCCAAATCACCTTGACACCACAAAACACCTTTAAGAACTCTTTCAATATCTTTGACAGTAGACTTAGGAATCAAAAACACAGAAGCCTAATATATTTGCATAGAACTCAGAACTGAAGTAATTAGTTGCATTCTACCAGCATATGAGAGAAACTTGTTCTTCCAATCATTTACCTTACTTTTGACTTTATCCAGGAGCTGCTTACATTCATCTTTTCCTAACCTTTTAGTAAAAAGAGGCACTCCAAGATATTTCACAGGAAAACTCCCTAATTTAAAAGGAAGAACATTCAGGATACCTCTTTGCTTAGCAATATTAACATTTCCAAAGAAAATTGTGCTCTTCTCCATATTTGATACCAATCCTGAGATTCTGCTAAAATCATTCAAAGCATCTTTGATAACACTGATAGAATCTTTATTACCATAACACAATACCATCAAATCATCAGCAAAACATAAGTGAGATAACTTCAGATCTTTACAGCCTGAATGATATCTGAAGTTAGGAGCATTACTGATCTTGTTGGCTATAATCAATGTAAAAACTTCCATTACCAATGTAAACAAATAAGGAGATATGGGATCTCCTTGCCTCAATCCTCTGCCACCTTTGAAGTATCCATTAATCTCACCATTCAGGCAAATATAAAAGCTTGAAGAAGAGATGCAAGTATAAATCCATTCCACCATTTTGCCATGAAAACCAAATTTAATGAGAATTTGTTTAAGAAACTCCCAATTAACAGTATCATAGGCTTTGGCAATATCAATTTTCAAAGAACATCTCTTTGAACCACTTTTCCTATTATACCCTTTCAAAAGCTCTTGAATTAAAAGGATATTATCTTGTATACTTCTCCCTTGAATGAATGCACTTTGATTCAAATTAAACAATTTATCAAGACTAGTCTTCATTCTGTTTGTGAGGATCTTGCTGATGCATTTGTACAACACATTACAACATGCAATTGGCCTAAACTCATTCACATACTTAGGATTATTCACTTTAAGAATCAAAGTAATGATAGTAGAGTTAATTTCTTTGAGCAGCTTGCCTGATGAAAAGAACTCTTTGATTGAATCACATATATCCTTCCCAATGATCCCCCAAGCCTTTTTGAAAAAACAAGCAGTGTAACCATCTGGACCAGGAGCTTTGCAGTTGTCAATATCAAACATAGCTTCTTTAATCTCCTTATCAGTCACTTCCTTAACCATATCCAAGGCATCAACATTAGAAAGTCTATTAGTGAATATATCTCCAACAAGATCAATATGCTCCACACTAACAACCTTCCCCAAGAAATTTTCAAAGTGATTGACAAAAGTACTTACCATCTGCTCACCTTTAACCATAACTCCTGAAGCATTGGTAATACTAAGAATTCTGTTCATACTTTTTTTGCTTTTAACCACTTTGTGAAAATATGCAGTATTTCTATCTCCTTCACTTAACCAATCAACTTTAGCACATTGAAAAAACAATTTTTCTTCATCATCTACTGCTTCATTATACTTACCAAGGATATTAGATGCAAACACTTTCTTATCTTCATCATGAGGGTACTTCTCCACATCCATTTGAGCCAACTTCAACTGATCTCTTAACTTGTTAACTCTTTCAAATAAACCACCATTTTTCCAATTCATCTTATTTAAATGCCACTTCAGAGACCTAAGTTTCTTAACAAGCTTAATCATATGAATACCATGAACATCCTCAGCCCAAATCTTCTTAACCAAAGGCAAAAAATCATCTTTATCAGCAATATAGTTAGCAAATTTAAAATTTCTTTTCTTCTTTACCAGAGTTTGAGGAATAACCAAGACAGAAGGACTATGATCAGATACCATAAAAGGATGAAACATAGCATAAGCTTGAAAATATTTTGAAATAAACTCATCATTTGCCATTATTCTATCAAGCTTCTTCAGAATGCTAGTACTTGGCTTAGAAGGAGACTTGATCCAGGTATAAAACATCCCTTTACTACAAACATCCTCCACTTCAATGCTATTAACACAATCAATAAATTCCTGCATATCTCCTGTTATAGTAGATTTTCCAGCAGTATGTTCTTCCACTTTCAGAGTGACATTGAGATCACCCATTAGAATCCATGGTTTACCAATAGTAACAATCTTAGCCATCTGTAAGTCACACCATAACACCCTTCTAGCAATACCATTGTTATCAGCATAAACAAATGAACAGTAAATCTTCTCATGTGATTGAATATCCTCAATTAAGCAAAACACCATTTGCCTAGTTGTGTGGAGAACCATAACATGAACAATACTAGTATTCTAACCCACAGTAATTCTGCAACCACCATTGCACTGTTTCACATTAGAGACCCAATCCCATTGACCAAACACTTTATCACAAACCTTGTTCAACTTTGGAGCTTTAACATAAGTGTCAATGATAGAGAATACCTGTATTCTTTCATCATAAATAAATTTTTTCAATTTTTTTTTGTTTTTTCTCATTATTCATACTTCTTATGTTCCAAATTCCTAATTTGTAATCCATAAAGAAACTAGAAAAAGAGACCTAGTTCAATACAAAACTACTAGTTCCAACTAATTCATCAGCTACAATATTCTTAACTGCTTCATCATCCAAAACATCTTCATCTAGATCCTCCATACCTTCCTGTCTATCCTTTTTCTCTTTCTCTCTATCATCTTTCCAAGCCTTATTGAAGTAATTAATCATCTCCTAAGACCATGTTTTCATAACACTCATACTAGGCTTGAGTTTGGTACTAAGATACTTATCCACAGTTGTCTTATCATTCATCGCATTAAACTCATGAACATTCTCAGCTTCCAAACTATTAAAAGCATCAAAACTGTTTTTGGTATTAGTTTGCTTTTGTTGAACACTACTTTTTGTTTGCATAGACTTATTACCATTTAGCATAGGAAACTCTGATTCAAAATTACTATTACTAGTTTGCCCAGTCTCCTTATTTTCTATGTTCACATTTTTCTTATTCCATTGCTGCCTAACTTGACCCTTACCTTTATTCTTCTCCACATTAACCTGCTTGCTACCATTTCCTCTGTTATTACCAGGATTATTCACATACCCACTAGGCTTCTTTGCTGGTTTAAACCAAGATTCTTTATCCTTATTAACAGTTTCATTATTAGTTATTTCAACCTTATCAGCAATGATTTCCTCTTCAGTTCTTAACTCTAACTTTACACCCTTTAAAATCATGTCCAAACACTTTACAATGAGTACATAAGGGAGGTTTCCAGTCATAACAGACTTTAACCTTCTTCATACCTTTTACATTCTTATCCCTATCTCTGTATTGCAGCTCAACATTCTCCTTAAGACCTTTACTAACATCCACTTCCACCAATACTCTAGCATACACAGTCCTACCAACACTATGATTACACACATAAGCCGTCATGCTATCCATGATAATAGGCCTTCCAATACTACTGCTAATAGCACTTATACCCTCTAAAGTCCATGCTTCCAAAGTAACTTCAATTAGCTTAACCCAAACAGGAAATTTAGTAGGTTCAACTTTAGCCATTCCAATATTGGTATCCCATTTATAGACCATTAGTGGTTTGCTATTGACCATCCATGGACTCTGATTAACAACAGAGTCCATACCATTCTCATTATTGAACTTAAACAACCAATTTCCATTACCATTATCCACAACGTCTTTAAAACCAAATTTATTCCACATTCTCCTTAAATGATACCTAAGTGCAAGTAAACTCATAGAATGTCCTACAAGTTGTCCACAAAGAGTAAGTTCCCATTTCTTAGCACCAATAGCAACTAGTTCCTCATAAAAAACAACAACTTCACCACCTATCTCAGTCAGAACAGTAGGAATGAACAGAAGCTTATTGTTCTCAAACACACCTGTACTAGCTGCATTAGCATATGTTCTTTTACTACTTTTATCATTCTCACAAACTTTTTTACCCTGATCTACATCCTTACTACTAACATCCAAATTGTCATCATTAGACTTATTCTCATTAACATTTTCATCAATTTTATCCTTTTGAATGTTATTTCCATCACATTTATCATTCAAACTATCCTGTACAACCTCATTCTCATTATTCAATTCATTAGAGCTATTGAGTTCAGATTCACTTACATTGCTATTCTTCATAAGCCTATCTCCATCAACTACTCCTTGTTTCTTTCTTTCATCCTTCTCCTTTTCCCTGCATTCCGGTTAGTATTAGCCCTAGATTGACTAGAACTTCCCATAACATGATCCTTATACCTATTCGGTTCCTTTACGTTTCTTTTTTGTGGAATTTGTTGATTAGACATGATAAAGACTAAAATTATGTACAAACAGTCATCCTAGCAGTAATTAGGAAGAAAAACTAAAAAATTGAATTTTGGTGCCAAAACATCAATTTTGGGGGTTTTCTCAGATCTTATCAAAAATCAAATCAAAATACACCAAAAGATGCGGGATGTTAGGACGAATCTAATGGTGAATTCAAATTACAGATACACTAAGAAATGAGAGAGAAATTGAGCGAATATGATGATTTTTGGGAATGGTGGAAATATTCATGAAGAAGAGATTCAGTTACAATAATATCTTGTAATCTAAGAGTATTTGGCTAAGCTTATATATGGGTTTATTAGATTATTAGCTTATATAGTTCAAATAAGCCTAAACTAAGTATTTGGTTCATCTTATATGAGTTGACACATATAAGCCTATATAAAGGGCTTTTTGATAAGTCCAAAAAATATGACTTTTTTATGGGTCATGCTCTTTTACAGTATAAATTAGAATTTTACCCTCAATTATATACCAAATCTAACATTTTTTTTTTCAAACCCATGTCTTTTTAGTCATTTACCAACATAAATTAGAGTTGGGATCAAATGATGTTCTATTTACATGTGACCGGATGGAGTTGATTAAGTCACTGTACTTGGTTGTAATATCTTCTGTATGGTTTCCATTCTTTAACTTTGTTTTGGTTTTGTGGTTACATATATTTATTCAAACATTACATGAGTTTAAGGTGAATGTTATGTTTATGGTGAATACAAGGATTAGAAAGTTGCTTGAACTAAAATGACTTTGAAATTGCACATTTGCCCCACAACATGTTACATTTACATGTGATGCATCAGTTCTAGAAGATGACATTTCACTGTATTTCCTAAAGAAGATCAAAAAGTAAGTTTCAAAGAAAGTATCATCATTCCATAGTCAAGTTAAATTGTTATCTATACTACTGTATAATGTATAACCACTTCAACAACCACCCTCAACAATTTATAACCACCTCAACAACCACCCCAACAACCACTTTCCACCACCCTAACTCCCTCCTCTTCACCCCAACAATCCGCCCCCCGCATCGCGCGGGCACCTTTCTAGTATATATACAAAATGGGGAAACTTTTTCATTGTGTTGCTCACGTTACAGTTACTGTGTTGACTGCAACTACACTACGAGAATTTTCATTGAGCTCCCAAAATCGATTCGTGAGCACAGACGATTTGATAACCAAACATAGAAAATCATGTCATCAATATAATAGATGGTTGGTGAAAATTGCTAACTATTGCATGTGCATTTGATTGTCAAAAATAGGATGTTCTGTTCAGCTTGCATAGCAACACCAACAAACGAAACTAAACCAAACACAATTTAACAAATGCATAGTACGATAACCTGTGATTTTATTCCATATAGAAACACATAACAAATCTTCTCGTCAAGTTCATATATTTTCAGGATTCATTTCTATAGAATCCACTGTTACATATGTTCATAATCATAGGACTGTAATCAAGAAGAAATGACCATTACCTTAGGTCGTTTTCATGCAGCGGCAGTTGGTTCAGCCGTAGATCGAGCTTCGAGTGTCTTCTCATATTCCTCAATAGATTTGAAGAGCTCCGAGAAGTTACCTTTGCCAAATCCTCCACAGCCTGCTTTTTGCTGCAACTTGCCTTCATCATCTTTCAGCATACAACCTACTCTCTGTATTATCTCAATGAATATGGTTGGCCTGTTTAAACAATTTCCATACCAAATTACAACAAACACAACAAATGGAGTCGGATTTGGGCTATGAACTGTTTCTGTTTGTAAAATTACTCATGGCAATGAAGACAGATAAATATAACAAACTTCATATTTGGTTTTTCCTTATAGATCATGTATCCACTACAGTATAGATAAATCATTTAACAGAATCCTATGAGCAACCGACAGCAAACAGTTGAATCATTACAAATTCCATATTTGATTTTTAACCCCGTGCCATTGCAAATTTGCAATGTTATGTGTGAAATTGTTTATCACAAGTTTCAATGCTCTCGCGTTACCATAGGTTCTAACTTCTACGAGGATCAAAACTTTAAAACAACCCATATCTTGAAAAAATTCGAAAATTTAGAAACAGAAAAGCATTCAACTATTCAAGTCAACTAATTCGAAATACCAAGGATTAGATGTTTACAAAGGCTTGGCTTTTGTGACCCTCAAAATACAAAACAGATGAGAAGCTTGATATTGATTGCAGCAGATTTGTTCATAAGGAGTTACGATTTGACTTTTCTCATGTTTATAGTCAAACTTTTAGCCTCTCAAGAGGATGATAACGTTTGAAGCAATTGGCATTGGTGTCTTGAAAGTGATTACGTAATTATTATGTTTTTCAAGTCAATCACTTCTAGTGTCTTGAATTTGATTCTGATTATGTGATCATTTAAGGGTCTAATAATCAATTTAGGAGAAGCTGAAACACAACTATAGTTATACTTATCTGAGAATTTAGCGCCATGTATATCCTTAACCAAGGTTCCAAACTCAAACAATTGATTATCATATATTACCACAATAGCAACCTAACACTATCTCACACAATTCGTTGTGATCTAATTATTATCATTCCATCACATAACCATTTTCAAAAAGCAATGCTAAAGAGCAAACACACCCTTATGGCCTTATCCATTTTTATGTTTGGCATTCTTGTTATATTAGGAACTAGTCTCCTTTCTAAGTATGTACCACCTAACACGTGATGTGTTCGTTGTAACCAAATTAACCTAATTGCCATATTAATAGAATCAATACTAATAACTAACCAAAAATTTAGAAATTAAAAAACGTGAATATACCTATCACCAACAGGCTTTGTAAAAATCTGAAGCAAAGTCCCCTGATCATCTCTATCAACCAAAATTCCCAACTCCTCACACTCATTAATCTGCTCATCACTCAACACATCACCAACTCGTTTCTTCAAATTCCGATAATACGTAGGCGGAGGAGCCGGCATAAACTCAAATCCACCAACACTACTCCTCTTCCTCATCTCTCTCAAAGTCCTAAATATATCCTCACTCGCCAACGCCAAATGCTGCACCCCCGCCCCTTCATTATGCTCCAAATACGTCTGTATCTGGCTCTTCCTTTTAGTCCCATACACCGGTTCATTCATCGGTATCAACACATTCTCATTATTACACGCCAACACAACCGAATTCAACCCGCTCTCACTCGTCCCTACATCCTCAGCCGTAAACTCCGCAAACTCATGGAAACCCGTAAACGCCTTCACATACTCCACCGCTGGCGCCAAGTCCGGCACATTCCCTACCGCATGATCCAGCTTCCTTATTCCGTAATCCAGCTCCATAAACGACGCCGTCTTCTCCACTTCTTCAAACAACGGCAAAAACTTAACATTCTTCTTCACATCATCACTTTTAAAACTTATATAACGCAAAACGACGTCGCCGTAAAGCTCGACTTCAGCCAAAACGACATCCTTATCATCACCTAATCCAACAGGACCAAAAACCGGTTTAGCACCATTAGCGACACTTACACCAAAAGCTTTCTCAGCGTCTTCAACTTCAACAGCAACAGCTCTAACAGCAAGTCCATGAGAAGACGTAAACTGACGGCACTTAGTATGCGAAAAAGACGGGATGGCAGGCTTCTTGCTGACGTCAGCATGAGGTGAGTAAGGAGCAGTGAATAAGAAGTTGAGAGAACCGGAAGTGAGGAGATAAGAAGCGTGAGATGAGTTACCAGTTGAGAGGTCGGATTTAGCGACGAGTGGCATGCCGAGGCCCCAGGAGAAGCGACGGGAAATGTTGGTGGCGTCGTTGCACCAGAACTCGATGTGGTGGAATGACTTGACGGCGAATTTGTCGGAGAGTGGGTTTTGGCGGATGAAGTTTTTGAAGCCGACGAGTTTGTATGTGGATGATGATGAGTTTGTGGTGATGACGTCAGCGGCTTCTGTTCCCATTTTTATTGTAAGTTTGAGTTTTTTGGGGTGTGGAGATGAAATGGTTATTCGGAGGGGAGGGCGATATGAAATACTGGATGGAAATGAAAAAGCGGAGGGTTTGTTAAGTGGAGATGAGATGATATTATTGACACGTAACATTTTTGGAGTGTTGTTTATCTAGGTTCGTGATGTGGATGGTTTGGTTTTTGAAGAGTTCAAGTTCATTTTTGGTTGTTTAAATTTTGGATTTTTTTTTATTATTATTTTTTAATTATTAGTATTATTTCATCTCTCGCAAAATTATTGTCAGGAGACAAAATCACACATGGTTTAATAAAAGTAGAGCCCTTTAATTTTCAACCACTCAAATAGAATATTCACTCACTAAATTATCTAGTTTAGAGGTGGCAAAACGAGCAGTCCGGGCGGGCACGGGCTACGGGCTAAATGGACTATGAGCTAAACGGGCTACGGGTAAAACGGGCGCGGGCTAAACGGGCGCGGGCCAAACGGGCGCATGTTATACGAATCACTTTAGAAAATACTTAAAACGACAACAAAAATTCCTCAAACCTAACATTTCATTTATATTTAAGTAATATATCCATAAGTTTTTCATTAAATGTTCTCCAATTGAGAGAAAAACATGTGTGCCCATTATGCCCATTTAACTTTTAAATGGGCAATATATGCCCATTTCAAAAAAAAGAGGGGGTCCAAATGTACCCAAATCATTTAAAAATGTGCCCATTTAGCCCATTTTTTTGATTTTGGGCACAAATTGCCACCTCTAATCTAGTTTTTACTTAAAAAGATAAGTAGACAATTATTTTAAGACATCTCAAAAAAAAATATGGCTATTATTTTGAGACGGAGGGAGTATATTTTTTAAGAACAACAGCTATCTTATAATATACCACTACAGACTATCTCACATTTTTTAAATAAGACTTGAATTAACAACTACTTAATTGTAGAGTTTCTCACACAACAAAGTGTATCATTGAGACACAAGCTTTTTTATGGTATGGTTGGGTTATTAAATTGGTTTATATTGTTTAAAATTTGGAATTTTGAGGTAAACATACATCTTTTATATATAATTAGACGAATATATGTGTAAAACGACGGTTTATAATAACAAATAATTATTTTATGAAATTATGATTTTAGTTTTATCCTTAATGCAAAGTGTGTGTTTACTGAGATATAAAATTTGTGCTTAAGGTTAATATAGTGTGTCTTTAAATAAGATTACTTGTTATCAATAAGATTCATTTTAATCAATTCTTTATCTTCTTCTTCAATTCATATATCTATATCTATACTACTATATAAAGCATTTAAGTTGAGGACTCCATCAAAAATTAAGATAAGGAGCTCTAATTAGGGAACTTAACTAAAAAATAACTTTTATTTTCAAATTGAAATATCTTTTTATCTATTTATTTTTTTAATAATCTAATTTCATCATATTTTCTAAAATTTTGTGCTCGTTAATTCAACATCCATTTTGATAAGTTTTTAGTTTTTGCATTTTTAATGGGTTATTTTGATTCAAATTTGTACCACTTTAACATTTATTTGAATCAATACAAACTTGATTCGTCAAAATTATAACTTTTAGGGGAGTGTTTGACGGGTAAAAAATTGTGAGGGTCTTTATGCGAGAATAATAATGTCACGAAAAAGTTACGAGAAACCCAAACAAACACATACAATGAACACATATACTTTCAAAGTATTGTGTAATGAATTCACTAAGCGGGTACGGAATTGTAGTAGAGTCGGATTAGCAATTCATTCATTATTTCTATTATAACTATATTTTTCCCGCCGCCGCTATGCGCGGGTATCAACTAGTTTCAATAAATGCATGCTACGTACTTTTATAAAAAAAATCTTTTGTAATATGTTTATAAATATAGCATCTCTACATTTTTTTTTTTTTTTTTTTTTTTGAAAGGTTTGCTTCAGCGGTAGAAATCCTATATTATAAATCTTATGCCCAGGTTCGAACCTGGGAAAACCCAAACACAAGACTCAAATTGAGACCTTGTGACCAGCTGCTCTAGAGCACACTGGCTGCATCTCTACATTTAATAATGAAAAGGAATCATTGTTTAAATTGAGGAGATGATGAAGTATATTAGTACTATTAACTTACTTGAGGATCTCGTGACTTTGTGTGGTGGAGGACCAAATATTCCTTTAGATGGTGGTTGTTGACGGAAGGCTCGCATGAATTTCCTCTACATGACTTTGAGGATGTGGATATGCCGATATAGGTGTTGAATAGATCAAAAAATAAAACAGACTGAAAGTGAATAAAATTAAACTGGAATTTTTAATTGATCTATGGTTTAGTTTGAAACCACATTTTAGTATTTAGTTTGGTGTATCGTTTGACATGTATATCAACAAACCGAACTGAAAAATCGAAAAAAAAAAAAAAAAAAAAAATGTTTTAATTTTACATATAATTTATATCCTATCATTTCAACTAACAATCTTAAAATCTCAAAATATCATAAAAAAATAAATAAAAAATAATAATAAAAAAAATTGAGCATTGTGATGCATATGCTGGTGTGAATTAACATATACTTGATCTTTAATAATTCCCTATGCCGTATCATGTACTTCTACCATTAATTTACTTCCTTTAAGTTGTGAAACTTTTTGGTTTGTTTTGATGATTTATTTCAGCACTTCATGAGAACTTTTGATTTGTTAATCTTATTTGAACTTTTAGGTCTTTATTTATAACTTCTAGGTTATATTATGATGTTTACTTAAATATGATTTTCTTGATTTTAACCGAAATCAAACCAAAAAATTTATCCGTTCTATAATTGGTTTAGTTTGATTTTAAAAATTTTCAAACCGATAAACCCGAACCATATAACCCTCAAACCCGAAAACCAAACCGATGAACACCCCTAGATGTGGATGAGGGCTCAAGAACTTCTTCTTTCATTTATATCAATAAGGGACTCTCTAAGGAAATCAATTCTAAGTGTCCAGAGGCAGGGGAAGCAAATGAAGGATCGATCAACCAACTTGAACAGACCCAGAACCTGGTTTTGTTTAAATTTGTTTGTCTTGATGACGTTATCCACAACCTGGTCTCACGTTCGAGAAAATCCTTCAAAATGGTCATAGACATTCGGCAAGAATTAAAAATGAAACATATATGTGAGACCTCCTCACATCGTTGACTAAACTTTTGGGCTAGCTTTTAGGCGTCTATTCTCTCAGCGCAAATGTCTCTATGAGGCCGGGAAAGGGAAGGCTTTCGAAAAATAGGTGCAAGGTTAATCCTAAACCCCCCCCCCCCAACCCGATTCGCAGGGTACATGTGAACATTGCTTGGGGCTCGTCCTTGTGAAAGGTTAGTCAACACCCATGAGTGTACAAAGTTGAGGTTTCTCCATCGATTTAAACTTTTTGAAGAAAACCTCGACGCAACGTGGAGGAAAAGTGGATTTTCCTTGACATTCCAGATATCATGTCGTAGGATTTTTAAGGATATTTTTGAGGCTTTGATTAGATAGTATCCGTCTTGAGGTAATATGTCTCACTAAGCAATTTGGTGATTTTTCCATTTAATAATGATATACGTTACGACTATATGACTCACGAGTTGGGGGAGGGGGTTTTGTCTGGTAAATTTGTGATTTGTGAAATGAACCATTGCAAGAGTTGAACAAGTATATGTATTACTCCACTCGTCTTAAAATTATAGTGCATATTTTCTTTTTGAAATGTCTTAAAATAATTGTTCACTTTTCTTTTTAATTAAAAACTAAAAAATGTATTAGGAGAATATTCTCTTTAAGTGGTTGAGATTTATAGTGATGCTATTTTTATTAAACTTTGTGATTTTTCTATCATGACAATAATTTTGAGACAGAAGGAGCAAGTGTTATTGGACTTTTTAAGTTGATTGCAATTGTTTTTAAGTAGAGATCATTTGAGGATCAAACTTTTTTTACATATCAAGGGACTAATTTCCACCCTTCATCTTTTCTCCATCTTTATTTGATCTAATGGATGAGATTAATTCCAACAATTTAAAAAACCCACTTTCATCATTTTTTTTTCAAATATTAATATCTTTCAAACCGTTAATCGTTAAGCGAAAAAAATATACCGTTACGACGAGCATTTAATTATCTTTCTATAGATAGGCTAATTGATATATTTTTGACAATTTTTTTTTTCCGTTTTTTCACGTTTTTTTTTTTGTGGCCGAAAAAATCATATATGATATTACATATCATATATGATATTACATATCATATATGATATTATATGTAATATCATATGCATATCATATATGATTTTTTTTCGGCCACGAAAAAAAAAAACGTGAAAAAAACGATTTTTTTTCTTTTTTCGAAAGTATATCAAAGTGTCCGTCTATAGAAAGATAATTAAATGCCCGTCGCGATGGTGTAATTATTTTCGCTTAACGATTAACGGTTTAAGAGATATTTAAATTTTAAAAAATGGGTGAAATAATAAAATGCTTTTAATCTCAACCATTGATTTACTTTTTAGATAGATGGTGGGGATGAGTCCATTGGTATGCAAGGAATGTTTGGTTTGTAGAATAACTCGACTCGTTGTTTTTTACATCATATCGGTGTATTCTTCAAACATAAAAATCAACATAATATAATGCTTCACGGTTTTGAACTAGATTTCAATGCTTTTAATCTCTTGGGAAAATTTCATGTATATCCTTGAAATTTCCAAAAATTTCATATATATCATTTTTATTAGTTTTTAATGCATAAAGTACAATGCATTTAATGCATTCAAAGGATATATATAAATTTTTTGAATTTTGCAAGAATATGAATGAAATTGCCCCTAATCTCTTCATATAAGCAAATCTAGTAGGATTTCTGAAAATATAATATGTTATCAATATACAAGATTTTCGGTTTTCTTTAAGAAAGAAATTCTATATTGTCTATTTTTATATGTTGAAATTCTATGTTGAGTATAAAAGCATTATTGAAAACCATATATCTATAAGGTTAAATCATTTTGGTTTTGGTTTCTGGGGGTAATAAGTGTAGATACAGAAGTGAGTAAACACACGATAAATTTGGTCAAATTTGTTTGGACATAAAAGTATGAATGTTATACCATATTCAAAATAAAATACTCATTTTGTTAGGTTTTTGTTTTTGTTTTTGTTTATGTAGTTGGTGTTTAGTGTAGAAGCGAAAATAATATAACTCATTTTGTTAGGTTTTTGTTTTGTTTATGTAGTTGGTGTTTAGAGCATGGGGTACGGGGAGTTGGTGGCTGGCGCCATCACCACCAGCCAAGCAAAACCGACGGCGCACCGTACCGGTGGTGGCGCTGTCAGTGCTCGCGCCGCAGCCACGGCTCAGCGCCGTCGCCTTTTTTTCTTTTTTTTCTTTTTTTGTTGGCTTGAATTTGTGATCCTTTTATAAAAATGAGAGCATGGTTAAATAACTTGTAAAGTTAACATAGTTCTTTTATAAGATTTCAAAATAAGTAAATAAATAAATAAACTAAAAACTTAATAAAACATTAATTTCATTAATAAAAACGTAAACATTACATAAACACCATACAAAGTTAACATGGTTACAAACGATACAGGAAACAATTAATCACGATACGAAAAACAGAAAGAAATGAAGCGGAATACTTAACATAAAAGATCATTACTCATCGTATCTGTCCCATGCCCTTGTGTTTCTCAAAGTGAACCACACTTGTGGGTAATGTAGCTCTCTCCCATAGCGTTCATAATAAATTCGGTTTGCATTGGTGAGACGATTGGTGTCTTGACTGGTACGCTGCAACTCTTTGTAGATAACATTATATCTACGACATTCAATACTCATTCTATTCCATTGAGCCGTAATACTATTTTTATTACGTTGAACACCATTAGTCTGCTCGTTAAACTTTCGTGTAACGACATTCCAAAAAAACGTTCATTCAAAAGGTCTGTAGAATCTTGAACTTCTAGCCATACGATAGCTAGCAAGACTTCTTCTTCCATTAACCAACAATTATTCATTGTGAAGAAAAGTATTAGATAGTGGTGCAGAGGTGTGTGAAGAAAAGTATTAGATAGTGGTGAAGAGATGTGTGAAGAAAAGTATTAGATGGTTTGTTATTTATAAGGGATTTTTAAAATTTTCAAAATTCAAATTCAGATGAAGAAGCGGGATTCTTTTAAACGTTTAAAATTCAAAATTTGAAATTAATGGGCGGGATTTTCTTTAATAAACGTTTAAAATTCAAAATTTGAAATGAATGGGCGGGATTATCTTTAAACGTTTAAAATTCAAAATTTGAAATGAATGGGCGGGATTTTTGAGCTTATTTAACACCATTTCAGTTCACAGTTAATTCTCACTCAATTCACACATAATTTTCACACATTTCTCTTAAACAATGTCTCGCAAAGATTTCTCTCAACAATTTCCAACTCACCGTGACTTCTCCCAACAATTTCCCACTCACCGTGATTTTTCCCAGCAATTCCCAAGTGACCATGACTTTGGCCAGCAATTCCCAAGCTCCAGCATGAATCTGAATGCAACTGCACCCGTGAACACTCCACAGGAAGACATCTTTCCGGTATTCACACCGGATAATGAACCGGTGCCTAATCCACATGTTGTCCAACAACAACCCGATCAACCGGTGAACAATCTACCGGTGGAAAACCAACCCATTTGGAGAGGGTTGACTGGTGAAGAATTTGAAGAACAAAATATGCAAGAATTGTTACGTATTGAAGCAGAGGAAGAAAGGGAAACAAGAGCTCGTGAGCAGCGAGCAAAAGCCAAACAGGATCGTCGAAACCGTCGAGCAGAATGGCGATGGGCAAATGGACTTCCACCTGTGCCATCGAGTGAGAACGATTCAAGTGCCTCCTATTCAAGTCAGGAGGGCTACGTGTCGGATGATTCGTTTTATTGAATCGTAGTTTATGTTTAAGTATCTTAATTAGTTTGTATTTTTTTTTATTGCAATGTGTGTTTTTTTATTTGTAATGTTTGTTTTTATTATTAATGAAGTTTAATTAATTTATAGTTTATATATTTTAATTTAAGTAAAAGAAAAAAAAAACAAAAAAAACAAAAAAAATTGGCCGACGGCATCAGAAATTCTGGTGCCAACGGATACCCCATGAATGTGGTGTCGTCGCGTTTCTGGTGCCATGGAGCTTTTTTGCTGACGTGGCAGTACTTTTTGCCCACGGCACCACTGTACCCAATGCTCTTAGTGTAGAAGTGAGTACAACGCACGTCTATAGGTTTAATTTGTTTAGCAGAAAATGAAGAACACGGAACAATGAAATATTGGTTTGGTTGGTCCCAAAAGATAATATCGACACGTAAAGAGTTGTCATCTCAAAGACTCAAACCACATGTTGGAGTTAATCTTCACATAGAAAACTATCTTATTTTTTTCCTTTCAAATATACACATGTTTTTACAGATTTCTTATTCATATTTATTATAGGTTAGAAGAGAAAAATATCATAACCGAAACAAGTATTTGCATAAACATTGAAATAAAACATAAACCAGAAATGAGTTCGACTGTTCGAGCACAAGTACTTTCCAAAATATTTTTCGAATAGTTTACTCATAGATTTTTGAATTTTTAATGTAAAAAAAATAAATAAATAAAATAAAAAATAAATAAATAAATAATAAAATAAAACAAATCTGACACACATAAAATGGTATTACGTATTATACACTTTTTTAAGCATATATCTATTTGACAGACGATGGTTGTGTTCGGCGTGGAATATTTGGAAGCATCGTTGTTATTTTTAATACTCGTTTGGTAAGAATCAAATAGCTTTATTTATTTTTCAGAATGTTCATTTTTCAACGATTCATGAAATAGTATTTAAGAGCGTTGAGCATTTAAAAGTTATTTTACACATTATGATTACTCACTTTTCACAGCTACAACTTACAGTTATTCTCTATATATACTATTTGCGTTGATGTTAAGATTAAAATAGAATTTTTTTTTGGGCCTTGCAGTGGGCTGGTTTTGATCTGCTGCTACTTGGTTCACCGGCCCAATGTTTTTATTTTATTTTATTGCTTCTCTTTTGTACTGCACAATAGCGGTTTTTGATAAACATAGCTGATGATAAACACCGACCGACTGCACGTTTTCCAAAGTTGTTGATCGTATTGCGGATTCAACCTCTGGCTGCTAAGGTTTATTGCTTTCTTGGGCGATCGTCGCTGTTTTACGTTTTTGTTGTATGGTCTATGGTTTTTGAGCTATTTTTTTGGGGCTTATAGTTGTTTTTTGCATATGCTCATCAACTAACTCAAATGTCTAGCGTTGTTGGCACCTGAGTTTGCTATTTTATGTCTATACATAGCCAACTTGGTTGTAGTTTGTAGAATACGTCTGCTTGGTTTTTTTTTTTTTTTTTTTTTTTTTTTTTTTTTTTTTTTTTTTTTTGTCATAAGCAGTATAATATGAAAATAAAAAGAAAAGTTGTACCAAATATTGTTGGAAAAAAGGGTTTTGCTGAATTTGGGTGTCTTATTATTATTATTATTATTATTATTATTATTATTATTATTATTATTATTATTATTATTATTATTTTGTTTAAATTATGTTGCTTAGTTTGGGATTACATTACTGTGTTGTTAAAGGTAACGTTTTTCCAATGAATTTTAGTGAATAAAGTTTGTTAAAAGGAATATTGATTAGAGTATGGTAAAATGCTTCCGGTTTCGTGCAACGTTCATGTGATGACCATGGTAAGGAGGTATTTTGTGAAAAAACTTTTCTGGTCTGAGGCTTTTAATTGCAGTTTACAAGCGTTTTGACTGGGTTCTTACTGGATCTAGCCTTTTGTTATTTGGTAAAATTTGCTTTTTGTTGGCTTATGTGTTTATGGTTGTGCAGATGGAAAATCAGATGATACGGTTGAGTTGTTTGAGAGCCTCATTCAACCGAGGTATGAACTTTTGTCTAATATAATGGTTCACTCGAGATGAAAATGAAATTTTATTAACTCAACATTAACATAAAGTTTCTGACCAATACCGTGCCTTAAGAAAAAAAATATAGTTGTAGCTTATTTAAAGGCGAGAAATGAAATTACTGTATATTTGGATATCAAAAAATTAGAATACAATAGCTTTCTTTGGGTGTCAAATGATTTGAACGTTTTTGATTAGCCATTTTGAAGTGACCACTTTAACTTGAGCAGTTGGGTAAGCAATGCCAAATAATCCCAAAATCAAAAGTACAGAGCATCTGTAACTGTTTTTTGCAGCAGGGTTGCGTTGTTGATATATGTTACGGTTAAAAATGATCCAAATGAATATAGACTGGTTAAAAAATTTAAATAGAACAAATAAGCCAAAAAAAGGTTCTGATATTAGTTATTTTGATGATTACAGTTACATGAAAAGTGGAATGCAGTTGAAAGCTTTGTTTGTCTTGGAAAGTGTAGTTTGCTGAAAAACGTAGCTTGGCGGGGTCACCATATGGTTGCAGCCATGGTATTTTTCGGGTACCACTTCCATTGTCACTCATCTGAGCCTGTTTAAATTGGAACCATTTTTCGGGTTGGCCGTTCTTTATACTTATCATATTTGATTAAAATCAAGTATGCACGATCATGTTAGAAGCATGAACCTTTGGTCGTCTCATTAACCTTATGGTTTCCGGGGCGACGATGAATTTTTCTGCAAATTAACTCTTCCATGAGTGTGGCTGACACATTCATGTATCTTGGCGGGGTAACCACGAACGTTACGTGGGTGCAGCCATGACGGGTGTGTCAAGTCGCCCAAGGTAAGGCAGATCTGAGCCTCATTTTCCGAATCCGTTATGGTCTGCTACTAACCACCGTTATACTCCGAGGCAAAGGTAATTCAAATGACACATTCCACAGGTTTACTTTAGGTGTTTGCTATTGTAGATGGTCTTATGTTTGTTGTATTCTGTTGGTTGGTTTTGAAGGTGATCGTCGAAAAGGTGTTGGATTCGTGTGGAAAGAAGGATGAAGGTGTGAAGATGCATAAAGTAGCTGCTGAAGTCATCGAGGTTAGTGTTGTCTCTCTTATCAAATGTTTACGGATTTCATATTGAAAATCTGTTAGATGTGCCTATAAGAATTAAGCGATGTTTGTGATTGGATCTGTGTGGTTATTGTTTACGTGGTTGCCAAACACACTCTGAATGTGGTTGTTGTTTCAAATGATTCTGTGTGTTATTGTTTACGTGGTTGCCAAACACATTCTGAAAGATACGTATCGCTTCAGTTATTAATTTCATTTTTGCTCTAAAATGATAATTTCTTTAATCTATCACATGTGTTACGCCGCTTTGTTTATGCTTGGTTTAAGTAGCAGTTAAAGATTTTGTTATCTAAATGGTTGTTGTATGTAACAAGTGTCTACTGAAGCTGCTCAATTTTGTTGTTGGTGTTGTTTGTGATCCCTGAATTTATTTCCCCACCAGTTGGTATGTCCTGTACTTATAACAGGCACAATGAGAGGTGGCACAGATAAATTGAATTGCATGTTACTGTGAGTTTATAATAACAATATTTTATATATACTTACAGCTTCCAACTCTGGACCGATGGTGCTTGATTTTATGGATGGCGTTGTTCGTGATGCTACAAAACGCCCACAGACCAATGATGAGTGAGTAAAATCGCCATTACTGAGTCCAAGAGACAAGTATCTCAAAACTCAAACATGCTCTATATATGTTCCTATTTTGGAGGGTGTTTGGGATTGCTTATAAGAATATTGAATAAGCAGATAAAGAAAAGATGAGGTGTATATAAAGGTTTTAGGTCTAATACGAAGGTCTCAAATTCTTTTTATTCTTATCTAAAATAAGCATTTTTAAATCGCCAGCCCCAAGCTTGCTTTTCAAAACTAACTATATAAGCAAAAGCAGTTTTTGGATTATCCAAATGTTGTAAACAGTTACAGCAGAAAAGATATGCAATCCCAAACACCCTCCTCGAATCATTTTTTTTATTTCGGTCTTTTAAAGTTCTCTGAATCATTTTGAGCTAAGAGTGGTTGGGACTGAATTTAATATTTCATCAGGTGGAGATATTGAAGCAACGAGTGCCATAAATGAATGTGAAATGGAAGAGAGTGCTGATGTCAACGGATCAGGTGGTCCCAGTAGTGCTACTTTATCTCAAATCATTCTGATAACTCAGGTAGCATAAATCGTGAATTAATCTGATACTTCAATTGGTAAGGATTTTAAGGAAATGAATCATGGGAATGATTATGAAGCGAACATATGAGTTACTTCCAAACTCCATTATCAATAAATATTATACACTGAATACTAAATGTATAATCCTGTGAGGAAGCATACAACAGTATATTTTTAAAAGCAACTCGTAGCCTGCTCTTATTTGACAGAACATGGTTCCGAAACTATACAAAAGTTATCGAATATAGACAAATCTATATGCTGATGTTGTTGAGGAATTATAGTTAGTATTAGTGTAACTTATGAAATAAACCATTTTTGGTACTATTAAAAAAGATTCAAAGTTTGTCTTTTATCATACTGGTTTTCTAAACTGGGTGATATGTTGTAGGTGGAAGGCTTTAGATTTTGCAGCCTTGGACCGGAGTTCGTTTTCACGGACAAGATGATGAATCAACCTGTATTTCGTCCTGATGATGACGAGGGAAGGCGAGAAGGGTATGATCTGAATTTATTTTCTCTATTTATGTTATATGTAGCTTAAGTTTGCAAGTTTACAATAATGTTCACAAATTAGTAGGCACACGTAATAGTTATCAAGACGTAGCTTTCATTTTGAACAGTTTGGAATTATCCTGAAGCTTAATAGAAGAACTTATTATTTTTTTCACAGGATGTCATAGAAAATGTGGAACATTCAGTAAGTGGTTTGGGATTAGGCTGGAGCTCGATAGAAGATCTTATTATTTTCTTCAGAGGATGTGATAGCGACTCTGGAACACTCAGTTGAACGAAAATTTCAGGTAAATTTAATTTAATTTTATTTCTGCTACCTAAATTTAGTGATCCATTTATTAGATTAGCTGCAATTTGTGACCAAACTCATACACAAACATCCTGATAATGTTGTTATTACTACCAAAAAAACTAGAACTACATTGCTATTTTGGTTACGATTTTTTAAATTTGCAAGTGTGAGAATTTGATCCACAAAAATAACACCAATCATGTTGTAGCATAAAAATATAAAATAGGTTATTAGTTTCTATCACCCTCCTAGAAAGACTGGTGAACTTGGATTACGTATTTACGTGGCCATGTTATAATGAAAGGTGAGATAAACAGTTTTAGGAGTGTTTAGGATTGCTTAGCTAAACAGCCTATCTGGTCATTTTTATGAAGTGTGTTAGTTTGAATAAATAGGTTGAACTGTTCACTTTTAGAGCTAATAAGCAGTTTTAAGTATTGTTTGGAAAAACAAAAAACTAGCAAAAAACTGCTTATTGGCCAAAAAAACCGATTATTAGGCAAGAAAAAATGCTAATAGAAATAAGCAGCTTTAAATATTGTTTGGATAAACCACAAAACTGCTTATATATTGGTATCTTCTATTAAGGTGTTTTTTGGATCTCGGAGCTAATAAGCAGTCTTTTAAGTTGATTCAGTAACCGGTAATTATTTTTGGATTTCTGACCAGGTGAAAATGAAGCTTAAACTTTATCGAATGTGCTTAATGTATTGGTATCTTCTGTTCGTGATTCTCAGGTAAGAGAACTTTATCTTTTAAAGATTTTGTGGGAATTTAGGTTTTTAATAGTACACCGATCTGATAGAACAGGGCGTACAGGAAAAGGATGGTCATTTACATTCTGTATTTCTTGACCCTTGCTGTGTGAATTATACTTAAGACATAATGACTAAGATGAATTATTTCTGTGATGCAGGTTTTGGTGACCATGGTAGCTTTGAAGAAAGGCTCCTGGATCTTCTTTATTTAATGGAAGTCAGTTAGAGCACATGGAGAATGCCGAGAATGTGATGCTACCAGAAAGAGCAGAAATTTTGTTATTTAGCTTAAAACAATGGTTTCATGAATACTAGACACAAGCAAGCTTCAACACAATAAGGTAAGTGCACGGTTTTGAGGTATGTGTCGACGACGTTATGCTGCGTCTCCAAAAAAAAGGTTCCCTTATGCTTATGAAAACTTCAGGCTAATTTCGATGTTATTAGACGATTAATAAATGGATAAACAGACCAAGGTTTCACTTCAAGTACTAATGCTCAAATATTTGTTGGAAAAAGTTTTTTTTTTTTTTTTTTTTTTTTTTTTGTGCAATAAATCATTCGATGGTTAAGGGGTGTTTGGAATACCTTATTTTTTGGCATACCAACTGACTATAGATACTGCCTGGTGTTTGGAATATTATTGTTTTTATATCGATTTTGAATCTTATGAAAAAGTTATTTCCTTTATTATATATCTACACTTTTTTTAGTGTACCTGTTTTGTCTCTTTATAATAAAACACAACCTATTATGTGCATGCATCAGGAATTGTCAGCGAGCCAATCAACTATGGTATGGGCAAATGCTAATGAATGTATCTTAAACAAGTATTGGATAGAGCAAATGATGCACAAACATCTATCAAAGAAAAGAAAGAAAGGTGGCAAGAAGCAGCAAGTTAAAAGGTGAAGCATGGGCTTCAAAACGTATTATATGTTTGTATGGAAACTGGTGAGTGGAAGTGGAAGTGGGAGGTTAAACCCAAAAAAACAAAGGTATTTCCAGCTCTTATTTCCGTCCCTCATTAATCGCCTAGGTTGTAGAAACAAATTTTTTTTCAAAAATGCGGGTTTTGTTAGATACCTACGGCCACTCAGTTTTGTTAGATACTTACGGCCACATAGTAGTTGTCTGTGAACTGCTCTCATAGCAGGTAAATGTGCAAAATGTAGTATGTGTTTATACATTACTGGATCGCGAAGAATTTGTTTTATTAACTGGATAATTTGTTATTAGAGTTTTCCATGGAACTCAGTTGCGGTCTTTTAAATGGATTTGTAGGAGTTTAAAGAACAAAAATTGTCAGATGGGAAAAATGAATACAGAATTCGTATAGGCACAATTCAATGGAGGGTACGTATCTTGGAACATGTTGGCATTTCAGGTGCTACGTTATGTGTTGGTGGAGTGTGCAGAGCTGATATAAGCTTAGGGTGTTTGGTTGTGTGTCGGGTGAAGTCATCAACCAAGGATAGTGTTTCTTTTGATTGTTAATGTACATGTACTACATATATCTGAACATATATCTGAGGTGTTTGTGGAGTATGATTCTTTTGCAGCCTTTTTCTTAGTTGTTTTAGATGTAAGGCTGCGTCATGAGGGATTGTCCTATGTGTGGCTGCCCTTTTATTGTTGTAAATACTGATCTATTTACTTTAGTCAATTTTTTGCCTTACTAATGAGAAATAAAAGATAATCTCTTATGCTTAATGCTGTGTCCAGTTTGCACCACTTAACGAACACAACGCATAACAACTTTGTATTGAAAAATCCCGCGGCAACGCGCGGGCATATATCCTCGTAACTCACTATTACGGTTTACTAATACCGCTGTTTTTCCCAACACACAATCTATGAATTAACAAAGTATTTAAGTTGTTTTCTACAATTTGCTTGTCTATTCTCCAACTCTAAGTAAAGTTGAGGAAATATCAGTCCAGTGGACTTGAAGTTGAATTTGATTATAGGCTTACAGCTGGGCTAACTTGATGAAATAATACTCAACACTAGTGACTAGGTGAGAGTGCTTATATTTGAGTTTACAAAGCCCAATCCATGAAACGGGACCTCGGCCTTTGTGTTAATAAAAGCAGAATTTCACTGTAACATGTTTTGGAAAAAGCATAAACCAGTGAACCAACACAAACACAAGTATTTTTGTTATTTTCTATTTTTAATATGAGAAAATTCTCAAAAAAGTACAAAAACTTGGGTATTTTATGACTTGGTCACCAATTGACTCATTTTTTTATTTTGGTCATGCTCGACTATTCGATTGTTCGACTCCACCTAAATTTTGACACGTGATATACCTTTTGTACTTTTTCTTAGAAAAAATACAAAAGAATGACACGTGCCAAAATTTAGGTAGAGTCGAGCAGTCGAACGGTAAAAGTCGAGCAGCTAAGCAGTCAAAGGAATGACACATGTCAAAAACTGAGTGGAGTTGAGCATGACCAAAATGAGAAAAGAGGTCGATTGGTGACCAAGTAATGAAATACTAGGTTTTGTACCTTTTTAAGAATTTCCTCTTCCTTCTAATATTGGGTCTTTCTATTTGAAAAAAAAAAAAGGTCGAACCATTATAGCAAAGATAATCTAATGTCATGTTGTGGTAATTTTTATTACTCGATAGTAATTAAGTTTCCATTTTATTATTTCTTGAAATGTGTTAATTTCTTGAAAAAACTTGCTTTCAAATCTTCATAAGTGATCAAGGAATTTGTAACTTATGATTATTTTTCGTTGATATAAATATGTAAGTATAAAGTTATTAATAGATTTCATCAACCTAAAACGCCAATGTTACAAAATTTTGGTCTATTATTCTTAACCATTTATCTCCTGCCGTTAAAAGAAAACAAAAAGATGACATCTGTTATTTGAGTGCGTCATAAAAGAATGTTATATTTAGTTTTTAACGGCAACTACAAGGTTTCGACCGACATAATTTAATATTATACTTTTTCAAAATTTTGACCATACATGATATCATTGATCCCCTCACATTGTAAACTAAGGGGTGCTTGGTGGGAGGTAAAGGAGGGTGGAGAATGAGTAAAGAATTGAAAAGGGCCCACATCTTTCAAATAATAGTGCTTGGTAAAGGAGGGTAAGGTATTGATTACCTTGTAGTGGGTAATCAATCATTATAGAGTAAATTGGGGGGGTAAGATATTGATTACCCACCTCACCCATTCCTTTGCATTCCTTTCTTTTTTCTTTTCTCTTTCCCTTTCCCCACTTTAAACCAAGCGGACCCTAAAGTTAATCCAAGAATTAACTAGAACATAAAAAAGGTTCCTTTTATTAAGGTATCAAATTCGTTTCTAGCAATTTCCACATTACTTTAGCTAGAGCTAAACACCAAAAAAGTTGCCTCATAGTTGGAGCTAGAAACAATGTACAACTTAAAAAATACTTTAATTTGTCTCTTTTATAAGTCATTAAATATTCTTGTCGATGGGTGATTTTTTACCGTTCATTTTTATTGTACTTTTGATAACTTACTTCATGCACTTTCAACAACCGTGACATAATGAAAACATACTTTCATACGTACTTGTCTATATGTGACATTTTTCTAACACCGTTGAATTCAACCATCCCAAGTACTACTGTATAAAAGATCATGATATATAGAAACAAAAGTTTAACGGTGGTGCATGACATTAGCCAAAAAGAATATGATCTTTGGATGCCAAAGTTTTAATAACTTTTTGATTTATGTGCACCAAAAAAATATACTGCCAGCAATACACACAGACATCATTTGTGTGTGTAGAATTCTTATTGGGACCTTTTTGTTGTCTTGTAGTTAACTATTCGGAAAAAACAAGACTTGTGTAAGAAAACTACATCCATATTTCACCATTTATTTCAGCATTTTTGGTATGTGTGTTTTCGTCGTAGAGTGTGATTTTTCCTCTTTTCTTAATAAAAGATGATATTTGTTCTAACAATAATAGATGTAAGAGATGTTGAGTGATAGATGGTGGAATTCAAGTAGCAAGTGTGTGATGATTAGAATGATGGAATTAGAAAGAAAAATTAGGTTGATCTTTCTTAATGCACCTTAGATTTACCACTTTAAGAATTTAGTATTGTTTTTGTCATTAATAGCTAATTCACACAATAGATTACTCTTAATGCTTCTATTAGTAGCGTTAACGCCGTTAAGAAAGATAACATTAGAATTTTAGTATTGTTTGTGTTTACCACTCAGTGACAAACAAGCTTTTTATCTTAAACATTAACATTTCATAATTATTTCAAAATGCTCCACACTAAATGCACCTTACATGTATACATCTTTTGTGTTTTGGGTATTGGCTCCTAAAGAAGTCTTCAGTTAATATCTTTTGTGTTTTGGTGTTGGGTGTGGCGTGCTTTAATTTTGTAAGCCGCCATTTTCCGAGTTATTTTGCTTCAGCCTTGGTAGCTCTATAGTGTTCTTGGTTTCTTGCCTTGTTTTTCAAGGGTGTTTTAATAAAAGCCTTGCTTCTCGGAATAAAAAAAATGCACCTTATGTATACATTCCCATATAGGTATAATACTTTATTTTTATTTTTGACGAGACTCATAATCTTTTTGTTAAAACAAATATATTCACTTTTTTATTTACTTTTGATGAAGTTGGTAACTTACTAACTTGTAAGATTTAGATTATGTGTCAAGATTATGAATTAGATCATTGTCTGAGGTCGGGTCTTTGAGGAATGGTTCGGATGATATCAAAAGATGCATGAGATCGGGGTGTTTTGGTGAGTACTTATTTACTCACCTTTTCTTAACCAAAATGAGGCTTAATAATCCAAAAACTAACCCAAAATGCCAAAGAATGTGTGTTTTTGTGATTGTGAATGTGCATGTACGGATATTTCACCGAAAGACGAAAAAAAAAAACAAACGAAAACCGGCAAAAACGAGCACGAGAGTGGAATGAGTGCAGAAAGTCAAAGCTTGGCATCCAAAAGTCAAATATGAGCTTACATTGTCAAAAGAGATCCTCAGAGTTTAAAAGATTTACAAGAATGATCCTGGTGTGAAATTTGAAGAATTGGCAAGAATGGCCCTTGAAGTTTCAGTATTGACACATTTAGTCCCTCATGGAAATATTTGAAGAAAAGCCAAAGTCAACCTTGAGGAATCACATTATGACATCAAAAGCCCTTTGATCACATTATTGGAGAATGACATATTTAGTCCTTATAGTTTCAACTTTTACATATTTGGTCCTTGAAATTTTTAATACCAAATCTGAAAATACAATCACAAAGGCTTGGTCCAATATTATAAAAATCCAAATCCAACAACTAACCAAAGCCCAAAGCCCATCACCAATACCCCTTTACCCGAGCCCATACCCATTCAGTCAACACTTACTCCACAAGTCAAACCATTAAAATATATTAACCCCTCCCGCCCCCCTTTTCACCTCCTTTACCCAGGAATAAAAATTACATGAACCCTAGATTCCTTTCCCTCATAATTACGACAATTAAGGGTATATCAGTCAAATCAAGAGCTTCTGGAAGGTTGTCAGGGAATGTCAGGGTAAAGTAACACACGTTTGGCCACATGACAGATCCTCATTGGTCCTTACACGTCATAGATGAAGATCCAAGGGTGCAACTTAAGAGGGGAATGATAGATGATGATCAAAGGGCTGAGGGGATCACTCAAGAAGCACAAGCACACGGATTGCTAGCTTGGCAATCCGTGACCCCCCTTTCTAGATCTTTCCTCACATTTTCTATAAATAGGGACCTTGTTTAGCTTATTTCTGTGTAAAGTTTTTAGTGTAATGAAACTCTGCCAAATTTCTCTCAGATTTATATTTTCATTTCTTTTGTAATCAATTAGTGAATTTAATAGAATTTCCATTTCAGTTTTTTTATATAAAAGCTTGTTACTCTTATTAGTTCATTGTTAAAATCATTAGTTTTAGCTTGTTTCTGATTCAATAAGCTTCTCAGAAGCTAGCTTAAGCTGTCTTTAAAACATTTCCATTTTCATTTGTTCTCAAAATATAAAAAATAAAAAACAAAACAGAAAAATAAAAATAATAATAAAAAAATGTTTTCAGAAGCTCAATCCAGCTTGCAATCAAGCTAAATCAGTAGTAAACAAGCTCATATTTGCTCTCTAGCCTCTGTGAGTACTTGTTGTAGCTTATATCAGTTTTTTAGTCCAATCTCAATAAAAGTCAAATAAGGTCAAAGTGCAGAAGAAAATGATGAATCTGTGGGGTATTTGATAGTTCAAGTAAAGCTTGGAAATACTTGGCCTATCTAAAGACAGGCAAGCTCAGTGAGCTCCCTCTGTTCAAGCTGAGGGAGATAAATTTTGTGAGTTTCATTTCTGATTCCTTGTTACTATTGAATTTGATGAACATTAGTCTATATCTGAATTGAATTGTTGTATTGTTTTAGTTTGATGAAATTGTTGTTGTAGTTACTAGACTTGAGCTTGTTTGATCATCTGTTAGCTTGTTCATTTGTAACTGAGTTTTGAAGTGTTTTATTTGATCAATCTGTGGATATACTCATTAGATACTAATTGTGGAATTTAAGAGTTAATCTAATTCTATTTAGTGTTTAGTGACTGAATTTGAGCATTGATATAGAGTATTGAGGTTGGAAACAGTTTGTTGTAGTATAATCTGTAAGGATAAGGGGTGTTTGGATCTATTTGTTACTATGGTGAATTGTTGTTGTTTTACTGTGATAGCTTCAGTCTTAGCTCATATTAGGTTAGAAACAGTTTAATAGAACATAATATAGTAGGTTAGTTCATCAATTAGTCAAAGTTACTTATAATAAGAGTTAACTGCTAAATTTGTAGGATTCAATTAGTAAGGTTGAGGCATTAGTTGTAATCTAGTATATAATAGCTTATTTCAGTACTAATTCAGTCTTTCATAACATGTTAGAAGTAAATTTGATTGGTGCAAATTAGATTTAGTCAAAAGTTTGTGCATCTATGATAGTCAACTGTCATATATTTTTTAGCTTATATAGCCTTCTGAACTTGGATTCATTTAGGTGATTATTTAGAATTGTATAAGAGGGCTTTTGGTGTTAATGTTGTCTCAGTATTACTAGCTTGCTTTTGCCCCTCATAGTTTTTACTCCAGAGCTTATTTCAACTGCTTATAATTGTCTGCAAGCTAGATATTTAGAACTAAGATTTCTGTTTGGAATTTAAGCCTGCAGTAGTGGTTTTCGACTAATAACCTGAACTTGTTTGAGATTGTTGAGCTTATTTGAAGTTACTTAGGTGTGTTACATGATTCCTGAGAGTGCTGCTTAATTTGGATCACATTTGCTTATTAAAAGTGCTTAATACAAACTGCTTATTGGTCATTATATATGTATCCAAGCTTAACCTGATCATTTTTTAGTGCATTTGAGAGTATTTGAGTATTTTGCATCTGAGTTTTAAGTTTCACTCAGCTTTGGTACAAGTGCTTATAAATAAGCACTTGCAATAAGCTGTTTTCAGCTCATTAAGCACTTTTCTAGCTTATTTTCATTTCAAATTTTTTTTCTCAAATTCATTTTATTATTTTTGATTTTCTGTAATTTTTTCAGATTTTTCTGAATTGTTTTACTATTTTTCTCCTTTTATTTTAGTTTAAAATCATTTTTTAACTTTTTAATAAATAAAAATCAAATAAAAATTAGAAAAAACCTTAAAAAAATCCAAAAATATTTTAGATAATTCTTTTCTGATATTTTAGATTTTCCAAAATTAATTTTGTATTTTTCATTTTAATTTTTACATTTTCTCTCGTTTTTAATTCATTTAAAAATACAAAAAATAGAAATAAATTCATAGAAAATTAATAAAAAGTCAAAAAAATATTTTTCTTTTTCTCAAAATTATTTTTAGTTGTTTAAAATTTTTAGAAAATTATTTCACATTTGTAGGATAATTTTTCATTAAAAGTTACGTTTTTAATTCGTACGTTACGTTTTAAGTTTCGTGTTTGAATTTCCATTTTTTAGTTCTTAATCATTTGTGCATATATAGCTTGTACCTTCTGCATTATTTGAATTTGCTTTTCATTATTTGAGTTTCTCATTAACAATTTTCACAATTATCACTTTTCACGACACGATTTCACGAATCGAATTTCAACGATTCCATTCACTCCTTCACGGGACACGACTCGGGTAATCCGTATTTCCAGCGGATTTCCTTGAACTTTATAGATATATTATACAAATTGGTTTTTACATGAAACAATTTTCCACCAATTTACACCTTTGAGAGATCAATGTATTTTAGTTGGAGTTTAGTAATCATAACAATTATAAAATTAAACAAGTAAACATCAAAGCATGAAACGGAAGTAAGAATCATAATACATGTAATAATTAACCGAATTTAAATGATATGCGTACCTTAGCGATTTCTAGCCAAACAAGAAATCAATGAACAAGAACAAGTAAAACCCTAATTAGGTTTTATGGAGATCGACTTGTGGGCAAGTCGAATGGGGAAAATAGCTAACAAAAGTATGTTAGTTCTTCGTTCTTGTACACACGTATTAGTAGCGTTTCAATGTGAAAATCTAGGTTCTTGATCACAAACAATCCAAACACTAATAATTGAGTTTTGAAGATCACGTAGGAACCCTATAAGGGTGTAGTTAGGGTTTCAATGATTAAACAAGTAAACATCAAACAAGAAATCGTAAAGTTCGATTTCTAGGCTCAAGAGAGGAGAAGAAGAAGAAGAAAGTAAGGATTGCTCATGAAACAAGAGATGAGAAGAATGAATACAAAAGGCCTTGTATTTATACTTTTCATATATTGGAGCACAAGACAACAAACCCTAATCCCCTATGGGGTTGGGTCGGCTGATCATAGCCCAAGAGATCCAATCCGGATCCTTCTTAGCTACTATTTTCAATCTAGTCCTTCTTCTTTTGCCTAACGACCGTTAGTGTTTTATTTGTGAAATGAATAATTATTCATAACTTAATATAATAATTATTAATCATTGAAACTTATACGTAATGTGTGCAATCCCAAAGTCTTGTGCTCGAATCCGGACATATGACATTAATTTTTATTCGCAAAACTAACAGCTCCCACTCGGATATACATTAATGTAATAATGACATTAGTTAGTCTAGCATAACACCACAATGTCCCTAGAACGACCATGAGTGTGGTTTCCTAGAAAAAACCTTTTGATGAATCATCATCATACTTATCATTTTGTTTCTAATACCACGTTAATATGGATATGGATCTAAGTCATTCCATAATTAACTATTCTATTTCTCGTTATTTATGATCGAGCAAGATTACCAATTCATCTTAACGCATTCCATATAGACCTTGGTCATGGCCATGCAAGCATCTTGTCAACCCTACGAACGAGGGGCCCAACAGTATTATACTTCAAAACAAATTTGAAGGAAACAAATTTTGTATTGACTACAAGCATAACCCATGAACTTTGCATCACCTCTGAAAATAGCCCTTATAGCTACCAGTTACGGATAACGTTAGACTATCTTACAGAAAATGAGCTACATCCACAGTAGTTATCTGGTATCTCAAGTCTGATGATAAATATTCATGATTTACTTTAATGACAACATCGATAAGTATAATCATGTAATTGGGATCTGTCATATATTCAATTTATTCAATTTATTGAATATCATGTGAATTTGGCATTTCCTACGCATCAATATACTTTAAGTATATTATACCAAAACTAATATTTGTCTTAATTCAATGATATTCCCATATCATTGATTGACAACGGACTATTTAGAATAATATAACATAAGTTATTCATGGATTAAACATACAAATATGGGATACAATATATTATTATTGAAAACAAACGTACTCAGTACTTTAATTCATTATTAAATAATAATTGTTTAACATCCCTTATCCAAATACTAAAGAGATCAATGCATAAAAATTCTAGTTATTAAATTTTGTCTCAAGTAATAACAATCATACTTGTTGACAATTATGCCTCAAGTAATGACAATCATACTTGTTGACAAGGCATTATTTCAACTAACTTTGATCTATCGGAATTTAGAGAATACTTATTTCAAGAATTCAATTAGCGAAGTTCTTGTATATGTGCATTCAAATAATTTGATATAACTACATAATACATCATAAAGTGTGTGACATCCTCAACATCCAATTTATGATAATTAAACTTTCAAACATTTAAAGTTTAAAGTATTCTTATTCTTTAATGTATATTGCAACTATACTTTTAGTTAAAATAACTAGTACACATGGCTTTTAACAAGGATGAAATCCTTCCATGACTAGTATTGATTGTCATCTCAATTTTATTAGCATCATTGTATGCAAACAACAATATGCTCTTTTCCATAAACTTTAATTTCTATTGTGTAATTTTTATGCCTTCCAAACTTTCAAGTTTGTTGGCTATGACAATTGTCAAATTGTTCATCTATAGAATCCAGAAGCTATTCCAGGCTGAGGATGTGATTCTATATCCAAATATATTCCTTTAGAATATTCATTAAACAACTTATCTAATATCTTTTAATTAGATATCAATGTTGTCAAATCATCTTTATTAAAGCATGATATACAACAACATGATGTACATAAAAAATCCTTGTGTCCAACTTAAATTTTATTCATGTACTACATATCCATTTAAACTTTCTAAATGATATACCATGTTCTATTAGATTCATTTACCACACATGTTTACATCAATAAACATATATTCAAGGTTGTTTGTTTTACTTATTAAATCTTTCAAGTAAAGTTTCATTCCAAGTTATAACTTAACATTAACTTATATAGAATGTTACTTCATATATATTATACAACATATATGATTTAAGTAAGTAAACATAATACTCCCACTAGCTTTTAGAATTACTTAGGAGTTATCTTATTTAAATTATAAAACAAAACTTGGATTTAATATTTAAACATAAGACTTATCTCCTTGATGCATGCATTTATCCATACTTGGATTATTGCATTTTGTACACTTGATGCGTGGGAATTGCACCAGGCTTTACCTCTCGAGGGATCTCGAGAAGCTTACAACCCCCACCAGGCAGTGTACCTGATCGTTGTAGTATAGTATAGTGACAAGTACCGGGGGATTGATCGTTCAACTCAGGAATAGTGTCGCTAGGATTAGAAAGCCTAAAAACTAGGTCTAGAGGTGAGGGATGATTCTTTTTGTATTTTTATATTTTATAAAAGCAAATAAAATCTCGGGTTTTTGGAAGAGTGGGCGGAATTAGTTGCTAGTCAACTAACCCAATAACTACAAATGCAATAAAATAACAGAAATGTAAATTAAACTAATTACTAATGTGGTGTGAACAATATATGGGAGAATTGTGTTTACTTAGATTTCACTACTCCCTAGATATCTTTTACAGGTTAATTGTTTGTTACAGTTGCATGGATGACGGGTTATATTCCTTAATACCAATCATGGAGTGGCGTACTTACTTCCCCAATTCTATAAGCTCCTACTTCACTCCTATGTCGAGCCTGCAAGAAGCTCCTAACATGGGATCACTAGAATTCGCTCATGCATTAAATACAACCATAAAAACCTAGTACACATCGGTTCATGTTTCTTAAGACGTTCAAGCAAGTTACACAATGGAGATCTGCCAGTTTTCTTAAGCCTAACATTGAAATCATTCATCCATTACAACTATAAACAAGCAATCAACCTATAATCAACATCTAGGTTTCATTACATCTAAGCAAACACACAAGAGATCTAGCCTAGCATGTTAAAATCAAGACAAGCGTAAGATATATTCAAACAACACATAGACATATTGAATGAATTGAAAGGATACTTATCTCAATTGAACATGAAGGGTTTCAAGGGGTGAAAACCCTTGAAAATACTGTAAAAGTCGTGTTGGGGTTTATTATGTTCGATCCTAAAATTCTCCTCCCAAGTTACACTCTTAATGAATGAAAATTAGAAAAGTATATATAGATTTCATGAGGTGACGACGTCAAGAGGAAAGTTCTGACACCGTCATCTCGCCGCTAATAAAATTCTCGGACTGCCTAGATCCAGATCTGACGCCGTCATGTGTAATCTTGCTCTGGGCCGTCACCACTTTTACTCTTGACAGCCTTGTTCTGACGCCGTCACGTTTTCTCTGGGTCGTCACCAAAATTGCTCTTGACGCCGTCATAAAAACCTTCTTGACGCCGTCAGGTACTGTTCCCATCAAGGAAAATTAAGACTTTGCCGTTTTCTTCACTTTTATGCTCCAAAAACGTCCAAAATGATTCCTTTTCCAGAATTCACTCCCATAGTACCTAAAATCACAAAAGGAACGATTTAGGGCAATATTTGATCAAATAAATTCCAATTCTGGCTTAAATGACCCCCTAAAAACGGTTCATTTTTCGCCTCATCATATACCCTTACACTTGAGATTTGCTTGTCCTCAAGCAAATGCGCTTTTATTCTAGTCAAAATACAGGTTAGGGGTCATTTAACACTAATATAAAAGTAATTACAACAAATATTCGTTCCACTAAAGACGAAAGACAAGCACGGAGGTCATACACTAGCACCTCACAAATAGTGTTTAGATACTCACATCTCTCGGGTGTAATAAGTATATATCACAATATGGAAATGGAAAACATCTCTCACTACCTGTCATAGCAAAATAGATTACCATAGGCTTGGGAAATGATCAAACCTCCACCACATGGCGTAAGCACCTAGGATAAACTATCAAAGAGGTCTTTTAAAGGGTTATAACGTTAGGTGTAGGGATATGAAATACACGGTTTTGTTGGATATAGGCAATCTTTACTGGTGACGAGTTAATCATCTTGGTTAACTACATGTACAATATGGCGTTGCTAAACCAAGACTAGACTCGACTTAAGCTAATAAATGAAAAATAACAAAAACATAAAATAAACATAGAATGAAACGGGATGGTAGTCCGTATGTTTTTTCTCTTTTCTTTTTCTATTTTTTTTTTCTTTTTCTTGATTTTTTCGATTTTTTATTTTTTATTATTTTTTTTTTGCATACACTTTTACCCTACCATCTAAAATAATACATCATAGGGAATGAACATTCCCCTTACACTTGAATTTTTACATACTATACAATAAACTAATCTAATGACTCGAATTAAGATAATCAAAACACTTGGAGTACTTTTAAGATTAACGCACATATGGGGGTAATAATATGATGTTCTACCCCATTACTCCATAACATAAGTACTTTACCCATGAGTCTCAATCGTCCCAAAACAATATGTACAAGGATATGACTCGACTTAGCAACCATGTAATCAATTAGATAACTAACTAAGGGTTTAAACAAATAACAATAATGCACTAAAGATGAGTGCATACACGGAAGGCTAAGGCGATTTGGTTGTACATTTAAGTGGGTTGTAACAAATTCTTCCTTTAAGTAAGATGCTTAAAGTTAGAAACGAAAAGATAGGCTCGGAGGGGTGTACTAGGGGTTTCGTGTACTAAAAATGAGTACAACGCTAAGGGTGTGGGAAAAATTAATTGACTTTACTAGCCAAGTAATATGACTTAAATGGTCAAGTAATTATGATACGGGTTTAACACAAGGGTGATCCTAATGCCTCTTATCATGTAGTAAATCCTACTACACGAATGTTGTCTCACTAGCGGTCTCGGAATGCATCACTAACGCAAGTTCTAGAATCTAAATGTTACCGGTACACTCATAAGCACTAATAGTAAATGCTTTTCCTATCAAATCTAAAGGCGAACCTCACATATTTGGGTGGAAAATTTTTCTGAATGATATGGTTTTGTGCTAGTCATACGATCTCCTATCCATGAGATGCTTGCTAAGGCTAAAGTTTCACTCCTAAATGTTGTAAAAAAATTTAAATTTGGCGCTAAAATTACACTAACAAGTATTTCTCATAGTTTTATTACACACCTACCATCAAACAAACAAACTCAAGCGAAAGTGTATCCTATGAGGTATCATCATTTTACCCTCCCCTTACACTTAGGATGAACATTGTCCCCAATGTTCAATTAAAGATTGTAAAAGTAAAACAAGTAAAATAATGAAATCAAATACTCTCCTGATTCGCTCGGTATGGATAGTACGATAACAAGGTTAGATCTTCCTCCAAGAAAATGAACAATCAAAGCTTCCCTTCCAGAATATAAATCATCTTCTTGTCAAACATAACCTGTTAAACCTGAGAAAACAAACAAGGCAACCTCGCGTAAAATCGGCGGCAATCTATATATGATAACAAATCCTAGAAAACAATGTAAGATATAATGCTTGTGGAATGAGTGTTTGCAGATTTCCTGGAGATTATAAAACTAAAGATTCGACAAAAACTTTAAGACTCTGTTAGAAAAACAAAACTAGCAAAATTTCCAGATTTTTACACGTGACGCCGTCAGGAATTTCTTCCTGACGCCATCAGAAGTGATCTGCAGAAATTCTTACGTTAAGTTTCTGGAAAATTTCTGGAAAAACTTATGTCCTACTTCCTGGAAAATCCTGCAAAACATCATTATGACTCGATACAAGCATTTGACTCTAACAAATACGAATATACATGTTCATTTAATATTGTGGAGAATCATGATCAATTTTGTTTCTTAAAAACATATTTGGGGTTTCCCCTTACACTTATCTTTTGTGAAATACCCTTGGATGAAGTTAAGACTAAGCCAAACGACAAAATAAAGTATTTTCACCATTTTAGTTTGAAACATGATCTACCAACAATAAAAATAAAGTATGCATACGGAAAAAAATAACAATCAAACAAAATAAAAATCACACAAAACATGGGTTGCCTCCCAAGAAGCGCTTTTCTTTATTTACGAGTCTTGTAGCTAGACTCAAGGTCATGGGCTATCGTGTGTCGCTTATGCTCACATAACCAAGGGTGAGCCATCTAATAGTCACCTCATCTTTCTTATAATCATCACTTAACTCTAAACATCCACGATAATACCTTTTATTCTTTTCATGAGTATATTTAAGCCCTTTTCTTTTATCATTCTCACTTAGCATTTCTAGGGGCGGATACCTACCACACTTCTCCATGGAAAAATTCTTGAACCTAGGGTGTGCACGGGGCATTTGGTAGATAAGATCTTCATCCCCATCCGAGAATGTAATTAACCCTTCCATAAGTTTCTCATCAAGGTTGGTCAACCTTTTGAAAGGTTTCCCAAACACAACTTGGGTTAACTTACTATCGATAAATTCTCCTAGATTCTCCATAACCATGAACTCAACAAGATAAACAAAGCTCCCTACAAACACATGCAATGACATTGCCCTAGCAATAACATTATCTCCTTTGTATTCTAACTCATCTACCATGATTTTATTATATTCACTACGCGAGATTATGTTCATTGGGAGAGATGAGTTAAGGTAGGCATTAAAGCTCCTAAATCCAATCTTACAAGGAAATTGCATATTGAATGAGCTATCACACTCAATCCTTGTTCTAGGGTCAACATACCTAAGAGGGTTTACTTCATCTTCCATCCTATCCTCATTAATCACATCACCATCGTCAAGATCCTCATCTGAGTCTGAATAGTAAAAAGGACTAGCCCTATGGTCATCATCATGGTCAGACTCCTCCATTTCAGAATTATTGTCAAAGTGGTGGTTAGGCGAGAGGTTAGGTGGGTTTTCATTTTCCCCTAAGGGGATTGGGGCGAGCATTTGGAAAATCCTGTGACGAAAAACACGAATAACAGGAATCAAACGATCAATGTTATTGTTATCCATCGAGTTAGTTTACGAACAAAAGAAACAAAGAAATAAGATAGACTAAAGAAAACTAAAAATAAAAATAAAATCTTACTAGAAAGGAATCTAGCAAGTAGACCTAATAAAAAGAAATCCTAACCTAGACAATAACTATTCCCCGGGCTGTGGCGCCAAAAACTTGATGCATGGGAATTGCACCAGGCTTTACCTCTCGAGGGATCTCGAGAAGCTTACAACCCCCACCAGGTAGTGTACCTGATCATTGTAGTATAGTATAGTGACAAGTACCAGGGGATTGATCGTTCAACTCAGGAATAGTGTCGCTAGGATTAGAAAGCCTAAAAACTAGGTCTAGAGGTGATGGATGATTCTTTTTGTATTTTTATATTTTATAAAAGCAAATAAAATCTTGGATTTTTGGAAGAGTGGGCGGAATTAGTTGCTAGTCAACTAACCCAATAACTACAAATGCAATAAAATAACAGAAATGTAAATTAAACTAATTACTAATGTGGTGTGAACAATATATGGAAGAATTGTGTTTACTTAGATTTCACTACTCCCTAGATATCTTTTACAGGTTAATTGTTTGTTACAGTTGCATGGATGACGGGTTATATTCCTTAATACCAATCATGGGGTGGCGTACTTACTTCCCCAATTCTATAAGCTCCTACTTCACTCCTATGTCGAGCTTGCAAGAAGCTCCTAACATGGGATCACTAGAATTCGCTCATGCATTAAATACAACCATAAAAACCTAGTACACATCGGTTCATGTTTCTTAAGACGTTCAAGCAAGTTACACAATGGAGATCTGCCAGTTTTCTTAAGCCTAACATTGAAATCATTCATCCATTACAACTATAAACAAGCAATCAACCTATAATCAACATCTAGGTTTCATTACATCTAAGCAAACACACAAGAGATCTAGCCTAGCATGTTAAAATCAAGACAAGCGTAAGATATATTCAAACAACACATAGACATATTGAATGAATTGAAAGGATACTTATCTCAATTGAACATGAAGGGTTTCAAGGGGTGAAAACCCTTGAAAATACTGTAAAAGTCGTGTTAGGGTTTATTAGGTTCGATCCTAAAATTCTCCTCCCAAGTTACACTCTTAATGAATGAAAATTAGAAAAATATATATAGATTTCATGAGGTGACGGCGTCAAGAGGAAAGTTCTGACGCCGTCATCTCGCCACCAATAAAGTTCTCGGACTGCCTAGATCCAGATCTGACGCCGTCATGTGTAATCTTGCTCTGGGCCGTCACCACTTTTACTCTTGACAGCCTTGTTCTGACGCCGTCACGTTTCTCTGGGTCAGCACCAAAATTGCTCTTGACGCCGTCAGGTACTGTTCCCAGCAGGGAAAATTAAGACTTTGCCATTTTCTTCACTTTTATGCTCCAAAAACATCTAAAATGCTTCCTTTTCCAGAATTCACTTCCAAAGTACCTAAAATCACAAAAGGAACGATTTAGGGCAATATTTGATCAAATAAATTCCAATTCCGGCTTAAATGACCCCCTAAAAACGGTTCATTTTTCGCCTCATTAACACTTTCAAAGATTACATGAATTCATAAAACTCTTAATTACTTATCGTGCTCGCTTAAGTAATTATACAAAAAAGAGTTTTATAATCCATTGTCAAATTTCATATTCATGAAAATGAGTATGACAATTACCATCTTTGTATCCTTAATGTGCTTAGGAAAGAGTATTCAATCATAGCTAATTACTTAAGTATGATTAATAATCTTGTCATAAGACATGCATTAAAATATGTATACGATTTCGTTCATATGATTTATTACACAAAGATTTAAACCTCTAGGGTTTTTCTTCTCTTCAAGAAACTCATCTTCATTAAGATAAACCAAGTTTTCAAATTTAACTTATCTTTATGGACAGCATCTTAACATTTATAGCATGAGCAATTTACCATAATTCAATATTTAGTAAATGCATCATTATGATTAACAGGCTTACTTTGATCCTGTAATTCATATTTCTCAGTATATCAATCAAATATCTGAAACATCCCTACGGATCTATGAATGAGAATTTCATCATGTTGAGGTTTAACATTTACATGTCTAGCCTCATCATGATTTTTACTAGTGTGTTTTTAGAAGATTATGTATCTTGTAATTTTATCTTTTCAAGATAAAAGTCCCACTTTCCTTTAGTAATATATATATATATATATAGTCTATCTATAAATACTTAGCAATCAAGGCAACAATACAATGTTCTCTTTTGGGATATTACAAAACATTTTACAGTTCCTGACCCATGTTAGTTAAAACTACTTATTAACAAAACCAGGACTTCATTTTAAGACTTTAATGTGATTCATCACATTCCATAATTTATGGTGTCTTATTTAATCTTCTAGGTTGGAGTCTTATTGAGTATATTCAATCTATACTCAATTTTCTAACCTTGATAACTTTTGGAAGAAAAGAAGTCATATTTATCTTTTAATCAAACAATATAACAAGAGTTTGATTTTTCCTAACTGAACACACCACCAACTTGTGATGTTTCATTAGAACTAATATTGTGAGACAAACTAACAATATGTAAGATATACTCCTTTTGGCTTACCTATTTACCAACTAAGTCAACTTAATGGTATAATAGACTTTCCAAGCCAATTGCATGCTATATAACATAAGTACTTTTTGAACAAGTCACTTCATGTTCATGTCTCAAGAAGACATAAACTGTTGTATTTCCACTATACGTTATAAATCATTGATCAACTCAATGATTTCTTGTTCAACACATAACAAGTTAATGTCTTACTTTATTATAAGTCTTGTAATAGTTAAAAGACTTCATGTTTATAAGAAGATATAAACATATATAACTAAAGTATTTGTGAACACCACCATTTGGTTTCATGGTAATTTCAAGTTAATTTACTACTCCATTTGTTTATGTCATTTTATGAATCATCCAACTTAAGAAAGTGCAAACTCACATAATTCCATCACATCAGTTGATCTGCTAGTAATGAAATCACGTAGTTTACCCTTCCATTGTAATCTAGCCAGGTTACACCCTGACGTAAATTGTAACTTCAAGTGTTTCTTTTAATTTGAATATCATAAGACATAAAAGTAGTTTTTGTTATAATCTTGACACATGTTCTACATAAGATAATCATACACATTAAATGTATAAGTCCTATTAGAACATAGATTTCTTACCTTGCGATTAAGATAATCTTATAATCATATTTCTATGTATTGTTCCTTTGCACATAATAAACTGTGAAAATGTAGAGGGGGGTGAATACGTTACCGTTTAAAACTCTTTAAACTTGTTGTATCAAATATCCATTCTTAGCTTATTCTAATATGAAAGATGTTAAGTTTAGTTTATGGCTAGCATAAACTTAAGACATGTTATCATACAAGCATAATCAACAAGTCACAACACAAACAATCACATAATGCAAACATTAAAGTAAAGCAATAAGTAAAAGGAAAGTGCAAACCGAACACGAGGATTTATAGTGGTTCGGTCACGGATCTCCTCTCCGCCCTACTCCACTCCTCTAGTACCCAACTCGAGAGTTACTTCACTAGATCAACAACCTCCCTTCTCGGCGGAGAAAACCTTACAATCGTCGCTTACACTTTATCCGGTACAAAGCTAGATACCGAGTTCTTTTACAAGGTACAACCACTCCTATCGTCGCTTATACAATATTTCCGACACTAAGCTAGATGTCGAGTTCTTTACCAAGGGTACAACCACTCCCACTATGTTTTGTGGCCCAACATAAAAACCTTGTGTTTTATGGCACAAACACATAAACCATCTAAACTATATTGTGATGATACAATGATGATCCAAGACATAAAAGTCTAATGGATATGAATGACTAATCTACATGAACTTCTTGAATAAGAAGTCTTCAATCATTGAGGATGTCAAGTGCCCTTGAATCTTCATATGTTGGAATGCTTTAATGAATGATGACTTCAAGATCTTGTAACATTCTTGGTGGATCATGAAGTATGATATGCTTACAACAAAGATGAATGTTAGAAGCATTATGATCATTATTGAAAGGGTGACTCATGTGTGTTTCTACATTGTTTGCTACTGATCTAGATATGTGTTTTATGATGGAGAGAAAGTATGTTCAAAGTCATCAAGAGAAAAACTAGCAAGTGGTTTGATATTTATAGCAAAACCAAACAGCAGGTCTGGCGGATACGGCGGAACCCTCAGATGGGTTCCGCCCGTGTACCTCCAGGGTTTCGCTAGACTGACAGTAGGTTTTGCAATAAATCTTTCCAAACCAACCAAAGTCATATCAACTAAATTCTAGTCAAACACACATTGAATCAAAGTAGAATGCTTCCAAAGATGTGTAAGAGGTCTTATGGAAAGTCAAACACTCAACCTTTCAATAAATGCATATGATGTGATGTATATATATATATATTTCTATTTTAAGATTAAGAAATATATATGAAAGTAAACTTGTAAAATGTATATATTACCTAAGTAATGTTGTTATAGTAAGTTAATGAGTTACTAAAAATGTTTGATTCCTAATGTCATCACATTTTTATCATTTGTAAAACTTACTAATATTACTTTAACACCTAAAGTGGCACTTATTCTATTTGACACCTAAAGTGCACTTTGACACCTAAAATACTTAAAGACCCTAAAAGAATTTTAGTCATTCTAAATGGTTGGTCAAGGGGTTTGATCATAATGCTACATAACAAACATGTACGAACCTGTGTTGTAGCATACGATGACTCGAGACGTTGAGAGGTGTTGAATATTTGTTGAGACAAAGTATGATTACAAGTAACTTGTACATGTTACGTTATGTATCAAGTTATACGTTTGTCATCAATCAAAACAAACGAGACTGTATAGATTAAATATCGTAATATTTGCACTAACAATCTCTCCTTTTTGATGATGACAAAATATGTAAACGTAATAGAACGCAAAATGTAAAAAGTTACTTGTGTCCATATAACTTACTTGTATCCGCAACACTTTCTACATTTCCTTATCCGTTTACACTCTTCTCCCCTTTTTGTCGAAACAAAAAAGGGTGTGTCCTTGGAGTTAACTTAATTTCTCCCCGAAATGGCGAGCTTGCATCATCCCTAGTGAAGTTAATTCTTCAACTCCAATTTCTTAAGGTAGTTGCGTCCCTTAGGTTGTTAACGGATCCATGGATCAAATTAAGTTCCTTGACCTACATCAAGGTTAGTGTTGTGCAACATAAAAATTATACGAAAAATGCATGATGAATAAAATGCATGATGGACTATGTTGACTTATCTCCTTCTTTTTGTCGAAACACAAAAGTGTGTCGAAGAATGAGAATAAAGAAAAATGCGTGCATGCTTCCCCTAGATTGTAGCTCCCCCTTGATCAATGCTCCCCATTGCTAGGGTCCCAACGTATATGACACAAGAAATAAGAAAGCTACAAAAACAAAGGTTAGTGCATGATTAGCTCCCCCTTGATCAATACTCCCCGTTGCTAGGGAACCAACGTATATGATGCAAGGATAAGAAAGCTACAAAAGAAACAAAGGTTAGTTTATGATCGACTCCCCCTTGATCAATACTCCCCGTTGCTAGGGTACCAACGTATATGATGCAAGGATGAAGAATCCTACAAAATAAAGGTTAGTATAAGACAATAATTTTCCTATGCTTGACGGAAGCTCCCCTTGTTTTAGGGCATCAATATGAACCTACAAAACAAAAGTTAGTATAGTGGAAGTTTTGTCTTTAGACAAGCATGTCCTCTACAACAACGTGTATAGAAGATGCAATATGAGTGCTTGATGGATATTCCTCCTACGTCAAGAAGCACCTATAATGAAAAAAGGAAAACATTCTATGCAAACATCATCCTTAAATGATTATGCTATATACGATCGAGCGTATATAATGGTGAACCTACAATGAAAGAGTTAGTGCAATATATTTCATCTCAAAGAAAAGTAAGATGTAAATATATAAATGATATAAGCGACTCAAAGTAGAGAACCATGAAACCAAAAAATCTCATGAGGTGTATGCTTCTAAAAAGAAATGCAATCATAAGAAAAACGTGAATAAAATATGACAGGAACTTACTAAGCAAAGCCTAGAAGGAAGACATGAGGTTGAAATGCTTAAAGAGGATGGTGCTAATGGTTGTGATGGTTTACTAGTAAGTGGTGCTAATGTAGGTGTTTGCTAATGGTGGTGTTGGTTTACTAGAAGGATTCATGCGGTGATAAATCGGTAGATGACTCAAGGTTGATAAAAGTAGGTTTTTGCTAATCAATGGTGGTGATGTTTAGTGAATGTGATGATTGAAGGTGGTGGTGATACGTAGACAACTATTTAAAGAATTAGAAACTCGTGTGTATAGAAAATGTTCTAACAAAAGATAAGGATAGAACATATGGACTCATGCAATCCTAAAATTCACAACTCGAGAGATAAACAATGAATATGACTTTATCATCTACCAAAGATGATGTATCTTGCCATAATACATGCTTGAATGGGATTGAAAGGAAGTGAGGACAATAAGCACCTAGGAACAAGAATTCCATATGAAAAGAGGATGAGAATGACATCATATGATGTGAGAGTGTTGGTTAGACTAACGTGTTGAGAAAGTGTTGGGAATGATGGCTTTGATTAATATATCGTTTGCGCTAACAATGACGTGCATGATATGTGTCGAGGAAGAAGAGGATGAGATCCTATGATGGTGTTCTTGACAATGAAGTTTTGAAGTCCTAGTTTTGAGAGAAGAATCCTGTACTCCATTTGGTTTTGTTTTTGGTTGCGGAAGTGAAGAACTTTGTCAAACATATGATGTGTTTTTCACTTGATGAGATATTGGGGGTGAAAGAGGCTTGAACTATTAAAACTCTTTAAACTTGTTGTATCAAATATCCATTCTTAGCTTGTTCTAATATGAAAGATGTTAAGTTTAGTTTATGGCTAGCATAAGCTTAAGACATGTTATCATACAAGCATAATCAACAAGTCACAACACAAACAATCACATAATGCAAACATTAAAGTAAAGCAATAAGTAAAAGGAAAGTCACGGATCTCCTCTCCGCCCTACTCCACTCCTCGAGTACCCAACTCGAGAGTTACTTCACTAGATCAACAACCTCCCTTCTCGGCGGAGAAAACCTTACAATCGTCGCTTACACTTTATCCGGTACAAAGCTAGATACCGAGTTCTTTTACAAGGTACAACCACTCCTATCGTCGCTTATACAATATTTCTGACACTAAGCTAGATGTCGAGTTCTTTACCAAGGGTACAACCACTCCCACTATGTTTTGTGGACCAACATAAAAACCTTGTGTTTTATGGCACAAACACATAAACCATCTAAACTATATTGTGATGATACAATGATGATCCAAGACATAAAAGTTTAATGGATATGAATGACTAATCTACATGAACTTCTTGAATAAGAAGTCTTCAATCATTGAGGATGTCAAGTGCCCTTGAATCTTCATATGTTGGAATGCTTTAATGAATGATGACTTCAAGATCTTGTAACCTTCTTGGTGGATCATGAAGTATGATATGCTTACAACAAAGATGAATGTTAGAAGCATTATGATCATTATTGAAAGGGTGACTCATGTGTGTTTCTACATTGTTTGCTACTGATCTAGATATGTGTTTTATGATGGAGAGAAAGTATGTTCAAAGTCATCAAGAGAAAAACTAGCAAGTGGTTTGATATTTATAGCAAAACCAAACAACAGGTCTGGCGGATACGGCGGAACCCTCAGATGGGTTCCGCCCGTGTACCTCCAGGGTTCTGCCAGACTGACAGTAGGTTTTGCAATAAATCTTTCCAAACCAACCAAAGTCACATCAACTAAATTCTAGTCAAACACACATTGAATCAAAGTAGAATGCTTCCAAAGATGTGTAAGAGGTCTTATGGAAAGTCAAACACTCAACCTTTCCATAAATGCATATGATGTGATGTGTGTATATATATATATATATATATATATATATATATATATATATATATATATTTCTATTTTAAGATTAAGAAATATATATGAAAGTAAACTTGTAAAATGTATATATTACCTAAGTAATGTTGTTATAGTAAGTTAATGAGTTATTAAAAATGTTTGATTCCTAATGTCATCACATTTTTATCATTTGTAAAACTTACTAATATTACTTTAACACCTAAAGTGGCACTTATTCTATTTGACACCTAAAGTGCACTTTCACACCTAAAATACTTAAAGACCCTAAAAGTATTTTAGTCATTCTAAATGGTTGGTCAAGGGGTTTGATCATAATTCTACATAACAAAAATGCACGAACCAGTGTTGTAGCATACGATGACTCGAGACGTTGAGAGGTGTTGAATGTTTGTTGAGACAAAGTATGATTGCAAGTAACTTGTACATGTTACGTTATGTATCAAGTTATACGTTTGTCATCAATCAAAACAAACGAGATTGTATAGATTAAATATCGTAATATTTGAACTAACATAAACAATTCTCCCACTTGTGCATGGAACAATATCAGGTAGTATATAAACAACACAACATATGTTTGTTTATGTGATTCAATTTGATTTGTGTCATAAATTAACAAGTAGATGTAGAACTACTTTGTCTTGTCAGGAAACGCACATGACTATCCTAAAAATATGAGTGTCTACAATTGGAAAGTAATTATCTTGAAGATAATCTAGGCTACTACACAGGAATTAAAGCTTTTAGCTCCCACTGAATTAGAGAACATAACAATGACTCCATATTCAGTGACACAACACAACGCTCCCACTGGATTTGACAACATTGCAAGTGTTTCATAACCAGTGAAAACAATTTGCTTGCTTTTACTTTCCTACACTTTTTGAAAAACCCATACCTAATAATTACTCGGGTTCTAAAATGTGTATTCTACTATGTATATGATGGATTATCCATCAATGATATTAACTTGAAGAATTTTGACATGCAACTTCTTCCTTAATAGGCATACTATCCCCATAATGGTATGTAGCACCCTTAAAGCACAACAGCTAGATAAAAAATGCTAGCTTGCCTTTTACCAATTTTGCGGTAATCTGTCTAGCTTCTAATAACTCATATTTCCATTTAACCAAATGTCATGTTTGTTATAGAAGAATTCATTCACCAAATTAGGGTAATATTCTATGGAAAATAAGATGTGCAATATTCTTAAGTATTAAAGATTGCTACGAGTTATATATTAGAATGTAGACAATTCTAATGTTCCTGTCATACCTTTCTCAATCATGAAAAGGAATATGATTGAGTCTCATTCTTCTTTCATGGAAAATAGACTTTGTGTCTTTTCAGTAAATTTTTTTCAATCAAACATTATGTTTGAAAGACGAATTAGATCAATTTACCAATTTAAGACCAAACCACGTTTACGGTTTTAATGTTGCATTAATACATTGAAAAGAATTACAAAATTCAATTTTAGTATTTTCGATAATAAAATTTTCAAGAAAACTAAATACCCATGGTTCATAATCATACAACCATTTAATTTTCACTGAAAAACTAGGATCCAAATTGACATAGGTTCATCACATCAGTTGATCTTCTAGTGATGACGGTATTCAATAAGGTACGAGTCGAGCCTCAATTGCCAATATTCAATTGCAATTCCTAAAAAGGATGGGATTTACATATTTGCCAACCGCAGTTGCAATGTAAGCATGTTTTATCCCCATCTTATGCCTTGAGTGATCAGCTCTGACTATCAACTCAATTAAGTTAACCAACTTAAGAAATTGCAAACTCACATAATTCCATCACATCAATTGATCTGCTAGTAATGAAATCATGTAGTTTACCCTTCCATTGCAATCTAGCCACGTTACACCTTGACGTAAATTACAACTTCAGGTGTTTCCGTTTCATTGGATGGCATATAACTTAAATTAAAGGGTAGAAATTTTGATATGTGTAATCAAAAATATGTACTAAGATGTCATGCATTCATCTTTGTATCATAAGGTTTCATATAAAAAACTTTTACTCATTAGTTTCTTTATAAAGCTTAAATCTACAAAGTTTTAATTGAGGTGTTGAGAAACTTACAACTTTGCCTTAAGTCCTTCGTACATAGATAATGGTTGTACTATGGTAAGTTCTCCTTGACGCACACGCGGGCACAGAAACAAAGGTAGGCGCAAAGCTCTTAAAAAACCCGTTTCTACTAGAACCCACCACACAGTTTGTCAATTCAAGTCCACCGGTTCGACCATTATTAGTAAAGTCGCGATCAATCAATTAAAATTTCAAGATTTACAGCTCAAAACAAATTTCACCATTATTTAGTCCAATCTATAGTTTTAATTCGAAAATTACCCTTTTGCTTACTATCATGTCATAAACATATATAAACAAATACGCAATTTAATAAAACAAATAATGACATAAATAATGAACATGCTAAATAAATCAATAAACATGTATATATCGATCTAAGACTCCCATTGGATTTCGAGCTAGGTACCAATGGACCACATACACCAATAATTGGTTGCGTAAGTCCTACGATGAATATATACAATAACACACATAATTGATTTAATATAACGATTTATGGGATCTTCCCCAATTTCATAATTAATTAAATTTAGTAATTAAACAAGTCTTAACAATTTTATTACTAAAACCCTAATTAATTAAATCAAATCGCATAATTAGCATGTAATTAACAAAATAATCAAAATCATATCAAATATATCATAATCCATGGCAAAACTTGCATGAATTTGTCATGGATTCCCGCATTACACTTATTATAACAATAATCAAGTCTTAGGATCGCATATCAATTAATAGCATATAGCAAATATCCATTAATTTACACATACAAAATTACATGCATCCTAGGGTTTCTATAAGTTTTACAAAATCAAAACCTAATAACTAAACATATGGGTAATCGACACACTATTAAAATAAATTAAGGTTTACAATTATTAAAACCCTAGAAATCCATAACATGTAATAATCAATTAAGATCTAATTTTATGTGTTTCGATAATTAATTACACAGTATTAACGGCTCATGATGCCACTGTTGGAGTTTATTAATAATAACAATTATAAAATTAAACAAGTAAACAATAAAGCATGCAGCGGAAGTAAGGATCATAATACATGTAATAATTAACCGAATTTAAATGATATGCGTACCTTAGCGATTTCTAGCCAAACAAGAAATCAATAAACAAGAACAAGTAAAACCCTAATTAGGCTTTATGGAGATCGACTTGGGGGCAAGTCAAATGGGGAAAATAGCTAACAAAAGTATGTTAGTTCTTCGTTCTTGTATACACGTATTAGTAGCGTTTCAATGTGAAAAAATAGGTTCTTGATCACAAACAATCCAAACACTAATAATTGAGTTTAGAAGATTGCGTAGGAACCCTATAAGGGTGTATTTGATCGACTAAACACAAATGTTTGAGCTTTGGAAATCTAGTATGAACCCTATAAGGGTGTAGTTCAATTTCTAAGCTCAAGAGAGAAGAAGAAGAAGAAGAAGAAGAAGAAAGTAAGGATTGCTCATGAATCAAGAGATGAGAAGAATGAATACAAGAGGCCTTGTATTTATACTTTTCATATCTTGGAGCACAAGACAACAAACCCTAATCCTCTATGGGGTTGGGTCGGCCGATCATAGCCTAAGAGATCAAATCCGGATCCTTCTTAGCTACTATTTTCAATCTAGTCCTTCTTCTTTCGTCTAACGACTGTTAGTGTTTTATTTATGAAATTAATAATTATTCATAACTTAATATAATAATTATTAATCATTAAAACTCATACGTAATGTGTGCAATTCCGAAGTCTCGTGTTCGAATCCGGACATATGACATTAATTTTTATTCGCAAAACCAACAATTTTATAACCAAAGATGATTTGCAAAAGAATCAATCCTAAAAACATGCCAGTCGTACTTTCAATTTTCCTTATGTATACTGTGTGACTCCAAATTTCTATTTTAGATTTGTGTGATCGTTCGAATCCACTACATTGTTGCCCAAATGTCTATTTTCGTAGGTAGATGTCTTTTATGCGGCTGACTTAACATTTTGTGCGACCATTTTGTATTTTCTGAAAAAGACAAAAGATTCTCGAACAAATAAAAAATAAAATTTCAAAAAATACTTATTTTTATTTATTTTAAGAATTTTTTTTATCATTTTCGAAAAGGACAAAATGATATTTTATGTTAATTTTTAATTTTTTTACCTCAGAAGGCAGTGGTACAAAAAGTACAATCGTCGATCTAGCACCAAAAAAAAAAAAAAAAAAAAAAAAAAAAGCTAACCATAGTCCCACTTAAAAGAGAGAGGAAAAAAAAAAGTTAGTGAATACTTGGCAACAAGATAGTGAATGGCACAAAAACATCCACCTATCAAATGAGACACTTAACTAGGGTTGTAAATGAACTGAACGTTTAGTGAACATTTCATGAACCGTTTGGCAAAAAGTTCATTTATGTTCGTTTATTTATTAAATGAACGAGCGTGAACAATATTTTACGTTCGTTTAGTTAAACGAACGAACATGAACAAAAGTCGCGTCCGTTCATTTACGTTCGTGAACGTCCTGTTATGTGTTCGTTAACGTTCGTTTATGTTCATTTATTTATTTATGTTCATATATCATATCTTTTAATTGTGTAATTTTAAACCTGGCTTATTTAAACAAAACAATACTTATAAAATAATATATTGTGCATAATTTAATAAAGTTTATGTTTGTTTATCTATTTTTATTTAGGTTCGAACGTCTGTTTAGTGTCTTAATGAACGGACATAAACGAACATGAACAACTCATTTTCTTAATAAATGAACATAAACAAGGAAATTTGCCCGTTTAAGCGTTCGTGTCCGTTTATTTGTCCGGTTAAAATTAAACGAACGAACATGAGCACTTAGTTCGTGTTCGTTCGATTCGTTTACAACCCTACAATTAACAAAAAAGGTAGTGAAGTCGCACGGTCTAATAGTCGCACAAATCTAAAATTCGGAAAAATGAAATTTTTGTCTCTTTTTGACTCTGTTGTAAAAATCGGGCCAGGCGGCTGATTAATCCTCGCATAATCGCTGATCGCTCACTAAGCGCTTTGATTTTTCATAATCGGCCTATTTAATCGCTTTGGTCAAAGATCACTTAAAAATCGGTCAACAAACCGATTAATCGGACAAAATTGGTCTAAATGGATTAATCGGACAAAATCGCTTAAAATTCAGTCAACAAAATCGCTTAAAAGTCGGACAAAATCGCTTAAAAATTGATCAACAAACCGATTAATCGAACAAAAATCAGTCAAAGATCGCTTAAAAATGGTCAACAAACTGAGTAATATCTATGTTTGACTTTGAACTTTAAAGAATTATGTATTATGTTTATAATTGAACACTTGAAATATTTGAACTTTGATGCATTATGTTTATCTTATATATATATAATATAATATAATATCTAAAATTATAATTTTGTACATAAAAATTCCAATCCGATTAATCTCCGATTAATCCCCGCCTAACTGATTAATCGCTAGGCCCTACCCAACCGCCTCATTAGCGCCTAGCGATTTTTACAACCTTAGTTTTTAATAAGTTTTTAAGTGAGACTGAATTGGAAATGACTAAACAAAATTATTTTAGTACAGTACCTTTTATTAGATATGGTATTTGCAAAATGGTCCCTTGAAAATAAGAAAAGTATAAAAGTGCATAAAAAGGGTATGTAATGGTGGCAGCTATAGAAGGTGTTACATTACCAAGTGGCTCTCTTTGATGATACAGCAACAATTTCTAGTTCTATATCTCTCTACACCTCCATTTTCTCTCTCTATATCTATAGCTATAAATATATTTATACATATTTATGTTCACAGCTTGATCACCTGCTTTTTGCAATTTTGCCACCCACAGTTTCCCATTATATTTAGTAAAAGAAATCTATGGCAATATATATCTCTATTTCTATTTATGGTCTATGCTAAATATGTAGTAATTAATTACAACTGTTTCTTGTTTTTGCTGTTGGTGTCTTGGTGATCATTAGCCATTGAATGTCTACAGTTTTACGAATTTTGTGAGTCAGTTTGCAATTTTTTATGTTACATTATGTCAATTCCAATAAAGGGTAGTTCTTATACATGCTAAAATTGCTTTAAAAAGGCTACTTTTTCTTGTTTTGGTTATCTTTAAGTTGGTGATCATTGATTCTTGAAAATGGGTTCAGTTCTTCGGTTTAGAAAATTGTATTTTCTTGAGCCAAATTTGAGAAGCAATGGATCATCTGAAACCATTAAAGATAATAAACCATCATTGGAGGGACTAAAAGTTGACTATAAACATGTAAAAAGTCAAAGAATGGAAGAACATAAGAACATGAAAAAGAAGTGGAGGTGTTTGGACTCATGCTGTTGGTTCATAGGATGTGTGTGTACAACGTGGTGGCTACTATTGTTTATGTACCATTGTTTGCCAGCTAATTTGGCTGGACTAAATGGGCCTGAGCCACCTGGCGTTAGGCTCAAGAATGAAGGGCTAGCACCACTGCACCCTGTGGTTATGGTCCCTGGGATTGTTACTGGTGGACTTGAGCTTTGGGAAGGAAGGCCTTGTTCTGAAGGGCTTTTTCGCAAGCGGCTTTGGGGCGGTAGCTTTACTGAAATCTTTAAGAGGTTTGATCAACTTTATAATATAATTGGTTTTCTTGTTGCATAATGCTTGAATTATTTCATTAATATACTTATGGTTTGAAAGCTTGGATGATGCTAGCATTGTAGAATTAGTTAAAATGCTTGAATTTTGCATGCAATACTTCATTTTTGGTTAAATTCATATACTCATTAGATTTAAGGCTTTTAGCTTTACCCGGATTCTTAAGAGGTTTTGCCACTTTTTAATCATTTTATTTTATTTATTTATTTATTATTATTATTATTTTTTGTTGTTGCAAAAAAACTTGATTTTTTGTTAGATTGCTTTACTTGCAAATTGAGATCTAATTGTTTTTAGAAAGAATGAAAAGGGATGTCTTTGGGGATAACAAGATACCCATTTTTAGCAAGTTTACATACCAAATTACTTGTCTGTCCTTGAAATGAGTTTACAAGATCACCCATTATGTTATTCTTATATCTTATGAAGTACTCAACGCATTTGATCTATGATTTACTTTTTAAATTATGGGTCAATCGTAGCAATCTTAATAGGACACAGTCATTTTCAAGAATACAATGTAACGGTGTCATTTACTCAAGAATATGATATGACAATTCAATTGTTTAACAACCTTTAAGCATGGCAATGGTAACTCACAACACCATCAAATTTGCTTAAAATAATGATGTGATTCTTTCAACTATTTTACGTGTAAGAGGATGATACAACAAATGTCGTTGATTTGTTGAACCGTTCATGACACAGCAGATGTATCCTTATATGGGACAGTCTAGTACGCTCGCATGTGTAACTTTATAGATATCGTGATGTGATTATGTACTTGATTCCATAGTGATGATAAAAATGCTAATTTTTTATTGAAGTTAAGGAGAACTTATCTGTCTAAATTGTGAATGTTAGGCCATTGTGCTGGATGGAGCATTTGTCGCTAGACAGCGAAACAGGGCTCGATCCACCTGGCATTCGGGTCAGGCCAGTCCCGGGACTAGTTGCAGCCGATTACTTTGGTCCTGGCTACTTTGTTTGGGCTGTTCTGATTGAGAATTTAGCTAAAATTGGCTATGAAGGCAAAAACATGTTTATGGCTGCTTATGATTGGAGGCTTTCTTTTCAAAACACCGAGGTAAGAGATCAAGCATTTAGTAGATTGAAAATCAACATTGAGCTAATGTACATAACAAATGGTAACAAGAAAGTGGTGGTGGTTCCACACTCAATGGGCGCTATCTACTTCCTACACTTCATGAAATGGGTGGAAGCCCCTCCGCCAATGGGCGGAGGTGGCGGTCCAGAGTGGTGTGCCAAGCATATTAAAGCAATCATGAACATTGGAGCGACGTTTCTTGGTGTTCCCAAGGCAGTTAGTGGCCTGTTGTCAGCTGAAGGCAAAGATGTTGCCTTTATCAGGTTAGTCAAGCTAATTTTTAACTCCCAAGATTAAAACTTGCAAAATCGATTTTGTAGTTATTAAATTTGTGGTGTCAAATTTGTGAATTTGACTTCCACGTCAACCTACATTAGTTTGAACTCAAAAGTCAACAGATTTAAGTTGGACCACCAACCTCAAAGTATGCATCCAGATGAGTTGCAAGTTGCAACTATCAAACTATGTTAACTCAATACTCATTTGATTGTTCTTGCAGAGCCATGGCTCCTGGTCTTCTTGATTCAGAAATTCTAGGACTCCAAACTATGGAACGCATGATGCATGTATCTCGAACATGGGACTCTGTTATTTCTTTGCTACCTAAAGGAGGAGATGCCATTTGGGGCGATTTAGACTCGTCCCCAGAAGAAGGGCACGAGTGTAACTTGGAGACAAAAGGTTATATTCAAACAACTTCAAAAGAAAATAAGACCAAACACGAAGACACAACACCTCGCTTCCAAATGAAACATCAAACGAACTACGGAAGAATGATCTCATTTGGAAAAACAACTTCCGAACAACATTCTTCAGAGCTTCCCATCATTGCTCCAAAGGTACACTATTTTCTGTCCATGGGGTCAAAGAATTGACTTTTGAGCCATGATTTGACCCTTACAAAGTTATGTGAATCTTTGTAATCCACAGGAACTGATGGATGTAACTAAGGACTTGAATTCAAGTGAAAAATGTGGTGACATTTGGACCGAATATGGTAAAATAAGCCGGAAAAACATTCAGCTACTTGCAGATAACAAAGCATACACAGCTGCAACTTTGATCGACCTTTTAAGGTTTGTGGCTCCTAAGACAATGCAACGAGCCGAGGCTCACTTCTCTCATGGCATAGCAACGGATCTTGATGATCCGAAGTATGCCCATTACAGATACTGGTCCAACCCGTTAGAAACAAAGTAAGTTCACTCCTAATTCAGTATTCATCTTACAAAATTTTCCCTAGTTTTCAAAGATTGACCTCAGAAGTCAATATTATATGCAGGCTGCCTAATGCTCCAGATATGGAGATTTATAGTTTATATGGGGTTGGGATCCCAACGGAACGATCATATGTATATAAACTCTCGACTTCAGAAAAATGTAATAGTATTCCGTTCAGGATCGACAGCTCAGCCGAGGGAAACGGTGGTCAATGGGGCTTACGTGGCGGGGTTTACTTTGTTGACGGTGATGATAGTGTACCGGTTTTAAGTACGGGTTTCATGTGCGCAAAAGGGTGGAAAGGGAAGACAAGGTTTAATCCATCTGGAAGTGCTACCTATATACGAGAGTACCAGCACAAACCTCCAGCCAGCCTGCTTGAGGGTCGGGGTTTAGAAAGTGGGGCCCATGTTGATATAATGGGAAACGTTGCATTGATTGAGGATATTTTGAGGGTGGCTGCTGGAGCTTCCGCAGAAGATATAGGTGGTGATCAGATTTATTCTGATATATTAAAGATGTCGGAAAAAGTAAATATCAAGCTATAGGTAATAAACTTTTCAGTTTTACGTGAAGAAAACCACCAGCTGAATATGCTCTTCGCAACCTTAAAGTCATGTTAATGGAGCTAAGTGCTAATGAGTGGTTGCAAAGGAAAGGAAAATGTCTTTAGATCTCTTGCTAGATTCTAACAAGTCTTTTGCCTAAAATTTTTGTTCTTTTGTTTCGTATCTTAAAAAGTCGCTTTCCCTTTTGTAGATCATGTTGCTTAGAGGGTGTAGATTGTCTACACTGTAGTTCTAATAATAAAGTGCTTGAGCTTGTTAATGTGTAATTGTAAATACCAAGCTTTTTCAGTGAACTGTTTTGTTTTGTCGGGAAATATCAAATATATATGAACATACAAATGAAAAACAATGTACAGCTTTCACTGCACATGTACAGGTTTGCATAAAAGCATAGTCAGGTGGTACAAAGGAATTACCTAAAATGAGAGTAAACCTAGAGACAATTTCAGTGAGGAATTACCTAAAATAAGAGTAAACCTAGAGACAATTTCAGTGAACTGTTTTGTTGGGAAATATCAAATATATGCGAACATACAAATGAAAAAACAACGTACACCTTTCACATGTACAGGGTTGCATAAAAGCATATTCTGGTGGTACAAAGGAATTACCTAAAATGAGAGTAAACCTTCTGTTATCCATGTATCGGTTGGTGCTGAAGTCTTCAATCTCTTGGGGTCCTTCTCCCCCTCAGGATCCTGGTTGGTGTTGAAGTCTTCAATCTCTTGGGGTCCTTCTCCCCCTCAGGAATATCCTGTTGAGGATCATCCTGATGACGTTTCCGAGATTGAAGCCTGCAGTTTTCTTCCAAAGAAGTAACCCTGTCACTAAGCTCCGAGATAGCTTTCGTGATATGGGAAGTTGTGTGATCCATTGACTCCCGTATGGATTGGAATTCTTCTCGAATTATATTTTCGGTTGTGGATTGGGATGAAGTGTCTAAAAGTGCATTGAAGAGTTGTGGTTCTGCCTCTTTGAGTTTGGTATTATCTATGAATTGCATCAGCATCAAAGCCTTCAAGTATTCCATGGTTGAAATTTGATGCCTTTGCGAAGGTCCAACAACATCTTGTCCTTGTCTGTGTGCGAATGTTGAGAGCCTTTCTTCAATTTGCCCGGTGAGACTATCTAGTGCCTTCTTAAACGTATCTTCAGTTACATAATGCATCGCAGTGGCATTTATGTTGCGTTGAGCAGATGGTGCTTTTGTTGTTGTTTTAGTCATGATTGGTGTTGGTGTTGGTGTTGGTACAGCCTTCGGTGCTGATGTGGTTGTTGGAATGGGAGTTGTTATTGCAGATGTTGTTGTTGTTATTGTTGGAGTAGAGACGGGTGTAGGTGCATGTTTTGTTGGAGGTGCAGGTTTTTTTGTTGCTGGTTCCTTGGTTGCTGGTTCTGGTGCCTGGGATAAGTCCACTACATTCGTTCTGAAAACCTCTTCAAGATTTTGATCAGGGGATAAGCCCACCATCTCGTCAATCGCTTTCAACAATTCATTCATACCATCACTTTCTTTTTCAACATTTTTCTTTGCTTTCACATCCACTTTCTTATATGACTTCTTAGCAAGTTGTTTCTTCTTTCCCTTGCTAGATCCTAGTTTGGCGCTAGACCTTGTAACCCTATGCGTTCCCGGGGTAGGTATGCTCAGTTTTGAGCTTTCCATAGAAGCGTTGACTAGACCTACATACTCCTTGTATGCTTCCGATTCTTTGTCAGCAAGATCCAGCAGGGCTTGTGGTATTGGCATTGGTGCATTATCAGTCACAATGGATTCACCATGTGTGCTGTGCATGTAAGATTCATCTGCTGTAGGATCTTCTTCTCTTCGTGAGATATCCGGATGTTGCCTCATGAGTTGAGCAATCATCAGTTTAATATATCTGACAAATGGAATGCATACATTCTTCTTCTTCGTTGAACTCTTGCGAGTGACATGATCAATGAAATCAATCCAGAGCAGCTTGGCATAGTCGAAGTGACGCTGATTCACAATACCATACATGATTTGGTAGAGTGAATTAGTGCCTCTATCCATTCTTGTTTCTTTCCCTGTGATGCATCGGTTCAGTATTGAGAAGAGCGTGGCCCATCTCGCAGGAAGATACTTCCTTTTGAAGTGTGAGAGTTGTTTGAAGGTTTCAGCATCTTTGTCATATCCAAGCTCAATGAAGAATTCCTTGAGGTGGTTGACATTAGGCAATACTTCAAAATCTTCATAATTGCCGTGATTTGCTGCTGGAAGACCAAGTGCGGTACGAAGATCTTCTGATGTTAGTGTAAATTCTTGAGTCTCTATTATTGTCTTGACAGCTTTGACTTCATCTAGCAATACAACATGATGCCAGAATTGTTGTATGTAGATCATTGGAACATTAGCGACTGATGATGCAATTATGGGATAAATAGGATGATGTCGGAGAATTTCAGGAATTATCTTGTAATCGCACTCGAAGGATTCAAGAATGAATCGGTGATTGCATCCACCAATTCTGAGGAATTGTTCAGCAGGGAGAAGTTCCTCATTAGTAGGGACATGTACTTCTTGAACTTCTTCTGGGACATTTTGTGGTTGATGTTGTTCTTGAGACATTTTTGTGAGATGATTCTGAAATCACATGAAAGTTCTAAGTATACGGATAATTTAAATTTGTTTACTTCACGCTATGTGTTTTTATATGCTCTGGCACTTCTTTTTCGAGCATATTTCTTTTTATTTTTATTTTTTCTTATGCTTTCTTGCTTTTATAGCATAAGCGCATGCTCTCTTTTCTTTTAACATGCGATTTAATTCTCTCTATCGGTTTTTGTTTTTCCTCACCAAAAGTTTGTTTAAGTGATACTTTTTCAAAGGATTTTTGAGGTTTTGATTGAATGTTGTTTTATTTGCTCATGCTTAAAATATACGTTCATCGTACCTACTTTGAAAGTTTTGGGAAAAGTATCAACTTTGTTTATCAAACTTAAGTAATCTAGTGTGAACTAGAGAACTTGATTAGAAAAACTTTTGCAAAGATCATTTAATTGCACGAGAGTGACATTTCTTAAAAAATGACAAAACTTTAAACCCTCTATTACGTTGCCTAGTTAAAGGAGTCCATTATCAGCTTTTAGGTGATAACTATTCCTAATAACTATCTTGAAGATGAGAAGTTTTAGGTTGTCAAATACAAGTCGTCTCAAAAGAGTTTTTTTTTTTTTTTTTTTTGCATAAGTCAAATACCGTTGCGGTTCTTATGTGTAGGTTCCGACTAGAGATGGTTGAATTTTCTTGATCTTTATTCGAAGCAGCCAACTGGTGATCAAGAAGCACTTCTTCTATCAAATCTGATTTGCTTGCTAGAACTGACACATACTGATGGAGTTTTAAAGAGCTCGTTTCTCCTTCTTGAACTTGAGCCAATAGTCTTGAAATTATGCCCCATATTGCATTTCTGGCTTCTATGTCATCCGATGCAAAAGGAAAGATGTCCAGGAGACCCTGTAAGAAAAGCTGATCTGGATGTATTTAACTCGTCAATGTTGATTTCATGTAAATTTGACAAAGACCAAAATATGTTGGCAAATGGAATTTGAGATTTTTGTAAACTAATTTATGTTAACCTGACATAATTTAATATGTAACGCAACCAGGGACGGATCTAGAGTGTTAATATGGGGGGCAGGTGCCCCCCATGGCTAGCCGAAAAAGTTAAAATTTTAGTGTAATTTTTTTAAAATTTTGACCTTTTTCGAAAGTGACCCCCACTAAAAACTCAAATTGCCCCCCACCCACATACTAAAACCTAATATTCAACGCTTTAAAGCCTTATAAATCATTCATCTTTAAGTAAAAATACTCGATTTATCATTACGATCTTATTTTTTTTTTCCGCATTTTGTTGTTATGTTCAAAAAAAAAATTTTTGCCCCCCACATCCATTTTTCCTGGGTCCGTCACTGAACGCAACTAAATTTACCTTTGTTTATCTCTAAGATTAGACCATCGGAGTTGCTTAAAAGATTGGCAATCAGAACAGCAGCAGTAACGCATGGCGCGGTGACCTGACTTGCCAAAAAAGTAATTTGTAGGAATGGCATTAATACTAATAAAATTATCTATATATTCACATTGTAAGGTTGCAATTCTTATTTAGTCATGTGCATTTCTTTCTCGAAAAATCTCATTTAACAGTATCATATATCAAGTTATTACATTACATACCTCAATTTTATCTATAAGTTTTATCAGAGTTGCAAGTAGATGAAGAAGCTTCTTACTGGAACAAAGTTCTTGGGAACAACTGTCTATAACAGATAAGGCTTTAATAGCCCGAAGAATTACATCAAGAACAGGGTACCTGATACACGAATTCACATTTCATACTCAGACTCAAAATCGGCTGCAAGTATGACATTGAAATCAATAGTGAAGTAATAAAGAATAACACTAATTTCAATTAAAGGCTAAATACCAATAATTCTAATTACTCTAAAGTTAGCACTTAAATGTTGTGAAATTGGGTCTAAACCAGAAAATGTTTAACAATAACAAAAACCGGTAAAGAAATTGACATGTCAGACATTTTTTATTTTTTTGGGGGCAAACGGGCAGTAACCCAAAAACTATATTAACCCAAAAACTATATTAACCCAAAAACTATATTGTCGGATTTATCTTAGAGGTAGGGGAAGGATCTATCTGCATTTCACCTCCCCCTTACCCTGCTCCAACGACCAACAGGATTGGGTTTGTTGTTGTTGTTAAACATAAGCGGAATCACTACTAACTCGAGGCATACCTCAAGGATACAAAGACCAATACGAGCCAAACATCTACTGGACGCATAATACAACAAAGGAGTACCTTTCAGGTAGACGTTCATCTCCCTCGAGTTTGCTGATCTCAACACCCAATAGATCGATTAAAATAACCGGAAGACCTAACTTTACGAGCTGTGGGAGAATAACATCTCTAACTTCATCATGATTTAGTAATATAGACAACAGAAAACCTACACACTTTTAAATTGCAATTTGAGTCAGATACATATAGTGGAAATTCATCACAAAATTAATAAGTCAGAAAAAGATACCTTTTGTATAAGTTGTGGATTCAATGTAGCTAAATCCTCCTTTGACTTTAACAAATTGACCAAATCATTCTATAGTATAAATGAATGATAAAATGTTATTGCGATACTAATAGTAGCAGAATTTATTTAGGGAAATTAATTAAAGATGGGATGGATGTTAGGAGTTAGGACCTCATCTGGTGGAGCTGGTTCAGATTGTATAGACATCTTCTTCGTCTTCGTCTTCGTCGTCTTCTTCTTCATCTTGTTCTAGGGTGGCGGTGTTTGTTTTTTTTAGTATAAATGTTAAGAGCCTCTTGAAAATAAACGAGGGGTGCCGAGAGTCAGCTACAGGGCATGGTATCTCAACAATTTCTTTTTTAACATTTACGCACCAAAATACTCCCTCACTAATAACATTTAAAATACATTTTTAAAGCACCATTTTATTTTATTTCACTTTTTCTAAACAAGCTAATTTTTTATTCATTTAAATAAAAATACAAATTATACTATATAACATTTATTGAAATGGAACTTGGAGCCGGTACCGTTGGGAACAGTGGCGGAGCCAGGAAATACAATTACATGGGGCATCGATCAATGAGTGGATTTTTAATGTAATTAGTAACAAGCCGGGTCGGATTTGGCTTAAGGCAACAAAAATGCTATATTTTTATGCGTTTGGCACTTATATATTTTTTGTTTTGTAATTCAACTAGCTTTTCTAAAATCATATACGTTGGGTTGTATATTACAAGTGAAATATACAAATACTTGACAAAAATTAAATTAACTATATCTCGCCAAGGCATGAATTAAGTATGTTGTATAGGGAAGATTCATGCAAATTGTATTAAAGCACACGGGCATTTGTATTTCAAAACTATAACAAAAAGAAAAAATATGTAAAAACCTATAACGTTAAATATACAGTTAAGAACCTATCATATTAATATTACATATACACAAATTATATATATAAAAGAGAGAGAGACGAAGAGGAAAAAAAAAAATTATAGGTCCTAACGATGACTGAAAAATTCCAATTTCCCAAACATTGAAACATTATGATATTAACGTGAAACACAATCATGTTATCTAGGAAATGAGAGGTAAAAGTACTGTATACGTTATATTTTACTACAGATATAATATTAATAATTAATAGGAGTAGGAAACTTTGTAGTAGCCCGATATCTCAGACCACTCACTCATCCCCATCTTCATGTACCTTTTCCTCTTTCTTTGCTCCATCTCCATTTATACCGATGAAGAAAACCACCGCAAAACAATTTTGGCAACGAAGTGGTGTCTTATTGTTAATCACACAGAGTGCCGAGGGCACTCGAATGATTTACCTGAGGGCACCGGACCTTTTTCCGACCAAAATAACTTTTTTTCCTATATATTTTGTGTGTCCGCCGAAGCTTTGTTGGGGGTAACGCCCCCCGCTACTTACTACGTAGCTCCGCCCCTGGTTGCGAAGCTGCCGGGTGGGAGCTCGGCTCGAGGGAGATGGATGGCTTAGGTGCATTGTGGAGCCGCGGCTCGAGCTGACACTGTTCACACGCCGAGCCAAGCCGTCAGTTTAGAAAGATTAAAAAACTATTTTCGTTTTGATGGTGGGTGTGTTTTCCACTAACATGTCACTTAATTTCTTAAATTAGTCGCATGATTGACACGTATGTTCCATTATTAGTGTGATTAGCATATATAACACACATAGAATGTTCGGTGGGGATTTCTAAAAGTGGTAGCTTATCTATCTTCTCATGCAATTTTCGTTTGGGCATTGACGAGAGTGGTTTTGGTTTGCAATTTTGTTAGTGTATTTGATGTGTTATGTTTTACGTGGTTAGGGTTTACAGATATAGAAATTGAGTGAGTTCACTTCAAGTGTTTTAAGTTTTATTTGTTGCAGGTTTTAGCTTGTTGGTGTATTCATGTGACATATTAGCTTCGTTCGGAGTGGTTTTCATCTACAGATATGTTTAAACAGTTTTTTTAATTTGCTTCTTCAATGAAGGTAGATGGAACTATTGAAAAGTTCAAGGCTAGACTAGTCATTCAGAGCCTGAATAAAGAGGAACCACCTATGCAATGGCGGACCTATGTAGGGGCAGGGGAGGGTCCCGCCCCCCTCCCCAAATAATTTTTTTTTGCGGCACCTAGTGTAAATATTATAGGTTTTAGGGGTAATTTAGTTGAGGTTACAAACGAATCTCCGATTCGCCCCCCCCCCCCCCCCACCAACATAGATTCGACCCCCCCCCCCCCCCAAAAAAAAATGTTCTAGTTCCGCCACTTCACCTATGTGAATGTTGAAGTGTTAGGAGCTTTGGACTTTTAGCTCTTACAACATTTGTGAATTGGATATAGACACATGGCTTATTTAGTGTCAGGAGCATTTAAGTGTTTGAAAACTTGTGTGTATTCAGATGGGTTGAATGGTTCAATTCTTAGAACACCCTGATTCTCGAGTATTTGAACGTGTAATGTACTAAGATGAGAATTCAATCTTCAAGATATTTTCATTCATGCACATGTTTTGTTTTATGTTTATTTTCATGCAAAAGGAATTGTACTAAATTTGGGAGGATTGTTGGAAATTTAGTTCAATTAATTGAGGGATATAATCATACTTGGAAATTGGTTTGGAGGTACGGAGTGTGCGCCCATTAAGTCCCTAATTACCCTGACTCTTATAGTGATTTTAAGTTTCTACTACTAGTATTAAGTTAGTACTGCTAGTACATAAGTTAGTACTGCTGAGTTTGTAACTACTTTGACCTATTTATGGGTAGTTTCAAACTCGTAATTAAGACTATAATTACTTGGTCTTGTAACCACTATGGCTAGAATGGAGGAACATTATGAGGACATTAATTGGACAATTAATTCTCATAATTTTATTGACTAGGTGTGAGTAATCTCTACTTTAAATAGAGATCAACACATCTGCATGGATACAACATGAAACAAAAACACTTGAAAGCAAACACGTTCTTGATTTGTGCCTAAAATAAGAACACCACTTGGTCTTATACTCTTATCCCATAGAGATATTCGTGTAACCCACGCATAGGGGCTAATAGTTTCTATTGGAAAGTGATAACACGATTTCAAGTTAATATAAACACCCAACTAGGAAAGTCAAAAATACCAACAGTTTGTGGCTCCTAAGACAATACCTGATCTGCTATTGATGATCCAAAGTATGCCCATTACAGATACTGGTCCAACCCGTTAGAAACAAAGTAAGTTCACTCCTAATTTCAGTATTCATCTTACAAGATTTTCCCTAGTTTTCAAAGATTGACCTCAGAAGTCAATATTATCTGCAGGCTGCCTAATGCTCCAGATATGGAGATTTATAGTTTATACGGGGCTGGGATCCCAATGGAATGATCATATGTGTATAAACTCTCGACTTCAGAAAAATGTAATAGTATTCCGTTCAGGATCGACAACTCGGCCGAGGGAAACGGTGGTCAATGGGGCTTACGTGGCGGGGTTTACTTTGTTGACGGTGATGATAGTGTACCGATTTTAAGTACGGGTTTCATGTACGCAAAAGGGTGGAAAGGGAAGACAAGGTTTAATCCATCTGGAAGTGCTACCTATATACGAGAGTACCAGCACAAACCTCCAGCTAGCCTGCTTGAGGGTCGGGGTTTAGAAAGTGGGGTCCATGTTGATATAATGGGAAACATTGCATTGATTAAGGATATTTTGAGGGTGGCTGCTGGAGCTTCTGCAGAAGAGATATGTGGTGATCAGATTTATTCTGATGTATTAAAGATGTCAGAAAAAGTAAATATCAAGCTATAGGTAATAAGCTTTGCATTTTGGACGTGAACAAAACCGCCGGCTGAATATGTTCTTCGCAACCTTAAAGTCATGTTAATGGAGCTAAGTGCTAATGAGTGGTTGCAAAGGAAAGGAAAATGTCTTTAGATCTCTTGATAGATTCTAACAAGTCTTTTGCCTAAATTTTTTGTTCTTTTGTTGTTTGGTATCTTAAAAGTCGTTGTCCCTTTGTAGATCATGTTGCTTAGAGGGTGTAGATGTCTACACTGTAGTTCTAATAATAAAGTGTTTGAGCTTGTTAATGTGTACTTGTAAATACCAAGCTTTTTCAGTGAACAGTTTTGCTTTGTTGGGAAATATCAAATATACGTAAAAAAACGCACAGCTTTCACTGCACATTAGATGTGGCAATTTGTGACCAAAATAAAAAAAAAAAAAAAAAAAATGGCTAAATGGGCAAATTTGTAAAAGATTTTGGTACATTTGGGCTCTATTTTTTTTTTTTTTTTTTTTTTTTTTTTGAAATGGGCATATGTTGCCCATTTAGAAGTTAAAAGAGCATAATGGACACATGTTTTTATCTCAATTAGAGAACATTAAATTGAAAAACTTATGGACATAGTATATTTAGTTACTTAAATTTAAATGAGTTGTTACGTTTGGGGAATTTTTTTTGTTATTTTAGGTCGTTTCTAAATCGATTCATATAACATGCGCCCGTTTGGCCGATGCCCGTTTAGCCCATAGCCCGTAGCCCGTGCCCGCCCGGCCCGCCCGTTTTGCCACCTCTACTGCACATGTACAGGTTTTGCATAAAAGCATAGTCAGGTGGTACAAAGGAATTACCTAAAATTAGAGTAAACCTAGAGACAAATACTAAAGAAGTAAAAAAGCATCTTATGCTTTAGCCCATATCTGTTCTTTCGTTATCCGATTGTTTTGGTGATGTTGTAGGTTGAATTGATGTTGTCTATGTATCGATTGGTGCTGAAGTCTTCAATCTCTTGGGGTCCTTCTCCCCCTCAGGATCCTGGTTGGTGTTGAAGTCTTCAATCTCTTGGGGTCCTTCTCCCCCTCAGGATCATCCTGTTGTGGATCATCCTGATGACGTTTCCTAGATTGAGACCTGCAGATTTCTTCCAAAGAAGTAACCCTGTCACTAAGCTCCGAAATAGCTTTCGTGATATGGGAAGTTGTGTGATCCATTGACTCCCGTATGGATTGGAATTCTTCTCGAATTATATTTTTGGTTGTGGATTGGGATGAAGTGTCTAAAAGTGCATTGAAGAGTTGTGGTTCTGCCTCTTTGAGTTTGATATTATCTATGAATTGCATCAGCATCAAAGCCTTCAAGTATTCCATGGTTGAACTTTGATGCCTTTGCGAAGGTCCAACAACATCTTGTCCTTGTCTGTGTGCGAATGTTGAGAGCCTTTCTTCAATTTGCCCGGTGAGACTATCTAGTGCCTTCTTAAACGTACCTTCAGCTACATAATGCATAGCAGTGGCATGTATGTTGCGTTGAGCAGTTGGTGCTTTTGTTGTTGTTGTTTTAGTCATGATTGGTGTTGGTGTTGGTACAGCCTTCGGTGTTGATGTGGTTGTTGGAATGGGAGTTGTTATTGTTGAAGGTGAGACGGGTGTAGGCGTAGGTTTTGTTGGAGGTGCATGTTTTTTTGTTGTTGGTTCCTTGGTTGCTGGTTCTGGTGCCTGGGATAAGTCCACTACATTCGTTCCGAAAACCTCTTCAAGAGTTTGATCAGGGGATAAGCCCACCATCTCATCAATCGCTTTCAACAATTCATTCATACCATCACTTTCTTTTTCAACATTTTTCTTTGCTTTCACATCCACTTTCTTATATGATTTCTTATCAAGTTGTTTCTTCTTTCCCTTGCTAGATCCTAGTTTGGCGCTAGACCTTGTAACCCTATGCGTTCCACGGGTAGGTATGCTCGCTTTTAAGCTTTCCATAGGAACGCCAACTACCCTAACAAAATCCTTATACACATTCGTGGATTTATCAGCAAGATCCAACAAGTCTTGTGGGATGTCCATTGGTAGCTTCTTAGTTGCATTTGGATCAGTTTGAAGACTGCGCATGGGCTTGTCTTCATATGTTGGTTCGCCAGGTCTTGCTAAGATGTGTTGGTTATGCATCAAATCTTGTATGATTAACTTGATGTATCTCACGAATGGTATACACGGGCCTTCCTTCTTCTTCGACTCCTTCTTTCCTATAACCAACTCGACTAGCTCATTCCATATGAGTTGAGCAAAGTCGAAATGGCAACGGTTCACAACTCCGTACATGATCTGATAGAGTGTGTTCCGGCCATTATCTAACCCATATTCTTTCCCCGTTAGACAACGGTTCAGAATTGAGAAGAGTGTAGCCCATCTCGTGGGTAGCATCATCCTCTTGAAATCGGAAATTATTTTTAGCTTGCCCACATCAGTATCATAGCCAAGCTTTAGGAGAAAGTCTATTAGCTGCTGTTTGTTGGGAGTGGCTTCGAATCCTCTTTGAAGATTGTCAGTAGCAGCACAGTGCGAAAGAAGTCAACATTTAGATCAAAAGTATATTGGTGTATTGTAGTTCTTAGGGTTTCGGGTTTGGTGTTTTCAACGACATGGATGTGGTGCCAGAATTGTTGAATATATATTATTGGAATTGATGATGTTGAGAGTGAGAGTGCGGGGTAGATAGGGTGATTTTTGAGAATTTCAACGATTATTTGGTGTTCGCATTTGAAATCTTTTGGAGCAAAGAAATTGGTTGGGGCAATTCTGATTCTGTGTTCGACTGGGACGAGTTCTTCTGATGATAGTTGATGTGGTTCTTCGAGTACTTGTTGTGGGATGTCTTGTGAGATGCCTTGTAATTGTTGTTGTTGAGCCAATGTGAATGAGATTCTGTGTAATAAGATATTGAAGATGTTAAGTACAAGAATAAATATAAATTTTCACTCTGTCTATTTTTATATGCTTCGACATTTCTTTTTGAGCATATTTTTATCTTTTTCCTTTCTTATGCTTTCTTGCTTTTATAGCATAAGCGTATGCCTTCTTTTCTTTTAACATACGATTAAAATTCTCTCTTTATTTGTTTTTATCCTTACAAAAAGTTTGTTTTATGATACGATTTTAAAGTGAAGATTGAACTTTGTTTTAAGATTGAGAAAGATAAGTTCATCCATGTCAAACTACGTTTTTGGATGAACATTTCATATCCCCAATCATCAACTCAATCCAAAAGCGCTATTAGTTCATAAAAAGTCCGGGGTTAGATAAAAAGAATTTAAATATTTGCACAGGAATAAAGAATAACAATACAAGAAAGAAAGTTATGTGGCAGCTCAAGAAAACGTCTTACTTGCTATACTTTTGACAACAGCCCTTTAATCTATCAAGATCTCTTTTGTTAACAAGACAGTCCTCTGTGAAATTGATAGGGCTATCCTGATCCTTTGAGGTCAACCATTGAATTACGATAAAATCAATCCATTTTAGCTGTGGATGGTCAAGGGGTACAAGGTTGTGGCATGTTTGACCTCAATAAATCACACCGTATATTTCAGTTTTCAACAGAATTAATATCAAATATGAGCTTTCTTATATCAATGTTATAAAGGATACGACTTCGGTTCTTATGTGTAGGTTCCGAATAGAAATGGTTGAATTTTCTTGATCTTTATTCAAAGCTGCTAACTGGTGATCAAGGAGCTCTTCTTCTATCAAATCTACTTTACTTGCTAGAACTGACACATACTGATGGAGTTTTAAAGGGCTCGTTTCTCCTTCTTGAACTTGAGCCAATAGTCTTGAAATTACGTCCCATATTGCATTTCTGGCTTCTATGTCATCCGATGTAAAAGGAAAGATGTCCAGGAGACCCTGTAAGAAAAGCTGATCTGGACGTATCTAACGTGTCAATGTTGATTTCATGTAAATTTGACAAAGACCAAAATTTGTTGGCAAAAATGGAATTTGAGATATTCGTAAACTAATTTATGTTATCATGATATAACTTAATATGTAATGCTACTAAATTTACCTTTGTTTATCTCTAAGATTAGACCATCGGAGTCGCTTAAAAGATTGGCAATCAGAACAGCAGCAGTAACACATGACGCGGCAACCTGACTTGCCAAAAAAGTAACAATAGTAAACAACCACTTCATGATCCCAATCTTCACAGAACAGTTGCATCAAAATGTAATTTGAAGGAATGGCATTAATACTAATAAAATTCTCTATATATTACATTACATACCTCAATTTTATCTATAAGTATCAGAGTTGCAAGCAGATGAAAAAGCTTCTTACTGGAACAAAGTTGTTGGGAACAACTATCTATAGCAGATAAGGCTTTAATAGCCCGAAGAATTACATCAAGAACAGGGTACCTGATACACGAATTCACATTTCATAATGAGACTCAAAATCGGCTGCAAGTATGACACTGAAATCAATATTGAAGTAATCAAGAATAACACTGATTTCAATTAAAGGTTAAATACCAATAATTCTAATTACTCTAAAGTTAGTACTTAAAGATACAAAGACCAATACGAGCGACGCATAATACAACATTAGATAAGACATCACAGCAAGGAGTACCTTTCAGTTAGTGGTTCATCTCCCTCCAGTTTGCTGATCTCAGCAGCCAATAGATTGATTAAAATAACCGGAAGACCTAACTTTACGAGCTGTGGGAGAATAATATCTCTAACTTCATCATGACTTTCTAATATAGACAACAGAAAACCTACACCCTTTTAAATTGCAACACGCGTCAGATATAGTGGAAATGAAATACTAAAGTTAATAAGTGAGAAAAGATATTTGCAGCAGCTACCATTTGTATAAGTTGTGGATTCAATGTAGCTAAATCCTCCTTTGACTTTAACAAATTGACTAAATCATTCTATAAATGAATGAAAAATGTTATTGCGATACTAAGAGTAGTAGGATTTATTTAGGAAAATTAATTAAAGATGGGATGGATGTTAGGAGTTAGGACCTCATCTGGTGGAGCTGGTTCAGATTGTATTGACATCTTCTTCGTCTTCTTCTTCTTCATCTTGTTCTTCGGTGGTGGTGTTTGTGTTTTTTAGTATAAATGTTAAGAGCCTCTTGAAAATACATGAGGAGGGGTGCCGAGAGCCAGCTAGAGGGCATGTTTACGAAACCCATTTTTTAGTCATTTCGCTGTGTAACTCATCAATTTCTTTTTTAATATTCACACACAAAAATACTGTCTCACTAATTTTTCATTCATTTAAATAAAAATACAAATTATACTGTGAATTATGTCCCTTATCTTTATGATATAATTATTCCATTATTGCTAACATTCATTGGAATGGAACTTAGAGCCGGTATCATGGCGAAGCTGCCAGGTTGGAGCTCGGCTCGAGGGAGGTGGATGGCTTGGGTGCATTGTGGAGCCGCGGCTCGACCCAACACTGTGCACATGCCGAGCCGAGCCGTCTGCTTAGAAGGATTAAAAAATTATTTTCGTTTTGATTGTGGGTGGGTTTTCCACTAAGCTGCCATTTAATTTTTGAGGTTAGTTGCATGCTTAACACCTATATTGTGGATTAAAAGGTATGTTTTTGTGTGTTTTCCACTACCCTGTCACTTAATTTCTTAGGTTAGTCGCATGCTTAACACGTATGTTCCATTATCAGTGTGGTTAGCATATATAACACACATAGAATGTTCGGTGATGATTTCTAAAAGTGGTGGCTTATCTATCTTCTCAAGCAATTTTCATTTTGGCATTGACGAGAGTGGTTTTGGTTTGCAGGTATGTTTAAACAACTTTTTTAATCTGTTTCTTCAATGTGGGTGTAGTTTTAAGCATGTAACCATGTAATGTACTTTGATTGTTTCAGGTTTTCTTTGCAATTAGGGTTTAGAAAAGTTTAAATTTGATTTGTGGTTTAGAAGGTGTAAATGTGTAGTTTAGTTCAGATTTTTTATGCTTTGTTTGTTGCAACTTTTTCGTTTGTTAGTGCATTTGATGTGTTATGTTTATGTAGTTAGGGTTTACATATATTGAAATTGAGTAAGTTCACTTCAACTGATTCCTGTTTTGTTTGTTGCAGGTTTTAATGTGTTGGTGATTCGTGTGCCATATTAGCTTCGTTGGAGTAGTTTTTGTTTGTAGGTATGTTTAAGCAGCTATTTTAACCTACTTTTTCAATGTGGGTGTAATTTTGAACATGAAACCATGTAATATGCTTCGAGTGATCCACGTTTTGTTTGTAATCAGGGGTTTTTATGTTTTGTTTGTTGTGACTTTTTGGTTTGTTAGTGTATTTGATGTGTTATGTTTATGTGGTTAGGGTTTACAAATATAGAAATTGAGTGAGTTCACTTCAAATGTTTCATGTTTTATTTGTTGCAGGTTTAAGCATGTTGGTGTATTCGTGTTACATGTTAGCTTCGTTCGGAGTGGTTTTCGTCTACAGGTATGTTTAAACAGTTTTTAATCTGCTTCTTCAATGTGGGCATAGTTTTGAACATGAAACCCTGTAATGTACTTCGAACACTTCATGTTTTGTTTGCAATTAGAGGTTAGAGAAGTCGAAATTCAGTTTGTGGTTTAGAAGATGTAAGTATGTGGTTTACTTTAAATCTTTGATGCTTTATTTGTTGCGACTTAGTGTGTTGGTGTATTCGTGTAATTGAAGGTTAGACAAACTGGAACTTATTGTTGAACCATTTTGGTAAATCTGTGGTGTATGAAGTTGTTATTGGTGAGAATGTGCTTCGTTTTAACCGTTTAGTTTTTGGATGTTTTATGATGCATACGTTAAGTGCATGGTTGTATCAGGATTTGATCAACCTCTTTTCATGGTACAATTTGGATTAGGTTCATGTTTGTTTGCTTAATGTTTGTTTTGTAAATAAATGTTTTGTAGTTTTGTATAAATACATGATGATTACGAAAGTCCATGTTTGGTTTTTGGATTTTTTTTAAGGAATGGTTTCGGTGTATACTCTTTTTTGGGCTTTTTGTTGTTTTAATTTCGTTGCATATTTGCTTCATCTTTGTTTTTCTAATGTCTGTTTTTGAAATTAATGTTTTGCAGAGGGTCATCCTTGATTTTATCAGGGATAAGATTACCTGAAGGTCTAGAATCATTTTTAAAACAGAAAAAGAATGAGGCTGCCAAATACAAGGAAACATATGGTTTATAGAAATCTTTTAGCAACAATCAAACTACAGAGGATTTTTTGAAATTAGGTTCCAATTTACATTGTTATTAAGCAGACATGATATGGTTTTCATGTTAGATACTAAACTAATAAGATGATGCATTATGGTATTTTTATGACGCATTTGTCGAGAGTGGGAGTTGTGAATTGTTTTCTTATTAAAGACGTTATTTTATTGAAATTGTTTTTGTCATCCTATTGTTAATGCTTTTTATTAGAATGGCAGAGAACAATATTGGGCGTTTTAATCCTGGGAACCGAAATAGAACCTTAGAAGCAGAATCTATCGTAGATGGATACCCCAAAATGTCCCAAAGCCAGAACCAACTGGCTATTGTTGTATATTGCTTGACAGAGAGGTACATTCGATGAATTTAAATATGCAATACTCATGCAATTTGTTAATATATGTTTTATGATGTCTTAATGTGCATAGGGCAATGTTGTACAAGCAAATATGAATGTCAGCGACTTTGAGTACTTTAGTCAATCCTCGAACTTAGATCAGCCTATAGGATTTCTGATTTTAGTTGTGAACCGACGAGCAAGTGGAAGCAGACTCTTGAGAAGAGGACGAGTCTCGGATTTGGGAGATACTCAAAGTTTGAAAATATATTGGTGATTGGTTTTCCAAACCTTTTTTTTTTTTACTTTTTTTTTTTCATATAATCAGCTTGATTTCAAGATACCTCAGCCAGATAGCCAGGGTAAAATTCAACATCTTGTTCTCATAGTTAATGCATATCTATATTGTTCTTCCCTTGTAAACAAAACGTTTATCTTAAATCTGCTTTATGTTCACAAATTATATAGGTTGTCTAAGGTCAGTTGGAGAGGTGATTATTTTCGAAAATAGTAGGGCGAGAAAGAAAATTGACATTGAAAATTTGGAGTAAATAACTTCATATAGTTAACAAATTTTTAATATAAAATGAGCAACATATCTTTCTTTTAGAATCTGCTAACATTGTCACATGGACAGTGAAAATACCACCGAATTTACGATGTGGAACGACATGGCACGAGAGTTTGACAAGGGCTCGCTTGAAACGATTGAGAGGCCCATAATTATTGTTGTCAGCTCATGTCGGGTGTCGCGTGACAGGTGTATTTACTTAACATTTAAAGTAGTATAAGAACATTTTCTTATTGAAAGAAATGTGCACTTATAGCGTTGATCGTTAACATTACAGGCTTGCATTTATTTGCCACACCGACAACTCACTATTACTTAAATCCGGACATTCTAGAAGTTGAGCATTCTCAGGCTGAGCAAGTGACTTGGATTAGAATTGAATTCAGCCTAATAATTTTTTAACAATAGTAAGTTGGCTATTTACATATGACTATGGAACATATATAGGAAAAAGTACAACCTGAAACAGCCACTTGAGGTTTGCAAATACCGTCTCAAAGATCGAGAAAAAGAGATATTCTTTAGCTTTGTTGCTTCAACAAAACCCAGAGAGCTACAAGGTAAGCTATCATGAAATGAAGAACCCTTAACTTACATCATATGCTTTTTCCTATTTGACAATTTAGGCCACACGTGCTAAGTAGTCTTTGGCATTGTATTTTAGAAAATACTTATGTTTGCTTATAGTTATATGGTGTCAGGTTCACCTGTGAAGCAACAATACTTATTGTCAATAGATTTAGAAATTGGTATTATACATCATGCACTCTGTGTACGAGCAAGGCCGGGAACGATAATGGAGTTTGGGAGTGCGTAGATCATGGACCACTACCATAGAGTATCCTAATAAATTACGCCCCATAGTTACCCTAAAATAATGAGTTCACATTTTGAATATCAGTGTTGTACAAGTATAATTTCAAAGCCTTTGTGTTGGATGAACCAGCAAGAGCGGTGTGTACTTTATTCACCAAGTATGCCGATGTCATCACCGGATATCCGTGTCTCAAGTTTGTTCAGATGCTCGAAGCACTCGACCCCTAACGAATATCAGCAAAGACACTGGCGATAAAAGGGGAGAAACATATATTCCAATTTCATTTCAATACCTCGAGCAAAATAGGATATGTTGATTTCACACTAGATGATGTGTTGGATAGTACCATCAAAACAAATGGAATGATTGGAACACCAAAAGATATCAGAGGTTAGAATCTTTAGGTTCATATATATTATTTTAAAGAAATGTTTGTGTTCGCTAATTGTTAACACATGTTAGTTTTTCTACAATCTCAGGTACAACATCATCATCCGATTCAACTAAGGTTGAAGATATGGGAAAAACAACGTTTAGAAGTAAACCGGGATTAGATTCGCTAAAAGGCCAGATTTTTCGAGCTCAACAATGGAGTAAGGAAAAACTAATTGGAGTAGTGGAAGAGCGATCACTTTTGTTGTGTTTCTGCATCGTGGCGCTTTCGTGGGGAGGTGTCGTTGTTCAGGTTTGGTTGATGCAAGTCGTGATGATTATCTTATGAACTGTGTATTTGAACAATCTATGTTTATGTTTAAGTTGGTGTATGATCATATCGTTAAACAAGTTGTTAAACAATCCATGTTGTTAGGAAATTTGCAATGTCATTCGAATGTTTTACTTATCGTTTGTATGGTGTACTAGAAGGGTAATCGCTTTTGTGGTCTTTTTGTATTCTTATGGTTTCGTGAGGGAGTAGAGGTGTTCAAGTTTCATTATTTTTTTTAGGATGCATATATGCAGCTTGGGCTTGAGGATGTAAGTCATGATGTTGATCCGCCTTTCCATCTAAGTTTTAAGACTATATTTTGAGTTATCATATAGTTGAAACTGTGTAGTGATTTATTTATGTTACTTAGGAGTATTATATCATGTTAAGTTATGCATGGAGAAGTGAATATGCATAAATATGTGATCTTGTTAATAACTACCCGATGTGGAAGTCTCCATTGGGCATTGGTACAAATAAACTTTCGTAACACATAAAATCAAAAATGTTAGCAAAAAAACCAAGTCGATCCTTAACTAGACCTAGCGCGCTGGTGACGCGTCGGAGCGCCAACAGCGCGCCAGCCGTCTGTTAAGAACAACTCGATTTTTGAAAGTTGGCTTTCTCCTTACCCGACAAATGTGGCTCTTTCATTACAGGTATGAATATGATAATTGAGTTATTAGGAACACTCGAAACGAAGTTTAAACTTAGAGGGATGCAAAATCAAGACATCCCATTTTTTACAAAATGCCATCTCAATTTATTTTACCAAATGCCTTTAGCCAAGGGCAAAATTCTTTTTCCAAACTTAGGACATTCATACTTTCAATATAACATCAAACGAAAGTATTCATATGACCATAATCTGTGCGTACGTTTTTTCTAATCACGTAACGGGTTTACTCCCTTATTGGTTAAACTAAGTCAAGGTCCTTTTACGTAAATCCATCCTTTCCCGTTATGGGATATGCTTTTCTTATGATGCAAAGCACTTAGCTTGTTTGCATCAAGGTGATTAGGGATCATACTTATTGTTGCTTATTCATGGATTAAGTCATGTTGATTAATTGAGTTTGTGTTATTTGAAAGTTGATTGCACTTTGACTTTTATCACTTCCCAAACAATAAATGTTTTACAAACTCCCACTCTTCTTACATACCACATTTATTCCAAATCATATTTACTCACTTCACACTAAGCATTCTTCCAATCATTTTTTATTTATTTATCAAACATTCCTTCCCACTACCCATATACATATATCGTCACATTCTTTTCTCATGATAATATATCATTCACATTATATTCACTTGATAATCACCATCTTTATTCTCACATAAACCTTCACCACATTACACTTCCTCTCCAAGTGTTAACTTGCCAACCATGTGCCAACTCATATCCTCAACATTCTCTTACATTGTCATACACACTATTGTACTTCTTGTCTCCTACATTTTCTACATTCTCCTTATCTTCTAAACATTCAAATTTTGAATCAAATAAACCTTCTTCACATCAAACCTTCCTCACCCTTTCATCAACATTAAAATTTCAACTTTGAATTTGAAAACAAAGGCTCCTTTCCATCACATCACCATCTTCTCACAACCACACCTTTACAATTCACTGCCTATTACATCACATATGAAATTTGAATTTCAAATTCAAATTTAATTCTTAGGCTCCAAACCATCACATCACATCTCATCCTCCAACAACTATAATTTGAATTTCGAAATTCCCTCCTCTCAACATCCACACTTCCTTTCCTAACTTGGATTATTCTTTGGCATATTATTTCTCTCTTAACCATGCCAACTCACCAACATAAGCATGGTTAGTTTTAACCTCATCCAACATTTGAATTTGAATTTCAAATGTCTACTTCTTTCCCTCTTATCCACTTAGGATACTCCTTTGGATATTCCCTTATGACAGCTCGCTTATCGAATCCCACACTCAACCTCCAACACTAGTTTTTGAATTTGAATTTCAAATATGGGAGGTAATCTTTTATCCAACATGTATTTTCTAATAGTTCTTCTCTTTCTCTTTGATATTGGAGAAACACCCCAAGACTTCTTTTAAACATTTCACAAATTATTTTTACCAAATGGCTATTTGAGTTGGCTAACCTTTACACATTATGAGTGTTGGAATGATATTGTAAAGGTCAAATGTGAAGTGCACTTGGGAGTTTAACAAGACGGGGTGAATATAAAACCAAGCCTGGGACTACAGTCCCTGGCGCGCTGCTGAAGCGCCAGGAGTCTGAGTTCCAAGGGCTTGGTCTATAAATATCCTCTCTTTTCTTGGGGATTTCTCACCCCCCAAATTATTTTTACCAAATGGCTATTTGAGTTGGTTGACCTTATTACACGATGAGTGTTGGAATGATATTGTAAAGGTCAAATGTGAAGTGCACTTGTGGGTTTAACAATACGGGGTGAATATAAAACCAAGCCCAGGACAATAGTCCCTGGCGCGTTGCTAATGCGCTAGGAGTCTGAGTTCCAAGGGTTTGGTCTATAAATATGATGAGGCGAAATTTGTTACGCTTTTAATGGGTCTTTTAAGCCTTAAGCCGTGATAATATGATCAATTATTACCCTAAATCGTTTCTTTTGTCATTTTAGGTACTTTGGAAAAGAATTATGGAAAACATAGCATTTTGGACGTTTTGGAGCATAAAGTGAAGAAAACGACAAAGTCAAGAATCCAAGCTGGAAATTACACTTGATGGCGTCACCTAATCCTAAGGGATGGCGTCAGCCTTTGTGACAAGAGGTGGAAATTACTTTTACACTTGAAGCGCTTGAAGACTTTTTGGGCATTAGCACATGACGGTGTCACTCTTTACCTGAAGAAGGCCGTCACGTATAGCTCTAAAGCGTGATGGCCCAGAACCCATATAATGAGACGGCGTCAAGAAGTTGGATTGGGCGACAAGAAACCCTAGCCACGGCGAGATGACGGCATCAACCATCAAATGGTGACGCCGTGTAACACCCCCAATTTTCAAAATATGCAGCGGAATTTAGATTGGGTGTTACTTCATGGCACATCAGTTTAACAGTAGAAAAATATTATCAATTTAGTAGTTTTAAAAGATTTATCATTTGAAATTTATAAAAATCAGAGTTTAAAAATGAGGTCCCATTGGTTTTCAAAGTTTTAAGAAATGGTTTTTCGAATGATAGTAAAATTTATAGCCTTTATATGAATCCGTGCTCCTCCGTGCCATCCTTGCTCATTATGGACCTGAGATAAATACATGCTAAAAGCGTCAACACAAAGTTTGGTGAGTTCATAGAGTTTATAAGTAAAATAGTTGATTTCCAAAATCAAAAGAGTTTAGTGAGTCCATAGTGTTTGTAAATAACAGTTGATTTTCCAAAATCAAAGTGTGAGTAATTCCATGGTGTTTCTAGTTAAAAATAGTTGGTTTTCAAAATCAATGTATGGATAGTTCCATAGAGTTTGGAGTTTTAGATGGTTGATTCTCAAAATCAAAGCATGGATAATTCCATAGGGTTTATAGTTTAAACGGTTGATTCTTAAAATCAAAGTTTAGGCAATAATTGTACTAAATACAATTATTAATAAAATAAGTAGTGGATTACAATGTAATACACCCATAGTTAGTATGGGTCAACACAAAATAGTTATGGTTTATCGCGTGGTGATTTTCTTAGTAATCACAAGTTTTAAGTTTAGAATAATATTTGTAACGAATACAAATATTATTAAAAGGATGGCAATACTGTATCATGACTACACTATTGGTCTATTGCTCTAAGTCTCATGACACTCAACGATTGACACGCATCAAGTATGATGTATAATAGTGTGCCCTCAGGTAGGTATTTGCCAAATACCTATAAGTATGTTTAAATAAAGTGCGCCTGGTCTCTCATCCTAGCTAAACCAAACGGGGATTGTCAGTCCCTAATAGATCTATCCACAACTATTTACATTCACTCGCAAGTGATTAAGGTGCACGATATGAGGGACTTCATGGCAATAAGGGGTAAACTTAGGCAATAGAGAATCAGGTTTAACATACAGTTTGAAATCGCTTGTGATCATGTTTATAGTGGGTAGCTCTCCCTGAGCTATAAAAGCGTATAAAAGTGGGTTCGTAAGTTCATAGTAGTTCGTAAAAGTTTATAGTAAAAGCAAGTGTTATGTTTCAAAAATCAAGTAGAGTGGTTTATCAACTGACTATAAGGTTTGAGGTAAACTAGTATAGTTTATATGTAAAACAAGCATGTACTTCCCCCAAAAGTAATTCAAAACAGGTAAAAGGGTGGGGGCTATGGAACTCACAGTAATTTGTAAATAGTTTACGAGTACTTGTAGAAGTATAAAACACATAGTTGAACATGTATCTCCCCCAAAACGTTTATAAAACAAGTAAAAGAGTAAGAGAGGGGCTATGACTCACCTTAGGGGAATGGTAGTAACGCTAGATGTAGAGTAGGAATAGCTTCAACTGTGACCTGAATAGTACGTAGGTCGGAGATAAGTTTGACTTATCGAGAATGGCGATTTGAAACGATGTTGGATGACAGAGTGGTTTTATGGCAGAGGTGGCTTGCGTTGCAAAACGCTTGAAGTTCAACAAGAAAGTCATATACCATATAACTTGTCCGTTATGTATTATTATTGCTTTCGTATAGGTTATTCGTTTGCTTATTCGTTAACGATATATATATATATATATATATATATATATATATATATATATATATATATATATATATATATATATATATATATATATATATATCTATTTCATGTATACAAGTTTTATCAAGTAACCCGAGCCGTTTAAAGTGTTAAAATATATTCCCAAAACATTATATATTTATTAAAGTCGTGGTTAAATAATATATTAGGACCATATATTATTTATAGTTTACGTCGACGTGGTCGCCATATAAAATATGTTTTAGACAAATCTATTTAGCAAAAAAATGGTAAAAAAAATAACGTAAGTTTTACAAAAGTTTTAGGATGAAAAGCGTTCAAGTGTTCAACCTTGAGGGATTGAAGTTGTAAAAACTATATAAGTCACAAAGTTATAAAGATTTTTAGGAAATGTCAAGTGGTTAAAGTTGAGGGGTTGAAAATGTAACAATTTATATAAGTTATACAACTTATAAAAGTTTTTAAGAAAAGTGGTAATTTACTCTAATTAGAGGGGCTGAAACTGTTAAAAGCAAAAGTTGCAAAAATAACAAAACTAAAAAAAATTGGCAAAGTACCACATCTAAGGATCAAACTCATGACCTCTCGCTTAAAACACAAACGACACAACCACTGAGCTAAGGTTCTTTTTATGTTATGCTTTGTGTTTTAACATATTTAAGAAGGGTTTAGGTTGTAGTATTTGTTATAAATTTCATAGTTAAGGGCATGTTTGGTTGGCCTACATTGGGGGAATTTCAAGGCTTTTGTATTTATAATACCATAAAATGTTGTGTTTGGTTGGCAAAGTACAAGCAATTTAATATCCATAAAATATCACAAGTGGGGTATTATAAATGCTTTCTATATGATGTGAATTTAAATTTCTGTGGACCCATGTGCTGAAAAAGAGACAACTTGACAATGCTACCCTTTTTCTTTTTGTTTGATAGTCTTATGTGTTGAATGATACAAAGGATATTTCAGTCTTTTACACTTAATTGCATATTGTACCCTTATACATAACTGCCAACTAAACAAGAATTAGAAATTTAAGATCCTTGAATTATTTATACTCCAAATTTAGAATTTCAAACCCCATAATTTGAAATTCTTGAACCAAACGCCCTCTTAGAGTTTTACGTACATGTAATTTGATTTGTGTTAGGAAATCTTTCAACGATAGGTGTCATCTACGTGGGATCCTATTCTTCTATCACCGTGGATACTTCCATCTCCAAGATTGATTTGTTTTTAAAGTTTCTAATAATACCTGTTTTGATAAGTGCGCAAAGCTTGTAGATGCAATCTTGCTAAGCGCGTCAGCTTTCCTGTTGTCCCCTCTAGGTACTTGTTTGATTGTGAACCTATCAAAGTTCTGAATATAGGACTTGGTTTTTTCTAGGTATTGGATCATGTGTTCATCCTTGGCTTCATACTCACCTAACACATGGTTAGCTACTAGCCTGGAATCCACGTTTGCCTCTAGGTTGCATACACCCATTAGAATTGCAATACGCAGTCCAGCGAGTAGGGCTTCGTATTCTGCCTCATTGTTTATGGCTGTGAATTCGAAACGCAGCGCGTAGGTGAACTCCATTCCTTCTGGATTAGTAAGGATAAGGCCTGCGCCTGATCCATCCACGCATGAGGATCCATCTGTGAACAAAATCCATGGTTCCTGTAGATCTGTTTTGCTTGTCAAAGTTGGACTATTGGTATCTGGCTTTTCAACAATAAAGTCAGCTAATATCTGCTATACGAGATGTTATACTCGCTCAACAACACACTCCATTTTTGTAGCCGTCCTGATGCGTCAGGTTTAGAGATAACTTGTTTGATTGGCTGGTCCGTGATCATAGCTATTGGGTGCGCTTGAAAGTATCTGTGCAGTCTTTTAGCTGCGAATACTAGAGCTAAGACCAGCTTTTCCATGCTGCTATAGTTAGTCTCTGTCTTCTTCAATGCTTTGCTTACAAAGTATATGGGTGTCTGGAAGGAGTTTCTATCTGTCAATAGTACTGCACTAACTGCTCCGTGGGTTGCAGATAAGTACATGATTAACTCTTCCCCTGGTCGCGGTGCGACAAGTTTGGGGAGTGATGCCAGATGCTGTTTTAGTTGTTGGAAAGCTTCTTCTGCTTCCTCAGTCCAACGGAAGTCTCCCTTTTTAGTGCACTTCGTGAGTGTTTTAAAGAGAGGGAGTGATTTGTCTGCTGACTTAGATAAGAAACGGTTTAGCCCAGCTAGCTTTCCGTTTAATGACTGGACTTCTTTTAGTGTGCGCGGTGAGGGGAGATCGATAACAGCTTTTGTTTTTTCTGGGCAAGGCTTGATTCCATCTGGTTCTATTAAGTACCCAAGGAACATGCCTTCTGTCATGCCAAAGGTGCACTTTTTGGGATTTAACTTCATGTTTATTTTTCCCAATGTTTTGAACGTTTCCTCGATGTCGCGCACCAATTCATCCTCTGTGTGGCTCTTGATGACAAGGTCGTCAACGTAGACTTCCAAGTTTCGACCTACTTGTTTTTCGAAAGCCATGTCCACCAATCGCTGGTATGTTGCGCCTGCGTTTTTTAGGCCAAAAGGCATTTTTGTGTAGCAATAGACCCCTTGACTTGTGTGAAAAACTGATTTTTCTTCATCCTCCACTGCCATCTGGATTTGATGGTACCCTTTGTATGCGTCTAGGAAGCACTTAAAAGGATATCCGCACAGGGATTCTACTTTCCAGTCTATCTCTGGCAGTGGGTAGCAGTCCTGTGGGCATGCTTTGTTAAGGTCTGTGAAGTCCACGCACATCCTCCAACTGCCATCACTCTTTTTTACCATCACTGGGTTAGAGAGCCAGTCGTGATAGTATACTTCGCGCATTATACCTGCGTCTACAAGTTTATGTACTTCTTCCTGAATAGCTTTTGCTCGATCTGGGGCCTGTTTGTCGTATTGGGGGATATCCTTGTCGGATTTGTAGCTTGTGCTCCGTGATAGAGCGTGGCACTCCGGTCATGTGCTTTGGTTCCCATGCAAAGATATTCAGGTTCTTTTGCAAAAGTGCGCACACAGCCGCTTTACCTTTTTCAGATAAAGATCCTCCAATCGAAATATGTTGATCTGGGTAATCAGGATGAATAGCGACTTTTAAGTTTGGCCTTTTTTCTACGCGTTGTTCTGGAATATTCTCCATCTCGCTGGTTACTGCGTTGCATTCTTTAGGTGGCACTGTGGTGTTGTAGAGGGTGACAATTCCTCCCTCTACTGGAAATTTGAGCATCCCATGTACCGTGGATGGTACAACGCGCATGGATGATATTCCAGGTCTCCCAATGATGCCGTTGTACGGTGAAGGAGACTTGATTACCATGAAATTTATCCACGTTGCTGTTGAATGTTGTTCATCGCCCACAACTACAAGCGTAATTGCCCCATAGGCCATATCTTTTCTCCTGTGAACCCAGTCAGCGACGCTGTGGCTAGTATCAATTGGTTTTGTATATCAGGTCGTAGCCTTTTGAAGCAATGCTCATATAGGATATCTGCGGATGCTCCTCCATCGATATACATGCGGCGAATCTCGTGTCCCCCAGTATGGATCTCAATAGTTAGTGGCTCTACTACTGCGTTGTCCGCAGCTAGAGTGGGGAAGGATATCTCCTTTCCTGGGGAGAACTTTTGACTGACTTTTTGTTTTGTCTTGCGTTGCCATGACTGTATCATGTAGATGATGTCCGCCTTATCTTTGGGAGGTTCTTTTTTGCCTCCATTCCTTTACTTGTCCTTCCCTTCTTTAATGTTTTTTACGAGGTGATCCATTCTACCCTCCCGTACTAGTTTTTCAATTAGTTGTCGTAGCTGGACACACTCGTTGGTTGTATGACCCTTTTGGCCATGATATTCGCAGTATCCATTCCCTATGCGCTTGTCCTCTGCGGTACGCATTGGTGGAGGTTTTAGGAAGTTTGCACCTTTTGTTACAAATATTTCCCTCGGAGTCTTTGTGAGAGGGGTATACTTGTCATTATCTCGTCCACTGCGGTAATTCTTGCTGCGGTTGCTGCTCTGATCATTGGATTGTCTCCTAGCCTGTTCTTGTTGCCTATAATTTGAGTAGCCTTTTTTACTGTCCACAGCGACTGCTTCTCCTTGTATGAAGGATCGTGTGCGCTTCATTAGCTCATCGAAAGTTTGGGGAACCTTGTCGTTTAACTTTCGAATGAGTTCTGGGTTATTAATCCCGTTCATGAACCCTGAAATTTTTAGGACTTCAGGACACGCTTTGACGTGTATACACTCATCTTTAAAGCGTTCCATATAAGCGCTGGTTGATTCCCCTTGGCGCTGTTTTACTCTGGCTAGTTCAACAGGGTTTTTAGCACACTTCTTTCTTTGGGTGAAGTTTAAACGGAATGCTTTCCGCAATTCTTCAAACCCGCCGATGCTCCTTCGTGGAAGTTGACTAAACCACGTACGCGCATTCCCTACTAAGGTAGAGTTGAACATATGGCACCACACAGGTTGTGGCCAATTTTCGATAGTATCAGCTGATTCGAAAATTTTTAGGTGGTCATCCGGATCACCTGTTCCATTATATGTTTTAACATTAGTGGGCATGCGCCTTCTCTTATGATCAGAGTAATCGCTGATGCGTCGTGTAAATGCATCAACTTTCTGTTGACGCCACGGAAGAGACATGTCTTCGTCTTCTTCTTCGCGACGTCTTCCTCTAGACTTCCAGTGTCCTGTTTCCTTATCCTCGTTGTCCGAGGAGTCGTTGGAGGAAGAGTAATCTCTTTTGCGGCGCTTGCGCCGGCTTCCTTCAGAGGAAGAGCTTGAGGGGCTTTCACTTGGGGATATTCTTCTCCCTAACCTGTCGTGAATTCTTTTGCTCCCAGACCTGGAGAAACCTTTGCTTGGTTAATGTTGAGGTCCTAATCTGTCTTGTATCCCTCGACTACCAAGTCTGGAATGAACATTGGTACGCCTCTCGCTGTCTTCATATTCCTCTGAATATTGTGAGCCAGATGTCGTACCCAGCCTATCATGGATAGTGGTACGTCTTTCATTATTTTCGCGTCTTCCTCGTAGGTGGCGCGGTGGTGATACTTCACGTTCAGGACCAAAGTTGGCTCGTACTCGACCTTCTCCTCGCTTCTTCTTGCATGAGGGCGGTTAGAGTTTCGTAATTTTGGGATACAAAATTACTCAACATTAGGTCAGGTGCGTCCTCATTCGCTGCAAGAATATCTGCCTCCGTGTTGGGCACCCTATCTCGGTTAGGTGCACCAGGCGGTACAGTGTTGTCCACTATAGGTGTCGTTTGGTGGGGAGTATTGAAGAGGGTGCGCTGGAGTTCTTCAACGCTCGGGACTACGGTGGTGGCTTGGGTAGTCCTTACAGGCAATTCAACCGCTGGGAGAGGTAGGGTTGGTCCCGTTTCTTGGTGACCAGGCGCACTGGTTGTCCTAGAAGCCTGCCTAGGGGTCGAATCTTGTTGATTCTTCCTCTGGGGGTCACGTGTTTTTTCCAACTGCGGAGTCCGCTGGCTTGAATTTTTATTCTTCGTCATTCTAGTTCCTTAGCTCTTAGTGTTGGTCCCATGGATGGCACCACTTGTTGGTACAAAAGTTGGGCGTTCCTAGTTTGGGCTCTTGCTCTCATACCAATTCGCTCTTAATGCTTGAAACCTGCGCACTAAGAAAATAAACAAACACCGTTAGGCTTATCGTGGGATTGTCTCCCACGATTATCCTCCGGCGTGAGAATAAGTAATCGGTTTTAGAGTTCGAGTTTTATGGTTTGTGAATCGTACCTTTAATGAGAATTATGTCATTCCTTATATAGGCGCAAAATCCTTGTAGGTTTTGTGCTCCTTACGTTTCGCACGCATGGTGCTTATCCGGCCCAAGGATCCTTATCCATAGATAGAAGATCCTTATCTAGACCATAAATAGTTTGGTTGGGCTTGGGTCTACGTGAGCCCAATCCCGTTAGCAATGCGGCCCAAGTTATAATAGAATTATACTCCACTGTGGTTCGCCCAAGACTTAAGTTTATATTTCTTTTACGTTTAAGAGCTTAACTTATGGTAACACGTAGTTTACCTGTTGAGGTTTCTTTGTTGCATGGCCACACAAGCACAAGATACATTTAAGATTTTCATTTCGTTATCAAAGTTTCACAGTTACCTATCTTTGTTTGTTTACGTTAGTAATAAGTTCGACATAATTTCTTATTAGTTGGTCATACAAGTCTTTAAACACCACAAACCACCTCTGAGTATGCATGCATGTGTATAGAGACAGATGAGGTCTCTAAATAACTTTTGTAACACCAAGGTTTGCTATAAATTATGCATGAAAGAAAGCAACAAGATGGAATTGGTTTGGAGACTTACGACACCAAAAGTGGTGGTGGGAAAATGAAGAGGAAATGTGAGCGGGGGACGAACGAGAGACGAAGCCAAACTCCAAAGCCTTCAACCTTCTAAATACCCGTCACGTATACGACCAAAGAATCAGGAACGAGGCTTGGGTTTCTTAGAACACGACTCGAGCTAGATTAAATCGGCTAAAGCTTAGGTGACTTGGCAGCTCCTAATGACTTAGAAATACTTCTGAAATGTGATTTGTATGTGCATGTAAAAGTCGAACATATGCATGCTTATATAGGGGAGTTTGGAACGTATATGTGAAATATTGTGTTGACCATGAGGGAAATAGGGTACGAGGTTAGTATAAAAGGGTAAGAGTTTTGGTCAATTGAGTGTGGACAGTTAGAAGAATAAGTCCTTGTGTAGGTAGAACAAAGGGAAGAAAACAAACATGAAATCACGGTTTCTTGGTGCTTTGTACTTGTTTGTTCCAGTCAATGCATAGAACAAGAAGAGGAGGGTCAGTTTGTTTTACAAATGCATGTGGTCAAGTATGAGAATACAAAAGGTTCAAGAGTGTGAATATGTGCGATCAGGAGGATGGTACATAGAGTGTGTAAGTGAGGTTGTAAGAGGATCACATGGTTAATGTTGGATATTTTAGTGTAATTAGATTACCTTGTTTGACCAATTTAGTCATAATAAGACACCATTTAGGCTTGGAGGTACGGAGTGCACACATATTTGAATTTATTATGATCTTAGGGGCGAAGCTCCTAAGGGACGGGGGTCCGGAGGCATTAGGGTCTAAGTTGTTATGGTAAAAGTTCCTTAGAAAATTAAATTTTCAGAACTTAAGAGACTAATTTTGACAACTTTGAAACCCTTGGAAAAAAAACCTGCATAAAAGAGCCCTAATCCCTGATTTATGAAATATACGGTTTTATTTTGGTCATGATATTTTTTTTCTCTGGTTCATCAATCTCAAAAACAAGCATTCAAAACGTTCTCAATCTCTGAATTGTATCCGATTGAATAATTCAGGAGAACCACCGAATTGATTCGATCTGAAAGTGTTCACACGCCTTTCAGATATTCAAACAATATCTGGTTGTGTTCGTCTATTCCGTTTATCCCCTACAAAGATCGAATCAATTATTTCTGATAATCACGATTGTTGAATCTATGTAAAAAGATGTTAGAATCTATTTAAGGCGTGATATCAAGATTCGGAAATATTAACCGAATGGGTGTATGGTCTTTTGGAATGGAGACAAGATATTTGAATTGAAGCCACAACCGTAATTGGAACATGTGGGAATAGGAACGGTACAAAGGAATCTAATCTTCAAATGATAGGAATCAACCAATTACTTTGTTAATACAAATATCGCCTAAAAACGTTATTTATATTTTATGATCTTTGCTAAGTTTTGTTAATGACAAAGTATGAAGTTTAGCTATAAATAAATCATCACTTTAAGTGTTTAAGTCTTGTTTAACTAAGGTTAACATTTCCTTTTAAACAAAACATTGTGTTTATTTCTTAAAACTAAAATGAGTCTTATCACATCATATTTATTTCTTTATATGGTAAGGTCACATCACATTTAGGGCAAGTTTTGTCATGATGCATTTATGGAAAGAAATGTGTTTGACTAACTTTGTTGTTGCTTGCAAGCTTTGTATTTGACTTGTTATTATGAGATGTGACATTGTTTGGTTGCTAGGAGTTATGAGACAAGACCTTGTTTGGTTTGCAAGATTTATTGCAAAACCAACTGCAGCCCTGGCGGTACCCTGGGGGTACACGGGCGGAACCCGTTTGAGGGGTCCGCCTGATCCGCCAGACCTGCAGAATTGTTTGCTATAAATACCAAACCATTTGTTAGTTTTTGGTAACCCTTTAGGACATATATTCACATACTCTCTCAACTAACTCAGTAACCTTTTGATTTGTGATTCTCTTATGTAGCAAGGGACTTCACAAGATCATTCAAGAACTTACAAGCTTCAACTCTAAAGTTGTAAGTCTTGGTAGCTTGGTCATGTATAAGCTTTGGTAGTTTATACTTCATGTGTGTCATGTATATAGAAGTAAGTGGTTAGTATTTTAGGCCTCAAAATACGTAGTGTGTCGGGAGTTGTTGTACCCTAGTAAAAGAACTAACGGGAGTGGATTTACCCTTGGTAAAGAACTTGACATCTAGCTTAGTGTCGGTAAAAGTGTAAGCGACGAACGGGAGTGGTTGTACCCTTGTAAAAGAACTCGACATCTAGCTTAGTGTCGGTAAAAGTGTAAGCGACGTTGTAAAGGTTTTCTCCGCCGGTGAAAGGAGCTTGTTGATTAGTGCTTATAACTCTCGAGTTGGAAACTCGGGGCGTGGATGTAGGGCAAGGAAAAAAGAGTCCTTGTAGCCGAACCACGATAAACAATCGTGTTGTGGTTTGATCGTTTCTTTCTTTATCTTTGCTTATTACATGTTGTTATTTAGTTAGAATTGCTAAATTACATATAAAGCTTTTCAAAGAACTAAACTAGTTAAGATGTGTTTGTATCTTCAAACAAAAGTAAAAGCTTTCCTAATAACTAAACAAGCAAAGTTAAGATTATCACAAGCAAAGCTTTTCAATGTATGAAACTAGTAAAGTTAGAATTGATATCTACATAAAAAGCTTTTCAAAGAATCAAACATATAACATTGTGTTTATATCTTTAAGCAAACGTAAAAGATATTCAAGTTAAAAAGAACCTAAAAAGCGGTAAACTATTCAACCCCCCTTCTAGTTTTCCACAATTGGCATCAGGAGCTACGTTACTCAAGATCTTTAAAATAGAATGTATTTTAAAACTTGGATCGATCCATGGATTTTGAAAATCTCAAAGAAGGGCAACCTATTCAAAACCAACCGCTATTTGAAAAAGAAAACTTACTTGAATGGAAAAGTAATTTTGAAAACTATGTGAAATCAATTGATCAAGATCTTTGGCATATTATTTCTTTTAGTAATTTCAAACCAAAGAAAACAAGTTTTTGAAAACCAAGATAACTATCTTAAACTTGATAAAAATAATTAAAGCTAAAACAATACTTTACAAAGCTTTAGTACCAAATATGAAAGAATGTATTTTTGTCAAAAGGCTAATGATGTTTGGAAAAATATGGTAAACTTTCATCAAGGAATATTTCAAGTCAAAGATGATCAATTTGATCTTACATATGAATTAGAAGTTTTAGAAAAACTAATTGATAGACACTTAGTAGAAGTTAATACATGTGCTACTAGTTTAAATGTTTTAAATGAAGGTACAAGTGAAGATGAGTACGTGCGTTTTGATGAACCTGCTTGCGTATCTTAGTATGTAATGGATGTTGACGAAGACAATGATCCGGTAGTTTATTGTCAATTTATTGAAACAACAAGCAAGGTGTTAGTAAAGGTGATTACTCGTGTCAAGCTCGTAGTAGTCTTGCTTGCGATTCATGGAATAACTCGGATGAAGATTTAGTCAATCATCCGGTTTGTGATTCTAAACTTGATAAAACATCAAGCAAGGTACACTTTGAAACCAAACTCTTTTACTTTGATTAATTTATCCTAGAGTTTTCTAAACTAGAAAATGAGTCTAAACGCTTATGCAACATGAACCTAAAAACTATCTTCAAGAATGAGTCTTCAAAATCTCTTAAGAATATCTTTGAAAAGGAAATCTTATTAGAAGATAAAATGTCTAGAATTGAGAGTAATGTTGAAATTAATCTCGAATGTAAATTATGTCTAGATTACAAACATGAGATTATAATGCAAAATGAGAAAGGAAAAATTATTAGTTAAATTTGATGAAAGCTCAAAATCTTTTGAAAGATTGTTGAGGAGTCAAAGGTTGTTTAAAGATAAAACCGAATTAGGATTTAACTCATAAGCATCATCAACTAATAAAACAAAGCATGTAAAATTTGTCAAACCTAGAAGAGAAATTTAGAGATAATTCAATCTCTAATAGAAACTCATGATAAAAGGATTAAGACTATCATTCTCTATGCCTTTATATGATTATCTAACCTTCTTGGATACATGAGTTATTGAGTTTCAAAGCGTGTCGTCAAACCAAGTTTTTACGCGTAATGCTTATTCGCTTGATAACATCTCTATGCAATTTAAAAGGTACACATTACTTCAACTTGACTTTGATTGTATCTTGTTTCTAGCATTATGTGTTCGAATATGTGTTATTTGTAATACTCTAGAGTGTCTACCTGCTATTTGTAAATAACTAAGATTAGATTCTATGCAACAAGGAATTTAGTCTTTAGAACTAGTAGGAGATATAAGGTGTTTTGGTTCTTTAACCATCAAGAGATAAACACGAAAAACTCTTGATTATGTCTCACTCAACTCTTGCTTACAAGTTAGCTAACTAAGAATTTCCTAAGTGTTAAAATGTCTAACACTTTTGTGATGCTTGCAAAACAAACCTTTGTTAAACAATTTTCTCAAACACCATACTTTGAGTCTTTAATTGTGTTTTTCTTCAATCACTCCTTTATGATAATCTCACATAAAACACACAAGGTGAAATAAATCACATTAGCATACATTAGGATGTGTGAAAGAAAATGAGTTTTTAACATCTAGGATTTACACATCAAATGTGACACATAGTCTCATGATGTTGTACCTCTTGGACTTTTTCAAAATAAATAGAGTTCATAGTGTCTTAAGTAAGAAAACCCAAAGAGTCGAGGAGTCGTTGAATATGACATTTAATGAGTGATCTCCTCCTTCTATGATATCATCTTTGGTAGATGATAACTTAGTCGAAAGTCCAATGATGGCAAGACAAGTATGTTGTGTAAAACATTAAGAATAAAAGTATAAAATAATATCTCCTCACCATGAGACAAACATTGAATCAAGCAAAATTGACATAAGTTATAAAACTTAATTTATAGGTCATAGTTGTGTCTAAACAAATTCAACAAAAACAATTTTTGGAATTTAGAATAAAACAACTAGTGAAACGAAATTGATATTTCAAAGTAATCAAGTGAGTATAGTGTCAATATTTGAAAGACCGTTTGATAATAAAAGCAAGCCACAAAAGTAAGGGATTTTAACTTAAAGACATTCCTAGTTGCTCTCTTGTTCTCAATGGTTAAGTTATTGATGACTTATCAAGAATGAGATTAGTAAATCCGTAGGTAAAACTAAATGTAGAGAAATGTTTGGAAGACTACTTGTTCTCATAACAATTAGATTCAACATTATGTTTAGCTTTTGACTATGTGCTCGTGTTAAAGAAAATCCTAAAACAACTCTTTAGTTGAGCCTATTTGGATACATCATAAGGTACTACACAACTAGAATTATGGTCTCCCAAAAGAACAGGAATAGAAACCATAGTGTTTGACAAATGGAATTATGTCGGTAATAAGTTGATAAGAAAAGCTCAAGTGGTACTTGCACTTGTATGCTTACTTACCCAATGATTCTCCAAAACGCGTATGACTCTCAAATTAGTATCGAATGGAGAAGCACATCAACAAGCTCCGCTTGAACAAGCAAACTCGCATCAACAACGGAATTCATCTTATCAACATTGTTATACCTTCAACAAAGGAAGCATCGACTTCAGCGACAATTCAATCCATTATGTTCTTAATTGACATATTATGATCCATCATCATCGCCTTGGTAAGATTGTTCATTGAGGAACGTCTTAACTAAGAAAGTCTTCTACGTTAACTATTTCATCATCGCGTTATCAAAATCTCTTGAATGAAAAGCATTCATCATCCCTAGGCTTAGTCAAGGACTCATAAGACCTAAAACCATAGTTTTGAACATTAGGATAAAACCAGAAAAATCAAAACAATTTCTTTTAAGTTTTCCCCTGCAGAACCCACGGCACCTTCAGACCATACGGGCGGAACCCATTTTTTGGTTCCGCCTGGTCCGCCAAACCTCAGAGTGTATTATTTGTAATTTCAAAACCAAACACCCTCTTAAAATCTTAACAAAAACTAACAAACAACATCACCCTCTCTAAAACACATATCCTCACGAATTTTAGGGCTTCTAATCCAATCTCTTCCAATCCAACTAACTTTGTAAGTATTCTAATCACAATTGCATTTTTAATTTAATTATAACATTCTTGCTTACAATCATTAACTAGAATCTTAGGGCTTTTGCATAAAACTTCATGATTCATGAAAAACTTGGTGGCTAGTCAATTATGTATTTCATTAGTTAAGAAATGTATCTTTTCATTGTTACTTTGATTTACCAAACACACCAAGTGCATTATTTTTCAAATTGCAACATGATTCATCACCACATTGTTAAAACAAATGAAAAACATCATTTAAACATCAGTTGCATACTATCTCTTGAATGCTAAAGGGGATACATAACTAATATGTATTTTCGGGTACATTCAATCGAAGACACATTCAATTAGGAGAGTGTTGGTTATCTTTTGTTTTTTTTTTTTTTTTTTTTTTTTTTTTACAACAAAATTTGCATAACAAAACAATTTGGGAATCAAAAAGAGTCAAGATAACCAAGTCTTCACATTGTTTAGCATATAGGAACATATTAGAACATCCACATTGTTAAAAGTCATTAACATACAATTTTATGTTTTCTAGGAATCAACATGCCTCCCGCAAACAAATCCGATCATAAAGAAACCCTTAAGTATATGCCCAAACACCATATGACCAAAGGTCTCAACCCGGTTCAAGTAGAAACCTTTAAGGCATTAGAAAAACGGTATGTTCACGAAGGTAGAACCATTGATCCATCCTTTCTAGAAGGAACATCTATTCGCCAAAACTTTGCCGCAATTCACTTTGATTGTCTCCTTGATATAGATGAGCCCATTTGTCCTAGGTTCATCTTGGAATTTTATGCAACCGTAAACCTTTCCTCATGTGCTGGTGGTAGGATTTCATTAAACTTCACAACCAATCAAATATCACATGACATAGATTTAAAAGACTTAGCTATAATTCTTGGTGTACCAAATGAGGGAACTTGTCTCTACACGGATAAGTGGCCCATTTCATGTCTTGATACTATTGATCGTTTTCATCCATACGATACACCTCTTGCTAGAAAGGAAACTATTAAGGAACACCTCTTTGTTAGAACCTCTACCACTAGGGTGAATCGTTCGGGGAATACTGTAGATAAGGATTCTTTTGGTATGGAGCTCAATGAGCTTAAACCGCAATTTAAGAAATGGGAAGAAATCCTTAGGGCTAACGTCATAAGTACCATAGGAAATAGAGATCACATCAACACATGTCTTTGCTATATGCTCTATAGCATTTCAACCGGTCAACCCTTCAACTTAGCCTACTACCTAGCCAAAAGGATGGCCGACATATCCTTAGTTGGAACAACCGCTCTTCCCTATGGTATGCTTCTCACTCGCCTCTTTAGAGGAATCTCACCCATTTCTCCTAACGAAAATGGAATGCACCTTGATTATTTTCTAGTTCCTCACATCTTCGTTCCTTTAAGTGATAAACGAGTTTTCAAAAATAAGGGCAAACGTACTCGATCACCTACACCATCATCATCATCCAGAATGAGCGAGGATGATAAACTTCCAAACTTTAAGTTACCCCCTTTAGAATACCTTCAAGCTCTCCCCATCATTGACAATGCTTCCGAAGAATTCAAGCAAACCAAAAGAATGTTCAAGTGTTTTGGAAGGTACCTAAACAAGCTCAAGAAGAAGATAGACCGGTTGTGAGAAGATTAAGGAGTGTTTGGCTTATGAGTGCTTTAGAATCGTCGTTGTGATAAAACTACGTGAATTATTTGTTTTTCACTTTCATGGTTTATTACGTTTGTTGGATTATGTTTGTATGAACCTTTATGCATAATGACAAAGTTTAAGGTGTTTGTCATTTTTTTTATGCTTATGGCAATTCTTACTAAGTATAGTGAAATCCTCGACCTCAAGGTCAAAGTCCCATGAAATTCATGTTTACGTGTCTAATTTTTGCATTGCCCAACCAGAAATGCCTTATCTCTTTGATTTTAGGAGTTTTCAAAAATTTTGAAAAACGTCTCGCGGGTCAAAAACGTGGACTGCCACTTTTTTCAGCCCTGGCGGATCTGGCGGTACCCAAAATTGGGTTCCGCCAGTACAAATTCTGGGAATTCCAGAATTGGCCCAACGGACCAGGCGGCACCCTCAAAAGGGTTCCGCCTGTGTATTCTGAGGGTGCCGCCAGTAACCTGCAGAAAATTTTTCCAATTTTTTTAAGTCCAAAACTTGTAATATGTCAAAACCATTATCCTAAGTGAGAAACATCTTTCATTAACTCCATTAACTATATTAGAACAACTCTCACTCACTAAAACAATTAGGAAGCCATTTCCCTCCAAAAATTCAAATTCAAACATAACCAACCCAAGGAACCCTTTTAAAGGATCCTTCAAAACCATTGAAACATTATCAACCAAATCATATCTCATGATCACAAAGCATTGAGTACATTTGTTGGTCTTTCACTCCACCTTATTCCATTGGAATGACATGCATTGATTTGACACATTCATGAAAATTTTGCAAATCATTTCAAACCTCAACCTTTGAATGGTAGAACATTAAATCCAAACACCCTATTCAACATCTTCTTCATCCTATAAATTTGAAAGCTTTGCAACAATTCAAATCACACCATCACCATTAAACCTTCTTCTCTCAAAACATCAAAACCACACCTTTAAAAATGACCAAATCCAACACATCATCCGAGTCATCAAAATCCCTTTCAAAAATCACTAGGATTAGTGTTAAACCTTGTTGTTTTAACAAAACCGTCAAGTCAAGCTCATCTTCTTCAAGTGATGCTTCGCTTAACATTTCTTCACCCATCCAAAATTACCTAAATCTCACTACCTCAACACAATCCCCAACACATTGTAATACCAATGTAATCACCCTTCAAGAATTGCTTAATCTTGAAACTCCATCACCTCAATCACCAACACCTACACCAATGGAACTTTTCCATACACCTCCAACATCACCACTACCCTATTTGGAAACCTTAGAAGATCTATCACCCAAATCATCTAGTCAACCATCTTTGTCACTCTTTGACACCATTGCTCAAATGGAAACCCAACAACAACCTAGTGAGCAACCAGATGATGAACCCCATCAACCATCATTAGTAGAACGGTTGGCTTACCGTTATTCTAGACCATCCATTTTTCCAAATGATCAAGGTCATACACACTCACAATCATTTGTGTTTCACCCAATTTACAAAGACCTTCATGGCAATTCTTCCGGCGAAACGAGCTTCCGGCATTTTGTTCAAAACCAACAACCACCACCTCAACAACAACCATCATCACAAGAACCTTCCCAACATCTTGAATCTCTACTTTCTTCTTATAAGAAAATAGAAGCATCCATATGGGAAAAACCTCAAAACCTTCATAATGAGATTGACACTCATTTAAACCACCTTCATGCCTTCAAACGTATGGTTAACTCTCAAATCAACCATATCATGGTTTTACAAACAACACTTCAATCAACAAATGAAGGAAGCAAAAACACTACTCAACCTTCCACCTTTGCTCCTTCAAGTTCAAACCATCCACCACCAACATATCAAACCACCCTTCCACCAAACTTTCCCCGCCATGATTGCAATCATTGCGAAAGAACCGCTCACATTAGTGAAGGGTGTCGAAGGGAAATTCGTGAGCTGTCCGAAGAAATGAGGTTTATACTAAACCACATTTTGGATCTTCTACAATCCTCGTCTCACACACCTCAACCCTAGAGTCTCCAAAATGAAACAAAAAACGTTTCTTTTGGAAAATGTTTCCCATCTAAACCAACAACCAAAACCATGTCATTCTTTCAACCTTCAAAATAAAGCCCGCTACAACCACAACCCACATTTTCATCCTTAAACAACCTTAGCCTTGTTTTTGGAAAATGTTTCTCACAAAGGAAATTGATGATTTCCTTGTAGCATTTTATGGTCTTAGTTTATTTTTAGTTTTTCTTTGTTTTTAAAAGTAGGATGTTGTCATCTTAATTTTGTGTCTTTGACTCTCTAAGAGTCAAAATTTTACAATTTAATAAAATTCATTCTACAACAAGGTTTGAATTGTTTGATGACCATTTAGGTATGATGTGTGAACTATACTTTGATATGGTACCATACATTAATCTTGTGCTTTTTAAACTAACCTTTCTTTGTAGGACCATTTTCCATGTTTTTCCTTCCTTGATACTCCATTTAGGGGAGTAATATTCAAGGGGGAGCATGAGTGTTGTACTATTACACTTTCTAACTCTTAGTTGTGCTTAAAAATGAAATACTTTCATGACTTATCTTGTGCAACCACTAATTTTTTTTCGTGTAGGTTCAAAATCCATGTCTCCTCTCTTGGCACTCCATTTAGGGGGAGTATCGTCCAAGGGGGAGCAAGTCTTAATTCCGCTTCGCTACTCTTCTTTTTGTTTTGACAAAAAGGGGGAGAATTTATATAAACTTGTGCTTATCAACCTCATATTTGCAAAAACATTTTTTTTTGGTGCTTATCATCTCATCTTTGCAAAAACAAGTTTTTATACTAACTTTATAAGACTAAACACTAAAACTAGTGACTTACTTATAAATAAAGTTTATGTTTTGTCATCAACAAAAAAGGGGAGATTGTTAATACAAATATCGCCTAAAAACGTTATTTATATTTTACGATCTTTGCTAAGTTTTGTTAATGACAAAGTATGAAGTTTAGCTATAAGTAAATCATCACTTTAAGTGTTTAAGTCTTGTTTAACTAAGGTTAACATTTCCTTTTAAACAAAACATTGTGTTTATTTCTTAAAACTAAAATGAGTCTTATCACATCATATTTATTTCTTTATATGGTAAGGTCACATCACATTTAGGGCAAGTTTTGTCATGATGCATTTATGGAAAGAAATGTGTTTGACTAACTTTGTTGTTGCTTGCAAGCTTTGTATTTGACTTGTTATTATGAGATGTGACATTGTTTGGTTGCTAGGAGTTATGAGACAAGACCTTGTTTGGTTTGCAAGATTTATTGCAAAACCAACTGCAGCCCTGGCGGTACCCTGGGGGTACACGGGCGGAACCCGTTTGAGGGGTCCGCCTGATCCGCCAGACCTGCAGAATTGTTTGCTATAAATACCAAACCATTTGTTAGTTTTTGGTAACCCTTTAGGACATATATTCACATACTCTCTCAACTAACTCAGTAACCTTTTGATTTGTGATTCTCTTATGTAGCAAGGGACTTCACAAGATCATTCAAGAAGTTACAAGCTTCAACTCTAAAGTTGCAAGTCTTGGTAGCTTGGTCATGTATAAGCTTTGGTAGTTTATACTTCATGTGTGTCATGTATATAGAAGTAAGTGGTTAGTATTTTAGGCCTCAAAATACGTAGTGTGTCGGGAGTTGTTGTACCCTAGTAAAAGAACTAACGGGAGTGGTTGTACCCTTGGTAAAGAACTCGACATCTAGCTTAGTGTCGATAAAAGTGTAAGCGACGAACGGGAGTGGTTGTACCCTTGTAAAAGAACTCGACATCTAGCTTAGTGTCGGTAAAAGTGTAAGCGACGTTGTAAAGGTTTTCTCCGCCGGTGAAAGGAGCTTGTTGATTAGTGCTTATAACTCTCGAGTTGGAAACTCGGGGCGTGGATGTAGGGCAAGGAAAAAGAGTCCTTGTAGCCGAACCACGATAAACAATCGTGTTGTGGTTTGATCGTTTCTTTCTTTATCTTTGCTTATTACATGTTGTTATTTAGTTAGAATTGCTAAATTACATATAAAGCTTTTCAAAGAACTAAACTAGTTAAGATGTGTTTGTATCTTCAAACAAAAGTAAAATCTTTCCTAATAACTAAACAAGCAAAGTTAAGATTATCACAAGCAAAGCTTTTCAATGTATGAAACTAGTAAAGTTAGAATTGATATCTACATAAAAAGCTTTTCAAAGAATCAAACATATAACATTGTGTTTATATCTTTAAGCAAACGTAAAAGATATTCAAGTTAAAAAGAACCTAAAAAACGGTAAACTATTCAACCCCCTTCTAGTTTTTCACATACTTGGTTTATTCGCTTTGAGTACGCATATTTTATATCTATCTTATATTTTAAAATATGAAATTGATGTTAACATATGCATGGAATGACAACATGAAAGTATGTGTCTAATTGTAAATGCATGAAATTGGTTATTAGTTATTTAAAATGCATGCGTGTATGGATTTTATGAAAACATAATGTTCTAATTTTCTTTTTGCCGATAAATTAAATCGGTGGGTCGGGCACACGGTTATTTTTCCCGCAAATTGCCACATGATTATGTTTTGTAAATTTCAGCAACAGTTTATATATAGGATAATTTCTCTATGGAAATTAATATCTGGGCTCTGGCATGAAGTTGCGTTGTATGCATAACCCATTTTATGATTGCTAAATAATGAATCAAATGAAATTATTTGCATGTCATCATTGTCATTTGAATGGTATAGTTTTAAGGTTTGGTTGGCATTGTTTTAACTAATGGCATCACTTTTGATAAGTCGATATGGATTCGATATGGGTCTGTGGCATTGTTTTAACTCATTGTAACAGTAACTTATGGTTCACTTTAAGTTGTTAGCATGATGCCAATGATTCATGAATTCTTAAGTATATGATCTTGATGATGAAAGTGAACTTTTACACGATTCAAGAATTTATCCGGCAACCATTGATTATCATGACCCGACACTTTGTGTTGTATATGAGAATGATGATTATTAGTAGATATTCTTATTTTGTGTTTACCGAAAATCAAAATAAGAATATGTTTGTCATGAAAAAATCAATTTATATATTGAAAGCCTATGCACGAATTCATTGACTAACATATAGTTTAACGACATGGTTAAACTATGCATGTGTATGTGAGTTATTCATTAATATATGATCGATTCAATCACTAATTTCAATGATTGGTGGTAATATCGAATAGGTGGCATGACAATGTTCTCCCAACATTCTACATATGAATTTTGGCAGTTACGTATCATAAATTGGTGGTTCTACTTTAACGCAACAATTTGATTCCAGAATAGGGTGATAAGACTCTTGTTAAGTTTCATGGATAAAACATTATTTAAGTGTTAACTGCATGATTTGGATTAGAGTGGTTGGACCATATTTGAATCACTCTTTCATATAATTAATATGGTGAATCATGCGTTATCACTTTGATGTATATACGACTCATCTTTTATAAATATTTATATGGGTATGGTGAGTAATGTTCATTCATGAGTTTTTGAGGTTTGACTTGGGTTTTTTGTTTATTTCTCAAGTAGAAAACAAATTTGTTGCAAATGTAGTTGACAGAGTTACTTGTCTAATGGATACATATTGTTTGTATATTTAGACGGTTTAACTGTAGTCAAAGGGATATCATTTGTTTGATATGTTTGGCTAGTTTAAGTACCCACGTACTTTTGAATAAAAACTATGGATTATAGTTTAGAAAGGATACAATTATTGATGCAATTAAGTTGGATAATTGATCAAGAAGATTACACTTTCAATGGTGAATGTATTTTCACATTTGGTGTGGTAATCTTGGGATCATAGAAATAAAGTTGTACAACGTGGTTAACTTTGGCATCATGAATTGTTGTTTTAATTTCTTGTTTTAAAGAAATATTATGGTTAAAGAACTTGTTATTAAACATTGTATTATGTTTAAAAGTCAATGTTACCATATGTATATAATGCGTTAAGATAGTGAACCTACAATATCAATTTCTAACCACTTGACAAAGTGGTTTGAAGGAACATAGTACACAAAGTCGGAATAGGGATGAAATAAAGCCCGTTTAAATTCTCTAATGGTGAGACACCCAATTCCCTTCTAATACAATGTTAGAAGCTGAATTCAATGCGGAAAGCTCACACTTAGAGATTGGAACACATGTTATACTATCCCAAGGTATGTGTTTAGACCTGCAAGATAAAGATGTTGAAGTTTATCTTCTTAATAGTTCTTTTGAAAAAGTGCAAGCATGGCATGATTAAAAGAAACTACCTATATGAGCATGAAGTTTAGCTGCTTCAAGAAGCTGTGACTTGGCTTTGACATGCTTATGAAGGATAAGGACATAGGCTAGTAAAACATGTGTCAAGATAGAACTACTATGTATGTAAACTTTTGTGTACATTATCTTCGTGTATTCAAAATGAATTCCCAGGGTTCAATCCTTAGCGACACCCTGCTATTCGAATATTCGGAATGTGTAATGTACTAATGTGAAATTCAATCGTCACGACATTTCATTTATGCAAAAGTTTGATTGTTTGAGATCACTTGTTTTAGTTAATCAAGGATTGCACTAAATTGAGGGAGGAATGTTGGATATTTTAGTGTAATTGGATTAACTTGTTTGACCAATTTAGTCATAATAAGACATCATTTAGGCTTGGAGGTGCGGAGTGCATGCCTATTTGAATTTATTATGATCTTAGGGGCGAAGCTCCAAAGGGACGGGGGTCCGGAGGCATTAGGGTCTAAGTTGTTATGGTAAAAGTTCCTTAGAAAATTATTCAAAACTTAAGGGACTAATTTTGACAGCTTTGAAACCCTTGGAAAAAAAAAAAAAAAAAAAAAAACTGCATAAAAAAGCCCTAATCCTTGATTTATGAAATATACGGTTTTATTTTGGTCATGATATTTTTTTTTCTCTGGTTCATCAATCTCAAACACAAGCATTCAAAGCATTCTCAATCTCTTAATTGTATCCGATTGAATAATTCGGGAGAACCACCGAATTGATTCGATCTGAAAGTGTTCACACGCCTTTCAGAGATTCAAACAATATCTGGTTGTGTTCGTCTATTCCGTTTATCCCCTACAGTTGTGGTCCTCCTAGTCGTGTCATTGTTTTTGTTTCAAGAGAAGAACAAAAATGAAATGTAAACCAATAGGGTGCTAGTGCTTGGTTATTACTCAAAGCAGAAAGGAAATAATAATAATAACAACAACAACAACAACAACAACAACAACAACAACAACAACAACAACAATAAGGAGTAATGGGCGTGTGAGATTGAGTGAGGTGTTAGTGGGAATCATCCTTGTGCTAATCCGAACAAGGAGAAAGAAACAAAATGGAACCATGATTTGCGTTTAGCCTTGGGCACAAAGAAAACGTGGTCAAGAGAGTTTTATGATTACTATTTTAGAGTCAAGGAGTGAATAGGGAAATGGTTGCAAGTATTCGTCCTAGTGGATGTGTTGCCAAAAAGAAAGAAACAAGAAAAATCATCATTGTGATTTGTTAGGGTTCGGTTGTGAGTATTTGAAGGTCAACTCATATTAAAAATGTGTTATACATGTTTTAAGGAAAACATTTGTGAGGTTTGGGAAGTAACGAGTGAGTTTTAAATCAAGGTTCCAAGTTTCTAACAATTTGTGAAAATAGGTTTTTGGAGCTAAGCTTTGATCATTTTTACGTGAGTAATTGTACACGATATTTAAAATGGTTTATCACTCACGATTCTTTGTTGGAAGGTAAAACAAGATGCGTAAAAATATATATATGTTGTTAAGGTAGTTTGTGAATTATTAGACCAAGGCAAACGTACGTTGGGAGGTTACATAGAAAGTTATAGAAGGTTTTGTGGGCTTTGTTTGTGTTTTGGGCTTGTATTGGTGGACCAGGCCCAAGAAAAGAAAGAAAATAAAAGATAAGAGTCCGTTTGGTGTGTTTGTGATTAGGCCGAGGCCCAATGGGGTGATGAGGGGAGGGTTGTGAGTGATGTTTGGAATATAGTTGAATAAAACGAAAAAAAAATTGGCCCGTAAAAATGGTTAATTAAGTTGTGTTTATAGATTACTCTTGTTAATTGTTAAAAATTAGGAGGGAAATTTACGGGATATTACACACCGTCACCCTTGTAAATCTATATATAGTTTTGGATTTTTCATTCATTAGTGTGCAACTTTAGAGAGGAACTTTGTCACACAAACCCTAAGTCGAATTTCAAAAGTTTTTAAGGGTTTCATACCCTTGTCTCTTCCATGTTTAATTGAAGATAAGTAATCTATCAATCATTCAATATGTCTATGTGTTGTTTGATTCTTTCTTATGCTTGTCTTTCTTTTAACATGCTAGGCTAGGTTTATTTGTGTTTGCTTAGATGTATTGAAACCTAGTTATTGATTATTGATTGATGGTTGGTTATTAATTGTTGTTGGGTGATTGTTAATCGATGTTAGGCTTAAGAAAACTAGCTAATCTCCTATTCGGTAACTTGCTTGAACGTCTTAAGAAACATGAATCGGATGTGTACTACGATTTTAATGGTTTTATTTAATGCATAAGTGGCTATTAAGGAGGCCATGGTAAGGATACTTAACGTGTCGCCATAGGAAGAGATAGAAGCTTATAGAGTTGGGGAAGATCGTACACGGCCCCACAATTGGTATTAAGGCATGCAACCCGTCACCCACGCAATTGTAACAAGCTTATCAATCAATAAAAGATAACTAGGGAGTAATGAAATCTAAGTAAACACGTTTTCTCCATATATAGTTTCACATTACATTTAATTTTATTGTTATTTTATTTCATTGCATTAGTAGTTAATTGGGTTAGTTGACTAGCAACTAATTCCGCCTACTCTTTCAAATACCCGAAATTTTACTTGCTTTCATAAAATATAAAAACACAAAAAGAATCATCCCTCACCTCTAGACCTAGTTAAGATTAATTTCAATCCTAACGAACACTATTCCCTGTGGAGAACGATCAATCCCCCGGTACTTGCCACTTCACTATACTACATCGGTCAGGTACACTGCCTGGTGAGGATTGTAAGCTTCTCAAGATCCCTTGAGAAGTAAAACTTTCGTGTAGACCACAATCCGCACATCAAAATACCATCTCTTGTCTTGGGCATTTCTCACCCCTTGCCATTTATTCTTTCCTCCTTTCCTCTTTTCTCTCAACCTTCTAAGTCTATCATCTTGTGCTCTAATATCCTCTTTTATCATTCTTGAAAGAACACATCTCTGCAAGGGAAGATTCACAATAACCTAATACATAATTGTGAATTCTGTAGAGGGTCTTCTTCTTTGTACCCTTGCTATTAGAATCGGATCTTTAGGTTAGGTTAGGCTTGGTTCGTATCAAAACAAACTTATTCATTTGTTTACGGGTGTAACAAGACTTGTACCTTTGTGGTCAAGCCAAGATCGGGTGAAGAACTTGTTGGGGTTTGATATATCTTGGTGTCTCTTTATTCACTTTATATATTGTGGTTGTGATTGTCGTTGTTGTTATTGCTGTATAACCATTTGTTGATCTTTGAGGCTTGAAGTTGATAAACTTCGAAGAAGCTGAAAAGAACATATTCACCCCCACCCTACGGTTCTACAATCTCGTCATCACTAGACTCCTTTTTGGCTTTCAAGGCAAGAGACTTCACATCCTCTTTTTTGCTTTGAAGATTTCAGTGTTTTTTTCCATTATCACTTCATGCAGTTTTAGATTCCCAATAAGTTCATCTAGTGTAAGTGATGACAAGTTTTTCGATTCTTCAATCGAGGTAACCTTTGCCCTCCACTTCGGTTAAAGAGCCCTAAAAAACTTCTTAACATAGTTTTGATAGAAAAACCTTCATCAAGAGCTTTCAAACTAGTAATAATAGTATTGAATCTATCAAAACCACTATCACTAGATTCATCTTCAAGAATAGAAAATTGTCATATTGTTGAACAAGAAGATCAATCTTATTATCCTTCACTTAGCTATTACCTTGATGGGTGATTATTAAAGAGTTCCAAATTTATTTAGCCATTTTACATGAAATTTTTGTCCTACTCCTTTTTAGACAAAGCATTATAAAGGACCGTTTTAGTTTCATTATTTTTAGCAAGCTTTTTCTTTAGTTCGTCGGTTTGACGATCATAATATACGGCTTCAAATCTTTGTGTGGTTTCATTTAAAAGAACCGGTTGAAAATCACCCTCAATATAATATGCCAAAGCTCAAGATCTTTTGATTTCACATAAGTTTCAAATCTATTTTTTCAATATATAAAACTGTCGCTTTCAAAAAGTGATTGTCTTTGCATAGATTGCGCTTCTTTATAGTTTTCGGAATCCATGGATAGATTCAAGTTTTAAAATCCAATAAATTTTAAAAATCTTGGTTAACGTAGCTCTGATGCTAATTGTGAAAAACTAGAATGGGGTTGAATAGTTTTTACCGTTTTAAAAATTATAGATTTGTTTACTTGGTGTGAGATCAAACAATAAGTAACTAAATAAATAAATGCAAGATGATAAATAAATTCAAGTTTTACAACATTCTTTAGAGCTTCCCATCATTGCTCCAAAGGTACATTGTTTTCTGACCACAAGGTCAAAGGATTGACTTTCGAGCCATGGTTTAGCCCTTACAAAGTTGTGTGAATCTTTGTAATTACAGGAACTGATGGATGTAATTAAGAACTTGAATCCAAGTGCAAATTGTGGTGACATTTGGACCGAATATGGTAAATAAGACGGAAAAGCATTCAGAAAAAGACTAGCAGATAGCAAAGCATACACATCTGCAACTTTGATCAACATTGTTTGTGGCTCCTAAGACAATGCAACGAGCAGAGGCTCATTTCACTCATGGCATAGCAACAGATCTTGATGATAAAAAGTATGCCCATTATTAGGGATGACACCAGTGGGCAATGGGCATGAGTACATCAAACATGTCACCCGCCCTCGTAGTTTTTTTCTCACCCACCACCCACCCGTCAATGGGTATAATTTTCTAACCATGCCCATGCTCGCGGGTATCTCTTGCCCATGGGTTAGTGAAATGCAACAAAAGCACAAAGCCGTGATATGGAAACGAATTATGAAACTATGTAATAAGACATAATATCAATTTGCCAAATACCAGCGTTACACCAAATCATAGTCATATTAGTTCATTTCAAGAGATAAAGTAAAATAGTTTAAAACTTCGTTAACAAAACATAAAATTCTAGTCACTTGGCCCTCTTAACATCCTACTTCTTCAATAACTTACAAACAACCTTACAATTATTTACTCTGTTTTCTAGAGAGTTGAGTATTATTAAATATATAAACAACCTTACCAATATTTAATTATTATAATAAATTTTAGTTTAACATAAATGGGTTCGCGCACTTATAGGTATTTTGACGCGTACACATGTGGGTACTTTAAATGGGTGTCATGGGTTTACCCGTGACGGGTATACATTACCCGTCACCCGCCCACCACCCACCGATGGGTAAAAATTTTCACCCACAACGCACCCGTGGATAAAAGCTAACGGGGTTACCCACCCATTTACGTGTGGGTACCCGTGGGTTATGGGTTTTTTTCTCGCCTATTGCCATCCTTACGCATTACAATTAGTGGTCCAACCCGTTAGAAACAAATTAAGTTCACTCCTAATCTAGCAATCATCTTTCGATATTTTTCCTAGTTTTCAAAGTTTGACCTCAAAAGTTAATATTATCTGCAGGCGGCCTGAAGCTCCAGATATGGAGATTTACAGTTTGTACGGGATTGGGATCCCAACAGAACGCTCATGTATATAAACTCTTGACTTCAGAAAAATTTAATAGTATTCTTTCAAGATTGACAACTCAGCCGAGGAAAACGATGGTCAATGGGGCTTACGTTGCGGAGTTTACATTGTTGACAGTGATGATAGTGTACTGGTTTAAGTGCGAGTTTCATGTGCGCAAAATAGTGGAAATGGAAGACAAGGTTTAATCCATCTAGAAGTGCAACTTATATACGAGAGTACCATCACAAACCTCCAGCAAGCATGCTCGAGGGTCAGGATTTAGATAGTGGGGCCTATGTTGATATAATGGGAAGTGTTGCATTGATTGAGGATGTTTTGAGGGTGGCTGTTGGAGCTTCCACAGAAGGTATAGGTGGTGATCAAATTTATTCTGATATATTAATGATGTCGGAAAAAAGTAAATATCAAGGTATAGGTAATAAGCTTTTCAGTTTGGACGTGAACAAAACCGCTAGCTGAATATGCTCTTCGCAAGCCTAAAGTCATGTTAATGGAGCTAAGTAATAACGAGTGTGGTTGCAAAGAAAGGGAAAATGTCTTTAGATCTCTTGATAGATTCTACCGAGAGTCTTTTGCCTAAACTTTTTGTTCTTTTGTTGTTTCGTATCTTTAAAAGTCGTTGTCCCTTTTTAGATTATGTTGCTTAGAGGGTGTGGATGCTTACACTGTAGTTCTAATAATAAAAAGCTCGAGCTTGTTATTGTGTACATGTAAATACTAAGCTTTTTCAGTAAAATGTTTGTTTTGTTGGAAAATCTATGTCTATACTACAATATAAAGCATTTAAGTCATTCCTTAAATAGAAACTCGTAAAAATTCAACCTACACACTTGCGGAAATTTCAATAGCATGTTGCATACACACAAATAAACGTTACATCTAGAAAATTAAGTGTATTAAATTCATAAACTTTAGCACAAACCTCCAACAAAGCCTCCTTGAGGGTCAGGATTTAGATAGTGGGGCTTATGTTGATATAATGGGAAGCGTTGCATCGATTGAGGATGTTTTGAGGGTGGCTACCGGAGCTTCCGCAGAAGATATAGGTGGTGATCAAATTTATTCTGATATATTAATGATGTCGGAAAAAGTAAATATCAAGGTATAGGTAATAAGCTTTTTAGTATGGACGTGAACAAAATCGCCAGTTGAATATGCTCTTCGCAACCCTAAAGTCATGTTAATGGAGCTAAGTAATAGCGAGTGTGGTTGCAAAGAAAGGGAAAATGTCTTTATATCTCTTGATAGTTCTAACGAAAGTCTTTTGCCTAAACTTTTTGTTCTTTTGTTGTTTCGTATCTTAAAAGGTCGTTGTCCCTTTGTAGATCATGTTGCTTAGAGGGTGTAGATGCCTGCCTACACTGTAGTTCTAATAATAAAAAGCTCGAGCTTGTTATTGTGTACATGTAAATACTAAGCTTTTTCCGTAAAATGTTTTGTTTTGTTGGAAAATCTATATCTATACTACAATATAAAGCATTTAAGTCATTCCTTACGAAAGTCTATATCTATACTACTTGCGGAAATTTCAATAGCATGTTGCATACACACAAATAAACGTTAGATCTAAAAAAATAAGTGTATTAAATTCGTAAACTTGTAACAACCCTCTAAATTAATACAACATATTTAAACCATCTATAAACTTGTAACAACCCATTTAAAAAGTCGCTATGCACCATACAAATATTAAATGAAAAACTCAAACACCAATATTTTCATCCCATCTCATCTCACATAACTTCCACAACACACCATCCAACCACCATCTAGCCACCATCCAACCACCACCATGAGCCGAGCACCACCAGTCTGCCACCACGAGCAGACCACCATGCACACCATCCGACCACCACCACCATGAGCCAACCACCACGGTTTTTGAGGTTTTGTGTAAAGTTATTGTTAGAAAAAACATATAAATGAAAGACATTTGCTCGCCACAAAATTTAGTCACACGGTACCCGCCGCCGCATTTTGTGGGTACCCTCCTAGTATCAAATATATGTGAACATACAAATGAAAAACAATGTACAGCTTTCACTGCACATGTACAGGTTTGCATAAAAGCATAGTCATTAGTCAGGTGGTACAAAGGAATTACCTAAAATAAGAGTAAACCTAGAGACAAATACTAAAGATGTAAAAAGCAAGGGATTTTGGTGTCAAACCACATTTTCGGATGAACATTTCAGACCTCCAATCATCAACTCAATCCAAAATCTCTGTCAGTTTATGAACAAAACTCCAGGGTTAGATGCAAACAGTTTGGATATTTGCTTGAGAATAAGAATAATGATACGCGAAATAAAGTTATGTGGCAGTTCGATAAATGTCTTACTTGCTATACTTTTGACAACAGTCCTTTAATCTATCAAGATCTCTTTCGTTAACCAGATAGTCCTCTGCGAAATTGATAGGGCTATCCTGATCCTTTGAGGTCAACCATTGACTTACGATAAAATCAATCCGTTTTAGCTGTGGATGGTCAAGGGGAACAAGGTTGTGGCATTTGAAGTGAAAAATCGATAAATTCCATTTTTAACTTCTAAACTTTGAAAGTAACAAGTTTGACCTCAATACGTCAAACTGTATATTTCACTATGCAACAGAATCATTATTTATGATCTTTTCTATATCAATGTTATAAAGGATACCGCTGCGGTTCTTATGTGTAGGTTCCGACTAGAGGTGGTTGAATTTTCTTGATCTTTATTCGAAGCAGCCAACTGGTGATCAAGAAGCTCTTCTTCTATCAAATCTGATTTACTTGCTAGAACTGACACATACTGATGGAGTTTTAAAGGGCTCGTTTCTCCTTCTTGAACTTGAGCCAATAGTCTTGAAATTACGTCCCATATTGCATTTCTGGCTTCTATGTCATCCGATGCAAAAGGAAAGATGTCCAGGAGACCCTGCAAGAAAAGCTGATCTGGATGTATCTAACGTGTCAAGAGTTGATTTCATGTAAATTTGACGATGAACAAATTACACACGCAAAAATGAAATTTGAGATTTTGGGGTTATTATATTTGACTATTTGTTACCCAAGTAATATAAAAAAATACTTACCTTGATCAATCTCTAAAATTAGACCATCACAGTCACTCAAAAGATTGGCAATCAGAACAGCTGCAGTGACGCATGAGGTGGCCACCTGTATTGCCAAAAAATAGTAAGCAACAAATCCACATCCACCATCTTAACAAAATAGTTGCATCAAAATATAAATATTTAGGGAAGCCATTAAAACTAAAATTTTGTTCATCCACAGAATGATATACCTAACTATTAACAGTATCAATAGAAAAAACTTATCGCATTACACACCTCGATTTTATCTGTAAGTTTTATCAGAGTTGCAAGTAGATGAAGAAGCTTCTTACTGGAACAAAGTTCTTGGGAACAACTGTCTATAACAGATAAGGCTTCAATAGCCCGAAGAATTACATCAAGAACAGGGTACCTGATACAAGAATTTACATTTCATAATCACTAATCAGACTCAAATTTGGCAGCAAGTTTGACACTGAAATCAATTGCCAATCAATTAAAGAATAACGTTGATATCAATCAAACTACCTTTCAGGTAGACGTTCATCTCCCTCCAGTTTGCTGATCTCAACGGCTAATAGATTGATTAAAATAACTGGAAGACCTAATTTTAACATCTGTGGGAGAATAATATCTCTAATTTCATCTCGACTTTCTGATAAAGATAACAGAAAACCTACACTCTTTTAAATTGCAATTCGCGTCAGATATAGTGGAAATTCATCACAACTGAAATACCAAAGTTTATTAGTCAGAAAAGATAGCAGCTACCTTTTCGATAAGTTGTGGATTCAAGGTATTTTCTACAACCCATAATATACGAGATAAAACATTCTCAGGCTGCAGGGCCTTAGCCCATGTTATAGCCTCACTACCTTGTAGACCCAAAGTTAACAACCTATGAAACATACGGAAAAAAGTATTAATGATAATGTTAAGTATTAGCGATAGCGTTAATGTGGGACTATGCATTTGATGCATAACTGCATATTTTATCCTTTATACCCAATAGTAGAAGACGGACCCTATGGCAAGAACATACCTAAATTCTTCACACAGACATGGAGTATCGTCTACAAATAATTGATCCACAATTAACTCAACCAATCCTTTTACAGAGGCAATTTGTTTACGTGATACTTCATGGCAAGCAAGGTTCCCAATAATCCCAAGGGCGATCTCCTGGAAATTTGTTTTCATGAGAACTTTGAAGATCATATATACTAATGTATTCATATGTAACCTACTGTGACACGTGGCGACTGAGAAACCGTTAGAGTAGCCAAAATAACTTCAAGAACTAGATTTTGAACCTACATTCGAGTTTTAAACCATTGACGATGTTAGTATACCAACAGAAAGTTAATAACCAGACGAAATTGTGTGACAGAACAGTCAAGTACCATAAGTTCAGCATGGGTTCTGCTTGTTGCTAGATCCCATAATACGCATCCATGCTCTTCCCAAGAATCATCTCCAACTGAGGGACACATATCTTTTTCTTGGTCACTAGAATCATCATTCCTTTCTTCCTGCTCGTCTGAGTGATGATGATGGTCATCATTGATGTCCATAGTCTCACATTTGCTTCCATTAGTTGCAACATCATTTGTTCCTTGAGTGGCAACATCACAGCGAGTAGTGCTGTCAGTAGTAGTGGCATTCATTGTGGGTGGTAGAAGCTTCCTTATCAAAGATATCACGTAACTAGGATCAACTGTGGTTGAGATGTCAAATAACTGCGTCACACAACGTTCTAGTTCAGCAAATATCATGTAATAAGCTCGCCACGTTCTGTTATGATACTAGAGATAACGAACAATGCTTTAAAATCTCAAGACTGATAACAAATTTATGTTATTTGTTAAAGTTCTTACTTCTTAACATCATGCTCCAACTTTCGTTGGAATTTAGAAAACTCTATGGCAGTTTTAAATTTTTTTTGAAGTTAGCATATTGGACATCAGCGTCCCACTTTGTCCTAATAAAAGAGTAAGGAAATAGCATCTGCAACTTTACAAATAGAGGCAGCTAGTACACAAGTATCAACCAAAAGTTTAATTTAGGTGAAACTAGACAAATTGCCAACTCCTCCTCTGAATTTGACAATTGGACAAATAATTTTGTATTTGCAAAATTAGCCAAGGACCCGCGCATTCCAGCACAAAATTTCCAAAGACAAGCTTGTTAAACTCGGCAATATTCCTCACGGGATATGAAGCTAATTTTGGCTACTTAAACAAATACTATCTCTTTTTAATTTAGTACAGTCATATCTTGGTGAGTGTAGAATCCAAACAACTATAGTAGTATATCGATTAATCAAGTTTTCAGTTAAGATATATAATGATAAAGTGTAGAATAAATGAATGAAAAATGTTAATGCTATACTAATACTAGAATTTAATTAGGAAAATTGTATGTTAGGAGTTAGTAGGACCTCATCTGGTGGGGCAGGAGGGTTTTGAGCTGGTTGTTCGACTTCTTCTTCATATTCTTCTTCTTCGATCACTGGTTCCGATTCTATTGACATTTTTTCAGGCAAAAATAAAAAAACTATGGGAGTAGTATGTGTTTTTCCCTCTTTTCTGACTGACCAAAAGCTTCTTTCAAAGTTGAAGCGAAACACTATTCAGACCCGACTCCATATGCTATTTAACGAGTGTGATTACTAGGGTGTCGGGTTGATCGGTTCGGGCCAATACGGGTAGGATCAAGGCCAAAAATAAACCCGAACCTATTTGAATTCCGGTTAGTCGGATTCGGATCAATTGGGTCGGGTACACTTGGATCGGTTTTATTTCAAAGTAAAAAAAGAAAAAAGGCATTTGTGATTGTGAGTGGTGGTCTAATCTCGGAAAAGTATTTGAAGGAAGGAAGGAAGGATTGAATTAACATATGATTTCCAGTCGTCTTTTACCTCTCTCGTTCTCATATGTATGTATTTTATTAGTTAATTAATTATCTCTTCCTTTTCATAAATCTTTATTGTAATAATTATTCATTCTTAATCAGGTGTCTTCGTCTTTGAAATTATCATCATCCCTAATTAGACCTCATGGACAACGGTACTTTATTCTATTCTTCTTTTTTATTTTTTTCCCTTTAGATTTATTTTTATTTTACGCTGTTTTAGTAATAGTATGTAATGAAAATGAAAATAATTTCCAGTACCATTGTTTTGTTTGCGTTCTCTAATATCCCTGAGTTATAAAACTGAAAACCAAATTTACAAAAACCATCTATTCATAATCCATCACTATTCTCATGTTTTCATGAATTAACATAAACGGGTAAATGGAGAGGGATCATTGTTAAGGCTACCCGAGCCTTTCTTTTCTCTCATGTACGCGGCTTAACCATTTACGACTCCATGGCCATCATAAGATGTTTATCGAGCGAGGTTAGAAGCTGAGTCTCTTCTAAGATGACACCTTACCACTAGGCCACCTAATTCGCATTTAAAAAAGAAAAAAGAAATGCAGATTAATTTGATTGATACACAAAGCTAAATAGAAAAGATAACATAAATCAGTGAAAGCAAAACAACTACTTGGTGGCCTGGCAAATGAACTCAAACAACTTGACGAGCTTGTATTTAGTGTTTCAGCCTTTTAGGTAGTCACTAGCTTGAATAACAAGCTCTAAAGATATTTTAGGGGAGATATATGTGTCACGGACTTTCAGAGGGAAATTAATATCCTAATCCCGGCTATCCAGTTGCGTTTGATGTACGCCCATATTTAAAACCCATTCATTTACACCAAACAATTCTATTGAGGAGGAGTCTATTGTTCATGAAAAGATTGCGAATAGTTGTTTAGCTGTCTTTGCCTCAACTTGAACTGCTTTTTCTCCCCAAGTGCCCTCAATAGTCATTTAGCAAAGAACAAAAATACATGAGGAGGAGTCTATTGTACTCACCTTTAGGCATAAACTTGTAGATTGATTAACCAAGTATATTGAGCTTTTTGTACCAAAGCCTTCTCCCCTGGTTATAAAGCCATTGTTTACTTGCATCCTTTATGATGTGATTTTCTTATGACTAGTCCATCTTCTTTCTACATTTATGTTAAATGAACAGCTTTTTATGTATACAGCTCAAGTACTCGTGTAGTATTGGATGTTGAGGAGATTTCATTACATAGAGCCTTATTGAATGGTTTTAGGACTTTCTGTAGCCAAGGTGCGTGTCGATGTCTAATATCCTTAGTGAAGCTACCAGTACCTTACATATTTAAATAAAGCATATCAGTACTCTGCATTTAATAGCTTCTTAGTTTTAACGATAGGAAAGTGTTTCCAATACAAAGTCACTTTGAAATAGTCAAGTAAATAATACTATCAAATAATTTCCTTTTTTAAATATTTCTTTTAAGTTTGGCAAGCAGACACGCAGCCTTACAACAGTTGGTCCTTCCCTTTGTTCTTTAAACATTTAGCCAAACCTTCATCCAAGGCCATCAAAAAACTTGAGACTAGGGGACCAATTAGGGATGGTCCATATTCATTCTAATCGCATGTGATTTGAAATTTTTTAAATAACATGTGAATGAGATTGCACATTTCACAAATCTTAACTGCATGTGATTAAGATGGTCTCAGGTTTTTAGGGGGTCTCAGATGAACCTCCGCTGGGGGAGAAGGGGGGCTATTTTACCCTTTTGGTTGAAGCTTGTGTTATTAGAATATGAGGGAGAAGGGTACTTTTATCTGATTATGTCGTTGTTTCATATTTGTTCATTCTTTTCATCCTTCTAAAATAGGGACGTCCATGTAGTGTTGTAAAACATTTCTTGTTTTTTCAGATTTGTCACTTCAGAAATGTGTTCCATGCAACAGGAAGGATTTGAGCCCTATGACAGAAGGGAGTGCCAATGTGTTGAAACCTAAGGTCCGATACTTTTTGTCAATATTTTCTATTTTTTTATGGTATATATGAAATTAAGTTGATGTTGCTTATGATTTAGGTGCCTGAATGGGAATTGCTACATGATGGTGGTGTGATGAAGCTCCGTCGAAAATGGAAAGTTAAGAATTTTCTCCAAGGTTTGGAGTTTTTTAAGATTGTTGGTGACTTGGCTGAAGCTGAAGGTATCAATCATTCAATCTCTCTCTATATCTCACTCCCTCAGACACACACAATTTGAGTTCTATTAAGTTAAGTGGATTTGTAACTTCTAAGCTTTATCCAACGCATACCTTTAGCACAAATCCAACTCCAGTTACATTAAAATTGTTTTGGACTTTCTGGTTATAACCTTGCCCCATCCTAATGGAACTTTGTAATTGGTCTATTGAAACGGTGATTTTGTTAAGCTGGTACAAACATTAGACCTTCAGATGTTCATGCATTTTATTGCTTTAACGAATATGAAATGCATTGAAAACCTTATATCATGTTAATGTTGCACTGCTTAATTTTTCGATATAATATTTATTTAAGTAATTGAATTAAATTGTAAGCTAGACGCCTAGACCCCATGTCCTGTTGGAATCGTTGAGGATTACAACTTTGGAGTGATCTTTGTAAATGCTTACATACCATAAAAGCAAACAATGTTTATTGATGACTGATGACCATAGAGTCCATGGTTGATATTTCCTCGGAATATAATTTCTGGGTTGTTGGTCTTCACAAAAAGGACCATGAAAATCATATCAATTATAGACACGAACTGTAAACTGTTGAGCCAATAAAAAGGTCAAAGTGAATATTCTTTCTTGAAATATATGCTTGTGCGCAACTATGACAACTGCAGGGATTGTTTTAATAAAATTCATCACCCAGATCGTTTGAATCTAATTCATCACCTAGTGACATTTTTCCTTAAATTTCAAAGATGGTTGTAATTGTATGATCTATCTTTTGATTGTGATCTCATATTATTTAAATACAGGTCATCATCCAGATCTTCATCTTGTCGGATGGAACAATGTGACAGTTGAGATATGGACACATGCTTGTGGTAAGTGTTAACTATAGCTCTAATCTCATATAATATTCAAAGTATCTAGGCTGTTGACCTGTTTCCTGAGCATACTCACTTATGTCTCGACCTGGTTATTGTACTTTTCGGAAATTGGCTAATTTCGTAATTTAGCAGACAAGCAAAGTGACTAGTATTGCAGGTAAAATCAATATGAAGTGGCAAGCCACCTCTTGAGAAATGGGCTAGTTTCGTAACTATACTTAATTGAAATGCACTGGCTTGGTAATTTATTGAATCACGTTATTAAGTTGTGATGAACTGATCTTGCATTCAACATATTTATTTTAGCCGTAAATATGTAATCATACAATTTTGGATTGAGTGGCCGATAGTGTACATATAGATAGATCGAACGTGAGTTTTTAAAATATATATATATATATATATATATATATATATATATATATATATACATAGAAGATTCAAAAGTGAAAAAAATAAATAAACTGAAGGGGCATGTGAGATTTATCACTACCACCATCTGATGAAATAGAATGAGATGGCAAAACAACTTTTGGCACTGAGTTTTTTCATTTGATGAAATCTTGGTTTACAATCCTAACGAGTGAAGAGCAGCTTAGGAATATCAAGTATGACACAAGGTTAAAACTTTTACGTAGTAGTTAGGTTTGCTTTTGAGAAATAGAAGAACTGTGAACTAGGGCGATGTTTTTTGGTAACTTTCCTTATATATCGATATGAAAATCATGTTGTAAGTAAAGATATCTTAGTATCAATGTAATTTGTGCAGGTGGGCTCACCGAAAACGATTTCATACTTGCTGCAAAAATTGACAAGCTACCACTTGAATCATATATCAGGCGTAGGCCACAGACATAAATATAATGCACTGGATGCTGGCTCAAAAGTTGCTTGGATTTTGATCGAAACTCTAGGAAAATCATTCGTCCACTATTTAGTGACATAGGATATGACAATCAAGAAAGTGAAGTTTTTTATGTGCTCATATTGTCTTTGTGGGTTTGAATGCATTATGTAGGAGAATGTAATTCACAAGGGTCAAAACCTGCAGTTTCTCTTTGAAGGTGGCAATATGAACGGGGTCACTGGTAGTTTTTGTAGATGTTAAAGACGGTCATGTCAGGTTGGTTGAATATGTTTTTTTATATGTTGAATTTATAAGTTCGTATGATGCCAATTATCTTCCCAAACTTAATTAAGCAAACAATTATTTCAACACAATTAATAAATGAATGATAAACTTTTAAAACGCCTCCTTTGAGTCGTTTTCTATGATTATGACTGTGATCCTCTACGTAATACCCTTATTAGTCGTCCGATGTTAAATTGAAATTTAGAGGGTGTAACATAAGTGTTAAGGACTCGATAAAAGAGAATCTTTGGCTTACGTGAGACGGGTTTGGGGCTTAATGGGCGCAGACACTTACGTGCTTACGCGTTAAGGAATCGAGCTCATATAATCTACGAGAAACTAAAGAGATAGAGTTACGATCATTAGCATTGTATATGTAAGAAATGAGTCTTACTGGTGTTTTGGGGTTTTGATTCACCAAAGATGGAGAAGAAGTTTTTGGTCCCTGAAATTCAAATTGGTGGTGTTTAGGTTTGCTTTAAAATAAATAAAGACTAAATTTCACCGTTCGTTCCTAAACTTGTTGCATTTCGCGCGTTTCGTCCCTAAACTTTTTTTTTGGCATTTTCGTCCCTGAACTCTGCATTTTTCGCGCGGTTGGTCCCTAAACTCTCATTTTGGCTAACTATGGTCAATTTGCTGGTTCCACACCTTGTGAAGTTACTAAAATGCCCTTTTTTATCTTAATTTACAAACACATATAATTCAATGTATCCAACATGGGTTTCAGCTGTATTATGTTTCGTCTTAAAGATAAAACTTGGAAAATGGGGAAGGTTTGTCAATTCTCAATTTACACTACTTAGAGTATCAGGTATCTTAGGCAAATTCCTGAATTTTGAGTTATTGGGTCAAAATTGGCAAAATAATACCCATTTCTTGTCAAATTGTTAATTAGTACTAAATTTTGTCAACTTACATGAAACTGGAATGCTATTTGTTATAAAGTGAATCACTCACAAAGTCGAATATACACAGAAAGTTAGAAACTAGACAACTTTGAAAGTATTAAAGGAATGTTGTACCACCTATGTAATGATGTATGAACGTAAGGAAGTGGTCTTATATGGTGGTTTCTACGTCAACATTCAGATGTGCAATCTTTGCTTTCAAGATCTTGTGGTTGGCCACGACTGTCATCTGCAACTTGGTTCTTTATATCATCCTGTTTTGAAAGTCCACCACATCCCCTTCGTGCTTAAAACTTGTTATCTTTTTATCTTCAACCACACTGCTTACACGCTTACTTCTTCCATGCTCAATAACACTCAATTTGGTACTTTCACTTCCTGCATCATGCTTTTTTCTTCTATTATTTCCTCAATCAATTCCCAAATCAATCTGCAAATAATTTTATATAAAGTTGCACAATTTAGCATAACTGGAAGCAACTCAAGATAGTCATAAATCTATAAAGCGTTCCTCATATAATATTACCACGCTAACAGTTCCACTAAAAAGATCAACTGTTGGGGTTGGATCCAAGCTAAGATGGGGAAGATCACTAGGTTTAAGTTTCTAAAATGTGATAGAATGGAACAGTTATATCCACACAAAACTTTAAGGTAGTTCGATAGAATAAATGGCTTATCTGCATACCAATTGTTCATCTTGATGAAGTTTACTGAACATTGAGGTAATGTCCTCGATGAGATTATCCAAATCCGCTTTTAAGGCCACATTTTTAACAATGGGGGATTCTATAGCAACACGATAGTCACAAACCATTATTCATGCATATGTTTCAAGGGTCTGAAATGATTAATAGCATCTTCAGATCCTATTTCCTGCTGCAAATGTTCCATTAAATCATGTTTCAACATTAGTAATGCTAGAACTCCTAGCTCTTTTGAGCATCTTCAGCAAACACAACAAATGAAAATTAAAGTTAAATGTTCAACACTTAACTTATTGTGTCCACATTTAGTTGGTTCTTCAAATACCGAATGCCCTCTTTTTGGAGCAAAGTAGGGATCATTTTGTGTTATCAGTAATTCAGTATTTTGTATTTTGTGCACACTCTTTGGTTGGATATATGTTTGACCCATGTTAGTTTGTGACCCCTTTAATATCAGAGGCTCTCTTGGCTATAAAGTATCGTTTTGAGCAAACTTATTCTATACGTGCCTGTCTATTTCATATCTTATCCTGATAAAAATAGTTCATCCTTTGGATGTATGCTTTCCTAGGCTGGGATGATTTAATACTGTATATTCTTTTTTGCTCTGGTACTGTTTCTTAATGGTACCATGGCTTGGATTATTGTTCTTCTCTGCCTTTTGTTTTCCGTTAGATACTGATACACAAGAAATGTTTGGTTTTGCAGCATGGAGCTTACTCCCTTTAATGAATTTCACACAGCATTAGACAAGTCACTTGGAAAACTCGGAAGCCAACCTAAGCAAGTACTAAAGTTCTAATACCTCGCCAACGTATAGTAGGCCTACTTACAACAATGTATGCGCAACTTTGTAACTTCTCACAGAAGAATAATCATGGAAATGAAATGTTAGGCATTTTGCACATGTGTGATGCTCAAAACTGAGATGATTCTCAGTGACACCTTATAAGTTTAGACCCCACTATACCACACCCAGTAAGTGGCATAAGGCACAACTTTTTGCTACGCGATAAATGGATTTCAGAAACATATTTGGCAGATAGATTGGAAGACCACAAGTTTGAGTATCAAAACTTTCTCCCTATGTTTGGGAAGATGATGTGGGTTCTAGTCTTCGCTCAACATGAATAGTCTTTGACAAATTTGAAGGGGCATTTGGATATGCATTCTGGAACATATTACTTAATTAGTGTTTAGTCTTTGACAATGGTAGATACACACTATGATATGCGTTCTGGAACATATTACTTAATTAGTGTTTATTACTTAATTAGCGTTTGAATATAATGTCGGATATAATACAATGCTTGAACATATTACTTAATTAGTGTTTATTTCTCTCAATTTTACAAATTTACTATTTAGTATTTATGGATATTAAAAGAAAAAAGCATGGTCAATCAATTTGACAAAGGACTCCTGGGGGTGGACCTTGTTGCTACCCAAACCAAGAGGCCGGTACCAGAGCATGTGGAACTCGATCTCAGTTAGCAGAATTTAATGATGACTTACTAATCTCTGAAGTTGATCACACCATAATCAGAATTGTTTGTGTTTTATTTTCAGTTTGTATCTGTTCCTTCCATGTTCATTTCTGTACATAGAAAACAAAGAAGGGATTTGTGAAAAAAGTCTTAGGGGTAGAAGTTAAAACAGTACTAACCATCATAACAAGCAGTACGAAAAACTTGTACCAGTATGATCTTTCATTTGTGCTCAAGGAGGATAATATATAAAGCTAATAAAGAAATAACTTTATATAACTGTAGTACTATATCAAAATATCCAGATATCAAATTATAATTCTTAGAAAGTTGTAGTTAACATGTTAAACCTTTGTGCTACTGCTGCTTGTATTTCGGTCCTCATATGTCAATCAGTTAAGAAAGAATATGATCTTGTTGGGAATGGATTTTCATGTAGTGGAATCAATCAATTGATTTGGTGTTTTCTATATTTTTATTTGTTAGTGAAATCGACCAAATGGTTTGATTAGAGCTTCTAGTATTCTATAGATATCATTATGTGTCGTTTTGTTGTTCATTATTTTAGTCTTCGTCATGCTCCTGATTTACGTTTTTTGCATAAGGATGACATGCCCAAGAACCAACTTTTGTGTAGATTTGTACCTTGTTCTTCTATATCAAGATACTTACCAACCTCCTTATTCTTCTTCTACAATTCACTTTATAGACTGCCTAATTGGAACATGACTTATGGTTGAAAAATGGGTGGGTTGGGTGACGGGTTAAAAAAGGGTAACTTATAAGTTACATGGAAATGGGGTCATAACCACAGTGAATTGACCCATCAAATCAAACATTGTGCTCTTATTTATAGGTTGGTTACAAAAACTATATCTTTATCTGATGCTAGCATAAAGGTTTGGTGATACATTCAGAGGGTGAATATATAACCCATTTGATTTGTTTATCAGTTGAACGTTTTAATACCGGCCCATTTGATTTGTCAAGGGTAAAACAATGTTGCACAAATATACACATTTTGATCTGTCAAAACGGGATGTATAAGGAATTTCTGACGATGCATCCCTTTGTTGAAATCGCAGTTAAAAGTAAAAGAATTAAAACTTAAATGCTGTTATTTCATAATATAGTTTTTGTAACCAACCTACATCTTAATTCATAAACTATCTTATTTTGGAACAGGACTAGAGATCACAGGAAACGTAACTTATGGTAGATAATTGCTGGATTGGGTGACGAGTTAAAATGGGTAATTTATAAGTAAGTATTGAAACGGGTCGTACCAGAGTGGATTGACCCATCAAAACGTCTGCATAGTACTGCCCGTTGTATTAAGTTTGTACTGGTGCGTTTCATGGTTTGTACTGCTCGAGTTGTATGAAGCAACATATAAGAAGGAAAAAACCAAACTTTTAATAGTTGTAGGTTGTCGATGCAGTGAGAAATTAGAGTTAGATACATCATCATCGGTAAATGCCTCTCCACCTCCTAAACTTAACAAGCTCATTACTAATTCTAATAATAATCAAGCAGATTTTATTGATAATGACTAATGAGGCATCAGATCCAACCACAACCAAGGTCTTCTTATCCTTTTTATCTAACTCTTTCTTACTAAATTACTTCCAACTAAATTTTATTATTAGGGTGTTTTTTTTACTTTATCTCAATTCGGCTTATAGCCCCATTTTCCTGGCTTATTTGTAGACTTGTGCCTTTATTATATAAGCTTATTTTACGATATAATGAGCTTAGATAAACCCATAAAGTTTCAAAATTAGCTGGAAAAACGAAGCTTATGAAATATAAGCCGAATTGACATAAGCCCAAAAATGGAGCTTATCTATAGTATTGTTGCCTAGTAGTATCTGGACGCTTGTTTACTGCCAATTAATGGCCAAGCCTAGCTAACAATACATTAGGAGATTATCATCAGGTTATTTTTGTTGGTGGACTTAATTACCCGAATAGTCCATGAAAAATCAGGTTTCTATTATTATCTTCGGTCGAATTTTTGTTGCTACCTTTCATTGCTTTTATTTATGGGGAGTATACCATTTAAAAGGAGGAGGTCCTAATAATAATGAAGTAAGGGAAATGTCTTATTTTTCGTCGAATTGAAATAATAATGACTGCTGTATTGTGTGGCTAAATGATTGTGGTATTTATTTAACTAAAGAGATTCTCAAGAAATGGTGCTTTTTTGGGATTACCATGACCCTTACATGGGCAGAAGATGGGCTAAGCCTTTGCATGCCTACAGACTCTAAAAACTCGCAAAAAACCCCTTCATTCTGCTATTGAATTGTGTTACTACTGTTCCTATGTGAATTGTCACGTGTAGGTAGAGTTGTTCATTTGTGTATCATTTTATAGAAAGCTTGAGCGCTGAACAGAGAACATTCCTTGTAAAAGAAAAGGAAACGGAGCTTTGTATGATTTACGTTCTTCATGAAACTTGATTATACACCCATCTCAAGACTTGTTTTTCTGCCTGATCCATGGAAATTCATAGGATCGTGTCTTTCTAGTACAAGAAGACTGGCTTGGGGAAACAAATGTTTGGGAAGGTTGTCTAAAGTTTACCCATTTTGACCCACATTTATGTCAACTTAATAATACTCATTAATCAATTTGGACAAAGATGTCAAAGAACTGTGACAAAGAATGAGCCACTTTATTATTTTTATGAGATTTGTGCTCTACTATTTCTATTAAGTTTAACGTAACGATTCATGAGAAATGAAAACCTATGTATGTTCAAGACATACACAAAGTAAATACATCTCTTCCAATCCTTGCTGAAATGTTTTTTAGTTGGATGATCACACACATTTGATTTTCTTTTAAGAATGAATGGCTGTGTGTGTTTTTTTAATTGGGTTTGTTTGTTAAATGTTTTGGTAAATTAAGAGAAGAATAAAGGGTATTTTAGTAACTTCACACGGTGTGGAACCAGCAAATTGACCATGGTTAGCCAAAATGAGAGTTTAGGGACCAACCGCGCGAAAAATGCAGAGTTCAAGGACGAAAATGCCAAAAAAAAAGTTTAGGGACGAAACGCGCGAAATGCGACAAGTTTAGGGACGAACGGTGAAATTTAGTCATAAATAAAAACACTTTTGGGGATGCAACTTTAAAGAATTTCTTGCAAACTATAATAGAATGGAAGAGATCTCATCCTCTCCAAGTCAAACACAAGTGGTATTAGTTGCTCATACCTTATGTTATGTGCCATGTATAATTAGTTAATGCATCAACTAATTGTAAATCATGTTTTATGAGTAATAAACTTCCAAACTCAACCCCTCCAAATTTAAACCGAAGGGCTCCAAGATTGTATTTATATTAATCTCGCATGAAATACTTAATGGATTAGAAATGATATTAGTTGAAAACATCTTTTTAGAGCAAATTTGCTACCAGGTTTTGATAAATATATAGGGTTTTGCTAACCACAACCCATGGGTTGTGATTAAGTTTACTTTAATTGAAAAATCAACAATTAATAAACATCAAACATTCCATCTTTATCAACATATTATATAATTATAATCACTAAATATGCATAAATTTGGAAATAATGAGTTTATTAAATGCTATCTTTACATTAAAGAAGGATGATGCTTTTAGGAAAGCAATTTATCTTATAAAACGGTAACATGTTTTACTTGATGTCCATTTTTCAAGGCATGATTTTGAGTTTAGTCTAGAGACTCCTAAAACTCGAGGACGGCCGTGTTAACTATGACAATCTGTTGAACTTTTGGATAATAGGCATGACAAATCTGTGATGTTTAGCTTTTCCCATTTTTGATCCACAAAGGCTATATGTTTGTCAAAACTAGCTGTAAGCTGTAAACTGCAAAACTATTAACATGAGCTACAAGTTGTAACTTTTTTCTCAATAAAAGTGTTTGGTAAATTAGGTGTTAAATGTAATTATTAGCTGTTAGTATTTTTTTTTTTTATTATTTTTTTTGGACGGCAATTGTGGTTGCATGGCCCCTGGCTCATAAGGCGTAGCGAGCCCACACAACCAGGTTGGGTCCAGCCCAGAAGACAATGGCACCCTTCCCTTTACGCACGCAAGGGAAAACCCCTATCGCTATAAACAAGACTCGAACTTGAGATCTTGCATAGGAGGGTAAAACCTCCATACCGCTAGACCAGAGGCCCATTTGTTAAGAGTAATTTTATGTTTTAACAGCTCCAAAATATTTTAAAAGCTTCATGAATTTCATTTTGGAGCTACTTGTTTAAATTAAAAGCTTGAAGTTGATGTATCCAAACGAAGCTACTTGTTTTGGAAAAGATTATATTTGTAACAAAAAGCTTACGGCTTTAAAAAAAAGTTGCGTACCAAACCGGCCCAATATGTACGTGCTTGATTGCTAATCACTTCGTTGTACCTATTTTGTATTGCTCTTGTTAATCCTTCCAATTTGGATAAATGAACACATGTTTTGTGTCATATTTCCAATTTGGATAATGATCAACATCTCCATGGTTAATCACTACAACAGTGACCACTTTTGGCGGGGACAAAAATGCCCCTTTTTGCAGGGACGTCTCCCCGCCAAACACTTTCCGCGGGGACATGTCCCCGCCGAAAGTGCCCCGCCAAAACCCCCTCGCTGTTACCTTTCGGTGGGGACAATTTGATTTTTGGGCGGGGACATGTGGGACCCACACTGCCAGCGTGGCATAACTTTTGGCGGGGACATGTAGTTTACACTGCTATAATTAGTGCCTTAAACACTAATTTAATTAATATTAATCACCCTTTTGGCGGGAACATGTCCCCGCAGAAAACTCTATCACCAGTACTCTGCCACTTTTTTGGCGGGAAGAAGTCCCCGCTAAAAAAGCTAACACCAGTGCACTGATCACACTTTTGACGGGGACATGTCCCCACCAAAAGCATCTGACCCAATTTGCAGCATATTGCTGCAAAATGGGTAATTTCCAGATTTTTTCCGGAATTTTTCAGGAAAAAATCCACAACATTACAACCTGTATATAATCATGCTACAACACCACAAAAGACACTCACATCACAAATTCGCCAAACATAATATTATACATATCCAAATTCGCTAAAAGTTTACATAATCATGTCCCTGCCAAAAGTTGGCGTGTTACCCACGGAAAAGGTTTTCGGCGGGGACATGTCCCCGCCAAAAGTATCGGCGGGAAAAATACCTAGGAACAATTAAGAGCAACTATTTTGGTCAAACTTGCAAAATATCAAAAATACGTCCCCGCCAAAAGTATGCATTGAAAATTTAGTGGACAGTCAGCGAGATTGTGTGTCAGCTCAGCGCGGTTTTTGTCGTTTAGCTACTTTCGGCGAGGACAAGGGCGTCCCCGCCAAAAGTGTCCTCGCCCGTGCTCCTGATTGTTGTAGTGAATTGGTTAGTCAATAAAATCATAAACGAGCTTTAGAAACGAGTCAAACATGATTTCAACACAAAGTGAAAAATAAATAATCTTGTGGTTTCATAATATGCTTTACAGCGATCTCGACTAGATTAGATAGCTCGAAACTCGAATTAAGCGGAGTCGAGGTGAAACAATGCCAAACTTGACTAGATTAGATTGCTCGAAACTCGAATTGAGTTCGACCGAGCCATTATTTTCACTCAATCTCCAGCTCGTTAGTTAACTGATACTTTCTCAGCTTGACTCAAGTACTACTACTAAGTACTAACAATTTTGTCACAATTACTTAATGATCAAATTAGTCATCTTATAAAACTTTTACAATTATATTTAATACATTGATTATTTATATTTAAGAAAGATAAATTATAATAGATCTAAGTCCTAGTAACAAGAATTGAATTAGTTGAGTGCATTTTTCAACCAAACAGCTAATTTCCCTCCAAAAGTAGTTATTTTAAAACCCTTTCCTATCTCTATAATCCTTTTATAAACATGTTCTAAATTCACGCATCCATCTTCAAATTCTCTAAATCATTTGCATCCCTCCTTAAAGCAATTTCGCTCGATTGATAAACGTTGATCTTCATTTGGGTATCGTCTCTTCAATCTCCAAATGCTTTCTTTAATTTTCTTCTGATCGAAAAAAACCGTTCTTTTTAATTTCTTTCTTTTGTACGTGCATGCAGTTTCTTGATCATTTCTACCAATGGATAAGGACACTGACCATCAAAAATTGTGAGTTATACTTATATATCTGTCTTGTGCTTATGCATGTTATGTAACTAACGAATCAATTTTTATTCAGTGAGTGTGTGATTTTGTCTGTCTCTAAATTTGCAGACTGGATTTATACATTCTTGATTACATGAAAAAGAAAGGGTTTGATAGAGCAGCAAATACTTTTGCTCGAGAAGCACGTGTTAATGAAGAAGAGCCCCCTGGTACATACAAAATCATTATTAATTTCTTGTTTATTATAGTTTCTAATTTATGTAACAATATAACTGTGAATCTTGATAATGTATATATCTAATCACATTGTGTTTTCTTGAATAATGAATATATTATTAAATCCGATTGCATGATCTTCAGTTTGATTGAATTGGCTTGATACTTAATTTGGATGGTTTCTTGTCACATAAAGTGTCATGATTTTGTTAAAATTTGATTATAGTACTAGACTGGGTATTGAGCGATTGGTGGGGAATGGTATGGGACTTACATAATTCAAAAGGAGAGAACCAATGTCTAGAATACTCTCATCAGGTAATCGCTTATAGAAATTAATGCATCTTAGTTAAATGTTGCTGATTTTGGGCTAAATCTGTGCTAAATATTGTATTTCTTACACAAGGGTGAGCACTATGATGTCTCGAATTATGTATCAAGTAATCCTGAACTCCAGATGCCCATGAATAACCAATTGGCCTTGTCCCCTGCTGATCATCCCCAATATATCGATCTGGATCCAGAAACTATTGATCAGGTTTGTCAACATTTATCCAAAAGCGATCACCCCCAATACTCGACGTTTTTACAATCTATTACTCCGTAGTACTTATTAAGAGTTTAAGAGAATTTGATTATTTAAATGTGACTTTCTGAGATTTATGATCAATAAAGTTGCAGCTTTGTTCATATATGGTTATGTTTTATGCATTTTATGAGTCTAAAATATCATGTCATATGCTTCATTAGGGTAACCCCATCGACGAAAATAATTGGCAAACTCAGATGCCCTTCAATCAGGAATTTCCCTTGTACAGTAACTCATCACCAGCAATTGATCATCCCTCATATCTCTATGCGGCTCAAAATATTATTGGTTATCAGGTTTGTAAAAAATAATCAACTTATCAACATATTGTTCTTTACTATAGCTGCTCGACTAAGGTTGCCGATAATTTCAAAGCGTGTGACAATTTATGCATTATACTTGATAGTTTCTTACTTCGTCAGCATGTACATTAATTTTTATTTGTCTACTTGGGAGTGATTAACTAAGATTGTCTTGAGTTGGTTTTTAGGATCAACCTTTTTTGGTAGTAACATAACGGAAAAAAGTACTCCATAGTATTTCTTAGTTATCAGTGAATTTTATGTTTCTATGATGCATATGTAATGTAATCTGTGGCATCTGTCTTAATGTTTGTATATTTTATAGGGTAACAACTTTTTTCCAAGTATTCCACAAACTTCACATCAGCAAACGGCAGCCCTGCAAACATTGCCTCGACAAATTCTAAATCAATATGAAAACAGACGTATTCGCCGTCCAAAAAGAAAACATGAAAACAGACGTCAAAACATTATCCGAACCTTGCCCTCCATACCATAAATACCTACTCACCAGGTTGTCGAAATTGATCTCATTTCAATTATTTAAACAATGTATGTTATAAACTTGACAAGTTGACAATAAGTGCTTCATGTATGGACCAATGTTGCCTTTTTTTCGTCACAGGATGTTGACGATCCTTCTATGAGGATACCAAGAGGTGCTCCATCGATAAATTTTCATGAGGAATTCACTGCACGTAAGAGACAAGTAAGTCCACGCTTTTACTTTCCAGGAATGCACATTATAAAGCTTTTATGTGAATCTGACTTGATAAAATTTTGCAATTGATCGACATGGTTTCAGTTGTGCTCATAGTTACATTTTTTTTTTGAGTTAATGGCTTGAAATCTCATATGCTTTGTTTCATATTCTTTTGTGTAACGAATTCGTCTTACCTAATCAACAAAGTCAGATGGTTGACACATCAACAGCAATCCATCATCCCCCATATCTCGATGTGGCTCAACACACTATTCATCAGGTTTGTCAAATTGATCCAGTTCTAAACAATTTACACTAAATGAAAATTTCCTTTACGCATTGTTGGTGTACTAAGGTTGACGATAATATTTTCATGTGTCTGTGACAATTTTTGCAAAATCCTATATACATTCTCTGCATATATAAAATTATGTTCTGATTATTAATTTGGAAGATACTTACTGATTTTCCTACTATTTTTAAGATTGCCCTTTTCTAATCACCTTTTAGAATAAAAGAGTACAGTACAGTATTTCATAATTACTTAACGCGCTTTGATAGTAATGTTTTTAAAATCTCATATGTGATATATCATGTAGCTTATATTTTTGATATTCTATAGGGTAACGTCTCCTCAAGTAATTCGCAACCCACTAATCAACCATCAGCGGCACCCCAAAGATTGTCTCAACAAATTCTAAATCAGTTTGCAGGAGATCAAAACAAAATTGAGGCCTTGCATTCCATACTAAAAATGCCACCTCATCAGGTTTCCCGAAAATTATCCCAAGTAATCTATTTTTAAACCTACATTTACTTGACAAGTTGCTAATTAGAGCATCATTTATGCGCCTATGCTGCATTTTTCGTCACAGGTTGTTAACTCTCCTTCTAAAATGACACCAAGAGGCGTTCCATTACCAATCAGATTTGAAGGATTCTCTTCACTTGGGAGCCAAGTAAGTACACTGATTATGATGTAATATTAGTTTTATTACCAGTTAGAATTCCTTTTATGTATGCACGGACCAAGGTTATATTTGCTATTTGTTTAAGCATTATTCATATTACTTGATCATATATGCAAGTGACTTGCTGAGAATTATAGTTTACCAAGTTTGCGCTATGTTCATTTTCTTTCATTCTTCAACAGGAAATTAACCCTCCTATACCGATACCAAGAAGCGTTCCAGTGACAGATCTCGACAAATCAACTTCACTTGAAAGACACGTAAGTCTAATGAATTCATGAATTATATATCAGAACGGTCATGTCTCCAGCCTTATCATGTTTTTTGTCTCCTAAAATCAAAGCTTTCGACTAGTCATCTTATAATTTTCGGTCCATTTCTTCGTTTATTACCAGTTTTGTTTCAAAATTTAGATGGAAACATCTACGGCAATTGTTATATTGTTTGATTTGAGTTGATTTACTTCTCCATTCATCCTGTGTTTCTTTGCTGATGTTGATTTTCATTTTATAGGGTGGCAATGCTACTCAAGTTGATACGCCCACGGAAAAATGAGTCTGAAGATTGTAAATGATGTGAATAGTTTTTGTTTGATTTTGTAACATTTGGATAACAAGTAGCAAAACTGCAAATGATGGTTTTTTTCTCATGTTTCACAAGATGTGCTTCCTAATCACTTTGTTGTGCCTTGTGTCGCTCCTACGGATTAACTCTGATTCAGATAAATGCAGATATCGTTTTTTGCTTTACATTTCTAAATAATGATCTGTACTTCTCTACAAAACTTTATTTAGTATATTTTCTCATAATATCCTAGGAAGGAATATAAGATCTGGTAACAGTTTCTTCTTCAACCCACAAAATGCTATCATTTAATCAATAAGACCAACCTCATGCTGATCATTGATGACAAGCTCTAACTATACTATTGGCTTATAGTTATGAACAACGCACCATATAGGGTCAGTCAATAAAGCTACAAAACTAACTTTTAAAGGTAATTGAATGGTCAAGAGTCAAGACCATTGTGAATGCCATTTAAAACCAAAACAAAATATGTCTAAAGTGTAATTGATGGTCAAATGTGTGCAAGAATGAAAACGCTTCAACCTGACAATACAACATTGGGTTACAATAATTAGGATCTCCAAACAGATGAAAACCAAATTAGATTAAACACCAACAATGATCAATATGAAAAACTATTCTTCACTGGTTACCATTTTTTTACTTTCCAAATATAGGATACATGCCTCCTCTTAACTTTACTGCTAAAGATGTTTGACTACAGGGGAAAAACCACTGCTGTTAACAGCACCAAACTTACCTACTGCAAGAACAAATTGAATCCAAAATTTCACATTTAATTTTAACTATTTTTGTTTTACATATGATGCTCTTTGTTTGGGTTATTTCAACACAACAGTAGACAACTTCCCTGCAGTTTTGCTGCAGGGATCTTATTCCCGAGACTTAAACGCTTCAACCTTGTTTCCGCACTCGGGTCACGAACCCGACCAAAGGACACTACTAATGCTCAAGCCCATAACGCGTGGGCTATCATAACAATGATTTGGGCTATCATAATAACGATTGGGGTTCACGAAAGCCCAAACTCAAATATATTATTTATGGTCTTGATAATTATCTTTTATTTATGAGATAAAGATCAATAGACCGGAAAAGGCGAGATACGCCGAAGAGTAAGGAACACGAAACCAACAAGGATTTCGTGTCTATATAAAGAATATCACGGCTCTCATTGAGGTATCATCTAAAAACCCTAACTCTTCACTATAACCCTAAAACCGATTACTTACTCTCACGCCGGAGGATAATCGTGGGAGACAATCCCACGATAAGTCTAACGGTGTTGTTTGCTTTCTTAATGCGCAGGTCTCAAGCATTAAGATCCAATTGATACGAGAACAGGAACCCAAATAAGGAACGCCCAACTTTTGTATCAACAAGTAGCGCCATCCGTGGGACCCTACACTAAGAACTAGAAAGACGAAACATGGAAATGTAAGCTATCGGACTCCGCAGTTGAAGAAAACACACGGTGACCTTCAGGGAAAGAAACATCAAGGTGATTCAACCTCTAAGCAGGCCTTGGAACAACCAGTGCGCCCAGGCACCAAGGATCAGGCCCAGATCTGATCTTTCCAACGGTAGAACTACCCATAGGGACTACCCAGGCCACTACGGCAACCACTAGCGCGGAAGATCTACAGCGCACTCTTTTCACCACTCCCCACCAAACGGTGCCCATCGCGGACCCCACTGAGCTGCCATGTGCGCCTAATCGAGACAGGGGACCTAATGTGGAAACAGACATCCTCGTGCTAGAAGGAGTCGTGCCTGAATTAGCACCAAGTGATTTTGTGTCTCAAAACTACGAAACCTTGGCTGCCCTTATGTAAGAGGAAGCGAAAAGAAGGTCCAGTCAGAGCCTGCAAGCCCGCCTCAACTTCGGCCATGAGTATGAAGCATCCCCACTGCGCCATCGAAAGGAGAGGCGCGAGAAGGACAACCACCGACCTCCAGTGTTCACTAGGGTCGGAAGGAAAGTTGTGGATGATGAAGCAGCAGATTGGCAATACTCGGACGAGCATGAAGACGATGGAAGGCGTACCAATGTCCACGCTATGCTTGGTAGTCGCAGGATTCAGGATAGACTTGGACGACAGCGCTCACCAAGCGAAAGCCCTCCAAGGTCTAGCAGTAGAAGAGTTCGTGATAGGCTTGGGCGACAACACTCCCCAAGTGAAAGCCCTTCAAGCTCGGACTCCGAGGAAAGTCGGCGCAAGCGCCGCAAAAGGGTCAACTCATCCTCAAGTGACTCCTCGGACAATGAGGATAAAGAGACAGGACACTGGAAGTCCAAGAAAAGATATCGCGATGAGGAGGACGAAGATATATCCCTTCCTTGGCGCCGCCAAAAGATTGACGCATTCACGCGGCGCATCAGGGATTTTTCAGAAGATAAGAGAAGGCGCATGCCCGCCAATGTAAAAACATACGATGGGACGGGTGATCCTGATGACCACCTAAAAATTTTCGAATCAGCCGCTACTATCGAAAATTGGCCACAACCTGTGTGGTGCCACATGTTTAACTCCACATTGGTGGGGAATGAGCGAACTTGGTTTAGTAAGCTGCCACGAAGAAGCATTGATGGGTTCGAAGAGTTGCGAAAGGTGTTTTGCTTAAACTTTACTCAAAGAAAGAAGTGCGCCAAGAACCCTGTCGAACTTGCTTGGGTAAAACAGCGCCAAGGGGAATCCACAAGCGCTTATATGGAGCGCTATAAGGATGAATGCATACACGTCAAGGCATGCCCCGAAATACTAAAGATCTCAGGGTTTATGAATGGGATCAATAACCCAGAACTTATCAGAAGGTTAAATGATAAGGTTCCCCAAACCTTTGATGAACTAATGAAGCGCACGAGGTCCTTTATCCAAGGGGAAGCAGCTGCTGCGGATAGCAAGAAAGGTTACTCAAATTATAGGTCACAAGAATAGCCCAGGAGACAATCCAATGACCAGAGTAGCAACCACAACAAAAGCTACCGCGGTCAAGTGAGCGGACGGGATAATGACAAATACACCCCACTAACGAAGACTCCAAGAGAGATATTTGTGACAGAAGGTGCGAACTTCCCGAAATCCCCACCAATGCGCACCCCAGAGGATAGGCGCGTAGGAAACGGGTACTGCGAAGACCATGAACAAAAGGGCCACACCACCAACGAGTGTGTCCAATTGCGCCAACTAATTGATAAATTAGTGAAAGAAGGCAAATTGGATCACCCCGTCAAGAACATCAAGGAGGGAAAAGACAAACAGAAGAATGGGAGCAAGAAAGAGACACCTAAGGACAAGGCTGACACCATCTACATGATACAATCATGGCAGCGAAAGACTAGGCAAAAGGTTAGCCAAAAGATTTCTTATGGGAGCGAAATCTCTTTCCCCACTTTGGCTGCGGACAACGCAATAGCGGAGCCGCTCACCATCGAGATAAATACGGGGGGTCACGATATCCACCGCATGTATGTTGATGGAGGGGCATCTGCAGACATCATGTATGAACACTGTTTCAAAAGGTTGCGACCTGAGATACGAAGTCAGTTGATTCCGGTCACGACGTCGTTGACTGGCTTCACTAGAGAAAAGATATGGCCTGTGGGGCAAATACGATTACTTGTGGTCGTTGGTAATAAGCAACACTCCACGGCGGCCTGGATGAATTTTATGGTGATCAGATCTCCTTCGCCATACAATGGCATTATTGGAAGACCAGGAATATCAGCTATGCGCGCGGTACCATCCACAGCACATGGGATGCTCAAATTCCCAGTGGAAGGAGGCATTGTCACCATCTACAATACCACTGTATCACCTAGAGAGTGCAACACGGTTACATGTGAAACCACACGCACTCCAGAATAGCACACGGCTAAAGTATTAAACCTGAAGGTCGCAATTCATCCTAATTACCCGGAGCAAGATGTATCGATTGGGGGGTCGCTGTCCGACAAAGGTAGAGCGGCCGTGTGCGCACTCCTGCAAAGGAATCTAGACATCTTCGCATGGGAACCAAAGCACATGACGGGCGTGCCACGATCGATTACAGAACACAAGTTGAAAATCCGACAAGGATACCCTCCAGTACTGCAGAAAAAGCGCGGCCAGGCTCCAAAACGCGCAAAAGCCATTCTAGAGGAAGTACACAAGCTTGTAGACGCAGGCATCATGCGAGAGGTCTACTACCATGACTGGCTCTCCAATCCAGTGATGGTAAAAAAGAGTGATGGCAGCTGGAGGATGTGTGTGGATTTCACTGATCTCAACAAAGCATGTCCACAAGACTGCTACCCGCTACCAGAGATAGACTAGAAGATAGAATCATTGTGCGGATACCCCTTTAAATGCTTCCTGGACGCATACAAAGGGTATCATCAAATCCAAATGGCCAAAGAGGACGAGGAAAAAACTGCCTTCCACACAAGCCAGGGTGTCTACTACTACACAAAAATGCCTTTTGGCTTAAAAAATGCAGGCGCCACTTACCAGCGATTAGTAGATAATGCATTCGAAAAGCAAGTGGGCCGCAACTTGGAGATCTATTTTGACGACCTTGTCATAAAGAGCCATAGCGAAGAAGAGTTGGTACGCGACATTGAAGAAACATTCAGGACGCTGGGAAAGATCAACATGAAGTTAAATCTTAAGAAGTGCACTTTTGGCGCTACAAAAGGCATGTTCCTTAGATACTTGATAGAGCCTGATGGCTTTAAGCCATGCCCAGAAAAAACAAAGGCCGTTATCCAACTCCCTTCACCACGCACATTGAAAGAAGTCCAGTCCTTGAATGGAAAATTAGCCGGGTTGAATAGATTCCTGTCCAAATCAGCGGATAAATCACTTCCTCTCTTTAAAACACTCATGAAGTGTACCAAAAAGGGAGACTTTCGTTGGACTGTGGAAGCGGAAGAAGCTTTTCAACAGCTTAAACAACATATAGCAGCGCTTCCCACACTAGTTGCACCCCGACCAGGGGAAGAGTAAATTATGTACCTGTCTGCAACTCATGGAGCAGTCAGCGCGGTGCTATTGACAGATAGGAACTCCGTACAAACACCAGTATACTTTGTAAGCAAAGCACTCAAGAAGACAGAGATTAACTATACTGCAATGGAAAAGCTGGTCCTAGCTTTAGTATTCGCAGCTAAAAGACTGCGCAGATACTTTCAAGCACACCCAATAGCAGTGATCACGGACCAACCTATCAAGCAAGTTATCTCTAAACCCAACGCATCGGGGCGATTACAAAAATGGAGTGTGTTACTAAGCGAGCATAACATCTCTTATAGACCACGCACTGCAATTAAGGGGCAGATACTAGCAGACTTCATCGTTGAGAAACCAGATACTGATGCTCCACCTTCAAGAAGCGAGGTAGAACCACAGGAACCATGGGTCCTATTCACGGATGGATCCTCGTGCGTGGACGGGTCAGGTGCGGGCCTTATCCTCACCAGCCCAGAAGGAATGAAATTCACTTATGCACTGCGTTTTGAATTCACAACCACGAACAACGAGGCAGAATATGAAGCCCTAATTGCTGGATTACGGATTGCAACTCGAATGGGTGTACGCAACCAAGAAGCAAATGTCGATTCCCGATTAGTAGCCAATCATGTGTTGGGCGAATACGTGGCTAACGAGGATAACATGGTCCAATACCTCGACAAGACCAAGTCCCTAATCCAGAGTTTTGACAGGTTCACCATTAAACAAGTTCCTAGAGGAGAAAACAGGAAAGCGGATGCGCTAAGCAAGATCGCATCTACAAGCTTTACGTACCTGTCAAAGCAAGTATTGGTGGAGACTTTGAAAAATAAATCCATCTCGGAGATGGAGATATCCACGGTGATAGAAGAGCAGGATCCTACGTGGATGATACCTATCATCGAGTTTATAAGCAAGGGTATATTACCCCATGAGCAGAAGGACGCTCGACGGATACGGCGCATAACGCAGAGGTTCGAACTTCGAGATGGTGTCCTCTATCGACGCTCATTTCTACAACCATTGCTTCGGTGCATTGGACCTCTTCAGGCAGATTACGTACTCCGAGAGATCCACGCCGACTCATGCAGTATGCATTCAGGACCACGGTCCGTTGTAGCACGAGCCTTGCGGTCAGGATACTATTGGCCTACTATGCATCGCGATGCGCGGGACATGATAAAGAAATGTAGCGACTGCCAAGTTGATGAGCGTGTAAATACTCATCATTTTTACCTATTCTGAGCTGCCAAAACATTTAAAAACACTCAATAATGCATCAAAATACTGAAAATATTCTAAAGATTGTGTTTTATATGTTTCAGATGCAAAATAAGTAAAAACAGATAAAAAAACGAACAAAGTTTGCATAATTGGCAGTTTCAGTCCCTCAAGTTTCATAAATTGGTACAACTAGTCCCTGAAGGTTTAAAATGGAATAAAAGGCAACTTAAGTCCTTGAGAAGTCAAACTTATTCACAAATAGTCCCTGGATGAAAGTTTACACAAAATGGCAACTTTTACCCCTCAAGTTTCAAAATTGGCAAAATTAGTCCCTCGGTGTTCAAAAATGGAAATTTAACAAATAACACCCTTGTACTATTCATAACTTACAAATTGGAACTATTTTGATAACTTTTGGGAAATTACAGTTTCAACCCTTCTAAGTTTCAGAAAATTGCATAAATGGTCCTTGGGGTTTAAAAAATGGATAGAGTAAATTGCATAAATCGTCCCTAAAATTTGGCCAGATTGCATGTTTCGTCCCAACCATTACGAAAGTGCAGAAATCGTCCCTGTGGAAAACCTTTGAGCAAATTTTCGTCCCTAAACTTTGGCAAGATTGCATATTTCGTCCCAACCAAATTGCATGTTTCGTCCCAATCAGGGACGAAAATTTACTCAAAGGTTTTCCACAAGGACGATTTCTGCACTTTAGAAATGGTTGGGACGAAACTTGCAATCTGGCCAAAGTTTAAGGACGATTTATGCAATTTACTCAAATGGATAATATGCATCTTTAGTCCTTGTGTTATTGTTTTATTGCAGGTTTAGTCCTTGGAAGTATTTTGGAAACTTGCCACATCAGGTCCCTGAACTTTACAGCTTTTACACTTTTGGTCCTTGTGGTATTCTAAATACTAAACCAAACGGACCTAAAATTAAAAAATACAACCCAAACAAAAACACAATCCAAACCAACCCCTGATCCATTACTACAAACCTGGCCCATAAACAAACCAAAGCCCAACCCACCCTCCTAATAACCGTTTTAAAAAATAAACGGTCAAACATATGTTTGACCGCGCCCTTTCTTCCCCACTTGGCTGACAGACTCAGAGCCACCACCATAGCTAGCAATCATCACTAAACTTATCACACTCCATCTCCACTTACTCCTTATCCCTCCACAAACAACAAACAAGAAGCTAGCAAACAAACCCACCGCCCAAATCCATCCACTGGCTTAAACTATTTTTTGGCGCCAAAACACCCAATGGCCAAGATTGAAAGAGAGTGATCCTGTGGCTGTTTTTATTGGTGGGAAAGCTCAAGTGGGACCCACAGGGCTTAGAGGGTCAATAAAAAGAAAGAGAGAAGCAGAGTAGAAGGAGTATTAGATTAGCTTAGTTTAGTGTAGGTCGTATTTAGTGTAATTTCCTCTTTTAGTTGCAATTTCAAGTTAAAAAGTACTGTAATCTTCATTTTAAGTTTAATGTAAACCTTCTTTACCTTTAAATTCAAGTATTCTCTTGTTAATTCAATTTTAGCATTTTTGGGTGAATTTGACAAATTCACTCAATACTGTTAAATATTGTATTTTCATGTTCCTTCAAGCTCATTGTAGTTAATTATAATCTTTTATAAGCTTCAAAAGCAGTAAGAACCAGGAAAGCAAAAATATTCAAAAATAAAAATAAATAGTTCAAAAAAAATCCAAGAAGAAGGGCAATAAGCAGTGAACAAGGAAGATTATGGATTTGCAGGGTATTAGTAACCTTTTGAAAGGTTGTTAGGGTAGGTTTTGGTCCATGGTTCACTCTTTCTCAGGCTTGAATCAATTGCAAGTCTCATTTCATAATTTTTGATTATTTCTCATATTGTGAGTTATGTTGTTATGAGTTGTTGTTATCTGTTTATTTAAGCTCATCATAGGTTAGGATAAGGTTTGGAATCAGTTTCATGGTGTAGAATATCTTTTGGCTTCATAAAATTTGTAACAGGTTCCTATATAGGGGTGTTTGGTTTAAGGGTGTTAGCTGCACTCTTGCTGTTTTAGGTGTTAACTTGGGTTCATACATGCAACACTAGGTAATACTAGTTCATTTAAACCATAAAGCACAGGGGTAAAACAAGAAAAAGTCAAAATGGGATTCAAATCATCATCATAGCTTAACTGCTTAGGTTTTTAGATCCATAATCCTTCACACAATCTTATAATTGGTAACTTTAGGTTGTATTAGTTTTATTTTAGCTTATTATATGTTTTACAGTCATTAGTTTAAGATCCAAGTTCAATTAAGTCAAAAGTTCATGTTTTTCAAAAAAAAGTCAAAAATCTCTTGTGCAGAAAATCTCAAAATGGCATGAATTGTTTGGAATTTTGTGTGGTGTTTTAGGTCCTGAGCTTTTTAGAACTTGTAGCCCCCACCTCTTCTGTGATATCCCATTGTCACCCTATTTTTGCAATTTTGTCTGTGCATCACACAGACCTCCAAACTGAGGTGCAGGGAAAGGAGTTCCCCTGTGCAGCTGCTAAATACCACCACTGCCACCACTTTGGTGGGTCCCACAGGCCACCTCAGTGGGCCCCAGTGGTGGTTCTTGGTTCCATGGTGTTCACCACCTTGCTAGCTCCCCATTGAAGCCTTGCCTTTGAGCTTAAGGTCAGTGGACCCCACCTAGAAATAGCCTTGAACTTTGTCCCATTTTTCAGTAGATAAGTAAGAAACCAAGTGCTTATTGTGACTTATTGGCTTATCTAGTGGACCCCATGTGCTTTTTCTAGCTTAAACTTGTCCAAACAACTTAAGTGAACCAGAATTAACCATTGTGGACCCCACATAAGCTCATTTGAGCTTAATCTCTTGTTGGTCAAAGAAAGTCAACTACTTAAGCTAATAAGCACTCCAGTGCTTATATTCTGAGTTCTAGCCAAAGTGTTTTTGTAAAAGTTGTTTGTTTTTAGGTATAAAATAGTTTTGTAAAAGAAAATTCCAGAAAAAACCAATTTAAAATTAAGTGATAGTTTCTATTTAATGTAATTTAACTTTTTAATTCTCCTTTTTAGATTTTTATTAAGCACTTTGTATTTTTATATTTTTCTTAAATTTGTTTTATATTAAAGTAATTTTAGTAGTTTTCTCAGATTTTTATTTTGTCATTTAGTATTTATTAGATTTAATATTAGTTTTATTAATTATTAATTAATATTAATGTATTAAATAGCAAAATTAGTTTTTATATAGTAACACATAGGTTTTATATTTTTCCTAGCTTTTATATGTTATAAAATAATTTTAGGGATTTTTTCATAATTTTTACTGTTCATATTTTAGTTTTTATAATTTAATAAGTTTAATTAGTTATTAATTAATATTCAGAATAATAATTAGTAAAATAGTCTAAAAATAATTTTTATAAACTTTTTATAATTTTTTAGGATTCCTGTGATGGTTAATTAGTTTTATAAATTTTCTCATAATTTTCTAAGTCATTTAGGTATTATTAGTAATTAAAAAGTAGATTTAAAATAGTTTAATTAATTATTAAATAGTTTAAATTAGTTTTTAATTAATAAAAATTAATAAAATAATCTAAAAAATATTTTTCTTTTTAATTTCATTTTCTTTTAATTTTAAGTTTGCAAAAGTTTCATTTTCACCCCCTGTAGTTTATTTTCCTTAAAACTCACCTTTTTCCCAGCACGCAGTCGTGTCTGATTTTTATTTGATTTACGTTCACACACGTCTGTTTCCCGTGATTGTTAATACTGTTATTTCTAATCATTCCAGTAGTGTAAACAAACCCAAATCATTATCTGGTTACTTCCCATTCAATTCACCCGATCACAAACCCGTTTTTTATACCATCCACACCTCGTCGGGACATAACGACCTGGGGAAACACTATACTCCACGAAGATTGATTCTGGGCTGTTTGACTTGGTTGACCATTCACCTGGTCAATTAGGTTGACCGTTTGGAGCCAATCAAATTTTGGCGCCGCTGCCGGGGAGGTCGTGCGCGTATTCTAAACGGTTTTACAGATTAGTGAATCTGGATATACACTCATTGTATATTTACCATCCTTTGTTCATATTTTCTTATTTTAAAAACAAAACTGTTCCCGAAAAAATTTTAAAATCAGTTTTCATCGAACACAAAAAACACAAAAAGATTTTCTTTCTTATAAAATGTTTTTCAAAAACAACAAAAATACCATCTTTACCCTCCTACCTTTTTGATTCTTTATCCATACCCCTCTATACACCTTTGATTCTTTCTATGTCTCACCCACACCTTCTTGTTTGCCAATGGTGGTAATTGCCCTAGTTGCGGCATGTTAGAGTCAGGAAACGGGTCTGTCTATAACCAGAATCCCTATTCCTACCATGACACAACTGATTTATTCCATCAGCTACCACACCATGAGACTCAGCAGTTTTACTGTTGTGAGTATTGTGGTGGTTCACACTACAGTTCTGATTGTCAATCAGGAAACACGCTTGTCTATGAGCGGTTTCCTGATAACAATTATGACTCCAGCACCTATGACTCACAGCCACATCAGTTCAACTGTTGTGAGTACTGTGGAGGTCCATACTTTAGCTCTGATTGTCAAACAAGGAATCCATTTCCTTGTAACAATTATGACTCTTCGTATCAAGACCAACCTCCACAGTATCAAATTATCCAAGCAACTCCTCAAATCCAGCAAGACTTTTTAGAGGTTCTTGAGAAATTTAAAGAACTTAAGGAGGAGTTAGCTAATATTTCGCTCCGCCATACTCCAAGTTCCTCTTGTGCGTATTGTGGGGGTCCTCATGATGATTTTCAATGCCAACCTTCCGGTTTTGACACATCCACACCCCCACAATCTCCACTCATTCCAAATTCTCGTGGGAAAACTATGGCAGAATTACTTGCTGAAGAACGAGAATCTGGAAAAAGCATGGAAGAATTATTGGCTGAGCAACGAGCAGCTAAAATACGTGCTAAGATTCGCAATACTGCTCTATTTGATGACTTTGATGACAGTGATGATGATGAAGATAACATTGTTATTATTCACAAAGATTCATCAAGATCATCAGTTAATATCCCAGCAGTTGAGATTCCATCTCAAACAACTGCTATCACACCCGAAGTTCCCACTCACTCTCTAAATATGGGGGACGAGCATCTTAGCACTGTTCCTAAACAGGAATCGGACGAATTCATAAAGTCTAGTGCTGAGAACCTTATCCTAATCCCAAGAGAGTCACAGGGAACTTCTGATCATATGTGTGATTTACCTTCCCCTCTTGAGTGTCCAAAAGATCAATTTGAGATTTTCTCTGATTGTGCCGAAGATTGTGCATCTTATGGAGACATCGAGTATGTTGAGGCACCAATTCCACAATCTGATGCTGATCATCTTCTTGAAGAGATCACCAATATCAATTCACTTCCAACAGGAAGTGATGATGGTCTCCTTAACTCCGAAGCTGAAATTGAAAGTCTCTTAAATCATGATCTGTCACTCAGTTCTTATCCCAGCAGTCCAATAGAGAATGATAATCATTTTGTTCCCGAAGCATTCAAAACTACTCTCACCAATCCTCTATTTGAATTCGACTCTGAATTCACTTTGATTTCTGATAATCCACTCTTTGATATTCAGAATGAGGATTGTGATGAGTCCACAATGGAACAGGAGTTCACAGATTTACATCTTGTGAAAGATTCTCTTCATGAGGAGTTCTCCGGTGAACTCACTCATCATATCATGACTCCTCCAGAGCATGATAGCCCGGGGGAGATGCACTCAATCATGAGGATTTGCAAATTCCCACCCTGCCTCCCGGGATGTTTTTGAGCTTAACCCTTGAAATCTAAATTCAGGCTAATGAGCCTGCTCTCGAGGAAGAAAATCTTATCATGATTTTCATCATGGTTTTCTTCCTTTTCTTCACCTACAGGGTGACTTCTCTTGTTCTTCACTCCTTCGGGAATGAGGATACCATCTTTGATCCCGGCATTTCCATTTACCATTATCTTGAGCCGGGTACTTATCTCATCGGTGTGGAACTTTCACATGCTTCAAATGTTTGTCCAAACATCTTGAATGAAAGTCCGATGGAGATTGTCTCTTCCACATCATGCTTCCCCAAGAACCAATGAATTAGGGGTCGAGTCAAGCTAGCGACTCGGTAAACAAAAACAGTAGCATGCTTATAGGGTTTTCACCCTAAGTGTGGGGGTGTTCCCCTACTATGGTTACAAATAAAGTGAAAAAAAATGGTATTTCCACATTTAGCTTGTAATGTTGCCCTTTTACGTTCAAAGAGTCGGCATAATAGCCGGGACTTTGAATATTGAGGACAATATTCAATTCTAAGTGTGGGGGGGAAATTCTAGCGAATTTTATCACATTTTACCATCTAGTACCCCCATTTTGGCCCAAATTTTTCAAAAATTTTTCACTAAAGTTTCAAAATTTTTTGTAGTTATCAGTCCGCCATGTCTAAACGACAAAAGGATTGGCTAATCCAGGAGCAAACGGCTCTTGGTAAAGATATCTCAAATCCGTTGATAGCTTGCAATTTGCCCAAAATTGTATGGTAAATCAACTCGCCATATCCCAAAAAGTGAATGAGTTGGCTAGCTCGCAAGATTATGGCTTGTGGTAAAGGCAGTGGAAAAACCATAATTGGTAATCAGCTCACCAAGATGTTGACTATTCCATCAAGAGTTGGCTAGTCTAGAAGCAAACGGCTTTTGGTAAAGACAAATCAAATCTGTTGACAGCTGGTGATTTGCTCAAAATCACATGGTTATCAGGTGGACCATAGTTCTTACTTGAATCGATACATCTGGATACTCCAGAAGTGATGGCTTTTGGTAAAGAGTTTTCAAATCCATTAAGTTTTTCTTAAAAGATTGCTAGGGACTAGCAATGTTTTAGTGTGGGGGATTGATGAGTGTGTAAATACTCATCATTTTTACCTATTCTGAGCTGCCAAAACATTTAAAAACACTCAATAATGCATCAAAATACTGAAAATATTCTAAAGATTGTGTTTTATATGTTTCAGATGCAAAATGAGTAAAAACAGATAAAAAACGAACAAAGTTTGCATAATTGGCAGTTTCAGTCCGTCAAGTTTCATAAATTGGTACAACTAGTCCCTGAAGGTTTAAAATGGAATAAAAGTCAACTTAAGTCCTTGAGAAGTCAAACTTATTCACAAATAGTCCCTGGATGAAAGTTTACACAAAATGGCAACTTTTACCCCACAAGTTTCAAAATTGGCAAAATTAGTCCCTCGGTGTTCAAAAATGGAAATTTAACAAACAACACCCCTGTACTATTCATAACTTACAAATTGGAACTTTTTTGATAACTTTTGGGAAATTACAGTTTCAACCCTTCTACGTTTCAGAAAATTGCATAAATGGTCCTTGGGGTTTAAAAAATGGATAATATGCATCTTTGGTCCTTGTATTATTGTTTTATTGCAGGTTTAGTCCTTGGAAGTATTTTGGAAACTTGCCACATCAGGTCCCTGAACTTTACAGCTTTTACACTTTTGGTCCTTGTGGTATTCTAAATACTAAACCAAACGGACCTAAAATTAAAAAATACAACCCAAACAAAAACACAATCCAAACCAACCCCTGATCCATTACTACAAACCTGGCCCATAAACAAACCAAAGCCCAACCCACCCTCCTAATAACCGTTTTAAAAAATAAACGATCAAACATATGTTTGACCGCGCCCTTTCTTCCCACTTGGTTGATAGACTCAGAGCCACCACCATAGCTAGCAATCATCACCAAACTTATCACACTCCATCTCCACTTACTCCTTATCCCTCCACAAACAACAAACAATAAGCTAGCAAACAAACCCACCGCCCAAATCCATCCACTGGTTTAAACTATTTTTTGGCGCCAAAACACCCAATGGCCAAGATTGAAAGAGAGTGATCCTGTGGCTGTTTTTATTGGTGGGAAAGCTCAAGTGGGACCCACAGGGCTTAGAGGGTCAATAAAAAGAAAGAGAGAAGCAGAGTAGAAGAAGTATTAGATTAGCTTAGTTTAGTGTAGGTCGTATTTAGTGTAATTTCCTCTTTTAGTTGCAATTTCAAGTTAAAAAGTACTGTAATCTTCATTTTAAGTTTAATGTAAACCTTCTTTACCTTTAAATTCAAGTATTCTCTTGTTAATTCAATTTTAGCATTTTTGGGTGAATTTGACAAATTCACTCAATACTGTTAAATATTGTATTTTCATGTTCCTTCAAGCTCATTGTAGTTAATTATAATCTTTTATAAGCTTCAAAAGCAGTATGAACCACTAAAGCAAAAATATTCAAAAATAAAAATAAATAGTTCAAAAAAAATCCAAGAAGAAGGGCAATAAGCAGTGAACAAGGAAGATTATGGATTTGCAGGGTATTAGTAACCTTGTGGAAGGTTGTTAGGGTAGGTTTTGGTCCATGGTTCACTCTTTCTCAGGCTTGAATCAATTGTAAGTCTCATTTCATAATTTTTTATTATTTCTCATATTGTGAGTTATGTTGTTATGAGTTGTTGTTATCTGTTTATTTAAGCTCATCATAGGTTAGGATAAGGTTTAGAATCAGTTTCATGGTGTAGAATACCTTTTGGCTTCATAAAATTTGTAACAGGTTCCTATATAGGGGTGTTTGGTTTAAGGGTGTTAGCTGCACTCTTGCTGTTTTAGGTGTTAACTTGGGTTCATACATGCTACACTAGGTAATACTAGTTCATTTAAACCATAAAACACAGGGGTAAAACAAGAAAAAGTCAAAACGGGATTCAAATCATCATCATAGCTTAACTGCTTAGGTTTTTAGATCCACAATCCTTCACACAAGCTTATAATTGGTAACTTTAGGTTGTATTAGTTTTATTTTAGCTTATTATATGTTTTACAGTCATTAGTTTAAGATCCAAGTTCAATTAAGTCAAAAGTTCATGTTTTTCAAAAAAAAGTCAAAAATCTCTTGTGCAGAAAATCTCAAAATGGCATGAATTGTTTGGAATTTTGTGTGGTGTTTTAGGTCCTGAGCTTTTTAGGACTTGTAGCCCCCCACTGTCACACCCCCAAAATCGGATCTAGCGGAAGCATACATGCAGCTGGGGTGTAACTCAATTGATATCACAACACAAGTACAAAAATGTTTTCACTTCAATCATTTAGAATAAAATAGTTTAATCAAAAATGTTGAATTTACATTGTTAAAAGTAGTGCGGAAGTAGGCCCTTAAAATAGTTTAAAACGGTCCCCAAATGAAAAATCAGAGTCTTCTATGACCATACCATGCCCTGCCAAAACCTCCTGTAGCGTGCCATTGCTTTAAACCTGAAAATACATGCTAAAGTGTCAACACGAGGTTGGTGAGTTCATAGAGTCTTGTGAAAAAGATTGTAATGCATATGAATGAAGATTTCCCAGCAAAGGCATCGTAAATCCACTCAGTTACAAGTCCCGCCATAAGAGACTTGTAACATGTGTGTTCACAACCCACTGCTAAAAGTAATAAGTTTGGTTTGTGTAAACAAAAGTAATAAGATTGATGCAAAGGCATCATAAATCCGTAGTAATAGTGATGGAAAAGTATTGTAATTCAGTAGTAATAGTGATGGAAAAGTATCGTAATTCAATAGTAATTTCATATGTACAATAGCCATAAGTATAAAGTAAGGTGACAATATATCAAAAATGCTACATTGTCTCTTAAGCTCATGACCCCGAAGCTAGACATAGTATTGGCCCCAAAGGAGTGGTTACCAGGCACTCAAATTGTTTAGACATGAAACGCATTCGTAATTCCGTTGGAGCAACCCAAACACGAATGGAGGCGTCACCCTCAATAGATCTATTCACTCACTCTCGCTTGGCATTATAATTAACGGTCCATGATAATAAAGGGGACTTAACTTGGTAGTAAGGCAACTTAAGCAATGTATGGAATTTAATACTTTGGCATTGTACAAAAATAATTCAAGCATCGTATTCTTCCCCATAAGTAATTCAAATCGTATAAAAGCATAGAACAAGTATTGAAGCATGTATCTCCCCCAAAGAGTTTATAAAGTCATTAAACAAGTAAAAGTGGGGCTATGACTCACCTCGAAATGATGATACAATGATGGTAAAATGATCGGGACAATAAGGTGCGAACACTAGCCGCAACCTAAGATGAGTGAAAATGATCTACTTTAGATCATGAAATGATGTAATGAATGCACATGCACATGATGCCTATACCACTCATAACTTGAAAATATACTAGTTATAGTCATATGAAAATACATTCCATACTTGAGAAAAATAATAAGTCTTAACTAGACTTGTATAAACTTGTCGTAATATATATGTATAGAAAGTTAGTGTTATAAACTTCGCCTTGAAAACCTTGGAGTAACATCTAATGGTCGTAAAAATAAGCTCATAAGCATAAGTACTTCGTTAGTTATAAATTTCGGCAATTTAGTAGTATTTCTAGAAAATCTAGAATTTAGTACGTAGAAGTAGTATTATTATTATTTCTAGTAAAGGCTGTCAATTATAGAGAGTTTTTGCCGATATTGAAACGTGAATAACTTGGTCGTTTTAAGTTCATTTTACTCGTTCTTTATATCCACGGATTCATCTTAGTATGTACTAATATATTTTTGATAACTCGGCTTCTCTAGGTTACGTCTAACGCCTCGGTTTGTCCACCAAAAATCGTCCAACAGCAAACAATTTTCAGAAAAATAGTTTTCGTCAATAAACTTGCAAAAATCATATCTCCTTCGTTATAAACTCGTTTTAACCCGTTTTTTTCGCCTACGGCTTCGTTTTTTAAAGTATTTTCTAAATATTTGGTTGAAAAGTTCCCCTGAGTTACTGAGTTTTCCAAGTTTTCAAATTTGGGACAGTAGGTATATATATATATGTTCCAAATCCATTTCTAGTGTTCTAAACTTGTTTCTAATCCACCCAAATCATTTCCAATCACCACAAATCTAGTCTAATCCTACCATACACCTTCTCAAGGTGTCATGGGTTCCTAAACATCATCAATCTAGTGGATCTAACAAAGGTTTCCATTTCTAGAGTTTCAAAGACATAAATGTATATTATGAGTGGTACAAGCTAACATATGCATGAAATATTGTATGAAAACCATATGATTATAACAAGTACTTGAAGAAATGAAGAAAATAAATTTTTGTAAACTCACCTGAATGATTATGAAGCTTGTATGATCAAAACCCTAGGAATCCTTGAGTTTATATTTCAAAACCCTAACAAGGATAACAAAATAGACTTGATTTAAGCTTGATCTTGGAAAATATGATGGATCTTGGTGGATTTGGTTTTGGGGCCATGGGTTTGGAGATTTTAAGAAAGATAAGTGTGAAGTGGTTTTAGGTTTGTGATATTTTGAGGTGATTTTGGGAAAGTTAAAAACTAGTTAAGGCTTAAGGTTAAAATGGGGGGTTCATGGCCGGTTTTTCAAGGGGTGTAAAAGGGAAATTAAGTTAGTGATTTAATTAGAAGGATTGGTGTAGAGTAGTGTTGTTTAAGTATAGGTTTTAGGTGTTAAATTTAGGTAATTGTAGTTAGTTTTTAGTTATAATTGAGTACCGGGTTTGCGAGAAATAAATTTTAACAAGTTAACCGGGACTTAATAAAGTCATAAAAATGTTAAAAATATGTTGGGTACAAAATTTGAGCGTTTGGATAATTATTATTTAGTTTTCACGAAAACCGTCGTAATTATATTAAACTTACGTTATAAATTTAATAAATTCCCAAAAATACCGGGTAAATGAATTTTATAATCTTTGTGATGTTGTAAGGAGTTTAAAAATATATCGGGACCATCGTGAGGATTTTTAGATATGTTGGTTATATTTATTAATCGCGGGTTAACGTTTAATCAAAATAATTATACGTAAAACGTTAAATATACCAAAGATATTAATATGAATATTCTACGAGTGGTATAGTATGCAACGGCTATTATGATGATATGTAGACTATTTCTAGTCCGTATTAAGTGTCCCAAATGATAATGCATGAATTCGCACCTGAACCAATATGGTTACGCGAATTTAAGTACTCGTAAACTAAATTTACGATGAAATGAGCAATGCACGTGAATAGTATTTTCTTTCCGGAAATGAATAGTACTTAGTGAATAGTAAAATTTTTGAACGCTTCTCAGAATATCAAAATGACCTCAAAAACGATGAATAGTAAAATGATGAATAGTGTTTTATGAATAGTGATTTATGAATAGTAAATTGTCGAAGTTTGGAAAATAACCTGAAATTGTGAGTTGTGACACCCACCTCTTCTGTGATATCCCATTGTCACCCTATTTTTGCAATTTTGTCTGTGCATCACACAGACCTCCAAACTGAGGTGCAGGGAAAGGAGTTCCCCTGTGCAGCTGCTAAATACCACCACTGCCACCACTTTGGTGGGTCTCACAGGCCACCTCAGTGGGCCCCAGTGGTGGTTCTTGGTTCCATGGTGTTCACCACCTTGCTAGCTCCCCATTGCAGCCTTGCCTTTGAGCTTAAGGTCAGTGGAGCCCACTTAGAAATAGCCTTGAACTCTGTCCCATTTTTCAGTAGATAAGTAAGAAACCAAGTGCTTATTGTGACTTTTTGGCTTATCCAGTGGACCCCATGTGCTTTTTCTAGCTTAAACTTGTCCAAACAACTTAAGTGAACCAGAATTAACCATTGTGGACCCCACATAAGCTCATTTGAGCTTAATCTCTTGTTGGTCAAAGAAAGTCAACTACTTAAGCTAATAAGCACTCCAGTGCTTATATTCTGAGTTCTAGCCAAAGTGTTTTTGTAAAAGTTGTTTGTTTTTAGGTATAAAATAGTTTTGTAAAAGAAAATTCCAAAAAAAACCAATTTAAAATTAAGTGATAGTTTCTATTTAATGTAATTTAACTTTTTAATTCTCCTTTTTAGATTTTTATTAAGCACTTTGCATTTTTATATTTTTCTTAAATTTGTTTTATATTAAAGTAATTTTAGTAATTTTCTCAGATTTTTATTTTGTCATTTAGTATTTATTAGATTTAATATTAGTTTTATTAATTATTAATTAATATTAATGTATTAAATAGCAAAATTAGTTTTTATATAGTAACACACAGGTTTTATATTTTTCCTAGCTTTTATATGTTATAAAATAATTTTAGGAATTTTTTCATAATTTTTACTGTTCATCTTTTAGTTTTTATAATTTAATTAGTTTAATTAGTTATTAATTAATATTCAGAATAATAATTAGTAAAATAGTCTAAAAATAATTTTTATAAACTTTTTATAATTTTTTAGGATTCCTGTGATGGTTAATTAGTTTTATAAATTTTCTCATAATTTTCTAAGTCATTTAGGTATTATTAGTAATTAAAAAGTAGATTTAAAATAGTTTAATTAATTATTAAATAGTTTAAATTAGTTTTTAATTAATAAAAAGTAATAAAATAATCTAAAAAATATTTTTCTTTTTAATTTCATTTTCTTTTAATTTTAAGTTTGCAAAAGTTTCATTTTCACCCCCTGTAGTTTATTTTCCTTAAAACTCACCTTTTTCCCAGCACGCAGTCGTGTCTGATTTTTATTTGATTTACGTTCACACACATCTGTTTCCCGTGATTGTTAATACTGTTATTTCTAATCATTCCAGTAGTGTAAACAAACCCAAATCATTATCTGGTTACTTCTCATTCAATTCACCCGATCACAAACCCGTTTTTTATACCATCCACACCTCGTCGTGACATAACGACCCGGGGAAACACTATACTCCACGGAGATTGATTCTGGGCTGTTTGACTTGGTTGACCATTCACCTGGTCAATTAGGATGACCGTTTGGAGCCAATCACAAGTCCATAGACCCATCCCGAGCCAACCACAACAAGAGCTAACGCCTATCACCTCACCATGGCCATTCTATAAGTGGGGCATCGATATTGCAGGCCCCTTCCCTGTTGCAGCAGGGGGACTGAAATTTCTTATTGTGGCCATAGACTACTTCACTAAGTGGATTGAGGCAAAAGCAGTGGCAAAAATCACAGGCAACCAGGTAAAATGATTTGTTTGGGAAAACATTGTATGTCGCTTTGGACTACCTGGAGAAATTATTTCGGACAATGGAAAACAATTATGTGATAACCCGTTCAAAGACTGGTGCGCGCAACTAAATATTACACAACACTTCGCGTCAGTTAAACATCCACAAACCAATGGTTTGGTTGAGCGTGCGAATCGTAGTCTGGACGAAGGAATTAAAGCGCGTCTCGATAAACACAAAGGTAGATGGGTGGATGAATTGTCACACGTCTTGTGGGCGCACCGCACAATAATCAAAATTAGCACTGGGACACCCCTTTTTCTCTTGTTTATGGGACAGAAGCTGTCATACCAGCTGAAATTGGGATGCCAACTATCCGTACAACGGAAGTTAACGTCACAACCAATGACGAAGAGCGACGTATAGACTTGGATCTATTGGAAGAAAAGCGCGAACGTCCAACTATATATGAGGCAAGAGCTAAGTCAAAGATGAAGGGATACTATGATGCTAAAGTCAGAAACACTTCATTCAGACCAGGCGACTTTGTATATCATGCTAATGATGCAAGCCACGCAAAAGATACAGGAAAGCTTGGACCAAAGTGGGAAGGACCCTATGAGGTCACAGAAGCACTAGGCAAAGGCGCATACAAGCTGCATGATATGGATGGCCGTGAGCTACAGCGCACATGGAAGATTTGCAATCTCAAGAGATGCTATCTTTAGGAAAGACTACGGCGCACGCACAGACACCTCCTCACTTTAGTAAGTGCTCAATAAATGTCCGTGTATTTACATTTTGTTTTGTTTAGGCAAATGTCTTTTCTTTTTCAAAAACTTGCAAGAATTAATCAAATATCGCGGTTTCTAGCTAACTCCGCGACACATTTAACTTTATTGCTTACATCTTATTTATGTCTCAATATTGTTAATTTATCTTTTTGCCTACATGGCGTGCATGCATTTATTAAAACCCACGATGGTAAAAGGATGAGTAAACCTACTAAATAACTCGTTGAGTAAGAGGGTTGCAAACCCATCAACATTTGATCACGCATCCTTGTTAAACACCTTATTCTCAAGACGTTGGAGTAAGTTCAATGCGCATCCCACGACGGATACGCAACAATGCACACCGTGCGCGTTTAACAAATTAGGAGTCAAGACTCTTGGTTCCTTGATATGGTATTTGCAGTACGCTGCAAGTTAACCCATACACTTATGAATTTTATATTCGCATATATATATATATATATATATATATATATATATATATATATATATATATATATATATATATATTAAGTTATGGACTTCATATATAACTATAAAGGATCATAGATTCTGCAATCTTTTCTAAGTACGTTTTGATCACAGTTTGACTCTTGGATGTCTTTTATGTAAAGACAAATAAACTAAGTACAAACATAAGGATACAAATATGCGTACAAACCAACTTCATTTTTATCATAAACTATGAGTTTATACAAGTGATAGATTCAACATACACATGTGCAACAAAAATGTGAATCTATTACAAAAACAGCCTACATACTACGAGAGCGTCTATGCTCTGAACCACCAACTCTGTACGCTGCGCCCCCAGCTTCCTCAAGCCTCTTCAGCAGACTGCTATCCTCAGGTGACACTATCGCCACGCTAACAGGAATCCCATCGGATCTAGGAATATGCGCTGCACCAACACCACAGAGTATCGCTTTCCCCTTCGCACCCTTCTTTCTTGCGAGTCTTGTGGCATGGGCTTCCAAGGATGCTTTCAAAATGATTTCTTTCTCAAGAGCAAAAGGGTTCAGGATGTCTTGTGGACGCGCAAAGATAGGTACCTGTAGCTGCGACTCATTAGGCTTTAAAAAGTAGTCAGGTTGAGCCTCTGCGTGCCTCGCCAAGGTCAACCCCTCCATAATGACACTTATGGGGTAATCCTGGTCGCGCTCCAGTTGAGCGATGTGAGGAAGCTCTAATAGCTTCATCTTCTCCATGGCAGCGACAAGCTCAGCATAGGCCTCACCTTTGTAGCCTGGCACTTCCGCGAGGGGCACCGTCAACATTTGGCCCTCGTGCAGCTCTTCTATAGTTTCAGCCTTGCCACGCGCCAAGGCGCATTGCACAACTTTCCCAAAGGCTTCTATAACTTCTTAGGTCTCTAATGTACCCATAGCAGCCAGGCGAAGACCATGGCTGATCAGCCACCTGCGAATAAAACACCATTCCCATTATAAACAATAATTTCAAGGAAATCAAATGCTGCAAGTCTGAAATATTCACAGGAATCAAATGCTACCTGTGCTCAGCAATAGAGGATACCAAGTGCGGGTACAACTTCTCATCATAGTCAATACTAAGCTTGCGCGGTTTACCCTCTTGCTTCTCCAAGGCGCCCTCTACAGCCTTGCGAAACTCATCCAATTGAGAGAAGTGTTTGCTCTTGTTCTGCTCCATGTACTTCAACCCCCATAGGCAGGTGGACTTGTACTAGTCAAAAGCAGCACATTCATGGCTCAATTGGGCCAATAATGATATCCTCTCATCAGCGAGCTTCTTGGAGTACGCATTTGTTGACTCCACTGCAGCATAAGCACCAGCCAACTGCGCTTTCAGTCGCGCAATCTCTTCATTCTTCTGCGCACTGCTGCTCTCTTCACCAGCATACTTAGCCTTGAGCAGAGCAACCAATGAAGCTTGGTGCGTAGCAGCCAAGCTAAGCTCCTCTATCAGCTGCTCCGTAAACACATCCTATCATGCCTTCGAAGGCTCCTCCACCTGAAGGTGACTCACCTAAGGTGGCGATTGCTCAATATGCGCTGCATCACCCCCTGCAGCTTCATCACTGCATGCAAAAGAACAAAAAGTGAAGGCATTATATATATATATATATATATATATATATATATATATATATATATATATATATATATATATATATATATATATATATATATAAAACATAGTTTTCATTACTTACTTGGGAGAGGGAGTCTCAGCAGTATCCTGCGCAGTAATGGATGGCGACGCATCCTCATCTGATGACACATCCACAGTAATAATGTGGCGTCTCCGCTTGGATGTGCCCGCGCCACCATCGCCAGAAGCCTTCTTGCGCTTCACCCCCTGGTTCGTCTCTTCAGGCTCGCTGTCAGCTTTCAGAATCCCCATGCCCTCCGAAGAATCTGTGCGCGAAGGCCCTGGAGATTGCACTTCCTGAGATGGAACACTGCGCACTGGGGTCACCTCCAATAATGGTTGGGAGACATTTTTCGGTTCCTCCTGTGCATACTCCATGGTGCGCCCTGCAGTAGCATCCAAAATTGGCGTCTCACCATCTCTCAATGGGCGCACCCCCACGGTTACTTGTGTGGGCTTCGCTAGCTTCACCACACTGAACAGATACATCTCTGCGCAGCAAGCACAAACAACAAACAAAACGGAGTTACATAAGGATATAATAAAAGAAAACGCTTACACTACAGATGTGAAGGAAAGGAAGGACAAGCACCCACCCCGGTTATCCTCATCCAGAAAAGTTGGCACCTCGTCAGCGCCTTGGAAATAGTTGCGGCTGATCCCCATATACACCAAAAACTCCTCTGGGTAGGAGTTGATGGGGATGCGGTTGGCATTTATTGTCTCTGCATCCTCTGCGTTGTACGTCCCGCGGTTTGGGCGCTCATCCTTTGGTAACGTCCCCTGGGTATAGAACTCAAAGGTTCAAGGGAACACTTTATCATCAACCCAGAAAAACTTCTCCCTCCAATTCCTGAGTGCGTCTAGCTTTTCTGTATAACATTGAAGGCGCTCAGCGCGCTTGGAAAAGGATACCCACCCGTTTGACCACGTTGTGTGATAAAACACGCGGAAGAGAGTGATAGTAGGGTTGATGGCCAGCAAACGACAGTTTACTTCAAAATTGGTTATCTTCGCTGCGCCTATAGAGTGTAGCTGAGATATGTGAAGGCGATAGTAATTGAGTACATCGCACAAGAATAATGAAATGGGCACGCACTGATTCGCAAATTCGAAAAAACGCGTGTATACCCCTATTTTTCCCTCAGGGAAGTCAACTATAGACGCAGTCGCCACCGGTACAACCGGATGCAACGTGAGAGGAATATAATAATCCGAGGTGAACTGACGCAGCTCATCCTCGGTTATATCGGCGGCAAAATCGGATAACTGGAGAACCATTCTTAAAAAGTGATGGATTTAGATGCGCACGCGCTATTACCTTAGTATCAGCTTGATTTCTTGACTGATGTTTGAAGATTTTTAACAATTGTGGAAATGGAGTTGTTACTGTGATAATCACAGTGAAAAAGAGGATATCCTTTATATAGGGTTACCCATAGTCTCGGATGCTTGCCATGTGGACCCCACTAACTCTAATCGTGTGGTTGGGAGATCAACAGGTACCACACTTTTTCACCCACCTCCTCACGATTTTCGAGGAATACTTGGGACTAATTTGAACTAGATACACTGTATCTTTCTTTTTGGCGGGAAATACTTATAGCTTCCCCGCCAAGCTTTCCACTATAGTTGTTAGTCTAGCATACGCGGTTGCACCCTGCGCATACTAGACTGGGGGACATGATAACGTACAGTCCGCACTCGGGTCACGAACCCGACCAAAGGACACTACTAATGCTCAAGCCCATAACGCGTAGGCTATCATAACAATGATTTGGGCTATCATAATAACGATTGGGGCTCACGAAAGCCCAAACTCAAATATATTATTTATGGTCTTGAAAATGATCTTTTATTTATGGGATAAAGATCAATAGACCGGATAAGGCGAGATACGCCGAAGAGTAAAGAACACGAAACCAACAAGGATTTCGTGTCTATATAAAGAATATCACGGCTCTCATTGAGGTATCATCTAAAAACCCTAACTCTTCACTATAACCCTAAAACCGATTACTTACTCTCACGCCAGAGGATAATCGTGGGAGACAATCCCGCGATAAGCCTAACGGTATTGTTTGCTTTCTTAGTGCACAGGTCTCAAGCATTAAGATCCAATTGATACGAAAACAGGAACCTAAACAAGGAACGCCCAACTTTTGTATCAACATTTCAGGTTTTCAGCCTTTGGTAAGATAGTATATCAAGTTTTGTTTGACAACTAAAATTCATAAGAGCTTGTGGAATATAAAACTCGTACTAACTATTTGAAGTGGCTCTTAAAGAGTATGAAAGATTTTTGAAATAGTTAATTAAATTATTGCCCTTCAAACAATATAACACGTAATATTTTCGTCTGAATATTTGACTCTCCAACTTCAATTATATTTATCAAACTTATTAAGAATAAAAGCTACAAGAGAGCTAGAGGCAGTTTGGACGAATAAACTCGTTATTAGTGTTTCAACTCATAACCTCACCAATAACTAAAACACCTTATCAATAAAAAACCAATAACACTTATTGGTACATGTAGGTCTCACAAAATACCAAAATAATAATAATAATAATAATAATAATAATAATAATAATAATAATCCACTCACTATAACCAAAAAAAAAAAGCGCCGCTGCCGGTGCAGAACGGCGACGCCATTCACACGTTATTAGCGGATGGGAGACGAAAATCTTATTGCACTGTGCTCTCTCTCACATAAATGATTTAGCTTTTATGATCTACAACTCATTCTTATTCTTGTTACATAAAAGCAAAAATGTTCAAATATTTACTAAAAAAATATTAAAAACTCAAAATAAGTAATATTGTTAAAATAAAATATACTTATCTATAAAATCAAAACAATCTATTAATTCATCCCTATTAATTACTCAAAATAAGTAATATTGTTAAACACACAGACTTATTCAAGGGAGTTGATTCGCACACTATTTTTTTTTTATTATTTCACCACACTCAGTGCATCACAGTGTGATACAGTGTGCTCTCTGTGCATTACAATGTTGTACAAAATAGTGAAATAATCAAAAAATATGATGTGACAATCACCTCCCCTTATTCAAATCTAAGATACTTCTTCATAAATAAAGGCGCACCCAAATAACGCTAAAATACACCCAAAACCGTTATTAAGGGTGTGTTTGTTTCATTTAGATGTTTTAGGTCTGAATCTGACTACCACATCTTACTAGTAAGATGTGGCTAGAACGTCTAAATCTAAACGAAATTATGTTGTTTGTTTTTGTATAATTGTCAAAATAATTTTAAGTGCTCGTTTCTGCAATTTATTTAAGTAACTTGTGTAAATATGAAATAAGACTTTTTATCATAAATATAAATAGTTAATAAACCAATCAAATATATTATATTAACACGATTCTTCAATTTCTCTTATCGAGTAAGAGGCAGTAAGACAAGTCTCTCACCTCTTACTGAGTAAGATATTATATGTCTAACTGGGTCTTACTCAAAAGAAAAAAACAAACAAGCAAAACGTCTGTCCACCTCTTACTGGTAAAAGTAAGAGGGAGTAAGAAGGCTAGTAAGACGTTTTTTAAAAAAACAAACACACCCTTAAGTAAATAAAAACTCAAAATAAGTACAAATTTGATTTTATAATAATAATAATAATACACGTGTAAGAGAATAAAGAATAAAAAAATTAGTAATGGATAAAATGAACGTGGATAACCAGAATACCAACTGTCATCGTCTTTCTCACTAATTAACAATGGCGTTAACGAATCCAATTTCTTCACAATTATTCCAGTTTCATCATCATCCCCCATCTAAACACATTCCAAACGCCACATACACCGCGATCCGGTTTAAATGTCACGTGATCGCTCTTCGGACTGATCCCGTTCAATCAAAAACTTTATTCAAATCAAAAGATAGGTTTAAGACGTATTGCACAAAATCCACGGAGGAGAGGTCAGCTACTGAGATATTTTCCAATGAAAACAGTGATGATGATGATGAGTACCGTGATGAGAGTGGTGATGACGTGGAGAAGGTGGAGGATAACGGTGGTGGTGGTGGTTATCGGAGGAGTGTGTCGTCGGATGCGTTATATTTAGGCATTCGTGAACCGGTTTATGAGGTACCGTTTATTACGTCATTTTAAACTTTATAATTACTGTTACAACTACGTCACTTAACACTATTATAAAACAAACAACTAGTGCTAGTTTTGTAAAACATAATGTTATTTTATAGTATCTTCCGCTAGTTTTCGCTTATCTAAATAATACTAGTGTATATATATTTGCCTAGTTGTGACTGTATAGTTTGCAGGTTTCGTTGTTTACCTAGTTCATCAACATTTTCTGATATGTTATAGTTTCTATGTACTTGTGTATATCTTAATAGGTTGTTGAAGTCAGTTCAAGTGGAATGGTGTCAACCAGGAAGATTAGTAGACGAGATCTGCTAAAGTCAAGCGGTGAGTGCAATGTTTTTATGATATTAACATCTGCGGAGCTTACTTTTGTTGCTTTAATCTGCTACTCACGACTCTGTATTAAGCTAACACTTTACAACAAGTTGTATGACTTGTATTGAATCTTATAGTTGAAACTGCCTTTATATGCACATTCATCCACAACAACTTGTAGGGGTTGCTATATGAGTATATGTGTGTTGTCACTTTTTAAAATGAGGTTTTGGTTGCAGGTCTTCGCCCTCGAGACATTCGGAGTGTTGATCCTTCACTATGGTTGACCAACACAATGCCCTCATTGCTGGTATGGTACTAACTCATATGACCATTATGCTGTTACCAGTTTATGCATATTAAATTCAACACCGTGTACCGTATTTGTTGGCATATGAATGCATTTCTATAACTAGATGTTCCATAGACTCGCTGCAATTAAATGCTTTTCATCTGTGATTGATGACTGGAGGAATTCTTATATTAGATTTTCTTTTGTTTACAGGTTCGTGAGAATGCGATACTGTTAAATTTAGGCTCACTAAGGGCGATTGCTATGCTAGAAAGTGTCTTTATATTTAATTACAACCGGTAAGTAATGGTAGCTGAATATGTTTCTCTTTATTTTAAGTTTTTAACCCCCCCTTCCCCTTCTATTTTATGGGAAAGTCTAGTTAATGTTCATCTTTCTTTCTGGTTTATATGTTACGTATCTCAGGAGAGCAGGGAAAGCTTTCATTGACGCGTTATTACCTCGTTTAAATCCTAAAAACATGAATGGAGGTCCTGTAATGCCGTTTGAACTTGAGGTTGGTTTTGGCCTACATGATTTTATCAGTTATTAGTAATGTAAAAGGTTTCGGCCTTCTACAACAGAAGTAAAACACATGTGCTTCTATGATAGTAATTCTGCTGTTATCATCTGTCAATCAAAAAATATCCAATTGCATTCCTTTGTCATTGGCTGATTTTCAGGAATTTTTGAATTGATATTTCAGGTAGTTGAAGCTGCCCTACATTCACGAATACAGCGCTTTGAGGATAAACTAATGGATTTAGAACCACGTGTGAGTATGGAAACACAGTGAGTATATGCAGTTAAATTATAGCACTACTTGGATAATTATTGGTTATGAAGAGCGTTTTTGTTATGCTTCAGGTTCAAGCTTTACTCGAAGTTCTGCCAAATCGATTAACTGCTGGCATACTGGAGCAACTTCGCATTAGCAAGCAAACCTTGGTACCATCCCATATCATATCAATTTACCATATACTTGGCTAGTTGGCTGCATGTGTATGTGAACTGAAAAGTAAGTACACCTTTATTGTTTTGCATGTTAGGTTGAATTGGGATCCAAAGCAGGAGCACTCAAACAGATGTTGTTTGATATACTTGAGGATTCTCACGAAATACGCCGAATCTGTATTGTGGGCAGAAACTGCATCCTGAGTAGAAACGATGATCTAGAATGTACTGTTCCACAAGATAAGCAGATTGCTGAGGGTAATTGTGACATGATTAAAGAAAGCAAATATGCATATTTATTCCTTTTGCTAATATTTGGACTGGTTAATCTTTGCAGAAGAAGAGGAAGAAATTGAAATGCTACTGGAAAATTATCTGCAAAGGTAATATCATGGTACCTTAAGTGCTTAAAGATCAGAGTGTTTGTCATTTTGATTTGTGTCTGCTTATGATTTCGCAGATGTGAATCATGTCATAATCAAGCAGAAAGGCTTCTTGAGTCAGCAAGAGAAATGGAAGACTCAATCTCAGTTAACTTAAGGTTAGCATGAGTCTGCTAGTTCATGTCTTTGAGCATATCAGTCTTCTTCCATAATAATATTTTCGTTAAAAAGACAATTTGATTCATCTAAGAATCTGGTATGTTTCCTTACCAGCTCTCGGCGGCTTGAGGTGAGCAGATTTGAATTGCTTCTTCAGGTTGGGACTTTTTGTGTTGCAGTTGGTGCTCTAGTTGCAGGTTAAATTCCATTACTTTCGCACTTCCTGAACCCCAACCATCATACTCGTGCTTATAACTTTATCAGCTAAATGTCAGAAGTGAAACAGGAGGCTATCAATTTGTAGAATTAGTCGAGTGTATGCTCTATCATTTTTCTCATGATTATAACTATTACTTCCTTCTAAATGTAAAAGCAGCCATTATGCATGCTGAAAGGAAATTAGCTAATATATGAAATATGAAGCACATGAACATTCAATCATTCAGTGTTAGATCTAACGGTTTCAGTCACCCTATATCTCATCCTACAAAGCTAACTTCTGTTTCCTTAACTTTTTGTGTAGGAATCTTTGGCATGAATCTAAGGTCTTATCTTGAAGAACATGTGGTATTCTCTTAAAGTCCCTTAAAGCCTTCTTACTGCTAATTGTGTCTGTTTCATATCTTGAATTTCGCCTTTGTTGGTATTCACTTAAAAAGATACCTTGGTATTTGGTATGAGGTTTAAAATGATTATTTTAACTCTAGAAATCAGAAGTAGATAATATTTTGATTGAAGACAAGGATAGTCAAAAGTCCTTCCAAAATAAGAATGAGTGTTATCAAACGGACACCAAACCAACTTATTTATTAAAGGCACCCCTTTATAGTTCCATCTAATGTGAAATTTGAAACATTCTTTTGTGTTGTCCATTTATAACTTCAACAATTCCTTTTATAAAAGCTTTCTTGAAAAGTTTATTCATTTGTATAATGAAACTAGAAGTTGGCCAAATTACCAATTGATATTAACCTTTAACCAATGCTTATAGGTTTAAATTAGCTATTAACAGGGTGTACAATTGGATGTTATTTCCTTTACTGTACTTGCCTTTTCTATAGAAAGTAATAATAATCTGTCTGTTAATTATGGCTGTAAATGAAAAGGGTTTTCTTGATTAGGTTTAATCATATTCCTATATATCATCTTTTTGGAGTAAAAAATTCAATGTACAATTAATCAACAATCGATTGTATCAAAATGTCATTATGACCCATACAAATATCATAAGCGGATACACAATAAGACAATCCTTTTGAACCTCTATGATACACCCACAAATTTTGGGTGTGGAGCTGGGTACTTGACAGAATATAATAGTTTTCCTCGCTTGTTTGCAGTTTGCATTTTGGCTCACAGCTGGAGGGATTGTATTTGGTGCGGCAGTTGCATTTTTTCTTATGTACACGTACCTCAGAACAAGGAGAATACTTTAGGCTTCACTAGTAGAGAGACACGTATATTAGCCAACCTCCACTTAATTATTGTTGGGCTCTCAATAGGGATATACCTGACCGCATAAGAGATTTATGAGTGGTGTACTCATCATAAGAAATGAAGATACTCAGAACATGGACCATATAGATAGATATGTTTGCCTGGCCAAGGATAAGATAAAGCATACAAGAAAAATTGAGATATTCAAAGCTCTCATGCTCGTTCGAGAAGGCATTGACAATGTTCTGATTGACATGGCAGACTGGACCGGATGCCATTAGTGGGTTTTTACTGTTGGTGCATTATATGTTAACCTGTTAAGGTGATACAGATGTCATTGTTAACGGTTAAGAGTATCACTTATTGTGCGGTGATGCTCAAAACTGTTGGTACATATATTCTTGAAATAGATCAGAGTTATATTGCTCCACTCCATTAACTGGTTTGGATCAAAGTTATATTTTATAAAGGCCGGTAACTGTTATGATCATAACATCATCAACAGATGGCTTTGCAGCGAATGGGAGTTCTGCCCATTGACTTGTGTGTAATGATTTTACCTTTCAAAATCAATAGACATATTATTGATTTTACCTTTCAAAATCATTCAAAAGAAAGATATATAGTCATTAGTGTAATGATAGACTTTTAGGTGATCAAATTCAACATATGATATACAATGGAAAACCGACGAGTAAGAATCAACCCAACCCAAACTAAATCATCTATACTTGACTATGTTCTAACACGTTTATTGAAAGGGACTACTTTGACTAAGCAGACATCACAGCCTGTTTGTCCTTTGTTACATCTACTAACGCTCACGCAGTTATGCCTATAAACAAAACCATTTATCATACTTTTGAGGTCTTTAACATAGATAATCTTTAAAAAAAGTTTGTTAAACATATAAAATGAATAGTGTGTCCAAGCATCATTAAGGCTAGGAACAGGATTAAGATCAGATAAGCAGGACTTGCTGTTAATAGAGACGAATGAGAGCAAAAATATTTCAGCTAATTAAAAAATCCACAGAACAAGAAATGCATTCTCTCACATGTTTGATAGCAAATGAAAAATCAGGGATCCGATAAGATGTACAACTGGGATCATCACATCAAAGCCAATTGCAATACCATCTCCGAACGGAATGCCACAATACATATATCTCCCGTAACACAAACTTGCATAAATTGTACAAAAGAATATGGGGACTACAAGAAAATTGGCAATGTTTCCTTTTTCGAGTGAAGCAATGGTTCTTTTTGCAACAGGCCGACGGTCAAAAATATGAATTGCCAAGGGTGCACATCATTACTGAAAAGTAAGAAAAAAACACAATGAATTAAAGAACATAGCATCTGTAACAATACTCCAAAATAAAGATATGTTGCCACTTAAACAAAGTTGTATCAAGGATCCGAAAGTTAAGTTGTCATTCAAACATATGCTGTTCTTCTGTAAATGTCTTATAATTTGCAAGATTGAGAAACTTTGGTCAATAAGTACCATATATTCTAGTAATTTTGTTGCGTCTACGTAGGTAAAAAAAAAAACTCTGAAAGTGCTTACTCTAGACATATTCTCATTGATAATGCATGGGTTAAAGCAACATGCCAAGTGCTATAGTAAGGTATACAAATTAATCATTTCTATTTTACAGCTTGAGGCAGTAGAGGTGGCAATTTCGACCCATTTACTTATAAATGGGTCAAATTAACTTATGTTCAGGTCGAGTAAATAATTTAGCTAAAAAATGCCACAAGGTCAAATGGATCTAACAGGCCAAATGCGTTGACAGTGAATTCTATTGGTAGATGGCACAATGAATCTCCAAAGCATCGATCATCGTTGTAGTACTATTTAGCGAATATTGATTTTGCAAATAATAATAGGAAAAAAAAATGGACAAAATGGTGTTTGCAAGTCAACCTCACCAGGTCCATATTGAACCAAAGTCACCTATCTTGCCACCTCTATGAGAAAGTATTAGTGAGAAAATATCAAAAGGAGCTTACCAATGAAGGCATGAAGCTCAGCAAGCTTGTTTTGATGGTGACTTTGAAGCTCCCCCGATAGCTATGTTTCCCACTCCAGCCTCCAAAGCTTCCCTCTCATCCTTCTCTTTGGTTTTCTCGGGAGTCTTATTATCATTGGCTTGGGGAGTAGAATTAGCAGCAGGAGTGAGATCCCGAGATGGTCCTCCAGTAAACCACGGGTGATTAAGCAATTCGGCAGCTGTAGGCCGTTTTTCAGGGACAAAATCAAGTATCGGAACAAGAAAATCAGCCAACTCCGTAGCATCTTGTTCACTGAACTCGTATTTCTCCTTGAGCACCTTATGCAACGGCCAAAAACGTAATCGCCGGATGTGCCTCAAATCACCATGTCGATTAAAGAATTCACGAGAGTAACGCCCACCTAAAGCTATCTGCAGAATATATTTGTCAAGTTATATACTTGCACAGAAATGATCAAATATAAATAAAGTCCCGCCAAATTATTAGAAAAAAATTCAAGTAAACTGGGAGTAAGGGGCGATAAATTTGTGCTTGCTTGTAGTACAAAACAACATCAAACCTTCCGAGGCATCATTCCAAGAAGTTCCATCATTAGAGCCAAATGATCCTGTAAGGTTCAGACGTGATCAAGTATTGTCTGGGTTAAACTAATAAATATAAATTAGCATACACAATAACTGATTGCAGGTTTTACAGGGAGATATCTTTGCTATTTATTGGTAATCTGATAACTTCAGGACAAGGAAAAACAATGCAAATATAGCAGCACACACAAAATAATTAGGCAAAGATGACAGGAATCGAGCTATACACCTCACCAGCTAATCACAGATAGCTATTGATTGTTGCGAGGCTATCAATGGGATAACATGTTCAGCATATGGTACCTCATGTGTTACTATGTTGCATAAAATTTTCAATAGACTGTAACTAGAAGGAATGAAGAATAGATAACTGAAATAGGACAAGAGTTTATTAGAAAGTGTGTGTGGAAAACAGATAGTAGGAACCGAGAATCCTCAGCTTCAGACCTAGAGTAGCTAGGATCTATTGACTAGGGGCTGCATCCCAACTGATATTGGTTTTCTATATAGTCAAAATAAAATTCTACTAAACCTTTTAACATAGACAAAAATAGCATGGCCTCAACTTGTGGACCACCAAACTAGTAATATACTCGTACTAAACTAACTATAACGACTAAACTACCCTAACCTCAAATACTGATAACCAAATACTAGTTGCATTAACTTGCAAAACTGATCATAACAATAAGACTTTTATGATTGCAAGTCAGAATTAAATGGCCAAGCCAGATCTATCAGTGAAGGTAATAAAAGCATGATCATAACAAGAAGGAAAGACCTGCAAGGATTTTAGTGCAAGCAAGATGAAAAGTTGAGAACTAATATTAGATTTAAGGCCAAGAGATATGGCCTTAAGCAACAGAAGAAAAGAAGCCCGACCAATGATCATGACAATGATGTATATGCATTATGCAGCCAATGCTTTCATTATATAAAGTAACTTTATGGATCTAGCACTCTGGACTATCTAGCGATAGGGAAGATATCCAAACTTTGCATTACGCTGTTAACTACCTAAGAGTAGAACTTCACCAAAAACCAAGAGGCATTCTAAATAGTGAAAAAAGTCTAATAGATAAAGAGCTCTGAAGCCCAGACACGAATATACAAGTTAAGCTAGATAAAATATAGTCAAACCCTGTCCCCTTTAGAGACCGACAAAAATTATATGTTGCACCATTAGTGGTAATTCTGAATATCATATCATACATACCTATGGATATAATGTAAAAAGAGGAAAGGAAACAAATCATGCTAGATAAATGGGGATAATATAGAACACATGGATCAATAAGAAAAATATCTATCCCAGTGATTGTAAACAGTGGAGCATTAAAGCAAAATATACCTCATCTCTATCGTAGTTGTCACCACTATGAGGATCAAAGAGAACATCACCAGTTGCAAGTTCAAAGCATATACATGCAAATGACCACAAATCAGCAGATGTCGAGTACTTGGATCCTAGCAGAACCTCAGGACATCTGTATTGTCTAGTTTGTATATCACCAGTAAACTGCTTGTAAGTCCAGCATGCATTACCAAAATCAACCAGCTTGCACTTAACCTCAACCTCTGCCAAAAGCTTCTGCCTCATTGAGCGGCTCCCTCTTCCACGAAGTTCAGTTCCTTGGCGAGTTTCCCTTCCTTCAGAATGATTATTGGGCTCCGGTTTTGCATCCGATGACGTGGCATGCTCTTCAATGGAGTGCCCATTTGATTTTCCATCAATAAAAGAATCAACAGCAGTAGTCTCGGGATCTGCTTCAGCTTCCTCAGACTCTTCCTTTCCAGTACCATTTTGGGAAGCTTTCTTAGCCTTTTTCCTGATTTTCTTTTTCTGATTCTTCGTAAGATCACCATTGTAAACCTTAACTTCTTTAGAACCCCCAGATTCAGCCAAATTATTATCCTTACTGGAAGAAAGGATGAGGGGCGTCCCTGTTTTTGTCCTATCTCTTTCCGGATCAATCATAGACAGAAGTAATATATTTTCCGGCTTAAGATCCGTATGTATAATCGAAAGTTGGCGATGCAAGTAATCCAAACCCCCTAAAACATGGAAGCAAATCTCCTTCACCTTAGAAAGAGGAACCCCTCTATAATCCGAATACTTGATCAACGTCAACAAATTGTCACCCAGATACTCAAAAACCATACAAACATGCTGCCCGTTCGGTCCAGAATGCTTAAAATGATCCAAAAGCTTCACAACAGCCTTTTTATCATCAGGATCCCCCTCAGCTATCTGCTTCAATATGGTTATCTCATCCATTGCCGCCTCTGTATAATGTTGAGCGCTCTTTTGTACTTTCAAAGCTACATATCTCTACAAACACAAATCAGATAACACTTCAATTCACCAGCTCAAAACATCATATATCCAAAATACAAGATTGCAAGCAACACTGGGCGCTAAGTTCATACCAGCATATGAGCTTTAATCCAACTAGGGGGGGGGGGGGGGGGGGGGGGGGGTTTGTCTAAGCTTATAAAAAAGCATAAGGCTTGAGCCAAAAAAAAAAATTTCTAAGCAGCTTTAGCATAAATCTCTGTATCCATTCTCAATAAGCCATTAAGCAATTCTCAACAAGTAATTATACAGGCATATTGCAGTATGATCATACAAGAAGTTATTAACCACCTTTGATAAGCTTAGGCAGACACCCCCTAATAAGCAACAACATAACTTTTATTTCTAATGTTTCTTTCAATTCACTCACTCAAAAATATCATGTGACAAAAATACAACATAACAAGTACCTAACAACTTGGATTCCTTTTTTTTTTTATTTAAAAAAAAAAAAAAAAAAAAAAAAAAAAAAAAAAAAAAAAAAAAAACACACACAACTGTAATATATATACATTCTCACACACCAGCTCGATCTCACTTTCGTCCCTCGCAGAACTTCAACCCACAACCTCTTAGCTGGTGGGCATAACAATCTCAAGGTTGAACCAAAGTCCCATTGCTTAATTAACTTCAGCTTATGCTTATGCTTATGCTTATACTTCTCCTTATAAATAAGCACTTCAAAAAATATAGTGTTTAATTTTGCTTAATTATGTTCTATACTTCATATTACTCTAAAGATTAGAGCCTTTTAAGTTAGAAATTCAAATTTTAATCTTTAACAAGGCACTCCGAAACGAGCAGCGTCCTACCTGCTTTACAGAAAATGCTTAATTTACCTCAAAATAAGCAGAAGCCATTTTGGCAACACAAAACTACTTCTGCTAAAAATAAGCATAAAGAATAAGCAATCCCAAACAAAACTTATACCAGCTCAAAATAAGCAGTTTGAATAACAAAAAAACGCTTGATGCTTAAAAATAAGCACTTAAAATTAATAAAAAGAAAACTAATTACTTACAGATTTGTGGGTATCCCAAGCGAGCCAAACAGTAGAAAAATGACCCCAGCCAAGTTTACTCTGAACAACATATCTTGAATGTTTAAACTTATCGCCGATACGAACAGCGTGATAACCACCGCGACGATAATCTTCAGTTCCTTCGTCTTCTGATGTGTAGTCACTTGTTTCACTCCGATCATCTTCTTCCTTGTTGTTATTGTTTCTTCTGTTGTTGTTATCTTCCGCCATTGATCTGGAAAATAGCAGCTAGGGTTTGGTTAGTTGAGTTGTGTCTCTGTGTCTTTGTTTTTGTGTTTTGTTTTGTTGTTATACGGAAACTAACTTAACAAGATTAGTTGGCTTTTTTTTTTTCTTTTTTCTTTTCTTTTTTTTTTTTTTTTCTTTTTTACAAGTGTTATGTTGCTGTTATGATTTTATTTTTTAGATGTCGATGATGATTTTGATTTTTTTTAAATGTCGATAATTTTTTTTAAAATATAAGTAAGGCTTTTGGAGTTTTTTTTTTTTTTTTTTTTTTTTTTTTTTTTTTTTTTTTTTTTCTACTTTTAGACTTAAGTGTGAAATCTATATGTATATTATCTAATAAACGTTAATATTGGATAACCATATGAAGCACAAAATGCAATAAATTCTCTGACGTATCTCTTCTGTGATTGGTTGTGTGTTTAATGCGTAAAAGTTGGTAATGCAATTGTTTTTTCACATCTTCTCAGTTTCTAATCCTTCTTCTGTACGCTCCCATATCAGTTATTTATGTAGAGGATTAAATGGCATTCGTTTCTTTTGTGCGTTCATACACGCTCCCCAAATCAAAGAAGGTTTCAGTTTTCAGTTTCAATTCACCAATCAAATTCAATGCATTAAAAAAAACATCCTTGGTCTATATATCTTTGATTTAAGGATTATCATCAACCCTAATTCAGGACTGAAAATTCATATTATTGAATCAAACTCAATAACTTCAGTAAGTTTTAATTTTATTGAATCGATTTGGTTTGTATTATTGTTGATTTGTTTTATGTTTATGATGTAAACCCAATAATTCAGGACGTATGCAAGAAGATTAGAAGACGTAGTTTTGGGGAACTTTACTCTTTGATATGGTATACTAATTATCGCGAATGAAATTTTATCAAACAGATGGGAAATGTTATAACTTCTTAGCTGCATAATATGATAACTTTCTTTAAATGTAGTTTTTAAGTATCAAGTTATTGTTGTTATAATGTTTTTGTTATTCCAAATGTGGCTTTAGTCCATATGAAGAAACCAACTCTATAATTCATCTTAATAGGAAATATGGCTCATTTTGTGTAGTCATTGATTTAATGTAAGAAGAGATTGAATACAAGCTCGGAACAAAGAATAATTTTAGTGGCAAGGTTAGTATAATGTTTTTATATCCCGTGGGTTTTTCATTAGGGAATTGATTTGCACACATTTCATATTGATTGGGACACTCTAATAAAAGCTTTAGATACTTGTACATTATTAATAACCTATTTTAACAGCTTGTACACTGGAGTGTCCCAATAAAAATTTGGAGTGTGCAAATCATCTCCCTTTCATTATTGTCTTACATATATTTTGGATCGACCCACGATCGACTTTCTACCATTATATCTGGCTATGAATTACTGATACGTAAGTTTAGATAGCAAATTTATCTTTAATTGGTATTGAGTTATCCCCTTATGCATTAGCTTCTATATGAAGTATGATATTCCTCTTAATTAGTAGCTATTAAGTTATCCTCTTATTAGAAAGGTTTCACGTTCTTTGACTGCTGCCATCATGTGTTCATTTTAATGTTCCTATGTTTTGACCTTGAAATTGGGTTTTATCTATATTAATTTTAAGTTGAATCATGAAATTAGATGTTTAAACTTTAAAGGGATGTTTGGATGAGTGTGATAGGGTATGTATATCCAGTTTCTATTATCATATTCGTAGCTTCATGTTTATACCATACTTTTACTGATGTACTAAAGTTCGACCTCTTACAACCCAATTTTTTTATGTAAATTATGTTAATAATATATAAGAAACAATTGGCATCATTTTCTAATTTTCTTATGCAACCTTTCTAATAATCGACGCATACAAGAGTATTATTTTTCATTGGCTTTGTAAAGTGCATTCTAAATGATGTTTTGAAGGTTATAAGCACTATTGCATTGGTCAACTTAAAAGAATACGTGTCTTCAATTCTTCAACCAAATATTGAGTAGTACCTGTTTGAATTCTAAGGATTAGTAGCTAAATGGTTCCTCTCTATATTAATGAAGACATTAAAAAAAATACTTCTATACTCCGTTCTTTATGTTACGTGTTTTCGCTTGCCCGTAAAGTTTTTTTGAGGATATTTCCAACAAAGTTAATCATTTAAAATAAAGCCTAATTAGTAATATAAATAGTCATATTAGGAATTGTTAGAGAGTGTTTGGATGATGTTGTTATGGGATGTTTGGATACTGTAACCATGGTTTTCTATTGCCTAATATCTGAGTTTGGTAAGTGCAAGTTATTACATGTTCACCTGCCCAAATGAAAGTTTGGGTATTTATTTCATATTTTTGCTTAGTACATTAGACCGAATTCTATTAAGTAATGTTGTATTTTATAGTTAATGGGTTTTTACTTGTTAGTTTGAACCACATATGTGTTACTGGTATGTTTGTGAGTTTATATAATATTTAATAAATAAATAATTTGAAATGGCCTTATAGCACGACGCATGCCATGCTTAAAAAAGCTTTCAATATTGTATGGTAGGAATAGAAAATTGTATAAGCATATGATAGGATCATTTTCTATTTTCATATCTCAAAATTATGAACACATTGTTTAAACTTCAAATTGAAGGATTAGTAGTTGTATAAGTTTCGGGCTGGAAAAACCGAAACCGACCTGATTAATCCGAGGCATACTTAACCGACCCGAGTATCATTCGGTTCGGTTTTGGGATAGTTTTTCCACCCTTTTTCGGGATCGGGCTGGGTCGGGAAGGGTCTCCATGTTTTTTATTGTTTGCCTTATATCATGAGCAGGTTACAATTTTACCAACATACTGACCATAATTCCCATTTATAGTCTTGGGAAAAATGTAATGAGTGTGTTTTGCTTTGACTGATTATATAGCAAGTTGGAGTGGCTATTCAATATTTCAAAGTTATGTGCAACAAGCTAAGATCTTGAAAGCTTAAACCTCGACTATGTGGAACAATAAAGACGTAATAATGCAGGTACAATATTTCACATAAAATTAAAGCATAATACTAATTACATTAGCTTGTGTCTTATTCATTATCTTGTGGCTAGACGTGAAAAAATGTGCGGTTTAGGTGAACCGGGTGAAGTAACAAGTTAAAGTGGGTAATATTTCACAAGTTTGTAGTAGGTTCGAGGGCTAAGGATAACGAGTTTGTTGCAGCTACGTCCGTTATGATTATTTCACCCCTAATCGATCAAAGGCTGTTATGTTATAAAAATGCACTACAAATGTCGTGTACCAATAAGTTTGACGCGACGAGTAACATACATTGTTAGTTATTATCGCATGTTACAACCATTTGCAATTACATTTTGATATTTTTCACGCTTTATTTTGAATGTTAAACGACACACTTACCACAATATCGTATATCGTTAGTTGTCTACTGCTAGAAATTTCCGTTGCTATGCATGGGTACTCGCCTAGTGTTACATAATGAGTAGATTTTGAGATTTTCAATTGCAACGAACTTGTTATCACTGGTATCTGTAGTTAGGAGTGGTTGGCAGCTTGATAGATACAAAATCAAAGTAGAAAACTATCACGAACCTGACCCATGATTTTGATCTTTTTATCTTTAATCATGTTTACAGCTATCATAGTTTGGGCTTGCGATTTAAGGACCCACAACTCTACCAGGCACGATGACCTAAATATATGCATGCAACAATAGTGAGATGACACAAGAAGCAGACCTTCTCCATAATTCAAAGAGATAATAAACGGCCAATATTTTTTGACATGCTTATGCTCAAATGTCAATGTGGGAATATCAGGTAACCTTTGGTATGATATCTAATTTGCATTTCTAACCATTTTAGCAATTGGCTTTATAGAAACAACATATAATTGTATGTTTTTTAGCCTTTTCATTCATGTATAGAAAAAAGTATACTTTCATATGTATCATCTAACTTAAGAGGCAAATGATGTCGAAAATATCAAAATTTAAGTTTGGGTGAAGTCTTGGTTTAAGCAGATCAAAGAAATCAAGTTTGGGTGAAGTCTTGGTTTAAGCAGATCAAAGAAATCAAGGTTTTGATGTTCACTAATCCATGTTACAGTAGATGACCATGTGTGAGCCGAATGTTCGAAATATGGGAGCACTCATGCGAGACTTGCAACTGAAAGATTAGCAGTGCATACACTTTAGTTAGCAAAAGGCATGTTGTGTTATATTGTGTGAAAGTGGCAATCTGGGTGGGTTGTGCAGGTAGTGGAACGGGTCATGTTATGTCATATGCTTTAAAAGTGGCAATTGCAAGATATGACTTTTTTCCCCTTATCTCTACGTGGCTAAGGTGTGATTTACAAAATGTAAATATTTTAGTGTTAAGCAATTGGTATGTGATTTCTTAGATGATGTTTTTTACATTATTTTCTTGCACTTATTTTTTGAATCGTATCTTTGGGAGAGCATGTTTTTATTGGTTCTTGATGCAAAACGTTTATTGCGGTTCACTTTCAACCACACATTTGCCTTGCTAAATATCTAAGAAAACTCGAAAGTTAAGATCTACCAGTTAGTGGGCAACATATATTTGACAATCTCAATCTGTTTGGATTTACTTTTATTTGAAAGTAATCTCAAAGTGACGTTAGTCACTAAGAGGTTTGAAATTTTCGTAACCAATCATGTTGACTAATAAATGGGTTAATTTGAGTCACGTTGTTCTCTATTGGATTAAATGGGTACATTGAAAGTATCAACTTTTAAGCTACATGTCAAACAAGCTGAAAGTTGCCCACAGTGTATGCATAAAATCTCATGAATCTCTATAATAAATTGTGGAAAACTAGAAGGGGGATTGAATAGTTTTACGTCTTTTTAATTTGATATAAAAGATTGTTTGTGTGTTTTCTTGACTTTCAAAAATTTAGATTCGATATTATGTGAACTCAAGTCTTGCACAATATAAACAACAATATACATGTATGATATAACAAGAATAATGTAAGTAAAGAAATAAATGAGAGATGGAAAGATCGAACCGCGAGACAAGAGATTTATAGTGGTTCGGCTACAAGGACACCTTCCTTGCCCTACTCCACTCCCCGAGCACCTAACTCGAGAGTTTTCTTTACTATGTCAACAAGCTCCCTTATAGCGGAGAAAACCTTACACACCAATTTACACACCACAATTTCGTCACAACTTGATCACACCTTATACACAACTACTTCACACCTATCTATCTTCACACCTATCTTCTTCACAACTATCTTCTTCACAACTATCTACTTCCCAACTATCTACTTTACAACTATCTACTTCACACCAATCTTCTAAACAATCACTCTATCTACACACTTAATTAATCTATCTTCTTCTAAATATTCACAACAAATAACACAAAGAAATATATGTAATGAATGATACTCTAACAACTTGGATGTGGATGTCACAACAAGTTATAATATTTCTTGTCTTGGAGGCTAGAAGTATTCTTCTCTTGCACTTGAGAGGTTGATGTTTGGATCACTTTGAAACAAAGGTTTATGTATGTATGATCAAAGGATTTAAAGAATAGAAATGGAGATCTAGAACAGAAAGTTTAGGAGTGCAAAAGGTGAGAAAAATCTGTGAAATGAACCAGTATTTATAGGGGGAAATTTTACTGTTCTGGAGCGTGGCCGGTCCCCTTAATGATTAAGGGGGCCGCCTTATGAATTAAGGGGGCCGCCTCCTCCAGAACGTTGGAGTTGTTTGTCCTTTTGTGGGGAAGGTTTTTCTTGATAAAATTTGTCATTTTTGGTTGGAAATTTGAAATCATATATATATAATGAATTAAACATATTCTTTTAATTCCAAATGTGATTTTATAAAAGATAAAAAATGTTTATGACATTTTATAAAAGTTCTAATGACTTAGAAAATTTTTCCTTTGATCATAGATTGCAATAAACACTTTGTTTATTCATACCTTAAGTGATTTGGATGTAAAGAAAATATTAATCACTAAATACTTGTTTACGTCATAAATTTTAGTTCAATGAGTTTATGTTTTGTAATTATCAAAACATAGAGATATTGTTAATATGTTAACAATGTTTTTAGGCATTATTTATGTCAACATAAATTATTTTTGTAACAGTAAGATATAGTTTAATCCATATTTTAGGCATTGTATATTCTTATTTTAAAAGAAAGTTAGTCATACCTGATGTGTTTTGAACGGCAGTAAAAGTTAACGTGCCCCGACCATTACGGTGCTTGCCCATTATTCCACCTGTATTGGGTTTTTAAGCTCTTTTTTTTAAGGTTAAACTCCTTAAAGAAGAAGAGAAAGAAAGCGTGACGAAGAAGAATGTAAGGAATGAAGAAGGTTAAAAGAAAAAGAAAGAAACTCCGTAGAAAAGATAGACCGGGGAATAAGGAAAAAGAAAGGGAGAACTGTCTAAATAATCAAGTTACTACTGTTTCCATTCCCCATGAAGAGGAACTGACAACGAGTATTGACGAGTCGAATTCCAGTGACAAAATAAATTCCTTATGTAAAGAAGAAGAAGAAATTGTGCTATCTATTCCTACATCAGAAGATTATATTCATGATGAATAGAATTTGGACTATGATTCCATCTGGAATGCAGAGGAGAATGTTTCATATGCAAGTGATTACTCAAAACACTTACATAGGAAACCAAAATTATTCTGTGATTAATCATCAAAGTGGTCTGAAAGTGGGGATATGGTAAGCAAACCCGACCCAATATTCACAACTATGGTTTTGAGACTTCATTAAGGGGCAACAGAACTAACTAAATAGACGGGTGACTTGAAGAAAGTTATAATACAGGATTATAGTTTCAATGTGCTCATGTTAGTGTCTCTTTACACCAAAATATCATGATTACAAATGAATGTGGTCGGGTTATATTTAATTTCACACGGGTAAAAAACAAGCCATTCCAACTACATAAGAAAATGGTCCACCTTTAGGCCAAAATAAAGATCATTGAAGTTCAGTTTTATCAAATGAAAACTGCTAAACCATTATATGGATAATTTATAAATCATAGGTAACAAAATTTGCTCTGAATCTCTGATTTAGTGTATCTCGTCTATACAGACATTCCATGGTTATTTTGTAGCTTGCAAACGTACATGAAAACTTTCAATTTTGGTTGGGGTCACTTAAGAATATTTAGAACGTTGGATTTGTGCATGTGTTTTGAGTTGGTCTTTAGGTTAATGTTTTTATAAACATAAGTCTCTTAATTTTCTCTATAAATCTGAGTTGACATGCAACACTCATTTTGAGATTTTACAAAAGAAACCTAAGTGTTGCAATTGTATCGCATCTTTGGAAGAGCATGTTTTCATTATGTACATATTGGTTATTGATGCAAAACATTTATGAACACTTTATGCATAGAAAAGACATTTGTGATGGGGATAGTAATATCTCTAAAACTACTACAAATGTCATCTGCAAAGAAGTACTTCAAGATCTATTATCAGAAGTTCAAGAGGTATGTACAATATACATATCACATGTTTTTTTTATCATATTTTAAATTATAATTATAACATATTCTGATTCACAACCTACTTCTACCTACATTTTCTATGTATTAGGTGTTCACAGAATGGACATTAGCTATTAAATTGATTAATGCTCACATACACCATTTGCAATTCAAGACCATCAAATTTGGAGACGACAACGCATGGACGTTTATTATTTTAATTGTTACAAACTCAATTGTTATCGAATAATTCATGTATTATCTCATTGTTTCTTTCATATATTAATGGAATATGTTTATGTTCGTTATTTTCTTATTATCTCATTTTGATATTTCTTTAAAAACCCAATGAATCCATGGGTCTTTAAGCTAGTAATATTATATTTTGATTGGTTAATATAATTTACAATTAAATCAGAATTTTCAAAAGTGGGTTAAACAAATTCAGTTTTATTGCTTTAAGTATAAAATTCTCAAGTTTCATAATTTTTAGTAAATTTATAAAGTTAACGGATAACCAATATAAATTAAATTTAATAAAACAACCACATTTATTATTATTATCACTATAATTATTAAATTGACCGTAATATCAAAAAGACAAAAACTCGGAATGCGTAAGGTTATAAGTATCAAGCCTAACGTAGTGTTCTCGAGTTAGAGTTAAGTAAGAAAATGAAAAGGAAACTGAAGATGTTGTGTTTTCGAGTAGCACTTAAGGAGAAAAGGAAAAGGAAAAAGAATGAAAGTTAGTGTTATTTTGTTGATTTATAAAGTTAAGTGTTTCCTATCGGTTTTACTTTACATTATTTTACTTTTCTTTACATTACATTATTTTACTTTTCTTTAATAATAAAACTCAAGAACACAATGTAAGTGCGAATTATTAAGGAATGCAAATAATATAAGAGCCTTGGACTTCAAATACTAAAATGTGTGTATGAACAAGATTATAACATCTCTTATATGATAAAGGAAAAAATAAAAATTGATCATTAGCATCAATCAAATTGGACCAATAGGAGAGTTCCATTCGTGCTTTCAAAAACAGAAAGTCAAAATTGAATTGAATTGAACTGGTCAACATTTCTTAATTTATAGTCTATATCAAAAATCTACATGAAAGTACATGTTGAAAAAAAAGACAGTTATTTTTAAAAATTTTAGTGATTATGTTTAAACTATTAATAAATTCGACTTTGTAAATTGATGGAGAAAAAAATTTAAAACAAATGGTCATTGTTATTAAAGAAAACTAAATAGGAAGAAAGTAATCAATTACACAGTAAAATTAAAATGTTGAATTTAAATAACATTATATTTGATGGTTAATAGAATTTAAATGGGAAAATTACTAAAATGGCCCGTTGCCCTACGAGTTAGGCATATCTAGCCCTATGTTTGAAAATTCTCGTTTTAGCCCGGGTTGCCCAGGGCAACCCACATCCAACCAACAAGGGGGTGACACGTGTCCAGCCATAACAGTTGGTAATAGGTACATGGAACATATTGTATTTTGGGCAACTTTGGTATTTTTGGCAACTAATACATGAGCAAATGGGTATTTTTGTCATTTTACCTGGATTAAAATAATAACCTTTAACACACAAACATCTTCGTCTACAATTGTAAAATTTTATTAATGAACTGAATAAAAACATTAACACACAAACCCGTTCGTCTACAATTGCGAATCATCACACCAGTACCAAATCACAAGTCATTAAAACCCTGTTTCCATACATTTTATGTAATTCGATATGCCAATTACGTTGTATACCTGTAAAATCGTTGTTCGATCTACAGTAAAATTGCTTACAGAAATCAAAAAAATCTTGTCAAAGAATGAAAAGCGGGAAAGGTTGTTTAGGAAGACGGTCTTTGGTCCGTGGTTGGACATTCGGGATTGCGATAATGACTCCCGTTTGATGCATCACGTTTTACAACATCAGGTAAAAGTTTCAAACATAAAATTCGATTCCCCACCATTGCAATTCAAATTTGGGGATCATTTGTTAGAGTTTGGGCGGAAAGAGTTCTGTTTAATAACAGGGTTTCGATTTGGGCAAGTTGTTGTTAGTGAAAAGAACCCAATTGCATTTCGTGACCGTGTATTTCCTGAAAAAAGAGCAAAAGGTATAAATTATGTATATGCAAATGATTGTTTGGAAATACTTAAAGATGAAAATAGGTTTGAAGCTCTTTCAGATGATGATGTTCTTAGGCTGTGTCTTTTGGTAATTGCTATTTTGGTGTTTATGGGTAATGAAGACAGGAATTGTATCCCCAAGCATTTACTGTCTTTGGTGGAGGACATTGATGCTTGGAATGTTTTTCCATGGGGGGGAATACATGTGGGATAAATTTTACCAACAGACTGTCAATATTGTTCACAGACATAGAAAAGATCATTTGGCAAAGTTGAAGGAGAATCCAAAGTTCAATGCGACATATAATATGTATGGTTTTGCTTGGGCGTTCAAGGTATGCCATACTTACTATAATCAACTAAAGTGCACCAGGATGGAGTAAACTCTTTATGTTGTGTGTCACAATATTTCGAAAGAATGTCTATTCTTTATACTTTTGATTAATGTTGTATTTACTCTGAATTCTTTCCAATTTCTTCTAAATATATGTATCTGGTGTACACAATGTTTGTTATTGTGTTGCATACATTTCCTAATTATACCAGTAATATATACCTTCGCCATATACCCATACATTTCATTTGTAAAAGTTTTAATTGAGTTTTTTTGCCATTAGATATATGGTTTATATATACTTTTGAACTAGTGTTATAACCTGTACTTTCAAAAGCTTTATTGAAGAAACTAAACAATGTAAATAAATATTATATGTACTCCAATTTATGCTGCATACATACACACCTACATTGTAACAAGTGCATGATACGGATATGGATATTGGAGACTTTTCCTAAAAGCAGAACTTGGTGGAAGAAAGACAAGAAGGTCATTCCACGGGGTCTTGCTTGGTCTAAAGTTGAAAAGTTTGGAAGATTAGACCAGGCCATACTATTTAGCCAGGTATGCACCATACTATCGTCGAAGGCACATTTATTGGAAATTTATTTAAATTTTTGCACAGACCCACGTATATTGTACTTGTTTTTTTTAGGAGTCAATTCCCCTGATCGGACTGTATGCAACAAATATAGAACTCAGACAACCATGGTGTAATGATAGCATCCCTTTTATCAAGGGTTTGGCAGATCCAGACTCGGCACTTCAGGGCGAACAGACTGATGATGGAAAACAAGCTAACAACGGAGACGATGACCAAGTATCTGACACAGCAGAATCTGACGAAGAAGATGTTGTCGCAGACAAACAGCAGCATGGACCGTTTTGCAAAATTTAAATGAGGGTGATGTTGAAAACGGTAATCGTGTCAAATTGATACGTGGAAATCGCACCAGGCTTTACCTCTTGAGGGATCTCGAGAAGCTTACAACCCCCACCAGGCAGTGTACCTGATCGTTGTAATATAGTATAGTGACAAGTACCGGGGGATTGATCGTTCAACTAAGGAATAGTGTCGCTAGGATTAGAAAGTCTCCTAAATTAAGTCTAGAGGTGAGGGATGAGTCTTTTAATATTTTTATATTTTATAAAAGCAAGTAAAAATCTCGGTTTTGGAAGAGTAGGCGGAATTAGTTGTTAGTCAACTAACCCAATAAAACTAAGATGCAAATAAAATAACAGAAATGAAAATAAAGCTAATCATACTAGTGGTGTAAACAATGATGGGAAAGTTATGTTTACTTAGGTTTCATTACTCCCTAGATATCTTTTACAGGTTGATAGCTTGTTATAATTGCATGGATGACGGGTCATATTCCTTAATACTAGTCGTAGGGCCGTGTACAATATTCCCTAACTCTATAGGATCCTACTTCACTCCTATGTCGAGCCGTTAGAAGCTCCTAACATGGGATCATTAGAATTCTCCTACGCATTAAATACAACCAAAAATCGTAGTACACCTCCGATCATGTTTCTTAAGAAGTTCAAGCATGTTACCAATGGAAGTCTGCCAGTTTTCTTAAGCCTAACATCGAATACAATCATCCGTAACAACTATAAACAAACAATCAACCCATAATTAACATCTAGGTTTCACTACATCTAAGCAAACACAAGAGAGATCTAGCCGAGCATGTTAAATTGAAGACAAGTGTAAGATATATTCCAGCAACACATAGACATATTGATTGAATTGAAAGAGTACTTATCTCAAATTGACATGAAAAGTTCAGGGGTTGAAACCCTTGAAAAAGTTGGAAAATTTCGTCCTAGGGTTTTTCCCTCAAAGTTGCACACTAATGAATGAAATTTGAAAAACTATATATAGATAATACAGGGTGACGGCATCATGTGTAAACACATGACGCCGTCAACTCGTCGCCCATAATGAAATCGGATTGCCTAGATCCACTTTTGACGCCGTCATGTGTAATTTTCTTCTAGGCCGTCACTAATTCTTGGACCATGACGGCCTTGGGTGACGCCATCATCTCCTTAGTACAAAACTTTCTGGATCGTCACATGTATCATCCACTTCCACCTCTTGTATTACTCTTGACGCCGTTATGTAGAAGCTTGTGATGCCGCCAGGTACTGTTCCCAGCAAGGAAAATTAAGACTTTACCGTTTTCTTCACTTTTATGCTCAAAAAATGTCCAAAATGCTTCCTTTTCCAGATTTCACTCCAAAAGTACCTAAAATGACAAAAGGAATGATTTAGGGCAATATTTGATCAAATAAATTCGAATTCGGGCTTAAATGACCCCTTAAAAATGGTTCATTTTTCGCCTCATCAAATACCCTTACACTTGAGATTTGCTTGCGCTTTTATTCTAATCAAAATACAAGTTAGGGGTCATTTAACACTAATATAAAAGTAATTACAACAAATAATCGTTCCACTAAAGACCAAAGACAAGCACGGAGGTCATACACTAGCACCTCATAAATAGTGTTTAGATACTCACATCTCTCGGGTGTAATAAAGTATATATCACAATATGGAAATGGAAAACATCTCTCACTACCTGTCATAACAAAATAGATTACCATAGGCTTGAGAAAGGATCAAACCTCCACCACTTGGCGTAAGCACCTAGGATAAACTATCAAAGAGGTCTTTTAAAGGGTTATAACGTTAGGTGTAGGGATATGGAATACACGGTTTTGTTGGATAAAGGCAATATTTACTGGTGGCGAGTTAATCATCTCGGTTAATTACTTGTATAATATGGCGTTGCTAAGCCACGACTAGACTCGACTTAAGATAATAAATCAAAAATAACAAAAAACACAAAATAAACATAGAATGAATCGGGATGGTAGTCCGTTTTTTTTTTTTTTTTTTACATACACTCTTACCCTACCATCCAAAATAATACATCGTAGGGAATGTACATTCCCCTTACACTTGAATTTTTACATACTTTACAATAAACTAGTCTAATGACCCGAATCAAGATAATTAAAACAGTTGGAGTACTTTTAAGGTTAACGCACATATGGAGGCAATATAAGATGTTCTTCCTCATTACTCTATAACACTAGTACTTTACCTATGAGTCCCAATCATCCCAAAACAATATGTATAAGATATGACTCGACTTAGAAACCATGTAATCAATTAGATAATTAACTAAGAGTTTAAACATATAACAATAATGCACTAAAGATGAGTGCATACACGGAAGGATAAGGCGATTTGGGTGTACATTTAAGTGGATTGTAACAAATTCTTCCTTTAAGTAAAATGCTTAAAGATAGAAACGAAAAGATAGGCTCGGAGGGGTGTACTAGGGGTTTCGTGTACTAAAAATGAGTACAACGCTAAGGTGTGAGAAAAATTAATTGACTTTACTAGCCAATGACTTAAATGGTCAAGTAATTATGATACGGGTTTAACACAAGGGTGATCCTAATGCCTCTTATCATGTAGTAAATCCTACTACACGAATGTAGTCTCACTAGCGGTCTCGGGATGCATCACTAACGCAAATTCTAGAAGCTAAATGCTACCGGTACACTCATAAGCACTAAAAATGAATGTTTTCCCTATCAAATCTAAAGGCGAACCTCACATATTTGGGTGGAAAATTTTTCTGAATGGTACGGTTTTGTGCTAGTCATACAACTCCTATCCATGAGACGCTTGCTAAGGCTAAAGTTTCACTCCTAAATGTTGTAAAAAAATTTAAATTTGGCGCTAAAATTACATTAACAAGTATTTCTCTTAGTTTTATTACACACCTACCATTGAACAAACAAACTCAAGTGCAATTGTATCCTATAAGGTATCATCATTTACCCTCCCCTTACACTTAGGATGAACATTGTCCCCAATGTTCAATTAAAGAATGTAAAAGTAAAATAGGTAAAAGAATGAAAGCAAATACTCCACTGATTCGTTCGGTGTGGATAGTGTGGTAACAAGGTTAGATCTTCCTCCAAGAAAATGAACATTCAAAGCTTCCCTTCCCGAAAAATAAATCATCTTCTTGTCATATATAACCTGTTAAACCTGAGAAAACAAACAAGGCAACCTAACGTAAAATCGGCGGCAATCTATATATATTAACAAGTCCTAGAAAACAATGTAAGATATAATGCTTGTGGAATGAATGTTTGCAGATTTCCTGGAGTTTACAAAACTAAGAATTAACAAAAAATTTAAGACTCCGTTAGAAAAACAAAACTAGCAAAATTTTCAGAATTTTACACATGACGCCGTCAGGAGTTAACTCCTGACGCCGACAGAAGTGTCCTGCAGAAATTTGTATGTTAAGTTTCCGAAAAATTTCTGAAAAAACTTATGTCCTACTTCTTGGAAAATCCTGCAAAACATCATTATGACTCGATACAAGCATTTGACTCTAACAATTACTAATACACATGTCCATTTAATATTATGGAGAATCATGATCAATTTCGTTCTTAAAAACAAATTTGGGGTTTCCCCTTACACTTATCTTTTGCAAAATACCTTTATATGAAGTTAAGACGAAGTTAAACAACAAAATAAAGCATTTTCACAATTTTAGTTTAGAAACATGATCTACCAACAATAAAAATAGGGCATGCATACGGAAACAAATAACAATCAAACAAATAAAAATCACACAAAACATGGGTTACCTCCCAAGAAGCGCTTTTCTTTATTTACGAGTCTTGTAGCTAGACTCAAGGTCATGGGCTATTACGTGACCTCATCGTTGGTCTCATTCTCCAGGTCATCTCCAATCTTAGTTTTGTATTCCGGACCTAGTTGCAAGCATCCCTTGTAGAAACCAAGTATTCTATTCATGACATAATCTACTCCTCTACGTCTATCCTCATCATTCCTATAATAAACCGCTTGCTTGTGTTCCTTTTCTATGTTTGATAGATGGCGGTATTGTTCAATCTTATAGGGCATTTGGTAATGATGAGGCGAAAAATGAACCACTTTTAGGGGGTCATTTAAGCCCGGAATTGAATTTATTTGATCAAATATTGCCCTAAATCATTCCTTTTGTGATTTTAGGTACTTTTGGAGTGAAATCTGGAATAGGAAGCAATTCGAACATTTTTGGAGCATAAAAGTGAAGAAAACGCCAAAGTCTTAATTTTCCTTGCTGGGAACAGTAGGTGACGGCGTCAAGAGTAACATCCTAACGGCGTCAAGAGTAAATTGCATGACGGCCCAGTGCAAACGGGAAGGCGTCACAAAGAAGAGCGTCAAGAGTTAACACGTGACGACCTGGAAGAACATAATACATGACGGCGTCAGATTGAGATCAAGGCAGTCCGAGAATTATTTTGGCGGCGAGATGACGGCGTCACCTATTTGGTCTTGACGCCGTGAGCCTCAATTTCCTATATATAGTTTTCTAATTTTCATTCATAAAAAAAGAGGGAGAAGTTTTGGAGAAACCCTAAGGCCGAACCTATTACGAATTTTACAGGTTTTTCAAGGGTTTTCAGCCCTTGAAGCCTTACATGTGTAATTGAGATAAGTGTTCTTCTAATTCAATCAATATGTCTATGTGTTGATTGTCTATATCTTGTGCTTGTCTTAATTCCATCATGCTAGGCTAGATCTATCTTGTGTTTGCTTAGATCTAATGAAACCTAGATTTTGATTATGTGTTGATTACTTGTTTATGGTTGTATTGGATGAATGATTTCGATGTTAGGCTTAAGAAAACTGGCAGATCTCCAAATGGTAACATGCTTGAACATCTTAGGAAACATGAACTGACGTGCACTAGGTTTTATTGGTTGTATTTAATGCATGAGTAAATTCTAATGATCCCATGTTAGGAGCTTCTTAGCCGGCTCGACATAGGAGTGAAGTAGGCACTCATAGGATTGGGGAGTTAAGTGCGCCACCCCATGAATGGTATTAAGGAATACAATCCGTCATCCACGCAACTATAACAAGTAATTAACGTGTAAAAGATATCTAGGGAGTAGTGAAATCTAAGTAAACACAATTTCTCCACTTATTGCTCACAACCTTAGTTTAATTTAGTTTTATTTTCATTTCTAGTATTTTATTTTAATTGCATCTTTAGTATTGGGTTAGTTGACTAGCAACTAATTCCACCCAAATCCTTCAAACCCGAGATATTTACTTGCTTTCTAAAAAATTATAAAAATACAAAAAATAATCACCCATCATCTTTAGAACTAGTAATTAGGTTTTCTAATCCTAGCGACACTATTCCTAGCTGAACGATCAATCCCCCGGTACTTGTCACTATACTATACTACAACGATCATGTACACTGCCTGGTGGGGTTGTAAGCTTCTCGAGATCCCTTGAGAGGTAAAGCCTGGTGCAACCCCTACGCATCAAGTTTTTGGCGCCGCTGCCGGGGAATAGTTATTGTCTAGGTTAGAATCTCTTTTTATTAGGTCTACTTGCTAGATTCCTTTCTAGTAAGATTTTATTTTTATTTTTAGGTTTTCTTTAGTCTATCTTATTTCTTTGTTTCCTTTGTTCGTAAACTATTTCGATGGATAACAATAACATTGATCGTTTGATTCCTGTTATTCGTGTTTTTTTTGTAGGATTTTCCAAATGCCCGCCCCACTCCCTTTAGTTGAGAATGAGAACCCGCCTAACCTCTCGCCCAACCACCACTTTGACAATAATTCTGAGTTAGAGGAGTCTGATCATGATGATGACCGTAGGGCTAGTCCTTTTTACTATTCAGACTCCGATGAGGATCTTGATGATGGTGATGTTATTAATGAGAATAGGATGGAAGAGGAAATAAACCCTCTTAGGTATGTCGACCCTAGAACTAGGATTGAGTGTGATAGTTCATTCAACATGCAATTTCCTTGTAAGATCGGATTTAAGAGCTTTAACACATATCTTAACTCATCTCTCCCAATGAACATAATCTCGCGTAATGAATATTATAAAATCATGGTAGATGAGTTAGAATACAAAGGAGAAAACATTATTGCTAGAGCAATACCATTGCATGTGTTTGTAGGAAGCTTGGTTTATCTTGTTGAGTTCAGGGTTATGGAGAATCTAGGAGAATTTATTGATGATAAGTTGACCCAAGTTGTGTTTGGAAGACCTTTCAAACGGTTGACCAACCTCGATGAAAAACTCATAGAAGGGTTAATTACATTCTCAGATGGGGACGAAGATTTTGTCTATCAAATGCCCCGCACACACCCTAGGTTCAAGGATTTTTCCATGGAGAAGTGTAGTAGGTATCCGCCCATAGAAATGCTAAGTGAGAATGATAAGAGAAAAGGGCTTAAGTATACTCATGAAAAGAATAAAAGATACTATCGCGGATGTCTAGAGTTAGGAGATGAGTATAAGAAAGATGAGGCGACCATTAGATGGCTCACGCTTGGTTATGTGAGCATAAGCGATACACGGTAACCCATGACCTTGAGTCTAGCTACAAGACTCGTAAATAAAGAAAAGCGCTTCTTGGGAGGCAACCCATGCTTTGTGTGATTTTTATTTTGTTTGTTTTTTATTTGCTTCCGTATGCATGCTTTATTTTTATTGTTGGTAGATCATGTTTCAAAACTAAAAAGTGGAAATACTTTACTTTGTTGTTTTGGCCTAGTCTTAACTCCACCTAAAAGTATTTTTGCAAAAGATAAGTGTAAGGGGAAACCCCAAATATGTTTTTAAGAAACAAACCGATCATGATTCTCCACAATATTAAATGAACATGTATATTCGTATTTGTTAGAGTCAAATGCTTGTATTGAGTCATAATGAAGTTTTGCAGGATTTTCCAGGAAGTAGGACCAAGTTTTTCCAGAAATTTACTGGAAACTTAACATAAGAATTTCTGCAGATCACTTCTGACGGCGTCACGAGTTTACTCTTGACGGCGTCACGTGTAAAAATTCGGAAATTTTACCGGTTTTGTTTTTCTAACGGAGTCTTAAGGTTTTTGTTGAATTATTAAGTTTTATAATCTCCAGGAATTTGCAAACTTCATTCCACAAGCATTATATCTTACTTTGTTTTCTAGGATTTAGTAACTTATATAGATTGCCGCCGATTTTATGCGAGGTTGCTTTGTTTGTTTTCTCAGGATTTATAGGTTATTTATGACAAGAAGATGATTTATTTTTCTGGAAGGGAAGCTTTGATTGTTCATTTTCTTGGAGGAAGATCTAACCTGGCCACCTTATTATCCATACCGAGCGAATTAGGGGAGTATTTGATTTCATTCTTTTTACTTTCTCACTTTTACATTCTTTACTTGAACATTGGGGACAATGTTCATCTTAAGTGTAAGGGGAGGGTAAAATGATGATACCTTACATATACACTTTCGCTTGAATTTGTTTGTTTAATAGTAGATGTGTAATAAAACTATGAGAAATACTTGTTAGTGCAATTTTAGCGCCAAATTTAAATTTTTTTACAACATTTAGGAGTGAAACTTTAGCCATAGCAAGCGTCTCATGGATAGGAGATTGTATGACTAGCACAAAACCGTATATTCAGAAAAATTTTCCACCCAAATATGTGAGGTTCGCCTTTAGATTTGATAGGAAAAGCATTTACTATTAGTGCTTATGAGTGTACCGGTAGCATTTAGATTTTAGAACTTGCGTTAGTGATGCATCCCGAGACCGCTAGTGAGACTACATTCGTGTAGTAAGATTTACTACATGATAAGAGGCATTAGGATCACCCTTGTGTTAAACCCGTATCATAATTACTTGACCGTTTAAGTCATATTACTTGGCTAGTTACGTCAACTAATTTTTCCCACACCTTAGCGTTGTACTCATTTTTAGTACACGAAACCCATAGTACACCCCTCCGAGCCTATCTTTCGTTTCTAACTTTAAGCATCTTACTTAAAGGAAGAATTTGTTACACCCCACTTAAATGTACACCCAAATCGCCTTAGCCTTCCGTGTATGCACTCATATTTTGTGCATTATTGTCATTTGTTAAACCCTAAGTTAACTATCTAATTGATTACATGGTTGCTAAGTCGAGTCATATCCTTGTACATATTGTTTTGGGAAGATTGGGACTCATGGGTAACGTACTTATTTTATGGAGTAATGGGGAAGAACATCATTTATTACCCCCATATGTACGTTAATCTTAAAAGTGCTCCAAGTGTTTTGATTTTTTTAATTCGAGTCATTAGATTAGTTTATTGTAAAGTATGTAAAAATTCAAGTGTAAGGGGAGCGTTTATTCCCTATGATGTATTATTTTGGATGGTAGGGTAAGAGTGTATGCAAAAAAAAAAAAAAAAAAAAAAAAAAAAAATCGAAAAAATTAAGAAAAAAAAATAGAAAAAGAAAAGAGAAAAAAACATACGGACTACCATCCCTTTTCATTCTCTGTTCATTTTTATGTTTTTGTTATTTTTCATTTATTAGCTTAAGTCGAGTCTAGTCTTGGCTTAGCAACGCCATATTGTACATGTAATTAACCAAGATTGTTAACTCGCCACCAGTAAAGACTTCCTTTATCCAACAAAACCATGTATTTCATATCCCTACACCTAACATTACAACCCATTTAAAAGACCTCTTTGATAGTTTATCCTAGGTGCTTACACCATGTGGTGGAGGTTTGATCCTTTCCCAAGCCTATGGTAATCTATTTTGCTATGACAGTTAGTGAGAGATATCTTCCGTTTCCATATTGTAATTTATACTTTATTACACCCGAGAGATGTGAGTATCTAAACACTATTTGTGAGGTGCTAGTATATGACCTCCGTGCTTGTCTATTGGTCTTTAGTGGAACGATTATTTGTTCTAATTACTTTTATATTAGTGTTAAATGACCCCTAACTTGTATTTTGAGTAGAATAAAAGCGCATTTGCTTGAGGACAAGCAAATCTCAAGTGTAAGGGTATATGATGAGGCGAAAAATGAACCACTTTTAGGGGGTCATTTAAGCCCGGAATTGAATTTATTTGATCAAATATTGCCCTAAATCGTTCCTTTTGTGATTTTAGGTACTTTGGGAGTGAAATCTGGAAAAGGAAGCAATTCGGACGTTTTTGGAGCATAAAAGTGAAGAAAACGCCTAAGTCTTAATTTTCCTTGCTGGGAACAGTAGGTGACGGCGTCAAGAGTAACATCCTGACGGCGTCAAGAGTAAATTGCATGACGGCCCAGTGCAAACGTGAAGGCGTCACAAGGAAGAGCGTCAAGAGTTAATACGTGACGGCCTGGAAGAACATAATACATGACGGCGTCAGATTGAGATCAAGGCAGTCCGAGAATTATTTTGGCAGCGAGATGACGGCGTCACCTATTTGGTCTTGACGCCGTCAGCCTCAATTTCCTATATATAGTTTTCTAATTTTCATTCATAAAAAAAGAGGGAGAAGTTTTGGAGAAACCCTAAGGCCGAACCTATTACGAATTTTACAGGTTTTTCAAGGGTTTTCAGCCCTTGAACCCTTACATGTGTAATTGAGATAAGTGTTCTTCTAATTCAATCAATATGTCTATGTGTTGGTTGTCTATATCTTGTACTTGTCTTAATTCCATCATGCTAGGCTAGATCTATCTTGTGTTTGCTTAGGTCTAATGAAACCTAGATGTTGATTATGTGTTGATTACTTGTTTATGGTTGTATTGGATGAATGATTTCGATGTTAGGCTTAAGAAAACTGGCAGATCTCCAAATGGTAACATGCTTGAACGTCTTAGGAAACATGAACTGACGTGCACTAGGTTTTATTGGTTGTATTTAATGCATGAGTAAATTCTAATGATCCCATGTTAGGAGCTTCTTAGCCGGCTCGACATAGGAGTGAAGTAGGCACTCATAGGATTGGGGAGTTAAGTGCGCCACCCCATGAATGGTATTAAGGAATACAATCCGTCATCCACGCAACTATAACATGTAATTAACGTGTAAAAGATATCTAGGGAGTAGTGAAATCTAAGTAAACACAATTTCTCCACTTATTGCTCACAACCTTAGTTTAATTTAGTTTTATTTTCATTTCTAGTATTTTATTTTGATTGCATCTTTAGTATTGGGTTAGTTGACTAGCAACTAATTCCGCCCAAATCCTTCAAACCCGGGATATTTACTTGCTTTCTAAAAAATTATAAAAATACAAAAAATAATCATCCATCATCTTTAGAACTAGTAATTAGGTTTTCTAATCCTAGCGACACTATTCCTAGCTGAACGATCAATCCCCCGGTACTTGTCACTATACTATACTACAACGATCAGGTACACTGCCTGGTGGGGGTTGTAAGCTTCTCGAGATCCCTTGAGAGGTAAAGCCTGGTGCAATCCCTACGCATCAGGTAAGCAATCTCATCATTCTCTTCCTTGAATCTAACTATCCCTAGGGTCGGGTCATAACTCATCTTAGAAGCCTCAACAAACGGTTTTCCGAACACTAGTTGACTTAGGCTATCATCTATTACCGGACGAGTATCCTCCACAATCAGAAAGTCGATAACATAAGTGAAGTTTCCTATAAATACATGCAATCCTTTCACTCTTCCTACAAAATTGCTCATCAAATTTGTGTTAGGCATCATCCTATACCCAAGTTGCTTCTTCATTACCCAATTATAATAGGTCCTAGTCATAATGTTTATAGGAGACCTAGGATCGATATAAGCTTTCCGTACATGAATATGCCCAATGTTGCATGGTATGTTGATGTTAGAGGGATCACCTACTTTAATAAGGGGTGAACCAAGGATATATGGTGTCTCAGGATCATCGAATAAATCCTTGTGATATTCCCGTTCTTCCTTGGTGGGCAACTTATCAAAGTACTCTTCTACGTTTTCTACTTCCTCTAACTTTTCTCCCTTATTAACCTCAACTTCCTTAATCTCATCCTTAGTCTCGGTTTCTATTCCAACTTCATCCTTGTCACTTTCTTCTATATCCTTATCTATTGGCTTAACGGTGACAACATTGACAAAGTGGACGTGTTTGGATGATGAAGGGTCCTTAATTTGGATTCCGCTATTGGTGTCCCTAGTGTCCTTCCTAGGGGGAGTAAGCACATGGTTGTTGAGGGCTTTCAACAAGTTGTCAATCATATTGGTCATCTCCGTTTGTTGTTGATTGAATTCAGTTTCAAACTTAGCTATGCGAGCTTCTTGAGATGCCATGAACTTGGACATCAATCCTTCAAGATTATTGGTACTACCATAGTTATTAAAAGGATTGTTGTTAAAAGTACGGTTAGTGGGTGGACCGTTTAGTTGGTAACGATTAGGTGGATTGGAAGAATTGTTTTGGGGCACGTTTTGGTTTTGTTTCCACCTAAGATTCGGGTGATTTTTCCAAGAAGGGTTGTAGGAATCACCGTAAGGGTTTGGCTTGGGTTTGAAAGTGTACCACTTGTCTCCCGCTTCGTCGGTACGCGAGGATGTGTAGTCCGCAAAAGCTTGTCAAGGGAGTTCCACGCAATCACGAGTGTCATGGGGACCACTACATAATTCGCATGAAGAAGTGATTTTGTTCACTTGGCTTGAAGGCTTAGGAGCTTCGTAAGATTTCATGAGAAACTTGACTTGGTCCTCAAGTTCCATGATCCTATGGTCGGGAGTGCTAGAGTTGTTCGAAGGCAAAGATATTGCCTTGACCGTTTTGTTCAAATCAAAGGGATCATTCCAACTTTCGTTGTCATAGAGAGCAAGATCTTCTATGAGTTCCCATGATTCTTCCGCACTTAGATCACATAGCTTGCCACCGGCCGATTGGTCAATGGTTCGCCTTGTGGAAAGATCGATATGGTCATAGAAGATTTGGACTTGGAGCCAAAGATCTATGCGCTGATGAGGGACTTTTTGGAGTAAGTCCTTGAAACGAGTTCATGCTTCATATAGAGTTTCACCTTGACGTTGTTGGAACATCAAGATATCATTTCTAAGCTTGGTAGTTCTCCCCGGTGGGAAAAATTGAGCAAGGAAACGAGTGGTGAGATCATCCCATGAGGTGATGGATCCCGCTGGTAAACGTTCAAGCCATTGAATAGCTTGATCACGTAGAGAGAATTGGAATAGGCGTAATCGGGTCGACTATCTAGTTGTAACATCAAGGTCTATAGAATCTACGATTTTAAGGAAATCCTTGAGATGTTGATTAGGATCTTCGAAATGAAGTCCATGGAATGCACATCCGCTTTGCACCAACCGGATGGTGTCAGATCGCAAGGGGGACAAATTGGCTCCTTGGGTGAGCTCAATAGTGTTTCGATAGCCTTGGTGGCTAGGACGGGAATACTCTCCTAAGGTTCGGGGCCTAAGAGGTTGGTTTACTAGTGGTGGGTTTTGTGGGTGGTTTTGTTGTGGTGGGTTGATGGGTTCAAAGATGTTACCACCTTCCATGATGTCGGATGGTAAAGGTTACGAACAAAGACACGAAGAAATAAGATAGACTAAAGAAAACCTAAAAATAAAAATAAAATCTTACTAGAAAGGAATCTAGCAAGTAGACCTAATAAAAAGAAATCCTAATCTAGACAATAACTATTCCCCGGTCTGCGGCGCCAAAAACTTGATACGTGGGAATCGCACCAGGCTTTACCTCTCGAGGGATCTCGAGAAGCTTACAACCCCCAGGAATAGTGTCGCTAGGATTAGAAAGTCTCCTAAATTAAATCTAGAGGTGAGGGATGATTCTTTTTGTATTTTTATATTTTATAAAAGCAAGTAAAAATCACGGTTTTGGAAGAGTAGGCGGAATTAGTTGTTGTCAACTAACACAATATAACTAAGATGCAAATAAAATAACAGAAATGAAAATAAAGCTAATTATACTAGTGGTGTAAACAATGATGGGAAAGTTGTGTTTACTTAGGTTTCATTACTCCCTAGATATCTTTTACAGGTTGATAGCTTGTTACAATTGCATGGATGACGGGTCGTATTCCTTAATACTAGTCGTAGGGCAGTGTACAATATTCCCTAACTCTATAGGATCCTACTTCACTCCTATGTCGAGCCGTTAGAAGCTCCTAACATGGGATCATTAGGATTCTCCTACGCATTAAATACAACTAAAAATCGTAGTACACCTCCGATCATGTTTCTTAAGACGTTCAAGCATGTTACCAATGGAAGTCTACCAGTTTTCTTAAGCCTAACATCGAATACAATCATCCGTAACAACTATAAACAAACAATCAACCCATAATTAACATCTAGGTTTCACTACATCTAAGCAAACACAAGAGAGATCTAGCCGAGCATGTTAAATTGAAGACAAGTGTAAGATATATTCAAGCAACACATAGACATATTGATTGAATTGAAAGAGTACTTATCTCAAATTGACATGAAAAGTTCAAGGGGTTGAAACCCTTGAAAAAGCTGGAAAAATCCGTCCTAGGGTTTTTCCCTCAAAGTTGCACACTAATGAATAAAATTTGGAAAACTATATATAGATAATACAGGGTGACGGCGTCATGTGTAAACATATGATGCCGTCAACTCGCCGCCCATAATGAAATCGGATTGCCTAGATCCACTTTTGACGCCGTCATGTGTAATTTTCTTCTGGGCCGTCACTAATTCTTGGACCATGATGGCCTTGGGTGACGCCGTCATCTGCTTAGTACAAAACTTTCTGGATCGTCACGTGTATCATCCACTTCCACCTCTTGTATTACTCTTGACGCCATCATGTAGAAGATTGTGACGCCGTCAGGTACTGTTCCTAGCAAGGAAAATTAAGACTTTGCCATTTTCTTCACTTTTATGCTCCAAAAACATCCAAAATGCTTCTTTTTCCAGATTTCACTCCAAAAGTACCTAAAATGACAAAAGGAACGATTTAGGGCAATATTTGATCAAATAAATTCGAATTCGAGCTTAAATGACCCCTTAAAAACGGTTCATTTTTCGCCTCATCACAAATCAACGGAACCGCAAAAGGAAATGAATGTTTCAACAACTGATATTTACAGCGAGTTATTGCATTTGCAATCAAAGCTGACGTTCATATCTAAGCACATTACGTCTGTCACAAAACAAGACGTCGTCGACCTATTTGATGATGTGAAAACAAGAGTTTCAGAGATAGAGACACTTATGAAGGCTAACCCTGATGGTGGTGTTGTTAATGACAAACAAAATGTTGTTGACCCAAATGCTAGGGTTACCACCAAAGATCTACCATTAGAGACTGATGTCAACCCCGATACTGACTTGGTTTGTATTTACCTTTTATGTTTTTTCACCCAAGTTATATTGAATGTCAATTCCTCTTTAACGTTTACACTTATATAATTTTGTCAACTACAGACTTTGGCACCACCTTGTGAAGTGTCTCTTGATGTTGGTGTTGTAAATCATTATACTGACCGAATAGTTGATGCTGATCATACTGACGAAGTCATTGATGATGATCTTCATGTTTATCCCAATTCAAAGGAAGTTGACAATCCTTTTCATTCCAAGGTATGTATTTAGTTTTATGTTATTTCCATACTTTTATTAGTATCTGAATTTCGCGTTGATGTATAGCCTTATCGAATTTTGTTGATGTCTAAACTTATATCATTTTGTCAACTACAGACCTTGGCATCACCTTGTGAAGCTGATCTTGATGTTGGTGTTGATAACTATGTTACTGAGCGAGCAGTTGATGCTAATCATACTGACGAAGTCATTGATGATCATCATGATGTTGATCCCGATTCAATGGAAGTTGACAATCCTGTTGTTTCCCAGGTTTGTGTTTCATTTTATGTTCTTTCCAAACTTTGATTACTATCTGAAATTTGCGCTAATGTTTAGTCTTATCGCACCGTATTGACCATAATTTTAGTCGTTAATTTGATTAGTTGAAATTTGAAATATATGTTCAACTGCAGCCGACGTCATTAGGTTGTGCAGGTGCTAATGGTGTTAAGGGCAGTGACAGTGATGCAGCCCTTCACATGGAAACTGACAAGGAATGTGGGATGGTAGGGGTAAAGGAATCTCAGCTGGGATCGATCGAAGTTCTTATAGAAGCAATACAGTTTGGCCAGACCCCTGACGTCCCTGTTCTTATGCACATGAACCAGCTACTCAAGTCGGTGCGTTTCATGATAATGCCATTAAACAAACATCATCCATCCACCACGTTCATGTATGTTATATTTATTAAATACTTTTGCAACATACAATGTTAAATACTTGGCCATTTATGCATACATGTATATTGCACCAGGATGACATGTTCCATGATGATGTAGCGATGTTACTAAACGATGATGCCGATGCCGATGCCAATATGGTTTCGTTAGATACAATTCCATTTGATAATGAAATTGTGGATGGTGTTGACAATGATTTGCTGATGGAACAACCATCCGGTCCTGTGCACAGAGAACCAACAACACCTTCGCAGCCAGATGTTGAGGTATATGCTTCATTATATACTTTAAGAAAGGTTAATCAGTGGTTTATTCCTATGTCTTGTGGGCGCTGCTAATCACAACCTATGATATGCAGAAAGATCAAACAACACCATCACAACAGATAATCGTCCACCAAGGATATGCAAATGTGGTCGGTCCTACAGACAAACCTTGCTTGGACTCTGTTTTTTCCAATCGAAAAGTGATGAAAATTCGAAAAAAGAAGAAGGCGGCCAATTTACAAACATTGGCAAGAAACTTTTTTCTGATAACTAGTCCAGCAAGGCAGAATGAGTTATCCAGAAATTTTAATCCAGTCAACGGTCAACGCGACCAAGTCACAAGAGCATCTTGTTCCAGAAAGGAGTCAATTGACCCTATTGTCGTTTCTCAAGTAAAGCACCATATTACATTAATATTTACATCAATATCTGGTTGGTCTCTGCTTATGTACGTTATGTATGTTTTCAGGACGTATGTGGAACCGCAAGAACACGGTCAATTACTGAATGCTATTCGATCAGCGTAGATCCTTTTGTAAAGGTATTATATTTTGTTTTTTTATTATTCATATCAAATATTATTATTTGTTTACTATTAATAATTTGTTTGTTCTTTTAGGATCTGTCTCGACACTCCAAATGCAAAAAAGACAAGGTTATTTTGCCGGATTCTCTTCGTACTTACTTAAAGCAAAGACAACCCACAGAATTTACGTTTCCATGGGCCAGTCATTCGATTGTTGTTGGTGTGGATTTTTGGCTAACGTTGGCCTGTCTTGAACATTGTAGCGGTGGTTGGTTGTATGGCTATGTAAGGAACCATCATCAGTAACCACAATAAGTTTTTATATACTTTATGTTTTGTTACATTTGCACTTCGTATTGATTCAGTAACCACAATAAGGGTGTATACTTTATGTTTATTTTTGTTTAACATATAATTTTTTGTTTTTGTACACAGCACTTGGACGTATGGTTTGACCTGATGTGGTCTGTTAGACGAAGCAATGCAGATTGGACTTTGACAGGGTCTTTTTTTGCTAAACACATCATGGTTGGTGATATGTATGCTCATAGTAATTTGTACATGTTTCTCTATATTAGGTGTATTTTCCCGTTAATGAACCTGACAAACACTGGTGTCTGGCTGAGCTTCATCTGGGTACTGGAGTTCTTTCCTTTTATGACATGCTTGGGGTTGTCCATGGGAAGGGCACACGGTGATGGAGAAATATGAAGAGAATTTTGCCAAAACAGCTTACCATATATCTGGACCAGCATGGGATATTTGATAGCAAGGGCATATCAGCTAAGGACTATAAAATAACATGTCATTGTCCTGCAGTCCCAGAACAAGCCCAGGAATATGGTGATTGCGGTGTATGGGTTTGTATCATTTTGTACAGGCTGTGCCATAACCAACCATTGGAAGTAGATGACCCTCTTCAAACAGCTATAGCATATCGTGAACGAATGCTTGAATACTTCTGGAAGCACAAGCAACCAGTAAAAAAGAATTAACGGTATTTGAATGTACTAAACTATTTTATTTTTGAACGCTATAGACTTTTAATTACATAGTTTGCATTCGCCTGCATATGCAATGATTGAAAATGTTATTAACCAAACAGTTAAGTAACTAACCAAGCACAGTTGACTTGATACCAATCGAAACGTTAGTTAGGTACTCTATTATACACATAACCTGGTGTTACGACACAGACACTTTAGTACAACACATCGCAGAAACAACAAATATACGCTACAAATCCCACTACCTTTGCTACGAAAGACAATTACGGCTCCTTATAAAAACTTCGTTGTTGGTTTGCTTCTTCACTATATGCTGCCTTGCTGATAAACAATTTCTTGGCTTGTGGTACCTTGGCCTTAACACTGCCGTATGGTTTTACACTTTGTTGTTGCTCCTCACTGAATACTTCACGTCTTAGGGCTTCTAGATCTGTAGCTGGCAATTGAAACTTTGGTTCAGTAGCATTAGGCCCATACCTCTCATAAATCTCAGGGAATATAACCTCTCTTAGTACTTTCTTTTCCCATTTTAGATCTATAGCTGGCAGTTGATACTTTGGTTCAGCAGCATCACCCGCCAACCTAACTCGTTTACCATTGGGCATATTTGGGTGAAAGTGTTTCCAATATGCTACCTTATATGCTATGAATGTGTAGTAAGATTACAGTAGGTGCATATGTAGCACTACTTGTCCAGTCTTAAATAACATAAAGCATACAACATGGTGAGTCACATGCAAACAGTTCAGAATATGTATTCTCTTGATTAGATAAATCCTGTCCACATATTAAGTCAAATTGCAATTAAGTTTCTTATGTGGATACAACGAACTGATGCCTGACACAATATGCTTCACTAATTGTGCCATATATTAAGAGTTTTTGGTTTCTCAAAATTTGATACAATTCACAATGACAAACAGTATTATTTTGTTGAATGAATTGAATACGGTGTGTTATTGACCCGGGTCAATAAGTTGCCCGTAATATGATAAGTTGCCCGTAAAGACTATAATCATGCTACGTAGGGTTTCAAAGATATGGAAGGCAAACATAGATTCACAACCCTTCATCACTTCATATGGTGCTCGTCACACTGATGAGTGTCTTTTTAATCTAACATTTGATCAGGGTTATAAAGGGTTTATGGCATCTGTATCTGAAAAATTTATCATTACCCCACTTGATTCACACCTACAACTTGCAGCTATGAGACCTGTAGGCAATTCTTGCGGCCTAACGTGCTTCATTTATGGTACTACTATGATGGCTGTTATTTGGAACCCATCAATAAGAAAATCTGTTGGCATATTCACCCCTTTTTACACTGACCAAATAGAATGTTCAAAGATTTGTTTCGGTTTTGGTGTCCGTCCGGACACTCTAGACCCGACTGTTGTCAAGGTTTCTTATCCTATTTTCCAAACTGGTTTTTGGTTTGTTTCAGTTTTTTCATTGAACAATATGACCTGGTCGCGTCTCCCAGATTTTCAGTTGTCACGTCCATCCCTAAGATTGAAGAGAAAGAGTCAGGCAGTTGTAGGTCATTTTATCTATTGGGCTGCTACCGAAAGGTTAGTTAGTACAAAGGGGGTTCCGTACAAGGAATACAGTTTGGTTTCTTTTGATATGGTTACCTCCCAATTTAACATCATAGAGATTTCTTCTCTTTTGAAAGTTGTCATGCCAACTCCTTTTTCTGTTTGCGAGCTTGGAAACTCTGTTGTAATTTCTGGAATAATCATGACTTCTGAGGTCCCACTGTTTGTTGGTTGGCTGTTGGATGTGGATGGTGCATCTATAACACGATTTTCAAATCTATTCTGCATCCCTACCTCTATGGTGAATAAGCTACTCGGCTTTACAAGTAACCGAGGTCCAATAGTCGAAGCAAATGTTGGCCACATCTTGGGTCACTCAGTTTTTGTTTTCGATCATCGTCTTGAACAATTTGTTTGTTTGGGAATTGAAGGAAATGTTGGTTCCTTCTACATTGCTCCGCACAAAGAGACCGTGCGTTGTACAATATGTATACATTTTAATATATCATTATATTGATTCGCCTATGATACATTTTTCGTATTGTGTTACACGATGAATTTCATAACTATTGTATCGCATTCTTATTCAATTTAAAACATTAACACAAATTTTTTTCCCATTCGTTAGCAGGTATTCTTGGTGTTTGACAATGTGTTCAGTTATGGATCAAGCGTTGTGGTTTGACAAGGTGTTGTGTTTGGGTAGGAAGTTGCATGTGACGAGTCTGTGGAAGCTGGCTACTCTTATCAATGGATGGCTTTGAATAACATGTCAAGTTGTAATAATTCAGACTATTTTCTACTAATCGTTGTGGTTTTTACCCGTTGTCTTCTATGATTCCATGAGAATATGTACTATTTGAATTATCTTATGATGTTAGTGGTTCACTTTATGATACTGACTCTCAATATTGTAATAGTTTGCAAAACGCGTACCCAAATAACAAAAAACCAACTAATTTATGACATAAATATTTTGGGCAAATTATATGGACGTTTTGGGCAACTAACCATCAGTGAGGCAATAAATTTTAGTCCTTTTGGTCAACGTGTATTAATTCAAGCCTTTCAAGTTTCCATAACATTTATTTGACTATACATGTCCAGTACATCTATAAAACAAGGCAACACATCCCACACACAAAAATCTATCAAATAGCAGCACATCTTATCATCTTCACTTGTAATTTTATAAATAAATTATCAGGGACTTCATTATCAATGACATCATCAAAATGCAGTTCGAGCGTCGCACCTAATTCCGTTTTGGATTTGATATTTGCTGTCACTTGTGAGACAGAGATACCGAAGGCGTTTAAGATTTTCTTTCAACAACAGATTGATCATGAGAAGGGTTTTACAAATGATATTCGTAATAAGATTGCTGATGTTAATGCTAGTATAACAATGCTGTCTACAGCGATTCGTAAGATGGAGAGCCGGAGTGACAAAGATACTTTCATGGATGCTGTTTACTGTTTAAAACAAAATAAGGCTAGGTTGGAGCTGAAGTTGTCTCGATTGACCCAGCTAGAAGCTAACAATTTAAATGGTGTTGAGCAGCTAGAAGTTCAATCAGATATGATGGATTTGTGTGAAGCAGACTATGAAATGTCATAGATTATCTTTTTTTTTTTTTTTTTTTTTTTTTTTTTTTTTTTTTTTTTTTTTTTTTTTGCATCAGGTTTATGTTTTCTGTTTAAATAATGGTTTTGTACTGTATGGTTAATGGCTATATAATGTCATATGATTTTTTTTAAAATTTTTTTTTGTAACGTATTTTCACCCCACCAAATTACTACGTACGATATTGTGTTGTACTTTTTAACTTAACATGCACTACTATTAGAGACTATCTGGTTAAGTAACTACTATTGTTGGTTGCCCTATGATAACAACCCACTCCATTTGTTGCGCTATGCATTATTTCATAAAAGTTGGTTGTCTCCTTATAAGTAATTACAGATCTTTTGTAGAAACCGTAAATATAGTTTATAAACCGTTAGTTATCCTTAACTGTTACTTATCCTTACCATGTGAGTATTATGAATTGGAAACGTTAGTTATCCTTACATTTATTTTATAAACAATTCTAACTCTTGTGTGCCAATATAAACCACCATATTTCATCTTTTGCATTATATAATTTATTTATTTTTGTTTCAAAATCCTATGGCTTCACCATCTTCAAGTAATGATTCAAAGAAACGTAAACGTTCAATGAAAACTTCTACTCCTGGAGGAAACGCAAGTATGTTTTTTTCTAATACTCAAACATGTATGTTATGTAAAACACTTATTGCCATGGTATATCAATGCTTTAACCACATAATTTAGTCAAACAACTTTGGGCAACTATTATTTCTATACCTATGCAACCATTATTCAAATTACTTTGGGCAACTCATATTCGTACACCTGGGCAACCATTAGTTATGTATGTTTGCAACAGTGTAAGAAACATAATGCCACACCAACCACACAATCAATGCAACACACGTAATGCCACACCACCAAGTACAAATTCTATCATAGCAAATCTAAGCGAGTATCATGTCAGTAAATTTCATGTTTCAAAAAATCTTTTAAAAAGCGAGTATCATGTCACCACATAATTTAGTCAAACAAGTTTGGGCAACTGTTATAACGTATACCTATGCAACCATTATTCAAATGACTTTGGGCAACTCATATTCGTACACCTGGGCAACAATTAGTTATGTATCTTTGCAACAGTGTAAGAAACATAATGTCACACCAACCACACAATCAATGTAACACACGTAATGCCACACCACCAAGTACACATTCCATCATAGCAAATCTAAGCGAGTATCATGTCAGTAAATTTCATGTTTCAAAAAATCTTTGTATAAAACCACTCCAATGCAACAAAGCTTTTAAAAAGCTTTTCTACAAGTAACCATTTAATAAAAATCATATGATGTAGTGCACAATTATTCTTTATTTTCTTTTTCCACATCTTTTGCATCAAAAACTTGGTACACTTCAATTCATTCACCCAAAAGTCATATGCAAAGTGTTTGCTCCAATGCATCAAGTCATCTAATAGCATTTGTAAATAGGTAACAAGTCATGTAAGAACCTCTCCATTGCAGTTGCTAAGTTGCAACATACTTCTAAAAATATGTATGTTTTTTTCACCCTTTTTGCACTTTCAAAGGGAGTAAATAGGGTATAATAAATTATTTTGGGAATACCAAATTGTAATTATACATATTTCAATCAATTGAATGCAGCCATGTCGAAAGGTGTTCCAATACACAACTACAAGGGTTTATACCATGTATTTGGTAATCGCAATTATTACAACCACAACTTTTAAGTATATATACGATTACATTACTTATCAAAAGTCTAACATTTAAAACCTTATATCTAACAAAAAACTATCAACGTATTCACCATTATTTATTTAAAAATGGCAGACACACCAAATCTTAATGAATTGAAAGATGCAACTGAATCTAGTAAGCTTGGCGATGCCTTCAAGCTGCTGATAACTCATGACAAAGCAGAAGAGCAAAGTTTTATCGGTCGTATAGGGGAGGAGAGTAGCCAGTTGAGAGCAGTTATTCAAAAACAGGAGCAAACTCTAACTGAGGCAGCTTCCTCATTTACTCGTTTCAATGCTGTGGCTGCAACAGCTCAAGCTTGCCTTATGGAAATACAGATGAAGGATCGACGGAAACTTGATCTGTTGGCTCAATTACTGCTGCTGTCTCGTGAAAGCATGGAGGAGAAGGATGAGTTTTTGAAGATGATTGAAGAAGCTGAAGAGGATGACGAAGATTAGGATCTTTTGGTCATTTTCCTATGTGTTTTGATGTATGTAGTTATCTCTTTTTTATTTGAATGGCAACCATGTGGATGTAAAATATTTTTATGAATGCAAACAACTCATAAGCAGTCGTTTATGTTTTAAGTATTAATCATTTATTAGCTTTAAGAATTAAAATTTTCTTTTGCCAGTTTATTATCGTTTACGGGTACAACGATAAGGAAACAAAACTTTAGCCGCATAAATAGCAACATACTACTAAAAGTATAGAGTCTAAAAGTTGGTCATGGACATTTAAAATGATTTTAGCCACTTATACTATGTGTTCAAAAATACGACATTTGTGTTCGGTAAAAAACTCTCACACTTTTTGTGAAAAGCTTATTTTAATATCCTAAACAATAAGCTTTTGTGATCGTTTATGAGCTCTACGATGTTAAGCCTTTGATCTAGGAATTTGGCTATAACGAGCACAATGATAATATTGATGGAATATTCTATGAAAGAAACAATATTATCACAACAAGGTTTTTCTAACTTCTCTGTTTGTTATTCCAACCCCCAATGCTATGTGATCAAGTATAGCACGGTTTACAATCTAACAGGGATCAAAGATCCTTGAGGCTAAACAAACCAAAAACAACAGACCCCTTGTCTGATGTTCCCACACACACTCTTTTAGATGCTTTACATTTTAACACACTTTGTGTTGTTGTAATTTCTAAGTACGAAGCACCTTGGTGATGTTCACTCTGTTTCACTGTGAAGCATGCTTTTATCTAAAGGGGTGTGATCTCCTTTTTATAGAACAAAGGAGATCATTACAAAATTGATAAGCTTTGTCATCTACTATCTAGCTTATGACTAGGATGTCAGTCATTTAAGATACAACACGTATCTATGTTTACAACTCATTTAGAGTGTTCAATTTGATGACTGTTGAAAGATATTATCTAGAGGATATACTTTGACTTTTATGCAAATAATATCTTCATCCTTATCCATTCAGTAGTATGACTCATTGATCAGCAGCAGTTTCATTTGTACTAGCAGCAGAATTCATCAGCAGAATCCATCAGCAGAATTGCACTAGCAGCATTCATCAGCAGAAATGCATCATCAGCAGAATTGCATCATCAGCAGAAACATACTTAGTGTATTTTGCTTATCATTTCAGTATTCTTCATGTTTCATTCTTCTTGTTTCTGATCATCAAATCTATGGAATATTTAATTCCTAACAATCTTCCCTTATTTGATGATTACAAAACAAAAACATTCTTGTACGGATTTCCCTAGACGAAGTAGAGAAATTGAGATAACTAAATCTTACCATGAATGAAACTATACTGTCTTCCCCTTAATTTATGCTATCCACCACATCCCTTCCCCTTTTTGTTATCAACAAATAGAGAATATTACAAATATGATCTTTACAGCCATGAACTAATACTACACATCCAATCTATCCTTCTATTATCTCAAATTACCCTCCATTAAGTTTTCCGCACTAAAAATGAACTTGAGATAGTAATAATCTAAACCATCAGTAGCAATACTAATTAATAGTAGTAAGAATCAATAACTTTCCCTATGGTGATGCACATATATAATAAATGGTTGAACACTTGAACATTTAAGCTTCCCCTGAAACCCATATGTTAACCATTTGAATATCCATTTCTGTAGGCTTTTATGACTTGATGAAGAAAAACCAATCATTACTAACTTGATGCTGAAGTGAAAGAAACCAACCTTGTGTCTTATATCTTGTACTAAATCTGACTTCGAACGTATACCCATCCTTGATGTATAGGGAGACCGCAATCTCATGACAATAAAACTCATTTTCTATGAGACACTGAGCACTACAATGTAACTCCTTTAAGTGTTTGTCATTTCGTAGTCACTTGAACGAATGAACAAGTTATCTTTAAAGTGTACACATCACCTTAAGATATGATAAGAACACAACCTTGAAAAATTTCACTTCATCTTCAAATAAGGAACAAATAACATTCTTCACCAAAAATAACTTGATAAACAAGCCTTTTTATCTTTTAAGAACCAACTCTCTTCTTTGTGTGATTCTTCCCCTTTGTGTGTGTAAACCAAGAAAGAAAACCAAAAATTCGACCATACCTCAACTGTTCTGCAGCAGTTTTCAACGATGCATGTCTTGCCATCTGAAGCTTAGACTGAAGATCCCTCCGGTGAGAATCTACCTTGATATGCCAAGAACCTTCAACAAAAATTTTAGCCCAATCCAACGGTTAACGAATGAGCTATAGCCTTTGTAAAACTGCTCTCCAGAAAGTTGCGAAAAATTAAGCAAAAACGAATTTTTTTTCTTTCTTCTTTTCTCTTTAACAAAAACCTTTTCTTTTCTAGATCCAGAGCCCCCTTCGCTTTGATACCAACTGTGAAAAACTTATTTTAATATCCTAAACAATAAGCTTTTGTGATCGTTTATGAACTCTAGGATGTTAAGCCTTTGATCTAGGAATTTGGCTATAACGAGCACAATGATAATATTGATGGAATATTCTATGAAAGAAACAATATTATCACAACAAGGTTTTTCTAACTTCTCCGTTTGTTATTCCAACTAGCCCCAATGCTATGTGATCAAGTATAGCACGGTTTACAATCTAACATGGATCAAAGATCCTTGAGGCTAAACAAACCTAAAAACAACAGACCCCTTGTCTGATGTTCCCACACACACTCTTTTAGATGCTTTACATTTTAACACACTTGGTGTTGTTATAATTTCTAAGTACGAAGCACCTTGGTGATGTTCACTTTGTTTCACTGTGAAGCATGCTTTTATCTAAAGGGGTGTGATCTCATTTTTATAGAACAAAGGAGATCATTACAAAATCGATAAGCTTTGTCATCTACTATCTAGCTTATGACTAGTATGTCAGTCATTTAAGATACAACACATATCTATGTTTACAACTCATTTAGAGTGTTCAATTTCATGACTAATGAAAGATATTATCTAGAGGATATACTTTGACTTTTATGCAAATAATATCTTCATCCTTATCCATTCAGTAGTATGACTCATTGATCAGCAGCAGTTTCATTTGTACTAGCAGCAGAATTCATCAGCAGAATCCATCAGCAGAATTGCACTAGCAGCATTCATCAGCAGAAATGCATCATCAGCAGAATTGCATCATCAGCAGAAACATACTTAGCGTATTTTGCTTATCATTTCAGTATTTGATACGTGGGAATCGCACCAGGCTTTACCTCTCAAGGGATCTTGAGAAGCTTACAACCCCCACCAGGCAGTGTACCTGATCGTTGTAGTATAGTATAGTATAGTGACAAGTACCGGGGGATTGATCGTTCAGCTAGGAATAGTGTCGCTAGGATTAGAAAACCTAAATACTAGTTCTAAAGGTGAGGGAAGATTCTTTTTGTATTTTTATATTTTATGAAAAGCAAGTTAAAATCTCGGGTTTGAAGGATTTGGGCGGAATTAGTTGCTAATCAACTAACCCAATACTAAGATGCAATCAAAATAAAATACTAAAAATGAAAATAAACTAATTTATACTAAAGTTGTGAGCAGTAATTGGAGAAAATGTGTTTACTTAGATTTCACTACTCCCTAGACATCTTTTACACGTTAATTACTTGTTATAATTGCATGGATGACGGATCGTATTCCTTAATACCATTCATGGGGTGGCACACTTAACTCCCCAATTCTATGAGCTCTTATCTCCTCCTACACCATGCCCAGCACAACTATAGGGATTGTAAACAGTGGCTCATGCATTAAATACAACCAATAAAGACCTAGTGCGCGTCGGTTCATTTTCTTAAGACGTTCAAGCATGTTACCAATTGGAGATCTGCCAGTTTTCTTAAGCCTAACATATAAATCATTCATCCAAGACAAGAATAAACAAGTAATCAACATATAATCAACATCTAGGTTTCATTAGATCTAAGCAAACACAAGATAGATCTAGCCTAGCATGATGGAATTAAGACAAGAACAAGATATAGACAACCAACACATAGACATATTGATTGAATTAAAAGAACACTTATCTTGATTACACATGCAAGGTATCAAGGGGTTGGAACCCTTGAAAAACCTGTAAAGTTACACCAAAATCGTACTTAGGGTTTCTCCCCAAACTTCTCTTTTTTAAATGTGAAAAATTAGAAAACTATATATAAGAAAAGGGGTCTGACGACGTCAAGACCAAGCTTGTGACGCCGTCACCTCGCCGCCAAAACTAATCTCGGACTGCCTTGATCTACATTTGACGCCGTCAAGACTTAATCATTTCCAGGCCGTCATGACTTTTACTCTTGACGCCCTACCTTCATGACGCCGTCAAATCTCTTCTGGATCGTCATGGAATTTTGCTCTTGACGCCATCAGGGAGTTACTCTTGACGCCGTCACCTACTGTTCCCAGCATGGAAAATTAAGACTTTGGCGTTTTCTTCACTTTTATGCTCCAAAAATGTCCGAATTGCTTCCTTTTCCAGATTTCACTCCCAAAGTACCTAAAATCACAAAAGGAACGATTTAGGGCAATATTTGATCAAATAAATTCGAATTCGGGCTTAAATGACTCGACTTAGCAACCATGTAATCAATTAGAAAGTTAACTTAGGGTTTAATAAATAACAATAATGCACTAAAAATGAGCACATACACGGAAGGCTAAGGCGATTTGGTTGTACATTTAAGTGGGGTGTAACAAATTCTTCCTTTAAGTAAAATGTTTAAAGTTAGAAACGAAAAGATAGGCTCGGAGGAGTGTACTAGGGGTTTCGTGTACTAAAAATGAGTACAACGCTAAGGATGTGGGAAAAATTAGTTGACTTAACTAGCCAAGTAATATGACTTAAATGGTCAAGTAATCATAATACGGGTTTAACACAAGGGTGATCCTAATGCCTCTTATCATGTAGTAAATCCTACCACACGAATGTAGTCTCACTAGCGGTCTCGGGATGCATCACTAACGCAAGTTCTAGAATCTAAATGCTACCGGTACACTCATAAGCACTAATAGTAAATGCTTTTCCTATCAAATCTAAAGGCGAACCTCAAATATTTGGGTGGAAAATTTTTCTGAATATACGGTTATGTGCTAGTCATAGAATCTCCTATCCATGAGACGCTTGCTATGGCTAAAGTTTCACTCCTAAATGTTGTAAAAAATTTTAAATTTGGCGCTAAAATTGCACTAACAAGTATTTATCATAGTTTTATTACACATCTACCATTAAACAAAACAAACTCAAGCGAAAGTGCATATGTAAGGTATCATCTTTTTACCCTCCCCTTACACTTAAGATGAACATTGTCCCCAATGTTCAAGTAAAGAATGTAAAAGTGAAAAAATAAAGAGAATGAAATCAAATACTCCCTTGATTCGCTCGGTATGGATAATTAGGTGGCCAGGTTAAATCTTCCTCCAAGAAAATGAACAATCAAAGCTTCCCTTCCAGAATATAAATCATCTTCTTGTCATACATAACCTGTAAAACCGGAGAAAATAGACAAGACAACCTCGCGTAAAATCGGCGGCATCCTATATAAGTTACTAAATCCTAGAAAACAAGATAAGATATAATGCTTGTGGAATGAAGTTTGCAGATCTCCTGGAGATTATAAAACTTAATAATTCACAAAAACCATAAGACTCCGTTAGAAAAACAAAACCGGTAAAATTTCCAGATTTTTACACCTGACGCCGTCAAGAGTAAACTCCTGACGCCGTCATAATTGACCTGCAGAAATTCTTATGTTAAGTTTCCGGAAAATTTCTGGAAAAACTTGGTCCTACTTCCTGGAAAATCCTGCAAAACTTCATTATGACTCAACACAAGCATTTGACTCTAACAAATACGAATATACATGTTCATTTATTATTGTGGAGAATCATGATCGGTTTGTTTCTTAAAAACATATTTGGGGTTTTCCCTTACACTTATCTTTTGCAAAAAAATACTTTTAGGTGGAGTTAAGACTAGGCCAAAACAACAAAGTAAAGTATTTCCACATTTTAATTGCGAAACATGATCAACCAACAATAAAAATTAAGCATGCATACGGAAGCAAATAACAATCAAACAAATAAATAAAATCACACAAAACATGGGTTGCCTCCCAAGAAGCGCTTGTTTTTATTCGAGTCACGAGCCTGACTCTACCCTTATTTAACGGATAAAGAGGAGGTTATCCCTACACTTAGGATTAAGTGTGGGTGATAGTAGCGATACACACCAACTTGGTAATAGTATGCCTCATGAGGAAAGAGTGGTGGATGAATTATATGCTCAAAGGGGTGTGCTCCTATCATCATAACCTTACCTAATTTAATCGGGTTAATGGGTGGATTAAGATTTTCTCCTAGAATGGGATCATTTTCTATCAACTTCAAGAGACTACTAGTTGGGGATCCATCTTGACCTAATAAACCCGATTTAAACCCATAATGTTTCTTGCGGTTAATCATAAATGGGTGATGTAAGCATGTAAGGTCATTTTCCACTCCTATATTGGCTTCCTTTCTACAAGGCTTAGAGTCCACTGCCTTTATCCCAAGATTACCCGGACTATATGGTTTGATGGGTGGATCGGGACCTATTACAATTCCTAAATTTTCATCCAAGGATGGAAGATTAGGTAACGGTTTTGGTTGAGGCTCTGGTTCATCAAAACTAGGAACTTCCCTAGAACTAAGAGTAGGGTTATCATTATAAGTATTCAAACCTATATCCTCTAGTTGTGTTTGGTTCAAAGGTTCTACCTCAATTGGGATTCCTGAAGTCTCATCTACTTCATCCGAATAATTCACGGGTGGTGGGTATGCCTCAAATGATGGTAGGACTTGTGGGGTACTTTGTGGGCTCATGTTATTTACTTCATCACTCCTTGTGTCAAAATCTCCTATATCCTCAACATGTGTTTTATTATAATCTAACCCTAACATTTTCCCAAGTATCTCACGTGCTTCCCTAGGCATCTCAACTTCTATGTCCGAATCATAAGGATCATCCTCAATATTCTGACTGCTATATACAAATTGCCCAAAAGATTCTTCATCTGTTTCTTGAGATTCATCATCATTGATCATAAAACCTAGGTCTTTTTGATTAATGTGATCATGTTCGGCTACATTCTCCATCACATCAAGGTCACCTATGTGTTCATCCTGTATTATGGTAGGGCCTAACCATGACATACAGCTAGGTGGCTCATACGAAACTATCCTAGGTGAAGGCTCATATGGTGCATAGGTTTCACTAAGTGAGACATTTTGAGGGGTTGATGGAGCTCCTAAGGTGAATTCTTTAAAAGTCTTATGCCCTTGGCCTCTTTTCTCAAGGTACTCAATAAAATCAATATAAGATCCTGTCCTCCTCATTTCATTCGTCCATCTTGGTATATCCAAACTGGTGTAATTATATTTTTTCTGGTAAAACTCTAGTGTCGGACTTGGTGGATTCGCGTTCTCCATAATGGTGAACGGAATAGTCAATGAACTTAATTTACTAACAAAGGCACAAAGAAAAAGATAGACTAAAGAAAACCTAAAAATAAAAATAAAATCTTACTAGAAAGGAATCTAGCAAGTAGACCTAATAAAAAGAGATTCTAACCTAGACAATAACTATTCCCCGGCAGCGGCGCCAAAAACTTGATACGTGGGAATCGCACCAGGCTTTACCTCTCAAGGGATCTTGAGAAGCTTACAACCCCCACCAGGCAGTGTACCTGATCGTTGTTGTATAGTATAGTGACAAGTACCGAGGGATTGATCGTTCAGCTAGGAATAGTGTCGCTAGGATTAGAAAACCTAAATACTAGTTCTAAAGGTGAGGGAAGATTCTTTTTGTATTTTTATATTTTATGAAAAGCAAGTTAAAATCTCGGGTTTGAAGGATTTGGGCGGAATTAGTTGCTAATCAACTAACCCAATACTAAGATGCAATCAAAATAAAATACTAAAAATGAAAATAAACTAATTTATACTAAAGTTGTGAGCAGTAATTGGAGAAAATGTGTTTACTTAGATTTCACTACTCCCTAGACATCTTTTACACGTTAATTACTTGTTATAATTGCATGGATGACGGATCGTATTCCTTAATACCATTCATGGGGTGGCACACTTAACTCCCCAATTCTATGATCTCTTATATCCTCCTACACCATGCCCAGCACAACTATAGGGATTGTAAACAGTGGCTCATGCATTAAATACAACCAATAAAGACCTAGTGCGCGTCGGTTCATTTTCTTAAGACGTTCAAGCATGTTACCAATTGGAGATCTGCCAGTTTTCTTAAGCCTAATATATAAATCATTCATCCAAGACAAGAATAAACAAGTAATCAACACATAATCAACATCTAGGTTTCATTAGATCTAAGCAAACACAAGATAGATCTAGCCTAGCATGATGGAATTAAGACAAGAACAAGATATAGACAACCAACACATAGACATATTGATTGAATTAAAAGAACACTTATCTTGATTACACATGCAAGGTATCAAGGGGTTGGAACCCTTGAAAAACCTGTAAAGTTACACCAAAATCGTACTTAAGGTTTCTCCCCAAACTTCTCTTTTTTAAATGTGAAAAATTAGAAAACTATATATAAGAAAAGGGGTCTGACGGCGTCAAGACCAAGCTTGTGACGCCATCACCTCGCCGCCAAAACTAATCTCGGACTGCCTTGATCTACATTTGACGCCGTCAAGACTTAATCATTTCCAGGCCGTCATGACTTTTACTCTTGACGCCCTACCTTCATGACGCCGTCAAATCTCTTCTGGATCGTCATGGAATTTTGCTCTAGACGCCGTCAGGGAGTTACTCTTGACGCCGTCACCTACTGTTCCCAGCATGAAAAATTAAGACTTTGGCGTTTTCTTCACTTTTATGCTCCAAAAACGTCCGAATTGCTTCCTTTTCCAGATTTCACTCCCAAAGTACCTAAAATCACAAAAGGAATGATTTAGGGCAATATTTGATCAAATAAATTCGAATTCGGGCTTAAATGACCCCCTAAAAACGGATCATTTTTCGCCTCATCAGTATTCTTCATGTTTCATTCTTCTTGTTTCTGATCATCAAATCTATGGAATATTTAATTCCTAACACTTTTCGTTTATGCATAATCCATTTTCTTTTTGAAGCAATATTTACAGATAGTGCAATTATTTATCGTTCTGGGCAACTATTTGTGTACTTTAGGCAACCTTCTGTAAGTAGTAGCACCATTTACTGTTTCTACTTTAAACACAACGAGGATATAATCTTGTGAACAACTGATGAGTGCTCAAACACTCATCGTTTTTGACGTAATTAAACTGCCAAAACATACAAAAACAATCAAAAAGATATCAAAATACTTAAATTATCCCAGGGATTGTGTTTTATGTGTTTTAAAAGCAAAATGTGCAAAAACAAAGAAAAATCAATCAAAGTTCGCAATATTGGCAGTTTCAGTCCTCCAAGTTTCAAAACTTGTCAATTTTAGTCCCTATGCATTTATTTTGAAAGGAAAAGTCAACCCAAGGTTTTGAAAGTCAATTTCACAAAATATTACACTTGGATTGCAAGTTTTCCAAAATTACAAGTTTAGTCCCTGAAAATCCAAAAATGGCAAAATAGATCCCTGGGAATTTTGAAAAATCAAAAATGGCAAAATTGGTTCTTGGTTTATTAATGATTGGCATAATTGGTCCTTGGAAGCAAATTGGGAAAAGTGCAAATCCAGTCCTTGAAGTTTTGTCAAATTGCAAAAATGGTCCCTATGGTTATAAACTACACAACCGGACCCTTTTTATATCCCATTCCAAAACCAAACCTTTATCTGTAACAATTCACATTTTCAGGTTAACTTTTATTCCCGAAATTTCACTATTCACTTTTTACTATTCACTTTTCACTATTCATCTCAGAAATTTTTATTTCATATTCTCGTAAGTTAAACTATTTTAACGATAATCCGAGAGTTTGACGCTCGTCGGATCATTTCTGCAAAAATCACAAAGCCGTGTCCGAGATTTACTTTTAGGTTTAAACATCCTTCCAGCATCCCGATATGTCCATAAAACATTATAAACAATAGAAATATGATTTTCTCTCATTTTAGGACAATTCCAAAAGTTTCAGAATTTTACGTTTTTCAGTTCAGCGTTTTGCGCGAATTACGCGTTTTAGACCCGTGTTTCCAGTTTTTAGCAGGGTTTTAGCACCCAATAGAACCTACCACTCATTTTATATTTTATTATGGAGTATATTGACATGTTTGACCATACTTTCAAGTTTCATATTTTTAGGATACCCGGTTTTACGTTTCGTGACTTAATAACTTACGGTTAGCAATTTACGGGTCCAAAACTAGCTACATACTTAGGATAATATCATCAAAAGTCCACACCTTGTTCTCCAAGTTCATGAACCGCCACTAGGGGGGGGGGGCATTCACACTTGTGGCATCATCTCATGACTTTAGCCATTAGATCATTTTTAATTACAACTTTGTCTCCAAGTTTAGGAAGCTTACTAGTTACCTTCCTAACCTCCTCATTTTTAGTATAAAAGCAAGCTCATGTCTTCATTTATTCATCATTCAAACGCCACACCAATTATCCCTAGCACCATGATCCTTTGATCTTCAATATACAAGTTACACTACAAAGTTCAATGTCTTAGTATTCTCTACCTAGTTCTTAAGTTTGTTTGGTGATTCCATGGTTGAATTAGGAGCTACACAAGGTTACTAGGGCTGAAGTTAAATGGTTTTCACAAGGGTTATATCAAGGGTTACAAGAGTTGTGGTGAAGGGTTTACAAGCATAGGTTTAGTGTCCTAGTTCTATACTTGACTTCCTTTCTTTAGAAAGCCAAAAGTTGTAAGCAAACCCTTATACACTTTCTTGCTCAATATCATTTTCATGCTTATTATGGTTCTTTCATGCTATATATGTTCTTGTTATTGTGTTCATGATGTTTAAAAATGGATAAAACGAGTATTGGTATACATATGTTAACTTATGACAAGTAAACAAGCAAACTAGTGATTTTTATGGAGAACCACGACCAAAATAGTATAACTATGATATTTGACATTTATTTACTGTTAAAGAGGACTTCAAAAGGAAAACATAGCAATTTGAATCACCTAAAACGAGTACACTAGTCAAAAGATACGGCCATAAGAAGTTAGCGACACCAAAACGCCGAAACTGCCTATAACCTACTGTTTGCATTCTGCCAATTTGAAAGTCCCACTTCTGGTCCGATTCATCAAAAAGTTAAAACACGAAAGTTGTCCGGAATGACGTTTTCGTTCAGGAACAAAGAAGCTCGAGCCCTGAAAATGCTTTCTGAGTGATAATTTTCTTCAAATTCTTAACAGCCCATTTTTAGACCAAAGTTACTATATAATTGTTATAATTAGATGAGACCAAGAGGTCTAATGACCTAAAGCCAAGACCACAACCATGGCTAAAGCCAAGGTTGAGTCTCAAGACCATGGTAACATGACCAAGGTCACGGCAAAGCCAAGGTAAAGATCATATAACTTTTAAAGATCAAAAAGCTTATATATATATATATATATATATGTTATCAAATACTACAATAGTAGGGAGCCTCATGTAAGGAGTTCATTAAGTAAGCCGTCGAGACGAGTTGTGGATTTACGAATTAAAGTGTCCTGGCTCCTCGAACGTTTACTCCATGACTTCTGAATTATGTCGGCCCGAACGGTAGTAAGAGATATACAACCTATACATGTTTCATAAGCTATTTATATTCAAAGACTTACACATTATACTAAAGTACTACATCATGAACATTATGCAAGACATATATTGGCAATTCTTCGTATTCTTAGACGTTACTCCAAACCTAAGTCGCAACGTTCTATTATAGGCTGCTCTTAGAGACTTTCGCGATTCGACTACCACTTTCTTTTCTCATTACATAGACTTAAGGTGAGTCATAGCCCCTACTCTTTTCGTACTTGTTTTAACTCTTGGGGGGGATACATGCTCAACTACTTGCTTACTTGTACAAATACTCAAAACATTTATACTTGATTGTTTTATACTTGATTGTCTTATACTTGATGGCATTATACTTGATTTCATACATACATGACTGTCTTTTATCTTTGGGAAGTGGCTCCCAGTAAACTTATATCTTTGGGAAGTGGCTCCCAGTTTTCTTTGGGAAGTGGCTCCCAGTTGTCCTTGGGAATTGGCTCCCAAAGTGAGGTCTTCGGAGATGAAGTAGAGACTTACTACTAATTGCTTAATTGTCTTGATGAACTTATACATGTCTTTATTATACTATATGTTAGCAGTGGGTTGTGAACACACAGGTTACAAGTCTCTTATGGCGGGACTTGTAACTGAGTGGATTCTCAATGCCTTTGCTGTGTGAATATTCTTTTAAGGCTTTTCAACTGTTTTAAGACAAACTCTATGAACTCACCAACCATTGTGTTGACACTTTAGCATGTTTATCTCAGGTTAGTAAGGCGATAGCTAGTGCGTGGAACTTAGAGTCAAGCTGCATATTCTGAAGACTTACGCTTTAATCATTTGCCATTCAAAACTTTGTATACATTTATGTATCATACTTTGGAATCTCAAGTTTGTAACTCGGAATTTATTAATCGAATGGTAACTTTTCAAAACGTCTCATTTAGAGTTCGTTTTCTATACCTTGTACTTTGTATTATGAAGTAGCACCCCTGTGACACAGTCTTCCGCTGCGGTATTTTGGGGGTGTTACATTATCCAAGCCCATCTCCCAGCCTGATCCACCACCCAAAGCCCGGCCCAATGTCTAAGTAATAAAAACCACGGGGTCAAACGGTCAACGCAGGTCAAAAAGACCTTTGACCCGTCTTCTTCCCCAACAATGAAGCGCAAAACCAGGGAAAGTATCCTCCCCCCTCCTCACCTTTTTCACCCAAAAGCCCCCCACAATTAATGCTCATACCAAACTATCCCACCACAATAACTCCCCACACCAACCCTCCACCAGTTCCACTTATTTTTGCCCCGTATCCTTTTGGCGCCAAAATCATGATCAAAGGCTAGAAATGATCTCAAAGCAATTCAATGGTGAGGATTTGGTCAAGGGGTCAACACAAAGACCATGGGACTATCAGAATTCAAAAAGAGCCCATGTGGAAGACTTAGGTCCTAGTTGTTAGCTCGTATTATATATTTGAGCTCATGTGAGCCTTAGATAGTGTGTAATCTTTTAGTTTTAATGTTTTTCAGTTTATTTTTAATGTATTGTAACCTTTTTTATTAATGAAAGTCTACTTTAAAGTTTAAGTCTCATTTTCACTTTTCAAGTTCCATTTTCAAATTCTCAAGTAATGATTTAAGTTTAACAGTGGTCTATGGTTGATTATATACTCATATAAGCTCAAACAAAAGACTTTTAGAAGCTTGATAAGATTCTATTGAAATCAGTTACTCAGTTTCTATAAATATCAAAAATAATTAAGAAAAATCAAAAATAAATAAAAAAGGGTGTTACATATTAAAGAAAGCATGGAGCACAGTTGATTAAGGATGGCTGTAGGTTAGGGACCTCATGGGAGGTCATTAGGTTGTTTCAAATTGGTCCTTGGTTTGCAATCTGAGCTTGGAAGGCTTATGTAAGCCCACTGTTTCAATTTTTACTCTTTTTAGTAATTTAGTTACTTATTATTGCTTTAATTACTTAATTGTTGTTTATTATCAGTAATTAGAATAGTTGTATTCAGTAGATTGCATTGTGGGTTCTTGTTAACTTAGTTTTACTCAGATTCAATTTTAAAAGGGGTGTTTGGTTGTAGCTTGTTTGCACTGCATTGCTTGTTTAATTGAGCAACTCTTTGTGTCATTTGGTTATTTGGTTGAATACTAGGTCAGGGGAACCATAGTTTTGTTCCAAAACACTGCAAAAGTCAAAATCATAAAAAATTAATCACCACAGTTAACTGTGGTGATTTTTCAAGTCCAAATCAAATCAAATCTGTTCACAAGTGGATGTCTTTGCTTAAATTAGCTTTCATATAGCTTATCTTAACATATTTGATCATTAAATCAGCTATCTAAGTTCATATAAGTTAAAACTCAAGTTTTCCTAAAAAGTCAAAAGTGCATAGCATCAGATTTTTGCAAAACTTGGGAGAATTTATCTGATTTTTGTGTTTGGATTGGAGGTCTGAAATTTGTTGTGGGTTAACTCTACCAGTAGAATTTGTGATTTCTAAGTTGGTTATATTTTTGTGATTTTTTCTAAGGGACCAAAATGCCCCTGGAAGTAACCTGCAGGGCAAACTAGTTGCCCTGTCTCAGCAGACTCAGGTCACACACCAACCTTTGGTGGTGTTTTGTGGTTAACCCAGTGGGTCCCACACCTCCATCTTGGTTCCATACGACTCCCATCCTACCAGGGAAGCTGTATTGACCATTTGTTTGACCTGTTAACCTGTGGACCCCACTTAGTTTGACCTCCCAAGTCTGTCCCTCAACTGACTCAGAATCTCAATAAGCCAAGTGCTTGTTCTGAGTTTGTGGCTTAATTTATTAGCTTATTTGTGTGTTACTTGCTTTAACTTGTTCATTGTACTTATTTGTATCTGTTTTCACCAAAGTTGGACCCCACATTAGCTCATTTGAGCTTATTTCCACTTCTGGTCAAAGAAAGTCAACTGTCATAGGAATAAGCACTTGAATTGCTTATTTCCTTGACCACAGTCAAAGTCACTTCACAAAAGTTGTCTAAAAACTTGTAATAAGCAGTTTGGAAGAAGAAAATCTCAAATAAGCCCAACTTAATAGAAGTGATAGCTTCTATTTAAGCCAATTGGCTTATTCATCAGTTTATTATTAAGCAATTTCCATTTTTATAATTTTCCTAGGCTTCTGGTGTGTAAAAACAATTTCTGTAATTTTTTTCAGATTTTTCTTTTATCATTTAGTATTTTTCCTAATTTAAAATAGTTTTTAGTAATTATTAAATAGTCAATAATTAATAATAATTAATTAGTAAATCAGAAAAATATAAATTAAATTTTAAAATTAGTTTTTAGTTATTTTTAATTTTTCCAAATTTTATTTTCACTTTTCTAGTGTATTTTAATAATTAATTAGAATTTAGGTTATTATAAAGTAATTAATAATTAATTAATAATTAGTAATAATTAATTAAATAGTCTTAAAAATATATTTTCATTTCTAAAATTTGTTTTATAGTATTTTAGATTTTTCTAAGTTTAATTTTTATTTTTCCAAGTTAATTTCATATTTATTTATAATTTAGGTTAAATTAGTTAATTAAAAGTAATTAGAAAAATAGTATTTAATTAATAGTAATTATAAAATTAGTGTAAAATTTAGTTTTAAATTTTCAAAAATTTTCTCTTATCATTAGGTTTGTAAAAAGTAAATTTTCATACCAGTAGCCTTTCCAGATCACCATATTCACATTTTTGTACGTTTGTTCACGTCTTCGGCAAACGTACGGTTTTTAAGTTTTAGGTGATTTCTTATCAACCTCAGTTCCCGTAATCATTCACATAGCTTTCCTAAGTTATTTCTGTTAATAATCTCCAAATAATTCTCACAACAAACCCTTTCTGTGAATAAACACCCGATCACAAAGCACCATCGAGATTTAACGACCCGGTGATACCTTATATTACCCGGAGCATTGATCTAGGTTATTTGACTTTATTGACCATTCCTTGGTCAATTTAAGTTGGTGGTTTAGTATCAATCAAATTTTGGCGCCGCTGCCGGGGAGGTATGCGCGTTTCTGCAGCGTCTTTTGAGATTAATGTTATCTCACCTCACTCACTGTACAAATACCATCACTTGTGAATATTTTCAAAATCAAAACACATAAAAAAGTCATTGACACTTTTCCTAAAGTGTTAAAACACCAAAAAAAAAGTAAGTAAAAAATAACAAAACATATCGTAACGTTTTCTGATTCGGTTTTCTTTTAAGGTGATTCTTAAAGAGAAACGATTCTGGATTACGGGACGATAACAAAAATATTGTCCAAAAAGTTTTTATCCCTAGTGCATGCGCACTCGTTCTTCAAGGTCCACTAGCCCATTACGTGAGCTTGTCCGGAAACCTCGAAGACCTCGTAGACGTTCTGCACCAACAGTTGGATCTGAGATCCGAGCTGTTCCACCTTCAGCTATCATCATGGCGGCTGAACCCACTATGAATGAGCTTCTGCAAGCACCCGTCGAGGGTTACGGAGATGCTATCGTTGTTCCGGCAATCATGGCCGAAAATTTTGAGCTTAAAACAGGGTTGATAAACTTGGCAACCTCACGTCAATTCTACGGTTTTGAGAGGGACGATCCTCAAGATCACATTCGATGGTTCAATAAAATCACATCCACCATCAAATGTAAAAATGTCCCTTGTGAAGCAATCAAACTTCTTCTCTTCCCATTCTCCCTGGAGGGACAAGCCCGGATTTGGCTTGAAAAACAACCTCCACGATCTATTGAGACATGGGAAGATCTTGTGAAAAAGTTCGTAAATGAATTCTTTCCTCCTTCTAAAACCATGAGTCTCAAGAATGAGATCATGAAATTCACGCAGAAATTTGATGAATCCTTTAGTGAGGCATGGGATCGTTACAAGGAATTGTTCCGAAAATGCCCTCACCACGGTTTCTCTGATCTCATGCAACTTGATACTTTCTACAATGGTGTAAGCCAATCCGATCAAGACTCTCTAAATGCCTCCGCTGGAGGTAACTTCTTGAATCGTACCACAAAGGATGCTTTAGCGATCATTGAGAGTAAATCTAAGGTCCGCATTCCCCGAAGCAAACCGGTTGTTTCCCAAGGGAATGTTGTTCCTTCTACCTCATCGCCCGTGGCTCAGTCTAGCACCGATGCTAGACTTGACAAACTCACAGAAGCAATTCATGCATTGGTTATCACCAAAAGCCAGAAAATTTCTTCTCCTCATTCTTCTCCACAAGCTGAAGTCAAAAAGATAGAAGTTTGTGTTACTTGTGGTGGTCCACACTCATATTATAATTGCACTGCCACCGAAGGCAATCCATTCGAAGTAAATACAATAGCCGGCAATTCCAACCAACGAGGTAACCAATACCGTCCTCAAGTGGAACCAAATCACCGGGCTAGCAATCAGGGTGGACCACCCGGGTTTCCTCAAAATCCAAATAGGTTTAGTCCTAATCCACCAAGGGGGCCTAATATGCAAAATCAAAATCCTGCCCCCGTCAATCAGTACCCACCCCAAAGGGGTAATCAAGGGTATTCAGCTCCGAATTATCAAGATCCCCTCCCAAACGACTCAATAACTACATCAAAGTTAATGAGACCAAAATGAGGGCAATGCAAAATCAAATCTCAAATTTGAAGAATGATTTCCAATCATCAATAGCCAAATAGGGTCATGAGCTGAAGAGTGAGTTGATGGCAACAAACAACAAAATTGATCAATCTCAAAGCAAGATTGAGAATATGTTTGCCAGTCTTATGAGTCATCTCACTCCACCCTCTACATCAGGAGGTCTCCCGGTTAATACAGTTGTCAACCCCAAGGGTGAACTCAAAGCTATTACTACACGTAGTGGTAAAGCTTATGAAGAACCACCACTTCCTCCTATTCCTCCTCCTCTATATTCCGAGGAAGAGGAAATTGAGCCTGAGGCAACCACGGACAAGGTGCAATCTACTAGCCCACGAAGTACCGCACACGTCCACCCTCAGGTTATGCCAGAAATTGTACCAAAACCAGGACTTGTACCAAAACCGGGAGTTGTGTTTGAACCATCAACAACTCCTGGAGAGAACCCTAAATCCAAACCTTCACTACCATATCCATCTAGGTTACAAGACCAGAAGCTCAGCGAAAAGCAAATCATCAAATGGAAAAGTTTTTTCAAATCTTCCGAGATATTCATTTTGATATCAGTTTCGCGGATGCTCTCCTGTTGATGCCTAAATTCGCATCGACAATCAAAAATCTGTTGAACAATAAAGAGAAAATATTCGAGATGGCTCGAACTCCGCTCAATGAAAACTGCTCTGCAGTTCTTCTGAAAAAGCTTCCCAAGAAGCTAGGAGATCCGGGAAAATTTCTCATTCCATGTGTTTTTCCCAGAATGGTTGAGTGCTTCGCCCTAGCCGATCTAGGTGCGAGCATCAACTTGATGCCTTATTCAATATGGAAAAAGCTCTCTCTTCCAGATCTCACAACCACCTGCATGACTTTCGAGCTGGCAGACCGCTCAACATCTTGTCCCCTCGGCATTGCCGAGGATGTATTTGTGAAAGTGGGAAATTTCCACTTTCCGGCAGATTTTGTGGTTGTGGATTTCGATGATGTCCCACGAGTTCCTCTCATTCTTGGGAGAGGATTCTTAAGGACGGGTCGTGCATTAATTGATGTGCACGAAGAGGAAATAACTCTTCGTGTTGGTAATGAAGCTGTAACCTTTAACCTCGATCAAACTTCGAGGTACTCCTCTAATTATGACGCCGAAACGGTTAACCGGATTGATGTCATTGATGTTGCGTCTGAGGAGTACGCTCAAGAGGTTTTAGGTTTTGTCGATGATTCTCCGAGTGAAAACTTCACTCCATCTTCTCACCCCATTATTGCCAATTCTTCTCCTTCCCTCACTCCGTTTGAGGGAAGTGACTTCATCTTAGAAGAAATTGAGGCCTTTCTCAAAAGTGATTTGATTCCCGATGGAATCGATAACCAAGAGATTGACCTCGAGGGGGATGTTCTCATGCTTGAAAAGTTATTAAACGAGGATCCCTCTCCTCTTCCTGTTCTACCACAAACACTTCATAAGGAGGAAGTCAAAAATGTTGAGAAAACTGATGACTTTCTCGCGGTTAAACTTAAGGACTTGCCGCCTCATCGTGAATATGCATTTCTGGAGGGTGATGATAAATTACCCGTCATAATTGCTAAAGACTTAAGTGTTGAGGAAAAGGCTGCTCTTATAAAGGTTTTGAAGTCTCATAAGCGAGCAATTGCTTGGCGTCTCTCCGACATCAAAGGCATCGACCCTGAGTTTTGTACTCACAAGATATTAATGGAGGATGACTTCAAACCTGCGGTCCAACATCAAAGAAGGGTGAATCCAAAAATTCACGAGGTTATCAAACAAGAGGTTTTAAAACTTCTTGATGCCGGATTGATTTACCCTATCTCGGACAGTCCTTGGGTTAGCCCAGTTCATTGTGTTCCAAAAAAGGGTGGCATTACTGTTGTCACAAACGAGGAAAATGAGTTAATTCCAACTCGTTTGGTTACGGGTTGGCGCGTCTGCATTGATTATCGTAAATTGAATGACGCCACCCGTAAGGATCATTTTCCTCTGCACTTTATGGATCAGATGCTCGAGAGATTAGCGGGGAATGAGTACTATTGCTTCCTCGATGGTTTCTCGGGTTACTTTCAGATTCCCATTGACCCGCAAGACCAAGAAAAAACCACTTTTACGTGCCCCTATGGAACTTTCGCATATAAACGTATGCCATTTGGCCTATGTAATGCTCCGGGCACGTTTCAAAGATGTATGATGGCCATTTTTTCCGACATGATCGGGAAAAGTATGGAGGTCTTCATGGACGATTTTTCGGTCATTGGGAATTCGTTCCAATCATGTCTCTCCCATTTAGACAGCATGCTAAAACGTTGTGAAGACACAAAGTTATGTCTAAATTGGGAGAAGAGTCACTTTATGGTCAAAGAGGGCATTGTCCTCGGCCATAAAATTTCAAAAAACGGGATTGAGGTTGATCGTGCCAAAGTGGACGTCATTGCAAAATTGCCTCATCCCACGACTGTGAAAGGTGTTAGGAGCTTTTTGGGTCACGCCGGTTTTTACCGTAGGTTTATTCAAGATTTTTCTAAAATCGCCCGGCCTATGACCCATCTCCTCGAGAAGGATGCTCCTTTTATCTTCTCCGCTGAGTGCATCGAAGCCTTTGAAACATTAAAGAAAAGGCTTACCGAGGCACCGATTCTTGTTGCCCCCGATTGGGACTTGCCCTTCGAGCTCATGTGTGATGCTAGTGATTATGCTATAGGGGCAGTCTTGGGGCAACGCAAAACAAAACATTTTCAGCCTATACACTATGCCAGTAAGACTATGACCGAGGCTCAAAGTCATTACACCACCACTGAAAAAGAATTATTAGCTGTGGTGTATGCTTTTGAAAAATTCCGGCCATACTTGATTCTGACTAAAAGCATAGTGTATACGGATCATTCGGCTTTGAAGTATCTATTTGCAAAACAAGATGCAAAGCCGAGACTCCTCCGTTGGGTTCTCCTCCTTCAGGAATTTGATATCATTATTCATGATAAAAAAAGGAGTTGAGAACCTAGCTGCTGATCATCTCTCCCGTCTTGAAAACCCTCACCAAAATGCTTTCGAGAAAAAGGAAATAAATGAAACATTTCCTCTCGAAACCCTCAATGTGGTTTCATTTCGTGGAGACTCGATTACCCCATGGTTTGCCGACTTTGCAAACTATCTTGCGGGTAATTTCATTGTGAAAGGGATGTCGTCCCAACAAAAAAATAAATTTTTCAGAGATGTCAAACATTACTTTTGGAACGACCCCTACTTGTTCAAGATATGCGCGGATCAAGTCATCCGGCGGTGTGTGTATGGTCAGGAAGCCACTGAAATTTTAAAGGCTTGCCATGCTGGTCCCACGGGGGGCCACCACAATCCCAACTACACCGCCAAAAAGGTATTTGATTCCGGCTTTTATTGGCCCTCGATCTACAAGGATGCCCAAGATTTGGTCAAAACGCTTGTCAACGTCACGGGAATATTTCACAAAAGAATGAAATGCCTCAGAATGCAATTCAAGTTTGTGAAATCTTTGATATTTGGGGCATCGACTTTATGGGGCCATTTCCATCCTCTCACGGCAACAAATACATACTCGTGGCAGTTGACTACTTGTCAAAATGGGTTGAAGCGAAAGCTTTACCCACAAATGATGCCCGAGTAGTTGTGAAATTTTTAAAAGCTCTTTTTGCCCGATTCGGAACTCCACGCGCTATTATTAGTGATCGTGGTACACACTTCTGTAATGACAAATTTGACAAAGTCATGCAAAAGTACGGTGTGACTCACCGTCTTTCCACTGCGTACCACCCTCAAACGAGTGGACAAGTCGAAGTTTCCAATCGGGGCATTAAAAGAATCTTGGAAAGAACTGTAGGTGAGAATCGTGCATCGTTGTCGGACAAATTAGATGATGCACTTTGGGCTTTCCGTACGGCTTACAAAACACCCATTGGGTGTACGCCTTATAAACTTGTGTATGGGAAAGCGTGCCATCTTCCGATCGAGCTTGAGTATAAAGCCTATTGGGCCCTCAAGCATGCCAATTTTGACCTCAAAACGGCGGGTGATCATAAGAAAGTTCAACTAAATGAATTAAACGAACTTCATGATCAAGCTTACGAGAACTCTTTGATCTATAAAGAAAAGACAAAGAAGATTCACGACTCAAAAATCAAAAACCGCGTTTTTAACGTTGGTGATCGAGTCCTTCTTTTCAACTCTAGACTCAAGATCTTCTCGGGAAAGCTCAAAACCCGATGGACTGGTCCTTTCACTATCGCAAAAGTTTATCCTTATGGTACCGTCGAATTATCTCAAAATGACGGTCCAAATTTCAAAGTGAATGGACATCGTTTAAAGCACTACTTTGGAGAGGACGTACCATCCATGGTCGTCCCGGATCTCCAAACTTTCCCCAAGGACAATTGAATTCGGGGATCAAGTCAAGCTAGCGACTCGATGAACAAAAACAATAGCACAATACGGGTTTTCACCCGTATCTCTAATTCTTTCTATTTTCTACCACCTAGTGTGGGGGAATGGCCAACCCCCCGCTGTTTGAAAAAAAAATGTATATATGTATATAAGTTTCAAGTAAAAAAAAATAAAATAAAATAAAAAAAAAATAAAAAAAAGTTGTATATATATAGAAATAAAGTGAAATTTGGTATTTCCACAGTTAGATTCGAATCTTGGCTTTTTACGTTCAAAGAGTCGGCATAATAGCCGGGACTTTGAATATTGAGGACAATATTTATTTCTAAGTGTAGGGGGAAATTCTAGCGAATTTTATCAAAATATCTTCTAATACCCCCGTTTTTGGCCAAAATTTTCAAAAAATTTTTCACTTTATTTCAAAATTTTTGTGGTAATCAGTCCGCCAGGTCTAACCGACAAAGGGATTGGCTAATCCAGGAGCAAACGGCTCTTGGTAAAGATAACTCAAATCCGTTGACGGCTTGCAATTTGCCCAAAATTGTATGGTTCCTCAACTCCCCAAAAACAAATGAGTTGGCTAGCCCGCAAGATTATGGCTTGTGGTAAAGGCCGTGGAAAATCCATAATTGGTAATCAGCTCACCAAGATGTTGACTAGGTCCATCAAGATGCTGGCTAGTCCAGGAGCAAACGGCTCTTGGTAAAGACTAAACAAATCCGTTAAAAGCTGGTGGTTTGCTCAAAATCACACGGCTATCAGGTGCGCCACAGTTCTTACACCTGGCTACTCCAGAAGTGATGGCTTTTGGTAAAGAGTTTTTCAAATCCATCAAGTTTTTTAAAAAGATTGCTAGGGACTAGCAATAGTTTAGTGTGGGGGATTGATGAGTGCTCAAACACTCATCGTTTTTGACGTAATTAAACTGCCAAAACATACAAAAACAATCAAAAAGATATCAAAATACTTAAATTATCCCAGGGATTGTGTTTTATGTGTTTTGAAAGCAAAATGTGCAAAAACAAAGAAAAATCAATCAAAGTTTGCAATATTGGCAGTTTCAGTCCCCCAAGTTTCAAAACTTGTCAATTTTAGTCCCTATGCATTTATTTTGAAAGGAAAAGTCAACCCAAGGTTTTGAAAGTCAATTTCACAAAATATTACACTTAGGTTGCAAGTTTTCCAAAATTACAAGTTTAGTCCCTGAAAATCCAAAAATGGCAAAATAGATCCCTGGGAATTTTGAAAAATCAAAAATGGCAAAATTGGTTCTTGGTTTATTAATGATTGGCATAATTGGTCCTTGGAAGCAAATTGGGAAAAATGCAAATCCAATCCTTGAAGTTTCATCAAATTGCAAAAATGGTCCATATGGTTATAAACTACACAACCGGACCCTTTTTATATCCCATTCCAAAACCAAACCTTTATCCAAGCCCATCTCCCAGCCTGATCCACCACCCAAAGCCCGGCCCAATGTCTAAGTAATAAAAACCACGGGGTCAAACGGTCAACGCAGGTCAAAAAGACTTTTGACCCGTCTTCTTCCCCAACAATGAAGTGCAAAACCAGGGAAAGTATCCTCCCCCCTCCTCACCTTTTTCACCTAAAAGCCCCCCACAATTAATGCTCATACCAAACTATCCCACCACAATAACTCCCCACACCAACCCTCCACCAGTTCCACTTATTTTTGCCCCGTATCCTTTTGGCGCCAAAATCATGATCAAAGGCTAGAAATGATCTCAAAGCAATTCAATGGTGAGGATTTGGTCAAGGGGTCAACACAAAGACCATGGGACTATCAGAATTCAAAAAGAGCCCATGTGGAAGACTTAGGTCCTAGTTGTTAGCTCGTATTATATATTTGAGCTCATGTGAGCCTTAGATAGTGTATAATCTTTTAGTTTTAATGTTTTTCAGTTTATTTTTAATGTATTGTAACCTTTTTTTTATCAATGAAAGTCTACTTTAAAGTTTAAGTCTCATTTTCACTTTTCAAGTTCCATTTTCAAATTCTCAAGTAATGATTTAAGTTTAACAGTGGTCTATGGTTGACTGTATACTCATATAAGCTCAAACAAAAGACTTTTAGAAGCTTGATAAGCTTCTATTGAAATCAGTTACTCAGTTTCTATAAATATCAAAAATAATTAAGAAAAATCAAAAATAAATAAAAAAGGGTGTTACATATTGAAGAAAGCATGGAGCACAGTTGATTAAGGATGGCTGTGGGTTAGGGACCTCATGGGAGGTCATTAGGTTGTTTCAAATTGGTCCTTGGTTTGCAATCTGAGCTTGGAAGGCTTATGTAAGCCCACTGTTTCAATTTTTACTCTTCTTAGTAATTTAGTTACTTATTATTGCTTTAATTACTTAATTGTTGTTTATTATCAGTAATTAGAATAGTTGTATTCAGTAGATTGCATTGTGGGTTCTTGTTAACTTAGTTTTACTCAGATTCAATTTTAAAAGGGGTGTTTGGTTGTAGCTTGTTTGCACTGCATTGCTTGTTTAATTGAGCAACTCTTTGTGTCATTTGGTTATTTGGTTGAATACTAGGTCAGGGGAACCATAGTTTTGTTCCAAAACACTGCAAAAGTCAAAATCATAAAAAATTAATCACCACAGTTAACTGTGGTGATTTTTCAAGTCCAAATCAAATCAAATCTGTTCACAAGTGGATGTCTTTGCTTAAATTAGCTTTCATATAGCTTATCTTAACATATTTGATCATTAAATCAGCTATCTAAGTTCATATAAGTCAAAACTCAAGTTTTCCTAAAAAGTCAAAAGTGCATAGCATCAGATTTTTGCAAAACTTGGGAGAATTTATCTGATTTTTGTGTTTGGATTGGAGGTCTGAAATTTGTTGTGGGTTAACTCTACCAGTAGAATTTGTGATTTCTAAGTTGGTTATATTTTTGTGATTTTTTCTAAGGGACCAAAATGCCCCTGGAAGTAACCGGCAGGGCAAACTAGTTGCCCTGTCTCAGCAGACTCAGGTCACACACCAACCTTTGGTGGTGTTTTGTGGTTAACCCAGTGGGTCCCACACCTCCATCTTGGTTCCATACAACCCCCTCCTACCAGGGAAGCTGTATTGACCATTGGTTTGACCTGTTAACCTGTAGACCCCACTTAGTTTGACCTCCCAAGTCTGTCCCTCAACTGACTCAGAATCTCAATAAGCCAAGTGCTTATTCTGAGTTTGTGGCTTAATTTATTAGCTTATTTGTGTGTTACTTGCTTTAACTTGTTCATTGTACTTATTTGTATCTGTTTTCACCAAAGTTGGACCCCACATTAGCTCATTTGAGCTTATTTCCACTTCTGGTCAAAGAAAGTCAACTGTCATAGGAATAAGCACTTAAATTGCTTATTTCCTTGACCACAGTCAAAGTCACTTCACAAAAGTTGTATAAAAACTTGTAATAAGCAGTTTGGAAGAAGAAAATCTCAAATAAGCCCAACTTAATAGAAGTGATAGTTTCTATTTAAGCCAATTGGCTTATTCATCAGCTTATTATTAAGCAATTTCCATTTTTATAATTTTCCTAGGCTTCTGGTGTGTAAAAACAATTTCTGTAATTTTTTTCAGATTTTTCTTTTATCATTTAGTATTTTTCCTAATTTAAAATAGTTTTTAGTAATTATTAAATAGTTAATAATTAATAATAATTAATTAGTAAATCAAAAAAATATAAATTAAATTTTAAAATTAGTTTTTAGTTATTTTTAATTTTTCCAAATTTTATTTTCACTTTTCTAGTGTATTTTAATAATTAATTAGAATTTAGGTTATTATAAAGTAATTAATAATTAATTAATAATTAGTAATAATTAATTAAATAGTCTTAAAAATATATTTTCATTTCTAAAATTTGTTTTATAGTATTTTAGATTTTTCTAAGTTTAATTTTTATTTTTCCAAGTTAATTTCATATTTATTTATAATTTAGGTTAAATTAGTTAATTAAAAGTAATTAGAAAATAGTATTTAATTAATAGTAATTATAAAATTAGTGTAAAATTTAGTTTTAAATTTCCAAAAGTTTTCTCTTATCATTAGGTTTGTAAAAAGTAAATTTTCATACCAGTAGCCTTTCCAGATCACCATATTCACATTTTTGTACGTTTGTTCACGTCTTCGGCAAACGTACGGTTTTTAAGTTTTAGCTGATTTCTTATCAACCTCAGTTCCCGTAATCATTCACATAGCTTTCCTATGCTATTTCTGTTAAGAATCTCCAAATAATTCTCACAACAAACCCTTTCTGTGAATAAACACCCGATCACAAAGCACGCTAAAGTTACAATTCACACCTCAACAGGATTTAACGACCCGGTGATACCTTATATTACCCGGAGCATTGATCTAGGTTATTTGACTTTATTGACCATTCCTTGGTCAATTCAAGTTGGTGGTTTAGCATCAATCAACAACTGACAACACCATTTATGGGTTGTACTTTGTACAACCTGACCCAATGTAATTTGAGCAAATGGTTAGCGTTTCTGGGCAACCAGTTTGTGTGGCACAAATTACAACACTATTTATGGGCAACCAGTTTCTGTGGCTCAAATTATAACACTATTTTGGGACCCGACTATTTATCTAGGATTGTTATTCATACAACATTAGTTTGTTTACTCATCAATTTGTACAATATTAACAGTCCCTTATACTTCTTGCACCATATTTTGGTAAATCCATGGAGTCAAAATTACCAATTTACGAACAACTGAAGCACCAGAAGGGTGCGAGGCAAATGAATCGGGTGCTCCATGATCTGTTTGACAGAGAGAGAGAGGCTAACATAGGTGATGATAAAGACTATGGGAAGATGATCCATGAAATACAGGTCCGTGTTGAGCACATGCATGTGATTATACCGGAACTTCAAAATCTGGGTTACCATAGGGATTTTTTTGCACCTCTGGAGTTACTCATCTTGGCGGAAGGTGATGATTTTGATGAAATTGATTTTTTGATTCAAAGGCAAAGTACAAGTATCCGACGTGCCGCTGAGAATTCAATGATCATGAAGAACCTAAGGAATTACATGTGACTCTTATTTAACTAAACCTTTGTTCAAATGTTTTTTTTTTAATTTTTTTTTTCTTGTTAATGTTTTTGTTTGTTTTTTTTGTTATTATTATTAATTTTTGTAATTTATGTTTTATTTAAGTTATGGCAGCCATAGTTAATGTTGGTGGTGGGTCATGTTTTCATGTACCGAACAAGTTGTTTACTTGTCGCATTAACCGTTTGTCAGTTGTTTAATCATATGGAAATTAAATGTTGTTTGGGAGTATTGTATTTCCAGTTTCATAAGGGCATTAACATTGGAATTTCCATGAACCATTAAAGTAACAAATGAATCATTAAACCGTGCATATTAACACAACTAGAGTACATCAACACATTTCTTCACTTAAATCTTTTTATTTTTTATTTTTATGGTACGGTTAAGTAGCAAATTAAAAATGATCCGGCCAAGATATGTAGAACTCGACTAGATACACAAATGGACTTCATTCAACAGATAAACAAACTTTGTTGTTACTTTTATTGTAATACTCCAACATATGGTTTGTTTAATTTGATACTGACAAAGCCATGTTTTTGTGGTCTATTACTCCAATTTGTGAACCATCCTACTGGTAACCAATATTTACAAATGTAAATCAATAATGTATGTATTATAATAATTTAAAGTAGTTTCGTGTGTCTGGATATGTACATACATGAAAGGCATGAAATTTATGAGAAATTTACATCTATTTGGATATGGGTCCCAACCATATTGGGGTTTATTTGTGTTGGGCAACCTAATATTGTACTTTGGGCAATTATATTTCTTTTGGGCAACTATACTTCTGTGGGCAACTATATGTTGTTATGTACGTCTATTCACCATTTACAGTTGTACTTTGGGCAACTTTGTATTGTTTATATAACTCTTCACCATTTACAACACAACCAGCAAAACCCAGCAAAAAAAAAGATACTCAAAATTCAAACCCAACCAAACACAGAAATAAAACTAGGAATTGGCTATAAGCAAATGGATTCTTGTAAAACCGATAAGTTCAAGGTGTTTATGCGGTATGAACAGGCTTTAATTCCTGTTTTACTTCCAACTAACATTAACTTTGCCAATCTTGTCAAGTATGTGTCGAAAAAGTTTAACTTAAACAATGCAGACGCAATCATTTTATCGTACAACATAAGTGAAAAGAAAACCACCCTACTTAACGACGACGATGTCGAAGTTTTCAAAACCCTTGCTTTGGAAACGCCGTTTCATGTACATACATTAGTCGTCGACCACTCTCCCCATACCCATGTAGTCAATTTACTCCAAAAAAACCAATTGCTACTCACTAATATTAACTGTATGCCACTCCCACCACACTCACCCACTGTTGACTATAACATCAAAAAAGGTGGTGTAAACGTTAATGATCTGTTTGACGATAAGGAAACTTGCATCTATGAGATGAGTGTGAAATGTTTAAAAGAAGGGTATAAATTTTGTGTTGTCAGATCGAACCCGACAAGATACAATGTAAAGTGTAGCCAACCAGAATGTAAGTGGCACATATATAGTCATCGAGTTGGGGATACTAGTCTATTTAAAGTCACATCAGTAAACGACAACCATTTATGTTCGAAAATCGTATTCAATCCAAATCACCGAAATGCATATGCAAAAACATTGGCTAGAATAATATCCCCAAAGCTCGCAGATCCGACAAGAGTGTATAGGCCAAATGACATTGTACATGATCTGAATTTGGATATGAATATTGACATTTCATACAAACGAGCTTGGAGAGGCAGGCATTTGGCGCTGGAATCAAATCAGGGCTGCCCAAGGGCATCATTTGAGCAGCTGCCATTATATTGTCATAACCTAAAGCTGGCAAACAGGGACACAGTTACACACATAGAGACCGACGATGCCAGCCGTTTTAAGAACCTATTTATCGGATTCGGTGTTGCGGTAAGCATGTTATTATCCTTTTTATCTTGTTTGGTTAGTTGGAAATCAAATTTGTTCATAAGGGTTTGTTATAAATTACTTACTTTTAAAATCATGCAATACATTACTATAGCGGTATAATTAAATAAGGAAAACCCATAATTAATGAAAAACACAACATTAATCTAAATAAGCAGTAGGAACTATGCATAGCATACGTTATACACCATAGTCATATTCTATATTCATAGTGATGCGTAGGGATTGCACCAGGCTTTACCTCTCGAGGGATCTCGAGAAGCTTACAACCCCCACCAGGCAGTGTACCTGATCGATGTAGTATAGTATAATGACAAGTACCGGGGGATTGATCGTTCAGCTAGGAATAGTGTCGCTAGGATTAGAAAGCCTAAATACTAGGTCTAGAGATGAGGGATGATTCTTTTTGTATTTTTATATTTTTTTATGAAAGCAAGTAAAAATATCGGTTTTGAAGGAGTTGGGCGGAATTAGTTGCTAGTCAACTAACCCAATTACTAAGATGCAATCAAAATAAAATACTGATTGGCTCCAAACGGTCAACCTAAACTGACCAGGGAATGGTCAACAAGGTCAAACAGCCTAGAGTCAATGCACCGCGGAATATAGTGGGTTCCCCGGGTCGTTATGTCCCGACGAGGTGTGGATGGTTATCAAACGGATCTGTGATCGGGTGAATTTGGATGGAAAGGGGTTTGTGTGTGATTAAACTAAGGAATATACGAAGAAATAGCTTAAACAAGCTATATGAATAAGACTGTGAAATCAGAAAAACCAGAAACGTTTAAAATCTAAAAACGCGTACGTTCACGTTTTAAATAACGTAAACGTACAAAATAAAACGCGAAAACTGAAATCTAAAAACCCCCAAGGGGAGAAAATGACTTTTTTACAAACCTAAGGTTAAAAGAAAATTTTTAGAAAAAGAAAATTAATTTTCACACTAATTAATTATTTATTATTAATTAAATACTAATTAAAACTAATTATTAATATTTAAAACACTTAAATACAATATAATATTAATTTAACACTAGAAAAATGAAAATAAAATTTCTAAAATTATAAAATAACTAAAAACTAATTTTAAAATTAAAAATAAGTATTTTTATCTTTTTGTGATTTTTTTATTAATTAATTACTAATTATATATTAATTACCTAATTAAACTATTTTAAATTATAAAAAATAGAAAATGAACAGTAAAGATTCTAGAAAAATTCCTAAAAATGTTTTATAACATATAAAAGCTAGGGAAAATATAAAAACTAGGTGTTGCTTTATGAAAACTAATTATGCTATTTAATACTTAATTATTAATTAATAATTAATAAAACAAATATTAATTCTAATAAATACTAAATGACAAAATAAAAATCTGAGAAAATTACTAAAATTATTTTAATATAATAGGTAATTAATAAAAATATAAAAATGACAAGTACTTAAAAAAAATCTAAAAATGAAAATTTAAATTTAAATTACATTAAATAGAAACTATCACTTAAAATTAAATTGGTTTTTCTTGATTTTACTTTTTAAAAACTAATTTACAACTAAAAACATGAACTTTTTATAAAAACAACTTTAGTGGAACTTAAAAATAAGCAAAGTACAAGCTTTTTGGCTCAACAGTTGACTTTTGTTGACCAAGGGGGAAAATAAGCTCAAACCAGCTTGTGTGGGGTCCACTAGGGATGATTCAGGTCCAAATAAGTTAGATGAACTTGTTTAAGCAAGAAAAAGCCATTGGGTCCCATAGAATAAGCAAATAAGCTGAATAAGCTAATCCAAAAACCAAATGAAACTCAGAATCTGGGACAAAGTTAAGGGGCAAAATCAGGTGGGTCCCAGAGGTTCTAAGGTCAAACAAATGGTCAAAGGAGGAAGAGGGACAGGAGGGGGGTTGAAAGGAACAAATATTTAGATGTGGGGCCCACTATGGTGGCCAGAAAACCACCACCAAGTGGTGGTGTTGGGACTTTGGTCTGCTGATGCAGGGGACTCACTCCCCCTGCAAGTGACTTTGGGCACCTGTGGGGCCCAGTAAAAAATTCCTAAAAATATAAAAAAGGTTGGAACACAAAGTTGAGCTGGTAGACAATGATTAGGAACAAGTTTCAGCTCTTGAATCAAGCCACAAAATTCTAATTAATTCTTGCTAATTTGGAAAAAACTGAGAAAGAGACATATTGACTTTTCATGAAAACTTGAGATTTGACTTATTTGAACTTTGGATTACATCTTACTGATCAAACTTGATATATTAAGCTACAATATGATGAAATTAAGCTACAAATACACCTGAGGCAATGAAATGGTGGGATTGGGATCACAACTGCCCAACAGTTAACTGATATGGGGAAATTTTGGTGATTTTGACTTTTGGTTGTTTAGAACTTGGATTTAAAGGTTTACTAAACCTAAATATACCTACTGTAGTATGTCTAAACTAAAACAACAACAAAACAACAACCAGAGAATAGCTAGATAGGCAGATCCAAACACCTCTTTAAATTGGTTTTTAACAAGTTTATGAAGCAAGTGAGTCAATGAGGCTATGAAACTGAGATATTAGGCTATGCTAAACTATCATAAACACAAATAAACAGATTAGAACAATGTTTAACCACTATAACTGAAAATCACCAAATTATGCAAATTTATGCTAAAAAAAACTGAAATTAAGACTTACAGTGAGACTTGTACTAGAAATTAAAAGTGGAAATGTGTATCCTTATCCTAGTTGTCTCCCTGAGACTCTAAACCATGAACTCCTTCAATTGCTTCCCTTCTTTTTGATTTCTTTTCTTATTTTTCAATATTTTTGTAGTTTTTGATTATTTTTCAGAACCTAACAATACACTGATCCCAATACTTGATTAACTAATAAAAACTCATAAGTAAGATTGAATGAACCCAATGACAAAGAAACTAACAGCTTTGAACAAGATTTTAGTAAAAAGGATAATTTTACTAAAAAATAGCATAAACGAATTTAAAACAGAAAACCTTGAAGGTGTGATTAATTCAACTTGAAAATTAACTAAGAATGTGAATTACAACTGATTCCAACTTAAAATTACAATTATGAGTACAATTACATTAAAACGATATAATCTACTTCTATACTAAAAACTAACTGGTCCCTTCTGCTTCTTTCTTCCTTCTTTATATCTTTCTAAGTTTCTGTGGGCCCCAGGGTTAAATCCCACTTCACTTAGAGCCCTTGGATGGCTTCATTCAATCTTGGCCTTTGAAAGATGTTTTGGCGCCAAAAAAAGTCTTGGGACAGTTGGGATTGCTTGTTAGGTTTTGGGAGCATTAATTGTGTCTTGGAGTTATTGGTGAGGTGGAGGGGACAAGAAATGGTGAGGATGAGCTGGGGGTATGGAGTGTTGAGTGTTGGCAGGGTAGCAGGTCAAGTTGGGGAGGAGGGTGAAGAGTTTGACCTTTTGTGTTGACTGGGATATATAAAAATGGGGGAAAGGTTTTATTAGTGGTGGGCTGGTAAGGTGATTGGGCTAGGGGATTTGGTTTTGGGCCTGGATTGGAGGTATAAGGGTGTGTGATGGATCAAGTTGGATTGGGGTGTGTTGTTGGGTTTATATTAATTTAGTTAAGGGTCCGTTTGGTAAGTATCAAATCACAAGGACCATACATGTAATAAACTGAAACTTAAGGGACTGAAAATGTATACTTTTCAAACTTGTTACAAGGACCAAAGTTGCCACATGTCAATAGTCCAAGGACCACAACTAATATTTTCCATTTAAAAATACCCGGGGACCAAAATTGTCATTTTTGAAAAGTCCAGGGACTAAACTTGCAATTTTCTCAAACATTTTACACCACGGAATAAAAATGACTTTTGTGACTTCCCAAGGACCCAAAATGATTTTTCTTTCAAAAATATCCCACCAGGGACCAAATCTGCCAAAATCTGAAACTCCAGGGACCAAACTGTAAATTCTCAAAACTTTTCCAATTTTTCACCAAAGGACTAAATATGACAATTTATGATTTCAAAAGGACCTTTGGTGATAATTTTCCCTATTTTGAATGACCAGGGACTAGTTTTGTCATTTTATGAAAGTTGGGGGACTGAAACTGCCAATTTTGCAAACTTTGTACGTTTTTCATTTGTTTTTGCTCATTTTGCATCTAAAACATATAAAACACAATTTTGAAATATTTTTAGTATTTTGATGCATTTCTGAGTGTTTTTGTATGTTTTGCAGTTCAGATTTGACCAAAAATGATGAGGGTTTGAGCACTCATCAATCCCCCACACTAAAATATTGCTAGTCCCTAGCAATAAACTGTTTTGAAAACTTGATGGATTTTAAACTCTTTACCAAAAGCCATCACTTTTGGAGTAGCCAGATGTAAGAACTGTGGTCCACCTGATAACCGTGTGATTTTGAGCAAACCACCAGCTGTCAACGGATTTGATTAGTCTTTACCAAAAGCCGTTTGCTTCTGGACTAGCCAACTCTTGATGGAATAGTCAACATCTTGGTGAGCTGATTACCAATTATGGATTTTCCACTGCCTTTACCACAAGCCATAATCATGCGGGCTAGCCAACTCATTCGCGTTTTAGGATATGGCGAGTTGATTTACCATACAATTTTGGACAAATTGCAAGCCATAAATGGATTTGATATATCTTTACCAAGAGCCGTTTGCTCCTGGATTAGCCAATCCCTTTTGTCGGTTAGACAAGGCGGACTGATAACCACAAAAATTTTGAACTTTAGTGAAAAATTTTTAAATTTTTTGAAATTTTGGCCAAAACGGGGGTACTAGATAGTAAAATGTGATAAAATTCGCTAGAATAGCGAAATACCCCCCCCCCCCCCCACACACACACACACTTAGCATGAATATTGTCCTCAATATTCAAAGTCCCGGTTATTATGCCGACTCTTTGAACGTAAAAGGGCAACATTACAAGCTAAGCGTGGAAAACACCATTTTGTATTTTCACTGTATAAGTAACCATAGCATGGGTGACTCCCCCACACTTAGGGTGAAAACCCTATAAGCATGCTACTGTTTTTGTTTACCGAGTCGCTAGCTTGACTCGACCTCGAATTCAATTGTCCTTGGGGAAGCATGATGTGGAAGAAACAATCTCAATCGGACTTTCATTCAAGATGTTTGGACAAACATATGAAGCACGTGAAAGTTCCACACCGATGAGATAAGGATACGGCTCAAGATAATGATACACGAAAATGCCGGGGTCAAATATAGTGTCTTCATTCCCGAAGGAGTGAAGAAGAGAGGAAGGCACCGAGAAAGCAGGCTCATTAGCCTGAGTTTGGATTTCAAGGGTTAAGCTCAAAAACATCCCGAGAGGGTGGGTGGGAATTTGCAAATCCTCATGATTGAGTGTATCTCCCCCCGGGCTATCATACTCCGGAGGAGTCATGATAAGGTGATCAATGATGGGCTCAGCAGATATTTCATCAACATTACTGATGTCTTCATAAGATAAAGACTTTTCATCAATGTTAGAATCACTAAGCCCGGTATAATAATTGAGATAGGAATTGAGTGATGGATCATCATCATTCAATAAGCTTTCAAGGAAAAGAATATCCCCCTCAGAATCAAGATAGTTATCATCAACTTTATACGAAGTTGAACTATCTAGGGCAAGGAATGCTTCGACTTCTTCCATATCATCTTTGAAATCAAAGAGATCATCATCACCTCCCGATGGAAGTGGATTGGTGTGAGTGAGTTCATCGACGAACTCCTCAAGAAGAAAGTCAACATTAGAGTGGGGAAGGAATGCATCAACATACTCAATGTCTCCATAAGATAAACAATCATCACTGGAATCAGAGACAATCTCAATTTGATCATTTGGATTATAAGGGTGGGAAGGAATATCACACATATGATCAAAAGTCCTCTGTGACTCTCTCGGGATTGGGACAAGGATCTCAACACTAGACTTTATTAATTCGTCCGATTCCTTATTAGGAACAGTGCTAAGATGCTCATCCCCCATGTTCAGAGAGTGGGTGTGAACTTCGGGTGTGATAACAACTGACTGAGGGAGATGAGAGGAGCTAGCATTCATGGATTGTACAAGTTCCATTTGATCTTCTACTAGTAATTTCTCCGTCTCATTATTTTCTCCCTGATTTTCAATGGGAGTAATCACAAATGATAATTATGAGGAACCTTTATAAAATTGAAGGATATCAAGGGTGTCCTCGTTATCACTATCATTATCACAGTCTAGAAGAGCAGCTTTACGAAATTTGGCACGTGTTATAGCTGCTTGTTCTAAGACAAGTAATTCTTCCATGCTCAATTCGTTTCTAGCATCTCGTTCCTCAGCAAGCAATTCTGCCATAGATTTCTCACGAGAGTCTTGAAACGATGTAGTAACCAACTTCTCCTTAAGTTCTTTCAATAAATCAAGAGCCTTTAGTAAAAGGTCTTGCTCAGTATCATGAGGAGTTGTGTGAATCATATGGTGCTGTGGAGGTGGGTCTGAAAACGAATAGTCATAATTGTTACAAGGAAATGGATTCCTTGTTTGACAATCCGAGCTAGAGTGTGGTACCTCCACAGTAATCACAACAGTAAAACTGATGTAGCTGTGGGTTGTATGTGCTTAAGTTATAATTGTTATCAGGAAACTGCTCATAGACAAGCGTGTTTCCCGATTGACAATCAGAACTGTAATGTGAACCACCACAGTACTCACAACAGTAAAACTGCTGAGAATCATGGTGTGGTAGCTGGTGGAATAAATCAGTCGTGTCATGGTAGGAATAGGGATCTTGGTTATAGACAGACCCGTTTCCTGACTCTACCATGCCACAGCTGGGGCAATTGCCACCATTATAAGAACTACCACACCACTGGCAAACCAGAAAGTGTGGATGAAACATAGAAAGAATCAAATGTGTATAGAGGGATAGGGATGAAGAATCAAAGATGTGAGAGGGTAAAGGTGAATATTTTTGGGTTTTTGGATAAACATTTTGTGTAAATAGGAAAGAAAATGTTTTTGTGTTCGTTGAAAACTTGATTTAAAATGTTTTCGGGAACAGTTTTGTTTTGAAAATAAGAAAATATGAACAAAGGATGGACAAATGTACAATGGAACGAATTCCAAAATCACTAATCAGAAAAACCGTTTAGAATAGCGCGCACACCTCCTCGGCAGCGGCGCCAAAATTTGATTGGCTTCAAACAGTCAACCTAAACTGACCAGGGAATGGTCAACAACGTCAAACAGCCTAGAGTCAATGCTCCGCGGAATATAGTGGTTTCCCCGGGTCGTTATTTCCCGACGAGGTGTGGATGGTTATCAAACGGATCTGTGATCGGGTGAATTTGGATGGAAAGGGGTTTGTGTGTGATTAAACTAAGGAATATATGAAGAAATAGCTTAAACAAGCTATATGAATAAGACTGTGAAATCAGAAAAACCAGAAATGTTTAAAATCTAAAAACGCGTACATTCACGTTTTAAATAACGTAAACGTACAAAATAAAACGCGAAAACTGAAATCTGAAAACCCCCAGGGGGTGAAAATGACTTTTTTAAAAACCTAAGGTTAAAAGAAAATTTTTAGTAAAAGAAAATTAATTTTCACACTAATTAATTATTTATTATTAATTAAATACTAATTAAAACTAATTATTAATATTTAAAACACTTAAATACATTATAATATTAATTTAACACTCGAAAAATGAAAATAAAATTTCTAAAATTATAAAATAACTAAAAACTAATTTTAAAATTAAAAATAAGTATTTTTTTTCTTTTTATGATTTTTTTATTAATTAATTACTAATTATATATTAATTACCTAATTAAACTATTTTAAATTATAAAAAATAGAAAATGAACAGTAAAAATTCTAGAAAAGTTCCTAAAAATGTTTTATAACATATAAAAGCTAGGAAAAATATAAAAACTAGGTGTTGCTTTATGAAAACTAATTATGCTATTTAATACTTAATTATTAATTAATAATTAATAAAACTAATATTAATTCTAATAAATACTAAATGACAAAATAAAAATCTGAGAAAATTACTAAAATTACTTTAATATAATAGGTAATTAATAAAAATATAAAAATGACAAGTACTTAATAAAAATCTAAAAATTAAAATTAAAAATTAAATTACATTAAATAGAAACTATCACTTAAAATTAAATTGGTTTTTCTTGATTTTTCTTTTTAAAAACTAATTTACAACTAAAAACATGAAATTTTTATAAAAACAACTTTAGTGGAACTTAAAAATAAGCAAAGTACAAGCTTTTTGGCTCAACAGTTGACTTTTGTTGACCGAGGGGGAAAATAAGCTCAAACCAGCTTGTGTGGGGTCCACTAGGGATGATTCAGGTCCAAATAAGTTAGATGAACTTGTTTAAGCAAGAAAAAGCCATTGGGTCCCACAGAATAAGCAAATAAGCTGAATAAGCTAATCCAAAAACCAAATGAAACTCAGAATCTGGGACAAAGTTAAGGGGCTAAATCAGGTGGGTCCCAGAGGTTCTAAGGTCAAACAAATGGTCAAAGGAGGAAGAGGGACAGGAGGGGGTGAAAGGAACAAATATTTGGATGTGGGGCCCACTGTGGTGGCCAGAAAACCACCACCAAGTGGTGGTGTTGGGACTTTGGTCTGCTGATGCAGGGGACTCACTCCCCCTGCAAGTGACTTTGGGCACCTGTGAGGCCCAGTAGAAAATTCCTAAAAATATAACAAAGGTTGGAACACAAAGTTAAGCTGGTAGACAATGATTAGGAACAAGTTTCAGCTCTTGAATCAAGCCACAAAATTCTAATTAATTCTTACTAATTTGGAAAAAACTGAGAAAGAGACATATTGACTTTTCATGAAAACTTGAGATTTGACTTATTTGAACCTTGGATTACATCTTACTGATCAAACTTGATATATTAAGCTACAATATGATGAAATTAAGCTACAAATACACCTGAGGCAATGAAATGGTGGGATTGGGATCACAACTGCCCAACAGTTAACTGATATGGAGAAATTTTGGTGATTTTGACTTTTGGTTGTTTAGAACTTAGATTTAAAGGTTTACTAAACCTAAATATACCTAATGTAGTATGTCTAAACTAAAACAACAACAAAACAACAACCAGAGAATAGCTAGATAGGCAGATCCAAACACCTCTTTAAATTGGTTTTTAACAAGTTTGTGAAGCAAGTGAGTCAATGAGGCTATGAAACTGAGATATTAGGCTATGCTAAACTATCATAAACACAAATAAACAGATTAGAACAATGTTTAACCACTATAACTGAAAATCACCAAATTATGCAAATTTATGCTAAAAAAACTGAAATTAAGACTTACAGTGAGACTTGTACTAGAAATTAAAAGTGGAAATGTGTATCCTTATCCTAGTTGTCTCCCTGAGACTCTAAACCATGAACTCCTTCAATTGCTTCCCTTCTTTTTGATTTCTTTTCTTATTTTTCAATATTTTTGTAGTTTTTGATTATTTTTCATAACCTGACAATACACTGATCCCAATACTTGATTAACTAATAAAAACTCATAAGTAAGATTGAATGAACCCAATGACAAAGAAACTAACAGCTTTGAACAAGATTTTAGTAAAAAGGATAATTTTACTAAAAAATAGCATAAACGAATTTAAAACAGAAAACCTTGAAGGTGTGATTAATTCAACTTGAAAATTAACTAAGAATGTGAATTACAACTGATTCCAACTTAAAATTACAATTATGAGTACAATTACATTAAAACGATATAATCTACTTCTATACTAAAAACTAACTGGTCCCTTCTGCTTCCTTCTTCCTTCTTTATATCTTTCCAAGTTTCTGTGGGCCCCAGGGTTAAATCCCACTTCACTTAGAGCCCTTGGATGGCTTCATTCAATCTTGGCCTTTGAAAGATGTTTTGGCGCCAAAAAAAGTCTTGGGACAGTTGGGATTGCTTGTTAGGTTTTAGGAGCATTAATTGTGTCTTGGAGTTATTGGTGAGGTGGAGGGGACAGGAAATGGTGAGGGTGAGCTGGGGGTATGGAGTGTTGAGTGTTGGCAGGGTAGCAGGTCAAGTTGGGGAGGAGGGTGAAGAGTTTGACCTTTTGTGTTGACTGGGATATATAAAAACGGGGGAAAGGTTTTATTAGTGGTGGGCTGGTAAGGTGATTGGGCTAGGGGATTTGGTTTTGGGCTTGGATTGGAGGTATAAGGGTGTGTGATGGATCAGGTTGGATTGGGGTGTGTTGTTGGGTTTATATTAATTTAGTTAAGGGTCCGTTTGGTAAGTTTCAAATCACAAGGACCATACATGTAATAAACTGAAACTTAAGGGACTGAAAATGTATACTTTTCAAACTTGTTACAAGGACCAAAGTTGCCACATGTCAATAGTCCAAGGACCACAAATAATAGTTTCCATTTAAAAATACCCGGAGACCAAAATTGTCATTTTTGAAAAGTCCAGGGACTAAACTTGCAATTTTCTCAAACATTTTACACCACGGACTAAAAATGACTTTTGTGACTTCCCAAGGACCCAAAATGATTTTTCTTTCAAAAATATCCCACCAGGGACCAAATCTGCCAAAATCTGAAACTCCAAGGACCAAACTGTAAATTCTCAAAACTTTTCCAATTTTTCACCAAAGGACTAAATATGACAATTTATGATTTCAAAAGGACCTTTGGTGATAATTTTCCCTATTTTGAATGACCAGGGACTAGTTTTGTCATTTTATGAAAGTTGGGGGACTGAAACTGCCAATTTTGCAAACTTTGTACGTTTTTTATTTGTTTTTGCTCATTTTGCATCTAAAACATATAAAACACAATTTTGAAATATTTTTAGTATTTTGATGCATTTCTGAGTGTTTTTGTATGTTTTGCAGTTCAGATTTGACCAAAAATGATGAGTGTTTGAGCACTCATCAAATACTAAAAATGAAAATAAAACTAAATTATACTAAAGGTGTAAGCAATATATGGGAGAATTGTGTTTACTTAGATTTCACTACTCCCTAGATATCTTTTACAGGTTTATTACTTGTTACAGTTGCGTGGATGACGGGTTGTATTCCTTAATACCATTAATGGGGTGGCGTACTTACTTCCCCAATCTTATAAGCGCCTACTTCACTCCTATGTCGAGCCGGCTAAGAAGCTCCTAACATGGGATCACTAGAATTTGCCCATGCATTAAATACAACCAATAAAACCTAGTACACATCGGTTCATGTTTCTTAAGACGTTCAAGCATGTTACACAATGGAGAACTGCCAGTTTTCTTAAGCCTAACATTGAAATCATTCATCCAATACAACTATAAACAAGCAATCAACCTATAATTAACATCTAGGTTTTATTACATCTAAGCAAACACAAGATAGATCTAGCCTAGCATGTTGAAATCAAGACAAGCATAAGATATATTCAAACAACACATAGACATATTGAATGAATTGAAAGAAGACTTATCTCAATTGAACATGAAAGGATTTAAAGGGTGAAAACCCTTGAAAATACAGTAAAATACGACCTAAGGTTTACAAAGTTCGACCCTAGTATTCTCCACACAAGTTCCTCTTTTAATGAATGAAAAATAGAAAAGTATATATAGATTCTGATAGGTGACAGCGTCAAGAACAAATTGCTGACGCCGTCATCTCGCCGCCAAATAATTTCTCGGACTGCCTAGATCTGGGTTTGACGCCGTCATGTGTACTCCTTATGCAGGCCGTCACCAAAAATACTCTTGACGCCCTTCTTGTGACGCCTTCAGGTTTTCACTGGGTCGTCATGGATTTTAGTCCTGACGCTGTCATGATTCTCTTCTTGACGCCGTCAGGTACTGTTCTCAGCATGGAAAATTAAGTCTTTGCCGTTTTCTTCACTTTTATGCTCCAAAAACGTCCAAAATGCTTCCTTTTCCAGAATTCACTTCCAAAGTACCTAAAATCACAAAATGAACGATTTAGGGCAATATTTGATCAAATAAATTTCAATTCCGGCTTAAATGACCCCCTAAAAACGGTTCATTTTTCGCCTCATCATATACCCTTACACTTGAGATTTGCTTGTCCTCAAGCAAATGCGCTTTTATTCTAGTCAAAATACAAGTTATGGGTCATTTAACACTAATATAAAAGTAATTACAACAAATAATCGTTCCATTAAAGACCAAAGACAAGCACGGAGGTCATATACTAGCACCTCACAAATAGAGTTTAGATACTCACATCTCTGGGGTGTAATAAAGTATATATCACAATATGGAAATGGAAAACATCTCTCACTACATGTCATAGCAAAATAGATTACCATAGGCTTGGGAAAGGATCAAACCTCCACCACATGGCGTAAGCACCTAGGATAAACTATCAAAGAGGTCTTTTAAAGGGTTGTAACGTTAGGTGTAGGGATATGGAATACACGGTTTTGTTGGATATAGGCAGTCTTTACTGGTGGCGAGTTAACAATCTTGGTTAATTACATGTACAATATGGCGTTGCTAAGCCAAGACTAGACTCGACTTAAGCTAATAAATCAAAAATAACAAAAACATAAAATGAACATAGAATGAAACGGGATGGTAGTCCGTATGTTTTTTCTCTTTTTCTTTTTTTTTTCTATTTTTTTTTCTTTTTCTTGATTTTTTCGATTTTTTTGATTTTTTTTCCGCATACACTCTTACCCTACCATCCAAAATAATACATCATAGGGGATGTACATTCCCCTTACACTTGAATCTTTACATACTTTACAATAAACTAATCTAATGACTCGAATTAAGATAATCAAAACACTTGGAGTACTTTTAAGTTTAACGCACATACGGGGGTAATATATGATGTTCTTCCCCATTACTCCATAAAATAAGTACTTTACCCATGAGTCCCAATCGTCCCAAAACAATATGTACAAGGATATGACTCGACTTAGCAACCATGTAATCAATTAGATAATTAACTAAGGGTTTAACAAATAACAATAATCCACTAAAGATGAGTGCATACACGGAAGACTAAGGCGATTTGGGTGTACATTTAAGTGGGGTGTAACAAATTCTTCCTTTAAGTAAGATGCTTAAAGTTGGAAACGAAAAGATAGGTTCGGAGGGGTGTACTAGGGGTATCGTGTACTAAAAATGAGTACAACGCTAAGGGTGTGGGAAAAATTAATTGACTTCACTAGCCAAGTAATATGACTTAAATGGTCAAGTAATTATGATACGGGTTTAACACAAGGGTGATCCTAATGCCTCTTATCATGTAGTAAATCCTACTACACGAATGTAGGTCTCGGGATGCATCACTAACGCAAGTTCTAGAATCTAAATGCTACCGGTACACTCATAAGCACTAATAGTAAATGCTTTTCCTATCAAATCTAAAGGCGAACCTCACATATTTGGGTGGAAAATTTTTCTGAATGGTACGGTTTTGTGCTAGTCATACAATCTCCTATCCATGAGACGCTTGCTATGGCTAAAGTTTCACTCCTAAATGTTGTAAAAAATTTTAAATTTGGCACTAAAATTGCACTAACAAGTATTTCTCATAGTTTTATTACACATCTACCATCAAACAAACAAACTCAAGCGAAAGTGTATCTGTAAGGTATTATCATTTTACCCTCCCCTTGCACTTAGGATGAACATTGTCCCCAATGTTCAAGTAAAGAACGTAAAAGTGAAATAAGTAAAACGAATGAAATCAAATACTCCCCTGATTCGCTCGGTATGGATAATAAGGTGGCCAGGTTAGATCTTCCTCCAAGAAAATGAACAATCAAAGCTTCCCTTCCAGAATATAAATCATCTTCTTGTCATACATAAACTGTAAAACCTGAGAAAACAGACAAGGCAACCTCGCATAAAATCGGCGGCAATCTACATATGCTAAAGAATCCTACAAAACAAAATAAGATATAGTGCTTGTGGAATGATGTTTGCAGATTTCCTGGAGATTATAAAACTAATAATTCAACAAAAACTTTAAGACTCCGTTAGAAAAACAAAACCGGTAAAATTTCCAGATTTTTACACGTGATGCCATCAAGAGTAAACTCATGACGCCGTCAGAAGTGACCTGCAGAAATTCTTATGTTAAGTTTCCGGAAAATTTCTGGAAAAACTTCATCCTACTTCCTGGAAAATCCTGCAAAACATCATTATGACTCGATACAAGCATTTGACTCTAACAAATACGAATATACATGTTCACTTAATATTGTGGAGAATCATGATCGGTTTTGTTTCTTAAAAGCATATTTGGGGTTTCCCCTTACACTTATCTTTTGCAAAAATACCTTTGGATGAAGTTAAAACTAGGCCAAACAACAAAGTAAAGTATTTTCATTCTTTTAGTTTTGAAACATGATCTACCAATAATAAAAATAAAGCATGCATACGGAAACAAATAAAATAAAACAAACAATCAAACAAATGAAACCAATAAAACGGGCTTGGGTTGTCTCCCAAGAAGCGCTTGTTTTTGTTCGAGTCACGAGCCTGACTCTACCCTTATTTAACGGAAATAGGGGAGGTTTTCCCTACACTTAGGATTAAGTGCGGGTGGAAGTAGCGATACACACCCTTAGGGTGCAAATATGCCATGTGAGGAAAGAGTGGTGGATGAATTATATGCTCAAAGGGCTGTGCTCCTATCATCATAACCTTACCTAATTCAATTGAGTTAGTGGGCGGATTAAGATTTTCTCTTAGAAAGGGAACATCTTCTATCAACTTCGAGAGACTCCTAGTTGGGAATCCATCTTGACATAATAAACCTGGTTTAAACCCATAATGTTTCTTATGATCAATCATGAATGGGTGATGTAAGTATGTAAGATCATGTTCCACTCCTATGTCAGCTTCCTCTCTACAAGGCTTAGAGTCTACTACCTTTGTCCTAAGACTACCCGGACTATATGGTTTGATGGGTGGATCGGAACCTATTTCAATTCCTAAATTTTCATCCAAGGATGGAAGATTAGGTAACGGTTTTGGCTGAGGCTCCGGTTCATCAAAACTAGGAACTTCCCTAGAACTAAGAGTAAGGTTATCATTATAAGTATTCAAACCTATATTCTCTAGTTGTGTTTGGTTCAAAGGTTCTACCTCTATTGGGGTTCCTATAGTCTCTTCTACTTTTTCCGGGTAAGTCAAGGGAGGTGTGTACGCATCAAATGATGGTAGGACTTGTGAGGTACTTTGTGGGCTTATGTTATTTACTTCACCATTCCTTGTGTTAAGATCACCTATATCCTCAACATGTGTTTCATTATAATCTAACCCTAACATTTTCCCAAGTATCTCACGTACTTCTCTAGGCATCTCAACTTCTACGTCCGAATCGTACGGATCATCCTCAATATTCTGACTGCTATATACAAATTGCCCAAAAGACTCATCATGTGTTTCTTGAGATTCATCATCATTGATCATAAAACCTAGGTCTTTTTGATCAATGTGATCGTGTTCGGCTACATCCTCCATCACATCAAGGTCACCTATGTGTTCATCCTGTATTATGGTAGGGCCTAACCATGACATGCAGCTAGGTGGCTCATACGAAACTATCCTAGGTGAAGGCTCATATGGTGCATAGGTTTCACTAAGTGAGGCATTTTGAGGGGTTGATGGAGCTCCTAAGGTGAATTCTTTAAAAGTCTTATGCCATTGGCCTCTTTTCTCAAGGTACTCAATAAAATCAATATAAGATCCTGTCCTCCTCATTTCATTCGTCCATCTTGGTATATCCAAACTAGTGTAATTATATTTGTTCTGGTAAAACTCTAGTGTCGGACTTGGTGGATTCACATTCTCCATAATGGTGAACGGAATAGTCAATGAAAATTACGAACAAACACACAAAGAAAAAGATAGACTAAAGAAAACCTAAAAATAAAAATAAAATCTTACTAGAAAGGAATCTAGCAAGTAGACCTAATAAAAAGAAATCCTAACCTAGACAATAACTATTCCCCGGGCTGCGGCGCCAAAAACTTGATACGTGGGGATTGCACCAGACTTTACCTCTCGAGGGATCTCGAGAAGCTTACAACCCCCACCAGGCAGTGTACCTGATCGATGTAGTATAGTATAATGACAAGTACCGGGGGATTGATCGTTCAGCTAGGAATAGTGTCGCTAGGATTAGAAAGCCTAAAGACTAGGTCTAGAGATGAGGGATGATTCTTTTTGTATTTTTATATTTTTTTATGAAAGCAAGTAAAAATATCGGTTTTGAAGGAGTTGGGCGGAATTAGTTACTAGTCAAATAACCCAATTACTAAGATGCAATCAAAATAAAATACTAAAAATGAAAATAAAACTAAATTATACTAAAGGTGTGAGCAATATATGGGAGAATTGTGTTTACTTAGATTTCACTACTCTCTAGATATCTTTTACAGGTTAATTACTTGTTACAGTTGCGTGGATGACGGGTTGTATTCCTTAATACCATTCATGGGGTGGCGTACTTACTTCCCCAATCCTATAAGCGCCTACTTCACTCCTATGTCGAGCCGGCTAAGAAGCTCCTAACATGGGATCACTAGAATTTGCTCATGCATTAAATACAACCAATAAAACCTAGTACACATCAGTTCATGTTTCTTAAGACGTTCAAGCATGTTACACAATGGAGATCTGCCAGTTTTCTTAAGCCTAACATGGAAATCATTCATCCAATACAACTATAAACAAGCAATCAACCTATAATTAACATCTAGGTTTCATTACATCTAAGCAAACACAAGATAGATCTAGCCTAGCATGTTGAAATCAAGACAAGCATAAGATATATTCAAACAACACATAGACATATTGAATGAATTGAAAGAAGACTTATCTCAATTGAACATGAAAGGATTCAAGGGGTGAAAACCCTTGAAAATACAGTAAAATACGACCTAAGGTTTACAAAGTTCGACCCTAGTATTCTCCACACAAGTTCCTCTTTTAATAAATGAAAAATAGAAAAGTATATATAGATTCTGATAGGTGACGGCGTCAAGAACAAATTGCTGACGCCGTCATCTCGCCGCCAAATAATTTCTCGGACTGCCTAGATCTGAGTTTGACGCCGATGTGTACTCCTTATGCAGGCCGTCAGCAAAAATACTCTTGACGCCCTTCTTGTGACGCCTTCAGGTTTTCACTGGGTCGTCATGGATTTTACTCCTAACATCGTCATGATTCTCTTCTTGACGCCGTCAGGTACTGTTCTCAGCATGGAAAATTAAGTCTTTGCCGTTTTCTTCACTTTTATGCTCCAAAAACGTCCAAAATGCTTCCTTTTCTAGAATTCACTTCCAAATTACCTAAAATCACAAAAGGAACGATTTAGGGCAATATTTGATCAAATAAATTCCAATTCTGGCTTAAATGACCCCCTAAAAACGGTTCATTTTTCGCCTCATCACATAGTCATACAGAAACATGTACCTCCATATACATGTACATAAGGTTCAACATACATACTTGTTTATAAACTGTTTTATTATATACTACATACCAATTCATAAAATTAAGGCATTTTACTTAATTGGTTATGACAGCATATAGCAAAAATCAACAAATCCATCTTACGTGCATACGGCACCTGCCATGTCAAACAACAAACAAATACATTCGTATTAGCTTAACAATAAACTAATTGCATATCAAATCAAAATGAATTTGTTATTATGAATAAAGGTTTTCAACTTGATGTACCATTGTATTTGTTACATTCAAAGATTAAGAGGTTCATGTGCTATCTGCGGCCTCTTATCATAATTGATGCGGCACATCTAAAAGGGCTATACCAAGGAACAAATATGGTTGCTGTCGGAATGGACGGAAACAATCAGATTCTACCGATTGCTACCGGTGTTGCTGAAGGCGAGAGTGTTGAATCATGGACGTGGTTTATGACGAAACTCAAAGAATGCATTAGGGACGTTCCTAATTTGGCAATCATATCTGACAGACATTATGGAATTACCGCTGCATGTAACGCTGTATTCCCGAATGCATTTCACGGCTATTGTTGTCCCCATTTGATGTTAAATACAAAGATGCACAGCGAGACACTGTAATGTTTATACTGGAAGACATGCAAAGCATACACAATGGATGCTTTTCAAAAGCTAATGTCGGATATACGTTCGGTAAGACCGCAGGCTTACAAAAAACTTGTTGAAGCAGGGGTCGAGAAATGGTCAAGGGCACATTGTCTTGGGCAGAGATACAATTACTTAACATCAAACAGTGTTGAATCCATAAATGCTTTGACGAAGCTTGTGCGCCACTGCCTAATCACGGCACTGATTGAATGGTTCAGAGCTCTTCTTCAGAACTGGTATTACCACCGCCGAGCAAAACACGCAGGTAATAAATGATCCAATTTGTAATTAAGTTTACTATCGAATTATGAGGTACTAGTGAATAATCATAATTTATTTTCTACTGTTAGATGCCCCGGATGACGATCTTTCTGAATGGGCGACTGCGAAAGTCAATGCCAGAATGGCCAAAAGTGCTAGCTAGAAGGTTATGGGGATTGAGAAGGACAGAGTGTATGAAGTACGCGACACGAAGAAACGTCATATTGTTGACTTGGAACAGGGGCATTGCACTTGTCGGCAATGGCAGCTTTCGGGCTTACCGTGTGGACATGTCTGTGCTGTGAGTAGATTTGTTGGCTTTACTAGTGTCAAGAAACTGGCTAAAGCTTGGTTTTGTAATAGTACACTTAAAGGAACATACAAATACATCATTTATCCTTTAAAAGACGTGACGGAGTGGGACACTCCAGACAACATCGAACCTGTATCCCCCCCACTTGCAACAAAGTGGCCAGCAGGTAGACCAAAAAAAAGAAACAAAATTCCATCTCAAAGAGAGGTGCCTACAAGGAACTCTTGTGGAAGGTGTGGAGGAGCACGACATAACCGCCTTAAGTGTAATGCAATCATGGTGAAAGAGAAGGTTGACATTCGAATTATTATGACAAAAGTAAATTGTTGTGTTTTTTTCGCATCTAGTGTCTTTTTTAATTTCACAGAAGGTCTGCTCCAAAAGGGCAGTTACCAAAGGTCCAGCAGGTCCTAGCAAAAAAGGCTTGTGTGGTGGAGGGCTCATCTAATGAAAATAATTGCAATGCGTCAGAGGTACCCAACTCAAGTCAAGCAGAGGAACAGCCGAACTCATCCCAGCCGGAGATTACTTTCCTATCAGATTTCGCTACTCCAGCTGACTTCTTACAGTAAAGTCCCCTTATCTTTGATCGTTGTGCTAGAATGACAGACACTAAATTTAAATGGTTGCACTCACTTCCTAGTTGGTACTATGTATTGTTTAAGTAAGAATAAATGCCGTGTATAATAAACATATGTACTAAACTATGTAATAAAGTGTGTGTTTGTGCTCTTAAGGTATAATTCAAGCAATTGTGTTACTGGAAATGATTGCGTAAAATAAATTATGAATGCAAGTGAACAAACGTACCAACCACCAATCACTGATATGGCACTTCAACCACTTTGGCTCGACCATTTATCACTGCCCTCCGGTATGATTTGACAACTTGATAGCTGCTTTCATCGATTGAATCAGATCCATCAAGTTGTTCCTTATGTTTCTTTACACCCTTAACTGTCTTTATTTCTATGACATCATCTTCATACAGCTTCGCTTTACCTTTACCATTACCGTTTGCACTATCACCTTGTACACCAACCTCGGACAACAAGATAGCATCCCTGGTCCACCACCTCCATTACCGGTACCATTTGCATTGACATTTATCTAACCATCACTGTTGCTGATAACAAGACGTTTAGTAGTCATCCTTCTTTTGAACGGAGTCGCACAACAGCAACGATGGCCAGCTTCCTCCTTTTGCCAAAGCATGTTTTTGAAATAATACTCTGACAATGGCTGTTGTTTGTGCGCGATAAGCAGGTTTATGGAACCATGGGCGACAGCGTGAAAAAAAATCTATGGACGTCATTATCAGTATGTAGTAAAGTTAAGCCATTCTCAAGTGACAGGTTTGGTTTACAATAAAACAAAGCCCATTTATCACCTTCAATGTCCTTCATAACACGATCAAGTGCCCTTGTGAAAGTACCATTGTGTGTGCTATAACACACAACGTGGCAAACACACCCATCAACATAACGCAGAGGATTAAAAGCAAATTTCCCATGTGCGTGTACTTTAAAGTCAACTTCTTTCTTCATTTTTATCCTGATTAAATATAATTAAACATGAGTATCGATTAACTATAACTACGCAAACACCAAAGTAACTGCACGAAAAAAAAAACAAAAACAAAAAAATTGAACAACCAAAAACCAGAAAATAAAAAATCATGAATACAGAAAAAAATGATTAATAAAATCATTTAATGCAAACTAAATTAAATAAATGAAACATCATATGTATATGAACAAAAAAAGGGAATAATTTAGTTATGGGAAAGTACAACAAACCTAGTTTATGTCAATTAAATATGATAAGGACAGCAATTTGTTTTTGTTTTATCTTTGAATCTTGGAGTGACAGTGACTTAGGGTTTCACCTAATTTGGGGATATGGTAGTTTGGAACAACCTGGTTTATGTGGTGTGGGACAGTGGGGATACAAGATGTTTTCAAAAAGGTTACTTTTGGCCCTTTAAGTAGTAATAAAGAAAAACCATGCAGGTGTATATTTATTTTTTTTCCAAAATTGGATACATTAAGTAAAAATACCCTGCACGTGCAAACTTTGTTTGTCCTTTTATATACCCTATTACATACAACTTTACCAAATATCCCCAATTGTATCAAACCTTGAAACCCTAAAATATGAATAACCGAAATAGAGCGATACGACGGGTAATTGATGGCAAAACCGAATTCTCTTGTCACTGTGGTGTTCGACTAACAGTTTTGACTGCAACTACAAGGACAAATCTTGGTAAAAGATTTGTAAAATGCGCAGTTTGTCGAGTTTATGAGTTTTTAGATGATTATCTCCCAAGTGAATACTATCAAAAATTGTTGTTTGGATTGTTACAAAAGGAGAAACGAAGGAACAATACTGTCAACTATCAGCAGGTGATTGATGCTATTGCTTTGGACAAGTCAATCATGGAAGAAGAGCTTAATGATATGAAGTCAAAGTTTAAGTTGTATGAGCGGTTGGTTTTCATTTTGTTAGTATCATTTACAGTTGTTTGTGTTGAGTTTGGGTTGTTAATAGGCAAGTAATGTAGTGCCATGGGTTAGTGATACTTGCTTAAGCTGCTCTCAGTTGTAAGTTTGTCCCGTTTGCAAAACTAGTGTTTCAAATAAATTTGTTTCTCTATCAATTGGCCGTTGGTTGTGGATGTATGTTGATGCAATGTCAATTAGTTATGCTTAAGCACATATCTTGTCTAGTCATACACGTATAAATGGTCACACAATTTTCCAAGACTGCTAACCATATTAATCACATTGCAGATATGCAAACACATCTTCAACATTTGAAATCCTCTTGTCCAGTTCATCAAAGTTAGTTAACAATGTATCTTTGCCATTAACACCACCCAAGATATTGTCACCTTGAAACAAATCAGTTGCTGCAAATAAGTATATGGCCAAACAAGTATATAGGTAAAACAACATAACAGATAATATAATTCTTGTATCAATTTCTTTTTTTTTTCTTTTTTTTTAAATTTTTTAAAGACAGCAGATAGTCTTAACATACCAACAAACTCAAACGGTTGATTCAGCAAAGGGGGATTGTAAAAACTCTGCATACGCAACCATTTTAATCTGATTAAAATGAGTAGAATCCCGTTTTTTAGATCCTGACAATTTTTTTTATTATTATTTCAAATCGGGTACGTTTGGTAGTACTGGTCTGACTCTGCTGCGTGTACAGGTGGAGGGGTTATAAGATTTGGGCATCCATTTTTTGGAGATGTGTACAAATTGGGCGCCAAAAACATAGAAAAACACCCGCCAAAACTATTGGTTGCCCGAAAAAGAGTAACAATTGTTTTGATCCAAAAACGCACTATTATGTGCTCCAAAAAAAGTAAGTGTGGTTAAGATAAATAAAAAAAATAAATACAAACAATTCACAATGAACTACATTTTAAGTTGAATACAAACCACTAACATTAGTATGAACACACACCAAACATAGACCCAATACATTTGCACACCAACTGAACTTAACAAAGGATACATCCACTTTTTTGGTTTGTTCTCTTTTTTTTTGAACATTTTGTTAGCATTCATAATGGGTAGCAAAAAAATTAAACACATGTTCAACAAAAAAAGAGAAGGATCGATCCCTAAAGACTATATCAGTGCGTACAGTTTAGTTAGAAGCTTGCCAAACAAAAGGTTTTCGAACTCGGAAGAGCGGTTGCAAGTACTTTACAACAATACTAGAATGCAACCTACCGTCCCTTAGGAACCATTTACGTGTTTTTGTAAGACCTCCAACGACCCGCTGGTTGTGTAGAAATCCAAAATATCTCGCCATCTTTTGCCTTCTCAAAGGTGCAGTTTGCGAGCCAAAACAGAAATTCCTGGATGTCCTCTTCTTTGAAACACGTCGACAAGTCGTACGATGCAGACTAATCCCTTCATATTGAATGACTTGAGACCCACCTTCATCCAAATCAACCTCACTTGTAAAACAGTCATTAGCAACACTTGGCAATTTTGAACAATGATTCCTGCATACATCATTTACCCACTCACCCGGAGACGACGTAGACCAACCAACATCCATCGCTGGAACATCAACTCCAGGGACACCAGGCATGTAATCTTCATCCGAAAAATAAAAATCATCATCAATATAATCATAATGCAAAAATTCTTTGAAAAGATTCTTACATTGAAATTGTCTTCCTTTGGTGCGAGGAGGGGACGGAGGTGTTCTTAGAGGAGGGGTTGAAAGTGCTTCATTCTCCCACGCAATAAGATCAAGATGCGAGTTAAACATAGCAACTAGCAAAGCATTGTCATTTTTTGCTAGATTTGCTTTTATTTTGACATCAGCAGGATCAAAAGTCATATTTCTATAATAGTACTGTGAAAGGTTTTGAGGAACATGGGAAACATACAAATCAATTAAACTTAGTGAAGCCGCCATATCATAAATCTTTCCCATATCATTGTCACCTTCAACTAAAGTCAAGCCTTGTTGTACAGAAACTCTTGGAGAACAAAAATAAACTTGTTGAATATCTTGTACAAGTTTATCTCCTAACATGTCAAGCAGGGCCTCATAGTTCATCCTCTTGGACTTACAAACATCCACTGTCATTATTTTGCCATTTTCATACTTTAAACTGGGAAAAGTGATGAAACAACCATCGTAGTGAATATCAAACAGAACATATCCCTTATCATATTTGAGGAGGGACCTGTCCACAAGAAACATAAACGTTTTTTGAAACCCAAAAATGAAGCAACCAAATAATCATTTTGCTTTATAAAATAAAGAAATGCATACCTTTGATTGATGTCATCTGATTCATCTAGGGGGTTTGCAGGAACTTTCTTTGGATGAGATGGATGAGAGTAAGCCATGATGATACAACAAGTACTAATGTATGTGTGTAGGATTTCCTATTATAGACTATATTCTATTACTTTATTGTAACTAACATATGGGAGACATTTTAGTTTAATAGGGTCAAGTTACAAATAGTAAATAAGTTTGTATTCAATTACTATTTGATAGGTATTGCGGGTTGTTTAGTAACTTGAAGTGTAATTTTTTTTCCTTCATTTTTTTTATTGTTGTGTGAATCCAGAGTTATGTGTATGCATGTTATGTGTATGATGACAATGATTTATAATATAATGTTGTAAAATAATATGACATGGTAAATAATATTCATAAGAAAAAGTTTAAAATACAAGGAGACATAACATGAAGTAAAAAAAAAAAAACTATTAGTTACAGAGGGTAATATCTGTGATTGTAATAAAACCGGACCATCTTTTCACGATATGCTAACCCAACGTCAACGGGGTCATCAACATGCAAAGATATGCCATGTGACAAACGATATAGAAATATACACACCCAAACACCACAATCACCAAATATACCACATTGTTTTGGAACTTTCTCCTCGAGCCTAAACGTAATGTTACATTGAGATGAATCCATTCCTTTCTTCTCGAAAACTTCGGCACGGTGTAGAACTAGTGGAAGTCGATCTTGTATATCAGTGTACAATGTTATTATACATAGAGGGGCAATCTTATCTGATATTTTGTAAATATTGATGCTAAAGATTAACCATTTACTAGCAATGTGTGCCATAAATAGTTGAATGTTTTTTGCTTGTTTTGTGTATATATATTTTTTTCAGATACTTTGTTCAGGATATTTGTGACACAATTCATGATCTACATGGTTTCATTTATTCATATAAACTTTTGTAACACTACAGTAAAGTGGTTAAAAAACAGAGTATAACATAAACTTGCTTGCTTTCATTATAAAATTAAAAAAAAGTACATCGAACACAAGAGGTACATAGATGATAACACAAAACACAAAAGACAATAGTGACAGAATTTAAGAGCAAGCACATCGCAGGTCAGGAATTGTGGTTCAGTTGATCTTCTTCATTTTTGCAAAAAATGAGATTGTTTTTAGGACTTTTATTTGAGTTTCACTGATGCATCGCATCAGACTCCTATTCTTTTCCAGCTCCTCATCTTGAATCTCAACCAGCAACTCTAAAGCCTACGTAGTGAGAGTGGACCCAACAACAGTCTGGAGCTGTTTGATCTGCTCGCCCATTTCCTTGCAACGGCGGGCAAGGTCTACAACCTCCACATGTAGTGACTTTATCAGCTTAAAGTCACTCTCAATGTTTAGTTTAAACATTGAGGTTAGCAGATCTTTCAAAAGGTTTTGTTGATCCATAGATATGGCAAGTGAATGCTTGTGTGTGTGTAAATGTGACTTGTATGAAATTGTAGTAGTATATGGAATATTTATATATAGAGCGGGATGATCTTTAGATTTGAATGAAGTCAAAATGAATAAACTTGTATAGTCAATTGGTGAACAGTGGGGTCTTGTCAAGTTTTGTGTGTGGCAAGTAAGGCAAATAATATCAATGGGGATTAGAGATGTGAAATAATTTTGGGCATGAACATGTCATATCATGTCCACTAATTGACAACACAACTTAAAAAAGGATGGGAAACTTGTGAAATAGTTTGGGCAACTAGTTATGTTTGCTGGGAAAGTAAGTTGAAATATTGCCCAAATGCAAAACAAATAAAATTGTGTGTACTTACAAAGTTACTAAAATAAAGATATTATGTTTTTATTTGGATGTACTACTACAGTCCATGTGTATCTTGTCAAGTTTTTGTGTGGCTGATAAAGCCAAATAATATTAATGAGGATGAGATTTGTGAAATAATTTTGGGCAGAGACTGTCATATCCTCTCCACTAATTCACAATAACTGAAATAAAGTTGGGCAACTTGGTTAATAGTTTGGGCAACTAGTTATATTAGCTGGGAAACTTAGTTGAAATATTGCCCAATGCAAAACAAATAAAATTGTGTGTACTTACAAAGTTAATAAAATAAATAATATATTTTTCACTCAGATGTACTAATAAAGTCAATGTGTATCTTGTCAAGTTTTTGTGTGGCTAGTAAGCCAAATACTATTAATGAGGATGAGATTTGTGAAATAATTTGAGCCAGAGACTGTCATATCCTGTCCAATAATCCACAAATACTTGTTAAATACTTTGGGCAACTAGTAAAGTTAGCTGGGCAGCTTAGTTAATAAAAGGATACAGTTGGGTCTAACATGGATCATTTTAATATACAAATATAGTAAAATAAAAATAATGACTCTTATAGTAGAAGTAAGTCATATTGTATTGATGAGGAAAGTCAAGTTGTAAAAGCAATGTCTTGTCAAGTTATTAGGCATCACATTAAGCCTAACATTTTTAATAAGGAGTACGAGTTGGGAAATGATTGTGGCAGGGCAAGTTGACCTTTACCATATCTGGACATAGTAAGTGGTGCAACTATTATATGATTTCTTGGGCAACATATCCAACTATAGGGCAACTAATACGAGCATTTTTTTGGACAAGCTGAATGTATTATATTAACTTGCAACAAATTTAAAACATAAGAATAAAAAACAAGATTGGGCAACACCGAAACTTGGATACAGAAACAACAACCATAGTATGTGTAAACATATTTGTATGCCGACTGACTAACTAAAAATAATAGTTGGTTACTGTATTATGCTATCATATGGGCGAGTCGTGTACTTCCCTTTTATGTGGTTGATTAGCTATGAGTATTTGTTATGCTATATGTGTTTAACTACAAATGTATACTTAAAAGCATATGTTGCACACTGGTACACGGTTGTGGAAAATAAAAAGGTTAATCACCTGATTTGTGAATACAAACAACGTACCTGTAAGCACTTCCTAACAAGGATATACCAGCCACGGTTGTTGTAGTCAAATGTGTCGCCGCTATCATATAATGTTACCACGCCAGATGGTATATGAAAATGGGCAAGACACCAGTGTTTTTCCGTTTCATTGATCAGAATATAAACCTTGAGTATAAACAAATTGGACATACATTAAGCGGGAAAAGTATGTCCAAAAAATACATGCTTATAATATTCTTTATTATAATTCCTACAAATCTAAATCTGGCTAGTCGTATTGGACATTTTTTAAAGTGTTACTGTTTAACCAGTATTAGCTTGAGAGAGAACAACATATAAACAATATATAGCTAATGATTCTGCGGTATTCATGAATAAGCAGTACATCTCAAACCAACCAAATGAAATTAGTGAAGTATAAAGTGACCGATTTGGTAAATTGGAATAAGAAAGCTTGTATTTAAGCGTAAGGCGGTAAACATATTACCTGATCAACATCGCTCCATGGACAGGGATACCTCTGGCCATCTGCATAAAACGATGGCGTGCCATTTTGACGAAGAATCTGGAAAAAGTAACAACTAACCATCACCCAGTTTGCATTATTAGGTCTCACATGCCACATGTAGTCAACCCACAAGTCTATGTGCTGCAAATTTTGAGAAAGGGTGAGAGGCAAATTTTATACATAACAAATGAGTTACAATATCAATTGTATGCTCACCTGCTCAGTTAGCCAACCTTTTCTAGTCGGGTCTAAGCATACTAAGCGTAGCCAGAAATTTCGGTCAACGGTGTAGTCATCGGACCATGGAAATTACATGCCTGAGTGTATGGCGGTTGACCCAGGAATATTTCAATTTCATCGGTAAGCCAGACATTTTCCACAGTATGGAACCATCGAGATAGATCCTACAAACGTTAATGACTTTATAAGATACAAGGTCAAACAGGTAACAAAAGAAAATGTCAACTAACTTTTCTTCATGCCAATACCTCAACCCAAGGTTGAACTCTTGTAAGCAATTCAGCAATAGCTGGGTGAGTAACGTTAGGACCATGTTTTTTTATTCTCTGCCAAACCCGTTTAGCATTGTTTGATTCCGAAACAGGCTGCAAATAATGTCGTCTCTTGCTCGGATGTACACTAGCCAAATATCTTTGATAGTGGTCTGATTGCAAAAACTCTTTTCTTTTTTGCTTCTTCTCCTCCTCCATCTTCAACATGTTTTCTTCTTCCAATCGTAACCTCTTAGCCTCTTCTTGTCTTTTTAGGTTGTCTTCTGCCAACATCTGATCCTGTTGTATCTACAACCTCTCTTCCTCTGCTAACGCCAAACTCAATTCCTCTTGAATAAGATACTCCTGAAACAGGATTTTGCGGATTACATATTGCGGTTTGTATATGCCGCACAAATAACATGACGGTTTGTTTGTATGCATTACAAATAACGTATTGTACCTGAGCAAGTTCTTCATCACAATTAGGCAACGTAATCATTTTGCGGTATATTTTGTTAAGTGATTCACAAAATTCAGGCCTCGTGTTTGGAAAATGTGCTTGAATATCAAGTTTCTCCTGTGATATAATTATATTTGTACATCATTTAAAAGTGTATTGAAAGTATATATGCAGTTGTTATAAAAAAATTGTAATCGCCTATCTGGTGAAACTCTTGAAGATATGTTTCATTTAATCAAGTAAATAAAGGTTATGTTTCTGTTGAAGATATGTTTGTGTAAACTAGGATAACGTATTACCCAATTTACTGGCAAAGAGTACCAAACGTAACCGACAAGTACTAAGTTTTAACCTACCAGTACCAAGCGTAACCGACTAGTAGTAAGTTTTAGCCTACCAGTACCAAATAAACGGAACAGTACACAGTGTTCTTCCCACCAGTATGAACCCAAAGTGTTAGGGATAATTATATTTGTACAGCAATAAAAAGTAGATTGAAAGTATATACTCGGTTGTTGCAAAAAAACAGGTACCTGTAATCCGCCAGCTCTGTCACGAGCAATAACCTGTAAGATGGGGAAGAAGTTTTTTTAACCAGTATATTACATCAACTACAGACTGCAATCCTTTGATATATGATGGTGAATAAAAGGTAACCTCAATAATAATCTCAAGTTTCAATACTTTGCCATTCAGCTCAGCCATGACACGATCCTTAAGCCTCTTCGTTGTCGAACTATTACTAGGCCTACGTTGTGTGGAATTTACTTTCAACGACTCAGAGACACGTTTGCGTCCCTTTGCCAACCTGTTCATATAAGCATCCACGAGGGTGCACTTGGATGTGGCTGCAGCCCTGGGAACGTAGTTTTGCAAAAAAAACTTGGCTATCTATCCACCATGAAGACTCATACTCAGTTGTATTCGGTCTGAGATACAAACGTGTAGTCGAGTCCTACAAATAAATGGGGACAAATAACGTATGTAACCTTAAAGGTATTTCACTGCTGTATGGTAAAAAAAATTATTAATTATAAAAAGATAAACCTTTGCAAACAGGGTGGAACGGTCACTTCTTTAGAATATCGACTTCCTAGACCAGGCTATCGCTCTAGGAATCACATTTGGCTTTTTTGTCCACCAACGTTCACAGCTCTCAAAAGACACAAGTATCCAAATCTAAACAAATTGTAAAACACAAACATATCAATTTAACAAGCCTTCAACATGTCGAGATGAAAATTTTCATCGATAAAAATAATTTCAAACCTGGAAAGCAAATACAAAGCCAGACAAAGTATACGTCGGAACATAGGTTGGGTTTTTCTTCAATCCTAAAAGGTGTTTATCCATGTGCTTATCCATTACATTATGTAGTTGGTCATATAAATGAGTCCAAATATGTTCACCCCACAGAAATGCATTCCAAGCTTCTAGATTTTCAACCAACCTCATCAATGTGTCATCAACTTCACATGTCAACAACCGACCCATAAAGATAACCTCTAGGACTAACAAAAGAGATATCCGTATTGCGTCTTCATCAGATAGCTTCCGAAACCGGTCTTCATCCTCGATGACACCAATGAGGTCTAAGTTGGTTACAATGAACCCTTGCTTGTCAGGAAACACCCTATCATGGAATTTGAGATCACCAGACGTGTATACTTCAAAACTGACACTTCCAAAATGCAAGCCAGTCATTAGACAAAACTCAGTACGACCAAAATGCAGCATATGTCCATCTAGGTAATAGATGAAGGGCATATCATAATGAGAGTCGTCCACTCGCTGTTGTTTCCGTACCATGTAGTCTATTAGGTGTGTTTCATGTTCAAAGTATAACAGATCAAGCCATTGTCCAAAGCAAGTACTCCTAAACAAGTTCCGTCGCTTTGCATCTAATTTCTGATTTATTAATCAAAAGTAGTTGAGTTCGCTCCTAATGATTAGTTTCGCTTCATAGTCCTAAAACAAAAACATAAGCTCAGTCAGAACCGACAATACATAACAAATTTAGTATGCAGACATGTATACAGGCGCCATAAACACTATCACCAAGAGTTCAGCTGATACATACAAATGCATATTTAATAATCATTGAATCCCTAATTTGAACCTAAGTAAAACCACTTAGTATTGGACCATTTTAATAGACTGTTTTGTCTACGCATATATCACTGCTTGTGAAGTTATTTGATTCGGGCCTGGCGTATCAAGAAGTGTCAACTAAAGTGGATACAATCGGGGTTTATGAGTGATGAGACATTAAGAACCAAAAAAACAAATAAAACCGCCTTATGAGTGATTAGACATTATGAACCAACAAGTCTCAACTAAAGTGGATACAATCCAAAACACAAATGAAATCATAAACCACATAAACGGTTACAAATTAACAAACAAACTATAAACCAACGAAAAATTGTACAATCCAAGTAACTTCTATATAAGACACAGACTAATATAACGCCAACCTTTGACACACTATAACGACTAACGATAACATTTCAATTATTTGACATCAAATATTTTTGGTGTCAATCAGGTCAATAGAATAACACCATAAACATATAATCAATAACGATTTAAATCATTGGTAATACGCTTTCCATACCCTGTTATACCGCATTTCTATTGATAAAATCAACAATCGTTGGTAATTTTTTTTTTTTTTTTTTTTTTTTTTGCACGATCACTGTTTCATGAACAGTTACTCATTGTGCGAAGCAACGAAATATTAAAAGTAACCGGAACAGATTGAATAAGTTAAATAATACTGGATATTGAACATTGGAGATTGAAATAATAGTGAATCGATATGGAGGGAATAAGGGGTTAATGGTGATACAGGATTGAGTGTTTGTTTTTAAAGTTTAGGATTATTTTCCTTAGTATAATTTTGTTTTTCGTATACGATCCTAGGAAAAGTCAATTGGTAAAATACTGTATAATGTGTAAAATGACCAAAAAACCAGTTGCCCTATTACGGTTGCCCAACTAGATATAGTTGCCAATAATACAAATACGCGACACGTGTTTCTCTATGATTGAAGTTGCCCAGTCTTAAAAGTTTCCCGGGCTAATATGAGAATTTTCAAAAAAGGGGCTAGATATGCCTAACCGTTGGGCAACTGGGCTATTGTACTATTTATCCCAATTTAAATTTTAGTTCAAAACTTTATAAAAATATATAGTCCAGAATTTTATATAACAATGGTTAGGATTCTCTCGTGTTCAAAAGGAACACGATAGGTCATTGTGGTTGTTGTGTCAGAGATAAAGAAAAAGTGGGTTATTCTTGTGAGACATTTATTTTATTTTAAATCAAATTACCACTTAAAAGTCGCAACAACCTAACATGATCTATCAAGTTTGCTTTAAACATTAGATGATCATAAATACAAAATAAATACCCCTATGGACTTTAAATTTGTTATTAAAAACAACATTTATTGTTATTGTTGTAATTTATAAATATTAGTATCATATTTTATTAAATCGATATGCACAATATTCTAAACATAAAAATGAAATCACAGATTAGTTAATACATGAGATTGTACCATTTAAATGACTCATGCAATTCTTCTTTAAAATTTAGATAAGGATTTCTGAAACTTTGTGTTAACCTGGCGTTAGCGAACTTTCTGTAAGTTGAAATGAAGCAACAGAAAACTTTAACCTTTTGATTAAATATTATATTGTTGTTAATACGACTTATGTCAATACATCGTGCACGTATTTTTTTCCTCTACGACACATTACATGTTAGGCTGCCCACAGTGGGCTGGGAATTATCGGTCGAGCAACCAAGGTGACCGATTTGGAGATCAGTTGAGGCCACTGTGGCTCATTGGTTGAACATCGGTTGTGGACCAAAATTTTTTGCTGTCGGTTGGAAATTCAACCGAGTTTGACACATAAAAGCTGGCCAAAAATTGTAACATTTGTATTTAAGTTGCTATATTTAAGTTTAAGCTTGTGTATTTTTATGTTTTTTAGTTGCAGGTTTTATAAACCAAGAAGAAGATAGACACAAGTTTTATTTTGTTCCTTTATTTATTTTTCTTTCATTTACGTATTTAGTCCCTATTTTTTGCAGTGAGTGATCAAATGTACACAAATAAAATGTGTATATTTGAGTTTGTGTATGTACTTATTTTTTTCTTAATTCGTTGTTCTCGTAATAATTTTAATGTTTTTTATTTTTAATGAATTTTAAATTTGTTTTTTAAATGTTTGAAATTAAAAAAAATAATAATAATAATGCAATATGGTTTACCACTGTGGCACTTTGGTTGTGTTGGTTGCTGGAAAGAGAAAAATGACATGGCAATCAGAAAAATAATGCAATATAGGTCATCACTGTGACCAGCCTTAATTTAATTATTTCTAAAACTACATTGAGCACAACTTTATATGAGCTTCAACTCTGTCATATGCAGGCATGGCTTTCAATTATGGATAAAGACAAACGTTGCACCAAGCCAAGACATGTGCTTCCATTGCATTTAGGGCTTGTTTCTTCTTTCTTCGGGTTAAGTGGGTGGGCCATTTTCTGTTAATGAGTTTTAATGGGGATGAGCACCATTTGCTTCCTCTACTTATATGGATCATTTAAGAGAGAAAAAAAAACATATTATATGTGTGGCCTCATCACTATCTCCTCATTAAGACTCATTAACAATAAAAATAAACACCCCCTTAGTAGTGTTTGGATACAGTTTTGAGACCTGTTAGTGTTAACGTTTGGATATAATACGACTTATATTAAAATTCATAGATTTATGTCAAAGCTTCACACGTGCACTAGGATTTAAAACTAGTATATACAAATACAATATTTATTAAATTTAATTAATATCAAAATTTATGTGCATGCCCTAAGACTCCAAAACTAGTAGATATATCAATATGATTTGTACTAAAACAAGTAATCACACACACACACATTGTTTTAGAACGATAATTTTAACTTTCGCACAATATTTAGAACACAAATTTATCTCGCATGTGTTAAGCATGACTTGATTCCACAACCATTTGGTTGAAAAGCTTTTCATACATAAGATATCATTGAGACACAAGCCATTTGGAAAGTAACCACATAATTTATTTTCGCTGACGAGTTTTCTAGACTTCTATAAGCGTTTAGGTTTAAACGTTTACGTTTGTTAATGAGATTTTAGTTGTTGTTTCCGTTTAAACCCATACAAATTCTGATTCTGATACATCATGTACTTTTTTTGGTTGACAATGTTCAAATCACAATATATCATATTATTCTTCTTCCACGGTACAAGCAAACCAAAATAAGAAGTCAAATGTTCTTTTTAGCACATACTCAAACAAATTAAAAATAAATTAATAAATAAAATAAAAAATACATTGTGGAGAAACATGACCCGGATATAAATAACTCTATCCTAGGTGGATGTGGTTAAAGTTGGTGCCCAATGCTTGAATAAGAAAAAAGAAGATGGATCATATATTAATCCCTAAGTTTGATGTGGATTATGATCTATTGGTTACCTAAAAGCATGGACACTTAATTATTAAAAGAAGCAAGTTATTATGGAGAACAAGGCAATTAACATGGCTTTTGGGCAAAGCAACCATCATTTTTGTAATAAGTAAATAAGATTGATAATATAATATACGTATAATTTTTAGAATTAAGGATAAATTATGTTTACCTTCATCATTTGAATAAGAGAAATGATTTGTAGACTTTTATTTTTAATTTGCGCACATCATTTAATGCTATAAATAATCATATATTTGTATATGTTATTTCTCCAGTTTGTGAATTAGAGTGTTCAAATAAAAAAATTTGTGTGACAATCAACTCTTTTAGATTTTATTTTCTTATCGTTTTAATAAGTTATGTAATAAAGAAGTTAGTATGGTCAACTTATTTCTTTGGTAATCTAAGCTCAATTTTAACAAGTTGAGTATATCTTTCATTGTCATAATTATATTGTTTGTCTGAAAATAAAATATTGTTCAATTATTTAAAACAGTGCACACTTGTATAATTGTTGCTAGATTAAAATAAACTAGAAAGGTTGAAGATGATTGATGTTCAACTTTATCTGAGTATGCAAATGATTATTCAATTCATATCTTAATGCTAAAATATAATAAACCATATGATACTACCCACTTGAATCAACAATAAAAGTATCTATTCAACTTAAGAAACAAGGAAGTAAGAATTGTTCCTGAGGAAGAATAAATGGGGTTTAGGGAAAATAGAGAGGATAAGAGATTAGGGAAAATATTGTGTAATTTCATTCATGTCTAAATCCATCTGAATCTTTCTACATATATGCGGCCATGAGATAGCATTTCATAAAAGACCACTCTCCCCCTTATACTTATTGACTCTTGACATAAAAGACCCAAATAACTAAAGCATAACAAAACTGACTAAAAATATGAAATGGACACATAACAATACCCCCTCCTTAAGCTGATCCTTGTCCCCAAGGATCAAAGGATGGATAAGCTTCAACCACAGCTTCTGCAGATTCCCAAGTTGCTTCAGTAGTTGTTTCTTCAGACCATTGGACCAGCCATTCAACAAATGGTTTGTTGTGCTTCTTAGTAGTTCTAACATCCAAAACAGCAATGGGACGTCTCGTCATGCTAGTAACATGAGACATAGGCAATGCAGGTAAAGGAAGCACCTTACCACAATGTTGCTTGAGCAATGAAACATGAAATGTTGGGTGGATAGTAGCTTCAGGTGGTAACTTCAATGTATAAGCCACATGACCAACCTTGGCAATAATTTGGTAAGTGTAACACCCCGTGAACGCTTTGACCAAAAGTTACAACTTTTTACGCGGAAACGCTTGACTTTACGTACATTCCATCTTTCCTTTGACCATTGACTAAAATTTGTTAACGTATAGACCTTGGAACCATTTTTAGATGAAACTATACTCAATTACCTTTAAAACGATAGATGACACGACTTCTAACAAGTCACGGTTGATTTAATACACATATAAAGAAAACTGCCAAACACCTCTTGTGCACTAAGGGACCCTAAAGTGCACTATTGACCCGTAACACCTTTAAACACTAAATCAACACTTTGGACCTATATTTAAACACATGTAATCCATATTTAACTTAAAATATATATTATACCTTGTTTCCCAAAATTCTTGACCCGTTAGACCCAAAATGGGTTAAAATGGACCTTGTCCCAAACACTCCTTTTTCTGCATGACCCTTTGGTGCACTATTGACCAATTTTCCGCAAAAACGACTTTTATAACATGACATAACACCAAAACTTCCAGAAATCATTAGAACATTATAAACATCAAATATATGCATAAACTTGGTCATAATGACCCGCAAAAATGTGCTTTACAAAGTAACGGGTGGAAACACCCATTTTGACCCATTTGCATACTACACTTAACCATATCACCTTTAACCATAAAATTAACACTTTAACCGTAAACCAAACACTCATTTAACATTAAAAACCATGACAACTTTGATCCATGACCATCGACCTGTTCACATCCCAAAATGGGTACAATTACACGTTATGCCAAACGCCCCTTTAACTTGACCGTAAACACATGAACTATACTATAGCTTGTCCATTGACCACCAATTTATACATTTGACACTTGACCATACTTTACATAACATTAATGACTCACGGGGGGTACAAACATGACACTTGAGCTCGGTATACTACCTAAGCTCCTACTTTCTTACCCAAATCCTTCTACATTCGCATAACCAATCCTTTCATTAATCCACGCCATAGCATTAATACCTTAGCCTACAAAACATTGAAACATTAAACCGTAAGCACGAATGCTTAGTAAGTAACATGGGTATAACTTAACATTATACTTCATTCAACGCATTACACATTATATAACCATTAATCCAAAACAACATTAACATAATCACATACCTTGACCTCTTAAAGCCTTAACCTTCTTTATCTCTTATTCCACTCTTGACTAATCCTAACTAACCTTATATCCTCTTACACATGAATATCATTATACTAACCAAACATAAACCTTAACACATTAAGCCACATAACACATAATGCATAGAAATCATTATAACTTTACATTATACCGGTTTACTTACCTTGAGTCCAAGCTAAGCCTATCAAGGATATCATCATCATCACTACCTTCCATTATCATCATCATCATCATCATCATCATCATCATCATCAAAACTTGGGATATCATTGCTAGAACTTAACCTTTACTTAGGGACCTTAAACTCTTCATGGATTCATCATCAAGCTTCATTCTTCCCTCCTTATTCTCTCTAAAAACCGGACAAACCAACACCCCTTGAATAATGTGGAAATCTCTAGATTTCCCTAGATATATTAGTTAGGTAGCATCTTTAGCCTAATGGCATAACTAGTCCCTTAATTCCCATTTCTATTACTTTGGCCACATATAACTTATGACACATTTAACATATTACAATTCTAGTCCTTTAAGTCTATTTCCTTTCTAGTTGTGCCACATAATACTTTCTATTACCACATTACACATTCTTTGACTATCGGGTTTGATTTCCACGTAACATTCGTTGACTAGCCAATCACGTTAAACCTTACTCAATTCCATTTAGGGTGGGGCCTATTTGTTTCTGGGATACAGGTGTTACAGTAAGGTCCATAATACTTAGCAGATAGCTTTTGATTAGTTCAAAACTCCACTGATGATTGTTTGTATGGCTGTAGCTTCAAGAAAACCCAATCCCCCACCTTGAAACTTCTGTCACTTCTGTGCTTATCTGCTGTTTGTTTCATTCTTTGTTGGGCTTGCACTAAATTGTGTTTCATCAATTGAATGGTTTCCTCTCTAGCACATAGACTTCTGTCAATTTAATCTATCTTACTTTCACCAGGTAAGTATGGGAGATGTAAGGGTGGTTTCTGGCCATACACTATCTCATATGGTGTGATTTTAGTGGCTGTGTGAAATGAGGTGTTATACCAGTACTCGGCCAACGGAAGCCATTTGCACCAATCAGTGGGCTTATGAAAACACATGGCTCTTAAATACCCTTCCAAGCATCTATTGAGCACTTCTGTTTGACCATCAGTTTGAGGATGGTAAGCAGAAGACATCAACTGATCAACTCCATTAAGCACCAACAGTTCTTGCCAAAATTGACTCATAAATATTTTATCCCTGTCGGATACTATGGTTTTAGGAAAACCATGCAATTTAACCACATTATCTAAGAACACCTGAGCTACATCTATTGCTGAGAAAGGGTGTTTGAGAGAAATAAAGTGTGCCGATTTGCTTAGTCTGTCAATTACTACCAGAATTACAGATTTACCCTTCGAAAGTGGCAGGCCTTCCACAAAGTCCATGGAAATATCTTCCCAAATTGCTGTTGGTATGGGTAGAGGTTGTAATAGACCGGGAGAGGCGGCTAAATCAGCTTTACATCTTTGGCAAGTGTCACATTCCCTCACATAATCCCTAACTGCCTGTTTTAGTTTAGGCCAATAAAACAGGGCAGTAATTCTTTTACATGTAGCCTGCACTCCTGAATGACCTCCCTGTGGTGAATCATGCATCCAAGACAACAACTTTTGTTTCAATTCAGGGCAATTACCAATGACCAACTTTTTCTTCTTCCTTAATTCTTGGTTACTCCATTGGTACTTTGGGTGAGAATTAGGATCTTTTGTGATGTCTGAAATGAGTTTTTGACAAATAGCATCTTGTACCCATGACTGTTTTATAAGATCTAATAAATTGGAATCTAAGGAAGAGACAGCTATGGATAAAAGATCACCACTTGTAATTCTAGATAATGCATCTGCTACTTTATTTTCAACCCCCTTTTTATATTGTATTTCATAATTAAATCCCAACAACTTGGACACCCATTTTTGTTGAAAGGGAGTGGACAACTTGTTCTCAAGCAAATACTTCAAGCTTTCTTGATCAGTCCTTATAATGAAATGTCTATCAAGCAAGTACTGACTCCACTTTTGCACAGCATGAATGACACTTAAAAGTTCTCTTTCATACGTAGAAAGTGACTGGTTCCTTGGTGATAATGCCTTACTTATATATGCTATAGGGTGTCCTTTTTGCATAAGAACGGCTCCTATGCCTTGACTTGAGGCATATGTTTCAATAACAAAAGGGGAACTGAAATCAGGTAGAGCTAGTATAGGTGGGGTGGTCATTACCTGTTTGAGAGATTTGAATGCTTTGTCAGCTTCTTCACCCCATGAAAAAGCATCTTTTTTTAGCAACTGAGTAAGAGGTTTAGCCAGAGTACCATATTGTTGTACAAACCTCCTGTAGTACCCCGTGAGTCCCAAAAATCCCCTCAACTGCTTCAAATTAGTTGGTGTTGGCCATTCTACCACTGCTTTTATCTTGTTAGGGTCTGTGGCTACCCCCTTATGAGAAATTATATGGCCCAAATACTCGATAGAAGTTTCTCCAAATGCACACTTGCTGATCTTGGCTATAAGAGAATGCTCTTGTAATTTGAGGAAAACCAATTCAAGGTGTTTCAAGTGAGATTCCCATGTTGGACTGTAAATAAAGATGTCATCAAAAAACACTAACATGAATTTCCGTAGATATGGTTGAAAAATGGTGTTCATGAGGTTTTGGAATGTTGAGGGTGCATTGGTGAGCCCAAATGGCATCACCAAGAATTCAAAATGACCACAGTGTGTTCTAAATGCAGTCTTATGAACATCTTGAGGTGCCATTCTTATCTGGTAATAGCCTACCTTGAGATCAATCTTTGAGAAATACTTGGTTCCATGTAGTTCATCTAACAACTCCTCTACCAATGGTATAGGAAACCTGTTAGGTATTGTGTTCCTGTTGAGAGCTCTATAGTCGATACACATCCTCCACCCACCGTCTTTCTTCTTTACTAATACCACAGGAGAGGCAAAAGCACTACTACTTGGCTGAATTATTCCCTGTTCTAACAATTCTTTGGTCAATTGCTCTATGACATCCTTTTGTAAGAGAGGGTATCTATAAGGCCTCAAATTGACGGGATTAACACCCTCTCTTAAGGTGATTTTATGGTCATACCCCTTTCTAAATGGTGGAAGACTTGCACGATCAGTAAATACTGGGCTGTATTTGTTTAACAACTTTTGGATCTGTAGGTGAACAGGGGAAGGTGTATTTTAGATGTGGATTTGGGGTTCAAAGGTTGATTCTCCGATATGAGAGGCAAAAACTTGGAGCATGGAGACCTCTTCATCTTGCGGTAGACCTTTAGTTAACTGTTGCTCACTCACAGTCTTAATTAACTTGTGTGAAGAACCCCTTAGTGTAACCTTTCTACCATCCTTTAGGAACTCAATGGATCTGTTAATGAAATCAAAATAAACCCCTTTCAAACCAATAAACCATTGGATTCCCAAAACTACATCACAACCTCCTAATGGAATTAAGAACACATCCGTAGTGTAAATAAGCCCATTCATTTTCCATTGGAAGTTGGTAACCATTGTGTCACTTAGCAGCTTATTTCCATCAGCTACCTTAACTTGTAATGGTGTCCTCTTAACCAATCTTAATCCCAACTTTAGTGCCATAGAAGTATCCATGAAATTATGAGTACTTCCTGTGTCTAATAACATCTGCAACCTCTTCCTTCCCACATGACCAGTGACCCTAAGTGTCTTATATGTATTCACTCCACTTAAAGCATGAACAGATATTTTTTCCAATTCAACAGAGTTTTCAGTTTCTTCTATCTCACCATCTTCATTGTCTTCAATACATTCGTCTTCTAATTGTAGATGATAAAGTTGTGGTTTCTTCCCTGGACACCTATGCCCAAACACATACTTCTCATCACAGAAAAAACACAAACCCTTTGACCTTTTTTCATCAAACTCAGCAGGGGTTAAGGTCCTTTTGTTTGTAGAATTCTTTAACATTGGGGAAGGTTTACTAAGATAATGTGTAGGATTTGAATTGCTAGTTTGGTGTTGGTACGGTTTGGAGTACGAATTACGCTGGGAATAATTATTGGTGTTGCTTTTGAATGGTGTTGGAGCAGGAGTGGGTAGCAAAGGTGCTTTTTGTGTTTTTTTCACTTGTTGACTTCTTAGAGTAGTTTCATGGATTTTCGCCAAACAAAAAGCTTGCTGCAAATTAACAGGGTTAAACATCCGAACCATGTTCCTGATATCTTCTTCTAACCCAGCAATAAAACAACTTAAAACATAAGCCGGCGCCAACTGAAGCCTGCTAATAATGTTGTCAAATTCATCATGATACTCAGTAACACTTCCTGTTTGTTTAAGTTCCACCAATTCTGCCATTGGATCATTATATGGTTCTCCAAACCTAGCAGTAAGATCTTCCACATACTGATCCCAAGTTGGAGAAACCTCTCCCCTGTTTTTCATGTATCCCTTATGCCAGGCGAGAGCCTTTCCTTCTAAGTGAACTGACACTAAAGGAACCTTAGTATCCTCATTAACTTGATCCAGTTTAAAAAATTGTTCAACCCTATACAACCACGACTGTATCTCATCGCCATTAAAACGAGGAAATTCAATTTTGGTTAACCTTGATGAATACTGGTGTGGACTCCCAATTAAATCAACTAAACGAGATCCATTCTTATTATTTGAATTCGAACTAGGGCTACTACCTCCTATCATAGAACGATTACCAGATCCGATCTTAGGGCTTTGATTTTCAGGTCGGTTTAACTGAGTCGACATCAACTGAGTAAACTGAGTTGATAATCCCGTCATTAACTCAGCTATTTTTTGGTTTTGTTTATTATTATTAACCTCAATTTTTGCACCAAAATCTTCTAAAATAGTTTTAAGCATTACCTCAGATCCAGTTGGATTAACGTGTTCGAAAGCTTCTCCATGATCATCAGTGGTTGATGAATGAAGCCCCAACTGCGACACCGGATTCCTCGCCATACTTCGAGTGATCGCTATGTTTCCGAGGATGATTTAGCTCTTGATACCAATGATACTACCCACTTGAATCAACAATAAAAGTATCTATTCAACTTAAGGAACAAGGAAGTAAGAATTGTTCCTGAGGAAGAATAAATGGGGTTTAGGGAAAATAGAGAGGATAAGAGATTAGGGAAAATATTGTGTAATTTCATTCATGTCTAAATCCATCTGAATCTTTCTACATATATGCGGCCATGAGATAGCATTTCATAAAAGACCACTCTCCCCCTTATACTTATTGACTCTTGACATAAAAGACCCAAATAACTAAAGCATAACAAAACTGACTAAAAATATGAAATGGACACATAACACCATATCCTATTGGGGGTTGCTTGAAAATTAGATTACATCAACAAGAATGTTCAATATAGACCAAGTAAACAAAATAAACATTGAATAGAAAGAACTGATATTATTTAGAAATGTATTTGATTTATTACTTTTTCTAATAGTGTGTAGTTTTTATTTTTTTTCTTTTCTTTGCCATTATATGTATCAAACTTTTGAATTTCGACTTTTGTGTGTATTTATTCATATAAAATGGTCATTTTACTTCTATATTTTATAACCACTTTATTGACATCAAAGGCTAAAATGGTCATTTTACACAAACAAAATACTCATAAAAGTCGAAATCAAAAGTTTAGAGTACATAATAGGAAAAAAAAAACTACACACAATTAGAAAAAATGACAAGTTATATACATTTCGAAGTAATTATACCCAAAAAAAAAAATCAATCAAAATATAAAAAACACTAATACTAGCATTTACTGCTGGTGGCTAAATAGTTGGAAATTGGTCAAGGAGTAGTTGTTTGTGTCAACATTGTCAAAGTCCAACCATGTTACTGGAGTTGACTACGAACTGCTTTTATGTCCTCCAAAGTCTAATACTCTGTTACCGAGTTTATTTTTTTGAGTGAAAGGGAAAGGTTTGAGATGGTAATAAAAAAAAATTATGTTCCTGAGATTTTTTAGAAGGGGAAAGGAAAGTAAAGGATAGTAAATTACATCAAAATTACTCTCCTAATTTACTTCCCAAATTGGGATGAAATGGAGTGGTGTTGATTTTAAAGCTATTTTTTTGTTACTCCTTTCTCTTTTCTTTCCAACTCGGGAACACAAGATAAAAAAAATAATTTCTTATTACTCTCCTCTTTACTTCACTCTTTTTTTCCTCTCCATCTCTTTTCTTTCCGTTTTATACTCGGGTACAGAGTGTAAAGCACCCTTTCATGTGTTCCCAGTCACAGTTAAGGCCTTAAAGGGGGTGTTTGAACTTTGAAATTGTTTAATAGACTGTTGTATTTCATGATATCAGATAACCAAATTAAAAAAATATAGATGAGATTCTTTATTGAAAGGGTATGTTAACCAATCCATTGATCCATTGATCCACCTTGATTAAATTTAACAAGGAACACTGAGCCATGGGTCAGGGTGCACCCTGTCCTCAAACCATGTGGCGGCATTTCTCCTCGAGTACAATAACTAAAATCATAGAACAAAGGACACAAAACATGAGAAAGCAATGTCAACTCGTATTTCTTTATATATACGTGGTCGTATAAACAGGTAATGTTACAAGTAACTTACAACACAACTTCATAACGAGTGTGTGTACAAGTTACTCAAGGCTCAAGCAGAAAGAAGTAATGTCATAATTCATCTCCTAATGTGGTGAATTCTAGCAAGCAGTAGAATTTAATCGGCCCAGTTGAAAAACTGGAGAAAAAGAATGAAAAAGTTCATAAAAGAACAAATGATATGATACTACAAAGAAAAACTACTACAATGTTAATGCTTTCTGTAGTATAGACGCAAGTATAAGCATTGGAATCAATTGATAATAAGACATCTTCAATGAAGTGCTGCTCCCAATCTGACCGGCGTTTACGACTTCACTTTTGCCCCCAGTTGAGGTTGCAGAGACATTCACAGACGACGAACCTGAGAACATGATTATAACGACATTCAGAAAAAGCATTTATTGCAACTATATATTACTAGTTTTTATGTTTAGATAAACAGGTTCTTCTTGATTGCCTTTCTTGCATTACTATGTAACAAATTGTCAGAAGTGAAGAGAACTTACAATCATAATCAGCCCAACCAAGACGTTGACCACCCAAGTCATAAACGATAATCTTGTCCTTAAGAACAAGGTCTGCATCAACAAAGAAAATAAACAAAGATCAACACATGTGAAAAGTAGTCATAAATTCATAAGGAATTTCAGTTTCCATGATTATAATTTATACCTCCTAAAATTGTAATTCCTTGATTCGGAATTGATTGAAAACCAATGCACCAAACCTCAGCACCGCCCTACAAACACATTTTTTTTGTTAGCATAAGCGAAGTCAAAATTCAAATCATAATGAAAAAGATAACTTACTATAGTCAATTAGCATGATGTCATATAACTCACCACTGAATTTTGCTGAAGAAGGTAATCCTGAGGTCTTAAATGCATTGAAGCACCACCCTGAAAGTTCAAGCTTACGGGCGGGAATATGCTGGACACGCTGAAAGAACAATAGAAGCTTCTTAATACATTTAAATATTTAATGAAAATAGAATGTAGTAGCCAAAAATAGAACTGATCCTAACTTCTGTTGAGATTTGATATAGTATAGGCTTGTCAACCTTCTATTTATAGCGAAATATGGAATATGTAATATACACGATCAGATTTAAGATCATGGCAACTATCCGCGCATGAATCCTTCATGGACCAAAGGAATATAAGAAACTTAATTTAGCATACTGCAAGTCTAAAATCATTGTATTTATGGTTTACGGACTAAAAGGGAAGTGCTAAAGTTGTTTCTTAACTATAATTGTTGGGTAAAGCAGTATACCTTGAGGTGATTAAATAGCACTGATTTCCCTTTGAAATAAGGGGCTGTACAGACTGCGAAACCGCTTGTGAGATCTGCCAACAAAAGTGAGACTAACATTAAGACAAACACGAAGCATCCCATCCCTTGGAAAGTAACTGCAACATCTAACACGATACACCATTTGATGAATACGTTTCATATATCTAAAAAGTCCATAATGATGACAAAAAAAGGAATCCTTTAAACTAAGATTATGTTTTCCAGTATTTTGCAGCAAATATTAAGACACAAACAGGTAATTTCACAAAACTTCTACAGAAAATTTGGATAGAAAGGCTGAAATATCGCCAGAAATAGGAATGTTGCTATTTTGTTGAACAGATGTAGTGATCAAATATTATAAATGCATGACCTATTGTACTTACAGCATTTACAAATGGGGTTAAAGCATCTTGAGTTAGGTACGCCAAAGTTGTTCCTGAATCAATAATAGTTCCTCCTTGGTTGTCGGATATTGAAAATGTTGATGGATCAATGGACAAAGTTTGTCCGTTTACAGAAATACTCAGCAAATTTACGTTATAATGTGGCCTGCAAAGTGCAAATATTGAATTCAGAGTTAGTCTACCTTCTTCAACTTCACATGTTTCTCTAAGCATTTTATGCCACGGAATGGAAATTGTTGTTTGATCATAAAACATATATATATGATAAACCGAAAGATAATATATCCAAACATGAAAATTTCAAAAGTTTCTAACTTCTAAGATAACAGTATAAGCTAACGCAAATAAAATGTTGCAAAAACATTGCCAATGAAACTAAAAAGAAAACTTACTGTGATGGGACAAGTGGAGTATAGACCATATTGGGCTCCATTATTTGACCAATAACCAATATACCACCTCCATTGTCACTTCCAACAAGACAATGAGAGAATGAATCAGGAGCAATCCTTTGTGAAGAAAGTTGGGAAATTACGGACAAGCCCTGTTGACCAAATCCAAAGATCCCGTTAACCGCTCTATCAGATTTAGTCAAGTCTCCAGTTTCGGTTGTACTACAACTGTTGAATATATCAATTGAATAATATAGTGAATCAGTAATGAAAGATAATAAAAAGCTGAAAAAAACTAACAAGTGAAGATTTGCTTATAACCCACCCAAATACAACTTTGGCTGAAGAATTTGATGATCCGGAATCAACACCAATTGTGTTGAGATGCATCATGTCGGATACATAATAACCTGACGTCCCACTACCATCTCCATATTGGAATCTGTAAGTGCACTGATTATTTGACCGGGAACACCCAGAATCAGACGATTGGCTGGCCTGTGAGCATAGTGAGTCTGAACAAGTAATAGGAGAACTTGTTGATGAGCTTGACGGGTCATAGAACTCAAGTGGGATCTGTTAAACATAAAAACATACTAAAATCATTACTTTGTTACTTACCAAAGGTAAATATATTTTTAAAAGAATACTCAAATAACTATAAGCATACTTGTAGCCCGCTTGATGTAGGGCAACCATTGCATGATTTGCAACTGACCCACAACACATCGCTTCCGGTGTCGATTTGTACGTAATAGTCCCTTGGAGGCGACCCCAATTGAACTTTTGTGTAATAAAGCCTACAAGGATAAACAACTTTCCATCACATTGCCTTTCAGAAAAGAAAGAAAAAAACTTCCCGCTATTTAGAATAAAGATAAGACAACAAAAAGAAACGCAATATACCCATCAACTCCAACGAGTTGATTAACTAACAGATTAAGACTAACCCCAATAACCTCCGAGTAAAACCATAAAGGTAAGTTATTAGCAACAAACTCTTGAATAGCTTGTACGTAACTCACACTTCATAATCATATCAAACATTTGAAGGTCATATAATTCACAAGGCATTTGGGCAAGTGTTTTGTTCAATAAATCATGCAATGAAGACACAATTATATTTTTTCAATAAGCCACTCTCGGACAAAATTATAACTTAAATAACCATACAATCGTAATTCAAATACGTAACCAATTATTTGCTATTCAAAACCACCATAATCAGATAATCTAAATCAAAACACAAAACGAAACACCCCTAACATGTTGCTTTAAAGCATATATAATTTAGTAAAAGGTTGCTTTTCTAATAAAACATGAAACCACAAGCAAGCAATCATAGAAAGAATCTTTTCCTTATGTTTTCCGTTTAGGGACAGCTACTAATAATCAAAGCAACATAATTGACTCAAAGCAATCCAAATTTCAATTTCAATATTCTAATAAGAGATTTGCTAATAATAACCCAATAATCATAAACTTCACATGTATTTTTTTAACCATAATTTCCAACCATTTGACCGACTAATCTACTAGCGTCACGCCGAGTAAAGTCCTCTCGTGGGGAGGTTGGCGCGGACATTTCAGAATTGTCACCTCAGCGCCAAATAGACTACACAGACTCAAACCGAGTAAAACCTCGCGCGAGGAGGTCATTTCAGGATTGTATGCATCAAATATTCAAACTTAAGGATCATAAGCACCTGTGGAGACAGGAGGGGGGAAAGATGGGCACTTCAAGCGAAAAAAAAATTATAGGGTAAAATTTTCAAAATATTTGACTACTTTTTAATTTGCCCCCTAACGAACCAATTTGCAACGTAGTTTTTAAAATTTATCAAAGTTCGCTCTCTCAACCATAACTTCCTGGCCTGATCATAATTCATAAGTCTATAAACAAAATTGAATACAAAGTTGAAATATGAATTACCCAACACGATAAGGATCATAAGTACCCTCCACCGGAAAATCAACAACATCACCACCACCAGACTGCTGTAAAATCCTCCGGTGCCGGAAAATATCTCGTTCTCGAAGCTTACTCATCTCTATAGTATGGTTCACCGGAAAAGCTCTTTCTAACCTATAGCTAGTTGGAAATTCACATAGCACAGCAGCAGTTTGTAGCAACAACACAAAAATGGAAAGTGTCAAACTCATGTGCATTTTTATCATATGATTATGTTTCAAAGTGAACAACATAGACAAAATATACATGTGTTTTTTGTTTACGAGGTTGTTTTTGTTTTTTGAAAAAAAGAAAGATGGAAGGAAAAGATTTGAAGGGAAGGAAACAGGGAAGTTTGAAAACTGTAATTCGCTGGAATATATAGAAGAATAATGGAAGTAATCAACTTAAATCATCTTTTCATTATTATATACTAGTGTACTTGTTCCGGATACGTCAATATCTTTGTGTTTGTTTAATATCTTGCTTGTAACAAGTTGCATAAGTGCCCCCTCATCTAATGACTTTGTGTTGTACATTTTTATAAAGAAGCGACCCTATGGTCTCATGGGCTTTTTTTTTTTTTTTTTTTTTTTTTTTTTTTTTTTTTTTAAACGGCTTGTTAGTTGTTAGGAGTTCAGTTCAGCAGTGACATCTAATTGGGCAGTATGCTGATCCTGTGACTCGCCTAGTCCTCCTTTATCGCCTGAAGGGATAAAAGTCTCGAGTGGAACTCAAACTTGAGACCTTCCCGGCTTCCCTAGCCAAACATCCCTTTTTTAAAACACCTTAAGGAAACCTTGGTGGCCAACTGAGCTAGCCCAGTTGGTTGGTCTCATGGTCAATATAACAAATATAAATCGTGTAACATCGTGATTAAGGGATGAAGATACCGTATTTAAACTCCTAACCCATGTTTAACACTATGTTCTTAAGTTTTTATTTTAGATGAAAGGGAATGAAATGGAGTGAAATTAAAATTATGTGTGTTCTTGAGTTTTTTTGAAGGAAGGAATGAAAGTGGAGATGGATGAAATGGGATGAAAGTACTTGTGTTTTCTTTTAAAATGTTTCACCCCAATTTTGAGATGAAAGTTATGACCCACTTTTTACTTCCACTTTCTTTACTTTACTTTCTTTACTTTACATTCCTTTCTAAAAACAAAGTTGAGAATATAGTGTTACATTGCATGTCAGTATGTCACCCATTATTGAGTTATTTTAACGAGATGATATACTTTGTAGCAAGGTTAATGTAATGTTATATTTTGGTTTACATGTGTGTTATGATTCGGCCTCAAGGTTTTAAAAATGCGTAGTTTTACTAGTCATGGACCCAGAAATAAAATGTATAAATATGATAACGAAATTGTAACTTTTCAAAGATAGCAACACATATAGCCGAACGGAACTTAGTAGGGATCGGAGGGTCGTGGCCCCCCAAAATTTTTAGCCACAAATACATTTTTAACCCTTATACTTTATGATAGTATGCATTATTAGTAGAACTGTTAAATGAAAATGCAAATTGAAACACCCCCTCCCCTTTAAAACAAATACGTTACAATTTGACCTCTCCAGTTAAACTTGTCAATGTCCGTCTATGCAGCCACATATGCGCTACTAATAAGTTTGTATTTAGAAAAGTATGTAGCATTGAAGGTAAAACACCATGCTTGTTTTCTTGAGTTATTTTCAACTAGGAAATGCAATTGAAATGTCATATGATAACCTCACATTACGCCTACAATCAATAAACAGATAAACTATTGACAGTAAGGTTTTGTATTCTAATACTATGAAGATGATTGTGCCAACATGTGTCCACACAATGTAGGACCTTGCATACAAAACCAACATTTGATAGAACAGATTTTCAAAGAAACAACAAATTAAGTGGGGGCACTTGTTTAATTTAGGAAGTATTAGGGTTGCAAGGATTGTCATAAAAATCCAAATGGGTCAATTGTGAAAAAGATTTGCGTGCACACCATCATCATCATATACGTGTTACCGACCGCCCCTTCATCCATTTGGTTGCACACCTACATTTCCCTTTGATTTTGACCTAATATAATGCATTAAATACTTGTACCATGTTCATAATATATTATACTCTACTAGATGTTTAAAACTTTGAATTTTCTTTGCAATTTCTTCACCAAGACTTGGTGAACATTATGTTTAAATTTTTTACACGGTTTTATTAGTTTTTTATAAGGTCAATGTGTTTTTAAAGAAAAGTAGGTAAACTAATCCAACAATTGACCAAGTTATTAGTGTTTCTTGACTTTAATTTCTTCTCTTATTGCAACTACAAAGGTCGTTTGTGAGGATTTTTGACAATATAGTCTTTTCTACGTAATAACGTAAGGTTGCAATAGGACAGGTTTTTGCGAGCCACATTCCATCTAGTGCATTATATAAAGCGTCATGTAGTCTAAAGCATAGTTAAAGCAAATTTATGTTTGACAACTACAATTTTTTTCGTTTTTTTAATAAGAAATCCATGCAAACTTGAACCAAACGTTGCATTTTTTTTACAAACTACTACGTATAGCAGAAGCAAAATAGTAAGCAGTAGCAATTAACAATAATTGTTTAATAAAGTTGTTTGATAACATAGTTTTAACCAACGGCGCAGCTAATTGGGGGGGGGGGGGGGGGGGGGGGGGGGGCGCCTTACCCCCGAAATTTTTTTTGCGATGTAAGGGGTATATAGTTTTCGTATAGAAAAATTTCAGTACATTCGGTTTCGACCCACCATTTTAATTGTAAATTTTTTTTTATACATTAAGCAATAAAATTGATCCATTACATTTTAAAAACGATGAACGAGATTCTTTAATTGATTGAGAAAGTTATTTTATTTTTAATTTTTGTCAAAGACATGACATAGAGATGCCCGATATGAGTGCTCCATATAGATCTACTCGGTATCGGCCTCGTAAAAAAGATCTTCATGTTACATTTGAACATTTTTACCGAGTAGATTTGTTTATGAGGACATTGGATAAGCAAATACATGAGTTGGATTGTAGATTCAGTGAGCAATCAATAGAGTTGTTATCTCTTGGTGCGACTTTATGTTCAAAAGAGATTAATATTGATCACATTGTTCTTCTTGTTGAGAAATATTATCCTACGGACTTTACTGAGCAGGAGAGAAATCAATTACGTTGCCAATCGGAGACTTTTCAAGTTGAAATGATAAATAATGCCAAGCTAAGTGAGGTAGCAACTCTTTCTGATCTCTGCCAAACTCTTGTAGAAACTGGGAAAAATAACATGTACGATTTGGTTGAAAGAGTGTGTCGGCTACTCTTGACACTTCCGGTTTCGACTGCAACAACAGAGAGGGGATTTTCGGCAATGAAGATATTCAAGAATCGCCTACGTAATAAGATGTCAGATCAGAATCTAGCAAACAGTATGGTGATTTACATAGAAAAAGAAATTGCTAACAAGTTTGATGCGGAGTCCATAAATGAAGAATTCAAGGATCTTAAAGGTCGAAAGGCTGAACTCTAATTTCTTCAATGAATCGAACCAGGTACCAACCGTTTGTCTCCTTTTTAATGTTTAGTTGTCTTGGACAAATATTTAGTTGCCTTACCCCCGAAATTTTTTTTGCGATGTAAGGGGTATATAGTTTTCGTATAGGAAAATTTCAGTACATTTTCGGTTTCGACCCACCATTTTAATTGTGAATTTTTTTTTATACATTAAGCAATAAAATTGATCCATTACATTTTAAAAACGATGAACGGGATTCTTTAATTGATTGAGAAAGTTATTTTATTTTTATTTTTTGTCAAAGACATGACATAGAGATGCCCGATATGAGTGCTCCATATAGATCTACTCGGTATCGGCCTCGTAAAAAAGATCTTCATGTTACATTTGAACATTTTTACCGAGTAGATTTGTTTATGAGGACATTGGATAAGCAAATACATGAGTTGGATTGTAGATTCAGTGAGCAATCAATAGAGTTGTTATCTCTTGGTGCGACTTTATGTTCAAAAGAGATTAATATTGATCACATTGTTCTTCTTGTTGAGAAATATTATCCTACGGACTTTACTGAGCAGGAGAGAAATCAATTACGTTGCCAATCGGAGACTTTTCAAGTTGAAATGATAAATAATGCCAAGCTAAGTGAGGTAGCAACTCTTTCTGATCTCTGCCAAACTCTTGTAGAAACTGGGAAAAATAACATGTACGATTTGGTTGAAAGAGTGTGTCGGCTACTCTTGACACTTCCGGTTTCGACTGCAACAACAGAGAGGGGATTTTCGGCAATGAAGATATTCAAGAATCGCCTACGTAATAAGATGTCAGATCAGAATCTAGCAAACAGTATGGTGATTTACATAGAAAAAGAAATTGCTAACAAGTTTGATGCGGAGTCCATAAATGAAGAATTCAAGGATCTTAAAGGTCGAAAGGCTGAACTCTAATTTCTTCAATGAATCGAACCAGGTACCAACCGTTTGTCTCCTTTTTAATGTTTAGTTGTCTTGGACAAATGTTTAGTTGCCTTACCCCCGAAATTTTTTTTGCGATGTAAGGGGTATATAGTTTTCGTATAGGAAAATTTCAGTACATTCGGTTTTGACCCACCATTTTAATTGTGAATTTTTTTTTATACATTAAGCAATAAAATTGATCCATTACATTTTAAAAACGATGAAAGAGATTCTTTAATTGATTGAGAAAGTTATTTTATTTTTATTTTTTGTCAAAGACATGACATAGAGATGCCCGATATGAGTGCTCCATATAGATCTACTCGGTATCGGCCTCGTAAAAAAGATCTTCATGTTACATTTGAACATTTTTACCGAGTAGATTTGTTTATGAGGACATTGGATAAGCAAATACATGAGTTGGATTGTAGATTCAGTGAGCAATCAATAGAGTTGTTATCTCTTGGAGCGACTTTATGTTCAAAAGAGATTAATATTGATCACATTGTTCTTCTTGTTGAGAAATATTATCCTACGGACTTTACTGAGCAGGAGAGAAATCAATTACGTTGCCAATCGGAGACTTTTCAAGTTGAAATGATAAATAATGCCAAGCTAAGTGAGGTAGCAACTCTTTCTGATCTCTGCCAAACTCTTGTAGAAACTATGAAAAATAACATGTACGATTTGGGGGGGGGGGGGGGGCGCCTTACCCCCGAAATTTTTTTTGCGATGTAAGGGGTATATAGTTTTCGTATAGAAAAATTTCAGTACAATCAGTTTCGACCCACCATTTTAATTGTGAATTTTTTTTTATACATTAAGCAATAAAATTGATCCATTACATTTTAAAAACGATGAACGAGATTCTTTAATTGATTGAGAAAGTTATTTTATTTTTATTTTTTGTCAAAGACATGACATAGAGATGCCCGATATGAGTGCTCCATATAGATCTACTCGGTATCGGCCTCGTAAAAAAGATCTTCATGTTACATTTGAACATTTTTACCGAGTAGATTTGTTTATGAGGACATTAGATAAGCAAATACATGAGTTGGATTGTAGATTCAGTGAGCAATCAATAGAGTTGTTATCTCTTGGTGCGACTTTATGTTCAAAGGAGATTAATATTGATCACATTGTTCTTCTTGTTGAGAAATATTATCCTACGGACTTTACTGAGCAGGAGAGAAATCAATTACATTGCCAATCGGAGACTTTTCAAGTTGAAATGATAAAAAATGCCAAGCTAAGTGAGGTAGCAGCTCTTTCTGATCTCTGCCAAACACTTGTAGAAACTGGGAAAAATAACATGTACGATTTGGGGGGGGGGGGGGGGGGGGGGGCGCCTTACCCCCGAAATTTTTTTTTGCGATGTAAGGGTATATAGTTTTCGTATAGAAAAATTTCAGTACATTCAGTTTCGACCCACCATTTTAATTGTGAATTTTTTTTATACATTAAGCAATAAAATTGATCCATTACATTTTAAAAACGATGAACGAGATTCTTTAATTGATTGAGAAAGTTATTTTATTTTTATTTTTTGTCAAAGACATGACATAGAGATGCCCGATATGAGTGCTCCATATAGATCTACTCGGTATCGGCCTCGTAAAAAAGATCTTCATGTTACATTTGAACATTTTTACCGAGTAGATTTGTTTATGAGGACATTGGATAAGCAAATACATGAGTTGGATTGTAGATTCAGTGAGCAATCAATAGAGTTGTTATCTCTTGGTGCGACTTTATGTTCAAAAGAGATTAATATTGATCACATTGTTCTTCTTGTTGAGAAATATTATCCTACGGACTTTACTGAGCAGGAGAGAAATCAATTACGTTGCCAATCGGAGACTTTTCAAGTTGAAATGATAAATAATGCCAAGCTAAGTGAGGTAGCAACTCTTTCTGATCTCTGCCAAACTCTTGTAGAAACTGGGAAAAATAACATGTACGATTTGGTTGAAAGAGTATGTCGGCTACTCTTGACACTTCCGGTTTCGACTGCAACAACAGAGAGGGGATTTTCGGCAATGAAGATATTCAAGAATCGCCTACGTAATAAGATGTCAGATCAGAATCTAGCAAACAGTATGGTGATTTACATAGAAAAAGAAATTGCTAACAAGTTTGATGCGGAGTCCATAAATGAAGAATTCAAGGATCTTAAAGGTCGAAAGGCTGAACTCTAATTTCTTCAATGAATCGAACCAGGTACCAACCGTTTGTCTCCTTTTTAATGTTTAGTTGTCTTGGACAAATGTTTAGTTGCCTTACCCCCGAAATTTTTTTTGCGATGAAAGGGGTATATAGTTTTCGTATAGAAAAATTTCAGTACAATCAGTTTCGACCCACCATTTTAATTGTGAATTTTTTTTTTATACATTAAGCAATAAAATTGATCCATTACATTTTAAAAACGATGAACGAGATTCTTTAATTGATTGAGAAAGTTATTTTATTTTTATTTTTTGTCAAAGACATGACATAGAGATGCCCGATATGAGTGCTCCATATAGATCTACTCGGTATCGGCCTCGTAAAAAAGATCTTCATGTTACATTTGAACATTTTTACCGAGTAGATTTGTTTATGAGGACATTGGATAAGCAAATACATGAGTTGGATTGTAGATTCAGTGAGCAATCAATAGAGTTGTTATCTCTTGGTGCGACTTTATGTTCAAAAGAGATTAATATTGATCACATTGTTCTTCTTGTTGAGAAATATTATCCTACGGACTTTACTGAGCAGGAGAGAAATCAATTACGTTGCCAATCGGAGACTTTTCAAGTTGAAATGATAAATAATGCCAAGCTAAGTGAGGTAGCAACTCTTTCTGATCTCTGCCAAACTCTTGTAGAAACTGGGAAAAATAACATGTACGATTTGGTTGAAAGAGTATGTCGGCTACTCTTGACACTTCCGGTTTCGACTGCAACAACAGAGAGGGGATTTTCGGCAATGAAGATATTCAAGAATCGCCTACGTAATAAGATGTCAGATCAGAATCTAGCAAACAGTATGGTGATTTACATAGAAAAAGAAATTGCTAACAAGTTTGATGCGGAGTCCATAAATGAAGAATTCAAGGATCTTAAAGGTCGAAAGGCTGAACTCTAATTTCTTCGATGAATCGAACCAGGTACCAACCGTTTGTCTCCTTTTTAATGTTTAGTTGTCTTGGACAAATGTTTAGTTGCCTTACCCCCGAAATTTTTTTTGCGATGAAAGGGGTATATAGTTTTCGTATAGAAAAATTTCAGTACAATCAGTTTCGACCCACCATTTTAATTGTGAATTTTTTTTTATACATTAAGCAATAAAATTGATCCATTACATTTTAAAAACGATGAACGAGATTCTTTAATTGATTGAGAAAGTTATTTTATTTTTATTTTTTGTCAAAGACATGACATAGAGATGCCCGATATGAGTGCTCCATATAGATCTACTCGGTATCGGCCTCGTAAAAAAGATCTTCATGTTACATTTGAACATTTTTACCGAGTAGATTTGTTTATGAGGACATTAGATAAGCAAATACATGAGTTGGATTGTAGATTCAGTGAGCAATCAATAGAGTTGTTATCTCTTGGTGCGACTTTATGTTCAAAGGAGATTAATATTGATCACATTGTTCTTCTTGTTGAGAAATATTATCCTACGGACTTTACTGAGCAGGAGAGAAATCAATTACATTGCCAATCGGAGACTTTTCAAGTTGAAATGATAAAAAATGCCAAGCTAAGTGAGGTAGCAGCTCTTTCTGATCTCTGCCAAACACTTGTAGAAACTGGGAAAAATAACATGTACGATTTGGGGGGGGGGGGGGGGGGGGCGCCTTACCCCCGAAATTTTTTTTTGCGATGTAAGGGTATATAGTTTTCGTATAGAAAAATTTCAGTACATTCAGTTTCGACCCACCATTTTAATTGTGAATTTTTTTTATACATTAAGCAATAAAATTGATCCATTACATTTTAAAAACGATGAACGAGATTCTTTAATTGATTGAGAAAGTTATTTTATTTTTATTTTTTGTCAAAGACATGACATAGAGATGCCCGATATGAGTGCTCCATATAGATCTACTCGGTATCGGCCTCGTAAAAAAGATCTTCATGTTACATTTGAACATTTTTACCGAGTAGATTTGTTTATGAGGACATTGGATAAGCAAATACATGAGTTGGATTGTAGATTCAGTGAGCAATCAATAGAGTTGTTATCTCTTGGTGCGACTTTATGTTCAAAAGAGATTAATATTGATCACATTGTTCTTCTTGTTGAGAAATATTATCCTACGGACTTTACTGAGCAGGAGAGAAATCAATTACGTTGCCAATCGGAGACTTTTCAAGTTGAAATGATAAATAATGCCAAGCTAAGTGAGGTAGCAACTCTTTCTGATCTCTGCCAAACTCTTGTAGAAACTGGGAAAAATAACATGTACGATTTGGTTGAAAGAGTGTGTCGGCTACTCTTGACACTTCCGGTTTCGACTGCAACAACAGAGAGGGGATTTTCGGCAATGAAGATATTCAAGAATCGCCTACGTAATAAGATGTCAGATCAGAATCTAGCAAACAGTATGGTGATTTACATAGAAAAAGAAATTGCTAACAAGTTTGATGCGGAGTCCATAAATGAAGAATTCAAGGATCTTAAAGGTCGAAAGGCTGAACTCTAATTTCTTCAATGAATCGAACCAGGTACCAACCGTTTGTCTCCTTTTTAATGTTTAGTTGTCTTGGACAAATGTTTAGTTGCCTTACCCCCGAATTTTTTTTTTGCGATGTAAAGGGGTATATAGTTTTCGTATAGAAAAATTTCAGTACATTCAGTTTCGACCCACCATTTTAATTGTAAATTTTTTTTATACATTAAGCAATAAAATTGATCCATTACATTTTAAAAACGATGAACGAGATTCTTTAATTGATTGAGAAAGTTATTTTATTTTTATTTTTTGTCAAAGACATGACATAGAGATGCCCGATATGAGTGCTCCATATAGATCTACTCGGTATCGGCCTCGTAAAAAAGATCTTCATGTTATATTTGAACATTTTTACCGAGTAGATTTGTTTATGAGGACATTGGATAAGCAAATACATGAGTTGGATTGTAGATTCAGTGAGCAATCAATAGAGTTGTTATCTCTTGGTGCGACTTTATGTTCAAAAGAGATTAATATTGATCACATTGTTCTTCTTGTTGAGAAATATTATCCTACGGACTTTACTGAGCAGGAGAGAAATCAATTACGTTGCCAATCGGAGACTTTTCAAGTTGAAATGATAAATAATGCCAAGCTAAGTGAGGTAGCAACTCTTTCTGATCTCTGCCAAACTCTTGTAGAAACTGGGAAAAATAACATGTACGATTTGGTTGAAAGAGTGTGTCGGCTACTCTTGACACTTCCAGTTTCGACTGCAACAACAGAGAGGGGATTTTCGGCAATGAAGATATTCAAGAATCGCCTACGTAATAAGATGTCAGATCAGAATCTAGCAAACAGTATGGTGATTTACATAGAAAAAGAAATTGCTAACAAGTTTGATGCGGAGTCCATAAATGAAGAATTCAAGGATCTTAAAGGTCGAAAGGCTGAACTCTAATTTCTTCAATGAATCGAACCAGGTACCAACCGTTTGTCTCCTTTTTAATGTTTAGTTGTCTTGGACAAATATTTAGTTGCCTTACCCCCGAAATTTTTTTTGCGATGTAAGGGGTATATAGTTTTCGTATAGGAAAATTTCAGTACATTTTCGGTTTCGACCCACCATTTTAATTGTGAATTTTTTTTTATACATTAAGCAATAAAATTGATCCATTACATTTTAAAAACGATGAACGAGATTCTTTAATTGATTGAGAAAGTTATTTTATTTTTATTTTTTGTCAAAGACATGACATAAAGATGCCCGATATGAGTGCTCCATATAGATCTACTCGGTATCGGCCTCGTAAAAAAGATCTTCATGTTACATTTGAACATTTTTACCGAGTAGATTTGTTTATGAGGACATTGGATAAGCAAATACATGAGTTGGATTGTAGATTCAGTGAGCAATCAATAGAGTTGTTATCTCTTGGTGTGACTTTATGTTCAAAAGAGATTAATATTGATCACATTGTTCTTCTTGTTGAGAAATATTATCCTACGGACTTTACTGAGCAGGAGAGAAATCAATTACGTTGCCAATCGGAGACTTTTCAAGTTGAAATGATAAATAATGCCAAGCTAAGTGAGGTAGCAACTCTTTCTGATCTCTGCCAAACTCTTGTAGAAACTGGGAAAAATAACATGTACGATTTGGTTGAAAGAGTGTGTCAGCTACTCTTGACACTTCCGGTTTCGACTGCAACAACAGAGAGGGGATTTTCGGCAATGAAGATATTCAAGAATCGCCTACGTAATAAGATGTCAGATCAGAATCTAGCAAACAGTATGGTGATTTACATAGAAAAAGAAATTGCTAACAAGTTTGATGCGGAGTCCATAAATGAAGAATTCAAGGATCTTAAAGGTCGAAAGGCTGAACTCTAATTTCTTCAATGAATCGAACCAGGTACCAACCGTTTGTCTCCTTTTTAATGTTTAGTTGTCTTGGACAAATATTTAGTTGCCTTACCCCCGAAATTTTTTTTGCGATGTAAGGGGTATATAGTTTTCGTATAGGAAAATTTCAGTACATTTTCGGTTTCGACCCACCATTTTAATTGTGAATTTTTTTTTATACATTAAGCAATAAAATTGATCCATTACATTTTAAAAACGATGAACGAGATTCTTTAATTGATTGAGAAAGTTATTTTATTTTTATTTTTTGTCAAAGACATGACATAGAGATGCCCGATATGAGTGCTCCATATAGATCTACTCGGTATCGGCCTCGTAAAAAAGATCTTCATGTTACATTTGAACATTTTTACCGAGTAGATTTGTTTATGAGGACATTGGATAAGCAAATACATGAGTTGGATTGTAGATTCAGTGAGCAATCAATAGAGTTGTTATCTCTTGGTGCGACTTTATGTTCAAAAGAGATTAATATTGATCACATTGTTCTTCTTGTTGAGAAATATTATCCTACGGACTTTACTGAGCAGGAGAGAAATCAATTACGTTGCCAATCGGAGACTTTTCAAGTTGAAATGATAAATAATGCCAAGCTAAGTGAGGTAGCAACTCTCTCTGATCTCTGCCAAACTCTTGTAGAAACTGGGAAAAATAACATGTACGATTTGGTTGAAAGAGTGTGTCGGCTACTCTTGACACTTCCGGTTTCGACTGCAACAACAGAGAGGGGATTTTCGACAATGAAGATATTCAAGAATCGCCTACGTAATAAGATGTCAGATCAGAATCTAGCAAACAGTATGGTGATTTACATAGAAAAAGAAATTGCTAACAAGTTTGATGCGGAGTCCATAAATGAAGAATTCAAGGATCTTAAAGGTCGAAAGGCTGAACTCTAATTTCTTCAATGAATCGAACCAGGTACCAACCGTTTGTCTCCTTTTTAATGTTTAGTTGTCTTGGACAAATGTTTAGTTGCCTTACCCCCGAAATTTTTTTTGCGATGTAAAGGGTATATAGTTTTCGTATAGGAAAATTTCAGTACATTCGGTTTTGACCCACCATTTTAATTGTGAATTTTTTTTTATACATTAAGCAATAAAAATGATCCATTACATTTTAAAAACGATGAAAGAGATTCTTTAATTGATTGAGAAAGTTATTTTATTTTTATTTTTTGTCAAAGACATGACATAGAGATGCCCGATATGAGTGCTCCATATAGATCTACTCGGTATCGGCCTCGTAAAAAAGATCTTCATGTTACATTTGAACATTTTTACCGAGTAGATTTGTTTATGAGGACATTGGATAAGCAAATACATGAGTTGGATTGTAGATTCAGTGAGCAATCAATAGAGTTGTTATCTCTTGGTGCGACTTTATGTTCAAAAGAGATTAATATTGATCACATTGTTCTTCTTGTTAAGAAATATTATCCTACGGACTTTACTGAGCAGGAGAGAAATCAATTACGTTGCCAATCAGAGACTTTTCAAGTTGAAATGATAAATAATGCCAAGCTAAGTGAGGTAGCAACTCTTTCTGATCTCTGCCAAACTCTTGTAGAAACTGGGAAAAATAACATGTACGATTTGGGGGGGGGGGGGGGGGCGCCTTACCCCCGAAATTTTTTTTGCGATGTAAGGGGTATATAGTTTTCGTATAGAAAAATTTCAGTACAATCAGTTTCGACCCACCATTTTAATTGTGAATTTTTTTTTATACATTAAACAATAAAATTGATCCATTACATTTTAAAAACGATGAACGAGATTCTTTAATTGATTGAGAAAGTTATTTTATTTTTATTTTTTGTCAAAGACATGACATAGAGATGCCCGATATGAGTGCTCCATATAGATCTACTCGGTATCGGCCTCGTAAAAAAGATCTTCATGTTACATTTGAACATTTTTACCGAGTAGATTTGTTTATGAGGACATTAGATAAGCAAATACATGAGTTGGATTGTAGATTCAGTGAGCAATCAATAGAGTTGTTATCTCTTGGTGCGACTTTATGTTCAAAGGAGATTAATATTGATCACATTGTTCTTCTTTTTGAGAAATATTATCCTACGGACTTTACTGAGCAGGAGAGAAATCAATTACATTGCCAATCGGAGACTTTTCAAGTTGAAATGATAAAAAATGCCAAGCTAAGTGAGGTAGCAGCTCTTTCTGATCTCTGCCAAACACTTGTAGAAACTGGGAAAAATAACATGTACGATTTGGGGGGGGGGGCGCCTTACCCCCGAAAATTTTTTTTGCGATGTAAGGGTATATAGTTTTCGTATACAAAATTTCAGTACATTCAGTTTCGACCCACCATTTTAATTGTGAATTTTTTTTATACATTAAGCAATAAAATTGATCCATTACATTTTAAAAACGATGAACGAGATTCTTTAATTGATTGAGAAAGTTATTTTATTTTTATTTTTTGTCAAAGACATGACATAGAGATGCCCGATATGAGTGCTCCATATAGATCTACTCGGTATCGGCCTCGTAAAAAAGATCTTCATGTTACATTTGAACATTTTTACCGAGTAGATTTGTTTATGAGGACATTGGATAAGCAAATACATGAGTTGGATTGTAGATTCAGTGAGCAATCAATAGAGTTGTTATCTCTTGGTGCGACTTTATGTTCAAAAGAGATTAATATTGATCACATTGTTCTTCTTGTTGAGAAATATTATCCTACGGACTTTACTGAGCAGGAGAGAAATCAATTACGTTGCCAATCGGAGACTTTTCAAGTTGAAATGATAAATAATGCCAAGCTAAGTGAGGTAGCAACTCTTTCTGATCTCTGCCAAACTCTTGTAGAAACTGGGAAAAATAACATGTACGATTTGGTTGAAAGAGTGTGTCGGCTACTCTTGACACTTCCGGTTTCGACTGCAACAACAGAGAGGGGATTTTCGGCAATGAAGATATTCAAGAATCGCCTACGTAATAAGATGTCAGATCAGAATCTAGCAAACAGTATGGTGATTTACATAGAAAAAGAAATTGCTAACAAGTTTGATGCGGAGTCCATAAATGAATAATTCAAGGATCTTAAAGGTCGAAAGGCTGAACTCTAATTTCTTCAATGAATCGAACCAGGTACCAACCGTTTGTCTCCTTTTTAATGTTTAGTTGTCTTGGACAAATGTTTAGTTGCCTTACCCCCGAAATTTTTTTTGCGATGTAAAGGGGTATATAGTTTTCGTATAGAAAAATTTCAGTACATTCAGTTTCGACCCACCATTTTAATTGTAAATTTTTTTTATACATTAAGCAATAAAATTGATCCATTACATTTTAAAAACGATGAACGAGATTCTTTAATTGATTGAGAAAGTTATTTTATTTTTATTTTTTGTCAAAGACATGACATAGAGATGCCCGATATGAGTGCTCCATATAGATCTACTCGGTATCGGCCTCGTAAAAAAGATCTTCATGTTATATTTGAACATTTTTACCGAGTAGATTTGTTTATGAGGACATTGGATAAGCAAATACATGAGTTGGATTGTAGATTCAGTGAGCAATCAATAGAGTTGTTATCTCTTGGTGCGACTTTATGTTCAAAAGAGATTAATATTGATCACATTGTTCTTCTTATTGAGAAATATTATCCTACAGACTTTACTCAGCAGGAGAGAAATCAATTACGTTGCCAATCGGAGACTTTTCAAGTTGAAATGATAAATAATGCCAAGCTAAGTGAGGTAGCAACTCTTTCTGATCTCTGCCAAACTCTTGTAGAAACTGGGAAAAATAACATGTACGATTTGGTTGAAAGAGTATGTCGGCTACTCTTGACACTTCCGGTTTCGACTGCAACAGTAGAGAGGGGATTTTCGGCAATGAAGATATTCAAGAATCGCCTACGTAATAAGATGTCAGATCAGAATCTAACAAACAGTATGGTGATTTACATAGAAAAAGAAATTGCTAACAAGTTTGATGCGGAGTCCATAAATGAAGAATTCAAGGATCTTAAAGGTCGAAAGGCTGAACTCTAATTTCTTCAATGAATCGAACCAGGTACCAACCGTTTGTCTCCTTTTTAATGTTTAGTTGTCTTGGACAAATGTTTAGTTGCCTTACCCACGAAATTTTTTTTGCGATGTAAGGGGTATATAGTTTTCGTATAGAAAAGTTTCAGTACATTCGGTTTCGACCCACCATTTTAATTGTGAATTTTTTTTTATACATTAAGCAATAAAATTGATCCATTACATTTTAAAAACGATGAACGAGATTCTTTAATTGATTGAGAAAGTTATTTTATTTTTATTTTTTGTCAAAGACATGACATAGAGATGCCCGATATGAGTGCTCCATATAGATCTACTCGGTATCGGCCTCGTAAAAAAGATCTTCATGTTACATTTGAACATTTTTACCGAGTAGATTTGTTTATGAGGACATTGGATAAGCAAATACATGAGTTGGATTGTAGATTCAGTGAGCAATCAATAGAGTTGTTATCTCTTGGTGCGACTTTATGTTCAAAAGAGATTAATATTGATCACATTGTTCTTCTTGTTGAGAAATATTATCCTACGGACTTTACTGAGCAGGAGAGAAATCAATTACGTTGCCAATCGGAGACTTTTCAAGTTGAAATGATAAATAATGCCAAGCTAAGTGAGGTAGCAACTCTTTCTGATCTCTGCCAAACTCTTGTAGAAACTGGGAAAAATAACATGTACGATTTGGGGGGGGGGGGGGGGGGCGCCTTACCCCCGAAATTTTTTTTGCGATGTAAGGGGTATATAGTTTTCGTATAGAAAAATTTCAGTTTCGACCCACCATTTTAATTGTGAATTTTTTTTTATACATTAAGCAATAAAATTGATCCATTACATTTTAAAAACGATGAACGAGATTCTTTAATTGATTGAGAAAGTTATTTTATTTTTATTTTTTGTCAAAGACATGACATAGAGATGCCCGATATGAGTGCTCCATATAGATCTACTCGGTATCGGCCTCGTAAAAAAGATCTTCATGTTACATTTGAACATTTTTACCGAGTAGATTTGTTTATGAGGACATTGGATAAGCAAATACGTGAGTTGGATTGTAGATTCAGTGAGCAATCAATAGAGTTGTTATCTCTTGGTTCGACTTTATGTTCAAAAGAGATTAATATTGATCACATTGTTCTTCTTGTTGAGAAATATTATCCTACGGACTTTACTGAGCAGGAGAGAAATCAATTACGTTGCCAATCGGAGACTTTTCAAGTTGAAATGATAAATAATGCCAAGCTAAGTGAGGTAGCAACTCTTTCTGATCTCTGTCAAACTCTTTTAGAAACTGGGAAAAATAACATGTACGATTTGGTTGAAAGAGTGTGTCGGCTATTCTTGACACTTTCGGTTTCGACTGCAACAACAGAGAGGGGATTTTCGGCAATGAAGATATTCAAGAATTGCCTACGTAATAAGATGTCAGATCAGAATCTAGCAAACAGTATGGTGATTTACATAGAAAAAGAAATTGCTAACAAGTTTGATGCGGAGTCCATAAATGAAGAATTCAAGGATCTTAAAGGTCGAAAGGCTGAACTCTAATTTCTTCATTGAATCGAACCAGGTACCAACCGTTTGTCTCCTTTTTAATGTTTAGTTGTCTTGGACAAATGTTTAGTTTTTTAGTTATTGAAACTTTTTTTTTATAATAATAGTATTTAATTTTTGACCCGACCCAAATCGAATCACCAACCCGAACATATTACCCGAAAAATAGCGTTAGAAAAAAAAAATTAGATCCCAACCCCTACTGAAAATTTTCTAGCTTCGCCACTGGTTTTAGCTATACTAATATAGTGTAAAATGACATATATACATTAGCGTAATATTTCTTCAAATAAGTTAAAAGGTGATATATGTAATTTGAGAGACAAAAAACTAGCAGCAAAATTTAAATGTTTTTTGAGTGAAACGTTTTGAGTGAGTGTAGTTACACAAAATTCAACCGCTAGTCTTTTATTATTAAACAAGCTTTGTATATAAACCGATATTCGATTGTTGCTAGTTACTCCAAAATGCTCGCAACCGTTTGCTATGAATCATACTTTGGAGAAAGTAGCAAGTATATATAAATTGAGCCGTCACCAAAATGCTCGCAACCGTTTGCTACGAATCATACGTTCGAGAAAGTAGCAAGTATATATGAATTGAGCCATCACGTAACATAAGTGCAACTTGAACACTTAAGTGTGTTTTTCCTAGTGTGTATAATGTTTACTTAGCATGGTGGGTTGTCCCCACAAACTAAGGTGAATATGGATTCAATACCAACATTCATTTAGAAAATAATTTATTTTCATTAATAATTAAACTTTATTGAGTGGACTCCAAACTCCTTTTCTACTATGATATCGGAAACCTTTAACATTTTAGTTTACAATATCAAGAATATTCGATATTAAACGTTGTTTTTAATATCCATAATCACCTTCGTGCACACGAGATTCGTCAGTGATTCATTAGCTATTCGAACTTTCTCCGAGTGTGAAATTTTAAGTTGATACCCACTTCTGAAAAACTTATGGGCCAACTGGAGAGATTTTATAAATAAAAGGTTAAAAGTTCGAGTCTCGGCTCCAGCTTACTCCAGTTGATGTTCCACTGGGCTAAGAGAGTTGCCGGAGCTATTTCTTATGTGATGGATAATGGCTGATGCCAAAAAGCCACCCGAGATCATGATGTTCCCGCTAATTCACACTTTTTTGTGAATTTGGCGCACAATATTGTAGAGTGTTTTGTAGCAACTAGAAGTAGCAATTATTGTTAAATATATAAAGCTAATGTTCTAAGTAGCATGTAGCATTCTGAATTTTGTTTAAATGTCAACTTTATAAATGATATTTAAAAAACCGTTGAAGATAAACGCTAATGCTCTCTAATACTACTTTAGTATCATCGCTAGTTATGTCAAGCACGCTTTTATATTATGAAAAGAAAAAGTTTTGCTAAGAACAACTCTTAAAGCTAATGTTAGCAATTAATTTTTCAGATAAACCGCAAAAGTCAGTTGTATGCCTTTTTTTTTTTTTTTTTTTTTTTTTTTTTTTTTTTTTTTTTTTTTTTTTTTATCAAACACAGTCAACTTTTTTTTTTTATTATTTATTTTATTTTTATTTATTTATTTATTTAGTTTTTTGTAAGAGTTTACAAGAAATATGTAGAAATTGATCTAGATCATGCTTCAATAATAGCGGTGTTTCCAAGCTAAAAATATTTAGTTAGCATTAAAACTAAAATTGCTATACAAAGAAAAATACTCCATTATCAATCACACCAACTAATCAAATCCGTCTAAATTTAGTTAACAATGAAAGCTTGCCAACATTTTTTCTTTTTTCTTCTTTATTTATACTTGTTCTTTTTTACTTCGAAAGTTTCACACACGTTATAAACACGTAAATTAGTGGAGCTTTCTATGTTTAGTTTATTCGGAGAAAGACATAAAGTAAGTCTCTTAACTCAAATGTTTGTTACCTAACCGAATTATTTCTCTTGTAAGGACATAAGTTGTACCACCACATAATATTATGTCTTATAAAGTTATAAATTTCTTAAACAAAACTTACTCATAAACTTTTGATTGTTGAACTCAATCAAATACTATCAGGCTAACGATCATTGATTCATTGATAATGTTCATATGAAGAATTTTCGATATTTTGATAATCATGCAGATATAATAATTCAATCATATAATATGACATATCCCTTAAAAGCAATATCACTAAAAGAAGATTCATATTCATCAAAGTTTAAAGTTTCCGAAAAACTTCAGTGAATAAGGATGATTTGACGACAATTATGAAGTGCAAATTTTATCTTGTGACTATGCACTTTGCCAAAAAGTTATGTGCCCAATTTTTGTTGGATAATCTTTATTAGCTTTATTTGGTGGATTTTCTTTCAGGAAAACATGCATACAAATATTATTTAACAAAAAGTTGCTTTGTTAACCCGCAATGAGTTGCAAGAAAACGGGTTTTAGGCAACTATATAAAACATTAGTCATTGCATAGACTATGTAGACCATCCACTCATTTAAAACTTCTAAATATCATTTGACATAATTTAAGATCAACATAACCAAAAAAAAGACCCCCTATATGCATTTTTAGATTTTTTTTATAAAAATGATATTCACTTAAAGTCAAACTATCAAAAATTCATTATAAAAAAACAAAATTTACACAAGTGATGATTTTCGAAAAGTATGCAAGTGTGTACCATCTATACTTAAGTATGTACATCTATGATATATGATGACACTCAACACTTCAGTTTTGTTGAAAAAGTGTTGATACCCCATTGTATATTGAAACTTTGGTTTTGTTTACTGATGAATATGCTTATTAAGTCACATTATGTATATCTAAGTTGACATAGTAACTAATAGTAAATCTTTTTGAAATTTTGTGTCAAATGGCGATAATAAAAAACTGGAACATGACACCTTTTGTTAAGTATGTTGTTTATGTGGATTAATTGGATTACTTACGTGAAAGTAGGGATGAGCTCAGGACCAATCCCGTCCCGATCCCGTCCCGAATTGATGCTCCCGTTTTTTTCCCGGGCATGAAAGGTGTGTACCGATCCCGTACCGAACGGGATTCCGGTACCGGTACCGGTTCTGGGAAACGGGATCGGGAAATCGGTACGTATCGGGTTATTCCCGTTTTTTTTAAACTTGAATGATATTTAAAACTTGTACTATACAAAGAATGTACGAGCCATTTCCATATATATGTGCATGCTTGTTTCAAGAATGTACACTGATATCGAATGTTTCTACATTATTATAATCTCATTATATACTACTAAAACTAAACAACAAAAGTACGTAGATGTTTGTTTCTACTAGGGATATTTGAACTGATATAAATATCTCATTATATACTACTAAAACTAAACAACAAAAGTATGTAGATGTTTTTTAATCTCTACAAATGATATAATCACTGATATAGTGATATCAAATGATATAATAATCATTGATATTGAATGTAGAAACATGGACACTCATTCGAATGATACAGATTAAAGTCATTAAACATAAATATTAAACATACCTCCATTGTTTTCCAATGATAAAGATTGAGATGACTTATGTTTTCCAATTATATGAATGAAGAGCCGCTGGTGTTACTAATTAGTAGCAGTAGGGTTTTGTTCTTTTGGACCTTTGGTTAGCTCGTATGCATGGAACAAATGGGTTTTTGGATACAATTCCCTAAAAAACATGGACTATTCTAATTCCGGTACCCAATCGGGATTTCCCGAATAATTCCGTCCCGAACCCGAAAGGTCCCGATTTTTTTTGAGCCTTATTTAGTAGTCCCGGTACCGTACCATATATCGGGACTCGGTACGGTACCGGTACGGTTCCGGTTCGGTTATAGGAATCGGGTCGATATGCTCATCCCTACGTGAAAGTCACAGTTTATTTATCTGTCAAAACCGTCACCGGTCATCCCTATAACCAACCATCACGACCAACACTATTTCATTATAACCGGCCTCCAAATACTTCTCTAGAAATAGATTAATTGAACATTAGACTTTTTGTGAAGAAATTGATTGCGATTTTAATTGCGCGTGATACCTTGTCAACTGCAAGACGATGTTTCTAAAATGATTCACATATGTGTTTCTATCTAATTAAAAACCCGTATCTCTCGCTACTCAATTATTGAAGATATATTATGCTAGTGGGACTTTAATTGGTTGTGAATCTATTGTGTTTGTCACTGTCGAATCACACTTTCTTTCTTTTTTTTGTTATGCTAAGCCAGTAAGCCTACTAGCCAGTATACTATTGGTGTGTATAAACAACTAATCAAGTTTATTGCAAAAAATGCAACATAAACACTCTGTAGCAATAGGGCCATAAGCCCATAAATAAATATATAATGGGCCAACTTTGTACATTCTTACTTTTATAATTAATTTCATATATACCCAAAGTGCAAGTATTGAATGCACAATGTACAATGTTTTTAATGCATGTTTGGGTATATATGAAATTTTAAACTAAAATGAGGGGAGATATGAAATTACCCCTTGAAATAATCAAGAAGAAATTATATATATATATATATATATATATATATATATATATATATATATATATATATATATATATATATATATATATATATATATATATATATATATATATATATATATATATATGAGTAATGATATAGAGACCTAAAATATAAACCTAATTTCATGTCTAACCAATTCATCAATTGACACATCACATGCATGTTTTCTCACTCCTAATCTCCACTTTTTATTTTGACACTTGTTTTGATCTTATTTTTAGGCATATCTTTAGGCACAAATTTTAGGCATGAGTATCATTTTCCTATATATATATATATATATATATATATATATATATATATATATATATATATATATATATATATATATATATATATATATATATACTAAATGTGGGGAGGTTGATGGGTGCCGACCACTATAGCTGCTACAGTGGTTTGTACAGTACTTTTTTTTTTTTCCTAAAATACTAACGGTCGTTAGCTATTTAACGGCTTTTAACTAACGACCGTTATCTTTAACATTAAAAAAAAAATTGTACGCACTTTGTCCTTCATCTCAGCGGTTCATTGTAAATTTAGTGCTCACATAATTTACCTAAATGGTCCTTCATATTATACATCAATTGCAAATTCAGTACTAAAAAAAATTACGCACTTTTTCCTTCATCTCAACGGTTCATTGCAAATTTAATCCTCACATAATTTACATAAATGGTCCTTCATGTTATACATCAATTGCAAAGTCAGTCCTAGGTAACTAACTTCACGTTAAGTAGCTAACGGCAACAAAAGAATTCCGCAGCAACACGCGGGTATCAACACTCGTTACCACCTATAAAACGATCCATAATTCCCCATATCATATGAATCTGTCATTATTTATCTATTACAGTTTCCTTCGTATCAATCTTCAAATACAAAAATTGAAATGAATAATAGCAAGTTTGATAAGGTCTTAAATTAGAAACTACACACATGTAGTTTATGTTAATAATAATAATAATAATAATAATAATAATAATAATAATAATAATTAAAAAAAAAAAAAAAAAAAAAAAAAAAAAAAAAAAAAAACTCACAAGATTAATTAAAATGTTATTTGCATGAATAACTTTATCTATTTTATCTAATAAACGATGGTTTTGGACAACCATCCTAAGCGCGAAGCATTAAAATCCTGTTTAATTCTCTGACATGTTCTTCCATATTTAGATCCAAAGTACAATCGGTTTATGCAATGGTTTTTATGAATCAAAAGGAGAAAGTCAGCAGGATGTGTTAATCTATTTTTGTAAAGTAGTAAATGCGATTTTGACAGTTTAATGGTCCATTATTGATTCACTTACACCCGATTCTTCCTCCCTACGATTTGGTGTTGGCATATATTCAAAATCGGAAACATAAAGTGGATTAATATGTGAGTTTTATAATTTTTTCAATAATTTTGTTACTTATTTGTTTTGAATTGCTTATAATGTTATAAAGTATTCTTGAATCACATAGTACAGGTATTTTGATGAATTAGTTTTTCTTCAATTGAATTCAATATATTTGATTTGATTTAGTTCAATTCAATTGTGTGGATGCAAAACCCTAAAAGAATTGGGGGAATAATCATTTTTTTTCGTTTCAATTGTGTTGTAGCAAAACCTTATAAAAAATAAGGGAGAATTAATTGCATGAATTAGTTTTTATAAATTGGGGGAAAACTGTGGTCGATTGTTATTTTTTATCATATCGGTAATTTTTGGATTTTAGTTTTTATAAAGTGCAGGTTTTTCTTGATATATAGGAACTATATATTCAGGTTCTATAATTTGTTTGGTTTGAGTTATTTTTGTAATAGTTGTGGTGGTGGGACGTTATGTATATGAAAAAAGTATTGTAAGATTATTTAATGTTATTGCCCGAAAGAACTTTTCTACTGTGTTTTTGATGTAGTAAAAACATATCATTAAGGGTGATGAGGTGGTTCTTTCATTCTTATTTCAAATTAAGTCTCTGAATCATGTCTGTTAATAAGTGAAACTGATGTTTATTATTTATGTGAGCAGGTGAAGATGTAGCTTAAAGACCATAACAATTGGATACCATGTCTTGCTTTCTCTAATGTTTTTAACGTCCTGATGTCTTCTGTTGCAGATTCTCAAGTAAGAGAAATTAGATGATCTTTTGTGTTTGATTTGTTAATATTTTCTAAAATAAATTTAGCTATACTTAATGAAGCAAAATTGATGGTATTTCAATTGAGACGCAATTGATGGTATTTCGATCGTTCCTGCTTGATACTTTCGTAGTTTTGTTTTTGAATATGCAAGGTGACTCGAGAGTTGAACAATAGAAATTTAGCTCCAAACGTATGTTTGCTATGATTAATCAGTTTATGTTAGGAAGCTGATAGTTTTTAGTATTAGGGAGATTGAATTTACCACATTGTGTTTAGTTATCGCATGCGCGCGCACACACACACATGATTGATAGCGTATGTATGTTTGCGTGGCTTTTGAATTGTTGCAGGTGATGGTCTTCAGTCAATCATTGGACAGTTTCCGAACTGCGGTTGTTGTTGGTGCAACAAACATTTATGACCAGGTAATCAATGTTGAATTGGTATTTGATACGGATTATATGATTTATTATTTGAGGTATGTTGAAAATGTTGTTGTAGATGGAACAAACATTTATGACCAGGTAATCGATGTTGAATTGGAATTGATTCAGATTATATGATTTATTATTTGAGGTATGTTGAAAATGTTGTTGTGGCCAGCCTTATGAGTACTGTTGTACTAACAAGATGCAAAATTCTCATCTTACCAACTCTTATTTTTTATCTTTGTTTGTAGGTACCTTACACAGGTTTGTACAACATCTTTCTTATCTCTTTCCTTTCGTCGTATGTTTGCTTAATTTCAATTGAAAATTTTCTTTTTTGATTATGCAGGTTAAATGCAATCACCGCATCTAAACATTTGTAAGTATCAATTTATCTCATTCTTTTGTTATTATCTTCTTTTTTTGATTATGCAGGTTAAATGCAATGCAAACATGTGTTAATTTGTTATTTCTGAATTTTCCATTCATTATGAATATGAGTGTGGTTAGATAATGAGATGCTTGCTAAAGGTGAGATTTTTCAAGGTTGGTAATTTTAATTCATTCTCTTATTAATGGGTTGAATCCATTATGGTTTGGTGTCTTGAATTTTTCTCCACCAATTTTGGACATAATTATTTTGTTATGGTTCCATTATTAGTTGCAATTTACAGGTCTGCTGTATTTTTTTGATCATCCGATTTGTAAATCTATCATATGTTGTTTACAGGTCGCGCAGCTAATGATGATTCATCATAAGCGTGTAGTTTCACTGTTAATCACATAGACTTGATTACTCCTGTTGAAGTAGTGTCTCAACTTCTGGCTGCAAAAAAAGAATGCGATTCGAGATACTTTCTGTATGAGTATTTGCATGTGCTATTTGAAGTTAACCCTCCTGCTGGTAGAGATTTTCATGACATGCTGGTATGTTGAAAGAATTCAGATCAATATTCTTTTTTGTTACATAAAAAACCTGGTCCGTCCAGCAAGGTGATAACATAAAGTATAGTGTGTGTATTAACTATCATCGTCTCCGAATTGATACATTAGGCCTATGAAGTCTGTTTAAAAAAAGTTCTATTATGTGAGCAAGTTTTCATCCTCAGAAGAATGGAGAATGCAAAGCAAGCCATTGTTGTTATTAAACAAAAAATACACGCTCCAATGATAACATAAAGTATAGTGTGTGTATTAACCATCATCGTGTCCGAATTGTTACATTAGGTCTAATTCATTCAAAGCATCAATATATGTTTTTAATAATACAGGTTTAACTCAGTAAGTTTTATTTTATCTTGCTTTTCATTAGGTTGATGTGTTAATCTGGTGCTTCTCTATTTTCTATTGATTATTAATTTTTTAGCCTCTTTTGGAAGAAAGGGTTTGATTATAAATTATTATATGGTGTTTTAATTTTTGCAGTTATGTTTATTCTTTTGTGATTGTAAGTTGATTAAAATCTAATGCAACTTATCCGAATATACATGTTGTTTGTAGGTTGAGAATGAGGCAAAACCAAGGTTCGAATGTTAGTGATCCTACAGTGGTAACATTTACACTATCAACTAAAGATGTGACTTTTGAACCATGAGCCTTTGATAATCCTTCTATGTTTCGCTATTATATTAATGCAGTTTAATTACAAATATGGGAATGCAAGTGAGTGATGAGGCGAAAAATGATCCGTTTTTAGGGGGTCATTTAAGCCCGAATCCGACTTTATTTGATCAAATATTGCCCTAAATCGTTCCTTTTGTGATTTTAGGTGTTTGGAGAGTGAATTCTGGAAAAGAGGCTATTTTGGACGTTTTTGGAGCATAAAGTGAAGAAAACGGCAAAGTACCAAAAATCCAAGCTGAAGATACAAGGTGACGGCGTCAAGACTTCCTTCTTGACGGCGTCAGACATGGAGAATAATTTACCGTAGCTGGTGACGGCGTCAGACGTACTGGTGACGGCGTCAAAGTGGCCAAAATTAATTTACCGTGGGTGGTGACGGCGTCACATAGGCCGTCATAAGTGGATCAAGGCCGTCCGAGGAAGTTTATGGCGGCGAGGTGACGGCGTCAGAATTAACTCTTGAAGCCGTCAGACTGTTTTTCCTATATATAGTTTTCTAGTTTTTTCATTAAAAGAGAAGTTTTGGTGAAACCCTAAAGACGATTTTGGTGCCTCTTTCACAGGTTTTTCAAGGGTTCCAAACCCTTGAGACCTTGCATTGTAATTGAGATAAGTGTACTTTCAATTCAATCAATATGTCTATGTGTTGGTTGTTTATCTCTTGTTCTTGTCTCAATTCCACTATGCTAGGCTAGATCTCTCTTGTGTTTGCTTAGATCTAATGAAACCTAGATGTTGATTATGTGTTGATTACTTGTCTATTCTTGTTTTGAATGAATGATTTATATGTTAGGCTTAAGAAAATTGGCAGATCTCCAAATGGTAACATGCTTGAACGTCTTAAGAAACATGAACCGAGGCGTACTAGGTCTTTATTGGTTGTATTTAATGCATGAGCCACTGTTTACAATCCCTATAGTTGTGCTGGGTCATGGTGTAGGAGGAGATAAGAGCTCATAAAGTTGGGGAGTTATGTATGCCACCCCACGAATGGTATTAAGGAATACAATCCGTCATTCATACAAGTGTAACAAGTAATTAACATGTAAAAGATATCTAGGGAGTAGTGAAGTCTAAGTAAACACAATTTCTCCAACCACTGCTCACAACCTTAGTATTAATTAGTTTAATTTCATTTTTATTATTTTATTTTGATTGCATCTTAGCTTTGGGTTAGTTGATTAGCAACTAATTCCGCCCACTCCTTCAAAACCCGAGATTTTACTTGCTTTAATAAAAATATAAAAATACAAAAATAATCATCCCTCACCTCTAGAACTATTAATTAGGTTTTCTAATCCTAGCGACACTATTCCTAAGCTGAACGATCAATCCCCCGGTACTTGTCACTATACTATACTACAACGATCAGGTACACTGCCTGGTGGGGGTTGTAAGCTTCTCGAGATCCCTCGAGAGGTAAAGCAAGGTGCGATTCCCACGCATCAAGTTTTTGCCTCATCATATACCCTTACACTTGAGATTTGCTTGTCCTCAAGCAGATGAGCTTTTATTCTACTCAAAAGACAAGTTAGGGGTCATTTAACACTAATATAAAAGTAATTACAACAAATAATCATTCCACTAAAGACCAATAGACAAGCACGGAGGTTATACACAAGCACCTCACAAATAGTGTTTAGATACTCACATCTCTCGAGTGTAATAAAGTAATATAACATTATGGAAATGGAAGATATCTCTCACTACCTGTCATAGCAAAATAGATTACCATAGGCTTGGGAAAGGATCAAACCTCCACCACATGGCGTAAGCACCTAGGATAAACTATCAAAGAGGTCTTTTAAAGGGTTATAACGTTAGGTGTAGGGATATGAATTACACGGTTTTGTTGGATAAAGGAAGTTTTACTGGTGGCGAGTTAACAATCTTAGTTAATTACATGTACAAGATGGCGTTGCTAAGCCAAGACTAGACTCGACTTAAACTAATAAATGAAAAATAACAAAAACATAAAATGAACATAAAATAAAAACGGGATGGTAGTCCGTATGTTTTTTCTCTTTTTTTTTATTTTTTTTTTCTTTTTCTTGATTTTTTTTTCGATTTTTTTTTTTTTTTTTTTTTTTTTTTGCATACACTCTTACCCTACCATCCAAAATAATACATCATAGGGGATGAGAATTCCCCTTACACTTGAATCTTTACATACTTTACATTAAACTAATCTAATGACTCGAATTAAGAAAATCAAAACACTTGGAGCACTTTTAAGATTAACGTACATATGGGGGTAATAAGTGATGTTCTTCCCCATTACTCCATAAATTAAGTACTTACCCATGAGTCCCAATCGTCCCAAAACAATATGTACAAGGATATGACTCGACTTAGCAACCATGTAATCAATTAGAAAGTTAACTTAGGGTTTAACAAATAACAATAATGCACTAAAAATGAGCGCATACACGGAAGGCTAAGGCGATTTGGGTGTACATTTAAGTGGGGTGTAACAAATTCTTCCTTTAAGTAAAATGCTTAAAGTTAGAAACGAAAAGATAGGCTCGGAGGGGTGTACTAGGGGTATCGTGTACTAAAAATGAGTACAACGCTAAGGGTGTGGGAAAAATTAGTTGACTTAACTAGCCAAGTAATATGACTTAAATGGTCAAGTAATTATAATACGGGTTTAACACAAGGGTGATCCTAATGCCTCTTATTATGTAGTAAATCCTACCACACGAATGTAGTCTCACTCGCGGTCTCGGGATGCATCACTAACGCAAGTTCTAGAATCAAAATGCTACCGGTACACTCATAAGCACTAATAATGAATGCTTTTCCTATCAAATCTAAAGGCGAACCTCACATTTTTGGGTGGAAAATTTTTCTGAATATACGGTTATGTGCTAGTCATACAACCTCCTATCCATGAGACGCTTGCTATGGCTAAAGTTTCACTCCTAAATGTTGTAAAAAAATTTAAATTTGGCGCTAAAATTACACTAACAAGTATTTCTCGTAGTTTTATTACTCATCTACTATCAAACAAAACAAACTCAAGCGAAAGTGCATATGTAAGGTATCATCTTTTTACCCTCCCTTTACACTTAAGATGAACATTGTCCCCAATGTTCAAGTAAAGAATGTAAAAGTTAAAAAGTAAAGAGAATGAAATCAAATACTCCCCTGATTCGCTCGGTATGGATTTTAGTTGGCCAGGTTAAATCTTCTTCCAAGAAAATGAACAATCAAAGCTTCCCTTCCAGAATATAAATCATCTTCTTGTCACAAATAACCTGTAAATCCTGACAAAAGTAGACAAGGCAACCTCGCGTAAAATCGGCGGCATCCTATATAAGTTACTAAATCCTAGAAAACAAAGTAAGATATAATGCTTGTGGAATGAAGTTTGCAGATTTCCTGGAGATTATAAAACTTAATAATTCACAAAAACTATAAGACTCCGTTAGAAAAACAAAACCGGTAAAATTTCCAGATTTTAACTCCTGACGCCGTCAAGAGCAAACCCTGACGCCGTCAGAATGAACCTGCAGAAATCCTTATGTTAAGTTTCCGGAAAATTTCTGGAAAAACTTTGTCCTACTTCCTGGAAAATCCTGCAAAACTTCATTATGACTCAATACAAGCATTTGACTCTAACAAATACGAATATACATGTTCATTAAATATTGTGGATAATCATGATCGGTTTGTTTCTTAAAAACATATTTGGGGTTTCCCCTTACACTTATCTTTTGCAAAAATACCTCTAGGTTGAAGTTAAGACTAGGCTAAACAACATAATAAAGTATTTCCATTTTTTAGTAGAGAAACATGATCAACCAACAATAAAAATAAAACATGCATACGGAAGCAAATAACAATCAAACAAATAAAAATCACACAAAACATGGGTTGCCTCCCAAGAAGCGCTTTTCTTTATTTACGAGTCTTGTAGCTAGACTCAAAGTCGTGGGTTACTACGTGATCTCATCATTGGTTCCACTCTCTAGGTCGTCTTCTAAACCAGTTTTGTATTCCGGACCTAGTTGCAAGCATTCTTTATAGAAACCAAGCATTCTATTTCTAACATACTCTACTCCTCTACGTCTATCCTCATCATTCCTATAATAAGCCGCTTGCTTACGTTCTTTTTCGAAATTAGAGAGAAGGCGGTATTGCTCAATCTTGTAGGGCATTTGATAAGCAACCTCATCATTCTCTTCCTTGAATCTAACTATCCCTAACGTCGGATCATAACTCATCCTAGTGGCCTCAACAAATGGTTTCCCAAATATTATTTGACTTAGGCAAGCGTCTATCACCGGACGCGTGTCTTCCACTATCATAAAATCAATCTCATAGGTGAGATTCCCTATAATCACATGTACTCCCTTAACTCTTCCTGCAAAATTACTTATCCAACTTTTACCGGGCATTATCCTAAAATTGAGTTGCTTCTTCATCACCCAATTGTAATAAGTCCTAGACATGATGTTCACGGGGGATCTAGGGTCTATGTAAGCTTTCCATACATGCATGTGCCCGATATTGCATGGGATGTTAATGTTAGAGGGGTCTCCCATTTTGATCAGGGGATCGCCAAAGATATATGTTGTCTCGGGACTATCGAATAAATACTTATGGTATTCCCGTTCTTCCTTGGTTGGCAACTTATCAAAATATTCCTCTATAGGTTCTACCTCCTCTAATTCCTCATCCTTATTAACCTCAACTTCCCTACTCTCATCCTCACTATTGGCTTCTACTCTAACTTCATCTTTGTCACTCTCCTCTATCTCCCTATCTATCGGCTTAATGGTGACAACATTGACAAAGTGGACATGTTTGGATGATGAGGGGTCCTTAGCTTGGATTCCACTATTGGTGTCCCTAGTATCCTTTCTAGGTGTGGCTAATGTTTGGTTGTTGAGGGCTTTCAACAAGTTGTCGATCTTGTTGGTCATCTCCGTTTGTTGTTGGTTGAATTCGGTTTCAAACCTAGCTATGCGAGCTTCTAGAGATGCCATAAATTTCGACATCAATCCTTCAAGATTGTTGGTACTACCATAGTTGTTAGAAGGATTGTTGTTGAAGGTACGGTTGGATGGTGGACCGTTTGATTGGTAACGATTAGGTGGGTTGGATGAATTGGGTTGATTTTGTTTCCACCTAAGGTTTGGGTGATTTTTCCATGAGGGGTTATATGAATCACCGTATGTGTTTGGCTCGGGCTTGAAAGTGTACCACTTATCTCCCGCTTCGTCGGTACGCGTGGATGCGTAGTCCGCAAAAGCTGTTCCGGGGAGTTCCACACAATCACGAGTGTCATGGGGACCACTACATAATTCGCATGAAGAAGTGATTTTGTTCACTTGGCTTGAATGCTTCGGAGCTTCGTAAGATTTCATGAGAAACTTGACTTGGTCCTCAAGTTCCATGATCCTACGGTCGGGAGTGCTTGAATTATTCGAAGGCAAAGATATTGCCTTGACCGTTTTGTTCAAATCACGGGGATCATTCCAACTTTCGTTGTCATAGAGAGCAAGATCTTCTATGAGTTCCCATGATTGTTCCGCACTAAGATCACGTAGCTTACCACCGGCCGATTGGTCAATGGTTCGCCTCGTGGAGATGTCGATATGGTCATAGAAGATTTGGACTTGGAGCCAAAGATCTATGCCATGATGAGGGACTTTTTGGAGTAAGTCCTTGAAACGAGTCCATGCTTCATAAAGAGATTCATTTTGACGTTGTTGAAACATCAAGATGTCATTCCTAAGTTTAGTAGTTCTCCCCGGTGGGAAAAATTGAGCAAGGAAACGAGTGGTGAGATCATCCCATGTGGTGATGGATCCCGCGGGTAAACACTCAAGCCATTGACTAGCTTGATCCCGTAGAGAGAATTGGAATAGGCGTAAACGGGTAGTCTCTCTAGTTTCAACACCTAGGTCTATGGAATCTACGATTTTGAGGAAGTCCTTAAGGTGTTGGTTTGGATCTTCGGAACGAAGTCCATGGAATGCACATCCGCTTTGCACCAACCGGATGGTGTCGGATCGCAAGGGGGTCACATTGGCTCCGGTGAGCTCAATGGTGTTTCGGTAGCCTTGGTGGCTAGGTCGGGAATACTCTCCTAAGGTTCGGGGCCTAAGGGGTTCTAGTGGTGGGTTTTGTTGTGGTGGGATGATGGGTTCAAAGATGTTACCACCTTCCATGATGTCGGATGGTAAAGATTACGAACAAAGGCACGAAGAAATAAGATAGACTAAAGAAGACCTAAAAATAAAAATAAAAATCTTACTAGAAAGGAATCCAGCAAGTAGACCTAATAAAAAGAAATTCTAACCTAGACAATAACTATTCCCCGGGCTGCGGCGCCAAAAACTTGATGCGTGGGAATCGCACCTTGCTTTACCTCTCGAGGGATCTCGAGAAGCTTACAACCCCCACCAGGCAGTGTACCTGATCGTTGTAGTATAGTATAGTGACAAGTACCGGGGGATTGATCGTTCAGCTTAGGAATAGTGTCGCTAGGATTAGAAAACCTAATTAATAGTTCTAGAGGTGAGGGATGATTATTTTTGTATTTTTATATTTTTATTAAAGCAAGTAAAATCTCGGGTTTTGAAGGAGTGGGCGGAATTAGTTGCTAATCAACTAACCCAAAGCTAAGATGCAATCAAAATAAAATAATAAAAATGAAATTAAACTAATTAATACTAAGGTTGTGAGCAGTGGTTGGAGAAATTGTGTTTACTTAGACTTCACTACTCCCTAGATATCTTTTACATGTTAATTACTTGTTACACTTGTATGAATGACGGATTGTATTCCTTAATACCATTCGTGGGGTGGCATACATAACTCCCCAACTCTATGAGCTCTTATCTCCTCCTACACCATGACCCAGCACAACTATAGGGATTGTAAACAGTGGCTCATGCATTAAATACAACCAATAAAGACCTAGTACGCCTCGGTTCATGTTTCTTAAGACGTTCAAGCATGTTACCATTTGGAGATCTGCCAGTTTTCTTAAGCCTAACATATAAATCATTCATTCAAAACAAGAATAGACAAGTAATCAACACATAATCAACATCTAGGTTTCATTAGATCTAAGCAAACACAAGAGAGATCTAGCCTAGCATAGTGGAATTGAGACAAGAACAAGAGATAAACAACCAACACATAGACATATTGATTGAATTGAAAGTACACTTATCTCAATTACAATGCAAGGTCTCAAGGGTTTGGAACCCTTGAAAAACCTGTGAAAGAGGCACCAAAATCGTCTTTAGGGTTTCACCAAAACTTCTCTCTTTTAATGAAAAAACTAGAAAACTATATATAGGAAAAACAGTCTGACGGCGTCAAGAGTTAATTCTGACGCCGTCACCTCGCCGCCATAAACTTCCTCGGACGGCCTTGATCCACTTATGATGGCCTATGTGACGCCGTCACCACCCACGGTAAATTAATTTTGGCCACTTTGACGCCGTCACCAGTACGTCTGACGCCGTCACCAGCTACGGTAAATTATTCTCCATGTCTGACGCCGTCAAGAAGGAAGTCTTGACACCGTCACCTTGTATCTTCAGCTTGGATTTTTGGTACTTTGCCGTTTTCTTCACTTTATGCTCCAAAAACGTCCAAAATAGCCTCTTTTCCAGAATTCACTCTCCAAACACCTAAAATCACAAAAGGAACGATTTAGGGCAATATTTGATCAAATAAAGTCGGATTCGGGCTTAAATGACCCCCTAAAAACGGATCATTTTTCGCCTCATCAGTGAGTAAGTTACTTTTCAGATTTCTTTCGATTGAATGACATCCACCCATTTATTTGTGAATGGGTTGATTTAGGGGGTGTTGGGATTAACTTATTTTACGGGCTTATTAGCTTAATTGAAACTGGAAAAGGCTCATAAGCTCTATTTATTTATTTATTATTAGTATTTTTACTTAAGAGCTTATCAAAACAACCCTATAGATCATGTTATATTTCTAAGATTAAATATGAATTGGGTTTAAGCTTAATAGTGAATGGATCAAAGGAGGTTTGGTTATAGCGGGTATCTGTAAGGGTTGAAATGGGTACGCGGGTTGACCTTGAACACTTATTATGTCCAAATTGTTAAACTTTAAATTAAAAATATGTTCCTAGAACCATGGCTTCGGACATTGCAAGTGAAACATGGCTACAATTGGTAGAGGTTCATTTATTTTTTTAGGATCCTTAAATTTTTCCTTATAAGTGCTTAGAAAGTTAATCTGTAGTTATCTATTTATGCATATAAAGTGAAGATTTTTCTGTGCTTTTGTTGGATGTACAATCAGTAATCAATATCACCTATCTATAATCAAATGGAGATGATGATTTTGTCTTGAAATAGGTATCATGCTAATAAAATTTATCAGGTATGAATGAGCCAAGTGGGTTTATTTTGTATCTCTAATCGGTCAAACATAGGACTCATATAGTTTTTTTCATTTTGTTATTATATATGTGTTTACGTGTTTTCCTGTATTTGCAATATGTAAGTATTGCAGGGTGCTTTATATCTGTTTCTTGATTTCAGCTATTACTATAGAAAACACGCTGATGAATTTGGCTTGATTAATGATTTGGAGACTTTGTGTCGGTATGCTAAAATAACACCTTCTTATATTTAAGTGCAACTATTTTTGTTCAGGTTGGGTCACTGTTCTAATTATAAACTTCTAAATCCTTTATAAATAACTAATTAGTGTATAGAAACAGTTACAACATTTTTGTATTCTGCCAATCAACTCATCCTTATGTAACTAATGGGTCCAAATAATAATGATTATTATTCAACGAGACCGAGTTACACAGCAATAGTTTTCTTGAATTGTTGTGTTCTTATGATTTTTTGTTGTATATTTGTTCAATGCTAAGAAGCTTAATGGAAATAAATATGACACTCATTCATGGACTCATTTTGAGTTGACCCGTATGATATTATCCCTTTTTTAAAGGGTATAGGCTTAAAATTTGACGATGGAATACTTAAATTTCTTTTATGGCAAATCAATGTAGATTAGTGAGCAGTTAAGTAAGTGTCGTATCATAATGCTTCGAACAAACCAAATGACTAGCATTGCAACTGAAATTTATAAAGACTTTCAGCTGATATTTAAGGTTGTTTTGTAATTGTAAAGAACCTGCCATAAATTCCAGACCAAAAAATGTTAATCACAATATATGTTGTGATAATAGCCCAACTTTAAAAAGGCTAATTGATGGACCGGAATAAAAGAAGCACGTGGGTATGAATATTAAAAGTTGGTGATATTTTATGATAACATTTCAGCAAATGCTTGGAACTTTGGAAGTACCATGTGATGTCTCAGATTTATGGACTGAAAAAGTAGACCAAATGAATTTGAAAAAACTGAAGCAAGTAAAATAGTTAGCTATTATGTTTGCTCACGTTCTCTTCATTTATGAATAAACTGGAAATGAGCTTAAACTTAATTGACAAGTTTGGTCCATGTGTTTTTGTATTAATTACTAATATCAAGCATTCTATTGTTCTAATATAACATTGGCCATGGGTCTCTTCATTTACGAGATTTTCTTAATAGTATTAATATCTACATTGATGAATAAAGAAACGACGAGATGTTGCTTTCGTGTATATGGATCTTTTGGCACAAGTTGGTTTAATTTACATCACTGTATCACTTCATTGAAAGTCACAAGTGTTGATGTCAAGGTTGATATGAAATGAAATGTTCCGACACAGTTGCTTTGGCATAGCAAACCTGTAGTATATTCATAATTGTAACATGTATGGTTTAGTGGTTGGATTGATTCGAGAAAGATGAATAAGAAGAGAGTTTAGACAGAGAAAGTGATTGGGAGGAATTCCTAGAGAAAGAAAGAGAAGAGAGAAAAATAAGAATATTAGATTAGGTGAATGGAAGCTCCAACCCTCTCCACATGTGGAGAGGGGTATATATAGTTTCCTACAAAAAAGATAAAAACGCCCACACCCGGGCTGTGGATCAGGCATACAATGGGTAAAGACTCGTCCTTCTTCCACGGTGTTACTTAAACTAATACTAACTAACTAATATATAAACTAACTACGAGCTAACTTAAATGCTATTACATCAATTAGGTGACCGAGTCTTCTATAGGAATATTTGTATTCCTAACAATCTCCCCCTAAGCGAGGTCACCTTGGAAATTAAGCTCTTTGATCTTTAAGCATTCTTTAGTCATTGTAGCTCGTAGGTTCTGATTTTTCACTTCTCCGCACACTTTGTACTTCAAGCAATGAACTTGTGATCTGGACTCCTTTGTGATGTGTGATCTTTGAGCTTCTTTGAGATCATCAGCCACAGTAAATCTCCAAACTCATCCACAGTAGTATCGCCTTCATGTGATGTAGTGACTTAAGGACCATCATGCTTACACCCTTCTGGATCTGGAGACTTTACATCAGAGTTGTGGATCAGGAGACTTTTTCATCAGAGTTGCGGAAACGTTGTTGGTATTCTCTCAACATTTGTTGTAGCAAGTCTCTCATCGTCATTGATAGTGTGGAGGATGTGTGAGCATGAGGTATGGATTGACCCGATTCAGCTAGAAATAGGAGCCATCAACGCCATCTTTATATGTGTTCCTGAAATAAAACAGTTAGTAATAAAGATAGAGAACGAATATAGCTTTGTCATTCATTCTGCGAGGACAGACTACCCTCCTGTGATCAGGTAGAGTCTCTTTTAAAGAAGACTCTCCTTGCCAGGAATTTCCAGCTTGTAGTAACGAATTTTCCAAAGAATCCACTTTGGAATCTTCATACTAAGCATGTTCTCATATTGGAACGTCTCAAAGCAGACAGCACGATAGAGTGAATCGGTGAATAGATATTCACGGATTGATGAGAAATTGATTTATAGAAATCACTCGCGTGTCCTATGATAAACATTTTTGAGACCCGACGAGAGTTTTATACTTTGAATCACATTTCCATCAAAAATACTTTTGTTTGAACAGTTATACACAATCAATGTGCTCGAAAAAATTTGTTTGTGAGCACATTGAAGGGTTTTAGCAAAAGTATCCGTCAATCCATATCCTGGAACAAGTTTGATTCAATGTTAAATCGCACCATTGTTGCTTTCCAGTTGTCACTTGATCATTGATCTAAGATGGATCTCACATGTCACCTACCAAGAGCTTGAGCGATGTTCGCTCTAGAAGGATTTCCATCTTCATTGTGAATATTTTCATATCACTCGGATGTTCTGGCAATACCACAAGGATAATGCGTAAGACTCTAAATATTTTGTCTTATTTTCCACATTGTGTGAAACTATAAGCATATTTGGAATGTGTACTATCGAGATTTATGGATGATCTCATGGCTCTAGACTCAATAGTGCATTTTGATCCGCTCCTGGAGACTGGGGAGGCGTCTCCTGTTTTTAGGTATCAACATAGCTCGCAATGAGCGGTCGATACATTGCACAGGGTTCCTCGTGAGAATGAAACAAGCTCTTTTAAGAGAACTTGAGTGGTTAGGAAGTTTAGTGCAATGCGTCACTGGGTCCATGACGTCTTGTCTTCAATACCGGTGTTATCTTAGTAACCGCCAGTAGATTTTCATATCACTCGGATGTTCTGGCAATACCACAAGGATAATGCGTAGGACTCTAAATATTTTGTCTTATTTTCCACATTGTGTGAAACTATAAGCATATTTGGAATGTGTACTATCGAGATTTATGGATGATCTCATGGCTCTAGACTCAATAGTGCGTTTTGATCCGCTCCTAGAGACTGGGGAGGCGTCTCCTGTTTTTAGGTATCAACATAGCTCGCAATGAGCGGTCGATACATTGCACAGGGTTCCCCGTGAGAATGAAACAAGCTCTTTTAAGAGAACTTGAGTGGTTAGGAAGTTTAGTGCAGTGCGTCACTGGGTCCATGACGTCTTGTCTTCAATACCGGTGTTATCTTAGTAACCGCCAGTAGATTATGCATTGAACCCGGTTTCTGCCCTAAGGTTGAATATATGGAGGGCTATTTCTTTTCACCCTTTCTCATTACATTTCTTTTTCATTCTTCAACCCCTTCAGTGCTTACCGAGACTTCACCACTAGAACCTTGTTGGGTTTGTTCCAGTCCTAGCTCTATCTCAGTCCGCACTCTTCCCTTTCTCACTTTACTCCTTTTTACAATCATTCCTAAGGACTTCTTATCTATCTAAAGGATTGTCCCTGGGAAGATCCTTCCGGTTCTGATGGATCATGGGAATTCATACCTAACCTTAACCAACCTTATAACTCCATGCATAAAGATAAATGGTCGGTCTTTGGTATTACTTCCACAAACGCCTTTTGCTCCCCCTCAATATGTGCATCGATATTCGAAAGAGTTTAGTACATATGTGGGAGCCTATTTATTGAGTCCAAAAGATCACTTTTGATTATCAGATTTCATATTTAAATCACATTCTCTCCCCCGATCAAAAATTTCAAATCTTTCGAGATTTTTGATCTCAATTGATTTAAATAATTTAGAAAACTTTTGGGAGAGAAATGCGGTCAGTTTTAATATTTTATGATAAAAGGAACCTTTTTCTTGCTCCCCCTCAATCTGTGAGGGAGGTTGTTATGTGTCGGATTTGATGAGTTTACAAAAGATTTGAAGTTTTAACGAAAACTCTTTGAAAATTTCTCATTCTGACACATAACCATCACAAAATGTATTATTGCTTATTTTGTACAAAATGTGGAGAGTTTTGATGATACATAAAATTTTGAGAAATCACTCTCACCCTCAATCAATGACGGATGTTAAAGCATAAATAAATGATGTCATTGATTGAGTGAAAAATTTTGTCAAAATTTTGAGTTCAACTTGTTTTTCAATCAAAATCTCATGGTACCACCAACTTTTGCACAAATACTTTCCGGAAAAATCATAGAAGGGAAAGTATTTGGCGATAAAAAGAAAACTTCTCTTCTTTATCAAGAAATAATGCACTGAAGCGTACATTATTCCAAAGAAACATGGATATAAGATAATCCATGCCCATGTGAACATCACCCGGTACAAGGAACAACCGTCTTTTTGGCGACGTGTTTTCCTCAATTTGAAAAACGGGTTGCTATCTGAAGTAATAGCAAGCCTAATTTTGAAGTCTGGGTTGTAGCCTGAAATGACTACAAGCCATAGTTTTGAAGAATGTTTTGAGAAACGACATGTTTTAGAAAAAACTTTATTTGAAACCGAAAAACTCTTGCTCAAGCATATGTATGATTCCGTATCATTATTGAATGACATTTCTAGAAACGTACATAATATTGATTACACAAGAGACATGTCGTGAGAAGAATATTTTTTTTACTTTTTATGATTTTTCAGATTTTTATGGTTTTTATAGGTTTTATATTTCTCGATTTACGTATTTGTATAAGATATGTACAAAGGATACCAAACAGTTTAAGGAGATGTTGACATGAGCACCAAAATGAGATTATCGTTCAGCTCGTTGTAGAAGTATGTAGTCAACATCTCTTAAACTTTCACCACCAAAGCTTTCGAGGCTCCTGAATAATCGTCTGAATTCGTAGATGCCATGATATAATCTTAAACGGGATTTTACAACTCTTGTGACTTAAACCGAGAGATCGAATCTCTCCCGGGATTTTACTAAAGTCAACAAAAGAAACCGAAAGATGTAATATGCGAGTTAAACTTAGAGAGATATTGGATAAGTGACAATTAGCATTAAGTGTCAAGTCGCGACAAGTCAAGTTACAATAGATCCAATCGTAATAAGTCAGGTCGTAAAGATTAACTCACAACGTCAAATTTCAATCAGACTAATCGAAACGACTTAAGTCACAACAATTCACCAAACACAAGTAGTTAACAAATCACTAGAATCTCACACCTGAGTTAATCGCTAGACACCACCAAATTGCTGAGTTTTGGCCTCCTCAATGTGAAGCTTTGGTAGCTTCCCCCCAAACCGACAATCACCTACATGAGACCACTTCCCCAAGTAGTTGAAGTGATGCAAAAAGTCTCATTGTATGACGCTCAAAGACCCAAAGGAAATGATAGCACCAAAGTAACACGGTGAACCATGGATCATCTCTGCGGTTATCAATCCCGGAATGTATGATGAAGCCCGATCACATGACCATGTTGTGCATCCCCAATGTACACATTACTTTGAGGTTTGGAGCAGTTGTCTATTAGGGGAATAAGATATCAACATCTTCATTTCACTAAATGTATTCCAGTTATCTTACACATACCAACTCAATCCATCTTGTACGCATGTATCCAACACAAGAAGAAATGATGGCACCAAAGTAACAGGTTGAAGCACTGATCATCTCCGCGGATATCACCTCCGGAATATATGATTAAACCCGATCACGTGAACCTGTTGCGCATCCTTGATGTACACAAATCTCTCCCCTAATGGTTGCGATCTCATCGGAATCAGCATAACATTGTGTACATGAAGCATTAACCAGAAGCACTTTACCATAAATCATATCAACTCATATGAAGATGTCGATAAGCAATATCATCTCACTCTCCAATTGTTCTTCTCATATTTCTTCCCACAGAAAGCTGAAGTAATACATACCGCAAGTATCAAGAGACCACTTCCCCTACATAGTTGGAATGATACACCAAATGCCACGAGTTAAGACACTGATTATCTCTGCGGTTGTGACATATGTCTTCCCGGCATAACTTCAATTAAGACGAAGTATTAAGTTCATCACGTGTACTCATTATGCATTCAGATGCATGTCTCCTTCCCCCTTTGTAAAACCTCGCAAAAATTCATATAATTAAAAACGTTTAATTATATATATAAATCTCGGTCATTATCTTAATCACCATTTTTACGGGGAAATTTAAAATTTTCTTAGTATATTAAAATGGTCACGATTACGATGTTGCAAAATTCATCAAACGACAAAACAGGTTCTCGACACGATTAACAAAATATTAATAAATCACTAATCCTAATTAATAAAATTTATTTACAAAATCAAACGGACCCTTAACAAAACTCAGCCCAAATGGCTCGTTTACTATTCACCGGCCCAAAAACTAAAATCATTTTTATTCTAAATATTTCATATAAATCGACTAATCTAGCTCCAAAACACCTCGCGCATTCTAAATTTTTACACACGACACATATATATTTTTGCACCATCTCGTTTATCACCTAGCCAACTATTAGTGTGTCAAATCCCAAGTTTATTGGACGACGTTTGATATGTTTTTAAAGGGCAAAGTGATTAACGAAAAATCATATCAATCGATTTATATATTATTCAAAACTTAACCGTTTTAATCCCGGTTTATTTCTAAATGATCCTAATAATATTTCTAACATGTTTTCATGTTTAAATATTAATGATGATCAACTATAATCAAGTAGTACTAGATTATGCAAATCGTGTGGGTAATATATACATGTCGACATTGATAGGTGAATCACCAAACAATCACCTCAATTCTAGCTCTCACAACCAAATAGAATAAGCATATATTTCGTACTAGGAGGCTATGTCACTGACAAGGAATAGTTTCTATGTTTTCTTGAATGAATTCACACCATACGAATCATTCAAAATGAAATATATGTACGTTATTGCATGTCTCCATTTCTCACAATTCTCATACACTTTCACATAGTTATTTCGTCCTATAAAATATACTTACAAGACCAGAGGTCGATTACTATATGATTTGGAAGCAAGAAAAGTGATATCGGGTTTAATATATAAGTATAACGTTTGGGTTATACGATTAGACGAGATTTACTTGTATTTCATTCGTTCCTACTCGACTCTCTATTACCTCTAAGGTGTTTGTAAGTCATTTACACTTGTTTCCATTCCATTTCACACGTTAAATTCATGTCATGCATTATATTTATTTTAGTTCGAACGTATATCACTTCATATATATATTTTATGTACGTATACATTTGTAGTAACACAAAAGTGACTAGCCTCTATCTTGGAAGGCCTAGGAGTCACGTAACACACACACTTCACGTTTATTCTCACATTACATGCATCAAATAAATCATTTTCGAACCATAATCCATCGTATGAAAATTTGTCATAACACTTAGTAATATTTCAAGTTTTTCAAATATATAAACGAGCCATGTAGCCAAGAAAACGCACGCATACATTGAAATTTAATTTAACGAGCACCATATATTATTACTCGACCTAATAGACCACCTAGAAAACTATTAATTTCGTTTACACAACTTGTAAAAATACTCAAAATTTGACACCCAAACCAACTCAATTTGATCGACAATTGCCCGGTTTTAAAATGAGATTTTCATATAAAAATTTATATTTTGTCGAGTGGGCTTATCCAAGGCCCAACAAGAAATTAAGAACCGTAAGCCCACTGGGCCCATATGAAATATTTTCGGAATCACAAAAGAAGCCCAAGTTCAAGCCCAAAAAAATTTTCATGCCCTCGCCTCCAAAAATCTTAACGGGCTTTTGTTTGGCTCGTTAAGGCCCATAAGCTAGAAAAATAAGCTTTTAATCAAATAAGCTGTTGAAATAAGCTTAGAATTAATAAAATAAGCTACGGAAATTTTTATAATCATTTTTGTAAATTTGGACTAAAAATGTAACGCGACGACACCTAAAAGGACTAAAACTGCCAAACCTTAAAAACTTGGACTAAAACTGTCAAAACAGAAAGTTTAGGATAAAAATTGATATTATATGATGTTCCAAGCTTAGATTGTAATTTTGGACAAGTAGTGGACTATAAATGTAAATTAGATACGAAAAGGACTAACGGTGTGACGCTAACGCCGTTAGTATAAAAAGTGTAAAAATTGGAAAAGGACAAGGACTAAACATAATCTATTTGACATTCTTATTTTATTTTCTATTTTACGACAACCATCGCGTCATATGTATTTTATTACGTTTTATATATATATTATTTATTTTTACGTTAATAATATATATAACGATATTTCAAAAGTTAATATTTTTACTTACCTTTAAAAAGGTAAAACTACGTTGGATATATTTTAGAGAAAATTGCAAAAATCGTCCCTGTGGTTTGGCCAAATTGCACGTTTGGTCCGTACTGTTCATTAAGTGCAAAAAAGGTCCGGATTTGGCACTGTTACATGCAGTTTTGGTCCCTCATGTTAACGCCGGTTAAGTGAGTTCCGTTAAGTGGCACTGTTTAATTCACTTTAAGTCCCCAATGTTACACGTTAGCCCCTTAAGGCAGAAATCGTTGCAGCGCCCGTCCTTTTTCTGGATTTTTTTTTTTTTTTTTTTTTGAATTCGATTTTTTTTTAATTCGAAAAAATTTATATAAATTCGAAAAAACTTATAAAAATTCGAAAAAAATTATAAAAATTCGAAAAATATAAAAATTCGAAAAAACTTATAAAAATCCGAAAAAAATTATAAAAATTCGAAAAATATAAAAATTAGATTTTTTTTTAAATGCGAAAAAATTAATAAAAATTCGAAAAAACTTATAAAAATTCAAAAAAACTTATAAAAATTCGAAAAATATAAAAATTTGATTTTTTTTTTTTAAAATGCGAAAAAATTTATAAAAATTCGAAAAACTTATAAAAATTCGAAAAATATAAAAATTTGAAAAAATTTATAAAAATCCGAAAAAAATTATAAAAATTCAAAAAAAAATTATAAAAATTTGAAAAATTTATAAAAATCCGAAAAAATTTATGATAATTTGAAAAAACTTATAAAAATTCGAAAAAATGATAAAAATTCAAAAAATATAAAAATTTGAAAAAATTTATAAGAATTCGAAAAAATCTATAAAAAATCGAAAAATCTATAAAAATTCAAAAAATTTATAAAAATTCGAATTTCTTTATAAATTTTTTCGAATTTATAAAAATTTGCAAAATTTATAAAAATTCGAATTTCTTTATAAATTTTTTTGAATTTATAAAAATTTGAAAAATTTATAAAAATTCGAATTTTTATAAATTTTTTGAATTTTTATAGATTTTTCGATTTTTTATAGATTTTTTCGAATATTTATAAATTTTTTCAAATTTTTATATTTTTTGAATTTTTATCATTTTTTCGGATTTTTATACTTTTTTTTGAATTTTTATAATTTTTTTCGGATTTTTATAAATTTTTTCGAATTTTTATATTTTTTGAATTTTTATAATTTTTTTCGAATTTTTATAAGTTTTTTCGAATTTTTATAAATTTTTTCGCATTTTTAAAAAAAAAATCAAATTTTTATATTTTTCGAATTTTTATAAGTTTTTTTGAATTTTTATAAGTTTTTTCGAATTTTTATTAATTTTTTCGCATTTAAAAAAAATCAAATTTTTATATTTTTCGAATTTTTATAATTTTTTTCGGATTTTTATAAGTTTTTTCGAATTTTTATATTTTTCGAATTTTTATAATTTTTTTCGGATTTTTATAAGTTTTTTCGAATTTTTATATTTTTCGAATTTTTATAATTTTTTTCGAATTTTTATAAGTTTTTTTGAATTTATATAAATTTTTTCGAATTCAAAAAAAAATCGAATTCAAAAAAAAAAAAATCCAGAAAAAGGACGGGCGCTGCAACGATTTCTGCCTTAAGGGGCTAACGTGTAACATTGGGGATCTAAAGTGAATTAAACATTGCCACTTAACGGAACTCACTTAACCGGCGTTAACATGAGGGACCAAAACTGCATGTAACAGTGCCAAATTCGGACCTTTTTTGCACTTAATGAACAGTACGGACCAAACGTGCAATTTGGCCAAACCACAAGGACGATTTTTGCAATTTTTTTTATATTTTATAAAGTATTTTATCATATCATGCATGACATAATAATTACACTGCACATCATCTATTCGTCATAACGAATAATAATTATTCGTTATTCGTTCGTATTTACCAAATAGTATTTGGTTATATTCTCTGATAAATTTATGTATCAGGTTCCGTATCAACGACGTTTTCATAATCATTCCCATAAATCTCATCCTACTTTACTTTTCATCATTTCCGTATCAATCCAGGTGAGTCATAGCCCCATTTCCAATAATTGTTTTTAACTCATAGGGGAAGATACATGCTTACAAATACTTTGATAAATTGATAAGTATATAAATAAAATATATAATTCAAATCAATTTCTTAATTGATAATTATTAATATGATTTGTGATTTAAACTGTGATATATACAATACATGACAAAATACTTAATTGAAATACTGAAACTTGTATGATAATACTTCCAATTTGATTATTGTAATATGTGATATATATAATTTACAGATGAATTACTTGACTGAAATACTGATACTCATATGAAAATGTTTTCAATACGATTATTGTGGTATGTGATATACATGTGTTACTGGCGAAATATTTAAACTGAATTTCTGATACTCAAACGATACTATTTTCAAATTGATTTCTGTGATACGATACTTGATTACATGATGTTATTCTAAATGAGCCTATTATTCCTTGATATTGCCTAAGTTAGCTTATCGCCATATAATCCCTCAATCATGAGCCATTAATCACATGTAAAGTGGGCGCGAATATAGTGAACAGCTTCGAAACCTGTTAAGGATTGACCCCCTGTCCCACTAATACTTGACGGAATGCCAATTGCAATTGGTTAGTCGTATTAGTCGTGATACACTATATTCGTAGACAAATAGGAATTGGCAAATCACCTATTAATAGAGGGCAAAATTTGTCATTGATTTGATAGAACACCCCCTTCTGGTTAAGCTTGTGTGTCATGAGGCTTGGTGCAATATCTATAAAGGAAATGTATGTTTTCAACATATATTTAGATACAGCTGTATAGGAATTTAACCATACGTGAATTGTATATGTTATTAAATTAGCATCATGAGTTTCCAGCTCATGTTAAGATTATTGATTCCTTATTTGAATGTGATTGAATACTTATGTGATTTATTTGTGATTATAGTCAATATACTCAATACTTGTTTCATTACTGTGTGTATTTTATCAATACCAAATATTCCTGAAATATAACAAAATAAAGGGTTTTCCATAAAACTCTATGAACTCACCAACCTTTGTGTTGACACTTTTAAGCATGTGTATCTCAGGTAATTTAACGGAGCAGGACAAGACACGGAGTGGGCATTTATTACTCTGATAAATTAAAATTGTGTAAAAATCAAATTTGTCATTTTTACAAGCCTTTATATCTTTTAATAAGATTTTAAATCAAATGGTTCATCTTTTATTAAAAATATTATTTGAATGACAAATAACTTTTAAAACGCTTCCTTTAAGCTGTTTTATGTGATTAAAACTTTGATCCTCCCCGTAACACCCAAATTACTTTTCCGCTGCGACAAACTTAAATTTGGGGGTGTTACACCCTTGCTGGTTTTGATATCTCAAAATCAGCAACACATTAAAGGTACATTATCTTGAAATCTTGTGAGAAGAACAAAAAATTTGCTAAAATGGATCTGATGAGAATCAACTACTACAAAAAAACCCTCTCTGACTATCTTTACCACCCCTTATGTAGGCTATTTGAAGTGATCACTGATGAAGTACACCCTATATACCAAAGTTGAAACTGAAGTAGAATTCCCCGTTCTTGTGACTTAAGCTTGCACTAATGTGTGATAAAGAACGGTGTAGAGAGTTCGTACAACATCGAATCCCTAAGTATCAACCAACCAACCATCGATTATAAGAAGTGCATCACCTCTTGACAACCGACAACTTCGTGTGAGTTGTGACACTCCTTAAAGTGATAGTTATTTTGTGGTAATAAAATGAAGAATCACCAAAATAACTAGATATCAAAGTCTTCATCATTGTAACGGTAAAAGCTCAAGCAAGGATCTCGAAGAGTCTTCATCCAACCAACCCCGACTTCAAGATACAATAAGATCACTCCTTTTTGAAAGTCAACTTCAATCTCAAATAAGGGATACCGAATAAACTCCGTGATTACTTGACATTCCATGTCCAAATTCTTAGCCGTTTTGACGTTATAATCGACATTTTCCATTATATTCTTGTGGTTGATTTACACAGTGCACATTTGGAGGAACAACAATTCGTGATGAAATAGAACAAAAGGACGGATCATTATTCATGTGTGCAACTTCACAATCATGATAGTCATCATCAACACCTTGAGGAGTAACTGGAGATTGGATTACTTGAGCAAGTGATCAATCATCATTCATAATACTTCTAGATGGTGCATCTTGATCAATCATCATTTGTTGAAGCTTGGAAGTAATCATCAAACATAAATCCCAGTCATCCTTAGTAAGTAGAACATTAGGTGTTGGAGGAGAGTCGTATGACCATTCTTCAAGCATCAATCACCATGTGGTATATTCACACTTCTCCCCCTAAAAAATTGCAAGCGAGGTTTGCACTTTTTGATTGAGCAAGTGAATAAGAATACAATCAATCATGTATTTTATTCACACTTCCCCCCCCCCCCTCAAAAATTGCATACGAGGTTGCCATTTTTGATTGAGCATGTGAATAAGAATACACTCAATCATGTAGTTTATTCACTCTTCTCCCCCTCAAAAATTGCATACGAAGTTTGCCATTTTTGAATGAGTAAGTGAATATGAATTCTGTTGTAACCAAGAAACACCTTCAGGAGGTCGGGGATGCTCGAAATAAAGAGTAAACATGGTATATTATTAGCTTCAAGAAAGGGGAAGGTGTGTGTGTTTTATAGAGAGAGAAAGAAGGAAACCACACACACCTTGAAATACAATGAGACATCCAACCCTCCTAGTTGAGACTAGGGGGTATTTATACTAGAATACAAGCCTAACTTAGCACTATTGTCTAAACTAGCCCTTGTAAATAGAAAGAGATGCTATTCCCGAATATAACATTACTTTTAAGGCTAACAATCTCTCCCCAAAGTGATGTTATATGGGAATAGCTTACAATGTTCCCTACAAGTAAAATTGAATACAAAACATAAGCGCAGCAGCTCTGAGAGTGGTCTTCAAACTTCATTGATTCATTCAGCTTCCTGAATCTTCTCAGCTGCCATCTCTTTACTTGAAGAAGAACAATGTGAGCAAATCTAATTAAGGATTAAATCTGGCTTGACACTCTCCCCTAATTAGTGCTCTCCCCCAAACTGACAACCTTTCTGATGAATGCCCTGAAACTAAAGAAGTCTTTTGATACTTACATGCAAACCGTCTTTAGTCTTCAAACACGCAGCGGAAAATGTAGAACAGACTGTAGACTCGACCTTCTTCAAGATTGTCTATTCGGGGGAACTGAATATCAACATCTTCATCTCACCAAATGCATTCCAGTTAACTTGCATAAAATAAATCAGCCCGTAACGTACACATGAAATGATAACACCAAAGTAACAAGTTGAAACACCGATCATCTTGAATTTGTTGCCCGAAATTGGTGAAGGTGGATAAGGTAGAAGTACGTAGAAAAAGTTGAGAGGATAAGGATATAGAATCAACCAATCTCCGACACAAATCATTTCATAAATCATTAAGCCCGATCACGTGAACTTGTTGTGCGTCCTCGATGTACACATTTCTCTCCCCTGATGATTACGATCTCATCGGAATCAGCATAATATTGTGTACATGAAGTATTAACTGAAAGCACTTTATCATTAATCACATAAGCCCGTGAGAAGATGTCGATAAACCCAATCTACTAACAATACCATTTGAAATTGTCTTACTCTTTATCAACCTCTGAATCAACAACGGCTCTCTGTAGTAACCCCATATGAAGATAACCCGATATGACGAACTTGAGAATGAAGTAAAATCCCGCATACTTGTGACTTAAGCTTGTACTATCTTGTGACTAAGAATGGTGTACCTTATACCCCTAAAGAAGTGTAATAAGCACAATCCATCTTGAATAATCCTCAACTACGTGAGACACTGAGCACTACAACGTAACTCCTTTAAGTGATAGTTATGTAGGTCTTCGTCCATCCACCCCTTGACCTATGAAAACTAGATAATCCAAGTCTTCGTCACTATCAATATATGCCCAAACAAGTCATCTTCGCGGAAGTGAAGAAAGAAAGAAGATGAAATAAGTACACGCGCCCGTAAAACGTTACTTCAAACCCGAATAAATAATAACGAATTATCCCCATATTCACAAATATCCGATACTAGCCGTTGTTATTTGATTGTGATTCTTGATCAGGATCGTTTAAGCAAAACGTGGTGTGTTTTTGGTGAAGCTAGAAATTCTATTTCGGGTGATTCGTAGTGATTTCGTATTTTCCCTCCAAAAATAAATTTGGAAAGTTTTCTCGCCCATAATTTGGAAATCACTATGAAATGCAATTCTAAGGTTCTCAGAAAAATTTGAGTTTTGAAAATTTTTACGCAAAATTTCACCGAAAAATTTTGAATTTTGGCCTAAAAATTTGAATTTCGGGCCAAAATTTTCAACCTTGTACCAAAATTAAAATCTCGCGTAAAAATTGAACGTTTAGTCTCCTCTCAAAAATAAATTTTACTCAAATTTTCCCGCCAAAAAACTCGATAAAGCTCCTAACTCGATAAGGCTCTAACTCGATAAAGCTCCTAACTCGGAAATATCCCTAACTCGATAACATCTTCCCAAACTCGATAGCTTCTTCTAACTCGATAACCATCCCTAACTCGATAACTTCTTCTAACTCGATAACCATTCCTAACTCGATAACCTTCCCAAACTCGATAGCTTCCCAAACTCGATAGCTTCCCAAACTCGATAGCTTCCTCAAACTCGATAATGCCTCAAACTTGATAACCTTGGATCCTAACTCGATAACCTTGATTAATTTTGGCAGAGTTTCGTTTGTCCCTAACTCGATAATATCCTTACTCGATAAAACGATAAGGTTGAGCCATGCCTAACTCGGCAAAACACATCTAACTCGATAACATGATCTCAAACTCGATAAGCATATCTCAAACTCGATAAGCAGATCTCCAAACTCGATACCCTAACTTGGTATACAACTCCAAACTCGATAAGATCACCTTCCACCAAACTCGATAAACCACACCAAACTCGATAACTAGACACCAAACTCGATAAGCTCTGAAACTCAGGATCCTAACTTGATAATCAATCATGCTAACTCGATAAAACTGGATCCTAACTCGATAAAAACATGCTAACTCGATAAAAAAAAATTTCTAACTCGAAAAAAATTTTCAAACTCGATAAGCTTTCGATGAACAGTACCAGATCCGTTTTTATTCACCCAAAAACATGATTTTTCACCACAAAACACCACGATTCGCCCCCGGTTAGCTCTGATGCCACTTGTTGTAACCAAGAAACACCTTCAGGAGGTCGGGGATGCTCGAAATAAAGAGTAAACATGGTATATTATTAGCTTCAAGAAAGGGGAAGGTGTGTGTGTTTTCTAGAGAGAGAAAGAAGGAAACCACACACACCTTGAAATACAATGAGACATCCAACCCTCCTAGTTGAGACTAGGGGGTATTTATACTAGAATACAAGCCTAACTTAGCACTATTGTCTAAACTAGCCCTTGTAAATAGAAAGAGATGCTATTCCCGAATATAACATTACTTTTAAGGCTAACAAATTCAAGCAAAGATGAGTAGATCCACTTGATGACTGAACGAACATGGAGAAAGCATGAAGCATGTTGTTGAGAATGGTCAAAACAAGAAGATTTCTCTTCTTCCGAAGATAAGGCGCACTGAATCGTACACCTTTCTTTTCTTTGATAAACGGGGCCTGAAGTGTTATCAGCAGACGCCATAGTGATGAAATTGAGAACCGAGGCTTGAACTGATTTGTTCAAACGTCATAGTCGATGAAGAACGAGGCTTGAACTGATGTGAACAGACGTCATAGTCGTTGAAGAACGAGGCCTGAACTGAAGTATTCAGACGTCATTTATCATATGCCTCAAAGTTGAGCTTCTTTAACCCCTGATTGATGAGATATCACTCTTTTCGGCAACCAAACTCTAAGTCTTTCCTTAATCGTATAGAGCGATGTACCTACACTTAAGTAAAGACTACCTGCACTGACATTGGGAGTTTGTTTGCATTTATATGGGTTAGTGATATGAGCATATATGCCATTTGGGGTTCTACTGTCAATCTTGGCTTTGCAATCAGTGAACATCTTTCTCATAGCTATCCATCTAAGACCAACAATCTTAAAAATTCTACCCGTCAGTATCCACCTAAGGCAAGTTCTGGGGGTGTTTGGTTTCTCATGTAAAGTGGGAGTCTTGTTTAGAGAAAACCTTTGTCCTAAATCAATCTGCCTGCCAGGTTTCTGAGTATAACTCTTTGATTCTACGGGCTTGTTGTAGTTTCTAGTCTTAGATGGTAGAACCTTATCACAAGTATTCACATCCTTCAGGAATTTTGTAGCACACTTATCATGATTTGCCTTATCAACACATTTCAGACAAGTTGAACAAACAAGGTTTTTGGATTCCGAACAAGGTCTAGGTTTCTTAGAGTGATTTGCAACTGGAATCGCTTTAATCGATGTGCAACTACTCTTGGACACTAGACAATTCCTAAATGTTTGTTGAGTGCTCACAAATTTTGGTTTGCTGCAACTGGCCGAGTTCTGCAATAGGCTAGAAGGCATCCTATGAGGTCGTGAACCTAAGATTCCATCCTTTTGAAGTAGAGCCCCTTTCCTAGCCTTTTCAAGATTATAGTTCTTGTACAAGTCATTTATATCATAAGAGATTTGAGTTTTAACGCTCGGTATTGACACTGTTTTCGAACTTAACCCAGAAGAGTCAGGTGTAGGTGTAGCTACTTGTTGACCTTTAACAGACCCAGAGGCATTTTTCTTAGGCAGATTATGTGAAGTAACTGGTTTTGTCAAAACTTGTTTCGGATCAACTTGGGAGGCAAACCGCAATTTTGAAAATTTTGGTCGTTCAGATCTAAACGCAGTCGGTTGCCTAACAACACTTTGTTTCCTAAGAGGTTGTGAAAGTGGTTTTCCCAAGATTGATATTTTTGCAAACTTAGTGTTCACACTATTTCCTCTTAATTTTCTTAAATCATTTCTTAATGCCACAATTGCAAAACCCTTTTCCTGAAGATGAGCTTTGAGTTCATCATTTTTAGCAATCAAAGAAGTTGTCTGCTCTACAGTCTTAGTTTTTGTTACTTTGATTGAGTCACATAGGTCTTTACACTGAACTTTCAAAGCCTCATTTTCCTTACGTAATTCAGCCACATAGGTTGACAGTTCACTAATTCTAGACTTGGTTGCATCAATGTCCTTGTTAGATCCGACTAAACTACATTTCACATTCATAGCAGAGATATGTTTCTTCAAGTTGGTGATTGTCAAGTTTTTGGCATCTAGCTGGGCTTTTAAATCATTAATCATAAAGAATTCACGGAAATCAGAAAGTTCCAAATTTTTACATGGTTGGTTAGTTTGAAAACTTTCTTCCTTTTGTTGCATTGCGATTTCAAGTGAAATATAATGCTTTTCAAGTTGTAAGAATCTGTTTGAAAGTTCATTATACACCTCTTTATCAACCATATCATGTGATTTGAAAGACTCAGCCGTAAACAAAGAACTTGACTCATCATCACGTTCAGCATCCTGATCACTTTCTCCCCTTTTATGACTCATATTTGGTGAATTAGAAATGATATTGCTATCAGTCTTTTCCAACAAATTTGTGTCATAAATGGGCTTAGTTTGATCAGTATGCTGGCGTTCATTAGATGACACATTATGTTGATCTGTTAAGGGTACCTCAGGACATGACACATGTTCTTTTACCGGTCTGAAATTTGCATCCATATCATGTGTAACAAGAGTCACTGAACTGCTGGTAGTGTCACGCTTATCCATCTCTAATCCTTTGCATTTAGTGACAACTGACCCAACATTCGATGCTTTACCCGAATCAACAATACCATCACATGATAGCACCTGACATGCCTTCACCTTGATGTCATACATAAGTATGCGTTGTGCTCTTTCCTCAATGAACCTCTTCACATTACCCATGAGTTGGAGTAGTGTGTCTCTGAACGTGTCAACCTCAATTTCCGTGTGATCAGCAAAACACTTCATTGTCATCTGACTTTCATAATCATAAATCATAGCGGATTTTGAATTTATGAACCTCTGCAGTTGTTTACTGAGCACACAGAGGGCAGCTAAGGATCCAGTATTAGAAGATTCTTCTTGGTCCAGTTGTTGTCGTAATTGATCCAGATTAAGAATCATTATGTCTGTAAAAGTTTGAACATCTTGACCGAAGAGAGTTGTAAATGCACGTTCAAACCCCATTTTGAATCCATTACCCTCTAACAGTACAGAGAGATGTGAGTGAAGCAGTCGAAAGCATTCAATGTGGCATTCCCTTGCATAGTCAAGTAATTTACTTAGCTGATGAATCACATTCTCTTGAGAATCTGAGCACGAATGTATCATTGAAGCATTATCAGGTACAAGTCCGTTCATTTGTAGAGAGAGATTAGAAGTCAATGGTACATCAACCATGTCGTATAATTTGAGAATTTCGGGTATCACTGAATCTGAAGAATTTGACATGATGTGGACGTGCACCGGATTTTACACTTCTATGATTTAACCGAGAAATAGATTCTTTCGCGGGATTTTAAAAAATTAAGAAGAGGTAATCGGAATCTGAAGGTAAACTCAAACTTGAGGTAATCTCAATCTGAAGGTAAACTCAAACTGGAGGTAATCTCAATCTGAAGGTAAACTCAATCTGGAGGTAATCTCAATCTTGAGCTAACCGCAAACTTGAACTAACCACAAACTTGAGCTAACCACAAACTTGAGCTAACTGTAAACTTGAACTAACCACAAACTTTGAGCTAACCGCAAACTTGAGTTAACCACAAACTTGAGCTAACCACAAACTTTGAGCTAACCTCTAAACACAAAAATACAAGAAAGTCACTATCTTGCCAGTTTGTCTTTTTCCCGCTTTTGAGTTAATCTCAACCGAGAAACAAGCTAATCTCAACCAAGAAACAAGCTAATCTCAACCAAGAAACTTGCACTAAATCACATCAAACATCAACCTAACAACTAATTCAACCTACCCAAGTGAAAAATTAAGTATTACTAACACCTCAAAACACAACAATACCACCAAATCATCAACAACACCACAAACAAAAGTCAATTTGAGGTGATTTCATGAAAAACATTTCGAACTAAAAAAAATGAACCACTAAGCCAAGCCACAAATTTGAGCACCAACAATCCTAGGATGAAACCTTGGCTCTTGATACCAATTGTAGTATATTCATAATTGTAACATGTATGGTTTAGTGGTTGGATTGATTCAAGAAAGATGAATAAGAAGAGAGTTTAGATAGAGAAAGTGAGTTGGGAGGAATTCCTAGAGAGAGAAAGAGAAGAGAGAAAAATGAGAATATTAGATTAGGTGAATGGAAGCTCCAACCCTCTCCACATGTGGAGAGGGGTATATATAGTTTCCTACAAAAAAGATAAAAACGCCCACACCCGAGCTGTGGATCAGGCATACAATGGGTAAAGACCCGTCCTTCTTCCACGGTGTTACTTAAACTAATACTAACTAACTAATATATAAACTAACTACGAGCTAACTTAAATGCTAATACATCAATTAGGTGACAGAGTCTTCTATAGGAATATTTGTATTCCTAACAAAACCTTTGATGAATTGATGAAGCGCACCAGGTCTTTTATCCAAGGAGAAGCAGCTCTTGCGGATAGCAAAAAAGGTTACTCAAATTACAGGCCACAAGAGCAGCCCAGGAGACAATCCAATGACCAGGGTAGCAACCGCAGCAAGAGCTATCGCGGTCAGGGGAGCGGAAGAGACAACGACAAATATACTCCACTCACAAAGACCCCAAGGGAGATATTTGTGACATAAGGCGCAAACTTCCCGAAACCTCCACCAATGCGCACCCCAGAAGATCGGCGCATAGGGAACGGATACTGCGAATACCACGGACAAAAGGGCCACACCACCAACGAGTGTGTTCAACTGCGACAGCTAATTGACAAATTAGTGAAGGAAGGTAAAATGGACCACCTTGTTAAAAACATCAAAGAGGGGAAAGATAAACAAAGGAATGGAGGTAAGAAGGAGACATCCAAAGACAAGGCTGACACCATTTACATGATACAGTCATGGCAGCGAAAGACGAGGCAAAAAGTCAACCAAAAGTTTTCCCTTGGGAATGAACTCTCCTTCCCCACTCTGGCTGTGGACAACGCAGTAGTGGAGCCGCTCACCATTGAAATACATACGGGGGGTCACGATATCCACCGCATGTATGTTGATAGAGGAGCATCCGCAGATATTATGTACGAACATTGTTTCAAGAGGCTGCGACCTGAGATACGAAGTCAGTTAATTCCGGACACGACGTCGCTGACTGGCTTCACAGGAGAGAAGATATGGCCCATGGGGCAATTACGCCTACTTGTGGTCGTTGGTAATGAGCAACACTCTACAGCAGCTTGGATGAACTTTATGGTAATCAAATCTCCCTCGCCGTACAACGGCATCATTGGAAGACCTGGAATATCATCCATGCGCGTTGTACCGTCCACATCGCATGTGATGCTCAAATTCCCAGTTGATGGAGGTATTGTGACCCTTTACAATACCGTTGTGCCACCTAAAGAATGCAATACGGTGACGAGCGAAATGGAGAATATTCAAGAACAGCGCGCAACCAAAGCGTCAAACCTAAAGGTCGCAATTCACCCTGATTACCCAGATCAACAAGTATCAATTGGAGGATCGTTGTCTGACAAAGGCAAAGCAGCTCTGTGCGCACTCCTGAAAAAGAACCTAGATATCTTTGCATGGGAATAAAAGCATATGACGGGAGTACCACGATCCATCACGGAGCACAAGCTACAAATCCGACAAGGATATCCTCCAATACGCCAGAAAAAGCGCGGCCAGGCTCCAGATCGCGCAAAAGCCATTCTGGAGGAAGTACATAAACTTGTGGACGCAGGCATCATGCGGGAGGTCTACTACCATGACTGGCTTTCTAATCCAGTAATGGTAAAAAAAGCGATGACATTTGGAGAATGTGCGTAGACTTCACTGATCTTAACAAGGCATGTCCACATGACTGTTACCCGCTACCAGAGATAGACTGGAAGGTAGAATCTTTGTGTGGGTACCCTTTTAAATATTTCCTAGACGCATACAAAGGGTAGAAGACGAAGAGAAAACAGCCTTCCACACAAGTCAGGGGGTCTATTGCTATACAAAAATACCTTTTGGCCAAAAGAATGTGGGAGCAACATATCAGCGGTTGGTGGATAGTGCATTTGAAAAGCAAGTAGGTCACAACCTGGAAGTTTATGTCGATGACCTTGTTATAAAGAGTCATACCGAGGAAGAATTGGTGCGCGACATTGAGGAAACATTCAAAACACTGGGAAGGATCAACACGAAGTTAAATCCCAAGAAGTGTACCTTTGGCGCTACAGAAGGTATGTTTCTTGGGTATTTGATAGAACCTGATGGCATTAAGCCCTGTCCAGAAAAGACAAAAGCTGTCATCGAACTCCCTTCACCACGCACACTGAAAGAAGTCCAGTCATTAAACGGTAAATTAGCTGGGCTAAATCGATTCTTGTCCAAATCAGCAGATAAGTCACTCCCTCTCTTTAAGACACTCACGAAGTGCACAAAAAAGGGAGACTTTTGTTGGACTGCGGAAGCGGAAGAAGCTTTTCAACAGCTTAAACAACAAATAGCAGCACTTCCCAAACTTGTCGCACCCCGACCGGGGGAAGAATTGATCATGTACTTGTCTACAACTCATGGAGCAGTCAGCGCGGTACTATTGACAGATAGGAATCCATTCAAACACCAATATACTTTGTAAGCAAAGCACTCAAGAAGACAGAGACTAACTATACTGCCATGGAAAAGCTGGTCCTAGCTTTAGTATTCGCAGCTAAAAGACTGTGCAGATACTTTCAAGCACATCCAATATCTGTAATTACGTACCAACCTATCAAGCAAGTTATCTCTAAACCTGACGCATCAGGACGACTAGAAAAGTGGAGTGTGTTATTAAGCGAGCATAACATCTCGTATAGACCACGCACTGCGATTAAGGGGCATATCTTAGCCGACTTCATTATTGAGAAGCCAGATACCGATACTCTGCCTTCAACAAGCACGGTAGAATTACAAGAACCATGAGTTCTATTCACAGATGGATCCTCCTGCATGGATGGGTCAGGCGCAGGCCTTATCCTAACTAGCCCAGATGGAATGGAATTCACTTACGCACTGCGTTTTGAATTCACAGCCACAAACAATGAGGCAGAATATGAGGCCCTACTTGCTGGATTACGCATTGTAACTCAAATGGGTGTACGCAACCTAGAGACAAACGTAGATTCCCGGTTAGTAGCCAATCACGTGCTAGGCGAATATGAGGCTAAAGAGGATAACATGGTCCAATACCTCGAAAAAACCAAGTCTCTAATTCAGAATTTCGACAGGTTCACCATCAAACAAGTTCCTAGAGGAGAAAATAGAAAAGCAGATGCGCTGAGCAAGATTACCTCTACAAGTTTTGCGCACCTGTCAAAACAGGTATTGGTGGAAACCTTGAAGAACAAATCAATCTCGGAGATGGAAATATCCATGGTGATAGAAGAACGGTATCCTACGTGGATGACACCTATCATCGAATTCATAAGCAAAGGGATATTACCCCAGGAACAGAAGGACGCCCGTAGGATACGGCGCACAGCGCAGAAGTTCGAACTCCGAGACTGTTTCCTATATCGACGTTCATACTTACAACCATGGCTTCGGTGCTTTGGACCTCTTCAGGCAGATTACGTACTCCGAAAGATCCAGGCAGGTTCATGCAGTATGCACTCAGGACCACGGTCTGTTGTGGCACGAGCCTTGCGGTCAGGATACTATTGGCCTACTATGCACCGCGATGCGCGGGATATGATAAAGAAATGCAGCGATTGCCAAGTCCACAGGCCCATTCCGCGCCGACCACAACAAGAGCTGACACCAATCACCTCATCATGGCCATTCTATAAATGGGGCATCGATATTGTAGGCCCCTTTCCAGTTGCAGCGGGGGGACTAAAATTCCTCATAGTGGCCATAGATTATTTCACTAAGTGAATCGAGACTAAAGCAGTGGGACAACATTGTATGTCGCTTTGGATTACCGGGTGAAATTATTTCGTACAACTGAAAACAATTCTGTGACAACCCGTTCAAAGACTAGTGCGCGCAATTAAATATTACACAACACTTCGCGTCAGTTAAGCACCCACAAACCAATGGTTTGGTCGAAAGCGCGAATCGTAGTCTGGGCGAAGGAATTAAAGCGCGTCTTGACAAGCATAAAGGAAGATGGGTGGATGAATTGTCGCATGTTTTATGGGCGCACCGCACGACAATGAAAACTAGCACCGGTGATACACCATTCTCTCTTGTCTACGGAACAGAAGCTGTTATACCAGGCGAAATTGGAATGCCAACCATTCGCACGGCGGAAGTCAATGTTGCAACAAATGACAACGAGCGACGCATAGACTTGTATCTGCTAGAAGAAAGACGCGAACGCGCAGCTATACGCGAAGCAAGGGCCAAGTCAAAGATGAAGAAGTATTACGATGCAAAAGTCAGGAACACTTTTTTCAGGCCAGGAGATTTTGTGTACCGCGCCAATGATGCAAGCCACGCAGAAGATATGGGAAAGCTTGGACCAAAATGGAAAGGACCCTACGAGGTCACTGAAGCATTAGGCAAGGGCGCATACAGGCTACGTGATATGAATGGCCATGAGCTAGCGCGCACTTGGAACATCTGCAATCTTAAGAGATGCTATATTTAGGAAAGGCTGCGGCCCACGCACAGACAACTCTGCACTTTAGTAAGTGCCTAATAAATGTCCGTGTACTTAAATTTTCTTTTATAGGGAATTGTCATTTATTTTCAAAAACTTGCAAGTATTAATAAAACGTTGTGGTTTCTAGCTAACTCCAAAACACATTTAACTTTATTGCTTACATTTTTTTATTTATGTCTCAATATTGTTACTCTATATCTTTGCCTACATGGCGTGCATGCACTTATTAAAACCCACGATGGCAGAAAGGATGAGTAAACCTACTAAATAACTCGTTGAGTAAGAGGGTTGCAAACCCATCAACATTGGATCACGCATCCTTGCTAAACACCTTACTTTCAAGACGTTGAAGTAAGTTTAATGCGCATCCCACAAAGGATACGCAATAACGCACATTGTGCGCGTTTAGCAATTTAGGAGCCAAGACTTTTGGTTCCTTGATAGGGTATTTGCAGCACGCTGCAAGTTTATCCATACACTTATGAATTTTTATTCACATACATTTGTTAAGTTATGGACTTATATCAAATTTTCCTAAGTACGCTTCGGTTTCAATTTGACTCTTGGCAAGTCTTTCACGAAAAGACAAATAATCTAAGTACAAAATGATACAAATAAGCCGTACGAAAGTTAACTATTATTATTCACCAAAACCACGAGTTTTTTACAAGTTACAGAATCAACATATACAAAAAAGATGATGCTATCTACATAGTGCGAGCGCGCCTATGTCCTGAGCTACTAGCTGTGGACGCTACTTGCCCAACCTCATCAAGCCTTCTCAGCAAACTGTTGTCCTCCTGCGACACAGTCGGCACGCTGACGGGAATCCCATCAGACCTGGGAAGATGAGCCGCACCAACACCGCACAGAATAGCCTTCCCTTTCACGCCCTGCTTACGCGCAAGCCTTGTCGCGTGAGCTTCCAAAGAATTCTTCAGAGATATTTCCTTCTCAAGGGCGAAGGGATTCAGCATGTCGCGGGGGCGAGCAAAAATGGGCACCTTCAGCTGTGACTCATCTGGCTTCAAAAAGAAGTCAGGCTCTGCCTCCGCATCTTCTGCTATGTGCCTCGCCAGAGTCAGTCCCTTCATGATCATGCTGATAGGATAATCTTGATCACGCTCTAACAGGGCGATATGAGAAAAATCGAAGACCTTCATCTTCTCCATGGCTGCAACCATTTCCCCATAGGCATCCCCAGCATACCCTGGCACCTCCATGGGGTTACAGTAAGCATTTTCCCCTTGTGCAGCTCTTCTACGGCCTCAGCCTTGTAGTGCGCCATAGCACACTCCACAACCTTCCCAAAGGCCTCCACAACCTCTTAGGACTCTAGTGTACCCATGGCGGCCAAGCGAAGACTGTGACTGATCAACCACCTGGAAATACAACAACACAAGCGTTAAAAGAACACAATTTCAGAGGAAGAAAGCGCAAACAGTTGGTTAATGAATCAAAAAGACATACATACCTGCGCTCAGCAACTGCAGACACTAGATGAGGGTACAGCTCCTCATCATACTCAATATTCAACTTGCGCAGCTTGCTCTCCTGCGCCTCCAGAGCCGTCTCCACAAACTTGCGGAATTCATCAAGCTGGGCGAAATGCTTGCTTCTATTCTCTTGCAAGTATTTCAGCCCCCAGGCGCAGTTTGACCTGTACTGCTCAGCGGCAGCACACTCGCGCTTTACCTCCGCCATCAAAGCCAACCTCTCATCCGCGAGCCTCCTGGAGTACGCAGTGGTTGCCACTACCTTCGCCTGTGCACTCACCAACTGTGCCTTCGGCCGCGCAATCTCCTCATCCTTCTGCGCGCTAGCACTACCTTCACCAGCATACTTGGTCCCGAGCTGGGCAACCAAAGAAGCCTGGTGCGCAGCAGCCACACTGAGCTCTTTTATCAGCTCCTCAGTAGACAAACCCTCGCAGGCCTTCAACGGATCCTCCATGAGAGAACGAGTCACCTGTGGAGACACCTGCTCCACATACGCTGCATCACTCCCTACAGCCTTGTCACTGCATACAAAAAACAACGAGTTAAGACATTATATAATTAGTTCAAGGAGAATGAAGAAGAACTGCGGCATTATCACTTACATAGGAGAGGAGGTCTCCGCAGTCATGCGCAGTCACAGATTGTGAAGCCTCCTCCTCTGTGGACTCATCCACAATGATAGTATGGCACCTGCTCTTTGAAGTACCTCTACCTCCATCATCCGAGGCCTTGCACTTGGCACCCTGGCGCTCCTCTTCAGAATCGGTATCCACCTTGAGGATCCCAGCACCCTCAAACGATTCAGTGCGCGCAGGCTCAGAAGCTGGCACTCCCTGTGCAGGAACAGTCTGCACTGGAGTGACATTGAGTAGGGGCTGCGCAACATCAGAGGATTCCTCTTGCACAGGCTCAAAAAGACGTCCGGCTGTGGCTTCCAAAATAGGTACTTCACCTTCCCTTAGTGGGCGCACACCCACAGTCACTTGCGAGGGCTTTGTCAACTTCACTACGACAAACAAGTCCATCTCTGCGCAACACATGAACAAGTAACAGAGAACAGTTTAGTTATTAAAATTACAATATGCAAGAGCGCTTACACTATAGATGTGAGGATAAGAAAGGATAAGCACCCATCCCGGCCGCTCTCATCCAGAAATGTTGGCACCTCATCAAAACATTGGAAATAGTTGCGACTAAGTCCCATGTCAACCAAAAACTCCTCAGGATAGGAATTTATGGGGATGTGGTTAACATTAATGGTTTTCGCATCCTCTATGCTATACGAACCGGGATTTGGGCTCTCATCCTTTGGAAGCATCCCTTGAGTATAAAACTCAAAAAGCGAAGGGTCCACCGTATCATCTACCCAGAAAAACCTCTCCCTCCAGCTCCTAAGCGCATCTACTTTATCAGTATAACATTGGTACCGCCCTGGGCGCTTAGAAAAAGAAACCCACCCGTTTGACCACGTTGTGTGGTAAAACGCGCGGAAAAGATTGATGGTAGGATTTATCGCAAGTAAACGACAGTTTACTTCAAAATTTGTTATTTTTGCCGCACCTATACAGTGCAGCTGAGAGATATGCAGATGGTAGAAGTTGAGCACGTCGCTCAAGAACAGGGATATAGGCACGCGCTGGTTTGCAAACTCAAAAATGCGCGTGTATACCCCTATTTTCCCCTCAGGGAAGTCTGCGATACATGTGTCCGTATCCGGTACTTCCGGATGCACCGCGAGAGGGATGAAATAGTCGGAGGTGAACTGACGGAGTTCATCCTCGTCAATCTCGGACACAAACTCATTCAATTGTCGAACCATCTCCTATATGAGCTTTGACTATGGTGCGCACGCGCAATTACCTTAGAAGACAACAGTCTTTTCTTGATCGATGATTCTTAATATGGAGAAAGTGGTGTTTTTACTGTGATAAACACAGTGAAAATGAGAACCCTTTATATAGGGTTTCCCCTTGTCTTGGATGAACGCCACGTTGATCTCACTACCTTCATCGTGTTGCTGGAATACAAACAGGTACAAGCACTTTTTCACGTATTTCAAGGACTACGTGGGATGTTTTAAGGCTAGATACACCGTATATTCTTTTTGGCGGAAAATACTAGAATCTTCCCTGCCACGCTTACCGCTGACCTCACTAGTCTAGCACTCGCGGTCACAACATGCGCATACTAGACTGGGGGGACATGATGACGCATGGTCTATATTCGGGTCACGAACCCGATTAACGAACATACTAACGCCTAAGCCCATCACGAATGGGCTATTATTATTTGGACTACAATGCTAACGATTTGGGCTCATGATAGCCCAAACCCAATTACATTATTTATGGTATAGATAAGGATCTTTTATTTATGGGATAAAGATCCATAGACCGGATAGGCGTGATACGCCGAAGAGTGAGGAAAACAAAACCTACAAGGATTTTGTGCCTATATAAAGAATATCATAATTCTCATTAAAGGTACGATCTACAACCCTAACTCTTATACACAATCCTAAAACCGATTACTTACTCTCACGCCGGAGGATAATCGTGGGAGACAATCCCACGATAAGTATAACAGTGTTTGTTTGCTTTCTTAGTGCGCAAGTCTCAAGCATTAAGATCTGATTGGTACGAGAACAGGAACCCAAACAAGGAACGCCCAACTTTTGTATCAACAATGCTTATATAACACCCGTAAAATCTAAAACGTATATTTAATTATAACCTAAGTATTTATATGATAATACTTGAATGTTTCGCGACATTTGAAACCTACGAACTTATGAGAAATAAAACTATACTTATGTTATACAATTTTAAAAACTATGTACACGCCTAATATATGTCAATGGGCAGAATTTATGAAATGTACAAATGAACTAGAACCAAATACAGGACTAGACACAAGATAAGCTTAACAATGATTTGAGAATCAATCATAATCCCATGATAATCGGTACCTTCCTTTTTGACTCCTCCCCTCACACGTTTTGCCTTTGACTGAACTTTAAAACCACACACACATTTAACAACAGAATATTACAACCCTAATATCTAAACACCACCAAACGGCGGAAACCTTTCTCTTGCCTATTTTTCTGTTCGAATAAAAATAGTGCAAAGGAAGATGTGTTGGTGTGGTCATGTCGACTTTTCTAGTTCAAAAGATGGACGTAAACGTGGGTGAATCTTGGGTGTCTTGCTGCTCGACTAGGGCCTGGACGTGGGTTTATTTTGGTTTGAAGGTTGTTCGTACGTATGGGTTCCAATCTGTTCAAAGGTTTGATTTGTTTTGGTTTTCGGCTTTGAGTTTCGACCAGATCTCCATCAAATATAGTGATGCTGTATCGGTTAGGGTTCACACTTATGTTTATTTTGATCTCGAAACTATCTCGTCCAAGGTATATTCTTAAACTATTTTTTTGGCATGCGATTCATACATTAGTCACACACCTTTCGAACATAAGTATATACATATATTAAGAAACCTTAGCTGGTCATATCCTATTTCATGGTCATAAGCTATTTATCTCGATTACAATCATGTTGTCATACGATCATAAGATATAACCCATAATTTTATATATAATCATGCATTACATATGAGTATTATGTTAAGAAGATCTTGGGATATACGTATCATTATAGTATCATAACCTGCTAAAAACATGTTTCATATCATGCATGCTTTAATGTCAGGATCAAGTATCTACTAATTGAAAACTATGTGTATAAATGAAGACTACACCTATATATGCATGTTCTAACGTTAGTTTGCTTGGGCTCAAATAATTAAAATGAAGAGAATCTGCTATTGGTTTATAATATAAAATATTATCGTATCGTAAAAACAAAAAGGATCATTATTAACAAACGGTGTCGAGTTTATAACGAGTCATGTATGGTTTATTAGAATTTTGAGTCGTCGCGGTTTAAACATTAATGTCGAGACTATGATATAAATTTAATGACGGGGTCTAAAATTATCCTTTTAATATATAATTATAGTATAAACCTTAAAATAATTTATTTAACATTATTAATATTAAATTTTGATAATTTACCTTTATGTCCCTAAACTTTACTAAATTGACATATTTAACCCTAAACTACCATATTTGTTATTTTAACCCTTAAAGATTGTTCAATTGTCATTTATAACCCTAAAATATCGAACTTACTAATTCAGAAAACTTACTAAATATGGGAAGTTGCTAAATTTGGAAAGTTATTAAAAATGGAAAGCCGACTAAAATAACTAACCTGATTAAAATAAGCTATTAATAATAAGCCGATCATTAATTCGTGTAGATTCGCTGAAGAAGGAGTAACTTCCGATCTTTATGATGTGTTTTGCACTTGCGGTTTAAGGTACAGATATTCTATCCTTTCTCAGTAAGGATTATGATCTCATGACTTTTTCGATCCTTGACTTTGATTTGTTTGCTATGATATGATTCATTGATATAAGCCTTTGCTATGATCCATTTGATATGATTCATTGCTATCCATTTTGTTGATTACCTGATTACTATCTCCTGGTTGAGATTCTGTTTGATTATTATATGATTCGTTTGTTATGGATATGCTTTGTTTGATATGATTCTGTTCTTATGCCCGAGTTTTTATTCTACTCATGGAGGTACCATGGGCGTGTTAGTGTTGGCACCACTGACATGACACTTTATGGGGAGGTGTGATTGATCCCTGGCATTCCCTTCTGTTTGATATATGTGCACTATGGCCAATTAGTTATATATGTGTCCAGTCATGAGCTGGCATGTGTATTTTGTTTGATTCAGGGAGTGTATGATGCATCCTAGGTTCTGTTTTGTTCTGAGAAGACAGTGACTGGCTGTACGTGCCTTGTACCCCTTTCACTTCTGGTACATTGGAGTTAGCTACTCTATGTACACCTTATGAATTGACGGATATGTGATTATGTGATTTGAGACCTATTCGAGTATCTCGTTAGGTCGGCTCGTGGCTTTCCTATGTTTCTTGTGTCTATTCGAGTATCTCGTTAGACGCGCCTTTGTTGATACGTGCTCTTGATTCTCTTATGATTTGTTTATGCTTGATATATCTATGATGCATCATTTCATTTGACTTATGATATTCGTTCAGTTATTCGTTGGTCTTTTATGCATTTGGCAGATGATATTCCGTCCAGCAAAAACTTATGATTTCCTACTTCTTATACTTATATACATTTCATTCATTCGTTTGCTTTGTTATATATCTGTTCACTGGGCTTTTTAAGCTCAGCCGCATTTCCTTTCCTGCGGCAGGTTATAGGTTGGAAGCTGGGGTTGGGTGAAGAGAGAGCATAGAAGCTTTAGTGGACTACCCCATGGACTAGAAGCCCATTACATCTGGACTAGTTTTTGACTTGGATTAGATTAGACTTTGTTTAGTTTGTATTTTTTTTTTCTTTTATAGTTTTAGTATTTCTTTTGTACTTTTATATTTTTCCCTTGTAACCTTTTGTTTTAAGTCTTCCGCTTGCGTTGTATGCTTTGATATGTCATCATACTGTAGCGCTCCGGACCCATGTCAGGTTGGGGTGTTACAACTTATCTATAATAATCACCTAAATATGTAAGAAACAAAGAAAATAGTTGGTATCCCAATCTTTGGTTCCATTTATCTGAGAATGCATGATCTTGTGTGATTTTCATGGTACCTGCGTATGATAACTAAATTAAGAAAAAAAGAAGACCAAGTTAATTACAAAGATCTAAAAGATGTATGAATCATCTCCAAAATGTTGCAAAAGAGAATTTACACACTGCTACCAAAAATCAAAGATCTAAAAGATGTGTGAATCATCTTCAAATGTACATACTAAATGTGATTTTGACCTGTTTATATAGACATGAATTAGGTTAAATCATTAATTATTCTTGCAACCTTTCGCAACCCTTGCACTTCATCTAACCGACTTTTAGTTATATACTAAATGCCATGTGATCAATTCGGGCAACCCTTGCACTTCATCTCCTTGCATGATTGTATAGTTATTATGAGGCTGCATTGATTTCCGAGCATTAGCTATCTTGTACTCTATGCAACTACTAAACGACTCCAACTTGTTTCTAACTCTAAAAACTCTATCATTATAACTCCACATTAAATTTAGGGACTGAATCTTATAGTATTATAGATAAGATAATTTTAAAGCATGTTGTCGAACATGGAATGTTTCATGTTAATTAACTGTTTAATTTTTTGTTATGGCAACCTTAATCACAACAAATAAGGTTTTTGCTAACGAAACCCTTATTCTTTTATGTCATTTTACACATAATAGTTATAGTTACATTTACTTTATCAAAAACTTTATGAAACAAAAAGTTACATAGCTATCACTATTAATAGCGAGTTATTAGTTATATGGATTATGGAGGATGTGATGTGAGATCACAAATTAGTTACATGTATCAACCTATATCTACTATCTTAGAGGCTGAGGTGACCCGCGGCAACCCCACTTCACAACATCAACTATTGAAGCCGACGCAAGCCCTTGGCGTATGCGATAGCATGGAGTTTGGTATTTTTTTTCTTTTAGATTTAAAATGGGTTTTTCAATTTATAGAATACTAGAACGGTACTCATGCAATGTGGCGGCGGGTACCGTGTGATTATATTTTGCGTTATTTGGTTACACGTTTAGTTGTCTTCATGCTTTATAAGTAGATATATTAGAGATGGTTAAGCCAAATAATTTTAGTTTGAACAACCAACCGCTTCCTAACAAACTTCCTAACCAACTTGCTTCCTAACAAATTAATTTTGAAATTTTTCCATAATAAGCTAGACAAAAATATGAATTTTAAGCCTTTCTAATTATAGAATAGTCCCGAATGCATTATAATATAGTATAGATGTGTGTGTTTTCTTTTTGTCAACGACAATGGATGCATATCTTTTAAAGTAATTTGTGTTATTAGTTGGTATAAAATAATTTGTACAAATTTTAATTTATTAATAAATGAAAAGTTATTTGTTTTAAGAAAATGGAAAGGAAAATAAAGTGTTGGGTCTGAAAAGGAGGTGTAATGACTAGGGGTGTTAGTTAAGTTGACCCGGTTGGGTTTGGGTCAATACGGGTGTCAATCCGGGTTGAGGCTAAAAAACAATACTCGAACCCGACTCTATTTAGAACTCAGGTTAGTCGGGTTCGGGTCAATCCAGGTTCAGGCCAACCCGAATATAAGTGAAATGATTAAAAAATTTGCTTACTTCAATATGTTTCATTGTAAAAGTGTTAGTCGAGTCGTGTTCGGTTCAATTCGGGTTGGGGCTAAAAAAACATACCCGAACCTGACCCTATTTAAAACTCAGGTTAGCTGGGTTGATTCGAATAAAAATATTAACCTGAGCAATCCGACCCAAATATACTCATTCGGGTTCGGGTCGGTCGGCCGTTTTGACACCTCTAGTTATGACATGTTATGAGAGAGAGAGAGAGTGATTTCGGTGATGCAATTGATGTTGATGTTAAAGCTGATGTGGCACGTCATGAAACAAAAAGGAGAGTTTGACATGTGATGCTAGCTGGTGCTCTTAGGCTGGGTACAGTGGGAGGTGGCCCATCACCATAATCCCATGTACTACACGGCACCACCATTAACCCATCCCTACCACCTCTTTTATTTTGCACTTTGTTGTGACCACCCTTATTGTTTTTTTTAGTGTGTGTGTAAGGTATATTTGTATAAAATTGGTATTTTTAATGGTAATAACCATTAAAGTTGAAAGATGATGATAGTGGCGATGTGACGCTGATGTGAAAGTGAGGGTAATGATCACCAGTGTGACTAATCTTACAGCCATATTTGCCAAGAAAAACACAAACAAACCCGAAAATTACATAGTCGGACACTTCGGGAAGTGGTTTATAAACCGAAGACATCTTTCCAACCGTTATCCAATTTGGTCACCCATTTCGTGACCTCAAAAGTGTAAATGGGGAAATACATTCGAGCACTCCCACCATGAGACACGTCCAACACTTGTCCCCTTTTTTTTTAACATATATGTTAGACAAAGATTTCACCCCATGACCCACTTGGAAACCTACAAAATGTTGTAGGGGTGTAATCGCGCCGAGTCGAGTCGAGTATTGACAATCTCGAGCTCGGCTCGACATATAATACTCGAGCTCGAAACTCGACTCGAGCTCGACTAAGCCTCAAAATTTAAGCTTGAGCTCTGCTCGATCACTAAAACTCGAGCTCGAAACTCGACTCGACTCGGCTCGTATATATTAAATAAAATAAAGTTTACAAAACTAGCAAACTAATATTGTAGCAAATGCATAAAATTGACATTGAAACCTAGAACAATATATGCATAAAACTGACATTGCACCAATAAAAATAATATTGCACCAGACCTTTGCATAACTAAAATCTTAACCATTGAACTTGAAGACACAATGTAATACCTGAAAATCTAAAACAATGCAAAATTACCAAATTGCCCTTAAGTTTAGAAAATCATTAATAAATACTTAATTAATAACAAATAAGCCTAGAAAATTTTAATTTGGTAACATATGATCATAATAATTTGTGTATGAATAAAATATATCATTTTTTTGTAAAAATAAAATATTTCTTGTATATATAATTACTAAGTCGATTTATATAATTATTTATGTATATTTATAAGTAATTATATTAAGTAAATAAATCCCAAATAAATAGGAAAATTATATATTATCAAAATTTGGACATTATCCCATAATTACCAGCTCAAGATAAGTATTATTCTGTCATATATATATATATATATATATATATATATATATATATATATATATATATATATATATATATATATATATATATATATATATATATATATACATACATGTTTTATTAATTTAAAAACCCTAAACCGGCTTTAAATAAAAGTCGACAAACCTCAAAAACCCTCACAAGTCGAATACAATTTTCTGGAACTCTCATCTATTTTTCCTAAACGTGTTTCAAGCTTAAGAAGACTATAAAAATAGTGCTAAGGTCTGAGGTGTGATCTTTTGAGCCTGGGAGATTGTTTGGGTCGATTTAAGTAAACCGAGAGGTAAAAATCCCATCTGTTTTTTCACACGTCTTAAAATCTTTCTGGTATTTTTCTCGTATCTTATATATCATATATTATCTGTATAAAATATTAAAATCAAATCATGCATGTTTTGTAGCTCGTACGAATTTATAGAAACCGAAAAACCCTAAAAATTGATTAAAACTCAAATCGCCTATAAGTATTTTTATGCACTTCGAATCTATTTTATATAGGTCCTATACATGTTATGAAACTCTAATAAAATCAGTTCCATGATATACGAAGGTCAGAAATTGCTTTGGGATTTATTTGGTAATCGATTGATAAGAAAATAAAAATAAAAGAAAAGGGTTAGGGTTTGGTTCGATTGGGGTTAGGGTTTGGTTTAGGGTTAATTGTTAATTATTGGTAATTAATGAAGGTAATTAATGAGGCTAGGGTTAGGGTTTTTTGGTATAATTAAGGGTTTGAATGGGTTGTAGAAAGGTTAAGGGCGTGTTTCGTTATTTTTAAACTCGTGGGTGATTTTGTAAACTCTATATAACTAAAGGGTAATACTTATAAAATAATTACAAGGGTGTAATGTGTAATATTGATATTTAAAAGGGTTATTTAGTTAATTATATGATTAAGGAATTCGAATTGTAATTTATATAACTTTAAGGGTTTAACTTGTAAGTTACTAAAATATAAGGATTAATTCGTAAAAGGTGAAAGTTAAGGAACTAATTTGGAAATCTGCTAAAATGGAAAGAAGACTTAATATAGAATACGAATAAGTAAATAATCGAATAAGATATTAATGAGTAATATATCGTATGTAGATTTCTGAAAAAGAGTACTATTCCGTTATTTGATCTGTCAACTTCTGTCAGCTTTGCTGTTGTTAAAGGTACGGATATTCTGACCTTATCTTTAAGGTTTCCTTTGTGATATGAACCTTTGATATGAACCTTTGATATGAATTTTCTGATTTGAACTTTTGTTATGATAAACCTTTCTATTTGAACCTTCTGATATGACAACTATGATTTGAGCCTTTATGAACCTTTTCATTACATGAGCTTCACTAGGCATGGGGGTTCTATGTCCGTGTCAGGGATGCGCCTCTGATATGACTCTAGGGCAGTAGAATGATGTTCTGCCACGCCCCTTCCATTATATATGAATGTGCACTAATTTTCAAGGGCGTATGGATGCATCCTAGATCTGTTTTCTGTTATGATATGATATGATTATGCTTAGTGACTGGTTGTATGTGCAATGTACTCCTTTCACTTCCGGTACAATGAAGCTAGCTACTTCTTGTACAACTTATGTGTATATGATATGATTATGATATGTTTCTGAGCTCATGGTAGATTCTGATTCTGTTTATACAGGTGACTGTATAGATTCCTTACTTAACCTACACTTTACATTTCCGTATTATCTGGTAAACCTAAATATGTTTTCCTAAAATTATATCTTCTGTACTTCAACATTTATTTCAGTTTACTTTTATTATATCCGTTCACTGAGCTTTTTAAGCTCAGCCGCATTTCTTTTCACCGCGGCAGGTATTCAAGTTAGCTTTGGGATAGCTTTCTGGGATTGAAAGTAGAGTTGAATTGAAGAATTTGACCATAGTTATTTGAAGTAAGTTATTTATGTAAGTTTTCTGCTTTTGATCTGTCTGTTTGTTCTGATGTAACACCATAATTTGTGACATTTTTACCCTTGTCGGGTTGGGGTGTTACAATTATGGTATCAGAGCCAGGTTGGATCGGCGGATTCATAATCCGTAGAGCTTAGGCTATGACCTTTGAGTATTAGGCTTTGCACTATAGGAATAATGAAACAATCTTTGAGGATTTACTTTAGGATTTCTCTATATGAATCTTAAGTAAGTACCGGTGAGGATTGGGTAGATTACGATATTGATTTAAGTAGCATCGTTTCCGCATCGCTCTGATTTGTGTTTCTGTCTTTAGTTAAGCTGATAAGATCATTCTTTCCGAGGTTAGAGAGTTAAGCATGACCTAAAGTTTAGTAATCTAATAAGTTTAGGAATGTCTTCAGAACTACACCATTTAAGTTTCACTTTCTAATTCTGATTTCCGTCTCTGACTTGTTGACAATCAGTTTGATGTATTCTGACCATTCGGTTATTACAACACTAAGTGTTCGACATATTCTGTGAATTCTTCTGCTCATGCTAGGTATATTAAGTATTCCTTTGACGCTATTTGATTTTCCATAAACCTTTTCTATTTCTATGAGAGATCTGGAAGTTATTGGTCACGAGTATAGGAGATTGTCTACTTCATTATGATAATGAAACTATGTTTAAAAAGGTTTCCTTTGAAAGGTTATAATTTTGACAATAATCCGGGTAGGTGTTGATTTATCTAGACTCTTTCCGTTAATAATGATTAGGATATAACATGATAATGAGGAAGACTGACAATGGTGTGATTGAACCTTTAGACTATTAAGTTCTCCTTTGGAAGTTTTGTAATATGATAATTCTGCGTATATTCGTTAAGTTTATGATTATAAGAAATTTGTCGAATTTTGGAAGTATTGGTACTTTATTAAGATATATCTGTTAGATTTAGGTTATTTTCTGATACGTTTCATTTTTCGTTCAACCTCATTGATGATGATTGATTCTGCTAAATTCTGGAAAGAATAGAAGAATTGTTAGGCTGCTATTAGGTTGCTTATTCACGACTTGAGATAAAGTATGGTCATCATGATGGTATACTCATGTGATGCTGATATTATGACACCTGATCAATGTGATAATACTTACATCATATGACGTACCCTCATTGTGAGCATAGGATATTTCGGGAAGTGTTTTGGAAGCATCAGATTTCTGTCAGTTAGATTATCCGCGATTAGTGAGACTTTTAGGATTCATTCGACCTATATGTAGGTACTGACTTCATCATTAGATATCTGGATATGTTCAAATTCTCGTTGTATGTTTGTTGATCGTTGATCATTCGTTAAGAATTTCAGAACTCATTATAGAGTCTTCCATCGTTTGAAGTTCGGTACTCAATCCATTTTCTGCTAGTACTTGTGAGAAGTACTTTAGTTATCTGCTACGTGTATGTAATCGTTGAATCGATTTTTGATTTGCTCTGGAATAAGATATGAAGTTATGAAATTCTGATAAGAAAGATCTGTCTGTTCGTTTGAAATCTGTTAGAAAGGTTATTCTGAATTAAGGTTATTTTTGTACCTAAAGGATTCTGTGTTTATTCCGTTATGGCAATTTCCGTAATCCGATTCGTTTCCGTCTGTTCTGTTTATTCAATTTCCAAGGACGGAAATTTCTTTTTAGAGGGGAAGAAGTTGTAATACCTGAAAATCTAAAACAATGCAAAATTACCAAATTGCCCTTAAGTTTAGAAAATCATTAATAAATACTTAATTAATAACAAATAAGCCTAGAAAATTTTAATTTGGTAACATATGATCATAATAATTTATGTATGAATAAAATATATCATTTTTTGTAAAAATAAAATATTTCTTGTATATATAATTACTAAGTCAATTTATATAATTATTTATGTATATTTATAAGTAATTATATTAAGTAAATAAATCCCAAATAAATAGGAAACTTATATATTATAAAAATTTGGACTTTATCCCATAATTACCAGCTCAAGATAAGTATTATTCTGTCATATATATATATATATATATATATATATATATATATATATATATACACACACATACACGTTTTATTAATTTAAAAACCCTAAACCGACTTTAAATAAAAGTCGACAAACCCCAAAAACCCTCACAAGTCGAATACAATTTTCTGGAACTCTCAGCTATTTTTCCTAAACGTGTTTCAAGCTTAAGAAGACTATAAAAATAGTGCTAAGGTCTGAGGTGTGATCTTTTGAGCTTGGGAGATTGTTTGGGTCGATTTAAGTAAACCGAGAGGTAAAAATCCCATCTATTTGTTCACACGTCTTAAAATATTTTTGGTATTTTTCTAGTATCTTATATATCATATATTATCTGTATAAAATAGTAAAATCGAATCATGCATGTTTTGTAGCTCGTACGAATTTATAGAAACCGAAAACCCTAAAAATCGATTAAAACTCAAATCGCCTATAAGTATTTTTTTGCACTTCAAATCTATTTTATATAGGTCCTATACATGTTATGAAACTCTAATAAAATTAGTTCCATGATAGTCGAAGGATATAAATTGTTTTGGGATTTATTTGGTAATCGGTTGATAAGAAAATAAAAATAAAAGAAAAGGGTTAGGGTTTGGTTTAGGGTTAATTGTTAATTATTGGTAATTAATGAAGGTAATTAATGAGGCTAGGGTTAGGGTTTTGTGGTGTAATTAAGGGTTCGAATGGTTTATAGAAAGGTTAAGGGTGTGTTTCGTTATTTTTAAACTCGTGGGTGATTTTGTAAACTCTATATTACTAAAGGGTAATTCGTATAAAATAATTACAAGGGTGTAATGTGTAATATTGATATTTAAAAGGGTTATTTAGTTAATTATAAGATTAAGGAATTCGAATTGTAATTTATATAACTTTAAGGGTTTAACTTGTAAGTTACTAAAATATAAGGATTAATTCGTAAAAGGTGAAAGTTAAGGAACTAATTTGGAAATCTGCTAAAATGGAAAGTTACTAAAATGGAAAGAAGACTTAATATAGAATATGAATAAGTAAATAATCGAATAAGATATTAATGAGTAATATATCGTATGTAGATTTCTGAAGAAGAGTACTATTCCGTTATTTGATCTGTCAACTTCTGTCAGCTTTGCTATTGTTAAAGGTACGGATATTCTGACCTTATCTTTAAGGTTTCCTTTGTGATATGAACCTTTGATATGAATTTTCTCGTTTGAACTTTTGCTATGATAAACCTTTCTGTTTGAACCTTTTGATATGACAACTATGATTTGAACCTTTATGAACCTTTTTATTACATGAGCTTCACTAGGCATGAGGGTTCCATGTCCGTGTCAGGGATGCACCTCTGACATGACTCTAGGGCAGTAGAGTTATGTTCTGCCACGCCCCTTCCGTTATATATGAATGTGCACTAATTTTCAGGGGCGTATGGATGCATCCTAGATCTGTTTTCTGTTATGATATGATATGATTATGCTTAGTGACTGGTTGTATGTGCAATGTACTCCTTTCACTTCCGGTACAATGAAGCTAGCTACTTCTTGTACAACTTCTGTGTATATGATATGATTATGATATGTTTCTGAGCTCATGGTAGATTCTGATTCTGTTTATACAGGTGACTGTATAGATTCCTTACTTAACCTACACTTTACATTTCCGTATTATCTGTTAAACCTAAATATGTTTTCCTAAAATTATATCTTCTGTACTTCAGCATTTATTTCAGTTTACTTTTGTTATATCCGTTCACTGAGCTTTTTAAGCTCAGCCGCATTTCTTTTCACCGCGGCAGGTATTCAAGTTAGCTTTTGGATAGCTTTATGGGATTGAGAGTAGAGTTGAATTGAAGAATTTGACCATAGTTATTTGAAGTAAGTTATTTATGTAAGTTTTCTGCTTTTGATCTGTCTGTTTGTTCTGATGTAACACCATAATTTGTGACATTTTTACCCTTGTCGGGTTGGGGTGTTACACACAATCTTGAACCAGCACAATCATGAACCAGTATAGATAGACAACACAACAACCAGTCCACATACACTAATAAAAACTTGCAATCCTCAATACAAAATGACAGCAAAATACCCACAACATGATTAGCAATTTAGCACCAAAGTATTTCAAAAGTTAATAGTTAACAATTTCAAGTTTCCAATTCCAAGACTACAAAATGACAGTAAAATACCCACAACATGATTAGCAAGAGTGGATAAAGAACTAAGAATTGATTGGTTGAGATGTGGTCTTGTGGAAGATGACGACACCAAATGTTTGGTGTAAAGTACCTTTAGGGTTTTTAACAACTTCTTTTTATATGAAGTAAATGAAAAGTAAATATATGTGTAAATAAAGTGTATATATGTAATTTTAGAAAAGCTCGTTAAGGCTCGCGAGCTTCACGAGCCGAGTAACTTAGAACTCGAACTCGACTTGACATCTTATACGAGTAGCTCGAGCTCGACTCGTTCTAAATCGAGTCGAATCAAATATTTTTCGAGTCGATCTCGAGTTATTCGCGAGTTGTCTCGGCTTGATTACACCCTAGTTGCTCTTACACCATATCAACAACAAGAACAATTGAAGATTTTTTAAAAAAAATCTCAAGAACTTAAAAAAAAAAAAAAAAAATTCAAAGATCCCTCATAACCCATTTGAGATTATCCATCCTTTTGAAGCATACTTCATCAACAGAAAATTGACTGTATGCAGATGCGGATTTTAGTAGAGTTTTTGGAGATTTATGGCTAGTAAAGAAAGAAAGATTGTGAGATGGTTTTGTTCTTTGGGTAAAAGATTTAGAAATGGAAAGAGTGGAATAGAAAAAAAGTGTTTGGTGACTATTTTTGTTATGTTGTGTATGTTATTAACTAGTGTTGGCTGTTCAAAAAAAAAAAAAAAAAAAAAAAAACCTAAGTGTTGGAATTATTTTTGAGTTTCAAGTGAAATTATAATAAGAAAGAAATAACAGCAATAAAGATTTGGGTGCAAGAAAAGAAGATTGATATTGTCTTGGAGATATGCGTGACTTCTAAATCTTGTGGCGTTAAGATGATAAACTTTTAGTATGGAAAAGAATAACACACAACTGCTTTGTATGAGTGAATGATATTTGTGTGAAGGTATCCGATATTTACTCGTGTGTATGGTTGATAGATATATCAAAACACGAGAAAACGTAAGTACATGGTTTATGCCTATAAAGTGAAGTAAATTAGTATTAAGAGGAAAGTATAAATAGTAGTTTATGTATGAGAAGTTAGGTGGAAATATGTCATTTATAGTGATAGTTTTGTACTTGCATGATGATTATGATATGTGTGATGATTATGGTGCTTCCGAAGAGGATTTCGCACAATTTTGTTGGTTTTCTGGTATGCCATGGGGCGAAATCTTTGTCGGCTTATAAAAAATAGAGAGAAATATTGCATGTGTCTCATAGTAAAAGTGTCCAAATGTAATTCGTCCTTCACACTTTTGAGGTCACGAAATGAGTGACCAATTTAAATAACAGCTAAAAAGGTATCTTCCTTTTATTAACCAATCCCTCGAGTGTCCAACTAATTTTCGGAAAACAAAATATCCATGTAGCCATCTCTCTAATCATCAACAAGCAAAGTAAAATATTTTAGTGTAACACTGTGTTCTCGAGATTAATTTTGGGAAGAAATGAAAGAAAATAAAAAGGAAAATGTGAAAAACTTGTGTTCCCCAGTTTTTTTAAGGAAGGAAAATGAATGAAATAAAAGAAATTTGAGGGGAGAATGTGGCTAAAACTTTCCTAAAAAATTAGAGGAAATGAAAGTAAACTAAAGTTTTGTATGTCAAATAACAAAACTATTCTTATTTTTTAATCATTAAAACTTAAACTTATAGGTATAATTGTAAATTGTAATTTGTAAATGAACTCACTATTTTTATTTTCACTTTTTAATTTTCAACTCAAAAACACAAAGCATTACTAATTTTTCTTCCTTATCCCCTCTTTATTTTTCATCTCATCACTTTCTATTCTTTAATCAATTACTCGACAACACGATGTAATACAATTCTACCTTAACCACCTTACGTCTATACACAGTAGTAACATGTAAAAAACGATATCAAGTCAAGTCAATGAAACAAACAAACAAACAAAACAAACACTAGTATATGCATCACATCTCCATAAACCCCAAACAACCAAACCAACCAACCAACCAACCAACCAACCGATCTACAAAAATGAAATCTCCTCAAACTCAATTAATCAATTTCAGATCCCCAACTTAATATCACAAATAAATAGATGCAGCAACCAGTACCAGCACCATTTGCTTTAATCCCACTTGCTTTAAATCACAATTACAATAATTTATCACCTGAAGGTTTCCATCTTTCTAGGTTTTTATTTCTACCTTCACTTCTATTATCTCCCGGGAAAGGCTACACTGACGGTGACGGTGGTGGTGACAGTGGTGGTATGGATTTTTCGAAAGTCGGTGAGAAGTTTTTGAGCTCGGTTCGGTCCGCGAGATCTCTCGGCTTCCTTCCGTCGAGCTCTGATCGTCCCGAGGTAGCTAGGTTTCGTTTCGTTGCGTAATTTGCGAATGTAGTGGTTGTTTGGTGGTGTAGTGTAGGTTAATGTGATAGATCATAGTGTTTGTTAGTTTACGACGAAATGTTACGCTGTTTAATACTAAATTGTGAGGTAGTTAGGTTTCGTTTCATTGCGTAATTTATGACTGCGTTAGTTATTTGATAGTGTAGTGTAGATTTGATGTAATAGATCACAGTGTTAGTTTACGACAAAATGTTACGCTGTTTATTAGTAAATTGTGAGGTAGTTTGGTTTTGTTTCGACGCGTAATTTACGACTGCGTTAGTTATTTGATAGTGTAGTGTGGATTAATGTAATAGATCAAAGTGTTAGTTAGTTTACGACAAAATGTTACGCTGTTTATTAGTAAGTTGTGAGGTAGTTAGGTTTCGTTTCGTTGCGTAATTTACGACTGCGTTAGTTATTTGATAGTGTAGTGTGGATTAATATAATAGATCATAGTGTTTGTTAGTTTACGGTGAAATATTATGCTGTTTATTAGTAAATTGTGTGGTAGTTAGGTTTCGTTTCGTTGCGTAATTTGTAAATGTTGTGGTTATTTGGCAGTGTAGTGTAGATTGATGTAATAGATCATAGTGTTTGTTAGTTTACGACGAAATGTTACGCAATTTACGCAATTTATTAGTAAATTGCGAGGTTGTTAGGTTTTCGTTTTGATTTATTTCGTTGCCTGATTTGCGAATGTAGTAGTTGTTTGATAGTGTTGTGTAGTTTGATTGAGGTGCTTGTTAGTGAAGTGTGAGTTTATGCGGCTTTTGTTAGTTGTGTTTAGTTTGAGGTAATTCTTAAGGTTACGGTTTCTGTTTGAGCGATTTCGTTGCTTAGTGTACGAATGTGTTAGTTATTTGGTAGTTTATTGTAGAATGTAGATTAAGGCAATAGATCATGGTGCTTGTTGGTGAAGTTTGAGTTTATGCGTATTTGTTGATATGCGGCTATTGTTCATTTGTTTGTTGTGTTTAGTTAGGTTCTGTTGTGGTGTAATAATGTTTAGTAATTTGAAAGTTACGGTTTCGGTTTGATTTATTTCGTTGCGTAAGTTACGAATGCATTAGTTAGTTGACGCGGTACTGTAATTTGATCATGCTGTTTAGTTAGTGAAGTGTTAATTTATACTTATCTATCGGCGTGCGGATTTTATAATCAAGAGGCATTGTAAATTAGTTGTAGGACTTCTTCAGTATATATAAAACTTTTTGTGCTGGTTAGTGACGAAAACTCTATTCTAGACAAGTTAGCATACAGTTATATAAAACGACAGAGAGAGTCAGAGAGGGAGAGCTAAAAATTTGTATTTATGCAAAGATTTCTTGATGAACTCCCTGCATGACTAACGCTATAATATTAGTTTCCTGGATCGTATTTAGCTTTGGAAGTTTAGATTGTGCAGCCTACATGTCTGGATCGACTTCAGTTAAACTGGCTACACTAGTAGAGGTGTCATAGTTGGTTCTATGTCAGTGACCAAGGCCAACTTAGTTTCTCTTTTATGAGCTTGTATTTCCAGAACATAAATTTGTCAAATGTCTATAGGGTTTTCCTTTTCTCGGCAAGACTTTGTTCATTTGCTAACCACCACCGAATGGTAAGGCTCCTAACCTCCTCACAAGAGGTCTAGGGTTCAAACCGCACTAGGTACACATTTGGGGGTGTCCAGGGAAAGGGTCGGAGACGGTCACGGGGATACCTTGGTTAGGCCGCATACATCTGAGTCAAATGCTTGCCCTCCGTGGGTGGGAAAACCTCATCGGTTTACTTTGTTCATTTGCTGTTTATTACGGAGTAAATGGAATTTGGAAAATGATGCTCACAATGTGGTGGCATAACTGTGTTCATTTACTTTGTTCATTTGCTGTTTATTACGGAGTAAATGGAATTTGGAAAATGATGCTCACAATGTGGTGGCATAAGTGTGTTCATTTAGATTTTTGAGATGATTCCAGTAATGTTTATGTTTCTCGATAAGATTTTGCTATATGATTTTGATGTAAACGTAAATTGATTGCCTTACAGGTTCCAGAACGTGCTGCAGCTGCAGCAACAATAGCTTGCGCACTTGCATCTATTCCTCCACATCAAAGGCATAATATCGCGTCAAGCTCTGAAGAGTTGTCTTCTATATATGGAAGTGAACCTGCTGGTCAAGCACTTGAAGAACTTGAGGAAGAATTCTATGAAGAGGTTTGGCATCTGTGTGATCTGTAGATATATGTTTCCTTCTGACAAAGTGCACATGCTGTACAGTATTCTGATTATACAATGTTTAATGATGCTATACAAATGAATCATGAGAATGCATTATAACAATTGAGAATTAGGCACTTGTACACTTGAGTGTTATGATGCTAGTATGAACTACACATGCTTTTCCAGTTTTGGAGTTGCCACGTCTTTTTTAAAGACATGCTTCCATGAGATTATTATTATTTATTATTATTTTTTATATATACATATATTTTTTTTGTATTGGATATAAATTAATCTGTAAAGTTGGGTAAACTGAAGTTTAGGAAATATTTCACCCATTCTTTGATATTGTGATTACAAAGTACAAAGCAAGGTCATATTCTATTTTAAACTCTACAATTAGTATATAAATAGCAAGCGAATGGTCATCATGTATGTGGCCAACTTTCCAGAGTAGCATAATTCTGCAAGATATGCAACTGCAGTGACCCTAATATCCTGTCAGTAGGATTAGATTAAAAAAACCTCTAATAGGAAGTGATTAGACAAGAATGGGCATACTTCATATTCCATCTCTAGATCGGGCGTGATTTATGACAGTGCCTATTTAAGCATGCGAGGTAGTTGATATATCACCTTCTGCAACATCCTCACAAATGAATCAGTTGAAGATCTTACCCAAACTTTTCACAGGCTGGTTAGATACCTGGGAAGTAGAAAGTTGTTCATATACCAAGCGTAGTTCCATTTTTTAAGCCTTGCAAAAATAATTCTCATAAGTATGTGCTCGCGTTCAACATTCGTTTCCTTGCAAAATCATGGTAAAGTACAACTGGTAGACAACAATGTATATTGCTGAATTATCTAGCAATTTCATATGTATACTGCCGATGTTCTGTTATAGAATTTTAAGTATAATTGTTGCCTCAAATCTGAATCTTTGTGCATGTGATCAGTTTAGTTATTCAATGTTATCTTGTGCTGTAAAAGCTAATGCTGCTGTAATTCTGTGCATAGGAGTTTGATCCCGTTCGACACACCTTAGAGAATCTTCCATCAGAAGAAAGTGATCTTGCATATTTTGAGGGGAAGGTAATTTGATCTGCTTCCTCCTTGTAGTGAAACTATTTGAGGTTCCACTTATTGTTTGGCCAACAAAATGTTCGTTACTCTTTCATTGACTTTTTTGGGACTTACCAAACTTTGTGCTTTTGGTACTGTGCTGGGTTTGGATGTATGCATGTTGTGTTTTTATATTGCATGTAGGTAGTTGATACTTGCACTTTCTCCCTTTCCCCTTTCCCCTTTCCCCTTTCCACACCCAGTCTTCATGCTCATCCTCATACACATTCACGTGCTGCATGTATATGTTTTGCATTTTGAGTCTTCTAAATCTATATACCAAATATGCAACTACATTATGCTGTTTATAGGCATTCATAGTGTATTTCAATCACATAAAGTGACCAAAACTTTTTCCTGCCAAGTATGAACTTTTGCTTAGTGTTCAGTGCCCCTGGTACCTTCATCCTCTCTTATTTGATAGCTTATTTAGTTTTTAAAATGTGAAAGCATGATGGTTAGTTGAAAAATGTGCACTTTTTGTTTAAGCACATTGTAACATGGTTCTTTGTGCGAGTCTGTGAAACTCTTTTAGAAAGGGAGAATGGCTAGCTCATGTGTTTATCCATCAAATTACCATCTAATGTCTATATATTGTTTACAGGCTGCTCTAAGATTATTACAACTGGATAAAGTGACCGAAAGTTTGTCACGCCAAGTGATGGAGCATCACGAAGTAATGGGTAAGATGAATATCATATCTATTTAAGCTTCTGTTGTGAATTATATAATGAATTGTTTACTTGCTCCTTTCTTGATCTATCTACAAGCTAACATACACCACATCCAATCTTCCTCCATCATCTTGCAACTATTCATCTTGTCATGTTTAGTTCAGTATGTCTTCACGTATGTGGTTCATAATGGTATCTTTGTCGACGTGATACATGGACCGAAGTACTTATACTCTTTAGCTGATATGTGGTTTATTTTTCGTTCTTGTATTTGTATGTATATCTTTAGCAGTTTCTACCTGGCATTTAATAAAACATGGTTTTTTAATATAATTTTATTCAGTGAAGGGAATGGACTTGGTAGGCGAGTTGGAGAAAGACTTGAAGGTTGCAAATGTTATCTGCATGGTAAGCTATCTATATCTATATCTATCTATATCTATACTCCTTTATAAAGCATTTAGGACATTCTAAATAAGGAAGTCTTAAAATTCTTAAGACCAAAAACATTTCTTATTAAAGAAAGCCATAAAAACTTAATTGTAATTTACTTGGTCAAAACTTATAATCTGTCATATTAATGAAATAAATGTGATTTTTAATGAGAAAAGAAAAATGTCACCATATTAGTACTTGTAACCGCTAAAAGTTAGTTATTATCAATAATGATCATTAAAAACGTGTAATCGCATCTAACATATAAATCTACAACCATTTCATATCTCTCTCACGTCTATTTGGAGATCAAATAGTTTGAATTGTTATGGGTTATAGTTACTTTAATTAAAAATTATTATTCTTTCGTAAAGTTATCGTTAGAAATAATGTATAAATGAACAACATTTACTCGCCACAAAATTTAATCACAGGGTACCCGCCGCCGCATTGCGCGGGTACCCTTCTAGTAAGCATCTGATGGTGTTTGTGTTTATGGCTTTATGCCTGATTTTGCGGAATAATAAACTTAAAGGTAGCTAGAGTTGGTCTAGCTAGATAAATTAAAAATGAAGATTAATGTATGCTTTCTTTTTTCTCAACTCAATAACCATGTTTATTTTGGATGCACAGAATGGACGGAGACACCTCACTTCTTCAAGGAATGAGGTATCGAGGGACCTTATTGTTAACACAAGTTCTAGAAGGAAACAAACTCTTCTGGTATTTCTCGTTCTCAGGGACCGTTAAAACAGTTTTACCTTTTGTTGGATTAATTAGCTTGCACATGTGGTGGTTACATGACAGGCTTTTGGAAATTAATGTTTTGACTCAAGTTGTTTGGTTCTATAATTATGTTTAGTATGTACTGATTGGTGCATGATGTGATATAGTTTCAAAGTTTCTTAATTGAAATCTTATATATGGGGTAGTTTATATCATTTTTTGTTTCACTGAATCCTTTGAATGTAAGCATATGCATTTCTTAATCCGATTTTTTTTTTCCTGTACAGTTTCAGATTTACTTTTGTCATAATCTGCACAAAGGGCATTAACATTTTAAGTTGACTTTCAATCCCTGTAGAAAACAAACTGTACTAGGATAAAATAGTGAGTCAACCTTAAGAAAATATTGAAAACAAAAAGAAGGCCAATAAATGTCATTATCCTTTGATTAATGCACACAATGCGTTCTTGGGTGAGTCACATACCGACCCAGCAGTGATTCATATGAGAGTTATGTCGATACCTTAGTCAGTTACTCATATTGCTAGATATCCAATGCATCACTGTGGAAGTAATTTGATTTATATTGCATGTTTTTTGGTGCAAAGACATCACACATTGACAAACTGATTTATTTTTTTACATTAGTTATGTTTGAAGATGATGTGAGTTCTTATATTAGTTGATTGTCTTCCATGGGTGCTCATGAAAGCCATTTTAGGGTATATTAACATCTCACAAAAATGTGAAACTATATTGCAGGACATGCTTCAAATTTTAACAGCACTTCTTCGTGCAAAAGACATGCAATTAGAACTTGAAACCCACGTTAATGAAGCGAATTTCTCTAAGGTGCGTCTCGTTTTTTGGAAGTTATTTTTCTCTCAGGCATTTTAGTCAGTTCTGGCTGGTCTCAAAGGTCATAGATCTTTTTATGATCTCTCTATACGGGACTGTAGCTATATGCTAGACTGGTTCATTGTGCAGGCCTTCCAGGTCCTGTCTGAGTATCTTCAACTTCTGGATAGCTTATCTGAGCTTTTGGTTATACAGGAAATGAGTCGCGGTGTGGAGGTAACAATTTCATAGACAATAAAAAATAAATCATAATAATAAATAAATAAAAGGTGTATGATTTCCTTCAATCTTTCCTTGTTTCAGTTGGATATAATCATCACATCTTTACATTGCAGATCTGGCTGGGAAGAACCTTACAGAAGCTAGATTCACTTTTATTGGGAGTGTGCCAAGACTTTAAAGAAACAAGCTTTTTGACTGTGAGTACGTAGAGCTATTGTTTACACCTATCTATTTTTGAGCCATCATGCATATATCTTACTTTTGGAAAGTGTAATGCTGTTTGGATTGTAAAAGTTTTTCTGTTGTAGCTACTAAATGTACTTATTATCTGTATGTCTTTTTATTTTCTCTTTCTTAGTGCAATATGGAATTTTTTGACATTTTGCAGGTGGTAGATGCTTATGCATTGATTGGTGATGTTTCTGGCCTTGCTGAAAAGATACAAAGTTTTTTTATGCAGGAGGTTATATCTGAAACCCACACAGCACTTAAGAGCATTGTGCTAGAGGTAACACCTATTACCAGTTACTTGAATTTCCTTTGAGAAAAGTTTTGGACCACAATCACTCCCACCAATATCTAGTTATAGTGCTAATGCGGAATAGGTTTGGATTGGAATCTTTCCAAAAAATGAAATATTGCATTTCTTATGGGACAACCAAAATAGAAAGTGGTGCATTATCTTTTGGATGAAGGACACATATATTTATGAAATTATCATGGTAGAAGTAATTTAATTGCTTGTTACTTTGTTAGATCCCAAATGGCATAAGGTCTATATCGATTACATGAAATTCTAAGCACTTAATCCGAGTTTTACCAGTGGGACAATAATTTCAACTTTTCAAGCTGTTGAGACACATTAAATTACTTTAATTATTGGCTGATCTGTTGATTCAGATCTGTAGCTTATGGTGCATCTTACTGTGAACTCGAAATGAATTACTAACAAGTAACAATATCATAGTTCAGTTATAAGTCACCCCCATACTGCTGAGAGTTATAAATTTCTATCCTTTCACTAATTAAAAAATCGTTAACAAGTAACAATAACATGACAGGATCTGGAAGCGGCTGAAATTCAAAGTACCAGGTGCAGTTTTCTTGTTTTTTCATCTGTTATTTATCCTACCTAAAGCCGTCGTTAGTTTAATTGCTCATAAGTTGTTTTTATTTTATATCTCAGGCTTACATACAGTGATCTTTGCACGCGGATACCCGAATCCGAGTTTAGGCGGTGTTTATTGGCAACCCTAGCTGCCCTCTTTAAATTAATGTGCTCATATTACTCAATTATGAGTTTCCATTCAGAGTATAAGGTTTGATCCATACTTTGTCATTTTCTTGATTTGTCTCAAATCCCAAAATCTCATTATTCTTATCATAGTCGACAACCAAGTTGTCAAGTTAGAAGTTGTGGACGGTCAAGTCATGTTTCCTAATTACAACTGGTTCTTCAATATCCTTAGCAGGTTACATTGGGCCAGTCATCAAACGAGGTACATAAACAAGGCGACGGACATGATCCGTCTGTTACAGAATCAAGGGATGATGGAAGTGGCGCTTCAAGCAGTGGGTCCCCATGGTTTCAGCTCCGAAATGATGCCACAATATTGGTTTCGCAAACTTTACAGAGGGGCCGAAGGAATCTTTGGCAACTTACGACAAGCCGTTTGTCAGTATTGCTCTCTTCTGCAGCAGTTTCTTCTACTAGCATTCATCAGTTTTTAAAGATATATGAAGATCTTAATGTGTTCATCTTGGCTGGCGAGGCTTTTTGCGGGTCTGAAGCATTTGAGTTTAGGGCAAAAGTAAAAGCTATTTGTGAAAACTATTATCTTGCTTTTCACAGACAAAATATACATGTGAGTTTGCTTCTGGAGTTTTTGTTTATACTAACAAACCTTAAGTCATATAGTACCTCTGATCCCCAAATAGTTTCCCACTAGACACAAACACACAATCCAGAGAATGTATTTATCATTTTAAATTTGGCAGAATGACATGTGTACCCTTTGACCACTAGTTAATGCTTCCTTTGAGTTTTATAGTAATAATTTAATAAAGGTGATGGTGGAAAGCTAATCAATTATACTTATCCTTTCTTAGAAGTGAACACTTATTCTGGGACATATTGATTAAGTAAGATGGACAATAATTTTGGGACGGAAGGAGTAATATGTAGCCTGTCATACTAAAGACTTTGACATATATAACATTACACTTCGATATTGCATCTAAGTCTGCTAGAAATGTTTTATAATAAAGGAATAATTTCATATTTCATCTTCCAGGCTCTCAAAATGGTTTTGGAAAAGGAGAGTTGGTTCATGATGCCACCAGAGACAATTCAGGGAGTGAGTTTTGCAGGCCTTATTGGTGATGGAGCTGCATTGATAACTCAGTCTGCTCGAGAGTTTCAGTCCCACAAGTCATCCGATTCAGTAAAAACTAGCAACAAACATGGTGGATTCTCCCATTGGATTATAAGTGGGAATCCATTTAGCACTAAATACGATTCAAAGGAGTGTAACGGTTCCCCCATTGAAAAAATCAACGGGGCATCTCGCAAGAATGACTTGATGCATAATGGTGATGCAAATAATAATAATGGTCATGCTGATGTTTCGGAAGATGAGAATGAAGATCTTCTTGCAGATTTTATTGATGAGGATAGTCAACTACCAAGCCGTATTGTTAAGCCCAAACATGTAAAAAACCACTCCTCGTCTTGGAGCCCTGAAGATATGAGTGCACACACAGGATCATCAATTTGTGTGCTAAGGTAAATTATGTCTCTAGAACTCAATTAGTAAGTCTCTGGAGTGTACTGAACTGGATATAATCTATTTCAAAAACAGGTTGATGGATAAATATGCAAGGCTGATGCAGAAACTAGAGATAATCAATGTTGAGTTTTTTAAGGTATGATCCTATTGATCCCATCTTTTTCATGCTTTTGCCACATATTATAATTTACTCATTTCTACTTAAAGTTGTGTTTGTCTTTACATTACTTTGTCTAAACAAGTTGAATTCTTACAGGGGGTATGCCAGTTGTTTGGAATCTTTTTCCATTTCGTGTTTGAAAGCTTTGGTCATCAGAACACCAATCCTAGTGTGAAAGCGAGTAATGATGCTCTCACTTGTGAGTTCCGTTGGCGCCTGTTTGATATTATTGTCCCCTTTAGTAATTATTTTCACCAGGAGAATCAGATATTACGTTGAAACTAAGACTCTTGCCTTATTTAGTTGCCATTCTTGATATATCATTCTCCTTTGTTACTCAGATCGGCTGAAAACGGCTTTATCCAGAATAGGTCAAGATTGCAATCAGTGGATAAAGAGTCCATCTCTTTCAGACTCTTACGCTTCGCACACAGCTCTGAACACACCACTTTCTCATATGGACATCACACCCACTAGTCCACCTATTGCACATTTAACCTCTTTTGGCCTCAAGGTAATCCACCATTCTGTGTATTGGTAGGCACTTTTCTCATTTTCTAACAAGTGTTTACTTATGTTGATGGTTCATTAAGCTGCACTCTTAACAGTACTTCAACTGCTTCTTGCTTATCAGAAGTTAACTGTGTATCATTATTCATATATCGAAATTTAATATCATGTTCGGTGTTGCTTCAGGAAAGATGTGCAGGAGCTGACACAATATCTCTTGTTGCTCGATTATTGTACAAGTCTAAGCCTCATCTTCAGTCAATACTTCTGACAAATAATGCGACAGTTGTTGAAGATTTTTATTCACATTTGGTACGCTTTTTGCTTCTTTTTCTTTGATAATTATGATTTTGTTGTATTTGTTAGCACGGGATTTCCGGCATTAGGTTTCTATTTTATTTGAAAATTTCAGTTTGACCTTTTAACAGGTGGATTCGGTGCCGGATCTGACACAGCAGATTCATAGAACAACTGCAAAGTCACTTCTACATATCAGTGGGTAAAACGTGACAAACGCATCTTCTGTTCATTCTTTTTCTGTTATTTGCCTTACTTTGTAAATCAACTGCTGGGATTTTGAATTATTTTTGGGCAAGCCTAATCATCTGATCATCCAAACATTGAGTTTCTATTCCTTAGCAGATGTATAATCCTGTGTTCTTAACCTGGAGTTATTGGCAGGTATGCTGATCGAATTGCCAATGCTAAATGGGAAGTTAAAGAACTTGGAATGGAACATAATGGGTAACCATCTTCAATACTAACATATTTATTGATGACATGTTTGTCTCATTATCTGTTATTACTAATTAATTTGTAGTCCTTATAACGAGTTGATGAACTATTTTTCAGAAGACTAATTTAATGTGGTTAATAGGTATGTTGACCTGTTACTGGGAGAATTTAAGCACTACAAAACAAGGCTAGCTCATGGAGGTATTAGGAGTGAGGTATGTATGGCTATTGTTTTGATACTTGAATTGTCTACTGAAAATTTCATCTTCTTGTAGTCTTCTCTGCTAAAGCTCTAGTGAGGATTAATTAACTCATCATATCCATGGATACTTTTAAGCTGTTAGTAGCAATGGTTAAAAAAAATTAGTTATAGAATAATAGAAATCTCTAGAGAGCTTTTACTGTTAGAAAAGCAAATTTGAATGAGTGTTTGATTCTACAGACATGAAATAGTATCACCCTTGCAACAACTTAATAACTAAAAAGTAGCTAAAAGGGGAATGGGCTGAAAAAAGCTTTCCTCATAGTCAATTTTTGGTGCGTAAAAACTCGTAAATATTTTTTGTGATACATTCTTTCAAACAAACAAAAAAGGACAAAAAACATGCTTCAACCCATCCAAAAAATAATATGTTTTGACCCAAACCCATTTTAGCCCATTACTGAATTCTTCGAATGTTCATCTTGCCACCTATAATAGTCGTATCTTGTAATGGTTGCTAGCGGCCTAAAAAGTAAAATGTAGTACATGCAAACAACTATCTACATTTTCTCTAAACGGAAAAGAAATTATTGAAGTCTCCTCTTGTAAAGCAGATTCAAGATCTCCTAATAGAGTATGGACTTGAAAATATTTCTGAAACTCTCGTCGAAGGACTCTCAAGAGTGAAGCGGTGTTCTGACGAGGGTCGAGCCTTGATGTTATTGGATCTTCAGGTTTGTCTTAAACTATGCCCCTGTCGACTAAGCTTCTGTATTTTCTTGTTTGTATGATACATAATTAGTGTCTGTTATCATTTCAGGTTTTGATCAATGGCCTTCAGCATTTTGTCAACGTTAATGTTAAGCCCAAGTTACAAATTGTCGAAACTTTTATTAAGGTAATTAAAGTTGGATTTGATTGGAGAATTTACATTAAAGTTAAGTGACTTAAGTCTGTACTTCAATTTTTTTGAAAAAAAAAAAAAAAAAAAAAAAAACCTAATATGTTATGATGGGAATTAATTGGTTTAACTCTGATCTGACAGGCATATTATCTTCCAGAAACTGAATATGTGCACTGGGCTCGTGCTCATCCGGTAATATATACTGGCTTATGCTATTTTCTTTATCATTGAGTTTTAATCACGTCATTCTTCAAATCAAACAGTTATATCAGGATGCCCCCATCATAATGTCACTGTGATATAAACTCTAGTCTAGTATATTCTTTTTCTGATAGATGTCCCTAGCAACAAGAAGTCCAAGGATATCACAGGCGCAAACAATTTGGCCAAAATGGAAATTTCAGACAGCCCAACCCTAAAGATGGCAGTTTCAGTTCATTTACTTATATGGGTAGATTTAGGAATTGATCAATCAGGTCAAGCTTAAGAGTATAGCTAAAAATGGGCAGAGCTGGTTGAAAGTTGTTCATAGTGTTAATTGAATAATTTCAACCTTCTAACCATACTAATCTTAACAAATTAGATTTTTTTCTACTAATATATAATACAATAGTTGTCTCTAAATTAAAAAAAAAAATTGGATGCTCATTTTACCACATCTTACCACATCGACCTGTTGTCTTTGTTTCTTAGATCTTCTGAACTTAGAAAGCCATCATAAATGTGAAATGAGGACAGGAAGATATTCGATAACATGCAAACATTATATTTCACCTAATCTTACATTACTAAACCATGAAATGCTCTTAATGATGATGCAGGAATACACAAAAAGCCAAATGGCGGGGCTAATCAACCTCGTGGCTACAATGCAAGGCTGGAAAAGGAAAAACAGACTCGAAGTGTTGGAAAAGATAGAGGCAGCAGGCATGTAATTAGCTTTCATATGCCCCATTATGATCTGGTTTGTGTATATTGAAACCCGCAAATCACAGGTCGTAATATAACAGCTTCCCTCTTTTCGGGCTTGCTAAATTGTGATTTAAAAGATGATTATATATTCAAAATGTACATTTAATACAATCTGTATCACTGATTATAGTAACCTTTTGTGTGGAAATAATACGGAATAAATCCATTTTCTCATACTTCCAGCGTCTGGATAAGTTTACAGCAACAAACAGCTTTTACTAGACGTAGTACATATCGCCATAATTCGGCTATGCATTTTCAGCAGTTGTAGGTGAACATGGACAAATGGATTAAGTGACATTTAAACAATTGTGTGAGCTATTGGAGTGCTTACAATATTTGTTTCAATAGCAGCTACATCACCCTCAGGCCCATGATCTGCATGCTATCGCATCTCTTCTATCACACTCTTCTGCCGCAGACTGCTATCGCAGCCTAGCTGTCGCAGGCCTGCTATCGCAACCTGCTGTCGCAGATCTGATAACTCAGATCTGTTATCGCAGCTGCAATCGCAGCCAATACGAGCATAAAGTGCGAGACTCATTTTCCGAGCATAAAAAGTACCAGTTTTTTTCGGATCTGAAACAGCTTAAAACCCTCGAAAATGAACAAAAACTTGAATCTTGACCATCAAAACTTGATAAAACCATATCAAATCTTGTTATGAATCAGTAAATAGCATAAACATAATAACTTTGGATTCAAAAACACAGATTTAGATACCAAAAATGATAGATTCGGACTATTTTATGACCAGAATATGATAGGACCTTTTTTTGGACATATGGACTGATAAATACGAGCAGTTAACACGAGACACCGATGATACAAATAACCTAAACCTCCGGTTAGCTCTTGATACCAATTGTAGGAACAATGATCTAGTCTAGGTTGATGATATTGTGGTGTCAGGTGGTCTACCGGAGTAGGCAAACACAACCATGGTGGTGATGTTAGAGAGAGAGAGTAGAGAGAGAAAGAGTGTTGTAACTAAAAAGATATAGTTTATTCAGCACACACCTCACAAGTGAAACTTGTGAGGGTATTTATACTAGTCATGGGTATCACAACTTATTCCTAGCATATTCTTATTCCCCCGAGACTATACAAGTGTCTCGGGGGTGGAATATCTAATCTAGTAAACTACCTGTATTTCTGCGTTTCAACACTCTATAACAACCTTAAGGTGTATGAACCAGAAGTTAAAGGGATATCTAGCTCAAGCTCAAGCACACATGATATGGCTTTTGTGTCCTCTTCTAAAAACAACACTAGCAGCATTAATGGATAAGTTAATACTGCTTAGTAGTTAATACTGCTTATGGAGTTTCTACTGCTAGCACTCAAGTTAATGCCTAATATTGATAACTTGAGTGATGTTATTTGTTCATTCTTTTAAGTAGCTTGCTACATAGTAGAAACTTTAGACATTTGACCAGATAAAAAAAAAGGATAGAAAAAGAACTAAATAGATATCATGTTGAAACTTGAAAGGCTTAAATTTAGTGGGGCTAAATGTTATTGCCGTGGACGGAACATGACATAAAATGAGCAAGTGCATTTAACAAAAACTAAACAAGGCCGGAAACTCAATCTCTTTGGATCAGGTGCATTTACAAGAAATGTAGTTTTTTTTATTCTTTTATTTATTTATTTATTTATTTATTATTATTATTATTTTTTTTGGTTTTTTTCGGATCATCCTGATTCCGGTTATTGCTTTCATTTAAAAATGAATATACTTCATCAATATTTCGACGAGTGGAGATGATTGACAATACCAATAAATGTTTAAGAGAAATAAATGCTCATAAAAGTTTTGTCGCATTAAAACCTTGCAACAAACTTTTTATGATTTCTTATACGATATCGACATCCTGTCAAATTGGACATAAACGTGCAGGTCACGTGCAAGATGAATGAGCAGACCCAACCAAACTGACAGTGCCAGTGGTAGTCCAAATATCGTGTATTTCAGGTATTGTACCTTAATTGTTTAAACCAACTTTTTGGATTTTCTCGTTCGTACTCCTTTAAAGTTCCAACTACCAAAGTCTAGAAAAGTAGCTTATATCATGAGTAACTTACAAATTCTCATGTAAGTTATCTTAGTATACTCCAGAATTGTAGAAGCTCGGTGAAATATTAGGCTTTACAAGTCTTGGGAGAGTTGGAGGTGGTTTAATTACCTGCCACAATGTCTGGTTACTAAACCGTTAGTTACCAGCCATTTTGACAGGTAAACGATTCATACGTGAGTTACCTTTGAAAGATAATTTTAGGCAAACATGTGAGGATTTATATGAAAGGAAGAGGTTCATATGAAACCATATGCGAGTTATCTTTAAAAGATAAATAGACTATATATATGTAGTCCATAATTATAATTTGATTCAGATCCATGACCACTTGTTGATCGCGGAACTTCAAGAATATGTTGCTGTTCCAAATTTAAATGATAATGTGAAAATTCCTAAACAAAAAATTTCAACTGAGACTACAAATGCTGTGCTCTATATTAATTTTACTCTATCAGCTTCTATCTTGCAGTATGTCCTCTTCATTATTCGTTTCTTCGCCCCCTTATCATCATTTATTTGGTGAACGAGTGATGGTACCCACCATGTCCAATGTTACACATGGTTGATTCACTGGCACCTGAAAGTCACAGTTTTGTTAGCTCATTATGGTTCATAACTTTGAACAAGTGAATCTTTGTTCAGAAATTAATTTAGACAACGTAAATGATGGTGAAATGAGTGTAGAAGAGTAGAACTTACAAAGTGACCAGCTTCAAGGATCCAATAGAAGTGAAAGTTTTTGTAGGACTTGGTAAATCCTCTTGTTTTTCTGTCAGCTCCGCAATACATTGGAGTTCTATCTATGCTCAAGAATTTCTTTAGCCCTTCCCATCTTTTGTAACAAGAAAAAAACACATTACACAAGGGAAATATAGTAGTAATATAACTGTTAGATCAGAAGAAGAAAATTTACTTGAGCTTCTCAACCCACACTTCAACTCCCTTTGTTGCACATATGAGATCAAGCTGCAAACCAACCATAATCAGAAACCAGCATTGCTACCAAGTACGTAAAAGAATAATACTTCATAAAAATGTAACTTACTTGACCATTATATACAGTTACATTAACTCCCGCCCTCAAGAGTTTGTCAACCTATAAATGAAAAACAAAAATGATGTTAACAAAAACCTCTTCCCGAATTGTTAATCTCTTCATTTACAATTTACAACTCACCTCATTGATCTTCGGACTCATGAAATCGCCTGATAAGTACTCAAACACAAGATCTGACTGCCCTCCCCATCTGTCAAAAACCATATTTAGCTCTCTCTTTTTTTTTTTTTTTTTTTTTTTCCACAAATGATTACAAAAAGAGTTGAAAACTCACGTGACATCTTTCGGAATGATTTTTAATTTCTTTTTTATGACACCATTCATTAAAGTGTCTAGATCACCATCTCCACCAGCAGTAACCCTCAAAGAATCAAGATGTCTTAAGTATTTATTTGTCACGGATATCGTTGATATCATGGATGTTGTCACTGACCCGCCACCGCTCCCAGAATCCGACAAAAAGTTGTAGAAATTCTATGATTAAACAAACATTACTACGATTTTATAAAAAAATAAAATTTAAAACAGGGTTAAAAGAGTCATGAAAAGGAGCATACAACAGAGTTACTGCTATCAATAATCACTCCTTCAAGATCACCCCATGATTTAGTGGCCTCTTTCATTGATCCATTTGCGATTTGTTGCCTTATTGTTTCAACTAGACTGTTTCCTGAAATGGGTTTGTTAGATCAAAGATATCCTAGTCCAAACATAATCTTAGAAACACACACAACTTCACAGTTTCACACAGTTGATCAACCTGTATGATTTTACTAAGCCGCTGTTGTCGATTCTTGAAAGATCTTTGAGCAGAGGACCCCATGAAGCCTAAACAATTTCCATTCCAAAAGTTCAATTTCAAATAATATGCTTGAAAATGACAACATATCTACAAGCATTAAATAAACTTTACTCACCACAAAATCCATTGGTGACATCCAGCTATTTCCTAATGCAATCCCTACATAATCACATTAAAAGTTTTGATTTTTTTTAAAGGCAATATATATTATATAGATAAACTGGCAAGATGTTAAAATTACAGGGACACAAACATAACAAATTGAGCAAGCTACACCAATGAACCGGCTCGATGACCAACACCTAAATTCGGATCAAATAAGGATATCATAAAGTGAATATCCTTCATACCACGATACAACTCCGACACACCAAACCTACCAAACACAGTGACACTAAGGGCAAACACCCGGTAGAAAGTATGACACGGGTTGAAACTGACCACGACATACGCCATTACGACCTCACACAAGAAACATAACTGTAAGAACCTCAAAGCAAACCGTTCAACACACAATCAAACAGTCTGACCAAGTGGTGTCACTACGAATAGCAAGGATGGTAGATTGAAGTGAATACCCCAAGTTTAAAAAAAAAAATGTATACCTCCAGGTGTGAGTTTGATGTTTATGCAGCTTTATGGCATTTTGTATTCTCAAGTTTTAAATAAAAAGGTATACCTCCAAGTGTGAGTTTTAACTTTCCAGCTTTAATGGCTTTGAGAGCTGACAAACCAAGAGTGACTGCATATTTTCCTCCATAAGACTCTGCTACAATATAAAGAGGGCTTCTTTGTAAGGTCTTATTTCTATTGAATAGTTTAATCAACAATGTAGTTAAATCTCTTCCAGCTTCTTCATCAGTTTTTACCAACAGCTCTTTGTCCTCCACAAAACTATATCCAGTCCCAACAGGATTATCCTAATTAAATTCATGAAGATCAACTTATTAAAAAGTCTAGCATTTAATGTCTAGTGATGAAACATAGCAGAAATTTAACTCGAAATTCCATACCACAAATAATAGGTCTCCCTTTTTGAGCCATGTAGAGTTTCTTGGGTTCAAGAAATTGTCCAATGGTCCCACCTCTTCAAAATTTCCTATTCCAACCCCTGAAGCACCCTGCATTTCATTTCATAGATGTGCCTAATAAATGATACTGTATCATCATAGAACTAGTGAAAAATAATGCTACTCCATTTTTCATGTTTACATATTTAAATAGAAATACTATATATATGTGAGAATTACTTTTAAAACACAATTAATGCCAAACACCCTTTGTGCATTTCACCACAAAAACATAACTACCACTCCCTATTAGTATTAAACTATATAAAATGCAAGTACTTACAGGTCCACCTTGTAACCACAGAATAATTGGCCAAGGTTTGTTTGGATCTTGAGTCCTATAAGGACTTTTATAGTGCCACCAAAACATGTGAGCTCCTGTTTTCACATAAAAATTATCATATTCAAGAATCCCATAAATCCATTCTTAAAAATGGCTATTCCTTACTTTCCTAATTTAGAAACGAAAAATCCTCCATTTAATATAAAACTGTAACCAAATTAAAAAGAACAAGACAATTGTTAAATCTTACTAGGTCTGACTTCAACATAACCCCATTGCTCTGACCCATCTTGGGTGCCTGCAGCATTAGCTAATCCACCATGAACATGTGGAAGAATGATTATGCATATTGTAGTAATAATGAATAATAAAACTGCAAAATGTGATTTGCACATTTTGTTAAAAAAAAAAAAAAAAAAATGAGTAAATAGTAAGTGAAGATGGGGTATTTAAGTGTCTGTATTTATATGCATGGAATGAAATATGGAAGAAGTTATTAGGGAGTATTGATAAGGATGGGTAGAGGCGTGGTTTTCTAGGTATAAAAACTGAATTCACAAAATGTGGGATTGATTCTTGACTTACTGACAACAATGTAGCTAGCAACTTATTGCAACTTTGACTTCACATGTAAATTCCAAAAATCACTCTAAATTCATAACAAACAAAATGTATACAAAACGATAGTGTGAAACTTTTTGGCGTAAATATGGTAGATGGTGACAAGAAGAAATTATTAACTTTAACTATAAGTCTATAACAGGCCGGTCATCTTGTGTTCCTGACTATGTGTTAACTGTTTTTCTATACTTACAAAGAATATTAGCAGGGTACTCGCGCGTTGCAGCGATGGTATCTTGAAATAAATTTTTTGATAAATATTGTATTTTAGTTTATTATGTTTTTTTTAACAATAAATTTACAGATATCAAGAATTTCGTATAGCCCGTGCCCGTTCAGGCTTAAACCCGTTGGCCCGTGCTTGTTCGGGCTCAAGCCCATTTGGCCCGTTGCCCGTTCGGGCTTGAATATTTGTATAATGTGTTTTATTATTTGTAGTAGTGAAATTTAATGCAGGAATTGTGTTTAATGTGTTGTACAATATGCTTGATAATTTGTATTTCTTATGTAAGAAGTGTTTTAATAGCTGTAATAATTGTATTTATTGACCAGTTAAATAATTGACTACATTAAATAGCATTAATGTGGTGTTTTGTTGTACACTATGCTTTTTGTCTTGTACGTATGAAAATTATGTGCATTAAAGTGTTGTACACTATATTTCTTTTCTTGTAAGTAGTAATCATTAGTAACATTCATCACTTTAATAGTATTAATGTTGTAAGTCTGAAAATTACATCACGCTTATTTTGTTGTACAGTATGCTTATTTTGTTGTAAATTTGAAAATTGGTTGCAGCTATTGTACATTGTGCTTAAATGATTGTACTTTTTGGTGAAGGGGTGTTTTTAATAGCATTAATGTTGTTTTGATAAAATTTTGGTATTAAAATGACACGACGCTTTATTTTGTTGTACAATATGCTTACTTTATTGTAATTCTGAAAATTGGGTGCATTAAAGTGTTGTAAACCATGCTTAATTTCTTGTAAGTCTTAAAATTTTGGAGAGAGAGTCATTCATGCTTTATATATAGTATAGATTATTACAAATACATTTAATAAAATTGTGTTTAATGGGAGCCTATGTATAATTACGTTACAAGGCATCAAAAACGTTAAAACGGCCCTAGTGAGAGTATGAACACATTTTATGAAACTCAATTGGAGATGCCTTTACATCAATATTACATCATCATGAACTCTATCTATAGTTATTTAATGTTAAATAGCAATGAAAGTGTTATTTTACTAAATTGATTTTCATAATTTCAATACCTAAACTTATATATTATTTAAGATCAACATCTATGCGTTGAATTTTTAGGCCCGGACAAACAAGAGTTTACTTCAAGATGTATTGGGATTGAGTTCACATAACTAAAACAGTATTTTATTTCAATAAGCAAATTTTCTAAATTATAATTTTGTATATTAAACAAAATATTTATATTACAAATGATAGCTCCTGGTTGAAAAAGCACATGAACTCTTGCGTATTAAAACGTAAAAACTAAAACTCACATTACTTATTACTGTTTACTAATGTTTAAAAGGTCATTTATGTAGTCCAGGTGTTAACTACAAATCGCCAATAATTGTTTTTCACAGGGGAATCAATAATAATTTAGGTCTCTGCTAAATGACGGGAAAGAGTCACATGGTAAACAATAGCATGATTTGCTAGAACTAACAAGATCATTGTCTGTCACATGCGTGTTATAATTTGGATTAATTTAATAAACTAGGATAAAAAAGGCGACCTAGCAACTATAGAGGTATTAAGCTTTTTGGTTACACCACGAAGTTATGTGAGAGAGTTATAGAGAGAAGACTCTGAAAGGAGACAAGGGTGTCCGATAACCATTTTGGTTTTATGACAGGAAGGTCCTCGACCGAGAACATTCGATCACCTTCTCAGAAGTCTCATGGAGAAGTATAGAGAAAGACAAAGAGACTTGTATATGAATTTCATTGATCTAGAAAACGCCTATGATAGTGTTCCATGTGAGTTGATATGGAGAACTCTGATAGATAAAGGAACCCATATGAGATACTTAAGGGTCATTAGCGATATGTACGAGGGAGCGTAGACCCGCGTACGGTCCACTATGGGGACCACTGAGTTTTACCAATAAGCCATTAGTGCCCTTACCTCTTCGCCTTGATTCTTGATGAGCTATCACGAGGGATTCAAGAGTGCATCCCTTAGAGCATGATGTTTGCATACGACATTGTGTTGGTTGCAGAATTGACGGAATGGTTAAACAACAGACTTGAGCATTGGAGGGAAGCACTAGAATACAATGGCCTTCGTGTAAGTAGAGAGAAGACAAATTACATGAGATGTGATTTTGATAGGATCGAGATCGGCCACAACGAAGTAATGGATATCCGTATCGGCGACCATATCCTCCAACCAAAAGAGTTTTTTTAGATATTTGGGTTCGGTGATTCACAAATCAGGGAGGATAGACGATGACGTAACTCACCCGTATTAGAACAAGCTAGTAAAATAGAGGGCGGTGTCAGGAGTATTATGCGATAAGAAAGTCCCCTTTAAGTTAAAGGGAAATTTTTATAGGGTGGCAATTAGACCAGCTATGCTTACGGGTCAGAGTGTTGGCCACTTATGAAAGCTCAAGCAAACATGGTGGAAGTGGCGGAACAGAGAATGCTAAGGTGGACTTGTGGTAAAATCATGCTTGACATGATTCCAAACGGAGTTTTTAGAGCAGAATTTAGAGTTGAATATATAATCTGGAAGATGAGAGAAGGAAGGTTGAAGTGGTTTGGTCATGTCAGGAGGAGGCCATGACCTCAAATAAGTATGCGTGGAGAGATAGGGTTAGAATATGCGGGTAATTCGGGATAGGTTGGTTTAGACCTTATAGGTGTCTCTTAGTGGACTTGCCACTTATGTGTTAGAGATAGAGCCTCTTAGCTTGTTCCATTTAGGCTTTTTAGTTGTTTAGTGGTTTCTCTTGTCCCTTTTGCTTTTCCTTAGCTTTAGGCCCTTTTGCGTTGCCCTGCTTTGTTCTTTGCTACTTTATTTGGTCTTGATTTTTATTTATTTATTTACCTCTGGCCCCTTGTCTTTGCTTACGTTTCCTTGGTGCTTTTGCCCTTTTGCTTTTTTGCGTCTATACTTCTGTGCTTGTATGCATTTTCTCGTGCCCCCTCGCATCTTTTGCGCTTTTTCCTTTCTATGTTATGTGTTTCCCTTGCGGCGTTTGCTTAGTTTTGTTTATAACATTTTCTCTTTTGTTCTTTTGTTGTATTTATGCCTTTATGTTTTGTTTGCTTGTATGTTGGCTTTAGTATTACCTTTAGGTTTTCTTTTTGTGCGTGCTTTTTCTGCTTTTGTGCCCTTTCCCGGTTGCTTTCTTGCTTTTATACTCCTTTGTTTTTTCTTTTGTTTGTTTATGCTTTTGTCCCTTTGCCTCTCCGCGCTTTCTTTTGTCTTTTGTCCTTGTGTATGTGTTTCTCCTACGACTTATGCTTTTTGTTTGACTTTTTTTTTTTCTATTTTTTATGGTTTTTGTTTATGACTGTTTGCTTGCTTCCCGTCGTGTGTTTTATGCGTTTTCCTTATACTTGTTTTTGAACTTTCACGCTCTTTTTTCTTGAACTTTTCATATGCACAATTGCACACTATTACACTAGCTGGAGGTTCTTCTAGAAGCGGTCTCTCTACTGTCGGGATTATCCTGGTGGTAGAGGTAGGATTTGTCTACATCTCACCTCCCCCTTACCCTGCTTTGGCGGGATTGAGTTTTGCTAGTTTGTTATATTTGAACCAATTCAGTAATTCCATGTTAGACGAACAGGAGCGCCTCAACTTATGGAGACCTAAAATGAAACTCTTAAACAAGGCATTTTTTCCAAGTTATTTGCCAAAAAGTCGTTTATATAAACTTTGTTTTTCTAGTATTTTATAAATCAAAATCTTTGATTAGTTATTGAATATAAATTGGTCAAATTTATTTTTAAGTGATTAAATAGCTTGCTCTACAATCTATAAGAAATATTCGGTTATAAAAATCTATTCGTTCGGTTTTTATAGTTTTATTTTCAATAATATCATCACATTTCTATTTCCACAAGTAGTTCGTTTTTATTTCATGTTTTTGTTGTACATTACTTTTTTTAACAATTTCTTTGGCATAAATTAAAGCATCCTTAAAACCAGCTTTGATTGAAAATAATGATACATGAGGACAAGTGAGAAAACCAAATAGTGAAAGTATGTATGCATTTTCTGGAAAATTAAACGTTAATCCATTAACCAAAGGGATTTTGTCTCAATAGTATCTCTTGTTGTGTGAGAAGCTCTATAATCAAATAGTTGTGAGTTTAAATCATGCTTAGGACATGTGAGATATTTAGTTGTTGTTCTAAAAAAATAAAAATAAAATAATAATAATAATAATAATAATAATAATAATAAGTCAATTTATTAATGCAAATTAAAATGTTGTCGATAAGAGTCTTCATAAACACATTATAAATTGGCTTAATTTAATGTTTGCTTGTTTTTCATGCAAAAAAGAACCTTTTATCAATATCTATACTACTTATAATAGAGGAAAGACTCTCTCTTTAAAAAATTCAGATGTACACAAAATGATGCATAGTTTACAACACTTTAAAACAAGCAATTTTCATAATTACAACAACCAAAGCATTGTGTACAACAAAAAATAACATGAATCGAAATTCAGACCACTTTCTTTAGAATTTTACATTAATAGCATTAAAAACACCCTACACCAAATATTACAATTATTTAAACACAATGTACAACCCTCATTCTACATTAATAGCATTAAAAATACCCTTACACCCAATATTACAATCATTTAAACACAATGTACAACCCTCATTCTACAATAATAGCATTAAAAACATCCCTACACCCAATATTACAATCATTTAAACACAATGTACAACTCTTATTCTACATTAATAGCATTAAAAATACCCCTACACCCAATATTACAATCATTTAAACACAATATACAACCCTCCATCTTAACCTATACATGAACATGTGACCAATACTCGACTCAATAAAACTCGACTCGATACACAAAGCTGTGACAATCAAATTTAGGTGTCGGAACGACATCCCGTGACATTTTTATTAATTCCATTGAAAAATTTTATTTCAGGGTACTCACCGCTGCAACACGCGAATATTTTGGCTTAAATTTCTACAGCTCATAGGCTTGAAACTGAAAAGTAGAAACATAACAGGCAAAGCTTTTTGATAATTTAACGTTTACTAGAAGGGTACCCGCGCAATGCGGCGTCGGGTACCGGTTGACTGTTTGTGGCGAGCAAATATTTTTCATTTTAAACATTTCTTATTTAGTGTTGTCTCAAATACTTTAAAACGTAGAAGATATATGTTTATTAAAAATAGAACATTTAAATTATTAATAGTGTAATGCGTGTTTAGAAGCTGAGATGAAACTGTGTTAGTTTGTGGGTTAATTTGTAGGCTTTATATATATAAAATATGCATTAAAAGATAGTTAATTGGGCTATTATATCACCATGATTAGATGGACTATTGCAAGTTAATGAGGTTAATAAGTATTAGTGGCTCCTACTATTAAAGATATTAAGGGTCCGTTTGGTTGGAGGGTGTGGGATTTGGATTCGGGTATAGAAGATGATAAAAGATGTTTGGTTATTTAAGTAATACTTTGAAACCTGCAGGGCTCACCATTTTTTCATTCCACTCAAATTTGATGGATTTTATGTAAAACTCGTGGGACCCATTATACCATCTCTCACAACACTTTCTTTTTATTATTATTATTATTATTATTATTATTATTATTATTATTATTAAAATATTATATTTAAATACAATTTAATTATTATATCAATTAAAATATCTTTCTCTCTTTTAATTTTCATTCCTCACAAATCCAAATCCAAATCTAAATCCGAATCCGAATCCAAACCCATTTATAAACCAAACGGACCCTAAAAATCATAATGTAACTTAACTCTTATTCATATATATGTGTTAGTTTGAAATCATTCCAATTAAAGAAATGTTTTTGGTCTTATTTTTTTAAGACATTCTTTTTAAGAATGGTCTAAATGCATTATAATGTAGTTAAGATAGGTTAATTGGAGATTTTTAAAAATTGACGAAAAAATATGTGTATGGTTTTATATATAAACAAGGTATTAAAAAATTTGAACCTTCAGAATTTAAAGCCTAAACCCGAGCAATATTTGCTTTTATCATAAAGCCACCTTGCACATGAATTCACAACTCACAAGCAATAACCCATTATTTTTCGTAAACCATATGCACCACGACAGACACACCATTCATGTGTGGATTTAGGGAATTAAAGACAGGCCAATTAATCTATTCGTATTTATCTTATCAATTTCAGTTCCATCTTCATTCTTTAAGTTTCAAATGGGTGACAATGCGATCATAGGCGTATGTTAGAGGATCCATTATTATAAATCTTTTACAAAGATTTATATAATAACACATCATTAATTTTTAGACAGTTTGATATTATAAACTTACATTCATAATAGTATAAACTTTTACAATTTCATAAATGTCTTATAGAACAAATTGCATTAAATGTATTGAATTTATAAAAAGTTTCATGAATCATGACCTTTTTATGCCATATAGAAATGAAATAAGTGTCCACTATGGTTGAAATGAAACATAAACACTTTCATCCTCTTTAGACCTTATCATAAATCTACTATAGTGGATTCCCATATTGTGAGTTTTATGTATACAATATTTTACTTTTATATTAAACACAAATTTTCTTTTTAAATTAGATTTTTCATTTAATACACATTAATCAACTTATAAATTACAATGACTAATTATGATTTTTAATTTAATAAACTCAAAGTTTTTATTTATTTATTTATTTTAATGTAAACTGCAAAAATTGTCCTTGTGGTTTGATCAAATTGCAAGTTCAGTCTCTATCCTTTCATAAATGCATAAACCGTCCATGTGAAAAACTTTAGGTTGCAACCTTCGTCCTTAATCGAATAAGATCACAATGTTAGCCTAGCCCGTATTGTCTCTATTGTAATGGGCTCTAGCCCATAATATAGAATAGTCGGTATATGGTTATATATGTACAATGTAATGTTACTTTGGAGAATCAATCAAATCACAATATTCGGTACCATAATCATTCTCATAACTGACATGGTATCGGGCCATATCATTCCCTAGACAAAACCCTAACAGTACCAGTTCATCCCTACACCCATTGTACATCAATCACTACCTGATTGTTTTTCTTGTTTGCGTGTTGGTGATCTCTGCTAGGTCATTGATCCACACCATTGGTTGTGTATTGTTCGTGCTAGGTCACGATCAAGTTTTGTTTGCGTGTTAGTGATCTCTGCTAGGTCATTGATCCAAACCATTATTGTTTGTGCTAGGTCACGATCAAGTTTAATGCTCGGTCACATTAGCTTCGGTATTCCTGTGTTCACTCATTCACACATATCAATCTATCTTATTCATGACCCAAACCATCTCGTCATCATGACCGGTAACAATACTGAGGAAGTTGTGTTACAATTATTAGGGAAGTTGGGGTTAATCAGATATGTTGACAATATCACTTGGCGAAACCCTACACCTACTGTTGCAACCAAAGAAAATAATAACACGGAAGATTTGTTAGTCAATTTATTAGGTCGTTTGGGTTTGGGAAATAACATACATACGCTTACTGGTTCCCCTAATACCACAACTACTACATCATTAAATCCCACAACCTACTATACTTCAACCAACCCAATCTGTAGCTTTTAGCAGGTTAGTCAAACCGATAGTGTTGACCCGATTAATTTTTGTTTGGTGGCTTAGGTGTTTTCATGTGTTTTATGTGTGGGTTTGGTATTCGATCGTTTGTGTGTGAGCATCGTTATGTGTTTGTTGTGGTGTTGGAGTCGGTGAAGTTCATTTCGTTTACTTTTTGTGTCGTGGGAATGACTTTCGAGGTTTCTAGCGTTTTCCTATTAATCGCTTAATTTTGGGTCGGTCAAGTGAAGGAGCGTTAATGAGGTACGTAGTGTGTCGATCTTATGGTATATTTTAATAGAGCTTGAAGATTCTAATTTTGGAAACTTAGGGTTAGGAAATGATAATTATTTGAGTTGTCATAAAACGAAGGTTTTTCGCGCAAGATGTTAGATTTCGGTATAGTATTTTATAAAATAGCAAAACACAAGGTTTTAAGTGTAATATTTAATATTAAAAAAATAATATATATATATATATATATATATATATATATATATATATATATATATATATATATATAACAGGAGACGTTTGACCATTTAATGCCAAATAAGCATGGTCAATGCCCAGTTATCAGTTTTTGAGTGTCATGTCATCAGTTTTTTTACTACCATGTCACCTGTTTTTAAATTTTTGATTTACATGTCATCATAATTAATTCATGCATTTTTTATAATTTTTTTCCCCGGATTTATTAATATATTTATTTTTTCGGATTTATTTTAATTCAAAAAAATCATGCATGGAGTTGTATTTGAACCTGGGTCTTTTAGTCCACAAACAAACATGATTAACACTAGACCAACACATTTTTTTGATTATATCTTGCAAAACCAAATCTTTAAACCCATGCAACCAAATATTGACCATATTAATGAGATAAGTTTCTTTTACGATAATAATACCATACAAAATGTTTCATCCATTATTAAAATTCGGACGTATATTTTTTCACAAAAGAAAAATCCTAATTATCAAAATTCTCTCCATGAAGAAAACTCCATCACGATTTTTAGGGTTTTTAGATCAAATGATTATATAGTACGTAGGCTTTTGGAAGGACTTCCAACAATTGGTGATCTTAGTTTGGGTTTATCCAAGTCGTTTTCATTATTTTGACTCCATTAACTGCGTTAATAACCTCTGATTTTTGGTAATAATAGAGAAAAGAGGAAGATATGCTTGCTCAAAAGAAAATAACAAAAAGAATTCCTTTAGTATATGTAAATAAAAACATGCTCCACTTCTCACATGCTGCACTACATATATGTTAGCAATATTTTTAATTTGTTTTTGAAAGGTTCTATATTTTTATTTATTGATGAATTGTTTAGTTTTTAATTTGTTTGTTTTGTCATGGTATGGCACACAGAAGCCAATGATAATGATGGAGGCATTTGAAGGGTTTAACTCCACGCCACAAGACATTGAAGGAAATGGTAATCATCAGGCCAAGAAAGAAGTGCCTCGAACCACATCGGGTGAAAACTACGTGTTGGATGTTGCATTAAGCGACGAACAAGATATCCATCCAGATGGCGCTTCTTTGAGCTTACGCAGGGGAACATATAATCGTCTTACTCTTGATCAAATACAAGATCTCGAAAAGTAATATATAGATTTCAGATTTCTATGTAGTTTTTAGCTGAACCGAAGTCTCTTAAATTTTGAAGTACATTCATATTATTAATCTTTTATTTATGTTGTTTGTGGTAATTGATATAGTTACTATATGGAGAACCCTCACCCTAATATGAGACAAAAAAGAGGCAATTGAAAGAAATCTCAGCAACGATATAGAGAAAGTAAAATTTTGGTTCCAAAATAAAAGGAATAAGTTGAAGGTAAGCTTTGCTACTTTGATAATATATATGTATATATATTTTCTTTTACAGTTGAATTTTATTATCATAACAAATATAGAAAAGAAATATGTGTACTTAAATTGAATAGGTTGGAACTTCTTTTAAGTTAGCACATATATTGTATGCAAGTCTTGGGCAGTTGATTAGAACTAATATTGGTTCAGAATCAAACTTTGTGACATGACAATGCCGTTCTTAAGGTCGAGAGTGAGAAATTGTGGAATGATAACATGGCGTTAAAGGAAGAGGTTGACCGCTTGCGTCAACTGTTGGGTAGTTCTTCATATTCGTCGAATAGTCCATTGCCACAACAAATGACGAGTGCCACTGACACAGGTCTTTATATTTTCTTTCACCTGTTATATATTTTCTGGCTATCTATGTGACTAACTAATACTAAACTTTGAACTTGCAGAAGGAAGAATCCAAGTATGTTGAGTTTAGTGCAATAAAATATACCAGATAAGTCATTATAAGTGCCACCACTCTCTTTAGTTTTAGTTAATTAATTATTTTGTAGGTCGAATTATATTTTATCTGACATTCCACAATCTCTAATTGGGTTCCATAATTTTTAAGTTGCATTGTACGTTGTAGTCATTCCAATGGATCTTAAAGATCCAATCCATAAATTTCAGGTTTTGATTAAGGAAGGCAAGGAAGTACCTGTTGCTTAATCACAATTTTTTAATTAACTTTTTAAATAACAATTCTTTTGTCAGGTATATGTCACCTATAAGCAAAACCTATATGCTCCTAATGAAAAGCCTAAGGTATAACTTAAAGACTGCAAAGACAAGGTCCAATATGTCTTCTTTCAGATATGAATAATCTTCTTATATCATCTTCATGGTTGTAATTATTCTTTCATCACTTTCTTGGTCTCTATTTTAATTTAAAAAAAAAATGTTCAGATAATTTGAGATGTGGTTATGCAGATTTGAAGGACAAAGATAGCAATTATGAAACAACAACCAAATAGTGTGTACAAAATAAGAGGTTAATCATCATTTGATCGTGTAACTCATTTAAGTAGATGGAGTCTCATAGGCCCAGATCATATTAAAAGAACAGAGGAGACTTTAATTACTACTGCATCTGGAAGGTACTATAAAATCAAAACCTCACATTTAACTACATTTGTGTTGTGGATTGAAGGTACAAGCGGTTATGTCGTTTCATCAATGTGGTGGAAATGTTGTTGACTCTTGCATGTGAGTTCCGCTTCTTTTAATGCTTTATATGATTTTTGCATATGTAACATGGAAAAGTGATTTCTACAATTCAGGATGCCTCTTCCAACGTGAGTAGTAAAGAAATTGACAAATATTTATATCTTAATTATACATATTTTTATATATAATAATTAAGAATAATGAAAAGGAAATCGAAAAAGATCCAGATTTGGCGTACACAGAGATCAATGGGAACGGAGAAAGTACGAGTATCTTTCTCTTGCCCGGATATGGTACGATTCCATGCTCAAAGGGAGGACACCTATTCAGTGCTACTCAGACTATATCTGTGCTTTCAGACAAAAGTTCTCCCATCTTTTCAGTGACACCATTGTTGTAATTAGGGATGAGCATTTCGACCCGAATCCCGGAACCGAACCGGAACCGTACCGAAACGGTACCGTTCCCGATATACGGTACGGTACCGGGAGTACGAAATAAGGTGAAAAAAAATCGGGACCACTAATTCGGTACGGGGCCGGTACCAAATCGGGAAATTCCCAAATAAAAACGGGAAAAAACCGATTTCCCGATACCGGTACCGGTATCCAAATCCCGTTCGGTACGGTACCGGTACCACTATTTATGCTCGGGAAAAAATCGGTACTACTAATTCAGTACGGCATCGGTACGGTACCGGTACCGTGCTCGTCCCTAGTTGTAATTATTCACTCCACTAATAAATCAAAAATATCTTGCAGGAAGTACTCTTTTGCTAATATATTAATAAGTTTAAAACCAACTAAAATGAGCTATTTGTGCAATTCATTATTAGAATGATGTTTCAAAAATAATGTTTTCTCAATTACGTATGTCAAGCATCTACAGGAACAAAGTTAGTACAATACATTTTACAAGATGCATATTTTGAGGATTGGGTCACTTAAAATTCAAACATGCCATATGCCCATATGCATATATATAAATAACCACATTGAATACACATGCCATGGTCGAATTATACTTTGCCTATCATGTCAACTGACTAAAAAAAATTAAAAAAAAAGAGTTGCTAAAAAAGAAACAGGTTGATAAGGTCAAATGGGTCAAAAGATGCCCAAAATGTATATTATGTTTCCCGAAATTGTTACGTGTAACATATGCATCACAATTTTAATTATTCCTAACCATGGCCAACTTATTACAGTTGCAGGCACGGACAATAATCTGGGTCGAAGCACCATCGTTTCAAATGAAAGTAACACTTTCAGGCGCAACATGAGCCAAGGTTAGTTACACTATTAATATATCTCTAATCAGCAAACACTGTTATCTGCACTAGATTTGGTGGTTTCTTTGTGTTTTCAAAGGTTCATCTTATTTGTGTTTAAAATTTTTGATTTGATCCAGGGCCACCATTAGAATATGTTTATATGGGAATGTATGTCAGCATTGTGGGGTTAAGTTTTGGATTTAGGAATCATGGTTTGTTTGTTTTTATACGTTTCATGTAACATGATGCCAAGTCAAAAGAGGAAAATGTGATCCCAGCTGGAACAATAGAAAGAACCCATTAGCTGTGAGATGCAAGAAGCAAAGTGCAAGAAGATTGGGAAAGAGTTTGTTGCAATGATTAATTATGCAGTACTATCACGGTGGTCGCCAAACTGCTTACTAATCATATTTATAACATCATGTGCAGCCTTGCGTCATGAACATGTGCTGTTAGATTTTGAAACAGGGACCATCGGTAGGGAAATGATTGACGACCCTTCTGGAACCCATCATTTTGGAGTCGGTGTCCGGAATTCTCCCCACGTTCCAGATGATTGCTACCCCGCGCATCAGCTGATTAACCATGTATACTACATTGAGAGTGAGCAGCAAAAAAGGGTACAATTGTTGGTGAGTGAAAAAGGGTGTAGGAGGTCGAAATTAGTGGCCTTCACCTCTTTGTTTTGGAAGATAGTTGCGCTGAGCATGGAAGAGTCAGTAACATCCAACAAGGTGTGTAATATGGCTCTTGTTGTTGATGGAAGACGAAGGTTGAACGTGGGAGCTGAAGAAGAGAATGAAAAGCTATTGATTTTGAACTTTAGCAATGTTTTGTCAATACCTTCAGGGGGATAAGAGCACAGGTAAGGCTTTTAATTCTTTAGGAGTCTATTTAAAATACTACAACAGAACTTTCATAGTGACACATGGAAGTTTTCATTACATTTTGCCATTTGGGTTTGTGACACTTCGAAAATACGACGTAACTACTGATTAATGACTCACTGTATAAAATAGTTTCACTCATTAGTGACAGTTGTTTACTTTTGGTGACTGATATTTTGATTTAGTCTTGATAAACCGATAATCATTTTTACAAAGATACCAATTATTTTATTTGTTAAATTAACCAATACACATAAAAACATACATTTTGCTCATGGAGTTTCAAAACCCAAAAAGCAAAAAACTTTTTACTTTCTTTTTTGTTCTTTAACAAGTCAATGTCTGTATTGTTATAATATATAAATTTGTTATAAACCCAATTCACAAGATTTGAAATGCACTAGGAACTGAAGCATATGTGTTTAAGTGATATAGCAACAAAGGTTCACGAGTTCCTGTAGACAGCCACTTGCAAAGACCCTTTCTTAGACCTTATTGACTGGGTGGAAAGTTTAGTTAGTTTTTGGGCTGCTAATTTTCAATGCAGTATTTATTTTTTGTATTCTTGAGATATCTTAGTAACAAATGTGTAGCTAATGTTAAATAATTTTGAAATTGACATTGGTTTACTATCTGTTATAATACTTGACTTCCTCAAAAGGAATGACTCCGCTCGGGCCGAGTTGGCTGAAACCTTAGACACCTATTTTTTTTCCAAAATTCTGCAATATGGTTTTTATGAAATTAATTTTGGCTAGGGAAAGCCAACATATTTAACAGTGTCATACTTGATTATGTCCCAGTGCACATTACTTATGTAACACCCCCAATTTTTAAAATACTTTCTGCGGAATAAAGATTGGGTGTTACTTCACATCTCACAGTTTTTCAGTAGAAAATGATTATCAATTTAGTAAATCTTTATCATTCGAATTTTTATAAATATAAGAGTTTTCAAAATGAGGTCCCAGTGGTTTCAAAGTTTGTTAAATAGGTTTTCGAATGATAGTAAAAATTTATAGCCTTTGTAAGAATTCCGTGCTCATCCATCCCATCCTTGCTCATTTTGGACCCGAGATAAACATGCTAAAAATCAACAAAAGTTGAGTGAGATTCATAGGTTTAAGTTTAATAGTTGAACACAAGTTATAAGTGATAATTGCACCGGTATACAATTATAAGTTAAACACAGTTGATATTTCATTAAGCTCATGACACTCATCCGATTAACAGATCTCATCAAGTATGATGGATAATAGTAACAATGGCCCTCTGGATAGGTTCTTGCCAGTCACATATTAGATTTCAAATAAAGTGCGTTTGGTGGCTTTCCTCTAGTGACCAAACGGGGATTGTCAATCCCTAATAGATCTATCCACAATTATTTACGTTCACCCTACGAGTGACTAAGGTTCATGATATGAGGGACTTTTGGCAATAAGTTACTTAAGCAATAACAATATCAGGCATAGCATACCAAGAAAAATACTTGTGTTCAATTTTTATAGCATGTATCTCCCCACGAAAAACAGTTATATAAAAGTGGGCTATGAACTCACCTTAGTGGTATAGTGGTAAAAAGTATCGATACTCTGTTTGTAATAAGGGAAACGGCTCCACACACGACCTAAATAATATATGACAAGTTTTAGTGTTTGATAGTCTTAAATGGTTTAATCGCGAGTAGTTTTAGAATATAACAATGGTTGGTTTAACGGTTGTAAAACTTGTGCTTTTATAAAATATCGTAAGTTTTAAATAAGTTATATATATATATATATATATATATATATATATATATATATATATATATATATATATATATATATATATATATATATATATATATATATATATAACGTAAAGTTAATAATAATAGTTTGAAATAAACAAAAATGTAAACGTCGTAGTGTGAATTCGTAACATGAAAAGTAAAATAAAAATGTTAATTATAGTATATGGTCCTTGTCCTTTCCAGATTTTTACACTTTTTACCCTAACGGCGTTAGCGTTACGTCGTTAGTCCAAAGTTAAATCTATTTACGTTTTAAGTCCAAAAGTTTATAATTTTTACACTTTTCATCCAAAAGTTTATAAAAATCAGTTTTTCACCCTTTAGTTTGAAAAATGACAGTTTTTACCTTGACTTTATAAAATTTACACTTTTAACCCGAAAGTTATAAAATTTGCAAATTTAGTCCAAAATTCACCAAATTCGAAACTTAGTGTTTTTATTTCTCAATTAAGTTAAAAATAGCTTATTGAACTTTTCAAAACTGCTTATTTATCGAAAATGCTTATTTATAGCTTAATGGGCTTTTAACGAAAAAGACTAGGCCCGTTAAGTCATTTAAATCCATTGGGCTTACAAAAGTTTTGGGTTTGGTTTTGGGCTTATCGTAGGCTACTAAAACATTTCGAGACAACTTATATCAATATCTTATTGTGTTAGCTTATTTTCAACGGATTGGGCTTTAAGGCCCAATCGGTGGTTTAATTGATTTTCAAAAACTGGCTTTAGCCGATATACTTTGCATCTTTTGTGAGGTCGAGAGACGAGTGTTATTACAAGTGGTCTATACGAATTTGATAGTTTGTTGGGTGGTCTAATAGGTTCTGAAATAATATAGTATGCTCGTTAAGTTGGATTTCAAAATATACGTTCGTTTCTAGGTTTGCATGGGACGAGTTTTTAAGTAAAAGACTTAGAATAATTTCTAAGTGTTTTGAGACTAGTCTCGATGTGACTTAGGAACCTATATAAAAATCTGTTTATACGTGAGTTTTATATTTAAAACTTTATGTACCTTGATAAATAGCGTAGTAAATATATAGATGGATGAAAAATACATATGCGTTGTTTATATAGATTGCGAGTAATAAGGTCCAAGTGATAGTAATATATACGTAAAATAATCAAAGTATGCTTTTAAGTAAAAATGGAAAAAGTTCGTGTGAGACTTACTACACCAAAATGGTGGGGTAAAACGTTTCGTAGAGTAGAGGAAAAGAGGGTACGAGAGTGTAGCGTGTATGTCGACTCAACCAAGGTTCACAAACAATGCTTCGTTCCTCCTAGACCCGATTGGAAATACTTGTACTCTTGCCAAAATGTTTTGAAGTAGGACTAAAGCTAGGACTTAATTTTTATGAAAGTTTGATTTGTATGAAGGTGGTAAACGAGTGCATGCATGCAAAGCGTTATATATATGAGAATTGAAGTGTTCTAGTGACCAAAATTTATGAGATGGGATGTTTACGTGTTTACCAAAAGTCTTGTGAGGAAGAAAAGTAACATGGTTTCCTTGTTTGCTAGCTTGTCGACATCCACCAAAGCTCAAAGAAAAACGTGAGCTTGTTTATTATATACAGGATGGTACGTTTGGGTTTGATTTGAAAATGCATGTAGTACTTGCCTAGGGACATATAATAAGCATTGTGAGAGCATGAAATGTGGGAGTACTTCCTTGTTTTAAAAATACATGTCGACATGCCATTTTATTTTGTAAACGATTTGTAAACTCGGCTAGGACTGGTGGTAACCGATCAAAATGTAATATTTAGACTTGAAATTGTGTTAGGAATATTTTTAGGACTTCATAGAAACAAACTAGAGCAAAAATGGTTTAGTTTTGGATTATTTATAAATCGGATGGGTTGTTTTTGGATGAAATACTTTGCTTCGTAAAAATGTAGTTAAACTCGACATGGGAAGCTGAGAATGGATACACTCGAAGTTGGCTAGGTGAGAAAAGAGAATGCGCAGAAATATGTGTGAGTCGTGTGTAAGATTTGAGAACACGAGACGCGTTTGTGGCATGGTCTAGTCGAGTATCCATAAAACAATCATAAGGATTCTGGGCTCAAATTTTTGTGGGCTGTGAATAGTAACAGGCCGGATAGTGAAGTTGGGCCAAGGAAATAATTAAGGGTCCGGTTAGGTGTAATTAGGATTAGTAAAATAAATTTTGATTAGGAAAGTTAATTATGATTACAAAAGTTTAGTTAAGATTTAGTGAAACGTTTACGTGAGCCCGGGAGTTGTCGAATGTGTTTTGCTAAAATACGTTACATAAGTTTGTAAATGGTAAAAGTTTAATATTCTCGCGATTTTAGACTATAGTGGTACATGTGTGAGCATCGTTCCGAGGAAATAGGGGATCACAAACATCGTAGTGATTTTAAGTAACATAGCATATTTGAAAATTTTTTTTGGTTATTGATAAAAACGTCATTAATTAACGAAATGATATATTTGTCATAGATTTACTTTTACTATTCATGGAAAAATTTTACGGGAGATTACAGTACCTACCCCTTATTCTGAATTCCGTCCCGAAATTCAAGTTTAACGAAATTCCTGTATTAGGGAATTTTGATCAGAGGGTTGTCGAGAAATTTTCATTATTAGAATTTAGGAAACGTGGTTTAGTTAGACTTATTTGTACTAGACAAGACCAAGTAACTGGTGTATTTAAGGGTTGTGAATATTGAAGGTAATGGTTATGAATAGTAAAATAACGGCTAGGTGTATAGTATCCAACGGTTGTGAATAGTGAATTCCAACAATCCGAAATAGTAACTAACGACTAGATTTCTACCTACAAATACCCCTTTCAAATTTCCATTTCTTTCACCCATCATTTGCTTCTCATTTCCCATCTTCAAAATGCCGCACCTCATCACTATACTAGCGATTGTGTATGTCGTCCTTGCCGCTATCAACTTAGCGTATGTTCCAGATGAAGACTTTGGATTCTTGGTTGCGATCTTGTTGTTCGTCGTACCCCTCACGGTCCTAGCCATTACCGTGGACAAGATATAGGGGTAATAATCTTGAGCTAGGGTTGTTTTAAATTAAGTCTTTGTCGTGTTTCTATGTACTTTTAACGAATAAGGAATAAAACTCGTTTTGTTTTTAGGAATTTGTCTTGTTATTATTTTTAATGATTTGTTTATATTTATCTTTCAGGATAATTAAGGTGATTCATCCTGTGGTGGCTCTTGCTATGGTTATGTTGGTGGGGGTCTTTGTTGTCATAGCGGATCAACCTATTGAAGATTCTATGGTTTATATTGTAATTATTGTAACGTTAGCACTTCCGATGATAATTATTTGTTTATTTATTAATTTCCATGGATTCGGATAAACTTTTCACTATTGGAGTTTTCTGTCAGTCTTTAGGGTTTTTCTATTTGTACTTTTGTTGGCTTCTCGTCATAATGATGAGGGAATAAGATAGGTATTTATTGTAGTTTGTAATATTTATGAATAGTTCAGTTTATCTCTATTTGTTGCTTTTAAATGAAGATTGTTATTTAGAAAATCTGACATTATGATTGTTCCTTCATAACATAATTCTTCCTAAATTAGACATAGTTGATCAGGCTATGTTTAATTGAGGACTAAATGATGTGATGTTTGGCTCAGTCACAGTGGTATTTATGCTTTTCTTTAAATTGTTTTAGATGGTGTTCAACGTGTTGTTTTTATAATATAACACGTAATTTCTTTTAAGAATAAAGTAGGAAATTTTTGTTCATACTATGATGATGAGTCAGAAATTTCTAGTCAGAAATTTCTAGGGTAATAACAGTATACTGTTATTTGGTAAACGGAATAGAAATTCATATTGACGTAGATTATAATTATTTCGGAAATATTACAAGGTAGATTTTTCGATACGGTAGAAGGATAGTTGTTATACTTAGGTTACATCCATCGTAACTTAAAGTAAAATACAAGGAAGAGGTACAATCAAGAAATTTTTGAACTAGAGTTTATTTATTCACAACATGAATTTATTCATCTGCATAAATCGTATCATTCCCTGATACGATTGAAGTCTTTGAAGAGTTTTCATTTTCTTGCAAAAGTCTTGGCTTTCCAATTTATATTGTAGTTTAGACATTGGTTCTTGTAGTGTCCTCTTGCACCACATATGTAGCATATTACAGTTGTTGTTTGTCCCTTGTTGTCCGAAGTCCTACAGTTAGTTGCCTTGTGACCTGTTTTCTGACACTCCATGCACTTAACCTTGCAGATTCCTGTGTGATGCTTCTCGCATTTTCGACACAGGGGTTTACCTCCAAGATATACCCTTCTGGAAACAGGTGTGGCGAGGCAGTCTCTATTAGCTTTTTGTTTGTATTCCAGTCGGTGATGATAGTTGATACGATCTTCCAGATGTTTATGGTAGCAGTCTTGAGCATTGGTGAAGTTGTAGTGGGTGGAGTTGCTGGTTCCTATTGATGCGTAGGGATTGCACCAGGCTTTACCTCTCAAGGGATCTTGAGAAGCTTACAACCCCCACCAGGCAGTGTACCTGATCGTTGTAGTATAGTATAGTGACAAATACCGGGGGATTGATCGTTTAACTCAGGAATAGTGTCGTTAGGATTGAAATTGATCTAACTAGGTCTAAAGGTGAAGGATGATTCTTTTAGTGTTTTTATATTTTTTAGAAAGCAAATTAAAATCTCGGGTTTTGAAGGATATGGGCGGAATTAGTTGCTAGTCAACTAACCCAATACTAAGATGCAATCAAAATAAAATACTAAAAATGAAAATAAACTAAATTATACTAAGGTTGTGAGCAATATATGGGAGAAATGTGTTTACTTAGATTTCACTACTCCTTAGATATCTTTTACATGTTAATTACTTGTTATAGTCGCGTGGATGACAGATTGTATTCCTTAATACCATTCATGGGGTGGCGTACTTACTTCCCCAATCCTATGAGTGCCTACTTCACTCCTATGTCGAGCCGGCTAAGAAGCTCCTAACATGGGATCATTAGAATTTACTCATGCATTAAATACAACCAATAAAACCTAGTACACATCGGTTCATGTTTCCTAAGACGTTCAAGCATGTTACACAATGGAGATCTGCCAGTTTTCTTAAGCCTAACATTGAAATCAGTCATCCAATACAACCATAAAGAAGTAATCAACACATAATTAACATCTAGGTTTCATTAGATCTAAGCAAACACAAGATAAATCTAGCCTAGCATGTTGAAATCAAGACAAGCACAAGATATAAACAACCAACACATAGACATATTGATTGAATTAAGAGAAGACTTATCTTAATAGCACATGAAAGGATTCAAGGGGTGAAAACCCTTGAATTTACTGTAAAATACGAGCTAGGGTTCACAAAGTTCGGCCCTAGGGTTTCTCCAAACAAGTTCCTCTCTAATGAATGAAAAATAGAAAACTATATATAGAGTTTAGAAGGTGACGGCGTCAAGAAAAAATGTTTGACGCCGTCATCTCGCCGCCAAATAGTTCCTCGGACTGCCTAGATCTGGGTCTGACGCCGTCATGTAGTCGCCTTATGCAGGCCGTCATGATTTTAACTCTTGACGCCCTTGTTGTGACGCCTTCAGGTTTTCACTGGGTCGTCACCACTTTTACTCTTGACGCCGTCATGAATTTCCTCTTGACGCCGTCATACACTGTTCTCAGCTTGGAAAATTAAGTTTTTGGCGTTTTCTTCACTTTTATGCTTCAAAAACGTCCGAATTGCTTCCTTTTCCAGATTTCACTCCCAAAGTACCTAAAATCACAAAAGTAACGATTTAGGGCAATATTTGATCAAATAAATTCAATTCCGGGCTTAAATGACCCCCTAAAAGTGGTTCATTTTTCGCCTCATCATATACCCTTACACTTGAGATTTGCTTGTCCTCAAGCAAATGCGCTTTTATTCTAATCAAAATACAAGTTAGGGGTCATTTAACACTAATATAAAAGTAATTACAACAAATAATCCTTCCACTAAAGACCAAAGACAAGCACGGAGGTCATATACTAGCACCTCGTAAATAGTGTTTAGATACTCACATCTCTCAGGTGTAATAAAGTATATATCACAATATGGAAATGGAAAACATCTCTCACTACCTGTCATAGCAAAATAGATTACCATAGGCTTGGGAAAGGATCAAACCTCCACCACATGGTGTAAGCACCTAGGATAAACTATCAAAGAGGTCTTTTAAAGGGTTGTAACGTTAGGTGTAGGGATATGAAATACACGGTTTTGTTGGATATAGGCAGTCTTTACTGGTGGCGAGTTAACAATCTTGGTTAATTACATGTACAATATGGCGTTGCTAAGCCAAGACTAGACTCGACTTAAGCTAATAAATGAAAAATAACAAAAACATAAAATGAACATAGAATGAAAAGGGATGGTAGTCCGTAAGTTTTTTTTTTTTTTTTTTTTTTTTTATTTTTTATTTTATTTTTTTTTATTATTTTATTTTTTTTGCATACACTCTTACCCTACCATCCAAAATAATACATTATAGGAAATGAATATTCCCCTTACACTTGAACTTTTACATACTTTACAATAAACTAATCTAATGACTCGAATTAAGAAAATCAAAACACTTGGAGTACTTTTAAGATTAACGCACATACGGGGGTAATATATGATGTTCTTCCCCATTACTCCATAAATAAGTACTTTACTCATGAGTCCCAATCGTCCCAAAACAATATGCACAAGGATATGACTCGACTTAGCAACTGATACGTGGGAATCGCACCAGGCTTTACTTCTCAAGGGATCTTGAGAAGCTTACAACCCCCACCAGGCAGTGTACTTGATCGTTGTAGTATAGTATAGTGACAAGTACCGGGGGATTGATCGTTCAGCTAGGAATAATGTCGCTAGGATTAGAAAACCTAATTACTAGTGCTAAAGGTGAGGGATGATTCTTTTTGTATTTTTATATTTTTTAGAAATCAAAGTAAATATCTCGGGTTTGAAGGATAAGGGCGGAATTAGTTGCTAGTCAACTAACCCAATACTAAGATGAAATCAAAATAAAATACTAGAAATGAAAATAAAACTAATTTATACTAAGGTTGTGAGCAATAAGTGGAGAAGTTGTGTTTACTTAGATTTCACTACTCCCTAGATATCTTTTACACGTTAATTACTTGTTATAGTTGCGTGGATGACGGGTTGTATTCCTTAATACCATTCATGGGGTAGCGCACTTAACTCCCCAATCCTATGAGTGCCTACTTCACTCCTATGTCGAGCCGGCTAAGAAGCTCCTAACATGGGATCATTAGAATTTACTCATGCATTAAATACAACCAATAAAACCTAGTGCCCATCGGTTCATGTTTCCTAAGACGTTCAAGCATGTTACCATTTAGAGATCTGCCAGTTTTCTTAAGCCTAACATTGAAATCATTCATCCAATACAACCATAAACAAGTAATCAACACATAATTAACATCTAGGTTTTATTAGATCTAAGCAAACACAAGAGAGATCTAGCCTAACATAGTAGAATTAAGACAAGAACAAGATATAGACAACCAACACATAGACATATTGATTGAATTAAAAGAACACTTATCTCAATTACACTTGTAAGGTTTCAAGGGCTGAAAACCCTTGAAAAACCTGTAAAAATCGTATTAGGTTCGGCCTTAGGGTTTCTCCAAAACTTCCTCTCTCTATGTGTGAAAATTAGAAAACTATATATAGGAAATAGGGTCTGACGGCGTCAAGACCAAATAGGTGACGCCGTCATCTCACCGCCAAAAGAATTCTCGGACTGCCTTGATCTACATCTGACGCCGTCACGTTATAACTTTTTCCAGGCCGTCACGCATTTTACTCTTGACGCTCTTCCTTGTGACGCCGTCATTTCTGTACTGGGTCGTCATGGAAATTACTCTTGACGCCGTCAGAAAGTTACTCTTGACTCCGTCACCTACTGTTCCCAGCTTGGAAAATTGAGACTTTGCCGTTTTCTTCACTTTTATGCTCCAAAAACGTCCAAAATGCCTTTTTTTTCCAGATTTCACTCCCAAAGTACCTAAAATCATAAAAGGAACAATTTAGGGCAATATTTGATCAAAAAATTCAATTCCGGGCTTAAATGACCCCCTAAAAGTGGTTCATTTTTCGCCTCATCATATACCCTTACACTTGAGATTTGCTTGTCCTCAAGCAAATGCGCTTTTATTCTAATCAAAATACAAGTTAGGGGTCATTTAACACTAATATAAAAGTAATTACAACGAATAATCGTTCCACTAAAGACCAAAGACAAGCACGGAGGTTATACACTAGCACCTCACAAATAGTGTTTAGATACTCACATCTCTTGGGTGTAATAAGGTATAAATTACAATATGGAAACGGAAGACATCTCTCACTACCTGTCATAGCAAAATAGATTACCATAGGCTTGGGAAAGGATCAAACCTTCACCACATGGCGTAAGCACCTAGGATAAACTATCAAAGAGGTCTTTTAAAGGGTTGTAACGTTAGGTGTAGGGATATGAAATACACGGTTTTGTTGGATAAAGGCAGTTTTGACTGGTGGCGAGTTAACAATTTTGGTTAATTACATGTACAATATGGCGTTGCTAAGCCAAGACTAGATTCGACTTAAGCTAATAATTGAAAAATAACAAAAACATAAACTGAACATAGAATGAAAAGGGATTGTAGTCCGTATGTTTTTTCTCTTTTTTTATTTATTTATTTTTTTTTTTATTTTTTTTTTGCATACACTCTTACCCTACCATCCAAAATAATACATCATAGGGAATGGAAATTCCCCTTACACTTGAATTTTTACATACTTTACAATAAACTAATCTAATGACTCGAATTAAGAAAATCAAAACACTTGGAGTACTTTTAAGATTAACGTACACATGGGGGTAATAAATGATGTTCTTCCCCATTACTCCATAAAATAAGTACTTACCCATGAGTCCCAATCGTCCCAAAACAATATGTACAAGGATATGACTCGACTTAGCAACCATGTAATCAATTAGATAGTTAACTTAAGGTTTAACAAATAACAATAATGCACTAAAAATGAGCGCATACACGGAAGGCTAAGGCGATTTGGGTGTACATTTAAGTGGGGTGTAACGAATTCTTCCTTTAAGTAAGATGCTTAAAGTTAGAAACGAAAGGATAGGCTCGGAGGGGTGTACTAGGGGTTTCGTGTACTAAAAATGAGTACAACGCTAAGGGTGTGGGAAAAATTAGTTCACTTAAGTAGCCAAGTAATATGACTTAAATGGTCAAGTAATTATAATACGGGTTTAACACAAGGGTGATCCTAATGCCTCTTATCATGTAGTAAATCCTACTACACGAATATAGTCTCACTAGCGGTCTCGGGATGCATCACTAACGCAAGTTCTAGAATCTAAATGCTACCGGTACACTCATAAGCACTAATAGTAAATGCTTTTCCTATCAAATCTAAAGGCGAACCTCACATATTTGGGTGGAAAATTTTTCTGAATATACGGTTATGTGCTAGTCATACAATCTCCTATCCATGAGACGCTTGCTATGGCTAAAGTTTCACTCCTAAATGTTGTAAAAAATTTTAAATTTGGCGCTCAAATTGCACTAACAAGTATTTCTCATAGTTTTATTACACATCTACTATCAAACAAACAAACTCAAGCGAAAGTGTATTTGTAAGGTATCATCATTTTACCCTCCCCTTACACTTAGGATGAACATTGTCCCCAATGTTCAAGTAAAGAATGTAAAAGTGAAATAAGTAAAACAAATGAAATCAAATACTCCCCTGATTCGCTCGGTATGGATAATTAGGTGGCCAGGTTAAATATTCCTCCAAGAAAATGAACAATCAAAGCTTCCCTTCCAGAATATAAATCATCTTCTTGTCGTACATAACCTGTAAATCCTGAGAAAACAGACAAAGCAACCTTGCATAAAATCGGCGGCATCCTACATAAGTTTCTAAATCCTAGAAAACAAGATAAGATATAATGCTTGTGGAATGAAGTTTGCAGATTTCCTGGAGATTATAAAACTTAATAATTCAACAAAAACTTTAAGATTCCGTTAGAAAAACAAAACCGGTAAAATTTCCAGATTTTTACCCGTGACGCCGTCAAGAGCAAGCTCATGACGCCGTCAGGATTGACCTGCAGAAATTCTTATGTTAAGTTTCCGGAAAATTTCTGGAAAAACTTGGTCCTACTTCCTGGAAAATCCTGCAAAACTTCATTATGACTCAATACAAGCATTTGACTCTAACAAATACGAATACACATGTTCATTTAATATTGTAGAGAATCATGATCGGTTTGTTTCTAAAAAACATATTTGGGGTTTCCCCTTACACTTATCTTTTGCAAAAATACCTTTAGGTGGAGTTAAGACTAGGCCAAAACAACAAAGTAAAGTATTTCCACTTTTTAGTTTAGAAATATGATCTACCAACAATAAAAATAAAACATGCATACGGAAGCAAATAACAAACAAACAAAATAAAAATCACACAAAGCATGGGTTGCCTCCCAAGAAGCGCTTTTCTTTATTTACGAGTCTTGTAGCTAGACTCAAGGCCATGGGTTACTACGTTTTCCTTTCCCACTTTTGTGCCAACTCAAAACATCTTATCCAATTCTCATCACGCTTATATTCCGGGCCTAGATTCATGCAACCCGAATAGTATGTTCGCCTCTTCTCATAATAGGCGTCATCACTAATTCCATCTTCCTTAACCTCATAGGGTCGAATTTCATCAATTTGTAGATTCTTGATGCCCTTTAATTCTTCCTTCATGTGAGGCATCACGAAAGTGACCTTCTCTATCCCATCAGTAAACTGAGCTATCCCTTTCTCATGGTCGTGATACATCTTAGTCTTCTCAACAAAAAGTTGTCCTAAAACTACTTCTCCCAGGTGTGGATCTATAATGCCTCTAACATCTTCTAAGATTAAAAAGTCGCATTGATAAGTAAAATTTCCTATAAAGATGTGTACCCCTTTAACACTCGTGACGAAGTTACATAGCCAATTAGAATTGTAAGGGTCTTTTCTAGGGCTTAACCTTTCGTTCATTATCCAATTGTAATAGAGCCTAGACATGATATTCATGGGTGCTTTTAAGTCAATGTATGTATGCTCTCTAGACATGTACCCAATCATGCAAGGAATTTTTATGTTCCTGAAGTTATGCCTCCTAATCCATGGTGTCTTTCTATATTTTGAGGGGCAAGGATGTTGTAAAAGGAACCTATGGTAACTCAATTCATCCGAGGTAGGAGCGAAGTCCGTAAACTCAATTTTCATTTGGAGAGGCTTAATGAATTCCTTAAATGCGTTAACTTCTCTCTTTCTTCTTTTATGAGCTGTAAGCCTCTTGCTAACTTCTAAACGGCGACTCTCTAAATCCATGAAGACCAAACTAGTACAAACAAAAACACGAAGAATTAAGATAGACTACAGAAACCTAAAAATAAAATCTTACTAGAAAGGAATCTAGCAAGTAGACCTAATAAAAAGAAATTCTAACCTAGACAATAACTATTCCCTGGGCTGCGGCGCCAAAAACTTGATACGTGGGAATCGCACCATGCTTTACTTCTCAAGGGATCTCGAGATGCTTACAACCCCCACCAGGCAGTGTACCTGATCGTTGTAGTATAGTATAGTGACAAGTACCGGGGGATTGATCGTTCAACTAGGAATAGTGTCGCTAGGATTAGAAAACCTAATTACTAGTGCTAAAGGTGAGGGATGATTCTTTTTGTATTTTTATATTTTTTAGAAAGCAAAGTAAATATCTCGGGTTTGAAGGATAAGGGCGGAATTAGTTGCTAGTCAACTAACCCAATACTAAGATGCAATCAAAATAAAATACTAGAAATGAAAATAAAACTAATTTATATTAAGGTTGTGAGCAATAAGTGGAGAAGTTGTGTTTACTTAGATTTCACTACTCCCTAGATATCTTTTACACGTTAATTACTTGTTAAAGTTGCGTGGATGACGGGTTGTATTCCTTAATACCATTCATGGGGTAGCGCACTTAACTCCCCAATCCTATGAGTGCCTACTTCACTCCTATGTCGAGCCGGCTAAGAAGCTCCTAACATGGGATCATTAGAATTTACTCATGCATTAAATACAACCAATAAAACCTAGTGCCCATCGGTTCATGTTTCCTAAGACGTTCAAACATGTTACCATTTGGAGATCTGTCAGTTTTCTTAAGCCAAACATTGAAATCATTCATCCAATACAACCATAAACAAGTAATCAACACATAATTAACATCTAGGTTTCATTAGATCTAAGCAAACACAAGAGAGATCTAGCCTAGCATAGTAGAATTAAGACAAGAACAAGATATAGACAACCAACACATAGACATATTGATTGAATTAAAAGAACACTTATCTCAATTACACTTGTAAGGTTTCAAGGGCTGAAAACCCTTGAAAAACCTGTAAAAATCGTATTAGGTTCGGCCTTAGGGTTTCTCCAAAACTTCCTCTCTCTATGTGTGAAAATTAGAAAACTATATATAGGAAATAGGGTCTGACGGCGTCAAGACCAAATAGGTGACGCCGTCATCTCGCCGCCAAAAGAATTCTCGGACTGCCTTGATCTACATTTGACGCCGTCACGTTATAACTTTTTCCAGGCCGTCACGCATTTTACTCTTGACGCTCTTCCTTGTGACGCCGTCATTTCTGTACTGGGTCGTCGTGGAAATTACTCTTGACGCCGTCAGGAAGTCACTCTTGACGCCGTCACCTACTGTTCCCAGCTTGGATAATGAAGACTTTGCTGTTTTCTTCACTTTTATGCTCCAAAAACGTCTAAAATGCCTTCTTTTCCAGATTTCACTCCCAAACTACCTAAAATCACAAAAGGAACAATTTAGGGCAATATTTGATCAAATAAATTCAATTCCGGGCTTAAATGACCCCCTAAAAGTGGGTCATTTTTCGCCTCATCAGCAACCATGTAATCAATTAGATAATTCACTTAGGGTTTAACAAATAACAATAATGCACTAAAGATGAGTGCATACACGGAAGGCTAAGGCGATTTGGGTGTACATTTAAGTGGGGTGTAACAAATTCTTCCTTTAAGTAAGATGCTTAAAGTTAGAAACGAAAAGATAGGCTCGGAGGGGTGTACTAGGGGTTTCGTGTACTAAAAATGAGTACAACGCTAAGGGTGTAAGAAAAATTAATTGACTTAACTAGCCAAGTAATATGACTTAAACGGTCAAGTAATTATGATACGTGTTTAACACAAGGGTGATCCTAATGCCTCTTATCATGTAGTAAATCCTACTACATGAATGCAGTCTCACTAGCGGTCTCGGGATGCATCACTAACGCAAGTTCTAGAATCTAAATGCTATCGGTACACTCATAAGCACTAATAGTAAATGCTTTTCCTATCAAATCTAAAGGCGAACCTCACATATTTGGGTGGAAAATTTTTCTGAATGATACGGTTATGTGCTATTCATACAATCTCCTATCCGTGAGACGCTTGCTATGGCTAAAGTTTCACTCCTAAATGTTGTAAAAAATTTTAAATTTGGCGCTAAAATTGCACTAACAAGTATTTCTCATAGTTTTATTACACATCTACTATCAAACAAACAAACTCAAGCGAAAGTGTATCTCTAAGGTATCATCATTTTACCCTCCCCTTACACTTAAGATGAACATTGTCCCCAATGTTCAAGTAAAGAATGTAAAAGTGAAATAAGTAAAAAGAATGAAATCAAATACTCCCCTGATTCGCTCGGTATGGATAATAAGGTGGCCAGGTTAAATCTTCCTCCAAGAAAATGAACAATCAAAGCTTCCCTTCCAGAAAAATAAATCATCTTCTTGTCATACATAACCTGTAAATCCTGAGAAAACAGACAAGGCAACCTCGCATAAAATCGGCGACAATCTACATATGTTACTAAATCCTAGAAAACAAAATCAGATATAATGCTTGTGGAATGAAGTTTGCAGATTTTCTGGAGATTATAAAACTAATAATTCAACAAAAACTTTAAGACTCCGTTAGGAAAACAAAACTGGTAAAATTTCCAGATTTTTACACGTGACGCCGTCAAGAGTAAACTCATGACGCCGTCAGAAGTGATCTGCAGAAATTCTTGTGTTAAGTTTCCGAAAAATTTATGGAAAAACTTCGTCCTACTTCCTGGAAAATCCTGCAAAACTTCATTATGACTTGATACAAGCATTTGACTCTAACAAATACGAATATACATGTTCACTTAATATTGTGGAGAATCATGATCGGTTTGTTTCTTAAAAACATATTTGGGGTTTCCCCTTACACTTATCTTTTGCAAAAATACCTTTGGGTGAAGTTAAGACTAAGCCAAACAACAAAATAAAGTATTTCCACTATTTTGTTTAGAAACATGATCTACCAACAATAAAATTAAAGCATGCATACGGAAGCAAATAACAAACAAACAAAATAAAAATCACACCAAATGAAGAATGACACCATAAGCACATTCTATTATTACTAATAAACGTAAACATAGAAAATTAAAATTGTCCAAGGCCAACAGAGGCCACTTCCTAAACTATTACAGTACCAATTGTTTCAAATTACATAATCATCAATAAATTGTTCAGACATAACAGACATCAAGAAAGATCACTGGGGAGGAGGACCAAAATGGTAGTCATAACCAGGAGGGAGGTGTCCTGTGTACCCGTAGGGAGGGTAGTCTGTCTCACGACCGGGGAATGGGTCAATCCGCAGGTGGGGCATGAGCTGATCACGGGTGGAGAGGTGCTGCATCTGGCGGATGGTGTGATCATACATCCAATCAAAGCACTGGTCAGTGGTGGTCCGCCATGCGTCCACCTGACCCATCCAGGCCCCCTGGTGTGCCTGCCAGTCTCCCCGACTCATGTGTCGGTAGTAATCAGCTGTCCCCACCTCATAACCCTCAAACTGATGCTGCTGGGGCGCTCCCTCATCATCATCATCATCATCCTCATCATCAGGTCCCCCTGCCTCGTACCAATCATAGGCCCCATTCCCCCGCTGCATCACGATGCTCATCTGCCTGAGGGATTTAGCCCTCACTACCCTACAAGCCCCGCAGTCGCTCAAGTATCCCATGATCGGAGGAACAAGAAGATCATAATAACGAGCCAACCGGGTCACGAACATCCCCCCATACACCTTATCAATATCCCTCTCCCCCACTTTGGTCTTCAAATAGCTAGCTACCCAAAATGGGATGTTGCAGTAAACATCCGCTGAAAAGATGGTATACAGGTAGAAAAGATCTGAAGCAGTGACACGGTGAGTGGTGCCATGACGTCCCGACAAGCTGTATGTGATGCATCTGTGGACCAACCTGACCACGGGGTCCCTGATTGATGCTGCCCCAGTAGTCGAGGTGTACACCCCATTCCCGATGGTCGGCCAAAAAGTGGCGCACCTCATATCGCTCCTCAAAGTCTCCCCATGCAACAACCTCTGGATACAACCTCCCTCAACAGTCTCCTCCCTAGTATACAAACCTATCCTCCACCCAAACTCGGTAACCGAACATGATCGAACCTCCCCTCCTAACCTAAAGTAAATAGTGGTACCCCCCATGTCCGTCCTAGCCTCAGCCTGATCATAGTGGAAGGTCGCAAAGAACTCCCTCACCAACTCACTATACACAGTCTCCCTCATCCTAAACAACCTCTCCCATCTCCCATTGAGGACCCATGAACCCATCAGTGTGGATCCTCCCCAGAAATGCAGCCTCCAACCCTTGGGACCTCAGAAACTCCCAATCAATCACAGCACCAGCATCAATGTCGTGATTACAAAGCTCTGCATACTTAGTTGTAGCGGCAACATTGTCGAATTCACCCCAACTATGGACCAATTCCCCATAGTTGATCCGTTGGGACCTAGAAGAGCTGCCACGATGTTGTCAAGATCGCTTGCTCATTTTCCTGGAAAAAGATAGAGTGGACGGAAACAATTAGAACGAGAGTTTAATTGACTCATGCTGTCAGACACATCTGACACCGTCAGGAAGGAGGTCCTGACACCGTCAGATCAAGCAGAAGTCGAACCATGCAATTACGAGGGAAAAATCAATTTTCAAACTCTTAACCCATTACCCAAACACTCCTTTAATCAGAAAACATGGGTGGGGGGTCAAAAAATCCGTGGCATGAAGGACTTTTCCTAAATTAACGCATGATTCAAGTGGGACAACATCATCAAAGGGTAACCCCCATGATTACAAATCACCAAAGGGATGGCATTATGATTTGTCAATGATGGGTCAAAAATGGGGTTTCGGGTGAAAGGGGTTTTCAAAATTGATTGAACCTAAGGACAATTGAACGAAAAAGAGTGAGGAAAAACAACTTACCAAGTGGAGATTAGTCATGGAAGATGTCGGATTGGATGATGGGGATTCGGAGGTGGAGCAGCAATTTGGGTGAGATTTGTGGGGTATGGGTTGAAAGTGATGGAGTTTGGGTTTATTATTGCTGAGATAGTGAGGTGACGGCGTCAAGAGTTACCATCTGACGCCGTCAGATGCCCGTATCAGGTGTAAAAAAAAGTAATTCCACATTTAGTCCCTGCACTTAGTGTGAATAGCTAAACACGAGTAAAAACTATGAGTAGATATCCCATTAATGAAGTCCACCAGGGTCGAACGTTTCATTACTGTCACGGAAAGAGGTGTGGTTGTAGAAAGGGGTGGGTGAGGTTTTAGTTAAGTTGTAACCTTTGCACGGGTCACCGGTGGGTACAAAGAGGTGTTGTTCCATAGAGGGTCTCAAAACTGTGGTATTTTTGAGGTGCAACCTCTTCACACCAGGTTTAAAACCAAAAGAACGTCTCTTGCACAAATTTTGGAGCGTGGTTTGCAAGCATCCAACGAAAATGTTGTGAAATTGCGAATTCTTCTCTTCTTGAGGATGTTTTCAAAAGTAGGAGGTGATTGACGGTGAAGCACTTGGGGAAGATTTCTCGTTATCCTCTTGGTCAAACACCAAAGGAGTTGAAACCTCGAAGACTTTTTCGATTTTTCTTGGTGCGGATTTTTCCTTAATCTTCTCTTTGATCCTTGATATGAATTTGTATGCTAAATCCATAAAAGCATTGCGAGTACTTTCCATGCCTGCTTCTAGGTGCTGGATTTGTTTTTCCTGATTATTCATGAAGGTTACCATTATCCCTTCGAACTCCTCTTGTCATGAACGTTCAGGAAAATTATGGTTGATAACCGCATTCCTACGTAAATTAGGATTCCACACGGTTTCAGCAACAGGTTTCTTAACTCTCATTAATTCTTTTACCTGCTTCTCGATACTTCCTAATAACTGCTCTTGGGTGGCGTGTGCGTAATCAAGTTTTCCCTTGCTTGAAAACATCGGGTCCTCCCATCCTTCTTCTTCGTATTGTGCCAACCCCTCAAGAACTTTCCAGCATTCGTCAATGCTAAGTCTGTTTAGCCTGCCCTTGGCTGCGTAATCTATAGCTCTCCTTGTTTGATAGTTAACTTTATCGTAAAAGATTTGAATCTGGAGCCATGGTTCGATGCCATGATGAGGGACTTTTCGGAGCAGGTCTTTACATCGAGTCCATGCTTCGTAAAAGGTTTCACCTTGACGTTGATGGAACATCAAGATGTCATTTCTAAGCTTGGTAGTTCTCCCCGGTGGGAAAAATTGAGCAAGGAAACGAGTGGTGAGATCATCCCATGTGGTGATGGATCCCGCGGGCAAACGCTCAAGCCATTGACTAGCTTGATCACGTAGAGAGAATTGGAATAGGCGTAGACGGGTTGTCTCTCTAGTTGCAACATCTAAGTCTATGGAATCTACGATTTTAAGAAAGTCCTTGAGATGTTGATTTGGATCTTTGGAATGAAGTCCATGGAATGCACATCCGCTTTGCACCAACCGGATGGTGTCGGATCGCAAGGGGGTCACATTGGCTCCGGTGAGCTCAATAGTGTTTCGATAGCCTTGGTGGCTAGGTCGAGAATACTCTCCTAAGGTTCGGGGCCTAAGAGGTTCTAGTGGTGGGTTTTGTTGTGGTGGGATGACGGGTTCAAAGATGTTCCCATCGTCCATGATGTCGGGTGGTGAAAAGTTACGAACAAAAACACGAAGAATTAAGATAGACTAAAGAGAACCTAAAAAAAATAAAAATAAAATCTTACTAGAAAGGAATCTAGCAAGTAGACCTAATAAAAAGAGATTCTAACCTAGACAATAACTATTCCCCGGCAACGGCGCCAAAAACTTGATGCGTAGGGATTGCACCAGGATTTACCTCTCAAGGGATCTTGAGAAGCTTACAACCCCCACCAGGCAGTGTACCTGATTGTTGTAGTATAGTATAATGACAAGTACCGGGGGATTGATCGTTCAACTCAGGAATAGTGTCGTTAGGATTGAAATTGATCTAACTAGGTCTAAAGGTGAAGGATGATTCTTTTAGTGTTTTTATATTTTTTAGAAAGCAAATTAAAATCTCGGGTTTTGAAGGATTTGGGCGGAATTAGTTGCTAGTCAACTAACCCAATACTAAGATGCAATCAAAATAAAATACTAAAAATGAAAATAAACTAAATTATACTAAGGTTGTGAGCAATATATGGGAAAAAAGTGTTTACTTAGATTTCACTACTCCCTAGATATCTTTTACATGTTAATTACTTGTTATAGTCGCGTGGATGACGGATTGTATTCCTTAATACCATTCATGGGGTGGCGTACTTACTTCCCCAATCCTATGAGTGCCTACTTCACTCCTATGTCGAGCCGGCTAAGAAGATCCTAACATGGGATCATTAGAATTTACTCATGCATTAAATACACCCAATAAAACCTAGTACACATCGGTTCATGTTTCCTAAGACGTTCAAGCATGTTACACAATGGAGATCTGCCAGTTTTCTTAAGCCTAACATTGAAATCATTCATCCAATACAACTATAAACAAGTAATCAACACATAATTAACATCTAGGTTTCATTAGATCTAAGCAAACACAAGATAAATCTAGCCTAGCATGTTGAAATCAAGACAAGCACAAGATATAGACAACCAACATATAGACATATTGATTGAATTAAGAGAAGACTTATATTAATAGCACATGAAAGGATTCAAGGGGTGAAAACCCTTGAATTTACTGTAAAATACGAGCTAGGGTTCACAAAGTTTGGCCCTAGGGTTTCTCCACACAAGTTCCTCTCTAATGAATGAAAAATAGAAAACTATATATAGAGTTTATAAGGTGACCGCGTCAAGAACAAATGTCTGACGCCGTCATCTCGCCGCCAAATAGTTCCTCGGACTGCCTAGATCTGGGTCTGACGCCGTCATGTAGTCGCCTTATGCAGGCCGTCATGATTTTAACTCTTGACGCCCTTGTTGTGACGCCTTCAGGTTTTCACTGGGTCGTCACCACTTTTACTCTTGACTCCGTCATGAATTTCCTCTTGACACCGTCATACACTGTTTTCAGCTTGGAAAATTAAGTCTTTGGCATTTTCTTCACTTTTATGCTCCAAAAACGTCCGAATTGCTTCCTTTTCCAGATTTCACTCCCAAAGTACCTAAAATCACAAAAGGAACGATTTAGGGCAATATTTGATCAAATAAATTCAATTTCGGGCTTAAATGACCCCCTAAAAGTGGTTCATTTTTCGCCTCATCACCTATTTCAGTAAGTTTTTGCTTTTGTTTATTTCCATTAGGTCTAACTTCTGGCCTAATCTCTTGGTTATGGGTGATGATAGGGTTAGTCATTCTTTCTGGAGTTTTAAAGGGGGTTGGCCTATATTCCATGTAGCTTTCCTGGTTATGCTTATCAGACGTATCCGACTCTCCTCTTGGATAAACTATAGTGGCCCCTTTAAGTACTACTGACATGATGTTGCTTACCAATTCCTTGACATCTTCAGTAGTCATGGTGATTTTTGATGATGATGGAGTACATGTATTGTTTACGTTGTCCATCTTCTGAAATCATTAATGAAACTTAACTTAGAATCCATCTGATGTCAGAATATTTTAAATAATGAATTCTAATTATTTCATTGACGATAGACTGAATTGAATCCTTACTATAATCTAATTTCAAGATATGTCTGTGTTGTATCATAGATAGATAATCAACTCTTGATATGGGATTACTAAGGAACAAACCGATTCGTCCAATAAAATAAAATTTTCTCCATTTTCAAGTTCTTTCTTGAAAATTTATTTTTAGACAATCCTTTGGTTTCTGGTTAATTATAGTATGTTTAAGAAATCTTAACAATTGTAAGAAAATCTTACGCTAGATTTGAATAGCATTGTAGAAGTTATCATAATATTAATAACTTGACTAATCGTTTTTGTAAAATGATTAGTACAAGGTCTCTTATTAATATGTCATGGATCTACGTGGAGTTATTTGTTTATCAAGGGAGGTAACAAAATGATGAGATTTTTGCATGAAGGTATGTGGATTCGTTGTATGCATGCTTGAAAGAAACAGTTGATTCGTAACAGAAGAGAGGGTTATTATTCATTATGATTTGATTACAAGTTCTGAAAGGTTCAGATTTATTGAACATTACATGAAATACTAACCAAATCTGTCTAGTTTAGTAGGTGCAACAGGGATACTTGTAAACTTAAGATTAGTTACGCCTCTGTCGCAAATATCTAATCTCTTTCTCCAGTTCAAGTTGTGCTGCTTCCATGTTTGAGAAACGTTCCTGACACATGTTCATTTGATTAGCCAACATAGTCTCTAATGCGGCAATCCTTTGACTCTGGTTTCTTGCTGTGTCTCTGGCCATCCATAGGGTCCTTTCAATGTCTTCAATTCTACCATGTGTATGACCGTGTTCTCTTCTTGCAGAACGGACCCTGGAATCCAAGCTTCCAAGTTCCTGGTTGGTGTTGTCCTTTATCTCATTAATCTTTATTCCTAATTCACATATTGCTCGTCTTTCAGCATCCGCTCTTTTGAACAATGCGTCAAGGTTACGGTCGTACCATTCAAATTTTGTTGGTTGTAACCCTTTTAGCTGTTCAGTGTGAGCATCTAATATGCTGGCTTGTCGATAAACAAGAGTCCATATTGAATCAGGTGTGCTTATATTGTAGTTGGGGGAATTAGGTGAGGATAAATTATTTGGGATATCTGGTATTGGGGAATCTGAAGTATTTGTTAACAGGGAATTTGGCTCAACATTCTTCCACGACATCTCTTGATGTGAACTTTGTCCAACTTCGAATGTTGCCTGACCACCAATCACATCTTCATATGATTCAGTAGCTCTCCTATGTTTTTGACGTAGAGGTGAACAAATAGGTGACGCTGGGAGTGATCTCTGAGTGATTTCTATATCAAGCTGGGGCTGTGATATTTGTACGTAGGGGTCTTCAGCTTTCAGAGAATTTTGATTGATAGGTGATGTATTAGTATTACGGAGAGTAGTTTTGACGTTCACGAAAGTTTTTGGAGACATGTTAGTGTAGTAACCGAGAATAGTATTTTATAAGTAACTTTTACGTTAAAGATATAACAGTACGGATGAAATAATAATTGTGTAAGTGCAATTTCTAAACATGTAGAATAATCTTAACAGGTAATGTACTGAGCAAGGTAGTCTGCAGATACGGAAGGTAAGGAGAGTGTAAGGCTACAAAATGTTTTGGTTTGTAAAAACGGTTATAGTTCGGATCTGTATTAGACCGTTTCGCTATAACCTAGGCTCTGATGCCAATCTGTAACACCCCCAATTTTTAAAATACTTGCAGCGGAATAAAGATTGGGTGTTACTTCACAGCTCACAGTTTTTCAGGAGAAAATGATTATCAATTTAGTAAATCTAAAACATTTATCATTCGAATTTTTATAAATATCAGAGTTTTCAAAATGAGGTCCCAGTGGTTTCAAAGTTTGTTAAATAGGTTTCCGAATGATAGTAAAAATTTATAGCCTTTGTAAGAATTTCGTGCTCCTTCGTCCCATCCTTGGTCATTTTGGACCTGAGATAAACATGCTAAAAATAAACAAAAGTTGAGTGATATTCATAGGTTTAAGTTTAATAGTTGAACACAAGCTATAAGTGATAATTGCACCGGTATACAATTATAAGTTAAAAACAGTTGATATTGCATTAAGCTCATGACACTCATCCGATTAACAGATCTCATCAAGTATGATGGATAATAGTAACAATGGCCCTCTGGATAGGTTCTTGCCAGTCACCTATTAGATTTCAAATAAAGTGCGTTTGGTGGCTTTCCTCTAGCGACCAAACGGGGATTGTCAATCCCTAATAGATCTATCCACAATTATTTACGTTCACCCTACAAGTGACTAAGGTTCATGATATGAGGGACTTTTGGCAATAAGGTACTTAAGAAATAACAATATCAGGCATAGCATACCAAGAAAAATACTTGTGTTCAGTTTTTATAGCATGTATCTCCCCACGAAAAACAGTTATATAAAAGTGGGCTGATGTGTGCTTTTTCACACATCCTTTTTAGGCTTAAATCAGATAAAATACACCAAATACTAACCAAATATGCCAAGAGAATGTATGTTTTTGTATTTGTGTATGTGCAGGTACAGATATGTGAAAAATGAACAAAAACAAAGCAAAAACCGACAAAAACGAGCACGAGATTGGAAAAAGGTCAAAAGCCGAAGCCGGGGAAACTTAATGATTAAATAATGCTCAAAATTACATAAGAAGTCCTCAGAGAATCATCAAGTTGCATAAATAGTCCCTAGTCAAAGTTTGAGAGTTTGGCAACTTTAGTCCCTGCATTTTCTGGAAATTACGAAAATGGTCCCTTGGAGGAAAAGTCAAAAGAAGTCCTTGATGAATCAAAGAATTACAAAACAAGCCCTTGGGAAAAACTTTGAATGATATACAGATTTGGTCCCTAAGTTTCAGAAATTACAACATTGGTCCTTGCTAAAATTATGAAGCTTAAAACTATTACTACCAGACCCTTATCTTTTATATTTAACCCAACACTAATCCTAATCCACCAAGTTATATCTTACACCCAACCCAAAACAAAAAAGCCCACACCCTACCCTTAAAAATACCAAACCTGATCCACCTTTCCAACCCTGTCAACCCACTCCAACTAGACCCGGTCAAAGTTTTAATAAAAACACCAAAATAAAACCCCGCCCCCCCAATTTTTAACCATTCCCAGAAAATTCACTGTTTGAAGAACCCTAAAACATCTCCCATAAAAATTAACCCGTGTAACAAATAATTACCTCATGATTAATGTTTCTAGAAGCTGACAGGGTGTCAGGAGAGGTCAGGGACACGTGGTCCAATGACAGAAGACATGGAGGATTCACAACTTCATCACATTTGATCTAAGGGTTGATAATCAAGCGTGGGATTGAAGCCTAATCCAAAGGATGATATTAGATAGAGAAAGCACAATCCAGAAGCATCCCAAGCCCTGGCTACCTCTCCTCATCAGTCTATACAAGCCCCTCCTCACTCATGGATTGATTAAGTAGGAGTAGGGTAATTTAGTATAGCTTTTAGAATTAGTTTAGCTTAATTCTGTATTTTCTTTAAATTCCAGCTTTGTAATTCATTTTCAAGTATTAATACAATTCACAGTTTAAATTTAAATTCCTGTATAATTTTACTTTATGCCTTTTTATTGTTTTCAAAATAGTTATTGATGAGTATTTAAACTTCCATTAATTTTACATCAGCTTATTTTAGCTATTATAGCTACTTGTGAGTCTATTTTTGTTTTACTTAAACCTGTTTCATCATTCCAAATACTCAACTTAAGTCAGCAGAGATTGTTATTGTGAGAAAAGGGGTAATCAGAATTGAAATGGGTTTTAGAATTGGTTTGTTGAGCCTATCAAAGATAGGCTAGGATCAAATGTCATCCCTGTTCAGCTGGGATTAAGCTAGTAAGTTCTCCTTTATTATTTTGCATTGTTATTATTATTAGTTTAATTTCTGTGTTCCTAGCTTAAGTTTGTTTGTTGTAGCTTATTTAGACCAGTCACAGCTTAGTTTCTAGGTTCTACTAGCTTTAGTTAATGTTTCAAGTTCTTATTGTCTCATAGTAGTGTAGTCTGCATTTCTGTGTTTTGATAGGTACTTGTGGAAATTTAATGGTCAATCAGTCTTCAAAGTAGCTAAGTAATCAGTCTTGATCATAGGTTTGGTTAATTTAGGTCTAAATATCATAATCTTAGTGTAATTTGCCCATTTATAGGGGTGTTTGGGTCAGATTTATAATCTGAGTTGTAAAGGTTTCCAGGTTGTTCTCATTGCATAGACAAGTCACTTTAGGTAAGTCTAATCTAGTATAGTTATAAAATTCATACCTTCAACTGCAGAAAGTCAAAATTCACCCTTATCCTCAAATCAGTAAGCATTAAGATAATTTTGCTGTCATAAACCTGGATTATTGATGGATCTTAGTTGCATTTAGGTTGATAATACTCTTAACCAGCTTAGAATTTCATTTAGAATTAGTTTGCATCATTAGGATTTCAACTTAGTCAAAGTCATTTTTCAATATAAAAAGTCAAAACCCACAGGCCTAAAGGTCCATTAGCTGCTGAACCATCTGGTTCAGAAGTGCATTCCAGCTTATTCTAGTTGAGTTTCTGATCTGAATATTTGGTTTTCTATATATCTGCTGAACCATCTGGTTCAGAAGTGCATTCAACTTAGTTTAAGCATTTTAGAATCACTTTAGTGGCTTTTGCATTAGCTTAAGAGTAGCTTATAAGGATTGTTCTTGCCCTGCACCAGTTTTACATGCTCAATCAGTATTATTCACTAGCTTGAATCTTGTTGAATCTTTGAATTTATTGATTGCTTATTGGCATTGGGAAGAGTTTGTTATGCTGTCTCACTGTTTTGATGCTTGTCTTGGCTTATTGAGCTTATCTGCACTGCTTATTGAGCTTGTTTAGTTGTATGGTTCAAGCCTAGTTTCTGATTTTACACTTAGGACTGCTAGTTTGATTTTAAGCTTGTAATCTGAGTTTTATTGTTCAATTATGTTCCATTGTGCTTCCAGTTAATGTTTTCATTGAGATTTCACCAATTGCTTATCTGTTAGCTTATTTGCTTATTCCATTTTTGCTTATCTGAATCTGTGTGTATCACACCTGTGTTACTGAGTATATTTTGGTCCATGTTCTGTTTATCTGAGCTTGTTTGAGTTATAATATCAATTGTTCAAAGTCTGGTCAACTCTGGTCAAGGAGTGCTTATTAATAAGCACTCCAAATAAGCAGTTTCAAGCTTATAAGCACTTTTCTGGCTTATTTTAGGTTCAAAATTTATTCTCAAGCTCATTTTAATATTTTAGATTTTTTGAAATTTTTTCAAATTTTTCTGAGTCCATTTAGTATTTTTCCTAATTAATTTTCATTTTTAAATACATTTTAATTACTAAAAAAATAAAAAAAAATCAGAAAAAGCAAAGAAAAATTGAAAAATATTTTTAAAATTTATTTTCATTTATTTTAGAATTTTAGAAATTTATTTTGCATTTTTCCCATTTATTTTAAATTTATTTTGAATTTTTAATTAGATTTAATAGTTTTTAATTCTCAAAAATTACATAAAAAGCCAAAAAAAATAGTTTTTAGTTTTAAAATTACTTTTTAGTTATTTTATAATTTTCAAAATTTAATTTTCATTTTTCTCACCTTATTTGCATTTACTTTTAATTTTAATTAGTAAAAATAGTTTTTAATTCATAAAAAATAAATAAAAAGTTAAAAAAATATTTTTCTTTTTTCTCAAAATTTTCTTTTATAATTTTTAACTTTTCAAAATTATTTCCAAGTCCGTAGGAGTCATTTTAGCTTTTCAAAATTTTCTTTTATAATTTCGTACTTTTCAAAATTTTCTTTTATAATTTCGTACGTTTACGTTTTATTTACGTTTTCAATTTTGCGTTGTGTTTCTAGTTGCCTTATTTGAATTACGTGCTTAGTTGGTTATTTGTGCATCATTTACTATTTCATTAGTATAATCTCATCAAATCACTTTTTACCACTTTCACTACACGTTTCACGAATCGGAAATTCGAAATTCCATTCACACCTTCGCTGGGACACGACCCGGGGAAATACTTTCCTAAGCATTTCTTCGGTAAAATAAACACTATACTAAAACGACTATATCCTGGGCTATGAACTCACCTTAGTGGTATAGTGGTAAAAAGTATCGATACTCTGTTTGTAATAAGGGAAACGGCTCACACACGACCTAAATAATATATGGCAAGTTTTAGTGTTTGATAGTCTTAAATGGTTTAATCGCGAGTAGTTTCAGAATATAACAATGGTTGGTTTAACGGTTGTAAAACTTGTGCTTTTATAAAATATCATAAGTTTTAAATAAGTTTATATATATATATATATATATATATATATATATATATATATAACGTAAAGTTAATAATAATAGTTTGAAATAAACAAAAATGTAAACGTTGTAGTGTGAATTCGTAACATGAAAAGTAAAATAAAAATGTTAATTATAGTATATGGTCCTTGTCCTTTCCAGATTTTTACACTTTTTACCCTAACGGCGTTAGCGTTACGTCGTTAGTCCAAAGTTAAATCTATTTACGTTTTAAGTCCAAAAGTTTATAATTTTTACACTTTTTATCCAAAAGTTTATAAAAATCAGTTTTTCACCCTTTAGTGTGAAAAATGACAGTTTTTACCTTGACTTTATAAAATTTACACTTTTAACCCGAAAGTTATAAAATTTGCAAAAGTTAAAAATAGCTTATTGAATTTTTCAAAACTGCTTATTTATCGAAAATGCTTATTTATAGCTTAATGTGCTTTTAACGAAAAAGACTAGGCCCGTTAAGTCATTTAAATCCATTGGGCTTACAAAAGTTTTGGGCTTGGTTTTGGGCTTATCGTAGGCTACTAAAACATTTCGAGACAACTTATATCAATAGCTTATTGTGTTAGCTTATTTTCAATGGATTGGGCTTTAAGGCCCAATCGATGGTTAAATTGATTTTCAAAAACTGGCTTCAGTCGATATACTTTGCATCTTTTGTGAGGTCGAGACACGAGTATTATTACAAGTGGTCTATATGAATTTGATAGTTTGTTGGGTGGTCTAATAGGTTCTGAAATAATATAGTATGCTCGTTAAGTTGGATTTCAAAATATACGTTCGTTTCTAGGTTTGCATGGGACGAGTTTTTAAGTAAAAGACTTAGAATAATTTCTAAGTGTTTTGAGACTAGTCTCGATGTGACTTAGGAACCTATATAAAATCTGTTTATACGTGAGTTTTATATTTAAAACTTTATGTACCTTGATAAATAGCGTAGTAAATATATAGATGGGTGAAAAATACGTATGCGTTGTTTATATAGATTGCGAGTAATAAGGTCCAAGTGATAGTAATATATACGTAAAATAATCAAAGTATGCTTTTAAGTAAAAATGGAAAAAGTTCGTGTGAGACTTACTACACCAAAATGGTGGGGTAAAACGTTTTGTAGAGTCGAGGAAAAGAGGGTACGAGAGTGTAGCGTGTATGTCGACTCAACCAAGGTTCACAAACAATGCTTCGTTCCTCCTAAACCCGATTGGAAATACTTGTACTCTTGCCAAAACGTTTTGAAGTAGGACTAAAGCTATGACTTAGTTTTTATGAAAGTTTGATTTGTATGAAGGTGGTAAACGAGTGCATGCATGCAAAGTGTTATATATATGAGAATTAAAGTGTTCTAGTGACCAAAATTTATGAGATGGGATGTTTACGTGTTTACCAAAAGTCTTGTGAGGAAGAAAAGTAACATGGTTTCCTTGTTTGCTAGCTTGTCGACATCCACCAAAGCTCAAAGAAAAATGTGAGCTTGTTTATTATATATAGGATGGTACGTTTGGGTTTGATTTGAAAATGCATGTAGTACTTGCCTAGGGACATATAATAAGCATTGTGAGAGCATGAAATGTGGGAGTACTTCCTTGTTTTAAAAATACATGTCGACATGCCATTTTATTTTGTAAACGATTTGTAAACTCAGCTAGGACTGGTGGTAACTGATCAAAATGTAATATTTAGACTTGAAATTGTGTTAGAAATATTTTTAGGACTTCATAGAAACAAACTAGAGCAAAAATGGTTTAGTTTTGGATTATTTATAAATCGGATGGGTTGTTTTTGGATGAAATACTTTGCTTCATAAAAATGTAGTTAAACTCGACATGGGAAGCTGAGAATGGATACACTCGAAGTTGGCTAGGTGAGAAAAGAGAATGCGCAGAAATATGTGTGAGTCGTGTGTAAGATTTGAGAACACGAGACGCGTTTGTGACATGGTCTAGTCGAGTATCCATAAAACAATCATAAGGATTTTGGGCTCAAATTTTTGTGGGCTGTGAATAGTAACAGGCCGGATAGTGAAGTTGGACCAAGGAAATAATTAAGGGTCCGGTTAGGTGTAATTAGGATTAGTAAAATAAATTTTGATTTGGAAAGTTAATTATGATTACAAAAGTTTAGTTAAGATTTAGTGAAACGTTTACGTGAGCCCGGGAGTTGTCGAACGTGTTTTGCTAAAATACGTTATGTAAGTTTGTAAATGGTAAAAGTTTAATATTCTCGCGATTTTAGACTATAGTGGTACATGTGTGAGCATCGTTCCGAGAAAATAGGGGATCACAAACATCATAGTGATTTTAAGTAACATAGCATATTTGTAAAAAAAAATTTGGTTATTGATAAAAACGTCATTAATTAACGAAATGATATATTTGTCATAGATTTACTTTTACTATTCATGGAAAAATTTTACTGGAGATTACAGTACATACCCCTTATTCTGAATTCCGTCCCGGAATTCAAGTTTAATGAAATTCCTGTATTAGGGAATTTTGATCAGAGGGTTGTCGAGAGATTTTCATTATTAGAATTTAGGAAACGTGGTTTAGTTAGACTTATTTGTGCTAGACAAGACCAAGTAACTGGTGTATTTAAGGGTTGTGAATATTGAAGGTAATGGTTATAAATAGTAAAATAACGGCTAGGTGTATAGTATCCAACGGTCGTGAATAGTGAATTCCAACGGTCCAAAATAGTAACTAACGGCTAGATTTCTACCTACAAATACCCCTTTCAAATTTCCATTTCTTCCACCCACCATTTGCTTCTCATTTCCCATCTTCAAAATGCCGCACCTCATCACTATACTAGCGATTGTGTATGTCGTCCTTGCCGCTATCTACTTAGCGTATGTTCCAGATGAAGCCTTTGGATTCTTGGTTGCGATCTTGTTGTTCGTTGTACCCCTCACGGTCCTAGCCATTACCGTGGACAAGATATGGGGGTAATAATCTTGAGCTAGGGTTGTTTTAAATTAAGTCTTTGTCGTGTTTCTATGTACTTTTAACGAATAAGGAATAAAACTCGTTTTGTTTTTAGGAATTTGTCTTGTTATTATTTTTAATGATTTGTTTATATTTATCTTTCAGCATAATTAAGGTGATTCATCCTGTGGTGGCTCTTGCTATGGTTATGTTGGTAGGGGTCTTTGTTGTCATAGCGGATCAACCTATTGAAGATTCTATGGTTTATATTGTAATTATTGTAACGTTAGCACTTCCGATGCTAATTATTTGTTTATTTATTAATTTCCATGGATTCGGATAAACTTTTCACTATTGGAGTTTTCTGTCAGTCTTTAGGGTTTTTCTATTTGTACTTTTGTTGGCTTCTCGTCATAATGATGAGGGAATAAGATAGGTATTTATTGTAGTTTGTAATATTTATGAATAGTTCAGTTTATCTCTATCTGTTGCTTTTAAATGAAGATTGTTATTTAGAAAATCTGACATTATGATTGTTCCTTCATAACATAATTCTTCCTAAATTAGACATAGTTGATCAGGCTATGTTTAATTGAGGACTAAATGATGTGATGTTTGGCTCAGTCACAGTGGTATTTATGCTTTTTTTTAAATTGTTTTAGATGGTGTTCAACGTGTTGTTTTTATAATATAACACGTAATTTCTTTTAAGAATAAAGTAGGAAATCTTTGTTCATACTATGATGATGAGTCATAAATTTCTAGGGTAATAACAGTATACTTTTATTTGGTAAACGTAATAGAAATTCAAATTGACGTAGATTATAATTATTTCGGAAATATTACAAGGTAGATTTTTCGATACGGTAGAAAGATAGTTGTTATACTTAGGTTACATCCATCATAACTTAAAGTAAAATACAAGGAAGAGGTACAATCAGGAAATTTTTGAACTAGAGTTTATTTATTCACAACAGGAATTTATTCATCTGCATAAATCTAGTAATCATTCCCTGATACGATTTAGTTAATTATGATTACAAAAGTTTAGTTAAGATTTAGTGAAACGTTTATGTGAGCCCGGGAGTTGTTGAACGTGTTTTGCTAAAATACGTTACGTAAGTTTGTAAATGGTAAAAGTTTAATATTCTCGTGATTTTAGATTATAGTGGTACATGTGTGAGCATCGTTCTGAGGAAATAGGGGATCACAAACATCGTAGTGATTTTAAGTAACATAGCATATTTGAAAAAAAAATTTTGGTTATTGATAAAAACGTCATTAATTAACGAAATGATATATTTGTCATAGATTTACTTTTACTATTCATGGAAAAATTTTACGGGAGATTACAAATTATGTTAATCTCATGGATACAGCTTGTGGTAAAGGTATAGAAGCATGGTTCTCTTTAGATGAAGGACAAGTGAAAATTCTACAAGAAAACCCATAGCTGCTAAAATATGCTACACTGAATCCAAGCCCTCTACCAACTCAATGATCTTAACTATCATGAAAAGATCAGTTGGGGTCACTATTTGAATCTTAATGTTTTTGTTTTAAATAATATGTTTGGTAAGCTAAGATTTTAAATTTTAAGTGACCAAGATGCTATCAATAACCAGTTGTATAGGGGCTCTCAGATGTGCTACACTTACAGTTGCAACAAAGGTAACAATACGACCACATTTATGGGTCAATTGAACTTCAAATTGGTATAAAGCTTAGTTATAGCATTTGGATTAATTGTTATTCAATCAAATGCAACATATACATAGGGTTGTATGAAAGATACAAGCTTGCCTATCCGACGCTGCACTTAGTGGTTACCTGATGATGAGCTCGGTATTCATACCGGCTTAAAGGATGGACAGCCATTCATTGCTGAATCACACGTTATTCGACCACCAGCTCTGGAAATTCACGCGCCGCCAGGGGCTGTTTGGTATTTCAAATTACATTACTTATAGGGGTTGTTTTGTATCTCAGATTACACTACTTATAGGGCCTGTTTGGCTGCTAACATTTTAATGTAGTAAACTGAAATTTAAGCTCCTTGGTTGCTGAAATTTTATGCATATGAGTGATTTAACAGGTCTGTTTGTCTGCTGACTCTTTTATGCAGTAAAATGATCTTCAAATGGCTCTTTGGTTGCTTAAATTTTGTGCAGAAAATGGTGGTTCTGTAAATGTATTTTTAAGTAACTTAGGGATCCAATTATAGAAATAAGGATGTTGCAGGTGAGCGAGCCAAATAGAAGACCAATTGACATTGTAAGTGATTGGTGGAACTACAAGTACCTACAATAAAGGAGCCTATTTGGAACAGTATCAGACATAAGAAAAGAAAAATACGAAAGGATTATATAAGGCTTATAACAGTTTGCATCATTTCTGTTGTTTTGTATGTGTAAAGAAGTAAGCACGTAAGCCAACCTATTATATGAGTAAATATTCAAGTAACTAAAATATAAACAAAAAGGCTTAATGATGATACATGTTGATGAGGCGAAAAATGATCCATTTTTAGGGGGTCATTTAAGCCCGGAATTGAATTTATTTGATCAAATATTGCCCTAAATCATTCCTTTTGTGATTTTAGGTACTTTTGGAGTGAATTCTGGAAAAGGAAGCATTTTGGACGTTTTTGGAGCATAAAAGTGAAGAAAACGACAAAGTCTTAATTTTCCTTGCTGGGAACAGTACCTGACGGCGTCACAAAATTCTACATGACGGCGTTAAGAGTAAAACAAGAGGTGAAATGGATAGAGTCCGTGACGATCCAGAGAGTTTTTACACTAGGGGCATGACGGCGTCACCATAGGCCGTCATGGTCCCATTACATGTGACGGCCCAGAGAAAAGTTGCACTTGACGGCGTCAGATCTGGATCTAGGCAATCCGATATTACTATGGGCGGCGAGTTGACGGCGTCAGATTTTTCTTCTTGACGCCGTCACGATGGAAAATCTATATATAGTTTTGTAATTTTCATTCATTAAGAGAGGACAATTAGAGGGATAACTTGGAGAAACCATAGCACGATTTTTACTGTTCTTTCAAGGGTTTTTACCCTTTGAAACCTTTCATGTTCAATTAAGATAAGTATCCTTTCAATTCATTCAATATGTCTATGTGTTGTTTGAATATATCTTACGCTTGTCTTGATTTTAACATGCTAGGCTAGATCTCTTGTGTGTTTGCTTAGATGTAGTGAAACCTAGATGTTGATTATGGGTTGATTGCTTGTTTGAATTCGATGTTAGGCGTAAGAAAACTGGCAGACTTCCATAGGGTAACATGCTTAAACGTCTTAAGAAACATGAACCAATGCGTACTAGGTTTTTATGGTTGTATTTAATGCATGAGCGAATTCTAATGATCCCATGTTAGAAGATTCTTGCAGGCTCGACATAGGAGTGAAGTAGGAGCTTATAGAGTTGAGGAAGTACGTACGCCACCCCACGAATGGTATTAAGGAATATAACCCGTCATCCATGCAATTGTAACAAACTATCAACCTGTAAAAGATATCTAGGGAGTAATGAAATCTAAGTATACACAATTTTCCCATTTATTGTTCACACCACTAGTTTAATTAGATTTATTTACATTTTTGTTATTTAATTTTGATTGCATCTTAGTTATTCGGTTAGTTGACTAGCAACTAATTTCGCCCACTCTTCCAAAAACCCGAGATTTTAATTGCTTTTATAAAAATATAAAAGTACAAAAAGAATCATCCCTCACCTCTAGACTTAATTTTTAGGCTCTCTAATCCTAGCGACACTATTCCTGAGTTGAACGATTAATCCCCCGGTACTTGTCACAATACTATACTAAAACGATCAGGTACACTGCCTGGTGGGGGTTGTAAGCTTCTCGAGATCTCTCGAGAGGTAAAGCCTGGTGCAATTCCCACGCATCAAGTTTTTGGCGCCGCAGCCCGGGGAATAGTTATTGTCTAGGTTAGGATTTCTTTTTATTAGGTCTACTTGCTAGATTCCTTTCTAGTAAGATTTTATTTTATTTTTAGGTTTTCTTTAGTCTATCTATTTCTTCGTGTCTTTGTTCGTAACCCTTACCATCCGACATCATGGAAGGTGGTAACGTCTTTGAACCCATCAACCCACCACAACAAAACCCACCACTAGCAAACCAACCTCTTAGGCCCCGAACCCTAGGAGAGTATTCCTGATGCGTGGGGATCGCACCAGGCTTTACCTCTCGAGGGATCTCGAGAAGCTTACAACCCCCACCAGGCAGTGTACCTGATCGTTGTAGTATAGTATAGTGACAAGTACCGGGGGATTGATCGTTCAGCTAGGAATAGTGTCTCTAGGATTAGAAAACCTAAATACTAGTTCTAGAGATGATGGATGATTCTTTTTGTATTTTTATATTTTTATGAAAGCAAGTAAAAATCTCGGGTTTGAAGGATTTGGGCGGAATTAGTTGCTATTCAACTAACCCAATACTAAAGATGCAATCAAAATAAAATACTAGAAATGAAAATAAAACTAAATTAAACTATGGTTGTGAGCAATAAGTGGAGAAATTGTGTTTACTTAGATTTCACTACTCCCTAGATATCTTTTACACGTTAATTACTTGTTATAGTTGCGTGGATGACGGATTGTATTCCTTAATACCATTCATGGGGTGACGTACTTAACTCCTCAATCCTATGAGTGCCTACTTCACTCCTACGTCGAGCCGGCTAAGAAGCTCCTAACATGGGATCATTAGAATTTACTCATGCATTAAATACAACCAATAAAACCTAGTACACATCGGTTCATGTTTCCTAAGACGTTCAAGCATGTTACCATTTGGAGATCTGCCAGTTTTCTTAAGCCTAACATTGAAATCATTCATCCAATACAACCATAAACAAGTAATCAACACATAATCAACATCTAGGTTTCATTAGATCTAAGAAAACACAAAATAAATCTAGCCTAGCATGGTGGAATCAAGACAAGAACAAGATATAGACAACCAACACATAGACATATTGATTGAATTAGAAGAACACTTATCTCAATTACACATGTAAGGGTTCAAGGGCTGAAAACCCTTGAAAAACCTGTAAAATTCGTATATGGTTCGGCCTTAGGGTTTCTCCAAACTTGTTCCTCTTTAATGAATGAAAATTAGTAAACTATATATTGATAATTGAGTCTGACGGCGTTAAGAACAAAGAGGTGACGCCGTCATCTCGCCGCCAAAAGAATCCTCGGACTGCCTTGATCTACATCTGACGCCGTCATGTAATAAGTTTTTCCAGGCCGTCACGTATTTAACTCTTGACGCTCTTCCTTGTGACGCCTTCATTTCTGTACTGGGCCGTCATGCAATTTACTCTTGACGCCGTCAGGATGGTACTCTTGACGCCGTCACATACTGTTCCCAGCTTGGAAAATTAAGTCTTTGCCATTTTCTTCACTTTTATGCTCCAAAAAATGTCCGAATTGCTTCCTTTTCCAGATTTCTCTCCCAAAGTACCTAAAATCACAAAAGGAACGATTTAGGGCAATATTTGATCAAATAAATTCAATTCCGGGCTTAAATGACCCCCTAAAAGTGGTTCATTTTTCGCCTCATCATATACCCTTACACTAGAGATTTGCTTTTCCTCAAGCAAATGCGCTTTTATTCTAATCAGGATACAAGTTAGGGGTCATTTAACACTAATATAAAAGTAATTACAACAAATAATCATTCCACTAAAGACCAAAGACAAGCACGGAGGTCATATACTAGCACCTCACAAATAGTGTTTAGATACTCACATCTCTCGGGTGTAATAAAGTATAAATTACAATATGGAAATGGAAGATATCTCTCACTACCTGTCATAGCAAAATAGATTACCATAGGCTTGGGAAAGGATCAAACCTCCACCACATGGCGTAAGCACCTAGGATAAACTATCAAAGAGGTCTTTACTAGTGGTTTTGTTGGATATAGGCAGTCTTTACTAGTGGCGAGTTAACAATCTTGGTTAATTACATGTACAATATGGCGTTGCTAAGCCAAGAATAGACTCGACTTAAGCTAATAAATGAAAAATAGCAAAAACATAAAATGAACATAGAATAAAAAGGGATGGTAGTCCGTATGTTTTTTCTCTTTTCTTTTTTCTATTTTTTTCTTTTCTTTTTCTTGATTTTTCAATTTTTTATTATTTTATTTATTTATTTTTTTGCATACACTCTTACTCTACCATCCAAAATAATACATCATAAAGAATGAAAATTCCCCTTACACTTGAATTTTTACATACTTTACAATCAACTATTCTATTGACTCGAATTAAGAAAATCAAAACACTTGGAGTACTTTTAAGATTAACGCACATACGGGGGTAATAATATTATGTTCTTCCCCATTACTCCATAAAATAAGTACTTTACCCATGAGTCCCAATCGTCCCAAAACAATATGTACAAGGATATGACTCGACTTAGCAACCATGTAATCAATTAGATAGTTAACTTAGGGTTTAACAAATAACAATAATGCACTAAAGATGAGTGCATACACGGAAGGCTAAGCCGATTTGGGTGTACATTTAAGTGGGGTGTAACAAATTCTTCCTTTAAGTAAAATGCTTAAAGTTAGAAACGAAAAGATAGGCTCGGAGGGGTGTACTAGGGGTTTCGTGTACTAAAAATGAGTACTACGTTAAGGTGTGGGAAAAATTAGTTGACTTAACTAGCCAAGTAATATGACTTAAACGGTCAAGTAATTATGATACGGGTTTAACACAAGGGTGATCCTAATGGCTCTTATCATGTAGTAAATCCTACTACACGAATGTAGTCTCACTAGCGGTCTCGGGATGCATCACTAACGCAAGTTCTAGAATCTAAATGCTACCGGTACACTTATAAGCACTAATAATAAATGCTTTTCCTATCAAATCTAAAGGCGAACCTCACATATTTGGGTGGAAAATTTTTCTGAAAGTACGGTTATGTGCTAGTCATACAATCTCCTATCCATGAGACGCTTGCTATGGCTAAAGTTTCACTCCTAAATGTTGTAAAAAATTTTAAATTTGGCGCTAAAATTGCACTAACAAGTATTTCTCATAGTTTTATTACACATCTACCATTAAACAAACAAACTCAAGCGAAAGTGTACATGTAAGGTATCATCATTTTACCCTCCCCTTACACTTAAGATGAACATTGTCCCCAATGTTCAAGTAAAGAATGTAAAAGTGAAATAAGTAAAACAAATGAAATCAAATACTCCCCTGATTCACTCGGTATGGATAATAAGGTGGCCAGGTTAGATCTTCCTCTAAGAAAATGAACAATCAAAGCTTCCCTTCCAGAATGTGAATCATCTTCTTGTCATACATAACCTGTAAATCCTGAGAAAACAAACAAGACAACCTCGCATAAAATCGGCGGCAATCTACATAAGTTACTAAATCCTAGAAAACAAAGTAAGATATAATGCTTGTGGAATGAAGTTTGCAGATTTCCTGGAGATTATAAAACTTAATAATTCAACAAAAACCTTAAGACTCCGTTAGAAAAACAAAACCGGTAAAATTTCCAGATTTTTACACGTGACGCCGTCAAGAGTAAACTCGTGACGCCGTCAGAAGTGACCTGCAGAAATTCTTATGTTAAGTTTCCGGAAAATTTCTGGAAAAACTTGGTCCTACTTCCTGGAAAATCCTGCAAAACTTCATTATGACTCAATACAAGCATTTGACTCTAACAAATACGAATATACATGTTCATTTAATATTGGGGAGAATCATGATCGGTTTGTTTCTTAAAAACATATTTGGGGTTTCCCCTTACACTTATCTTTTGCAAAAATACTTTTAGGTGGAGTTAAGATTAGGCCAAAACAACAAAGTAAAGTATTTCCACTTTTTAGTTTAGAAACATGATCTACCAACAATAAAAATAAAGCATGCATACGGAAGCAAATAACAAACAAACAAAATAAAATCACATCAAAGCATGGGTTGCCTCCCAAGAAGCGCTTTTCTTTATTTACGAGTCTTGTAGCTAGACTCAAGGTCATGGGTTACCGTGTATCGCTTATGCTCACATAACCAAGCGTGAGCCATCTAATGGTCGCCTCATCTTTCTTATACTCATCTCCTAACTCTAGACATCCGCGATAGTATCTTTTATTCTTTTCATGAGTATACTTAAGCCCTTTTCTCTTATCATTCTCACTTAGCATTTCTATGGGCGGATACCTACTACACTTCTCCATGGAAAAATCCTTGAACCTAGGGTGTGTGCGGGGCATTTGATAGACAAAATCTTCATCCCCATCCGAGAATGTAATTAACCCTTCTATGAGTTTTTCATCGAGGTTGGTCAACCGTTTGAAAGGTCTTCCAAACACAACTTGGGTCAACTTATCATCAATAAATTCTCCTAGATTCTCCATAACCATGAACTCAACAAGATAAACCAAGCTTCCTACAAACACATGCAACGGTATTGCCCTAGCAATAATGTTTTCTCCTTTGTATTCTAACTCATCTACCATGATGTTATTATATTCATTACGCGAGATTATGTTCATCGGGAGAGATGAGTTAAGATAGGCGTTAAAGCTCTTAAATCCGATCTTACAAGGAAATTGCATGTTGAATGAACTATCACACTCAATCCTAGTTCTAGGGTCGACATACCTAAGAGGGTTTATTTCCTCTTCCATCTTGTTCTCATTAATCACATCACCATCATCAAGATCCTCATCGGAGTCTGAATAGTAAAAAGGACTAGCCCTACGGTCATCATCATGATTAGACTCTTCTAACTCAGAATTATTGTCAAAGTGGTGGTTGGGCGAGAGGTTAGGCGGGTTCTCATTCTCAACTAAAGGGAGTGGGGTGGGCATTTGGAAAATCCTACGATGAAAAACATGAATAACAGGAATCAAACGATCAATGTTATTGTTATCCATCGAAATAGTTTACGAACAAAGGAAACAAAGAAATAAGATAGACTAAAGAGATCCTAAAAATAAAAATAAAATCTTACGAGAAAGGAATCTAGTAAGTAGACCTAATAAAAAGAAATTCTAACCTAGACAATAACTATTCCCCGGGCTGCGGCGCCAAAAACTTGGTAGCGTAGGGATTGCACCAGGCTTTACCTCTCGAGGGATCTCGAGAAGCTTACAACCCCCACCAGGCAGTGTACCTGATCGTTGTAGTATAGTATAGTGACAAGTACCGAGGGATTGATCGTTCAGCTAGGAATAGTGTCGCTAGGATTAGAAAACCTAAATACTAGTTCTAGAGATGATGGATGATTCTTTTTGTATTTTTATATTTTTATGAAAGCAAGTAAAAATCTCGGGTTTGAAGGATTTGGGCGGAATTAGTTGCTAGTCAACTAACCCAATACTAAAGATGCAATCAAAATAAAATACTAGAAATGAAAATAAAACTAAATTAAACTATGGTTGTGAGCAATAAGTGGAGAAATTGTGTTTACTTAGATTTCACTACTCCCTAGATATCTTTTACACGTTAATTACTTGTTATAGTTGCGTGGATGACGGATTGTATTCCTTAATACCATTCATGGGGTGGCGTACTTAACTCCTCAATCCTATGAGTGCCTACTTCACTCCTATGTCGAGCCGGCTAAGAAGCTCCTAACATGGGATCATTAGAATTTACTCATGCATTAAATACAACCAATAAAACCTAGTACACATCGGTTCATGTTTCCTAAGACGTTCAAGCATGTTACCATTTGGAGATCTGCCAGTTTTCTTAAGCCTAACATTGAAATCATTCATCCAATACAACCATAAACAAGTAATCAACACATAATCAACATCTAGGTTTCATTAGATCTAAGCAAACACAAGATAAATCTAGCCTAGCATGGTGGAATCAAGACAAGAACAAGATATAGACAACCAACACAAGAACACTTATCTCAATTACACATGTAAGGGTTCAAGGGCTGAAAACCCTTGAAAAACCTGTAAAATTCGTATATGGTTCGGCCTTAGGGTTTCTCCAAACTTGTTCCTCTTTAATGAATGAAAATTAGAAAACTATATATAGATAATTGAGTCTGACGGCGTCAAGAACAAAGAGGTGACGCCGTCATCTCACTGCCAAAAGAATCCTCGGACTGCCTTGATCTACATCTGACGCCATCATGTAATAAGTTTTTCCAGGCCATCACGTATTTAACTCTTGATGCTCTTCCTTGTGACGCCTTCATTTCTGTACTGGGCCGTCATGCAATTTACTCTTGACGCCGTCAGGATGGTACTCTTGACGCCGTCACATACTGTTCCCAGCTTGGAAAATTAAGTCTTTGGCGTTTTCTTCACTTTTATGCTCTAAAAACGTCCGAATTGCTTCCTTTTCCAGATTTCTCTCCCAAAGTACCTAAAATCACAAAAGGAACGATTTAGGGCAATATTTGATCAAATAAATTCAATTCCGGGCTTAAATGACACCCTAAAAGTGGTTCATTTTTCGCCTCATCAATTCCCGTCCTAGCCACCAAGGCTATCGAAACACTATTGAGCTCACTCAAGGAGCCAATGTGTCCCCCTTGCGATCCGACACCATCCGGTTGGTGCAAAGCGGATGTGCATTCCATGGACTTCGTTCCGAAGATCCTAACGAACATCTCAAGGACTTCCTTAAAATCGTAGATTCTATAGACCTTGATGTTACAACTAGAGAGTCGACCCGATTACGCCTATTCCAATTCTCCCTACGCGATCAAGCTAGTCAATGGCTTGAACGTTTACCCGCGGGATCCATCACCTCATGGGATGATCTCACCACTCGTTTCCTTGCTCAATTTTTCCCATCGGGGAGAACTACCAAGCTTAGAAATGATATCTTGATGTTCCAACAACGTCAAGGTGAAACTCTATATGAAGCATGGACTCGTTTCAAGGACTTACTCCAAAAAGTCCCTCATCATGGCATAGATCTTTGGCTCCAAGTCCAAATCTTCTATGACCATATCGATCTCTCCACAAGGCGAACCATTGACCAATCCGCCAGTGGTAAGCTACGTGATCTAAGTGCAGAAGAATCATGGGAACTCATAGAAGATCTTGCTCTCTATGACAACGAAAGTTGGAATGATCCCCGTGATTTGAACAAAACGGTCAAGGCAATATCTTTGCCTTCAAACAATTCAAGCACTCCCGACCGTAGGATCATGGAACTTGAGGACCAAGTCAAGTTTCTCATGAAATCTTACGAAGCTCCTAAGCCTTCAAGCCAAGTGAACAAAATCACTTCTTCATGCGAATTATGTAGTGGTCCCCATGACACTCGTGATTACGTGGAACTCCCCGGAACAGCTTTTGCAGACTACGCATCTTCGCGTACTGACGAAGCGGGAGATAAGTGGTACACTTTCAAACCCGAGCCAAACCCTTACGGTGATTCCTACAACCCTTCTTGGAAAAATCACCCGAACCTTAGGTGGAAACAAAACCAAAACAATTCTTCCAATCCGCCTAATCGTTACCAACCAAACGGTCCACCCTCCAACCGCAACTTTCAACAACAATCCTTCTAATAACTATGGTAGTACCAACAATCTTGAAGGATTGATGTCCAAGTTTATGGCATCTCAAGAAGCTCGCATATCTAAGTTTGAAGCCGATTTCAAACAAAAGCAAAGCGAGATGACCACCAAAATTGACACATTGTTGAAAGTTCTCAATGACTGAGAAATGGGAGCACGCCCAAGCGACACGGTCAAGAACCCGAAACTAAACATTAATTCCATATCATCAGTTTCGTCACGCACTTCGTGTCCGCAATACTAATTGGTTAAATCAATGAGCACGTGTTTCAAGCAAAACCAAATTCTTCAAAAGGACCAATCAAATGAAACACCCAATATTAAACTGGTCAAAAGCATAGTTGAAACACCTCCTACACAAGACCTTGACGATGAATTCAAGGAGCTCCACCTTGAACGCCCCGTCATTGATGTTTTAGCCCGTGCTCCCTACTATAGTGCCCTCCTAGAAAAATATGAGAAATTTAAACTAGGTAAAAAAGGGACCGCCTTCGTTCAAAACAAGTTGCCTAAGAAGATTGATGATCCAGGTATATTTGTTTTGCCTTGTAAGATAGGAAAATCCGAAGCTTTTGACACACTAGCCGATTTAGGATCAAGCCTCAACTTGATTCCCTTATCCCTTTTCACCACTCTCAAGCTAGGAAAGTTAGAGGAGACAGAGGTATTAATTGGTCTAGCGGATGGGAGTATTACCCACCCGGTTGGGATGATCAAGGATGTAGTTGTTCACGTAGGGAAGTTAACTATTTTAGCGGATTTTCACGTCCTAGATATGGTTAGTGATACTACATGCCTATTGTTAGTAGGAAGAGGATTTTTAGCAACCGCTAGCGCTATGATAGATTGTAAGGAGTCTAAGATAGCGGTAGGTGAGGGCGATACGTGGTCGGTATATGATGTTAAGAAACATAGCTACGATTGTGAGGACGAACCGACACCACATTGGGTAGAGATGAATAGGAGACCATCTAGATATGGACCTTGGATACAAAGAAACTTTATAGGACCTCAATGCCCATTCTATCTAGAAAAAGATTTCATCGATAAAACACATTCGGTGGAACAACTCATAGCTAGAGATGAGGAGCTAGACCCTTTTGAGGACCCCCTAGTCTTTAGGAAAATGATTGAGTTCTTATGCGTAATGCCTATCAACATAGAGATGAACAAGTAGAAAAGAGAGGGGGATAAGTGTAAATGGAGGTGGGACAAGCCACCTAAGGAAGGTGACGGATCATGGCATATGAAGATGATTTTGTATGATCCAGATGGAGAAAATTTTGAAAGGTCATACCGTACTAAGAAAACTGATAGGAAATTGAAGCCCAAGTTTGATCCCAAAGATGTCCTCAATGAGGAACTCACCCATGTCACGTAAATGCCCATGACCTTGAGTCTAGCTACAAGACTCGTAAATAAAAGAAAGCGCTTCTTGGAAGGCAACCCATGCTTTGTGTGATTTTTATTTGTTTGATTGTTATTTGTTTCCGTATGCATGCTTTATTTTTATTGATTGGTAGATCATGTTTCAAAAATAAAATGGTGAAAATACTTTATTTTATCGTTTGACTTTGTCTTAACTTCATCCAAAGGTATTTCACAAAAGATAAGTGTAAGGGGAAACCCCAAATATGTTTTTAAGAAACAAAAATTGATCATGATTCTCCACAATATTAAATGGACATGTATATTCGTATTTGTTAGAGTCAAATGCTTGTATCGAGTCATAATGATGTTTTGCAGGAAGTAGGACATAAGTTTTCCAGAAATTTTCCGGAAACTTAACGTAAAGATTTCTGCAGGTCACTTCTGACGGCATCAGGAATTAACTCCTGACGGCGTCATGTGTAAAATTCTGGAAATTTTGCGAGTTTTGTTGTAGGGAACTGCAAAAATTCGTATAATTAACATCGGTTAATTATATAATAATCTCTGTCATCATTTTAATCACCATTTTTATGGGAAAATTTAAATTTTTCTTTATTATATTATTTTAATGCAAAAACGTTATTACATAAATTACCAAATAACGGGACGAGCTCACGACGCGTATTACAAAAGTTAATTACACAATTAACACCACTTGGGCCAAGTATAAACTCAGCCCATCTTCCCCTTCTGCGCACTGTTCACCAGCCCACACCAAGGGCCCAACTTTCTTTTTATTTTCAGTTTCCAATCGAGCAGACCCCCTCCAAAACGCCCTTGTATTTTTCGATTTTTGAACACAACACATATGTATTTTTGTACCTCCTAATTGTCTACCCGCCAAAGAATTAGTATGCCAAGTTTTAGCTTCTAAGACGAACGTTTGATACGTTTAATAGAGGCAAAGTGTTTGGCCAAAATCCAACCCAATCGATATATAATAAATTCAAAACTCAACCATTTTAATCCCGGTTTATTTCTAAATGATTCTAATAATATTTCTATCATAGTTTCATGTTAAAAGTCTAGTTCCATCCACAAATATCAAAGGTTACACGATTTTTCCAATTTGAGTTCATATATATATACATGTCGACATGTATTATGACTCACAAGACAAGCTTCCTCATTCCTAGCTCTCACACCCTCATTTATAGTGATATAATAATCAAGATTCATTTCAATAATCTTCCAATCATTGACATGGAATAGTATTAAATGTTTATTGAAATATATGAAGATTTCGTATCATAAACTTCGTATATATCTACTCCTTCTTCACCACTTTTTTTCACACAATAACTATTACCATACTAACTCTTATTCTCTCATAAAATCACCTCTACAAGACCAGGAACATACGTACTTGTGTATGGAGGTTTAACGAGAGCACAAGAATAAAAGTATAAATCGTATACTTGTTATAAATCGAACGTGGGATTTTCTTGCATCTCCTTCATCACTCACGACTCTCTATCACCCTAGAGGTGTAGTAAGTATCTAATAACTCTCCTTGATTTCCTCTTGTTCCTTAAAACGTTCCATGCATCATGTAAATTCATGTTCAAATAAATAAATAAATAAATATATATATATATATATATATATATATATATATATATATATATATATATATATATATATATATATATATATATATATCGTATAATTATTTACGTATGCATATATGTTTAGTACACAAAAGTGGCGAGCCTCTATCTAGGAAGGCCTAGGAGTCACCATGCACACCCTTTCATCTTTATTTTTACGTTACATACATCATTCGAACTTGTTTTGGTTTCTTGTTCCCATCGCTAAAATGGAAAACACTTAGAATAAATCCTAAGTGTCTTACCCAGAAAATACATGCTCCATGTCGCCACCTAAATGGCTTTGTAAAACTCAAATTCAGTTAACGACCCATCTATATTTTTACATGAACTCATAGACACCATGACTAGCTACAACTTTCGTATAAGTAACTTGTAAAAATAACCACGTCTCGACCCTCTAAAATGACCTAAGTGAATCGACCTAAAAGAGATAAAACTGAAAAACTTTGAAAATATTTTAAGTCATTTTCACTCGGAAAACTGTTCCAGGTCGCGACCAAAAGGACCATTTAAAACTCAATTCGACTTAACAACATACCTATATTTTTACACAATCTAATAGACCACCTACCTAGCTATCATTTTCGTATAAACAACTTGTAAAGAAACTCACATCTCGACACTCAAAACTCACCAAAGTGAATTGCAAAACTCGTACTAAAAACTGTCACAAAATAAGCAAATTGGGCCTTAAAGCCCAATAAGCTGTTTTAAGCTTTTGTGAATAAGCTGGCTTATTCAGAGCTTTTGATATGAAATTATAACATGAAAAATGACCATTTTGATAATCTAAACTCGTCTCACAACGTACGGTTTTAAAATTGTTATCGGGCCTTGAATTTGACACGTTACAAGCCCAATTAGAGAAAATAAACTACTTTTAGCAATTAAGCAGTTGAAATAAGCTCTTTACAATTTAAATAAGGTTCGGAAATTTTTATATAATTTTTCTCATATTTTTTGTACATTTGGACTAAAAATGTAACGCGACGACACCTTCAGGGACTAAAACTGCCAAACTGTCAAAACTTAGGAATGGAACAGTAAAAACAGAAACTATAGGTTATAAAGTGACAACTTATCATTTACCAAGCTCAGAATTGGTTATTGGACAATTTAGAGGACTATAGATGTAAATTTTATATATAAAGGACTAACGGTGTAACGCTAACGCCGTTAGTATAAAAAGTATAAAAACTGAAAAAAGACAAGGACCAACATATTATATTTGACATTCTTATTTTATTTTTTATTTTACGTCACCCCATCACGTCATATGCATTTTCATTATATTTTATTTATATATTAGTTAGTTTTACATATAACGATATTTTAACAAATTGTCTTTACGTATTATTATCATCATAGTTAAGAAAGGAAAACTTTAGAAATAATCACACCACTTGTCATATTATTATAAACCTAAGAATTTCATTCGCATATCATCTTAACGATTAATCGTTATTCATTTACCAAATAGTATTTGGTTAAAATTCTCAGATAAATTTATTTATCAGGTTCTGTATTAAAGACGTTTCCATAATCATTCTCATAATCTCATCCGACTTTACTTTTCATCATTCCCGTATCAATCAAGGTGAGTCATAGCCCCATTTCCAATACTTGTTTTTAACTCATTGGGGGAGATACATGCTTACATATACTTTGTTAACTTTATAAGTATATGAATAAATTACATGATTCAAATCAATTTCCTTATTAATAGTTACCTGATGAAGTTTATGACTTAAGATGTGATAAATATATGTTACTGGCGAATTACTTAACTGAAATACTGATACTCAGATGATAATGTTTCCAATTTGATTATTGTGGCATGTGATATATATGTTACTAGCGAATTACTTAACTGAAATACTAATACTCAGATGATAATGTTTCCAAAGTGATTATTGTGGCATGATACTTGACTATACTATAACATCCTGAATGATTCCATTATCTCTATATGATATTTCTTTGTTCAACAGAAATAATTGCTAGGAAGAGCACAATTACTCTAGTTACATTATTACCTTGATATTGCCTAAGTTACCTTCATTGCCATAAAGTCCCTCAATCATGAGCCATTAATCACTTGTATGTGAGCGCGAATAAAATGAACAACTTTGAAACCTGTTAAGGATTGACCTCCGATCCCACTAATACTTGACCGAATGCCATTATGCATATGGTTAGTCGTATTAGTCGCGATACACTATATTTGAATAACAATAGGAATTGGCAAATCACCTATTATAAGAGGGCAAAATTTATCATTGACTTGATAAATGACCTCTTTTGTTAACGTTTTGCGTGTCATAAGGTTTGGTGCAATATCCATAAGGAAATGTATGTTTTCAACATATATTTAGATACAGCTGTATAGGTATTTGACTTGAATTGTATATCTCATTAAATTAGCATCATGAGTTTCCATCTCATGTTAGGATTATTGATCCCTTATTTGAATTTGATTGAATATCTATATGATTTATCTGTAATTATAATCAACATCACTCAATACTTGTTCTATCACTGCTTGTATTTATCATTATCAAATATTCCTGAAATCTATTGAAATAAATGGTTTTCCATAAAACTCTATGAACTCACCAATCTTTGTGTTGACACTTTTAAGCATGTGTATCTCAGGTAATTTAACGGAGCAGGACAAGACACAGAGCGGACATTTATTACTCTGATAAATTAAAATGGTGTAAAAATCAAATATGTCATTCTTTCAAGCTTTTATATCTTTTAATAAGATTCTAAATCAAATGGTTCATCTTTTATCAAAAATATTATTTGAATGACAAATAACTTTCAAAACGCTTCTATTAAGCCGTTTTATGAGATTATAACTTCGATCCTCCCCGTAACACCCAAATTACTTTTCCGCTGCTAAAACATAAATTTGGGGGTGTTACAGATTGGCATCAGAGCTGGAGTTATAGAGAATTAAATATTTTCAAACATTAAACTATAACTACACTTTCAAAAATGATTTTACACCATACTATTTTATGCCCTCCGTGTCTGCAGACTGCCATGCTCAATACCTTATCTGTTGAGATTATCTTACATGTCTAGAAATTACTCTTACACAATAATTATTTCATCTGTACTGTTATATCTTTAACATACAAAATCCTCATAAAATACTATTCTCGGTTACTACAGTAACATGTCTTCAGAAACTTCCGTGAATGTCGAAATTACTCTCCGTAATACTAGAACATCACCTACCTATCAAAATTCTCCAAATACTGAAGATCCTTACGTACAAATATCACAACCCCAGCCTGATATAAAACTCTCTCAGAGATCACTTCCATCGTCACCTATTTTTTTCACCTTTACGTCAAAAAGTCAGAAGAGCTACTGAATCATATGAAGATTTGATTGGTGGTCAAGCATCATTCGAAGTTGGACAAAGTTCACGCCAAGAGATGCCGTGGAAGAATGTTGAGCCAAATTCTCCGTTACCTTATACTTCAGATTCCTCAATACTAGATATTTCCAAATTCTCTATTTCCTGACGCTCCAGATTTCTCGATGCAAAACATCTAAAATGATGTATCTTCACCCAATTCCCCTGAATAGAAAGTTGTACCCACTAAACCAAAAAGTTTTTGGTTAGTGATGACAGATTTCCTAATAATTCCAAAACTTTCAAAACTTGTAACCGACCTTTAATAAAAATCTCCTTTCGTTATAACCCTCTGTTGTTAATAAATTCTTTCCATCATGATGCTATGCATGCATGTAATGATTCCTCATACCTTCATGAAAAATCTCACCATTTGTTACTCATTTTGGTAAACAAATGACTCCACGCAGATCAATGGAATATTAAGAAAAGACCTTGTACCATTTGTTTTGCAAAAACAATCAGTCAAGTTATTAATATCATGTTGATTTTAGTGATTATAACCAGACCTGCCATGATATTACCTATGATTATGATGATCCCTTATACCTACCATAACTAGGCTATAACCATAGAGTTCTATAAGACAAATTTTCGGAAGAGAACTTGAAGAATAGAGAGAAGGTTATTGAACTTTAGCTTTAGTAGAAAAGTCCGTTTGTTCCTTAGCAATCCTATACCAAGAGTTGATAAATTATCTAAGATACTACCCAGACATATCTTGAAATTAGATTACAGTAGGGATTCAATTCAGTCTATCATCAATGAAATAATTAGCTCCATATTCTTTCACTAAAGGGCCTAACAAAGTACTAATAATATCCAGAAATTAGTAATCTGTATCATTGCAGTAATACTTGAAGTAACCATAGTTCCTCCGATTAGCAACGATATAGCAAGAAAAGAAAATAAGACGGCCATACCTTGTAAGCATAACCATGAAAGTTTTATAGAATGTAGGCCAACTCACCTTAAGAGAACAATAAGAGTGACTGAACCTACCCGCACCAATATCAAAGGATTTTAGATCAAAAAGTTAAATGGGACACTTTTAAGAATCAGTGCCCAACTCAGAATACCATTTAGTACAAAAAGACCAGTGGAAGAGAATGGAAACTCTTTAGAACCTTAACAACGTCAAATGATGACATTAATGTTTAAACAGAAGAGAAATTCCTGTTGTAATAGAATAAACCATAGTTCAAACCCTCTATAGTTGTATTCCCTTTTGTAATTTACCTTAGGTACGATGGATGTAACCTAAGTGTAACAAATACCCTTCTACCGTATGAAAACTCTACCTTGGAATATTTTCGTAATAATCATAATGTACGTCTATTTTCAACTTCTATTCCATTTTCCTTGTTCGTAATCGTTAAGTAACAATACACTGATATCACCTTAGAAATCTAGTTAACATCATTTCTGACTGAACGATAGATTATTACCACCCTGTAAGAATTATCTCATGAACTTTAAGTTTATACCAAGAATATTCTAGTATCTCCTTAGAAATTCCTGACTCATCACCATATTATGAACAAAAATTTACTAAATTCTTTTGAAAATGATTAGATGGCATTCAACGTTGTACCTAAACCATTAAGACTGAACCATCTAAAACAATTTAAAGAAAAATAAATATCATTGTTACTGAGCCAAGCATCACATCATTTGGTCCTCAATTATACATAGCCTAGCTACCTATGTATAATTTAGGAAGAATCATGCCATAAATGGAACAGTTATCTTTTCAGATTTTATAATAACAATCTTCATTCAAAATCAAAATCTTGAGATTAAATAAACTATTCATAAACCTCATTTTTGACAAACTTCAATAGATATTTACACTTAATACACATCAATTTTATTATAGTAAGTCGAGAAAAATACAAACATTAGAAACCTAAGAGTTCACAAAGACTTATGGAAAACATCAATAGCGAAAATTTTATTAGAAACCACAGAAATTAATACATAGGTATATAATTAGCATTGGAAGTGCTATTATTGCAATGATTACAATAAAAAGCATAGAATATTCAATAGGCTGACCCGACATACACAATAAGGATTCCCATCAACAGTACCATAGCAAGAACCACCACAGGATGAATTACTCTGATTATTATAAAAGATATGTATAAGTACACCATTAGAAACAATAGCAAGACTAGTTCTTAAACATAAAGACAAATAAGTCTTATTTCACATTTATTGAGGATTACATAGAAACATAACAAGAACTCATTTTAACAACCCTAGCTCAAGACTAGTGCCTCCATATCTTATCCACAACATATGATAAAACCGTGATTGGTATTAGGAAAACCAAGAGCCCGACCAAAACTACATAATCTTCATCCATGACAAAAGTCAAATAGGTAACAACAACAACGACATATACCATCGCAATAATAGTAATTAGGCTTGTCATTTTCGGAAGTACTTAATAAAAGAAAAGGGTTAAGAATAGGAAATGTGAAATGATAGGAAAATGGTTGATGGAAGAATAGGAAATTAAATGGAGTGTTTATAGGCTAAAAATCTAGCTGTTGGAACCAAAACTAGCCGTTGGAGGTCACTATTCACGACTGTTAGTATTCACTGTTCACTAGCCGTTAATTTTCCACTATTCCTGACCGTTACTTTCTATATTTACAACCATTGGATTCGTTAGTTGCAACATTTAAATCTATCTCGCCTAGCACCAATAAATCTAACTAGATTTCGTTTCCTTGAATTTCGGATAAAAATCTCTCGACAACCCTATGTTCATAATCCTTTACCCTAGTAATCATTTCAAAATTGAATTTCGGGACGAAATTCAGAATGACGAGTGGGTATTGTAGGGAACTGCAAAAATTCGTATAATTAACTTCGGTTAATTATATAATAATCTCTGTCCTCATTTTAATCACCATTTTTATGGGAAAATTTAAAATTTTCTTTATTATATTATTTTAACGCAAAAACGTTATTACATAAATTACCAAATAATTGGACGAGCTCACGACGCGTATTACGAAAGTTAATTACACAATTAACACCACTTGGGCCAAGTATAAACTCAGCCCATCTTCCCCTTCTGCGCACTGTTCACCAGCCCACACCAAGGGCCCAACTTTCTTTTTATTTTCAGTTTCCAATCGAGCAAACCCCCTCCAAAACGCCCTTGTATTTTTTGATTTTTGAACACAACACATATGTATTTTTGTACCTCCTAATTGTCTACCCGCCAAAGAATTAGTATGCCAAGTTTTAGCTTCTAAGACGAACGTTTGATATGTTTAATAGGGGCAAAGTGTTTGGCCAAAATCCAACCCAATCGATATATAATAAATTTAAAACTCAACCATTTTAATCCCGGTTTGTTTCTAAATGATTCTAATAATATTTATATCATAGTTTCATGTTAAAAGTCTAGTTCCATCCACAAATATCAAAGGTTACATGATTTTTCCAATTTGAGTTCATATATATATACATGTCGACATGTATTATGACTCACAAGACAAGCTTCCTCATTCCTAGCTCTCACACCCTCATTTATAGTGATATAATAATCAAGATTCATTTCAATAATCTTCCAATCACTGACATGGAATAGTATTACATGTTTCTTCAAATATACGAAGATTTCGTATCATAAACTTCATATATATCTACTCCTTCTTCACCACTTTTTTTCACACAATAACTATTACCATACTAACTCTTATTCTCTCATAAAATCACCTCTACAAGACCAGGAACAACGTACTTGTGTATGGAGGTTTAACGAGAGCACAAGAATAAAAGTATAAATCGTATACTTGTTATAAATCGAACGTGGGATTTTCTTGCATCTCCTTCATCACTCACGACTCTCTATCACCCTAGAGGTGTAGTAAGTATCTAATAACTCTCCTTGATTTCCTCTTGTTCCTTAAAACGTTCCATGCATCATGTAAATTCATGTTCATATATATATATATATATATATATATATATATATATATATATATATATATATATATATATATATATATATATATATATATATATATATATATATATATATCGTATAATTATTTACGTATGCATATATGTTTAGTACACAAAAGTGGCGAGCCTCCATCTAGGAAGGCCTAGGAGTCACCATGCACACCCTTTCATCTTTATTTTTACATTACATACATCATTCGAACTTGTGTTGGTTTCTTGTTCCCATCGCTAAAATGGAAAACACTTAGAATAAATCCTAAGTGTTTTACCCAGAAAATACATGCTCCATGTCGCCACCTAAATGGCTTTGTAAAACTCAAATTCATTTAACGACCCATCTATATTTTTACATGAACTCATAGACACCATGACTAGCTACAACTTTCGTATAAGTAACTTGTAAAAATAACCACGTCTCGACCCTCTAAAATGACCTAAGTGAATTGACCTAAAAGAGATAAAACTGAAAAACATTGAAAATATTCTAAGTCTTTTTCACTCGGAAAACTGTTCCAGGTCACGACCAAAAGGACCATTTAAAACTCAATTCGACTTAACAACATACCTATATTTTTACACAATCTAATAAACCACCTAGCTAGCTATCATTTTCGTATAAACAACTTGTAAAGAAACTCACATCTCGACACTCAAAACTCACCAAAGTGAATTGCAAAACTCGTACTAAAAACTGTCACAAAATAAGCAAATTGGGCCTTAAAGCCCAATAAGTTGTTTTAAGCTTTTGTGAATAAGCTGGCTTATTCAGAGCTTTTGATATGAAATTATAACATGAAAAATGACCATTTTGATAATCTAAACTCGTGTCACGACGTACAGTTTTAAAATTGTTATCGGGCCTTGAATTTGACACGTTACAAGCCCAATTAGAGAAAATAAACTACTTTTAGCAATTAAGCTGTTGAAATAAGCTCTTTACAATTTAAATAATCTTCGAAAATTTTTATATAATTTTTCTCATAATTTTTGTACATTTGGACTAAAAATGTAACGCGACGACACCTTCAGGGACTAAAACTACCAAACTGTTAAAACTTAGGGCTGGAACAGTAAAAATAGAAACTATAGGTTATAAAATGACAACTTATCATTTACCAAGCTCAGAATTGGTTATTGGACAATTTAGAGGACTATAGATGTAAATTTTATATATAAAGGACTAACGGTGTAACGCTAACGCCGTTAGTATAAAAAGTGTAAAAACTGGAAAAGGACAAGGACCAACATATTATATTTGACATTCTTATTTTATTTTCTATTTTACGTCATGTCACACCCCTCCACGGCGGAAACGCGCGGGTGTAACTTCATGGATATCATCACAACACATGGTGTCTATATAGAGAATAACTACATGCATAAAGTAGAGCAAGTACAGACACGAAGTGTCGTAACAATACCCCAAAACAACATAATCCAAAACAATCCAAAATCCAAGCATAGACGATAAACCACTTCCAATGCAACTAGGGTCTCTTATAATCTCATCCTTCTATCTTATCCTTAGAAAGCTCACCTGAAAATGATGCTTAAAATGTCAACATTACGTTGGTGAGATTCATAGGTTTAAGACTCAAACACACTAGGCAACCAAAATCACAGTGATTACAAAATATAGCTGGACAAATAATTATAGTTATCATGTAAGCTACATATATTACTAGGCAACATCACACATTAAGCAACCATCGGGCCGGATCGTGACCCCCGCTCCCAAAACACATCATACCTGGCCGGATCGTGACCCCCGCTCCCAAAATAATGGGTAAATTAATACCCTCCAATTAGGTCGTATGCACGAGCAACAGGGTAAGCACCCTCCCAATTGGACCACACAGCTATCACACAACATATCATTACCGTTCACATATAGCATAAATACGATAACAATTAAAGTCCAAGCTCTTTAACACCATACACATAATCACAGTAACTCAAATCATTTAAGACAAGCATCATTCCCATCCCAAGTTTAAAACAAAGTAAAAATATGGGACTATGAACTCACCTTAAACTCCGCAGCTTCAACAAAAATAACTCATAATCTATAGCACACAAAAATAATCCACATTACACAAGGTCAAGCTAAAAGCTACAACCCAAGTAAAACACATATGATGGATGTCTAAGACTCATATGACCCACCATGGATCTCCTAGACACCACACTAACCACTACCATAACTTAATACTCACTAAATCCCTTGCACTCTTAAAATCAGAAAACGCAAAATTTTTGGGTACCTTTGCCCACATAAAATCACGACAAATAAAGCTCAACAACTCACACCAAAAATTCACCATGGTCTCTCATAAGCATAAAAGCTAATCCCAGAAGGCCATGGACCAATAACACACACAAATACTCATAAGAAATTCAAACTTGTCAACTACTCAAATTCGGATCTGAACACACACCAAAAAGTTTTGATTTTAAATAAATACTTCCACAAGTTTTTATCGCGAATCCTTTTCGTGGTAGTATGATATAACCTAATAATTAACTATTCCAGAAGGCCTAGTCAAAATACCACTTTTACAACCACATGACACCCTCAAACTTTTACCCAAAATCTGTCCCGGTTTGACAGCTTTGACACCTTAACAAAGAAAAATCAAAAGACCGACTTCCCGACCTTGAAATCAATCGTGGCTGGACTTTTTGGAAAGATATTTCATTATACTTCAATTTAGACCAAAAATTCATGACCTAACTCATCACCATCTGTTATTTACACCCATATCTTTACAGCTATAATTTTTTGTCCAAATCCTAACTCAGTAACTAGCATGTTTTACGCTCAATTCTCTTCACCAATCATCATAATATCTTCATTAATTGATCCCAACATGTTTTAATTAATTAATTTACAGAAGTTTACAAACCCTAGATCCATCATAATTAATATTACATGAATTAGATTAATAAATCAAACAATTGAACATAGGGTTTAAAGATTTTACCTTGATTCTTGATTTTTAGCATCAAAACTATAAACCCTAATTTTTTTCCCCTTCTCCTATCCCTTGATCGACTCAAAATATGCAGGAAAAGAGGGGTATGGGTCGTTCATGGGGTTATATGGGTTGGGGGTTGGGCTTGTTTGAGTTAGAGTAGGATTCCTTATTGCTAGAAATTGTATTTGGGCTCAAATTTGGTTCCTTTTTCCCCATTTAACCCTTATGGCCGATTTTTCTTATACATAAGATATTATTTTATATTTTTTTTATTAAATTTATTTATCACACTCTAAACCTCATACTTTTCATATTTTATAAATACCCGTAGCTAATCCTAGCGTCTTACGCGATAAACCTCAGTTTTTACGACAAACCGGAAAATATCATTTTCATAACAAAGTTTCCAAAAATAGAATTTCACACTCTTTTTGAAATATAACTCATAAAAACAAACTCCTCGTAACTTGCTAACGCTCAAATACTTGAACGAAGACTCGTTACGCAAAATCACAAAAACACCAAAACTACACAAGTCATTTCTACACCACAAAGGTGATCAAAATGAACTTTCCCAAACTTCAAACTTTCCAAATCACCATAATAACCATTTACGCAAAGGGATTTATTGCTAAAACTCACCTATATCACTCATATATCACTTCAAACACCTAATACACACCAAACAAACGTCAACCGAGTCAAGACTATCAGTCAAACTGACCTGCTAAAACCACGGTTGTTACATCATCCCCCACTTAGGGAAATCGCGTCCCGAGATTTCAACTACTATAGTCACCACTCACAACAGCAAAAGAAAATTTATGGATTTTTAAACGGATAAATACCACCATAAAATCACAGAGAAAGAATCGCAAAAAATGTGCACCGACTAAATACTCGAATTCACACGATAGAAAACATCCCGTCACTCCAACGATATACGCAAATAGATACACTCCCCGATCAATAACACCAACAATCCAAACGAATTCTCACAGGTAGGTACGATACCCCCGAACTAAATGAAAAGCCAAATGGTAACCGCAAGACGCACTCAAAAATGACAGATACCCACAAAACAAACATTTATGAATACCCCGCATCTAACTTCCACGATCTAAAATCCAACTACAAACGATCTACTTCACCAACCACATCGGCAAACAAATTTGGGTACTTAAATTTCATCTGATCCTCACGTTCCCAAGTAAAATTAGGACCACGCTTAGAATCCCACCATACCTTTAACAATGCTATCTCACCACACTTCAAACCCTTAACATCTCGATCCATAATCTCAACAGGTTTCTCGATAAAATGAAGAGTCTTGTCAACCTTACATTCATCTAATGGCACATGCAGACTAGCATCCGCCAACCACTTCTTTCCATTAGATACGTGAAACGTATCATGCAATCTACTTCACTCCTAAGGCAAATTCAACCGATCTGTCTCAAATCCAATCCTTTCCATAAATCTCAAACGGTCTTACGTATCTCGGTGCTAGCTTGCCTTTCTTACCAAAATGCATCACACCCTTCCAAGGAGATACTTTTAACCTCACAATATCACCAACACCAGACTCCAAGGGTTTACGGCAAGAATCCGCATAACTCTTTTGGCGATCTCTTGCTACCTTAAATCTTTCCTTAGTCAGAAAACCTTATTCGTAGTCTCTCGTTCTAGTTCAGGACCAGTTAGTTGGCTTGTTCCAACCCTTGCCCACAGAACAAGTGACCTACATTACCTTCCATACAACTTTTCATACGACACACACTCAATACTAGAATGATAATTGTTGATATAGGAGAACTCAGCTAAGGATAAATGTATACCCCGGCTTTCTCCAAAATCAAACACACCCATGCTCTCAGCTCACCATCCATCTCCTGATTTGTACGCTCACTTAGTTCACTCATTTAAGAACGATAAGTCGTACTCATCTTCATACGCTATCTCAAGGCTCCATAAAACATTTACCACATTCGCGGAGTAAGTATTTCATCTTGATATAAGCTGATTGTCGCGACACCCCACGTCTCTCTACCAACTCATCAGATGAAATGTCTCACCAATTCCTTCTCAACAAAATCTCCAAGTATCTCTAACCGTTGCAACACCATAATAATCGTTGACATCAACACTCACCTTCAAGCGTATCAACCACTTGCTAAGGTAATAATATGTCTTATCCATTCTCGGATGTATCTTATACCTTGCATGATTCATGTCCTTAAGCTTCCTCTCCATGAAATCATTAGCGGGTCTGCAAAGTACAATCGTCCATCTTCATTCTTTTCCATTTACTAGTCTAAACCAAGTAATCATTCTTCTTACATGTTCTCATCCTTGAACCTCTCTCTCTAGGCTGTCAATATCATCCTATTAACCCCGAACTGAATTGTCATAATCATTGCTCACAAACATCCAAGTTTCACTCGTTCACTCATGCTCAGCGCTCTTACCACGATGTCTACCCTTCCTTTACGGTGGCGAATCAGACAATCGTAGTCACTGAGAAGTTCCACACCCAACTTCTCTTCAACATATATTAACTTCTTGTCAAATATATGCTAAAGATTCTTATGATCCGTGTAGATAACACTTCCTGTTCCATACAAATCTCATCTCCAAGTTCTATTTCCCAACCTTAAACCATGTATCACACAGTTCCTCTTATGGATCTTCCACCTCCGCGATGCCTACGCAATCTATAGAAAGATAGAAATGAATCATTAATAGTACCTGCCAATCCTAAGGACAATCGTCTCTCAAATGGTGTCTTAGGTACTTTCCACGCTTCACTACTTTTATCTTACTAGTGTCCACGAAAACTCGCTATCGTTGACCACCTTCCTGAAGAACGTACATCTTAAAGCTAAACCTCTCACTCGAACAACTTGGCAAACACCTTCTTCCTCTTCAACAAAAAAATTGATAATCGAAACGACAATCTATCCTAAGTAAACGACGCAAACCATGAAACCGGTCGAACTAAAACGTATGTTAACGAACTCAAAAGGGGTATGAATTACCGACTAACGAAGTAATGAACATCAAAATCAAAGCTAGAAAACACAATAAGAAAATTTTCTCCCAATAAAAGTAGACACAGATAAAATGCTCATGAAAACCCATACAAAGAAAATATAAAATACACGTACCCATAAAACATCCACAAACGTACCTCAACGAAAGAAACACTCAATGAACTAAATACCAATGTTGCAAAAATCGGCCGAATCGGCCGATTAATCGCCGATTAATCGCTAATCGGTGATGCACCTTGTCGATTTTCGAAAATCGGTGAAAAAATCGGCCTAGGCAAAAAAATCAGAAAAAATGGGTCAAAAATCGGCCGAATCGGTCAAAAATCGGCCGAATCGGCCAAAAATCGGCCGAATCGGCCAAAAATCGGCTGAATCGGCCGAATCGGTCAATTTAAAAAAAATAGAAATTTAGGCATTTTACTTAATTTGGGGATCGTTTATTTCACTTATAACGTACAATGTGCCTCATAATCAGAATTGAAGCCTTTTATTGAGGTTTGTAAACATAGAAGGCTTGGAATCAGTTAAGATCTTTAGTTTGCTCTCCAGAAATTCCCAAAACATGCAGGAAATGCCAAACCGATTAATCACCGCCTTGACCGATTACAGGCTGCAGGGTGGTCGACCGCCCGACTACCGATTCACGATTTTTGCAACCATGCTAAATACATAACAAGTTTGGTAAATGAGAACCATAGACAGTTCTTATTCCCGTACTAAACCTTCCCAAAAAAACAAATGAACACCGTTTGTTTATAAGACATATCTTAAACTTATACATTTTTATAAAATATATATATATAAACCATTTTATGTAAGACATCAACATAACCATTTTTTTCCACACTTCCTTTTTACCATATAAATAATAGTTTCCAACAAATGACCTTGAAATACCCAAAACGAATTTTAAAATACCATAAGGACTTTAACACAACCCCTTTATTGGATGCGAAAATAAAACACAGAAAAATCACATAATCAAAATAATCATCAAACGAATCTCATACCAGTGAACACTCACGCGAATACATTGCAAACCAAACGATGAACTTAAAGACTCATTCGTACACCGATCAAACCAAAATCATGGAAAACACCGATACTAACGGGTCACAAAATTCAATTGGTGTTTGTAAATGAGGGATTAAATATCCACACAAACTCGTCACGAACCAACAATACTTGAAGAATAGTATAACATTCATCCGAGGAATGAATGTATGGAATAACCAAAGAAACGAACCAGTATCCAACAAAAACGAATTCGATTCCCAACACCTATCACGATGTCAAATAGAAAGAATATGGCATCTATACAATCATGGTACGAATAGGAATGCCAACCAAAGAATTAGGTATACAAACGAAGCGTCTAGCAACCGAATCAACTTAAATACCACAACATAAGTACCCACCGATATTTGAGGTATCAACATATGATAGGTAGGATGGAATCTTACCACCTACATACCCCAACATACAACGACTGCCCAAACGGTTAAGAGAATACTTCTCTAACCATACAGCCATCACCAACATGATATCACATACCATCTACCACAACATATAACAACAAACATCAATCAATGCAATAATGGTCACAAGTCCACATGTGTAATACCCTTATAATTATGTTCGCGACCATAGTTATAAGCCTATTCCACACGCATACTTACTTCAAAAACCACACATCTTAATGATAACGCACATATACCACATAGCACCTAATACACCATGCAATCCATGCTATCATACTTGCAAGTCCACTTGTGTTGTGACGCATGTATAATTATGTTGGCCACCATAATTATCTATGCCCCCTTTCATAAGTGTACTCCCTCCTATGACAACACATCATGCAAACAATCACGTAACCAAAAACAAAAGACGTCGCAAACAATCATCTCACATGGAACAATTCCATCGATCACGTAAACTCTATAATCAAAATCACTTGGATAAGGTCGATCCAATATCCAAGAGTAATCACGCTCCGACATGGTTCAAGACGGCAAAAGACAATATACGAATTCCAAAACATAACACAAAACAAAAGACGTCGCATAATGGCTCAACTCCACTCTCGCACTTATCTCCCCACTCAGATCAATTCAACTTACTACTCGCTGTGGACTCTAGATCCGAATCCACACCATTTCATCCTAACTCCCTTTCATCTTTACTCAACCAACCATTCATGTTTCCTACACGTTGAGGTAGTCGACAACATGCAAAACCATCTCCATTCTTTTCTTCCAATTCTACATAATTCACAAGCGCATACAAATCACGAGGTTTAGACTAAACCACATCTCCTTCCTAGGTGAAGTGAGGACACTACCAAGGGTATTTGGTAATGGCTCCATCTCCAGAAGTTGTTGTGGTTCCAAACCTCTCCACTTCTTCTCCACCAACATTTCCCATAAACATCCTCTCCTTGTCCGAACGTAGATACATGCTATCGGAAACTCGGATTTTGCGTTTAGTCTGCTTCATCCTACCACCTCTCTCGCATCTGATAGCGACAACGGTTGTCCAACGAAGCATCTTACGCGCGAAAGATGATATAATAAAGTCGATATATAAAATACTACGTATATAGAATAGAATAGACGTCCGAAACTCAATAAAACATCTCATAAATATAGGAAAATAGACATATAAAATACTATACATACACATAGGTCCTAAATGCAACTATATGAGGGACTCCTAGGTTATAGTCTAGGTCCAACCGCCTAATTCTTTATAACCAAGGCTCTGATACCAATCTGTCATACCCCGCCATGGCGGGAACGCACGGGTGTAACTTCAGGGATATCATCACAACACATGGTGTCTGTATAGAGAATAACTACATGCATAAAGTAGAGCAAGTACAGACACGAAGTGTCGTAACAATACCCCAGAACAACATAATCAAAACATAATCCAAAAGAATCCAAAATCCAGGCATAGACGATAAACCACTTCCAATGCAACTAGGGTCTCGTATAATCTCATCCTTCTATCTTATCCTTAGAAAGCTCACCTGAAAATGATGCTTAAAATGTCAACATTACGTTGGTGAGATTCATAGGTTTAAGACTCAAACACACTAGGCAACCAAAATCACTGTGATTACAAAATATAGTCGGACAAATAAATTACAGTTATCATATAGCTATATGTATTTGCAAGTCAATAATCACACACAAAGGCAACAACACTCATAAGGCAACCAGTAGGATGGCTCGTGTCCTCCGACCCCACAATGATTACAACAGGACGGCTCGTGTCCTCCGACCCCACAATGATTACATCAGGGCAGCTCGTGTCCCCCGACCCCAATAAACATCAATTAGGTCACATGCGCGAGCAACAGGATAAGCATCCTCCTAATCGAATCACACGTATCCACACAAGCAAATAATCACACATAGCATACATACGATAACATTATAAGTCCAAGCTCTTTTGACACACACATAATCACAGTAACTCAAATATTTAAGACAAGCATCATTCTCATCCCAAGTTTAAAACAAAGTAAAAATATGGGACTATGAACTCACCTTAAACTCCGTAGCTTCCACAAAAACAACTCACAATCTATTGCACACAAAAATAATCCACATTACACAAGGTCAAGCTAAAAGCTACAACCCATGTAATACACATATGATGGATGTCTAAGACTCATATGACCCACCATGGATCTCCTAGACACCACACTAACCACTACCATAACTTAATACTTACTAAATCCCTTGCACTCTTAAAATCAGAAAACGCAGAATTTTTGGGTACCTTTGCCCACATAAAATCACGACAAATAAAGCTCAAAAACTCACACCAAAAATTCACCATGGTCTCTCATAAGCATAGAAGCTAATCCCAGAAGGCCATGGACCAATAACACACACAAATACTCATAAGAAATTCAAACTTGTCAACTACTCAAATTCGGATCTGAACGCACACTAAAAAGTTTTGATTTTAAATAAATACTTCCACAAGTTTTTATCGCGAATCCTTTTCGTGGTAGTCTAATATAACCTAATAATTAACTATTCCAGAAGGCCTAGTCAAAATACCACTTTTACAACCACATGACACCCTCAAACTTTTACCCAAAATCTGTCCCGGTTTGACAGCTTTGACACCTTAACAAAGAAAAATCAAAAGACCATCTTCCCGACCTTGAAATCAATCGAGGCTGGACTTTTTGGAAAGCTCTTTCATTATACATCAATTTAGACCAAAAATTCGTGACCTAACTCATCACCATATGTTATTTACACCCACATCTTTACAGCTATAATTTTCTGTCCAAACCCTAACTCAATAACTAGCATGTTTTACGCTCAATTCTCTTCTCCAATCATCATAATATCTTCATTAATTGATCCCAACATGTTTTAATTAATTAATTTACAGAAGTTTACAAACCCTAGATCCATCATAATTAATATTACATGAATTAGATTAATAAATCAAACAATTGAACATAGGGTTTAAAGATTTTACCTTGATTCTTGATTTTTAGCTTCAAAACTATAAACCCTAATTTTTTTCTCCTTCTCCTCTCCCTTGATCGACTCAAAATATGCAGGAAAAGAGGGGTATGGGTCGTTCATGGGGTTATATGGGTTGGGGGTTGGGCTTGTTTGAGTTGGACTAGGATTCCTTATTGCTAGGAATTGTATTTGGGCTCAAATTTGGTTCCTTTTTCCCCATTTAACCCTTATGGTCGATTTTTCTTATACATAAGATATTATTTTATATTTTTTTTATTAAATTTATTTATCACACTCTAAACTTCATATTTTTCATATTTTATAAATACCCGTAGCTAATCCTAGCGTCTTACGCGAAAAACCTCAGTTTTTACGACAAACCGGAAAATATCATTTTCACAACAAAGTTTCCAAAAATAGAATTTCACACTCTTTTTGAAATATAACTCATAAAAACAAACTCCTCGTAACTTGCTAACGCTCAAATACTTGAACGAAGACTCGTTACGCAAAATCACAAAAACACTAAAACTACACAAGTTATTTCTACACCACAAAGGTGATCAAAATGAAATTTCCCAAATTTCAAACTTTTCAAATCACCATAATAACCATTTACGCAAAGGGATTTAGTGCTAAAACCCACCTATATCACTCATATATCACTTCAAACACCTAATACACACCAAACAAACGTCAACCGAGTCAAGACTATCAGCCAAACTGACCTGCTAAAACCACGGTTGTTACACGTCACCCCATCACGTCATATGCATTTTCATTACATTTTATTTATATATTAGTTAGTTTTACGTATAATGATATTTTAACAAATTGTCTTTACGTATTATTATCATCATAGTTAAGAAAGGAAAACTTTAGAAATAATCACACCACTTGTCATATTATTATAAACCTAAGAATTTCATTCGCATATTATCTTTTCATCTTAACGATTAATTGTTATTCATTTACCAAATAGTATTTGGTTAAATTCTTAGATAAATTTATTTATCAGGTTCTGTATTAAAGATGTTTCCATAATCATTCTCATAATCTCATCCGACTTTACTTTTCATCATTCCCGTATCAATCAAGGTGGGTCATAGCCCCATTTCCAATACTTGTTTTTAACTCATTGGGGGAGATACATGCTTACATATACTTTGATAACTTTATAAGTATATGAATAAATTACATGATTCAAATCAATTTCCTTATTAATAGTTACCTGATGAAGTTTATGACTTAAGATGTGATAAATATATGTTACTGGCGAATTACTTAACTGAAATACTGATACTCAGATGATAATGTTTCCAGTTTGATTATTGTGGCATGTGATATATATGTTATTGGCGAATTACTTAACTGAAATACTGATACTCAGATGATAATGTTTCCAAAGTGATTATTGTGGCATGATACTTGACTATACTATAACATCCTGAATGATTCCATTATCTCTATATGATATTTCTATGTTCAACAGAAATAATTGCTAGGAAGAGCACAATTACTCTAGTTACATTATTACCTTGATATTGCCTAAGTTACCTTCATCGCCATAAAGTCCCTCAATCATGAGCCATTAATCACTTGTATGTGAGCGCGAATATAGTGAACAGCTTCGAAACCTGTTAACGATTGACCTCCGATCCCACTAATACTTGACGGAATGCCATTATGCATATGGTTAGTCGTATTAGTCGTGATACACTATATTTGAATAACAATTGGAATTGGCAAATCACATATTATAAGAGGGCAAAATTTATCATTGACTTGATAAATCACCTCTTTTGTAAACGTTTTGCGTGTCATGAGGCTTGGTGCAATATCCATAAGGAAATGTATGTTTTCAACATATATTTAGATACAGCTGTATAGGTATTTGACCAGACTTGAATTGTATATCTCATTAAATTAGCATCATGAGTTTCCATCTCATGTTAGGATTATTGATCCCTTATTTGAATTTGATTGAATATCTATATGATTTATCTGTAATTATAATCAACATCACTCAATACTTGTTCTATCACTGCTTGTATTTATCATTATCAAATATTCCTGAAATCTATTGAAATAAATGGTTTTCCATAAAACTCTATGAACTCACCAACCTTTGTGTTGACACTTTTAAGCATGTGTATCTCAGGTAATTTAACGGAGCAGGACAAGACACAGAGCGGGCATTTATTACTCTGACAAATTAAAATGGTGTAAAAATCAAATATGTCATTCTTTCAAGCCTTTATATCTTTCAATAAGATTCTAAATCAAATGGTTCATCTTTTATCAAAAATATTATTTGAATGACAAATAACTTTCAAAACGCTTCTTTTAAGCCATTTTATGAGATTATAACTTTGATCCTCCCCGTAACACCCAACTTACTTTTCCGCTGCTAAAACATAAATTTTGGGGTGTTACATTTGTTTTTCTAATGGAGTCTTAAAGTTTTTGTTAAATCTTTAGTTTTATAAACTCCAGGAAATCTGCAAACATTCATTCCACAAGCATTATATCTTACATTCCTTTCTAGGATTTGTTAGTATATATAGATTGCCGCCGATTTTACACGAGGTTGCCTTGTTTGTTTTCTCAGGTTTAACAGGTTATGTATGACAAGAGGATGATTTATTTCTGGAAGGGAAGCTTTGATTGTTCATTTTCTTGGAGGAAGATCTAACCTTGTTACCGCACTATCCACACCGAACGAATCAGGGGAGTATTTGATTTCATTCTTTTACCTGTTTTACTTTTACATTCTTTAATTGAACATTGGGGATAATGTTTATCCTAAGTGTAAGGGGAGGGTAAATGATGATACCTTATAGGATACACTTGCACTTGAGTTTGTTTGTTTGATGGTAGGTGTGTAATAAAACTAAGAGAAATACTTGTTAGTGTAATTTTAGCGCCAAATTTAAAATTTTTTACAACATTTAGGAGTGAAACTTTAGCCTTAGCAAGCGTCTCATGGATAGGAGATTATATGACTAGCACGAAACCGTACCATTCAAAAAAATTTTCCACCCAAATATGTGAGGTTCGCCTTTAGATTTGATAGGAAAAGCATTTACTATTAGTGCTTATGAGTGTACCGGTAGCATTTAGATTCTAGAACTTGCATTAGTGATGCATCCCGAGACCGCTAGTGAGACTACATTCGTGTAGTAGGATTTCCTACATGATAAGAGGCATTAGGATCACCCTTGTGTTAAACCCGTATCATAATTACTTGACCATTTAAGTCATATTACTTGGCTAGTAAAGTCAACTAATTTTTCCCACACCTTAGCGTTGTTCTCATTTTTAGTACACGAAACCCCTAGCACACCCCTCCGAGCCTATCTTTTCGTTTCTAACCTTAAGCATTTTACTTAAAGGAAGAATTTGTTACAACCCACTTAAATGTACACCCAAATCGCCTTAGCCTTCTGACTCCTCCTAAACCAACCAGTCAACCGGGTGCAGTTGATAGGCCCACCTAGGAGAAAGTGCAAGTTATTATTGACCGTGGAAATATAGGGAAATCCCCGGGTCGTTAAATCCCAACGAGATTGAAATTGTATTTTGAACGATTAGGGTGATGAGTGGTACTGAGGACAGTAACAAAAATGATTGAGGGATGATTATACTACTGATTACTTGGTATTTGGATAATATTAAATGATATAAACAATAACAGAGATACACACAAAAGCACAAATTAGAAAATCAGACAACAGACAGATAAAAGTGGGTTTTATCAAATTCCAAACTACAGGGGGTATAATTGAAACTTTTTAAAACTTAAAATTAAAAGAAAATTTAAAGTGAAAATGAAATTATAAAATTGATTATTTTAATATTTAAATATTATTTAATTAATTAAAACTATTAAAAATCTAATTTAAACCTAAGTTAAATTAACTAAAAATTATAAAAATTACAATTTAAACTAAAAACTTGCAAAAATAATTTCTAAACCTTAAAAAGAACTTGAAGAATGTATAAAAAATGAAAATAAATATTTTTGGCTTTTTATGAGTTTTCTATTAACTAAAAACTATTTAACTTAATTAAACTAATTAAACTATTTTAGATTACTAATAATACTAAATTAACTTAGAAAATTATGGAAAAATTTATAAAACTATATAACCATCACAGGAATCCTACAAAATTATAAAAACTTCTAAAAATTATATTTTAGGCTATTTCACTAAATAATTACCTATTAATTATTTTAAATCTAATTTAATTAAATTAAATAAGAAAATTGGAAAATGGACAGTGGAAATTATGAAACTATTTTCTAAAAGTCTTAACTACTTTATAAAACTTAGGAAAAGTATAAAATTCTACTGTTGTTAATTAAAATTAAAGAAAACTATTTAATTACTAATATTACCTATTTAATTATTTAAACTACTTTTAATTCTAATAAATAGTAAACTGCTTAGGAAAAATCTAAGAAAATTATTTTAACTACTTAAAAGTACTAGGAAATTAATAAAATTATAAAATTGGAAAAGTGCTTATTAATAAGCTGAAATGAAAATTAAATAGATAATTTCTATTAAATAGAAGCTATCACTATAATTAAGTATGGCTTTTTCTGGTTTTTCTTTTATAAAACTATTAAAATACTTAAATTATGAAACTTTTACAAAGAAAACTACTTTGGAAACTCAGAATAAGCACTAAGAGTGCTTATTACCCTAGACAGTTGACTAAGTTTGACCACACAAAGAAATAAGATCAAATGGAGTTATGTGGGGTTCACACTGGTTAAATTAGATACACACAAGTTACTTGGACATGTTTGAACAAGTTTTAGTCAAATAAGCACTAAGATTAAGCTACAAGACCACAATAAACAATTCCAAACTTAGTTTCTGAGACAGAAATGGGACAAAGTTTAGGGTTGATTCTAGGTGGGGTCCATTGATGCACAGGTCAAACAAAGGGTCAATCTATGATCCCTGGTAGGAGAGGGGTTGTAAGAACCAAACTATGGAGTGTGGGACCCACTGGGGTAGCCACAAACAACCACCAAAGTGGTGGTGGTGACCTGATGGTCTGCTGATGCACAGGGTAACTTATTATGACTTGTGACTTGGTGAAAAGTTGTTTAAATGATCAAATAAGCTCTCACACATGTATACCAACTTGAAATAAGACTAAAAGCACAAATAAGCACTATGGATATGCCAGCGAATCCAAATAAGCACTTATCACAATCCTGACAACCAAACAGGCCTGAGGGTGGTATTTTGGATCTCTGTGGGGTCCACAAAAGTGATCTAGGGTCCAAAATTAAACTTGAAACTTATAAAGGAACTGATAAGCTTCAAAATAAGCCAATAAGCTAAAGGTGGCGCCCGCTAATGAAGTATCTATGGTCTATTGAAATTGGGTCACTTATACTAATGACTCAGTATAAAGTTTTGAAATCAGCAAACTTGAGGACCAAAATAAGCTATGCTACAGTGAACTAAGATCCAATTTTATGATTGATCTTAAAAGTACTACTGATGAGCTTTTCAAAAAGCTAAAAATCCAGTCCTAAGGTTTTGATTTGCACCCTGGAGGGGGGTTTGAAACTTTGACTAAAACCACAAGTACCTTGATACAGGGCAGTACCTTGCCCTGCAGGTCTAAATAAGCTTATACACAAGCTTATAGAAAATTCCTAAAAATAAGATGACTATGGGATTTTGTAGACTAGGTGTTACACTTTAACTTCTGAAAAGGGCAAGGTCTCAAAGTTAATACAAAAATCACAAAAATTACTCTAAGATTTGGATTTCTGAGACAATGGTACTTTTTGACTTTTTGATTTTACTTCTAAGTTTGACTTAGGTGAACTTTGATCTTGATTTCTTGACTGATATTGATTATTTAAGCTATATGGAGACTAAATTAAGCTAGGACTAACACTTATGAGCTAAAATTAGGCTAATGCTACTTGTATTCCAACACAGACATGTAATTAGCTCAAATGGTTTGTGGTTTTGACTTTTTATCAAATAGGACTTGAATATTTTTATTGTTTTGAGCTAAAATTACCCTAAGTAACTTGTATAAACCAAAAACAACAACAATAACAAAGCACAACACTTAGGAATTCACTGATCCAAACACACCTTATATGTTGACTGTTTTGTGTTTTAGGAAGCAAATGATTACTAGGGCTCTTATAACTGATCCACAATGACTTTTTATGTTATATTAAGTATAAATAAGTACTTAGAAACAGGTGACAACCACAAATAATCAAGAGAACTAATAATGCTATATTGACTGTTTTAACTAAGATTTTTAAGTAACTAATGAATTTATCAAACAAGCTACTAATTTTATGTTGTATTATCACTACTTAGGACTAAATAAGCACAAAGAACTGAATAAGCAAAAGAATAAGCACAGCTACAGTAAAAAGACAGATATGAGATTTTGATGACTTACAATATGCTTTCCTGCTTAAAACCAATGAACCAAAGATCTCAAATCCAATCCTATATAATCTCCACAGATTAACTAACCCAAGACCATCCAATATTTGCCCTGCTCCATTGCTTATCACCAAGAACTTGATACTTTGACTTTCGTTGACTGTTTTTATGTTTATGAGTTTTTTATATCTAAATCTTGTTTTAAGGTATCTAAAAGCTTTAATGAGCTTCTTAGGAGCTTATGTGAGCTTAAGAGTCTTTATAATCTAACAATAACAAGAAAACAGCTTATTAAGAAATTTGAAATGAAATTAAAAGTTGCATTAACTGAGATAACAAAACAAACTTGATTCTTATTAATTAAAAAGCTCACTAGTACACTGAGAATGCTAACTTTAAACTTTGAAAGCTTAAATTACACTTGAACTTTTAAAAGAAACTAATACGACATACAATTATTGAATAAAAACTAGATATCACTCCACATTGCTTCTCTTGATCTTTATAGCTGAGAATGAGCTTCCAGGTGTCCTCAAGGACTTTTCCCACTTCATCTGAGCCTTTGATTTTGTCCAATTGATCTCCACCGTTTAAACTAATTTTGGCGCCAAAAGTCATACACGTTAACTTGGGGCCAAAGGTCTGTAATTAAAGAGTTTTGGGAGCATGTGGAGGTGTCAGGGGACAAATGAGATAGTTTGGAGGCCAAGTTGAGGTGATATGATGAAAACAGAGGATGTGGAGTGGTTTGGAGGGAAAATTGGTGGGAATTGCATTTAATGTGGTGTGGGATAAGGTTGTGAGGTGGAAAGGAGTAGGTTAGTGAGCTGGAAAGGTGAGGTGGTGGTGGAAAACCACCTGGTATTGGGTGAAGCAGGGGTGAGGGTGGAGGTGCTACAGTGTTGGCGGTTTAGGGGTGTTTGACCAGGGTCAAACCCTGGTTTGTATTATTAGGGGTATGGGCCGAGGGTTGTTTGGGCCAAGAAAAGGAAGGGTGGGCTTGGGTGTGTTTGGATTGGATTTGGTTTGGTTTTGGATTTATTAATAAAAAGGGTCCGGTTGGTTTAGTGTTAAACAAGGACCAAATTTGTAATTTGACCGAAATTAAGGGACTGATTTTGCAATTTTCCCAAACTTCTTCCAAGGACTAAACCTGCAATAAAACCATAACACAAGGACAAAAGATGTAATTTTTCTATTTTTAAATCCCATGGACCTTTTCTGCCAATTTCTCAAACTCCAGGGACCATTTTTGTAACTTTGGATTTTTAAGGGACTAAAGATGTAATTTCCCAAAATGTTTATCATAAGGACCAATTTTGTCATTTAAGAATAGTTCAAGGTTTATTTTATTAATTTCCCATTTTTAAAACTTTAAGGACTAATTTTGATATTTTTGAAACTTGAGGGACTAAAGTTGTCATTTTGAAATTTTTAACTTTAAAGGACTATACTTGACAACTTATGAATCCCTAAGGACCTTTGATGATATTTTTCATGTTTTGATTTACCAGGGACTAGTTTTGACAACTTTTGAAACTTGAGGGACTGAAACTGCCAATTATGCAAACTTTGTACTCATCTGTTTTTGATTATTTTGCATTTGAAACATATAAAACACACTTCTAAGATATTTTCAGTATTTTGATGCATATTTGAGTGTTTTTGGATGTCTTCGCAGTTCAGATTGGTATAAAATGATGAGTATTTAGACACTCATCAATCCCCCACACTAAACTATTGCTAGTCCCTAGCAATCTTTTGAGAAAAATTTAATGGATTTTTACTCTTTACCAAAAGCCATCACTTCTGGAGTAGCCAGATGTAAGAACTGTGGCACACCTGATAACCGTGTGATTTTGAGCAAACCACCAGCTGTCAACGGATTTGATTTGTCTTTACCAAAAGCCGTTTGCTTCTGGACTAGCCAACTCTTGATGGAATAGTCAACATCTTGGTGAGCTGATTACCAATTATGGTTTTTCCACGGCCTTTACCACAAGCCATAATCTTGCGGGCTAGCCAACTCATTCGCTTTATGGGATATGGGGAGTTGAGGAACCATACAATTTTGGGAAAATTGCAAGCCATCAACGGATTTGAGATGTCTTTACCAAGAGCCGTTTGCTCCTGGACTAGCCAATCCTTTTGTGGGTTAGACATGGTGGATTGATAACCATTATTTGCATTTCTAAGTGTGAAAAAACTGAAAATTTTGATCAAATGGGGGTTCTTGATGGAACATGTGTTTTGAATTCGTGAGAACTCTCCCCCACACTTAGAACTGAATATTACCCTCAATATTCAAAGTACTTGGTGTCCTACCAAGACTTAGAACGTAAGAAGGAAATACTATTAACCTTTTGTTTTAGTCTATTTACATACAAAGTTAACTAATTTTTTTTTTTTTTTTTTTTTTGAAAAAATTTATACATATGTACAACATGTGGTTCATCTCCCCCACACTAGGGTGGTAGAAAGGGGTAAGAAGACAGAAATATGGGTGAAAACCCATATTGCTACTGTTTTTGATTACCGAGTCGCTAGCTTGACTCGACCTCGAATTGAATTATCCATGAGGAAGCTACTGTTTTTGTTTACCGAGTCGCTAGCTTGACTCGACCCCGAATTTATTGGTCCATGGGGAAAGTTTGGAGATCCGGGACAACCATTGGTTGTATGTCCCCTCCAAAATAGTGTTTTAACCGATGACCATTTACTTTGAAATTGGGACCGTCGGGTTGCAATAACTCAACATATCCATATGGGTATACTTTTGCTATAGTAAATGGTCCAGACCAACGGGTTTTTTAGTTTACCCGAGAAAATTTTTAATCTTGAATTGAAAAGAACTCTGTCATCCACGTTGAAAACGCGGTTCTTAATTTTAGAGTCATGTATCTTCTTAGTCTTTTCTTTATAGATTAAAGAATTTTCGTTAGCTTGATCACGTAATTCATTTAGTTCGTTTAGTTGAACTTTACGGTGATCACCCGCTGTCTGAAGGTTGAAATTTGCATGTTTTAAGGCCCAATAGGCCTTATGTTCTAATTCGATCGGAAGATGACATGCTTTCCCGTACACTAGCTTATATGGAGTACACCCGATGGGTGTTTTGTAAGCAGTGCGGAAAGCCCATAATGCATCATCCAGCTTATCCGACCAAGAGGCACGGTTTTCACCAACCGTCCTCTCTAAAATTCTCTTAATACCCCGATTTGAGACCTCCACCTGCCCACTTGTTTGGGGGTGATATGTTGTCAAAAGACGGTGAGTTACACCATATTTCAGCATCACTCTTGCAAATTGTTCATTACAGAAGTGAGTGCCACGATCACTGATAATGGCACGAGGAGTCCCGAATCTGGCAAAGAGAGACTTTAAAAATTTAACGACTACTCGGGCATCATTGGTGGGTAAAGCTTTTGCTTCAACCCATTTTGACAGATAGTCGACAGCCATGAGTATGTATTTATTCCCTCGTGAAGACGGGAATGGCCCCATAAAATCAATGCCCCACATATCAAATATTTCATAGACTTGGATGGCGTTTAGCGGCATCTCATTCTTTTTGGAAATATTCCCGTGACGCTGGCAAGCCTCACAAGTTTTGATAAGTTCATGGCCGTCTTTATAGATCGTGGGTCAAAAGAATCCTGAATCAAACACCTATTTGGCGGTGTAGTTTGGGTTATGATGTCCCCCCGTGGGTCCATCATGACAAGCTTTAAGAATTTCCATGGCTTCTTGGCCATGGACACACCGTCAGATGACTTGATCCGCACATATTTTGAACAAGTAGGGGTCGTCCCAGAAGTAATGTTTTATATCTTTAAAGAATTTTCTTTTCTGTTTGGACGACATCCCTTTCACAACGAAATTTCCCGCATGGTAATTTGCAAAGTCGGCAAACCATGGGGTGGTGGCATCATCCCGGGTAGAGATTAGATTTAGAGTCTCCAGAGGAAAAGTTTCATTAATTTCTTTTCTCTCGAGAATATCCTGATGAGGATTTTCTAACCAGGACAAGTGATCAGCTGCAAGGTTCTCTGCTCCTTTTTTATCTCTTATGAGTATATCGAATTCCTGGAGGAGCAGGACCCAACGGAGCAGTCTTGGCTTTGCATCCTGTTTAGTGAACAGGTATTTCAGAGCCGAATGGTCCGTATGCACCACGCTTTTGGTTAAGATTAAGTAAGACCGAAATTTTTCAAAGGCATATACCACAGCTAATAACTCTTTTTCTGTGGTGGTATAGTGTGTTTGAGCTTCATTCATGGTCTTACTTGCGTAGTGTATTGGCTGGAAATGTTTGGTTTTGCGTTGCACCAGAACTGCACCAATAGCATAATCGCTAGCATCGCACATAAGTTCAAAGGGTAAGTCCCAGTCGGGGGCAACAAGGATTGGTGCTTCGGTGAGTTTTTTCTTTAAAGTAGAAAAAGCTTCGATGCACTCGGAGGAAAAAATGAAAGGAGCATCCTTTTCAAGAAGATGAGTCATGGGCCGGGCTATTTTGGAGAAATCCTGTATGAATCTCCGATAGAACCCGGCATGGCCGAGGAAACTCCTTATTCCTTTAACAGTGGTGGGATGAGGCAGTTTAGCAATAACATCAATTTTGGCCTTATCGACCTCAATCCCATTTTTTGAAATTTTATGGCCGAGGACAATGCCCTCCTTAACCATAAAATGGCTCTTCTCCCAGTTTAGACAAAGATTAGTATTTTCACAACGTTGAAGCATTTTTTCTAAATGGGAGAGGCATGAGTTGAAAGAATTCCCGATGACTGAGAAGTCATCCATGAACACCTCCATGGTTTTTCCGATCATGTCATGGAAAATAGCCATCATGCACCTCTGGAAAATGCCCGGAGCATTGCATAACCCAAAAGGCATGTGGCGATAGGCAAATGTTCCGTAAGGGCATGTGAAGGTAGTCTTCTCTTGATCCTGTGGATCAATGGGAATTTGGAAGTAACTCGAGAAGCCGTCGAGGAAGCAATAATACTCATTCCCCGCTAGTCTTTCGAGCATTTGATCCATAAAGGGCAGAGAAAAATGGTCTTTGCGGGTGGCTTCATTAAGCTTTCTGTAATCGATACATACTCGCCACCCTGTAACCAAACGAGTTGGTAACAACTCGTTGTCCTCGTTTGTGATAACCGTGATGCTAACCCAAGGACTATCTGATATAGGGTAAATCAATCCCGCATCAAGAAGTTTGATAACTTCTACCTTTATAACTTCGTGGATTTTTGGATTTACCCTTCTTTGATGCTGCACGGCAGGTTTAAAGTCCTCTTCCATTAGGATTTTGTGTGTACAAAAATCCGGGTTAATACCCTTTATGTCTGAGAGTTTCCAAGCAATTGCTTGCTTGTGGGACTTTAAAACCTTAAGTAGCGCGGTTTTCTCCTCATCCTTTAAGTCTTTTGCAATAATGACCGGTAACTTATCGTTACCTTCCAAGAATGCATATTCTAGATGAGGAGGCAGGTCCTTAAGTTCGACCTCGGGGAAATTATCATTTTTCTCAGCATATTTGACTTCCGCCTTATGAAGTTGTGGAGGTAGAACAGGAATAGGAGAAGGATCTTTGTTCAATAACTTCTCAAGGAGAAGTATATCCCTTTCCGGGTCAATCTCTTGGTTATCAATTCCTTCGGGAACTGAATCACTTTTGAGAAAGGCCTCTAATTCCTCAAGGACGAAATCACTTCCCTCAAACGGAGTGAGGGAAGGAGAAGAATTAGCGATTATGGGATGAGAAGAAGTAGTGGGATTGCCACTCGGAGAATTATCAGCGAATCCAAGGATTTCCTGAGCATACTCCTCGGATGCAATGTAAATGACATCAATTCGGTTGACCGATTCAACATCATAATTCGAGGAGTATCTCGAGGTTTGATCAAGGTTGAACGTTATCGCTTCATTGCCAACTCGTAACGTGATTTCCTCATCGAAAACATCAATTAATGCACGTCCCGTTCTTAAGAATCCCCTCCCAAGAATGAGAGGAACTCATGGATCTGCATCGAAATCAACAACGACAAAGTCTGCCGGAAAATGGAACTTTCCCACTCTTACAAATACGTCCACGGCAATACCAAGGGGACGTGAAATTGAACGGTCTGCAAGCTCGAGAGTCATGCATGTGGGACTAAGTGCCTGAAGAGAGAGCTTTTTCCAAACTAAGTGGGGCATTAAGTTGATGCTTGCACCAAGATCGGCCAAGGCAAAACATTCAACCATCCCCGGGAAAATACATGGTATTAGAAATCTCCCGGGGTCTCCTCGCTTTTCGGGAAGCTGTTTCAATAGAACTGCAGAACAGTTCTCATTGAGTGGAGTTCGTGCCATCTCAAATAGTTTTTCTTTATTGCTCAACAGGTTTTTGATTGTCGATGCGAATTTGGGCATTAAAAGAAGAGCATCCGCAAAACTAATATCGAAGTGTAGTTCTTGGAAAATCTGAAAGAATTTTTCCATCTGATGATTAGCTTTATCACGGAGCTTCTGATCTTGCAATCGTGAGGGATATGGAATTGTTGGTTTTGGGTTGGCTTTTGGATTTTCAACAGAACCTTCAGTAGTTTCAAACACGACTCTTTTAGGAGGAGTCGGGACTGGGATAACTGGAGGAGGGATGTCATTGGTACCACCGTTATTATTAGGAAGTACCGTATCCGTGGTATCCTCAGTTTCACATTCCTCTACCGGGATAGGAGAAGAGGTAGACGGAGCTGTTGGTCCTTGGTAAGAAACTCCACTTCTTGTGGTGATCGCCTTTACATCGCCCCTCGGATTAGCGATCGTGTTGCTAGGTAAAGTAGTACCTGAGCCCGAGGGTCGATCATTTAAAGACTTCTGCAAATTAGATATTTGACTAACCAGCATTTTGTTCAGTTCTTCTTGGGATTTCATAAACTGTTTTAATAACTCATCATGTGATGGTCCAGTTGGAACAATGGCTTGATTTTGGTTTGGAAAATTTTGAGCCCGATTGTTCTGGAAATTCCCATGTTGCTGGTTGTTATTACTCTGGAAGTGGTTTTGTTGTTGAAAATTACCCTGTGGGAAATTGTTATGACCTTGATTTCGGTTATAATTCCCTTGGTTCTGATTTTGTTGAACCTGGTTTTGACCAGGGTTGAAATTCCCTTGGTTGTTATAACCTTGGTTCATTCGGTTCTGGTTCTGATTCTGGTTAAAGTTCTGGTTTCTGTTTTGACCATTTTGGTTCTGGGACTGATTAAACCCTGGTGGTCCGATGTAGTTATTAGATCGGTAGCTCAAAAGGTTTCGATCTCCTTGCGGTTGGTAAGAATTACCTCCCGTATTATAGGAACCTTGAGCTGCATACACGTTTTCACGAGCCGAGCCACCGGAGGCTGGGCACTCTGTGTAAGGATGTGGACCACCGCAAGTTTCACAACTTGGGTTAACAGCTTTGACCTGATTATGATTTGTCTGATGGATACGCAAAACTGCTGTAGACAAATCATCTAACTTTTTAGCTAGGATGGATATTTCATTGCTTGCCGGAGTGACTGACTTAAATGAGTCGTTCCTCTCAGCAGAGGAGTCCCAAAAATTATGATGGGCAGTCATGTTTTCGATTAAGTCATAGCACTCTTCAGGGGTCCTTTTCATAAAGGTGCCCCCAGCAGCAGCATTGATGGTGTCACGATGACGGAGTGTCAACCCATTATAAAAGGTATCAATAATGGTGACAAGAAGCATGTTATGATTGGGACACCGATTAATAGCAAGTTTGTAGCGTTCCCATGCCTCAAATAAGGACTCTTCGGGAAGCTGTCTGAAGTTGCTGATATCATTCCTGAGCTTTGTAACCATAGATGGTGGAAAGTATTTGGCCAGAAATTTAGTGATCATCTCATCAAAAGTGTGGATCGAATTCTTTGGAAGTCGATCGAACCAGGAAGTCGCATGATGAGTGAGGGAATAGGGAAAAAGGTACAAATGTAGGCCGTCGTCGGTGACGCCATTTTGTTTCATGCTTTGGGTGACAGTTAAAAATTTGTCGAGATGTTTGTTAGCATCTTCACCCTGCAATCCGTGGAACTGGCACGTATTCTGGATTTGTTGTATCATGTGGTGTTTTAATCCAAAGTCCGTGGCTCTAATAGTGAGTGGTGCAATTGGTCCACCCCTCCCTTGCATGGTAGGTTGACACAGTTCCTCCATTGTTCGGGTGTCAGGAACTGGTTCCTCCTTGGGAGGGAATGAGGGCTCGTCGTTCATTTTTGATGGTTGCTTTTCTTCAATAGTACGTAACTTAGTTATGTTTTTTCCTTTATTACGCTTTGTTTGCGAACGAGTGCGCATGCACTAAAAACGGTATCAATCAAAACAAGACAGAGGCAAAACGACAGTGAACTTGAATCCAATAATCACAAATGAACAGCTCCTTTAAAAAAGGTACACTATTCACAAGGATACAATGGTAAGTTTTTTTTTTTTTTTGATCATATACAATGGTAAGTTTTAAATCTTAAGTTTGAGAACTTATTATGTTCACACCCCCAGTTGGTAGGTGTTCTGCCTTGATTTTCGGTGGTAAACTTTTATGTAATTATATTCACAGTAAAATGTTTTTGGCTTTTCATGTATGGGTGAAAAACTTGGACAATATTTTTGGAACTGATTCGTTAACCGAAATCGTTCCTTTAAGATTACTCGCAGATTGGCGGGAGGAAATAAATGGATTCCTCTTTAGTTCGCAATTTAATGTCAGAACTTACCTTAAACCAACTGTATAGGTTGTAATCTTAAAGATAACGAAGTAATTTAACTTCACAGTTTGTTTTGTTGTTTATGATTTGTTTGGTGTTTTTAACACTTCAGGAGAAATGTTAATGAACTTTTTTAGATATGATTTTGATTTTCTCAAAAATTTACAAAGTGGTGATATTTGTACAGGAGGGTTTTGAAAACCACTGACTCTAAACCGTTTTGAAATACGCAACAACCTCCCAGGTAGCGGCGCCAAATTTTGACTCCTCCTAAACCAACCAGTCAACCGGGTGCAGTTGATAGGCCCACCTAGGAGAAAGTGCAAGTTATTATTGACCGTGGAAATATAGGGAAATCCCCGGGTCGTTAAATCCCAACGAGATTGAAATTGTATTTTGAACGATTAAGGTGATAAGTGGTACTGAGGACAGTAACAAAAATAATTGAGGGATGATTATACTACTGATTTGGATAATATTAAATGATATAAACAATAACAGAGATACACACAAAAGCACAAATTAGAAAATCAGATAACAGACAGATAAAAGTGGGTTTTATCAAATTCCAAACTACAGGGGGTATAATTGAAACTTTTTAAAACTTAAAATTAAAAGAAAATTTAAAGTGAAAATGAAATTATAAAATTGATTACTTTAATATTTAAATATTATTTAATTAATTAAAACTTTTAAAAATCTAATTTAAACCTAAGTTAAATTAACTAAAAATTATAAAGATTACAATTTAAACTAAAAACTTGCAAAAATAATTTATAAACCTTAAAAAGAACTTGAAGAAAGTATAAAAAATGAAAATAAATATTTTTGTCTTTTTAAGAGTTTTCTATTAATTAAAAAATATTTAACTTAATTAAACTAATTAAACTATTTTAAATTACTAATAATACTAAATTAACTTAGAAAATTATGGAAAAATTTATAAAACTATATAACCATCATAGGAATCCTACAAAATTATAAAAACTTCTAAAAATTATATTTTAAGCTATTTCACTAATTAATTACCTATTAATTATTTTAAATCTAATTTAATTAAATTAAATAAGAAAATTGGAAAATGGATAGTGGAAATTATGAAACTATTTTCTAAAAGTCTTAACTACTTTATAAAACTTAGGAAAAATATAAAATTCTACTATTGTTAATTAAAATTAAAGAAAACTATTTAATTACTAATATTACCTATTTAATTATTTAAACTACTTTTAATTCTAATAAATAGTAAACTGCTTAGGAAAAATCTAAGAAAATTATTTTAACTACTTAAAAGTACTAGGAAATTAATAAAATTATAAAATTGGAAAAGTGCTTATTAATAAGCTGAAATGAAAATTAAATAGATAATTTCTACTCCCTCCGTCCCATAAATATTGTCCACTATTGACTTTTTAAGTCTTTAGTTCTCAACTTTGACTTTATATATTTTTATTTGGATTATATATTACATGGTGAAAAATATATGGATAGATTATGGTTTAAATGTATTTTCATTTGATATAATTTTAATCACGTATCGTATACGAAAAATAAAAATATCTAAGGTCAAACTTGTGAAGTAAAGACTTTGAAAGTCAATACTGGACAATAATTATGGGACGGATGTAGTATTAAATAGAAGCTATCACTATAATTAAGTTTGGCTTTTTCTGGTTTTTCTTTTATAAAACTATTAAAATACTTAAATTATGAAACTTTTACAAAGAAAACTACTTTGGAAACTCAGAATAAGCACTGAGAGTGCTTATTACCCTAGACAGTTGACTAAGTTTGACCACACAAAGAAATAAGATCAAATGGAGTTATGTGGGGTTCACACTGGTTAAATTAGATACACAAAAGTTACTTGGACATGTTTGAACAAGTTTTAGTCAAATAAGCACTAAGATTAAGCTACAAGACCACAATAAGCATTTCCAAACTTAGTTTCTGAGACAGAAATGGGACAAAGTTTAGGGTTGATTCTAGGTGGGGTCCACTGATGCACAGGTCAAACAAAGGGTCAATCTATGATCCCTGGTAGGAGAGGGGTTGTAAGAACCAAACTATGGAGTGTGGGACCCACTGGGGTAGCCACAAACAACCACCAAAGTGGTGGTGGTGACCTGATGGTCTGCTGATGCACAGGGTAACTTATTATGACTTGTGACTTGGTGAAAAGTTGTTTAAATGATCAAATAAGCTCTCACACATGTATACCAACTTGAAATAAGACTAAAATCACAAATAAGCACTCTGGATAAGCCAGCGAATCCAAATAAGCACTTATCACAATCCTGACAACCAAACAGGCCTGAGGGTGGTATTTTGGATCTCTGTAGGGTCCACAAAAGTGATCTAGGGTCCAAAATTAAACTTGAAACTTATAAAGGGACTGATAAGCTTCAAAATAAGCCAATAAGCTAAAGGTGGGGCCCACTAATGAAGTATCTATGGTCTATTGAAATTGGGTCACTTATACTGATGACTCAGTATAAAGTTTTGAAATCAGCAAACTTGAGGACTAAAATAAGCTATGCTACAGTGAACTGAGATCCAATTTTATGATTGATCTTAAAAGTACTACTGATGAGCTTTTCAAAAAGCAAAAAATCAAGTCCTAAGGTTTTGATTTGCACCCTGGAGGGGGGTTTGAAACTTTGACTAAAACCACAAGTACCTTGATACAGGGCAGTACCTTGCCCTGCAGGTCTAAATAAGCTTATACACAAGCTTATAGAAAATTCCTAAAAATAAGATGACTATGGGATTTTGTATACTAGGTGGTACACTTTAACTTCTGAAAAGGGCAAGGTCTCAAAGTTAATACAAAAATCACAAAAATTATTCTAAGATTTGGATTTCTGAGACAATGGTACTTTTTGACTTTTTGATTTTACTTCTAAGTTTGACTTAGGTGAACTTTGATCTTGATTTCTTGACTGATATTGATTATTTAAGCTATATGGAGACTAAATTAAGCTAGGACTAACACTTATGAGCTAAAATTAGGCTAATGCTACTTGTATTCCAACACAGACATGTAATTAGCTCAAATGGTTTGTGATTTTGACTTTTTATCAAATAAGACTTGAATATTTTTATTGTTATGAGCTAAAATTACCCTAAGTAACTTGTATAAACCAAAAACAACAACAATAACAAAGCACAACACTTAGGAATTCACTGATCTAAACACACCTTATATGTTGACTGTTTTATGTTTAGGAAGCAATTGATTACTAGGGCTCTTATAACTGATCCACAATGACTTTTTATGTTATATTAAGTATAAATAAGTACCTAGAAACAGGTGACAACCACAAATAATCAAGAGAACTAATTATGCTATATTGACTGTTTTAACTAAGATTTTTAAGTAACTAATGAATTTATCAAACAAGCTACTAATTTTATGTTGTATTATCACTACTTAGGACTAAATAAGCACAAAGAACTGAATAAGCAAAAGAATAAACACAGCTACAGTAAAAAGACAGATATGAGATTTTGATGACTTACAATATGCTTTCCTGCTTAATACCAATGAACCAAAGATCTCAAATCCAATCCTATATAATCTCCATAGATTAACTAACCCAAGACCATCCAATATTTGCCCTGCTCCATTGCTTATCACCAAGAACTTGATACTTTGACTTTTGTTGACTATTTTTATGTTTATGAGTTTTTTATATCTAAATCTTGTTTTAAGGTATCTAAAAGCTTTAATGAGCTTCTTAGGAGCTTATGTGAGCTTAAGAGTCTTTATAATCTAACAATAACAAGAAAACAGCTTATTAAAAAAATTGAAATGAAATTGAAAGTTGCATTAACTGAGATAACAAAACAAACTTGATTCTTATTAACTGAAAAGCTTACTAGTACACTGAGAATGCTAACTTTAAACTTTGAAAGCTTAAATTACACTTGAACTTTAAAAAGAAACTAATACGACATACAATTATTGAATAAAAACTAGATATCACTCCACATTGCTTTTCTTGATCTTTATAGCTGAGAATGAGCTTCCAGGTGTCCTCAAGGACTTTTCCCACTTCATCTGAGCCTTTGATTTTGTCCAATTGATCTCCACCGTTTAAACTAATTTTGGTGCCAAAAGTCATACACGTTAACTTGGGGCCAAAGGTCTGTAATTAAAGAGTTTTGGGAGCATGTGGAGGTGTCTGGGGACAAATGAGATAGTTTGGAGGCCAAGTTGAGGTGATATGATGAAAACAGAGGATGTGGAGTGGTTTGGAGGGAAAATTGGTGGGAATTGCATTTAATGTGGTGTGGGATAAGGTTGTGAGGTGGAAAGAAGTAGGTTAGTGAGCTGGAAAGGTGAGGTGGTGGTGGAAAACCACCTGGTATTGGGTGAAGCAGGGGTGAGGGTGGAGGTGCTACAGTGTTGGCGGTTTAGGGGTATTTGACCAGGGTCAAACCCTGGTTTGTATTATTAAGGGTGTGGGCCGAGGGTTGTTTGGGCCAAGAAAAGGAAGGGTGGGCTTGGGTGTGTTTGGATTGGATTTGGTTTGGTTTTGGATTTATTAATAAAAAGGGTCCGGTTGGTTTAATGTTAAACAAGGACCAAATTTGTAATTTGACCAAAATTAAGGGACTGATTTTGCAATTTTCCCAAACTTCTTCCAAGGACTAAACCTGCAATAAAACCATAACACAAGGACAAAAGATGTAATTTTTCTATTTTTAAATCCCAGGGACCTTTTCTGCCAATTTCTCAAACTCCAGGGACCATTTTTGTAACTTTGGATTTTTAAGGGACTAAAGATGTAATTTCCCAAAATGTTTATCATAAGGACCAATTTTTTCATTTAAGAATAGTTCAAGGTTTATTTTATTAATTTCCCATTTTTAAAACCTTAAGGACTAATTTTGACATTTTTGAAACTTGAGGGACTAAAGTTGTCATTTTGAAATTTTTAACTTTAAAGGACTATACTTGACAACTTATGAATCCCTAAGGACCTTTGATGATATTTTTCATGTTTTGATTTACCAGGGACTAGTTTTGACAACTTTTGAAACTTGAGGGACTGAAACTGCCAATTATGCAAACTTTGTACGTTTTTCATCTATTTTTTATTATTTTGCATTTGAAACATATAAAACACAATTCTAAGATATTTTCAGTATTTTGATGCATATTTGAGTGTTTTTGGATGTTTTGGCAGTTCAGATTGATATAAAATGATGAGTATTTAGACACTCATCACCTTCCGCGTATGCACTCATCTTTAGTGCATTATTGTTATATGTTTAAACCCTTAGTTAATTATCTAATTGATTACATGGTTGCTAAGTCGAGTCATATCCTTGTACATATTGTTTTGGGACGATTGAGACTCATGGGTAAAGTACTTATGTTATGGAGTAATGGGGAAGAACATCGTATATAACCCCCATCTGTGCGTTAATCTTAAAAGTACTCCAAGTGTTTTGATTATCTTGATTCGAGTCATTTGAGTAGTTCATTGTAAAGTATGTAAAAATTCAAGTGTAAAGGGAATGTCCATTCCCTATGATGTATTATTTTGGATGGTAGGGTAAGAGTGTATGCAAAAAAAAAAATAATAATAATTAAAAAAAAATCGAAAAAATTAAGAAAAAGAGAGAAAAAAAAAAGAAAAAACATACGAACTACCATCCCGTTTCATTCTATGTTTATTTTATGTTTTTGTTATTTTTGATTCATTAGCTTAAGTCGAGTCTAATCTTGGCTTAGCAACGCCATATTGTACATGTAATTAACCAAGATGATTAACTCGCCACCAGTAAAGTTTGCCTTTATCCAACAAAACCGTGTATTCCATATCCCTACACCTAACGTTATAACCCTTTAAAAAGATCTCTTTGATAGTTTATTGATTCACCTCAAACAGTCAGATAATTATCAACCAAGTAATGGTCAACAAGTCAGACAGCTGAGGCAAATGCTTCCGTGGAATACAGTGTTTCCCCGGGTCGTAATGTCCCAACGAGGTTGTGATGGTATTAAAAACGAATCTGTGATTAGTGAATGTGAACAGGAAATGTATGAAAGTGTGTGTGTGTGTGTTTAAACTAGGGTTTTATACCTTTAAATAAACAATTGTAACGATTACGTAAAAGCTTAGATATTTAAAAACGTTTAAACGTACACCAAATTAAAAATCAGACACGACTGCGTACTGAGAAAAAGGTGAGTTTTAAGAAAAATAAACTACAGGGATTAAAAATGAAAATTATATAAACTTAAACTTAAAATAAAATTAAATTAAAAAGAAAAGATTATTTTATTATTTATTATTAATTATTTAATTAAAAACTTATTTAACTATTTAATTAAAACTAATTTATACTAAAAATGATAAATACTACAAATTAAAATAAAAACTTGTAAAAATAATTTCTAAACTTAAAAATGAACTTGAAGAAAGTATAAAAAATAAAAATAAATATTTTTGTCTTTTTATGAATTTTTTATTAATTAAAAACTATTTATATTATTTATACTAATTAAACTATTTTAAATTACAAATAATACTAAATCAACTTAGAAAATTATGAAAAAATTTATAAAACTATTTTATAACTTATAAAATCTAGAAAAAATATAAAAACTAGGTATTACCTTATAAAAATTAATTATGCTATTTATAACTTAATTATTGATTAATTATTAATTAAACTAATTTTAATTCTAATAAATACTAAAGGACAAAACAAAAATCTGAGAAAATTATTAAAAATACTTTAACCTAAGAGGAAATTATTAAAAATATAAAAACACAACTATCTTAATAAAAATCTAAAAATGAAAATTAAAATTAAATTAAATTAAATAGAAACTATCACTTATTTTTATATTTGTTTTTCTGGATTTTTCTTTTACAAAACTAAATTATACCTAAAAATAAACAACTTTTGTAAAAATAACTATTTTACAACTTATTAATAAGCACTGTGGAAGCTTAATGCTACCACAGTTGACCTTGGTTGACCAAATAAGCTAATAAGCTCAAATGAGCTGGTGTGGGACCCACAATGGTAAAAGCTAGTTCCAATAGGTTAAGTAAACAAGTTTAAGCTATAAAACACACAAAGTGTTCACAGAATAAGCCAATAAGCCACAATAAGCACTTGCTTATTGTGGACTGAGACAGATTAGGGGACAAAGTTCAAGGCTTAACCCAGGTGGGGTCCACTGGGTGCTAGGTCAAACTAAGGGTCAACAAATGTTCCCTGGTAGGAGGGGGTTGGGAGAAACTAAGTTTTAGGTGTGGGGTCTACTGAGGTGGCCACAAAACCACCACTAAGTAGTGGTGTTGGCCTGAATCTGCTGGTGCAGGGGAAGCTTATTCCCTGCAGCTGTGTTTGAGCACAAGTGGGGCCCACCAGGAAATTAGCAAAAATAAGATGAGAGTGGGATTTTGAAGTTCAGCTGATATACTATATTTCCTAAAAAACACAAGGCCTAAAACCTATCAGAAAAATCACAATAATTCCTTGAATTATTGGATTTTTCTGCACAAGGAAAATTTTGACTTTTTTACTAAACTTGATATTTTGACTAAATCGAAATTCTAATGGACCTAGATGACTAAATTAGATTGTTTAACCTTAAAGGAAGTTAAAATAAGCTAAGTATACTATTTCTAAACCTAAATGATGATTCCACTACCCTAACATACAAACAGTTAACTGTTATGATACCACAAAAGAGATTTTGACTTTCTTGCTTAAAGACTACCTCAACAAAAGATTGACTGAGCTAAATTACTCCTAGTGATGAAATCTAAGCAGTCCAATACCTATAATAACAACAAATGCAAGGCAAAACAGCTTAAGCCAAACACCCTTTAATGTGACTGACTTGAAGATTTTCCAAACAAGAGAATGATTTAATCCTTAACACTGATTTCCATGTATATATTATGAGACAATATGATCATACAAATACAAAAACACTAACAATACATAGCAGAACACATGGTTCACTAGGATTAGTAAAAGATAGAAAAAATTGACAGATTAAGCACAATGAAATCCAATTGATCAATTTCTATTGTTAAGTAATAATATGAGTGAGAAACATTAACTAAGCATAAAAGAACAAAGAAAAACAGCAATAAGCATGTGTACAGTAGAAATACCAAAAATTGTAAATTGAGCTTACAAATGGGATCAAGCTGAAAATTTGAGAACCAAGAGCCAATGTCACACCCTATAGCTTCCCAATGAACTTTCAATACCCAATCAATCTACAATTAACCAGCTCCACTCTTCTTTTTCCACAAACTGATTTCTTCTTTATTTTTCTTTGATTTTATTATTTCTTTTTGGTATTTCTGTTTTTTAAAGACTAAGCTATTTTAAGTTTCTAAAAGCTTCTAAAGCCTTGTCAAGAGCTTATTTGAGCAATCAGAGTCTATAAATACAATAGATAACAATGAGAAGTGAAATTGTCAATTTCACTTGAAAATTGCTAAATATGAATTTACTAAACAAGGATATAATTAAAGGTTCAAGGACACTTGTATTACACTAAAATAACTGATTACAACATGTTTAAGCTAAAAATTATAACTGAAAATGAAATTACACCATCTACGATTACAATTAACTAAAACTAAACTAATGCTCTGGTTCTTCTACTTCCTTCTCCTTTTTAATGGACTTCTAGGGTTTGTGGGACCCACAGAAGCATTTCCCACCACATCACAGCCCTTGAAATGGTCAAACACATCTCCACCGTTCAAATTGGCTTTTTGGCACCAATTTGTCAAAGTGTCAGTTGTGGGTTACATACGCGGGTTTTAGGGGTTTAATGAGGGTTTGGGAGTATGTGTGAGGTGGAGGGGAGTGGGTAATGACTGGGGTGTAGGTGGAAGAGTTGCAGAGCCATGTGGGGGGTGAGGTGGAAGATGGTGAACAGTGGGGCGGTTTGCCCGGTTTTTATTTAAAAAGGGAAAGGGCTGGTGTTTGGGCCTGGTGAGTGGGCTGGGTAAAATAAAAATAGGGTGGGCTTGGTTGTTTGTATTTGGTTTATATTTTGGGTTAATAATAACATAGGGTCCGTTTGTATTATTAAGCATAGGGACCAAAAGTGTAAAATCTGAATTTTTGAGGGTGGGGTTTTGGCAACTTTCCAAGTTTATCAAAGGGACCATTCTTGCAATTCTTGAATACCCCGAGAACCATAAATGCATATTTTCCATTTTTTAATATCGGGGACCAAATATGACAAGTTTCAAACTTGAAGGACTACTATTGCCAATTTCTTGAAAAGTTTCATCCAGGGACTAATAGTGACAAGTTTTGAATTCCCTAGGACCCTTAATGATAATTTTCCCATTTTGAACACCCGGGGACTAAAACTGTCGAGTTTGAAACTTTGAGGGACCTGTTTTGCCAAACTGTGAAACTTCAGGGACCAATCATGTAATTTTACCAAACTTCACACCAAGGACCATTCCTGAAAAAGATTAGTAATACAAGGACCAAAATTGAATTTCTCAAAGTTTTTACATCCCAGGGACCATTTATGTCAATATCCAAAGTATAGGGACTAAACTTGTAATTTTGTGAAACTTTGCACCAAAGGACTAAATATGTAATTTTATGATTAAAAAGGACCTTTGATGACTTTTTCATGTTTTTAGAATAACCAGGGACTAGTTTTGACAACTTTTGAAACTTGAGGGACTGAAACTGCCAATTATGCAAACTTTGTACGTTTTTCATCTGTTTTTGCATATTTTGCATTTGAAACATATAAAACACACTTCTAAGATATTTTAAGTATTTTGATGCATATTTGAGTGTTTTTGTATGTTTTAGCAGTTCAGATTGGTATAAAATGATGAGTATTTAGACACTCATCAATCCCCCACACTAAACTATTGCTAGTCCCTAGCAATTTTTTGAGAAAAACTTAATGGATTTGAAAAACTCTTTACCAAAAGCCATCACTTCTGGAGTAGCCAGGTGTAAGAACTGTGGCACACCTGATAACCGTGTGATTTTGAGCAAACCACCAGCTGTCAACGGATTTGTTTAGTCTTTACCAAAAGCCGTTTGCTTCTGGACTAGCCAACTCTTGATGGAATAGTCAACATCTTGGTGAGCTGATTACCAATTATGGATTTTCCACTGCCTTTACCACAAGCCATAATCTTGCGGGCTAGCCAACTCATTCGCTTTATGGGATATGGCGAGTTGAGGTACCATACAATTTTTGGCAAATTGCAAGCCATAAACGGGTTTGAGTTATCTTTACCAAGAACCGTTTGCTCCTGGACTAGCCAATCCTGATGTGGGTTAGACATGGCGGACTGATAACCATTTATTGCGTTCTAAGTGAGAAAAAATTTTAAAATTTTGGCTAAAATGGGGGTTCTTGATGGAACATGTGTTTAAATTCGTTAGAATAACGAATCTCCCCCCACACTTAGAACTGAATATTGTCCTCAATATTCAAAGTACCGGGTGTTAAACCGAACTTAGAACGTAAGAAGGAAATATTACTAGCCATTATTTTATGTGTATATACATACATATATTTTTTTTAGATAAAACTTCTTAAATAGAAGCTATCACTATATTTACATTTTTTTTTTTTTTTTTTTTAGAGAAATTTACATATATACATCATGTGGGTTAGTATTTCCCCCACACTTAGGGTGAAAACCCTAAGTAAATGCTACTGTTTTTGTTTACCGAGTCGCTAGCTTGACTCGACCCCGAATTCATTTGTCCATGGGGAAGCATGATGTGGAAGGAACAATCTACATCGGACTTTCATTCAAGATGTTTGGATAAACATTTGAAGCATGTGAAAGTTCCACACCGATGAGATAAGTAGAGAGACCCTAGCTCATAATTTATAAATGAGAATGCCGGGGTCAAAGATAATGTCTTCATTCCCGAAGGAGTGAAGAACAGGATAAGCCACAGGATATATGAAGAAAAGAAAGAAAGTCATGATGAAAATCATAACTAACTCCTCATCTTATCGGAGAATTCATTGTTTCATGAATCTCTTCTTTTAAGCTCGTTTGATCAAGACATATTATGGGTATGTCTAGATCAAAATAGAAATTATCATACTCCGGAGGAGATATGATATGAGTGAGTTCACCGGAGAACTCCTCAAAGGTGAATGATTCGTATTCGGGATTGATTTGAGTGAGTTCATTGGGGAACTCCTCAAAAGTAAATGATTCATAAACGGGAAGAGAATTATAAGAATGAAAAGTGGTACTGCCACTTATCTTCTCTTCCGTTTGATCAAAATGGAACGTTTGCAATTCCGGAATAGAATCATTATTCAAAACCTCACTATCCTTGACGGGGATAGGAGATGAAATAGGCTCTTCATTAAAAGCCTCGATTCTAGAAATGAGAAGATTAGCATTTAATAATGTAAGACGAAGAGCTTCGTCTTGGATTATTTCTTCCTCATTCTCTTTTTCTGAGTTGACAAGCTCAGAAGGTAATTCCCCCACATAACTTATGTCTCCACAAGATAAAGAATAGTTCTCATCAGAATCAGAGAATATCTCAATATGATCATTTGGAAATACAAGAGGGGGATGGATACCACACATATGTTCAAGAATTCCCTGTGACTCACTTGGGATTGAGACAAGGTTCTCAACACTAGACTTTATGAATTCGTCCGATTCCTTATTAGGAACAGTGTCAAGATGCTCGTCCCCCATGCTCAGAGAGTGAGTGGGAACCTCGGGTGTGATAACAGCAGACTCAGGCAGATGAGAAGGACTAGCAGTAATGGAGTCTACAAGTTCCATTATTTCTACTGCTGGTGATTCAGTTATATTCTTTTCTCCCTGTATATCCATGGAAGGAGTCTCAACTGATGAACTTGATGAGGTATCATCACTTTCATCATCCTCATCGAGAAAAACAGCATTTTGAAATTTGGTACGTGTTATAGCTGCTTGTTCTAAGACTAGTAATTCTTCCATGCTTCTTTCGTCTCTAGCAGCATGTTTTTCAGCAAGTAATTCCGCGATAGATTTATCACGAGAATATTGAGTGAGTGGAGACTGTGGGGGTGTGGATGTGTTAAAACCGAATGTATAAGAACTAGAACAATGTTCAGGTTTATAATACGGTTGACATTGAAAATCATCATGAGGACCCCCACAATGTACACAAGAAAAACTTGGTGCATTGAGAGATGACATATTATCCAACTCCTCCTTAAGGTTTTTAAGTTTTTCAAGAACCTCTAGACAAGGGTCTTGATGGTTTTGAGGAGTTGCTTGAATCATTTGGCACTGTGGAGGTGGGTCTTGAAACGAATAGTCGTAATTGTTACAAGGAAATGGATTCCTTGTTTGACAATCAGAGCTAAAGTGTGGACCTCCACAGTACTCACAACAGTAAAACTGTTGAATCTGGCTTGGTGTATTTTGATACGAAGCATCATTGATATTTGGATAATATGATTCTTGCTCGTATGAATGTGATGGGTAGTTGGAAAAATTTGAGGAGTCGTTGAATAAGTTTTGATTAGGATCATAAGCAAATGAATTACTCGATCCACAAAACAAACAACTCCTGTCTTGAATATCATTACCACATTGTTCACATGTACACCAACGACATGGAAAACCGAAAAGCGGCTCACCATAACCGACACAAGGAACAAAATCTGGAGGTGGGACAAGTGGTGTGCTCTGAGAGCTAGCAATTTCCACCACTTCCGTTATGGTCTCGGGTTTTTGTTTTTGATAATTGTGAAGATTAGGCAAATCGTTCTTTTCAGTAATTGCCCTAAGCTCTGTACGTTTGCTTGACAAACTTTTAACCGTAAACCGTGAAAGATCAGGATTGATTCTTGAAGGTTTAGGAACATTTGTGAGCTCAGGTTTTTGGATAACCGTAGGTTGGACGTATTTAGCACTTCCATCATCATAGGGAAGTACAGGGTCCTTTGTCACCTCGGTTTCATGATCTCTTTCCCTCACCAGAGAGGGAATAGGAATCGAAGGTCCATCATAATCAACATGACATCTCGACATTTTTGACAAGGCCATAAGTTTTTCAACTTTGCTTTTATAGGCCCTTTGTTTAAAGAAATCGTCATCGAGAGATGTCATTAGAATCAATTATGGAATAAGTGGAAGAAGGTAGAATCAAAGGGTTTAGGGGATGAGAAATGAAGAATCAAATAGGTAGGGGTGTAAAGGTGAATATTTTTGTGTTTTGTTTTATAAAAATATAGATAAAAGATGGTAAATATACAATGGATGTATATCCAGAATCACTAATACGCAAAATCGTTTAAAATAAGCGCACAACCTCCCCGGCAGCGGCGCCAAATTTTGATTCGCCTCAAACAGTCAGATAATTATCAACCAAGTAATGGTCAACAAGTCAGACAGCTGAGGCAAATGCTTCCGTGGAATACAGTGTTTCCCCGGGTCGTAATGTCCCAACGAGGTTGTGATGGTATTAAAAACGAATCTGTGATTAGTGAATGTGAACAGGAAAGGTATGAAAGTGTGTGTGTGTGTGTTTAAACTAGGGTTTTATAACTTTAAATAAACTATTGTAACGATTACGTAAAAGCTTAGATATTTAAAAACGTTTAAACGTACACCAAATTAAAAATCAGACGCGACTGCGTACTGAGAAAAATGTGAGTTTTAAGAAAAATAAACTACAGGGGTTAAAAATGAAAATTATATAAACTTAAACTTAAAATAAAATTAAATTAAAAAGAAAAGATTATTTTATTATTTATTATTAATTATTTAATTAAAAACTTATTTAACTATTTAATTAAAACTAATTTATACTAAAAATGATAAATACTACAAATTAAAATAAAAACTTGTAAAAATAATTTCTAAACTTAAAAATGAACTTGAAGAAAGTATAAAAAATAAAAATAAATATTTTTGTCTTTTTATGAATTTTTTATTAATTAAAAACTATTTATATTATTTATACTAATTAAACTATTTTAAATTACAAATAATACTAAATCAACTTAGAAAATTATGAAAAAATTTATAAAACTATTTTATAACTTATAAAATCTAGAAAAAAATATAAAAACTAGGTATTACCTTATAAAAATTAATTATGCTATTTATAACTTAATTATTGATTAATTATTAATTAAACTAATTTTAATTCTAATAAATACTAAATGACAAAACAAAAATCTGAGAAAATTATTAAAACTACTTTAACCTAAGAGGAAATTATTAAAAATATAAAAACACAACTATCTTAATAAAAATCTAAAAATGAAAATTAAAATTAAATTAAATTAAATAGAAACTATCACTTATTTTTATATTTGTTTTTCTGGATTTTTCTTTTACAAAACTAAATTATATCTAAAAATAAACAACTTTTGTAAAAACAACTATTTTACAACTTATTAATAAGCACTGTGGAAGCTTAATGCTACCACAGTTGACCTTGGTTGACCAAATAAGCTAATAAGCTCAAATGAGCTGGTGTGGGACCCACAATGGTAAAAGCTAGTACCAATAGGTTAAGTAAACAAGTTTAAGCTAGAAAACACACCAAGTGTTCACAGAATAAGCCAATAAGCCACAATAAGCACTTGCTTATTGTGGACTGAGACAAATTAGGGGACAAAGTTCAAGGCTTAACCCAGGTGGGGTCCACTGGGTGCTAGGTCAAACTAAGGGTCAACAAATGTTCCCTGGTAGGAGGAGGGTTGGGAGAAACTAAGTTTTAGGTGTGGGGTCCACTGAGGTGGCCACAAAACCACCACTAAGTAGTGGTGTTGGCCTGAATCTGTTGGTGCAGGGGAAGCTTATTCCCTGCAGCTGTGTTTGAGCACAACTGGGGCCCACCAGGAAATTAGCAAAAATAAGATGAGAGTGGGATTTTGAAGTTCAGCTGATATACTATATTTCCTGAAAAACACAAGGCCTAAAACCTATCAGAAAAATCACAATAATTCCTTGAATTATTGGATTTTTCTGCACAAGGAAAATTTTGACTTTTTTACTTAACTTGATATTTTTACTAAATCGAAATTCTAATGGACCTAGATGACTAAATTAGATTGTTTAACCTTAAAGGAAGTTAAAATAAGCTAAGTATACTATTTCTAAACCTAAATGATGATTCCACTACCCTAACATACAAACAGTTAACTGTTATGATACCACAAAAGAGATTTTGACTTTCTTGCTTAAAGACTACCTCAAAAAAAGATTGACTGAGCTAAATTACTCCTAGTGATGAAATCTAAGCTGTCCAATACCTACAATAACAACAAATGCAAGGCAAAACAGCTTAAGCCAAACACCCTTTAATGTGACTGACTTGAAGATTTTCCAAACAAGAGAATGATTTAATCCTTAACACTGATTTCCATGTATATATTATGAGACAATATGATCATACAAATACAAAAACACTAACAATATATAGCAGAACACATGGTTCACTAGGATTAGTAAAAGATAGAAAAAATTGACAGATTAAGCACAATGAAATCCAATTGATCAATTTCTATTGTTAAGTAATAATATGACTGAGAAACATTAACTAAGCATAAAAGAACAAAGAAAAACAACAATAAGCATGTATACAGTAGAAATACCAAAAATTGTAAATTGAGCTTATAAATGGGATCAAGCTGAAAATTTGAGAACCAAGAGCCAATGTCACACCCTATAGCTTCCCAATGAACTTTCAATACCCAATCAATCTACAATTAACCAACTCCACTCTTCTTTTTCCACAAACTGATTTCTTCTTTATTTTTCTTTGATTTTATTATTTCTTTTTGGTATTTCTGTTTTTTAAAGACTAAGCTATTTTAAGTTTCTAAAAGCTTCTAAAGCCTTGTCAAGAGCTTATTTGAGCAATCAGAGTCTATAAATACAATAGATAACAATGAGAAGTGAAATTGTCAATTTCACTTGAAAATTGCTAAATATGAATTTACTAAACAAGGATATAATTAAAGGTTCTAGGACACTTGTATTACACTAAAATAACTGATTACAACATGTTTAAGCTAAAAATTATAATTGAAAATGAAATTACACCTTCTACGATTACAATTAACTAAAACTAAACTAATGCTCTGGTTCTTCTGCTTCCTTCTCCTTTTTAATGGACTTCTAGGGTTTGTGGGACCCACAGAAGCATTTCCCACCACATCACAGCCCTTGAAATGGTCAAACACATCTCCACCGTTCAAATTGGCTTTTTGGCGCCAATTTGTCAAAGTGTCAGTTGTGGGTTACATACGCGGGTTTTAGGGGTTTAATGAGGGTTTGGGAGTATGTGTGAGGTGGAGGGGAGTGGGTAATGACTGGGGGTGTAGGTGGAAGAGTTGCAGAGCCATGTGGGGGGTGAGGTGGAAGATGGTGAACAGTGGGGCGGTTTGCCTGATTTTTATTTAAAAAGGGAAAGGGCTGGTGTTTGGGCCTGGTTAGTGGGCTGGGTAAAATAAAAACAGGGTGGGCTTGGTTGTTTGTATTTGGTTTATATTTTGGGTTAATAATAACATAGGGTCCGTTTGTATTACTAAGCATAGGGACCAAAAGTGTAAAATCTTAATTTTTGAGGGTGGGGTTTTGGCAACTTTCCAAGTTTATCAAAGGGACCATTCTTGCAATTCTTGAGTACCCCGAGAACCATAAATGCATATTTTCCATTTTTTAATATCGGGGACCAAATATGACAAGTTTCAAACTTGAAGGACTACTATTGCCAATTTCTTGAAAAGTTTCATCCAGGGACTAATAGTGACAAGTTTTGAATTCCCTAGGACCCTTAATGATAATTTTCCCATTTTGAACACCCGGGGACTAAAAATGTCAAGTTTGAAACTTTGAGGGACCTGTTTTGCCAAACTGTGAAACTTCAGGGACCAATTATGTAATTTTACCAAACTTCACACCAAGGACCATTCCTGCAAAAGATTAGTAATACAAGGAGCAAAATTGAATTTCTCAAAGTTTTTACATCCCAGGGACCATTTATGTCAATATCCAAAGTATAGGGACTAAACTTGTAATTTTGTGAAACTTTGCACCAAAGGACTAAACATGTAATTTTATGATTAAAAAGGACCTTTGATGACTTTTTCATGTTTTTAGAATAACCAGGGACTAGTTTTGACAACTTTTGAAACTTGAGGGACTGAAACTGCCAATTATGCAAACTTTGTACGTTTTTCATCTGTTTTTGCATATTTTGCATTTGAAACATATAAAACACACTTCTAAGATATTTTAAGTATTTTGATGCATATTTGAGTGTTTTTGTATGTTTTGGCAGTTCAGATTGGTATAAAATGATGAGTATTTAGACACTCATCATTTATCCTAGGTGCTTACGCCATGTGGTGGAGGTTTGATCCTTTCCCAAGCCTATGGTAATCTATTTTGCTATGACAGGTAGTGATAGATGTTTTCCATTTCCTTATTGTGATATATACTTTATTACACCCGAGAGATGTGAGTATCTAAACACTATTTGTGAGGTGCTAGTGTATGACCTCCGTGCTTGTCTTTAGTCTTTAGTGGAACGATTATTTGTTGTAATTACTTTTATATTAGTGTTAAATGACCTCTAACTTGTATTTTGATTAGAATAAAAGCGCATTTGCTTGAGGACAAGCAAATCTCTAGTGTAAGGGTATATGATGAGGCGAAAAATGATCCATTTTTAGGGGGTCATTTAAGCCCGGAATTGAATTTATTTGATCAAATATTGCCCTAAATCGTTCCTTTTGTGATATTAGGTAATTTTGGAGTGAATTCTGGAAAAGGAATCATTTTGGACGTTTTTGGAGCATAAAAGTGAAGAAAACGGCAAAGTCTTAATTTTCCTTGCTGGGAACAGTACCTGACGGCGTCACAAAATTCTACATGACGGCGTCAAGAGTAAAACAAGAGGTGAAATGGATAGAGTCCGTGACGATCCAGAGAGTTTTTACACTAGGGGCATGACGGCGTCACCATAGGCCGTCATGGTCCCATTACATGTGACGGCCCAGAGAAAAGTTGCACTTGACAGTGTCAGATCTGGATCTAGGCAATTTGATATTACTATGGGCGGCGAGTGGACGGCGTCAGATTTTTCTTCTTGAAGCCATCACGATGGAAAATCTATATATAGTTTTGTAATTTTCATTCATTAAGAGAGGACAATTAGAGGGATAACTTGGAGAAACCCTAGCACGATTTTTACTGTTCTTTCAAGGGTTTTTACCCTTTGAAACCTTTCATGTTCAATTAATATAAGTATCCTTTTAATTCATTCAAAATGTCTATGTATTGTTTGAATATATCTTATGCTTGTCTTGATTTTAACATGCTAGGCTAGATCTCTTGTGTGTTTGCTTAGATGTAGTGAAACCTAGATGTTGATTATGGGTTGATTGCTTGTTTATAGTTGTTACAGATGAATTCGATGTTAGGCTTAAGAAAACTGGCAGACTTCCATAGGGTAACATGCTTGAACGTCTTAAGAAACATGAACCAATGCATACTAGGTTTTTATGGTTGTATTTAATGCATGAGCGAATTCTAATGATCCCATGTTAGGAGCTTCTTGCAGGCTCGACATAAGAGTGAAGTAGGAGCTTATAGAGTTGAGGAAGTACGTACGCCACCCCACGAATGGTATTAAGGAATATAACCCGTCGTCCACGCAATTGTAACAAACTATCAACCTGTAAAAGATATCTGGGGAGTAATGAAATCTAAGTAAACACAATTTTCCCATTTATTGTTCACACCACTATTTTAATTAGATTTATTTACATTTTTGTTATTTTATTTTGATTGCATCTTAGTTATTGGGTTAGTTGACTAGCAACTAATTCCGCCCACTCTTCCAAAAACCCGAGATTTTAATTGCTTTTATAAAAATATAAAAATACAAAAAGAATCATCCCTCACCTCTAGACTTAATTTTTAGGCTCTCTAATCCAAGCGACACTATTCCTGAGTTGAACGATCAATCCTCCGGTACTTGTCACTATACTATACACAACGATCAGGTACACTGCCTGGTAGGGGTTGTAAGCTTCTCGAGATCCCTCGAGAGGTAAAGCCTGGTGCAATTCCCACACATCACATGTATTCAATGTTTCTAACAAAATAAATTTGAACCATGCAGAACTGAAATCCAATGTTGCAGATGCGCGATTGAAAGAGGTAGATTGTCCAACTTTCACACTTCTTTTGCAGTTTGCTTCTCTATGCATTCAAAGAGAACTTAATGAAATTATTGAACAGAAGGATGGATCATATGGGTTTCAATTTGAAAGTGGACTCCTGATTTTACTTTGCCAACATTAAGAGGTATACAGGGCAGTTGAAACAGACATATTTGACAAAGCAAGACATGTTTGGAAAATGCCAAAAACATTGTCAAAAGAAAAATACTTTCACATTTATTCTTCATGTTGTTGTCGTGTGATGTTACTGTTCATTATGGTGCTGGGTCTCGCTTAGTTGCAAAGCTGCTTACGATCAAGTATATAGACTTGCCTAAACAGGTTTGCAGCTTTTTATTTGTAAAGGATATTATGTTTTCTTAAATATTGAATTTTTATATTTAAAACTTTGAAATAATGGTCAAATTTCTTGGTAATAGTTTTTGCAAACGGTTAGTGAGCCGAAAGCTAACAACGCTTTACAAGGTTGGTTGATTTGTCAATAATATATTATTTAAGAAAATACAATGTCATAAGCAGACCATAATTACAATTTCAAATCTTTACTGGTGTTACAAATCATTTTTTATAGCTCACTTTGCAATTATTTATTTTTCATGTTGATTATGCAGGTTGAACCGGGGGTGTGTGATCAAAATTTTGGCATCCATGTTGTAGAGTTTGCAAACTCTCCCTGAAGTGTCGTTTCTCTTGCTAGCGAAAATGACAACCGAGTTGGAGGATTTCTCACCTCTTTCAGTTGTTGCGGATGATGGTGAACAAAAGGTTAGGTTTTGATTTTCTTTTAGTTATTTAAGCACTTAAAATGTTATTGAATAATTGCAGTCTATTATTTGTTTTCTTCTACCAGTTTACTATTTTCAAAACACAGTTGTGACCCACTAATGTGTGGGTCAATTTTGGGCTACATTATCGTAAATGGGTGAGCTAAAATATATATAACCAAACGATGAATGGGAAAATGGGTTGAAAGGGTTGAGAGTTATCTATAGTCTATTCTAAATGCATACTTCTATCTCTGTTCCTAGGATCAATACCAATAGCTATTTGTTTTTACAGGTTACTTCCATTCTAGCTTTTCTTTATTTTTTGGATGAAATCTCAGTTCTCACATTAAGTGTTTCTTCTGGTCTTTGTTCTCTTTGTTGTGATTTTGACGTGCATTTATCATTTTATAATTGGTTTAGATCAAATGTAACATTATGTCGTGTTCTATATTCTCAGTGCTATATACGAAGGCGTTCAAATCTCTATGGTAGAAATGGTGACTATCATCACCACCTAACCCAAATGGAGTACTTGAGCGCATCTATTGTGGGCATGTAATCGCAATTTCTAACAGTAGTTTTTCTATTGTTGCAATGAGTTCACTCATGCTAAGGTACATAGTAGTATTGTAAGATATCATGCCTGAGTTTTGATTTTATAGCTATAGATGTATTAACTTCTGAAAAAGAAATAACTTATTTAAGTCTATAGATTGATAAGCTCATAAGACGTTAAGAGAGCTTATTGAATTGATGAATTCTAGATTAGCAATGGTCGTCAAGAAAAAGCTGTCACGTAACTGTTGTTGCTTCAATTATTTTCTATTAACTATGTTTCTGTTGTGCAGGTTTAGTGTCGCTTGAGATATATAGATTTTTAAGTTCAAGAAAGGTATTCACTAAAGTTTAAAACTCCTTCATAAGTATGGAAATTAGAATGATACATCCACTTTCTCCCGAGGTTATATCTCGCAAAGCTACAACTAATATTGATAAGTTATTCTAAATTTCTTTAAATTTGGAGGTCTTTGTCAACCCTGCAATTGTAGTACTAATAGTTTTGTTGTCCGTCTTAACAGGTACTATTGGTCACATGGCACATGGAAAGTCTACAGTTGTAAAGGCATATTAAATATTTGTGTTCTTAATTGTATTCAGGACATATGGAAGTGGCAAAGAAGATATTCCTCTTTGTGATGCGTCTGGGTAATATAGATGTAAGTTTCTTTTCGCTATGCACGAGAAACAAATTTTCATGGATGGTAAGAACTTGGTTGCCATCATTTCTGAAGCCTGATCAACAAGCGTTCTTTGCATGAAGATAGAGGTAACTAAATATTAAATGTATTTGGACATTGGAGATTTTGAAATAGCATGTGTCCGGCTTCATAAGTTCGGGTCCAGAATGCTTAACTTTTGGCTTTTCTTTTCTTGGCAGAACAAGTGCAACGTGGATTATGCGCTCATCAACATGACAGAGCCTCCCCTAATTGTTCCCTTCTTTCAGGTTTGTGTTATATAATCCTCTGTTATAAAATTTTTTGAGTGAGTTGTCTTTTAGATAAGTAATATGGTTAAGCTGATCAACGGGACCACCTTACGCTATATCATTAGCAATAGTTAAAGTGACTTGATTTAACCAAGGGTGTGGCCATTACAGGCATTCAATGGGAAGTGAGAGAAGTTAAACAATGAAAAGGTAGCATCACTTGCTTATGCTCAAATTTGATATGGAAGTTATTCCCTTATTGAAAAATCTTCTTCAACACCATGACACGAAAGTAAGGTATGCAGCTTCTGGAATTAGCTATAACCATTTCATATGTAAAACCAATTCTCTTTAATAAATATTTTTCTTTCATCTCAGGTAGAAGAAAACTGGCTACCAAGGGTCATTGGACGGAAAAGATTAATTTTGTCGAAATAGACTCATAGTAACATATATTTGGGAGTTTTAATAGGATGTGGAGCTTCATCATTTGTTGTTTACAAGTATTTTATATGGAATTAGAGGTTGAAGTTATAAATTAAACTCTCTACTTTGTAATGCTTCGAGAAATGAATGCAACATAGATGATAACTAAAATATCATAAAATTGGCATCATTAATATATTATTCGCAATCATGTTCAATACTTGATTTACATTCTATCCATATATAGTACTCACACACAAACGGGACCTACACTATTGGCCTACACGGGAGCTGAGATTTGATCCTGAAACTGTAATTAGAGGCATGTTTGAAGATTCAAAATCGAGATTGTGGACTCATTTTGTAATTGTTGTATCGAATCTTGGTACTATTTATATGAAGCATCTTATTGAATGTGGAATTATTGATGGTGTAAGTTTCTTTTATCCGTACATGTTCAAATTAAAATGTAAAATTGCAAGTTATGCCCGCCCATTGGGCGGGCTTTGAAACTAATATATATATATATATATATATATATATATATATATATATATATATATATATATATATATATATATATATATATATATATATATATATATATATATATATAGGTTTGGGTTAAAATAAAAAGTGTGTTATAATAAAAAGTATAGGAAGAGATGAGAGCCCGCCACCTGTCCCCTCCCCACCCTTTTTTTTATTATAACTGTGAGGGGTTATTTCGTCATTTAACCATTAGGGGTATATATACTCTTTTTACTCATTTTTTTTTTTCACTCATTTTCCTCATTTGTCTCTCACCAGATACTTCATTCATCTTGTTCGATCCAGAACCAGTTTCGCACCACCATGCCTCTCACCAGTTGTTTCACCACCGTTCCTAGCACCATTCACCACCTTATTTACCACTGTTAACAGCCGTAGCTTCACGACGCTCGATCAATGACAACTGATTTTGAGATGTCGATTGACTCATCAAATAGTAGTGAGTGTTCATCATCGTCTAATAATGACAGTTCATCATCAACGAATTGTTGTTTTATAATAAGATCTTAATCTGTTATTTTTTTCACTTTTTTTTTTTCAATTTACTTGATGTTAATTCAAATATTTAATTGTAAGTAGTATTAATTATCTTTACAATTGTATGTTTGATCTCGAACCAAATGTAAAAAAATAGATACGAAAACTTGTTTAGGAAAGTTGCATACAAGGTGTTTGATAAAATGTCTCAATGGGCCTTTATAACTGTGATGCGTTAAATTTACATTGTGATGCACTAATTTAACATTTTGTTTTATCAGTTGTTAATTTTACACTGTGATGCAGCTTTTCTTAAATGTTGATGCAGTATGTGTTTGTTTATGGCAAATATAGATCTAAAAGTTTTTTTTTTTTTTTTTTTTTTTTTTTTTTTTTTTTTTTTTTTTTTCTTATGTTATATGAGTTAGAAAATGTATGTATGTGTAATTGTATGTATGATGGAATTGTTCTAAAACTTTGGTGTAATAGGTGTTTATTGTTATCGTATTCAGTTGTCTTTGATATGATTTGTAGATATGTGATATCCATTGTTGTTTGTTGTTTTTGTTTATTTATTGATGCAATTGATTTAAAACATGATGCGACAGGTGTATAATGTTCCATCAGGATATGCATACTTTAGTTTTGTCTGTCTTATAGTGTTTCCTTAAGTTTTGTTGTGATGTGCTTGATATAACATAGTGATACAGTCGATTTAAACATTGATGCAGTAGGTGTATAATGTTTTATTTGGATACGCATAGTTTAGTTTTGTTCCACCCTATGTAGGTAGAGGATTTATTATAAAGTCTTTTTAAAATATATATGAAATGTGTTTAGGAAAGTTGCACATAATGTGTTTGTTAAATTGTCTCTGTGAGATTTTATAATTTTGATGAACTAATTTTACTTTGTGACGCATCAACTATTATGCTTTCATTGTTTTGATCATTTTTCAGTGGAAAAATGCTTGTATGTGTGATGCAGCGGTTCTAAAATGCGGATGAATTAGGTGTTTGTTTGTGGCAAATGTTGATCTAATAGTTTAATTTAGTTGGATAAAATGTCTTATAAGATTTTATAACTGTGATGCACAAATTTAATACTATGATGCCCCAACTGTTCATGATTTACTTGTTGAATTATTTAATATACCGATTTCATTGATTTGTTAAGGTTGTGTAATTATGCATGAGTTGAAGGATTTGTTAAGGCTTAAACGACATAGTAATTTGATTTATGAACTCTAGCTTTGTTATTGCATCCGTTTGTTAATTTCGTTTCACTAAATTCATGTTTTATTGATAAATTTAAGTTTGTTATTTTAAATTTGATGCAACAGGTTATCAAATCTGTTGAAATTTTTTTGGATGTACGTAATTATGGATGGGATCTCCATTTCATTTAGCAGCAACAAACTAGCATATATTGATGACTAGGGTCAGGCAGACTCGACAACGGGTCAAAATTTGGTATTCGTGTGAAAAAGAATGGCATATTCCAAGACATGTTCATTGAAATTTCCACCATCGAAGAAAAGCAAGCAACCAGTAGAGGCAATAAGAGCTGAGCTTAGAGGATCTACTCGTAAATGAGCATGATTTCAGTATATTTTTTAATTTGGAATACATAATGTATAGATATTAAAACATTACTTACAAAACATGTTTTTTGTTGTAAGACATATCATTTATTACCAAACATCAATAGAATAGTATCCCAGTGTTTCTCAAAAATATACTTTAGTATCTTTCTTTTCATGCATAATAGTTACTACCTCATGTTAGTTTTTAGTTTATATGATTCAATAAAATAAACATTGTGATGCAGTAGAATAATATAGTGATGTAGTAAAATAACATTGTGATGCAGTAAAGTATTATTGTGATGGAGCAACATGATAAAATTAAGAAGCAACAATATGTATAACACTGTGATGTAATAAATTAACATTATGATGCATTAGAGTAACATAATGATGTAGTAAAATAACATTGTGATTCAACAATATGATAACACTGTGATACAATAATGTGATAACATTCTGATGCAGTATAATTTTAAAAATATTTATAACATTGTGATGCAGTAGATTTATACATTGTGATGCACTTGATGTACGCATTATGATCAACCAGTTATATACACTATGATGCACCAGTTGCATACACTCTGATGTACTAGTATTTTTAGTGCAACACAGTTTATAATTTAGTGCATCTATGTTCATTCAGATATCAACAATAATCAAAAGTAATTAATATCAAACAAACACTGTCATCATCAAGATGTACAATACTGAGTAATAAACATTCACTAATCCAAAGTATCATCCAATAAAATTTAATCATTGTTTATAATGATCCACAAATATCATCCGAGAATCCTTGTTACACGTTCAATAATCCTTTATACCATTTCGTCTTTCAATTTGAGTGTATCATTTGGTATTAGAGGATTGAAATCTACTGTTTGTATCTTGTTATATGCCTCTGCGCTTGCCAAGACTTTCGCCTTTTCCTTATTCATACTTGTAATAATCATCTTTGCCATGTACTTTGCTCGCAACAGATGGATTTGTCCTCTTTGACCCGCACCTTCTTTCTTTAACTATTTCTCAAAAATACCACGACCGTTGTAAGTTTCCATATGCCTAAAAAATATCATGACCCTTACGGTAAACATCTCATTCCATATTTGATGTTTATTCCTCATCAAGTAGTCAACATACATGTTTATCTGTGATAATTTATAATAGAGTATTAAATTAATATAATGTTTTCATTGTGATGCACTAATTATAACACTCTGATGCAGTAAAAAATCAACTAATCATCTAATCAACTTTTACTTACCAGATCAACTGCATATTCACCACATCTTAGGCTGCTATTTTTGTCTTCATTTTCTACCTGTAACATGATCAAACAAAATCTATTAAAAAAACATCTACTGCATCACTTCTTTACATCAACTGCATTATACATACAAATACACATACAAGCGCATTTTGACAATTAAAACACACTACGCATGACTAATTGAACTTTATATTCCACAAATGATCACCTAATGCATCACTTCTTTACAACAACAGCATCATGCATACAAATACACATGCAACCTCTTTTCCACAAGTAATAGGCCTTACGCGTTACTTAGTCAAACCTTATACGGCACAAATGAATACCTACTGCATCAATTCTTTACAGAAACTGCATCATGCATTCAAATACACATACAATAACTTTTCGACAAGTAAAACACAATATGCACTTGTCGAAAATAAAACATATATCATCTAAACTTATATTCCACAAACATGTAACTACTTCATCACTTCATTACACCAAATGCATCATCCATACAAATACATATACACACACTTTTTGACATGTAATACACCCTACTCATAGCCTAATCTAACCTTATATGCCACAGGTAAGAACCTACTGCATCACTTCATCATTCAAAAATATATTGACACCTACTGCATCTCAGTTCAAATTTCAGTGCATTGCATATACAACCAAGCATACAAACACATTTACACACATAAAACAACCTACTATTAGCCTATTTCATCCTTATACACAACAATTGAACACCTACTGCATCTCAGTTCATTTTCCAGTGCATCACACATACAACCAACTATAGAAACACATTTAAACACATTAAACAACTTAATCCATACACGTGACAACTGAACACCTACTGCATCTCAGTCCAAATTCTAGTGCATTAGACATAAAAACAAGTTTACACACATAAAACAACATACACTTAGCCTACTTCATCCTTACACGTAACAACTAAACACCTACTGCATCTCAGTTCAAATTCTAGTGCATCAGACGTACAACCAAGCATAGAAATAAGTTTACACACATAAAGCAACCTATATTTAGCCTATTTCATCCTTAAACGTGACGACTGAACACATATTGCATCTCAGTTCAAAATTAGTGCATCAGAATGTAAAGTTAGTGCATCATAGGTATAAAGTCCCATTGAGACATTTTATCAAACACCTTGTATGCATACTTATACATGACAGCTTAACACCTACTGCATCACGGTTCGCATTCTATTGCATCGCACAAACAACAAAACTTACAAATACTAATCTTAACAAATTGACAAATCACAATTTTAGCAAATCAAAATTAATAATTCGATGCAGTAACAAAATTTGAGTTCATTTAAAAACTTACCAGGCCGTGAAAGATTTGGTAGGTTCGTCTTAACCATCGTCGATTCAGTAAGGTTTTCGAATGGTTATCCAAACCCTAACAAATCGATGTAGTAACCATAATTGATGCAGTAGGTATAGTCGATGATGAATTATCGATGTTGAATTAGTGTTTTATGCGATAAATTATCATTGATGAATTACGGTTACATGTGTTTGTTTTTAGAGAGAGAAATATGGTTTGTGAAAATGAACGAATGGAGTACGTTTTGGGTACTGGGGTGGACTGGTTGTGTAAATTACTCTGTTTTGGAACTGCCCTTAATGTTTTCAGTATTTACAAAAATGCCACCGCCCCTTTTAATCTTAATGGTTTTGATCCGACGGTTGGGTGGGCTTCCTAGGCTTTTTATTTTAACACCCTTTTTATTATAACCTCACCCTATATATATATATATATATATATATATATATATATATATATATATATATATATATATATATATATATATATATATCCCAACCTATATAACAGAGAGTTTTGAATTGATGACATGTCAAGAAGAATATTATGTGGAGGAGAGAGAAAAGCCATGTAAGCAGCCACGCTGGCAGAAATTCTTTGACCTATTCTCGCTGCATTCAATACCTATTTATCATTTCCCCTAAAATAACTCCCTAACATATTTGGATCTGATCGATGTTATTTTTTTGGATTTCACCTAAAATAAATCTGTAAAAAAAATGCGATATCATGATTTCATCATGCATAATCATGTTTTTCTTATTTGATTCAGGCTATATCCGGCGATGTTTGTTATTTGGTATAACAATTAAACTCCGGCGACTATACGAAATTAGGTTTGCGATTTGGTTTATTATTTGAATATATTTCATTATTACCATAGAAAGTACTCTCCAGCTATAACGTTTTTTTCTTTTTTTTTCTTTTTTTTTTTTAATTCTTATTATGCAGTTATTTGTTTACCACATCAATCTCCCCTTAATGTTTGTGATGGTTGTGTGTCTCGCAGAACATAGGTTTGATTTACAGTGAATTATTTTTTTGTTCGATTTTATGTTTTAAATTAGGGTTTTAATCATTGACTATTAGTCAAAGTGTTTTTATCATTGATTTGAAATTCAAAAGGTATGGATTTTTTGTAACAATAAACGCGTAACAAAAATTTCGGAATGCTCATATTGATTGCCCTCAATTACAGCAATGTTTTTTAAATTTTAAATGTGATATATCATTACCTTAATTATAGCATAATACTAACCGATGATGATATATTCCTATTTGTGTTTTGCAGTATACTGGATGTCTAAAGTTTTCACCCCTTTGTGCGATGTTGATCCTATGTCTGAGAGAATCAAAGTGAAAGCCAGATGTGTAAGCATATGGCGTTCTCACGCTCCCGGCAAACCTACACCTATTTGGAGTTTTTTTATGTCAATTACGTGTTTTTCATTTTAATTCTGGTGACCATGATGTTAATGTTTTTGATTTACAGTTGTTAATGTTCTATGTTTGATGAAATGTCTATGAGGCCGAAAATGTAAATTTGATTATCTAATTTTGTGTTTTTTTGCAGAATCTTTACTAATGAAGTTATAGGATGATGGTTATGATGCATTAAACCAAGCATATCTTTACCATCTCTTAGGTAGTTTCATCTGGTTGTTTTCCTTTTTGAATTATGATCATCTTAATTTCTCAAGATTTATCAGAATCTTACTATAAACTCCTAACTTTTAATAGGTGATTGAGGAATGGAAACTATGATAAAGCTCTTAACTTGGAAGCATATGTTAGCAAACTGTCCACGCCACATCCAAAGTAAGATTTTTTAATCCGAGTTAGAAGTTACATGGACTTTAATCTCATTGCAGTAGCTTTATGAGTTGCTGACTTTACCACTCCTAATTGATATCAAGTATATTGTGAACTTCACTTGTCTAACATGCCTTATTATTGCAGTTACCATGATGTCTTCGCATTATTGGAAATCTACACGCGGTAGAAGTAATGACGCTACAGGTATCCATATATCAATTCTGTTTTCTCGGTTAAGTTACGTATGATGTGCTTATCTAAAGCAATTTCTTTCAAAAAACATGACTTATCTACTTAATGACAATTTTATCGATGTTGAGTAGTTATTAAGATGTAGACATGAGTCATGGTTGTCTGAGATTATTCATGACCTGGATCACAGAAATGTTATTGAAAATCTAAAAAGGGTTGGCGTACTGTCATACTATATAGGAAGCCTGCATTTTTGAAATAAAGGTAACACTAAAGCGAGTTTCAAAAGACTATAAAAGCCTGTTTCAAAATATTATAAAAGTAGATTTTGCATACTATATAGGAAGCCTACATTTTGGAAATAAAGGTAACACTAAAGCGAGTTTCAAAAGACTATAAAATCCTGTTTCAAAATATTATAAAAGTAGATTTTGCGTCTAAAGAAAATTCAAAATGGATCATAATACTGATTATTTTGGAAGTGTTTGGCTTTGTGTTTTAGATGGTCCATTTAGAAGTAAATGATTCGAAATTATCATCTCCTATAAGAATCTTTAAATATAATTATGTAGCACATATAAATGGCGATTAGTGGTACTCATTTAGAAGTCAACAAGTCGAAATTGGCATCTCCTATAATAAGTATGCAATGATTTTGATGTGTAGTAAGTATGCAATGATTTTGATGGAACATGGTGAATCAAATTTGATGTAATATGATTCTTATATATGTTTTCTTTTATATATTTTAAGTTTCCATAGGCCTGATCTAAATATGTATTCATGTAGAATGATGATGAATTAAGAAAAGGAAAGATGATCAAGTTTCAACTCTGAAATCCATATGCAGATTTATTTGAGGTATCATGAACAAATACATCTTAATGTAGTGTACTTTACTTTTTGTTTATTCCCTTAATGAGGAAAATGAAAGATGGTAAATTTTCATCTTCAATACCTCATTTGTATCGTACTTTACTTTTTTTTTTGCATATTATCATTGTAGTTGTTTTGTTCCTTAAGCACTTCTTCCTCAGTTTGGTAGAACATCCTATGTGGGTGTTCATGATGACCCCATAAAATAGTTATATTGTGAGTGTTCATGATGACCCCATAAATAGCAAAAACCAAATATATAGCATAAACATGTGTTAATTTTAGATTTTTTAAAGGTTGTAGAAGTAAGTTCAAAAGGAATTATCTCAACTCGAAAAGTTAGCAGACGACATCTACTAAAGTCAAGTGGTGAATACCCTTGTTGCCGACAAGCCATATTTTAGGTACATCTTCAATCGAGTTTCTATTGGTGCATATTGAATTGTAGTTTAAATAATATGTATATGGCCATAAACTATTATATAGTATGATAAGATCGTTTATAGCTCGAGGTTGTTTAGACCTCATCTAGGGATTGCACAATAATAATGAATGAACACGATACGCAGCGGAATAAACAAATATATCATTATTATTGCTAACAAGGTTTCTCGTCATCATCTCTACTCTAACATACACCAAAGCCCCAATGCTACGTGATCAAGTGTAGCACGGTTACACTCTAACAGCTATCTAAGATAGTTGAGGCTTAACATCAATCTACCCTAGGTGTTTCCCATAAAACACCTGTACACACAAGTCTAGGCGTTTCCAGCCCTAGACATACACACACACGTTTTCTGTATATTACATTGTGGAAGACTTATTAAAACCTATTCCCTGTATCTCTTTATATAATAGAGATACTAGGGTTACAAGGAATAAACTAATAAAATAAAAGATATGCTGTAATCTTTTTCTTTCTTTGCAAGTTTCTTCCTTTGCCTCCATAAGTCCTTCATCTTTCATATTTGTCAATATCAACTCAAAGTATAATTCCTAACATAGTAGCAATGGCTTATAGGTGTTCAATACCTATAAAAGTGCATGGAATTGGTCATATAAATGTAGGATCTCTTACAAGTAAGATCTCTACTTGAACTACGCTGGTATTAGGGGTGTTTGGGATTGCATAAAAATTATTCATTTGTTAGTTTTGTTTGAATATACTACTCCGTATTCTGAATAAGTAATATAAGGTTACTTATTGAAACCGCTTATTGACGTTACGAAAAACTTTACTCCATTTACCTTAAAAATATTATGTAATATTAGGGTGTACCCTGTTCAGAAAACCTATATTTGTCTTTCTCTTGATTTGAATATATATGTTGTGTGCTAAAAAAAACTTTAATATTTCATAGTATAAAGAAATTGTACATACCCAGGTCGAAATCCTAAACCGACATTTGTATTTCTTTTCAGCTCTATTGATCACTTGAGCATCACAGTAGCGGTTTATCGTAGTGAGTTATCTAAACGACTTAAAGATTGCTACACTATAGGCCCCTGGATTTGATGAACACAAAGGTCAATATCTTAATGAAATTGTTGTTCATATTTTCGTACTGAAGTTAAGGCTTTTGTTATTTTCTTTTATTCTTAAACGTGTGATTAGGCTTCGACCCATCTACTTTGAAAGAGACGATACAAGTTATTTAAATTTAATGGGTCCATTTATAGATAAAACCAAAGGGTTATGAATAAAAAAAAGTTTCATGGCCCGTGCAATAATAATACCCATTTTGACCAGTTATTCAACTTTCCCATTTAGCCACCTCTATTTGTATATTGTTCGTTATTTTTCTTCCTGCACTTTATGATAATCTCTGTGTGTACGTGATTCAGAAACTGTGATCAGAGATGAGGTTCGGTTAACCCTTAGAATGCTGAAATGAGGTATTAGGATTCGCTGCCAAGGTGGTACTGACAAAGGGTACTGCCACCATTGTTGGTGATGGAAGCACTTAGGAATTAATAAGCAAACGAGTTACTCAAGTTAAGAACCAACTTGAGGTGCATTTTTCTATATATGCATTGTTTGAAAAGATTTATAATGGCCTCTTTATTCAGTTTTATGCGAAATATCTTGGTTGATTTTATAGTTGGCGTAACAGGTGAAACGGTAAGACTAAATGAAAGAATTGCAAAACTATCTGGTCACATTGCTGTTATTCATGTAATCCTCATTTTTGTTGCTCATGAATCATATGATAGTATTTTGCTTATTTTTTTTGGTTTCTAAAATCAAAGTTATTTACAGGTTTACCCAAACACTTATGCTATTTAGATAAGCTTTACACAACAACCTCTAATCAGTAAAAGTTCTCTTATAGCAAAGTAGTATAAAACACATAGATTGAATATCACAATCAGTACAGAAATGAAACATCTGTTATTGCACTTTGCCCAACTGTAGTTGAACAAGTAAATGAATCATTTATATGATCAATTCATGATAATCTCAACTAATACGACTTGTGAAAACATCTAGGCCTCAGGGGATGTGATTAGACATTAGGCTTTACATGTGAATTTTCAAAATGGTCATCATGGTTGCGACACGGATGATTTTGTTTCTTGCTTGTCTGTTTTCTTAGCTCAGAGGTAGTTTTAGATCGATTAATGTTATGTGGATACAAAAATTTGGTAACTGACTGTGCCTATTTGTTATAGTTTCCACTCAACCGTAAGTGCTTATATATGTATCTCAAAGTTTACTTCAGTTTATTTTTGACTATATGATGTAGCAGAGGTAGCGATCATATTATCTATAGATAATATTCGAAAATTGAAACAATGTAATTAACTTTTCTTATCATGTGTGACACAACAGCGGACATAAAGTTTTTCTATCAATCCATAGATTAATATATGTTTTTCCTTGGTTTCTAACTTAGGAATGTTCATGTAAATAGGTCATCGAAGGGAGGTACAAAACCAAGATCACCAAGATTAAAGATCATTGAAAGAACAGAAAGAAGAAAGATGGCGGTGGCTACAGCAACGCACAGTGCTGCCTCAATTATGAAGTGATCATTGTGTGCAAAAATGTATTAACACTTAAGAGTTATTATATTGACAGTATTTTTATTAGAACAACATTCACAGAAACTCGAGATTGAGTTGAAAGGGCCGCTTTAGAAAGAGCTAATGCTATATGTTTAACAAAGAGTTATGGTCGATGCTCAAGAAAAGATTTCAAATGCGTCTTCTGATAAAACTTCTACAAAATCTAAACTTAGAGCTGAACGTGCTGCAGTAGAGAGATCTACATCAGAAGCTCAAAAACGAGCTTTAGAAAAGGCAATGTCTTAGAAGAAAATCTCTGAACCACACCGAGTGGACCCACCACCCATGGGATGCACCATATTACATTTTACAAGCTGTTGGCATTGAGCTAGGGTTAACTACCCTCTCCCCATAGTCAACATGGAAACATACCAGAAGTACTTGCTTAAATGTGAAAGTAGTAAGCTTCTTCAAGAGCCAATATTGAAAACATACCAGAAGAAGGTCTGGCATACTCAGCCATAGATGGTAGCTTAATAGATCTCCTACAAGATATGAAGTAGAAGGAAATGTAAATGGACGAAAGTAACCTCATGACAATCAAACATACAACCACTACTATCCGTCATTATGAAGATAAAATGGTTCCAACTTCCAAGTATGGCAACCTCTTCTGTTGAAAAGAGGTTAAGATGAATCTTCTTCAAATGTTAGAAATCAAGAAGATAATAGCGCTGAGGTTCACACTAAATAAGGTGTGGATGATGCTCGATTAAGAAGAACATATAATATTTATGAATTGTATGATATCGCTGTGGCACCCAGTAAGAGCGACTTGCAAGATCAACATTCGAACACTTCTACTTCAAATTTTAGGAAGAGAAAGGGTGTTGCGCCTGTGCAGTCACCTTCAACTTCTTAGCACAACATGCAAACAGGTTATTCAACATTCATGTAATTGGCACCTTATTGATAACAGGTCGTTATTTACTGTATTTATTATTATTTTTTTTTATCAAAATACATACATGTCCTATTCACCACACTGCTTTAGGCTTGGACTTGGTATGAGTTACACAAGCAAGAATGGATTTACCAAGACTAGAGTCAACCAAGCCTAAACTGAAATGCCATGAGTTGCAGTAATACTAGACCCAAAAATAAGTCCTCTGAACGTTAGTGTGATATTATGAAACTATAGAATGGTCGAAAACATGTAACATGTTAGTATGGTATATATGTACTTTTATCAAAAGATGGAAAATTGGGTTTGCTAGGCGGGTTAGCTAATAGAGCAAATAAAGATATGTATGTATTTTTACAAATGTGTACGGCACATTTAGATGTGATTTTACAAATGTGTACTGGGTTTTTAGATTTAGTATATGCCTGTATGTATGTATTTTTGCTTCATATTTCTTTTTGTTTTGTTATTCAATATCAAAATTAAAAGTGGTAAATAAGATAAATATACACTTAACAAAAAATACTATAAGTTCATACTTAATATAATTTCAAGTATAATTATAAATTACATTAAAAAGACTTTTTCGTTGATGCTAACTAAATAACATTTCATTAAATTACATTTATCTTTTAAAATATTTAAACATATAACGAAACTAGCCCGCCCATCGGGAGGGTCGTTAATCTAGTATATATATATATATATATATATATATATATATATATATATATATATATATATATATATATATATATATATATATATATATATATATATATATATAGGGTAGGGATCCAATAGGAAGAATAATAAAAATAAGAATGGTAAGAAGTAATTCTAGCCATACATTTTTATTTGGGAGAGAAAATTTGAATAAAGATGCATCAATTTTTGTAGGTGCATCTAGAATGTGTGGTTGTGGTTTCATCATATTCTTCTTATTTTAACTTTTCTTCCTATTTGATACTAACTCTATATGTATATATATATATATGGAGGCGTTATTGTGGTGTACACTATAAAATGAAAAACAATAGGCACCAATCTCAACCGTTAGATGTATTAAACTTAGATGTAACTTAATAGTAATTAAATAAATAAACAAAATGGCAGTTTTGTAATTTATTTGCATTGTGAGTGGCATTTTAAAGTAGTATATTGATAATCATTTGTGTTTTAACGTATCACAATCCTTAATTTTTTGTTCCGACTATTCTTTATCCTTATTTTTAAAAACCATTTTTTACGGTTACGACTTTTATGTCATTGGTGTATCATTATCCATTAAATCTTGTAAGCTTTTTTCTAATATCGTTTACAAGTTTTTAGTAACACCACACTTTTTATTTTCACATTTTTAGTGAAATTTTTTGAAACATAATAATTTTTTTTTACATTGCAGTGACACATTAAAATCTTTGACACATTTTTAGTGACACGCTGATACATTTCTAATGGCTCACTATATTTTTGAAACACTTCATTTTACAATGCATTGACATGTCAAGTTCTTTTTATACATATATACACTAACTTTTTGTTGACACATTTTTATTGACATATTATAATTTTTGACACGCATAGTTTTTTTGATACATTTCAAGTAAAAATTTCCGTTATACATTTAAATGACACATTTAGTTTCTTGATACACTTGAAGTCACATTTGAAGTTTTTTGAGACACTTAATTTCATAATACATTTCAAGTGACACAGTGACGCACTAAGTATTTTTACACATTTATTTATTTATTTATTTATTGACACAACCGCTCAAGCATTCTTTTAACAACACTGCCTTTACAAAAGCTTTTTATTTAATTTAAATTTTTTTTATTAATATTTTTTTTAATAGCACTACATGACAACTGATACAACTAAAAATTTACTTGTATACAAAATTAAAACCGAACACAACATTTGAGTCACACATGGTCACATGTGTCGCTCCTCTGCCTGACCAACGAAAGGGATAACAATACTACGTACTACCAAAATTGACAATATCATGTCTGCAACAACAATAGATAAAAATTGAAATGTTTCAAATTTCAATAAAGTAAAAACATGTATTCATAAACTTTGAAACAAAACTCTCCAATCAACCAAAATAAAAACCCATCTGATGGACTCCACCAGTTATGACCAAAACAAAGAAAAAAAAAAACATTAAGATATCATCAAAAAGGCATTTAATAAAAAAAACTCAAATACAAATCTAGAAATCGTAATAACATAGCGAACATTTATATCCTATCAAAGACACAATTGTATCACTCTTTTGATCGAAGCATTGTCGAAAACTAAAATAGGTTTTGAAAAAGATTTAAAAATAATATAAATCATCGGTGGGGTTTCGTTATTTAACCAGAAATTAAAGCCACGCTGGGACGGTTTTCGGTTATTCGGGTGTAGGCTTCTGATGATGCGTGGTTCAAGACGGGTCAAAATCACAAGCAGATCATTGTTGTCGTGGAATAGGATATCTATAATGAAGATGAAAGGTGTGCAGGTGAATAGATCGAATAATGGTGGCGGCGGCGACTAAGTGATGGCTAGATCTTGTTTTCAAGTAGAAGGTGAATAAATCGTGTTTCAATGAGAGGGTAAATTGATTTAAAGCAAGAAATATTACTATAATACCCCTAATTTTAATAGATTAGTTTTGCTTTTCTTTTAATTAAAAACGCCACATGGCTTCTTTCCATTGGTACCTATTATAATGTATTCTAAAGGTGTACACCACTTGAACATGATTATATATATATATATATATATATATATATATATATATATATATATATATATATATATACTTGAACATGATTATATATATATATATATATATATATATATATATATATATATATATATATATATATATATATAACAGGAGGCGTTACACGCGTATTGCCACCTCATTGTCCAGTCATTGCCATGTCATCACATTCAGTCCATGTCATCACTTTTTTTTTGTATTTATGTTTTATTAATTTTCGTGTGGTTTTTTAATTCTTAAAAAAAACAACTGTTGGGATTCGAACACACAACCTTACATATGTTATGTGGTATCTTAACCACTAAACCATCATTTTTTTTTGTTAAGATTCTGTTTGTCGAAATCTATATAGGATAATTTTTTTCCAACCCTAATATTAGCATAATATCACACGCATCTTTTACAAATTTGTTTTACCCTTATTTATTTCATTCATTCTGATAACCTGGCTTTCTACGTGTTCTTTTCCAAAACCCTAGACAATGACAATCAATGGTGGTTAATTTTATCAAACTGATTTCTTGGTGAGTTTACGTCTACACACATGAAAGCCGGCTGATCCTTCTTTCTTCAAGAATGCAATGCAAAAGTTTTACTGGATATCAGGTATTGTCATAAAACCACTTTTTAAGATGTTTTAAAGTTAATTATTTTAATTGTCCTACAATCATTTATAAGAGATTTTGAGATACTTTCTTCAGGGCATATGTATATAGCATCATGTGACAAGATAAATACAATACAACCTTTTGATTTATGTAATGAACTGGCCAAACCCTAAGGAAACAGGGGTTAATGATCAATGGCAGGTATGTATCTCAAACACTATAAACTGAATCCAATTTTTGTTGTTTTTGTAAAGATCGATACTTGGGGTTTGAATATATATTTTATTGATAACATAGCAGGTACAGATATGATGATGACGAGAAGGTTAGAAGTTGGTCTCCTAATAGGTAAATAATTGTTTTATGTGCTCGACATGCAAGTTATATTTCTTTTATTTTCTGTTTTATTTTTTGGATGGCGATTGATCTTTTTTAGTGATGTGATTGTCTTCGATAATCATCTATTCTATTATAATGATAAATATGTCTTATAGCAGTAGATGAAGCTTTGAAATACTCCTTGTCAGGATTCTTGGTGTAGGCTACTTTAGAGTTTGGATCAACTGTGCAAGTGACCGATTTTCTACGCCCAATAAATTAATCCCAGTATGACGCTGAGAATATCCAGGTGTGTTAAACAGCCTCTGCATTCACCAGATGCAAAAACTTCTAAAACGATACGTGGTTAAAATTTTAGTTTTAGTTTCTTATGAAAGATCAATGGTTCGATTGGTTTCTATTATCTATACCCTTTTGAGGTTCGTGAACAAAGATGAAATTCTGACGGTTGGGTTTTTAGGTCTTTCTTGAAGTTCAATATATAATAGGGTGTTTAATTTATAAGTTAAGAAGGTACTTTTTTTAGGGTTATGGTAAAATATTAAAGCTTTTGAGGTTTATGTGTTCAGAAGCTTGAAATTTATGGGTTTCTAGGAATATTTTTAAGTTAATTTGTTAATTACTGAGTTATTTTGTGGTTCAATCTACATGATAGTTGTGAGACATAGGTTGAATTTAATTAAAAATAAGTTTTAGTTATTTGGAAGATGTATATCGTCAAGGGCTAATGTTGAGAATTTAATTAGTGGAAGCAGAACTCTATATGGTATACTTTTTTGCATTTGAATTTAGTAATTTTATTATTTTTTATGTTATATAGTTGAAGCTTAATTTGTTGTGATTTTGGTTGTGAATGTTTGTGGTATATTGCATTTAGTTTTAAGAGATTCTGCTCACATGGTTTCCTTTATAGAAGTTGGGAGTTAACGAAATGTAGTTTTAAGAGTGTAAACTCTTTGGAATATGTGTGTGTGGAAGTATAAGTTGTTATTTTAAGTTGTTATTTTATCGTAGGGAATGCCATGCAATTAGGTCCTGGTGGCTCAACTGCAGTTATTGCAATTGTTATCGATGGGAAAAATCTATGGGTGGCAAATATAGAAGATTACAGAGCTATTCTATGCGAGATGGGATCTGCCAATCAAATTACAACGGACCGCAAATCAGGCTTTTTAAAGATGTCATTTTTTAATAACAAGCACTGAACTTATTTTTGCAAATGATCCAACTTTTTTCTCAATTATGTTTTCTTGATTTATGTTGGTATATTACAGAGGAATCGTCGACCAAAAAGATGGTGGCTGTTTTGATGATGAGAGATATACGTGCGGTTTTCTAAAAGTGGTAAGAGAAACGTAACCCCTTCCCATGGACAATATGTGGAATTGAAGGTAATTCTAAGCTTGTGCTTACTGTGACTTAGCAACCCATATAAGATCATGCAAGATGTTTTAATTAGCTGGAATGTTGGAAGTTCATACTGTGACCATCTTTGCAGGATCAAAACTCTGCATAGGCGGGCATGAACCAAGGATCTGGTGAGTGGGCTAAAGAGCGAGTTGAAGAATACATAGTTCTTTGTGGTAAGACCATGCCGTCATCTTAAGAGAAGTTGTTTGTTTCATTGCTAACCACTTTAAATGATTATTTCTCAAAACTGGAAGCATAATAGTTCGTGGCCCCTTAGTTATGTATGCAAAGTTTCCACCTATGGAAAGTCTTTGGAGGTGTTGATACAATATGAAGATGTTGATGCCATTTAGGACAGCTGGCATCATGCTGACATGAAAATTCGATATTTATAGTGTCATACGTAGATCATGGTAGATGACCTGCTAGCTTGGTAACTATGTTGATAACACCAAGCTACCTGAGATGTGTCATTTGTATAATGATTAACACAACTAAATGATCCTGAAGAACCAACTATTTTTCTTGGTAAAAAATAGGGTGTTCAATATAATTGCTTCACATATCTTTATGTAGTTTGTCAACTCAAAATGTTTGAGTGCTATTGGTAAATTGATATTGTATCATTGATTGAACTTTTTTTTTTTTTTTTTTTTTTTTTTTTTTTTTTTTTTTTTTTTTTTTTATGCTCATGATATAGCTGTTTGTGTTTAATATAAATAACATGGTAAACCAGTCTATTGATCACAACTATATATTGAAAATTTCTTTAACTTAAATTTTTCAACGATATTCACAAAGCTGGCTTGCCCATTCGAGCGAGCCATGTAACCATGGCCATTAGCTTGTCAGACGATAAGATACCGTTTAAACTCAACTGTAGGCAATTTTTTGTATCGATCTGTTTTGCAATGCCAAGTAATAAAAGCCAAGGCCAAGTTTTGTCGAAAGTTTGGGTGTTTTTATAGACGCCGTTTTCTCACACGGACAAGTGTATGGGGAAGTTTCAAGAGTGAAGAGCATAAAGGAATTCAAGATTTTTTGCTGTGATAGTGATGGTAATTGCGCAAAATCAACAACAATTGGTGTATACAAGAAACTTTATTTCGCATTTAAGTTTATTTGATTGTATATTTTTTCTTACGTACTACTTCGTAACTTTTTTTCTCTCATACTCGATAAACATTTATTTTTTCTGTTGATAATGCATTCACTAAATAATATTCTGTATTTATATCTTATTTTTCGTTAACTAATTTTCTCCAACGATATTCATAAGTCATGCCCGCCCATTTTTAACTTTCAACGTCTACACTTTTCAACCATTTTTTTACCACCCTTCTTTCGATATATTCACTTACAAACACATACAAATTATAATAAAACAATTACAAGTTATTTAAAAAAAAACAATTAAAACGTATGTCGACCTCACCATATGAAAAAATATTTAACATAACATAATACCATCAAACAGTTAATTAACATCCTCATCCTTAAATATGAAATTCAGTTGACCAATATCATCAAAAGAATAATTATAAGTCATGCCTACCTTTTTAATAATACATAAATTATAGCTAAAACGAATAACTAATATACATACATAATAAAATTAAAATGTAAATTACAAGTCATGCCCGCCCATCAGGCGGGCTTAGAAACTAGTATATATATATATATATATATATATATATATATATATATATATATATATATATATATATATATATATATATATATATATATATATATATATATGACCCATATAGGGTTTTAGGAGGAAAGGGAAACTAATTTTAGTCCCATTATAATTCTTGATTAAGGAGCTTATCTAGAATAATCTTAGGGTAATATAAATACAAAACCAAAACACAATAACCTTTTTTTTTTTTTTTTTTTTTTGAGTGTACGGTCAAACCAAGGAAGGAAGAAATTTTTTTTTAGGGTTTCACTATTTTGAAGAAAAACAAGCTTAAGGTATGCCTAGTGATCCCTAATTCGTTTAATTATTGATTTGATTCATGTAACAAAGATATGGTGTATTAGGGTTTACTATAAAATTTGTAATTTAATAATGTAAAACATGTTGGCATCATTAACTAGTAATGTTCTGATGATTGGTGAAAGAATTAGGGCTTAAAACATGTGAATTAACGAGGTAGGTATGGGCAGAATTTTGGGTTGTGTTGTGTTAACGATTCCCCATAGATGGTAACGAGTTAATACGAGTCTCCTTTCCAAAAAGTCCGGCCACGATCGATTTCGAGGTCGGGAAGTCAGTCTAATGATTTTTACAAGTAAAGGTGTCAAAGCTGTTAAACCGGGACAGATTTAGATCAGAATTAAAAAGGCAAAAAGTGGGTCTAAAAGTGTAATAAAGGGTTGTCCTTCTGGGGAAGTTGAGTTCTATGTGTCCTCTGACTTCCTCACAAAAATTAGCCGTTAACGAGTTGTGTAAGTATGGGTTTTAGGTCAAAACATTTTGGTGCGCGTGCAGTTCCAAATCTTGATAGTTTTAGTGTTTGATTTTCCAAAGGGTACTTGTGTGTGTTATTAGTTCATGGCCTTCTGGGAGTAGCTTGTATGCTCATGAGGGACCATGGTAAATTTTTGGTGTGAGTTGTGGAGTTCATCCGGTCGTGATTTTATGTTGGTAAAAGTACCCCAAAAATATGCGTATTCTGATAAAATGTATACAAGGGATTTAGTGAGTGGAAGTGATTAGTTGCATTGGGTATGGAGTCGAGGTGACCCATGGTGGTTAATATAACCCTTAGACATCCATCATATGTGTGTTACATGGACTTAAGCTTTTGGCTTGGTCGCGTGTAACGTGGTTCTATTTTTATTTGTTTAGATTTGTGTTAAATTTTTGTGGAAGCTGCGGAGTTTTCAGGTGAGTTTCATAGTCCCATTTTTCTTTGTTTTAAACTTTGGATGGGAATGATGCTTGTGTTGATATAAGTTTTAAGTTACTGTGATTATGTGGTTTAATGAGTGCATGGACTTGTAAGTGCTTATTGTATGTTTGTTGCATGTGTGATATTTTTCTGTGTGGTCAAATTGGAGGGTAGCTATGCTCCCATTGTTCTTCTGTGCGATCCAATTGGAGGGTAGTAACTTTACCCATTATTTTTCAGTGTGGTCCAATCGGAGGGTAATGATTACCCATTAATGTGTATTTGGATTGTGGGCACGTTCCGTCCCGTTTGTTGGTTAGTTAGTTACGATTACATGCTAGTTTGTATGATAACTATCTTTACTGTCCTGCTATGTTTTATAAACACAGTGAACTGATCGGAATGAGAGAAATTTTGTATTTTAAACCTATGAACCTCATCAACTTTATGTTGACGTTTTTAAGCATCATTTTCAGGTGAGCGTAAGAAGGATAAGTTAGAAGGAAGCGACTAGACGAGACCTTAGTTGCATTTGAAGTTGTTTATCTATTATGTTTCGGATTAAGTTTTCATTTTGGATTTTCGGATTGTGATACTTGATTTATTTCTTATACTGGTACTTATGTCTTATTAGTAAAGACACCTTTGAAGGTTGTTTTCGTTTTTCATTTTTGGGTATTGTTATGACAATTTGTGTCTATGCTTTGCTCTATTTTATTACATGTAGAAATTCTCTTATATAGATGCCATGTATTGCGATGATATCCATGATGTTGCACTCGCGTTTCTGCCTTGGCGAAGTGTGACACAATCCCACTTAACACATTTGGTCCAACACAACCTACAAACCACTATGCTGTCCAAGTCTAACTAGCCCACTACCATACCCCAACAGCTTTGTTTAACCCAGCCCAAATACACGCCGCTATCCCACTTCACTTTACAACTACAACACCACCACTTGGGCATGCTACTGTTCATCAGGCCCCACCACATGGATATGCTACTGTTCACCAGGCCCCACAGGCCCCATCTGGGTCAACGCCTACTACTCTCAGGTCAATGGGACCCACAGGTACATCGGACAGGAAATCATTTTGCCTCACGCTTTCACTACTGGGACACTTCATGATCCCTCAACGGGTGCCTGGAACATTGACACGGGTGCGAGCTCACACCTTAATGCATTTGTTAATAGTCTTAGTAACATTTTTAATACTTGCATGTATCCATTTGTATCGGTTGGTGACGGGCATAACATTTCGGTCACCAATACGGGTCGTACTCGTCGCATTTTGCCTACTCCTTCTCGACCCATATACTTAAATAATGTCCTTATTACTCCTCATATTGTCAAAAATCTTATATATGTCCATCAATTTGTCTGTGACAGTAATTGCACTGTTGAATTTGATCCTTTTGGGTTTTCCGTCAAGGATTTAATGACACGCCGGATGCTTCTCCGATGTGACAGCATATTCTTACAGGTTCTCTTCAATATCTCACATTCACTCGCCCAGATATATCATATGCAGTTCAGCAGGTCTGCCTTCATATGCATTATCCTCGAGAACCTCATCTATCAGATCTTAAACGGATTTTGTTTTATGTCCTGGGTACATTACACTATGGGTTACAGTTGTTTGCTTCTTCTACTTCATCCTTGGTAGCATATTCTGATGCGGATTGGGCTGGTTGTCCCACTACTAGAAGATCCACTTCTGGCTACTGTGTTTTCCTTGGCAACAACCTTTTATCTTGGTCATCTAAGAAACAACCAACTCTATCTCGTTCTAGTGCCGAAGCAGAATACCGCGGGGTTTGAAATGCTGTTGCTGAAACTTGTTGGTTACGAAATTTACTTCGTGAGCTGCACACACCTTTATCTTCCGCTACGCTAGTCTACTGTGACAATGTTAATGCAGTCCACTTATCATGTAATTCGGTTCAACATCAACGAACGAAGCACATAGAGATTGGTATTCATTTTGTTCGTGACTTGGTTAGCACTGGTCAGGTTTGGGTTCTCCATGTTCCCTCACGTTACCAATATGCAGATATTTTCATGAAAGGCTTACCGTTTACACTGTTTGAAGAATTTCGGTCCAGCCTTAGCGTCCGGTGTCCTCCCGCTGCGACTGCGAGGGAGTATTAGCCTAGCCCGTATTGTCTCTATTGTAATGAGCTCTAGCCCATAATCTAGAATAGTCGTTATATGGTTATATATGTACAATGTAATGTTACTTTGGAGAATCAATCAAATCATAATATTCGGTACCATAATCATTCTCATAACTGACTCACAATTACTTTTTATTATTTACCTTTAAATTTTTAAATTTTTTAAAAATCAAAATGATGAACTCCATGAAACATTAAATTCTAAAATCCTAAAAGCAAACTCGATCTAAGCAATTGCTACGATTTAAACCTAAAAAATGTTTCTCACTACTTGTAGAACCCTGTAAAAATTTCTTGTAATTATATCGTTAATAATATATAATCTTTCGTTATCATTACTAATTCCTATTTTCTCGGAAAAATTTGAAATTTTTCTTATTATATTATTTTGACGATTATCACAAAATAATATAATTCACGAAATGACGGAATTAATCCTCGACACGTTACTCGAAATCTAAATATTTCATTTAATCCTAAACATATTTCCTAAACTTAATTAAAATTTCTAATTACAATCTTAATACAAACGGACCCTTAATTATTTTTCAGCCCATCTCTCGTTTACTATTCATAAGCCCAAAACCAAAAGCCCAAATCCAAATCCTTATTATTTCATACGATCGACTAGTACCAAGCCTCCCAAAACGCCTCGTTTAATCTCGATTCTTACACACGACATACCAATATTTTTACACCATCTCGTTCATCACCTAGCGAAATATTAGTGTGTCAAATCCCAAGTTCATTGGACGACGTTTGATACGTTTTTAAATGGCAAAGTGATCGATATATACTCGACCCAATCGATTTATAATTTCTTCAAAACTTAACCGTTTTGATTCCCGTTTGTTCCTACTTGTTCCTAATAACATTTCTAAGATGATTTTATGTTTAAATGTCAAAGATGATCAGTTATATACAAGTGGTATACGATTTAGCAAATCGTATACATAAATATATGGTTGGTCGACATTGAGCATGATTCACCAAGACATCCTCCACATTTTGTGCACTCACATTCTATAATTTAACAATAAATAACTCACCCTAGACCTAGGTTTTACTGACATGCAATAGTACATGAAGTTTTCTTGAAATATTTCACATATACGTGTTATATTTTGAGACCATATATAGCATACATGCATGCACCCGTTTCTCACCATTCTCATACTCTCTCACATATTTATTTCTTCCTAAAAACTACTCTTACAAGCCAGAAATCGTTTGCTATTTAGTTTGGACGCAAGAAAAGGGTTATCGGTTTGATTTTATACGTATAACGTTTGGGTTATACTTTGAACGAGATCATCCTTGTGTTCCATACCTTCACTCTCGATTCTCTACCACCTCAAGGGTGTTGTAAGTTATTTCTACTCATTTCCATTCAAATCCCACGTTAAAATATAGTAATGCACCTTATTCATTTTTGCTTCGAACGTATATACATTTTACATATATATTTCACGTATATATTGTCACTTAGAACACTAACGTGGCTAGACTCTATCTTGGAAGGCCTAGGAGTCACGTAGCACACAAAGTTCACGTTAGTTTAAATGTTACATGCATTACACGCATCTATTTTAAACCATGTTCCATCGTATGAAATTTAGTAAAAACACTTAGTAATATTTTCAAGTTTTCAAATATATAACCGATTCAAACATGCTACGAAACATTTGTATAACTTTAAATTTCACGTAACAAGAGTACTATATTATTACACGACTCAATAGACCACCTAGAAAACTACCAATTTCATTTATACAACTTGTAAAAATACTTACGTTTCGACACACCAATTGACCCATTTTGAATCGACATGAACAAGGTTTTCAACTCCAAAATTTCATATAAAAACTTAATATTTTTGTGTGGGCTCAATTCAAGCCCAATAAGAAGTAACGATACGTAAGCCCAGTGAGCCCATATGAAATGTTTTTCGAATCATAAAAATAGTCCAAAGTCAGGCCCAAAACATTTTCCATGCCCTCGCCTCCAAAAATCTTAATGGGCCTTAATATGGTTCGTTAATGGCCCATAAGCTAAAAAAATAAGCTTTTCGTTAAATAAGCAGTTGAAATCAACTTATTATTGACTTAATAAGCTACGGAAATTTTTAGAAAATTTTTATAATCATTTTTGTAAATTTAGACTAAAAATGTAACGCGACGACACCTAGAAGGACTAAAAGTGTAAATATTGAAAAGTAAAAACTAAAACTATAAAAACAGAAACTTAAGGGTAAAAATTGATGAAAGTTAATATTCTAAGCCTAGTATTGATTATTGGACAATTAGAGGACTATAGTTGTAGTTTATTTATATAAAGGACTAACGGTGTAACGCAAATATCGTTAGAGTAAAAATGGTAAAATTGAAAAAAGAGACAAAGACTAAACATAATCTATTTAACATTCTTATTTATTTTCTATTTTCGTAAATTTATTTCATATGCATTTAAACTTCATTTTTATTTATATATATATTAAACGTAACGTTAATAATATATATAACGATATTTCAAAAGTTAATATTTTTACTTACGATTAAAAAGGTAAAACTTCGATGGATAATTTAAATAACATATTTTGTCATATCATGCATATCATAAGAATTACACAGCACATCACCTATTCGTCATAACGAATAATTATTATTCGTTATTCGTTCGTATTTACCAAATAGTATTTGGTCAAATTCTCAGATAAATTTATTTATCAGGTCGTGTTTCGAAGCCGTTATCATAAATTTGTCCGACTTTATTTTCTTCATTCCAGTATCAATCAAGGTGAGTCATAGCCTCACATTTACTTATTTTCAAACTCCGTGAGGGGGATACATGTTATAAACAGATCGCAAGTAATTTTCTGTATGCTTCCTGACTTGATATATGCCTAAGTTAGCTATTGCCAAAAGACCCTTGATCATGAGCCATTAATCACTGTTATGTGAACGCGAATATAATGAATAGATCTATTTAAGGTTTGACAGCCTGCCCCATTATGTCACAACTCGTAATTTCATGTCCTGTTTCAAACGTCGAAATTCCAATTTTTATCTCGGGAAGTTACTATTCACTTTTACTATTCACAAAACACTATTCATGTCCAAAATTTTTATTTCATATTCTCGTAAGTTAAACTATTTTAACGGAAATCCGAGAGTTTGGCGCTCGTCAGATCATTTCTGCAAAAATCACGAAGCCGTGTCCGAGATTTACATTCAGGTTTAAACGTCCTTCCGGCATCCCGATATGTCTATAAATCATTATAAACAATAAAAATATGATTTTATTTCATTTTACGACAATTCTAAAAGTTTTGGAATTTTACGTTTTCCAGTTCAGCGTTTTACGCGAATTACGCGTTTTTAACCCGCGTTTCCAGTTTTAGCAGCGTTTATGCAACCCGATGGAACTTACCATTCATTTTTATTTTATTATGGAGTATTTTGACAAGTTTAGTCATTCTTTCAAGTTTCATATTTTTACGATGCCCGAATTTACGTTTCGCGGTTTAAAACTTTACGTTTTGCGATTAACGGAACCAAAACCGACTCCGTGAACCAGATAACACCAAGCTTCCTACATACTCATCCATACATGTGCAGCCCCCTCCCCATGTTACTTGAACTTCACCACTTATTTACCATAATGCCATTGAAATTAGATAAATATCTACCAAAAACCATTAAAACATAACTTACATAATTTTCAAGAATCATAAAGTGCTCATTTCTCATCTCCATCACAAAACCCACGACCCAAGTTCATTCTCCATGATCAAGTGATGATTTTCCAAAGTACAAAGCATCAAAGTTGTTCATTTGATCATCCTAATCAAGAATCATAACACAAAAACACAAGTAATCCAAGGTTTCTAATCATCTCACCACCTATTATTTCAAAGTGAGTATTCAAAATTATTTTCATGTTTTCATCTAATTAACATATGTAACTTATGGTATTCATGCTTAATTTCATGCACAAACTAGTTATACCACTTTATTTTTGTATACTTTTTGAACATACAAACCCTAGATTGTGATTTAGGTGTTCTTTTGTTAAATTAACTTGATTACTAGTCATTAGGAACCCATGGCACCCTAAGAAGGTGTATGGTAGGATTAGTATAGCTTTGTGAAGTTTGCAAGAGTTTTGGTTGATGTAGAAACTAGTTTTGAGCAAGAAAAATGGGTTTGTAACAAGTAAATATACCTACTGTCCCATTTTGTTAAATTCTGGAAAATCAGTACATACAAAGGAAACTTTGGCAAAATTTTTGGAAAATACTTTCAAAAACAAATCCGTAGGCGAAAGAACGGATTAAAAAGAGTTTATAACGAAGAAGTTATGATTTTTGCAAGTTTATTGACGAAAACTATTTTCCGGAAAAATACATGCTGTTGGACGTTTTTCGTCGGACAAAAAGAAGGTTTAGACGTAACCCAGAGGAGTCGAGCTTTCCAAAATATATTACTACATACTAAGACGTAACCGTGGATATAAAGAACAAGTAAAACAGACTTATAACGACAAAGATATTCACGTTTCAATATCGGCAAAAATCCTCTATAATTGGCAGCTTTTAGAAATAATAATAACACTACGTACTAAATTCTAGATTTTCTAGAAATATTAACCAAGTACCCAATTTTATAACTAATGAAGTATTAGTTATTACAAGTATATTTTTTTCACTACGAGGCGTTATTTCAAGGATTTCAACCCGAGGATTTCAACACTAACATTGGTACATACGATATATATATAAGTATATATATTGCAACTAGTTTTATTTTTCTAATAGCCATATTTTTCCTAAGTCTTGGAAATGTATATTTTTGATAACAACAAGTATTTTTCAAAGAGTAGAGTGGTATAGGAACATGTGCACAGACATTCATAACATCATTTCATGATCTAAAGTAGATCGTTCATCATTCATATTAGGTTGCGGCTAGTGTGTGCGCCTTGTTTTTCAGCTCATTACATGTTCATGGTACCATCATATCAGGTGAGTCATAGCCCCTAATCTTTTAATTGTTTTGCAAACTCTTTGGGGGAGAATACATGCTCGTTTTACTTAAACGCATTACTTGCTTTACATGGTTGATTACTCAAACATTTTCAGCTTTACCTATATATATGTTTGATCACCTGCATTTCATTGGTATGTTTGATTACCTGTATTTCATGTGACTGTTTCCTAAACATTATTACTTGTTTATATGACCTCATTGTCATCCTTGTTTATCTGGCGACATTGTCAGTATTGTTTACATGACCTCATTGTCATTACTGTTTACCTGGCGACATTGTCAGACTCATTTACATAACTTCATTGTCAAAGTTGTTTATCTGGCGACATTGTCAGGATTATCATCATTGTTTATCTAGCGACATTGTCAGCATTGTTTATATAACCTCATTAGACTGAATTATTTATATAGCCGTTCGCTATATTTATCATGGAATTTGGATACAAGTATTACATTTGTTCACGTATACATATTACATTTGGCAGTGGGTTGTAAACACACAGGTTACAAGTCTCTTATGGCGGGACTTGTAACTGAGTGGATTTACGATGCCTTTGCTGGGAAATCTTCATTTCAATGCATTACATTCTTTTTCACAAGACTCTATGAACTCACCAACCATTGTGTTGACACTTTAGCATGTATTTTCAGGTTTTAAGCTATGGCACACTACTGGAGGTTTTGGCAGGGCATGGCATGGTCATAGAAGACTCTGATTTAATCATTTGGGGACCGTTTTAAACTACTTTAAGGGCCTACTTTCGCATTACTTTAAACGATGTAAATTCATACTTTTGGTTAAACAATTTTATTTTAAATGATTCAAGTGCAAACCATTTTTGAACTAGTGTTGTGATATTAATTGAGTTACACCCCAGCTACATGTATGCTTCCGCTGGACCCGATTTTGGGGGTGTGACAGATTGGTATCAGAGCTTTGGCTATAGCAAACTAAGTGTTTTTAAAACCTAGACTATAGCTACTTTCAAGAAAACTTAACCCTATGACCGTCACGTGCCTGCCTGCCAAGCTGAAGCCTCATTTGTGGTTAGTTGCTGACATAGGTGATGAGATTTATTTCTCATTACCTGATATATTATATTCATTTATTATAGTTGTTTACTATAATTGTCTTTCATATAAGCTTGTTCACGTATTATATATATCACCGCATTATGTTTTTCTTTGCATAGTTTCATCATTTGACCTCGAGTTTGGTCACCTGCCTTAGTATTTCAGAACGTCTTGGTATTTGTGAAGGACATAGTATTAGTATGACTGAGCTGAGTATTTCAAAATTCATGGAACCTCGGTGGAATATAGACTGGTCATCTATATTCAACCCGGGATAGTGAGATATAGGCTGACCACCTATGTCTGACTCAGAAATGAATTTTGCAACACTGAGAATGGTTATAATAAAATTTTGTCTGGATTGAATCCTTTACTCATTTTCCAAATGTTTCATGCATGTGTGTGTATACCCTCGTTGTCAGAACATTCATACTTTTCATCACTTCATAAACCACCGATTGGAAGCATGTCAATTGATCATTTCATTTCATGAACATTCACGTCTATGCACGATACATTTACATCACAGTATTTTCTTTTATCACAATATCATTTTGTCGCAGTTGTCACAGTCTCTTCCCTTCTCACCATCACTATCATTTCCTTTCCCCATCCCCATATATATATAGAATTATCTGACACTTTATGGATTCCTATGTCACTCATCCCTCACTACCACCAATATTGATAAGTGGATATTACCAATGACTTCCCTAGGAAAGACTTTCCATACCATCTATAAGGCCCTAGGTACATTAAGATCATTCAAAACTCAACAGAAATCTCAGGATATCACAAAACAATTCGAACCACTATCACTAGCCTGATCACCAAAAATTCCATCATCTAGAAAGTATTGGTTTGACTGAATTACAGGATTATTTTCGATACGAGTGCTCACTAAACAACACCATAGAGATAAATCCAACCTCTTAACAGAGACTATAGATTGAACATGTCCTCACCAATAGACTTTATCCAAACATGTTAGACACCTATGCCTTTGTGCAGACATACATACCTGACTATTTTATCCTCTTAATACTTTCACTTTTAAATGGATTTTTCTCTAAACTACAGTTATACAAAACATATATCTTGTAAGAAATACTTTTCTGAGGCACTTATTTTGATAAGCAAATTCCTTTTGGTTAATCATTTATAAAACTATTGAATTGTTAGGAAATCTTAAACATCGATCTTTGGTAAACCATATTATCCACCTTATATTGAAAACTGTCCTATCTTGCATAACTATTAAATTTTGAAACATCAAGAAAAATGTTACTTGGAAAGCCGTTTGCTTAAACTTGTAGATTTATTTATTCGGGGAAGGTTTATGAACAAAACACAATTTCAAAACAAACCTTGAAAAATCAATCACTATATTACATCACTTATACATTTAGAGTTTTGCGAATTGACGACATAGAGCTTGGGGAAAATCTTAGTAATGGAGACTAAGCATCGTAGGTGGAGAAAGCCTCGATTCATGACATCCTTCGGAGGATCACCACTTTATCCTAATCTATTATTTTCAACAACACCCCTTTGACGGACTTAACCTTGTAAGTTTTTCCACAAGATTCATGATATCCATTTCAATTATTTCTAATAGAGGAATTTAATTCACCTCAAACACCTAGCGATTACATTAAGATTTCTTTGGAACCACACCACCTATCATCTGCAAACCAATGGTCAGAATTAGAGAACGATTCAAACATAGGGAGATATGTTCAGAGCATGAGTGATTGACTCAAGAAATGGTTGGACTAACCAAATACCATAAATCAAATTCAGTTGCAACTATAGTTATCACGCGAGCGTAGAGACTACACCATTTGAGGCACCCTATGGTCGAAGTGCCAACATTCATTGACGGATCGAAATTTGGAAAAGCCCAACTCACTAGTCCAGTAAGTATTCTTGAAATAACCGGAAATTTCCTACAAGTCAAGAATCAGTTACAAGTTCAATAAGTTGTAAACCATTAAAACTTCAAGTTGGTAAGCAGAGTTATACAGAAAGTTCTGCCTAGGAAAGGCATGATACCATTCAGAAAACTTGGAAAGTTAAACCCGAGATATACACTGGACCATGTAATATTTCAGACAGAGAAGGCCTAGTGGCCGTCAGACTTGAGCTCCCATTAGAGCTCAGAAGTTTACACGATAAATATCATCATCTTTTCACTAATACCACTCTAGAAACCAACACAAACTGAACTTCGGGACGAAGTTCCTTTTAGAGGGGAAGAATGTCACAACTCGTAATTTCATGTCCTGTTTCAAACGTCGAAATTCCAATTTTTATCTCGGGAAGTTACTATTCACTTTTACTATTCACAAAACACTATTCATGTCCAAAATTTTTATTTCATATTCTCGTAAGTTAAACTATTTTAACGGAAATCCGAGAGTTTGGCGCTCGTCAGATCATTTCTGCAAAAATCACGAAGCCGTGTCCGAGATTTACATTCAGGTTTAAACGTCCTTCCGGCATCCCGATATGTCTATAAATCATTATAAACAATAAAAATATGATTTTATTTCATTTTACGACAATTCTAAAAGTTTTGGAATTTTACGTTTTCCAGTTCAGCGTTTTACGCGAATTACGCGTTTTTAACCCGCGTTTCTAGTTTTAGCAGCGTTTATGCAACCCGATGGAACTTACCATTCATTTTTATTTTATTATGGAGTATTTTGACAAGTTTAGTCATTCTTTCAAGTTTCATATTTTTACGATGCCCGAATTTACGTTTCGCGGTTTAAAACTTTACGTTTTGCGATTAACGGAACCAAAACCGACTCCGTGAACCAGATAACACCAAGCTTCCTACATACTCATCCATACATGTGCAGCCCCCTCCCCATGTTACTTGAACTTCACCACTTATTTACCATAATGCCATTGAAATTAGATAAATATCTACCAAAAACCATTAAAACATAACTTACATAATTTTCAAGAATCATAAAGTGCTCATTTCTCATCTCCATCACAAAACCCACGACCCAAGTTCATTCTCCATGATCAAGTGATGATTTTCCAAAGTACAAAGCATCAAAGTTGTTCATTTGATCATCCTAATCAAGAATCATAACACAAAAACACAAGTAATCCAAGGTTTCTAATCATCTCACCACCTATTATTTCAAAGTGAGTATTCAAAATTATTTTCATGTTTTCATCTAATTAACATATGTAACTTATGGTATTCATGCTTAATTTCATGCACAAACTAGTTATACCACTTTATTTTTGTATACTTTTTGAACATACAAACCCTAGATTGTGATTTAGGTGTTCTTTTGTTAAATTAACTTGATTACTAGTCATTAGGAACCCATGGCACCCTAAGAAGGTGTATGGTAGGATTAGTATAGCTTTGTGAAGTTTGCAAGAGTTTTGGTTGATGTAGAAACTAGTTTTGAGCAAGAAAAATGGGTTTGTAACAAGTAAATATACCTACTGTCCCATTTTGTTAAATTCTGGAAAATCAGTACATACAAAGGAAACTTTGGCAAAATTTTTGGAAAATACTTTCAAAAACAAATCCGTAGGCGAAAGAACGGATTAAAAAGAGTTTATAACGAAGAAGTTATGATTTTTGCAAGTTTATTGACGAAAACTATTTTCCGGAAAAATACATGCTGTTGGACGTTTTTCGTCGGACAAAAAGAAGGTTTAGACGTAACCCAGAGGAGTCGAGCTTTCCAAAATATATTACTACATACTAAGACGTAACCGTGGATATAAAGAACAAGTAAAACAGACTTATAACGACAAAGATATTCACGTTTCAATATCGGCAAAAATCCTCTATAATTGGCAGCTTTTAGAAATAATAATAACACTACGTACTAAATTCTAGATTTTCTAGAAATATTAACCAAGTACCCAATTTTATAACTAATGAAGTATTAGTTATTACAAGTATATTTTTTTCACTACGAGGCGTTATTTCAAGGATTTCAACCCGAGGATTTCAACACTAACATTGGTACATACGATATATATATAAGTATATATATTGCAACTAGTTTTATTTTTCTAATAGCCATATTTTTCCTAAGTCTTGGAAATGTATATTTTTGATAACAACAAGTATTTTTCAAAGAGTAGAGTGGTATAGGAACATGTGCACAGACATTCATAACATCATTTCATGATCTAAAGTAGATCGTTCATCATTCATATTAGGTTGCGGCTAGTGTGTGCGCCTTGTTTTTCAGCTCATTACATGTTCATGGTACCATCATATCAGGTGAGTCATAGCCCCTACTCTTTTAATTGTTTTGCAAACTCTTTGGGGGAGAATACATGCTCGTTTTACTTAAACGCATTACTTGCTTTACATGGTTGATTACTCAAACATTTTCAGCTTTACCTATATATATGTTTGATCACCTGCATTTCATTGGTATGTTTGATTACCTGTATTTCATGTGACTGTTTCCTAAACATTATTACTTGTTTATATGACCTCATTGTCATCCTTGTTTATCTGGCGACATTGTCAGTATTGTTTACATGACCTCATTGTCATTACTGTTTACCTGGCGACATTGTCAGACTCATTTACATAACTTCATTGTCAAAGTTGTTTATCTGGCGACATTGTCAGGATTATCATCATTGTTTATCTAGCGACATTGTCAGCATTGTTTATATAACCTCATTAGACTGAATTATTTATATAGCCGTTCGCTATATTTATCATGGAATTTGGATACAAGTATTACATTTGTTCACGTATACATATTACATTTGGCAGTGGGTTGTAAACACACAGGTTACAAGTCTCTTATGGCGGGACTTGTAACTGAGTGGATTTACGATGCCTTTGCTGGGAAATCTTCATTTCAATGCATTACATTCTTTTTCACAAGACTCTATGAACTCACCAACCATTGTGTTGACACTTTAGCATGTATTTTCAGGTTTTAAGCTATGGCACACTACTGGAGGTTTTGGCAGGGCATGGCATGGTCATAGAAGACTCTGATTTAATCATTTGGGGACCGTTTTAAACTACTTTAAGGGCCTACTTTCGCATTACTTTAAACGATGTAAATTCATACTTTTGGTTAAACAATTTTATTTTAAATGATTCAAGTGCAAACCATTTTTGAACTAGTGTTGTGATATCAATTGAGTTACACCCCAGCTACATGTATGCTTCCGCTGGACCCGATTTTGGGGGTGTGACACATTAATACTTGACGGAATGCCATTATGCATGTGGTTAGTCGTATTAGTCGTGATAATTATATTTGAGTAAAAATAGGAATTGGCAAATCACCTATTACACGAGGGCAAAATTATCATTGATTTGATAAACACCTCCGTTTTTACGGTATTTGTTAACGTTTACGTGTCATGAGACTTAGAGCAATATATATAAACTGCAATATCAATTTTCAAACTGATTGTATTTCCAATACAATCTTACTTGTGTATCAAAATGATTACTAAATTCAAACTCTATGATATCACTCAACATTTTGTTGACTTTTAAGCATGTATCTCAGGTATTTAGCAGGGGAAGCAAGCATGGAACGGGTGGCAAAAATTTCAAAACTTACATACTTTATTTCAATAATGGTGTAAAATAAAAGATGTTTGATTTAGTTCAAAACATCTAGACTTTTATTATAATACTCTGATAAGGACCTCTTGTATTTGAATTTTTATAAATGAACTTATGTTTTAAAACGTCTCTTTCGAGCCGTTTTCTATCATTATGACTTCGATCCTCACCGTAACACCCTAATTACTATTCCGCTCCCGCATTTCAAATTAGGGGGTGTTACAGATTGGCATCAGAGACATAGTTATAGAGAACCAAATATTTTCAAACATTGAACTATAACCACACTTTCAAATAAATTAAATTTTACACCATATTATTTTTGCCCGCCGTGCCTGCTTGCTACCGTACTCAGTAAGTTAATCATTAAGCTATGATACTTTGATCTTGATATGTTAGAATTTTGTATTCTTTGACGACAATAAATTCTTATTCTGCACTATTTATGAATCATTACAGTATTATTTCAATATGAGTATATCAGACTCCGACTCTGATATTTCCGTCGCATCTGTTACATCACTTGTTTATCGTTCTACCTTAGTACCTGACGCTGTTTCCCAAGAAACAGAACCATTCGAGCAAGACGAGATTGTTACAACGCCTGAAAATCCCGATGTTTTGGTTTTACCAACACCACGTCATGAATTTGATTCATATGCACCCGATCACCTATTCGATCTTTTTAGCCAAACTTATCCATATACTTTTCACCATAGAGAACAGATTCCTGAGGAAGATATACCCGCATCCAGCCGACTTCGTATTTCCGATTCTACTCCTCCACTTTCACCATCATTACCATATCCTCCTGGTTTTACTCCCCCAGCTCATATCAATGAAACTGGCGAGAGTGCTAGGATGGAAATTACCTCTACTCTTTCACCTTTTGTAGTAGTGACGCGTTTGGAGCATCACGAAGAACAGATAGACACTCCTTCAGATGATTGATTATTCATCATTTGATCATTCGGATACTATCCACAACACCTTACATAACCTTATATCCAATAGGATAGAGTTGCAGTAGGGGTTAGCTCAGATACATTCAGATATCTCCGAGACACGTTCTTTCACAATATCATTGAGAAGAGAGGGATAGAACCGTACTTGGGAAGCCCAGCTTGCACACCGAAGAGCAGATACATTGGAAAACCTTGTAGGAGATATGCAGATTCAACATCATACCGAGATGCAGGAGCTCCGAACTCAGATCTTAGAGATGGGAGGACATGTGGACGTACCTAATCATTAGAGGCAGTTAGTATTTGTATTAGTAATAAGGCATCTAAGCCTGCCGCATGTGGCAATTAATAAAGAATCTTGTATCGTTTTGTTATGAAAACTCAACTGATCAAGTTATTAATGTTATGCTGTTGGTTGTGATATTACTATATACAAATGTTAATTTATGCTTATGGTTGTTCATGTGTATTAAAAATGCATCTAACATATCGGAATAATTATGATTGTTGTATCGAAATAAAAACTACATATGGTGCCCAATTATTGTTAGAACTCATAAATATTCATTTCCCTACTTCACAAGATCCTTTAAACAAAATTTTGTTTAAAATTCTAAAGCTATATTTTTGTATTATCAATAGAAAAATGGAGCATGCAAGTAGCGAAAATTCCAATCCGGAAGTGATCATGACACCTACTGAGGTTCAAAGGATGATTGCTGAGGGAATATCTGCAGCTCGTGAAGCGGATCGTTTGAATAACATCAATGGTGCAAACCGTGAAGCTAATACATCTACTCCTCGTAATTGTACTTACAAGGACTTCATGACTTACAAGCCAACTAACTTCAAAGGAATAGAAGGAGTTACTGAAATGGCCCATTGGTTTGAGCATACTGATGAGTGCTCAAACACTCATCATTTTTGTCATATTTAAACTGCCAAAACATACAAAAACAATCAAAATGTTATCAAAATACTTAAATTATCCCAGGGATTGTGTTTTATGTGTTTTAAATGCAAAATGAGCAAAAACAAATGAAAAACGTACAAAGTTTGCAATATTGACAGTTTCAGTCCCCCGAGTTTCAAAACTTGTCAAAAATAGTTCCTATGCATTTATTTTGAAAGGAAAAGTCAACCCAAGGTTTTGAAAGTCAAAAATCACAAAATATTATACTTGGGTCATAAGTTTTCCAAAATTACATGTTTGGTCCCTAAGATTTCAAATTTGGCAAATTAAGTCCCTGGGAATTTTGAAAAAAAAATGGAAAAATGAGAATTTGGTTCTTGGACTTTGGAATTGTGGGAATATTGGTCCTCATAAGCAAATTGGAGAAACTACATTTTCAGTCCCTCAGGTTTTGTAAAATTACAAAATTGGTCCTTGTGATAACTAAAAACCAAACGGACGCTTTTTATTATTATCAAAACCAGAACCAATCCAATATCCTAATCCATTACCCAGCCCAAAACCATCTAGGCCCAACTTCCCTTTTTATATTAAAACCAGGGTCAAACGGTCAAAGGGGTCAACCCACCCTTTGACCCGTCTTCTTCCCAACCATATCCCACAAAACCAGGTCCCTGCTCCCCCCTCCTCCTCAACCTTTTTCTCCCATAGCCCCCCACAATAAATACACTTCACCTAAACCCCCACCACCACAATTAATACCTCCCAACCATACCACTCAGAATTGCCCACTTAGTTTTATGGCGGGAAAATGCAATCAAGAGCCAGGATGCATCAATCTTTCAATCAACGATGAGGATTTGGTCAAAGGTCAATGGAGATACCAAGGGGAGTGCCAATTTTCAAAGGGAAGCCATGTGGAAGCTTGGGGTACCTAGTTTTAGCTCGTATATATATATATATATATATATATATATATATATATATATATATATATATATATATATATATATATATATATATATATATATATCATGTAAGCCTAAAAGGCATGTAGTATTGTAATTTTAGCTTAAGTAATGTTTTAGTTTTCCTTTGTACTCAGCTTTAAATTAATGAAAGCAAAGTTTTAAGTTTATTATCTGTTTCACATTCCAAGTTCCATTCAAATATTTCAATTGTAAATTTAAGGTTCAAATGTGTGTATAAGCTCTTTACAAGTTCATGTAAACTCAGAAAACAAAGTTTTAGAAGCTTTACAAGCTTGTGCAAACCTCCTAAACTCAGTTTCAATAAATACTCAAAAAATTAAGAAAAATCAAAAAAAATAAATAAATAAATAAATAAAATATGGACAAAGGTTGAAGAAGCTTGGAGTTTGGTTGATTCTGGATTGCTGTGGGTATTAGTGGTTTGTGGAAACCAAAAGGAGTGGTACATAGTTCATGGTTCATTGGGTTTGACAGGAAAACACTTTGTAAGCAATTTACTCAATCTTTGCATAATCACTGTAGCTTACTTTTCTGTGTTTTTAGGCTTATTTGGTATTACTTAGTTTATCTATTGCTTAAAATTAGGTAGTTGTTCTTTGGATTTGCTTGTTGCTCAACTTACTTATTTGACTGTCATTTTGATCATATTAGTAATTCTAAGTGTTTATAGTTTATAACTGTGTTTTTTAGTTTATAATAACTTATTAGAACATAACAAATTAGTAGGTAATGGTTTTTTAGGTTTGAATCTCATTTTGCTTCATAAAACTTCAAATCAGTTTTAGTAAGGGGTGTTTGGAACAAGCTTGTGAGTTGTGTTGCTGTTGTTGTTTGGTGTTTATTTTAGCTTCAATAGATTGCAGTGGTTAATATAGGTCTAGGAAAAGCATAACATCAAGCCTTACACACTAACAAGTCAAAATCACAAAGAAATCACCATCACAGTTAACTGTGAAGTGATTTAAGCTCATAATCCTTCATATTATTGCATAAGTGATAGTTTTAACTTGTTTTGGTCTTAGTTTAACATAATACATCCTTTTCAGTCACTAAATTGAGATTAAAGTTCATAATAGTCAACATAAGTCATTTTCTTAAAAAGTCAATTTTTCCCTAAGTGCAGAAAACCCAAAATGGCTTGATTTATTGTGATTTTTGTGTGTTGTTTTAGACTTTGAAACTTGTTATGGGTATTGTCTACCAGCTAAACTCTTGATTCCTACAATTGTTGCATTTTTATGAATTTTATTTGTGGACCTTTCTACCCCTCAAAGTTACCTGCAGGGCAAGGCCTTGCCCTGTGCATCAGCAGACCCAGTCACCACCACCACTTTGGTGGCTCATTGTGGCCACCTCAGTGGGTCCCATTGACCCAATCTTGGTTCATTCAACCCCCCTCCTGGTAGGCTTGAAGTTTTGACCATTTATTTGACCTTGGAACCTGTGGACCCCATTTGGAATTGCCTCAAAAGGTTGCCCCATTTTCTGTCTCAGAATCAAAATAAGCAAGTGCTTATTGTGGATTTTTGGCTTGTTCAAGCAGCTTCTTTGATTGAATCCTGCTTAACTTTGTCCAAGTAACTTAATTGAATCAGTTTCCACTACTGTGGACCCCACATAATCCCATTTGTGCTTATTTCCCTTATTGGTCAAAGAAAGTCAACTGTTGGGGTAATAAGCACTCAAAGTGCTTATTTCTGAGTTTCATAAAAGGTGTTTTTGTAAAAGTTATTAGTTTTTAGTAGTAAATTAGTTTGGAAAAAGAAAAAACTCAAAAAACCAAATTTAATTTTAGTGATAGCTTCTATTTAATAGAAATTATTTTTTTAATTTTCTTTTTAGCTTATTTATAAGCACTTTAGCATTTTTATATTTTTATTAAATCTCTTTTATATTAAAGTAATTTTATAAATTTTTCTAGATTTTTCTTTTGTCTTTTTGTGGTTTTTAAAATTAAGTTTAGTTTAATTAGTTATTAAATAATAATTAAGAATTAATTAGCAAAATTAGATTTTATTAAGTAATACCTAATTTTTATAATTTTTCTTGCTTTTATATAAGTTAAAACATTTTTATAAATTTTTCTAGAATTTATGTTGTTCATTTTCTATTTTTTATAATATAAGTAGTTTAATTGGTAATTAATAAATAATTAGAATAATAATTAGTAAATTAGTTTAAAAATACATAAAATCAGCTTTTTATAATTTTTTAGATTCCTGTGATGGTTAATTAGATTTATAAAAATCTTATTATTTATCTAAGTCTTTTAGTAATTTTTAATAATTTAAATTAATATAATTAGTTAAATAACAAGTAATTAGTAATTAATTAATAATTAATAATTAAATAGCGTAAAAATAATTTTTCTTTTTCTTAAAATTTTCTTTATTTATTAGGATTGTAAAAATAAAAATTTCACACTCATAGCCCTTTCTGTTCATCAGTTGTACTTTCTTTCACGTTCGTCTGTGTACGTTTTTGATTAAAACGTACGTTTTTAGGTTTTAGATCACATCTTCTTAATCTTAATTCCCGTAATCAATCACATAGCTTTCCTAAGCTATTTCTGTTAATAAATTCCAAATAATTCTCATAACAACCCTTTTCTGTGAATAATCACCCGATCACAAAGCACGCTCAGTTACAATTCACACCTCGTCGGGGTATAACGACCTGGTGATTTCCTATATTACCCGGAGATTGACTCTAGGCTCTTTGACTTTGTTGACCATTCCTTGGTCAATATAAGTTGACGGTTTAGGGCTAATCAATTTTTGGCGCCGCTGCCGGGGAGGTGTGCGCGTTTCTGCAGCGTCTTTTGAGATTAGTGTTATCTCACCATCATCACTGTACAAATACCACCACTTGTGTAAATTTTGAATCAAAACACAAAAAAAAAGTCATTAACACTTTTCCTAAAGTGTTAAAACACCAAAAAAATTAAAAACAACAAAACAGATCGTAACATTTTCTGAATCGGTTTTCTTTTAAGGTGATTCTTAAGGAGAAATGATTTTAGATTACGAGACGATACCAAAAATATTGTCCAAAAGTTTTTCACCCATACATAAAACCCAAAAACATTCGTCTTTTTTTTGTGAATAATAATCATACATAAAAACTAACCGTCGCAAACCAAGACAGAACACCTACCAACTGGGGGTGTGAACATAATAAGTTCCCAAACCTAAGATTTAAAACTTGCCTTTGTATCCCTGTGAGTGGTGTACCTTTCTTAAAGAAGCCACTTGCTTGTGATTATTGGTTTAAGTTCACTGTGGATTTGCCTCGATTTTGTTTTGATTGGTTTTTATCCCTAGCGCATGCGCACTCATTCTTCAAGGTCCACTAGCCCATTACGTGAGCTTGTCCGGAAACCTCGAAGACCTCGTAGACGTTCTGCACCAACAGTCGGATCTGAGATCCGTACTGTTGTCACACCCACTGTCACCATGGCGGAAGACCGCCCCATGTGTGAGCTTCTCCAAGCACCCATCGAGGGTTACGGAGATGCCATTGTTGTTCCAGCCATCGTGGCTGATAATTTAGAGCTCAAAACCGGGTTACTCAATCTTGTAACCTTAAGTCAATTCTACGGTTTTGAGAGGGACAATCCTTATGCTCACATTCGATGGTTCAATAAAATCACTTCAACCATCAAATACAAAAATGTCCCTTGTGAAGCAATCAAACTTCTTCTCTTCCCATTCTCCCTGGAGGGACAAGCCCGGATTTGGCTTGAAAAACAACCTCCTAGATCTATTGAGACATGGGAAGATCTTGTGAAAAAATTTGTGAATGAATTCTTCCCACCTTCCAAGACCACGAGTCTTAAGAACGAAATCACCAAGTTCACTCAAAAATACGATGAATCTTTTGGTGAAGTGTGGGATCGTTTCAAAGAATTACTTCGCAAGTGTCCACATCATGGTTTCTCAGAGTTGATGCAACTCGATACTTTCTATAATGGCGTGAGCCAAGCTGATCAGGATTCTCTCAATGCCTCCGCGGGAGGTAATTTCTTGAGTAGAACCACAAAAGAAGCTTTACAAATCATAGAAAACAAGTCCAAGGTTCGCTCTACACGAAGCAAACCGATTGTTTCTCAAATCAATGCGGGTCCTTCCACTTCATCTTCTGTGGGTCAATCTAGTATGGATGCTAAGCTTGACAAGCTCACTGAAGCGATCCAAGCTTTGGTTCTCGCCCAAACAAAGAAAGTTTCATTTCCACAACATCCTCCCCCTGCTGAGGTTAAAAAAGTGGAAGTCTTTGTAACTTGTGGTGGGCCGCATGCCTACTATAATTGCACAGCTACTGATGGTACTCCATATGAAGCTCATGCTGTTGTCGGGTCCCAAAATCAAGGAGGCAATCAATACCGCCCTCCCATGGACCCGAACTATCGTCCTTACCATTATCCTGGACCTCCCGGTTTTAATCAAAACCAAAATGTCCAAAACCGTGGCCAAAATCAAAATAGAGTGAACCAAGGTTATCAAAACCAAGGTAACTTCAATCAGGGTCACGGTTTCCAAAATCAGAACCAAGGTTTCCAACACCAATATCAAGGAAACTTTAACCGGAACCAAGGTCAGGGTAATTTCAATCCCGGGAACTTTCATGGAAACAATCACCAGAATCAAGGGAATTTCCATCATCAAAACCAAGGAAATTTCAACCAAGGTCCCAATCCGAACAATCGAGCTCAAAATCTTCCTAATCCGAATCAAGCCATTGTTCCAACCGGGCCTTCATCTGATGAGTTGTTAAAGCAATTCATGAAGTCCCAAGAAGAGTTGAACAAGTTGCTGGTCAGCTAGATTTCTGATATCAAGAAGTCTTTAAATGATCGACCCTCGGGCTCAGGTACTACTTTACCGAGCAACACGATCGCTAACCCGAGGGGCGATGCTAAGGCGATCACAACACGAAGTGGTGCTCCATATGATGAACCCGCGATTCCTACTACCTCTTCTTCCTCTCCTCCAAAGGTAGTGGAACGTGAACCTGAGGTGACAAAGGACAAGGTGCAAACTCCTAGCCCACGAAGTACAGCACACGTCCAACCTCAGGTTAATCCTGAAACCAGATGTAAGCCTGGAGTTGTCTTTGAACCACCAGAAACTCCAGTGGACAAATCCAAAACTTCTATTCCTTATCCATCATGTCTCAATGAACAAAAGCTCCGTGAAAAAGCTAATCACCAAATGGATAAATTTTTCCAAATCTTCCAAGATTTGCACTTTGATATTAGCTTCGCGGACGCTATTCTCTTGATGCCCAAGTTTGCATCAACAATCAAAAATCTGTTGAGTAATAAAGAAAAACTCTTTGAGATGGCAAGAACTCCTCTGAATGAGCACTGCTCAGCAGTTCTCTTGAAAAAACTTCCTGAAAGGCTTGGAGACCCCGGGAAATTTCTCATTCCTTGTACTTTCCTGGGTATGGTTGAATGCTTCGCCTTAGCCGATCTAGGTGCTAACATTAACCTGATGCCATATTCTGTGTGGAAGAAACTTTCTCTTCCCGAACTCACTCCCACGTGCATAACTTTAGAGCTTGCCGATCGTTCGATTTCTCGTCCTCTTGGCATTGCCGAGGACGTATTCGTTAAAGTGGGAAAGTTCCATTTTCCGGCAGATTTTGTGATTGTTGACTTTGATGCCGATTCTAGGGTTCCTCTCATTCTTGGAAGGGGATTCCTTAGAACTGGGCGTGCTCTTATCGATGTATTTAAGCATGAGATAACATTACGTGTTGGAACGGAAGCCATTACCTTCAACCTAAATCAAACTTCGAGATACTCCTCCAATTATGACTGTGAATCGGTGAACCAAATAGATTTCATCGATGTTGCTGCTGAGGAGTATGCTCAAGAGATTTTAGGTTTCATTGATGATTCTTTGAGTGAAAACCTCACTCAAACTTCTCATCCCATCATTGCCAATTCTTCTCCTTCCCTCATTCCGTTTGAGGGAAGTGACTTCATCTTAGAAGAAATTGAGGCCTTTCTCAAAAGTGATTCGATTCCCGATGGAATCGATAACCAAGAGATTGACCCTGAGAGGGATATTCTCCTGCTTGAGAAGTTGTTAAATGAAGATCCCTCTCCTCTTCCTGTTCTACCACAAACACTTCATAAGGAGGAAGTCAAAAATGTTGAGAAAACTGTTGACTTTCCCGAGGTTGAACTTAAGGACTTGCCGCCTCATCTTGAATATGCATTTCTGGAAGGTGATGATAAATTGCCCGTGAAATACACTTAAGATTATAACAAGCTTAGATATATGTTTATATGGATCGAATGTGTAGGGATTTAGTGAGAGAAAGTGGATGGGAGCCTTTGTAAAAATGAAAGAAAGATTGAATTGCAAATGAAGGTCCAACCCTCTCCCTTGGGTGGGAGAGGGTATTTATAGTTACAAGCTTACCGCCCTATCAAACGGGCTGTGGACCGGGCTGACTGTGGGTAAGACCCGACCCGACTCCACAAATACTACTCTAAACTAATGAATACTACGAGCTACACTATGCTATTACAATACTTGGGGTGACCGAGTCTTCAGTGAAATAAACGTATTCCTAACAATCTCCCCCTAAGGGAGGTCACCCCAGAAAATAAGTGCTGAATCCTAGCATTTAATCTTTGTAGATATCTTTGTAGCTCGTAGCATGTTGATTCTTCATAATGAGATCTTTGTGCTTTTGGGCAGCCGACTCTAGATGACTTGATCAATGCGATAGATGGTCTTTGAGAGTTACTTCGAATTCACCATCCAAAAATATGAGTCTGAAAGTCATCATAGAGTAATAACCTCTTCATGTGATATGATCATCTTTGTAGTGGCATGCTCACACTTTTCAGGATCATGATCTTCAGCATCAGAGTTATGGAAGCATGAATGAGGCCCAAATAATGATCATGATATCAAAGGATGTGATGATGAAGTGTGAGCATGTGTTAATGGATCAGTATCTTTTCAGCACTCTACTTCTGCAACCGTTCGAAATTCCTGCAAGTAGACAGTTAGCAACAAATCTTCCGGTACTTACAGGTTTGGAATTAGAGATTGTCAAAAGCATAGTGTGAAGACTCCTTCTAACCCTCACCAAGACCGTTCCTAATCGAAAACCCACAGAGGGCCTTTTAAGATTATACCGTAGTATATCAACGATTAGGTGAGTCGATGGAGATTACTCCACGACTGTAGACCTTTTGTAACCATCGGGACCACTTAGCGTAATCCACAAGGAATTACCTAAGTGACCTGCTTTCAGGGCTGCTTGATGTTGACCCTGGCAGGAGTTTCCATTCAATCATTGGGAGTTACATAAATAACATCCCTCATAAATGTTCTGGCAGATTGCTAAGATCTGCGTAGGACTCATAAGTTTACCACTGGTATCCTTCATGTTGAACAACCAGGGTAGAAGTAGCACGTGTTCCTATGAGATCTTTTTATGTATCTCGAGGCTCTAGACTCAATAAGTGCATTTGGTTTTCCTATGCGGAGATTAGGGAGAGGTCTCCTGCTTCTATATCAACCATCTCTAAGAGATAAGTCGATAGATTACACTGATTCCCCGTGAGAATGAAACAAGTTCTTTTAAGAGAACTTGAGCGGCTAGAAGGTTTAGTGCAGTGCGTCACTGGGTCCATGACGTCTTGTCTTCAATACCAATGTCGCCTTAGCAACCATCAGTAGATTATGAATTGAACCCGGTTTCTGCCCTAAGGTTGAATAAATGGAGGGCTATTTCTTTTCACCCTTTCTCATTTCATTTCTTTTTCATTCTTCAACCCCTTCTTTCTCCATACTCACATTTCTCCTTTTTTTCATAATCATACCTACGGACTTTCTAGTACTATCTAGATGGTATTGTCCATGGGTAGATCCCTCCGGCTCTGGCGGATCATAGGACGGTTTTCCTAACCTTAGCCACCTTATAACTTCATGACTATCCTATGTTGCCATAAACCAAATCATTGAAAATTTTCTCAACGTGTTTATGATCAAAAACTCAATTTTTGTTAACACGTTGAGAGTTTTGCCATTTTCAAATGCTCCCCCTTAACATGTGCACCGATGTTTTGATAGTAAATTTGCACATTTCGAGAAGAGTTGCACTTTGGAATTGATCCACCTTTAGTAAACATGAACAGGCATTCGAGACACGCTTACATCACTAGATAAACTAGCTTGAAATTATTACCCGGCCTGATCAAGTTCACAGAAGGATTCTCGAAACGGTACACTCTACTCAGACAAGTCCTCTTCGAGACACGCTTACATCACTGGTTAACCCAGCTTGAAGTTATTACCCGGCCAGGACAAGTCCTTTCGATTGAAGACGGTTTTTGTTTCGTCAATTCATTGGTTAAGACTGAGTCTCGATCTCACATGATGCTCGGATCCTTTTTCTCAAATCATTTGCTCCCCCTTAATATGTGCATTGGTATACAAAAGGGTTTAGCACATATAGGAGAGCATACATTTTGAATCAACACCACATTTTAATCAGATTTCCATATTTAAATCACATTTTTTCTCCCCCGATCAAAAATTTCAAACCAGTTGAGATTTGTGATCCCAAGTGATTTAAATAAGTTAAAAGGTTTTGGGAGAAAGGTGTGTCATGTTTAAGAATTACTGACTTTTTGAGATGATACATTTGCTCCCCCTCAAACCTTGAGGGAGGATGTTATGTGTTAGAAGTGATGAGTTTATAAATGATTTAGAGTTTAACAAGAAACTCATGAAAAATTCATATACTAACACATAACAATCACATGTTGAATACGCCCTTACGCACAAAGATCTTGTTATGATGACATATAGTTTTTGAAATCATGCTCCCCCTCAATCGATGACGCATTTTCAATAATCGTATTTTGCACAAAAGATAAATTCATTTTGCATCGATTGAGCGGCATATTTTAAAAACACTGTTTTAAGTGCATTTTGATCTTCAAAAACCATGGTACCACCAAGTTTGTATCAAATACTTTCCCGAAGAATCTTTGAAAGGAAAGTATTTGTTTGATAAAGAAGACTTCTCTTCTTTTTCAAGAAATGATGCACTTAAGCGTACATCAGATCGGAAAGGCACGAATATAAAGTAATTCATGCCTTTGTTAGGAATAGACGTCTTTTTGGCGACGAACTTTCCCCAGTATGACAACCGGGTTGCTATCTGAAGTAATAGCTAACCATATTGAAGACCGGGTTACAGCCTGAAATGACTGCAAACCATCCGATTAAATCCGGGTTACAGTCAGAAATAACTGCAAGCCATAATTTTAAGTTCAGGTTACAGCCTGAAGTGACTGTAAGCCAATTAGGCATGTTTTGAAAAACCTTTTGAACTTCTGTTCGAACTTCATTTAAAGACCCGTGTCATTATTGAATGACATTTCTAGGACCGTAAATGTTGTCGATGCCAGAAGACATGCCTTAATTAAAAACTAAATATATATATATATATATATATATATATATATATATATATATATATATATATATATATATATATATATATATATATATATATATATTGGTATTTTCTAATTTTCTAATTTTTTATGGGTTTTTGTTGGTTTTATATATCTATATACATTTAGGTATAATATATGTACAAAGGATACTATTAAGTTTAAGAAGATGTTGACGTGAATACCAAAATGAGGATTTCGTTCAGCTTGTAGTAGAAACGTGTAGTCAACATCTCTTAAACATTCACCACCAAAGCATTCGAGGCTCCTGAATAATCGTCTGAATCCGTAGATGCCATGATATAATCTTAAACGGGATTTTACAACTCTTGTGACTTAAACCGAGAGATCGATTCTCTCCCGGGATTTTACTAAAGTCAACAAAAGAAACCGAAAGATGTAATATGCGAGTTAGACTTAGAGAGAGATATTGGATAAGTGACAATTAGCGTTAAGTGTCGAGTCGTGACAAGTCAAGTTACAATAGATCCGATCGTAATAAGTGAAGTCGTAAGGATTAACTCACAACGTCAAATTACAATTAGACTAATCGAAACAACTTAAGTCACAACAATTCACCAAACACAAGTAGTTAACAAATCACTAGAATCTCACAACTGAGTTAATCGCTAGACACCACCAAATTGCTGAGTTTTAGCCTCCTCAATGTGAAGCTTTGGTAGCTTCCCCCCAAACCGACAATCATCTTCATGAGACCACTTCCCCAAGTAGTTGAAGTGATGCACAAAGTCTCATTGTATGACACTCAAAGACCCAAAGAAAATGATAGCATCGAAGTAACAAGGTGAACCATGGATCATCTCTGCGGTTATCAATCCCGAAATGTATGATGAAGCCCGATCACATGACCATGTTGTGCGTCCCCAATGTACATATTACTTTGAGGTTTGGAGCGGTTGTCAATTAGGGGGAATAAGATATCAACATCTTCATTTCACCAAATGCTTTCCAGTTATCTTACACATACCAACTCAATCCATATTGTACGCATGTATCCAACACAAGAAGAAACAATGACACCACAGTAACAGGTTGAAGCACTGATCATCTCTGCGGATATCGCCTCTGGAATATATGATTAAGCCTGATCACGTGAACCTGTTGCGCGTCCTTGATGTACACAAATCTCTCCCCTGATGGTTGCGATCTCATCGGAATCATCATACCATTGTGTACATGAAGCATTAACCAGAAGCACTTTACCATAAACCATATCAGCTCCCATGAAGATGTCGATAAGCAATATCATCTCACGTTCCAAATATTCTTCTCATAGTTCTTCACACTGAAAGCTGAAGTAATACATACCACAAGTATTAGAAGACCACTTCCCCCACGTAGTTGGAATGATACACCAAATGCCACAAGTTAATACACTGATATTCTCTGCGGTTATGACATTTGTCTTCCCGGGATAACTTCAATTAAGAAGAAGTATTAAGTTCATCACGTGTACTCATTATGCATTCTGATGTATGTCTCCTTCCCCCTTGCTGGTTTTGATACCTCAGAATCAGCAACACATTATAGGCACATCTACTTGAAATCTTGTGAGAAGAACAAAGTTGGTTTAACTGGATCTGGTGAGAATCAACTGCTACAAAACTCTCTCTGACTATCTTTACCAACCCTTATGTAGGAAATTTGAAGTGACCACTGATGAAGTAAACCCGATATACAAAATTTGAAACTGAAGTAGAATTCCCCAAATCCGTAACTTAAGCTTGCACTGTTATTGATTAAAGAACGATGTAGAAGAAAAAGTACAACATCTCTTGAGACTATCCACACCCGCATTTGTTTGTGACACTGAGCACTATAATGTAACTCCTTGAAGTGATAGCCATAAACCGTGAGTACTACAATGTAACTCCTTCCATCGGGTATAACTAGATAATCCAAGTCCCAATCATAAACTTTAAGAGTTCACGCAAGTCATCAATCGATACATGAAGTTTCGATGATGAAATAAGTAGACGCCATCGTAAAATACTCTTCAATCTCAATTAAGTGATGCCAAATAAACTCCGTGATCACTTGACGTTTCATGTCCAAATTGTTAGCCGTTTAGACATTTTACCCGACATTTTCCATAATGTTCTTCGAGTTGATTTACAAAGTGCACATTGGTAAGAACAACAATCCTTGATTTTAGAACGAAAAGACGGATCATTATTCATGTGTGCAACTTCATAATCATGATAGTTATCATCAACACCTTGAGGAATAACTAGAGAATGGATTACTTGAGCAAGTGATCAATCATCATTCGTAATGCTTCTAGATGGTGCATCTTGATCAATCATCATTCGTTGAAGCTTGGAAGTAATCATCAAACATAAATCCCAGTCATCCTTAGTAAGTAGACCATTAGGTGTTGGAGGAGAGTCGTTTGACCATTCTTCAATCATCAATCACCATGGGTAATAATATTCACCCTTCTCCCCCTCAAAAATTGCATACGAGGTTTGCCATTTTTGATTGAGCGAGTGAATAATAATACAATCAATCATGTAGTTTATTCACACTTCTCCCCCTTAAAAATTGCATACGAGGATGCCATTTTTGATTGAGCATGTGAATAAGAATACAATCAATCATGTAGATTATTCACCTTTCTCCCCCTCAAAAATTGCATACGAGGTTTGCTATTTTTGAGTGAGAAAGCATGAATCATGTTGTTGATAATGATCAAGAACAAGAAGATTTCTCTTCTTCCAAAGATAAGGCACACTGAATCGTACACCTTTCTTTTCATTGATGAACGGGGCCTGAAGTGTTGTCAGTAGACACCATAATGTTGACAATGAGGACCGAGGCTTGAACTGAGGTGTTCAAACATCATAATGATGAAGAGCGAGGTCTGAACTGATTTGAACAGACGTCATTATGTAGTCATTGAGAACCGAGGCTTGAACTGTGGTGTTCAAACATCATAAGTTGAAGAACGAGGCCTGAACAGATGTATTCAGACGTCTTAGTCGCTGAAGCACGAGGCCTGAACTGATGTGTTCAGACGTCATAGTCGTTGAAGAGCGAGGCCTGAACTAAAGTATCCAGACGTCATAGTCATTGAAGAACGAGGCCTGAACTGAAGTGAACAGACGTCATTATGCATGCATACATCAACATTGACCTTCCAGACCTCCTGAAGCAGGAGATATGCTTGCTTTAGGCCTCCAGACTTTGAGTCTTCTTATGTTGTGAATGATCGATGTACCTGCAACTGAGTAAGGACTACCTGCACTAACAATACAAACTTGATTGCACATATATGGGTTAGTGACATGAGTATCCAAACCCTTGGGGGTTTCATGGTCAACCATGGTATTGCCCTTGGTAAGTATCTTTCCGGTAGGTATCCATTTAAGTCCAGCGTCCTTAAAAGTTCTACCTGTAGGTATCCACTTATGGCAAGGTCTAGGATTGTAAAGCTTCTAATGCAGGATGGAAGGCTTATCGATATTCCTAGACTCCACAGATTTAGCAGTTTGAATCCACCTAGGAGAAGTTATGGGTTTGTTTTGCTTCTTATGCATTGTGGATGACTTACTGTAAATCCTAGACTTAACAGGTTGAACCTTAGCATTGTTCCTCAATATCCTAGGAGGGATCATACTAGGTTGTGAACCTAAGATTCCATCCTTATGAAGTAGTGCCCTTTTCCTAGCCTTTTCTAGCTCATAGTTCTTGTGCAAGTCATTTATATCATAAGTGTTTTGAACCTTAATGCTAGGTTTTGACACTGTTTTCGAACTAATCCTAGAGGAGCTGGTAGTAGGAGAAGCTACTTGTTGAGGCTTAGTAGAACTAGAAGAAATAGTCTTAGGCAAATAATGTGTAGTGACTGGTTTTGTCAAAACTTGTTCCGCATCAACTTGGGAGGCAAACCGTGTTTTTGAAAGTTTTGGTCGTTCAGATCTAAACGCAGTCGGTTGCCTAACAACGGACTGGTTTCTATGAGAAACTGGTTTCCCCAAGATTGATGGTTTTGCAAACTTAGTGTTCACACTATTCCCTGTAGCTTTTCTTAGCTCGTTCTTTAATGCTGTTATTGTGAAACTCTTTTCCTGAAGTTGAGCTTTGAATTCATCATTTTTGGTAATCAAAGAAGTTGTTTGCTCAATATTCTTAATTTTCGTTTCTTTGATTAAGTCACACATTTCTTTGCACTGAATTTTCAAAGACTCATTTTCATCAAGTAATTTTGCCACTTTTTGATTCAATTCCATGTTTTTAGTTACAATGACCTCACAGTCGTGATTAGACTTAACTTCATTACCCATATTGCACATCACAGAGATACGATTTTTCAGGTTGATGATTGTTAAGTTTTTTGCATCTAGCTGAGCTTTCAAATCATTAATTTCAAAAAATTCACGAAATTCAGGAAATTCCGGATTTTTACATGGTTGGTTAGCTTGAAAACTTTCTTCTTTTCGTTGCATTGCGATTTCAAGAGAAATGGAATGTTTTTCAAGTTGTAAAAATCTGTTGGAAAGTTCATTAAACACTTCTTTATCAACCGTATCATTTGATTTGAAAGACTCAACCATAAACAAAGAACTGGACACATCAGCATGATTAGCATATTGATCACTTTCTCCCCCTTTATGACTCAAATTTGTTGAATTAGAAATGGTATTGCTATCAATCTTTTCCAATAAATTTGAGTCATAAGTGGGCTTAATTTGATCAGTATGCTGCCATACATTATCAAGCACTTTATGTTGATCAGTTAATGGTACCTCAGCACATGACACTTATTCATTTGCCGGTCTGAAGTTTGCATCCAAATCATGTGTAACAAGAATCACTGAACTGCTGGTAGTGTCAGGCTTATCTAACTTTGATTCTATGCATACAGTATCAACCGACCCAACATCCAATGCTTTGCCCGAATCAGCAATGCCATCACATGATTTCACCCGACATGCGTTCACTTTGTCATTATGCATAAGTTTGTGATGTGCTCTTTCCTCAATAAACTCCTTGACATTACCCATGAGTTGAAGGAGTGTATCTCTGAACGTGTCAACCTCGATTCCAGTTTGATCAACAAAGCACTTTAACGTCATCTGACTATCGTAGTCATATTCCATATTGAATTTTGAATCGATGAACACTTGAAGTTGTTCGTTGAGTACACAAAGGGCAGCCATGGATCCAATTTTGGAAGACTCAGTTTGGTCAAGTTGTTTTTGAAGATGATTTAAGTTAAGGAACAGTGTGCTCGTGAAAGTCTGAACATCTTGACCAAATAGTGTTGCAAATGCACGTTCGAATCCCATCTTGAATCCAGTTCCCTTGTAAAGTACCGCAATATGAGAACGAAGTTGTCGAGAACATTCTATGCGTCTTACATTTGCATCTTGAAGCACTTGTTGTGGCTCAGAAGTAGCAGAGTTTGAAGTGGTAGACATGATGTAAACGTGCACGGGATTTTACAATTCTATGATTTAAACCGAGAAATAGATTCTTTTGCGGGATTTTACAAAATCAAGAAGAAACCGTGAAATGATGCAAGAGGACTTTAGTGATTGAGTGTGAGATGATAAACCTTGCAAGGTATAGTAAGTTATCTAAGTCAAGTCACAATGAGTCAAATCACACCAAGTCAAATCACAATTAGTCAAACTGCAAGAATCAACTCGCAACGTCAGATTGTAATTGGACAAGTTGCAACAACTCAAATTGCAACAATTCTCAAATCCCAGAACTATTCAACTCGCAGCGTGTAGTCACCTCACAACAACTTGATCAACTAGCAGTGAGTTATCAATTCGCACTAAGAGTCAACCAGCAGTGAGTTATCAACAAGTAGTATGATTTGGTTCGGTTGATGCAAATTGTAATGTTGAAAAGTTTGGTCTAAAAACTTAAAACCTTAATAACTTCACTCCGGAGGTGATTTGGGCCTCAAAAAAAATTCGTTTCACAACTTCGTGGTGAAGCCTCACAATATTCAGCCTGTTCCGAATGTTTTGACAGCTAATTCGCTGAAAACGGAGTTACGGTTCAAAAGTTATGGCCGTTTGAAGTTTTGACGTAAAAAGTCAACTTTGGTCAACTCGCTGAATGACCAACTCGCTGAACACCAACTCGTTGAATGAGCAGCTCTCTAGAATGGCAACTCTCTAGAATGACAACTCGCTGAAAACCAACTCTCTAGAATAGCAACTCTCTAGAATGGCAACTCTCTAGAATGGCAACTCTCTAGAATAGCAACTCTCTAGACTGGCAACTCTCTAGAATGACAACTCTCTAGAATGGCAACTCGCTGAGAACCAACTCTCTAGAATGTCAACTCTCTAGAATGACAACTCTCTAGAATGGCAACTCTCTAGAATGACAACTCTCTAGAATGCCAACTCGCTAGACCAACTCGCTGAATAGGTCAACTCGCTAGATCAACTCGCTATACCAACTCGCTGAATAGGTCAACTCGCTAGATCAACTCGCTAGACCAACTTGCTAGAACCAACTCTCTGGAACCAACTCGCTAGAACCAACTCTCTAGAACCAACTCGCTAGAATCTGGAACCAACTCTCTAGAACCAACTCTCTACCAAGAACAGGACAAAAATGTCACTTTCTAGCATTTTGTCTTCTTTTCCCTTTATAGTAAACTGCCAAATCTCTACACCCAACTCTCTAGAAAAACCTGTCAACCCTCTACAATGAAATAACCAACTCGCTACTTAGAAACATCACACTAATTCACTTTTGCTTCCACCAAAATGATGCAATGACTAAACCAAGAGCTACACAAGATGTATATAACCTTTCTACCTAAGAAAGTACAACCAAAACATCAAGATAAACACCATACGAGATCAAATGGAAAAGAAAACCCACTAAAACTTTCGAACCACAAAAACCATAAACCTAAGCCATGATTTTTATGTAAACCACTAATCCTAGGATAGAACCATGGCTCTTGATACCAATTGAAATACACTTAAGATTATAACAAGCTTAGATATATGTTTATATGGATCGAATGTGTAGGGATTTAGTGAGAGAAAGTTAGTGAGAGAAAGTGGATGGGAGCCTTTGTAAAAATGAAAGAAAGATTGAATTGCAAATGAAGGTCCAACCCTCTCCCTTGGGTGGGAGAGGGTACTTATAGTTACAAGCTTACCGCCCTATCAAACGGGCTGTGGACCGGGCTGACAGTAGGTAAGACCCGACCCGACTCCACAAATACTACTCTAAACTAATGAATACTACGAGCTACACTATGCTATTACAATACTTGGGGTGACCGAGTCTTCAGTGGAATAAACGTATTCCTAACAGCCCGTCATTTATGCTAAAGACTTAAGTGTTGAGGAAAAGGCTGCTCTCATAAAGGTTTTGAAGTCACATAAACAAGCAATTTCATGGCGACTCTCCGACATCAAGGGCATTGACCCTGAATTTTGTACTCACAAGATTTTAATGGAGGACGATTTCAAACCTGCAGTCCAACAACAAAGAAGGGTGAATCCAAAAATTCACGAGGTTATCAAACAAGAGGTTTTAAAACTTCTTGATGCCGGATTGATTTACCCTATATCGGACAGTCCTTGGGTTAGCCCGATTCATTGTGTTCCAAAAAAGGGTGGCATTACTGTTGTCACAAATGAGGAGAATGAGTTGATTCCAACTCGTTTGGTTACGGGTTGGCGTGTCTGCATTGACTATCGTAAGTTAAATGACGCCACCCGCAAAGATCATTTTCTTCTAACCTTTATGGATCAGATGCTCGAGAGATTAGCGGGGAATGAGTACTATTGCTTCCTCGATGGTTTCTCGGGTTACTTTCAGATTCCCATTGATCCGCAAGATCAGGAAAAGACCACTTTCACGTGCCCCTATGGAACTTTTGCATATAAACGTATGCCATTTGGCTTATGTAATGCTCCGGGCACGTTTCAAAGATATATGATGGCCATGTTTTCCGACATGATCGGGAAAACTATGGAGGTCTTTATGGACGATTTTTCGGTCATTGGGGATTCGTTCCAATTATGTCTCTCCCATTTAGACAGCATGCTAAAACGTTGTGAAGACACAAAGTTATGTCTAAATTGGGAGAAGAGTCACTTTATGGTCAAAGAGGGCATTGTCCTCGGCCATAAAATTTCAAAGAACAGGATTGAGGTTGACAGAGCCAAAGTGGACGTCATTGCAAAATTACCTCATCCCACTACCGTAGGTTTATTGGGTCATGCCGGTTTCTATCGTAGGTTTATTCAAGATTTTTCTAAGATCGCCCGGCCTATGACCCATCTCCTCGAGAAGGATGCTCCTTTTATCTTCTCCCCCGAGTGCATCGAAGCTTTTGAAACATTAAAGAAAAAGCTTACTGAGGCACCGATTCTTGTTGCCCCCGATTGGGACTTGCCCTTCGAGCTCATGTGTGATGCTAGTGATTATGCGATAGGGGCCGTCTTGGGGCAACGAAAAACAAAACATTTTCAGCCTATACACTATGCCAGCAAAACTATGACCGAGGCTCAAAGCCATTACACCACCACTGAAAAAGAATTATTAGCTTTGGTGTATGCTTTTGAAAAATTCCAGCCATACTTGATACTGACCAAAAGCATAGTGTATACGGATCACTCGGCTTTGAAGTACCTCTTTGCAAAACAAGATGCAAAGCCGAGACTCCTCCATTGGGTTCTCTTCCTACAGGAATTTGATATCATTATTCGTGATAAAAAAAAAGAGCTGAGAACCTAGCCGCTGATCATCTATCCCGTCTTGAAAACCCTCACTGATTCGCCTCAAACGGTCAGATAATTATTGGTCAACCACTTGTGAATGGTCAAGTATAATAGTCAAACAGCTGAGGCAAATGCTTCCGTGAAATACAGTGTTTTCCCGGGTCGTAATGTCCCAACGAGGTATGCGATGTTTTATTATAAACGAGTCTGTGATTAGTGAATGTGAATAGGAAAGATATAAGTGTGTGTGTGTGTGTGATTACACTCAGGTTTTATAACTTAAAATAACTTAGGTAAACTATATTAACGATTACGTAAAACCTAGATATCTAAAAACGTTTTAAACATACACCAATTTAAAATCAGACGCGACTGCGTACCGAGAAAAAAGTAAGTTTTAAGAAAAATAAACTACAAGGGCTAAAAATAAAAATTCTATAAACTTAAACTTAAAATAAAATTAAATTAAAAAGAAAACTATTTTTTAGATTATTATATTATTTAATATTAATTATTTAATAAAAAACTATTTAACTATTTAATTAAAAACTAATTTAAATCAAACTAAAAATAATAAACACTACAAATTAAACTAAAAACTTATAAAAATAATTTCTAAACTTAAAAATGAACTTGAAGAAAGTATAAAAAATAAAATTAAATATTTTTGTCTTTTTATAGATTTTCTATTAATTAAAAACTATTTATCTTAATTAAACTATTTAAACTAATTTAAATTACAAATAATACTAAATTGACTTAGAAAATTATGAAAAAATTTATAAAACTATTTTATGACTTATAAAAGCTATAAAAAATATAAAAACTAGGTGTTGCCATATAAAAACTAATTATGCTAATTATAAATTAATTTTTGATTAATTTTTAATAAAACTATTTTTAATTCTAATTAATATCAAATAACAAAATAAAAATCTGAGAAAATTATTAAAAATACTTTAACCTAAATGGAAATTAATAAAAATATAAAAACACAATTTACTTAATAAAAATCTAAAAATGAAAATTAAAATTAAATTAAATTAAATATAAACTATCACTTATTTTTATGTTATCTTTTCTGGATTTTTCTTTTACAAAACTAAATTATACCTAAAAATAAACAGCTTTTGTAAAAACAAATATTTTATAAGCTAATAATAAGCTCTGTGGAAGCTTATTGCTACCACAGTTGACTTTGTTTGACTGATTAAGCTAATAAGCTCAAATGAGCTTAAGTGGGACCCACTATGGATGAATCTAGTTCAAATGAGTATATTGGACTTGTCTAAGCTAGAAATTTCCAAATAAGCTCAGTAGATAAGCTGATAAGCAAGAATAAGCTATTCCAAAAACTCAATTAGGACACAGAATGGGGACAGAGTTTAGGAGCAAAACAAAGTGGGGTCCAATGAGATTCAGGTCAAACAAAAGGTCAACTAATGTTCCCTGGTAGGAGGGGGGTTGGGAGAACCTAAGATTATGGTCTGGAGCCCACTGAGGTGGTCACAAATCACCACCAAAGTGGTGGTGATGAACTGAGTCTGATGGAGCAGGGCAAGTGCTTGCCCTGCAAGTGTTTTTGAGGGTGAGTGGGGCCCAGGGTAAAAATGCTAAAAATATAAGCTGTATGGGAACTCAAAGATGAGCTGGTAATCTTTCACTAGGAACAAGTTTCAAGTCCTAGATCCAATTCCTAAATTCTAAACAAATCCTTGAAGATTTGAGAAAATCTGAGATGATGAAAATTGACTTTTTGATGAAACTTGCTAGTTTGACTTTGTTGAGATTCTAAACTATCTTACTTACTGATTAAGTTATAATAAGCTACTGTAAGACTAGAATAAGCTATATGAATCACTTATGAGCTATTGTGATTAATTTTAAGACCCAAATCCCTCACAGTTAACTGTGAGGGGAATTTTTCTATGATTTTGACTATTGGGTGTAATTGTGACCAAACTAATGGTCAAAATGACCTTATATGAACTTAAGTAACTAATTAAAACCAATTTCTACCCTAATAAACAACAAGAGTAAAACAAAACAGTATGATCCAAACACTCCCTTACAAACTGTTTTGGAAAATTTTAACTACAAGGAGCTGATTTAATCCACAACAATGATTCCAAACACTATTTTATGATTATATAAGAATAATAGAGCAGAAATCAACAACACCACAAGCATAAAATACAAGTTTGTCAAATTTGTGTTTTTAACTGTGAGATTTTTGATTTTTAAGTAGTTATGAAATCTGATGAACAAGCAAACTATATTATACTAAATACTGATTAACTAACACCAAAGAAACATGAAGCAACTATAAATAAGAAATATTAAGCAGTCTACAGTAAAAGATAAAAATTGAAAATTAAACTTACAAAGGGTGTTAGATTGAGACACAATGAACCATGAACATGTAACCAATCCTAGCACCTCCCAAAAGGTTCTAAACCAGAAACATATCCAAATAACACTGCTCCAATCTTTCTTCTTTGATTTCCACAAAATTTTGATTTATTTTATATTTTATTGATTTTTCTTGAATTTTTGCTTTTCTATTCTAAACAGCTAAGTAAGGTTTTATAAGACTTAATAAGGCTTTGTCAGAGCTTATATAAGCTTATGAATTCAATAACAACAACAATTAACAACATACAAGCTTAGTGAGATTTTTGAGAATTTAAGAAATTCAAAAACTGAGAATACAATTGAAACTTGAATTTAATCCTTAGAAAAAAGTTACAAGGTACTGAATTAACTTAATTGAATGCATAAAAGCTTAAAATTACACTAAGGTTATCAAACTACACTAGTCGACACTAAAACTAAACTAACTAATCTAATAATCTGGTCTTCTGCTTCTTTTCCCTTTTGTAGCCATTTTCTGAGTTTGTGGGACCCACTGGGTCATTTCCCACCAATCCTTAGCCCTTGATATAGTCTGAGTAATCCACACCGTTCAAATTGGCAACTTGGCGCCAAAAAGTCTTGCAAGTTAACTTGGGCAGCTATGGGTTGCGTGTGAGGGATTTAAGGGTTTGGAGGGTTGTGGAGGTGGAGAGTAGTGGGTAGGACAGCTGGGGTGTGAGGTGGAGGTGGAATACCAGGTGGTTTAGTAGCAGAGGTGGAGGTGGTGGTTTGGGAGGGAAAAGGAAAGCTGGGGTGGTTTTGTTTGGGTTGACCGGTATTTTGACCGGGTTTAATTTATTAGGGGTGGACTGGATTTCATTTTGGGCTTAGGGAAAAGAAATGGATTAGTGGTGGGCTTGGTTTGTAACTTGGGTTGGGTTTAGTTTAGATTAGATAATAATAATAATAGGGTCCGGTTTGGTTTTAGAAATTACACAAGGACCAATTTTGTAATTTGGGTAAAGTTGAGGGTATGATGTGTAATTTTCCAAAGTTTATCATAAGGGTCTAAATTGTCACATGTGAATAGTACAAGGGTATTTTTGATATTTTTCATTTTTTTAAATACCCGGGGACTAAAACTGACAAACTGCCAAACTTGAGGGACCAATTATGTAATTCCACCAAACTTCACACCAAGGACCATTCCTGCAAAAAATTAGTAATACAAGGACCAAAATTGATTTTCTCAAAGTTTTTAACATCCCAGGGACCATTTATGTCAAATTCCAAAGTATAGGGACTAAACTTGTAATTTTATGAAACTTTGCACCAAAGGACTAAATATGTAACTTTGTGATTAAAAAGGACCTTTGGTGACTTTTTCATGTTTTAAGAATAACCAGGGACTAGTTTTGCCAATTTATGAAACTTGAGGGACTGAAACTGCCAATTATGCAAACTTTGTACGTTTTTCATCTGTTTTTGCATATTTTGCATTTGAAACATATAAAACACACTTCTAAGATATTTTAAGTATTTTAATACATATTTGAGTGTTTTTGTATGTTTTGGCAGCTCAGATTGGTATAAAATGATGAGTATTTAGACACTCATCAATCCCCCACACTAAACTATTGCTAGTCCCTAGCAATCTTTTGAGAAAAACTTAATGGATTTGAAAAACTCTTTACCAAAAGCCATCACTTCTGGAGTAGCCAGGTGTAGGAACTGTGGCACACCTGATAACCGTGTGATTTTGAGCAAATCACCAGCTGTCAACGGATTTGATTAGTCTTTACCAAATGCCGTTTGCTTCTGGACTAGCCAACTCTTGATGGAATAGTCAACATCTTGGTGAGCTGATTACCAATTATGGTTTTTCCACTGCCTTTACCACAAGCCATAATCTTGCGGGCTAGTCAACTCATTCGCGTTTTAGGATATGGCGAGTTGAGGTACCATACAATTTTGGGCAAATTGCAAGCCATAAACGAGTTTGAGTTATCTTTACCAAGAACCGTTTGCTCCTGGATTAGCCAATCCTTACGTGGGTTAGACATGGCGGACTGATAACCATTTATTGCGTTCTAAGTGAGAAAAAATTTTAAAATTTTGGCTAAAATGGGGGTTCTTGATGGAACATGTGTTTAAATTCGTTAGAATAACGAATCTCCCCCCCACACTTAGAACTGAATATTGTCCTCAATATTCAAAGTACCGGGTGTTAAACCAACACTTAGAACGTAAGAAGAAAATATTTCTTAGCCTTTATTTAAGATGTATATACATACAATTATTTTTTAAGATAAAACTTCTTAAATAGAAGCTATTGATGAGGCGAAAAATGATCCATTTTTAGGGGGTCATTTAAGCCCGAATCCGAATTTATTTGATCAAATATTGCCCTAAATCGTTCCTTTTGTGATTTTAGGTGTTTGGAGAGTGAATTCTGGAAAAGAAGCCATTTTGGACGTTTTTGGAGCATAAAAGTGAAGAAAACGGCAAAGTACCAAATTTCCATGCTGAAGATACAAGGTGACGGCGTCAAGAGTAATATCTTGACGGCGTCAGACATGAAGATTAAAATACCGAAGGTGGTGACGGCGTCAAACGCCTTCATGACGGCGTCAAAGTGGCAAGAATAAAATACCGTGGTCAGTGACGGCGTCACATAGGCCGTCATAAGTAGATCAAGGCCGTCCGAGGAAGTATATGGCGGCGAGGTGACGGCGTCACATGTAACTCTTGACGCCGTCAGCATACTTTTCCTATATATAGTTTTCTAGTTTTTTCATTAAAAAAAAAAAGAGAAGTTTTGGTGAAACCCTAAAGACGAATTTGGTGCCTCTTTTACAGGTTTTTCAAGGGTTCCAAACCCTTGAGACCTTGCATTGTAATTGAGATAAGTGTTCTTCTAATTCAATCAATATGTCTATGTGTTGGTTGTCTATATCTTGTTCTTGTCTCAATTCAATTATGCTAGGCTAGATCTCTTTTGTGTTTGCTTAGATCTAATGAAACCTAGATGTTGATTATGTGTTGATTACTTGTTTATTCTTGTTCTTGGATGAATGATTTATATGTTAGGCTTAAGAAAACTGGCAGATCTCCAAATGGTAACATGCTTGAACGTCTTAAGAAACATGAACCGAGGCGTACTAGGTCTTAATTGGTTGTATTTAATGCATGAGTCACTGTTTACAATCCCTATAGTTGTGTTGGGTCATGGCGTAGGAGGAGATAAGAGCTCATAGAGTTGGGGAGTTATGTATGCCACCCCACGAATGGTATTAAGGAATACAATCCGTCATCCATACAAGTATAACAAGTAATTAACGTGTAAAAGATATCTAGGGAGTAGTGAAGTCTAAGTAAACACAATTTCTCCAATTACTGCTCACAACCTTAGTATAATTAGTTTGTTTTCATTTTTATTATTTTATTTTGAATATATATTAGTTTTGGGTTAGTTGAATAGCAACTAATTCCGCCCACTCCTTCAAAACCCGAGATTTTACTTGCTTTCTAAAAAATATAAAAACACAAAAATAATCATCCCTTACCTCTAGAACTATTAATTAGGTTTTCTAATCCTAGCGACACTATTCCTAAGCTGAACGATCAATCCCCCGGTACTTGTCACTATACTATACTACAACGATCAGGTACACTGCCTGGTGGGGGTTGTAAGCTTCTCGAGATCCCTCGAGAGGTAAAGCAAGGTGCGATTCCCACGCATCAAGTTTTTGGCCCCGCAGCCTGGGGAATAGTTATTGTCTAGGTTAGGATTTCTTTTTATTAGGTCTACTTGCTAGATTCCTTTCTAGTAAGATTTTTATTTTTATTTTTAGGTCTTTTTTAGTCTATCTTATTTCTTCGTGCCTTTGTTCGTAACTCTTTACCATCCGACATCATGGAAGGTGGTAACATCTTTGAACCCGTCATCCCACCACAACAAAACCACCATTAGAACCCCTTAGGCGCCGAACCTTAGGAGAGTACTCCCGACCTAGCCATCAAGGCTACCGAAATACCATTGAGCTCACCGGAGCCAATGTGACCCCCTTGCGATCCGACACCATCCGGTTGGTGCAAAGCGGATGTGCATTCCATGGACTTCGTTCCGAAGATCCAAACCAACATCTTAAGGACTTTCTCAAAATCGTAGATTCCATAGACCTAGGTGTTGAAACTAGAGAGACTACCCGTTTACGCCTATTCCAATTCTCTCTACGGGATCAAGCTAGTCAATGGCTTGAGCATTTACCCGCGGGATCCATCACCACATGGGATGATCTCACCACTCGTTTCCTTGCTCAATTTTTCCCACCGGGGAGAACTACTAAGCTTAGGAATGACATCTTGATGTTCCAACAACGTCAAAATGAAACCTTTTATGAAGCATGGAATCGATATAAAGACCTACTCCGAAAAGTTCCTCATCATGGGATCGAACCATGGCTGCAGATCCAAATCTTTTATGGTAAGGTTGACTATCAAACAAGAAAAGCCATTGATTACGCAGCCAAGGGTAGGCTAGATAGACTTAGCGTTGACGAATGCTGGAAAGTTCTTGAGGAGTTGGCACAATACGAAGAGGAAGGATGGGAGGACCCGATGCTCCCGAGCAAAACAAAGCTTGATTACGCATGTGCCACCCAAGAACAATTGTTGGGAGGCATCGAGAAACAGGTGAAAGAACTGATGAGTATTGAGAAACTGGCCGCTGAACCCGTGTGGAACCCTAATCCACATAGGAATACGGTTATCAGCCAAAATTTTCCTGAACGCTCACGGCAAGAGGAATTCGAAGGAATAATGGTAACCTTCATGGATAATCAGGAAAAGCAAATCCAGCACCTTGAGGCACGCATGGAAAGCACTCATAAAGCCTTTATGAATTTCGCAGACCAATTCATATCAAGGGTCAAAGAAAAGATCAAAGAAAATTCTATACCTAAAAAAATTGAAAAAGTCTACGAGGTGTCAACCTCTTTGGTATTTGACCAAGAGGACAGTGGGAGATTCTCCTCAAAAGCTTTACCATTAACTACCCATAAACACCCCCATGCGGAGAAAAGCTCGCAAATAAATAGCATTTTCGTTGGATGCTTGCGAACTACATTCCCGATCTCATCCAAAAAACGTTCTTTTGGTTTTAAACCCGGTGTAAAGAGGTCACACCTCATAAATACAATTGATTTGAAACCTCCTATTGAACAACATCTTTCTTCTCGCGCCGATGACCCGTGCATAAGGATCAACTCGGCCAAAACATTACCCGACCCCCGCTGCTACCTCACCTCTTTCCGCGACAGTAATGAGACGTTCGACCCTGGTGGACCTCGTTAACGGAATAGCTACTCATGGGTTTTACTTGTGTTTAGTTATTCACGCAAAGAGCAGGGACTAAACTTGAAACTACTCCAAACCTCACCCCACACGGGCATCTGACGGCGTCAGATTTAACCCTTGACGCCATCAGCTCGACGGATCAGCAATATTAACCCACAACCAATCACTTTCAACCCGTACCCCACAAGTCCTACCATCATTTGAGGCACATACAACGCCCGTGACTTACCCGGAAGAAGTAGAAGAGACTATAGGAACCCCAATTGAGGTAGAACCCTTGGACCAAGCACCACTAGAGGATATAGGTTTGAATACTTGTAGTGATAACCTTACTCCTAGTTCTAGGGAATTTCCTAATGTTGATGAACCGGAACCTCAACCTTTACACAACTTCCCATCCTTAGATTTATTTCTAGGAGACAAAAGAGGAACCGACCCACCCATCAACCAATATTGTCCGGGTAGTTTTAGGATGAAGGAAGCCATTCACTCACCCCCTTCACCTCACGTGGCATATTCACACCCTAAGGGTGCGTATCGCTACTTTCACCCACACTTAATCCTAAGTGTAGGGAGAACCTCCTCTATTTCCATTAAATAAGGGTAGAGTCAGGCTCGTGACTCGAACAAAAACAAGCGCTTCTTGGGAGGCAACCCATGTTTTGTGTGTTTTTATTTGTTTGTTTGTTTGTTTGATTTTATTTATTTCCGTATGCATGTTTTATTTTTTATTGTTTGTGGCTCATGTTTCAAAGTAAATTGTGAAAATGCTTTATTTTGTTTTTAACTTCGTCTTAATTGCATATAAAGGTATTTTGCAAAAGATAAGTGTAAGGGAGATCCAAATTTGTTTATAAGAACGAAATTGAGCATGAACCACAACAATATTAAATGGACATGTGTATTAGTACTTGTTAGAGTCAAATGCTTGTATCGAGTCATAATGAAGTTTTGCAGGATTTTCCAGGAAGTAGGACGAAGTTTTTCCAGAAATTTTCCGGAAACTTAACATAAGAATTTCTGCAGGTCCATTCTGACGGCGTCAGAGTATTACTCTTGACGGTGTCAGGAGTTAAAAATCTGGAAATTTTACCAGTTTTGTTTTTCTAACGGAGTCTTATGGTTTTTGTGAATTATTAAGTTTTATAATCTCCAGGAAATCTGCAAACATTCATTCCACAAGCATTATATCTTTAATTGTTTTGTTTTTATTCCTAAGTCTGGAATTACATCTAGTTGTGAGTTATCTTTGTTCGGCTTGATGCTTTGGGTTTTTGTAGTTGTTTTGTCAGGATTTACAGGTTATTTTTGACAAGAAGATGATTTATATTCTGGAAGGGAAGTTTTGATTGTTCGTTTTCTTGGAAGAAGATTTAACCTGGCCAACCTAAAATCCATACCGAGCGAATCAGGGGAGTATTTGATTTCATTCTCTTTACTTTTTCACTTTTACATTCTTTACTTGAAAATTGGGGACAATGTTCATCTTAAGTGTAAGGGGAGGGTAAAAAGATGATACCTTACATATGCACTTTCGCTTGAGTTTGTTTTGTTTGATAGTAGATGTGTAATAAAACTATGAGAAATACTTGTTAGTGTAATTTTAGCGCGGCCAAATTTAAAATTTTTTACAACATTTAGGAGTGAAACTTTAGCCATAGCAAGCGTCTCATGGATAGGAGATTGTATGACTAGCACATAACTGTATATTCAGAAAAATTTTCCACCCAAAAATGTGAGGTTCGCCTTTAGATTTGATAGGAAAAGCATTTACTATTAGTGCTTATGAGTGTACCGGTAGCATTTAGATTCTAGAACTTGCGTTAGTGATGCATCCCGAGACCGCTAGTGAGACTACATTCGTGTGGTAGGATTTACTACATGATAAGAGGCATTAGGATCACCCTTGTGTTAAACCCGTATTATAATTACTTGACCATTTAAGTCATATTACTTGGCTAGTTAAGTCAACTAATTTTTCCCACACCCTTTGCGTTGTACTCATTTTTAGTACACGATACCCCTAGTACACCCCTCCGAGCCTATCTTTTCGTTTCTAACTTTAAGCGTCTTACTTAAAGGAAGAATTTGTTACACCCCACTTAAATGTACACCCAAATCGCCTTAGCCTTCCGTGTATGCGCTCATTTTTAGTGCATTATTGTTATTTGTTAAACCCTAAGTTAACTTTATAATTGATTACATGGTTGCTAAGTCGAGTCATATCCTTGTACATATTGTTTTGGGACTATTGGACTCATGGGTAAGTACTTATTTTATGGAGTAATGGGGAAGAACATCATCACTTATTACCCCCATATGTACGTTAATCTTAAAAGTGCTCAAAGTGTTTTGATTTTCTTAATTCGAGTCATTAGATTAGTTAAATGTAAAGTATGTAAAGATTCAAGTGTAAGGGGAATTCTCATCCCCTATGATGTATTATTTCGGATGGTAGGGTAAGAGTGTATGCAAAAAAAAAAAAAAAAAAAAAATTGAAAAAAAAAATAATAATAATAATAGAAAAAACAAAAAAAAAAAAAAAAAAAAAAAATAGAAAAAGAAAAAGAGAAAAAACATACGGACTACCATCCCGTTTCATTCTATGTTCATTTTATGTTTTTTGTTATTTTTCATTTATTAGCTTAAGTCGAGTCTAGTCTTGGCTTAGTAACGCCATATTGTACATGTAATTAACCGAGATTGTTAACTCGCCACCAGTAAAACTTCTTTTATCCAACAAAACCGTGTAATTCATATCCCTATACCTAATGTTACAACCCTTTAAAAGACCTCTTTGATAGTTTATCCTAGGTGCTTACGCCATGTGGTGGAGGTTTGATCATTTCCCAAGCCTATGGTAATCTATTTTGCTATGACAGGTAGTGAGAGATATCTTCCATTTCCATAATGTTATATTACTTTATTACCCCCGAGAGATGTGAGTATCTAAACACTATTTGTGAGGTGCTTGTGTATGACCTCCGTGCTTGTCTATTGGTCTTTAGTGGAACGATTATTTGTTGTAATTACTTTTATATTAGTGTTAAATGACCCCTAACTTGTCTTTCGAGTAGAATAAAAGCGCATTTGCTTGAGGACAAGCAAATCTCAAGTGTAAGGGTATATGATGAGGCGAAAAATGATCCGTTTTTAGGGGGTCATTTAAGCCCGAATCCGAATTTATTTGATCAAATATTGCCCTAAATCGTTCCTTTTGTGATTTTAGGTGTTTGGAGAGTGAATTCTGGAAAAGAAGCCATTTTGGACGTTTTTGGAGCATAAAAGTGAAGAAAACGGCAAAGTACCAAATTTCCATGCTGAAGATACAAGGTGACGGCGTCAAGAGTAATATCTTGACGGCGTCAGACATGAAGATTAAATACCGAAGGTGGTGACGGCGTCAAACGCCTTCATGACGGCGTCAAAGTGGCAAGAATAAAATACCGTGGTCGGTGACGGCGTCACATAGGCCGTCATAAGTAGATCAAGGCCGTCCGAGGAAGTATATGGCGGCGAGGTGACGGCGTCACATGTAACTCTTGACGCCGTCAGCATACTTTTCCTATATATAGTTTTCTAGTTTTTTCATTAAAAAAAAAAAAGAGAGAGAGAAGTTTTGGTGAAACCCTAAAGACGAATTTGGTGCCTCTTTTACAGGTTTTTCAAGGGTTCCAAACCCTTGAGACCTTGCATTGTAATTGAGATAAGTGTTCTTCTAATTCAATCAATATGTCTATGTGTTGGTTGTCTATATCTTGTTCTTGTCTCAATTCAATTATGCTAGGCTAGATCTCTTTTGTGTTTGCTTAGATCTAATGAAACCTAGATGTTGATTATGTGTTGATTACTTGTTTATTCTTGTTCTTGGATGAATGATTTATATGTTAGGCTTAAGAAAACTGGCAGATCTCCAAATGGTAACATGCTTGAACGTCTTAAGAAACATGAACCGAGGCGTACTAGGTCTTTATTGGTTGTATTTAATGCATAAGTCACTGTTTACAATCCCTATAGTTGTGTTGGGTCATGGTGTAGGAGGAGATAAGAGCTCATAGAGTTGGGGAGTTATGTATGCCACCCCACGAATGGTATTAAGGAATACAATCCGTCATCCATACAAGTATAACAAGTAATTAACGTGTAAAAGATATCTAGGGAGTAGTGAAGTCTAAGTAAACACAATTTCTCCAATTACTGCTCACAACCTTAGTATAATTAGTTTGTTTTCATTTTTATTATTTTATTTTGAATATATATTAGTTTTGGGTTAGTTGAATAGCAACTAATTCTGCCCACTCCTTCAAAACCCGAGATTTTACTTGCTTTCTAAAAAATATAAAAACACAAAAATAATCATCCCTCACCTCTAGAACTATTAATTAGGTTTTCTAATCCTAGCGACACTATTCCTAAGCTGAACGATCAATCCCCCGGTACTTGTCACTATACTATACTACAACGATCAGGTACACTGCCTGGTGGGGGTTGTAAGCTTCTCGAGATCCCTCGAGAGGTAAAGCAAGGTGTGATTCCCACGCATCAGCTATCACCATATTTACACCTTTTTTTTTTTTTTTTTTTTTTGAGATATATATATATACAACATGTGGGGCATCTCCCCCACACTAGGGTGAAACATGGGTGAAAACCTATGTACATGCTACTGTTTTTGATTTCCGAGTCGCTAGCTTGACTCGACCCCGAATTTATTTGTCCATGGGGAAGCAAGTGGAAGAGATAATCTACATCGGACTTTCATTCAAGATATTTGGATAAACATTTGAAGCACGTGAAAGTTCCACACCGATGAGATAAGTACCCGGCTCATAATTTATAAATGAGAATGCCGGGGTCAAAGATAATGTCTTCATTCCCGAAGGAGTGAAGAACAGGATAGGGAACAGGATATATGAAGAAAAGAAAGAAAGTCATGATGAAAATCATGATTAACTCCTCATCTTCAATAGGAGAATTCATTGTTTCATGAATCTCCTCTTTTAAGCTCGTTTGATCAAGACATATTATGGGTATGTCTAGATCAAAATAGAAACTATCATACTCCGGTAGAGATATGATATAATTGAGTTCATCGGAGAACTCCTCAAAGGTGAATGATTCGTATTCGGGATTGATTTGAGTGAATTCACTTGGGAACTCCTCAATAGTAAATGATTCATAAATGGAAAGAGAATTATAAGAATGAGAAGTGGTGATACCACTTATCTTTTCTTCCGTTTGATCAAAATGGAACGTTTGCAATTCCGGAATAGAATCATTGATCAAAATCTCACTATCCTTGACGGGGATAGGAGATGAAATAGGCTTTTCATTAAAAGCCTCGGTTCTAGAAATGAGAAGATTAGCATTTAATAATGTAAGATGAAGAGATTCGTCGTGGATAATTTCTTCCTCATTCTCTTCTTCTGAGTTGACAAGCTCAGAAGGTAATTCCCCCACATAACTCATGTCTCCACAAGATAAAGAATAGTTCTCATCAGAATCAGAGAACATCTCAATATGATCATTTGGAAAGACAAGAGGGAAAGGGATATCACACATATGATCAAGAATTCCCTGTGACTCACTTGGGATTGAGACAAGGTTCTCAACACTAGACTTTATGAACTCGTCCGATTCCTTTGCAGGAATAGTGTCAAGATGCTCGTCCCCCATGCTCAGAGAGTGAGTGGGAACCTCGGGTGTGATAACATCATACTCAGGGAGTTGAAAAGGACTAGCAGTAATGGAGTCTATAAGTTCCATTATTTCTACTGCTGGTGATTCAGTTATATTCTTTTCTCCCTGTATGTCTACTGACGTAGCTTCAACTGAAGTTGAATCAAAAGGTTCCTCAGATATCTTTGGGATTGGAACAAGGGCATTTATTTCCTTAAGAGGAGTTACTTTGAATTGCTTGTCCCCCATTATTAAGATATCTGAAGGGTCATTTGAGTTATTGTCTTCAATTGGTTCATCCTCGTCACTTTCATCCTCACGATGTAATGAGTTAACAAGAGGTTTTTGTTTCCTAAGAATCTGATCCTTAAGACTGTTTATTCCATCTTGAATGGTTTTGTTGACTTGACTTTGAGCCAAAATCATTTTTATCAATTCAGCTTTAGCTAACTCGTCCTGAGGAAGTGGTTGAGGGTTTGTATACTGTGAAGGCTGGTTAAAACCAAATTCATGATTGTTACAAGGAACCTGTTCATAGACAAACTGATTCCTAGTTTGACAATCAGAGCTGTAGTGAGGGCCTCCACAATTCTCACAAGAAGAACTTGGCTCATGGCGAAGCGAAATATTAGCCAACTCCTCCTTAATATCTTTGATTATCTCAAGAACCTCAAGACAAGGGTCTTGCTGGATATGAGGAGTTGCTTGAATCTTTTGGCACTGTGGAGGTGGGTCTTGAAACGGATAGTCGTAATTGTTACAAGGAAATGGATTCCTTGTTTGACAATCAGAACTAAAGTGTGGACCTCCACAGTACTCACAACAGTTGAACTGCTGAGTCTCATGGAATGGAAGCTGGTGGAATGAATCAGTCATGTCATGGTAGGAATAGGGATTCTGGTTATAGACAGACCCGTTTCCTGACTCTACCCTGCCACAACTGGGGCAATTACCACCATTATAAGGACAACCACACCATTGACAGACAAGAGGGTGAGAATAAGACATAGAAAGAATCAAAGGGTTTAAGGGGTGAGAAATGAAGAATCAAATAGGTAGGAGTGTAAAGGTGAATATTTTTGTGTTTTATTTTATAAAAATATGGATAAAAGATGGTAAATATACAATGGATGTATATCCAGAATCACTAATACGCAAAATCGTTTAAAATAAGCGCACAACCTCCCTGGCAGCGGCGCCAAATTTTGATTCGCCTCAAACGGTCAGATAATTATTGGTCAACCACTTGTGAATGGTCAAGTATAATAGTCAAACAGCTGAGGCAAATGCTTCCGTGAAATACAGTGTTTTCCCGGGTCGTAATGTCCCAACGAGGTGTGCGATGTTTTATTATAAACGAGTCTGTGATTAGTGAATCTGAATAGGAAAGATATAAGTGTGTGTGTGTGTGTGATTACACTCAGGTTTTATAACTTAAAATAACTTAGGTAAACTATATTAACGATTACGTAAAACCTAGATATCTAAAAACGTTTTAAACATACACCAATTTAAAATCAGACGCGACTGCGTACTGAGAAAAAGGTGAGTTTTAAGAAAAATAAACTACAAGGGCTAAAAATAAAAATTCTATAAATTTAAACTTAAAATAAAATAAAATTAAAAAGAAAACTATTTTTTTGATTATTTTATTATTTATTATTAATTATTTAATTAAAAACTATTTAACTATTTAATTAAAACTAATTTAAATCAAACTAAAAATAATAAACACTACAAATTAAACTAAAAACTTATAAAAATAATTTCTAAACTTAAAAATGAACTTGAAGAAAGTATAAAAAATAAAAATAAATATTTTTGTCTTTTTATAGATTTTCTATTAATTAAAAACTATTTATATTAATTATACTATTTAAACTATTTTAAATTACAAATAATACTAAATCAACTTAGAAAATTATGGAAAATTTTATAAAACTATTTTATAACTTATAAAAGCTATAAAAAATATAAAAACTAGGTGTTGCTTTATAAAAATTATTTATGCTATTTAAAACTTATTTATTGATTAATTACTAATAAAACTATTTTTAATTCTAATAAATACTAAATTACAAAATAAAAATCTGAGAAAATTATTAAAATTACTTTAACCTAAAAGGAAATTAATAAAAATATAAAATTACAAATTACTTAATAAAAATCTAAAACTGAAAATTAAAATTAAATTATATTAAATAGAAACTATCACTTATTTTTATGTTTGTTTTTCTGGATTTTTCTTTTACAAAACTAAATTATACCTAAAAATAAACAACTTTTGTAAAAACAATTAATTTAGAACTTAATAATAAGCTAGATATAAGCTACTAACTTAAGCAGTTGACCAAAGTTGACCAACTAAGCAAATAAGCTCTACTGAGCTTATGTGGGACCCACTATGGTAAAACTTAGTTCCCCTGAGTTACATGAACTATATTGAGTAAGTTTCAACTGAATAAGCAGCCTGAATAAGCCACAAAACATAAATAAGCAGTTTGCTTATTGCATTCTGAGACAGATTTGGGGACAAAGTTCAAGGGCAAAACTAAGTGGGGTCCACTGGGTGCTAGGTCAAACTAGTGGTCAATGGTTGTTCTCTGGTAGGAGGGGGTTGTAAGAAACTAATTAGAAGGTGTGGGGCCCACTGAGGTGGTCACAAATCACCACCAAAGTGGTGGTTTGGCCATGGTCTGCTGATGCAGGGTACATCCCCAGCCCTGCAAGTGATTTTGGGTTTGTGTGGAGCCCACCAGAAAAATCCCAAAAATATAATAACTATGGGAACTTGGAGATGAGGTGGTAGACTACTAAACCTCAAAAGCTCTCAGTCTAAATCTCACCACATAAATCTATAAAAATCCCTCAAGATTTGAGAAAATCTGAGAAGAGCAAAGTTTGACTTTTGATATAAACCTAAGATTTGACTTTATTGAACTTTTGGTGATCCTAGATTACTGGATATGATGTAATATGACAAAAGTAACTTAATTTAAGCTAAAAATCCTACTTATGTATTAATATGGGTGTTTATGAACCTTGATGACCACCACAGTTAACTGTGGTGGTAGAAATCTGGTGATTTGACTTTTTCTTGTTTAACCCCTATGTTTTATTGACTAGATTGAGTTAATACGACTTAGTGAACATGTATGAACCAAGTTTACCAGCATAAACCAACAAGGACTCACTTTGCAGTCTAAAACAAACACCCCTATAACTTTAACTGTTTTGAGTTTCTGAAACAAATGAACAGCTTAAGTTGTGGAACTGATACACTATAATCTAATATGGTATAAGAAACTAAAATAAGCACAAAAATATAAGCCTAAACTACAAACACCTTAATTCCTATATTAAACTAATTGAGACAGTTGATTTAGCAATTTTGTAATACAAAGGATATTAATGAACTAAAATACAATATTAAGTTACATAACAACTTAAATACACTTAATAAGAATAAATAGAAAGAAATAAGCAGATTTTAAGCAGATGAACAGTAGCAAACAAAATTTTGGAGTAAAGACTTACAATGACTTCCAAGATCAGAACATGAAACAGAGATACTCAAATCCTTTCCCTACACTCCCCATGGAGTTCTAATTACCCAAGCAATCCAAAATCGCCATCCTGCTCTGCTTACTTCTTCTTTCTTTCTTTTTACTATTTTTCTATTTATTTTCTATTTTTCTTGGAATTTTTGCTTTTCTATTCTAAACTGACTTTTATGGTATCTAATGGCTCATAAGAGCTTTGTCAAGGCTTATGTGAGCTGAGAGAATCCATAATAACAACTACAAACAACAAATAAGCTTTTTATGATTTTTGAAATAAAGAAAAATTGCATAACTAAGATACCAATTGAAGCTTGAAATTGATTGTTTAAAAACACTTAAGATTACACTGAGAATGTGAAATACAACACTTGGAAGCATAAAATTGAACTGAATTTAAGTTTTACACTAATACGATTGACTAAATTACACTACTCCTAATTCTACACTAATACCTCCTCCCTTCTGCATCTCTTTTGCTTTATAGATATTTTCTGAGTTTGTGGGACCCACAGAAGCATTTCCCACCAATCCTTAGCCGTTGATTTAGTCTGATTGATCATGGCCGTTGATTTGGTCAACCACTTGTGAATGGTCAAGTATAATAGTCAAACAGCTGAGGCAAATGCTTCCATGAAATACAGTGTTTTCCCGGGTCGTAATGTCCCAACGAGGTGTGCGATGTTTTATTATAAACGAGTCTGTGATTAGTGAATGTGAATAGCAAAGATATAAGTGTGTGTGTGTGTGTGATTACACTCAGGTTTTATAACTTAAAATAACTTAGGTAAACTATATTAACGATTACGTAAAACCTAGATATCTAAAAACGTTTTAAACATACACCAATTTAAAATCAGACGCGACTGCGTACTGAGAAAAAAGTGAGTTTTAAGAAAAATAAACTACAAGGGCTAAAAATAAAAATTCTATAAACATAAACTTAAAATAAAATTAAATTACAAAGAAAACTATTTTTTAGATTATTATATTATTTAATATTAATTATTTAATAAAAAACTATTTAACTATTTAATTAAAAACTAATTTAAATCAAACTAAAAATAATAAACACTACAAATTAAACTAAAAACTTATAAAAATAATTTCTAAACTTAAAAATGAACTTGAAGAAAGTATAAAAAATAAAATTAAATATTTTTGTCTTTTTATAGATTTTCTATTAATTAAAAACTATTTATCTTAATTAAACTATTTAAACTAATTTAAATTACAAATAATACTAAATTGACTTAGAAAATTATGAAAAAATTTATAAAACTATTTTATGACTTATAAAAGCTATAAAAAATATAAAAACTAGGTGTTGCTATATAAAAACTAATTATGCTAATTATAACTTAATTATTGATTAATTACTAATAAAACTATTTTTAATTCTAATTAATATCAAATAACAAAATAAAAATCTGAGAAAATTATTAAAAATACTTTAACCTAAAAGGAAATTAATAAAAATATAAAAACACAACTTACTTAATAAAAATCTAAAAATGAAAATTAAAATTAAATTAAATTAAATAGAAACTATCACTTATTTTTATGTTATCTTTTCTGGATTTTTCTTTTACAAAACTAAATTATACCTAAAAATAAACAACTTTTGTAAAAACAAATATTTTATAAGCTAATAATAAGCTCTGTGGAAGCTTATTGCTACCACAGTTGACTTTGTTTGACTAATTAAGCTAATAAGCTCAAATGAGCTTAAGTGGGACCCACTATGGATGAATCTAGTTCAAATGAGTATATTGGACTTGTCTAAGCTAGAAATTTCCAAATAAGCTCAGTAGATAAGCTGATAAGCAAGAATAAGCTATTCCAAAAACTCAATTAGGACACAGAATGGGGACAGAGTTTAGGAGCAAAACAAAGTGGGGTCCAATGAGATTCAGGTCAAACAAAAGGTCAACTAATGTTCCCTGGTAGGAGGGGGTTGGGAGAACCTAAGATTATGGTCTGGGGCCCACTGAGGTGGTCACAAATCACCACCAAAGTGGTGGTGATGAACTGAGTCTGATGGAGCAGGGCAAGTGCTTGCCCTGCAAGTGTTTTTGAGGGTGAGTGGGGCCCAGGGTAAAAATGCTAAAAATATAAGCTGTATGGGAACTCAAAGATGAGCTGGTAATCTTTCACTAGGAATAAGTTTCAAGTCCTAGATCCAATTCCTAAATTCTAAACAAATCCTTGAAGATTTGAGAAAATCTGAGATGATGAAAATTGACTTTTTGATGAAACTTGCTAGTTTGACTTTGTTGAGATTCTAAACTATCTTACTTACTGATTAAGTTATAATAAGCTACTGTAAGATTAGAATAAGCTATATGAATCACTTATGAGCTATTGTGATTAATTTTAAGACCCAAATCCCTCACAGTTAACTGTGAGGGGAATTTTTCTATGATTTTGACTATTGGGTGTAATTGTGACCAAACTAATGGTCAAACTGACCTTATATGAACTTAAGTAACTAATTAAAACCAATTTCTACCCTAATAAACAACAAGAGTACAGCAAAACAGTATGATCCAAACACTCCCTTACAAACTGTTTTGGAAAGTTTTAACTACAAGGAGCTGATTTAATCCACAACAATGATTCCAAACACTATTTTATGATTATATAAGAATAATAGAGCAGAAATCAACAACACCACAAGCATAAAATACAAGTTTGTCAAATTTGTGTTTTTAACTGTGAGATTTTTGATTTTTAAGTAGTTATGAAATCTGATGAACAAGCAAACTATATTATACTAAATACTGATTAACTAACACCAAAGAAACATGAAGCAACTATAAATAAGAAATATTAAGCAGTCTACAGTAAAAGATAAAAATTGAAAATTAAACTTACATAGGGTGTTAGATTGAGACACAATGAACCATGAACATGTAACCAATCCTAGCACCTCCCAAAAGGTTCTAAACCAGAAACATATCTAAATAACACTGCTCCAATCTTTCTTCTTTGATTTCCACAAATTTTCGATTTATTTTCTATTTTATTGATTTTTCTTGAATTTTTGCTTTTCTATTCTAAACAGCTAAGTAAGGTTTTATAAGACTTAATAAGGCTTTGTCAGAGCTTATATAAGCTTATGAATTCAATAACAACAACAATTAACAACATACAAGGTTAGTGAGATTTTTGAGAATTTAAGAAATTCAAAAACTGAGAATACAACTGAAACTTGAATTTAATCCTTAGAAAAGAGTTACAAGGTACTGAATTAACTTAATTGAATGCTTAAAAGCTTAAAATTACACTAAGGTTATCAAACTACACTAGTCGACACTAAAACTAAACTAACTAATCTAATAATCTGGTCTTCTGCTTCTTTTCCCTTTTGTAGCCATTTTCTGAGTTTGTGGGACCCACTGGGTCATTTCCCACCAATCCTTAGCCCTTGATATAGTCTGAGTAATCCACACCGTTCAAATTGGCAACTTGGCGCCAAAAAGTCTTGCAAGTTAACTTGGGCAGCTATGGGTTGCGTGTGAGGGATTTAAGGGTTTGGAGGGTTGTGGAGGTGGAGAGTAGTGGGTAGGACAGCTGGGGTGTGAGGTGGAGGTGGAATACCAGGTGGTTTAGTAGCAGAGGTGGAGGTGGTGGTTTGGGAGGGAAAAGGAAAGCTGGGGTGGTTTTGTTTGGGTTGACCGGTATTTTGACAGGGTTTAATTTATTAGGGGGTGGGCTGGATTTCATTTTGGGCTTAGGGAAAAGAAATGGATTAGTGGTGGGCTTGGTGTGTAACTTGGGTTGGGTTTAGTTTGGATTAGATAATAATAATAATAGGGTCCGGTTTGGTTTTAGAAATTACACAAGGACCAATTTTGTAATTTGGGTAAAGTTGAGGGTATGATGTGTAATTTTCCAAAGTTTATCATAAGGGTCTAAATTGTCACATGTGAATAGTACAAGGGTATTTTTGATATTTTTCATTTTTTTAAATATCCGGGGACTAAAACTGACAAACTGCCAAACTTGAGGGACCAATTATGTAATTCCTCCAAACTTCACACCAAGGACCATTCCTGCAAAAGATTAGTAATACAAGGACCAAAATTGATTTTCTCAAAGTTTTTAACATCCCAGGGACCATTTATGTCAAATTCCAAAGTATAGGGACTAAACTTGTAATTTTATGAAACTTTGCACCAAAGGACTAAATATGTAACTTTGTGATTAAAAAGGACCTTTGGTGACTTTTTCATGTTTTAAGAATAACCAGGGACTAGTTTTGCCAATTTATGAAACTTGAGGGACTGAAACTGCCAATTATGCAAACTTTGTACATTTTTCATCTGTTTTTGCATATTTTGCATTTGAAACATATAAAACACACTTCTAAGATATTTTAAGTATTTTAATACATATTTGAGTGTTTTTGTATGTTTTGGCAGCTCAGATTGGTATAAAATGATGAGTATTTAGACACTCATCACTCACCAAGATGCTTTCGAGAAAAAGGAAATAAACGAAACATTTCCTCTCGAAACCCTCAATGCGGTTTCATTTCGTGGAGACTCGATTACCCCATGGTTTTCCGACTTTGCAAACTACCTTTCGGGTAACTTTGTTGTGAAAGGGATGTCGTCCCAACAAAAAAATAAATTCTTCAAAGATGTAAAACATTACTTTTGGGACGACCCCTACTTGTTCAAAATTTGTGCGGATCAAGTCATCCGGCGGTGTGTGTATGGTCAGGAAGCCACTGAAATTTTAAAGGCTTGCCATGCTGGTCCCACGGGGGGCCACCACAATCCCAACTACACCGCCAAAATGGTGTTTGACTCTGGCTTTTATTGGCCCACAATCTACAAGGATGCCCAAGAACTGGTCAAGTCCTATGACGCTTGTCAACGTCACGGGAATATTTCACAAAAGAATGAAATGCCTCAAAATGCAATTCAAATTTGTGAAATTTTTGACATCTGGGGCATCGACTTTATTGGGCCATTTCCGTCTTCTCATGGCAACAAATACATACTCGTGGCTGTTGACTACTTGTCAAAATGGGTTGAAGCGAAAGCTTTACCCACTAATGATGCCCGAGTAGTTGTGAAATTTTTGAAAGCTCTTTTTGCCCGATTCGGAACTCCACGTGCTATTATTAGTGATTGTGGTACGCACTTCTGTAATGACAAATTCGACAAAGTCATGCAAAAGTACGGTGTAACTCACCGTCTTTCTACTGCGTACCACCCTCAAACAAGTGGACAAGTCGAGTTTTCAACGTTGGTGATCGAGTCCTTCTTTTCAACTCTAGACTCAAGATCTTCTCGGGAAAGCTCAAAACCCGATGGACTGGTCCATTCACTATCGCTAAGGTTTATCCTTATGGCACCGTCGAATTATCTCAAAATGACGGTCCAAATTTCAAAGTGAATGGACATCGTTTAAAGCACTACTTTGGAGAGGACATACCATCCATGGTTGTCCCGGATCTCCAAACTTTCCCCAAGGACAATTGAATTCGGGGATCGAGTCAAGCTAACGACTCGATGAACAAAAACAATAGCACAATACGGGTTTTCACCCGTATCTTTGATTTCTTTCTACTTTCTACCACCTAGTGTGGGGGAATGCCCCCCCCCCCCCCCCCCCCCCCGCGCTGTTTGAAAATGTATATATGTATATAAGTTCCAAAATAATAATAATAATAATAATAATAATAATAATAATAATAATAATAATAATAATAATAATAATAATAATAATAATAATAATAATAATAATAATAATAATAATATTAATAATAATAATAATAATAATAATAATAATAGTAGTAATAATAATAATAATAATAATAATAATAATAATAATAATAATAATAATAATAATAATAATAATAATAATAATAATAATAATAATAATAATAATAATAATAATAAAGTGAAATATGGTATTTCCACAGTTAGATTCGAATATTGGCTTTTTTCGTTCAAAGAGTCGGCATAATAGCCGGGACTTTGAATATTGAGGACAATATTCATTTCTAAGTGTGGGGGGGAAATTCTAGCGAATTTTATCAAAATATATCTTCTAGTACCCCCGTTTTTGGCCAAAATTTTCAAAATTTTTTCACTTTATTTCAAAAATTTTTGTGGTAATCAGTCCGCCAGGTCTAACCGACAAAGAGATTGGCTAATACAGGAGCAAACGGCTCTTGGTAAAGATAACTCAAATCCGTTGACGGCTTGCAATTTGCCCAAAATTGTATGGTAAATCAACTCGCCATATCCCAAAAAGCGAATGAGTTGGCTAGCCCGCAAGATTACGGCTTGTGGTAAAGGCAGTGGAAAAACCATAATTGGTAATCAGCTCACCAAGATGTCGACTGTGTCCATCAAGAGTTGGCTAGTCCAGGAGCAAACGGCTCTTGGTAAAGACTAATCAAAACCGTTGAAAGCTGGTGGTTTGTTAAAAATCACATGGTTATCAAGTGGACCATAGTTCTTATTTGAATCAAAACATTTGGCTACTCCAGAAGTGATGGCTTTTGGTAAAGAGTTTTCAAATCCATCAAGTTTTCTAAAAAGATTGCTAGGGACTAGCAATAGTTTAGTGTGGGGGATTGATAAGTGCTCAAACACTCATCATTTTTGTCGTATTTAAACTGCCAAAACATACAAAAACAATCAAAAAGTTATCAAAATACTTAAATTATCCCAGGGATTGTGTTTTATGTGTTTTAAATGCAAAATGAGCAAAAACAAATGAAAAACGTACAAAGTTTGCAATATTGGTAGTTTCAGTCCCCCGAGTTTCAAAACTTGTCAAAAATAGTCCCTATGCATTTATTTTGAAAGGAAAAGTCAACCCAAGGTTTTGAAAGTCAAAAATCACAAAATATTATACTTGGGTCATAAGTTTTCCAAAATTACATGTTTGGTCCCTGAGATTTCAAATTTGGCAAATTAAGTCCTTAGGAATTTTGAAAAAAAATGGAAAAATGAGAATTTGGTTCTTGGACTTTGGAATTGTGGCAATATTGGTCCTCATAAACAAATTGGAGAAACTACATTTTCAGTCCCTCAAGTTTTGTAAAATTACAAAATTGGTCCTTGTGATAACTAAAAACCAAACGGACCCTTTTTATTATTATCAAAACCAAAACCAATCCAATATCCTAATCCATTACCCAGCCCAAAACCACCTAGGCCCAACTTCCCTTTTTATATTAAAACCAGGGTCAAATGGTCAAGGGGGTCAACCCACCCTTTGACCCGTCTTCTTCCCAACCATATCCCACAAAACCAGGTCCCTGCTCCCCCTCCTCCTCAACCTTTTTCACCCATAGCCCCCCACAATAAATACACTTCACCTACCAAACCAACCCCCACCACCACAATTAATACCTCCCAACCATACCACTCAGAATTGCCCACTTAGTTTTTTGGCGGGAAAATGCAATCAAGAGCCAGGATGCATCAATCTTTCAATCAACGATGGGGATTTGGTCAAAGGTCAATGGAGATACCAAGGGGAGTGCCAATTTTCAAAGGGAAGCCATGTGGAAGCTTGGGGTACCTAGTTTTAGCTCGTATATATATATATATATATATATATATATATATATATATATATATATATATATATATATATATATATATATATATATATATATATATATATAAAGCTCATGTAAGCCTAAAAGGCATGTAGTATTGTAATTTTAGCTTAAGTAATGTTTTAGTTTTTCTTTGTACTCGGTTTTAAATTAATGAAAGCAAAGTTTTAAGTTTATTATCTGTTTCACATTTCAAGTTCCATTCAAATATTTCAATTGTGAATTTAAGGTTCAAATGTGTGTATAAGCTATTTACAAGTTCATGTAAACTCAGAAAACAAAGTTTTAGAAGCTTTACAAGCTTGTGCAAACCTCCTAAACTCAGTTTCAATAAATACTCAAAAAATTAAGAAAAATCAAAATAAAATAAAAAAAAATATGGACAAAGGTTGAAGAAGCTTGGAGTTTGGTTGATTCTGGATTGCTGTGGGTATTAGTGGTTTGTGGAAACCAATAGGAGTGGTACATAGTTCATGGTTCATTGGGTTTGACAGGAAAACACTTTGTAACCAATTTACCCAATCTTTGCATAATCACTGTAGCTTGCTTATTAGCTTACTTTTCTGTGTTTTTAGGCTTATTTGGTATTACTTAGTTTATCTATTGCTTAAAATTAGGTAGTTGTTCTTTGGATTTGCTTGTTGCTCAACTTACTTATTTGACTGTCATTTTGATCATATTAGTAATTCTACGTGTTTGTAGTTTATAACTGTGTTTTTTAGTTTATAATAACTTATTAGAACATAACAAGTCAGTAGGTAATGGTTTTTTAGGTTTGAATCTCATTTTGCTTCATAAAACTTCAAATCAGTTTTAGTAAGGGGTGTTTGGAACAAGCTTGTGAGTTGTGTTGCTGTTGTTGTTTGGTGTTTATTTTAGCTTCAATAGATTGCAGTGGTTAATATAGGTCTAGGAAAAGCATAACATCAAGCCTTACACACCAACAAGTCAAAATCACAAAGAAATCACCATCACAGTTAACTGTGAAGTAATTTAAGCTCATAATCCTTCATATTATTGCATAAGTGATAGTTTTAACTTGTTTTGATCTTAGTTTAACATAATACATCCTTTTCAGTCACTAAATTGAGATTAAAGTTCAAAATAGTCAACATAACTCATTTTCTTAAAAAGTCAAATTTACCCTAAGTGCAGAAAACCCAAAATGGCTTGATTTATTGTGATTTTTGTGTGTTGTTTTAGACTTTGAAACTTGTTGTGGGTATTGTCTACCAGCTAAACTCTTGATTCCTACACTTTTTGCATTTTTGTGAATTTTATTTGTGGACCTTTCTACCCCTCAAAGTTACCTGCAGGGCAAGGCCTTGCCCTGTGCATCAGCAAACCCAGTCACCACCACCACTTTGGTGGCTCATTGTGGCCACCTCAGTGGGTCCCATTGACCTAATCTTGGTTCATACAACCCCCCTCCTGGTAGGCTTGAAGTTTTGACCATTTATTTGACCTTGGAACCTGTGGACCCCACTTGGAATTGCCTCAAAAGGTTGTCCCATTTTCTGTCTCAGAATCAAAATAAGCAAGTGCTTATTGTGGATTTTTGGCTTATTCAAGCAGCTTCTTTGATTGAATCCTGCTTAACTTTGTCCAAGTAACTTAATTGAATCAGTTTCCACTACTGTGGACCCCACATAATCCCATTTGTGCTTATTTCCCTTCTTGGTCAAAGAAAGTCAACTGTTGGGGTAATAAGCACTCAAAGTGCTTATTTCTGAGTTTCATAAAAGGTGTTTTTGTAAAGGTTATTAGTTTTTAGTAGTAAATTAGTTTGGAAAAAGAAAAAACTCAAAAAACCAAATTTAATTTTAGTGATAGCTTCTAGTTAATAGAAATTATTTTTTTAATTTTCTTTTTAGCTTATTTATAAGCACTTTAGCATTTTTATATTTTTATTAAATCTCTTTTATATTAAAGTAATTTTATAAATTTTTCTAGATTTTTCTTTTGTCTTTTAGTGGTTTTTAGAATTAATTTAAGTTTAATTAGTTATTAAATAATAATTAAGAATTAATTAGCATAATTAGATTTTATTAAGTAATACCTAATTTTTATAATTTTTCTAGCTTTTATATAAGTTAAAACATTTTTATAAATTTTTCTAGAATTTATATTGTTCATTTTCTATGTTTTATAATATAAGTAGTTTAATTGGTAATTAATAAATAATTAGTAAATTAGTTTAAAAATACATAAAATCAGCTTTTTATAATTTTTTAGATTCCTGTGATGGTTAATTAGATTTATAAAAATCTTATTAATTATCTAAGTCTTTTAGTAATTTTTAATAATTTAAATTAATATAATTAGTTAAATAACAAGTAATTAGTAATTAATTAATAATTAATAATTAAATAGTGTAAAAATAATTTTCTTTTTCTTAAAATTTTCTTTATTTATTAGGATTGTAAAAATAAAAATTTCACACTCATAGCCCTTTCTGTTCATCAGTTGTACTTTCTTTCACGTTCGTCTGTGTACGTTTTTGATTAAAACGTGCGTTTTTAGGTTTTAGATCACATCTTCTTAATCTTAATTCCCGTAATCAATCACATAGCTTTCCTAAGCTATTTCTATTAATAAATTCCAAATAATTCTCATAACAACCCTTTTCTGTGAATAATCACCCGATCACAAAGCACGCTCAGTTACAATTCACACCTCGTCGGGGTATAACGACCTGGTGATTTCCTATATTACCCGGAGATTGACTCTAGGCTCTTTGACTTTGTTGACCATTCCTTGGTCAATATAAGTTGACGGTTTAGGGCTAATCACATACTGAGACAGTCTTCAAGAGGAGTGGTTGTTCTGAAAATAGCAAAGTTACCTTTGCTACAGGAACTCTTCAAGGAGAAGCACTATCGTGGTGGAATACTACTGCGAATGCTATGGGTCAGGATGAAGCTTTCAAACTTTCTTGGAATGAGTTGAAGAATAAGATGCTTAAGAAGTATTGTCCCAGGACAGAGATCAGAAAACTAGAGGATGAATTTCATCAGCTAGTAGTAAGGTACAATGATCTGAGACATACGACAGAAAGTTTCTAGAGTTGTCGGTGTTATGCCCAACAATAGTACCCGATGTTGAACAAGCATTGGAGAAATATGTGGAAGGACTGCCACCATCTATTGAAGGGGATGTTACCGCATCGAATCCACAGACAGTAGAAGAAGCTATGGGACTTGCACAGAGATTGTTAACCAGGGTGATCAAAAGAGGTTCTACCTCCGTAAACAATGAGCATAAGAGAAGTGCTGACAACCGTGGGAACAAAAATAGCAACAACCGCAGCTACAACAACTATAGTGGTAACAGGAGCTACAACAACAACAATCAAAGCAGCAACCGCAACAGAGATCAACAATAGAACCGTAGTAATCATCATCAACAACAGAATCGTCGTCAAGAAGCTACCAGAGCTTATGCAGCAGTGCCTGCAGAAAGTAAAGGTTATGCCAGAACTCTACCCCCATGTAACAAGTGCAACATGCATCATACTAGATCATGTAAGGCTACTTGTGGCAACTGCAGAAGAATTGGTCACATGACAAAGGACTGTCGAGCAACTGGAGCCAACACACAACCGATAGCAGTAAAGTGCCATGGTTGTGGTGAAGTTGGACATTACAGAACTCACTGTCCGAAGAATGCCAATAATGTTGCCCGAGGAAGAGCATATGTACTTGGTGATGGAAACACAACTCAGAATTCTGATGTTGTTACGGGTACGTTCCTATTAAATCAACAAGATGCTAAGATATTATTTGATTCTAGAGCAGATAAAAGTTTTGTGTCTACTTCGTTTGCCGCAATTCTAAATATTACTCCTATAGAACTAGATACTATCTATGAAATAAAATTAGCAGATGGAAATATCCTAAGTACCAATACCCTAATCGATAATTGCACCTTAACTCTTCTAAGTAAATCTTTCCCTATCGATCTTATGCCCATCCAATTGGGAAGTTTTGATGTCATCATTGGTATGGATTGGTTATCTACACACTGTGCCAGAATAATTTGTGACGAGAAAGTCATCCAAATTCCACTCAACGGTGAAATCTTAATCATCCAAGGTGATAAGCCTAAAACTTCGTTCAATATTATCTCGTACACCAAGATGATGAAATACATAAGCAAAGCATGCCATGTATTCCAAATTCAAGTAACGGGAGGAGAAAAAAAGGAAAAGAAGAAACAACTTGATGAAGTGCCAGTTGTAAAAGAATTTTCTGATGTATTTCCCGAAGACTTACCTGGAATTCCACCAACCCGTCAAGTAGAATTTCGCATCAATTTAGTTCCTGGAGCAGCACCAGTTGCAAAAGCACCATATCGATTAGCACCCTCCGAAATGAAAGAATTTTCTGAACAGTTGAAAGAACTATCAGATAAAGGATTCATTCAACCAAGCTCATCTCCTTGGGGAGCACCAATCCTATTCGTCAAAAAGAAGATGGAACGTTCCGAATGTGTATCGATTACAGGGAGTTGAAAAAACTCACGGTGAAGAATCGATATCCATTACCAAGGATCGATGATCTATTTGACCAATTACAAGGATCTAGTGTTTACTCAAAAATCGATCTAAGATCAGGATATCATCAATTAAGAGTCAAGGAAGAAGACATTCCCAAGACAGATTTTCGAACACGGTACGGACATTATGAATTTCAAGTGATGCCATTTGGTCTTACCAATGCACCAGCAGTATTCATGGATTTAATGAACCGAGTATGCAAGCCATACTTGGATAAATTCGTTATTGTGTTCATTGATGATATTTTAATCTATTCGCGCAACAAAGAAGAGCATGCCGAACACTTAAGGACTATTTTGGAGTTACTTAAGAGAGAAATGTTGTACGCCAAGTTTTCCAAATGTGATTTTTGGATTTCTACCGTTCAATTTTTAGGCCATATCATCAAAAACCAAGGTATCCATGTAGATCCCGCGAAGATAGAAGCAGTTAAAGGTTGGACATCACCCACCACTTCAACCGAAATTCGTCAATTCTTAGGTCTCGTTGGTTACTACCGGAGATTTATAGAAGGTTTCTCAAAGATTGCAAAACCTTTGACGGAACTAACCCAGAAGAACAAGAAGTATATCTGGGAAGAGAAGCAAGAGTCAGCATTTCAACTGTTGAAACAGAAGCTTTGTGAAGCACCAATATTAGCATTACCGGAAGGAAATGAGGACTTTGTAGTGTATTGTGACGCATCTCATCATGGTTTAGGTGCGGTACTAATGCAAAGAGACAAAGTCATAGCTTATGCTTCACGACAGCTAAAGAAGAATGAAGAAAATTACACCACTCATGATCTAGAATTAGGAGCAGTAATTTTTGCTCTTAAGATATGGAGACATTACCTATACGGTACAAAGTGTACGGTTTTCACCGATCACAAGAGTCTTCAACATATACTGGATCAGAAGGAGCTGAACATGAGACAACGAAGATGGTTAGAATTACTCAACAACTACGACTGTGAAATTCATTACCATCCTGGTAAAGCGAATGTAGTAGCCGATGCGTTGAGCAGAAAAGACAGAATTAAACCTCTTAGAGTTCGATCTCTAGGAATGACAATTCATTCGCCACTTCCAGCTCAAATCATCAAAGCTCAAACAGAAGCTTTACAAGAAGAAAACCGGCAATATGAGAAAATTGACAGAAGGTCAAACCTGGAAGATCAGGTTGATAGAATGCCAAATAATGAAAAAGAATTTGTGAGAAGAAATGATGGAATGTTATGTTTTAAGGAAAGATATTGGATTCCTCTCTTTGGAGGTATTCGAGACCTTATCATGCATGAATCTCATAAATCCAAATATTCTATTCATCCCGGTTCCAATAAGATGTACCAAGATCTTAAGAAGAATTATTGGTGGCCAAATATGAAAGCTGATATCGCAGAATATGTTGGTAAATGTTTAACATGTTCTAGAGTAAAGGCAGAGACTCAGAAACCATCAGGATTACTCGTGCAACCAGAAATTCCGGTCTGGAAATGGGAACGAATCACCATGGATTTTATTACCAAATTACCAAGGACTTCGACCGGATTAGACACAATCTGGGTTATCATCGATCGATTAACCAAGTCTGCACATTTTTTACCAATCAAGGAAACTGACGAGATAGAAACACTCGCTCAGTTGTATTTTAAGGAAATTGTGATTAGACATGGGGTTCCAATATCCATTATTTCTGATAGAGATAGCCGATTCACCTCAAGATTTTGGGAATCTCTACAGAAATCTCTTGGTACTCGGTTAGATATGAGCACCGCTTATCATCCGCAAACCGATGGACAAAGTGAAAGAACAATCCAAACCTTGGAAGATATGCTCCGAGCATGTGTGATTGATTTCGGAAAAGGTTGGGATAAACACTTGCCATTAGTTGAATTCTCATACAATAACAGCTACCATGCCAGCATAAAGGCTGCACCTTTTGAGGTACTGTATGGAAGGAAGTGCAGATCACCAGTCTGTTGGACAGAAGTTGGTGATATGCAACTCACCGGACCAGAGCTAATACATGACACTACAGAGAAGATATTCCAAATCAAGCAACGCTTGCAAGCTGCTCGTGACAGACAGAAGAGTTATGCTCATGTCAGGAAAAAGCCTATGGAATTTCAAGTAGGAGACAGAGTCATGTTGAAAGTTTCTCCCTGGAAGGGAATGATCCGTTTTGGAAGACGTGGAAAGTTAAATCCGAGGTACATTGGACCTTTCAAAATTCTGGAGAGAATTGGTTCAGTTGCTTATAAGTTAGAACTTCCGGAAGAACTCAGTAGGGTACATCCTACGTTTCACGTATCACAACTCAAGAAATGTTTGTCTGACGAAACTCTCGTCATTCCACTAAAGGAGATTAGATTGGATGACAAACTAGTGTTCACAGAAGAGCCTGTGGAAATAATGGACAGAGAAATAAAACAACTCAAACAGAATCGTATCCCCATTGTAAAGGTTAGATGGGACTCAAAGCGAGGACCAACTTACACATGGGAAAGAGAAGATAGATTCCGTGAGAAATATCCACATTTATTTTCATAGAACGCACTTGTTAGATTTCTTAAAAATCGAATTTCGGGACGAAATTCAGAATGACAAGTGAGTACTGTAGAACCCTGTAAAAATTTCTTGTAATTAGATCGTTAATAATATATAATCTTTCGTTATCATTACTAATTCCCATTTTCTCGGAAAAATTTGAAATTTTTCTTATTATATTATTTTGACGATTATCACAAAATAATATAATTCACGAAATGACGGAATTAATCCTCGACACGTTACTCGAAATCTAAATATTTCATTTAATCCTAAACATATTTCCTAAACTTAATTAAAATTCCTAATTACAATCTTAATACAAACGGACCCTTAATTATTTTTCAGCCCATCTCTCGTTTACTATTCATAAGCCCAAAGCCAAAAGCCCAAATCCAAATCCTTATTATTTCATACGATCAACTAGTACCAAGCCTCCCAAAACGCCTCGTTTAATCTCGATTCTTACACACGACATACCAATATTTTTACACCATCTCGTTCATCACCTAGCCAAATATTAGTGTGTCAAATCCCAAGTTCATTGGACGACGTTTGATACGTTTTTAAATGGCAAAGTGAGCGATATATACTCGACCCAATCGATTTATAATTTCTTCAAAACTTAACCGTTTTGATTCCCGTTTGTTCCTAATTGTTCCTAATAATATTTCTAAGATGATTTTATGTTCAAATGTCAAAGATGATCAGTTATATACAAGTGGTATATGATTTAGCAAATCGTATACATAAATATATGGTTGGTCGACATTGAGCATGATTCACCAAGACATCCTCCACATTTTGTGCACTCGCATTCTATAATTTAACAATATATAACTCACCCTAGACCTAGGTTTTACTGACATGCAATAGTACGTGAAGTTTTCTTGAAATATTTCACATATACGTGTTATATTTTGAGACCATATATAGCATACATGCATGCACCCGTTTCTCACCATTCTCATACTCTCTCACATATTTATTTCTTCCTAAAAACTACTCTTACAAGCCAGAAATCGTTTGCTATTTAGTTTGGACGCAAGAAAAGGGTTATCGGTTTGATTTTATACGTATAACGTTTGGGTTATACTTTGAACGAGATCATCCTTGTGTTCCATACCTTCACTCTCGATTCTCTACCACCTCAAGGGTGTTGTAAGTTATTTCTACTCATTTCCATTCATATCCCACGTTAAAATATAGTCATGCACCTTATTCATTTTTGCTTCGAACGTATATACATTTTACATATATATTTCACGTATATATTGTTACTTAGAACACGAACGTGGCTAGCCTCTATCTTGGAAGGCCTAGGAGTCACGTAGCACACAAAGTTCACGTTAGTTTAAACGTTACATGCATTACACGCATCTATTTTAAACCATGTTCCATCGTATGAAATTTAGTAAAAACACTTAGTAATATTTTCATGTTTTCAAATATATAACCGATTCAAACATGCTACGAAACATTTGTATAACTTTAAATTTCACGTAACAAGAGTACTATATTATTACACGGCTCAATAGACCACCTAGAAAACTACCAATTTTATTTATACAACTTGAAAAAATACTCACGTTTCGACACACCAATTGACCCATTTTGAATCGACATGAACAAGGTTTTCAACTCCAAAATTTCATATAAAAACTTAATATTTTCGTGTGGGCTCAATTCAAGCCCAATAAGAAGTAACGATACGTAAGCCCACTGGGCCCATATGAAATGTTTTTAGAATCATAAAAATAGTCCAAAGTCAGGCCCAAAACATTTTCCATGCCCTCGCCTCCAAAAATCTTAACGGGCCTTAATATGGTTCGTTAATGGCCCATAAGCTAAAAAATAAGCTTTTCATTAAATAAGCAGTTGAAATCAGCTTATTATTGACTTAATAAGCCACGGAAATATTTAGAAAATTTTTATAATCATTTTTATAATTTTGGACTAAAAATGTAACGCGACGACACCTAGAAGGACTAAAAGTATAAATATTGAAAAGTAAGGACTAAAACTGTAAAAACAGAAACTTAAGGGTAAAAATTGATGAAAGTTAATATTATAAGCCTAGTATTGATTATTGGACAATTAGAGGACTATAGTTGTAGTTTATTTATAAAAAGGACTAACGGTGTAACGCAAATATCGTTAGAGTAAAAATGGTAAAATTGGAAAAAGAGACAAAGACTAAACATAATCTATTTAACATTCTTATTTATTTTCTATTTTTGTAAATTTATTTCATATGCATTTAAACTTCATTTTTATTTATATATATATATTAAACGTAACGTTAATAATATATATAACGATATTTCAAAAGTTAATATTTTTACTTACGATTAAAAAGGTAAAACTTCAATGGATAATTTAAATAACATATTTTGTCATATCATGCATATCACAAGAATTACACTGCACATCACATATTCGTCATAACGAATAATTATTATTCGTTATTCGTTCGTATTTACCAAATAGTATTTGGTCAAATTCTCAGATAAATTTATTTATCAGGTTGTGTTTCGAAGCCATTATCATAAATTCGTCCGACTTTATTTTCTTCATTTCAGTATCAATCAAGGTGAGTCATTGATTCGCCTCAAACAGTTAGATAATTATTGGTCAACCACTTGTGAATGGTCAAGTATAATAGTCAAACAGCTGAGGCAAATGCTTCCGTGAAATACAGTGTTTTCTCGGGTCGTAATGTCCCAACGAGGTTGTGATGGTATTTAAAACGAATCTGTGATCGAGTGAATGTGAACAGGGATATGAATAAGTGTGTGTGTGAGTGATTACACTAGGGTTTTATAACTTAATTAAACTATTTTAACGATTACATAAAACCTAGATATTTAAAAACGTTTAATAACTAAAAACGCGTACGTTTAATTTAATTCTACGTAAACGTACGAAACAAAAACAAATTTAACTAAAGTATTAATTTATATGCCTTAGGGGCTTAAATGCAAATTAAATAAATTTAAACTATTTATTTTATAATTACTAATTATTTAATTAATTATTAATTTAATAACTATTATTAATTTATCTAATAATTTCACTAATAATTAAGTAAATGTAAAATAAGTCTTAGAAAAATAAAATTAAACTTTGTAAAAGTCTAAAATATTATAAAACTTATTTTAAAAATAAAATTATATTTTTCACACTAATATTCTAATTATTATTAATTAATAACTATTTAATTATTATTTAACTATTTATATGATTTAAATTATTATAAATACTAAAAAGACTTAGATAATTAAGAAGATTTTTATAAATCTAATTAACCATCACAGGAATCCTAAAAAATTATAAAAACTTTATTTTATGTATTTTTAAACTAGTTTACTAATTATTATTCTATTTATTATTTAATTACCAATTACACTAATTAAATTATAAAAACTATTAAATGAACAGTATAAATCACAAGAAAATTTCTAAAATTATTTTATGACTTATAGAAGCTATGAAAAATATAAAATTTAGGTGTTATTTTATAAAAATTAATTATGCTATTTATAACTTATTTATTGATTAATTACTAAATAAACTAATATTAATTATAATAAATACTAAATGACAAAACAAAAATCTGAGAAAATTATGAAAATTACTTTAACTTAAAAGGAAATTAATAAAAATATAAAAACACAACTTTCTTAATTAAAATCTAAAAATGAAAATTAAAATTAAATTAAATTAAATAGAAACTATCACTTAATTTTATATTGGTTTTTCTTGATTTTTCTTTTACAAATCTATTTTATACCTAAAAATAACTAACTTTTGCTAAAACAAATATTTAATAAGCTAATAATAAGCTCTGTGGAAGCTTTTTGCTACCACAGTTGACTTTTGTTGACTGAAAAGGCAAATAAGCTCAAATGAGCTTATGTGGGACCCACCTTGGTTTATTCTGATCTAAATAAGTTAGTTGGACTAGTCAAAGCTCAATTTGGTCAAATAAGCTCAGTAGATAAGCTGATAAGCCAAAATAAGCTAATCCAATACTTAATTTCAACACAGAATGGGGACAAGGTTTATGGCTTATTCCAGGTGGGGTCCACTAGGTTAGAAGTCAAACAAAAGGTCAAACCTAAGAGTCTGGTAGGAGGGGGGTTGGGAAAAGCTAATTAGGAGGTGTGGGTCCCACTGAGGTGGTCACAAATCACCACCAAAGTGGTGGTGATGGCTGTGTATCTGGTGCACAGGGCAATACCTTGCCTTGCAAGTGTTTTTGAGGGTGAGTGGGGCCCAGTATAAAAATCCTAAAAATATAACAATTGTGGGATCTTAAAGACAAGGTGGTAGAGTATTACTACAATAAATTTCAAGTCCTAGATCCTGCTACACAAATCTACAAAAATTCTTGAAGATTTGAGAAAATCTGGGATGTTCAAATTTGACTTTTGAGTGAAACTTGCTAGTTTGACTTATATGAGATTCTAACACTTCTAACTGACTAATTAAGTTATAATAAGCTATTATAGACCTAAAATAAGCTAAAGCTACAACCTATGAGCTAAAGTGATAGTTTGTGGATCACAAATCCCTCACAGTTAACTGTGAGGGTTGATCAATGAAGATTTTGACTTTTTAAAGTTATACCACTTAACTACTGATTTAAACTATTCTATTTAGGACCTAAGTAAACTAATTGAACCAGAAATAACAACAAACAACCCTTGTGATGCAGAGAACACAGCTTATCCAAACACCCCTTTAAACATCACTTGTCAAGTGAATATCAAAGGTTTCAATGAATCTGCCAATGAAATTGATTACCAAGGTTCTAATATGATATAATGAACTCAAATGAACATGCAAAAACAGATTATAAGCTACTCTCTAATGAAACATAAAAATTACAAATGTGACTTACAATGGAGTTGGAGCTGAGAAACAAAGAACCATGAACCAAATCATAACCTAGTGTCCCCCATAGGACTCTAAACCATGATCCAATCAGAATTAACATGCTCCATAACTCCAAGCTGCTTGTGACTTGATTTTTATATTTTCTTACTATTTTTATCTAATTTTTAATTATTTTTCTTTTGTGATCCAAACAGATAATAAAGGTTTGCTAAAACTTATTTAAGTTGTGTCAGAGCTTATATGAGCTTATGAACTTACTTAACAACAACTAACAATAACAATTAAGTTTTTGAGATTTTTGATCAAACTTGAAAATGGCATAAACTGAGATACAATCTGAAACTTGAAATTAACTTTAACTAAAGATTGAAATACATAACATTAACTGAGTACAAGCTTGTTTAATTGAAAATACAACTTAATGATCAAATTACACTACCTACGACTACTTTATTCTAAGACTACACTAATAATTTATCACCACAGCTTCTATTTCCTTTTGTAGAGTTTTTCTGAGCTAGTGAGACCCACAGAGGCATTTCCCACCACAACTTAGCCATTGAAATGGTCTGACTCATCTCCACCATTTAAATTATTACTTGGCGCCAAAGGGTCTTGTGGGTACTGTAGTTAACGTGGGGAGTGTTTTAAGGGTTTAATGGGGCTTGGAGGGTTGTGTGAGGTGGAGGGGAGTGGGTAGACAAGTTGGTGGTGAGCTGGTATGGTGGTATGGTGTTGCAGAGGTGGAGGGTGGTATTGGAGGGACTAAACTTGTAATTTTGTGAAACTTTGCACCAAAGGACTAAATATGTAATTTTATGATTAAAAAGGACCTTTGGTGACATTTTCATGTTTTTAGAATAACCAGGGACTAGTTTTGCCAATTTATGAAACTTGAGGGACTGAAACTGCCAATTATGCAAACTTTGTACGTTTTTCATCTATTTTTGCATATTTTGCATTTGAAACATATAAAACACACCCTTAAGATATTTTAAGTATTTTGATACATATTTGAGTATTTTTGGATGTTTTGGCAGCTCAGATTGGTATAAAATGATAAGTATTTAGACACTCATCAGTCATAGCCTCACATTTACTTATTTTCAAACTCCGTGAGGGGGATACATGTTATAAACAGATCGCAAGTAATTTTCTGTATGCTTCCTGACTTGATATATGCCTAAGTTAGTTATTGCCAAAAGACCCTTGATCATGAGCCATTAATCACTGTTATGTGAACGCGAATATAATGAATAGATCTATTTAAGGTTTGACAGCCTGTCCCATTAATACTTGACGGAATGCCATTATGCATGTGGTTAGTCATATTAGTCGTGATAATTATATTTGAGTAAAAATAGGAATTGGCAAATCACCTATTACACGAGGGCAAAATTATCATTGATTTGATAAACACCTCCGTTTTTACGGTATTTGTTAACGTTTGCGTGTCATGAGACTTAGAGCAATATATATAAACTGCAATATCAATTTTCAAACTGATTGTATTTCCAATACAATCTTACTTGTGTATCAAAATGATTACTAAATTCAAACTCTATGATATCACTCAACATTTTGTTGACTTTTAAGCATGTATCTCAGGTATTTAGCAGGGGAAGCAAGCATGGAACGGGTGGCAAAAACTTCAAAACTTATATACTTTATTTCAATAATGGTGTAAAATAAAAGATGTTTGATTTAGTTCAAAACATCAAGACTTTTATTATAATATTCTGATAAGGACCTCTTGTATTTGAATTTTTATAAATGAACCTATGTTTTAAAACGTCTCTTTCGAGCCGTTTTCTATCATTATGACTTCGATCCTCACCGTAACACCCTAATTACTATTCCGCTGCCGCATTTCAAATTAGGGGGTGTTATACTACTTCTATAATAATTGTTCACACATACACACTAACAATGATACATAAATATGTTTCAAACACACTTGCTCCCAACAAATGGGCTCTTTATTTACTCTCATTTTATTCAAACACACACGGTAGCACCACTTTTATATTCTGTTCCCGAGTTTTTATTTTGAAAGAAAAGAAGAGAAGGGGAGAGGAAATGACAAAATATTTATGTTCCCAAGTTTTTTATGGAAAGAAGAGGGAAGTAAATTATACTAAATTTTCCTTCCTAATCTTCTTCCCAAATTGGGATGATTTGGAGAGAAGATGATTTTTGTATATAATTTTATTAAATCTCTCTTCTTTTCTCTCCAACTTGGGAACACAAACAAAAAATCAATATTTTTTCCTCTCTTCTTCTTTTCTCTCGTTTTTAACCTCTTCATTTCTCTTCTTTCCATTTTATATCTCGGGAATAGAGTAAGATACATATTTTGTGTGAAATATGCTCCAAACACACACAACCCGTCGGATGTTCAACCACTCGTTAAAGGCTACTAAATTTGTTTCCAAACCCACCTCATTCTCGTCCGGTGGTTTTCTGAGCCAATATTCAAAGGGTGTGTGTATAATTTTTTATTTGGTAATAGGTTTTTGATACAAACTTATCTCATATTAGGCTCGTATCGGTTCATAAGTTCAAGTGTATAACTTATTCAAAAAGCTAGCTTATAAGAAGAGAGGGCACATAGACATTATAAACCACCAACTAATCTAATACTTGGTCGATGTGAGATAATAACAGTTTTCAATTTACACACTTATTTTTGGTTTTTGTTTTTGTGTTGCTTGAAGTAAAAAACTTTATATTTGATCACATGCTTTTTTGTTTTTTGTTTTCTCGCGCATGGCTAATGATAGTGATTAGGGAAGTATGATTTAATGAGTTGAGATCAATATAGATCCGATATTTGCCATAAATTCAATAAACCAATCATGTTCATTAAAAAAAAAAAAAAAAAAAAAAAAAAAAAAAAAAAAAAAACTTTCACCCTTTTCTTAAAAAAAAAAAAAAAAAAAAAAAAAAAAAAAAAAAAAAAAAAAAAAAAATCTCGCAAACCGTTAATCGTTACGCAAAAAAATCATAGGGACGAGAAGTAAATTATCTTTCTATAGATATGCACTTCTATATACTTTCGACTAATTCTTTTTTTCAAAATTTTCACCTAAAAAAATCACATGTGATTTTTGTCGTCAGAAATTTTGAAAAAAAAAATCGTCGAAAGTATATATAAGTGCATATCTATAGAAAGATAATTTAATTCTCGCCGCGATGGTGTATTTTTCGTAGTTTGAAAATTTATCGTTTGCAAGATATGTTTGTTTAATAAAAAGGTGAAAAATTGTTTTTTATTAATTTTGATGAAACATGGATAACTAACATTTTTTGATTGGATCTATGATAAATATGAGATCTATATTGATATTTTGTCATGATTTAATTTGACTATTGAAACTTGGTTTGTGATAAATCTTAAGTGATTTGATTGATCTATTTAAAGTAACACATTTGATTTGATTTTTTTAATGATTTTTGTTCATTTATACTTGAAATTAAGGGTAATTATTTATTGTTTTTGAAATCTTGACAACAATGGACACTTTTACTTAATCTGAATTTTGGGGTTTAAAATTACATTTGATCATGCTTTTACTTTGGATTTGTGTTGAGCGTGTGTTTTCTGGGAACGAAATATTTGTAAAGAATAAAAAACTTCATTTGTAACTACAAGGGGAAAATGGAGTACATGATTTATGCACCAACGGAAATAATCCGAAAAAGTGAGTGTAAGCAGGATCTATTTACCCATTTTTGTCGAGTGCCAAACCATAATTAACAAAATACTTGTTTTTACATAAACACGGTGTAGAAGATATTATAGCTCAAAACATGTAAAACCACTATTAGATGGAAAAACTTGGAGCATTTATAGTCATGTTTACTAATCTTCCTTTCGAAGAAAACGTCAAATTGGTAAATGGATTAACGATGAGGACAATGATCGAGGGATGAGCATGCGAAAGATGACATGAAGCAACGAGTGCATATAAAGCAGAGTGATGGTGTCTACCTTAGTATTCTGCCCTGAGCATAGATCCTAAGAACTATGCTCAAGTCAGAAATTCAACTCATAAAAATTTTGTCGTGGCATACAATCTTAAGATCTATGCTCCAGTTCAAAAAATTTCAGTTTAGTTATTTATGAAAATTTAAGAGTTGTTTAATTTAGGGATGCTTTTTTTTATATATATTTTATTTAGGTTTCTTTTTCCTTTACATTACTTTCTTTACAAATATAGGGCTTAATCTCATTGTAAAACATCTTGGAGTTTATTAATAAATTTGTGTTTAAGAGTTATTATCTTGTTAGGGTTTTATTTCTTTAAGGCTTCACCCTCTTTTATCAACCTTTGGACTAGGGTTTATCATACATGCCCTACATCAGTTGACATAAGAGCTTGCTAGTATCCTGATGGTGAGTGGTGTAGAATATCCAAAAACCCGTGCTACTAGTGGGGTACGGTCGACCTTAGACATAGATTGTGCAATTAAGGAACTCACATCCAAATTCACGAGTAAGTCCACTGCTCTTGATGAACTACGGTCCTCGATCGTATGCGATGGCAACACTCAAATAGCAAGGGTAATAATCATGGTATGTGTCGACTTCATCCTAACAACGATGCATTCTTTGATAATATTGATTGTAACTAATCTTGCGATCAAAACTGAGGACTTGTTGATTCCAACGGTTGAGGAAGGAGGTTATGGAGTTCTTGCTGGAAGACTGATAGGACGGTTTAATAAACATAGGGTTGTGAATAGGAGGAATGAGGGTCAACATTTCTATAGAGATCGACAAAGGGTATCATGTCAAGGCCAAGATTCCTAATATCTTGGAAATCTTGATATTGTAGCTAAGTTCGATTGGTTGTGTGAGGTGTATAAGCTCTTTGATATCATGGACATTCCCGAAGAAGAACAAATCAAGATCATATTGCAAGTTACATTGAGGAGTTGGAACTTGGTGGTAAAACGAGCAAGACAACTGTCGGAGACAAGACAAATATCCAATCAACACATGGGAAATGATGAAAAGAATGATCAAAGGTACGTTTTCACCCTCAGAAATTGAACAAATTTATACCAACAATATCATACTTGTGTTAAAGGATAAAGAACCATGGTGGAATACATAGGTGAGTTCTTAAGGTTGCAAACTAGCTGTAATTTGAAGAAACCCGAAGAAGAAACCATTGCTAGGTGTATTAGTAGGTTAAATCAATCAATCCAAGAATTGTTGAGTTTGGTGTCGATTTGGACCGTTGATCAAGCCCAAAGTTTAGGTATGAAGTTGGAAAGATTAATGTCAAAACCGACTTTGAGATTTGGAAGGTCATTAGAAGAGAATTCGTATGTGGAGTCTACTCAAGTAAATCAGTCTAATCAAAATCAATTGACTATAGGTACTAATACATCCTCAAGTTTGATTCAAAAGTCTTGGCTAGTGAAAGTGGCGTGGTAAACTAGTTGTTTCTAAGAGGTTGGACTCCAACCCAAATGTCAAACCTATGACACCTAAGTGTTTTAGTTGTAGTCTACCAGGTCATAGGTCGAATAGGTGTCCTAAAAGGAGTTTAAATGCCTATGTTGAGTTGAATCATGAAAGCGTTAACGGAATTAGTTCTGGTGATGATTTAAAACATATTTTTAAAACATATTAATGGATTTGCTCAAGTTAAGGTGAGATTGCGAATTTGATGGTGCAACGTACTTTATGTGCAACAAGGTTGGAAGAATCTTCACAATGGAACAAGATCTATGAAACTAATTGCTTGGTTGAAGACAATTTTTTCTCGTTAGTCATTGCTGGAGGTGAAAATTAAGTATCCAAAGACTTAGTGAAAGCTTTGAAATTACCAACCGCACAATCCGACTCCATATAAATTGGGCTGGATAAAGAAGGGGCCTGAGGTGAAGGTGAATGAGGTTTGTAAAATTCTAATTGCTATTGGAAATATTTATCGTTGTGCGGTACCTTGTGATGTGCTGGATTTATGAGCTAGTCATGTTATGTTAGTAAGGTCATGACAACATGTTGTGAATCCAATTCATAGAGGAAGGTTGAATTTCTATGTGTTCAATTTGTGTGGAAAGAACATAGCTATTTTACCCAATGGTACAAGGCCATTGGATTTGAAGATGGATTGCAAGGCATTATTCATTCGCTCATGGTTTGAATGTGGTGAGAACTCAAGAGCAAGTTCTTTTCAAGTGAGGGACAATGATGAGGACAAGGATCGAGCTATGAACTTGTGTAGTATCACATGAAGCAACAAGGGTATATAAAGTGTGTTAGCCTTTGGTAATCATAAGAATTATGCTCAAGTCTAAAATTCAACTCACCAAAAATTCATTGTAGGAATAGATCTTAAGATCTATGCTCAAGTATGAAAATTTCTAGTTTTGTTATTAATGAAAGTTTAGGTGTTGTTTAAGGACATTTTTTCTATTTTTTTCTAAGTTTCTTTTTCCTCAATTTTACTTCCCCTATTTATTCTTATTGTAAAGACATCATAGATTTTATTAATAAACATTCTCTTTTTAAAGTTTTATTCCCCATAAGTTCACCCACATTTATCAATCATTGGATTATGGTTTATCAAAATTCACTTTGCATCCTACGTCAATTAACATTTCTGAAAAAAAGTTGTGTAAAAACTAAAACCAGTTACAAATTGTGCAAATAGTAGAGGTGAGCAGGGGCGGTTTGGGGTGGTTTTTGTCTAAAACCAATCCCCGCACCAAAAGTTCGGTTTGGTTTTTTATGGTCCGGTTTTTGATTTTTTTGGTTTTTTCATTAGAGAGTCATCTTTTCTACAAGTTTGAAATCACTCTTGCTAACAGTTACCGCATGAATTTAGACAAAATAATTTAAAAGATAAAGATTCATTAAAGAGGTAAATACGATTATGATGGTATAATATTCGTCTCATGGTTCTTTGAGGCCTAAAGCAAAAATATGAAATGTGACATTTTTGACAATAACTTTTTGTTGTTAATTCAAATAATTTAAGGGAGTTGTCAATAACTAGTTATATTACAAATTTGGATATCCAAAATTTGCAATGATGGTTTATGTTAGACCCATTATTCTAAGTTTTTTTCAATTTGGATAACAATTCTATATATTCGAATATCCATATATCTAGTAACTTTTTTAGAAAACTTTTATTTAAATTTCATAATTGACATTTCATAAAACCCAACTTTTAAATAAAATCTGATCAAATTTTTGGATATTCGAATATGAATATTTTTTGAACAACCACAACTTAAATTAAGAAATCCGAAAAAGTACGTTGACCATTTTGTCAAAAATAATAAGATTACATAACACATATATGAAGATGAGTTGTTCGAACATATATGAAATGAAGAAAAATAACTTTACGAATTCATTGTAGCGTTAGCTAAATAAACATCTGTTACGAATAACTGCTAAACGTGCCTCTTAGTTTTTGGATTTTGGAGATTACTTGTATCAAAACTAATATGTCTATTTTTTTTTTATCAGTTTTATGAATATTATTATGAGGCAGTTCAGTTTATTCGGTTTGAGTTTTCATATAAAACCAAACCAAACCAAACAAAACAAAAACATTCAAAAAAAAAATAGTGCCATTACTATAACCACATATTCCCGTGTTATGTTGCAGGTTAAAAGTACTGTATTGGAACAACATGATGGTGATGGTGAAGGTGATGTTGAAGATGAAGATGATGAAACCGAACTTGTTAATCATTTGTACTCAGAGGAAAAAGGGGTAAATTGTCAAAGGAAATTATTTACTCGATGCCTGTGTTCATTACATATAACTAATTAAAAAGACTGGTCTCGGATATTAGGTAAAGGCCTTTTTTGAGAAATTGGACGAGGAGCTAGACAAAGTGAATCCGTTTTACACGGATAAAGAAACCGAGTTCCTTAAGAGAGGAGAAATGTTGAAAAAACAACTCTAGATTTTGTTAGACCTCTAACAGATTCTTGATTGCCATAGAAGAGAACGATCAAATAGTCGTAGCACCAGCGGCAAGTTCAACTCATCTGGCCACCACATCGCTGACTTTGGTAACTTTTCCTTCAAATGATGAAGAACTGATTAAAGGCCATACTCAAATATGTACCATGTCACTACTTTATAATCAAAATGTGGTAGCAACTATAATATATAATTTAATTAATGAGTATATGAATACTTAATCTTCAAGAAAACATACATGGTTTAGTTTACAATACGTGCAATAATTATTAAATTTTTTTACTTATGATAAATTAACATGGGGCATATATATAAGCAGAAATTGCGTCTAAATTTGGTAAAGGTAATGGAGAGACAAAAACGACGACAGATGATGTGATATATGCTTTAGTAAAAAACGGTATCAACCTTGTTGTCTCAACCATGAGGGGAAAGCCTAAATAGAGAAATCCTAAAACATCCATAAGGATCGATATTCCAAAAAAAAAAACACAATTAACATGGGGCATGTATATAAGCAGAAATTGCGTCTAAATTTGGTAAAGGTATAGAGAGACACAAACGACAGATGATGTGATATATGCTTTAGTAAAAAACGGTATCAACCTTGTTGTCGCAACCATGAGGGGAAAGCCAAAAAAGAGAAAGCCTAAAACATCCATAAGGATCGATATTCCAAGCAAAGACACCAACACAAATAATAATAGGAGTTACATCAACTCTACGGGAGGATCTTGTTAACAACCTCAATAAACAAAGTGAATACATCAATAGAAAGAAGCTCCAATGTGCCAAAAAATATTTAAGCTTTATAGAGGCTAGGGGTGAGCATGGGGCGGTTTGGGGTGGTTTTTGGCTAAAACCAAACCCCGAACCACAAGTTCGGTTTTAAGTTTTTAAAACCAAACCGCGCACAAAAGGTTTGGTTTGGTTTTTTTCAGTTTTTGATTTTTTACGGTTCGGTTTTTGATTTTTTCAGTTTTTTCATTAGAGGGGCATCTTTTCTACAAGTTTGAAATCACACTTGTAAACAATTACCACATGAATTTAGACAAAATAATCTAAAAAATAAAGATTTGTAAAAGAGGTAAATACGATTATGATGGTATCATAGTCGCTTCATAGTTTTTTGAGGCATAAAGCAAAAATATAAAATGCGATATTTTTGACAATAATTTTTTATTGGTAATTTTAATAATTTAAGAGACTTGTCAATAACTAGTTATATCACAAATTTGGATATTCAAAATTTGCTATGATTGTTTTATGATAGACCCATTATTTTAGCTAAGTTTTTTCAATTTAGATATCCAAAATTTTTAATAACAATTTTATACATTTGGATATCCAAGTATCTATAATGTCTAGAAAACTTTTATATGAGTTTCATAATTGACATTTCATAAAATCCAGCTTTTTAATAAATTTTGATCAAATTTTCGGATATCCGAATACGGATAATCCTTGAACACCCACAACCTAAATTAAGAAATCCTAAAAAGTAAGTTGAACATTTTGTCAAAAATAATAAGATTACATAACATGTATATAAGATGAGATGTTCTAACATATATGAAAAAAAAAAAAAAAAAAAAAAAAAAAAAAAAAAAAAAAAAACACTCTAACTTTACGAATTTATTGCAGTGTTAGCTAAATAAACATATATTACGAATATCTAATACATGTGTCTTTTAGCTTTTGTATTTTGGTGATTACTTGTATCAAAACTAATATTTATATTTTTTTTATAAGCGGCTTTTTCGGTTTTTTTTGGCTTTTGGATTGGTTTTCCGGTTTTGTTGCTCTCCCCAGCCAATAGTCATAGAGTTGTATGAAGGAAACAACATTGATATTTTGCTAAGCTTTTTTGTTTTAATTTTAATCCACTTAGCATCTATTATTATTGCAATAATTACGTTGAATTATCAGAGTTTTGATCTTGATTGATAGTTTCTTTAATAAAGAAATCATGCATATTCTTGATTCTTCGAGTAAGATGAGTAGATGACTTAAGTAGTCTACAAAATGTATCCAAGCCCAACAAGTGGGTACGATTCATAGTCCATATTCATACATTTTCATGATAGGTGGTGTAAGCCCAATAAGATAGATACTTGGCCCGTCAAAAGAATATACATGTAAGATGTCAAATTTTTATCAAGCTCTTCTTTTTTTAAGTACGTTATTCAAGAATCTAAATAATGTCATCTCAAAATGCTTTAGAAAATACATTTGTCTTGTTAAAATTAAGTCTGAAATTGACATGCCTTAAATCCCGAATGAGGCATCAAAAGGACTAAAGGTCGATTTCATATTTATCCAACTTACATTTTAAAATATTATATTTACCCAAAAACTTGTTTTAACTACGTTGTAAATCTTGCATTCCAAATTTGTATTTTAAAAACTGGTATAGTTTATGTCAGGTAGGGATGGCAACCGGGCGGGGATTATCGGGGATCGTATTTTTCATCCCCATCCGTTTCTCACTCCCCATCTCCATCCCCGCCTCCATCCCCATCGGGGAATCGTTTTACATCCCCATCCCCATCCCCAATGGGGATCGATGATCCCCACGGAGATTCGGGGATTTTTCGGCCTTAAAAATTGAGCATAAAAATTACGTTCATAATCTAAAATATAAAGAACTGACCTATAAATGTCTTAAAAAGCATACATCGTACATAGTTGGATTAATTAAAATGTCATTCAACTATAAAGTATCGTAAAAAAATGAAACATCACATATAATATAAAAATAAACTGCATTGAATATGTGTATTCAGACAAAATATTGGTAGAATAATATGTAGTTAGTGCTACATTTTAAAAGTATCATCACATATACATACATATATACTTTAAGTATAATACTTGTCACTACTCACTAACATATACATATACAACCATCAATATATAACCATCGATGTATTTTGTAAATGTTGTAAATGATTATTCATTTATTTAAATGTAAATTGTTTGAAAATGTTGTAAATGATTATTCATTTATTTAAATGTAAATTGTTTGAAAATGTTGTAAATGATTATTCATTTACTTAAAAGTCTGCTTTTTTGTAGAGTGTTAGTTCTGCACCAGTTATACCCCCTGATCCCGCACTGGCACCACCTAGTCCAGAAGAGGATCCAGAGATGGATGATGATGAGATGGATCCAGAGATGGATGATGATGAGATGGATGATGATGATGATGAGATTGTTGCTGCTGATGATGAGATGGATCCAGAGATGGATGATGATGATGATGAGATTGCTCCTACAGATGATGAGATGGATGATCATGATGCTGATGGTGTTGATGAGATTGCTGCTGCTGCTGATGATGATATTGATGATGAGGAGGTTCTTCCTTTGCCACCTTCGCCAGCCATATCAGACATCACTTATGAGTCAGACACTTCAGATGCCTTAGGTCATGCACTTGAGACGGTGGTCAGATCTACTTTTGAGGTTGGTGAGTCTTCGACCAGACCACGAGTTTCTCCTGCCGAACTTAGGGCAGAGTTGAGTCGTTTGAGGGATGACATCTCTTGGTGTCGGGGTCGCTATGTGTCGATGTCGAGGAGGTTGTGTGAGCGACAATCTGATGTCAAAGGATTGAGGAGGGAAGTTAAGTGTGATAGGAGAGATATAGGTGATGTGTATGTTACGTTGGATGAGCACGCATCTAGGTTGAGTGATTTAGAGAAAGCGGCTGTAGAGTTTCGAGAGCAGTTAGAGTCTTTTGAGAAGAGGATGAAAGAGATAGAGAAGTTGCTGGAGCAGGTGGACAGTGATAGTAGTTAGTATCATAGTTAGTATCTTGATAGTAGTTTGCCTTTGTATGTCTTTATTTTCAATATGTATGTTATTTGACAAACCTTTGAACTCTAACTGCTTATTTATTTAATTCGAATGATTTTTTTTTATTATTACTTTGTTTAAATTATTAATAACATTATTGATTGATGATGTAAATTATTATGCAAATTCTTTGGTCAGATGAGCCAAAGAAATCATTTCTGGTGCCGATGTAACAGAGGATTTATTGTAGAACGGAAATCCTGGCAAGATGGTAGTCGTGGGCGACTGTTTTATACATGTCCTCTTTCAGTGGTAAATAATCATACGTTTGCTTAGTTATGTAAATAATTTGTTTGTTAAAAATACATTTCTTATTATTTTCTTAACATGTAACAGCCAGGTACAAAAGACTATGGGTGTCGATACTTCGCGTGAAAAGATGAATTTGAAGCAGAGCACTTTAATCAACCCTCTTCTTCAACGCATTGCTCAAACTGCGTTGCTACACATAATGAGAACAAGTTGTTGAAGGCAAGAATAAAGGCGCTGGAGATGGAGTTAGAAATGGCAAGGAATCCTGAGGATCACGCTTGTCAGTCAAGTGCCCGGCTCCATGATCTTTTAAATGAAATGAATAATCTTCATATGTCGTAGATGTTGGTGTTTTTAAATAATATGTATAATGTTGTCGTTTAATTTAATAATAACATTTGTTGTTGCAGTTATTTAATGTGGTAATATTTAACGTGCTATTATACAAATAAAATAAGTATACAAAACATTATACATATACAAAACATTATTAAACACAAATATACAAAACATTATTATACATACACAATCTTTTATATATATATATATAAAAAAAAAAAAAAAAAAAAAAAAAAAAAAAAAAAAAAGCGCTAAACGACACAACTGCAAAAAAAAAAAAAAAAAAAAAAAAAAGGAAAAAAGTACGCCCCTATGGGCTAGCCCCCGTTAAACTAGAAAACTAGCCACCGTCTTTATAAACCACCCTTTTTAAACTTCACCATTTGTACTTGTACAATTTACAATAACAAGGACATAATCCAACTGTGGAACTCTCTGAAACTTATGTGCAATTATAATACGGCCAAAAAGTGGTAGGGTGTGACATTGGCTTTGTATTTGTGTCTATACTCATTAATTCAATTGTCTTTCATTTTACATCATCATGGTATCCTATGTGAAGTTACATCTTGTTTTCTTAATTATTGATGTTTGTACTACTATATTTGTGAAAACATGTATATGGTTAATACATGGAGTCAACATTTTAGTAAGTTAACAACATGGTATCCTATTTCATGTTGCAACCTAAAAACTTTTCATTTTATAGCCACAAGTTTTTTTTACAGTACCAGTTATACCTTTTCTCTTTTCATGTCCAATTATATCTTTATTTAACAAATATAAATGGAAATATACAAAATGAAGAAAGCATTATTGAGAAGAACATGCTACTAAGAATACAAGGAAAATAAACATATATTTATTATCGAAGCAGGTAGAGTACTACAATATGCATTGCTCGTCTTAGGATGCCATTCTTGTAAGACATTAAATCAATTTAGTAGGTATACTGATAAAGAAAATTCTCAATCTAACTAAATAGATGATATCTAATTTATTCTTTTTCTAGACATACATTACGTGTATATGTGTGTGTGTTTACATCATAATTACGTGTAAAACAAAAGACATGCATAAGCACGAAATCTGGTTATTAATCTTATGAATTATGATCAAAGAAAACTAGCTTAGTTAGCTTGTTGGTCAATTTCAAACTCTAATTTCAAAAGCAAATAATACTAATTTGTGGTCCTTATTGGTTACATTCAAAGGAAAAGTCATTACAACTAACAATATTCAACACATATATCCCAAAATAAAAACAAAAGCAAAAAATATTATTTCAAAAAACAGCTATGCACTGAAGAGTTGCTTTCATCCCTAAAATTAACGTAGATTAACATTGGAGCTTTAACTAATATATGCACAGGCTCATATATATGTGTAAATTATAGAAAAACTTACAAGAGATAATTATTTCATAAACAAAACCAAAAATTTGAAATTATTATTATAACTTACTAATCCATCTTTGATATTTTATATCAAAACTTAATCCTGAAAAGTAAACTCGGACTTATGTGAAACTAACGTTGACATGGACAATAAAATCAACATTTTTATGTGAGAAAAGAAAAGAATCCAAGATAGATAACATGCGACCACCTAAATTATAAAGAAAGATTGTCAAATGTACGATATCTCTCTTTCTCTCCAGCTGATCACCTCAGCAATGTCTAATAAAAGTTACCCGATCCCAAAATCCCTAGCGAAACATGATGATCATGTTGTTGATGATGAAGCATTAGAGTCAAACAAGAAAGATAAGCTAGAAGAAGTTGGTGATTATGGTTGTCAAACTCCAACATCCGATGATCACAAGATCCCACAACTCCCTTTGCCACCGCCACGTAGACACTTGCACAAGAGACGAAAAAGGTCGTTGGACGACGTGGAATTCTTTGAGAAAACTAGACGTGAAGAGGTAGATGAGTTTTTTAGATTGTTTACCATTAGGGTTTCTTCTTCTTCTTCTTCTTCCAGGAAAAGACGTAGTCATAGTATATAATAGCTAGTAATCAGTTTTTGTTATTTCTGCATATTAATTGATACATGATCGGAAGTATATGACACTCGTTTGTAAAAATAGTGTATATTTAAGAATCAAGTGAGCCTTCAGTATTTCTGCAGTTTTGATGGTTCTTATTTATTTATGCACATTTGATAAGTATTTCTATCAAGAACTTAAGATCATACTCCGTATATTATAAGTCTTAGAAACAAGAAAGGTATATATACATATATAACGTGGTCAACCTTGCGGATCACTCTAACATGTCGGCTCAATACTCTCCCATCCTCGATGCCGTAGTACAAACTACTATTTGGGTTCTTTGGCGATTTAGAAATGAATCTACATTCGGTTCAAAAAGGCCAAAGAAAGAGCTTATTGTGAATGACATTAAGCTATACTCTTTCACATGGATCTCTAGTAGGCGAAGAAAAGGTTTTTGTAATTGGATCGAGTGGTTTAGCAACCCTCGGAGCGCTCTTTCTATTCCTATGTAATTATGTTCCCCTTCGCCTAGCTCCTTGCTAGTGTGTTTCTAATACAATTTGCCGTTCAAAAAAAAAAAAAAAAAAAAAAAAAAAAAACATATACTCCGTATAACTTACTGTCCGATCAATACTAGCTAGCTGTATGAGTGTAAGAGAACCACGATTTACTTTCATGATTTTTATGTGTACTTGTTCCATAAGATCGACTCTTTTTGGCTATTTGACGGACAAAGTAGTATGTTAGCCTGTCCATATTGCGCTGAAGTATTAGTCGATCCTATTAATTGCTTAATTATCATTGTTTATTATCAGTAGTGTTTCTTTTTGGAAGAGGTCAATTAGTATATCATTACGAAGGAAGCACCAAAAAAATTTACAGCCACAATATATAGTGTGTTCAATTTCGATCTTTATCTTTTTGGCATTAACTAATTAGCTAGTTTCTTGAACATGTGTTTGTCGGAGGGTTCAAAAACCTCTACGTGAAACAAGTTTCTTTCATTTGAATTGGGGTATTTATGTAGCTAAAACTATTTTTAATGGTAATCGAAGATGTCAAAATTTGAATTTTGCACTTAAGTTTTTAAGAGAGGAGAAGATTAATTACTATCCTTAATTTGCAGGCCACATATTCTAGATTAATTAGGTAGTACAATCTTATTCCATCCACACAAAAAAAAAAAAAAAAAAAAAAAAAAAAAAAAAAAAAAATGTGTACGTGTTCATATGGAGGGAATTGAAGTTCAAGGACCACTTCTTGATCGCTCCATTTTTGGCAAGACAGGTTTTTTTCTATTTTGAGCAGGGATACTTTAACATAAAGAAAATAACAAGTAGCTAGAGAAAACAAGAAACTACACTTTCATAAAAGAAAAGATTGGATCAGTAGCAAATAGACGAGTTTTTTGAGTTACTATAGTACTTTTAAAAAGTATTTAACAAAATACGTAGTTTTAAAAGTATTTAATAAAATATTTACTTATTTTCTTTTCCTTTTGCAAAATAAAAAAAATCTCATTAAATTTGAGTTCAACCAACCATCGTCTTCTGTAATTCCATATAACTTTTAGTCTTTTATATCAAATAAAAAATAGAATATAAACTAAGAAAAAGTGCCAACATCTTCATCTGATTGTCCTCATTTCTTACGTCAGTGTCATTGCAGAATCCATCCTCAGTGACAAGCATGATGTAACTCTGTATTAATCGCCGGTAGAAATCAATAACGAGCAAATGAAAACATAATATTTTGATTAAGTATGTCATTCATTGTTGGTTCCATAACTCCATTATCTTCATTCTGGTGTATTTATGATGGTTTTTATGTTGTTAAGGATTTGTGCAGTGTTGCTTAAGTACATTGGTGGGTTAAGGATCCATAAATATGTTGGTTCCTTCTGTTGTATTTTAAGATATGTTATTAAGGATTTTTTAAGTATCCCGTAAACACACATATGACATATTAGCTATGAAAACATAAGATTTTGATTATGTACATTGGTGGGTTCCTTCCAGTGTATTTACGATGGTGGGTTTCATTCAATGGTTTTTATGTTGTTCATTAGTTAGTTATTATATTAGTTTCAGTGATCCATAGCATTCAACTAATTGCTTGCTTACCATGGTTCCTCCAAGCCGACGAGGCGATATGCCGGAATCGTGTTGACATCCCAAACTCCTCATTAAGAAAAACATAATATTCCTCCGGATGATGACGTCAAAATCATGTCATGCATCGTTACCATCGCTCATAAAAGAGTTGGCTATATATGAAAGAGTCGAAAAATTATGAGGAAGAAGAAGACATCTATACAGATAGAGGATGATGGCTGCAACAAAGCTTTCATGGGCTTTCATGGAGAAACCTAAAACTACATATTTTATTAAATACATTTAAAACTACATATTTTGTTAAATACGGAGTACTTTTTAAAAGTACTATGGTGAACAAAAAAACTCCAAATAGACCCATATGATTAATCATTCACTAATTATGTTCAAGACGAGGGAGAATTGAATAAGGTGATACATTGGATCAAGGTTTAGTCCATTGTAATGAGGTATAATGTATGTGGTCGAAATAAGGAAGAACATGCAGAAATTCAAGCCCTCAAAACACGCTCTGTTGGTTATCAATCCCTTCATTACACGAATGCACACCCACCCTTGTTACCCACTGATATAAAACAGAAATCAAAAGACGACTCTCATTGGGGTTTCGATTGTATATTCACTAGTACAATCGACACCTTTCCCGGCGACATTTTTACGCCCGTACCGTCGACAAGTCGACGGCACCATAGCTTCCCGTCGACATGTCGACGGGAACAAAACGTCGGCTGTGCTTCGTCGGGAAAAGCGTTCCCGTCGACAATCGCTGTCGAGATTGTGGGTCCCACATCGTTTTCCAGTCAACCGATTTTGCTGTCCGTCAAATTCTTTCCGTCGACGTGTCGACGGGAACGTATAACTAATTAATTTTTAATTAAGAAATGATAATTAAGTTTTATATGTTGCCGTCGACATGTCGTCGGCAACATTAAACAAAAAATATTCATTTTTTAATTATGCCGTCGACACGTCGACGACATAATTTAAAAAACAATATTCATTTTTTAATGATGCCGTCGACGTGAAAAACAATATTTTTTGTTTAATGCTGCCGTCGACATTAAATAATCAATATTGTTTGGTAAACTATACTATGCGTGTTGATACCTGGGAATTGCACCAGACTTTACCTCTCGAGAAGCTTACAACCTTCACCAGGCAGTGTACCTGATCGTTGTAGTATAGTATAGTGACAAGTACCGGGGGATTGATCGTTCAACTCTGGAATAGTGTCGCTAGGATTAGAAAGCCTAAATACTAGGTCTAGGGGTGAGGGATGATTCTTTTTGTACTTTTATATTTTATAAAAGCAATTAAAATTCTCGGGTTTTGAAGGAGTGGGCGGAATTAGTTGCTAGCCAACTAACCCAATTTAACTAAGATGCAATCAAAATAAAATGAAAATAAAGCTAATTACTAATGTGGTGTGAACAATAATAGGGAGAGTTGTGTTTACTTAGGTTTCATTACTCCATAGATATCTTTTACAGGTTGATAATTTGTTACAATTGCATGGATGACGGGTCGTATTCCTTAATACTAGTCGTAGGGCCGTGTACAATATTCCCTAAATCTATAGGATCCTACTTCACTCTTATGTCGAGCCATTAGAAGCTCCTAACATGGGATCATTAGAATTCTCCTACGCATTAAATACAACCAAAAATCATAGTATACATCTGATCATGTTTCTTAAGACGTTCAAGCATGTTACCACTGAAAGTCTGCCAGTTTTCTTAAGCCTAACATCGAATACAATCATCCATAACAACTATAAACAAACAATCAACCCATAATTTACATCTAGGTTTCATTACATCTAAGCAAACACAAAAGAGATCTAGCCAAGCATGTTAAATTGAAGACAAATGTAAGATATATTCAAGCAACACAAAGACATATTGAATGAATTGAAAGAATACTTATCTCAATTGAACATGAAAGGTTTCAAAGGGTAAAAACCCTTGAAAAAGCTGCGATATTCGGAATAGGGTTTCTCTCCAAAGTTACACCCTAATTGTTACACTCTAATGAATGAAAATTGCAAAACTATATATAGATTTTACAGGGTGACGGCGTCAAGAAGGAAATTCTGACGCCGTCAACTCACCACCCATAATGAAATCGGATTGCCTAGATCCAGTTTTGACGCCGTCATGTATAATCCTACTATGGGCCGTCACTAACAATTGGACCATGACGCCCTATGGTGACGCCGTCATCTCCATAGTACAAAACTCTTCTGGATCGTCACGGACTTTATCCACTTTCACCTCTTGCATTGCTCTTGACGCCGTCACTTGAAAACTCTTGACGCCGTCAGGTACTGTTCCCAACAAGGAAAATTAAGACTTTGCCGTTTTCTTCACTTTTATGCTCCAAAAACATCCAAAACGCTTGCTTTTCCATAATTCACTCCAAAAGTACTTAAAATGACAAAAGGAACGATTTAGGGCATTATTTGATCAAATAAATTCAAATCCGGGCTAAAATGATCCCCTAAAAATGGTTCATTTTTCGCCTCATCAAATACCCTTACACTTGAGATTTGCTTGTCCTTAAGCAAATGCGCTTTTATTCTAATCAAAATACAAGTTAGGGGTCATTTAACACTAATATAAAAGTAATTACAACAAATAATCGTTCCACTAAAGACCAAAGACAAGCACGGAGGTCATACACTAGCACCTCACGATAGTGTTTAGATACTCACATCTCTCGGGTGTAATAAAGTATATATCACAATATGGAAATGGAAAACATCTCTCACTACCTGTCATAGCAAAATAGATTACCATAAGCTTGGGAAAGGATCAAACCTCCACCACTTGGCGTAAGCACCTAGGATAAACTATCAAAGAGGTCTTTTAAAGGGTTATAATGTTAGGTGTAGGGATATGGAATACACGGTTTTGTTGGATAAAGGCAATCTTTACTGGTAGCGAGTTAATCATATTGGTTAATTACATGTACAATATGGCGTTGCTAAGCAAAGACTAGACTCGACTTAAGCTAATAAATGAAAAATAACAAAAACTTAAAATAAACATAGAATGAAACGGGATGCTAGTTCGTATGTTTTTTTCTTTCTTTTTTTTCTACTTTTTCTTAATTTTTTCGATTTTTTTTTTCCATACACTTTTACCCTACTATCCAAAATAATACATCATAGGGAATGTACATTCCCCTTACACTTGAATTTTTACATACTTTACAATAACTAATCTAATGACTCGAATCAAGATAATTAAAACACTTGGAGTACTTTTAAGATTAACGCACATATGGGGGTAATAATATGATGTTCTTCCCCATTACTCCATAACACAAGTACTTTACCCATGAGTCCCAATCATCCCAAAACAATATATACAAGGATATGACTCGACTTAGCAACCATGTACTCAATTAGATAATTAACTAAGGGTTTAAACAAATAACAATAATGCACTAAAGATGAGCGCATACACGGAAGGCTAAGACGATTTGGGTGTACATTTAAGTGGGTTGTAACAAATTCTTCCTTTAAGTAAGATGCTTAAAGTTAGAAACGAAAAGATAGGCTCGGAGGGGTGTACTAGGGGTTTCGTGTACTAAAAATGAGTACAACGCTAAGGTGTGGGAAAAATTAATTGACTTTACTAGCCAAGTAATATGACTTAAATGGTCAAGTAATTATGATACGGGTTTAACACAAGGGTGATCCTAATGCCTCTTATCATGTAGTAAATCCTACTACACGAATGTAGTCTCACTAGCGGTCTCGGGATGCATCACTAACCTAGTTGCAAGCATTCCTTGTAGAAACCAAGTATTCTATTCATAACATATTCTACTCCTCTACGTCTATCCTCATCATTCCTATAGTAAACCGCTTGTTTGTGTTCCTTTTCTATGTTTGATAAGAGGCGGTATTGTTCAATCTTATAGGGCATTTGGTAAGCAATCTCATCGTTCTCTTCCTTGAATCTAACTATCCCTAGGGTCGGATCATAACTCATCTTAGAGGCCTCAACAAACGGTTTTCCGAACACTACTTGACTTAGGCAATCATCTATCACCGGACGAGTATCCTCCACTATCACAAAGTCGGTTACATAAGTGAAGTTTCCTACAAATACATGCAATCCTTTTACTCTTCCTACAAAATTACTTATCAAATTCTTGCTGGGTATCATCCTTTAACCAAGTTGCTTCTTCATTGCCTAATTATAATAAGTCCTAGTCATGATGTTTAAAGGAGACCTAGGATCGATATAAGCTTTCCACAAATGCATTTGCCCAATGTTGCATGGTATGTTGATGTTAGAGGGATCACCTACTTTAACAAGGGGTGAACCAAGGATATATGGTGTCTCGGGATCATCGAATAAATCCTTGTGATATTCCCGTTCTTCCTTGGTGGGCAACTTATCAAAGTACATTTTTACGTTTTTGATGAGGCGAAAAATGAACCATTTTTAGGGGGTCATTTTAGCCCGGATTAAAATTTATTTGATCAAATAATGCCCTAAATCGTTCCTTTTGTCATTTTAGGTACTTTTGGAGTGAATTCTGCGTGGAAAACTAGAAGGGGGGGTTGAATAGTTTTATGTCCTTTTAAAATTTATAAAAACAAGTTTGTTTTAAAAACTTCGATTCTAGTTTATGTGATCTCAATACTTGCACTATATGAACAATTATATAGTAACTAACTAACTAAGCTAATATAGTATAGGTAAATAAGTAAGTAATGAAAAGAGTTGGAGAGTTCAAACCACAACACAAGGATTTATAGTGGTTCGGCTACAAGGTCACCTTCCTTGTTCCAACTCCACTCCCTGAGTTACCTACTCGAGAGTTTTCTTCACTATGTCAACAAAATCCCTTATGGCGGAGAAAACCTTACACACCAATTTACACACCACAACTACGTCACAACTTGATCACAACTTCTACACAACTTCTTCACACCAATCTACTTCACACCTATCTTTTTCACAACTACACTACTTCACTACTAAACAACTTCTTCTTCCTACACAACTTCTAATTCTTCTAAACTACTAATTACAAGCACAACACAAATTCACAAATAATATACACAATATACACAACTACTCTTCAATGCTTCTTGAACTTAGTTGTAGAAGGAGTGTTCTTCTTTAGCACTTTGGATGAGGATGGATGAGAAGGGATTAAATCACTTGAAACAAGGATTAGTAATCAAATGATCAAAGGATTTTGGAAGATGTTTTGAGAGTTTTAGATCTGAAATTATTGTGCAAAAGGTAGGGAAAAATTCCAGATTTAAGGTGGTATTTATAGGAGAAAAATTCTGATAGTTTTTGACACAGGAGCCTGGCCGGTCCCCTTAATTTTAAGGGGACCGCCCCTTATAATTAAGGGGGCCACCCAGCTGTAACGGCCAGAAAACTTGTCATTTGGTGGGGAAAGTTTATTTGGTGAAAAACTAACTAATTTTGGTTAAAAATTTAAAATCATATATTTAGTATGATTAAAACATTTTTCTTTATTACCAAAAGTGTTTTTCAAAAATATATAATATGTTTATATAATTAAATAAACTTTGTATTAATTAATTAAATACCCCTTTGATCATGAGATGTATTAAGCACTTGTTTATCCATACTTTAAGTGATTAAGTTGGATATAATGATATAAACTAGCTTAATACTTGTTTACATAGTAATCTTACGTTTGATGAGTTTACATTTTGTGATCGTCAAAATATAGAGATATCGAAAAATATAAATAACGTTTTCATACATTATTTATGTCAACAATCTCCCCTTTTTTGATGATTACAAAATCTAAACTCATTAAGCGAAAAATTAGTTTATATACAAGTATTATTGTGAGTTTATAGCAATTCTCCCCCTTTTTGTTAGCATCAAAAAGGTTATCCCGATTTTATTGGAGCTCCCCCTTAATGTATACTCCCCTTCATTTTGAGGTCATAATCAAGATATGGAATGCTTGCAAAAATATTTAGAACAAACAATATATATATATATATATATATATATATATATATATATATATATATATATATATATATGCATGCAACAATTATATATAAAGATAAGGCAAGCAATATAAGCATGGAAGAAAACACTTCATTAAAGAGATAAAAGCTCAAACATTATACATTCAAGATGTATGATCAATACAACAATGCAACTAATACATCTAATAACCCAAAACTCTAATAGAAATGTTTTTCCTAGAGCTTGTCATCAAAATGGTTTAAACAAAGTTATTCTCAACCATGAGTCATGCATAATTTGGGAGGAGTATTGTTGTAGGTGGAGATGATGGAGTTGATGGAGGCGGGGTTGTAGTGGATGTTGGTGGTGGAGGAGTGGATGTTGTTGGTTGAGGTTGAGGAATCAAGCTTTCAATATATGAAAACATGTAACGGATTTCATCTCTTAATCCAAAGATGATGGTGCGGTTATGGATGCAACAAAGACAAGTATCACCATGAACTTCAAGTAAGCTCCATGGGATGGGATTGTAGGTAGGTGGATTGAGTGGCGAGGGAGAAAATTGTGCATCAAGAGGTGTGATGGGTGATAATGAAAGTGTTATGTCTAAGGTTGCATTTTCAAGAGGTGATGGTGGTGGAATTCTTGGTGGAGGTGATAGGTGAGTGTTGATGTAGTCATTGATGGATGATGATGATGGTATGGAAGAGGTGGAGGTTCCATGTGTTGATGGTGTTTTGGATGGTGCATTTGGAGCACTAGGAGATGAGCATTGAGGTGGTGGTGATGGAGTGGTATTGTCTTCATTTGTGAGATCAATAAAAAGTTGTTTTGGTGGAATGATAACAAGTTTTTGTTTCTTGGCATTGTTGGAGGTGGTGGTTTTTGGTGATGACATGATGGATTTGTTGAGGTTGATGATGATGAGGAAGTGTGGATGAAGGTGGAATGGGTTATATAGCATGAAATCATGATTAGAAATGGTATTAATTTGAAATTGGATTGTTAGATTCCAAAATCAGTTTAGTTTTTAAGGGAAATGGTAGCTAGGGCTAGCAAAAGAGGTCACAAGTTGCAAAAGAAAACAGTGTAAAAACTGTTCCAGATGGCCGGTCCCCTTAAATGGAGACGGTCCCCTTAAATTTAAGGGGGCCGCCCCTTATGAATTAAGGGGGCCGCCCATCTGACGACCCAAAAATCAAACTTTTTCAAAATTTTTCTGGAAAAATGTTATATTCTGTTTTGATTTTGCAGCAAGCTCTATTTGAACATTTCACATTTGTTTTGGTCTATTAGAAAGCATATATATATATATATATATATATATATATATATATATATATATATATATATATATATATATATATATATATATATATATATATATATATATATATATATAATTCTACACAAGTCATGCAAGCATAGATTAAAATCAAGTATAAAAACATGCATACATGTAGAGCAAATAATAATAAGGAGTAAATGGCAATATGGTTCAAATATATCTAGAAGCAAAGCAACAAATAGCACATAAGTAACATATTACAAATTGTTTAAGAGGAAAAATAAAGCCAATTTCATAGACAACATCACTACTATATCTTTCCTAGCACCCCATCAGCAGCAGTGGTAAGTGACTATAAGTCCTCCTCATCGTCATCCCTTGGAAAAGAGAACGAAACAAGAATACTAGGACGATTAGATTTAAACTTACGGGTTTTGCGAATTTGAGGAAGAACGAGAGGTCGGAGGGTTGAATAGATAGATTGATAAATACTATCATTGAGATCGGGATAGTTTTCAATGACATGCTTGTGGAGACGAGTGAGAAACATACCATACGGAAGAATAGCTTTAGGATTTGCTCTTGCACATTTCATTCAATACGTTTGATAAAGAAGTAAGCCAAATTGTAAGGTTGCTCGACAATAATACAATACAACATATGAGCGAGACAAGCCGGGAGATGGTCTGAGTGTCCTTCGGAACCAAACGCATTCTCTCAAACTAGTTCTTCCCAATAGTCCATGTCGGGCCTTAATTCTTTACGAAGAATTTGATTTTTTGTATTTGAGACATGTTTGGGTATGATGCTTTGGGTGGAAGTTTCACATTCCAACCCGAGCATTTGACGAATATCTTCGGGAGATGGAATTTCGGAGATATAAGGACCATGAGTAGGACGAGAACGTTGGAGAGCGCAAAGATCCCATTCATTTGTGAATACGGATTGACTAGAAAAAGGAATTTGAAGGATTTGACCAAATTGTGCAAGAGTGAGAGTAATAAATTCATGTTGGATCATGAATGAAATGAAGATGGAACTAAAGTCATCGGTTTGAACCATGACTTGGCTATAGAAGTCAAGAATGAAGCGAGGAATGATGGGTTCATTAATTTGGAAGGGACATTCAAAATGAATATTGGTGAATGAGCTTTTGATGAAATCGGATTGATAGTAAGCTTGATCTACGACTAGACCTTCATGAATGTTTCTATCTTCTATTTGATGATAGATACGTGCAATGGAGGGAGAGGTAGTGGGAAGTTGAGAGACTTTGGGAATGTAGTTTTTGGTTAAGGAAATATCTTCGGTAGTTGCTTTTGGCATTTTCACCTAAACACAACAACAATACTAAAGACCAAAATAAATATAAAGAAGAATAAAAAAAATGTATATATCTTTAAGACTTATGTTGGAACGTAAACATACTTCGACTCTAAAACGATAATCCTAGGAAGTAGTTTACCATGTTCCTTAATATTATTTTTAACTCGTTCTAGATATATTTTACGATGTTTAGTAAGTAGTTATGGACAAATCCAAACGCCCTTTTAAACATCTTAATGTATCATGAAATTTACTATATTTACATTAGGTTGTAAAACTAGCCATTTCTTACGAGTTTCTTATGCATGTGATTAATTTTCGAAAAAGGTAGTTTATATTTTGACTCAAAAATGTCATGTTTCGTACTAAACCACACGCTTCCTTAACTAGACACTTACACTACAAGTATGTCAATATATATATATATATATATATATATATATATATATATATATATATATATATATATATATATATATATATATATATATATATATATATATATGAATTATATATCTTGACAAGTCCGAATTACAAGTTTTAGGTTTATAATCTTGACAACGTTTTATAAAAAATATAATGACTTACTTTCGACATTATTTGGCCATAATCCAAACACCCTCTTATCGTGTACAAAAATATTTTTACTTAGTCGAAAAATATAGTTTCGTGTTTTACAAGTTATAAAAATATAATGTGATTAGTTTTAACAAGTTTTTATAGCATTATTCAACAATATGTTTTCCAACAAATTTTGAAAAGGAGTGTATGAAATTTTTCAAAAATTTTCGACAAGAGGGTTTATAATTACCAGTTTCTAGTGTTAATTAAGCATCCTAATCCTAAGGGAAGCATTTAGTTATGGAGATTTTAGACCCAATTCGAAAGAAATTATGAATTTGAAAAAGTTAATAAAACATGCATAATCTTGAGTTTGACCAAATTAGATGGAATTAGATGAAATGTGTTATGAAAAACTTAAAATATGTAATGGTGATTGTGTTAGATGAATTTTTCCTTTGCGAATTAACCCGAATTATGTGATTTGGAAGTGGTTTTAGGTGTTTTGGGGTTTGGTTTTTCGTCACAGCAGTAGCAGAAGGAAGGGGTGTTGAAAAAGTGGAGTGTTTGGCAAAAGAAACCAGAGGAAAATCGTATTGGAACAATCAGATGGCCGGCCCCCTTAAACATTAAGGGGGCCGCCCTTCATTTGGCTGCCGGTCCCCTTAAACATTAAGAGGGCCGCCATCCAAAATTCGATTTTTCGTGGTTTTGCTTTCTGGAAAGAACAAGAAAATATATATATATATATATATATATATATATATATATATATATATATATATATATATATATATATATATATATATATATATATATATATTAGATTTATATTTAATCAAAAATACGATGGAGAATATTCGCACGAAAGGAATTTCTTGACACTTTTACTTGACATTTCGTCAATTAAAATTTCTTGATCATTTCGGATGAAATTTATCAAGTTGTCAAGTGGACGAGAGAGTTGTGGAAGGTTTATAAGTGTGTATATATATATATATATATATATATATATATATATATATATATATATATATATATATATATATATATATATATATATATATATATATATAGTATGGGTTTTTAAGACGAGAATATAGGAGGGAGACGTATGCAACAGAAGACGGGAGTTTGTCTCATCCATAGATTTTTCGACTCATCTCTCTACATCAGCATGAATGTTGTTTGAACATTAAAGTTCAATAAGGCAAATGGGGGGAAAGAAAAGGTTCGTAAACGAACAATTTCTAGTTCTAGAAAATCAACAAATGAATTTTCTAGGTTATAAGATCCTAGATATAGCTAAGTATATATATGTATATATATTTAGATATAATATAGTTATATAAGTGTATATATATATATATATATATATATATATATAAAATCTAGAAGAAACAATGAGCCGAACAAAATCACATAAAAAACTAGATACTAAACTAAGCATGCATTGCTTGACAAGGAAATAAAAGAAAATGTGTACCTTTCGTCTTCAATGCGTTTATCTTTAAAGTCTTTAAGGAATAGTCCGAATAATAGGTGACAACAAAAATTTCCATGTTTGAATGGCGAATTTTCTACGTTGGTCCCCATTGTCTCATTTGACTAAAGTTATTCGATCCGAACATGTTTTGTATTTGACTTGGGTGCATATATGGTGGAAACATTCCCCACGGATTGAAGTTCCACATTTGTTGATTATTGTTAAAGTTTCGTCTATTTTGGTTTGCTCTTGGTTGAGGTGTTTTAGGTCTAGGGTAAGAATTATTTGGTTTCCTAGGTGGTGGAGTTTTAGATCTTGTTTTAGGTTTAGACGATCCTACCTCGGTTTTTAAAGATGGTTCATAAAACGGTTTTATTTCTTCATCACTAGCAAGAGGTATTTTCTTATCGTTTATGAGTATATACTTAGGATTAGATTTTGGAGGTTTTAGTTCCTTGAGTTCACTTTCAAATTTAACATTTTTAATTTCACTTGTTGAAGCTTTGGTTGAGTTAAATCCTAAACCGGTTTTATCTCCGGATATTCTTTGAATACTTATAATTTTACTAAGTGAGTTACTACTATTTTCAAATTTATCAAGTTTACAAATTTCTTCCCTAAGTTTATCGTTTTCACTTTTAAGCTCTAGACATGATTTACATTCTTCAAAAATTTCTTTACCTTTTTCAAGTTGATGTAATTTAATTTTTAGTTCTAGTACTTCATTTTCTAATTGGTTGTTAATGTATTTTAGTGATTTGTTTTTAGCCATTACTTGTTGTCCTAGTATGCATAATCTATTGTATTCACTATCTAAATCTTTTTCATCTAATGATAAATTTTCATCACTAAAGTATTCGGTTTCGGAACGTACCTCACTTGATGTCTTTGCCATGAGACACTTTTCTTCCTTTGTTATTTCTTTCTCATCTTCATCGCTATCACTCCAAGCTCCTCCAACAAATGCTCTTTGATTTTGATCTCTTGTCATCATTGGACATTTTCCAATGAGGTGATTCGGATCACCACACTTGAAACACTTTCTCTCATTCTTGCTATACTTGTCATCATTATTCTTTTGAGGTGCTCTCCTTTCATCGTGTGGTTGTCTAATGAATCTTCCTCGCCTTTTGAAGAATTTCTTGAAATCTCTTACGGCCATGGCATATTCTTCGTCATCACTTTCGGAAGATGAGCTATCTTCGTTGTTGGATTCCTTTCTAGCTTTCAAGGCGATTGACTTGCTTTGCTCTCGTTTTCCTTTAACCATTTCAGAGTCCTTCTTTATAATTGCTTCGTAGACTTTCAAGTTTCCAATTAATTTATCAAGTTGCAACGTTGACAAATTCTTTGATTCTTCAATAGCCGTCTCTTTAGCTCGTCATTTTGGGTGAAGAGCCCTAAGAAACTTCCTAACAAAATTCTTACTAGAAAAATTCTCATCAAGTGCTTTTAAACTTGTGATGATAGTGTTAAATCTAGCGAAAGCATTATCAATTGATTCCTCTTCCGGAATCGTGAATTACTCATATTTTTGAACAAGTAAATCTATTTTATTATCTTTGACTTGATTATTACCTTGGTGAGTTATTAATAAAGAGTTCTAAATTTCTTTTGCGGTTTCACACATAAAGATCCTTTCGTACTCTTTACGTGGTAGCGCATTATAAATAACCATTTTTGCTTCATTATTTTTAGCAAGTTTTCTTTTTAAATCATCATTTTGTTTTTCAAAAGGTACGATTTCATCTTTCTTTGTTTCGGGGTTATTTTGAATAGATAAAAAATCATCATTGGTAATAACATGCCAAAGATCTAGATCTTTTGATTTCACATAAGTTTCGAATCGATTTTTCCAATATAAAAATCCATCACTTTCAAATAGTGGTGGTCTTTGCATAGATTGCCCTTCTAAATATTTTTCAGATTCCATAGATCGTTACAAGTTTTAAAATACAATATATTTTAAAGATCTTGCAAGACGTGGCTCCTGATACCAATTGTGGAAAACTAGAAGGGGAGGTTGAATAGTTTTACGTCCTTTTAAAATTTATAAAAACAAGTTTGTTTTAAAAACTTCGATTCTAGTTTATGTGATCTCAATACTTGCACTATATGAACAATTATATAGTAACTAACTAACTAAGCTAATATAGTATAGGTAAATAAGTAAGTAATGAAAAGAGTTGTAGAGATCAAACCACAACACAAGGATTTATAGTGGTTCGGCTACAAGGTCACATTCCTTGTTCCTACTCCACTCCCCGAGTCACCTACTCGAGAGTTTTCTTCACTATGTCAACAAACTCCCTTATGGCAGAGAAAACCTTATACACCAATTTACACACCACAACTACGTCACAACTTGATCACAACTTCTTCACACCAATCTACTTCACACCTATCTTCTTCACAACTACACTACTTCACTACTAAACAACTTCTTCTACCTACACAACTTCTAATTCTTCTAAACTACTAATTACAAGCACAACACAATTTCACAAATAATATACACAATATACACAACTACTCTTCAATGCTTCTTGAACTTAGTTGTAGAAGGAGTGTTCTTCTTTTGCACTTTGGATGAGGATGGATGAGAAGGGATTAAATCACTTGAAACAAGGATTAGTAATCAAATGATCAAAGGATTTTGGAAGATGTTTAGAGAGTTTTAGATCTGAACTTATTGTGCAAAAGGTAGGGAAAAATTCCAGATTTAAGGTGGTATTTATAGGAGAAAAATTCTGACAGTTTCTGACACAGGAGCCTGGCCGGTCCCCTTAATGGCCGGTCCCCTTAATTTTAAGGGGACCGCCCCTTATAATTAAGGGGGCCGCCCAGCTGTAACGGCCAGAAAACTTGTCATTTAGTGGGGAAAGTTTATTTGGTGAAAAACTAACTGATTTTGGTTAAAAATTTGAAATCATGTATTTAGTATGATTAAAACATTTTTCTTTATTACCAAAAGTGTTTTTCAAAAATATATAATATGTTTATATAATTAAATAAACTTTGTATTAATTAATTAAATACCCCTTTGATCATGAGATGTATTAAGCACTTGTTTATCCATACCTTAAGTGATTAAGTTGGATATAATGATATAAACTAGCTTAATACTTGTTTACATAGTAATCTTACGTTTGATGAGTTTACATTTTGTGATCGTCAAAATATAGAGATATTGAAAAATATAAATAACGTTTTCATACATTATTTATGTCAACATTCAAGAAAAGGAAGCATTTTGGACGTTTTTGGAGCATAAAAGTGAAGAAAACGGCAAAGTCTTAATTTTCCTTGCTGGGAACAGTACCTGACGGCGTCAAGAGTTCTCAAGTGACGGCGTCAAGAGTAATACAAGAGGTGGAAGTGGATAAAGTCCGTGACGATCCAGAAGAGTTTTGCACTAGGGACATGACGGCGTCACCATAGGCCGTCATGGTCCAAATAAGAGTGACGGCCCATAGTCGAATTGCACATGACGGCGTCAAAAGTGGATCTAGGCAATCCGATTTCATTATGGGCGGCGAGTTGACGGCGTCAGAATTTCCTTCTTGACGCCGTCACCCTGTAAAATCTGTATAGAGTTTTGCAATTTTCATTCATTAAAGAGGAACAATTAAGGTGTAACTTTGGAGAGAAACCCTAGTCCGAATATTACAGCTTTTTCAAGGGTTTTTACCCTTTGAAACCTTTCATGTTCAATTGAGATAAGTACTCTTTCAGTTCATTCAATATGTCTATGTGTTGTTTGAATATATCTTACACTTGTCTTGAATTTAACATGCTTGGCTAGATCTCTTGTGTGTTTGCTTAGATGTAGTGAAACCTAGATATTAATTATGGGTTGATTGTTTGTTTATAGTTGTTATGGATGATTGTATTCGATGTTAGGCTTAAGAAAACTGGCAGAATTCCATTGGTGACATGCTTGAACGTCTTATGAAACATGATCAGAGGTGTACTATGATTTTTGGTTGTATTTAATACGTAGGAGAATTCTAATGATCCTATGTTAGGAGCTTCTAACGGCTCGACATAGGAGTGAAGTAGGATCCTATAGAGTTAGGGAATATTGTACACGGCCCTACGACTAGTATTAAGGAATACGACCCGTCATCCATGCAATTGTAACAAACTATCAACCTATAAAAGATATCTAGGGAGTAATGAAACCTAAGTAAACACAACTTTCCCTATTATTGTTCACACCACTAGTTTAATTAGATTTCATTTCATTTTTGTTATTTTATTTTGATTGCATCTTAGTTATTGGGTTAGCTGATTAGCAACTAATTCCGCCCACTCTTCCAAAACCGAGATTTTTAATTGCTTTTATAAAATATAAAAATACAAAAAGAATCATCTCTCACCTCTAGACCTAGTTTTTAGGCTTTCTAATCCTAGCGACACTATTCCTGAGTTGAACGATCAATCCTCCGGTACTTGTCACTATACTATACTACAACGATCAGGTATACTGCCTGGTGGGGGTTGTAAGCTTCTCGAGATCCCTCGAGAGGTAAAGCCTGGTGCGATTCCCACGTATCAAGTTTTTGGCGCCGCAGCCCGGGGAATAGTTATTGTCTAGGTTAGAATTTCTTTTTATTAGGTCTACTTGCTAAATTCCTTTCTAGTAAGATTTTTATTTTATTTTTATAGGTTTTTGTAGTCTATCTTTTTCTTTGTTCCTTTGTTTGTAATTAAGTTCATTGACTATTCCGTTTGCCATTATGGAGAACGCGAATCCGCCATACTACCAACCACAAAATTCACCCACTCCAAATGACATCTTGATGTTTAAACAACATGAAGATGAACCTATCTATGATGCATGGGCTCGTTTTAAATATTTACTCCGAAAAGTCCGTCATCATAATTTCGATCTGTGGTCCCAAATTGAAATATTTTACCATCGTGTCGACCACTATACCAAAATGGACATTTACCATACCGCAGATGGGGACCTGTGGAAAACTAGAAGGGGGGTTGAATAGTTTACCGTTTAAAAAACTTTAAACTTGTTGTATCAAATGTCCATTTTTTAGCTTGTTCTAATATAAAAGATGTTACTTATAGTTTATGACTAACATCACTTAAAACATGTTATCACAAAAGTACAATCAACAAGTCACAACACAAACAATCACATAATGCAAACATTAAAGTAAGGCAATAAGTAAAAGGAAAGTGCAAACCGAACACGAGGATTTATAGGGGTTCGGTCACGGATCTCCTCTCCGCCCTACTCCACTCCTCGCGTACCCAACTCGAGAGTTATTCACTAGATCAACAACCTCCCTTTTCGGCGGAGAAAACCTTACAATCGTCGCTTACACTTTTACCGACACTAAGCTAGATGTCGAGTTCTTTTACAAGGGTACAACCACTCCCGTTCGTCGCTTACACTTTTACCGACACTAAGCTAGATGTCGAGTTCTTTTACATGGGTACAACCACTCCCGTTTGTCGCTTACATTTTTACCGACACTAAGCTAGATGTCGAGTTCTTTACCAAGGGTACAACCACTCCGCTATGTTTTGTGGCCCAACATAAAAACCTTGTGTTTTATGGCACAAACACATAAACCTTCTAATCTATATTGTTATGATACAATGATGATTCAAGACATAAAAGTCTAATGGATATGTATGCCTAATCTACATGAACTCCTTGAATAAGAAGTCTTCAACCATTGAGGATGTCAAGTGCCCTTGAATCTTCGTATGTTGGAATTCTTTAATGAATGATGACTTCAAGATCTTGTAACCTTCTTGGTGGATCATGAAGTATGATATGCTTACAACAAAGATGAATGTTAGAAGCATTATGATCATTATGGAAAGGGTGATCTACATGGTTTCCTACTTATCTATGTGTGTGTGTTTTATTTCATCTTTTCATTACATTTCTAAGTAAAACATAAACTTCTATTTATAGGCAAAACAAGTAAAGAAGTTTTCCAAAACCATGTTCAATAAACCATGTTCCAAAACCATGGATTACTATTAGAGTCAACATTGACAAGACATATGCATATACTTGAAACTAAATGTTGACAAGACAAGACATATATGTTACTTGTCAACTTATAAGGACTATGACACATCTTACAAGTTCTTTGACCAAGTTATTTTCCAAAGATGTTTCCAAGTCAACTACAATCTATGACACATCTTAAATGATATTTGACAAAGATAATTTCCAAATATAGTTTTCCATTTTATGAAAAATACATTTAGACAAATGTATATATTAACTTAAAAAGGTAAATTACTTGTATAAAAAATATATTAGCTAGCTATATAATATTTAGTAAGTTACTAAAAATGTTTTATGTACTTATGTTGTTATAAGGCACATTTTTATATATTGTAAACTTACTAATATTATCTAGACACCTAATGTGGCACTTATTCTATTTAACACCTAAAGTGTACTTTGACACCTAAAATACTTAAAGACTCCTAAAGTATTTTAGTCATTCTAAATGGTTGGTCAAGGGGTTTGATCATAATGCTACATAAAAAACATGTACGAACCTGTGTTGTAGCATACGATGACTCGAGACGTTGAGAGGTGTTGAATGTTTGTTGAGACAAAGTATGATTACAAGTAACTTGTACATTTTACGTTATGTATCAAGTTATACGTTTGTCATCAATCAAAACAAACGAGACTGTATAGATTAAATATCGTAATATTTGCACTAACAATCTCCCCCTTTTTGATGATGACAAAATATGTAAACGTGATAGAACGTAAAATGTAAAAAGTTACTTGTGTCCGTATTACTTACTTGTATCTACAACACACCTTCTACATTTCCTTCTCCGTTTACACTCTTCTCCCCCTTTGTCGAAATAAAAAGGGGTGTGTCCTTGGAGTTAACTTAATTTCTCCCCGAAATGGCGAGCTTGTATCATCCCTAGTGAAGTGAATTCTTCAACTCCAATTTCCTAAGGTTGTTAGCGGATCCATGGATCAAATTAAGTTCCTTGACCTACACCAAGGTTAGTGCTGTGCAAAAAAAAAATAATAAAAAATATATATATATATATATATATATATATATATATATATATATATATATATATATATATACGAAAAATGCATGATGAATAAAAATCATTTTGGACTATGTTGACTTATCTCCTTCTTTTTGTCGAAACACAAAGGTGCGTCGAAGAATGAGAATAAAGAAAAATGTGTGCATGCTTCCCCTAGATTGTAGTTCTCCCTTGATCAATACTCCCCTTTGCTAGGGTCCCAACGTATATGACACAAGAAATAAGAAAGCTACAAAAAATAAAGGTTAGTGCATGATTAACTCCCCCTTGATCAATACACCCCGTTGCTAGGGTACCAACGTATATGATACAAGGATAAGAAAGCTACAAAAGACACAAAGGTTAGTGTATGATTGAATCCCCCTTGATCAATACTCCCCATGCTAGGGTACCAACGTATGTGATTCAAGGATGAAGAACCCTACAAAATAAAGGTTAGTATAAGACAATAATTTTCCTATGCTTGACGGAAGCTCCCCTTGTTAAAGGGCGTCAATATGAACCTACAAAAAAAATAGTATAGTGAAAGTTTTGTCTTTAGACAAGCATGTCCTCTACAACAACGTGTAAAGACGATGCAATATGAGTGCTTGATGGATATTCCTCCTACGTCAAGAAGCACCTAAAATGAAAGAAGGAAAATATTCGATGCAAACATCATCCTTAGATGATAATGCTATATACGATCTAGCGTATATAATGGTGAACCTACAATGAAAGAGTTAGTGCAATATATTTCATCTCAAAGAAAAGTAAGATGTAAATATATAAATGATATAAGCGACTCAAGGTAGAGACCCATGATATCAAAGATCTCATGAGGTGCATTCTTGTAGAAAGAAATACAATCATAAGAAAAATAAGTTGTATTCTTCTAATAAGAATTACAATAAAACCGCGAATATAATATGATAGAAACCTACAAAACAATGCCTAGAGAGAAGATATGAGGGTGAGATGCTTCTAATGATGTTGTAAACTAACAAGGAATGAGTTTCTCACCTAAAAGATTGTTTTGAAGAAGTGTGGTAGTTGAAAATTTGAAAAAAAAGAAAATAAACATTTGCAGGTGGTCTGGCGGAACCCTGCGATGACACGGGCGGAACCCTTGTGAGGGTTCCGTCTGATCCGCTGGGCCATTTCTGGGTTTCCAGAAAATTGCACTGGCGGAACCCTCGTGAAGGTTCCGCCAGATCCGCCAGACCTGGAAAACAACACAGTCCCCTTTTTAAAGTGCCGAGACGATTTTCAAAATTTTCGAAAACTCTTAAAAACACAAATATAACTCATATCTGGTTGGGAAAAGATAACAGGACAAGTAAAAACACACGTAACGTTAGAGTTTGAATGAGGGCTAACGATTTTCATTATACTTTAGAAAAAGTATTGAAAATATGACAACATCACAAGATGAATAGAAGTAGGTTTTACGCTAATCCATGGTGGTGATGATTAGTGAAAGAGTTGATTGAAGGTGGTGGTGATACGTAGACAACTATTTAAAGAGTTAGAAGCTCGTGTGTATAGCAAATTCTTTATCGAAAGATAAGGATAGAACATATCTACTCATGCAATCCTAAAATTCACAACTAGAGGGATAAGCAACGAATATGACTTTATCATCTACCAAAGATGATGTATCTTGCCATAATGCATGCTTGAATGGAATTGAAAGAAAGTGATAACAATAAGCACCTATGAACAAGAGTTCACATGAAAAGAGTACTAAAAACACCTATATGAGGATGAAAATGACATCATAAGATGCAAGAGTGTTGATTAAACCAACGTGTTGAGAATGAGAGGTTGATGAAAATATCGTTTGCACTTACAATGACGTGCATGATATGTGTCGAGGAAGAAAAAGGATGAGATCCTATGATGGTGTTCTAGACAATGAAGTTGTGAAGTCCTAGTTTTGAGAACAATCCTAGACTCCATTGGTTGTTGGTTGTGGAGATGAAAAACTTTGTTGAACATATGATGTGTTTTTCACTTGATGAGGTATTGGGGGTGAAAAGGGCTTGAAATATTAAAAAGAGAAAAAGTCAAAGGCTTGAAGCACTTTGTGTTTTTGTGAACCGACTTTAACTAAATGAAGTGTACCTATGTGTTGGTATTTTAGGGTGTAAGAAACATGAGTAGATGTTCTTTGAATACAATTTGACAAAATACAAATATGTGAATGAATTTCTCTCCTCCTAAATAGGTGGACATCCAACATATTATGTAATGCATCGTATAAGAAATTATGATGAAGTGTTTAGGAGGTTGTAGGTTAATGTAAGCGATGAGCTTAGTGATAGCGATGAGCATTGTGAAATTGAATGATTTTGAAGTGTTTAGGGATGTTGATTAGCATACAAAGAACTTTATGAAGTCATGTAGCTCTTCTCTATCAATGCGAGATGATCGCATGAAGAGGCATGTGGTTTTCTCAAAGGAGGTGGAAAGGATTAGAATATTGGTATGGAAGCGACGATGAGTAATCTTGAGGATTGACGTTAGGAGACTCTTTGTGAATGTGGATTATCATTAATGGATGATTGGGAATCATGGAGTTTTGAGGTGTTTTGTTGGTTGACAACTGAAGGTGAATGTGTGAAATGAGGTGATGATGACTTGACAACACTTGAAGCTTGGATATCTTCTTTGTGTTCTTCACTTGCTAGAAAGTGGAAAAGACGCATTTCATAATGAAATTCACTTGACTTTTGACTACATACACAAATATGACAATGAGTGTATGGATATGATAATTGCCCTTTGTATCAAAGAGCGACACAAGGGTGAATATAAGTTTATGTATCATGAGAGATGGTTTAATCTTAATGGGTTAGGTTGTAGTGGGGATGACACACTTGTTTGGTTACATGGTGGAATCTTCTTGTGAAGATAACTAGGTGTATGATATTGACTCTTGGTTTCTTTGAGGGTATGGAAGTGGTGGATGACTCGATATTGGTAGAACAAAGGATAACTCGGTTTTTCATTTCACATTGGTGGTTTAAGGTTTGAGTGATGAAAGGTTATGAGGGTGATTTGATCGTCAAAGACCAAGAGATGTGTTAGTGTGTGATGATGGAATAAGTTAAGAACGTTCTCAATAGAGATCTTTGGAACAAGTGTATAAAGTTACTAACTTTATAGGATCTTAATTGTGTATGCTCTAGAGATGTGTAGGATATGCATAAGGTTTGAATTGGGTTAAGAGCAAGGTTTGGTTATGATGAACTCTTAAAAGGAAATAGACACATATGATGTCTTTCAACAAGTAAGATTATTACGTGGAATAAAGTCACCATGCTTATGAAACATAAGAATGACTGGATGATGAGGAGGCTCTAGATCCTAGAACTTGCAGATGTTGATTTAAGATCATTTACCCAATGGGGTATAATGAAATCTCATGTAACACAACCGTTCATGTTCAATGAGAGAATGACGCATTGGATATACAATATCCTTTTAATCATGATGAAAACTTGACGCATGATTTCTTAGGCATAATGTCTTTCAAGAAATCATGTTTTCCTAAATGAAGATATGAAGCCAAAGTGTTTGAATCGGATAGTCCTATCCTAAATATAATTGGTCTCAAGATTATAATCACTAGATGATGACTAGAGGAATTCACTCGAGTTTCTTATGTATACTCCTCAAGAGTCATTGTTGCTCAGGGTTTATGAGGTTGGCTTTGAGATTGCATTTTAACATATGTTGTTAAAATGTTGATTTGAAGTTTAATGAAACATGTGCAGAAGTTAAAAGTATTACTAATACTTTGATAACTTGTGAAAGCGGTACTACTTAAACCTAGTGTAATTAAATGTGCGCTTCATGCTCATTTGATGGTGAAGGTTCTAATCCTATAGGTGGTAAAGTATGGTTGAGTTTGTTAAATGAGTGTTTAGACAAGGGGCTTTTTGAGCAATGCACTCAATGGATTCAAATGAAGGTAAGGATGGTGGATTGGTTTATCTAGGTGGTAGCTCCTTTAGTGTGTCCAAAGAAGGATGTGGTGATGTGAAGGTTTGTTGTGCTAAGGAAGTACTTAAGTTTCATAGATGTAGAAAGTGAATAAGGATTAATCCTAATTTGTTCTCATCTATTGGTTGGTACAACTAGCGGGCGAGGTGCTTGAAGTTTTGCTCATGTTTGTGAAGCTTATGGGCTGAGATATATCACAAGGTGAATGTGATGAGATGATGGTGAAAGAACAAGTGAACTTAATTGCTAAATGTTTAAGGATGAAAACCTATTGACATTTGTTTTCGTTCCGATTGATTGGGAGAGTACTATGATGAGTGTTTTAGTTGTGATAAGTGTTTTAACAAACATTGTTAAAATACTTGGGTGTTGATTTTTCGGATATGACTTTTAATGACTACGATAGTAAGTCAAGATTACTTGAATATTTTGAAATAAATACTTAAGTTGTCAATCCTACTTAGTTGAGAATGGATAGCAAGACTCGATAATACATCTATAACTTAAGAGTAAGTTATGACTTGATGTAAATCCTTATCGTCTTGAAGGATGAGTTAAAGATGAAAGAATGTTGTGAGTGTGTGTAGTGATCACAAATACTCAATGGCTCGAGGATTACAAGGAACAAGTTTCCGGATTCCTTTCTCTATGGAGAAAGGTATCTTGGATCATTCTTGTGAAGTTTGGAAAGTATTATTATAGATGATTTTCCTAATCCTAATATGTCACAACTCGTAATTTCCGGTCATTTTCCAAACCTCGACAATTTACTATTCACAAGTTACTATTCATCATTTACTATTTGTCGATCACTATTCATCGTTTTCGAGGTCAATCTGACGTTCTGAGAAGCGTTCGGAAATTTTACTATTCACTTGACACTATTCATTTCCGGAAGAAATATCACTATTCACGTGCATTATTCATGTCATCGTAAATTTAGTTTACGAGTATTTAAATTCGCGTAACCGGATTGGTTCAGGTGCGAATTCATGCATTATCATTGGGACATTTCATTCAGACTAGAAATAGTCTTCATATTATCTTTATGGCACTTGCATACTATTCCACTCGTAGGGTATTCAAATTATATTTTTAATATAATTAACGAATTACGTATGTTTATTTTGAATAAACACTAATACGCGAACTATGAATGTGACTAACACGTCCAACACACCCGACTATGATCCCAATATATTTTTATATTCATTTTAATAATATAAAAATTATAATATTAATTTACCCGGTATTTTGGATATTTATTTTAATTATTAACTTAAGTTATTAAAACTTCGACGGTTTTCGTGGAAATTAAACTATAATTATCTAAACATCCAATAATTTTATCCAACCTATTTTTATAATTTTTATAACTTTATTATGGCCCGGTTAACTTCGTTAAAATTTATTTTTAGTTAACCCGGTACCCGGTACAATTTAAAACTACACAAAACAACTAATAATACATTTAATTACAAAATACTACATTCATTCCCCCCCCCCCCCCCCCTTGACTTTGCCGCCCCCCCCTAGCTACTTTCTTACAAAACCACTTACATACTCCTTCCTCATTAATATTTCCTACTAACTATTATATATAATAATACAAATACAAATAATACATATTACTTTACTAAGATTTTTCATCTCATTTCTTACAACCATCAAAAAAACTATTCTCTCCTTTTCTCTCTTTGAAACCCACGGCCACAAGGAAGGGGCAAGCAAGAACCAAAGATTTTTCAAAGATCAAAGTGTTTATCTAGTGTTTATAGTATCCTTGTTAGGGTTTTGAAATAAAAACTCAAGGATTATTAGGTTTTAATCACTTTAACTTCCCTAATCTTACAAGTAAGTTTACTAAACTCATTTCATAATTTTTACAAAGTTCTTACTATATTTATACATGTTTCTTGCAAGATCTTATACATGCATTAACTTATACCACTTTATTTTTGTAAACTTTTGATCATACAAGCCCTAGAAGTGATTTTTGGTTAGATCCTTGTTAGATCTACTTGGTTTTGGTGATTAGGAACCCATGACACCCTAAGAAGGTGTATGGTAGGATTAGATTAGTTTTGTGGTGTTTGAAAGAGGTTTGATGGATGATGGAACTAGTTTGGAGACTTGGAAATGGTTTTTGAAACTTTTGAAATACCTACTGTCCCTATTTTAATTTCGTGGGAAAATCAGTGGGTGATGGTTAATTTTTGACCAAAGATTTAGAAAATACATTCAAAAACGAAACTTTGGGCGAAAGAACGGATTAAAACGAGTTTATAACGAAGGAGTTATGATTTTTGCAAATTTAACGACGAAAACTACTTTTCAGAAAACTGCTTGCTGTTTGGCAGAATACGACGGGTAATTTGAGGTATTAAACGTAACTTTAAGGAGCCGAGTTATCTAAAATATACTAGTATACACAAAGACGAATCCGTGGACATAAAGAACAAGGAAAACGAGCCTAAAACGACCGAGTTATACCCGTTTTAACGTTGTCAAAACTATATATATATATATATATATATATATATATAGTCACAAATAAAAATAATAACGTACGTACTAAATGGTATATTTTCTAGAGACGTTACTAATGACTATTTTCTTAACAAACGAATACGTACGACCCAAGGGAATATTCATACGACATGACGACGTCATTCTAAGGTTTTGATACAAGGATTATAACGCTAACTTTTTCGTACGAGTTAATATGACAAGTTATATACTTCTCTAAATGGAATTATTTTCCTAAGTATGGAAACTATTTTTCTACGATGATAACTAGTATTTTCAAATTACGAGTGGTATGAGTATCATGTGCATGTGCATTCACTTCATTACGGCTTGATCTAAGTTAGATCATGATTATTCATTTAGGTTGCGGCTAGTGTGCGCGCCTCATTGTCCCGACTACTTTTACATCATTGTACCATTGTTGTATCATCATTTCGAGGTGAGTTCTCATAGCCCCGTTTTAATTCTATATTTTGATTTCAAATCCCACGGGGGAGAATACATTGCATTACTTGTTTTTGTGTACATGCCTAAGTATAAAATTCATACATTGCTTAAGTTTCCTTATTACCACGTCTTGAAAAGTCCCCTTTTATTATCATGGACCGTTAATTTCTGGTACTAAGCGGGAGTGAGTGGATAGATCTATCGAGGGTGACGCCTCCATTCGTGTTTGGGTTGCTCCAAATGGAACGAATGCATTTCATGTCTTTACTATTAGAGTGTCTGGTAAACACTCATTGGGGCCAAGTATCGTCTAGCTTCGGGGTCATGAGCTTAAGAGCCAATGTATATACTTTCCGGACATCCTATTTCTTGGCATTACTTATGGCATTTGTACACTAGATTTTACTTATAAACCTATGATTATTCACCAACTTTATGTTGACCGTTTTTCGCAATGTATTTCTCAGGTTATTAAGGTAGCTCATGTGCATACATTTGGACCTTCATGGAGTCGCGGAGTCGACGCGTCTCACCATATTTTATGCACTTATGAAACGTTTGATCTTGTTGAACTTACTTTAACTATATTGGCAAACTCTTTTGGGACCTAAGCTTTGTAACTCTGAATGTTTTAATGATCAAACGCTGTATTTTCTAAACGACACTTTAGGTCGTTCAATATAACTGTAATTATGGTGCTATGACAGTCACCCCCAGGTATTCCATTCCGCTGCCATTCAGGTATTTTGGGGGTGTTACAGATTGGCATCAGAGCTAAGGTTATAGCGAACTAGGATGTATCATGGACCCTAGACTATAACCACATCATCATAGCATCTCATCATTTTATCATAGGTGCATATTCACTATACATGTTGCTTTACGCACACAATGTGCAAGTTATTCATACCCATACTCATATATATATATGATTATATTGACCTGGTTCACAAGTGACATGTCTTCAGACACCCACGCCGTTATCCTTTCGTCGGATTCCGACATTGAAGATGCCTTGTCATCTTCCACTACCATTATACCACCAGTTGTACGTATACCACCGTTAGCACTATTGAATTGTTATAAGAATAAGGTTTTCATATCATTCAACCTATACTTAGAATGCCGTTTGGTAGAGTATTCAGACTTAATTCTAATGAACTTATTAGGATGCTTATTACAAGGGAGATAGCATGTTTTCTTTCCTCCACTAGTAGGACGCTTACTACTCAGGTACTACCACCACCGTCAGTTACTTATTTCACTATTGGTCGTCCCATAGTGCGTACTTCAACTTTACCTCTTGGATATCGCGAGATAGCGCGAAAGAGGGTAGTATCCCATTCACTGTTATCACCATTATCTCCTAACTCATCACTAGGATCGCATTGTCATCAATGTTATTCTCATCCTTTAGAATACCACCATTGTCAGTTTCCTTTTCCATTTTCACTTGCCATGAATTAGATAACGTCTTGTGGATAATACCAAGATTACGGACTCAACAGGAACATCCGCAAGTTCCTCAAGAATGGCTTAGAATCTACACTATCTAGGACTTGAGCGATGCACAACTACAGATACCACTTCAGGACTATCTCGACCTTATGATGCCATAAACCTGATTTCACCTAGAAGGATTACAGGAAGTCTTTAGACTAGACTTATATCTTTACTAGCTTTTGCTATTATCCTAGCCACGAGAGGTGTGGCATAGTTCAAAGAAACTTGTAGTATTTTGATTGTTGTACAAACGGAATCACCAAGTATTGACTCTACTATAGGGGAATGGTTGTGCTATCTATGATATTGGTCCATATAGACCGAAACCTTCATGTATTATATTCATGTGTTATGAATATGATGATTTTATTACCTATAGATTCTCATGGACTCTTATGATTTGATGGAAATAGATTTAAGCAAACCACTCCAAGCATGACGCAAACCGCTGTTGGACAATTCATTGCCAGGAACGTAACTACTGTCCTCACCAAGGAACTTACTCATGTGGAATTTATGGGTTGTAATCCCTCCTTCTTTAGCGGAAATGTAGACACAAGAGAATTTCTCAAATGGTTCGAAGAATTAGAAACAATCTTTCAAAGTGGTGACTGCCGTAAGGAAGACAAAGTTAAGTTCGCCACTTGCACTTTTCAGAAGCATGCCCAGAAATGGTGGACTAAGTATGTCCAGGTAGTAGGAGTTGATGTTGCTTACTCACACTCTTGGGAGAAACTAAAAAGGATGATGAGTTTGAAGTTCTGTGTGAAAAGCGAATTACAAGCAATTGAACAAGAAACACTAAACCTTACCATGGAAGGAGATGATGTTGTCAAGTATACTGCTTATTTTTATGATTTTGATCGACTAGGCTCTGCAATGGATGAACCGGAAAGCAAGAGACTTGAAAGGTACGTCGGAGGACTTTCTCCTGAAATTCGTAGGATGGTCATCGCATGTGAACCCAATACCATGTCTGAAGCTATCCAGATGGCAATCGAAACAAAGGAACTCATAGTTCGCGACAAGACATCGGGAGACAATAATAACAACAAGAGAAAAGAGGTCGGTAATCAGGATGCTAATGCTACTCAACGACCGTTTAAGATACAACAAGTGGTGGAGACCTGTGCTGTGGGGTCAGGCCAAAAGAAAAAGTATGTTGGTAATTTACCCGAGTGCAACAAGTGTCAGTTTCATCACAAAGGATCTTGCCCCTCTCAATGTAAGAACTGCCAAAAGGTTGGACATGAAACCAAGGATTGCAAGGCTCCCACCCTCGCAAAGCATCAGAAACTCTCGGTAACCTGCCGCGAGTGTGGAGTAGTGGGACACTTCAGGAGTGAATGCCCGGAGTTGGGAAACCAGAATTGGAGGAAGAAGTTTATGTTTTAGTTATGTGAACCATAGTTTGAGCCCTCTAGGGTTGTACTTTCTGTTGGTACTTTCCATAAGTACGTTGATGTAACCTAGTTGTATTAAGCACTTTCCTATCTAATGTAATGACTATCTTTGTTATCTCAGCGATAATCGTAACCTTCGTTTATTCCATTTCCTATTGCAATTGCACAATTTTCAATCGTTTAGCAACATTATACCATTGTCTTATTAAGGATTTGACCGATTTCGTAATTGACGGATTAATAGATTATTACCAATCCATAGTATTTACCCATGTATCCAACAAGCCATTCAACGAGTTTTATTTCAAACTATATTACTACCTTATGGGGAAATTGTTTTTACCGAATTTCTAAAATAAGTCGTTTTGTTACCGTACTATAAACTGATTATCCAATATGACGTCAAATATTTACTATTATTACGCGAAACAATTTTTATATTACTTTGGAAGGAAATGACTAGAATACCATTCTTTGAAACAAAACGTTGAACACCATCTAAAGCTTTTGAGAAAAATAATATTATTTTGATTAAATCAAGCATCGCATCATTAGTCCTCAACTATACATAGCCTGATCACCTATGTATACTTCAGGAAAGATTATGCCATGAAGGAAATAGTTACTTTATAAAGTATTGTTAATAACAATCTTCATCCAAAAGCGTTTTAAACAAATAAACTCTTTTATGAATATTTCTTTCTGACAAATTTTCTCTGGATACTTACCCCACCTGTCACACACTTAGTCATTAAGTTAGACTTTCCATTGACTTCTTTGGGAGAGACTTCCCATATTAAGTACTAGGAGGATTCCTCGATACAAGAAAAACAATAAAAGGGTTACGAAACTACTAACCTAGACTAGAAGTATACACCAAGACAATTTATATCTCAATAACAGTTCTGAAATGCCACTGGACCATCCGACTCACCATCTCTGACCTAGTTGTCCGATTTTATTATTCAAAGATACTAGTTAGACTGATCTACAAGATCAAACACATTGTGAAGGTACGCTAAGCAACACCATGGGAATAAACCAAGCCTCCTAACCGATACTGTAAAGTGTTTGAGTTAACATGGTCTCATCCATACGCAAACTTCCCTGCAGTGAGTTTACGACAAGAATGATTGATTCGAATTATGGATATCGATATAGATTCCCCTAAAGCATTATGTTCTTTAGAACTTCTGGATAACCTCACCTATACATCGAGAAAGGCATCAGACTCAAGAATATCCCCCCCAGCTACATGTGAAGACAATACGGAAATTCATCGACAGAGTATCAATTGAAACCCTCATATTGCCAACATGATAACAATTTCAACGATAAACCATCTCAGGACTTAAGTTGGTTGGATACCTAGACTTGTAGTTTTGTCGAAAAATCGCCAATAGGCATTTTCTAATGTCAGGAACCGAATGTTAGACACTTATGCATTTATGCGAATATTTCCGATCCTACTATTTTATCCTTGTTAGTATTTTTATTTTTAAATGAAGTGGATTTCAAAATTTTGTCCATACAAATCACATATCTCGTGGAAAATAATTTTGAATTGCCTATTTTGAATAAATACGACCCTTTTTAGCCAGTATTTACTTGAACCATTATACAATGAGAAATGTTTAAACATCAAACTTTGGTAAATAGTTCTATTCACAACATGTTTGAAAACCGCGTCACATTTCATAACTATTAAATTTTGAATCATCAATAAAGCTAATATTGAGTATACCATTTGTTCCATTTTCTAAAATTATTTATTCAGAAAAAAAAAAAGATTTCGACCAAAAACTCGAAAATCGCGAGATAAATTTTGGAAACAAATCACCATACTATATCGCTTGTGCATTTAGGGCTTTGTGACTTGACAATAAGGAATATTGGAATATGTGATGAAGGAAACTAGGAGGAACACCATAGAACGATTTCAAACGTCATTAATGGAAACCAAGCATAGTAGGCAAAGAATGACACATGTCTTAGCAATCGATTAGACTAAAACACGAGGAATCAAAAATTATTACCCATATTTCATCTTCTTTGAGTAACGCCGAATTCGAAAGACGTAACGTTGTAGAATTAATCACCAGATTCATTGTAACCGTCTCAACTATTCCCGCTAAAGGTGATCGAATCACCTCAGACTGCTAACAATCATTCTAAGATTTTCTTCGGAACCTCATTAAGATGTAAACATCGCCTATCATCCACAGACCGATGGTCAGAGTGAGAGGACTATTCAGACACTTGAAGACATGCTTAGAGCATGTGTGATTGACTTCGGAAATGGTTGGGCTAACCATTTGCCGTTAATCGAATTTTCCTATAACAACAGTTACCATTCGAGGCACTTTATGGTCGTAAGTGTAGATCTCCAATTTGTTGGGCCGAAGTCGGTGAAGTACAATGTACTGGCCCGGAGATGGTACAAGAAACAACAGAAAAGATAATTCAAATTCGAGAGAGACTCGAAACTGCTAAAGTCGACAGAAGAGCTACGCAGATATTCGACGCAAACCATTGGAATTTCAGGTCGGGGACAAAGTTATGTTGAAAGTCTTGCCTTGGAAAGGCGTGATACGATTTAGAAAACGCGGGAAATTGAACCCGAGATACATTGGGCCATTCAAGATCCTGGAGAGGATTGGTCCGGTTACTTACAAGCTTGAACTTCCATCAGAACTTAGCAATGTACACAACACGTTTCATGTTTCGAACCTCAAGAAATGTCTTTCGGACGAGTCTGCCATTATACCATTAGAAGAAATACAACTTGATGACAAGCTTAACTTTGTGGAAGAACCAGTTACAAGCAACGAGGGACAGGTAGAAGTTAGGTTGGTGCATGACGCACATCATGCGGATTGAGTATCCCTGCACAACAAACTATCTAGATTCAAGTGGGAGAACGAACTAAGTTGAAAGCTTTGCCTTGGAGAGGCATGATACAATTTTGGTAACGCGAGAGATTGAACCTCAAGTATATTGGACCATTTAAGATTCATTTTAGAATCGACCAGCTGACATAAAAAAAAAAAAAATTTGGGTTCTGACATAATTCAGCAACGTATATTACCTTTATTACATTATAAACCTAATGAATCACTGATCATCTATTGATGAACCAAACTCGGAAAAAGCAAAACTCACTATTCCAATAGGCATTCATGATATAACCAGAAACCTTCTACAAGTCAAGGATCAATTACAAATTCTACAAGTTGTAAACCATTAAAACTTCAAGTTGGTAGCCAGATCATGTTGAAAGTTCTGCCTAGGAAAGGCATGATATTATTCGGAAAAAAAAAAAAAAAAAAAAAAAAAAAATTTGGAAAGTTAAACCTGATTTACACTGGACCACGTAATATTTCAGACAAGAGTAGACCTAGTGGTCATCTGACTTGAGCCTTGTTAGAGAACAGCCGGATTACACAACTATGTTTCACCTATTCAAATCCCAGGAAAATGACTTTCAGATTAGTCAATCATAATCCCATTTGGAAAGAATTCCAACACAAAAACAAACGTAAACCTGGTAAGGGAATAAATAGAAATCATGGACTGTTAGATCGAACGATTGAAGCAAAGTCGAATTCCTATCGTGAAAGTTCGCTGGAATTCTCGAAGAGGACCCGAATTTACTTGGAAACGGGAAGACCAAATGCAACTCAAGTATCCACGTCTTTTTACCAAATATACTTCAGAGACCAACCAAAACTGAACTTCGGGACGAAGTTCCTGTTAGTGGGGAAGACTGTCACAACTCGTAATTTCCGGTCATTTTCCAAACCTCGACAATTTACTATTCACAAGTTACTATTCATCATTTACTATTTGTCGATCACTATTCATCGTTTTCGAGGTCAATCTGACGTTCTGAGAAGCGTTCGGAAATTTTACTATTCACTTGACACTATTCATTTCCGGAAGAAATATCACTATTCACGTGCATTATTCATGTCATCGTAAATTTAGTTTACGAGTATTTAAATTCGCGTAACCGGATTGGTTCAGGTGCGAATTCATGCATTATCATTGGGACATTTCATTCAGACTAGAAATAGTCTTCATATTATCTTTATGGCACTTGCATACTATTCCACTCGTAGGGTATTCAAATTATATTTTTAATATAATTAACGAATTACGTATGTTTATTTTGAATAAACACTAATACGCGAACTATGAATGTGACTAACACGTCCAACACACCCGACTATGATCCCAATATATTTTTATATTCATTTTAATAATATAAAAATTATAATATTAATTTACCCGGTATTTTGGATATTTATTTTAATTATTAACTTAAGTTATTAAAACTTCGACGGTTTTCGTGGAAATTAAACTATAATTATCTAAACATCCAATAATTTTATCCAACCTATTTTTATAATTTTTATAACTTTATTATGGCCCGGTTAACTTCGTTAAAATTTATTTTTAGTTAACCCGGTACCCGGTACAATTTAAAACTACACAAAACAACTAATAATACATTTAATTACAAAATACTACATTCATTCCCCCCCCCCCCCCCCCCCCCCCTTGACTTTGCCGCCCCCCCCTAGCTACTTTCTTACAAAACCACTTACATACTCCTTCCTCATTAATATTTCCTACTAACTATTATATATAATAATACAAATACAAATAATACATATTACTTTACTAAGATTTTTCATCTCATTTCTTACAACCATCAAAAAAACTATTCTCTCCTTTTCTCTCTTTGAAACCCACGGCCACAAGGAAGGGGCAAGCAAGAACCAAAGATTTTTCAAAGATCAAAGTGTTTATCTAGTGTTTATAGTATCCTTGTTAGGGTTTTGAAATAAAAACTCAAGGATTATTAGGTTTTAATCACTTTAACTTCCCTAATCTTACAAGTAAGTTTACTAAACTCATTTCATAATTTTTACAAAGTTCTTACTATATTTATACATGTTTCTTGCAAGATCTTATACATGCATTAACTTATACCACTTTATTTTTGTAAACTTTTGATCATACAAGCCCTAGAAGTGATTTTTGGTTAGATCCTTGTTAGATCTACTTGGTTTTGGTGATTAGGAACCCATGACACCCTAAGAAGGTGTATGGTAGGATTAGATTAGTTTTGTGGTGTTTGAAAGAGGTTTGATGGATGATGGAACTAGTTTGGAGACTTGGAAATGGTTTTTGAAACTTTTGAAATACCTACTGTCCCTATTTTAATTTCGTGGGAAAATCAGTGGGTGATGGTTAATTTTTGACCAAAGATTTAGAAAATACATTCAAAAACGAAACTTTGGGCGAAAGAACGGATTAAAACGAGTTTATAACGAAGGAGTTATGATTTTTGCAAATTTAACGACGAAAACTACTTTTCAGAAAACTGCTTGCTGTTTGGCAGAATACGACGGGTAATTTGAGGTATTAAACGTAACTTTAAGGAGCCGAGTTATCTAAAATATACTAGTATACACAAAGACGAATCCGTGGACATAAAGAACAAGGAAAACGAGCCTAAAACGACCGAGTTATACCCGTTTTAACGTTGTCAAAACTATATATATATATATATATATAGTCACAAATAAAAATAATAACGTACGTACTAAATGGTATATTTTCTAGAGACGTTACTAATGACTATTTTCTTAACAAACGAATACGTACGACCCAAGGGAATATTCATACGACATGACGACGTCATTCTAAGGTTTTGATACAAGGATTATAACGCTAACTTTTTCGTACGAGTTAATATGACAAGTTATATACTTCTCTAAATGGAATTATTTTCCTAAGTATGGAAACTATTTTTCTACGATGATAACTAGTATTTTCAAATTACGAGTGGTATGAGTATCATGTGCATGTGCATTCACTTCATTACGGCTTGATCTAAGTTAGATCATGATTATTCATTTAGGTTGCGGCTAGTGTGCGCGCCTCATTGTCCCGACTACTTTTACATCATTGTACCATTGTTGTATCATCATTTCGAGGTGAGTTCTCATAGCCCCGTTTTAATTCTATATTTTGATTTCAAATCCCACGGGGGAGAATACATTGCATTACTTGTTTTTGTGTACATGCCTAAGTATAAAATTCATACATTGCTTAAGTTTCCTTATTACCACGTCTTGAAAAGTCCCCTTTTATTATCATGGACCGTTAATTTCTGGTACTAAGCGGGAGTGAGTGGATAGATCTATCGAGGGTGACGCCTCCATTCGTGTTTGGGTTGCTCCAAATGGAACGAATGCATTTCATGTCTTTACTATTAGAGTGTCTGGTAAACACTCATTGGGGCCAAGTATCGTCTAGCTTCGGGGTCATGAGCTTAAGAGCCAATGTATATACTTTCCGGACATCCTATTTCTTGGCATTACTTATGGCATTTGTACACTAGATTTTACTTATAAACCTATGATTATTCACCAACTTTATGTTGACCGTTTTTCGCAATGTATTTCTCAGGTTATTAAGGTAGCTCATGTGCATACATTTGGACCTTCATGGAGTCGCGGAGTCGACGCGTCTCACCATATTTTATGCACTTATGAAACGTTTGATCTTGTTGAACTTACTTTAACTATATTGGCAAACTCTTTTGGGACCTAAGCTTTGTAACTCTGAATGTTTTAATGATCAAACGCTGTATTTTCTAAACGACACTTTAGGTCGTTCAATATAACTGTAATTATGGTGCTATGACAGTCACCCCCAGGTATTCCATTCCGCTGCCATTCAGGTATTTTGGGGGTGTTACATAATATGATTGAACATTAGTGAGAAGAATCCTAGTGATGAAGGTGAGTGATCTTGAGTGAGGGATTTAAATGAAAATTTAAAAAGGAGTCTGCAGGACTGACGGAACCCTGACACATTAAGGGCGGAACCCTTTTGAGGGTTCCGTATGATCCGTTGGGCCAAATTCTGGAGTACCCAGAAATTACACTGGCGGAACCCATTCTAGGGTACCGCCAGATCTGCCAGACCTGAAAAATTAGACAGTCCGCGATTTTGACCCGCGAGACGATTTTCAAATTTTTCAAAAACTCCTAAAACATAAAATTTATACCATATCTGATTAGGAAATGCAAAGATTGGATATAGAAACATTCTAACCGTTAGTCTTTGACCGGGGGCTAGCGAATTTCACTATACTTAGTGAAATATCTAAAACTTGAAAATTTGACAACATCCCAAATGTTGTCTACCTGCATATCCGTTAGTACAAGACAATGTACAGAGATAACAAAAGATCCTAGAAGTACATATATCCATGAGACACATTGTTTAACTATCAAATAGTTCAAATTTCAAGTAGTGCCAAACACTCCTTAACAATGGACATTTATTGACTCCCGAAACTCGTTCAAGTATCCTAATAATACTTGGAACATATGCACCTAATTAGATGTGATAGATTAAAACCAAAAACACATATTCTAACACATGTTAGCATATAGATTAAGCCGAGGATTATGAGCTTACCATAAATAGAAATTAAGCCAAACATGGAAAGTTGATTACAACAATGTGTTATCATCCAAACATGATACGGTTAGTTAGCATGATCAATCTAAGATGATTTTCTATCTTTTAGCACAACACATTCATTACGCATCATTGTAGAAGCATGCATACCAAACACCATTTTACAAGAATACTACATGTTTAAAAATGTAGTGACTCATTTAGATGTGTGACCATATTCCAAGATATTTAATTAGTATTACTTAATTCTCATTCCTAAGTTAATTATGCAAAATAATCACATAACATATGCAAGGAAGAGTAACTAAAACAATAAGCAATACAAACACAAATTTTCAACTTAGTACACACAATCTAGCAAATATCCTATTGTGTATAAACATGAAATCGATAAACAAGCAAATGAATATCATGACAAGATTGAGACTCATGAATCACAAATAAACAATATGCAATCACAACTTTCAATAAGCAAATATCATATATGCACACAACTAAAACACGTAGTCATTTAGCATAACATAAAAAGAAATATACTTTTCGTCACTTTGCGTTTAAATATGACGATGTATGCCAAGCTTGATTAGTTTCCTTTGTATATATGAATATCACAAAATTCTTTAGTTTCAAAGAAAATAATGTCAATGTTCAAAAGATACTAACTTATATTGCCTAACTCAAAAGTTTGAGTTTCTACGTCAAAACAAAACTTGTTATTTTGGACACACTATAGTATTTGGTTTATTATTTTGACTTCAGATTAGATTTAGGCCATGACATTATTTTTAAAAGAAAGTAGACTCAATTACCTTTAAAATGATAGGTGGCGCGACTCCTACGGACTTACGATTAATTTGTTATGAATTTTTAAAGTTTGACAAAAACTGTATACTGTGCAGCCCAAGGAACCTTCGTCCAAAGGGCAAGGAACCCTTCTGAGGGTTCCGCTGGGATCCGCGGGGTCTGCTGTAACAAAATTTCACAAAAAGCTAAAAACGTGTATTTCGCATAGCGAAAATGTGTAGGACTTACTAGATTTGTTAGTAAACATATAATACACCTATTTTAACATCATTGCTTCTTATGTGACTTATCTAAACAATTACGGAGGTAATTTTTTAACTAATTTTATAGTTAACCCAAACACTCCTTTTAAAACCGTATTTTACGTACATTAGCTCTAACCACATAATTTGACACTTACAACTTTTTAAGAAAAGTTTTCTTTTATTTTTCAAGGACACCTTCAAGCTTGTATACAAAGTAATATTTAACCACAAAATTTCAAAGTATACTTAACGAAATATTTTTCATATTATATTCCACTTCAATGGTAATTTGATACATGGATCGTGCTCCATTTTAAAAACCATTTTTTTTGAAAAAAAGAGCTACGAAACTCTGATACCAATTGTGGAAAACTAGAAGGGGGTTTGAATAGTTTACCGTTTAAAAAACTTTAAACTTGTTGTATCAAATGTCCATTTTTTAGCTTGTTCTAATATAAAAGATGTTACTTGTAGTTTATGACTAACATCACTTAAAACATGTTATCACACAAGTACAATCAACAAGTCACAACACAAACAATCACATAATGCAAACATTAAAGTAAGGCAATAAGTAAAAGGAAAGTGCAAACCGAACACGAGGATTTATAGTGGTTCGGTCACGGATCTCCTCTCCGCCCTACTCCACTCCTCGAGTACCCAACTCGAGAGTTACTGCACTAGATCAACAACCTCCCTTTTCGGCAGAGAAAACCTTACAATCTTCGCTTACACTTTTACCGACACTAAGCTAGATATCGAGTTCTTTTACAAGGGTACAACCACTCCCGTTCGTCGCTTACACTTTTACCGACACTAAGCTAGATGTCGAGTTCTTTTACATGGGTACAACCACTCCCGTTCGTCGCTTACACTTTTACCGACACTAAGCTAGATGTCGAGTTCTTTACCAAGGGTACAACCACTCCTGCTATGTTTTGTGGCCCAACATAAAAACCTTGTGTTTTATGGCACAAACACATAAACCTTCTAATCTATATTGTTATGATACAATGATGATTCAAGACATAAAAGTCTAATGGATATGCATACCTAATCTACATGAACTCCTTGAATAAGAAGTCTTCTGTAACACCCCCTAATTTAAAATGTGGCAGCGGAATAGAAATTAGGGTGTTACGGTGAGGATCGAAGTCATAATGATAGAAAACGGCTCGAAAGAGATGTTTTAAAACATAATTTCATTTATAAATATTTGAAATACAATAGGTCCTTATCAGAGTATTATTAAAAACTTGATGTTTTGAACTAAATCAATCATCATTTATTTTACATCATTATTGGAATAAAGAAAACATATTTTGAAGATTTTTGCCGCCCGTTCCATGCTTGCTTTCCCTGCTAAAAACCTGAGATACATGCTTAAAAGTCAACAAAATTGTTGAGTGAAATCATAGAGTTTGAATTTAATAATCATTTTGATACACAAGCAAGATTGTATTGGAAAATACAATCAGTTTGAAAACATTGATATTGCAGTTCATATATTGCTCTAAGTCTCATGACACGCAAACGTTAACAAATACCGTAAACGGCGGGTGTTTATCAAATCAATGATAAATTTGCCCTCGCGTAATAGGTGATTTGCCAGTTCCTATTTTTACTCAAATATAATTATCACGACTAATACGACTAACCGCATGCATAATGGCATTCCGTCAAGTATTAATGGGACAGGCTGTCAAACCTTAAATAGATCTATTCATTATATTCGCGTTCACCTCAGTGATTAATGGCTCATGAATAAGGGTCTTTTGGCAATAGCTAACTTAGGCATATATCAGTCAGGAAAGCATACAGAAAAATACTTGCGATCTATTTTATAACATGTATCCCCCTCACGGAGTTTTGAAAACAATTAAATGTGAGGCTATGACTCACCTTGATTGATACTGAAAACGAAGAAAATAAAATCGGACGAATTTATGAAAACGGCTTCAAAACACAACCTGATAAATAAATTTATCTAAGAACTTGACCAAAAAACTATTTGATAATTACGAAGAAAATAAGGAATATTAGATATTCGTTATGACGAAAAATGATGTGCAGTGAAAATCTTGTGATATGCATGATATGACAAAATATGATTTTTAAATTATCCATCGAAGTTTTACCTTTTTAATCGTAAGACAGTTTTTAATTTTTTAAAATATCGTTATATATATTATTAACGTTACGTTAAATAATATATATATATAAATAAAAATAAAGTTTAAACATGATATCAAATAAATTGACGAAAATAGAAAATAAATAAGAATGATAAATAAGTTACGTTTAGTCTTTGTCTCCTTTTCAAATTTTACCATTTTTACACTAACGATACATGCGTTACACCGTTAGTCCTTTTTATATATTTTTCAACTATAGTCCTCTACTTTGTCCAATAATCAATACTAACCTTATAATATTAATTTTTATCACATTTTACCCATAGATTTCTGTATTTACAGGTTTAGTCCTTATTTTCAATATTTACACATTTAGTCCTTCTAGGTGTCGTCGCGTTACATTTTTAGTCCAATTTTGCAAAAATAATTATAAAAATTTTCTAAAAATTTCCGAAGCTCATTTATTAAGTAACAAGCTTATTTTAACTGATTATTCATTTAAAAGCTTAATTTTTAGCTTATGGGCCACTTAACGATTCAATTAAAGGCCCGTTAAGATTTTTGGAGGCGAGGGCATAGAAAAAGTTTTGGGCTTGGCTTTGGATCATTTTTATGATTCTAAAAACATTTCTTATAGGCCCAGTGGGCTTACGGATTTTAATTACTTAATGGGCTTTAGTTAAGCCCAGTCGACAAAATAAGATTTTTAGTTTCAATTTTTGGTTTGAAAACCGGTTCATGTCAATTCAAAATGGATCGATTAGGATGTCAAAACGTGATTATTTTTACAAGTTGTTTACATGAAAATGTTAGTTTGGTAGGTGATCTATGGCGTCGTGAAAAAATATAGTACTATCGTTAATTGAAATTTTAAGTTATACGCTTGTTTTGTGACATGTTTGGACCGGTATATATATTTTGAAAACTTTTAAATTTTACTAAGTGTTTTAACTATATTTCAATCGATGGATGCAATTCAAAATGGATGCGTGATATGCTTGAAACGTTACAACTAAAGTGTATTGTGTGTGGTACGTGATTCCTAGGCCTTCCAAGATAGAGGCAAATCACGTTTCGTGTACTAAGATTAAATATATACGTGAAATAAATGTGCAAAGTGTAGACGTTCGAAACAAAATACACAAAGTGCATGACTAAATAATAACGTGTGAAATGGATTAGAAACGAGTGTAGGAAACTTACAAACACCTTAGATGTGATCAAGAGTCGAGATAGATAGAAAAGGAACACAAGAAATCACGTCTCAACTATATAACCCAAACGTTATATATATTTTAACCCGATTTCCTTTCTTTGCTTCCAATACAATACTACACGACTTGTAAGTCTTTGAGAATGGTTCGAAGGACAATATAATGCAGTGAATGAGTTTGGAAGTGAATGAGAGTAATATGCATGCAAGTACGTACATATATTACTAATATATATAACGTTTAGTAGAGAAATTCAAAGTAAACTTCTCGTACTATTTGCAATGTCAGGATAACTTAGCTACTAGGTACTTTTATAATATTTTAGAGTGGCTTGTGAGAGCACAAAATGAGGAGAGTGTTGGGGTGATTCATACCCATGTCGACTATGCCATTTTCCTTGTATACGATTTTCAAAATCATGTACAACTTATTTATACATAATCATCTTTAACATTTGAGCATAACATCATCTTAGGAATAATATTAGGAACGATTAGAAACAAACTAGATTCAAAACGGTTAAGTTTTGAATATGTTGTAACTCGATTTGGGTGTGCAAGGGTCGAATACTTTGCCTCTTAAAAACGTACCAAAACTCAACGTATGGACGTGCGACTTGATACACTAATTGTTGGCTAGTAGGTTAACGAGATGAGAAAATAAAATATATAGGTCGTGTGTAAGTTTTAGAAATAAACGATGCGATTTGGAGGGGGTTTGAACTAAGTCGATCGGATGAAATTTTATAAATTGGAATTTGGGCTTTGGTTTAGTGGGCTATGAATAGTGAAGGTGGTGTGGACCGAAGGTAATTAAGGGTCCATTTGATTAATTAGGTAATTAGGAATTTTAATTATATTTAATAAATATAATTAGGATTAGGATTTAGATTTAGGATTAAATGAAAAGTTTAGGTTTCGTGTAACGTGTCGAGGATTAATTCCGTCATTTCGTGAATTATATTATTTTGTGAAAATCGCCAAAATAATATAATAAGAAAAATTTTAAATTTTTCCGAGAAAATGGGAATTAGAAACGATAACGAAGGATTATTTATTTATTAACGGTTTAATTACAAGAAATTTTTACAGGGTTCTACAGTACCCACTTGTCATTCGGAATTTCGTCCCGAAATTCGATTTTAAGAAATCTAACAAGTGCGTTCTATGAAAATAAGTGCGGATATTTCTCACGGAATCTATCTTCTCTTTCCCATGTGTAAGTCGGTCCTCGCTTAGAGTCCCATCTTACTTTCACAATGGGGATACGATTCTGTTTGAGTTGTTTAACTTCTCTATCCATTATTTCCACAGGCTCTTCTATGAACACTAGTTTGTCGTCCAATCTAATCTCTTTTAGTGGAATGACGAGAGTTTGGTCAGACAAACATTTCTTGAGTTGTGATACGTGGAATGTAGGTTGTACCCTACTGAGTTCATCCGGAAGTTCTAACTTATAAGCAACTGAACCAATTCTCTCCAGAATTTTGAAAGGTCCAATATACCTCGGATTTAACTTTCCACGTTTTCCAAAGCGAATCATTCCTTTCCATGGCGAAACCTTCAACATGACTTTGTCTCCTACTTGAAATTCCATAGGCTTTCTCCTGACATCAGCATAACTTTTCTGTCTGTCACGAGCAGCTTGCAAGCGTTGCTTGATTTGGAATATCTTCTCAGTAGTATCATGTATTAGCTATGGTCCGTTGAGTTGCATATCACCAACTTCTGTCCAACAGATTGGTGATCTGCACTTTCTTCTGTACAGTGCCTCAAAAGGTGCAGCCTTTATGCTGGCATGGTAGCTATTATTGTACGAGAATTCAACTAATGGCAAGTGTCTATCCCAACCTTTTACGAAATCAATCACACATGCTCGGAGCATGTCTTCCAAGGTTTGGATTGTTCTCTCACTTTGTCCATCGGTTTGCGGATGATAAGCGGTGCTCATATCTAACCTAGTACCAAGAGATTTCTGTAGTGATTCCCAAAATCTTGATGTGAATCGGCTATCTCTATCAGAAATAATAGATATTGGCACCCCATGTCTAATCACAATTTCCTTAAAGTACAACTGAGCGAGTGTTTCCATCTCATCAGTTTCCTTGATTGGTAGAAAATGTGCAGACTTGGTTAATCGATCGATGATAACCCAGATTGTGTCTAATCCGGTCGAAGTTTTTGGTAATTTGGTAATAAAATCCATTGTGATTCTTTCCCATTTCCAGAACGGAATTTCTTGTTGCACGAGTAATCCTGATGGTTTCTGAGTCTCTGCCTTTACTCTAGAGCAGGTTAAACATTTACCAACGTACTCGGCGATATCAGCTTTCATATTTGGCCACCAATAATTCTTCTTCATATCTTGGTACATCTTATTGGAACCAGGATGAATAGAATATTTGGATTTATGAGATTCATGCATGATAAGGTCTCGAATACCTCCAAAGAGAGGAATCCAATATCTTTCCTTAAAACATAACATTCCATCATTTCTTCTCACAAATGCTTTTTCATTATTTGGCATTCTGTCAACCTGATCTTCCAGGTTTGACCTTCTGTCAATTTTCTCATATTGCCGGTTTTCTTCTTGTAAAGCTTCCGTTTGAGCTTTGATGATTTGAGAGGGAAGTGGCGAATGAATTGTTATTCCTAGAGATCGAACTCTAAGAGGTTTAATTCTCTTTTTTCTACTCAACGCATCGGCTACTACATTCGCTTTACCAGGATGGTAACGAATTTCACAGTCGTAGTCATTGAGTAATTCTAACCATCTCCTTTGCCTCATGTTTAGCTCCTTTTGATCTAGGATATGCTGTAGACTCTTGTGATCGGTGAAAACCGTACACTTTGTACCATATAGGTAATGTCTCCATATCTTAAGAGCAAAAACTACTGCTCCTAATTCTAGATCATGAGTGGTGTAGTTTTCTTCATTCTTCTTTAGCTGTCGTGAAGCATAGGCTATAACTTTGTCTCTTTGCATTAGTACCGCACCTAAACCATGATGAGATGCGTCACAATACACTACAAAGTCCTCATTGCCTTCCGGTAATGCTAATATCGGTGCTTCACAAAGCTTCTGTTTCAGCAGTTGAAATGCTGACTCTTGCTTCTCCTCCCAGATATACTTCTTGTTCTTCTGGGTTAGTTCCATCAATGGTTTTGCAATCTTTGAAAAACCTTCTATAAATATCCGGTAATAACCAGCGAGACCTAAGAATTGACGAATCTCGGTTGGGGAGGTGGGTGACGTCCAACCTTTAACTGCTTCTATCTTCGCGGGATCTACGTGGATACCTTTGTTGTTGATGATATGGCCTAAAAATTGAACGGTAGAAATCCAAAAATCACATTTGGAAAACTTGGCGTACAACTTTTCCTTCTTAAGTAACTCCAAAATAATCCTTAAGTGTTCGGCATGTTCTTCTTTATTGCGCGAATAGATTAAAATATCATCAATGAACAAAATAACGAATTTATCCAAGTATGGTTTGCATACTCGGTTCATTAAATCCATGAATACAGATGGTGCATTGGTAAGACCAAATGGCATCACCTGAAATTCATAATGTCCGTATCGTGTTCTAAAAGCTGTCTTGGGAATGTCCTCTTCCCTAACTCTTAATTGATGATATCCTGATCTTAGATTGATTTTTGAGTAAACACTTGATCCTTGTAATTGGTCAAATAGATCGTCGATCCGTGGTAATGGATATCGATTCTTCACCGTGAGTTTGTTCAACTCTCTGTAATCGATACACATTCGGAACGTTCCATCTTTCTTTTTGACAAATAGGATTGGTGCTCCCCAAGGGGATGAACTTGGTTGAATGAAACCTTTATCTGATAGTTCTTTTAACTGTTCAGATAATTCTTTCATTTCGGAGGGTGCTAATCGATATGGTGCTTTTGCAACTGGTGCTGCTCCAGGCACTAAATCGATTCGTAATTCTACTTGACGAGTTGGTGGGATTCCAGGTAAGTCTTCGGGAAATACATCAGAAAATTCTATTACAACTGGCACTTCATCAAGTTGTTTCTTCTTTTCTTTTGTTTCTCCTCCCGTTACTTGGATTTGAAATACATGGCATCCTTTGCTTATGTATTTCATTGTCATGGCGTACGAAATAATATTGAAAGAAGTTTTAGGTTTATCACCTTGGATGATTAAGGTTTCACCGTCGAATGGAATTTGAATGACTTTCTTGTCACAAATTATTCTGGCACGGTGTTTAGATAACCAATCCATTCCAATGATGACATCAAAACTTCCTAATTGAATGGGCATAAGATTGATAGGGAAAGATTTATTTAGAAGGGTTAAGGTGCAGTTTTCGATTAGGGTATTGGTACTTAGAATATTTCCATCTGCTAATTCTATTTCATAGATAGTATCTAATTCTACAGGAGTAATATTTAGAATTGCGGCAAACGAATTAGACACAAAACTTCTATCAGCTCCTGAATCAAATAATATCTTAGCATCTTGTTGATTTAATAGGAACGTACCAGTAACAACATCAGAATTCTGCGTTGTGTTCCCATCACCAAGTACATACGCTCTTCCTCTGGCAACATTATTGGTAAATTTCGGACATTGAGGTCTGTAATGTCCAACTTCTCCACAACCATGGCACTTTACTACTATCGGTTGTGTGTTGGCTCCAGTCGCTCGACAGTCCCTTGTCATATGACCAATTCTTCTACAGTTGCCACAAGCAGCCCTACATGCTCCAGTATGATGCATGTTGCACTTGTTACATGGGGGTAGAGTTCCAGAATAACCTTTACTTTCTGCAGGCACTGCTGCATAAGCTCTGGTAGCTTCTTGTCGACGATTTTGTTGCTGATGATGATTACTACGGTTCTGCTGTTGATCTTTGTTGCGATTTCTGCTTTGATTGTTGTTGTTGCTGTAGCTCCGATTACCACTGTAATTGTTGTTGTAGCTGCGGTTGTTGCTATTGTTATTCCCATGGTTGTCAGCACTTCTGTTATGCTCATTGATCACGGAGGTAGAACCTCTTTTGATCACCCGGGTTAACAATCTCTATGCAAGCCCCATAGCTTCTTCTACTGTCCTTGGATTCGATGAGGTAACATCTCCTTCAATGGTTGGTGGCAGTCCCTCCACATATTTCTCCAATGCTTGTTCAACATCGGGTACTATAGTTGGGCACAGCACCGACAACTCCAGAAACTTTTTGTCGTATGTCTTCAGGTCATTGTACCTTACAACTAGCTGATGAAATTCATCATCCAGTTTTCGAATCTCTGTCCTTGGACAATACTTCTTCAACATTTTATTCTTCAACTCATTCCACGAAAGTCTGAAAGCTTCATTTGGACCCATAGCATTCACAGTAGTGTTCCATCACGATAGTGCTTCTCCTTGAAGAGTTCCTGTAGCAAAGGTAACTTTGCTATTCTCAGGACAACCACTCCTCTTGAAGACTGTCTCAGTATGCTCAAACCAATGGGCCATTTTAGTCACTCCTTCAATTCCTTTGAAGTTTGTTGGCTTGCAAGTCATGAAATCTTTGTAAGTACAATTACGTGGAGTAATTGTATTAGCTTCACGATTTGCACCATTGGTATTATTCAAACGATCCGCTTCACGAGCTGCAGATATTCCCTCAGCAATCATTCTCTGAACCTCAGTGGGGGTCATGATCACTTTCGGGTTAGAGTTTTCGCTACTTGCATGCTCCATTTTTCTATTAATAATACAAAAATATAGCATTTAGAATTTTAAACAACAACTTGTTTAAAGGTTCTTGTGAAGTAGGGAAACGAATATTTATGAGTCTTAACAATAATTGGGCACCATATGTAGTTTTTATTTTGATACAACAGTCATAATCATTCCGATATGTTAGATGCGTTTTTAATACACATGAACAACCATAAGCATAAGTTAACATTTGTATATAGTAATATCAAAACCAACAGCATAACATTAATAACTTAATCAGTTGAGTTGTTATAACAAAACGATACAAGATTATTAAATGCCATATGCGGCAAGCTTAGATGCCTTATTACTAGTACAAATACTAACTGCCTCTAATGATTAGGTATGTCCACATGTCCTCCCATCTCTGAGATCTGAGTTCGGAGTTCCTGCATCTCGGTATGATGTTGAATCTTCATATCTCCTACGATGTTTTCCAATGTATCTGCTCTTCGGTGTGCAAGCTGGGCTTCCCAAGTACGGTTCTGTCCCTCTCTTCGCAATGATATCGCGAAAGAACGTGTCTCAGAGATATCCGAATGTATCTGAGCTAACCCCTGCTACAACTCTATCCTATCGGCTATAAGGTTATGTAAGGTGTTGTAGGTAGTATCTGAATGATCGAATGATGAATAGTCAATCATCTGAAGAAGTGAGTCTATCTGATCTTCATGATGCTCCAATCGCGTCACTACTACAGAAGGTGAAAGGGTAGAGGGAATTTCCATCCTAGCACTCTCGCCAGTTTCATCAATATGAGCTGGGGGAGTAAAACCAGGCGGATAGGGTAATGATGGTGAAAGTGGAGGAATAGAATCAGAAATACGAAGACGGCTGGATGCGGGTATATCCTCTTCAGGAATTTGTTCTCTTGGGTGAAAAGTATATGGGTAAGTTTGGCTAAAAAGATTGAGTAGGTGATCTGGTGCATATGAATCAAAATCATGACGTGGTAATGGTAAAACAAAAACATCGGGGTCTTCAGGTGTTGTAGTAATTTCATCATGCTCGAAGGGTTCTGTTTCTTGAGAAACAGCGTCAGGTACAAAAGTAGAACGATAAACAGGCGAAGTAACGGACGTGACGGAAATATCAGAGTCGGAGTCGAACATACTCATTTTGAAATAATACTGTAACAATTCATAAATAGCGCAGAATAAGGATTTATTATCATCATAGAATACAAAATTTTAACATATAAAAATCAAACTATCATAGCTTAATGATTAACTTACAGAGTACTGTAGAAAGCAGGTACGGCGGGCAAAAATTTATATGATGAAAATTTAATTTATTTGAAAGTGTGGTTATAGTTCAATGTTTGAAAACATTTGGTTCTCTATAACCTGTCTCTGATGCCAATCTGTAACACCCCCTAATTTGAAATGCGGCAGCGGAATAGAAATTAGGGTGTTACGGTGAGGATCGAAGTCATAATGATAGAAAACGGCTCGAAAGAGATGTTTTAAAACATAATTTCATTTATAAATATTTGAAATACAATAGGTCCTTATCAGAGTATTATTAAAAACTTGATGTTTTGAACTAAATCAATCATCATTTATTTTACATCATTATTGGAATAAAGAAAACATATTTTGAAGATTTTTGCCGCCCGTTCCATGCTTGCTTCCCCTGCTAAAAACCTGAGATACATGCTTAAAAGTCAACAAAATTGTTGAGTGAAATCATAGAGTTTGAATTTAATAATTATTTTGATACACAAGCAAGATTGTATTGGAAAATACAATCAGTTTGAAAACATTGATATTGCAGTTCATATATTGCTCTAAGTCTCATGACACGCAAACGTTAACAAATACCGTAAACAGCGGGTGTTTATCAAATCAATGATAAATTTGCCCTCGTGTAATAGGTGATTTGCCAGTTACTATTTTTACTCAAATATAATTATCACGACTAATACGACTAACCACATGCATAATGGCATTCCGTCAAGTATTAATGGGACAGGCTGTCAAACCTTAAATAGATCTATTCATTATATTCGCGTTCACCTCAGTGATTAATGGCTCATGAATAAGGGTCTTTTGGCAATAGCTAACTTAGGCATATATCAGTCAGGAAAGCATACAGAAAAATACTTGCGATCTATTTTATAACATGTATCCCCCTCACGGAGTTTTGAAAATAATTAAATGTGAGGCTATGACTCACCTTGATTGATACTGAAAATGAAGAAAATAAAGTCGGACGAATTTATGAAAACGGATTCAAAACACAACCTGATAAATAAATTTATCTAAGAACTTGACCAAAAACTATTTGATAATTACGAAGAAAATAACGAATATTAGATATTCGTTATGACGAAAAATGATGTGCAGTGAAAATCTTGTGATATGCATGATATGACAAAATATAATTTTTAAATTATCCATCGAAGTTTTACCTTTTTAATCGTAAGACAATTTTTAACTTTTTAAAATATCGTTATATATATTATTAACGTTACGTTAAATAATATATATATAAATAAAAATAAAGTTTAAACATGATATCAAATAAATTGACGAAAATAGAAAATAAATAAGAATGATAAATAAGTTACGTTTAGTCTTTGTCTCCTTTTTAAATTTTACCATTTTTACACTAACGATACTTGCGTTACACCGTTAGTCCTTTTTATATATTTTTCAACTATAGTCCTCTACTTTGTCCAATAATCAATACTAACCTTATAATATTAATTTTTATCACATTTTACCCTTAGATTTCTGTATTTACAGGTTTAGTCCTTTATTTTCAATATATACACATTTAGTCCTTCTAGGTGTCGTCGCGTTACATTTTTAGTCCAATTTTGCAAAAATAATTATAAAATTTTTCTAAAAATTTCCGAAGCTCATTTATTAAGTAACAAGCTTATTTTAACTGCTTATTCATTTAAAAGCTTAATTTTTAGCTTATGGGCCACTTAACGATTCAATTAAAGGCCCGCTAAGATTTTTGGAGGCGAGGGCATAGAAAAAGTTTTGGGCTTGGCTTTGGATCATTTTTATGATTCTAAAAACATTTCTTATAGGCCCAGTGGGCTTACGGATTTTAATTACTTAATGGGCTTTAGTTAAGCCCAGTCGACAAAATAAGATTTTTAGTTTCAATTTTTGGTTTGAAAACCGGTTCATGTCAATTCAAAATGGATCGATTAGGATGTCAAAACATGATTATTTTTACAAGTTGTTTACATGAAAATGTAAGTTTGCTAGGTGGTCTATGGCGTCGTGAAAAAATATGGTACTATCGTTAATTCAAATTTTAAGTTATACGCTAGTTTTGTGACATGTTTGGACCGGTATATATATTTTGAAAACTTGCAAATTTTACTAAGTGTTTTAACTATATTTCAATCGATGGATGCAATTCAAAATGGATGCGTGATATGCTTGAAACGTTACAACTAAAGTGAATTGTGTGTGCTACGTGATTCCTAGGCCTTCCAAGATAGAGGCAAATCATGTTTCATGTGCTAAGATTAAATATATACGTGAAATAAATGTGCAAAGTGTAGACGTTCGAAACAAAATACACAAAGTGCATGACTAAATAATAACGTGTGAAATGGATTAGAAACGAGTGTAGGAAACTTACAAACACCTTAGAGGGGATCAAGAGTCGAGATAGATAGAAAAGGAACACAAGATATCACGTCTCAACTATATAACCCAAACGTTATATATATATATATATATATATATATATATATATATATATATATATATATATATATATATATATATTTAACCCGATTTCCTTTCTTTGCTTCCAATACAATACTACACGACTTGTAAGTCTTTGAGAATGGTTCGAAGGACAATATAATGCAGTGAATGAGTTTGGAAGTGAATGAGAGTAATATGCATGCAAGTACGTACATATATTACTAATATATATAACGTTTAGTAGAGAAATTCAAAGTAAACTTCTCGTACTATTTGCAATGTCAGGATAACTTAGCTACTAGGTACTTTTATAATATTTTAGAGTGGCTTGTGAGAGCACAAAATGAGGAGAGTGTTGGGGTGATTCATACCCATGTCGACTATGCCATTTTCCTTGTATACGATTTACAAAATCGTGTACAACTTATTTATACATAATCATCTTTAACATTTGAGCATAACATCATCTTAGGAATAATATTAGGAACGATTAGAAACAAACTAGATTCAAAACGGTTAAGTTTTGAATATGTTGTAACTCGATTTGGGTGTGCAAGGGTCGAATACTTTGCCTCTTAAAAACGTACCAAAACTCAACGTATGGACGTGAGACTTGATACACTAATTGTTGGCTAGTAGGTTAACGAGATGAGAAAATAAAATATATAGGTCGTGTGTAAGTTTTAGAAATAAACGATGCGATTTGGAGGGGGTTTGAACTAAGTCGATCGGATGAAATTTTATAAATTGGAATTTGGGCTTTGGTTTAGTGGGCTATGAATAGTGAAGGTGGTGTGGGCCGAAGGTAATTAAGGGTCCGTTTGATTAATTAGGTAATTAGGAATTTTAATTATATTTAATAAATATAATTAGGATTAGGATTTAGATTTAGGATTAAATGAAAAGTTTAGGTTTCGTGTAACGTGTAACGTGTCGAGGATTAATTCCGTCATTTCGTGAATTATATTATTTTGTGAAAATCGCCAAAATAATATAATAAGAAAAATTTTAAATTTTTTCGAGAAAATGGGAATTAGAAATGATAACGAAGGATTATTTATTTATTAACGATTTAATTACAAGAAATTTTTACAGGGTTCTACATCTTCAACCATTGAGGATGTCAAGTGCCCTTGAATCTTCATATGTTGGAATTCTTTAATGAATGATGACTTCAAGATCTTGTAACCTTCTTGGTGGATCATGAAGTATGATATGCTTATAACAAAGATGAATGTTAGAAGCATTATGATCATTATGGAAAGGGTGATCTACATGGTTTCCTACTTATCTATGTGTGTGTGTTTTATTTCATCTTTTCATCACATTTTTAAGTAAAACATAAACTTCTATTTATAGTCAAAACAAGTAAAGAAGTTTTCCAAAACCATGTTCAATAAACCATGTTCCAAAACCATGGATTACTATTAGAGTCAACATTGACAAGACATATGCATATACTTGAAACTAAATGTTGACAAGACAAGACATATATGTTACTTGTCAACTTATAAGGACTATGACACATCTTACAAGTTCTTTGACCAAGTTATTTTCCAAAGATGTTTCCAAGTCAACTACAATCTATGACACATCTTAAATGATATTTGACAAAGATAATTTCCAAATATAGTTTTCCATTTTATGAAAAATACATTTAGACAAATGTATATATTAACTTAAAAAGGTAAATTACTTGTATAAAAAATATATTAGCTAGCTATATAATATTTAGTAAGTTACTAAAAATGTTTTATGTACTTATGTTGTTATAAGGCACATTTTTATATATTGTAAACTTACTAATATTATCGAGACACCTAATGTGGCACTTATTCTATTTAACACCTAAAGTGTACTTTGACACCTAAAATACTTAAAGACTCCTAAAGTATTTTAGTCATTCTAAATGGTTGGTCAAGGGGTTTGATCATAATGCTACATAACAAACATGTACGAACCTGTGTTGTAGCATACGATGACTCGAGACGTTGAGAGGTGTTGAATGTTTGTTGAGACAAAGTACGATTACAAGTAACTTGTACATTTTACGTTATGTATCAAGTTATACGTTTGTCATCAATCAAAACAAACGGGACTGTATAGATTAAATATCGTAATATTTGCACTAACATGACCTTTGGGGATTAAGTTCTGATGAAGCATGGGAAGCCATAGAGAATTGTGCTATACTCGCTAAGAAGATGGAGAACCCAACAAATGTTGTTACGGATCAATTGATAACAAGTTTGAGGGAACAAGCAAGAAGTTTGTTTGGGGATAATAAACCTATAGATGAGATAACTGGTGCACGGAGTGGTTTGATTTCACCATAATACAAGCTGAGCAAATTGGTAATCTTGATAAGATGGAGGATAGAGTTGAAAATCTAATCCCACCAAGTACCCCACAAGTCCTACCATCATTTGAGGCATACACACCGCCCGTGACTTACCTAGAAGAAGTAGATGAGACTATAGGAACCCCAATTGAGGTAGAGCCTTTGGACCAAACACAACTAGATGAAATAGGTTTGAATACTTGTAGTCACAACCTTTCTCTTAGTTCTAAGGAAGTTCCTAGTTTTGATGAACCGGAGCCTCAACCAAAACCGTTACCTAATCTTCCATCTTTAGATGTGAATTTAGGAATTGAAAAAGGTCTCGACCCACCCATCAAACCATATAGTCCGGGTAGTCTTGGGATAAAGGTAGTAGACTCTAAGCCTTGTGGAGAGGAAGCTGACACGGGAGTGGAAAATGACCTTACATGCTTACATCACCCATTTATGATTGATCACAAAAAACATTATGGGTTTAAACTGGGTTTATTAGGTCAAGATAGATTCCCAACTAGGAGTCTCTTGAAATTAATAGAAGATGATCCCTTTTTAGGAGAAAACTTCAACTCACCCATTGACCAAATTAAACTAAGTAAGGTTATGATAAATGGAGCACACCCGTTTGAGCATATAATTCATTCACGACTTTTTCCTCTTGGGGCATATTTCCACCCTAAGGGTGGGAATTGCTACTATCACCCACACTAAATCCTAAGTGTAGGGAAAACTTCCCTTTTATCCGTTAAATAAGGGTAGAGTTAGGCTCGTGACTCGAACAAAAACAAGCGCTTCTTGGGAGGCAACACATGTTTTGTGTGATTTTTAATTGTTTGATTGTTATTTGTTTCCGTATGCATGTTTTATTTTTATTGTTGGTAGGTCATGTTTCAAACTAAAATTGTGAAAATGCTTTATTTTGTCGTTTGACTTCGTCTTAACTTCATACAAAGGTATTTCGCAAAAGATAAGTGTAAGGGGAAACCCCAAATATGTTTTTAAGAAACGAAATTGATCATGATTCTCCACAATATTAAATGAACATGTGTATTAGTATTTGTTAGAGTCAAATGCTTGTATCGAGTCATAATGATGTTTTACAGGATTTTCCAGGAAGTAGGACATAAGTTTTTCCAGAAATTTTCCAGAAACTTAACGTAAAGATTTCTGCAGGTCACACTACAACAAAAGTGGCTTTTTAGGACCCTTTGTGTGGGACGGTATGATAATGGAGTCCTAAAAAACTGTTTAATAGGACATATGAGCGTTTAGGGTCCTTTTTAAATATTTGCTACTTAGGCAATGTCCTAAAAAGGTATATAATAGGATGGTCGATGATTTGGGGTCCTATTATCATATAACTTAATAGGACACTTAAAATATGGATCCTAATAAATTACCTTTATAGGACGTTTATTCATTATGATTGCATTATAATACACCATAATAGGACACTTGAGTTTTTAGTCATAAGACATCAGTTAGTTAAAACGCTTATTCTCAAAAAGTTTTATTATAGCAAAATTTAATAGGACCTTTGACACGTAGGTATTATAACATTAACCTTTATAGGACGCTTATGTACAATGGTTTTATTATCGTACACCATAATAGGACATTTCATTTTTGAGTCATATAACATCATTTTTTTAAAACGATTATTTGCAAAAGTTTTATTATAACAAAACTTAATAGGACCCTTAAGACGTGGGTATTATAATGTTAACCTTTATAGGACGCTTATGCATAATGACTTTAGTATCATACATCATAATAGGACATTTTATTTTTGAGTCATAAAATATCAGTATTTTAGAACGTTTATTCGCAAAAGTTTTATTATAACAAAACTTAATTGGACCCTTAAAGGATGCATATTAATTATGGTTTTATTACAATACACCATAATAGGACACTTGATACATAAGTCATAAAACATTAATTATTTAGAACGCTTATTCGCAAACGTATTATTAAAACATAACTTAATATGACAGTTGACACTTGGGTCACATAGATTGATACACCATCATAGGACACTTGATATTTGAGTCATAAAACATCGGTTTTATGGAACGCTTATTCGTAAACGTTTTTTATTATAAGAAAAGTGAATAGGACCCTTGACAATAGTGTCTTATAACTTTAACCTTTATAGAACGCTTATTCATAATGGTTTTTTTTATGATACACCATAATATGGCACATCTTTTTAGAGTCGTAAAACATCCGCTTTTTATAACGCTTATTCAGTTTTATAGAACGCTTAATTGCAAAAGTTTTATTTTAACAAAAATTAATAGGACCCTTGACACCTGTGTCTTTTAACATTAACCTTTATAGTACGCTTATTTGTTGTGGTTTTATTATCATACGCCATAATAGAACACTCCTTATTTGAGTCATAAAATATCAGTTTTTTAGAACGCTTATTTACAAAAGTTTTATTTAAACATTAGTTAGTATGACACTCGATACTTGGGTATCAAAACTTGATACACCATAATAGGACACTTGATATTTGAGTCATAAAAGACCAGTTTTATGGAACGCTTATTCACAAAAGTTTTATTTAAAATTAGTTTTACTAAATCCTTATTATAATAATACTTCCCCTATTATTTCTTCCCCAATTATAAACCCTAAATCAATTAAAACCTAAAATGTCTTCCTCCTCCAATCGAAGTTATCGGCCACCACCACCAACACATTGTGAACATGATCAACCAGTAATTAGACAGACTTCGCGGACAATTGATTTCCCTTTAAGGCGTTTTCTTGGATGCGTTGAGTATTTTAATGTAAGTTATTTGTACATTGTTTAAAACTGAAAGTAATAAGTGTTGATATTAGTGATGTGCGTTGTTTGTACCATATAGGGTTCAAAATGTAAGACATTTTACTGGCTAGATCCTGAGTTGCCTAATGACTATTACAAACAAGAGGTTTTTAATTTGATTCAAAAGGAAAAATGTTTGAAAGAAGACAAGTACTCATTCAACGGAAAAATAAGAGATTTGGAAAGGGAGATTGACTTTCAAAAATCAACTATGGAGAAGGAAATGTTTCTGCTGCAATTGGAGTTGAAAGAAAGCAAGTCTAGTGTGGTTTTTTTTAAGAAAATTGTTGTTGTTTTGTGTTTGGTTATTTCTGTTATGTTGTTGTCAAATATGTGTAATGAAATGCTTGTTATGTAGGTTTGATGTAATGACCTTTTGTGTAATGAAATGCTTGTTATGGGATATATGTGTGGATGCATTTACAGTTGTTGATGTTTGCTGAGATAGTAATGGGTAAAAACAGAATAAGTCAACAAGTAAAAGTCAATGGGTTGAGACCTAAATGTGTCTAACAACCAGCCATTAATGGCATTTACTTTGAAAACCTAATTGCCCCTATTATATAACCTGATTATGCAGACAAACAATAATGTAGGTCACACAATTACAAAACAATGAGCTCTACTAGTCAACCAGGTATCTTTGTAACTCATCATCTTAAAAATTTTGTGGTCCATTCTCTGAATTATAAGTGGTCCTTTTACTGATAACGAGTATTATTTTGTTGCAGAAGTGATAACCATTTCAAGCTCTAAATCATCACCTATGTCAAGCTGCGAAGATGAGTTAAGCTCAAAATCATCTTGGGCTGATTACTTTCCACCTAATTGGAAATTCAAAGGATTAACAAAGTCAGAAGCCAAAAAGTCAAAAGGCAAGAAGTCAAAAGGCAAAAATGTTGAACAAGTTCCTGGTAAAAGGATACAAGTGTTATGTCTTGCTAACAATGTTACTTGGGATGCAATAAAAAAGAAGACATTTGGAGTCAAAAAACCATCAGGATAATGTGTAATCTGTCTTTGTATTGTTATCTGTCTTAATCTTTTGGAAGTTTATGTATGGGTTATCTGTGTTTGTAATGTCCTTATCTATCAATGATAATGGTTAATTTGGTGCATTATTGTTGTACTATACTAAGCCAGAATTGCACTCACACAAATAAACTAGGCTTGATTCAAAAACACCAGAATAAGCTATTATACTAAGCCATGAGCACTGATTACAATGAATAAGCAAAAAGGACTGAGTGCAGGGCATCTCAGTCCTACTGGGGTGATTAGCAGACCAAATTAAAGCAACAAGATAAAATCTAGAATCCCAATTAAGCTCAGAATTCTCTAGTCAGTAGTACAAGCTACTAAAGGAAACAAAAACAGAAGAGAAACAACAGTGAATAAGCAGAAATTATGCTCTTAATATGGGCATTTGAGCCAAACAGTGATAAGCCATATTGACCCGTTTGACCCATTTGAGCCAAACACCCCTTAAGCAGGGTTGTTTTGAGATCTTAAAGTGAAAATATAAATAACAAAAAGCTAAAAAGTTAAAATTACCTAAATTTAAAGCAAACTAGATGACTAATAATACACTAAAATGACAACCAAGCCACAATAGGGGAAATAAGAAATGTATAAGAAAGAGTTATACAAACAGTAATGAGGCTTGTCATTGATTCTTAACAACTAATTTTACATAAAAACAGGGACTATTACTATTTAGCTAATTGAAATCATTAAGCTTCTTCAACTGGATCTTCTTCATCGGCAATAACTAAGTCATTGTTGTCCACAACGGTTCCATCGAAACCACCTCTAACCAATTCAATATCCATTGTTTCGTCATGTTGAGGACCCATAAATGAGTCACCCCGCAAATGTGTTTCAACGTCATTAAGACTTGTTTGTTCATCCATGTCATAAACATGTCTGGGCGCTGTCTTGATCACAACTTGCCATCCTTTGTCAACACTATCTGCAACGTAAAATACTTAATGTGCATGAGAAGCTAGTATAAAAGGCTCGTTATGAGCCTTCAATCCTTCAAAATTCAATAGAGTAAACCCGTTGTCATCTTCTTTTTTCCTTGAACCATTCGAAATCCAATCACAATCGAACAAAACTACTTTCTTGTCAATACCATACTCCAACTCAATTATATCATTAAAAACCCCGTAGTAAGTTACATCTCCCGCGATAGGATTGTTATCTGTAGCACTCGAGAAACTGTTTGTCATGGCCCGAAGATTAACCCCACTATTCTGTGTTTTCCTATTATGTTCTACATCTTTTGTGTGAAATGGAAACCATTTATGATAAATCCCCTATATTGTTTCACAAACTCAGATGGACCACTTGCCAAGTTCCTTAGACTTTCTGTGATTCTGTGATCCCCTCTAGCATGTAGCTCCTCAACCTGAATTAAGGCAAGATGTGTTAATTGTTTTGTTATACACAAGTGTATTAGTAGGTCGAAAATGCTATGTCATTATAATTATTTTGCAAAAGTAATAAACCTGTGTATATTCCTTACATGATCTTGAAACCACGACTCAAAAGTCTCACTATGTAAACGTTGAATGTCACGCTTACGTTTTCTCCGATTTTGATGATGAACCATCGCCAGATGTTCACTGCAGTGTTAACAGATGATAATGATGATAACAACGACAACTATTAATCGTATAATATAATTTATGAAACTCACAACTAATATAATTACTTACGTTCGAAATTCATCAACTTCACTACAATTGAACAACACATATGAATGTGCTTTAGCCAAAATGTCAAGTTCCATTATTTCTACCTTTGTAGCACCAATCGGTCGACCCGCCATAGAAAAGATAGGTAAAACATCCTCATAACCATCGTCATCATTATTTCAACTTGTCTTATTATGTACGGTCTCAACATCACTGGATAAGTACAATGAACAAAACGTCACACACTCTTCAGCTAGATATCCTTCTGCAATGGAACCCTCCGGGTTATTCCTATTTCACATGTAAGATTTTAATGTAGATAAATACCTGAGATATCAAAACCAAGAATTTTAGATTCAATAATATTTGTTAATAAAGGTATTTACTAAAATAGTAATGTGCACCTCTCGATTGGAGACAACCAACGGTAATGAACTGTTCCTCCTAATCTGGCCTCTGAAGCAAGATGAACCGAAAGATGAACCATGACATCAAAGAATGATGGCGGAAAAATCCTTTCTAAATCACAAAGTATTTTTACAATCTCGGTTTCCATTTGAACCAAATCATTTGGATTAAGAACCTTTGCGCATAATTGTTTATAGTAACGACATAGCTTCATCACAGTATAGCGTACGTGCTTAGGCAACACATTTCGCAAGGCAATGGGATGCAACTGCTGCATCAAAATATGGCAATCATGACTTTTAAGTCCAAACAGTTTTGGAGGTTTTAACTCTACGCATCTTGATATATTAGCTGCATAACCATCTGGAACTTTCACCTTCTTAAGCACACGACAAAAAATATCTTTCTCTTTTTTATCCATTGAGAAACAAGCAGGTGGCAAATAAACTTTGTTGTTATCTTGAACTATAGGATGAAGTTCAGGTCTAATGCCCATTTCTTGTAAATCTAGGCGTGCTTTTATATGATCCTTGGTCTTCCCATCTAGATTCATTAGCGTTCCAAGGACACTGTCACAAACATTCTTCTCAATATGCATTACATCTAGATTATGGCGTAGCAAGTTATCTTTCCAGTACGGTAACTCAAAAAAACAAATAATTTTCTTCTTCCAATTAAAAGGTAAATTTGGGTTGCTCTTCACAAGTTTTCCAAATTTAATTTCAAAACCATCTAACTCATCATGTACTTCTTGTCCTCTTATGCCACGGGGTTGCCTGTCTAGTTCTTATGTGCCATCAAAAGAGTTTTTATCTCTTCTAAAAGCATGATCAGTAGGCAAATATCGACGATGTCCCATAAAACATTGTTTTTTGCCATGAGTCAAGCGTGTTGATTTTGTATGTTTATGGCAGTTAGGACATGCAAGTTTACCTTTGGTGCTCCATCCGGATAAATTTGCATAAGCAGGAAAGTCACTGATCGTCCATAACAAACAAGCACGCATCCGAAAGTTACTTTTTGTTGATGCATCATAAGTGTCTACTCCTTTAAGATCCCACAACTCCTTTAGCTCAGCCACTAACGGTTCCATACAGACATCTATATTATTCCCAGGAGCAGATGGGCCAGGTATAAGTAACGTTAGAAAGTAATAAGGTTTCTGCATGCACATCCAAGGAGGTAGATTATATGGCGTCAAAACAACAGGCCATGTACTATGAGAAACACTCATTGTTCCAAAAGGGTTAAACCCATCACTCGCTAAACCAAGCCTGACATTACGAGATTCTTTGGTAAACTTATCATACTTAAAATCAAATGCTTTCCATGCTGGGGAATCTGCAGGATGTCTCAAGTAACCATCTTTCGTGCGACTCTCTTCATGCCATCTCATGGAGGCGCCTGTTTTAGATGACATAAATAACAATTGCAATCGTGGTATGAGCGGAAAATGACGCAACACCTTTGCTCCAATCTTCTTACATGTATCAGCTGTGGTTGACTCATCTGCAGAATCATCTTCACTTGCTTTATACCTTGACGTATGGCATATATCACATTCTGTTTTATTAATGTTTTCTTTCCAGTACAACATACAATCATTAGGACATGCATCAATTTTATCATAACTAAGTCCCAACTCTCGAATTATCTTCCTTAGTTCATACAATGACTTTGGTATAGAAGCATCGGGGAAGGCTTCCCTCATTGTATCCAGCATCATGCTGAAACCATTATCACTACATTTCCCAACACACTTACCATGAAATAGTCTAATGATAAAAGAAAGAACTGATAACTTACACCCAGGATATAGTGTTTCTTTGCCTCTCCCAACACTTTATAAATTTTTTTTGCCTTTAGGTTTGGCATACTCATACTTTCAGTTTGTGTTCCCATGTCATCGGTTTGTGTGTCATCACCAAACCGATGGAAGGCATCATTCACCAACCCTTGCATGTCATCTTCAGCATCCAACATTGGAGCATCACTTGATTTGGAACTGAAAGGTGGAATTGTATAACCTTTCATAAACCCAACACATACCAGATGTGTTGTAGCCTCCGCCCGATCTACCCATATCTGATTACCACAATCAATACATGGACATGAAATCTGTCCATTTTTACCCTCATTATAAAATATATGATCAAGAAAGTCATCAAGACCTTTTCTATATTCAATGGTAAATCTTGGTAAAGACATCCAACTCGTATCCATCTTAAACCTAATTTAATTAACCACAGAAAACCACATATAATTTCAACAAAAACAAAGAGAGCCTAATTCAATTAACCACATATTTTGTTTCATAAAAATTAAGCAAAAACGATTAGGGTTTTAATTATGAGGTATTACCTGGTCTTGATGATGGTGGTGAGTCCTGTTGGCAATTTTGGAAGGTGGAATGATGTGTATTTGGATCTTAAAATTAGAAATATTTTTACAATTTATTTTTAAGCTATTTCTTAATTAATTGCTTAATTATTACTTCAAAGCTAGATAAACTAATTTAAATCTAAAAATTAAAAATTAAAAGTGAAAATTGCAAAAGTAATTTTTACATAAGCTTGATAACTTATAAAAGTTATAAAAATTATAAAAAGTTATCTGGCATAAAAATTAAACACTAAAAGTAATTTATTTTTTGCTTTTTAATTTAAACTAATTTAATTAAAATTAAATCTAAAAATTACCTAGTGAACAGTAAAAATTATGGGAAAATTACTAGGAATGCTCAAGTTACAAGGAACCTAGGAAAAATATGAGGAGGGGGAAAATGGTACGGATAAGCAGTTAAATAAGCTAAATAGCAAAAATAAACTAAAAGGAACAAGGACTATATTAAGTATATAGATTATGCAATAACAAACGGAACTGGTGCCCCAGAGCAATGTATGCTTGAGGTCCCAGGTTCGAACCCCACTTTTTGCAATTTTTCCATTTATTTTATTTTTTTGATTTTCTTTCTACAAAACTTTTTTATTACTAATTATAAGTAACTTTTGTTAAAACACTTTTTTCAAAACACAAAAATAAGCTCTCTATGAGTTTTTTAGCTTTACAGATGCTTTTTGAAGCCAAAATGGATTTATAAAAGGAATTAAGCTACAAATAAGCTACAATAAGCTAAATAAGCTATAACTACATGAGTTGTACCTACATTAAGCTAAAACCTTCCAGATAAGCTAACGGAATAAGCTCTAGACCACAATAAGCACTTGGCTAAATATCACATGCCAAACAGGCCAAAACCAAGAACCTTGCAGCCCTTGTGGGGCCCACTAGGGTTTACAGGGATCCAAAATGAGACTTGATATGAAAAGGTGACTTATTGAGGTTTCTAAAAAGCTAGGACTAAAGGTTTGGGTCCCACAGATAAGCACTTGAGGAGGGCTTGAACTTGGGTGGTCAACACTGATCAATCAGTGAATGGGTGGAATTTGACCAAAAAAAAAAAGCTAACTGCAGCCCTATCTAATAAGCTCAAAAGTTTGAAATAAACCCTGAACCTTATAGATGAGCTTATTAGCTTTCCAAAAAACCAATAAGCTCAATGTGGGGCCCACTAATGAAGAAGCTAAGGCACATGGAAAGTTGGGGTTTTGAGCTGATGCCCTGGTGCAGGGCAATGTTTGGCCCTGCAGGCCACTTTGAACTATCACCTAAGCCAAAAAACAAATCATAAAAATAAGCTAACTGTGGGATTCAAAAGCTTAGATGGGGAATTTCAACATGTAAAAAGCTCAATACTTGACTCTCAACACAAAATTCACAAAAATTCTCCCAAGATCCGAGTTTCTCACTAACATACCATTTTGAATTTTTGATTTTGAACTTAAACTTTGACTTTAATGAAACTTGTTTGATCCGTATGCACTAATTATGATTATTTATGCTATGATAACACTAATTTAAGATACATGAACAAGATTTAGACAAAGTGGGTGAGATTTGAACCTCACAGGTCCCAACAGTGGACTGTGAGAGTGAAGGTATTTTGATTTTGACTTTCTCTAGTTCAAACTTTGGTTTTATAGTTTTACTAGTTCTAATATCACCTAAGTGGTCAGAGTGTGCAGAGAAACAAGTGAAGAGGCAACTACCACAGTTGAAACAACACAGAACCAAACACCCCTTAATAACTGATTTAACAAATTTAAAAGGCAAATGAGCAATCTAAATCATAATACTGATACATAAGCTTGTACTAGGCTAAAGTAAACACATATAAACAAAATCAACCAACATTTAACAATAATAACTAACAATCACAGATTTATGAAAAATTGGAACAAAAGAATGAGACCTTGCCCCTAGGCTCAACCAAGGGCTCTTGAAACAACTACATAATCAACAAAACTCTCTTCTCCAACACCCCAACATAATCAACATTAGCACATACAGATTATCATCAAAGCACATAACAAAACAAACGTCCAGTAAACATAAATATGTAGATAACATTAATATATTAACCATTGTAGCCAACATAAACACATGATAAAGTTCAGAAACCATCCCCTTCAGTCTTCAACATAAACACATAATATGTTCTTAATCCAAACAACTACATAACCATGGGTACCCATACGCCTAAACAAAATTTTTCTAGGGTAAATCCCTAGAAACAGGTACCCAAACAACAACCTAACCCAATAACATAAGACCAAGACACACAAAAACCACAAAAGACCCAACAACTACCTTCACTCTTCATCATACTTCTCCAACAGCTCAATGGTCTCCTTCTTCAATGCTATCAACCTCTAAAAATCAGCCACAACACTTGCAAGAGATTCTACCAAACGTCTCTCAATGATCTGGACTTCATGGAGTGAATCATAAACATCCTCAGCAGCCTGTTCTTCATCAGTATTTAGCTCAAACACCTCGCTCATACGTTCAGTTCTCTTATCCACATTCATACGCATGTCGTCTCTCACAGCCACCACATTTCTCATGTTCACCTCATTAATAGGTATTTCCTGAATATTCAGAAAAATAAAACAGTCATGAAGCTTATCGGAACCCCAAAGATCTTTCAGTTCCTTCAAGTATGGCTTGTTAGACATTTTCAAGTAGGGTTGTATATAGAGACAAAATTATGAACTGAAAAAAGTAGATACTTGAACTGAAAAAATAAAAAGAAAACCAACATATATATAAAGGGTAGATGCATGAACTGAAAAAATTAAGAGATGTATTAATGAGAAATGAAAGAATTAAAACAAGTAATGATGAGAATTGAAAAGACTGCAGAAAATCAAAGGTTGAAAAATACTTACGTGTTCCCATAATATATTTTAATTGGGATGACTCAAACTTCACCCAATTCAGTTTCAATTTGAAGCATTTCTAAAAAGAGAGGAACTACTAACTCGGGGTTGAGTCTAAATATCTTTCGGGTCAGGTTTGGGTCGACCCATCTAACCCGTTTATTAATCAGGGCAGGTTCGAGTTGTGAATAAAGTGGGTCGACCTGCCAACCCGTTTTATCTTTTTTTCTTATTGTGGCAACTTTTGTATCAAAAAAGGGTTGACTGGGTCAAATCAGAACCCGTTTAACCTTTTCAACCTGTGAATTTAAAAAAGATCCCGCCCATCTTTATAAATGGTTATAATTTGAATATTATTTTTAAAATATTCATGATTATTATTTTCAAATTCAATGAAACCAAACTAACCGAACAACCCGATAGTACACTTGGGTCATATGAACCGGTGATATTGTCCTGTTGTCGTCCTTGATGAACCTTAATGACGAATCTTTGATATGATTCTTTTTACTATGAACCTTAATGACGAATCTTTGCTATGAAACTTTTATTATGAACCTTTGATATGCTTTTTCTGAACCATTTGATATGGCCCATTTGTTATGAACCTTTTGGATATGAACCTTTTGATATCACACTCTGATTAAGATATGATATCTGACTATTAGTTTGATACCCGAGCCATTTCACTAGTCATGGGGGTTCCATGTCCGGGTCATTGATGCACCAATGGCATATATGACTCTAGTGTGTTTGAGTGATGTTCCACACCATCCCTTATATGTTACATGTTATGAGCTCAAGTATATGTTTGGCCACTATGTTATCTTCAGGGGAGTATGGATGCATCCTATATCTGTTATCTACAGTTAGTGGATTATCTGTTATATGATATGATATGTTATGTTTCTGGGCTCGTGGTGGATTACTGTCCTATCTCTCACTTCATGCGAAGCAATACATTCAATCATAATAGTCGGCACTTTATGATCACCTCGCGTATATTGGCCTCGCAAATGCCTAGGACATTTCCTCCATTCAATATGTGTACAATATAGGCTACAAAGCATCCCCGGAATGTGTCATGGGAAGTCGGCTTACGTAAAAACTCTTGACGATATAAATGAATGACCGCATCCGTTGAGAGTTATTCATATTAGCTTTTTCAAAGTTTTTAATTTTCTTATCTTCTAAATAGTTTAAACTTTTTACCAGACATATTTCATAATTTTCTGAATACTTTTGCTATTTTTCGTGATTTAATTTATTTTATTTATCTTTTAATTAATAAAAAATTAAATAACAATAAAAAATATAATTATTTTTTCTAAAAATTTATTTTACTGATTAGAATTTAAGAAAATTAATTTTGCATCCCTAGAGTTATTATTTCATAAACTTTACGTTTTAACCAAATCAATCCCGAATCCAAAGCAACACCCACCAACCAAACGGGCCCTTAGTTGATAACCCGAGCAACGACCGGGTAATACTCTAGTTCTTTTTTAGTTTCAAATACAATAAAATACCTATACCTATATATTATATATATACAATAATATAATACTTTTCATATACTGTATACTAGGTAGTATTAATTAATTTAATTATACATCAAATTATACCCTATCACCGATTCATCCCGCCCAGACCGATTACAAGCTACAAGGTGGTCAACTGCCCGACTACTGATTCGCAATTTTTGCAACATTGTATATGAACCTATTGGATATGAACCTTTTGATATGACACTCTGATTATGATATGATATCTGACAACCAGTTTCAAACCCGAGCCATTTCACTATTCATGGGGTTCCATGTCCGTGTCATTGATGCACCAATGGCATATATGACTCTAGTTTGGTTTACTGTCCTACATCTCACTTTATCTTTCGGGTCAACTGGATGCGGATACGCTTTAACAAATGTAGACCACTTAGGATAAATCCCGTCTGTAAGAAAATAGCAACGTTTTAAATAACGCCCGCGTAAAACAAATGAACTATCGGGAGCCGCTCCATTTTGGGCAGTAAGATACAACAAAGACTGATTACTTCAACACATTGATATTGTTGTTTGACCCGGGAAGTCGGAAAAATGAATGCCAAATCTACTTCATTTTTAGTTTCACATACAATAAAATACCTATATATTATATATACAATAGTATAATACATTTCATATACTATATACTACTATTAATTAATTTAATTATAAATCTAATTATACTCTAAAAATTTGGGGAAAACTTACCCACCCACGTTCACATAAACCCGCTTAAAATTTTTGGGGAAAAATTCAGATTCATATATAAGTTTTGGCGCTGCGAAAATCATGCATATCTTTTTGGAAATCAAGTATTTGATTCGATTTTATTAATGGAAATCGTTTTTCACATACGGTTAAAATCTCAATTTTGGTTCAGGGTTGTATGTGGGCAGCAAAACAAGGATTGTGGGTTTTCACTTTTGAATGAAGATCTGACTCAACAGGTAATGGAAACCTATGTTGTTATTATTATTATTATTATTATTATTATTATTGTTATTGTTATTGTTATTGTTATTGTTATTGTTATTGTTATTGTTATTGTTATTGTTATACATCGTTAGTGTTTGTTTAACCTTTGTGATGAGTCTTAAGTGTGGGAAATGGTGGGTTCGGGTATGTGTTTGGTTGACCTCTTGTGATGTGATCATAAGTGCTGCTTATTTGTGATGTGGTACAAGTTGTATTTTAGTTGATCTGTTTAATTTAAATGAATGTTGGTATACCTGTGTAAAATTGGGTCAAAGGATTTGGGTAGTGATAGTGATAGTGATTTGATATCAGTTTCTACCTAATGTATTTCATTCTGTGACATGTAACTGAAGGATTTGAGTCTATTTTTGCTTGTAGATAATGTATTTCATTCTGTAACATGTAACAGATAGTGATTTGATTTCAGTTTTGTTGTTCTCAAATGACTATTGTTCTTTGCAATCTCATAATAATTTTATTTGTTTTGTGCACCAGTAATGGAAAATAACAGGATGCAACACCAAGTCACCACGAGAAATACGAATGATTATGAAATGTCCAGAAGGTCAAGGATTCAAGAAAACCAACAGAGATTACAAGCTTTGGGAGTGAAAAATCTTGCTAAGTCTTTGACAAGTCTAGTAGAGAGTGACAAAACAATGAAAAAGAAAAAGAAACCAACGGATACCGGTGAGAAAGATGCAGATTATATGTCTGGTTCAGACTTTCATCTTGATGATGAGGAAGATAACCCAGAAGAAGCGGCTACACAAACAAATAAAAAGGTACTAATAATAAATTTGGCTACTATATTTTCTTTATGTTTGTTTTCTAACAATTCTAGTTGCATGAAACAGCATCGAAAATACATTGCTCCAATGTCCATGACTAGATTTAAAAATTTAGCACAAAAACGAATGAGTGCTCCGAATGTCTCCCGTGGGCTAACATCTTCATAATCTCAATCGCAAAAGGGACAACAGATTGATATAGGGAGGGCAATAGTAGGGTACAGGAGTTCGACCAAGTCCAAACGAGAAATGATTAACCAAATTCTGTCAAGAGAGGGAGATTAACTGCAACTGAGAGAAACTTAGTTGCAATTGACAACGATGATGACCACGGGGAGCGTGACTTGAGATCTGATGGTAACTATACATAAATTTCAAATATTATATATATGATATTAAATTACTATTAAGTGTATATTCAGTTAACTGTTTTCGATGCTTACTTTTTTTTTTTTTTTTTTTTTTTTTTTTTTTTTTTTTATAACAATGAAGACCTTTATGATGTTGAAAATGATGATATCGAAGACATACCTATGAATGAAGATATTGAACAACAAGATACTTCAGAAGATGATGTAGATAAAGACATGGATGATTTGGAGAATGAGGATGATTTGGAGAATGAGAACGATTTAGCAAATGACGGCGATGATCTAGTCGGAGAAGAGATTCAAGCTCAGCATCCTGAAAATGAAGAAAACCATGAAGTTACACAAGCTCGAAATGAAACAGGTTAACATGATCTACTTGATTGCATCGTTTTAAAAATCATATATCATATATTGCGTCATATAAGAAGAATATATAATAAAGTTAAATTAAAACAAGACAAAATACAACACTAAGATATTGCCTCCATTTCAAATTATTTAGTATTTTAAACGTATACGTATCTATTGTAAATCATGTTCACTTTTTGTAGTTCGGATTGTAAGCAAAAGAAAGAGAGGACCAACACGTATGGCAAAAGTTTAGGCCCAAGAAAAAGGGGATAGAATTCCTATTTTAGTTAATGAACACGGACAACCTATTAACGACAAAAGTAGTCATCTGACTCATTTCATGGGAACCCTTTCAAGGAGTGGAAAGTATTGTCCGATTTATAAACCATGGAATAAAGTTGACGCTGCAAAAAAAAAAAAAAAAAAAAAAAAAAAAAAAAAAAAAAAAAAGCTTTGCTTGAACTCTTAAAGGTACACAATGTTAAATTTGTATGTTAATGAATAAAGTATTTGTTTTCTAATGTGAGCTATTACATTTTTTAGACAAAATTTGAAATTCCAGAAGCTGGAGAAAAATGGATATTGCAATCATTTGGGCGGAAGGTGAAGAACTGGAGGGCAAGAGTTAAGGAACACTACCATGATCCGTCTTTGTCAGTTATGCAACAAATAAGCTCTAGGCCAAAGCAAGTGCAAAAAAAAAACAATGGAAGAAGCTTGTGAAGTATTGGAATAAAGAAAACACTAAGGTGTGAAATACTCTTCCACTTTAAATAACATTACTTAATTTCCCATTATGATATTTTACTTTCCTGCTGCAGAGTTTAAGTGAAAAAAACAAGGCGAATCGGGCAAAAAAGAAGATGATCCAAAGAACCGGTAAAAAAAGTTATGCTCGCAAAAGGGAAGAGTTAAAGGTAAGTGTATGGAGAAAGTGGGATTGTTAATGTATCCTGTCCTTTCGATATCCACTGTTAATATTCATTTTCTTTTTATTCATACAGACATCTTTGGGACGAGATCCAACTCGATTGGATCTTTTTAGTGCATGCTTCTCCAAAGATGGAAATACCAAAAATGATGACACTGCAAATGCGATTGTAAGTAATATGCTTTTATGTTTGCAAAAGTGTATTAATAGCAGAAGTTAAACATAATATGCTTTTTTCGTAATACATGCCTTTCATATATGTTGTTCATGTTGATATAAAATGCAGGATGAAATGAAACGACTTAGTGATAATCTGCCCGAGGGTTCGATTGATAATCCTGGACCAGATGATATTTTTTCTACAGTTATGGGTAAAGATCGAAATGGTGATGCAGGCATGTATGGTCTAGGTGTTCGTGCTTCTGATGTTTGGGGTGTAATACCAAGTCGTTCAACATGTCATAGAGAAAACAACGAATTGAAGTCTAGATGTGGAGAACTTACTAGTGAAAATGAAAAGTTACGAGCCCAATTATCAGAGAAGAATGGGTCGACGGATAGTTCCATTGTTCCACCTCTTACATCACAACATTCTCCTGTTGTAACCAATGAACCTCCACGCTTACGGGTATGTTTCTATTATAACTCGTTCCTTTCTAGTTGTTATAGCTTATTTTATCTTTGATAGCTAATGAACCTAGGCTACAAGCTTATGTATCAGTATTATGATTTAGATTGCTCATTTGCCTTTTAAATTTGTTAACTCAGTTATTAAGGGGTGTTTGGTTCTGTGTTGTTTCAACTGTGGTAGTTGCCTTTTCACTTGTTTATCTGCACACTCTGACCTCTTAGGTGATATTAGAACTAGTAAAACTATAAAACCAATGTTTGAACTAGAGAAAGTCAAAATCAAATTACCTTCACTCTCACAGTCCACTGTTGGGACCTGTGAGGATCAAATCTCACCCACTTGGTCTAAATCTTGTTCATGTATCTTAAATTAGTGTTATCATAGCATAAATAATCATAATTAGTGCATACGGATCAAACAAGTTTCATTAAAGTCAAAGTTTAAGATCAAAATCAAAAAGTCAAAATGGTATGTTAGTCAAAAACTCAGATCTTGGGAGAATTTTTGTGAATCTTGTGTTGAGATTCAAGTCTTGAGCTTTTTACATGTTGAAATTCCCCATCTAAGCTTTTGAATCCCACAGTTAGCTTATTTTTATGATTTTTTCTCTGGCTTAGGTGATAGTTCAAAGTGGCCTGCAGGGCTAACCATTGCCCTGCACCAGGGCATCAGCTCAAAACCCCAACTTTCCATGTGCCTTAGCTTCTTCATTAGTGGGCCACACAATGAGCTTATTGGTTTTTTTGAAAGCCAATAATCTCATCTATAAAGTTCAGGGCTTATTTCAAACTTTTGAGCTCATTAGATAGGGCTGCAGTTAGCTTTTTGTTTGTCCAATTCCACCCATACACTGAGTGATCAGTGTTGACCACCCAAGTTCAAGCCCTCCTCAAGTGCTTATCTGTGGGACCCAAACCTTTAGTCCTAGCTTTTTAGAAACCTCAATAAGTCACTTTTTCATATCAAGTCTCACTTTGGATCCCTGTCAACCCTAGTGGGACCCACAAGGGCTGCAAGGTTCTTGGATTTGGCCTATTTGGCCTGTGATATTTGGTCAAGTGCTTATTCTGGTCTATAGCTTATTCCTTTAGCTTATCTGGTAGTTTTTAGCTTAATCTAGGTACAACTCATGTAGTTACAGCTTATTTAGTTTATTTGTAACTTATTTAGTATACACCAGCCTCCATACCTGCAGTATTACACTGATCAATTTTTGACCTCCTTTGTATACCCCAGCCTCCATACCTGCAGTATTACATCTGTTTAACCTAATACATGTGTCTGACTATAAATTGATAAATGTTTGTTGAAAACTGAAATCTAGGTCGGGGATGAAGTTGTCCTTAAAAGCATTCTAAACTCAACCGAGACTGTAGCAAAAGGATGGGTGAGGAGCTTGAACCCAAATGATATAGTTGGTGGTACAGAGATTGGACGAGGATGGTGTGAGGTAAACGTTCAAGTACCAACAAAAAGAGATGAAATGTTGGTGAGACCATATGGGTTATTTGCCACAATTGAAGACTGTGTTGGTGCAACTATAGCATGGCCTTGTCCCTTTATCTCGGTATGTCTTTGTTAATCTTGTGATACCAATAATTTTACTAACATGGAGCTTAATGCTTATACATGGGTGTTTATTTGTAGGTGGTCCGTGAGGATTGAGAGAGGATGCATGATGACCACGGACTAAGCTTCTTGTTGCTTTAATTTATTGTTTAATGTTATAAGACTTTATGTTAGATTCTGTCTACCTTATTTATGTTTAGTGCTTTTGTTATGACAATTGCTAATTTGAAATACAATTTCATTTTATTCATTTAATATTTAGTTGATGTTTTATTCATATCATAATAATAGAGTGTGCATGGTGAAAATAGCGTCCTATCATATGACTTGTCAGGACTTTAAAATTGTCCTATTAAACTTATTAACCGTCCTAACAATTAACTTAACATTGTAAAAGTGTCCTAATATGTTGTTATTAGGACGTTATTTAGGTTGTTAATAAACATTTTATACGACCAAAAAATTGGTTTCATAATCTTCTTTGAGATATTAGAACCCTTTTCTTGGTGCTAAATTAGCTATAATGTTATATGATAAGCGTCCTAACAATTATCTTTTAAGTACGCTTGTATGTGTATCAAAAGATTAAAATTAGGTAACAACGTTTTACAACATTGTAAAAGTGTCCTAATATGTTGTTATTAGGACGTTATTTGGTTGTTCATAGACATATTATGCGACCATAAATTTGGTTTCATAATCGTATTTGGGATATTAGGACCCTTTTCTTGGTGTTAAAGTAACTATAATGGTATATGATAACCGTCCTAAGAATTAACATTCAAGGACGCTTGTATGTGTATCAAAAGATTAAAAGTAGGTTACCACATGTTAGAACATTGGAAAAGTGTCCTAATATGTTTTTATTAGGACGTTATTTGTGTTGTTTATAGACCTAAAATGCGACCATAAAATTGGTATCATAATCTTATTTGAGTTATTAGGACCTTTTTCTTGGTTGCTAAAATAGCTATGATGTTACATCATCAGCGTCCTAACAATACTTTTAAGGACGTTTTTATGTGTCTCAAAAGATTAAAAGTAGGTAATCACATGTCAAAACAATGTAAAAGTTTCCTAATATGGTTTTATTAGGACGCTATTTGGGTTGTTCATAGACATATAATACGACCATAAAATTGGTTTCATAAGGGTTAGGACGCTTTGGACCTATTACAACCGCCTTACATGAAACGCTTTCATCCTTGGTCCTATTAAATGAAAGGTCCTAAAAAGTACTATTTTATGACGCTTATGGGGGTCCTAAAAAGCCACTTTTCTTGTAGTGTCACTTCTGACGGCGTCAGGAATTAATTCATGACGGCGTCATGTGTAAAATTCTGGAAATTTTGCTAGTTTTGTTTTTCTAACGGAGTCTTAAAGTTTTTGTTAATCCTTTAGTTTTATAAACTCCAGGAAATCTGCAAACATTCATTCCATAAGCATTATATCTTACATTGTTTTCTACAACTTGTTAGTATATATAGATTGCCGCCGATTTTACGTGAGGTTGCCTTGTTTGTTTTCTCAGGTTTAACAGGTTATATATGACAAGAAGATGATTTATTTTTCTGGAAGGGAAGCTTTGAATGTTCATTTTCTTGGAGGAAGATCTAACCTTGTTACCACACTATCCACACCGAACGAATCAGGGGAGTATTTGTCTATTTGATTTCATTCTTTTACCTGTTTCACTTTTACATTCTTTAATTGAACATTGGGAACACTGTTCATCCTAAGTGTAAGGGGAGGATAAATGATGATACCTTATAGGATACTATTGCACTTGAGTGTGTTTGTTTGATGGTAGGTGTGTAATAAAACTATGAGAAATACTTGTTAGTGTAATTTTAGTGCCAAATTTAAAATTTTTTACAACATTTAGGAGTGAAACTTTAGCCTTAGCAAGCGTCTCATGGATAGGAGTTGTATGACTAGCACAAAACCGTACTATTCAGAAAAATTTTCCACCCAAATATGTGAGGTTCGCCTTTAGATTTGATAGGAAAAGCATTCACTATTAGTGCTTACGAGTGTACCAGTAGCATTTAGATTCTAGAACTTGCGTTAGTGATACATTCCGAGACCGCTAGTGAGACTACATTCGTGTGGTAGGATTTACTACATGATAAGAGGCATTAGGATCACCCTTGTGTTAAACCCGTATCATAATTACTTTACCATTTAAGTCATATTACTTGGCTAGTAAAGTCAATTAATTTTTCCCACACCTTAGCGTTGTACTCATTTTTAGTACACGAAACCCCTAATACACTCCTCCGAGCCTATCTTTTCATTTCTAACTTTAAGCATCTTACTTAAAGGAAGAATTTGTTACAACCCACTTAAATGTACACCCAAATCGCCTTAGCCTTCCGTGTATGCACTCATCTTTAGTGCATTATTGTTACATGTTTAAACCCTTAGTTAATTATCTAATTGATTACATGGTTGCTAAGTCGAGTCATATCCTTGTACATATTGTTTTGGGACGATTGGGACTCATGGGTAAAGTACTTGTGTTATGGAGTAATGGGGAAGAACATCATATTATTAACCCCATATGTGCGTTAATCTTAAAAGTACTTCAAGTGTTTTGATTATCCTGATTCGAGTCGTTAGATTAGTTTATTGTAAAGTATGTAAAAATTTAAGTGTAAGGGGAATGTTCATTCCCTATGATATATTATTTTGGATGGTAGGATAAGAGTGCAAAAATTCAAAAAAAAAAAAAAAAAAAAAAAAAAAAAAAAAAAAAAAAAAAAGAGAAAAACATACGGACTACCATCCCGTTTCAATCTATGTTTATTTTATGTTTTTGTTATTTTTCATTCATTAGCTTAAGTCGAGTCTAGTCTTGGCTTAGCAACGCCATATTGTACATGTAATTAACCAAGATGATTAACTCGTCACCAGTAAAGATTGCATATATCCAACAAAACCGTGTATTCCATATCCCTACACCTAACGTTATAACCCTTTGAAAGACCTCTTTGATAGTTTGTCCTAAGTGCTTATGCCATGTGGTGGAGGTTTGATCCTTTCCCAAGCCTATGGTAATCTATTTTGCTATGACAGGTAGTGAGAGATGTTTTCCATTTCCGTAGTGTGATATATACTTTATTACACCCAAGAGATGTGAGTATCTAAACACTATTTGTGAGGTGCTAGTGTATGACCTCCGTGCTTGTCTTTGGTCTTTAGTGGAATGATTATTTGTTGTAATTACTTTTATATTAGTGTTAAATGACCTCTAACTTGTATTTTGATTAGAATAAAAGCGCATTTGCTTGAGGACAAGCAAATCTCAAGTGTAAGGGTATTTGATGAGGCGAAAAATGAGCCATTTTTATAGGGTCATTTTTGCCCGGATTCAAATTTATTTGATCAAATAATGCCCTAAATCGTTCCTTTTGTAATTTTAGGTACTTTTGGAGTGAATTCTGGAAAAGGAAGCATTTTGGACGTTTTTGGAGCATAAAAGTGAAGAAAACAGCAAAGTCTTAATTTTCCTTGCTGGGAACAGTACCTGACGTCGTCAAGAGTTCTCAAGTGACGGCGTCAAGAGTAATACAAGAGGTGGAAGTGGATAAAGTCCGTGACGATCCAGAAGAGTTTTGCACTAGGGACATGACGGCGTCACCATAGGCCGTCATGGTCCAAATAAGAGTGACGACCCAGAGTAGAATTGCACATGACGGCATCAAAAGTGGATCTAGGCATTCCGATTTCATTATGGGCGGCGAGTTGACGGCGTCAGAATTTCCTTCTTGACGTCGTCACCCTGTAAAATCTATATATAGTTTTGCAATTTTCATTCATTAAAGAGGAACAATTAAGGTGTAACTTTGGAGAGAAACTCTAGTCCGAATATTACAGCTTTTTCAAGGGTTTTTACCCTTTGAAACCTTTCATGTTCAATTGAGATAATTACTCTTTCAATTCATTCAATATGTCTCTGCGTTGCTTGAATATATCTTACACTTGTCTTCAATTTAACATGCTTGGCAAGATCTCTTTTGTGTTTGCTTAGATGTAGTGAAACCTAGATGTTAATTATGGGTTGATTGTTTGTTTATAGTTGTTACGGATGATTGTATTCGATGTTAGGCTTAAGAAAACTGGCAAACTTCCATTGGTAACATGCTTGAACGTCTTAAGAAACATGATCAGAGGTGTACTATGATTTTTGGTTGTATTTAATGTGTAGGAGAATTCTAATGATCCCATGTTAGGAGCTTCTAACGGCTCGACATAGGAGTGAAGTAGGATCCTATAGAGTTAGGGAATATTGTACACGGCCCTACGACTAGTATTAAGGAATAAGACCCGTTATCCATGCAATTGTAACAAATTATCAACCTGTAAAATATATCTAGAGAGTAATGAAACCTAAGTAAACACAACTCTCCTTATTATTGTTCACACCACATTAGTAATTAGCTTTATTTTTAATTTCTGTTATTTTATTTTGATTGCATCTTAGTTAAATTGGGTTAGTTGGCTAGCAACTAATTCCGCCCACTCCTTCAAAACCCGAGAATTTTAATTGCTTTTATAAAATATAAGAATACAAAATGAATCATCCCTCACCCCTAGACCTAGTTTTTAGGCTTTCTAATCCTAGCGACACTATTCCTGAGTTGAACGATCAATCCCCCGGTACTTGTCACTATACTATACTACAACGATCAGGTACACTGCCTGGTAGGGGTTGTAAGCTTCTCGAGATCCCTCGAGAGGTAAAGCCTGGTGCGATTCCGACGTATCAGTTTTCTACTTCCTCTAACTTTTCTCCTTTATTAACCTCAACTTCCTTAATCTCATCCCTAGTCTCGGTTTCTATTCCAACTTCATCCTTGTCACTTTCTTCTATATCCTTGTCTTTTGGCTTAATGGTGACAATATTGACAAAGTGGACGTGTTTGGATGATGAAGGGTCCTTAATTTGGATTCCGCTATTGGTGTCCCTAGTGTCCTTTCTAGGTGTAGTTAGCGCTTGGTTGTTGAGGGCTTTCAACAAGTTGTCAATCTTATTGGTCATCTCCGTTTGTTGTTGTTTGAATTCGGTTTCAAACTTAGCTATGCGAGCTTCTTGAGATGCCATGAACTTGGACATCAATCCTTCAAGATTGTTGGTACTACCATAGTTGTTGGAAGGATTGTTGTTGAAAGTATGGTTAGAGGGTGGACCGTTTGGTTGGTAACGATTAGGTGGATTGGAAGAATTGTTTTGGTTTTGTTTCCACCTAAGGTTTGGGTGATTTTTCCAAGGGTTGTAGGAATCACCATAAGGGTTTGGCTCGGGTTTGAAAGTGTACCACTTGTCTCCCGCTTCGTCGGTACGCGAGGATGCGTAGTCCGCAAAGGCTTGTCCGGAGAGTTCCACGCAATCACGAGTGTCATGGGGACCACTACATAATTCGCATGAAGAAGTGATTATGTTCACTTGGCTTGAAGGCTTAGGAGCTTCGTAAGATTTCATGAGAAACTTGACTTGGTCCTCAAGTTCCATGATCCTACGGTCGGGAGTGCTAGAATTGTTCGAAGGCAAAGATATTGCCTTAACCGTTTTGTTCAAATCACGGGGATCATTCCAACTTTCATTGTCATAGAGAGCAAGATCGTCTATGAGTTCCCATGATTCTTCCGCACTTAGATCACGTAGCTTGCCACCGGCTGATTGGTAATGGTTCGCCTTGTGGAGAGATCGACATGGTCATAGAAGATTTGGACTTGGAGCTAAAGATCTATGTCATGATGTGGGACTTTTTAGAGTAAGTCCTTGAAACGAGTCCATGCTTCATATAGAGTTTCACCTTTACGTTGTTGGAACATCAAGATATCATTTCTAAGCTTGGTAGTTCTCTACGGTGGGAAAAATTGAGCAAGGAAACGAGTGGTGAGATCATCCCATGAGGTGATGGATCCCGTGGGTAAACGTTCAAGCCATTGACTAACTTGATCACGTAGAGAGAATTGGAATAGGCTTAATCGGGTCGACTCTCTAGTTATAACATCAAGGTCTATAAAATCTACGATTTTAAGGAAGTCCTTGAGATCTTGATTAGGATCTTCGGAACGAAGTCTATGGAATGCACATCCGCTTTGCACCAACCGGATGGTGTCGGATCGCAAGGGGGACACATTGGCTCCTTGAGTGAGCTCAATAGTGTTTTGATAGCCTTGGTGGCTAGGACGGGAATACTCTCCTAAGGTTCGGGGCCTAAGAGGTTGGTTTGCTAGTGGTGGGTTTTGTGGGTGGTTTTGTTGTGGTGGGTTGATGGGTTCCATGATGTCGGATGGTAAAGATTACGAACAAAGATACGAAGAAATAAGATAGACTAAAGAAAACCTAGAAATAAAAAATAAAATCTTACTAGAAAGGAATCTAGCAAGTAGACCTAATAAAAAGAAATCCTAACCTAGACAATAACTATTCCCTAGGCTGCGGCGCCAAAAACTTGATACATGGGAATCGCACCAGGCTTTACCTCTCGAGGGATCTCGAGAAGCTTACAACCCCCACCAGGCAGTGTACCTGATTGTTGTAGTATAGTATAGTGACAAGTACCGGGGGATTGATCGTTCAACTCTAGAATAGTGTCGCTAGGATTAGAAAGTCTAAAAACTAGGTCTAGGGGTGAGGGATGATTCTTTTTGTATTTTTATATTTTATAAAAGCAATTAAAATTCTTGGGTTTTGAAGGAGTGGGCAGAATTAGTTGCTAGCCAACTAACCCAATTTAACTAAGATGCAATCAAAATAAAATAACAGAAATGAAAAATAAAGCTAATTACTAATGTGGTGTGAACAATAATAGTGAGAGTTGTGTTTACTTAGGTTTCATTACTCCCTAGATATCTTTTACAGGTTGATAATTTGTTACAATTGCATGGATGACGGGTCTTATTCCTTAATACTAGTCGTAGGGCCGTGTACAATATTCCCTAACTCTATAGGATCCTACTTCACTCCTATGTCGAGCCGTTAGAAGCTCCTAACATGGGATCATTAGAATTCTCTTACGCATTAAATACAACCAAAAATCATAGTACACCTCTGATCATGTTTCTTAAGACGTTCAAGCATGTTACCAATGGAAGTTTGCCAGTTTTCTTAAGCCTAACATCGAATACAATCATCCGTAACAACTATAAACAAACAATCAACCCATAATTAATGAGAGGATCACTTGATTTGATCACACACTATGAGGTGTTGGACCTTTGTAATGTGTAAATATGATACTTTGAATGAATATGATTAAGTATGTGGAATCTACTTAACCACACTTAGAATGTTTATTGGAAATGGAACTGTGATGCTTGTGTTTATTTAACAAAGAACAATGAAAGTATTTTACCAAACAATTCAATATTATTCAGAATAATACGAGTGATCTTCACTATCACTAGGGTTACAAAGACCTTGAATCTTGTGTTTTGTTCTAATGTTTTATGTATATCTCTACTCACATATATTGCTATCAAACGCACACTTAAGTCATATCTAAGATCTTCCTTTTATAGTCCAAGGAAAAGATCTTTTACAATCTATATGACTCATCTAATTATTAGCTTATGACTAAACTTCATTCTAGCTAGATGATGACTTATCATGTCAGTCATTAAGATACAACATGTATCTAGGATTACAACTCACTTAGAGTGTTCAATTTGATGACTACAACAAAGATATTATCTTGTATATGAATCAGTAGAATAAGTCGTACTTATCTACACAGCTGTTTATATGAGTCATAGTAGTATCAGCAGAATCCATCAGCAGAAACACTATCAGTAGAAAACGTTCTTCAGCAGAATCCATCAGTGGAAACGTGCTTTGTGATTTATCAGCAGAAACATACTTGATGTATTTCCTTAAACCTTTATACTGATTCTTCTGATTATTTAATTCCCAATAATCCTCCCCTAAACATGTGAATTACATTCAAACATGTTTTTCTGAATTAAATGAGGACTTTGTGAAGATCTTTCAAACACTTTATTGTCAGACTGTGATATGAACTTTCTTATCTTTTGAGTGATTGAATGTCTTTCTCTGTAACTCATCTGCTTTCTTTTCTTTGCTCCAATCTTGGACTAAAAGATGGTGCAATATTCAACTTGAAGAATTATAAGAGACAATGATGTTGTGTATCTTGGATGCTTGTTCCAAGAAGTAGAAATCATCTTTCAGCATGTCTTTGGAAGTGATGAACAAACGTAGTGAACTGAACTTGAAACCTTTCATCTTTTGATCTAGATAGAACTTTCTCCTATCAGCTCTGTTCTTGTTCTTTATCAGTAGAAACCACGTCATCATCTTGTATGCTCTTATCTTTTCCTTCTTTTTTTTTTGGTTAATCTTCCTTTAAAGGGCTTTTGTAACCTCCCCTGAGATTTATTTCTCTCTTGAGCAATTTCCTCCCCTGTTTGGAAGATCTCTCACAATCATATCATATCATCTGATCTAGCATTTTCCATGTTTTCAGACAATTTGTACATGAAGCCATCAATTCCTTAAGAGTTTAAATACTGCCCTCATCACTTCTAGGTGTGTAACCTCCTATGAGTGGTGAATCACTGAGCATAGACTCATAATCCATCATTCGATGATTTTCTGAGCCTCTTTGAAAATCCTTTTGAAGAAATATTTGACTTAGCAGTATGAACATGATTTTATGATAAAAAATCATACTGCTTCTAACCATTTTGAAAGGATTAAGTGTGGTAACTAACACGTAATCAAAATTTCGGTTTAAAGCAACCTCTGGTTGTGTGAGAACCAATGTTTTCAGTTATAAATAACTGCCTGTGTACAAATAAACCTATTCAAAAGGCTTTCTTTACAGGATTTCCAGCTCGTGGCATTTGTTACCTCTAACACAAGTGTTAGATTCAATGTTGCTCGCTGTTCTTTCTGTCAGATATCCGTAGATTAGTCACATTATACTTGAGAGTATAAAATGATAGAAAGTGAGTTGTATCAGTTATTAACTGATCAACTAATTTATCAATTCAATGTGAAACATCATAATCAGGTTCCAAGAAAGAAGTTTTAAGGAGTTTTGAAATCCCAAACTCTTTCTATCATGAACCTATTATATCAGCAGCAATGATCAGCATTCAGCAGCAATGATCAGAAATTTGTTGCTTACAGATTTCACTTGAGATAGCCTTTGAGCTCAAACATTCATACCTGAAATTGTTAGTCTAAAACTAAAAGAACAAAGTACAAAGTACTTGTCTTGAATTAGAATTATGCATAGGACTAACTGTATGAATAACTTTTAAATTGGTAATAGTAGTTTTAGATGACAAAGTTAGATGCATTAACAAAATCTATATACAAGAACACATTATATTGAAAAATTTAAAGATTAAGCATTCCAATACCTGCTACCAAGTACTGAAATCTTCCAACATCAAAAGCTTTTGTAAGAAGATCTGCAAAGTTTTGTTCTGAAGCAATTTTCATTACTTGAATTAACCTCTTTTCATTGCAATCTCTAATAAAATGATGTCTTATTTCAATGTGTTTTGTTTTAGAATGTTGCACTGGATTTTTAATAATGCAAATTGTACTACTATTATCAATATGAATAATGGTATGTAAGAAATTGTACCCATAATCAAGAAGTTGGTTTTGAAGCCATAGAACTTGACCACAACAATTTGCAGCAGCTACATATTCAGCTTCAGTTGTTGAAGTAGCCACCATTGTCTGCTTCTTACACTGCCATGAGATAAGTCTACACCCAAGGAATTGACATCCTCCAGTTGTTGACTTTCTGTCTAAGCTAGCACCAGCATAATCACTATCTGAGTATGCTACCAAGTCAAAAGATGACTCCTTAGAATACCACAAACCCAACCTAGGTTGACCCTTGAGATATCTAAAAATTCTCTTGACTGCTGTTAAATGAGAAACCTTAGGAGTTACTTGATATCTTGCACAAGCACAAACAGAGAACATGATATCAGGTCTTAATGATGTAAGATACATCAAAGAACCTATCATAGATCTGTATGTGTGTACATCCACATTAGATCCTTCTACATCTTTAAGAAGTGGCTTCTCAGGATCAATTGGTGTGCTTGCTGTTTTGGAATCAGCAAATTGAAACTTTCTAAGAATCTCTGCAACATATTTGTCTTGACTAATAAAGATTCCTTCTCTTGATTGTTTAACCTGCAGACCCAAAAAGAATATAAGTTCCCCCATGGAACTCATCTGAAACTTATTATGCATAAGCTTCTCAAACTCCAAACACATCTCCTTCCTTGTAGATCCAAAGATGATATCATCCACATACACTTGAACTAGCAAAAGATCCTTCTTATGCTTCTTGGTGAAAAGTGTCTGATCTATCTTGCCTCTTTGAAATCCATTTGAAATTAAGTAGGAAGCCACTGTTTCATACCAAGCTCTTGGTGCCTGATGTAGGCCATATAGAGCTTTAACAACCTTGTACACTTTGTCTGGATGGTCAGGATCAACAAAACCAGGAGGTTGTGAGACATACACCTCCTATTCAATAGTACCATATAAGAAAGCACTCTTGACATCCATTTGATAAACTGTGAATCCCATAAATGAAGCATAAGCCAAAAAGAGTCTAATGGCTTCAATCCTTGCTACTGGAGCAAAAACCTCTTCATAGTTTATCCCTTCTTCTTGTGTGTACCCTTGAGCTACTAATCTAGCTTTATTTCTTATCACTATGCCCCTTTCATCCCTTTTATTCCTAAAAACCCATCTAGTGCCAATTACCCTTACACCACTTGGTAAATCAACTAGCACCCAAACCTTTTGAATCTTAAACTAATCCTCTTGCATAGCCTCCAACCAGCTTGAATTCTCTAGGGCTTTATGAATATTCTTTGGTTCATCTTGTGAGAGAAAACATACAAATAAGCAAGAGTTTGAAAACTCATGCTGTTTTGAAGCATAAAGGGCATCAAGAAGCTCTTGTTGATCTGAAGACATCAATTGTTGTCTTGTCTTTACTCCTGATTGTACATCTCCAATCACATTGTCCAGGGAGTGGACTTTGTGAATCCTTGAGTGTGGAGTAGAAAGAACTTGATAATCAGGTGGAAGGTTGTTAAAATCCACCTCATTTTCTGAGAGATTTGCTTGTGTTTCTTCTGATGGTCCATCAGCAGAAACATTTTGCTCATCAGCGGGAACGATTTGCTTATCAGCAGAAACAACAGTGTTACTTCTGACTTGAAACGTTTGTTCCTTAGCTCCTTCTTCCTTGTATTCATCTTCAACATCTTCTTTAGATTTACCAGAAGAAGATTCACCATTTATTGAAGTTGAATCCACACTTGTATTTGTCCATATTGGCATTATCACATAATCTTGATCTGTCTCCTTCTCTAATCCTTCTCCATTTGTTGCATCAGTAGTTTGTGAACCTGAAAATTCATTAGTTTCTGCAACAAAAGGCACATAATTCATTGATTTGGATAGAGATTCAAGATCAAATAGCCATTTGGGACCTTGACCTTCTACATTGGTTTTATTTTCCAAAAACTTCACATGTAGATTTTCCTCTACTCTTCTAGTTCTCATGTTGTATACTCTGAATGCGTTGCGATTGATAGAATATCCAACTAAGAATCCTTCATCTGCTTTTCCATCAAACTTTCCAAGATGGTCTAAGGTATTTAGAATTGTCACATGACATCCAAAAGGTCTAAGAAATCCTATCTCAGGAGTTCTACCTCTAAAAAGTTCATATGATGTCTTATTGTGAGGTTTTACAACTAAAACTCTATTTTGAACATAGCAAGCAGTGTTGACTGCTTCTGCCCAAAAAGTTATAGGCAACTTAGAGTCAGCTAACATAGTTCTAGCAGTTTCTATTAGTGTTCTATTTTTCCTTTCAGCAACTCCATTCTGTTGTGGAGTTCTTGCAACACTAAATTCTTTTTTAATACCTTTTTCTTTGCAGAAATCATCCATAACTCTATTCTTAAATTCTGTCCCATTATCACATCTAATGACTTTTACTCTTTTGCTTACTAGGTTTTCTATCTCTGTAATGAAGGTCTTAAGGATGCTAGAAGTCTCATCCTTAGTTCCTAAAAAGAATACCCATGTAAATCTACTAAAGTCATCAGTAATAACTAGACAATATCTCTTATGCAACAAACTTCTAACATTTGTAGGACCAAATAAGTCCATATGCAGCATAAACAATGATTGATTGATAGAGTTAAAAATTTTGGGCTTACAAGTGGCTTTATGTTGTTTGCCTTTAAGACAAACAATGCATGTTTGATCATTTTCAAATCGTTTTTGTGGTAAACCTCTTACCAAACCATCTTTGACAATCTTATTTATGGTTTTGAAGTTAATATGACCAAGCCTCCTATGCCATTTCATATATTCATCCAATGTGGCCTTAGCAATAAGACAAGTAAGAGAATCTTTTGGAACAATCTTCTTCATATCAACACTGTACATGTTGCCTTTTCTTGGAATTCTAAGAAGTGCTTGACTTTCATCAGGCATCTTAAAATCAGAAGAAAATATAAGACATTCAGTGTCAGTAAAGAGAACTTTGTTTTTTTTGTCACACATTTGTGAGACACTAAAAAGATTATACTTAAGCTCTTGCACATAGTACACATCTTCAAAATCTAATTTACCGGTTTTAATAGTACCTTTACCAGTAATTTTTCCTCCAATTCCTCCTCCAAAGGTAACATAGCCTCCATCTACTGATTGAAAATTTGAGAGATAAGACTTGTTGCCTGTTATGTGCCTTGAACATCCACTATCTGAGAATCCTTGATCTTCAGTATCTGCTGATGAATGTCCCTGCACATAAATAAAGGAATTAGTTTTGTTTTGGGATCCAAACCATTTCTAACTTGGATCCGCCTCTTGCATCAATGGGATGTAATCTTTTGAGAATTGTTGATGCAACATTGGATTTAAGAATCCAACATGCTGAGGCCTTAACAGCATTTGCCCTGTTTCCCTTAGCAGTGATATGAACTGTTTGGCTATCAGCAGAAACTGATGGCTTTGCAGTTGTATCCTCTGGTTTCCAAACTTGCTTTTGAACTACTGCTTTTGTTAGAATGGGTCTTTTAACAACATTTGATGCATATTTGAAAGTTGTTTTAGCATTTTTAACTGTTGTTTTTGAGTAAACAGTCAGATATGGTCTATCAGCAGAAACCATTTTCCTATCAGCAGGAACTGAAACTGTTTTGGGTTTTGTTCTAGTAAAGTTAGAGTGACTTTTAGGTGCTTGCCTTTTTAGATTCACCCTATTGTTTGTATACCCATATACCCATTGATTACAGAAAGCTGCAAGATGGTCAAAACTACCACATGTGTAACAAGCTTTGTTATCTCTTTGTTGGAGAGACTTGAGGCTATACCAATTCCTTTGGTTACCTCTAGGCTTGTTTATGGTTCTATATTGTTCACAATATCTTACTGGTTGCCTAACATGTTTAACTTTGTTTTTAGGCTTTTCAGTACTGTGTTTGACTATCTTAGGAACACTTGTTCCTGCTTTCTTAATCACTTCAGGTTTAGACATAACCTGTTTAAACTTTTTATTATCAGATGTTAAGTTCTCAATGATTGGACCATCTAACTTTTTACAAGAACACACCTTGTCCTTAGGAAGTGAAGTTTTACTTAAACTTTCACTTTCTTTCAAAGGTTCATTATCAACTTCATTAGTCTTTGGTTGAACTCCATATTTGAATTCAGGTAGTTGAAATTCAGGTAATCCTGTGTGTTCTAGGTCAATTCCTGGGGGTGAAGGAATACCTCTATATGGTGGAGGAACAGATTTGTATCCAACACCAGACTTAGCTTTATTTATAACTTGACATTCAAATAAGTTAGTCACACCCTTAGATGCATAATCTAGTGTTTCTACACTCATTTGAATATTCTTTTTAGCCTTACTAAGCCTATCTACTTTAGCTTTTAAGTTACTAATGTCATTATTTTTAAACATTATTTCTCTTTCAAGAAGAATTTTGACATCAGTAAAGGTAGATTCATTTGTTCGAAAATGTATGACTTGTTCCTCTAGAGTAACTATACCTCTTTTATGATTTGTTAAGCTATGAGCTGTATCAATTAATTCTTTCCTTTGATTCTCATAACGTTTGGTTAAGGTTTCTAAACTTTTAAGAGCAGAACAATTATTTGAACAAACTTTATCAGGTAGTACCTCTGTAGAGAAAGCCATAAGAGCTGTCTGAGGAGAAGTTTCTTCTTCATCAGCAGTAAAGCTCCAATCAAATCCTAATCCATCAATAGCTACCATAGCCTTTGGATTGGTTGATTCCCCTGTCTTGGACTTGCTTCCAAAACCTCTATTCTTGCTATCTTGCTGCCTTGGCCTTCTACATTCTCTTGAGAAGTGCCCCAACATATGACAGTTATAGCATTCTATCTTTGACTTGTCAAAACCTGCAGTATCATTGCTGCTGATGGTGAGTTTCTTCCCCGTCATCTGATAGAATTTCTTAGCCCTCATGCTAAGAAGAGAAATTTGCCATTTTAGGTCCATCTCTTCTAAATCATCGTCATTGATTTCTAGAAGATCTTCATGAGTAAGCATGGACCCATTATTCTAGCTTGTGAAAAAGGCACAACAAGCCTTTTTATTCAATATACCAAAGGTACTGCTTGATGAACTAGCAGCACCAGCTCCACTATCAACCTTTTCATCTTTAACTGGGTGTAAGATACTAGGAGATGACATAAAAGCCATGTTCCCAGTATATGAACTAGAGACACCAGTTTTCTTTACTTCTTGTTCCACAATTTTAAAGTTGCTATACAAATCCATAAGATCCATAGTGTCTATGTCTGGTTTATTCTTCCAGACAACAACATGCATAGCCCACTCTTCTGGTAAGCTTCTCAGAAATTTTGAGTTTAAATCTTCTTGAGGTATATCAACCCCAAGAACAGCAAGTTGACTCACAATTTTCTGTAGCCTTGTATACATGTGGTCAAGAGATTCATTCATGGTTGATGAGAAATTTTCAAACTGCTGCTTGAGAAGGGTTTTCTGGGTCTTCTTAGTGGCTTCATTCCCTCCATACCTTGTAACAATTGCCTCAAATAATGACTTGGCATCTTTCAATTTGCTGAAGTTTATAAGTTGATCATTTGGAATGGTCATCATCAGCATACTTCTAGCCTTGAGGTCATTCTTCTTCTTTATTCTTTCATCAGCAGTTGTAGGGATAGTTTGAACAACTGTAATTTCCCTACCTTCAACTGTTGATGAAGTGGTTGTGGGTTTGAAAGAGTTTCCATCTTCAATGATTTCCCAGAGAGTGTAATCCTGCACCTAGAAAAACGGTTCTATTCTTAACCTCCACAATTCAAACTCATTTTGTTTAAGAACTGGCAATTTTGCAGCAACATTTGTTTGAACAGACTCTGTATCCATTTCTTCTTCTAAATCAAAGATATCAACCTGGAAGCTCTGATACCAACTGAGAGGATCACTTGATTTGATCACACACTATGAGGTGTTGGACCTTTGTAATGTGTAAATATGATACTTTGAGTGAATATGATTAAGTATGTGGAATCTACTTAACCACACTTAGAATGTTTATTGGAAATGGAACTGTGATGCTTGTGTTTATTTAACAAAGAACAATGAAAGTATTTTACCAAACGATTCAATATTATTCAGAATAATACGAGTGATCTTCACTATCACTAGGGTTACAAAGACCTTGAATCTTGTGTTTTGTTCTAATGTTTTATGTATATCTCTACTCACATATATTGCTATCACATGCACACTTAAGTCATATCTAAGATCTTCCTTTTATAGTCCAAGGAAAAGATCTTTTACAATCTATATGACTCATCTAATTATTAGCTTATGACTAAACTTCATTCTAGCTAGATGATGACTTATCATGTCAGTCATTAAGATACAACATGTATCTAGGATTACAACTCACTTAGAGTGTTCAATTTGATGACTACAACAAAGATATTATCTTGTATATGAATCAGTAGAATAAGTCGTACTTATCTACACAGCTGTTTATATGAGTCATAGTAGTATCAGCAGAATCCATCAGCAGAAACACTATCAGTAGAAAACGTTATTCAGCAGAATCCATCAGTGGAAACGTGCTTTGTGCTTTATCAGCAGAAACATACTTGATGTATTTCCTTAAACCTTTATACTGATTCTTCTGATTATTTAATTCCCAACAATTAACATCTAGGTTTCACTACATCTAAGCAAACACAAAAGAGATCTAGCCAAGCATGTTAAATTGAAGACAAGTGTAAGATATATTCAAGCAACACATAGACATATTGAATGAATTGAAAGAGTACTTATCTCAATTGAACATGAAAGGTTTCAAAGGGTAAAAACCCTTGAAAAAGCTGTGATATTCGGACTAGGGTTTCTCTCCAAAGTTACACCCTAATTGTTACACTCTAATGAATGAAAATTGCAAAACTATATATAGATTTTACAGAGTGACAGCGTCAAGAAGGAAATTTTGACGCCGTCAACTCGCCGCCCATAATGAAATCAGATTGCCTAGATCTAGTTTTGACGCCGTCATGTATAATCCTACTCTGGGCCGTCACTAACAATTGGACCATGACGGCCTATGGTGACGCCGTCATCTCCATAGTACAAAACTCTTCTGGATCGTCACGGACTTTATCCACTTTCACCTCTTGCATTGCTCTTGACGCCGTCAGGTACTGTTCCTAGCAAGAAAAATTAAGACTTTGCCGTTTTCTTCACTTTTATGCTCCAAAAACGTTCAAAACGCTTCCTTTTCCAGAATTCACTCCAAAAGTACCTAAAATGACAAAAGAAACGATTTAGGGCATTATTTGATCAAATAAATTCGAATCCGGGCTAAAATGACCCCCTAAAAACGGTTCATTTTTCGCCTCATCACGTGTCCTTTCTCGAAGGTGAACAATTACATACTTTTTCGTGTATTATATAAATAATTTGGTTAGTTGTTAAAAATAATAGTTTTTACTCTTTAACAGCCTGGGACAACAGACCATGGATGTGATTTTTTTTTATAGAAGGAGGAACGACTCGCCAAAATGATGACCGATTCTCTGGGAGCTTCAACATCAAGCGGTTCTGGATTTGCTCCAACAAGGTGCTCAAACTGTCATGAAAAACATCTTAGAATAAACATGTTGGAGGCACAAAAACAGGTGATGGAGGCACAAAAACAGGTGCTAGAGACAAAATTAAGGATGCTGGAGGCAAAACTTGACATGGCAACGTATCCTAACCACGACCACGTATGTCAGTCGGATGCAATACTCCGTGACCTTTTAGGTGACATGGATAAATTTCATATGTAGTACTATTGTTGTTGTTGTTGCTGTTATCGTTGTTGTTGCTGTTCTCGTTGTTATTGTTGTTGTTGTTGATGTTGTTTGCTGTTGTTGTTGATGTTATTGTTGTTGTTTAATAAAAGGGAATATACCCAAAAAATGCACTATACTTGTCAAAAAAATTACTTTTATGTATCGAACTTTTTTTTTCCTCATTCGTGTACTAAACTTGCATTTTTTTTCCTCTTTTATGCATTTTCGTACAATTTTATAGCATTTTTGCCCCTGGATTTTCAAAGATTTGAGGGGCAAAATTGTTCCAAAGTGCATAAAAGTGGCAAAAAATTTGAAGTTTAGTACACCTATGAGGAAAAAAAAAGTCCGATACATAAAAGTAATTTTTTTTTCCGATACCTAATAAAATGTTGTTGTTGTTGTGGTAACTGATGTTGAACGTCCTTTATATTTTAAATTCGTACGCACAAATAATAAAACTGAAGGAGCAATAATTATCAAACACAAAGGCAAACTGTTTATTTAAAACAAGCAAGAGTTCTCAACCACATACATTTTCATACATACTCAAACTAAACAACTTGACAACCAAACTAAACAACTCGACAACCAAAGGAAACAACTCAAACTAAACAACTTGACAACCAAAGGAAACAACTCAAACTAAACAACTCGACAACCAAACGAAACAACTCAAACTAAACAACTCGACAACCAAAAGAACAGATCAGACGAAACAACCCGTTTATTTATTTTATTTTTTGCGGCTACTTCCCGCTTTACTCGAACTCGCACAATCTTTTCCATTCCTTGCTCTCATTTCCTTGATATGTGCAAATGTAGCTTCAAGATTTGTGACCCTATTTCCCATATTATCAAGTTTGGTTTCCAACGTACTTTCAGCTTCGTCGTCACCTCCAACAGCAGCAGCTTGAGCTTCAGCAGCATCTAGCTCTTCCATGTACTCTTTGTAGTACGACTTTTTCCTACACCATTCGATAATCTTGTCTCTCATCCACGGTTCAGCGTCCTTAAAAGAATCATATTCCTCATAAACTGCATGACCAAAAGTTAACATAACTTCATTAAAGAGGAGCTCGTGTGACAAGATTTTTGAGTACTCCTCTTCAACTGTGCAACCACGTCAAGTCATGTGTGTCTTGTAAGAATTGACGATTGACTTATTTGTGAGATGTGTAAAATGAGATGGAAATAATTTTGTGAGAATGTATATAGGTAAAAAATGAGACGGGTATGTATTTGTGAGGTTATATATAGGGTGAATTTTTGGGGAGATATTCCCGTCGACATGTCGACGGGAAAAAAAAACGCGGGAAAAATCCTGCCCAATATTTTATCCTTTCATTAAAAATATTTATATTTAGTAATAAATTCCCGTCGACATGTCGACGGGAATCGCAAAACAAAAATTTATTACCTTTAGTCACACACTAATTGTGAATAAAATCGTGATTAATATATTCTCGTCGACATGTCGACGGGAAAATATTAGCGGGTAAATTTCGCTGTGTATGAAAAATTCAATGCAGTGGGGCTCGGTCAAGCGTTTTTTTTTTTTTTTTTTTTTTATCGTTTTCTGCCTTATGCCGTCGACATTGTGTTGACGGGAAACTGTTTGTCGCCTGTTCTCTTTATCCTTGTAGTGATTATTCAGAAAAGAGAAAACTGATTACGCTCTACAGCCTACACTAATCTATTAATAGCTAAACAAAGGGTATTACTCAAACATGAAAGTGACATACAATTAAACTTACATAAAGACTGATGAAAACAAGGATTAAAGGCATAACAAAATTAAACCGTTATTGGCAGTGGGCAATAAAACCAAATAAATGCCCCTTATTTGTTATTTGTGTTGGTTTCAATCTCATTGAATGACTCTCATCAATTCCAACATGCTGAACCGAATCATGACGTGACCTATCAAGATTATGCAAAATGCTCTACGTCGACAACTAATTGATTTCAGTATGCCGAAAACCATCTCTAAGGTGGCAAAATGGTAAGTCGCCCTCAAAGTCTTATAACTAAAGGAAAACCCTCGTTAGGTGAAATTTTTTGGGATGACTAGTGGTTAAGAAAAAGGTTAAAACAGCCATAAAAATACAAACATACGAGTTTTAACAGATAACATGGACAGAGAGACCTTTTACCATTCAACCGATATCAAAACAAAAAACAACATTCACACAAACATCATCTAAACAATAGAGCTTTAATTTGGTTTTGCACGTTTCTTAAATTATATACGACAAAAGGATATTTTGGTACATCCCACTCTTTATATTCTAAAAAATAAATAATTTCAGAATAGGTACAGTACAAAATACTATTGGATTCTCATTATTGTTTCCTTTTGGTGGTGCTCACCATGTTGGAGGGTCTGCTTTAAACCAGACTACGTGATGCGAATAAAAACAAATAAATGGGTCCAACTATCCTAAAACACGGTTTAGCATGAAACGTCCTAATAATCCCCAGCTCACCTGTTTATTCAAAACAAAACGCCAAATGTAACACAAAGAAGAATATATATATATATATATATATATATATATATATATATATATATATATATATATATATATATATATATATATATTTGTATAATATATAAGTTGGACACATGTAAATGATGTGAATTAAACGATACACGGCGTACGTTTGTATGCATATAAAGTAAACTAACGAACATATATAGAAGCTAAGTATGCATACTACTACGTACTTTTTATATTTAACACTTTTACACTATGTTATCTACATGTTATTTTACTAATATATTTTCCAGTACACATAGGTTTTCTGAATAGAGATTTCATCATTGGACTATGATTGAAGTTGTAAATGGAAACCACATATAAAAATACATAACTTTGAGTCTTACTTATTGGTATCAATATTAAACATAGTTCAAACATCAAAGACAAATTATATAATTTACATCATCACCCTATCTTATCCACCGATTACAACCACCTTTGAGAAGAACAAAATATAACTTAACAGATTTGAAAATAATTGTAATCAATCAGACAATCGAATCTAGAAAATACATTTAAAAAAGAAAGAGCTTAAAAAATATATAAACCAAAAATCTGACACCCTATCTTGTGTTACGTAACTCAGACCAACAAATCGAACATGTCTATATTTGGTGCTAACAAGTTTAATCTTAAACTCTGCGGTCCCATATATGGCCCCTTATAAACCCTTGTTATTTTACCTTCCGTTAATCTAACGCTAGTCACGGTGGTAACCACGGTCGACCATGCAACATCAGTTTTTTCTCTCCGACAACTTGAGGACGATCAAGTTTTCACAGTGACGACCAAGTTAATTTTTTTTAATTAATTCAAATATTTTAAACAAATTTAAACTTCAATAACAATAAAAACATTGCATAAATTATTCAAATAACATTAAAAACATTATATAAATTATTCAAATAACATTAAAAACATTACATAAATTCTTCATCGTCATCGTCACTTGCGTCATCGTCTTCACTCTCTTGATTGACTTCATTTCCATGATTTCCCCAAACGTGTTTGATCAAATCAGCTTTCAAGTATAGATGAGTTGTTCTATCCATTATCTCCGGAGTAACTACTAACGATTCTTCATGCGATCTTAAAGGATCATGATCACGGTGACCCTCATCTTCGAACCATGTAGGACATATCGCCCGCTCCTTGAGTCGAATGATCATATTATGTAATATGATACATGTGTACATAATATCTTAGAGATCACGTTGGAACAACCCTCAATCCGGAACTTTAAGCATTTTTCACTTCTTCTTCAACACACCAAAAGCTTGTTCCACATCCTTCCTTGCTGCTTCGTGCTTTCTCTTGTATAATATTCTTTTATCATCACCTGTGGGAGGATTTGAAATGGACTTAATAAGAACGGACCAGTCCGGATATATCCCGTCAGTAAGATAATAACCCTTTTTATAAGCTACATCGTTAATCTCGAATGAAAGTTCTGGTGCTCTCCCAGATTTGATATCATTGAAAACAAAGGAACGATGTAAAATGTTTATGTCATTATTCATCTCAGAGACACCAAAAAACGCATGTCAAATCCATAAATCTTGAAAGGCGATCGCTTCCGATAAAATGAATGGATGTGACCCGTGATCAACCCTAGCAAATTGACCTCTCAAACTATTTGGGCAATTCTCCCACTCCCAAATTGTACAATCAATGCTTCCCATCATCCTAGGAAACCCATGCTCATGCTCGTGATGAGCATATATTCTTTCAAGGTTAGAATACGTGAGCTTTCGCAAAAACTCAGCACCATATAACTCCATGATAGCCTAGCAAAACTTACGGAGACATTCACGGGCTGTTGTTGCAGCCAATTGCAGATACTTGTCAAGAGAATCAGGAACGGTGGTGTATCCCAATTAAGTGACAAATTGCCGTAGTACACTTGACCAATGGGGAAATACCAAGTACACTCCTACAATCATGGGTTTATTGAAAATAAAGAGAATAATCGGTTACCTTTTGAACAATTTGTGTGAATAGTTCTCGGCTCATTCGGAACCGCCAACGGAATGTCCTTTTCGTCATACACCTAGTTTTCGGAGAAGTAAGCCGCCACTAAACGATTATTAGCACCTTCATGATACCTAAATACGTAGTTTCGTTGAGCTTTGGGCAATGATGCATGGTACTCGTCCCAAGCAAACTACGTAAACTCCGCAAGCTCTCTGATAACTTCTTCATCATCTTCGGAAGATGAAGAACCAAAAAATAGCTCGTAAGATATAATTAAGAGAATGTGTTTGAAGGTATTAAGAGAACTGTTGTTTGAATTGTGTTTGAAATTGTGTGTTTAGAAGTGTGTTTGAGGTTGATATTTATATGGTTGTAAAAGTGGTAAAGTTTTTATTTTTATTTATTTTTTATTTTATTTTTGTTCCAAACGGTAACAATTTTTGCAAGTTTATGTGTATAAAAGTCGGTCATTTTGACAAACTAGTTCGTTTGGTTTTTGATCGACGACCGAAGGACCATAGTGGTTCGATCGACGGCGACCGATGGGTCGATCGACCACTGTGGTAAGCCTAATTGGGTGTTGTTATACTCGCATTTATTCACTTCGTTGACTAGAAAAGACAGTTTCTAACCATTTTATGTTCCGTATTTTCTATCTTCTGTAAGTTTTGATTTATCAAACTTTATATTTTATGTTTCGTACTTACAGTTCTTGTAATTTTATAATAAAAATAATAAAATAAAATAAAATAAAAAGAGTATGCCAATATCTATTTATTTATTTATTTATTTTATTATTATTTTTTTAACATCGGTATTTATGAATTGTAATCAAGCATTGATTGACTTGACTAAAACGTATGGTTAAATATATAACCAATTAAATGTGTTTTCTCAATCTATTTTGACACTTACCAAACCACATTTCTGGTTTTTATACTTAGCCTCACAATTAAATTAGTAATCTCAATCATTTTCCATTATAATTCAGCATAAGTAATAAAAATAATTTTTCTTTTTTCTTTTTTTTTTTTTTAATTTTTTTTTAATCTCCGCTAAGAATTACTTTTTTGTTGGTGGGTGTCATCGCTATCAATCAAGAAGTGGGCAAGGACGATAAGCCTATATACTACAATTCCAAACGTAGAAATTTCCAAACCTTCCTTTGTAAGCTTTGACATTCGTATTTGCTTATATACATGCATACGTGTCTTATTGAAATACAATTAATTAATATTACTAAAAGAAAATAATTGAAGTGTAATATGAGATATTAATGGACTTGATTAAACCATGTTCAAAGGTACAAGAATCTAATTAAACACTAGCTAGCTCAATTCTTTTTTAAAGAACGCCACATACTTTAGAACGCCGAATTAAATTAAAAATAAAATAAAAAATAATCTACAACAGTTACATGTTTTATTTAGAAAAAATTACACGAATGGTCCTTATGGTTTACACAGATAGCATGTTTAGTCCCTATTTCATTTTAATTACACCAGTCGTCCCTATTTTGTGAAACCTTGCACATTTTAGTCCCTAATTTGGATGGGCTGTTAGTTTGGCCGTTAAGTTATTTGCACCGTTAGTCCTCTGTTAATATTTTTTGCACCGTTAGTCCTCATTTTTTGCACCGTTGGTCCCTCCGTTAATATTTTGCACCGTGATCAATGTTTTACGTTTTCGTCCATTTTTTAACGTTCTTGTCCGTTTTTTTAACGTTTTTGTCCATTTTTAACGTTTTTGTCAATCTTTTTACGTTTTCTTTCATTTTTTTACGTTCTCGCCTGTTTTTTTTATGTTTTCGTCAATTTTTTACGTTTTCGTCTATTTTTTATGTTCTCGTCTATTTTTTTACGTTTTCGTCCGTTTTTTTAACGTTTCCGTCCACTTTTTTACGTTTTTGTCAATCCTTTTACATTTTCGTCCATTTTTTAACCTTTTTTGTCTGTTTTCTTATGTTTTTATCGGTTTTTGCTATTTTTTACGTTTTCGCCTATTTTTTGTGATTAAATAAGTATACTAAAAGAAAATTTGACATTTGATAAAAATGTGTCCGTGTTGATTTTAAATCACGATTTTAACCCCTTTCTGGCCTGAATCATCAAAAGTGTAAAACACGAAAATAATACTTTACATCAAGACACGCGAGATTTTAACTAGAAAATGCAAAACAAGGGATGTTTACTACCAAAATTTAAGCCATTTTTTTACCAAGACTCGCGAGTTTTGGTAGTAAACATCCCTTGTTTTACATTTTCTGGTTAAAATCTCGCGTGTCTTTATGTAAACATTATTTCGGACAACTTTCGTGTTTTACACTTTTGATGATTCAGAGCAGAAAGGGGTCAAAATTGTGATTTAAAATCAACACAGACACATTTTTATCAAATGTTAAATTTTCTTTTAATATACTTACTTAATCACAAAAAATAGGCGAAAATGTAAAAAAATTGGGAAAAACTGATAAACACATAAGAAAATAGGCGAAAACGTAAAAAAGATTGACAAAAATGTAAAAAGATTGACAAAAACGTAGAATAGTGGATGAAAACGTAAAAAAATGGACGAGAACATAAATAAATGTACGAAAACGTAAAAAGATGGAGAAACGTAAAAAAATAGACGAAAACATTAAAAAAAAGGACGAAGACGTAAAAAAACAGATGAAAACGTAAAAAAATAGACGAGAACGTAAAAAATAGACTCAAACGTAAAAAGGTTGACAAAAATGTAAAAAATGGGCGAAAACGTAAAAAAACGGACGAGAACGTAAAAAAATGTACGAAAACGTAAAAAGATAGACAAAAACGTAAAAAAATGAACGAAAACGTAAAAAAAATGGACGACAACTTAAAAAATGAATGAAAACGTAAAAAAACAGATGAGAACGTAAAGAAATAGACTAAAACGTAAAAAGATTGACAAAAATGTAAAAAATTGACGAAAACGTAAAAAACGGACGAGAACGTAAAAAAATGGAAGAAAACATAAAAAGATGGAAAAAAAACATAAAAAAATGGACGAGAACGTTAAAAAATGGACTAAAACGTAAAAAGATTGACAACGGTGCAAAATATTAACGTATGGACCAACGGTGCAAAAAATGAGGACTTTTTAGAAAATGAGGACTAACGGTGCAAAAAATATTAACGAAGGACTAACGGTGCAAATAACTTAACGGCCAAACTAACGGCCCAACCAAATTGTGGACTAAAATATGCAAGGTTTCACAAAATAGGGACGACTGGTATAATTAAAATGAAATAGAGACTAAACATGCAATATGTGTAAACGACAAGTAACATCCGCGTAATTTTTTCTTTTATTTACTTCAGTCTTGCACTCTTGCAAAAGAAAAACACTAAATAAGCCTACTTCTATTAATTGGTGGATCCACAGAACAAGTGTATCTCGAATTCTCGGCCAGGTGGTTGAGTGTAAAAGCACTCTAAATAAACCCAAGTTGTGATATAGACTGTGGAAAACTAGAAGGGGGTTGAATAGTTTACCGATTAAAATCTTTTTAACTTGTTAAGTTAGCTTTGAAACTTTCCGTTTGATCAAAGATGTATACACAAACACAATATATAACATGCAAGTAAATGAAAGAAACGATCAAACCACAACACGAGTATTTATCGTGGTTCGGCTACAAGGACTCTTTTTCCTTGCCCTACGTCCACGCCCCGAGTATCCAACTCGAGAGTTTCTTTCACTAGTCAACAAGCTCCTTTCACCGGCGGAGAAAAACTTACACGTCGCTTATACTTTTACCGACACAAAGCTAGATGTCGAGTTCTATACCAAGGGTACAACTACTCCCGTTAGTTCTTTTACAAGGGTACAACTACTCCCGATACACTTTGTATTTTGAGGACTAAAATACTAACCGATCACTACTAAAAATACACAATCAAATGAAGTGTAAACTACACAAGTCTACACAATGCTAAGCTAACAAGTCTTGCAACGTTGTGTTGAATACTTGTTACTTTTAGTAAGCTCATGAATCTCTTTGCTACAAAAAGAAACTTCACATATGAAATGTTAAAAGGTTAGATGGAAGAATGAATATGTGTGTAAAATATGATGTAAAGTGATAAGCCAAAATTCAACTTGTGGCTTGATATTTTTAGCCAAACCTTCTGCAGGTCTGGCGGATCAGGCGGACCCCTCAGAAAGGTTCCGCCCGTGTACCTCCAGGGTACCGCCGGGCTTGCAGTTGGTTTTGCAATAAATCTTGCAAATCAAACAAAGTCACATCTCATTACTCTTGCAAACTAAATAATGTCACATCACATAATATCAAGTCAAACACTAAACTTGCAAGCAACATCTTAGTAAGTCAAACACATATCTTTCCATAAATGTATAATGACAAAACTTGCCATAAATGTGATGTGACAATTCTATTTTTAGGAAATAAAAGTGTTGTGTTTTATGAAATGTAAAAAGTAGCAAAAGTCTAGTTTATGCAAGTCTTTAAAACTAAGATTATGTTTTACTTAGAAACTAAAGTTTACATTTTGTCGTTAACATAACTTAGCGAAGATCGTAAAATATAAATAACTTTTTTAGGCGATATTTGTATTAACAATCTCCCCCTTTTTGTTGATGACAAAACATAAACTTTGTTTTTAAGTAACTCACAAAATCTTGGTTTTTAAGACTTAAAAAAAAATTAATATTAAACTTGTTTTACTTAAGTTATGATAATCATATTAAGTTTTGAAAGTTTAATATATTTCTCCCCCTTTTTGTCGAAACAAAAAGCAGAGTAGCGAAGCGGAAAAATGCACTTGCTCCCCTTTGCTTGTTACCCCCCCCCCCCCCCTAAAAGGAGTGCCAAGATGAGAAACATGGATTTTGGATCCTACAAAAAAATGGTTAGTTGGTGATATATATAGTCAAGTTTGTAGTTACCACACACATTGCAACCACAATGACAACACAAAAATGATCAACCAACAATGCACAAAAGTAAGTAGAAAGAACTAGCATTCCAAGTAAATTTTTGACTTATAAAAGTCAAAGGACAAGAAATGGGTAAAATTCTTCTACTTCTAAAAACTTAAAAAATAACCAAGAAAGAAAAATAAACGCCTATTTTCTTAAATTGGGGCAAACGGCCTCCAAATGGTTGTCTAGGATTTGTTTGGGTAGGAAAGAGCATCCAAACGTTCTATGACGTGTTGAAATGCAAACCGGGTTTCATCTTGGAGTTGGTGAAGCAACGTTTTGATGCTTGCACCCATTTGCTCACAATTTGAGCAAACATGGGGACGAGTGGGTGGAAATGGGTTGGTTTTGGTTTCTTGGTTTGAGGGTTGGTTGGTTTTTGGTTCTTGGGTGGATGATGGGTTTGGTATTGAATCAAGCAAGGTTGTTTGAAATTCCATTGCTTGATGGAGGTGGTTCTCAACCATGCTTTGTATATCCTCATATGAGGGAAAGAAAGATTCAAAGGTTTGGGCTTGAGAATGTGGTGGAGTTGGGTGATCATGGTTTTCAAAGTTTGGTTCTCTATAAAGAGGACCATGGATGTCATTGTAGATGGGGTGAAATAACAATGGTTTGGGTTGATGGTATACTTGTTGTGGTGGTTGGGTGTGGTTAAAAAGCTCATTTTGGTCAAGAATTGACCTTGGTGAAAAAGGTGGTGGTTGTGAAGGTCTTGGTGGGAGATCATTTAGATCTTGGACAAAAGGGTGTGGTGATGTGGGAGGAGACCCACATAACTCCATAGGTTCAATTTTGGGTAATAGTGATGGTGATGAAGTTTTGGATGGTTGGGTTGGAGCACTTGGTGGACTTGGGTCAATGGGTGATTTAGTAGGTGGTGGAGTGAGCTCATTAGGTTCATTTGGTGATGGTGATGGAGATCCAAGGTTCAAAAAGTGTTCATTTTTTATAGGTGAGGTGAATTCATCCGAAGATGAGGAGCTTAGGTTGATGGGTTGATTAGACCATAGTGGTTTAACACTTATCCGGGCGGTTTTCCGGATGGGTCGTGATGGTTGAGAGGTGATTGTTGACTTAGTCATGGTGAGAAATGGTTTAGAAGTTCAGAAATTGTGATGAAGAAGGTGTGATTTGATAGTGTTTTGGATGGCTTAATTTATAGTGTTGAAGGATTGTGGAAAGGAGTGTTTGGATTTGATGTTAGTCCATACAAAAATGGAAGTTTCTAATGATTTGGAAAACTAATTGTGGGTTGTCAAATCATGGAAGTCAATCCAATGAAAATGGTGAAGTGAGAAGACAAGTTTTGCACTAAATGCTTAGTGGTTTTGGTGGATTTGTGGTAGTATAAATCTCAGAGATTTCAAGGATCCCTTAAAAGGGTTCCTTCCTTTATGTGTGAGGGGTCTTTGAGGTTGTTATGGCAAATTTTGAATTTTGGCGGGAAATGGTTTTGGTTAAGTGTATGGAAGAAGGAGTACCCTATTATGCTAAACACATTGCAAGAAATGGGTTTCTACCTAAAAGGGTTGGATTTTGGTGTTTGGATGTTGAATTGGTGAAAATAGAAACAAAAATTCTGTAGGCTTCTGCGCGGCACCCTCAGAATACACAGGCGGAACCCATTTGAGGGTGCCGCCTGGTCCGTTGGGCCATTTCTGGAATTCCCAGAAATTGCACTGGTGGAACCCAATTTTGGGTACCGCCAGATCCGCCAGAGCTTCAGAAATGGGCAGCCCGCGTTTTTGACCCGCGAGACGATTTTCAAAATTTTCGAAAACTCCTAAAATAAAAAATATAATGCATATCTGGTTAGGAAATGCAAAAAATGAACATGTAAACACTCATATCATATGACTTTGACCGGGGGCTAGCGATATTCACTAAACTTAGTGAAAATATTATAAGTTTGAAAATTTGACAACTTGCTAAAAGTTGTCTTCTTGCATCAAAGTTAGATGAAACATGTTCCAAATAGTATCAAACATTGTACTAACCTACAAATACATCATAAGCATTGTTTAGACAACCAAATTTGTTCAAGTAGCACCTAATGCCAAAGACTCATACACACCCGCACTCATTGATGGTCAATCTTGTTCTTGAGCTTTCCAAGGAATCTTCCAAGATTCTTGAACATCCCCTTTGTTTGCTTGAACTCCGCCGACTCATTTGGAATATCCGGAAGTTGGGATAGGTATTCGATAGGTGGGAGCCTAGAGTTTGGCAAATTGTCATCTTCACTCATTGAGGAAGATGATGATGAGGTAGGAGGATGAGGACGTTTTCCTTGGGCTTTGTACACTCTCTTATCACTAAGTGGGACAAAGGTGTGTGGAATGAGAGTGTAGTCAAGACGAAGACCATTTGGAGTTGGTGGAATGGGTGAGATGAACCTAAAGAGACGGGTCAAGAGCATTCCATACGGCATAGCCATTGTGCCATGCACGGGAATGTCGGCCATTCTCTTGGTCATGTAGTAGGCAAGGTTGAAGGGTTGCCTAACGGACAAGGAGTAGAGCATGTAGCAAAGGCAAAGGTTGATATGATCTCGGTTTCCTATTGTGCTAATGACATTGGCTCTAACGACTTCCTCCCATTTCTGGAATTGGGGCTTAAGTTCATTCATTTCCATTCCATATGGGTCCTTATCGACCTCATTTCCCGAACGGGTTCTCCTAGTGTTGGTGGTCCTAACAAAGAGGTGGTCACGGAGTACATCTTTTGAGACAAGAGGTGTGTCATAAGGATGGATACGGTCTTGGAGGTTGTCAAGAGTTGAGAGGGAGTGCAAGTCGGAATAGAGGCAAGTACCACGGTTTGGGACACCTAGGATTTGAGCAAACTCCTCAAGAGTGAAGGAGTATTGATGACCACTAACCCTAAAGTTGATAGACATATGACCATAATCATCCGTGGAGAGGACGGAGGATGCATAGAACTCTAGAATGAACCTAGGACAAATAGGCTCGTCGATATTCAAAAGACACTCAAAGTTGATTGTGGCAAATTCAGCGTAAACGTTTGTGCCTTCTAGGAAAGACGGGTCAATGGTTCTACCCTCATGGACATAGTGTTTTTCTAGGGCTTTGAAAACGTTTACTTGGTTTGGGGTAAGGCCTTTGGTTTTGTGGTGTTTTGGTAGGTACTTAATGGTGTCCTTGTGGTCGTAGTGGGTTAGAGGAGGCATGATGATTCCTAGAACAACAAAATTTCACATTTTAGTTTACGTAAACCACTATTATAATGTGGATGTTCTAGTGTGTGTCTATATGAAAACAACGTGGAGGTGTGGTTATCTTGACTCATTTTGATGCTTCAAAATCGTTTTATGCAAGTTTTGTTATAAAACAAAAGATAACCCAAACGCTCCTAGTTCAATGTAGCTTCGTTTGAATTTACCCGAAAATACATATTGGTTATGTATTCCCTTTAGCATTCAAGAGACATTATGCAAGTGATGTTTTAAACATAACGTTTTGATTTTGTATTCTCAATGTGAGACGAAAAAATATTTGTCCTACTTGTGAGAAATTTTTGGAAGGATTTGACATGGGGTGTTTTAGCAAACATGTTTATACTAATTAAGGATGCAATTCCTAACTATGGGAAACATGATTAGTTTTGTTAAACACCTAATCTTATGCATGAGTTTTTCAAGTTAATGCATAACCCCAAGGTTTTATTTTTGTGCAAGAAATAGAATTCCTAGACTCAGATCAGGATTGTAATCATGTTTAGAATACTTACAATGATGATTGATTTGCAATGTAAATGAATGGAGGACCAAGAATTCGTAGGTATGGATGGATGGTAAAGTGAATAGTAGCAGTTTGGAAGTGGTGGTATGAGATAATGGGTGTTTGGTTTAATATAAACAAATATTTTGATTATGCAGGTCGGCGGATACGGCGGACCCCTGGAATGGGTTCCGCCCGTTATGTCTGAGGGTTCCGCCGACCCTGCTGAGAAAAATAGTTATGGATTTGTTTTAATTTTTGTGATTTTTGTCTAATGTCCAGAACTATAATGTATGTTCCATGAGTCCTAAGCCTAGCCTAAGAAGGTTAAAAGGTTCACGTTTAAGGGGTTTTGTGAGAATGTCGGCTATGTTGTCTTCGGAAGAAACTTTCTTAATTGAGATATTTCCTTTTTGAACGTTGTCACGAACGAAATGATGATGGATTTCAATATGTTTGGTACGAGCATGTTGAACCGGGTTTTTGCTAAGATCAATGGCACCTTTGTTATCACAAAGAATTGTGATGTCGTTGAGTTGAATTCCGTAGTCGACAAGAGCTTGCTTCATCCAAAGAGCTTGTTGACATGCCTTTCCGGCCGAAACGTACTCGGCTTCCGTTGTTGAGATAGCAAGAGCCGTTTGCTTCTTACAGAACCATGAGGTGAGACAATGTCCAACAAAAGTACAAATACCACTTGTACTTTTTCTATCGACATAGTCACCGGCATGATCCGAGTCGGCATACACTATGGTGTCTATTCCGGTTCATTTGGGATACCATAAACCTAAATGTGTAGTACCCTTAATATACCTAAAAATCCTTTTTAACGGCTTCGAGATGGGTAGTTTTAGGATCTTCTTGAAAACGAGCACATAGACAAACACTAAACATAATGTCGGGTCTACTAGCCGTTAGGTAAAGTAGACTACCAATCATACCTCAATATTTAGTGCTATCTACGGATTCACTTTCCTCATCCTTGGTGAGTTTAGTTTCCGTGGACATGGGAGTTTTGATAGGTTTCGAATCTTCTAATCCAAATTTCTTAAGCATGTCCTTAATATATTTAGATTGGTTAAAGAAGATACCATCTTCTAGTTGTTTAATTTGGAGTCCTAGGAAAAAGTTGAGTTCTCCCATCATACTCATTTCAAACTCGTCATGCATGATTTTTGAGAAATCCACACATAATTCTTGACAAGTTGATCCGAATATAATGTCATCAACATAGATTTGGACTATGATAATATGTGAATCTTTCTTCTTAGAGAAGAGAGTATTATCAACTAAGCCCATGGTATACTTATGGTCAACTAGGAATGTTTTGAGTCGATCATACCATGCTTTTGGAGCTTGCTTAAGTCCGTAAAGAGCCTTTTTAAGTTTGTAAACATGATTTGGTTTTTCAAAATCGATGAAGCCCGGTGGTTGAGCAACATACACTTCTTCATTAATGACTCCGTTTAGAAATGCACTTTTGACGTCCATTTGAAAGAGTTTAAAATTGTGTGCACATGCATATGCAAGTAAGATTCTAATTGACTCGAGCCTAGCAACCGGAGCAAACGTTTCATCGTAGTCAATGCCTTCTTGTTGGTTATATCCTTGTGCAACTAGCCTAGCTTTGTTTCTAGACACAATTCCATTTTCATCCATTTTATTTTGAAATACCCATTTTGTTCCAATTATAGTTTGATTCGTTGGTTGAGGAACTAATGTCCATACATCATTTCTAACAAATTAGTTTAACTCTTCTTGCATTGCAATTACCCAAGACTCATTTTTAATGGCTTCATTAATATTTTTAGGTTCAATGGTTGACACGAAACAAAAGTAATTTCTTTCATTTTGAACTTTTGACCTTAGTGTTCTTTCGTTAATATTACCAATGACACCATCTAATGGATGACTTTTAGATTCTTTGACATTGACAAGTTCTTTGTTTAATAGTTCATCTTCCTTGTCATCACTTAAAATTTCTTGATTTTCTACTGCTTGGCTTTCAACTAAGTCATCATCTACCAAAGGTGATGTCTTAGAGGGAGGTGGACTTTCGTCAAATGTTACGTTCAACGATTCCTCGACTCTTAAGGTTTCTTTGTTCAAAACAATGTATGCTTTACTATTTTGTGAATATCCAAGAAATACACATTCATAAGACTTTGGGTCAAATTTGGTGAGATAATCCTTGGTATTAAGAATGAAACATTTACTCCCAAATACTCTAAAGTATCCTAATGTAGGCTTTTTACCTTTATATAGTTCATAAGGAGTTTTATTCAAAAATGGTCTAATTAGGACTCGATTTAAAATGTACGTCAAAGTGTCGACGGTATTACACCAAAACTTTTGTGGAATGTTTTGTTCATTAAGCATTGTTCTACTCATCTCTTGCAATGTCCAGTTTTTACGTTCTACTACACCATTAGATTGAGGAGTTCATGGAGCCGAAAAGTTATGAGTTATTCCATTATTATCACAAAAGTTTCCAAATTGAAATTCATTATCAAATTCACGACCGTGATCCGTTCTAATAGACACAATATTAGACCCTACTTGATTTTGAATTTTCTTACTTAGAATTTCAAATTTATCAAAAGCTTCATTTTTACTTTTCAAAAATTTTGTCCAAGTATATCTTGAGTAATCATCAACTATGACCAAAGTGTAGAAGTTACCTCCATAACTTTGTATAGCGGATGGACCAAATAAATCCATATGCAAAAGTTCTAGACACCTAGATGTAGAAACCAAGTTTTTAGCCTTATGGCTATTATGGACTTGTTTACCGACTTTGCAAGCATCACAAAAGTGTTGGTCATATTTCAACTTAGGTAGGTTTCGAACTAAGTCTTTGGAGGAGAGGTTTTGGATTAGTCTCATGTTAGCGTGTCCTAAACGTCTATGCCATAAAGTTGAAGATTCATCTAATGAGGTAAGACAAAGTTTGTCTCTAGATGTTGGATCCATCTTCATGACATATACGTTGTTCTTAAGGACACCTTTGGCTATGGTTATACCATCTTTAAGTATTTTACTTCCGTTTTCACTAAAAAGAACATTATACTTATTACGACAAAGTTGACTAATACTAAAGAGATTAAAACCTAAGTTATCAACATGAGCTACATCATCTATAAAAAAGGGAGTCATGAGAGATTGTACCTTTTCCGATGATTTTGCTCTTAGCATTACTACCAAACGTAACATTACCTCCGTCACATTTGTGATAAGACATGAAGAGGCTTTTGTTACCCGTCATGTGCCTTGAACAACCGCTATCTTTAATCCATTCATCCGGTTCCAAACAAACTTTGAGGCACACCTATTTTATGAAAAACACTCAAACATTTGGTCCCCAATTTCTCATGGGTCCATTTTGGTTAAGCATACCATTAATTTGTTCCAAGTATGAAAATAGAGCATAAGGGTTCCATGGCATGTGGTTTGGAGTTTGGTAATGTCTAGGAGTGTTTTGGTTCCAAATATGTTGGTAGTTTGGTCGAGCGTTGAAGTTGCTCTTTGGAAAGGGGCGTTTGGGAATTGGAGTCTTAGGTCTTGGTTGAGTAGTTTTAGCTCTAAATTCATTTTTACTAAATCCTACTCCAGTTTTAAACACAGGTTTTGTTCCATTTTTGTATGTAACTTTAACAAATTTTGAACGATCCGAAGTGGATGGAGTTACTGCTGCAGCAGACCTGGCGGAACCTTCGGGACCAACGGGCGGAACCCTAAATTGGGTTCCGCCTGATCCGCAGGCTGCTGTAGCAATTTTATTTGTTTCTTGTGCAATCTTTTCTTGTTTCATTTGACCCTTTGAAGTTTCTATTTTCGTAAATCCTAGTCCTGTTTTATCAAAGGGTGACTTTTGAAGTTTCATAATTTCATCCGCACAAGAAATGCTCTTATTGAACTTCTTAAACTTTGTGGTTTGTTTTATTAGATCATTTTGAGTAATTTTGAGTTTCTCAACTTCTAGTTTAAGCTCTTCACATGATTTTCAAGGTGTGTCAATACCTTTACTCTTTTCTAATCTCTTGGCTTTTTCTTTTAACTCATAAACTTCATTTTCTAAAAACTCCTTTTTAGTTTTCAAAAATTTATTTTTGTTTATGATTTTTAAGCTCAATTCACAAAGTTTGTTATATTCTTTTTGTAAAGTGTCATCATCAATAGAGGAGTAAGATGAGTCGGAGAATACCTCATTTGAGTTGTGAGCCATGAGAGCAATATCGTCATTCTTTGGCTCATCGTCATCTCCTTCATAGTCACTCCAAGCACCACCCACAAAAGCTTGTTGAGGTTTGCTCTTGGGTGGTTTTGGACATTCTCCTACAAGATTACTTGTGTCTCCACACCTATAGCATTTTCTTTCAACCTTTCCTTTCCTATCATCACGATCTTTTCGGAAAGTTTTCTTGTCATCTTTAGGTTGCCTTACAAACTTTCCTCTTCTACGAAAGAATTTCTTGAAGTCTCTAACGGCCATAGCATATTCCTCATCATCACTATCCGAAGTAGATTCTTCATCATCACTTGATTGGACTCTAGCTTTCAAGGCAATGGACTTAACATTTTCTTTCTTGCCTCTAACTAGTTCCGAATCTTTTTCCATTACCATTTCGTGAACTTTGAGGTTTCCAATTAGCTCATCAAGTGACATGCTTGAAAGATCTTTGGATTCTTCAATTGCCGTCACTTTTGCTCTCCACTTCGGATGGAGTGCTTTAAGAAATTTCCTGACAAAGTTCTTACTACAAAAAGATTCGTCAAGTGCTTTAAGTGAAGTAATAATAGTATTAAATCTAGCAAAAGCATTATCAATAATCTCATCTTCGGAGATAACAAATTGTTCATATTATTGAACAAGAAGATCAATTTTGTTATCTTTAACTTGTGAGTTTCCTTGATGAGTGACAATTAAAGATTGCCAAATATCTTTGGCAGTTTTACACAAAAAGACTCTTTCATATTCTTTCTTAGGCAAAGCATTGTAAAGCATCATTTTAGCTTCATTATTTTTACCTATTAATTTCTTTTGATCATCATCTTTAATGTTAGTAACTATGTTATCACCATCAATGATTATATACCACAAATCTATATCTTTAGATTTCACGTAAGTTTCAAAATGGTTTTTCCAATATATAAAACCATTTGCTTCAAAGAGTGGTGGTCTTTGCATAGATTGCCCTTCTTTGTAATTTTAAAAATCCATGGATCGTTTCAAGTTTAAAACACAATATATTTTAAAAGCTTGAGTAACGTAGCTCTTGATGCCAATTGTGGAAAACTAGAAGGGGGGTTGAATAGTTTACCGATTAAAATCTTTTTAACTTGGTAAGTTAGCTTTGAAACTTTCCGTTTGATCAAAGATATATACACAAACACAATATATAACATGCAAGTAAATGAAAGAAACGATCAAACCACAACACGAGTATTTATCGTGGTTCGGCTACAAGGACTCTTTTTCCTTGCCCTACGTCCACGCCCCGAGTATCCAACTCGAGAGTTTCTTTCACTAGTCAACAAGCTCCTTTCACCGGCGGAGAAAACCTTACACGTCGCTTATACTTTTACCGACACAAAGCTAGATGTCGAGTTCTTTACCAACGGTACAACCACTCCCGTTAGTTCTTTTACAAGGGTACAACTACTCCCGATACACTTTGTATTTTGAGGACTAAAATACTAACCGATCACTACTGAAAATACACAATCAAATGAAGTGTAAACTACACAAGTCTACACAATGCTAAGCTAACAAGTCTTGCAACGTTGTGTTGAATACTTGTTACTTTTAGTAAGCTCGTGAATCTCTTTGCTACAAAAAAAAAACCTTCACATATGAAATGTTAAAAGGTTAGATGGAAGAATGAATATGTGTGTAAAATATGATGTAAAGTGATAAGCCAAAATTCAACTTGTGGCTTGATATTTATAGCCAAACCTTCTGCAGGTCTGGCGGATCAGGCGGACCCCTCAGAAGGGTTCCGCCCGTGTACCTCCAGGGTACCGCCGGGCTTGCAGTTGGTTTTGCAATAAATCTTGCAAATCAAACAAAGTCACATCTCATTACTCTTGCAAACTAAATAATGTCACATCACATAATATCAAGACAAACACTAAACTTGCAAGCAACATCTTAGTAAGTCAAACACATATCTTTCCATAAATATATAATGACAAAACTTGCCATAAATGTGATGTGACAATTCTATTTTTAGAAAATAAAAAGTGTTGTGTTTTATGAAATGTAAAATGTAGCAAAAGTCTAGTTTATGCAAGTCTTTAAAACTAAGATTATGTTTTACTTAGAAACTAAAGTTTACATTTTGTCGTTAACAAAACTTAGCGAAGATCGTAAAATAACAATAACGTTTTTAGGCGATATTTGTATTAACATAGACCACTACATTGAAGCAAAAATCATTTATGGCCATATAAATAAAATGTCTATATACATGCATTTGTGAAAATGAACATTGATATTTTGGTTTTTTGTTTCCTTCTCCTTTGTTCTTATTGTTTTAATTGTTCATACCCTGTATATATATACATCAGGTGGTAAATCCAAACGTTGTCAATTAAGTTAATTAGTCACAGTCTCACAGATATCTTTTCTCTCTCTCTCTAAATATACTATTCCAAGAAAAACATTTGTATCATGGAATAATATGTAACATGATAAGAACTATGAAGTGACACAATTTTAAACAAATCAAAGAAAGATTGTCAAAGAAGCTATCTCTTTCACTCTACATATCTTATCTCTCTCTAAGCTAGCTGAGCTCCAAATGTCCAAAACACCCAATGAATCCATGGAAAAACATGGTGATAATCAAAAGGATGATGATGATCATGGCGAAACATCAAAGTCAAACAACAAGCAAGAGCTTGTAGCACATGTTGATGATAGTACTTATGATTGCCAAACTCCAACTTCAGATGATCACAAGATCCCTCCACCAAGCTTACCATCACCGCCACGAAAAAATGTACAGAAACGAAGGAGGAGGTTGTCCGACGATGGGACAACGACCGAATTCTTCGAAAAAAGAAGACGCGAAGAGGTACGTGCGTTTTTTCAATCTCTTCCGGTTAGGGTTTCTTCTTCAACTACTTCTTCTTCTTCTAGGAAAACGCGTAGTCATAGTATATGATATATTGTAAGTTGTTTTTATAAATTTATGTTGTATTAACACATTGATTATTAGATAAATGGAAGCGCATGGATTCATTTGTATCAATAAAACAAATTTAAGAATCAATTAGTAGATTAATTGTGCCATGTTTTTATATTGTTTCTATTAAACATTCCTAAGAACTATCGTTCTTCTGTTTATCTACGCATGTTGGCGAGGTTTTTATTTTGTCCTCGATAAACTGTGATCATTATGTCTCTAGCGTCCTTGCTAGAGCAATAACAAAATCATTGCCGTCAACGCAGTGGGAAAATCTATGAGAAAAAATTTACCCATAAGGTTTTTTACAAACGGAACAATTTTGTGTGAAATCCGTGGAAAAAGACCTTTTTCCACGGGGTTTCTCACAGATTTTACCGTGAGAAAAACCTGTTTGTGTAGTGAAATACCGTGATCATTATGTGTAAATTACACACTATATATCTATGTTAAGAATGAAGATTTGTACAAAATCCACATGTGTTGTTACTAAATCACACGCAATAGGGCTCATTATTGTTATATATTGCACACAACTCACGTACGTTGTTCCTGGTATATGTTTTCACGTACGAAATATGAATAAACCCCGTGAGTTATTATGGTTATTGAACCGATCGATATTTATAATGCAAATTTCATAAAAACCCTATTGTGCTTAATGGATCATAAGATCAATATCGGGCTTGGCGTAAGTAACTTAAAATATTAACCCTCAAAATTCATTCTCAAATATCAAAAACACTAAAAAATGGTGGTGATCCGCCCTATTATCCGCGGGCTGATTACTACTTTCAAACCCTACTTTAACCGAACAACACCACCACCATCACCTACATTCGTGAACAACCGGTTTCTTTTCCGGTCTCTAACCACGGCACCAGACGTAGTAGAAAGCGTGTTTCGTTTTATCGGGACTGTTGCCACATTAACATTTGTGTTCGGCCTTGGCATAAGAATGAAAAAGGCGTGTGAGGACATATTGTATGTAAAGAGGTCCGAGAAAGAAAGCAAACTGACTTATGATATCACCGGTTTGAAGGGGTGTACGTGTGTACAGGCCAAACGGAACTTCAAAAGTTCTACGATGGGACGTCAAGTTACCAAACCGGTATTATGCGATGGAGCCAAAAAGACTGCTAAGTTTTACCCAGATCTTGGATTACTGGTTGTTGAGATTTCCGGGTTCCAAAGGCACAAATGTATCAACATTGAAGTTGAAGAAAAAAGTTAAGTTGAATGATTTTACTTTAGTACTTCCAATATTTTGGTTTGCATTAAACTAGACTTTTTTTTTTATGGATACTTCACATACTGTTGTTAATTTATTTGAACTTACCTCTTTATTTAATAAAAGCCTTTAGCCACGGCTTTGTACGTGGCTTTTAGCCAATATTTGATCGTGGCTAAAAGCCCCAATTCTTGCAGTGGTGTAATTGTGTAAACATTGATGTGTGATTAGAATTGCGCTACGGGTATGGAATTACAATACCATATATACAATCATTTTACTGATCATAGTCTACATGCTAAATATATGTTTTCGCTGTTAGCTAGTTTACGAATATCATTTTCGTATACCCTCGAGCTAGCAAGCGAGTTCTATATGCTAGTTTTAGTCACATTATGAAGTTTTGAAGCCGGTATTCATATTCTGAATTAATGATGCACAGTACATGCATCAAGGTTGAACTTTTCATTATTTCTTTCTGTCAAATAAACCAGACACCATGAATGGTGCATTAATGATAATGAAATATGGAGAAATAACCGTAAAAGGTTTATATGTGTTTAATTTGCTGTGACCCCTACTCGATCGTACTTAAGACTGCTCAAAGGCCCCGGCCTACTAAAAGAGATTTACATGAAAGCGGCCCCCTACAACGTGTATATGAATGCATACATCAATTATACATATTTACGTCTGACAATTTATGTCCTTTTAATTTTGTGCTCAAGGTGAATGAATTGAATTTCATATATGTATAGTTTCTTTGTAATTAATCTGCAGATAGCTAGATTAAATGTTAACTGCTCAAATAGGACCATATATACATAAGGGTTCATATATATATATGATAGAACTTTGTTCTTTCAAGAACAATGCAACTATAAGTTAGTGATAACCAAAAATGGTGTTATAAATTATAGAATAAGTTATAGAAATTATCCCCGCGGTATTTGAATAGGATGGATATCGTGACTCCTGGGAACTATATATATACCAAATGGTCGATCTATATATACTACGTTCACTATACTGTTTGCATTCTTTGTTATGTTGGGGCATACTCAGAATTCGAAAATGACCAAGATCTACCTAAGGCTATGTTTTATATAGGGGGAGGATGTACATACGGTCTTGTAACCTCCGGTTGAGAGTGAAGAATTTACAAAATTAGTGATGGGTCGACACATGCATTGATACATGACCATATATGTCCCCGGCAGGTTTGGAGATGTTGAGACAATAACATGAAAATACCTTAATCAAGATATGGTCTCATACACACTCAACTACCCCAAAGTTCTACCCAATATGTACCTATCTCATCTATGGATCGGAGGTAAGAATGCTCAAAAGCCGTTTATACTCACAAAACGTTGTATGTCTTCTTACGTTATCTTAACTTGTCATATCACATAAAATCTACATGTTATTCGCAAAGCACTTATTTAAATACGACATTTACGGGTGTACACACATTCACCAGTTGGGTAATGATCTATCGTTCGGGTTAGCATATGCATGTATAGTTCTGGTCTGCATGTGGTGTCCTAATTTTCAAAGGCCCTCGATTTCCAGAACCTTGTATTATATAGCAAGTTAGTCAATATTTTTTTGGCCGTTATATTTAGAGATCCTGATTATGTAAGGCCCCAAATTAGCCGATAAATTTTAAATAATTGAAAGTTTCGGCCCTCTTATATTTATGCTTTTAAGCTTACAAGTTATAGAAGATTAAGCTCAATATATCAAGCCTCGGAAATAAAAAATGCTTTATAAGCATTGAATAAAGTTTGCACAATACCTAAAACAAAACATGATTCAAAAACTCTAGCTAAACATGAACCAGGTAATTTTGAGTTTTAGTTAGGAATGGTTATTAGGTATGACGTGTTATTTGCAATCAATTCCATTAGCAAAAATTTACAATCAAAATACATTTGTATTAGTAATGCTCTTAGAAAATATGATAATGGATTTAAGAATGTTTTAACTTTCGCTAAATAAACTGCTAAAGAAATAAATGTAGAACTTAAATTTGAAGAAAAACGAACTACAGTGTAATGATGATAACGTTGACAATGAAACTACAAAAAAACCCCGAAGAGATTTCTAAAACTGATTATTTCTAATACATTGTACCATCGGACTATTTCAATACTTATCTAAAAAATGATTGCAATAAAAAGCATAACAAATAGTAGCTGATCGACTTGAGAGGCATAAAAGACACCAATAAGATCTTGTACGTTAAATCTCTGATTTTGTTTGATGTACATGATAACTTAATTGAAATACCTGTATGTCGAAAACAACGTGCCAAAAAACAAAAGTAGAACAATGCAAATCAACGGAGTAAATCATTATGATTTGATCATGTTTTAGTCAGACCCGCAAACGGGCAAAAACAACTATTCTTACTAGTTACCAGTGTCTAGAGTTTGTGAACACAACCTCAATATCACGAGTTATACTCAAAAACATGCTAGCAAGTCTTAAACGAGTCTATATACACAAATAAACAACTTAAATGTTTTCGTTCAATACAAACATTGACAGCCGATTTTAATATAACGTGGAAGTTTATGGAATTGCCACATCCATATAATCTCGAATACTTATCTATATTATAAATCTAAATTACTAGTATTTCTTTGTAGTTAGCTAAAATTTCTTTTCCGGTGACAATTGCTGCTACGGAAAAAAGTTTTTCAAAACTAAAGTTAGCTTAAAAATGATCTAAGATCGAAAATGTCACAAGAAAGATTAAATGGATCAAGCTCATTTCGCATAAAAAATAGCGTAAAATAAATTTTCAGCAAATAACTTTGATAAAAAGGCCCCATTTTAAAGCTTCACTTTAAGCCTCCGTGAAGGTTGAGCTGCCCTTGCAATGAAGTCTTCCCCTAAAGCATTCTTCATCTTTCACCCAGATCATCCTAATTGCTTTGGCGTAGTAAGCTTTCTAGGCTTTAAGTTCGATTTGATTGAAGTTGGCATTTGATATTAATTAACAATCATGATGATTTTAAGAGATTTAAGTTTTTGTTCTTGGGTGTTTCTGAGTTCATTATTCGAGTAAAAAAGATAGAGAAAGCATATAAATAGGTTATAGGAGATATACAAACATTTGGACCAAAATATACAATCAAATAGTTTTGAGAATGGTTAATCACAATATTTAAAAAGAGTTGTTGGCGCAGCTTGTTGCTCCTTTGCCTTTCAACTCTATGTAAATTCAAATTTATTTAGTTAAAAAAAAAAAAAAAAAAACCCTCGAGACCGTCTCTATATATGATCTACTCTAAATAATATCAACAAAACAACACTTGAAAGATATATTCGACAGTATCCAATGCGAGTATGTATAGACCATCATATATAACTAGACATGAAATATTAAGCCAAAGTACCCGATATCCGCTACAACAACGAAAATGTTTATCATTTAAGTAGTTGGGGACCTGGGGTTTCTGTAAAACAACACAAAAACCTTGAGTTCAAGTTGAATCATACTTCATTTTATACGCTATCGATGTCGGAAATTACTCTACAAAAATAAAAATTACAAGCAAATGCATAGCATGGTAAATTACTCCGTACTACGTACTCAAGTACTCATATTGTATACTAGTTTGGTAAGGTAGTGCTGTCCAAAATTTAGGCCTGACCAGAAAAACCGAAAAATCTGAATAAATCGAAAACAAAAATCGAACCGAACTGAACCGAACTAATAACCGAACCAAGTTTGCTAAAACCGAACCGAACCGAACTTTTAATTCGGTTCTCGGTTTGTATATGGTTTTGGTAATCGAAACCGAACACCGAATTTATATAAACATATATATTTTTTTTATATTTATATATATATAAAAAGATTAATAAAATGTTATATATAAAAAGATCCATATATAAATAACAATAAAATTTTATCCTAATATTAAAAAATACTTTTTATGTTTGAAATAACTTTTTTAGCTAAATAAATTTGTATATTTTCTTTTTTAAATAAAGTGTGTAATTCGGATTAAACCGAAAACCAAACCGAACCGAACCGAACTAGAATTCAACCGAACCGAAAACCGAATTTGAATTTGGTTTGGTTTGGTTCACGATTTGACCCTAAAAAAAAAGCTTTTAACCGAAATAACAAAACCGAATTAACCGAATAACCCGATAACCGAACCGAATACACTCGTGCTCCAAGCCTCCAAATATCTATATAAGAGAAGAGCCTAATGTACTGTCAATGAGCTGGTGGGTTTAATTTTTTAAATTGGGCCGGCTTGGTTTTCTTTGTCTGGTTATCCAAAAAACCAAGGCTGAGACTGCAATGTCCTAATATAGCCCCAGCTCACTTACAGCAATATTTTAGAAATCAAGTTACAGAATTTATTTAGGTTAATGTATACCAGGTTACTCAAATTTTCAACTTTTAACATATACACTACTCATTTATTGAAATGAAATTATAAGCCGCTTAACTATATGTTTGTTTTCGTTTACATCAATTCCGACCAAATAAATACCCGAAAACTATAAAATATAAATAAAGAACCAATCTCCAACTTATCCAAGCAATACGGATTAAAAGTTTGATGTGAAATACCGATTATACCCGCAATTTAAGTATGAATTTATATTATTAGAAGTAATTTAGGAAGATAAATTTGAAATTTCGCTACTAAGTTTTTTACTTTTATTAGTTTAATATGTTAGTCTTAGGTTCATTACTTCCGTATGATAATTATCCGAATCATCTGGATTAAATTTGACCGGAATTGATGTAAACGAAGATAAATACATAGTTCGGTGGCTTATAAGTTACTTTCGATAAATGAATGACTGAAAAAAACTTAAAAGTTGAGTGGGTTCATCGTATATATTTATTTCTGCCATATCTTTAATAGCGGGTTGGTTACACATACAACCGAAATGGAAGTGAAGGGAATGAGCTCGGCTGCTTCTCCTCCAAACTTCCTTCCTTTTCTCCGTGCCCGTTCCTCATGCGCTTCGCGCGCCATTGGCGCTTTGTTCATCCCTACTCCAAACAGACGATTTTATTTCATCCACAAACATATATACAAATTAGTCATGTATATGACACATACCCGGACACTCAAAAAACGGACCTACCAAAATACCAAAATGACATTGCACATCATTAATCTAAAATTTACTTGTCAATAAGTTCATAAACAATTTATGTGAAAAGTTTGTCGTGGTTGGGCTACGGCTACACAATGTTTACCATTATCTCGTTCTTTTCAATGTCTGATGTGTCTACAGTGATTTGAAAGAGAGGGTTTTGTCATCTATGTGTTACTGAGAATAATAAATAAAGGATATAATGGATTAAATGTATAAAACACACGATCTTTATATAAAAATTGCGGTGAACAATACATATTCAAACGTGTTCGCATATGTGACCATGTGTTTTGAGAACATGTAACAAACATTTATCTTGAAGCATCTAAGAAGTGTACCCGAAACTTTTATTTAAAATATGAAAATGTGTATAGTACAAGTAGCCATAGAAATTTTTTTTTTTTTTTTTTTTTTTTTTTTTTTTTTTTTTTTTTTTTTTATTCGTTTAAGAAACACATTTTTTCCCCCTATACATTAGTTAGTAACTTAATTAGTAATCCAATAGCACTTTGATTTTTCTTTGTAAATCAGTCAATAATCTAGTATTACTTTGATTTTTCTATGCAAGTAGCAGGGAAGAGATTCGATAAAAATAAAAAACTAAAATGACAAGAATAAAAAGTATTTATAGCAACACATTTTACATAGAATTTTAAAGTATGTGAATCTATTTTTATAATTGCATCTAAAATATGTGGTTATAGTTTATTCTAATCATTCTCATTCTAATATTTTTTTTCTCATGTGATCCTAAATCGCAAGCGCACACCATTGTTCATCAAGATAGTCCATTGCATAATCACATATACAATTTTTGTTTCCACACTACGCTATTTTCGGCTACTCTTGTCTGTTGTGACAATGTTAATGCGGTGAATTTATCATATAATCTCGTACAACATCAATGTACGCATATTAAGATTGATATACATTTGTTCGTGATTTGGTTGCTGCTGATCAGGTTCGGGTTATTCATCTGCCCTCTTGTTATCAATATGCTGACATTTTTACTAAAGGCTTACTTATGACGTTATTTGATGAGTTTCGTTTCAGTTTGAGTGTTCGTTCACCTTCCACTCCAACTACGAGGTCTGTTAGTGTATTATTATTAGTTTATACCGATTGTAATTTATTGAAAAACCTTGGGCAACTTATTATAATTTATATTGTAATCTTGGATAATTCACTAATAAATTAATTCATTCACCAAATAGTTTGCTTGTGCTTGTGTGGTGCAAACCAAAGATAGACGAACCTAATCCACCACTTTTGGTTGTGGTGCTACTTGTACCAAACCCTACTCATTCCTTTCCCATGACATCTTGTCTTTCTCGACACACTTGTTCGACTTCGTGCTCCACACAACTCTTTCACTTTCACACACACGCACCACAACTTGTACAAGTGCGATTTTGGCCTAAACAAAACCAAAAATTCGGTTTCTTAACTAATGCTAAATCAAGAAAGTTAGTCTATTTGCTTTAATTTATGCCTCAAAAACAAGTGATTAAAGTCCATACACTCTTGAGATTAGAATCGTGTAAGGTATTACATGTGTCAAGTGTATCAAAGCTTGATTTTGTTTCAAAACCGATTTTTATCCTGATTTAAAGTCCGAACTAACTTGTTACACCACAAAGTTAAATATACAAAAAAGCTTAAAAACATACAAGACTTTGAATTTAAAGATAAAAAACATCATTAAACATGGAAAACCAAATATTAGTAAAGTTTTTAAAAAAAGGAAAGATGCTTATTTCATGTATCACTCACTTTACGTGAATGAAAGGCAAAGCATGACATGCATCACATTATCGGTTTAACACTTGGCCACTTACTCAAAGTATTCTTCCACACTCACTAGTCACTACCACCCTACTGTTTTATTTAACAAACTTAATTGGCCCTATTATTATTTTACTGTAGATATTTTGATGAATATATGAGGTTCTTAATAGTAATATCCAACATCTGAATGTAAACAAATTATTCTAGTTAACTCATAAACTTTTAAAAAAAATGACACACTGGCTGCTAACTACAAATGAATCAAAATCTATATGCTTTTTTAGGTACAATGGGAGCCTTAAGCCATTTAATTTGGTGATGGTTATTGATTCATTTTGAATATTGACACATATTCTTTTATATAAAAAAGGCTTATACACATAATATTGTAGTTTCAAATCTTCATATATATTTTATAACTATGAAAATGATCTAGTCTTTTTACTTAACATTCATATACATTTGAAATTTAATCATTTTATTAGATTTTCGGGCAGTTACTTGAAGTCTTGAATTGTGAATTTTCTTTTACATATGTATAATGTATTGTAAACAACCTAAAACATGTATGCTATATATCATTAGTCAGTTAATATAAAGTATTGTAACATGAAACTCAAATTACGACATTGCAGCTGTAAAATTGTTTAAATTAACCTTAATATGGTAATTACTAACTACTCTGCGGTTTACATATTAGTTTCAAGGTTTCCTAGCTTTTCTTCAGTAATGGCAATCCACCAATGCAGCGGTGGGGTAGGCAATATGTTGTTTTGACGAACCCGACGTGAACTGAAAATTTGAGTGAACGTCGTCTACAACCTCTGGTGCAGGAAGGTTTAAATCTAAGGATAGCATAGGTGACTTTTCACTAGTATATTGAGCACTTGCAGCATTCAGGTTTGATGATACAACTATTTGGTTCGTAGAAGGCGGGACTGTCCTGTGTCTTCTCATGTGACCGCCAAGAGCTTGTCCTGAAAAGAACTCTGATCCGCAAATTGAGCATTCGTGAACTTTTGCCTTGTTTGTCTTGCATCCTGTTGGGATAAATCCAGGTGGTGGAGACGGTGACTTGTTTGTTGTAGTGACTAGGTTTTTCTCTTGTTCTTCGACCAGAACTTTTGCTTGATCTTCTATGAATAATTCTGTTTTAGTGGAAACAGAATTATGATCTTCCTCAACTGTGACTTTTGGTTTTTTGTGACCGGCTCTGTGTCCACCTAGCGCTTGAAATGAATGAAAAAAGCGGTTGCATGTCTTACACTCGTATTTATAGGATTCATATGTGATGTTGGATAAGCTCGGGTGTTTCAATTTCTCGGTGTTTTCTGAATTTAGGTGTGAATTGTTTTGTTTGGCCGGAGAAACACTTTGGGCTAACATAATCAAGCAATTCGCCATATCTTCCTCTTCCTCTGAACCAACGTTGTAGGAGCTTGAAAAAGGCCTTGGATGGTCCATACGCTTTCCTGTGATAATTTGGTGTGCTTGATAACGGCTCGTTTCTGCAGTGGATTCTGGCAAGAACTCCATTCTCCTAGTGTGTATTAAATTGTAAAGGTGTAATAGAGGGAACTTGGTAGTGGTTTATGGAAAGAGTGATAGTGTTGGCTACATATATGTACATTGTGAAAGGATATGACTTGTTGTAAAGTCTAAACCAAAAGGTGAGAAGGTTAGTAAAATAATTTGCATACTATTAATATATACATAGATTTACAAACCAGATATTCTTTAAGTGAAAGGTATGTAAACTTTATACTCAAAAGGAAATGTGTATTTTAATCTTTAACTATGCTAGAGTACTGTATAATGTATTGGTACGAAATCTTAATGATTTAGAGTGTATGCGTTTGAGATTAGTAAAAGAGATAGATGAGCAAATTCTTTTTTCATTAGGCTAACAATACAGGACAACGGGGAATTAAGAAAAACGAGTAGACCACATTCGCCAAGTGAATAAATGCTTTGAGGCTTTCTCTCAATCATTAAAAGTAGACCATGTCGATTGTCACAGAGTGAACAAATCCTTCAAGGACATCACTGTGGCTGATGCTATTGGTTGAAGGTACATTTTGATTTTTTAGTTGGGCACTTTCTGTAACAAGTGGGAGAGTAGGCAAAGTAGGAGTATGATATGTAGAACCAGTTAACTAACAAGTACATATATGCCTAAATACTAAAGTAGAATCTGCCAATAATACCATCTAACTTGAAAATTCTCATTAAAATAATGTGCCAAATTGAAAATACGCACAGTGACCATTAGACTGTCATATTGGAGATTTGAAGCGAAACTAGTAGCACCTATATAATACTAGGGGTTCAGAAACGACGATTAGTTCCAAATCAATAAGGATACTAAAGGCAGATCAAAGGTTTAATGAGCAATAAAGTCCTGCCACCAGATACTTCATGAACTTATGCACAATGACACAGACTTGCATATTCTACCATTGCAAAAGAAGTGGTCAAAAGGTTCTAAAGTACTAGTTCCATAACAGCATATATTACTTCTAGCAATCAATATATATTGCACTTTGGAAAGCAACATATCACACATAAAAGATTTCTTAAGATATATGGATCCATTAAGGTCAAAAGCATGTAATTGGACATAGCTAATAGCTTAGGATGAGTATCAATAAACAAGAGTAATTTCAATTCCAAGCTTTTAAGCTAATGCTATCTTGAGATGAACCTAAAGTATTCCATCATCTACCTTGACTATGTTGGCATGTTCTGATGCTGCAGAACAATAATGGTGTATAAAATATTAAATGATCAAAGAAACTAATTACTACGTAATAAACTCAGTGAGCTAAATAGGAATGGTGTGCATGGTCACTGGCCTATTGAATATCCTGAATGATGTCCACTAAGAACCATACCCTTTGACATATTGATAGTTTCACAAATATGGTGGCCCAACCATTGAGCATTCAATCTTTAGTGGAAAGACTTTGCATAAAGCTATTATTCTGTTTACTGAACTACATACCGCTTATAAAACTACGTGTTAGTGCTTGTCTACGTAAAAAAAATGAGCCATTTTGAGGGGTGAAGGGGGAATATATAACTTAAAACGATAGAAATCATCTTCTATGTATGTGGTTTTTAATCCACAAGATTCCCCTATTATTTATTGGCGCGGAGAAAACGCATTTAACTAAAAAGTCAAACACTTCACGGAGTTAAAACTTCTTTTAGATGTCTTTTATAGGGAATCATATACATTGCTTTAGTTAAGTTTTACATGTGATTTCCTCATGATGCTTTCCAATTTTCATCTTTATTTTCTACTTCATAATGGTTGGTAATCATGAACTTTAATTTACATGTGATATTGTTATCAATTTTCGTTAAGGCCCGCTATGCATGACTCGTTATATATGCCAAGTAATCATGATTTAGTTACAAGTTGTAATCAATGGTCACATGGAGGTGAGACGATGATCCATCCACACGACATCATAGTTAAACGAACCTTTGCTTTTTGCTTGCAAATGGAGGCAGAATTCACATATATATCGAGAAGTGAAGTTTGTGGATGCATGATGCACAAACTAAGAAGAGGGAAGAATTGAGAACAGGAGATATGGGAAGAAGAAAGAGGGGAAAGGGATTAGGTAAAGATAAAGCTTCTTGTCTAAGCTTCTTTCATTAACTTTCATTATATATATTGTCATCACATTAACAAATATCAAAAGTAGGCTACATTCGTATCTGATTCACACATAGTCTTTCAACTTTGTGGGCCTTTGTGTAACTCTTGTACTTAGCCTTTGAATTTGTGTACTGGACTTGGGCTCTTTGTTAAACAGGCCTGCATCATTACCCCCCGCATCCAAAACAACCTTGTCCTCAAGGTTGAAAGATGGAAAATCCTTGCGAAAATCGTCTAGCGGTTCCCATGTAGCTTCTGATGGGTCTAGTTGTTGCCAGCGAATGAGAACTTGAGGGATGAGTTTATCATGGATAACAAGCTTTCGATAACCCAACACTTCTGCTGGAGCTAAGATAGGAGAAGAGTCAACAAAATCTACAGGTAAGGGTTGCTGTTGCGAATGGGGTTCTCCGTGGCACTTCTTAAGTATAGAAACATGGAAGACATTATGAATTTTCGAGGCCACAGGTAAGTCAAGTCGGTAAGCTACTTTACCAACTCTCTCGATAATACGAAAAGGCCCAAAGAACCTCTTTGAAAGTTTATGGGATTGACGCAAAGCCACAGATGACTGACGATATGGCTGTAACTTCACAAAAACCCAATCATCAATTTGGAATTCAGCATCTGTGCGATGAGCATTTGCTTGATTCCGCATTCGTAGTTGAGCACGAGTAATATTAGATTGTAGTTGGGAGATCAGTTCTGTCCGGCTTTGTAGCATACCATCTATAGCATCTATCTTAGATGTACCAGCAACATAATCCAACAAAGAGGGTGGGGGACGCCCATAAACAGCTTCGAATGGTGTCATTTTAATGGCTGAATGCCACGATGTGTTGTAACACCATTCAACCCAAGGAAGGTATTGCAACCAAGTGCGAGGGTTCTCGGCAGTAAAGCAACGTAGATAGTCCTCCAAGCAACGATTTAAAACCTCTGTTTGGCCGTCAGATTGTGGATGGTAGGCTGTGCTCATTGACAAAGTGGTACCTTGGAGTTTAAAAAGTTCTTTCCAGAACATACTCATGAAAACAGGATCACGATCAGAAACTATTGAGGAAGGGAAACCATGGAGTTTGATGATGTTACAAATAAACACTTCAGCTACTTGTGGAGCAGTAAATTTATTCCCAAGAGCGCAAAAGTGGCCGTGTTTGGAGAGATGGTTAACAACGACCAGAACTGTAGCTTTCCCAGAGCATACAGGTAAATGAGTGATGAAGTCAATCGAAATACAGTCCCAAATTTTCCCCGGAATCGGTAGTGGTTGAAGTAAACCTTGTGGTGCCCGATTGAATGGTTTTGTTTCTTGACAAACCCGACGCCCAGAAACAAAATCTCGTACCATTTCCCTCATTTTTGGCCAATAAAAAGTAAATGAAAGTCGTGAAAGTGTTCGTTGCATACCAGCATGGCCACCGATAGGGGTATTATGATATTCTGCCAACAACATTGGTTGTAATGCTGAGTCATTTGGAACTAGAATCCGGTTTTTATAAAATATGAGACCATCCCTTAAAGAATGATTTGGATAATCGGCTGGGCAACTTGTAATAGCTTTAACCAAGGCTTGAGAGTCTGAGTGTGTCGCCAAGAATTGTCTCAAGGCATCTAATAAATTGCACACGGGTTTTGAAACAGCTTGTAGGGTATGCAAGGTGCTATGAGAAATGCGAGACAGAGCATCCGCTGGACCATTTTCAATACCAGGACGGTAAGTAATAGTAAAGTCATATCCAAGTAATTTGGTGAGCCATTTGTATTGCTCTGGCGTCTGCACAGTTTGACTCAGTAAGGACCGTAAGCTTTGGTGATCGGTTTGGATTTGAAAGGGTCGACCGAGCAAATATTGTCTCCAACGCTTGACGGCCTTTGTAATGGCATACATTTCTCTTACATAAGTTGAAGCCTGTTGTAAGCGGAGAGACATTTGCTTACTGAAGTAAGCAATAGGATGCCCATTTTGTGACAAAATAGCCCCAACTCCTAAGCCCGACACATCCGTTTGAATGAGGAAATTCTTGGAGAAATCAGGAAGTGCAAGCACAGGAGTGTGCATCAGGGCATTCTTTAAATCATTAAAGGCAATTGTGGTTGATTCTTCCCATACATAAGCATCTTTTCGAAGTAATTGTGTTAAAGGAGCAGCCAAGGTAGCATAATGCGCCACAAACCGCCTATAATAGCCTGCCAATCCCGGGAAACCTCGCAATTGTTTAACGTTTTTCGGTAAGGGCCATTCTTGGATTGCTCGAACCTTATTTGGATCAACTGAAACACCATCAGAGGATACAATATGACCCAAGTAAGACAAACAAGTGCTTCCAAATTCGCACTTTGGCTTTTTAGCATAGAAGATATTGTCTTGTAAGATAGAAAAAACCGTTTTGAGATGTTGTAAATGCAGATCCCAAGATGTACTATAAATTAGTATGTCATCAAAAAAGACAAGCACAAACTTACAGAGCACTGTCCGAAAAATGTGATTCATAGTCGCCTGAAATGTCGATGGCGCATTTGAGAGCCCAAATGGCATCACTAAGAATTCGTAATGCCCATGGTGTGTACGAAAAGCAGTTTTGTCAATATCAGCTTCATGGATGCGCAATTGGTGATATCCGGCTCGTAGGTCCAGTTTTGAGAAGATTTTGGCACCATGAAGTTCATCTAAAAGCTCGTCAACTGTTGGTATCGGGAAACGATCTTTGACAGTGACCGCATTGACAGCTCGATAGTCAACACAAAAACGCCATGACCCATCTTTCTTTTTGACAAGAAGAACAGGAGAGGAAAATGGGCTGTTGCTTGGTCGAATAATCCCATCCGACAACATTTCTGAAATTAATCGCTCCATTTCTGTCTTTTGAAAGTAGGGGTAACGGTAGGGTTTAATATTAATAGGGGGAGTGTTCGGCAATAATGGAATGCGGTGATCAAATAGTCGGGTAGGTGGTAAGCCTTTGGGTAGAGAAAAAACATTCTCATATTGGACTAAAAGATTTTGCAATGCCAGATCAAGTTCAAGATTTGGTGCCGGATGAATGAGTGGGGATGAATTAATCTCCGAGGGCATTACTTGTAAGTGAAAGAATGATACTACAGCATCCTGGAGCTCACACTTTTGAAGCTGAGACAGAGATATATGTGACAAGGTAGGGTTAACCAGGCCTGGAAATCGAACTTGTGTGCCCTTATCTAAAATTTCCATGTACAACTCTTTGTAGTCAAACACGACAGGACCTAACTTAGCAAGCCACTCCACGCCCAACACAATATCAGCACCATATATAGGTAATAGATATAAATCTATGGAGAATGGGGTTTGTCCTAAAAGGATTGATTGTTGATGAGCAAGACCCAAACACCCGATTGTATCCCCATTTCCGACTGTAACATTCAGGTGTGGACTAGGTTGAATGGCCATACCTAGATGTTTAGCTAAACGACTTTGTATAAAGTTATGTGTTGATCCACCATCAATTAAAGCTACAATAGAATGACCGTTTATGGAACCTGTAACTTTAAGTGTCCGTGGCACAAATTGACCCGTAAAGGCATGTAACGAAATAGACGGTGTAGTGGTGTCCGAGAAATTAACAGGTTCATCATGAGTGATTTGAGAAAAACTCTCAACATCCTCATCAGTCATAGTATTTTCTTCAACCAATAAACAAAGGAATTGCTTAGACTTACAACGATGACCAGGAGTAAACATCTCGTCACAATTGAAACAAAGGCCTTTTTCGCGACGCACTGCCATCTCTGTTGGGGTGAGCCGTTTAACAGGAAAAGGGGTGGGTCGAGTAGTACTGGTGGAGGTGTTGGTTGGCTGAGGAGCAGTAGGTGTGCTTTGCCTAAAATTAGGTGAGCGAAAGCTAGCAATACGGGTTGCAGCTAGTTTATCTTCCACTAGTTTAGCCATCCCGATTGCTTCGTGAAGGCTAGATGGTTTTAATAAAAACAATTCTCGCTTAATATCTTCACACAAACCTGAAAGGAAACAATTGAGGAGATTGATGTTGGAAAGGCCTTTGACACGGTTCGATAAAGCTTCAAATTCTGTCAAGTAAGCTGTAACCGTGGTTGTTTGCCTGAGTTTATATAGTGATGCCTCATGGTTAACATAAGAGGAAGGTCCAAAACGAAGTTCGATATCTCTAGCAAACTTTTCCCATGTCGATAACTGGGCTGTAGAGTGCATCCATGAATACCATTCAAGGGCATCGCTGGTCATATAGAAAGCCGCAAGGTCCAATTTTTGAGTAGGAGGTGTACGGTGAAACCCAAAGAAGCGCTCAATTTGGAATAACCAGCCTAATGTGTTTGAACCTGAAAAAAGGGGGATTTCAATTTTTGGTAAGCGAGGTTGTAAGGTGGCTGTGGGAATAGGCGTGAGGGGAGGTGAAGTTGTGAGAATGGGTTGTTTATCTAATCGAGCCAACACCTCCGATAGCAGAGACTGTTGAGATGTAAGGGTTTTCTGCAAATCATCATACAAGGTAAAACTCTTATCAAGAGCTTTAGAGTGTCGTTCCACTGTTTGACCTAATGATTCTAACTTAGAGAGGGTTTCTTCGAGAGCTTTAGCACGAGTGGTGGATCCTTCCATTTTGAGTACGTAGGATGAAAGCACCAATGATGCACAAACTAAGAAGAGGGAAGAATTGAGAACAGGAGATATGGGAAGAAGAAAGAGGGGAAAGGGATTAGGTAAAGATAAAGCTTCTTGTCTAAGCTTCTTTCATTAACTTTCATTATATATATTGTCATCACATTAACAAATATCAAAAGTAGGCTACATTCGTATCTGATTCACACATAGTCTTTCAACTTTGTGGGCCTTTGTGTAACTCTTGTACTTAGCCTTTGAATTTGTGTACTGGACTTGGGCTCTTTGTTAAACAGGCCTGCATCAATGCATCTGTGTTGCTTAACAATTTCTACACACAAACGCATACAAAACTGTTCCAGTTTTCTGCCCACATTTCCACTAATGACAACGAGTCTCTGACAACCTAAGCAAAGAACATTAATTATTACACAGATGAAAAATTTATAAAAGCAAATAGGCTTGAGACAAAGAAAACTAAACCTGAGAAAGTCCACAATCCCTGAGCTTGTAGATGCATGATTGGAAATCCATGTGATGCTGAGTTGCAGACTAAACAATGAAAAAAGCGAAGTGTACCTATCTTGTGTATGTCAACATAGTGAAACCAGTTTCTAAAGTAACACCAATACCAGTGCAGTTGAAAGTGGCTTGTAGAGAACTTTGATATATAGTTTGATCATTTTGAATTTTTGATAGGCGTTTATTGTTACGTAAAATGTCAAACAACTATTATGCAGTTTTAAAAAACATCGCAGTAGTTCAAACAAGTTAAAAAAAATAAAAAATAAAAATAAAAAATCATTGAACTCCACTTAATCGAAATTATGACTCAAAATCGCCACCAAAGGGCTTTGACTCAGTTGGCACCAACCTCCGACAAACCCATTGGTCCACTGGAGAGATTTTGTGGATAAAAGGTTAAGGGTTCGAGTCTCGACTCTTGCTGACTCTAGTTGATGCCCCATGGGGCAGGAGAGTGTAAACCTTGTATTATTATTGATTTTGAATGTTACAATATAGAATATATAAATATACATAAGCCATACTATTGGGCCACTAATACACACATAAGCTGAGACTACATACAACTGGGCTTAGCCCATAAGAATAATCCGCTAACACCCCTCCCCCCACGTGCGCGTAATTTGAGCGGGAGAGGAACGAACACTCAAGCTGGAGCGAAACTCATCAAACAAAGCAGTAGGTAGGCCTTTGGTTAAGATATATGCATACTGATAGCGGGATAGAACATGAAGAACACGTACATGACCAGTGGCCACCAAGTTATGAACAAAGTGAATGTTAATCTCTATCTGCTTTATACGCTGATGTTGCATAGGATTGGAGAGAGATAGACAGCAGTCGCATTATCACAATAGACAATCGTAGCAGTCGAAAGTGGTGCATAAAGCTCCCGCAATAGATTGCGTAACCAACAAGTCTCAGCAATGGTATTACCAACACCTAGATACTCAGCCTCAGAACTTGACCGGGACAGTGTAAACTGACGCTTAGATGACCAAGAGAGAAGATTGTTACCAAGAAAAACACAATAACCTGAGGTAGACCGGTGTGTAGTAGGACAACCAGCCCAGTCTGCATCAGAGTATGCAACTAAAGAGGATGTGGATGATGAATAAAGTTGTAAACGATAGTCCAAGGTCCATCGAACATAACGCAAGATCCTTTTGAGAGCAGAAAATGCGGCTCTCGAGGATCATGCATAAAAAGACAAACCTGCTGAACAATATAAGATATATCCGGTCTGGTAAATGTAAGATACTGTAGAGCACCTGCAAGACTACGATGCAAGGTGGAATATGAAACTGGATCAGCTGCAAGTTTGGTGTCAGTGTCTACTCGAGTCTAACAAGGGTTACAATCGAGCATATTGCCACGCTCAAGAACCTCAGTAGCATATGTAATACTCCGTAAAATCCCAGGTCATTTATTAATGCTAGTTATTGACACTATTCTTAACTAAGCCATTTTCACGGGCTAATTTGAAATTTTTATATGAGACACCGTTTGTTTGACACCCGATTATGTTTTGTCACCTGATATCACCCGATTGTCACTCTTGGATGTCACCCAATGAGGTTAACACCGGTAACTCCCACTTGCGACCTGACACCCTAATTGGACACCGATATATTATTAATATATATGTGATGAAATATATATTAATTACTACAAACTATTATCACTATGTATATATAAGTATATGTATACGTATGACGACACCGTTTATATTTTCATGGTTTTCACGAACCGACACCGATACCGAAACTAAAGTTACGAACGATCTAATCACCGACACCCTACCTTTTTATGATGGGCCGTATATCACCATAAGCCCAAGTTTATTTCTTTCTTTTACCCCACTGCTGGGCCGAACACAACCACAAGCCCACCCAACTTTGTTTTTCATTTGTATTCTTGGGCCGAGTTTTATCACAAGCCCGTATGGCTGTTTGTTGTTCTTTGCGATGCATGCTACTCAAACAAACCAACTCATTTGCAACATGAAATCTTCTTGGTTCCCTACATACTCGACACCAAGCATACCATCTCCATTGACTTTGTTCATGCGTGTATAGACAACGAGTCACCCTATGAAGCCATCAAACCCTTGGATAAAAGTGTTATACACTAAAACTCTTTAACCACTAAATCTTATGTTTCTTAAACCACTAACACAAACCTTAAACAAATCCAATTAGTACACACATGCCTAATACCTTTCTAAATCCCTAGAGTTGACATGAGTTTATAGCCTCCAAAGTTTTACAATCGACATGACAACACTCAAGAAGCTAGACAACTTTGTCGAGAAGGAAGTGACCACTCGGTGTGTGTTGTGTCGCATGGGGACATTCGAACCACCCAAAACCATCCTATATAAACCACATTTAATGCATTTCCTCACACTTGCAAGAATCCACAAGAGCTCATATCACAAAACTCTTTTTTCTCATTTGCCGTCGAGACCATGGAAGGCGTACGAGTAAGGTTTTGGTTTGGGAACGAGTTGGGTAACTATTTTGGATAAGTGATCGTTAGACGAAGAGGGTGCAACGTTTGCTTGTTCTCGTTTGCTCACACCACACGAACTCTTCACCACCATTTGGTGTTGTAAGTTATTATCACCCTTTTCAATTCATACGATAATTATTTCATGCATACCACGTTTACTTATCACCCGACATACACTATTTTCTAAGTATAAATTTTCGTTACGCTTATAACTGTATATCACATACCTCGACACCCTTGAGGAAAGGCCTCGCCATTTCATTTTTACGCGTACAAAATATATATTTTCTTCGACACTCTAAATCATCGACTCACACTTAATCAAACTAGCAAGACATGCAAGACACACTTAATCTAAAGCTATAAAAACTAAACCTAAACCAAAATCATATTCGAGCACCTCTATAAATAACCAAAACTATCGTTTGGGCCTTATATGGGCTAACGAGCTCATGTATTTTTCAAAAGGAAAGTTTCGGTTTGAAAACTGAAAGATTTTGAGATGTAATCGAGACTTTTCAAGTCAATTTAGAAAAGGTTTTTACGAGATTTGAATGTATTTTCGTATTACAAAAAGTTATCTTTTTCAAAACTTAACTAAGGACTATTTTTGCAAAGTCTCGCGTTAAGGGACCAAAACTGTCAAAATCATAAAACTTTCGAACTTAATTAAAAACAGTTGATTTTGAATTGAAGGGTAGAAACTGTAATTTTTCCAAAGATCGAGGTGTAAAAGTGTAAAAGTTATAACAAGGACTAAAATGTAATTATTTTTGACCAAAAGGTAAAAAGTGTAACTTTATTAAAGTAAAAGGTAAAATTTGGACAAAGATATTTTATTACATAATTATTTTGTATAATTAAATCTTGTATATATATTTACATATATATACTTTGTAACTTAAAAATAAATATATAACTTTACTAAAAATATTTAATTATAAATATTTTTAACGATATTATTTTCACAAAAGAATTAACATTTATTGAACACCGGTTCGTAACAACGATACAAATAACTACGTAAAGTTATTTTGGAAAATATTAAGACACCCGAATGGTTATCACCGTACACGAGACATATCACATGTCAATTACGAAACGAATCTAAAACACCGATGACTATATATATATATATAGGTCGCAAGTCGGAGGAATTTCATTGCTAGTCGTAGCAGTACACCATCACTTTTGAGCACTGTTGTGATTCACACACACCTGTCAGGTGAGTTCATGGTCCCACATTTTAATTGTTTTTAAACCCCATGGGGAGATACATGCTATAAATCGAACACAAGTATTTTCTGTATGCTGTTATCACCTGATATTGCCTAAGTTGACACCTGTGCTACAAGTCCCTCATATCACGAACCTTAATCACTTGCGAGTGAGCGCGAATATAGTTGATAGATCTATTGGAATGGCAGCCCACCTCTGTCAAGGTGATCACTTGGCAGGAGGTGTGCTATATTCGAGGTATTATGGAAATTTGGCACATTTCCTGTCACCGAGGGCCCCTTGTCATTTACATCCGCTGTGGTGTAGGTGATTGTTATTATCTTTATGATATGTCGAATCAATGTTAAGGCTTGCGTTTCGTGAGGCTTAGGAGCAATATTTCACCAGTTTAGTCAAGACCTGTCTATCTTGGCTTGTTTATTTCAAATGCTTGACTTGTGTTCACACTATTACTATTTAAACTACTATGGATTCACTCAACCTTTGTGTTGACTTTTTAAGCATGTTTATCTCAGGAAATTAGCAGGCATGGTGGCACGGAGCTGGCAAAAGGGCACTCAGGACCTCCCTTTTTATTTCAATAATTATATCATTCTTTACAAACTCATCATTTCTTTTGCGAAACAATTAACACTTTGGAAAAATGTTTGTAATTCTGACTATTTGAGTTTTCATGGAATGATATTGACTATCTTTTGAATTGTTTTTCTATGAGTATGACTGTGTACTAAACTGTAATGACCCCGATTAGACTTCCGCTGCTTATCAAATTGTTGGGGTGTTACAGATTGGCATCAGAGCCAAGGTTATAGAGAACCAAATGATTTTTCAAAACATTGGACTATAACCTCACCGGATTTCTAAACAAACTATTTATCACCAAAGTGCCCTCCGTGCCAGCGCTTGCCAACCTCATGTTTTAAGGTTTGATTTTAGCACCCATTGCATTTAGTTCACTATGACACTATGATCACTATACATGTAGCATTACGTAGACTAAATGACTTATATTACTGCTATTTTTGGGATATTACAGTACCATGTCACCCCCGGTTATTATTTTGTCCGACAGTGACGACGTCGTGCCAGCATCATCCACCTACCCTACCATTGACCTATCTGACTATGACACCCGAGACACCCATGATTCTGACCATGACACCCAACCTGTATCACCTGCCATACCATCTCCTGTTCCATCTGGAGACCCATCTGCTGATACTGAGCCCTTTGAGGAGGGTGAGGTTGCTTCTACACCCATTGATTCTTTTGCTATTCAGCCTCTTTTTCATCCTGTCTGTGGACCTATGACATAGGGGCAGTACCTTTATGATCAGTACTTGACGTCTCAACAGTTTCTTGCGGCTGATGACCGTCCTACACCACCTGCTAGTTACCACACCGGTTCAGATGCTGATGACGAGTCTTCTGACTCCGATACTTCTGACACTGCTGCTTCTATTCCACCACCATCCCGCCTGCACCGATTCGTCGGCGCAAGCGAGTGAGGATTCTTGAGCCCTTTGAGCCTGAGCCTTTCGGAGAGTTGTTTCGATATCATGAGGGAGACTTTACCCGCAAATGCACGGCTCGGAAACGAGTCTGTATTTTGCCTGCTTCTACTGTTACACCACCTGTACCTACACCTGTACCACCACCCACATCTGTACTACCACCTGTTTCTATGCCAGAGCTGACACCTGTGGCATCACTAGCACCTCCACCATCACCCGTATCACCCCCACCTGAGCCACACCCTTACATGCTACCTACTTACACCGCATCCCACACCTCTGAGGTTTTGCCACCCATGCCACCACCTACAGTTTTCTACTCTCAGACTACTACCGTACTGATACCATCACCTGTTCCATCACCATCACCTGTTCCCACTGAGACCCCCACCTCACCCGGCATTCATAGATTGGTTGATGCTCTCCGATGGTCATTTTTGTTGGATTACATTCATAGATGGAGGTTGGTTGAGGGATCGCCTAGGGCTGCTGAGCTTGGAGATGGCTCTTCAGCGGTGTTACCGGTTACTGGGGAGCCGATACACCATACTATCCCTCTTTTGGCTGCTAGATTAGTTAGACATGAGGATCGTCTTGATGAGCTGTTGGGCGTTATTGAGGATATATCCTTGGAGAGGATTGAGGGTATGCAGGAGGAGGTTGAGAACCTCGTGGTACATAGGATAGCTTTAGAGATGGTATTTGAGATGATGGAGACAGAGATTGAGGAGGCACAGGCTACCATCACTGAGTTTGGTCATCGACTAGATGTTCAGAGGCATGAGATGGAGGATTTGAGAGCGATAGCGATCATCACGCAGCAGATGCTAGAGCATCAGACACAGGAGTTGGCCGCATCTAGTTCTACCATCCACACTCTTTCAGCCACTGATGAGGAGAAAAATGAATCACATTTAGGGGGTCATTTAAGCCCGGAATTGAATTTATTTGATCAAATATTGCCCTAAATCGTTCCTTTTGTGATTTTAGGTACTTTGGGAGAGAAATCTGGAAAAGGAAGCAATTCGGACGTTTTTGGAGCATAAAAGTGAAGAAAACGCCAAAGACTTAATTTTCCAAGCTGAGAACAGTATGTGACGGCGTCAAGAGTACCATCCAGACGGCGTCAAGAGTAAATTGCATGACGGCCCAGTACAGAAATGAAGGCGTCACAAGGAAGAGCGTCAAGAGTTAAATAAGTGACGGCCTGGAAAAACTTATTACATGACGGCGTCAGATGTAGATCAAGGCAGTCCGAGGATTCTTTTGGCGGCGAGATGACGGCGTCACCCCTTTGTTCTTGACGCCGTCAGACTCAATTATCTATATATAGTTTTCTAATTTTCATTCATTAAGAGGAACAAGTTTGGAGAAACCCTAATGCCGAACCTATTACGCATTTTACAGGTTTTTCAAGGGTTTTCAGCCCTTGAACCCTTACATGTGTAATTGAGATAAGTGTTCTTCTAATTCAATCAATATGTCTATGTGTTGGTTGTCTATATCTTGTTCTTGTCTTGATTCCACCATGCTAGGCTAGATTTATCTTGTGTTTGCTTAGATCTAATTAAACCTAGATGTTGATTATGTGTTGATTACTTGTTTATGGTTGTATTGGATGAATGATTTCAATGTTAGGCTTAAGAAAACTGGCAGATCTCCAAATGGTAACATGCTTGAACGTCTTAGGAAACATGAACCGATGTGTACTAGGTTTTATTGGTTGTATTTAATGTATGAGTAAATTCTAATGATCCCATGTTAGGAGCTTCTTAGCCGGCTCGACATAGGAGTGAAGTAGGCACTCATAGGATTGGGGAGTTAAGTACGCCACCCCATGAATGGTATTAAGGAATACAATCCGTCATCCACGCAACTATAACAAGTAATTAACGTGTAAAAGATATATAGGGAGTAGTGAAATCAAAGTAAACACAATTTCTCCACTTATTGCTCACAACCTTAGGTTAATTTAGTTTTATTTTCATTTCTAGTATTTTATTTTGATTGCATCTTTAGTATTGGGTTAGTTGACTAGCAACTAATTCCGCCCAAATCCTTTAAACCCGAGATATTTACTTGCTTTCATAAAAAAATATAAAAATACAAAAAGAATCATCCCTCATCTTTAGAACTAGTATTTAGGTTTTCTAATCCTAGCGACACTATTCCTAGCTGAACGATCAATCCCCCGGTACTTGTCACTATACTATACTACAACGATCAGGTACACTGCCTGGTGGGGGTTGTAAGCTTCTCGAGATCCCTCGAGAGGTAAAGCCTGGTGCAATCCCCACGCATCAAGTTTTTGGCGCCGCAGCCCGGGGAATAGTTATTGTCTAGGTTAGAATATCTTTTTATTAGGTCTACTTGCTAGATTCCTTTCTAGTAAGATTTTATTTTTATTTTTAGGTTTTCTTTAGTCTATCTTATTTCTTTGTGTCTTTGTTCATAACTCTTCACCACCCGACATCATGGATGATGGGAACATCTTTGAACCCGTCATCCCACCACAACAAAACCCACCACTAGAACCTCCTAGGCCCCGAACCTTAGGAGAGTATTCCCGACCTAGCCACCAAGGCTACCGAAACACCATTGAGCTCACCAGAGCCAATGTGACTCCCTTGCGATCCGACACCATCCGGTTGGTGCAAAGCGGATGTGCATTCCATGGACTTCGTTCCGAAGATCCAAATCAACATCTTAAGGATTTCCTAAAAATCGTAGATTCCGTAGACCTAGGTGTTGAAACTAGAGAGACAACCCGATTACGCCTATTCCAATTCTCTCTACGGGATCAAGCTAGTCAATGGCTTGAGCGTTTACCCGCAGAATCCATCACCACATGGGATGATCTCACCACTCGTTTCCTTGCTCAATTTTTCCCACCGGAGAGAACTACTAAGCTTAGAAATGACATCTTGATGTTCCAACAACGTCAAAATGAATCTCTTTATGAAGCATGGACTCGTTTCAAGGACTTACTTCAAAAAGTCCCTCATCATGGCATAGATCTTTGGCTCCAAGTCCAAATCTTTTATGACCATATCGATCTCTCCACGAGGCGAGCCATTGACCAATCGGCCGGTGGTAAGCTACGTGATCTAAGTGCGGAACAATCATGGGAACTCATAGAAGATCTTGCTCTCTATGACAACGAAAGTTGAAATGATCCCCGTGATTTGAACAAAACGGTAAAGGCAATATCTTTGCCTTCGAATAACTCTAGCACTCCCGACCGTAAGATCATGGAACTTGAAGGTCGAGTCAAGTATCTCATGAAATCTTACGAAACTCAAAAGCCTTCAAGCCAAGTAAGCAGAATCGCTTCTGCATGCAAATTGTGTAATGGCCCTCACGAAACTCATAACTACATGGAGCTTCCAAAACGTGCTTATAACGAATTCACATCGTCACACGTTGGTCGAGGCCCTCGAAATCCTGACGAGGCCTATGAGGCATGGAAGGATAAACCTAATTTCAAAGGGTACCAAACGCGGAGCGTATCCTTTAATGACTCCTCACTACTCGAATGGTCCAAGCATTTCCCATCACAGAGCACTCCTAGGTAAAGTTGTGAAGATGCCTTGCGAAAATTCATTCTATCTCAAGAATTGCAGCTCTCTACGCTCGAGGCTAAATTTAGACAACAGCAGGCAGATATGAATAACAAGATTTGTAATCTGTTAACTGCTATCAAAGAGCACACTGTTAATAAACCTATTCACGTTAATGAGATCAAATCTGTTACCATCATGAGTCCACCAACCTCCCCTGTGAAAATAAAAAGTCCTAGTAAGCTATTCAAACATCTATCACCAAATGAAAAAGAACCTGTCAACCCCCTAGGACCAATCCATTTCGTAAACACCATCACAACGATATCTACTTCTACACCTAACCTGAACCAACAAGCCAAAAAATTGGTCATACAGCTAAAGGTGAGACCTCAAGGGTGGACCACGATTTGGCCAAAAGCCCTACCAACTCATCCGAGCAGTGCGCCACGCAAGAATCTAGCAAATCGAATGAAGGGAAAGAGAGATCGGAAGAGCATACGAGAAATCCAGCCATTTTGGGTAAATCTATTCTAGAGGAGCCCGAGAGAAAAATGGAGGATGTTACCAGTGGAAGTAGCGTTAGGACTAATGAAAGCAACCCTAAAGTTTTTAAGATCTCCTGCACCATCAAGGAAAAGCTCTTAACCGATAGTCATATAGATCCTAGTTCCCCAGATAACATAATACCCCTTTCCCTATACCAAGAAGCCTTCCCAGAACGCATAATGTGCGAGAGAGTCGATAATGCAAGGGTAATAAGAAATCTATCAATTATGATTGGAGAACTTGTTTACAACATTGCCCTCACCATGGTCGATGATGTGGACCCTCTCACCAATCGAACATTAACCAACCTTGTTCTTGGGAAACCATTTATCAATGAATCGGGAGTAATCCTTGATGAGAAGGATGGAAGTGCATTGTTCACCAATGGTGTTAAGAAGGTAATTTTTCGTAGGGGTAATGAGGAGGTATACGAGTATCGTCCTTCCCTTTAGGGGAATCTATATGGATCAAGGGACGGAGAATCGGGGAAGATAAGGAGGTGTGATCCGAATAATCTCAAAAGCCCCTGCATGATCGGTCATAAGTACTTCGATAACGTCTACATTAACATATTCATGCCTAAGAATTTTATGTCCCTTTTCCATTATAACAATATCTGCAGATGGGGAATGATTTACAAGGGAGAGAAAGTGGTTGGTAAAGATCATGAAATCCAGGTGTTCGTAGGAAATATGGCATCCACTATGGAATTCACGATTGTGGACAACATCGAAGACTATGTCGACCCTAGGTTATCACAAGTCGTTTTTGGGGCACCTTTTTGTGAAATCACTAATTTGATAGTTGATGACCGGAACGGAATCATGACCTTCGCTGATGGAATTAGGAGGGTTTCATACTAAACGCCGTACAAGAGAAAAGACCTTAGGGAAATCGATGTGACGGGCTTGATAGGATAAGTTCCCAACTTATTTTGTGTGATGAAGATGTTCAGAGAGGGTGTAAGAACACTTCTGATTTATCATGTGGATTCTTTAAGGATGTTAGTAAGCTTGATTCTAAGTATCGAGAAGATGTCTTCGAGTTCGAAGACCCGAAATACTTACACTATGAAAGCGATACTAGTTTAGAAGACGACCTAGAGAGTGAAACCAATGATGAGGTCACGTAGTAACCCATGACCTTGAGTCTAGCTACAGGACTCGTAAATAAAGAAAAGCGCTTCTTGGGAGGCAACCCATGCTTTGTGTGATTTTATTTTGTTTGTTTGTTATTTGCTTCCGTATGCATGCTTTATTTTTATTGTTGGTAGATCATGTTTCTAAACTAAAAAGTGGAAATACTTTACTTTGTTGTTTTGGCCTAGTCTTAACTCCTCCTAAAGGTATTTTTGCAAAAGATAAGTGTAAGGGAAAACCCCAAATATGTTTTTAAGAAACAAACCGATCATGATTCTCTACAATATTAAATGAACATGTATATTCGTATTTGTTAGAGTCAAATGCTTGTATTGAGTCATAATGAAGTTTTGCAGGATTTTCCAGGAAGTAGGACCAAGTTTTTCCAGAAATTTTCTGGAAACTTAACATAAGAATTTCTGCAGGTCACTTCTGACGGCGTCACGAGTTTACTCTTGACGGCGTCACGTGTAAAAATCTGGAAATTTTACCAGTTTTGTTTTTCTAACGGAGTCTTAAAGTTTTTGTTGAATTATTAAGTTTTATAATTTCCAGGAAATCTGCAAACTTCATTCCACAAGCATTATATCTTATTTTGTTTTCTAGGATTTAGTAACTTATGTAGATTGCCGCCGATTTTATGCGAGGTTGCTTTGTTTGTTTTCTCAGGATTAACAGGTTATGTATGACAAGAAGATGATTTACATTCTGGAAGGGAAGCTTTGATTGTTCATTTTCTTGGAGGAAGATTTAACCTGGCCACCTTATTATCCATACCGAGCGAATCAGGGGAGTATTTGATTTCATTTGTTTTACTTATTTCACTTTTACATTCTTTACTTGAACATTGGGGACAATGTTCATCTTAAGTGTAAGGGGAGGGTAAAATGATGATACCTTACATGTACACTTTCGCTTGAGTTTGTTTGTTTAATGGTAGGTGTGTAATAAAACTATGAGAAATACTTGTTAGTGCAATTTTAGCACCAAATTTAAATTTTTTTACAACATTTAGGAGTGAAACTTTAGCCATAGCAAGTGTCTCATGGATAGGAGATTGTATGACTAGCACATAACCGTACTTTCAGAAAATTTTTCCACCCAAATATGTGAGGTTCGCCTTTAGATTTGATAGGAAAAGCATTTACTATTAGTGCTTATGAGTGTACCGGTAGCATTTAGATTCTAGAACTTGCGTTATTGATGCATCCCGAGACCGCTAGTGAGACTACATTCGTGTAGTAGGATTTACTACATGATAAGAGGCATTAGGATCACCCTTGTGTTAAACCCGTATCATAATTACTTGACAATTTAAGTCATATTACTTGGCTAGTTAAGTCAACTAATTTTTCCCACACCTTAGCGTTGTACTCATTTTTAGTACACGAAACCCCTAGTACACCCCTCCGAGCCTATCTTTTCGTTTCTAACTTTAAGCATATTACTTAAAGGAAGAATTTGTTACACCCCACTTAAATGTACACCCAAATCGCCTTAACCTTCCGTGTATGCACTCATCTTTAGTGCATTATTGTTATTTGTTAAACCCTAAGTTAATTATCTAATTGATTACATGGTTGCTAAGTCGAGTCATATCCTTGTACATATTGTTTTGGGACGATTGGGACTCATGGGTAAAGTACTTATTTTATGGAGTAATGGGGAAGAACATCTTATATTACCCCCGTATGTACGTTAATCTTAAAAGTACTCCAAGTGTTTTGATTTTCTTAATTCGAGTCATTAGATTAGTTAATTGTAAAGTATGTAAAAATTCAAGTGTAAGGGGAATTTTCATTCCCTATGATGTATTATTTTGGATGGTAGGGTAAGAGTGTATGCAAAAAAAAAAAAAAAAAAAAAAAAAAAAAAAAAAAAAAAAAAAAAAAAAATCGTAAAACCAAGAAAAAGAAAAGAAAAAAATAGAAAAAGAAAAGAGAAAAAACATACGGACTACCATCCCTTTTTATTCTATGTTCATTTTATGTTTTTGTTATTTTTCATTTATTAGCTTAAGTCGAGTCTAGTCTAGTCTTGGCTTAGCAACGCATATTGTACATGTAATTAACCAAGATTGTTAACTCGCCACCAGTAAAGACTGCCTATATCCAACAAAACCGTGTATTTCATATCCCTACACCTAACGTTACAATCCTTTAAAAGACCTCTTTGATAGTTTATCCTAGGTGCTTACGCCATGTGGTGGAGGTTTGATCCTTTCCCAAGCCTATGGTAATCTATTTTGCTATGACAGGTAGTGAGAGATATCTTCCGTTTCCATATTGTAATTTATACTTTATTACACCCGAGAGATGTGAGTATCTAAACACTATTTGTGAGGTGCTTGTGTATGACCTCCGTGCTTGTCTTTGGTCTTTAATGGAACGATTATTTGTTGTAATTACTTTTATATTAGTGTTAAATGACCCCTAACTTGTATTTTGTGTAGAATAAAAGCGCATTTGCTTGAGGACAAGCAAATCTCAAGTGTAAGGGTATATGATGAGGCGAAAAATGAACCACTTTTAGGGGGTCATTTAAGCCCGGAATTGAATTTATTTGATCAAATATTGCCCTAAATCGTTCCTTTTGTGATTTTAGGTACTATGGGAGAGAAATCTGGAAAAGGAAGCAATTCGGACGTTTTTGGAGCATAAAAGTGAAGAAAACGCCAAAGACTTAATTTTCCAAGCTGGGAACAGTATGTGACGGCGTCAAGAGTACCATCCTGACGGCGTCAAGAGTAAATTGCATGACGGCCCAGTACAGAAATGAAGGCGTCACAAGGAAGTGCGTCAAGAGTTAAATACGTGACGGCCTGGAAAAACTTATTACATGACGGCGTCAGATGTTGATCAAGGCAGTCCGAGGATTCTTTTGGCGGCTTTGTTCTTGACGCCGTCAGACTCAATTATCTATATATAGTTTTCTAATTTTCATTCATTAAGAGGAACAAGTTTGGAGAAACCCTAAGGCCGAACCTATTACGAATTTTACAGGTTTTTCAAGGGTTTTCAGCCCTTGAACCCTTACATGTGTAATTGAGATAAGTGTTTTTCTAATTCAATCAATATGTCTATGTGTTGGTTGTCTATATCTTGTTCTTGTCTTGATTCCACCATGCTAGGCTAGATTTATCTTGTGTTTGCTTAGATCTAATGAAACCTAGATGTTGATTATGTGTTGATTACTTGTTTATGGTTATATTGGATGAATGATTTCAATGTTAGGCTTAAGAAAACTGGCAGATCTCCAAATGGTAACATGCTTGAACGTCTTAGGAAACATGAACCGATGTGTACTAGGTTTTATTGGTTGTATTTAATGCATGAGTAAATTCTAATGATCCCATGTTAGGAGCTTCTTAGTCGACTCGACATAGGAGTGAAGTAGGCACTCATAGGATTAGGGAGTTAAGTACGCCACCCCATGAATGGTATTAAGGAATACAATCCGTCATCCACGCAACTATAACAAGTAATTAACGTGTAAAAGATATATAGGGAGTAGTGAAATCAAAGTAAACACAATTTCTCCACTTATTGCTCACAACCTTAGTTTAATTTAGTTTTATTTTCATTTCTAGTATTTTATTTTGATTGCATCTTTAGTATTGGGTTAGTTGACTAGCAACTAATTCCGCCCAAATCCTTCAAACCCGAGATATTTACTTGCTTTCATAAAAAAATATAAAAATACAAAAAGAATCATCCCTCATCTTTAGAACTAGTATTTAGGTTTTCTAATCCTAGCGACACTATTCCTAGTTGAACGATCAATCCCCCGGTACTTGTCACTATACTATACTACAACGATCAGGTACACTGCCTGGTGGGGGTTGTAAGCTTCTCGAGATCCCTCGAGAGGTAAAGCCTGGTGCAATCCCCACGCATCAGCCACTATTTAGGAGATTCAGGCCCGTGAGAGATCCAGAGATTTGGAGATGTTGGAGATGATCAGGATCATCAGAGAGCTAGAGGGGAGATCAGGAGGCACACCTGGACCTTCATAGATCTATGACATGTCATTACATTCAGAGACATCTTAATTTGCCGCCTGTGGCATTAATAATGTTGTATCTTATTGTTTTGTAACAATGAATTCAAAATTATTAAAACTTTATGTTGGTTATGATTGTACTGTATTGATATTGATTTATGATGTTCTAGTTGTCTGATCTTTTATTATGCTCCCATATTGAGATTCATTATAATTTCCATGTGTGTTGTTACATGTCGTGATGATTATTTATGAATGATATGGTTTATATTGGTGTATGTATTCATGGTGTGGTTGTGATATGTACTTTGTAATGATCTCGACTATTATGAGCTTGGTTGCATTATTTCTCTTGTTATTGATTGATGTTTGGGATTTGTACTTATACACTTGCGATTTTATAGAGTTATGGCCCCAAGGAAAACCGCTACTGCTACCTCGTCACCCGCTATGACCCAGGCTGCTATCAGAAAGTTGGTTGCCAACAGTGTTGCTGCAGCTTTGGAAGAGCAGGCTGTTGCAATGGCACGAACTAGTAGCAATAACCGAGCCACTGCTGAAAGCGAGTCCGCTTTGACTCAGAAGTGTACCTATAAGGACTTCATAGCTTTTAAACCATCTCACTTCAAAGGGACTGAAGGACTGACAGAGCTTGCTCGATGGTTTAAGCGAACTGAGACTGTGTTTGTGAGGAGCGGTTGTGCCGCTCAAAGCAGAGTCTCGTTTGCTACTGGAACATTGTTGGAAGACGCGTTGTCTTGGTGGTACGCAACTGCTCAGAAGATAGGTGTGGAGGAGGCCTATCAGATCACCTGGGCTGACTTTAAGGAGAAGATGCTGAAGAAGTTCTGCCCTAGAGGTGAGATCAAGAAGTTAGAAGATGAGTTTCACACATTGGTTGTGAAAGGAAATGATCTCAGGGCTTATGATAAGAGATTTCAGGAGCTTGCCACACTTTTCCCTTCAAAGGTTCCCGATTTGGAAAAGTTGTTGGAAAGATACATTGAGGGATTACCCAGGAGCACTGAGGGAAACATCACCTCGTCAAAGCCTCAATCTTTGGAAGAAGCAATGACTATTACCCAAAGACTGCTAGACCGGGAGATTAAGCGTAACTCTGCTCAGGGGAACAACGATCACAAAAGGAAGTTTGATGATCGGAAGACAAGCCACAACAACCACAACAGCAGAAACAACAACAACCGTAACCCCAACCGTAACTATCACCATGACAGAAACACCCACCACAATCAACAGAACCGATGACAGGAAGCTGTCAGAGCTTATGTCGCCGCACCAGTTAAAGATGCTAGGTATGCTGGACCTCTTCCATTCTGTGACAAGTGTAAGATGCATCACACTGGACCCTGCTATGCTAAGTGTGGGAAATGTTCACGGACTGGACATAAGACACAAGATTGTAAGGATACAGGAGCTAACTTGCAACCCGTGGCTGTAGTATGCCATGCTTGTGGAGAGAAAGGACACTAAAGGCGTCAGTGCCCAAACAAGGACAACAATGCACGTAGGAGAGCATACGTGCTGAGAGATGGAAATGTCCATCAAGATCCGAACGTGGTCACGGGTACGTTCTTTCTAAACAACCGCCTCGTTAAAGTTTTATTTGATTCCGGAGCCGATCAAAGTTTCGTATCTATTTCTCTTGCATCCCTGCTTAATATTACACCGACCAAACTAGACACCACATATGAGATTGAACTAGCCGATGGAAAGCTAGTAAGTACTAACACTATACTCCGAGGTTGCACCCTACGACTACTAGACACCCCATTTGACATTGACCTTATGCCTATTAGACTTGGTAGTTTCGATGTCGTTGTGGGAATGGATTGGTTATCCGAGAACCGCGCTAAGATCATTTGTGACGAAAAGGTCGTTCACATCCCCCTGAATAACGAAACCCAGATTGTTCGCGGTGAGCGAAGTAAAACACGTCTAAGCATCGTTTGATGTCAAGTCTTTTTGGCTCAAGTCACCAAGAAGAAGTCGGAAGAGAAGCGACTCGAGGATGTGCCAGTAGTCAGAAACTTTCCAGAAGTTTTTCCTGAGGACTTGCCTGGCCTTCTGCCGATTCGTCAAGTAGAATTTCAAATTGACTTGATGCCAGGAGCAACACCCGTAGCACGAGCACCCTATAGGCTAGCACCGTAAAAAATGAAGGAGTTATCTGGGCAATTGCAGGAATTGTCAGATAAAGGATTTATTCACCCAAGTTCGTCACCGTGGGGAGCCCCGGTGTTATTTGTAAAGAAGAAGGATGGAACCTTCAGGATGTGTATCGATTATCGTGAGTTGAACAAACTTACGGTGAAGAATCGATATCCGTTGCCAAGAATTGACGATTTGTTTGATCAACTGCAAGGATCGAGTGTCTACTCGAAGATTGATTTGAGATCGGGTTATCACCAACTGAGAGTTAGGGAAGAAGACATCCCTAAGACGGCTTTCAGGACAAGATACGGTCACTACGAATTCCAAGTAATGCCATTCGGTCTAACAAATGCACCCGCTGTATTTATGGACTTAATGAACCGAGTGTGCAAACCCTATTTGGATAAGTTTGTGATTGTATTCATCGATGATATCCTTAATTATTCACGTAGTAAGGAAGAGCACACAGAACACTTAAAGGCTATACTAACACTACTCAGAGAAGAGAAATTATACGCCAAATTTTCAAAGTGTGATTTTTGGATTGAGAAGGTACAATTTCTTGGGCATGTTATTGACAGTAAGGGTATTCATGTTGATCCCGCCAAGATTGAAGCTGTTAAAAATTAGGCATCACCTACGAGTCCTACGGAGATACACCAATTTTTAGGTCTTGCCGGATATTATTGAAGGTTTTTCAAGGATTGCTAAACCTTTGACTGAGCTAACACAGAAGAAGAAGAAGTTTGAATGGGGAGGAGAACAAGAATCAGCATTTCAGTTCTTGAAGCAGAAGCTTTGTGAAGCACCGATATTAGCACTACCCGAAGGAAGTGAGGACTTCGTGGTATATTGTGACGCATCAATCCAAGGTTTGGGTGCCGTATTGATGCAAAGACTTAAAGTAATCGCTTACGCTTCTAGACAACTTAAACCCCACGAGGAGAACTACACTACTCATGATCTAGAATTAGGAGCGGTAGTATTCGATCTTAAGATCTGGAGACACTACCTATATGGAACCAAGTGTACGGTTTTCACCGATCAAAAGGAGTTGAACATGAGACAACATCGATGGCTATAGTTATTAAGTGACTATGATTGCGAAATTCGATACCACCCGGGGAAGGCAAATGTTGTAGCAGATGCCTTGAGTCGAAAGGAACGACTTAGACCCCTCAGAGTTAGATCATTGGGTATGACAATTAGATCACCACTTCCGTCTCAAATTCTTGAAGTTCAAGCTGAGGCCCTTAAGGAAGAGAATAGACCGCACGAGAAGATTTACGGCATGCCAGAAAGTACGAATGGATTTGTTAAGAAACTAGATGGAAGGCTGTGTTTCAAGGACAAAAGTTGGATTCCATTGTATGGAGGAATATGAGACCTCATCATGCACGAGTCTCATAAGTCTAAATATTCCATTCATCCTGGCTCGGACAAGATGTATCACGATCTTAAGAAGTTGTATTGGTGGCCAAACATGAAAGCTGACATTGCAGAGTATGTCGGTAAGTGTTTGACCTGCTCAAGAGTAAAGACTGAACATAAAAAACCATCCGGTCTTTTGATTCAACCCAAGCTACCAATGTGGAAATGGGAAAGGATTACAATGGACTTCATTATGAAATTACCCAAGACATCGAGTGGTTTGGACACTATTTTGGTTATTGTCGATCGTCTCACAAAGTCAGCGCACTTCTTGCCAATAGAGACTGATGATATGGACGTTCTTGCACGTTTGTACCTAAAGGAGATAGTTTCCCGGCATGGAGTGCCGATTTCTATTATCTCCGACCGAGACAGCTATTTCACGTCTAACTTTTGGTGATCTTTACAGAAAGCCTTGGGAACTAAGTTAGACATGAGTACCGCTTACCATCCACAGACTGATGGTCAAAGTGAAAGGACTATACAGACCCTGGAGGACATGCTTAGGGCATGTGTGATCGATTTTGGAAAAGGCTGGGATAAACACCTACCGTTAGCAGAATTCTCATATAACAACAGTTATCACGCTAGCATTAAGGCTGCACCGTTTGAAGCACTTTATGGAAGAAAGTGTCGATCACTAGTTTGTTTGGCTGAGATTGGAGATGTACAACTATCAGGTCCCGAGTTGATTCTTGAAACCACTGAGAAAATAGTAAAGATTAGGCAACGATTACAAGCCGCCAGGGATCGGCAAAAGAGTTATGCCGATGTGCGAAGGAAACCAATAGAGTTTCAAGTTGGAGACAAGGTTATGCTTAAGGTATCTCCTTGGAAAGGGATGATTAGGTTTGGAAAACGTGGAAAGCTAAACCCAAGATACGTTGGACCCTTCGAGATCATTGAAAGGATCGGTCCCATGGCATACAAACTTGAATTACCAGAGGAACTCAGTAGAGTACACAACACCTTCCACGTGTCAAATTTGAAAAAGTGTTTATCGGATGAAACCCTTGTGATTCCGTTGAAAGAGATCAGAATCGACGATAAGTTGAACTTTATTGAGGAACCCGTTGAGATTATGGATAGGGAGGTCAAACGACTTAAGCATAGTCGCATTCCCATTGTTAAGGTCAGATGGAACTCTAAGAGAGGACCCGAGTTCACCTGGGAGCGCGAGGATCAAATGCGTGCCAAATACCCACAACTATTTTATGAGACAACCCCGAGCACCGATTCAACTTTGGATTCCAGGACGAATCCAATCTAACGGGTGGGTACTGTAATACTCCGTAAAATCCCAGGTCATTTATTAATGCTAGTTATCGACACTATTCTTAACTAAGCCATTTTCACGGGCTAATTTGAAATTTTTATATGAGACACCGTTTGTTTGACACCCGATTATGTTTTGTCACCTGATATCACCCGATTGTCACTCTTGGATGTCACCCAATGATGTTAACACCGGTAACTCCCACTTGCGACCTGACACCCTAATTGGACACCGATATATTATTAATATATATGTGACGAAATATATATTAATTACTACAAACTATTATCACTATGTATATATAAGTATATGTATACGTATGACGACACCGTTTATATTTTCATGGTTTTCACGAACCGACACCGATACCGAAACTAAAGTTACGAACGATCTAATCACTGACACCCTACCTTTTTATGATGGGCCGTATATCACCATAAGCCCAAGTTTATTTCTTTCTTTTACCCTGCTGCTGGGCCGAACACAACCACAAGCCCACCAACTTTGTTTTTCACTTGTATTCTTGGGCCGAGTTTTATCACAAGCCCGCATGGCTGTTTGTTGTTCTTTGTGATGCATGCTACTCAAACAAACCAACTCATTTGCAACATGAAATCTTCTTGGTTCCCTACATACTCGACACCAAGCATACCATCTCCATTGACTTTGTTCATGCGTGTATAGACAACGAGCCACCCTATGAAGCCATCAAACCCTTGGATAAAAGTGTTACACACTAAAACTCTTTAACCACTAAATCTTATGTTTCTTAAATCACTAACACAAACCTTAAACAAATGCAATTAGTACACACATGCCTAATACCTTTCTAAATCCCTAGAGTTGACATGAGTTTATAGCCTCCAAAGTTTTACAATCGACATGACAACACTCAAGAAGCTAGACAACTTTGTCGAGAAGGAAGAAACCACTCGGTGTGTGTTGTGTCGCATGGGGACATTCGAACCACCCAAAACCATCCTATATAAACCACATTTAATGCATTTCCTTACACTTGCAAGAATCCACAAGAGCTCATATCACAAAACTCTTCTTTCTCATTTGCTGTCGAGACCAAGGAAGGCGTACGAGTAAGGTTTTGGTTTGGGAACGAGTTGGGTAACTATTTTGGATAAGGGATCGTTAGACGAAGAGGGTGCAACGTTTGCTTGTTCTAGTTTGCTCACACCACACGAACTCTTCACCACCATTTAGTGTTGTAAGTTATTATCACCCTTTTCAATTCATACGATAATTATTTCATGCATACCACGTTTACTTATCACCCGACACACACTATTTTCTAAGTATAAATTTTCGTTACACCTATAACTGTATATCACATACCTCGACACCCTTGAGGAAAGGCCTCGCCATTTCATTTTTACGCGTACAAAATATATATTTTCTTCGACACTCTAAATCATCGACTCACACTTAATCAAACTAGCAAGACATGCAAGACACACTCGATCTAAAGCTATAAAAACTAAACCTAAACCAAATCATATTCGAGCACCTCTATAAATAACCAAAACTATCGTTTGGGCCTTATATGGGCTAACGAGCCCAAGTATTTTTCAAAAGGAAAGTTTCGGTTTGGAAACTGAAAGATTTTGAGATGTTATCGAGACTTTTCAAGTCAATTTAGAAAAGGTTTTTACGGGATTTGAATGTATTTTCGTATTACAAAAAGTTGTCTTTTTCAAAACTTAACTAAGGACTATTTTGGCAAAGTCTCGCGTTAAGGGACCAAAACTGTCAAAATCATAAAACTTTCGGACTTAATTAAAAACAGTTGATTTTGAATTGAAGGGTAGAAACTGTAATTTTTCCAAAGATCGAGGTGTAAAAGTGTAAAAGTTATAACAAGGACTAAAATGTAATTATTTTTGACCAAAGGGTAAAAAGTGTAACTTTATTAAAGTAAAAGGTAAAATTTGGACAAAGATATTTTATTACATAATTATTTTGTATAATTAAATCTTGTATATATATTTACATATATATACTTTGTAACTTAAAAATAAATATATAACTTTACTAAAAATATTTAATTATATATATTTTTAACGATATTATTTTCACAAAAGAATTAACATTTATTGAACACCGGTTCGTAACAACGATACAAATAACTACGTAAAGTTATTTTGGAAAATATTAAGACACCCGAATGGTTATCACCGTACACGAGACATATCACATGTCAATTACGAAACGAATCTAAAACACCGATGACTATATATATATATATATATATATATATATATATATATATATATATATATATATATATATATATATATAGGTCGCAAGTCGGAGGAATTTCATTGCTAGTCGTAGCAGTACACCATCACTTTTGAGCACCGTTGTGATTCACACACACCTGTCAGGTGAGTTCATGGTCCCACATGTTAATTGTTTTTAAACCCCGTGGGGAGATACATGCTATAAATCGAACACAAGTATTTTCTGTATGCTGTTATCACCTGATATTGCCTAAGTTGACACCTGTGCTACAAGTCCCTCATATCACGAACCTTAATCACTTGCGAGTGAGCGCGAATATAGTTGATAGATCTATTGGAATGGCAGCCCACCTCTGTCAAGGTGATCACTTGGCAGGAGGTGTGCTATATTCGAGGTATTATCGAAATTTGGCACATTTCCTGTCACCGAGGGCCCCTTGTCATTTACATCCGCTGTGGTGTAGGTGATTGTTATTATCTTTATGATATGTCGAATCAATGTTAAGGCTTGCGTTTCGTGAGGCTTAGGAGCAATATTTCACCAGTTTAGTCAAGACCTGTCTATCTTGGCTTGTTTATTTCAAATGCTTGACTTGTGTTCACACTATTACTACTTAAACTACTATGGATTCACTCAAACTTTGTGTTGACTTTTTAAGCATGTTTATCTCAGGAAATTAGCAGGCATGGTGGTACGGAGCTGGCAAAAGGGCACTCAGGACCTCCCTTTTTATTTCAATAATTATATCATTCTTTACAAACTCATCATTTCTTTTGCGAAACAATTAACATTTTGGAAAAATGTTTGTAACTCTGACTATTTGAGTTTTCATGGAATGATATTGACTATCTTTTGAATTGTTTTTCTATGAGTATGACTGTGTACTAAACTGTAATGACTCTGATTAGACTTCCGCTGCTTATCAAATTTTCGGGGTGTTACAACATACTTTGTTATGTGTCACATAAATGCCCAAAAAATAATTGAGCTGACCAAGATCAGTCATGGAAAACTCTACGTGAAGTAAAGCAATAACCTGTTGTAGAAGAGTGACTGATGATATAGTCTAAATAATATCATCAACATATAACAATAAATATGCGGTATCCGAGCCCTGTCGATAAATAAAAAGTGAGGAGTCACACCGACTATGATGAAACCAAACACGAGCAACACAAGCAGCGAATCTCTAAAACCAGGCCAGAGGAGCCTGTTTAACCCCTTATAATGATCTTTGCAAGAGTGAAACATGATCAGGATATCGATGTAACACCCCCAAAATTTGGTACAACAGAAGACTAATCAAGCTTTCGGGGTGCTACGGGGATTGGTATCCATCACAAGTCATAAAGAAATGATATAAAGTAAACATAAGTAAAAACAAAACCAACCAGGGTTTTAAAGTTTACATTCATCCCAAATATCCAAAGTAAGGCCCAAAATAAGTTAAACATAGGTCCACAATAAAATATCAGAGTTCGAAAATAGATCTTTTAACCAGTTTGCCATGCCAAGCCTTCCAAACACAAGCATCCCAAGTCATCACTTAATTACCTGAGAAAATGCGCTAAAAGTCAGCTTTCGCTGGTGAGATCATAGGTTTAAATTCTTAGTTCAATCAAGTGGAAATATACGCAAAACTCTTGCTAGCTAGACTAGGCCTCGAATCACTAAACCAAACCTATAGGTGCACACTATAGTCCAAAACCAATCAAATCAATATGCATTCGCAAGGATGCGACATGCCTAACACTCGTAAGGATAGGACATGTTCTTGCATTCGTAGGGATATGACATGTGCTACAACCTACCTAGTTCTATAAGCATAGCAAGTTTTAAATAAAAGCAATAATAGTCCACATAAAACAATTTGCACGTTTCTCACCCCAAGTATTGAAAACAATATTCAAAAGTAAAAGTGGGGCTATGACTCACCTCAAGTCCAGATATTAGCTTAAAAACCGGTAGAATCAAGAAGTATAGCAACTCAAATGACAAAAACTACGGACTCGGCACTTCCTAACAATATAAACTCTTCTCAGAATCATTTCCTCAAAATCAAATATTCCCAATCCCGAACGCATTTCTTTTTATTTTCCAAAATCCGTTTCTCATATTTGGTTTGGCGTTTGGTATCCATGTGGGTGGAAGGTCGACTCAACACAAACCAGGAAGCACATCAAAAGAAATAAAAATAATAATCTATAGGTCTAATGTTGGCCCAATATATTATTTAAATAAATCGTCGAAGTTTATAGTTCGTTAACTCGCTAATCCTCCACAACTTATTTACCTAATATATTATTCCAAAATCATACCAAGTCCTAAATCACATAGCACGTAGATTACTATATGGTAAGTTTTAAAGTCTAATAAGTTTCCTAAATATATCGTCAAACTTATCGAATTCGTCAATTCGATAAACTTCACAAAATATTTAATAAATTATTATCCCGCACTCGTACCACAACCTAAAGGCATCGTAGGATACAATACCCGTTAATAAACTCTTTTTATATAACTAAATAGGTCTCATTTAATCCGTCGATTAAATAAGTTAAATAGTTATATGAAACGAGTCTATTAACGTCATGCATCCGTGACAAGCACAAAAAGTCATCAATTAATAAAATGGCCAACTTGGATTTAAGTGCCCTCGAATCTCTTATAACTCATAAGTTCTTGTTTTATTTCCCAAGAGTTTACTTTATTTCGCAAAACAATCAGCGTTATATTTATATTTCTAATTATACTAGTTTAGTTATAATAAAGTTTCCGATAATATTTTACTATTTTCATAGTCCAACATATATCGTCAACGTTATTATTTTATTTGCTCATGATCTCCTATTTATTTTATACGCACTTATATAAATATATATACATTTACACATTTATATATTTATATAGATATATAAGTTATTACGAGTTTTTAGTTGTTTGTTTAATTATAAATTGTATCGAGTTATAAGAGATGAGTCACATGTCTGACTCATCATTCTCGGCTTATTGTCCAAATCCAAAGTGTCAAGGCGTTTTGCCGAAGTCAACCATTGACTAGAAAGTCAACATGACTCCAACTCGCACAACCACAAGTCCAAAGTAATAAGTCAATATCACAACTCTGCCATTCGTCCCATTTCACAAACTACAACAATAGGGTCCGACTACAACATCCAACTAACCTATCTCCGTCAAACTAATGCGACCGTCTCACAATCGGTCCCCATTCATCCATATAATCGACAACACTTCGCCAAAATAATCATATACCCATTGTCGAGACCACAAAGGGTCTCGACCCATCAAATAGCATACGGCCGAAACAAATAAACACAACAACAACAACAACATTTAAACAACAACGAGAATGACATCAAACATACACAAGTTCCGGGTTGATTTACCAAGTCAAACCGTGCCATGAGACCCACTTGGGTCTCGGCAAGACCACGAGTCAAGGTGACTCGAACCCATAACCATTTGGTCTCGGAATAAGCTCATCCGAGCACTCAAAAACTGCCTAAACGGACCCTCTTGGGTCGCGGCACACAAGAACAACACCAAGTATCAAAAGGGTCATCCAATCTCAAACCAAATCCAAACTCCAATTACCAAACCCTCGCTAACATGAACACGAGGTCAAAACCATCCACAAAATAAGCCACAAGGCTCGAACCACATCAAGCCATGAGCTACGGCTCACGGTTTCATTCGACCTCTAAGAGAAAATCATTAAACCCGGATACCAAACCCATTTTTATTAACAAAACATCATTTCCCATCATTATTTTTTGAAACCCAATAAAAATAATCCGTGTATACACGGATTTGAACCCAAATCGTGGCACCCTTGGTGCAAAAACGTGGCTACCTACCTTTTTACAACTCCAAGCTCAAGAAACTTTAAAAACCCAATAGTATTTGTGGTGATGGTGGTGTTTTAGGTGGCGGTGATGATCAAACGAGGGGGTTAGGCTTGTTTGTGTCGCACGTGAGTTATACCAAAAGAAAGAGCACGTAAAGGTGGTTAAGATGGTGGTGATGGTAGGGTTGTAGGGTCGGCGGTGTGATGGTTGTGGCTGTCGGAGTGGGCTGCGGCTAGGGTTTGTAGAGAGAGAGAAAGAGATGAGAATGAAGATGGTGAGGGTGTTGTGTTGTGTGTTTAAAACCGGTCCACAAGGACCATTTTTACTCTTTGATTATTATTATTATTATTATTATTATTATTTCCTTTTTGGAACAATAATAAAAATAATAATAGTGAGAGGGGAGTGGCTAGTTAAGTAAACACAAGGACCAATTCCATAAACTTTTCAAAGTATCCCGACACCCTCAACTTGAACTCGTTCCCAATGTTTTAAAATTCCACGATACGTTCAGTAATTATATAAACCGAACCGTAAATCAAAATTTTAATTGTGTTAGGTTATTTCTAGTGCCGGAGTCAACGTAGTGCCTAAAAGTCGTCTCAATCATAAATTACGACATAAATTCCATATCAAAACAATAATTCAAATTTAATTCCACAGAAACTTCATAATTTAAAACCACGGTTTAAATTTTACAAATTCATTGCGAATAAAATTCCAAACATTTAATTATCATTAAACTTTAACGTAATGCGGGTTTTAAAATGTCTCCCTAAATTTCCAGTTGTCACATCCTCCCAGCCTCGGAAGAAACCCGTCCCGGGTTTCACTCAGAACTTTCCATCTATGAAGTAAAAAGCTTAGGATATCTCTACCGAAACTAATCCTCACGTTCCCACGTAAATTCTGGTCCATGACGGGAAGTCCAACGAACTTTGATGAGCGGAATACGACTACGCTTGAGTCGCTTAATCTCTCTGATGAGTGTGTAAATACTCATCATTTTTGTCGTATCTGAACTGCCAAAACATCCAAAAACACTCAAATATGTATCAAAATACTAAAAATATCCCAGGATTGTGTTTTATATGTTTCAGATGCAAAATGATTGAAAATAAATGAAAAATGAACAAAGTTTGCATAATTGGCAGTTTTAGTCCCCCAACTTTCAAAATTTGTCAAAATTAGTCCCTAGGCATTTATTTTGTAAGAAAAGTCACCAAAGGTCCTTTGGAAATCACAAGTTATCATAATTAGTCCTTTGGTGAAAAGTTTCAAAATTTGTCAAGTTTGGTCCATGTACTTTGCAAAGTTGTCAAAAATGGTCCCTGGATTTAAAACTTTGGAAAAATCAATTGAGGTCCTTTTACTATTCATCCTTGGCAAGAAAGGACCCTTAGTGGACTTTGGAAGATTTACAAGCTCAGCCCCTCAACTTTTGGTAAATTACAAAATTAGTCCTTGTGATAATATCAAACCAAACGAACTCCTTTTTTATTAATCCCAAAAAACAAAATCCAACCCACTAATAAATACCCCAACACCTAATCCAAACACCCCTGATCCAGTCCATCCTATCCTAGGCCCAAACCAAACAAAAGCCCAAACCCCCCAAGCCCCTTTCCTCATTTAATATAAAACACAGGGTCAGAGTTTGACCCTAGTCAAACCGGTCAAACAACACCACCCTTTCCCTCTCATCTCCCCCACACCACTTGCAACCATCACCTCACCACCCCCACTTGCCATCACATCCCACCGCCCTCTCCACCACTATCACCTAACAGAACAAGCCATAATTAATGCTCTTTTTCCCCAATTGCACGCAAACAATGCCAATTGCTCTTATATTTTTTTGGCGCCAAACCCCATTTAAATGGCTCAGATCAAATTTGACCAATCCAATGGTCCTGATGAAGTGGGAAAGACTCAGAGATGTCCAAGAACCCTAAATTATCACTATAAATAGGACATTGTAGCCATTTGATAAGGCAAGAAGTTTAATTAGCAAAATTTAGAATCGTATGTAGTGTACTCTTTAATTCAGTTGTAATTTCAAGCTTTTTAATCTTGTACTCAGTTCCTCAAATATAACTTGAAGTTTTTGCAATCTTAATTCCAAGTTTCCTGTTTTAAATCTCTTAGTTGCAATTTTACTTTGAATTTTCAATTTAAGGAATTGATGTTCACATTTATTGTTTTGGACTCTTAGGATCATATAAGCTCCTTATATAGCTTATGCAAGCTATTAGAAACATTTAAAACCAATTTAGTTCATAAAACCAAAAATACAAAAAAATAAGAAAAATAGATAAAAAAAATGAAAATTGCAGGTTTAATGGTGATCACAGCTGGAGCAGGGTAGATTGTGGATGACCCTGGGTTAGTGGTTCTGTGGAGAACCTATAGGTGTGGTATCTTGGTTCTTGGTTCATGTTTTTAGCAGGATTGCATCTTGTAAGTCTTTTACTCAAAATTTCCATATCACTGTTCCACTACTTAATTGCTACTTGTTTGTGCTTATTACTGCTTATTGGTTGTCATTTTGTCATAATATAGCCTAAAAACAAGATTTGGTTCATTGAAACCCTTTGTGCTTAAAATCTCATTTGGACTGATAAATTAGTATAATTTGGCTTCTTGGCCATTTGTGCTTGTACACATTGTTTCTGTGTTCTATTAAGTCCATTAAGCCTTAATAAGTTGTTTTGAAGCATTCTCAAAGCCTCAGGCCTTTATTTGATCTAAAAACCTAAAATCTATATTTGACTCAGGTTGTTTGGCATTGCTTGTTTCCCTGTGATCAGGGGTGTGTTTATTGTTGTTTCTTTTTAACTAAAGTCACAATAGGTCATAGAAGCTTAGATAAGTCATAAAAACCAACCATCATTCAATGAAAAGTCAAAATCACTCTTCAAGTGATCATTTCAACTCACAGTTAATATTTAGACCCTCAAATCATAATCAATAGTGTAAAAGTTGTTAGTTTAGCTTAATTTAATCTCCTTATAGCTTAACATCGTCATTTCAGTCCATTAGAATCAATCAAAGTTCAATATAGTCAAAATAGTGGTTTATATTAAAAAAGTCAAAATTGCTTTGTTGTCAGAAATCCAAAAATTGCAAGAATTTTCCTGAATTTTTTGTCTGAAATTAGGCCGTGAGCTTTTCACAACTCAAAATATACCAGCTTATCTGTCAAAATCTATACCTGGCTTATTTATGTGATTTTTTGTGTGGCTTATTTGTTAGCTTGAAAAGGCCTGCAGGGCATGTGTCTGCCCTGCACCAGGGTACCCTTGGTTTTCACCCAACTTTCAATGCCCTCTCCTGACTTCATTAGTGGACCCCACATCTTGGTTTTTGGCTTTTTGGAAAGCCAATAAGCTCATCTTGAAATACCAGGGCTTATTTCTTAGTTCATAGCTTATTTAGTAGGGCTGCATAGGACTTTAAGTTGGTACCATTTCATTGCACATACTGAGTCATCAGTGTTAATCACCCAACTCCCAAAGACCCCATAGTGCTCAATAATAAGCCACAAGCCCAGCTTATTGGCTTATTTTGTAGTCAATCTGGTCAACTTAGGGGTTCAAGCTTCATTTTGGACTTCTATCATCCTCTGTGGACCCCACAGAGGTCCAAAGGTCCTTGTTTAAGACCTGTATTGGTCTTATGGTTTGCTTAAGTACTTATTGGCCTATCTCAGCTTATTTTGTGTCCTTATTTGCTTCTTTTGGTTCTTTTCTAGTATAACTTAATTTGTTATAGCTTATGTATCTCTTTGGACCCTTAGTATAGCCTTTGGAGTAGATTTTCAAATTTCGATAAGTCCTAATAAGCTTTAAATCACCAACTATTAAGTACTTTGGCACCCAAAGTGCCTATTTTTGAGATTCAGCCAAGTCATCTTCATTAAAGTTGCTTATTTTAAGTAGTTAAATAGTTTTGAAAAATAAAAATCAGAAAAAAAAAATAAAAATAAAGTGATAGCTTCTATTTAAGCCTTTTGGCTTATTTTTCTGCTTATTTATAAGCAAATTCTAATTATAAATTTTTCTTAGGTTCCTGTTAGTCAGTAGTATTTTTATTAATTTTTCCAGATTTTTCTCTTTTCATTTAGTATTTATTATAATTAATATTAGTTTAAATAATAATTAAGTAATATTAGTATAATAAATAGTTTTATTAATTTTTATTTAATAAGAGTACTTTTTTATATTTTTCCTAGGTTTGATATATCATAAAATAATTTTAGGAAATTTTTCATAATTTTCACTGTTGATTTTCTATTTTTCTTAATTAAATTAGTTTAAATAGTTTTTAATTAATAATTAAGTAAATAATTAGTAAATTAGTTTAAAAATAATTTTTATAAACTTTTTATAATTTTCTAGGATTCCTGAGATGGTTAATTAGTTTTATAAAAAATTTCATAATTATCTAAGTCATTTTAGTATTTTTAGTAATTTAAATTAGTTTAATTAGTTAATTAATAAGAAATTAGTAGCTAATTAATATTAAATCCACAAAAAGACAAAAAAATATTTTTTTAGTTTCTAAATTTGTTTTAAGTCATTTTAGAATTTTAAAAAATTAAATTTGCAATTTTCTAGCTTAATTTTGTATTATAAAGCTTTTTATTATAAGTTAAATAGTTTTAATTAAATAATTAAATAGTTTTTATTTAAATAACTAATATTTAAATAATAAAATAATCAAAAAAATAATTTTCTTTTTAATTAAATTTTCTTTTAATATTAAGTTTATAAAAGTTTCATTTTCACCCCCTGTAGTTTTAAATTGTTTAAAACTCACATTTTTTCCAGCACGCATACGTATCTGTTTAAAATATATTTTACGTGTATACATATCTGTTTTCTGTGCTTGTTATATATTGTTATCTAAATAATTCAATAGTGTAATTCAAATCCAAATCATCTTTGGTTATTGTCCTCAGTATCACTCATTCCCATAAACATTTCAAAACACAATTTCAATCTCGCTAGGACATAACGACCCGAGAAAACTCTGTATTATCCGGAAGCATTGGTCTAGGTTGTTTGACTATATTGACCACATTTGTGGTTGACTTTAGTTGACTGTTTAGCATCAATCACTCACGATCCACAATCTCGATAGGCTCTTCCACGAAGTTTAAACTCTCTTTAACTCGAATATCTTTCATCGGTATAACAGGTGTTTCATCCAAAAGACACTTCTTCAAATAACTCACATGAAATACATCATGAACCTTGCTCAATTCCTGTGGTAGCTCCAACCGATAAGCTATAGGCCCAATTCTCTCCATATTCTGAAATGGTCTAATGTAGCGGGTCTTGAGCTTCCCACGTTTCCCAAAACGTATTACTCCTTTCCAAGGTGAGACCTTTAGCATCACTTTGTCTCCTACCTGGAACTCAAGAGGTTTACGTCTCTGATCGGCGTAACGCTTCTGTCTATCTCAAGCTGCTTGCAACCGATCACGGATTTGAGTCACTTTCTCGGTGGTTTCTAGAATAAGCTCGGGCCTGTGAGTTGGCTGTCTCCAACCTCAGCCCAACTAATCGGAGAACGAAATTTACGACCGTACAAAGCTTCAAATGGTGCAGCTTTAAGACTAGTATGGTAGCTGTTGTTATAAGAGAATTCCACAAGAGGTAGATATTTCTCCCAACCTTTACCAAAATCTATTATACAGGCACGAAGCATATCCTCCAAAGTCTGAATAGTCCTCTCACTCTAACCGTCGGTTTGGGGGTGATATGCAGTACTCATATCAAGTCTCGTCCTCAAAGCGGTTTGGAGTGATTGCCACAAAGCTGACGTGAAATGACTGTCGCGATCCGAAATAATCGATATTGGAACACCATGATGAGAAATGATTTCCTTCACATATAACCTAGCAAGTTTGTCGATACTATTATCTTCGCTAATCGCTAGGAAATGAGCGGACTTAGTCAATCGGTCCACAATTACCCAGATAGCGTCACAACGGCTAGCTGTCCTCGGTAATTTGGTAATAAAATCAATTATAATCCGCTCCCACTTCCAAACTGGGAGTTCTGACTGTGTCAACAACCCTGACGGTTTCTGGTGTTCTGCCTTAACCTTCGAACATGTCAAACACTTACTGACGTACAATGCTATATCTGCCTTCATGTTTGGCCACCAATACAATTTCTTCAGATCCTGGTACATCTTGTCAGACCTAGGATGAATAGAATACCTTGACTTATGCGACTCATGCATAATCAATTCACGAATTCCTCCATACAATGGTACCCAACTTCGGTCTCCAAAAACATAATATTCCATCACAACGCTTAACAAATCCATTCTCATTTTCTGCCATCCCAAAGATATTCTCAGCAGGTCGGTTTTCTGCCTTCAACGCTTCCGTTTGAGCTTCTAATATCTGAGATGGTAATGGCAAAACGATAGTCATTCCTAATTACCTTACTCGTAATGGTGGTATTTGTTAGAAACTAAAAACGCCATAATAAAGTAGTTTCTAGGACCGTTTTGGCTCAAGACCGATTAGATCTTAATCTAGGAATAATAATGTTCATATGATAAAACATAGCAGAATAAGAACAATATTATAAACAAGGTTTCTCGCCATCATCTTTACTCTAACATACACCAAAGCCCCAATGCTACGTGACCAAGTGTAGCACGGTTACACTCTAACAGCGATTTAAGATCGTTGAGGCTTAACACTAATTACCCTAGACGTTTTCCCATAAAACGTCTCTACACACACACACCCCTTTCTAGGTTTACATCTTTTGTACGTACTTAAAACCTATTCCCTGTATTCTCTTTATATAATAGAGAACTAGGGTTACAAAATACTACAAAGGACTAATAAGTAAAATCTTCTTTAGCAAGCAAGTCCCTTGTATTTTGCATTCTTCACTTTGTCATCATAAGTCCTTCATCTTTCATATTTTGTCAATATCAACACAAGTATAATTCCTAACAGTATTCTCTCTTTCTGACTAAGAGCGTCAGCAACGACATTTGATTTACCGGGATGATAGCGGATTTCACAATCATAATCACTTAGTAGCTCAATCCAACGTCGCTGTCTCATATTTAGCTCTTTTTGATTCAAGATGTGTTGTAGACTTTTATGGTCAGTGTACACAACACACTTGGTTCCATACAGATAATGTCTCCATATCCTTAAGTCAAAAACCACAGCACCTAACTCCAAGTCATGGGTGGTGTAGTTCTTCTCATGCTTCTTGAGCTGTCGGGAAGCATAAGCTATCACCTTATCTCGTTGCATTAGAACAGCTCCCAATCCTTTATGAGAAGCGTCACAGTAAACAACAAAATCTTCACTACCTTCTGGCAATCCCAAGATAGGAGCACTACACAACTTCTCCTTAAGTAATTGAAATGCTTCCTCTTCCTTATCTCCCCATTCGTATTTAACATTCTTCTGAGTCAATTTGGTCAACGGCTTCAATATTTTCGAAAATCCCTCAATGAATCATCGATAGTAACTGGCTAATCCCAAAAATTGACGAACTTCAGATGGGGACGTCGGAGCAGCCCAATCTTTAATGGCTTCAATCTTAGCGGGATCTACATGAACTTCTTGACTATCAATCACATGACCTAAGAATTGTATCATCGGAATCCGAAACTCGCATTTAGAAAACTTAGCATACAGCTTTTCCAGTCTGAGCAATTCCAAGATGAGTCTTAGATGCTCCTCATGCTCCTCTTTATTCTTCGAATAAATCAAAATATCGTCGATAAACACGATCACAAACTTGTCTAAGTAAGGCTTACACACCCGATTCATGAGATCCATGAATACCGTCGGTGCGTTAGTCAACCTAAACGGCATCACTTGGAACTCGTAATGCCCGTAACGGGTTCTGAAAGCCGTTTTCGGAATGTCCACTTTGCGAACTCTAAGTTGATGATACCCTGATCTCATATCGATATTCGAATAGACGCTTGATCCTTGAAGTTGATCGAATAAGTCATCGATCCTCGGTAACGGGTATTTATTCTTCACGGTTAACTTATTCAGCTCTCGGTAATCGATGCACATGCGAAAAGATCCATCCTTCTTCTTCACGAACAAAACTGGGGCTCCCCAAGGTGACAAACTTGGCCGTATAAACCCCTTTTCTGCTAACTCTGCCAATTATTTCGACAACTCTTATAATTCAGTTGGTGCGAGTCGATAAGGTTCCTGTGCTACAGGTGCAACACCAAGTATCAACTCGATCTGAAATTCCACTTGTCTAGCGGGCGGGATTCCCAGCAAATCATCTGGGAATACTTCCGGAAAGTTACGAACTATAGGCACATCTCTTATGCACCTTTCTTTCTTCTCCTTCCCTCCTTTCTCAGAAATTTGAGCTAAGAAAAGGTAACATCCTTTTTCCATCAGCTTTGGTAGCTTAGTGCCAGAAATGACTGCTAATCTAGATGGGCTCTTCAAACCATTTTGATCGCCTTGTATATTTAAAGTCTCTTGCCATAAGGCACACGCACAATTTTCTCATCGCAAAGAATGTGAGCACGATACTTAGACAACCAATCCATACCAATGATGACATCGAAACTTCATAACGTGACGGGTAGAAGAACTATGTTGAAAGGATGATTCAAGAAATTTAACGTGCAGCCGTGGATAATAGTTTTAATCCTTTCTATGTTTCCGTTAGCTAACTCTACATCATAACCAATCCCTAAGGCCATCGAGGGTTTTTCTAATAGGGGCGCAAATGTAGTGGACACAAAACTCCTACCGGCACCAGTATCAAAAAGTATGGAAGCATAACGATTATTGAGAAAGAACGTACCAGTAACGACGTTGATGAGTGTGTAAATACTCATCATTTTTGGTCAATCTGAACTGCAAAAACATTTAAAAACACTCAAAAATGTATCAAAATACTGAAAATATCTCAGGGATTGTGTTTTATATGTTTTTGATGCAAAATAAATAAAAACAGATGAAAAATGAACAAAGTTTGCATAATTGGTAGTTTCAGTCCCCCAACTTTCACAAATTGACAAAATTGGTCCCTGGTAAATTATTTTTGAAAGAAAAGTCAACCCAAGTCCTTTAAAAGTCAAAAGTTATCAAAAATGATTCTTGGGTGAAAGTTTTGAGAATTTACAATTTTGACCCCTCAAGTTTGAGTTTTGGCAGTTTTAGTCTCTAGGCATTTTTAAATGGGAAATTTACCTTTCAAGTCCTTGGGAAATCACAATTTATCACAAATGGTCCTTAGATGGAAATTTTGAAGGAATTGCAAGTTTAGTCCCTAGACTTTGAAACTTGTCAGATTTGGTCCCCGGATGTCCAAATATGGAAAACTAACTTTTATGGTCCCTGGATTTTTGGAGATTGGCAAGTTTGGACCCTTGAATCAAGTTTGGATAATGGACAAAATCAGCCCCTATTTTCAGATTGTTACAGATTTGGTCGTTGTGGTTTTTATTTAAACAAAACAAATGAACCCTTGGTTATTATTAAACACAAACAAAAAACCTGATCCACAAACATAACCCACCCCTTTTTCTGGCCCATATATCCCCAAGCCCAACTCACCCCTTTGTTTAAATAATAAAATCGGGCAAACCACCATCACTGTTCCTCTCCCTCTCTCTTCACTAAAACACCAAAAACACTCCCTCCACTGCAATACCACCCCAACTTGCTCACCCACTTTTCCCACTCTTGTCCCCTCCACCTCACCACACTTCCCAAGGCACATTTGATAAGGCGAAAAATGAGCCATTTTTAGGGGGTCATTTAAGCCCGAATTTGAATTTATTTGATCAAATATTGCCCTAAATCGTTCCTTTTGTGATTTTAGGTACTTTTGGAGTGGATTATGGAAAAGGAAGCATTTTGGACGTTTTTGGAGCATAAAAGTGAAGAAAACAGCAAAGACTTAATTTTTCTTGCTGGGAACAGTACCTGACGGCGTCAAGAAGGATTTGGTGATGGCGTCAAGAGCAAAATGGATGACGACCCGGAGAAAACGTGACGGCGTCAGAAGTAGGGCGTCAAGAGTAAATGTGGTGACGGCCTGGAGCAGAATTACACATGACGGCGTCACCCAAGGCTGTCACGTGTTAACTTGTTAAAACTTGCGTGCGGAGTAGCTGATATTGTTTTGGTCATAACTTTTGCATACGAACTCGGATTTAGGTGATTCAAAAGCCCACGTGAAGAGGACGAAAATATCTACAATTTGGTGAAAAAGGCTTCTTGACGCCGTCACTCCTTAGAGGTGACGCCGTCAGATCAGTGCGGACAGAAAACTGCCTATAAATATAACTTCATAACTTCATTATTTGTAAGCCCTAAACCCTAAGGTCGATTCCTGGGTTTAGGTAGGTGTTTTTCCAGAAACTTAGAGGGTTTCAATCACTCCATAAACATCATGTATTGGTTTGATGATTCTATCTCAACTATGTCTTTCATTATTATTGTTGATTGTCCTTCTTTGATTATGTTTTGTTAATTTACCTTGTGTCTACTTATGTTTATGTGAAACTTGTATATAATTGATTAGATCTTATTGATTCCTTGTTGATGTTTGTGTCTATCTTCATCAATTAGGGCGTGACACTTTGATAGATCTAATTGGTTTAGCTTATAATTCTTGATTCCTATTGTCTCTTGTTTGGTTGATTGTATTCGATGTTAGGCTTAAGAAAACTGGCAGACTTCCATAGGGTAACATGCTTGAACGTATTAAGAAACACGAACCGATGTGTACTAGGTTTTTATGGTTGTATTTAATGCATGAGCGAATTATAGTGATCCCATGTTAGGAGCTTCTTAGCCGGCTCGACATAGGAGTGAAGTAGGAGCTTATAGAATTGGGGAAGTAAGTACGCCACCCCATGATTGGTATTAAGGAATACAACCCGTCAATTAAAACAAGGTGTGACAATTCAATAGGTAGAATTGGATAGCTAGCAAGGAGTAACATATCATAGGTAGACATGCTTCACATCCCTTGTAGAACCTAAGTTTACTTTTCTTGTTTATTAGTTTAATTAATAGCTTTTGGGTTAGTTGATTAACAACTAATTCCGCCCCTTCTTCCAATACCCGAGAATTTTACTTGCTTTTCATAAAATATAAAAACACAAAAAGAATCATCCTTCACCTTTAGACCTAGTTAGACTAATTTTCAATCCTAATGACACTATTCCTGAGTTGAACGATCAATCCCCCGGTACTTGTCACTATACTATACTACAACGATCAGGTACACTGCCTGGTGGGGGTTGTAAGCTTCTCGAGATCCCTCGAGAGGTAAAGCCTGGTGCAATCCCTACGCTACCAAGTTTTTGGCGCCGCAGCCCGGGGAATAGTTATTGTTTAGGTTGAAATTTATTTTGATTAGGTCTACTCATTAGATTCCTTTTTAGTGAGATTTTTATTTTCTTTGTATTAGCTTTCTCGTAGTCTATCTTTTCTTTGTGTATTTGTTCGTAGAAACCTTTCCATTAACTCTTCCGTTCACCATTATGGAGAATGCGAATCCACCATACTACCGACCACGAAACCCATTCACTCCTAATGACATCTTGATGTTCAACCAATATCGAGATGAACCTATCTATGATGCATGGACTTGTTTTAAAAATTTACTCCGAATAGTTCCTCATCATGGTTTCGATCTATGGTACCTAACTCAAATCTTTTACTATAGTGTCCACCCGTATGACCAAAGGTACATTGACGATTTTACCAACGGGGACCTTAGGGAATTAAATGCTGAAGAAGCATGGGATGCCATAGAAGATTGTGCCCAATATTATTATAGAGTAGACAACCCAACAAACAACATCACAAATCAATCAATAACAAGTTTGAAGGAGCAAACAGGAACTTTGTCTGGGGATGATTACTCAGGTATACCTGTGTGGATGTCACCTAAAATCATAGTCCAAAACAAACACATAGGTAATCTAGGTACAATGGAGGATGAGGTGGACAATCCAAGCCCACAAAGTACCCCACAAGTCCTACCATCATTTGAGGCACATACACCACCCGTGACTTACCCGAAAGAAGTAGAAGAAACTTTAGGAATTCCGATGGAGGTAGAACCCTTGGACCAGGCACCACTTGAGGATATAGGTTTGAATACTTGTAGTGATAACCTCACTCGTAGTTCTAGGGAATTTCCTAGTGTTGATGAACCGGAACCTCAACCTTTACACAACTTTCAATCCTTAGATATACATCTAGGAGACAAAAGAGGAACCGACCCACCCATCAACCAACATATCCGGGTAGTTTTAGGATGAAGGAAGCCATTTACTCACCCCCTTCACCTCACGTGGCATGTTTCCACCCTAAGGGTATGTATCGCTACTTCCACCCGCACTTAATCTTAAGTGTATGGAAAACCTCCCCTATTTCCGTTAAGTAAGGGTAGAGTCAGGCTCGTGACTCGAACAAAAACAAGCGCTTGTTGGGAGGCAACCCAACCCATGTTTTTAATTGTTTGATGTTTTTAATTTATTTGTTTGTTAGTGTCATATATGCTTAATCATAGTTGTTTAATTTTCATGTTTCGAATAATTTGTGAAAATGCTTTATTTTGTTTTTAACCTCGTCTTAATTGCATATAAAGGTATTTTACAAAAAGATAAGTGTAGAGAAATTTATATTTTGTTAAAAAGAACTAAATTCCAACATGAAAACTTCACAATTCATGATTAGCATATATTCTATCTTGTTTGTGTGTCAATAATTGTGGATATGTTTTATGAGTTCTTATTTGTAATTCATTCCACAAGTATCCTATCCTTTTGTTGCTTTGTCTTGTTTCTATTTCTAAGTCTGGAATTACATCTAGTTGTGATTTTTGTTCGGTTTGATGCTTTGGGTTTTGTGTTTGTTGATTACAGGACAAGAAGATGATTTATATTTCTGGAGGGACGCTTTCAACGCTCATCTTTTTGGAGGTAGATTTAACCATGTTGTCACGTTATCCACGGTGAACGAATCAGGGGAGTATTAGTTTCTTTCATTCTTATTTATTTTTACTTTTACATCTTTTATCTAGAACATTGGGGACAATGTTCGGTTTAAGTGTAGGGAGGGTATATTAGAAACTATTACTCCACTTGGTTTTTGTTTTGTTTGATAGTGAATGTGTAATAAAACTGAGAGAAATATTTGTTAGTGCAATTTTAGCACAAAATTTAAATTTTTTTGCAACATGTAGGAGTGAAACTTTAGTCTTAATAAGTGTCTCATGGATAGGAGTTGTATGACTAGCACAAAAACCATACCACTCAAAAATTTCCACCCCAAATATGTAAGGTTCGCCCTTAGATCTTTAGGAAAAAGCATTCATTGTTGGTGCTTATGAGTGTACCGGTAGTATTTAGATTCTAGAACTTGTGATAGCGATGCATCCCGAGACCGCTAGTGAGACTACATTCGTGTAGTTAAGATTTACTACATGATAAGAGGCATTAGGATAACCCTTGTTCTACACCTGTAATATAATTACATTGACTTCATAGGTCAAGTAATTCTCCCACACCTTTGCGTTGTACTCATTTTTAGTACACGATACCCCTAGTACACCCCTCCGAGCCTATCTTTTCGTTTCTAACTTTAAGCATTTTACTTAAAGGAATACTTTGTTTACAATCCACCCCAAATGTGCAACCAAATCGCCTTAGCCTTCCTTGTATGCACTCATCTTTAGTGCATTATTGTTAATTATTTAAACCCTTTGTTAGTTGTCTAATTGATTACATGGTTGCTAAGTCAAGTCATATCTTGTACATATTGTTTTGGGACAATTGGGACTCATGGGTAAAGTACTTGTGTTATGGAGTAATGGGGAAGAACATCATATATTACCCCCATATGTGCGTTAATATTTAAAAGTACTCCAAGTGTTTTGATTATCTTGATTCGAGTCATTAGAATAGTTGATTGTAAAGTATGTAAAAGCTCAAGTGTAGGGAGAAAACGAGCTCCCTTTGATGTATTATTTTGGATGATAGAGTAAAAGTGTATGCAAAAAAAAAAAAAAAAAAAAAAAAAGAAATCAAAAAAAAAATGATAAAAAAAAGAAAAAAAATATAGAAAAAGAAAAGAGAAATACATACGGGCTACCATCCGTTTCTTTTATTTATGTTTAAGTCAAATAGTGTCTTGAAAATCCAAAAAGAGTTGTGGTTAGTTTAAGTTGAGTCGAGTCTTGGCTTAGCAACGCCTCATTGTACATGTAGTTAATTAAGACAATTGACTTGCCACCAGTAAAATATCCGTTTATCCAACAAAACCGTGTCTTCCATATCCCCTACACCTAACATTATAACCCTTTAAAAGACCTCTTTGATAGTTTATCCTAGGTGCTTATGCCAAGTGGTGGAGGTTTGATCCTTTCCTAAGCCTATGGTAATCTATTTGCTATGACAGGTAGAGAGTGATATTTCTCCATTTCCAATTATGACATATAAATTTACAACACCCGAGAGATGAGAGTATCCAAATACTTAATGTGAGGTGCTAGTGTATAATTTCCGTGCTTGTTTTGACTAAGGCGGAATAATCATTTATTGTAATTACTTTTATATTAGTGTTAAATGACCCCTAACTTGTATTTTGATTGGTGGAAAAGCTCATTTGCTTGAGGACAAGCAAATCCCAAGTGTAGGGATATATGATAAGGCGAAAAATGAGCCATTTTTAGGGGGTCATTTAAGCCCGAATTCGAATTTATTTGATCAAATATTGCCCTAAATCGTTCCTTTTGTGATTTTAGGTACTTTTGGAGTGGATTCTGGAAAAGGAAGCATTTTGGACGTTTTTGGAGCATAAAAGTGAAGAAAACGGCAAAGACTTAATTTTTCTTGCTGGGAACAGTACCTGACGGAGTCAAGAAGGATTTGGTGACGGCGTCAAGAGCAAAATGGATGACGACCCAGAGAAAATGTGACGGCGTCAGAAGTAGGGCGTCAAGAGTAAATTTGGTGATGGCCTGGAGCAGAATTACACATGACGGCGTCACCCAAGGCCGTCACGTGTTATCTTGTCAAAACTTGCGCGCGGAGTAGCTGATATTGTTTTGGTCATAACTTTTGCATACGAACTCGGATTTAGGTGATTCAAAAGCCCACACGAAGAGGATGAAAATATCTACAATTTGGTGAAAAAGGCTTCTTGATGCTGTCACTCCTTAGAGGTGACGCCGTCAGATCGGTGCGGACAGAAAACTGCCTATAAATATAACTTCATAACTTCATTATTTGTAAGCCCTAAACCCTAAGGTCGATTCCTGAGTTGAGGTAGGTGTTTTTCCAGCAACTTAGAGGGTTTCAATCACTCCATAAACATCATGTATTGGTTTGATGATTCTATCTCAACTATGTCTTTCATTATTATTGTTGATTGTCCTTCTTTGATTATGTTTTGTTAATTTACCTTGTGTCTACTTATGTTTATGTGAAACTTGTATATAATTGATTAGATCTTATTGATTCCTTGTTGATGTTTGTGTCTATCTTCATCAATTAGGGCGTGACACTTTGATAGATCTAATTGGTTTAGCTTATAATTCTTGATTCCTATTGTCTCTTGTTTGGTTGATTGTATTCGATGTTAGGCTTAAGAAAACTGGCAGACTTCCATAGGGTAACATGCTTGAACGTATTAAGAAACACGAACCGATGTGTACTAGGTTTTTATGGTTGTATTTAATGCATGAGCGAATTATAGTGATCCCATGTTAGGAGCTTCTTAGCCGGCTCGACATAGGAGTGAAGTAGGAGCTTATAGAATTGGGGAAGTAAGTACGCCACCCCATGATTGGTATTAAGGAATACAACCCGTCAATTAAAACAAGGTGTGACAATTCAATAGGTAGAATTGGATAGCTAGCAAGGAGTAACATATCATAGGTAGACATGCTTCACATCCCTTGTAGAACCTAAGTTTACTTTTCTTGTTTATTAGTTTAATTAATAGCTTTTGGGTTAGTTGATTAACAACTAATTCCGCCCCTTCTTCCAATACCCGAGAATTTTACTTGCTTTTCATAAAATATAAAAACACAAAAAGAATCATCCTTCACCTTTAGACCTAGTTAGACTAATTTTCAATCCTAATGACACTATTCCTGAGTTGAACGATCAATCCCCCGGTACTTGTCACTATACTATACTACAACGATCAGGTACACTGCCTGGTGGGGGTTGTAAGCTTCTCGAGATCCCTCGAGAGGTAAAGCCTGGTGCAATCCCTACGCTACCAAGTTTTTGGCGCCGCAGCCCGGGGAATAGTTATTGTTTAGGTTGAAATTTATTTTGATTAGGTCTACTCATTAGATTCCTTTTTAGTGAGATTTTTATTTTCTTTGTATTAGCTTTCTCGTAGTCTATCTTTTCTTTGTGTATTTGTTCGTAGAAACCTTTCCATTAACTCTTCCGTTCACCATTATGGAGAATGCGAATCCACCATACTACCGACCACGAAACCCATTCACTCCTAATGACATCTTGATGTTCAACCAATATCGAGATGAACCTATCTATGATGCATGGACTTGTTTTAAAAATTTACTCCGAATAGTTCCTCATCATGGTTTCGATCTATGGTACCTAACTCAAATCTTTTACTATAGTGTCCACCCGTATGACCAAAGGTACATTGACGATTTTACCAACGGGGACCTTAGGGAATTAAATGCTGAAGAAGCATGGGATGCCATAGAAGATTGTGCCCAATATTATTATAGAGTAGACAACCCAACAAACAACATCACAAATCAATCAATAACAAGTTTGAAGGAGCAAACAGGAACTTTGTCTGGGGATGATTACTCAGGTATACCTGTGTGGATGTCACCTAAAATCATAGTCCAAAACAAACACATAGGTAATCTAGGTACAATGGAGGATGAGGTGGACAATCCAAGCCCACAAAGTACCCCACAAGTCCTACCATCATTTGAGGCACATACACCACCCGTGACTTACCCGAAAGAAGTAGAAGAAACTTTAGGAATTCCGATGGAGGTAGAACCCTTGGACCAGGCACCACTTGAGGATATAGGTTTGAATACTTGTAGTGATAACCTCACTCGTAGTTCTAGGGAATTTCCTAGTGTTGATGAACCGGAACCTCAACCTTTACACAACTTTCAATCCTTAGATATACATCTAGGAGACAAAAGAGGAACCGACCCACCCATCAACCAACATATCCGGGTAGTTTTAGGATGAAGGAAGCCATTTACTCACCCCCTTCACCTCACGTGGCATGTTTCCACCCTAAGGGTATGTATCGCTACTTCCACCCGCACTTAATCTTAAGTGTATGGAAAACCTCCCCTATTTCCGTTAAGTAAGGGTAGAGTCAGGCTCGTGACTCGAACAAAAACAAGCGCTTGTTGGGAGGCAACCCAACCCATGTTTTTAATTGTTTGATGTTTTTAATTTATTTGTTTGTTAGTGTCATATATGCTTAATCATAGTTGTTTAATTTTCATGTTTCGAATAATTTGTGAAAATGCTTTATTTTGTTTTTAACCTCGTCTTAATTGCATATAAAGGTATTTTACAAAAAGATAAGTGTAGAGAAATTTATATTTTGTTAAAAAGAACTAAATTTCAACATGAAAACTTCACAATTCATGATTAGCATATATTCTATCTTGTTTGTGTGTCAATAATTGTGGATATGTTTTATGAGTTCTTATTTGTAATTCATTCCACAAGTATCCTATCCTTTTGTTGCTTTGTCTTGTTTCTATTTCTAAGTCTGGAATTACATCTAGTTGTGATTTTTGTTCGGTTTGATGCTTTGGGTTTTGTGTTTGTTGATTACAGGACAAGAAGATGATTTATATTTCTGGAGGGACGCTTTCAACGCTCATCTTTTTGGAGGTAGATTTAACCATGTTGTCACGTTATCCACGGTGAACGAATCAGGGGAGTATTAGTTTCTTTCATTCTTATTTATTTTTACTTTTACATCTTTTATCTAGAACATTGGGGACAATGTTCGGTTTAAGTGTAGGGAGGGTATATTAGAAACTATTACTCCACTTGGTTTTTGTTTTGTTTGATAGTGAATGTGTAATAAAACTGAGAGAAATATTTGTTAGTGCAATTTTAGCACAAAATTTAAATTTTTTTGCAACATGTAGGAGTGAAACTTTAGTCTTAATAAGTGTCTCATGGATAGGAGTTGTATGACTAGCACAAAAACCATACCACTCAAAAATTTCCACCCCAAATATGTAAGGTTCGCCCTTAGATCTTTAGGAAAAAGCATTCATTGTTGGTGCTTATGAGTGTACCGGTAGTATTTAGATTCTAGAACTTGTGATAGCGATGCATCCCGAGACCGCTAGTGAGACTACATTCGTGTAGTTAAGATTTACTACATGATAAGAGGCATTAGGATAACCCTTGTTCTACACCTGTAATATAATTACATTGACTTCATAGGTCAAGTAATTCTCCCACACCTTTGCGTTGTACTCATTTTTAGTACACGATACCCCTAGTACACCCCTCCGAGCCTATCTTTTCGTTTCTAACTTTAAGCATTTTACTTAAAGGAATACTTTGTTTACAATCCACCCCAAATGTGCAACCAAATCGCCTTAGCCTTCCTTGTATGCACTCATCTTTAGTGCATTATTGTTAATTATTTAAACCCTTTGTTAGTTGTCTAATTGATTACATGGTTGCTAAGTCAAGTCATATCTTGTACATATTGTTTTGGGACAATTGGGACTCATGGGTAAAGTACTTGTGTTATGGAGTAATGGGGAAGAACATCATATATTACCCCCATATGTGCGTTAATATTTAAAAGTACTCCAAGTGTTTTGATTATCTTGATTCGAGTCATTAGAATAGTTGATTGTAAAGTATGTAAAAGCTCAAGTGTAGGGAGAAAACGAGCTCCCTTTGATGTATTATTTTGGATGATAGAGTAAAAGTGTATGCAAAAAAAAAAAAAAAAAAAAAAAAGAAATCAAAAAAAAATTGATAAAAAAAAGAAAAAAAATATAGAAAAAGAAAAGAGAAATACATACGGGCTACCATCCGTTTCTTTTATTTATGTTTAAGTCAAATAGTGTCTTGAAAATCCAAAAAGAGTTGTGGTTAGTTTAAGTTGAGTCGAGTCTTGGCTTAGCAACGCCTCATTGTACATGTAGTTAATTAAGACAATTGACTTGCCACCAGTAAAATATCCGTTTATCCAACAAAACCGTGTCTTCCATATCCCCTACACCTAACATTATAACCCTTTAAAAGACCTCTTTGATAGTTTATCCTAGGTGCTTATGCCAAGTGGTGGAGGTTTGATCCTTTCCTAAGCCTATGGTAATCTATTTGCTATGACAGGTAGAGAGTGATATTTCTCCATTTCCAATTATGACATATAAATTTACAACACCCGAGAGATGAGAGTATCCAAATACTTAATGTGAGGTGCTAGTGTATAATTTCCGTGCTTGTTTTGACTAAGGCGGAATAATCATTTATTGTAATTACTTTTATATTAGTGTTAAATGACCCCTAACTTGTATTTTGATTGGTGGAAAAGCTCATTTGCTTGAGGACAAGCAAATCCCAAGTGTAGGGATATATGATAAGGCGAAAAATGAGCCATTTTTAGGGGGTCATTTAAGCCCGAATTCGAATTTATTTGATCAAATATTGCCCTAAATCGTTCCTTTTGTGATTTTAGGTACTTTTGGAGTGGATTCTGGAAAAGGAAGCATTTTGGACGTTTTTGGAGCATAAAAGTGAAGAAAACGGCAAAGACTTAATTTTTCTTGCTGGGAACAGTACCTGACGGAGTCAAGAAGGATTTGGTGACGGCGTCAAGAGCAAAATGGATGACGACCCAGAGAAAATGTGACGGCGTCAGAAGTAGGGCGTCAAGAGTAAATTTGGTGATGGCCTGGAGCAGAATTACACATGACGGCGTCACCCAAGGCCGTCACGTGTTATCTTGTCAAAACTTGCGCGCGGAGTAGCTGATATTGTTTTGGTCATAACTTTTGCATACGAACTCGGATTTAGGTGATTCAAAAGCCCACACGAAGAGGATGAAAATATCTACAATTTGGTGAAAAAGGCTTCTTGATGCTGTCACTCCTTAGAGGTGACGCCGTCAGATCGGTGCGGACAGAAAACTGCCTATAAATATAACTTCATAACTTCATTATTTGTAAGCCCTAAACCCTAAGGTCGATTCCTGAGTTGAGGTAGGTGTTTTTCCAGCAACTTAGAGGGTTTCAATCACTCCATAAACATCATGTATTGGTTTGATGATTCTATCTCAACTATGTCTTTCATTATTATTGTTGATTGTCCTTCTTTGATTATGTTTTGTTAATTTACCTTGTGTCTACTTATGTTTATGTGAAACTTGTATATAATTGATTAGATCTTATTGATTCCTTGTTGATGTTTGTGTCTATCTTCATCAATTAGGGCGTGACACTTCGATAGATCTAATTGGTTTAGCTTATAATTCTTGATTCCTATTGTCTCTTGTTTGGTTGATTGTATTCGATGTTAGGCTTAAGAAAACTGGCAGACTTCCATAGGGTAACATGCTTGAACGTTTTAAGAAACATGAACCGATGTGTACTAGGTTTTTATGGTTGTATTTAATGCTTGAGCGAATTCTAGTGATCCCATGTTAGGAGCTTCTTAGCCGGCTCGACATAGGAGTGAAGTAGGAGCTTATAGAATTGGGGAAGTAAGTACGCCACCTCATGATTGGTATTAAGGAATACAACCCGTCAATTAAAACAAGGTGTGACAATTCAATAGGTAGAATTGGATAGCTAGCAAGGAGTAACATATCAAAGGTAGACATGCTTCACATCCCTTGTAGAACCTTAGTTTACTTTTCTTGTTTATTAGTTTAATTAGTAGCTTTTGGGTTAGTGGATTAACAACTAATTTCGCCCCTTCTTCCAATACCCGAGAATTTTACTTGCTTTTCATAAAATATAAAAACACAAAAAGAATCATCCTTCACCTTTAGACCTAGTTAGACTAATTTTTTATCCTAACGACGCTATTCCTGAGTTGAACAATCAATCCCCCGGTACTTGTCACTATACTATACTACAACGATCAGGTACACTGCCTGGTGGGGGTTGTAAGCTTCTCGAGATCCCTCGAGAGGTAAAGCCTGGTGCAATCCCTACGCTACCAACATTTAATGCCATAAATCCCTCACACGCTACCGTAACCAGTTGCAAAAACTTTTCCCGCCAAAATACCATTTGATGGCTAAGATTAGTTGCAGTAATCCAAGGGCTAGCATTATTGATGGGAAATGTTCAGAGGATAGAGAAAAACCCTAGAAGTCACTTATAAAGGAAGGAGGAAGCACAGAGAGAAGAGTAGTAGTTGTAGTGTAGTTCTTAATGTCGAATTAGTTTAAATTTAATTTCAAGTTGTAATTTTTAGTCTAAAAAGCTTGTATTCAGTTCCATTAGTGTAATAAGAACTTTATATAACCTTATTTTCCACTCTTCAGTCCTAATTTAGAAATTTGCAGTTTTGGATTAAAAATCTCATTTAGCTTTGAAATTGTTAAAAGTTTTTGTTCAATGATCCTGTAAATTCATTCTAATCACTTATAAGCTTTTATAAGCTTACTAAGCATTAAAACTAGTTCTCATTCAAGTTTACAAAAAATACAAAAAAAATTCAAGAAAAATAGTGAGAAAATAAAAAATCAAGAGAAGAAGATGATGAAGCAATGGAGCAGGGTGGATTTTGGATTGCAAATGGTTTAGAAGCTCTTGGGAGCAATTAGGATGTGAATTGGGTCCTTGGTTGATTATTGCTCAGTCTTGATCATTTGTAAGCAATTCCAAATTTCTTGCTTAAATAAATTCTTTTTGTTTCTGTAGTGTAATTTTATTTCAAATAGTTTAATTATTATTAACTTAATCTGTTTAAACCTTAAAATCAATAGTTGTAGTTTAAAATTCAAAAGTTATAATGAAATGGCAAGTTTAAAGGTGTGTTTGGTTTAAGCAGCTTTTGCTTGTCCCTTTGTGTTTTTGATGTTGTTTTAAGTTTAGATATGTGTCATTAGGGTAATATAGTTCATATCAGTCATTAAATTGACAAATTATTCAAATAAAAGTAAAAATCCATATTAAATCATCTTCACAGTTTAACTGTTGAAATTAGAAGTTCCATAATCATCATATAGGTTTATTAGTTGTTGTAATAGCTTTAAATCATATCATGTTAGTCTAATTTAACTTATTCAGCAAGTAGTGATCAAGCAAACTTCACCAAAGTCAAACTAGGATAAATTTCATAAAAGTCAAATTGCATCTTTATGCAGAAAATCCAAATTTTCAAGGAATTTTAGTGATTTTTGTGTTGTGAATCAGGACTTGTGCTTTCCATACGATGTAGTCTACCACCTAATCTTTAGAATCCCATAATCATTGTATTTTTGTGATTTTTATTGTGGGCCCCACAACCCCCCAAACAGGGCTGCAGGCCACTGCTGCACCAGCAGACCACCCCTACTGCCTCCACTTCTGTGGGTCCCACAGACCACCACAATGGGCCCCACAGCCTCCCCCTTGGTTTTTGGACTCACAAGCTGGCCATCTTTCTTGTTGTACCAAGTTTTTGAGCTCAAGACCCCTGGGACCCACCTAGAATCCCTCTTGCATTCTGTCTCATTTCTGTGTTTAGCCAAGTGCTCAATGTGCTTATTTGGTTGCTTATTGCTTAATCAGTGGGATTATTTTGTTGTTTTGGCTTCATATCAGTCCATCTCACTTGTGTGCACTTAAATCCACCCCTGTGGACCCCACATAAGCTTATTTCCATCTAAAGTCAATAAAAGTCAACTGTTTTAACTTTTTGTGTCCATTTTGCTTATCTTTAAGTTTGGGAATTTTTTTTTTTTCACAAAAGTTCTTTGTTTTTAAGTATAAAATAGTGTTCCAAAAGAAAAACCAGAAAAATCCAATTTTAAATTAAGTGATAATTTCTATTTAATATAATTTATCTTTTTAATTTTCCTTTTTAGCTTTTTATTATGTAATTTGCATTTTTGTATTTTTCTTAATTTTCTTTTATGTTAAAGTATTTTTAGTAATTTTTCCAGAATTTTAATTGCATCCAGTAGTACGAACAGGTGGAAAAGTTCCAGGTGAGTTATTGGAGTGATTTGACTCAGCTAGTAGTTTAGAGACACGTTGTTCCACAAGTTGATTGATCATAGCTTGATCCACAGTAGGTGCATTAGGTGGAATATGACCATTGTCTCCCTGAACATCAACATTTTGATTCCTGTCATTGCGGTTGGTGGTGTCCAGGTTGTCGGGAGTAGGGGTCTCAACATTTCGTGTAGGACGGGTCCTCGACGACCAGGGGTAGTCACTGTAGGACCAGTTTGAGTAGCTCTGACAGGGTTTCGTCGTGGGGCCATTGATCTGAAATGCAATACAAGGTTTATAAGTCTCCGATAGTATTTATCATACGCTCAACAAGAATTGGATAGATGGAGCCAAGACATCGGTAGAATATCAACAATACACCACAAGATATCAATCAAGCAAATAGGAACGCAATTTCCATAAACATCCAAAACCACATAAGATCATGCAAAATAACCATCATCCATACAAGTAGCGATCAATACATTGTTCCAACTACCAAAAGACATAAAGAATACTAATCGTTCCAAACGAGACGAACATACAACTGAAATACACGAAAGATAGGATAACTAGCTTTTCTAACCAAGCACTCCCTGGTTTAGAAAGCAACATAACAACATAATCCAAAACTATCTAGCCACTATGCTGGTGTAGACTCCTCAGCTCAGATCTCAAACCATCCAACTCTCTCCATAACGATCCTAGCTCAACATTGTGAGCATCACTGTCCCTCTTAAGGTCTGCAACCTCCTTCTCCAACTCCGTGTTCCTCTGCCACAGCTTGCGATCCGCCTTGCGAGCCGTGATGAACCCTTTCTGCAAACTCTCCATCTGCTCATATACCTCTATCATACCTCTCCTAATAGCTGTAGTCCTACCCACAACAGTAGACATATCAACCCTCAGCTCACCAATAAACTTAGCAATAACCATCACAAGTCGATCTGCCAACTACGAGATCTTCTCGCCCTGTGAAGTAAGCCGAGCCAAAATCCTACCAGTCTCACCAAGATCCGAAGGCACAGCAGATATCTCAGATGGAGCATCCGACGCCACAGGACTACCAGGTGGAGAATCGTGTAAAAAGGGATGATCCGGTGAAACTGGCTCTAGCTGATGTATCGGAGAATCGGGCTCTGCAGAATGAGCTGAATGTGCCGGGCTGTGAGCTGGCAAACCATCATCATCAGGCATATCCTCCTCCTGAAGATCATCCTCCTCCTCACCCTCCTGTGGGTCATCATCCCTCTGCTCACTCTCCTGAGGGTCATCAGCCTCCTCCTCACCCTCGTACTCCCATCAGAGGGGTACTCCATCACTCGTCGCCTCCAAACAGGTAAATCGGGAGGTGATAGGGTAGGTGATTTAGGACGACGACGGAATGATGTGGGTGGTGCATCTGATAGAAGAGCGTGAGCATCAAAGTGCATGGGTACAGACATACGTGCCGTAGCTCGGTGGACGAAACGTAGAGCCACATGAGCTAAAGCCTGGTGAAGTGTGAGCTGTCTCGAAGTACCAGGAAGCCCCAGAAAATGAGGGTCCCTGAGAAGCAGGTGAAGCTGGTGGTGAGGGAGAAACTGCTGTCGGTGATGAAGTAACTGAATGCATGGCCATCTTGTAAGGATCATCAGGAGCCATAGTGATCTGTGCTAGGCGGTGTGGGCCAGCAAGAAGATCCTCAGTAACATCGAACGAATAGGAGGCCATGGTCTGTGACAAAGGCGTAGGGTAGGTGTAAGTGTTTCTAAATAACTAAACCGCGAAACTCAAACATCGTACTAAAACCATCATATAATTTCAATCATATCATTTCAAGAAAGATTTTCAAATACCGCATTACTGAAACATTTCTAAAACGAGTAAATCATATAAGTTTCTGTTGGGAATTAAATAAACAGAAGAATCAACATAAAGGCTCACGAAAATACATCAAGTATGTTCCTGCTGATAAAGCACAAAGCATGTTCCTTCTGATAAAATGTTACTGCTGATAGATGTTTCTTCTGATGGATTCTGCTGCTACTATGACTCATACAACTGCTAAGTAGATAAGTACTACTTATTCTACTGATACGTATACAAAGATATTATGTGCATAGTCACTAGATAATATCTTCTTTGTAATCATCAAATTGAACACTCTAAATGAGTTGTAATCCTAGATACATGTTGTATCTTAATGACTGACAAGATAAGTCATCATCTAGCTAGAATGAAGATAAGTCATAAGCTAGAGCTAGTGGTTAGATAAGTCTTATAGATTGTAAAAGATCTTTCCTTGGACTATAAAAGGAAGATCTTAGATAAGACATATATGCATGTAGACGCAGATGCAAAATATAACAGACAATATATTAGAATAAAACACAAGATTCAAGGTTTTTTTAACCCTAGTGATCGTGAAGATCACTCATACTATTTTGAATATTATTGAATCATTTGGTGATATACTTTCATTGTTCTTTGTTAAGTAAACACAAGCATCACTGTTCCATTTCCAATAAACATTCTAAGTGTGGTTAAGTAGATTCCGCATACTTAATCATATTCACTCAAAGTATCACATATACACATTACAAAGGTCCAACACCTCATAGTGTGTGATCAAAATTAAGTGATCCTCTCAATTGGTATAAGAGCTTCCAGGTTGATATCTTTGATTTAGAAGAAGAAGAAGAAGAAGAAGAAATGGACACAGAATCTATTCAAACAAATGTTGCTGCAAAGTTGCTAGTTCTCAAACAGAATGAGTTTGAAATGTGGAGGTTAAGAATAGAACAATTTTTCTAGGTGCAGGATTACACTCTCTGGGAAATTATTGAAGAAGGAAACTCTTTCAAACCCACAACCACTACATCAACAGTTGAAGGTAAGGCTATAACAACTATTTAAACTATCCCTACAACTGTTGATGAAAGAATAAAGAAGAAGAATGACCTCAAGGCCAGAAGTATGCTGATGATGACCATTCCAAATGATCAACTTATAAACTTCAGCAAATTCAAAGATGCCAAGTCACTATTTGAGGCAATTGTTGCAAGGTATGGAGGGAATGAAGCCACCAAGAAGACCCAGAAAACTCTTCTTAAGCAACAGTTTGAAAACTTCTCATCAACCATTAATGAATCTCTTGACCACATGTTTACAAGGCTACAGAAAATTGTGAGCCAACTTGCTGTTCTTGGGGTTGACATACCTCAAGAAGATTTAAACTCAAAATTTCTGAGAAGCTTACCTGAAGAGTGGGCTATGCATGTTGTTGTCTGGAAGAATAAACCAGACATAGACACTATGGATCTTATGGATTTGTATAGCAACTTTAAAATTGTGGAACAAGAAGTAAAGAAAACTGGTGTCTCTAGTTCATATACTGGGAACATGGCTTTCATGTCATCTCATAGTATCTCAAACCCAGTTAAAGATGAAAAGGTTGATAATGGAATTAGTGCTGCTAGTTCATCAAGCAGTACTTTTGGTATATTGAATGAAAAGGCTTGTTGTGCCTTTTTCACAAGTCAGAATAATGGGTCCATGCTCACTCATGAAGATCTCCTAGAAATCAATGATGATTATTTAGAGGAGATGGACCTAAAATGGCAAATTTCTCTTCTTAGCATGAGGGCTAAGAAATTCTATCAGAGGACGGGGAAGAAACTCACCATCAGCAGCAATGATACTGCTGGTTTTGACAAGTCAAATATAGAATGCTATAACTGTCATATGTTGGGGCACTTCTCAAGAGAATGTAGAAGACCAAGGCAACAAGATAGCAAGAATAGAGGTTTTGGAAGCAAGTCCAAAATAGTGGAATCAACCAATCCAAAGGCTATGGTAGCTATTGATGGATTAGGATTTGATTGGAGCTTTACAGCTGATGAAGAAGAAGCTTCTCCTCAGAAAGCTCTTATGGCTTTCTCTACAGAGGTACAATCTGATAAAGTTTGTTCAAATAATTGTTCTGCTCTAAAAAGTTTAGAAATCTTAACCAAACGTTATGAGAATCAAAGGACAGAGCAAATTAATACAGCTCATAACTTAACTAATCATAAAAGAGGTTTAGCTATTCTAGAGGAACAAGTCTTACATTTTCAAACAAATGAATCTACCTTTACTGATGTCAAAATTCTTCTTGAAAGAGAAATAATGTTTAAAAATGTTGACATTAGTAACTTGAAAGCTGAAGTAGATAGGCTTAGTAAGGCAAAAGAAAACATTCAAATGAGTGTAGAAACACTAGATTATGCATCTAAGGGTGTGACCAACTTAATTGAATGTCAAGAAATTAAAAAGGCTAAGTCTGGTGTTGGATACAAATCTGTTCCTCCATCATATAGAGGTATTCCTGCTCCCCCAAGAATTGACCAAGAACACACAGGCTTACCTGAATTTCAACTACCTAAATTAAAATATGGTGCTCAACCAAAAACTAATGTAGTTGATAATAAAACTTTAAAAGAAAGTGAAAGTTTAAGTAAAACTTCACTTCCTAAGGACAAGGTGTGTTCTTGTAGAAAGTCAAATGGTCCAATCATTGAGGACTTAACATCTGATGATAAATGTAAAACCTCGCAAAAATTTTTATAGTTAATAACGATTAATTATATATAAATCTTTGTCATTATTTTAATCACCATTTTTACGGGGAAATTTAAAATTTTCTTAGTATATTAAAATGGTCACGATTATGATATTGCAAGATTCATCAAACGACAAAACAAGTTCTCGACACGATTAACAAAATATTAATAAATCACAAATCCTAATTAATAAAATTAATTACAAAATCAAACAGACCCTTAATAAACCTCAGCCCAAATGGCTCGTTTACTATTCATCGGCCCAAGGCCAAAGCCCACTTTTCCTTTTATTATTTCCAAAACAGTCGACCAACCATGCTCCAAAACGCCTCGCATATTCCAAATTTTTACACACGACACCTATATATTTTTGCACCATCTCGTTTATCACCTAGCCAACTATTAGTGTGTCAAATCCAAAGTTTATTAGACGACGTTTGATACGTTTTTAAAGGGCAAAGTGATTGACGAAAAATCATATCAATCGATTCATATAATATTCAAAACTTAACCGTTTTGATTCCCGTTTGTTCCTACGTCTTCCTAATAATATTTCTAACATGTTTTCATGTTTAAATATCATCTATGATCAGCTATAATCAAGTGGTACGAGATTATGCAAATCGTGTATGGTAATATATACATGTCGACATCCTTTGTGATTCACCAAACCAATTCCCTTGTTTCAAGTACTCACAATCGAATATAATATGATATATAGTCGATCAATAAGTCTATGGTACTGACATGCAATAGTTCATATGTTTCCTTGAGAATTTTACACCATACGAATTATCAAATGAGTTATATATATACTATACATGCATGCATCCATTGCCATCAATACTTTCATTCATTCACGCAAACAAGACTCCCATATTATATCAAAAACATCTTTGGAAGACCAGGAGATTATACGAGAACGATAGGAAGCAAGAAAAAGGTTATCGGGTTTAAAAACTATACGAAGTATATTTGGGTTATAATCGAACGTGTTCAATCTCTGTGTTCTACTTCATTTCTTTCGATCCTCTAGCATCCTAGAAGCGTTGTAAGTCCTTTACAACTCATTTGAATCCATTCTACACGTTAAAAGTTTACATGCATCATGTTATATTTAGTGTCGAACGTATATACTTTCATATATATTTTACGTATACATATTTATATATAGTACACAACGAGTGGCTAGTCTCTATCTTGGAAGGCCTATGAGTCACGTAGCACACAAAGTTCATGTTAGTTTAAACGTTACATGCATCACACGATCATATTTTGAACCATACTCCATCGTATGAAAATTTAGTAAAACACTTGGTAATATTTTCAATGTTTTCAAATATATAACCGATTCAAAAAAGCTACAAAACACACGTATAATTTTAAATTTCACGTAACAAGAGTACAATATTATTACACGACTCAATAGACCACCTAGAAAACTGCCAATTTCATTTATACAACTTGTAAAAATACTCACGTTTCGACACACCAATCAACCCATTTTGAATCGACATGAACAAGTTTTTCAAATCCAAACTTTATATTAAAAACTTAATATTATCATATGGGCTTACACTGAGCCCAATAAGAAATCACGATCCATAAGCCCACTGGGCCCATATGAAACATTTTTGGAATCACAAAAGTAGCCCAAGTTCAGGCCCAAAACATTTTCCATGCCCTCGCCTCTAAATTTCTAAATGGGCTTTTGTATTTGGCTCGTTAAGGCCCATAAGCTAAAAAAAATAAGCAGTTAAAATAAGCTTATTATTGACTTAATAAGCTACGGAAAATATTTCAAAATTTTTATAATCATTTTTGTAATTTTGGACTAAAAATGTAACGCGACAACACTTAGGAGGACTAAAACTGTCAAGGACTGAAAAGTAGGGACTGAAAATGTAAAAACAGAATCTATAGGACATAATTTGATATATTATCATATTGCAGGACCAATAAGTTATTTTGGACAAATAGTGGACAATAATTGAAAATTAGATACGAAAAGGACTAACGGTGTAACGCTAACGCCGTTAGTATAAAAAGGGTAAAAATGGAAAAAGGACAAGGACTAAACATAATCTATTTGACATTCTTATTTATTTTATATTTTTGTAAATTTATTCCGTATTGCATTTAAACTTTCGTTTTAATATATATATATATATATATATATATATATATATATATATATATATATATATATATATATATATATATATATATATATATATAATAGTTAACGTAACGTTAATAATATATATAACGATATTTCAAAAGTTAATATTTTTACTTACGATTAAAAAGGTAAAACTTCGATGGATATTTTAAATAAAGCATTTTATCATATCATGCATGGCATAATAATTACACTGCACATCATCTATTCGTCATAACGAATAAATATTATTCGTTATTCATTCATATTTACCAAATATTATTTGGTCAAATTCTCAGATAAATTTATTTATCAGGTTCCGTATCAAAGACGTTTCCATAATCGTTTCTAGAAATCTCATCCTACTTTACTTTTCATCATTCCCGTATCAATCAAGGTGAGTCATAGCCCCATTTCCAATACTTGTTTTTAACTCATTGGGGGAGATACATGCTTACATATACTTTGATAATTTGATAAGTATATGAATAAAATACATGATTCAAATCAATTTCCTAATTGATATTTACTTAATATGGTTTGTGATTTAAGATGTGATATATACAATACTTGACGAAATACTAAATTGAAATACTGATACTCATATGATAATGCTTCCAATTTGATTATTGTAGTATGTGATATATATATTTTACTGATGAATTACTTGACTGAAATACTGATACTCATATGATAATGTTTCCAATTCGATTATTGTGGTATGTGATATACATATGTTACTGGCGAAATACTTAAACTGAATTACTGAAACTCAGACGATAATATTCCCAAATTGATTACTGTGGTATGATACTTGATTTTATGATGCTATTCTGAATGATCCCATTATTACCTTGATATTGCCTAAGTTACCTTACCGCCTAAAAGTCCCTCAATCATGAGCCATTAATCACTGTTAAGTGAGCGCGAATATAGTGAACAACTTCGAAACCTGTTAAGGACTGACCTCCTGTCCCACTAATACTTGACGGAATGTCATTTGCAAATGGTTAGTCGTATTAGTCGTGATACACTATATTCGTAGACAAATTGGAATTGGCAAATCACCTATTATAATAGGGCAAAATTTATCATTGACTTGATAAAACACCTCTTTTGGTTAAGCTTGTGTGTCATGAGGCTTAGGGCAATATCTATAAGGAAATGTATGTTTTCAACATATATTTAGATACAGCTGTATAGGAATTTGACCATAAGTGAATTGTATATCTGATTTAATTAGCATCATGAGTTTCTAGCTCATGTTAGGATTATTGATTCCTTACTTGAATTTGAGTGATTATTTATATGATTTATCTGTGATTATAGACAATATTATTCAATACTTGTTCCATTACTATTTGTATTTATCATTTCCAAATATTCTTGAAATCTATCAAAATAATGGTTTTCCATAAAACTCTATGAACTCACCAACCTTTGTGTTGACACTTTTAAGCATGTGTATCTCAGGTAATTTAACGGAGCAGGACAAGACACGGAGTAGGCATTTATTACTCTGATAAATTAAAATGGTGTAAAAATCAAATATGTCATTCTTTCAAGCCTTTATATCTTTTCATAAGATTTTAAATCAAATGGTTCATCTTTTATCAAAAATATTATTTGAATGACAAATAACTTTCAAAACGCTTCTTTTAAGCCATTTTATGAGATTAAAACTTCGATCCTCCCCGTAACACCTAAATTACTTTTCCGCTGCGACAAACTTAAATTTGGGGGTGTTACAGATTGGCATCAGAGCTACAGTTATCGAGAATTAAATGTTTTCAAACATTAAAACTAGAACTGCATTTTCAAAATAATGATTTTACACCATAACATTTTATGCCCTCCGTGTCTACAGACTGCCGTGCTCAATACTTTATCTGTTGAGGTTATCTTACATGCTTAATAGTTACTCTTACACAATAATTATTTTATCTGTACAGTTATATTTTAACATACAAAATCCTCATAAAATATTATTCTCGGTTACTACTGTAGCATGTCTTCAGGAACTCCCGTGAATGTCAAAACTAATATCCATAATACTAATACCTCATCTATCAATAAAAATTCTCCGAATACTGAAGATCCTTACGTACAAATATCACAACCCTAACCTAATATAGAACTCACTAAGATATCACCTCCATCGTCACCTATTCGTTCACCTTTACGTCAAAGACTCAGGAGAGCTACCGAATCATATGAAGATTTGATTGGTGGCCAGGCAACATTTAAAGTTGGACAAGGTTCAAGCCAAGGGATATCATGGAAGAATGTTGAGCCAAATTCTCCGTTACCTTATACTTCAAATTCCACAATACCAGATTCTCCAAATAATTTATCCTCACCTAACTCTCCCGACTACGATATAAGCACTCCTGAAACAATATGGAATCTTATTTATCGACAAGCCGGCGTATTGGATGCTCACACTGAACAGCTAAAAGGGTTATGACCAACTCAATTTGAATGGTACGACTGTAACCTTGACGCATTGTTCAAGAGGGCGGATGCTGAGAAGCGAACAATGTGTGAGTTAGGAATAAAGATTAATGAAATAAAGGACAACACCAATCAGGAGTTTGGAAGTTTGGACTCCAGGGTTCGTTGTGCAAGAAGAGAACACGGTCAGACACATGTAAGAATTGAAGATATTGAGAGAACCCTATGGATGGCCAGAGATGCAGCCAGAAACCAGGATCAAAAGATTGCCGCATTAGAGAATATGTTGGTAAACCAAATGAACATGTGTCAAGAACGTTTCTCAAACATGGAAGCTGCACAACTTGAACTAGAGAAAGAAATTAGATATTTACGTCAGAGGCGTAACTAATCTTAAGTTTACAAGTTTCCTTGTTGTTCCTACTAAACCGTATAGATTTGGTTAATATTTCATGTAATGTTCAATAATTCTGAAACTTCAGAACGTGTAATCAAAACATATTGTATAATAACATCCTTTCTGTTATATCTCTATGTTATGAATCAATCTTTTCTTTCGTATCAATCATGCATGTAATGAATCCTCATATCTTCATGCAAAAATCTCATCATTTGTTATTTTCTTTGATAACCAAATGATTCTACTCAGATCAATGAAGTATTAATAAAAGATCTTGTATCGTTTATCTTGCAAAAACAATCATACAAGTTATTAATATTCTATTTGCATCTGTAATGTTATTCAAATCTACCGTAAAATTTCATACAAATTGTTAAGATTTCTTAAACTTACCATAATTAACCTAAAATTTTAAGAATCGTCTAAATACCAATTTTTGAAAGGGGATTTAAAGAATGAAGAAAAGATTATTGAGTTTCAATTTTAATAGACAAGTCGGTTTGTTCCTTAGTAATCCCATATTAAGAGTTGATCATTGATAAATGATACAACAAAGAGATATCTTGAAATTAGATTACAGTAGGGAGTCAATTCAGTCTATCATCAATGAAATAATTAACTTCATTATTTAAATTATTCTGATATTATATGGATTCTAATGTTGAGTTTCATTTATGTTTACAGAAAATGGACAACATGAACAATGCATATCAATCATCATCAGAAATCACCATGACTCCTGGAGCTATCCAGAAATTGGTAAAAGACATAGTATCGGTGGTATTAGGAGGGACTACCGTAGTTTATCCGAGAAGAGAGACGGGTATACTTGGTAATCAACACCCTGCAAGTTTCATGAAGTATAGGCCACCTCACTTAAAGATTCAAGAAGGAATGATCAACCCTACCATCAACCATCATCAAGGAATTAGACATGGGATTATACCAAATGGAAATAATCAAAAGAGGAAACTCCCCGAGATAGGAACCATCAATCCCATCTACTGCAACATCATCAATGCTCAAGACCGTTATCGTAAACATCTAGAAGATCGTATGGAGTATCAACGTCAGCTGGAACACAATCAAAAAGCTAACAGAAATTGTCTCGTCACACCTGTTACTGGAAGTGGTTATCGTGGAAATCTACCCTGGTGTCAAAAATGCAACCAGCATCACACCGGAATCTGCAGGGTTAAATGCATGAAATGTCATAAAACATGTCACCAGGCAATTAGCTGCAGGACTAAGGACAGGAAAGGACAACCAACGACAGTAGTATGCCACGGATGTGGTGGAAAAGGGCATTATATGAGTCGATGTCCAAACTACAGTGTTAATTGGAAAGCCAAGACCTTTACAAGAAAATGAAGAATCTTTAAAGACCTTGATAGTATCGAGAGAATGGCAACTAGATTTGAACAGATGAATAAATTCTTGTTGTAGACAAATAAAATCTAGTTTAAAATTTCCTAAGTTGTATCTCTTTCCTGTATTTCACTTCAAGTTACGATGGATGTAACTTAAGAATAACAATAATCTTTCTACTGTTTCAAAAAATCTCCCTTGTAATATTTCCATAATAATGATAATCTAAGTTAATTTCAATTTCTGTCCCATGTATCAAATGACAATATACTATATTTACTCCATAAAATTCTGATTTATAATATGAACCCTAAAATTTTCTACTTTATTTTTAAAAGGAATTACGTGTTATATTATAAAAACAACACGTTGAACACCATCTAAAACAATTTATAGAAATATATGATTGAACCAAACATCACATCATTTGGTCCTCAATTATACATAGCCTGATCAACTATGTCTAATTTAGGAAGAATTATGTTATGAAAGGAACAGTGATATTTTCAAATTTTTAAATAACAATCTTCATTCAAAAGCAAAATATAGAGCTAAAATAAATTGTTCATAAACAATACATTGAACAACCCACAATAAATACCTATCTTATCTTATCACCATTATGATAAGAAATCAACAAAAGTACAAGCAAGAGAAACACAAATAATTCACAAAAACTGATAAAAGACTCCAATAGAGAAAATTTTATTAAAATCTATAAAAATTAATACATAAACAAATAATTAGCATTGGAAGTGCTACCGTTATAATTATTACAATATACACCAAGGAATCTTCAATAGGTTGATCCGCTATGGCAACAAAGACTCCCACCAACAAAACAATAGCAAGAGCCACCACAGGATGAATCACCTTAATTATGCTGAAAAATAAATATAAACAAAACATTAAAAACAATACTGAGACAAATTCTTAAACATAAAAACAAAACGAGTTTTATTCCTTATTCGTTACAAGTACATAGAAACATAACAAGCACTTAATTTGAAACAACCCTAGCTCAAGATTTTACCCCCAAATCTTGTCGACGGTAATGGCTAGGATAGTGAGGGGTACGACGAACATCAAGATCACGACCAAGAATCCAAAGTCTTCATCCGGAACATACGCTAAGTAGATAGCGGCAAGGACGACATACACAATCGCTAAGATGGTTATGAGGTGCGGCATTTTGAGATGGAAAATGAGAGGAAAATAGTTGATTGAAGAAGTGGAAATTGGAAGTGGTATTTATAGGCTAGAATATAGCCGTTGGGGTACTATTCCCGACCGTTAGACACTATACACTAGCCGTTATTTCACTATTCATGACCACTATTTTCAATATTCACAACCCTTAAATACGTCAGTTACCTTGTCTTGTTTGGTACAAGTAAATCCAACTGAATCACGTTTCCTTAATTTTAGGAATAAAAATCTCTCGACAACCTTCTGTTCAAAAAAATTCTTTACTCAAGTAATCACATAAAATTTGAATTTCAGGACGTAATTCAGAATGACATGTGGGTACTGTAAAACCTCGCAAAAATCTTTATAGTTAATAACGATTAATTATATATAAATCTCTGTCATTATTTTAATCACCATTTTTACGGGGAAATTTAAAATTTTCTTAGTATATTAAAATGGTCACGATTACGATATTGCAAAATTCATCAAACGAAAAAACAAGTTCTCGACACGATTAACAAAATATTAATAAATCACTAATCCTAATTAATAAAATTAATTACAAAATCAAACGGACCCTTAATAAACCTCAGCCCAAATAGCTCGTTTACTATTCATCGGCCCAAGGCCAAAGCCCACTTTTCCTTTTATTATTTCCAAAACAGTCGACCAACCATGCTCCAAAACGCCTCGCGTATTCCAAATTTTTACACACGACACCTATATATTTTTGCACCATCTCGTTTATCACCTAGCCAACTATTAGTGTGTCAAATCCTAAGTTTATTGGACGACGTTTGATACTTTTTTAAAGGGCAAAGTGATTGACGAAAAATCATATCAATCGATTCATATAATATTCAAAACTTAACCGTTTTGATTCCCGTTTGTTCCTACGTGTTCTTAATAATATTTCTGACATGTTTTCATGTTTAAATATCATCTATGATCAGCTATAAACAAGTGGTACGAGATTATGCAAATCGTGTATGGTAATATATACATGTCGACATCCTTTGTGATTCACCAAACCAATTCCCTTGTTTCAAGTACTCACAATCGAATATAATATGATATATAGTCGATCAATAAGTCTATGGTACTGACATGCAATAGTTCATATGTTTCCTTGAGAATTTTACACCATACGAATTATCAAATGAGTTATATATATACTATACATGCATGCATCCATTGCCATCAATACTTTCATTCATTCACGCAAACAAGACTCCCATATTATCTCAAAAACATCTTTGGAAGACCAGGAGATTATACGAGAACGATAGGAAGCAAGAAAAAGGTTATCGGGTTTAAAAACTATACGAAGTATATTTGGGTTATAATCGAACGTGTTCAATCTCTGTGTTCTACTTCATTTCTTTCGATCCTCTAGCATCCTAGAAGCATTGTAAGTCCTTTACAACTCATTTGAATCCATTCTACACGTTAAAAGTTTACATGCATCATGTTATATTTAGTGTCGAACGTATATACTTTCATATATATTTTACGTATACATATTTATATATAGTACACAACGAGTGGCTAGCCTCTATCTTGGAAGGCCTAGAAGTCACGTAGCATACAAAGTTCACGTTAGTTTAAACGTTACATGCATCACACGATCATATTTTGAACCATACTCCATCATATGAAAATTTAGTAAAACACTTAGTAATAATTTCAATATTTTCAAATATATAACCGATTCAAACAAGCTACAAACACACGTATAACTTTAAATTTCACGTAACAAGAGTACAATATTATTACACGACTCAATAGGCCACCTAGAAAACTACCAATTTCATTTATACAACTTGTAAAAATACTCACGTTTCGACACACCAATCGACCCATTTTGAATCGACATGAACAAGTTTTTCAAATCCAAACTTAATATTATCGTATGGGCTTACACTGAGCCCAATAAGAAATCACGATCCATAAGCCCACTGGGCCCATATGAAATATTTTTGGAATCACAAAAGTAGCCCAAGTTCAGGCCCAAAACATTTTCCATGCCCTCGCCTCTAAATTTCTAAATGGGCTTTTGTATTTGGCTCGTTAAGACCCATAAGCTAAAAAATATAAGCTTTTCATAAAATAAGCAGTTAAAATAAGCTTATTATTAACTTAATAAGCTACGGAAAATTTTACAAAATTTTTATAATCATTTTTGTAATTTTGGACTAAAAATGTAACGCGACGACACTTAGGAGGACTAAAACTGTCAAGGACTGAAAAGTAGGGACTGAAAATGTAAAAACAGAATCTATAGCATATAATTTGATATATTATCATATTCCAGGACCAATAAGTTATTTTGGACAAGTAGTGGACTATAATTGAAAATTAGATACGAAAAAGACTAACGGTGTAACGCTAACGCCGTTAGTATAAAAAGTGTAAAAATGGAAAAAGGACAAAGACTAAACATAATCTATTTGACATTCTTATTTATTTTATATTTTTGTAACTTTATTCCGTATTGCATTTAAACTTTCGTTTATATATATATATATATATATATATATATATATATATATATATATATATATATATATATATATATATATATATATATATATATATATATATATATAACGTAACGTTAATAATATATATAACGATATTTCAAAAGTTAATATTTTTACTTACGATTAAAAAGGTAAAACTTCGATGGATATTTTAAATAAAGCATTTTATCATATTATGCATGGCATAATAATTACACTGCACATCATCTATTCGTCATAACGAATAAATATTATTCTTTATTCATTCATATTTACCAAATAGTATTTGGTCAAATTCTCAGATAAATTTATTTATCAAGTTCCGTATCAAAGACGTTTCCATAATCGTTTCCATAAATCTCATCCTACTTTACTTTTCATCATTCCCGTATCAATCAAGGTGAGTCATAGCCCCATTTCCAATACTTGTTTTTAACTCATTGGGGGAGATACATGCTTACATATACTTTGATAATTTGATAAGTATATGAATAAAATACATGATTCAAATCAATTTCCTAATTGATATTTATTTAATATGGTTTGTGATTTAAGATGTGATATATACAATACTTGACGAAATACTTAATTGAAATACTGATACTCATATGATAATGCTTCCAATTTGATTATTGTAGTATGTGATATATATATTTTACTGATGAATTACTTGACTGAAATACTGATACTCATATGATAATGTTTCCAATTCGATTATTGTGGTATGTGATATACATAGGTTACTGGTGAAATACTTAAATTGAATTACTGATACTCAAACGATAATATTCCCAAATTGATTACTGTGGTATGATACTTGATTTTATGATGCTATTCTGAATGATCCCATTATTACCTTGATATTGTCTAAGTTACCTTATCGACATAAAGTCCTTCAATCATGAGCCATTAATCACTGTTATGTGAGCGCGAATATAGTGAACAGCTTCGAAACCTGTTAAGGACTGACCTCCTGTGCCACTAATACTTGACGGAATGCCATTTGCAAATGGTTAGTCGTATTAGTCGTGATACACTATATTCGTAGACAAATAGGAATTGGCAAATCACCTATTATAAAAGGGCAAAATTTATCATTGACTTGATAAAACACCTCTTTTGGTTAAGCTTGTGTGTCATGAGGCTTAGGGCAATATCTATAAGGAAATGTATGTTTTCAACATATATTTAGATACAGCTGTATAGGAATTTGACCATACGTGAATTGTATATCTGATTTAATTAGCATCATGAGTTTCCAGCTCATGTTAGGATTATTGATTCCTTACTTGAATTTGAGTGATTATTTATATGATTTATCTGTGATTATAGACAATATTATTCAATACTTGTTCCATTACTGTTTGTAATTATCATTTCCAAATATTCTTAAAATCTATCAAAATAATGGTTTTCCATAAAACTCTATGAACTCACCAACCTTTGTGTTGACACTTTTAAGCATGTGTATCTCAGGTAATTTAACGAAGCAGGACAAGACACGGAGTGGGCATTTATTACTCTGATAAATTAAATGGTGTAAAAATCAAATATGTCATTCTTTCAAGCCTTTATATCTTTTCATAAGATTTTATATCAAATGGTTCATCTTTTATCAAAAATATTATTTGAATGACAAATAACTTTCAAAACGCTTCTTTTAAGCCGTTTTATGAGATTAAAACTTCGATCCTCCCCGTAACACCTAAATTACTTTTCCGCTGCGACAAACTTAAATTTGGGGGTGTTACAATAAAAAGGCTAGACAGGTTATGTTAAACATGTTAGGCAACTAGTAAGATATTGTGAACAATATAGAACCATAAACAAGCCCAGAGGCAACCAAAGGAATTGGTATAGCCTCAAGTCTCTCCAATAAAGAGATAACAAAGCTTGTTACACATGTGGTAGTTTTGACCATTTTGCAGCTTTCTGTAACAAATGGGTATCTGGGTATACAATCAATAGGGTGAATCTAAAAAGGCAAACACCTAAATGTCACTCTAACTTTACTAGAACATCTCCCAAAACAGTTTCAGTTGTGTCTTGTTTAAAAGTAGTTCCTGCTGACAGACAAACATTTCCTGCTGATAGGAAAAAGGTTTCTGCTGATAGACCATATCTAACTGTTTACCCAAAAACAACAGTTAAAAGTGCTAAAACAACTTTCAAATATGCATCAAATGCTGTTAAAAGGCCCATTTTAACAAAAGCAGTATTCCAAAAACAAGTTTGGAAACCAAATGATACAACTGTGAAGCCATCAGTTTCTGCTGATAGCCAAACAGTTCATATCACTGCTAAGGGAAACAGGGCAAATGCTGTTAAGGCCTCAGCATGTTGGATTCTTAAATCCAATGTTGCATCAACTATTCTTAAAAGATTACATTTCATTGATGCAAGAGGCTGATCCAAGTCAGAAATGGTTTGGATCCCAAAACAAAACTAATTCCTTTATTTATGTGCAGGGACATTCATCAGCAGATGATGAAGATCAAGGATTCTCAGGTAGTGGATGTTCAAGGCACATGACAGGCAACAAGTCATATCTCTCAAATTTTCAATCAGTAGATGGAGGCTATGTTACCTTTGTAGGAGGAATTGGAGGAAGAATTACTGGTAAAGGTACTATTAAAACCGGTAAATTAGATTTTGAAAATGTGTACTATGTGCAAGAGCTTAAGTATAATCTTTTTAGTGTCTCACAAATGTGTGACAAAAAGAACAAAGTTATCTTTACTGACACTGAATGTCTTGTATTTTCTTCTGATTTTAAGATGTCTGATGAAAGTCAAGCACTTCTTAGAATTCCAAGAAAAGGCAACATGTAAAGTGTTGATATGAAGAAGATTGTTCCAAAAGATTCTCTTACTTGTCTTATTGCTAAGGCCACATTGGATGAATCTATGAAATGGCACAGGAGGCTTGGTCATATTAACTTCAAAACCATAAATAAGATTGTCAAAGATGGTTTGGTAAGAGGTTTACCTCAAAAACGATTTGAAAATGATCAAACATGCATTGCTTATCTTAAAGGCAAACAACATAAAGCCACTTGTAAGCCCAAAATTTTTAACTCTATCAATCAATCATTGTTTATGCTACATATGGACTTATTTGGTCCTACAAATGTTAGAAGTTTGTTGCATAAGAGATGTTGTCTAGTTATTACTGATGACTTTAGTAGATTTACATGGGTATTCTTTTTAGGTACTAAGGATGAGACTTCTAGCATCCTTAAGACCTTCATTACAGAGATAGAAAACCTAGTAAGCAAAAGAGTAAAAGTCATTAGATGTGATAATGGGACAGAATTTAAGAATAGAGTTATGGATGATTTCTGCAAAGAAAAAGGTATTAAAAGAGAATTTAGTGTTGCAAGAACTCCACAACAGAATGGAGTTGCTGAAAGGAAAAATAGAACACTAATAGAAGCTGCTAGAACAATGTTAGTTGACTCTAAGTTGCCTATAACTTTTTGGGCAGAAGCAGTCAACACTGCTTGCTATGTTCAAAATAGAGTTTTAGTTGTAAAACCTCACAATAAGACATCATATGAACTTTTTAGAGGTAGAACTCTTGAAATAAGATTTCTTAGACCTTTTAGATGTCATGTGACAATTCTAAATACCTTAGACCATCTTGGAAAGTTTGATGGTAAAGCAGATGAAGGATTCTTAGTTGGATACTCTATCAATAGCAAAGCATTTAGAGTATACAACATAAGAACTAGAAGAATAGAAGAAATCTGCATGTGGAATTTTTAGAAAATAACTCCAATGTAGAAGGTCAAGGTCCCAAATGGCTATTTGATCTTGAATCTCTATCCAAATCAATGAATTATATGCCTTTTGTTGCAGAAACTAATGAATTTTCAGGTTTACAAACTGCTGATGCAACAAATGAAGAAGGATTAGAGAAGGAGACAAATCAAGATTATGTGATGATGCCAATATGGACAAATTCAAGTGTGGATTCAACTTCAATAAATGGTGAATCTTCTTCTGGTAAATCTAAAGAAGATGTTGAAGATGAATGCAAGGAAGATAGAACTGAGGAACAAGAGTTTCAAGTCAGAAGTAACACTGTTGTTTCTACTGATAAGCAAATCGTTCCCACTGATGAGCAAAATATTTCTGCTGATGATCTATCAGAAGAAACATAACCAAATCTCTCAGAAAATGAGGTGGATTTCAACAACCTTCCACCTGACTATCAAGTTCTTTCTACTCCACACTCAAGGATTCACGAAGTCCACTCCCTGGACAATGTGATTGGAGATGTACAATCAGGAGTAAAGACAAGACAACAATTGATGTCTTCAGATCAACAAGGGCTTCTTGATGCCCTTTATGCTTCAAAATAGCATGCGTTTTCAAACTCTTGCTTATTTGTATGTTTTCTCTCACAAGATGAACCAAAGAATATTCATAAAGCCCTAGAGAATTCAAGCTGGTTGGAGGCTATGCAAGAGGAGCTTCTTCAGTTTAAGATTCAAAAGGTATGAGTGCTAGTTGATTTACCAAGTGGTGTAAGGGTAATTGGCACTAGATGGGTTTTTAGGAATAAAAGGGATGAAAGGGGCATAGTGATAAGAAATAAAGCTAGATTAGTAGCTCAAGGGTACACACAAGAAGAAGGGATAGACTATGAAGAAGTTTTTGCTCCAGTAGCAAGGATTGAAGCCATTAGACTCTTTTTGGCTTATGCTTTATTTATGGGATTCACAGTTTATCAAATGGATGTCAAGAGTGCTTTTTTATATCGTACTATTGAAGAGGAGGTATATGTCTCACAACCTCCTGGTTTTATTGATCCTGACCATCCAGACAAAGTGTACAAGGTTGTTAAAGCTCTATATGGCCTACATCAGGCACCAAGAGCTTGGTATGAAACACTAGCTTCCTACTTAATTTCAAATGGATTTCAAAGAGGCAAGATAGATCAGACACTTTTCACCAAGAAGCATAAGAAGGATCTTTTGCTAGTTCAAGTGTATGTTGATGATATCATCTTTGGATCTACAAGGAAGGAGATGTGTTTGGAGTTTGAGAAGCTTATGCACAATAAGTTTTAGATGAGTTCCATGGGGGAACTTACATTCTTTTTGGGTCTGCAGGTTAAACAATCAAGAGAAGGAATCTTTATTAGTCAAGACAAATATGTTGCAGAGATTCTTAAAAAGTTTCAATTTGCTGATTCCAAAATAGCAAGCACACCAGTGGACCCTGAGAAGCCACTTCTTAAAGATGTAGAAGGAATTAATGTGGATGTACACACATACAGATCTATGATAGGTTCATTGATGTATCTCACATCATCAAGACTTGATATCATGTTCTCTGTCTGTGCTTGTGCAAGATATAAAGTAACTCCTAAGGTTTCTCATTTAACAACAGTCAAGAGAATTTTTAGATATCTCAAGGGTCAACCTAAGTTGGGTCTATGGTATTCTAAGGAGTCATCTTTTGACTTAGTAGCATATTCAGATAGTGATTATGCTGGTGCTAGCTTGGACAGAAAGTCAACAACTAGAGGATGTCAATTCCTTGGGTGTAGACTTATCTCATGGTAGTGTAAAAAGCAGAAAATGGTGGCTACTTCAACAACTGAAGCTGAATATGTAGCTACTGCAAATTGTTGTGGTCAAGTCCTATGGCTTCAAAACCAACTTCTTGACTATGGGTACAATTTCTTACACACCATTATTCATATTGATAATAGTAGTACAACTTGCATTATTAAAAATCCAGTGCAACATTCAAAAACAAAACACATTGAAATTAGACATCATTTTATTAGAGATTGCAATGAAAAGAGGTTAATTTAAGTAATGAAAATTACTTCAGAACAAAACTTTGCAGATCTTCTTACAAAAGCTTTTGATGGTGGAAGATTTCAGTACTTGGTAGCAAGTATTGGAATGCTTAATCTTTAAATTTTTTTTAATATAATGTGTTTTTGTACATAACCTTTTTGATAATGTTTCTAACTTTGTCATCTAAAACTACTATTACCAATTTAAAATTATTCATACAGTTAGTCCTATGCATAATTCTAATCTGAGACAAGTACTTTTTACTTTGTTCTTTTGGTTTAAACTAACAATTTCAGGTATGAATGTTTGAGCTCAAATGCTATTTCAAGTGAAATCTGTAAGCAACAAATTACTGATCGTTACTGCTGAATGTTGATCATTGCTGCTGATATAATAGGTTCATGATAGAAAGAGTTTGGGATTTCAAAACTCCTTAAAACTTCTTTCTTGGAACTTGTTTATGATGTTCACATTGAATTGATGATTTAGTTGATCAGTAATTAACTGATACAACTCACTTTCTATCATTTTATACTCTCAAGTAAAATGTGAATAATCTACGGATATCTGATAGAAAGAACAGCGAGCAAAAGTGAATCTAACACTTGTGTTAGAGGTAACAAATTCCATGAGCTGGAAACCCTGTAAAGAAAGCCTTTTGAATAGGTTTATCTATACACAAGCAGTTATTTATAACTGAAAACATTGGTTCTCACACAACCAGAGGTTGCTTTAAACCGAAATTTTGATTAAGTGTCTATTACCACACTTAATCCTTTCAAAATGGTTAGAAGCAGTATGATTTTTAATCATAAAATCATATTCATACTACTCAGTCAAATATTTCTTAAAAAGGATTTTCAAAAGAGGCTCAGAAAATCATCTAATGATGGATTATGAGTCAATGCTCAGTGATTCACCACTCATAGGAGGTTACACACCTAGAAGTGATGAGGGCAACATTTAAACTCTTAAGGAATTGATGGCTTCATGTACAAAATTGTCTGAAAACATGGAAATTTCTATATTGGATAATGGTGATATATGATTGTGAGAGATCTTCCAAACAGGGGAGGAAATTGCTCAGGAGAGAAATAAATCTCAGGGGAGGTTACAAAAGCCCTTTAAAGGAAGTTTAACCAAATAAAAAGAAGGAAAAGATAAGAGCATACAAGATGATGACATGGTTTCTACTGATAAAGAACAAGAACAGAGCTGATAGGAGAAAGTTCTATCTAGATCAAAAGATGAAAGGTTTCAATTTCAGTTCACTACGTTTGTTCATCACTTCCAAAGACATGCTGAATGATGATTTCTACTTCTTGGAACAAGCATTCAAGATACACAGCATCATTGCCTCTTATAATTCTTCAAGTTGAAAATTGCACCATCTTTTAGTCCAAGAATGGAGCAAAGAACAGAAAGCAGATGAGTTACAGAGAAAGACATTCAATCACTCAAAAGAGAAGAAAGTTCAGATCAACAGTCTGACAATGAAGTGTTTGAAAGATCTTCACAAAGTCCTCATTTAATTCAGAAAAACATGTTTAAATGTAGTTCACATGTTTAGGGGAGGATTGTTGGGATTTAAATAAACAGAAGAATCAGCATAAAGGCTCACGGAAATACATCAAGTATGTTCCAGCTGATAAAGCACAAAGCATGTTCCTTGGACTATAAAAGGAAGTCATAAGCTAGAGCTAGTGGTTAGATAAGTCTTATAGATTGTAAAAGATCTTTCCTTGGACTATAAAAGGAAGATCTTAGATAAGATATATATGCATGTAGACGCAGATGCAAAATATAACAGACAATACATTAGAATAAAACACAAGATTCAAGGTTTTGTAACCCTAGTGATAGTGAAGATCAATCGTATTATTTTGAATAATATTGAATCATTTGGTGATATACTTTCATTGTTCTTTATTAAGTAAACACAAGCATCACTGTTCCATTTCCAATAAATATTCTAAGTGTGGTTAAGTAGATTCCGCATACTTAATCATATTCACTCAAAGTATCACATATACACATTACAAAGGTCCAACACCTCATAGTGTGTGATCAAAATTAAGTGATCCTCTCAGTTTCTAAACGCCATCATATCATATAATCAACATATCCAAAATTCCCAAATCATCTCAAAATCTCATATCATATCATCATTCCATAATATTTCAATCATAATCTAAGATGCTTCAGCTTGGCGGGCTGGCGGGCATTGGTCGAGGATCGTTTTCTATAAAAATCGGTTATAGTTTAGGTTTTTATTACCTAGTTCTCTATAACCTTGGCTCTGATACCAATCTGTAACACCCCCAAAATTTGGTACAGCGGATGACTAATCAAGCTTTCGGGGTGCTACGGGGATTGGTATCCATCATAAGTCATAAAGAAATGAGATAAAGTAAACATAAGTAAAAACAAAACCAACCAGGGTTTTAAAGTTTACATTCATCCCAAATATCCAAAGTAAGGCCCAAAATAAGTTAAACATAGGTCTACAATAAAATATCAGAGTTCGAAAATAGATCCTTTAACCAGTTTGCCATGCCAAGCCTTCCAAACACAAGCATCCCAAGTCATCACTTAATTACCTGAGAAAACGCGCTAAAAGTCAGCTTTCGCTGGTGAGATCATAGGTTTAAATTCTTAGTTCAATCAAGTGGACATATACGCAAAACTCTTGCTAGCTAGACTAGGCCTCGAATCACTAAACCAAACCTATCGGTACAAAGTATAGTCCAAAACCAATCAAGTCAATATGCATTCGCAAGGATGCGACATGCCCAACACTCGTAAGGATACGACATGTTCTTTCATTCGCAAGGATACGACATGCGCTACAACCTACCTAGTTCTATAAGCATAGCAAGTTTTAAATAAAAGCAATAATAGTCCACATAAAACAATTTGCACGTTTCTCACCCCAAGTATTGAAAACAATATTCAAAAGTAAAAGTGGGGCTATGACTCACCTCAAGTCCAGATATTAGCTCAAAAACCGGTAGAATCAAGAAGTATAGCAACTTAAATGACAACAACTACGGACTCGGCACTTCCTAACAATATAAACTCTTTTCAGAATCATTTCCTCAAAATCAAATATTCCCAATCCCGAACGTATTTCTTGTTATTTTCCAAAATCCGTTTCTGATATTTAGTTTGGCGTTTGGTATCCATGTGGGTGGAAGGTCGACTGAACACAAACCAGGAAACACATCAAAAGAGATATAAATAACGATCTATAGGTCTAATGTTGGCCCGATATATTATTTAAATAAATCATCGAAGTTTATCAAGTTCGTCAATTCGCTAATCTTCCACAACTTATTTACCTAATATATTATTCCAAAATCATACCAAGTCCTAAATCACATAGCACGTAGATTACTATATGGTAAGTTTTAAAGTCTAATAAGTTTCCTAAATATATCGTCAAACTTATCGAATTCGTCAATTCGATAAACTTCACAATATACTTAATAACTTATTATCCCGCACTCGTACCACAACCTAAAGGCGTCGTAGGATACAATACCCGTTAATAAACTCTTTTTATATAACTAAATAGGTCCCATTTAATCCGTCGATTAAATAAGTTAAATAGTTATGTGAAACGAGTCTATTAATGTCACGCATCCGTGACAAGCACAAAAAGTCAACAATTAATAAAATGGCCAACTTGGATTTAAGTGCCCTCGATTCTCTTATAACTCGTAAGTTCTTGTTTTATTTCCCAAGAGTTTACTTTATTTCGCAAAACAATCCGCGTCATATTTATATTTCTAATTATACAAGTTTAGTTATAATAAAGTTTCCGATAATATTTTACTATTTTCATAGTGCAACATATATCGTCAACGTTATTATTTTATTTGCTCGAGATCTCCCATTTATTATATACGCACTTATATAAATATATATACGTTTACACATTTATATATTTATATAAATGTTTACATAGATATACAAGTTATTACGAGTTTTTAGTTGTTTGTTTAATTATAAATTGTATGATGAGTCACATGTCCGACTCATCACTCTCGGCTCATTGTCCAAATCCAAAGTGTCAAGGCATTTTGCTGAAGTCAACCGTTGACTAGAAAGTCAACGTGACTCCAACTCGCACAACCACAAGTCCAAAGTAATAAGTCAATATCACAACTCCGTCATTCGTCCCATTTCACAAACTACAACAATAGGGTCCGACTACGGCACCTGACTAACCTATCTCCGTCAAACTAATGCGACCTTCTCACAATCGGTCCCCATTCATCCATATAATCGACAACACTTCGCCAAAATAATCATATACCCATTGTCGAGACCACAAAGGGTCTCGACCCATCAAATAGCATACGGCCGAAACAAATAAACACAACAACAACAACAACATTTAAACAACAACGAGAATGACATCAAACATACACAAGTTCCGGGTTGATTTACCAAGTCAAACCGTGCCATGAGACCCACTTGGGTCTCGGCAAGACCACGAGTCAAGGTGACTCGAACCCATGACCAATTTATCTCGGAATAAGCTCATCCGAGCACTCAAAAACTGCCTAAACGGACCCTCTTGGGTCGCGGCACACAAGAACAACAACAAGTATCAAAAGGGTCATCCAATCTCAAACCAAATCGAAACTCCAATTACCAAACCCTCGCTAACATGAAAACGAGGTCAAATCCATCAACAAAATAAGCCACAAGGCTCGAACCACATCAAGCCGTGAGCTACGGCCCACGGTTTCACTCGACCTCCAAGAGAAAATCATTAAACCCGGATACCAAACCCATTTTTATTAACAAAACATCATTTCCCATCATTATTTTTCGAAACCCAACAAAAATAATCCGTGTATACACGGATTTGAACCCAAATCGTGGCACCCTTGGTGCAAAAACGTGGCTACCTACCTTTTTACAACTCCAAGCTCAAGAAACTTTAAAAACCCAATAGTATTTGTGGTGATGGTGGTGTTTTAGGTGGCGGTGATGATCAAACGAGGGGGTTAGGGTTGTTTGTGTCGCGCGTGAGTTATACCAAAAGAAAGAGCACGTAAAGGTGGTTAAGATGGTGGTGATGGTAGGGTTGTAGGGTCGGCGGTGTGATGGTGGTGGCTGCCGGAGTGGGCGGCGGCTAGGGTTTGTAGAGAGAGAGAGAGATGAGAATGAAGATGGTGAGGGTGTTGTGTTGTGTGTTTAAAACCGGTCCACAAGGACCATTTTTACTCTTTTATTATTATTATTATTATTATTATTATTATTATTATTATTATTATTATTATTATTATTATTAATAATAATAATAATAATAATAATAATAATAATAATAATAATAATAATAATAATAGTAATAGTAATAGTAATAATAATAATAATAATAATAATAATAATAATAATAATAATAATAATAATAATAATAATAATAATAATAATAATAATAATAGTGAGAGGGGAGTGGCTAGTTAAGTAAACACAAGGACCAATTCCGTAAACTTTTCAAAGTATCCTGACACCCTAACTCGAACTCGATCCCAATATTTTAAAATTCCACGATACGTTCAGTAATTATATAAACCAAACCGTAAATCAAAATTTTAATTATGTTAGGTTATTTCTAGTGTCGGAGTCAACGTAGTGCCTAAAAGTCATCTCACTCATAAATCACGACATAAATTCCATATCAAAACAATAATTCAAATTTAATTCCACAGAAACTTCATAATTTATAATCAAGGTTTAAATTTTACAAATCCGTTGCGAATAAAATTCCAAACATTTAATTATCATTAAACTTTAACGTAATACGGGTTTTAAAATGTCTCCCTAAATTGCCAGTTGTCACAATCGAGGATCCCGAAAGCCAGGAGGCTAATGCATATAAACCATCTCAGATAGAAAACCATGTAGAAATGCATTTTTGACATCAAGCTGATGAACAGGCTAATGTCGAGAAATAGCGAGACTCAATATTGTATGTATAGTAGCCGGTTTGACAACTGGGCTAAATGTTTCATCAACATCAATACCTGTAAGGTGCGTACTGTCGTTCGCCACAAGACGGACCTTGTAGCGACTAAGACTACTATCTGCATTACGCTTGTGTCGAAAAAGCCACAAGGAATGAACTCTCGCGTCCGGTGGCCGAGGAACAAGTATCCAAGTATTATTCTTAATTAATGCATTATATTTATCCAGCATAACACTAAACCAATTTGGGTCGTTAAACACATGGGTGTATGACTTGGGTAGAGGTGACACGGTGGACACATTAAAAGTAAAACGTTTTGTGGGACGAGTAGAACCATCACGAAAGGGAGTAACCATGGGGTGAGTCGACACCGGATTAGGATTGGGAGGTGGTTGCGGTTGAACAGTTGCAGTTGGGTGTGTGGTTGAGTTAGGTGCAATAGGCTGATGGAGTGGGCCGAGGGTAGGAGTTGGTTTGGGAGTAGAAGGTGGGCTTGGGAGAAGAAGGTGGGCTTGAGCATGAGTAGTAGGTGTTGGGCCAGAAGTGAGGATTGGGCCAGGTGCAGTTTGAAAAGTGGGAATCGGGCCATGTGCGGTTTGGTGAGTGATGGAAGTTAACGAAGGGGAGGTAACAAGTTTGGTCAGTATGTGTGGGTGTATCATGGTAGGTAGTGTACGAGGGTGGCAAGTTAGGTATCATCGAGCCATATGGAAATATTGACTCATCAAAAGTCATGTAGCGGGAGATGTTAATCTTGTTGGTGTTGAGGTCAAGACACCTGTACCCACGATGGTTTGTTAGATACCCAAGAAAAATGGAGGGCGTGGCACGAGGTTCTAGTTTGTTGTTGGTATCTATGTGAGGGTAGCAAATATAACTAATGATATGAAGGTCCGCATAATTGGGTGTAGTTTTATAAAGCCGTGTGTGAGGAGTTTCATTGTTTATGGTAGATGAAGGCAAGGTGTTCAATAGATAGGTTTCCATGTGGAGAACTTCAACCCTAAATGTGGGTGGTAAGTGTGCTTGGAATAAAAGAGTACGAATAAGGTAGTTAATAGTCCGTATCATTCACTCGAACTTACCATTCTGTTGAAATGTTCTTGGACAAGATAATCGAATGGTAATGCCATTGGAAGCAAAAAAATGGTGTAGGGCCTTGTTGTCAAACTCACCGCCATGATTACATTGCAACGATTTAATATCACAATTAAATCTTAACAAATGCATGAAAATGAATAAATTTAGACAACATATCAGACTTGTTACGTAAAAGATACACCCATAAATAACGTGATAAGTGATCTAAAATAAAACATAGTATTTAATACCCATAATACTCGAGAGGTCCACAATTCGAAATGAACAATATCAAATGGAGACTTAACAATAGTTTTAAAAAGCGAAAAAGGAAGTCGCACGTGTTTGCCAAGCTGATAAGCATGACGTAACGTGGGAGACTTAGTCATATAACAAGAAATGAAATTATTAGAAACTAAATAGCGTAACACATCACTTCCTGGATGTCCAAGTCGTTGGTGCCACTTGTGTTGATATTGATAAGGAGGGCTTGTGGAGGAGTCGGGGAAGTGACAGGATAGAGGTCCCTGGTGCTATCACATTTGAGGAGGATTTGGCAGGTCCAGTAGTCCTTCATAAAAAAAACCGAACTCCTCAAACTCAATTGTACATTTATTATCACATACAAACTGACGCACAAAAATTAAAATTTTAACAATATGAGGGGTAATAAGTACATTATTTAAGTGAAGTGTTCGGTGACGGGTGATTAAAGTGTTATGGCCCGTGTTGGTGACGGGAATAAATTTCTCATCACTAACAAAAAAGGAAGGATAAATGTGAGGATTGATGAGTGTGTAAATACTCATCATTTTTATCGTATTTGAACTGTCAAAACATCCAAAAACACTCAGAAATGCATCTAAATACAGAAATTATTCCAGGAATTGTGTTTTATATGTTTTAGATGCAAAATGTTTAAAAACTTATGTACGCCCGGGGAACCTCTTCAATAGAAGAACCCGTGTGAGTGGGAGATGACTCTCTGCCGAGGCAACATTGGAACCTTCAGGCAAATGAAAAACGAACAAAGTTTGCATAATTGGCAGTTTCAGTCCCTCAAGTTTCAAAAATTGACAAAACTAGTCCCTGAAGGTTTGAAATGAAAGAAAAGTCAACCCAAGTTCTTTGGAATTCAAAAATTGTCAAAACAAGTCCTTGGGTGAAAATTTTGAGAAAATTACATGTTTGGTCCCTGTACTTTGCAATTTGGCAAATATAGTCCTTGGGTTTTCAAAATTGGAAAATTATTCAAATAAGGACTTATGGAATTATAATGTGGCTTGAATGGTCCTTGTAATATCTTGGGAAGTTTGAAATTTCAGCCCTTTAAAAATCAAGTAATAACAAAATTGGTCCTTGGGCTCAATACCATACAAACCAAACGGATCCTAGTATTATTATTATCCCTAAAATCCAATTCAACACCCTTACCCCATTCCCTTGGCCCATATTACAACCAGCCCAACACTCCTTAGCCCACCCCCCGTTTAATATTAAATCCCGGTCAACCCCCACCTTTGACCACCTCCTCCAACACACCCCGTGACCCTGCAATACCCTGCTACCCTCATCATCACCACCCACTCAACACTCCTCCATCATCACCCCTATCCCCCCTCCTACACCCCTCCAAATACTACACTCCAAGATTACACCCCTGGCTCCTATTATCAAAAGAAAAAGCCAAAAATGGTTTTGGCGCCAAAAGAAGTCAAACGGCTAGGATTGATTCTAGCTAATGAAGGGCCAAGATTATTGCTGGGAAAAGACAAGGGTCTCCTAGAAACCCTAATTTTGAAGTATAAAAGGAAGGCAGAAGCTGTGAAAGGAGTTGGTAGTTTTTAGCTTATTTTTATTTAATGTTATTATAATGTAATCCTTTTTATTGTAAAACTGAGTAATAGATTGCATTCTCAAGTTTTAAGTTGTATTTCTCAGTCATTTTAATAAATATTTCCAGTTCTTTTGCTCAATTTCAGTTTATGCTTGAAGTTCATGAAAGTTTCAATTTTACTTAACACTTGTTAAAGGTTGTTGTTTGGTGATGATATAAGCACATCTCAGTTTACTATAAGCTTTTATAAGTCTCTCTAATATTTTTCTCAGCTTCTAGTTAAAATATTAAAAATTACAAAAAAATTCAGTAAAAATAAGAAAAAATAAAAAAAATATGAAGAAGGTGATCCTAGAGCATGGTAGTTAATGGAAGGCCATGGTTTAGAGTCTCGAGGGAGACAATAGGAAGGGTTTTGGTCTTTGTTCTTGGTGATTCAGTTGGGATGCAAAATTGTGAGCTCTTATTTCCAATCTGTGCTATTTACTATCAAAATGCATATTAGTAGTAATCTCTGTGTTTCTAGGTGTGGTTTGTTCATCTAAGTTGTAGTTTAGTTTAAGAATGCATGCTTGTTAACTTAAATCAATTGTTGCTTAATATTCCATACTCACTGTCACATTAGCAATTTTTAGCATAATCTGTTATACTTAGTGATTGTCCTTAAGTATTGTTTAAAATTGTCTAATTGTGCTCATGGTTGACTACTGTAAGCTCATTTTTCTGTTTCATGGCTCAAATTGTTGTTTTACCTCATAATCTTTCCAAGTTTGTTTAATAAAAGGGTGTTTGGCACAGGGGTGTACCTTGTGTTTTTGTGAGTGATTTGTTGTTAGTTTGGCATAGGAAGTTGGTATTAGGTATTGTTAGGTTTTTAGAATCATAAAAATCCAGTGTTACTTCTTTCAAAAGTCAAAATCTAATATGTGCATTCATTCTCAGTAACTGTTGAAGTATTTGAGTTGCAATACCATGACAGTAGTTGCATAATTGGTTGATTGAACTAAATTCAGTCTCATTTCATCATAACATGTCAATTGGAATCATTTTAGATCAGTGGAAGTTCAATTAAGTCAACAATGTGATGAACTGAAAAAGTCAACATTGTAAAATTGTTCAAAACTTGGGAGATTTTTCATTTACAGATGATTAGGAGTTATGCATTGAACCTTTGGATGTTTGTTCTTTGCCAGGTTGAGATTCTAAAAACTATTTTTTTCAAGATTTTAGGAATTTTTTACATTAGGTTTTAAGTGGCCATCATTTGCCTCTGTGAGTATTTAAGTGCCCTGCACCCAGACTTTTTGCCTTTTAACCCATTTTTCCTTGATCCTGATCTTGTTCACCTCCTGATGTCATGGATTGATTTTTGTTGTTATGTGTAGCTGGTAGTATTGATTTGACAGATAAATAAGTTGTTTGCCATTTTATGCTTATTTGTTAGCTTAATTTGCACTCAATAATTGCTTCTTAGCCCACTGCTCCTGATTATGCATCTGTGTATGCACTAAGCTTGTTAATTTTTGTTCCTATTTGATCTTATCTTGTTGCAGTGTTATTTTGAGTTGATTTGTATTGCCTGAGCTAGTTTAAGCTTGTGTTTGAATTGGCATTAGCTTGTGTGACCCATTGTTTAAGCTTCCTGTTCCAATATCTCACTTGTACTCAAATCATTAGCTGTTGGACCTTTTGAGCTTATGCAAGCTTGATCTAGCTTATTACCTTGTTCATTCAAGTTTCTCTGATTCACCTTGAGCTTATCCTTATCTGTGCAATCTTTGAAACTAGCTTGTGAGCTTTTGAATTGGCCTTATCACCTATACACTCAACTGGTTGGTATTACCACTCAGTTTTTGTACAAGTTTTCACAAGCCCCTAATTTCCTCACCACTTAAGCTCAGACTGAGTTTGTGGGTTCTTTGGAGAGACACTCAGGTTACCTTTTTAGAAAAACAATTGCCTTGGCTTCCAAGGCACTCCTGTGAGCCCCACCTTGGGCTGCAAGTGAGCCTTTGAGGCCAGTTTGGGTCAGGATTTGGGATTGCTTATTTGCTTAAAAGTGGCTTATTGAGTTAGATATTCTTGTTTTTTTTCCATCATTCAAGTTCCTTTAAGATATTTCCAGTCTACGTTATAGCTTGTGTTCACTGTATTACTTATTGTGAGATTAAACCTCGTTTATAAGCCAATATGCTCACTGATTTGCTTATTCATAAGCACATGGCTTATTCCTGAGCCCCAAGAAAAGTTCCTTCACAAAAAGTTCCTATTTTCAGTGTTAAATTAGGTTTGTAAAAGAAAAATTAAGAAAAACCAAAAATAAGTTATGTGGTAGCTCCTATTTAAGCCCTTTTGGCTTATTTTATGCTTATTTATAAGCATTTCTCACTTTTAAATTTTTCTCAGGTTCCTTTTTAGTTAAAATAATTTTAGGAATTTTTTCAGATTTTTCCTTGGTCATTTAGTATTTTTTTTATAATTAAATTTAGTTTAAATCAATTAAATAATTAGTTTTAATTAATAATTAATAATTAAAAAGTAGAAAAAATAGGTTTTCTGTTTTAAAATTAGTTTTATAATATTTTTGATTTTTCTAAATTTAATTTTCATTTTTCTAGTTAATTTTCATAATTAATTAATAATTAGTATAATTTAGTTAATTAAAAAGTAATTAATAATTAGTAATTAATTAATAGTAATTAATTAAACAGTTGTAAAAATAATTTTAATTTGCTAAAAATTTTCTTATAACATTAGGATTGTAAAAATATAATTTTTATATTCGTAGGACTTTATTTGCTCACGTTTCACTTTTTATTTTACGCGTTCGCGTTTAATTTAAATTCAAACGCGCGTTTTTAGGTTTCACTTACGTTTTTAGATATTTGATCATCAGTAATTGTTAGAATAGTGTTTCTAAGTTATTTTCAACCATAATCTCGTAGTATAATCACTCAAATCAAATTCCTGATCCTCCTGTTAAATCACCCGATCACTTTAAACGTTTTTAAATACAATTGCTTACCTCGCTGGGACATAACGACCCGGGAATACACTGTACTCCTTGGTTAGTTGGTTTTAGACGTTTGACTTGGTTGACCATCACCTGTTCAACTTAGTTGACCGTTTAGGACCAATCAAGGACGCACCAGTGTCCATGTTCCAATTACCATTGGCGGGTCTTAAAGTGTCATTGCATTGAAGGCTTGAGGGAGAAGTGTTTCTTGACCATGTGGAGAAACCTGAGTACTAGAACCGTACATTGCCTGAGCGAGGTGTGCATGCTGTTGTGGAGATAAAGTAGTCGTAGCCTGATGTGTACCTTGTTGCCCAAAAACATTGGTCGAAGCATGTTGTGTACCAGATAGCCCAAAACTCGGCGGTGCTTGTCTCTGGCCCAATAAGGGAGTGGACTGGGGTTGGGTCTGTTGGGAAATTAATTGTTGTTGGGCTTGTAAAAGGGCTAACAAATTAGATGTACCACCAGACAAGTTTTTATATTGAGTAGTAGGCACAGTGAATGAATTGGTGTGCATTGACCACGAGAATTATTCCCAAAAGTTGACCGAGAGTTAATGTTTGTTACAGTAGCATGCCCCATACGACTTGTATCATGAATGATCGACAAGTATTACCCCACCTACAAATTCAACGAGAAAAATTTTGGTATACCTTTGGTGAGTTTGTTCGAGTATCACGTGAAGTACGTGAGTCTTTGCCACGATTGGTGTTGTTGGTCTCGGCAATGAGTACTTGAGGTGCCGATGAATACATATTGGTAGATATAGTTGATGCACTAGTACAAAGACAACCTCCGGCGTCGACTTTTTTTTAACCGTGCCGACGTCATGACGTCGGCAAAATACCTTCTCGACGTCATGTCGTTGGCAGAAACTAGTCAACAGAGCTGCGTCGGCAACGTTCCTACCGACGAATGACGCCGACGACAGTGTGGGACCCACATGATTTTTGGTCAAACGAATGGTTTTGTCCGACATTTTGTTACCGACGTCAGGTCGTCGGTAATGTAATAATTATTTAACGCATTAATTAGATTAACTTAATATAGTCAACGAAAGTCAAATTTTTTTTGTAAATGGTGCCGACGACATATAGTCGGTACCGTTTGAAATTAGTCACCATGTGCGTTATTATGCCTACGACATGTCGTAGGTAATTAAAGAGATATAAGAAAAGAAAAAAACAGCACCAGCAGCACTGCTGCAAAAAATTTTCCGAAATCTTGAATAACCATCTCATTCCTGAGTTCGAGTACAAATAATTTGCAAATATACAAACACAAACACAAATTTTATACAAATATTTTACAAACTAACTAAACACAAATTAAACAAAAAAAACAAATATATCTTTATAGTTGTTGGTGGTCGGCTGTGGTGCCCGGTTGGTGGCAGCGGTGGTCCGGCAGCAGCAGTGGTTTTGCGTGGTCTCTTTTACACAAACAAAAACAACCACAAACACAAGTCATTAATAAATCAACACAAATTCAAATCTATATAAAAAAAAACATTTATAAATAACACAAATCCACACAAACAAAATTTTAACCACAAACATAAACACAAATTAACAAACTCAAACACAAATCTATATAAACAACAATAAACAAAAATTTATTAAATTTACCTTTTGTTTCGTGTGGTGGTGGTGGGTCCACGACGGCAGCAGTGAACGGCGGCCGATGGCTGTGGGAAAGTAAATAAAATCATAAACCAAATCAAATTCATAAACAAATTAAAAATAAAACCCATACCAAGAAAACAAACTAAAAACACAAACCAAATAAAAGTGAAAGAGGTAGTGGTGCGATGGTGATAGTGATGGCGTCGGTGGTGGTGTAGTGTAGTGAAAGAGGAGGTGGTGAATGAGATAAAAGTGTTGTGTGGAGTGTAGATTTAGTTTTGGTGAATGAGATAAAAGTGAAAGAGGAGGTGGTGAATGAGATAAAGGAGGTGGGATTTGTTTGAATTTTGGTGAAATTTTGATAAAAAATTTTGGTGAATTAGGCGGGCTTATTTGATACCGGTGAAAATTTTAGAAAAAAGTGGATAGCGACGACAAGTCGTCGGTATAGTCGTAGTGAAAATTTGGGCTGGATAGTGAAAATTTTGGGGCGGGTTTATCAAAATAAATCACTTTATTTAGTATAAATACTTTATTTAATATATAACTAAAACTAAAATAAAATACTTTTATAAAATTAACTAATTTAACTTAATATAAATATTTTTATTTAATAAATAATTAAAATTAAATACTTTTATAAATTAACTAATTTAATTAAATAAAAATACTTTTATTTAATATATAATTAAAGTTAAATATTTGATATAATATATAAATTAAATACTTTATTTAATATATAATTAAAATTAATATTTTTATTTATACACGAGATGTTAAATGAACGAGCCGAGATTCTATGGTTGTACAAGAGATGTTAAACGAACGAGCAGAGATTCTATGGTTATACACGAGATGTTAAACGAACGAGCCGAGATGCTATGGTTATACACGAGATGTTAAATGAACGAGCCGAGATTCTATGGTTGTACAAGAGATGTTAAACGAACGAGCCGAGATTCTATGGTTGTACAAGAGATATTAAACGAACGAGCCGAGATTCTATGGTTATACACGAGATGTTAAACGAACGAGCCAAGATGCTATGGTTGTACAAGAGATGTTAAACGAACGATCCGAGATTCTATGGTTGTACAAGAGATGTTAAACAAACGAGCCGAGATTCTATGGTTGTACAAGAGATGTTAAACGAACCATCCGAGATTCTATGGTTGTACAAGAGATGTTAAATGAACGAGCCAAGATTCTGTGGTTATACAAGAGATGTTAAACGAACGAGCCGAGATTCTATGGTTATACAAGAGATGTTAAACGGACGATCCGAGATGATATGGTTATACACGAGCTGTTAAACGGATGAGTCGATATGCTATGGTTGTACACGAGATGTTAAACGGACGATCCGAGATGATATGGTTATACACGAGATGTTAAACGGATGAGTCGATATGCTATGGTTGTACACGAGATGTTAAATGAACGAGCCGAGATGATATAGTTATACACGAGATGTTAAACGGATAAGTTGATATGCTATGGCTGTACACGAGATGTTAAACGAACGAGCCGAGATGATATGGTTATACACGAGATGTTAAACGGATGAGTCGATATGCTATGGTTGTACGGCTTTCTAGCTCTTTCAAATACTCTCTATAGTACGGCTTTCTCCTCAACCATTCCAGAATCTTGTCTCTCTGCCACAGTGCACAGTTCGCATAAGAACCATATTCATCAAAAATTTCAACGCCCCAATGATTTATAATTTCATTATACAGGAGCTCGTGTGATAAAGCCTTCGACCACTCCTATTCAGGCGTTAAACCATCTATTGTTATGTGTGTTTTGTGAGAATTGACAAACGGGTTTTTGTGAGTTTATGTGTGTTTTGCCTGGTTAAGGATTATTAGGTATATATAAAGTAAAAAATTGGCGGGACAAAGGGAAAATGAGGCGGGAAAATAAATCCCAATGACATGTCGTCGGTACCAAATAGGTGGGAAAAAACCCCGCCCAAATATTCGCTATTATTCGCAAGCACGGGGCGACAAAAATTGGTTTGATTAAATCCCGACGACATGACGTCGGGATTTTAACAAACAAAAGGTGGTTAAACCATGATCAAAACATTAATCACAATAATTTTTTAACCACATGCATTTTCATACAGACTCAACCACATGATGTTTAACGAACGAGCCGAGATGTTACGGTTCTACACTAGATGTTTAACGAACGAGCCGAGATGTTATGGTTATACACGAGATGTTTAACGAACGAGCCGAGATGTTATGGTTATACACGAGATGATTAATGAACGAGCCGAGATATTATGGTTCTACACTAGATGATTAACGAACGAGCCGAGATGTTATGGTTCTACACTAGATGATTAACGAACGAGCCGAGATGTTACGGTTCTACACTAGATGTTTAACGAACGAGCCGAGATGTTACGGTTATACACGAGATGTTTAACGAACGATCCGAGATGTTATAGTTATACACGAGATGATTAACTAATATATATAAACAAGGTGCTCAAACTGTCATGAAAAAGATCTTAGGGTAAACATACTTGAGGCACAAAATCAGTTGCTACTCTCAAAAATAAGGATGTTGAAATTTATCCATGTCAGTCGGATGCAATACTCCGTGACCTTTTAGGTGACATGGATAAATTTCATATGTAGTACTGTTGTTGTTGTTGCTGTTGCTGTTATCGTTGTTGTTGCTGTTATCGTTGTTATTGTTGTTGTTGTTGATGTTGTTTGACGTTGTTTAATAAAATGTTGTTGTTGTTGTAGTAACTGATGTTGAACGTCTTTTATATTTTAAATTCATACGCACAAATAATAGAACTGAAAGAACAATAATTATCAAACACAAAGGCAAACTGTTTATTTAAAACAAGTAAGAGTTCTCAACCACATGCATTTTCATACAGTCTCAAACTAAACAACTCGACAACCAAAACTAAACAACTCGACAACCAAAGGAAACAACTCAAACTAAACAACTCGACAACCAAACGAAACAACTCAAACTAAACAACTCAACAACCAAAAGAACAGATCAATCAAAACAACCCGTTTATTTTTTTTTGCGGCTAGTTCCCGCTTTACTCGAACTCGCACCATCTTTTCCCCTCCATGCTCTCATTTCCTTGATATGTGCAAATGTAGCTTCAAGATTTGTGATCCTATTTCCCATATTATCAAGTTTGGTTTCCAACGTACTTTCAGCTTCAGCTTGAGCTTCAGCAGCATCTAGCTCTTCCATGTACTCTTTGTAGTACGACTTTTTCCTACACCATTCGATAATCTTGTCTCTCATCCACGGTTCAGCGTCCTTAAAAGAACCATATTCCTCATAAACTGCATGACTAAAAGTTAACATAACTTCATTAAAGAGGAGCTCGTGTGACAAGATTTTTGAGTACTCCTCTTCAACTGTGCAACCACGCCAAGTCATGTGTGCCTTGTGAGATGTGTAAAATGAGACGGAAATAATTTTGTGAGAATGTATATAGGTAAAAAATGAGACGGGAATATATTTGTTAGGTTATATATAGGCTGAATTTTTGGAGAGATCATGTCGACGGGAAAAAAACGCGGAAAAATTCCCGCCCAATTATTGGCTATAATGTACACGCGGTTAAAATAAGTGCCGACGTCATGTCGTCGGCGTAGTTAAGGCAGGAAAAAACCCCGCCCAATTATTCGCTATAATTCACAAAAGGGAAAAACCAAAAATTTTGACTAAAATTGTTACCGACGTCATGTCGTCGGCGTCGTTAAACTAGGGGATATTAATTATTAATCATTGGTTAATCCCACGCTAACCACAATTATTTGTGTATTTATATATCACCGACGACATGACATCGGCACGTGTTTTGGCGGTCAAATTCCCGCCTATTTTTTTACCAGGTTTATCAATAGTCAAACATGTTGTTATGATACCGACGACATGACATCGGTAATATTCTAGATTAAAAATTCAATGCAGCCTTGTCTGGGTCAAGCCAATTTTTTGTCGTTTAGCGTATGGTGCCGACGACATTGAGTCGTCGGCATGGTGCTCGTCGCCCGAGGTACGTTTTCTTGTAGTGATGGACGCGAATTAAGATGCATCTCCTCGGTTATCACCGTGGAACGCATTGTTTCAAGGTTGGGAAAAGGGTCTTTGTGAGCAATAATAGTCGCTAGGTTTCCAAACTTCTCACTTAGACCGTTGAATCGTCCGACATAGGTGAACCATGATCATTGATAAGACTTAAGAGTGACAGTGGATTCTATTTTTCTAAAATACGCATCGGCACTAAGATCACCCATTTGTATGACACGTAACTCACCTTTTAAAGCAATTGTACGCGTACTTTTGTTGTCTTGAAAAATCTTTTCGACGTGTTCCCAAGCGGCCTTAGCAGTAGGGAGATTGGCTTTGATCAATCTTCCTTGAAGAGTGGGAGCAAGAGTTAAAAGGATCCACGATTTCATAATGGAATCGGCTGTGAGCAATTCTTCTGTTGGTGGAGCAGATGTAGAAGAGCTTTCGGTAACACCTTCAATGTGCTTTAGAACACCGAAGTTGTTGCAATGGATTTTGAAAAAAGTAGCACCACGACGAGTAATTTAACTCATCGATGTTGAGTTTTACGGGGACAACGCTATTGAGGTTGTTGACAGCATAGAGTTTTTCAATCAACGTGAGGGCAGGAGGTGATGATGGTGGATTACGTTAAGATTGTGTAATGGTACCGGGGTCTAATAACGTTCAAAGACAAATGTTTTAATGGTAGCTAATGTATGAATGTGAGATATCATTGCCCGGCCGACAATGAACCTATGGTCTGGTTAGAGGTTCTGCTAACGCTCATAGATACAGTATATAACAAAATAATTGAACCATGGTTGTATGATCCATGCTAAGTGCCAACACTTACAACTATTCTTTCAACAACGAACTTCGGATAAAACATTGCATCAAACAAAATATGAAACGGTAACACAATACTGTACGTATTTAAAAAGATGTTCAAAAAGTTACCGAAAAACAAAATATTCCTCATGATATCATTGAGACAAAGACAAAGGTTTCCGAACCACTAGAAATACTTCGTGCAATGGGTAATGTAGTTCAAGACAAGGACAAAATATAACCTATAGTGAAGCTCGGGACATACGTTTCATCTCCAGGCTAAAGGTCAGCCTAAAACCTGTACGTATTATTAAGTCAACAACATTTCATCTAGCTATTTCACAATTTTATTTTCTAATTCAATAAAAATGCAGACCGACAAGCGACATAGGAAGAAACATATTAGTGAGAAAAAAGCTTTGTTCCAAGGGAATTTGAGAAAAAAGCTTGGATGGACCGAATCGGCTGCTGTTTAAAAGTATGTTTGTGTTAAGTTTGTGCATTTTAATGAAAACTTATGTTGTTTAGTAGTGTATTATGAATATTTAAGTCTTCGTCCTTGGAAACTGGTTAAAATTGTAATTTAATTGCGGAACCTTCTAATGCTTGTTCAACCCAAGAACATAAGTAGACATACAAGCTAGTCTCTCGAACTTTAATGAACCAATATCGAGTGTATCAGCTTGAAAAAGGTGTAAGCATACCGTTATGACTTTTCTCACAGAGGTGTTGAATACAATCCGATTAAGTGTACAGGAATAATATTTGACTAGGAGAAAACTACTCAAACACCACATGCTTTTTTAGTTGCTTAAAACCCAATAGGAAGCCCTACCAAACATTATAACAAAAATCAACCGTGTTATAAACCTGATGATTGTGAGGTTGGGGCAAAGATTGAACCATTGCAAAGTATTCACTTGTTACATAATGAAAACTTTCAAAGTGCCATGGAAGAATAGAAATTTACAAAATGACCGAGAAAGGTATGTTGTTGGCAGAGTAGACAGTCACGATTATTTTAGTTTTTTATCCAACAGCCCAAACTTGCTTTCTTCTCAGCCACCGTCAACAACAGTATAATCGTGCACACACAAATTTTTATTTGTTTACTGCATTTTGTTTATGCATGAGATTTAAATAATAAAAAGAGAATCTTTGTTTAAGATGGACGAGGCCATAGGTTTGGGTGAAATGAGAATTTAGTGTTATCAATCTTCAGTATTAAAATGAAATCACGTTCTCGGTCTCACAACTTTAGCTTGAATTTGAGAAGCAACACACTTGATATGGATTATGATATATATACTCGTTATTATCAATAAATAACCCACCAGATTGTAACGCTTGAGACCGACTTTTGTAAAAAAAAAATTGAGCTCTTTGTAAAGTTTTTCAATGGATGTAACGCAATTAGTGTTATTGTTCTTGAGTGACCCACACTCACTGTTTTACAAACCTGTGATACATTACATTAATGATAAACCAGGCTGTGTTGTAAACCCTACATGTATATCTTATCCGATATTTTGTAAAGATAGTAATGATTTTAAGAGCTCAACTAGAGTACCAAAGTAACCTGAACACAATCGGCATGGCGTCCACTTTGAATCTTACCCTTTGACATATTGCTAGCTAGTTTCACAAAACTGGTGGTCCAACCATTGAGCATTATTTAGTGGAAAGACTTTGCATAAAGCTGATATTCTGTTTACTGAACTACCTCTAATGAAAGTATGTGTTAGTATCAGTCTGCATATAAAATGAGCCATTTTGAGGGGTGAAGGGGAATATATTTCTAAAACAATAAAAATCTGTATCTGATTTTTAGTCCACAATATTCGCTATCTGTCATTTTTGGAGGGGATAAAACGTGCTTAACTAAGAAGTCGGCAACACTTCACAGAGTTAACATACTCATAGAGGTCTCTTAAGAGGATCATATATCTTGCTTTAGTTAAGTTACATGTGATATCGTCATGATGCTTTCCATTTTTCATCTTTATTTTCTACTTCATAATGCTTGGTAATCATGAACTTTAATTTTACATGTGATATTGTTATCAAGTTTTGTTAAGGCCCGGCTATGCATAACTCTTATATATATGCCAAGTAATCATAATTTGGTTACAAGTTCTAATCAATGCTCACATGGAGGCCGGTGACACGGTGATCCATCTATATAGCACATTATTTGTAAATACAGTTGAACGAACCCCTGCTTTTTGTTGCGGATGGACACATAATTAACTTTTTAGTGAAGAGGTCTTTGTGGATACATGTGTATTGGTTAAAAAGTTTAACACACAACTGCATACAAAGCCATTCCAGTTTTCCGCCTACGTTTCCTCTTAATAGAAAAAATCTATGACCACCTAAACAAATAATACTATACAGATTGAAATCATCCTTAAGATGAAAAGCTATTATATATGTAAATTGACTCGACGCTATATAAGGAGCCATGCAAAGAACATTACGAGCCAATCACCCTGAATAAGTACCTCAGCCGCCGATGTATTAGAATCCATGTGATACTGCTAAAAAGTTAAAAGCTACGTATGCATTTTTGGGTTTACATGGTGGAACTTGTTTCTGAAGTTCAGTAGGTAATTCCGTATTATTCAAAGTGGCTTGTAGAGCACATTGATCCACATTTTGAGTTCTCGTAGGTGTTTATAGTTACACAAAATATCTAATTAAAAAGTCGATCTGTTTGCAATTGTTAAAAGAGCATTGTGAATTCTCTAACAAGCTAGCTTCCAAGAAACAAACTAAGAAGATTGAAAGTTTATTAGGCTCACACAGAATGAATTCTTAAGCTTTAATTTGGAGGGGCTTTTTTTTTTTTTTTTTTTTTTTTAAACAAAAAACTTGTACTATATTCTGTTTGTCAAACATGTTTGACATGTTGCGTTTTTGTCCTCTAAGGTTTATTATTAGTCAATGTGCATTACACATGTGAATACAAGAGGATTTATTAACAAGAACATGGAAATATTTGCACCTATGACAATATGAATGCAAAAGCCGCCCATTGAAATTTCACAAGCCGTTAGAAGTTACAGCTTATTTAAGAAAAGAAAAAAAAGCCATATGCTTAGATCCTTCTAAAGGCCAAATGATATATTAATTGGTATGGCATATATTACAGATAAAACAACATATACTAAGATCATATGTAACAAATACAAGGCTCTAATAATGTTCACATATTTAATGAGAATACTGAGATAGTTCAATATATAATTTTGCAAAATTTCCTTGATCTTTCGTATGAGTTTTATGGTACAATCATACAAGGTTAGAGGGTATCTACTAGTGTTTCAAGCGTGTATAACAAAAATATGGCAACACTTGCAACTATACTTACAAAGGTGAACTTACTCAAGTTTTTTGGGTGGGATGTATAACTTTAGGAAAACTTAACGCTGTACCGAGTATCAAACAAAATACGAAATGGTGTGCATTGGCTACGGTTGCCATGTCATGTCTCGTGTGGAAAAACGTTGTATCAAACTTAGAGCTGCGATAGTGCTACATGATATTTCTCCTTGAATCGAGTTAATGGGATAAGTATAAGAGGTCAAGATGAATGTGCGGTTTGTTCTTTGCATAAACTACACGTTACTGTAGAAACTGAGGTTTTTATGTAGGGTCTTGTGAGGCTCGTCAGTTCTAAGTCCAAAGCTAAATAAGAAACCGAGAAAATTGTGGTTTAAGAGTCAAGCAAGTTCGTAAAGCATGATTTCTAAGAAAGACCGGATATGAGTTTATATATTATGAGGTCATTTTCCTGTAATTTTATATTAAGAAAACTATGCAAACAATTTCATAAGATGAAATATTTTCATTAATAAAATAGCTTTCTAATTTACAACCTTTAACTAACACGGAGTAATTCCTTTTACCATCACTTTTGTATCTTTTTTTTAATCATAGCTAGATATTAAAAGTATGCAACAATGATAACAATTATTTACTAATTCACTCGAATGTTTTGGGTTTTCTTTGAATCACCTTTTAGCGTTCTTTGCGGTGTAGACCTCTTGGGTCTCCAATGCAGCGACTTAAGGTCTTTCAAATAAAAGGCATAATTAATGTATTCTAACTTGGAATCTTAGGGGCAAAGAAAAGGTATTTCCGTATAATATAAATTGACAAGGACAAATCTCTCATTTCATATTAAGAAGTTAGTTTAACATGTATTAGCAACGAGTAAACCAGACATGCCATAGGCGAGTTGTTGATCGGTATGGGTTATGATTAAACCGAGCGTCTGTTTTCAAGTATAGTATCAACATTTTTGAACAACGAGCTGAGAGGAATTAACTAATAGTGATTTTCGTTTGTTCATTCAATCGAGTAGTAGTAATCAATTAACGGAAATTAATCACATTATGGTAGATCTTGATTATGATTTGTGGGTCCAACCCGAACCTACCAAGTGAGACCCATCAGTTTCTAATCGTTAGACTACCAAATGTGCCATAACCATATGAATTCAGTACTGAGGTCACTCGCAATGGTAAATTTTTGCTCGTGGTAGAAGGCTCTCAGGATTGGTGTCGCTCTAGTGGTCACCATTGCGGTGGTTTAGTGGTACGTACACTCGTGGTCAAGGAGCTCGTGCTCCTAAAATTGAGGAAAACACAAACTTTCCTTTCTTTCTTTTTCAATTCCAACAATGGTTAGTGGTAGGTATTGACCTTTGCTAAATAAGGTTAAAATGCTAAACAATGACCGTCTTGGATGCTTTCTTGAATGCTCTAACTGTTAAGCTTTTGATCACTCACTCATACATAGTTATCTTTGCATTTTAATATGGTATTTAGACAACTTTTATACCGTTAGTGTAACTTTTACAAATTAGTATATGATCATTTGTGATAAGTTGTCTTAAGTAAACAAAATAAAGTTGCTTATACCAAACTCCTTATTTCATATTTCAAATGCCAAGTAAGCAAAATCTGGAGATGCTTAGGGCTTGCTTAGTTACTTATACTTATATAAATGATATATTTCAAACATCATTAGGTGTATAATTGAGGTAAACAGTTGAGGTTTTTCATGTCTAGGTTATCCAGAAAGGGCGAGTCTTTTTTAATCAAATGTACGGAGTCTCATTCGGTTAATTCTGAAACCGTTTCCGACCCTTGTCTGGCCTATACACCTAGCCAGATGTATACTTTAGGTGATCAAAAAAAATATTAGTTACAGAAATTAAACATGTATATACATCTGAGTCAAAAACTCGCATCACCGGTAACCCGGTAGAAACAAGGTTCTAAACTAGAAGAAAATAACATCAATGATTATGCTAATCATATAAATCCTATGTATAAAACAAGTATATTAATTATATCATCTTCAAATTACAATACTAATGAACTCATCATTGTTCATTTAGTAGAAAAATCATGCAGCTTAAACTACTTATAAATCATTCAACTCTAAAAAAGTCAATAACTAACCCAATATTAAGAAACCCTTTGATATTTAGTCTCACTAGAAGAATCACAATCTTCATAAAAAACTCTTTTCTTACTAAACTCCCCACAGTTTACCACATAACTCACCGGAGGTGGTGGGACCACCAAAGGTGGCGAGGGAATCTGGTGGCAGTTTAACGGTGGTGGTGGGTGGCGCCAATGTGGCAGCTGTCCAGCTAGAAGGAGGTTATTCAACAATGGTCCAGCTTTCATGACTGCTTCTAAAAATTTCCCATTTTCCGGCAACCCTTTTGCCGGAATTTCAAATTTTTCCGGCGCCGGCGGGGATGAAACAATGCTTTCTTCACAGTCTGAGGATGAAAAAGAAAACCCATGATTTGTAATGGGTTCATCTTCAATACTTGAGATGTTTGAGTACGGGGGAGCTGGTGTAAAGACTCGCTCTTTCCGGATAACCTGAACAGGAAAAACCTCATATGTTTTTATAAGTGATTTTTCTAAAAGGAGAGATTTGTATTTGTTTTGAGCTTCATTTCTTTCATTAATGACATCATTAAGAAGGTTTTTTAGTTGGTTTAGTTCATCATCTTTTGCTTTGATGTCTTCTTGAACCTTAATCTTTGTTGCTTCAAGCTCCATTGTAGTAGACCAAAGTGTTTGAGTCAACTCTTCTGTATTCTGCTTCATTTCATGCACAAGATACAAATTATTATACATTAAAAAAGTTACTATAATAATCTTTATTGAAATTATGGTTCTTGATAATGAAATTGTGCTAAAAGAATGGATGGAAATTTAATAAGTGAAAAAAGCTAGGTGTAAAGTGGTTAGCTACCTTTTGTTTGTACAAGTATGACCAATCAAGAATGTAGTTGGGGTGATCTTCCATGAGCTTGTAATGGAGAATGTGTTGAGTGGAGCGTGAAGAATGGGGAACATTGAATGTTGTTGTTTGTGTGTTTTTGGAGTGAATGATAGTTAACTTGTGGTCTTTATATAAAGGGTGCTTTTTTATCACTTCCATTTGCTCTAGAAAACGATTCAAACATTTTTTTCAACTAGTATTCTACAGTAGTAGTATGAGTAAGAATTTATATTCAATAATTATAAAATCTTTCATAAGCTCTTTTCGTTGTGTCCATGTCTAGGTGTGAAAACGAGCCGAGTCGAGCCCGAGCCTGCCAGAGCTCAAGCTCGGCTCGTTAATATATAAAAATCTCGAGCTCGTTTCGAGCCTCATATTTTGAGCTCAAGCTCGGCTGGTAAAAATTTTCGCAAGCTCGAGCTAGGCTCGAGCTCGACTAATTTATATGATGTATAAAGTTCAAATGGAGTTCGGCTCTTTAATACAAGGCTCGAGCTCGGCTCGTTAATACAAAGCTCGACTCATTAACACAATGCTCGAGCTCGTTAACACGGTTATACATATAGAAAATATATATACTTATATATTCTAGGGCTCGTTTAGGCTCACGAGCCCAAACGAATTTTTGGTATAAAGCTTGGGCTCGAGCTCGATTATTAAATGAGCCCAAACTTAGGCTCGAGCACGTTTAGGCTCGGCTCGTTTGAGCTTCTTATCGATCCGATCCCAAACTTTTCACGAGCAGCTCGGCTTGTTTTCACCGATGTGTCTTCGCTCTATGGCAATTTATAACACATCTATGTTATCCGAGTCTGCAACTATGTTATCCATAAAAGTTACCGAGTATAGTAATTTTTTCTAGGATAAAATGAGAAAATATATTAGGGTTAATTACTTGAAAATGTATCATTCTTGCCATTTTTTATTATTATGTGTATTGTACTTATTTTTTTCTTATTGTGTGTACTAAATTTTCAAATTTCGATTATTATGTGTATTTTATAACTATCCAGTCATGTAAAATGACCATTTTACCCTTAAAATTTTGAAAAAAGTAAAGGTAAAATAGTCACAAAATACACACAATAAGAAAAATAAAAATTCTGTACAAACAATAACAAAAAGTGACAAATATGATACATATTCAAGCAATTAAAAAAATATATTAATAAGCAAACCTGATACACCAAAGCTACATATACAAACCAATGGGCTTATGGTCCACTGGGCATGTCTTATTCAGTTAAGCGTGCCTAGTGGAGAGTAGTACCGGTTTGGGTGACCAAACCGGGAAGTCCTCACTTGTGGACCACTGCCATGTCGGTACGATTTCAAAGTCCTTCAATGAAGGTTTCAACCCACCAGGGTTCGAATCTGAAGAAGGCAGGGTTTACTTCAATTTAAGTGTCGTGCCTTCGGGCGGCTTAAGTTGAAGGTTTTCCCCTCATCGGGTTTCAAATTGGACATGGATTTCTCTTGAAAGAAAGTAACCGTTAAAAAAAAAAAAAAAAAAAAAAAAAAACTGCATATACAAAATTAGTAAATTACTATACTGAAACACCTAAACATACAAGGAATGTACATGTGATCTTTTCAGGCACATTTATAACAACTGCACATAACACATTGGTGAATGGCCGGATAGACCATTTGTTATTATGTACTGTAATACTCTTATCTTTCATGTCTAGCTGCCCTCGTCCAAAATGGAATGTCAATAACATGCTCACAACCATATTGTTCCAACACTGAATAGAAAACCTTGTCATATAATGACACATCATGTGACTAAAAAGGTCCCATTCATCGTCTATGAAATTGGATACAACGATGCTATCCAAATTTATGAATATATCCACATCCTGGCCCTGTATCGTGAGTTCGTGACATTCCACGTATTCACTATGTAAACTGATTTCTTGACCAAAAAAGATTAAGCCGGTTATGTAATGGGTTAAGTTGCTTGATAACATGTATTTAGGATATGATGTTACTTTTCCTCATGAACCTCTCTTGATTTTGAGACTGTGATTTGTACCAAACTACCAATCTTAAGTAAAGGTTTAATGATGTCGTTGTTCAAAAGATTAATTTACTTGAGATTTCGAACTTTCTTTGTAAAAGATACATGGAGTAAAAAATATTATAACTTGTGATCATAAATATTTCTATGTATATTCTATATTATTGTTAGATATGACTTACACGTAAATCTTCTTTACGTACATGATTGAAACGCGTAATTAATCATTTTTTTTTTTATCTTTTACTAATCATCATTATTAGCTAGTGCTTTCTTACTTTAATAATTAGTATCTAAAAATATTTATATAAAATTCTCTTTGTTTATTTTATGTTTAGACTTGGATTAACATTTAACATGCACATGCATCGGCCATGGCGCAACGCTATTTCACACACACGACACACACCATCATAAATATATACACACGCAATACTTTTGCCGGCCACGATGTTATAAAATACATCCTTACAACTATGTTAATTGCGTCGACATAAAATGGCTCATCAACTAAATTACGTTATTTGAGTGACGCGATATAGCTTTAACATAAGTTATCACCAATAACATATAATCCACTGATGAAAATTAGAGATGGAGCCGAAACAAATGTTGATCAGGTGCATTTGAGAAAAAAATAAATCTAAATAACACCAGAAACACAATTTTTTGAATCCGCACTTAGCATAATCAAAATTCTTTTACGAAAGGCAAGACTACGACATAAAAGTTTACGAATATTCCAAGACAACGAACTCACCTTGTCCCCGATGAAAATATAGAAACAAACGTTTAGTCGGTAAGTACATGTTTTTTTGTCACATTATGATGAAGAAATAAAATATATCATGTGCCATTTTTTTTTTTTCAAATGAAGTGTTCTATTGACTGATACATCAAACGTGGTAAACGATAAAAAATTACTGTACTATTATCAATTTTCAATTGAGGTGTATTGTTCGAGAAGCGTACAATCATTTATGTTTTGATATACTTTGTATTTATATATTGCTTTCGATGAGTTTGTATCAATAGTAGTAAATCAAGAACCCGAGATATTTATAAAAAAGACCTAGAGGAATATAAATCGTACGTATCACGTCCACTTAGTCATTAGTGGCTTGACCACTTTCTATAAGAATCAAGTTGTAGGTCGTCGTCTCGTCGATAGTTCCTCCATTATGCAATTAATTTGCCAATTTCCATGCTCCGTGTATTCCGTATTAAAAGAAAACAAGCAACCATGCACTATTTAATGTATAAATCTTGATATCAATATAAAATGTCTTCAAATATATTACATTGATTTCTTAAGTTAAAATTTGAAGGGAAAAACAAAGAAAAAGAATTTTTTTTTTTTTTTTTTTTTTTTTTTTTTTTTTTATCTTAAGAAAAGAAAATGAAGTGAAAAGAAAAATGTAAGGAATTTGTGTTATATACCATTATAGTGTGACTATGTGAAAACTTTAATTAATGCATTTGAAAAGAGAGGTTTGCTCTTTTTTTCTTTTCTTTTTTTTTTTCTTTTTTTTTTTAACAGCAATTGAATTAAGAAATCTAGCAAGAGGCTAGAAAATTGTATAAGGAGAGATAGTGCGTTACATGAGTAAATAAGCCACTTTATCCAATTTATAACCGTTGTCTTGCATCTAGAGGAAATCCAATTGTAGGACATTAGCTTGATGTCGTTGAGAAGAAGGTCTTTGCTAGGGCGAACATGAGAGAAAATTATCTTGTTTCTGAATTTCCACATAGACCAAATAGTGGTTTGGACAACAACATCAAGAAACTTTAAGTAATTAGTTTTAATGCTTGCGCTATTTGCCAATTGTATCACTTCTAGGAGTGTGTCAAAAGAGACATTAGTAATTGTCCACCATTTGAGAACCTCTTTCTAGACATCAGCCGCAATCTTACAAGTGACAAAGACATGGTATTCCGTTTCCAAATCATCATCGCACATAGGACATCTCACTGAATCGAGATCAATACCTCAATGGTCAAGATTTATCCTAGTGGGCATTCTTCGATTCATCACCATCCAAGTGTCCATGTTGACTTTTAAGGGGGCAGCTTAGTTCCTTGTTGGCAATGAAATCTCAGAATTTAGAACCGAGGTGATATGAATTCCCATGCCCTTGATGGTGCAGGATTTCTGACCAGGTTTTAATATTTATAGTTGTCTCGTCTACCTATGGTCTACTTTATGCACTCACGGGCAGTGTACCCGGTCGTGTGTAGTGTAATAATCGGTAAAGCCGAGGTCGTCCCAAGAGCTATGCGCTTGGATCCTAATTTAAGTCTATGTCACGTTTTAATATGGGTTTTTAGTTAAATGATCAATTAAACTAATTAACATAAATGAAACGCTGAAAGTAAATTGAGTTGAATGCAATAGGGAGAAAGTGTACTAGCCTAGTTACTCATCCTATCATGCAATGACTATGTTCTCTAATTAAGCTTCCTATCGCTTCAAGTGGGGCATGAGAATCATTAGACTCCTTTGGTCAATTCGTCTAGCCTATATCCTATAATCTTACTCAGATATCGTAGGTTTGAATCCTAAGCGAATATCAGAGCTTGCAGGTAGACTAGTTCAAGTCATTAAGTGCCGTTACATGCTAGATTAGTTCTTTGTGCGACCCGGCCTCTCGGATCTTAGACCACATATCTAACTTCTTAAGTTCATGCAACACGGAAGGTGATCCTTTGGTCAATTCACACACAAGGGATTGGTAGTCCTTTGGTCAATTCCTACCAACCCTCACAACCTACTACTTTAAGGTCCTGTGGTCAATTCTCCTAGTGCAATAAGTACAATCGTTCTTCAAAACTACCAAAACTAGATGATCTTACAAAAAACTAAGCATGCACACATTAGATGTAACACCCCAGGCAAATCCCACATCGGTTGTGGCCTGGAGAGATACTGGACTCATAAGATAACATTCGCCTTACAATGACACAACGCGTTTTGTGGTCTACTGCGAGTGGGGTTCTTAGGAACTAGCTGTTAAGCATGCTCATGTGAGAGTAGTACTGGCTTGGGTGACCTGCCGGGAAGTCTTCAAATGAGGCCACAAAAACAAAGCCGTGAGCCTACAGGAAAAGCGGACAATATTGTGGTCTGCGTAAGGCGGGGTGTTACAAGTGGTATCAGAGCCACTCCTGAGCCGTTCGGGATGGTGGGGCAAACCTCATCGAGGACGATGAGTCCCTAAGGGGGGTGATTGTAACACCCCAGGCAAATCCCACATCGGCTGAGGCCTGGAGAGATGCTGGGCTCATAAGATAACATTCGCCTTACAATGACACAACGCGTTTTGTGGTCTACTGCGAGTGGGGTTCTTAGGAACTGGCAGTTAAGCGTGCTCATGTGAGAGTATTACTGGCTTGGGTGACCTGCCGGGAAGTCTTCAAATGAGGCCACAAAAACAAAGCCGTGAGCCTACAGGTAAAGCGGACAATATTGTGGTCTGCGTAAGGCGGGGTGTTACATTAGAAGCAACAATAAAAGCAAGAAAACATAATCAAAATAATAAAGGAATCATAACTAGGCTAGAACCAAAGGTGCTTAGCCGATCATATTGAAAACTACAGAAGATTCAATTGGAATAGTAAATGTAAAATCAATATGAATCGCTAAAACTTATTGATTATTCTTCTAGTTCTGGCATCTAACGAACATCCCTACACCAAGCCCAATGAAAAGAAAGCTCGGGAGGAGTAATAAGGCCCATCTGATAAGAACCCAAAGTCCTGGATGAATTAATGGAGCTGGAAGCACAAATTGAATTAGTAGCTACAAGATTTCGAACAGTAGGACTTCGGTCACATACAAAATAGTTTGGGTTGGATTCTAAACGGTATAACCGGGGAAACAAAGTATAAGGGTTGTCCACCCGTCCACTTGTCATGCCAAAACCTTGTATGTTCTCCATTTGATAAGGAAATATTTGTTACGCTTTTAAGGGGTTATTTAAGCCCTAAATCGTGATATTATGGTCAAATATTACCTCAAATGGTTACTTTTTGTCATTTTAGGTGCTTTGGACGAGAATTCTAGAAAATCGAGCATTTTGGGCATTTTTGGAGTTAAAAGTGAAGAAAACGACAAAGGCAAGAAACCATGCTGGAAACAGTACCTGACGGCGTCAGATGTCACAAGGTGACGCCGTCATTTGATCAAGAGGAAGATAACTATTTACACTTGACGTGCCAGAGAAGAATTTGATGATTACAACGTGACGGCGTCACGTTATATTTCGAGTAGGCTGTCACGTATTACCATAAAGAGAGACAACCCAGAAGACAAGAACAAGAGACGATGTCAAGAAGATTAATTATGTGTCAAGAAACCCTAATGACGATGACAGGATCCAAAAGCTGACGCCGTCACCCTTGTATATCAATATATAGTTTTGGATTTTTCAATCATTAGTGTGGAACTTTTGTGCAACAAACCCTTGCCGAATTTTACAGCTATTGTAAGGGTTTCATACCCTTCTTTCATCCATGTTCAATTGAAGATAAGTTAATCTTTTAATCATTCAATATGTATATGTGTTGTTTGATTATCTTGTCTTTCTTTTAACATGCTAGCTTACGTTTTTTAGTGTTTGCATAGATCTAATGAAACCTAGCTATTAATTATTGATTGTTGGTTTCTTTGATTGTATTGGGTGACTGATTTCGCGTTAGGCTCGAGAAAACTGGTTGAACTCCTATATGGTAACTGGATTGAACGTCTTGAGAAACGTATTCGGCTGTGTACACCGATGTTCTTGGTTGTTTTTAATGCATAAGTGACTATTAAGGAGGCCATGATAGGATACTAAACGTGTCGTCATAGGAAGAGATAGAAGCTTATAGAGTTGAGGAAGGACGTACACGCCCGCACGACTAGTATTAAAGAAAACAACCCTTCATCCAAACAATTATAACAAACCAATTAATTAATAAAAGATAGCTAGGGAGTAGTGAAATCTAAGTAAATACATTTTCTCACTATAAGAATTTCTCCACATTTATTTTTCTTGTCATTTAATTTTATTTACATTAGTAGTTATTTTGGGTTAGTTGACTAGCAACTAATTCCGCCCACTCTTCCAATACCCGAGATATTTTACTTGCTTTCATAAAAATATAAAAATACAAAAAGAATCATCCCTCACCTTTAGACCTAGTTTACGTAGCTTTCAATCCTAACGATACTATTCCCCTAGAGAACGATCAATCCCCCAGTACTTGTCACTCACTATACTACATCGGTCAGATACACTGCCTGGTCGGGATTACAAGCTTCTCAAGATCCCTTGAGAAGTAATTCCTTTTGCAAGGTTGCAAAACCACGCATCAAATTTTTGGCGCCGCTGCCGGGGAACAGTTATTGTTTAGGATGAATTTTATTTTTATTAGGTCTACTCATTAAATTCCTATCTAGTGAGATTTGTATTTTCTTTTTATTAGGTTTTCTTTAGTCTATCTTTTTCTTCGTTTCTTTATTCGTAACCATTACCATCCGCCATTATCGAAGGTGGTAATATATTTGATCCAGCCAACCCACCACAACCAAACAAACCACCTAGAGCACGCACTTTAGGAGAATACTCCCGACCTAGCCACCAAGGCTATCTAAACACCATTTAGCTCACCCAAGGAGCCAATGTGTCTCCTTTGCGATCCGACACCATCCGGTTGGTGCAAAGCGGAAGTGTATTCCATGGACTTTGTTCCGAAGATCCAAATCAACATCTCAAGGATTTCCTCAAAATCATAGATTCCATAGACCTTGATGTTGACACTCGAGAGACGACCCGATTGTGTCTCTTCCAATTCTCTCTACGTGACCAAGCTAGTCAATGGCTTGAGCGTTTACCGGCGGGATCCATCACCTCTTAGGATGATCTCACCTCTCGTTTCCTTGCTCAATTTTTCCCACCGGGGAGAACTACCAAGTTAAGGAATGACATCTTGAATTTCCAACAACTTCAAGGTGAAACTCTTTACGAAGCATGGACTCGTTTCAAGGACTTACTCTAAAAATCCCCCACCATGGCCTTGATCTTTGGTTTCAAATCCAAACCTTTTATGATGGTGTAAATCATCAGACAAGAAAAGTTATAAATTACGCTGCTAATGTTAGGCTAAGCAGGCCCATAATTGATAAGTGTTGGGAGGTCATTGAGGACTTGGCATGATACGAAGAGGAAGAATGGGAAGACCCTATGTTCTTGGAGTAAGGGAGTTTAGATTATATAAATGCGTAGAATTATAACATTGAAAGGAAAGTCGTAGAATTAATGAGAGTCGAAATACCCATAACCAACCCCCGTGAGTATGCGAACATAGCAAGCAACCATGCGGTTCCTGAATTTTCACAGCTATGGGAATTCGAAAATATAATGCTAACTTTCATGAGCAACCAAGAAAAACAAATCCAGTAATTAGAAGCCCGTATGGAAAATACCCGAAACGTTTTCATGAACTTAGTTGGAGATTTCATATCAAGGATTAAGGAGAAAATTAGGGAAGAAAATGTGCCTACAAAGATCGAAAAAATCTTTGAACTCCCAGTCCCTTATGAAACAAACAGCGAGGAGAACAGTAAATACTTTTCCCCGAAAATTCAACTCAGAGCTACATCCATTCCCATGAGCATCCTCTCGAGAAGATGAATTCTCAAATTCATAGCATCTTTATCGGAAGCTTGCGAGTCACACTCCCTAATTTTCATAAGATTATGAAACGGCCCTTTAGTTTTAAACCAGGTGTGAATGAAACTCAACTCAAGTGCACTCTAATTTCAAAAACTTCTTGGGAAAGTTTCCTTTACTCATTGATTACTTGCCATTATGGAGATTGGAAATTAAGTGGGGCAACAACCGACTCATGGAATACTCAAATCACACCCAATGATAGCAATAAAACTTTTGACCCGGGTGGAATTTGTTAACTAAGAAGCACTCCTGCTATCAAGGTTAACAATGCCAATGACCAAATTTTGAAAGAACAAGGACCAAATTGAAATTTCATGCAAAATACCAAAAACGCGGGCAAGTGACGGCGTCAGAATTCATGCCTGACAGCGTCACCTCATCTGCCCTGCTTTAATAACCACATATCCATCACTTTCATCATAAACCCCACAAACTATATCCACCCCATACTCACCTACCGAATCTTCAAGGTCCAATTCACCAATTCTTGGTGCTAATCTCCACGTGGTAAGTAATTTTTATTCATCCTTTTCTATTCAATTGATCATAGGATCCATCAATTTCGTAAATCCCCAATTTTTGACTCCATAGGATTGATTCGTGCCTAGAATTTATAATGCCCTTTAGTTAGTGTTGCTTTGACAATAACCATGGCATTAGATGGTTAGTAATTGATGCGTAGGGATTGCACCAGGCTTTACCTCTCGAGGGATCTCGAGAAGCTTACAACCTCCACCAGGCAGTGTACCTGATCGTTGTAGTATAGTATAGTGACAAGTACCGGGGGATTGATCGTTTAGCTAGGAATAGTGTCGCTAGGATTAGAAAACCTAATTACTAGTTCTAAAGATGAGGGATGATTATTTTTGTATTTTTATATTTTTTAGAAAGCAAGTAAATATCTCGGGTTTGAAGGATTTGGGCGGAATTAGTTGCTAGTCAACTAACCCAATACTGAAGATGCAATCAAAATAAAATACTAGAAATGAAAATAAAACGAAATTAAACTAAGGTTGTGAGCAATAAGTGGAGAAATTGGGTTTACTTAGATTTCACTACTCCCTAGATATCTTTTACACGTTAATTACTTGTTATAGTTGCGTGGATGACGGATTGTATTCCTTAATACCATTCATGGGGTGGCGCACTTAACTCGCCAATCCTATGAGTGCCTACTTCACTCCTATGTCGAGCTGGCTAAGAAGCTCCTAACATGGGATCATTAGAATTTACTCATGCATTAAATACAAACCAATAAAACCTAGTGCACATCGGTTCATGTTTCCTAAGACGTTCAAGCATGTTACCATTTGGAGATCTGCCAGTTTTCTTAAGCCTAACATCGAAATCATTCATCCAATACAACCATAAACAAGTAATCAACATATAATCAACATCTAGGTTTCATTAGATCTAAGCAAACACAAGATAAATCTAGCCTAACATGATGGAATTAAGACAAGCACAAGATATAGACAACCAACACATAGAAATATTGATTGAATTAGAAGAACACTTATCTTAATTACACATGTAAGGGTTCAAGGGCTGAAAACCCTTGAAAAACCTGTAAAATTCGTATTAGGTTCGGCCTTAGGGTTTCTCCAAAAACTTCTCTTGTTTTATGAATGAAAATTTGAAAACTATGTATAGGAAATTGAGGCTGACGGCGTCAAGACCAAATAGGTGACGCCGTCATCTCGCCGCCAAAATAATTCTCGGACTGCCTTGATCTACATCTGACGCCGTCATGTATTAGGTTCTTCCAGGCCGTCACGTGTTAACTCTTGACGCTCTTCCTTTTGACGCCTTCATGTTTGCACTGGGCCATCATGCAATTTACTCTTGACGCCGTCAGGATGGTACTCTTGACGCCGTCACCTACTGTTCCCAGCTTGGAAAATTAAGTCTTTGGCGTTTTCTTCACTTTTATGCTCCAAAAACGTCCGAATTGCTTCATTTTCCAGATTTCACTCCAAAAGTACCTAAAATCACAAAAGGAACGATTTAGGGCAATATTTGATCAAATAAATTCAATTCCGGGCTTAAATGACCCCCTAAAAGTGGTTCATTTTTCGCCTCATCATATACCCTTACACTTGGGATTTGCTTGTCCTCAAGCAAATGCGCTTTTATTCTAATCAAAATACAAGTTAGGGTCATTTAACACTAATATAAAAGTAATTACAACAAATAATCGTTCCACTAAAGACCAAAGACAAGCACGGAGGTCATACACTAGCACCTCACAAATAGTGTTTAGATACTCACATCTCTCGGGTGTAATAAAGTATAAATTACAATATGGAAACGGAAGATATCTCTCACTACCTGTCATGGCAAAATAGATTACCATAGGCTTGGGAAAGGATCAAACCTCCACCACATGGTGTAAGCACCTAGGATAAACTATCAAAGAGGTCTTTTAAATGGTTGTAACGTTAGGTGTAGGGATATGAAATACACGGTTTTGATGGATATAGGCAGTTTTTACTGGTGGCGAGTTAACAATCTTGGTTAATAACATGTACAATAGGGCGTTGCTAAGCCAAGACTAGAGTCGACTTAAGCTAATAAATGAAAAATAACAAAAATATAAAATAAACATAGAATGAAAAGGGATGGTAGTCCGTATGTTTTTTCTCTTTTCTTTTTCTATTTTTTTTTCTTGATTTTTTCGATTTTTTTTTTTTTTTTTTTTTGCATACACTCTTACCCTACTGATTGGTCTCAAACAGTCAGATAATATCAACCAAGTAATGGTCAACAAGTCAAACAGCTTAGGCCAATACTCCGGTGAGTTTAGTGTTTCCCCGGATCGTTAGATCCCAAAGAGGCGTGAAATCTGAAATAAAACGACTTCGAGATCAGGTAAATTGAACAGGAAAAGGGTTTAAGTGATTGTACTACTGAAATATAAGTGTGAATAGCTTTAATAAGCTATATCAACTAATACGTGAAATCAGATAAGTACAAGTGAAAAGGGACTGAAAAACGTAAACGTTTAATATTTAAATGTAAACAAAAACAAATTTAACTATAGTAGGAGTTTGCAAGCCTTAGGGGCTTAAATGCAAATTAAATAAACTTGAAATATTTATTTTATATTTATTCATTTATTTTTAATAAAACCTAAAAAATGTAAAAAGATATAAAATATATGTTTATATTTAAGTAAACGTAAACGTACGAAATTTAAATGTGAATTCTGTAAAACACAACTTCCTCAAATATGAAAATTATATTTTTGGGATCCTAAACTTATTAGAAAATTATTAGAAAATTAAAATTATTTTTATAACTATTTAATTAATTATTATTATTTAATAACTATTTTAATTTAGTTAATAATTCACTAATAAATAGAAAAATGTAAAATAAGTCTAGAAATATAAAATTAAAATTTCTAAAAGTCTAAAATATTATAAAACTTATTTTAAAATTAAAATTATATTTTGCACACTATTTATCTATTTATTATTAATTAATTATTATTTGATTATTATTTAACTAATTATATTGATTTAAATTATTATAAATACTAAAAAGACTTAGATAATTATGAAAAATTTTATATATCTGATTAACCATCACAGGAATCCTAAAAAAATTATAAAAAGTTTATACTATGTATTTTTAATCTAATTTACTAATTATTATTCTATTTATTAATTAATTATCAATTAAACTAATTATATTATTAAAAATAGAAAATGAACAGTATAAATCCTAGAAAAATTTATAAAATTGTTTTACCTTATATAAAAGCTATAAAAATTATAAAAACTAGGTGGTACTTTATAAAATATAATTATGCTATTTAATTCTTATTTATTAATTAATTATTAATTAAATTAATATTAATTCTAAATATTACTAAATGACAAAGGAAAATTCTGGAAAAATTTATAAAATTACTTTAATATAGGAGAGACTTATTATAAATATAAATATACAGAAGTGCTTATAAATAAGCTAAAAAGAAAATTAAATAGATAATTTCTATTAAATAGAAGCTATCACTATAATTAAGTTTGGTTTTTTTTCTGGATTTTCTTTTATAAAACTAATAAAATACTTAAAATAAGAAACTTTTATAAAGGGAAATAATTTATAAACTCAGAATAAGCACTATGAGTGCTTATTACCAAAACAGTTGACCAAGTTTGACTAGAACAAGAAATAAGCTCAACTGAGCTTGTGTGGGGTCCACAATGTAAAATCTGGTACAAGTGAGTTGTGTGGATGATAATAAGCAAGAATCACTCAAATAAGTTGGCCAAATAAGCTAGGAATCCAAAATAAGCACTTGGTTATTTTGAATCTGAGACAGACTTGGGACAGATTTAGGAGGCCAAATTAAGTGGGTCCTAGTGGTGCACAGGTCAAACAAAGGGTCAATTAATGAACCCTGGTAGGAGGGGGGTTGTAAGAACCAAAAATTGAGCTAGTGGGACCACTGTGGTGGTCACAATCAACCACCAAAGTGGTGGTGATGGTCTGTGTAGCAGGGCATCATCTTGCCCTGCAAGTGTTTTCCAGGGGTGTTTTAGTCAACAAGAAAAAATCACAAAAATATGAAAAACATGGAAATCACAAGTTCAACTGATAGACTAAATACCCTAGCAATTTCAGACCCTAGATCACAACACAAAAATCACACATATTCATGCCATTTTGGAGATTTTCTGCACAAGCACTTTTTGACTTTTTCTAATTTTTAGCTAAGTTGACTTATGTGAAGTTTGATTGATCCTAGCTGATTGTAGATGATATAATAAGCTTAAGTAAAGCTAGTTTAGGCTTAAGATACAAATGATAAGCTTATGTGAGTGATTATGGCACTTAAATCCTCACATAGTTAACTGTGGAGGGATTTTTCATATGATTTTGACTTTCTTTCAAAGTAACCAAAAGATTTATGACTTATATGACCTATGTATACCTAATGAGACATGTAGCAAACAGAAGTAACCCAAGAATTCCACTGAGAATCAATGAAATCCACAGAACCAAACACTCCTTAAATTGACTGTGGTGGGAGTTTTTCAAAGCAAATGATCAATACAGTCCATGAAACTGATTCCCAGAGACATAATATGTTGTAATAAACTTATATGATCACACAAATACCAACAATTATAACTAAAACTCAGATTTCCACCCTATGCTAATATTGACTGAAATTTGCAATTCTTAACAATCCTTGATTCTTACAAACAACAATGCAATTTTAAGTGATATTACAGCTAAACAACTTCAATTAAGCATAAAAGAAACAACAATTATTCTAATAAGAACTTTATATAGTAAATGTACAAATTAGAATTTAGAACTCACAATTTTGCCCAATGCTCAAAGATGATGAACTAGAAACCAAGTATCCATCCTAATTCCTCCCCTGAGGATCTAAACCAAATATTCCAAGCCTCCTTGCATCCAAATCACCTCTGAATCCAGATTTCAAAACCAAATCTACCCAGTTTGACTTTTGTTGACCACTTTGTTCTTTTAAGTATTTTTTAGTTAAACTGAATTTTAGGTTACTAGAAGCCCTTATAAAGCTTCATGGGAGCTTAAGTGACCTATTTTAGTCCTTAACATCAACTAAGAACATCAATTAAGTGTAATGAGATTTTGGAAATTTGAAAATTGCATTAAACTGAATTCATACATAAAAACTGAAATTGATTATTGAAATTAAGTTCACATACACTGAAAAGGTTTAAGATTACAAGTTACAAGCTTAAGTTACACTGAAAATGGAAAAGCTTAACTATTCGACATACATAATTGAAAATTAAACTAGATAGATTTCCACAATGCTTCCCACTTGATATATATTGACCATTTGTGTTCCTTGCAGTCTTCTCACACTTTCCCACTTCTCAAATCAACCATTGGATGAGTCAAACTCATCATGGCCGTTTAAATCTGTTTTGGCGCCAAAAGTCATATAGGTTGCTTGAGGTTGTTTCAGAGTAATTAAAGAAATTTGGGATGTTGTGGAGGTGTAAGGGACAGATAAGAGTGGTTTGGAGATCAAGTTGGTGTTGTAGGTTGAAAAACAGAGGTGAAGTATGGATTGGAGGGAAAAGGTGTGGGGATGCATTAATTATTGATGTGGGATGGAATGATTGTGTTTGGGGGGTGATGTGGAGGTGGACAGGTGGTGGTGAGGTGGTGATACCACCCTGGTATTGAGCGAAGCAGGGATGGGGGAGAAGGGTGTACAGTGTTTCTGGTTTTGGCGGTTTTGGGGGAGGTCAACGGGGTCAAACCTTGTTTTAATATAAGGGGTGGACTGGGCTTGGCTTTGGGCTTGAAACAAAAAGGAAAGGGTGGGCTGGGTTTATTTTTGGATTGGATTGGTTTTGGGTTTTATAATTAATAAAAGGGTCCGGTAGGTTTAAGTAGTAAACAAGGACCAATTTTGTAATTATGACAAAGTAGAGGGCTGGTTTTGCAATTTCCCCAAAGTAGTTTTAAGTACTATTTTTGTCATTTATGAAAAAACCAAGGACCAAAGATGTGATTTTTCCATTTTCAAATACCAGGGACCTTTTCTGTCAATTCCACAAACTCCAGGGACCAAAGATGTAATTTTCTGAAATTTGAAGGGTTTAACTTGTAATTTCTCAAAAGTTATCATAAGGACCAATTTTGCCATTAAAGAATAGTACAAGGCTTATTTTTCATATTTTTCCATTTACAAAACCTTAAGGACTATTTTTGACATTTTTCAAAACTTGAGGGACTAAAGTTGTCATTTTGAAATTTTTAACTTTAAAGGACTATACTTGACAACTTATGAATCCATAAGGACTTTAGATGATATATTTCATGTTTTGATTTACCAGGGACTAGTTTTGCCAATTTTTCAAAGTTCAGGGACTGAAACTGTAAATTATGTGAAATGTTTTGTTTTTCATCAGTTTTCAATCCTTTTGCATAAAAACACAATCCAGGGATATTTTATGTATTTTAAGGCATTCCTGTGTGTTTTCATATGTTTTTACAGTTTAAATGTAACAAAAATGATGTGTATTTACACACTCATCAATCCCCCACACTAAACTATTGCTAGTCCCTAGTAATCTTTTGAGAAAAATTTAATGGATTTTTACTCTTTACCAAAAGCCATCACTTCTGGAGTAGCCAGGTGTAAGAACTGTGGCACACCTGATAACCGTGTGATTTTTAGCAAACCACCAGCTGTTAACGGATTTGATTTGTCTTTACCAAAAGCCGTTTGCTTCTGGACTAGCCAACTCTTGATGGAATAGTGAACATCTTGGTGAGCTGATTACCAATTATGGTTTTTCCACTGCCTTTACCATAAGCCATAATCTTGCGGGCTAGCCAACTTATTCGCTTTTTAGGATATGGCGAGTTGAGGTACCATTCAATTTTGGGCAAATTGCAAGCCATCAACGGTTTTGAGATATCTTTACCAAGAGCCGTTTGCTCCTGGATTAGCCAATCCTTATGTAGGTTAGACATGGCGGACTGATAACCATTTATTGCATTTCTAAGTGTGAAAAAACTTTAAATTTTGATCAAATAAGGGTGCTTGATGGAACATGTGTTTGAATTCGTGAGAATCCCCCCCCCCCCCCCCCCCCCCCACACACTTAGAAATGAATATTGCCCTCAATATTCAAAACACCGGGTGTTAAACCGATACTTAGAACGTAAGAAGGAAATATTAATAACCTTTATTTTAGGCTATTTACATTTTTTTTTTTCAAGATATATACATATATACAACATGTGGGGCATCTCCCCCACACTAGGGTGGTAGAAAAGAGAAAGAAATCAGAAATATGAGTGAAAACCCATATTGCTACTGTTTTTGATTACCGAGTCGCTAGCTTGACTCGACCTCGAATTGAATTGTCCATGAGGAAAGTTTGGAGATCCGGGACAACCATGTTTGGTATGTCCTCTCCAAAGTAGTGTTTCACACGATAGCCATTCACTTTAAAACATGGACCGTCATTTTGAGATAACTCAACGGTACCATATGGATAAACCTTAGTGATAGTAAATGGACCAGTCCAACGGGTTTTTAATTTACCCGAGAAGATCTTTAATCTAGAATTAAAGAGAAGTACTCGATCACCAACGTTAAAAACGCGGTTCTTTATTTTTGAGTCATGAATTCTCTTTGTTTTTTCTTTATAGATTAAAGAGTTCTCATAAGCCTGATCACGTAGTTCATTTAATTCATTCATTTGAACTTTTCTGTGATCACCCGCAGTTTTGAGGTCAAAGTTGGCATGTTTCAATGCCCAGTAGGCTTTGTGCTCAAGTTCCATCGGTAGATGACATGTCTTTCCGTACACAAGCTTGTAAGGTGTACGAAAAGCCCATAGTGCGTCATCTAATTTATCCGACCAGGCAGCACGGTTTTCACCAACAGTCCTCTCAAGTATCCTTTTGATAACACGATTTGAAACCTCCACTTGCCCACTTGTTTGTGGGTGATACGCGGTAGAAAGACGATGGGTTACACCATACTTTTGCATGACTTTGTCAAATTTGTCATTGCAGAAATGCGTACCACGATCACTTATGATAGCACGTGGAGTTCCAAAACGGGCAAAAAGAGATTTAAGGAATTTTACTACAACTCGGGCATCATTTGTGGGTAAAGCTTTCACTTCAACCCACTTTGATAAATAATCAACAGCCACAAGTATGTACTTGTTTCCTCTAGATGATGGAAATGGCCCCATAAAGTCAATGCCCTAGATATCAAATATTTCACATACTTGAATAGCATTTTGCGGCATCTCATTTCTTTGTGAAATGTTCCCATGTCGTTGACAAGCGTCACAGGTTTTAATGAGATCCTGGGCATCTTTATAAATTGTGGGCCAAAAGAATCCGGAATCAAACACCTTTTTGGCGGTGTAATTGGGACTATGATGTCCCCCAATGGGTCCAGCATGGCAAGCCTTGAGAATTTCAGTGGCTTCCTGTCCATATACACACCGTCGGATGACTTGATCCGCACAGATTTTGAATAAGTAGGGGTCATCCCAGAAGTAATGTTTAATATCTTTAAAGAATTTATTCTTCTGTTGGGTTGACATCCCTTTCACAACAAAGTTACCCACATGGTAGTTTGCGAAGTCGGCAAACCATGGGGTAGTAGAATCTCCACGAAAAGCAACCGCATTGAGTGTTTCGAGAGGAAATGTTTCATTTATTTCCTTTTTCTCATACACATCTTGATGAGGGTTCTCTAATCGGGACAAATGATCAGCAGCCAGGTTCTCAGCTCCTTTTTTATCACGAATAATGATATCAAATTCTTGGAGGAGGAGAACCCAACGGAGCAATCTCGGCTTTGCATCTTGTTTTGCAAATAGATATTTTAGAGCCGAGTGATCCGTATACACTACGCTTTTAGTCAAGATTAAGTACGTCCGAAATTTCTCAAAAGCATACACCACAGCTAATAATTCTTTTTCTGTAGTGGTGTAATGAGTTTGAGCTTCATTCATAGTTTTGCTTGTGTAGTGGATAGGCTGAAAGTGTTTCGTTTTGCGTTGCCCCAAGACTGCACCGATAGCAAAATCACTTGCATCGCACATAAGCTCGAAGGGTAAATCCCAGTCGGGGGCAATAAGAATGGGTGCCTCAGTAAGCTTTTTCTTTAACGTTTCAAAAGCTTCGATGCACTATGGTGAGAAGATAAAAGGAGTATCCTTTTCAAGGAGATGAGTCATAGGCCGTGAGATTTTAGAAAAATCTTGTATAAATCGACGATAGAAACCGGCATGACCCAAGAAACTCCTAATACCTTTGACGGTAGTAGGGTGAGGCAGTTTTGCAATGACATCAACCTTAGCTCTGTCAACCTCAATCCCATTCTTGGAAATCTTATGGCCAAGGACAATGCCCTCTTTGACCATAAAGTGACTCTTTTCCCAATTTAGACATAGATTGGTGTCTTCACACCTTTTCAACATTTTTTCTAAATTGGTGAGACATGTTTGGAATGAATCCCCAATGACCGAAAAGTCATCCATAAAGACCTCCATGGTTTTACCGATCATGTCGGTAAATATGGCCATCATGTACCTCTGAAACGTACCTGGAGCATTACATAAGCCAAAAGGCATACGTTTATAAGCAAAGGTTCCATAAGGGCATGTAAAGGTAGTCTTTTCTTGATCCGATGGATCAATGGGGATTTGGAAGTATCCTGAGAAACCATCAAGGAAACAATAGTACTCGTTCCCTGCTAATCTCTCAAGCATCTGCTCCATAAAGGGTAGCGGAAAGTGGTCTTTGCGGGTGGCGTCATTTAACTTACGATAGTCAATGCAAACACGCCATCCGGTAACCAGCCGAGTTGGAATCAACTCATTTTCCTCATTAGTGACAACAGTAATGCCACCCTTCTTTGGGACGCAATGAATGGGACTAACCCATGGACTGTCATAGATAGGGTAAATCAATCCTGCATCAAGAAGTTTAAGAACCTCTTGTTTAATCACATCATGGATTTTTGGATTCACCCTTCTTTGATGTTGCACCGCGGGCTTGAAGTCATCCTCCATCAAGATTTTGTGTGTACAAAAATCTGGGTTAATACCCTTAATATCGGAGAGTTTCCAAGCAATTGCTTGCTTGTGTGACTTCAAGACCTTGATGAGAGCAATCTTCTCCTCAACATTTAAACCTTTAGCAATAATGACGGGTAATTTATCATCACCCTCCAGGAATGCGTATTCAAGATGAGGAGGTAAGTCCTTGAGTCCGACCTCAGGAAAATCATCAGTTTTCTCAACATATTTGATTTCCTGATTATGAAGTTGTACGGGAGGGAGTGGAGGAGAATTGTCTTGATTTAGCAATCTCTCAAGGAGAAGAATATCTCCCTCCAGATCAATCTCAGTGTTATCAATTCCCGATGGAACTGAATCACTTTTGAGAAAAGCCTCGACCTTTTCCAAAAGGAAATCACTTCCCTCAAACGGAGTGAGAGAAGGGGAAGAGTCGGAAATGATAGGTTCAGATGATGGAGTGGAATCCCCACTCACAGAATTATGAGAATAACCAAGAAACTCTTGAGAATACTCCTCTGAAGCAATGTCTATCATATCTATTTGATTAACTGCTTCAGAATCATAATTGGAGGAGTACCTCGAGGTTTGATCGAGATTAAATGTAACAGCTTCATTACCCACACGCAAAGTGATTTCTTGCTCAAATACATCGACAAGAGCACGGCCCGTTCTAAGGAAACCCCTCCCAACAATGAGAGGGACCCTTTGATCAGCATTGAAATCAACCACTACAAAGTCAGCGGGGAGATGAAATTCTCCTACCTTCACAAACACGTCCTTGGCAATGCCGAGAGGACGAGATATCGATCGGTCTGCAAGCTCTAAAGTCATGCAGGTAGGAGTAAGATCAGGAAGATAAAGTTTCTTCCAAACTGAATATGGCATTAGGTTGATACTTGCACCAAGATCGGCCAAGGCATAGCAATCAACCATTCTCGGAAATACACATGGTATTAGAAATTTTCCAGGATCTCCCAGCTTCTCAGGAAGCTTCTTTAAAAGAACTGCTGAGCAGTTCTCATTCAAGGGAGTCTTTGCCATTTCAAACAGTTTCTCCTTGTTGCTTAACAAGTGTTTAATTGTTGATGCAAATTTGGGCATCAAAATAATAGCATCCGCAAAGCTAATGTCAAAATGCAAATCTTGGAAGATTTGAAAGAATTTATCCATCTGGTGACTAGCTTTTTCACAGAGCTTTTGCTCACTCAAGCGTGAGGGGTAAGGAATAGAGGAGGTAGAAGGTTTGGACTTTGGTGTTTCAACTGGAATATCATTGGGTTCAAAAACAACTCTAGGTTTTGGTTTGGGTTTCGGGACAACATGAGGTGGGACGTTTTGGGTACCCCCATTATGAGTAGGAAGTACTTCGTCCTTATTTACCTCAGCGTTATTTTCCACTACCTTGGGAGAAGAAGAAGAAGAAGAGGTAGTGGGAATAGTGGGTCCGTCATATGAAACTCCGCTCCTGGTCATGATCGCCTTTGCATCGCCCCTCGGGTTTGCGATCGTGTTGCTCGGAAGTTTTCCAGAGCCCGAGGGTTGTTCATTTAAAGATTTCTTAATTTCAGAAATCTGGCTGACCAACAACCTGTTTGTCTCTTCTTGAGTTTTCATGAACTGCTTCAACAACTCATCAGATGATGATTGTGGAGCTGGGAGAATGGCTTGTGTTTGGTTAGGAAAATTTTGGACACGGTTATTTTGATTATAACCTTGTTGTGGATGAAAATTTCCCTGATTTGGATTACCATTTCCCTGAAAATGATTTCCGGGGTTGAAATTGTTTCTGTTAAAGTTTCCTTGATTGTGGAAACCTTGATTCTGTCCAGGATTGAAATTCCCTTGATTTTGATAACCTTGGTTCATTCGAGGTTGGTTCTGGTTTCTGTTTTGCAAATTTAGGTTTTGATTAAACCCAGGTGGTCCCATATGTGTGTTAGCACGGTAACTTGGTTCCATTTGAGGACGGTATTGATTACCCCCTGATTTGTAGTTCCGGCTAAGGCATTGGCTTCAAAAGGACTACCATCGGTGGCAGTACAATTGTAGTAAGCATGTGGGCCACCACAAGTAACACAAACTTCCACCTTTTTTACTTCAGCATGTGAAGGGTTTTGTGTGAAAGTGACTTTTTTCTGGTTTGAGAGAACCAAAGCTTGAATGGCGTCCGTGAGTTTATCTATCTTAGCATCGGTGCTAGAAGTACTCACGGGTGATGAAGTAGAAGGACCAGCACTCACTTGGGAGTTATATGGCTTTGTGCGTGTAGTGCGGACCTTGGACTTATTTTCAATGATTTCTAAAGCTTCTTTTGTGGTTTTGCTCAAAAAATTACCTCCCGCGGAGGCATTGAGAGAATCTTGGTCAGATTGACTCACACCATTATAAAACGTGTCAATTTGCATTAATTCAGTGAAACCATGATGAGGACATCGACGAAGCAATTCTTTGAAATGATCCCATGCATCGCCAAACGATTCATCAAACCTTTGAGTAAATTTGATGATTTCATTTTTAAGACTTGTCGTTCTGGACGGGGGAAAAAATTCGTTTACAAATTTGGTAACTAAATCTTCCCATGACGTTATTGAACGAGGAGGTTGTTTTTCCAGCCAAATCCGGGCTGCACCCTCAAGAGAAAATGGGAAAAGAAGAAGTTTAACTGCTTCGGAAGGGACGTTCTTGTATTTGATGGTAGAGGTAATTTTATTAAACCATCGAATATGAGCATGAGGATCATCCCTCTCAAAACCATAAAATTGGCTTGAGGTTACTAGATTTAGTAACCCGGTTTTAAGCTCAAAGTATTCAGCCACAATGGCTGGGACAATAATAGCGTCTCCGTAACCCTCAATGGGTGCTTGGAGAAGCTCATTCATCAGACGGTCTTCCGCCATGATAACTTTCTTTGGGGAAACAGCACGTATCTCAGATACAGCTGTTGGGGCAGAACGTCTACGACGTCTTCGAGGAATTCTGACAAGCTCACGGAAAGGGCTTGTTGACCTAGAAGAACGAGTGCGCATGCACTAGAGACGACTCTAAGAATACTTAGAGTGACGGGAAAAAAATAGAAAAGAAATATAGACAAAAAGATGATATATAATAAAGTGTGATAATTCAAACTCACAGATATTTCAAAAAGTCGTAATACGCAGCACACCCCCCGGTAGCGGCGCCAAATTTTGATTGGTCTCAAACAGTCAGATAATATCAACCAAGTAATGGTCAACAAGTCAAACAGCTTAGGCCAATACTCTGGTGAATTTAGTGTTTCTGTAGGACCTTAGATATATCAACTTTAGCACAAATACAATGACTAGATGAAGTAAAGATGGTGACTTGATATGAATAAAGTGTGGCGTATAACTTATAAAAGAGAGAGTAAGATGAAGAGAACTTTTATTAAAAACACACACAATACACACACAAGCACACACCTCAAATGACTCATTTGAGGTGTTTATATAGTAAGAGATGTAACACCCTAATGGGCTTGGATGGGCTTGGTCATGGATTGGACTTTTACATTAAGTATGGACTAGTTGTAATACATAACTTATAGCCTATTAGATTAGTCCAAACCATAAGCCCATTGACTATTCTATTGTAATCTACGACACATTACAAAGTTACATGTATGAGAATGACCATCACTTCTAAATACATATTTTTAATGCTAACAGTTTCCCCAGATCGTTAGATCCCAATGAGGCGTGAAATCTGAAATAAAACGACTTCCAGATCAGGTGAATTGAACAGGAAAAGGGTTTAAGTGATTGTACTACTGAAATATGAGTGTGAATAGCTTTAATAAGCTATATCAACTAATACGTGAAATCAGATAAGTACAAGTGAAAAGGGACTGAAAAACGTAAACGTTTAATATTTAAATGTAAACAAAAACAAATTTAACTATAGTAGGAGTTTGCAAGCCTTAGGGGCTTAAATGCAAATTAAGTAAACTTAAAATATTTATTTTATATTTATTAATTTATTTTTAATAAAACCTAAAAAATGTAAAAAGATATAAAATATACGTTTATATTTAAGTAAACGTAAGCGTACGAAATTTAAATGGATTCTGTAAAATACAACTTCCTTAAAATAAGAAACTTTTATAAAGGGAAATAATTTATAAACTCAGAATAAGCACTATGAGTGCTTATTACCAAAACAGTTGACCAAGTTTGACTAGAACAAGAAATAAGCTCAACTGAGCTTGTGTGGGGTCCACAATGTAAAATCTGGTACAAGTGAGTTGTGTGGATGATAATAAGCAAGAATCACTCAAATAAGTTGGCCAAATAAGCTAGGAATTCAAAATAAGCACTTGGTTATTTTGAATCTGAGACAGACTTGGGACAGATTTAGGAGGCCAAATTAAGTGGGTCTCAGTGGCGCACAGGTCAAACAAAGGGTCAATTAATGAACCCTGGTAGGAGGGGGGTTGTAAGAACCAAAAATTGAGCTAGTGGGACCACTGTGGTGGTCACAATCAACCACCAAAGTGGTGGTGATGGTCTGTGTAGCAGGGCATCATCTTGCCCTGCAAGTGTTTTCCAGGGGTGTTTTAGTCAACAAGAAAAAATCACAAAAATATGAAAAACATGGAAATCACAAGTTCAACTGATAGACTAAATACCCTAGCAATTTCAGACCCTAGATCACAACACAAAAATCACAAATATTCATGCCATTTTGGAGATTTTCTGCACAAGCACTTTTTGACTTTTTCTAATTTTTAGCTAAGTTGACTTATGTGAAGTTTGATTGATCCTAGCTGATTGTAGATGATATAATAAGCTTAAGTAAAGCTAGTTTAGGCTTAAGATACAAATGATAAGCTTATGTGAGTGATTATGGCACTCAAATCCTCACACAGTTAACTGTGGAGGGATTTTTCATATGATTTTGACTTTCTTTCAAAGTAACCAAAAGATTTATGACTTATATGACCTATGTATACCTAATGAGACATGTAGCAAACAGAAGTAACCCAAGAATTCCACTGAGAATCAATGAAATTCACAGAACCAAACACTCCTTAAATTGACTGTGGTGGGAGTTTTTCAAAGCAAAAGATCAATACAGTCCATGAAACTGATTCCTAGAGACATAATATGTTGTAATAAACTTATATGATCACACAAATACCAACAATTACAACTAAAACTCAGATTTCCACCCTATGCTAATATTGACTGAAATTTGCAATTCTTAACAATCCTTGATTCTTACAAACAACAATGCAATTTTAAGTGATATTACAGCTAAACAACTTCAATTAAGCATAAAAGAAACAACAATTATTCTAATAAGAACTTTATATAGTAAATGGTACAAATTAGAATTTAGAACTCACAATTTTGCCCAATGCTCAAAGATGATGAACTAGAAACCAAGTATCCATCCTAATTCCTCCCCTGAGGATCTAAACCAAATATTCCAAGCTTCCTTGCATCCAAATCACCTCTGAATCCAGATTTCAAAGCCAAATCTACCCAGTTTGACTTTTGTTGACCACTTTGTTCTTTTGAGTATTTTTTAGTTAAACTGAATTTTAGGTTACTAGAAGCCCTTATAAAGCTTCATGGGAGCTTAAGTGACCTATTTTAGTCCTTAACATCAACTAAGAACATCAATTAAGTGTAATGAGATTTTGGAAATTTGAAAATTGCATTAAACTGAATTCATACATAAAAACTGAAATTGATTATTGAAATTAAGTTCACATACACTGAAAAGGTTTAAGATTACAAGTTACAAGCTTAAGTTACACTGAAAATGGAAAAGCTTAACTATTCGACATACATAATTGAAAATTAAACTAGATAGATTTCCACAATGCTTCCCACTTGATATATATTGACCATTTGTGTTCCTTGCAGTCTTCTCACACTTTCCCACTTCTCAAATCAACCATTGGATGAGTCAAACTCATCATGGCCGTTTAAATCTGTTTTGGCGCCAAAAGTCATATAGGTTGCTTGAGGTTGTTTTAGAGCAATTAAAGAAATTTGGGATGTTGTGGAGGTGTAAGGGACAGATAAGAGTGGTTTGGAGATCAAGTTGGTGTTGTAGGTTGAAAAACAGAGGTGAAGTATGGATTGGAGGGAAAAGGTGTGAGGATGCATTAATTATTGATGTGGGATGGAATGATTATGTTTGGGGGGTGATGTGGAGGTGGACAGGTGGTGGTGAGGTGGTGATACCACCCTGGTATTGAGCGAAGCAGGGATGGGGGAGAAGGGTGTACAGTGTTTCTGGTTTTGGCGATTTTGGGGGAGGTCAACGGGGTCAAACCCCGTTTTAATATAAGGGGTGGACTAGGCTTGGCTTTGGGCTTGAAACAAAAAGGAAAGGGTAGGCTGGGTTTGTTTTTGGATTGGATTGGTTTTGGGTTTTATAATTAATAAAAGGGTCCGGTTGGTTTAAGTAGTAAACAAGGACCAATTTTGTAATTCTGACAAAGTAGAGGGCTGGTTTTGCAATTTCCCCAAAGTAGTTTTAAGTACTATTTTTGTCATTTATGAAAAAACCAAGGACCAAAGATGTGATTTTTCCATTTTCAAATACCAGGGACCTTTTCTGTCAATTCCACAAACTCCAGGGACCAAAGATGTAATTTATAAAATTTGAAGGGTTTAACTTGTAATTTCTCAAAAGTTATCATAAGGACCAATTTTGCCATTTAAGAATAGTACAAGGCTTATTTTTCATATTTTTCCATTTACAAAACCTTAAGGACTATTTTTGACATTTTTTAAAACTTGAGGGACTAAAGTTGTCATTTTGAAATTTTTAACTTTAAAGGACTATACTTGACAACTTATGAATCCCTAAGGACTTTAGATGATATATTTCATGTTTTGATTTACCAGGGACTAGTTTTGCCAATTTTTCAAAGTTCATGGACTGAAACTGTAAATTATGTGAAATATTTTGTTTTTCATCAGTTTTCAATCCTTTTGCATAAAAACACAATCCAGGGATATTTTATGTATTTTAAGGCATTCCTGTGTGTTTTCATATGTTTTTACAGTTTAAATGTAACAAAAATGATGAGTATTTACACACTCATCACCTACCATCCAAAATAATACATCGTAGGGAATGAACTTTTCCCTTACACTTGAATTTTTACATACTTTACAATAAACTAATTTAATGACTCGAATTAAGAAAATCAAAACACTTGGAGTACTTTTAAGATTAACGCACATACGGGGGTAATAAATGATGTTCTTCCCCATTACTCCATAAAATAAGTACTTTACCTATGAGTCTCAATCGTCCCAAAACAATATGTACAAGGATATGACTCGACTTAGCAACCATGTAATTAATTAGATAGTCAACTTAGGGTTTAACAAATAACAATAATGCACTAAAAATGAGTGCATACACGGAAGGTTAAGGCGATTTGGTTGTACATTTAAGTGGGGTGTAACAAATTCTTCCTTTAAGTAAAATGCTTAAAGTTAGAAACGAAAAGATAGGCTCGGAGGGGTGTACTAGGGGTTTCGTGTACTAAAAATGAGTACAACGCTAAGGATGTGGGAAAAATTAGTTGACTTAACTAGCCAAGTAATATGACTTAAATGGTCAAGTAATTATAATACGGGTTTAACACAAGGGTGATCCTAATGCCTCTTATCATGTAGTAAATCCTACTACATGAATGTAGTCTCACTAGCGGTCTCGGGATGCATCACTAACGCAAGTTCTAGAATCTAAATGCTACCGGTACACTCATAAGTACTAATAGTAAATGCTTTTCCTATCAAATCTAAAGGCGAACCTCACATATTTGGGTGGAAATTTTTTTTTGAATATACGGTTTTGTGCTAGTCATACAATCTCCTATCCATGAGACGCTTGCTATGGCTAAAGTTTCACTCCTAAATGTTGTAAAAAATTTTAAATTTGGCGCTAAAATTACACTAACAAGTATTTCTCATAGTTTTATTACACATCTACCATTAAACAAACAAACTCAAGCGGAAGTGTACATGTAAGGTATCATCATTTTACCCTCCCCTTACACTTAAGATGAACATTGTCCCCAATGTTCAAGTAAAGAATGTAAAAGTGAAAAAGTAAAAAGAATGAAATCAAATACTCCCCTGATTCGCTCGGTATGGATAATTAGGTAGCCAGGTTAGATCTTCCTCGAAGAAAATGAACAATCAAAGCTTCCCTTCCAGAATGTAAATCATCTTCTTGTCATACATAACCTGTACATCCTGAGAAAACAAACAAAGCAACCTTGCATAAAATCGGTGGCAATCTATATAAGTTACTAAATCCTAGAAAACAAAGTAAGATATAATGCTTGTGGAATGAAGTTTGCAGATTTCCTGGAAATTATAAAACTTAATTATTCAACAAAAACCTTAAGACTCCGTTAGAAAAACAAAACCGGAAAAATTTCCAGATTTTTACACGTGACACCGTCAGAAATGATCTGCAGAAATTCTTATGTTAAGTTTCCGGAAAATTTCTGGAAAAACTTGGTTCTACTTCATGGAAAATCCTGCAAAACTTCATTATGACTCAATACAAGCATTTGACTCTAACAAATACGAATATACATGTTCATTTAATATTATGGAGAATCATGATCGGTTTGTTTCTTAAAAACATATTTGGGGTCTCCCCTTACAATTATCTTTTGCAAAAATACCATTAGGTGGAGTTAAGACTAAGCCAAAACAACAAAGTAAAGTATTTCCACTTTTTAGTTTAGAAACATGATCTACCAACAATAAAAATAAAGCATGCATACGGAAGCAAATAACAATCAAACAAAATAAAATCACACAAAGCATGGGTTACCTCCCAAGAAGCGCTTTTCTTTATTTACGAGTCTTGTAGCTAGACTCAAGGTCATGGGTTACTACGTGACCTCATCATTGGTTTCACTCTCTAGGTCGTCTTCTAAACCAGTTTTGTATTCCGGACCTAGTTGCAAGCATTCTTTGTAGAAACCAAGCATCCTATTTTTCACATACTCTACTCCTCTACGTCTATCCTCATCATTCCTATAATAAGCCGCTTGCTTGTGTTCCTTTTCTAAATTAGAGAGGAGGCGGTATTGCTCAATCTTGTAGGGCATTTGGTAGGCAACCTCATCATTTTCTTCCTTAAATCTAACTATCCCTAGAGTCGGATCATAACTCATCCTAGTGGCCTCAACAAATGGTTTTCCAAATATTATTTGGCTTAGGCAAGCATCTATCACCGGACGAGTGTTTTTTACTATCATAAAATCGATCTCATAAGTGAGATTGCCTATAATCACATGTAATCCCTTCACTCTTCCTACAAAATTACTTATCAGATTCTTATTGGGCATCATCCTAAAATCAAGTTGTTTCTTCATCACCCAATTGTAATAAGTCCTAGTCATGATGTTAACAGGAGATCTAGGATCGATGTAAGCTTTCCATATATGCATATGCCCGATGTTGCATGGTATGTTAATGTTAGAGGGGTCTCCCATTTTGATAAGGGGTGTGCCAAGGATATATGGTCTCTCGGGACTATCAAATAAATCCTTATGGTATTCACGTTCTTCCTTGGTGGGCAACTTATCAAAGTACTTCTCTATAGTTTCTACTTCCTCTAACTTCTTTTCCTTATTAATCTCAACTTCCCTACTTTCATCCCGAGTTTCGGTTTCTACTCCAACTTCATCCTTGTCACTTTCTTCTATCTCCTCATCTATTGGCTTAATGGTGACAACATTGACAAAATGGACGTGTTTAGATGACGAGGGGTCCTTAATTTGGATTCCGTTATTGGTATCCCTAGTGTCCTTCCTAGGTGTAGTTAACGCTTGGTTGTTGAGGGCTTTCAACAAGTTGTCTATCTTGTTGGTCATCTCCATTTGTTGTTGGTTGAATTCGGTTTCAAACCTAGCTATGCGAGCTTCTTGAGATGCCATGAATTTTGACATCAATCCTTCAAGAATGTTGGTACTACCATAGTTTTTAGAAGGATTGTTGTTGAAAGTACGCTTGGAGGGTGGACCGTTTGGTTGATAACGATTAGGCGGATTGGAAGAATTGGGTTGATTTTGTTTCCACCTAAGGTTTGGGTGATTTTTCCAAGAGGGGTTGTATGAATCACCGTAAGGGTTTGGCTCGGGCTTGAAAGTGTACCACTTATCTCCCGCTTCGTCGGTACGCAAGGATGCGTAGTCCACAAAAGCTGTTCCGGGGAGTTCCACACAATCACGAGTGTCATGGGGACCACTACATAATTCGCATGAAGAAGTGATTTTGTTCACTTGGCTTGAAGGCTTAGGAGCTTCGTAGGATTTCATGAGAAACTTGACTTGGTCCTCAAGTTCCATGATCCTACGGTCGGGAGTGCTAGAGTTGTTCGAAGGCAAAGATATTGCCTTGACCGTTTTGTTCAAATCACGGGGATCATTCCAACTTTCGTTGTCATAGAGAGCAAGATCTTCTACGAGTTCCCATGATTGTTCCGCACTTAGATCACGTAGCTTACCATTGGCCGATTGGTCAATGGCTCGCCTCGTGGAGAGATCGATATGGTCATAAAAGATTTGGACGTGGAGCCAAAGATCTATGCCATGATGAGGGACTTTTTGAAGTAAGTCCTTGAAATGAGTCCATGCTTCATAAAGAGATTCATTTTGACGTTGTTGGAACATCAAGATGTCATTTCTAAGCTTAGTAGTTCTCCCTGGTGGGAAAAATTGAGCAAGGAAACGAGTGGTGAGATCATCCCATGTGGTGATGGATCCCGCGGGTAAACACTCAAGCCATTGACTAGCTTGATCCCGTAGAGAGAATTGGAATAGGCGTAATCGGGTTGTCTCTCTAGTTTCAACACCTAGGTCTATGGAATCTACGATTTTAAGGAAGTCCTTAAGATGTTGATTTGGATCTTCGGAACGAAGTCCATGGAATGCACATCCGCTTTGCACCAACCGGATGGTGTCGAATCACAAGGGAGTCACATTGGCTCCGGTGAGCTCAATGGTGTTTCGGTAGCCTTGGTGGCTAGGTCGGGAATACTCTCCTAAGGTTCGGGGCCTATGAGGTTCAAGTGGTGGGTTTTGTTGTGGTGGGATGACGGGTTCAAGGATGTTCCCATCGTCCATGATGTCAGGTGGTGAAGAGTTACGAACAAAAACACAAAGAAATAAGATAGACTAAAGAGAATCCTAAAAATAAAAATAAAATCTTACAAGAAAGGAATCTAGCAAGTAGACCTAATAAAAAGAAATTCTAACCTAGACAATAACTATTCCCCGGGCTGCGGTGCCAAAAACTTGATGTGTAGGGATTGCACCAGGCTTTACCTCTCAAGGGATCTCGAGAAGCTTACAACCCTCACCAGGCAGTGTACCTGATCGTTGTAGTATAGTATAGTGACAAGTACCGGGGGATTGATCGTTCAGCTAGGAATAGTGTCGCTAGGATTAGAAAACCTAATTACTAGTTCTAAAGATGAGGGATGATTATTTTTGTATTTTTATATTTTTTAGAAAGCAAGTAAATATCTCGGGTTTGAAGGATTTGGGCGGAATTAGTTGCTAGTCAACTAACCCAATACTAAAGATGCAATCAAAATAAAATACTAGAAATGAAAATAAAACTAAATTAAACTAAGGTTGTGAGCAATAAGTGGAGAAATTGTGATTACTTAGATTTCACTACTCCCTAGATATTTTTTACACGTTAATTACTTGTTATAGTTGCGTGGATGACGGATTGTATTCCTTAATACCATTCATGGGGTGGCGCACTTAACTCGCCAATCCTATGAGTGCCTACTTCACTCCTATGTCGAGCCGGCTAAGAAGCTCCTAACATGGGATCATTATAATTTACTCATGCATTAAATACAACCAATAAAACCTAGTGCACATCGGTTCATGTTTCCTAAGACGTTCAAGCATGTTACCATTTGGAGATCTTCCAGTTTTCTTAAGCCTAACACCGAAATCATTCATCCAATACAACCATAAACAAGTAATCAACACATAATCAACATCTAGGTTTAATTAGATCTAAGCAAACACAAGATAAATCTAGCCTAACATGATGGAATTAAGACAAGTACAAGATATAGACAACCAACACATAGACATATTGATTGAATTAGAAGAACACTTATCTTAATTACACATGTAAGGGTTCAAGGGCTAAAAACCCTTGAAAAACCTGTAAAATTCGTAATAGGTTCGGCCTTAAGGTTTCTCCAAAAACTTCTCTTTTTTTATGAATGAAAATTAGAAAACTATATATAGGAAATTGAGGCTGACGGCGTCAAGACCAAATAGGTGACGCCGTCATCTCGCCGCCAAAATAATTCTCGGACTGCCTTGATCTACATCTGACGCCGTCATGTATTAGGTTCTTCCAGGCCGTCACGTGTTAACTCTTGACGCTCTTCCTTGTGACGCCTTCATGTTTGCACTGGGCCGTCATGCAATTTACTCTTGACGCCATCAGGATGGTACTCTTGACGCCGTCACCTACTGTTCCCAGCTTGGAAAATTAAGTCTTTGGCATTTTCTTCACTTTTATGCTCCAAAAACGTCCGAATTGCTTCCTTTTCCAGATTTCACTCCCAAAGTACCTAAAATCACAAAAGGAACGATTTAGGGCAATATTTGATCAAATAAATTCAATTCCGGGCTTAAATGACCCCCTAAAAGTGGTTCATTTTTCGCCTCATCAGTAATCAAATGGGTTTGTTGATTCAATGGGCAAATACGGATTTGAACCATGATTTGTGGACAGATTGCCCATTTTGCTGTAAAAAGAGGTGTTTGGTTTATGAATTTAAAGTTTGAATATTGATTTCTTCCTCGTAATCACGGATTTGAAATTATTGAACCTGACGACGTCACTTTGTAAAGAGTGACGGCGTCAGGTATGTCTGATGCTCAGCCGCCCTATTTATTCATAATCTAATCCCTTCCGTTCCTTCCTATTTTGTTCCAGGAAATGAGCAAGCGTTCCCGACCCCACCGAGGAAGTTCTTCAAGTTCCCAACGTGAAAACTATTCGGAAACGGTCCAAAGTTGGAATGTCTTTGTTGACGACGCCTCAACCTTTAAGTACAACTAATTACTCCATCATCAAGTTGATCATGGGGCTGTGGTTGATTGGGAATTAAGGGGCGAGTGCCTTGCACGGGCTTTTCTGGAAAGCTTCCAAACTAATAACTTCACGGGACCTCAATGGGAAAGATTGTTTAAGCTTCAAGAGCCCGTTTATGACGAATTGGTATGTGAGTTTCTAGCTACTTTTCATTTTGAGATAGGGGAAGCGAGGAGTAATGTAGGTGCCACCTCAATTTAATTTAGTCTGGGGGTGAGATTAGATCTTGTTTTGTTATGGAGTTGGGTTGGAGGTTGGGGCTTTACAGCTAACATGAGGCCACAGGGACAGTTTATGGGTAGATTGAGTCATGGTGAGACTATAAGGAATGATATGAGGAGTGCGATGTTTTGGCCCACCATTGGGGACGGTGTGTATACTTCAACTACTGGGGCCTCTAGCATTAGGGATCCTAGGATTAGGTTGACCCATAGGTGCATATCCTACTCCTTGTCGGGGCTTCAGAGTTCCACCCACTGCATCACCAATTCGGACCTCTTCTTCCTTTACACCATTTACTCCCCGGATGTTTACTGCAACATCCCATTCTAGGTTGCTAGTTATTTGAAAGAGGGAGTTGGGGAGAAGCAGAGCGACAAGATTTATGGGGGGGTGTTTGTTACTAGGCTCGCCCAACCATATGGAGTCCTTAGGCCTGAGATCATGGGATATTTGAGTATTGGGGGCCATGCAGGGTTGTTAAGGCAAGGTCCCTCAAGCAGATGGAGGTTATCATGGAGTTGGGTAATGGGCCTTGTGTTTGGTATGCTGTGAGACCAGAGGCGGTTGGTGGTGATGATACTCATGAGGGTGATGATTAAGAGGATGAGCAACCACAACATCAGCCATTCGGTGATTATGGTGCCGGTGGTTCTAGATATGTTTACTGGGATATGAGTCAGGGAGATTGGCAGGCCTATCAGGGGGGCTGGATGGGTCAGATGGATACCTGGAGGACCAGGACAGATGAGAGGTTTGACTGGATATATGATCACACTGTGCGTCAAATGCAGCACCTATCCAAGCATGATCATTTGGAGCCACATCTTCAGATCGACCCATTCTCTGGCCGTGAGCAGGACTACCCACCCTATGGGTACTATGGGCAACTCTCTCCTGGCTACGATTACCGTTACGGTCCCCCTCCACAGTGATCCTTTTATGTTATGATGTGGTCCTTGAACAGTTTATCTATGTTTGTGCTTGTTAAGACAATCTGGTTTGTAATATCGTAGGATTTGGCCTCTGTTGGCATTTGGATATTTGTATTATTTTTTTTAATGGTTGAATTCTATGCATGTAGGATTTCTATCTTTTTGTTTCTGTACTTTTAATTTTACGGCCCTTATTATTTGTTTGTTTGCTTATTTGTTTTTATTTGTTTCCGTATGCATATTTCATTCTTATTGTTCATTGTTCATGTCTCAAATAGGAATTGTGAAAATGTTTTATTTTGTTTTTAACCTCGTCTTAATTACATATAAAGTTATTTTGCAAAAGATAAGTGTAAGGGAAATCCAAATTTGTTTAAAGCACGAATTGAACATGAACGATAACAATAAGATATAAACATGCATACTAGTATTTGTTTGAGTCAAATGCTTGTATCAAGTCACAATAAATGTTTTGCAGGATTCCAGGAATTAAAACATAGGTTTTCCTGGAAAATTTTCGGAAACAAAATAAAAACAATTTAGTTAGATCACTTCTGATGGCGTTAAGGGTTATAACCTAACGACGTCAGATGTTATTTTCTGCAAAATTTTCCAGATTTTGTTTTTTTGCTGGAATTTTAAAGCTTCGTAAAATCTATAATTTATAATCTCCAAGAATCTGCAAATATTCATTTCACAAGCATTATATCTTTACTTGCTTTCTAGGATTTACTATTATATAGATTTTACTGCCCATTTTTTGTGAGGTTTCGTGTTATTTTTCTTAGTTGTTTAACAGGTTATATTGGACAAGAATATGATTATATTTCAGGAGTGAAGCTTTGCATGCTCATTTTCTTAGTTGTTTAACAGGTTATATTGGACAAGAAGATGATTATATTTCAAGAAGATGACTACATCATCCACACCGAGCTAATCATGGGAGTATTTGTTTCATTCATTTTCATTTATCTTTACTTTATTACTTTTTAAGAACATTGGGGACAATGTTCAACTTAAGTGTAAGGGGGTAAATGAGGATACCTTAGAAACTACAATTGCACTTGATATTTTATTTTGTTTAATAGTAGATATGTAATAAAACTAAGAGAAATACTTGTCAGGGCAACTTTAGCACCAAATTTAAAAATTTTTGCAATATTTAGGAGTGAAACTTTAATCTTAATAAGCATCTCATGGATAGGGGTTATATGACTAGCACAAAAAAACCGTACCACTAAAAAATTTCCACCCCAAATATGTGAGGTTCGCCCTTAGATTTGTTAGAAAAAGCATTCATTATTAGTGCTTGTGAGTGTACCGATAGTATTTAGATTCTAAAACTTGCGTTAGCGATGCATCCCTAGACAATAAGTGAGACCACATTCGTGTAGTTAAGATTTACTACATGATAAGAGGCATTAGGATAACCCATGTTTTAAGCCTGTTTCTTTTTATAATTACATTGACTTCATTGGTCAAGTAATTCTCCCACACCTTCGTGATGTACTCATTTTTAGTACACGATACCCCTAGTACAACCCTCAGAGCCTATCCTTTTTTGTTTCTAACTTTAAGCATTTTACTTAAAGGAAGAATTTGTTTACAATCCACCCCCAAATGTACACCCAAATCGCCTTAGCCTACCTTATATGCACTCATCTTTAGTTCATTATTGTTATTTGTTTAAACCCTTTGTTAATTGTCTAATTGGTTACATGGTTGCTAAGTCGAGTCATATCTTGTACATATTATTTTGGGACGATTGGGACTTATGGGTAAAGTACTAGTGTTATGGAGTAATGGGTAAGAACATCATTTATTACCCCCATATATGCGTTAATGTTTTAAAGTACTCCTGATGTTTCGATTATCTTGATTCGAGTATTTATTTTGATTTATGTAAAAGTTCAAGTGTAAGGGGAGAACAAGCCCCCTTGATGTATTATTTTGGATGGTAGGGCAAGAATGTATGATTAAAAAAATCGAAAAACAAGAAAAAAAATTTGGAAAAAGACAAGTAAAAAAACATACGGACTACCATCCCGTTCCTTTTATTTTATTTATGTTTATGTTATTTTGTAATTAGCTCAAGTCGATTCGAGTCTTGGCTTAGCAACGCCACATTGTAAATGTAATTAACTAAGACAATTGAATTGCCACCAGTTAAATATCCTTTATCCAACAAACCGTGTTTTCCATATCCCTACACCTAACATTATAACCCTTGGAAAGCCCTCTTTGATAGTTATCCTAGGTGCTTACGCCAAGTGGTGGAGGTTTTTTTATCCTTTTCCAACCCTATGGTAATCTATTTTCTATGAAAGGTAGTGAGAGAGATTTTTCCATTTTCATTTGTGATATATAGATTTATAACACCTGATACACGGGATTACGCCCTCGCAACAGGTTTTACCTCTCAAGGGATTTTGCGAAGCTTGCAATCCCCATCAGGCAGTGTACCTGATCGTTGTAGTATAGTATAGTGACAAGTACCGGGGGATTGACCGTTCAACTCAGGAATAGTGTCGCTAGGATTAGAAAGCCTACTAAACTAGGTCTTGAGGTGAGGGATGATTCTTTTTGTATTTTTTATATTTTATAAAAGCAAGTAAAATCTCGGGTTTTGAAGGAGTGGGCGGAATTAGTTGCTAGTCAACTAACCCAATTAACTAAGATGCAATCAAAATAAAATAAAAATAAACGAAATTAAACTAATGTGGTGGAAACAATAATGAGAAAAGATGTGTTTACTTAGATTTCATTACTCCCTAGGTATCTTTTACCGGTTGATTAGCTTGTTACAATTGCATGGATGACAGGTTATATTCCTTAATACTATTCGTAGGGCCGTGTACAATATTCCCTAACTCTATAAGATCCTATTTCACTCCTATGTCGAGCCGACTAAAAGCTCCTAACATGGGATCATTAGAATTCGCTTATGCATTAAACACAACCAAAAATCGCAATACACCTCCGATCATGTTTCTTAAGACGTTCAAGTAAGTTACCAATGGAAGTCTGCCAGTTTTCTTAAGCCTAACATCAAATACAATCATCCACAACAATTATAAACAAACAATCAACCAATAATCAACATCTAGATTTCACTACATCTAAGCAAACACAATAAAAACCTAGCCTAACATGTTAAAAGAAAGACAAACATAAGATAGAATCAAACAAAACATAGACATATTGAATGATTATTGGAAGACTTATCTTTATTCAAACATGGATGAAAGAAGGGTTTGAAACCCCTGTAATAAGAAGAAAATTCAACCTAGGGTTTATGCTTCTAATTTCCACACTTTGTTCCACACTTTACAATGAAAAATTGGAAAAATATATATAGATGAAACATCCTGACGGCGTCATGTATTAGCTTCTGACCGTCAACTCACCACCAAGTTAAGAGTCGTATTGCCTAGATCCAGTCTTGACGCCTTCATGTGTAAATATACTCTAGGCCGTCACATTTAACCTGACCCTGACGGCCATGGTGACGCCGTCAGGTCATTAACACTGAAAATGTTCTGGGCTGTCACGTTATAATATTCACTTCCACCTCTTTTATCACTCTTGACGCCATCATGTATGAAGCCTTGACATCGTTAGGTACTGTTCCCAGCAAGGATTTTGAGACTTTGCCGTTTTCTTCACTTTTATGCTTCAAAAACGTCCAAAATGCTTACTTTTCCAGATTTCTCCTCAACAGTACCTAAAATGACAAAAGGAACGATTTAGGGCAATAATTGATTAAATAATCACGAATTCGGGCTTAAATGACCCCTTAAAAGTGGTATACTTTTTGCCTCATCAACATCCGAGAGATAAGAGTATCCAAACATTAAATGTGAGGTGCTAGTTTATAATTTCTGTGCTTGTTTTGATTAAGGTAGAATGATCATTTGTTGTAATTACTTTTATATTAATGTTAAATGACCCCTAACTTGTATTTTGATTGTTATAAAAGCTCATTCGCTTGAGGACAAGTAAATCTCAAGCGTAAGGGTATTTGATACGGAAATATTTGTTACACTTTTAGGGGTCATTTAAGCCTTAAATCGTGATATTATGGTCAAATATTACCTCAAATCATTCCTTTTGTCATTTTAGGTACTTTGAACGAGAATTCTGAAAAATCGAGCATTTTGGGCATTTTTGGAGTTAAAAGTGAAGAAAACGACAAAGTCAAGAAACCATGTTTGAAACAGTACCTGACGGCGTCAGATGTCACAAGGTGATGCTGTCATTTGATGAATCAAGAGGAGGATAACTATTTACACTTGGCGTGCCAGAGAAGAATTTGATGATTACAACGTGATGGCGTCACGTTATATTTTGAGTAGGTTGTCACGTATTACCACAAAGAGAGACGGCCCAGAAGACAACAACAAGAGACGGCGTCAAGAAGATTAATTGGGCGTCAAGAAACCCTAATGACGGCGACTTGACGGCGTCAGGATCCAAAAGCTGACGCCGTCACCCTTGTATATCTATAAATAGTTTTGAATTTTTCATTCATTAGTGTGGAACTTTTGTACAACAAACCCTTGCCGAATTTTACAGCTATTGTAAGATTTTCATACTCTTCTTTCATCCATGTTCAATTGAAGATAAATTAATCTTTTAATCATTCAATATGTTTATGTGTTGTTTTATTATCTTTTATGCTTGTCTTTCTTTTAACATGCTAGCGTAGGTTATTTAGTGTTCGCTTAGATATAATGAAACCTAGCTATTAATAATTGATTGTTGGTTTGTTTGATTGTATTGGGTGATTGATTTTGCGTTAGGCTCAAGAATACTGGTCGAACTCCTATATGGTAACTGGCTTGAATGTCTTGAGAAACGTATTCGGCTGTGTACACCGATGTTCTTGGTTGTTTTTAATGCATAAATGACTATTAAGGAGGCCATGATAGGGTACTAAATGTGTCGTCATAGGAAGAGATAGAAGCTTATAGAGTTGGGGAGGGACGTACACGCCCTCATGACTGGTATTAAGGAAAGCAACCCTTCATCCAAACAATTATAACAAACCAATTAATTAATAAAAGATAGCCAAGGAGTAGTAAAATCTAAGTAAACACATTTTCTCACTATAAGAAGTTCACCACATTTATTTTTCTTGTCATTTAATTTTATTTGGATTAGTAGTTATTTTGGGTTAGTTGACTAGCAACTAATTCCACCCACTCTTCCAATACTCTAGATATTTTACTTGCTTTTATAAAAATATAAAAATACAAAAAGAATCATCCCTTACCTTTAGACCTATTTTACGTAGCTTTCAATCCTAACGACACTATTCCTCTAGAGAACGATCAATCCCCCAATACTTGCCACTCACTATACTACATCGGTCAGGTACACTGCCTGGTGAGGATTGCAAGCTTCTCAAGATCCCTTGAGAAGTAAAACCTTTTGCAAGGTTGCAAAACCACACATCACCATTCCCAATTTTCTTTCTAAATAATGGTGGTAGATCAACCCCTTGAGCTAGAAGATCGTCTTTAAGCTTCATAATGTGGTACCATGGACCCGAGTTAGGCTTTAAAAGAAAATTGTAATGGAGATCACCTGTTGGTCCATATATGGAACGGATTACTTTACGCCATACTGCATTATCTTAGGTGTAAAACCTGCAGCACTATTTTTTTAACATTGCTTGATTATAAGTTTTCAAACTTCCAATGCCAAGGCCTCGAAAATCGCATGGAGCAATAACTTTATCCCAAGCAATCCAAGGGATTATTTTGTCATCCGCACACCCACCCCAAAAGAAATTTCTTCTAATGCTCTCAAGCTTGCTAATCATCTTTTTTGGGGCCTTGAAGGTGGAGAAATAGTAGAATCCCAAGCTACCAAGAACGGACTAACGCCCACCATAAGAGAGTGTCTTTGATTTCCACTTAAAGACGCGCTTGTGAAACCTATCATCAAGAGGATTCCAATTATCGCATCTAGACATTTTAGCACCAATAGGAAGCCCTAAGTGGATGCAAGGAAATTGAGATGCAAAACACCCAATAGTTGACGCAATAGAGTTTAACTTACTATTAGAAACACCAAATCCATATAGCTTACTTTTATTAAAGTTGACCTTTAACCCAGAAGCAAGTTGAAAACAAGTAAGGATTCTAGACAGATTCTTGGCATTTGTGATAAACCATTCACCTATGAACAAGGCAACATTCGCGAGCTGGAGGTGAGAAATGTGTATTTTGTCTTTACCCACTTTGATGTCGTGGAAGACGTTATTACTCGTTGCTTCGATAAGAGCTATATTGAGGGCTTCTATCACCAATATAAAGAGAAAAGGGGAGAGATGATCCCCTTGTCTGAGGCCTCTTTCAATTTTGAACTCGGTGGTTGGTGATTTATTAACGAGAACCGAAGCAAAAGCCGAATTTAAGCAAGAGTGAATCTAATTCCTCCATTTAGAGCTAAACCCCAATTGATCTAGAATAGATAATAAGAACGACCAAATGAAAGAGTCAAAAGTTTTCTCGAAATCAACCTTGAAAAACATGAGTTTTTTCTTGTATTTCTTAGCACAAGCAATAATCTCATCTACCATGAGGGGGCCATCAATAATCTGTCGACCCTTAATGTAAGCCATTTGAACATTACTAACTACCGAAGAGACTAATTGAGAAAGATGGTTAGCTAGGATTTTTGCAATGATTTAATATTGACAACCAATTAGGCTAATCGGCCTAAAGTCGCCAACCATAAGAGGATCATCTACCTTTGGAACAAGGGTGATAAAAGATGAACAACATCCTGTAGGTATGAAACCTCAAAGTGTTTGACATACGAAATAACATCTTGTTCAATAGTTGTCCAATGTTTTTTTTAAAGAACTTGAATGTAAAACCATCAGGCACTCGAGCTTTAGAGCTTCCACAATCCCACACCTCCCTTTTAATTTCATCAAATGAGAAGGGTCTATCTAGAAAATGTACCTCCTCCATGGCAAGATGTTGAAATCTACTACTAGTGAAAAAAGGCCTCGAACTATTCTCTTCCTTGAATCGGCTGCCAAAAGAGGTGAATATATGATTTTTAATAGCCGACTGGTTTGTGGTCTATTCATCATGGATGTTGAGCCCATTTATTGTTGAACGATTACGTCTATTATTGATGTACCATGAAAAAAGAGAGACTTTTCATCACCTTCCGCTGCCCAACGTATCTCAGCTTTTTGCTTTAAATCTTTCACTTTATGGTGCTCGAGATCAGCTAACTGTTTTACAAAAGAAGTTATGGAATCCACTTCATAGGATGAAAGACGAGAGATCACAGCCTTATTATCGAGACAATCAATTTTAGCCCGTAGCTCACAATAGACCTTTGACTCAGGTTGTTAGACCATCACGTGCCACTGTTTAATAGTATTCTTAAGCCTTTTGAGTTCTGTTTTAAAACCCACAGCCAGCGGTCCAAATGTTGAAGAGACCCACGAGTCTTGAACAATAATGGGAAAATCAGCATGTTCAATCCAGTAATTATAAAGCTTGAAAGGTATAGGACCGAAATCCAGACTTGTGTTCTTAAGAAGAATGGGTGAGTGGTCTAAAAACTCTCTAGGAAGAGCCAAGATATGTGAGTTTGGCCATTTTTGGATGACCAGATTCAATAGAAGGAAACTATCAATTTTGCACTTTGAGCCAAGATTATTCATTCGCGTAAACTGTTTCCAACCCAATGGAAGATCTCTAAGACTTGAAGAGTGTGTTAATAAAAATATCGCCTAAAAACGTTATTTATATTTTACGATCTTTGCTAAATTTTGTTAATGACAAACTGTAAACTTTATTTTTTAGCAAAACATAAATAGAGTTAAAGTCTTTTGCTTATGAACATTTATTACAACTAAACATTACTTTATCTACATTTACATTTACGTTTTACAAAACATAATATTTTCACATTTTAATAATAGAAATGTACTATGACATCATGGCAAACATCATGTGTATAACTTTGAAAAATTTCTAGAATCTTTAAGTAGACTTTGATAGATTGTGTATATATTTTCTTTAGATTGTTACTCAAAGAATCATAGAAGATTTGGTGAATATTTTGGTTAGATTTGAAGAAGATTTCTTGGGGATTTTCTGTCAGTTCTGGCGGAACCAAAATCCACAATGGACGGAACCCTCAAAAGGGTTCCGCTGTATCCGTGGGTTCCTGGCCTTTGTTGCCTATAAATAGCAAGCCACATCCAAGTCTTTCTTCATGACTTACAATCATACATTAGCATACATACTCTCATTTCTTATATCTAACTCATTCATACTTCATCTTTGTGAGATTCTTTTGTAGCAAGAAGATCACAACTTCATTCAAAAGTTTTACAAGTTTCAATGTTATGTTGCAAGACTTGTTAGCTTAGCATTGTGTGAACTCTTGTTGTTCATACATCCATTTGATTTTATTAATTCAGTAGTGATCGGTTAGTATTTTAGTCCTTAAAATACATAGAGTGACGGGAGTAGTTATACCCTTATAAAAGAACTCGCCATCTAGCTTTGTGTCAGTAATCTTGTGTAAGCGACATGTAAGGTTTTCTCCGCCAGTGAAAAGAGATTGTTGACTATTGAAGGAAACTCTCGAGTTGGATACTCGAGGAGTGGAGTAGGGCAAGGAACGAACCACTATAAACATCAGTGTTGTGGTTTAATCGTTTCTTTCTTTAACTTGCACTTTACTTATTGTTTATTATTTGCAATTGTCGATTACACGTATAGTTTTCAAAGCTAATTAAATTTAAAAAAGGTAAAACTATTCAACCCCCCTTCTAGTTTTCCACAATTGGCATCAAGAGCTACGTTACTCAAGTTGTTTAAAATATATTGTATTTTAAAACTTGGAACGATCCATGAATTTTGAAAATTTCAAAGAAGAGAAATCTATGCAAAGACCACCACTATTCGAACCAAATGGTTTTATATATTGGAAAAACCGCTTTGAAACTTACGTGAATCGAAGGGCATAGATCCTTGGTATATAATTATTGAAGGTGCTCACAAAGCTACTTTTAAAGATATTGGAAGTGTTCGGGATCAGGATAGTGCACTTACTAAACATAGTGAGGATCAAAGAAATTAATTGCCAAAAATAATGAAGCAAAAATGATGTTTTATAATGCTTTACCTAAGAAAGAATATGAAAGAGTTTTTATGTGTAAAACCACTAAAGAAATTTGGCAATCTTTGATAATTACTCATCAAGGAAATTCACAAGTCAATGATAACAAAATTGATCTTCTTGTTCAACAATATGAACAATTTGTTATTCCCGAAGATGAAATCATTGATAGTGCATTTGCTAGATTTAACACCATTATTCCTTCTCTTAAAGCACTCGATGAATCTTTTTGTAGCAAGAATTTTATCAGGAAGTTTCTTAGAGCACTCCATCCGAAGTGGAGAGCAAAAGTGATGAAAATTGAAGAATCTAAAGATCTTTCGAGAATGTCACTTGATGAGCTAATTGAAAACCTCAAAATTCATGAAATGGTAATGGAAAAATATTCAGAGATAGTTAAAGGCAAGAAAGAAAAAGTAAAATCTGTTGCCTTGAAAGCTAGAGTAGAATCAAGTGATGATGAGGAATCTAGCACGGGTAGTGATGATGAAGAATATGCCATGGCCGTAAGAGACTTCAAAAAGTTCTTTCGAAGACGAGGGAAGTTTGTAAGGCAATCTAGACATGACAAGAAATCTTTCTGAAAAGATCATGATGATAAGAAAGGAAAGGGTTAAAGAAAATGTTTAGATGCGGAGACACAAGCCATCTCATAGGAGAATGTCCAAAACCACCCAAAAGCAAAACTCAAAGAGCTTTTGTAAGTGGTGCGTGGAGTAATAGTGAAGATGATGACGATGAGCCAAAGAATAACGAAATTGCTCTCATGGCTCAAGACTCGAATGAGGTACACTCCGATTCATCTCGTTCTTCTACTGATGATGACACGTTACAAAAAGAATATAACAAACTTTGTGAATTAAGCTTAAAAGTTGTGGAGTTTTTTAGCCTATTTGGATCATTTTGAGCATATAGGGTTAAACAAAACAATGATAATAATATGATACGCAACTAAATTAAAACAAATCAAAGTTATTCACAACAAGGTTTTTCCACAATCCCCTCCAATTATATTTGATCAGAATATAACATGTTATCTACCTATAACAAGAATCAAAGACACCTTTGATCTTGGGGGATGAATCCTAACCAACTCTAGTCTAGGCATTTATAATCTATGCCCTAGACACACACACACACACACACCCCTTTATTAATATACATTATGAAAGACTTAATATAAAAACATGTACCCTTGATCTCTTTATATAATAAAGAATTAGGGTTTACAAAAGACTACGAAGGACTAAAATATAAAATCTTCTTTATCATGCAAGTCCCTTGTGTTTGATTCTTCATCTTTTGTAGAATTCCTGGCTTTGCATTATAGTCCCTTTGTTTCATTCTTTTATTTATTTTATCACATCAAATCAAGAATCCTAACAATCTTCCCCTATTTGATGATGACAAAACAAACAAAGTCGTGTACAAACTTCCCTAGACGAAGTAGAGAAATTGAGATGTAAGCATCTCCATGAATGAAACAAATCTTGTCTTCCCATTAATTCATGCCATGCCACCACAATATCTCTTCCCCTTTTTCTTATCAACAAATAGGGAATGTATGCAGTAGAAACTTCCCCTCGAGTGATGCATGTACATCAAATGATTATACACATCATAATATGCTTTCCTTGAAATCAATGTTCTAACCATTATGTGTGTGTATTCCAATCTGTGGGTGTGTTAACCGAGAACTCTCAAACTCATCCGAAAACCAAAACTATGTACTGTCCAATAAACCCATGAACTATCCGATATCTTATAAAGCAAGCAGTAGTAATAATATCTCGGATAGCTCTAACAGTAGAAACCATGTCGAGCAGTACTAATACTTAACAATAGTAGTAATTGATAAGCACAGGAGCAGAAACAATACTTAACAGTAGAAACATTGTTAATAGGGGGACGCTTACAAACATTATGTTTTCTCCAATTAAACTTGATCTTCGATAATAGGGGGATTCTTCCAAACACTTATCTTCTTTTATTTGATTTCTGCATTTCCCTTTCAAACTGAGCATAAATCCTTTGAAGCAATTATTTGACTATCTCTAAAAATTCTTCAACTTGAATCTTTAAAGACACCATCACTGCAAGGACTCCAGCTTCCAAGGGATGTTTCAACTCTGCCAACATAAATATATCCACTCCACCTTTTGTTGACAAATGATGGACATTGCAGCAATCATAAAATCTCCAAGTAGCAGAAAGATCATGGTATGGAAATCTCCAATACACGTCTGAAGGATCTGGTTCATACAATCTCTTTAATTCTACCTAAAGCTCTTGTTCTTTCACATCAAACTTCTTATTTGACTTGAGCTTCTCTTGAACCAATCTCCATAGAGTATTCAGATCTTCTCTATCACTAGCCTTGATCAATTGTTCAAAATTCTTATATACAGTAGAACTTCCACCTATTCTGATCACCTTCCAAGCTTTCCCAAACTTGTCTTTGTATATCTTCTAATCCACTATTGGATGTCTAGCCTGAATTGGATCAACATGTAGAGTGTCTAGAATGAGAACCATCATTAGAACATGAGAAGAACCTTCTTCATTATCATCTTCTTTCTCAGTAGGCTTTTATTCAACAGTCTTGAGTCTCTTTGGAAATCTTCCAACATCTTCATCTTCAATAGGAACAAACTGCTGATTCTTTCTAAAAGCAGTGTAATACAAACTCCTAATCTCTTCATGAGATTTGCCTTTAAGCTGACTTAACTTCCAATTATCTTGCTGAGTCAAGTAATCCTTCATTCCTTTGATTACCTGAGCTTTTGTATGTTTCCTATTTCTCTTCTGACCTTTCTTGATTGACTCCATCAGATCATGTAAAATTGCATCATCATCTCTCAACTTTATGAAATCAGCAAGTTGGATTGATCTTTCTTCAACAGATAACTTTTTATTTGCAATTAGCTCCATTGCCTTTGCCTTCACGACTGGATCTGTTTCAATCATGTGTTCAATTTGTGCTTCCAATGATTGTTGATCAAACATAGTTTTTGTAGTAATTCTTTCATTCTCCAATCTTTGAGCCTCCAAGAAACCTACAACTTCATCTTCTCTTAGTTTCCTTGCCACTTCAGCATCATAATCTATTTGAGCTTTAACTCTGGCCTTTATCTTTTTTTGTTGCTCAATTTCTTCATCTGTCATAGGAGCTTTTCCCTTTTCTTTTCTCCTTTTCTCATATTCTGTCTCAACAGTACCTTCCTCATGTATACTAGTAGTACCTTCTTCAAATATGCTAGCAGTACCTTCTTGAACTCTACTATCAGTACCTACTTGAATTCTTGTAGCTGGTTGGCTTGAAGCAGTATCAAGTACATCTTCTGGAACTTCCAAAGCAACAATTTATGTTGGTTCATCTTTAGCAATTTCCTCTATTTGTTGTTGTGGAATTTCCTTAGTATCTTGATCTTCACTAACTTCTTCAATAGCTTGATCTTCACCCATATCCATAGCTCCAAAACCTGATTCTTCAAAGTCAATTTTCCTCCCCTCAATCTTTGAATTTGTTTTCCTCCCCTGTTTGGGATAATCACCCAAATTATCATCTGAATTACCATCATCTGAGGAAGTAGAAGAATCCAAAATCTGAGCTTTCATTTTACCCTTTAGCTGCTTGATCTCATCATGCACCTTTTGCATCTTCTTCACCATCATTGAGAATGCATTCTTGTAGAGAACCTTGGTTTTCTTGAGATCTTCTTCTAAATTAGTAACCTTGGTTGATAAGGTGGTACATAGGTCCATCAATTCATTATATTTTAGACTATCCTCAACACTTCCAGCTGTGTTACCTGCTGAGAGAGGTGCATCATGGGGCATAGATTCAGTTTCTTCCCTAGTTGGACTAGGAAGTACTCCTAAACCACCCATAGTTTTTAGTTGGCTTGGAATTCCACTACCTGTACCTAATCCATGAGGATCAGATACATTAAGTGTTTCCATGTTAGGGGTCTTCATGATGTTAACATTGGCCTGTCTTGCATCTAAGCTAGGACCGGTATTGTTAGCCCCATCCATACCACCAATAATGGTAGCCTCATTTGCTACGTTTGTCGAGGAGGAGAACTAGGCTGAGGAACCATAGTTTCCTTTCTAGATCTTCTCCTATATGTGTGTGTAACAGTTGGGGTATGTGAGATAGATGGAACCACAATGGGTGTGTGTTGGGGATCAGTTGGGTTTACTGACCCTTTACCCTGTACCTAAGGAATAGAAGCAAGCATAGCAATAGATAATGGTCTTACTACCCTATCCCATCCTTGTGTTGTCATAACCATATTTTGAAAAACTTTTTGTTGCAGACAAGGAGTAGGAAAAATGGATCTGTGGGGAAAGTAAAACACTTTCTTTTGCTTTCAAAATCAGTTGTATAAACCTTGGGTACATCAAAAATTTATGTGGAGAATTTGAATTCTTTACCATACCTTCAAAAATCAACTTTGAAAAATTATATTTTTTGTTTCTTGATAAACACACAAGAGCAATCGCAATATTGCTACTGAATTGCTCCTATGAAGTTCTTTTAGGGCTTAAACAATGAAGCAATGTATGGATAAAAAACCTTCACTGAGGTGAGAAACATCCCTTATTAAAAGTTAAAAGATTATTGGATGTATCATACCCTATTTTTAAAATAGCAGCCAAAATTATGGGTTGGGCATGTCTATGGAACCATCTGAGTCATCGAATCGGAGATGTCTCCTCAAAGATTTCTCAGTAACATAGATAAGTTTCCCATCCAGAGTTGCACTTAGTGCAGGTATGGGTATAGCCTCATCATCTTCATCAAGTGTTAAGGCAGTTGCAGTCTGCCAAAACTGTTTGATTTGAGAGGAATAGAGAGTGGGATTTACAATTAGAGCATACATGAGGTAGGAATTATTTAGAAAATCAATAACCTCATAGAATTTTGGACCTTCCCCATCCTCTGTTTTGACCAAGTGTACAACCTGACTGTATGTATTGGAAAATTGTAAGATAGCCATGAATGAAATCTGTAAGAAACAGAATAATGATCGTTAGTAATTGAATACATGGGTGGAAATGCACCCTCTCATGAAGATGTTCGGGTTCATGTTAAGTCTTTTTGGAGTCCCGAGCAAAATTCGGGTGATAATCACCCTTTTAAATAACATGGAGATGTTAGTGTTGTTGTGGATGCTATGAATCTTGGACATGGTAACGCAAGTGATCAGGTGTCTTTGGAAACCACAAAAAATTAGAGTCTAGAGCAGAATGCAGGTGTCGTGGACCCTTATCAACAACAGGAAATTGGTAATGAAACCTCTCTTGCAGTGGTTAGGGAATGTGTCGAGGATGGTGATAGTCTTGAACCTGTTAAGGCAACTAAGTAGGCTGTAATAGATCCAACAAAAAAGTGGGAGTCTTGTGCAGAGTCCGGTTGTTATGGGTGTTACAGATGTTAGGAGTGATCATGATGGTAATGTGGATGTTGTGTCGGTGCCAAGCCACATCAGGAAGTTGGACTGGTACCTGAGAAATTGGTTTCTTGCAAGGTCAATGATGGTGTTATTGAACAGGATGGTGCCAATGTTAGAAAAGCTTGCATGAACAATGATGGTGTACATGTTGGGAATGATCTAACAATTGTGATAGCTGAGACCCAAAAGTATCTGTTAACATCTGCTCTTGATATGGTTAAGTTCGTGTGTACTAAAGAACGTCAGTAGGAGTAAAAAGAAGCCTCAAAATTTAATAGAGTACATTGATCTAGAAAGAAGGCACATAGAGAAAAAACAGAGGGCTAGAACTAAAGCTTTACTATCAGGTTAATTAGAATTGTTTATTGCAGAGGTGAGGAAATTTAGAGCTGGATGAAGTAATGAACATCTTGTACCAAACACAACAGGCATTTACTTATTTATTTATTTATTTATTTTTGTGGTAATATGGGGTCTCCAACTCGACATTGCGAGCCGACTAATCCCCACAACGACTACCTTTTCTGGATAGCTCGGAGTCATCGCAGGTGAACCTCCGTGGCCACATGGGGATTAATTTTCTACCCAAGGTTTGAACTAATAGACATTTGGGCCACAATTCAAAGGCTTTCGTTAAAGAACTTTTGCCAACAAGACAATGGCAAATAGATGATGCGAGTACATTTGCTATCGAGTCATGTTTTATAAATCTGTACTTTATTCATACTAACCAATTATTGTTTTTCAGCACATCCATGTTTGTCGGTTGTCCTTGTCTAGTGACTCCAAGGTCGTTTGATGAACATGGAATTTATTCAATCGTTAGTAAAAAATTGTGTGATGATGGTTATGATGTTGATGCTCGACAACATCAATATTTTTTTTATATTTATTTGTTACTGACTGACACAAGTGATACTGACAGACACAAGTGATATGTTTTATGTGCTAGCCTCCGAAACTGGAAATCATACGTTTATGATTGCAGTGAGGAGTCACTTTATTTTGCATACTTTGATTTTGGTGCATACCAAGGGACAAATCCCCACCATTCATCTAAATTGATCTAATGGTGGGATTAACCTAAGATTTAATATGAAAACCTAAGTCCATGTTTTTCCTCCCTTTATCTTTATATTTTTGTCATTTTAATTATTCTCTTTTTATTTTATTTTCTATTAGGTCACCATTTCTTAACATAAACACTTAGAAATCTAAAGAGAGAAAATAGTTTAGAGAGAGAGAATGGAAGGAACACTTAAGAGAAAATGAAATGAACTTGTATTACCTAGAGAACCAACACCCTCAAATGAGGGGATACAAGTCTATTTATAGGTGTGGACTAGGGCTTCACTAAACTTTGATATTATTACATAATACGCCCTTAGACCTTTACCAAACTTATAAACTTAGCATAAAACTTAATAAAAACATATTAAAACACTAAAGTACTAACTTAATAATGCAACCTATTACAAAATTCAATGACCGACATTTGAATTAATAAAGTCTGTTCCCAACAATCTCCCCCTAAGTGTTGGTCACCAAAGGTTGCCCGACGTCGTCATCTTCTAAACTTTGACTTTGTTGTTGACGTCTTCAAAAATTGTTAGCAAAATCTTTCATCGTTCCTTGTACTTCGTTCTTTGTTGATGTGATGGTGATCATGTTATGAAGTTGTCTGCCGTTCGTCACTTCTGTGTCTGTGGTGGTTGTTCGCCATTCCAACATGCTCATACATCTTTGGACTTTGACTTTCAAACGCATGAAGATCCTTTACATACACTTTGATCTTTGGTCTTTATACTTTGTAGATTCTTCTTTTTGGCGTAGAATCTTTCTTTGAACTTTGTGGTGCTTAGATCTTTTGGGGGAGCTTTCTTTGACTTCAAGATGTATGCATGAGCATGCTGGAATCTACTATCATGGAGGTGATATGTACCTGCAGGTAAACAGTTAGCAATAATCAACCGGTACTTACAGATAAGGAATTAGAGCTCGTCAACAGCATAGTGTGAAGACTCCTTCTAATCCTTATCAAGGCCGTTCCCATGTCAGATTACCCCGAAGGAGCTTACGAGACCTACTAAGTAGCTCAATGACTGGGTGAGTCGCTGGGGATCACTCCACGACTGTAGACCGCTAAAGAACCACCACGAACACTAAGCGTAACCCGTGTGGGGTTACCGAAGTGACCTGCTGTCAGGGCTGTTTGATGTTGACCCTGGCAGGAGTTTCCGTTCAATCATTGAGAAATACATTCGTAATTCTCTCATAAACGTGCTCGGTAGATTGCTAAGATCTGCGAAGGACTCGATAATTTACAGTTGGTGACCATTGATGTAGAACACCAGTTGTAGAAATACTAAGTGTTCCTAAGAGATCTTTGATGTATCTCATGGCTCTAGACTCGATAAGTGTTCCTAAGAGATCTTTGATGTATCTCATGGCTCTAGACTCGATAAGTGCACACTTAGGTTTCCTATGCGGAGACTAGGGAGGGGTCTCCTGCTTCAATATCAACCATCTCTAAGAGCTAAGTCGATAGATTACACTGGTTCCCCGTGAGAATGAAACAAGCTCTTTTAAGAGAACTTGAGTGGTTAAGAAGGTTTAGTGCATTGCGTCACTGGGTCCATGACGACTTTATCTTCAATACCGGTGTTGTCTTTGCAACAACCAGTAGCATACGAATTGAACCCGGTGTCTGCCCTAAGGTTGAACATATGGAGGGCTATTTCTTTTCACCTTTTTCTTTACTTTTCTTTTTAATTCTTCAACCCCTTCTTTCCCCTTTCATTCTTTTCTCCTTTTTTCGTATCATACCTAAGGACTTCTAATTCTAACTATTGGTGATGTCCTTGGGTAGATCCCTCCGGCTCTGGCGGATCATAGGACGGTTTTTCCTATCTTAATCACCTTATAACTCCATGATTATCCTATAATTGCCATGAAACCTTTGAAAATCTCTCAAAGTGTTTGTGATCATCAAACATTTTGTTTAACACTTTGAGAGTTTTGTGTTTACTTTTGAAGGGCTCCCCCTTCACATGTGCTCATAAGTATTTAATAAATTTTCACATGCGGGAGGAGCAAGCAATTTTTGAATTGATCCACTTTCAGTGAACAAGACCGATTCGAGACACGCTTACATCACTAGTTACACTAGCTTGAAGTTATTACCCAGCCTAGTCAAGTCCACAGAAAGTTTCTCAAAATGGTACATTTCTACTAAGACAAATCTTTTTCGAGACACGCTTACGTGGCTAGTTAAAGAGTTCCATTGTCAGCTTTTAGGTGACAACTAGCTCTAATAACTAACTTGATGTTATTACCCATCGAGGATAAGTCCTTTCGATTATTAACTTTTATGTTTCATCAATTCTTGGGTGAATCTGAGTCTAGCTCGCATGAGATTTGACTTTAAGCAACATTGAACTTTCATATTTTAATCACTTTCACTTTTCTCCCCCTCAAAAATAGCATATGAGATGTTGTTTTTGATAAACTTTGGATTAAAATATTCTTTTTGAGTCTTATGGGGAGATATAAACAAGAACTTTTTGTTTTTCAAAACGATGAGTTTTCAAATGCTCCCCCTCAACAAGTGAATACTCATTGAGGTGAAATACTTGTCTTTTGAGCAGAATTATGAAAATCAGAAAATGTCTGATTAATTCTACTCAAAAGTAAGAAGCCTTCGCTCCTTATTTTAGGATTGAGGCACTGAAGCGTACCTCAGGGTCCTTTCGTTACAAGCACGGGTTGTACACTGTTATATGTGCACAAACCAAAAAGCATGATTTTGACAAAACATTTTGATTTGGAAATACTCCCCCTCAAAACGAGCATATGTTTTGACATTTTTTTTTAACTTTGGAGCGAATTGGGAAGTAAAGATTTGAAAAATCTTGAGCAAAATTTTGAAAAGTTTTGAAAAACCTTTTGAAAAATTTTGAATAAATTTTACTCAAAATTTTGAATAAATTTTGCTCAAAATTTTGAATAAATTTTGAATAAACCTTTTGAGAACTTGCTTCTTGTTTTTAGGATAAGTGCACGTTTGTTTTAAAGAAATGGTTTAGCAAGGCACTTTCCTTTCGTTGAAAACCGAGTTGTACACTCAAATGTGTGCACAAGTCGTTGTTTTTATACAAAATTAGTTTTCTTTAAACAAAATACTCCCCCTCAAATAATGAAGTTTATTCAAGAGATAGTATTCTTGAGCAGAATTTTGAATTGTATTTTAAAAATACTTTTTGAAAATTCATGAGATGATTATGCTCAAAGTTTTAGAAAACATAATCAAGTATTATACAATAAAGAATGCTTGAAATTCAACACTCTTTTACTCTTGAAAGTTGTTTGAGACCCGGAGTCTCTCTTTTGAGTTTTAAAATTTGAAAAAGATTTTCATCTAAAGTTGAACCTCATGGGTTCTTTTTGAAGATTTGTTTTTGTGATAAATGGAAAACTTCCGGTATTTGGGATGTTCAGATCAGAGACATTCTTTTATTAAAGCCAAAGCATTCCAGATTTTGAAAATTTGAAAGGTTTTGAATGACTTTGCTTTGGTCTCCACACTTGCTTTACCGGTGTAAAACGAGAGTGTAGAGTTTGGAAAAATTTGTTTCTCGCCATTTTGAATCCTTTTACCAGTTTAGCCTTTAAACACATTTTGCCCTTTATCCTCAAAAATGTGTTTCATAAGAAACATTTTTTCGAATGTTGAAGTTTTGACTTTCAATGGGATGACATGTACTTGCACACAGAGAAAATGCATCAGGCACAAACAAGTATACAGATGAATCAAAAATCTCATTCTAAATCTTCCTAAGTGCTCAGAATTCTCAAATTAACACACACGATCACAGATTAATTCATTCTTTCACTCAAAATTTTCCAATTATTGTCATGGTTTGCGGTTATGAATTGAGACTTTGCACCCATGTTAGCTTCTTAATGCCTGAATATAAAACAAACAAACATCCTAATAGTAGCAGCAAAGACATCGAAATCTTGAACCCTAAATCACATGATTTCAAACCTATTGTTGTTTCTAATCAAGCAAACACACCAATCGAGCATTCTTTAGTGTTCTCTAAAGTTATATGAAATAATTAATTACACTAAACACATAAAAAAGAAACGCCCCGATCAATAATTACATGAACCCTAGTTTCTGATTATGCCTTTTTGACCGTTGAAAACATTTGAAACATTTAGGGAATGATTAGACAACAACAATGAAGAAATTAGAAACTCACAAATGAAAAGAAATCGAGGATAAAAAAAATCGTTAGTCTGATTCGTTGAGGTTTCTAATTATGTGTGAAACTTTTGAGTGCATTTGTTGAAACATTTATTAGAGCCCATTTTATTTTCCATGCAAGATCCTTTAACCTAAGTTTAAGACATTTGTGAATCTTTACTCATTGAAGGTTAATTACTTTTCCATTTGAAGTCCAAACTAGATTAATTTGGAATCATTGCAGAAAAAAATTTCTTTTCTCCCCCTCGAATTAATATATATTTTGTAAAACCTTTTTGTACATTTTAATTCGAGAGATCATAGAAGTTTTTGAAAATGAGATTTTAATCCGAATGATGAAGAAACATTTTATCCATGAAGAATTATGATGAGGTGTGCAAACTTCGTGATATTGTGAAAAGTTTTCTCCCCCTCAAAACATGTTCCATTTTGACAGAGTAAAGCAAAATTTGTTTTAATGAAGGAACATAGTTTTGAAGTTACAAAGTTTGTACACAGAGAAAGAAGATTCTTTTTGTAGTTTTTTTTTTCTTTTTTTTTATATTTAAAGAAAAGAGTTAGATGTTTGACTCACTCAGTTTTTAAGAAAATTTTGCAAATCATCTGGAGTCAAACACCGCATACCAATATGGTGAACTAAATCAACAAACCTTGATGGAGGTAATGCCTTAGTAAACAATTCCGCCAACTGGTATTCAGTACCCACAAAAACTAATTCAATTGTACCCTTCTCGACATGCTCTTAGATGAAATGGTAGCGGAGAGCAATTTGTTAGGCTTTGAAATGATTAATGGTTTTGCATGAGATTGCAAAAGCACACTTTGAGTCGCAGTACATTGAGATCTAGTCAAATACATAGCCGTAGTCCGTGAGCTAAGTTCTCACCCAAATGACTTGAGCACAGAAAGCAGACATGGGTACATACAAAGCTTTAGTTGATGACAGTGATGTACAATCCTGCTTCATTGACTGTATCCCTTTGTAACTAAACAAGATTTGTTGCGAATCACTGTGCCTTCTGAGTCCAGCTTGTTTTCCAAATCCATTTAAGTCCAATGATGTGTCGAAGGGTGAAGTTGATAATTATCTCGCATGTTAGCAGGATCCATATTACGTGTAGACGACTCAGCAATGTTAGGAATGAGTTGAACCGGTGCAAACGGGTTAAAGAACGCCTCTGGATCATGCTCTGCGATTTGTGGAACTGATTTAGGTATAGATTCTTTAGCTGATTGTCGAGAGTTGGACCCGGTTTGTTCTGCGGTTGTTAGAGATGCAATTGAAGGGCTGTCTCTCCCAACAGTTGTTGTTGTTTGTTGAGGTGAATTAGGTACTTGATTATGATCAAGGTGTGCAGCAGAAATTGGTGAGACCTCAGAAGGACGGTTTTCAATCGTATCATCAAACAATGGAGCAAACAAGGATTCCAATTCTTTGCGGGTGAGAGACAATTGTTTAGCCGAAGAGTTCGAAAAGTTAAGACGGTTGGATTCAGGTCCTAAGCTATTTTGTTCAGAAGCCATTGTTGAAGTGCTTTTAAACGGTTGGTTGCGGGTCCTAAGCTGTTTTGCTCAGAAGCCATTACAATAAGCGCGGGTCCAAAACTGAATTGTTCCGAAGCCATTGCTGAAGTACGGGTCTGAAACTGAATTATTCCAAAGCCATTCCTGTCGAATCTGTAGAGAAAGAGAGAAGAGACAAAACAGAGAACATGGATCCCCAAGTGTAACTGGGTTCCAGGTGTTAGAAGCATAAAGATGTAGTGTCAACTATCTGCTTGACACTCGAACACACAATTCCAATGGTTTTCATTCTTGTCTCAGAGGTAGATGTTGTGGAGATCACATTAGTTTTGGTGCAAATGTCTAAAATCTTTCCTGTAGGAATCCACCTAAGACCAATCATTTTGAAAATTCTACCCATGGGTACCCACCTAATGTTAGATCTAGTAGATGTTTTCCTTTTAGATGCAGTGGAATGAAATGTGGGAGCATCACTTGGTTGAGAAAACCTATGTCCTATATTGATCCACTTCTTAAGTTTCTGACTTATGACTTTTGGTTCAACGGGTTTGTTTATCTTAGTCGATTGAGCCTTTTCAAGTGAATTTCCTTTTTGAAGATATTTTAAAGCACAGACAACATGATTATTTACGCAACAACTCTTAGATGCTATCCAATTCCTATTAGTTTGTTGTTTACTCTTAGGTTTTGGTATGCTACAACAAGCAGTGTTCTGTACTACAGTGGAAGGCATCACATGAGGTTTTGAACCTAGAATTCCATCCTTTTGAAGTAGCGCCTTTTTCCTAGCCTTTTCTAGATCATAGTTCTTGCACATGTCATATTTTCCATAAGAATCTTTACTTTTAATGCTTGTTTTAGACACAGTTGTCGAACTAATCCTAGATGAGCCAGGTATAATCATGTATTGAGATTTAGCAGACATATATGCATTTTCCTTAGGCCAAGAATGTGGAGTGACTGGTTTTGTCAAATTGTTTTTCTCAACAACTTGGGAGGCAAACCGAGATTTTGAAAATTTAGGTCGCTCAGATTGAAATGCAGTTGGTTGTCTAACCACTGATGATTTTCTGATTGTTTGAATAGGCGGTTTCCCCAAGATTGATGGTTTTGCAAACTTAGTATCCACACTCTGGCCAGTCAGTCTTCTTAATTTGTTTTGCAATGCAGCTTGTGCAAACACATTTGCTTGAATTTGACCTTTTAAAAGCTCGTTTTCTTTAACTAATGTATCCACACGTTTACTTTGTTCATTCAAAAATTGACCATTGTTGCCCGAAGTTAGAGATTCGTTTTGCAATTTAAGTTCCAGTGGACAATGGTCTTTTTGAGAAGAATGTTTTCTGACTCAAGAGTTTGGTTTGATGTTTCAGTTATAAGATTATCAGGTAAGGATTCAGACTCAAAATATTTGTCAGGACATTGAACAACATTCTGGTCAACCTCTCCTTCATTACTGAAGTTAGGTTGCTCAGATTGTTGTTTCTCATTTGCAGGCATAATATGATCAATAGTAGATTGTACCTCAACCATTTGCTCTTTGTTAAAGTTAGTTTCTGTGTCATACATGGGTATGACATCTTCCTCATTCATCTCTTCTTTGTCAAAGTTGGGCTCTGAGTCATAGGAGGGTCTGATCTCTGCACAGTCTGCATCTGTATCATTCCCTAATCTACTGTTGTCATCTTGCTCTTCTAATTCTGTCCCATTGCTTTCCATGACAATCAAATTAGCTTCCAATACATCATCTTTATGAACTTGCTCTTCTTGAATCTGCAACTTCTTTTTATTTACCCTTATGTCATACTCTTCTCTGTGAAGTACTCTTTCAGCAATTGACTTCTCAAGAGCATCCAGGTGTTGGAGCAATATATCTTTGAAGGTTTGAGCCTCAATTCGAGTGTATTCTAAAAAATACTCGCTTACCATTTCACAGTCATAACTGATGAAATGTTGAAACTGTTCCTTGAGAACTCTGAAGGCAGCCTTGGATTCATTCTCGTGAAATTCTTCTGTTGCAAGTTGCATTTCAAGTAGATTCACTTTGTAAACCATCGTATTAGTGAAAATATCAACTTCTTCTCCAAAGACGTCTTCAAATATATAATTGAGTACAAGTTCGGAACGATTTTCAGCAAAGTTATTGTTAGAAAGGAGTTTAAGGTGTGACTGAAGTAATCTAAAAGATGTCATGCATTTCTCAAATGGATCTTCAGAATCATCAGTAGCATTTGTGTCGTACACTGGGTCTGTATCATCTATGTGAGGTTCCTGCATGCTTGCCATTAACATCACATCTGCTATATCGGCTTCCAAATCTGCATATACATCATCAGATGGAATATCTCCCATGACACTTTGCAAAACAGCATTGAGATTACCCCCTTCAACTTCCATTTGACTAAGTGTGGCAGCGTATTCAACATTATCGTCTAAGAGTGGAGTTGAATCATAATCTTGAGCTTCCACATCTGCAATATTTTCCATATATGCCAAAAATGCCATGCTTGGTTCGATAAGATCTTCTTCGTCATCAGTATCTTCCATTGTGTTAAAGCATTCATAAGTTGAAGTCATCATGCATTTGCCTTTATCAGTAGATGCTTGTCTAAGCTTCATAAGATTTTGAAGAAGTAATTGCATATGATTATTTAGTGTTGCAGGATGGTACTGTGGAATGAAGATAGGCTCATGTGCATTTGGAGGAATGAAGAAGAGACCATTTGGAGTGTAAATTAAGGATCCATGGTCAATAGTTGGAGATGGTGGAGCAGGGAGAATGGTCTTCAGTGGATTCATGCTTAAACAAGATTCAAGAATTTGCATCATTCTGATATGATGAAGTTCTTCTGTACGATGCATAGCTTCAAGATATTTCCACATTTCATAAGCACTGGCTTGAAAGTCCATATTCACGTAAATTAAATTGGGAAGGGCTAATGACATGAACCATGCAGCTTGTTGGTCAGCATAGTACTGAGCAAGTTCAGTAGCATTCAAAACTTCATCATTTTGTAGTTGATTCGCCTCAAACAGTCAGATAATTATTGGTCAACCACTTGTGAATGGTCAAGTATAATAGTCAAACAGCTGAGGCAAATGCTTCCGTGAAATACAGTGTTTTCCCGGGTCGTAATGTCCCAACGAGGTTGTGATGGTATTAAAAACGAATTTGTGATCGAGTGAATGTGAACAGGGATATGAATAAGTGTGTGTGTGTGATTAAACTATGGTTTTATAACTTAAAATAAACTATTTTAACGATTACGTAAAACTTAGATATCTAAAACGTATAAACGTACACCAATTTAAAAATCAGACGCGACTGCGTACTGAGAAAAAGGTGAGTTATAAGAAAAATAAACTACAAGGGTTAAAATTGAAAATTCTATAAACTTAAACTTAAAATAAAATTAAATGAAAAAGAAAACTATTTTTTAGATTATTATATTATTTATTATTAATTATTTAATTAAAAACTATTTAACTATTTAATTAAAACTAACTTAAATAAAAACTAAAAATGATTAACACTACAAATTAAACTAAAAATTTATAAAAATAATTTCTAAAACTTAAAATGACCTGAATAAAGTATAAAAAATAAAAATAAATGTTTTTGTCTTTTTATAGATTTTTCATTAATTAAAAACTATTAATATTAATTATACTAATTAAACTATTTTAAATTACAAATAATACTAAAATAACTTAGAAAATTATGAAAAAATTTATAAAACTATATTATAACTTATAAAAGCTATAAAAAATATAAAAACTAGGTGTTGCTATATAAAAATTAATTATGCTATTTATAATTTAATTATTGATTAATTATTAATAAAACTATTATTAATTATAATAAATACTAAATTACAAAATAAAAATCTGAGAAAATTATTAAAAATACTTTAATATATAAGGAAATTAATAAAAATATAAAAATACAACTTACTTAATAAAAATCTAAAAATGAAAATTAAAATTAAATTAAATTAAATAGAAACTATCACTTATTTTTATATTGTTTTTTTCTTGATTTTTCTTTTACCAAACTATATTATACATAAAAATAGATAACTTTTGTGAAAACAAATATTTTACAACTTAAAAATAAGCTAGATATAAGCTAAGAACCTAGACAGTTGACTATTGTTGACTGAAAATGGAAATAAGCTCAAAAGAGCTTATGTGGGGTCCACCTTGGATAAGTCTGATACAAATAAGTTATTTGTACTTAATTAAGCTGGAAAAATCACTTTGGGACCTCAAGATAAGCCAATAAGCCACAATAAGCACTTGCTTATTGTGGACTGAGACAGATTTGGGGACAAAGTTGAGGGTCCAACTTAGGTGGGGTCCACTGAGGCACAGGTCAAACAAGAGGTCAATCTAAGATCTATGGTAGGAGGGGGGTTGGGAAAAGCTAAATAGGAGGTGTGAGGCCCACTGAGTTGGCCACAAATCACCACCAAAGTGGTGGTGATGAGTGAGTCTGCTGGTGTGCAGGGGAGGTGTTCTCCCTGCAGGTGAGTTTGGGAGTGAGTGGGACCCAGTACAAAATTCCTAAAAATATAACAATTGTGGAATATAAAAGTTGGGCTGGTAGAGTATTGCTAGGAACAAGTTTCAAGTTTTAAATCTAATTCCTAAAGTCTAAACAATTCTCCCAAATATTGGAAAAATCTGAGAAGTGTGAAATTGACTTTTTAGCAAAACTTGATAGTTTGACTTTTATGAACTTCTAACACTTCTAACTAATTACTTAAGTAATAATAAGCTATGTTAGACCTAAAATAAGCTAAAGCTTAAAGATATGAGCTAATGTGAAGGTTTGTGGATCACAAATCCTTGACAGTTAACTGTCAAGGAGTTATGAGATGGATTTTGACTTTTTATTGTATAAGGCCTGAGTTTTAAGACCACTATAACCTAATATGACCTAAAGTAATATGCTTAGACTATCCTAGACAACTAAAACTACCCAATACACTCAGTAACAAACTGAGCCAAACACCCCTTATACTTGACTGTTTTTGCTTTTTCAAAGAATTCCACAAATTTAAACCATAAAATTAGTTTCCAAGGTTATATTATGATGTAATAAACTGTGATTAGCACCTAAACACTAGTAATACTAACAAAGACTCACAAATCAAGTTTAAGCTATAAAGGCAGTGAATTATGAAAAATGAACAACCATGCAATCTGATGAACAAACATAGCTATATAAGCAATATAATATCCTAAATATACTAATTAAAACTGAAAATACAAAGATGAGCAGATAAAACAGATTCCACAGTGGAATGACCAAAATCAAAGAATATGCTTACAATTGATCATGACTGAGACTAGGGTACGAAGGAACTCAATACATAACCTATAGCCTCCCAAGAGGTAACTAATACCACAGCAATCAATATCACACCTTGCTCAGCCCTTCTTCCTCTCTTCCCTCTATTTTTTTATTTTTCTTTATTTAATTTATTATTTTTGGTAATTTTGCTTTTCTATTCTAAACTAACTAAGTAAAGTATTCTTAAGCTTATTTGAGCCTTGTCAGAGCTTATATCAGCTTGTGAATTCAGTAACAACAACTAACAACAACAAGTGAGCTTTTTGTGATTCTTGAAATAAGTAAAAATTGCATAGACTGAGATAACACTTGAAACTTGAAATTAACTTTAACTAATGATTGAAATACACAACATTAACTGAGTACAAGCTTATTTAATTTAAAATACAACTTAATTATTAAATTATACTACCTACGACTACCATTAACCTAAGTTACACTAATTATTTATCTCCTCAGCTTTTTCTTCCATTTGTAGAGACTTCTGAGGTTAGTGGGACCCACCAAGACCTTTCCCACCACATCTTAACCATTGGTTGTGTCTGATTAATCCTAGCCATTCAAACTACTTTTTGGCGCAAAAAAGTCATGGAACACTATGGATTGCGTGGTGATGTTTTCAAGGGCATTAAATGTGTTTGGGAGCTTGTGGAGGTGGAGGTGGAGGAGAGTGGGGAGCAAGTTGTGGAAGTGAAACCAGTGAGGTAGAGAGTGGTATATGAGTTGCAGAGGTGAGGGGTAGGGGATGACTGGTAAGGGTGGTTTTGGTTTTGTTGACCGGTATTTGACCGGGTATTATTTAAGTGTAGACTGGGCTAGGTAGTGGTGGGCTTGGGTAAAAAGGGTAGGATGGGCTTGGTTTATTGTTGGGTTTGGATTTAGTTTGGTTTATATATAAATAAGGGTCCGTTTGTATTAATAACAATAGGGACCATAAGTGTAATTTGGTGAATTTTAAAGGTTTGAATTAGTGATTTTTCCAAAGTTGATCAAGGGACCAAACTTTACATATCTCAATAGTACAAGGGTAGTATTTGATTTTTTTCATTTTTAAAATACCCGGGGACTATAATTGACAAAACTGAAGCTCCAGGGACTTAACATGTAATTTCTCCAAACTTTTCATCCAGGGACTAATAGTGACAATTATGAATTCCCTAGGACCCTTAATGATAATTTTCCCATTTTGAACACCCAGGGACTAAAATTGTCAAGTTTGAAACTTTGAGGGACCTGTTTTGCCAAACTGTGAAACTTCAGGGACCAATCATGTAAATTCACCAAACTTTACACCAAGGACCATTCCTGCAAAAGATTATTAGTACAAGGACCAAAATTGATTTTCTCAAAGTTTTTAACATCCCAGGGACCATTTCTGTCAATTTCCAAAGTACAGGGACTAAACTTGTAATTTTGTGAAACTTTGCACCAAAGGACTAAATATGTAACTTTATGATTAAAAAGGACCTTTGGTGACATTTTCATGTTTATAGAATAACCAGGGACTAGTTTTGCCAATTTATGAAACTTGAGGGACTGAAACTGCCAATTATGCAAACTTTGTACGTTTTTTATCTGTTTTTGCATATTTTGCATTAGAAACATATAAAACACACTTTTAAGATATTTTAAGTATTTTGATACATATTTGAGTGTTTTTGTATGTTTTGGCAGCTCAGATTGGTATGAAATGATGAGTATTTAGACATTCATCAATCCCCCACACTAAACTATTGCTAGTCCCTAGCAATCTTTTGAGAAAAACTTAATGGATTTGGAAAACTCTTTACCAAAAGTCATCACTTCTGGAGTAGCCAGATGTATGAACTGTGGCACATCTGATAACCGTGTGATTTTGAGCAAACCACCAGCTGTCAACGGATTTGATTAGTCTTTACCAAAAGCCGTTTGCTTCTGGACTAGCCAACTCTTGATGGAATAGTCAACATCTTGGTGAGCTGATTACCAATTATGGTTTTTCCACGGCCTTTACCACAAGCCATAATCTTGCGGGCTAGCCAACTCATTATCTTTTGAGGATGATGGGGAGTTGAGGAACCATACAATTTTTGGCAAATTGCAAGCCATAAACGGGTTTGAGTTATCTTTACCAAGAACCGTTTGCTCCTGGATTAGCCAATCCTTATGTGGGTTAGACATGGCGGACTGATAACCATTTATTGCGTTCTAAGTGATAAAAAATTTTAAAATTTTGGCTAAAATGGGGGTTCTTGATGGAACATGTGTTTAAATTCGTTAGAATAACGAATCTCCCCCCACACTTAGAACTGAATATTGTCCTCAATATTCAAAGTACCGGGTGTTAAACCGACACTTAGAACGTAAGAAGAAAATATTCCATAGCCTTTATTTAAGATGTATATACATACAATTATTTTTTTAGATAAAACTTCTTAAATAGAAGCTATCACTATATTTACATTTTTTTTTGAGGATATATATATATACAACATGTGGGGTATCTCCCCCACACTAGGGTGTTACACACGGGTGACAGGCCCATGTATTTGCTAATGTTTTTGATTCCCGAGTCACTAGCTTGACTCGACCTCGTATTTGATTTCTTTCTTCCCAAACTGTTAGGTTTATCACGCAAGCTAACCGCTTGTGAACGGTTAACTGTAATAAAGAGCTCCTGAACAGGCCGGGAGAAAAAGCAATTTAAAAATCTATGGGGAAGTAAGTGGAAGAAACCATCTCCATCGGACTTTCATTCAAGATGTTTGGATAAACATTTGAAGCACGTGAAAGTTCCACACCGATGAGATAAGTACCCGGCTCATAATTTATAAATGAGAATGCCGGGGTCAAAGATAGTGTCCTCATTCCCGAAGGAGTGAAGAATAGGAGAAATCACCTGGTAGGTGAAGGAAAGTAGGGAGATCTGAATAGCAATTAAGATAAGAACTTCCTCCTCAAGAAATGAATATTCAAGTGGAGGAGGCAAGTCCTTAAGCTTGATCTCAGGAAATTTATCAGTTTCCTCAACTGATTCGATTTCCTCATTATGAAGTTGTTTGGTTGGAAGAGGGGGAAATGTATCTTCGTTTAACAAACTTTCTAGAAAAAGAATGTCCCCCTCGGGATCAAGATAATTATCATCAACTTCGTATGAAATTGAACTATCTTCAGTCATAAAAGCCTCGAATTCGTCCAAATCATTTTCACTTTCCGGAGGAAGTGGATTGATCTAAATGAGTTCAAACGCAGGATCATGAGCAGGTAAGAATTCTAACTTTCTCAAATCCGTTTCAAAGTCAAAGACTTCATTTTCATCCTTTGGTGGGATGGGATCCATATGAGAGAGTTCATCAGCGAACTCTTCAAGAAGATAGTCATCATTAGACTCGGGAAGTGATGCATCAACAAATTCGATGTCTCCATAAGATAAACAATCATTACTGGAATCAGAGACAGTCTCAATTTGTTCATTTGGATTATTAGGGTGAGTAGGGATATCACACATAAGATCAAAAGTTCCCTGTGACTCACTTGGGATTGGGACAAGGTTCTCAACACTAGACTTTATGAATTCGTCCGATTTCTTTGCAGAAATTGTGTCAAGATGCTCGTCCCCCATGTTCAGAGAGTGAGTGGGAACCTCGGGTGTGATAACATCATACAGAGGGAGCTGAGAAGGACTAGCAGTAATGGAGTCTACAAGTTCCATTATTTCTACTGCTGGTGATTCAGTTATATTATTTTCCCCCTGTATATCCATGGAAGGAGTCTCAACTGATGAACATGATGAGGTATCATCACTTTCATCATCCTCATAGAGAAGAGCAGCATTTTGAAATTTGATACGTGTTATAGCTGCTTGTTCTAAGACTCGTAATTCTTCCATACTTCTTTCGTTTCCAGCTGCACGTCCTTCAGCAAGTAATTCCGCGATAGATTTATCACGAGAATATGGAATGAGTGGATATTGTGGGGGTGTGGATGTGTCAAAACCGGAAGGTTGACATTGATCATCATTATGAGGACCCCCACAATGTACACAAGAAGAACTTGGTGCATTGTAAAACGACATATTAGCCAACTCCTCTCTAATGTTTTTAAGTTTTTCAAGAACCTCTAGACAAGGGTCTTGCTGGTTTTGAGGAGTTGCTTGGTTCATTTGGTACTGTGGAGGTGGTTCTTGAAACGAATAGTCGTAATTGTTACAAGGAAATGGATTCCTTGTTTGACAATCAGAGCTAAAATGTGGACCTCCACAGTACTCACAACAGTTAAACTGTTGAGTCTGGCTTGGTGTATTTTGATACGAAGCATCATTGATATTTAGATAATATGATTCTTGCTCGTATGAATGTGATGGGTAGTTGGAAAAATTTGAGGAGTCGTTGAATGAGTTTTGATTAGGATCATAAGCAAATGAATTACTCGATCCACAAAACAAACAACTCCCGTCTTGAATATCATTACCACATTGTTCACATGTACACCAACGACATGGAAAACCGAAAAGCGGCTCACCACAACCTACACAAGGAACAAAATCTGGAGGTGGGACAAGTGGTGTGCTGTTAGAGCTAGGAATTTCCACCACTTCCGTTATGGTCTCGAGTTTTGGTTCTTGATAAACGTGAAGATTGGGTAAGTCGTTCTTTTCAGTCACTACCCTAAGCTCTGTACGTTTGCTTGATAAACTTTTAACTGTAAACCGTGAAAGGTTAGGATCAATTTTTGAAGGTTCGTCCTTGATAGCACGTATCTCGGGCTGTGAAGGGTAGTTGGAAGAATTTGGTGAATCATTGAGAGAATTTGGACTTATGAACAGATTGCACACAGTACAAAATCTGTTACTACAATTATTGCCACATTTCTCACAAATACACCGGAGACAACGAAAGCCGTTCTCAATCGGGCTTTTACAGTGAAAACACTTGTAACCGAGAGACGCCATAAGAATTATGCATGAGATGGGTGTAAGAAGGCATAATCAAATGGATAGAGGGTATAAAGGTAAATATTTTTGGGTTTTGTTTTATAGAAATATGGATAAAAGATGGTAAATATACAATTGATGTATATCCAAACTCACTAATACGCAAAATCGTTTAAAATAAGCGCACAACCTCCCCGGCAGCGGCGCCAAATTTTGATTCGCCTCAAACAGTCAGATAATTATTGGTCAACCACTTGTGAATGGTCAAGTATAATAGTCAAACAGCTGAGGCAAATGCTTTCGTGAAATACAGTGTTTTCCCGGGTCGTAATGTCCCAACGAGGTTGTGATGGTATTAAAAACGAATTTGTGATCGAGTGAATGTGAACAGGGATATGAATAAGTGTGTGTGTGTGATTAAACTAGGGTTTTATAACTTAAAATAAACTATTTTAACGATTACGTAAAACTTAGATATCTAAAACGTATAAACGTACACCAATTTAAAAATCAGACGCGACTGCGTACTGAGAAAAAGGTGAGTTTTAAGAAAAATAAACTACAAGGGTTAAAATTGACAATTCTATAAACTTAAACTTAAAATAAAATTAAATGAAAAAGAAAACTATTTTTTAGATTATTATATTATTTATTATTAATTATTTAATTAAAAACTATTTAACTATTTAATTAAAACTAACTTAAATAAAAACTAAAAATGATTAACACTACAAATTAAACTAAAAATTTATAAAAATAATTTCTAAAACTTAAAATGAACTTGAAGAAAGTATAAAAAATAAAAATAAATGTTTTTGTCTTTTTATAGATTTTTCATTAATTAAAAACTATTAATATTAATTATACTAATTAAACTATTTTAAATTACAAATAATACTAAACTAACTTAGAAAATTATGAAAAAATTTATAAAACTATATTATAACTTATAAAAGCTATAAAAAATATAAAAACTAGGTGTTGCTATATAAAAATTAATTATGCTATTTATAACTTTATTATTGATTAATTATTAATAAAACTATTATTAATTATAATAAATACTAAATTACAAAATAAAAATCTGAGAAAATTATAAAAAAAACTTTAATATATAAGGAAATTAATAAAAATATAAAAACACAACTTACTTAATAAAAATCTAAAAATGAAAATTAAAATTAAATTAAATTAAATAGAAACTATCACTTATTTTTATATTGTTTTTTTCTTGATTTTTCTTTTACCAAACTATATTATACATAAAAATAGATAACTTTTGTGAAAACAAATATTTTACAACTTAAAAATAAGCTAGATATAAGCTAAGAACCTAGACAGTTGACTATTGTTGACTGAAAATGAAAATAAGCTCAAAAGAGCTTATGTGGGGTCCACCTTGGATAAGTCTGATACAAATAAGTTATTTGTACTTAATTAAGCTGAAAAAATCACTTTGGGACCTCAAGATAAGCCAATAAGCCACAATAAGCACTTGCTTATTGTGGACTGAGACAGATTTGGGGACAAAGTTGAGGGTCCAATTTAGGTGAGGTCCACTGAGGCACAGGTCAAACAAGAGGTCAATCTAAGATCTATGGTAGGAGGGGGGTTGGGAAAAGCTAAATAGGAGGTGTGGGGCCCACTGAGTTGGCCACAAATCACCACCAAAGTGGTGGTGATGAGTGAGTCTGCTGGTGTGCAGGGGAGGTGTTCTCCCTGCAGGTGAGTTTGGGAGTGAGTGGGACCCAGTACAAAATTCCTAAAAATATAACAATTGTGGAATATAAAAGTTGGGCTGGTAGAGTATTGCTAGGAACAAGTTTCAAGTTTTAAATCTAATTCCTAAATTCTAAACAATTCTCCCAAATATTGGAAAAATCTGAGAAGTGTGAAATTGACTTTTTAGCAAAACTTGATAGTTTGACTTTTATGAACTTCTAACACTTCTAACTAATTACTTAAGTAATAATAAGCTATGTTAGACCTAAAATAAGCTAAAGCTTAAAGATATGAGCTAATGTGAAGGTTTGTGGATCACAAATCCTTGACAGTTAACTGTCAAGGAGTTATGAGATGGATTTTGACTTTTTATTGTATAAGGCCTGAGTTTTAAGACCACTATAACCTAATATGACCTAAAGTAATATGCTTAGACTATCCTAGACAACTAAAACTACCCAATACACTCAGTAACAAACTGAGCCAAACACCCCTTATACTTGACTGTTTTTGCTTTTTCAAAGAATTCCACAAATTTAAACCATAAAATTAGTTTCCAAGGTTATATTATGATGTAATAAACTGTGATTAGCACCTAAACACTAGTAATACTAACAAAGATTCACAAATCAAGTTTAAGCTATAAAGGCAGTGAATTATGAAAAATGAACAACCATGCAATCTGATGAACAAACACAGCTATATAAGCAATATAATATCCTAAATATACTAATTAAAACTGAAAATACAAAGATGAGCAGATAAAACAGATTCCACAGTGGAATGACCAAAATCAAAGAATATGCTTACAATTGATCATGACTGAGACTAGGGAACGAAGGAACTCAATACATAACCTATAGCCTCCCAAGAGGTAACTAATACCACAGCAATCAATATCACACCTTGCTCAGCCCTTCTTCCTCTCTTCCCTCTATTTTTTTATTTTTCTTTATTTAATTTATTATTTTTGGTAATTTTGCTTTTCTATTCTAAACTAACTAAGTAAAGTATTCTTAAGCTTATTTGAGCCTTGTCAGAGTTTATATCAGCTTGTGAATTCAATAACAACAACTAACAACAAGTGAGCTTTTTGTGATTCTTGAAATAAGTAAAAATTGCATAGACTGAGATAACACTTGAAACTTGAAATTAACTTTAACTAATGATTGAAATACACAACATTAACTGAGTACAAGCTTGTTTAATTTAAAATACAACTTAATTATTAAATTATACTACCTACGACTACCATGTTGGGATTCTTGATTTGATGTGACAAAATAAATAAAAGAATGAAACAAGAAGGGCTAAAGATGACAAAGAGAGAAAGCTACAAAGAATAAAGATACAGGAAATATTCTATTATGAAGAAACGATTTTGATAATATTCTGTATTTAGTTTTATTCTTATCTCTTTGTAAACCCTAATATCTCTCTATATAAAGAGACGTAGGGTATAGGTTTTTGTATGTCTTTCACAATGTAGTCGACTAAAGGTGTGTGTGTGTGTTCTAGGTCGTGGTTCATTGTAAACGACTAGAACTAGTTAGTATTGTTCGAATCCTTCAAGGTCTGAGGTGTCTTAGATCCATGTTACAGTTAGGTAACACGTTATATTCTGATCAAATATAATTGGTGATGATGATGAAAACCTTGTTCAATAATAATGATGTTTTGTTAATTCCGCTGTGCATGATTATTGTCATTATTATTGTTAACCCTAGTGCTCAAAATGATCCAAGGAGTCTAACAAACTCCACAAGTGGTATCAGAGCTTGGGAGCTCGTTACCTAGGGATTCATAAGGTTTTTAGTCGAAGAATGAAGAAGAAAATCGAATTTTGTTTCAATTTTCGTAACTTTCTGCAGGTCAGTTTTCAAACGGCGATATCTCCTTCGTTAACCGTTGGATCAGGCTGAAATTTTTACTGGAGCTTCTCTATATATCAAGGAAGATTTCCACCGGAGGGATCTTCAATCTGAGCTTTTATGTGGAAGTTCTGGTGTGTCGAAAACTGCTGCAGATAAAGGGTTTGTAATTCGATTTTTAGGGTTTTCATTATATTAACTTCTTTGATTTTGGTCTCTATTGCATAAATTCATCATAGAAGTTGGTTATACATTGTTTGGTATTGAAAACTCATGAAAGAAAGCAGGTGTGGAGGTGTATGAGTGATTTTTGGTGATTTTAGGGTTTTCGCGACACTTTGAAGTGTTGTCTTTATACTTAAAAAAATAAAAAAAAAATAAAATAAAATAAAAAAAGACGACTATGATTCTGTTTGTAAAAGTCGCGTTATTCACTAAACCCTAATATGGTCATGAACTTTGATCATTATACTGCTATGCTACTGCTAGTATTATCTTCATTCTGCTGCTCAAATTCATTCTGCTGCTAGCATTAAATCATTCTGCTGCTATATGTTTGACTCTGCTGCTAGCTTTATGATTCTGCTGCTGCATTCTACTGCTACTTTCGAGACTCTACTGCTAGTCATATTATTCTGCTGCTCGAAAGATTTATTCTGCTGCTGCGTTTACAGAATGGTTACTTGGTTTTACACACACAGGAAGGAGTTTGGTTTTTGTTCTTACAGATTTAAAAAGGCTCGTATTTGGTATATTTAATTGATTACGAAGAAGGTTGATTATCACTTAGTTGATGTTGTAGTTGAGTTTCACAGGTTTGTGTTCTTATCATACCTTTTAGCAGGAGGTAACTTGTTTGTTTTATACGGTGGTGACGAAGACTTGTCAAATCTAGTTTTCATAGGTCAAGGGGAGGATGGATGAAGACCTAGTTAACTATCACTTGAAGGAGTTACATTATTGTGCTCAGTGTCTCATTGAAGATGAGGATTTTGTCAAGAGATTACGGTCTACTTATATATTTGGTCTTGGATATAAGTTTGGAGTCACGTGGTTAGTACAAGACATAAGACACAAGTTTGGGTTATTCAACTTCTTCATCAAGTTCGTTATACTCAGTTTTCTTCATCAGTGATCATTACATAAGAGCCTACAGATTTGAAGAATCATGAAGATGGTTAACACATTGATTTTAGGGGAAGCATATTATGATGTGTTTAATCAGTTCATCTACATGCACCACTCAAGGGGAAGATCATATTGCATACGTTCCCTATTTGCTGATAACAAAAAGGGGAAGAGATTTTAGAGTGGCATGGCATGGATTAAGGGGAAGACATAATTGTTTCATTCAGGGAGATGCATACATCTCAACTTCTCTACTTCGTCTAGGGAAGTTCGTACACGACTTTGTTTGTTTTGTCATCATCAAATAGGGGAAGATTGTTGGGATTCTTGATTTGATGTGACAAAATAAATAAAAGAATGAAACAAGAAGGGCTAAAGATGACAAAGAGAGAAAGCTACAAAGAATAAAGATACAGGAAATATTCTATTATGAAGAAACGATTTTGATAATATTCTGTATTTAGTTTTATTCTTATCTCTTTGTAAACCCTAATATCTCTCTATATAAAGAGACGTAGGGTATAGGTTTTTGTATGTCTTTCACAATGTAGTCGACTAAAGGTGTGTGTGTGTGTTCTAGGTCGTGGTTCATTGTAAACGACTAGAACTAGTTAGTATTGTTCGAATCCTTCAAGGTCTGAGGTGTCTTAGATCCATGTTACAGTTAGGTAACACGTTATATTCTGATCAAATATAATTGGAGGTGATTGGGAAAAACCTTGTGTCAATAACTAATGATTTGTTCTTATTCCGCTGCATATATTGTCATTGTTATTGTTAACTCTAGATGCTCAAAACGGTCCAAGGAGTCTAACAAACTCCACATACCATTAACCTAAGTTACACTAATTATTTATCTCCTCAGCTTTTTCTTCCATTTGTAGAGACTTCTGAGGTTAGTGGGACCCACCAAGACCTTTCCCACCATATCTTAACCATTGGTTGTGTCTGATTAATCCTAGCCATTCAAACTACTTTTTGGCGCAAAAAAGTCATGGAACACTGTGGATTGCGTGGTGATGTTTTCAAGGGCATTAAATGTGTTTGGGAGCTTGTGGAGGTGGAGGTGGAGGAGAGTGGGGAGCAAGTTGTGGAAGTGAAACCAGTGAGGTGGAGAGTGGTATGTGAGTTGCAGAGGTGAGGGGTAGGGGATGACTGGTAAGGGTGGTTTTGGTTTTGTTGACCGGTATTTGACCGGGTATTATTTAAGTGTGGACTGGGCTAGGTAGTGGTGGGCTTGGGTAAAAAGGGTAGGATGGGCTTGGTTTATTGTTGGGTTTGGATTTAGTTTGGTTTATATATAAATAAGGGTCCGTTTGTATTAATAACAATAGGGACCAAAAGTGTAATTTGGTGAATTTTAAAGGTTTGAATTTGTGATTTTTCCAAAGTTGATCAAGGGACCAAACTTTACATATCTCAATAGTACAAGGGTAGTATTTGATTTTTTTCATTTTTAAAATACCCGGGGACTATAATTGACAAAACTGAAGCTCCAGGGACTTAACATGTAATTTCTCCAAACTTTTCATCCAGGGACTAATAGTGACAATTATGAATTCCCTAGGACCCTTAATGATAATTTTCCCATTTTGAACACCCAGGGACTAAAATTGTCAAGTTTGAAACTTTGAGGGACCTGTTTTGCCAAACTATGAAACTTCAGGGACCAATCATGTAAATTCACCAAACTTTACACCAAGGACCATTCCTGCAAAAGATTATTAGTACAAGGACCAAAATTGATTTTCTCAAAGTTTTTAACATCCCAGGGACCATTTCTGTCAATTTCCAAAGTACAGGGACTAAACTTGTAATTTTGTGAAACTTTGCACCAAAGGACTAAATATGTAACTTTATGATTAAAAAGGACCTTTGGTGACATTTTCATGTTTATAGAATAACCAGGGACTAGTTTTGCCAATTTATGAAACTTGAGGGACTGAAACTGCCAATTATGCAAACTTTTTACGTTTTTCATCTGTTTTTGCATATTTTGCATTAGAAACATATAAAACACACTTTTAAGATATTTTAAGTATTTTGATACATATTTGAGTGTTTTTGTATGTTTTGGCAGCTCAGATTGATATGAAATGATGAGTATTTAGACACTCGTCAGTAGTCTGATAATCCCTGTTGAGTCAGCAAGAAATATCATTTTGTATGGACCATCTTGAATGGATTTAAGCATGAGATCTGCAGTAGGACGATCTGTGAGCCATTGTAGAAATCTCCGTTTCCAATTAGTATATGTTCCTGGTAGTAACATTGGAGGCCTTGATTCATTGCCAAAGAGCAGAACATGACGAATGAGGGAGCTGTGACTTTGTTGTTGATGATACTATTGCTGATGAGAATATTAGTGAGGAAGGTAGTTGGAAGAAGGTGTTTTTGCTGATGACTGTTGCTGATGAGAATATTGGTGAGGAAGGTAATTGGAAGAAGGTGTTGTTGCTGATGACTGTTGCTGATGAGAATATTGGTGAAGAAGGTAGTTGGAAGAAGGTGATTGAGACATTGTAAATGACATTTCTCTCCCCCTTGATTGTTGCGACGTAATCGAAATAATCAAACAAAATGTCACACTCAAGGTCGATATACTGAATTCTGATTTTCCATCCAAAATTAAATTTGAAAATTTTCTCTTCCAAAATTTGAAAAACACTATGAAATGCTATTATAAGGTTACAAGAAAAATTTAAGTTTTAAAAATTTTGCAGCCAAATTTTACCGAAATTTTTTTGAATTTTGGCCTAAAATTTTGAATTTTGGCCTAAAATTTTGAATTTTGGGCCAAAATTTTCACCATTAAACCAAAATTTGAATTTCGCGTAAAAACTGAACGTTTATACTCCTGTAAAAAATAAAATTTTACTCAAATTTTCCCGCCAAAAAATTTTGATTTTTTTTTTTTTTTTTTTTTTTTTTGGAGATAAGAGAGAAAGATAAGAAGGATAAACTTGTTAAGATGAGATGATTGTTGATAATGTTAAAATGGATCTTTAAGGATAAACAAAGGTTATAGTTCTAGGTTTTTCTGACTTGCAAACTCGATAAAAACAGGCTTGTAACTCGGTAAACTGTGAAGTACTAACTCGATAAAATTTTCTGGATTGCTAACTCGGTGAGCTTTGAAGTACTAACTCGGAAATATTTCTGGATTGCTAACTAGGTAAGCTTTGAAGTAGTAACTCGATAAAATTTTCTGGATTACTAACTCGGTAAACTTTCTAACTCGGTAGGATTCTGTTCTAACTCGATAACACAGCTAACTCGGTAAGGTTTGAAGGATGACTAACTCGATAAATTGTATTGAAGTGAGTATAGTTTCCCCTAGGTATCAAGCACTAAGAACCTTACTCGATAAACGATAAGGGAATGGCTAACTCGCCAAAATAATAAACTCGTAGTAACTTGTAGCTAACTCGGTAGAACCTTGCCACTAACTCGATGTAAACAGAAGTTCTAATTCGACAGAAAAATCCTAACTCGCTAAAAAACCAATCTAACTTGAAAGTCAGAAAGTCCTAACTCGAAAGACACTAGTCGAACTCGTAAAATCGCTGATGAATAGTAGTCTGAAGCATAAAAACCGATTAAATCCTAGTTTTTATTACCAAATCTAACCTAAAACAACCTATATTATCCCTTGGCGAATGATACCACTTGTTAGGTCACCATTTCTTAACATAAACACTTAGAAATCTAGAGAGAGAAAGTAATTTAGAGAGAGAGTGGAAGGAACTCTTAAGAGAAAATGAAATGAACTTGTATTACCTAGAGAACCAACACCCTCAAATGAGAGGATACAAGTCTATTTATAGGTGTGGACTAGGGTTTTCACTAAACTTTGATATTATTACATAATACGCCCTTAGACCTCTACCAAACCTATAAACTTAGCATAAAACTTTATAAAAACATATTAAAACACTAAAGTACTAACTTAATAATGCAACCTATTACAAAATTCAATGACCGACACTTGAATTAATAAAGTCTGTTCCCAACATTTTTTTTTTGTCTATTTTTCCTATTTAACGTATTTTTTTCTCTTTTTTTGTTTTCTTTTTGTCATTCACTTTTTTTAACGTTTTTGTCTGTTTTCATACGTTTTCTTCCGTTTTCTTACGTTTTGTCCGTTTTCGCATGTTTTCTTACGTTTTCGCCTGTTTTCATCCGTTTTCATACGTTTCTGTCTGTTTTTGTCCGTTTTTGCCCGTTTTCGTCTGTTTTCTTACGTTTTCGTCCATTTTCATACGTATTCGTCCCTTTTCGTACGTTTTCATCCATTTTCTTTCGTTTTCGTCCATTTTTCATAAGTTTTCGTCCGTTTTCATACGTGCTTTTACGCTTTCAAACATTTTTGTCCGTTTTTATACATATTTGTCCGTTTTCTTACGCTTTCGTCCGTTTTCAACCGTTTTCTTACGTTTTCATACGATTTCTTCCGTTTTCATCCATTTTCTTTCGTTTTCGTCCATTTTTCATACATTTTCGTCCTTTTTCATATGTGTTTTTGCGCTTTCATACGTTTTCATCCATTTCCATTCATTTTTGTTCATTTTTAAATGCTTTTAGCCGTTTTCGGATATTTTCATACGTTTCTAAATATCATAAAAGATATTCTGTGATATTCTGAATATCACAAGTAATTTTTTGAATATCACATGTGATATTCTTTTTTTTTTGAATATCACAAGTGATATTCGGAGTACCACAAATGATATTATGAATATTATAAGTGATATTCTGTGATATTCAGAATATCACAAGTGATTTTCTGAATATCACAAGTGATTTTCAACTAATGTTTTGTAACATGAAAGTCACAAGTGATATTCAGAAATTCACAAGTAATAGATATTCAGAAAATCACAAGTGATATTAAGAATATCACAGGTGATACTCTGAATATCACAAGTGATACTCTGAATATCAATTGTGATATTAAAAAACGCAAAAAAATGGATGAAAACATAAGAAAATCACAAGTGATATTCGTCCATTTTCTTACGTTTTCATATGTTTTCGTCCGTTTTCGTTCGTTTTAATACGTTTTCGTCCGTTTTCAGACGTGGTTTTACGCTTTTATACGTTTTTGTCCGCTTTCATACATATTCGTCCTTTTTCTGGCGTTTTCATCCGTTTTCTTACGCTTTCATTCGTTTTCGTCCATTTTCGTTCGTTTTTCATTCATTTTCGTCCATTTTTCATTCATTTTCGTCCTTTTTCATATGTGTTTTTACACTTTCATACGTTTTCATTCGTTTTCATACGTTTTCGTCCGTTTTCATCCATTTTCTTTCGTTTTCGTCCATTTTTCATACATTTTCGTCCTTTTTCATATGTGTTTTTACGCTTTCATCAATTTTCATTCATTTTCGTCCGTTTTTAAATGCTTTTAGCCATTTTCAGACATTTTCATACGTTTTTGAATATCATAAAAGATATTCTGTGATATTCAGAATATCACAAATAATATTTCGTAGTATTCTGAATATCACAAGTGATTTTTTGAATATCACATGTGATATTCTTTGATTTTTTGAATATCACAAGGGATATTCTGAGTACCACAAATGATATTCTGATATTCTTTGATATTCAGAATATCACAAGTGATTTTTTGAACATCACATGTGATATTCTTTGATTTTTTGAATATCACAAGTGATATTCTGAGTACCACAAATGATATTCTGAATCTCATAAGTGATTTTTTGAGTATCACATGTGATATTCTTTGATTTTTTGAATATCACAAGTGATATTCTGAGTACCACAAATGATATAATGAATATTATAAGTGATATTCTGTGATATTCAGAATATCACAAGTGATTTTTTGAATATCACAAGTGATTTTCAACTAATGTTTTGTAACATGAAAGTCACAAGTGATATTCAAAAATCAACAAGTAATAGATATTCAGAAAATCACAAGTGATATTAAGAATATCACAAGTGATACTCTGAATATCAATTGTGATATTAAAAACCGCAAAAAAATGGATGAAAACATAAGAAAATCACAAGTGATATTCGTCCGTTTTCTTACGTTTTCATAGGTTTTCGTCCGTTTTCGTTCGTATTAATACGTTTTTGTCCATTTTCTGACGTGGTTTTACGCTTTTATACGTTTTTGTCCGCTTTCATACATATTCATCCTTTTTCTTGCGTTTTCATCAGTTTTATTACGCTTTCGTTCGTTTTCGTCCGTTTTCTTAATTTTTTATTCGTTTTCAAACGTTTTGTTTGTGTTGTTCATTTTCATATGTTTTTTCTGTTTTCATCCATTTTTTTCATTTTCGTCCATTTTTCATACATTTTCGTCCTTTTTCATATGTGTTTTTACACTTTTATACGTTTTCATTCATTTTTATCCGTTTTTAAATGCTTTTGGCCGTATTTAGACATTTTCATACGTTTCTTAATATCATAAGAGATATTATGTGATATTCAGAATATCACAAGTGATATTCCGTGATATTTTGAATATCACAAGTGATTTTTTGAACATCATATGTGATATTTTTTGATTTTTTGAATATCACAAGTGATATTCTCAGTACCACAAATGATATTCAGAATATCATAAGTGATATTCTGTGATATTCAGAACGTATGAAAACGAACAAAATGTAAGAAAATGAATGAAAACGTAAGAAAACGGACGAAAACGAACGAAAGCGTAAGAAAACGGATGAAAACGCAAGAAAAAGGACGAATATGTATGAAAGCGGACAAAAACGTATAAAAGCGTAAAACCACGTCTGAAAATGGACGAAAGCATATCAAAACGAATGAAAACGGACGAAAACTTATGAAAACATAATAAAACGGACGAATATCACTTGTGATTTTCTTATGTTTTCATTCATTTTTTTTTTTTTTTTTGCGTTTTTTAATATAACAATTGATATTCAGAGTATCACTTGTGATATTCTTAATATCACTTGTGATTTTCTGAATATATATTACTTGTAGATTTCTGAATATCACTTGTGACTTTCATGTTACAAAACATTAGTTGAAAATCACTTGTGATATTCAGAAAATCCCTTGTGATATTTAGAAAATCACTTGTGATATTCTGAATATCACAGAATATCACTTATGATATTCATAATCTCATTTGTGGTACTCAGAATATTACTTGTGATATTCAAAAAGTCAAGAATATCACATGTGATATTCAAAAAATCACTTGTGATATTCTGAATATCACAGAATATCTTTTATGATATTCAGAAACATATGAAAATGTCTGAAAACGGCTAAAAACATTTAAAAACGGATGAAAATGGATGAAAGCGTAAAAACACATATGAAAAAGGACGAAAATGTATGACACATGGGTGAAAACGTAAGAAAACAGACGAAAACGTATGAAAGAGTAAAAACACATCTAAAAACGGACGAAAACGTATGAAAAATAGATGAAAACGGACGAAAACGTATTAAAACAAATGAAAACGTATGAAAACTAACGAAAACATAAGAAAACAGGCAAAAACGTATGAAAAGGGACGTAGACGGGCAAAAACGTAAGAAAACGGACAAAAACGTATGAAAACGGACGAAAACGTATGAAAACAAACAAAAAAGTCAAAAAAGTGACAAAACTTAAAAACGGACGAAAACGTATGTAAACGGATAAAAACGTCAGAAAACAGACGAAAACGTATACAAATGAACGAAAACAGATGAAAACGTATAAAATGGGCGAAAACAGACGAAAACATTGAAAAGAGATGAAAATGTAAAAAAACAGACGAAAACGGACATAAACGTATATAAACGTATGAAAACGGACAAAAACGTATGAAAACGAACAAAAATGTATAAAAACAAACGAAAACGTTTGAAAACAGATAAAAACGTGTAAAAAGGACGAAAACGTTTGAAAGTAGACAAAAGCGTAAAAAAAACAAAGGAAAACGTTTGAAAACAGACGAAAACGTATGAAATCGGAAAGAAAAAACGTTAATTATTTAAAAAATGAATTAGAAAAAAAAATGACAAAAAAAAGACGTTAATTTATAAAAAAGACTGAAAAAAGTTGAATTACAAAAAATAAATGAAAATAAAAAACGTTAATTAGAAAACATAGACAAAAAAAAAAAAAAAAAAAAAAAAAAAAAAAAAAAAAACAAAAAAAAACAAAAAACAAAAAACAAAAAACAAAAAACAAAAAGAAAAAAAAAAAAAAAAAAACAAAACATGGACTTAGGTTTCATATTTAATCTTAGGTTAATCCCCACTATTAGATCAAACATAAATTGTGGGGATTTATCCCTTAGTATGCACAAAAATAAGGGTATGCAATTGAATTTTCCTCTGCAGTGAGGCAACCATAGACAAGGACATGAAAAAATATGCAAAGTGATTCTTTAACTTTATTAGAACAGTCGGCAACCCTCAATTAATAAGTTTGATATAGGAGGACCCTTGTGGATTGAAATAGCTAGAGGCCACCCTAGGTTGCACACGAAATTTTAGAGAAATTGTGGTGTTTTTGCTTTAAAACACAATGAGAGTTTAGTGTTTGGAAACGATGGTCTCGGTAATGTTAATGAATCAAGTATGACAAAGTTCAGGGAGGAATTAGGTGGTAAGATATTGATGTTTTATGTAAACACTGTTTAAATTGGTTCGAAACTGTAGCACCTGTTCCATGCTTGAATTTTTTATTTTATTTATTTATTTTTCATATACTTTCGTAACACTACGTAACGTATTCACAAGTATCATATTTCGCAATTTTTCGTAGTTTTGTATGTAGGGAAAGGTGAACGTGTTTGAACGGTTTTACCGCCCAAAAAACACCCAATTCGTTTTTCAGAAAAATCGAATATAAGAGAACTGGGAGTGGGTACGGAAGATTGCGGTGCGGGATCCTTAATGCACGGGAACACCGCCGCCGGGTACTCCTTACCGCACGGGGAGACCCCGTTGAGTGAAGAACTCACGCACGAGAAGAAAAAAGAAAAAGGAACGTTGGAGTAAACTATAGCCGTTGCCAACGGTTTTTTTTTTTTTTTTTTTTTTTTTTTGTATTTAAAGAGTGTTTGTTTGAGGGTGGAAAGCACAAAAAAACATATATCGAGAGCCAAAAAAAGAAGTATACAAGAGAAAAAAAAATACCGAGAGCAAAAAAAAATGGAATGTGGCAACAAAAATAGAGATCCTAGAAGAGGTGGTCATGGATCGAGAGGTGGATCGAGAGACACAATTCGTCCTCGAATTCAATCACAACCCGGTTTCGAATCATCTTCTCAAGCACAACCTTACCGCCCCGAAATGTATCATCAATCTCCACAATTTTTTTTACTCCCAACAACCCCTCCCGCAAATTCCCACTAACTTCGATCCGTTTGAGCCGCACTATACCCAACAATCCCCACCGACAAACTATACCCAACAATCCCCACCGCCAATTCCTACTTTCAACCCATATGAGCCGCGCTTTACCCAACAAAAAAGGCGTGAACGGGTTAGTGAACCGTTACCCATTCGTGATGATACCGATGATGATGAATATTTCGACGATGATGAATATTTCGACAATGTTGACGTGGTACCCGAGGCACAACCAATTGATGACGAGGTCGAAGAGGAGGAAGAGGTCGAAGCGCATGTTCAAAAAAAAAAAAAAAAAAAACCCAAATAAGCCTTGGACGCCTGATGAGGAGGAGGCGTTAGCTAAGTCTTGGATTAAAATTTCGGTGGACAAAGAAATTGGCGACCGTCAACCAAAGCTAGGATTTTGGAAGCGAGTTCTAAAGCATTTTAGAACGCTTGTGCAACATACTCTAATGATAGAACATGGTAGGTTTTGTGTTTTGAATGATTAAAGGTGTAGTTTCTAGTGAGATGTTAGAGAGAGAAAGTGAAGGGAACCTTGAGAGAAAACTAGTAAGATGTTGTATTCCAAATGAAGGTCCAACCCTCTCCACTAGTGGAGAGGGGTATTTATACAAACTACTAAACGCCCCATAAAACGGGTTGTGGATCGAGCTGACAGTGGGTAAAGACCCGACCCGACCCGACTCCACAAATACTAACTAATACTAAACTATATTCTAACTAATATGATAAATACTGCGAGCTACAATATGCTAAACTATACTCGGGGTGACCGAGTCTTCATATGAATAAACGTATTCCTAACAATCTCCCCCTAAGGGAGGTCACCCCGGAAAATAAATATTTAATCCTAGCATTCAAGTCTTTGACGACATCTTTGTAGCTCGTAGCCTTTTGATTCTTCAGTGTTGAAATCTATGTGCTTTAAGTGGTAGACTCTAGATGACTTGTTCAATGTGATGGATGATCTTTGGAAGTTGCTTCAAGTTCATCATCCAAATGAGTGTCTGAAAGTCATCTTTGAGCAGTAACATCTCCATGTGATATGAACATCTTTGTGTCGGCATGCTCACACTTTTCAAGATCATGATCTTTTGCATCAGAGTTGTGGAAGCATAAGCGAGGCCCAATCAATGATCATGATTTCTTAGATTGTGATGTTGAAGTGTGAGCATGTGTTGATGGATCAGCATCTTTTCAGCAATCAACTGCAACCATCAGAAATTCCTGCAAGTAGACAGTTAGCAACAAATCATCCGGTACTTATAGGTTTGGAATTAGAGATCGTCAACAGCATAGTGTGGAGACTCCTTCTAACCCTTACCATGACCGTTCCAAATCGGCAAACCCTGAAAGGATTTACACGAACTACCTAAGTAGATCAATGATTGGGTGAGTTGCTGGAGTTCACTCCATGACTGTAGACCATTGGTAACCGCCACGACCACTAAGCGTAATCCATAAGGAATTACCGAAGTGACCTGCTTTCAGGGCTGCTTGATGTTGACCCTGGCAGGAATTTCCATTCAATCACTGGGAGTTACAATAGCAACGTCCCTCATAAATGTTCTGGCAGATTGCTAAGATCTGCGTAGGACTCATAAGTTTACCACTGGTGTCCTTAAGGTTGAACAGCCAGGGTATAAGTAGCACGTGTTCCTATGAGATCTTTTTATGCATCTCGAGGTTCTAGACTCAATAAGTGCATTTGGTATTCCTATGCGAAGATTAGGGAGAGGTCTCCTGCTTAAATATCAACCATCTCTAAGAGATATGTCGATAGATTACACCGGTTCCCCGTGAGAATGAAACAAGTTCTTTTAAGAGAACTTGAGTGGCTTAGAAGGTTTAGTGCATTGCGTCACTGGGTCCATGACGTCTTGTCTTCAATACCGATGTCGCCTTAGCAACCATCAGTAGATTATGAATTGAACCCGGTTTCTGCCCTAAGGTTGAATAATTGGAGGGCTATTTCTTTTCACCCTTTCTCATTTCATTTCTTTTTAATTCTTCAACCCCTTCTTTCTCCATTCTCACGTATCTCCTTTTCTCATAATCATACCTATGGACTTTCTAATACTATCTATTTGGTATTGTCCATGGGTAGATCCCTCCGGCTCTGGCGGATCATAGGACGGTTTTCCTAACCTTAGCCACCTTATAACTTCATGACTATCCTATGTTGCCATACACCAAATCATTGAAAATTCTCTCAATGTGTTTATGATTAAGAAACACATTTTGTTAACACATTGAGAGTTTTGTAATTTTCAAATGCTCCCCCTTAACATGTGCTCGTATGTACTGATTTGAAAATTTACACATGTCGGGAAGAGTCGCACTTTTTGAATTGATCAACCTTAAGTGAACATGGCCGGGCATTCGAGACACGCTTACATCACTAGTTAAACTAGCTTGAAGTTATTACCCGACCCGATCAGATTCACCCAATGTTTCTCAAAACGGTACATTCTACTCAAACTAGTCCTTTTCGAGACACGCTTACATCACTGGTTAAACCAGCTTGAAGTTATTACCAGTCCAGGACTAGTCCTTTTGATTCAGGACATTTGTGTTTCGTCAATTCATGAGTCAAGTCTGAGTCTCGAACTCTTAAGATGCAATGATCCTTTTTCACAAATCATTTGCTCCCCCTCAATATGTGCATTGATATACAAAAGTGTTTGGCACATAGGAAAGAGCATATATTTGGGTTCAAAACATCACGTTTTAATCAGTTTTTCATATTTAAATCACATCTTCTCCCCCGATCAAAAATTTCAAACCAATTGAGATTTGTGATCCCAAGTGATTTAAATAAGTTTAAAGATTTTTGGAGAAAGATGTGACATTTTTAAGAATGACTGATTTTGAGACGACATTTTAGCTCCCCCTCAAACCTTGAGGGAGTATGTTATGTGTTAGAGATGATGAGTTTATAAATAATTGTGAATTTAGCGAGAAACTCATGAAAAATTCATATACTAACACATAACAATTGCACTTAATCCACTAGAGTTATGCACAAAGATCTCGTTTTGATGATATATAGGTTTTTGAAATCGTTCTCCCCCTCAATCGATGACACATTTTAAAATTAAATATTTTGCACAAAGTATTAATTCTTTTAGCATCGATTGAGTGGTAAATTTTAAACAACATTTCGAGTTTGTTTGATCTTCAAAAACCATGGTACCACCAAGTTTGGAGCAAATATTTTCCCGAAGAATCATTGAAGGAAAAACATTTGAGATGTAAAGAAGACTTCTCTTCTTTTACCAGAAATGATGCACTTAAGCGTACATCAGATCGGAAAGGCACGAATATAAAGTAATTCATGCCTTTGTTAGGAACATTCGTCTTTTTGGCGATGAACTTTCCCCAATATTAAGACCGGGTTGCTATCTGAAGTAATAGCAAACCATTTTGAGAGAATAATTTTAGAAACGACATGTTTTAGAAAAACATTATTAATAAGAAAAACTCTTGCTCAAGCATATGTATGTTTTCGTGTCATTATTGAATGACATTACTAGAAATGTACATAATATTGATTACACAAGAGACATGTCGTGAGTAGAATATTTTTGGTTTTTATGATTTTCTGATTTTTACGGTTTTTGTAGGTTTTATATTTTTTCTATTTTCTTTTTGTTTTAATACTATGTACAAAGGATATGTGAAGCAACCCCTTTACTCGTCCTGATCTTCCTGAAGACATAAGAGATCCTCAGGCGTGAGACTCTTCATACCAAGGCGAGGGAGGATGAATTGAAATCGGTCCCTAGAAAGTGCTTTGGTAAAGATATTAGCTAGCTGGAACTCAGTCCTCACGAAGTAAAGTTCCACAATTCCTTTCTCAACTTGCTCCCTGATGAACTGATGTCGAATGTCAATGTGCTTAGTCCTTGAGTGTTGGACATTGTTGCAGCAGAGTGCAATTGCACTTTTGTTGTCACAGTACATGGGAATCTTGTTGCATACGAAGCCATAGTCCTAAAGTTGAGATCTCATCCATAAAATCTGAGCACAGCACGAGGACATGGCAATGTATTCAGCCTCTGTGGAGGAGATCGATGTACTCATTTGTTTCTTCGAAGACCAACTGACTAGCTTATTACCCAAAAATTGAGCACCCCCAGATGTACTTCGACGAGTATCTTAACATCCCGCATGGTCAGCATCAGAGTAGGCTGTGAGCGCCATAGAAGTGTCCTTGGGGTACCATAGGCCCATGTGGATTGTTCCTTTAAGATACTGAAAGACTCTCTTGACAACTTCCAGGTGTTTCTTGGTAGGTTTGGATTGAGACCGAGCACACATGCAAACTGCAAACAGAAGATCCGATCTGCTAGCAGTAAGATACATTAAGGAACCAATCATGCTTCGATACTTGGTTTGTTCGACCGGGATCCCAACATCATCTTCATCTAGTTTCGATCTTTCAATCATAGGAGCATCAACTGAGTCACAGGAATCGAATCCAAATTTCTTCAAAATTTCATTAGCATACTTGGATTGATTAATGAAGATGCCATTGGGATTTTGAGATATTTGCAAGCCTAGAAAGAAAGACATTTGACCCATCATGGACATCTGGAACTCAGAACTCATCTCTTGGGAAAAATGATCACACTCTTTGGGATCAGAGGAGGCAAATATGATATCATCAACATAGATTTATACATGAAGAAAGTTTTTGCCTGTTTTTCTGGTAAAGAGTGTAGGATCAACAGCACCTTTGGAAAACTTGTTAGCAAGAAGAAATTTTGACAAGGTATCATACCACGCTCTAGGGGCTTGCTTAAGCCCATAAAGAGCCTTCTTCAAACGGTAAACATGGTTAGGACGTTCTGAATCCATGAATCCTTCAGGTTGGCTAACATATACCACCACTTTAAGATCACCATTTAAGAATGCAGTCTTAACGTCCATTTGATAAACTACTGTGGGGTTTGTTAGGCTTCTTGGATCATTTTGAGCACTAGGTTAAACAATAACAATGATTAATGTAACAACTGTGATTTTACCAGGTCAGTTTGACTGTTAGTCTTGGCTCGGTTGACGTTTGTTTGGTGTGTCCTAGGTGTTTGAGGTGATATAAGTGTGTTGTAGGTGAGTTTTAGCACTAAATCCCTTTGCGTAAGTGGTTTTATTGTGATTTGAAAAGTTTGGAATTTGGGAAAGTTCATTTTGATCACCTTTGTGGTGTAGAAATGACTTGTGTAGTTTTTGGTGTTTTTGTGTTTTTGCGTAACGAGTCTTCGTTCAAGTATTTGAGCGTTAGCAAGTTACGAGGAGTTTGTTTTTATGGGTTATGTTTCAAAAGAGTGTGGAATTCTATTTTTGGAAACTTTATTTTTGGAAATGATATTTTTCCAGGTTGTCGTAAAAACTGAGGTTTATCGCGTAAGACGCTAGTAATAGTTACGGGTGTTTATAAAATATGAAAAGTATGAGGTTTTGAGTGTAATAAATAAACTTAATAAAAAATAAAAATAAATATATATATATATATATATATATATATATATATATATATATATATATATATATATATATATATATATATATATATATATATATTCGGCAATAAGGGAAAAAGGGGGGAAAAGAAACCCAATTGTAGCCCAATTACAACTCTAAGTTAGGTAATTATCCACTAAATAATTATAAATACAAAATCAAAGTTCCCAAAACTATTTTCCTGCAATTTTAGTCGACACAAAGGAGGAACAAGAAGAAAACAATTAGGGTTTCATAGTTGTCTAGCAATAATCAAGAATCAAGGTAAAATCTTTAACCCTTACGTGTAATTAATTAATTATTGTAATGATTCATGTAATATTTAATATGATGGAATCTAGGGTTTATATACTTCTGTAAATTATTGAAGTAAAACATGTTAGGATGATTAGATGTCAATAATATGGTTAATGGTTAAGGGAATTGAGTGTTAAACGCGTTAGATTATATGTTAGGGTTTGGACAGAAAACTATGGCTGTAAAGATGTGAGTGTAAATGACAGATGGTGAGGAATTAAGTCACGAATTTTAGGTCTAAATTGAAATATAAAGAAAGAGCTTTCCAAAAAGTCCAGCCACGATCGATTTTAAGGTCGGGAAGTCGGTCTTTTGATTTTTCTTTGTTAAGGTGTCAAAGCTGTCAAACCGGGACAGATTTTGGGTAAAAGTTTGAGGGTGTCATGTGGTTGTAAAAGTGGTATTTTGACTAGGCCTTCTGGAATAGTTAAGTATTAGGTTATATTAGACTACCACGAAAAGTATTCGCGATAAAAACTTGTGGAAGTATTCTTTGTTGATCAAAACTTTTTGGTGTGCGTTCAGATCCGAATTTGAGTAGTTGACAAGTTTGAATTTATTATTAGTATTTGTATGTGTTATTGGTCCATGGCCTTCTGGGATTAGCTTCTATGCTTATGATAGACCATGGTGAATTTTTGGTGTGAGTTTTTGAGCTTTATTTGTTGTGATTTTGTGTGGGCGAATGTACCAAAAAAATTCTGCGTTTTCTGATTTTAAGAGTGTAAGAGATTTAGTGAGTTTTAAGTTATGGTAGTGGTTAGTGTGGTGTCTAGGAGATCCATGGTGGGTCATATGAGTTTTAGACATCCATCATATGTGTATTACATGGGTTGTAGCTTTTAGCTTAACCTTGTGTAATGTGGATTATTTTTGTGTGCTATAGATTGTGAGTTGTTTTTGTGGAAGCTGCGGAGTTTAAGGTGAGTTCATAGTCCCATATTTTACATTGTTTTTAAACTTGGGATGGGAATGATGCTTGTCTTAAATGATTTGAGTTACTGTGATTATGTGTGGTTTAAAAGCTTGGACTTATAATGTTATCGTAATAATGCTATGTGATACATAAAAGTGTGGTTCCGATTAGGTTAGTGACCTAATTGATGCTGTGTGATATGTGATTCTGATTAGGTTAGCGACCTAATTGATGCTGTGTGATTTCCAATTAGTAGGATGCTTATCCTGTTGCTCGCGCATGCGACCCAATTGATGATGTGTTTTGGAGCGGGGGTCACGTTCCGGCCTGATGGTTGCCTTTTTGTGTGATGATTGGTTTATGGATACATGTAGCTTGTATGATAACTATAATTTATTTGTCCAGCTATATTTTATAATCACAGTGATTTTGGTTGCCTAGTATGTATGAGTCTTAAACCTATGAATCTCACCAACGTTATGTTGACATTTTAAGCATCACTTTCAGGTGAGCATTCTATGGCTAAGATAGAAGGATGTGGTTAGACGAGACCTTAGTTGCATTGAAAGTGGTTTATCTGTGCTTTTGGAGTTTATCATGTTGTTTTCTTTCGGGTATTGTTATGACACTTTGTGTCTATACTTTGCCATTTTTATTGCATGTAGTTATTCTCTATATAGACACCATGTGTTGTGATGATATCCATGAAGTTACACCCTCGCATGTCCGCCGTGGCGGGATGTGACAGATTGGTATCAGAGCCAGGTTATAGAGAAGTAGGTGGTTGAACCTAGACTATAACTTAGGAGTCCCTCATGTAGTTGCATTTAGGATCTATGTGTAAGTATAGTATTTTATATTTCTATTTTCATATATTTATGAGATGTTTTATTGAGTTTCGGACGTCTATTTTATCCCATATACGTAGTATTGTATATATCAATTTCCGCACGTAAGATGCTTTGTTGGACTACCGTTGTCGCTATCGGATGCGAGAGAAGTGGTCGGATGAAACGGATTAACCGCAGAATCTGAGTTCTCGCTAGCATGTTTTTATGTTCAGACAAGGAGAGGACGTTTATGGGAAACGTTGGTGGAGAAGAAGTGGAGAGGTTTGGAACCACGATGACGTCTGGAGTTGGAGCCATTACCAAATACCCTTGGTAGTGACCTCACTTCACATAGGAAGGAGAGGTGGTTTAGTCTAAATCTCGTGAGTTGTATGCACTTGTGGATCATGTAGAATTGGAAGAAAAGAGTAGCGATGGTTTTGCATGTTGTCGACTACCTCAACATGCAGGAAACATGAATGGGTGGTTGAGTAAAGATGAAAGGGAGTTAGGATGGAATGGTGTGGATTCAGATCTAGAGTCCACGGCGAGGTGTAAGTTGAATTGATCTGAGTGGGAAGATAAGTGCGAGAGTGGAGTTGAGCCATTATGCGGCGTCTTTTGTTTTGTGCTATGTTTTGGAATTTGTGTATTGTCTTTTGCCGTCTGGAGCCATGTTGGTGCGTGATTACTCTTGGATATTGGATCGACCTTATCCAAGTAATTTTGATTATAGAGTTTACGTGATCGTTGGAATTGTTCCATGCGAGATGATTGTTTGCGACGTCTTTTTTTTTTTTTTTTTGCATGATGTGTTGTCATAGGAGGGAGTACACTTATGAAAGGGGGCATAGATAATTATGGTGGCCAATATAAATATACATGCGTCACAACACAAGTGGACTTGCAAGTATGATAGCATGGATTGCATGGTGTATTAGGTGTTATGTGGTATATATGTGCGTTATCATTGAGATGTGTGGTTTTGGAAGTAAGTATGTGTGTGGAATAGGCTTATAACTATGGTCGCGAACATAATTAAAAGGGTATCACACATGTGGACTTGTGACCATTATTGCATTGATTGATGTTTGTTGTTATATGTTGTGGAAGATGGTATGTGATATCATGTTGGTGATGGCTGTATGGTTAGAGAATTATTCTCTTAACCGTTAGGGCAGTCGTTATATGTTGGGGTGTGTAGGTGGTAAGATTCCATCCTACCTATCATATATTGATACCTCAATTATCAGTGGATACTTATGTTGTGGTATTTAAGTTGATTCCTTTGCTAGATGCTCCGTTTGTATACCTAGTTCTTTGGTTGGCATTCCTATTCGTACCATGATGGTACAGATGCCATATTCTTTCTATTTGACGTCTTGATAGGTGTTGGGTAATCGAATTCGTTTTTGTTGGATACTGGTTCATTTCTTTGGTTATTCCGTGCATTCATTCCGCGAATGAATGTTATGCTATTCTTCTAGTATTGTTGGTTCGTGACGAGTTTGTGTGGATATTTGATCCCTCATTTACACACACCAATTGAATTTCGTGATATGTTTTGTGACCTGTTAGTATCGGTGTTTTTCTATGATTTTGGTTTGATCGTTGTACGAATGAGTCTGTAAGTTCATCGTTTGGTTTGCAATGTATTTGCGTGAGTGTTTCCTGGTATGAGATTCGTTTGATGATTATTTTGATTATGTGATTCTTTTGTGTTTTTCGCATCCAATAAAGGGGTTGTTATAAGGTCCTTATGGTATTTTAAAATTCGTTTTCGATATTTCAAGATCATTTGTTGGAAACTATTATTTTTATGGTGAAAAGGAAGTGTGGAAAGAAAATGGTTATGTTGATGTCTTACATAAAATGGTTTATATATATTTTATAAAAAAAATATATAAGTTTAAGATATGTCTTGTGAAAAACGGTGTTCATTTGTTTTTGGGAAGGTCGAGTACAGGAATAAGAACTGTCTATGGTTCTCATTTACCAAACTTGTTATGTATTTGGTTCATCGGGTGTTTCTTTCGTTGTGGTACGCTTGTGGATGTTTTATGGGTACGTGTACTTTATATTTTCTTTCTATGGGTTTTCATGAACATTTTATCCGTGTCTACTTTTATTGGAGGAAAATTTCTCATTGTGTTTTTCTAGCTTTGATTTTGATGTTCGTTACTTCGTTACTCGGTAATTCGTACCCCTTTTGAGTTCGTTGATATACGTTTTTGTTCGACCGGTTTCATGGTTCGCGTCGTTTACTTAGGAAAGATTGTCGTTTTGAATATCAATTTGTTCGTTGAAGAGGAAGAGTATGTTGCCAAGTGTCCAAGTGAGAAGTTCAGCTTCAAGATGTACGTTCTTCAGGCATCGTGGAGGTAGAAGGACGATATGAGGAACTATGTGATACGTGACTTAGAGTTGGGGAGTAGAACCTGGAGATGATATTGGTATGGAGCAGAAAGTGTTATCTACACAGATCGTAAGAACCATTAGCATATATTTGACAAAAGGTTAATATATGTTGAAGAGAAGTTGGGTGTGGAATTTCTCAGTGACTACGATTGTCTGATTCGCCACCGTCAAGGAAGGGCGGACATTGTGGTAAGAGCGTTGAGCGGGAGTGAACGAGTGAAACTTGGATGTTTGTGAGCAATGATTATGATAATTCAGTTCGGAGTTAAGAGGATGATGTTGACAGCCTAGAGAGAGAGGTTCAAGGATGAGAACATGTAAGAAGAATGATTACTTGGTTTAGACCGGTAGATAGAAAAGAATGAAGATGGACGATTGTACTTTGCGGACCCACTAATGATTTTATGGAGAGGAAGCTTAAGGACATCGATCATGCAAGGTATTTGATACATCCGAGAATGGATAAGACGTATTATTACCTTAGGAAGTGATGTATGGAGGAGTGGGTATGAAGGGGAATACTGATACTTTAGCAAGTGTTTGAAATGCTTGAAGGTAAAGGTTGTAGTCAATGATTATTAGGGTGATGCAACGGTCAGAGATACTTGGAGATTTTTTTGAGGAGGAATTGGTGAGACCTTTCGCTCGGTGAGTTGGTAAAGAGCCATGGGGTGTCACGTTGATCATCAAGAAACATGATAAAATATTTACTTTGCAATAGTGGTAAACGTGTTATACAGTTTTGAGAACGCGTATAAAGATGAGTACGACTTATCATTCTTAAATGAATGGACTAAGTGACCGTACAAATCAGGCATTGGATGGTATGATGAGAGCATGGGTGTATTTGAGTTTGGAGGAAGCTGAGGTATGCATTTATCTTTAGCTGAGTTCTCCTATAACAATAATTATCAGTCTAGTATTAAGAATGTGTCGTTGAAGTGTGGTATGGAAGGTAATGTAGGTCACCTGTTCTGTGGGCAAAGGTTGGAATAAGCCAACTAATTGGTCCTGAACTAGAACGAGAGACTACGAATAAGGTTTTCCGATTAAGGAAAGACTTAAGGCAGCAAGAGATCGCCAAAAGAGTTATGCGGATTATTTCCGTAAGCCCTTAGAGTTTGGTGTTGGTGATATTGTGAGGTTAAAAGTATCTCCTTGGAAGGGTGTGGTGCGTTTCGGTAAGAAAGGCAAGCTAGCACTGAGATACATAGGACCATTTGAGATTTACGGAAAGGATTGGATTTGAGACATATCGGTTGAGTTTGCCTAAGGAGTGAAGTAGAGTGCATGATACGTTTCACGTATCTAATGGAAAGAAGTGGTTGGCGGATGCTAGTCTGCATGTGCCATTAGATGAATGTAAGTTTGACAAGACTCTTCGTTTTGTCGAAAAACCTGTTGAGATTATGGATCAAGATGTTAAGGGTTTGAAGTATGGTGAGATAGCGTTGGTAAAGGTATGGTGGGATTCTAAGCGTGGTCCTGAGTTTACTTGGGAGGGTGAGGATCAAATGTAATTAATGTTTGTTTTGTGTGTATCCATTATATGTGGTGTTTCCTGCGGTTACCATTTGGATTTTCTTTTGGTTCGAGGGTATCGTACTTACCTATGAGAAGTCGTTTTGATCATTGGTGTTATTGATCGGGGAGTGTATCTATTTGCGTGTATCGTTGGAGTGACGAAATGTTTTCTATCGTGTAAATTCGAGTATTTAGTTGGTTCACATTTTTGCGATTCTTTCTCTGTGATTTTATGGTGTGGTATTTATCCGCTTAAAAATCCATAAATTTCCTATTGCTGTTGTGAGTGGTGACTATAGTAGTTGAAATCTCGGGACGCGATTTCCCTAAGTAGGGGATGATATAACAACCGTGGTTTTAACAGGTCAGTTTGACTGTTAGTCTTGGCTCGGTTGACGTTTGTTTGGTGTGTCCTAGGTGTTTGAGGTGATATAAGTGTATTGTAGGTGAGTTTTAGCACTAAATCCCTTTGCATAAGTGGTTTTATTGTGATTTGGAAAGTTTGGAATTTGGGAAAATTCATTTTGATCACCTTTGTGGTGTAGAAATAACTTGTGTAGTTTTTGGTGTTTTTGTGTTTTTGCGTAACGAGTCTTCGTTCAAGTATTTGAGCGTTAGCAAGTTACGAGGAGTTTATTTTGATGAGTTATATTTCAAAAGAGTGTGAAATTCTATCTTTAGAAACTTTATTTTTGGAAATGATATTTTTTCGGGTTGTCGTAAAAACTGAGGTTTATCACGTAAGACGCTAGGATTAGTTACGGGTGTTTATAAAATATGAAAAGTATGAGGTTTTGAGTGTAATAAATAAACTTAATAAAAAATAAAAATAAATAAATATATATATATATATATATATATATATATATATATATATATATGTAAAATTTCGTCAATAAGAGAAAAAGGGGGGGGGGAAAGAAACCTAATTGTAGCCCAATTACAACTCTAAGTTAGGTAATTATCCACTAAATAATTATAAATACAAAATCAAAGTTCCTAAAACTATTTTCCTGCAATTTTAGTCGACACAAGGGAGGAACAAGAAGAAAAAAATTAGGGTTTCATAGTTGTTTAGCAATAATCAAGAATCAAGGTAAAATCTTTAACCCTTACGTGTAATTAATTTAATTATTGTAATGATTCATGTAATATTTAATATGATGGAATCTAAGGTTTATATACTTCTGTAAATTATTGAAGTAAAACATGTTAGGATGATTAGATGTCAATAATATGGTTAATGGTTAAGGGAATTGAGTGTTAAACGCGTTAGATTATGTGTTAGAATTTGGACAGAAAACTATGGCTGTAAAGATGTGAGTGTAAATAACAGATGGTGAGGAGTTAAGTCACGAATTTTAGGTCTAAATTGAATTATAATGAAAGAGCTTTCCAAAAAGTCCAGCCACGATCGATTTTAAGGTCGGGAAGTCGGTCATTTGATTTTTCTTTGTTAAGGTGTCAAAGCTGCCAAATCGGGACAGATTTTGGGTAAAAGTTTGAGGGTGTCATTTGGTTGTAAAAGTGGTATTTTGACTAGGCATTCTGGAATAGTTAAGTATCAGGTTATATTAGACTACCACGAAAAGGATTCGCGATAAAAACTTGTGGAAGTATTCTTTGTTGATCAAAACGTTTTGGTGTGCGTTCAGATCCAAATTTAAGTAGTTGACAAGTTTGAATTTATTATGAGTATTTGTGTGTGTTATTGGTCCATGGCCTTCTGGGATTAGCTTCTATGCTTATGAGAGACCATGGTGAATTTTTTGTGTTAGTTGTTGAGCTTTATTTGTTGTGATTTTTTGTGGGCGAATGTACCAAAAAAATTCTGCGTTTTCTGATTTTAAGAGTGCAAGAGATTTAGTGAGTTTTAAGTTATGGTAGTGGTTAGTGTGGTGTCTAGGAGATCCATGGTGGGTCATATGAGTCTTAGACATCCATCATATGTGTTTTACATGGGTTGTAGCTTTTAGCTTAACCTTGTGTAATGTGGATTATTTTTGTGTGCTATAGATTGCGAGTTGTTTTTGTGGAAGCTGCGGAGTTTAAGGTGAGTTCATAGTCCCATATTTTACTTGGTTTTTAAACTTGGGATGGGAATGATGCTTGTCTTAAATGATTTGAGTTACTGTGATTATGTGTGGTTTAAAAGCTTGGACTTATAATGTTATCGTAATAATGCTATATGGTACATGAAAGTGTGATTCCGATTAGGTTAGCCACCTAATTGATGCTGTGTGATATGTGATTCCGATTAGATTAGCGACCTAATTGATGTTGTGTGATATGTGATTCCGATTAGGTTAGCGACCTAATTGATGTTGTGTGATTTCCAATTGGGAGGATGCTTATCCTGTTGCTCGCGCATGCGACCCAATTGATGATGTGTTTTGGAGCGGGGGTCACGTTCCGGCCCGATGGTTGCCTTTTTGTGTGATGATTGGTTTATGGATACATGTAGCTTGTATGATAACTATAATTTATTTGTCCAGCTATATTTTATAATCACAGTGATTTTGGTTGCCTAGTGTGTATGAGTCTTAAACCTATGAATCTCACCAACGTTATGTTGACATTTTAAGCATCATTTTCAGGTGAGCATTCTAAGGCTAAGATAGAAGGATGTGGTTAGACGAGACCTTAGTTGCATTGGAAGTGGTTTATCTGTGGTTTTGGAGTTTATCATGTTGTTTTCTTTCGGGTATTGTTATGACACTTTGTGTCTATACTTTGCCATTTTTATTGCATGTAGTTATTCTCTATATAGACACCATGTGTTGAGATGATATCCATGAAGTTACACCCTCGCGTTTCCGCCGTGGCGGGGTGTGACAATTAATAACATGATACACAGCGGAATAAACAAACATCATTATTATTGAAACAAGGTTTCTTCGTCATCATCTCTACCAACTACAAAACACTTACAATCATAAACCCTAGGCATTTTCCCAAACCCTACGCCTAGGTTTCCCACACATACTTTTACTAGACGTCTACATCTTTTTCACTGTGCACACAAATAATCAATACTTGTATCTCTTTATAAACTAGAGATACTAGGGTTACAAAGGATATATTCTAAATAATTAAAAGATCCGTAGTAATCTTTTTCTTTCTTTTGAAGTTTCCACCTTTGTCACAAATAGTCCCTCATGTTTCACATGTTTTGTCTTATCACCTCAATTATAATTCCCAACAATCTTCCCCTAGTTGATAATGACAAAACCAATAAGCACGAACTTCCCCTGAAGTTAATATGTCATGAAACATGCGACTTCCCCTCACACCATGCTATATCACCAAGGCTCTACAAGTTGCAATCTTCTATGTAAATATTCTTCCCCTTTTTGTCATCATCAATTAGGGGACAAAAGTAAGCAACCTTGATCTTCATAACCACGAACCAGTACCATACTTCAAATCTAGTCTTCCAATGTCTTGAATTGCCCTCCATGAATGAACACCAAAATGCTTTCTTTTATAAATGAATTCAAGACAAAAAAAATCCCAAATCTTCAGTAAAGATACCAATGAGCAGCTATAAAAACCTTCACCACAATGTAGCATGTAAATGGTTAATCATTTTAAAAATAAGCTTCCCCTGAAACCCATATGTTAACCATTTGTTGAATCTGCAATTCTAAGAAAACTAACCACTACCAATTTGATGCTGAAGTAGAATAAACCAACCTTGTGTCTTATCTCTTGTAATAAAAATGACTTCGAACGTATACTTAATGTATAGGGAGATCGCAATCCCTTGACAATAATCACTGAGCACAATAATGTAACTCCTTCAAGTGATTGTCAATTCGTAGTCACTTGAACGAACGAACAAGTTACCTCCTGCTGAAAGGTATGATAAAACACAACCTTGAAAAATTCCACTTCATCGTCAAATAAGCAACAAATAATCCTCTTCACCAATAAGAATAAATAAATGCGAGCCATTTAAACCACTAAGAACAAAAGCCAAACTTCTTCCCATGTGTGTGAACCAATATAACCAATGTGTGTGTAAAACCATCTCTCAATACCAATCAAACTGCTCATAAAATTCCTTGTCGAAGTACTTTAAAATCATGTATCCTTGAAGCCTCTTCCCCTTAAACAATTAAACTTTACAAAAAAAAAGCTTCGAAGAACCTTATAATGTCGACACAACCGAGCAGCAGTAACTGAAACGTAGCAGTAGTATTCTTTATACGAGCAGCAGAAAAAAATTTCTTGGCAGTAGAAACTACTCACAACGAGCTGCAGTATCATATATAGCATGAGCAGCAGAAACAAATACCACAGGCAGCAGAATCCAAGAAACACAGCAGTAGAATACTTTACTATGTCCAGCAATACAAAACTCATTAAAGTGCAATATTGATGAACCATTTCAGTAATACCTTTCTAATTAACATCAATATGGAGCAGCATAGTAACATGAATAATAAGTAGTATTATATCGAGCAGCATCAGTACCAAATTCAACTCCAACTACATGTAACAGCAGCAAAGTAATAAATTAAATACCTTGGAAGACCACTGTCCCATGATAACTCAATACCAGCTAAGATGTAATCCTCTAAATAGATGACGACAAATTTCAATTAATATCATCGATCTGAAGTAAATATAATTCACACTGACCTACTTAACAATTATCGCTGACCCATCATTCTTATTAGTACGAGGTTAATTAGAAATTAGCACCCCCATCAGTAAACGACAACCTTTGATACAGCGAACAAGAGATATCAACACCAATTTATCCTTGAATTAATCCTCTTAACCGACCACTATTAAATAAAATTCAGTACGAGGTATAAAGGTGCAACTAATCTATTCATTCCATAATGAAAATCAGTACTCGGTTGTATTAAATATTATACCTTTATTGAACCATTATCCTTTGCACCGTCCCATGATAATTTAATAGTACGAGGTTAAATTGTTTTTGCAGTTTATGAATAAAATGTCGACCCTACAATTAAACCTTCTCCAAAACAGTTTTCTTCAACAATAACCTTGCGAATCCCTACATAACGAGCTAACCTGTCTCTGATGCCAATTGTGGGGTTTGTTAGGCTTCTTGGATCGTTTTGAGCACTAGGTTAAATAATAACAATGATTAATAACATGATACGCAGCGGAATAAACAAACATCATTATTATTGAAACAAGGTTTCTTCATCATCATCTCTACCAACTACAAAACACTTACAATCATAAACCCTAGGCATTTTCCCAAACCCTACGCCTAGGTTTCTCACACATACTTTTACTACACGTCTACATCTTTTTCACTGTGCACACAAATAATCAATACCTGTATCTCTTTATAAACTAGAGATACTAGGGTTACAAAGGATATATTCTAAATAATTAAAAGATCCGTAGAAATCTTTTTCTTTCTTTTAAAGTTTTCTCCTTTGTCACAAATAGTCCCTCATGTTTCACATGTTTTGTCTTATCAACTCAATTATAATTCCCAACAACTACCATGTTCTGACTTGCAGCATTTGCGAGAAATATTCTTATGGCTTCAATTCTAGCAACAGGCGCGAAGGATTCTTCAAAGTCGATTCCTTCTTCTTGACGATATCCTTTTGCCACAAGCCTTGCCTTGTTCTTCAATACATCTCCATGCTCATCTAGTTTTACTTTGAATATCCATTTGAGAGCAATGATCATAGCACACTCGGGAGGTGGTACTAATTCCCATACTTCAAGTCGATCAAACTCATGAATCTCGTCCACCATAGCAGTGAACCATGAGTGTTTAGACATTGCATTCTTGAAATCTTTTGGCTCAGCTTTAGAGAGAAGATTTGAAGAAGCACCATAATGCGTCGGTTGCAAGTTGCTTACGGGTTGATACCAGACGAGAAGGGTTTCCAATAATGTTGTCAATTGGGTGATCATTTGTCCATTTCCTAAGGTGTTCATAGGGTTGAGGATAGGGAACCGAGGTGGCCGTGTTAGATTCGTCTGAGGATGTTGCTTCATTTGACGATTCAGGAGCAAAGATGTTAACAAACGGCTCATCATCAGGTGGAGCGAAAGGATTTACTTCAAACGAATTATCCACAGCTGATACTCGTTGTAAAGATGAAGATTGACCATTAGATGTGGTACTGAACGACTGATGGTGGGGGCTTCAGGATCCCATGACAACGAAGTGGATGGCCCAGCATTAACATATGGGACATTTGCTACCCCAGCTGGTTGTGGAACGACTGTAGCTTCTGGAGCATCCACGTTTTGAGGTTCAAAGTATTCATCAAACATTGGGTCAACAGTTTCCTCCAATATTCACTTGTAGGAGGTACAAAAGGAGTAGCAGGATTGGGATTCTGTACAAGCCCAGAGCTTATAGGTCCAGGAGACAAAAGGTTAGGTACGGGTCCAGAACTTGATTGTCCAGGAACCGGTTGCTCAGTCAGCTCATCGAATGTAACGTGGATTGTTTCCATTATGTCTCTGGTACGTTTGTTGTAGATTCGGTACCCCTTTCGTTCTGGAGCATAACCAATGAAGAAACCAATGTCGGCCTTGGCCTTGAGTTTCCCAAGGTCTTCACTGTCGTTTGTTGGATAGCACAATGCGCCAAATACTCGAAGAAACGAAAGGTCTGGTTTTCTGCCATGAATCAGTTCATATGGTGTCTTGCAGTGGAGAGGATGTATCAAGGATCGGTTCTGTGTGTAACAAGCGGTTGCAATTGCCTCAGCCCAAAGGAACATAAGAGCTTTGGAGAAGATGAGCATAGTCCTAGCAGCTTCAACCAAGGTGCGATTACGCCTTTCAACAACTCCATTTTGTTGAGGAGTACGTGAAATGCTCTTTTGATGACTAATGCCGACACCTTCATAAAATTGAGAAAGTTGTTTGTTCACGAACTCCGTTCTATTATCAGTACGAATGAATCTAACTGTTTTATTGAGTCGAACTTGCAATTGCTAGATGAGTTTGATGATGATCTCTGGAGTTTCATCTTTTGATCGTAAAAACTTTACCCACGTGAAACGAGAATAATCATCAACAATAACTAGCACGTATTTCTTTCCGTTGATACTTTGAATCCTCATTGGTCCACATAGATCCATGTGAAGAGTATGTAGGACCTCCATGATGGAATTGACAGTTTTGGGTTTATGGGTGTGCTTTTTGCTCTTGCCCATTTGACATGCGGAGCATTGATGATCCTTTACGTACTTAAGTCTGGGAAAGCCTCGAACAAGATCCTTACGTGTGAGTTCATTGATGGTACCGAAGTTCAAATGGTTTAAACGACGATGCCACAACCATGATTTGTTCTTAGAGGCTTTTGAAAGCAAGCAAATTGGAGAGGACCGCATCATGTCTTCAATAGAGATGGTATAAAGATTAGTGCCCCGACTCCCTTTGAGAAGATCTACACCATCTAATTCTCTAACAAAACAGGTGTGCTTTCTGAAGGCAACTTCAAGATCAGAGTTACAGAATTGACCAACAGAAAATAGATTGTGTCCAAGTCCCTCCACGTAGTATACTCTGGATATCACACTGTCTCCAAAGACGTAATCACCATAACCCATTATAGCTCCAAAATGGTCGTTCCCGAATCTGACCGTACCAATGAACTTTTCCACAAAATTCTTGAGCCACGAGCGATTTTCAGTCATATGTTTTGAGCAGCCTGAGTCCAAATACCAAAGGACGATTTGTACGACCTGCATTTGAAACCAGACAATGGTGGATAACTGAAAAAGCTGGAGCCCCAAAAATAGTTGGGGTCCATTTGGTTAGCACACACAAATATTGGATTATCATATGTCACAGATATATTACTGGAATTTTTACAGTTTGATGCACTAGACTTAGGAGTGGTACTAAGTGCTTCTACTGGGAACCTTCTACCAGTACGTCTCCATTTCTTAATAGGCACAACTTTGGAGTTAGTAATCCTAGTCAATGGGCACTTTTCTCCTAGGATGAATTTCCTTCCAGTAGGTCTCCATTGATAACCAACATTAGTGAACACCTTTCCTGTTTTATTCCAGACTCGTTTAACCCATTTTGCACTTGAAACATTCATGACCGGAGATTGCATAGTGGATTTTAAGAAGGACACAACTCAAGCATCATGATTACCAAAAAATAAACATTCGTTACAAGTCTTACAAATAGCACCAGAATTCGAATTAATTACATCATTGTTAACACAAATGTTTGATTCAACTCGATCCCTTTCTTTAATCATAACTTTATTGTTCCTAGAGGATTCTTCTACTTCCTTCATAAGTGCACTCTTAGCCAGCAAAGTCATATCATTCTTTGTATTGCACCTAGGCTGTGACTTGTTAGCTTTAGAAACACCGTTTACTCCTGTAGAAGCAATGACGGGAACATTAGTATGCTTAATTGCTACTTGTTTACCGGTGATCATGGTGGTGGATTGTGACATGGTTTGGGGATAATCAAATGTAACATGTTTGTTGCTAGTGTTAGAGTGCGATGAAAACAACCTATCCGACTTGTTATCATTCTTGGGGCATGATCTTATAACGTATTCTAATAATTCCTGGGCTCTATTAGTGAGAAAGCATGCACCAACAATAACATCATCCAGTGGTTCAGGTATCCTATTATCTTCAATGGTTTCTCTAAGTATGACCAGGCAATCCTTAAGATATCTAATATAGTTGTTATGAACTAACTTATTGTTCCTAAGGGGAAGAGAAACATTCAAAGCATCGCACGCATATTTCTTACAAGCATGAACATTGGAAATTTCATGATCACATGAAACGACGGGCATTTTACCCTTCACCATGGTCTTTAGATTCTCAATTCCGTTTAACAAAGAAGTGACTCTTTCATTGTTTTGGTCACGTGTTATTTTAATAGACTCAAATAACTCTTTGTAACGTTGTTTAGCATTTGACATTTCAGCACGAAGTCACTCATTTTCATGTTGTAATGCGTTAATGATGTCTTGTTTCTGAAAGTTTTGAGAATCTAGCGACATTTGGTGACTCGTATTGGTTACATTGCCCATGTTAGACTTTAATTGTGCAATTTGGGCCCTCAATTTCCGAATCGTGTTTGAGTGAGCTTGAATTACTTCATCCTTTTTGGATAATTCAAAACATGTGTCAAATTCAGGAGCATCCGAAGATGTCTTGGCATTTGAGATCTTTATGCTTTCTTTTAGATGTTGATATTGTAGCTGTAAATTAAGATTATCAACTTCTAGTTTTGAGAAATGCCTGACCATGTTATCATGGTCGTCGTTTTGAATTTTATTGTGTAATTTCAAATTCTCCCCCTCAAGCTCAATCACACGATTCTGAAATACATTCAACGTAACCGACATTTCATGAAACTTTCGAGCAGATAATGCAGAGTCGGTGACAGTGTAGAAAACATCTTGAGCAATGCAATTAGCAATCAAGTTTTCATTCATAATAAGAATGTTTTTCCTGTCAATTTCACTATATTTGAGATCAATTGCCAATTGTTTACCCTCATTTTCCACCTCTTTGAAGATCTTTCTCTTATCCGTTACATCATCATTAATTGTCTTTTTAAGGCCCTCAAAGTGTTCTTTAAGAAGATTGAAAAATGGCATGACTTCAGTTAGGTAACATCGTTTTGTTTGTTCAAATTCCCTTTCCCCTTCAGTAATCCCAGTTGGTGTAATTCTCTTTTTACATGTTTTCTCAAAATCATTAAACATTTGTCCTAGTACATATAATCCAATAAGAGTATTACACTATGTGGGAAGAGTAAATGGTACAAGGTGCATGGGAGTGTTTAGAGGATAAATGGTTGGATCAGCTATCCTAAAAATAGTTCGTGTGTTACCTACAAGTCTTTCAGCTTTCATTTTCTCAATATCAATATTCCAAAAAACTTTTTCAGGAAGGATTTTCTTTTGAGGGACAAAAATAGCCGAATGATTATCATCAGTGTAATCATAGTGAAAGACAATATTATTAGCAATACACACGGGATCCTTTAATTGCTCAGCTAGTTTTTCTCTGGTCCTATCTTCCATTTCGTCAATTTCGACATAGGATCTCACATCAGGAGGGGCATGGTCAGGTTCAAACATAATGTTTGCATCATACAATGCGGGTTGAGCACCTATACCATTTCTAAGGAAGTTGACCTTAGGTTAGAGGCATCCTGTTCACTAAACTCATCTCTTAATTTCCTATGGTTCTGCATCATTTGAGCAGATTGGATGGTTTGGCCTTGCGTGTACAACTTTTCTTCTAGTTTATTTTTCAACGTTTTGAGATTAGAAACATCATTTAAAAGTTTTGTTTCTTTGTCTTTGTAATCATGTTTGAGCGAGGTTAACCCCTTTTGAATTTCCTGTTTTTGTGTAACAGTTTGATCCAATTGTTTCTTTAAAGACATTAACTCCCTTTTTAATGTTTCTTGTTTGGAATTATTTTCAGTTATGTAAGCACGCATTTGCCATTCCATTTTCTGCTCACGTTCATTAAGTTCAAATTTAGCCCGCTGTTCGTATATAGTCACCTGATCCTTAAGGATGTTAAATCTAGTGGGCAAAGAATCATCAGGGTTGTATACAGTGTGCTCATGCAGCTCAAGTTCATGAATATCAACAGAAGGTGCATCACTTGGTACAACTGGCAGTCCATTGACATGCAAATACCTTTCATATGGGATAATATTGGTATTTCCCATATCAATGGCACCTGTGTTGTCAATATCCTTGAGTTGTACAAGTTCACACACCTTCTATGGATTGGCAGAGTCATTTAGGTTGAGTGAAGTTGGTACCTCAGAGATGGCAGATGTGATGGAAGATCCAGACTGTTGTGGAGAGGAAACAGCAGCAGACAGATTAGCCATGAAGATGGTTTGAGCAGTGGGTTTGTAACAACCGTGGTTTTAGCAGGTCAGTTTGACTGATAGTCTTGACTCGGTTGACGTTTGTTTGGTGTATCCTAGGTGTTTGAAGTGATATAAGTGTGATATAGGTGAGTTTTAGCACTAAATCCCATTACGTGAGTGGTTTTATTGTGATTTGGAAAGTTTGGAATTTGCGAAAATTCATTTTGATCACCTTTGTGGTGTAGAAATGACTTGTGTAGTTTTGGTGTTTTTGTGATTTTGCGTAACGAGTCTTCGTTCAAGTATTTGAGCGTTAGCAAGTTACGAGGAGTTTGTTTTTATGAGTTATATTTCAAAAAGAGTGTGAAATTCTATTTTTGGAAACTTTGTTGTGAAAATGATATTTTCCGGTTTGTCGTAAAAACTAAGGTTTATCGCGTAAGACGCTAGGATTAGCTACGGGTATTTATAAAATATGAAAAGTATGAGGTTTAGAGTGTAATAAATAAATTTAATAAAAAAAATATATACATATATGTAAAATTCGGCAATAAGAGAAAAAAAGGGAAAAGGAAACCCAATTTGAGTCCAAATATGACTCTTAGGCCCAAGGAATCCTAGTTCAACACAACCAAGCCCAACCCCTACCCTTATAAACATATAGAACGACCCTAAACCCATTTTTTCTGCAATTTGAGTCGAACACAAGGAGGAAAGAAAGAGGGAAAAGTTAGGGTTTATAATTTTAAAGCAATAATCAAGAATCAAGGTAAAATCTTTAAACCCTATGTTCAATTAATTGGTTAATTAATCTAATTCATGTAATATTAAGTATGATGGATCTAGGGTTTGTAGACTTCTGTAAATTTATGTTATAAAACATGTTGGGATCAATTAATGATAATAGTATGATGATTAGTTAAAAGAATTGAGCGTAAAACATGGTAATTATTGAGTTAGGGTTTGGACAGAAAATTATGGCTGTAAAGACGTGAGTGTAAATAACAGATGGTGAGGAGTCAAGTCATGAATTTTAGGTCTAAATTGAATTATAATGAAAAATCTTTCCAAAAAGTCCAGCCACGATTGATTTCAAGGTCGGGAAGTCGGTCTTTTGATTTTTCTTTGTTAAGGTGTCAAAGCTGTCAAATCGGGACAAATCTTGGGTAAAAGTTTGAGGGTGTCATGTGGTTGTAAAAGTGGTATTTTGACTAGGCCTTCTGGAATAGTTAAGTATTAGGTTATATTAGACTACCACGAAAAGGATTCGCGATAAAAACTTGTGGAAGTATTTATTTCAAATCAAAACTTTTTGGTGTGCGTTCAGATCCGAATTTGAGTAGTTGACAAGTTTGAATTTATTATGAGTATTTGTGTGTGTTATTGGTCCATGGCCTTCTGGTATTAGCTTCTATGCTTATGATAGACCATGGTGAATTTTTGGTGTGAGCTTTTGAGCTTTATTTGTCGTGATTTTATGTGGGCAAATGTACCCAAAAATTCCGCGTTTTCTGATTTTAAGAGTGCAAGGGATTTAGTGAGTATTAAGTTATGGTAGTGGTTAGTATGGTGTCTAGGAGATCCATGGTGAGTCATATGAGTCTTAGACATCCATCATATGTATATTACATGGGTTGTAGCTTTTAGCTTGACCTTGTGTAATGTGGATTATTTTTGTGTGCTATAGATTGTGAGTTGTTTTTGTGGAAGCTGCGGAGTTTAAGGTGAGTTCATAGTCCCATATTTTAACTTGTTTTAAACTTGGGATGGGAATGATGCTTGTCTTAAATGATTTGAATTACTGTGATTATGTGTATGGTGTTAAAGAGCTTGGACTTTTAATGTTATCGTATTTATGCTATATGTGAACGGTAATGATATGTTGTGTGATAGCTGTGTGGTCCAATTGGGAGGGTGCTTACCCTGTTGCTCGTGCATACGACCTAATTGGAGGGTATTAATTTACCCATTATTTTGGGAGTGGGGGCCACGATCCGGCCCGGTATGATGTGTTTTGGGAGCGGGGGTCACGATCCGGCTCGATGGTTGCCTTATGTGTGATGTTGCCTAGTAATATATGTAGCTTATATGATAACTATAATTATTTGTCCAGCTATGTTTTATAATCACGGTGATTTTGGTTGCCTAGTGTGTTTGAGTCTTAAACCTATGAATCTCACCAACATTATGTTGACGTTTTAAGCATCATTTTCAGGTGAGCTTTCTAAGGATAAGATAGAAGGATGTGGATAGACGAGACCTTAGTTGCATTGGAAGTGGTTTACCATCTATGTTTGGATTTATGTGTTGTTTTGGTTATTTTATTTTGGGGTATTGTTACAACACTTTGTGTTTGTACATTGCTCTATTTATGTACATGTAGTTGTTCTCTATGTAGACACCAGGTGTTGTAATGATATCCATGAAGTTACACCCTCGCGTTTCCGCCATGGCGGGGTGTGACAGGGTTCATCATCAACATCAGAGTCAAATGCATCACAGTCCTCAACTTGGAAGATATTCGGGTCATTGAGTGCTAAGTCTTGAACCGGTTGATCATCTACATCAACATCAAATGTATTTCTCTCATCACCAGCCAAAAAGAGTAAGGCTTCCTCATCCAAAACAGTCCCATTTTCTTGTGCCTGCATAAGCAGCATCTTGTCTTTGAAGTACTCTGAGTTTTGAGGACACTTTGGTTGAGTGCAATTCCTAGCTATGTGACCCATTCTTCCACAGTTGTAGCATTTAGGTTGCCTGGCTTGACCTTGGAGAGCATTACCGACTCTATAGTTCCCATTCCCAATACCAGCATTTCTTTGATTCAAATTCTGTCTTCCTTGCACATTTTGCACCACAACTCTACCATCCTCTATGACTGCCTAATTACGAGGGTTGGATGAGGTCCGAAGTTGGTTATTAGTAGATGGAAGAGCTGCCCTGAACTGTTGAACCAACAATGAGACTTTATTGGAAAGATTATCGATCATCATGTCAGTGTGGGAATAACCAGAGTCCAGATGGGTGTTTAGAGCAGATGGTGAAGGAGTTGATGCTTGATTAGTGGACCTGGACAAAGGATGTTGTGATTGAGGTGGATCAATTGATGATTGATTAAGCTGCTGAACATTTGAGACGAAAGCAAGAGAGTCATTTGTAGTTGACGGATTGAGTTTTTCTCGCATTAAACGATCATAAGCAGCATGCTTCTCATGTTGTTGCAGATATGCATAAAGTTGTTCATGATTGGTGTCCCTAAGACCTTTGTTGAGTTTAACAGCTGTAACAAACCTATCCCATTCAGGTGCCATGTTGTTCACGAATTTGGAGTTAAGCTGAATGTTGGGCATTGTCATCTTGATGATTCTCATATCATTGACCAACTTGTGAAATCTCACATAATAGTCTGTGATGCTTTTCACCTGGATTTATTTTGAAGTGCTCAAATTCATCATATAGCTGAGACTCACGATCTTCTTTGGTTAACTCAGACCCTGCAAGAAGCATTTTCACACTATCCCAAACTGCCTTGGCTTCTGTGTTGTAGTTGATAAGTTTGTAGACATCTTTGGGGAGCCCTTGAATGAGAATGTTCGATGCTCTGATGTCGGCATCACAGCGTTTCTTTTCTTCCTCAGATAACTCATCGTAGGTGCGAGGTCTGTTGGGGCCAACTACAGCAGGTTGGTCGTCAGTAGCAGCAATAGTGTCTCTAGTGACTCCCATTTGAAAGGGTCCTTCATCGATGGATTTCAAAATGTTAACCCCGTTTTCCTTTCCTAAATAGTAAAGACGAATCCTTTGTACCCATGATTCATAGTCGGTCCTGTCCAGCATTGGAGGACGAGTATCCGACCCTGCAGCCTGAATGTCATCAGAGGAAGTACTTGCCATGCTATTGAAAGTGAGTAAGTCCAAATGTCAAGCTGTAAACACAATTGTATTTCGTGTTTTGTTGCAACAAGTCAAATTACAACCGCTCCACAGAACACAAGTCAAATTATAAGTTTAGTCTCACAACGTCAAGTTACTATTAAAATAACAAGTCAAGTCGTGAGATTAGCCTCACAACGTCAAGTTACTGTAGAAATGGTGGTAACAACTTAAGTCGTAACAGCGCACAAGTTTCACTAATGCAAGGAAACCAACTCACTAAGAATACCACAACACGCTAGACACACCATGTCTCTGAAACATATCAATTCACCACAAGACAGGTCAACACGCTACAAGTGCACTAACTCGCTAGAATTGAACAACTCGCTAGAATGTATTGATGAGGCGAAAAATGAACCACTTTTAGGGGGTCATTTAAGCCCGGAATTTAATTTATTTGATCAAATATTGCCCTAAATCATTCCTTTTATGATTTTAGGTACTTTGGGAGAGAAATCTGGAAAAGGAAGCAATTCGGACGTTTTTGGAGCATAAAAGTGAAGAAAACGCCAAAGACTTAATTTTCCAAGCTGGGAACAGTAGGTGACGGCGTCAAGAGTAACAATTTGACGGCGTCAAGAGTAAATTGCATGACGGCCCAGTACTGAAATGAAGGCGTCACAAGGAAGAGCGTCAAGAGTAAAATACGTGACGGCCTGGAAAAACCTAATACATGACGGCGTCAGATATAGATCAAGGCAGTCCGAGAATTATTTTGGCGGCGAGATGACGGCGTCACCTATTTGGTCTTGACGCCGTCAGCCTCAATTTCCTATATATAGTTTTCTAATTTTCATTCATAAAAAAAGGAGAAGTTTTGGAGAAACCCTAAGGCCGAACCTATTACGAATTTTACAGGTTTTTCAAGGGTTTTCATCCCTTGAACCCTTACATGTGTAATTGAGATAAGTATTCTTCTAATTCAATCAATATGTCTATGTGTTGGTTGTCTATATCTTGTACTTGTCTTAATTCCATCATGCTAGGCTAGATTTATCTTGTGTTTGCTTAGATCTAATGAAACCTAGATGTTGATTATGTGTTGATTACTTGTTTATGGTTGTATTGGATGAATGATTTCGATGTTAGGCTTAAGAAAACTGGCAGATCTCCAAATGGTAACATGCTTGAACGTCTTAGGAAACATGAACTGACGTGCACTAGGTTTTATTGGTTGTATTTAATGCATGAGTAAATTCTAATGATCCCATGTTAGGAACTTCTTAGCCGGCTCGACATAGGAGTGAAGTAGGCACTCATAGGATTGGGGAATTAAATGTGCCACCCCATGAATGGTATTAAGGAATACAATCCGTCATCCACGCGACTATAACAAGTAATTAACATGTAAAAGATATCTAGGGAGTAGTGAAATCTAAGCAAACACAATTTCTCCACTTATTGCTCACAACCTTAGTTTAATATAGTTTATTTTCATTTCTAGTATTTTATTTTGATTGCATCTTTAGTATTGGGTTAGTTGACTAGCAACTAATTCCGCCCAAATCCTTCAAACCCGAGATATTTACTTGCTTTCTAAAAAATATAAAAATACAAAAATAATCATCCATCATCTTTAGAACTAGTAATTAGGTTTTCTAATCCTAGCGACACTATTCCTAGCTGAACGATCAATCCCCCAGTACTTGTTACTATACTATACTACAACGATCAGGTACACTGCCTGGTGGGGGTTGTAAGCTTCTCGAGATCCTCTAACCTTAGGATCACTAGAAGTCGTAGTTCCATTAGAAACCTTGTCTTGCCTTATGCAGAACCCGATCACTAGAAGTCGTAGTTCTATTAGAAACCTTGTCTTGCCTTATGCAGAACCCGAAAGAGAAATGCGTAGATTAAGACAATCTCACTCAACTCCTGAACCATCTAGTGTTGCCATCGATTTTGATGCACCCCTTTCTGAAGAAAATTCAGAAACTCACGTTACAACCCCTAGCTCCCAACCCAACAACGAGATGAGTACCCCCGCGACCCCTATTCCTAAGCGCCTTAAGGACTACTCCTCCCCAACCCCTCGTGGCTTCTCAAATGCCATAGTCTACCCAAACGAACACACCAATGAGGTCTTGCATGCAAACGATGTTTGGCTTGTCCAAAGTGTGTGTAAGTTTTGTGGATTAGATGAGGAAGATCCAATTCAACACATTAAAGACTTCTTGAAAATAGTAGACACCCTCCATACGGATGGGGCTACTAGAGACACGTCCCGATTACGATTCTTTCCTTTCACCCTATATGAAAGAGCCCAAGAGTTGTATGATAAACTCCCTTCTGAATCTATTTTCACATGGGAGCAACTCATATCCAAGTTCTATGAGAAGTTCTTTCCACCTGGAAAAACCTCAGCGTTTAGAGATAGGATCCTCCGTTTCCGAAAAGGGAAGGACGAACCCTTCCATAAATCGTCGATTAGATTTAAGGATTTGATAAGACAAGTTCCCCATCATGGCATCGAACTTTGGCTTTTGGTCCAAATCTTCTACGACAATGTCTCCTCTAATGATCGGAACGGAATCAACCAATCTAGAAAAGGGAGATTAGCCAATCTTAGCGCCGAAGAAGGATGGGATAGGATTGAAGAATATGCTCAAGACCAGGATGACACTTGGGATGAACCTGAGTCGACTGTCAGCATTTCTGAAATCACTTCAGGTCGGTTGAGAAAAATTCACAAAAGAGTGGAGTACCTAGCTGGGTCGCAGTTACCTAAACAACTTTCGAATCCTTACTTAATCTGCGACTACTGTGGGGGCCCGCATGAGGTAGAAGAATGCGGAGGAGCAGCCACGACTGAACATGCATGCTTGTCAGGAGGTGACGTCTATGCTGATCCCTCCCTTTTGCCTTTTTACCAAAATGACGATTACACCCTCTAGGGAAATCTTGTAAAAAGAAAAGAAGGAGAGGAAGGTCCTGAATTCGAAATCAGGAGCACTTTTGAAGATGACCTTGGTCACTTCACCCAAGAAAAAGGCTTGCAATTGAAAGGGCTTAATGAACTTGTTGACGAGCAGCAGAATGACATTGGGGAATTTTTCAACAGGCTTAACTCAGCCCTCGATAACCTTGAAATGCCATCAGTAAGCAAAAAAGACCCCATGCTCGCAATAACCACTCGAGCTGGAACAACAACCAAGGACCCCCTTACCCAAGCTCGTCCCCCATCACTCCCGATCCAAACAAGCCTCGCGAGGAGGAGGAGGATGTAGGCAGCGAGACTCCCGACCAACCTCCCTTGACGACCCCTCCCCATCAACCCCACCTAACCAACCTGTGAGAATCCCATTCTCATCCCGACTAAAGAACCAGAAAACTGAGAATGATAATAAAAGATTCTTGTCATACCTAAAAGACTCGGTGGTCACCATACCCCTCCTTGATGCTTGCTATCACATGCCGAAGTATAGCGCATACTTTAAGAAACTACTCGCCAACCGAAAGAAACTCGAGGGTCTTGTGACCCTGGGGGAAGAATGCTCAGTGGTGACCCATTGAGGGCTACTAAAAAAGGTAGACGATCCAGGCAGCTTCACCTTGCCTTGCTCCATAGGATCTCTATCAATAAAGAATGCTCTTGCCGATTTGGGGGCGAGTATCAATCTCATGCCTCACTCTATGTTCCTTAAATTAGGATACTCTGGATTAAAGCCTACCCGTATGAACATCCAACTAGCCGATCAATCAGTCAAGTACCCCGTAGGCATATGCGAGAATGTGCTAGTCAAAGTGGGGAAATTCAAATTCCCGGTCGACTTCATAATCCTGGATATGGAGGAGGATGACTTGGTACCCATCATCTTAGGGAGACCATTTCTTGCTACTGCTCGTGCAGTCATTGATGTTTATGACGGCAAGTTAACCTTGCGAGTGGGAACCGATAGCACAACCTTCGACATTAAGGACTCTATGGATCTCTCTCTCGAAGCAGCTAACCGGCTCTATTTCATTGGGGAGGTCGATGAACTCACAGATGTCATTGATAGCTGTGTCGATGAACAAATCGAGGAAGGCTGGCTACGGGACGAGAGTTTTCTGCCTTTACTAGAGATGGAAAAGATGGAGGATGTTGGTGCAATCTCCTTCTACCCTAGACAAGAGGCAACGGAGCATCTCGAGCTCCGAAAGCCCGAAACAAGCTTAAGCCTTCTATTATCGAACCTCCTGAGTTAGATCTTAAGGAGCTTCCTAACCATTTAGAGTATGCCTTCCTTCAGGGAGAGGACCAACTGCCGGTAATCATAAACTCTTCCCTGGAACATGAACAAAAAGGTAAACTCTTAGAGGTCCTAAAGAAATATAAGGGAGTGCTCGCATGGAGTGTAGCCGACATTAAGGGGATTGACTCAACTTTTTGCACACATAAGATTCTCATGGAAGAAGATTATAAACCTACCGTGCAACCCCAGAGGCGGGTGAATCCCAACATTAAGGAAGTAGTAAAGAAAGAAGTCATCAAACTTCTGGATGCAGGATTGATCTACCCAATCTCGGATAGCCCATGGGTCAGTCCTGTACAGGTTGTACCTAAGAAGGGTGGAATGACTGTAGTTAAGAATGACAAGGGTGAGATGGTGCCTCAGAGAACGGTCACTGGATGGCGGGTATGCATTGACTATCGAAAACTCAATGATGCCACGAGGAAAGATCACTTTCCTTTGCCATTCATTGACCAAATGTTAGAGAGATTGTCTGGACACGAGTACTATTGCTTCTTGGATGGATTCTCAGGGTATTTTCAAATTCCCATAGCACCTGAGGACCAAGAAAAGACCATGTTTACTTGCCCTTATGGGACATTTGCCTACAAAAGGATGCCTTTTGGGCTATGTAATGCCCCCGCCACTTTCCAACGATGCATGACCGCAATCTTTCACGAACTCATGGAAGACAGCATGGAAGTGTTCATGGACGACTTTTCGGTCTTCGGGAACTCCTTCGACCGCTGTCTTGCCAATCTAGAAAAGATGCTTAAACGTTGTGAGGAAACCAACTTGGTGTTAAACTGGGAAAAGTGTCATTTCATGGTAAAAGAAGGGATTGTGTTAGGGCATAAGATCTCAGGGAACGGAATAGAGGTGGACCAAGCTAAAGTTGAAGCTATATCTAAGTTACCATACCCCACGACTGTTAAAGCAATACGCAACTTCTTGGGGCACGCCGGGTTTTATCGGAGATTCATCAAAGACTTCTCCAAAATAGCTCGGCCAATGACTCAATTGCTTGTGAAGGATGCTCCATTCGATTTTTCCCAAGAATGCAAGGATGCATTCGATCTCTTAAAAAAGGAGCTCACACAAGCTCCGATCATGATTACACCCAACTGGGAGTTACCGTTTGAAATCATGTGTGACGCTAGCGATTTCGCTGTCGGGGCTGTATTGGGCCAACGGCGTGACAAGCTTTTCCAACCTATTTACTACGCTAGCAAAACCATGAATCCCGCTCAAGAGAATTACTCCATCACCGAAAAGGAATTATTAGCCGTAGTGTTCGCATTCGACAAATTTCGGCAATATCTTGTCCTTTCAAAGACAGTCGTTTTCACTGATCACTCAGCCCTTCGATATCTTTTTGCGAAGCAGGATGCTAAGCCACGACTAATTCGGTGGATCTTGTTGCTACAAGAATTCGATGTTGAGATTCATGATAAGAGGGGGCAGAAAATCTAGTCGCAGATCATCTATCTCGTCTTGAAAACCCCTTGGATAAGCACGATAGAAGTGAGATTAGGGATTCATTTCATGACGAACAACTCATGTTAATGATTGATTTGGAGCCTTGGTACGCCGATTTTGCCAATTATCTCGCAAGCAGACTCGTTCCTGAACACCTGACTAGATACGAAAGAAAAAGGTTCTTTTCTCAGTTAAAATACTACTTTTGGGATGAACCATTTTTATTCCGAAGGTGTCCTGACCAAATTATAAGACGTTGTGTTTCGGAAAGTGAGGCAGTAAAGATTATGAGGGAATGTCACTCTGGTCCCTCTGGCGGGCATCATGGGATAAACACCACCGCCCGAAAGATTTTCGACGCGGGATTCTATTGGCCCATAATTTTCCGTGACGTCAAAGAAATGGTACAGGCATGCGATGCATGTCAACGGGCTGGGAACATATCACATAGGGATGAAGCACCTCAGAATTTTATACAAGTATGTGAGGTCTTCGATGTTTGGGGAATTGACTTCATGGGACCCTTTCCATCTTCAGGGGGGAACGAATACATTTTAGTTGCCATCGATTATGTTTCAAAATGGGTTGAGGCACAAGCCCTTAGGACCAATGATGCCAGAGTAGTTATTCATTTCCTGAAAAAGCTTTTCGCTAGATTCGGGATTCCTAAAGCTCTCATTAGTGATAGGGGGACCCACTTTTGCAATGCACTAATGGAAAAGGTCGTGAAGAGGTATGGAGTATCCCATCGGTTCTCCACCGCCTATCATCCACAAACCAATGGCCAGGTCAAAAACACCAATAGGGCTATTAAAAGAATACTTGAAAAGACGGTTAGTCAAAATAGAAAAGACTGGTCATTTAAACTCGACGAAGCCTTGTGGGCATTCCGAACCGCCTACAAGACACCTATTGGAACGACCCCGTTTCGCATGGTGTATGGTAAGGCGTGTCACTTGCCAGTAGAATTAGAACATAAGGCTTATTGGGCGCTTAAGACATGTAACTTAGATTATAAAATTGCCGGAACTAATAGGTTCTTGCAATTACACGAGCTTGATGAGCTTAGGTTAGAAGCCTATGAATATTCCGTTACATATAAAGAGAGAGCAAAAAGATGGCATGACCAGAGAATTAAGAAACCCAAAGAATTTTCAGAGGGAGACAAAGTCCTATTGTACAATTCTAGCTTGAGATTATTTCCGGGAAAACTAAAGTCTAGATGGTATGGACCGTTTACGGTGAAAAATTCCTCTAAAACTGGAGCCGTTGTGTTGTTAGACGATGAAGGTAGGGAATTTACTATCAACATACAACGTGTAAAACATTATCAAGAAAATAACAATGAAATGATTAGTGAGGAGGATGTGACGTTTGATGATGAGGTCACGTAGTAACCCATGACCTTGAGTCTAGCTACAAGACTCGTAAATAAAGAAAAGTGCTTCTTGGGAGGCAACCCATGCTTTGTGTGATTTTATTTTGTTTGTTTGTTATTTGCTTCCGTATGCATGCTTTATTTTTATTGTTGGTAGATCATGTTTCTAACTAAAAAGTGGAAATACTTTACTTTGTTGTTTTGGCCTAGTCTTAACTCCACCTAAAGGTATTTTTGCAAAAGATAAGTGTAAGGGGAAACCCCAAATATGTTTTTAAGAAACAAACCGATCATGATTCTCCACAATATTAAATGAACATGTATATTCGTATTTGTTAGAGTCAAATGCTTGTATTGAGTCATAATGAAGTTTTGCAGGATTTTCCAGGAAATAGGACCAAGTTTTTCCAGAAATTTTCCGGAAACTTAACATAAGAATTTCTGCAGGTCACTTTTGACGGCGTCACGAGTTAACTCTTGACGGCGTCACGTGTAAAAATCTGGAAATTTTACCGGTTTTGTTTTTCTAACGGAGTCTTAAAGTTTTTGTTGAATTATTAAGTTTTATAACCTCCAGGAAATCTGCAAACTTCATTTCACAAGCATTATATCTTACTTTGTTTTCTAGGATTTAGTAACTTATATAGATTGCCGCCGATTTTATGCGAGGTTGTCTTGTTTGTTTTCTCAGGATTTACAGGTTATGTATGACAAGAAGATGATTTATATTCTGGAAGGGAAGCTTTGATTGTTCATTTTCTTGGAGGAAGATTTAACCTGGCCACCTAATTATCCATACCGAGCGAATCAGGGGAGTATTTGATTTCATTCTTTTTACTTTTTCACTTTTACATTCTTTACTTGAACATTAGGGACAATGTTCATCTTAAGTGTAAGGGGAGGGTAAAACGATGATACCTTACATATACACTTCCGCTTGAGTTTGTTTGTTTAATGGTAGATGTGTAATAAAACTATGAGAAATACTTGTTAGTGCAATTTTAGCGCCAAATTTAAAATTTTTTACAACATTTAGGAGTGAAACTTTAGCCATAGCAAGCATCTCATAGATAGGAGATTGTATGACTAGCACATAACCGTATATTCAGAAAAATTTTCCACCCAAATATGTGAGGTTCGCCTTTAGATTTGATAGGAAAAGCATTTACTATTAGTGCTTATGAGTGGATCGAGCTGACAATGGGTAAAGACCAGGCCCGACCCGACTCCACAAATACTAACTAATACTAAACTATATTCTAACTAATATGATAAATACTACGAGCTACAATATGCTAAACTATACTCGAGGTGACCGAGTCTTCATATGAATAAACGTATTCCTAACAGCTTGTCCCGAGAACCGAATGCACTCATCATCAATTGAACTCGAAATGGACTCGTATGCATATTTTTATATTTATGATTTTTTAAGTTTTAAATACATTATATATATATATATATATATATATATATATATATATATATATATATATATATATATATATATATATATATATATATATATATATATATATATATATTTGTTTGGATATTGTTTTTTATTGTATATTGTTTTATAAATATGTAGAACCGCTTGAGAGATAGTGGGTGCAACGATATTCAAGTCCTTGAGAGAGCCAATCGTGATTTTGAAAAACAATATAGGAAAACTCGCGCATTCTAAAGCGTGGCACATTCTCAAAGATCAACCAAAGTGGCAAGAACAACCGGTGGTTAGTCAGACTCAAGAATCCACGGGATCGAGCAAGAAAAGAAAGTCGTCGGAGTCAAGTAGCGCTCAGACGCCAACAAACGAGACTTCAATAAACGTGGAAGATTTCGAGTGAGACTTACCGAACCTCAACGAGAACCCAACTCCATCACGTGAATCGAAAGGCAAAAAAAATTGAATTCTTGAGATTCAAGTCGAAGCTCGATGCGTGATACCCTTGCAAGTTACACGGCCGAAAAGAAAAGTTTAATGCAGGCGCAGTTGGAAGTTCAAAAGAAAAAAGACGAAGAATATTTCAAGTTTATTGATAGGGAGGTCTACAATCGTAACATGAAGTTCGTTATGGACCCGCACGACAATATCTCGGACCCGGCTTTTAAGGAATTTGTCATCGCACGGAAACGCGAGATATGCGCCAAATACGGGTGGCCGTGTAGGTTGTAGGATTTTATGTTTTTTAATAATATTATGTAATGTTTTTTAATTTTAATGAAATTTTAGTTTTTTAATAATTTTAATGGAATTTAAAAAAGAAAAAAAAAAAAAAAAAAAAAAAAAAAAAAAAAGTGAGTGAAGGGTGAGTGAAGTGACGCCTCTAAAAATATGAGTGAGTGGGGGGAAAAGTGAGAAATGATGTGGCACATTTCGATTAGTTGGGAGTGAGTGAAGGAAGTAAGGGTGAGTGAAGCACTCCCTCCTCTAAAAAAATTGTAATCATCAAAGCATGTAGCAATAAATTTGATATGTGGAAAAATAGACCAAACATAACTTGGTATTTATTTTAGTGGTTGAAATTAGATGAGTTTAAGCAAATTAAATTTAGTTTTGACTTTTATTTGCAAATTAGAAAGCTCAACTTCAAAATTAAATTCTCTCATTAGTAATCGAAAAAAATTATTTCTTTCATTTATATATGGGAGGTGATTGGGACACTCAATTGTACAAGCAATTAAAGCACACTGTAAGCATTGTACAAATATATAATGCACACAGTGGAGTGTCCCAATCAATAGTATGAGTGTGCAAATCAATTCCCTTTATATATTATATGAGTTTTTTTAACTTGTGCCGGCACAAGTTAAGTACACAAAAGTACATCAAAAGTACACAGAGACCCACATAAAAGTACATCTGTCTGTACTTTATGTGAATCTCTGTGTACTTTTTTGTAAGCCCATATGTATTTTTTGTGTGCTTAACTTGTGCCATAAGGCACAAGTTAAAAAAACCCATATTATATTATTATATAAGAGGTACTTAAAAACTAGTTTGCAAGAACTTCTCAAATATAAAATATTTTCAAAAGAATATCTACATCTGTAATACATATAAAGAGCGAACAAGAATGTTTAAAGCAGAAAATTCTGCGTAGCAAACTGGCAATGCTACCTTTGATTATCATTCAATATTTTCAGCCAAATTACTTGTGATTTTCATTAATATTTTCCAGTTAACTTACCATATTTATTTATAGTTTCTCATTTTTATCCTACACCACAGAATCTTATATACCTTTGATTTCATCAATATATTTCAACAAACCTACTGTATTTACCTATAGTTTTTCAATTTCAGCCGATAACATAATTTATATTATATTAGATTTATTCAACACCAATGTAACAAAATCAATACACATGATACAATTACCAATTACAAACATAAAAATCTTTCTTATCATCACTATGAAATATTTTAGCAACATCATCAATAAGTTTATTATAACGAAAAATATATAACATAAATACATTTGCTTGGCTAAATATCTAATTACACGGATATTTGCCGCTGCAACAAAGCTATTTTAATATCAATAACGATAATAAAAAATTGGAGGGTATAAAAAATGAGAGTGAAGCCTTAGCGCCATACGCGGGCATGATATGACCTTGACTCCTTGGCATGTTTAAGTGTTGATTTTTTGTAGAAATTTTTTGTCAATTGATTTGATGTATAATTTAATCTATAACAGAATTATTAATATAATCTTGAATAGTCATCCAATCATATGTATATTAAATATCATCGTGCTCAAAACATTCTTCATCACGAGATATTGAACTATCTCGGCTTATTATTATAATTATTATTTTTTATTATTATTGCAATATCCTAACAAAAACAAAATGTGTAAAGTCTTACTAGACGAATTTATTGACATTAATAGATATCATAGACTACTACTACGACCCTATAAATTAATTTTATCGCACCTTTTTGTTTGCACTCTATAATAAAATAGCAAAAATGTGAAATTAGGCAAGATTCTTTGGTGCATTGCTTAAAGTTTTGAGTAAAATATTACTCCATCATTTGCATGTCGTGATGTACTTGGAATTTGATATTTGTTTGAGAAATTCAATATATTACCATATATGGTTAATAAGTTATTTAGGAGAGTTATAAATATGCATATAATGTATTATAGCAAAAATTGTAAGTATAACATGTTTTCTGCGTCGTAGTGATGTAGTCTACATGGTAGCCATTTTGTCAAAAAGGCATTCCTATATAGTGTATAACTGTATATCCACAAGCCATATGCGTAGTATTTGGTCATAGTAATGATTAGTAGAAAGAATATTTTCCACACATTATTAGAAACAAAGAAGTATTAATAGTCTATAATGTGTATAAAACACTTTAACAAGAAACTGGATGCCTTAGTGGTACCATGCGCAAAGGTTCAGTTGACCGATTGAAGGAGTAATTTTAAGGAATATAGGCCGAGTTCAATCCCAACTGCTGACTAACTAGGTTGTTGGGACATGAGATCATCACTTGAGCCTTGGTCCTTAGGGAAGGATCAGGTCGGCACTTCGGTGGTGTATGAGGTTAGGACATCTCCACCGATTTAGACTTTCTGAGAAATAAATAACTTTTTTTTTTTGTCCAAATAACTCTTTACGATGTTTCTTTTTTCTGTTTTCCTTTTTTTTTTTCCGAATAGAAATAATGGATAAAGAAGAGAAGTGCATTGAAAAGAAGTTTCATGTTTTTGAATCAAGAGAAATGGAATGAAAATAAACAAAGTCGTGTTCTAGAGTTAGGAGAAAATGAAATAAAAAAGACAAAATTATAATTATGTCATTTTAAATTTAAAAAGACATATATAAAAGAAAATATATAAAATAATGGATAAAGAAGAGAAATGCATTGAAAAGAAGTTTCATGTTTTTGAATCAAGTAAATTGGAATGAAAATAAACAAAGTCGTGTTCTAGAGTTAGGAGAAAAAGAAATAAAAAAGATAAAATTATAATTATGTCATTTTGAATTTAAAAAGACGTATATAAAAGAAAATATATAAAATAACGAGGGTTATATCAGTTACTTTATAACAAATAGTTTAGGTATAAATTTGTTTTCATTTAAGTCTACCCATATTCGAACGAAAACTATTGGAGGAGAAAACCTAGCAACTTTCCTATAATTTTATTTTCTTTTTATGTAACTCGAAAACACAACACTCTTTCTATTTATTTTCAGTTTTTCTTTTCTACTTTATAAATAACTCATGAACAATGTAAGTTTTTGAAGCAAAATATTTAATTAATTTTTCTTCACATATTATTTACAACTAACAATAAGAAGTAAGAAAAAACTAACATCTACAACGACCATCTTGCATTGATTTCATGTGAAAAACTGGCCTATGAGAAAAACTATTTAGAAAAGCTCATGCATTCACTCTTATCCAAATTTTAAAACATTCATGCTACAAGTCTCACATTACAACTTGAAAAAAAAAAAAAAAAAAAAAAAAAAAAAAAAAAAAAAAAAAGTTAGGTTCTAAATTGGGAGGAAAAAATGAATTGTCTTAAACTGAAATTAGGTGTAAGTTGAAAACACTTTTATTCGATTTGTCCAACGTTATATTAAAAAGTAAAAAAGTTTTTTCGTTTCTCAAAGTCATTAAACATATGCATGTTGGTTAATAGGGAAACTTTTATGTCGTAGTCAAATTTAAGAGTTGCTTGCATGTGCCGTTTCATAATCAGTATTGACTGCAATGCAAAACATCTACATTTTTTTCAAATATAAATTGGTTTTTTCTGTAGACTTTCTAGCCCTTTTTGGATGGATTTAGAATTGATTTGTCTTATTATTTTTTTATGTAGAAAAGACAATATCAAGTGTTATAATTCTAAATCAAAGTTGTCTCTTTATGCATGCGGGTGAGACTCTTTGTTGTATCAATAGTGTGTCTTTAGAAAAATGGTCGAGTTGGCGGTGATGCAAAACCAAACTTTTTTTTTTCATTGATCTTTGTTGAAGGAATAAGAATGGGCCCTTTTGAACTACCAAGTCTTTTTCTATGGAAAGTAAAAAAGTCGAGCTGGGTAACATAAATGACCAATTCTACACTTTGCTAGTTTGCTCAACTAAACTATATTTTGTTAAAAAAAAAAAAAAAAAAAAAGTAAAATAAAAATAATAAAATAAAATCTATATGGACTGTTGTTTAAAAATATTCTCAAACGATGATTATTCTTGTCAGAGAATATAAAATGCAATATTGTTGATACCAAGTATAGCATGAAATCTATCAAGGATAAAAAAATAAAAAAAAAACCCTCAAGAAAAGGTAAAATTTGTCATTTAATTTCTTATTAGCCTACAATGAGATTTTATGATGCCAGATATTTTTAGTGATAAAAAAAAAAGTTTATAAGTTATAAAAGAAAAATAATATAAGTTTGAGGATTTGGGGATTAAATATAATGTTTTGAAACCCGGTTCGACTCGGGTGGTTCAACCGGTTGAACCGTCCCAGTCGAAAAATGAGTCAACCCGCCAGGTTGGGTAAAAAAACGGGTCAAATTAAACCGGGTCAACCTGTCGGGTTTAAAACGTCACGGGTTCAACCCGGTTTTTGACATGTATATATATATATATATATATATATATATATATATATATATATATATATATATATATATATATATATATATATATATATATGAGGCTTTATTTTCAGAACCCTGTTAAGTGCGGGAACTGCGAGAACTCCAATTTTGCATTAGAAAACATGGATGTTCATATAAAACATGTATGTTTTCTTGCATACACCTTAATACACATACCTGTGTAACATACATGTTCATATAAAACCTAAACATTTCTTGAGGTAATGTGGCCGACAAGAATTTCTTGAGCAACCTTTTTGGTGTATCAATCTACTTGCTTTGATGTAATGACTGTTAAGAAGACTATGTGCGGTTTTATGTGCAATGTGGATTGCTAGCTAAGAAATTAATAAGCCCCTTAAGCATGTTGACAACCTAATGTTCATCTCACCAAGCCGATTGCATTACTAATCTTATGGACTAATGGCCAAGTGAATATCATCTAGCCTTGCATCACCAACAACACATGTTTTTGGTTATGTGCTAATAAGGATTGCTAAAGGCCAAAGTAAGTCTTCTTACCAAGCTTGATCAATATGTTTGTTACTTGATTGCTTGCTATATGTTTATGTAACTACGTGATTAGAGATTGCATGCCTATATGCTAAATGATGTTTGTATGCCAATATGTGCTTCATGTTTTGTGTTGTATAGACGCTTTGTCTAAATGCTTATCCTTTTTTGGATTCAAGCAATTTATTTGGAAAAACAATGGTTTTACCACAACCATTGTTTATAGCAAATTTAATGTCAATCAATCACTATAGACGATGTACACTTGCTTCACTCTTTGTTTGCTCTCTAATTCTCGTCTATGACATTTCTTGGAACTTACTTGATTGACTTCTAGCTTCCTCGATGCTAATCTCATCCCTAAATTTCATTCTCTCTTTTCTTCTGTTTCGACTCAAAATCCACTCTTTAATCAAGCGTGTTGAGTCTTTCATTCTTCTTGTGTCCCAATTCCACTCCATACCCATTCCTTAGCCTACTCGTGCGTATTAAGTCATTTTCGTGTCTTAAAACTCAATGTGTTATGTTTTAAAACCATATGAAACTAAAGATTTTTCATACTAACCAAAACACCAAAAATCGTCCAAAGACCACAAGCTTCTGGCGGCGGTCCCTTAGCTTTCGGCGGTCCCATATCGTTAAGGGACCGTCCATGAATATTTGCCTATGCCGCGTTATTCCTTCTGCAGAACATCCAAACACCCCTTTAGTGCAGAAAGTGACAAAAAACTGGACCCAACACTCAAATCCTCACTAACCCATTATCAAATTAGTTCAAGGCCTTCAAAGTTAGGATCATCAACCACCAATACTCACTAATCACTCCATTGTAAGTCAATTTTCTAAATTTCATTTAATTAATTCGTAATTGAATTTCTAGGGTTGATATGAACTCAAAATTAAATTGGGGATTCTCATTTCTTTGCAAAATCAACAACAATTAAAGGTCAATCTTAACAATGTATCACCAACAACACGTAAATTAATAAGTCAACTGTTTTAATTCATGAGTTTTTGAAAATGGGTCAAAAATGAGATTATCTCTAACTAAAATTTGTGGATGATAATATTGTTCAATCACATAACAATAATGTAATTATGCATTGTTAATACATGTTAAAAACGTTTTCATTATCATTCAACTTAATAAATCAAGAATTTCAAAACTAATGATACATGAAAAGTGTTTAGAATAAGCACAATATTATTATCTTGTTAACTGCTTATTTATTATACATAGGTACAATCATGCCTCACACATATGATATCGATCACATCTTAACTCAATCTTATATTCCCAAAATTTCTTCTGAATCTGACACACCACCTGAATTTATTCCATGTATCAAACCATTTGAGTTAAGTCATGTTCATGAAGGACGAATGGTTGATCCCTTGTATCCTAATAAGGAACGTATCGAAAGAGGTTTTCGTTTCATAGGTTTTGATTGTCTTCTAAATATTAACGAACCTATTTGTCCTCGCTTTATACTTGAATTTTACTCTAGTGTTAATATCAAACGAGATCAAAATTACTTTATACACCTTAAGTGTAAAATTGGTCACTACAATGTCCATGTATCTCTTAAACAATTTGCTCAAATTCTTGAACTTCCTATTAATGGGCAATGTGCTTATTCGAAAGAGTTTGATCTAAACTCCCTCAATGAAAATCGAGAAGATGAAGGTCCATACCGAACATATGTCCCTTCTTCAGCCAAAATAATTGAGTCAATCTGTCAAACGCCTGACATTCTTCACCCAAACAAAATTCGTATTTCTGAACTTCGTCCTGGTCTTCAAGCTATGGCTGTTATTCTTCGTGAAAACGTTTTCTGTCTTGTTAAGGATCGTGAGTATGTACCAGCATGTTGTGCTCACATGCTGCATTACATAATCAGTAAACGACCTTACAACCTTGCTTATTTTTTCGCTAAGCGAATAATGCAACTCGAGGACACTAACAACAAGTTAATGCCCTATGGGATGCTCTTAACTCGTTTTTATAACTTCGTAATGCAAACATATCCACACCTCCAAAGCTCCCAATACCAACTCTTTCGTCATGTTATGGATCCTATATCCAAGTCACACATTTCATCATTCCTTGAGTTTAAAAGGCTTCCGATTGATGATATTCTTGATGATGAGTTATCCATTTATCAAGAGAGACGCTTCGAAGAAAACTGAAGTCAACAATCATATATTTTTGGTTGCTATGTTAAAACTTTGAATGATTTATAGTATTTCTATTTATTGTCACTCTTAGCATTGCTATGTTTATCGTCTGTATGAACTAACCTTATCTCTATTAGACATGAATGTTTGTTGATGATATTATTGGGATATTTAGTGTGTGCATAATATATTTCATGGTTAAATTCTTTTTTATGTTGTTCTGTGACAAATAGGATTGATTTGTTATATACAGGTTGCAGAAATGATAAACTAGGCAAAAACCTGAGAACCTACTACCGGCGGTCCCTTATTGATCCGGCGGTCCTCCAACAATAAGGGACCGTCCCATGTTTAAAGGACCGTCCTTGTGGGATCACGGATTTTTGCACTATTTTCTTTATTCTTGCAATCCTAAACCTATTGCATGATTATCACCACCTTACTATGTTTAGATAAACATTTCTAAGTGCTTAAAAACTCCTAATGCATGTTTTGCCCAAATCACAACCATGCTTGATTATTTAAGCATTTCTCATCACCCTCAACCTCATCACTATCATCTTTCAATCAACTTCATCACCTACAATGGCCTCATCTTCCACCTCCTTGCCAACAACAAACAAAGAACCCACAACACAACAATCAAACAAAAGGCCTAAGCTTAAAATCATTCGACCTCAAACCAATTTCATTGACCTCACACTCTATGACACCACTCCATCTCCTAAGTCACCACCATCATCACCGCAAGCACCAAGTGTACCACTCAATACACCATCCACCAATGGAACATATCACTCCTCTTCTAAGACATCCTCTAGCTCAAAGACAACCACATCACCTTTCTCATCATTTGTCAAAAACTTGTCACCCTTGCTCACCCAATCTAGTTCGGGTGCTTACACTCCATTCGTGGGTAATCAACCATCATCTCCCACTCATTCTATCTCATCTCCAAGAAACCAACATCCTTCTCTAACAAACTCATCTAATCACACTGCCACATCACCAAATGGACCATTGGAAAATACTCCTCAAACTCCACCATCCCCTCCAACCCTTGGTAATCATTTACCCGACTACTTTGTTAACAACCACACTCTGGGGTGTGCTTGTTGTTATAACAATTTTCATCTCATTTCTACTCTTCGGGATGAACTTCACATCATGTTTGGTCACATTGAGTATCTCAGTGCTCAACAAAATGTGCAACCAACTCCTCTTGCTTCCATGCCACCATCGGCAACTCCTTCGGCTCCACTTTCATCCTCTCCATCATCCACTCCACCCTCCGACTAGATATTCTCAAAAATCTAGTCACGAATAATCAAGTGAAAGTTGTGCTTTGGACCAAACATACAATGGGAGTTAACTTGTTGTAGTAGTTTATGAATTGTGATGTTGTTTCTATGATATGGTTGTTATGAAATTTCTTTATGGTAGTCAGTGTATGTCTCTTTTGGGTGAAATGAATGAATGATTATGTTTTAGATATGATAATGTGTTGTGATATTAGTCATTGTTAAACATGAAAATGGACTAAAAATATCCAACCTTGAAAATGGGAAATTACTTAAATCACAACATACCTGGCGACTTGGAAGCCTACTACCGGCGGTCCTTTAAATGGACTGACGGTCCCCTAATCAATAAGGGACCGTCCCCCTATTTAAGGGACTGTCCCTAGTAGTGCTCAGAATTAAAATTCCATTATGTGTTTTTCTATCTGATTCCTGCACTACATAATTGATTTCACATCCATATCATATTCTATATATGCATGCATGTGCTTTGTTCTAACTCTGTTTTGTAGCACATCACCATAGCTCGATTCCCCGGTGCCCTCATTAAGGGGGAGCACTTAGCTAGGGGGAGCTTGTATTTCGTTGATCACTCCAATGATTTACTTTCAAGGGTGCTCGTGTCTTCTCTCCTCAACAACCACGACACACCTTTTTGATTCTACAAAAAGGGGGAGAAGTAACGGGAAAACTCATTAAAAATTTGTCAATGCATAATTTTACTTAAAATGAGTTTATATTTTATAATCATCAAAAAGGGGGAGATTGTTAATACAAATAATGTCAAAAATGTTATTCGCATTATTCGGTCTTCTCGTGTTTTGATAATCACAAAATATAAAGACATGTTACGTAAAGTTACGGTTCATAAGTTTTTAATCGAGGAAACTCGTTACTTCTACGTAGCTGATTACTTCAGGTATGAACAAACTTTATACCGTTATTAGTTAAGTGATTAAAGAATTTTATTTTCACCTAAACTTACATTTTTAAGTTTGACAAAACATTTTCACAAAAGTATTTTTGTGTTTTTAAAAAAATGTTTTATTAAGAAAATAAATTCAATTTTAAACTTTATAACAGCTAGTTTTCCCCCCAAATCAGTTCAGCCTAAACCAGATAAGTTTTCACCACGTCATGACAAAAAGGGAGCGTTCTGTTGCGGCGGTCCCTTAGTGATAAAGGACCGTCTGGCATTTACGGGACCGTCCCTCTCCCTCATGTCGCCTATTAATACTGAACTGTTACACTTCAAAAATAAGACTTTTTCACACACACAAAACTTTCTGGTCTTTATTCCTTTTATTCTTTGATCACTATAACATGTCGGTATATGTTTATAAGTTGAAGATTCGAGATGCTATAGGTGTCCACACATAAACGTAACATGTGTTACGTGATAGGATTCATATCATGTCATTGTTTTTCGACTTGTGTGTGAGTCGAGGATGGGGTATAAACTTGGATGGTGATGTAGTTCCAAATATTGTATTTGTGTGAGCTTGGATGGTGATGTAGTTCCAAGAAGTCTTGTAACTAGATTAGTTCATGTATTTGTTGTGAGGAGAGTGATGTCCTAAAGTGTAGGTTAGGATTTGTTGAGTCACTATGTAAAGACTTGGATCGGGGATGATCAAGTGTGATAAATGTGTAAAGACTTGATTCGGATGAAGAATCAAGTGTGTCGTGTGTGTGAAGGCTTGGTTCGGGTGAAGAACCAAGTATGTCTAACAAGTGAAGACTTGGATCGGGTGGCCACGTGAGCCTTTGGAATAGATTGGTTCTAGCTATTATTAGAACTCGACATTATGCTTAGTGTCGTTAAGCCTTGTGTAAGCATGTGTACGGATTGCTCCGCCTGAAGAAGTGTGTTGATATAGTGATTGATAACTCTCGAGTGTGGTACTCGGGGAGTGGAGTAGGACGGAGAGTGAGCTTCGTGCCGAACCACTATAAATCGCCGCGTCTCTTGGTTGTGCTCTTTCTTTACTCTTTACTTTACTTGTTTATTTATATTTGTTAGTAACCAAATTGATATCACATAACTAGTAAGATTCGACAAGCTTGTAAATGAAAAATTACCGGATCTAAAAGGGCAAAATGCTTTAGAAAATTAAAAAGAAGCGGTGAAACTATTCAACCCCCCTTCTAGTTTCTACAACACCCAAATCAATAAACACCATTTCAACGTACTACCCATTACAAACATTGTTCATTATACGACTAAACTACCACTAGCATAGTAAACACATTCCAAAACAACTTGACCCACTTCCAACCCAAAATGGGTTAAAACACACATATGCCAAACACTTCCTTAACGTTTACCAATAACCTTTAAAACATACTTTAACATAATGGTTGCCAACCAAAACGTTAGAACAACCTTGACATACATTTTAGTACTTGTTTACACTTTCAAAACCAATAAAAGGCCAACGGGGGTACAAACATAATACTTGAGCTCGATATACTACCTAACTCCTACTTTCTTACCGTTCCTCTAATCTACACATAGCCAATCCTTAATCCATAATCCACGCCATAGCGTCTCCTTCATACATAACCTACAAAACATGGTTAACTAAAACAGTAAGCGGTAACGCTTAGTAAGTAAAACGATCATAACATACCATTATACTTCAACAAACATTTAAGCATCACATACGTCATAACACTTACTTTACGAGTTTACTACTCCAAGTCCCACTTAACACATAATATCATATCGCCACTTAGCTCACATTCAAAACATCACATAAGCGTATCTAAAGCCACCTTATTACTTTGCACATAACCTTTATAACATATATAACACATACATGTTAGTAATCCATATAACACCATGCCATCATCATTTTACTTACCTTAGCTCCAAGCTAAGCACATCTGTTAGTGCGAATACTACGATATTTAATCTATACAGTCTCGTTTGTTTTGATTGATGACAAACATATAACTTGATACACAACATAAAATGTACAAGTTACGCAATCTTATTTGTCTCAACATACGTTCAACACCTCTTAACGTCTCGAGTCCTCGTATGCAATAACACAGGTTCGTACATGTTTGTTATATGGCATTATGATCAAACCCCTTGACTAACCATTTAGAATGATTAAAATACTTTTAGAGTCTTTAAGTATTTTAGGTGTCAAAGCGCACTTTAAGTGTCAAATAGAATAAGTGCCACATTAGGTGTATAAGTAATATTTGTAAGTTTATAATCTATACAAATGTGTCTTCTAACAACATAAGTACATCAAACATTTTTAGTAACTTACTAAACATCTTATAGCAAACTAATATATACATTTTCTAGTAACTTACAAGTTACTTTCATATACATAATAATCTAAAAATGGAAATAAACATTTACATCATGTCTTGCATCATCAATGTCTTGTCAAAGTTGACTTTGGCCAGATGTCATGCATACTTTAGTTAGATTCTCACTCAATATATCATAGTTGACTTTGGTAAATCTTTTAGATAGATTTGGAAAGATAGTTGGAGATAAAAACTGTCAGACCTGGCGGAACCAATTCTGACAACGGACGGAACCCTCAAAAGGGTTTCGCCTGATCCGTGGGTCTGCTGAGCTTGTTGGCTATAAATAGCAGCCCATGGTTTTCTCCATAGTTGATGCCTAACACAAATTCTCTCTACCCTTCTTGAATCATTTTAGATCAGTAGATAACAATGTAATAACATACATAGATCACCCTCATCATCACATGATCATAATGCTTCTAACATTCATCTTTGTTGTAAGCATATTATACATCTTCATCCACCAAAGAAAGCTTGGAGATATTGCCATCATCATCCACCAAAGCATATCAACATATGAAGATTCAAGAGCACTTGTCATCCTCATTGATTGAAGACTTCCGATCAATGTAAGTTCATATAGATTAGGCATTTATATCCATTGGACATTTATGTCATGGGTCATTGTAAAACATCATTGCATAACAATCTATTCATCAAACTAGAATAGATGGCTTATGTGTTTGTGCCATAAAACACAAGGTTTCTATGTTGGGCCACAAAGCATAGCGGGAGTGGTTGTACCCTTGTAAAAGAACTCGACATCTAGCTTAGTGTCGGAAATATTGTATAAGCGACGTTAGGTTGGTTCTACCTCAAACTAGAACCCGGTTTTTAGCTTTGTACTGGATAAAGTGTAAGAGACGATTGGAAGGTTTTCTGCGCCGAGAAGGGAACTTGTTGATCTAGTGAAGTAACTCTCGAGTTGGGTACTCGGGGAGTGGAGTAGGGCGGAGAGGAGCTCCGTGACCGAACCACTATAAATCATCGTGTTCGGTTTGCGCTTTCTTTTACTTATTGCTTTGCTTTAATGTTTGCATTATGTGATTGCTTGTGTTGTGACTTGTTGATTATACTTGTGTGATAACATGTTTTAAGTTTATACTAGTCACAAACTACACGTAACATCTTTCATATTAGAACAAGCTAAAATTGGATATTTGATACAACAAGTTTAAAGTTTTAAACGGTAACGTATTCACCCCCCCTACCTCTACGTTTTCACAACATCAAAGCATAATCATCAATCCCATCTTCATCATCACCATCACCATCTTATGATAAGATCATCATATACACAAATACTTAACACATAATCTAATAACCATAACAATGGTTTATACCACCATTGACTTACCTCTAATCATCATATAATCATACATTGATTATATGATGATCAAACCCATAAACTTATTAACTTTAAACCACAATAATTCGCCTCATAATTTCTATAACTTCTTATATAACTCATAACATCATTTACCCATCTTCCCCAAGTTCGGGTTCATAAACCCTAACCCTTAAATCACCAATTAAACTATAATTAAGATACTTACTTTGGTGGAAACCATTGCTAGGGCTTCATCCATTTGATTAGGAATACATAGACACCATGGTTGACTATCAAAGCTTGGTCTCCTCTTACCTCCTTTCTCCACTTTACGACACACCCACCAATGTTCTGAAAGGCTCAAGGCGCAAAGGAGGTTAAAGAGCCTTGAGTCGAGGTGCAAACCAGGGCACGAGATTCATAAATATGAGGCGCAGTATACATTTAGGTTTTTTTTTATAACATATGTGACAACTTATGCAGCTTAAATTACACAAAATATCAATATTCAATGCATAATGCCACTTAATAGTTATTACATCTAACAAAGCTTGCATTTAAACCCAAAATATCAAGCAAGCAACATATCAGAATCCATGAACTACCCTAAATCCCTGAATATACATTACAATATATGAGTTTATGATTTATAAAATTTAACAAATTACCATGTATCTCTATCAACTATCAACAACAAAAAATCTATAGTTGTTTGGTAATACTTAACACTAAAGAAACAACAATTGTGTCTGTTAATAAGCTACTATTCTTAGACATTAGATTACAAAAAATATATATGTATTTATTGATTGTGTGTTTTAGTTATTTTCTAAAATATTAGGGTTATTAGATACTTTATAACTTAAAGGGCCTAATGTATATAACATGTAAGCCCAAAATGTATCTTACTACTAAGAAAAAAAGGCCAAAACCCTGTTACATCTTCTAGGCGCAAAAATCCCCAAGGCACAACAGCGCAAAAATCCCCAAGGCGCTATGATTTTTACGAGATTCATGCATGTCGTGAGCCTCGATCTGAAAAAATCCCAAAGGCTAAAGCCTCGTGGGATTTAGGGAGTAGGCGCGCCTTAGGCGCGCTTTTTAAAACATTGACACCCACACACACTCACTATACTTCCTGGAACTTAATTAAAGATAAAAGAAGTGTCTAGAGAATTATACGTGGCAAGTTTGCCTATTGCGCACACTAGGCCCCTCAAGTCCCCTTTCTTCCATATTGGCCACAAAACTTACTATAACACATTAGCACTTGGCAACCTAGGTCCCTTAAGTCCATATCATCTAGGGTGGGGTCCAAGTACTCGGGAAACGGGTCTAACAAAATCATTATAACACGAGCATTACATGTACTTGATACCAAATTTTGTCCAGTAACACCAATAATATGAGATGATCAATATGTCTTCTATAACTCTTGAATAAATCTGTCAACATTTCTTATTAATCAAAATAGATCAAGTTAATACCTTTTCAAGTATTTGCACACAACTAACTCAAGAGAGATACACAAAGACAGTGCACTACTTCAGTAGCCGAGGTCGTTGCATTACAAGAAATAATTGGTAAATACTCTCAAGAGCTCAGTTTTGAGAACTCTGACCAGTATACATGTTGCACTGGTTGTAAAACAACAACTTATCTACAACCTTCCACAAACTGAACCAAGAAACATACTTCTTGTCAAGGGATCAGATTGTGGATGGAGATGGTTACAGAAACAAGTTAAAACACATACTATTTAATTCAAGAAACTATGAAAGCAAATACTTTTGTTTGCTGCAAAAAATTGGTAGGTTTCCAGGCAAAAGTAGAAAATTCCAAGGTGTCAACTAATTGATGATAAACTTGAGTTAATCAAAGTACAAAGATAAAACCCACTTGATGAAACTTGTACACTTGGATTCTATAATTTCATTCAATCTTATGTGTCACAAGCACAAATGATTATGAGAATCTCATTAGAGGTGAAAAAAGAGGACATGTTTTGAAATGGGTCAAATGGGTCGGGTTTGTATATATTTGAAAAGTAGAAAAAAATGTAATATATTTGAATATTATTTTCCAAATGCATACCTGTAATATGAATAGCGTTGACGACTTGGACCTGATGTTGGATTCTTTGGTTGAGGACCCGTACCAGATGCTGGATTCTTTGGATAAAGACTCGTACTGGATGTTGGATTCTTTGGAGGAGGACTTGTAGCAGTTGATCATGAATCCTTTGGATGAGAACTTGCAGTAGTTGATCTTGAATTCTTTGGATGATGACTTGAACCAGCTGATCTTGGATTTCTCAAATTATGAGAAAGGCTATTATCAGGAACACTGCATGCATCATCACCCTAATAAAGAGACATGAAAAAAGTTATTAAGATGGAAGGAAAACACCTATTTCACACATTCGCGTTTAATTTAAATGACAACCAACAAAGTGTTGTTACCTCCATGTTAGTGTTAGCACGACTTATGATAGTGGAGAAATTGAGTCCTGGTGTATGTTCTTTGACAACAGCAACCAAACTCATAAAATCCTCACAAAGACCTTTCACTTGAGCCTTTAGTAGAGGAACTTGAGGATCCTGAACCTTTCTTTTCTTGCAGCCAAGAATTTACCCACACAACAAACATTACCTCCCCTTTCAGGTCCTTCGACTTTAGATAAGTCATCATCTATCTAACAAGGAGACCTATCTATCCAACGAACATTACCTCCCCTTTCAGGTCCTTTGACTTTAGATAAGTCATCATCTATCCAATAAGGTAACACTTTAGGTGCACACACAAAACTTGAGTTCGGCATGTCATCAAACACTTTACGTGCCTCATATTCAACTAATTTAATAATTAATTTGAGTTAGACATATCATCAAGCACGTTAAATGCAACAATTAACACAACTAATAACAACAATTTTAGAGCTCAAATTCAACGAATCACAACTAATAGCTGTAAATACAAACCTCTAATGAAGTAATTAACTAAATTCAAATAAGTTTCAGTTCATGAAGTAATTAATGAATACCTGAGCAGCAGGTAATGGACTTTGAGCGCATGACGTTTGTTAATTGGGGGTGTTTGAGCAGTTTGTTCTTTTTAAGGGAATTAAAAAAAGTCTTTTTTATAAAAAGATAAAAATAGAGTTATGGTTAAGAATTTTATAGTGTAAATTCAATGATATGGTAATTGATTTGTTTTTTGTGTTATGTTTTATATTATGTTAAACGGTAATAGAGTTAAATAATGTATAATTTTAGACTATAGACAAATCAAACGTATTTGCTTACACATTTGCTTACACTTGTCAAAATATGTGGATAAAACTTATTTTATGCTCACACTTTTTCTAAAAGTGTAAGAAAATTTGTACTTTTGCTCACACTTTTTACATGTGTCATCAAAAAGAGTGTCACTAAAAGACCTTTTTCTTGTAGTGTATGTTTATGAGCACAAATGGATTTCAATAAGCTGCAAAAGGGTATACAAAACCGTGTCATACTCTAAGTAACTACATTATCTAGCTGCGACATCACTTATGAGTAAATGAGTTGACAAGATCAAATACATACTCATAACGTTATTACTGTAGTAACTAATGACGTAGTTTCACGATATTGAGGGTTTAAATTTTCTCCTTTGATTGAACACAAGAGAATAAAGAGGAATTTTTATCCCAGTCTTTCTCTGCCGTCAACTCGACGTCGTCGTCCTCAGAATTTCTTCGCTTCGATTCCCCCCCCCCCCCCCCCCACATGGTAGCGATCCAACTAAAGATTTTGATTCCTCACAAATTCTCTGAAACAATTGGTCATAATTGGAATGGAATTGGTGTGGTTTGCTAAGCAGAAAGCAATCCTTCCGAGTTGAACTATGTCAAATTGGAGCCCGTCGACCACGACGACAGAAACGACGCGAAAAATCCAGAACTACGACGGGGTCGAAATGCATTTGGTTCTTGAATTTTCATTGTTGTAATTTTTTAGCTTGAAGGTCGCTAGGATACTAAGGGTCAAGTTTATTGGTTTTAGGATCATGTTGGTAGTTTAGGGATTGTGAAGGTCAAGTTTATTGTTTACCCTCGTTGTAAGTCCTAGCATCTTGCTAGTTTTATATATATATATATATATATATATATATATATATATATATATATATATATATATATATATATATATATATATATATATATATATATGGAAAATATTAGCTACATTATAAATGTAGCCAATTGGCTACATTTCCTTTGAAAAAAGTTTTAATAATGTACAGTTCAGTCCCTGCGGTATGTCCCTGACACACATTTTCCCCCTGTCCCCACCTTTTTTTTCAAAGGAAATGTAGCCAATTGGCTACATTGTAATGTAGCTATGTTATCCCCATATATATATATATATATATATACATTGTTGGTGATTTTAATGTCATCAATTATATTTTATGTAATTGTGATTTACTTGGAATCAAGAGCTTAATCAGGTTTAACTTACAGTCGAGTTAGGAGGTGTGGAGCTTCATTGTTGTAATTTTTTAGCTTAAGGGTCGCTAGGATCAAAAGTATTATATTAGGGCCGTGTTCGTAGTTTCAGGATACTGAGGGTCAAGTTTATTGGTTTTAGGATCATGTTGGTAGTTTAGGGATTGTGAAGGTCAAGTTTATTGTTTTAGCCTCGTTGTAAGTCATAGCATCTTGCTAGTTATATATATATATATATATATATATATATATATATATATATATATATATATATATATATATATATATATATATATACATTGTTGGTGATTTTAATGTCATAAATTATATTTTATGTAATTGTGATTTACTTGAAATCAAGAGCTTAATCAGGTTTAACTTACAGTTGAGTTAGGAGGTGTGGAGCGCACACTCGTTCTAGCTAGCTTGATGTCGCCACGAATAAAGAGCGGGGGTCAAGGGCGGGCAGAGCCCCTTGCTGGGGTCTCGCTCCCAGGTAAGCGGGCGGGTGTTGAGGGGGACACCCTTCACCGGGTTTGGGGCAGCGCCCCAAAACTTAAATGGATTTTGGGATTCGGGTGTTAACCACTTTTCCCTCCAAACCGTTTCCCACCAAAAGTCACATCTTTTTGCCAACAGGTATGACTTTTTCCGCCAACCGCTTTTAACCGAATGTAACTAACTTTCGGTTTGGTTATATACACCAGATTTTGATCTCTTCCAGAACAGAACAAACACAACTTTTTGTGTATTGTTTAGTTCTCTCGTGCCTTAGAAACTAAGTGTGATTATCTAAATTATCCAATGAGGATTTCGTGATACCCGAGATATTTAGAGTTAAAATACTTCAATATAAAAATAATCTTTTACACGATTCAAGGAATAAATCAGGATTATTGATTATTACCGCTCACGCACACTCCCAAATTCTAACATACGTTTGCCTTATAAAAAACATAGTAACTAACGATGTACAAATCTAGTTTTATGATAAAAGTAAAACAACAAAACTTTATAGATGTGAATCGCCACCAAAAAGAAGTAAAATGATATACATGGACCCAGCAAAAGACATTAAAGTCAATGGGCAAAATAATTAAAGCTTAATTAAAGAAGGGTTAAAAACCTTTACAATAATTGCCTTTATGCCATTGTCAATCTTTAGCATAGATAAGTAGTTAAATACCATATGTTTTGAAGATGTTTCAAGAATCATCTACAGTTGGGATCTTTAGTAACGTAGATGAAATGCTGATATGACCAATTGTAATCTTTAGGATCTTTAGTAGTTAGTAATTTTTAACTTGTTGATGCTAATTGTAACTCTATTTACAAATGGAAGATTGATTACAAAAGAAAACCTTGGTACTTTGCAGTTGGTGACTATATGGGCCGCTGGGCCTCTTTTGGACCCATTTATAGCAAAGTAGTACAATAGGCATAGGGTCAACACTCAACACATGGGTTCGGGCTCCCAAAGACCCAAAATCCCAAATGAGTACTTGTCCATTGTAAAGTTATTGTTTTTTTTCTCCCGAATATCTATTAAAAAGTAAAATTATGAAGAACAGTCTACTTTTTGTGTTTCACTACTAAACATTAGATAATTTACTGTGCTTAAGATTGTGACATCAAATCTAAAATGAAAAGCTATGCTAACATTTGTTCACGAGTAACATGTTTGAACATATTTAAAAGAAAAGTTTAAGCGAGTTAAATTTTTAAATGTATTTAAATTAAGCAATACACAGGTTTATTAAATGTTAGTTTAGTGCCTTTATGTTGAATACTTATACATTAATATGTGACCAGCTACTATATGTGCAAAAACTCTTAAATAAATTTTAAAATCCTTTTGGACTAGTGCTAAATGGGTTTATATTTTAATAAGATATTGTCAAACATACAGTCTTTATAAGACAAATAAATAAACAATATGAGTGGCCTTAAAGGGAAAAATCACATCTCATTACGACATTAACTAAATGACTTTTAAATTAGCTGGCATGAAAGTTAACGTGCAAAGCAAAAAAATTATGGGTGATATGTCATCTCATGTTTGTCATTAAAATTAGGAAATTATTTGTTTTTATTTTCCTTTTTTTAGAAAGGCTAGAAAATTATTTGTAACTTCATATCAAATTATCAACAAACCAACACCCACAATCAATCACAATTTCCTCGTTCAAAAAAAAAAAAAAAAAAAAAAAAAATCACATTCTCATTCCTCTTCCTAAAACCCTCAATTTAAACGTACCCTTACTTTTTATCTCAATAATTACATCAATTCCTTCCTTTTTAAAATTGTTGTGCTTAGACAAAAAAATGTAAATTGAAAAATAAATAAATAAATAATACATTAAGTCAAATGTTATCTTCGCCTACTAAGGCCAAAGGAAGTAGTGGTGACCGGCTCACCTTCCAAATCAGTTTTCTCTTTGCTCTCATTTCCTTTCGCTCCTTCTTACATTTCACCTGTTTTGATCACCTTTCTACCACCTTTTATTAAAATACTTACTTTATACAAATATAGCTTATTAAATATCTCACACACACTAAAAAAATAAATAAAAAACATTTACTTTTGAGAAATGAGCGTTAGCAAACTTATGCAATTTAAGCTTGACATCTCCTTTCATTTTTGGTAATCACAATCAACTTGACACTAATGGTGAGTCGATCACCCATCGGTCACCACTCTAAATGGCCTAACCTCTTTACCTATCAAATATCATTCTCATCCACTGAATTCTCTTTTAACTTGTTGACAAAAAATGAGAACATTATTTTAGAATATCGATTGTAATTTTGGGACGGAGTATATATCAATCATAGGGAATGTTTGATTTCGACTTAATTGACTTAATATGAAAAAAAACTGAATTTATTAAGTCATATGAAAACTATTTGTTTATTAATTTGTATTAAATCATTTATTAGTTAAACATCACTTAATAAAAAAAAAAGGCAATTTCATATTTACTCAACTTAAACATGATAATGTCATATTTACCCAAAACATGCTTTGAATGCATTGTACATTATGTATTCAAAACTTATATTAAAGGTATATTATATATGACATTTTCATATTTAGATTAGATAAATATGGAATTATCCCTAAAAAAAAAATTTAACAAAGAAGCCGGGTTTTACACCACTATTTTTTGTCTGTTAACCTTTTCACTTTTCTTTCTCTTTTCTTTAATAAAATAACTCGAGAACCCACCGTTAATCAATAATCATCCATGAGTTTTATGACAGTGAATTATTAACCGCCTAAATTCGATTCAGTTATTAACGACCATCAATCACTTTATGACACTTTATCTTCTTAACTAATAGTGATACCATATCTGATTAGCAGTTATCGATCACTCCAACAATGGCATCTTCATCATCACCCAATTTCCAGAAAAACCTCCCAATCCTATCTCCCGATCAGGTTTATATAAATAAATAACATATGTTTTTTTCGAAAGGCAATAACTTATATGTGTTTTTTGTAATGTAATGATGTTTGATTTGTTAAATTTTCATTGTATGTATATGTTGCAGATTGAGGCTGGGAAGATGTTGCTTGAATTAGGTCAAGTTCATTTGTTTCAGCATTGGCCTGATCCAGGTGTTGATGATCATCAAAAGAAAGCTTTACTTGATCAGGTCATTTCTAATTCTCGGCGTTATTCATATAATGTTAAGCTTCAGCTTATTTCTATCTACTAGTTTTATATTATATATATATGAATGAATGTGATTTCACGTTAAATGTTTCGTTAACAAGTTGTTTATTTACTTAAGGAAAATGCTAATCCTTTGATCTCATATATGATGAAGCTTAACCTAAAGTTAGATGAAAGCCTATTTAAAGTGTTTGCGTTTTTCTTCACTTATCTCACATAAACCATCTTCAACTGATCTAGTGGTAAGGCACCTAACCTCCTTACAAAAGGTTTAGGATTCAAACCTCAGTAGGTACACATTTGGTATACCTCGGTTAGGCTGCCTACATCTGAGTCATAGACTCACCCTCCACAGGTAATCTGAACAGGAAAAATCTCATCCGTTTACTTAGGTCACTTAACTTACAGCATGATACTTAGTAATTTAGATCACTTGTGAAAGAATTCACCGTTAAACGTTCAATTTCAATACGTTAAGTAACCTATGTACCGAGTTAAAATATGCTCAGTGAGTCAGTGACCTATGTGCATGAAAAAGTAGTATAGTAACCTAGTTGTGTTTTTTTGTTTAGACGTTATCTACAATACCTGGTCTGTGAGAAATGAGGTGATTTGAAATCGAAAAAGTCCCTTTGACCTTTTTGCCTCATATATAAAACTAAACAAACACTAACGTCTGCACGCATGTAGACATAAGAGATAAAACAAGCACTTTTTTTTTAAAGAACTGTCTACGAGCCTTCAAACATAAGAGAAAATAAGTACTTCTTTGAAAAAACATAGTATAGTAACCTAAGTGAACAAAAACACAAAATACAATAACCTCCGTATGTATTAACCCCCTTACTAAATCATCATATTAAAATGTGAAGTTATAACGTAACTATTCAATTAATTACTTTTTCTATTAAATAGGATATCACTTGGATGATATATTATAAATGAAATTTGCTTGTTTGGTATTATAGGTAGCTATTCTTAATTTGAGCTACCCGGGAGGTTTGTCATCCTACATCAAGACTGCGAGAGAACTCTTAGCAGATTCAAAGGCTGGAAGGAATCCATTTGATGGCTTCACACCTTCTGTAAGTTGTTAATTAAGCTCCATCTTTTGAGCCTTCGATCTGTTAGTGTAGTTAAGCAAAACTGGAAGTGATTATATTACTGCAGGTGCCATCAGGCGAAGTTCTGACTTTTGGTGATGATAAGTTTATGCAATATGAAGAGATTGGTGTAAAGGAGGTGCAGAATGCTGCATTTGTTCTTGTTGCAGGAGGTCTTGGGGAACGTCTTGGATACAATGGGATAAAGGTTGAGACTATTGCTGTTTCGTATCTATGGAAATTTGTCTAATTGTCTTAGGAGTATTTAGTAAACTTTTCATTATGTCACAGGTAGCACTTCCCACGGAAACAACCACTGGAACTTGTTTCTTACAGTACTACATAGAGTCTGTATTAGCTTTATCTGAAGCTAGTTTCAAGCAGGCTCAAGGTTGTTTTTTCTTTCGACCTAATTCTGTATTACCATTTTTATTTGCTACATGTTAAATATAGAGATTTCTTTAAGGACATGATAATGTTACTATTATTGAACTGTAGGTGAATGCCAAAGAGATGTGCCTTTTGTGATAATGACATCTGATGATACACATGAGCGTACATTGCAACTCTTAGAATCAAACGCCTATTTTGGAATGAAACCTACTCAAATAAAGCTTTTGAAGCAGGTAACTTTTAGGTTAATACTGGTAGTTTGGTACTCATCTCATTCACAAACAGTAAAATGGCATTGACAACTAATCTTAACCGTGTTGCAGGAAAAGGTTGCTTGCTTGGCTGATAATGATGCTAGGCTTGCTTTAGATCCAAACAATAAATACACAATACAGGTGACTTTTTTAATTTAAACAAATTGCTCCCTTCGTTTCTTAATTATCTTACATTTGTTTTTCAATTTCCAATAATTGCATGTGATGTTTTCTTATCAGACAAAGCCTCATGGTCACGGTGATGTTCATGCTCTTATTTATTCAAGCGGCCTTCTTAAAGAATGGTATTCAGAGCCTCTTATTTCATGGTTTTCTGTTTTACTGATTTTATAGCCTTTTTAGATTTTAGAGTTCTGTTGACCCTATTAATCCAGTTTTGATCCGTCTTAAGTTTCTATAACTTGTCTCAGTTATAAATCTTCTGAAATACATGACAATCTTTTGCAGGAAAGATACTGGTTTGAGATGGGTGTTGTTTTTTCAAGATACAAATGGACTTCTTTTCAAGGTTGACCCGATTAGTATAAAGGTTCAGTCTTCACATAGGCACGAGTTTGAATGTTAAATATTTTTGTTTTATTGTATAGGGCATTCCCTCGGCATTAGGAGTGAGTGCCAGTAAAGAATACCATGTCAATTCTCTTGCTGTTCCTCGAAAGGCCAAAGAAGCTAGTGGAGGCATTACCAAGCTCACTCATACAGATGGTATATTGTGTTTACTACTATATATGTTCGGTTGTTCATTACTTAATGATTGTTTATTATGATTCTTATATTGGAAATTATATGATATCAGGGAGGGAAATGGTGATTAATGTTGAATACAATCAACTGGATCCTCTTCTTAGAGCAACAGGTCATGCTGATGGCGATTCCAATTGTGAAACCGGCTATTCTCCTTACCCAGGAAACATAAACCAGGTAAGATCCCATCTGTATCACTTGTGTTTTCCTTAATAATATTCCCAAAAAAATTGCATATATTTCTATATTCCTAAGGGTATAGAATTGTCAATTTTATACTCGGGTTGTAGATATTAGTTTGAGATATGGATTCCAAGTCTTGTTTATTTATGAGTATGGTCCGTTGCAGTTAATTCTTGAACTTGGCTCTTACATTGACGAACTCTCGAAAACTGGTGGTGCTATCAAGGAGTTTATCAACCCCAAGTAATATATCTCTTACTCGTCCAATACTCCAATTCTACCGATGTAATACCATTCGGCTATGACAGTCTGATATTTGAGTAATTGTATTTTGAATTGCAGATACACTGACTCCACAAAAACCGCGTTTAAGTCCTCTACTAGACTGGAGTGTATGATGCAGGATTATCCAAAAACTTTGCCTGCATCGGCTAGGGTTGGATTCACCGTAAGTAAAATTTCATACCGGGCCCTTGTTAGTGGTGGTTAACGTAGTATATTGTCGTTTAACTTGCTTCGTTTAAAACACTAAACATGTTTTCATTGTTTTCTGACTTCTAAGGTGACAGAAAAATGGCTTGCATATGCACCTGTAAAGAACAACCCTCAGGATGCTGCAAAGGTGCCTAAAGGGAATGCAAATCAGAGTGCCACTTCTGGAGAACTGGCAATATATCGAGCAAACAACATGTTTCTTAAAAAGGTCAGCAGAAGTTCGATAGTCACTATATTACATTCTTGTTACCTGCTCATATCTATCTTATGTGCTTCTCCAGGCGGGTGTCAATGTAGATAATCCGGTTACACAAGTATTCAATGGTCAAGAGGTGGAGGTGTGGGCCCGTATCGTGTGGAAACCAAAGTGGGCTGTCACGTTTGCTGATGTTAAAAGCAAAGTGAGTGGAAACAACTCGGTCTCTCAAAAATCTACACTGGTCATTAAGGGTCGAGACATATTTATTGAGGATCTCTCACTGGATGGGGCTCTTATTGTTGATTCAGTTGATGATACGAAGGTGAGCTAACTCCACGAAGCATTTCTAGCAACCTTTCTAAAAGTCAAACTATAAATTTACACTGACTGCAGGTGAAAGTAGGAGGCTCTGTGTGTAACAATGGGTGGATAATGGAGAGCATTGACAAAGACTCTTCTGCGTTTCCTGAGGAAATAAGGACCAGAGGTTTCAAAATAAACAGGATGGAGCAGTTAGAAAAATCTTATGGTGAACCTGGAAATTTCTCCTTGACGTCATGAGGTTTGCTTTCTGTACATACACTGTTCTGTGACTTCTGTCCTGTCCTGTCCTGTCATGCATGTTCTAAATTGGTCGAGTCCAGATAGAGCTACTTTGTTTTCGTAAGATAGCTGATTTATGAGGTTTTTGTTTATGGATTGAGAATGGTTGATTAAGATTCCACAGCAATATTTGGAATGTGTTTGCATTGATCTTGAATGGTGCTTGACCTCTAACTCATAAGGAAAACAGAGTATTATATATATGGAGTTGATTAAGAAATTTAAGATTCCACAGCAATAATCATGAGTTGATATGAATTGGATGCCATAGCCAACAAGGAAAACTAGTCTAGTTCTGAGGAGCCAAAGAAATGAATGTTAAAAGAGAATAGAAAGGGATAATTGTTGAATTTTAAAAATAATTTCCTCGGGTCTCTATTAAACAGGAGAAGCCCGGGTGGAAGCATAACCTAGAGGAGAGAGGAAAAGTCGAAAGGGAGGAAGAGGTTTAGTAATATCTCTTATTAATTATTATTATTATTTTCATTTGTAAACTGGAGAGAAAAGTGATGAATATAAAGGAAACACGAGTTTTTCATTTGACCATAGTCTTTTTAAAATTTATTTAACAAAAGATAGTAGTTTAAAATGTATTTAACAAAAGATAGTACTTTTAGAATACCCTTTATATTACACTTAGTTCAATCAGTTATAAGTTATAACCAAGTACAAAGAAATTCACCACAATGTAATGTGTTGAAACTAGAGAAACTCCGAGAGTTGCAGTAAGAAAATAAGTGACTTAACAAACTTGATTGCTCGTTAATGATATTCACCCATCAGTCCATCACCCTTATTACAAACTCGTTTTTAGTTTGCTCAAGGAGATTTTATAACAAATTAGATGATGACGATGTAAGAAAATAGCACGAGTGAGACTGTGACAGTGATATTGACATGAAGTGTAGTATGTTCTGAAACTTCTAGTTCTACCCTTTATTTGCTGATAGAGCAGATTAAGACATTTGAACCACTCCTAATCATTTGTAACTGAAGTGGCCACCGTTGCATGTTTCCTCTTCAAAATTTCTTGTGTTTCATCTCCAAAAGGCCCCTTCATTTACTGTTGCATGCTTCCTCTTCAAATTTTGGCTAACGCCTTGGTCAAAAATTATTGTGTGAGACAGAATCCCATATGAGAAAGGATAAATATTCTTGGTTCTGTTAGCGCAACAAACTCTGAACATGCTGTGCCCAAAAGTCTACTACACCACAGTATCATTGTCCACTGTGTTCACCCTTTGGGTACTACATTCGGCACTAATTTTAGACCAGGATATGCATTACTATAACAAAACAAATTCCCAACAAATCCACTACAATAACTGTTTTATACCTAGTAGTATATTTATACTATATACTGTGTAGCTTTTTTCTGAGCTTTTTATATAAAACGTGACAGCAATCGAATGCATAAAAACTATGATTTATGTAAAAGTACTATCTTTTGTTAAATTAATTTTAAAAAGACTATGATCAAATAAAAAACTCAAAAACACCCAGTGAAAAATAAAGAAAACTATATATGGAAACCATAAACTTTTATTATTATTTTCGTTTATAACCCATAACCCATATTATTTTCATTCGGTTTAAATCGTGTTGGATCTCCAAATTCTTAAACTTTTATTATTTTTCGTTTATAACCCATAAACTTTTTTTATCACTACAACTATCTGCCACTATAAAATCTTGTTGCTATGCACGGGTACTCGTCTAGTTAGAAACGAGTTCACTATTTGTGACTTGAAAAGGGAAGAGAAGAAAAATGAGTATTACAATTTCGTTTCTTTCTTTCCACTTCTTTTCCATAAATAAGCAACATATTTTGGAAACAAAATCTATAAAAAAATTCCCTTGATTTCTTAACAAAATTGTTTGTTTTATTAACACATTATTACCTTTCAAAAATAAAAACTCTAACATTGATATACAAAAATTGAAATCTTTTGGAACAAGTTTTTGGCCATATATAAATTCTGGTTAGCCTGCTTCATTACACCAAGCATCTCATATCTCAATTGGCGAGTGCTCTTTCAGAATCAGTGCTCTTATTTTTCTTTTTGCTAATCTATCTAGTCTGTGTATTTTATTTTTTGTTTTTTCTATAATTTCAGTTTGTTTGTGGAATTTTTAATTGCATCCAGTCAAATGGGTAATTCACTTGATCGAGTTCGAATGCGTAAGCATCTCTCTATAATCAGAACCTTTTGCTCTGTTGGTCTTTCTATTAAAAAAATAACATGATGTGATGTCTAATGTCAATAGGTGACGTGACGCCTGAAGAGTCTGTAACTGTAGTAGCTGATGTGGAACAAGGTAAGAGTGTCTGTAAAACTATTTTATTTTTATTTTATTATTATTATTTTTTTTTTATTATTATTTTTTTTTATGGTTTTTTATATGACGATCAGTCAGTTTTGATAATGTTATCTAATCATTCTACTAACGGATTAACATGGTGTCTAATGCCAACAGACGTCGTTAAATCTGAAGAGTCTGTAGCTGTAGTATCTGACGTGGAACAAGGTAAGGAGCATCCATTATTCCATCATTCTATTAATTTTTCCTATCGTATCTTAAGGTAACATTTATGATAGTATAGCAATTCTAAGGCCTGCATCCATCTTCGTTGTTAACTTTGGGACATGATAATCATATTATTAATTATTATCATCAATCAGTTTCTGTAAATACAGTAAATAATATGGTGTGTATTGTCAAATGCCAACAGGCAGCGTGAAGCCTGAGTCTGTAGCTGAAGTGGAACAAGGTAAGGCACCACCCATTAATCAACATCCTATTTAATTGTTCTTATATATATGGGACATATGATGTTGTCTATTGTTATTGATGTAACATTAAACAAAAATAGAGTCCCTCCGATCCCACTTGCATCTGTTAGTTGTGGGAGGGAGGCAATGACCATCTTATTTAATTATTGGTTATCAAAACGTATACAAACCATATTCTGTATAGCCATTCTCTAAGTTTTCTTAAGCAATCGTTGTCACCCTAGTGAATGCGAGCTGATGTGTAACGTTATTATTTTTTCATGTGTGGATATGTCTGACTTGTGATTTATAAATGGCTACTTACACTCACTGGTACACGACCTGTTTGGTTTTAATCTTTCTAACAAGTTTGTTTGTAATCTTTATTGGCTACAGGGAAAGAGAAAGAGGAAGAGCAGAAGGGATTGACTTTAAAAGCTATTGCCGATAAATTACGCAACCAGTTGTTTCTTTGGAGCTTAAAGATCAAGAATATTCCAAATATGAAGAACTCCAATTCAATAAACAATGAATGATTAAAGAACTTTAGTATAATTTTCCACTTAGGACATAGATCTGCAATGTGTATGGACTAAAATGTCATTTGATTTGAATAATGTAACGATTGGACTCTCGGGTGAAATTTCTTAAATAAAGGTGTTGGTGTGCTGATATAGGTTGGCTCGAGTGGATTAGCCTGCTTCATTACATCTGCTTACATGTGCAGACTCGTAACTTGTTCTTATTGTCAACGTTTTTCACATAATTTTAAGTCGTAATCGCCATGTACAACATAACAGCTTTTATCAATAGCGTCTGGCATATTTCAGACTCCTCACTCCTCCCCAACTTATTATTGTTGTATAATAAAATGGGAAAATTCCCTATTCACCCTACAAGTACAAAGTACTCACCCTTTGTACCCCACAATTTTTTTTTCTTTTTTTTCAAATGCCTCAGAAGCGTAGGTCGCTTGAAAAATTTGCCATGTGACACTTGTCCCTAGTGGTGTCCCCACCATGTATTTTCATGGTACATGATACCATATGTAATTTTTGGGTGAATAGGCCCACATAACTTGGGCGACTTCAAATATTTTGTCTTTTTCTGAAAAAGTATGGTCTTTTTTTATTGATTTATAGTACAAATAACTTACAAATAACTTGGGCGAATGAGTCCCACTTGACTTTAATTTTGGGCGACTGATTAGGTATGTAGTACAAACCTTATTTTAATTTATATTTTGGGTACACTTTATTGAAAAATATTTATACACAAAAATACACAAATGCACACTTTAATTTTTAAACAAACACACACTTTATTTAAAAACATTTATACACTTTAATCTTTATACACATACCAACACACACATTCAAACCCAAAACGGTTCCTTCAAAAACTTAACCCCCCATGTATCATCTTCTACATTCAAACACCCATTGAAATCATAAACCCTAAACGTTTATCTCCATTGAAACACACAATCAAAGCATATCATTATTTTCGGGGAGGCATTGAAACCCTAATTTGATCAATGGATTCATGTAGTACATCGACATCTACTATACATTCCGATGCAAAGGTAACTGTCAGATCTAGATTAGACTGTATAAATACGATTAGAGGTCTGTTGAATACAAATAGAACCACCTTGTTTAGGAGTACTGTATTTGGGCCATGGTTAGACATCCCCCCATTTGCTGCTGATGTACATTTGTTAAATTATTTTTATCAACGCGAGATTCATGCTGATGAAAGAGAAGATTGCCCTTCCCTTAGATTTAAAATAGGTGATAATGTGCTTGAATTTGGACGTGAAGAATTTTGTCTCATAACTGGGTTTGTTTTTGTCCCTATTGCGAAAGAAGAAACTAATGTAGGTTCCCTTGTTAAAGGTTTAAAACATAGCCCATTATTTGATCGATTGTTTCCAGAAAACCAATCCAGTAAGACTAAGAAAATAAAGGGTGAGCAGCTTCTGGCATTGATGAAGCCTGGTAAAGTGTGGGATGAATTAAGTGATGAGGATGCTGTTAGGGTGTGTTTGTTAGTTATGGCCACTTGTGTATTCATAGGTTGGGAAGCAAGGTACTACATTCCGGACCATCTTATGAGAATGATTGAGGATTTTGATGTTTGGAATTCGTATCGATGGGGTGAGTATACGTGGATACATTTGTATAAAAGGACTCTGAATGTTGTAAAGAGGCATAACAAAGCTGAAGCAAAGAAGCCGGGAAAGAAGGCGGATAAATCACCAAATAAGGAGGCTCAAGTAAAAATTCACCAAATAAAGAGCAAACATACAATCTGTATGGCTTTGTATGGGCCCTTAAGGTAACAACTTTATTCTATAATATGTTTAGACATTTCTAAGATGCCATGTTGAGAAGTTAGATATCATATGTTATAATAGGTTAGCAAATACTAGGTTAACCATTTTGAGAAGTTAGATTGTCATTGAGAAGTTATATGTACTTAAACATTTGTAAACTTATATTTCGTGCCTAAGTTTAGATCACTTTGCTGGTTATTTCAGATATGGATTTTGGAAACTTTCCCTACAGCGTGCAGTTCTGGTGCAAAGACCATACAAAGACCCCCCGTGGTTTAGCCTGGTCTAAATTTAATAACTTTGAAAAAAAACATTACCCCATTCTATTTGATCCTGTAAGTAAAGTGTGTATATTTTTTGTATTTTGGTAATTGTGGTTTCTATAGTTTTGAATAATTTTTTTCTGTAACCTTTGTTGTTTTTATAGGGCTTTAAGCCATTGGAGAAGTTTGTTCTAAGAAATGACGAGGTGTTCTGTTTGTGGTACACGCGTAGCATGGATTATATCAGAGGGCTACAATTGCAAGTTGTGGTTGCAACACCTTTGTTGGCTAAACCAGTTAATGTTGGTGGTCAAGGATTTGAACATGATGAAAACATATGTAATGAAGTTCCAGATGTGTTGTATAGTGATGGCAGTGTGTTGTATGGTGATGATCCAAGTGGAGGAGCAAATCAACATGGTGATGGACCGGGTGTATCCGGCTATGGGGCGGGAGGGTGTGGGTTATCTTGTGAACAAGAAGAGAATGTGAAGGAAACTTCCGTGTTTGTAAATGAACATCTTCTAGAGTGTAACACTGATTTGGACGCTGGTGGTGTTTTAGAAAATTACAATAGGGATCATATTCAAAACGAGGTTGATGGAATTAAGTCATCAGTTGTATCCATAGAAGAACGTGTTGGAGAGGTGGATGTTAAAGAATTATATCGTGAACTAGATGTTGTTAAGAAAAGAATCCAGGTGATCGAGAACATTTTACAAATACACAATCCAGAAGAGTCGACCTTTTCTGGGAAAAAAGACAACGCAGAAGATATAGGTTGTGACAATAAGGTATGAATACAACATCTATAATTAAGTCCATTTGAAATTGTATTTTTTTTTGTTGTTATTACCGTCAGCCATTTTGTATTTCCGTTTATTTTGCAGGATGTTTGCCCACTCAATGACAGTGTTGTTGAACCCGAGGCGCAAAAGCCAGAAGAGTCGACCTTGTGTGGGAAATAAGACAATGCAGAAGATATAGGTGGTGACAATAAGGTATGACAACAAGTTTTATTTTGGTATAACCATTAACCAATTTGTTTTGGTATAACCATTAATCAATTTGTATTCCTGTTTCTTTTGCAGGATCTTTGCCCTGATTTGCATGCTGCTACTCCTCTGAATGCCACTGTTGTTGAACCCGAGGGTCATAACTTCTTTTATACGGACACGGAAGGCTACACAGGTCCTATGACTCAAGTATAGGCATTTGCCCCGTGCAATCTGATCCAGTTGATCATTTTATGGAAGTTGACCATCCAAATAGTTTCGATTGTGGTTCCTTACCAAATTTGAATGATGCATTCTCCGAATTTTATGATGAGGGGATCAATCTGACACCTAATGCTGTACGTTCATATTAACTTTAAAACTTATTTTACTGTTAAAAAATAACTATTTTTTACGTTATACTTGTATTGTCTACTAAATATTTATACTTTTTGTTATTTAAGGATTTGATGGATAATGTTGTGCACGATGAAGAAACTGAAATACAACAAGAGTTGCCTCAGGCTGCGGTGTCAGAAAAGGACGATGGATGAACTGCAATAAAACAAGAGTTGCCTCAGGATGCGGTGTCAGAAACAATAGAAGGATTTGGTAACGAAATAGGTCATATACAACAACAACCGTCGGTCGACTTGTCAAAGGCAGCAGAAGAAGCTTCCGGCGAGGGTGAAAAAACACAAGAACTTGTTGCGGACGTTGATGTAGTTATCTGCATTGACGTGGATGCCGAAACCGATGACCTTCAGGTATTCTATATTTATTTAAATTTAAATTTTATTTATTGTCTATATTACAACCTTGTGAACTGATTTTATGGTCTAAATCTTTAGAAGCCTTTGAAAATCACATAAGTAGTTGTAAAAAGGGGTGTTTGGATCAGAGATATTCACTGAGTTCCTTTGTATTTCAGTTTTTGTGTTTGGTTGAGGTATATCATATTAAGTCTAGATAACATATTTCAGTAATAAAAATCATGTGACATAGGATAAATAGTCAAATGTTGTGTTAATTTCAATTTAAACTTCACTGTGAGGATTTTAGGTTTTAGATTGCATGATATCATTGTATAATTGTTAGATATAGCTTAATTTAGCTGCATTATAGGTCATAACAACATTTTAAGGCATTAGGGTCTGATAAAAACTCACCAATGTCAAACTTTCAAGAAACATTAAAAAGTCAAATTGCATACTTATCTGTTTTTCCAAATCTGTCGAGATTTTTCTAGGTCTCATTTTTCACTTTTAGACTCTAAAATTTTTGGACATTAATATTTGGTAGGTAATCTTTGTCGTACTTATTTTTTTCATATTTTTATGATTTTTTCTAATAGCTTATTTGAGCCTGCAGGGCAAGCTTATGCCCTGTATCAGGGGGTGAGCCCCAACAGACTTACTTCACAAACCCCTCCAAGGTTCACCTATGGGCCCCACCCTTTGTACACTGGCTTTTTAAGAAGCTTATTAGTTGGCATTCTCAGACCATTTGCCCATAGCTTATTTTACCCCTAAATTCACCCTGATCAAACAAAATTACTAAGTCAGATTGACCCAACTACAGAAGACAACCCTGAACTCATTATTGGGACCCACCTTGTGATTCCTTGAGTCCATTTGGGTCAAAGATTGTTGCTTATTAGTACTTAGAAACTTTTGAGCCCAAAGATTGTAGTAGTGGTTTGAATTGCTTAAGCATTCATTTGCTAAGTCAGGTTTTTTGTCCTAACGTTTGTCAGATTTTTTATTTAGTATACGATTATTTTATGAGGTTAATTTCTTACAGGTACCAAATACGTTCCTGGTTGATGTGAACGTTGTACTTGTGAATAATGTAAGATCCATTTTCAATGCCAATAAACGCAAGAGGAAAACAGGGAAATATAACAACTCCCCTTATACCAAACTTCCGGACACTACTCCTAGAGTTTTGCGAAGTCGTACATTCAGAAACAAATATAAAAAATTATCCCCTCCTGTCGCGCCTGATTTTGACCAACATTTGGAACTACCACCATTGCAACCATTTGTTGAGGTATGTAAAATTTTGAAGATCTCTTTCTCGCTTTTCCTATTACGATTAAACTTTGAAACTGAGAAAATCATTCTTCTTTAACTACACTTATCATTTATTTCAGAACTTGGAAAGAGGTCCCAATGCGAAGAGAAAAGAGGTGAATGTGCCAGTTGCGATTCAAAACTTTGTTGAAACAAACATGAACATTAAGTTCATGTTTCCATGGGGTAGTGAAGACATGGTTGCTGATGTCCATTTCTGGAAGTGTTTATTGGTCATGGATGATTGTAGCTCTGGATGGCTAAGGGACGAGGTGCGTATAACAATTGATCGATAGTTTTCAATTATAAATTTGTTTGTCTATGGATACTGACTTTCAGCATACCTTAACTTACATACAACTGTATTCAAACAATAGCATATAGACCTATGGGTTGACTTGATGTGGACATTCCGACAACAAGATTCCGATTGGGCTATGGCCGGTGCATTTTTCTGTCCTGCTGTCATGGACAATATGCTACGACCCTATTGGGCAAACGGTACAAAGTATCCACTGCCTTGGATGGATGTCGAAAAGGTCATCATAACTTATCCTTAGCTGATCCATAGTTATTTTTCTTTGGAACTTTATTGTTGTCGTGTATAAAATTTAATTTTTCGGTAAAATGTAGGTACTTTTTCCAATAAATGAACCTGGAGTGCATTGGGCGATAGGTGAGCTTGTCATACGTACTGGTGTTGTGACAGTGTTTGACTCGCTTCCTAAATTTACAAGAAAATGAGACTGGTGGAATATTACCATGCCAAGTGCATTTGAAAAGTATTTGACAAAGTATCTTAAAGACGAGGGTGTGTTGGAGTCAAAAGGCATACAGGCTGATGGTTATACGTTAACTTGGAAACGTGGAAAGGATGTCCCCACACAAGGATGTTCATATGGTGACTGCGGAATATGGGTTTGTATAAACCTTTATCGTTTGTGTCATAATATGCCATTAAAGGTAAACAAACCTTTAATTGCAGGTCTAGCTTATCGTGAACGAATGGCGGAATACTTGTGGAAGTACAAGATTCTATATTCCGAAACCAAAAATTAACATGAACATCCACTGGTATAGCTTGTAAGTATGTGCGAGTCTAGCTTAGATGAAGTGTATGATGAAGTGTATGGACAACTTAATGTAATATTTAGATGTAGTGTACTGAACAAACTAATGTAGTGTAACTTCGTAACTTCTTTTGCATAAGTATATAATTTTAGTTTAGCAAATCTTTGCTCAAATGCTATGTAGGTCAAACATACTTATAGATTCATATCAACCACTATATGTAGCTGCAAACATATTCATATCACAACATGAAATTTATATAACAAGCACAACACAATATGTAGTTGCAAACATACTTATAGCATTAATATAACAAACACAACACAAATTAAAAAACATAACCAGTAGCCGTGGATAATACCCAAAAGATACATATCATAGAAAACCTAAGATGAAAACACAAATTAAAAAAACGAATCATCACACACATATCCCTCGTGACTCGAATAAGAGGCACTCGAATCGTCCTCACTGGTAGGCACACAGGGCAATCCATTTTCAATTCGCCATACACAACGATGGTCTCTCCGGGCCTGTTTAGCTCTTAAGTACTCTTCAAGAGCTCTTGCCGCATCTGCTTCCTCTGCTTCAACACGTAATAATTCTTGCATATCTTGCTGAAACAGTTCTTCATCAGTCAACCCTCTCCAAATGGGTTGGTTTTCCACCGGTGGATTGTTGACCGGTTGATCGGGTTGTTGTTAGACAACAGGTGGATTGGGCACTGGTTCATTATCCGGTATGAATACCGGAAAGATGTCTTCTGGTGGAGTGTTCTCCGGTTCATTCGGTATCATGTTGGAGCTTGAAAATTGATGGGAAAAGTCATGGTGACTTGGGAATTGCTGGGAGAAGTCACGGTGAGTTGGGAATTGTTGCGAGAAGTCGCGGTGAGTTGGGAATTGTTGGGAGAAGTCTTTGCGAGACATTGTTTGAGATTATTTGTTGTGAATTATGTATTGTGAGAAACTGATGTTTTACAACAATGTGGATATAGTGTTTACATATTTATATTGGACCTGAACATAAATACCCAAGTACATTTGTTGGTATAAGACACTAAATGAACTAGTACAATAGGTTGTTGGGTAAGTTAACTATTGTTGGGCGACCTGCCTAAAGTAAATGGAATCAAATTAATAAACAACTTTTTAATTTGTGGTCTACACTCTACAATGATTGTAATTTTACAACAGGCTACAACAAAACATAAGTGCATGAAAACAACAAATTCGCAATAATGCATTACAAGTTCAGGAAATTTAAAAACATGTTACAAGTTCAGGAAATTTAAAAACATGTTACAAGTGCAGGAAATTTAACAACATGCTACAAGTGCAGGAAATTTTACAACCGAAAGTTCATTACAAGTTACGGAAATATTGAAATAAAAACAGTTAATGGATGGGACCTTTCATTCTTTTAAGTAGCACATCCCAGTTTGTTTCATAACGGTAATTCCCAAAGTCTTCCGTTTCCGCTATCCCATACTCTATCTTCCATAGCAAATTGTCAAATTCTCGATCTTGCCTGATCCTCTCCTCCATTTCTCTTTCAGCCCTATCCTCTTCGGCTAGTATTTCCATTAATGCTTCCTCGTCTTGTATTGTTTGTCGTTCATGATCCTCATTAGCATACTCGTGACTTTCCTCATAAAATGCATCCGCATAAATTTCCTGTAATTCACTTTCTTTTAGCGGCTCCTCACATGTTTCTTTTACAGGTTCCACATCAATTTCATTCAACCTTTCAACAACGACTTCTTCCTTCTCGTCAACATTGACAGTGTCTGTTTTCGTCTCTACATAGAAAATTTAAATAATAGTTAGTAACTTTTAGAGGTATAAACATTATCATAATATATATGTTTACCTTTAGACATTTCTACATATAAAATTTACAAAAGACTTTATTTTATGGTCTCAAAAGTTGACCAAATTGCATGTAGAAGTACAAATGGAGGTTCAATGCAATAAATCCCCAATAAATGTGTATGCATTAGCCAACTTAAACTTTTTTTTTGGGTGACCACTCAAGACTTTATGTTATGGTCTTTGGGCGAATATATTAATAAATTCCATGTAAGTACAAAAATTTAAATGTAGAAGTACAAATGGTGGTTGATGAGTGTGTAAATACTCATCATTTTTACCTTTTCTGAGCTGCCAAAACATCTAAAAACACTCAATATTAAATCAAAATAGTGAAAATATCCCAGGAAAGTGTTTTACATGTTTCAAATGCAAAATAATCAAAAACAGATGAAAAACGTACAAAGTTTGCAAAATTGGCAGTTTCAGTTCCTCAACTTTCAAGAATTGACAAAACTAGTCCCTATGCCTTTATTTTCAATAAAAAGTCATCAAAGGTCCTTTTGAAATCATAAAAAAGTCATATTAAGTCATTTGATGGCAAGTTTGCAAAAATTACACTTTTGGTCCTTCAAAGTTTCAAAATTGGCAAATATCCCCTGAGCAAAATATTTTGAAGTCAAAAAGTCTTTCATGGTCCTTAGAAAGTTAAAATGTTCACAAATGGTCCCTTGGTGTGAAAATTGGGAAAGTTACAAGATTGGTCCCTGAAGTTTGGTGAATTGACAAAAATGGTCCCTGCAAGCTCAAAATTAGAAAAAGTCAAAACAGGTCCTCATACTATTCACCACTTGGCATAATATACCCTTTGAAACATTTTGAAATAATGCCAAAACACACCCCTCACATTTCGGCTAAATTACAAAAAAGGTCCTTGTGCTTTTTAACCATAAAACCAAACGGATTCAAAATATTATACAAAACCAAACCCCACCCTAATCCAGTCCAATCCAGTCCACTCTCTTTGGGCCCAAAACACAATTCAGCCCACATCAATCCCTAATAATAAAAACCCATCCACCCCCAGATTTGACCCCGGTCAAAACCACCTCCACCTTCTTTCCCTCCCACAGCCAATACCACCACCCACCAATACCACCCCTGGTATTTCTTCCCCCTTGCACAACTTGCCCAGCCACCTTATCTCTGCCATATCACACTCCCCAAACATCATTAAATGCCACCCCCTATGGCTACTCAACAGAGCCAATTGGCTTAAAAATTATCTTTCCCGCCAAATTGAGAGAGAGGACAAATGACATCCATTGGCTGCTATTTTTGGTGGGATTTGACCAGTGGGACCCACACAACACCCTGGGATGCTATAAAGAGAAAGAGGAGCAGAAGTGAGAAGGCATTAGTGTAGTTGTAGTTTTAGTGTAATCGTAGGTAGTATGCTTTCTTTTTTAAAATGTAATTTTTAGTTTCAAAGATTGTACTCAGTCTCTTTAATGCAATTTAAGTTTATTTAAACCTTAATTTCATTGTTCTCAATACTTATTTCAATATTTCACTCTTAAAAGCTCAAATTCCTATTTTACCTTAGAGTTTGTTGAAGGTGTAGTTAACTGATTTACAAAGTTTGTTTATGCCTATTGTTAAGGTTCCACAAGCTCATTTAAGCTCTTGAATTAGTTTAACAAAAAGAAAAAAAAAAAAAACAGAAAAATACAAATGAAAAATAAATAAAAAAGTAAAAGTTTAGTGATCATAAACAAGAAGGGAAGCAGGTTCAAGAATTGGATGAAACATGGTTTGTAGTACCTCATGGGAGGTGTAGGTGATGGTTTTGGATCCATTGGTTCTCAGCTTGAAGAGTTTTGTAAGTTCAATTTTTGATTTTTGGCAATTTACTTTACAAGCCCTATTCTGTCATCCCTTTCTGTTAATTTAAGCTTTTTAATGTTAGTATAAGTCAGTTTAAGAGTTTCTAGTTTGCATTTGTGAGATTGCCTTCTAAAAATTGTGAAACAGTTAGTTTAGGGGGTGTTTGGATTAGCATGATGTGCTGAGGTTTTGTTGTTATTTGATTGTTGTTTTGATATGAACAGGGTACCTTAGTCCTAAGTAGGTTAGTTAAAGCTTAATTTCCAGGTCTCCATTAGTAGAAAGTCAAAACTACTCTTAAACCCCACCTAGGAGTTAACTGTCACACAGTTAGTACCCAAAACCATTCACAGTAGCTCAAAACTTGTAGATTTAGATTAGAATAACTTTATTTTAGCTTAACATCATGTTTCAAGTCAATTAGAATCATTAGAACTTCATAAAAGTCAGCCTAGTAATAATATATCAAAAGTCAAATTGTACCTATCTCAGATTTTTACCAAAATAGTGAGATTTGTTTTGATTTTTCTATGAGGTTTTAGACCTTGACCTTTTCAGAATAAGCAACCCCCCACCTCATCTTTGGAGTCCCAGAATGGTTTTATTTTTGTGAATTTTTTGGTGGGCCCCACAACCTCTCAAAGAGGGCTGCAGGGCTGATTGGTTGCCCTGTATCAGCAGATACCCCCTCCACCATACCACCTTTGGTGGTGGTTTGTGGCCACCACAGTGCTCCCCACACCTAGGTTTTGGGTTCTCCCAACCCCCTCCTACCAGGGAACTCCCATTGACCACTAGTTTGACCTAGGACCCAGTGGACCCCACTTGGAATCAACCCCAAACCTTGTCCCTTTTCTGAGTTTAAATTGGATTGGTTAAGTGCTTATTTTGATTCTATTGCTTATTCTGTGGATCCATTGTGCTTAATTTGGCTTATACATGTTCACATTACTAGTTTAAACCAGAATCATCCTTTGTGGGTCCCACTCAAGCTCATTTGAGCTTATTTGCTTAAAAAGTCAACTATGGTCAACTGTCAAGCCAAATAAGCTCTCAAGTGCTTATTTTTCATTTACAAAAAAGTTGTTTTTACAAAAGTTTGTATTTTTTAGGTGTAAAGTAAGTTTGTAAAAGAAAAACAAAGAAAAACCAATTTAATTTTAAGTGATAGTTTCTATTTAATGTAATTTAATTTTAATTTTCATTTTTAAATTTTTATTAAGTACTTAGTGTTTTTATATTTTTATTAATTACCTTATATAGTAAAGTAGTTCTAGTAAATTTTTCAGATTTTTATTTTGTCATTTAGTATTTATTAGATTTAATATTAGTTTTCTTGATTATTAATTAATATTAAGTATTAAATAGCATATTTAGTTTTAATAAAGCAAAACCTTGTTTTCATATTTTTCCTAGCTCTAATATAGTATAATAGACTTTTAGAAAATAAAATTTTATTTTCTACTGTTCATTTTCCATTTTTCATATTTTAATTATTTAAATTAGATTTAAAGTAATTAAAAGGTAATTAATTAGTGGAATAGTCTTAAATATAATTTTTAGAGGTTTTTATAATTTTGTAGGATTCCTGTGATGGTTAAGTAATTTTATAAATTTTCTCATAATTTTCTAAGTTAATTTAGTATTAATAGTAATTTAAATTATATTAATTAGTTTAATTAAGTTAAATAGTTTTTAATTAATATAAAACTCATAAAAAGACAAAAATATTTATTTTTATTTTTTATACTTTCTTCAAGTTCAAATTAAGGTTTAGAAAATATTTTTGCTAATTTTTAATTTAATTTATATCATTTGTCATTTTTAGTTAATTTAAATTAGGTTTTAATTTAGATTTTAAATAGTTTTATTAATTAAATAATATTTTAATCATTTTTATAATTTCATTTTCATTTTCAATTTTCTTTTAATTTTAAGTTTCAAAAAGTTTCAAAAGCACCCCCTGTAGTTTGTTAAATACCAAATCCCACTTTCTGTCTGTTACGTGATCCTGATTGTGAATTTGTGCATATATCTGAGTATCTGATTTTTGTGAATATTATATCTGTGTACCAATACCAAAATAACAGTAGCAAAATCAATTCCACATCATCTGGGTTACTGACCTCAGTCCCACTCATTCCCATAAACGATTTCCAAAGCACCATTTCAATCTCGCTGGGACATAACGACCCGAGGACACACTATACTATCACCGGAGAATTGGAACGTGGTTATCTTTGACTTGTTGACCTTGGTCAATAATATCTGACTGTTTCGGGACCAATCAAAATTTGACGCCGCTGCCGGGGAGGTTGTTGCGTATTTTAAAAATCGTTTTAAGTTTAGTGGTTTTCAAAACCCTCCCTGTACAAATTTCACACAAATTTGTAAAAAGTTTTTGTAAAAATATCAATCATATCAAAAAGTTCATTAACACTTTTCCTGAAGTGTTAAAACACCAAAAAAATCAAAAACAACAAAACAAACTGTGAAGTTAAATTACTTTATTTTCTTTAAGATTACAACCTGAAACAGTTGGTTTAAGGTAAGTTCTGACATTAAATTGCGAACTGAAGAGGAAACCTATTTACTTCCTCCCGCCAGCCTGCGAGTAATCTTAAAAGAACGATTTCGGTTAACGAATCAGTTCCAAAAATATTTCCGAAAGTTTTCTGCACACACACCCATAAGCCTAAAGCAGTTTTTCAAATTAATAAATACATAAAATCTTACCACCGCAAACCAAGGCTGAACACCTACCAACTGGGGGTGTGGACATAATAAGTTCCCAAACTTAAAGATTAAAACTTGCCTTTGTATCCCTGTGAGTGGTGTACCTTTTTCAAAGAAGCCATTCACTTGTGATTATTGGTTTAAGTTCCCTATGGTTTTGCCTCGATTTTGTTTTGAAAAAAAAAATTGTTTTTGGTGCATGTGCACTAAACATGTTTCTCAAAAATACTAAAAATATTCACCTTTACCCTCTCACCTTTTTGATTCTCCATTTCTTACCCTCCAAAACCTTTTGATTCTTTCTATGTCTCATCCACACTTTCTGATTTGCCAGTGGTGTGGTAATCCTTATATGGTGGCAATTGCCCCAGTTGTGGCATGGTAGAGTCAGGAAACGGGTCTGTCTATAACCAAAATCCTTATTCCTACCATGACACGACTGATTCATTCCATCAGTTACCACACCATGAGACTCAACAGTTTTACTGTGGTGGTTCACATTACAGTTCTGATTGTCAATTAGGAAACACGCTTGTCTATGAGCAGTTTCCTAATAACAATTATAACTCAAGCACATACAACCCACAACCACATCAGTTTCACTGTTGTGATTACTGTGGAGGTCCACACTTTAGCTCTGATTGTCAAACAAGGAATCCATTTCCTTGTAACAATTTTGACTCTTCGTATCAAGACCAACCTCCACAGTACCAAATGATCCAAGCAACTCCTCAAATCCAGCAAGACTTTTTAGAGGTTCTTGAAAAACTTAAAGAACTTAAGGAGGAGTTAGCTAATATTTCACTCCGCCATACTCCAAGTTCTTCTTGTGCATATTGTGGGGGTCCTCATGATGATTTTCAATGTCAACCTTCCGGTTTTGACACATCTACATCCCCACAATTTCCACTCATTCCAAATTCTCGTGGGAAAACTATGGCAGAATTACTTGCTGAAGAACGAGAATCTGGAAAAAGCATGGAAGAATTATTGGCTGAGCAACGAGCAGCTAAAATACGTGCTAATATTCACAGTACTGCTCTATTTGATGACTATGATGACAGTGATGATGAAGATAACATTGTTATTATTCAAAAAGATTCATCAAGTTCATCAGTTGATATCCCAGCAGTTGAGATTCCATCTCAAACAACTGCTATCACACCCGAAGTTCACACTCACTCTCTAAACATGGGGGATGAGCATCTTAGCACTGTTCCTAATAAGGAATCGGACGAATTCATAAAGTCTAGTGCTGAGAACCTTATCCCAATCCCAAGAAAGTCACAGGGAACTTCTGATCACATGTGTGATTTACCTTCCCCTCTTGAGTGTCCAAAAGCTCAGTTGGAGATTTTCTCCGATTGTAGCGAAGATTGTGCATCTTATGGAGACATCGAGTATGTTGAGGCATCAATTCCGCATATTGATGCTGATCATTTTCTTGAGGAGATCACCAAAATCAATTCACCTCCAACAGGAAGTGATGATGGTCTCCTTAACTCCGAAGCCGAAATTGAAAATCTCTTAAATCATGATCTGTCACTCACTTCTGATCCCGAAAATCTAATAGAGAATATTGATCACTTTGTTCCCGAAGCATTCAATACTACTCTCACCAATCCTCTATTTGAATTCGAATCTGAATTCACTTTGATTTCTGATAATCCACTCTTTGATATTCAGAACGAGGATTGTGATGAGTCTATTCCGGAACATGAATTCACAGATTCACATCTTGTGAATAATTCTCTTCATGAGGAGTTCTCCGGTGAACTCACTCATCATGTCATGACTCCTCCGGAGTTTGATATCCCGGGGGGAGATGCACTCAATCATGAGAATTTGCAAATTCCCACCTACCCTCCCGGGATGTTTTCGAGTTTAACCTTTGAAATCCAAAATCAGGCTAATGAGCCTGCCTTCGAGGAAGAAGATCTTATCATGATTTTCATCATGGTTTTCTTCCTTTTCTTCACCTACAGGGTGACTTCTCCTGTTCTTCATTCCTTCGGGAATGAAGATACTATCTTTGATCCCGGCATTTTCATTTACCACTATTGTAAGCCGGGTACTTATCTCATCGGTGTGGAACTTTCACGTGCTTCAAATGTTTATCCAAACATCTTGAATGAAAGTCCGATGGAGATTGTTTCTTCCACATCATGCTTCCCCAAGGACTAATGAATTAGGGGTCGAGTCAAGCTAGCGACTCGGTAAACAAAAACAGTAGCATGCTTATAGGGTTTTCACCCTAAGTGTGGGGGAGTCCCCCATGCTATGATTACAAAAGTGAAAAACAAAATTGTGTTTCCACGTTTAGCTTGTAATGTTGCTCTTTTACGTTCAAGGAATCGGCATAATAGCCGGGACTTTGAATATTGAGGACAATATTCATGCTAAGTGTGGGGGGGGGGGGGGGGGTATTTCGCTATTCTAGCGAATTTTATCACATTTTACTATATAGTACCCCCGTTTTTGACCAAAATTTTCAAAAATTTTTCACTAAAGCTCAAAATTTTTGTGGTAATCAGTCCGCCAAAGTCTTAATGACAAATGGATTGGCTAGTCCAGGAGCAAACAGCTCTTGGTAAAGACATCTCAAACCCGTAGATGGCTTGCAATTTGCCAAAAATTGTATGGTTCCTTAACTCCCCATATCCCATAAAGCGAATGAGTTGGTTAGCCCGCAAGATTATGGCTTGTGGTAAAGGCAGTGGAAAATCCATAATTGGTAATCAGCTCACCAAGATGCTGACTATTCCATCAAGAGTTGGCTAGTCCAGAAGCAAACGGCTTTTGGTAAAGACAAATCAAATCCTTATATAGTAAAGTAATTCTAGTAAATTTTTCAGATTTTATATGTCATTTAGTATTTATTAGATTTAATATTAGTTTTCTTAATTATTAATTAATATTAAGTATTAAATAGCATATTTAGTTTTAATAAAGCAAAACCTTGTTTTTATATTTTTCCTAGCTCTAATATAGTATAATAGACTTTTAGAAAATAAATTTTTATTTTCTACTGTTCATTTTCCATTTTTCATATTTTAATTATTTAAATTAGATTTAAAGTAATTAAAAGGTAATTAATTAGTGGAATAGTCTTAAATATAATTTTTAGAGGTTTTTATAATTTTGTAGGATTCCTGTGATGGTTAAGTAATTTTATAAATTTTCTCATAATTTTCTAAGTTAATTTAGTATTAATAGTAATTTAAATTATATTAATTAGTTTAATTAAGTTAAATAGTTTTTAATTAATATAAAACTCATAAAAAGACAAAAATATTTATTTTTATTTTTTATACTTTCTTCAAGTTCAAATTAAGGTTTAGAAAATATTTTTGCTAATTTTTAGTTTAATTTATATCATTTGTCATTTTTAGTTAATTTAAATTAGGTTTTAATTTAGATTTTAAATAGTTTTATTAATTAAAAAATATTTAAATAATATTTTAATCATTTTTATAATTTCATTTTCATTTTCAATTTTCTTTTAATTTTAAGTTTCGAAAAGTTTCAAAAGCACCCCATGTAGTTTGTTAAATACCAAATCCCACTTTCTGTCTGTTACGTGATCCTGATTGTGAATTTGTGCATATATCTGAGTATCTGATTTTTGTGAATATTATATCTGTGTACCAATACCAAAATAACAGTAGCAAAATCAATTCCACATCATCTGGGCTACTGATCTCAGTCCCACTCATTCCCATAAACGATTTCCAAAGCACCATTTCAATCTCGCTAGGACATAACGACCCGTGGACACACTATACTATCACCGGAGAATTGGAACGAGGCTGTCTTTGACTTGTTGACCTTGGTCAATAATATCTGACTGTTTCGGGACCAATCAGTGGTTGATAGAAACTAACTAAGTGTTTAATTGTGTATCAATGTAACTGTGGGTTTATTACAATAGGATTTTATTCATGCTAAGAAGCTGGAAAAAACAACAAATTAAAATATGGATGACGAGGAAAGTGGTAAGTTTAAGGTAATACTAGTACATCCATGTGTAAAGCATGCTGTTAAACTACCTAAAGACATCAGTTACAACAATCTACTTGCGTATGTAAAGAAAAAGGTGGACGCCGCTAAAAGGAAAGGAAATGCTGACATCAGGTTGTTTTACAAAGATGGAACAATGTCATTGGACATTGTGGATGATGATGACGTCCAATACTTCATACATGATGTTTGCGGTAATAAAGACCAAGTTCAGAAACTATTCATATCAACAAAAGACCAACCTTCAGAGGTAAAATCATCTTATGCTTCTAATAATTTATCAATCGATCTTAATATTCCGTTGTTACCCGAACCTTTTAATCATCCCACCCCAAAGGTTGAAGCATATTCCTTTCACAACCAAAATGATTCGCTTCCTATATGGCAAAAAAGCTCCTTTAAACATATGCCCCTCCCTCCCAAAGCCCCAAATTCAGTGATCAAATGCATTGACAGAAGTATAAATGCTTGTAAGAATGATACAACCTTTTATAAGTATAGGGAATTTGTTAATAAGGCAGATTGCATGTTTAACATCGGAAAGAAATCACTAATAGAAAGGTTTGAATACGTTGTTATTAAATCTGAACCAACATGGTACAGCGTTCGGTGCACAAAAGAAGCTTGCCCATGGAGAATATACACACGGAAAGTGAAAGTGGGTGCACAATTCTATGTATCAACAGTACATGACGTTCACACATGTTCACGGACCGAATTTTGTCCTAATCATCGTAATGCTACCATGAAATTACTAAGTCAGTTACTATACGAGAAAATGAAAGATCATAGCAGGGTATATAGGGTCAGGGACATACAAACTGACCTTAGGGTTGATTGGAAAATAGACATTTCTTACAAACGCGTTTGGGGTGGCAGGAACTTATTATTTGAGTTGTTGAACGGGAAACCAAAAGATTCGTTTGAGCAGTTGCCTTATTATTGCCATAACTTAAAGTTGGCAATCCTGGAACGGTAACACACATTGAAACTGATGCCGCGGGAAGATTTAAGTTGGTATTCATAGCATTTGGTGTTGAGGTAAGCCTCGTTTCTATTACTAATTTTCATATAAATATTCATATACTTCTAGAAATTGTATTGTAAGATTATACTAATATATGGTTACTCAATCAGATTAGGAGCTTTATAGCCTTCATGCGGCCATTGTTAATAATTGATGCAGCGCATCTAAAAGGGAAATATAAAGGAACCAACTTGCTTGCTGTTGGTATGGACGGTAACAACCAGATTATTCCAATTGCTACTGGTGTGTGTCAGGGAGAGACGGCTGAATCATGGACATTGTTTATGAGGAAGTTGAAAGAGTGTATCGGTGTTGTTCCTGGTTTGGCTATCATTTCTGATAGGCATCAATCTATAATTCAAGCTTGTAATATAGTTTTCCCAGAAAGCTTTCACGGTAATTGTTGTCGGCACTTGATGATGAATTGCAATTTAAAAGGCGAACTAGTGAGGTATTTATTCTGGAAGGCATGGAAAGCTTATAGTATTGAAGTCTTTCAAAGAACTATATCAGAGCTACGTGCTAAAAGGCCTCAGGCGGTAAAAAAAACTTGAAGAAGCAGGGTTTGAAAAATGGTCAAGAGCATATTGCCCAGAAAATAGATACAACTACTTTACTTCAAACAGTGAAGAATCAATCAATGCTCTAACTAGACTAGTTAGAAGAGTTCCAATAACGATGCTCATGGAATATTACAGAAGGCTTTTACAAGATTGGTATTGTGAACGTCGCGAAAAATATATAGGTAAAAACTTAATGATTGTATTTCGTCAGTAACCTTTAGTGTCTAACTCTTACAATATTTATTTTTTCTACTCAATTGTTTAGACGCACCGGAATTTGAACTTACAGACTGGGCTGCTAAGAAGCTGGAAAAAAGGATGTACAAAAGTGAAAATTGGGAAGTTAAAGGCATCGCCATATGTGCCGTGTACCAAGTAACAGACCCTTATAATTCTCATATAGTTGATTTTCTAAAAAGGGATTGCAGTTGCAGGTATGTACTACAAACCTTTTTTTTATTAAGCAACAATATATTTCTCCATGAATGGCATTTCATTAATTTCCACTTGCAGGCAATGGAAACTTTCAGGTATACCATGTGGTCATGTGTGTGCCGTGTGTAGAGCAGAAGGTTTGACTAACTGTAACCAATGGGCGTTACCATGGTTTACTAAAACCAACCTCAAAGGAACATATCATGAAATGGTATTTCCTTTGCCTGATGAGCCAAATTGGCATGATCCAGGTAACTTGCTGATGAGGCGAAAAATGATCCATTTCTAGGGGGTCATTTAAGCCCGAATCTGACTTTATTTGATCAAATATTGCCCTAAATCGTTCCTTTTGTGATTTTAGGTGTTTGGAGAGTGAATTCTGGAAAAGAAGCTATTGTGGACGTTTTTGGAGCATAAAAGTGAAGAAAACGGCTAAGTACCAAATTTCCATACTGAAAATACAAGGTGACGGCGTCAAGACCACCACCTTGACGGCGTCAGACATGAGGAATTAAACACCGAAGGTGGTGACGGCGTCAGAAGGATTCGTGACGGCATCAAAGTGGCAAAATTAATATACCGTGGGTGGTGACGGCGTCACATAGGCCGTCATAAGTGGATCAAGGCCGTCCGAGGAAGTATATGGCGGCGAGGTGACGGCGTCACAAGTAACTCTTGACGCCGTCAGCCTGTTTTTCCTATATATAGTTTTCTAGTTTTTTTCATTAAAAAAAGAGAAGTTTTGGTGAAACCCTAAAGACGATTTTGGTGCCTCTTTTACAGGTTTTTCAAGGGTTCCAAACCCTTGAGACCTTGCATTGTAATTGAGATAAGTGTACTTTCAATTCAATCAATATGTCTATGTGTTGGTTGTTTATATCTTGTTCTTGTCTCAATTCCATTATGCTAGGCTAGATCTCTCTTGTGTTTGCTTAGATCTAATGAAACCTAGATGTTGATTATGTGTTGATTACTTGTCTATTCTTGTTTTGAATGAATGATATTATATGTTAGGCTTAAGAAAACTGGCAGATCTCCAAATGGTAACATGCTTGAACGTCTTAAGAAACATGAACCGAGGCGTACTAGGTCTTTATTGGTTGTATTTAATGCATGAGCCACTATTTACAATCCCTATAGTTGTGCTGGGTCATGGTGTAGGAGGAGATAAGAGCTCATAGAGTTGGGGAGTTATGTATGCCACCCCACGAATGGTATTAAGGAATACAATCCGTCATTCATACAAGTGTAACAAGTAATTAACATGTAAAAGATATCTAGGGAGTAATGAAGTCTAAGTAAACACAATTTCTCCAACCACTGCTCACAACTTTAGTATAATTTAGTTTAATTTCATTTTCATTATTTTAATAGCTTTGGGTTAGTTGAATAGCAACTAATTCCGCCCACTCTTCCAAAACCCGAGATTTTACTTGCTTTCATAAAAATATAAAAATACAAAAATAATCATCTCTCACCTCTAGAACTATTAATTAGGTTTTCTAATCCTAGCGACACTATTCCTAAGCTGAACGATCAATCCCCCGGTACTTGTCACTATACTATACTACAACGATCAGGTACACTGCCTGGTGGGGGTTGTAAGCTTCTCGAGATCCCTCGAGAGGTAAAGCAAGGTGCGATTCCCACGCATCACTTGCCAAAGCTTATGCCTCCGCTGATGGTAAAGTGACAATCAGGAAGACCAAAGAACAAGACCGCATCCCCTCAAAAAATGAGGAGCCGAAAGTTAAACAGTGTGGCAGGTGTGGCTGCAAATCCCACATGCGTGAAGCTTGTATTCAACCGTTGCCTAGATCAGATAACGGTAAAGAAGTTTTTGATTCTACAGGAGGCCGTAAGCGTAAGTCAGCTAATCAAAGTCAAGTGATAGTCGAGCCAAATACAGGTAACGAGACAGAAGTTACAGACCAGCCGAATACGGATTTTGACGAGGAGTATTTTCAAAATGGAAGAATATACGAGGATTGGGATGACTTAGACTGGATGGTTGAAGAATGTACCAACCTTTACGAGGGTGACGCGGTCTGGGCCGGTGCCTCATCTTCTTCTGCCATTAACCTAAACGCTTACCCGGAATCATATAATCCGCATCACTTGGATGATTTCTAGTTTATGTTTCATTTAGTTATGTGTCTTAGAACTTAATGCTTATTGTCAGTTTCGTACTCTGTGTGTATGTTGAAAAGAACTTATTTTGTCTAATATGTATTATGTATTATGATATTTGCATAATATATATAAGTGTCTATTAATTAAATTCATTTCAACATAATAAACACCTATCAGTGACATAAATTTAAATTCATTTCAACATATATAATTAATTATACAAAAGTTTAAACAAACTAGCGTTTAAACATGATCGATCACAAAAAGACTTCAACTAAATCGACTATCATGAAGACATGGGACATACAATACTTCAACTAATAACCTACACCATGATCGATCACAAAAAGACATCAACTACTACAACAACATTAAGACACGGGACATACCATACATCAACTAATAACCTACACCTATTAACTTACTACATGACTGACATCCACAACAAAAGCACACAAATGAGCTACAACCCTCCCAAACGCCCATCAACTAACTACAGGGCTGGCATCCACAACAGCATCATACAAATGACCTTCAATGACAACCCAGATTGAGTCTCGTATCAACAAGACCTGGATATACAAGTTCTTCGCAGTACTTTGTCCTATCAGCATGGTTTTGAAGAATTAGTTACTCACAGAAGGGTTTGATGAAAAAGGATCCTGCATCTCCCTTAATATCGAGGCTCTGAAAGTCCCCGGTTGCCAGCCTGTATAGTAAAAGCATTGCAGAAAAACCTTCCTGGCTGGGAACCTCGACAATCGGGTCAATGTTTTCATGAAATCCAATCAATTTCAATGGAATGGGTGAAGGAATGGTTAGTAGTTTGCTAAATGCTGATATTGTTCCACCATCTACTGATAACACCCAAATACAGAACACATAGTTGTCATCACTTTGTATATTGCCAGTAACAACTAGGTTGTCACCTAGGCTTGTCATATAGATTGGCAAGAGGATTTAACCGAGTAACTGGTCATGAATTTTTATACTCCTGAAACGGAGGCTGAGCAGGTCAAAAGAGACAATAACATAGCTCTTGTAGGAGGTTGCATTATCAGAAAGGAACTTTTCATACCCACACCAGTATATGTAACGACCAATGTTTGCTTGACTAGCCTTTTTAATCCTGAAATGACTAGGAAGCAAACATTGATTTTCTAAAACCCGCCAAGCTCTAGATGACAGCGTGAACATTTGAACAGACCAAGGATCATTTGAATCAAATGAGAATGCTATTTTTAGAATGATTGGCTCAAGATTGTCAGGACGGATCCCAAAACCCAATAGACGCTTTTCATACTCTTGAGCCAAAGTATAATAGGGGACATACGCTCCCAATGATTTGTGGAGAGATGGGTTCCAAAGGAACCCCAAGAAATGACGGACAATTGGTCCAAACGAAAAACCACATACTCCGTGGGACCAACCTAGGGGTGTCAAACCTAAAAAGCTTATATTCGATACAACTGGTGTCATAGCGAAATTGTGGTCTACAAGACAGGCGTACCCTTTAAACCTACGCTCAAAGATTATAATGTAGGAGAAAGTTGATCCCATGCGAACCCCGAACCGGACAGTGAAATGCATTGTGTCAATGCGAGATCTCCACATCTTGCATAGAGTTCGGCATTGCGCAATAGACTCAGAGATAGCCTACGAACAATGTCCATTTGGACTTCAATTGGTATATTTTCAGACATTTATAGAGAAATTTTTTTTCTTTGATGTAAGGAAGTTGATGATCAGTTTGGGTGTAAAGTAGTATACAAATTTTGTGATATAAATAGAACATAAGACTTTGATCATTCATTTCACAAACCAACCCACTGTATGTCAAATGTACTTAATTTGTCCTATAAATTAATTTTTTAAGACTTAACTAAGAGTTTTAAGAGTTGACTTATGCATAATTATGATAGAATTCAATGATCAAGTACAAGATTATGAATGCCCAAGTACAAGGACTGGTTCATGAGGAATTATTTTGGGCGACTAAACAATTTGTTGGGCGACAACCTATACTAATATACTATGTATAATGTAATATGATATTTGCATGCATTATAATTGAATACAAAATATAAATAAGTGTACCTGACCAATTGATTGTCGAGAATCTTCCTATCCCCATTAAACCATTGGAATTGATTGTCGAGAATCGTGTAAGTCTACAATCGATCAAAAAATTCACGTTTAAGTCAGCGATAAACATGCTTGAAAAAATTAACCAACGAAACACTTTATAAAGTTAAAGAATGGCCTTACTATTTAATTTGTCAGCCCGAAAGAAGAAGCATGCATTATTCAAAGTTTCCCAACATACATACTTGAAGAGAAATAAAAATTAAAACTTGTATGAAAATACAATTACTAGTTGGGATCATACTTAAAACTACATTTACAATACACATTTAAAACTACATTTACAATGCACAACTGACAACACTACCAACTATACACCCGGTGTTGGTAAAAGAACCTCGACATATGTTCACGGTAGGCTAGCGCGGTCTGAACAGGATTATCAACATCCAACGACTTCCCATGTGCCAGTCGGTATAAGAAAATGCAAGTCCAAATACCGCAGTCACCAAAAAGGCCTCCTTGAGATGGAACATTTTCTGCATTCTTGAATGTGATGGCATATGTTGTAGGGTCTATACCCTTCATCTCGAAGACGTTGGCTTGTTCTAGTACAACCGGAAGTCCAGCCTGTACATGGATTCACAGCAGTTACACCAAAAAAAAAAAAAAAAAAAAAAAAAAAATGACGATAAAATATTGCATAACATAAATAATATACGCACAGGAACAAACATAAAATGTTTCATTTAGATACGTTAACGGAGTACAAAAGATAAGCATTAATGAGATAACAACCGATATACTAAACAACATTCCAACATAATTAAAAGGTGACAAACACCAACTACAACATGGCACACAAATGGGATGCTACATCCAACAATCTAATACGCATCCTTATCTTCATGAGTTTGCAGAATGAGTGACTCGCAATTGGGATTGATGAAAAAGCATGCACAATTTCCCTCAGCACCAACATACAGAAAGGTCCCGGAAGAAACATTGTAGACGACAAGATTCATAACATACCCATCCGGGTTATGCACTTCAAGTATCGGGTTGTTCGTGTTGTCAAATCCAATTAATTTCAATGGAAAAGGAGTAGGAATGCTAATGAGACACTGAAAGGATTCTATGGATCCGCCAACCACCTCTAATATCCATATACAGAAAACAAATTGGACCTCTACATTTAAGTTTTCAGAAACCACAACATTATCTCTAAGGTTAGAAACATAGAACGGTACAGGAAGTTGGACTAACAACTGGGCTGGTATGTCTAAAACATGGAAACGGTGTGTGACCAAGTTAAAAGACAACATCATATATCTCTTGTACTCGCTACCATCATTAGCAAACAAAGTTTCAAAAGCACACCAGAAGATATGGCCATCAACCATAGCTTGACTAGACTTTTTCAGTCGGATTGATTGACGAGGCAAACACTCAGTTTCTAAAATCTTCCATTGTTTAGAGTTGAAGGAGAAAACTAACACACACCATGGATATTCAGGATCGAATGGGTAAGAAATTTTCAGAATAGTAGGGTCCAGGTTGTCAGGTCGAATCCCAAAAGCCAACAGACGCTTTTCATAGGCTTGTGCAGTGGTAAGATAAGGAATGAGAGTCCCAACAGATCTTCAGATAGATGGGTTCCAAACAAAGGCTATATTGTGTGGGAGAATTGGCCCATAAGAAAAAGCCCAAACGCCGTGTGACCAACCGATTGGTTTCAAGTCACAAAAAGAGAGGTTTGTAGGAACATGTGTGAAACCAAAATTCTGACACACATAATGCATGTAACCTTTAAAACCTTGACGATATTGTAAAACATACAGGAAATGATTGGCATGCCGAACACCGGATTTAACAGTGAAATATAAAGTGTCGATAGCAGACTTCCAAGTCTTTGAGACACTACAGCATTGAAGTATGCGTTTGACAGGAAGCCTACGCACAATGTCCATTTGAACTTCAATGGGTATTTTGTCAGACATTGGAGGGTTTAAATACAAGGGTTGGTATATTGTGTGTGTAGAAGACTGGAGGGTTGGTATATTGTGTGTATAGAAGAAGAGTTTAAATACAAGGTTTGCATTGATTTCAAAGACCAACCCTTTTAGTAAGAATTAACTCTACATTGTACTAGACTTTAAGTTGTTGGCTTATATAACATTTAATAAGTTGGTTGTCTTGTGTACAACCATTTTATATACATTAAAGACTTGACTAGGTATTTCATTTTAAACATATAAGAAATACCAAATGTAACTAATAATTAACTAGTACTATCTAGTTACATTTATATAGTTTTACCTCTAGATATGCGTGCATATTTATATACCAAGGACGCCACCAGGTTCATGTTTTCCACCGCTATCGTAAAAAGTTACGGCCCCTGTCTTGATATGGAATTGGGCAACAAACCAATGTTGATCTTTTTCGTTGATAGGCATAAAAACCTGTGAAGATAAAAAAAAAACAAAAAAAATATTATATAAGGCTCAATAAATATTATATGAGGCTCGATAAATATTATATAAGGCTCGTTAAATCATTATATGTACACACACTGGATGAATACAAGTAATACAAGTAATACCTGCTCAACATCAGCCCAGTGGATTTTGTACTTATCTCAATTAGCATACCAAACGGGGACGGAGTCATGTAAGATCAGCTGAACAAAGTATGCCGTTACCATAGCCCAATCAGCTTCATCGGGTCTGAAATGCAACATGTATTCGACCCAAAGCTCTATGTGCTGTTAAAAGAACAAAAAACATGTTCATGTGACATAGGATAAATGTAACACTGTATATTAACGATATCTGTAAATAAACAATTACAATACATTCACCTCATCCATTAGCTAGCCTTTTTTAGGCGGATCTAAACAAACTAAGCTCTCCCAGAACCTCCGATCAACATGTACTGGTTCTTTGGACCAAGGAAATGTACAACGAAGGGGACCCAGCTTACCAAGAAATTTGTCGTAGTCATCAGAAAAATTAACTCTGTCGATAGAACTGTTCGAACGAGAAAGATTCTACATAAACATTGTAACTATATTTGGAAAAATAAATAAGTAAATAAGGCATTATCCTCTGCATAGTTTCTAGGTTATTAGATTAAGATCTAAACTCACCATAGTCAAACTAAGCAAAAAATCTCAAAAAGTAAAAAATTGCACCTTGTGCAGAAAATCCAAATCTTGGATGAATTTTCATGATTTTTAGGATAATAGTTAGACCTTCAGCTTTCTACATGTCATAGTCCCCCACTTAGACTTTAGAATCCCACAAAATGCTTATTTTTGAGATTTTTTCTTGTGGCTTATTTCCCTGGTTTAACAGGCCTGCAGGCCTTAAGCTTGCCCTGCACCAGGCAGTCTCAAATTTTGCCTAACTTTCAATTGAATGTCCTGACCACCCTAGTGGGCCCCACCTATTGGTTATTTGCTTTTTGGAAAGCCAATAAGCCAAACTTTAAGGACCAAGACTTATTTTTGTGTTTACAACTTATTTATTAGGCCTGCAAGTAGGATTAAGTTGGTCCATTTCATTAGTGAACACTGCATACTCAGTTATTGTGGCAAACTTCCATGCCCTCTCCTGTGTTTGTTTGAGGGACCCAGGGGTCAACTTTTGGATTTTTGATTTGCCAATAAGCTAAGCTTATTGGATCAACCTTAAGTTTGGGGTTCCAATCCCCCTAGTGGGCCCCACAGGCCTGCAAAGTTGGCCATTGTGGCCTGTACCATATTCAGCTTTTTGGATTTGCTTTTTAGCTTGTAACAGCTTATTGCTTGTACTTATAAGCTACATTGCCACAAGTGTTAAGAATTTGAGATTGGTAAGTGTTAAGCATTTGAGATTGCTAAGTGCTTATTTTTGTAATTCAGCCAAAGTGCCTTTATTAAAGTAGCTTATTTTGTGTATTTAAATAGTTTTGTAAAAAGAAAATCCAGAAAAGACAAAGTTTAAAAAAGTGATAGCTTCTATTTAAGATTTTTAGCTTAGTTTCATCTTTTTCACACAGCAATTTTCATTTTAATAATTTTCTTAGGTTCCTTATACCTTATAAATATATTTTCTGTTTTAAATAAATAAGGCATTATCATTACACGTAAATAACAAAGTATGGAAAATTTATTTTTATACCTCCACCCAAGGTTGAACATGTTCTAGTTCATCAAACATATCTGGTTGACGACGACAACCGACATGAGGTGTTCTTTTTTTTTTATCGCTTCACTAAATTCTTCAGACCAGTAATATTTATACTCAGAACCATCCTTTTTACTCCTCTTCTCAGCTTGCATGTCTGCCTTTGCTCTCTTCCAATGTTCTGAATTATGAAAACGGAAAAAGCTTTCCTTCTTCTCCCGTGCAATCTTCAATTGCTCTTCCCTTTCGAACCGCCGTTTCGTCTCGTCTATCAAAGCATTGTAAAAAACCTTTTCCATACGCTTTAGTTCTTCAATCTTCCACATTTCTTCCTGTTGCTTCCTCAGGCTTAATTCCTCTTCCAAAAGATACTCCTGTAACAATAAATCTTGTGTTGACAATCTTTCTACGATACATTATGTTAGTGTTGATATTCTTTGTAAAAAGACAATACCTGTACAACTGGCAGAAATAAGGGAGTCAACCAATTCAAAGAATTCAGATTGCAGTTTTTCTCGTGTTTCATGGTTTAGATGAGAGAAAGATTCACTGAAGTCCAATTTCGCCTGTACATTAAGATAAAGATGACTTGTTAATTAGAATCAATATTTGAATTTACATTCTGCAAAGAATGTATCGGCAGCAACATGTTTACCCGATATCCGCAAGTTCTTTCGCACGCAAGAACCTACAAAGTAATTTCAATATAAGTTAAAATTACATATTCACCTTAATATATATGAATCGGACATGCATTATTTATCATGCTGTATAGAAAATCACCTTAATAATAGACTCAAGTTTGTAAACAAGAGTATTCAGCTTCTGAATTACAGAATCCTTAAGGCTGATCTCTGTAATAAGATCAGAGGTATGAACCCTAGGTACTAGCCGTAAATGCTTTTGTTCCGTCCTACCACATTTCTGAGAAGCAGCAAGCTTCTGAAGAAAAACATCGTAATCATGTAGTTCTCTCGGTTTACGTGTCCTTGGTATGTACCCTTTGAAATATTCAAGAAATTTGATATTCTAGTCTGACTTATGCTCAGCTATTGTTGGCTTCAAGTCGAAATTTATCTTCGAGTCCTACATAAAACAAAAGCACATTTAAGAACTGGCCAAATAAATAAGATGTCCTAACAACAGAAAATAAAATAAATATTAAGAAACATGATATTGTTTTTACCTTGCCAAATAGCAATCCAAATTCCGATCTTGTGAATAACCCTTTCTTTGACCACGCTACACCTCTAGGTATCACATCTTCAAGTTTATTCCACCAATGGTTGCTTCTTTCAAACGACTCAAGAATTCATATCTATAAAATTAAATATTGCGTTAGCCTGAGCCTCGTAATGAAACAATCAAAACTAGTTGTTTTGCATTAAAAAAATAGAGGAATAACCTTGAAAGCCCATACAAATCCTCCAACCGTATACGTTGCAACAAATTTCGGAGATCCTTCTAGTCCTTTAAGATGTTCCACTTGTGTCTGTCAACGACATTCAGTATCTGGTTGTATAATTGCCTCCAAATGTGCTCCCCCCATGGAAACGAATTCCATGCTTCAAGGTCTTCAACCAAACGAAGTAGTTTATCATCCACTTGATCAGCCAGCAATCGACCCATAAAAATTAGCTCTAGCGTTAACAGTAGACACACACGGACTGTATCCTGATCAGACAACTTACAGAATAGCTCTTCATCCTCAAGAAGACCTAGAAGATCTAAGTTTGAAAGTTTTATCCCCATTTTTTTTGGAAATACCCTCGTCTTTAATTTTATATCCCCTTTACTAAAATCCTGTGAGCTAACCCATTTTCCAAAACGAAACCTTGTTTTTAAACAAAACTCGGGACGACCAAAATGTAATTTACGACCATCCACATTATATATGAGGGGCATGTCATAGTGTGCATCATCTACATAACACTGTTTTTGAAATATATAATCTAACATGTGTGGTTGATGCTCAAAAAATGAAAGATCCAACCATCTTCCAAAACAAGAGGTCCTAAATAAAATCCTTCTATTTTCATTATGCTTTTCCCTAATTAAAGAAAGGTAATTCAATTTACTCCTAACGATCACTTTGCCTTCATAATCTTTTAAGAAAAAAAAAAATAAAAACAGCTTAGAACAACATTATGAAAGTTCAGACCGTAATTATTATATTATACGCAAAATACGTTAGACCTAATTATTAAATATGTCAAAAAAAAAAATTTTAAACCTAGTAGGCAGGATTAACTATTCCTTATGTTATTTACCAAGTCGGTGAAAAGTTTATTCTTAACGATCACTTTGCCTTCACAAGCATTTACCGATTAACTATTCCTTATGTTATTTACCAACTCGGTGAAAAGTTTTTAATAAGAATTTACAAGTTTGTGCGCACTACCAATGTATTCAAATAATCGCAATAACAATCATAAGTAAGTAGCCAAAACAGTTGCCCGAGTAGTTTGAACCTGATCGGGAGTACAAACTATTTCCCGCCGTGTATAAGCAGGATGTATATAGTCCGAGGCCCGATATCTGAGCACAACTCTACCGGGTTAAGTCAACCGACCATCTATGGTTCAAGCTCCCCTAGCCTAGTTACCATCTAAGGTTCCCATAGAAAAGCCGGTTACCACCGGAACCGGCTACTACTTAGATCGTTGATGAGGCGAAAAATGAACCGTTTTTAGGGGGTCATTTAAGCCCGGAATTGAATTTATTTGATCAAATATTGCCCTAAATCGTTCCTTTTGTGAGTTTAGGTACTTTGGGAGTGAATTCTGGAAAAGGAAGCATTTTGGACGTTTTTGGAGCATAAAAGTGAAGAAAACGGCAAAGACTTAATTTTCCATGCTGGGAACAGTACCTGACGGCGTCAAGAAGGAAAATATGACGGCGTCAAGAGAAAAATGCATCGACCCAGAGAAAACGTGACAGCGTCAGAAGTAGGGTGTCAAGAGTTATTTTGGTGACGGCCTGGAGCAGGATTACACATGACGGCGTCAGACCCAGATCTCGGCAGTCCGAGAACTTTATTGGCGGCGAGATGACGGCGTCAGAAATTTACTCTTGACGCCGTCACCTCACAAAATCTATATATACTTTTCTATTTTTCATTCATTGAGAGGAACTTGTGCGGAGAATACTAGGTCCGAACCTAATAAATCCTAGGTCGTTTGTAACAGTATTTTCAAGGGTTTTCACCCCTTGAAACCTTTCATGTTCAATTAAGATAAGTCTTCTTTCAATTCATTCAATATGTCTATGTGTTGTTTGAATATATCTTATGCTTGTCTTGATTATAACATGCTAGGCTAGATCTTTCATGTGTTTGCTTAGATGTAATGAAACCTAGATATTAATTATAGGTTGATTGCTTGTTTATAGTTGTAATGGATGAATGATTTCAATGTTAGGCTTAAGAAAACTGGCAGATCTCCATTGTGTAACTTGCTTGAACGTCTTAAGAAACATGAACCGATGTGTACTAGGTTTTTATGATTGTATTTAATGCATGAGCGAATTCTAGTGATCCCATGTTAGGAGCTTCTTAGCCGGCTCGACATAGGAGTGAAGTAGGAGCTTATAGGATTGGGGAAGTAAGTACGCCATCCCATGAATTGTATTAAGGAATACAATCCGTCATCCACGCAACTGTAACAAGTAATTAACCTGTAAAAGATATCTAGGGAGTAGTGAAATCTAAGTAAACACAATTCTCCCATATATTGCTCACACCACTAGTTAATTTAGTTTATTTTCATTTTTATTATTTTATTTTGATTGCATCTTAGTTATTAGGTTAGTTGATTAGCAACTAATTCCGCCTACTCTTCCAAAAACCGAGATTTTATTTTCTTTTATAAAATATAAAAAAATACAAAAAGAATCATCCCTCACCTCTAGACCTAGTTTTTAGGTTTTCTAATCCTAGCGACACTATAACTAAGTTGAACGATCAATCCCCCGGTACTTGTCACTATACTATACTACAACGATCAGGTACACCGCCTGGTGGGGGTTGTTTGCTTCTCGAGATCCCTCGAGAGGTAAAGCCTGGTGCAATTCCCACGCATCAAGTTTTTGGCGCCGCAGCCCGGGGAATAGTTATTGTCTAGGTTATGATTTCTTTTTATTAGGTTTACTTGCTAGATTCCTTTCTAGTAAGATTTTATTTTTATTTTTAGGTTCTCTTTAGTCTATTTTATTTCTTCGTGTTTTTGTTCGTAATCTTTACCATCTGACATCATGGAAGATGGTAACATCTTTGAACCCATCAACCCACCACAACAAGACCACCCACAAAACCCACCACTAGCTAACCAACCTCTTAGGCCCCGAACCCTAGGAGAGTATTCCCGACCTAGCCACCAAGGCTACCGAACACCATTGAGCTCACCCAAGGAGCCAATGTGTCTCCCTTTCGATCTGACACCATCCGGTTGGTGCAAAGCGGATGTGCATTCCATGGACTTCGTTCCGAAGATCCAAATCAACATCTCAAGGACTTCCTTAAAATCGTAGATTCTATAGACCTTGATGCTACAACTAGAGAGTGAACCCGATTACGCCTATTCCAATTCTCTCTACGTGATCAAGCTAGTCAATGGCTTGAGCGTTTACCCGCGGGATCCATCACCTCATGGGATGATCTCACCACTCGTTTCCTTGCTCAATTTTTCCCATCGGGGAGAACTACCAAGCTTAGAAATGATATCTTGATGTTCCAACAACGTCAAGGTGAAACTCTATATGAAGCATGGACTCGTTTCAAGGACTTACTCCAAAAAGTCCCTCATCATGGCATAGACCTTTGGCTCCAAGTCCAAATCTTCTATGACCATATCGATCTCTCCACAAGGCGAACCATTGACCAATCGGCCGGTGGCAAGCTACGTGATCTAAGTGCGGAAGAATCATGGGAACTCATAGAAGATCTTGCTCTCTATGACAACGAATGTTGGAATGATCCCTGTGATTTGAACAAAATGGTCAAGGCAATATCCTTGCCTTCGAACAATTCAAGCACTTCCGACCATAGGATCATGGAACTTGAGGACCAAGTCAAGTTTCTCATGAAATCTTATGAAGCTCCTAAGCCTTCAAGCCAAGTGAACAAAATCACTTCTTCATGCGAATTATGTAGTGGTCCCCATGACACTCGTGATTGCGTGGAACTCCCCGGAACAACTTTTGCGGACTACGCGTCCTCGCGTACCGACGAAGCGGGAGATAAGTGGTACACTTTCAAATCCGAGCCAAACCCTTATGGTGATTCCTACAACCCCGCTTGGAAAAATCACCCAAACCTTAGGTGGAAACAAAACCAAACCAATTCTTCCAATCCGCCTAATCGTTACCAACCAAACGGTTCACCCTCCAACCGTACTTTCAACAACAATCCTTCTAACAACTATGGTAGTACCAACAATCTTGAAGGATTGATGTCCAAGTTTATGGCATCTCAAGAAGCTCGCATATCTAAGTTTGAAGCCGATTTCAAACAAAAGCAAAGCGAGATCAAAATTGACACATTGTTGAAAGTTCTCAATTACCGAGAAATGGGAGCACTCCCAAGCGACACGGTCAAGAACCCGAAACTAAACGTTAATTCCATATCATCAGTTTCGTCACCCACTTCTTGTCCGCAATACTACTCGGTTAAATCAACGAGCACGTGTTTCAAACAAAACCAAATCCCTCAAAAGGACCAATCAAATAAAACACCCGATATAAAACCGGTCAAAAGCATAGTTGAAACACCTCCTACGCAAGACCTTGACGACGAATTCAAGGAGCTTCACCTTGAACGTCCCGTCATTGATGTCTTAGCCTGTGCTCCCTACTATAGTGCCCTCCTAGAAAAATATGAGAAATTTAAACTAGGTTAAAATGGGACCGCCTTCGTTCAAAACAAGTTGCCTAAAAAGCTTGATGATCCGGGTATATTTGTTTTGCCTTGTAAGATAGGAAGATCCGAAGCTTTCGACACACTAGCCGATTTAGGGTCAAGCCTCAACTTGATTCCCTTATCCCTTTTCACCACTCTCAAGCTAGGAAAGTTAGAGGAGACAGAGGTATTAATTGGTCTAGCGGATGGGAGTATTGCCCACCCGGTTGGGATGATTAAGGATGTAGTTTTTCACGTAGGGAAGTTAACTATCTTATCGGATTTTCACGTCCTAGACATGGTTAGTGACACTACATGCCCATTATTAGTAGGAAGAGGATTTTTAGCTACCGCCAGCGCCATGATAGATTGTAAGGAGTCTAAGATAGCGGTAGGTGAGGGCGATACTTGGTCGGTATATGATGTCAAGAAACATAGCTATGATTGTGAGGATGAACCGACACCACATTGGGTAGAGATGAATAGGAGACCATCTAGATATGGACCTTGGATAGAAAGAAACTTTATAGGACCTCAACGCCCATTCTATCTAGAAAAAGATTTCATCAATAAGACACATTCGGTGGAACAACTCATAGCTAGAGATGAAGAGCTAGACCCTTTTGAGGACCCCCTAGTCTTTAGGAAAATGATTGAGTTCTTGAGCGTAATGCCTATTAATATAGAGATGAACAAGTGGAAAAAAGAGGGGGATAATTGTAAATGGAGGTGGGACAAGCCACCTAAGGAAGGTGATGGATCATGGCATATGAAGATGATTTTGTATGATCCGGATGGAGAAAAGTTTGAAAGGTCATACCGTACTAAGAAAACCGATAGGAAGTTGAAACCTAAGTTTGATCCCAAAGATGTCCTCAATGAGGAAATCACCCATATTACGTAGTAACCCATGACCTTGAGTCTAGCTACAAGACTCGTAAACAAAGAAAAGCGCTTCTTGGGAGGCAACCCATGTTTTGTGTGATTTTTATTCTTGTTTGATTGTTATTTGCTTCCGTATGCATGCTTTATTTTTATTGTTGGTAGATCATGTTTCAAGACTAAAATGGTGAAAATGCTTTACTTTGTTGTTTGGCTTAGTCTTAACTTCATCCAAAGGTATTTCGCAAAAGATAAGTGTAAGGGGAAACCCCAAATTTGTTTTTAAGAAACAAACTCGATCATGATTCTCCACAATATTAAATGAACATGTGTATTCGTATTTGTTAGAGTCAAATGCTTGTATCGAGTCATAATGATGTTTTGCAGGATTTTCCAGGAAGTAGGACAAAGTTTTTCCAGAAATTTTCTGGAAACTTAACATAAGAATTTCTGCAGGTCACTTCTGACGGCGTCAGGAAGAAATTCCTGACGGCGTCACGTGTAAAATTCTGGAAATTTTACCAGTTTTGTTTTTCTAACGGAGTCTTAAAGTTTTTGTTGAATCTTTAGTTTTATAATCTCCAGGAGATCTGCAAACATCATTCCACAAGCATTATATCTTACTTTGTTTTCTAGGATTTGTTAGCATATATAGATTGCCGCCGATTTTACGCGAGGTTGTCTTGTCTGTTTTCTCAGGTTTAACAGGTTATATATGACAAGAAGATGATTTATATTCTGGAAGGGAAGCTTCGATTGTTCATTTTCTTGGAGGAAGATCTAACCTGGTTACCATATTATCCATACCGAGCGAATCAGGGGAGTATTTGATTTCAATCTTTTACCTGTTTTACTTTTACATTCTTTACTTGAACATTGGGTACAATTTTCATCCTAAGTGTAAGGGGAGGGTAAAATGATGATACCTTACAGATACACTTTCGCTTGAGTTTGCTTGTTTGATGGTAGGTGTGTAATAAAACTATGAGAAATACTTGTTAGTGTAATTTTAGCGCCAAATTTAAAATTTTTTACAACATTTAGGAGTGAAACTTTAGCCATAGCAAGCGTCTCATGGATAGGAGTTGTATGACTAGCACAAACCGTACCATTCAGAAAAATTTTCCACCTAAATATGTGAGGTTCACCTTTAGATTTGATAGGAAAAGCATTTACTATTAGTGCTTATGAGTGTACCGGTAGCATTTAGATTCTAGAACTTGTGATAGTGTTGCATCCCGAGACCGCTAGTGAGACTACATTCGCGTAGTAGGATTTACTACATGATAAGAGGCATTAGGATCACCCTTGTGTTAAACCAGTATCATAATTACTTGACCATTTAAGTCATATTACTTGGCTAGTTAAGTCAACAAATTTTTCTCACACCCTTAGCGTTGTACTCATTTTTAGTACACGAAACCCCTAGTACACCCCTCCGAGCCTATCTTTTCGTTTCTAACTTTAAGAATCTTACTTAAAGGAAGAATTTGTTACACCCCACTTAAATGTACACCCAAATCGCCTTAGCATTCCGTGTATGCACTCATCTTTAGTGCATTATTGTTATTTGTTTAAACCCTTAGTTAATTATCTAATTGATTACATGGTTTCTAAGTCGAGTCATATCCTTGTACATATTGTTTTGGGACGATTGGGACTCATAGGTAAAGTACTTATGTTATGGAGTAATGGGGAAGAACATCATATTATTACCCCCATATGTACGTTAATCTTAAAAGTACTCCAAGTGTTTTGATTTTCTTAATTCGAGTCATTAGATTAGTTTATTGTAAAGTATGTAAAAATTTAAGTGTAAGGGGAATGTTCATTCCCTATGTTGTATTATTTTGGATGGTAGGGTAAGAGTGTATGCAAAAAAAAAAAAAAAAAAAAAAAATCGAAAAAACTAAGAAAAAAGAAAAGAGAAAAAACATATAGACTACCATCCCGTTTCATTCTATGTTTATTTTATGTTTTTGTTATTTTTCATTTATTAGCTTAAGTCGAGTCTAGTCTTGGCTTAGCAACGCCATATTGTACATGTAATTAACCAAGATTATTAACTCGCCACCAGTAAAGATTGCCTATATCCAACAAAACCGTGTATTTCATATCCCTATACCTAACGTTACAACCCTTTAAAAAGACCTCTTTGATAGTTTATCCTAGGTGCTTACACCATGTGGTGGAGGTTTAATCCTTTCCCAAGCCTATGGTAATCTATTTTGCTATGACAGGTAGTGAGAGATGTTTTCCATTTCCATATTGTGATATTACTTTATTACACCCGATAGATGTGAGTATCTAAACACTATTTGTGAGGTGCTAGTGTATGACCTCCGTGCTTGTCTTTGGTCTTTAGTGGAACGACTATTTGTTGTAATTACTTTTATATTAGTGTTAAATGACCCCTAACTTGTATTTTGATTAGAATAAAAGCGCATTTGCTTGAGGACAAGCAAATCTCAAGTGTAAGGGTATATGATGAGGCGAAAAATGAACTGTTTTTAGGGGGTCATTTAAGCCCGAAATTGAATTTATTTGATCAAATATTGCCCTAAATCGTTCCTTTTGTGATTTTAGGTACTTTGGGAGTGAATTCAGGAAAAGGAAGCATTTTGGACGTTTTTGGAGCATAAAAGTGAAGAAAACGGCAAAGACTTAATTTTCCATGCTGGGAACAGTACCTGACGGCGTCAAGAAGGAAAATATGACGGCGTCAAGAGCAAAATGCATGACGACCCAGAGAAAACATGACGGCGTCAGAAGTAGGGCGTCAAGAGTTATTTTGGTGACGGCCTGGAGCAGGATTACACATGACGGCGTCAGACCCAGATCTAGGCAGTCCGAGAACTTTATTGGCGGCGAGATGACGGCGTCAGAAATTTACTCTTGACGCCGTCACCTCACAAAATCTATATATACTTTTCTATTTTTCATTCATTGAGAGGAACTTGTGTCGAGAATACTAGGGCCGAACCTAATAAATCCTAGGTCGTTTGTAACAGTATTTTCAAGGGGTTTCACCCCTTGAAACCTTTCATGTTCAATTAAGATAAGTCTTCTTTCAATTCATTCAATATGTCTATGTGTTGTTTGAATATATCTTATGCTTGTCTTGATTATAACATGCTAGGCTAGATCTTTCATGTGTTTGCTTAGATGTAATGAAACCCAGATATTAATTATAGGTTGATTGCTTGTTTATAGTTGTAATGGATGAATGATTTCAATGTTAGGCTTAAGAAAACTGGCAGATCTCCATTGTGTAACTTGCTTGAACGTCTTAAGAAACATGAACCGATGTGTACTAGGTTTTTATGATTGTATTTAATGCATGAGCGAATTCTAGTGATCCCATGTTAGGAGCTTCTTAGCCGGCTCGACATAGGAGTGAAGTAGGAGCTTATAGGATTGTGGAAGTAAGTACGCCACCCCATGAATGGTATTAAGGAATACAATCCGTCATCCACGCAACTGTAACAAGTAATTAACCTGTAAAAGATATCTAGGGAGTAGTGAAATCTAAGTAAACACAATTCTCCCATATATTGCTCACACCACTAGTTAATTTAGTTTATTTTCATTTTTATTATTTTATTTTGATTGCATCTTAGTTATTGGGTTAGTTGATTAGCAACTAATTCCGCCCACTCTTCCAAAAACCGAGATTTTATTTGCTTTTATAAAATATAAAAAAATACAAAAAGAATCATCCCTCACCTCTAGACCTAGTTTTTAGGTTTTCTAATCCTAGCGACACTATTCCTAAGTTGAACGATCAATACCCCGGTACTTGTCACTATACTCTACTACAACGATCAGGTACACTGCCTGGTGGGGGTTGTAAGTTTCTCGAGATCCCTCGAGAGGTAAAGCCTGGTGCAATTCCCATGCATCAATCGTCATCGCAAAGACAAACACAAAGGTTTGCAAAGCAACAAAACTTAACAATTCTTTCTAAAAACTGTAAGCATCTAACATCTCCCAAAAATTTGTTAATCATACTTAGGTATATTAAAAAGAAATCTATCATCTCCCAAAAACATCAAATAAACCATAGGCATCAATAAACCTAAATCCACCAATTTACACTAACAGATATGGACAAGATATACATCAATTTACAAAAACTCACAAAAACAACAATAAACATACAAATTTACACTAACAGATAGTTACAAATAACCTAAATCTGTCCTTATATGGTAAGGCAGTAACCAATTTACACTTCAAAAAATAGCAATAACCTATAGACATCAATAAACCTAAATCCACCAATTTACACTGAAAGGCATCAATAAAACACTGATAGAAATTGACAAGATATAGCCACGAAAGGCAACAATAAACCTAAATCCAACATTTACATAATTGCTTACCCAAACCCTAAATTAGCGTAACGCTAAGTCGATTAGATAATTACTTACCCTACCCCAAACCATTTTTTTAATTCAGCTAAATCGAATCCCTAATTCGAAAAAATAGATCTGCAACTACAGCCGATATGTATCTACTTGCTAGCGTTAGGGTTTAGAGCAGATCTGCAACTATAGCCGATTATCTTTGAATCTTCGAATAAGTAGATCTGTCATTGTTATAGATTTGAATTGATAAAGGGGATATAGAATCGACTGAGTTGTAGAAAGAAGGATTGAGAGAGAAAGGGGATAAAGTGTGGGGTGTTTGGTAAGTTTTAAAATGAAAATAAGTAAAAAATAAGTATAAAAAGTAAATAAGTATAAATTTAAAATAAAAAGAAGTATTAAATTTTGGGATAAGTATTAAAAGTGTACCAATATACTAAAATAATTTAAAATTGTACTATCAACATATTAAGTCGCCCAAACTTAAAGTCAAGTGGGACCCATTCGCCCAAACTATATGTACTAACAAATAATATAAAAAGGTGGGACCCAGCCGCCCAATAAAAAATACAATTCGCCCAAGATTAGGTGTAGGGCTGAGCAAACGGATCGGATGGACCGGACCGACCGACAAAACCGACCGGACCGAGACCGACCGGACCGGACCGACCACATTCGGTCCGGTCCTCGGTCTAAGCTTTTTGCCAAATTCGGTCCTCGGTCCGGTCGGTCCGGTCCGGACCGACCAAAAACCCGAAAAAACTTGCCTAATTGGATCGGACCGACCGAAGACCGGACCGGACCGAGACCGGACCGACCATATTCGGTCCGGTCTCGGTCTATGGTTTTTCCGGTTCTCGGTCCTCGGTCCGGTCCGGTCTTGGTCGGTCCGGTCCGGTTTTCGCCCGATGCTCAGCCCTAATTAGGTGTATATTAGTATTTACTTGTATACTTGTATTTAAGTGTATATTAGTATTTATGTATATTTTTGTATATGGCTACAAGTACACATAATATATGAAAATATATATGTACTACATACCTAACCAGTCGCTCAAACTTAAAGTCAAGTGGGACTCATTCGCCCAAAATATATGTACTATAAAACAATAAAAAAAGACAACGCTTTTTGAGAAAAAGACAAAATAGATAACATGGTACCATGTACCATGAAGGTACATGATGGGGACACTACTAGGGACAAGTGTCACATGCTTATGTATTCCGCCCAAGTTGAAAAGAGCGACTACCGCCTTTGGGGCATTTGAAGAAAAAAAAAATTGTGGGGTACTAGGGGTAAGTACCTTTGTACTTTTGGGGTGTTCCAAGAATTTTTCCTAATATAATTTATAGGGTTGTGTGAAGGTACAAAACCCTCCTTATAGTAGGGTACTTTTTTTTTTTTTTTTTTTTTTTTTTTTTTTTTTTTTTTTTAATATGCTGTCTTATATAACTTTTACTTTTTTTTTTGCAAAGTTAAAGTAATAACTTTTTTTGTCTTTATATTTTTTTGATTGTGTATTTTTTGTGTTTGTCCAGGTTTTTTGTCCAAAAGTGAAACACAAAGTTAAAACCATTGTCCAAGTGCAGATTCCACACAACACAAAGGATTTGAAGGTTGCGAAAGATATAAAAATTATCACTTCGCCATCCATTCGGTTTTAAGAAAACCATTCGTCATCGCCTTAAAACCAAAAGTGAAACACAAAGTTAAAACCATTGTCCAACTAGTAGGGATGAGCATGGTTCTGGAACCGGTTGGAACCCGAACCAGAACCGGTGAATCCGAGATCCGATTTTTCTGAAAAGTCGGAACCGAGAACCGAACCGAGTATAGTTTTTGGTTCCGGTTCTTTTGGATCTATCCATATAGGAACTGCTTTTCTATTAAGCTAATAAAAAAATAAAAAATAAATAAAAAAATTAAACTTTTTAAGAACTTGCAACCATTTACATTTAAGCAAATAACAATTAACAACTAAACCATAAACTCAAATAATCAATCATTCTATAGTTACTTTCACTTGTTTATATTTTTAACAAAATAATAATGCAAAACAATCCGAAAAACGAAATAAAATAAATTAAAACTTTGTCCATCAAAACAACTAAGACTGTTTAGAGTTTCACAGTTTGTTTCTCTTTGTCTCTTCTGAGTAAGTCTTGTAAACTAACCTCTTCTCAAGGCTATAAACACTCTCCCCCCCCCCCCCCCCCCCCCTCCTTTGTTCTTGCCATAAGTATAAGCAATACTAATACTAGCACTTTTAGTATGACACATAAGGAGTTATAATATGACACATAAGGAGTTATTCAACAACTATCTGTTGGGCAAAATATTAATAAAACTAAAAGTGATACGTAATGATTATGTGGCTACGTAATGATGATAAATAATAAACAATGTATTAATAAAAGTGCTAGCAAATTTTAACATAATGAACATGTAAAAACTAATCGAATGCCAATAAAAATAAAATATAAACTTGCTTCCATTGTTTTGATAATGATGAATGATCTTGGAATGTTATTAGGTTTAGATTAATTATTGATTTGTGGATGTTTCAGTAAATTAAAGATTATGGTTTAGAGTGTTTGGCTTGATGGCTAGTAAGGTTTTTTTTATGATACGTAGGATTTGATTAATATTTTGATAAGAAGTAAAAAAATTACATATTTTTATAATTATTGGATATTTGGTTCCAGAACCGAGAACCGGTGAAACTGATCCGAACCGAACCAAGAACCGAAAAATCTCAAAATCAAGAACCGGAACTGGAACCATTGATTCTAGTTCCAGTTCGGTTCTTCATGGTTCTGGTCCGGTTCTTAGTCCGGTTCCGGTTCTTTGGTTCTTTTGCTCATCCTTATGTCCAAGTGCAGATTCCACACAACAAAAGGGTTATGTTAACAGAAGCCTCCTCATTACGGGATCCACAAAAGCAGATGGCATGTGATATCCACATAACCCAAGCAGATTCCCACATGTTACACAAGTATCACAAGTATTACAAGCATCACACAAGCATCAAAAGCTTGTCAAAAACTCACAAGCTCAACAGTAAGATTATCAAACTGTAGCTTTACTCGATTATAAACAACGCTCAATCACAAACAAAGCAGCATATCACCAAATCAACAACCACCACAGAACCACCAACCATAATCCACCATCACATAATCACCCACCACAGAACACTAACCATAGTCCACCATCACATAATCACTCACCAAACCATAATCCACCATCACATAATCACCCACCACAGAACTACCAACCATAGTCCACCATCACATAATCACCCACCACATAACCACCAACCACAATCCACCATCACATAATCACCTACCAAAGAACCACCAACCATAATCCACCATCACATAATCATCCACCACAAAAACCACCAACCACAATCCACCATCACATAATCACCCACCACAGAACCACCAACCATATCAAGAAGTACACCCTAAGGTGTATAGAGGGCTTGGATAACATTTTAGGGGGGGTGGGGAACCATATCAACAAATGTGGAATTCACCATTTTACACAAATGAGGTAAAGGCTCAGATATACAAAAATGCTTATCATATTTGGTTGCAACATCAAATGTTGCAAAATCATTTTTTTTTGCCGTTCATTTGGAAATGCTACGCCAATTTTTTTTTTTTTTTTTTTTTTTTTTTTTTTTTTTTTAATAAAATCATCACCGCCAAAGTCAAGTAAAAAAAAAAAAAAAAAAAAAAAAAAAAAAAAAAACAGTTTCATCACAAGCCTGTGGGCAATGGGTAGGCCAGAGCAGATATTCATACCACTCAAAGGTGGCAGATCAAGGTGTTAACCTACCTACAAAATCACCACAGAACCACCCACAACATATAATCCATCACATAATTACCCACCACAGTTCCATCACAAGCCTGCGGGGAATGGGGTAGGCCAGAGCAAGTATTCATACCACTCAAAGGTGGCAGATCAAGGTGTTAACCTACCTACAAAATCACCACAGAACCACCCACAACATATAATCCATCACATAATCACCCACCACAGAACCACCAACCATATTACGTAATCACCCACCGTAGATCTACCAATAAATCATCACATAGTATCACATATCACATAATCACCCACTAACGTATCACATATCACATAATCACCCACCACAGATCCACCAAACCCAAACCCTAATTTTTAAAAAATTAGGCGTTTCAAAAAAAACTTATAGATCTGCTCAATTAGATAACATATCTTACAATTAAGAATGTTTAATTGTAATAAATCAAACAAATTTGGAAAACCCCCCAAATTTTTTAGAAACCCTAATTTTTTAGAAAATGCAATAAAAGAGAGTTTTAATAGAAGCATCAATGAGAAACTATATAAGTGTAATGTACCACTATTTCAAGAATTGTGGTATAAAGTTTCCAAACATGCTTTTAACCTCATGTACAAAGAACTCCACCTGTCGATCACCGTAGAAGAATGTAGCCATAAGTTGCGGACAATTTTCGGACTACCATGCTTTCACGAGATGCAATAATATGTATATCATGGTAAGTATATTAAATTTATAACTATTAAGTTGTTTTCCCCATTAATATCAGTAATTTATACAAGTCACTTTTAATGAATTCAGGTCGCCCCATTCCACTGGATGAAATTCCTATTTTTTGGAGAACCCTATCTGTTCCGTGGCCTGTTATCAATAGGCCACCGCCTTGGCTCTTCCAGCGTACCTGATGATGATGATGATGATGATGATACTTCGTTTCAAAATGACATGCGACAATTCAAGAATATTTTTAGCAAAGCAACGTCATTTGTCAAGAAAAATATGTTAACGAAGTTGAGAGAGATATACCAGCCTGAATCTGCTGACACACGTGAACCTGCTATTCAGAAAAATACTCATGGACATCCGAGCGCAAAGGACAAAAAGGGCAAGGCTACACAAGCCCCGGACTTGAATGAAGTACCAACCGTAGATCACCGAAGAAGCACAACTTCAAGATCTACACAAGTCCCAAACTTCAACAAAGAACATGCAAGACATAGTTCTTACACGGGTCTTGGTGTTCAACAGAAAATAAGACACAGGTTTTACAGTGGAGATGCAGAAAGCGAATACTTTATGGACCAGATTCCAGTGACTTTCCATCCATACATAATAAGTGTATATAATGTGGTAGGCGATGGAAATTATAGGTTGCGGTGCATTGCCCACGGTATTTGTGAAGACTAAAATAGGTGGCACGAAGTTAGATAAATGTTATTGCAAGAGTTACACCTACATAGGGAGGTTTACACAAGTATGTGGTCGGAATCTGGCTTTGACAGAATTTGCTATTCAGTAAACTGGTTCGGATATGGATCTGCACCGGTAGATCGCTATATGGAGATGTCAGACACGGGGTTGGTTATTGCATCATGGATTAACCGACCTGTTGTATTGATATCCCGGCGGGGTTGGAACACATGTTTTCCGCTTTTTGAAGGTCCTAACTTCTCACAAAGAACTGACCCCCTTGTGATAGCCCGTGTGGGGCCAGATCGATGTGGTCACTACATTTGTCTGACGCTAGACAACGATTTTCCACTTCCGCATCTCCACCCACAATGGAGGAGACACACTTCCTAAGATGCATCGCTTGGGAAACATTATATTCCCATCGACTAAACTTGTTGTAAATAATTATACAGATAAACCATTGTAAATGATTACTGATTTATGTTGTAAATAATAGAGATACCGACATAGCATAGTGAATGATTACTGATTTATATTGTAAATAATTATACCGACAAAACATTGTAAATGGTTATTGATTTATGTCATAGAGTATGTTGTTTGAGAAACCTTTAAACTCGAATGTTCATTTATGTAATTCGAATGATTTTTTTTTTTTATTATTATTGTAGAAAATTAATTTGTTTAAATTCTTTGGTCAGGTGGAACGCATAAATCCTTTCTTCTGTTGATATGAGAGAGGATTCATTATAGAAAGGATATCCCGTACAAAAGATACTTACGGGATACCGTATTATGCATGTCCTTTATCTAAGGTAAATAATCATACGTTTGCTTAGTTATGTAAATATGTAAATAATTTGTTTGTTAAGAATACATTTCTTATAATTTTCTTAACATGTAACAACCAGGCACAAAGGACTATGGGTGTCGATACTTTATGTGGAAAGATGAATTTGAAAGGATGTACTTTAATCAAGCATCTTCTTCAACGCAGTGCTCAAACTGCGTTGTGAAAGATAATAAGATTGACGAGCTTGAAGCAAGAAACAAGCTGTTGATGACAAGAATAAAGACGCTGGAGATGGAGTTAGAATTGGCAAGGAATCCTGTGGATCACGCTTGTCAGTCGGGTGCAAGGCTCCATGATCTTTTAAATGAAATGAATAATCCTCATCAAAGTTGATGGTTGTGCCGGATGGTTCGGGTGTTGGAAGAGATTGCCTTAGCCTATGCATTTCCCTTTCAGGTTCTACATAGGGCGGAACAAGATTTCTTAAGGAACTACGACTTCTAGTGACTCTAAGATTAGAAAGATCTTCATTCACCATGATGGTGGATGGTGATGGTTACAAACAAAGGAAACAAAGAAATAAGATAGACTAAAGAAACCAATAAAAATAAAAATAAAAATCTTACTAGAAAGGAATCTAGCAAGTAGACCTAATAAAAAGAAATTTTAACCTAGACAATAACTATTCCGCGGGCTGCGGTGCCAAAAACTTGATGGGTGGAATTGCGCCCTCGCAAAAGGTTTTACCTCTCAAGGGATCTTGAGAAGCTTGAAATCCCCACCAGGCGGTGTACCTGACCGTTGTAGTATAGTATAGTGGCAAGTACCGGGGGATTGATCGTTCAACTGAAAGAATAGTGTTCGCTAGGGTTAAAACTCAATTAAACTAGGTCTAGAGATGAGGGATGATTCTTTTTTGCATTTTTATATTTTAAGGAAAGCAAATAAAAATCTCAGGTTTTGAAGGGGTGAGCAGAATTAGTTGCTAGTCAACTAACCTAAATAACTACAAATGCGAACAAAATAAAATAAAATGAACTTAAAGTAAATGTGGTGAAAACAATAATGAGAGAAAATGTGTTTACTTAGATTTCATTACTCCCTAGCTATCTTTTACCAGTTGATTAGTTTGTTACAATTACATGGATGACTGGTTATATTCTTTAATACCAATAATACCATTCATAGGGCCGTGTACGATCTTCCCAAACTCTACAAGCTTCTACCTCTTCCTCTGTCGAGCCGACTACTAGCTCCTAACATGGCCTCATTAGTAGTTACCTATGCATTAAATATAACCAATATATCGTAGTACACCTCCGATCATGTTTTTTAAGACGTTCAAGCAAGTTACCAATTGGAAGTCTGCCAGTTTTCTTAAGCCTAACATTGAATTCATTCATCCACAACAATTATAAACAAACAACCAACCAATAATCAGTATCTAAGTTTCATTACATCTAAGCAAACACAAAGAAAACCTAGCTTAGCATGTTAAAGAGAAGACAAGCATAAGATATAATCAAACAATACATAGACATATTGAATGATTTGTTGGAAGACTTATCTTCAATTAAGCATGGATGAAACAAGGGTTTGAAACCCTCAAAATTGCAGTAAAATTCATCTAGGGTTTTCTCCCTTCAAAGTTGCACACAATGAATGAAAACTAGAAAAGTATATATAGATTTTGCAATCTGACGGCGTCAAGAGTAGGGTCTGACGTCATCAACTCGCCTCCAAAATAATACTCGTATTGCCTAGATCCACTTCTGACGTCGTCATGTACAAACTTGGTCTTGGCCTTCATGTGCAATTTACTCTTGATGGCCTTGGTGACGCCGTCATGTACAAATCTTCAAAAACCTCTCTGGCGCGTCACGTACTCACGTGTAATTTGATTTATCCACCTCTTTGTCAAGTCTTGACGCCGTCACTAGCAATCTTTGACGCCGTCAGGTACAATTTTCAACATGATTTTGAGACTTTGTCGTTTTCTTCACTTTTTCGCTCTAAAAACGTCCAAAATGCTTCATTTTGCAAATTTCCTCTCAAAAGTACCTAAAATGACAAAAGGAACGATTTAGGGCAATATTTGATCAAATAATCTCGACTTTGGCCTTAAATGACCCCCTAAAAACAGTTCATTTTTTGCCTCATCATATACCCTTACACTTGAGATTTGCTTGTCCTCAAGCAAATGCGCTTTTATTCTAATAAAAATACAAGTTAGGAGTCATTTAACACTAATATAAAAGTAATTGCAACAAATAATCATTCCACTTCAACAAAAAACAAGCATGGAAATTATACACTAGCACCTCACAAATAGTGTTTAGATACTCACATCTCTCGGGTGTAATAAAATATATATCACAATATGGAAATGGAAAACATCTCTCACTACCTGTCATAGCAAATAGATTACCATAGGCTTGGGAAAAGATCAAACCTCCACCACTTGGCGTAAGCACCTAGGATAAACTATCAAAGATGTCTTTTAAAGGGTTATAACGTGAGGTGTAGGGATATGATAAACACGGTTTTGTTGGATAAAGGCAATATTTACTGGTGGCGAGTTAATCGCCTTGGTCAATTACATGCACAATGTGTCGTTGCTAAGCCAAGACTCGACTCGACTTAAGCTAATCACAAACTAACAAAAACATAAAACAAACATAGAAGGAAACGGGATGGTAGTCCGTATGTTTTTTCTATTTTTTTTTCTTGATTTTCAATTTTATTTTTTATCTATTTTTTTTTTGCATACACTCTTACCCTACCATCCAAAATAATACATCATAGGGAATTTGCATTCCCCTTACACTTGAACTTTTACATACTTTATAATCAACTATTCTAGTGACTCGAATCAAGATAATCAAAACACTTGGAGTACTTTTTTTAAGATTAACGCACATATGGGGGTAATGTATGATGTTTTTCCCCATTACTCCATAACAATAGTACTTTATACATGAGTCTCAATCGTCCCAAAACAATATGTAGAAGATATGACTCGACTTAGCAACCATGTAATCAATTAGACAATTAACTAAGGGTTTAAACATGTAACAATAATGCACTAAAGATGAGTGCATACAAGGAAGGCTAAGGCGATTTGGGTGTACATTTGAGGTGGATTGTAAACAAATTCTTCCTTTTAGTAAAATAGTTAAAGTTAGAAACGAAAAAGATAGGCTCAGAGGGGTGTACTAGGAGTATTGTGTACTAAAAATGAGTACAACGCAAAGGTGTGGGAAAGTTAATTGACTTTACTAGTCAAGTAATTATAACTTCATTGGTCAAGTAATTATGATACGGGTTTAATGATGGGGCGAAAAATGAACCATTTTTAGGGGTTTTTTAAGCCCGGATTCAAGATTATTTGATCAAATATTGCCCTAAATCGTTCCTTTTGTCATTTTAGGTACTTTTGGAGAGAAATCTGGAAAAGGAAGCATTTTGGACGTTTTTGGAGCATAAAAGTGAAGAAAACGACAAAGTTTTAATTTTCCTTGCTGGGAACAGTACCTGACGGCGTCACAACTTCCTTAATGTTGGCGTCAAGAGTAACAAAAGAGGTGGATGTGGGAAATACACGTGACGATCCAAAGAGTTTTGTGCATTGGACATGACGGCGTCACCCAAGGCCGTCATGGTCCAAGTATTAGTGACGGCCCAGAACTATTTCGTACATGACGGCGTCAAAATCATATCTAGGCAATACAATTTTTATTTTGGCAGCGAGTTGACGGCGTCACAACACAATACATGACGCTGTCACCCATTGTACTCTATATATAGTTTTCCAAAATTCATTCATAAGTGTGTAACTTGGAAGGAAAACCCTAGGTCAAATATTCCAGCTTTTTCAAGGGTTTCAACCCTTTGAATCTTTCATGTTCTATTAAAGATAAGTACTCTTTCAATTCATTCAATATGTCTATGTGTTGTTTGAATATATCTTACGCTTGTCTTCAATTTAACATGCTAGGCTAGATTTCCTTTGTGTTTGCTTAGATGTAGTGAAACCTAGATGTTGATTATGGGTTGATTGTTTGTTTATAGTTGTTACGGATGATTGTATTCGATGTTAGGCTTAAGAAAACTGGCAGACTTCCATTGGTAACTTGCTTGAATGTCTTAAGAAACATGATCAGAGGTGTACTACGATATTTGATTGTATTTAATGCGTAGGAGAATTCTAATGATCCCATGTTAGGAGCTTCTAACGGCTCGACATAGGAGTGAAGTAGGATCCTATAGAGTTAGGGAATATTGTACACGGCCCTACGACTAGTATTAAGGAATATGACCCGTCATCCATGCAATTGTAACAAGCTATCAACCTGTAAAAGATATCTAGAGAGTTATGAAACCTAAGTAAACATAACTTTCCTCATTATTGTTACACCACACTAGTATAATTAGTTTCATTTCATTTTTTGTTATTTTATTTTGATTGCATCTTTAGATAAATTGGGTTAGTTGGCTAGCAACTAATTCCGCCCACTCTTCCAAAACCCGAGATTTTAATTGCTTTTATAAAAATATAAAAATACAAAAAGAATCATCCCTCACCTCTAGACCTAGTTTTTAGGCTTTCTAATCCTAGCGACACTATTCCTGAGTTGAACGATCAATCCCCCGGTACTTGTCACTATACTATACTACAACTGTGGAAAACTAGAAGGGGGGTTGAATAGTTTTACGTCTTTTTAGTTTTATGAAAACTTAGTTGTTTAAAACAAAACTTCGTTTCTAGTTTATGTGAGATCAATACTTGTATACTTATAAGTACTTATATCTACGCAAGTATCTAATAACAATATGGATGAGTATGACTTATAAGAACTTATATCTACGCAAGTGAACATAAACAATATAGACAAGTATTTTTACGTCCCTTTTTATTTATGAATACTTAGTTTAGTTTTAAAGCCTTGATTACTCTTAAAACTTTAATTCGATCTTATGTGAACTCAAGTCTTGAACAATATGAACAACTATATCGAGGTATGAAAAATAATAACGATGTAAGCTAAGTATGTGAAATCAACATATGCATAATATAGACAATTATAGCTATATACGAGATGTAAGTAAGTAAGTTAAGTAATAAGTTAGAGTTGGAAAGATCTAACCGTAAGACAAAGGATTTATAGTGGTTCGGCTACAAGGACACCTTCCTTGCCCTACTCCACTCCCCGAGTCACCTACTCGAGAGTTTTCTTCACTATGTCAACAAGCTCCCTTATGGTGGAGAAAACCTACACAACTTTTGCTTACACCATTAACGACACTAAGCTAAATGTCGAGTCCTAATAGTAGCTAGAATCAATCTCACACCACTAGTCACTACACACCTTCTTCACAACATGTACACACCACTACTACTTCACAACTTCACACTACTCCACTACTTCTTCTTCACACCACTACTTCTACTATACTTAATTACAAACCCACCTAGATCTACTTATTACAAGCACTACACAACTTTACAATTGATATATACAAACTACACAACTAATCTTCAATACTTCTTGATTTGAAATGGAAGGAGTATTCTTCTCTTGCACTTAGAGAGATGAGGGAATGAAAAGATTGGATCACTTGAAACAAGGATTAATAATCTTATGATCAAAGGGTTTTAGAAGGATGTTTAGAGAGAATTGGATCTGAAAATTTTCGTGCAAAAGGTCAGAAAAATATCAGGTTTGAGGTGGTATTTATAGGAGAAAATTTCTGACAGATTCTGACAGAGGAGCGTAGTCGACCCCCTTAATTCATGGCCGGCCCCCTTAAAATTAAGGGGGCCGCCCAGCTATAATGGCTAGAATCTTTGTCTTTTTCTGGGGAAAGTTTATTTGGTGAAAAACTAACTGATTTTGGTTAAAAATTTGAATTCATATATTTACTATGAATTAAACATTTTCCTTTATTACCAAAAATGTTTTTCAAAAGTATATAATAAGTTTATTTAATTTTATAAACTTTGTATTATTTAAATAGACATCCCTTTGATCATAAAATGTATTAGTCACTTGTTTATTTATACCTTAAGTGATTATGTTGGATGAGATGATATAAACTTTCTTAAAACTTGTTTATGTATTAACTTTGCGTTTAATGTTCTTATATTTTGTGATCGTCAAAACTTAAGGATATCGAAAAATATTAATAGCGTTTTTATACATTATCTACATCAACAACAACGATCAGGTACACTGCCTGGTGGGAGTTGTAAGCTTCTCGAGATCCCTCGAGAGGTAAAGCCTGGTGCGATTCCCACGTATCATTTAACACAAGGGTGATCCTAATGCCTCTTATCATGTAGTAAATCCTACTACACGAATGTAGTCTCACTAGCTATCTCGGGATGCATCACTAACGCAAGTTCTAGAATCTAAGTACTACCGGTACACTCATAAGCACTAATAATGAATGCTTTTCCTAACAAATCTAAAGGCGAACCTCACATACTTGGGTGAAAAATTTTATTGAGTGGTACGATTTTTGTGCTAGTCATACAACTCCTATCCATGAGACGCTCATTAAGGCTAAAGCTTCACTCCTAAATGTTGTAAAAAATTTTAAATTTGGTGCTAGAATTTCCCTAACAATCATGGCAAACCTCGCGTAAAATCAGCGGCAATCTATATATCTAAGGATATAATGCTTGTGAAATGAATGTTTGCAGATTTCCTGGAGTTTATAAAACTAAAGAATTAACAAAAACTTTAAGACTCCGTTAGAAAAATAAAACTCGCAAAATTTTTCAGAATTTTTACACTTGACGCCGTCAGGTTATGATCCTGACGCCGTCAGAGTGTTCTGACAGAAATCTCATGTTAAGTTTCCGGAAAATTTCTGGAAAAACTCACGCCTTAATTCCTGGAATTCCTGCAAAACATCATTATGACTCGATACAAGCATTTGACTCAAACAAATACTAATATACAAGTTCATTTAATATTGTTGTGGTTCATGTCCAATTCCGTTCTTAAAAAAAAATTTAGATTTCCCTTACACTTATCTTTTGCGAAATACCTTTTTATGAAGTTAAGACAAACAACAAGGTAAATCATTTTCACAATTTATTGTGAAACATGATCCACAAACAATAAAAATAAAGCATGCATAGATAAGCAAATAAAATCAAATAAACAAACAATCAAACAAAACAAATAAAACTTGGGTTGCCTCCCAAGAAGCGCTTTTCTTTATTTACGAGTCTTGTAGCTAGACTCAAGGTCATGGGCTACTACGTGACCTCGGCATCAAATGTTATGTCCTCCTCATTGATCATTTCATTACCATTTTCTTGATAATGCTTAACGCGTTGTATATTCACCGTGAATTCTCTACTCTCATCGTCCATTAACACAACAGCTCCGGTTTTAGAGGAGCTTTTCACGGTAAAAGGTCCATACCATCTAGATTTAAGTTTCCTCGGAAACAACCTTAAATGAGAGTTATACAGTAGAACTTCGTCTCCTTCTGAGAATACATTCGGTCTCTTATTTCGTTGGTCATGCCATCTTTTTGCCCTTTTTTTATATGTAACGGAGGATTCATACGCTTCCAGTCTTAATTCATCAAGCTCCTGGAGCTGTAAGAACCTATTCGTTCATGCGACCGTATAATCCAAATTACATGTCTTAAGTGCCCAATATGCCTTGTGTTCCAGCTCTACTGGAAGGTGACATGCCTTGCCATAAACTATGCAGAACGGGGTCATCCCAATAGGTGTTTTGTAAGCAGTTCGGAATGCCTATAAAGCCTCGTCAAGTTTAAATGACAAATCCTTTCTGTTCTGATTGACCGTCTTTTCAAGTATTCTCTTAATCGCTCTATTGGTGTTCTCAACTTGACCGTTGGTTTGAGGGTGATAAGCGGTGGAGAATCGGTGGGAGACCCCATATCTTTTCATGACCTTTTTCATTTGTGCGTTGCAAAAATGGGTTCCCCTGTCACTAATGAGAGCTTTAGGAATGCCGAACCTAGCAAACAATTTCTTTAAGAAATGAATAACTACCCTAGCATCGTTGGTCCTAAGAGCTTCTGCCTCTACCAATTTCGAAACATAATCAATGGCCACTAGGATGTATTCTTTCCCCCTGAAGATGGAAAGGGGCCTATAAAATCTATTCCCCAAACGTCAAAAACCTCACAAATTTGTATAAAATGCTGAGGTGCCTCATCCCTTTTTGAGATATTCCCAGCTCGTTGACATGCATTGTGTCACACCCCCAATTTACCTGACTTGCAGCGGAATAGAATACCTGGGGGTGTTTGTCATAGCACCACAGTTACAGTTACATTGAACGACCTAAAGTGTCGTTTGGAAAATACTGCATTTGATCATTGAAATAATCCAGAGTTTACAAAATGAGGTCCCCAAAATGTGTTGCATGTTTATGAAAAACAAGCCATACTAGATCAAAAGTTTACATAAGTGCATGAAATAATGATGAGACGCGTCGACCCCGCGACTCCATGAAGGTCCAAATGCATGTCACATGAGCTACCTTAATAACCTGAAATACATTGCTAAAATGTCAACACGAATGTTGGTGAATTCCATAGGTTTGTAAAATGTAATGATGTACGGCCACTACAAGTATAAGTGCATGATAAAAGTCATGTAAAATTGTACAATAGACCTTAAGCTCATGACACCGAAGCTAGACTGATGAAATTCTATGCCCCTCCTGAATGTTCTGCCAAAACACTCAACTGTGACAGAAATGCAATGCATCCGCTTCCTGTTGGTAACTACTACCACGGATGGAGGCGTCACCCTCGATAGATCTATCCACACACTCTCGTTTACCGGCAAATTAACGGTTCATGATGATACTAGGGGACTTATCACATGGCAGACAAGCTACTTCAGCAATGTACATAGGTTTGAATACTTGAGCTCGTACTAAAATGATTGATGCAATGTATTCCCCCCGTGGGATTTGAAATCAAAATATTGTATTGAAAACGGGGCTATGAAAACTCACCTTAACTGATGAAACTGTGATGATGTGAAATGAACAACCACGAACATGTAATGAGCTGAAAAACAAGGCGCGCACACTAGCCGCAACCTAATGTGAATGATGAACGATATACTTTAGATCACAAACTGATGTTATAAATGTCCATGCACTTGTTTTCTATACCACTCTACTCTTTGAAAAACACTTGTTGTTATCAAAAATATACATTTTCCAAAACTTGAGAAAATATGGCTACTAGAAAATAAACTAGTTGAAATGTGTATATATATTTATATATATCGTATGAATCAATGTTAGTGTTGAAATCCTTGAAATAACGCTTTGTAGTGATAAAAATATACTTGTAATCACTAATACATCATTAGTTATGAATTTGAGTACTTGGTTAATATTTCTAGAAAATCTAGAATTTAGTACGTAGTGTTATTATTATTTCTAAAAGCTGCCAATTATAGAGAATTTTTGCCGATATTGAAACGTGAATATCTTTGTCGTTATAAGTCTGTTTTACTTGTTCTTCATATCCACAGTTACGTCTTAGTATGTAGTAATATATTTTGGAAAGCTTGGCTCCTCCGAGTTACGTCTAAAGCCTCTTTTTGTCCGACGAAAAACGTCCAACAGCATGTATTTTCAGAAAATATACTTTTCGTCAATAAACTTGCAAAAATCATAACTTCTTCGTTATAAACTCTTTTTAATCCGTTCTTTCACCTACGGATTCGTTTTTGAAAGTATTTTCTAAAAATTTTGCCAAAGTTTACTTTATGTTTACTGATTTTCTTGGATTTACCAAAATGGGACAGTAGGCTTATATACTTGTTACAAATCCATTTCCAAGGTTCAAAACTAGTTTCTACATCAACCAAAACTCTTGCAAACTTCACAAAACTATACTAATCTTACCATACACCTTCTTAGGGTGCCATGGGTTCCTAATGACTAGTAATCAAATTAATTTAAAAAGGGAACACCTAAATCACAATCTAGGGTTTGTATGTTCAAAAAGTATACAAAAATAAAGTGGTATAGCTAGTTTGTGCATGAAATTAAGCATGAATACTATGAGATACATATGTTAATTAGATGAAAACATGAAAATAAATTTGAATACTCACTTTGAAATAATAGGTGGTGAGATGAAGAGAAACCTTGGATTACTTGTGTTTTTGTTGAATGATTCTTGATTAGAATGATGAAATGAACAACTTTGTAGCTTTGTATTTTGGAAAATCATGGATTGATCATGGAGAATGGATGAAGTCGTGGGTTTTGGGTGAAGAAGGAAGGAAGAAAACTTTTTGGCTTATGAAAAAGTCATATTATGATTCTAGGAAAACTAGTTAAGTTTATGTTTTGAGGTTTATTGTATAATAAGTGTACATAAGAGCATGAGATTAAAAATAAAGCACATGATGTCTAGGAGTGGGCATGTGGCCGGTTTCAATGTGAAAAGGAGATGCAAAGTCGGTTTTGATCACTTAGAAAATATAGTGTATTATTAGTTGTAGTTTGGTGTAAGTATTAGTTATAATCGGGTACCGGGTTTGCTAGAAATAAATATTAAGGAAGTTAACCGGGACTTAATAAAGTCATAAAAATGTTAGAAATATGTTGGGTACAATTACTGAGTGTTCGGGTGATTATTGTTTAGTTTTCACGAAAACCGTCGTAATATTCATAAGCTCACGTTATAAATAAAATAAATTTCCAAAATACTGGGTAAATGAATGTTATAACTTTTATGATGATAAAATGGATATAAAAATATGTCGGGACCATTGTGGGAATATTTAGATATATTCGTCGTGTTTATAAACCGTGTGTTAACGTTTATTATAAATAATTATAAGGAAAACGTTAAATGTATCAAATATATAAATTTGAAAATCCTAAGAGTGGTATAACATGGAAATGTTGTTATGATGATATGTAGACTGTCTCTAGTTCGTATGCAGTGTCCTTACTGATAATGAAATGAATTCGCACCTAAACCAATCCGGTTACGCGAATTTGAACACCCGTAAACTAAATTTACGATGAAATGTGTAATGCAAGTGAATAGTGAAAACTTTTCCGGCAATGAATAGTGTTATGTGAATAGTAAAATTTCTGAATGCTTCTCGGAATGTCAAACTGACACCAAAAATGATGAATAGTAAACTAATGAATAGTGTTTTGATGAATAGTGTTTTTCCAAAGTTCGGGAAATGTCCTGAAATGGTGAGTTGTGACAGTCTACCCCTCTAAAAGGAACTTCGTCCCGAAGTTCAGTTTATGTTGGTTTCTGAAAACATATTGGTGAAAAGGTGATGATATTCGAGAATTCCAGCGAACTCTAACGATAGGAATTCGACTCTGCTTCAACTGTTCGACCTAACTGTCCATGATTTCTACTTGTTCTCCTGCAAGGTTTATGTTTGACTTTGGGTTGGATTCCTTTCCAAATGGAATTATGAGTGACTAATCTGAAAAGATGATAATACATGGTTGTGTAATCCTGTTGTTCTCTACCAAGGCTTAAGTCTGACGGCCACTAGGCTTACTCTGTCTGAAATATTACATGGTCCAGTGTATATCGGGTTTAACTTTCCAAGTTTTCTGAATGATATCATGCCCTTCCTAGGCAGAACTTTCTGCATAACTCTGCTTACCAACTTGAAGTTTTAATGGTTTACAACTTATTGAACTTGTAACTGATTCTTAACTTGTAGAAAATTCCTGGTTATCTCATGAATGCCTACTAGACTAGTGAGTTGAGCTTTTTCCGAGTTTGGCCCATCAATAGATGGTCTGCGCTTCTTAATGTTTTAAATGTGATACTGGTAATATATACTGCTGAATTCTGCCATAACTCAAGTTTGTATGCTAGTTGGTCAATTCTAAAATGAATCTTAGATGGTCCAATATGCTAAAGGTTCAACTTCTCTTGTTATCCAATTTGTATCATGCCAATCCATGGCAATGTTTTTAACTTAATTTGTTCTCCATCTTGAATCTGGATGGTTTGTTGTTCAGGATATCCAATCCAAATGATGTGTGTTATGTACCAACCTAAATTCTGCCAGTTTCTCGCTGTTGGTATGATAACTATGATTGCAACTGAATTTGATTTATGTTGAGTGATTAGTCCAACCATTTCTAGGGTCAATCACTCATGCTCTGAGCATACTTTCCTATGTTTGAATTGTTCTCTCGCCTTGACCATCGGTCTGAGGATGATAAGTGATGTTCACATCTAAATGGGTTTCTGAAGGAAATTCTGAAATGATTACTTGAAGTCCAAGGTGAATCGGTTTCCTTAACAGGAATAACTGAAATGGGTACAATAAACCTTTGTGACTAATTCCACAACGTTTGGTCCTTCGAACTTGGCGTTAACTGAAAGGGATAGAATATATGTAACAATTTGATTCCTTGTGTTTTGTTCCAACGGATGATAAGACATATGTTTTTCTTTGCCTAGTGGGTTTGGCCTCCACTACTGAAGTTCGTGATTAATTTGTGATGTTCCTTCCTAATTCCTTCATCACATATACCAATATTCTTTATTGTCAAGTCACAAATCCTAAATGTATAAGCGATGTTGTAGGGAAAGTGGTTCTGGAAATTTGTCTCACGATTGTGAGTTTTGGTTGAAATCTTTTTCTGAATAAACGAACTAAAAAAAAATGGAGCAGATGATTTACTGAATAATATTTTTCTTGATGATTCAAAATCTAGTAGTTATGAAATAGGAACTGTTTTCAAACATGTTGTGATTAAGACTGTTTACCAAAGTTTGATCTTTATGTATATTTCTCATTGTACAATAGTGTTGCTAAAGATTGACCAAAAAGGATCATACTTGTTCAAAATAGGAATTTCAGAAATCATTTTTCTACAAGGTATGTGATTTATGTAAACGTATCAACTTTATTTAAAAGTGAAAACACTAACAAGGATAAAATGGTAGAATGGGAAATGTTCGCTTAAATGCATAGATGTCTTAACATTTAGTTCCTGAGGTTGGATAATGCCTATTGGTGATTATCAGGCATAACTACAAGCATAGGTATTTAGACTAACTTAAGTCCTGAAATAGTTTATCGTTGTAATTGGCAAGGCGAACGTATCACTTGATGTTGTGTCGATGAATGTCTATTATGTTTTCCCATGTAGATGAGGAGATATGTTCTTGTTTCATCCTTTGCTTGGTATAAAGGTGAGGTTATCTGAAATTTATAGAGACATAATGCCTTAGAGGAATCTACATCGATTTTCTTGATTCAACCAATTGTCCTTTGTGAAAACTTACTGCAGGAAAGTTTATGTATGGATGAGGCCATGTTTAAATGAAATGCTCTACAGTCTCAATTAGAAGCTTGGTTTATTTCTATTGTGTTGTCCGGCGGACATTTATATTGAGTTCAATCCTGTAGCTCAGTCTAGCTAGTACTTTTAAATGATAGAATTTGACAACTAAGTCAGAGATGGTGATTCGGATGGTCTCGCAGTATCTTAGAATTTGTTGTTGAGTTATGAATTCTCTCACTATATACTTCTAGTTCTGTTTAGTAGTTCTGTAATCCCTTCGTTGCTTTTATTGTATATAGGAATCCTGCATGTAATTGATATGGAAAGTCTCTCCTAGGGAAGTCAATGGGAAAATCCAACTCAATGGCTAAGTGAGTGACAGGTAGGGTAAGTATCCAGGGATAGTTCGGCAAAAGGGATATTTATGGAAGAGTTCCTTTGTTTACAAAACTTTTACATGAAGATTGTTATTAACAATCCTTTGAAAAGGTAATTATTTCCTTCATGGCATAATCCTTCCTGAATTTTACATAGGTGATCAGGCTATGTACAATTGAAGACTAATGATGCGATGTTAGATTTTGTCAAAATATCATAACTTTTCTCAAAAGTTTTAGATGGTGTTCAACGCATTGTTATTAAAAATGGTACCCTGATGTTTTCTTTCAAATAACATGAAAATTGCCTCGCGTAATAATAGTGAATACTTGGTGTAATGACAGAAAATCAATTTATAGGATGGTAATAAAATAGCTTACTTCAGAAATTTTCTGTAAAACAATTTCCCCATATGATAGTAAAATAGCTTGAATGGTGTATTGGATACGTGGGTGAATCTTGTCGAATGGTAATAGTCTACTAATTCATCAAATACGAAATCAACCTAATCCCTGATAAGACAATGCTAAAATGTTGTGAAACGATTGAAGTCTGAGCCATTGGGATAGAAAATGGAGTAAACGATGGTTATGATTATCACCTAGGTAACAAAAGATAGATATTACATTGGATAGGAACGTGCTTAATACAACTAGGTCATGTCATCGTACCAACGGTAAGTACAAAAGGAAAGATACAACCCTAACGGGCTCGAACTACGGTTTATATATTGAAACAAAGCTCCTCCTGCTGAAGCATTGTTGTTATCCTTGATGTTGCTAATATCTGACGGTTCTCTTTCAAAAGCTCGCGCTATTCCTCGAGCGATTTAATCTTGATTCCAAGTTCCTGATTTTCCTTGTTCCTTAGCTCCGGGTAGTCATTCTTGAAATCCCCTAAGTTTCCACATTGGAAGCAACTCCCTGGGATTTGCTGATTTGTGAGTTTCCTACAATTTTCAGTCCGATGACCCTGCTTCTTGCACACTCCACATGTTTTACTGCAATGATCTCGGTGATGTTGATTACACAGGTTGTAGTAAGGTAACTTTCCAATATACCTTCTCTTTGTGTGCAGTTCTGCAGCAAAGGCTCTATTCACTTCTTGTCCTTTGGGTGATTGTTGAGCAGCATTGCAACCTAGATTGTTGTTCCACTTCCTGTTATTGTCACTATTGTTTCCTGATGTCTCGGCGTGAACTATGAGTTCCTTTGCCTCAATCGCCATTTTGATAGCTTCAGACATGGTATCGGGTTCCCATGCGATGACCAACATACGAATTTCATTTGAGAGTCCCCCGATGTACCTTTCAAGTTTCTTGCTTTCCGGTTCATCCATTGCAGAACCTAGTCGTGTTAATTCATAAAAATGAGTAGTGTACTCGTCACATCATTTCCTACCATGATAAAGTTTAGTATTTCCTGTTCCCTTGCTCGTAATTCACTTCCTACACAAAATGTTATACTCATCATCCTTCTTAGTTTCTCCCAAGAGTGTGAGTAAGCAGCATCAACTCCCGCCACCTTAATATGTTTGGTCCACCCTTCCTGGGCATGGTCCTGAAAAGTGCATGTGGCGAACTTAACCATGTCTTCCTTATGACAGTCGCCACATCAAAATATTGTTTCTATTTCTTCGAACCATTTGAGAAATTCCTTTGTGTCTCTAGTTCCACTAAAGGAGGGAGGATTGCACCCCATAAATTCCACGTGAGTAAGTTCCTTAGTGAGGGCGGTGGCTATGTTCTTGGCAATGACTTGTCCAACAGCAGCTTGCATCATGCTTGGAGTGGTTTGCTTAAATTTCTCTTCATCAAATCATAAGTGACCATGAGGGTATAGTTAATCAAAGTCATCATATTCACAACACATGAATATAATACATGAAAATTTCGGTCTACGTGAACCGATATCACAAATAGCACAACCATTCCTTACATAGTAGAGTCACACTTGATATTTTTGTTTGTACAACAATCAAAAGACAACAAGTTCTTTAGACTATGTCCCACACTTTCTGTGGCTAGGATAATAGTAAAAACTAGTGAGGATATAAATCTGGTCTAGGGACTTCCTGGTGTCCCTCTGTGTGAAATCAGATTTGTGGCATCATATGGTCGAGATAGTCCTGAAGTGGTGTCTGAAGTTGTGCATCGATCAAATCTTAGATAATGTAGGTCCTGAACCATTCCTGAAGAATCTGCGGATGTTCCTGTTGAGTCCGTGATATTGGTATTATCTACTAGGTGTTATCTAGTTCATGGCAAGTGGGAATGGAAAAGGAAAATGACAATGATGGTACCAGTGAATGAAATACTACCCTCTTTCGCGCTACCTCGCGACATCCAAAAGGTAAAACTGAAGTACACACTGTGGGACGACCAATAGTGTAATAAGTAACTGATGGTGGTGATAGTACCTGAGTAGTAAGTGCCCTACTAGTGATGGAAAGAAACATACTATCTTCCTTGCAATAAACATCCTAATAAGTCCATTAAGATTAACACTACAAAAAAAGGGGCTTTTTGGGACGAACCTTTTTGGAACAGTAACAAAAGAGTGCCAAATACGCGTATTTGGCACTGTTCGGATAACCGTACCAAAAAAATTGGTATTTGGGACAGCTATTGTAAAACCGTTCCAAATACGTATGCATTTGGCACACTTTTTTATAGTGGTGCCTAATGCATGTGTATTTGGAACGGTTTCTATTAGCGGTGCCAAATACTAATGTATTTGGGACAGCTGGTACCACCAGTGCCAAATACGTACATGTATTTAAAACGGTTTCTAATACTTGTGCCAAATACTTGTGTGTTTGGAATATCTTTTAAAACCTAATGCAAATGCCCATTTCATTTCACAAGTCTTAGCAATATAAAATACATTCATTGGGGCAACAACAAAAGGGCAAATCAACATCATAAAGGTCTAAACACATGTTAAAGGTTTGCCATTAAAAAAAAAATAAAAAATGCAAACCTTTATTCTACTCTGCTTGGTTTCCCTCCATTTTTTTTACCAAACACATCTTCAAGGGTTGGAAAAATGTCACCGGGTCCATTTGAGATTACTATGAAATAAGATAGGGGCAGATGAACAACAAAAGGTCAAATCAAGTCATTAAGCAAAATTTAATTCTAAACAAGAACAATGCAACAATGTACTAACCTTTCACCATAGCATAATTCCATAAGTCATCTAACATTTCATCTGACACTCGATCACCTACCTTCCAGTTACTCTTATATTTATCATAATGATAATATTTCATGTCTTCAGCTAATGTAACTTTGCTTTAATCTTTATTTGTCATTGCATGAATGAGGGTAACAAATCGTTCGAGGGTTGTGTGTGCCGAATTGTGTAATCGTTCGAGGGTTGTCTATGTAAAAATGACCGGATTGTACAGTAACAAGTGGGGAGATGACCGGGTTGTACTGTAACAAGTGGGATGTGTAACAAGTGGGATGATCGGGTTGTGAGAGTCGTTATATACTCAGGGACCAAATGAGACCAAAAAAAAGTTACATGAAAAGAAGAAAATATCCATTTGACAAGTCAAATAACGACGAAAGTTAATGATTGTTATATGTAACGGGCCTCTATGGACCAAACGAGTCATCGCTCACAACATTCGGGACGACGTACGCCAAACAAGGGACCAATCATGAGAACGGGATAGAGTTCAAGGACCAACAGTGAAATGTACCCTTTATTTTATGTGAGTTGGGGGCATTAAGGGAATTTCAATAATATTATTTATTGAAAAACTTTCCCATACTTTTATGACCTATTCATTTAAGGGAGGTGATTTGCACACTCCACAAGTTTATTAGTACACTCTAATTTAGTGTCTATAAGGTTAGGCTGAGAGCAATGGAACGGAACAAATCGGTTGGTCGAGGTAGACGACCGATATTGAAATCGGTTGAGGGCGACGTGGAGATGAGGGCAACTATCAGTCAAACAATCACAAAACGCACAATCGATTGAATGTACGACCGACTTTCACTACTACAAAAACTTACAATTCTTTGAAAACTAATATAGGTGAACCGTTCTATTAAATCAAACATTATATTTTCTATATTATATTTTATATTTCCATATCTTTTATATAATAAAACAAAACCCCTATTGGAAATTTTGCATTTCAAAAAAATCAATTCATACCTGATTTAGTAATAATTTTATTTTAAAAAAAATATTATTTTCTTATTAGGTAAGATTTTATATTTATCCATAACACAAGTAGAAGATAAATACAAAAAATATAGATAAGATATTTAAAAAAAGATTATTTATTTTATATTTATCCATAACACAAGTAGAAGATAAATACAAAAAATATAAATAAGATGCAATTAACAATAGGATTAAAAATTTTAAATAATTATTTCAAAAAATTAAAAAAAAGTTAATAATTATTTCAAAAAATTAAAAAAAAAAACCCGCGCGTGCGCGGATATTATAACTAGTTAAAATATAAAATGTTTTCTTTTGTTTAAATCAAGTTTTTATAGAACGATGATTAATTCAAGTGGAGCAAAAAACAAACAAGGCCCATTAATTTTAAATTTGTTTTTAAAAATGTTTGAATTAAAAAAAAAAAAAAAAAAAAAAAAAAAAAAAAAAAAAATCGGTTACCACCGTGGCACTTGGGTCATGTCTGGTCGTTGAAGAGAGAAAGTTTATGTGGCAGCCGGAAACTTGAGTCAAGTTGAGTCACCACTGTGCCCAGCCTTATAAATGGCAATGTGGCTACATGACCCCTAGCACAGAAGGCGTTTCGAGCCCACACAATCAGATTAGGTACAGCCCAGAAGGCAATTACACCATTCCCTTTAAGCATGCGAGAAACCCTATCGCCCAAAATGTCCATACAACTAGGCGCCATTGATCAATCAACTTATACAATGGTCTCTCAAACCCTAATCATCCTCTCAGCCACCACAAAATATCATATCTCATTTTTTTTTCTAACCTACAGCCGTCTATATTATTCCCTCACAAAACCACCACCTAAACTAATATCTTGTCCTCGTCCTTCTTCTACAGATCTGGCCGCCATCACTAACAAATCATAAAAAAATATGTCAAATGACAACAAGAGTGAGTCAGCAACATTGTTGGAACAAAGCATAAAAAAAGTATGAAGAGTCCTTTGAAATGCAATCCCTTGGCCGCATCGTCGCTGCCGACATCAAGTAGTTCTTGTTTTACTGTATTATTAATTTTATTTATGGTTTGGCTGCTTATAAGATGACAATCAAAGAGTATATATATATATATATATATATATATTTTATTATCAGTTGGTTTGGATAAAGAGCAGGCTCCTTTGAGTTGATGACAATAGTCAATACCTGCTCATAGATTTACTTGAGTTTTTTCTTTGATTACTCTTGTTATTTTGTTATGCTTATTTACCCATTTTGTCAATCATGTGCTAGACAAGCAAAGCAACTTGATGTGCCCTTTTTTCTTTCAACGCACACCATCAAATCAAGGGTCCACATTTTACATTCATTGTTTTTTTATGGAGGTAAGTCTAGTGAACCTTTAACTCCTGTACATGCAAGTATAAATGGATTGTATCTTACTATATTATACAGTAGTTTATAGTTGCCTCCGACTGTTTGAACTTTTGATAAATGTTAAGTACTGCTTTCTGTGTAACGCCTTTCTATTGCTATTTTCCATGTCAAACTTTTTTCTCGTTTCAATATAATTCTAATGTTGGAATATTATATTATGCAGGGTTTATGAAGATGACGTGATCCGATGAACTTTATTCGTTTCCGTTAGTAATAAATGGTCTTAGTAATTTACTTTGAGTTCTAGTTATGATTTTTATATTCTAAAAACCATGGTTTACATGGATGTTTGACGTATTGTTTCTTAATTTATTGTATTCAAGTGACCATGTTAACTTGATTTTAGTAATGATTAATAAAAATTGAGTTCAATTTATTTTTTGCTTCAGTTAAATTATATTTGCGAAAAATTGAGATGGTTGGTTGCTACGATAATTTAACTAATTGTCGAATGCAAAATCATGCCAAATGACTTCTATAAAAAACGCAAAAAGTGCCAAATGTTTTTTGGCAAGGCGGATAAAAAATGTGCCAAATTGGCACAACAACACAAACCCTGCCAAATACGTTTGCCACGGTAGACAAAACTGTCCAAATTAATTTTGGCACGATAAATAAAAACCGTACCAAATAAGCATTAGGCATGGGAAATAAATTGGTACCAAATATGCATTTTGGCACCGTAAATATAACAGTACCAAATAAACATTCGGCACGAGAAATGAATTGGTACCAAATATGCATTTGGCACCGGATATAAAAGTGTGGCGAATGCCCCATTTGGGACATAAGATTATCAACCGTGCCAAATACCTCTCTCATGGCACCCCAAAGTTAAACCGTCCCAAAAACCGTGCCAAATACTATTTAGCACGGTTTCAGCCCGACCCAAATATATTTGGCACCCTCATATTTAGGACAGAGCCAAAAGTGTGCCAAAGCCGTGCCAAATAGCATTTGGCACGGATTTTTAAGTATTTGGCACACTTTTCCACCCTCCCAAATACCACTTTTTCTTGTAGTGTAATTCTGAATACGCTACCAAAAGGCATTCTATGTATGGGCTGAATGATAGGAAAACCCTGTTCCTATGGCAAATCAATGGTGCTAATGGTGGTGTAAGTGCAACTGGTGGTATAATGGTAGTGGAAGATGACAAGGCATCTTCAATGTCGGAATCTGATAAAAGGATGTCAGGGTGAGTATCTGAAGACATGTCACTTGTGAACCAGGTCAATAAAATGATATATATATATATATATATATATATATATATATATATATATATATATATATATATATATATATATATATATATATATATATATATATATACTAATATGAGTATAAATAACTCGCACAGAGTATGTATGAAACAACATGTATCATGATTATGCACTTATGATGAAATGATGAGATGCTATGCTGATGTGGTTATAGTCTAGGGTCCAAGATACATCCTAGTTCGCTATAACCTTAGCTCTGATGCCAATCTGTCACACCCCTAATTTACCTGACTTGCAGCGGAATGGAATACCTGGGGGTGTCTGTCATAGCACCACAGTTACAGTTACATTGAACGACCTAAAGTGTCGTTTGGAAAATACTGCATTTGATCATTGAAATAATCCTGAGTTTACAAAATGAGGTCCCCAGAATGTGTTGCATGTTTATGAAAAACAAGCCATACTAGATCAAACGTTTACATAAGTGCATGAAATAATGATGAGACACGTCGACCCTGCGACTCCATGAAGGTCCAAATGCATGTCACATGAGCTACCTTAATAACCTGAAATACATTGCTAAAACGTCAACACGAATGTTGGTGAATTCCATAGGTTTGTAAAATGTAATGATGTACGGCCACCACAAGTATAAGTGCATGACAAAAGTCACGTAAAATTGTACAATAGACCTTAAGCTCATGACACCGAAGCTAGACTGATGAAATTCTATGCCCCTCCCGAATGTTCTGCCAAAACACTCAACTGTGACAGAAATGCAATGCATCCGCTTCCTGTTGGTAACTACTACCACGGATGGAGGCGTCACCCTCGATAGATCTATCCACACATTCTCGCTTACCGGAAAATTAACGGTTCATGATGATACTAGGGGACTTATCACATGGCAGACAAGCTACTTAAGCAATGTACATAGGTTTGAATACTTGGGCTCGTACTAAAATGATTGATGCAATGTATTCCCCCCGTGGGATTTGAAATCAAAATATTGTATTGAAAACGGGGTTATGAAAACTCACCTTAACTGATGAAACTGTGATGATGTGAAATGAACAACCATGAACATGTAATGAGCTGAAAAACAAGGCGCGCACACTAACCGCAACCTAATGTGAATGATGAACGATCTACTTTAGATCACAAACTGATGTTATAAATGTCCATGCACATGTTTTCTATACCACTCTACTCTTTGAAAAACACTTGTTGTTATCAAAAATATACATTTTCCAAAACTTGAGAAAAAATATGGCTACTAGAAAATAAACTAGTTGAAATGTGTATATATATTTATATATATCGTATGAATCAATGTTAGTGTTGAAATCCTCGGGTTGAAATCCTTGAAATAACGCTTTGTAGTGATAAAAATATACTTGTAATCACTAATACATCATTAGTTATGAATTTGAGTACTTGGTTAATATTTCTAGAAAATCTAGAATTTAATTTCTAGAAAATCTAGAATTTAGTAAGTAGTGTTATTATTATTTCTAAAAGCTGCCAATTATAGAGGATTTTTGCCGATATTGAAACGTGAATATCTTTGTCGTTATAAGTCCGTTTTACTTGTTCTTTATATCCACAGTTACGTCTTAGTATGTAGTAATATATTTTGGAAAGCTTGGCTCCTCCGGGTTACGTCTAAAGCCTCTTTTTGTCCGACGAAATACGTCCAACAGCATGTATTTTCAGAAAATATACTTTTCGTCAATAAACTTGCAAAAATCATAACTTCTTCGTTATAAACTCTTTTTAATCCGTTCTTTCGCCTACGGATTCGTTTTTGAAAGTATTTTCTAAAAATTTTGCCAAAGTTTACTTTATGTTTACTGATTTTCCTGGATTTACCAAAATGGGACAGTAGGCTTATATACTTGTTAAAAATCCATTTCCATGGTTCAAAACTAGTTTCTACATCAACTAAAACTCTTGCAAACTTCACAAAACTATACTAATCTTACCATACACCTTCTTAGGGTGCCATGGATTCCTAATGACTAGTAATCAAGTTAATTTAAAAAGGGAACACCTAAATCACAATCTAGGGTTTGTATGTTCAAAAAGTATACAAAAATAAAGTGGTATAGCTAGTTTGTGCATGAAATTAAGCATGAATACTATGAGATACATATGTTAATTAGATGAAAACATGAAAATAAATTTGAATACTCACTTTGAAATAATAGGTGGTGAGATGATGAGAAACCTTGGATTACTTGTGTTTTTGTTGAATGATTCTTGATTAGAATGATGAAATGAACAACTTTGTAGCTTTGTATTTTGGAAAATCATGGATTGATCATGGAGAATGGATAAAGTCGTGGGTTTTGGGTGAAGAAGGAAGGAAGAAAACTTTTTGGCTTATGAAAAAGTTATATTATGATTCTAGGAAAACTAGTTAAGTTTATGTTTTGAGGTTTATTGTATAATAAGTGTACATAAGAGCATGAGATTAAAAATAAAGCACATGATGTCTAGGAGTGGGCATGTGGCCGGTTTCAATGTGAAAAGGAGATGCAAAGTCGGTTTTGATCACTTAGAAAATATAGTGTATTATTAGTTGTAGTTTGGTGTAAGTATTAGTTACAATCGGGTACCGGGTTTGCTAGAAATAAATATTAAGGAAGTTAACCGGGACTTAATAAAGTCATAAAAATGTTAGAAATATGTTGGGTACAATTACTGAGTGTTCGGGTGATTATTGTTTAGTTTTCACGAAAACCGTCGTAATATTCATAAGCTCACGTTATAAATAAAATAAATTTCCAAAATACTGGGTAAATGAATGTTATAACTTTTATGATGATAAAATGGATATAAAAATATGTCGGAACCATTGTGGGAATATTTTGATATATTCGTCGTGTTTATAAACCGTGTGTTAACGTTTATTATAAATAATTATAAGGAAAACGTTAAATGTATCAAATATATAAATTTAAAAATCCTAAGAGTGGTATAACATGGAAATGTTGTTATGATGATATGCAGACTGTCTCTAGTTCGTATGCAGTGTCCTTACTGATAATGAAATGAATTCGCACCTAAACCAATCCGGTTACGCGAATTTGAACACCCGTAAACTAAATTTACGATGAAATGTGTAATGCAAGTGAATAGTGAAAACTTTTCTGGCAATGAATAGTATTCTGTGAATAGTAAAATTTCTGAATGCTTCTCGGAATGTCAAACTGACACAAAAAATGATGAATAGTAAACTGATGAATAGTGTTTTGATGAAGTTCGGGAAATGACTTGAAATGACCTGAAATGGCGAGTTGTGACACATTGCATGCTTGTATCATTCCTTTTACATCATGAAATATTGTAGGCCAATAGAATCCTGCATCAAAAAATTTTCGTGCAGTGGTGTTCATTCCGTGATGCCCACCAGAGGGGCCTGAATGACATTCTTTCATGATCTTTATTGCCTCTTTTTCCGAAACACAACGCCTGATTACTTGATCAGGGCATCTTCGGAACAAGAAAGGTTCGTCCCAAAAGTAGTATTTTAATTGGTCGAAGAACCTTTTTCTTTCATGTCTGTTCAAGTGTTCCGGAGTAATTCTGCTTGCCAGATAGTTAGCATAATCCGTGTACCATGGCTCAGAATCAGTTATTGACATGAGCTACTCGTCAGGGAATGAATCCCAAATCTCACTTTTGTCAAGTTCACTAAAGCTGGGATTTTCGAGGCGAGAGAGGTGATCAGCAGCTAGATTCTCTGCCCCCTTCTTCTCACGAATTTCAACATCAAATTCTTGTAACAACAAGATACACCGAATTAGTCGAGGTTTAGCATCTTGCTTAGCAAAAAGGTATCGAAGAGCCGAATGATCTGTAAAGACAACCATTTTTGAAAGGACAAGATATTGGCGAAATTTATCAAAAGCGAATACTACGGCCAATAGTTCTTTTTCCGTGGTGGAGTAGTTCTCTTGAGTGGGATTCATAGTTTTGTTGGCATAGTATATTGGTTGGAAGTGTTTGTTAAGTCTTTGGCCTAATATTGCTCCAACAGCATAGTTGCTAGCGTCGCACATGATTTCAAAGGGCAAGTCCCAATTAAGTGTAACCATGATCGGGGCTTGCGTGAGTTCCTGCTTCAGCCAATCGAATGCATCCTTGCATTCTTAAGAGAAATCGAAAGGGGCATCCTTTACAAGCAACTGAGTCATTGGCCGAGCTATTTTGGAGAAGTCTTTAATGAATCTCCTATAGAAACCGGCATGACCCAAGAAGCTACGTATCGCCTTGACTGTAGTTGGATAAGGTAGCTTGGATATAGCTTCAATTTTTGCTCGGTCCACCTTAATTCCATTTCCTGAGACTTTGTGTCCAAGCACAATCCATTCTTTTACCATAAAATGGCATTTTTCCCAGTTTAGGACCAAGTTGGTCTCCTCACAACGTTTGAGAATTTTTTCAAGGTTAGCGAGACAGGTATCGAAAGAGTTCCCAAAGACCGAGAAATCATCCATGAAAACTTCCATGCTGTATTCCATTAACTCGTGAAAGATTGCGGTCATACATCGCTGAAAGTGGCGGGAGCGTTACATAACCCGAAAGGCATTCTCTTATAGGCGAATGTTCCATATGGGCAAGTAAACGTGGTTTTTTCTTGGTCCTCAAGGGCTATGGGGATTTGGAAATACCCTGAGAATCCATCCAAGAAACAGTAGTACTCATGTACTGCTAATCTTTCCAACATTTGGTCTATGAATGGGAGAGGGAAGTGATCCTTTCGGGTGGCATCATTTAGCTTTCTATAATCAATGCACAAACGCCAACCAGTGACTGTTCTTTGGGGTACCAATTCACCTTTCTCATTTTTCACCATAGTCATCCCTCTTTTCTTTGGTACGACCTGTACAGGACTAACCCACGGACTATCTAAAATTGGGTAGATTAGCCTTGCATCCAAGAGTTTGATGACTTCCTTTTTCACCACTTCCTTAATGTTGGGATTTACTCGCCTCTAGGGTTGCACGGCTGGTTTATAATCCTCTTCTAAAAGAATTTTATGCGTACAAAAGGTCGAGTCAATCCCTTTAATGGCGGCTACACTCCATGCAATGACTCCTTTATATTTCTTTAAAACTCCTAGGAGTTTATCTTTTTGCCCATCTTCCAGGGAGGAATTTATGATTACTGGCAGCTGATCTTCTCCCTGTAGGAAAGCATATGCTAAGTGGTTTGGGAGTTCCTTGAGTTCTAGCTTAGGTGGCTCGACAATGGAGGGTTTCAGTTTGTTTTCGGGTTTACGAAGCTCGAGTGGTTCAGTGGCTTCTCGTCCGGGATAGAAGGATACTGCGCTAACCCCTTCTGCCTTCTCTTTCTCAATTATGGGAAGGAAAGCCTCATCCCGCAACCAGCCATCTTCGATTTGTTCATCAACACAGTTTTCAATGACATCAATTAATTCATCGACCTCTCCGATGAAATATAGCCGGTTAGCTGCTTCGAGAGAAAGGTTCATTGTATCCTTAATATTAAAGGTTAAGTTTTCGGCTCCTACAAGCAGAATTAACTTGCCGTCATGAACATCAATGACAGCACGAGCAGTGGCAAGAAATGGTCTCCCTAATATGATGGACACTAGGTCATCCTCCTACATTTCCAAGATTACAAAGTCAACCGGAAATTTGAACTTCCCTACTTTAACTAGCACGTTCTCACATATCCCCAAGGGGTATTTGACTGATCTATCAGCTAGTTGGATGTTCATACGAGTTTGCTTCAATCCAGAATACCCTAATTTGAGGAACATGGAATAAGGCATGAGGTTGATGCTTACCCCTAAATCAGCTAGAGCATTCTTTACCGATATAGATCCTATGGAGCAGGACAAGGTGAAACTACCCGGGTCGTCTACCTTTTTCGGTAGTCCTCGTTAGGTTACCACCGAACATTCTTCTCCTAGAGTCACAAGACCCTCGAGTCTTTTTTGGTTGGCAAGTGATCTCTTGAAGTATGTGCTATTCTTGGGCATATGGTAGCATGAATCAAGGATGGGTATGGTGACCACTGAATCCTTTAGATATGATAAGAATCTTTTATTATCATTCTCAATCTTTTGATTCTTGAGGCGGGACGGAAATGGGACTTTCACAGGTTGGTTGGGTGGATCTAGTGGAGAGGAGGTCATCTGAGGGGGTTGCTCGGGAGTCTCATCGCTCACATCACCTTCTTCCCTGGGAGGAATATTTGGCTCAACGATGATGGGATGTTGGTTCGGATAAGGAGGGTCCTTGGTTGTTGTTCCGGCTCGAGTAGTAATAGCGAGCAGGGGGTCTTTTTGGCTTACTTGAGGCTTGTTACGGCCATCAAGGGTGGCATTAAGTTCTTGGAACCATTTTTCCACGTCATTTTGTTGTTCAGTGATGAGCTCGTCAAGCCCTTTCAATTGTAAGCCTTTTTCATGAGTGAAGTGTCCAAGATCATCCTCAAAAGTGCTCCTGATTTTGAAGTCAGGACCTTTCTCTTCCTCCTCTTTTCTTACAAGATTTCTCCAAGGGGTAAAATCATCGTTTTGGTAGAAAGTTAAAAGGGAAGGATCATCGAGAATGTCATGGCTTGACAGGTACGCACGTTTGGTAGTGGTTTCTCCTCCGCATTCCTCTACTTCATGCGGGCCTCCACAGTGGTCGCAAATCAAGTATGGGTTTGATAGTTTTTTAGCTGTTCGCGACCCTGATAGGTATGATACTTTCTTGTGAAGCTTCCTCAGCTGATTCTCAGGTGAGGGTGTTTGTACGATTTCGAATATACTCATAGTCGAATCGGGTTCATCCCAGGTATCGTCCTGGTCTTGAGCATATTCCTCAATCCTATTCCACCCTTCCTCGGCGCTTAGATTGGCTATTTTCCCTTTTATCCAATTATTGATTCCGTTCTAGTCGTTTTGGGAGACGTTGTCATAGAGGATTTGGACAAGAAGCCAAAGTTCGATGCCATGATGGGGAACTTGCCTTATTAGATCCTTGAATCTAATCCATGATCTACATATGGGTTCGTCTTTTCCCTTACGGAAACGGAGGATTCTATCCCTAAACGCTGAGGTTTTTACTGCAGGGAAGAATTTCTCATAAAACTTAGAGATAAGTTGCTCCCATGTAAAAATGGACTCAGAGGGAAGTTTATCATACTAATCCTTGGCTTTTTCTTGAAGGGTAAAAGGAAAGAACCGTAATCGGGATGTGTTTCCAGTGGCCCCATCGGCATGGAGGGAGTCCACTATCTTCAAGAAATCCCTAACATGTTGAATTGGATCATCGGTTCGCAATCCGCGAAACTTACATACACTTTTGACAAGCCAAACATCGTTTGCACACAAGACCTCATTGGTGCATTCGTTTGGAAAGACAATGGCATTTGAGAAGCCACGAGGGTTCGGGCAGGAATAATCCTTAAGGCGGTTAGGGATGAGAATTTCAGGAGTGTCCATATAGCGGTTGGATTGGGGGCTAGGGGGTGTAAGGTGATGATCTGAATCTTCTTCAGAAAGGGCCTCATCAAAGTTGATGGCTGTGCCGGATGGTTCGGGTGTTGGAAGAGATTGCCTTAGCCTATGCATTTCCCTTTCAGGTTCTACATAGGGCGGAACAAGATTTCTTAAGGAACTACGACTTCTAGTGACTCTAAGATTAGAAAGATCTTCATTTACCATGATGGCGGATGGTGATGGTTACAAACAAAGGAAACAAAGAAATAAGATAGACTAAAGAAACCTATAAAAATAAAAATAAAAATCTTACTAGAAAGGAATCTAGCAAGTAGACCTAATAAAAAGAAATTTTAACCTAGACAATAACTATTCCCCGGGCTGCGGCACCAAAAACTTGATGCGTGCAATTGTGCCCTCGCAAAAGGTTTTACCTCTCAAGGGATCTTGAGAAGCTTGCAATCCCCACCAGGCAGTGTACCTGACCGTTGTAGTATAGTATAGTGGCAAGTACTAGGGGATTGATAGTTCAACTCAAAGAATAGTGTTCACTAGGGTTAAAACTCAATTAAACTAGGTCTAGAGATGAGGGATGATTCTTTTTGTATTTTTATATTTTAAGGAAAGCAAATAAAAATCTCGGGTTTTGAAGGAATGGGCGGAATTAGTTGCTAGTCAACTAACCCAAATAACTACAAATGCAAACAAAATAAAAAAAATGAACTTAAAGTAAATGTGGTGAAAACAATAATGAGAGAAAATGTGTTTACTTAGATTTCATTACTCCCTAGCTATCTTTTACCGGTTGATTAGTTTGTTACAATTGCATGGATGACGGGTTATATTCCTTAATACCATTCATAGGGCCGTGTACAATCTTCCCTAACTCTATAAGCTTCTACCTCTTCCTATGTCGAGCCGACTACTAGCTCCTAACATGGCCTCATTAGTAGTTACCTATGCATTAAATATAACCAATATATCATTGTACACCTCCGATCATGTTTCTTAAGATGTTCAAGCAAGTTACCAATCGGAAGTCTGCCAGTTTTCTTAAGCGTAACATCGAATTCATTCATCCACAACAATTATAAACAAATAACCAACCAATAATCAATATCTAAGTTTCATTACATCTAAGCAAACACAAAGAAAACCTAGCCCAGCATGTTAAAGAGAAGACAAGCATAAGATATAATCAAAAAACACATAGACATATTGAATGATTTGTTGGAAGACTTGTATTCAATTAAGCATGGATGAAACAAGGGTTTGAAATCCTCAAAATTGCAGTAAAATTCGTCTAGGGTTTTCTCCCTTCAAAGTTGCACACAATGAATGAAAACTAGAAAAGTATATATAGATTTTACAATCTGACGGCGTCAAGAGTAGGGTCTGACGCCGTCAACTCATCTCCAAAATAATACTCGTATTGCCTAGATCCACTTCTGACGTCGTCATGTACAAACTTGGTCTTGGCCGTCATGTGCAATTTACTCTTGATGGCCTTGGTGACGCTATCATGTACAAATCTTCAAAAACCTCTTGGGCGCGTCATGTGTAATTTGATTTATCCACCTCTTTGTCAAGTCTTGACGCTGTCACTAGCAATCTTTGACGCCGTCAGGTACAATTTTCAACATGATTTTGAGACTTCGTCGTTTTCTTCACTTTTTCGCTCCAAAAACGTCCAAAATGCTTTCTTTTGCAAATTTCCTCTCAAAAGTACCTAAAATGACAAAAGGAACGATTTAGGGCAATATTTGATCAAATAATCTCGACTTTCGCCTTAAATGACCCCCCAAAAGCGGTACACTTTTTGTCTCATCACCTAACCATTGACAGTTGAGTAAAACCCGATCATCTACCACACACATTGTCACATACTGTTGGATCGATATACTCTGACCAAACTACTTTGTAGCTTGTAAGGGTTTAACAATATTGAGTAAACTCAACACTATTAATATTGAAACACTGTTTTGACCTTGTTAAGTATGCGGAATCTACTAACACAAAGCTTAAGAAGAACTTTTATTTTAAACCAAACTTGAACCTGCTTTGTTACACAGATTCACTAACAATCCCTAACTATTATCGACTTGTAAAGCTTCTAAGACTCTTAGAACTTCGACTAAAACTTTTATATCGACTAATACCTCTTAAGGCTCCTTATATAGATAACCTTAAGTCGGTTTACATCATCTACTTGAACGACAAGTAATTATCCCTAACTAATTTTAGAATATTCATACAATATTACATATTAATCCTTTAATCAATATTGCACTTAAGTCCTTATACTCTTAGAAGTACTTTGAATAATCTTCAATATGCAGCAGTACTTTGACTTTGATCTTCAAGCATTAGTACTTTGACACAGCAGTACTTTGAAATACAGAAGTACCTTGATCTTTTATATCCCAACAATCCTCCCCTAACTTGAACTCCACTTGCTTGATTTCAAGTTTCTTTGTTATCTTTGATCTTCAATATCTTAATCATTCAGAAAGATTGTTTCTTTATCTCTTTATCTTTTATCTGTCATATGTGTCAAAGTACTCTTTATCAGCATCAGTTGATATCTTCTCTGCAATAAATCTCCACAGCTACTCAGCAACATTTTGGTACAATACTCATCAAATCTTTTAAAGTTTCATACTATTCTCATCACTTCCAGGTGTGTAAACTCCTGTGAGAGGTGAATCATTGAAAATTAATGGATTTTGATGTCTCTTTACCAAAGCCATTAACTCTGGAGTAGCCAATGTTTAGGTTAGAACAACCATGGTACATTGATAACCATATGATTTTTAGCAAATCATCAGCTATCAACGGATTTGAGTAGTCTTTACCAAGAGCCGTTTACTTTTGGACTAGTTAGTTCTTTGATCTCAACCATGGTGAACTAATTACCATAAATGGATTTTTCACAGCCTTTACCACAAGCCATTTTTCCTTGTGGGCTAGCCAACTCTTCACTTTTACAGATATGGTGAGTTGAGAACCATACAATTTTTAGTAAATTGTCAACTAAAAATGGATTTGATTATCACATCAGAGCCGTACCCTCATGATGAGTCAAACTCTTTCTTGTCTGTTAAACATGGTGAGTTGATTACCATTTGCTGTGCAGTATAAATACTAACACCATGTGTTTCTCTTCAAATCCTTTTATTGACTTCACTTTTAAACATCAAAAACTTTTTATTTTAATTTACAAAGAACTTATACTGGTTTTATGCAGCAAGCAGTACTTTGATAAAGTACTGTTTGTCTTTGCAGTACTTTAAAAAAATACTTATTATACAAAACAAATCATACCAGTACTTTGCAATATTATTCTTCAAATTTAGTCCATCTGATAAATAGCTTAATCACATCCAAAGCTACATCAGATTCATCTTCAAGTTCCATTCCATGATCCAACATTCTGAGCATAATTTCTCTTATCAATGGATATCTTCTCTCAGCAAGCATGTGAATCATGGTACCATCTTCCATCTCAAGTGAATGAACTCCTGATGACTCAAAGAATCTCCATCTTGTAATTTCCCAATTTTCTTGATCATTCCACAGAGTATCAACACTTGTTTCTTCTGTTTCCCAGATGGTTATTAAATCTCCAAGCAAGATTAATCCCACTCCTGATGCTTCAATCTCCTCATAGTATATCTGCACTTGCATGTATAAATCATATAGATCTTCTCTGGTAATAAAATGCATAACATCCCATAACATATTGAATACTGTGAAGCTTTCATCTTCTCTGTTGAACATAAGATAATTCCCTTCTTTTAATTCAACTACAGAGAATGAGATAATCTTTGATTTCTTTCCAGAGTCTTCTGTTTTCTTATTCTCAAAATCAACCACTCTGAAATAGTTTCTCAGTTCATCAATTGTATCTTCATGTATCATCTTAAGTCTCTTTGACAATTGATCATCTTGAACTTCTTTCTTTCTCTTCAATTTTCTTTGCTCAGCTTGTTCTTTCCTTACATCTTCTAATTTTTACTTCTTATCAACATCCATGGGTACAAAACTTTCTAACTCTTTCTTGATAGATTCTTGTACTTGATCCCATAGAGCTTTCACTTCTGGATACCTCAATTTTTGTAAATTCTTGTATCCTCTTCCTTTCAAGAAACTAATCATCCAGTTTCTTTCTTGAGCAATTGTCATTGGCTTTCTTTTAATTGGCTTACTTATTTCTGCCAAATACTCTGCATCATACTCAGCTTGTTGCTTTCTAGCAACCTCTGCATCTTCTGCTATCTTTATTTCTCTAAGCTGTGCAAGAGTAAATTTCTTCTTTTTCTTCTTAATATTCTTCTGCTTCATGATCCCTTTACCTTTGTCTTTAGGATCAGGTTGATCAGCATCATCAGAATTAGCAGAACCACTATTGTCAACATCATCCCTAACAGCCTGTGCTACCTCTAACATGTAAGCATTGAGAGGTGTATTTGTACTCGAAAAATTAACTCCCTTGTGAGACATAAAGGTAAACACCTTAGGGGGCATCCTAATAGTGGGTACATAATCCTAAGGTTTTTGTATCCCATCTAGTGGATTCTCTAAGAGAAGTTGAACAAATCTAGGATACATCAGAAAAGGTGAACCAGCCTTAATATGGGTGATCATACCATCAAGGATCATGTAAGAAAAGTTGAAGGATTGATTGGTAATGAGGCCAACGAATACAGAAGCTATAGCATGTCCAAATTGATCCCAAGCAGTACTTTTTGGACTTAAGCAATGAAGTAAAACATGAATAAGATACTTCCAATGAGGACTTACCATTGCTTTCTGAAAATAAGCTTGTCCAAAGGTCCTTCATACCCAATGTCTCTCAGTGCATTCCAAATATCTTGTTTAGCAAACAAAACAGAGCCTCCTTTATCTTCAAACAACAAAACCTCCCTGATTGTTGCTTCAGTAACACGAATAACTCTCCCAGCAACTGTAGCATGAATAACATCCTCTCCATCTTCAATCTCAGCCCTTTCCATAGCCCAAAACTCCTGTATCCAAGGTCCAATAATCTCTGGGTTGACTAAGAATGAGTAACTGATGGTAGTTCCGGTGAGAAAATCAACAATACCATGAAAGTCGATATTCCTCTGTGTTTTCTCAAGGTTTGCAATCATGTTGTGTTTGTTGATGGTAGGTCGATGTGCCATTGTGATAAGGATTTGAGAGAAGAGTGGTAATCGTTGATGATGTTGGTGAGTTTGATGAATGAGAATGGCGAATGAATAAATACGGGTGTATAAATAAGAAAAAGATATGAGTTATAAAGGGATAATATACAAAAAATCACGGTTAATTAATTATTTTACCGTTATTTTTGGAAGTGATCTTCCCCATATCTTTTGAAAGTTTGTTACCCGCAAATTTGACCGTTGGAACAGTATTCTGACACGTCAGCGTAGCCTTCATATCACCAAGCAGTACTTTCCATAGAGTATAGAGCAGTACTTTCAGTTGTAAACCCAAGCAGTACGTTGACCAAAGTACTTTCCAAGCAAAATATCTTTATAGTTGACTGTATGACCAAAATATCTTTGAAAGTCAACCCGAGGTAATTAATACCTTCCCAAATTAATTCCCAAAGCTACCAAGGCAAGTAGAATTCAATGAACTTCATTTATAACCCTTATACCTTTCCTTGCCTATATAAGTAACTTTTCCACCAACATACTTCATTCATCTCTTCTTTCATCAACACTCACAAAAACCCTAGTTGTAACCATGAGTCACTTCCCATTGATATACATATCTTCTGACTCAGATGGTTTCACAGACTCAGAGATCAGCTACTATTCTGACTCTGACTTTGAGGATCCAGAATGGAGTGGGTACTTTCCTCCTAATGTATCATCCTCATCAATGAGTGTAGCAAACTCTACCATTACTGATGCAGCAAGCACTACTAATCCAAAGCCCAAGAAAAAAAAAGTTTGTCCCTGGTTCATCTCTGGCTAATGAACTTCCACATGCTTTCACCCAAGCCCTGGAATCAGTAATACATAATATGAAGAGGCCTGCTCCAAGAAAAGAGAGACCTCCCAAGCAAGTTCTTGGCCTGGCTTGCCCAAGGAAGCAAGCTTCTTTTGATGACAAAATAAAGACTACTCAAAAGGGAAAGCAGAGCTATGAGGGCAAAGGAAAAAGGCCAATGGAGTAGGTGTGTTGGGTAGGATAAGTAGATTGTGTTTTGGTAGTTATTTGTGTGTCTTGTGAGTGTCTGTAGTTCATCTCTGTCTGTGTCATGGTTGACTGTTTCTTTAGCAAGAATGAATGTAACTTTCTGAATCATGAATAAAAATCTTTATCCTTTGAATGATACATGTAGCCTCCCCTTAACTAATGACTAACTACTAATGCCTCCCTTCAATAATAGCTTAATTATTAATCATACCAATACTCACAACTAAAAATGTAAATCTTGAAACATCAAAGCCCTTTGTGAGTAGGTCTGCTACATTATCATCAGTATGGACTTTAACCACATTGATAAGCCTATACTCATAGCAGTCTCTAATAAAATGATGTCTGATTTGAATGTGCTTTGTTTTGGAATGATAGACTGGATTCTTCACAATACAAATGTGTAACACCCCCATTTTTTAAAATATTTGCAGCGGAATAAAGATTGGGTGTTACTTCACAGCTCATAGTTTTTCAGTAGAAAATGATTTTCTAAAACATTTATCATTCGAAGTTTTGTAAATATCAGAGTTTTCAAAATGAGGTCCCAGTGGTTTTAAAATTTGTAAAATAGGTGTTCGAATGATAATAAAAATTTTATAGCCTTTGTAAGAATTTCGTGCTCTTCCGTCCCATCCTTGCTCATTTTAGACCTGAGATAAACATGCTAAAAATCAACAAAAGTTGAGTGATATTCATAGGTTTAAGTTTAATAGTTGAACACAAGCTATAAGTGATAATTGCACCGGTATACAATTATAATTTAAAAATCAGTTGTTATTGCATTAAGCTCATGACACTCAGCCGATTAACAGATCTCATCATAAATGATGGATTATAGTAACAGGGGCCCTCGGGATAGGTCCTTGCCAGTAACCTATTAGATTTCAAATAAAGTGCGTTTGGTTGTTTTCTCAACGCCCAAACGGGGATTGTCAATCCCTAAAAGATCTATCCACAATTATTTACGTTCACCCTTTGGGTGACTAAGGTTCATGATATGAGGGGCTTTTAGCAAAAAGGGACTTAAGCAATAACAATTTCAGGCATAGTATAAGAAAATACTTGTGTTCAGATTTTTAAAGCATGTATCTCCACACGAAAACAGTTTTATAAAAGTGGGCTATGAACTCACCTTAGTGATTTAGTGATAAAAATATCGATACTCAGTTTGCAAAATGGGAACGGCTCCACACACGACCTAAATAATAGATAGCAAGTTTTAGTGTTTGATAGTCTTAATGTTTTAATCGTGAGTAGTTTTTGAATACGTGATTTGTTAATTTAACGATAGTAAAACTTTTGGTTTTTATGGTATATTGTACGTTTAGTTTATTTATATATATACGTAATTTCTTTTAAGAATAAAGTAGGAACTTTATTTATTTATTATATATATATATATATATATATATATATATATATATATATATATATATATATATATATATATATATATATATATATATATATATATATATATCTTTTGATGACTCAGAAATTTCTAGGGAAATAACAGTATGCTGTTATTTTGTAAATGGGATAGGAATTAAAATTGACGTAGATTATAATTATTTTGGAAATATTACAAGGTAGATTTTTCGATACAGTAGAAGGATAGTTGTTAAACTTTAGGTTACATCTGTCGTAACTTAAAGTAAAATACAAGGAAGAGGTACAATCAGGAAATTTTTGAACTAGAGTTTATTTATTCACAACAGGAATTTATATCTGCATAAATCTAGTAATCATTCCCTTGATACCACCGACGTCCTTGTAGAGTTTTCATTTCCTAGCGAAAGTCTTGGCTTTCCAATTTATGTTGTAGTTTGGACATCAGTTCTTGTAGTGTCCTTTTGCGCGTAGCATATTACAGTTGTTGTTTGTCCCTTGTTATCCAAAGTCCTACAGTTAGTTGCCTTGTGTCCTGTCTTCTGACACTCCAGGTACTTAATCTTGCAGATTCCTGTGTGATGCTTCTCGCATTTTCGACACAGGGGTTTACCTCCAAGATATACCCTTCTGGAAACATGTGTGACGAGGCAGTATCTATTAGCCTTTTGTTTGTATCCTAGTCGGGGATGATAGTTGAAACAATTTCCCAGACGTTTGTGGTGGCAGTCTTGAGCATGGGTGAAGTTGCAGTGGGTGGAGTTGTTGGTCCCTATTTTAGTGAGTTTTTGCTTTTGTTTGATTCCATTAGGTCTAATTTCTTGCCTAATCTCTTGGTTATGGGTGGTGATAGGGTTAGTCGTCCTTTCTGGAGTTTTAAAGGGATTTGGCCTATATTCCATGTAGTTTTCATGCTTGTCAGGCGTATCCGACTCTTCTCTTGGATAAACTATGGTGACTCCTTTAAGTACTACTGACATGATGTTACTTATCAACTCCCTGACATCTTCAGTAGTCATGGTGATTTTTGATGAAGATGGAGTACATGTATTGTTTACGTTGTCCATCTTCTGAAATCATTAATGAAACTTAACTTAGAATCCATCTGATATCAGAATATTTTGAATAATGAATTCTAATTATTTCATTGATGATAGACTGAATTAACTCCTTACTGTAATCTAATTTCAAGATATGTCTGTGTTGTATCATAGATAGATAATCAACTCTTGATATGGGATTACTAAGGAACAAACCGATTCGTCCACTAAAATAAATTTTCTCTCCATTTTTCAAGTTCTCTCTTGAAAATTTATTTTTAGACAATCCTTTGGTTTTTGGTGAATTATAGTATGTTTAAGAATTTCTTACAATTGTTAAGACTTCTTACGGTAGATTTGAATAGTATTGTAGAAGTTATCATAATATTAATAACTTGACTGATCGTTTTTGTAAAACAATTAATACAAGGTCTCTTATTAATATGTCATGGATCTACGTGGAGTTATTTGTTTATCTAGGGAGATAACAAAATGATGAGATTTTTGCTTGAAGGTATGAGGATTCATAGTATGCATGTTTGATACGAAAGAAACAATTGATTCATAACAGAGATATGTAACGGAAGAGGAGGTTATTAAATATTATGATTCAATTACAGATTTTGAAAAGTTCAGATTTATTTAACATTACATGAAATACTAACCAAGTCTGTCTGGTTTAGTAGATGCAGCAGGGATACTTGTAAACTTAAGATTAGTTACGCCTCTGACGTAAATATCTAATCTCTTTCTCAAGTTCAAGTTGTGCTGCTTCCATGTTTGCGAAACGTTCCTGACACATGTTCATTTGGTTTGCCAACATACTCTCTAATGTGGCAATCTTTTGACCTTGGCTCCTGGCTGTCTCTCTATCCATTCATAGGGTCCTTTCAATGTCTTCAATTCTACCATGTGTATGACCATGTTCTCTTCTTGCAGAACGGACCCTGGAATCCAAGCTTCCAAGTTTCTGGTTGGTGTTGTCCTTTATCTCATTAATCTTTATTCCTAACTCACATATTGCTCGTCTTTCAGCATCCGCTCTTTTGAACAATGCGTCAAGGTTACTGTCGTACCATTCAAATTTTGTTGGTCGTAAACCTTTTAGCTGTTCAGTGTGAGCCTCTAATATGCTGGTTTGTTGATAAACAAGAGTCCATATTGAATCAGGTGTGCTTATATTGTAGTTGGGGGAATTAGGTAAGGATAAATTATTTGGGATATCTGGTATTGGGGAATCTGAAGTGTAGGGTAACGGAGAATTTGGCTCAACATTCTTCCACGGCCTCTCTTGACGTGAACTTTGTCCAACTTCGAATGTTGCCTGACCACCAATCACATCTTCATATGATTCAGTAGTTCTCCTAAGTTTTTGACATAGGGGTGAACAAATAGGTGACGATGGAAGTGATCTCTGAGTGATTTCTATATTAAGTTGGGGTTGTGATATTTGTACGTAGGGATCTTCAGTATTCGGAGAATTTTGATTGATAGGTGATGTATTAGTATTACGGAGAGTAGTTTTGGCGTTCAAGAAAGTTTTTGGAGACATGTTACTGAAGTAACCGAGAATAGTATTTTATAAGTAAATTTTACGTTAAAGATATAATAGTACGGATGAAATAATAGTTGTGTAAGCGCAATTTCTAAACATGCAGAAAAATCTTAACAGGTAATGTACTGAGCAAGGTAGTCTGCAGACACGGAAGGCACGAAGAGTGTAAGGCTATAAAATGTTTTGGTTTGTAAAAACAGTTATAGTTCGGATCTGTATCAGCCCGTTTCGCTATAACTAAAGCTCTGATGTCAATCTGTAACACCCTCATTTTTTAAAATATTTGCAGCGGAATAAAGATTGGGTGTTACTTCACAGCTCATAGTTTTTCAGTAGAAAATGATTTTCTAAAACATTTATCATTCGAAGTTTTGTAAATATCAGAGTTTTCAAAATGAGGTCCCAGTGGTTTTAAAATTTGTTAAATAGGTGTTCGAATGATAATAAAAATTTTATAGCCTTTTTAAGAATTCCGTGCTCTTCCGTCTCATCCTTGCTCATTTTAGACCTGAGATAAACATGTTAAAAATCAACAAAAGTTGAGTGATATTCATAGGTTTAAGTTTAATAGTTGAACACAAGCTATAAGTGATAATTGCACCGGTATACAATTATAATTTAAAAATCAGTTGTTATTGCATTAAGCTCATGACACTCAGCCGATTAACAGATCTCATCATAAATTATGGATTATAGTAACAGGGGCCCTCGGGATAGGTCCTTGCCAGTAACCTATTAGATTTCAAATAAAGTGCGTTTGGTTGTTTTCTCAACGCCCAAACGGGGATTGTCAATCCCTAATAGATCTATCCACAATTATTTACGTTCACCCTCTGGGTGACTAAGGTTCATGATATGAGGGGCTTTTGGCAAAAAGGGACTTAAGCAATAACAATTTCAGGCATAGTATAAGAAAATACTTGTGTTCAGATTTTTAAAGCATGTATCTTCCCACGAAAACAGTTTTATAAGAGTGGGCTATGAACTCACCTTAGTGATTTAGTGATAAAAATATCGATACTCAGTTTGCAAAATGGGAACGGCTCCACACACGACCTAAATAATATATAGCAAGTTTTAGTGTTTGATAGTCTTAATGTTTTAATCGCGAGTAGTTTTTGAATACGTGATTTGTTAATTTAACGATAGTAAAACTTTTGGTTTTTATGGTATATTGTACGTTTAGTTTATATATATATATATATATATATATATATATATATATATATATATATATATATATATATATATATATATAACGTAATGTTTAATAATAATAATAATAATAGTTTGAAAATAAACGTAACGTCGCTACGTGAAATTGTAAAAATGGAAAGTAGAAATAAAAATATTAATTTTAGTATATGACCATTGTCTTTTCCAAAAATTTACACTTTTACCCTAACGGCGTTAGCGTTACGCCGTTAGTCCAAAATTAAATATATTTACGTTTACGTCCAAAACTTTATAATTCTTACACTTTTCACCCAAAAGTTTATAAAAATCAGTTTTCATTCTTAAGTTTATGAAATGACAGTTTATACCACAACTTTGAAAAGTTGACACTTTTAACCCGAATTTTGTAAAATTTGCAAATCTAGTCCAAAATTCACAATTTTCAAAACTTAATGTTTTCATTTCTTTAATAGTTTCAAAATAGCTTATTTAACTTATTCTAACAGCTTATTAGTCGAAAAAGCTTATTTGATAGCTTATGGGCTTTTAACGATTTAACTTAAGCCCGTTAAGGTTTTTAGATCCAATGGGCCTACAAGGGTTTTGGGCTTTGTTTTGGGCTAAGGTTAGGACTATAAAAAAGTTACCAAATTGCTTATTGCCTTAGCTTATTTGATCGGCTTATTTTTGGATGATTGGGCCTTAAGGCCCAATCGGTACTAATTAGTTTTCACAACTATCTCCTATGTCGATTTGCTTTGTGACTTTTATAGGTTCAAAACACGATTTTTATTACAAAGTTTCTATACGAAAATGATTGTTTGTCATGGGGTCTATTAGTTTGTGAAATAAAATAGTATGCTCGTTAAGTGGATTTTAGAAATATGCGTGCGTTTTGGGGCTTGCATGGGACGAGTTTTTAGTAGTAAAAGACTTAAAAAAATTTGAGTTTTCAATACTTGTTGTATACGTTAGAAATGGTATTCCAAAATAGTTTGTACGTAGCTTTTTAGTTTCAAAACTTAATATAACTTGATTGTTAAGGTGTAAAATATATAGACGAACGTAAAATATATATATGTCGTTTATTTAGTTTTCGAATAATGAGGTGCATTTGTTTGTGTCGCGTATAAAAATAATGCAAATGAATGTTTATCTAAATATTGAAAAGAGTTCGTTTAGGAACTTACGACACCAAAATGGTGGGGTAAATGAGACGTAGAGTCGAGAAGTGAGTGGTATGAGTACGTAGCGTGTATGTTTGCTCGACCAAGGTGCACAAACAACAACTTGTTCCTTCTAAACCCACACGAATCCTTAGAATTCCTACCCAAATGCTTCGACCTAAGCCTAGACTTAATACTTAGAAATTTTGGTAAGTTTTTGCGTTGCATGTAATGGAAAAACGAAAGCATGCATGCATGGAGTTTTTATATGGTACCTAGCGTATTCTTGTATCTAAAATTTAATGTGATGGGATTGTTACGTGTATCCAAAAGTCCTAATGTGTAAGAGTAAACAAGTTACTCCATGTTTTGGTTTTTTATGTGTCGACATCCTCAACATTCAAAGAAAACGTGGGAATTGGATTATTATAAAGGCATGGTACTTGCGAAATGGCTTTTAAAATGGTATGGTACTTGGCCTAGGTGAATATAATATGCAAATGAGTGAGCTTGAAACAAGGAGGTACTAGTTTGTTTTGAAAAATGCATGTCGACCACCATTTCATTTGTTAACCGATTTGAAAATCGGTTGAGACTTGTGAGATTGGATAATTTTGCAACATTTAGACATTTGGTTGTGTTTAGAAATGATTTTAGGGCGTTATAGAAATAAACGTGGTTCAAAATGGTTGAGTTTTGGATTAGTTGGAATTTTGTGAAATCGTTTTTGGGACATATGCTTTGCCTAGTAAAAACGTATCTAGACTCGACATGGGGAACTAAAAATCGACACTCTAAATGTTGGCTAGGGGAGGAACGAGGGTGTGTAAAAATAAGTGGGTGTCGTGTGTAGGATTTGAGCATACGAGGCTCGTTTCTAGCTTGTCTAGTCGAATGTTTTGAAAACAAAATAAGGTAAATGGGCTAAATTGGTTTTGGGTTGTGAATAGTAACAGGCCGAGAAATGTGTTGGGCTTAGGGTGAGATTTAGGGTCCGGCTACGTATATTTTAGGATTAGTAAAATATTAATTGTGATTAGTGATAAGTTTAGAAATTTATTAGTGAGACGTTTACATAGGACGTTGTCGAACGCGTTTAGTTAAAATATATTACGTAAGTTCGTAAGTGGTAAAAATTTAATATTCTCGCGATTGTTAGACTATAATGGTACATGTGTGAGCATCGTTCCGAGTAAAAAGGATTATAAGTATCGTAGTGATTTCGAGTAACATAGCATATAAAAATAAAAATAAAAAATTTGTTATTGGTAAAAACGTTATTAATTAACATAATGATATATTAGTCTTTGATTTACTTTTACTATTTATAGGGAAATTTACGGGAGTTTACAAAATGGTACTCTCATTATCAATGTTGATAGGAGTATTCTTGAAGTTGAATCCATAATCCAAAAGCTAATTTTGCAACCAAAGTACTTGTGCACAACAACTTGCAGCAGCTACATACTCTGCTTCTGTGGAAGATGTTGCTGCAATTGTTTGCTTTTTGCATTGCCGTGAGACTAATCTACTTCCAAGGTATAGACTCCCTCCAGTTGTTGATCTTCTGTCATAGTTATCTCCAGCATAATCACTATCTAAAAAGGCTTGTAGATGAAAAGGGGACTCCCTAGGATACCATAATCCTAGCTTAGGTTGTTGCCTAAGGTACCTAAAAATCCTTTTGACAGCATTCAAGTGTGATACCTTGGAGTGAACTTGATGTCTTGCACATAAACACACAGTAAAAGTAATGTCAGACCTAGATGCAGTTAAATACATGAGACATCCAATCATAAACCTATATAATTTGACATCAACTTCTTCTCCTTCTTCATCTTTTCCCAAAGGTTTGTTAGTATCCACAGGTGTAGATGTTGGCTTGATAGTTGTGAAATTGAATCTCTTAAGAATATCTGCAACATACTTATCTTGACTAATAAAGATTCCATTGCTTGATTGTTGCATTTGAAGTCCCAAGAAGAATGTTAATTCTCCCATTGAACTCATCTGAAATTCTTTTTGCATAAGATCTTCAAATTCCTTCACCATAGATTGCTTAGTAGCACCAAAAATAATATCATCTACATAAACTTGGACAAGCATAATATCCTTCTTATCTCTTTTGATGAACAAAGTCTTGTCAATAGCTCCTCTCCTATAACCATGTTGTAATAAGAAATTTGAGAGTCTTTCATACCATGCTCTTGGAGCTTGATGAAGGCCATACAGAGCCTTGATAACCTTGTAGACTTTGTTTGGGTGTGCAGGATCTTCAAAACCAGGAAGCTGTTTGACATAAACTTCTTCTGTGATAGTGTCATATAGAAAAGCACTTTTAACATCCATTTGGTATACAGGAAATCCCATATAAGATGCAAAAGCCAAAAATAGCCTTATGGCTTCAATCCTTGCCACAGGAGCAAAGACTTCATCATAGTCTACTCCTTCTTCCTGTCTATATCCTTGAACCACTAACCTTGATTTATTCTTAATAACATTCCCTCTTTCATCTCTTTTTACCCTGAAGACCCATTTTGTTCCAATCAGTCTCTTACCATCAGGTAAATCACATAATACCCATACTTCTTGAAGTTTAAACTGTAAGAGTTCTTCTTGCATAGCTTCAACCCAACTCTCCTTGACTAATGCTTGTTTTATATTCTTAGGTTCTTCTTGAGACAGAAAACAAGCAAATAAACACAATTTCTGATCCTTGTGATTCACCCTGTTTTGCTTGTAAATAAAGCTAAGTAAAGAAGTATGTTGTTGAGACATATTCTTAGCTTTAGTTCTTGTGAGCACTCCTGAAGCTGAGGGTCCAATTATCTTGCTGACAGGATGATCTTTGTGAATTCTTATAGTAGGAGTTAGTGAGACTTCAAGATTATCTTCCAAATTAGTTAAATCAGGATCTTCATTAGAATCTGAGAAAATGCCTTCTTGATCTAATTCATCATCAGTGTCTTCTAAGGCAGGCATGTTTGGATCATTTAAATCATCAGTATTTATCCAGTTTAAAGTATTTAAAGGTTGAAAAGTACTTTCAAATAGATCAGCAGTACTTTGGGGAAAAGTACTGTCAGTGCCTTTTGTAACACCCCAACTCGACAAGGGTCAAAATGTCACATTATGGTGCCAAATCAGAACATACAAACGCAAGCAGAAGACTTATAAACATAAAGTTACAAAGGTATTCTAAGGAAACAAATGAAATGCAAACTCTATACAGTATGTAATACAAATCCAAGCTAAATCCAATCCAAGTCTAATCAAGATGCAAATGGGCTTCTAATCCTCAAGGTAGTCCACTAAGAGCTCCTATGAACTCTTCACTCAACCCAGCTTCCAACCTAAAACCTGCCGCAGGCAAAGAAAAGAGGCTGAGCTTAAAAAGCCCAGTGAACAGATATATAACAAAACTGATAATTGAAACGTATGTAAGTATAGAAAAATGAAATCATAAACTCCTGTTGAAATGAATATCATCTGTCAAATGAATAAGAGATCAACATATACTGAACAAATATCATAAGTCAACTGAATGAAGCATCATAAAGAGATCAAGTGATAGCATAATCAGATAATAATAAGAATCAAAGAGCACGTATCAACAAAGGCTTGTCTAAACGAGACGCTCGAATAGACATACGAAACATAAGAAAGCCACGAGCCGACCTACCCAAGACACTCGAATAGATCTCAAATCACATAATCACATATCCGTCAATTCATAGGGTGTACATAGAGTAGCTAGCTCCAATGTACCAGACGTGAAAGGGGTACAAGGCACGTACAGCCAGTCACAAAATCAAATCATATCATATCAAACATATCCTAGGATGCATCCATACGCCCCCCACAAATAAATCATATACAAAGTAGCCAAGAGATCTCATATCATATCATAATCAGACGGGGACGCCGGGGACTAATCACACCGCCCCAGATAGTGTCATGCCATTGGTGCCTCAATGACACGCCCATGGTACCTCCATGAGTAGACTAAAAACTCGGGCATCAGAACAGAACATATCAGAACAAACGAAGCAAGGCTATCCATAACAAAATGCTCCCAGAGCATGATAGAACAGAATGCTCCCAGAGCATAATATGACAGAATCTCGTAATCACATAATCATAATCAAAGTGGATAGCAAATCAGAATCAAATCAGAGGTATCATAGCAAGGCTCATATCAAATAGATCATATCAATGAATCATATCAAATGGATCATATCAATCATATCAATGGGGAACATAGCAATGGCATAACTGAAGGGAATCATAGCAGTGTCAAGGATCGAAAGAAAGTCATGAGAAGCCCCTACTGAAAAGGGATAGAATATCTGTACCTTATACCGCAAATGAACAATATCAGAAACATACGGATTGAAAGTTACTCCTTCTTCAACGAATCTACACGAATTAATGATCGTATTATTATTTATAAGCTCAATTTAAATCAAATTACCCATTTTAGGTTTCTTTCTATTTTTAGAAACTTTCCATTTTGAGTAACTTCCCGAAATTAGTAATTTTCTGTATTTAGTAACCTTCCAAATTAAGTAACTTTCCATAATTAAAATGACAATTTATTAAACTTAAAGATTAATATTAGAAATATCATAGCTTAGAGTTGGTTGTGTCAATTTTCCAAGGATTAGGGTCTAATATGTCATTTTAGCAAAGTTTAGGGTTAAATGTATAAATTATCAAGTTTAGGGTTTATATTGTAATTAATTTTCATAAACTACCAACTTAGGATTTTGCCCATTTTAATGAAGTCTTTTAACACATCACGGATTATTTATGCTTGAAACAAATATACTCACATGCACGTTAAAATATTTTTAACACTTATATCTTCTTCCTAGACTTATATACAACTGCAATTTATATTTCAAGCAAACATTTCCTTACGACTATATTTGACAAACCAAAACATTCAATTCATCGACATTATTATTAACCGTTATTATATTAGATCGACTATATTTAAACTCGTAACTTACTGGTTCGTCATCACAGATGACTTCTAAATCCTTATTCTTGATTCTAATATATAAGTCTCATTCTATAGCATATACTAGTTAGCCATATTTTCTACTTCGCTTAATAATAATAAATAGTACCCATGCATATTCAAGTCACCCTTTATGTATGTCCCATGCATGCATGAACATTTACATGTTTTAAACTTTCATCTGATTCATCTAAATGGTGATTTACTTTAAGATAGTATGTTGATATAATAAGATTTGCAACATAATACTTTAAGTGTAGTGCATTATATTTGCTGTTCAATATATACCTCAACAAAATGATAGATCGAAACCGTAACCGAACACGAACGCTAACACAACCCTACGACGGTTTGCCAGAATCAGATTCGAGACCCAATCACAACTATGAACGCCAAGCTTCAGCTCAAAATCTTGAAACTCCGTAACCCGAACCAACGAAATCTAATGAACACCAACCCCGAACAAAACTCGAACTAGAACAAACCGAACCAAAACACTTGCGAGGTACAAGAACAGAAACCCAGAAAATGATAAATGCCAAATTAACCAAAGCTCCTACCCGAACGCTAACCGATCGAATTTGCTTTACCCGAACAGAAACCCCAACTAAAAAATCTTAAATTCAGTTATGTTTTATGTATCTAGATCTAGTAACTGGTCATATTTGATTGAAGAGTTGTTTAGGTTTTGGTTAAGAGATGAATTTGTGTGTTTGAGGAGCGTAGCATGAATCGATCATATAATACGATGAGGAACAAACTTAACAAAAAGAATGGAATAGCTGGATATGATATCAGTGACTAAGTAATTGTTTGACCAAGTGTATTACCAACGTGTGGGTTATATAATTTTATTTTATATTTATTTTAATGAACAAACTGTTATGGCATCCATTTAATATCGTACTAGTAGTGATATTTAAGGTAGTAAGTTATAAGTACCAAACTCATTTTGTTAATTATGTATCTTATTGTAATTTTACTAGCATTGTTAATATATTATAATTTAAGTTTAGGGTGTTATACCTTTAGCCTTCTTCTTTTCTACTTCATAAGCTCTCCTTTGATCATCTTCAGAGGACTTAGCCATTGTTTCTTGAATAAGCATCCTACTAAGTTCATCTTGTATGGCTTGGTCCTCATCAGATACTATGGTCTTTGGTGGGGCAGTACTTTGAGGATCAACAGTACGTTGAGGTTCAACAGTATTTTGAGGCTCAGAAGTACTTTTCTTCCCATCATTGACTTTATCATTAGACTTATCTTCAGATCTTAAATTAACATCAGGAACAATGTACTGTGTTTCTTCTGCAGTGGGAGCAACTTGATTTTCTTCCCTAACAGGTACATAGTTCATGGATGAAGACATTAAATCAAGATCAAACATCCAATCAAGACCTTTACCTTTATGATTTTCTTGCTCTTCAAGAAATTCAACATGAAGACATTCTTGAACCTTCTTTGTAGCCCTGTTGTACACTCTGAATCCTTTGCTATTGGTACAATATCCCAATAAGTATCCTTCATCTGATTTCCCATCAAATTTGCCCAAATTATCAGCAGTGTCCAAAATAGTCAGGGGACATCCAAAAGGTTTCATAAACTTGATGCTAGGTTTCTTTCCTATGAGTAACTCATAAGGTGTCTTCATTTGAGGTTTTTTCACTGATACTCTGTTCAACACATAACAAGCAGCACTTATAGCTTCAGCACAAAATGGAACAGGTAATTGGGAGTCTGCAAGCATTGTCCTTGCTACTTCTATTAGAGCTCTATTCTTTCTTTCTGCAACTCCATTTTGCTGAGGAGTTCTGGCAATACTTAATTCTCTTTTAATTCCTTTCTTGGCACAAAAGTCATCCATTAGCTGATTCTTGAAATCAGTCCCATTATCACATCTAATGCCTCTAACCTTGAGTCTTAACTGATTTTCAAGTGATATTATAAGATCATGAATAGCATCAAAAGTTTCATCTTTGAAACATAAGAAAAAGACCCAACTAAATATGCTACATTCATCTGTCACAACCAAACAGTACTTCTTCTTGTTCAAACTAACAACTGAAACAGGTCCAAACAGATCCATATGCAGCAATTCCAAAGGCTCTCTAATGGTTTTCTCTTCAATCTTCTTACAGGAAGCCTTGTGCTGTTTACCCTTTTTGCAAGCAAGACATGAGTGATCATTCTTGAATGTTTTAGAAGGTAAACCTCTAACTAAATTTCCTTTGACCAGCTTGTTGATGTTCTTGAAATTTACATGCCCCAATCTTTTGTGCCATTGATGTGCTTCTTCCATTGTTGCTCTTGCAATCAAGCATGTTGCTCTTTCAGCAGAATTGATGTTCTTCAAGTCTATGCTATACACATCATTAGTTCTTGGTGCTCTCAGCATCACCAAGTTTCTATCTTCTAACTTAAAATCAGGAGAAAGTATAAGACATTATGTGTCAAAGAATAACACAGGATACTTCTTATCACAAACCTGAGAGACTGACAAAAGATTGAATTTAAGCTCCTTCACATATCTAACATTCTCAAAATCAATGTTTCCAGCCTTGATAGTTCCTTTGCCAGTGATTCTTCCTCCATCAGGATCATTCCCAAATGCAACTTTTCCTCCAAAATAAGCTTTAAAATCTGACAAGAGCTCCTTTTCTCATATCATACTCCCAGAGCAACCACTATCAACAATAAGATGATCTTTAAGCTCCTCTTCTGGGTTGCCCTGCATACACATGAAAAAGGTTAGTTCCTTTTAGGAACCCATGCCATTACTGACTTGTGTTCCCCTTGTGGAGTGACATACTCAAATTCTTTGAGTATGTAATCACCACTTTCTTTAAAAACATGATCAAGAATTAATGTTTTTGTTTCCAAGACTTTTTGGTTCATTCTTATCAATTTTCCCTTTTTCACCCTTATCCTCTGAAAGTACTGGTTCTTCCCCAGCAGTACTTTCTTTCTTAACCCATTTAGTTGTAACTTTTGGAGTTGGGTTCTGTGTTCTAGCATCTTTTCTTGTGTTGTATGGCCTTCTAGGTTTGTAGTAATTGAATCTCCTAGGTCTTACACTTGAGTATTTGCTATCAGCACCTTGGTTAGGGGACTTTTTATCAGTACTTTGAGAAGATACTGTGGGTTTGGAGAATGGTCTTTTCTGATGGGGGTACCTATAGTCTTTAGAGAAATTACTATGGTTAACCCTATTTGTGTAATTCCAAACTGGTTTGTTATCCCTTGGCTTATTCTCTCTGTGACTTTGATTTGCAGATCTGGTCTTTGGGTATTTGCTTAAGTATTCTGAGTGATAATCACAGTCCTTAATCAAATGATGAGGACTATAACATACATAACAGACCTTTGGACCAATTTTCCCAAATCCCTTTCCAAAAGGTTTTCTAAAATTAGCAGTATTTTGAAAATATTTTCTTGGAGGTACTGCTGAGTGATCAGGAATACTTTGAAAAGTGTTTGAAGGTACTGCTTGTTTTGAAACCTTTTTCTCATTAACCCTAGGTGCTTCAACAGATTCTCCTAAAGTTTCAGGATTTGATTGACCTTTAAGCTTTTTCCTAAACTCTAGGTTATCTACCCCATAACAAGAGACATCTTTCCTAGGTGGTTGAAAACTACCTGGGGGATTAGGAACTGCATGGTATCCCTTGTCATTCTTATATTCAGGAGGTGTTGGACTAGGGGATTCCTCATCACTAGAAGTGTTTTCATCCAAACTTATGAACTCTTCATCATTAGTTGAGGTATCTACTGTAAGATTTAGTTCCTTACTCTTAAATGGAATACCTTCTGTGCTATCATTATCATAACCTAGGCCAGTTTTAATGTTTGTTGTTCTTTGTTTTTCAACAAATTTAACATGTGACAGACCTGATTCATTCCAAACAGCAAGTTTTTCTAACAGCTTATCCCTCTCATTAGTAACTTTCTCTAGTTCAGACACCTTACATCCTAGTTTCCATTCACTCAACTTTACTTGGTACTCTTGTTGCTTATATCTTTCAGCCCATGCTACTTCATTGTTTTCATGAGTTATTATTTTGGCTTCCATTGACTCTAAAGTCAATTGGTAGCCAGCTATCTCAGACCTAGCTCTTTGAAATTTATCTCTTTCAGCTACATATTCACTAAGTAACTTTTGATACATATCATTGCACTTAGAGCATACCTCAGAGATAGTGGATGAACTTGGTGAAGTAGCTACCATAGCAAGCTGAACAGGATCTTCTTCAAACTCCATGCTCCAATCAAAGCTTCCTAGACCATCTCTTGACTCCAAAGCAGCATATCCAGGCTCTTCATCAAAAGCTGTGCTCCAATCTTCCAATGCAACCATTGAATAGGTACAGGTTCATCATCAAACTCATTGGACCAATCAATCTCTGATAGATTCTCTTGAGCAACCAAAGCTTTTGGTTTTGATTTAGTAATAGGAACTTCTTTTCTATCAGTCTTAGGCTGTTCAATCATCTTGTTTGCTTGATACTTTGCAAATTTGCATTCCCTTGCAAAGTGACCAGTCCTTTGACAATTGAAGCACTCAATTTTGGACTTATCAAATGTTATTCCCTGCTTAGCTGTGAAATTAATGCCTCTTCCTGTCTTATTCATAAACTTTTTGATTCTTGCAGTGATCATGGCAACTTGCCATCTGATATCAATCTCTTCCATAGCATCATTATCAATTTGCAGGACGTCTTCTTGATAGGTTACAGGTAGAGTTGCCTGTTGAGCAAAGAATGAACATAGAACATCATCTGAGGCGGGGGTGTTTGATGGTGATGAAGTGGTAGTGACCATAGTTGTACATGGAAGTTGAGTTTCAGTCACAGTACTTTGGACAGGATAAGCAGTACCTTTATTGGAAGTACTGCTTCTGCTTTCAGAAGATACAAAAGCAATGTTTTGGGGTTTCTGATGTGTGCTTGAACCTGTAGTACCATCCATCTCATGCTCATACACCTTCAGATTGTTGTAGAGATCATCAAAGTCCATTGTGTCCAAACCTGGTTGTCCTCTGAGGCTCTGATCTTTAACACCCCCATTTTAGGAACGCAGCGGAATACAACATGGGGTGCTATTTGGTCACATAGTACAAGTATAATATACAACTTTAAAACAAAGTCGTTTTTAAAATCTCACATTCGATAATTTATCAGAGTTAACAAGGTCCCAAATGTTTTTAACATAGTTAAAAGATACATAAGTTTTGAAAGTTTAGAACATTATAGAATGAAAACTTTTATTTAAACACAAGAGGTCCCAAATAAGTACAAAGTTTAGAGATACATAAGGTAATAAAAGTTTTGATCTTTTCTTAAAAGAAAATTTATTTAGAACATGAGCCATCTTGATATCCATCTCTTGCGCCGCCCATCCAATCTGAAAGTCACTTATGGACCTGAGATAAAACATGCTAAAAGTCAACACAAAGGTTGAGTGAATTCATAGAGTTTAATAAGTAATCAGTTGAATACAAGATAAATCAGTTTAAAATACGATGGGCTACGTTGTTATACGCCCATAATTAAGTTGACATGTAACAAATACAAGTCGGGAAAAAGATTTATAGCATTGAGCTCATGAAACCGAACCTTGACCTGATTTAAATGCCCCTCACAAGGTATTCAATTGCCATTTACCTCAATTCTCAATATTATATGTCCATTTGACCCACAGTTGTCAAATGAGCGCTACTCACCCGGACAGGCCCGCCAGGCCAAATATGCATATCTATAATACTAGCGTTTACGCACGTAATTAACGGTTCATGAAATTAGGGACTTGTTGGCAAAGGTACTCAATGTCTATAATTATGTAATCGTGAAACTACTTGTATTCCGTTTGTAAAACTAGTATGTATCCCCCTCGCGAGGTTTATAAAACAATTGAAGTAAGTAAAAGCGAGGCTATGAACTCACCGTGAACAAAGGAGGTAATATGAAACGAGCAAGCAAGCGAAGAAAGATAGCCGCGTAGCTCTACGAAGAACCTAAACATATATACGTTGTCTTAGGTTTTGAAAATAAATATTGATGCAACTTAGCTATATATATAAGTTATTAACTTACCTATGCTTGGTACATAATTCCTAATTATATCAAGTGTTCAAAATTAAGTTTTAGAGATATAGTCATATGAGTTTTCGAATCCTCTACACTTTAAAAGTCAAAGCTGTTAATATTTTTATAATTTGTACATCTTAGAAAATCCGTTACTATTAAACCGTATGTCGAAAAATTAAGTTTCTTATATCCCCGGAAAGGTATTTGTCTGTACTAACAAGTTTTGTGGGTCCCACTAGACCAAAAATTACTTAACAGTAGAAAAATAATCCATTTACCCATAGTATTCAGCCCAACAGTTTTCAATATCACAACAGTCCCACGAAAAATGCGATATCTAGAGTTCTACAAGTCCAATTAATTCCCCGTTTGCGGCCATGTTTAAGTTAAGATGTTACCTACATTTCATAAAACTGGGCCAAGTAGTGAAAATGAACATATCACTGAGATTTTTACCATTTAAATCTGTAACTCAGAATCTGGCATGTTTCACGAAAATATTTCTAGTTTAATCATCGTAATGAGTTATTCGATGAAATACCCGTCAAAATGACCACAAGACATAGGGCTACAACTACATATTTTTAGTTTAGGTCTAATGTTTACTGATTAAATCAGTTTATTCCGTTTTTACCCCTGAATCAGATTCACAGTTTGCATGTCTAGTCCTTTAGGGTTTTTAGTGTTTCCTAACTATGTACCAAGCCTAACTAAGCATAATAACTTATATAATGTTCAAATATATCAACATATATAAAATTTACAGAGGTGAAAATAAAAATAAAATGAAAATTGAGTGGAGAGTTTCCTTACAAAAGATGAAGAACAAGAAAAATACAAGACCAAGGAACACTAATCCTATATTAACCCATCAACACTTGCACCTTTCTTCTACACTTTTACTCAACTTTAATAACCATTATAACCCTTGAAAATACTTTATAAAATCCTTGTAAAAATTAACAAGAAAACCCTTGTAAGAACACTCTTTATAAATCTCCAAATAAACCCAAGATTAAGATGAAATGAAGTGTTGTTTGAGTGTAATGAACCAAGAACAAGACTAGGGCAACAAAGCCTTCAATCTTTATACAAGAAAAAGTGAATTTTTAAGATGAAATGGTGATGAAAGGCTGTTCTTGGTCGTTCATATCAAGAGGGAGAGAAGAAAAATGAGATTATGGGTGGTGATACAAACTATGTGATGTATTTTGTAGTGGTAGCATGCAAAATAAATGTTCCAAGTGTAAAATAGTAGTTAGATCTTGACACCACATCAACTTATAGCCACATGGTCGTGGGTTTTGAGTAAGTGGGGGAGGGGATGAGTTATTTTGTGTAGTTTTGGTATATTGTGTGTAGTTTTGGTCCCGGTAATTGAAAACGTGTAGTTTTTAAGACGCGAAATGTAAAAATGGGTAGTAATAAAATGTAAAACATATAAATATGTTAAAACTTATTATTATAACTTATTTAAGTATTTTAGATGAGTGGCGAGTTCATCGAAAGGTTTAAACATCGTTAAAACTAAAACCGTGAGTTGAAAACGCGTTTGGTGACACCGGTTCTTGATAAAAGTGACGTAAACTATAAAAATGAAACAACAAGTATAAAACTCACTTGTAAATATGAGAATAGGTTAAAATGCATAAAACATGTAAAATATTCCTAGTCTAGGGTTGAATCACGTTGTTAAAACCATAAAACGTAAATTTAAATCGCGTAAAATGTAAAAGGTGCAAGGTTTACGTAAAAATGGAAAAAAAATGAAAAGTGACTTTTAAAATAGGATTGTAAGGAAACAAAAATGCATAGAAAGTGTAGAGGGGGTATAGTATAGTCGCGGTTGAATAAATTGAACGAATCATGACGTACGCGGATAACTTCCGACGAAGTTAATTATAAAAAAAATATAGTTAAATAATAAAATATTAAAATTAGTGACATGAAAATTTTAGAAATGTCACATGATCATAGTAGCAACTACATGCCATGCTGATGGCAAGCTTCTCAAGAACTTCAAGTTAGCATCTTCAACTGATGCCTCAGCTCCATATAGTTCTAGCATACTCAGAAGATTTTGGAATCTTTCATAAGCAGAATCAAGACCTTCTCTTTCTCCAACAGTGAAAGTTTCAAATTGTTGCTTCAACAGGTTCCTGTGCATCTTCTTGGAAGCATCATTACCTCCAAACTTTTTCTTAATTGCAGCCCATAGTTGTTTTGCATCCTGAGCATCATGAGACTTCAATAGGTGTCCATCAGGAATAGCAGACAGTAATATGTTGAGAGCTTTGTCTTGATTTCTCTTTGTAGCAGCTGGGATGGTTGGTTTAGGTGGTTTAGGTTATCCTGGGAGCTCTACTAGTTCTTCAAGTACCATATTGCCATTGACAATCACGTCCCATAAAGCATGGCCTGTGATAGCAATGTACTGCCTCATCTTCATGGCCCATAAGTCATATTCTCCCTTCTTGACAATAGGAATTCTAACAGCATTGATGGATGGAGCAGGTGCAGCCTCTGTCGACATCTTGAAGGGTTTGTTGTAGAATCGGTTTAAAAGATTATCTTCTTAATCAGAGTTTCCAACACAAGCTCTGATACCACTTGTTGGATCGATATACTCTGACCAAACTACTTTGTAGCTTGTAAGGGTTTAACAATATTGAGTAAACTCAACACTATTAATATTGAAACACTGTTTTGACCTTGTAAAGTATGCGGAATCTACTAACACAAAGCTTAAGAAGAACTTTTATTTTAAACCAAACTTGAACCTGCTTTGTTACACAGATTCACTAACAATCCCTAACTATTATCGACTTGTAAAGCTTCTAAGACTCTTAGAACTTCGACTAAAACTTTTATATCGACTAATACCTCTTAAGGCTCCTTATATAGATAACCTTAAGTCGGTTTACATCATCTACTTGAACGACAAGTAATTATCCCTAACTAACTCTAGAATATTCATACAATATTACATATTAATCCTTTAATCAGTATTGCACTTAAGTCCTTATACTCTTCGAAGTACTTTGAATAATCTTCAATATGCAGTAGTACTTTGACTTTGATCTTCAAGCAGCAGTACTTTGACACAACAGTACTTTGAAATACAGAAGTACCTTGATCTTTTATATCCCAACTGTAACAACCCGCATTTTCGGGACATTTCTCCTATTCACTATTCATCAGTTACTATTCATCGATTACTATTCACCGGTCACTATTCATCATTTTACTATTCATCATTTTCGGAGTCAGTTTGTGATTCCGAGAAACGTTCAAAAATTTTACTATTCATGTGACACTATTCATTCCCGAAGGGAAATCACTATTCATGATCATCGTTCGTCATTTCGTAAACTGAGTTTATGAGTCTTTAAATTCGCGTAACCAGTTAGGTTTGGCTGCGAATTCATGCATCATTCATTAATGACATTTCATATAGACTGGAGTAGTCTACACATTATCATCATCACTTGAGAACCTACACGGATATGCATTATTTCTATATACGTATGCTTAATTTGTAATTAATGATACCACTCAGTTTTACTATTAACGTATACTCAATACTCCCGACTATGATCCTAACATATTTACATACTCATAATAATAATATAAAAAAATTATATTATTAATTTACCCAGTGTTTTTAAACCGATGACTATATTGTACGGTCGGAGCTTATAACTCCGTCGGTTTATGATATTTCAACCCGATAATTATTCTAACACCCGATTCTTACAAGGAATAATATTTTACAACTTTCACAACTTCGTCGTATTTTATTTTACCTCAGTGACATTTATTTTTAGTTAACTCGGTACCCGATAACACCTAATACACAAAACCAACTAATACTTACACTTTGGGGACAAGCTCAATTAATGAGCCACCAACAAGCCTCCCCTTTTTACTCCTTGTTTCCCTCCTTTTGCCACCCATATGTCCCCCCCTTGGACCAACTTTTTGACCACCATTAATGCTAGACCATATATATATACTCCTTCCCACCACACTTCTCATTTTATACAAACACTAGAAATGCTCTCATCTTTCTTTCTCCCTTTGTGTACAAATCGACCCAACCAAGAAAACAAGAAGAAATCACTAACTTTTTAAGATCCAAGTGTTTATCAAGTCCTAGTTATGATCTAGTTGGGGTTTTGTGGTAAAAACCCTAGATTATTAATCATTTTCTCCTCAAATCACTCCAATATTTCAAGTAAGCTTCAAAAATACTTTTGATCTTTTCATACTTTCAATTACTTTATATTTTTATGTATTTTCAAGATATATTGGTAAAACATGCAAGTATGTAAGATCCATACCACTTGTTACTCATTTTGTTTTTATAAACAATAGATCTATAATTTTTACTAGTAATCTCATGAGATCCACCAAGATTGATGATGTTTAGGAACCCATGACATCCTAAGAAGGTGTATGGTAGGATTGGGTATTTGTGAAGTTGATTTGAGATAGTTTGGTTAAGCCTTGAACAAGTTACAAACTAGAAAAGTTGATTTTTGCAAACTATATAAAGCTACTGTCCATTTTTGTAAAACGTGGGAAACTCAGGGTCTAGGGTGTAACTTTGGACTAAAGATTTAGAAAATAAATTCCAAGACGAAACTATGGCCGAAAACGGGGATAAAATCCGAGTTACGACGAAAAAGATATGCTATTTTCAAGATTTACGACGAAAACTATACTTTCTGAAATATTGAATCTGTCCCGATTTTGCTAGCTAGGAAAACTGAGATTTAATGATATCTTGACTAGCCGAGACCTTGAGAAACCTAAAGTATACTTGATTACCTTCGCGGGGATATAAAGAACATAGAAAACGGGCTTATAACGAAAAAGATACAAGTGTTTGAAATCCGACGATATATATATATTTCCATCAGCTTTGTACACTAATAGAGTTTTGACGTAAACTGTCTTTGCGAGACACCAATTTCACGGCTGTTTTTCTTTATGATCGGATCAGTTTGAGTCCGAGCCGTAGTTTTATGAAATCAAGATCTCCCAGCTAGCTTTTCAAATCAATTGGCCGTTTGATCATTGGACTTGTAACGAATAAACTACGACCTCATCTATATACCCGATAAACTATATATATTTTGACAGCTTTTGCTATAATGAAATTTTCTAAGTGTTGAACATAATATTTTCAAATAGCAACAATAAGAGTCGATTCTCTCATTGATCAAGACCCGTATAGCCCAAAAGTTAAATAACACGACCTCAAGATATTGTTACAAGGTTTTCAAAAACGCCGAGCTTGACCATTAACACTTAACGTACAATTTTTCGCGACTAGTTTTGCGAGGCCATTTTGGTCATATTTTCAAGTAATGAAAATGTGATTTTTGCGGCGAAAACCTTATATTTACCGATAAAACACCAAACGAGGATCGTGGAGTACCTTTTCAACACAACTACATGAAAAGTTGTTATTAACTTAACGAGACGTCAAAAATGTATTTTTCGACGATAAGCGTTATTTCCAAAACTAACGAGTGGTATCGATAACATACGTACTTGCATGTGTAGCATCATTTCGTTTCTTACATTAGAAACTACATTCATATTAGGTTGCGATTTGAGATCGTGCCTCATTTCAGTGTATCCACTTTTGTCATCATAGCTATCGCACCAGGTGAGTTCATACCCCCTACTTTTACCTGTTTTTATAACTGTTTTGGGGGAGAATACATGCTCGTTTTTTACTAAACTCAAGGATTGAATGCGTAATTGTTACTTAAACACTACTGTTTCTTTGAAGGCTTGATTGATTATTCAAATGCACCTATGTGTATATTGGTTGCATGCTTGATTATTTTCTCACATACACAAATGCTTTATAAACATGCAACACACTTTATGAACTTTTGCTTTTATGCAACACACTTTATGAACTTTTGCTTTTATGCAACACACTTTATGAACTTTTGCTTTTATGCAACACACTTTATGAACTCTTGCTTTTATGCAACACACTTTATGAACTTTTGCTTTTATGCAACACACTTTATGAACTCTTGCTTTTATGCAACACACTTTATGAACTCTTGCTTTTATGCAACACACTTTATGAATTCTTGCTTTAATGCAAACACTTTTATGGACCATACTGAAACTTATGTTTTATCTAAACTATTACGCGGATTAGCCTAAGCCCTTGAATCCCACTATGCCCAAACTCATGAACCGTCAATTCCTGCTGGGAAGCGCGAATGTTATAAATAGATCTATTGGTGGTGACTCCCCCGTTCGGTTTGACCGGATAGGCAAACGCGAGCGTATAACATGTCGAATTACAAGTGTAACGGGATAAACACTTGCCGGGCCTTTATATTTAACATGCTTCTAGAGCATGCACACTGTTATAGCTTCGGTTGCATGAACTTAGCGCTAGCGTAATAGACTATTTTTCTATGTGATATTATATTTGTTGTAATGATCACACACTCTACTCATGGTCCACAATCCTGATTTTACTGTAAGGTAAACTTTATTTTTATGACATTGTGAGTTACACAATGGTCACAGAACTCTCTATTGAACTCACAACACTATTATTTTAATACAAACTTATGAACTCACCAACCTCGTGTTGACACTTTTTAGCATGTATTTTCAGGTTTTAAGCAATGGTACGCTACTGGAGGTTTTGGCAGGGCATGGCATGGTCATAGAAGACTCTGATTATCCATTTGGGGACCGTTTAAAAGTATTTCAAAGGCCTACTTCCGCACTATTATTAAAAATGTAAATTCAACATTTTTGATTAAGCTATTTTATTCTAAATAATTCCAGTGAAAACCAGTTTTGAACCTGCGTTGTAATACCAATTGAGTTACACCCCAGGTACACGTATGCTTCCGCTGGACCCGATTATGGGGGTGTGACAGATTGGTATCAGAGCTTTGGCTATAGCGAACTAAGTGTTTTTGAAACCTAGACTATAGCTACTTTCAAGAAAACTTAACCCTATGACCGTCACGTGCCTGCCTGCCAAGCTGAAGCCTCATTGTGGTTAGTTGCTGACTTAGGTGATGAGATTTGGGTCTCATTATCTGATATACTATATTCATTTATTATAGTTGATTACTATAATTGTCTTTCATATAAGCATGTTCACGTATCTTATATGTCACCACATTATGTTTCTCCTTGCATAGTTTCATAACTCGACCTCGAGCTTGGTCACTTGCTTTTGTCTTTCAGAACGTCTTGGTGTTGGTGAAGGACATGGTATTAGTATAACTGAGATGAGTATTTCAAAATTCATGGAACCTCGGTGGAATATAGACTGGTCATCTATATTCAACCCGGGATAGTGAGATATAGGCTGACCACCTATGTCTGACTCAGAAGTAAATTTTGTAACACTAAGAGTGGTTATAATAAGATTATGTCTGGATTGAATCCTTTACTCAATTTCCAAATGTTTCATTCAGGTATGTGTATACCCTCGTTGTTGGAACATTCATACTTTTCATCACTTCGTGAACCACCGATTAGAAGCACGTCAACTGATCATTTCATCTCATGGACATTTACGTCTATGCACGATACACTTATATCACAGTATTTTCTTTTATCACAACCTCATTTTGTCGCAGTTGTCACAATCTTTTCCCTTCTCACCATCACTATCATTTCCTTTCCCCACCCCTATATTTATATAAGGAATTAGCTAACACTCTATAGAATCCGATGTCACTCATTACTCACTACTCCCTATATTGATAAGTGGATGTTATCAATGATCTCCCTAGGAAAGACTTTCCATACCATCTACGAGGAGGATCCCTCGGCACATTAAGACCATATAAAACTCAACAGAAATCTCAAGATATCACAAAACCATTCGAACCACTATCACTGGCCTGATTGCCACAATTCCACCATCTGGAAAGTATTGGCTTGATTAAATTACAAGATTAGTTTCGATGCGAATGCTCACTAAGCAACACTATAGAGATAAATCCAACCTCCTAACCAAGACTATAGATTGAACATGTCCTCACCAACAGACTTTATTTAAACATGTTACACACCTATGCATTTATGCAGACATACATACCTGACTATTTTATCCTCTTAATACTTTTAATTTTAAATGGATTTTTCTCCAAACTACAGTTATACAAAACATATATCTTGTAAGAAATACTTTTCTGAGGCACTTATTTTGATAAGCAAATTCCTTTTGATTAATCTTTTACAAAACTATTGAATGTTAGGAAATTTTAAACATCGATCTTTGATAAACCGTATTATCCAACTTATGTTGAAAAATTGTCCTATCTTGCATAACTACTAAATTTTGAAACATCGAGAAAAATGTTACTTGGAAAGCCGTTTGCTTGAAGTTGTAAATTTATTTACTCAAGGAAGGTTTATGAACAACACACACAATCTCAAAACAAACTTTGAAAATCAATCACTATATTACATCTCTTATACCTTTAGGAGTTTGTGATTTGATGACATATATGGAGACTAAGCATCGTAGGTGGAGAGAGACTCAATTCATGACATCCTGCGGAGGATCGCAACCTTATCCTAATCTATTATTTTCAATAACACCCTTTGACGGACTTAACCTTGTAAGTTTTTCCACAAGATTCAGGATACTCATTTCAATTATTCCTAATAGAGGAATTTGATTCACCTCGAACTCCTAGCGATTTCATTAAGATTCCTGTGGAACCACACCACCTATTATCTTCAGACCAATGGTCGGAATTTGAGGTTGATTCAAACGTAGGGAGATATGCCCAAATCGGGTGTGATTGACACTAGAAATGGTTGGATTAACCATTTGCCATAAATCAAATTCAGTTGCAACCTTAGTTACCACACGAGTGTAGAGACTACACCATTTGAGGCACTTTATGGTCGAAGTGCCAACATCCATTGACGGATTGAAATTGGGAAAAGCCCAACTCTCTAGTCCAGTAAGCATTCATGAACCCGATATACACTGGACCATTCAACATTTCTGACAGAGTAGGCCTGGTGGCCGTCAGACTTGAACTTTGTTAGAGCTCAATAGCTTACACAATAAAGATCATCATCTTTTAACCAAAACAACTTCAGAGACCAACACAAACCGAACTTCGGGACGAAGTTCCTTTTAAGGGGGTGAGACTGTAACAACTCGCATTTTCGAGACATTTCCTATTCACTATTCATCAGTTACTATTCATCGATTACTATTCACCGGTCACTATTCATCATTTTCGGAGTCAGTTTGTGATTCCGAGAAACGTTCAAAAATTTTACTATTCATGTGACACTATTCATTCCCGAAGGGAAATCACTATTCATGATCATCGTTCGTCATTTCGTAAACAGAGTTTACGAGTCTTTAAATTCACGTAACCAGTTAGGTTTGGCTGCGAATTCATGCATCATTCATTAATGACATTTCATATAGACTGGAGTAGTCTACACATTATCATCATCACTTGAGAACCTATACGGATATGCATTATTTCTATATACGTATGCTTAATTTGTAATTAATGATACCACTCAGTTTTACTATTAACGTATACCCAATACTCCCGACTATGATCCTAACATATTTACATACTCATAATAATAATATAAAAAAATTATATTATTAATTTACCCAGTGTTTTTAAACCGATGACTATATTGTACGGTCGGAGCTTATAACTCCGTCGGTTTATGATATTTCAACCCGATAGTTATTCTAACACCTGATTCTCACAAGGAATAATATTTTACAACTTTTACAACTTCGTCGTATTTTATTTTACCTCGGTGACATTTATTTTTAGTTAACTCGGTACCCGATAACACCTAATACACAAAACCAACTAATACTTACACTTTGGGGACAAGCTCAATTAATGAGCCACCAACAAGCCTCCCCTTTTTACTCCTTGTTTCCCTCCTTTTGCCACCCATATGTCCCCCCCTTGGACCAACTTTTTGACCACCATTAATGCTAGACCATATATATATACTCCTTCCCACCACACTTCTCATTTTATACCAACACTAGAAATGCTCTCATCTTCCTTTTTCCCTTTGTGTACAAATCGACCCAACCAAGAAAACAAGAAGAAATCACTAACTTTTCAAGATTCAAGTGTTTATCAAGTCCTAGTTATGATCCAGTTGGGGTTTTGTGGTAAAAACCCTAGATTATTAATCATTTTCTCCTCAAATCACTCCAATATATCAAGTAAGCTTCAAAAATACTTTTGATCTTTTCATACTTTCAATTACTTTATATTTTTATGTATTTTCAAGATATATTGGTAAAACATGCAAGTATGTAAGATCCATACCACTTGTTACTCATTTTGTTTTTATAAACAATAGATCTATAATTTTTACTAGTAATCTCATGAGATCCATCAAGATTGATGATGTTTAGGAACCCATGACACCCTAAGAAGGTGTATGGTAGGATTGGGTATTTGTGAAGTTGATTTGAGATAGTTTGGTTAAGCCTTGAACAAGTTACAAACTAGAAAAGTTGATTTTTGCAAACTATATAAAGCTACTGTCTATTTTTGTAAAACGTGGGAAACTCAGGGTCTAGGGTGTAACTTTGGACCAAAGATTTAGAAAATACATTCCAAGACGAAACTATGGCCGAAAACGGGGATAAAATCCGAGTTACGACGAAAAAGATATGCTATTTTCAAGATTTACGACGAAAACTATACTTTCTGAAATATTGAATCTGTCCCGATTTTTCTAGCTAGGAAAACTGAGATTTAATGATATCTTGACTAGCCGAGACCTTGAGAAACCTAAAGTATACTTGATTACCTTCGCGGGGATATAAAGAACATAGAAAACGGGCTTATAACGAAAAAGATACAAGTGTTTGAAATCCGACGATATATATATATTTCCATCAGCTTTGTACACTAATAGAGTTTTGACGTAAACTGTCTTTGCGAGACACCACTTTCAGGGCTGTTTTTATTTATGATCGGATCAGTTTGAGTCCGAGCCGTAGTTTTATGAAATCAAGATCTCCCAGCTAGCTTTTCAAATCAATTGGCCGTTTGATCATTGGACTTGTAACGAATAAACTACGACCTCATCTATATACCCGATAAACTATATATATTTTGACAGCTTTTGCTATAATGAAATTTTCTAAGTGTTGAACATAATATTTTCAAATAGCAACAATAAGAGTCGATTCTCTCATTGATCAAGACCCGTATAGCCCAAAAGTTAAATAACACGACCTCAAGATATTGTTACAAGGTTTTCAAAAACGCCGAGCTTGACCATTAACACTTAACGTACAATTTTTCGCGACTAGTTTTGCGAGGCCATTTTGGTCATATTTTCAAGTAATGAAAATGTGATTTTTGCGGCGAAAACCTTATATTTACCGATAAAACACCAAACGAGGATCGTGGAGTACCTTTTCAACACAACTACATGAAAAGTTGTTATTAACTTAACGAGACGTCAAAAATGTATTTTTCGACGATAAGCGTTATTTCCAAAACTAACGAGTGGTATCGATAACATACGTACTTGCATGTGTAGCATCATTTCGTTTCTTACATTAGAAACTATCATTCATATTAGGTTGCGATTTGAGATCGTGCCTCATTTCAGTGTATCCACTTTTGTCATCATAGCTATCGCACCAGGTGAGTTCATACCCCCTACTTTTACCTGTTTTTATAACTGTTTTGGGGGAGAATACATGCTCGTTTTTGACTAAACTCAAGGATTGAATGCATAATTGTTACTTAAACACTACTGTTTCTTTGAAGGCTTGATTGATTATTCAAATGCACCTATGTGTATATTGGTTGCATGCTTGATTATTTTCTCACATACACAAATGCTTTATAAACATGCAACACACTTTATGAACTTTTACTTTTATGCAACACACTTTATGAACTTTTGCTTTTATGCAACACACTTTATGAACTCTTGCTTTTATGCAACACACTTTATGAACTCTTGCTTTTATGCAACACACTTTATGAACGTTTGCTTTTATGCAACACACTTTATGAACTCTTGCTTTTATGCAACACACTTTATGAACTCTTGCTTTTATGCAACACACTTTATGAACTCTTGCTTTTGTGCAACACACTTTATGAACTCTTGCTTTTATGCAACACACTTTATGAATTCTTGCTTTAATGCAAACACTTTTATGGACCATACTGAAACTTATGTTTTATCTAAACTATTACGCGGATTAGCCTAAGCCCTTGAATCCCACTATGCCCAAACTCATGAACCGTCAATTCCTGCTGGGAAGCGCGAATGTTATAAATAGATCTATTGGTGGTGACTCCCCTGTTCGGTTTGACCGGATAGGCAAACGCGAGCGTATAACATGTCGAATTACAAGTGTAACGGGATAAACACTTGCCGGGCCTTTATATTTAACATGCTTCTAGAGCATGCACACTGTTATAGCTTCGGTTGCATGAACTTAGCGCTAGCGTAATAGACTATTTTTCTATGTGATATTATATTTGTTGTAATGATCACACACTCTACTCATGGTCCACAATCCTGATTTTACTGTAAGGTAAACTTTATTTTTATGACATTGTGAGTTACACAATGGTCACAGAACTCTCTATTGAACTCACAACACTATTATTTTAATACAAACTTATGAACTCACCAACCTCGTGTTGACACTTTTTAGCATGTATTTTCAGGTTTTAAGCAATGGTACGCTACTGGAGGTTTTGGCAGGGCATGGCATGGTCATAGAAGACTCTGATTATCCATTTGGGGACCGTTTAAAAGTATTTCAAAGGCCTACTTCCGCACTATTATTAAAAATGTAAATTCAACATTTTTGATTAAGCTATTTTATTCTAAATAATTCCAGTGAAAACCAGTTTTGAACCTGCGTTGTAATACCAATTGAGTTACACCCCAGCTACACGTATGCTTCCGCTGGACCCGATTATGGGGGTGTGACACCAACACATACAACCTCAACCCAATACAACCCTGAACAAATTACCCATATTCTATCTTATCGAATCCCATATAATCACACACCCACAAACAATCGGAACTTGCAAGCCTTGCAAAATCAAACAACATACATACGAGGTAACAATATTGATTAATTTTTGTTTAATTAAAACGTTATTTATGATAATGTTAATCGTTAATGCAGAAGGTATGTATGGGAATCAATTTATTTGCGCTTTGGACGATCTTGAAGAGGTTTTGGATGAGTTTGTAAGTTAACACCATATAAGAATTAATTGTTATATCTCAAAGAAAAAAGTTGTAAGAAATTGACAATGCTTAAAACTTAATATTGATATACAAGAACTACATCATGATTTCGTATTAGGAGGATCCTATCATGGGAATCGGTATATTTACTTAGTTAACTATGAGGGGACTAGATGGAGAGTTAGTGTAAGAAGAGTATCACAATTAGTGTGTGTTGTTGAGGGAGCAAGGTGGAATGATTTTGCGATGCACAACATCACCTGTTCGGATGTTGCTTGCTTACATTTTATAGAAGAGGGTGAGGATGTGTTTTATGTAGCTACCTACAATGAGTATGGGGAGGAGTTGCATAATTATGAACTAGTCCATGATCAGTTTTGGAGATGTATGGTTGATGTGACAGACCCATCTCGTTTTAACCAGCCAATGCCAGAAGATTTTCTAGCATATCTGCATGGTCCAGCAACTATAGAGTCGGTCATGGTTACTAGTAACACCATTGATTACCAAGTAGAGATGGAGGTTACACAAGATATCACACCTCGCCAAGGCGAAAACGTGAAGGTGTAACTTCATGGATATCATCACAACACATGGTGTCTATATAGAGAATAACTACATGCATAAAATAGAGCAAGTACAAACACGAAGTGTCGTAACAATACCCCAAAACAACATAACCAAAACATAATCCAAAACAAACTAAAAATCCAAGCATAGATGATAAATCACTTCCAATGCAACTAAGGTCTCGTCTAATCACGTCCTTCTATCTTATCCTTAGGAAGCTCACCTGAAAATGATGCTTAAAACGTCACCATAATGTTGGTGAGATTCATAGGTTTAAGAAACACATACACTCTTAAGGCAACCAGTTCACTGTGATCATAAAAATATATAGCTGGACGAATAATTAAAGTTATCATATAAGCTAACATGTAATCACACAAGATAAAGGCAACCAATGGGACGGAACGTCTCCCCCGCTCCAATATATACATTAATTGGGTCGCATGTGCGAGCAACAGGATAAGCATCCTCCCAATTGAGTCTCTGATATGCATGCCTGATAATTCCTGATAATCCACGATAATCGCATCACAACATATAATCATCACACCATAATAATCATCACATATAGCATACATACGATAACATTATAAGTCCAAGCTTTTTTAGATCACACATAATCACAGTAACTCAAACCATTTAAGACAAGCATCATTTCCATCTCAAGTTTAAAACAAAGTAAAAAAATGGGACCATGAACTCACCTCAACCTTGTAGCTTCCACAAAACCAAATCACAATCTATAATTCACAAAATAAATCCACATTACACATGGCCAAGCTATGATGGATGTCTAAGGTTCATATGACCCACCATAGATCTCCTAGACTCAATACTAATCACCACCAAATACTAATGCTCACTAAATCTCTTGCACTATTAAAATCAGAAAACATAGAATTTTTTGGTACATTCGCTTACATGAAATAATAACTTTAAAGGCTCAATAACTCACACCAAAAATTTACCATAGTCCCTTGGATGTATACAAGCTACTACCAAAAGTCCATGGTCTAAAAACACACACCAGTACCCTTCATAAAATCAAACTTACAAACTATCCAGATTCGGATCTGAACGCACACCAAAAAGTTTTAATTAAATTAAAATACTTCTACAACTTTTTATCGCGAATCCTTTTCGTGGGAGTCTAAGATAACCTAAAACTCAACTTTCCCAGAAGGGCTAACCTTAATATCACTTTTTCACCCACAAATCACTATCAAACTTTTACCCAAATTCTGTCCCGGTTTAACAGCTTTAACACCTTAACTTGTAAAAATCAAAAGACTAACTTCCCTACCTCAAAATCAATCATCGTCGGACTTTTTGGAAAGCTCTTTCTCTGAACTATAATTTAGACTCAAAATTCGTGATCTAACTTGAAGTATCTAAACACACCTTGATTTGTGTTAGAATGATACTTTGAGTTATACTACCAAGTATGCGGTATCTACTTAGTAATACTTAGAAGTTTGTTTGTAAGTAAAAACAATTGTATATGAATGAGAACAATGTGTGAACCAAATTGTTAGCTCCAATATTATTAAGAATAATAATATGAGTGATCTTTTTATCACTAGGGTTACAAACTTGAAGCTCTAAGAAAAACGTATCTCAAACCTTAACCTAGAACCTCTTTTTATAGCACAAGGATTCATCTTCTACAAGATACGTATAATGCTAATAGAATAAGATATACACAAAATCTATTCTATATTTATTTATACAAGTTTCCTAACAATTATCCTGACAGCAGTGGTAATAATATGTACTAGCAGTGGTAATGAGTTTCCACTGCTAGTGCATTCTTCAGCAGTTGTAATCTCCATGCTTAGCCGTGGTAAATGTTAGTGTAATTCCCAACAATCCTCCCCTAAACTTATGATTTCTCTATAAATCAATAAGTTTCTTCAATTAATCAACATCTCTGAGGATATAGGGAATTCTTCCAAACACTTCATTTTCTTCTTAAAGCCTGTATAGCTCTTGAACACTGATCTTCTATCTTTTGAATCAAAGCTCTAACTTTTTTAGTGTCTTCATGAACTCTCAATCTTGATGTTAACATTGCAGTAAGAGTTACTGCTCTAAGTGGATATTCCTTCTCAGCAAACATGAATACATCCACTCTAGCTATTGTAGAAACATGATGAATCTCACATGAATCATAGTATGACCATGTGGTATGCAAATCTGTAGCTTCAAACTTCCAGTAACTATCTTTAAGATCAGGTTCATACAATCTCCTCAAATCAACCCATAGCTGCATTTCCTTTATATCTTTGAGAGTATCAGCCTTGAATCTTTCATCAACTAACTTACAAAGCATATCAAGATCATCTCTGTCACAAGCTTTAATAAGATCTTCAAATTGAATGAAGGATGAAGTTTCTCCTCTCAACCTTGTAATCTTCCATGTTGGAGCAAAATTCTTTGCTGTGTATACTTCCCAATCAATAATTGGATGCCTTATTTGTATAGGATCTGGGTAGAAATCTTCTTCTTCTATCACTATCATAGCACTCAGCTAATCTTCTATAAGTTTCTCAGATTGAGATTCTTTTTCTTGAGTAAGCCTTGTCTTTTTAGTGACATTCTCTTCAGAAGCTGTAGCTTTCCTTTTAGACTTAGGAAATATTCTTTCTTCTTCTTCAAAGTCAATAGGAATAAAATCACTATCTTGTCTTTTGAGCCTGTAAAAGATCCCTTCAATCCTATCATGAGACATGCCTTTGAATTGAGACATTTTCCAATTACCAACATGGCAGCAATAAGTCTTCATCTCTGCAATCACTTGTGCTTTGGTTGGTTGTCTTTGCTTCTTTTGACCTTTTCTGACTTTTCCAATAACCTCATCAAGTGCTTGTTGATTCTTCATTTGAATAAAATCAGCTAATTGAGCTGATCTCTGTTCTTCTGTCAAAGTCTTGTTAGCAACAAGTTCAATTGCCTTCTTCTTGACAACTGGATCATTGGCAATTATATATTCAATCTCTTCTATAGTTGGCACATAAGTGAACATTGGAGGTTTCTCTTTTAGCACTATTGGTGGAACAGTGGAAATGGGTTCTTCAAGCACTGTTTCCAACTTATCCAACCTTTTAGCCTCTATAAAACTTGCAATCTCTTCCTCATCTTGTCTTTTATTCTTTGCAGCTTCATCTTACACTAATTTCCTTGCCATATCAGCATCATAATCTATCTGAGCTTGTTCCCATCTAGAAATCTTCCTTGGTTGCACTTGATCTGTACTAGTCATAACTGCTTTACCTTTCTCTGCTCTAATTCTAGCAGCTTCTTCTTCTGCATTGGTAACATTTTGTTCTGGAGTTGTAACATTTTGACTAGCAGTGGGAACCATAAACTCAGCAGTGGAAATATTTTGAGGAACTCCAACTGTATCATTAATCTTCAAATCTTCAGTGCCATAATCAAAATCAGCATCAAACTCATAATCATCACCAAAATCAATCTTCCTCCCCTTAGTTTTAGCATCTGTCTTCCTCCCCTGTTTGGAAGAATTTCCCAAATCATCACTGAAATCTTCTGAAGCAGCATCTTGTGGTGAGGATGAAGATGAAAGCATAATTTTGGCAGATCTTTGCTTCTTTAACCCCTTAACTTCTTCCTGCAAGTTCTTAATTTTTGCTTTCAACTGAGCAAGCTTTGTGGCATGTTGTTGCTTTGTCTGTGCTAGTTCTTTCTCCAGAGCTTTAACCTGTGTGACTAAGTTGGTACAAAGTTCCATCAATTCATTAGTTTGCACACTGCCCTCAACACTTCCAACTGTGTGACCTGTTGGGAGAGGTGAATCATAGGGTATTGATTCAGGCTCTTCTCTAGTTAGACTAGATTGAAGCCTAAAACCACCACTGCTTGTTCCTAAACCAAAAGGCTCAGAAACAGGCAATGTTGTAATGGGAGGAGGTGGCTATTTGTGCCTCCTCTCATAAGTGTGAGTAACTGCAGGGGTGTGTTGAACAGGTGGAACAACAATAGTGGGTGTGAGATGGGATACAACTGGGATTGTTGCATCTTCACCCTGTACCTGTGAAATCTTTGAAAGCATTTCAGGAAAAAGTGGTTTAACCTCCCCATTCCAAAGTTCTGAAGCCTTATTCATATTTTGAAAAACTTTTGGCTTGAGACAGGGAGTTTTATAAACTCTTTTGTGGGTTTGGAGTGGAAATTCATTTAGCACTGCTTGCACAAACCTTGGATACATCAAAAATTTATATGAACTCTTTACATTGCCCTTCATATTATTAAAAATAAACTTTGAAAAATTAAAAGTCCTATCTGTGGCTAAGCAAACCAAAGGGTAAGCCATAGTTGAACTAAATTGTTCATAAGAAGTTTTCTTAGGACTTAGGCAATGTAAAAGAGTATGAATTAAAAACCTCCAATGGGGACAAAAACATCCTTTTTTGAAAGTAACCTTTTTATCAGATGTATCATACCCCATTGTGGAAAGATGTTTATGAATGTCTGAATTGGATAATGTAATGATACCATTGAGATCATCTAATTTGAGAATTCTCCTCAAGGATGACTCAGTAACATCAATGGTTACCCCATTCACTGTGGCTCTAAGAGTTTCCACAGATTCATGTGTGTCTCCCAGTTCAATAGTTATGGACTCCACAGTGTTCCAGAACTGTTTGATAGGAGAAACATAGATTGTGGGATTGACAGTTAAAGCATACCTAATATGGGTACTATTGAGAAAACCCACAATCTGATGAAAAACAGGGCCACTCTTTTCGTTTGACTTCTGTAAGTAGGCCACTTGGTTGTGCTCATCTGAAAAGTTTAGAATTGCCATAGTTTTGTGATAAAAATATGAAAGTGTTAGTAATCGAGAATGTTGATCAAGCCGTATGAGAGTTAATTATATAGTAATAGGGTTTTGAGAAGGATGCGTAATATGAATTATCTTTAGAATGTATTTATCTTTGGGAAAAGAATAAATTAAAATAGGTAAGTGGATAATTCACAAAAATTTACCCTATTAATAAGGAAACACGGTTACTCTCAACGGCTAGTTAAAAAATAAGATTACTGACACAACAGTCGCAACGGCTAGTTCACCAGTGGTAAAAATTACACGTGCAGTGGTAACTGGGAACTAGCAGTGGTAATTTTTCACAAAAATTTCAGGAGCAGTGGTAAGTAAATCAAGTAAAATTCAGCTGCTCTAAGCATAGTTTTTAGCAAACTATCAGCTATCAACGGATTTAATATGTCTTTACCATGAGCCGTTTAATATGGACTAGCCAACTCTTCATCACTTGGAATATGGTGAGTTGATGACCATATAGTTTTTGGTAAACTATCAACTATAACCGGATTTGTTAAGTCTTTACCAGTAGCCGTTTGCTCTGGACTAGTTGATTCTTATGTGGATTAGACATGGTGAATCAATAAACATTTGTTGTGTGTCTTTGTTACACACCTTATAACTCCAATCACTCAACAAATATTGGTTGTTTTTCTGCATATTAAGGAAACACCATTCCTTACCAATATATTTTATTCCAAAGTAACATTTTTACCAAGTTACTATTCACAAAAATATCTTCTCAAAGTCAACCCGTGTAACTAAATAATATCTAAATTTACTTTTCTAACCTACCAAAATAGATAAGAGTTAATATTCCTCATAATTAACCCTTGGGCTTGACTTTGCATATAAAAGGGGCTCAATACAACACAAATCTTCATTAAAACAATTCTCCAAAATCACAAACCCTAAAATCATCATGAGCTGGTTTCCACTGATCTATATCTCATCAGATGATTCATCCGATGGTGAAATAAGTTACTATTCTGACTTTGAAGAGCAATCATCAGGATGGAGTGGATATTTTCCTCCAAGTGCATCACCTTCATCCAACATGAAGCCAAACAAGTAGGTCTCTGCAACTACTCCTGCTCCATCTCTGGAGTTCTACTCAAGTTCTTCTTCAGATGATGAGAATGATCCATCCTACACCCTGTCCAAGGAGCTACCAAAGGCACTTACTATAGCCCTTGAATCAGCCTTGGTGAATATGAAGTGGCCTGCTGATGAGGCGAAAAGTGTACGGCTTTTAAGGGGTCATTTAAGCCTGAATTCGTAATTATTTGATCAAATATTGCCCTAAATCGTTCCTTTTGTCATTTTAGGTACTTTTGAGAAGAAATCTGGAAAAGGATGCATTTTGGACGTTTTTGGAGCATAAAAGTGAAGAAAACGGCAAAGTATCAAAATTCCTTGTTGGAACAGTACCGGACGACGTCAAGCCACAACACATAACGGGGTCAAGAGTGGCAAAAGAGGTGGATGTGGAAATTATAACGTGACGGCACAGAGTGTTTCCAGTGTTATTGGCCTGACGGCGTCACCAAGGCTATTTCTACATGAAGGCGTCAAGATTGGATCTAGGCAATACGAATTTCAACTTGGCGGCGAGTTGACGGCGTCAGAGGCTAATACATGACGCCTCAGGATGCTTAGTCTATACATATTTTTCCAATTTTTCATTGTAAAGAGTGGAACAAATTGTGGAATACTAAACACAAACCCTAGGTCGAATCTCCTGCATATTGAAGGGGTTTCAAACCCTTCTTTCTTCCATGTTTGAATAAAGATAAGTCCTTCAATAATCATTCAATATGTCTATGTATTGTTTGATTCTATCTTATGTTTATCTTTCTTTTAACATGTTAGGCTAGGTTTTTATTGTGTTTGCTTAGATGTAGTGAAACCTAGATGTTGATTATTGGTTGATTGTTTGTTTATAATTGTTACGGATGATTGTATTCGATGTTAGGCATAAGAAAACTGGCAGACTTTTATTGGTAACTTGCTTGAACGTCTTAAGAAACATGATCGGAGGTGTACTACGATTTTTGGTTGTATTTAATGCATAAGTGAATTCTAATGATCTCATGTTAGGAGCTTTTAGTCGGCTCGACATAGGAGTGAAGTAGGATCTTATAGAGTTAGGGAATATTGTACACGGCCCTACGACTAGTATTAAGGAATATAACCCGTCATCCATGCAATTGTAACAAGCTAATCAACCGGTAAAAGATATCCAGGGAGTAATGAAATCTAAGTAAACACAACTTTTCTCATTATTGTTTCCACCACATTAGTACATTAGTTTAATTTTCATTTATGTTATTTTATTTTGATTGCATCTTTAGTTAATTGGGTTAGTTGGCTAGCAACTAATTCCGCCCACTCCTTCAAAACCCGAGATTTTAATTGCTTTCATAAAATATAAAAAATACAAAAAAGAATCATCCCTCACCTCTAGACCTAGTTTAGTAGGCTTTCTAATCCTAGCGACACTATTCCTGAGTTAAATGATCAATCCCCCGGTACTTGTCACTATACTATACTACAACGATCAGGTACACTGCCTGGTGGGGGTTGCAAGCTTCTCAAGATCCCTTGAGAGGTAAAACCTGTTGCGAGGGTGCAATCCCACGTGTCAAGTTTTTGGCGCCGCAGCCCGGGGAATAGTTATTGTCTAGGTTAGAACTTCTTTTATTAGGTCTACTTGCTAGATTCCTTTCTAGTAAGATTTTTATTTTTATTTTTTAGGTTTTCTTTAGTCTATCTCATTTCTTCGTTCCTTTGTTCATAACCATTACCATCCGACATCATGGAAGGTGGTAATATCTTTGAACCCATCAATCCACCACAACAAAACCACCCACAAAACCTACCACTAGCAAACCAACCTCCTAGACCCCGAACTTTAGGAGAGTATTCCCGTCCTAGCCACCAAGGCTATCGAAACACCATTGAGCTCACTCAAGGAGCCAATGTGTCCCCCTTGCGATCCGACACCATCCGGTTGGTGCAAAGAGGATGTGCATTCCATAGACTTCGTTCCGAAGATCGTAATCAACATCTCAAGGATTTTCTAAATATCGTTGATTCCATAGACCTTGATGTTGCAACTAGAGAGACAACCCGATTACGTCTATTCCAATTCTCTCTACGTGACCAAGCTAGTCAATGGCTTGAACGTTTACCCGCGGGATCCATCACCTCTTGGGATGATCTCACTTCTCGTTTCCTTGCTCAATTTTTCCCACCGGGGAGAACTGCCAAGCTTAGAAATGATATCTTGATGTTCCAACAACGTCAAGGTGAAACTCTATATGAAGCATGAACTCGTTTCAAGGACTTACTCCAAAAAGTCCCTCATCATGGCATAGATCTTTGGCTCCTAGTCCAAATCTTCTATGACCATATCGATCTCTTCACAAGGCGAACCATTGACCAATCGGCCGGTGGCAAGCTACGTGATCTAAGTGCGGAAGAATCATGGGAACTCATAGAAGATCTTGCTCTCTATGACAACGAAAATTGGAATGATCCCCGTGATTTGAACAAAACGGTCAAGGCAATATCTTTGCCTTTGAACAATTCTAGCACTCCCGACCGTAGGATCTTGGAACTTGAGGACCAAGTCAAGTTTGTCATGAAATCCTACAAAGCTCCTAAGCCTTCAAGCCAAGTGAACATAGTCACTTCTTCGTGCAAATTATGTAATGGTCCTCATGAAACTCACAATTGCATGGAACATCCAAAACATGCTTTTAAGAAATTCACATCGTCACGTGCTAATAAAGCGGAGGATAGAGGGCTCGCCACTAATCGAGGTCCTCGAAACTTTGGTGAGGCCTATGATGCATGGAAGGATCAACCAAATTTCATAGGATACCAAACTCGGAGCATATCCTTCGACGATTCTCCTCACTCGCATGGTCCGAGCATTTTCCACCACAGAACACTCCTAAGCAAAGCTATGAAGATGCATTGCGAAAGTTCATTCTCTCTCAAGAATTACAGCTTTCCATGCTCAAGACCAGATTTAGACAACAGCAAGTCGATTTAAATAATAAGATTAGTAATCTGTTAACTGCTATTAAAGAGCGCATTGTTAGTAAATCGATTAAGGCTGAAGAAGTCAAATCTGTCACCATCATGAATCAGCCAACCTCCCCTGTGAAAATAAAAAGCCCTAGTAAACTCTTTAAAAATCTGTCACCAAAGGTGAGGGAAGTTAGGGACTATGTTAACCCCTCGGGACCAATCCACTTTGTAAATACCATCACCACAATACTTGCTCCCACACCCGAACAGAGCCAACAACCAACTGGGAATGAGAGTCATGGAGTTGAGGGTGAGACCCCAGAGAAAGACCACGAAGTGGCTGATTCGTTGAAAATCAAGTTATATAATAGTATAAGTATTACTCAAGAGATCCGCAAAGAAATACGGATAACCTGAGGTCGTAGTCCGTGTGAAGGGTGAATGGAATTCTCAATTCCCGATTTGTGAAACGTGTCGTGAAAGTGGTAAAAAGTAATTTTGATGAGATTACACTAATGAAATAGAAAATGAAGCACAAATAATCACTTAAGCACGTATTTCAAGTAAACAAACTAAACACGTAACTTAAAATCGAAACCGTAAGCTTAAACGTAAAATAAACGTTAACGTACGAAATAAAACACGAATTTTAAGCTACACTACTCCTACGGACTTCAAAATAATTTTGAAAAATTAAAAATGATAAAAGAATATTTTAAGAAAAAGAAAAATATTTTTTTGACTTTTTATTTATTTTTTATGAATTAAAAACTAATTAACTAATTAAAAATTCAAAGAAAATGCAAATAAAGTGAGAAAAATGGAAAATAAATTTTGAAAATTATAAAATAACTAAAAAGTAATTTTAAAACTAAAAACTAATTTTTTTGGCTTTTTGTGTAATTTTTGAGAATTAAAAACTATTAAATCTAATTAAAAATTCAAATTAAATTCAAAATAAATGGGAAAAATGCAAATTAAATTTCTAAAATTCTAAAATAAATGAAAATAAATTTTAAAAATATTTTTGGATTTTTCTTGGCTTTTTCTATTTTTTTGGATTGTTAGTAATTAAGAAGTATTAAAAATTGAATAAAAATAAAATATGATAAATAGCAAATCAACTTGGAAAAATATGAAAAATTCAGGAAAATTCTAAAATAATATTTTAAACTTAAGAAAAATATAAAAAGTGAAAAATAAGCAATACAAATACTACTTGCTTTGAAATCAGTTTAGAACTAAGTGCTTATTAATAAGCATAGTTGACCAAATCTTAAACAAATGATTTTCAGACTTAGATAAGCTTAGTTGAACAATAATCGGACCAATAAGCAAACAGGAACACAACAATAGGCAAGAACAGGTGAATAAGCAATAAAATGGAATAAGCAATTCTCTAATCAGAATAAGCAAAAGCTCAAATTCACTGGAAATAGCAACAATAGGTAACAATGAACTCAAAGAATCAACAAAACTCAGCTTGTGAATAAATAAGCACAATTGCAGCCCTATTCTAATAGGCAGACCTATGCTCCAATCACACCACTAAATAAGCCAATAAGCAGAAGCAAATAAGCTCAGGGATGCAAGCTTATGGGGGCAAATCACTCATTAACAAGCTGAGACCTCAATTAAGCCAATAGAACAGGTACTAGATCTAATTTTTTTGTCCTAAGGTATCCAAGAAGTTCAACCAAAAGCTTATGCACAGGGGAGAAAATGGTCAAACAGACAACTACCAATTGCTTTTTAGATAAGCAAATAAGTTCCAATACTGAAAATTCTTCTTTAAATTGTTAGACAAGCTGCTCAAGTTTGCAAACCCACTTTTCAAAGTTAATTCCAACTAGTATTGAACTCTAAAATTAATCTCAAAGATGTATCAAAAACTGAGTTCACTAATTCTTTGACTTTTTAATTTCAAAGAGATTTTGACTCAAATGATTTTTGATTACTCAAATTTGACTGTAAATGTTATGATAAGCTAATGTATGAATAATATAAACTAGATCTACTACTTATGCAACTAATTAATGATAATGCAACCTAAATTTCTTAGCCTACTAACTGTGTGAGATATCAAAGACTAAATTGATTTCTTTTTTAGTAACACGCCTACTGTTTTATGCTTAGCTAAACCTATATGCAACCTAAGTGTTGTATATAAACCTCTTATAACCTCTCAAACAACACTTATACCAGCAAAACAACTATATCCAAACACCCCTGAATATGAATCTGTCTCAACAATCTTACCCAAAACCTTCTCAAATCAATTCAAAACTTAACAAGATTTAGAATCACCAAATATACACAGAACAAACAGATCTCGGATTCAATACTTAAACAAAAACAAAACCACACAGATCGAATATAATGGCAGACAATGAAACAGTAGATAACTAATTCAAACAAAACTAAGAGTAATTGTAAAATAAGCTACTACAAACTAATTGATAATGAAAATAACAGAAATAAGCAGTATAAAATAAGCTAAGTTACTATTAATCTACTTGTGCAAAGTTGAATTAAAATGAATAAAACTTACAAACCAATACACCCTCAGCCAAACAGAGGGGGTTTCACTATGCTTGTCTGTCTTTTGACAGGCCAATGGGACACCTTATTGGCTGCCTTAATCTCCAAATAGCTGGCTTATTGAATAAGCCCTCAACCAGTTGACTTTGTTTGACCAATGTGTATTGAACAAACCAATACACCCTCAGCCAAACAGAGGGGGTTTCACGTAGCTTACCACCGGCCGATTGGTCAATGGTTCGCCTCGTGGAGATGTCGATATGGTCATAAAAGATTTGGACTTGGAGCCAAAGATCTATGCCATGATGAGGGACTTTTTGGAGTAAGTCCTTGAAACGAGTCCATGCTTCATAAAGAGATTCATTTTGACGTTGTTGGAACATCAAGATGTCATTCCTAAGTTTAGTAGTTCTCCCCGGTGGGAAAAATTGAGCAAGGAAACGAGTGGTGAGATCATCCCATGTGGTGATGGATCCCGCGGGTAAACGCTCAAGCCATTGACTAGCTTGATCCCGTAGAGAGAATTGGAATAGGCGAAAACGGGTAGTCTCTCTAGTTTCAACACCTAGGTCTATGGAATCTACGATTTTGAGGAAGTCCTTAAGGTGTTGGTTTGGATCTTCGGAACGGAGTCCATGGAATGCACATCCGCTTTGCACCAACCGGATGGTGTCGGATCGCAAGGGGGTCACATTGGCTCCGGTGAGCTCAATGGTGTTTCGGTAGCCTTGGTGGCTAGGTCGGGAATACTCTCCTAAGGTTCGGGGCCTAAGGGGTTCTAATGGTGGGTTTTGTTGTGGTGGGATGATGGGTTCAAAGATGTTACCACCTTCCATGATGTCGGATGGTAAAGAGTTACGAACAAAGGCACGAAGAAATAAGATAGACTAAAGAAGACCTAAAAATAAAAATAAAAATCTTACTAGAAAGGAATCTAGCAAGTAGACTTAATAAAAAGAAATCCTAACCTAGACAATAACTATTCCCCGGGCTGCGGCGCCAAAAACTTGATGCGTGGGAATCGCACCTTGCTTTACCTCTCGAGGGATCTCGAGAAGCTTACAACCCCCACCAGGCAGTGTACCTGATCGTTGTAGTATAGTATAGTGACAAGTACCAGGGGATTGATCGTTCAGCTTAGGAATAGTGTCGCTAGGATTAGAAAACCTAATTAATAGTTCTAGAGGTGAAAGATGATTATTTTTGTATTTTTATATTTTTATGAAAGCAAGTAAAATCTCGGGTTTTGAAGGAGTGGGCGGAATTAGTTGCTATTCAACTAACCCAAAGCTAAGATGCAATCAAAATAAAATAATAAAAATGAAATTAAACTAATTAAACTAAGGTTGTGAGCAGTGGTTGGAGAAATTGTGTTTACTTAGACTTCATTACTCCCTAGATATCTTTTACATGTTAATTACTTGTTACACTTGTATGAATGACGGATTGTATTCCTTAATACCATTCGTGGGGTGGCATACATAACTCCCCAACTCTATGAGCTCTTATCTCCTCCTACACCATGACCCAGCACAACTATAGGGATTGTAAACAGTGGCTCATGCATTAAATACAACCAATAAAGACCTAGTACGCCTCGGTTCATGTTTCTTAAGACGTTCAAGCATGTTACCATTTGGAGATCTGCCAGTTTTCTTAAGCCTAACATATAAATCATTCATTCAAAACAAGAGTAGACAAGTAATCAACACATAATCAACATCTAGGTTTCATTAGATCTAAGCAAACACAAGAGAGATCTAGCCTAGCATAGTAGAATTGAGACAAGAACAAGAGATAAACAACCAACACATAGACATATTGATTGAATTGAAAGTACACTTATCTCAATTACAATGCAAGGTCTCAAGGGTTTGGAACCCTTGAAAAACCTGTAAAAGAGGCACCAAAATCGTCTTTAGGGTTTCACCAAAACTTCTCCCCTTTTTAATGAAAAAACTAGAAAACTATATATAGGAAAAACAGTTTGACGGCATCAAGAGTAACTTCTGACGCCGTCACCTCGCCGCCATATACTTCCTCGGACGGCCTTGATCCACTTATGACGGCCTATGTGACGCCGTCACCACCCACGGTATATTATTTTTGCCACTTTGACGCCGTCACGAGTCCGTCTGACGCCGTCACCACCTTCGATATTTAATTCTTCATGTCTGACGCCGTCAAGCTGATGGTCTTGACGCCGTCACCTTGTATTTTCAGCATGCAAATTAGGTACTTAGCCGTTTTCTTCACTTTTATGCTCCAAAAACGTCCAAAATAGCTTCTTTTCCAGAATTCACTCTCCAAACACCTAAAATCACAAAAGGAACGATTTAGGGCAATATTTGATCAAATAAAGTCGGATTCGGGCTTAAATGACCCCCTAAAAACGGATCATTTTTCGCCTCATCAGTTAGTATTTGGTGTATTTGGTCTGATTTAAGGCTAAAAAGGATGTGTAAAAATGCACACATCAAAATTCCCCAGACTAAGGTATTGCCGTGTCCTCACGCAATGTCATCACCTCACGCTTAAGAGATAAATAATTTCAAAATCTCTCTTTACTGACGTTGTAAAGTAGCAATGATGTTCAAAAGAGATCTCAAAATCATTTAATCTCAAAAATGCTCCGTTTTCCGATTTTCAGGAATAACTACTACTACTCTTTTTGTACTTTTTCAGTTTTATATATATATGACAGTTTGCCTTGACTTTCATTATCAATTCTTATCTGTTGATAACTTTCAGGGTCAACGAGTAGAAACACTTCTCACAGAGAAGAGACCATACGGATAAAAATCGTCATCCTTGATTTTTCACAATCTCCCAAACTAAGCATAAAATCGAGATCATTGTTTATCCACAAGTTAGATGCTAACACTACCCACAAAAGTTACTTGTGTAATTGCCGCTTGTTCCCAGTTCCTAAGTTTGGTATCTCAAGATTTTATTTTGTGAGAAATGAATTGCTTCATATTTTCTCGTTTTGATATTTGTTAGTCCGATAAGAGCACAAAATTTGAACGCTAAGTAGTTTCCAAACTTTCCCTCGAAAACCCCTGCATACAGAAATCGGGTCCACATGAAGGTCTCTGATTTAACATGATTTGTGGAGGCCCCCTTTTTATTTACGACCGAGACATCCCATGTCTGAGACCCGAAATGGAAGCTTTTTATTATGGAAACCCCCGGAGTCGAAGCTTGGCATTTTTGCATAATTATAAGCACTCTAATAATATTTGGTCCTTAGTCCTTTATTTCTTTTACAACAACGGTTTTTGAGCCGCCAAGGTGTAAGAGCTTTATTATGACCTTGGATTTCTATCCTCTGCTTTTTATAGCTTTGGATTCCTCTACCTTTTATTTGGCTTTGGATTATTATTATTGATATTCATAATCATATGTCAAACCCCGAGTCCTACGGCCTTTACTAAGATCACAACATCGGCTGCGAACCGGCAAGATGCAATAGTCTATTTCACCGTAACACTGGCAGTACCCCTATGTGTACCAAACCCCCATATGCAGAGATTTTGTTGGGAACGAGAAAAAACTAAGTATTGCCCAAACCCCATACACTTAATTAATCCTAGAGATCTATTTTTATTGGTGTGCAATCTTGTGGGAACAAGGAGGCCACAAGTACCTTTCGTGGGCTCTAAAGAGATCCAACTACTCCATGTTTAGCACGAAACTTCTAAATAAACTCTATCATTCCTCGATATCCGCAAATTTAAAATCCCAAGTAATGAGATCCGCGGATGCTTAGCCATAATCTTTTGATTATATTGGTTAAGGGAGAAGAGCTAGGGCTCAACACGCCCGGTCATGTCAAAACATTTATTTCTACTCTCGCCAGTAGGAAAGTCAAAACAAGGTGTCAAATCTTATTATTCATATCATATATCATTCATTTTTTTATATAATAATAAAAAGGTGACAAAAATTTAAAATTTTTGGTAGAAAACGGAGTTGCGTAAGTCAACAGCTCAGACAATGGTAACAGGTCAAATCGAATCGAAGATTCACCCCCCCAGACTAAAGTGAAACATTGTCCTCAATGTTTTAAGGGTACGGGTAGTCTACGTAATATCTAAGGCCGTTTATTAAGTATGCCAAAAGATAAACGTTAGTCGATAAGATTTTGGATATGGTGAATTTCCGAAAGAGCAGCGAAGGATGAGACTCGAGTGGAGAGAACGACAAAGTACGAGCACGAGAGACCTCAAACTTCGGGGAAATTCCTAAACATTCACAAACAACCATGAAAACACGAGTTTGGAAAGGGTCGCCCCCCTCACATCACGTTACTTAAGAAATAAGAAAATAAAGAAAATGAAATTGGATAAGCATGGGTGCCTCCCATGAAGCGCTTGTTTTTGATTACCGAGTCACATGAGCTTGACTCGATCCCCGAATTTAGTTATCCTTAGGGAAAGTTTGGAGATCCGGGACAACCATGGGTGGTATGTCCCCTCCGAAGTAATGTTTAAGACGATGACCATTCACCTTAAAGTTGGGAACATTAGATTGAGCTAGCTCGATGGTTCCATAAGGAAATACTTGGGTAATGGTGAATGCTCCAGACCAACGGGTTTTTAACTTGCCCGAGAAAATCTTCAATCGAGAATTGAAAAGAAGGACTCGGTCACCAACATTGAAGACGCGATCTTTAATCTTAGCATCATGAATCCTCTTTGTCTTCTCTTTGTAGATCAAAGAATTCTCATAGGCTTGATCACGAAGCTCGACTAATTCATTCAACTGAACTTTACGATGATCACCCGCGGTCTGTAGGTCAAAATTAGCATGTTTCAAGGCCCAGTAGGCCTTGTGCTCAAGTTCAATGGGCAAATAGCAGGCCTTCCCGTAAACCAGCTTGTATGAAGTGCACCCAATGGGTGTTTTGTAAGCTATACGGAAAGCCCATAGTGCATCATCTAACTTATTAGCCCATGAAGCACGATGTTCACCTAGGGTCCTTTCTAAAATTCGTTTTAAGCCACGATTGGAGACCTCAACTTGACCACTTATCTGTGGATGATATGCCGTAGAAAGACGATGAGTGACACCATATTTGAGCATAACTTTAGCGAATTGGTCATTACAGAAATGGGTCCCATGATCACATATAATAGCACGAGGTGCACCAAATCGGGCGAAGAGACTTTTGAGAAATTTTACTACAACTCGGGCATCATTGGTAGGTAATGATTTTGCTTCAACCCATTTAGACAAGTAATTGACGGCCACGAGTATATATTTTTTACTACGGGAAGACGGGAATGGACCCATGAAATCAATACCCCAGATGTCAAAAATTTCACAGACTTGGATAGCATTTTGAGGCATCTCGTCTCTCTGAGAAATTTTTCCTTGACGCTGGCAAGAATCACATGATTTAACCAACTCATGGGCATCTCGGTAAATCTTCAGCCAATAGAAGCCGGAATCAAATACTTTCTTAGCGGTGAAGTTGGCACCATGATGTCCCCCCGTGGGTCCATTGTGGCATGCCATAAGAACTTCAGCGGCTTCTTTGCCGTGAACGCACCGCCGGATCACTTGATCTGCACAAATCTTAAACAAGTAGGGGTCGTCCCAGAAATAATGCTTAACATCTTTGAAGAATTTCTTCTTTTGTTGGAACGACATCCCTTTACGGATGAAATTCCCCGCATGGTAATTCGCAAAGTCGGGAACCATGGGGTACTAGAATCACAATGTGATAAACTCCCAAGTGTCTCGAGAGGAAATGTTTCGTTAATTTCCTTTTTTCTCGAAAACACTTTGATGGGGATTCTCTAAACGTGATAGGTGATCAGCAGCAAGGTTCTCAGCTCCCTTTTTGTCTCGAATTTCAACATTGAATTCTTGAAGGAGTAGAACCCACCGCATCAAGCATGGCTTAGCATCTTGCTTTTCCATTAGGTATTTGAGAGCCGAATGATCTGTATACACTATGCATTTCTTCAAGAGCAAATAAGGTCGAAACTTTTCAAAAGCATAAATGACGGCTAACATTTCTTTCTCAGTAGTCGTATAATGTTATTGAGCGTCGGTCATTGTTTTACTAGCATAGTGTATCGGCTGAAAATGTTTAGACTTGCGTTGCCCCAGGACTGCACCAATAGCATAATCGCTTGCATCGCACATTAGCTCGAAGGGCAAGTCCCAATCGGGGGCAACTAAGATTGGAGCCTCCGTTAACTTCTTTTTAAGGATATTAAATGCTTCGATGTATTCATTTGAGAAGATAAACGGAGCATCTTTTTCAAGCAAGTGGGTCAGGGGCCGAGCTATCTTAGAAAAATCTTGAATGAAACGTCGGTAAAAGCCGGCATGACCGAGAAAACTTCTAATTCCTTTAACGGTTGTGGGATGAGGTAATTTTGCAATCACATCGACTTTAGCTCTATCGACCTCAATCCCGGATTTAGATATCTTATGGCCGAGGACAATGCCCTCTTTAACCATGAAATGGCACTTCTCCCAATTTAGAACCAAGTTGGTGTCTTCACACCGTTTCAGCATTCTTTCTAAATGGGAGAGGCAAGAAGTGAAAGAATCTCCATAAACCGAGAAATCATCCATGAAAACTTCCATGGTTTTCTCGATCATATCCGAGAATATAGACATCATACACCTTTGGAACGTGCCTGGAGCATTGCATAAGCCGAAGGGCATACGACGATAGGCAAACGTTCCGTAAGGGCAAGTAAACGTAGTCTTTTCCTGGTCTGGAGGGTCAATCGGTATTTGAAAATAACCAGAAAATCCATCAAGAAAACAATAGAACTCATTTCCCGCTAGACGTTCTAGCATTTGATCCATAAATGGAAGTGGGAAATGGTCCTTACGAGTCGCATCATTCAATTTTCGATAATCAATACAAACTCTCCATCTGGTAACAAGACGTGTCGAAATCAATTCATTGTCTTCATTAGTCACTATGGTCATTCCACCTTTCTTCGGTACGTAGTGGATCGGGCTAACCCAGGAGCTATCTGAGATTGGATAAATCATTCCGGCATCGAGGAGTTTGATAACTTCATTTTTGATAACCTCATGAATTTTTGGGTTAACCCGTCATTGTTGCTGAACGGACGGTTTGTAACTGTCTTCAAGTAAAATCTTATGCGTGCAAAAACGAGGGTCGATACCCTTGATATCGGAAATTTGCCAAGCGATGGCACGTTTATGCTTCTTGAGCACATCTAAGAGACGGTTCTTCTCCTCATCTTTAAGTTCTTTTGAAATTATGACGGGAAGTTTGTCGGTTCCTTCTAAAAATGCGTATTCGAGATGAGGAGGCAAATCCTTGAGCTTGGGCTCCGGAGGATTCTCAGTAGACAGCTTAACTTCTTTAACATCGGCCATTTTAAGGTCCATCGGAGGGAGGGACGGGTTGGGATCTTCATTCAATAATTTCTCAATTAAAAGAACATCTCCCTCCGGGTCGCAAACGGAGTGATCAATTTCCGGTGAAATCGAATCATTAGCAAGAAAGGCCTCGATCTCTTCCAAGATGAAATCACTTCCCTCAAACGGAGTAAGGGAAGGGGAAGGATCGGAAATAATCGGTTCAGAAGAAGGAGTGGGATTGCCACTCGAAGCATGTTCGGTAAAACCAAGTAACTCTTGAGCATACTCCTCTGTAACTTCATCGATAACATCAATTCGGTTCACGGAATATTTGTCATAATTTGAGGAGTACCTCGCGGTTTGATCTAAATTAAATGCTACGGCTTCGGTACCAACGCGTAGGGTAATTTCTTCATCGAAAACATCAATTAAAGCATGGCCAGTCCTTAAGAAACCTCATCCGAGAATGAGAGGTACCCGTGGATCGACATCAAAATCGACAATGACAAAATCGGCAGGGAAATGAAATTTTCCCACATTAACAAAGACATCCTCTGCTATTCCCATCGGGCTAGAAGTAGTTCGGTCGGCTAGCTCGAGGGTCATTCAAGTCGGAGTTAAATCGGGTAAAGACAACTTTTTCCAAATGGATAATGGCATTAGGTTAATGCTAGCACCAAGATCGGCCAAGGCGAAGCATTGAACCATCCCAGGAAAATTACATGGAATGAGAAATCGATCGGGGTCTTCAAGCTTTTCGGGAAGCTTTTTGAGGATAACCGTCGAGCAATTCTCATTCATCTGGGTTCATAACATTTCAAATAATTTTTCTTTGTTATTCAAAAGATCTTTTAACATTGAAGCAAATTTAGGTATCAAAAGTATAGCATCCGTGAGACTTATGTCAAAGTGTAATTATTGAAAAATCTGATAAAACTTTTCCATCTGGTTTTTATCTCTCTCACGGTGCTTTTGTTCATTTAAGCGTGACGGATAAGGCAAATTTGTTTTGACGGGAATTTCTTTCTCAGTTTCGTTAACAACTTTATCTTTTTCTTTAGACGTTGGGACCACCGGAGGTTGGATGTTTTCGGTCCTTCCATTGTTAGTAGGAATTCCCATATCCGTTGTCACCTCGGTTTCACGGGCGACTACCTTAGGAGACGTAGAAGAAAAGGTAGTCGGAGCCGTTGGTCCATCGATTGTAACACCACTCCTTGTCGTGATCGCCTTAGCATCGCCCCTCGGGTTAGCGATCGTGTTGCTTGGAAGAGTACCCGAGCCCGTGGGTCGATCATTTAAAGACATTTTCAATTCAGCCATTTGATTAATTAACATTTTATTCATTTCCTCTTGACTTTTCATAAACTGCTTAAGTAACTCATCCAAGGACGACAGATTTTGATTCACAACTGGATTTTGAAAATTTTGACCACGATTGTTGTTATTGAAACCTTGATTCTAAAAATTTTGATTTCCATGATTGTAATTCCCATGATTAGTATTTTGAAAATTTCCATAATTTCCTTGAAAATTCCCTTAATTCGGGCCTTGATTATAATTTCCCTGATTTTGATTTTGAAAACCATGATTTTGATTTTGAAAACCATTGTTCATCCGATTTTGATTAGCATTTTGATTCTGGTTAAATTGAATGTTTCGGTTTTGCATGTTATGATTCATTTGATTGACTTGATTGATTTGATTCGGTTGATTGAAACCGGGTGGTCCAACATAATTGTTCGAACGGTAGCTTAGAAGATTTCGGTCACCCTGTAGTTGGTATCCGTTACCGCCCATATTGTAGGTTCCCGAAGTAGCATACACATTCTTGTGAGTGAAGCCACTGGAGGCTGGGCACTCAAAATACGAATGAGGACCACCACAAGTCTCACAAACATTGTTGACCATATTGACTTGATGGTTTTTGACTTGATTTTGATTCTGAGACGTTTGGTGCATTCGTAAAACAGCAGTTGACAAATCATCGAGTTTCTTAGTAATGGCGGCTATTTCAGAATTAGAAGTAGAAGAATTGTAAGCAACGGTTGTTCTTGACTCATTCCTCTCGGCAGAGGAATCCCAGTAATTGTAATGAGCAGTCATATTCTCAATAAGTTCGTAACAATCTTCAGGACGTCGTTTCATAAAAGTTCCACCCACAGCTGCATTGATCGTGTCCCGATGTCGCATAGTCAAACCATTGTAAAATGTATCGATAATCGTAACAAGAAGCATGTTCTGGTTGGGACACCGATCAATAGCAAGCTTATAGCGTTCCCAAGCTTCGAATAAAGATTCGTCGGGAAACAGACGAAAATTGCTAATATCGTTTCGAAGTTTCGTCACCATCGATGGTGGAAAATATTTCGCCAAGAACTTCGATACCATTTCTTCGAAGGTATGAATCGAGTTCTTGGGAAGACGATCAAACCAAGAGGTGGCGTGATGCGTCAAAGAATAGGGGAAAAGAGAAAGACGAAGGGCGTCAACGGAGACCCCGTGTTGTTTCATACTTTGGGTGACGGTTAAAAATTTGTCGAGATGCTTGTTGGCATCGTCACCCGGTAATCCGTGAAATTGGCATGAATTCTGGACTTGTTGAATCATATTGAGAGGGGCAATCGGACCGCCTCTACCGTGCATTGTCGGTTGACACAGCTCATCCATCATTCGGAGATCGGGAGCTGGTGCATTTTGAACAACACCACCCAGAGGGTGTTGATTGTTGTGGTTATTTTGTTCCATTTCTGTAACGTTTGGGAAACGAACTTTGTGTGTGTGAAGTATCAAACTTTCTGGGTTCAATAATGGAGAAATAAGACGTTTAGAAGATGAACGGGTGTTCATACACCACAAAAATCAAATTTTGAAAAAAAATAAAAGGAAAATCAAATTTGAAAAGGAAAGTCTTTTTGTATTTTTATTTTTATAAAGCAAAATTCAAAAACTTAAACTTTTGTTTTTTTCTTTTTCAAACGTTACATTAATTGTAAACTGTTTCCCTTAAACCTACTCGCGACGGAACGGGAAAGAAGAGTGTTTCTCTCTTCAGCTTGCAATTTAATGTCTAAGCTTCCGTATTTTCCGCTTATTCGGTCGTAGAATCTAAAGTAATCCGATTAGCAACTAATTTCACGCGTTGTTATATTGGGAAGCTTATTTGGTTTACAATGCCCTCCCTTCCAACGGGAAAGTCGAGGCTGTAACTTTATTATTTTTTTATTTATTTATTTATTTTTTTTTTTTTGAAAACACTTTGGGAAAAGTGTTTTTTATTTTTCAATTTTTTTTTTTTTTAGAAAATATATACAAGGAAGGTTTTCAAAACACAATTTCGAAAAACGAAAATGAAAAAATCACTTCAACCTTCCCCGGCAGCGGCGCCAAAATTTGATTCGTTGAAAATCAAGTTATATAATAGTATAAGTATTACTCAAGAGATCCGCAAAGAAATACGGATAACTCGAGGTCGTAGTCCGTGTGAAGGGTAAATGGAATTCTCAATTCTCGATTTGTGAAATGTGTCGTGAAAGTGGTAAAAAGTGATTTTGATGAGATTACACTAATGAAATAGCAAATGAAGCACAAATAATCACTTAAGCACGTATTTCAAGTAAACAAACTAAAAACGTAACTTAAAATCGAAACAGTAAGCTTAAACGTAAAATAAGCGTTAACGTACGAAATAAAACGCGAATTTTAAGCTACACTAATCCTACGGACTTCAAAATAATTTTGAAAAGTTAAAAATGATAAAATAATATTTTAAATTTTAAGAAAAATAAAAATATTTTTTTGACTAATTAAAAATTCAAAGAAAATGCAAATAAAGTGAGAAAAATGGAAAATAAATTTTGAAAATTATAAAATAACTAAAAAGTAATTTTAAAACTAAAAACTAATTTTTTTTTGGCTTTTTGTGTAATTTTTGAGAATTAAAAACTATTAAATCTAATTAAAAATTCAAATTAAATTCAAAATAAATGGGAAAAATGCAAATTAAATTTCTAAAATTCTAAAATAAATGAAAATAAATTTTAAAAATATTTTTGGATTTTTCTGATTTTTTTGGATTTTTAGTAATTAAAAAGTATTAAAAATTGAATAAAAATAAAAATAAAATAAGAAAAATAGCAAATCAACTTGGAAAAATATGAAAAATTCAGGAAAATTCTAAAATAATATTTTAAACTTAAGAAAAATATAAAACGTGAAAAATAAACACTACAAATACTACTTGCTTTGAAATCAGTTTAGAACTAAGTGCTTATTAATAAGCATAGTTGACCAAAGTTGACCAAATCTTAAACAAATGATTTTCAGACTTAGATAAGCTCAGTTGAACAATAATCAGGCCAATAAGCAAACAGGAACACAACAATGGGCAAGAACAGGTGAATAAGCAATAAAATGGAATAAGCAATTCTCAAATCAGTATAAGCAAAACCTCAAATTCACTGGAAATAGCAACAATATGTAACAATGAACTCAGAGAATCAACAAAACTCAACTTGTGAATAAATAAGCACAATTACAGCCCTATTCTAATAGGCAGACCTATGCTCCAATCACACCACTAAATAAGCCAATAAGCAGAAGCAAATAAGCTCAGGGATGCAAGCTTATGGGGGCAAATCACTCATTAACAAGCTGAGACCTCAATTAAGCCAATAGAACAGGGGAGAAAAATTTTCTTGTCCTAAGGTATCCTAGAAGTTCAACCAAAAGCTGATGCACAGGGGAGAAAAACTTACAAACCGATACCCCCTCAGCAAGTCGATTTAAATAATAAGATTAGTAATCAGTTAACTGCTATTAAAGAGCGCATTGTTAGTAAATCGATTCAGGCTGAAGAAGTCAAATCTGTCACCATCATGAATCAGCCAACCTCCCCTGTGAAAATAAAAAGCCCTGGTAAACTCTTTAAAAATCTGTCACCAAAGGTGAAGGAAGTTAGGGACCATGTTAACCCCTCGGGACCAATCCACTTTGTAAATACCATCACCACAATACTTGCTCCCACACCCGAATAGAGCCAACAACCAACTGGGAATGAAAGTCATGGAGTTGAGGGTGAGACCCCAGAGAAAGACCACGAAGTGGCTGATTCATCGAAAATCAAGTTATATAATAATATAAGTATTACTCAAGAGATCCGCAAAGAAATACGGATAACCCGAGGTCGTAGTCCGTGTGAAGGGTAAATGAAATTCTCAATTCCCGATTTATGAAACGTGTCGTGAAAGTGGTAAAAAGTGACTTTGATGAGATTACACTAATGAAATAGCAAATGAAGCACAAATAATCTGTCACAACTCACCATTTCACGTCATTTACCATTTCAGGTCATTTTCCCAAACTTCGACTTTTTACTATTCATAAATCACTATTCATCAAAACACTATTCATCGTTTTACTATTCATCGTTTTCGGGGTCAATTTGATATTCTGAGAAACTTTTGGGAAATTTACTATTCACTGAACACTATTCATTTCCGGAAAAGTTTTCATCATTCACTTGCATTACTCATTTCATCGTAAATTTAGTTTACGGGTATTCAAATTCGCGTAACCGGATTGGTTCAAGTGCGAATTCATTTCATTAGTGCTAAGGACACTGCATACGGACTGGAGATAGTCTGCATATCATCATAACAGCATTTTCATATTATACCACTCTTAGGATTTTCAAATTTCTATATTCAGTACATTTAACGTTTTTACGTATAAGTATTTATAGTAAACGTTAACACCCGGTTTATACACGACGAATATATCTAAATATTCCCACAATGGTCCCGACATATTTTTATATCCATTTTAACATCATAAAAGTTATAACATTCAGTTACCCAGTATTTTGGAAATTTATTTTATTTATAACGTACGCTTATGAATATAACGACGGTTTTCGTGAAAACTAAACAATAATCACCCGATCACTCAGTAAATGTACCCAACATATTTTTAATATGTTTTTATCATTATTATGACGTTATTTCATCCCGGTTAACTTCGTGAACATTTATTTCTATTAAACCCGGTACCCGATTTTAACGAATAACACGTAATAACACTTAAACTTACACAAGATTTCCTAATTAAATACCAAGTACCCCCCCCCCCCTTGGCTCACCATGGCTGGTCTTAAAGTCCTCTCCTAGGCAACTTTATACAAAATCTTTAACCTTGTGCATTTATAAGTGATTATAATACATTATAACTAGTTCTAAATATCTAAAAACTTCATTTAACCAAAACTCTTATCCATTTTAGATCAAAATCTCATTCTCATCTCTTCTCCATTGCAAACCACGACCAAACCACCATACATAGATCAAGTGATCATTTTTCAAAAGTTATAACATCAAACTTGTTCATTATACTTGCCTAATCAAGAATCAAGCAACAAAAACACAAGTAATCCAAGCATACTCATCATCTAATCATCTCATTTTATCAAGTAAGTTATCCACTTTATTTTTACATGAATCATCTTATATTTACATGTATTTCATGAGTTCCATGCTAAAAACCATGTACAACTAGCTATACCATCATTTATTTTGTCAAAAATGGAACATACAAACCCTAACTTTTTATTTATGAATCCCCTTGCTATAATAACTTGGTTAGGAGTCCATGGCACCCTAAGAAGGTGTATGGTAGGATTAGATTAGCTATGTGGTGATTACAAGAGGTTTGGTGATGGTAGAAATTAGTTATAAACCTTGAAAACTTGATTTGGAACATATTTTAGACATGCTGTCCCATTTTGTGAAAACCTGGAAAATCAGTAAACACCAAGGGAACTTTGGCAAAATTTTTAGAAAATACTTTCAAAAACGAATCCGTAGGCGAAAGAACGGATTAAAAAGAGTTTATAACGAAGAAGTTATGATTTTTGCAAGATTGTTGACGAAAAGTATTTTTCTGAAAATGTTTGCTGTTGGACGTTTTTCATTGGACAAAAAGAGACTTTAGACGTAACCCGGAGGAGCCGAGCTTTCCAAAATATATTACTACATACTAAGACGTAACCGTGGACATAAAGAACAAGTAAAACGGACAAGTAACGACAAAGATATTCACGTTTGAATATCGGCTAAAACCATTTTTATTTGACAGCTTTTAATAAAAATGGACACTAAAACTACGAAGTACTTTTATAAGCTAGAAATAATATTAAGTACCAAATTTTATAACTAATGTAGTATTAGTTATTACAAGTATATTTTCATCATTTCAAGGCGATATTTCAAGGATTACAACCCGAGGATTTCAACATTTACATGGAAACATACGATATATATATAAGTATATATATATTACAACTAGCTTATTATATTTTCTAATAGCAATATTTTTCCAAATTCTTGGATTATATATTTTTGATAACACAAGTGTTTTTCCAAAGAGAAGAGTGGTATAGGAACATGAGCATGGACATTCATAACATCATTTGGTGATCTAAATGAGATCGTTCATCATTCATATTAGGTTGCGGCAGTTAACCAATCATTGTTGTTCATTTCATATCATCGCAGTATCATCAGTTGAGGTGAGTTTTCATGGCCCCGTTTTCAATTACTTATTTGATTTCAAATCCCACGGGGGAGAATACATTGCATCAATTACTTTCGTACATGCCCAAGTATTACAAATTCCATACATTGCTTAAGTTGCCTTTATACCATATCATAACAAGTCCCCTTTTCAATATCATGGACCGTTAATTTCAAGTACTAAGCGAGAGTGAGTGAATAGATCTATTGAGGGTGACGCCTCCATTCGTGTTTGGGTTGCTCCAACGGGACGAATGCATTTCATGTCTTATCAAGTGAGTGTCTGGTAAACACTCTGTTGGGGCATTACAAAGTCTAGCTTCGGGGCCATGAGCTTAAGGGACAATGTAGCATTTTGACATTTATGTCGGTTTACTTTATACTTGTGGTTTATGTACATACGATTTAACTTACAAACCTATGATTATTCACCAACATTCGTGTTGACCGTTTCCGCAATGTATTTTCAGGTAACTAAGAGCATAAACTTCATGGCATGCATGGAGTCATTTTAGTGAGGACCTAGGATGACGCGTCTCACTTTGACACTTTCATGCACTTATGTATAATTATCGTTTGACATGTCTAAACTTATTTCTGTAAACCTTTCATGACTTTTGGGACCTATGTAATATACTCTGAATGTTTTAATAAGTCAAACGATGTGTTTTCAAAACGACACTTTAGGTCGTTCAATATTTCCTTGTTATGGTGCTATGACAGTTACACCCTCAGGCATTCCATTCCGCTGCAAGTCAGGTAAATTGGGGGTGTGACAGATTGGTACCAGAGCTAAGGTTATAGAGAACTAGGATGTATCATTGACCCTAGACTATAACCACATCATCATAGCATCTCATCATTTCATCATAAGTGCATAATCATGATACATGTTGTTTCATGCATACCCTGTGCGAGTTATTTATACTCATATCCGTATATGTATATCATTTTATTGACCTGGTTCACAAGTGACATGTCTTCAGATACTCACCCTGACATCCTTTTATCGGATTCCAACATTGAAGATGCCTTGTCATCTTCCACTACCATTATACCATCAGTTGCACTTACACCACCATTAGTACTATTGATTTGCCATAGGAACAGAGTCTTCCTATCATTCAGCCCGTACATAGAATGCCTTTTGGTAGTGTATTCAGAATTAATCTTAATGGACTTATTAGGATGCTTATTGCAAGGAAGATAGTGTGTTTTCTTTCCATCACTAGTAGGGCACTTACTACTCAGGTACTATCACCACCATCAGTTACTTATTACACTATTGGCCTTCCCACAGTGTGTACTTTAGTTTTACCTTTTGGATGTCGCGAGGTAGCACGAAAGAGGGTAGTATTTCATTCACTGGTACCATCATTGTCATTTCCCTTTTCCATTCCCACTTGCCATGAACTAGATGACACCTAGTAGATAATACCAATAACACGGACTCAACAGAAACATCCGCAGATTCTTCAGGAATGGTTCAGAACCTACATTATCTAAGATTTGATAGATGCGCAACTTCAGACACCACTTCAGGACTATCTCGACCTTATGATGCCACAAACCTGATTTCTCACAGAGGGACACCAGGAAGTCCCTAGACCAGATTTATATCCTCACTAGCTTTTACTATTATCCTAGCCACAGAAGGTGTGGAACAACAATCTAGGTTGCAATGCTACTCCACAATCACCCAAAGGACAAGAAATGAATAGAGCCTTTGCTGCAGAACCGCACACAAAGAGAAGGTATATTGGAAAGTTACCTTACTACAACCTGTGTAATCAATATCACCAAGGTCATTGCAGTAAAACGTGTGGAGTGTGCAAGAAGCAGGGTCATCGGACTGAAAATTGTAGGAAACTCACAAATCAGAAAATCCCAGGGAGTTGCTTCAAATGTGGAAACTTAGGGCATTTCAAGAATGACTGCCCGGAACTAAGGAACAAGGAAAAATCAGGAACTGGGAATCAAGACTGAATCGCTCGAGGAATAGCGTGAGTTGTTGAAAGAGGACCGTCAGGATATTAGAAACATCAAGGATAACAACAATGCTTCAGCAGGAGGAGCTTTGTTTCGATATATAAACCGTAGTTCGAGCCTTTAGGGTTGTATCTTTCCTTTTGTACTTACCGTTGGTACGATGACATGACCTAGGGGCATTAAGCACTTTCCTATCCAATGTAGTATCTATCCTTTGTTACCTAGGTGATAATCATAACCATCATTTACTCCATTTTCTATCCCGATTGCTCAGACTTCAATCGTTTCGCAACATTTTAGCATTGTCTCATCAGGAATTAGGTTGATTTTGTTTTTGACGAATTAGTAGACTATTACCATTCGACAAGATTCACCCACGTATCCAATACACCATTCAAGCTATTTTACTATCATATGGGGAAACTGTTTTACAGAAAAATTTCTGAAGTAAGCTATTTTATCACCATCCTATAAATTGATTTTCTGTCATTACACCAAGTATTTACTATTATTACGCGAGGCAATTTTTCATGTTACTTGAAAGAAAATATCAGGACACCATTTTTATAACAATGCGTTTAACACCATCTAAAACTTTTGATAAAAGTTATGATATTTTGACAAAATCCAACATCGCATCATTAGTCCTCAATTATACATAGCCTGATCACCTATGTAAAATTCAGGAAGGATTATGCCATGAAGGAAATAATTACCTTTTCAAAGGATTGATAATGACAATCTTCATCCAAAAGTTTTGTAAACAAAGGAACTCTTTCATAAACATCCCTTTTGCCGAACTATCCCTGGATACTTACCCCACCAGTCACTCATTCAGCCATTAAGTTGGATTTTCCCACTGACTTCCCTAAGAGAGACTTTCCATATCAATTACATGCAGGATTCCTCAATACAATAAAAGCAACGAAAGGATTACAGAAATACTAACCAGGACTAGAAGCATATAGTGAGAGAATTCATAATTCAACAACAAATTCTAAGATACTGCGAGACCATCCGAATCACCATCTTTAACCTAGTTGTCCAATGTTATTATTCAAGGGTACTAGTTAGACATGAGCACTGCTTACCATCCACAGACCGATGGTCAGAGTGAGAGAACTATTCAGACACTGGAGGACATGCTGCGAGCGTGTGTGATTGACTTTGGGAATGGTTGGGCTAACCATTTGCCATTAATCGAGTTCTCTTATAACAACAGTTACCATTCAAGTATTAAAGCAGCACCATTTGAGGCATTGTATGGTCGTAAGTGTCGTTCACCAGTTTGTTGGGCAGAAGTTGGAGAGGTACAATGCACAGGTCCAGAGATGATTAGGGAAACAACAGAAAAGATAATACAGATTCGAGATAGGCTTGAAACAGCTAGAAGCCGACAGAAGAGCTACGCAGATGTTAGACGTAAACCATTGGAATTCCAGGTTGGAGACAAGGTCATGTTGAAAGTCTCGCCTTGGAAGGGCGTGATACGATTTGGAAAGCGTGGGAAGTTGAATCCGAGATACATTGGTCCATTTAAGATACTGGAAAGGATTGGTCCAGTAGCTTACAAGCTTGAACTACCATCAGAACTTAGCAACGTACATAATACATTTCATGTCTCAAACCTCAAGAAATGCCTTTCAGAAGAGTCTTCAGTTATACCATTAGAAGAGATTCAGCTAGATGACAAGCTTAACTTGGTGGAGGAACCAGTTGAAATCATGGACCGAGAGGTCAAACAGTTAAAGCATAGTAGAATTCCGATCGTTAAGGTTCGCTGGAATTCTCGAAGAGGACCCGAGGTTATTTAGGAACGAGAGGACCAAATGCAACGCAAGTATCCACACCTTTTCACCAAACCTATTACCGAGACCAACACTAGCTGAATTCAGGGACTGAATTCCTATTTGGGTGGGCGGATGTCACAACTCACCATTTCACGTCATTTACCATTTCAGGTCATTTTCCCAAACTTCGACTTTTTACTATTCATAAATCACTATTCATCAAAACACTATTCATCGTTTTACTATTCATCGTTTTCGGGGTCAATTTGATATTCTGAGAAACTTTTGGGAAATTTACTATTCACTGAACACTATTCATTTCCGGAAAAGTTTTCATCATTCACTTGCATTACTCATTTCATCGTAAATTTAGTTTACGGGTATTCAAATTCGCGTAACCGGATTGGTTCAAGTGCGAATTCATTTCATTAGTGCTAAGGACACTGCATACGGACTGGAGATAGTCTGCATATCATCATAACAGCATTTTCATATTATACCACTCTTAGGATTTTCAAATTTCTATATTCAGTACATTTAACGTTTTTACGTATAAGTATTTATAGTAAACGTTAACACCCGGTTTATACACGACGAATATATCTAAATATTCCCACAATGGTCCCGACATATTTTTATATCCATTTTAACATCATAAAAGTTATAACATTCAGTTACCCAGTATTTTGGAAATTTATTTTATTTATAACGTACGCTTATGAATATAACGACGGTTTTCGTGAAAACTAAACAATAATCACCCGATCACTCAGTAAATGTACCCAACATATTTTTAATATGTTTTTATCATTATTTTGACGTTATTTCATCCCGGTTAACTTCGTGAACATTTATTTCTATTAAACCCGGTACCCGATTTTAACGAATAACACGTAATAACACTTAAACTTACACAAGATTTCCTAATTAAATACCAAGTACCCCCCCCCCCCCCTTGGCTCACCATGGCTGGTCTTAAAGTCCTCTCCTAGGCAACTTTATACAAAATCTTTAACCTTGTGCATTTATAAGTGATTATAATACATTATAACTAGTTCTAAATATCTAAAAACTTCATTTAACCAAAACTCTTATCCATTTTAGATCAAAATCTCATTCTCATCTCTTCTCCATTGCAAACCACGACCAAACCACCATACATAGATCAAGTGATCATTTTTCAAAAGTTATAACATCAAACTTGTTCATTATACTTGCCTAATCAAGAATCAAGCAACAAAAACACAAGTAATCCAAGCATACTCATCATCTAATCATCTCATTTTATCAAGTAAGTTATCCACTTTATTTTTACATGAATCATCTTATATTTACATGTATTTCATGAGTTCCATGCTAAAAACCATGTACAACTAGCTATACCATCATTTATTTTGTCAAAAATGGAACATACAAACCCTAACTTTTTATTTATGAATCCCCTTGCTATAATAACTTGGTTAGGAGTCCATGGCACCCTAAGAAGGTGTATGGTAGGATTAGATTAGCTATGTGGTGATTACAAGAGGTTTGGTGATGGTAGAAATTAGTTATAAACCTTGAAAACTTGATTTGGAACATATTTTAGACATGCTGTCCCATTTTGTGAAAACCTGGAAAATCAGTAAACACCAAGGGAACTTTGGCAAAATTTTTAGAAAATACTTTCAAAAACGAATCCGTAGGCGAAAGAACGGATTAAAAAGAGTTTATAACGAAGAAGTTATGATTTTTGCAAGATTGTTGACGAAAAGTATTTTTCTGAAAATGTTTGCTGTTGGACGTTTTTCATTGGACAAAAAGAGACTTTAGACGTAACCCGGAGGAGCCGAGCTTTCCAAAATATATTACTACATACTAAGACGTAACCGTGGACATAAAGAACAAGTAAAACGGACAAGTAACGACAAAGATATTCACGTTTGAATATCGGCTAAAACCATTTTTATTTGACAGCTTTTAATAAAAATGGACACTAAAACTACGAAGTACTTTTATAAGCTAGAAATAATATTAAGTACCAAATTTTATAACTAATGTAGTATTAGTTATTACAAGTATATTTTCATCATTTCAAGGCGATATTTCAAGGATTACAACCCGAGGATTTCAACATTTACATGGAAACATACGATATATATATAAGTATATATATATTACAACTAGCTTATTATATTTTCTAATAGCAATATTTTTCCAAATTCTTGGATTATATATTTTTGATAACACAAGTGTTTTTCCAAAGAGAAGAGTGGTATAGGAACATGAGCATGGACATTCATAACATCATTTGGTGATCTAAATGAGATCGTTCATCATTCATATTAGGTTGCGGCAGTTAACCAATCATTGTTGTTCATTTCATATCATCGCAGTATCATCAGTTGAGGTGAGTTTTCATGGCCCCGTTTTCAATTACTTATTTGATTTCAAATCCCACGGGGGAGAATACATTGCATCAATTACTTTCGTACATGCCCAAGTATTACAAATTCCATACATTGCTTAAGTTGCCTTTATACCATATCATAACAAGTCCCCTTTTCAATATCATGGACCGTTAATTTCAAGTACTAAGCGAGAGTGAGTGAATAGATCTATTGAGGGTGACGCCTCCATTCGTGTTTGGGTTGCTCCAACGGGACGAATGCATTTCATGTCTTATCAAGTGAGTGTCTGGTAAACACTCTGTTGGGGCATTACAAAGTCTAGCTTCGGGGCCATGAGCTTAAGGGACAATGTAGCATTTTGACATTTATGTCGGTTTACTTTATACTTGTGGTTTATGTACATACGATTTAACTTACAAACCTATGATTATTCACCAACATTCGTGTTGACCGTTTCCGCAATGTATTTTCAGGTAACTAAGAGCATAAACTTCATGGCATGCATGGAGTCATTTTAGTGAGGACCTAGGATGACGCGTCTCACTTTGACACTTTCATGCACTTATGTATAATTATCGTTTGACATGTCTAAACTTATTTCTGTAAACCTTTCATGACTTTTGGGACCTATGTAATATACTCTGAATGTTTTAATAAGTCAAACGATGTGTTTTCAAAACGACACTTTAGGTCGTTCAATATTTCCTTGTTATGGTGCTATGACAGTTACACCCTCAGGCATTCCATTCCGCTGCAAGTCAGGTAAATTGGGGGTGTGACATAATCACTTAAGCACGTATTTCAAGTAAACAAACTAAAAACGTAACTTAAAATCGAAACCGTAAGCTTAAACATAAAATAAACGTTAACGTACGAAATAAAATGCGAATTTTAAGCTACACTAATCCTACGGACTTCAAAATAATTTTGAAAAGTTAAAAATGATAAAAGAATATTTTAAGAAAAAGTAAATTATTTTTTTGACTTTTTATTTATTTTTTATGAATTAAAAACTAATTAACTAATTAAAAATTCAAAGAAAATGCAAATAAAGTGAGAAAAATGGAAAATAAATTTTGAAAATTATAAAATAACTAAAAAGTAATTTTAAAACTAAAAACTAATTTTTTGGCTTTTTGTGTAATTTTTGGGAATTAAAAACTATTAAATCTAATTAAAAATTCAAATTAAATTCAAAATAAATGGGAAAAATCCAAATTAAATTTCTAAAATTCTAAAATAAATGAAAATAAAATTTAAAAATATTTTTGGATTTTTCTTGGCTTTTTCTGATTTTTTTGGATTTTTAGTAATTAAAAAGTATTAAAAATTGAATAAAAATAAAAATAAAATAAGAAAAATAGCAAATCAACTTGGAAAAATATGAAAAATTCAGGAAAATTCTAAAATAATATTTTAAACTTAAGAAAAATATAAAAAGTGAAAAATAAGCACTACAAATACTACTTGCTTTGAAATCAGTTTAGAACTAAGTGCTTATTAATAAGCATAGTTGACCAAAGTTGACCAAATCTTAAACAAATGATTTTCAGACTTAGATAAGCTCAGTTGAACAATAATCAGACCAATAAGCAAACAGGAACACAACAATGGGGAAGAACAGGTGAATAAGCAATAAAATGAAATAAGCAATTCTCAAATCAGTATAAGCAAAAGCTCAAATTCACTGGAAATAGCAACAATAGGTAACAATGAACTCAGAGAATCAACAAAACTCAGCTTGTGAATAAATAAGCACAATTGCAGCCCTATTCTAATACGCAGACCTATGCTCCAATCACACCACTAAATAAGCCAATAAGCAGAAGCAAATAAGCTCAGGGATGCAAGCTTATGGGGGCAAATCACTCATTAACAAGCTGAGACCTCAATTAAGCCAATAGAACAGGTACTAGATCTAATTTTCTTGTCCTAAGGTATCCTAGAAGTTCAACCAAAAGCTGATGCACAAGGGAGAAAAATGGTCAAACAGACAACTACCAATTGATTTTTAGATAAGCAAATATGTTCCAATACTGAAAATTCTTCTTTAAATTGTTAGACAAGCTGCTCAAGTTTGCAAATCCACTTTTCTAAGTTAATTCCAACTAGTATTGAACTCTAAAATTAATCTCAAAGATGTATCAAAAACTGAGTTCACTAATTGTTTGACTTTTTAATTTCAAAGAGATTTTGACTCAAATGATTTTTGATTACTCAAATTTGACTGTAAATGTTATGATAAGCTAATGTATGAATAATATAAACTAGATCTACTACGTATGCAACTAACTAATGATAATGCAACCTAAATTTCTTAGCCTACTAACTGTGATGAGATATCAAAGACTAAATTGATTTTTTTTTAATAACACACCTACTATTTTAAGCTTAACTAAACCTATATGCAACCTAAGTGTTGTATCTAAACCTCTTATAAGCTCTGAAACAACACTTATACCAGCAAAACAACTATATCCAAACACCCCTGAATATGAATCTGTCTCAACAATCTTACCCAAAACCTTCTCAAATCAATTCAAAACTTCAAAATCAGAGCCTAACTAGATTTAGAATCACCAAATATACTCATAACAAACAGATCTCAGATTCAATACGTAAACAAAAACAAAACCACACAGATCCAATATAATGGCAGACAATGAAATAGTAGATAACTAATTCAAACAAAACTAAGAGTAATTGTAAAATAAGCTACTACAAACTAATTGATAATGAAAATAACAGAATTAAGCAGTATAAAATAAGCTAAGTTACTATTAATCTACTTGTGCAAAGTTGAATTAAAATGAATAAAACTTACAAACCAATACCCCCTCAGCCAAACAGAGGGGGTTTCACTATGCTTGCCTGTCTTTTGACAGGCCAATGGGACACCTTATTGGCTGCCTTAATCTCCAAATAGCTGGCTTATTGAATAAGCCCTCAACCAGTTGACTTTGTTTGACCAATGTGTATTTGAGAGTAAATGATAAAAATAAGCTCACAAAAGCTATTAGTTAGCTGATATGAGTTATCATAAAACAGAACAAAACTAGTTTGCAACTTAAATAAGAAATTTAGACAAATATTTTTTTATTTTTTCTGATTTTCTTAATTTTTTTGGATTTTTGATTTAAGTAAAACAGAAATATAAGACAGAAATTTAAGCTAACAATTATTAGTGATTAAAGCTACTAATAAGTAAATAACAATATTAAGCTAAAACGAAATTTAAAGCAATAAGCTGAGATGAAAATTAAAATTATATTAATATGAAATTGAGTACAAGACTTGAAATGAAAATTACAATAATATTTTGAAAACATAAAGACTAAACTATACTAAAAACCCTACACACCTCTAATGACTGTGACTAAGGAGGGTATATATAGGCTGCTGAGGAGTCTTCTAGGTGTGTCCAGCTCATCGATCCATGTCACTTTATGTTTCTTCAAGTGAATTTAGTCCCTTAGATTAACTTCCAGATTAATCCCTTCAATCTCGACCCTTGGATGTAATGATTACTCAATCATATGCACGCAATACCACACGGATCACTGACATGGCAGGCCTGCCATGTCAGGGTCTTCTAGAAACATGTGCAATTGTACTTAATTGCCCTTAAACGCTGTGAATTAGATTTTATTATGGGTGAATAGTAAATTAGGGTTCATGTACCCTGGGTTAATAGGAAAGGGGGCGGGTAAATTGTTTTTGGGGATTTTAATATATTGAGGTGTTTGACCGGGTCCTTTGACCGTGGATAAGGGTTGTTTGGTTTGGGTTGGGTAAAGATAAAAGGTGGATTGGGCTTGTATTATCTTTGGGCCATCAGGTTTTGGTATTGGATTAGGCAAGGTTGTGGATCCGGCAAGGACCAATGTAGTAATTATGCAAAACATAGGGACTAAATCTGTAAATCCACCAATGTAATTTCCAAGGGCATATATTGTCAAATTCTGAATCATGAAGGACCACTTGTTGACTTTACTTGAAATATTGCTCCAAGGACCATTTTGTAATTTTTTGAAAGATGAAGGACTGAATGTGACATTTCCTCCAAACTTTGATCAGGGACTAAATTTGTACTTTGATGAATCTATGAGGACTTCTTTATGATAATATGAGCTTTCTTTGATCATTTGGCTTCCCCCGCTCGGGCTTTTGACCTTTTTCCAATCTCGTCCTCGTTTTTGTCGGTTTTACTTTGTTTTGTTCATTTTTCACATATCCGTACCTGCACATACACAAATACAAAAACATACATTCTCTTGGCATATTTGGTTAGTATTTGGTGTATTTGGTCTGATTTAAAGCTAAAAAGGATGTGTGAAAAAGCACACATCAGTGGCCAAGAGCCTTACCGATTTATTCGAGGATTCCATCTCATAAGAGTCAGGCAAATGGGATGAGTCGAACGAGAAATCAAAAGGGCACACGGAAAATCCAGTGATTTTGGGTGAATCTATTATAGAGAAACTCGTGGTAAACGCGGTAGGTATTACTATAGGGTGTAGTGATAGGATTATGGAAAGCGCCTCAGAAGTTTTTAAGATTTCTTGCACCACTAGGAAGAAGCTCATAAAAAATACTTACATAGATCCTAACCTCCCCATAAACGTAATCCCCCTCTCCCTTTACAACGAAGCCTTCCCTGAACGAATCTCGTGTAAAGGACTCAATAACACCAGGATAATGAAGAGGTTATCAGTTATGATTGGAGGATTCATCTATAACATTGATCTAACCGTGATCGATGACATAGACTCGGTCACTAATCCAACATTAACCAACCTCGTCCTCAGGAAACCATTTGTTAATGAGACGGGAGTGATCCTTGATGAGAATGACGGTAGTGCACTATTCACCAATGGTGTCAGGAAGGTGATTTTCAGAAAGGGGAATGAGGAAGTATATGAGTACCGACCGTCACTGGATTGTAATATATATGGATCACGGGATGGACGATTGGAAAGGATAAAGCGGTGTGATCCGAATAACCTCAAAATCCCTTGTATGATTTGTCACAAGTATTTCGATAATGTCTACATTGACGTGTTCTTACCTAAGAATTTTATGTCCTTGCTCCATTATAACAATATTTGTAGATGTGGTATGATTATAATGGAGAAAATGTTGTTGGTAGAGATCATGAAGTTCAGGTATTCATAGGAAATATGACATTCACAATGGATTTTACGATCGTAGACAACATTGAGGATTATATCGATCCAAGGTTATCACAAGTTGTTTTTGGAGCACCCTTTTGTGAAATCGCTAACTTAATGGTTGACGACCGGAACGAAATCATGACTTTCACAGACAGAATTAGGAGGGTGTCATACCAAACGCCATATAAGATAAAATATTTCGAAGGAATTGATTGCAACGGACTTGATAAGCTAGGGTCTCAACTTGTTTTATGTGATGATGATGTTCGGAGAGGATGTAAAAACACCTTTGATTTATCATGTGGGTTCTTTAAGGATGTAAGCTTGGTTCCAGGTATCAGGAAGATATCTTTAAGTTTGAAGACCCAAAATACCTGCACTATGAAAGCCACCCCGATATTGAAGATGACCTAGAAAATGAGACCAATGACGAGATCATGTAATAACCCATGACCTTGAGTCTAGCTACAAGACTCGTTAATAAAGAAAAGTGCTTCTTAGGAGGCAACCTATGTTTTGTGTGTTTTTATTTGTTTGATGTTATTTGTTTCCGTATGCATGTTTTATTTTTATTGTTGGTAAATCATGTTTCAAAGTAAATTGTGAAAATGCTTTATTTTGTTTTTTACTTCATCTTAATTACATATAAAGGTATTTGGAAAAAGCTAAGTGTAAGGGAGATCCAAATTTATTTATAAGAACGAAAATGATCATGATTCGCCACAATATTAAATGAGCATGTATATTAGTATTTGTTAGAGTCAAATGCTTGTATCGAGTCATAATGATATTTTGCAGGATTTTCCAGGAAATAAGGCATAAGTTTTTCCAGAAATTTTCCGAAAACTTAACATAAGATTTTTCCAGGAACATTCTGACGGCGTCAGGAGTTACAACCTGACGGCGTCAGGTACCAAAATTCTGAAAAATTTTGCGAGTTTTGTTTAAACCGGAGTCTTAAAGTTTTTGTTGATTCTTTAGTTTTATAAACTCCAGGAAATCTGCAAATATTCATTCCACAAGCATTATATCTTAATTTGCTTTCTAGGATTTGTTAGTATATATATAGATTGCCACCGATTTTACGCGAGGTTTGCCTTGATTGTTTTCTCAGGTTTAACAAGTTATATATGACAAGAAGATGATTTATATTTCTGGAGGGAAGCTTTCAACGTTCATTTTCTTGGAGGAAGATTTAACCTTGTTGACACACTATTCACACCGAACGAATCAGAGGAGTATTTGTTTTCATTCTTTTACCTGTTTTACTTTTACATTCTTTAATTGAACATTGGGGACAATGTTCATCCTAAGTGTAAGGGGAGGGTAAATGATTATACATTATAGGATACAATTGCACCTGAGTTTGTTTGTTCGATAGTAGGTGTGTAATAAAACTAAGAGAAATACTTGTTAGTGTAATTTTAGCGCCAAATTTAAAATTTTTTACAACATTTAGGAGTGAAACTTTAGCCTTAACAAGCGTCTCATGGATAGGAGTTGTATGACTAGCACAAAACCGTACCATTTAAAAAAAATTTCCACCCAAATATGTGAGGTTCGCCTTTAGATTTGATAGGAAAATCATTCATTATTAGTGCTTATGAGTGTACCGGTAGTATTTAGATTCTAGAACTTGCGTTAGTGATGCATCCCGAGACCGCTAGTGAGACTATATTCGTGTAGTAGGATTTACTACATGATAAGAGGCATTAGGATCATCCTTGTGTTAAACCCGTATCATAATTACTTGACCATTTAAGTCAATTACCTTGACTAGTAAAGTCAATTTATTTTTCCTACACCTTTGCGTTGTACTCATTTTTAGTACACGATACCCCTAGTACACCCCTCCGAGCCTATCTTTTCGTTTCTTACTTTAAGTATCTTACTTAAAGGAAGAATTTGTTACAACCCACCCAAATGTGCAACCAAATCGCCTTAGCCTTCCGCGTATGCACTCATCTTTAGTGCACTAATGTTATTTGTTTAAACCCTTAGTTAATTATCTAATTGATTACATGGTTGCTAAGTCGAGTCATATTTTGTACATATTATTTTGGGATGATTGGGACTCATGGGTAAAGTACTATTATAATGGAGTAATGAGGATGACGTCAATTATTACCACCATATGTGCGTTAATATTTAAAAGTACTCCAAGTGTTTTGATTATCTTGATTCGAGTCATTAGAATAGTGATTGTAAAGTATGTAAAAGCTCAAGTGTAGGGAGGAAACGAGCTCCCTTTGATGTATTATTTTGGATGGTAGAGTAAAAGTGTATGCAAAAAAATAAAAATAAAAAAAAAATCGAAAAAAATAATAATAAAAAAATATATATAATAGAAAAAGAAAAGAGAAAAACATACGGACTACCATCCCGTTTCATTCTATGTTTGTTTTAAGTTTTTGTTATTTTTTATTTGTTAGCTTAAGTCGAGTCGAGTCTTGGCTTAGCAACGCCATATTGTACTTGTAATTAACCAAGATGATTAACTCGCCACCAGTAAATATTGCCTTTCGATATCCCTACACCTAACGTTATAACCCTTTAAAAGACATATTTGATAGTTTATCCTAGGTGCTTACGCCAAGTGGTGGAGGTTTGATCCTTTCCCAAGCCTATGGTAATCTATTTGCTATGACAGGTAGTGAGAGATGTTTTCCATTTCCATATTGTGATATATACTTTATTACACCCGAGAGATGTGAGTATCTAAACACTATTTGTGAGGTGCTAGTGTATGACCTCCGTGCTTATTTTTGGTTTTTAGTGGAACGATTATTTGTTGTAATTACTTTTATATTAGTGTTAAATGACCCCTAACTTGTATTTTGATTAGAATAAAAGCGCATTTGCTTGAGGACAAGCAAATCTCAAGTGTAAGGGTATTTGATGAGGCGAAAAGTGTACCGCTTTTAAGGGGTCATTTAAGCCCGAATTCGTAATTATTTGATCAAATATTACCCTAAATCGTTCCTTTTGTCATTTTAGGTACTTTTGAGAAGAAATCTGGAAAAGGATGCATTTTGGACGTTTTTGGAGCATAAAAGTGAAGAAAATGGTAAAGTCTCAAAATTCCTTGCTAGAACAGTACCCGACGACGTCAAGCGACAAAACATGACGGCATCAAGAGTGGCAAAAAAGGTGGATGTGGAAATTATAACGTGACAGCCCAGAGTGTTTCCAGTGTTATTGGCCTGACGGCGTCACCAAGGCCGTCAGGGTCCAAATACAAGTGACGGCCCAGAGCATATTTCTACATGAAGGGGTCAAGATTGGATCTAGGCAATGCGAATTTCAACTTGGCGGCGTGTTGACGGCGTCAGAGGCTAATACATGACGCCGTCAGGATGCTTAGTCTATACATATTTTTCCAATTTTTCATTGTAAAGGGTGGAACAAATTGTGGAATACTAAACACAAACCCTTGGTCGAATCTCCTGCATATTGAAGGGATTTCAAACCCTTCTTTCTTCCATGTTTGAATAAAGATAAGTCCTTCAATAATCATTCAATATGTCTATGTATTGTTTGATTCTATCTTATGTTTATCTTTCTTTTAACATGTTAGGCTAGGTTTTTATTGTGTTTGCGTAGATGTAGTGAAAGCTAGATGTTGATTATTGGTTGATTGTTTGTTTATAATTGTTACGGATGATTGTATTCGATGTTAGGCTTAAGAAAACTGGCAGACTTCCATTGGTAACTTGCTTGAACATGTTAAGAAACATGATCGGAGGTGTACTATGATTTTTGGTTGTATTTAATGCATAAGTGAATTCTAATGATCCCATATTAGGAGCTTTTAGTCGGCTCGACATAGGAGTGAAGTAGGATCTTTTAGAGTTAGGGGATATTGTACACGGCCCTATGACTAGTATTAAGGAATATAACCCGTCATCCATGCAATTGTAACAAGCTAATCAACCGGTAAAAGATATCTAGGGAGTAATGAAATCTAAGTAAACACAACTTTTCTCATTATTGTTTCCACCACATTAGTACATTAGTTTAATTTTCATTTATGTTATTTTATTTTGATTGCAGCTTTAGTTAATTGGGTTAGTTGGCTAGCAACTAATTCCGCACACTCCTTCAAAACCCGAGATTTTAATTGCTTTCATAAAATATAAAAAATACAAAAAAGAATCATCCCTCACCTCTAGACCTAGTTTAGTAGGCTTTCTAATCCTAGCGACACTATTCCTGAGTTGAACGATCAATCCCCCGGTACTTGTCACTACACTATACTACAACGATCAGGTACACTGCCTGGTGGGGGTTGCAAGCTTCTCAAGATCCATTGAGAGGTAAAACCTGTTGCGAGGGCGCAATCCCACGTATCACATGCACCAGAAAAGCCTGCAAGACTCCAAAAGCCACCAAAACAAGTGCTGGGTCTTGCTTATCCAAGGAAGCAACTCTTCTTTGATAACAAGAGAAAGAGTGCTTCAAAGGCAAAGCATGACTATGAAGGGAAAGGCAAGAAGCCCATGGAGTAGCTGGTTTGAAGTGTAGGGTGTTAGGATGTGAAACTTTTGTGTTTTGTGATTTGGTTTATGTATTTCACTCTCTGTTTGATGTACTCTGGAATATTTTGAATGGTTGAATGAAAGTACATTATCTTTTTCTTTTACCACTGAGAGAGCAAAGCTTTTCACTGTTTGTACTATGGTTTCCACTGTGTTCTTAATCGTTTGCATAAAAGTTAGTAGAAAACCATACAAACATATACAAACAATATTAATACCTAAAAACTATCCTGCAACACTAAAGACCATTAGACATCTAAATTTTATGGGTTGAGCATTCCAATACCTGTTACCAAGTACTAAAACCTACCCACATCAAGCCCTTTTGTTAACAAATCAGCATAGTTGTCATCAGTATGAATTTTGACAACTTGAATGAGCTTTTTTCTCAAAACAATCTCTGATAAAGTCATGTCTAATCTCTATATGTTTAGTTTTAGTGTGTTGCACAGGATTTTTAATAATGCATATGGTACTACTATTGTCTATATATATAATGGTGTTCATGAAATTGTACCTATAATCCAACAATTGATTCTGAAGCCATAAGATCTGAGCACAACAGCTTGCACCAGCTACATACTCTGCTTTAGTTGTTGAAGTAGCCACCATTGTCTGTTTCTTGCATTGCCATGACACCAATCTACATCCAAGAAATTGGCATCCTCCTGTAGTTGACCTTCTATCCAAACTTGCACCACCATAATCACTATCTGAGTATGTGATCAACTCCATAGGAGATTCTCTTGGATACCATAATCCTAGATTAGGATAGGTCTTCAAATACCTAAAAATCTTCTCTACTGCTATCAAATGTGATGTCTTTGGAGTGACTTGAAATTTTGCACAAGCACATATAGCAAACATAATGTCTGGTCTTGATGAAGTAAGATACATCAAGGAACCAATCATAGATCTGTAAGTATGCACATCTACATCTGCTCCACTAGCATTCTTCAACAATAGATGAGTAGTCTTATCAGCAGGGGTATTTGAAGGTTTTGCATATGTAAAGTGAAACTTTCTTAAAATCTCAGCCACATATTTGTCTTGACTGATAAAGATGCCATCTTTTCTTTGTTGTACTTGCAGTCCCAAAAAGAATGTAAGTTCTCCCATAGAACTCATTTGAAACTCATCTTTCATCAATTTTTCAAACTCTTTGCACATCTCTTGTCTAGTAGCTCTAAAGATGATATCATCAACATACACTTGAACCAGTAGAATATCACCCTTGTCTTTCTTTATGAACAAAGTTTGATCAATTTTCCCTCTATGAAACCCATTGTTCAAAAGATATGTAGCTAAGGTTTCATATCACTTTCTTGGAGCTTGATGTAAGCCATAAAGAGCCTTAACCACTCTATAAACCTTATTAGGATGTTGAGGATCTTCAAAGCTTGGAGGTTGAGAGACATAGACCTCCTCATCAATCTTCCTATACAGAAAAGCACTCTTGACATCCATTTGATAGATAGTAAAGCCCATAAAGGATGCATAGGCTAAAAACAATCTAATAGCCTCAATCCTTGCAACAGGAGAAAAAACTTCTTCATAGTCAATACCCTCCTCCTGAGTGTATCCTTGAGCAACCAGTCTAGCTTTGTTCCTGATAACAATACCTCTTTCATCTTTCTTATTTATGAAAACCCACTTTGTACCAATCACTTTCATTCCATCAGGCAAATCACAAAGAACCCAAACCTTCTGAAGTTTGAACTGCAGCAACTCCTCTTGCATTGCTTCAACCCAACTTGATTCTTTTAAAGCCTTATATACATTTTTAGGCTCCACTTGTGATAGAAAATAGAAAAACAAACATTCATTCTTGTCTGTGTGCTTTTTGGACTCATAAACTTCACTAATGAACCCATGAGCATCATTCATCTTTGTCTGCCTTCTTGTCTTCACACCTGATTGTAGCTCACCAATTACATTTTCAAGTGGATGCACTTTGTGAATTGTAGTTTGTGATGTGCTAGGAATATCATATGTTGTAGGCATATTAGTGATTTCAACATCATCACAAGGTGTTTCCTGAGTTGAATTTTCCACATTTGGACCATCAGTGGAAACTTCTGGTGGAGCAGTGGAAACAGGATTACCACTGCTTTCAGGAATTTCTTTATTCAGAACATCAAAATTCACAACATTGGCATCACCTTCCTTTTCAGAATTCTTTGAAGATGGTGAATCTTCAATATTATCAACAAAGTCCCAAAGTGGCATAACAATTTGATCTTTATCATCTTCATCATCTTTACAAGGTTCATCTTCATCAATGAATTCTTCTGAGCCTTCAAGATCATTGTCTCTTGTACCTGAGGTAATAGGTACATAATTCATTGTATTTGATAAAGTCTTAAGATCAAATAGCCATTTTGGTCCTGAACCTGCTATGTTAGTTCTATTTTCAAGGAACTCAACATGCAAATTTTCTTCAATCCTCTTTGTTCTCAAATTGTAGACTCTAAAAGCTTTGCTAACCATAGAATATCCAACAAAGAAGCCTTCATCTGATTTTTCTTCAAACTTTCCCAGATGATCAATGGTATTGAGAATTGTAACTTGACATCCAAATGGCTTTATAAAATCCAATATTGGGGGTCTTCCTCTGAATAGATCATAAGGTGTCTTGTTCTTAGTCTTCACCACCAAAACCCTGTTCTGAATATAACAAGCAGTGTTAACTGCTTCAGCCCAAAAAGTCACTGGTAGCTTGGAATCAGCTAACATGGTTCTAGCAGCCTCAATTAGTGTTCTGTTTCTTCTCTCAGCTACACCATTTTGTTGAGGTGTTCTTGCAACACTAAATTCTCTTTTAATACCCTTGTGTCTGCAGAAATCATCCATAACTCTATTCTTGAACTCTGTCCCATTGTCACACCTGATAATCTTGATCTTCTTATCAACTTGATTTTCAACTTTAGTGATGAAAGTCTTAAGGATGTCAGTGGTTTCATCCTTGGTTCTTAGAAAGAAAACCCATGTAAATCTACTAAAATCATCAGTTACAACAAGACAATACTTCTTTAAATTTATGCTGCTCACAGATATAGGACCAAACAAGTCCATATGCAGCATGTAGAGTGGATGATCAATAGAGTTATATGCCTTGGTCTTGCAAGAAGCTCTATGTTGCTTGCCCTTAAGACAGGCAACACATGTTTGGTCATTCTCAAATTTCTTCTCTGGTAGACCTCTGACTAGACCATCTTTCACAATCTTGTTAATGGTCTTGAAGTTAACATGACCAAGTCTTCTGTGCCAAAGCATGGACTCATCCTGATACGTGGGAATCGCACCAGGCTTTACCTCTCGAGGGATCTCGAGAAGCTTACAACCCCCACCAGGTAGTGTACCTGATCGTTGTAGTATAGTATAGTGACAAGTACCGGGGGATTGATCGTTCAACTCAGGAATAGTGTCGATAGGATTAGAAAACCTAAAAACTAGGTCTAGAGGTGAGAGATGATTCTTTTTGTATTTTTATATTTTATAAAAGTAAATAAAAATCTCGGTTTTTGGAAGAGTGGGCGGAATTAGTTGCTAATCAACTAACCCAAATTAACTAAGATGCAATCAAAATAAAATAACAAAAATGAAGTGAAAGCTAATTATACTAGTGGTGTAAACAATGATGGGGAAAGTTGTGTTTACTTAGGTTTCATTACTCCCTAGATATCTTTTACAGGTTAATAGTTTGTTAAAATTGCATGGATGATGGGTCGTATTCCTTAATACTAGTCGTAGGGCCGTGTACAATATTCCCTAACTCTATAGGATCCTACTTCACTCCTATGTCAAGCCGTTAGAAGCTCCTAACATGGGATCATTAGAATTCTCCTACGCATTAAATACAACCAAAAATCATAGTACACCTCTGATCATGTTTCTTAAGACGTTCAAGCATGTTACCAATGGAAGTCTGCCAGTTTTCTTAAGCCTAACATCGAATACAATCATCCGTAACAACTATAAACAAACAATCAACCCATAATTAACATCTAGGTTTCACTACATCTAAACAAACACACAAGAGATCTAGCCGAGCATGTTAAATTGAAGACAAGTGTAAGATATATTCAAGCAACACATAGACATATTGATTGAATTGAAAGAATACTTATCTCAAATTGACATGAAAAGTTCAAAGGGTTGAAACCCTTGAAAAAGCTGGAAAAATTCGTCCTAGGGTTTTTCCCTCAAAGTTGCACACAATGAATGAAATTTGGAAAACTATATATAGATTTTACAGGGTGACGGCGTCAAGAAGGAAATTCTGACGTCGTCAACTCGCCGCCCATAATGAAATCGGATTGCCTAGATCCACTTTTGACGCCGTCATGTGTAATTTTGTTCTGGGCCGTCACTAACATTTGGATCATGACGGCCTATGGTGACGCCGTCATGTCCCTAGTACAAAACTCTCTGGACCGTCACGGACTTTATCCACTTCCACCTCTTGTATTACTCTTGACGCCGTCATTAAGAAACTTGTGACGCCGTCAGGTACTGTTCCCAGCAAGAAAAATTAAGACTTTGCCGTTTTCTTCACTTTTATGCTCCAAAAACGTCCATAATGCTTCCTTTTTCGGATTTCACTCCAAAAGTACCTAAAATGACAAAAGGAACGATTTAGGGTAATATTTGATCAAATAAATTCGAATCCGGGCTAAAATGACCCCCTAAAAACGGTTCATTTTTCACCTCAACACATCCAAAGTGGCCTTTGCAAGCAAACAAGTAACATCATCTTTTGCCATTATGTTCTTCATGTCTATGCTATATAGGTTTCCTTTTCTAGGGATTTTAAGCAAAACCTCACTTTCATCAGGTAGCTTATAGTCCTTAGACAAGATATAGCATTCATCTTCAGAGAATAGAACTCTATGTTTCTTGTCACACATCTGTGACACACTGAAAAGATTGTACTTGAGTTATAATACACATTCTCAAAGTCCAAGTTTCCAGCCTTGATAGTCCCTTTGCCAGAAACCTTTCCACCAATACCACCTCCAAAGCTGACAAATTGTCCATTATATGGTTTGAAATCTGAAAGATAGGACTTATTGCCAGTCATGTGACTGGAACATCCACTGTCTGAGTATCCTTGATCTTCTTTAGGCTTTGAATGTCCCTGCACATAAAATAAAGGAATTAGTTCCTTTTGGGGACCCAAGCCACAAATGACTTGGATCTGCCTCGTGTATCAATATAATTATATCTGTCAAAGGTCATTGGTACACCATTGGGATTGATTGAGGTGTTTGTTCCTTTTGGTTTCCATTCCCAACGTGCTGAGGCCTTCACAGCATTCCCCAATTTTACCCTTTTGTTGTTTACAGAACCACCAGTGGAAACTTTTGGCCTAGCAGTGGCAACTGCTGGCTTAGCAGCGGCAACTGCTGGTTTTGAAATTTTAGGTGGCCACTTCTGGTTATTGTAAACTTTCTTTTCATAAAAGGTCTTTTTCCCTGTTTGTGCAGATTTAACAAAAGTTATAATTGGATTTTCACTCTTTACAGGAGAATTAGGGTAAACTCTGTTCACTTTTCTGGCAGTGGAAAGTGATTTGATGCCAGAATTTAGTAAAACAGCCCTGGGAATCATTTTACTTAGTGGATTTGGGTGAGTATTGTTATTAACATTGATTTCATTCACCCTGGTATTCCCAAACACTTCCCTTCTACCCATGTGATAGTTACAATTAGCATGAAGGTGTTCAAAACTACTACAGATGTGGCAAGGTTTGTTATTAAACTCAAAGTCACTACCAAATTGTCTAGATTTAACATGATTCCAACTCCTTTTGTTGCCCCTAGGAGTTGATGACCTGCTTCTGTACATCTAAGCATATCTAGTAGTGGGCCTAGTGTGAGTAGCTTGTTTCCTAGGCTTCTCTTTTTCAACCTTAACAACTTCAGGAATACTCTTTTTAACTTCCACTTTAACATTCTCAGGAACACTAGTTTTAGACTCAACATTCACTTTTTCATCATTAAGAGATGAGTCACTAGCACTTTCAAATGTATCAACCTCAACCTTAACCCTTTCACTAGCAACTTCTTTGACAAATTTTGGGCTATAGGTCATGGTTGGTTCCTGAAATTCTTCTAACACTGTGTGTGCTAAGTCAATACCAGGATGTGATGGAACACCTCTTAAGGGTGGTGGAACTGATTTGTATCCTACTACTGATTTGGCTTTATTTACAACTTGGGCCTCCCAAATTTTGTCAATGCACTTAGATTGATGATCTAGTGTATTACAAGTTATCTGTATGTTTTCATTAGCCTTTTTAATCTTCTCTAACTCTTCCCTAAGAGCCTCATTCACAGCTATCTTATAATCTAAGTCTCTTTTTAAAATAGCAATATCATCATTGAACTTAGATTCATTAGCTCTATAGTGTTCTAATTGTGCTTCTAAAACAGCAAGACCTCTTTTATGATTTGCTAGGTTATAATTGGTTTGATTTAACTCTAACAATTGTTCATCATATTGATCTTTAAGTTTTTCATAGTCTTTTAAAGCCTTACAGGTTTTAGAACAAGCATTATTAATATGTACCTCAGATTCAGAAAAAGCCATAAGTGCAAGCTCTGTAGCAATCATTGCAGACTTTGGATCTTCTTCTTCATCCTCAGCCATATAGCTCCAACCATAGCTCACTCCATCAATGGCCAAAAGCACCTTAGGTTCTTCAACTGTAGGCTCTTTCTTCTTGTCCTGCTTGTACCAAGTTGACCTATTATCAGGCTTCTTTGGTTTCCTGCATTCCCTGGCAAAATGCCCCTTCTTGTGATAGTTGTAGCACTCCACCTTCTTCTTATCAAAACCTACAGTTTCATTGCCATTTATGATGATTTTCCTACCAGTCTTCTTCCAAAATTTCGTTGCCTTTAAGCTTAGCAATGCAACTTGCCATTTTATATCCATCTCTTCCATGTCATCTTCATCAATTTGATCCAAGTCTTCATGTGTTAGAACTGAACCATTGACCTGACTTGAGAGATAGGCATAGAAAGTAGAATCTCCAAGACCAGCAACCTGCCTTTTAGAACTAGCAGTGGTAACACTTCCACTGCAAGTAGAAACAACAATGTGAGCACTATCCTCTTCATCATCACTATCAACATTAGAATCATCACCCAATGATGATGAGATAAGAGCTAAATTCCCTAATCCTGAACTTAGCTTACCAGCCTTCTTCAACCTCTGTTTAATAACTTTAAAGTTATTGTACAAATCAGTAAGCTTCATATTCTCAAGTTCTGGCTTGTCTTCCCACACAGCAACATTAGTACTAAACTCAGAGGGTAGACTTCTTAAAAACTTTAAGTTGAGGTCTTCCTTTTTCACCTCAATTCCAAACACTGTGAGTTGTGTAACAATCTTTTGAAGCCTTGTGAAGATGCTGTCAATGGATTCATTACTTGTTGAACAAAAATTTTCATAGGTCTGTTTCAACAAGGTCTTCTGTGTCTTCTTGGTGGAATCATTACCACCAAAAACATTGCAGATCTCCTCAAATAAAGTCTTGTACTTGCTGAAGGCTAGAACTTGATCCCTTAGAAGGGTCATAAGCAATAAACCTCTGGCCTTCAAATCATTCTTCTTCTGAAGTCTTTCATCAGATGTGACTGGTCCAGTATTTAACTTTTGTACTACCTTGCCATCAATAGTTTCTGTGGTAGTACCAAGTTTAAAGGAACCACAAAACATAATGATCTCCCAAAGTGCATAGTCTTGCACCATAAAGAATTGTTCAATCATTAGTCTCCACATCTCAAAGTCATTGAGTTTAAGCTTAGGAAGCTTAGCAGCAATGTTGGTCTGACTGGTCTCTGTCTCCATTGAAACTTGTGAGTGAACTTCGGATCTTCTAAATCAAAGTATCAAAGCCTGGCTCTGATACCACTTGATGGATCTAAACACACCTTGATTTGTGTTAGAATGATACTTTGAGTTATACTACCAAGTATGCGAAATCTACTTAGTAATACTTAGAAGTTTGTTTGTAAGTAAAAACAGTTGTATATGAATGAGAACAATGTGTGAACCAAACTGTTAGCTCCAATATTATTAAGAATAATAATACGAGTGATCTTTTTATCACTAGGGTTACAACCTTGAAGCTCTAAGAAAAACGTATCTCAAACCTTAACCTAGAACCTCCTTTTATAGCACAAGGAGTCCTCTTCTACAAGATACGTATAATGCTAATAGAATAAGATATACACAAAATCTATTCTATATTTATCTATACAAGTTTCCTAACAATTATCCTGACAGCAGTGGTAATAATATGTACTAGCAGTGGTAATGAGTTTCCACTGCTAGTGCATTCTTCAGCAGTTGTAATCTCCATGCTTAGCCGTGGTAATTGTTAGTGTAATTCCCAATATAACTCTTCTCCATCTATTAAATATCTTCGTATCTTTACAGCACTATGTTTCTGTCCAAACCCTAACTCATTAACTAACGCGTTTTACACTCAATTCTCCTAACCAATCAACATACTATTATCAACTAATGATTCTAACATGTCTTACATCATTAATTTACAGAAGTTTATAAAACCTAAATCCATCATATTTAATATTACATGAATTCCAATAATTAACCAATTAATTAAACATAGGGTTTAAGGATTTTACCTTGATTTTTGATTATTGCTTGAAAACTATAAACCCTAATTTTTTTCTCCTTCTTTTCTCCTTGTGGTCGACCCAAATTTGCAGGAAAAGAGGTTTGGGAACTTTGGTTTTGTATTTATAATTATTTAGTGGATAATTACCTAACTTATAGTTGTAATTGGGCTACAATTGGGTCTCTTTTCCCCCTTCTTCCCCTGGCCGGTCGATCACCTCCCCCCCCCCCCCCACATACATATATTTTTTTTACTAAATTTATTTATTACACTCAAAACGTCATATTGTTGATATTTTATAAATACCCGTAGCCATTCCTAACGTCTTACGCGATAAACCTTAGTTTTTGCGACAGCTCGGAAAATTAACATTTTCAAAAAATAAAGTTTCCAAAAATAGATTTCCACTCTTTTAAAAGCATAACACATAAAAACAAACTCCTTGTAACTTGCTAACGATCAAATACTTGAACGAAAACTCATTACGCAAAAACACAAAAACACCAAAAACTTCACAAGTCATTTCTACACCACAAAGGCGATCAAAATGAACTTTCCCAAATTCCATAATTTCCAAATCACAATGACTACCATTTACGCAAATGGATTTAGTGCTAACTCAAGTACTAATCACACAATAACACTCAATAACACAAATATACTCATATATCCACCCAAATCACACCAAAAAAAGTTAGATAAATCGAGACTGTTAGTCTAACGAACCTATTAAAACCACAGTTGTTACACAAGATTGGTATGATCGATATGTCCACACGGCCCTGTGGGGATGTGGTTGGGAGAAACTGGACCAAGACTTGAATATATCACCTGGTCAAAAAATGGTGTTTATTCAGGTTGTCCCGGGGGAGGAGTATAATGTCATGTTCTTTGACCATGATGGAGGGGCCATCACAACAGTGGAGCATACAACACCAACATAGCCATGAATGCCCAGTGTCATCAACCAACTGACTATGGTATGTTTTAGTTTTTTTAACTTTAACTACACCAAGTATCTCACAGCAGTGTAAGTTATTTGATTATATGTAATATTAAATTCAGATTTTGAAGCCCCTCGGATGAATTGGATGTGTAATTGGGAACACCACACAGCCCATGACCAAGAAGAAAGGGCATTCTACAGGAAGATGACTGCAGCCTTCTGGAGAGACGTCCGACTTGTAAGTCTAGTGACAGAGTTGCTTAATAAGATATATGAATGTCATTTGTATCATATATTGTGTTTCTGATATAAAGATTGATGGATCATAATGTGTATTAGAAGCATCCCATGACAAACTAATGATAAGTTTTGTATATTTTTATCAGTCCATTCCATCAAGAATTGTTAAGAAGTACAACTTGTATGGGTTCTCTAGAGCGGCTGTGAAGCATAAAAGCATAGAGAAAGAGTTCGAAGTTCGTGAGAGGACACTTCAAGTTGGTCAAGGGAAGGTCAGGAGGCAAGTGGCTATTATTTCATTATCTAGTTTCAAGCAATTGTGGGTAGAAGCACATTTTGGTCAAGGTTCAATGGTCCGCTTCTTTCTAGGTGATGAAACTAACAGGTCACAAAGAGTTTTACATTTTGATGTGTGCTGATGGAGCTTTAAAGTTGGATGAATGATATTATGTAAACAAATTATGTAGTTCGTATGTATGGTGGATTTGTGGGCACAAATCAACTTGACAATGCTTAGACAATTGTTTTGTAAACTATATGTGTAGGATAAACCATATGGGTTTGTCCATACACAATTTTGGAAGTATGATGCAATATATGTATGCTTAATTTTAGGCTTTATAACGGATACTTAGTAACACTTCGTGTTGTATGTGTTGACTTTATTAGTCAAAAGGGGTTATTTGACTCATGGAATTTTAATTATGACTTTCGATAGTCAAACTTCAAATAGAAATTGTCATTTACCAATTGACTCATTAATTGAAATGTTGCTTTCTATGGATCATAATACCAAGTTGAAGTGCTATATGTAACTTTGACTTTCAAAAGTCAAATTTCCATATCCACAACACACCCATAATATATCAAACAACACCATTTAGGGTAATTACAAGCTAAACATTAAACAAACCATAGAATGAAATTGGAACAACAAAATACGTGGTTAATTGTCACAGGGTACACAACCCATTCATAAACATAAAAAAAACTAGAAGAATTCCACTACGGCTGTGGGGGAAGCTCGATGGAGTTTCAACGGCTCCCTAGCCAACTCCCAATTCATCACCACATTTTCAGCGTGATCATGATTCAGAGTGCAAAGCTTGATATAAAGTTTCTTCAGCAAGGGGGAACAAGCAAGTACAAACTTTATTATTGTTAATTCATTAACTGATATAGGAAAAGATCGAAACACCACACTCTCGATCTGGCCCGACCCCATTCTGTTGCTTCCTAAATGTAATGAATAACTTTCCAAAGCTAGATCACTTTCGAATGAAGCCTGCAAATTGAGATAGTATTGATATGCATAACCATGGCAATTTAGGTTGATGTGAAGCATAATACATATTGCATTCGACTTACTCTGGTTTCTAGCATTTGCAATCTTGGAGCTCCACGAATCATTTGAATGATGAATGCTACCATTTCATTGTTCCCAAAATTGACTCCGGATAGATTTAGATTCTTGAGGGATATAAATGCCACAGGTACATTCATCCATGAGCTGCCTTCTGCCAATAATTACAACATGTAGAATTTTCAGAATTTTTAAAGATTGAATTTGAAGTGTGAAACTCAAATTGGTCTTACCTTGCACTCCTGAAAATCCAATGTAAGGGACTCAAGTTTGGGAAGACTTCTAAGCTAATATACATTGTAAGTTGTGATTGTGGTGACCTGGTTCAAAAGACCGAATGACAAATACAACTTCTTTAGATTCCCAAGTTGTGCAATATCCAATAGTCTCATCTCTTTTGTATCAGCACGATTGATTTTAAGAGACTCAAGTAAGGGACAACCAGCAACAAAGTCCCAAATTGTACCAGTCAGAAATTTGACGGATAACAATTCAAAGGTCAATAGATTTGGGAAACCTTCAAAGGATACCAAACTAGGTAACGTACACCAATGAAGTTCCAGATGTTTCAACTCCAAACGAGTGTACATTTGGGTTGGCAAGATAACTGGTTTGAAGGACTAGTTATGTATAAGGAGCTCCTCAATTTCTCGCTGACCCAACAACAACAGCCAAGCATGAATCTCTTCATAATTGAAGTAATCTTGTCCAAACAAGGGTTTAAGCTCTTTAAAGAAGACAAACCTTCTTATGGGACCTTTGAGCTGAAGCAGCAATCTAGTAACATCATCCATTCAAACTTATTTGTCAAAAATAAAAGAAATCCTCGTCAAGTATGACATCGGTGAGCAACGTCCACTTATACCTCCAGTTTGTCGCTAAACTGGATGTCGTCACCGCTTCTTTGAGTGGCAAACGGTTCAAAATATTGGTGATAACATTATCCGGCATGTTGCTAATATAATCCGGCATGTCATTCATAACATTCCGTCCAAAAGACATGGTGAGTTATGAAAAATGAAGGCTTGGATTTCGTCTCGGATTTTCAGTAAATGAGGTTTTTTCTGTTTGGATTTGGTTTTTCAATAGGTCTATGTAATTATGGTGGGCATAGGGGTTTTGGTGGGTGGGTTTATTGATTCGCGCGTAAAATGAGCTAGCGTATCAGAGAAGGTAAGCTCAAGTTGCAAAGTAAACTTCATGAATCGTCCCTAACGTTAACTGTTGGGTTAACTCAGGTTTGTAGGATTGGTTATAATGTGATTAGACTATTATGCCCCTCATATTATTATAAAAAACGTGCGTTGACTGAGCCAAAAATGGTCAGGGACGCAATCAGCCTAAAAAACATAAAGTTTGGAAGCCAGGCGACGATTTTTAAAAAATTAAGGTGTCATGCAATGTTTTGTGAAAAATTTAGGGACCGACGATGTATTTTTGTCTATCTTAAAAGAAGGATGAAAGTGTTATGACAATCTTATTTTTTCACTAATATATAATGAATGATGGAACAACAAAAGCTTTATAAAATGTTTTCGTAGAGAGATGTGTCATGTAAACTTGTGAATGCATTTGAGAGAAAGAATAAAAAAATAATTAAAGAATACCAACACATCATTTTGTTAAAATTTTTTCTCATAATAAACTCGTCAAACATTTCGTGCACAACTCGTCTACTTTCATCATCATCATCATCATCATCTCCTTTCTTTTTATAAAATTTCCTGTGTAACAGTTACCAATAAACCATCACTACCAGTAGTCAAATCTCAACACATCTTGAATCAATCAATAAAACAATGGCTTCATCAGCCGTGAATTCAGCTATAGAGAGACTAGCAAACCTTCAACTAAACGAACTCTCAACTTCTTCATCACCTAATCTCCAGAAAAACCTCTCTATCTTATCTCCTCATCAGGTAATTATTTTTATATTTTTGTATTTATATTTATTTGTAATGTAATGATTTGTGTTATGTTTATATATTTTGCAGATTGAGCTTGGAAAGATGTTGCTGGAGTTAGGTCAAGTTCATTTGTTTGAAGACTGGCCTGATCCTGGTACTGATGATGATCTTAAGAAAGCGTTACTTGATCAGGTTCTTATTTTTATTTGCTTCCTTGTTAGTTTTTTTTTTTTTTTTTAAATGTATAGTGTGGAGTAAGTGAGAGTGGACACCGTTAGTGGATTAAATTGTACTAATTAAGTACTTATATATTTAATAGGTTGCAATGCCTTTTATAAGTAAGGGTATTTTGGTCTAACAACGTTACTCATTTTTTAAGTTTTAAGCAAATGTGTTTTCTGACTATCTATACTACTATATAATGTATTTGGGACTATTCTATAATTAGAAAGGCTTAAAAATTCAGATTTTTACTTACTAATTATGGAAACAACCACCCCTAACAATCACCCCAACAATTTATAACCACCTCAACAACCACCCCCAACAATTTATAACCAACTCAACAACCACCCCAACAACCACTTTCAACCACCCCACCTCCCTGCTCTTCACCCCCAACAATCCGCCCTGCATCGCGCGGGCACCTTTCTAGTCTCCTTATATGTGTTTTAATCACGTACACCAAGTTGCCTGACTGTTCTACTAAATGACTGGTGCCACGTCAACATCATCTAGTAATTTAGTACAAAAAATAGAGCGATTCAAACGTTGGTATTATTAATAGGAAGAAATTAGATTTACTACAGAGTACATGCTAAGATATTCTGTGCAATTTTAACTGACTATCCCTAGTATTTTATGCTAGTCATGTACTTGGTTTAAAATTGCGCGCATCGTTGCGCTCGCATCGCGCATCAGAGTGATGCGTTTGAAAAAACGCAATGCGAAACCTGATGCGAGGTTGTTCCTGGATGCGGCCTAATGCGAACGCATCACATCGCAACGGTGTATTGCTCGCATCGGACACAATGGACGCATCACTTCGCAACAGTTTTAATTTTGACTTTTATAGTTTAAGTTGACCTTTTATTTCTAGTCAAACCATTAAGTTGACATATTTCATGTTATAACACTCAGTAATATCATTATACACATAATTATTCCATATTTAATCATTTACTTGTAGAGTAATTTAAGTAGAAATATTATATATTTTTTATTTATTACCTATCGCCTTGCGTCCGTGATGCGCTCGCAACCGCATCGCGCATCACGCATCGGTCTTTTGGACCTCGAGCGCAACGGATCGCCGCACGCAATTTAAAACCAAGGTCATGTACAAATTTAGTTTTAGATTATGGAATTGGAGCTAAATAGGAATTAGGAATTTGTTTTGGCTCAGTTTACGACACATAATGTTGTAAGAAATGCAAATGGAATGGATAGTTCCAAGTATTAGATTTTGGTCATTATATATGGAGAGTTGGAACGTAATTATGATGTTTGTGTCGTTACTTGATGTTTTAGGTAGCTGTTCTTAATTCAAGCTACCCGGGAGGTTTGACGTCGTATGTCAAGACTGCGAAAGAACTTTTAGCGGATTCGAAGGCCGGAAGGAATCCGTTTGATGGCTTCACACCTTCGGTAAGTTTCTAAACTAAACGCAACTCGGATTTTGTTATATTGATTATTGTTGTAGTTACGTTTACCCTGTCAATGGACATTTAGTACTGATTAGCTTTGCCCATTACAAATAAATTTATGTATCCAAGAAATTTAATATAATTGTATGACACTATGACCAAAGTGGACCCTTTCGTGAGACTGTCCTTAGGCTTGATTGTCACAAGACTTAATATCATGTCTTTATCATTCAAACAACAAATACAAAAAGGTGTCACGACACTCTAAAAGTTACTATATTTCTTCCTTTTGGCATGTGGGCAAGACAAGTTTTACTGTTTTAGCACATGATAAATTTGTGCAAGTTGATGGTGATAAGTTATAAACATACAATCGGTAGTCAGGACCTGTTAGGCCATCAAAATAATACAACACTTCAGAAAGGAGAATTAGTAAATAAAAACGGGAATTATTGGTTATTAATACTATGGGCAATTTCATATATCCTGTCTCAAAAATCGGAAATTTCATATTTACCCATAACATGCTTTATAATTAATGTATATTATGCATTGATTGGCTGTGATTTGGGTAGATATATGATATTTTCAATCATTTGGAGGGGATATATTAAATTCCTCCTAAATACAATTTATATTTCCGCTATAAATTATACTTTTTAGAAGAGCGTTGTAACAGAAGAAATTATGACTAAACAGATGTAATACCTTAGGAGTGACAATATTCTTCACTTGGCAATGCAATTCCATTCATAAATTTGTCAATAACATTTAATTAACTTAAAATCAAGAAATAAGGGGAGATCTCATGGTAGATTATAAGTAAAAATGGAATTTTATTAGGTTCGGGCTTATATTTTTTGCAGGTGCCATCAGGTGAAGTCCTGACTTTTGGGGATGATAACTTTATACAATATGAGGAGACTGGTGTGAAGGAGGTGCAGAATGCTGCATTTGTTCTTGTTGCTGGAGGGCTTGGGGAACGTCTTGGATACAATGGGATAAAGGTTGTCACATTATATTATTACTAATAGTACTATATTGTGACGGTTATTTGTTATGCTTTGATTTGCCGAGATTGTCTTAGTACTATCTAGTAAAACTTGCTCCATGTCACAGGTAGCACTTCCCATGGAAACAACTACTGGAACTTGTTTTTTAGAGCACTACATTGAGTCCATATTATCATTATCTGAAGCTAGCTGCAAACATGCTGAAGGTTGTTTTAAAATCTGTAATTTCACAAGAACATGGATATTTGTATACTTTGTTCGGTCTAATGTAACAATGTTAATATTTGTTAAATTGTAGGTGAAGGTTGTTTTAAAATCTGTAATTTCACAAGAACATGGATATTTGTATACTTTGTTCGGGCTAATGTAACAATGTTAATATTTGTTAAATTGTAGGTGACGTCCGAAGAGATGTGCCTTTAGTGATAATGACATCAGATGATACACATGAGCGTACATTACAACTCTTAGAATCAAACAACTATTTTGGAATGAAACCTACACAAGTAAAACTTTTGAAACAGGTAGATTCTTAACTTTCGTACTCATAACTCACTGCAACGGTAAAATGGTGTTGATCACTCACCCTAACTATGTTTCAGGAAAAGGTCGCTTGCTTGGCTGATAATGATGCTAGGCTTGCTTTAGACCCAGACAATAAATACAAAATACAGGTGACTTTCTGATTTATACAAATTTGCTTCCATTGTTTATTGGTAGAATCATATTCTTATTTGAATGTTACATTTGCTTTTTTCATTCTCAAATAGTTAAATAAATCTGTTGTTTCTTTATTAGACAAAACCTCATGGCCACGGTGATGTTCATGCTCTTCTTTATTCCAGTGGCCTTCTCAAAGAATGGTATGTATAACCTGCTATTTCTGGGGCTGTCAATTTTAATATCATGAATCGTGTTTGGGTCTATTATAGGATCTTGTAATATATTATATAGCTTAAATCTATTTAAGGTAATCTGACAACCTTTGCAGGCAAGATGCTGGTTTGAGATGGGTGTTCTTTTTCCAAGATACAAATGGACTCCTTTTCAAGGTTGACTAAATTGGCAGCATAAGTTCTTTTTCGCACATGCAAGAGTTTGAATATGATTTTATTTGTTTCCCCTGTTTTAGGCATTTCCGGCAGCATTGGGTGTTAGTGCAAGTAAAGAATACCATGTCAATTCTCTTGCTGTTCCCCGAAAGGCCAAAGAAGCTATTGGAGGCATTACCAAGCTTACTCATACAGATGGTACATTGTGTTGATCACTATTTATTTTCTAATGAATATTTTAGCTCTTTGATTATTCCTTATTCGTAAACTACATACTATCAGGGAGAGAAATGGTGATTAATGTTGAATACAATCAACTTGATCCCCTGCTTAGAGCAACAGGTCATCCTGATGGTGATGTCAATTGTGAAACATGCTATTCTCCATACCCCGGAAACATAAACCAAGTACGATCTAATATGAAATTATTATCATCATGTGCAAATTTTATCATAGAAACTATCTGTATCTTCCCAATTTTTACTTTATTTCCAAAACTGCTGTATCTTTTTTCCATTTCCGAAGTTTAAAAATCGTCAACTTCTAGCTTCGTTTGTGTTTGTCTGTTGTTTAAAGTGTTTAAGGTTCTTGGCTTTGGATAAGATGGATTTCTTTTCACAGCTTTTATGTGTGAAAGCTTAAAGTCTTTCTGATATGGTATATGTTTTGATGGTCCATTGCAGTTAATTCTTGAACTTGGTCCTTACATCGACGAGCTATCAAAAACTGGAGGTGCTATTAAGGAGTTTATTAACCCCAAGTAAGTTCTCTCTAACTCATCCATTCTTCTATTCTTTCTTCGGTACCTTTTCTTTTTCTCCAATTCTAATTAATTATTTTTCGTTCCACTTTTACCAATATAAAATCACAAGGTCATTGCGAATCTGATCTTCAATTTTGTAGCTCAAATTTTCCTTGTAAGTATAGGATAGTAGCCGCTGACTCATTTATAGTTCTTTGACAATGAAAATGGTCAAACACTAAATGTGACATGACCATTATTTTAGTCAATATTCACTCTATTCAAATTAATAGACACTTTCACGTGTATTATTTATGAACCAAAGTGCATTACTTTTATTGATGTTGAGAGATTAGAGTAAGCCTGAACTGATATTATTCTTTTTGAACAACCCTTACTTGAGCTATCCTCATTGACTAATCTATATTTTGCATTGCAGATACAAAGACTCAACGAAAACTGAATTCAAATCCTCTACTAGATTGGAATGTATGATGCAGGATTATCCCAAAACGTTGCCTCCATCTGCAAGAGTCGGGTTCACAGTAAGGAAAATTCCTAGTGTGCCCATAAGTTGTCTTTAAGCCATGTATTATAGTTAAAGATACCTTTTTTTAAAACAATCTGACGTGTTTTGCATTAACTTCTTAGGTGACAGAAACATGGCTTGCTTATGCACCTGTAAAGAATAACGCTGACGATGCTGCAAAGGTACAAATTTGACCTTCACAGTATATTACATTTAAATTCAAGATTTTGAACCTGCTTAATTTGTGTTTGTCATTGACAATTTTTCTGTAGGTACCTAAAGGAAATCCATATCACAGTGCCACTTCTGGTGAAATGGCAATCTATCGAGCAAATAGTATGATTCTCAAAGAGGTCAGCAGAACATACACCTTCCATATTATTTGATAATAATGAATTGGTCTTTCAATAGGGTTTCGGATCATGTCAAATTTATTTTTTATGTGTGTTTGCAGGCAGGTGTTAAGGTTGATGATCCAGTTACACAAGTTTTCAATGGTCAAGAGGTGGATGTTTGGGCTCGTATTGTGTGGAAACCAAAGTGGGCCGTTACGTTTACTGACATTAAAAGTAAAGTGAGAGGAGACAACTCAGTTTCTCAAAAGTCTACTTTGGTTATCAAGGGACGTGACGTTTTTATTGAGGATCTCTCATTGGATGGAGCTCTTATTGTTGATTCGGTTGATGAGGCAGAGGTGTGCTAACTCTACTAATCATTTTATAATAAAAGATGAATGTTATTTCATGTTTCAATTAGTGACTAGTAAATTGCAAAAAAGGTAACTTGGGTGAATCTTATTATGTTAAAAAGGACAAATGTTGCTTTTGTTTGGGAATTTTTTTAAGAGTATAATATGTGATGATTTTATTACGTTATAAAAAATGCTATGGGTTATCAAAATTTAGGGCCTATAAATGAAAACCCTAGTGAAACTGTATGCTAAGGTAACTCTTGTATATTACCGCAGGTGACAGTGGGAGGTTCTGTTTGTAACAATGGCTGGACACTGGAAAGCATTGACAAAGATGATACTGCATTGCCTGAGGAAGTGAGGATCAGAGGTTTTAAAATTAACAAGGTTGAGCAGTTGGAACAATCATATGGTGAACCTGGAAAATTTTCCTTGAAGTCTTGAGGTTTGATTTCTGCACATACATGTTAGTTTGAGTCCAGATAGAGCTAGTTAGTTTCCATTTGCAGCTGCTATACATGTATCGTTAATCAAATTTATAGAAAATTGGAATGCGCTTGTAACCATTTTACTTCACTTTGACAATAAGAACTTCCTTTCTTTGGTAATAGTCATAAAAAAGCTGGAGTTTGAAAATAATAAGCAAATTGTTGTTAATTTTTTATTTTATTTTATTTTATTTATTATTATTATTTTTTTATTGTTTCAGTTCTTTGCTTCACTCTCTTCTATTTGGTATTTATCTGCTAGAATAACAACTGTTATAAAAGAGCCACTTTAACCCCTTATTTGTAATTATGTAGACCCATTACATAAGTAACATAAAAAGAAGTGTGAACCCACTTTTTTGGTATTTATGTGATTATTGTCTAGATCGTTACTGTTACATTGCATATTTTTCTGCAACTGCATAATTAAAATTCTATGAATTCAAAGAGGTTCATAGAGCAACTATATCTGAACTTTAAACATAGTAATAGATTACTGCATGAATCAATTGATTTAACACCTGACCCAATCCATTTCTCGTGTTATTTTGTAAAATTAAACTGACATCCCAAACCATAGCAATAACAAGAAAAGAAAAGAAAAAAAAGATAAAGCTGACACACCAAACGACAAAAACCTCCCTGCAAAATATGAAAATGCCAAACACCTAATCCCCATATGCAGCAAACTGGTCCATCATGTTGGCGACACTTTCTTTTGACTCCCTAAGCAACTTCACACTTCGGTTCAGCTTCTCCCGTTTCCCAGCCACTATCGGAGACTCCTCTAACATCCGATCAATACCGCCACCGTGAGGAACCATCATCTCATTCACAATTTCACTCTCCATATCCCGATTTACCAGATTCTGAATGCTAAAAAGCATATGAAGAGCCATGCAATCCACCATTCTCCTCAACACAATCTTCCAGTATGCAGTCATCCTCATCTTCATGTCATAAGCCTGTTTTACCATATCACCACCATATTTTCTCAGATGCTCCACATCAACGTGAATCCACTCTATTTCAATCTTACTTGACTTTGAATAATCAGTTACAGCCTCCATGAAAACTTGTTCATGAGCCATCAGCTTGTTCCAGATTACCGTATATTCAGGATTGCATGTGTAGTCAGTGATTCTTTCCATCTGAACCATCTCATTTACTCTAGTAACCGAAACATCCTTCATCTTAGCCACCAAACTATGAGCAGCTCTTCTCATTGTTGATTGAAGAGGCGGGTAATTCGCGGAATGACGCATCAACACATCAATAAGCACTTCTTCAATGTACTGCCATAAATTTCCTACAAATTCAACTGGCATATCAGAAATCCCGTTTACCTTCTGATTAAGTACCGTAAGAAAAGCGGTTCGGGGGAGGAAATTTGGTAGTCCAATCCCTTTCGCTTCTTCCAGCAGGAAAGAATCGTTTTGCTGACCATCGGCGGTGACCTGAAGTTTGACAGAGTAGTCATTCAGCCTTTCAGACAGCCGAGCGGTACAATGCATGGATTTAACATCAGGGTACTCTTCAAACTCGCCTCTAATCAAGATCTTCCTCAGCGATTCCTTAACAGAACTGATGATTCTCATGAAGACTGTCATTGCTTCAGCAACCGAGGTCATCTTCCGAGGCAACTTATTCAGTTCACAAACATAACCAGTCAGTTTATCATTTATCTTTTTCACTATATCAGGAAGACACCTTGATATAATTGTGGACTGAATTTCAACCAGCTTTTCAGCTAAAACCGGTATCCCAACCATAGATTTATCCACCAACTTTAGGTGTGGATGGGCCTCAAACAGTTTGGCTTCTTTGATTCTAGCTTCCTCGTAGCTCTCTTTGCCGACTCTATTTCTAACACAGATGTAACCCAGACCAATGTTTACATCATTGGCAGTAACCTTTTCCAAAAGATCTTCGGGATTCTTATCAGCTTTCGTAACAACAGCTAGTGTCCTTTGTCCGGTTATATCCACACGTTGAGACATCCTTATGGATTCACAAGTGGAAAAGTCAACCGATGCAGAAAGAACATTCAGAATGATACTCTCCTCAGGGGTTATGTACTCGGTAATGATGGCAGATATCTGCTCATATATATCCTCAGGCTGGCCGTGTACAGGAACTCTAGTGATTCCTGGCAAATCAACCATAGTCAGATCGGGCACACCTTTCTTTTTGACTATCAAAGTGAGTGGAGTATGCGAAATCCCCTTTCCGTTCCCAGCGATTTCATCAGTAGCTGCAATAATATCCTCTTCTATGTGCGACTCATCAGTAGCAACCTTCTTGTCATGATACTCAAGGTGGAGCTGAGGAGTAGGATCTGAATGGTGCTGGAGCCGCATGATAAGTGGGACCCTCGTGCATATTCCTTGTGCACGCGGGAGGCTGATTTGAGCAAGTGACTCCAGAACACTTTCCAGAAGACTGATCACCAACTACAACAATGGTCGGGAGTTGGATGCCTTCTTGCATAACCTGAAGATGCCGAAGCTTGTCAATGCAGTTCAGCAAGGGGCGGATACGGTCATTGTATGTGGATATAACCGGTGGCTGATGGTGGAGGTCAAGAGTGTCAGAACCACCCTCGTCAACCACCGAAGAGTATTCATCATCAGATGAGGTGTAGGTTCTTCTTTTTGAAGCGCTGTTCTTAGTGCCTACAAGAGCCATGTTATTGAAATGGATAGATATATGATTGTTATAAAGAAACACTGGATGTAGATTGCATATTTATAGGTGTGAAATACCAATAACCAGTGAATGAGAGTAAGATCAAACGCTTTACATTCTTACTATAGTAAATAATATCATGATTATGCTTTTAATAGTTTAACTTAAGGCTTATAATATTGCCAACATTAATATCTAGAAAGCAGTTTCAGTTATATATGACTGGTATTGGGTCCGAAGGGTCACTACAATGACTCGTACAAAGTGGATACAAATATACAATACATCTTTTAAAGCATTTGAACCAAATGATATAATTTGGATTCTATTACTAATAAAAAAACAGAATTACCACATAAGACAATACGAATCAAATAACAACGACTTGACCGTAAAAGCTGAATCACGTTTCCTAAGAAAAAGAGCTGCATATCAGTATATATCACACACATTACATTCTAAACAAATTTCTCCATAGAAAATGTTAATTAGACAGCTTCACATTTACGACATGTTTTTGCTCTATAACAACTATACATATTATAAGGGAATTGAAAATGTCTATATAAGATGAAACAATCGTCCGACAGTCTATCTTTTCTCTACTTAGGTGGCAAAGCCGGTTTCGGCTGTACCACCTGAGCTTCTTCTCTGAACTTCTTATAAATATCCCCGTTGTAAAACTCACGAGTTCTCATCACTAGAATCAACGAAGCTGTAGCACCAAAACAACATACGCAAGCCAATATGATAAATGATAGCCTATAACAATGGCTGCCCATACAAACCAACTCCTTAACCGCTGACCTTGTTAAGCCTTTCTTTGCGAGCTCCTTTAATGCTTCTCGGTCATACAAAGGCCCTGTGACCCTTACGTTCAAGATATAAGACCCCAATGGACTCCCCAATTGCCCACAATTAAACAATGTTGAGTAGTATTTCAACCCAAAAAGCTCGGATATGATGGCAAAGATTAACGGAAGTTGTGCCCCAAATGAGAACCCGATAATGATTGAGGCTACATACACTGATCCGGGTATTGGAAACGCGATCATAAGAAGGCCGATACATGAGAGGAAAAGGACTAATGTGAACATAAGTGGTCTAGGGAACTTATACTTTGCCAACAAGATCTCCGATACGAATCCAGCAAAGATCCGACCAAAGTAATTCCATATACTTAAAAGGGACACAAACGATTTTATCGTCTTGGTAGGATACCCTAAAGATTCACCAATCTGTCCCAAATTATCTACTGCAGTTAAACTTGTTCCAAGCCCACAAAAAGTTGCAACAAACAGAATCAACATATCAGTACTTAAAAGTGCTTGCAAAATATTATAATCTTCACCTCTTTCCGGCTTATTCAAAAACACATTAGCAAAACAAGATTCTTTCCCTTTCGACTTTGGTTCCAATGATAATGGATTCACTAACTGATCCTGCCCCTGATCCATATTGTCAAGTTTAACCTCTTCAACCGCAACTTTAGGTTGTTTATTCATTTCCCATATATTTAACTCCTCTTTAATCGCCATAAAAAGCGGAACAAATAGCAAAAAAATCACCACAGTAGCACTACCAGCATACGCCCTTTGCGAAAATGACACTAAGTTCTGAGCAATCGTCATAGCCATAATAAACAAAGCTAGAAAAACCGATACATATAAAAAATGATAAAAGATCCTTATCTCATTAGGTTGTCTCACCAGGCTCATTTTTCTTATAGTGTACACAAAAACAACAGAAATCGCAGCTGGTAACCAAGCAATCAACAAGATCAAAGATTTCGAGTCATTACCATAAACAGCTAGGTAAATCTGTGTCATAATAGCACCACTTAAACCCGTAAAGCCTTTTAACAACCCTAACACAACTCCCCTACTTTCAGGGAAGTTAGATACTGACGTGACTAACGCGCCAGTATTCGCAAAATTTTGCGAATTAGCTCCTATACAAATGTACAAACACATTTGCCAGATTTTAGGTTTAGCTATTCTATTAGTAACAGCTAACCATATCATAAAATAACCAGCAAAATTTAAACCAGACCCTAGTAAAAGTACAAACCACGTAGGCGTGATCTCAGCTATTAAACCTGAGAGCACGCCTACATTAGCTCCTAGGTCTTTAAAAAAACCTAGGAGGTTTAAAGTGGTTTGGTCATATCCTAGGCTAGATTTAATATCTTTAGAGTACACACCAAATAAGTAAGTTGCACCAGCTCCAGTCATGACTAGAAACGACGCGAAAAGCGAGAACCATCGCCCGTGGAGGACATGGACTAAGAAAGGGAGTGTTTTGGTGGTGGTTGATGGTGGTGGTTCACCCATGTTTTGGTGATGGTTTTTGGGAGAATGTAGGAATGTGTGAGTAGTAAATATAGATAGACAGAGATATTTATAGAAATATGTTTGTTTTAAATTCTACGTGGGGTCGGTTTATCAGTGTGTGCAGTTTTTTTATATACTTTTCAGAGTAGTTTGTATTGTTTAGTACCGAGTAACTTGTGTTATGTATTATTACTGCAGTAACTTTTTGTTACGTACCTTCAGGAACCGGAGAAAGAGAATAACCTTTAGAGCGTGTAAAATGTTTGGGAGAATGAATGTGTTATTAAGATTATCAGGTCTATATATAGATACAATCAGATAAATTTCTAATTAGATTCAAACTCTAATTACTTAATTAGTATATATTAAGATATGGACATTTATTTTTTAGACATATATCAAATAATATAGTGTGAAGGATAAGGATAAACTTTTGGATATACCAATATATATTTCTAATTGTGTAGATGAGAAATTCAATATGATTTTCTCAGAATCTTATTCCAAGTTTAAGCAAAAATCAGTTTTCTCTCTATCTTATCTAAGAAAGCATTGTTCGTCCTTAACTTGTCATTTGTTTTTAATATATTTATTTATTTATTTATTTTTCTTTTTTGGTAACCATCTGTCACGAGATTTGAACTTACTGTTATACAAACTCTAACCAGGTAAAACCCTCTCTTTTTATGTGTTTAATTGGACCATTTAGCGCGCATGAGGAAAAAAGCATACAAAACCATTGATACAAATTTCATATCATGTTATATATAAATATAGGTGATAACCGATTTAGGTGGCATCAAGTAAGTCTTTAAGTAGTTGTTGTGAGTACATGTGTTTCATATATTTGTTAATAAAAAGAACCAAATACTTTATTTAACATAGGTAAAACCAACATATTATATAAATTTTTAGACGACCAACTGGTCAACTGGATCGAACAAGCTGGTGTGAGATGCTGTTCTTTTTGCATAGAAAAAAACAAGATAGCTAGTGAAAATGATTAGATTGGGTTGGCAGACTCATGCCCCATGTTATTTGGATTTTGGCATACTATGCATGCTCTCGTGTATTTTTAGTTTTTTAAATCATTAAACAATACAGCGAAGCTTATCCGTGATACCATATGGGTATATTTTTATGGCATTTTGCACGCAATTTAGTACCATGACATTGGACTTTACAAAACATTTATTGAAGGTGTGGATAGTTGTAGATCATGCAATAAAATCAGGTTTCAAATTGATCCGGTCGAATTATCGGGTGCGAGTTAACCGGTTCGATCGTTGGGTTAATCAGGTTTTTAATTTATTATTTTTTTTATTTTTTCGACAGGGTCAACCGGTTCAACTGCAGGGTCAACCTAGGTTTTTATTAAAAAATTTTGAAAAATCGAAACCCGGCCGGGTTTCGAGAATCAGGTTGACCCGGGTCACTCAAAACCCGACGGGTCTAACCGGTTAACCCGATTTTAGAAACCCGGATATTTTTTGACCTGTTCTTTTACCAAAACTGGTCGAACCGGGTTTCAAAACACTGCATGCAATTATACACTCGTATGCAAGTTCTTTAAGACGCGTAATTGTTTATGGGTCAATATTTAGTATTTCATACCACTTTTTGTGGCAGATTTTTGGGGAGGAAAAGTGAGTGTGAGTTATTAAGCATGTGATATTTTTGGGATCTTGTTTAATTGTTTCGAAAAAGTGAATTGGGGTAGGTAAGAAATTTAATAATCTGTTGCAAGAGGGCCTCGTGAATTTATGAATTTTTTAAAGATTTTGGATGGAATTACATAACGAGTCATTTTGAGAAGAAATGTTATATATAAAATAACGTCCGTTTCTAACATATAATTTAATTAGTTATCTAAACGTTCTAACATATTACTCGTTTAAGATATTTTATCATTAAAATACTTTATTTTTTTTTATAAAAAATAATTATACACATGCATATAATTATTAACAGGACAAATTTTTGGGCCCTAAAAATTTTAGTGCCCTAAGTATCTGCCCATCTTGCACAACCTCAAAGACGGTCCTGATTGCAAGTGACGCAAGTCGCTGTTTGGAACTTCCTTCCGAAAACAAAAATATCATTAGATTAGACAGCCTTGCTAATTATTCTTGATGAAGTGCATGTTTTCTTTTCAATGATGAAGTGCATGTCTCGCTAATCCCTCATCTAGCACTTGCTAGCTAGGTTGCTAATATTCCAACATCTATCCGAAAGTTATTATTTCTATGAGTAATTATTGTTTTTGACAATTTGACAGATTAATCTAAGAGATTTGAGTGCATATTATGAAATCATAATATTATTTAGTAACTAAAAGTGACAATCAACTAAGTTGGCTACTAAGGTTTTCTTAAGGTGTTTTGTGGAGGGGATGTTTGGCTAGGGGAGGTCTTAAGTTCGAACCTTACCCGAGACTTTTACTCCTTTCAAGCGGTAAAAGAGGAAAATGCGGGTCTCAAGTTCAACATAATGCCCAATTAGATATCATTGCTGGACCTGAAAAATAACAACTAATATATGTAAGGTTAACTTAGTTGATTGTCACTTTTAGTTCAAAACGACAAAAGGTTAACTAAGACAATAAGAGCATTAGGTGTAGATGGGGAGCATCATCTCCCTATTCGGGTCTCACTCCTGCCACATCATCAAACACCTCAACTTCAACTATCCACAACAAACCCCCCATCACCAAACAACAAACCTCAACTTCTCCATTAGGGTCCCACCTCTTACACATTTATTTTTTTATTCAAATTTTCAAATAAAATAAATGCATTTCATTAAAAATAAAAATATATATACACAACCCTTCAGTTATATATTTGAGAACTAAAAAGGAAACTAAAAGTGATACCAGATGGGTAAATGAGCTTGGTAAATTGGGTTTTGTACCATAACTTTATAGTTACTTGGGCCTATTACTAATATAAACAACCCTTCAGTTATATATTTGCGCCTCCTTCGTCTTCTTCAAGACAAAGTAACAGAGAAAACCTAAATTTGTAGCAGATGGTCCGTTTCATCTATTTCTTTCTTGGTTACTCTGCGTATCTTCTTCTTCTTCTTCACTCTCACACACACACACACACACACACACACACACACACACACACACACACACACACTTTTATTTAAAAGAAAACACAAATTTATTAACAAATATGAAAGAAAGAAAAAAAACGAAAGAAACCTGACAATTTGGCAGACCATTTGGTTCGCCGTGGCCACGGGGAGATGCCCAACAGAGAGGAACGGCGAGGCTCTAATGGTGTAGCGGCGAGCTTCGGCTCGCCGTTGATGTTGCCAGGTCGGACGGCGAAGGCTAACGGCGAGCTTACACCTAATGCTCTAAGACTCAACATAATTAACGCATATAACTTATATATGTAAGGCTAGTCACAGTAAGGAGAGATAATCTCCCCCTTTTTTATTGTCACGTCAACTTTCTCTCTTTATCAATCTTCAGGCGATTGGGTGCCCCAGTAAGGGCGACCAACATCCATTTTTTTTAAACAATTTTAATACAAACTAAAATTTCATTAATAATAAAAACATTACATAATAATTCAAATAAAATAAAAACATTAAAACACTTATTAACTAATAATCTAAGTTGTGGTATGCCTTGATCGAATCTTTGCCTTCCTACATTTTTTGTTGTTGTAATGAAGGCAAAGATGGGTCGATTGGTTGGAGGTAGAATATGGTGTCTTTTTGCTGTTTCTTTTCTCGCTCGAATTCAAGTCTTTGTTGTTCGAGTGCAAATCTTTTGTCTTCCATTTCCGCAACTTTCTGATCTGTTTTTGCTTGCAGATCCAACTCCATTTGCTTTTGCTCCAACTCTTTTCTCTTCAACTCGTAGTATCCGTCTGCGAGCTCCTTCTTCTTTCCCAATTGATTTAATGGTTTTCCATTTCTCAGCTACATCTTCCATATAGGAAGACTTGGAACTCGTCGATGATTTCTTCTTATTTTTCTTAGCAGCATCACGACCAATTGGTCGCTCATTTCGAGTCTGTTCTTCTTCAGCCGGTTCCGAACCTGTTTTAGAAGTCTTTGCTTTTTTTTGACCCGCAGCTTGCCTTTGAAATTGGCTTAAAACGGTCGGCATCTCTTCCTTCTTCCAAACATCATGATCCTTTAAAATTTCCCAACAATGCTCCAATACAAAGTCATGCTTATACACTAATTCGTATTCTTCACATGCTCGTCGGTAAATCGTGAGATCATTCTCATCATTTCCAAAATTGTCCCAAGAATTGTCATAAATGGCACAAAACTGACCAACTCTAGGACGAATCCTATTTTTCCACTTGCTAACAATCAAGTTGTACGTTCTGTTTGCACCAACCTCATTTTCAAAGTACTCAATCACTTTGTCCCAAAATCCCTTAGCATGTTGGTTGTTTCCCGTTATGCTATTCTCGGACGTATCACACCAAGCTTGACACAACGCGATCTTTTCTTTGCGTGTCCAAAGTCCCGAATCATTCTTGGTTTCTTTCTCAACATTCTTCTCAACAGTCTTCTTCTTCGCCCTTGTAGCTCGTTTCTTACGCTCTGTTCTCAAGTTTTTTTTATAAAGGAATGGAAGGGGATAGGAAGGGAAATAAAAAAAATGGGCGTTCTTGAGTTATTTTTAAGATGGAAAGGTAGGGGACGGGAAGGTGGAAGGGAGGGAATAGATGAGCTTTTGTGTGTATTTGTAATCCCCCCATAATTAGGATGATCAGGAGGGGAAGTGGGTTACTTACAACATGAGCTTTTGTTAAATTACTATTATATCCTATTTTCTCATTCACGATCCACACCTAGTTACAACACTATTGATTTATACGCTGTACAATGAAATGCTATAATTTATTTACCGGTTGACAATCGAGATTCCTTATCTCTTTGCCCTTTGCCCAGGCATTGGTATTTGCGTGCCTCACATATCGATTGGATATTTATTGCCCAGGCATTGATATTATCTTTGTTTATTTGCTACCCCGCATGTTTTATCTATTATTTCATTTTTTCAAAATTCATGTTCACTTTATTTTAATCTAATTTCTTGTTCATTTACTATGAAAGTGAATTACTCTAATTAATAATTTATTGCTGATCTTGTTTTGCAAAATTTAATTAACTAATCTATATAGTTTTAAAGGTATACTGGTAATTTGGGTAGCTTTCTATCATTTCCTTCCTACTTAAAACTTACACTCAAGAACACAAAAATAAATAACCACTTTCTTCACTATGTCATCCCTTACTTTACCCTTCTCATCCCATCCCCTTCCATTCTTTAAAATTTAAACTCGAGAACAGAGCGTTAGGTTTGACCGGTGACATTTCTTCCGAAAGAGCGTTGTCGTCATCATCATCATTTGGAACCGAATCGTGATATGATCCATGAGCCGAACCTTGATAACCCGGTGACATATCTTGACTCGGATAACCCGAACCGGTTCCAACATAAAAATCTGGATTGTTGCATAATTGATCCATAAAATCACAAGCATCAAGATTGATGCGGTTAACAGGAGAATAATTTTGATAATTCGAATAGGAAGACGTTGATGAGTCCATTGTTGGACGATACACTGATTCGGGTGAGCCATACATAGATTGTTGGCTCGACGGGGAGTGGCTAGGTTGTGGTTGTTGGTTGATTTGATACGGTGGAATAAATGGACGATTGATATTATGATTCATAGCAAATGGATTGAATGTTTGTTGTTGTGGAGGTTGTTGAGATCGATAATCAAAAGTAGCGGGTCGGAAATTGACATTCGAATCCGGTGACAATTGTGGGATGTTTTGTGGTAATCGGGATTTTCGGCCTTTTGGTTGTGATTGTTTCTTAGACATTTTTAATAGAGTGAATTGTGAGATTTTAGTAGATTGAATATGTGGTAATTATAAGAGTGGTAAAAGTTTTGTTTTTGTTTTCGTTTTCGTTTTTTTTTCAACGTTAGAAACTAACGGCTAGTACCATTTTTTTTACTTCAACGTTCGAATTGATCTAAAAAATAACGGCTAGTACATTAATTTGTTTTTTTAACCGTTACCCACAACTCCACAATTAATGTTCAAAAATTCACAACAAAATGAAAGTGTGATATCGATCGGCTGGACGATCGATTACTTAAAAAATCTTCTGGCGATCGAGTTCCTATAGAAAGGCGATCGACACCTAATCTATCCATTGTGTCGATCATTGCTTGTTGCTGTGACTAGCCTAAGTATTCTATAAATAACACAAATGATTTAAGAGAAATAGCTTATTTCCCAAAGTCGAATATTTGACTTAACAAATACTAACGGTAACAATGGGCATCACGTACCTTTGAACATGATTTGTAGTCCAAAGAAGTTTATTCTTTTCACTTTAAAAACAATAGAATACACGTTACTCAATTATTTGCACATTAGCGGCCCGTGAGATAAGTACCACAATTTCTAATTTTCTATTGTTATTTTCAATTTTCAATATAAAATTCGTCAACGTTATCAAAACATTGAATAAGGGATCACAAGCTCGTTTGATTAGATTCGTAACAGCCGTCTTATGCATTCGCAATTCGTTAGGTACATTATTGAAAAAGACAGAATCATGTTTGCCTATTTCTTGATGCAAAATGCGACGCTAGGTGTCCAAATACCTTGCCATAAGTTTTTGTGTAGCTAAAAAAGGCAAATGACATACACAAATTATCAACCTCGGCATTGCGTGCTGGCTTACACCATTTTTGGCTTGAAATCGACACCACTAAGCATGCGAATCAATTCTGGGCCGCAACATTGACGCATACATGAAAACATAATGGTGCATAGTGCATCCAATCTTTTCAAGTCAAACTAGAAATAATTTGAACCAACATACAATAATCTTATTTTTAAACTTGCCAATCACAAATTCGAATAAGAGAATTTTAGAATCACATACACCAAGTCACTAACAGTTATATTCGTTATATATTTAAAAAAATACGTAAGTTGATAAAGTTGTTCAAAAGTCTTTCCTGTTATGATGAAATGCCACATTCTTTGTGTGAATTGGGTAAAGTTGGGCTATCCCACCGAGTAAACAAAATATCAATGATTAGAAACACAATCGAAGTAAAAGTAACATAAAGTATGACACTTATCAACCCACGTACTATTTCAAAAAAAAATCAACACACGCACGCTTTTGATATCTACATACTAAAACTTTTTATATTAAGAATATATATATATATTATAGCACACCACCTTGAGCGGCGCGTTATAAAATACTAGTAATATTTATTCTCAAATTTTATGGGCCGGGCTTATGTTGGTCCAAAACTCCAACATGTCTATCTTTAATTCTTTATGCTTGCTGCGGAAATCAAATACACTACTATTAGTAAAAAAAGAAAAGAAAATTTACAAAATACACCCTGGACTTTTATATATTTACAACTTTTTAATATAACAAACTTTGTTACCAAATATCTAACAAATCTCTAGCCGTTTCTTTGATAAAAAAATTACTGCCAAATAGGTCTCTCGATAACGAACAAAACAATCCCAATATTAATGTGCTTTTGACGTATGTACAGTTTTATAAAAAAAAAAAATTGAAATTTAATATATGTATACTTTTTAAATAAAAGAATATTCAGAATGCACCCTTAACCAATCAAATAACTTTAAAAATTATCCTAAACTTTTTTAAAATTATAAGGGCCAAAGACGTACGGCTCTATAAAAGGTTATGTATAATTTTTTTGTTTATATAACAAAGTTTATTTACTAAATATATAATAAATATCTAAAGATTTACACCGCTAGAAACGCCTACCCATTACAAAAAAATAAAAAAATAATAAAAATAAAAAATTAATACACTTTTGACATGCGTGCGCTTTTATAAAAAAAGTTTAAAATTTAGCATATATTTCTTTTACGAAAAAACAGAGATATCTAACAACTTTTTAATAATAAGCATATAACTGAACATGCCGCAATATTACGAACAATGACATATCGAGGTTAAAAAGAGTTTATAGAATTTGGTGCAAAATCCCGCCGCAACGCGGCGGGTGCCTTCTACTTGTTTAAATCATGATTTGCAATTGAGTTTGAGTTTTCGCACTACTTTCATATCTTTGATAATAAAAAATAGGCCCGGCCCATAATTTATGATATAAACTTTTAAAGTTCTGAGTTTTGGGCTTAAAAGATTAGCCCAATTTTGGTCTACAAGAAAATTTCATTTTCTAGTTAAGAAACAAACAAATATGTCACTAAAAGTTGAGCTTAAACTACTTTTTCTCTTTGTGACTACATATAATAAAACCAATACAATTTTGTTATGCAATTCTAAGCCATAAAAATATGTATTCTCTTATTACTGGTAACACTAAAAGTCTAAAACTACACTGTTCATTTTCAATGTTTATGTAAATACCTGCTTAGATTCGATTTTATTACTGTATGTGATTATCCATAATGAAAACACAAATCAAACCTAATCTACCTAAATTACTATATAATGAAAGCTAATAATCTATCTCACAACTTACCAAATTGTACATTATAGTCATTCACTATGTGATTGTAAGATAAAGATATTTACAGATAACAAACATCTAATGTTATGTGTTAGTCTTTATATTAACAAGAGTCTAGGGTCGTTAAGTGTTAAGTTTACTTTGTTATTAGTCGAATAGAGTTAAGGGTTGTTGGGTTGGCTTGTGTCCCAATCCCAACCCGTTTTTCCTTTTTGCCTGTTATCACAGTCGACATAGGACTCCTTGTTAGAGTCGGTTTACCCTCCCCTCATCTCTATAAAAGGAGGTGAGGGGGGACGGGTCATGTACACATTCTTTCAATACTAATCAAATGTTCGATTAGGATTACTTACTTGTGCAAAGCTTCTTTTTTTATGTCAATACATATTAACTGTTGGTGTGTGGTTGTCTTCAAGATCAAAGTCATTCCACTCTAGTAATCAGGTTGTTGGTCGACACGACTAACAAGTGATATCAAGAGTTTAGAGTCGTTAAGTGTTAAGTTTACTTTGTTATTAGTCGAATATACTTAAGGGTCGTTGGGTTGGCTTGTGTCCCAAGCCCAACCCGTTTTTTCTTTTTGCCTGTTATCACAGTATCAGGCTTTCTTTTTTTTAGTATGTGATAAATCATCAGGCTATGCACAGTCGTGACCAGGGTCATCCCTTGCCACATCAGCTTTCTCTCTCCGATGCCTAGACACGACCAAGTTGCCACAGTAGCTGACCAAGTTTAAAAAAAAAAAAAAAAAAAAAAAAATGTGTGTAATAATCGGTCGAGGTTTAGACCGATTGTTTCAATTCTTGTTGCTCGACCGATATTTGACCCAATGCCCACAGAGTGGTCGACTGATCGACTGTGTTGCTTGACCGAGTTTTTCTGCTCGACTGCAGCTAGCCTCACGAGCACAAATCATTTATAATTTACATGACATTAGTTGATAATCACATCATCAAAAAACGGTTCCCCTTTTTTATCATGTAATTCGCATCAACAAAACATATATCCAAACAAATGTACCCAAAAAAATAGGTACCAACCACACCATTGAAGCTAATGCTTAATCTGGTTAATATCTAAGTCAATGAAACTGATAATCATCTCATAGCTTACCTAACATATCAGTAAAGAATTAAACATATTATCATGTGTGTAGTTTGTCATATTGTATGAACTAATCTACAAGTTGATCAACTAGCTAGATGATCAACTAAAAATGTCATGGTATTAGACAAATTACATATATGTATGGTCATAAGCAATGTTATAACTAATGTGAGGCGTGACATGGAGGCACGGCAAGCCTCACGCTTTAGGAGCCATGGTGAAGCTACGACGGTTTTTAAGACGTGATTTAAAGCGACACAAAATATTTATAGATTTATAGATTTATAAGTATCATATTTCATATATATCAAGTTTACAAAAAAAAAATGTTATACTTAATAAATAAAGTCAAGAAACTATTCTTGCATGTAATCTTTCTTAAAAAAAAAAAAAAAAAAAAAAAAGGAATCTAAATACCATACCCAAATCGCGATTACCCGACCCATATACGTGATCTGCATAACATTGTAACCAGATTCCTTAAAATGCCTCAAAAAAGGCAGCACACCTCGCGCCTTATCGCGCCTTTCCACGCCTCATCTCACGCCACGCATAGAGCCGACAGCTAGGTCTATTTCGTAACGTGGAGGTTACGGCTCGCGCCTTAGCGGTGCTATGACCCGCCTAGCAATCATCATTTCAAATGTAGACTCACAGAGGCTTTGAAATGCATCTCATAGAGTATCAATGTGAAGGTAATCATGACTTCATCAATGCATTGATTTCCATTCTTGGAGGTGCTTCTAGACAAGAGTTCACGAGGGGAGGGGAGGTGACCACTATACAATCATATAGGTGCGCGTAAGCTAACAATTCATCTTTCCATTTTACTAAAATGTCGGTAGTAATACTTAGAATTAAAGAGGCCTCTCCTTAACATATATGACTTTAAAGTCGGCTTTATCGTTGCTGCTCGACAAGCCAAAAGCACTACAAATGTTTCAAGAGGAACTTGATGTTCATGTTGGAAAAGATAGCTAGACTTGTGGAGGAATCAGATATAACAAACTCATTTTGCCTCCAAACTATCATCAAGAGACATTGTACGTCTCACTCATCTCATCTCCTCACAAGTCCAAGAAAAAGTGCTTTGTACTTAGCTACAACATCACAAAAGGCATTACATCGTGGTCAATGTTTGGTCCGTGGATATCAACCAATCTCCACTAGAAAGGTTTTTCTAACAATCCATAAAGATATTGAGTTGTAGGGTATGAATATCATCTGTTTTACACTGGTAGAAGAATGATCGTGTGTGTAGGTTGCATTAAAAACTTTACATTTTACCTTAGCTACTTTAATACAAGGTATTGAGTTAGCCAAACAATCAAAGGATCTGACAGATATACGTCAAATGCTGGATTAACCACCAATTCACGTTAAAGATTTCCCATTGGACTGAGAAGGACATCAAGTGGGAAATCTTTCATGTTGATGGTAAATCTAGAACTTTCACTTATAACAACCACTTGATTATTCGATGGTTTGGAGTTAGGGCTTGTATTTATAAAAATCAAGAGTCTCAACCTCTATACGGTCTAGAGCTAAGTAAGCCTCTACGCCGTATATGCTACGTCATAAAAACTCCTCGCAGTCTTCATTGTCTACGGCGTAGAGCTAAGTGCTTGTCTACGTCGTAGAATCTATACTAGATAAACTCCAAAATAATCTTCAGAATTCCTACGCCGTATAGATAAGTGTGCTAATACGACGTATATATACGTCGTATTAGCACACTTATCTATACGGCGTAGAGCTCATAGGTTATAAGTATAACTATGCCATGTTTGGTTTAGGTCCATTTGGGGATTACTGGCGAACAATGAGCAAAATGGTCACGGTGGAGCTTGTCTCTCAAAGGCGTATTGAGATGCTAACATATATTTGAGACCCGAAAGTTAGAACTTTGATAAAAGATATCTATGAGGCTTGGTAAGTAACAAAGAGACTATACATTCTAATAAATTAAATTTGGAGATCAAAAACCTAATTGGGTACTTTGTACTATACATTACAATAAGAACGATTTCAGGAAAGCAGTTTCCTCCGGGCGACAAAGAAGTCGATCATGTTCTAGCGATGGTGAGAAAGTTCTTTGAGTTGTTAGAGACTTTTGTGGTGTCGGATTTCCTTCCCTATGTTAAGTCTTTATATTTGGGAGGAAATCAGAAAGAGATGAAAAAACAGCTAAAGAGATGGACAATATCTTTGAGGGATGGCTAGAAGAGCACTGGAAACAAAAGAGTCTTGAGAGCATCAACATGAAGGCAAGGATGATTTCATGGATATATTACTTTCCGTTCTTGAAGGTGCTTCTAGACATGAATTTGCTGGACTTGACCAAGATACAGTTATCAAGGCAACATGTCTAGTAAGCTAACGATTTATCTTTCTGTATCTATGTTTCATTTAATTTTTTCTTCTGCACTAAGTACTCCTTGTTCCATATAGAGTAAATTATGTCTCAAAACTTCAACCATTTAGGTGGCTGTAAGATGTAAAGATCATGTAACATAGTAACTGATAAAAGGCATGTTCAATGGTCTCTCTCTCTCTCTCTTAAGCATTTTACAAAAAAATAGTTAAATCATAATGTCCTATCTATTTCTATGAGATAATATAACTACCAAGCACAACATGCTGGTTGTAAAAAATCGATATATTTATGCTATTTTAGAATATTATTTTTAATGTCATAGACCATACTCACAGGAGGCCTTGAAACACATGTGACTTTAACATGGGCTTTATCGGCACTGCTCAATAAGCCAAAAGCACTGAAAACGGCTCAAGACGAACTTGATGTTCATGTTGGAGGAGATAGATTTGTGAAAGAATCAGATATAACAAACCTAGTTTACCTCCAAGCTATCATCAAAGAGACAACGCGGTGATACCCACCCTCGCCCATCCCAGGTACTCACGAGTCCATGGATGACCGTGTTATAGCTGGCTATAACATCCCAAAAGGAACTCGCTTGATGGTAAATGTATGGAAATTACATCGTGATCCTAATGTTTGGTCGGATCCCAACCAATTTCGACCAAGAAGGTTCTTGACAAGTGATGACATCAAATAAGTACATTATATTGTCATCATTTGTCCTATTTAATTGGATTGTTTTATTATATTTTGTAAGAGAATTGGTACTTAATCGTTTACTTTAGTAATTCTTAGGTAAAAACAAGCAAATGGTGAAACTTGGCGATTTTGGATGAAATATGAAGATAAATGATCAAGATTGAAAAAGTTTGCTGAATTGAAGAGAATAAAGACCATTGCCTGACTTTGAAGCATGCGCCACATCTGATTTTATCATGCGCCTCATATGAAACTTTGGTCAACGAAGAAGAACCAACTTGTTCTACTCCAGATACGCCGCATCTCAATATCAACATGCGCTGTATCACTATCAAGACTGCACTAGATACAATCCAATACGCTGAAGGACATGCACCGCATAAAGATTCAAGATACGCCGCATCTGAAGGCGGTATACGAATATTCTAGAATATATTAATCTTGGACCCCATGTGAAGTTAAGTAGATGCACTGCATCTACTTAGTCAATGCGCCGCATCTACCCCTCTGACATAAACTATAAATACCCCAAGACCTAGACGATTTTTTTGTGCATCATAACCCTAAAGAGACGAATTCAGACGACAAGACAACACAAGACACACCTCCAAAGAAGATTTTAGAGCAGAAAGAAGGTCATGCATGTATTTAATTCATTAAGTAGTTTTGTTTTATTGTATTAATAAACTATAATCCATCAGGATTGATGGGCTTGTGGCCGCCATACTGCTCCCCTTAAAATTGCTTTCCCATCAATTATTAGTTTATATGATATTTTTTTGGTGACTTGTATATGTGCTTTGATAACCTCTGTGTCTAGCCGAGTTTTGCTTGGGCTGCCATACCCCCTCCACGCTTACTTATCTAGCGTCTAGAAAGTAAGATAGGCATAAATGATCACTAAGAGTTTACTCGCCTATATTTAGAATCCAACGAGAGAGAAGAGTTTACGATACTCATCATATAAAACTAGCAATAAAATAAGTGACAAGCTACTTAACAAAAGGACAGGACCTCTATCTGTATCTATTATCTATCTGTGTACGTGTTAGTCTATCACTGTTTCGTTCTCAATAGTTTTATTAGTTTAATTAAATAATCAAATCTGTGTTAGTCTCTCAAGCTAAAACCCCCTTTGCGTTAGATTAGATTGTAAAGCTAACTTAGTATATTTAAAATACTGATTAGATTAACTAGATAATTCATTCCACACTTAGTGATCAACACTCTGCTTACCACTATATACATATTGATCGGGTACACTGCTCGTTAGTGTGTGTGTTATAGGATAAGTCGGCTAAATATAAATTTAAAACTTGAATAGGCAAAATCATCTCTATACTACAGCATGACACTACACGCATCAACAAGCCACAGGGATTATTAACTACAAGGGTTAACAGTATGAATTTCTTCCATTTGGTAGTGGTAGAAGAATGTGTATTGGTTCTTCTTTTGCACTCCAAATTCTGCATTTTACGTTAGCTAGTTTATTACAAGCGTTTAAGCTATCCAAGCCATCAAAGGATCCGGTTGATATGAGTAAAAGTGTTGGATTAACCAACATAAAAGATTTCCTGTTTGAAGTTATTATCAGCCCTCGATTATCTGTTGATATGTATCATTATGCCAATGAATGATATATATTGCTGGCAATCCATCTACCCAACTCCAATTCCAAACCACAACATAACATTTTTATGTATACAACATAAACCATGTTTGTAAAATAAATAAGGTTAGTATCTGTAGGACCGTAGTTTAGATTGATTATTGTAATTCAGGAGGTCGGGGATGATGAAAGATTAAATCTTCCATTGTTAGTGAGAGAGAGCAAAGAGTAAAGGGAAAAACTATGTGTTTATTGATAATGAAAATGAAATGTTACACTAAGAGTCTCACCCCTCCATGGAAGTATGGAGGGGTATATAAAGCCTAACACAAGTTAAACTATTGCAATATTACATAACTAGTCTATGTGTTTTGGCTTAACAAGATAGCTAATGTAATCCTGTAAATGTCGTTCCATTTACGTGTTAGGATTATAAACTTTGATCCTAACAATCTTCCCCCAATGGGGCGACATAAGGGATTACTTACAACATTTCCAACAAGTACAAATAAGAATAAAGAACAGTCTTCATAAGCTCTTCAAATGCTGAGGATGACTACAGTTGACGCTCTTTGTCTTCATCTTGTACCTCGGCTTGAAAAACTTTATCTTTACTTGTAGGCAAATGATGTAATATGCATGAAATGGATTAACTTCTCCCCAATTCATGCTGCATGTCTTTAGCGGCTTCTTCGTACACTTCTTTTTGGCGAAGTTTCTGAATCAGCTTCCCCCCAAACTGATATCCGTCTTCAGCAGATTCGAAACTTTGATGTAATCCACATGTCTTCTAACTATTGAAGTTTTAAGTACGCAGCGGAATTTGTAGATGACGCAGTAAACCACACTAAGCAGATCTGACAAACACTTAATCACAGTTATACACAATGCGGAAGTTCCGTTCGGGGGTAACATGCAAGAAATCAGCAAGATCTTCTCACATATGCAGGCTACTTCACACTTCACAACCCGCGAGAGTTGAAATGATTACACCAAAATCACAAAACTGAACCACTGATCATCTCTGCGGACGTCTCTCCGGTAGTAATAAAATTGTAAGCTCGATTACGTAAGTCTGTTATGCGTCCTTGATGTGCACATTTCTTCCCCCTAAATGCAGATCCTCGTGGAAAATGAGTGTTTTCGCAAAGAAGTCAATAAAAGTCAAAGAAACCAAAGAACACCCACTCTCTCTTCCCTCACGATGTCTTCGCGGAATCGGAAGCATACACACTATGTTTACGATGGAAACGGAGGCAGCGTAACCCCATATGTCTAACTAACCGATTACGTGTGAAGTATCATAAATAGCCGGTGAGAATCAACTGCTGATAAATAACTCTACTCTTTTATACTCCTCTCAGCTAACTCTTTACCGACTCCATTATCATTCTGACGGCTTTTTGTAGTGACTACTGATGGAGAAAACTCAATATGACAAACTTGAGACTGAAGTAAAATTACCCGAATTTGTGACTTAAACTTGCACTATTGTCTGACTAAGAACCTATACTGAGAGTTTCAATAAAGGTAGAATCATATACCCATCCAACCATCCTTAATTGTATATGAACTTCTCTCGAGTTATCCACATCTTTTGGTGACACTTGAGCACTACAACGTAACTCCTTTAAAGTGATAGCTATACTCTGTGAGCACAAAAACGTAACTCCTTACATCAGGTATAACTAGACAACTCAAGTCTTTGTCATTCGTACGGATAAAAGCTCGAACAAGGATCTCGAAGAATCATGCATCCAACCAACCCCGATATCTTCAGATACTAAGTACACGCACCCGTGAAATTCCACTTCAACCTCAAATAAATAATAAAGAATTATCGTCGTAGTCACATCTTGCGGTTAAATGCCCAATTCTAGCCTTTTTGATTGTTTAAGTGAATTTGATAATGGTTTCTCGATCTTGTCAAAATTGTATCCCCGTGAAAAATTGTAACAGCAAAAAATACCACTAAAAAAAATACATTTGACTAATTATATTTTAGCCCAATGTGTTAATTTTCGTATAAAAATTTTAAGCCCAGTCCATTCTTCATTCCAGTCCAACAATAGCTCAATTGAAAGTATTTATCAAAGAAGCACATTAGTCATAATCGGTATACAAGCCCAACAAAGAAAACATCCGATCCAGTTAATACACGATTATAACACAAATATGCCCTAATAAGTCTCACATTTGAGAAACCTAATCACATACAAACACCTTACATCCGCCCCCATCCTCTCATCCAATTACCTCTCGCCTAATATTTCACCAAACACATCCAACTCATCCATAAAAATCATAACCGATCTAAACGCATCTCCATCATAAAATTATAATCCAACATAATCAATTAAACATCACACAATAACCCAACTGCTACTAGATGTCGACATGTACTGCTTAATTTTGAATCAAGAAATCATAATGAAGGCTTCAAGATCCTATGGGGTCTCGGGTAGGTTTAATTTCATGTGTTTTCTTATAATCGAACAAAGAAAAAGGGAATAACATGATTGTTAGTACACTTAATCTTTATGTTTCGAATAGAAAAAAAATGAAGCTAGTCATTAAACAAAGATCTGTGATGATTTATTTTCGTGTTGTTTGGATCTGTTGAAGGCATTGAATCATCTTGAGAAACACGAAATTAAACTGAGATCATTTCATATTATGTTTGAGTCGTTGTGATGTGTTGTAGCAAAAGGAGGATGGGATATAGGTGTCAAGTTTAGGATAGGACACGATTAAGATTGTGGCTGTTTTGATCTTTGGCAGTTGTAAACTTACTCAGTACCGTATGATTTAATCTTAATGAGAAGTGATTTGTGATGTTGTAACTGAAGTGAGTCGAATGAGTTTATGTTTGGTATTTAGGCTTGTGGTCTTGGTCCATTCTTCTCTTCATCTTAAACTTCAATTTTTTTTTTCAGTAAAGGTTACTTTACGCATAAAGTTTTGCGTAGACCTGTTGAAAACTTTTGCGTAGACATGCTTTACGCGTAAACTTTAACTTTTGCGTAACCCGTGTCTTTTGTGTAGATCTTACGCGTAAGACAAGGGTTTTGACCCTTTGTTGACCCTTACGCATAACTTGTCCAAGTTATGCGTAGAAAAATTGAAGTTTCGCGTAGAAAGAGGGTTTTGACCCGCTGACCATTATCCGGCGTACTATTCCGACCAGTTTCCGTTCATATTTCCGGCTGCCCTTTTTCTGACCAATATAACCGTTCACTTTTGACCATAAGACAATCACGGGATGTACCAAAATAGTCACAAAAAAATACTCCGTATATCAGTTATACACAAAGGATTAATTTGGACCAAAAGACAAAAAAAAATCAGATGTGAAACTGTAGATGAATGGTTGATATTTTTTGACTATTTAGATACAATAAAATATGTTTTAAACTATTAACCACCATATATGATAAACTGGACAAATAAAATTGGTTAGACAGTTTTAAAACAAGATTCGATCTAGAAAAGATTCGATTTTGACAAGATGACAACCACAAAAATCAACCAAAACTGAAACCAAGGCTCTGATGCCACTTGTAGGATCGTAGTTTAGATTGATTATTGTGATTCAGGAGGTCGGGGATGATGAAAGATTAAATCTTCCATTGTTAGTGAGAGAGAGCAAAGAGTAAAGGGAAAAACTATGTGTTTATTGATAATGAAAATGAAAGGTTACACTAAGAGTCTCACCCCTCCATGGAAGTATGGAGGGGTATATAAAGCCTAACACAAGTTAAACTATTGCAATATTACATAACTAGTCCATGTGTTTTGGCTTAACAAGATAGCTAATGTAATCCCGTAAATGTCGTTCCATTTACGTGTTAGGATTATAAACTTTGATCCTAACAGTATCGTTTCAATAATAACTTGAAAATAAATGTAGTTTGGATGATCTATTAGTTCGATCAATTACCATCTTCCTAAATTTACTTACGCATCTCTCGTATAATTATACTGATATACAAACTGAAAAATATGTGCATAAAGTACTTGATTTGATGATATAATTTTGCTTTTTGTAGCAACTCAAATAGCATTTGTTATTTTTCATGTATAATTGTTAAATCTAAATACTTAGATTAATACAGAAAGATGAGATGTATGCAAAAAAATGTAAGAAATGGAATTTAATCCTAAAAACGATAAAATAATTTATAGTCTTATGTCACATAATTTGATATCACACAGGTGGATAAATTGCCTATTGCCTACTACAAAAAATTTAGGAGGGTCTTCTTCATCAACATGAGCTTAATTGGTCAAACGTAAGTTTATGCTATCAGCATCATATCACATGTTTAAATCATATCCAAGTAATAGCATATATGACGTGTTTTACTCTCATAGTAATTTGGCGACCTTCAATGCAAGAATCATGTGAATGGTCATGGAATGATTGAATTTTTTTTACGAACCATGTGGATAGAAAATTGTTTCGTTCTTATTGTTTATTAGACGTCCCTATTTTGACCCATGTAAGCATGTAACTCTGACTGGGTCAATTTGGGTTGTTTCTTATTTTAAATGGGCGAAGTATAAATCTTTGATATAAGGGAAACTACAATAATAACAAAATTGTTTCTAATTTGTTGTTAGAGATTTATAGCATGGAGTTAAATGTTGGAAAAGATAATGGATATTTTAGTTTATCAACAATTATACACAATCCCGCATGAGAGGGGTATGGGGGAGGTAAGAACAATGGAAAGAGTGTGTGTAGGTATAAATGTGAGCAAAATGTACAACAAGTAACGATGTTCTATTCGGTATGCGATGTGTTTTTGGAATACCAAATAGCTATAGATTTAGGTTACTTGTGTTTAGTTGATAATAAAGAACATGCTGAAATGCATTACGTAAAAAGACAAACGTTTGGAAATAATGATTCCGCACTATGTATTTCTGCTTCAAACACATACGAAAAGTTAGCTTAATTAATAAATAATAATGACATCAATGAACTAATCTACTGATAATTAAATTATGGATTGAGATCCTCTAATGTTCATAGAAACATGATCCATTATGTTGACCAATGAATGAAAAGATAAATAAATAAAGAGTACAATTAGGGCTCATATGCTTTTACACTATCACAATTTTGTCTAACATGATGGTCATGTTCATATGAACATAGAGGATCCTAATCCTTAAATTATTGAAACTAATAATCAACTCATACCTTATTTATTATGTATCACTAAAGAAATGAAACATATGTGTGCCTCTCTACTTAAATTTGGTAAACTAAATTACTACAAGTTAACGATATACAACCAAAAGATGATCAACTATAAATGTTTGGTACTTGAAGAATCATATGTATGTATGGTCAAATGCAGTCATATTTCAAATATAAGAATTCATGTAGATCTCTCAATCTCAATAGCAGTTATTATCATTGCAGTAACTTTACTAATACAAAACTTGTACAAAAAGAAGGCAAGCGTGAGCACTGGTGAGAAGAAAAACCCTCCTACACCTAGGCGGGCTTTCCCCATAATCATATTAGACGATAAATACACATAAAATGAAAACCTAATGGACCCAAACTGATAATCAGGCTTGGGTCATATTTATCATCTAATACCAAACCCACAATCGAACTTGGGTCATATTTATCGTCTAATAAATCGGACACCTACACCTGCTGCAGGTAGAGCTAAGCTACCTCACATGGTTTTAGGTAATATGGGCGAAACATGCGTAGATAGTTCATTTACGAGATAACTCTAAACTATATAGCCCTCAACCCTTGTTTTTTTTCCTTATTGTTTTCTTTAGTCAACCCAACTTTCTGTATGAAACATTCTAATTCAAAAAGTGTTAACACTAAAATATACTTTTTATTTGTCAACAAAAAAATGTGTTAGAGTTAAATTGATTACCTCTTGTAGAGATATATACATTTATATTGCACATGACCACGAAAAAGAGCTTCACTCGCTAAATATAATACAAAGTGTTCCATTGAGTCATAGAATCTGGAAAAAGATTTTCTCCAACTTGCAAACAGTTTCAACATTACTTTCTTGCAAGTTCTATAAATCATTAATGTGTCAAACCAATGAGCATATTGCACAACAAAATGTGAAAGGCTTTGATTCTTTAGGACCCACTCAAAACTTCACCCAAGATGAAGAATAGAAAAAGAAGCGTAGGAACTGAATGTGGAATGTAAGTCCCTAGCCTTCAGTTCAGCAGGATTCATCATGAAGGAGTTCCATTCAAATAAGATCATGTGATTGAAACCCCTGAACACAATATCTTTTTCTCATATGCTTTTGGTGAACCAGCCTTTCAGAGTCTCTAAACTAAACTTGGTGGACATACAAACACTCTTTATTTTCAAGATTTCTGCCTCATAAGAAAAGACTCCTGAATCTTTGAGACTGGTCAAGATCTTGAATGGTGAACCTGAAAAGAGGGATGACAAGGACTTCCTCTTAACAAAGAAAGTGAAACTGGAACTAATGGACATTACTGAAGAACAAGCTTGAATAAGGGAATTTTTGTGTTGATGTAATCTGTAAGGAATTTTGGAAGTTCCTACTGATGAAGTTCTACTAAAAGGTTCTGCTGAAGCTATAGATGGTTTCTGCTGACATAGTGTTCCTGCTGAAGACTTATTTCTACGGATACTATTAATCCGTATCTTTAGTATTTATTTGTTAGGATATGCATGTGCTATATTAGGTAGTGATATGCATTGATTTTATATTAATTGTATTTTAGGGTTCCTTATGCTTATAAAATGAACATAGGTTTATGTTTACACACACTTCTTGAAAACACTTTCAATAGAGAGGAATAGAGATCCATAGAGGATATTTGTTATTAAAAAAAAAACCTTATGAAACTTTGATTGATATTATCATTATTTCGCCGTGTTAATCATTGTTTCTATTATCCTAGATTGGGCTTAAACGATCTTTACAATTGGCATCAGAGCACAGGGGGCTCGATATCTAGGATTTATCAAGGTTTTCATTATCCATAAACAGCAGTTGTGAAGACGGAGCAGATCGGTTCTATATTTGTTTGGGTTTTATGTGGCGACAAATAAAGGGTTTGTTATACTGCTGCTGCAATTTTTAATTGGCCAAACTAAGGTAACCTTGTACTATTAATTGCTTATAATTGGTCAGTGGTTGATAATTTAATTAATCTCATATCTATCGTGAGTATTCAAGATAGTTGGTACAACATGGGTCATTGTTTTTATTATTTTACTATTGATTCATTGGTGCAATAAAGAATTGGTATAATCATAAGGAACATGGGACGGTGCCGATTATCTAGTACCAATTAAATCGTTTTGTTCATTCAATATAAGTCAACGAATTTTTATTCATGGTTGGATGATGTACAAGGTTTTCGATTGAAGAAATTGTTTAAATAATATTGAATGGGTTGGTGATTCATGAGGATAAGTAAAGCAGAGGTATTGTCGTTTATTGCATTGAGTATTTTATGATCGATCTGTAGTCTTTTGCAAGTTGAGTCAAGTGGATTATTAAATTGGTGTTGGATTGAAGGGTTTTGTCGTGTTTTTGGCTATTGGATCTGGTTATTAATTGCAAAAGTGTTTCGGAGTTGCTACTGATATTGATTGGTCAAGTGTGGGCCGATTGTACATTATTCAATCAGTGGGACTAGTTTATTACTGGCTGATAAGCGTTTGTGCATTTTGAGTTGATACAGATGTATTAATTTTGCTGCTGAAACACTATTTGTGTCTATTGGTCGTTCCTACGGATCTTTACTCGTTACTGCTGATCTATTGCTACTGGTTTGGTTCCAACTAAAAGTCAAAAGGTTTAATTTTGCTATATCAGTGGGTTCGTTGTGGTATATTTATTGCCTGGTGATTGGTTGAATTTATTGCTGCTTGTGCTTGTGGTTTGTCGTGAGACTAATCTGTGGTACTCAACTGGGAATAAAACGAGGGTTATTATTATTTTTGTAGAATGACTTCATTCGGATCAGATGATTCTCTTGAGACATTTGTCATGAAAGTTAGAAACTTGCTACCTATTCGTTCTAGGGTAGACAGGTCACAAGATGAAGGAAAAGATAAGGAAAAATGTGTCACTCAAGTGAGGGAAAAGGTTGCTGGACATAAGATACAAGGTGAGGAACATGAGTCTGATAATGATGAAGCTTCTGGTTCTGAGCAGAGTGGATTGCTGGCAAGCTGTACTACAGAGGATCAGCATGATTAAGTTGCCTTTATGGGCATTTCTCAGGTACATAATTCTCCTTGTGATTGTGATTCTAAATATAAAACTCTTAAAGAAGCTTATGATGATATGAAACCAAAATACAATACTAGCTTTATTGAAGCTCCAACTTACAAAGAAGCTCTTAAAACTTTAGAACAACAGAAGGTGTGGTTTCAACAAAATCAATTGGCCTATGAGGAAAAGATAAGAGTTTTAAATAGAGATTTAGAGATTACTAGTAATGAGTTAAAGTTTTGTGAAAAAGAAAAGGCAAAGGTAGAATTGGAAAAACAGGAATTGCAAGATAAGTTTGATAAAGAAGTAGTAGGTCGTATGAAGTGGCAAGAGGGATCAAAACACCTTGAGAAGTTAAATAATAGTTGTCAGTCCATAAGGACTAAGTTAGGTTTGGGATATGCTGACCATATAGGGCCAAATGATGAATATGACCCTAATGACTATAGTATCTTTAACCCTGAACCTCCTTCTGAATCTGACACCTCTGATAATCATGCTAAAGAAGGAGGAATGAATGCTGTCCCTGGACCTATTAGAGGTGAGTTTATGCCTAGTTCTCACCAAACAGACTTAGATGAATCACAAATGTTTTATGGTAAAAAGTCATCAACCTCTAGTGATTCTAATTCTGTGTCTAATGATCTTTTGTCTCGTGCTAATTCTGACAAGTCTTCTAAGGTCAATGTCCCTGTCCCTATTGTTGTTAGTGTCAAAAGCTCAGAGTCCACCTCAACTGAGTCTACCTCCTTTGCATCTACTTCTAGTGTTTCTACATCTAAGAGAAAAGTTGAGATTGAATCCAAAGTTAGGGCACCCAAACAAGAACCCATTGTTGTTCAAGATTTACCTAGTTTCACTTGTAATAAATCTGATAAGAATATATACAATTCTAGGACTTCTTGTAATAAGACTGGTCGTTTTAATAAAAAGGCAAGTAATGTTAAGACGAAAACTTGTTTTGTGTGTAGTAGTAAGTCTCATCTTATTAAAGACTGTGATTATCATGAGAAAAGAATGGGTATGTATACTGACCAAAAGAGACCTAGACCAATGTGGACCAATGTTAGTGCTATTCCCCCATATGTTCCACAAGCACTTGTAAAAACCAGCTGATAAAGTCAGTTTCTGCTGGTAAGCCAGTTTCTGCTGGTAGACCTTTTCCAGGCGGTTGGAAAAGACATGTTGCTAGACCATTTTATAGACCTACTAGCACTTACTTTCAGAATGGTTTTTGGCCTAGTTATTTTGACCCAATGTATATGGGGTGGGGGACAAGATGGGATACTGGTGGTAAGCCCTCAACAGGTTGTTCTTGGACAAATAAAAGAAAAGGTTCATTCTGGGTACCCAAGAACAATAGTCTTTGTCAGGTGCACTGATTAAGGGGAGGCATAAGCCTAAGGGGAGGCTTATTGTTGTATTCTTTGTATTCTAACCATTTTTGCAGCTGTTGGATCCTCATAAGCCTAGGGGAGGCTTAGTGTTTCTGCTGACACTACATATTTCTTTGGTTTGTGCTGCTACTTGATGGTATATTTTTCATATTTTGTATTTCTTTTTCTTTCTTTCTTCTGTTAAAAAAAATAATAATAAAAATAAATTAAAAATAAAAAAAAATCAAAAAAAAAAATAATAATTCTTAAAAAAAAAAAAAAAAAAAAAAAAAAAAAAAAAAAAAAACCAACATATATTTGTATAGTTTTTATTTTCTCTTGTTTGCAGGTTTTGGTGTTTGGTTAATTACCACACAATAAATGGTAATCAACTCACCATGATGATGACGACATTCCATCAAAGAGTTGGCTAGTCCAAAAGCAAACGGTTTTTGGTAAAGACACATCAATTCCGTTGATAGCTGTAATGGTTTGCTCAAAACCATAGGGTACTCAACTCACCCATGCTTCATTGCTGAGAGTTGAAATGGTCATCAATTCACCATGGTTGCTGCCCTATTGGGTAACCAAAGGATTGGCTAGTCCTGAGCAAACGGCTACAGGTAAAGACATCTCAAATCCGTTTATGGCTGTGATGATTTGCCAAAAATCATTAGGGTATTTCAACACACCGATGATTCACGTTCTAAGTGTTGAACTGGTTATTAGTTCACCAGGGTGATGTCATGATTCCACCAAAGGACTAGCTAGCCCAAGAGTGAGTAGCTACTTGGTAAAGGCTCATCAAATCTACTTATGTTGCTGCTGATAGGTTGAAGTTGCTTATGGTTCCTTGTTCTTCAAAGATGGTTACTAGTTGCTGCTGATATATAGGGTTGGTTGCTACTGGTTACTTTATTTTGCTGCACTTATTAAAGTTTCAATTCTCACACTTTTGAAGCTAAATCTCTATCTAGAATCTTGAACTTAACCATGTCAAATTCAAGATTAGGGGAGGATTGTAAGGAATTTTGGAAGTTCCTACTGATGAAGTTCTACTAAAAGGTTCTGCTGAAGCTATAGATGGTTTCTGCTGACATAGTGTTCCTACTGAAGACTTATTTCTACGGATATTATTAATCCGTATCTTTAGTATTTATTTGTTAGGATATGCATGTGCTATATTAGGTAGTGATATGCATTGATTTTATTTTAATTGTATTTTAGGGTTCCTTATGCTTATAAAAGGAACACATGTTTATGTTTACACACACTTCTTGAAAACACTTTCAATAGAGAGGAATAGAGATCCATAGAGGATCTTTGTTATTAAAAAAAAAAACCTTATGAAACTTTGATTGATATAATCATTATTCCGCTGTGTTAATCATTGTTTCTATTATCCTAGATTGGGCTTAGACGATCTTTACATAATCTATCAATAATAATGATATATTTTGTCTCATTTGATTTATTCTAGGAATCAGTTTAAATTTTACTTTACTTTAATTCAGTTAGCGAGAAGAAGGTTGTTAAGCTCACTTACACTAAATAACACTTAGGATGTTTGAATTTGAATTAATTTGAAAAAAAAATGAATTCAAAAAGTCATATGGGAAATTGTTTGTTAATAACTTAATACAGAAAGATGACTAAAAATATAAAGTGATAAAACTGAAGCTGTATGCATTAAGTCATCTATTATTTAAACACAACTTAATACAATACCTAAACAAAAAATATCCTATGTGTAGAACGGTAGAGGGGGGGGGGGGGGGTTGAATACGGTTTCTTTGGCTTTTTAGATGTTTAAAAACTTTAAGCCAAAGAGAACACCAAGTGGTTGTATAATAATCCAACAACCACTAACACAACCAAAGTATATAAAGCAAGTAAGAACACAACGATATATACTGGTTCGGGATGGGGGGTTTATACCATCCGTACGTCCAGTTGCGAATCTGCGACTCCGATATTATTCACTAGTATAATCCTTTCGGTGGACTACAAACCGTTACAATTCAGTCCACCGATATTCACCAATATCGATGCTCACAAAGAAGGAGTTACTCCCCAACGGTATTCTGCCATCGTAAACCACCCAAAAGAATCTCGCGATTCGACTTCACCTAAGGGTCACCAAAACCACTACCAAGACTTCCCACCGGAAGTGTCAAACCCCAACTAGATCCCCAATGATCTAGGCTTGGTCACCAAGACACAAGACTTCCCTTACAAACAAATGAATGAATAAATAAGTGTTTGTTTAATCAAGCCCTAACCTAACCAGTGACTCGATTTTACTAGAAAGGGTATAGATAAGAAGACCCTTGACACAATCACAAGAGTGGACTAGGTTCTTGTGATTCTTCCCTTGTAAGGAGATGTGTTCTTTCAAAGATGTTAGAATGAGAATCAAGAACACAAGATTAGAGATGGAGAGATTTGAGAGTGTTTAGAGAGAAAGAATATAGAGAGAAAGAATAATGGCAAGGGGTGAGGAATACAAGAGGCAAGGGTGGTATTTATAGGCCAAGAACCCAAACTAGGGAAATTTTACCGAGGCCGGCGCTCCACCCGAGCATCAACGCGCGGGCAGCGCGCCAGGCATTTGTAAGAATTTTCCTAAGTGTTGGGTGTTGGATCTTATAAATACCTATCCTTGCTAAACCCCCAATTGTACTTCACGCAAAACCTTAACATTAATCAATCTAAGGTTTACCAACTCAAATAGCCAATTAGAAAATCATTTTGTGAAGTGTTTATGAGAAAACCAAATACCAAGGTTAGAAGAGTAGAAAGGGTAATTTGGTAGGGGTAGATTGGGTATTCCTCACATGGCATAATAGAGAAAAGAATATGACGTGGGATATTCCAAAGGTATATTCCTTTACTTGGGGGGAAGAATGAGATGGAGGGTTGAGATGGTTTTGGTTTGAAATGGAGGGTTGAGATTAAAGGCATGTGTTGAAATAGAGAGAAGGAAGGATGAATGGTTGAGATGTGTTGGTTTGAATTCGATGGCTAGGATCAAGTGGATACTCTTTTGAAATTCAAATTAAATCTCATGTGTTGAATTAGATAGGAGGTGATGAGTTGTATGGATGAGATATTCCAAAGGAATATGCTTTGCTTGGGGGAAAGGGTGAATCAATGGTTGAGATGGTTTTGGTTTGAATTGAATGGTAAAGATCAAAGAGAGCCTCCTTTGGAATTCAAATAATTCCCATGTGTTGAATATGAAAGGTTGAGATGTGTTGTAAGGGAATGAATGGTTGAGATGTAGAGTATGTAAGGAAATATATAAGAGTGTAAGAGATTGTGTAAGAGAATATATGATTTGGATATGATTTTGGGAGAGATTGTGGGAGGATTTGGTGGCTTTGTCTTTTGTGATTAAGAGGGTTAAGAGGAGATTAAGAAATAATCTAATTGCCATTAAAAAGAAAAGGTTTAGACAATTAAAATTATAAGTTTAGAAAATCATAGGTTACTTATAAGTTCATGTAACACAACGTCGAGAATCCATAGTTTCATATCTCGTGACTTTCCACGACTCGACATTCTCAACTAATACCTTGGTTCAAACAAGTTAAGTGCTTTGCCTTGATTTAAAGCATAACCCAAGTGGGAAAGGATGCTTTTACGCAAAGTGACCTTTGACTTAGTTTGACCAATCAGGGAGTAAACCCGTTACGTAATTAGAGAAGACGTAAGCATGGGATATGAGCATATCGATGATTTCACATGATGTTACGTGAAATATATAAGCTCCCTAAGTTTAGAAAAGCCTTTGCTAGAGGCGATAGTTAGAAAACATGAGTTGGCGTTTTCTCGTAAATGGGTGCTTTAAAAGTTGGATCTCTCTAATCCCAAAACTCGTTTCGAGTGTTCTCAATTAAGCACATAACATATTCATACCTGTATTGAAAGATCCACATTTGTCGGCTAACGTTTGTTATTTTATGTGTTTCGATGGTGTATTTGTCATCATTAAAACATAAAGAGATCTTGATCATGTTGCCTCAACAATCTCCCCCTTTTTGATGATGACAAATAAAAACCGAAAGCAAATAAAATTACAAAACTTAGCGAAGACAAAGCGCGCCCTTGGTGTAGCTTGCGTCTTGACCTTTGCCTTGTAATTTGGTGAAGCCTTTAACATTTCTTGAACTTCTTGAATGGAATTCACGTTCTTGCTTTCTTTCTCCCCCTTTTGTCGAATCAAAAAGGTGGGACTACCAATCAAGTCAGGTTTCGAACTTGGGCCTGTGGGATAAATGAGCTACCTTGTATGTGCACCCGAATGTTCTCCCCCTTGAACATAGCTCCCCCTAGATCGTTGCTCCTCCTTGTTTCAAGGCGGGGATCCATGGGTCAAGAGCCTCACCTTTGCGGTGGCCTAGCTACACATAGAAATCACAACATGCAACAAATAAGAAATCCTCACATGTGAAAGTTTTAAAATGGGTTAGGTGACCATTTGGATACTTGCAACATGGGTTAGTTCACATCATAACAATATATATTAGTGTCCAAGATGACTCCACTATCCAAATGTTGAGCAAGACACAAGAATAAATATATATGTATGTAAGAAATCAATCATTATAGTTGCCAAATATAAAAAGAAATCATATCAAGGAAATAAGCATCACAAGCATTTTATTAAACACACATAATGAAGGACATACAAGAAGAACGTCATTCAATCCTATCATATTTTATTCATACAAGCTTGTGAAAAGTCCTAGATTGTTACTACTAGAGCAAGGTTTCACTACTTCACTCTTGATCCTTTTCTTGAAGAGTTACCCTTGAGATGTCTTTGAGAACGGCGGTCATCACCAACATGTCATTGTTGATTGATTTATGTAGTTCTCTAATCTCCTCATGTATTGCGAGAATATTCCGCTCAATCACACCATTGGTTGAGCAACATGCATACCTACGAGTGTGATCATTCTCAAGGGGTTCGCCAAGTTTTCCTTCAATCTTGGCCCAAATGTCATCTCCAACAAAACAAAGTTTGAGGAAATCTTTCACAATTGGGATTTCCGCACTACTAATGTTGTCCCAATCTATGTTTTCCTCCACTTCTCTTATCATCATTCTCCTACCATCATTAAAGTGGTGTGATGACCCAACAAATTCATCTTCCATATCCGTTTTGAGTGTGTTTTAAGTGTTATTTGATCTTAGCAAAGTTTGATGTCAAGATAACTAGCAAGATTACTCCTTTTATAGGTGAATTAAGTTGGTAGTTAGGATTCTTAGCACATAAAAGTTGGTCATGTTATCAATGATCAAGGTACATAGATGCTTGATAAGATGTTCAACCCATCTAAGTCATGTACTAGTATGCCTAGATCACATGGTGTTGGGAAGAGATATTCAATGAGAAATGAGTGTCCTAGATAGGCTTAAGTTGAGGTTGGGTGGACTAGAAACCCATGCTAGTTACTATCATTTCCCATGCATGAAACTACAAGCAATTAATTATTAGGAGATAGCATTATTAAATTTAATTTAAGCATGCAACATGTAGTTTATCACATAAGGTGAACAAGTAGAATTAGATACAAGATCTTTAACACAAGTGTGAATTGTGTTTCGATATTTTATCTAATCTTGGAAACTTAACATAGTCAAAATTTTTGAGATGAATCAAGATAATTTGTGTCAAGTTTTCTTGTTCAAACACATAGTATACACATGTAGGATCTAGGATATTATCAATCATTGTTTTAATGATGAATTGATACATATCTTTCCTCTAGGAAGTCATTTATTTGACTTTCCTTCCATGCCTTCACATAAGTCCTAGACATATAACCATATAGCCACTAAGAACACCTAAAGGACGTGCAAACGATTTCTAGACAACTCATTATATCTTATGGATTGTTCACTTAAGATGCATGTCAACCATGACCATCTAGACCTATCCCAAAACAATTTGGACTCTTGAAAAATGTCATGCCAAAAACCTAATCTTGTTTGTTTTGTGACCTAAGAGTCCTTTTATTCAAGTCACCAATGACTTGTTGTAAAGGATGACCCCTCGCTTCTCTCACTTCCTTAGGATTGCCTTCATCCGAAACATTAACTTGTAATGTCGGCGACCTTTCTTGATCTTGAACTATAGGTTCATTGATCACATCATCTTCTACCGAAGGAGATGATTTAGTCTCGGGCATGCTCTCATCAAAGGTGACATTGAGAGATTCCTCAATCCTCATTGTTTCCTTGTTAAGCACTATGTATGCTTTACTAGTTTGAGAGTATCCTAGGAACACACCTTCATACGACTTTGGGTCGAATTTGGTGAGATATTCTTTGGTGTTACACTGGTACAAAAAGTTGTATTGGTCACGCAAAAAATGTGTGACGATATGCATATAGTCACACACGTTTTTTTCATTGTGTGTCACCATAGGTCCCGCCACCGTAGGTGGCATATGGTCACATTGTTGAGTTCGTGGCCTTTTCCATCGAAAAAGAGTGACCAAAACCCCGAATATGTGTGACAAATTAGGCACAAGTTTTGTTGGATTAGTCATTATCAGTGACCATAAACACTTTATAGTCACGCGATTGTTTTTTGAGAGTAACTATTTTTCAATCTTTGGCCACATAAATATATTATATATGTGACATTTGAGATGATTCTTTCTAGTAAATGTGTATTTTGTGTGACTATTTCCCGTCCTGTGGCCACATAAATATACAATAAATGTGACGTTTGTGATGATTTAGTCACACAATGGGTGTTGCTTTTTTGGAGTTTGTCACATACAATTTAAAATAAAGTGGCCAAAAGTGTTAATAAGTGTGACCATATGCTCTTTAAAGTGAACAAATATGTATTTTGTGTGACTATTGTTCATCCCACGGTCACATGAATTTTTAGTTTGTGTGCCCTTTTGTAATATGTAGTCACACAAAGCATCTTTGTTTTGGGAATTTAGTCACATACAATTAAGCATCAAGTGATCAAAAGTGTTAATAAGTGTGACCATATGCTCTTTAAAGTGAAGAAATGTGTATTTTGTGTGACTATTGATCATCCAATAGCCACATTAATTTTATGTTTGTGTGGCCTTTTGTAATATTTAGTCACACAAAGCATCTTTGTTTTGGGTATTTAGTCACATACAATTAAGCATCAAGTGGCCAAAAGTGTTAATAAGTGTGACCATATGCTGTTTAAAAGGAAGAAATGTGTATTTTGTGTAACTATTGATCATCCAATGGCCACATTAATTTTATGTTTGTGTGACCTTTTGTAATATTTAGTCACACAAAGCATCTTTGTTTTGGGTATTTAGTCACATACAATTAAGCAAACAGTGGCCAAAAGTGTTAATAAGTGTGACCATATGATGTTTAAAGTGCAGACATGTGTGTTTTATGTGACTAATGTTCATCCAATGGTCACATGAATTTTTAATTTGTGTGGCATTTTGTAATATTTAGTCACACATCGAATTAAACAAAGAGTGACCAATAATGTTATTACTGCTAGTACTACGTTAGTACTATGCACAATTGTATTTCAAATTGAATAAAACTCGAATGTATATTAATGAAAAATATATATACAATTGCGTCATTGCCATCATCAACATTCAAGGTTCCTTACTTGATCTTTTCATCAGCTTCTTTCTGCAAAAAAAATATTGGAAATGTTGGTATTAAAAGTTAGTACGGCTAGTACACAATCAATGCTGCAGGTATATAAGCATGATAATAGAATTTGAAGTAAAATTTACAAGTTTATCTGCCAATGAACTAATCTCAGCATCTAGAGATTCTCCGTCTTTGTTTTCCCTTCCTTTGATCCACAATACACTACGCCATTAGTTTTACCTATGAATAATAATCGTCCATTTCTTAGTCTATCTGCTGAAAAGCAAGTCATCCTATAAACAGATGCTATGAACTGTAAGAAACCAAGGCACTAATAATGCTGCATAATATAATATAAGATCTGCCAACCATGAAACCGTAAAAATACACTACATGGGTTGGCTTTTGGTGACTGAGATGGAGCATACCGACGCCTCAATTTAATTCCAGTCCCCCGAAAATGAAGTGTGCCAGAAAATCCAGATGAGGGAATTTTTAGCCAGGCATCCTATGTATCATCCTCACCCGTGAAAACAGGATGTAGCCCCTGCAAGAAACAAGTAACGTGCTTAATGCTAACATAAAAGACGACAAAATTAGATGTCCCAAATATAAGTTTAGCATCAAAAACCAACATACCGGGGTAGACCCTTGCATATCAACTCGGGCAACAAATAATCCAGATGGTTGAAGTGTTCTGCCGTGCCAAATTACCTGGAACGAATAAATGTCAAACACATTACCAAGCAAGAAAATCACTCACATCTGGTACAAATGAAATAGTTTGACAAAAAGCAACCATATTTGAGTTAATTTCCTATATAACAGATGTTATGTTAATCTTTTGATAGATCACTTACGCGACTGCGATAAGCAAACTCCAACTGTTCAGCAACATCCTCCCGGAGTGGAAACCAATCAAGACTCCCTTTACGAGCAAAACAGTGGCCTCTTAGAACACGTCGATTGTCTCCATTCCAATAAACAGGAAAGCTATTTCGTATTAATAAGTATACCTGCAACGATTACCACCACACAAATTTATAATCAAAAACATGTTTTAGGCTAGTTTAATCCACGAAAATCAATGTAAATAGTTTTATATTCGATTACACATTTAAGAAAATATAAATTAAATATGTGTTTGAGCATACCCATGAACAGAGTAGGATAGGTGAGATGAGGGTGATGGTGGCTCGACTGTGATGGTGGTGGATGTGTGGTTATCTCGAATCAAACAACCGAAGCAAACAATATCACCCATACAGTTCCCTTGTCTTGATGACGGTGATGGCGTGGAGGAGCGATGGTTGGTGGAACGACGGCGAGATAAGACGGTGAAGTGTGGCTGTGGTGTGAGTCGGTTCTAGAGAGAAGGAGAAGAGATGAATAGAGAGAAGATAGATCTGACTAAGCTAGTAGTGTTAATGTTTTGATTTTGGGTGAAAAAGGGGCGCCATATGAGCGGAGCGGGAGATTGAAATTTTGGGGAAAATTAAGGGGCGGGATCTTGAGCGCTATATTAAAAATTTGGAGATTGAAAGCCTATCAAATGAGCTCAAAATGTTTAATGAGTTGAGCTCAACCTTATATAAGTTCAACTCGAGTTATTATTGAGTTCTCGAGCTTGTAAGTGATATAAAATATGTGCTTTTTTTTTTTTTAATATGTAAGTTTACTAAGTGTAAATACATATTTATGAATGTATCAAGCTTTTCAAGCTGAAGTCGAACCAAATTCAATTCTGAGGTTATATTTCAAATTTAATTTTTGTAATAAAACACATCTTTACAAATAAATCGAGCTTTTCGAGTCAAGCTCAATCCGAGTTCAAACTTTCTCGATTCCGGATAACATATGATCAAGAGGTCCCTAGATACTTGCTTCTTAGTGTATGTGACAAATGGTATACACCTACCAAGCCGGTGCAACCCATGTATGACCAGTGATAATGGCTAATTCACATGGTTCATGGGTCATGTGCATTAGGTTATCACTGGTCACATTCATTAATTAATAGGTATTTGACATCGATCATATGGGTCATATGCATTGGGTGGATAGTTGCTTAGAGTGACATATTATGACACATCCATGACTGTTGACAATTGGTAATTAACATGGGTCATGGGTCATGTGCATTGGGTTATAATGGCTTTTAGTGTAATGGAAACCATGCATGACCGGTGATAATAGCTAATTCACATGGGTCATGGGTCATGTGCATTAGGTTATCACTGGTCACATTCATTAATTAATGGGTATTTGACATCGATCATATGGGTCATATGCATTGGGTGGATAGTTGTTTAGATTGTCATGTTACGACACATCCATGACTATTGACAATTGGTAATTAACATGGGTCATAGGCCATGTGCATTGGGTTATAGTGGCTTTTAGTGTAATGGAAACCATGCATGACCGGTGATAATGACTAATTCACATGGGTCATGGGTCATGTGCATTAGGTTATCACTGGTCACATTCATTAATTAATGGGTATTTGACATCGATCATATGGGTCATATGCATTGGGTGGATAGTTGCTTAGAGTGTCATGTTACGACACATCTATGACTGTTGACAATTGGTAATTAACATGGGTCATGGGTCATGTGCATTGGGTTATAGTGGCTTTTAGTGTAATGGAAACCATGCATGACCGGTGATAATGGATAATTCACATGGGTCATGGGTCATGTGCATCAGGTTATCACTGGTCACATTCATTAATTAATGGGTATTTGACATCGATCATATGGGTCATATGCATTGGGTGGATAGTTGATTAGAGTGTCATGTTACGACACATCCATGACTGTTGACAATTGGTAATTAACATGGGTAATGGGTCATGTGTATTGGGTTGTAGTGGCTTATAGTGTCATGTTATCAACCAATACATTCCTGGTGATCAACAATATAATAGGTAATTAACATGGGTCATGGGTCATGTGCATTGGGTTGTAGTCGCTAATAGTGTAATGGAAACCATGCATGACCGGTGATAATGGCTAATTCACATGGGCGACTTTTTAAATACAAAATACACTAAAGGTCGGGTTCGCTTGGTTCAAACTTGGGAAAGGGAAAGGGAAAGTGTAAGCTAATGGTCGGGAAAGGGAAATGTAAAGAAGATCAATCCCCCCAATTTATTGGGTAATGATCCATTACCCACTATTGGGTAATGGGTTATTGCATTATGCTTTGCCAAGCATATTTTTTCACTACCTTTCCCATTCTTTACCCCTTATAACCCCCTACCAAGCATTAGGGGTGTTCAAAAAACCCGAGAAACTGACAAACCAAGCATTCGGTTTCGGTTTTTACTTTTAGATATCCATGGTTAACCGAACCGAACCGTATATAATATAAATAAATTACCCGCCCCGCGATGGATAGTTAAAATCTTCCAACTAACCGAACCGAACCGAACCGCCCTGTGAACACCCCTACCAAGAGTATCAAACACACTTCATTTAAACTTCTACGGTAATATATATATATATATATATATATATATATATATATATATATATATATATATATATATATAGTATATACAAACTTATCAAACACACTTCACACATTTCCATAATCATCTCTTTCTCTCTCACACTCACAGTTACAACTCACTCGGATCTAGGTTTTGATCCCAAATCTCAAAAAGCTGATAAGATCACAAATGAATATAATCCAAATACCCCCTTAGAGCTATTTATTCTTAGGCTTAGGTTGATTATCTGTTATAAGAATTGCGTTGCATTTGTATTGATAGAATAAGGAAGAACATGCTGTGTTATTTTTGCGAATAATTAGAGTAAAAGTGATATTAATGTTTGCTTTGATTAGCTTATTTTATCTTAGGATTAGGTTGACTATCTGTTATAAGAATTATGTTGCATTTGTATTGAGAGAATAAGGTAGAAAAGTGGCGGATGTGTATGCGAGTATTTAGGCTAAAACATCCAAGTATCAAAGATGAAAGAAATATCAATGATGGCTGGACAAACACCACTTTCAAGTATGAACATAAACTTGTTCTAGTGTTGTCCATCCATTATTGATTCATCTTTGCTCTTTGTCAAAATACAGAAATAATTATCAAGTATAATTTGTACTGATAGAATAAGGAAGAACATGCTGTGTTGTTTTTGCGAATAACTAGAGCAAAAGAGATATTAAGGTTTGCTTGGATTAGCTTATTTTATCTTAGAATTAGGTTGAAGTACAATAAACATATCAAGAACTTAAACAGTTTTTTCATGTATTTAGTTACAATGAAAATATTTTCATTGCATTTTTTATATAAATTTAATATGATTCATTGATTCATGATTAGCTCTCTAATGTCGTAGGACCTACATAACTAATATGTATGTTCGTCACATTTAAGTGAGCAATATAAATGATCGTAAGAATTTGGTTGCTAAGAACTTAAAGCTCAATTATCAGGGCAGATCTATCTAACGATGTAGATGGGTTCCATCGCTTTAATTGAACCCCATTTTCTAACGATGTTTAATGGTTCTTTCAATAATCAAGATTAAACATCGTTAGAAAACGGGGTCCAATTAAAGCGATGGAACCCATCTACATCGTTAGATAGATCTGGCCTGATCCTTGAGACGTCTTCAATGCGATAATGATATAGTGTGTATTGTTCATGACAGGCCACACTCCTTCATTATCGCATTCAAGATGAGTGATGTTACTTAGACTCTATTCTTTACTCAACATTTGTAGATTGTTTGTATCACTCTGTTTGCTTTTTATATATGTATGATGTATTTTTGATATAAGAATTATGTTGCATTTGTATTGAGAGAATAAGGAAAAAAAGTGGCGGATGTGTGTGCGAATATTTAGGCTAAAACAGCTAAGTATCAAAGATGGAAGAAGTATCTGTGATGGATGAAAAGCCACCACTTTCAAGTATGAACATAAACTTGTTCTGGTGTTTCATCCATTACTGATTCATCTTTGCTCTTTGCCAAAATACAGAAACAATTATCAAGTATATGTTCAACTTGTCATTCATGCACGATTAGCTCTCTAATGTCGTAGAATCTACATAATTAATATGTATGTTCGTCACATCTAAGGGAGCAATATAAATGATAGTAAGAATCTGTTCTCTAATAACTTAAAGCTCAATTATAAGGCAAGATCTATCTAACGTTGTAGATTGGTTCCCTTGCTTAATTTGGAAAACGTCTACTATCGTTTGTGTGGTTGATCTTGATCACCAGTTTTGGCTCTTTCAATAAGATACATTCTTGAAAGTGCCAAAGGGTGATCAAGATCAAGCATACTACCGTTATTAGACGGTGTCCAAAAAACAAAGCAATGGAACCTTTCTGGAACATTAGATGGATCTGGCCTGATAATTGAGACGTCTTTAATGCGATAATGATAAAGTTTGTATTGTTCATGACATGCCACACTAGTTCATTATCGCATTCAAGATGAGTGATGTTACTTAGACTCTATTCTTTACTCAAAATTTGTAGATTGTTTGTATTACTTTGAGTCTGGAATTTCAACATACCTTTCCATTCTAAGTTCCCATACTGTTTGCTTTGTTTTTTCAACAATCTAGCAATGCAGCTGGTGCAGTCCTTTGCTCAAAGGGAGTTGAAACGACAAAGCGAGCAGTAGCAGGAACTTAGAAGGGTTACGTATGTTGGTTTATTGTATTCCATTCTTTTTTATGATCTAAAACCAACCATCCACCAAGTAATGTGGCCATTGGAGTTCCAAGAACAAAGGTTGTTTCAAACACACCCTGAATTGCAACATTATCTTTTATTTCATTTACACTATATTTTTTAAAATTTTAATATATGTTTTAATTTTTTTGCAGCAAATCCATGGTTAGACTACTTTCCAAAGGGATATTTGGATCAGGTCAATCATGAAATTTTGCAGATTTCTTCAAGTCAATCATGTTCCATTGTGGCTAGTCTTTGTTGCCGACTAATATGTATATAGTTCTGTCAAGAGTTATAAGCATTGATCCCTGGAAAACGCTCGTCCCAATGGATCATGATTGGCCTGAAGATGTTGAAAAGGTTCAAGCTACCTGTGGGAAACATCAATCCTTTCCTGCATTAAACATAGGTATTTTGGTTTTCCCATATCCCCTTTTTATACTCGTTTCCATGTGTATCTCAAATCACAAATCCTAGTTTATCAAATCTCTAAACAAAAACCTGCAGGAAGTATTCATAAATAATGTCTGCAAACAACAAGAGATCAGCACAATGGGTTGAAGGAGAAGGTTCAAGCAGGTCTGCTTCAAAAAAGAAAGCGGCAAAAAGTGTAAAAAAAAAAATTAAATTGGATGGAAATGCGTGGTACAATTGGTGGGCTGCTGAAAGAAAGAAAGCAGGAAAAACACAATCTATCAAACAACATGCTGAGGATGAAAAGGAGTACAAAGCAACAAAAAACAATCTCTCAAACAATATCACAAGGCGTACAAGACATTGGATGATGATTATTTGTTTGATGTGGAGTTTGATGGGTTGGATTACGAAGATGCACATGTGGCATTTGACCCGGAGAAATCTCCAAAATTAGATTAGTAGATTTTTAGAATGTGTAACTTTTATTTCCAGTATTTTGTAATTTTTCATTTCAAGTTTTAATGGAAAATGTTGAATCTTAATTCCAGTAGACCAGTACTTTTGTCATTGCTGAATTTTCTCATTACTTGTTGATATTAATATAATGATTCACCCTTTGCAGTATAAAAAGATTCTGCTGCTAAGAAAACGTTACTGCAGCTGGTTTTGTACATTATTTTATAATTTTTCATTTCAAGTTTTAATGGAAAATGTTTAATCTTAATTCCTGTACTTTTGTCATTGCTCAATTTTCTCATTACTTGTTGATATTAATATAATGATTCACCCTTTGCACTAAAAAAAAAAAAAAAAAAAAAAAAAAAAAAAAAAAAAAAAAAAAACTGCTGCTAAGAAAACGTTACTTCAGGTGGGTTTGTACTTCTAGAACTGAGAGTGCAGGGGTGGATTGGTAACATTTACACTTAACGGTTTAAATCCCCAATCAAATCGATAATTCAGTTTCACACACACATAATTTCTCTATAATCACAAACACTAACATCTTTTATCAATCATTTTCAAAATCCCCAAATCACAAAACCCTAATTCAAGATGGTGTTGCCAATTGAATCAAAACGCACATTTGTTGACAGACACAACATGGTCGCTTTTTTTGAAGAAACCAGATGGTTCTGAAGGATTCACACAGATAATCGATTTCTTGAATGCTACCCCTATTAGGTATGTATTAACTGTGAATCCTCCTATATGCATTTATTTTATTAAGCAGTTTTGGGCTACTGCTAAGGTCATAACTTTTAATGAAGGAAAACAGATTAAGGCTAAGGTAGATGGCCAAGATATACTCATAACTGAGTCATCTATTAGGGAATCTCTTAACCTACCAGATAATGAAGTGATTGTGTGTCTTGAAAATGCCGCCATTTTCAAAGGTTTGAAAAAAATGTGGTATGAGAAGAAGTATAATAGATTAAAATTTTACAAAGGTCTCTTCTCATCTCAGTGGAAATTCTTGATTCATACTCTCTTACATTGTTTGAGTCCTAAAACAACAGGTTAGAATGAGTTTGGTACTACCATGGCATCAGCTGTGATATGCCTTAGTAAAGGAAAACCTTTTAATTTTTCAAAAATGATTTTGGATGGTATGATCAAGACCATGGATGATGATGGTAACTCTTTATTATATCCAAGATTTTTGCAGCTTATTATTCCAAATCAATTGACTACTATTAAGACAAATAGAGCAACTTTTTATGCCACCTCACTACAAAAGAAAGTATTTTCAAATCTGAAAAATAATGGCAAGGATTTTTCAGGAAGGGTTACACCACTTTTTCCATATATGGTGAACCTTCCACAAAAAAAGGGTGAGGATGTCATGGAAGGGGCTGCCACTTCTGCTGCTAGCTTAGAAGCAGAGCAGACCAGTGGTAACATACATGAGTCTGAGTATATAGCCGTTGATTCACCTCTCAGTGAAGGTAACACATCCCGAAGTGATGAGGGTAGATCTGAAACACATGAATTGATGGATACTGATGTACAAAATGTCAATTCCAATGATCCATCTCTCGGGCTAGGTAACACAAGCCGAAGTCGTGAGGCTAGAATGAAACTTATACAGGATTTGAAGGACAATTGTACCCAGTTAAAAAAGGATGTTCTTGGCCTCCAAAAGCGCACAACAAAACAAGGTGAAAAGATCAAAAAGTTGAAAAAGAGACTTCGATATTTGGAAAGTCAACAGAGCTCAAGAAAAACTCAGTTTAGACGTTTGAAGAAAGTGGGCACAACACACAGGATGAGTTCTTCTAAGGCTGCTAGTTTCTAGGATCCTCCCAAACAGGGGATGAATGAAAGCAGAGTCTCAGGGGAGGAAAAAACAAATGCTGAAGGTGCTTGTGCTGATATGCATGTGGATATGGATATTGGGATTGATAGTGGTGATAATATGGATGATGACTATGTAGTTGCTGACAATGAGGGTAATGAGGCAGTTTTGGAAGATGTAAATAAAAAGCAGGTAGTGGAATTTCTAGGTGAAAATATTGTACAAGCTTCAAAGATCATGGTGGAGACTAATACTGGTTTGCGAGAAACTGCTGCTACTAGTAATGTTGAACAACTGGCAAAGGTGGTACAAGATGTTTCTGCTGCTACAACAAATCAAGTTTCTACTGCTGAAGAGGTTGCAAAGAGAGTTGATGAAGCTAAAATAGCTAACTTTATGGATGAGAAAAGGAGATCTAAAGTGTCTGAATTTGAAACAGAAGAGTAAGTAGCATTCATTCTTCAAGAAAAGGAGAAAAAAAAGAGCTCATGCAGAAAAAATGCAAGCTTTTATTGATGAGGATGAAGTTCTACAGGCTAGGATTGCAGAACTTTACAAAGATAAGACTTTAACTGATGATAACAGAGTACAAAGACTTGCTGATTTGATAAATGAAAGAGGTGTAGAATTAGCTTTGAGTCAGCTAAGTAAGTCAATGAAGCAAGGTCAAAGTCAGAAGAGGAAAAGAAATAACACAAAGTCTCCGCTCATGAGTGTAATGAAAACATACTTAAAGAATCAAGGTTTTTATAAACCTCATCAACTCAGGGGAAAGTCATATGACGAAATTGCACATCTATACTACCACTGCAAGAGATATATTGAAGAAAATTTTATCCCCATGGGTACAGAAGAAACACCATCAAAGAAACTAAAGATCATTGGAGACAAGCATGCTGAGAAGAAGAATGATTCACAAAGAAATGAAGACAGCTCTTCTCTTGATCAGATGATGGTGATTGTTCCTGAAACATTATATGTTGATCCTATTCAATCTAGACATCCAATCATAGACTGGGAGATTTACAAAGATAAATTTGGAAAGGCTTGGAAGATAATCAGGCTTGGTGGAGGATCAGAAGTGTGCAAAAGTTTTCAAGAATTGATAAGAAGAAGTGATAGAGAAGACGTAGACAGATTATGGGAGTTGGTTAAAAAAAACTCAAAACAATCAAGAAGCCAGATGTGAAATAGCAAGAGTTGTGGGTTGAGTTACACAGGTTATATGAACCTGATCCAGCTGATATCTATTGGAACTTCCCAATTCATGATCTCTCAACTTCATGGAAGTTTTATGATAGCTGCAATGTACATCAGTTATCAACACAAGGTGGAGTTGATGTTTTTATGCTTGCAGAAAAAGAGTATCCTTTGAGAGCTAATTTACTTGCTGTGATGATATCTAAAAAGATCATATGTGAAGAAAGTACATAGGTAGTTAAAGATCTCATTGAAAGAATTCGTGCTCAGTATGAGAGACAAATGCAAGAACGGAATAAAAGAAGATAAGGTGTTTGGAGGTAGCAGGGGTGTAGCTTCTCTGTTTTCATTAAACAGAGAATTGTAGCTTCTATGTTGTTTGTACAAAAGTTACTAATGCTATTATTAAGTTACTACTGCTATTACAATAGTTGTTTGTGTAATTTAGCCTATTGTAATGGATTTAGACTCCAAAAAGTCAAGCTTTTCTATGGCAATGAAAAATTTTGCAGTTTTCACTAGTATATCTACTTGCAGGCAAGCTTTATTCTATTTGCATTTTCCATTTATCATGTATATGCAGTTGCAGGTGATGAGGCGAAAAATGATCCGTTTTTAGGGGGTCATTTAAGCCCGAATTCGAATTTATTTGATCAAATATTGCCCTAAATCGTTCCTTTTGTGATTTTAGGTACTTTGGGAGTGAAATATGGAAAAGGAAGCAATTCGGACGTTTTTGGAGCATAAAAGTGAAGAAAACGCCAAAGTCTTAATTTTCCATGCTGGGAACAGTAGGTGACGGCGTCAAGAGTAACTCCCTGACGGCGTCAAGAGCAAAATTCCATGACGATCCTGTACAGATTTGAAGGCGTCACGAAGGTAGGGCGTCAAGAGTTAAAGTCATGACGGCCTGGAAATGATTAAGTCTTGACGGCGTCAAATGTAGATCAAGGCAGTCCGAGAATAGTTTTGGCGGCGAGATGACAGCGTCACAATGTTTGTCTTGACGCCGTCAGACCCCTTTTCCTATATATAGTTTTCTAATTTTCACATTAAAAGAGAGAAGTTTTGGAGAAAACCCTAGTACGATTTTGGCGCGAATTTTACAGGTTTTTCAAGGGTTCCAACCCCTTGATACCTTGCATGTGTAATCAAGATAAGTGTTCTTTTAATTCAATCAATATGTCTATGTGTTGGTTGTCTATATCTTGTTCTTGTCTTAATTCCATCATGCTAGGCTAGATCTATCTTGTGTTTGCTTGGATCTAATGAAACCTAGATGTTAATTATGTGTTGATTACTTGTTTATACTTGTCTTGGATGAATGATTTATATGTTAGGCTTAAGAAAACTGGCAGATCTCCAATTGGTAACATGCTTGAACGTCTTAAGAAACATGAACCGACGCGCACTAGGTCTTTATTGGTTATATTTAATGCATGAGCCACTGTTTACAATCCCTATAGTTGTGCTGGGCATGGTGTAGGAGGAGATAAGAGCTCATAGAATTGGGGAGTTAAGTGTGCCACCCCATGAATGGTATTAAGGAATACGATCCGTCATCCATGCAATTATAACAAGTAATTAACGTGTAAAAGATGTCTAGGGAGTAGTGAAATCTAAGTAAACACATTTTCTCCACTTATTGCTCACAACTTTAGTATAATTTAGTTATTTTCATTTCTTGTATTTTATTTTGATTGCATCTTTAGTATTGGGTTAGTTGATTAGCAACTAATTCCGCCCAAATCCTTCAAACCCGAGATTTTTAATTGCTTTCTAAAAAAATATAAAAACACAAAAATAATCATCCCTCACCTTTAGAACTAGTATTTAGGTTTTCTAATCCTAGCGACACTATTCCTAAGCTGAACGATCAATCCCCCGGTACTTGTCACTATACTATACTACAACGATCAGGTACACTGCCTGGTGGGGGTTGTAAGCTTCTCAAGATCCCTTGAGAGGTAAAGCCTGGTGCGATTCCCACGTATCAGCAGGCAATTTAGTAACATGTTACTTCATTAAAGTTGAAAATTGACTTTAGAAAGTCAAGTAACACTATTCCTATACGGGTTACAAAGTACATAAGTTATCAGAAATGTGTGACCATATGTATCAATTTGTGACTACACTTAAATAATGTGTGACAAAATATGACTCTATGATTTAGACACCTAAATAAATACTTCATGTGACCATATATATAGCATCTTTAATTTAGTCACACAAAAACTCAATGTGACTAATATCAAGGTTAGTGATAACTGAATTCACATTTTGCTATAAGTAATAGTCACATGATTATTTCACAATGTGACTATTTTGAATGTATTGGTCACATATAATACCCTTATGATGTGGCCATAAACATCATTTAGAAACACATGTGTGATATGGTGTGACTATTGTAAAGCCTATAGTCACATGATCGTGCTTCAATTAAGTGTGGCTATACACATTAGGATTTAGCAAACAAACACACACTAAACTTTAGACACACGTATTACTTACGTGACCATATGTATCGAATTTTAGTTACACTTAATCATGTTTCTATGGTTTAGTGTGACCATATATGACATTTGGTCACACTCTTCAAGTGTGTGACATATATTTGTCACTCTTAAATGCATTTCGTGACTAACGCTTCAAACTGAGTTTCTAGTTGTCACACATTTCAAATTCATATGTGGCTAACTATTCAGCAAAGAATAGCAGTCACGTTTATATAATGTGTGACAAACTTGACTATATAATTTAGCCACATACGCAAGTACTTCATGTGACCATATATCTTTTTGGTCACACTGTTCAATTGTTTGACATATATTTGTCACATATGTATATCTATAGTGTGACTAATGTTTCAAGCTGATTTGTATACGACACACGTCCCGAATTAAAAGTGACTAAAATGTCGAAAAATATTTACCAGTTACCCTCTGGTCACATATATACACAAATGTGTGACATATATTTTACGAAATGGTCACACAAGTCGGATCAAGTGTGGCTGTTTATTTAAGGCTGGTACATTTAGTCACGTAAATATGTTGCTGTGTGATCATTCGAAATATGCTATGTGTGACGAAAGGCCAAATCTGTACTAGTGTTAAGTATAAATACTTTGCAAACAAATACTCTAAAATACTCTAAGGAAGGCTTCCTATTTCTAAGTATTTCATATGGAGTTTTATTTATGACCTTTCTTATATGAATTCTATTAAAGATATAACATGCGGTATCTAGGGCATGACACCAAAACTTTTGTGGGAAGGATTGCTCGTCAAGCATTGCACGACTCATCTTTCTTAACTTACGATGTGTTCTTTCAACAATCTCAAGCGATTGAGAAGTGAAACGGGCCCGATAAGTTATAAGATATTCCATGTTGTTCACAAAAGGTTCCAAATTGCATTTTATCAAATTCGCTACTATGATTTGTTTTAATTGAGACAATTGAACAATCAAGTAGGTTTTCAAGTTTCTTTCTTAAAATGTTGAATTTATTCAAGACTCCATCCTTGTTTTCTAAGAATAAAATCCAAGTGTAATTTGAATAATCATCTATAATCATTAAAGTGTAGAAGTTTCCTCCATAACTTTGGATCGGAGATGGACCATACAAATCCAAATGAATCAACTCTAAAACCCTATTAGTTGTCACTTCCTTTTTGTTCCTATTATTAGTTTGTCCTTGACTCCCTAGACATGTATCACAATAATGTCTTTCAAAACTGAACATTGGTAAATTCCGTACTAGTTCATTGGAAGCTAGGTTTTGGACTAACCTCATATTGGCGTGACCTAACCTTCTATGCCAAAGCGTTAAGTTGTCCACCATGGACGTAAGATAAATGTGTTGCTTAGAATTATCTCCTATCTTGCATGTATACAAGTTATTTCTCCTAATACCTTTAGCTAACACAACACCATTTTTACTAATAGTACAATCTACTTTAGTAAATTTAACCTCACAATCATCATCACTTAATTGACTCACACTAATCAAATTGAAACTTAGACCCCTAACATGCTCAACATTGGAGATTTCTATGGAGTCATGAAGGACATTACCTTTGCCGACAATTTTGCCGTTAAGTTTGCTTCCAAAAATGACTTGATTGCCGTTATACTCCATGTAAGAAGTGAACAATCTTCTATTCCCGGTCATGTGCTTAGTGTAACCACTATCCACAATCCACTCGTCCGGTTGTAGATCACTTTTGAGACAAACCTACAACAGAGATATAACTCATGCCTTTGGTACCCATTGTTTCTTGGGTCCATTTCGGTTAGCATTTAAAATTCCCAAGTCAAACATCCTTGGTTCTTGAAGCAAGATACATAAATTTTCAATACCAAAGCTAGAGAAAGCAGACCAAGGATCATTTTGAAAACAATTTTGATTTTGATAGCTTGGTCTATAGTAGTTATATCCTTGAGGTCTAAAGAAGGTTTGGTTTGAATAGGAGTTATCTCTCCTTTGGTAGTTATTATGTTGATGTTGTGATGACCTTTGATTATAATTATAGAAGTTTCTTCTTTGATTATTTTGAAGTGAAGGTCTTTGGTTATATAGATTAGTAGGTCTCATATTGGGTGTAGGCAAAAGTGGTCTAGTATTAACTCGAGGTTGTGTATAACCAAGGCCATTATGATAACCCGACTTGTTGATGCGTAGGGATTGCACCAGGCTTTACCTCTCAAGGGATCTTGAGAAGCTTACAACCCCACCAGGTAGTGTACCTGATCGTTGTAGTATAGTATAGTGACAAGTACCGGGGGATTGATCGTTCAGCTAGGAATAGTGTCACTAGGATTAGAAAACCTAAATACTAGTTCTAAAGGTGAGGGATGATTATTTTTGTATTTTTATAATTTTTAGTAAGCAAGTAAAAATCTCGGGTTTGAAGGATTTGGGCGGAATTAGTTGCTAGTCAACTAACCCAATACTAAAGATGCAATCAAAATAAAATACTAGAAATGAAAATAAAACTAAATTAAACTAAGGTTGTGAGCAATAAGTGGAGAAATTGTGTTTACTTAGATTTCATTACTCCCTAGATATCTTTTACACATTAATTACTTGTTATAGTTGCGTGGATGACGGATTGTATTCTTTAATACCATTCATGGGATGGCGTACTTAATTCCTCAATCCTATGAGTGCCTACTTCACTCCTATGTCGAGCCGGCTAAGAAGCTCCTAACATGGGATCATTAGAATTTACTCATGCATTAAATACAACCAATAAAACCTAGTGCACGTCAGTTCATGTTTCCTAAGACGTTCAAGCATGTTACCATTTGGAGATCTGCCAGTTTTCTTAAGCCTAACATCGAAATCATTCATCCAATACAACCATAAACAAGTAATCAACACATAATTAACATCTAGGTTTCATTAGATCTAAGCAAACACAAGATAGATCTAGCCTAGCATGATGGAATTAAGACAAGAACAAGATATAGACAACCAACACATAAACATATTGATTGAATTAGAAGAACACTTATCTCAATTACACATGAAATGGTTCAAGGGCTGAAAACCCTTGAAAACCTGTAAAATTCATACTAAGTTCGGCCTTAGGGTTTCTCCAAAACTTCTCCTTTTTTTTATGAATGAAAATTAGAAAACTATATATAGGAAATTGAGGCTGACGGCGTCAAGACCAAATAGGTGACGCCGTCATCTCGCCGCCAAAAGAATTCTCGAACTGCCTTGATCTACTTCTGACGCCGTCACGTTATAACTTTTTCCAGGCCGTCACGTATTTTACTCTTGACGCTCTTCCTTGTGACGCCTTCATTTCTGTACTGGGCCGTCATGCAATTTACTCTTGACGCCATCAAAATGTTGCTCTTGACGCCGTCACCTACTGTTCCCAGCAAGGAAAATTAAGACTTTGGCGTTTTCTTCACTTTTATGCTCCAAAAACGTCCGAATTGCTTCCTTTTCCAGATTTCACTCCCAAAGTACCTAAAATCACAAAAGGAACGATTTAGGGCAATATTTGATCAAATAAATTCAATTCCGGGTTTAAATGACCCCCTAAAAGTGGTTCATTTTTCGCCTCATCATATACCCTTACACTTGAGATTTGCTTGTCCTCAAGCAAATGCGCTTTTATTCTAATCAAAATACAAGTTAGGGGTCATTTAACACTAATATAAAAGTAATTACAACAAATAATCGTTCCACTAAAGACCAAAGACAAGCACGGAGGTCATACACTAGCACCTCACAAATAGTGTTTAGATACTCACATCTCTCGGGTGTAATAAAGTATAAATTACAATATGGAAACGGAATATATCTCTCACTACCTGTCATAGCAAAATAGATTACCATAGGCTTGGGAAAGGATGAAACCTCCACCACATGGCGTAAGCACCTAGGATAAACTATCAAAGAGGTCTTTTAAAGGGTTGTAACGTTAGGTGTAGGGATATGAAATACACGGTTTTGTTGGATAAAGGAAGTTTTTACTGGTGGCGAGTTAATAATCTTGGTTAATTACATGTACAATATGGCGTTGCTAAGCCAAGACTAGACTCGACTTAAGCTAATAAATGAAAAGTAGCAAAAACATAAAATAAACATAGAATGAAACGGGATGGTAGTCCGTATGTTTTTTCTCTTTTTCTTTTTCTATTTTTTTTTCTTTTTCTTGATTTTTCGATTTTTCGATTTTTTTTTTTTTTTTTTTTTTTTTTTTTTTTTTTTTTTGCATACACTCTTACCCTACCATCCAAAATAATACATCATAGGGAATGAAAATTCCCCTTACACTTGAATTTTTACATACTTTACAATAAACTATTCTAATGACTCGAATTAAGAAAATCAAAACACTTGGAGCACTTTTAAGATTAACGTACATATGGGGGTAATAAATGATGTTCTTCCCCATTACTCCATAAAATAAGTACTTTACCCATGAGTCCCAATCGTCCCAAAACAATATGTACAAAGATATGACTCGACTTAGCAACCATGTAATCAATTAGATAGTTAACTTAGGGTTTAACAAATAACAATAATGCACTAAAAATTAGCGCATACACGGAAGGCTAAGGCGATTTGGGTGTACATTTAAGTGGGGTGTAACAAATTCTTCCTTTAAGTAAGATGCTTAAAGTTAGAAACGAAAAGATAGGCTCGGAGGGGTGTACTAGGGGTTTCGTGTACTAAAAATGAGTACAACGCTAAGGTGTGGGAAAAATTAGTTGACTTAACTAGCCAAGTAATATGACTTAAATGGTCAAGTAATTATGATACGGGTTTAACACAAGGGTGATCCTAATGCCTCTTATCATGTAGTAAATCCTACTACACGAATGTAGTCTCACTAGCGGTCTCGGGATGCATCACTAACGCAAGTTCTAGACTAAATGCTACCGGTACACTCATAAGCACTAATAGTAAATGCTTTTCCTATCAAATCTAAAGGCGAACCTCACATATTTGGGTGGAAAATTTTTCTGAATATACGGTTATGTGCTAGTCATACAATCTCCTATCCATGAGACGCTTGCTATGGCTAAAGTTTCACTCCTAAATGTTGTAAAAAAAATTAAATTTGGCGCTAAAATTGCACTAACAAGTATTTCTCATAGTTTTATTACACATCTACCATTAAACAAAACAAACTCAAGTGAAAGTGCATATGTAAGGTATCATCTTTTTACCCTCCCCTTACACTTAAGATGAACATTGTCCCCAATGTTCAAGTAAAGAATATAAAAGTGAAAAAGTAAAAAGAATGAAATCAAATACTCCCCTGATTCGCTCGGTATGGATAACAAGGTGGCCAGGTTAAATCTTCCTCCAAGAAAATGAACAATCAAAGCTTCCCTTCCAGAATATAAATTATCTTCTTGTCATACATAACCAGTAAATCCTGAGAAAACAAACAAGGCAACCTCGCATAAAATCGGCGGCAATCTATAAAAGTTACTAAATCCTAGAAAACAAAATAAGATATAATGCTTGTGGAATGAAGTTTGCAGATTTCCTGGAGATTATAAAACTTAATAATTCACAAAAACTTTAAGACTCCGTTAGAAAAGCAAAACCGGTAAAATTTCCAGATTTTTTACACGTGACGCCGTCAAGAGTAATCTCATGACGCCGTCAGAAGTGACCTGCAGAAATTCTTATGTTAAGTTTCCGGAAAATTTCTGGAAAAACTTGGTCCTACTTCCTGGAAAATCTTGCAAAACTTCATTATGACTCAATACAAGCATTTGACTCTAACAAATACGAATATACATGTTGACTTAATATTGTGGAGAATCATGATCGGTTTGTTTCTTAAGAACATATTTGGGGTTTCCCCTTACACTTATCTTTTGCAAAAATACTTTTAGGTGGAGTTAAGACTAAGCCAAAACAACAAAGTAAAGTATTTCCACTTTTTAATTGAGAAACATGATCTACCAACAATAAAAATAAAGCATGCATACGGAAGCAAATAACAAACAAACAAACAAAATAAAATATCACACAAAACATGGGTTGCCTCCCAAGAAGCGCTTTTCTTTATTTACGAGTCTTGTAGCTAGACTCAAGGTCATGGGTTACTACGTGATATGGGTGAGTTCCTCATTGAGGACATCTTTGGGATCAAACTTAGGTTTCAACTTCCTATCGGTTTCCTTAGTATGGTATGACCTTTCAAACTTTTCTCCATCCGGATCATACAAAGTCATCCTCATATGCCATGATCCATCACCTTCTTTAGGTGGCTTGTCCCACCTCCATTTACACTTGTCTCCCTCTCTTTTCCACTTATTCATCTCTATATTAATAGGCATTACGCTTAAGAACTCAATCATCTTCCTAAAGACTAAGGGGTCCTCAAAGGGATCTAGCTCTTCATCTCTAGCTATGAGTTGTTCTATCGAATGTGTCTTTTCAACGAAATCTTTTTCTAGATAAAATGGGCATTGAGGTCCTATAAAGTTCCTTTCTATCCAAGGTCCATATCTAGATGGTCTCCTATTCATCTCTACCCAATGCGGTGTTGGTTCATCATCACAATCATACCTATGCTTCTTTACATCGTACACCGACCAAGTATCGCCTTCACCTACCGCTATCTTAGACTCCTTACAATCTATTATGGCGCTAGCGGTTGCTAAAAATCCTCTTCCTACCAATAATGGGCATGTAGTGTCACTAACCATGTCTAGGACGTGAAAATCCGCTAATATAGTTAACCTTCCTACGTGAACAACTACATCCTTAATCATTCCAACCGGGTGGGCAATACTCCCATCCGCTAGCCCTATCAATACCTCCGTTTCCCCTAACTTTCCTAGCTTAAAAGCGGTGAATAAGGATAAGGGAATCAAGTTGAGGCTTGACCCTAAATCGGCTAGTGTGTCGAAAGCTTCGGATCTTCCTATCTTACAAGGCAAAACAAATATACCCGGATCATCAAGCTTTTTAGGCAACTTGTTTTGAACGAAGGCGGTCCCATTTTTACCTAGTTTAAACTTCTCATATTTTTCTAGGAGGGCACTACAGTAAGGAGCACGCGCTAAGACATCAATGACGGGGCGTTCATGGTGAAGTTCCTTGAATTCATCGTCAAGGTCTTGCGTAAGAGGTGTTTCAACTATACTTTTGACCGGTTCTATATCGGGTGTTTTACTTGATTGGTCCTTTTGAAGAATTTGGTTTTGTTTGAAACACGTGCTCATTGATTTAACCGAGTAGTATTGTGGACATGAAGTGGGTGACGAAACTAAGGATATGGAATTAACGTTTAGTTTCGGATTCTTGACCATGTCGCTTGGGAGTGCTCCCATTTCTCGGTCATTGAGAACTTTCAACAATGCGTCAATTTTGGTGGTCATCTCGTTTTGCTTTTGTTTGAAATCGGCTTCAAACTTAGATATGCGAGCTTCTTGAGATGCCATGAACTTTGACATCAATCCTTCAAGATTGTCGGTACTACCATAGTTGTTAGAAGGATTGTTGTTGAAATTACGGTTGGAGGGTGGACCGTTTGGTTGGTAACGATTAGGCGGATTGGAAGAATTGGGTTGATTTTGTTTCCACCTAAGGTTTGGGTGATTTTTCCAAGAGGGGTTGTATGAATTACCGTAAGGGTTTGGCTCGGGCTTGAAAGTGTACCACTTATCTCCGGCTTCATCGGTAGGCGTGGATGCGTTGTCCGCAAAAGCTGTTCCGGGGAGTTCCACACAATCACGAGTGTCATGGGGACCACTACACAATTCGCATAAAGAAGTGATTTTGTTCACTTGGCATGAAAGCTTAGGAGCTTCGTAGGATTTCATGAGAAACTTAACTTGGTCCTCAAGTTCCATGATCCTACGGTCGGGAGTGCTGGAGTTGTTCGAAGGTAAAGATATTGCCTTGACCGTTTTGTTCAAATCACGGGAGTCATTCCAACTTTCGTTGTCATAGAGAGCAAGATCTTCTATGAGTTCCCATGATTGTTCCGCACTTAGATCACGTAGCTTACCACCGGCCGATTGGTCAATGGCTCGCCTCGTGGAGAGATCGATATGGTCATAAAAGATCTGGACTTGGAGCCAAAGATCTATGCCATGATGAGGGACTTTTTGGAGTAAGTCCTTGAAACGAGTCCATGCTTCATAAAGAGATTCATTTTGACGTTGTTGGAACATCAAGATGTCATTTCTAAGCTTAGTAGTTCTCCCCGGTGGAGAAAAATTGAGCAAGGAAACGAGTGGTGAGATCATCCCATGTGGTGATGGATCCCGCGGGTAAACGCTCAAGCCATTGACTAGCTTGATCACGTAGAGAGAATTGGAATAGGCGTAATCGGGTTGTCTCTCTAGTTTCAACATCTAGGTCTATGGAATCTACGATTTTAAGGAAGTCCTTAAGATGTTCGTTTGGATCTTCGGAACGAAGTCCATGGAATGCACATCCGCTTTGCACCAACCGGATGGTGTCGGATCGCAAGGGGGTCACATTGGCTCCGGTGAGCTCAATGGTGTTTCGGTAGCCTTGGTGGCTAGGTCGGGAATACTCTCCTAAGGTTCGGGGCCTAAGCGGTGGGATGACGGGTTCAAAGATGTTCCCATCGTCCATGATGTCGGGTGGTGAAGAGTTACGAACAAAAACACGAAGAAATAAGATAGACTAAAGAAAACCTAAAAATAAAAATAAAATCTTACTAGAAAGGAATCTAGCAAGTAGACCTAATAAAAGAGATTCTAACCTAGACAATAACTATTCCCCAGGCTGCGGTGCCAAAAACTTGGTATGCGTAGGGATTGCACCAGGCTTTACCTCTCAATGGATCTTGAGAAGCTTACAACCCCCACCAGGCAGTGTACCTGATCGTTGTAGTATAGTATAGTGACAAGTACCGGGGGATTGATCGTTCAGCTAGGAATAGTGTCGCTAGGATTAGAAAACCTAAATACTAGTTCTAAAGGTGAGGGATGATTATTTTTGTATTTTCATATTTTTTAGAAAGCAAGTAAAAATCTCGGGTTTGAAGGATTTGGGCGGAATTAGTTGCTAGTCAACTAACCCAATACTAAAGATGCAATCAAAATAAAATACTAGAAATGAAAATAAAACTAAATTAAACTAAGGTTGTGAGCAATAAGTGGAGAAATTGTGTTTACTTAGATTTCATTACTCCCTAGATATCTTTTACACATTAATTACTTGTTATAGTTGCGTGGATGATGGATTGTATTCCTTAATACCATTCATGGGGTGGCGCACTTAATTCCCCAATCCTATGAGTGCCTACTTCACTCCTATGTCGAGCCGGCTAAGAAGCTCCTAACATGGGATCATTAGAATTTACTCATGCATTAAATACAACCAATAAAACCTAGTGCACGTCAGTTCATGTTTCCTAAGACGTTCAAGCATGTTACCATTTGGAGATCTGCCAGTTTTCTTAAGCCTAACATCGAAATCATTCATCCAATACAACCATAAACAAGTAATCAACACATAATTAACATCTAGGTTTCATTAGATCTAAGCAAACACAAGATAGATCTAGCCTAGCATGATGGAATTAAGACAAGAACAAGATATAGACAACCAACACATAGACATATTGATTGAATTAGAAGAACACTTATCTCAATTACACATGAAAGGGTTCAAGGGCTGAAAACCCTTGAAAACCTGTAAAATTCGTACTAAGTTCGGCCTTAGGGTTTCTCCAAAACTTCTCCTTTTTTTTATGAATGAAAATTAGAAAACTATATATAGGAAATTGAGGCTGACGGCGTCAAGACAAAATAGGTGACGCCGTCATCTCGCCGCCAAAAGAATTCTCGAACTGCCTTGATCTACTTCTGACGCCGTCACGTTATAACTTTTTCCAGGCCGTCACGTATTTTACTCTTGACGCTCTTCCTTGTGACGCCTTCATTTCTGTACTGGGCCGTCATGCAATTTACTCTTGACGCCGTCAAAATGTTGCTCTTGACGCCGTCACCTACTGTTCCCAGCAAGGAAAATTAAGACTTTGGCGTTTTCTTCACTTTTATGCTCCAAAAACGTCCGAATTGCTTCCTTTTCCAGATTTCACTCCCAAAGTACCTAAAATCACAAAAGGAACGATTTAGGGCAATATTTGATGAAATAAATTCAATTCCGGGCTTAAATGACCCCCTAAAAGTGGTTCATTTTTCGCCTCATCACTTGTAAAGTTGTTTAGGGTTCTCTCTCTTTGTACCGGAAACTTGGTTACCTCGAGTGTTTGCAAGAGGAGCTTGAGGAGTAATTGGTTTGATAAAAGTTTTCGACGATTCTCCAATTTCCCTCAAAGGACTGGCGCGCTTCTGGCGCGTTGACGCGTCATGCAGCGCGTCAGCTTCGGAAAATTTTGGAATCTCGTTTTCTTTAGCCTTTACAAATGTTATTTGTTTTGTCAGACTTATGAAAGTGATTTCTCCTTGTTTTGAAAATCCAGGACCTTCCTTATCTTGGGACCTCTTTTGACTACCAATAATTTCTTCTAAATCATTTGTACTTTTCTTAAATTTTGAAAAACTTAGAGACTCCTTTTAAAGTTTAGATACTTTATCTTTTAAACAGTCAACCTCAAGTGTTAGTGACTCACAACTTTTACATGGTTTAATTACCTCTTTACAATGATTTAGTTTCTTGACTTCCTTTTCAAGCTCATAAACTTTCTTATTGAGTTTACTATGTTCTTGTTCAATGATGCGTTTTTCATTAAGAGTTTTCTCAAGTGTTTTTCTAAAATTCTCATTCTCCTCTTGCAAATTATTGATATCTAAATTATTAAAGGAAGAAGAAGAGTTTAGGGGTACCTCAAGTTTTTCTTGAGCCATGAGACAAGTAGCTTCCTTTGTTGGTTGATCATCATCTTCACTATCACTCCATGTTCCACCCACGAATGCCTTGTTTGCTTTTGGCTTAGAACACTCATTCATGAAGTGACCCTTTTCACCACAGTTATAGCATCCTTGCGTGTGTCTAGAGCTCTCACCAACTTTGTTGTCACCACCTTGACTTCCACCAAAGTTGTTCCTTCCGTCATTCCCTTGGATTCCAACTCTATTACTGCGCCTAAAGTTGCCACCTCTTCTAAGGAACTTTCTAAAGTTCTTTGCCATCAAGTTTTACTCTTCGTCATCTTCATCATCACTTCCTTCTTGACTATCACTTCCTTCACTTGTTTGACATTTTGTGACCTTAGCTTTGAGAGCCAAAGACTTTACCTTCTCCTTCTTGTCTTTGGTGCAAGCTTTGTCATTCTCAAGGATCATTTCATAGACCTTGAGATTCCCAATAAGCTCGTCAAGGGGAAGTTCCGCCAAATTCTTGGCTTCTTCTATGGCCGTCACCTTTGGCCTCCATTTTACCGAAAGTGCTCGAAGAAACTTTCTCACATGGTTCTTGTTATTGAAGCTAGGATCTAGAGCCGTGAGGCTAGTGATAATAGCATTGAACCTTGTGTAACCATTATCAATGGTTTCCTCATCTGAGATCGAGAACTTCTCATATTGTTGTATGAGGAGATCGATCTTGCAATCCTTTACTTGAGAATTGCCTTGGTGAGTGATGATGAGAGAATGCCAAATCTCCTTGGTGGTTTTACAAACATGGACCCTCTCGAACTCCCTTTGAGGTAGAGCATTGTAGATTAACATCTTGGCTTCATCATTCTTGCCAAGTTTTCTCCTCTCATCATCTTTAAGATCCGCATGTGGCTTTTCCACCAACAATTTTGTTTCGGGGTCTTCCACCATGAACACAAAGTTGCCGTTTTGGATGATTTCCCACAAATCAAGATCTTTAGACCTAACATAGGTCTCAAACCGGGTTTTCCAAAAACAAAACCATCGGTTTCTAGCAAAGGTGGTCTTTGCATAGAACACCCCTCAACATAGTTCTCTTGAGCCTTAGATCTATACTCTAATTTACCAAAAATCTTAGTTAGGATTTTAGATTTTTGGAAAAGAAGTTTTTGACTTAAAACGACTTCTCGGGAAGGCTTTAACGCTCAAAAACTTGAGTATTCCGCTCTGATACCAATTGTAGAACCGTAGAGGGGGGGTGAATATGGTTTCTTTGGCTTTTTAAATGTTTAGAAACTTTAAGCCAAAGAGAACACCAAGTGGTTGTATAATAATCCAACAACCACAAACACAACCAAAGTATATAAAGCAAGTAAGAACACAACGATATATACTGGTTCGGGATGGGGAGTTTATACCATCCGTACGTCCAGTTGCGAATCCGCGACTCCGATACTATTCACTAGTATAATCCTTTCGGTGGACTACAAACCGTTACAATTCACTCCACCGATATTTACCAATATTGATGCTCACAAAGAAGGAGTTACTCCCCAACGGTATTCCGCCCTCGGAAACCACCCAAAAGAATCTCGCGATTCGACTTCACCTAAGGGTCACCAAGACCACTACCAAGACTTCCCACCGGAAGTTTCAAACCCCAACTAGATCCCCAATGATCTCGGCTTGGTCACCAAGACACAAGACTTCCCTTACAAACAAATGAATGAATAAATAAGTGTTTGTTTAATCAAGCCATAACCTAACCTAGTGACTCGATTTTAGTAGAAAGGGTATAGATAAGAAGACCCTCGACACAATCACAAGAGTGGATTAGGTTCTTGTGATTCTTCCCTTGCAAGGAGATGTGTTCTTTCAAAGATGTTAGAATGAGAATCAAGAATACAAGATTAGAGATGGAGAGATTTGAGAGTGTTTAGAGAGAAAGAATATAGAGAGAAAGAATAATGGCAAGGGGTGAGGAATACAAGAGGCAAGGGTGGTATTTATAGGCCAAGAACCCAAACTTGGGAAATTTTACCGAGGCCGGCGCATCACCCGTGCGTCAATACGCGGGCTGCGCGCCAGGCGTCTGTAAGAATTTTCCCAAGTGTTGGGTGTTGGATCTTATAAATACCTATCCTTGCAAAACCCCCAATTGTGCTTCACGCAAAACCTTAACATTAATCAATCTAAGGTTTACCAACTCAAATAGCCAATTAGAAAATCATTTGGTGAAGAGTTTATGAGAAAACCAAATACCAAAGTTAGAAGAGAAGAAAGGGTAATTTGGTAGGGGTAGATTGGGTATTCCTCACATGGCATAATAGAGAAGAGAATATGCCATGGGATATTCCAAAGGTATATTCCTTTGCTTGAGGGGGAAGAATGAGATGGAGGGTTGAGATGGTTTTGGTTTGAAATAGAGGGTTGAGGTTAAAGGCATGTGTTGAAATAGAGAGAAGGAAGGATGAATGGTTGAGATGTGTTGGTTTGAATTGGATGGATAGGATCAAGTGGAGCCTCTTTTGAAATTCAAATTAAATCCCATGTGTTGAATTATAGAGGAGGTGATGAGTTGTATGGATGGGATATTCCAAAGGAATATGCTTTGCTTGGGGGGAAAGGGTGAATCAATGGTTGAGATGGTTTTAGTTTGAATTGAATGGTTGAGATCAAAGGGAGCTTCCTTTGGAATTCAAATAATTCCCATGTGTTGAATATGGAAGGTTGAGATGTGTTGTAAGGGAATGGATGGTTGAGATGTAGAGTGTGTAAGGGAATATGTAAGAGTGTAAGAGATTGTGTAAGAGAATATATGATTTGGATATGATTTTGGGAGAGATTGTGGAGGATTTGGTGGCTTTGTCTTTTGTGATGAAGAGGGTTAAGAGGAGATTAAGAAATAATCTAATTTTCATTAAGAAGAAAAGGTTTAGATAATTTAGATTATAAGTTGAGAAAATCATAGGTTACTTATAAGTTCAAGTAACACAACGTCGAGAATCCATAGTTTCATATCTCGTGACTTTCCACAACTCGACGTTCTCAACTAATACCTTGGTTCAAACAAGTTAAGTGCTTTGCCATGATGTAAAGCATAACCCAAGTGGGAAAGGATGCGTTTACGCAAAGTGACCTTTGACTTAGTTTGACAAATAAGGGAGTAAACCCGTTACGTAATTAGAGAAGACGTAAGCACGGGATATGAGCATATGGATGCTTTCACATGATGTTACGTGAAATATATAAGCTCCCTAAGTTTAGAAAAGCCTTGGCTAGAGGCGATAGTTAGAAAACATGAGTTGGCATTTTCCGTAAATGGGTGCTTTAAAAGTTGGATCTCTCTAATCCCAAAACTCGTTTCGAGTGTTCTCAATTAAGCACATAACATATTCATACCTGTATTGAAAGATCCGCATTTGTTGGGTAAGGGGAAATCCGACTTTCAAAATTCCCCCGGAACCATACAGTGTCCTAGCGCGTCACCCGCGCGTTGACGCGCAGGCAGCGCGCCAGGAGCAGATATGGGCTCCAGGGAATTTGGCTAACGTTTGTTATTTTATGTGTTTCGATGGTTTATTTGTCATCATTAAAACATAAAGAGATCTTGATCATGTTGCCTCAACAATCTCCCCCTTTTTGATGATGACAAATAAAAACCGAAAGCAAATAAAATTACAAAACTTAGCGAAGACAAAGCGCGCCCTTGGTGTAGCTTGCGTCTTGACCTTTGCCTTGTAATTTGGTGAAGCCTGTAAAATTTCTTGAACTTCTTGAATGGACTTCATGCTCTTGCTTTTTTTTTCCCCTTTTGTCGAATCAAAAAGGTGGGACTACCAATCAAGCCAGGATTCGAACGTGTGCCCGTGGGATAAATGAGCTAGCTTGTATGTGCACCCGAATGTTCTCCCCCTTGAACATAGCTCCCCTTAGATCATTGCTCCCCCTTGTTTTAAGGCGGGGATCCATGGGTCAAGAGCCTCACCTTTGCGGTGGCCTAGCTACAAATAGAAATCACAACATGCAACAAACAAGAAATCCTCGCATGTGAAAGTTTCAAAATGGGTTAGGTGACCATTTGGATACTTGCAACATGGGTTAGTTCACATCATAACAATATATATTAGTGTCCAAGATGACTCCACTATCCAAATGTTGAGCAAGACACAAGAATAAATATATATGTATGTAAGAAATCAATCATTATAGTTGCCAAATATCAAAAGAAATTATATCAAGGAAATAAGCATCACAAGCATTTTATTAAATACACATAATGAAGGACACACAAGAAGAACATCATTCAATCCTATCATAGTTTATTCATACAAGCTTGTGAAAAGTCCTAGATTATTACTACTAGAGCAAGGTTTCACTACTTCACTCTTCATCCTTTTCTTGAAGAGTTACCCTTGAGATGTCTTTGAGAACAGCGGTCATCACCAACATGTCATTGTAGATTGATTTGTGTAGTTCTCTAATCTCCTCACGTATAGCGAGAATATTCCGCTCAATCACACCATTGGTTGAGCAACATGTACACCTACGAGTGTGATCATTCTCAAGGGGTTCGCCAAGTTTTCCTTCAATCTTGGCCCAAATGTCATCTCCAACAAAACAAAGTTTGAGGAAATCTTTCACAATTGGGATTTGCGCACTACTAATGTTCTCCCAATCTATGTTTTCCTCCTCTTCTCTTGTCATCATTCTCCTACCATCATTAAAGTGGTGTGATGACCCAACAAATTCATCTTCCATATCCATTTTGAGTGTGTTTTAAGTGTTATTTGATCTTAGCAAAGTTTGATGTCAAGATAACTAGCAAGATTACTCCTTTTATAGGTGAATTAAGTTGGTAGTTAGGATTCTTTGCACATAAAAGTTGGTCATGTTATCAATGATCAAGTTACATAGATGCTTGATAAGATGTTCAACCCATCTAAGTCATGTACTAATATGCTTAGATCACATGGTGTTGGGAAGAGATATTCAATGAGAAATGAGTGTTCTAGATAGGCTTAAGTTGAGGTTGGGTGGACTAGAAACCCATGCTAGTTACTATCAATTCCCATGCATGAAACTACAAGCAATTAATTATTAGGAGATAGCATTATTCAATTTAATATAAGCATGCAACATGTAATTTATCACATAAGGTGAACAAGTAGAATTATATACAAGATCTTTAACACAAGTGTGAATTGTGTTTTGATATTTTATCTAATCTTGGAAACTTAACATAGTCAAAATTTTCGAGATGAATCAAGATAATTTGTGTCCAGTTTTCTTATTCAAACACATAGTATACACATGTAGGATCTAGGATATTATCAATCATTGTTTGAATGATGAATTGATACATATCTTTCCTCTAGGAAGTCATTTATTTGACTTTCCTTCCATGCCTTCAGATAAGTCCTAGACATATAACCATATAGCTACTAAGAACACCTAAAGGACGTGCAAACGACTTCTAGACAACTCATTATATCTTATGGATTGTCCACTTAAGATGCATGTCAACCATGACCATCTAGACCTATCCCAAAACAATTTGGACTCTTTAAAAATGTCATGCCAAAAACCTAATTGTTGACATAAATAATGTCTAAAAACATTGTTAGCATATTAACAATATCTCTATGTTTTGATAATTACAAAGCATAAAGTCATTAATCTAAAACTTATGACGTAAACAAGTTTTTAGTGCTTAATATTTGTCTTTGCATCCATATCACTTAAGGTATGAATAAACAAAGTGTTTATTGCATTTCATGATCAAAGGAATTTTTCTAATCACTAGAATTTTTATAAAATGTATTAAACATTCTATATATTTTACAAAATTACTTTTGGAATTAAAAGAATATGTTTAATTCATTATAAATATATGATTTCAAATTTCCAACCAAAAATGGCAAATTTTATCCAGAAAAATCTTCCCCACTAGAAGACAAGAAAATCCAACGTTCTAAAGGGGCGGCCCCCTTAATTCCTTAGGCGGCCCCCTTAATCATTAAGGGGACCGGCCACGCTCCAGAACAGTAAATTTTCTCCCTATAAATACTGGTTCATCCCACAGAATTTTCTCACCTTTTGCACCCCAAAACTTTCTGTTCTAGATCTCATTTCTATTCTCTAAAATCCTTTGATCATACATACATAAATCTTTGTTTCAAAGTGATCCAAACCTCTACCTTTCAAGTGCAAGAGAAGAATACTTCAATCCTTCAAGAGAAGAAGTATTACAACTTGTTGTGACCTCCACATCCAAGTTGTTAGAGCATCATCCATTATATCTATTTCTTTGTGTAACTAGTTGTGAATATTTGATAGAAGATAGATTAGCAAGGTGTGTAGATAGAGTGAGTGTGTAGTAGATAGTTGTGAAGTAGAGAAGTTGGGAAGTAGATAGTTGTGAAGAAGATTGTTCTGAAGTAGATAGTTGTGAAGATAGATAGGTGTGAAGAAGTAGTGTTGTGATTAAGTAGTGACTAGGTGTGAAGAAGTAGTGTTGTGATTAAGTAGTGACTAGGTGTGAAGAAGTTGTGTATAAGGTGTGAATAAGTTGTGACGAAGTTGTGGTGTGTATATTGGTGTGTAAGGTTTTCTCCGCCATAAGGGAGCTTGTTGACATAGTGAAGAAAACTCTCGAGTAGGTGACTCGAGGAGTGGAGTAGAGCAAGGAAGGTGTCCTTGTAGCCGAACCACTATAAATCCTTTGTCTCGTGGTTAGATCTTTCCATATCTTACTTATTATCTTGCTTATATCGTTATTACTTTTGTAGACGTAGACGTATATATATATTTGCTCATATAGTGCTAGTATTGATTTTACTTAAAGATTAAACGAAAGTTTCATTCACAAAACAAAGTTTTTACAATCAAACAAAAAAGGTAACATACATATAATTGATCATTTCGATCAAGTAAAGTTTTCATACAAAATATAACTAAGGATTATAAAATAAACGATTACTTACTTATCTCTCGTATATAGCTATAATTGTTTATATTGTGCATGTGTTGATTTCACATACTTAGCTTATATTATTATTGTTCATACTTAGATATAGTTGTTCATATTGTTCAAGATTTGAGTTCACATAAGATTGAATCAATGTTTTAAAAGCAAACAAGGTTTTAAAACTAAACTAAGTTTTCATAATAAAGTTAAAAAGACGTAAAACTATTCAACCCCCCCTTCTAGTTTTCCACAATTGGCATCAGAGACAGGTTAAACAAGATTTTTAAAATATACTGTATTTTAAAGCTTGTATCGATCTATGGAATCAGAAAAATATTTAGAAGGGCAATCTAAGCAAAGACCACCACTATTTGAAAGTGGTGGTTTTCTTTATTGGAAAAATAGATTCGAAACTTATGTGAAATAAAAAGATCTTGATCTTTGGCATGTCATTATCTTTGGTGATTTTCCCCTTATTCAATATAATTTTGAAACTAAAATGGATGAAATTGTATCTTTTGAAAAACAAAATGATGATTTGAAAAAGAAACTAGCAAAAAATAATGAGGCTAAATTGGTTATTTATAATGCGTTACCACGCAAAGAATATGAAAGAATTTTTATGTGTAAAAACGCAAAAGAAATTTGAGATTCTTTACTAATCACTCACCAAGGTAATAGTCAAGTTAAAGATAACAAAATAGATCTTCTTGTTCAACAATATGAACAATTTACAATTCCGGAGGAGGAATCAATAGATAATGCTTTTGCTACGTTTAACACTATCATTACAAGTTTAAAAGCACTTGATGAGAATTTTTCTAGTAAGAATTTAGTTAGGAAATTTCTTAGGGCTCTTCATCCAAAATGGCGAGCTAAAGTTATGGCGATTGAAGAATCGAAGAACTTGTTAACTCTTCAACTTGATGAGTTGATCGGCAACCTGAAAGTCTACGAAGCAATAATAAAGAAAGACTCCGAGATAGTCAATGGAAAAAGAGAGCAAAGCAAGTCAATTGCGTTGAAAGCTAGGAAGGAATCTAGTAACGAGGATAGCTCAACCTCCGAAAGTGATGACGAAGAATATGCGATGGCCGTAAGAGACTTCAAGAAATTCTTCAAAAGGCGAGAAAGATTCGTTAGACAACCGCATGATGAAAGGAAAGCAAACCAAAGAAATAAAGATGACAAAAATGGCAAAAGTGATAGGAAGTGCTTCAAATGTGGTGATCCAAATCATCTCATCGGAAAATGTCCAATGATGTCAAGAAATCAAAATCAAAAGGCGTTTGTTGAAGGAGCTTGGAGTGATAGCGATGACGATGAGAAAGAAATCACAAATGAAGAGAAATGTCTTATGGCTAAGACATCAAGCGAGGTACGTTCCGAAACCGAATACTTTAGTGACGAAAATTTATCATTAGACGAAAAAGACCTAGATAGTGAATATAATAGGTTATGCAAATTAGGTCAAAAGGTTATAGCTAAAAATAAGTCACTAAAACATATTAATAATCTATTAGAAAATGAAGTACTCGAATTAAAAATTAGACTACAACATTTAGAAAAAGGAAAAGAAGTATTTATAGAATGTAAAACATGCATAGAGGTTAATAATGAAAACGAAAAACTTAAAGATGAAATTTTCAAACTTGACAAGTTTAAAAATAGTAGTAACCCACTTAAGAAAATAATAAGTGTTCAAGAAACTTCGGGAGATAAAACCAGTCTAGGATTAACCTCAACTAATGTTTCAACTAGTGAAAATAAAAGTATAAAGTTTGAATGTGAATCTAGTAAACAAAAATCATTAGAATCAAAACCTAAGTACATACTTACAAAAGATAGAAAAATACCCATTGCGAATGATGAAAAAGTAAAAACTTTTTATAAACCATCCTTAAAGACCGAAGTAGGATCCTCTAAATTTAAATTAAGATCTAAAACTCCACCACCGAGAAAACCAAATAATCTTCATACTCGATCTAAAACACCTCAACCTAGAAGAAACCAAAATAGACAAAACTACAATAATACTAGTCATCAAATGTGGAATTATCAACCAAGTTACAATCCTTGGGGAATACTACCACCATACATGCATCCTAGCCAAATGTTGAATATGTTTGGACCAAACAACTTTGGACCAATGAGACAATGGGAACCAAGTGGCTAAGCTGTCAATCTTGGGAGAAGTTGGAATATCATCTATAAATGACTTCTATAAGTCAACATGGTCACTTGAAGTGCTTGAAGATATTTCATTGAAGACTAAAAGGTACGCGTTTCTTTTAAGTTCATCGCTATAATTTGCATGCTTAGATATATGATTAGTTAGATTAACGCTTAGCTATACATATATGTGTACATAATAGCTTATATTCTTATAACCTAGAAACATCATTGGTTGACTCTCCTAGGAATAAGATAAAATTGTTCATTGCCGAACGAAATAGAAAATGGAAATATTCTATATCCACTATTAGCAAACTCATGGTGATGAAGTGAAATGAGTTAAGTGGATCGATCGTTAATATAGAAGTAGGATTAGATCCCTCGCGTAAGAAAACTATGGATGAAACAAGCTCTCGTAGACTATGGCATTAAGTTAGATAAGCGTGCGAAAACAAAGGAACTATGGATGTTAGGTTATACCCCATTCAACACTCTCGCATCTAACATATAAATTATCATCTTCATTTCCTTTAGGATCATAGGATATGTAGAAACGATAGCATGAGATAATAATAGGCTTAACCAATCCTTTTGAGCATGAGATCTTTAATAAACATTTTTTAAAATATTTGATTTATGATATTTGTTGTCAAAAATCTAATATCTCTAAAAATATGCAAAAACCTCACATTTTGGAAAATAGTTTTTCAAATAACTATCCCATTTTTAAATAACATGTTTTCACTATCAATATCCACAATTTTGTTTTGATCAAAACTAAAGATTGGGAAAATATTCTTTACCGTTCATTCACACATTTTGAAATAAAAACCCAATCTATTTTATTCAAATAACTCTCACATCTAAGTGAAAACTTACTTTCAAACATTGTTGAATAATGCTAAAAACGTCTCTTTTAAAATCATGCATGGTGATCTCATATTTGTCATCTATATTTATATAAATGACACTTATAAGTGAACTAAATCAAATCAAGAGGACCATGGTTTGTTCATTAAGACTTTGTTTGTAACAAGTCTAGAAATCCATTCTATCATAACTACCCACTTATTTCACATTGATACACATTAGGATTAATCCTCCTAGTTATGTAGTTATGTAATACTTGATGTTGCTTATTGTTTCCTAGCACCTATAGTTTACTTGCTTGATGAGTATGTTTGCATGCTAGATGAAATTGCTTGTTTACTTAATCTCTTTGATTAACATGTTTTGGCTACATTATTGCCTACATAATTAGTATATGCTTAATTGCCTCAAAGAGTTGGACTTGTTTGAAACCAAAAACACAACCTTTCTGCAATTCACTACCAAAAACCCATTTCTGGCAATCACCAGATGGGCGGCCCCCTTAAATCATAAGGCGGCCCCCTTAATTATTAAGGGGACCGACCTCCAATTAAGGGGACCGGCCATCTGATGGTCGAAGGTGTTGTTTCCTTTTTCTACTTTTTAGCCCATTTCATCCTACACTTCCCAAAATTCATAAACCTATTTTACCCTAAATCTTCTATCAAAATTTATACATCCTTAATCCCACCAATCCTACATTATAAACACTCTCATTCCTCTCAATCTATACTCATCTCTTCATGACCTCTCCCATTAAACCAAAACCACCAAATAACCCGTTTGGAGAAGAAAGCCTAACTTCCATTAAAAGCCCGTCAAACCAAATGATGTTGTCAAACATCAAACACCAAATTCCTCCTATGTCTTCAACATTACATACCTAACACCTCACTCTCCTTCTCACCAACATTACATATCAAAAACCTTTACTCACCCATATCCTTCTACATTACACTCAAACCTCATAATCTTTTCACAACTCAAGTGATGTTGTTCATAATCAACCAACACCTAAACCTCACTCTCACACAAATGATCCATTTAACAACAAATCATCCATTCGTGCTTCCACTAATTCTCCTTCTTATGATGAGCATGCACAATCCCAAAACAATAATCCCAACCTCATTACCAACACTTTACATGTTGCTCATTCAACAAAAACATCATCCACTCATGAAGCATCTCTTCCACCCATATCATGTTTTCATGATTACCCAAGCTCAAACATGTCTCCACCACCAAGAGTATCACCACCACATCCTACAACTTCACATGCCATTCCTATGTTGCATGTTCAAACCCTCACCCGAGATAACTATCATGCTCCACCGCCATCACCTTCCTCCGAACACTTAATGTTCGTTGAGGCGCTAAAAGAATCTAATGAGCTTAGTGTTCTTTTAGCCTTACATCTTGCTCAACGCAATTTGGATCCACCTTCATCTAGATCACCCTCATCACCACACAACAAAAATCAACTTGAGAAGCATGTCAACAATTGACCTTGTTGCATCTTTCTCCTAAAAACCATTGCATTCAATGAACACTTCACTTGGATTGAATATCTTCTCACTAGATCACATCCAATACCCTCACTTGAACAACATCCAAAACCTTAATCAACCTCTTCCGCTACAAACTCTCCACAACCAAACTCTCCAACATTCATGACCCAAACATATACTTCCATTAATCCAACAACCTTACCCTAACTCAACCATCTTCATTCCAAACACTCCATCATCAACCATCTAAGCATATTATATGCTTATGATTTTTACTTTCAAATACGAATCAACCAACCTTTTGTTACAAGCAAGTCCGATGGCTCTCTTTGGCAAATTAGGATCTTTAACATAATCTCTTTGAATTAATTGTTATGTATCCTTAATATTTGTTTGCTATGCTTTTTATTTGTATATTGCATATTCTTTTATATATGCTTGTGCTTCTAATATTTTTTTTTTGTAGCCAAGATTTCCATAGCTCGTTTCCTTGGTGCTCTCAAATGAGGGGGAGCATACATCAAGGGGGAGCTCTCTACCCGTTTAACTTATTTTATGAAGTTTAAACGGCCTAACCTTTTTGATTTTACAAAAAGGGGGAGAAGAGAATGTTAAACTCTAATAATACTTGTCTAAAAATTATTTTTTAGACCTAATGAGTTTAAGCTTTTGTAATCATCAAAAAGGGGGAGATTGTTAACATAAATAATGTCTAAAAACATTGTTAGCATATTAACAATATCTCTATGTTTTGATAATTACAAAGCATAAACTCATTAATCTAAAACTTATGACGTAAACAAGTTTTTAGTGCTTAATATTTGTCTTTGCATCCATATCACTTAAGGTATGAATAAACAAAGTATTTATTGCATTTCATGTTCAAAGGAATTTTTCTAATCACTAGAATTTTTATAAAATGTATTAAACATTCTATATCTTTTACAAAATTACTTTTGGAATTAAAAGAATATGTTTAATTCATTATAAATATATGATTTCAAATTTTCAACCAAAAATGGTAAATTTTATCCAGAAAAATCTTCCCCCAAGAAGACAAGAAAATCCAACGTTCTGAAGGGGCGGCCCCCTTAATCATTAAGGGGACCGGCCTCTAATTAAGGGGACCGGCCACGCTCCAGAACAGTAAATTTTCTCCCTATGAATACTGGTTCATCCCACAGAATTTTCTCACCTTTTGCACCCCAAAACTTTCTGTTCTAGATCTCATTTCTATTCTCTAAAATCCTTTGATCATACATACATAAATCTTTGTTTCAAAGTGATCCAAACCTCTACCTTTCAAGTGCAAGAGAAGAATACTTCAATCCTTCAAGAGAAGAAGTATTACAACTTGTTGTGACCTCCACATCCAAGTTGTTAGAGCATCATCCATTATATCTATTTCTTTGTGTAACTAGTTGTGAATATTTGATAGAAGATAGATTAGCAAGGTGTGTAGATAGAGTGAGTGTGTAGTAGATAGTTGTGAAGTAGAGAAGTTGGGAAGTAGATAGTTGTGAAGAAGATTGTTCTGAAGTAGATAGTTGTGAAGATAGATAGGTGTGAAGAAGTAGTGTTGTGATTAAGTAGTGACTAGGTGTGAAGAAGTAGTGTTGTGATTAAGTAGTGACTAGGTGTGAAGAAGTTGTGTAGAAGGTGTGAATAAGTTGTGACGAAGTTGTGGTGTGTATATTGGTGTGTAAGGTTTTCTCCGCCATAAGGGAGCTTGTTGACATAGTGAAGAAAACTCTCGAGTAGGTGACTCGAGGAGTGGAGTAGAGCAAGGAAGGTGTCCTTGTAGCCGAACCACTATAAATCCTTTGTCTCGTGGTTAGATCTTTCCATATCTTACTTATTATCTTGCTTATATCGTTATTACTTTTGTAGACGTAGACGTATATATATATTTGCTCATATAGTGCTAGTATTGATTTTACTTAAAGATCAAACGAAAGTTTCATTCACAAAACAAAGTTTTTACAATCAAACAAAAAAGGTAACATACATATAATTGATCATTTCGATCAAGTAAAGTTTTCATACAAAATATAACTAAGGATTATAAAATAAACGATTACTTACTTATCTCTCGTATATAGCTATAATTGTTTATATTGTGCATGTGTTGATTTCGCATACTTAGCTTATATTATTATTGTTCATACTTAGATATAGTTGTTCATATTGTTCAAGATTTGAGTTCACATAAGATTGAATCAAAGTTTTAAAAGCAAACAAGGTTTTAAAACTAAACTAAGTTTTCATAATAAAATTAAAAAGACGAAAAACTATTCAACCCCCCCCCCCTTCTAGTTTTCCGCACTAATCTTGTTTGTTTTGTGACCTAAGAGTCCTTTTATTCAAGTCACCAATGACTTGTTGTAAAGGATGACCCCTCGCTTCTCTCACTTCCTTAGGATTGCCTTCATCTGAAACATTAACTTGTAATGTCGGCGACCTTTCTTGATCTTGAACTATAGGTTCATTGATCACATCATCTTCTACCGAAGGAGATGATTTAGGCTCGGGCATGCTCTCATCAAAGGTCACGTTGAGAGATTCCTCAATCCTCATTGTTTCCTTGTTAAGCACTATGTATGCTTTACTAGTTTGAGAGTATCCTAGGAACACACCTTCATACGAATTTGGGTCAATTTGGTGAGATATTCTTTGGTGTTAAGTATAAATACTTTACAACCAAATACTCTAAAATACTCTAAGGAAGGCTTCCTATTTCTAAGTATTTCATATGGAGTTTTATTTATGACCTTTCTTATATGAAATCTATTAAAGATATAACACGCGGTATCTAGGGCATGACACCAAAACTTTTGTGGGATGGATTGCTCGTCAAGCTTTGCACGACTCATCTTTCTTAACTTTCGATGTATTTTTTCAACAATCTCTAGCGATTGAGAAGTGAACGGGCCCGATAAGTTATAAGATATTCCATGGTGTTTACAAAAGGTTCCAAATTGCATTTTATCAAATTCGCTACTATGATTTATTTTAATTGAGACAATTGAACAATCAAGTAGGTTTTCAAGTTTCTTTCTTAAAATTTTGAATTTATTCAAGACTCCATCCTTGTTTTCTAAGAATAAAATCCAAGTGTAATTTGAATAATTATCTATAATCATTAAAGTGTAGAAGTTTTCTCCATAACTTTGGATCGGAGATGGACCATACAAATCCAAATGAATCAACACTAAAACCCTATTAGTTGTCACTTCCTTTTTGTTCCTATTATTAGTTTGTCCTTGACTCCCTAGACAAGTGTTGGGTGTTGGATCTTATAAATACCTATCCTTGCTAAACCCCCAATTGTACTTCACACAAAACCTTAACATTAATCAATCTAAGGTTTAACAACTCAAATAGCCAATTAGAAAATCATTTTGTGAAGTGTTTATGAGAAAACCAAATACCAAGGTCAGAAGAGTAGAAAGGGTAATTTGGTAGAGGTAGATTGGGTATTCCTCACATGGCATAATAGAGAAGAGAATATGTCATAGGATATTCCAAAGGTATATTCCTTTACTTGGGGGGGGGGGGGGAAGAATAAGATGGAGGGTTGAGATGGTTTTGGTTTGAAATGGAGGGTTGAGATTAAAGGCATGTGTTGAAATAGAGAGAAGGAAGGATGAATAGTTGAGATGTGTTGGTTTGAATTGGATGACTAGGATCAAGTGGAGCCTCTTTTGAAATTCAAATTAAATCCCATGTGTTGATTTAGAGAGGAGGTGATGAGTTGTATGGATGGGATATTCTAAAAGAATATGCTTTGTTTGGGGGGAAAGGGTGAATCAATGGTTGAGATGGTTTTGGTTTGAATTGAATGGTTGAGATCAAAGAGAGCCTCCTTTGGAATTCAAATAATTCCCATGTGTTGAATATGGAAGGTTGAGATGTGTTGTAAGGGAATGGATGGTTGAGATGTAGAATGTGTAAGGGAATATGTAAGAGTGTAAGAGATTGTGTAAGAGAATATATGATTTGGATATGATTTTGGGAGAGATTGTGGGAGGATTTGGTTGCTTTGTCTTTTGTGATTAAGAGGGTTAAGAGGAGATTAAGAAATAATCTAATTGTCATTAAGAAGAAAAGGTTTAGATAATTAAGATTATAAGTTGAGAAAATCATAGGTTACTTATAAGTTCATGTAACACAACGTCGAGAATCCATAGTTTCATATCTCGTGACTTTCCACGACTCGACGTTCTCAACTAATACCTTTGTTCAAACACGTTAAGTGTTTTGCCTTGATGTAAAGCATAACCCAAGTGGGAAAGGATGCGTTTACGCAAAGTGACCTTTGACTTAGTTTGACCAATAAGGGAGTAAACCCGTTACGTAATTAGAGAAGACGTAAGCACAGGATATGAGCATATGGATGCTTTCACATGATGTTACGTGAAATATATAAGCTCCCTAAGTTTAGAAAAGCTTTGGCTAGAGGCGATAGTTAGAAAACATGAGTTGGCGTTTTCCCGTAAATAGGTGCTTTAAAAGTTGGATCTCTCTAATCCCAAAACTCGTTTCGAGTGTTCTCAATTAAGCACATAACATATTCATACCTGTATTGAAAGATCCACACTTATCGGGTAAGGGGAAAGCCGACTTTTAAAATTCACCCGGAACCATACAGTGTCCTGGTGCGTCACCCGCGCGTTGACGCGCGGGCAGCGCACCAGGAGCAGATATGGGCTCCGGGGAATTTGGTTAACGTTTGTTATTTTATGTGTTTCGATGGTTTATTTGTCATCATTAAAACATAAAGAGATCTTGATCATGTTGCCTCAACACTATGTATAAATGAAGTCCCTCAATTAAAGAACATTCAAGGAGTCATCTTCAAACTTTTTCAGAGACTAAAGAAAGTCTCACAACTTTTTGAGGCGAAACTTGGTAAATGAACCCCGAACCTCAAAGAAAAATATCCAAGTATCTGAAAGTTAGGAAGAAACTTTCTTAAGAAGATAAACATAAATATACCTAACATAGAAAGTCAAAGAATTACAAAAGTTGGTAGAAAAGGGCAAACTATTGTCAACACAGTTTTCTAAAGTGAGATTAGACACATTCCAATAATAGAAGCATTTAATGTAAGTGTACTTTATAGTTAGATGTTCGACATGTTCTTATTACCCCATGGGTATCCACTGCAATCTTTGCCTATATAAGAGAATGTTGTAAATGATAAAATGTTATCTCGTACAATTAATGTGATACATTTATGAGAGCATTTACTCCTTTGAATCTATTCAAAGTGTTAAACATAGTTCTTACTTAAATACATACTTTGGTTAGTGTTTAAGTTAGCGAGGAGATCACCATACTTTGTCATTCTACTTGGATTCTATTTCGAAAACAATCTTTGTCTTTGATTCATTTCTTTTTTCTAATAAGAATTAAAATTCTCGTCTTTATTTGTCAGCTATACAAGTTTATTGGGGGTCTGTTTTCAAGCTTCCTTTAACAGTCATTAAAGAGATTGAAACTATGTTTAAAGGCTTTCTATGGAGTAATGGGGAATTAACAAGAGGAAAGGCCAGAGTAGCATGGAAAGAGATATGTAGGCCTAGAGATCAAGGAGGTCTTGGGCTTAAATCTCTAGCTGAATGGAATAAAACACTTCTTATGAAACACCTTTGGAATGTAGCTGCTAATAAAGAATCATTGTGGGTGAAATGGATCAATACAGTGAAATTAAAAGGTAGGAATGTGTGGGATGTTCAGTGCTATAAAAGTGACAGTTGGAGTTGGAAGACAATACTTGAGCTTAGAAATATAGTGGAACCACACATCAAATATAAAGTTGGAAATGGAAGGACAATTTCTGCTTGGTATGATAATTGGGATGATCAAGGGGCTCTATATAAGAATAATAAGTAAAAGAGAACTTCATTTGGCTGGTTTCAATGAAAAAAGTAGATTGTGTGATGTTATTGATGAAAATGGGTGGAAATGGCCTATGGATTGGTATAATATGTATGAGTTCCTACAAAATAAACAACTTCCTCATCTAACTAATGAAGAAGATTGTATGATGTGGGTCACAAATCAAGATAATATGGTGAAGTATAAGACAAACCAGATATGGAAAGATGTGAGAGGTGAATGGGCAAAAGTTAACTGGGATAAACTAGTTTGGTATTCACAATGTATACCAAGGCATGTGTTTATTCTATGGCTAGCCATCAAAGAGAAACTGATCACACAAGATAAACTCATTAAATGGTACCCTCAAAAGGATGTTACTTGTCCTTTTTGTAAAATCATTCCAGACTCACATAGTCATTTATTCTTCCAATGTACATATACTACTGAAGTGTGGAATGTGATGAAAAGTATAGCAAGAATCACTACAAATGCTTGGAATTGGGTTGATATTATGGAAGATATGGCTAAAAAGAAGAATCATAACAGCATATGGTGTGTAATTGGAAAATTGTGCTTGGCTGCAACTGTCTATTATGTTTGGCAAGAAAGGAATAAAAGGATTTTCAGTGATGAGGTGAGGAATGAACAAGTATTGTGCAAAATCATATGTGATGAGGTTAGATCAAGATTAGTATCTCTAAAAACCAAAAAATCCACTGCAGTTATGTTAGCAGCCAAAGAATGGGATGTGCAGTTCAACTAAAATGAAAACAGAGGACTTAAAGGGGTGTTTGGATGAATATGCAGCTTAGAAGTTTGAATTGAATTGGCAACACGGGAATGAAGTGAATGATTTGGCAATCAAACAAGAGCAATTATTCATCATTGGATTGCTTTTGTTCTATTATATCAGGCCATTGCATTGTGGAGATACCTTGTATCTTGGAGTCCTAATTGGTATGACTATACCTATTATAGCATTATTGTTGGTTCAAATCTGGCCTAGGGAGGAGATTGGACAGCAATGTATGTCTATAAAGGAGGTCTAATCAATATGGATGTACCATAAAGTAGGGTCTCACTATGTGAAGGGTAAATGGCTGGGGGGACAGTGCATGATGGGTGGAATAGAGAGGAATGAAAGATGATCCTTCTTGGTCCACCCAATGCACTGTCAAGGAGGTAAGGTTGGTCATCATGGAGGGAGAGTGTTTCCAAGCAACTGAAGCCTTCCTTAGAGAGGGAAATGTAGGTTGTATTGGCAGAGCCCCCCCCCCCCCCCCCCCCCATTGGATGGGTAATGGGTTCCTAGTGATGCCACTCCTCATTTCTACCTTGTATACTGTGGTGGCAGGATGAGTAGCTTGGTAGAATGAGGTAGTGGAAATGTAGCTAGATGGTACGTGTTTCAAAGGTGAAATGAATGTGTGAGATTGATTGATGAAAATGTAATGTTGGCAGAATGTTAACAAGGAAGATGCCTGAGTTTCTAGTATCATCAGAGATAGTATGTAGTGTGTCAGACTTAGTCTGAATGTTAGTATGAATAAGTGTAGTGAATGTTTCTGTCTTGTTTAAATTTGGTGATGTCAAATCTAAAGTTCTATTCTTATATTGTATATTTTGGAGATCAATATAAATATTTTCACCTTTGCACCAAAAAAAAATGTTGAAAAATACTTGTGTTACTTTTTTCTTACTTATTAACTTGTTAAACGTTTTTATAATTTAATAGCATGAAAGTTTGTTGGTTAACTTAGTTGATATTTGTAACCTCCTAAAAAAACAACAATAGTGATATTAATCAATTGTTTCGGGATTTGTCTGAAAAAAGTAAATCTTCTATTATCAGGCTTGGATAAAGGGTGATTAAGACACAATGCCTCACAGCCGCTACTTTCATAACCGAAAGTAGTAGAATGGACCTACCATGTACGGAACACAAGATTACAAGAAACAAATGGCTGCATGCCAAGCTTATCTTCATCTCTCTCATCCCGGTCAAAGAAACATACAAAGCCATCAGTTTTGTTCTTAGTTTCTTGTTAGATCAGTCCATGAATTAAAGAAACCCACACAATACTCATTTCAACCCTTTTAAAATTATTGGATTAGTTATATATATGCATGGTTAATAGTGATCATCGTTTCAAATAAAAAAACTCATGCAGATACATCTCTTAATCTCGACAGTAGTTATTATCATTGCAATAACTTTAGTGATACAAAACTTGTACCGAAAGTGGGCTAGGGTAAGCAATGATGAGAAAAAAAACCCGCCTCAACCGAAGGGTGCTTTGCCCATTATTGGACACTTACACCTGATAGCATGTAGAACTAAGCTACCTCACAAGGTTTTAGGTAATATGGCAGAAGCATGCGGCCCCATATTTATTGTCAAGCTAGGGGTTCACCAGGCTTTGGTAGTGAGTGATGCAGAGATAGCTAAAGAGTGCTTCACCAAAAACGACATAGTATTTGCAACTCGACCAAAGTCATTGGCTGTAGAGCTCATGGGTTATAACTATGCAATGTTTGGTTTATCTCCATATGGGGATTACTGGCGAACAATGCGCAAAATGGTCATGATTAAGGTTCTCTCTCAAAGACGTGTTGAGATGCTAAGCTCTATTCGAGTCCCAGAAGTTAGAACATCCATGAAACATATCTGTGAGGCTTGGGTAAGAAACAAAGAGAGTACAGGCTCTAACAAACTACAGACAAAACTCTTTGAGAACCTTCAATTAAACAATATAACAAGGACGATTTCAGGAAAGAGGTTTTCTCCTGGTGATGAAGAAAGTGCTCGAGTTCTTGAGGCGGCAAGTAAATTCCTTGAGTTGCTCGGAACTTTTGTGGTGTCGGATTTCCTTCCCTATGTCAAGTGTTTGGATTTGGGAGGACATCAGAAAGCGATGAAGAAAACAGCAAAAGAGATAGATAATATCTTCGACGGATGGTTAGAGGAGCACCGGAAACAAAGAGAGTCGGGAGAACATCAATGTGAAGGTGAGCAAGACTTCATGAATGTATTCATTTCCATCCTTGAAGGTGCTTCTAGAGAAGAGTTTACGGGGTTTGACCACAATACAATGATCAAGGCAACGTGCCTAGTAAGCGAACTATATATTCTCCTTTATATATTTATCATGTCTCAATTATTATATCTCGTTCAGTAATTACTCTATATATATATAGCTTGAAATCAATATTCTGGGAATCAAAGCTAATTATAAGCAATTGCATTACTGACTTTCTCTTGATCTTTTTAAACCTTTTATAACAACTTTGGAATTTTGATGCCCTATCTATTTGCTAGCTAATTACTCCTACATATTATAATTTTCTTAAAATGTTACAGGTAATACTCACAGGAGGCCTCGGCACAACACATGCGACTTTAACCTCTGCTTTATCTTTGTTGCTCAACAACCCAAAAGCATTAAAAATGGCTCAAGAAGAACTTGATGCTCATGTTGGAAGAGATAGACTGGTGGAGGAATCAGATATAACAAACTTAGTTTACCTCCAAGCTATCATTAAAGAGACAATGCGCTTACACCCTCCCGCACTCATCTCACCTGCTCACGAGTCCATTGATAATTGCGTTGTAGCTGGCTACAACATCAATACTAACTTGACCCATGTAGGGGCACAACATAACAGGTTACTCTAAACCTAACTATTATATGCTACCGCGCATCAATACTAACTTGACCGTCGGAGGTGGATCCCGGGGCTACGGCCTCGGGTCCACTCCTAACGGGTTCTCTTTGTTGACAGGTCTATTTAGGGCTCGAGAAGACGACTAATGGCCCAAGGAGAGTCGTTGAATCAGTCCGCGCCAGATTATGCATCAACAAGTGGCGCCATCCGTGGGACATGGCTACGACAAGTGTCGTGCTCTCACATCACTAGAAAGCAACCATCGATATACAACTACTCGTTGCATCGATATACAACTATGCGGTAACTTTAAAGCTATTTAATATTAACTACACGTTGCACCATATATATTAAAGTATATTGCTAAATTGATATACTTGAACGTATGAAATCATACACCTAATCGCATAAAATAATGATGGTGATAACTTGTATTCTCGACTAATAGTCTTATGCTGCTTTGTCACTATATTTTAATGTATCTTTGGCTCGACTTTAAATATTCATACGTAGCATACGTACCAATATTTTCTTAAAATTAAAAAGATATCCCAATATTTTTTGCGCATATCTTTTAAATATTAAGAAGATTTTATATAAATCTTATACCTTGGTAAACACGATTTTACCTATAACCGCACTTAAATCCGCACGATCGGACCTACTTTATCTTTTAGCCGCGAACAACGCAGTCACGATAAATCTACCCCCGTTAGGCCATGCGTCCAGAAATCTTCGCAGATTGGCGCCATGAGCGCACTGTCACGTACAGGTACCACGATGCTAGTCAATCGCCATGAGCGCACTGGACGAAAGCCGTGGTCCTCTGCGATCATCCACAAAACGTTAGAGTCTATGCGGTCACGATAAATCTATCTGCGTCTGTGCGTGCAACAGAAACTATTAGTCGCGGTCATGGTACGTCCATCCGCGCCATTGTTTTTATTATAATAAAAAAGAAAAAAGATCAATCAATCGCCATGAGCGTTTTGTGTTCGCAGATTAGCTACGTGTTATTTCTCTTATATAGTTTGTAAAACCTCACGATAGGTGTCATTTGCACTACTACTTCTTTTATGTATATGCTATGTGCTATATATTGCTTCGCGCTAATCTTTTACTTCATTAAGTTTTATATGTTGCGATTCGCGACATATACTTTTAATATTTGCATTAAGTGTTTTTCAGGATTTGAATAACTAAGTTTAATACTCCTACGCGAGTAGCACCATCAAACTTGAGGGGCTACCAGGGTATATAATACCACTGTTTCCGTACAAGTCACTCAGATATATTTGGAAGCAGATCGTACGTAAGAGGTATTGCAAGCCCGGTACAAAGACGGATTTAAATATTCGCACCATCTTGCCGCATGGGAGACGTCCTTTGTCGGTTGTAAAGACGAATGTAATGTTCACACACAGCGCGCACAGCGCACACCTTTGTTGCACACTGCGCACATCCTTGTTGCGCACAGCGCGCTTCTGCCACAGAAGCACGTCTTCTGTCGCACCATGTTGCATCGCTACCGGTACAAAAGGTACGCCCTTACCCAGGATACAGCATGCGGAATCCACCTTCACAATTGTGAGACAATCACAATCGCAATCCCAGTGCGCACTGTCACATGTGGGCTGCGCAATATGGTCCCTCCCATGCGCACACATGGGCCATGCCATCATGGTTGATTGGGCCTACGCGGCCATGAACAGAACTTAAGTTTAGCATAACATAGCCACGCACTATGTCATACTAAACTTGGGGGGCTTGTGGACGTATGGTCCGGACTGGACCATACATGGGCCAGGCCCGGCAGACAGCGGCCCACTCTGCGCCTAAACCCTAATCCATGCCCTATAAATACATGGCTGGAACTCCCTTCTTAGGGGCACAACATAACAGGTTACTCTAAACCTAACTATTATATGCTACCGCGCATCAATACTAACTTGACCGTCGGAGGTGGATCCCGGGGCTACGGCCTCGGGTCCACTCCTAACGGGTTCTCTTTGTTGACAGGTCTATTTAGGGCTCGAGAAGACGACTAACGGCCCAAGGAGAGTCGTTGAATCAGTCCGCTCCAGATTATGCATCAACAATGTTGGAAGAGATAGACTGGTGGAGGAATCAGATATAACAAACTTAGTTTACCTCCAAGCTATCATTAAAGAGACAATGCGCTTACACCTTCCTGCACTCATCTCACCTGCTCACGAGTCGATTGATAATTGCGTTGTAGCTGGCTACAACATCCCAAAAGGCACTCGCTTGATGGTAAATATTTGGAAGTTGCATCGTGATCCTAATGTTTGGTCAGATCCTGACCAATTTCAACCAGAAAGGTTCTTGACAAGCAATAAGGATATTGACTACCAGGGTCAACAATATGAATATCTTCCATTTGGTAGTGGTAGAAGAATGTGCCCAGGTGTTTCATTTGCAATCAAGACTTTGCATTTTACCTTAGCTAGTGCATTACAAGGGTTTGAGCTATCTAAGCCATCAAATCCGGTTGATGCGAATGAAAGTGTTGGATTGACCGACATAAACGATTTCCCACTTGAAGTTATTCTCATCCCTCGTTTATCCATTGATATGTACCATAACGCTACTGAATGAAATATGTTGGTTTCGATCAGTCGACCCAATTCCCAACTCCAACAAGCATTTTATGTATGTACTGTCAAGCATGGTTAGTTCCTTGTCCATGTGAGTGAAATAATCAAACTAATTATGTAACACCCCCAAAATACCGCAGCGGAAGACTGTGTCACTAGGGGTGCTACTTCATAATACAAAGTACAAGTTATAGAAAACGAACTCTAAATGAGACGTTTTGAAAAGTTGCCATTCGATTAATGAATTCAAAGTTACAAACATGAGATTTCAAAGTATGATACATAAATATATACAAAATGTTTTTGAATGGTAAATGATAAAAGCGTAAGTCTTCAGAATATGCAGCTTGACTCTAAATTCCACGCACTAGCTATCGCCTTACTAACCTGAGATAAACATGCTAAAGTGTCAACACAATGGTTGGTGAGTTCATAGAGTTTGTCTTAAAACAGTTGAAAAAGCCTAAAAAGAATGTTCACACAGCAAAGGCATTGAGAATCCACTCAGTTGCAAGTCCCGCCATAAGAGACTTGTAACCTGTGTGTTCACAACCCACTGCTAACATATAGTATAATAAAGACATGTATAAGTTCATCAAAACAATTAAGCAATTTGTAGTGAGTCTCTACTTCATCTCCGAAGACCTCACTTGGGAGCCAATTCCCAAAAAAAACTGGGAGCCACTTCCCAAAAAAAACTGGGAGCCACTTCCCAAAGATATAAGTTTACTGGGAGCCACTTCCCAAAGATAAAAGACAGTCATGTATGTATGAAATCAAGTATAATGCCATCAAGTATAAGACAATCAAGTATAAAACAATCAAGTATAAATGTTTTAAGTATTTGTACAAGTAAGCAAGTAGTTGAGCATGTATCCCCCCCAAGAGTTAAAACAAGTACGAAAAGAGTAGGGGCTATCACTCACCTTAAGCTTATGTAATGAGAAATGAAAGTGGTAGTCGAATCGCGAAAGTCTCTAAGAGCAGCCTATAATAGAACGTTGCGACTTAGGTTTGGAGTAACGTCTAAGAATACGAAGAATTGCCAATATATGTCTTGCATAATGTTCATGATGTAGTACTTAGTATATAGTGTAAGTCGTTGAATATAAATGGTTTATGAAATATGTATAAGTTGTATATCTCTTACTACCGTTCGGGCCGACATAATTCAGAAGTCATGGAGTAAACGTTCGAGGAGCCAGGACACTTTAATTCGTAAATCCAAAACTCATCTCGACGGCTTACTTAATGAACTCCTCACATGAGGCTCCCTACTATTGTAGTATTTGATAACATATATATAAGTTTTGATCTTTAAAAGTTATATGATCTTTAGTCGTGGCTTTGCCGTGACCTTGGTCATTGTTACCATGGTCTTGAGACTCAACCTTGGCTTTAGCCATGGTTGTGGTCTTAGCTTTAGGTCATTAGACCTCTTGGTCTCATCTAAATATAATCATTATATAGTAACTTTGGTCTAAAAAAATGGGCTGTTAAGAATTTGAAGAAAATTATCACTCAGAAAGTGTTTTCAGGGCTCGAGCTTCTTTATTCCTGAACGAAAACGTCGTTCCGGACAACTTTTGTGTTTTAACTTTTTGATGAATCGGACCAGAAGGGTGACTTTCAAAATCAAAATCTGATCAGAATGCTATTTAGGCAGTTTTGCCGTTTTGGTTTCGCTAGCTTCAAATGGTCATAACTTTTGACTCGGGTACTCGTTTTGGGTGATTCAAATTGCTATGTTTTCCTTGTTAAGTCCTCTTTAACAGTAAGTAAGTGTCAAATATCAAAGTTATACTATTTTAGTCGTGGTTCTCCATAAAAATCACTAGTTTGCTTGTTTACTTGTCATAAGTTAACATATGTATATCAATACTTGTTTTATTCATTTTTAAACATCATGAACACAATAACAAGAACATATATAGTAAGAATGAAATATAAATAGAATGAATATGATAAGAAAGTATGTTAGGGTTTGCTTACAACTTGAGGCTTTCTAAAAGAAAGGTAAGTAACTAGTAAGGTACGGACTTTGATAGACTTAAGCTTCACCCTTTGCAATCTATGATAAACCGAGGTTATTTGAAGATTATAACGACGCCTTCTTGAAGTCCAAAGCTATTTGAAGATTATAACGACGTCTTTTTGGAGACTTTAAAGTTATAACAACTTTTCTTAGAAAATTTCCAAGATTGAAGATCAAACACTAGTTTTCTTTCAAAAACTAGTTAACTTTCTTACAAAATATAAGAAAAGTGCCTTAGGTTTTAGGACTTGAAGGTTATAAGAAGGTGTGGTGCAAGTTTTCTATGTGTTTTAGCTTGGTATTTATAGGGTAGGAAAAATAGTTAACCATATATTGGGTTAGAATTTAACCATGGTTAGTTTAAGACATTTGTAATGATCTAAAGAATCAATGGTCAAGATTTAACCACACATGGTGACTCCCCCCCCCCCTAAATGGCGGTTCCAAAGGGATAATGGTGACTAGATGAGTAGTCATGGTCTTTGGATGATAATATCCTAAGTATGTAGCTAGTTTTGACTCCGTAAATTGCTAACCGTAAGTTTTTAAGTCACGAAACGTAAAACCGGGTATCCTAAAAATATGAAACTTGAAAGTATGGTCAAACATGTCAATATACTCCATAATAAAATATAAAATGAGTGGTAGGATCTATCGGGTGCTAAAACCCTGCTAAAAACTGGAAACACGGGTCTAAAACGCGTAAAACGCTGAACTGAAAAACGTAAAATTCCGAAACTTTTGGAATTGTCCTAAAATGAGAGAAAATCATATTTCTATTGTTTATAATGTTTTATGGATATATCGGGATGCTGGAAGGACGTTTAAACCTAAAAGTAAATCTCGGACACGGCTTTGTGATTTTTGCAGAAATGATCCGACGAGCGTCAAACTCTCGGATTATCGTTAAAATAGTTTAACTTACGAGAATATGAAATAAAAATTTCTGAGATGAATAGTGAAAAGTGAATAGTAAAAAGTGAATAGTAAAATTTTCGGGAATAAAAGTTAACCTGAAAATACGAATTGTTACAAATTATTGCATAAAAAAAAAAAAAAAAAAAAAAAAAAAAAAAAAAAAAAAAAAAGTTTGAAAGGTTTGCTTGTACAAATCCTGTTTACTGTCATTTTAGGGAACTTTAGAGTTGATTTTGAAAGGTTTGCTTGTACAAATCCATTGACACGTTGTTTTCTTACTGGCCGATGGTTTTATAATATCAAAAAACCTCAGAATATTGTCACAGTCATAGGTAATATTAGAAAATATATGTGTTACATGACATTTATTATTTTATGTATCTGGATCATTGTCACAGTCACAGGTAATATTAGAAAATATATCACCATGTCAAAATTAAAACCTAAGGCAGCTATAAAATGTCGTATTGTATTGATACTTGAAAACATTATCACTACAAGATATGTGACTCTTGGTCACGTATGTGTGTTCAAAATTGGTACATGCATGCATGCTCTTCTACCAAAAAATTTTCAAGCAAATATTGAAAATTACAACAATCTTTTGGAGTAGGGTTTTGGTTGGTAAATGGTGGTGAAGGTTTAAGGAGGAGGGCGATGTTTTGTGTAGTAGGGTAATTAGTAAGTATTTATGGGAGTAATTGCGGGTCAGTTAGTGTGAACTCGATTAAAGAGGTTTGTTGTGGTGGGTTTGGGATGATATATTGAGGTTTGGGTTAGAATTAGATAAATCGGGTATTGAGTAGTTTACTAATTCATTTGTTAGAAAAGTAGGAAATGGGTCGGATGCTTACTTCTTAAGATTGGTAGTGGGGTAATATAAGGTTTAAAGATAGATTTAATAGATTATACCATTTAGATAGTAGAAAGGAGACGAAAGTGGCGGAAAGGGGGTCTTGGGTTGAGGATGTTTGGAGGTGGGAGTGGGATTGGGTTAGAGAGCCAAGGGGTAGAGCTGACGGTAAGTTGGAGGAGCAAATGGGGGTTTTAGGTAATTTTACGGTATCTTGTGATTGCAGGGAGTCAGGGACACATTGAGATGGCTTCTTGAAGACAATGGATGATTAACGGTCAAGGCTTTGACAAAATTGGCGAATAGCAAGTACTTACATGAGGATGCGGATCAAGAGACGATGTGGAACAGGCTCGTACCAAAAAAAAGTTAATATATTTATTTGGCACACGCTAAAAAGGAGGCTTCTGGTTAGATATGAACTCGACAAAAGGGGTATTGATCTAGATAGCCTCTTATGTCCTTGTTGCAATGATGGGGTAGAAACGACGTACCATATTTGGGAAAAGATTTTCAGTTGATGGAAAATTGGTTTAGTAAATGCTTTTTGTACAAATGAGGTATTTGGGCATTGTGGTAGTGGTGTTATTCCGTGTCATACGAGGAACTAGCTTATGGCAAGTTGTAACATGGGTGACCGGCTATCACATATGGAAAGAAAGAAACAATCGAGTTTTTGGGGCAAAGGCTTCTAGTGTGAACAAAAACGTACAATATATTAAACTTCAAAGTTTCAAGTGGATTGTGAGAAGGGAAAAAAAGACGCATTGTGCTGGGATCAGTGGCTTAGTGATCCAGTTAATTGTCAATCAGATATTCTAATGTGGATGGAATAGGAAGGTTACAAGTGCAGATTCTGTGATGGTTGATGACGGTTCTATAGTGAGTGAATTGTGTGGGTAAGCAATATATTTGCAGATTCTGTGATGGAAAATAAAAGCTACTGGACGGATTATAACTAGTTCAGTACATGGAAGATACTCCTAAGCTGGTACTTGGTCAAATTGGCATGGTGCGAATATGTTCATGTGATCCATGGGTGATGTTTTTTTATCAGTTGAGCCTGTGATAATTTTTCAAGGGGTCTATCCATTTTGTTTTGTTATTTGTCTTGTATCTTTTAGTTGTCATGGTGTCTGGCTCTTCCATACGCCTTGTTGGAAGTCTTGGCATTCTCCAAGTGCGGAAGCGTTCTTCTTTATTTTTTTTCCTTGTGCGTCTGTTCTTGCCCCTCTCTTGGTGCACTTATTTTCTTAGTTCTTTTAGCTTTTTTTTTTTTTTTTTAATCTTGAATGCATAGATATATAAACTATCCAAAAGATATGAACCAGCATTTAGATGTTTATTTCATGGATTATGCATTTATTTATTTATTTTTTCCCCAAACCTATTGGTGATTTAGTTTTTCTCACAATCTCACCTCAAATTTTAGAATTTTGTCAGCTTGGGCTTCAAAATTTAGCCCAAAACTCATATCTGGGCCAACTTTGAAAAAATTCCTGTAGGAAATTAACATGTGGAAAAGAGGTCAAGTTTTCTGTGCAGAACATTAGTGGTGATTTAAGAGAGAATGTTCCGGTTGTGCAATGGTGGAAGTTAGTATGATACTCACAGTGTATTCACAAGCACTCTTTTATACTTTGATTAGCAATTCAAGAAAGACTCAATACACAGGACAAACTCTGCAAATGGGGAATACAATGTGTAGTTTATGACTACTATTCCACAAGGTAATAATATTTGGAGTATAGCAAGGAGACTTGTATTTGCAGCCAATGTGTATTGTTTGTGACAAGACAGTATGGAAATTAGGAATTTTGAGGTGAAATGGGATATGAAACTGCATAAGCTGTGATAGCAGGTTAAGGTCTTTGTGTCAAAAAGGGTGAGTCATGAAAGATGAGACTACCTTGTTAGTTGTTTTGACAATTGACGTATTTCTGTTAACAGTGTTTGATTTTACACTCTGTGATCTCATTTTTTGGATGATGCCTTCTTGTGATAGGATTTGGCTCCATGTGTGAGAATGTAGCTACATGTGATGGTCAAAATAATCTTGCAAGAAGGAAATGTAGTCCTGGAAAATGTAGATATCCTTAAAGTAACCTGTTATTGATAATTGGTAGAGATCAAGTTAGTAGTGATGTCCTTTCCTTTCAGTTCATGATGTTAAGTAGTGCAAATGTCTGAGATGATTATGGAAATGTAGCTATTAACTGGAAGATCTAGCAACTTAGTGATTCTGCTCTTATAATGAAGCATGTTTGTGATAGGACTTTGGGTCCGTTCGTAAAGGTGTAGCTGCAAGTGGATCTAAAGTAATCTTGCATGAAGGAAATGTAGTTATAGAGCTGGAATATCCTGAGTTGCTTGGTGAATAATGGTGAATTTGAAATCAAAAGAGGAGCTTCGATACCGAACCACTATAAATCTTGGTCTTGTGGTTTGATCTTTCTAACTCTTTACTATTATCTTTCATTTCATATTTTGTTTAATGTCTTGTGTTTATTTATATAGTGTTCATATTTTGATTGCTTGATCTCACGTAAACTCAGATCTATAAGTTTTGAAAGTATATTTTAATACGATAAAACGGTAAAACAATTCAACCCCCCCTCTTATAGTTTTCCCCAGCTACCAAAATCTGCATGATCGTCAAGGTGCCGAGATGGCCGTTTGACTTGTGTTGACCTTGACTTCGGGTAATCAGTAACGTGCTGAAAAGACAAAGAAAGATCGTTAGAGAGGTCCACGGGATAAGCCTGGAGAACCCCCTCCGACAATCAAATCAGTATTGATCGTAATAGTATAAGCATGCTTAGAAGCTAGAATGCTAAGCTATATATAAGAGATGTGTGTTAATATTGTATCCTTCGAACTGATATGTAATTGCTATTTACAAAGCAACTATGTAAAGCTTGAAAAAGGATAAACTTACAAGTGAAGTATGCAAGTTGATACAACTTGCTTGTATATTGCAGGGAAATATTCTGTCAAGATTCTACAAATATTATTTATGTATGTAAAATTGTAAACTCTTCATGCATCATGCCAATGTATCTCATCTTGTTCTTCCACTTGCTCTCATGCATCATGCCAATGTATCTCAACTTGATCTTCCACTTGCTCTCAAGTCAGATCATTTGTATAATTGTATGTGCAATTATTTTAATAATTATATAACAATAGTATAGTATTGAGTAGGGATATTGGAAAGTAATCTCAGATAAAGGATGATAAGACACAATGCCTGACAGCCCCTACTTTCATATCCGAAACTCAATGGACGTACACTACACCACGGAACACAAGAAACAAATGCATGGCTGCCAAGCTTCATCTTCAGCCCATTTAATTTGTTGGATTATATATATACATGTTAAAAGCGATCACCATTTCATATAAAAAACACATGGAGATACATCTCTTTATCTCAACAGTAATTATTATCATTGCAATAACTTTACTGATACAAAACTTGTACCAAAAGTGGGCTAGGCTAAGCAATGGCGAGAAAAAAAACCCGCCTCAACCAAAGGGGGCTTTGCCCATAATTGGACACTTACACCTGTTAGCAGGTAGAGATAAGCTACCTCACATAGTTTTAGGTAATATGGCAGAAGCATGTGGCCCCATATTTATTGTCAAGCTAGGCGTTCACCAGGCTTTGGTAGTGAGCAATGAGGAGATAGCTAAAGAGTGCTTCACCAAAAACGACATGGTCTTTGCAAATCGACCAAAGTCGTTGGCTGTAGAGATCATGGGTTATAACTATGCAATGTTTGGTTTAGCTCCATATGGGGATTACTGGCGAACAATGCGCAAAATGGTCATGATTGAGGTTCTCTCTCAAAGACGTGTTGAGATGCTAAGCTCTATTCGAGTCCCAGAAGTTAGAGCATCCATGAAACATATCTGTGAGGCTTGGGTAAGAAACAAAGAGAGTACAGGCTCCAACAAACTACAGGTACTGGAGATAAAAAAACTCTTTGAGAATTTTCAGTTAAACATTATAACAAGGACGATTTCAGGAAAGACGTTTTCTCCTGATGATGAAGAAAGTGCTCGAGTTCTTGAGGCGGCAAGAAAATTCCTTGAGTTGCTCGCAACTTTTGTGGTGTCGGATTTCCTTCCCTATGTCAAGTGTTTGGATTTGGGAGGACATAAGAAAGAGATGAAGAAAACAGCTAAAGAGATAGATAATATCTTGGACGGATGGTTAGAGGAGCACCGGAAACAAAGAGAGTCTGGTGAACATCAATGTGAAGGCGAGCATGACTTCATGAATGTATTCATTTCCATCCTTGAAGGTGCTTCTAGAGAAGAGTTTACGGGGTTTGACCACAATACAATGATCAAGGCAACGAGTCTAGTAAGCTAACTATATATTTTCCTTTATATATTTATCATGTCTCAATTATTATATCTCGTTCAGTAACTACCCCTTTGTTCTATATATAGTTTGAAATCAATATTCTCTGTGAATCAAAGCTAATTAAAAGCAATTGAATATTTGCATTACTGACTTTCTCTTGATCTTTTTGAACCTTTTATAACAACTTTGGAATTTTAAACCACGACCTAGTGGCAAAAGGACTTGTGCAGTGGCTATCACTCTAAAATGTGAGAGGTCTCAAATTCAATTACTGCTAGGAGCAAACAAATTTAAGTGGCCACGCCAACCTCCTGAAAAGGGAGGGCATTACCTGGTTTGAGTCTGTGTGGCGGTGGGTTCAGACCCCTTGAATTAGTCGGCCAAAAAGTCAAAAATCATTGTTAAAAAAAAAAACTTTGGAATTTTGATGCCCTATCTTTTTGCTAGTCAATTACTCCTTCATATTATAGGTTTCTTAAAATGTTACAGGTAATACTCACAGGAGGCCTCGGCACAACACATGTGACTTTAACCTCTGCTTTATCGTTGCTGCTCAACAACCCGAAAGCATTGAAAACGGCTCAAGAAGAACTTGATGCTCATGTTGGAAGAGATAGACTGGTGGAGGAATCAGATATAACAAACTTAGTTTACCTCCAAGCTATCATTAAAGAGACAATGCGCTTACACCCACCCGCGCTCATCTCACCTGCTCGTGAGTCCATGGATAATTGCGTTGTAGCTGGCTACAACATCCCAAAAGGCACTCGCTTGATGGTAAATCTTTGGAAGTTGCATCGTGATCCTAATGTTTGGTCAGATCCTGACCAATTTCAACCAGAAAGGTTCTTGACAAGCAATAAGGATATTGACTACCAGGGTCAACAATATGAATATCTTCCATTTGGTAGTGGTAGAAGAATGTGCTCAGGTGTTTCATTTGCAATCAAGACTTTGCATTTTACGTTAGCTAGTGCATTACAAGGGTTTGAGCTAGCTAAGCCATCAAATCCTGTTGATGCGAATGAAAGTGTCGGATTGACCGACATAAAAGATTTCCCACTTGAAGTTATTCTCAGCCCTCGTTTATCCATTGATATGTACCATAACGCCACTGAATGAAATATATTGGTTTCGATCAGTCGACCCAATTCCCAACTCCAACAAGCATTTTATGTATGTACTGTCAAGCATGGTTGGTTCCTTGTCCATGTGAGTGAAATAATCAAACTAATTATTGCATTATTAAAAAAAAAAAAAAAAAAAAAAAAAAAAGTTTGAAAGGTTTGGTTGTACAAATCCTGTATACTGTCATTTTAGGGAACTTTAGAGTTGATTTTGAAAGGTTTGCTTGTACAAATCCATTGACACGTTGTTTTCTTACTGGCCGATGGTTTTATAATATCAAAAAACCTCAGAGTTGATTTTGATATCATAGATTGTGAGGAATAATTTGAATGCTGCAATTATATGTGTGTTACATGACATTTATTATTTTATGTATATATGGATCATTGTCACAGTCACAGGTAATATTAGAAAATATATCACCATGTCAAAATTAAAACCTAAGGCAGCTATAAAATGTCGTATTGTATTGATACTTGAAAACATTATCACTACAAGATATGTGACTCTTGGTCACGTATGTGTGTTCAAATTTGGTACATGCATGCATGATCTTCTACCAAAATTCTTTCAAGCAAATATTGAAAATTACAACAATATTGTGGGTACGGTTTTGGTTGGTAAATGGTGGTGGAGGGTGATGTTTTGTGGAGTATGGTAATTAGGAGTATTTATGGGAGTAATGGCGGGTTAGGTAGTGTGAACTCGATTAAAGAGGTTTGTTGTGATGGGGCTTGGGGTGATATATTTAGGGTTGGGGTAGAATTAGATAAATTGGGAATTGGGTATACTAATTCATTTTCTAGGAAAGTAGGAAATGGGTCGGATACTTACTTCTTAAGATTGGTAGTGGGGTAATATAAGGTTTAAAGATAGATTTAATAGATTATACCATTTAGATATTAGAAAGGAGGCGAAAGTGGCGGAAAGGGGGTCTTGGGTTCAGGATGTTTGGAGGTGGGAGTGGGATTGGGTTAGAGAGCCAAGGGGTAGAGCTCACGGTTAGTTGGAGGAGCTAATGGGGGGTTTTAGGTTATTTTACGGTATCTTGTGATTGCAGGGACACATTGACATGGCTTCTTGAAGAAAATGGACGATTCACGGTCAAATTGATCAAATTGGCATGGTGCACATATATGTTCATGTGATCCATGGACCACGGGTGATGTTTTTTTTTTATCAGTTGAACATGTGATAATTTTTCACAGGGTCTATCCATTTTGTTTTGTTATTTGTCTTGTATCTTTTAGTTGTCAATGTCATGGTGTCTGGCTCTTCCATACGCTTTGTTGGATGTCGATCTTTTACTGTCATTCTCCAAGTGCGGAAGCGTTCTTCTTTTATTTTTAGTTTTTTGGTCTCTATTTTTTTTATTGGGTTTTTATATCTTGTGCTCTAAGGCACAAGATAAGGAAGACAAAAATACATAAAAAGTACTACTTTTTGCTTTCTTATCTTGTGCCCTAGGTCACAAGATAGAAAAACCTTTTTTTTATTTCCTTGTGCGTCTGTTCTTGCCCCTCCCTTGGTGCACTTATTTTCTTTGTTCTATTAGCGTCTTGTATTTTATTATTATTTTTTTGTACTATTTTGTTTGCTTGTTGTAATATTTAAATGTGTTGCCGTCTCTAAAAAACAACAATCTTGAATGCATGGATATATAAACTATCCAAAAGATATAAACCAGCATTTAGATGTTTATTTCATGGATTATATCGGTGATTTAGTTTTTCTCACAATCTCACCTGAAATTTTAGAATTTTGTTAGCTTGGGCCTTCAAATTTTAGCCTAAAACTCATATCTGGGCCAACTTTGAAACAATTCCAGTAGGAAATTCAATTAAAAAAAAAAAAAAAAAAAAAAAAAGTAGAAACAATACTAGGTCCAGTGAATCTTTATAGATATTTTCATATTTTATTTTGAAAGCAGTGGAGACGAACGAGTCATATAGATTATGTAACAAGTCAAGATGGACCTTCACTCTAAGCCCAAATATAGATTATGGGAATTGATAGTAACTAGCATGGGTTTCATAGGTTTACTTGTTACATAATCTATATGACTCGTTCGTCTCCACGGCTTTCAAAATAAAATATGAAAATATTTATAAACAATCACTGGACCTAGTATTGTTTCTACTTTTTTTTTTTTTTTTTTTAATTGAATTTCCTACTGGAATTGTTTCAAAGTTGGCCCAGAAATGAGTTTTAGGCTAAAATTTGAAGGCCCAAGCTAACAAAATTCTAAAATTTCAGGTGAGATTGTGAGAAAAACTAAATCACCGATATAATCCATGAAATAAACATCTAAATGCTGGTTTATATCTTTTGGATAGTTTATATATCTATGCATTCAAGATTGTTGTTTTTTAGAGACGGCAACACATTTAAATATTACAACAAACAAACAAAATAGTACAAAAAAAAATAATAATAAAATACAAGACGCTAAAAGAACAAAGAAAATAAGTGCACCAAGAGAGGGGCAAGATCAGACGCACAAGGAAATAAAAAAGGGTTTTTCTATCTTGTGACCTAGGGCATAAGATAAGAAAGCAAAAAGTACACAAAAAGTACTATGGACCCACAATAAAAAACATAGGGATTTATAAAATATGTATTTTTTGTGGGTCATTTAGTAATTAGTACTTTTTATGTATTTTTGTCTTCCTTATCTTGTGCCTTAGAGCACAAGATATAAAAACCCAATAAAAAAATAGAGACCAAAAAACTAAAAATAAAAGAAGAACGCTTCCGCACTTGAAGAATGACAGTAAAAGATTGACATCCAACGAAGCGTATGGAAGAGCCAGACACCATGACATTGACAACTAAAAGATACAAGACAAATAACAAAACAAAATGGATAGACCCTCTAAAAAATTATCACATGTTCAACTGATAAAAAAAAAACATCACCCGTGGTCCATGGATCACATGAACATATATGTGCACCATGCCAATTTGACCAATTTGACCGTGAATTGTCCATTTTCTTCAAGAAGCCATGTCAATGTGTCCCTGCAATCACAAGATACCGTAAAATAACCTAAAACCCCCATTAGCTCCTCCAACTAACCGTGAGCTCTACCCCTTGGCTCTCTAACCCAATCCCACTCCCACCTCCAAACATCCTGAACCCAAGACCCCCTTTCCGCCACTTTCGCCTCCTTTCTAATATCTAAATGGTATAATCTATTAAATCTATCTTTAAACCTTATATTACCCCACTACCAATCTTAAGAAGTAAGTATCCGACCCATTTCCTACTTTCCTAGAAAATGAATTAGTATACCCAATTCCCAATTTATCTAATTCTACCCCAACCCTAAATATATCACCCCAAGCCCCATCACAACAAACCTCTTTAATCGAGTTCACACTACCTAACCCGCCATTACTCCCATAAATACTCCTAATTACCATACTCCACAAAACATCACCCTCCACCACCATTTACCAACCAAAACCGTACCCACAATATTGTTGTAATTTTCAATATTTGCTTGAAAGAATTTTGGTAGAAGATCATGCATGCATGTACCAAATTTGAACACACATACGTGACCAAGAGTCACATATCTTGTAGTGATAATGTTTTCAAGTATCAATACAATACGACATTTTATAGCTGCCTTAGGTTTTAATTTTGACATGGTGATATATTTTCTAATATTACCTGTGACTGTGACAATGATCCATATATACATAAAATAATAAATGTCATGTAACACACATATAATTGCAGCATTCAAATTATTCCTCACAATCTATGATATCAAAATCAACTCTGAGGTTTTTTGATATTATAAAACCATCGGCCAGTAAGAAAACAACGTGTCAATGGATTTGTACAAGCAAACCTTTCAAAATCAACTCTAAAGTTCCCTAAAATGACAGTAAACAGGATTTGTACAACCAAACCTTTCAAACTTTTTTTTTTTTTTTTTTTTTTTTTTTTTTTTTTTTTTTTTTTTTTTTAATAATGCAATAATTAGTTTGATTATTTCACTCACATGGACAAGGAACTAACCATGCTTGACAGTACATACATAAAATGCTTGTTGGAGTTGGGAATTGGGTCGACTGATCGAAACCAATATATTTCATTCAGTGGCGTTATGGTACATATCAATGGATAAACGAGGGCTGAGAATAACTTCAAGTGGGAAATCTTTTATGTCGGTCAATCCGACACTTTCATTCGCATCAACAGGATTTGATGGCTTAGCTAGCTCAAACCCTTGTAATGCACTAGCTAACGTAAAATGCAAAGTCTTGATTGCAAATGAAACACCTGGGCACATTCTTCTACCACTACCAAATGGAAGATATTCATATTGTTGACCCTGGTAGTCAATATCCTTATTGCTTGTCAAGAACCTTTCTGGTTGAAATTGGTCAGGATCTGACCAAACATTAGGATCACGATGCAACTTCCAAAGATTTACCATCAAGCGAGTGCCTTTTGGGATGTTGTAGCCAGCTACAACGCAATTATCCATGGACTCACGAGCAGGTGAGATGAGCGCGGGTGGGTGTAAGCGCATTGTCTCTTTAATGATAGCTTGGAGGTAAACTAAGTTTGTTATATCTGATTCCTCCACCAGTCTATCTCTTCCAACATGATCATCAAGTTCTTCTTGAGCCGTTTTCAATGCTTTCGGGTTGTTGAGCAGCAACGATAAAGCAGAGGTTAAAGTCACATGTGTTGTGCCGAGGCCTCCTGTGAGTATTACCTGTAACATTTTAAGAAACCTATAATATGAAGGAGTAATTGACTAGCAAAAAGATAGGGCATCAAAATTCCAAAGTTTTTTTTTTAACAATGATTTTTGACTTTTTGGCCGACTAATTCAGGGGGTCTGAACCCACCGCCACACAAACTCAAACCAGGTAATGCCCTCCCTTCTCATCATTGCTTACCCTAGCCACTTTCGGTACAAGTTTTGTATCACTAAAGTTATTGCAATGATAATAACTACTGTCGAGATTAAGAGATGTATCTACATGAGGTTTTTTGTTTGAAACGATGATCACTATTAACCATGCATATATATAACTAATCCAATAATTTTAAAAGGGTTGAAATGAGTATTGTGTGGGTTTCTTTAATTCATGGACTGATCTAACAAGAAACTAAGAACAAAACTGATGGCTTTGTATGTTTCTTTGACCGGGATGAGAGAGATGAAGATAAGCTTGGCATGCAGCCATTTGTTTCTTGTAATCTTGTGTTCCGTACGTGGTAGGTCCATTCTACTACTTTCGGATATGAAAGTAGCGGCTGTGAGGCATTGTGTCTTAATCACCCTTTATCCAAGCCTGATAATAGAAGATTTACTTTTTTCAGACAAATCCCGAAACAATTGATTAATATCATTATTGTTGTTTTTTAGGAGGTTACAAATATCAACTAAGTTAACCAACAAACTTTCATGCTATTAAATTATAAAAACGTTTAACAAGTTAATAAGTAAGAAAAAAGTAACACAAGTATTTTTCAACATTTTAATTCTTATTAGAAAAAAGAAATGAATCAAAGACAAAGATTGTTTGCGAAATAGAATCCAAGTTGAATGACAAAGTATGGTGATCTCCTCGCTAACTTAAACACTAACCAAAGTATGTATTTAAGTATATTAAGGCATCAATGTGTATGTTTAGTGTATCCGTTTGTATGTTTAGTGCATCATTGGTCATTGTAGGTCATCCATTTGTATGTTTGAATCATACGGCATATTAAGGTATCGGTGAGTATGATTATTGCATCGTTAGACATATTAAGGCACGAGTGTGTATGTTTAGTGCATATATTTGTATTCTAGTGCATAGTAGAACATATTATAGCATCAGTGATTATAATTAGCGCATCAGTAAGTATGATTAGTTCATCGCTAGACATATTAAGGCATCACTGTGTATGTTTAGTGCAATTTTTTTTGTCATAGTAGGGCATCAATTTGTAAGTTTAGTGCATCGTTGTTTGTATGTTTAGTGCATCGTTATTCACATGTTTAGTGCATTGCTAGACATAAAAGTAATCACCTCTAGAATATTTTTGAATTAGTAGTAGGATCTTTCAAACGGGTGTTTAGATATGCCTTCTAAAGTGATTATGTTACATTTGATAATCAGAATTAGGAACGGGTTGCAGGAGAGGAACCTTGATATGCCTTTTGTATTCCCTAATTAGTAGCGGTTTTCTTACTTCATCTTTTTATAACAGGCCGATATATGTTGGCAACACTCTTATGTACTCTTTGTTACACTGGTTCTGATCCTTGCATGTTACCATTAGGACCACCTCTTTTCCAGTGGCACTGGCTTCACCTCCACTGCACCAATACACCAGGTTGATCTGTCAACGTTTGTAGAAGGTGAATTAGTTAACTTTATAAAATTGTAATATATGTTGCTCTGTTGTTGCATGGTTTATTACTTATTATTTTTTATGGAGGGACATTTGAAAGATGCGTGTTAGTTACTAGTTATTGCATTTTTATTATGTGGCCATTTTGACCCATTCACTCATCAATGGGCCAGATTTTTTTTTCTGTTTTACGGTTTACGGGTCAAATGGGTCAAAAGTCCATAGGAAAAAACATAAATTTGGACTGAAAATGTGTTTGGGGTAACCCTGACCATACCAAAACTACGGTTTTGACCCATTACTTAACCCACCTTTCGTACCAAGCTTTATAGGGAGCTCAAGAAGAAGTTCAGTGGAAAGGTATATTGTCGCGATACTAATGTTTGTAACTTTGTATTATGTCTGATCTTGGAAAATGGAAAGAAGCTATACGTACATGTGACATAATATTTGATTTCAGTTTTAGGCTCTATAATTTTACGTATTCATTTTTCACCTTCTAAATAGAACCCTACTTTTTTCTGGGCGTTAAGACCTTATGTGGTGTATTACACATTTGGGTTTGAGACACTAGACCAGGTAATTCTTATACGTAAAATTATAAAGTGCCTGATACATAATTGCATGATAAGAATTCTGTTTATGTTACATGGTATGCATGTATTAGTGGCAAAATGGGTGATGTTTCAAATAGTCCTCCTTTTAACTGATGTGTATTATCTTGGTGCATCTGTTAACAAATTGGTGCATCGGTTCACAAATTGGTGCATCTGTTAACATAGACACTAGGTAAGTGCAATTCGTTAGAAAAGTGAGAAAAAAAATTACATGGTATATTGCGAATATAACTAAAACTTCAGGGTTGAAAATAAAAAATAGATTAAAAGTAAAGAGGAGCGCATCATTTAATTACACACACACAGCTACCTCGCATCTACATCGCCACCACCACACAGCCACCACATCGCCGCCAATCACCATCGTACCACCACAACATCAACAATCATCATCTCCACCGTCATCATTGCCGTCATCATCTCCACTATCCAAAACCCTAACTACACTCATTTCCTTCATCATCTCCACCGTCACCGTCATCATTCCCGTCGTCATCTCGACCACTCCACCGTCATCATCTCCACTACTCCACCTTCATCATTCCCGCCATCATCTCCACCACTCAATCATTGCCGTTGTACATCAGTCGAACACCAGAAGAAAATTGAAATCAAGCCAGAGATATCCTAAAACTGTAAGTTTTTAATTAAAGACATTTAAATTTTCTTGTTATTATAAAATTACATTTTAGGGCATCTATTTATTATGTAACAACCGTAGTTTTAGCAGGTCAGTTTGACTGATAGTCTTGACTCGGTTGACGTTTGTTTGGTGTGTATTAGGTGTTTGAAGTGATATAGGTGAGTTTTATCACTAAATCCCTTTGCGTAAATGATTTTATTGTGATTTGGAAAGTTTGGAATTTGTAAAAGTTCATTTTGATCACCTTTGTGGTGTAGAAATGACTTGTGTAGTTTTGGTATTTTTGTGTTTTTGCGTAACAAGTCTTCGTTCAAGTATTTGAGCGTTAGTAAGTTACGTGGGATTTGTTTTTATGAGTTATATTTCAAAAAGAGTGTGAAATTCTATTTTTGGAAACTTTATTTTGAAAATGATTATTTTCCGGTTTATCGTAAAATTAAGGTTTATCGCGTAAGACGTTAGGTTTCGATATGGGAATACATAAAATATGAAAAGTATGAGGTTTTGAGTGTAATAATTAAGTTTAATAAAAAAAAAAATATATATATATATATATATATATATATATATATATATATATATATATATATATATATATATATATATATATATATATATATATATATATATATATATATATATATGGTATAAGAAAATCGGCCAGGGAAAAAAAGAAAGAAAAGGAAACCCAATTTGAGTCCAAATATGACTCTTAGGTCCAAGGAATCCTAGTTCAACCCAAACAAGCCCAACCCTTACCCATATAAACATAACAAACGACCCAAAACTCTTATTTTCTGCAATTTGAGTCGATTACAAGGGCAAGAGAAGAGGGGAAAATTAGGGTTTATAGTTTTGAGGCTAAAATCAAGAATCAAGGTAAAATTCTTATAACCTATGTTCAATTAATTGATTAATTATTGAAATTCATGTAATAATTATATGATGGATTAGGGTTTGTGTTAACTTCAGTAAATTAATGTTTTTAAACATGTTGGGATCAATTAATGATAATAGTATGATGATTGGTTAAGAGAATTGAGCGTAAAACATGCTAGTTATTGAGTTAGGGTTTGGACAGATTTGTAAGGCTGTAAAGATGTGAGTGTAAATAACAGATGGTGATGAGTTAGGTCATGAATTTTAGGTCTAAATTGAAGTACAATGAAAGAGCTTTCCAAAAAGTCCAGCCACGATTGGTTTTAAGGTCGGGAAGTCGGTCTTTTGATTTTTCTTTGTTAAGGTGTCAAAGCTGTCAAACCGGGACAGATTTTGGGGAAAAGTTTGGGGTTGGCATGTGGTTGTAAAAGTGGTATTTTGACTTGGCCTTCTGGAATAGTTAATTTTTAGGTTATATTAGACTACCACGAAGAGGATTCGCGATAAAAACTTGTGGAAGTAATTATTAAAAATCAAAACTTTTTGGTGTGCGTTCAGATCCGAATTTGAGTAGTTGACAAGTTTGAATTTCTTATGAGTACTTGTGTGTGTTATTGGTCCATGGCCTTCTGGGATTAGATTCTATGCTTATGAGAGACCACGGTAAATTTTTGGTGTGAGTTGTTGAACTTTATTTGTCGTGATTTCATGTGAGTGAATGTACTCAAAAATTCTGCGTTTTCTGAGTTTTAGTGTGCAAGGGATTTAGTGAGTATTAAGTTATGGTAGTGGTTAGTGTGGTGTGTAGGAGATCCATGGTGGGTCATATGAGTCTTAGACATCCATCATATGTGTATTACATAGGTTGTAGCTTTTAGCTTGACCTTGTGTAATGTGGATTATTTTTTGTGTGCTATAGATTGTGAATTGTTTTGTGGAAGCTGTGGAGTTTAAGGTGAGTTCATAGTCCCATATTTTTACTTTGTTTTAAACTTGGGATGGGAATGATGCTTGTCTTAAATGATTTGATTTACTGTGATTATGTGTGTGGTATTAAAGAGCTTGGACTTATAATGTTATCGTATGCATGCTATGTGTGATTATTTGCTTGTGTGGATGTTTATGGGACCCAATTAGGTTAGCGACCTAATTGATGATATGATTGATGGGATCCAATTAGGTTAGCGACCTAATTGATGATATGTTTGATGGGATCCAATTAGGAGGATGCTTATCCTGTTGCTCGCACATGCGACCTAATTGATGATTATGGGATCGGAGGACACGAGCCGTCCTAATGGTTGCCTTATGAGTGTTGTTGCCTTTGTGTGTGGATATTGACTTGCAAATGCATGTAGGTATATGATAACTTTAATTATTTGTCCAACTATATTTTGTAATCACAGTGAATCTGGTTGCCTTGAGAGTGTTTGTGTGTCTAAACCTATGAATCTCACCAACATTATGTTGACGTTTTAAGCATCATTTTCAGGTGAGCTTTCTAAGGATAAGATAGAAGGATGTGGATAGACGAGACCTTAGTTGCATTGGAAGTGGTTTATCATCTAAGTTTGGGTTTATGTTCTGTTTTGGTTATTTTATTTTGGGGTATTGTTACAACACTTTGTGTTTGTACATTGCTCTATTTATGTGCATGTAGTTGTTCTTTGTGTAGACACCAGGTGTTGTGATGATATCTATGAAGTTACACCCGCGTGTTTCCGCCGTGGCGGGGTGTGACATATTAAATATGTTAAAGCATCTTTTTTGATAGATTAGAGCATCTATGTATATAATATGTTGGAATCTGTTATAAGGATTTAAACAACATGTTAATAAATTAGGGCATACTTGTTAGCGAGATTAGTGAAAAAGTGATTATTGATTAGAGCATGTGTTTGTTTGATTAAAGCATTGTAGGCACTTAAGTGCCATAAATTTGAAATATGTTATATGGATTAAAGCATCAGTTTAAATAACTAGGGCATAATCTATTTTTGTATAATTAGAGCATTTGTTTGTTTGATTAAAGCATTATAGGCACTCAAATGTGTATTGTGTTAATATGTTTAGTGATAGTGATAGTGATGATCCACCTGAATATTTAGTGCATCAACATGTATGTTTAGTGCATCAACATTGTATGTTTAGTGCATCAACATGTATGATTAGTGCATCCATTTGTAGATGTGTTAATATGGGTTTCGTTGAATTAGGGCATCTATACAATTTTTTTCTTTTTAATTTCTCAATCATCATGATTAGAGCAACCATAAGAATTCCCTCATGAATTTTGATAATTTAGCAAATAACCATACTTGATTACTGATCTGAAACTAACATTATACTACCTGACATAATGAAAAGTTCCATTAGTTTATGAGCAATCTGTTGAAAGTCAAAGCAAGTTCAACTAATATCTTAAAACTTCGTATGGTTTGGGTAATTGGCGAGAACAATTTTCGAGCTACTAACTTTCTATGGGCCGATTTTGGTTTTTTTTTTTTCTTTCTATAACGGGTCTAACAGGTAAAAGAAAAGTTAGCTAAATAGGAAATGTGTTATATTTTTTAGTGCATCTGTTGTATATTTAGTGCATCAATGTAGAGGCTTGGGTTTAACATCATCAGTTGCATCACTATGCCTTTTGCTAATACTACCACTGTTATTACCATTGTTATATATTTTCAACGGGTCAAATAGGGGAAAAAAGGGTAAAAAGGTATAGAATTCTGATATAGGTTCACATATCACTATTGAGGTTTATTTTAGACACTTGACCGTAATTAAACACTTGAGCTACACTGTTAGTTGAGTAAACATACCGTATGTTTTACTCTTAAACATGCCAACCTGAAGTTAGATTCTTATGTTGGAAAGTGATTTTTTTTAATTTTTTTATTTTTAATTCTTATGTTTGAAATGAATGACATGATTCTGTTTTTGGTTCCATGCAAATTAAATTTCACATGATTGCTTGAGGTTGAAGCAGCAAATGTATTCCTCAAAGTACTTAGATCTTACTACATCTGTATTATACATTAGTGCATCTGTACATAGACCTTACTGCATCTGTATTAAACATTAGTGCATCTGTACTTAGACCTTATTGCCCATCTGTATTATACATTACTGCATCTGTTTTCAAATGTCTGTTCTCAGTTTGGTTTGGTTTGGTCTGCAATCAGAACTGAATCGAGCTGTATTAAACATTTTTCATTTATCAAACTAGAAACTATGTCACTGTATATTTTTATAATTACAAAAAATTAAAATAATAAGCAGAGCTCGAATTCGGTTTTATCATTCATAATTATTCAGTTTGGTCTGGTCTGATCTTGTTTCATTCCAATGACATGAACACCCCTATGCAGCCATTACCAGCATTCACTGCTGTGATAACTCATTTACTTGCCCCTCTAACCACCTGCCAATCAACTGATATAATTCCTTTGAGTAAGTACCAAATTTTGGTTTATGATGCTGAATATCATCTGTTTTTATTTGCTTTCAGGTATTCTAATGAACAAATGTTGGTCTATGAGTATATTGTAAATGGTACGCTCAAGGATAGTCTATCAGGTACTCCCTCATCTCTCACCTACCAGGCTACCCAGTCACACTCAAACGTTTTTTTATCCGGTCTATTTTTAGTAAAGAAACTAAGGTTGTAAACACTTGAATATACTTGGAGACTTATAACAATATAACCTGACGTGACCCTTTGACTACTAATAGGCCTATCATAGATGTGAAAACACATCAGAAGTAAATAAAAAATGACGCGAACCAAAGATAATTAAGTGGTGGAAAAGTTAACCCATTTATAGATAAATGGGTCGATTTGGTAATACTTTATATAAACCAGTTGTTGGTTAAAAACAAAAATTAAGCTCATATGGAGATGGGTCAGAGATCAACTAAACTGCCCAGATATGTGAAACACTTAAAAACTGTATATATTATTAGTGCCTCAGATATGTGAAAAACTATAAACTGCTTCATTTCAGTTAAAATCTAGTCTTCTAAATAAAACGACATTCATTTCAACCCATCTCATGGTTTCTATTCACCTAAACACTTTAATCCGCTCGCTTGACAAATCAGAGAAAAAAGATAACCCTATAAATACAATCAAAACAAGCAGGTGGCAAGATGGGCAAGTTGGGCTGTTGGGTGATGGGCCAAAATAACGATTTTCAGTATGGGCAATGTGTATATCTACGATTTATTTAGTTATTTATTTTTCAGATGTAAAAGGTATACTTAAAGCGCCGATGATGAATAAAAAACATCTTTACTACAATAATATAAGCTAATTCAATGAATAAAACGATTTGAGAGGTTAGATGCATTAAGAATTGATTTGGGTGCCTTTCGGTCCATTTCCTTTATAGATTTTTTTATTCCAGTTTGACTCGTTTGAAATGAAATCTACCACAAACGGACTAATTCATAAGGACTAATGCAAATGTAAAATTGTTTCAGGTTCACCCACAAAAAGGTTCTCCAGCATAGCCTAGTTTTGGAGTTGAGAATTGTTCCCTTGCTAAATGAACTCGTCATTACAGGTATAAAGATTTTTGGAATGGACGTATTTAATTGCATCTGTTTGAGTTACTTTAGTGCATCTGTTTGAGGACTTTTAGTGCACCCGTTTGAGGTACTTTAGTGCATCCGTTTGACACGTACCAAATGTTCCATCATTTACGAGACACCAAGCCTAGTAACTTCTAGTTTATTTAAAGTCCCATTCCAATTTTTTTTTTGTTACTAAGGATAGTTTGAGATTATTAGCAGTGTTACAAAAATTAAGAACCCTATAAAAAATTTGAATATGCCAAGAAGCCAATATGGGTGAACTAGCAATACTGTAAACATCACTTCTGATAACAGTTGTCATATGCTAAGAAGCCAATATGTGAGATGTCAAATTGGCTTTCTAATCTACTCAATGTGTTACTCTTCTTCGGTTTCTAATCTACTCAATGTGTTCTGTCATATATGCTAATGCCAACTTTAGTGTTGTTGCCTTATAGAAGCTTCGACCGAGTAAATTTTATAAAAGCTTAGTAAAAAATGCTGCATTTAATTTATTTGAATCTGTTTTGGCTGGGTTTACGTGCTTATATCTCTTCTTGAATGCTTTGAATATACTTTTTATAGTCCTGCTGCAGTAGAAACTATAGATAGTGTACATTTTATGCTGCGTTTTGCTGAGTTTTGTATGGGTTACATTTTTCTGGAACTACTTTCACCACAAACTATGTATGCCAATTGCTTGTAGTTTTTTAGATGAAGAGACTAGTCCCCCCCAATGGCTGATGACATGTTGGATTTGGCTAAATTGCCTATGTATATCTTATATCATCTCATTCTTTATGCTCAATGATGTAGGAGAGGCGGGAGCAAAAGACACTAATAATGTGAACAAAGACACTCAAGATGACCCAAGTATGCATAACTTGACGTGTGGAGCTGTTAATTCCATCTCTGCTGCTGCAGTTAAGGCAAAATTCTTAGCAGACCAAGAATATGACCAGATCAGGCAACTTGCCACATCATTAGTAGAAAAGCAGGTAATTAGTTACTGTTAGTTATTCAGTTTCTCTCAGTATAGAACACGCGTGAACCATTTACTTATGGATGGATCAATCTAGCTTATGCTACTTCTTTAATAGTTGAAGTGGTAATGATCTGAAATTTGGCTATAATGAAATGAATCAAGCAGGTCGAAATTTCATATAGTGTTTTCTTAATGCATGCATATTCCTAAATAGATTTATATCAAATTTTAAATTTACCAATTAACAGTCCGAAACATAACCCTAGTCACCCATTCTAATCAGACACATAATAACTCATTTCTTCGTTTTGATGACCCTGGATGGCAGTGGTCAGGATGCTTATTTCCAGAACTTTTACGTGATACGCATCTAAAAATATTGAATTATGTTTCAGGTAATGTGGTACATGCACAAGATGATGGTGATATGGATCAATCCAGTGGCGTTGAATATGAAGTGTCTAATTGATATCGATGACATAATAAATTGCAAGAGGAGAAAATAGGAATACACAAACTATAGATGTTTGGAATTGAGTTGATAGTTGGTTTTTGTTGGTTCTGAGCCCAATTTTGTATTTGTTGGCAAGTTAAAAAGGTGTAGATTTAGGAGATCAGGGACGGATAGTATAAGCATGCAGCGTAGCGATGTAGCAGGCATATATTGTTATATACGATTATCCAGTTTTTTAGTTATACAACAAAAGTATTTTCAGTATTTTGGTTTTGGTTTGTTCCTGTGCTTACTTTTCGTGTGAAATAATGAAGTTTACTTAGAGTATGCTCATAAATTTATTGAAGTTGAAAAAAAAAAAAAAAAAAAGAAGAAGATTTGTCATTAAAGAGCTAAAAAATAAAGAAACATATTCAAAAGGAAGGGGAATAGGGGTGGCAATTCAGGTCGGGTTCGGGTTGGCGGGTTCGGGTTGTCAGGTTGGCGGGTCAGAAAACCCCAACCTGAACCTGACCCATTTAAATCATCGGGTCAGCTATATCAACCCTAACCTGTTTACACGTAACCCGAACCTGAACCATTTAACCCGTATATATATACTTAGGTTGACAAGTTAAATAGGTTACATGGGTTGAATATGTTAAACGGGTTTCGAGTTGACCCATTTAATCCGTTTTATATATAAAAGTTAGCTCATTACACGAGTTAAATGGGTTAAACGGGTTAGTGGGTCGACCCGTTTAACCCATTTAACCCGTATAATTAAATATAAATAATTTTTAAATAAGAAAAAAAACTTAAACGGGTTGGCGGGTCGACCCAGTTATTTTATTCCCAACCCGAACCTGACCTGTTTAATAAACGGGTTAGATATGTCGACCCAAACCTGACCCACAATCTATTTAGCTCAACCTGAACTTGTTAATTTTCGTGTCGGTTTCAGGTCGGGTTTCGTGTCGGGTCAGAAATTGCCATCCCTAAAGGGGAAGGGGGAGGAATTCACAAAACTCACCCTAAAATATAAGATAAGTTACAATAAGGCCCTTTGAGTTGGTGAAAAAAAAGGAAGAGGAAGGGGAGGGGTGATTTGTACACTTTTCTACCAAAGTGGATTTTTTTCATGAACCAACCTCTCTCTCTCTCTCTCTCTCTCTCTATATATATATATATATATATATATATATATATATATATATATATATATATATATATATATAAATCAATTTAAATTGTATAAAAAAGATATTTTGAGATGGAATGAAGCTTTACTTGCAAAACATGTTTGGAACATTGTTGTTCCTTATGGGTGAAATGGGTACATATTGCGAAACTTAGAGGAAAGAGTATTTGGGCTGGGCAAGTTGATACGAATGATAGTTGGGGTTGGAAGAACATTTCAAGTATTAGAGATGAAATCAAAAGGTTTGTGGTGTGTAAGATTGGGGATGGTAATAATACTTCTCTATGGTATGAGAACTGGAGTCACATTGGACCACTGATCAATTATGTAACTCATAGGAACATTTATGCCACAAGACTAACAGATAATATGAAAGTTAGTGAAATGGTGAGCAATGGAAAATGAAACTGGCATAGGGAATGGTATGATTGATCCCTGAAATTACAAGGCTTACTGATCCAGGTTAACTCCTATAACAAATGATAAGGTGGTGTGGAAATTAACATGTGGAAAAGAGGTCAAGTTTTCCGTGCATAACATACATTAGTGGTGACTTAAGAGAGAATGTTCCAGTTGTGCAATGGTACTCAGTGTGTAATCAGAAGCCCTCTTTTATTCTTTGGTTAGCAATTCAAGAAAGACTCAATACACAGGATAAACTCTGCAAATGGGGAATACATGTGTATGCTTTGCCAAAATGGGTTGGAATCTCATATTTTCTTTGGATGTTCTTATTCTTGGAAGGTATGGAGGAAACTATAGAGTTGTACAGGTTTGGACATCCCTTCTGCAAGATGGACTGACAATGTGCAGTTTGTGACTACTATTCCACAAGGTAATAATATTTGGAGTATAGCAAGGAGACTTGTTTTTGCAGTCGATGTGTATTGTTTGTGGCAAGAAAGGAACTACAGAATATTTCATAAATGAAAGTAAAAGGTGGGAAGAAACTGCTAGTAGAATTGTGGAGATTATGAAAACAAGGATTCTTGGTCTGAAAGTTAAAGAGAGTATGACAATTAAGAATTTTGAGGTGAAATGGGATATGAAACTGCCTAAGCTGTGATAGTAGATTAAGGTCTTTGTGTCAAAAAGGGTGAGTCATGAAAGATAAGACTACCTTGTTTTGACAATTGGCAGTGTTTGGTTTTACTTAGAGTTGTAGTTGGTTTTGTGCTGATGTTCTTTTGATTGTATGTTTCTATCAACTTATTTGTTCTGCACATTTAGAGTGTGTTTGGAATGTCCTTCGCCTTTAATTGATGCATGTATATAGTTTTGTTTGGAGTAATATATTTCATCATTTTCTCACACACACACACTTTAGTTATGCCAAGAGTAAAAAAAACAACTTCTTATATGAACTATAAGATTGAGTTGCCTTTACAATGTACAGTTCCTAGCTCTTATTGGACTAAAAAGATAGTTAACAAACACGCGCCTAATTCAAGTACGAACAGTTAAAATAGCTATATTAAAATATCATCATATATAGGTTTAGAATGAGCCAAAACTATGTGAAACCAAAAGGAAAAATTATAGCTTGTGCATCAATGAATATATGTGTATGCATAATCTCTATATTGTACTAGTCTAATAAGATCTAAAACATGCGATATACGTGTGCGTAAGAGCATAAGCGAGGTTAACTCGGACTTGATTGAATAATCAAGACTGCTAAACAATACTCCGTATTAACTAAGACTTTATATTCAAAATCTATATGTCTATTTGAATCATATCATTTCTCAAGTAACCAACATAAATTTTGACCATTTTTATATAGTTTTCTACTTTTCTAGATCTTCTAAAATGATCGCTACTTTAGAATATTAGATAGACAAAACCTAGTGATCATGATGTTGATTAAAGTTGCATAAAGTTGGATTATTCAACCTTTAATCATGAGCCTTGTACTTGAAGTTTGAGCGATCATTAAGATTAAACTATGAAATGATTCCCCAAAATCATTGACAAAGTGGAATATAAAATATTTTTTACAAGAAGTTAAGTGCATTATTGGAAAAACATGTGTGGTAATATGATAAATTTGGGAATTGCTTCAATGATCAAACAACTTTTCGTTTTCATGTTCAAGGTGACACTTTCCAGTAGATAGAGTATATATCACTTATCAGCCCAACACTCTTTGTCTTTGACTTTTTAGACCCATATTATTCTAACTAACTTGTTTGGATAACATTTTACAAAAAAAATGATTATTTTATAGGTTTAATATGTACATGTTTCAACTTACAAAACCTTTTTCTCATTTCAGGAATGAAAATTATCATATACATATTGCCTATTGATCATAGATATTAGTCACTAGTAACTTAAATAAATATTTATAATCATGTTCACTCATGAGGTGGTTTCAAGCATGATCACACTATCAAAGACTCAAAGTAGCCATACTTTTATAGTTTATTTGCCATATTGTGACATTTTTATTGTAATACAAAAAGTAGATCCTAACAAATATAAGTAGTGATGGAATCCGAATCTTACACATAAACAAACAAGTGATTACTCAGTAGTAATATTTTGGTGCTTTAGCGACAAATAATATGCCTGACCACTGTATTTAGATACCCTCTTTTCAGTCTCCACTTCCTTAAATTATTCACTTTGCCATTTTCTAACACTTTTATACTATCTTTACCCCTCAAAGGCTCAAACCAACCTTGTCCCTCTTCTATAGTTCTCCCGCAAAAATATTGATAACTGACAATGTTGACCGCCTAACAAAATACAGACTCTCGGTTAGTTATCGCATCCTAACAAGTTGTGTCTAGGATTATTTACTTCGAGTGGCTAGTCATAAGTTTTAGGAGTGCTTAAAATCGACTTTTCTACCCAAACACCCTAAAAGAACTTTCCCCTGTTCTTGAAATTTTCTCCCTCCATTATTTTAGTTTATCTTCTTCACCTTCAAATTCAATCCAACCCAACCCACTAAACTTAAACACTCAATTCATCATTTTGACCTTTTCAACTTTGAAATCTTCTTATTCTTGTTCTTGATCACAACATCACAAAACTTCAAAAAATGAAGCTTCTTGAATCACCAAGAAACAAGAAACGACTCTATGTAAAAATGAACATTTTACGTACCAAAACCGCGAAAAAAGAACACCCTTTTTGCATCAAACACTACTTCAAATGGATCCTTTGGTTTACACTCTCTTTTTACTTCTTTTCCATATTCCCAAACACAACAATCATCCATAAACCGAAATCTTTGAACGACTTAAAAGTATACATATACGAGTTACCATCAAAGTACAACACAGATTGGCTAAAAAACGCGCGATGTAGCAGCCATTTATTTGCATCAGAAGTAGCCATACACAAAGCATTAAGTAATAGCAATGTACGAACATTTGATCCATCACTAGCCAACTTCTTTTTCGTCCCGGTTTACGTTTCTTGTAACTTTAGTACTATTAGCGGGTTTCCAATACTCACACATGCACGCGAGGTTTTATCGTCTGCAGTCGATCTAATCTCGAAGGAACATCCATTCTGGAACAGGACTAATGGTTCGGATCATGTTTTCGTCGCTTCTCACGACTATGGTGCTTGTTTCCATGCTATGGTACACAATGATCTTTTTTTTTTTTTTTTTTTTAGCATGGTTTTCGACCTTTTGGCAGACTAATTTATGTGGTTTATAATATTGTTGTTTTGCATTATTTGTTAGGAAGATAGGGCTGTCGCAGGAGGTATATCGAAGTTTATGAAGAATTCGATAGTGTTACAAACTTTTGGGGTAAAATATTGGCACCCTTGTCAAGATGTTGAAAATGTCGTTATACCGCCTTATGTATTCCCGGATAAAGTTGAGAAAATACTTTCGAATACGCCTATCAATGGTCCGAGAGACATTTTCGTATTTTTTAGGGGGAAAATGGAAGTTCACCCCAAGAATGTCACCGGTCAATTTTATAGCAAGTAAGTTATGATGAAGGGATATGTTGCTTAATAAGTATTTTCGGTTATTTTTCACAGTAAAATTTTCCCTTGATTATATAATTTAATTTTCCTAATGTGAATCTACGGTTACAGGAGTGTGAGGACGAAGATACTACGGAAATACAAGAGAGACCGACGGTTTTATCTAAAGAGGAATCGATTTTCAGGATATTTGTCGGAAATAGTACGTTCAGTGTTTTGTTTGTGTCCACTTGATTGGGCACCATGGAGTCCTAGACTAGTGGAATCAGTCGCATTGGGTTGTGTCCCGGTGATTATTGCTGATGGCATTCGATTGCCTTTCGAAAGTGTGGTTCCTTGGTCGAATATATCAGTCACAGTGGCAGAGCGGGATGTTGGGAAGCTTGAACAAATACTTGATGACGTGGCAGCCACAAACCTCTCGTCCATTCAGCGAAACTTGTGGGACCAAAAGGTTAAGCGGGCCCTACTTTTTCATGATGACGTGGAATATGGTGATGCCACATGGCATATTCTTGTATCGCTGTCCGAGAAAGTCAATACTTCTAATCAAAAGTCTAGGTCTTTTAGCGAATAGTAGATATACACTTTTACACGTAGATTATCCGGCTAAGCATTCTTGCTTAGCTGGATTTGTGTTCAACGTTTTTGGGGCCTACTTTACGCCAAGCTAGTGTTCACAAATTGCTGAGTTGGCAATACGCGATTGATGAATCAGCTAGGAGTTGATGACGATGTTCGGATACTATGTGGTGGTCCTCAATATTGATGGATGTGGTCTTTCTTGTGATGTAGATAGACGTCTCATATGTACATTTTTGTGACATTGGAAAGATATAATTTTTCGATGATTCATACTGGATCTTGGATATATGGTGCCCAAAGAGATTAACATCATTAGACATACACACTCATTCTCAAAGAAACTTTATGAAGTTTAAAATTACAAATTTCTTTTAAGTCTAAATAATAATATTCCATTGTTTAGTGGCAACAAACATTTCTATGTTCTAAAAGACACCATCTTTGTGTACTTGTTTTGGTGAAGGGAAGATATGTAAATATGATAAAGATGAATGGCTGGCTGGTGAAATATGAGAGAGTTTGGCACGTGAATTAAGTCTGTCAAGGGGGGGAATAAGGAATGTATTTAGAGGAATGTTACACTCACTCAAATTTTACAAAAACAAAACCTATACAATGACATGGATGTTTATCATTGGTAATTTCACTCTTACATTATCTCTCTTCTCTTTAATTAACCCAATCATATTCATCCATGTCATTGTGTGGATTTTGTTTTGTAAAATTTGAGTGAATGTAGCATTCCTCATGTATTTTAAAGGCAGAACAAGTCACGGGTTGTTGAAATTTGGTAAAAAGTTAGTGGGGAATTTTGGGTAAATCGGATAAATTTGGTTCTTGTATCCCAGTTCTTTATATCATTCCATATAATCATCTTTATTGTACCCACAGACGGAAGTAGTAGGTTTTGTGGTGTCACGGAACATTGATGAAATTTTGATTTATAGTATTAATTTTTCTAAAAAAACCTTGATTTTGTCTATATGCACCCCGTCGCAGAAAACTTATGTCTACTATTATGGTTTTAATTTTTTTTCCATCCGGTCTCCATTAGTCCTAGTTTCGTCCCTGATTGTACCAACGGGTATTCAGGCTAGGTTAGATGTTTAAGATATCTAAAGTGCTAATTTGGAAGAAATAACATTATCTTTTTAGCGTAACCAAAAAAAGAATGTTGGCAAAATGGAAACAAACCATAGAGTTGCACAAAAAAACCGGTTCATGAACTGAACCCAAAAAAAACCAAAAAACCGGTTTTCAACCGAACCGCCGGTTTAAAAACCGGTTTGCATTATTTGTTGTCAACTGGTTTGAGAACCGGTTTAAACCGAATCGGTTTTGGGTAAAACCGGTATTAACCGAACCAGTTATGGGTAAAACCGATTCAAACCAAACCGGTTATTCGTTTAAACCGGACATTTTCTCTCCCAAAACCGGTTTCAAACCGGACCGGTTTTACGTAAAACCGGTTTTTGACTATTTGACTAAAACCGAAACCGGTTTCAAAACCAATTCGATTTAAAAAAAAAAAAAAAAAAAAAAAAAAAAAAAACCGAAATGTGCACCTCTAACAAACCATCGTCATTTCACAATACTTTTCAATTCATCAGTTATTTTAGGCAAACAATTACCTTCATAGTTAGATTTTAGATTATTGATTTACGCTTGACATTCCAAAAGCATGTTACGTGTTGCTCCATTGAGTCCATTCCATATTATCATTGCTAAAATAGTAAAAATTGGTTAAGAATTGGTCAACTGAAATAGTAATGTGTTAAGGCTGGGCTTGTATGTTGGGCCTTGATAGGCCATGAGATCTTAATTATGGATTACATAATTTCACGTGATGTGAAAGGTGGATAAAGTTTGAGACTAGACAATATAATAATACTACATCCGTCTCAAAATATAAGTACAGTTTGATTTTTTAAATCGAACTTTGACCGTAAATATTTTTGTTTATATTACATATTACTTGATGAAAACTATACCAAATGAAAATACATATAAAACACTATCAATTTATATATTTTGCATCAAGTATTATATATTACAAACAAAAATATTTAAAGTCAAAGTTCAATTCAAAAAGTCAAACTGGACTTATATTTTGAGACGGAGGGAGTATATAACTCTTATTGAAAGCATTCGTAAATTGGCTTTAAAAAAAAAAAAAAAAAAAAAAAAAAAAAAAAAAAAATGGCATTCGTAAATTCCTTGTCACCCAGCAAAAAATCATTCACCGTACTTCACTTTATGGTGGTGTAATATCAAACTTCACTTTATGAAAAGTTTAAAATCTTGGTATTTTGTGTTTCGAGTTTTTTCCTTTGTGGAAGTATTTCGACATTTCGTTCTAGTTGATGGTATTATAACAAGTGTGTAATTGTCCTTCAAGTCATGTTGAGTATCAATATGTAAGGAATTTGCTCACCAACCAAGACATTGTGGGTTCAAGTCTTATTGATTTGTAATGGCATATCATGAGATATATGATATAGGGTGTGAAAAACAACGTTCTAAAAAAATTTGTAAGTAAATTTTTTTGTTGGAAAAGAGTATGAACCATAAATGAGTTATTCAAGTCACTAGTAAAAAACCTGGCAACAAAGTTACTTACTGTTAGTCGATATTTTGTATGCGCTCAAGCCCAAGTTCTAGAATACTCTTTGTACATCTATTTATGTAACCGATTATTGTGATTAACGATATACAAAACATTCATTGTTTACATGGTATCAGAGTAGAACTTGGGCTTGAGCCCATACAAAATATCGACTAACATTCATCGACTAACACTTACAAATTTCAAAACATGTCATTATTCAGGTCACTAGTCTAAAACCTGGCAACAAAGTTACAAAAATCACAAATAATACATAGCTTCCACTTCGACATGACTAATCATGGATAAACGTATGCATGACTTCTACTCAATCTCTTTCAATCATATTTAGAACTAGTTGTTAAACTCTGTACGAAACGAACACAGGTCAAGTCTCAGTCTTGTAGACCCGATGTTAACTCAAAAAAGTCCACTAGATATTACTTCTCAACGTTAAATACGTGACAAGTTGGTGCGAGCCGCCACCGAGTAGGTTGTCATTTAGCAATAAGCTTAACAAACTATTTGAAGTTATAAACAACAACAAAAATAATATAGAATGTACGCCAGAACAAGATATGAAAAATGTAAATGTATACTGTTTCAAAGTAAAGATAATGTGAACTTGACAATATTCGACTTTAAAATCAGTTATTTCACAAGACAAAAGATGAATTTGACAACATGTGAACTCGCATCCAATAAGTGTGCCATATGCATCAATGTTAATAAGGAAAATTTCCCCAAAGAGTAATAACCATGGATAGTTGGTTAAAGCAACGAACTAGTGTGAAATTATGAATCCCATTTGAGTATATTTGTTGCGTATACGTTTCTTAACACGCAAACACAAGCCCAATCTTCATGGTCCACTCCCACCAAACACATTTTGGGTCATCTTTCAATCACAAAATCCCTTTTTTTTTTTTTTTTTTTTTTTTTTTTGAGGATAAGTCCTAATGTTGTTTTGTGATATAATAAGTTATAGTGGTTTAAATTTGATTAGAAAGTGGATAACATATTGTTGGACTTTCACATTAAATGATAAGTAACCAATAATGATATTAGTCATAAGTTTGTGATAATGCATTTGATAATTGTGTATACACTTAACATAATCATGAAAGTTCATCCATCATTGTTATTTATTTTTATTTTTATTTTTATTTTTTGCATATGATTTGAAATAATGATGATTTTCAGGATTGTTATGTCTTTGTCATTTGAATGAAATGGGTATGTTAAAAATATCAACTTCACACCACCATTTCTATGCAATCTATACTTAGTCAAAAATTGTGCAATGGAAGTAAAAACTTTAGTTGAATGCTTCAATAGCCTATGTTGTAGTATTATTTAAAAATGGTGGCACAAGGTACCCTTTGTTGACCCTTTCTTCCACTTTTAACGTTTTAAAAGGTCGTCTAATCTTGACAATATTATTATGTAGAGTTGGCACAAAGATTGCACTTTTTACTAGTAGTTTCATCTTGTTTTAATTAAGTTTGGTTTATAAATCATATTCAGTTCATAATAATAACAACAAACCCAAAATCGTTACGCATAGATTATGACAATATGATTCCACCAATTTATTGTCGATATTAAACTCGACTGTTGCAATTGCAATGGCCATTATTCTAAGAAGCATATGAACGCGGCATATGTTAGAGAAAAATAAAAAGCGAAGACGAGAAAGCTTACGTACGTCCTGGAAAATGAAACTTATAGGTGGCGTACAATAAACTCATATGAATAATGAAATAACTTTCATATCATAGTAGTTTATTTTTAAAGGTTTTGCTAACCACAACCTTTTAAGTTACTTTTTAAAATAAAAATTGCTTTTGTTGTATAGAATAGCTGCCCACTAATAAAAGGAGAATGCCGTTAAATACTAGAAAACATTAAATACTGTGAGGTGAATGCTACATTACCGCAATATCACACACTCACCATATTTATGCTTAAATTCAGCATACGTATTCTTAGAAACAATAACCAGATCTTTTTAACTAGCAGGTCCCCGCGCGATACAGCTGCGGGCACCCTGTAATTTATTTTTTTCGACTAATAGTTTATTTTATTTGTACATTTTTTAGCAATAGTTTTGCTGATTAGTCTTTTATGGCAAAAGTCTGATGAAATTTTGCTTAGTTTGTATTATTTTATTTTTTTTTTTGTTTAGTAGTTTGCTTGGTTTGTACAATATGTGAACATAATTTAGTTTATTATGTTCTTTTTGACAATAAATTTATGGATATCAAAAATTTCGTTTAGCTCGTGTCCGTTCGGGCTCGAGCCCGTTTGACCCGTGCCCGTTCGGGCTCGAGCCTATTTGGCCCATTGCCCGTTCGGGCTTGAATATTTGTATAATATACTTTATTATTTGTATTAGTGACATTTAATGCAGGAATTGTATTTAAGTCGGTTGTACAATATGCTTGATAATTTGTATTTCTTATGTAAGGGGTGTTTTAATAAGTGCATTAATTGTATTTATTGACAAGTTAATTAATTGTATTTAATGTACATAATGATTTATTTATTGTATTTAATGTTAATATTAATTGTATGTTAGAATTAAATATGAGGGGAATTTCTATAAGTAGCATTTGTTGTTGTACTTATAACTTTAAAAGTTTTAAAACTTAATTTTAAGTATTCTATTAATAGTAGGCCTTCATGCTTTATATAATACTAGAAAGGTGTCCGCGCGATGCGGGGGCGGATTATTGGGGTGAAGAGGAGAGAGGTGGGGTGTTGGAAAGTGGTTGTTGGGGTGGTTGTTGAGGTGGTTATAAATTGTTGAGGGTAGTTGTTGAAGTGATTATAAATTGTTGAGGGTGATTGTTAGGGGTGGTTATTTCCATAATTAGTAAGTAAAAATCTGAATTTTTAAGCCTTTCTAATTATAGAATAGTCTCAAATACATTATATAGTAGTATAGATATAGATAGTATGATTATTGTACTCTCATTAAATAAGAAATTGCGTCCAAATTGAAACGAATCACATATATAAATGGAATCATGAAGCCAATAAAAAAGATCAACCATCAAGTTTGCTTTTTACACGCTTGTAGGAGTGACGAGTATTTTAGGTGATTCGTTTGGCAATATTGGTTTTACACACTTCTGGGTGTAGATATATTTATATTATTCATTCACACTTATTCATTATACTTTTGTACTTAAAAATTTTTTTTTGTCCGCAATTTTCACGTGAACATTTAACTATTTTGTATACATTTGCGCATGTTGAGATATTATTCACAAAACATTTGTCCACATACTAGGGAAGCGTAAACTTTCATATTTTAAACACTTAAAAGTGTGTTATTTTTGGCTGAAAAAATGTATAAAATTTAACTATATTTGTTGTAGTGAACCATTGAGCCTTTGATTTTTAAACTTTGCTAGATATATAATTAGGTAGTTCTAGTTTGCAAATAAACGAAATGAAAGTGCGCAAAAAATGCCAAAAATCATGACGGAACCATGAACCATCGAAGTGAGACAAAACGATACCAAACAGAAAAGAAATCGTCACACACGACACGATACCAAACTAACCCATATATGGTCATTAATTTAATAGCATAATATATGGATTAGTCACTTTGAACATATTATATTACTCCGTATATTTTGGTAATCATTTATAAAAATAGATCCGACCCATGTGTCACAATTCTTTCACATTAAAGTCAAAAGATCACTTTTAATATTAGTCATTAAAAACTATATAAAAGACTCAAATAAAAACTAGTACTACATTATTGTAAGATCGTGAGACAGTATGGTGAAATAACAAAGATTACATGCTACATGAAACACTATATATACACCACCAACACAAAGTTCACACCAAAACCAAACCAACCATCTTTTCTTTCATCTTCACACACAAACAATGTCTACTAACCCTTTAATCTTGGCTCTCTTCATTTCTTGCATTTTCGTCGTTTCTTCGTTGTCCGCAACGACCACGACGGTACGAAGAAATGGCAACCGAATGATCAAAGACCTTAACTTGCACCCTAGTCATGGAGCCAATATCTTTAAGTCGAATGCTCGTTCTTTTGACGATGAACTTAAAGTTTCTGAACTCGGGCTTGCTGAGAAACAGCTTTTGTTCCCTTTTAAGATACTTGGTGACTCGGGTGCTAGTGTTTCTGACTTGGCTCAACACGCGGGTTATTATCGTATACAACATACCATAGATGCAAGGTACATTAGTAGTATATTACATGTTGTCACATTTTTCTAATACATGACCAATTCTTGTAGAAAAAATTCCCTTGTTGCATTTTTTTTCCATGGGTTGTAGATTTTTAATTAGGAAAGTAACCTACCCTTTAGAAAAAGATTTGTATTGTTAGGACAATTGTGGGTTCTTGACGACTTTTTGGCAGGGCCGTCCCATGAATTTATGAAATTTTTGAGGGCCCTGGACGAAAATAAATAATTAGGCCTATCGATAAGGAATGCTATATATAAAGTGTCACAGTTTATAAGATATAATGCAATTAGTTAGCTAAATATTCTGACATATTATTCATTTATGATACTTTCTCATTTAAATACTTTATGCATATAATTATTAACGGACAAATTTTGAGGCCTTTAAAAATTTTGGAGCCTTGTGCTATCGCTCGCCTTGCACACCCTAAAACCGGCCCTGCTTTTTGGTGACAAATGAAATGACTATTGTTGTTATTGGAGTATATATTGGTAAGCTTTACAGTTTACAATATGGAATCTTTAAATAAAGGACATGTGAGTAGGGTCCAATACGCACATTCTAACGATTCCTTAACAATGTCACAACTTTTTTTTTTTATTGTACTTTAGCACTGCTCCTGCATTAGTTTCAGGATTGCCCATATGGTTTGCATATCTAGATTTTCCTTAAAATTGGCCATAGGAATCATCAATAAACCATTGTCCTATGAAAATAATTTAAGAAGAGACAATGTAGCCATGTATATGTTGAGTTCATAGATATGATTACCTTAGCAAGGTTTAGCAGAGCGGGGTCAACTATCGTAGTACTAGTTTAATATAATCATGTGTTACAAACCCGTCGAGTATATAATTTTAGTATAATTTTCCTTTTTTGTATGGTTGACATGGCACCGTCCTCTTTTACTGTTATATTTGTAGATGAAAATTAATCCGTGTGGTCGTGTTTATGTTCTAACTAAATATAGTAAAAAACGACTAATATTGCTAATATTGCTAAAGTGGACACTTGTTTTGTATTGCATTCAAAAGAAAGACTAAGATTGGTAAAGATAATGTTTGCAGGATGTTCTACTTTTTCTTTGAATCGAGAAGAGCCAAAGCTGACCCTGTGGTCATATGGCTAACAGGAGGACCAGGGTGCAGCAGTGAGTTGGCTTTGTTTTATGAAAACGGTCCTTTTAAGCTTACCAGCAACTTGTCTCTCATTTGGAATGATTTTGGTTGGGATAAGGTAATTCATCCTGTTACAGACTAATCTCATAACGCACGTCATCCATTAATTCATGCATTGTATTCATGAGGCGGTTTCATTTGATACAGGTATCTAACATTATATTTGTTGACCAACCGACTGGGACTGGTTTTAGTTATAGTTCTAGTGACCGGGACCTTCGTAAGGATGAAACTGGTGTCAGCAATGACCTCTACAACTTCTTACAGGTTTTAATACCCATAGAATAATGTAATAAACAATTCTGATATGTTACAAAGTAGGAATCTAACATTGTAAAATGACAGGCATTCTTTAAGGCCCATCCGGAATATGTCAATAACGATTTCTACATCACCGGAGAATCATACGCAGGACACTACATTCCAGCTTTTGCTTCTCGAGTTAACCAAGGAAACAAAAACAAAGAAGGGATTCATATCAACTTCAAGGGACTCGCTATTGGAAATGGGCTAACTCATCCTGCAATACAGTATCAAGCATACACAGATTACGCATTGGATAATAATATAATATCAAAATCAAATTACAACAGAATAAACCAAAAGATTCCAGCTTGTGAAAGGGCAATCAAACAATGTGGTAATCCTTCATTTTTCTATTTTTTTATTGAGTTTCGAATGACATAACTTATAATCATACTAATGTCCTTTTATTTTCAGGAACAACTGGTACAAGCACATGTCAATCTGCCTATTCCTTATGCCAACAAATCTTCGAGGATATACTTTCTGTGACAGACAACATAAATGTAAGAACTTGCAGAAAATAAACTCAGTAACTTAATAAGTTGATTATTTGTTTATGATTTTTTTATGCTTTCTATTGTCAGTACTACGATATAAGGAAGAAATGTGAGGGGAGCTTGTGCTATGACTTCTCAGGCGTTGAAAGTTTTCTAGGAAAATCATCGGTTAAGTCAGCATTAGGTGTTCCAAGTGATATAGATTTTGTTTCATGTAGTGATACGGTGTATCGTTCAATGCTTAATGACTGGATGAGAGATCTTGCAGTCGGGATTCCACCACTTCTGGATCAGGGTATTGAATTGCTTGTATATGCTGGTGAGCATGATCTTATTTGCAACTGGCTCGGTAAGTTATTTTCTTCCTGTCTAAAACAAAAAAAAAAAAAAAAAACAAAAAAAAAAAAAAAAAAAAAAAAAAAAAAAAAAAATCAATTGGTATGCGGTTTTATTGAAAATAATTTAACAAATGAACGGTTTGCAGGGAACTCAAGATGGGTTCATGCCATGTCATGGTCAAGACAGAAAGATTTTGTTGAAGCTTCAAATGTGACGTTTCTAGTTGATGGGAAGGAAGCTGGTGTTCTAAAGAATCATGGGCCGCTTACGTTCCTTAAAGTTCATGATGCTGGACATATGGTTCCTATGGATCAACCAAAAGCTTCACTAAAGATGTTGGAGCTGTGGACCACGGGGAGGCTTACTCCGGCCAAGCAGGGTGCGGTTGCACCTCTATGATTGATTTGCAGAGTCTAAAGAAACAAAACTATATATAAAAAGCAACTATTTTTTTTTACAAAGATCCTTGAAATTGCTGAATACGTGGTTGCACATGTGCAAAACACTTTGAAGAACGAAAAGGTGAAAACTATAATTGTAATTAAACAAGAATTATTATTCGGAGTGGTATATGATAGAAAGTAACAAGTTTCCACAATATTATCCTGCAAATATAGCATTTGGACACAATTGGTAGTAATACAAAGATGCTAGAAATGATCTTCAAAGTAGAAAGGGAACAAAAGTAATATTACTTATACTAATGTTAGACCCTTAAATCATCGATTGCAAGTGGATTTTTTTTGTGGAAATCTATTGTAAGCCCTCGGTAAATCACTAAATCTAATACACTCATTGCAGAGGTGAAAGACAATGCAACACTTGACCACAACGGCTCCAGTTCTCTCATTTACCAGTTTTTCCTTGCCTTCATTATCTGATCCTTTCTCAATTTCACTCCATACATAGCAGAATATGAACTCAAAAGTCAAAACATATCTGTATTTTTCAGTATTGAGGATTTCAGGATTGAACATTAGTCATATATGTGTTAAGGGATATATCACTTAAAACTCGATATATTCTCATTAATTGTGTACTTAACAAATACTTGAGTACATTTTAAAACATATTTCCGTAAGTACATTCTGTCCTTGAGAACTTCATAAAGAGACTTCATAAGAAAAATATGTGCAGGTTCTTCTATTTTTTCTTTGAATCAAGAAAAGCCAAAGCTGTCCCTTTAGTCATATGGCTAACCAGAGGACCAGGGTGCTGCAATGAGTTAGCTGTATTTTATTGAATTGGTCCATTTAAGCTTACCATCAACTTGTCTCAAGTATGGAACGATTACGAATGGGTTAAGGTTTCCAATATCATATTCGTTGACCAACCTACTGGTACTGGTTATAGTTACAGTTCTAGTGATCAAGACATTCGCCATGAGGAAACTGGTGTTACCAATGACATCTACAACTTCTTACAAGCATTCTTTGTTCTTGAAGTTTATTCAATTGTGTTGTGACTGTGAATGTAGGAGGTCTTAACCATTGTACTGAGTTTTTTTTTTTTTTTTTTTTTTTTTTTTTTTTTTTTTTTTTTTTTCATGCACGAACGCTACAGACATATGTCAATTTGCCTATAACTTTTGCCAGAAAATTTTCAAGGAGATATATCATCTTACAGACCACATACACGTAAGAACCTGTAAAATATAATGTTGTTGTCAATTTGCCTATAACTTTTGCCAGAAAATTTTCAAGGAGATATATCATCTTACAGACCACATACACGTAAGAACCTGTAAAATATAATGTTGTTGAGATTCATAAAGTTAATTACTCCGTTATGATGATTAATTTTTTCTTCATTTTCAGTACTATGACATAAGGAAGAAATTTGTGGGAGTCTACTCCTGACTTCTCAAAAGTGGAACATTTTCCAAGCGAATCATCAGTTAAAAAAGCTTTAGGGGCCAAGTAATATACAGTTTGTTTCGTGTAATAGTACAGTGTACCAAAAAATGATCAATGACTGGATGAGAAATCTTGAAGACGGGATTCCAACACTTTTGGAACAGAATATTGAATCTCTGGTAGATGCTGGAGACTATGATCTTGTTTGCAACTGGCTAGGTAAGTCGATATCTTCAATCCTGAAATAGCTCATTTGTTATGCCATTTTACTGTAAATAAATAGTAAATGTTTTGTAGGGAACTGGAGATGGGTTCATGCTATGCCATGGTCTGGTCAGAAAGATTTCGTTGCAGCTTCAAATGTTTCTTTTTTAGTTGACGGGAAAGAAGCTGGGATATGGAAGAATTATGGGCAACTCGCATTTATTAAGGTTCATAATGCTGGACACACGGATCCTATGGATCAACCAGAGGCAGGACTGAAGATGTTGGAGTTATGGACAGCAGGAAAACTTACTCATTGATAAGTCTCTAAAAAAAGAAGATAAAGATCCGTATATCCGTTGATTGCATCTGCTGTTTGTGTGCACATATTGATCACCTGAAAGAAACAAAAAAGGTCAATGCCTTGTAACTACAGCCATTTTTATGCAGTTTATAAAAAGAAAAATAAGCGGCAGTCGTTACATAAATAATGCTTTTGCTTGGTAATGGAGTACTAAACTCATGACTTTTTACTATTTCTGGCATTGAACTACTAAATGAGCATTTAGATCATGAGATAACTGATATATACATGACCCATATGCAAAAAGCTAAATTTAAGCAAAGCAAGTTAAAGTATCATAATCAATCATCATAAATAAAAGGGTAGTTAAGATGATATTTTAACTTATGTCCTTTAACATAAGTTATAGATTCAAACTTTCACACACAAACCGAAAGTTAAGCTTTATATGTCAGTAGAATCGAATTGAATGCTTGCCAATAGAAACAAACTTCTACCTAGAAACCGAAAGTTAAGCTTTAATGCTTTATATGTCGCCAGAAGCTAAATATAAACATCATTGAGTACAAGTACAATGTGGTAGAACCATGATGTACAAGGGAGCATATTACAAGATACATGAAAATAAAGCGACTATATTAGTCATTAGACAAGGCAGACACTAGTAATGTAAGAAATTACAAATAACAGAAACTCACACACAAACAATGGTTTTTCCTCCTTCAATCTTCTGTCTTTGTATCACTTTCTTTCTTTTTATTTCTTCATCATCAACTAAAACCAACTTTCCTACGCCGTCCTCATTAGATTTTTCCCGCTCTATGAAAGAAACTGGCCAAAAACTGATTGAAGACCTCAATTTGCACCCAAATCTTGAAGTCAATTTCTTCAAGGAATACACCAATTATTCTAATGATGAACTTAACTTCTCTGAATTCGGGATTGCTGAGAAACAGTTGATGTTACATGTTCTTGGCGACTCTGGTGCAACTGTGCATGATCTGTCTCAACATGCTGGATATTTTCGTATTAAACATACAGTAGATGCAAGGTATGTTTAAATTTTGTTAGTTTGAAGTATATTCAATTCATGTAACAAGACTTTTGGCATTTGTCTAATATCAAAGGTTGATACAAAAACCTTTAATGATACATTAGTAAACGACTATATCTGGTACATATTTAGCAAATTGTGCTACTCAATATATTAAAAGTTGATAAAAATATATATCAGAATCTGTAACAAGGTGTAAATGGAATTGCATAAAGTCTGAAATTTTACTGGACCTAGAGGTCTTGGGCCTGTGTAGCCAAGGCCTAACTTTATTTAAGCCCATTATATTTTATAATTATTAATTTAATTACAAAAGGTTTATAAACTTTTCTTAACAAAACTTTATATATGATTTTCCATATAATTTAGTAAATCTAACAAAATGGTAGATAAATTAAAGAGATATCAAACATGTAGGTTTTTCTACTTTTTCTTTGAATCAAGAAGAGCCAAAGGTGACCCCAGTGGTGATATGGCTAACCGGAGGACCAGGTTGCGCAAGTGAGTTAGCTTTGTTCTACGAAAATGGGCCTTTTAAGCTTACAAACAACCTCTCTCTTATATGGAATGATTACGGTTGGGATAAGGTACTATGTTGTTTTTAGACTAGTAACATCATAAACGACCCATCCATTGTATTGACCAGGCGATATTTATCTTTCAACACAGGTTTCTAACATCATATTCGTTGATCAACCTACTGGGACTGGTTTTAGTTATAGTTCCAGTGATCAAGACATACGCCATGATGAAACTAGTGTTAGCAATGACCTCTACAAGTTCTTACAAGCATTCTTCAAGGCCCATCCGGATTACGTCAAGAATGATTTCTACATCACGGGAGAATCATATGCAGGGCACTTCATTCCAGCTTTAGCTACTCGTATTAATCGGGGTAACAAGAACAAAAGAAGGATATATATAAACTTGAAGGGATTCGCTATTGGAAATGGTCTAACTAATCCTGAAATCCAGTATCCAGCCTACCCAGATTACGCTTTGGCCAATAATATAATATCCATATCAGATTATAACAGAATAAATAATAAGACGTCGGGTTGCATACAGTATATTAAACAATGTGGTAATACTTAATCCTTCTAGTTTTTGTTACTTTACTTACTGTATGGTCCGTAACTGTATGAGCATGCCAATTGTGTTGCTATTTCCAGGTACGAATACAAGCCTATGTAGTTCCGCCTTTATGTCATGTCAGCGAATTTTAGAGGATATTATCTATTCAACAAACAAACTAAATGTAAGAACCTGTAAAATAACAATTTATTAAAATGTACAAAAAGTTGATCATATCATTTTATAACTTGTTTTGTATTTTCAGTACTATGATATAAGGAAGAAATGTGAGGGGAGCTTATGCTATGACTTCTCAAATGTGGAAAAATTTCTAAATGAAACATCAGTTAAAACAGCATTAGGGGTACCAAGTAGTATACAGTTTGTTTCGTGTAATGGTACAGTGTACCAAGCAATGATCGATGACTGGATGAAAAATCTTGATGTCGGGATTCCAGCACTTTTAGAGCAGAATATTGAATTTCTTGTATATGCAGGAGAATATGATCTTATTTGCAACTGGCTCGGTAAGTTGATATTTTCAATCAGAGACGGAGACAGTGGGGGAGCCAGGGGGTGCTCGGCCCCCTCTAACGCGCCTAATCGCTTTGCTATTTACCTTATAAAATTTAAGCATATGACGCAACTATAGGTAAATGACCCCCCTAACCTTTAGTTAAATTACTTTGTTAGCTTGAGAAAAAAATTTCGGCCCCCTTATTCCTTATTCCTGACTCCGTCCCTGTTTTCAATCCTGAAAATAGTTCAGCTGTTATGCCTAACCATAATATTGAAAATAAAATAAATGGGTTGCACGGAACTGGAGATGGGTTCATGCCATGCCATGGTCTGGTCAGAAAGAATTTGTCGCAGCATCAAATGTTTCATTTTTAGTTGATGGGAAAGAAGCTGGGATTTTAAAGAATCATGGGCCGCTCACGTTTCTGAAGTTCTTAAATGCTGGACACCTGGTTCCTATGGATCAACCAGAGGCTGCACTAAAGATGTTGGAGTTGTGGACAACACGAAAACTTAATCCACCCAACAAGGGCGCAGCTGCTCATCTTTGATTACTTTGAAGGCTCTGAGAAAAACAAAAAAAACACAAATATCCATATGAATTTTGAATGTATTTTCTGTTCATGTGTTAAAGAAGAATAAGGTCAAAACTTTGCTTGTAATTAGATAGCAAATTTCTGTTCAGTCTATAAATGATGTTTTTGCTTGTTAATGAAGTGCTACTGTCATGGTTTACTAGAGTATAAACAATTTGAAGGCAGATGGCCAAAAAAGAACTTGGTCACTTTTTTACCGTTGCTCAACTCAATTTCCAAGTTGCAGATTTAACTGCTGTTAATATTTATAGTTTGTAATTAGAAAGTTTGGATGAAGTCATTAACTGTAAATGATAGAAAAAAGTTGACTGTATTGGCAGGGTTGTCAATAGTTTTCTTTTTTTCAAGGTGTGGTGAAGAATGGTTTATTTGCAATAAGCAAAAAATAAGATGGTTCAAAAGTCGATAATTCATTTCAAAAGACAAAGTAACAGTTGAAATAGACCAATTTAACTTAACTCATAATCATGAGAACATAATTAAGTATCAAAACAGGTTCTTGCACAAATCTTCTTTATGAAGACAGTAGTAGCATGGCATAAGGCTAAACCAATCAAGCAACAAGCTATGTAAACACAACGTTAAATACGAAGATATTTTCAGGTATTGAATTCAAAGGAGTACAAGTTAATCACAAATGTGGATAAAGCATCCTAATAAAAGAATCAACGTTGATTCAAGGCTGAAAATTTTAGCTTATTGGATGAACAGATCCAAAATTTCCTCAAAAAATCTACTTGCTTGTAACATGTGAACAGACCAGTTTTCTTGTATAAACAATGAAGGATTGTTCATTGAGAGTGATCAATAACAAATTTCCATTGTTGGATTATGTAATTTTGTTAAATTTGTAAAGCAGAAAAATCCTCTTTTGGGATAAACCATAACTAATGTATTACATTTTGACAAAAGTGGTAGTAAATTTAGTTAGACAAAAAAGTTTACAATGAATCTTCAAACTTCAAAGTAAAGAGTGAACAAATTTATCATTAATTAAAAAATATATATATACACTAAATAATCTCTTGCATATAAGCTTTCGTGTAAAAATCTATTTTAAACACTATATAAATCCGTAATCCCATACTCACTTCACATAAGTGAAATACAAAGCAGTAGTTTAAGCACAATGGTTCCAGTTTTAACTTACCTTTTTATCCTTATCCTCGTTAGTCATTCGCCCATCTCATCTGCAACTTCACAGCATAAAAGAACCGGATATGAACTCATTGAGGCATTGAATTTGCACCCAAGACGTGGTGTTAATATATTTAAGCCAAACACTTCTGATTCTGTCAGCATTACAAATTCCAGGATTGTTGAAAAGCCGTTAAGGCTCCCAGTTCTTGGTGAATCAGGTGCTACTGTTCATGACCTTGCACATCTTGCTGGATATGTTCGAATCAAACACACTATAGGTGGAAGGTATATTTTATCATCACCACAGTAACCTGTAAATTGAAACTCTCAAAACATAAAATGGTTACTATAATTTTTTTACCAAATTTGCAGGATGTTCTACTACTTCTTTCAATCAAGAAACGAGAAAGTTGCTCCTGTTGTTATATGGTTGACCGGAGGATCTGGTTGTAGTAGTGCAATAGGTCTTTTTAATGAAAACGGTCCATTTCATTTGACCAAGAACTTGTCTCTTGTTTGGAATGACTACGGGTGGGATAAGGTTGCCAACATGATATATATTGATCAGCCAATTGGAACTGGTTTTAGCTACACTTCTAGTGAAAAAGACATTCGCCATGATGAAAAGGGTGTGAGTGATGATCTTTATGACTTCTTGCAGGTACGTCAATTAGAAATACTTAACCTATATCAAAATTTCAAACATAAAGTACTAATGATTAAAAAGAGGTTCTGTACAATGTAACAGGGGTTTTTTAAGAAGCATCCTGATTATGTAAAAAACGACCTCTACATAACCGGCGAATCATATGGAGGGCATTATATTCCGGCTTTTGCAGCCCGTATAAACAAGGGGAACAAGAACAAAGAAGGCATTCATATAAACTTGAAGGTGCACTACAATGTTAATTATTTATAACCCTTTTAATACTTCCATTATTGTTCATTGAACTATGATTAATTAAACAGGGATTTGCGATTGGGAATGGACTCACAGAACCTGGAACCCAATTTGGAGCGGATCCAGTTTTTGCAGTTATGAATAACCTAATTAACGAAGAAGATTACATCAGAATAAGTCAGATGGTGCCAGAATGTACTAAGGCAGCAAAGAAATGTGGTAAGCTATCTATAATCTATTTCTTAGTTTAAACACGATATATGCATCCACTACATGTATAATTGAGTATATTACGTATCTAGGTACAAATGGTACAGACAGCTGCCTTGATGCCTCAGACAAATGTTGGAAAATTTTACATGCAATTTTGTCTGTTAACCCTGTTTGTGTAAGCACTCCTACAATCATAATTCCATGATTCACAATGCAATTCATATTGAAGTTTAAAATTTGGTGTTTTACGGCAGGTTTATGATATAAGGAGGAACAAATGTCATGACTTATCAGCAGTCGATGAATTCTTGAATTTACCATCAGTGAAAAAAGCATTAGGTGTACCACAGGCTCTACACTACAAGACATGTAATACTAAGGTGAATGGAGCATTTATGGCAGACATCATGAGAAACCTTGAAGTTGGACTTCCAGACCTTTTGGAAGATGGAATAGAGATGCTTATATATGTTGGAGTAGATGATCTGATTTGCAACGTGATTGGTAAGTTTATTCCATCCCGAGCTTTTAAATGAATGAGTTAATGTATTTTTACAAGGCTAATGAACATGGTTTTTGAATATACAGGGAATTTTAGATGGGTGACGGCAATGAAATGGTCGGGTCAATCAGGTTTTGCAGCATCTGAAATTGTTAAATTCAAAGTAGATGGGAAAGAAGCTGGAACACTAACAAGCCATGGCCCTCTCACTTTCCTTGAGGTTCGTGTGTAACTGTCTATATAATTCTATATACACACATGTCATTAACAAGACTCATTGATTTAATAAACGATGTTTTGTCTGAATTAGGTGCATAATGCTGGACATATGGTTCCAATGGATCAACCAAAGGCTTCATTGTAGATGTTAAAGATGTGGATGAATGGAAAACTTAAGTAATTAGAGAGAGAATGACAGATATATACTCGGAAAAGACATATACAAATGTTTAAAGCAATATAATCGTTATTTCAGTTTTAATATATTTACACGATAAAGAAACAATGAATTCCTTGATTAAGAATCCCGTCGTTTTTTTCTCTTTCTCACATCAATGGTGCTACTATTCATATTCCTAGTTGTTATTCCTATTACCTCCATAAGCAACACTCCAATCTCGGGGAGACTTTAACAGCAGAAATAATTCAAGCCGGTCTCTTAAGATACAAAATTGTGAAAAAAATAGTGGTGTATTATATTAAAACAAAAATAGATCCATAAACACATGACAATATTTCAGATTTTTCTCAAATGTTGGTAGCATAAAGCAATAGCGACAAACAATTAAAGTGAGCAGATAGATAAAATCAACCAGTTCTTACAATCTTACTCCATATACTCCATATAGTTCGCTGAGGATGTGCATTTCCATGTTTTGGTAGTGTCACCTGCAACATCTCTCCCTCCAAAATCTTACTTGCAGTCTCACCTAATTAGTCTCACCTAATTAGGGAGTGTTTCGCATTGCCTTTTCAACCCAAAAAACGAAAAAAGCAACAAAAATTTACTAGAATAACCTTATAACCCCTGTATTACTATTATCCGATCATCATAATCAGTTTTGTTGATGCTAGTCGCTTACTCATCGACTATTTACCCAAAACTGATCATTTGACATCTAAAATATTCAGAATCAGTTTCACTATACCAAAAACTAGGAACTGATACTGTGACTCTTAAATGTACTAATAATTACCTAATCACTTATATCTCATAAAGTTAGAGGTGCATATTTAAGACACAGTAATAACAAAACAATAAGATATGAAACATAACTTTAAAGAAAAATACAAAATTCCTGGTAGTAATCTTCAAAGAAGTACAAATCAGAAACATGTAGAAGCAATGAAGCATCATAACAAAAGAAAGAAAAAATAATAATTCAAGGCTGAAAAAAAATTATAAAAATAAAACACTAACTATATTTGATTTTACTATATTTGCAGGATGTTCTACTACTTCTTTCAATCCAGAAACAAGAAAGATAATCTTGTTGTTATATGGTTGGCCGGAGGACCAGGTTGTAGCAGTTCAATAGCTCTTTTTAGAGAAAATGGCCCGTTTCATTTGACCAATAATTTGTTTCTTGTTTGGAACGACTACGGGTGGGATAAGGTCTGTTTTTACACTCAAGTCTGCGTTTTCTACATTTTTACCATACAATCATCGAATTAGCAAGTAACCGTAATTGATATGGCAGGTTGCCAACATGATATACATTGACCAACCTATTGGCACTGGTTTCAGTTACACGTCTAGTGAAAAAGATATCCGAGATGATGAGAAGGGTGTTGGAATTAAGAAAATTTTGTATCTAGGGACACATGGTAAACAAAGCTACCTTGATGCTCTGCACATACGCAGTGCAATTCATAATGAGATTCTGGCCCTTACCCATATAAGTGTAAACACTTGAATATCCTAACAAATAACACTTTTTTTTTGGGTAAACATTGTTTTTTTTTTTTTTTTTTTGGTAAACATGGGTTTCCGACTCGACTCCGTATTATCCAATTCATGAAAGTTTTAAAACTTTAATGGCAGATTTATGATATAAGGAGACAAACATGCTATGACATGTCAGCGATTGAAAAATTCTTGCACATACTATGTTACAACTGAACCTGAAGAGGATGGACAGCCCATTGTTACAACTGAAGAAGATGGACGGCCCAAGAGAACCACGTCCGTTCCAGCATGGCATAAGGATTATGTCGTCGGATAGTTATCTTATTTTATTGAGTCGTATTTGATATTTGAGTCATATTAGGAAAGAGTCGTGTCAGTGTTTATCTAGGAAAGTATCTTTATTTTGAAAGTTTATCTTGTATTTAACTTGTGATACAAGTTAGGGTTTATTCGGTATAAATACCGAATAATTCATTAATGAAAGTTCAGCTTTTTCAGTCAATTAACTCCTCTCTTCATCTTCTTAATTCTTAGGAGTAAGCATCCGCTTGAAGTGGTGCTAATTATCGATATTACCTATTCCGGGTCGTATCAACTGGTGCTTTCATTGATTTCATTGTTCAATTGGGTCAAGCATGGAGGAACATACTGTGCTAGAGCATGGCTTAAGGAGCAGCAAGATCGTGCAGAAACATTAGCACAACAACAGGCTGCTGCGTTTCAACTTCAATTTGATGCCTTGCGTGTTGAACTACAAGCAATGCGTGGCTTAATTCAGACTCATCCAGGAGGTCTTGGTGATCCAGGGTCATTGTTGCCTCGCTCAATGCGTTTGGATATTCCCAAATTCACAGGGGATGATCCGGATAGCTGGCTTTTTGCAATTACAGAATACTTTACTTTACTTAATACACCCGCGGATCAACGTTTGCGGATTGTGAGTTTTAGCCTTGAAGGCGCGGCTGCGGAGTGGTTTCGTTGGATGTCAAAGAATGGGTTGATCACCGACTGGGATCGGTTTAAGGAAAGTGTTAAGAACCGCTTTGGCCCTTCCAAATATGAAGACCCCCAGGGGGCTTTGTCGAAGCTGCTACAACTTGGTACCGTTGAGGAGTACCAACGGGAGTTTGAAAAACTTATGAATCGGGTTACTGATATACCCGAAACATTGCTCATATCTTTTTACATCTCGGGGCTTAAGCTTCATCTTCAACGCGAATTGTTAGTCTCAAAACCAACAACGCTGGGTGACACATTTTCATTGGCGCGTATTACCGAAGCCCGCTTGGACGACCAAGCGACAGCGGTGTCTGTTACGACAAGTAAAACGGTGACGAGTCTTGGGGGACAACGCCAGTCAAACAACCGTGTTGGGGTTTCTTCAACTCCGATTAGCACGCCTAAACCAGCATTGTTGCCGACACCAACTCAATCCACTGTCAACGCCACCTCTAAACCACTTCCTATTAAGTGGATTTCTCCGGCGGAACGTCAAGAACGTCTTAACAAGGGGTTGTGTTTTAATTGTGACAATAAGTGGGTGCGCGGTCATAAGTGTCCAGGGAAATTTTTACTAATGATGGCAAATGATGTGGAATCCGAACCTGAAGCTACTTCTTTCGATGCTATGGAAAGTGGCGATATATCGATCCTTAATTCTTTAGTCGGGCATGGCAGTCCTCGGTCGCTTCAATTATGGGGTACGTTGGGTACAGGTAAGGTCCATATCCTTATCGATAATGGTAGTACGCATAATTTTGTTCAGCCAGGAGTGGTTGAACGTATGCAGTTGCCAATAACGAATACGAAACCTTTTAAAGTGTACATTGGCAGTGGCGAAACTCTTTTGTGTAAAAATGTTTGTGCCCAGGTATCACTCGAACTCCAAGGGTTACACGTGGATGTCGATTTGTATGTGCTTCCTATGAAGGGTCCGGATATTGTCTTAGGTATCCAATGGTTACAAACACTAGGTAAGGTAACCCACGATTATTCTCAACAAACGATGGAATTTTCATTATCTGGTCGCGAGTATATGTTAAGGGGAGACGAAGCCCTACGGATGAAGCGGATCAATTTGCACCACATGCGAGCCTTGTTGGAAACGGATGACGTTTATGGGGTATATGAATTATGAACTGTATATGTTGGGTTCTGGAAAAGAAGGACATGAGGAGAAGCCTGAAGTTGCAACTAATGCACATCCAGAGATTATACTGTTGTTAGCCCGTTTCGAGACACTTTTTCAGGTACCTTCCACTCTTCCTCCACATCGTAACATTGATCACCGAATTCATTTATACCCTAACACGAAACCAGTTAATGTCCGCCCCTATCGTTATCCACATTATCAAAAAGGAGAGATGGAGAAATTAGTGAGTGAGATGCTAAGCCAGGGAATTATACGAGATAGTCAAAGTCCGTTTTCGTCGCCGGTATTGTTAGTGAAAAAGAAAGACGGTAGTTATCGGTTTTGTGTTGATTATCGTGCATTGAACGAGGTCACAGTCAAGGATAAGTTTCCGATTCCAACACCTGATGAGATGTTTGATGAATTAGGTGGTGCCGTTATTTTTACCAAACTGGATTTACGGGCTGGCTACCACCAGATACGGGTACATGACCGTGATGTGTATAAGACGGCCTTTCGTACCCATGACGGTCACTATGAATTTTTGGTAATGCCGTTCGGACTTACCAATGCTCCATCTACTTTTCAGGCTACCATGAACCGGTTATTTTCTCCATACTTGCGCAAATTTGTGATTGTATTCTTTGATGATATCTTGATTTATAGTGCCAATCTTAGTGCGCATTTGGACCATTTGCAATGTGTATTCGAGTGTTTACAGGAACATCAATTTTATGTGAAAAAATCAAAGTGTGTGTTCGGGGCCACAACCCTTGAATACTTGGGGCATATTATTTCAGGGACTGGTGTCGCGATGGATCCAAAGAAGGTAGCAGCGGTAGTGGGGTGGCCTGTACCTACAAATCAGCGACAAGTACGCGGGTTTTTGGGACTTGCAGGGTACTATAGGCGTTTTATTAAGGATTATGCAACGGTTGCCGCTCCATTGTCTAGCCTTCTTCAGAAACAAGGGTTTAAGTGGGGAGAATTAGAAACCGCAGCTTTTGATGAACTGAAAGCAAGATTATCTAGTGCACCTATCTTAGGCTTGCCGAATTTTGATGAGATGTTTGTAGTAGAAGCTGATGCGTCGGCGGTGGGTATTGGCGCTGTTTTAATGCAAAGGGGACAACCCCTAAGTTACTTTAGCCGTAAATTGGGACCTCGCATGCGTGTTGCAGCAACTTATCAAAAGGAGCTATTTGCTATTGTTGAGGCCGTTTACAAATGGCGACAATATTTACTTGGGCGCCGTTTTACGATTCATACGGAACACAAAAGTCTCAAAGAACTCATGCAACAGGTTATACAAACACCCCTTCAACAAAAGTATGTGCGGAAGCTCATGGGTTTTGATTTCATTATTGAGTACAAAACGGGATTGGCAAATCAGGTGGCTGATGCACTATCCCGCGTGTTCGAAGAGGATGGGGATGTGGCGGCTGCATTCATGTCATTGAGTCAACCATTGGTAGGTTTGATTAGTGAGTTACGACAAGAGAACCAGTCTTTGGAAGAATTAAAACGCCTCCATCAGAAGCTTAATGATAATGAACAAATGGAGGGGTTTCGGCGTGAGCAAGGATTGATTATATTTCGTGATAGGTACTATGTTGGAGTTGATTCTAAACTTAAGAATTTGTTGTTATCTGAGTTTCACGACACACCAATGGCTGGACATAGTGGTGTTAAAAAAATGTTGGTCGGATTGTCTGCATTGTTTTATTGGAAAGGGATGCGAAAGTCAGTGGAGGATTTTATTAGTAAATGTCTAATTTGTCAACAGACTAAGTACTCTACGCAGGTGCCCGGGGGTTTACTACAACCTTTGCCGACCCCATCGCAAGTTTGGGAGGATGTGTCCATGGATTTTGTTACCGGGTTACCTACTTGCAAAGGGTTGACGGTTATTTTTGTTGTGGTGGATCGGTTTACTAAGCATGCACATTTTGGGTCTTTGCCTACCAACTTCAATGCAACTAAGGTTGCTGATGTCTTTATTGATATGGTGGTTAAACATCATGGGATTCCTAAGTCGATTGTGTCTGACCGTGATCCCATTTTTGTTAGCAACTTCTGGAAGCAATTGTTCGAGGCAAGTGGAACGAAATTAAATCATAGCACAGCATACCACCCTCAGACGGATGGACAAACGGAAGTTGTGAACCGTGGACTTGAGCAATATCTACGCGCAATGGTATCGGATCGTCCTCAACATTGGGTACGTCTTTTGCCATGGGCTGAATACAGTTATAACACTAGTTATCACAGTAGCATAAAAATGACACCATATCAAGCGGTCTATGGACGTATCCCACCTTCGGTTATTCCATATGTGATGGGTTCATCAAAGATAGTTGCTGTTGATGAACTATTAGTGGAGCGTGATGCTTTGTTACGCCAACTTAAGCAAAATCTTTTCATTGCCAAACATCGTATGGAACAGCAAGCCAACCGAAAACGTCGAGATGTGGAATTCGAAGTAGGAGATAAGGTGCTTGTTAAACTCCAACCGTATCGTCAGGTGACATTAGCTAAGCGTCATTCCAACAAGTTGGCCAAGCGGTATTATGGACCATTTGAAGTGTTAGAGCGAGTGGGCAAGGTAGCATATCGACTTGCTTTACCGGAGACAAGCAAGATTCATCCGGTATTTCATGTTTCGTTGCTCAAGTTTTTTTCAGGAACGGGTCAAGAAGTTGTTGCAGATTTACCTGAGGAAGTGCATGATGGGAATCCTGTTGAGCAGCCTTTATCCGTGTGTGCTACGCGTATGGTTTTACAAAATGGCGTGCCAACTACTCAAGTTTTAGTGCAATGGAGCGGAAGTCCACCTGAAGAAGCAACATGGGAATGGTTGTCCGAATTCAAGACCGCTTATCCATCTTACCACCTTGAGGACAAGGTGAATTTTGAAGGAGAGGGGAATGTTACAACTGAACCTGAAGAGGATGGACAGCCCATTGTTACAACTGAAGAAGATGGACGGCCTAAGAGAACCACGTCCGTTCCAGCATGGCATAAGGATTATGTCGTCGGATAGTTATCTTATTTTATTGAGTCGTATTTGATATTTGAGTCATATTAAGAAAGAGTCGTGTCAGTGTTTATCTAGGAAAGTATCTTTATTTTGAAAGTTTATCTTGTATTTAACTTGTGATACAAGTTAGGGTTTATTCGGTATAAATACCGAATAATTCATTAATGAAAGTTCAGCTTTTTCAGTCAATTAACTCTTCTCTTCATCTTCTTAATTCTTAGGAGCAAGCATCCGCTTGAAGTGGTGCTAATTATCGATATTACCTATTCCGGGTCGTATCATACTATCCGTGAAGAAAGCATTAGGTGTACCACGGGGTGTAAACTATGCGATATGTAATCCTGTGATGAATCACACAATGAGGACAGACGTCACGAGAAACCTTGAAGTTGGCCTTCTGGAACTTTTGGAGGAGGGTGTAAAGATGCTTATTTATACCTGAGAATATGATTTTGTTTGCAACTGGCTTGGTCAGATTCTATCATCCCGAGCTTTTGAATGGATAAAAAGATAATGTGTTTTTTAATAAGGTTTGACATGTACATGGGTTTTGAATATACAGGAAACTTTAGATGGGTAACGGCGATGAAATGGTCGGGTCAACCAGATTTTGAAGCATCTGAAGTGTCTGTTTCAAAGTAGATGGGAAAGAAGCTGGGAGTGCTAAAGAACCAAGGCCCTCTCATTTTCCTTAACGTCCGTGGGCGTGTCTAAACATTATGCGCATATGGTAGTAGTTAACTAGCTTTATTGGCTTCATTAATCCGATGTTTTGTGTGAATCAGGTACATAAATGCGGGACATATTGTTCCAGTGGATCAACCAAAGGCTTCATAGCAGATGTTAAAAATGTGGATGGATGGAAAACTCAAGTAAATGGAAAGAGAAAGAGAAGGTTCTAAGCTACAATATATTGATTGATTCCAAAAAGACCTACACAGATACTGAATAGGTGATTTTTTATTTTGGAAACTATATTTACACGATAAATATACAAGGATTTCCTTGATTCAAAATCCCATCCTCTTTCCTATTTCCCACATATCGTTGACATAAGCTCAAGGCTGCTACAATTCATATTTCATGTTATCATTCTTCTACAAAAAACACTGCAATATCGAGGGGAAATTCAGGAACAGATAAGGCAGACCAATCTCCAGGGGGATGCAAAGTTGTAAAAAACACAGTATATATCACCACAAAAGCATATCCATAACCACAAGATATTATTTTTCATTGTTCTTAAATGTTGGCATTATAAAGCATTAAAATTTAAAAACAAATAATCAAAGTGAGAATTGAGATAGTAATTAACCAGATCTTACTCCATATATTTCTCTCAACGTATCGATTACAGGACGAAAGCCAGATTTCAAAGGAACAATGGATACAACTCGCTGATGTTGTGCATTTCCATTCTTCGGTTTTGAAAGTGTCACCCTCAACATCTCTCCTTCCAGAATCTTACTTGCAGTCTCAGCTACAAAAAGAACATAGAAAACATTTCCGAAATTAAGGGTGTTTGGCATTGCGTTTTAAACCCAAATCAATATCGTAATTCATAAGTTTAATCATGTATAATCCGATCACGTTTACTTAATGTTCCTAAGTCCTAACCTACTTGTCAACTGCTTATCCAAAACTAATTATATGACATCTATATATCTATTTCACTATACCAAAATCTAGAAACTGATAGGGTGCGTTTAGTTGAAACAAAACACCCTTGTATTCTACAAAATGTGTTGTACAAAACAAGGAAAATAGATATTACGCTCAAATCAAACTTTTCCCAAACATTCTCTACAAAACACAAAACATGCATTTCCCAACTTAACAAGGAAAACTACAATACATGTTTTTTTGTTTTTTCCTTGTAACTCCCCTTCTTTTCTTCAAAATAAAAAACATTGTCACATGAACGCGTTTTCTCCAACAAATAAAAACAATGAAAAGACAACTTATTTCACCATTTTAACCAAAAGGGTATCCAAAAACCTACTCAAAAACAACACTAACCACAAAAAAGCAAGAATCTTAGCAAAATTCAATATTATCGCTATGTACTAAAATTCAACATAAAAACAGGATAAAAAGACATCTCATTTCACGACCAAAAGGGTATCCAAATTTACACTCAAAACCAAAAACTAACCACAAGAAGGATAAATCTTGGCAAAATCAACAAACTCTTGAGCAGAACAACCAAACAAAACCTTAGCAGCCCTATCAAACGCCACAACAACAAAAACCTTTGTATCTGTCGCAACTGACATTAACACACGAAACAAAAGCTTAGAAGTGGGACCCACTTGACTGTTTATATTATTTTTAAGAAATGTGCAGCATTGTGTGTCTGGTAGTGTTAGTGTTCTTTCGCAAGAAGAGCAAACTGTGTAGTGTAAAGATGTGTGGTCGATGGAGATGACTGTGCAGGTTATGGTGGTTGGTTTGTCGGGTTCCATGGTGGTTGAAGGTTTGGTTGTGCAAAATGGGTCAAAATTGATGTTTTTTTTTTTTTTTTTTTCCGGTGGGTGATGAAATGAGTGTTGTTTTGAAGGTTTTGTTATGATAAGAGGTTTTGTATGAATCAGTTTGACATGAAGCGGGGATAGCTCAGTTGGGAGAGCGTCAGACTGAAGATCTGAAGGTCACGTGTTCGATCCACGTTCACCGCATTTCATCTCTTTTTTAATAAGATGTTTTATGATTTATTTTCTTAGGGGCAACGAGAACTATCTCTAACCGGTTTGAGTTAATAAGTCAAAAACTGGTTTTGGCAAAGGAAAATTTTAATCAGTTTAAACCGATTTTCGGTAAACCGGTTCAAAAAAGCCTCATTTTTTTTATCTAACTATATAATATATAAGCATATGAGTAAAGATGACCAAACTTTTTTTACATACCAAGGGACTAATATCCACCCTTCATCTTTCCTCCATCTTTATTTGATCTAATGGATGAGATTAATCCCAACAATTTAAAAAATCCACTTTCATCTTTTTTTTTCAAATATTAATATCTTTCAAACCGTTAATCGTTAAGCGAAAAAAAATATACCGTTACGACGAACATTTAATTATCTTTCTATAGATAGGCTAATTGATATATTTTCGACAAATTTTTTTTTTTTCATTTTTTTCACGTTTTTTTTCGTGGCCGAAAAAAATCATATATGATATTACATATTATATCATATATGATATTATATGTAATATCATATATGATATTATATGTGATATCATATATGATATGCAATATCATATATGATTTTTTTTCGGCCACGAAAAAAAAACGTGAAAAAAACGATTTTTTTTTTCTTTTTTCGAAAGTATATCAAAGTACCCGTCTATAGAAAGATAATTAAATGTCCGTCGCGATGGTGTAATTATTTTCGCTTAACGATTAACGATTTAAGAGATATTTAAATTATAAAAAATGGGTGAAATAATAAAATATTTTTAATCTCAACTATTGATTTCCTTTTTAGATGGATGGTGGGGATGAGTCCCTTGATATGTGAGGAATGTTTGGTTTGTAGAATAACTCGACTCTAAGTATATAACTATATAAATTTATAAATATAACATTTTATCAGGATTTACTGTAGCTTAGCTACAGTAGCACGAAGCTACAGTAATCCCCTCACAGTGAACAGTAGAATGTACAGTAACTAACGGTCGTTAAGTTACTGTACATTTTACTGTTCATCCCGTTAATTTTTTTTTTTTTTTTTTTTTTTTTTACATTCTTTGGCAAAACATCCCGCGGCAACGCGCGGGTGATCCACCTCGTATATAACAAAACACAAACACTAAACATATTTAAACATCAAACATCAAATTGTTTGTTGAATAAATAAAAAGAAATACATCGTCTTCTTGAATACATAAAAGGAACACATAAATAACGTCTTCGTCTTCGTCCCGGTTTTCGTCTTGGTTGTAGCATATTTCGTCTTCGTCAAGAGGTTGGTACATACCAAACACTATTTCTTTCGCGTGTATTTCTTCTTCAACCCGTTTCATGTCGCGTTCAGTTTTGATCCTCTCGATTATATAACCCTCCCACTAATCAAAAAGGCAGATTCTGAAGCTACCGTACTTACTTGGACCGTTAGTAGGTCACGGGTCATGGCGACTAGAACCGGAAATTGGGATTCCCGTTCTTTCCACCAACCCAAAATATCTAAATTCTCAAACTCTTCAATGGTCATTTGAGACAAAAAAAATCATATCCTTACTAACTTCCTAAAAGGAGCTAGCTAGTAGGGGTGTTACCTCGAGCTCGTTTTGTATTCTCACTTCTTAAAAGATTATACATTTTAATTGTCTACTTATTACCATGAGAACTCGAACCCGCCTCTTGATGCATAATATGAATATGTGAAGAACTTGAGCCATATTTTGTTAAATAAACTTGAAACATTTTGTCAAAAGCATCATTAAAGCGATTACATTGACGAGAAACATAGTTCGGGTCATCTTCATAAAAACCCAAATCATAAGCAATGTTAAAAATCAAAGTCTCAACCCCAGTTTGGTTTAGAACCGGGTTCAAAGCGACGACACAAGTTATAACGAAAGGCAATTCTTTAAAATACTTTTTTAACTTTTCTTTCATTGGTTTCACCTTATTTTCAAATTGATGCGTGAGAATTGCACCAGGCTTTACCTCTCGAGGGATCTCGAGAAGCATACAACCCTCACCAGGCAGTGTACCTGATCGTTGTAGTATAGTATAGTGACAAGTACCGGGGGATTGATCGTTCAACTCAAGAATAGTGTCGCTAGGATTAGAAAGCCTAAAAACTAGGTCTAGAGGTGAGGGATGATTCTTTTTGTATTTTTAATATTTTATAAAAGCAATTAAAATCTCGGGTTTTTGGAAGAGTAGGCGGAATTAGTTGCTAATCAACTAACCCAATAACTAAGATGCAATCAAAATAAAATAACAAAAATGAAAATAAAGCTAATTAAACTAGTGGTGTGAACAATAATGGGGAAAATTGTGTTTACTTAGGTTTCATTACTCCCTAGATATCTTTTACAGGTTGATAGTTTGTTACAATTGCGTGGATGATGGGTTATATTCCTTAATACCATTCGTGGGGTGGCGTACGTACTTCCCCAACTCTATAAGCTCCTACTTCACTCCTATGTCGAGCCTGCAAGAAGCTCCTAACATGAGATCATTAGAATTCACCCATGCATTAAATACAACCATAATAACCTAGTACGCATTGGTTCATGTTTCTTAAGACGTTCAAGCATGTTACCCTATGGAAGTCTGCCAGTTTTCTTAAGCCTAACATCAAAACCATTCATCGTTAACAACTATAAACAAACAATCAACCCATAATCAACATCTAGGTTTCACTACATCTAAGCAAACACACAAGAGATCTAGCCTAGCATGTTAAAATCAAGACAAGCTTAAGATATATTCAAACAACACATAGACAAATTGAATGAATTGAAAGGATACTTATCTCAATTGAACATGAAAAGTTTCAAAGGGTAAAAACCCTCGAAAAGGCAGTAAAATTCGTGCTAGGGTTTCTCCAAGTTATCCCTCTAAAGTTATCTCTTAATGAATGAAAATTGCAAAACTATATATAGATTATACAAGGTGACGGCGTCAAGAAGAAATGTCTGACGCCATCAACTCGCCGCCCACAATGATATCGGATTGCCTAGATCCAGATTTGACGCCGTCACGTGTAATTGAGTTCTAGGTCGTCACCTTATCATGAACCATGACGGCCAAGCTTGACGCCGTCACGATTTCTCTGGACCGTCACCACTTCCACCTCTTGTTTACTCTTGACGCCGTCACATGAAGCCTCTTGACGTCGTCAGGTACTGTTCCCAGCAAGGAAAATTAAGACTTTGCCGTTTTCTTCACTTTTATGCTTCAAAAACGTCCAAAATGCTTCCTTTTCCAGAAATCACTCCAAAAGTACCTAAAATCACAAAAGGAATGATTTAGGGCAATATTTGATCAAATAAATTCAATTCCGGGCTTAAATGACCCTCTAAAAACGGCTTATTTTTCGCCTCATCATATACCCTTACACTTGAGATTTGCTTGTCCTCAAGCAAATGCACTTTTATTCTAATCAAAATACAAGTTAGGGGTCATTTAACACTAATATAAAAGTTATTACAACAAATAATCGTTCCACTAAAGACCAAAGACAAGCACGGAGGTCATACACTAGCACCTCACAAATAGTGTTTAGATACTCACATCTCTCGGGTGTAATAAAGTATATATCACAATACGAAAATGGAAAACATCTCTCACTACTTGTCATAACAAAATAGATTACCATAGGCTTGGGAAAGGATCAAACCTCCACCACATGGCGTAAGCACCTAGGATAAACTATCAAAGAGGTCTTTTAAAGGGTTATAACGTTAGGTGTAGGGATATGGAATACACTGTTTTGTTGGATAAAGACAATCTTTACTGGTGGCGAGTTAATCATCTTGGTTAATTACATGTACAATATGGCGTTGCTAAGCCAAGACTAGACTCGACTTAAGCTAATGAATCAAAAATAACAAAAACATGAAACAAACATAAAATGAAACGGGATGGTAGTCCGTTTTTTTTTTTTTTTTTTTTTTTTTTTTTTTTTTTTTTTTTTTTGCATACACTCTTACCCTACCATCCAAAATAATACATCATAGGGAATGTACATTCCCCTTACACTTGAATTTTTACATACTTTACAATAGACTAATCTAATGACTCGAATCAAGATAATCAAAACACTTGGAGTACTTTTAAGATTAACGCACATATGAAGGTAATAATATATGATGTTCTTCCCCATTACTCCATAACATAAGTACTTTACCCATGAGTCCCAATCGTCCCAAAACAATATGTACAAGGATATGACTCGACTTAGCAACCATGTAATCAATTAGATAATTAACTAAGGGTTTAAACAAATAACAATAATGCACTAAAGATGAGTGCATACACGGAAGGCTAAGGCGTTTTGGGTGTACATTTAAGTGGGTTGTAACAAATTCTTCCTTTAAGTAAGATGCTTAATGTTAGAAACGAAAATATAGGCTCGGAGGGGTGTACTAGGGGTTTCGTGTACTAAAAATGAGTACAACGCTAAGCTGTGGGAAAAAATTAATTGACTTTACTAGCCAAGTAATATGACTTAAATGGTCAAATAATTATGATACGGGTTCAACACAAGGGTGATCCTAATGCCTCTTATCATGTAGTAAATTCTACTACACGAATGTAGTCTCACTAGCGGCCTCGGGATGCATGACTAATGCAAGTTCTAGAATCTAAATGCTACCGGTACACTCATAAGCACTAATAGTAAATACTTTTCCTATCAAATCTAAAGGCGAACCTCACATATTTGGGTGGAAAATTTTTCTGAATGGTACGGTTTTGTGCTAGTCATACTACTCCTATCCATGAGACGCTTGCTATGGCTAAAGTTTCACTCCTAAATGTTGTAAAAAAATTTAAATTTGACGCTAAAATTACAGTAACAAATATTTCTCTTAGTTTTATTACACAACTACCATCAAACAAACAAACTCAAGTGCAAGTATATCCTATAAGGTATCATCATTTACCCTCCCCTTACACTTAGGATGAACATTAACCCCAATGTTCAATTAAAGAATGTAAAAGTGAAATAGGTAAAAGAATGAAATCAAATACTCCCCTGATTTGTTTGGTGTGGATAGTGTGATAACAAGGTTAGATCTTCCTCCAAGAAAATGAACAATCAAAGCTTCCATTCCAGAAAAATAAATCATCTTCTTGTCATATGTAACCTGTTAAACCTGAGAAAACAAACAAGGCAACCTCGCGTAAAATCGGCGGCAATCTATATATACTAACAAATCCTAGAAAACATATTATGATATAATGCTTGTGGAATGAATGTTTGCAGATTTCCTAGAGTTTATAAAACTAAAGAATTAACAAAAACTTTAAGACTCCGTTAGAAAAACAAAACTAGCAAAATTTCCAGAATTTTACACATGACGCCGTCAGGAGTAAACTCATGACGCCGTCAGAAGTGACCTGCAGAAATCTTTACGTTAAGTTTCCGGAAAATTTCTGGAAAAACTTATGTCCTACTTCTTGGAAAATCCTGCAAAACATCATTATGAATCGATACAAGCATTTGACTCTAACAAATACTAATACACATGTTCATTTGATATTGTGGAGAATCATGATCAATTTCGTTCTTAGAAACAAATTTGGGGTTTCCCCTTACACTTATCTTTTGCGAAATACCTTTATATGAAGTTAAGACGAAGCTAAACGACAAAATAAAGCATTTTCACAATTTTAGTTTGAAACATGATCTACCAACAATAAAAATAAAGCATGCATACGGAAACAAATCACAATCAAACAAATAAAAATCACACAAACATGGGTTTCCTCCCAAGAAGCACTTTTCTTTATTTACGAGTCTTGTAGCTAGACTCAAGGTCATGGGCAATTACGTTATATGGGTGAGTTCCTCATTGAGGACATCTTTGGGATCAAACTTGGGTTTCAACCTCCTATCGGTTTTCTTGGTACGGTATGACCTTTCAAACTTTTCTCCATCCGGATCATATAAAATCATCTTCATATGCCATGATCCATCACCTTCCTTAGGTGGCTTGTCCCACCTCCATTTACACTTATCCCCCTCTCTTTTCCACTTGTTCATCTCTATGTTAATAGGCATTACGCATAAGAACTCAATCATTTTTCTAAAAACTAGGGGGTCCTCAAAAGGGTCTAGCTCCTCATCTCTAGCTATGAGTTGTTCCACCAAATGTGTTTTATCGATGAAATCTTTTTCTAGATAGAATGGCCGTTGAGGTCCTATAAAGTTTCTTTCTATCCAAGGTCCATATCTAGATGGTCTCCTATTCATCTCTACCCAATGTGGTGTCGGTTCGTCCTCACAATCATACCTATGCTTCTAAACATCATAGACCGACCAAGTATCGCCCTCTCCTACCACTATCTTAGACTCCTTACAATCTATCATGGCACTAGCGGTTGCTAAAATCCTCTTCCTACTAACAATGGGCATGTAGTATCACTAACCATATCTAGGACGTGAAAATCCGTTAAAATAGTTAACTTCCCTACGTGAACAACTACATCCTTGATCATCCCAACCGGGTGGGCAATACTTCCATCCGCTAGACCAATTAATACCTCCGTCTCCTCTAACTTTCCTAGCTTAAGAGTGGTAAAAAGGGATAAGGGAATCAAGTTGAGGCTTGATCCTAAATCGGCTAGTGTGTCGAAAGCTTCAGATTTTCCTATCTTACAAGGCAAAACAAATATACCCAGATCGTCAAGCTTCTTAGGCAACTTGTTTTGAACGAAGGCGGTCTCGTTTTTACCCAATTTAAATTTCTCATATTTTTCTAGGAGGGCACTATAGTAGGGAGCACGGGCTAGGACATCAATGACAGGGCGTTCAAGGTGGAGTTCCTTGAATTCATCGTCAAGGTCTTGTGTAGGAGGTGTTTCAACTATGCTTTTGACCGGTTTGATATTGGGTGTTTCATTCCATTGGCCCTTTTGAAGAATTTGGTTTTGCTTGAAACACGTGCTCGTTGATTTAACCGAGTAGTATTGCGGACAAGAAGTGGGTGATGAAACTGATGATATGGAATTAACGTTTAGTTTCGGGTTCTTGACCGTATCGCTTGGGAGTGCTCCCATTTCTCGGTCATTGAGAACTTTCAACAATGTGTCAATTTTTGCGGTCATCTCGCTTTGCTTTTGTTTGAAATCGGCTTCAAACTTAGATATGCGAGCTTCTTGAGATGCAATAAACTTGGACATAAACCCTTCAAGATTATTGGTACTACCATAGTTGTTGGAAGAATTGTTGTTGAAAGTACGGTTGGAGGGTGGACCGTTTGGTTGGTAACGATTAGGCGGATTGGAAGAATTGTTTTGGCTTTGTTTCCACCTAAGGTTCGGGTGATTTCTCCAATAAGGGTTGTAGGAATCACCGTAAGGGTTTGGCTCGGGTTTGAAAGTGTACCACTTGTCTCCCGCTTCGTCGGTACGCGAGAATGCGTAGTCCGCAAAAGCTGTTCCGTGGAGTTCCATGCAATCACGAGTGTCATGGGGACCATTACATAATTCGCACGAAGAAGTGATTTTGTTCACTTGGCTTGAAGGCTTAGGAGCTTCATAAGATTTCATGAAAAACTTGACTTGGTCCTCAAGTTCCATGATCCTACGGTCGGGAGTGCTAGAATTGTTCGAAGGCAAAGATACTGCCTTGACCGTTTTGTTCAAATCACGGGGATCATTCCAACTTTCGTTGTCATAGAGAGCAAGATCTTCTATGAGTTCCCATGATTCTTCCGCACTTAAATCACGTAGCTTGCCACTGGCCGATTGGTCAATGGTTCGCCTTGTGGAGAGATCGATATGGTCATAGAAGATTTGGACTTGAAGCCAATGATCTATGCCATGATGAGGGACTTTTTGGAGTAAGTCCTTGAAACGATTCCATGCTTCATATAGAGTTTCACCTTGACGTTGTTGGAACATCAAGATATCATTTCTAAGCTTGGTAGTTCTCCCCGGTGGGAAAAATTGAGCAAGGAAACGAGTGGTGAGATCATCCCATGAGGTGATGGATCCCGTGGGTAAACGTTCAAGCCATTGACTAGCTTGATCTTGTAGAGAGAATTGGAATAGGCGTAATCGGGTTGACTCTCTAGTTGTAACATCAAGGTCTATAGAATCTACGATTTTAAGGAAATCCTTGAGATGTTGATTAGGATCTTCGGAACGAAGTCCATGGAATGCACATCCACTTTGCACCAACCGGATGGTGTCGGATCGCAAGGGGGACACATTGGCTCCTTGGGTGAGCTCAATGGTGTTTTGATAGCCTTGGTGGCTAAGACGGGAATACTCTCCTAGGGTTCGGGGCCTAAGAGGTAGGTTTGCTAGTGGTGGGTTTTGTGGGTGGTTTTGTTGTGGGTGGTTTTGTTGTGGTGGGTTGATGGGTTCAAAGATGTTACCACCTTCCATGATGTCGGATGGTAGAGGTTACGAACAAAGACACGAAGAAATAAGATAGACTAAAGAGAACCTAAAAATAAAAATAAAATCTTACTAGAAAGGAATCTAGCAAGTAGACCTAATAAAAAGAAATCCTAACCTAGACAATAACTATTCCCCGGGCTGCGGCGCCAAAAACTTGATGCGTGGGAATTGCACCAGGCTTTACCTCTCGAGGGATCTCGAGAAGCTTACAACCCCCACCAGGCAGTGTACCTGATCGTTGTAGTATAGTATAGTGACAAGTACCACAGGATTGATCGTTCAACTCAGGAATAGTGTCGCTAGGATTAAAAGGCCTAAAAACTAGGTCTAGAGGTGAGGGATGATTCTTTTTGTATTTTTAATATTTTATAAAAGCAATTAAAATCTCGGGTTTTTGGAAGAGTAGGCGGAATTAGTTGCTAATCAACTAACCCAATAACTAAGATGCAATCAAAATAAAATAACAAAAATGAAAACAAAGCTAATTAAACTAGTGGTGTGAACAATAATGGGGAAAATTGTGTTTACTTAGGTTTCATTACTCCCTAGATATCTTTTACAGGTTGATAGTTTGTTACAATTGCGTGGATAACGGGTTATATTCCTTAATACCATTCGTGGGGTGGCGTACGTACTTCCCCAACCCTATAAGCTCCTACTTCACTCCTATGTCGAGCCTGCAAGAAGCTCCTAACATGGGATCATTAGAATTCACTCATGCATTAAATACAACCATAATAACCTAGTACGCATTGGTTCATGTTTCTTAAGACGTTCAAGCATGTTACCCTATGTAAGTCTGCTAGTTTTCTTAAGCCTAACATCAAAATCATTCATCCGTAACAACTATAAACAAACAATCAACCCATAATCAACATCTAGGTTTCACTACATCTAAGCAAACACACAAGAGATCTAGCCTAGCATGTTAAAATCAAGACAAGCGTAAGATATATTCAAACAACACATAGACATATTGAATGAATTGAAAGGATACTTATCTTAATTGAACATGAACGGTTTCAAAGGGTAAAAACCCTTGAAAAGGCAGTAAAATCCGTGCTAGGGTTTCTCCAAGTTATCCCTCTAAAGTTATCTCTTAATGAATGAAAATTGCAAAACTATATATAGATTATACAAGGTGACAGCGTCAAGAAGAAATGTCTGACGCCGTTAACTCGCCGCCCACAATGATATCGGATTGCCTAGATCCAGATTTGACGCCATCACGTGTAATTGAGTTCTAGGCCGTCACCATATCATGAACCATGACGGCCAAGCTTGACGCCGTCACGATTTCTCTGGACCGTCACCACTTCCACCTCTTGTTTACTCTTGACGCCGTCACATGAAGCCTCTTGACGCCGTCAGGTACTGTTCCCAGCAAGGAAAATTAAGACTTTGCCGTTTTCTTCACTTTTATGCTTCAAAAACGTCCAAAATGCTTCCTTTTCTAGAAATCACTCCAAAAGTACCTAAAATCACAAAAGGAACGATTTAGGGCAATATTTGATCAAATAAATTCAATTCCGGGCTTAAATGACCCCCTAAAAATGGCTCATTTTTCGCATCATCACAAATAAATTGCTTTTCGATTCAAACTCGTCTAATTTTGAAGTCATTATAAAGTGGTTTTAAAACTAAATTGTTAATACAAATAATGTCAAAAACGTCATTTGTATTTTTCGATCTCTATAATTTTTGATAATCACAAAATATAAAAACACGTTACGTAAAACCATACTTGTTAAGTTTTTAATCGAGAATACTTGTTTCGACTACGTTTCAACTACAACGTCACTTAAGGTATGAACAAACACTATACCAATTTAGTTAAGTGATCAAAGAAGTCATATTTCCATAAACTTCACATTTTTATATGACAAAACATTTTCACAATTACAAAGAAAAGTTTTAATAAGAAAAATAAATTTGAATTTGAAATTCTCCGACAACTATTTTTCATGCCCAAATCAGTTAAAATTTTCACTACATTAAGACAAAAATAGGAGCGTCCCATGGGACAGTCCCGTAAAGGTGGACGGCCCCTTATATATATGTGACCGTCTCGCGCTCCTCTGGGTGCCTATAAATACTGCACTATTCTCTGCAGAAAACAACACCTCTTTGCACAAAAACATTATATTCTTTCTTCCACCCTTCTTTGATCACAATAACTCGTTGATAATTGTTTATAAGTGATCCTATAACCCTCTACCTCAAAGTGCAAGAGAAGAACACTCGTACTCGCCAAGAAACAATGTGTTAAAGACTAGGCATCACACACACTTAACTAGTGTTACGATTTTCTTCTTCATCTAAACTCTCTTAGTCCTCTCAATTATATATTAGTGTATCCGACTTGTGTGTGATTCAAGATTAGTTGTGTAAGTGTAAATTTGGACAAAGTGTATGTCCGTGTAGTGTTGTATATTGTTTAGGACGTGGTGTGAGTCCGTGTATTGGTGTGTGAAGACTAGTACGAGGTGAAAGTCCGTGAAGTGTAGTGTGAAGACTTGGATTGTGTGAAGTCCAAGTGGACGAGGTGACGTCCATAAAGTAGTATGTATTGGTGGGTAGATTGGTTCTAGCTAAGATTAGGACTCGAAATTTCATTTAGTGTCGTAAATTGGTGTAAGCTAAGGTGTACGGTTTTCTCCGCCTGAAGGGAGTTTGTTGACATAGTGATTGTGAACTCTCGAGTGTGACACTCGATGAGTGGAGTACGGTGAAGTAGGGGTGTTAAAACCGAACCGAACCAAACCAAAAAAAATCGAACCGAACCGAATTTAAAATTCGGTTTTCGGTTTGGATATGAGTTTGACTATTTGAACCGAAAACCGAATTTATATAAATATATATATATATATATATATATATATATATATATATATTTTAATATATAAACCGAATTTGTTAAAACCGAACCGAACCGAATTTATGATTCGGTTTTCGGTTTGGATATGGGTTTGACTATCTGAACCGAAAACCGAATTTATATATATATATATATATATATATATATATATATATATATATATATATATATATATATATAAAACGTCCATTAAAATTTTATACTAATATAAAAAACATTTTTTTACTTTACCAGGGTAAAAACCCTTTACCCAAAAAAAAAACACTTTTTTATGTTTGAAATATTTTTTTCCCAAAAATATATATAATTAAATTTTAAAAAAAAATTATAAATAGTGTAATTCAAGTATAAAATTCGGTTTTCAGTTTTGACCCATAACCGAACCGAACTTCGGTTCGGTTCTCGGTTCGGTTCGGTTATAGATATTTTCGTTTCGATTCAGTTTTCGGTTATGACTCAAAATTTTTTTAACCGAACAACCCGAACCGAATAAACCGATTAACCGAGAACCGAAACGATGAACACCCCTACGGTGAAGAGTGAGCTTCATAGCTGAACCACTATAAATCTCCTTGTCTTGGTTTGATTGTTTCTTTCCTTTATCTTTTTCACATTCTTTCATTGTTTATATCATTAATTAATTTCACACAACTTGGAATCAAACGATTTTCAAAAATAATAAAAATGATCTAAAAAGATTTTAAAACGTGATCAAAACGATGAAACTATTCAAGCCCCCCCCCCCCCCCCCCCCCCTTTCCTAGTTTCTACATAAATAACTTGTAAGATAGTAAACTCCCGATAACAAAGTAGTGGCATTTTTAAAAACTTCAAGTATTTTCAAAACAAGTTGTATAGTATACCAACATGACTCGGGATAAGGCACAACCAAATTATGTTGTGCAAGGTGGTCATGAAACACTTTTAACGTATCTTTTTGTCGTAAAACACATTCAAACATATTGCTACTGGAATTCCATTGGGTAGGCACGTCCCAATTTGGACCTAAACAAATGGCATTTGCATCGGTACAAACCTTAATATATCTATGATATTGTTTATTACTACAAATAAAAATATATGTTAACATATCTTTAAAAGAATTTTTCATTGCCCCGATAACTTGTAACCCGTCTTGCACAACCAAATTAATAATATGTGCTACACATCGACTATGAAAAAGGACAACGTTGCAACCCGGTTTGTATTTTAGTTTTAATTGATCAACCGCAACGTTGTTGTTCGACACATTATCGAAAGATATAGAAAAAATCTTTTCTTATAAATTATACATTTTGATGATATAATCTAAAATAGCATATAGATATTCACCGGTATGGGGGTACCCAAACAATTCAAATGTAATCGTATGCTTCATCATTACCCAGGTTTTGGGATTTATCCAATGAGCGGTAACACAAAGATACAAATCTAGAGAATGTGGAGCCGTCCAACCATCACACGCTAAATTTACACCGATTTCTAACGATTGAAATCCTAAATCATATTTTAGCTAGTTTCCACATATTTATACAATCACGTCTACGGGTCATTGACTTACATGGCAATATCGAGGTTGGAGCGTATCTTGGATAAGTAAGGTCATTCACTTATTGTCGAAGTGGTCAAAAAGCAAGGTTTATTGTCGAATTTGGATAACGATAAATTAATTTCACTGTAATACCTAAAATTTGTAGATGCACAATAAAAAACACGACTTATAAATACACACCAAACAAATTTGGTTAAAATATAATTATTAGTAGTATTTATAGTATGAACCCCATGCGCATAATATCATATTTATAAAATATTAAACATTGTCAAACTTTACATTAAATTAAAAATTTAAATAAATTACATTCATGTGGAACTTATAACTAGTCTTTATATATCTCGACAAAACAATAATGGTACAGTATGTTATTAAGATGATTCGACGAAAAAGGCATAAGTCAACCTTTAGATGTTATTGTTTTGTGGTAGCGTTACCATGTACGTAAAAACAATTATTCAAAAGTACAACATGTTTAATTTTGTAGTTCAACATCATTGTCAAATGTAATTTGAAACCTTGTCATGCAAATTGCAATATTTGTTTATACATACTATTTCCGGTTGACTATTATTCAAAGTCTATACCCATTTTCAAACTTCTTAAAATCAAAATAATGAGTTTTGTTCATATCTTTAAAGTGTTTGACTCGGACACTTGCGTACGAATAAATTGCAATTTGGCAAAAGTAATTGCTAAAACTTTAAAGTAATAATGCTAATAGAATATTACTACATCCACCTAAGGTTTACAAAAATTCTTCCACTCGCTGACGTGGCAGAGTGGTGATTGGTTGGTTTTCTGTGGGTCACAGAAAACCAACCAATCACCACTTTGCCACGTCAGCGAGTGGATGAATTTTTGTAAATCTTAGGTGGGTGTAGCACTCCTCATGCTAATAATAATGACAAAAAATAAAAGTCATGGCGTACGCAGCACATTACAGTGTCACTGTTGGAAAATTTGTTAAAAAAAAATTATTCGTAAACTTTTGACACTATATAATATGTTTATTGTTATATATATACAATATATTTATTGTTAATTATTCGTAAACTTAGTAATCCTTCCGTCTCAATTTATTTGTCTACGTTTAACTTTTAAAGTCTTTTATTTACAACTTTTACCTTAATTATCTTCTTTTATGTTATCTAATATTTGATGTAAAATATATGAATGGATTGGATTTTTAAATGCATTTTCATTGGTATAATGTTCATCAAGTATTCTATAACACAAACAAAAATAATTAAGGTCAAAGTTAAAAAGAAATACAAAAAAAGTCAAAAGTGTACAAATAAATTGGGACGGAGAGAGTATTAGTTTGTGGGTTTGCGTCTCCTTGAAAAGAGCTTCACAATGAGCTATAGAGCGTTCGAAAATAAAAATTATATGAATGAAAATATGAGATATCGTTTCTCAAACTGAGTTATTTGAAAATAATAATAATAATAATAATAATAATAATAATAATAATAATAATAATAAATAAAGCAGTGTGAAAAATGTTGGAAACTTTTTTTTAATGGTAAAATATATTACTTGGAAGCATTATACACATGAAATTGCAAAGTTTTTGTGCTATAAGGCTAGACACAGTGATTACCTGGGTCACCAGCTGCCACGTAAGCTTTTTCTCTCCGGCGGTCAGACATGGACCAAGTGTCACAGTGGTGACCGACATTTTTTTTTAATTCAAACATTTTAAACAACAAATTTAAAAAAATAAAAACGTAAACGTTCAAATTTAAAACTGCAACGCACGAAATTAAAACGTTGCATATATTTCTTGGAATTAAAACAGTACATAGATTAAAAAAAAAATTACATAAACATTTATTGGTGATCCGAGTGATCCCAGGTTTGAGAGTTGTCAGAGCGGTAACCGTCGTCGTATGGAGAGTAGTTCGCAAACATCCTCTCTTCGTACTCTGCTTCCAACCTGCTAAGCTCCCGCTCCTTACTCTCGTTCCAGCCCGCATCTTCTTCATAACCTAGCCGAAATTGATCCAGATGAGGTTGATATTGTTGTTGCTCAACAAATCTTGGTGCATCAGATGAAGTTGATGCACCTTGCACAAATTGTTGGTTCTGTTGTGATATAGAACCAGCTGTCACATTTTCCTCAAAATTCGAACGGATCTTGTTAGAGATTTGGGCCTGTATCAGATTCACACAACCCCACAACGTCTCACTAACGACAGCGTCTTTTGCGAGTTTTATCGTTCAAAAACTGGTCGATCACAACTTTTCTTTCTTTAGAGATGTCTTTGCACTATGTGTATCGTTGTTTCAGTGCCTTTGCGAGCTCAAACTGCTTAATAACTTAGACAATAGCCTGTTGTCGATCCGTGTCGTCTTTGTCGGTTTGTTTTTTTATATACTTTTGCATTTATTCAACGGTATGGGAAAGACGACAAGCCATATTTTTGTGTTTGAATTGTGTTTGAAATTGTGTGTTTAGAAGTGTGTTTGAAATTGGTATTTATAGGATGTAAAGTAGTAAAGTGCTTTTTATTTTTTATTTTTTTTTAATTACAAAAGTTAAGATTTTTTTAAAAGTTTTTGGAATGTTGTGTTGTTTAAAATCGGTTGGAAATACAACCGATAGTTGTTTCCAAATGCCTCAACCGATATTTGCTTTGTGCTCCACAATGGTCTCAACCGATTTGGAGATCGGTCGACCATGTTACCCCAACCGATAATTTCGGTCCATTGCGTCTAGCCTAACAAACTATAGGTATCAGTAAAGTCACAAGAAGCTAATTACCAAAAACAACATACTAAACAAAACATTCTTACACAGAAGACATTTCTAAGCATTCATACTGACTTGAACACCAAACCAATTCAACTGAGCATGCTTCCATTCAACTCACCAAAAACCTTGGACTACATTTCCTTTACTTATGGATATAAACTAAATACCAGATATGCAATCTTGATCTACACATATTGATACTAGTTATAATTCACAAGAAAGGCGTCGGGTATGTTTGGCAAAATTAGCTGTAAGCTGTAAACTGCAAAGCTGTTAACATGAGCTACAAGCTGTATCATTTTTTCAATAAAAGTGTTTGGTAAGTTAGCTGTTAAATGTACTTATAAGATGTAAAATGACATAAAATGGCATATCTATAATTATAAATAAATATTTGGAAGGTATATCAGTAATTTAAAGTTTTAACAGCTCCAAGATGTTTAAAAAGCTTAATGGATCAGCTTTTTATTTAGGAGCTATTTGTTTGAAATAAAAGCTTGAAGTTAATGTATCCAAATGGAGATATTATTTTAGAAGAGATTATTTTTGTAAACAAAAGCTAACAGCTCCTCTAAAAAGCCCTTACCAAACGTGCCTATCATTCACTTCATTTCAAACCATCCTACCCTCCAATAGGATTCATAGCAATTTAGACTACATTTCATACTCATACTGGCAAACATAACTAACCAATGCAGCCACATCTTCACATTAGCTAAATATGTTACTAGAGTTGATTAGGCTTCATCTAAAATGTATCAAAACCTCTCCTCTAGTAAGAGTATACAACTGCATCAACTACATTTCCTCAACATTACTCTTATCCAAGTCCCACCAGCTACATATTTTGAGGTTGTTTCCTTTTATAGAATTTTTCATATTTTCTGTATCAATTTATTATAGGAGGAACTATTGAGATTTATTAAACAATTAAAGTACATATTCGTTTTCTATGTTTACAAAGATTTCAAATCGTGTTACGGAGTATATTATAACAGATTTGCATATCTTGTTAATATTTGGTTGCGATCTTTTCTGGGTGGAAAAGATTATTTATATTTAGATGCGATATTTTCTTGATGGAAAACATTGATTATATTTGGTTACGATATTTTCTTGGTAGAAAGGATAGGTTTTTTGTATGCATAATTGATCTCCTCCATTAGTTTTCTAACCCTAACAACCTAAAAACGCACCATTATGTTGCCTCCATAAAAATGAAATAATTCTCTACAACATATTCGATAAATGCGCCAGAGTTTCCATGTATCTTTCTGGCATGTTAGTCAAGTCTGGCAGTACACGCTGCTTCAACTGTTGTACCCTTGAAAATAGACAATAAATTTGTTTTAAAGGAATCGTGTAAAACATGAGCCTCAGCTTTTACTGTTTAAACACGATCTTCAATTTACCGGTACCTTTTTTGTTTGAATATTGCAATAGTCTTTCTTCTGACCTTATAAACCTTCTGTCCATTTATCCGTTTCCTTTATTTGGAAATTGATTTTATACAATAAAATTCCTACAGTCTCACGACATTCACTTCGAAAGTGCATGTCTTTAAGGCTATCTGACTCAAGGAAGCACGTGTATTAAACATCATTACTATTAATTTCATATGTTTAAATAATTATTAATGATTTTGTTTTATATTGAAGAATTACGTTTCATAAAGAGAAAAAATTGATCAAAAATCAACAATGTGACAAGCCGAGAATCTTTAGTTGAATGCGTATACAATGACGTCCAGTTGCATTCATAAATCATACTAATATAAACTATTTCATCTATTGTACGATTAAGATAAGGTGACAAATTGGCTGTTTTATATATGAGTTTTGCTTCATTACAAAATGTATTATTAAAAAAAAAAAAAAAAAAAAAAAAAAAAAAAACATCTACTACATACTAAATTGAGTTAAGTATGTGTCATTGAAAAAAAAAATAAAAATAAAAAATAAATTGTAGCAAAAGCCATGAATCACATATAGCCAACTTTAAATGCACAATACATTATTGATTTATTTCCATTAACTTGGAAAATTAGTTAAAACGGTGTCAAGTACTCCGTCAAGTGAGTGCATTTTAATTATATCAATATTTTTAGACTCTTGCATACACGGGCTATTAAATAAGATTTTTCTAAATTATGTAAAATCATTTATAATTATATAGTTACAATATTTGTGCACGCACGAGTTTTTACACAAAAGATTTTCATTATTTACTAATATCGATTAATATTTTGTATATATTTTTGTTGGACAAAGTATTTAACTTTGTTTAACTCACATAATATTGAGGTTGATGTTGAATAAATTTAATTATTGATATCATATTCTAGTGAAAAATGTTTTTCCGGATATCCTTATTAGAAGTCAAGGTAGAATGTTAAAAAACTAGTTTTTTTTATTTTTCAATAGTTGATATGGTTAATTATCTTTGACTGACATAAAATTTTTACACATTGTCTCTGAAATCTCAGCGCTACGCCACATATTTTTGTCTTGAATGGCTGCGGCTTACCTCATGCAATTCTTCTTTCCGTCGTGGTGGCGAAAATGATTAACAACGATGGTGCTTGTCCGCCACAAATTTCGCTATTGTACGGAACTTTTTTGTCTTATTTATTAAAGTGTTACTGTTTTGTGTAATCGTGTATGCTTCAAATTGAAACCTCCAAAGAAAGGCTCTCTTTCAGAAGAGATAAAGATGCTATCATATTCTTATACGTATTAATCATCCTAACTGGCATGTAAATCCTGTTTGGCCAGAATGGATTTATGATCCAATTAACTCTTGTTTGAATTTGTTGTAACTTTAATTACCTAGCCTCTTCCTAGGTTTTTAATGAATTGTCGTTTCAAAATAAATCATTTGAATAAAGCATATGGTAGGAAATAAAAATGGTTTTGATGTCGTTAGAACAAATAACTCAATCGATGAGACATAGTATAGTTATGTGGCTTTGCTTTGAATGGAAGCTACAAAATCTGCCAGCTACGGTAGTTATTGAATAAAGATTTAACAAGACACTTGTGTCGATTATTTTTGCCACTAATCAATGGTAAAGTCTAGTTACTAACTATTTTTTTTAGGCTCAGAGTACTGTTATGTATCACAGTTTAGGGTAATGAAAATTCCAAATTTGGCGTAGTAACATACCTTTTGTAAAACCAATCCACTATGAATATGTTGCATCCAATGAGTTGTGGTCTACTGGTGCCATGAGATATGAGATAATGTAAGTGGGTGTAATAAGGGTGCCATGACCGAGTCTTGGACCACCCAAGACGCGTTGGCTTTATTACGGCTTCAACCAACAAATATGAAGACTCGGTCAATACCAAGACCGAGTCGTGTAGTGTGTTTTTGTAATTTTTTTTTTATTTTTTTATTTTTTCTTGTGAGTGTGTTTCGGTGAGGTATATTTGTAAGGAAGTGATACTTACACCACTTTTTTTGATGCACACACCACAATTATGCATATAGCATGTTGTAACATGTGCATTAATGATGTAACATTGTGGTGTGTGCATAAAAAAAAGTGATGTAAGTATCACTTCCCATATTTGTATTTAAGCATGGTATGTTTGTTGGATTAAGAACACGTTTCGAAAATGTATGTCCGGTACGTGCTCGAGCCTATGGGATCATACAATTTATATAATTAATATATATAATGTATTATACTAATTATTTCACATAAAAATCACTTAACGGTCGTTAGACACTTACGTGATCGAGAACTAGCATTCTAATTAAATTACTCATAAAACGTGTGTGTGAAATCATAGAGAAATCATAATTGGATTTTTGGTGGTATTTGTGCTTCGATTGCCACAAGGGACGATTATACATAAACCCTAAATTAGGGTTTTACTTGTTCTTGATTAAAACCCTAATTGCACTAGGAAGCAAACAAGGTATGTTTTATTAGGTTAATTATGTACACTATATGATCTTAATCCACTGCGTACTTGTGATTGATTTGTGCTTGTATTATATGGTAATATGTTAATATTCCAACCAATGTTCTGAAAGGCTCAAGGCGCACTAAGGCGCAAAGGGGGGCAAAGAGCCTCAAGTCGAGGCGCATTCTAAGGCGCGGGATTCATGAATGCGAGGCGCACTAAATACATTAAGGTTTTTATAACATATGTGACCATTTATGTAGATTAAATAATATAAAATAACATTAAAATACTAATACATGACATATATTTCCATTATAAAGATTAAAATGGATCATTTGTCACTTCTCAAACGGATCAACTCTTTCATTTGATGACTTATATAGAGATTAAAATCCATATCAAACTAAATATGCTTGTATCCTACACTTGTAGGCTTACATCTAACAAAGCTCACAATTTAACTCAAAATATCAAGCAAGCAACGTATTAATATTCAAGGCACAATGCCACATTTTCATGATAATATGTCGTAAAGAAAATATTTAATGAAACAAAGTAACTTCTTAAATAAAATTTCAATCAATAAAATAAACATAAAATCAATTCAAATTTAAAAATCATACAAGTACTCACCATATGACTTAAAAGGCCCATGCATATAACTTATAAGGCCCGTTTATCTTATCTTAATATTTAGAAAAAAAGCCCAAAAACCCGTTACATCTCCGAGGCGCAAAAATCCCTAAGGCGCAAAGGCGCAAAAATCCCCAAGTCGCGCGATTTTTGTGGGATTCATGCATGTCGTGAGCCTCGATTCAAAAAAATCCCTAAGGCTAGAGCCTCGTGCGATTTAGCGCCTAGGCGCGCCTTAGGCGCGATTTTTAAAACTCTGACTCCAACAATGTTTTAGTGGTGAAGTTGATTGTTTAATTACACTAAGTTGATGGTGAAGTTAGTTGTAGAAAGAGAAAACTGATGTGACGCTAAGATGATGGTAATGGATGCGATCTTGTGTCTCCTTATTACATCCACCAACGTGTTGTGGTTCAAGTTCTCTCAGATATAATATTGTTTATTTGCATTTATATGAGTATGAGTACTTTACAAAAAGATAACAATAAAATGTTTCACTGAAAAATTTGTAAAGAGTTAAAAATTAGGATCCGTTTGGTTTGCTCTCATAAATAAAAAATGGTAGAGTTTTGGTAAAAGGTGGAATGAGAATAAATATGAGTCAAGTAATCAAATCCAATATTATTGTTTGGTTTAATTATCATATTTGGTATGTCATTTTAATAATGTGAGGAAAAAAATGTAGGACCATGAATGAAACAATGATATCCTACCCATTTGGTGACTATCAAATATAGAATATATTTGTATATAATTTCTAGTTTGAAAGTAAAAAGTTTTAACCAAACATCATTATTGGAATGAAAATACATTTATTCACTACCATTCCTCCATACAAAATGCATCCTTAGTTGTTGCCTTACTTAGAGAGAGTTGAAAATATAAACCTTATGAATACATCTAAAAATCGAGATTTCAAGCCTGAAGCCAACCCTTGTTCAAAACTTGACACAACTAAAAGGTCTTTTATCCTTACTTTTGTAGAAGCATTGTTGATATATGTATGTATTACTTGTGAAGGGAAAGACTAGTCCTTATCTAATTGAACTAATTCCATGTAAGAAGAAGGTAGTGATATTGCCTGCCTCCACACAACTTCTTTGATTCTTGTGGCTTTATTGGTACAAGTCATGATCCCAAGTCTTGTTCTCACACTTATATAACTTGTTCATCAACACCAGGTCATTGGTGGCTCTAAATCTGTTGGGGTGGGGATGTTAAAGCAAGACGCCTAGCCGTCTTTTGGGAGTTCAAAAAGTCTCCTCATAAGGATCCTTAAAATAGAATAAAGAAGGGTAGGTAGGGATTCCCCAAAAGTTTCACCCCTTTTTCCGGTTAGGACATATAGGAAGGTACCGAAAGCAAGAAAGAAAAAGGTATCGAGCATAAAAGGTAGATTTCTTTTTTTATTTCTCTTTTTCTGTGCGTGAGCGATTGAATATGAGTTGTGTTCGTTTTTTACAAAAATTGTGACGCAAATTTTGTAGCTAATAGAAGAAGTTTGAGTAACCTGATTATAAAATATATATACATCTTTTTTTTTTAATTAACTATGTCAAAATCTATCTTTTATAGTTTCAAAGAGTTTAATTTTAACCTTTTATTTACACACTAATGACAAATAATCTACATGTACATTCCTTCTTTCTTTAATCGTTAAGTGAAACTAAACTTTCTGTAGAAAAACTTTTACGTAGTATATATTATTCAAAAATTCACATATATATGATCAAAATAAGCTTAATATTGTAATACTCTTGATGACGTATATATATTACACTATATACATTAAGTCTCCAAGGCTTGAACAAGCCCATTATTCAAATAATGGCCCATATCATGGACAGGCTCATGAGCCCCCATCTCTTACCCTAACTTTCCCCTATATGTACTAGATGGTATAAGGATTTAGGGTAAACTCCAAGAAGCAAAGGATACATAACTAGTACAAGGCACCCATACATGGTCTCTCTTTCTCTCTTTTTCTACACAACACATGGAGACCATCTCCTCCAATAGTGGATCTACATCCATTATTATCTCTACCACATAAACCATTCTCTTCATCCTCTCCTACGAGGTTACACGGAGTAACCACATAAACTCTTCTCTTCATCACCTCCTACGAGATGGAGATGAAGGTATCCAGTCGATGCTAGTGTTACCCCGACTATAGGAATATCATCCCATCCGTGGGACATTACACAAACAAGAACGTTTCACTCTTCCTCTAGATCTATTAACTGTGATACTCCACTTTTTCAAAGGTTCAAAAATCTTATCTTTTGTGTTTTATGAACTCATTTATAAAAAGGTATCATTTAAAATAGTTTTATTATTCAGTCATGACTATACTTCTTACTATTAGAATATCTTGTCATCATCTAATTGAAATAATAGATTTATTGCAATAAATCATGTCCCAAACTAAATAAAAAGGTTATGGAAAGTCCACCCTTGCTTCATGACCCATCTTCATAGCCTAGGAACATGGCCTAGCTCTCTAGCCTTGCTCCCTATCATTACCTTCCAAATTTGCTTCACGACCTAGCTTCATGACCTAGCTTCACAACATGACATGGCCTGAACGTGGCCTGGTATGACCTGACCTGTAACACCCCCATTTTTCACTGATCGCAATGGATTAAGTGTTTGGGGTATTACTCATGGAAACAAAGACAAGATAATAGAAAACGACTCGAAAATGGACGTTTTTGAAAAAGATGTTATTATTCATTTATTCATTAGAGTTTTTACAGTAAAAGATATACTTTTACCAAAAGAGAGGTCCCTAAGATACGTTTTATGACACAAAATTGATGAATGATAACTATTCTGGACGTCCTCATGTTCAGTACTTCTCCGTGTCAGGGTTCCTGTAGTGCCTAATTACCTAAGATAACATGCCTAAAAGTCAACACGAATGTTGAGTGAGAGTCATAGGTTTAAGTAGATAGGGTATGAATACAAGTTCCACATGGTTCAGCTTAAACCCTATGTATGGAAAGGTTTTAGTAATAGAAGGTATATTGCACTAAGCTCATGAACCATACGTTAACAGTCCGGGTCATGGGGTCTGTAGACCTACCATGAGGGGATGATTGGTCCCAAAACAGTCAACTTAAAGTCAACCACGGATGTGGTCAACAAAGTCAAACTCCTTAGGCTCAATGCTCCGCGGAATATAGTGTTTCCCCGGGTCGTTATGTCCCGACGAGGTGTGGATGGTTATTAAACGGGTTTGTGATCGGGTGAATTTGGACGGAAAAGGGTTTGAGATTGGTTATACTAAGGAATCTACAAAGAAATAGCTTAAATAAGCTATATGGACAAGACTGGAAAATCAGAAAAACCAGAAACGTTTAAAACCTAAAACGCGTGCGTTTACATTTAAATAACGTAAACGTACAAAATAAAACGTGAAAACTGAAATCTGAAAACCCCCAGGGGGTGAAAATGACTTTTTTACAAACTTAAAGATAAAAAAAAAAATTAGAAAAAGAAAACTAATTTTTACACTAATTACTTATTTAATATTAATTAATTACTTATTAATACTAATTATTAATATTTAAAATACTTAAATACAATATAATATTAATTTAATACTAGAAAAATGAAAATAAAATTTCTAAAATTATAAAATAACTAAAAACAAGTTTTAAAATTAAAAATATGTATTTTTGTCTTTTTGTGATTTTTCTATTAATTAATTACTAATTAAATATTAATTACCTAATTAAACTATTTTAAATTATTAAAAATAGAAAAGAACAGTAAAAATTCTAGAAAAATTCCTAAAATTATATTATATTATATAAAGGCTAGGAAAAATATAAAAACTAGGTGTTACTTTATAAAAATTAATTATGCTATTTAAAACTTAATTATTAATAAATCTAATATTAAATCTAATAATTACTAAATGACAAAATAAAAATCTGAGAAAATTACTAAAATTACTTTACTATAAAAGGAATTTAAAAAAATTATAAAAATACCAAGTGCTTAACAAAAATTTAAAAATGAAAATTAAAATTTAAATTACATTAAATAGAAACTATCACTTAAAATTAAATTGACTTTTCTGGATTTTTCTTTTACAATACTATTTTATAACTAAAAATAGAAATCTTTTGTAAAAACAAATGTTGTGGAGCTTAAAAATAAGCCAGAATAAGCTAAAAAGGTGTGATAGTTGACTATTGTTGACCAAGTATGTTGGGGGGCTGAAACCACTTGTCGGGTGTGTTAGACCGATACACGGTAAGGTGGTTAAACCTTCGTTCTTTGTGTATGAGATATGTTGTGTGAATATGATTAAGTATGCGGAATTTACTTAACCACACTTAGAAGATTATATTTATGATATGGAAATGGAATAGTTAACACCAAACGATTCAATATTATTCAAAATAATACGAGTGATCTTTTTCTATCACTAGGGTTACAAGGAGCCTTGAATCTTACGTGACTTGTGATATTTGTGTTTGTTCTATTGTTCTAACAGTTATGTTTTTCACACGTCTATGTATATTGGATATTTCACACATCTCCAATATCTAGTCTAAGATCATCTTTTATAGTCCAAGAAGATCTTTACAATTATCTAGTCTAAGGATGTGTCGATCTACTAACTATGATAAGTCATATATCTATAATGTGTCATACCCTATAAGAGTATACAATTTTAACACTCAACTAATGACACAACAAAAGATATTTTCCATGCATATCTACTCAGCAGTAGTATGACTCAGCAGCATCGTGACTCATAGTAGAATCCATCAGTGGAAAACGTTCTTCAGCAGAATCCATCAGCAGAAACACCTTCAGTAGAAATCTTCTTCAGCAGAATCCATCAGTGGAAACATGCTTTAAGCTTTATCAGTAGGAACATACTTGATGTATTTCTTTAAACCTTTATGTTCTGATTCTTCTGATTCTTTCTGTTTATTTAATTCCCAACAATCCTCCCCTAAACATGTGAATCACATTCAAACATGTTTTTCTGCATTAAATGAGAACTTTTGTGAAGATCTTTCAAACACTTCATTGTCAGATCCTTGATCTGAACTTCTTCTATTCTGAAAAACTCATTTGATCTTCTAATCTTTAACTTATCAAAATTAACACTTTGCTCCAATCTTGGACTAAAAGATGGTGCAATCTTCCTTTGATTTCAACAAGATATCATTTAGAAATTTACCTTTGCAAGTAATGAACAAACGTAGTGAACTGAAATTGAATCTTTTCAACTTTTGACCTAGATAGAACTTTCTCCTTTGAAATGCTTCATCTCTTCTGAATACAACATTAAAGAATGTTCTTGTCATTTTCAACCTCTATGTCATCATCTTGTATGATCTTGTCTTTTCTTCCTTTTCATTTGGTTAATCTTCCTTAAACTGGGCTTGAATTTCCTCCCCTGAGATGTTTGTTTCCTCCCCTGAGATTCAAATAACATCTTATATTCATATCCTCCCCTTGTTCGAAAGATTTCTCACAATCATAACATCATCATCTGATCTAGCATTTTTCCATGTTTTTAGACAATTTGTACATGAAGCCATCAATTCCTTAAGAGTTTAAGATTCTGCCCTCATCACTTCTAGGTGTGTTAACTCCTATGAGAGGTGATTCAATGGAAGTTTTTGACTCATGGTCCATCTGTTGATGGTTTTTAAAGTCATCTTTTGAAAATCCTTTTAAGAAACTTTTGCCTTAGCAGTATGTATATGATTTTATTATGAAAAATCATACTGCTTACAACCATTTTGAAGGGATTAAGTGTGTAACAGACACTTAGTCAAAATTTCGGTTTAAAGCAACCTCTGGTTGTGTGAGAACCAATGTTTTCAGTTATAAATAACTGCCTGTGTATAGATAAACCTATTCAAAAGGCTTTCTTTACAGGGTTTCCAGCTCGTGGCATTTGTTACCTCTAACACAAGTGTTAGATTCACTTTTGCTCGCTGTTCTTTCTATAAGATATCCGTAGATTATTCACATTATACTTGAGAGTATAAAATGATAGAAAGTGAGTTGTATCAGTTAATAACTGATCAACTAATTTATCAATTCAAAGTGAAACATCATAATCAGATTTCAAGAAAGAAGTTTTAAGGAGTTTTGAAGTCCCAAACTTTTTCTATCATGAACCTATTATATCATTAGAAATGATCAGCAGCAATGATCAGCAGTTTTGATCAGCAGATTTCACTTGAAATAGCCTTTCAGCTCAAACATTCATACCTGAAACTGTTAGTCTAAAACTAAATAAACAAAGTACAAAGTACTTGTCTTGAATTAGAATAATCATAGAACTAACTGTATGAATAACTTTAAATATTGTTAATAGTAGCCTTAGATAACAAAGTTAGATGCATTAACAAAATCTATACATAAAAACACATTATATTGAAAAATTTAAAGATTAAGCATTCCAATACTTGCTACCAAGTACTGAAATCTACCAACATCAAAAGCTTTTGTAAGAAGATCTGCAAAGTTTTGTTCTGAAGCAATTTTCATTACTTGAATTAACCTCTTTTCATTGCAATCTCTAATAAAATGATGTCTTATTTCAATGTGTTTTGTTTTAGAATGTTGCACTGGATTTTTAATAATGCAAATTGTACTACTATTATCAATATGAATAATGGTATGTAAGAAATTGTACCCATAGTCAAGAAGTTGGTTTTGAAACCATAGGACTTGACCACAACAATTTGCAGCAGCTTCATATTCAGCTTCAGTTGTTGAATTTGCCACAGTTGTTTGCTTCTTACACTGCCATGAGATAAGTCTGCATCCAAGGAATTGACATCCTCCGGTTGTTGACTTTCTGTCCAAGCTAGCACCAGCATAATCACTATCTGAGTACGCTATCAAATCAAAAGGTGATTCTCTAGAATACCATAAACCCAACCTTGGTTGACTTTTGAGATATCTAAAAATTCTTTTGACTGCTGTTAAATGAGAAACCTTTGGAGTTACTTGAAATCTTGCACAGGCACAAACAGAGAACATGATATCAGGTCTGGATGATGTAAGATACATCAAAGAACCTATCATAGATCTGTATGTATGTACATCCACATTTTCTCCATCTGCATCTTTAAGAAGTGGCTTCTCAGGATCCATTGGTGTGCTTGCTGTTTTTGAATCAGCAAATTGAATTTTCTAAGTATCTCAGCAACATATTTATCTTGACTAATAAATATGCCTTCAGATGATTTCTTAACTTGCAGACCCAAAAAGAATGTAAGTTCTCCCATAGAACTCATCTGAAACTTATCTTTCATAAGTTTTTCAAAGTCTAAACACATCTCCTTCCTTGTAGATCCAAAGATAATGTCATCCACATACACCTGTACTAACAGAAGATCTTTCTTGTGCTGTTTGATGAAAAGTGTTTGATCAATCTTTCCTCTTTGAAATCCATTCTCTAATAAATAGGAAGCTAGTGTTGCATACCAAGCTCTTGGTGCTTGATGTAAGCCATATAGAGCTTTAACTACCTTGTACACTTTGTCTGGATGGTCAGGGTCAGTGAAGCCTGGAGGTTGTGTAACATACACCTCTTCTTCAATTGAACCATATAAAAATGCACTCTTGACATCCATTTGGTAAACTGTGAAGTTCATAAATGAAGCATAAGCTAAGAAAAGCCTAATTGCCTCAATTCTAGCTACTGGAGCATAAACCTCATCATAGTCTATCCCTTCTTCTTATGTGTACCCTTGTGCTACTAATCTAGCCTTATTCTTAATCACTATGCCTCTTTCATCCCTTTTATTTCTAAAAACCCATCTAGTGCCAATTACCCTTACACCACTAGGTAAATCAACTAGCACCCATACCTTTTGAATCTTAAACTGAAGAAGCTCCTCTTGCATAGCCTCTAACCAGCTTGAATTCTCTAGGGCTTTATGAATATTCTTTGGTTCATCTTGTGAGAGAAAACATACAAACAAACAAGAGTTTGAAAACTCATGCTGCTTTGAAGCATAAAGGGCATCAAGAATCCCTTTTTGATATGAAGACATCAATTGTTGTCTTGTCTTCACACCAGATTGTACATCTCCAATCACATTTTCTAGGGAGTGAACTTTGTGAATCCTTGTTTGTGGAGTGGAAGGAACTTGATAATCAGATGGAATATTGCTCAAATCCACCTCATCTTTTGAAAAGTCTGCTTTTGTTTCTTCTGAAGAACTATCAGCAGAAACAATTTGCTTATCAGCAGGAACTGTTTGCTCATCAGCAGGAACATTTTGCTCATCAACAGAAACATTATGTTGTTCCTCTGTTCTTCCTTCTCTGTTTTCATCTTCAACACCTTCTTTAGCTTTGCCAGAAGAAGATTCACCATTTGTTGAAGTTGATTCCACACTTGTATTTGACCATATTGGCATCATCACATAATCTTGATGTGTCTTCTTGTCTAACCTTGCCTCATCTGTTGCTTGTGAACCTAAAAAATCATTAATTTCTGCAACAACAGGCACATAATTCATTGAATGGGTTAGAGATTCAAGATCAAATAGCCATTTTGGTCCTTGACCTTCTACATTAGACTTGTTCTCTAAGAACTCTATATGTAGACTCTCTTATACTTTCTTAGTTCTTATGTTGTATACTCTAAAAGCTTTGCTATTGAGAGAGTATCCAACAAAGAAACCTTCATCTGCTTTACCATCAAATTTTTTCAAATGGTCTAAGGTATTCAAAATTGTCACATGACATCCAAAAGGTCTAAGAAATCCTATTGCAGGAGTTCTACCTCTAAAAAGTTCATATGATGTCTTATTATGAGGCTGTACTATTAAAACTCTGTTCTGAACATAACAAGCAATGTTGACTGCTTCAGCCCAAAAAGTTATAGGCAACTTTGAATCAGCTAACATAGTTCTAGCAGCTTCTATTAGTGTTCTATTCTTTCTTTCAGCTACTCCATTCTGTTGAGGAGTTCTAGCAACACTAAATTCTCTCTTAATACCTTTTTCTTTGCAGAAATCATCCATAACTCTATTTTTGAATTCTGTTCCATTATCACATCTAATGACTTTTACTCTTTTACTTACCAGGTTTTCTATCTCTGTAATAAAAGACTTAAGGATGTTTGGTGTCTCATAAAAAGAATACCCATGTAAATCTACTATAGTCATCAGTAACAACTAGACAAAATCTCTTATGCATTATACTACTTACTGAAACAGGTCCAAATAAGTCCATATGAAGCATAAACAATGATTGATTGATAGAGTTAAAAATCTTGGGCTTACAAGCGACTTTGTGTTGTTTTCCTTTAAGACAAGCAATGCATGTTTGATCATTTTCAAAACGTTTTTGAGGTAAACCTCTTACCAAACCATCTTTGACAATCTTATTTATGGTTTTGAAGTTAATATGACTGATTCGCCTTAAACTAGTTATCTTTTATTTCTCAACCACTTGTGAATGGTCAATATTAAAGTCAAACTAATCAAGACAAATGCTTCCGTGGAATACAGTGTTTCCCCGGGTCGTAATGTCCCAACGAGGTTGTGATGGTATTAAAAACGAATCTGTGATCGAGTGAATGTGAACAGGGATATGAATAAGTGTGTGTGTGTGTTTAAACTAGGGTTTTATAACTTAAAATAACTTAAATAAACTATTTAAATGATTACGTGAAAGCTAGGTATCTAAAACGTTTAAACGTTCACCAATTTAAAATCAGACGCGATTGCGTACTGAGAAAAAGGTGAGTTTTAAGAAAAATAAACTACAGGGGTTAAAAATGAAAATCCTATAAACTTAAACTTAAAATAAAATTAAACTAAAAATAAAACTATTTTTTAGAATATTTAATTATTTATTATTAATTATTTAATTAAAAACTATTTAACTTTTTAATTAAAACTAACTTAAATAAAAACTAAAAATTATAAATACTACAAATTAAACTAAAAACTTATAAAAATAATTTCTAAAACTTAAAATGAACTTGAAGAAAGTATAAAAAATAAAAATAAATGTTTTTGTCTTTTTATGTATTTCTTATTAATTAAAAACTATTTATATTAATTATACTAATTAAACTATTTTAAATTACAAATAATACTAAACTAACTTAGAAAATTATGAAAACATTTATAACACTATTTTATAACTTATAAAAGCTATAAAAAATATAAAAACTAGGTGATGCTATATAAAAATTAATTATGCTATTTATAACTTAATTATTTATTAATTGTTAATAAAACTATTTTTAATTCTAATAAATATCAAATGACAATATAAAAATCTGAGAAAATTATTTAAATTACTTTAACCTATAAGGAAATTAATAAAAATATAAAAACACAACTTACTTAATAAAAATGTAAAAATGAAAATTAAAATTAAATTGTATTAAATAGAAACTATCACTTATTTTTATATTGATTTTTCTGGATTTTTATTTTACAGAACTATATTATATATAAAAATAAACAACTTTAATAAAAACAACTTTTTTATAAGCTACTAATAAGCACTGTGGAAGCTTAATGCTACCACAGTTGACTTTGTTTGACTGAAATGGGAAATAAGCTCAAATGAGCTTATGTGGGACCCACCTTGGTTTATTCTGGTCCTAATAAGTTGATTGGACTTGTCAAAGCTAAATTTGGCCAAATAAGCTCAGTAGATAAGCTGATAAGCCAAAATAAGCTAATCCAAAACTTAATCTTAACACAGAATGGGGACAAGGTTTAGGGCTTATTCTAGGTGGGATTCACAGGGATTTAGGTCAAACAAAAGGTCAATCTAAAGAGTCTGGTAGGAGGGGGGTTGAGGGAACCTAACTAGAGGGTGTGGGGCCCACTGTGGTGGTCACAAAACACCACCAAAGTTGGTGGTGTAAGACTGAGCTGCTGATGCAGGGCAAGTACCCAGCCCTGTAAGTGTCTTTGAGGGTGAGTGGGACCCAGTACAAAATTCACAAAATTATAAGCTAGATGGGATCTAAAATACAAGCTGGTAGACTACAATTCTACCAAAGCTCAATTCCTGAATCTTGATACAAAATTCACAACAAATCCCCCAAGTTTTGTCAAAACCTGAGAGATGCAATTTTGACTTTTGATGAATATGAACAAGTTTGAATTTGGTGAATTTCTAGACTATCTTACTGATTGATAATGTTATATTATACTATAATAGACCTAAATTAAGCTAAAGCTTAAAGATATAAGCTTATGGGTGGGTTTTTGAGACAAATATCCTTGACAGTTAACTGTCAAGGAATTTGGAGTTGGATTTTGACTTATAGCTTAATATGGACTTGGTTCCTAGGCAATACCTACTTAATTAGACTAGATAAGTATGATCAGAACTCAAACAACAATAAAAACCTAATAGAACACAGTGATTAACCAAGAACCAAACACCCCTTAACAAACTGATTTTGATGATTATCAAAGCAAATGAGATATTTAACCTACTACACTGATTCCTAACACTAAATTAAGATTATTTAAGAATAATTAAACAGAAATCAACCACAATACAAGCTTAAAACTCAGATTTGTCAAATTTAAGTTTTCCACTGTGAGGTTTTTTATTTTTAAGTAGTTATGAAATCTGATGAACAAACAAATTATATTATGCTAAATACTAACTTAACAACAACACATAAGCATAAAAACACAGAAACTTAAGCAATTAAACTACTGAGACAGTAATATGAAAAATTCATACAAAAGCTTACAAAATGGATTGTGATGAGAACAATGAGACCATGAACTGAGAATCACCCTAACAACCTTCCATAAGGTTTCTATTACCCAATCAATCCAGAATGCACTTTGCTCAGCTCTCTTCTTCCTAAACCACTAATTTTTTATTTATTTTGGATTTTCTTGCTTTTTCATGAATTTTTGAGTTTATACCCTAAATGGATTCTGAGGATGTCTAAAAGCTTTTGAAAGCTTTGTCAGAGCTTATTTTAGCTTATGAGAGTTTAACACAACACTAATAACAACTAACAAGCTTTTTGAGATTTTTTTGAGAATTTAAGAAATACAAAATATGAGATAACAAACTGAAACCTTAAATTGATGATTGCAAAAGATGTAAAGTACACTGAGAATGATAAAAAAAACAAGCTTTTAACTAAAGATTACAACTGAAAATTGAATTACACTAACTACGACTAAATTATACTAAAACTACTCTAATACTTGAACTCTTCTGCCTCTTTTCCCTTTTGTAGCCATTTTCTGAGTATGTGGGACCCACTGGGGTATTTCCCACCATTCCCCAACCGTTGATATGGTCTATCCAATCCTGGCCGTTTAAAACGCTTTTTGGCGCCAAAAGTCTTTGGGTGTCAGTGTGTTGCGTGGAGAGGGTTTAGGGGCATTAAATGCGTTTGGTGAGGCGTGGAGGACAAGGGTATGGCTGGGTGGACAGGTGGTAGCCAAGTGGTGGCAATACCATGGTGGTATGGTGTTCTGTGTGGTGGTGGTGGTATTGGGAGGGAAAAGGTGGAAGGGGAGTGGGTTTGACCGGGGTGTTGACCCGGTATTATTTAAGTGGGGTTGGACTGGGCTGGGTGTTGGGCTGGCAAAAGGGAGTGGGTTGGATTTGGTTTGTATTTGGACTTGGTTTGGTTTTTTGGGTATAATAATAGGGTCCGTTTGGTTATTAACATGGAAAACCACAAGGACCAATTTTGTATTTATTTGAAAGTTAAGGGTCTGACTTTGTGACTTTCCAAAGTTTATCATGAGGGTCTAAATTGTCATATGTGAATAGTACAAGGATATTTTTGATATATTTCATTTTTAAAATACCCGGGGACTATTTTTGCCAATTCACCAAACTTCAGGGACTAATTATGTAATTTCACCAAACTTCATACCAAGGACCATTCCTGCAAAAGATTATTAGTACAAGGACCAAAATTAATTTTTCTCAAAGTTTTTACATCCCAGGGACCATTTCTGTCAATTTCCAAAGTATAGGGACTAAACTTGTAATTTCGTGAAACTTTGCACCAAAGGACTAAATATGTAATTTTATGATTAAAAAGGACCTTTGATGACTTTTTCATGTTTTTAGAATAACCAGGGACTAGTTTTGACAATTTATGAAACTTGAGGGACTGAAACTGCCAATTATGCAAACTTTGTACGTTTTTCATCTGTTTTTGCATATTTTGCATTTGAAACATATAAAACACACCTTTAAGATATTTTAAGTATTTTGATACATATTTGAGTGTTTTTGTATGTTTTGGCAGCTCAGATTGGTATAAAATGATGAGTATTTAGACACTCATCAATCCCCCACACTAAACTATTGCTAGTCCCTAGCAATCTTTTGAGAAAAACTTAATGGATTTGAAAAACTCTTTACCAAAATCCATCACTTCTGGAGTAGACAGGTGTAAGAACTGTGGCACACCTGATAACCGTGTGATTTTGAGCAAATCACCAGCTGTCAACGGATTTGATTAGTCTTTACCAAAAGCCGTTTGCTTCTGGACTAGCCAACTCTTGATGGAATAGTCAACATCTTGGTGAGCTGATTACCAATTATGGTTTTTCCACGGCCTTTACCACAAGCCATAATCTTGCGGACTAGCCAACTCATTCGCTTTATGGGATATGGGGAGTTGAGGAACCATACAATTTTTGGCAAATTGTAAGCCATAAACGGGTTTGAGTTATCTTTACCAAGAACCGTTTGCTCCTGGATTAGCCAATCCTGTTGTGGGTTAGACATGGAGGATTGATACCATTTATTGCGTTCTAAGTGAGAAAAAATTTTTAAAATTTTGGCTAAAATGGGGGTTCTTGATGGAACATGTGTTTAAATTCGTTAGAATAACGAATCTCCCCCCACACTTAGAACTGAATATTGTCCTCAATATTCAAAGTACCGGGTGTTAAGCCGAACTTAGAACGTAAGAAGGAAATATTACATAGCCTTTATTTAAGATGTATATACATACAATTATTATTATTTTTTTTAGATAAAACTTCTTAAATAGAAGCTATCACTATATGTACATTTTTTTTTTTTTTTTTTTTTTTTTTATATATATACAACATGTGGAGTATCTCCCCCACATTAGGGTGGTACACACGGGTGAAAACCCTATATACATGCTACTGTTTTTTATTACCGAGTCGCTAACTTGACTCGACCCCGAATTCATTTGTCCATGGGGAAGTAAGTGGAAGAGACAATCTACATCGGACTTTCATTCAAAACGTTTGGATAAACATTTGAAGCACGTGAAAGTTCCACACCGATGAGATATAATGATACCCGGCTCATAATTTATAAATGAGAATGCCGGGGTCAAAGATTATGTCTTCATTCCCGAAGGAGTGAAGAACAGGATAGGGAACAGAATATATGAAGAAAAGAAAGAAAGTCATGATGAAAATCATGATTAACTCTTCTTCCTCAATAGGAGAATTCATTGTTTCATGAATCTCCTCGTTTAAGCTCGTTTGATCAAGACATATTATGGGTATGTCCAGATCAAAATAGAAATTATCATACTCCGGTGGAGATATGATATGAGTGAGTTCACAGGAGAACTCCTCAAAAGTGAATGATTCGTATTCGGGATTGAGTTGAGTGAATTCATTGGGGAACTCCTCAAAAGTAAATGATTCATAAACGGGAAGAGAATTATAAGAATGAGAAGTGGTGATACCACTTATCTTCTCTTCCGTTTGATCAAAATGGAACGTTTGCAATTCCGGAATAAAATCATTGATCAAAATCTCACTATCCTTGACGGGGATAGGAGATGAAATAGGCTTTTCATTAAAAGCCTCGATTCTAGAAATGAGAAGATTAGCATTTAATAATGTAAGACGAAGAGATTCTTCTTGGATAATTTCTTCCTCATTCTCTTCTTCTGAGTTGACAAGCTCAGAAGGTAATTCCCCCACATAACTAATGTTTCCACAAGATAAAGAATTGTCCTCATCAGAATCAGAGAACATCTCAATATGATCATTTGGGAAGACAAGAGGGGGAGGGATATCACACATATGTTCAAGAATTCCCTGTGACTCTCTTGGGATTGAGACAAGGTTCTCAACACTAGACTTTATGAATTCGTCCGATTCCTTTGCAGGAATAGTGTCAAGATGCTCGTCCCCCATGCTCAGAGAGTGAGTGGGAACCTCGGGTGTGATAACATCATACTTAGGGAGCTGAGAAGGACTAGCAGTAATGGAGTCTACAAGTTCCATTATTTCTACTGCTGGTGATTCAGTTATATTCTTTTCTCCCTGTATATGCATGGAAGGAGTCTCAACTGATGAACATGATGAGGTATCATCACTTTCATCATCCTCATAGAGAAGAGCAGCATTTTGAAATTTGGTACGTGTTATAGCTGCTTGTTGTAAGACTAGTAATTCTTCCATGCTTCTTTCGTTTCTAGGAGCATGTTTTTCAACAAGTAATTCCGCGATAGATTTATCACGAGAATATGGAATGAGTGGAAACTGTGGGGGTGTGAATGTGTCAAAACCGGAAGGTTGACATTGATCATCATTATGAGGACCCCCACAATGTACACAAGAAGAACTTGGTGCATTGTGAAACGACATATTAGCCAACTCCTCTTTAATGTTTTTAAGTTTTTCAAGAACCTCTAGGCAAGGGTCTTGCTGGTTTTGAGGAGTTGCTTGGTTCATTTGGTACTGTGGAGGTGGTTCTTGAAACGAATAGTCGTAATTGTTACATGGAAATGGATTCCTTGTTTGACAATCAGAGCTAAAATGTGGACCTCCACAGTACTCACAACAGTTAAACTGTTGAGTCTGGCTTGTTGTATTTCGATACGAAGCATCATTGAGATTTGGATAATATGATTCTTGCTCGTATGAATGTGATGGGTAGTTGGAAAAATTTGAGGAGTCGTTGAATAAGTTTTGATTAGGATCATAAGCAAATGAATTACTCGATCCACAAAACAAACAACTCCCGTTTTGAATATCATTACCACATTGTTCACATGTACACCAACGACATGGAAAACCGAAAAGCGGTTCACCACAACCGTCACAAGGAACAAAATCTGGAGGTGGGACAAGTGGTGTGCTCTGAGAGCTAGCAAATTCCACCACTTCCGTTATGGTCTCGGGTTTTTGTTTTTGATAAATGTGAAGATTAGGCAATTCGCTGGTTTCTCGTTCCATTTCCCTCACTGGAGAGGGAATAGGGATAGATGGATCATCATGATCAACACGAATTCTAAGTTTCTCGGACAAGGCTTGATACTTTTCAAGCGTGAATAAGAATTCGGTGTTCATAGATGCCATAAGAATATAGAAGTTAGAATTAAATGGATAGAGGGTAAAGAGCTAAAGAATCAAAAAGGGTAGGAGGGTAAAGATGGATATTTTTGTGTTTTGTTTTATAAAATTTTAGATAAAAGATGGTAAATATACAATGAATGTATATCCAGAATCACTAATACGCAAAATCGTTTAGAATAAGCGCACAACCTCCCCGGCAGCGGCGCCAAATTTTGATTCGCCTTAAACTAGTTATCTTTTATTTCTCAACCACTTGTGAATGGTCAATAGTAAAGTCAAACTAATCAAGACAAATGCTTCCGTGGAATACAGTGTTTCCCTGGGTCGTAATGTCCCAACGAGGTTGTGATGGTATTAAAAACGAATCTGTGATCGAGTGAATGTGAACAGGGATATGAATAAGTGTGTGTGTGTGTTTAAACTAGGGTTTTATAACTTAAAATAACTTAAATAAACTATTGAAATGATTACGTGAAAGCTAGGTATCTAAAACGTTTAAACGTTCACCAATTTAAAATCAGACGCGATTGCGTACTGAGAAAAAGGTGAGTTTTAAGAAAAATAAACTACAGGGGTTAAAAATGAAAATCCTATAAACTTAAACTTAAAATAAAATTAAACTAAAAATAAAACTATTTTTTAGAATATTCAATTATTTATTATTAATTATTTAATTAAAAACTATTTAACTTTTTAATTAAAACTAACTTAAATAAAAACTAAAAATTATAAATACTACAAATTAAACTAAAAACTTATAAAAATAATTTCTAAAACTTAAAATGAACTTGAAGAAAGTATAAAAAATAAAAATAAATGTTTTTGTCTTTTTATATATTTCTTATTAATTAAAAACTATTTATATTAATTATACTAATTAAACTATTTTAAATTACAAATAATACTAAACTAACTTAGAAAATTATGAAAAAATTTATAAAACTATTTTATAACTTATAAAAGCTAATATAAAAACTAGGTGTTGCTATATAAAAATTAATTATGCTATTTATAACTTAATTATTTATTAATTATTAATAAAACTATTTTTAATTCTAATAAATATCAAATGACAATATAAAAATCTGAGAAAATTATTTAAATTACTTTAACCTATAAGGAAATCAATAAAAATATAAAAACACAACTTACTTAATAAAAATGTAAAAATGAAAATTAAAATTAAATTGTATTAAATAGAAACTATCACTTATTTTTATATTGATTTTTCTGGATTTTTATTTGACAGAACTATATTATATATAAAAATAAACAACTTTAATAAAAACAACTTTTTTGTAAGCTACTAATAAGCACTGTGGAAGCTTAATGCTACCACAGTTGACTTTATTTGACTGAAATGGGAAATAAGCTCAAATGAGCTTATGTGGGACCCACCTTGGTTTATTCTGGTCCTAATAAGTTGATTGGACTTGTCAAAGCTAAATTTGGCCAAATAAGCTCAGTAGATAAGCTGATAAGCCAAAATAAGCTAATCCAAAACTTAATCTTAACACAGAATGGGGACAAGGTTTAGGGCTTATTCTAGGTGGGGTCCACAGGGATTTAGGTCAAAAAAAAGGTCAATCTAAAGAGTCTGGTAGGAGGGGGGTTGAGAGAACCTAACTAGAGGGTGTGGGGCCCACTGTGGTGGTCACAAAACACCACCAAAGTTGGTGGTGTAAGACTGAGCTGCTGATGCAGGGCAAGTACCCAGCCCTGCAAGTGTCTTTGAGGGTGAGTGGGACCCAGTACAAAATTCACAAAATTATAAGCTAGATGGGATCTAAAATACAAGCTGGTAGACTACAATTCTACCAAAGCTCAATTCCTGAATCTTGATACAAAATTCACAACAAATCCCCCAAGTTTTGTCAAAACCTGAGAGATGCAATTTTGACTTTTGATGAATATGAACAAGTTTGACTTTGGTGAATTTCTAGACTATCTTACTGATTGATAATGTTATATTATACTATAATAGACCTAAATTAAGCTAAAGCTTAAAGATATAAGCTTATGGGTGGGTTTTTGAGACAAATATCCTTGACAGTTAACTGTCAAGGAATTTGGAGTTGGATTTTGACTTATAGCTTAATATGGACTTGGTTCCTAGGCAATACCTACTTAATTAGACTAGATAAGTATGATTAGAACTCAAACAACAATAAAAACCTAATAGAACACAGTGATTAACCAAGAACCAAACACCCCTTAACAAACTGATTTTGATGATTATCAAAGCAAATGAGATATTTAACCTACTACACTGATTCCTAACACTAAATTAAGATTATTTAAGAATAATTAAACAGAAATCAACCACAAGACAAGCTTAAAACTCAGATTTGTCAAATTTAAGTTTTCCACTGTGAGGTTTTTTATTTTTAAGTAGTTATGAAATCTGATGAACAAACAAATTATATTATGCTAAATACTAACTTAACAACAACACATAAGCATAAAAACACAGAAACTTAAGCAATTAAACTACTGAGACAGTAATATGAAAAATTCATACAAAAGCTTACAAAATGGATTGTGATGAGAACAATGAGACCATGAACTGAGAATCACCCTAACAACCTTCCACAAGGTTTCTATTACCCAATCAATCCAGAATGCACTTTGCTCAGCTCTCTTCTTCCTAAACCACTAATTTTTTATTTAATTTTGGATTTTCTTGATTTTTCATGAATTTTTGAGTTTATACCCTAAATGGATTCTGAGGATGTCTAAAAGCTTTTGAAAGCTTTGTCAGAGCTTATTTTAGCTTATGAGAGTTTAACACAACACTAATAACAACTAACAAGCTTTTTGAGATTTTTTTGAGAATTTAAGAAATACAAAATCTGAGATAACAAACTGAAACCTTAAATTGATGATTGCAAAAGATTTAAAGTACACTGAGAATGATAAAAAAAAACAAGCTTTTAACTAAAGATTACAACTGAAAATTGAATTACACTAACTACGACTAAATTATACTAAAACTACTCTAATACTTGAACTCTTCTGCCTCTTTTCCCTTTTGTAGCCATTTTCTGAGTATGTGGGACCCACTGGGGTATTTCCCACCATTCCCCAACCGTTGATATGGTCTATCCAATCCTGGCCGTTTAAAACGCTTTTTGGCGCCAAAAGTCTTTGGGTGTCAGTGTGTTGCGTGGAGAGGGTTTATGGGCATTAAATGCGTTTGGTGAGGCGTGGAGGATAAGGGTATGGCTGGGTGGATAGGTGGTAGCCAAGTGGTGGCAATACCATGGTGGTATGGTGTTCTGTGTGGTGGTGGTGGTATTGGGAGGGAAAAGGTGGAAGGGGAGTGGGTTTGACCGGGGTGTTGACCCGGTATTATTTAAGTGGGGTTGGACTGGGCTGGGTGTTGGGCTGGAAAAAGGGAGTGGGTTGGATTTGGTTTGTATTTGGACTTGGTTTGGTTTTTTGGGTATAATAATAGGGTCCGTTTGGTTATTAACATGGAAAACCACAAGGACCAATTTTGTATTTATTTGAAAGTTAAGGGTCTGACTTTGTGACTTTCCAAAGTTTATCATGAGGGTCTAAATTGTCATATGTGAATAGTACAAGGATATTTTTGATATATTTCATTTTTAAAATACCCGGGGACTATTTTTGCCAATTCACCAAACTTCAGGGACTAATTATGTAATTTCACCAAACTTCATACCAAGGACCATTCCTGCAAAAGATTATTAGTACAAGGACCAAAATTAATTTTTCTCAAAGTTTTTACATCCCAGGGACCATTTCTGTCAATTTCCAAAGTATAGGGACTAAACTTGTAATTTCGTGAAACTTTGCACCAAAGGACTAAATATGTAATTTTATGATTAAAAAGGACCTTTGATGACTTTTTCATGTTTTTAGAATAACCAGGGACTAGTTTTGACAATTTATGAAACTTTAGGGACTGAAACTGCCAATTATGCAAACTTTGTACGTTTTTCATCTGTTTTTGCATATTTTGCATTTGAAACATATAAAACAAACCTTTAAGATATTTTAAGTATTTTGATATATATTTGAGTGTTTTTGTATGTTTTGGCAGCTCAGATTGGTATAAAATGATGAGTATTTAGACACTCATCAATGACCAAGTCTCCTATGCCATTTCATAGATTCATCCAATGTGGCCTTAGCAACAAGAAAAGTTAAAGCATCTTTAGAAACAATGTTATTCATATCAACACTGTACATATTGCCCTTCCTAGGAATTTTAAGAAGTACTTGACTTTCATCAGGCATCTTAAAATCAGGAGAAAGTACAAGACATTCAGTCTCAGTAAAAAGAACATTATTCTTTCTATCACACATTTGTGAGACACTAAAGAGATTATACTTAAGCTCTTGCACATAAAACACATCTTCAAAATCTAATTTACTGGTTTTGATAGTACCTTTACCAGTAATCTTTCCACCAATTCCTCCTCTAAAGGTAACATATCCACCATCAATTGATTGAAAGTTGGAAAGATAAGACATGTTCCCTGTCATGTGCCTTGAACACCCACTATCTGAATATCCTTGATCTTCATGATCTGTTGGAGAATGTCCCTGCACACAAATAAAAGAATTAGTTTTCTTTGGGGATCCAAGCCAACACTGACTTGGATCTGCCTCTTGCATCAATGAAATGTAATCTCTTGAGGACTGTTGATGCAACATTGGATTTAAGAATCCAACATGCTGAGGCCTTAACAGCATTTGCCCTGATTCTTTTAGCAGCAGTATGCTTAGCAGAAACTGCTAGCTTTGTAGTTGTACCCTTTGGTCTCCAAACTTGTTTTTAGACCACTGCTTTTGTTTGAATGGGCATTTGAACAATATTAGATGCATGTTTGAAAGTTGTTTTTGCACCCTTAATTGTTGATTTTGGGTAAACAGTCATATATGGTTTTTCAGCAGAAACCATTTTCCTTTCAGCAGGAACAGTTTTTGCTCTATCAGCAGGAACTGCTTTTGTGACTGTTTTGGGTTTTGATCTTTTAGAATTAGAGTGAAAATGAGATTTAGGTGTTTGCCTTTTGTGGTTCACTCTATTACTTTCATACCCAGATACCCATTGGTTGCAGAAAGCCGCAAGATGGTCAAAACTTCCACAAATGAAACAAGCTTTATTGTGAAAAGCAAAGTCATCACCTAGTTGGTAAGACTTGAGGTTATTCCAATTTCTTTGGTTACCTCTGGGCTTGTTTGTGGTTCTATATTGCTCACAATATCGAACTGGTTGCCTAACATGTTTTTCATTGATCTTAGGCCTATCAGTATTGTTTTTGACTATCTTAGGAACTCTTGTTCTTGCTTTCTTAACCACTTTAGGTTTAGACATAACCTGTTTATTATCACAGTCAGATATACAATTTTCAACAACTATACCATCTGCTTTCTTAACAAAGGACACCTTGTCCTGAAAAAGTAATGTTTTGCATGAACATTTACTTTCTTTCTTAGGCTCATCAGCTACTATGTTAGAGTTTGGTTGAACTCCATATTGTAACTCAGGTAGCTGAAATTCAGGTAATCCTAAATGCTCTAGGTCTATCCCTGGGGGTTTTGGGATACCTCTATAAGGAGGTGGGGCTGTATTATATCCTAATCCTGACTTAACTTTATTATTCACTTGACTGTCTATTATGTTGTTTACATTTTTGGAAGCATATTCAAGCTTTTCTACAGTCAATTGAATGTTTCCTTTTTCAGCCTTAACCCTATCCAATGCTTCTTTTAAAGCTTTAATTATTTCATCTTTAAAAAGTATGTCATTTTCAAGTAAAGTTTTAGCATCAGTAAAGGTAAGTTCATTCTTTTTATAGTATAGGATCTGCCTTTTTGTAGATTCTAAACCACATTTATAATTGAAAAGATCTTGATCAGTTTTGGCTAGCTGTATCTTTTGGTCATCATACTGTTTAATTAATAGTTTTAATTATTTAAGAGCAGTACAAGTATTAGAACAAGCTTTATGATCTTGTACCTCAGTTGCAGTAAGTGCCATAAGAGCCATCTGTGAAGAACCTTTTTCTTCATCATCCATGAAGCTCCAATCAAAACCTAACCCATCAATAGCTACCATAGCTTTTGGTTCAGAAATCTCCCCTGTATTGGATTTGCTTCCAACATCTCTATTTCTGCCATCTTGCTGTCTTGGCCTTCTACGAAGTGTCCCATCTTGTGACAGTTGTAGCATTCTATCTTTGACTTGTCATAACCAGCAGGATCATGGCTACTGATTGTGATCTTCTTCCCCGTCCTTTGATAGAATTTCTTAGCTCTCATGCTAAAAAGAGAAATTTGCCATTTTAGATCCATTTCCTCCAGATCATCATCATTGATCTCTTGGAGGTCTTCATGAGTTAACATGGATCCATTATGCTTGCTTGTGAAAAAAGCACAACATATTTTCTCATCCAAAATTCCAAAAGTACTGCTTGATGAACTTGCAGCACTTACACCATCATGAACTTTCTCATTAGTAACTGGAACTGAATTACTAGGAGATGACATAAATGCCATGTTCCCAGTGCTTGAACTAGAACCTCCAGTTTTCTTCAAATCTTGCTCAACAATTTTAAAGTTGCTATACAGATCCATAAGATCCATGGTGTCAATGTCTGACTTGTTCTTCCAGACAACAACATGCATAGCCCACTCTTCAGGTAAGCTTCTCAGAAATTTTGAGTTTAAATCTTCTTGAGGTATTTCAACTCCAAGTATAGCAAGTTGACTCACAATATTCTGTAGCCTGTTAAACATGTGGTCTAAAGATTCATGGTTGGTTGATGTGAAATTTTCAAACTGCTGCTTAAGAAGAGTTTTCTGGGTCTTCTTGGTGGCTTCATTCCCACCATACCTTGCAATAATGGCCTCAAATAATGACTTTGCATCTTTGAATTTGCTGAAGTTTATAAGTTGATCATTTGGAATGGTCATCATCAGCATGCTTCTGGCCTTTAGATCATTTTTCTTCCTAATTCTATCTTCTGCAGATTGTGGCTTGGTTTGCAGCTTTGTAACTTCCTTACCATTAATTGTTGATGTAGTGGTTGTAGACTTGAAAGAATCTCCATCTTCAATAATTTCCCAAAGTGTATAATCTTGCACTTGAAAATATTGTTCTATTCTTAACCTCCACATCTCAAACTCATTCTGTTTGAGCATTGGTGCTTTTGCAGCAACATTCGTTTGAACAGATTCAACATCCATTTCTAATTCTTCTTCTAAAACAACAATATCAACCTGACGCTCTGATACCACTTGTTGGGGGCTGAAACCACTTGTCGGGTGTGTTAGACCGATACACGGTAAGGTGGTTAAACCTTCGTTCTTTGTGTATGAGATATGTTGTGTGAATATGATTAAGTATGCGGAATCTACTTAACCACACTTAGAAGATTATATTTATGATATGGAAATGGAATAGTTAACACCAAACGATTCAATATTATTCAAAATAATACGAGTGATCTTTTTCTATCACCAGGGTTACAAGGAGCCTTGAATCTTACGTGACATGTGATATTTGTGTTTGTTCTATTGTTCTAACAGTTTTGTTTTTCACACGTCTATGTATATTGGATATTTCACACATCTCTAATATCTAGTCTAAGATCATCTTTTATAGTCCAAGAAGATCTTTACAATTATCTAGTCTAAGGATGTGTCAATGTACTAACTATGATAAGTCATATATCTATAATGTGTCATACCCTATAAAAGTATACAATTTGAACACTCAACTAATGACACAACAAAAGATATTTTCCATGCATATCTACTCAGCAGTAGTATGACTCAGCAGCATCGTGACTCATAGTAGAATCCATCAGTGGAAAACGTTCTTCAGCAGAATCCATCAGCAGAAACACCTTCAGTAGAAACCTTCTTCAGCAGAATCCATCAGTGGAAACATGCTTTAAGCTTTATCAGTAGGAACATACTTGATGTATTTCTTTAAACCTTTATGTTCTGATTCTTCTGATTCTTTCTGTTTATTTAATTCCCAACAAAGTAGGAAAATAAGCTCAAATGAGCTTAAGTGGGACCCACAATGGTTGAATCTGGTTCCAACTACTTACTTGGACATGTATAAGCTGGAAAAGATACTTGGGATCCACAGAATAAGCCAATAAGCTTCAATAAGCACTTGGATTTCTTGCTATTTGACTGAAAATGGGACAAAGATTTTGGCTAAATTCAGATGGGGTCCACAAGGCTTTAGGTCAAACTTATGGTCAATCCTAGAAGCCTACCAGGGGGGGTTGAAAGGAACAAAGTGGGGGCATTGGGGACCACTGAGATGGCCAGAAACCACCACCAAAGTGGTGGTGATGGTTGACTGTTCTGTGCAGCAGGGGACTACCTCCCCCTGCAGGTGTGTTTTAGGTGATGGTGGGGCCCACAGAAAATTAGCAAAAATGAAAGGATGATGGGAACTTGAAGACTAGCTGGGATACAACAAAACCTGAAAAGCACAAGGCCTGAAACACAATACACAATTCAAGAAAATTCATGCTAGAATTGGAAAAAAATGAAAACATGCAAATTGACTTTTCATGAAAAACTTATAACTTTGACTTATTTGAACTTTTGTTGCTTCTAAGTGATTAATACATGTTAATTAAACCTAATGAAAGCTAAATCAAGCAATCTAATCTAATTTTTCATTGAAATCAAGGATTTGGAACACCCAAAAGTCCAACAGTGGACTGTCATGGGAATTTGGGTGGGATTTTGACTTTCTTGCTATTGGAACTTGGTTTTGAAGGTTTAGTAGACCTAGATTATCCTAAGGTAAATAGATGCAAGCAAAAACAACAACAACAAACATCCTCAGCACAGTGAATTGGCATGAACCGAACACCCCCTTATTTCCACTGAGTAGTGATTTTCACAGCTTTTGAATGAATAAGACCATAAATATGATATCTAATGACATAATATGCTATAAGAAGCTGAAATGAACAATCAAACACCAATAATAACAACACTATACTGAAAATTACTAATATGCTATATTACTAGGAAAAATGAGCAACTGAGTAATGAAAAGATTTCAAAGAACAAGCATAAGATGTTAAGCATTAAATCAACTAACACATACCAAAGACACACAAAATTACTGAGATAAGAGCTATATGAGATTGCTACAGTAAAAATGCCAAGAAAAGGATTATGCTTACAACTGATTCCAATGTCCAGAACAAATGAACCACATACCAAGTTTACATCCTAAAGACTCCCTTGAGTCACTAATACCCTGAAAATCAAAAGGCCACCATGCTCCTTTCTTGAGTCTTCATACACACTGAATTTTATTTTTCTACTAATTTATTTTGATTTTTATGAATTTTTACTTTTGATGATTTTAACTATCTTTATTACTTCTAGTGGCTTATATCAGCTATGTTAAGAACTTATATGAGCTTAGGAACTCAGATTAACAACAGATGACAACTATAAAATTTATTTAGAATCTTAATTTTAAAGCAAAACTTTATAAACTTGAATTGAACATGAGCTTGAATTTAAACTTGAATAAGGTTCACATATCACTTAAACAAACTGAGTACAAGATTTTTGAGATGAAAATTACAATTGAAAACTAAGTTTACATTAATTTAAACTAACTATACTAGTCTAACTACACACCCTGTCTCCTTGCTTCTTTTTCTTTATATAGACGACCTTTAGGGTTTAGTGGGCCCCACTGATGCAATCCCACTTCATCTCAGCCCTTGGCTTGGCTCCAATCAATCCAGGCCTTTGAAATCAATTTTGGTGCCAAAAAGGGTATATTCACTAGCAGGTTTCTTGGAGGGTTTTAGGGGCAATTAATGAGGTTTGGAATGTAGTATTTGGAGGGGAACAAGGGATGGGGTTTGCTGATGTGGAGGAGGGGGGAGGTGAAGTGTTGCAGTGGAGTTACAGGCTGTTAGTGGAAAGGGGGAAGGGATTTGACTTTTGTTGACTGGGGGGAGGGATAATTATTAAAAACGGGGGTGTTGGGTTGACTTGGTTTGACTGGTGGGGTGGATTGGGCTAAGGATGGGCTTGGGTTGGTTTTGTGGATTAGGTTTGGATTTGTTTTGAGTAATAATAACTAAAAAGGGTCCGTTTGGTAATAGTTATGACAAGGACCAATTTTGTAGATTTCCAAAATATGAGGGACTGAAAATGTATTATTCCCAAAGTGGTCATAAGGATAAAAATTGCCAACTTTCATTAACACAAGGATCATGAAAGTGAATTTTACAAAATTTGACATCCGGGGACCAAAACTGCCAATTTCCAAAATCCAGGGACTAAACTTGCAATTTCACCAAAATTTCAACCCAAGGACTAAACTTGCCAAAATAAGTAACCACAAGACCAAAATTGATTTTTCTTTCAAAAATATCCCACCAGGGACCAATTCTGCCAAAGTTTGAAACTCCAGGGACTAAAACTGTAAATTCTCAAAACTTTTCCAATTTTTCACCAAAGGACAAAATATGACAACTTATGATTTCACAAGGACCTTTGGTGATAATTTTCCATATTTTGAATGACCAGGGACTAAATCTGACATTTTATGAAAGTTGGGGGACTGAAACTGCCAATTTTGCAAACTTTGTACGTTTTTCATTTGTTTTTACTCATTTTGCATCTAAAACATATAAAACACAATTTTGAAATATTTTTAGTATTTTGATGCATTTTTGAGTGTTTTTGTATGTTTTGCAGTTCAGATTTGAGCAAAAATGATGAGTGTTTGAGCACTCATCAGGGGACGGGAAGGATAACTTGAGAAAGTTAATCCTTTAGTGGGTTCAAATATAGTACTTATTGGTACCATCCAGAGAGATGTTAATACCAACGGGAGTTGTCAAACTACAATAGATCTATCAACTATATTCGCGTTCGCGTGGGTAAAATATCCTAAACGATTAGATTCATGAATTTTAGTTATGTAGTGGTGGCAGATAGTTTACTCGTGCAATAACCAAAGAAAAAGACTTGTATTCGGTTTAAAGCATGTATCCCCCTCACAGGGTTGTAAAACATTTAAAAGTGAGGTTATGAAAACTCACCTGGGTCTTAAGGTAAGTAAAGTAGGGGTTTAGACAACTCACTCACGTTTCCTGGGGGTAGTGTGGGTGTGTGTATGTCAAGTCTTAGTCTAGGTTTTCTTAACTAATCACTCTTAGGGTTTTCATATATAACATTACACTGTTCGGGCCATCGTAATTCAGAAGTATATGATTCCTCACATGAAGCTCCCTACTATTGTATTATGTTATCAACATAATACCGTTCGGACCATCATAATTCAGAAGTTAATACTCCTCACACGAACCTCCCTACTATTGAGTTATGTTGTTATTAAGGTTTAGTTATAACATAACACCGTTCGGGCCATCATAACTCAGAAGTATATGCAATAATCATTTGAGGAGCCAGGACACTTTAATTCGTAAACCCAGCAAACTCGTCAAAACGAAATATCCACATAGTACTCCTCGCATGAAGCTCTCTAGTATTGTGTTATGCTTCTAACTTAAATAGGTTTTATATTTATGTGAAAATAGTCCATTTTTACCCTTCAAGTTTATATATTTACGTTTTCTACCCTATACTTATAAACTTATAACAATTAAGCATATAACTTTCTAACTTTTGCACATTTAATCCCTATACTTATATATTTTAGAGAAATGACAAAAATGGTCCCTAAACTATACTAACTTTCATTATTTACTCTTTTTACCTTTATCTTTATAATATTTGCATAACTAGTCCTTTTAGTTTATAATTTATTTTAATTTCTATCCTAAGGTTTCAAAACTTTGAAAAATGAGTCCTTACACTAATAAATTATAGGAAATGTCAAAAATAGTCCCTAAACTTTATAGTTTCAATAAACTATATTTTTATAAAGCAACTAAGTTTCTAAGCTTATGTTTAGCTAATATATGTTCAAATAAGTCACCTAATTCATATTAAAACATGTAATAGAGCAATTTAGCACATAAACACATAATTTTATAAATCTAGGGTTTTGAAATGAAAACTTCTAAAACTAAATGATCAAGGCTATCTTATGGTTCCTAATGCATGTTCTAAGAGTCCTAGGTCTATTCTAAGTCTATTAGATTCAAAGTTAAGGCTTACCTAGGTCGTGCAAAGGTTAACGAGGCATTTAGGGTTTCTAGGGCTTCTTTCGGCTCAATACCATAACTCGACTAGCAATGTTCTGAAAGGCTCAAGGCGCACTAAGGCGCAAAGGGGGTCAAAGAGCCTCGAGTCGAGGCGCAAACCAAGGCGCGGGATTCATAAATATGAGGCGCACTATACATTTAGGTTTTTTATAACATATGTGACAACTTATGCAGCTTAAATAACACAAACATATCAATATTTAATGCATAATGTCACTTAGTAGTTATTACATCTAACAAAGGTTGCATTTAAACCCAAAATATTAAGCAGTCAACATATCAGAATCCATGAACTATCCTAAATTCCTGAATATACATTACAATATATGAGTTTATGACTTATAAAATTTAACAAATTACCATGTATCAAACTATCAACTATCAACAACAAAAAATCTATAGTTGTTTGGTAACACTTAACACTAAAGAAACAACATTTGTATCTGTTAATAAGCTACTATTCTTAGACATTAGATTACAAAAAAACATAGTTCTTTGTTGATTGTGTTTTAGTTATTTTCTAAAATATTAAAGTTATTAGATACTTTATAACTTAAAGGGCCAAATGTATATAACATGTTAGCCGAAAATGTATCTTACTATTAAGAAAAAAAAAAGCCAAAACCCCGTTACATCTTCTAGGCGCACAAATCCCCAAGGCGCTAAAGCGCAAAAATCCCCAAGGCGCTGCGATTTTTACGGGATTCATGCATGTCGTGAGCCTCGATCTAAAAAAATCCCAAAGGCTGGAGCCTCGTGGGATTTAGGGAGTAGGCGCGCCTGAGGCGCGATTTTTAAAACATTGTCGACTAGGACAAGGCTTCTATACTCGAATTCTATGGCTTTTCACTATAGAAAGGTTCAAGGTAGATAGTAGAGAAAGGTGTGAAGAGAAATGAAGATGCGGAGAGGGGAGGGGTATTTATAGGGTGCTAGGGAGTAGCGAGCACGCAACGTGCTGCCATGTGTTGAGGGGGGGGGGGAAGGTGGAGTAAGCAAGACTAGAGGGGGGTTGTGGCAGGTCTAGAGGTGACAAGGACGAGCTAGGAGGCAGCTAGGGGGCTGAGGTAGGCCGGTTGTGGTGGTGGGAGGCCGAGAGAGGCGGTGAAGAAGAAGGTGGTGACAAGTAGGTGATCCACCTACTTGCTTGGGTGGTTAGAGGTGTTAGGGTGTATTCTTACTATTAGGGAGGTGAAAGGGTGCTTTATTGGTAGTTTTAAGGTGCTTAAGTATCTTAGTTTAGGTGTTTAGGTCAAATTTTAACCTGGTTTTGTCTAGTGAGAGTTTAAGGTTTTGCCTAGGGTTTAGTGCTTAATTCAGGGTCCTAAGGGTGCTTAGTAACTAATATAATGTCCTAAGAGGCTTATACTAAGTGGTGATAACTTATGGTAAAGATTTGGGATAGTTTAGACCTAGTTTTGGGACGTTATGACCTAGTTATGGTTTTGTGCTTATATGACTTGTACATAAGTTCTAGGGGGTTGTACTATGTTCTAGGGAGTCTAATATACCCTAAATTCACTAATGTAAGTCATACCTAAGCCTTAAACACTTTAGAACATGTATGGATAAACAATTAGGGTTTTTAAGATAACCGAAAACACATAGGTGCAATTAGGGTTTCCTAGCAAGTATGGTGTACTAGAGTGATAGTTTTCTTAGTGAAAATATGTTTTTAACCTTTACTTGACATACCGGGATGTTTACATCAAGTAAACATGGTAGTGGTTGGCATAGGTGGATACATGAGCTTGTCTAGAGGTTAGTTAGGTTATAAGGATATAATAAAGCAAAAATTTAGCTCGGGAAAATCCTATAGGCATTTATAATCCTAGAGTGCTTAGTGAGGGCCTAAGTTAAGTTAGTATGGCATTTTTAACCTAAGGAGAAGTTAGTGGGTTGTTACATGACCCGGCCTGAATGTGGGCTAGTACAACTTGAGTCGGCTTGAACGTGGCCTGACATGACCTGAACGCGGCCTGGTACGACCTGACCCAATCTGAACGTGGCCTGACATGGCCTAGACGTGGCTTGGTACGACCTGACACAGCCTGAAAACGGCTTGGTATAACTTAAAAGTGACCTGATACGTCCTCAACGGCCTGGTATGGCTTAAACGCGACCTGTTACATCCTCAAATGACCTGGCATGGCTTAAACGCGACCTTATATGGCTGATGAGTGCTCAAACACTCATCATTTTTGGTCAAATCTGAACTGCAAAACATACAAAAACACTCAGAAATGCATCAAAATACTGAAAATATTTCAAAATTGTGTTTTATATGTTTTAGATGCAAAATGAGCAAAAACAGATGAAAAACGTATAAAGTTTGGAAAATTGGCAGTTTCAGTCCTCCAACTTTCATAAAATTACAAAATTAGTCCTTAGTCATTCAAAATATGGAAAATTATCACCAAAGGTCCTTTTACAATCATAAGTTGTCATAATTTGTCCTTTGGTGAAAAATCTGAAAAGTTTTGAGAATTTACAGTTTTGGTCCCTGAAGTTTCAAACATTGGCAGAATTGGTCCCTGGTGGGATAATTTTGAAAGAAAAATCATTTTGGGTCCTTGGGAAGTTAAAAAAATCATTTTTAGTCCTTGGTGTGAATTTTGAGGAAATTACATGTTTGGTCCCTGGACTTTTCAAAAATGACAGTTTTGGTCCCTGTGAATTTTAAATGAAAAATAAACATTTAAGGACCTTGTACTATTGAATTGTGGCATATTTCACCCTTGTAACAATTTTGGATGCTTGGCAAAAATCAGTCCCTCACTTTTGGAAAACTACAACTTTGGTCCTTGTTTTACATAAGCTACAACCAAACGGACCTAGTTAATTATTATAACCCAATCCCAAACCAAACACAACTCCAAGCCCGCTCACACCCCTAGCCCACTCCAAACACAACTCCCTCACCAGGCCCATGTCACAAGCCCAACACCAAACAAAATAATAACACCCCGTTTTTACCTCCCTTCCACCCCAGTCAAACATACGTTGACCATCCACCTCCCCTCTCCACTTGATCCCTGCAAATCCCTTCCACACTCCACATCCCCCCCCTCTGTCACCAATCCCATACCTGTTCCCCCCAACTCTCCAATCAATCCAAATCCAATAAATGCTCCTCAATACCTTGCAAGCAAACCCCCAACTGCCAATTTAGTTTTTTCCCGCCAAAAGGAATTGGACGACCAAGAGTGATTTCTAAGGATCCTAGGGCTCAAAAATATGGTGGGAAAGTCAAAGATGGACTCAGGGATTTATTTAAAGGAAGCAAAAAGAAAAGAAGAAGACAGTAGTTAGCAGTAGTGTAGAGTAGTAATCGTTTTAATCTATTTTAGTTTTCTAGTTATAATTTTAGCTCAAAAATTGTACTCTCAGCTTTTCAAAGTGTAATCTCAAGTCTTATTTAATTAAATTCCAAGTTTAGTTGTTTCAATTCAAATTTGCTCAATGTACTAAAATCCTCAGTTAAGTTCTATAGCTATTCAAGTTGTTTTTTTGTTGTCTCATAAGTTAAATCTGATCAGTGTAAACTTACTCCAATTGTTACAATTCAACTTTACCAGCCTTAGTTAAAAACTCTCAAAAATGCAAAGAAAGGAAAAAGATATAATAATAATAATAATAATAATAATAATAATAATAATAATAATAATAATAATAATAATAATAATAATAATAATAATAATAATAATAATAATAATAATAATAATAATAATAATAATAATAATAATAATAATAATAATAAAGAAAAAAGGTGGAGAAGAAACAAGAAGCTGTGGAAGGCAATTGGTTTAGAGCCTTGGAGGCAATAGGATGGTATTGTGGTTCTTGTTCACACAGAATTCTTACTTGGATCCTCTTGTAAGAATTATGCTCCCATTTCTTTTTATTTTTGAATAATCTGTTGAATATGGCTGTAGTTGTTTATTTTTGTTAGTTTAAGATTAATTAAGGTTAGTATAAGTTAAGTTAGTGATTTCATGGCTTAATTTCCCATATTACTTCATAAAACTTTCAAAACTGCTCCTAAAGGGGTGTTTGGATTGATTAGTTTTAGGTACTTATAGGGTTCATTTGTAGTTAAGCTCTGCACCAATAGTTTTCATTAGGTCTGAATAGCTTATAGAATGCATAAAACCAGTAGGTCATAGCAGCCAAAGTCAAAATTGGTCTTCAAGTCCCCTAGCAGTCCACTGTTGGTAGGATGAGAAGCCAAATCATCATGTTGGGTATGAAACTTGTTTAAATTGCTTAATCTAGTTTTATTTTAACATTACACACCATAATCAGTAGTCTAGGAGAGTTCAAAATTCACCAAAGTCAAAATGGAGCTTTTCATGAAAAAGTCAAATTGCTCCATAGGTAGAAAAAACCAAATATTGTAGGAATTTTTTGTGATTTATCTACTTTGATTCAGCCCTTCAAATTTTCACATCTTGTTCTGTAACACCTCATCTTTAGGAATCAAGTTTCAGTATAATTTTGTGAATTTTCCTGTGGGTCCCACACCCCCACAAACCAAGCTGCAGGGCTGTCTACCCACTGCTGCAGCAGATATGCAGTCCACCACCACCACTTTGGTGGTGGTTTCTCACCTCCACAATGGACCACAAACCTCCCATTTGGTTCCATTCAACCCCCCCCCCCCCCGGTAGGCTTTAGTTATTGATCCATGGTTTGACTTTGGACCCCCTGGGTCCCACCTGAAATAAGCCATTTAAGTTGTCCCTTTTTTCTGAGTTGAACAAAGTTTCCAAGTGCTTATTTATAGCTTATTTACTTAATCTGTGGACCCCACTTGTATTTTCTGGCTTAATCATGTTCAAATAACTTATTTAAAGCAGATTCAATCATTGTGGGTCCCACCTAAGCTGATTTGAGCTTTATTTCCATCTTGGTCAACAGAAGTCAACTGTTGACCCAATAAGCACTTCAAGTGCTTATTTTTGATTCCCATAGAAGTTGTTTTTATAAAAAGTTCATGTTTTTAGTTATAAAATAGTTTTCTAAAATAAAAATCCAGAAAAGTCAAAGTAATTTTAAGTGGTAGTTTTTATTTTTCATTTTTAGATTTTTATTAAGTACTTAGCTATTTTATATTTTTCTTAAATTCCTATTATATTAAAGTATTTATAATAATTTTTTCAGATTTTTATTTTATCATTTAGTATTTATTAGAATTAATCTTAGTTTAATTATTAATTAATTAATATGTTAGTTTTAAATAGCATAATTAGTTTTTATTAAGTAAAACCTAGTTTTTATATTTTTCCTAGCTTTTATATAATGTAAAATAATTTTAGAAATTTTCTTATAATTTTTACTGTTCATTTTCTATTTTTCTTAATTTAAAATAGTTTAATTAGGTAATTAATGTTTAATTAGTAATTAATTAATATAAAAACCACAAAAAGACAAAAATACTTATTTTTAATTTTAAAATTAGTTTTTAGTTACTTTATAATTTTAGAAATTTTATTTTCACCTTTTTAGTATTTAATTAATATTGTATTATATTTAAGTATTTTAAATATTAATAATAAGTATTAATTAGTAATTAATTAATAATAAATAATTAATTAGTGTTAAAATTTATTTTCTTTTTCTAAAAATTTTCTTTTATCTTTTAGTTTGTAAAAAAGTCATTTTCACCCCCTGGGTGTTTTCAGATTTCAATTTTCACGTTTTATTTTGTACGTTTACGTTATTTAAAACGTGAACGTACGCGTTTTAAGTTTTAAACGTTTCTGGTTTTTCTTAGCTTCCAGTCTTATTCATATAGCTTGTTTAAGCTATTTCATTGTATAAATCAGTAGTTTAATCACTCACAAACCTTTTTCCATCCAAATTCACCCGATCACGAAACCGTTTTAAAACCATCCACACCTCGTCGGGACATAACGACCCGGGGAAACACTATACTTCCGCGGAGCATTGATCTAGGCTATTTGACTTTGTTGACTATTCTTTGGTCAATATAAGTTGACCATTTGGGATCGACCAATGGCCTCAAACGGTCTGGTACGACTCAAACGCCAGTAGCCTCAAATGGCTCAATATCGGCCCAAGTGCCTTACATCAGCCTCAAACAGCTTAGTCTCGGCATTGAGCGACCTTACATCAGGCTCAAACGCTAACGGGCTCCGACGCCAACGGGCTCAGACGCCATTCAAGCTCTCTAGCTATTCAGGCTCAGATGCCATTAGGCTCTGACGCTCTGACACCCTTAGGCTCTGACCCTCTAGGCTCTGACCCTTAAGCTCTAACACCCTTCAGGCTTAAACATCCTCCAGACTCATACGTCAACAGTCGGCTATGACTTTCTCACAAACTTTAGTCTAGCACACCATAATCCATGCATTATACTGTGCTAGACTGGGGGGGACTTACCACATGTGTACATATCGACCCTGTCCTAGCCCGTGATTGATAGACTACACGAAAGTTGTTAACAAAATGGAACATTTTCAGGGTATATTAAACCCTTATCTTCATTCTTGCCAACGAGATGAGACGAAGGTACCCGTGTACCCTCTTTCCATTACATGACTCATACATAAGTGGTTGTATCATCAGGAAGGAGAAACGCCTACATTACATACAAGTCTAGCACATTATGATCTGAGCATCAAACTATACTACACTGAGTAGCTTGATGACGTATATATATTACACTATGTACATTAAGTCCCCAAGGCTTGAACAAGCCCATTATTCAGATAATGGCTCATATCATGGACAGGCCCATGGACTCCCATCTCTTACCCTAACTTTCCCCTACATATACTAGATGGTATAGAGATTTAGGGTAAGCTCCAACAAGCAGAGGACACATAACTGGTACAAGGCACCCACACATGGTCACTGTTTCTATCTCCCTTTACACAACACATGGAGACCATCTCCACCAATTGTGGATCTACATCAATTATTATCTCTACCACATAAACTATTCTCTTCATCATCTTTTACGAGGCAAGACGAAGGTACCACATAAACCCTTCTCTTCATCCTCTCCTACGATATGGGGACGAATGTATCCGGTCGATGCTAGTGTTACCCCGACTACATAAATATCATACTTCTCACGGGGTCCTTACCGTTCGATACGGGAAACCGAGCATCCGACCACCACCGCCCGACTTATACCCATTTGACACAAATACGTGAACAACTCTTAATTTTTAAAATACTGTAAAACATATAAGTGTATAAATAATATAGAAAATTTGTGAAACCTTTTCAGAATTCTCTAATTCTTACCTTTAACTATTTGAATCTACTAAATAAAGAAAAGTTTCAAATTGATATTAACTTTAAACTATTTATGTTGGGGATTTGGTCGAATAATAGCAATGTATTTTTTTAAATGCAACGATCTACTACATGAATCTTTTTTGAGTTGTAGAAATGTAACGAACTTTCATAAGTGTTCTAATTTGGTACGTGATGATGACGTGTCACGTTATAAATGGTACCACGTGTCAGACTTTCAGGCATGACACGCCATCATCACGTACCAAATTAGAACATTTATGAAAGTGTGTTACATTTTTACAACTTAAAAAAAGTTTACGTACTAGATCGGTACATTTAAAAAAGTACATTGTTATTATTCGACCAAATCCCTTTATGTTATTGTGTTGGCTTAATTCGTTTTTAGAATCTAAGAGTGAATATTGTAAAGGGTTAATTTCCTAAGAATGTATCTAACTTACTATTATTGTTTCGTGTAATGAATTGTTTACTTATTAAATTACAAAACTTTTGAAATCATGCTTTTCTAAGTATTTAGCTCGTGAAAAATGATCATTTTACCCATCGGTATCAATATTTTAATATATTAATATTGATACAGAAGGGTAAAATGATAATAGGATACACATAAAAGCACAAATTAAATAGTTTTGTGATATATTAGGGAAAAAAAAGTCCTACAAAAGATGATACTATCAAAAATGGTAAGTTAAATACATTTCCCGGCATTTAACCTTATGGTAAAAGCAGCTATGGTTATAGCTTTTTGAATATTTAATAAATATTAATAAAAAATGTAGAGAAATATATTCTTTAGGTTTTATGATATAAGTTTTTATAACTCAAAATCAAAATATGAAATGAATAACTAAAACAATATATAAACTTAGGGCATGCTTGGTATGGGGTTATTGGGGGTGGGGAATAAGAAAGATAGTGAAAAAAATTGCTTGGTAAAATATAATGCAATAACTCATTACCCAATAGTAGGTAATGAGTCATTACCTAATAAATTAGGGGAATACTATCCTTACCATTTTCCTTTACTTAGCATTTCATTTGCTTTTTCTTTTCTCATTCTCTATTTTGAACCAAGCGCACCTTAGTTAATTTATTTTAAATATGCATATTACTATTCATCTTGAAGTTTTTTATTTGTTGTGTAACTTTTGCATCTAAACATATGGATGATATAAGCCCGCATCTGCTTCTTTTCGTCATATAAGAAGATTGCGTCTCTTGCCATGCATACAGCTATACAAGTCGATATAAGTCCATGGTTCCAACAACTTCAGAGGCTAGGTAGGTCCATTTTTCTACCTAAATAGTTCCTTCTTGCATCTTTTTATTTCAAAGATTTTAACTACCAAAGTCAATTACCCAAATACAATACGTGTCCTACATACATTGTTTCCTATCATTTGCATTTTATAATGTTCGATATTTTGATGCTTCACCAAATTACTTGTTTTTCTTTTACAAAACTAAAACATAACAGGCTAATGGCAAAACCATTTATTTTTTCCATCCTAAAGTTGTTCATGTACAAAAACTAAAAGTAAACAAATATCTTGAAACATAATAAAATGAATGGATACACAAAAAACAAAATGAATGGATACACAATAATATTGAGATACTAAGATATAGTACTCCAAAGTTAATTCATCACACCAATGCATGCGTGAACAAACTGTTAGAATTTGACAATCAAATTATACGTATTGCGGAAGCTAGGATCAAGTATAACACATAATATTAACTAAAACATAAATAGGAACGTACCGTGGTGATTTTAGCCCGAATAAGAATCAAGTAAGCAAGTCTTGAACTTAATGTAATTAGATCAATGATAAACCCCTTACCGTTTTGTTTATCGTTCTCTTGATAACAACTATAGTGAGTTGTTACCTCGTTCTTGTACACACAAACTACCAACTAATAAAAGAGATTGCAAGATCTAAACACAATATTTTTCTTAATGAAAAAATCAACCAAGAAACCCTTATGGGTTGTGGGTCGATCGGCTAGGAACCAAAAAGGAGAAGAAGAAAAACTTAGGGTGTCCACAAAAGATGAGAAACAAATAACCCTTGTGTTTGTATATATAGCCTTGTAAACTTGTTCTCCAAGTTTGAGTGGGATTGGGTTTCCCCCTCCCTTTGGGTCGACCGGCCAAGGAACCCACAAGGGTCCTTCCGGATCCTTCTTGCTATATATTACAAACCTAGTCATTTTCCTTCTTATTTAACGATAGTTAGCACTTATGGTTAATTACTAACGACCAATAAGTCCCTCAAGTGTTTATTTAATTCTATATATACACGTTACATTTAACATATATATATTTAATATACTTTTACTCTCGTTTGTAATGTGTGCAATTCCAAGGTCTCGGGTTCGATAATAGACATTTACATATTAATATTTATACGTACATTTAACACAAACTCACTGGTTTTTCAAATGACTTCGATTTAACTCGGTTCAACCCGTCCAACATGTTCCGGTTCAACGGTCAAACCGGCCAGTCCGATCCGATTTTCTTAACACTATTATGTATGTGTGGTCTTTCTTACAATCTTGACCATCGTGTCGCGTGAGGAAATTTTTCTAGAGCCAGCAGTGGTGCCACTCATGAGAGAGAAGATGATGTGACAATGATATATAAAGTTGTTCAAGAGTATTCAAGTGGCATAGCATTGCCGAGCGGCAAACAACCAAAACGCGCCTTTTTGCGTAATTTTGTAAGTTCTGTGAGCTCTTTGCGTGCGTGTTGTGCATATTAGGTGTAATTTTACAGTAAGAAAGATTGATAAACAAGAGATTAAGTGTTACAATTTAAAGCATTCTAACAAAACAAGAAGAAAACCCAATCCACACCCCTACGCACTAATGAGTAATGACTACCACCCCATTCTAATTCTAATGATAATTAGAGAAAGTTAAACAATGATTGAATATTGTAGCTCCTATATTATGATGAGGCTATAAGGTTAATAATGTCAATGTGATGCCTTTTAGAGAAAAATTAAGTGACCACCCCTACACAATGTTGAAATTTCAAAGTGATCTCCCTCGCTTGACTAGTAATATGCGTATATGTTAGATAAATAAAATAGCCTCCCCCTGTTGAAATATTTCTACGTAAACTCAAAATATCGTTGTAGAATGAGTCATCAAAGAAAACTTAAACACGTGAACGATAAAATATTTTTATTTTAGTGATTGACATTGTATTTATGCCGTTAATAAATAAACATTAAATTAAGATATTAATTTTCCTTGAGGTTTCTTGTTTGTTTCTTGAAATGGCATTTATTTAAGCAAAAAGTAGCAAGATGTTAGATGAAAAAGGGATTACAAAGGATTGTTACAAGCTGAATTTGGGTTATAAACCCATTCAATCCTCTTTGGATTGATCTTGATCCTATCCCTATGTAAAATTTAAGAGAGTGAAAATAATTTGATCTCCTCTTCTAGCGCATCATTTTGTGGCGGTTTCATGTCGAAACAAAGCCTGCTCAACATACGCAAATCACCCATGTTGTGGTTTGAATAACCGCGCCTAAGCAAATCTTTGTAATCTTGGACCATCATAAATCAGCAGCCCCTTACAACTAATAAACAAATGTGGGGCTCATTCTATGTCTTCATCACAAACGGCACATCGAACTGAATGAAGATCTATGACTTGTTCATGCAAGTAATTACTTCGAGTAGGCAATAGCTGTTCGATAACCTCCAAGTGTGAATGTTAACCATAATAGGGATGGAATTATTCCACCTGATTTTATAACCGATACAACCTGAGAATGCAACCATCAATTTTCTCATGGTACATAGGCGAAATTTGTTGGATGTTTCAAGGGAGCAAATCCAAGAATTATACACTAACATAGAAATACTGTTGAGCAACAATGGATTAAACATTTTTATGCTGTTCATTTAACTAAACACATTGTCATAATAATATCATATATTTGTTAAGAAAAAGTAGAAGTTTTAATGTTACAACCCTAGTTAAATTAGCAAATGTTGGCTATGTTTGACGACACGTAATAGTAGCAGTAGAAGTAAGCAACAAGTAGTAGCAATAGGCAGTAGTTGTTTGTTTAAAAAACGTGTTTGTTAAGGTAGTTGTAGATGTAATTATAAAATGTATAATTACCAAAAAGGGTATATACACATTAAAATAAAAAAAACTAAACATTATTTTTAAAGGTATATAGGTAATTTCATAAATAAAATGCTGCAGTTCCATAATGCTTGTTCAACAAGCATTTCAAGTTGAAGCGGTTGGACAATATTTTAAATCTTGTTGCTTTGTTGCCAAGCAAGTTTTTTCATCAAACTGCTTACCGCTTATCGCTTCTAAACGTTTTCAAATGCTTGTTGCCTAACATAACCGATGTGTTTAATTAGTTACAACCTCTTCTTGGCCATCAAAAAAGAAAGAAAAGTTCCTGAGATCAAATAAAACAAATCGAAAACAAGCAGCCAACGCCACAACGAAAAACAGGATCAAGAATAAAATAATAACACAATTTTGACCTTTTGAAATCCTTATTCAACAAATAAGGATTAAAGTTACAGTTAAATCCAATTTTGCTTGTAATTTTTTCTAAAAACTTTTGAAACCATTTAATTTGTTTGTTGGCAAGCGAAGTTAATTAATAGAGATAGAAGTAAAAAATAACTTGTTTCTCGTTAGGGATCAGATTTCTGCGATACTTCTCGAATTCAAATCACATTAAATAACATCAACAAACTAAGAGACTCCAGTTTAATTATCTGCATAATTTCAACATGAATTTTTGGCGATTAGACGCATTTAAATCATTTTGACCATTGCTCTAAAAGGAAATTTTCAAATACGAGTATTTCAAACCATGTCTTACATTAAAAAAAAGTTTGAAGGAAAAAAAATATATATAACCAAATTTACTAAAAAAAATAAAAAGGTTCACAGTTCACATGCCAATATAAAAAGAAATACAATCACTGAGTTTTGCAGGAAGCTAGCATAAGATTCGGTGCAAAAGCATAATTTCACAAACCAGAATTAAATAATTGATTTAACTATTTTATGCTTAAAGAAATACAGAATATATGTTGTTTCAAGAATTGAAGATGCAATGTTTTTAGTAAGATTCTAGTCAGATTATTATCTGGATGCATTAGTATCTTCATATCGTTTGTAAAGATGAATTTTTGATACACTCATGTTGCAAAAACATAAAAAAAGAAAAGAAAATCTTCTTGTGCAAAATGCTATAACCAGACACGCTAACCGGTTTACTTAATTGCCACGTATGTAGAAGCTAAACCCACACTACTTGATCTAATAAGAGACCAGCTAGATTAGACAAGGAGATCGATACAAAATGTATTGAGGCCTATACGTACGTAGGCATGATTGGCTTTGAGAGTCACTTACGCTAACTCGATAGGGTATGGAGAGGGGGACAAAAACTCCGTGACGGTTACTATACGTTAACGCTACGTAGTTGTTTTGGTTTGACAAAGGAATCGGATTTGTGAAAACTTTGTCAATCCAATTCAATGAGAATGTTTTCACATTTAATCACTGTCATTTTTATGATACTTTTCTCATTTGTGAACTCAAATAAGAAGGGGCCCCTACTGAAGTTTAGAAAATTAACGTTAAACAGCGTTGTGAGGGGTAACGTAATGGAATTGAGAAAGAAATTCGTAGACCTAGGTTGGTTGAATTTACCGAAGAGACTTGAAATATCCAGACGGATTGACAGCGGCTTAAAGATAAGAGTAATGTCGTTGTTTGATCAATCACTAAACCGCTAGCAATGTGGATTCATCCTGGAAGCAACCCTCATATGCGAAATTAATGTAGTTTTGGGACACAAACAATGTCAATATATATTTGATTGTAATTAATCAAATAATTTTGCTATATTATTTAATTTGTAGAGCCAGAAAACAATGTGCTTTATATATGCCAGAGTTTTTAGTCTCACAAGGCGCGGTTACGTACTTCATTGTGAAACTTCATTATCTAAAATACATTCTGTTGAAACAGAATTGTACCAAAAAATGAGGCTGCCACCTTAAAACAATCATTTATGTTTCACTGTTTAATGTGACCAAGTTAGCTAATTAGAAATTGTTGCTAAGGTTGAACTAAAAAACGAGGAATGTGCACATTTAGTTCTTCATCTGCTCTAAAATACTCTAAACGTGATTAACTTTCTGATGCGAAAATAACTTTGAGACGCTAAGAGTAATTGAGATATATTAATCCAATTATTTTATATCTCAAAAAATATTTAAAACAATATATAACAAACAAAATAAATTTTGCAAAATTAAATCTCAAATCTATGGTTAGGTCTAACACTTTTCTTTTTACAGAGAGTTGATTGTTAAACATATATTTATGTGCTTAGGTCATAAAAAATATAATAATTACATGAAATGTACTATAGTTTCTAACTTATCAAACATCAAATTGTAGTATGCATAAAATATTTCTATATTAAAATTCAAATCACTCCCATGCATCAGTTCTATTAAAAATACTGTAACTTGTATATGAAAAGTTTTACAAAGGAAAGAGTCAAGTGTTTTGTAACATATATGTCAAATAGATGAAAATGTCAATGTGTTCATAAATCAATTACCTTATATTTGTCTGGTTCAAAAGACAAAACCTAGCTTGTATTTGTTTGAATTCGGTTTAATTAACTAAGGATGAATTAATTAATGGTCGGTTGGAGACGAAATTATCTTGGATGAGTAAAAACTCATAGAGTTTCTAATACTTTTGTTCAAGTGTATGCAGATAATATTCTTGTTATGTATCTAATTAAGTATCGATCTTCATCTTAGTTCCTTGCTAAGTTCCATTTTATAATATAAATGCCGCTAAAAACATAATTAATATTCACTTTATACTTATGTACAAACAAATGAGTAAACGTATGAGGTTATTTTTGTTCAGACTCGACCTTCACAAGTAACCTAAACAGGAAACCCCATCCGGTTAATGGCCCGTTTGTATGTACATAAGTATAGCCACGTTGAGCTTTTATCAGTTTCTTCTTTGTATACAATATGTTCACTTTTTGTAAGAACTGAGACAGATTGCATTCATAACTTTCAAATCTGTTATTGGATTTTAGTGAATTTATAATCATTTCTGTTTGGTGTTCTTGGAGAAGGGTTTATTAGAAGGAAACTTGGGAGAAGATCAAGGGGAGGTTCTTATTAATTAGAATATATATTTTACTATTACTATACCACTGCACACAACTAATAATTAACCAGGTACTATTGAGGTTTGTGTTATGTTAAATAAAAAAATCTGTAAATAAATATGATATGATTAGTTGATGAAATTAAATTATTAAACCATCATTATTATAACCCTAATCCTATATTTGACTTGTGTTACCTTTCTACCATCACATTAAATAAATATTTCTTATCTGACCTTCATCAGAACAAGTCTCTCACTCAATATATATTGCCAACTTGCTAACTCACCAAACAAAGTTGTCCTTTAACAGCACACACACACAAACAAACATAGAGAGAGATCTAGACAGGGAGATTTTCTTGTGCAAAAGGCCAATTTCTAAGTGAGATACTAACAATCAGAAGAAAACATGGGAAGGGCTCCATGTTGTGACAAAGAAAATGTTAAAAGAGGGCCATGGTCTCCTGAAGAAGATGCAAAACTTAAGGGCTTTATTGAAAAATATGGTACTGGTGGTAACTGGATTGCTCTCCCTCACAAAGCTGGTATAATACAAGAAACCATACTCGGGTTTTGTTTTTTATGCTAATTTTTTTTTTTTTGTTCTTGCTCTTGTTGTTAATTTTTGTGTGATGGATGTGAATTGTGCAGGTTTGAAAAGATGTGGAAAGAGCTGTAGATTGAGATGGTTAAACTATCTTAGGCCCAATATTAAACATGGTGAATTCACTGATGATGAAGATAGGATCATTTGTAGCTTGTATGCTAGCATTGGTAGCAGGTATACATCACTTAATTATATTTCTTCATATCATCATCATCAAATCTTGGATCTCTACTTTTGCCAAATTTGACTTTCATATCATCAATAAATATTTCACAAAAAGATTCCATAAATGTTAGAACTTAGAATTATGGATGCATGCATGCCAGTTCATTTGTATATAATTTTTCCTTTTTAAAAATGTTATGATATGAAATGTTTTGAATTATGTATATGCAGATGGTCAATAATAGCAGCTCAGCTACCAGGAAGAACTGATAATGATATCAAGAATTACTGGAACACCAAGCTCAAGAAGAAGCTTTTGGCTATGCTTCCTCCATCCTTTCAAAAAAGGCCTTTTTTTCCATCTTTACCACTTCAATCAACACCTCTATACACACCAAACCACTTCTTGACAAATAACACTTCACCTTTTTATGGCTACAATACCACTAACTTTATGAACATGAACATGAACAATCAAGACCATATGAATATTACACAGTTTCAACCACCACAACCACAAGATCCAAACACCTTGGTTGGCTTGATCACTAACAATATTGACAACAATGATAATAGTTTCTATTTAGGGTTTCAGGACCCTCATCCAATGGAGTACAACTACCCTACATCAGATGTGAAAGAAGCCATGCTTATGTTTGGAAACTATAATAAAGATCATCATGAAGTGAGTACAACTGGCTCTTCATCTGATGGTGGTAGCTGTTTGAGTCAACTCAGCTTTGGAAATTATGATAATAAGCAGCATCATATCAAGCAAGAAGACCAATTTGCCCATCAGGGTACTTTTGGAGATCAAAACCAAAGTCTCATCATTAACAACATGAGCTATACTGATCAAAAACCAAAAGGGTATAGCTTAAAGAATAATTTTGAAAGCTTGTTGCATAGTGATCTTGAAGAAGTGAAGCAACTTATTGGTAACACAAACAGTACTAACAGCAGCTACTTGTTGAATGATGATGATGAATACAAGACAACACATGATGATCATAAGGAGATATGCTATCATTACTGATCATGGATATGATAATGATACATTTGTAATTATTAAGGAAGAAGATACAGATGAAAGACTTCAAGACAGTTTCTTGGGGGTTGTGTTGTTGATTGTAGTGGAAATCTATGTAAAAAATCACACCAATTTTTTCTTTGTTTTTAATATCTTTCTGTGTGACAGTATATGTACTAGCCTTTCTTTTTGTGCATTTTTTATTGGGTTTATTATAAATTGTACTACTATACTATTCTGTCAGTAACTAACCCCACTCTCTCCTTTAGGTTCAATACTCAAGTGCCCAAAATATGTTATAGACTTCTAGTTTGCTAAGTTTTAAGTTTTTCTAATAAATTTTCCAGATTTCTAGTGCCTGAATTGTACTAATATTATGCTTGCAACAATATATAACTTGTATATTGAATAAAGCTTTTAGTTTTTAACTTTTCTGATCATTTTAGTGATCCCATATGGCCATTTTCTCATGTGCTCATGTGATTCATCAAGCGAAGTTTGATAGATGCTAGAATACAAATAAAGAATTCTTTAAAATTCACAAATGATAATAAAACCTATCAAGCTTAACTTGAAATCTGAAAGTGTCATGCAATATATTGTAAAATCTCGTTATGTCTGCACCGGTGGTATACTCTCAAGTTGATCCGTAAACTTTATACATTAAAACAATCTTAGATAGATTAAGATATATATAAATATATCTATATAAAGTTCTTGTTTGTTACGAGTATTAGTCAATAACGACGCTTCCATATGATTGTATATTAACTACACATAAAGTCACCCTGTCTTTTCATATAATGTACACACTTTATATGTTCAGAACACCAAGGAATTTCGTGTGATATAGTTCAATATATATATGGTTTACCTATAAATTAAAAGTTTGTCTTTGACAAGTACGTATAGCATGTTCAGGTCATGGATCACATTATCAACCTAAGGGGACTCATATATATGTTAAGCCATTAGCAAGCAACCTTGACAAAGTTTAAATCCAACTTATGTCAAACAATATTGTAATCAAGCGTATAGTTGGAGGGTGTTTGGATTTGCTAATTATTTGATGGGATTATGAGTTTACCTGAAATTTGATAAGCTCACATTAGTTCCAAATTAGTGGATGCTGCCAAGAGGATTGGCGATGCCATACGCAAAACGAAAGAGACTCGTAGAATGGCTGAGGCAAATAGAGCTTTTGCTCATTTTCGTTAATCCATGAACAGGACTCATCGATCGTATATCAACCTAGCTAGCCATCTTTGAATTTGCTTGCCAAGTCCGAGTTTCTCAAACTTCCATTTAATCGGTCTAGAATGCATGGTGCTCATTACAAATATTTTTTACCATTATATTATATAACTTAATTAGAAATTTGACATACTATTTGAACATTTTCATCTTGTACATAGACCTTTGCGTTGATTTATCATCTTGATTGATTAAATATGATTTCATTGTTAAAATGTCATCTTCATGATCTTGCACGGGTCAAAGGTTGATATGTTGTTTTAAAAATAATGTATGTAAAAAAGCATAATGTCTATTTGAAAAAGTCGTGCATATGAAATTATATATACAAACACTCATATATGTTTATATAGAAACAGATGTTGACAAAAAAATAATGAATTGGATGTGGTGGCAGGAAGAGGTTTGAAAACAACAACAATCAACTATGGACTTATATTATAATCTCGCTAAACCATTATAGGTCAAATTTAATAACTATACTTTCATACTTGCTTATTTGCATGGATATTATTTATGTTGTATTTTAAATGCAATTTCGAAGAGATTTTTCTAGAGGAATACGTATATTTAAAGAATCGATCTACATGCAGAAATGATTATCTTAGTTTAGACTCCGTTGTCATCTCAACAACAATTACACGTCTGTATGAGAAATTGATTTTTCTAATTGATGAACCATTAAAAAAGCTGTAAATTCAATGAGGATAGTATCAAAGCATATTAACAATATTCGTTGAATGTCTGTGTTCTCTAAGAAACAAGTAATAGTTTTGTTGGTCGCAAATCGAGCAAGAAACTAGCATGATGTACAACTGCTAAACTTCTTCCTTTTTGGTAGTGTGTTACAACTTGTCGGTTTCGGTGAATGACGAAAATTTCAGTAAAACCTAGCGATATATGGAGAAGCCAAAACAAGTAAACATTTTTTTAAATGAACCATCATGCATGTTAAGAAAAGTAACCTGTGACAGTTTGACAAACTAGTGCATGTCTTTGGTACCTGTCAAACCGAAGGTTGTAACAGTATTTAAGTGCACTACAACTATAAACTCTATTCATCATCAATGTATTAATAGGACGAATGTTGAATATAAAACAAGTTGCTTGGTGTTTAGTGTTCTAAATAGTACACACTTGTGCATCTCATGCGAATATGCGATTATATAATTGACAAGAAAACGACTATGAGTCTATCACGCTAAATGTGAATGGGTTCCACACCTTCATTTGATTGCACTTCTCAATTTGGTACCCGAAGTTTAATCTGAGTAGGGTCCAAGAAACTAGAGTTGACTCGGCTAGGCATGGTTTGTCTTTAACCCTAATTCAATTGATTCCAGATCAATAAGTTATTGCAATTTGATATTGTTTATTCCATACACACAAATAAATAATAAGAACTTAACAAGAGGACTTTTGGCAAGACAAAGACGAGGAGAAAGAGAAGAAAAACCTTCTGTTAGAAAAAGTCTAAATTCTAAAATTATGTTACTTTGACCACTCCAACAGTCACATACTCACATCATGATACTTTCCACCTATGTCAACTTTTTCCTTCATCGGCTCACCTTTGGTTCCTTCTTTTTGGCCTCCTTGCGCAGCTCACCACACACTCCCAGCAAGCTCATGATGCCTCACCAAGCATTGCTTGGAGTAGTCTTAGAGTATAGTAGGGGTGAGCATCGGGTCAAACCCGACCCGAACCGACCTAACCCGAAAACCAAAAAAGGAAAATAAAAAACTCAACCCGAGAACCGAACCAAGAAATAGATATCAAAACTGAAACCGAACCGAGTAACTCAGTTCGGGTCGGTTTTCGGGTTTCGAATGAAAAAACCGACAAAAACTGAACCAAACCGAAACCAACAATAACCGAAAAGAACCAAAAAAGGACGGTTCGGTCAGGTTTCGGTCATAATAGTAAAATTGGTGACTACTTATGAGAGGAAATCGTGTTTACTTAGACTTAATTACTCTCTAGTTATCTCCTACTGATTTGTTGAATTGTCACGTCCTTATTTTAGTTGAAGTGATGTATTCCTTAATATTGGTCGTGGGGAGGTGCCGAAGTTCCCAACTCTATGAGCTTTAGTCTCGCCTAAATCCCTTAAAGTCTATCAAGTTATCTAGGATCTACAAGCCATAACTCACGCAATAAATACAACGAGAAAAACCAATAGTGCACTCTACAGTTGCGTTTCTAAGACGTTCAAGCAAGTTACATATAAGAGGTTAGCTAGTTTTCTTAGCCTAATGCGAGGTAATCAACTCAACAAGAGACAACAAATCAATATTTAATAAATATCTTTAAAAAAATCAATATTCAATAATTATGTTTCATTATATCTAAGCAAACACAAATAAACTTAAGCTATCATATTAATGCAAAGATAAGATAAACAAATAATCAAACGATACATAGACATAATGAATAATTAAAGGGATAACTTATATTTATTGAAACATGAAGTTAAAAAGGCTGTATAAGCCTTACAATATCTGTGAAAATCGTCTAGGGTTTCCCTCTCCAAAGTGTTACACGAACTAATGAAAAAATGCGAAAGTATATATAAGTTCACAAGCTGACGGCGTCAGGTTATAAATCGTGACGCCGTCAGATCGCCGTATCTAGGGTTTCGTTTTGTGTAAGTCGTCGTTGTGACGGCATCAGGAATGGCTTGAGGCCCTCACCTTTTAAATCTTTTGGGCCGTCTCTTTATAGCTTAAAAACGTGACTCCCTCCTTCATTTTGTGTCTGACAGCGTCAGGTTGTAAGACCTTCAAAATTCTCTGAGGCATCATTTGATAATATTGAACCAAAATTTCCAACTTCATAACATGGGACGGCATCACATTGTGGTGTGTAACGTCGTCAGACTCCCTTTTTCTGACGGGCTTTCGTGACTTCGTCGTTTTCTTCACTTTTTCGCCCAAATACATCCAAAAAGTGTCGATTTCCAGATTTCTCGTCCCAAGTACCTAAAATACAAAAAGGAATGATTTAAGGCAATATTTGGTCATATTTATTCGATTTTAGGATTAAATGACCCCTTAAAAAGGTACCAAATAAATCCTTGTCAGGACTCACATGACACCCTGATGAGTGCTCAAACACTCATCATTTTTGGTCAAATCTGAACTGCAAAACATACAAAAACACTCAGAAATGCATCAAAATACCCAAAATATTCCAAAATTGTGTTTTATATGTTTTAGATGCAAAATGTGTAAAAATAGATGAAAAACGTACAAAGTTTGCATAATTGGCAGTTTCAGTCCCCCAACTTTCAAAACTTGTCAAAATTAGTCCCTGAGCATTTATTTTGAATAAAAAATCAACCCAAGTCCTTTAAAAGTCAAAATTTATCAAAAATGGTCCTTGGGTAAAAAGTTTTGAGAATTTACATGTTTAGTCCCCGGGGTTTGGAAATTTACAAAAATGGTCCCTGGGTGTTTATTTGTGAAAAATTAAATTTCAAATCCTTGGAAAAGTACAAGTTGGCAACTTTGGTCCTTATTACATCTTTGGAAAAATTACATTTCAGGCCCCTAAACTTTTCAATATTTACATATTTGGTCCTTGATGTTTTTTTCTAAGCTTATAACAAACGGACCCTTTGGTTATTCATAAACCCAAAACACAAACCCACCCTTTTTACACCATCAATCCAACCCACCTTATACTCCCATTGGCCCAACTCCACTTCCTGGCCCAAACACAAACACCCCTTTGTAATATTAACCCTGGGTCAAACAAAGGGTCAAACACCACCACCCCCAGTCAACCCTAACCATTTTCCCTCCCCCGTGACCTGCATTTCTGCCAAAACCAATCATCACCTCCCTCTCATCATCACCCCTACACCCTGCCACCCCACTTTCTTCCACCCCAGTCCAAATAATACTCCTTCTCACAAGTTATCAGAGGTGCTTGGTATCATAAGCTTTTTGGCGCCAAAACTTTCCAATGGCCAGGATTAAAAGATAGTCATCCAATGGTCCTTGTTTTTGCTGGGATGTGACAAGTGGGTTCTGAAAACCCTAATCCAACAATAAAAAAGAAGAGAATGAAGCAGAACAGAAAGGAGATAGTTAGTAGTTAATTTAGTAGTAGTGTAATTTTAAATCTTCATGTAATTTACATTTCAGTTGTTGTCTTTAGTTTAAGAAACTTTTTTTCAGTGTTCTCATTGTAATCTAGGTAAGCTTTAATATAAAGTTCAAATTTCCTTGGTAAATTCAGTTTGTGCTCAATTTGAGTAAAAATCTCAATTGGCTTTAATCTTGTTGAAAGTGGTCATTTACTGTCATAAAAACTTATTTAAGCTCATCATTAAGGATCCATAAGCTCATCTTAGTATAAAACTCAACTCAATTTAAATTACTCAAAAATACTAGAAAATCATTGAAAAATGAAAAAATCATTGAAGAAGGTGGCACAAGCTTTGGAACAAAGTTGATTTTGGATATTCCTGGTTTAGTAGCCTCAGGGGAGGCTTTAGGATTAGTTTGTTCCTTTGTTCTTGGTTTTGAATCACACAGGACCCATTGTAAGTTTTTTTTTTTTTTTTTTTTTTTTTTTTTTTTTTTTTTTTTCTGATTTTCTTGCACATCACTGAAGAATTGGTTAAGTTGTTTAATTAGAAGTGATTTTGTATTTATTTACTGTTCCTGAGCTGATTTAGGATGGATGAAATAGTGCTTGTTCATTTGATAGTATAGTTGTTTAGGTTTTCTTTTGCACTGCCCTTTTTAGATTGATCCATGATTTTGTTTTCTTGTTGTTAAATGTTGTTGTTTGTTGTGCATCTGGCTTCTCATATTGTTCTGAGACTTAGATTGGTTAATGGGTTGAATAATTGAGGCTTGATTCTGTGTATGCTAGTGCAATCAGTGGTATATAGGGGTGTTTGGGTAAGTTAAGTTCCATCTGATTTCATGGCTTGCTTGTTCTATTTTCTGCATCAATAGACTCCCTAGGTCATATTAAAGTCATTTGAGCCAATAAATTGCAGCCTTCAACTTGAAAAGTCAAAAATCCCTTTAATGATCAAACTTTGTATGCATCTATGGAAATGTGAGCCTGCCATTTTGCATCTTGATAGTCTTAGGTTATTTTTAAGTTAATTAAGTGTAATAACATCCTAATAGTGTATGTAGGTTCTGGTTTGATCATTATAAACCCACTTTAGTCAAAGCTGTGAATGACTTATAAAAGTCAATGTACTAGGTTCTGTTATAATAGTCACAATTTCTAGACCAATTTTAGAAGTCATTACAGGTTGGAAATAGTTATTCTTGTTTAATTGTGATGTTTGGTAGCCTGTGTATGTGAATCAAAAAGAAAATTTGATTTTCAAAATCATTTGCTCATCCAAAATAGCTCTTAGAGTTGGTCTGTTGAGCATGTGCCTCCCCTGTGTCACAGATTTGATCCCATCTTCGTAAGCTTGCATTGTGTTCTATAGTGGACCCCGCCTCAAATTTTTTAGTTTTCTGAGAAGCTCAGCAGCCAAACTCTTAGGTTCAGGGCTTATTGTCCCATTTCAGCTTATTTAATAAGGCTTCAAGGTGTTTGAACTTTGTCCATTTCACCTTGTATGATGAGAGAATCAGTATTGATCACCCCTTTTTACAAGCTCACATCAAGCTTAATAATGGGCCCCACTCCTTGTATTTTGGCTTTTTGAAAAGGCCAGAGTACAAGCTTGGTGGTTCCAAGCTTCTTTTTTGCTTAAAAGCTTATTAGATAAGCTGAAATAAGCCTGCAAAGTGGCCTGTGAGGCCTGTTGGTTCTGAGTGGATTTGGATATGCTTATTTCTTACCTTTAGCTTATTCAGTTTCATTTTCTCTTTTCTTTGGCCTCATTTAAGTTTATCTCAATTGCCTTTAGCTTAATTTTAGCTTTTACTTAGTTGTGCAGCTTATTTCAAGCTGTTTCATGCCCAAAATCCAAGATAAACCTTAAAAAGCTTATCTGTTGGAAATTAATCTCTCACAGAGCTTATTTGGTAATTTTTTAGAAAAGTTGGTTTTGTAAAAGTTTATTATTTTCAGTAGTTTATTAGTTTTACAAAAGAAAATTCCAAAAATAAAAATGTTTGCAAAAAGTTGTCACAAGTCAGGCTTGAACCCTGGACCTCTTGGGTTGACTAGTCAACACCAGAAAAACAACGTGCACCAACTGGGCTAGGGTCTTGTTGTGTTATTGTTTTCAACTCTTTTATTTATAGTGCACAATTTCCTTTTAGCTTATTAACACTAATAAGCTGATTTTTCAGCTTATAAATAAGCTCTCCACCTTTTTTGTATTTTTCCCAGCATTGTTATTCTAATAAGTATTTTTGTAAAAAGTTTTGTAATTTTCACTGTTCATTAGGTATTTTTAATTATTTAAATTAGTTTTAATAGCTTTTAATTAGTTTTTAATTATTAATAATTAAATAAAAAGTCTAAAAAATAATTTTCTTTTTCTCAAAATTTTCTTTTATCATTTTTAATTTAGGAAAATTATTTTCAAGCCCGTAGGATTAGTATAGCTTAAAATTCACGTTTTATTTTGCGCACCCGCGTTTTATTTAAATAACTTTTACGTTTTTAAATTTAGGTTACATTAGTAAATGTAGTTTGTAAAATAAAGAAAAAAAACCAAAAATATAAAAGAAGTGCTAGCTTCTATTTAAGCCATTTTGGCTTATTTTTCTGCTTATTTATAAGCAAACTATAATTTTAAATTTAGATTACGTTTTAGGTTAATTGGGTTTCACGTTATTGTTAATATAGTTTGTTTACATCGTTCTCATTCGTATTTCCTTAGTGTAATCATTCAAACCCCTTATATACCCTTTCCTGTCCAAATTCATCCGATCACAAACCCGTTTTGATTACCATCATACCTCGTCGGGACATAACGGCCCGGGGAAACCACTGTACTTCCACGAAGATTGATTCTAGGCTGTTTGACTTGGTTGACCATTCACCTGGTCAATTTAGGTTGACTACTTTTGCCTCAATCACACCCATAGAATTTTACAGTGTAGATGTTGTTTTTTATGTAAAATATTTGATTTTTTAAATGTATTTTGTTAATAAAAATTATGTTTGTAGTCTTGTTTAGTTTCTCATAAATGTATTTGGTCAAGCTCTGCTTGTGTCCCTAACTTGATGGTTACCATATTGTGACGTTGACTTATCTATTGTGTGTGTTAGCTTAATGGTATTAACCCCTGTTAACTTATAACCGGCCCACTAGCTCATAGTTAGCTTTTAGGGTTTGCAATTTTTACCCCTATAGTTGAGAAAATTAGGAAGCTTGAAAAGCTACTTATTGATGAGAAAGCTACTCTTGTGGATGATGATGGTCTTCCTATTCTGTCTACCTCTTACACTAAGAGGGCTAACCCATTTTCAAAGGTAGGTGACATTGTGGTTTCTGATAGTGATGATGATGAGGTTCTTAACACGTTTGACGAATCAGCAAATCTTTTTGGTGGTGGTCATGAGCGTATGGATGAGTTTGATGACTATGATGATTATTCGAAGCGAATTTATGATCTTCCAGGAAATTTGGACGCTCTTAATGCCATTTATGACTTTAATCTCCAAGGTCGTAGGAAGTAGTTTATATTTTTGTCAGAGTCTTTGGTTATCATGTGGTTAGTGGTTTGTTTCTTGTTCTAAATAGGAAGTATCTTGTTATGTAAGCTTTGCGCCTATGTAACGGGCTGAGATATGAGATTCACCCATATCCGTTGTACTTAAATATTTTTTGGTGTAATATATTTACCGGGTCGTTGACCTTTTACCCAAAAAATTTGTTTCTTATATAAATACACTATATATGTTTCTCTCTTGTTTATCACTTCATTAAGATATGTTGAAATTTATGGGATCACGCTCAAACTGTATCATTTAATTTGAATTTTGAAATTTGAAATAGAATTTAAGTTTTGAATTTGAATTTTGATTTCGAATTTTGAAATTGAATAAATCCCGCTCGTATTGTTTCAAACGGCTATTATAAATTATAAATAACATACGATAACACACTATTTTCACACACTTTTATATCTAACCAAACATCAGAAATGGATACGCGTTGGTCAAAGTAAGAAGAAAACTTGCTAGCGGAAGTTTGGGTCGAAGTTTCCCACGACATTGACATCGGAAATGACCGTTCCGATCAGTCCTTTTGGAATAAGGTTGTAGATATGTTCAACAATCAGTCTGACGGTGACAATCATAACAAAAATATGGTCACGGATAAATTAACAAGGCATAGCAGTGAATGTCAAAAATTCAACGTTATTTACAAACATTTGCAGTGTACGAGCGGGGAAAATGACAGTAATCATCTCGAGAATGCAAAGACCATTTTTGAACAACACTTTGTTGGGAGAAGCTTCCAATATGTTCATGTGTGGGAGGTTTTGAGAAACTACCCCAAATGGGATGAATGAAATACTTAACGGTGTTGTATGATTTTTTTTTCGTATCATTTTTTGTTTTTCGTATTTTTATTTTATGTTTCGTATGTTTTTTTAATATGATGTATTGTATTTTTATTTTAACGAATAAATTTTATTTTATTTGGATATGTGGGGGGGGGGGGGGAATAGGAAGTGGTGGGACCCAAATTAGTAAGTTGTGTTTAGTTCACTTAAGTATCATTTGTTTTTTCACAATAAGCATTTTTTCCCACTTTTCACTTATTTTGTCTGCAGGAGGGCAAAGTTTTTTTTTTTTTTTTTTTTTTTTTTTTTTTGGAGACATAAGTGCTTCTTTTCACTTCTTTTCTCTTCTAAATTTCAATCATTATCTTTCACTTCTCACCTCTTCTTTCACTTCTTACTTCTTCACTCACAAACCCTACATCTCTTTCTCAATAACCTTTTTTATATGTTTTCGTCCGTTGCTATATGTTTTTATATGTTTTTGACCCTTTTTTTTACGTTTTCGTCTGTCTTTTTACGTTTTTGCCTTTTTTACGTTTTCGACCGTTTTTTACATTTTTGACCGTTTTTATGTTTACGTCTGCTTTTTAAAGTTTTCGGCCGATTTTAACGTTTTTGCCTTTTTTTTTACGTTTTCGCCCCTTTTTTTAGGTTTTCATCTGAGTTTTTACGTTTCATCATTTTTTTACGTTTTCGGTCATTTTTTTACGTTTTCAGCCATTTTTTTAGATTTCACCCGTTTTTTTACGTTTTCGCCCATTTTTTACGTTTTTACCTGTTTTTTACGTTTTCAATCATTTTTTACCTATTTGTCATTTTTTATGTTTTCGCCCGTTTTTCAACTGCTTTTTTATGTTTTCGTCATTTTTTTACATTTTCGTCTGTTTTTTTACGTTTTAGTCCATTCTTTACGTTTTCATCCGTTTTTTTACATCTTCGTCTATTTTTACGTCTTTTACGATTTCGTCTTTTTTATTATTATTATTATTTTTTTACTTTTTCATCTTTTTTTTTTTTACGTTTTCATCCATTCTTTTACGTTTCCGACCGCTTTTTACTTTTTTGTTTGCTTTTTAAGTTTTCGTTTGTTTTTTTTTTTTCGTTTTTTTTTTACCTTTTTATGGTTTCGTCTTTTTTTAAGTTTTCTTCTTTTTTTACATTTTCATTCGTTTTCTTACGTTTTTGTCATTTTTTTACGTTTTCTTACGTAAGAAAAACTTACGAAATCATATGAAAACAGACGAAAACGAAAAAAATAAAAGAAAATGTTTTAAAAAAATGAACGAAAACGTATCAAAACGTAAAAAACAGATTAAAAGATAAAAAAAAAAGACGAAAACAAAAACGGCAAAAAAGTAAAGAACAAACGAAAATGTTAAAAACGAACGAAAACCTAAAAAAGCAGACATAAACGTAAAATAAAATGGTTGAAAACGTAAAACATGTAAAAGACGGACGGTACGTGAAAAACAGACGAAAACATAAAAAATATGTCGAAAACCTAATAAACAGATGAAAACGTAAAAAAAAGATCAAAACATAAAAAAATTGACGAAAACGTAAAAAACAGAAGAAAAGATAAAAAAAAATAGACAAAAACGTAAAAAACAAACAAAAACGTAAAAAAATGGAGGAAAACGTAAAAAAAACAAACGAAAACGTAAAAAAAATGAAAAAAAAACAACTAAACGTAAAAAAAAATGGAGAAAAACGTAAAAAAAAAAAAAAAAAAAAAAAAAAAAAAAAAAAAAAAACTAATGAAAATGAAGAAGCAGATGAAAAAAAATACTTCAATAGCAAATACAAGTGTAAAAAGAAAATGAAAAAAAAAAAAAACTTCAATTGCACAAAAAAAATGGTCTTCTTCTTGCAGATGAAGAGCTTAGATGTAACTCTTCTTCTGCAGACATAGTTTGCAGATGAAGAGGTAAAAACTCTGAAAAAACAAACGACACCTTAGTTGTGATAAAATGGGTTGTAGAAGGAGGTTTGTTAAAATGATGTGGCACCCCGTGAGCCTTAAATGAGAAAGCAAAACTGCTCACCACACCTATTTTGCCCTGTTGTACGGAGTAATTGATTTTTGTTTTTTTGGCAAATGTTGTTATTAATTTCAGTTGGCTAAACTGAGAAAACTAGAAAGAAAAAGTTGTTAAGAAAGTGTTAAATCTGGATCTACATGAAATATTCAATTCAAAGATATCTAAACACACTTATTTGGATTAACGGACAGGAAGAAAGAACGAACGAGAAAGCTACTTTTCTAGCGGAATATACAAATTGTTTAACAGTCTATAAAATACAGGTAAATCGTGTAACACATGATCTACACTCTATGTTGCATGTGTTCGCTATTACACTACCATGGTGGAAACAAGTCACATAAAATAACGAGTTTTAGATTTGTATTTAGTGAGCACACTATGCATTATCAAATATTGGCATAGGTTGATATGAAATTTTAGTTCAAAAATAATAATAATAATAATAATAATAATAATAATAATAATAATAATAAAATAAATAAATAAATTGGGGAAAAAAAATACGACACGGAATCCTCTTTCAGCAGCAAGCCTTCAAATACCTCCAAAATTGCATCATTTTTTTACATGTATCTTGTCAGCTAAGGAAAATATATTCAAATGTTCTGAATATATAATATATTTTGCAATGTAGAAGAACTCTACTATTTTCATTTGACTACAAACAGATTCCATTTTACATTGTTGTTTTCTGTATTTTATATTATTTTGATGTAACAAAAATGGTTTTCTAGTAACAGAGTGTTATATTGTTATTGTATTGAACAAAGTTACTCTTATCAATTAGAGGGTATTGAAGTTTTACTGAGGTCAATTCAAATGGCTGTATGGAGAGGCTGACACAATATACAATATTAAATCTTTAACCATCAATTTCATTGACATTTTACTTTTGAATACATAATAAATTAATCATGATTAACACGTGACATCAGGAAGATAAATAAAAGGATAACAAATGTATATACTTTTCTCTTAATAAAATTCTGGTATTACCGATTAACTTGGGTTATTGGGAAAATCAAAAAGAACCAAATACAGTGATTTATTGAATGTTTGATACAATAACGTAAAATAATGTAGCATTAAAAAAAATAATAAAGTCATGTTTGATATAATAACGTTACATAATATAACATTAAATCAATAATGTTAAATTATATAAAAAGTAGGTACATGTTAACTTATTTATCGAAAGATAGTTGTTTAGTGTTTTCTTTTACACTATTGCAGTTTGTGCTCATCTGATGCTTCCGGTCCCGTCATATGACTCAATGTCTGCAACCACTTTGGCATCCTTCACCTTAACATACAATTCCTTCATTTCTTCATACTAGAAAGGTGCCCGCGCGATGCGGGGGCGGATTGTTGGGGGTGAAGAGGAGGGAGGTGGGGTGGTGGAAAGTGGTTGTTGGGGTGGTTGTTGAGGTGGTTATAAATTGTTGGGGGTGGTTGTTGAAGTGGTTATAAATTGTTGGGGTGATTGTTAGGGGTGGTTGTTTCTATAATTAGTAAGTAAAAATCTGAATTTTTAAGCCTTTCTAATTATAGAATAGTCCCAAATACATTATATAGTAGTATAGATATGTTGTGGCTGTAACGTTTAAATGAATGTCATATACATTGCCTTCACTTCTACTATAATTAAACTCCACATGGTTTTGTCATATACATTGCCTTCACTTCTACTATAAAAGAAGATACAACATAAGTCAAAGATGAATGTTAAGTTTTAGGATATACCTGGAACTCCTTCATTTGACTGTCATGAGGGTCCTGGTATGTAGCAGCAACATCCTATGATGTAACCAATTAATTCTTATCATTTATCTCTAACTTTATATCAAGTATAAAAAATGACCATCATATTCACTATCTCGTACGGATTGAACCATGCTACTCAGAACGATACACTTTCCCAAATCAAGTCTTAGTTGATATTAGATTGTCTATTAGGGAGATCAACTCTAAACCAAATTCAAATATATTAATTTACTCACAAACGGGACAATATAAAATAAAACTCATACTTTAGCTTTAATAATAAGCGTATGAATAGGGCAGTGTTGCCAGCGGAAGTGCTGTTTTTGGCTTTTCAAGTTGAGTATGTTTGTGATATCTCACATACTCTCATACTCTATGATCTTTTTCACCCCTATTACCTGGAGTGCAAAGGTACAACCAATTCGAGTTCTACCTAATACAACGTAATTAGATTTAATCTCAGGCACAAACATGCTTTAAAGAAGGGTGAGCAAAGAAGTATCCTTACAACATTTTCTTCCTGCACCGGTGTTGATTCATGTACCATTTTTAATGTATCATCCTTTTCATATTTTCCTCATCTGATTCTGAGCCTTAATCCTTGTCAAATGTCCAACCTTCATTTTGTTCAGCTTCACCATCATCCTAAAAAAAAAAAAAAAAAAAAAAAAAAAAAAAAAAAAAGCTTAATCAAAAAATCAAATTTATAGCATATACATCATAAAAGAATTATAAAAGAGCACAAGTTTATTACCTTGCATACACAGAATACCAAAGCCATTGTGAACTGTGACCGACTAAAATATAATCTCCAGAAAGTTAAGCCGCAGTTTGTTCACCAACCAATGAAGCAAACTGACTAAGATGCGTGTACCTAAAGATAATCAAAAACCAATTTATACTTGATCAATACAAAATAATATATATCAATGTTCGTTTTCTTGAATATTAAAAACAATTACTAATGTTATTGAAACTTGTCATTACGGTTATGCCTACTAATATGTAGGTTTAGATGTTAAAAAAAATTAAAAATGATCTTATCTTATTATAATCAAATAACTTTTATATCCTGCGGTCTTATATAAAAAGGAATTATGGATGAAGCTGTGAGTTAAGAGATATGTTCTTTATCATGAACATATCTTCTAAAAAGCAACTGCAAAATTTGTACAAAATAAACTTGTGAGTTAACAGATTCCATGTAAATTTCTTAAACAACCAGGATGTGTATCATTTTTTTGAAGTTACAAATAAAAAGCACCTGCTGCATTTTTGGTATCCCTACAAAGAATGAACTGAGTTTCAATTATTGAGCGAGGTGGTTCGAGATCTTTCTCTTTTAAGGCATTTCTAGCAACTTGAGCACAATCTGCAAGTCATGCATACATTCAAACGCATTACATGATTTCCTTTTTGAGAGCATATAAAGATTCATGAATGTGTTTATTAAATAAGATTGATCACCCGTCCCATTTTATTACATAAACCACGGAAACTTGCAATGAATATTTAATTTGTAAAAACCTCATATAAGTTAGATACGGATTTCACAAGCTGTGAACACAGAAGTTGCATCCTCTCGCAGATATCACTCTCTCCATCTGCTTCCTTTGTTTCCTCCATTGCTCATTATCTCTGTCTAAAAAGGGTTACTGGTAACTGATTATGCATATATCTACTATAAAAGCATACTCACGTTAGGCATGTAGAATGTTGTGACAATGGTACCGATATATATGAGAGGCAAACCAACACACTCAAACCCTCTACCAAAGTTACTCATCAAAAAGCATATTCACCAAAAATCTAAGTTGAAGATTTTAGAAAAGGTACTCTATATAATAAAAATGAATTTTTTTCGCTCCTTCAATGGTACAAAGAGTAAAGGCACGATATTTCTACTACCCATCAGATATTTTTACAATGGCTTTTGAAAATACTTGTTGAGTCAAGGACTCGTTTGGACCAATGATGAAGTTACATAGTTCTCATTTTATCCGACCATCTTATTTACTAAGTAAAATAATACTTAGAATGCATACCATGCTTTATGCTCATTTCTGTGTGCCAATTGGGGTCTTGCTCCTCCTAGTTACACATAGCTTTTGTGGATCCTTGTTTTGCCTAAAGAACAACGAAAGAAATGGCTTATAACCATACCATGCTTGATTAAATTATATTCTTGCATTGACAAAGAGCGTGAATATTATTTACTGTAAACCAACCTAAATCTAGGACCGGACAATAATGAAAGCTTGTGATTTGACAAGTTTATAAAAACATCTAGCTTGAATAAAAGTTCATTTGAGCATTTCATCAAACACCTTACCTACATATACCCAACCAAACATATAAGTGGGAGATTTTTTGATCAATTAACCATAACACAATTTCAAAATATTCAAATTAAATATTTACCTTTTATCATGAATGAACTATTGAGCTCAAACAAATCTACAGATCGAGGACCCTAAACCAAAACCAACAATCAATCACATATTTATAATAAAATATTAAACCATTATTATCTTTCAAGGTTTAATGAATCACATATATATACAAAAGTTGAATTTGATATTCAACATACCTGATTGAAGATTCAATTTTATCCCTAACAATTCCAATCACGATCTTCCCGTTGGTGTGTCATCACAATCAACATTAGAATCGAATCAAACAATTATAAACAGTTATTGTTAATAGATTTTTTATATAAAAAGAAAAAGACATAATTTTCAATTTTCAAGGAATCAAAGCTAAAATCACAAACAACATTACAATTGAATAGGAAAATCATGGATTTTTTTTAAAAAAAAAACCTAAAATTCAATAATTGAATTTACCTTATGGATCACCAAATCGTGAATTAGTTGTTGACAATGGAATGATCAAGGTAATATAAACATGAAATCAATTCAGTAAATCGTGGGGATAGGGTTTTGAGAAGGAGAAATTGTGTGTGTGCTTTTTATGTGGGGGTACACTGAATCCGAATGAGGGATGCTTAAGGATTGAAAAGCTGATTGCGTGTGTGTGTTTTTTGATAGCTTATTTTTACGATTGAAAAGCCTGAGTTGGATCTTGCGTTTGAAGATTTAGGGTTTAGAAAGTGGTTGTTGAGAGAGAAAGGTATGTGTTTTTTGGGGTGCGTTATTTCAAACGAGAAAGTAGTCATGGATGCCGCCCCATTTTTTCCCAGTCAATGCTTAGAAGACGAATTTGTTTATGACTGTAGGATCAAAATGAATATACAAGTGGCAAGTTTTAAGGTATTTTTCAAAACCCTGTTTTATAATATAGTAGATGTATCGTTAATTGAAAGCTCTACTGCTTAACTTGTTGCTTGTAGAGTTGGTAGTAATCTCATAGTTGTGTAGGTTTTAGTGCAGCTGGTTGTTGTTTTCTTGTATCAATTTTTGTCTTCGTGTCATTGTATTACAGTTGATAGTTGTTGCATTTCCTTGCAAGCTTCACAGTGCTCTAATCTTAGTACAAGTTTTGCTAGTGTACTAGCCTAAAGTGTGCGGCATCACTAAAGTTCAATGTTGTAGTCTAAGCTTAGGTAGTTTCCTTTAGCTGTGTCCTCCATAAGTTTTTATGTAACTGTTTTGATGGCGAAAATTCTGCCATGATTTGCCATATTTGGTTAAGTACCAGCACAATTAGGCAAAAGGGTCAATGGTTTTGTTTATGGGCCTCAATTCCTCAAACTATTCTATGGGCCGATATAACTTTAGCCAAATATAATTGTGACAAAAATACTACTATACGTATCCATAGAGGCTAAGAGGCATAGACCCTCTGATTACTTCCAAGTTCCAACAGATGAATGAGAACACAAATAAGTTAACGCGAAAAACATCTGTCAGTATATGAAAAAAAGTTGATCGATGACTGAATGTATAACAAGGCAAAAAGTGACATTTGAAGCCACTTTTGATCTTTACACATAACAGTACCAAAATTATTTTAACCAACACTTGTTTCGTCGCATTTACTCTTGATGATCTACACAAATTCATAATATCGGAGCTTCTTGAGCACACATAAGATCAAATGGGTTGTGTGTACGGCTTATAAGCTTATGAAAGAAAAGCCATAAGCTCAAGCTCAAAAACTTATAAGATGTATAATAGGGGCCTATTGGCATTTCTAAATAAGCTAAACCAAACACACCCATAATCAACCTAAATGACTAATACCAAACTGCTCTCACCCTGATTGCGAAGCGTCATTATCCTCATCTAAAATAAGCTTGACTCCATTATTCTTGAGAGAATTAATAACAGCCCAGACTTTAGTTCGGTTTTTAAAGTCTTTTTTCTCGAGCTCTTTGTTTACGTCAACATGAATACCTCTTTCTTGACCCGACTCAAGACCTTCAACCTTAAGCCGCATAGCCAACACCTCACCCACAACAGTCGCAGCCTTAGCATTACACGTCCTACCACACTCGAGCGAATTCTTTATCGAATGTTCAACCGTAGAAGCAGTTGCGACAATCCTTCCATTGTTCCTGTCTACAACATTAGCCGTAACGTATTTCAATGACATAAACAACCTTAACACGTACCTCTTCAACACTGTCATCCTTAAAAACCAGATATCCTCTCAAACTTTGTATCTTCCTATGCAGAGAACAAAAACTTCATATATTAGCAACTCTTCTGGTCCCATAGTAATTTTTAATAACAACAATACAGCATGTCCCACATTCGTATGAGATAAGACATTTGTGCTCTTAAAAACTACTGGCCAAACATACCCATACCTTCAACCCTAAGGCAGAGTATCCGTGTAGTTTATTGTTTTGGGCAAATGAATATTGATATATAGATGTTCCCTAAATGAAAAAAGTTATCAACAAACCCCTAATTTTATATGTAACTGGAATTAAATAAGATATAGAAAATTTATGTGGGCATAGTAGAAACTTACAGATAAAATAGGATTAGGAGTCACAAGTTGATCCGGCGGTAGACAGTGGTGGGGCGACGGAAAGAACAGGTGGGGCTAGGGTCTGTTGGATTTTAATTGATGAGGGGGTGATTGGTAGTGTAATACGGAGTACATTGTTTAGAACAATTATGGGGGTGTTTGGGATTATTCTTTTTTTCTTTTGTTGAAATTGGAAATAACATGTTTAGATATACAGTAGTCATTTGGTGTTCAGATTTGTTTAATACTACTAGTAGTATATTTTGTGTGACTTAAGAGTAAGTATCAAATGACAAGAAAACTTAAGATAAGAAAGATAAGAAATAATTATAACTATATATTTAAGATGTATCGACTTAAATTAGATGCATCCTAAATTTTTTAAATGTACCATAACATATTTTCTATAAAAAAATCAGACGCATATGTATAGGATTCATCTAACTATATAAATTTTTTGAAGTTTATATTCCAATTTTTCATAAATATCAAGTTTTTATGAAAGTGCACACTAAGGGTTTGATGAAATGTGTTAATGAATTTTCTTTAATTCTTTTTTGTGAAAAACACATATTTGTGTTCATGAATAAAATTGCAAGTGAATTATGAAATAAATATTAGTATTTTTTATGAAGAAAAAAATCTTAAATTTTTAAAACATTGATGAACATTAGTCTTGTATAGAATCAAGAGGTTTTATTTCATTAGACCAACGACCTTCAATTTATTGTGTTCATGAAATATCAAAGTGTGATATTTTTAATAGTGATAAACAATGTTTAAAATGTGATGAACAAAACTTTGAATGTGCAATTGTTCATCATAGAATGTTCATCAATTAATGACCCGTTTGGTTTGTGGGGTTACATGGGGGTTTGGGTTAGAAAACTAAAATAAGTTGTTTGTTTTGATTTTGTGGATTTTGGATTAGAGATTAAATCCGAATATTTAGCCATACTCTAACACTCTATTCTCAAGAATTTTTTAAGGAGGAAAGCAAATTGTTGAAAAGTAAAATAAAGAATGTAAGAAGGAAGCAAGTGAAAATTGTTTATATAGGTGTGTTCTTAAGATAAAAAAATTAGAAGAGTGAAAAAAAAGAAATGTGACATTTTTACTTTAGTGCCCTCATGATTTATTCTTACTTGTATATTAAAAACTAACAAGGACTATTTGGTAATTTTAAATGTAGATTTTTGTCTTCCTTCACTTTCATCCCATTTTTGGAGTGAAAGTTGTCGGGCTAAAAACATATTATTTCCCTCCGCTTTCATTTCCCCTCCTATCTAAAAAAATCTTAAGAACATAAACTAAATTTAGTTTTCTTTACTTTGCTTTCACTTTACCTCCTAAATTACACTCAAGAACGTAGTGTAAAGTTGTGACAAAGGTATGTCTAATTTTTGTCCTTTACCTTTCAATCTTTGTCTCTTTCTACTTATTTATTATATAAAACAATAAAAAAATCTGCTCACATTAATTATTTTATATTTTTCTTTTATTTTAATAATTTTTAATTTATATTTAAATATATAATATACATTTAAATATTATTTTCTCTCTTATACATTAAATCCAAATCCAAATCCTAAACCAAATTTAATTTCAAATCCAAATCCCAACCCATCTACAAACTAAACGGGCCCTACGTGTTCATCACAAAATTTGTGTGAGATTTAAGTGTCAAGTTAAGTAAGTGCTCGTCACAGAATGTCTAAACGAAGTAATTTTGTGATTTTAAAGTGTGTAGGTGTTCATCACATAATGTTCGGATAAAGGAGTACTTAGATGTAAAGGTTAATAAGGGTGTTTATCGCCACTTTTTACATGATCGCAACTTGTTTGGAGATTGGCTAAATAGTATTCGGAGTGTTTGGTTGTGAAGAAACCAAGTTTGAAGGTGATATTTGGGGGTATGCGTGTTGTAATTTTGGTTTTTTGTGAGTTTATACGTTTTTGTTTTTAGTAGCTCAACCAACTTGTTATGTTCATAAAGTAATGCTGATCGAAAGAATGTTTATTATGTAAATCGGTATATGTTCACCAATATAAAATGTTTTGTAGATTTTTTTTCTTTATTAATATGTGTTCGTGAATACAATATGTCCATCAGTTTTATGAATTTTATCAATATGAGTTCATCAAATATGACATATTCATCAACACTCTGCTATAAGACCATCAAATATCGAATGTTCATCAATGATGGTCTAAATATTCATCAATCAATCATGATCTGAATGTTCATCAAACCTAATGGATAGTCAGAAAAAAAAAAAAAAAAAAAAAAAAAAAGTTTTAAGAAGGGACAACTTTCCATTTGATTATCCTCTTCTTAAGTATGTTTACCATGAAATATCGTAAACTTAACATACATGCCTACAAATAGGGGTGTTAATCGGGTCAAACGGGTAGGGTTCAAGTCGGGTCGAGGCTAAAAATACATACCCGTATACGACCTTATTTGAACTTAGGTTAGTTGGGTTGGGTTGGGTTGGGTTTGTGTTATTTACAAAACCAGAGAATTTAATTTCTTAAACTTTAGGAGTTTTAGGTCATGTTTGGCATCAAGCTTTTGGAAGCATTTAAGAGCGACAAGCAACAAGCGGTAAACGACGTGGTTAAAAATCTTGTTTGGCAACAAAGCAGTTAGCGTTTGAAGCTAGCCCAACTACTCTAGATTGAAATGCTTTCTTATAAAGCGTTCCATTACTGCTCCATCATTTTGTTTATAAAGTTACATATTCACCCACAAATATAACATTTATCCAAGTTCGCATGTTAATGGCTTCATATCCGTCTTTGATATAGAAGTTTTATTCATATATTATTAGTGATCTATGTCTATGCTTCCTTTGCACTCAAAATGTGATTAATATTATAATGCAAATCATATGATAGATATCGTTGCCTCTCATACACATATGTTATTCATATTATTGTAAATTATATTCAGAATCATATTATCTTCGTGGCTTGGTTAAAAATAATGAAGGTATTTCTAATAGAACGTCTAATGAGATGAAACAAATTCGTAATGATATTGCCACATCAATATGGACTACACGTCGCCTACAAATTATAAATAGAGTATCATGGTGTTTATGTAATATCAAACATGTAAAAGTAATGAGTACCTTATAAATAATAACTTTATTATTATTATTATTATTATTATTATTATTATTATTATTATTATTATTATTATTATTATGTGTATATGCCCTTTTTTGTAATTTTACACTTTATTATTACAGCTACAGTTACGTTACCAAACACGTTTTTTAAATAAACAGCTACTGCTTACTGCTTACTGCTAATACTACTGCTTACTGCTTACTACTACGTGTCGCCAAACATAGCCTTAGTATAACATTTCAACCACTAAAATGCATATGTCACTTAATGGGAAATGCAAATACTAATACGTATTACTCCGTATTGCATAAGTAGGAAAATTGCAATTTACCATAACTTGTTATGAGTAGGCAATTTGCCATGATTAAAATTTAAAACCAACATTGCACTTACTACACAAACATACTGTAACAACAACAAACATAATAAAGCCAATAATACTATAATACAAGTAACCTTGTGTTACAAAAATATACCGTATGTTACAAAATTGAATGGGAAATGAGAAAATTTTGCTACATGGACCAATTTAACTTGGGCTTTTAAAATAATCAAGATTGGTAAAATAAATAAATAAATAATAAATAACTCGGGTTGACCCTTTACCCAAAAAAAAAAAAACTCGGGTTGACCTGAACCTGAATGGACGAAGTATTTTAAACACGATATCAGACCCTAGTTTATATTCGAGTTATTCGGGTTCGTCCGAATTTTTTACACTCCTCAAAAAAAAAAAAAAAAAAAAAAAAAAAAAAAAGCCAATAAAAACACACACGATTAGGTGGTTAGGTCTTCACATCTCATCAATTTTTTTTTCTACATAAATTGTTCCCCAAGCCAACTTCTCCCCCCAATACACTCATCGCATTACACCCCAAATCACCAAACCCAATTATCTCCCACCATGAGTAACCAACCCGAAGCATCGTCATCTTCCGAACCGTACGATCTACTTTCTTAATTCAATCAGATTTGCTTTCTTTTAGATTTAGCTGTGATTAACAATAGTAATTGTTATTGTAACAGGAAGGGAGCGAAGAAGGATTTTTCGACAGCGATACTAGAGCGAAAGAAGTCGCCAAACAGGCTGGTGGTTGATGAAGCTGTTAACGATGATAACTCTGTTATTGCTATGCATCCCTCCACTATGGAGAAGCTTCAGCTTTTCCGAGGCGATACTATTCTCATTAAGGTTGTTTCTTTTGTTTTAAGATCTGTTATTATTACTGTGTTTTGCAAACCCTTGTTATTATTCAATTTAGGTTTATGTTAATGGTTTAGATTATCGAGTTTATAATTGTGTTAGGGCTTGTAGTTTATCCTTTCGATACGAGTTATTTGTAAATTGTTACACTTTTTAAACATAGGATCAGTCGTCAATGTAGACTTATTGGCGACCCTTGAAAATAGTAAGGGTTCAGGGGTTGTTTGTTTCGGCTTATATACCAGGCTTATGGCTTATTTGGTTTTGGGCTTATGTTTCATAAGCTCATTTTTTGTGGCTTATTTTTAAACTTTTCGGCTTAGATAAGTTCATTATGACATAATTAACTTATAAAGCCGAAAAAGTGAGCTTATGAAACATAAGCCCAAAACTAAATAAGACATAAGCCTGCTATATAAGCCGAAACAAACATCCCCAACTTTTGTCAGTGGGTATAGAGTTTGGGGTTTGGTTAATACAAACGGAAGCGAGATGAGTACATCCCTTGTTTATGGTTTTATGTGTTTATCTGGAATCAGTGTTAGGTTGTGATTCTTTTTGTTTCTTTGGAGGATAGTGTAAAGTACTAAAGTTTATTATTATTATTTTTTTTTAGCATGGTGATTTAGTTAGCGTGAGTGAAGGTTTATGATTGTGACTATGTTGGGGCTTGTGTTTTATTGTTTTTTAGGATGAATAACGAGTGATCAAGTTTTGGTTTTTCAAACCTAGGGATATGTCTTCTAGCTTGAAAGTTATTAGGGTTAATTTTTTTGTCAAATTGGTTTGAAGCTAGATAAAGTATCAATCAGTATTCGTTGTGTATTGTTCTACATGTTTATATGGACGGAGTTGATTCTAAGCTTGGGATTGTCTACTTTAAACAGTCCCCCGGCAGTGTAAAGATTTTATTTTTACAATTTCATCACTTCATCTTGTGATATGTGTCTATTTTCTAAGAACGATCAAGTTTGAAACACGTATAGGATGCTGGAGAACTGCAAATTGAATTTTTTGCTTGGATGTGAGATTGTTTTTTGTTGATTCACATTTATTTCTAAGCTCTTAGATACACTTCATCTGATCTGCACCAGCCCGCTATAGAATTTTACTTTATGTTTAAGAGGCTTTGATTATGTAAGGCCTATTTTAGTGAGATGTTTCTTTCTTTTTAGCTACCTGCTTACCACAACATCCGGATCATGCTTCTCTATCCTTTATGCACTTTAAGTCACTGTTAGTTTACCTGTTTACTATGCATGATATATATTGCTTACTATTGGGTGGTCTCTAGTGGGTTCATTATGTTTGACGAAGTCGTTAAAAGGGAAATACATTGCATTATTTTTTAAACAGCAAACTGTTATGTGCTTGGTATTTATGCATGTTATTCAAGTATGTTGAGCAAAATTTGCTTATAAATGTATTGTCACGGCACCTTTTTGTAAGAGCTAACTTGATTGTATGGATTCTAATCTGACATATTGTATACAGGGCAAGAAAAGGAGAGATACAGTCTGCATTGCCCTTGCTGATGAAACATGTGATGAGCCAAAGATCAGAATGAACAAGGTTGTTAGGACAAACTTGAGGGTTCGTCTTGGTGATGTTGTGTCTGTGCACCAGTGCCCAGATGTTAAGTATGGAAAGCGTATCCATGTTCTTCCACTGGATGACACTATTGAAGGTGTCACGGGAGACTTGTTTGATGCATATCTGAAACGTAAGTTCTGTTTATGATTTGTAGGTTGAGTATATGATTCATTGCTTATAGTTTGATTCCAGTTCTAGCTAGCCTCCATGACTTGTATTATGTATGCAGGGAGTTACTTAACTTGTATAACATAGAACGTTTGTTCCTTAGTTTTGCACTTCCACTGATAATCTTAATATGTGGGTAGCTAGTTGATTCTATTGAGTTTGTAACAGTAACTTTGCCACTTTCTATCATGTTTGCAGTGTTGTTGTTGGTTTGGTTTGGTTTGTTTGTTTGTTTGTTTGTGTGTTTTTTTTTTTTTTTTTTTGTGCCCTTAATTTGATCTTTAATTGGCCTCAATGTGATTTTTGCAGCCTACTTTTTGGAGGCATACAGACCTGTGAGGAAAAATGACCATTTCCTTGTTAGAGGAGGGATGAGAAGCGTAGAGTTCAAGGTGATCGAGACTGATCCTGGGGAGTACTGTGTTGTTGCTCCAGACACTGAAATCTTTTGCGAGGGTGAACCCATTAAGAGGGATGATGAGGATAGGTTGGATGAGGTCGGTTATGATGATGTAGGAGGTGTCAGGAAACAAATGGCCCAGATTCGTGAATTAGTCGAGTTGCCATTAAGGCACCCTCAACTTTTTAAGTCTATTGGAGTTAAGCCTCCAAAGGGAATTTTGCTCTACGGACCTCCTGGTTCTGGAAAGACACTGATTGCCCGGGCTGTTGCTAATGAAACCGGAGCATTCTTTTTCTGCATCAATGGGCCAGAAATCATGTCCAAGTTGGCCGGAGAGAGTGAAAGTAATCTCAGGAAGGCATTTGAAGAGGCTGAGAAGAACGCCCCATCAATTATCTTTATTGACGAGATTGATTCAATTGCTCCTAAGAGAGAGAAGACTAATGGTGAAGTTGAGAGGAGGATTGTGTCGCAGCTTTTGACACTTATGGATGGATTAAAATCCCGTGCACATGTTATTGTAATGGGGGCGACAAATCGCCCAAACAGCATTGATCCTGCTCTCAGAAGGTTTGGTAGGTTCGATAGGGAAATTGACATTGGTGTGCCAGACGAAATTGGCCGTCTTGAGGTTCTCCGTATCCACACAAAGAACATGAAGCTTTCTGAGGATGTAAGTATACTTTGTCGAAATACTCATTTTCAAGCCACAAAACATTTGGTTGATCACTAACATTAAATAATAATTTTTGCAGGTCGATTTGGAAAAAATATCTAAAGAGACACATGGTTATGTTGGTGCTGACCTTGCTGCTCTTTGCACTGAAGCTGCACTTCAGTGCATTAGAGAAAAAATGGATGTTATTGACTTGGAAGATGAAACCATTGATGCTGAGATTCTGAATTCCATGTCGGTCTCAAATGAACATTTCTCGACTGCTCTTGGAACAAGCAACCCATCTGCTCTTCGTGAGACGGTATGTTGATATACACTGTTTTTATTTACAGTTTACAACATTATTTAAATTAATCATCACTTTTGGTTTTGAGACAGGTTGTTGAAGTTCCCAACTGTAGCTGGGACGATATTGGAGGCCTTGAGAATGTCAAGCGTGAGCTTCAAGAGGTATGGAAAACGAATATGACTTTTTAACTTTTAATTGGTTTGAAATGTATTATGTTACTAAAACTTTTGTTTTTATATACAACAGACGGTACAATATCCCGTGGAGCATCCAGAGAAATTTGAGAAGTTCGGTATGTCACCATCCAAAGGAGTTCTTTTCTATGGTCCTCCTGGATGTGGAAAGACACTTCTGGCCAAGGCTATTGCAAATGAATGCCAAGCAAATTTTATTAGTATCAAGGGACCTGAATTGCTAACTATGTGGTTTGGGGAGAGTGAAGCGAATGTTCGTGAAATCTTTGACAAAGCCAGAGGATCTGCACCATGTGTTCTTTTCTTTGATGAACTCGACTCCATTGCAACTCAGGTGCATAAGTTCACTTTCATATAGACATTTATTCACATGACTTTCAAGATTGGGAATTTGTATAAAGTGTTGTGTTAATTGCAGAGAGGAAGCAGTTCTGGTGATGCAGGTGGTGCAGCTGACAGAGTTTTGAATCAGCTTTTGACTGAGATGGATGGAATGTCCGCAAAAAAGACTGTTTTCATAATTGGAGCCACCAACAGACCTGACATCATTGACCCTGCACTACTTCGTCCAGGACGTCTTGATCAACTTATCTACATCCCCTTACCAGATGAGGACTCCCGTCACCAGATTTTCAAGGCTGCAATGAGGAAATCCCCTGTTGCTAAGGATGTCGATTTGAGAGCTCTTGCCAAGTACACTCAAGGCTTTAGTGGGGCTGATATTACTGAGATTTGCCAACGTGCCTGCAAGTACGCAATAAGAGAAAACATTGAGAAAGTAAGCTTAAGATCTTTGTTTTTGATTTACATGCTTCGTTTCTTGTTTCTTGTTGGACGACTAATGAGAACCATGTCTTTTATTGCAGGACATTGAGAGGGAAAGAAGGAGGAGCGAGAACCCCGACTCCATGGATGAGGACGAGGATGAGGTGGCAGAAATCAAGGCTGCCCACTTTGAGGAATCCATGAAATATGCACGCAGAAGTGTGAGTGATGCTGATATTCGCAAGTACCAGGCGTTTGCTCAGACATTGCAACAGTCAAGGGGATTTGGGTCTGAATTCAGGTTCTCAGAAGCAACATCTGGTGGGACTGCTGCTGCTGATCCATTTGCTGCTTCTGCTGGAGGAGCTGATGATGATGATTTATACAATTAAGTCTTATAAATTATTCCTTAAATGTCATGTTTATGAAAGAAATACACTTGCAGGATCTCCAATTTGTGCATTTTCGTCAAAGCATTCTGCTTCTCTCGATGGTAGAGATAACTTATTTGCTTCTGCATGATCTCTTTTGGAATCTCTTCTTTTGAACATATGTTTATGTATGGTTTACTTTACACTTTGTTATGCTGGGAAATAGTACAATTCGTGTTTTAAGTTGGATTGTTGGTTTTTCAAATTTTTATCAAGCTCGTATGGTGGTGGTGTTTTTGAATCATCATGTATGTTGATGGTTGGAGCTTTGGAGGTTAGAGCTACATGATCATTCCATAGTCCCTAGAAATTTGGTTCATAAGGTCTGGATCAGCGATCTTCATTTTTTGCTGGGTTAGCATTTACCGACAACAGTTACATTCGACATGTTCTTGAATGCCTCGTGTTTTACTAAATCTCTCTTCAAACATTTTATACTTTCAAACGGTGTTAAAAATTGGCTTAGGTTCTTCGCTTAATGGTATGTGAATGAGGGGACGGCTCTATGATTCAAAAAGTGTTTGGTTTTTGAACTTGGTTATGAAACCCAAGATAGATTAAACCCACAAAGGAGGTTTGGTTTTCTTTGTCTACTGTGATACCCATACCCGCAGCCAAACAGAATCCCTCTTATTATTAGCGTTTGCACCAATACCTGTGCTAAAATCGGTTGACGTACGTGATTGCGCTTCACTCTTACGTCCTTAGACTCTTGATTTACTTCATGTTTTTAGTTTTAACGTCATTCATATACTTTTGATTCTTATGAGACTCGAAAAAACAGTTGCAATTTAATATTCAACACATATAAATCCTGTTATGATTTAAGTTCAGTATGCATTACATTGTCATTAAATTCTCACTTTTAATCAATGAGTTTTCTCAGCATTGGACAACTCTTTTAGCCGCCAGCCGGTTTTTAAGTTAAACGTTGTACATACCCAAAGCAAAAATGTAGTGATATGCTGAAATTTCTCACCAAGGATATTCCAAGTGAGGATTTGGAGATAATAATGTAAGTAATTGACTAAAGTGATAGCTTGGTGATTCTGTGTCCAAGTGAAAATATGGTGATACAAGTATTCAATGGTACAAACTCAAGTCCAGTGAAGTTTTCAACTTCATGATCTACAAAAAAGATCATCCTTAACTACAAAGTATTGTAATTAACAATAAATATAAACAAATGATTACACTGTGAAAATCATCCACGACAGATTCTATTGTCAACAATCATCTCTAGGAAGTCAAACGTCTAACATAAACAATACCTACAGAAATGGTTTATGTAAGACATCTGACCTGCTAAGATTATTATTGCTAATAGTTTGTTACCTAAATTATTTGTATCAAAATAAACAAAGAAAAATGATATTTCTTCTTACTATTTGTGTATACAAATCTTCCTACTTGCATAATTGTGACAAGTGAATGACCTAAATCAAGAGAGAGAATTTAATGCATGACATATGTTGTATGATTGCGTAAGTATAACTTACAAGGAGTAATAGAAATGTCATGCCAAAAGATATAACAATGCTCATAAACAAATCTATAAATAATTTCTGCAGTTCTGCACATCATGTTTATACTTAAACCAGACTTCATGAGTTCATGATCACTAGATAAAGTCCAGCCCACATAACCTGCTCAGCCCAAAACACAACACCCCCCCCCCCCCCCCCCCCCACCCCCCCACATAACTACTTATAACAACACAAAAAAAAAAGTAAAAAACACTTTGAAACACAAAAATGTCAATCCAAAAAACAATCCTCCAAGACCTGAAAACACTAAAAAAACTAACCAAATTCCCAATCACCACCACCAAAAGAACCAAAAACAAAACACCTTACAGAAAACTAACCAACATCCTCACTTCCATCACTCCAACCACCACCACTTCCATCCTTCCATCACTCACTTCCACCACTATCAAATCAATACTCACTAACCCAAATATCAAAACCAAAAAATGCTTATCTTTATTCAACACCATCTCACAAAACCCATCTTTAATAACCTTCAAGCTTGAAATTGACCATTTTGTGACACTTATTTTCAGGTCTATAAAATCAAGAAAATTCGAAGATGCTGAAAAGATTGCAACTTTATTGCTTGTTGATGGTAAATTTAGGTACCCTTTTGAGGAAATTGTTTGTTTTTTAAGAAATGAGTGTTTTTATAAAATATTTGTGCCTAAAATGATGAATTTGATTATGAAAGTGTATGCTGATAATGGGATGTTTAGTGAAGGGTTTGAGGTTTTTGAGTATATGAGGGAAAATGGGGTTGAGATTGATGAGAAGAGCTGTACTGTGTTCTTGGTTGAGGTTGTTAGAGGTGAGGAGTTAGGTTTAGGATTGGTTTTTTATGATAAGATGGTGGAATGTGGTATCGATGTTTCGGTTTATTCTTTGACTGCGGTTGTGGATGGTTTGTGTAAAAATGGGGAGGTTAGGAGGGGTATGGAGTTGGTTGAGGAGGGTGTGGTTAAGGGTGTTAGGCCGAATGTGATTACTTTTAATACGTTGATTGACGCGTGTTGTAAGAGATGGAAGTTTGATGAGTTGGAGGAGATTTTGGCGTTGATGGAGAAGGAAGGTGTGGAGCTTGATTTGAAAAGTTATAAGTTTTTGATTGACGGGTTTTTGAGTAGTGGGAAGGTTGGGGAGGCCGAGAGGTTGGTTATGGAGATGTGTGATAAGGAGGTGACTGTCGAGATATATATGTGGAATTTGATTATTGTTAAGTATTGTAAGATGGGGAGGATGGAAAGTGCGTTTGAGGTTTTTGATAAGATGATTGAGAGAAACGTTGTTCCTAATGCTGAAACGTTTCGGATATTGGTTAGTGGGATTTGTGGGATTGGGGAGATGGAAGCTGCAAAAGAGTTGGCAGATAAGTTACAGAGGAAGGATATTGATTTGGGGCATGATGTTTTTGATGATTTGATTGACGGGTGTTGTAAAAAAGGTGATTTTGATGATGCTGTTGAACTACTTTCGACAATGGAGAAGAAAGGTTTGTTTGGTGACGTGCGTTTGTATAATATGGTTATCACTGGTTTATGTGAGTTGGATCGCGTTGAAGAAGCAACTAGATTTTTGAGCTTTGTCGTGAAATGTGGTGCTAACCCTGATTCTTTTATCAAGTTTATAAAAGATGCAAAATAAACATGTTAGACATCTAAGTACACCTTAAAGCCGAGACCTTCACAGAAGAAACTTTTTTACAACATTGGAAGTGATAGTTATTAGTTTAGCTATCCTTCATCTTCACACACAAAGTCACTAAAGTTCCAAGTTTACAAAGAAGACAAGCCAAAAAACCGAAGTTAAGGATGATCAGGAGATAATGCAGCAGCAACTCTCCTGTGGGTTGGGCTCACTAGTCCATCCTTGCCAAAGCTTGAAATGCTGTGAGACCGTCTCTTGACTTTTAGACTTGCAGAGGACACGAGTCTTCTCTCCCTGATGATACTCCGGCTTGGATGCGTCGAATCTGGGCTTGGCTCACTTTTGGCCCTCAAGAAACGGTCCAGATTTTGACTGTACTTGTCCCCATGGTCATGTTTGGTGGGAGATGCAAGCCTATGGTTAGAGTCGAATTCATCATCAGTGAAGTAACCATTCTCTTGAATATCCTGCATAGCAAGATCGTCATACTCCTCGTCTGATTTGGTTGACTCCTCATCCACTGAACCTTCCATCTGCATTATTAGAGGAATAGAAAACACCAATCAACACGATGCTGTAAAGAATCGAAACCAGAATCAAAAGAATCATCATGTGAATGGATACACTGGTACCTCTTCATGCATATGTGCTTTCGCATCATCACTAAGATCCTCATCGCTATCCACCTCGAGATGATCATCTCCCTCTTCATCACTTCCATACACCGATTGCTCCTCCTTCAACTGAAAGTCATACAAAAGTCTATGTCATTATAACTTTGAAAAGAAAAGGAAAGTGAGAATGAAATGTACCTCTTTAGCAGGTCCATCAGAGGCCTTAGGTGAACTACAACATGACGATTGATATCTACTCCCATTGTCGGTAAGCTCACCTCTCGACTCATCAATGCTGCTAGCGCGACTAGTGCAACCAAGATCAGTTGGCCAAGCACTAATCCCAAAATTACCGAATTGTAGATTAACTGGTTCAGCTTTTCCAATCTGCAACGGTCCATAATCAGGATGTCCTATAATCGGCTTTCCGTCAGCATCTACAGAATGTACAGGCCATGCTTTTGCAACAGAGCCATCATCATTTAGAAGCGCCATTAAACTCCTTGAAGAACCTTGTCTTTGAATCAATTGAAACATTCCTTTTGACGTTAAAGAGTTGGCTACACATTGATTTCTGTACTCTTCATCGATTACGATAACTGTATTGGTGGTTGGGTCACAAAGCTGTTCGCCTGCTTCACGTCTTCTTAAGCTGCTGAAAACTGTGGCGTGTATTGCAGCAACACTCTTGTCCACATTTGTGTTATTTACTTTTGGAACTAAATGTTTGTCTGCTCTTTTGCAAAGGTACTCTTGTATTGTTCTGATATTTCTTATATACTTTACATACTTGTTTTTAGCAGGATCTAAAGTCATATACTTTGCACGAACTGCAAATCTTTCCATGTGTTTGTCCTCGTTTGTTATGTATATCATGAATGGTATGATTGAAGGATGTTTTTTCATTAATCCCATCTGCATATTGTAACAAGATTTGCATTAGACCTTAAAAAAAAAAAAAAAAAAAAAAAAAAAACCCAGATGTCCAAAGGGAAAACTTTTTATACCACAAAGTTAAGGCTCAAGTGAACACCCTCTACGACCACTGATTCTTTACGCTCTTCCCATGCTGTGATGAGTCGATCAAGACTATCAATGACCATCTCACTTTGTGCTTTAAACCCTTCGATTGCCATTTGTTTTGGGCTAATTAAGTCAACTGTAGCAGAAGTATCTTTAAGTGATGGTTGGGGTGAAGTTTCAAACGTTGCATTATTGAAATGTGATTGAGGTGAAACACTTCCGTGTTTCTTTGCTTTTCTTTTGGCTTTGGCTTCTGAAACAGCCACTGGATCAAGATGCTCTCCTGCATGGTAGGTAGAAGACCAGAGAAGTGGATTTTGTTTTTCTTCAACAAAGCTCCTCATCATGTGCCGAATGGAGTCTGTAGATATAACCGTTGTGATCCCTAACCTGCTTGCCTGCACATACGATATGAGAGTTTTAGCATCCAAAAGAAGTAATTAACATATTCAAACTGCAATCACAAATTATAATTTTTGAAGATTTTGTGTACAAATCTATAACTTGTTGGCACAAAATAAACCAAAAAGCTAAAGAAGGGCATCAGGCAGGATGGATTTACCAGCAAAGCAGACAAAGTAGATTTGCCACATCCACTGGTGCCACAAAGTAGAACCGTCACAGATTCCTTTCTTTCCCTGATTCTGTAGTAAAAGCAAGGCATGGGGTATTAAATTCGTGTACTCACCCTGACCTCAATATCCACACTCACAAATGCAAACATGCCAACACGAAAAAGACATTGGAAAAAGAAAATTCTGAAGATTAGACAACAAAAGTCGTAGAGACCAGTTATAGTGCAGCGTATCTCTTAAGAATAAAGCATTGATGTTATGTTTGATACTGAAATCTTTTATTAACTTAAAAAATAATTAAAAGGCGGCATCAATTTTGCTCTATCACTAATGGCTTACACAGTTACAACGTTGATGATTAAACAATGTACATTAATCAAACAATTATCAGGGATGATAAATTAGTAAATTACCTGCAAGCTAGAACCAAATCAGCCCTCTGATTAGGACCGACATACTTGTATTCAGCCAAAGCGTCACATACTACATCTATAAACCTCCTCCTTTTGACAATAACCGTTGTCCGCTTTTTGTATGACTCAAACGGTATGCTCCTTATTTTATCATCAATCTTTAACACATTGCTGCTGCTACTACCTCCTTCCTTATCAGACCGACTATTCTCTTTCCCAGTATTAACTTTCAAGAAATCGTTTCCAGATTTAATCACACCCATTGCAGCTAAAGTATCCGCTAAGCATTCTGTTCTCATAATCTCAAATACCCTCTGGCTAATCTGGTCAAAACAAACGAGCAAATTGTATTCAACGCTTGTCATAAACATATCTTCTTGTACTAATTTGGGGGATGTTTAGAATTGCGATTATCACGTGTTGATACAGCTAATAAGCAGTTTTAAAGTTCTTTGGGATTGTTTGACCAAATTGTTCATCTAGGCATCTAGCTGTTTTGAATAAACACAAGTTTCCTTCATTTAATGGCAAAGACTTGCATCCCTATCATACACCTATTATCTCAATCAAAACTTGTAAATCCGCAACCTCTTGGTTGATGGAACACCCACATATACCATCAGGCCAAAAGCCAGTTTGGTAAATCCAAACCTAATCTCATCATTATAGAAGTAAACTAAACAATCTCAAACACCCCCCTTAATTAGTCCAAAATGCATAACACCCAAGTATCATAAGTACTAGGACTTTATAAGTAACATGCATGATGACATAAAAACTATCATTTTTTCTTGATTTAATCTTTTTCTTTTTGAACATGATTCTTGATTTAATGACAAGAAAAGAAGGTGAGCAAATTAACCTTAAAAGAATGTCTAGCTTTACAACCCATCAACTGCAAAGTGCTTTGAAGAACATGTCGTGTATACCTAAACGTAGACAATCCATCATCACCATCTTCCACAACTATATACAACAATTTTGCAACCTCCATCCTATAACCTGTTACACATATATATTACCATAAATATTTATAAAAACATAACAATGCAGTTAGATTCATAAAAAAAGAAAAGAACAAAGATTCCTTACGTGGAAGATGTTTTTTATAAAGAATCAAAGATGGGCATTATGTGAATCTAGGAACATTGTGATTATTATTCTCACTTGTAAAGATATATTATAAGAACATTGTGTGTATTTGTTTTTGAAGGTGTGTCATGAGGCTCCACGCATCAGCGTATGCAGCACTCCACGAGTCGTCTTCTCCTCTTTCTTGTTTTTGTGTTTGTGTTGGTGTTTTTCTCTCTCTATGTTTTTATAAATGTCTGTCGGGAAATTTGTTGAATTTAGGGTGAAAATTCCAAACCCTACCCAATACCCAAGAACAATTCTCGGCTTTTTTTTTTAATCTTCTTCTTTCGGTCCAACTTACATTTTTTATATTTAACTTTCTTATTATTGTTTTTATTGTATCGCCACTACTCCTCCTTATATTGTGTTTTTTATCCTTTAATTACCAACTTTATTGTACTTAATCACGTTAAAAAAGGGTCTAGTTGAACAATAAGATATATATGTCTAATTTTTTACGGAAAAATAATTAAGAGTAAATTACACCATTGGTCCACGAATCGGATCCAATTCACGCATTTAGTCCTAAATTCTCAAAATTCGCATGTTGAGTCCTAAATTTTTTTCATTAACTTCGTTGTTGGTCAAATTTTGATAACGCTTGTTAAAAATGTTGTTAGCTATAAGAGTTTTTTCGTCTTTTGTTAACAGTGGTGGTGACAAAATGTTGATGGCGGTGGAGGTGATTGAGATGGTGATGGCGTGGATGGTGGTAATGAGGTAATGGTGTTAATTTTAGGAGTAAATTACATACTCTTGTTATTTAACATCATGATTATCGTTTCAATAATATACACAAATGTCCAATTTAGTCACTATACAAATTATTATCGTTTGAATAATAGTGACGGTGACAGTGTTGGTGGTGATGGCCTGGTAGAAGCGGTGGTGAACAGAGAGTGATGGTAGGTGAGAGGTTGAAGAAGAGAGGTGGTTAGATTCTAAAATTCTAGAATTGAAAAGTTCAAGGACCAACGGTGTTAATGGGGTGTTTGGACAAGAAATACCAATCTCGTTACCACAATTCATCACCAAACAAACTCATTCCATAATTCATCACCAAGAAAGAAAGCATCATCTGATAGTTTTATCACAAACACATCAAATTTACATTACATTAAATCAAGTAACTACATTTGCTTCATTTTCCCCAGCATGAACAAAATGTGGTACAAAAGTGGCAAACAAGCCCATGTTTGAACAAAATACAAGTACCCAAAATATGCACATAAAATGTTTTTCCAGTTTACAATAACAAACTGAGATATCATGGATTTTCCTCTAGTGTAGATCCCACACTAGTGAACACTTAACCAATATTTTGGTTCAAGATTCTTTTGCTTTTGCGTGTTGGTGGAGTAAATCGTATCTATTCTGTAACATTGGATGGCTAAGTTCCAGTATTTCCTTCAACATTACAAGTTGTAACAAGTTTAGATTGAAACATTTTTTTTGACATAAATTCCAATATCATAAAAACCAGGTTACCTTCATTTAAGTTTGGTGAAAGCATAGAGTGCTGCTGAACTACATTGTCTAATATTGTGTTTGTATCACCACATGTTATTCCAAGTTTGCCACATCTCATTCCTACTACACCAGCTCTTAGTCCAAGTATGCGACTTCTCCTTCCAACTGTCCTTGCTGTGACATTGGATGGCAATTGCTGCTGATAGACCATTGTTGATACAAGTGAAACAAGTTTAAAAGTGAAACATGATTACCTTCAACATTACAAGTTCTGACTGTCCTTTTACCTTTATTATCATTGTCTGCAATTGCTCTTAGTGCAAATATGCAACCTCTCATTCCAATTGTCCTTTTAGCTTTCTTATCTTTTTTTGCAATTGTCCTTTTAACTTTGTTATCTAATTGTGTTGGAATGTAGGAGACAAGAATGTTGTAAAGGTGATGGTGTGTAAGTAGTTGAGTGTTGGATAAGTAAACACATGCAAAGGATATTCATATTTCAGAATTCAAATTCAAATTTGATAATCCTTAATTAAGCCACAATTAGTGTATTCACTAGTCACCCTGATGCAAGTAAGATAAGTGATTTGCATCTTAAGTAAAACATTAACCCGTAAAAGGGAAAGTGGCATTTACACAAAAGTGGCCTTGACTTAATTGACCAATAAGGGAGTAAACCCGTTACATGATTAGCAAAAGACATATGCAAGGATTATGGTCACTTTAATACTTTCATTTGAAGGTTTAGTGAAAGTATGAATCTCCTAGGTTTGAGAAAAACATTTTGGATTTGGCTAATAGCTTTTAGGGAAAAACATTGTGGAAAACTAGAAGGGGGGGTTGAATAGTTTTACGTCTTTTTAATTTTATTATGAAAACTTGGTTTAGTTTTAAAACCTTGTTTGCTTTTAAAACTTTGATTCAATCTTATGTGAACTCAAATCTTGAACAATATGAACAAGTATATTTAAGTATGAACAATAATAATAATGTAAGCTAAGTATGTGAAATCAACACATGCATAATATAAACAATTCTAGCTATATACAAGAGATAAGTACGTAATCGTTTATCTTATAATCCTTAGTTATATTTTGTATGAAAACTATACTTGATCGAAATGATCAATTATATGTATGTAATCTTTTTAGTTTGATTTTAAAAACTTTGTTTTGTGAATGAAACTTTCGTTTGATCTTTAAGTAAAATCAATACTAGCACTATATGAGCAACTATATATATACGTCTACGTCTACAAATGTAATAACGATATAAGCAAGATAATAAGTAAGATATGGAAAGATCTAACCGCGAGACAAAGGATTTATAGTGGTTCGGCTACAAGGACACCTTCCTTGCCCTACTCCACTCCTCGAGTCACCTACTCGAGAGTTTTCTTCACTATGTCAACAAGCTCCTTATGGCGGAGAAACCTTACACACCAATATACACACCACTTACACACCAAAGCTTCGTCACAACGAAATCACACCTTCTTCACAACTACTTCACACCAACTAACTACACACCTATCTTCAACACACCAATAGTCTTCACTACAATCTAGTTCATGCCTATCTTCTACACACCAATAATCTTCACTACACTCTACTAGCCAATCACACTATCTATATTCCTAATCACAACTATCTACAATCAAATATTCACAACACACTACACAAAGATATATGTAGATATTCTTGATGATGCACCAACAACTTGGATGTGGAGGTCACAACAAGTTGTAATACTTCTTGTCTTGGAGGATAGAAGTATTCTTCTCTTGCACTTGAGAGGATGATGTAAGAATCACTTTGAAACAAAGGATTATGTATTTATGATCAAAGGATTTGGAGAATAGAAATGAGATCTAGAACAGAAAGTTTTGGGGTGCAAAAGGTGAGAAAAAAATCCAGGTTTAAGGTGGTATTTATAGGCAAAAGAATCTGACAGAGGAGCGTGGCCGGTCCCCTTAATTCATGGCCGGCCCCCTTAAAATTAAGGGGACCGCCCTTTATAATTAAGGGGGCCGCCCAGCTGAAACGGCCAGATTCTTTGTCTTTTAGTGGGGAAAGTTTATTTGGTGAAAAACTAACTGTTTTTGGTTAAAAATTTGAATTCATATATTTAGTATGAACAAAACATTTTTCTTTATTACCAAAAGTGTTTTTCAAAAATATATAATATGTTTATATAATTAAATAAACTTTGCATTAGTTAATTAAATACCCCTTTGATCATAAATTGCACTAAACACTTTGTTTATTCATACCTTAAGTGATTTGGATGTAAAGAGAAATATTAATCACTAAATACTTGTTTATGTCACAAGTTTTAGTTCTATGAGTTTATATTTTGTGATAATCAAAACATAGAGATATTGATAACATGTTAATAATGTTTTTAGGCATTAATTTATGTCAACAAACATTTTTAAGTTGGCAATTTGTAAAACGGGATGATTTGTTTTGGTAATTCTCTAAGTCCAAATCTTGATGCGAGTTTACCTAACATCTCAAATATCATGCACTAACCTGTATTGAAAGATCCACTTTAGTCGGGGTAAGAGGAAAGCATACTTGGAAAAACCAAAAGCTCACCAACCTGTCCCCGACGGGCTGGTCTAGCGCCACGGGTCTGGCGATGGTGTGTTTCCTGTATTTAGCTATCGTCCGTGATTTTAAAATGTTTCCTAATATATATTTGTCATCATTAAAACATAAAGGAGACATTAGCTATCAATTGTGCCAACAGAAAGGATCAAGGTTTAAGTCAATTTTGTGTGAGAAAAAAAAGAACCAATGGACAAAGGGATTATCTTTCAGTGTTCCCCGAGGATTGGATAATAATTTGCCTTCCAAATTTGAAATTCAAAATTCAAAAACTAGTTGTTGTGACTATATGATAGGGAATAGTGTTGAGGTGGTGAAAGGAGGAGACAATAGCATGTGTATGAGCCTTTATCTAAGATGGGGAGACAAGGTGATAATGGAGGAGCCTATTCTCTTTTAAGGGAGACAAGATATGATTCAAATTGTGGAAGAATAGTGTTTTAGAGGGAAAATATTAACTTGGGGAGCAAGGGGGAGTGATTTAAGGAATGGTGTCTTTGACTAAAGAACAATGCAAGCCAAAAGGAGCCTATGTTGATAATGTGGGAGACAAGCATGGTAAGAAGGTGGTTTTGTTCTAGAAGTGAGTCAAAGGGTTGTGGAAAGAGCCTTTGCTCATTATATGGGAGACAAGAAGTGGTGGAGGTATTATGAGATATGGAAGTGGTAAAAGTGTTGATGGAATGAGAGACCAACAATGGTGGAAAGGTGAGGTGGAGTGTGGAAGAGATTGAGTTTTGGACAAGTAAGGATGCAAAGATGATTCTTATTTTGAAATTCAAATTTCAAACATAAAATTTAAAATTCAAATGTTATAATCCTCAATAGTCCACAATTAGGCAAGTTAACTAATCACATTAATGTAACAAGGTTAAGTACCTTGCATGCATAAGTAAAACATTATCCCATAAGAGTAAATTACATATAACAAAGTGAGCTTAACTTATACGATCAATAAGGGAGTAAAACATTTACATGATTAGCTAAGTCATGCGAGGAATATGGCCATTTGAAGTTTTCATTTGACGGTTTTATGAAAACATGAATCTCCTAGGTTTGATAGAACATTAGGGTTGGCTAATGAATTCTTAAAAAACGTTTTCGAGTTAGCATTTTTTAAATTGGAAGGAGGTATTTTGGTCATCTCTTTACGTCCCAATCTTGTTCCGAGTTTTTAAAACATCTTAAATATTATGTACAAACTTGTATTGAAAGACCAACTTTTGTCGGGTAAGAGGAAATCCCACATTTGAAACAGAGCGTGCATAGTCAGCATCTAGCGCACGCAAGCCTGGTGTGCCTGATCTGGTGTTGTGTGCATTTTTTGTTTTAGTCTATCATTAGCGATTTTAAGTGTCTCCTAATATGTGTTTGTTATCACTAAAATATAAAGGAAATCTTCGCCGTCATTTGCTCCAACAAAGTACCATCCTAAAAATTAAACAACAATATTTTAGTATGCTAAAATAAAATTAACGAGTTGTGGTTTTAGTCCAAATAGGTTTACCACCTTAAGAAAAGGCATGTTCAATGCTTTATGACAAATACCTAATGGCATTGTAGCTGTTGGGACAGAGGACACAACATGTTCATGCTTTGTGACAAATATCTAATGGCATTATAGCTGTTGGGACAGAGGACACAACATGTTCCTTGCTTCGTGTCAAATATCTAATGGCATTATAGTTGTTGGGACAGAGGACACATCATATTTTGTGAAATTAAAATTATTGTTTATGTTATATATGTCTAATTTAAGAAGCAAATTTCGTATGCATGTTATCAAACAGATAACATGGACAAGTACTGACATTAGTCAAAAACTTCCATGATACATCAAACACCTGTTTAACTCACATATGAGATACCAAAGGTAACTTTAAGATACATGCTACAAAGAACATCAAGCATCGTATCATGATATTTCGTCAAAGCACATATTTACTAAAAAAGAAAAGTTCGTACAGATTGCTGTTGCATATCAGTCGGTCATAATAGACAGATTCATTGATACATTATATCGAACACTTATAATGCACATGTATTTATACATTTAAAGTAGCAATCTAAGTACTTGGTTAAATCAAAACATCTTTCTATAACAAATGCACTTTTTAAAGCACATTAAGCTCTTATAACAACTCTACCATCCATAGTTATCATCAGTCACGAACATTTTTCTATAAAAAATACACTTCTAAAGCAAATAAAGTTCTTATAACTCTGCCATTCATAGTAGTGACGAGTAATCACACTAATTACCAAATCCCGAGTCATATCACTAATTATGAAATTGATGATAAGTTATTACTAGGAGATAACCTAATTTGATAAGATACATGAAACAAACACCGATCAATATTTTCTTTCTAATACAACGGTAATGTCAACTTCTTACTGATAATTCACAAAATTAAAATTTTCTTACAAACACTGTCAGATATCACTCTTATTTGTCTATTTACTAAGAACTTTTCATTGACGCATTATAACAAACAACTAATATGCATAGACTATTACACATTTAAGTATTCAACAAATGTTCTTGATCGATCCCAAACATCATGAATTCACATTTTAATAGATGCACAAAACCTAGAAAGTTTCTGTAACAAACTCGTCAATCGATATTCGTGATGATTGAGACTTCACCAGTAAATATTGTTAATATCACATTAAATCGTGAAATTATCGATAACCCTCGTAACTAGAAACACAATGATTAGATTAAACCTGTAACAAGAAGTTCATTCAAACACCCATTTAAATTACCATTCAAATATGAAATGATCGATTAATCATCACTGACACGACTATATAGTACCTTTTACACCAAGAGATTTGACAAAAATTACTGAAAACGACAATGATTTTGGATATAATAAGACCTAGGGTTTGATGTGGGTGACAAAACTGTTGTGTGTAAAAGAGAGATGGTTGAATTTTAAAATTCTAAAATTGGAAAGTTCAGGGATCAACGGTGTTAATGGGGTGTTTGGACAAGAAAGACCGAAAAGACGAATAAGCCTTTGCAGCTAACGGCATTTTTAACGAGCGTTACCAAAATTGGACCAACATCAAAGTTAATGAAAAAGTTTGGGACTAAATACACAGATTTTGAGAATTTATGACCAAATGCGTGAATCAGATCTAGTTTGAGGACCAATGGTATAATTTACTCAATAATTAATGGTTGTTTACGTGTTTATTTTTAATCACTATGAGAAAAATTAATCATGTCTTTTGTATTCCCAACAGGACATAAATTTGCTATATAAGAGATATGTTTACAAAAATACTCATACAAAGTTATTTGTATATTATGATGGCCGATGAGAATGACCTACGTGGGTAAATAAAGAAGATTTTACTGTTGGGGTCATTTGGCAAGGGGAGTCTTTGACTTACATTATGTACACGGTCTAGCTAACTAAGACCATTCATAATGGGAAAACTACACAAAGACTTTTTACTATTATAAAAAGCTTTTTGATATGGTTTTTTGCATTGCATGACTAGTTTTTTTAAAAACTTTTTGCAAAAGCTTGGTAAACACCAAGTCTTTATCAACAATCATGTGGTCTAGTGGTAAACACTTAACTTGTTAAGTGTGCCACTAAGAGAGTAGTACCGGATGAGTGACCATCCGGGAAGTCCTCTTTGATCACAGGGTTTGTTGATACTAGGCTTTCAAAGTCCTTCAATGAAGGTTTCAACCCACTAGGGTTCGAATATGGAGAAGGCAGGGTTTACTTCAAATTAAGTGTCGTGCTTTCGGGCGGTTTAAGTTGAAGGTTTTCCCCCCATCGGGTTTCGAATTGGTCAAGGATTTCTCCGAAAGAACCGTTCAAAAAAAAAAAACACCAAGTCTTTCATAGAAGTCTTAGCATTAAATAAGGTTTGCATTAAATGCATCAAGTTTTTAAGACTTAGGTTATTGTAGATGCTCTAAGGCACCGCTTTTATTGCTTTCAAAATCTGACTTTTTACTCTGATAACCTCATGATATGTATCTTCTGAGATTTGACTCTTGAGATGTTAACCATGTTACCACTATACTAATTTATTGTAGTTAATACAGTAATGTCTAAATAAATATAATCGTGTAATAAACTTGTTAAACATGGTATTTAAAACTACTATAAACTTTATATTTTACTACTCCGTATTAGATTAGTGAACACTACTAGTTTGGTATTAATGTTAATCATCTTGATTGTTTTTTACAACATGCAATAAAAAAATAAAAAAATCAAGAAGACATTTTTGGGTATGGGACCTAGCTAGACTAAGGATTTGGTATGCACGTACATAAATACTTTTTAACTTTTCTTATGCGTTTTTTGTAATCTAAAAGGACATGTCTTGCATATATATTTGTTCAAACATATGACCAAATTTTGGGTGATGTTAATGCATCACCGTGTTAAGAAAAACGTGGATCTATCACTAAATGTGGTGAATACGATGTATGGTTCTTTGTGTTTCAATATGAGATGTGATCACAATAATGTTGAAGGTGACTTTGGACCCATAGACTGGTTCTTCATGCATGGTTTTTTCTTTATGTTATTCGGATTTTTTTCTTTCTTAGATTAGTTATGCTTTGACTGATCAATGAAAGCCTATTGGAGAAAATGATCAGGGTTCAAAACCCATCTTCTAATAAGTACAGGTGTTCATTGTCTGGAGCCGGATCTTTGAGAGAAGGTCCGATTGACATTCTTAAAATGCATGAGACTAGAGTGATATCACCATTCTTCACTTTTTTTAGTATATAGGAGTTGCTACCAATCAAAACACATAAAAACTATAGTGGTTTATTTTTGGGTAAATAGGGAAAGAAGTAAAAAAGATAAATAGACAAAAGTAACCAACCAAAGAGTAGGAGGACGGGTTGTTTTGGACTTTTGGTGATCTTTGTCGCAAGAAGTGGGACCGTCTTGGTTGGCGCCATTTTCAAAATGTTAATGAGAGATGAGACTTGACCGCAATTACCTCAAAGAGTGGGACCCACTTTGCAAAGTTCAAGAGTTGGATCTTGACCAGATGACTTCCTTTTACTTAACGCTTTGTGCCGTGCCCGTGGGTTTCGGCTCATCGTAAAATCTTCCGGGTTTGGGATCGACCCGGCCGAACCCGGGTCAACCTGGGTCAACTTGGTTAATGTCCAAACTTCAAACACTACTCCGCTGTGAAAAAAAAAAAAAACAAAAAACCTTCATATAAATCTTCATAAATGCAGTTTAAAGTTCAAACTAAAGAAAAAAATAAACGCTTTGGATATCAAAACCCGAATTCAATCTCATAAGTGAAAACTAATCACAAATATGAATGAATAAACACCATAAGAAAGTCATATTAAACAAAAATAGCACCTTAATAATAACAAATAAATAAAAAAGTGTCAAAATTTAAATTAAAAAAAAAATAGAAAATCCAAACCCGGCCGGGTTTCAAAACCCGGGTCACTCAAAACCCGGCGGGTCTAATCGGTTGACCCGGTTTTAGAAACCCGGGTTTTTTTGACCCGTTTTTTGACCGGGTTCCGGTCCGACCGGGTCGACCCGGGTTTAAAAACATTGAAAATCTTGTTACTTCCCTGCTCTTCTCCGTACTAAACTAAAATAAATGTTTATTTTTTTTATTTTAAGTTTTCTTAAAATAAATTTTTAATTTGTGTTTTAATCAAATATTTGTTTTTTTTTAGAAATGCAATATAATATTAAGAGCATACACAATGATGGTTTATAAATAGTTTTATAATAAAGAGGTTTATACTTTTGTTAACCATAGTGGAAACCTATTTCATGTTTACTTGATATGAAAAGTTTTAATATCTTGAACCTCTTCAAAATTTAATGCATTTGAGGTATGTATGATGTTTTTAAAGCTTTAGAAAGTTTATGTATAGTGGAAATAGGTTTATACAACCAAAAGGCTTAAAAATTAATGATATCAATCAATTATAAAACTTTATATAGGTTTATCATAGTGGATGCGCTAAGAAGCTCGCAATTACCTCAAATATTTGGTTTGTGAAATATGTAAGAATATTTGGCTAAGATTATGAGATGGTTATTCTTATCTAATATATAAGAGGCTTTTCATTTATATATTATGAACTCATAAACATTTGTTAAGTGTTTAGTTAAACTTACCATAATTAATAGGGTAAAATAATCAAAAAATACATAAAGATTATAAGGTTTAATTGTTAGGGGGAATCACATAAATATCCCTCCAAAGCCTCATAATTACATACTAGCAGGGCCCTCGCGCGATACAGCTGCGGGCACTCTCTAATTTAATTTTTTCGGCTAATAATTTATTCTATTTATATGTTTTTTGTCAATAGCTTTACTGATTAGTTTTTTATAGCAAAAGTTTGATGAAATTTTGTTTAGTTTGTATTATTTTATTTATTATTTATTTTATTTTTTTTGTTTAGTAGTTTGCTTGGTTTGTACAATATGTGAACATATTTTAGTTTATTATGTTCTTTTTGACAATAAATTTACGAATATCAAAAATTTCGTTTAGCTCGTGTCCGTTCGGGCTCGAGCCCGTTTGACCCGTGCCCGTTCGGGCTCGAGCCCATTTGGCCCATTGCCCGTTCGGGCTTGAATATTTGTATAATATGCTTTATTATTTGTATTAGTGACATTTAATGCAAGAATTTTGTTTAAGTTGGTTATATAATATGATTGATAATTTGTATTACTTATATAAGGGGTGTTTTAATAAGTGCATTAATTATATTTATTGACCAGTTAATTAATTGTATTTAATGTACATAATGATTTTTTTATTGTATTTAATGTTAGTATTAATTGTATGTTAGAATTAAATATGAGGGAAATTTCTATAAGTAGCATTGGTTGTTTTACTTATAGCTTTAGAAGTTTTAAGGCTTAATTTTAATTATTCTAATAATAAAAGGCATTCATGCTTTATAATATAGTATGATATATCCAACCAAAGCTCGTAATAACATATATATCTTTTCAAAGCTTTAAAATTGTCAAATATAATCAAATGATTATGTTAAATATATTTAATAGAAAAAATGTCTAATAATTAAATTTGACAATTTTAATATATCAATTAAAATTATTAGACATTTTTTCTATTAAATATATTTAAAATAACTATTTGGATATATTTGATAATTTTAATGCTTTAAAAAGATATATATTCAATTATGAGTTTTGGTCGGATATATATGCAATTATGAGGCTTTAGAAGGATATATATTATTAAATGACAGTATAAAAATCTTTTTATATTAGCCTAAACATATAAGCTTAGCAAAAGACTTAATCAAGTTAATTTTGCTAATAAGCTCATAAGCCCTCTAAATAAGTTTAAACAAACACCATGTAGTTGATAAGACTTTTTAAAACATTTTGCAAAATTTTATGACGGAGGGAGTATATAACATGACGTTAACATTTCAAGATATCGTGATTTTATGAATTACATGTTTGTTCGTAACAGAATGTGCGACGTATTTGGCTCGAAAGATTCGACAAACAACGAAAGAAATATAAGAAAGTCTCTGATAAAAAGTCCACAACGATATTTCACGAGATATTATTGAGCGCTTGTAGCAACATAACTAACTTTATTGATTAAAATTGGTAACTTCTGCTCGCAATTGGTTTTTTTTATGTTTTTAAGTAGAAAATTGTAGTGTTTTACTTAATAAGAAAAAAAGTATTATGAGCGTCAGTGCACTTATAACTAGGGCTGACCAAGACACGAAAATTGGATCGGAAAAACAAAAATCAAATCGGAACGAAAACCGATTAGATCCAAAATATCAAACCGAGGACCGGATCAAAATGTTTAGTCCATGTCTTCGGTCCAGGTTCGGGTCGGTCAGGTCCGGTTCGTCAGTCCGATATTGTCAAACAAAGCATAATGTCCGGTTTTTCACAAATTGATATCTTGTGAGACATGTCTAAACCTAGAATACTGTATAGCTTATATAAGTCGAACACAATAATAGAACTTGTTAAGATATGTCATAAATAGGTTCAACCAGGTTCCACTTATAGCAAAGTGTTCTTTTCTTTTTTTCTTTTGAAATATCTTTTGAACTTGTTGGAGGGTTTAAAATTGACAGAACGCGACTCGTTTAATAGATGGTTAACACGATTAACAATCAAACCATTTAAGTCCAATCATAGTTATTGAAATTTAGACATCTCTTGAGTAACAAAAATTGCTGGAAATTATTGAAACAAATTGTCAAATAAGATTTGATAACTTTTATTATTATTATTATTATTATTATTATTATTATTATTATTATTATTATTATTATTATTATTATTATTATTATTATTATTATTTGTTTTAATTTTTTTAGCTAAGATCAGTATTCTTATTTCATGAAAAAAAATTGATAACATTTTCATCAAAACAGAAAGAGGGTGGCACATATGTAGTGTACATTAAAACTTTAAAACTTTTAAAACTTTATTAATGATAAATTATTTATAAAGTACAAAAATTATAAGACGACTAAAATGAGTTTAATAATGAAAATATTTTATTTTGCATTTTTTTTAAAAGAAAAAAAAAAGTGAATCACTATATGTGAATATTGAGAACTTTTTCAGTCACTTACTTAGTTTCGCATTACTTTTGAAATAAATCAACATGTTTTTAATTTTAATATAGAAGACCTTTTTATTTAATAAATGGAGTAAGATTTTGGCCTCTAAAGAGAAAGGAGGTTTAGGTGTGTCGAGTTTGTATGCGTTGAACAGAGCCTTATTATTCAAGTGGGTTTGGCGTTTTCAAACTCAGAGGTCTTCGTTATGGGCGAAGGTTATTAGGGGTATTCATGGAGAAGATGGAAAACTGCATAAGATTGTTAAACAAAGTCACCTATCCATTTGGTTAGACATTGTTCGTGAGATGTCACATCTCAAGAATCAAGGCTCGGATCTATGCGATTTTATTCACAAAAAGATGGGTAATGGTTTTGAAATATCTTTTGAACTTGTCGGAGGGTTTAAAATTGACAGAACGCGCCTCGTTTAATAGATGGTTAACACGATTAACAATCAAACAATTTATGTCCAATCATAGTTATTGAAATTTAGACATCTCTGAGTAACAAAAATTGCTGGAAATTATTGAAACAAATTGTCAAATAAGATTTGATAACTTTATTATTATTATTATTATTATTATTATTATTATTATTATTATTATTATTATTATTATTATTATTTGTTTTAATTTTTTAGCTAAGATCTGTATTCTTATTTCATGAAAAAAAAATTGATAGCATTTTCAGCAAAATAGAAAGAGGGTGGCACATATGTAGTGTACGTTAAAACTTTAAAACGTTTAAAACTTTATTAATGATAAATTATTTATAGAGTACAAAAATTATAAGACGACTAAAATGAGTTTAATAAAGAAAATATTATATTTTGCATTTTTTTTAAAAAGAAAAAAATAGTGAATCACTATATGTGAATATTGAGAACTTTTTCAGTCGCATTACTTTTGAAATAAATCAACATGTTTTTAATTTTAATATAGAAGACCTTTTTATTTAATAAATGGAGTAAGATTTTGGCCTCTAAAGAGAAAGGAGGTTTAGGTGTGTCGAGTTTGTATGCGTTGAACAGAGCCTTATTATTCAAGTGGGTTTGGCGTTTTCAAACTCAGAGGTCTTCATTATGGGCGAAGGTTATTAGGGGTATTCATGGAGAATATGGAAAACTGCATAAGATTGTTAAACAAAGTCACCTATCCATTTGGTTAGACATTGTTCGCGAGATGTCACATCTCAAGAATCAAGGCTCAGATCTATGTGTAACAATTCGCAATTTCAGGTTAATTACTATTCCCGAAAAATTTCACTATTCACTTTTACTATTCATTTTCCCAAAATTTGATTTTTATTTCATATTCTCGTGTGATAAATCATTTCCATGGCAAATTAAAAGTTTGACACTTATAAGATCATTTTCGCGAAAGTTATTAAGGAACTACACGTTTTAGGGTAAAACGTCATTCAAAAATTCTACGCACAACGAAACTCGACCGCGTTAATTTTCCCCGCATCAGAAAAATGTTTGATACACTCATGATTTACTTGAGAATAAATCATGACTGAGAAAAACATGACCAAATAAACCTCGGCCGTGAAAAACAGGAATTTTCATTTTTAAGCGTTTTTACTCAGCCGTAACCTTAGCCTATACCTGCACCGCGTTTCTAAGACGATTTGAGTTTTCACATTTTTGGAAAAAGTCAACATATTTTTCCCTCCTCCTTTGACCAAAAATCATTCCTTGATTTTTAGGCTTACGGTTTTATGTCTAAAAGACATTAAATACCAACCGACACTAGACTGAGCCCAGTCTAGACATTATAAGTCATTTTAAATCATTATTATCGTATTAGAAAATTAACATTTTACTTTTCTCAATTTTACACAATATTCGTACGTTTTACGTATTACGCGTTTTAGACCCGTGTTTCTAGTTTTAGCAGGGTTTTAGCACCCCAATGGAACCTACCACTCATTTTATATTTTATTATGGAGTATATTGACAAGTTTAATCATTCTTCCAAGTTTCGTATTTTTACGATACCCGGTTTTACGTTTCGTGACTTAACAACTTACAGTTAGCAATTTACGGGTCCAAAACTAGCTCCATAAGTAGGATAATACCAAAACCCACCAAGTCATCTATCCTATCCATTGTGAACCGCCTCTAGAGGGGGGGGGGGGATTCACACCCTTGTGTGTCATGATCTTATGCATAAAGCCCTTGGATGAGTACAAGTGTTCAACTTGCTCTCCAAGTGTTGACAAGTCAAGGAAATGTAACCTTCTCAAGCTACTATAAAAGCCCCTCTCCCCCTCCTATTGCCGTCCCATATCTCACCCAAAACCACCCTTTCATTAGCTAGTTTACTTCAAACTTTATTCAAGAAATCAAGTACTAAAACCCTAGTTTGGTTTTAAGTAATCAAACTACTTCCAATCTTTTGAAACTTTGGTGATTTCTCTTGAGTTTGAATCCACTCAAGTCACCTCAACTTTCATCATCTCTCTTTCAAGAATACAAGGGTAGAAAGATTGCATGAAGTGAAGTAGGGTGAAGCTAAAGTCTATCAAAATCCTTACCTTACATGTTAACTTCCTTTCTTAATTGAAAGCCAAAAGTTGTAAGCAAAACCCTAACATACTTATTGTTAAATATCATAATCATGTTATTTACATATCATTCATGCTATATTATGTCTTGTGATCATGTCCATGATGTATAAAAATGGGTAAAACAAGTTATAATAAATGATTGTTAAGTTAAGTAATTTAAACAAGTAAACTAGTGACTTTCTTGGTGAAATCTGATCAAAATAGTAAAATTATGATATTGGATCATTACATATTGTAGTAGAGGACTTAACAAGGAAAACATAGCAATTTGAACCACCTAAAACGAGTACCCGAGTCAAAAGTTATGACCATTTGAAATTACCAAAACTTTACGGCAAATCTGCCAAATGTTTCTGTGACAGAACATAAAACACGCAAAAAGAGGCCCTCCTACTCCGTTTCATGAAAAAGTTAAATCACGAAAGTTGTCCGGAATCACGTTTTCTTCAAAAACTCAGGAGCACGTCTCCAGAAAACTAATAACGAATGAGATTTTCTTCAGTTTCTTAACAGCTATTTTATATATATAAGTCACTATATAATCGTTGTGGTTTAATAAGACCAAGATGTCTAATGGCCTAGATTCAAGACTACAACCATGGCTAAAGCCAAGGTTGAGTCTCAATACCATGGAACAATGACCAAAGGTCGTGGCAAGGCCATGACTAAATGACCATATAAGCTTACTTAGGCGAAAACATGAACTAAAAAGATGGCGATAACTTAAACATACAACTTGGATCTACTTCATCTAAAGAATCATGAGATATTACAAGTAATTGTTATACAATGCTTAAGAAACTTACCCTAATAACAATCTTCATGTAAAGATAAACTTTCCTAAGTTTATTCAAATATTGGACATGTAACTTTTCGGATCAAAACATATATATATATATATATATATATATATATATATATATATATATATATATATATATATATATATATATATATATATATATATATATATAACAGGAGGCGTTACACGTAGATAATGCCATGTAAACGCCACCTCATTGCCCAGTAATTCATTATCTGTCATGTCATCACATTGTCGCCATGTAAGCAATTTTTTTAATTTATTTTATTTGCATTTTTTTTTAATTATTTGCATTTTTTTTAATTAATTTCGAAATTCACAACGTAGGCATTAATTTTTCTGTAAAATCTACATCATCAACAATAAGTCCATGTCATCACAACGTAGGCATTAATTTTTCTGTAAAATTCGGTTGTAAATTTTTTTCCAAAAAATTCACTGCATGGATTCGAACTCAAGACCATGCATATATTATGTGGTATCTTAACCATTGATACCACCTCATTTTTTTGGTTAGATTGTGTAGCTTAATTTGTATAAGGAATAAAACACGATTATCCCTTTTAGGTATCTGATAGGCGTTACACGTAGATAATGCCATGTAAACGCCACCTCATTGCCCAGTAATTCATTATCTGTCATGTCATCACATTGTCGCCATGTAAGCAATTTTTTTAATTTATTTTATTTGCATTTTTTTTTAATTAATTTCGAAATTCACAACGTAGGCATTAATTTTTCTGTAAAATCTACATCATCAACAATAAGTCCATGTCATCACAACGTAGGCATTAATTTTTCTGTAAAATTCGGTTGTAAATTTTTTTCCAAAAAATTCACTGCATGGATTCGAACTCAAGACCATGCATATATTATGACCATTGATACCACCTCATTTTTTTGGTTAGATTGTGTAGCTTAATTTGTATAAGGAATAAAACACGATTATCCCTTTTAGGTATCTGATAAGTATGGAAAAGATGGCTAATTAAATTACTGGCTCAACTCATTCTACGTAACACTCTTCAACCCTAAAATAAATCCATTCTCCAACCCTAGAACACGACAACAATCAAGGTATCACGTTTGTCTTGAATTTTAGTTATGTTATGTATGCAACTTATTTACGGATTTATGTGTTTTCTTAATCACATGTTTGCAAGAAAACATCACAGGTTGTCACATAAAATAAATCCGTTCTCCAACCCTAGAACACAACAACAATCAAGGTATCACGTTTGTCATGAATTTTAGTTATGTATGCAACTTATTTACCGATTTATGTGTTTTCTTAATCACATGTTTGCAAGAAAACATCACAGGTTATCACATACAAATTGCCCCAAGCGTATTGATTTAAGGTAATTTTTCATGTTTATAGTTTTCTTAATTTATCATGTCATATATGATTAAAATTTTATTTATTGCTTTATTTTACAGCTGGGTTTTTTTAATATACGGTTTTCAGTGTTCTTAATTCCTCAACTCAGTTTGTCATAGGTATTTTGATACGAATTTTAATGAAATCTCTCTCATTTTGTTTACATATAATTAACTGAATTCAAAGTAATTGTGTATAAGAATTTTTTTGTGTTTTTCTACAGACCTGCACACATAGGGTATTTTGGTGTGCGTGAAATTTTTGTAATTAATGCTCCAATTTTGTGAGCTGTGATTGCTCCACAAGGTAGGTGTACCAGGATGACAAAAGAAGGTTGTGCTATCAGTCATCGTCGGTATCAATGGTGAGTGAACTTTGTTTCAATAAATCTTTGGGCTTCATCTTTGTTCTCATGTATAATTATGACTACGTTCATGTATAATTATGACTGCGTATCAACAGATATATCAAAGCTCGGCTTTATTTGCTGTCTTTCTTCTACTAATACACACTATAATGCGCATATTGAAGAAAACTTGACACATAGCTTTAGATTGTAGGTATGTGTATGATATAGTAATATCCTTTTTGCTTTATCAGGTAGTAAACAACCGCCAGCGATTTACGAAAAGTCTTTTCCCGTTTTTTGCGGCAACTCTAACAGGTACTGTAAACTAGAATGTATAATCTACAAAGCAAGCACATTTTAAAAATGTTGAATTGCATTAACAGATTACATAGGCCGTATTCACAAAGCGGGAAACATCGAAAGATATGGAGACCCAACCAGAAGCGGAGTATTGCTTAGGAACATCGACATCCAAAACCAAAAGTCAATATCCTTTTTCATTTTTGTTGCATTATAGCTACACACAAAATAAACTTACATGGTGCTCTTTTTGTAGCGGCAACACTGTTGTGTTTACACTATGGAACAAGAACGCAGAGGAATTCGAAATAGACAAAAACGAGCAACTGCCAAAACTGATCATCATTGCAGTCAGCTCATGTTTCGTCAAAAGAGGTGCAGGTGCGCATTATAGGTTAAACCAAAACTATAAGCATATGTAATTATGTTAATTTTCTTCTTTTCTAAATGTTGTCAAACAGCAGGTAGAATACAATTGTCAGCAACTCCCGCGACACATTACTACTTCAATCCGCGCGTTCCAAAAACAGAACAAATGCTTGATGTGTATGCATCAACATTTTAAACAAAAAATACCTGCACATTCTAAAATCATGCTTTTTGTATTGCCAGGTATGAGCAGTTACATCTCTAATAACAGGGAAAATAGGAGGTCCAACAGTAGGAGAAAGAATGGGCATTCAGATGACTCTGATAATGAGAATACTTCTTCAAGACATAATTCAACTTTGGATTATGAGTCCAACAACTCTGATAGCATGCACAAAAGAAGAAGAAGGAGGTCTGAAACTAGAAGAAGAAGCCATCAGCATTCACATGACTCGAATCTCAATCATACTTCTGCAAGACATACGACGAGTAGAAGAGCAACTTCACCTTTGGATTATGAGCCTAACATCTGTGATTGCAGGGAAAATAGGACGTCCAACAGTAGGAGAAGGAATGGGCATTCAGATGACTCGGACTCCGAAAATAATGTTAGAAAGTATAATAGACCGAAAGAGATCAGCGTTACCTTTCTAAAATCACTCAGATAAGCATGTCAACTCAACTTATCTGCCAGACAATAGGGATTCTGATATTCTTAAGAGTTCTGTTCTAGAAATTTAATAATTTGCGTATGTTTTTGGGGAGTGACTTGCTCATATTTAGTAATGAGAAATATGTTGCAGTGAGTTTGCACTTGTGGGATGTGTCGAGACAGGTTAGATTCAATGCGGAGCTTAAAAGGTACAAAGTTAAGGAAAGACTGTTTTATTAGTTGCATATTTGCATTTGAACTGAAAACAGACAGTAAAATTCTTTTTACTTCATTATCAATTTACATAATAGATGCTGAAGGCTCTGTGCTCAAGGAAAAGCTTAATGGAATGGACTCATTTGGGGAGCTTATTGGTGACGGTATGAAAAGGCTTCCAAAGAAGCAACCATTGCTACAATAGAGGTGAACTTTGTCTAATTCACAAGTTGTAGTTGAGCGGATATGGAGTTGGTATGTTGGAAATTTATACTCTGAGATCTAATTTTCAAACTTTTTCCAGTAGTCTTTGAAGAAGGCTCTGGCTCATATTCGAGTTTGTTCCAGACTTGAAGCACTTCTACTGAAAAAAGGTGCTTTACCACTATACCTGGGTGTCGGCTTTTTTTAAGTTTCCAGTGATAACAAATAAGACTCTTCAATTATTTCTAATCCTCTCATGTTCTGTTTATCCTTTTATGTTAGGAATTAGGAAGTAGCTATCAGATTAATGGTCTTGCAATAGTTAGGAAATGGGAAGTATTCAATGCGAATGATCTCTTTTCAATTGGGGTTTTTTTTTTTTTTTTTTAAATTAGAACAATACTTCAACAGTACTTCAGACTAGGCTTGAAAGATTCATTAAGGAAAGAGAGTTTAGGAAATCATTGAAATCTCACCATGAGGATGTTCATACTAATGGAGCTATGGACGGTAGTAATAAGGATGATCTTACATCCAAAACTGATAGCTTGACTTCTGAAGAAGTGTTAGTTAACGGAGTCAAAGCATGCAAGATAGTTAGAAGTGAATGTAAGAATAGACCCCTTTCAAATGATGGCTATTGGTTGTTTCCAATCAGCACACTTTTAACTGACACCAACATTGGGAGATACATATCATGTGGATATTGTTCCCTTAGTTACAGTTTGGCGGGGTTTCCTCCGCTATGGTATGAAACTCATTAACGAGAGATAAACCCATAGGATAGAACCTACATATGAATAATTTGAAATAATGCAATTACTTTGTCTGAGACTACGCTCCAAACCCCTGAACCTCTCATGTTCTTTATACGGTTCTAGGATTAAACATGCTTTTGCAAGAATTTTCTGAATTATAAAGTCTTGATAAATGCAATTTAACAGGGTCCAAGTTAATTAAATGTGGTTTACTGTCCAAGCACACACTTTTGTTATGATACTTTCTAATGAATTTGTAACATACTAAATCAGAATTTTGCAAACTAATGATCACTTATTGTGTTTCAGTATGTTTCCCAAGTCAACACATGAAACAATTTCACAAAAGCTGTATCAGAATTTTAAAAGTCATGCACGATTTGGCTAACCCAAATTGGGTTGCAGTGATTTTAAGAGTTCTCATTATGTTGTAGAGGTGATTAGAGTTTAGAATATCTAATAGTACAAAGATGCTAATGTTTGTCCAGACCTGAATATTTGCCTATATGTATATTCAGGTTCAATATCAATCTAAATTGTTTCTAGACAAAAGCAAAGATTATGTTGTTTCAGCAAGCAAAGCAAAAGGCCAGTTAAAGACGTTAAGAAGGGTAGTGAATCAGTTGAGGAAACTACGGTTGGTCGTGTTAGAGCTACAAAGTCAAAGACGCAAGCCATAACTAATGACAGCATGGGTCTCGACGTAAATCCTCAAGTTAAGGAAAAGAGGGGCGGACAAGTCAAGAAAGATGTGCAAAATGTTGAACTTTCTGATGAGATTATGGAGATTCCAGCTAGAGTTACAAGGTATAGACAAAATTCGAAGGAAGATATTAATAACGTGGTTTCAAATGCTCCAAAATGAAAGCTACTAATGAGAGTAGTAACTTGAGCAATGTGGCTCCAGAAGATAAACAAGAACTTCCCAAAAGAAAATCACTGAGGACCCGGGGGTAGAGAATATGGATGAAGATCAAGGTGACAAAGGAGAAGTGATTATTGGTGGTAGAGCTACAAGGGCGAAAGCTCAGTTGGCAGTGTACTCTGGAAGGGATGGTAAAAGCATAACTAAGAAGAAAGTTGTGGTTCCAATGGAGCTTTAGATGGTTCAAAACCTGAAGAACCTATAAAGAAGGTGAGGCTGCAGATCACATTTTTGGAGTAATATGCTATTTTGTTCCTAACTTGATTGTTATTTGTTACCAGGCTGATTGTTCACATTGACAGTCCTTGGATTCAACAAGAGATATTCAGGCATATTAGTAGCATGCCTCATATGCCACTTCAACCCCCACTACCATCACAGCCTAGACCACCTTCTATGTCACCTTACCCAATGCCTCACATGGGACCCAATGCCGGTTATCAGCACCCTGGTGCACCGCAACTACACCATTCACAACCCATGTTTCATGTAAGATTCAAGATGCAATTTTGATGTGGTTTGACTTTTTATGAAATGCTCTATATCTGAATTTGTTGTAAACATTGAAAAAAGTTTTTTGTTTTGTATAATGGAATACCAGAAAGTCCTGAAATAGTTGTTCAACTAATGCAGAAGGTAATGAATGTCACACATATATTTTAGATATCAATCCTAATCTTTTTCATTTAATCGTTTCTTTTTGTTTTGTGGTAATTAGGGTTAATGAGAGATCAATCATCATGATGACACACCCATTTATCTGTAATCAGGTATGTTTGATTTTCAGTTAGTTTTTTTGTTTAGATTACAAATGTACCGACATTTCTTCCTCCGAAACCAATTACATTAGGTTGCAATTAACCTAGCCTGTGCATATATTATAGAAAGATAGCATCACGTAAAGAAGTTATAGCATAGATATAAAGAGCAGCACGATATGTAGCCTTTATGACCAATCACCAAAGTAAAAAAATTATCTTTCAATTCACAAAGCGATGTTGGAATCTCACACTAAACAGGTCCTACAAAAACAAGACTATCCACAATTCCACATATTGAACAATTTTGGTTATACCAATCAGTCTTGCTTCAATTTGTGATAAGTTAATCTTCTATGCAACTATATTATACAAAACTTTCAAAAATAAAATCATTGTTTGATGTGATTCCAAACAGCTCTATGCCACTAAACTGTGAAAACACATGATTGTTCGACCTTGATTCAGCCACCCTATACTCACCCATCACCCATACTTCACACTTACCATTCATGCATGACTTTGCACATAGCTTTCCAACCAAAAATCCAAGAACATTTTGATATCTCAATGAAAGTAGAGAATCTGGAAGTCACATCTCACTGAAAGTCTTGAAGTTTATCTCCTCACAATTATAACAAATTCAATGAACAATACCATCAAGTACATCTCCATAAACTTCATCTAAATCATAGATCCTCAAGATTTGAGATGGAAACCTTTGAGTGATCAATTCCTACGAACCGTTTCTCATACTAAATACCTCCACTTGGAGCCACTCTCTACGTTTAAGAAACTACTAAGAAGTAGTTGCATGATAGCTGATGAGTTATTTGGTGGTCCAAGAACACACGTAAGCTTAACAACTCTGTAATCATCAATTTTGGGGTCAAACCCAAACCGATATAGTATATCAATATCACCATCTCCATTAACTGAATCAAGCACAGTAAATCACAGGAGAGTTAATACAGCTGAGAGAAAAGGGTTCCAAATGTAAATGACATCACGAATAGGATATGATCGTTTAACAAAGCATATTAAGCCATTAACCTAACCAAAAACAGAATAGCGATAATAAACATACGGTGTTTCAACAAGGAGTTTGATGAAATTAGTGTGTTCCTGATAAAGACATCGAGGAGATTGAGCTGTGAACGGCTTATCGCGGCTACCAAAAGAAAATCCATCGTAGAAGACAAAAAGAGTTTCATCATTGTTGCAGACTGAATGATTAAAGTGGGACTTTATGAAGGATGGTTTAGATAAAAGATCATTCTAGAGCTTAGATACGCACCTCATTTTAGCAAGCAGTTTCGCTGGTAGCCATTGTCTGCTGACCACGTGATTTGATAGTCTATGTGAGAAGCGTATGTTGCGGCCAATAAGTTATTTTCACATAAAGTTATTGAAGTGATTAATTGAGAGGATGACTTTGTTTGGATTCATGATTATCATTTGATTGTGTTGCCTACTTTCTTATTTAAAATCTTCATTATGTGAATATAATTCAAACAAATTTTTCTTAAGTACTACTGTAATATATAATAGCAATGATAAAGGCGAGGAATATAGTGTGAAAAGGTGTGTTGAATATACATAATTGTCTAATCTAACATCAAGGGCTAAAAATGATTTGTTGCAGGTGAACATTCAACTTTGGCTGAGTTTTGCACTTATTTTGTAGCTTATTTTGATGGTTCATGTATACACATAACAGTGCACGAGAACGAGATAGAATGTTGGGTGAAGTACGTGGAAGTAACTCGAGGTAAGTTCGGTCTCGATAACATTTAAAGTATAATATTAAATCTTTTATATTTATAATATTTGGGAATAATATTTTATTTGATTTGTGAAGGTGTATGGCCTCTTCACTTATGCGAAATGGCTTTGTTCGGGGTTCTGTGACCAAAGGAGTCGGGGTTCTGTGACCAAAGGAGTTATGTTTAGCGCTTTGGTCACTTTTTGTGAGAATTAATGCCAGAAGTTCTTTAATAGTAAAAAAATAGGAGCTTGATTTGCTATTAGGTGGTAAAATTCAGATTGTACTTGAAAATGTTAGTAAATCCTTTGAAAGGAACAAAATTATTGATGGATTTATTGTGTTAGGTGTTGTTTGTTCTTTTAACCGAATAAACATCTTGGGATAGCCAGGGAAAAAGTCAAGAAACGGCCATAGAAATACCAGTTAGGCCACGTACATTAGAGCCAACTTTCCCGAGTAGCCTCAACATATGTGTCTTCTGGTGATTACTGTACTATTTGTAGTAGTTTCAATTGTGGATGCTGACACATCGCCAGTAATTGCAACATTCATGTAAATAAGTTCCTTTAACTAATACCTTCCAACAAAACAAAGCAAAAAACACACACACATTTCAAAAAATGGTTACTATTTTATCTCTAATTAATAATACAAGCACTTTGCAGGTTCTCAAGACGAAGGATTACATCCATGTGGATTGTAAAACTGGCGCATTCCTATGAAAACATCAATGTATTTCTGTGAGCAAAGCTATGAACGATCTCTTATCGAGTTGACTTTGGGAGATGGAAATTATGAAGAGTTTGGCAATAAAGCATGCAACTCCTTTTGTTTTTCTAAGTGTGTTTTTATATATCAATCGATGTAGTAATTTTCTTACCAATAACGAATTTAAGTGCATATAGTTGAACTAATTAAGTGCTGATTATTTATAATTTTTTGTGATTGCATGTTTTGGGAAAAGTTGATTCCCTGAGAAGAAAGTGTTTCAAGAGTCAAGACGCAAAAAGGTATGAAGATTATTTGTTGTGACAAAGACGACCAATGCACAAACTACACAACAAACGTTATGTACAAAAAAGTTTTATTCCGTATATGAATTAACATCATGTAATTTATAAAGTTTTATTCCGTATATGAATTAACATCATGTAATTTATTTGTTCTCATACTTATCGTTTTTGTTTTAGCACTGTCTATTTAAAGTCATTATTTTTGTTTAACATTTTTGTCATTCTTCATTATTCATTTACATGCAATTAGATTTTGTCAACCAATATTATGAAGTAAACCCGCCTACCGATAACTAATACCTACCAACGATAACTATACATCATGCTCGCCTTACTTAAATATCAATTTCCGTTAACTAATACCTATCACAGAATAATTATAAGTCATGCCCGCCCATCGGACGGGCTTCGAAAGCTAGTATATATATATATATATATATATATATATATATATATATATATATATATATATATATATATATATATATATATTTATCAACTACAACAATAGTAGGGAGCCTCATGTGAGGAGTTCATTATGTAAGCCTGATGAGTGTCTAAATACTCATCATTTTATACCAATCTGCACTGCCAAAACCTCAAAAAACACTCAAATATGCATCAAAATACTGAGATTATTCCAGAAGTGTGTTTTATATGTTTTAGATGCAAAATAATCAAAAATAGATAAAAAAAACGTACAAAGTTTGCATAATTGGCAGTTTCAGTCCCTCAACTTTCAAAACTTGTCAAAACTAGTCCCCGAAGGTTTGAAATGAAAGAAAAGTCAACTTAAGTCCTTGGGAAATCAAACATGTTCACTATAAATCTCTGGATGAAAGTTTTCACAAAATGGCAATTTTTACCCCTCAAGTTTCAAAAGTGGCAAAATTAGTCCCTGGGTGTTCAAAAATGGAAATTTAACAAATAACACCCTTGTACTATTCATAAAATACAAACTGGAACTCTTTTGATAACTTTTGGGAAATTACAATTTCACCCCCTCAACTTTGGTGAAATTACATAAATGGTCCCTGGAGGTTTTAAAATTGAAAAATACAATTATTACCCTTGTACTAATGTTATATGGCAGGAATGGCCCTTTGTGATACTTTGGAAATATGGCATGATCAGTCCCTAAAGTTTCAGCCAATTACAAGATTAGTCCTTGGGCTTTATTAACTACAAAACCAAACCGGCCCTTATTATACCCTTTAAACCAAATCCAAAAACAAAAACAAAGCCTGGTCCATAATTTCCCAAGCCCAAAACACACCAAGGCCCAAACTCCCTTTATAATAAAACGGGGTCAAAATGTTAACCTCGTTGACCCATTGACCTCCATCATCCCCAACCCCCTCGTCACCTGCTTCACCACCATCCACCCTCTCCACTTGCTTCACCTTTTCACCTCACCCATCTCTGTCACCCCCACAACAAAACCCTTTCCCCTGGTTTTGCACCAGGGGACTCCACGTGTCACACCTACTGTTAGACCCGTTTCCCGGGTGTTGGGACCCCACCCTAGATGAAAGCGAATAAAGACTTTATGTGATTGTCCAGTCAACGAAAGTTGCGTAATGGTCAAACCCGATAGCCAATTAATAGTCAAAGTATGACTAATATAGTTATATAAATGTAATGCGTAACTAAAGGGGCCTAAGTTGCCAAGTGTTATATATGTTATAAAGTTAGTTGTGGCTTAAATAGAAGGAAAGAGACTTGAAGGGCCATTCTTGCCAATTGCACAAAGTCACCATCTAACTAGTATATCTAGTTTATTCTAGACATTTCTCTCATTATTGAGAGAGAGTGAGAAGGCCGGATCTTTTAGAGAGAAGAAAAGAGAGGGAAAGTTGGGTGATGATCTAAGATGAAGAAGATGATCAAATCTCTATGTTTATAGTCTCCTTTAGTTATGATCATCACAAGTAAGTCTTTATGTTCTTGTTGTTATTGAAGCTTTGGATTAAGAGGAAAGTGGGAAATCATCATATGATCATAATATGATCATATGATGATGTAGAAAGATAGATGATTATGTTTTGATGGGTTTTGATAACCCTTGTTATGTATTTGATTATTATGTTGTTAGGTTGTGAGTATTTATGAAGGATGATGATGATGGATCATTGTGTTGTTGATGTTCTTGATGTGCTTAGCTTGGAGCTAAGGTAAGTAAAATGATGGTAACATGTATTATATGGATTTCTAACATATGTGTTATGTATGTTGTATGACAAGTGATATGGACTATGGAATATGTTTATGTGATGCCATGAATGTGGCGTATGTGATGATTTGATGCTATTGTATATGATGATGTTATGTGTTAGATGAGTCTTGGGTTGTAAGCCCGTCAAGTAAGTGTTTTATGTATAAGATGCTATGTGTGGATTGAAGTATAATGATATGTTATAGTCGTTTTACTTACTAAGCGAAAGCTTATGGTTTAGTTGTCAATCCCTTTTGTAGGTCCTTGTGTTTAAGGAAGGCGTGAGAAATGGAGTATGGTTCATTTATGCGGAAGGTTAGAATATTGGTAAGGAATTAGAGCTTAGGTAGATACCGAGCTCAAGTGTATAAGTTTGTACCCCCCGTATGTCAAGTAGTACTTTGAAATGAGTAGACAAGTGTTAAATTGTATGTCAAGAATTGTATAAGGATTTGGTAGTCATTTGGTAAGTCAAAGCATGTTTTATGTTTTTATGGTTTAAGTTAAAGGGACGTTTGGTTTAAGCGTAAACGTACCCGTTTTGGATAGGAAATGGGTCAATGTGTTGTTGGAACATGTTTGATATGTAAAACTATTGAAGTTGGTAACGTTTAGTGCAAAACGGATGTGGTATGAGTAATTTGATGTGTAAATGGGTCAAAATGGGTTTTGTTCATAACCCGTCAACTTTTAAAGTACTATTTCGGGTTGATTGAGTATGTAAACGATTTTGTATGTTATGTTAATGGCTTTGAGTGAGTTTGGTGTGGATATAAGGTAGCAGGGGTCGATTATTGTGAAAAAGGGCCAAATTTCGGTTGGGATATCCTAAATTTCGGTTTATACCGAAATTTGGTACCAAATTCTCAAAGTTCGGTTTGAAATTTCGGTTTGATTCGGACAGATTTTGGTAAACTTTGAAAAATCATATCTTTTAATCCGTAAGTCATCACGGGTCGTGCCACTCGTCGTTTTGAAGGTAATTGAGTCTAGTTTTATTTAAAAATAGTCTTAAGGTCTTAATGTTTATAGACTTTTGTCGGTGGTCAAAAGAGTAATGGGATGTCCGTAAAAGTCAAGCGTTTTCGTGAACTAAAAAAAAAAGTTTATTTTTTGGTCAAAGCGGGCACGGGGTGTTACAAATTGGTATCAGAGCTTCGGTTTAAGTGAATTAGGTTTCCACTATAGGTTACCTAGTCTTAAACCACTCGTAGAAGCGTTAGATGTAAGTGTTAGTCGCGCGGAAATTGATTGCTAGGTGCTGGACGGATTGTGTTTTATGTTAGTCGATCCTATTGATGATAGGTGAGGTATGTCTATGATAGTGTTGTTTTGTATGAGATACAAGTCCATGGGGACTTGAGATGTTTAAGTGGTTTGTTAGCCGTGCACCTCGGTTGGTGCCGGTGTTTGTATTGCAATTATGTGATGTATGATAGAGTTATGGTTATAGTATGCGAGTAGCAAGGCTAAGTGGTATTAGAGATGGGTTAGTAAGTGAACTAAGGTTCATGATGCCTTAGTTATAAGGTAGGCTATTGCTTGCGGCTAATTAGAATGTTGATGCTTAGACATAGATTGATTATGCGATGTGATATGTGAGCCATAGACTTCATGTTTTGATGATGTTTATAAATGTTTTAACACTTGTCGGATAAGTGTTAAGTGTTATGATATGATTGCTTATGTAATGTTAAGTCTATGGTAGTTTATTATATGTCTAATTTTTATGCGGTGTGCTTGAGAGCACGATGGCATAGAATTGTATGAATTGAGATAGACGCATTGGAATGTGTGTTATGTGTTGACCTAGTTGTGGTCGATAAAGTTAAAAAGAATTCATTGATATTTGAAATAAGTTAAGAAGCATGGTAAGTGCTTGGAAAACTTAGATGCTTAAAAAGATTGAGATAAGTAAGAAGTGAATAGCGAAGTATGTTTGTAGTTTGATGTCTTGAGAGGCATGATTGATATAATACCGATTAGATGCTTGAAGGCATGAAATGAGAAAGTTAAGCGTATAGTTAAGACGTGATGAGGTCATGTATCATATAAAACATGATAAGTTAAAAACATTAATAATAAATGGCTAAGCGTGATGAGTAAAAGTGAGAATTGAGATATAGATTGCGTTAGAAGTCATAGTGATATGAAGTGCGCTAGAAAGAATTGTAAAACTTGAATATAGCCATGTCTTTATATATTGAAATTTGTACGACGAGATTTATGTGATTGTGATAGAATAAACCTATGTAAGGTTTATATGCGTACAAGTTGGATAGACTAAATGAAGTGATAGTATGAGTTTAGAATATAGTCAACAAGGGGTTGACGGGCATTAGTAAAAGTGTGTTGTAAGAACACATAGAGATGTGTAAGTTGTAATGGATAAGCATTACATATAAATTGACTAATTAAAGATGGCACATAGTTAGTGTATGAGTCAACTTGGGGTTGACGGATAATTGATAGATTGCATTGTGGAATGCAAGTAATAAAATTGCCAAGTGTTATATAGAAACTTGTCGAGATGAAAGTAAACATAGTAGTGAAGGTTGAGATTGCTTAAGGCAATGAGAAGTGAGCAAATGATAGTATGTACTTAATGATAAAAGTACATGAAAGATAAAAAGAGTAAAGATGATAAGGTAGATATAGCTTGGATCCAATGCTCTAGTCTTGGCATCCTTTGGGATGGCCCAGCTTGCCTTCTTGGCATGGTTGTTTAGCTTGCCTTCTTGGCATGGTTGTTAGCTTGCCTTCTTGGCATGGTTGTTAGCTTGCCTTCGCGGCATGGTTGTTAAGCTTGCCTTCTTGGCATGGTTGTTAGTTTGCCTTAGCGGCATGGTTGTTAGCTTGCCTTTATGGCATGGATGAAAAGTTAGTGAGATTGGATCCACGGCTAGAAAAGATGAAAAGTAAAGCAAGTATGATTGTTATGTCGGAAGTACGTGAGTAGGATGATTTATAATCTCCTTATTTAAATGGATTGGGACGCCTCTTCATTTAAATAAAGAAATTGTAAATCGCCGAACCATAAGTTTATAATTCCTTACTTACATAGATTGGGACGCCTTTTTATGTGAATAAAGAGTTATAAATGAGTGGGCTTATGTGTAACCGACATAGCATGAATACGAGTAAGAAGTGAGGAAGTGTAAACTAAAACAAGATAGGCGCCTAGAATGAGTTTGTGTATTAAGTTGATAAGATAATGGGTAAGCATTCCCAAGATTTAATAATAAATGTTGCTTAAGTGATGCGTAAGAAAGAATTTTTGAAGGTGCCGTTTGTATGGTGCTTTGTGTATTTTGAATTAAGTTGCCGGTTTTTGGTATAGATGCGTATTTGGTATTATGTGGAATGTGAGATTGGCCGGAATATGATGTTATGTTATGATTAGTGCATTGATGATAGCGTGTTTATAGTGATGAAGTTTGACTTATCTAGAGTCAAAGTAGTAGATGTTCCCGGATGACAAGTAGTCATTGCGGGAAATCATAGAAAAATTTGCGATGAGAAGTGTGTTTTAAGTGAATTGTGAGTTATGCTTATGTATAGTAAGCTTAGAAATTGCACGATCTTGTAGATCGTTGCAAGGAATTGGCTTAGAAAGCATGAGAATGAGAACATGTATATGTGGTGTTTTAGTTTTGGATAGTTTTAGACGAGAGATTTCGAGGACGAAATCTAAATAAGGGGGATAGAATTGTTAGACCCGTTTCCCGGGTGTTGGGACCCCACCCTAGATGAAAGCGAATAAAGACTTTATGTGATTGTCCAGTCAACGAAAGTTGCGTAATGGTCAAACCCGATAGCCAATTAATAGTCAAAGTATGACTAATATAGTTATATAAATGTAATGCATAACTAAAGGGGCCTAAGTTGCCAAGTGTTATATATGTTATAAAGTTAGTTGTGGCTTAAATAGAAGGAAAGAGACTTGAAGGGTCATTCTTGCCAATTGCCCAAAGTCACCATCTAACTAGTATATCTAGTTTATTCTAGACATTTCTCTCATTATTGAGAGAGAGTGAGAAGGCCGGATCTTTTAGAGAGAAGAAAAGAGAGGGAAAGTTGGGTGATGATCTAAGATGAAGAAGATGATCAAATCTCTATGTTTATAGTCTCCCTTAGTTATGATCATCACAAGTAAGTCTTTATATTCTTGTTGTTATTGAAGCTTTGGATTAAGAGGAAAGTGGGAAATCATCATATGATCATAATATGATCATATGATGATGTAGAAAGATAGTAGATGATTATGTTTTGATGGGTTTAGATAACCCTTGTTATGTATTTGATTATTATGTTGTTAGGTTGTGATTATTTATAAAGGATGATGATGATGGATCATTGTGTTGTTGATGTTCTTGATATGCTTAGCTTGGAGCTAAGGTAAATAAAATGATGGTAACATGTATTATATGGATTTCTAACATATGTGTTATGTATGTTGTATGACAAGTGATATGGACTATGGAATATGTTTATGTGATGCCATGAATGTGGCTTATGTGATGATTTGATGCTATTGTATATGATGATGTTATGTGTTAGATGAGTTTTGGGTTGTAAGCCCGTCAAGTAAGTGTTTTATGTATAAGATGCTATGTGTGGATTGAAGTATAATGATATGTTATAGTCGTTTTACTTACTAAGCGAAAGCTTATGGTTTAGTTGTCAATCCCTTTCGTAGGTCCTTGTGTTTAAGGAAGGCGTGAGAAATGGAGTATGGTTCATTTATGCGGAAGGTTAGAATATTGGTAAGGAATTAGAGCTTAGGTAGATACCGAGCTCAAGTGTATAAGTTTGTACCCCCCGTGTGTCAAGTAGTACTTTGAAATGAGTAGAAAAGTGTTAAATTGTATGTCAAGAATTGTATAAGGATTTGGTAGTCATTTGGTAAGTCAAAGCATGTTTTATGTTTTTATGGTTTAAGTTAAAGGGACGTTTGGTTTAAGCGTAAACGTACGCGTTTTGGATAGGAAATGGGTCAATGTATTGTTGGAACATGTTTGATATGAAAACTATTGAAGTTGGTAACGTTTAGTGCAAAACGGATGTGGTATGAGTAGTTTGATGTGTAAATGGGTCAAAATGGGTTTTGTTCATAACCCGTCAACTTTTAAAGTACTATTTCGGGTTGATTGAGTATGTAAACGATTTTGTATGTTATGTTAATGGCTTTGAGTGAGTTTGGTGTGGATATAAGGTAGCAGGGGTCGATTATTGTGAAAAAGGGCCAAATTTCGGTTGGGATATCCCAAATTTCGGTTTATACCGAAATTTGGTACCAAATTCTCAAAGTTCGGTTTGAAATTTCGGTTTGATTCGAACAGATTTTTGTAAACTTTGAAAAATCATATCTTTTAATTCGTAAGTCGTGATGGGTCGTGCCACTCGTCGTTTTGAAGGTAATTGAGTATAGTTTTATTTAAAAATAGTCTCAAGGTCTTAATGTTTATAGACTTTTGTCGGTGGTCAAAAGAGTAATGGGATGTCCGTAAAAGTCAAGCATTTCCGCGAACTAAAAAGAAAGTTTTAGTTTTTGGTCAAAGCGGGCACGGGGTGTTACACCTACAACCTCTGAACCACCTACACCCTGCCAAACCTTACACCACCACCCATCCACCACCCTTACACTCCAAATTGTCCCCCTCCACCATCATAAGTCACCTCAACAACATTTAATGCATAAAAACGGCTGCAAGTTACTTCTATGGATTTTGGCGCCAAAAGTAGATTTGAATGGCTGTGATCAATTGATGGGATCCAAGGGCTCAAAATTAGTGGGATTTGCTCAGAAGATGTTCCTAAACCCTAATCCTCAACTATAAAAGGAAAGAGAAGCAATGGAGAGAGTTACCTAGCATAATTTAGTTTTCTTAATTCGTAGCTTGTAATTTCACAATTCCAGTTTATGTTTTAATGTTCAAGTGTTGTTTCAACTAATCTTAGTATGTATTGAACCTTTTTGATTAATCAATTTCAAGTTTCAAGTTAAATTTTCATATGTGCAATTTTTCATTCAAAATCTCATTTATCTTAAATGTTGTTTATTCTTGTTGAATTGGACTCATAAGCTCACTTAAGCACCTTATATAGCTTTTATAAGCTATTAGAAGTTTAATATACCAGTATTACCTAGAAAATAAAAAATACTCAAAAATATACAAAAATAGTTGTAAAATAAAAAATCAATGATGAAGAAGATGAAGGCATGGAGCAAGGTTTATACTAGATTGCCTTGGTATTAGAAACCTTGTGGAAGGTTTATAGGGTTGTAACTGGTCCTGTTCTTCAGTTCTTGACTTGGAATCAGTTTGTAAGCTTATTTTTAGTTTTATGCAATTTACTGTTCAACTGCTTAATTTGTGCTTATCTTTTGTGTTTGCTGCTTATTTAGTATATGTGAGTAGGATTGTGGTAATTGTAAACTTATTTGTCAATTGGAACTCTTTGTCTCTCTTAATTTCAAAGTTAACTGGTAGAATTAGTAACATATAGTGTAAGTGTAATTTCTACTTCAAACTAGTAAATCTTAGCTAAAATCAGTATAATAAAGGGTTGTTTGGATTAACTGAGATCATGGTATTCCAGGGTATCTTTGCTGTTGTTTTTGATTGTTACATGCTATATTAGATAGTACTAAGTCATTTAAGTCATAAATTCAAGTCTTGTTTAATAAAAAGTCAATTTTAGATTTTTATTTCAAATTCTAGTTAATTGATAGAATTGTTAGTTCTAAATCTTAGCTAAACTTTACATAATTATAATATATAGCTTAATTTCATCTTACAATAGCTTAATATAACATATTAACTAAGTAAATTAGATTAGAAGTTCAATAAAGTCAAATTAGTTCATAAATACAAAAAGTCAAAATAGCATAGTCTAGCAGAAAACCAGATTTTACAAGAATTTTTATGATTTTTGTATTGAGAATCATGCTTTGAAACTTTTTATGGTTGAAGTGTACCAGCTAAATTACAGGAATCACTAATCATTTTATTTTTAAGATTTTTTAACTAGCTTATGCAACAGCTTATTTAAGGTTGCAGGGCTGCAAACCTCCCCTGCACCTAGGTTTTCACACAAAGTTTATAAGCGCATTCAGGCCTATTTATTGGGACCCAGACTTCACCATTAGCTTTTTAGGCAGCTTATCAGTAGATCTTGTGATATCTTGGCTTATTTTGTACTTCAGTTTATTGGTTTATAGCTTATTAAAGCCACAAAGTTGATCTGTCCAAATAAGTTACACTGAGTAACTAGGGTAATTAACAAACTTCACAAGTCTCCTTTGTACTCACCTGTGGGACCCACACTTTGGACCTTGGCTTTTTGAGAAGCCCTTCAGCTTAGCTTATTGGATTTAGGTTTGTTTTGGAGCTCAGCTTATTTGCTCTTAGCTTAATTAAGTTTTAAAGTTGGCCTAATCACCACATGCATACTGAGTTACTCAGTATTGACCACCCAATTTCATAGGTTTACCCACAGCTTATTAATAAGCCATAAGCATTGCTTATTGGCTTATTGGGAAGCTTACCTAACCAACTTATCATATCCAGTGATTATTGGGATTTCCAATCAGCCAAGTGGGCCCTACAAGGCTTGCTAGTTCACACTTTTGCCCTGAATTGGTCTGGTCACTCAATCTTTAGACCCCACTTCACAAGCCCACCAACAGCTTATTAAAAAGCCATAAGCATTGCTTATTGGCTTTTTGAGAAGCTTTCCTAGCCAACTTATCACATCAAGTTTTATTTTGGACCCTTGAACCCTCCTGTGGACCCCACAAGGGCTGCAAGTTGACCCTTTTAGCCTGTTTGGCTAAGCAGTTCATTAAGAGTGCTTATTTGAGCTTACAGCTTATTCCTTTAGCTTATTAAGTTAGTTTAGCTTATTTTAGGTATAACTTAGTAGTTTATAGCTTATTTAACCTTTGGTAGTTTGTTTGTAGCTTTTAGCTTATTAAAAATCCAAGTTTAGCTTTTTAGGCTAACTGTTAAGCAAATAAGCTCATACAGAGCTTATTTGGCTTTTCTAAAAAGTTTTCCATTTTTAAAGTTTCCTAATTTTGCTTGTTTCATAGGTTTGTAAAAAGAAAATCAAAAAAATAAAAGTTTGCAAAAAATTGGGTGTGTTCGGGAGTCGAACTTGGGACCTCTTGGATAGTATCATGCATAAGTACACACACCCCTTCCATTAGCTCTGGGGCACCAGTTCCGTTTAAGTTTGCACAAACAATATATTTAAGGTAGTTTTGGTAGGTTTACCTTATTTCCAACTTATCAGCTTATTCCAGCTTATCTGGATAAGCTGTTGACACCCACTTATTTTTCCTAGGCTTTTTATTACTTAATCTACTTTCTGTAATTTTTTCATAATTTTTACTGTTCAAATAATATTTATTTTAATTAATAATAGTTTAATTAATAATTAGGTAATATTAGTTAATTAAATAGTTTTAATAATTTTTATTTAATAGTAGTATCTTTTTATATTTTTTTTAAGTTTTATAAACCATTAGGTGTTTTTAGAAAATATTTTTCTGATTGTTACTGTTCATTTCCTATTTTCCTTAATTAATTTAGTTAACTAGATTTTAATTAATAAATAAGTAATTAATTAGTAAATTAGCCTAAATATAATTTTTAGAATAATTTTATAATTTTTTAGGATTCCTGTGATGGTTAATTAGTTTTATAAATTTTTCCATAATTTTCTAAGTTATTTTAGTATTATTAGTAATTTAAAATAGTTTAAATAGTTTAATTAAAATAATTAGTAATTAATTAAAGGAAAACTCATAAAAAGACAAAAATATTTATTTTTATTTTTTATACTTTCTTCAAGTTCATTTTAAGGTTTAGAAAATAGTTTTGCAAATTTTTAGTTTAATTTGTAGTATTTGTCATTTTTAGGTTAATTTAAATTAGTTTTAATTAAATAGTTAAATAGTTTTTAATTAAATAATTAATATTAAATAATAAAATAATCAAAAAATAATTTTCTTTTTAATTTAATTTTCTTTTAAGTTTAAGTTTATAGAATTTTCATTTTAACCCCTGTAGTTTATTTTTCCTTAAAACTCACCTTTTTCTCAGTACGCATACGTATTTGTTTACATTTCAGTTTACGTATATACATAGCTGTTTACTGTGCTTGTTTTATATTATTATCCAAATAATATCAGTAGTGTAAATCAAACCCACTTCATTTTTGGTTACTGTCCTCAGTACCATTTATTCCCGAAAACGTTTACAAATACAATTTCAATCTCGTTGGGACTTAACGACCCGGTGATTTCCCTGTACTTCCACGGATTTTAATACTTGACTTTTTCTCCCAGGTGGACCTATCAACTGCATACACTTGACTGGTTGGTTTGGGAGGAGTCAAAATTTGGCGTCGCTGCCGGGGAGGTTGTTGCGTATTTCAAAACGATTTAGGTATAGTGGTTTTCAAAATCCCTCCTGTACAAATACCATTACTTTGTAAAAATCAAAATCATGTCTGAAAAAGTTCACTAACACTTTTCCTGAAGTGTTAAAAACACCAAAAAAATCATAAACAACAAAACAAACTGTGAAGTTAAATTACTTCGTTGTCTTTAAGATTACAACCTGAAACAGCTGGTATAAGGTAAGTTCTGACATTAAATTGCGAACTGAAGAGGGGTCCATTCATTCCCTCCCGCTAGCCTGCGAGTAATCTTAAAGGAACGATTTCGGTTAACGAATCAGTTCCAAAAATATTATCCAAGTTTTTTCACCCATACACGAAAAGCCAAAAACATTTTACTGTGAATATAATTACATAAAAGTTTACCACCGCAAACCAAGGCAGAACACCTACCAACTGGGGATGTGAACATAACAAGTTCCCTAACTTAAGATAAAAACTTACCATTATATCCCTGTGGGTGGTGTACCTTTTTCAAAGAAGCCATTTACTTGTGATTGTTGGATTTAAGTTCACTGTGGTTTTGCCTCGATCTTGTTTTGAAAAATTGTTTTTAGTGCATGCGCACTCGTTCACAATCACGACGTAATCGTCATAGAAACGTAACCGAGTTCCGTACTGTTGAAGAAGAACACACATTAAAAATGAACGACGAGCCCCCAATCCCTCCCAAGGAGGAACCAGTTCCTGACACCCGAACAATGGAGGAACTGTGTCAACCTACCATGCACGGGAGGGGTGGACCCATTGCACCACTTACAATTGGAGCCTCAGATTTTGGACTAAAACACAACATGATACAACAGGTCCAGAATTTGTGTCAGTTCCACGGTTTGCCGGGTGACGATGCTAACAAGCATCTCGATAAATTTTTAACCATCACCCAGAGCATGAAACAAAATGGCGTCACCGAAGACGGCCTGCGTTTATACCTGTTTCCATATTCTCTCACTCATCATGCGACTTCATGGTTCGATCGACTTCCTAAGAATTCGATCCATACTTTTGATGAGATGGTTACTAAATTCTTGGCTAAATACTTTCCACCATCTATGGTTACAAAGCTGAGAAACGATATTAGTAACTTCAGACAGCTTCCCGAAGAGTCCTTATTTGAGGCATGGGAACGCTACAAACTTTCTATTGATCGGTGTCCCAATCATAACATGCTTCTTGTCACCATTATTGATACCTTTTATAATGGTTTGACACTTCGTCATCGTGACACCATCAATGCTGCTGCTGGGGGCACCTTTATGAAAAGGACCCCTGAAGAGTGTTATGACTTAATCGAAAACATAACTGCCCATCACAATTTTTGGGACTCCTCTGCAGAGAGGAATGACTCATGTAAGTCAGTCACTCCGGCAACAAGGTCAGAACAATTACCCTCAGGGTAATTTTCAACAACAAAACCACTTCCAGGGTAATAACAACCAGCAACATGGGAATTTCCAGAACAATCGGGCTCAAAATTTTCCAAACCAAAATCAAGCCATTGTTCCAACTGGACCATCATCTGATGAGTTATTAAAACAGTTTATGAAATCCCAAGATGAACTGAACAAAGTGCTGGTTAGTCAAATCTCTGACTTGAAGAAGTCTTTAAATGATCGACCCTCGGGCTCAGGTACTTTACCTAGCAACACGATCGCTAATCCGAGGGGCGATGTAAAGGCGATCACCACAAGAAGTAGAGTTTCTCATAAAGGACCCACAGCTCCGTCTACCTCTTCTCCTATCCCGGTAGAGGAATGTGAAACTGAGGATACTACGGATACGGTACTTCCTACTAATAACGGAGGTACCAATGACATCCCTCCTCCAGTTATCCCGGTCCCGACTCCCCCTAAAAGAGTCGTGTTTGAAACTACCGAAGGTCCTGTTGAAAATCCAAAAGCCAACCCAAAACCAACAATTCCATATACATCACAATTGCAAGACCAGAAGCTCCGTGAAAAAGCTAATCATCAGATGGAAATATTCTTTCAGATTTTTCAAGAACTACACTTCGATATTAGTTTCGCGGATGCTCTTCTTTTAATGCCCAAATTCGTATCGACAATCAAAAACCTATTGAGCAATAAAGAAAAACTGTTTGAGATGGCACGAACTCCACTCAATGAAAACTGCTCTGCAGTTCTGTTGAAACAGCTTCCCGAGAAGCTAGGAGACCCCGGGAAATTTCTAATACCATGTATTTTCCCAGGGATGGTTGAGTGCTTTGCCTTGGCCGATCTTGGTGCAAGCATCAACTTAATGCCCTACTCAGTTTGGAAAAAGCTCTCTCTTCAGGCACTTAGTCCCACATGCATGACTCTTGAGCTTGCAGACCGTTCAATTTCACGTCCCCTTGGTATTGCCGAGGACGTGTTTGTAAGAGTGGGAAAGTTCCATTTTCCGGCAGACTTTGTCGTTGTTGATTTCGATGCGGATCCAAGAGTTCCTCTCATTCTTGGGAGGGGATTCTTAAGGACGGGTCGTGCATTAATCGATGTTTTCGATGAGGAAATCACGTTACGAGTTGACACTGAAGCGATAACGTTCAACCTTGATCAAACCTCGAGATACTCCTCGAATTATGATGCTGAATCGGTCAGCCGAATTGATGTCATTGACATTGCATCCGAGGAGTATGCTCAGGAAATCCTTGGATTCGCTGATAGTTCTCCGAGTGGCAATCCCACTCCCTCTTCTCACCCCATAATCGCTAATTCTTCTCCTTCCCTTACTCCGTTTGAGGGAAGTGATTTCGTCCTTGAGGAATTAGAGGCCTTTCTCAAAAGTGATTCAGTTCCCGAAGGAATTGATGACCAAGAGATTGACCCGGAGAGGGATACATTTCTCCTTGAGAAATTATTGAACAAAGATCCCTCTCCCATTCCTGTTCTACCTCCACAACTTCATAACACAGAAGTCAAATATGTTGAGAAAAATGATGATTTCCCCGAGGTCGAACTTAAGGACCTGCCTCCTCATCTAGAATATGCATTCTTGGAAGGTAACGATAAGTTACCGGTCATTATTGCGAAAGACTTAAAGGATGAGGAGAAAACCGCGCTGCTTAAGGTTTTAAAGTCCCACAAGCAAGCAATTGCTTGGAAGCTCTCAGACATAAAGGGTATTAACCCGGATTTTTGTACACACAAAATCCTAATGGAAGAGGACTTTAAACCTGCCGTGTAGCATCAAAGAAGGGTAAATCCAAAAATCCACGAAGTTATCAAGGAATAAGTTATCAAACTTCTCGATGCGGGATTGATTTACCCTATATCAGACAGTCCTTGGGTTAGCCCAATACATTGTGTTCCAAAAAAGGGTGGCATCACGGTTGTCACAAATGAGGATAACGAGTTGATACCAACTCGTTTGGTTACAGGGTGGCGAGTATGTATCGATTACAGAAAGCTTAACGAAGCCACCCGCAAGGACCATTTTCCTCTGCCCTTTATGGATCAGATGCTCGAGAGCCTAGCGGGGAATAGGTATTATTGCTTCCTCGACGGCTTCTCGGGTTACTTCCAGATTCTCATTGATCCACAGGATCAAGAGAAGACTACCTTCACATGCCCTTACGGGACATTTGCCTATCGTCGCATGCCTTTTGGGTTATGCAATGCTCCGGGCACTTTCCAAAGGTGCATGATGGCTATTTTCCACGACATGATCGGGAAAACCATGGAGGTATTCATGGATGACTTCTCAGTCATCGGGAATTCTTTCGACTCATGCCTCTCCCATTTAGAAAAGATGCTTCAACGTTGTGAAAACACTAATCTTTGTCTAAACTGGGAGAAAAGCCATTTTATGGTTAAAGAGGGCATTGTCCTCGGCCATAAAATTTCAAAAAGTGGGATTGAGGTCGATAAGGCCAAAATTGATGTTATTGCTAAACTACCTCATCCCACCACCGTTAAAGGCATAAGGAGTTTCCTCGGCCATGCCAGGTTCTATCGGAGATTCATTCAGGATTTCTCCAAAATAGCCCGACCCATGACTCATCTTCTTGAAAAGGATGCTCATTTCATCTTTTCCCCCGAGTGCATCGAAGCTTTTTCTACTTTAAAGAAAAGGCTTACCGAGGCACCGATCCTTGTTGCCCCCGACTGGGACTTACCCTTCGAACTTATGTGCGATGCTAGCGACTTCGCTATTGGTGCAGTTCTGGGGCAACGCAAATCAAAACATTTTCAGCCAATACACTACGCAAGTAAGACCATGAGTGAAGCTCAAGCACGCTATACCACCACAGAAAAAGAATTATTAGCTGTGGTATATGCCTTTGAGAAATTTAGGTCTTACTGCTCCGTTGGGTCCTGCTCCTTCAGGAATTCGATATACTCATACGAGACAAAAAAGGAGCAGAAAACCTTGCTGCTGATCACTTGTCCCGGTTAGAGAATCCTCATCAGGATATTCTCGAGAGAAAAGAAATTAATAAAACTTTTCCTCTGGAGACTCTCAATCTAATCTCTACCCGGGATGATACCACTACCCCATGGTTTGCCGACTTTGCAAATTACCATGCGGGTAATTTCGTTGTGAAAGGGATGTTGTCCCAACAGAAAAGAAAATTCTTTAAAGATGTAAAACATTATTTCAGGGACGACCCCTACTTGTTCAAAATATGTGCGGATCAAGTCATTCGACGGTGTGTCCATGGCCAAGAAGCCATGGAAATTCTTAAAGCTTGTCATGATGGACCCATGGGGGGACATCATAACCCAAACTACACCACCAAAAAGGTGTTTGATTCGGGATTCTTTTGACCCACGATCTATAAAGACGCCCATGAACTTATCAAAACTTGTGAGGCTTGCCAGCGTCACGGGAATATTTCCAAAAAGAATGAGATGTTACAAAACGCCATCCAAGTCTGTGAAATATTTGATATGTGGGGCATTGATTTTATGGGGCCATTCCCGTCTTCACGAGGGAATAAATACATACTCGTGGCTGTCGACTATCTGTCAAAATGGATTGAAGCAAAAGCTTTACCCACCAATGATGCCCGAGTAGTCGTTAACTTTTTGAAATCTCTCTTTTCCAGATTCGGGACTCCTCGTGCCATTATCAGTGATCATGGCACACACTTCTGCAATGAATAATTTGCAAGAGTGATGCTGAAATATGGTGTAACTCACCGTCTTTCTACAGCATACCACCCACAAACAAGTGGGTAGGTAGAGGTCTCGAATCGGGGTATTAAGAGGATTCTGGAGAGGACGGTGGGTGAAAACCGTGCCTCTTGGTCGGATAAGCTGGATGATGCATTATGGGCTTTTCGCACTGCTTACAAAACTCCCATCGGGTGTACTCCATATAAGCTAGTGTATGGGAAAGCATGTCACCTTCCGATTGAATTAGAACATAAGGCCTACTGGGCCTTAAAACATGCAAATTTCGACCTTCACACAGCGGGTGTTCACCGCAAGGTTCAACTAAACGAATTAAACGAACTTCGTGATCAAGCTTATGAGAATTCTTTGATTTACAAGGAAAAAACCAAGAAGATCCACGACTCTAAAATTAAAAACCGTGTTTTCAACATCGGTGACAGAGTCCTTCTCTTCAATTCACGATTGAAAATATTCTCGGGAAAGCTTAAAACTCGTTGGTCTGGGCCATTCACTATAACAAGAGTATTTCCATATGGAACTGTTGAGTTATCTCAACCTGACGGTTCCAACTTTAAAGTAAATGGCCATCGGTTAAAACACTACTTTGGAGGTGACATACAACCAATGGTTGTCCCGGATCTCCAAACTTTCCCCATGGACCAATAAATTCGGGGTCGAGTCAAGCTAGCGACTCGGTTAACAAAAACAGTAGCTTCCTCATGAACAAATCAATTCGAGGTCGAGTCAAGCTAGCGACTTGGTAATCAAAAACAGTAGCTGAACATGGGTTTTCACCCGTGTGTACCACCCTAGTGTGGGGGAGATGCCCCACATGTTGTATATATCTTCAAGTTAAAAAAAAATGTGTACATAGACTAAAATAAAGGTTACTAATATTTCCTTCTTATGTTCTAAGTGTCGGTTTAACACCCGGTTCTTTGAATATTGAGGGCAATAATCATTTCTAAGTGTGTGGGGGGGGGGGGGGGGATTCTCACGAATTCAAACACATTTTCCATCAAGCACCCTTATTTGATCAAAATTTAAAATTTTTTCACACTTAGAAATGCAATAAATGGTTATCAGTCCGCCATGTCTAACCCACATAAGGATTGGCTAATCCAGGAGCAAACGGCTCTTGGTAAAGATATCTCAAAACCGTTGATGGCTTGCAATTTGCCCAAAATTGTATGGTAAATCAACTCGCCATATCCCATAAAGTGAATGAGTTGGCTAGCCCGCAAGATTATGGCTTGTGGTAAAGGCCGTGGAAAAACCATAATTGGTAATCAGCTCACCAAGATGTTGACTTTGTCCATCAAGAGTTGGCTAGTCCAGAAGCAAACGACTTTTGGTAAAGACTAATCAAATCCGTTGACAGCTGGTGGTTTGCTCAAAATCACACGGTTATCAGGTGTACCACAGTTCTCACACCTGGCTACTCCAGAAGTAATGGCTTTTGGTAAAGAGACATAAAATCCATTAAATTTTCTCAAAATATTGCTAGGGACTAGCAATACTTTAGTGTGGGGGATTGATGAGTGTCTAAATACTCATCATTTTATACCAATCTGAACTGCCAAAACATCCAAAAACACTCAAATATGCATCAAAATACTGAGATTATTCAAGAAGTGTGTTTTATATGTTTCAGATGCAAAATAATCAAAAACAGATAAAAAAACGTACAAAAATAAAAAATACTCAAAAATATACAAAAATAGTTGGACTCATAAGCTCACTTAAGCACCTTATATAGCTTTTATAAGCTATTAGAAGTTTAATATACCAGTATTACCTAGAAAATAAAAAATACTCAAAAATATACAAAAATAGTTGTAAAATAAAAAATCAATGATGAAGAAGATGAAGGCATGGAGCAAGGTTTATACTGGATTGCCTTGGTATTAGAAACCTTGTGGAAGGTTTATAGGGTTGTAACTGGTCCTGTTCTTCAGTTCTTGACTTGGAATCAGTTTGTAATCTTATTTTTAGTTTTATGCAATTTACTGTTCAACTGCTTAATTTGTGCTTATCTTTTGTGTTTGCTGCTTATTTAGTATATGTGAGTAGGATTGTGGTAATTGTAAACTTATTTTTCAATTGGAACTCTTTGTCTCTCTTAATTTCAAAGTTAACTGTTAGAATTAGTAACATATAGTGTAAGTGTAATTTCTACTTCAAACTAGTAAATCTTAGCTAAAATCAGTATAATAAAGGGTTGTTTGGATTAACTGAGATCATGGTATTCCAGGGTATCTTTGCTGTTGTTTTTGATTGTTACATGCTATATTAGATAGTACTAAGTCATTTAAGTCATAAATTCAAGTCTTGTTTAATAAAAAGTCAATTTTAGATTTTTATTTCAAATTCTAGTTAACTGATAGAATTGTTAGTTCTAAATCTTAGCTAAACTTTACATAATTATAATATATAGCTTAATTTCATCTTACAATAACTTAATATAACATATTAACTAAGTAAATTAGATTAGAAGTTCAATAAAGTCAAATTAGTTCATAAATACAAAAAGTCAAAATAGCATAGTCTAGCAGAAAACCAGATTTTACAAGAATTTTTATGATTTTTGTATTGAGAATCATGCTTTGAAACTTTTTATGGTTGAAGTGTACCAGCTAAGTTACAGGAATCACTAATCATTTTATTTTTAAGATTTTTTAACTAGCTTATGCAACAACTTATTTAAGGTTGCAGGGCTGCAAACCTCCCCTGCACCAAGGTTTTCACACAAAGTTTATAAGCGCATTCAGGCCTATTTATTGGGACCCAGACTTCACCATTAGCTTTTTAGGCAGCTTATCAGTAGATCTTGTGATATCTTGGCTTATTTTGTACTTCAGTTTATTGGTTTATAGCTTATTAAAGCCACAAAGTTGATCTGTCCAAATAAGTTACACTGAGTAACCAGGGTAATTAACCAACTTCACAAGTCTCCTCTGTACTCACCTGTGGGACCCATACTTTGGACCTTGGCTTTTTGAGAAGCCCTTCAGCTTAGCTTATTGGATTTAGGTTTGTTTTGGAGCTCAGCTTATTTGCTCTTAGCTTAATTAAGTTTTAAAGTTGGCCTAATCACCACATGCATACTGAGTTACTCAGTATTGACCACCCAATTTCATAGGTTTACCCACAGCTTATTAATAAGCCATAAGCATTGCTTATTGGCTTATTGGGAAGCTTACCTAACCAACTTATCATATCCAGTGATTATTGGGATTTCCAATCAGCCAAGTGGGCCCTACAAGGCTTGCTAGTTCACACTTTTGCCCTGAATTGGTCTGGTCACTCAATCTTTGGACCCCACTTCACAAGCCCACCAACAGCTTATTAAAAAGCCATAAGCATTGCTTATTGGCTTTTTGAGAAGCTTTCCTGGCCAACTTATCACATCAAGTTTTATTTTGGACCCTTGAACCCTCCTGTGGACCCCACAAGGGCTGCAAGTTGACCCTTTTAGCCTGTTTGGCTAAACAGTTCATTAAGAGTGCTTATTTGAGCTTACAGCTTATTCCTTTAGCTTATTAAGTTAGTTTAGCTTATTTTAGGTATAACTTAGTAGTTTATAGCTTATTTAACCTTTGGTAGTTTGTTTGTAGCTTTTAGCTTATTAAAAATCCAAGTTTAGCTTTTTAGGCTAACTGTTAAGCAAATAAGCTCATACAGAGCTTATTTGGCTTTTCTAAAAAGTTTTCCTTTTTTAAAGTTTCCTAATTTTGCTTGTTTCATAGGTTTGTAAAAAGAAAATCAAAAAAATAAAAGTTTGCAAAAATTTGGGTGTGTTCGGGAGTCGAACTTGGGACCTCTTGGATAGTATCATGCATAAGTACACACACCCCTTCCATTAGCTCTGGGGCACCAGTTCCGTTTAAGTTTGCACAAACAATATATTTAAGGTAGTTTTGGTAGGTTTACCTTATTTCCAACTTATCAGCTTATTCCAGCTTATCTGGATAAGCTGTTGACACCCACTTATTTTTCCTAGGCTTTTTATTACTTAATCTACTTTTTGTAATTTTTTCATAATTTTTACTGTTCAAATAATATTTATTTTAATTAATAATAGTTTAATTAATAATTAGGTAATATTAGTTAATTAAATAGTTTTAATAATTTTTATTTAATAGTAGTATCTTTTTATATTTTTTTTTAAGTTTTATAAACCATTAGGTGTTTTTAGAAAATATTTTTCTGATTGTTAATGTTCATTTCCTATTTTCCTTAATTAATTTAGTTAACTAGATTTTAATTAATAAATAAGTAATTAATTAGTAAATTAGCCTAAATATAATTTTTAGAATAATTTTATAATTTTTTAGGATTCCTGTGATGGTTAATTAGTTTTATAAATTTTTCCATAATTTTCTAAGTTATTTTAGTATTATTAGTAATTTAAAATAATTTAAATAGTTTAATTAAAATAATTAGTAATTAAATAAAAGAAAACTCATAAAAAGACAAAAATATTTATATTTATTTTTTATACTTTCTTCAAGTTCATTTTAAGTTTTAAAAAATAGTTTTGCAAATTTTTAGTATTTATCATTTTTAGGTTAATTTAAATTAGTTTTAATTAAATAGTTAAATAGTTTTTAATTAAATAATTAATATTAATTAATAAAATAATCAAAAAATAATTTTCTTTTTAATTTAATTTTCTTTTAAGTTTAAGTTTATAGAATTTTTATTTTTAACCCTTGTAGTTTATTTTTCCTTAAAACTCACCTTTTTCTCAGTACGCATACGTATTTGTTTACATTTCAGTTTACGTATATACATAGCTGTTTACTGTGCTTGTTTTATATTATTATCCAAATAATATCAGTAGTGTAAATCAAACCCACTTCATTTTTGGTTACTGTCCTCAGTACCATTTATTCCCGAAAACGTTTACAAATACAATTTCAATATCGTTGGGACTTAACGACTCGGAGATTTCCCTGTACTTCAACGGATTTTAATACTTGACTTTTTCTCCCAGGTGGACCTATCAACTGCACACGCTTGACTGGTTGGTTTGGGAGGAGTCAAAGCCGTCGAGATGAGTTGTGGATTTACGAATTAAAGTGTCCTGGCTCCTCGAACGTTTACTACATGACTTCTGAATTATGTCGGCCCGAACGGTAGTAAACGATATATAAACTATACATGTTTCATGAACCATTTCTTTTCATATACTTACACTATACAAAGTACCACATCATGGACTAAATGCAAGACATATATATAGGCATTTCTTCATATTCTTTACTCCAATCCTAAGTCGCGACATTCTATTATAGGTTGCTCGTAGAAACCTTCACGATTCAACCGTTACATTCACTACTTGCTATTTAACTTAAGGTGAGTTCATAGCCTCACTTTCCATTACTTAATTGTTTTACAAACCCTTGGGGGGAATACATGCTATTATTTTTCAACCGAACACAATGCTTTTCAATTGTATGCTTGCCTGATTGTTTTATTATCACTAAGTAACATCCTTGCTAAAACCAATATCCCTTATTATGAACCATTTAATCACTAGTAATAGTGAGCGTGAATATTGTGAATAGGCCTATTGGGATTGACGAATCCCATTTGTATTGACTAAGTTCAAACAAATGCACTAATATTTGAGATTTAGGTATGTTAGCAAAGTACCTACCGGGATAACTCCGCCGATTGATATTGGTACCCGTTAACGTTTTTGTGTCATAAGCTTAGTGTATAATACATTTTATGGGCGTATAATAACGTAGCCTACCTGTTTTGTTTTCCAACCATGAGTATGAGTCTAATTAACTCATACTACCAACATATTGTGTTCAACCATTAAACAAACTCTATGAATATCACTCAACTTTTGTGTTGACCTCTTAAGCATGTATTTCAGGCCCATGATGATCAAGGATTGCACGGAAGGGCACGGATATTCAAGAGGGCTATAAATTTTATTATCATTCAAAAACTCATTTAATGTAAATTGTAAACATAGAACCATCTGGGACCTCATTTTGTAATCTCTGATATTTATATAATTTGAATGATAAATCTTTTAAAACGACTCAATTAGAATTCGTTTTCTATTACTGTGACTATTGTGCCGTCGAGTAACACCCAGTTTGAATTCCGCTGCACCATGAATTGGGGGTGTTACACTATGCGGTTTTATTCACAAAAAGATGGGTAATGGTTTTGAAACGTCCTTTTGGGAGGATATTTAGAGGGGTGACACTGATTTTAAATCTCTCTATCCCAGAATTTACGCTTTGGAGTCTTGCAAAAACATCACTGTTGCTGAGAAGATGTCACATGAAAATTTGGGTTTTTCTCTTCGTCGTAATCCTCGGGGTGGTATTGAACAGTCTCAATTCATTGATCTTGTGGCAAGATTGGAGGATATTGTTCTAGTCGATATGAGGGACAAGTGGGTGTGGTCGAAAGAATGATCAGGTGAATTTTCAGTTGCATCTGTTTGAAGAATGATTGATGACCGTTGGTTGCCTAATGTTACAAACAAGATTCGATGGACTAATGTTGTGCCCATTAAAGTTAACGTTCTTGCTTGGAAAGTTAAATTGGACTGCTTACCAACTAGGTTGAATATTTCTAGGCGATGTATGGATATCAAATCTATCTTATGTCCTTCTTGTGGTGTGGCGGTGGAATCATCTAGTCATGTTTTCTTCTCTTGCTTCTTAGCTAGAGAGGTTTTTCTCAAGATTTGTAATTGGTGGGACGTAAATTTCATGGAGCTTTCTTCGTACGAGGAATAGTTAGAATGGTTCTTAAATCTTCGCCTTCACTCTAAACATAAAAAGATGATCGAAGGAGTTTGCTACATCATTTGGTGGTCTATTTGGAATTTTCGCAATAAGAGTATTTTTGGGTTGAATCCTCCTACCAAGGCATCTCTTTTTGCATCTCTTTTTGAGGATATTGTTTCTTGTTTTTTTTATTGGTGTGCGTTTAGAAGTAAGACGTCTTTTAGTTGGATAGATTGACTTAAAACTCCTCACCTTGTAACCTTATAATTTCCTAGCTCGTTGCTAGTTTTTATTTATATATCCGTCATTAAAAAAAATGATTTACATATAATGCAATACATTATTATTTGTAAACATCAAATCAAATATATGATATATTATAATCATTTAAGTCGTCGTTATTTAATTTTTAAGTGTAGGCTATATATGCACACCTCATATTTAATCGATGACCATAAAAAAGAAACACTCTCAAATATATGGTAGGCCAAATTTTACAGAATTAAACACTCAAAAATCTATAGCAAAAGATTTATAATTTTAAACTCCGTCGCAACGTGCGGGTTTATAATCCTTGTTTACAATTTACAAACAATGATAAGAGCGAAGATGTTTCAGTTATTCACTTTTTTGATAAAATTAGCTTAACATTAAGCTTATATTAAAATCTTGAGATTGAAGCTTTTAGTTTCGTATGTTTTGGCAAGCAGCTAAGGTTGTAGTTTAAAAGCGTAAAATATTGATAAATGCCGTACAAATACCCAACTGTGTTACGAAAGCTCAAACTCACAATACCATGTATTTTACGCAGGGACTGAGCCAGGGGCTTCCGCGGTTGCTCGGGCACCCTATGGATTTTTCAATATAGTGTTGATTTTTGAAAAAACATTGATTTTTCTTAAAGTAATCTTAAATGCATCCGGTCCATCAAAATATGTTTTTAGTATTAGAGTTTAATTTTTTTTAGCACCCGATAATATTTAGTTCTGCTTCCGTCCCTCAATTTTTACATTGTTATATACACCTGTGCAATTTACATCACTTTTGATTCAAGGATGAACACTTTTGCAAGATACCAAAAGTGAAACCTTCTTCCATAACTCAGCTTCCTGCTAAACCTGCCGCAGGAAAAGAATTGCGGCTGAGCTTACAAAGCTCAGTGAACAAATATAACAGACAATAAAGCAGAACATAAGGAAACGATACGAAAGAGATACAATAAATAGAGTTGAGAAAATCACAAGGATTACAAGATAAGGGAGTAGGATAAATGGTTAAGGTATAAGGTGAGTGTATGCATCAGTATATTTACCCCAGGTCAAACAAATATCCAAACCATATCATATCTTCATAGCCAATGTATTCGGAGGGGAGTCCTCGGAATACCAAATATAGTAGGAGGGGAGTCCTCAAGTAATCAATGGAGTAGCTAGCTCTCAAAATGTGAGGGACTGCATGCACGCATGCCCAATCACCAAATCAAATATAATGTATATCCAAACCAGATATCCAAACAAATATCAAACAAATCTAGGATGCATCCATACGCCCCGGCAAATCAAATCATAGCGGCCAAACATATATATTCTTGAGCTCATAATCATATAACAAAAAGGGACGGTGTGGTACATCTCTCCAACCACACTAGAGTCATAACATTGGTGCATCAATGCTACGGTTATGGACCCCCCATAACTGGGAACAGATAAAAATGCCTGGGTAAATACTGAAAGGTCAAAGGTAATCCAGAGTCCGAATCAAATATCATGGTCAAATAATAAAGGTTCAAGACCAAGGTTCAATATAAAAAGTTCCTGTAATATAAGTGTCAATGTCAAAGGTTCCTTATCCCAAAGGTTCCAAAAGTACCCAAAGGTCCAAATATCCCAAAGGTCAACATAGGTGAGAATCAGTTAAAGATGCATTATTAAAGGTACAAATTATGAGACCGAAATATATTATGAGTCCAAATAAAATAGGAGTTCACAAAAGAGAGAGCTAGAGATATAAGTCACGAGAGAGACAAATTAGAACACTCTTGTTGAAAGCGTATAAAACTGAGGGGTCAACAAACAAGGTCAAGTTTGGTAAACCTCCAAGTCTTCCAAAGTTCAAAATCCCATGGTTTATAATTAAAGGGTCATAGTGAAAATTTAAAACAAAAATTTAATTTAGCAGATTCATATCAGTTGTTTTAAAGGTTCGTTATAAAATCAAATTAGAAAGTTTATATCAAAGGTTTATTCAAAAAGAATCTTACAAAAGATGGCATTTATAAAAGTGATATTTAATGAAGGTTTCCATAGATATTATTTAAAAGTGGTCTTCATGAATTTGTAAAATCCCTTATAAAAGTGATCTTAAATCATGCTAGAAGTGTCATTTTAAAATGGTTTCTCTTTAAAAACGTTTCCATATCATAATTAGGAAAAAGGTTTTCACATCCTGTTAAAATATCCCAAAAGAACTTTCAAAGTTTCAAGGTTCCAAATGCTAATGTCACAAAAGGTTAACGAACAGGTTATGCCAATATCATACCATAAGGGTTCAAACGAATATAAATGGGATCACAATACTGACGAAACACATCAACCACAGAGCCAAAGTACAAAGGGGGTCATAACAAGGACCAAAAGGAATCATACACGATAACAAATCAAAGAAGAAATCAAGAGAGAGAAAGTGTACACTTTTGCTGAAAGAGTACGGAATATCTGTACCTTCGCCGAATCAAACAAAACCAAGATCAACAAAAGGAGAAAGATCACTCCCGCTTCACCGGACCTAGAAGAAAGTGAATAACGAATTACGAAGAGTTCAAATTATATAAGTTACCTCTTTTAGTTATCTTTCCATTTTTAGTAACTTTCCTTTTATAGCAGCTTTTCAAAAATAGCAACTTTCCAAAATTAGTAAGTTTATATAAATAGCAGGTTTCCATAATTTGAAAGATTTCATATTATAATTAGGTAAAGTTATTAATTAAGCATTATTATGGAATTAGGGTTTATTTTGACATGGCATGATAGTTTAGGGTTCAATATGATAACTTTCCATATTTTAGGGTTTATAATGTAAATATACCAAAGTTAAAGGTCTAAAGTGTAAATATTGCAAATTTCATATTTTATACTAATAAACTATAAGTTTTCAATATTTACAAATCTCATCCTTTTATTTGAACAATTTGCATATTAAAACTCTTAATTAAATAAATTACAAATTGATCCTTATATTATTCATATTTACATATCAAGCCTTTAATTATCCAAAATTACACATTTAACCCCTTACATTAAATATTATACATATCAACCCTCAATTTATATAATTTACAAAATACACCCCTTAAATTAATTTAATTCCAAATCGGATTAATAATATAATATAATTAATCCAGAAATTAAAACATGTTCCACTTAACGATGAACCCCTAACGATGAACACCACATCCAAAATTAAGCCACTTCCAATCCACTAAACTTTAATTCCTTCAAAACCCACATACAAAATCACCAATCCATTATTTCTCCCAATTCAATTTTCAAACAAATGACCTTTTTTCTTTTGGTGTCTCTTCTTCCAATTCAAAACCAGATGGGTGGACATGGGTTTTTGGCAAGAACAATTCACAGCATACTAAACCTATTGACAACCCATTCGCGAAGGATATGGAGAGAATTGCTACGTCTTATTTTGTTACTAATTTTCCCGAGTCTCTAGATGCAAAGGGTCTATAGAAACGGTTCCAACCATTCGGTCGCATTGTGGACGCGTTCATTGCTAATAAACGCTCAAAAAATGGTAAGCGTTTTGGTTTTGTTAGGTTTTTAGGTATTCGTAATGAGGTAGAATTTGCTAAGGTCATGTCTAACATATGGATAGGGAGTTATCATGTCTATGTAACCATTGCCAGATTTCAGAGACAATCTAAGTATAACACTAATGCAGTAAAAAAGGAGTCTACTGGGTTTAAGCATTCTCCACATGCTGCTCATGTTTGTCCCACCTCTAGTACTAATGTCCCTTCTTCGTTTAACGCCAAACAAACATATGCCTAGGTAGCTAATGGTGGTGTTGCTTTAAAAAGGGCTAAAAATAATGGGGAAAATGATAAGGTTAAATGCATCCAACTAAGTGACGATGACCTTATCAAAGTGGAGGATACGTCCACTGTGGTATTGGTTAAGGTGAAAGAGGTTGATTCGATTAGTAACATGTACCGTATTTGTAGAAACGAGGGCTTTGTGGATGTAAAGATTCACTGTTGGGGGCTTATGGGTATGGATTCAATTCAATAATGAGAAGGCATGTCAGGCGTTCAAATCTAATGTGTCCTTGAAGAAGCTATGATCATCTCTTAAGGTAGTTTCTCCTTCCTTTAAAGTTGATGAAAGAATGGTTTGGGTCGAGATTCATGGTCTTCCGTTATGTGCCTGGGGATCAAATGCTTTCAAAAAGGTCGTGAGTATGTTCGGAAGTTTCAAATTCTTCGACTCGGATGTAGAGGATATTATGAGCATGGGAAGGATATGTATTGCAACGAAACAACACTCTCTCATTTCTGAATCGGTGAATGTGCTTATTCATGGCGAGAATTTCAATGTTCATATTAAAGAAGTTGGTACTTGGAGCATTCACATTACAGATGATTTAGACCTTACTGATTCTGATGACAGATGTGATGATAACGACGGTATATCACTTAACGAAGATGAAAATCCAAATGATGTTCTAGATGAATTCATTCAACAGGTTGTGGCGGAGAAGTCATCAAACTCCACTAATGAAGTCCATCATGTGGAAACAGTTGGAGAATGTTCTGATTTCGAGTCAGCAGGTAGTAAACCTCCTGGTTTCGAACATGTAAATATGGTGGAAGAAAATTCTTCTATGGATTCAATAAAGAACGCGCAAGAGGTCAATCCAAAGGAGACAGATGTCAAGAGTGTAGATTCAGATGCTACTATTCCTCCAGGGTTTGAAAATTATTCAGGGGGGACAAAGCTGCCTCACATTCGCCTTCTAAGTCAGGAACCAGTAAATGCTCAACTTCTTTTGGAAACCACAAAAAAAGGCATGAAAGGCTTTTCTTTTATTGATGAAATGAATAGGATGATTGAAGTAGGCGATGCGTTAGGATATGATGTCAAAGGGTGTAAACGTTCATTAAAAAGGATGATCAATGGGATAGGTGTATCGATGGTGGATAAATGAATATTCTTTCTATTAATATTCGAGGTTCTAAGAAGCGTGAGAAGTGTGTGTGGATTAAAGAGTTATGTTTTAAACACAACATTCACATCCTTGGTGTTCAAGAAACAAAGATGACAAAATTGGAGCTATTTCAATTAAAATATATGTGGGGCAATTTCAAGTTCGATTATGCATGTAGCATGGCTAGGGGTAGATCCGGGGGGCTGGTCACTATGTGGGATCCAAACGTGTTTGTTACAAATTGAATCTGGTGTAGTGATAATTTTATCATTGTGGAAGGCAAGTGGATGAATTCGGTTGATGATTATTATATTATTAACGTTTATGGCCCGCAAAAACATCCAGATAAAACAAACTTATGGGAGTTTTTATGTTCATTCATTCAAAACCATGTGGGAAACACTATTCTCTTTGGAGATATGAATGAAGTCAGATATGAATCAGAAAGGTTTGGTTCCTTCTTTTCCAGAAGTGATGCGGCGGTTTTCAAATCCTTTATTCATGATGTCGGTTTAATAGACCTCCCAATGGGAGGCAAAATGTATACTTGGATGAATAAAGTGTGGTCGGATCATAACCCGATCCTCTTGCATTATAAGAAATCTGCTTTTGGTCCGATTCGTTTCAAAATTTTTCATTCATGGTTTGATAGAAATGACTTTGATGACGTTGTTAAAGAGGCGTGGTAGAACTTTTCTGTTGCTAATATGTCCCTTCATGAAAAACTTAGAGGCTTAAAAGATCAGCTTAAGCTTTGGTATTCTCGTACTAAAGAAACCTATTATAGTAGAAAGAAAAGTATTTTAGCTTCACTGAGAATCCTAGAGGAAAAGATTGATGCAGGTTGTGCAAACAAAAATGATAAAATGCTTCGTGTTAATACTTTACAAGAGTTAGCAGGTATTGAGAAAATTGAATCCATGGACTTGGTTCAAAAGGCTCGGGTTAAGTGGGATGTGGAAGAAGACTAGAAAACACAAATTTTTTTCACAGCGTCATAAATTCTAGGAAATCACAAATGCTTAATGGTATTATGCATGAGGGAGTTTGGATCACCGATCCAAACACTATTAAATTGGCTTTTCTCAACTTTTATAAAGACAAGTTGATCCAAACACTATTAAATTGGCTTTTCTCAACTTTTATAAAGACAAGTTTACATGCAATGATTCTTCGATTCTATTTCCCCCCATGTCGGCTGTTAAACGCCTTAGTTTTCTAGATCGGGATTACTTGGATTCTATGGTTTCCTTGGAGGAAATTAGAGCTGCGGTTTGGGATTGTGGTAGCCAAAAAGCGCCGGGCCCGGATGGCTATTCATTTATGTTCATAAAAAAGTATTGGGACATGTTGCATGTTGATATTCAAAACTTTGTGGTTACATTCTTCACATCAGGTTCGTTTCCTCAAGGGTCGAACTCATCATTCATTACTTTAATCCCCAAGGTGTCTAACCCTTTGCTCATTAAAGACTATAGACCAATTTCTCTCATTGGTATTCATTACAAGATTGTTGCTAAAATCTTAGCAAATCGGTTGTCCAAGGTTATTGATTCAATTATAAGTCATGAGCAAACTGCTTTCATTTCGGGTCGTCAAATTCTTGATGGGCCTCTTATCCTTAGTGAAGTCATTGATTGGTATAAGAAACGTAAAAAGAATATGATGTTGTTTAAAGTTGATTTTGAAAAAGCTTTTGACTCGGCAAGTTGGCGTTTCATAGATCATATGATAGAAACGTTGGGGTTTAGCTTTAAATGGCTGGATTAGGGCGGGTTTAGTGTCAGCTAGGGCTTCTATTCTTGTAAATGGAAGTCCCACTTCAGAGTTCTCGTTGAAAAGAGGCTTGAGGCAAGGAGATCTTTTGGCTCCGTTTTTATTTATTATTGTTATGGAAGGCCTTCACATTGCTCTTAGGGACGGTTTGGCTGCTAACATGCTTGGTGGTATTAAGCTTGGTTCCCATGGTATTTGCTTATCTCATTTATTTTATGCAGATGACGTCATTATTTTATTTGATTGGAATCAAAATGACATGGATAATATCATTCGTATTCTCAATGTTTTTTACCTTGCATCAGGCCTCAAAATCAATATTAACAAGTTGAATATTTATGGGGTAGGGGTCCCCTCAACTGAAGTTGATCGAATGGCATCAGGTACTGGTTGCATGGCTGGTTCTCTACCATTTTCTTATCTCGGATTGCCTATAGGTTCAAACATGGGTCACATTGTGAATTGGAAAGTCTTGATAGATCGCTTTAAGTCTAGGTTGTCGGGTTGGAAAGCTAACATGCTATCGTCAGGTGGTCGTTTTACTCTTATCAAATCGGTTTTTGGTAGTCTTGGTATATACTACTTGTCTATCTTCAGGGCTCCAGAAGCGGTTCTTAAAGTTCTTGAAAGTCTTCGTGCTTCGTTCTTTTGGGGTGTTTCCGAAGAAAAAAAGAAGCTAGTTTGGATTAATGGTCGAATATTTTAGCTTCTCTCGAAAAAGGCGGACTAGGTGTTGGTAGTCTTAAAGCCTTCAATATTTCGCTTCTATTAAAGTGAAGATGGCGTCTTTTTAAGAATCCGTCTTCTCTCTGGGTGAAAGTTTTGAAATCCATTCATGGTGATGAAGCGGGTGTAGATTTAAAGGGTTGCCAAACTAACGGGTTATGGGCTCGTATAGTTGGTACAATATATCATCTCCATTCAAGTGGTATTGTCCCTTTGAATTCCTTTCATTTTAAGGTTGGAGACGGCTCTTTGATTCATTTTTGGAAAGGCACTTGGTTAGGAGAAACGCCCCTTTGTAATCGTTATAATCGGTTGTTTCATTTGGAGAAGGATCGTAACTGTAACACCCCGTGCCAGCTTACTTTGAAAACTTTGACTTTTTATGCGGAAACGCTTGAACTAAAACTGACCTGCTGTTACTCTTTCATAAACTGACAAAAATCAGTACACAATCAGACCTTGGGGCTATTTTTAGATGAAAATAGACTCAATCACCTTCGAAACGATAGGTGGCACGACCCGTGACGACTTACAGATTAAAAGATATGAATTTTTGAAAACTGCCAAAAATCTCCACAGTCTGCCCGGAAAAATCTGGACAGCTTGTTGTCCCGAAATCACTTTCAAAATCCTCGGCCGGAAACCCGACCTCCCGAACTCGAAACTCAACCAAACTTTCCAGATTTATTTGGTATATGAATGGGCTTATTTTTATGCAAAAACATTTATCTTACGATACCTCGAAGGGGTACTTTACGACGGGTTATGCAAATAACCCGTTTTGACCCATTTCGCAATAAACCACTTATATCACTTTTGTTTTACACCAAACTTTCCAGAAATCAATCATTTAACATATCAAACATGTTCCAATAACACTTGACCCGTTTACTACTCAAAATGGGTATGTTTACACTTAAACCAAACGCCCCTTTAACTTTACTCAAAAACACATAAACCATACTTTGACTTATCAAATGACTACCAAATTGTCATACAACTCTTGACATACACTTTGCCATACGGCTGCCCTTTAACAACCCATAAAAGACTAACGGGGGTACAAATATGACCCTTGAGCTCGGTATACTACCTAGCTCCTACTTTCTTACCAATCTTCTAATATTGCTTAACCAAACCTTTATCCTTAGTCCAAGCCTTCCACAATCACAAGAACCTACAAAAGGTTAGACAACTAAACTGTAAGCACAAAGGCTTAGCAAGTAACCTGACATAAAACATATATCATACACATAAGCATCATGATCACTTACATAACTTCAATCCATAACATTCACGATATCACATAATCTTCATCCATTACTCAATCCATATGTTAACACTATCACAATCATAATACACATATGGATAACATACATATAACACATGTTTTAATACAAGTTACTTACCTTAGTTTCCAAAGCTAAGCTACTAATCAATACATCATCATCATCATCATCATCATCATCATCTTGTAGGGATAATCTCTAGGGCTTCATTACTTTATTACAACACTTAGACACCATCAATTGATCAGGCTCTATCCTCTTTCCCTCCTTTTCTTTCTTGAGCCGATATCACCAATCACACACACAATCTATGAGTTTCTGGAATATCCGGGAAACTCTTTAATATATGTTAGTTGGTACTTTGGTAAATTGACACAATAGGTCCCTTTGGTCCTATAACAATTCAATCTTGGTACTAGAACAAGTTGGTTTTAGTGGCAGTTTAAGGAATTGGCAAGATTAGTCCTTACAGACTAGAACAAGTTAGTTCTAGTACTAGAACAAGTTGGTTCTAGTACCAGTTGGGATTCTGTCAACTTAGGTCCCTCAAGTTCTTATCTCTCTTACTTATGACACATAATACTTCTAAAACCACATTACGAAATACTATGACTATCGGGTTTGACCACATCATGACATTTGTTGACTAACCAACCACGTAAGGCTCTTAATCCATTACATCTAGGGAGGGGTCCAAGTACTCGGGAAACGGGTCTAACAATTCTATCCCCCTTATTTAGATTTCGTCCCCGAAATCTCTCGTCTTTTGCAATCCAAAACTGAATCACAACATATACATGTCTCATAATTTCAAAATCCTTAGTCATTACATTGCAACGATCTAAGTGATCTTGCAATTCCGAGCTTCTATATCACAATCATAACTCATAATAGGCTATAAGCAATACTACTCATCACAAGCTTATTTCAAATTTCCAACAATTGACGACTAGTCATATGGAAAATTAACTATTTTGACTTTATATAAGTCAAACTTCACACTATCATCACTTCATTCACAAATGCACTAACATGACCTTACGTCATATACCGGCCAAAATTACACTTTACACAATATCAACACTTATCTACTTCCAAAAACCGTTAACTTATCTCGCAATATATACATAGTACCATATAAACGGCACTTCCAAAAACCAAATCTACGCATTACTAAAGCAATCTTCTTGTTAAGTTGTGGGAAATCCACCCAACATCTTAGCAACTTAAAGCAAAAACTCATTCTAGGCGTATATCTTAAGGTTCATATAGGACCTTAACGCCGCTGCAAGCTTTTATATCTAATCTCTTCTTATAACGTCTAACTTGTTTTAGTTTTCACTTTCTCATATCTCTACCCGTATTCATGTCATACCGGCTACACATAAGCCCACTCATTTATAACTCTTTACTTACATAAAAAGGCGTCCCAATCTATGCAAGTAAGGAATTATAAACTTATGGTTCGGTGATTTACAATTTCTTTATTTAAATGAAGAGGCGTCCCAATCCATTTAAATAAGGAGATTATAAATCCTCCTACTCATGTACTTCCGACACAGCAATTATACTTACTTCACTTTCCTTCTTTTCTAGCCTTGGATCCAATCTCACTAACTATTCATCCATGTCATAAAGACAAGCTGGCTATCCCGAAGGATACCATAATATCTATGCCCTTGCGGCAAGCCGAGCCACCCCGAAGGATGCCATAACTATCATCCATGCCATAAGGCAAGCTGTACAACCATGCCATGAAAGGCAAGCTAACAACCATGCCGTGAAGGCAAGCTAACAACCATGCCATGAAGCCAAGCTAGGCCATCTCAAAGGATGCCAAAACACATGCCGCGAAGGCAAGCTAACAACCATGCCATGAAAGGCAAGCTAACATCCATGCCGTAAAGGCATGCTAACAACCATGCCATGAAAGGCAAGCTAACAACCATGCCATGAAGGCAAGCTAACAAGCATGCCATGAAGGCAAGCTAGGCCATCTCAAAGGATGCCAAAACACATGCCGCGAAGGCAATCTAAAAACCATTCCATGAAAGGCAAGCTAGGCCATCTCGAAGGATGCCGAAAACACATGCCATAAAAGCAAGCTGGGCTATCCCGAAGGATACCAAAACTAGAGAATTGGATCCAAGCTATATCTAACTTATCATCTTTACTCACTTTATCTTTCATGTACTTTTATCATTAAGTACACGCTATCACTTCAACATTTCTCATTGCCTTAAGCAATTTCAACATTCGCTACCACGTTTACTTTCATCTAGACAAGTTGCTATATTACACTTGTTAAATTATGCTTGCATTCTCACAATGCTACTTATCATTTATCCGTCAACCCCAAGTTGACTCATACATTCACTACGTGGCATCTCTATTTTAGACAAGTTCTATATGATGCTTGTCCATTTACAGTTTACACATTCTCTATGTGTCCTTACCACACACTTTTACTATTATCTGTCAACCCTTGTTGACCATGTTCACAACTCACACTATCACTTCATTTAGTCTACTCAACTTTACACATATAAGCCTTACGTAGGCTTATTCCATAACATTTTCATTAATCTCATCACATACTATCCAATATATAAACATGACTATACTCATGTTTTACAATTCTTCTAGCGCACTTCGTATCACTTATGAATTCAAGCGCAATCTATGTCTCATTCATCACTTCTAGTTATCACGCTTAACCATTTTCTTACTAACACATTTTACTTATCATGTTTTATATATAACATGATCTCATCACATCTTAACCGTATACTTTAACTTTTCTTATTTTAATTAAGCGTGTAAGACTTATGCTTCAAGCATCTACTCATTATTACATCTAATCGTTTATGTCTTACGAAATATGCATTCCAATGCATCTATCTCAACTCATACACTTCTGTGAATCGTGCTCTCAAGCACATCACATAAAACTTAGAAATATAATAAACTACTACTATAGACTTAACATCACATAAAAAATAACACTTAACACTTATCTAACAAGTGTTAAAACATTCATAATCAAAATCAAATCGTATAGTCTATGGCTCATGCATCACATTGAACAATCAAACTATGTCTAAGCATCAACATTCTAATTAGCCGCAAACACTAGTCTACCTTACAACTAAGGCATCATAAAACCTTACTCCACTTACTAGCCCATCTCTAATACCGTTTAGCATTAATACTCGCATTCTATTACCATACTATCACATAATCACATCATAATCACCGGCACCAACCGAGGTCCACGGCTAACTAATCATTTAAGCATTTCAAGTCCTCCACGGACTTACATCTCATACACATCAACACTATATCATACATCCATCACTTATCATCTATAACTTCTACTAGCATAAAACATAATCCGTCTCACACTTAACAATTACTTTTCCGCATTACTCAAACTTATGGCCATCGCAATCTATGAGTGGTTTAAGACTAGGCAACCTATAGTGGAAACCTAATTCACTTAAACCGAAGCTCTGATACCAATTTGTAACACCCTGTGCCAGCTTACTTTGAAAACTTTGACTTTTTATGTGGAAACGCTTGAACTAAAACTGACATGCTGTTACTCTTTCATAAACTGAACAAAAATCAGTACACAATCAGACCTTGGGGATATTTTTAGATGAAAATAGACTCAATTACCTTCGAAACGATAGGTGGCACGGCCCGTGAAGACTTACGGATTAAAAGATATGATTTTTTGAAAACTGCCAAAAATCTGCACAGTCTGCCCGGAAAAATCTGGACAGCTTGTTGTCCCGAAATCACTTTCAAAATCCCCGGCCGGAAACCCGACCTCCCGAACTCGAAACTCAACCAAATTTTCCAGATTTATTTGGTATATGAATGGGCTTATTTTCATGCAAAAACATTTATCATACGATACCCTGAAGGGGTACTTTACAACGGGTTATGCAAATAACCCGTTTTGACCCATTTCGCAACAAACCACTTATATCACTTTCGTTTTACACCAAACTTTCCAGAAATCAATCATTTAACATATCAAACATGTTCCAATAACACTTGACCTGTTTACTACTCAAAATGGGTATGTTTACACTTAAACCAAACGCCCCTTTAACTTTACTCAAAAACACATAAACCATACTTTGACTTATCAAATGACTACCAAATTGTCATACAACTCTTGACATACACTTTGCCATACGGCTGCCCTTTAACAACCCATAAAAGACTAACGGGGGTACAAACATGACACTTGAGCTCGGTATACTACCTAGCTCCTACTTTCTTACCAATCTTCTAATATTGCTTAACCAAACCTTTATCCTTAGTCCAAGCCTTCCACAATCACAAGAACCTACAAAAGGTTAGACAACTAAACTGTAAGCACAAAGGCTTAGTAAGTAACCTGACATAAAACATATATCATACACATATTAACACATAAGCATCATGATCACTTACATAACTTCAATCCATAACATTCACGATATCACATAATCTTCATCCATTACTCAATCCACATGTTAACACTATCACAATCATAATACACATATGGATAACATACATATAACACATGTTTTAATACAAGTTACTTACCTTAGCTTCCAAAGCTAAGCTACAAATCAATACATCATCATCATCATCACTAGTCATCATCATCATCATCTTGTAGGGATAATCTCTAGGGCTTCATTACTTTATTACAACACTTAGACACCATCAATTGATCATCAGGCTCTATCCTCTTTCCCTCCTTTTCTTTCTTAAGCCGACATCACCAATCACACACACAATCTATGAGTTTCTGGAATATCCAGGAAATTCTTTAGTATATGTTTGTTGGTACTTTGGCCAATTGACACAATAGGTCCCTTTGGTCCTATTACAATTCAATTTTGGTACTAGAACAAGTTGGTTTTAGTGGCAGTTTAAGGAATTGGCAAGATTAGTCCCTGCAGACTAGAACAAGTTGGTTCTAGTACTAGAACAAGTTGGTTCTAGTACCAGTTTGGGATTCTGTCAACTTAGGTCCCTCAAGTTCTTATCCCTCTTACTTATGACACATAATACTTCTAAAACCACATTACGAAATACTATAACTATCGGGTTTGACCACATCATGACATTTGTTGACTAACCAACCACGTAAGGCTCTTAGTCCATTACATCTAGGGAGGGGTCCAAGTACTCGGGAAACGGGTCTAACAGTAACTGCTTAATAAGAGACCGTATAGTTAATGGCTCTTGATCATGGGATTGGTGTAGGCCGGTGAATGCTGGGAGAACTTATGCAGATCTTAACAATCTATTGGTCGAAATCAGTTCTCTGGTCATCGATGTTGATAGCGATTCTTGTATTTGGTCTCTTTCTAATGATGGTAGTTTTTCGGCCAGTGACGTTAGGAAGCATATTGATGATTGTATGCTCCCTAGTTCGTTCCCAAGCACAAGATGGTGTAAGGTTACTCCTAAGAAAGTTATTATTTTTATGTGGCGTTTCTTTCTGGATAGACTTCCTCACCACTTTAACCTGTCATCTCGGGGTTTGAATATTGAATCGATTATGTGTCCGTTATGTAATGATCAAGTGGAAACGAATGCGCATGTCTTCTTTTCATGTGATATAGCCTCTAATGTTTGGAGGCTTGTTCAAGCTTTGAGCGAGTTAAGGTTCCCGATTTTGAGCTGTCGTGAGGATTGGAATTCATGGTTTTTGTCGTGGCCAACCTCTAAGGATTCGAAAGACCGTGCCTATGTCATTTTTGCAGCTACTTGTTGGATGCTTTGGCGTTTTAGGAATAGCGTCACTTTTAATTATCAAGTTATGAGGAAAAATGATATTTTTTACAATATGCGTCTTTTTTCCTTTTCTTGGTTAAAGTTTAGAGGCAATACATGTATTAGCTGGATTGATTGGCTGAAAACACCTTTGTAATTGCTAGCTCCTTGCTAGTTTTCTTTTAATAATATGTCGCCGTTCAAAAAAAAAAAAAAAAAAAAAAAAAAAAATTATCATTAAGCCATCTCTTCTCTTTTAACTTTTGTCAAGCTTGATTTCAGTATTAAATTATATAATTCGTGTGAGCAATAAATACGGATCAGTACAAAACTCATTATATTGCGAAGTGTTTGTAATTAGGGGTGAGCATCGGTTCAGGACCTGAACCAGACTGAAAAGACCAAAGACTGAATTAGCCAAAAAGTCAATACTGAGGAACGGACCGAATGTGGCCGGTCTGGTCCGGTCTCGATCAGTCCTGCGGTCCGTTCGGATCATTTGTTCAGCCATATTTGTAACTTCACCTTTAAAAAAGCATGGCCTCTAGTTTCACATGGTTAGGACCAGTTAATAATTTACTCGTAGTATTTAAGGCATGATAGGACATGTTGGATCATTTACGTCAGCGTGTCGACCCATGCTAGTAATTTAGCACATGTGAACAGAAGAAAAAATTTTCTTGGACAAATATGTATACAAAGTACTGATTATGTTCACCATGAAAACGTGTTAGGGATGCTAAAATGTAATACAGTATACGTATATGTTTTATTTTAGCTAAATTTTACATTGCAATTCTTGCGTTCAAAATTGAAATCGAGCATTCCTATTGCTCATCGTCGTATTCTCAATTTGAAAATATAGACATGTGATTATTTTCTAAATTTTGTAATGCACGTTGTTACTCAAAATACCGATGGTGCAACTGGAATTTGTTCTCATTTTCTTTTAAACTAAAAAAATTCCTAGTCTATATATACTTTCTCTATTTCACACGTATTGCACTTGTACTCATCACCATTTAATTGATAAGTACTATTTTCTTGCACCATATAAATAATTAAATACCGTTAATCTACAAAATCTTTAGTATTTGTCCCCATTATTCAAATGTATTTGTTTAATTGCCCATCATGTGAAGAAAATAATGAGATGGAATCTTTGATATGATATTAAGTGTAACCTCCAAAAGTCGTAATATGAAAAAACACACTCTGATGATTAACTGTCATATAGAATCCGTCTCTAATTATTTTATTTAAAACTTGGCCAACATAATTTTTATGATTAAGATATATGATCTTGAATCAGTTGAAGAAACCACTAATCAGATAAACATTGATATAAGATGACCAATTGAGGATAAATTTTTTTTTTACATACCAAAGGACTAGTCTCCACCCTACATCTTCCCTTCATCTTTATTTGGTCTAATGGATGAGATTAATCCAACAATTTAAAAAACCAACTTTCATCATTTTTTTTTCAAATATTAATATCTTTCAAACCGTTAATCGTTAAGCGAAAAAATTATACCGTTACGACGGGCATTTAATTATCTTTCTATAGATAGGCACTTTGACATATTTTCGACAATTTTTTTTTTTCGTTTTTTTCATGTTTTTTCTCGTTGCCGAAAAAATCATATATTATATTACATATCATATCATATATGATATGTAATATCATATATCATAATATCATATATGATTTTTTTTCGGCCACGAAAAAAATGTGAAAAAAACGATTTTTTTTCTTTTTCGAAAGTATATCAAAGTGCCCGTCTATAGAAAGATAATTAAATGCCCGTCGCGATGGTGTAATTATTTTCGCTTAATGATTAACGGTTTAAGAGATATTTAAATTATAAAAAATGGGTGAAATATTAAAATGCTTTTAATCTCAACCATTGATTTCCTTTTTAGATGGATGGTGAGGATGAGTCCCTTAGTATGTGAGGAATGTTTGGTTTGTAGAATAACTCGACTCGATAAACAAACTTTTGTTTGCATGACTAACAAAAGTGAGATGAAGTCAAGGTGCTTTAACCTCGGTCTCACGAAAACAAGTTATATTGCCAATTCGGTGACTTGTGGCTCAGTGTAGTAAAACTGCGTACCGCCGGGCGAAAGGTAAGGTCACATCCTGCCGTCATAGCTTGCCTCCCATTGTTTCGTACGATGCCCATTTAGCGATTTGTACCTCGGCAAACCACCATTCGTATAAACCAGAAATCGACATCCACTATGATACATCTGTCAAAAGGTTTAGAAAGAAAATGAAATGGTAAATATTTTGAGCCACAATAGTTGGGTGAGAATTATGATAATATGACTTGCAAAAGTTCAAGTCTACTAACATCCTTTTCGCAATCATATACCCGGGACTCTATCAGTGCACCAATATGATGGACCTGTGTTATTTGGAGAGCTTATAAATGGTGGAATATGTTTACAGAAGTGTATATAAATTTTAGGCTCATCCTGTGTTTTCATTTTTCAATAACAAATAAACCCTATTACCTTCATAAATAAAACAGAAAGTTGCATGTAAATATAATTATTGTCGCTTTAAACGGTGGCTCTAAATGTCGCTTTACTTGATGTCATTGGATTAAAGCTCCTGGAGAAGTGGCTTATTTATACTTTGTAGTTCCGGATTAGCTTGGACTTGGTGCTGTATTGGTGATGTTTGGTTGTATTTTTTCTTACCTATTGGCTCTTGCTTAGAGTTGTCTTCTGATTTTTGCTTTGGCATTTTGTTTTTTTAATAATATCTTCGCCTTTTCAAAAATATTTATTGTCTCGTACTAAATATTTTATGTACATATATACATGACTGCGAAATATGTGACTTCTTTTAAGGAAAAAGATTAGGAGACCTAAAAGATAAGACTAATTTTGTGCCTAACTTATGTGTCACTAACTCATTGGATTGTGAAGAGGTGGGTCCGGTTGATACAACCAATGAATTGTTGACACACATGTTTAGGCACAAAATTAGGCATATTTTTTAGGCATGCCAATCATTTCTCTTCTTTTAAATGGTGCGAGAGTGCGACGACACCATTTGCATACTCGTTGAGATGCTCGATAAACTTACACGGAGTAATATAATACGGTATAACAGCTTTAAAAAACTTTGAATTTGTATTTGATTTGCTGGCTTTTTTGTTGGTTGAGGTTGACAGACTATTTCTTATGGAATCTGCAAGTTGACAAAATTTGGAGCCCAGGGGCAGATTAACGATGCACGTTCGTGAAAGGTATCTGAGTCAATATGTCAAATGTTGAATTTCTAGAGATTAACGACTTCAAATCTAGCAGTTATGTGTCTTTCTCTTTGACTAAAAATGTTTTGTACATTAAAAACTTTCGAAAAGATAACCATGTTAATGCAGATTAAATGTAAGTTTGATTTGACTCATTTTTCGAAGTAATTAACAAAGGAGTTGGTTTGCCCGCTTTAAATTTTGATTGACACACTTTATTTCATGTTATAAATACTTAGTACATATATTATTGGATGCTTACTATTCTTGTACATGCATGTGTGTCAATCAAAACTTTGAGTTAGGGGTGTAATTGAGTCAAAGCCGAGCTCGAGCTTGACAGGGCTTGAGCTTGGCTTAATAGCTTGACGAGCTTTAGTCATTCAGGCTTGAGCTCGGGCTCGTGTAAGACTCGAGTAAGGCTTGAAATCGGCTCAAAAAGCTTGAATTCATATATAAACATTAAATTTGATAGTCAAACTTTTCAATAAATTCGAGAAAATACGCAATAAACTTGAGAGGAAAACTTATACAAACGGCATCAAACCATTTGGAAGAATTAGTTATTTATATGAATATGTATACTAAAAATATATATGTTCTTAAAAGCTTGAGCTCGGCGCGTTATGTGTTTCGAGCTTGTTTATTAGGCTCGAGCTCGGGCTTGAGCTCAATAAAAACTCGACTCAATCGAGTCAAGCTCAAGTTCGAGTTGCTTGATAAAAACTTGGCTTATTTGCAACCTTACTTTGAGTGTGCGAATCATTACACGATTAACAAACAAGGATTCTTTGTTGTGGTCAGAGTTTCGTAGTGATACAATCATACAACTACAAGTTATTTAACAAGAAAGTAGTGTCGTACTTGTAAAGATATATTTTATAAATTATGCAATGAAGATAATCCTATTATGAAATTATATAAATATAGATTAATATAAACCAAATATATATTTTATTCTTCTTTTCTCTTCTCTTCCTTGTTGTTGGTTTGCACAGATATAGACTTGTATTTGACGATTAATTTATATACTGCTTAATAGTTTTCTATTTTTTGTGATGTTTGCTATTTTTTTATGTTATGACGTGTTTTGCTTTTAGGAGTGAGCGGCAATTTGGTGGTCAACTATTGTCGTTGACAAGAATGATATCTCGATGACAAAGAAGAAAATTCAGTTGATTGGTGGCAACTCAACATACTGTGGGTGTATTATGACGATTATGGCTTTATGTGATAAGATTTATACGTTAAATATGAAAGTTATAATAATAATAATAATAATAATAATAATAATAATAATAATAATAATAATAATAATAAAAGTAGCAATAAAGCAAAAATAAATAAACTGAGATATCTTCAAATCACCGGCGAGTAGCGAATAAGCGAAGGATAGCAAATTTTTAGTCGTTGAACTAAAGCTCCGATGCTATTTAGGATAGAAAAAAATATATCTATAAATTGTGTCATGAATGAATTAATATTACAATAACCTATATTTAATGGCCAATATAATCTTAACGAACAAAATACCTAATCCTATTAGAGAACTATATAAACATAGATAAATATAAACCTTATTAGACAATAATGTCTAATAAGGTTTATATTTATTTATGTTTAAAGCATCAACTATAGTTAAAATTTGTAAAGCTTTATAAGTGTTTTATTTCATGAAATATATTAATAAATTATAAACCTTTTGAGTTTATAAACCTTTTATCACTATTATAAAAATGTCTTACAACTTTATAAATGCTCCATATTACATATGCATTAATTGTGTTGAGTTTATGAAAAGATCTAAGAACTAGAATTTATCATGCCACCTAGATTTAAAATAATTTCTCACTATAGTTGAAATAAGATATAAACATTTTCAAGTTTTTTAAACCTATTCATAAACCTCTAATAGATGCTCTTATGTAGTTTCTTAATAGGATTACGTATCTTGTTTATTAATACTACCTCCGTCTCATAAAAACTGTCCAGTTTGACTTTTTAGAGTCAAACTGGTTCAACTTTGACCTTATCTATTTTTGTGAGTATTATATAATACTTTATGAAAAATATATGAATGGATTGAGTTTTAAGTGTGTTTTTCATTGATATATTTTTTCATCAAGTATTATATAACACATAAAAAATATTTAAGGTCAAATTTGAACCAGTTTGACTTTGAAAAGTCAAACTGGACAGTTTTTATGGGACGGAGGGAGTAATAGGGAAGGGATATGCACACCACAATAAGTGATGTGCACATCACAAAATATCATTCCTCTAAAAGAACCCCATACCTCCCAACCCACCAATAATATCATTCCATCTCATTCATACCTTTTTCATACCTCTCAACCATTTTTTAGTGGCAACCATGAAAAAACTCATACCTCGCAACCCACCAATAATATCCTCCCAACCCTTTTTCATACCTCTCCCCAACGTCTCTTTCTCCTCCAAACCGTTGAATCATTCTTTGCCACTCAACCATACCTCCGAAGCATACCTCCTAGGTGGCGGCGGTGTATACCGCAGGTATGGAGCCAAACCGCTCCCATACCGTGCCAATTGCCACCACCCTAATGCATAAAGTGCAACATCATATATGCATATATGTGGTGTGCACATCACTTATTATGATGTTCAATTCATTAAATATACCGTGCCCATTGCCACCTCCATTAAATATAGGATATAGTGATCTCAATTCATGACAAAATTATAAGATATAAGTTGCTATTTTACGGTTTTTCGTTACGACTTAGCTAACTCTACCTAGAGAGGCTTACAGGTAAAGCAACACGATCTTTCAAAGTACATTCGGGACGCTCGTTTTCGGGATTTCGGGATTCGGTCAGGATTGCCCACCACATCACAAAATCATGCATATAATGCATAAAGTACAACATCACATATACATATTTGTGATGTCAATGGTGAAGTTAGAAATTTTTTTGTGGGAAGGCAGAAACAATTTGTTTTTTCCGAAAAAACGCTAGATAGGAGGGCCGAGATCGAAAAAATAAAATTTTAACACATAAAAGCGCGAAAAAATTATATCACCTCCACTAAATATAGGATATAGTGATCTCAATTCATGACACAATTTATAAGATATAATTTTGCTATTTCCTTGCGACCTAGCTAACTTTACCTATTACAGGTAAAGCAACCCGATGTTTCAAAGTAGATTCAGGACCTGGTCTAGCCAGATAAACCTCCTTCTAGAGACGGGTGGTAATTAGGTGGCGCAATAATGTGGTCGCAGCTGACCTCGCATTAATAAGGGCCTATTTTTTGACCTCAGAACACGTATTAGACTTTGTTTTACAGTTTGGCCCATCATGTATCTTACAGTAGTTTTTAGTCCGGTTTTTATTAATTGGCTGCATGAGTTATAAATGTGATTGTGAACCTCATCATTCTTCACGTTCATTTGATCCTCATCATTCTTCACGTTCATTTGATTGCCTTTAATCAATAAGGACCGGATCGTAAGGCATTTACGGGTATTTTTAGAACATGTTAAACGAATACAGATTCATTCGAACGATTCCAAATTTGTCGCATATAATAGGGCCCCCATTATTATGACACAGAAACATCAAAATGTACGACCGCGGCCCTTGTTCTAGTCTTGTAGACCCCATACTATCTAACTTGTTTACCTTAAGACCAGCGCGTTTCATACGGTCTTACTCAAAAGAATTGAGTTTAAGATTGTGTTTATAGAAGTGCTCTCATCTTCAATACTTTAATATTCACAACCATTAACATTTTTGTAGCTTATGAGCTTCATTTCATATTGAGGTGTTGAATTGATGAGGGCTCTATGTCTGAAATACTCAAAATATTAAAGAAAGGCATTTGCCATAAGACATGCGTATCCTATTGCAGGCCATTGAAGGTTTTTGCATTAACATAGGACGAGGACCATAAACTGACTATGCAAATACAAATCCGAAGTTCATATTTGGCGTCAAAATTGCAATTACATAAGACACAAACATGCTTCGAACTGGCAGATGACCATTACGCTCAATAAACATCCATCTCAATTTGTTACAAAAACAGACCACATCAAGGTCTCCTACTTACCGCACCCCCAATACAAGCCATGTTTATTCTAACTTAACTAAATTTTGTTGGACAGACTCGAATTAAATATCTTGTTCATTATACAGTGAGACCTTGGGGTGCACCAGCTACACCTGCCTTAGGCTTTGCCTTCTCAACCACGATGGCTTGTGTGGTAAGAACCATACCAGCAACTGAAGCTGAATTCTGCAGGGCACATCTGGTCACCTTCGCTGGATCGATAACTCCAGACTCTACCAAATTTTCATATTTGTCAGTCATTGCATTGTATCCCACCTCCCATTCGCTTGCCTTTACCTTCTCAACAACCACCTCACCCTCGATTCCAGCATTTTGGGCTATCAATGATGCTGGTGCAACCAAAGCCTGCAAGGAAAATTGTTGAGCAAAAAGAACCAATAAAACTAAACAGTAAAAGAGTTATTGCTTACTGTTTTACCTTTTGGATGATGTCAGCACCTAGACGTTCATCAGCGTCATCAAGTTTCTCTTTGATTGCGGGAACTAGAGTGGATAGATGAACAAAAGCAGCACCACCTCCGGGGACGATTCCTTCCTCTATGGCAGCAAAGGTTGCATTTTTAGCATCCTCGATACGAAGCTTACGGTCTTCCAACTCCGTCTCAGTTGCAGCCCCTACCTTGATAACAGCAACTCCACCAGAGAGCTTTGCAATTCGCTCAGCTAGTTTCTCAGAGTCATAGACAGAGTCAGTCTCAGCCAACTCCTTCTTGAGCTGGGCAACCCTAGATTGTACCTCATCCTTTGATGCAGCATCAGCAATGATGGTGGTGCTGTCCTTGGTTATTTTGATCTTCCTGGCTGTTCCAAGCTGCTCCACCGTGGTGTTTTCAATGAGCAAACCCAAGTCACTGGCTTGGAACTCGGCTCCTGTAAAACATTTAAAACAGGGCAAAAGTCAGGTAGTGGCGTGTACTATGGATCGGAAACAGAAATGACAAGTGACTACCAATCACCTACCTGTCACGATAGCAATATCTTGAAGCATCGCTTTTCTCCTCTCGCCAAAACTAGGTGCCTTGATGGCAGCAACATTTATGATACCTCTCAACTTGTTCACGACAAGAGTGGCCAAAGCCTCTCCACTAACGTCCTCAGCAATAATTAGCAAAGGAGCTCTGAGTTGAGTGGTCTTCTCCAACAAGGGAATTATGTCTTTAATAGAAGATATCTTTTGGTCAGTGACCAATACTTTAGCATTCTCGAATTCAACAATCAATTTTTCAGTGTTTGTAACAAACTGTGGGGAGATGTATCCTCTGTCAATCTGCAATGTGAAAAATGATCACTCACGTCAAGATTAAGTACAGATATAAAACAAAATGGCCATCAATTTGTCATCGAACTGTAACATCATGAAGATTAATATCAGATTAAACACACGAATAGGTTATAACTTAAAACAGACCTCCATTCCTTCTTCAACATCTACAGTTGTCTCAAATGAGGATGATGATTCAATAGATAACACTCCATCTGGCCCAACCTTGTCGATAGCATCGGCAATCATGGTTCCAATAATATCATCATTTCCAGCAGAAATAGACGCAATGGCTACAAATAAGATACAAATACTCATGTCAGAAGGAGTTAACGTAAACTGAAACCTCAAGTATTGCTTTAACTCGGCTGATACAGTTATCACAGCAAAAAGTAAGCTTAACTACCTCTGATATCATCACGGCCTTTAACAGGTCTAGCTCTCTTCTCGAGCTCCTCGATCAAGCCAAGCACCGTCTTGTCAATACCTTTCTTAATCGAAACCGGGTTAGCGCCAGAGGTTACACTCAGTAGACCAAGTTTGATGATTTCACGTGCAAGTACTGACGCAGTTGTTGTACCATCACCAGCGGAGTCATTGGTTTTGCTTGCAACCTGTGCAGTTTAAGCCTCCAAATGATTAGCATTTACCACACGAAGTATCATTAGCCAACTAGTGATGATTAAGTATAGTCTTTCAGGATCAAACCTCTCTGATAAGAGCAGCACCAGCGTTTTCCATTGCATCAGGTAGCTCAATAGCTCTGGCAATTGTAACACCATCATTAACCACCTTTGGTGAACCATATTCGTCCAATACAACATTCCTCCCTATACACCGTCACATTGTCAAACACAACTAAATGAAATACTTTCCCAATACTACCAACAGCAAAACGAGCGTAAAATATACGTAACTTATAAGTATTGCTAAACTGCCCTCTATCACTAACAAAAGGTATGTTTGGTAGAGCTAGTTGTTAGTTAGAGCTGGAGCTTGTAAGATATGTTGTTTGGCAAAATAGTGGTGCTGAAGTCTATGAATGTAAAATGACATAAAGGATAACCAAACAAATATAATACTATTAGAAGTGCGTTAATGTAACTAGCCATTTCAATAGCTCCTAGACTTTCCAAATGTTACTTCAAGTAGCTTCAACATAATAGCTTATGTTAAAAAATATAACTTTTTGGTGAAAACCACAAATTCTAAGTAACGAGTGCTAAAAAATATTTATGAAGTGCTTATTAAACTGCTTATTCATTTTTGAAATAAGCAAAAGCAAAAGTAACACGGGAGATATTATTCATTATTCATCTTTTGTTTCTAACATAACGCGATAATCTGATAAGCAGTTGGAGTTTTAGGCAATTTTACTTAACTACTTACAATACTTGCTAATCAAAATTAACATAACACATAACATTATTAGTATTTAACTACTACGAGTAGTTAATGAAAGAAAATACTACTATATGATATAGTACCTCTAGGGCCAAGAGTAAGACCAACAGCATCAGCTAGCTTATCAATACCAGCTTGCATAGCTGCTCTTGACTTCTGGTCAAACGCTATATCTTTCGCTTCAGCCCGAACCGCAAACCGCCGGCTCGTTTGTTTTTTGCCGGTTCGCAGCTGGCTCGCACTTCCATTAACATTTCTCACACTCCCCTACTCACAACAACAAACAATCAATTAACAACATAAAAAAGTACTCTAGTAATAATATATAAAGAGATGAAATGAATAAAAAAACTGCACTTGTTTGGGTGAGTAGATAATTGAAGCTGTGGAAATTGCATTAGCAGAAGCCATTGAAGATTGTTGTGGATAAGAAGTAGGTGTGTGTTTGTTGGAAATGGTGTTTGTTTTTTTGTATATGGGTGAGTGAGTGAGAGTTAGGGTTTTAAGATGGAGTATGGAGGGGCTTCCAGAAGATTCGATGATCCCCAGAAGTGTGTAGATTGGTCCAAAAGTTTTGCTTTTATTGTTTAAGAACCACTTAATTTTGGAAACTTTCGCATTTTTCTTTTTAACAAAGCTCGGCGTTGGGTGCGACAATCACGCACGGGCAGACCTAAGAGGTTTCGGGAATCAATGGATTATCTTGCCTGGTATAAATTTTCGTTAAAAATACTATTTTTTTTAAGATAAATCTGGTCATGAAATTTGGTGTCACATAAATAAACGTTTTTTTTTTTTTTTTTTTAGTTAGTAAACTAACATGTTAAAAGAAATGCATTCCTTCTCAATTTTTATACCATTTACATACATAAAAATAAATAAATTATGCGTATGATGACTTATAGTGTTTGGTCCATCCTTGGAATAACGCATGGGTTTGAGGCCCCAAGCCATGGTCGCAATCAAGCACGAAGGAAAGATGAGGCCCTAGGACCTTGTTGGCACGAGGTCAAGCCAATGCATAAAGATGTACGATGCACAAAGACGATGCATCAGAGGATTAGTTTTGCTTTTTAATAAATGAAAACTAGAATGATAATCGCATGTTTTCTGGGCTTGTGCAACCTTTGCTCTTCTATTAACAAAAATATGATAATCGTGCAAAGTGGTGAGATCCAATAAATTTTGTAAGATTTTTGTTTTCAACAATTGTGAAAGAGAATGTTATTAAAACTTTAGATATTTTGATAAATAATTATGATCTTTTAAAGTTTTAGGTCGAAAGTTTTGTCATATTAAACCAATAAAATCAAAGTAAACAAAATAGTGAGGTCACAAGTAAAATATGAGACTCATCAATTTAACCATTCTCGGAAAAAAAAAACAAAAATAGAGTTGAAAGTAAGAAAAATTTCGATTATTTGATAAAACCAAATAGAAAAATATTATCCAAGTCCTCGTGACTTCTACTATCTTACAATTACAAATTTAGAAATCTAATGATCATTTTGTATATAGTCACCCAAATTACAAATTAAGCTTATGAGAAGGATGTTCCTATACAATATCCTTTATAACTACAGTAATTCATATTGGTTTCAATTAGAATTTGTGCGCTTTAGCATTTCAGTTTATCATGTGTTCAAATTTGGTGATACGTTAACATTTTTAGATGCTGCAAATCCTTTGACCATAAATATAGGCTAGTGATTTGCACACTCTCATTATTTATTGGGATATTCTTTTACATGCTTCAGTTAGTTATATATAACTCATACTGTGCTTTATCTGTTTGTATTATGAAATGTGTCAATCAATTCCCACAAACATATGTTTTGGTAAGGGTTGTTCAATAAAGTTCAACAAGATAAGAGCTTCTTGGCTTTTCAATAAAGGTATAACCACCAAAAGACTAAAAGAGGACTAGAAAGAAACTCTCACAGCACAATCAAATTAAAAACCAAACAAATCACACAACAAAAATAAAAACAAAAAAGAAAGCCCTAGAGAATGGACCCAAACAAAGAACCATCTCCTTCTTCTTCTTCCTTCACACACCAAGCGGGTCCCACAAATCCAACACCACCACCACCCAAAAAGAAAAACCAGCACACCAAAGTCAACGGCCGAGGTCTTAGAGTCAGAGTTCCCGCCCTATGCGCCGCACGTATCTTCCAACTCACACGTGAACTTGGTCACAAGTCAGATGGTCAAACCATAGAGTGGCTGCTACATCATGTTCACCCTTCACTTTTTCCAAACTCTATGGCGGCGGCGCCGCCAGAGAATCATGAGCTGAACTTGTTTCCAAACATGTCTTTCACTTCTATGTTGATGCAAGTTCAAGACGAGGAGGATGTCAAGCCTGGAGCTGAGAGTTTAAACACCATGGTGGGCCATTGAAAATCTATGTTTTTTTTATGTTTTTTCCAGATTTAAGATTGATAGATTTAGAGTAGGGTGCTGTTAGAAAATGTACATTGCGGATTAGTGGTTGTACTTTGCTCTGGAATTAGTCATTTTGGTTTTGGAAGAAATTGGTATTTGTTGAAGTTTGACTCAAATGGTTACTGAACTCATTACTTGAACAGGTTTAATTTTTGGAAACATGACCGGTAATGTCTTTCATATACAAAACAACCGAGGGGCTAGTTGAAACTTTTTTATTGTGAGTAAACATTACCGGTTATGTTTATACCGGTTATGTTTATATGAAATTGAGAGGATCTCGATTCTCAACTTTTTTAGTAGGACCACCAGATGTCGTTTACCTTGTACAATTGTGCATTGGATGGTGTACTATTTCTAATTTTGATTATGAATGAACCGCTTGGCTTTTGAGAAGAGTCAATATTTGTGTTAATAATCTACTACAGTTGATTTATGGTTCTAAATTCTAATTTACTATGGTTGATGTGATACCGACTGCTACGGAGTACTTGATGTTTTGAAAACTCGTTTTTTAATTAATTCGGCCAAAATTTCCGGTTTAACCAAAGATTCAACCAATATTTTACCTAAAACAGCTTTTGGTTGAACCGGCTGAGTCAACTCGAGGTTTAAAAGATTGGTGTTACCTGCTAATGAGGGAACATATACCATAAAAGCTAATGTTGTTTCACACTTTCATTAATGAGGGAACAGATACCATAAAGCTAATGTTGTTTCACACTTTCATGTGTTTTTAATTTCGGTGTTACACAATTTATCTCACATCTTAGCTAGAGGACGCATCGGCACAGGGCTGCCAATTGATCACAATTTATCTCACACGTTTGCTAGAGGACACATCGGTGTGGGGCCGCCGAATGATCGTCTCCATTATTGTTTGAGTAAATTGCATAAATTGTCCCTAAACTTTGGCCAGATTGCATGTTCCGTCCCAACCATTTCAAAAGTGCAGAAATCGTCCCTGTGGAAAACCTTTGAGTAAATTTTCGTCCCTAATTGGGACGAAATATGCAATTTCACACTTTTGAATTATGCAATTTTCGTCCCAACCAGGGACGAAAATTTGCTCAAAGGTTTCCTGCAGGGACGATTTCTGCACTTTCGCAATGGTTGGGACAAAACATGCAATCTGGCCAAAGTTCAGGGATGATTTATGCAATTTACTCTTATTGTTTAATATTTGCTAAATTGCAGTGAGGAAATGTCTACAAAGGTTGGTAAAACGTACACGTCATTGGTATTTAATCTATGCAAGTATGCATTAAAACGTTCAGATTCACCTTATGTATCGTCTTGGACTAAATAGACTTTTGATTATGATGATACGGATACGAAAGCTTTTGGAATTTCTAGTTTTGAAGTAAAGCAATATGTAGGACTTAAGATAACCTGAAAATAGAACATTTTATTGAAGAATATCATAAAGTAATTTATTCTAAATTTATCGAGATAAAACACATGTTACTGTAGGCATGTTTTATGCAACATATACCCAGTAAAAGTTGAGCATAAACAATGTTGCATGTTTAATGATGTAAGCTGAAAGAGAGCTGCAATGGCCACTCAAAATCCTCATCCCCTGCAAGTGTGCTTTCACGTTCTTCATGATTGTATATTTGGGACATCTGAACATAGACCGTTTAGAAGATTAAGTAAACGATACTGAAAAAAACTCAGGCAAGAATTAAGCCGTGAACATTCCATATAGTTCTACAGTATCACAATAAGCTAAGATTCATGCAGTTCTGTGTTTGGATGTTATTTGATTTTATCTTTTCAGCATCTAGAATCCACGATGCATATATTCACGTTAGCGTATCGACAATCGTCTCTTATAACACTAGAAGGGTTCAATACTTTATAATGGTTACTGCAGGAAATATGCAAGTTCGAGTTAAACATTGCCAAAATGATAAATATTGCATTTAGTTTGGGATATACTAAAATGGCAGTTGCACTTATATTGGGACACACTGTTACACTAATTTATGGTTTAAAAGACAGCTGAATGACAAAAACTCAAAAAGCAGTCTATTATTATTTATAACCGAATATGGCTGGTTCAGTCTTTACCTTCCACAGGATGTATTGAATTGTAGTGAACTTCTGCCCAAAAGCTTAAGAAAATTACTGCAACAAATTATCAGAGTAACACAAAGCATCATTAACCAAACATGACGGTGGTGATAGAGTCCATCAATAACTGAATCACAACATAAACTATTTATTTCGATATTGTCCTATGTCTTAAATGGGCTACAGAAGAAGATAATACCTTTATTGGATCTTTGAACACTTGGAACAATCTCAATGTAGCAGGTGTCCTTGAATGATGTGATTACAAAGATTTTGATGCCATACTGCACCACAAAATCAATGTGCATTAGACTTCAGCATGCTTTGTTTAAGCCTGCTAAAGTTATATATTCTTTAGAAGAAATATATGAAAACCAAATCAGCATGTCCGTACCAAATCAGCGGCAGCCTGCAAAGTCACATGATCACCCCATTCACCGACCCTAATTCACATCCAAATAGAACAGAAATACAAGGTAAGATGGTTAACTCATGAAGATGTAATATCAAATTAACAAAAAAAAGCAGGAGGAAAGTACTTGGACATATTCTTCAGGTAATCACTGTAAACCATGGGGACATACCCCTCGTATATCTCTGAGTGTGATTTTAGCTATGGAAAAGAGAGAACAAAAGTTAAAGGAATACAATTGGTGCATAATTATCCGATGGAAATGATACCTACAAAACTGAACATTTTTAGACCAACCTGATCAACAATTTGTTCTCTCACAAACTGATGGTGCTCAGTTGTACGATAAACTTGATCTGACAGAGCTCGAAACTGGGAAATGAAATACAATTTTGTTCAGATTTTATATCGAGCACACATACTGTAGTGAAGAGGCTGGCTATCCAACAGGTGCTACATTAACCAAAGTGTCTGGTTTACAGTATGATTATGACATGATAGTCTTCAGATAAACATCTAATAAAGTGTTTGTCACATGCAAAAGAGTATTCACCTGACAGTTTCCATCTCCCAGGACTTTAGATTCAACTAACTGGTACAATTGTAGCCTGTAGAAGAAAGAATATTTTTAAGCATCATGATACTTATAGACTATAGGGGAAGACACTATAAAATTGGGAGATGGATGTATGCATGCTGCATGAGATAGAAAAACAATAACAAATAATGATTTTGCCTTGTACCTGTCGAGTAGCCTCTGATGATCTAAAGTTGCCTCATCTAACGAAGGTATTTCTCCGTTTACTCGAGGAACATGCTACATGAATCAAGCAACAACTTCTTATTCATTTAATTAATTAATTACTATGAAAAAGAATCTTTTTGACTTAAACATCCTCATGCTTAGCATATAACTTGCTTTATTTGCAGACGCTAAATAAAGACGACAACAAAGCACATAAACAAAAACAACAAACCCAACCCCGCCGGAGCGGGGTAAGGGAGAGGTGAAATGCAGACAGATCCTACCCCTACCACCAGGTTAAACCTGACAGTAGAGAGACTGACTTGCTTCCAGGTGGACTTCCAGCTAGTGTAATTGTGCAGTTGAGAGAAGTTCAAGAAAAATGAGCGTGAAAGTGCAAAAACAAGTACAAGGGAATCACATAAAACATACGACGAGAAGCAAGCAAACTAGTAAAACAAGCAATAAACAAAAATCATCATAAAAACTTAGAGAAAAAGGACAAACAAACAAAAAAGCATATGCCACAGGAGAACAGACAAAGGACAATAACATATTACTTAAGTTCAATGAGATCACTTACGGGAATGGCAGCCATCTGATTCAACCTCTTGCCTACTTCATCATCTAGAGCATACTCGTCACTCAATGAATAAGACCATTCTTCATCATAGTTCAACTGTCTTGCAGGACTATCACACGAACTAGAAGGTGGCATATCATTTGTGTTCTCATCATCTCCTATAAAATATAGTAAACATCATTACACCATAAAAACTCAGATAATCAAACTGATCATATATTAATGGATTCTGTTTATCTGTTACCAAGACTGCAGTTTGCCATGGACTGATAAAGTGAATTCTGTAAATAATAAGACGCTTGTGAATGATCAACTGATTCACAAGAATTTGCAGATGCGTCTAAAACTGAATATGGGGATGCTTCCTGTGGAAGGGAAACTATAGAATGTTTGTCATTATCTGTGCTGATACATTGCGTGTCGTAACTTGCTTCCCTAGAATACTGATCATGATAACAATCAGCATAATTTTGTGGACCATATCCGGAATAGCTATTGTCAGCATACGTCCCACCATCAAAGAGCTGGAGGCCCCACCGAACAACATCAGGATCTTGTCCGTATGAATACATTATGCTAATGTGTTATTGTTTAATTAATATTCTTCCGGCTGCAAAGATAAGACAATTTTGTCAAAATATGAGGCTGAAAAGAAAGAAAATACTCTTATTCAGAGGAAACCACATAATCTAAGATACAAGTGGTCCTTAAAAAGATTATGATATTTGACTTATTATGTGGCTAAACTTGGACAAATGACTTTTATATATTTTTTAGGCAATAAGTCCCTTTCTTTGTCAAGAGAGATTACTACAACGATAATACCGAAGCAAGGTGCATGAATTTGGCAATAGCTGCAGAATAACAGAATATTCATAAGTATATGCACCGCGCCTATGGTTACACAGCCATATATGAATTCACGCGTGTGCCTGTTTTACTTATTCTTAGACATCTGTTCTTTAGGTGTAATTAGCACATAATATAGTTCATACAGGATCATGAAAACGGTCTAATTACGACCATGCGAGGAAAGAATCATGATAATCCATTTCATTTCTTATAACTCATGACAACAGCCACAATCATGAGTGCAGTTATCCAAAAGAGCATCTTTCAGTCGAGATCATGGAGTCGCTATTATCCTTTATCATGTATTTATGAAAGCATGACTTTTGAGTAATGAGATTAATTAATCCTAGTGGCGTCATATCATATCATCGTACTAGTGATGGGACCACGCACAAATTTTCTAACTAGTGGAAAATGTTGTCACCTTATCTATAACCATAGCAACACTAAAAATGGTTAAACCTAGAGATTTATCAATCAGCATATGCATTCACTAATTACAGACCTAAATTAAACGAGCCGAGCCAACATTAGAGGTTATTTCTGCTTGGCTCGGGCTAAAGTAAATAAGTTACACCCCTAATTTGCTAGATTTAAAGCTACATTGTAATTAAATAGCAACAAAATGAAATATAATCCAGCTAAACAACAGAATCTGAAACAAATATAAAAATTGATTCGAATAAAAGTAAGTAATGAAAAGAGAAAATACCTAACTAATGGTGAATGTGAGTGAATAAAGAGAGTGAATCGAATAACTAGTGTTTGGATTGGGGGGATATATATATATATAAGTAGATAGATAGATTGGTAGGAAAATTTGGTTACCTGATATTTTTATAATAAGGGATTTAGAAATATGGATCGAAAAAGCGTCCCTTCAAAAGCGGAATAATCATCTCTGAGAAAGAAAAAGAAAAAAAGAAAGAGAGAATATAACAAGGACATACAAAGGCTGACTTGTGCTGTTTATGATGTGTTTGGCTGTTGGCGAAGTGGAATACTTACTCAGGTCGCTTTTCCTTAACATTGTCCTTTTTCTTCCCTTTTTCCATTTTTTTTTTCTTTTTTTCTAAAAAAGATAAAAGATTTAGACAACCTTTTTTGGTCTATAAAACCAAAAAAATTTAAAGGAAATTCCTAAAAAAGTACAAAAACCTTTGAGTATTTCATGACTTAGTTATCAATTAACCCTTTTATTAATTTTGGTCATGCCCGACTTCACTCAAATTTTGACACGTGTCATTTCTTTTGTACTTTTTTTAAGTACAAAAAGAATGACACGTGTCAAAATTTAGGTGGAGTCGAGCAGTCAAAGTCGAGCAGCTAAGCAATCAAAGGAATGACACATGTCAAAAACTGAGTGAAATCGAGCAGTCGAGCATGACGAAAATGGAAAAATGGGTCATTTGATGACCAAGTCATAAAATACTTAAGGGTTTTTGTAACTTTTTGGGAATTTCCTCAAATTTTTATATAGATTATATAGATTGTTGGTTTATATGAAAATTACTTGAATTTTTTATGGAGTTATAGTGGTGTGATGGTCACCGAATTTATCATCAATTTAACATCATATTAGTTTTTGTCTACATCGCGTACTCACCACCAAATTTACAACAAAAGAGAGGGAGGGAGGGAGGGAGCCAGAGAGAAACTTGGTGGTAGGAAGGTGGAGTAACAACGATAACTTGGTAGTGGTGGGAGACAAGACAACTCGTTGCGAGTATACCCATTAGTCCATTACCATCGGTCTCAATTAATCAATTTCATGAATAAGGTGTGTGACTAGTTACCCAACCGACAAAACTACTTGTTACAATAGCATATTGTTGTTACATAAAAACATAAAAGGGGATAACATCTCTGCTGCAAATAGCAGGGAGTTGTATGTTTTTGCAATGCAAAAATGGTCTCTAATTGTACACAATAATTCCTGATAACATCTTTGATGTAAACAACTGGTCTTGATTTACACCTAGCAGCAAAGAAGGATCTCTTTTGGCTGTTTACAGCAGGATTATTTTCCCAACATAAACATGTTAGACTAATTTCACTAACATTAAACTTGGTAAAATGTGTCAATCATCTAACGTTATGCAAGAAAGTGAACCACGTTTTCAACTTCATGGATGATTAACATGTAATTATGTAAACGTACAATAATGAGTATGATATTTTTTTTAAAAATATTTATATCATACAACAGTGACATTCTAGCTCGAAACAATATTCAATATATATTAGGATGACCATAACCCTTATATAAAATGGTGACAATATTTTAATTTAGTATGTTTTCGAGTGTTTGAAAGACTGACTACTCGGAGGCATATAACGTCCCATGCAATATTCATAACAAATATAATCGTGTTTGTGACAATTTATGTTGCTCTCAATGTACCAACCAATTACCAACTATTATAAGTTTATAACTTTAATAACCTAAATAATACTTTACATAAACAAGCATTGTAGACTTATAGTTAACAAAAACCTCCTGAAATAAACAAAAAGAATTAAGCTGAGCTCTTGCACTTAGTGCCAACAACAAACTAGAGTAGTTAAGAGTTCTGATGTATCAAAACTGTTTTATCTAGAGTAATATTCATATACAAAAATTATTAGTTGCAACAATAAAAACTGCAAAGACAGAAAAGCATTTACAGTGCCATCTAATTCTTACCACGCTGCCAATCGTTACCTATTATTGCCTAGTTTGCATTAATTCTGAACGGTGAGATAAAAAAGTCCTCACCATACATTACTTCCAAATAATATCCCCCATGAACTGCAGTGCCGGAAGTCCCCTTATCTCCACATCAACTAACGGTGCTTCAGTCAGAACTAAACTACCTAACTCAGGATCGTTCCGGATCATATCAAGGGCGCGTAATTGATCCTGTAACATACATGATTGTTATAAACCATACCAAACGTCCCAACTATAAATCATGTATACAAAGAAATATATTACCTTTCTTCTCATTGAACAAAATTTGCAGTCTGTTGCAGATGGGGGTAAGATTTGATTAACGATAAGTCTTTGTACCGGGACACTTTCTTTCTTCAAAGATGCATGTAACCGTGATGACTCCTTAACAGCCATAACCTGCCAAGACACGTAAATGTAATGCGCACCTTTTAGTGAGCTATCTTTATCTTAATATTTTTTTAACAATTAATAGAGTAATACACTGATTACCGTAGGGATAGTCACAATGACAAATTCTGTAGTCTCTGAGTCACGAAAAAGATCTCTCACTTTTGCCATTCTTTCCCGTAACTGTTCTAGCTTGTCAGTCTACATAAACAAAAGTTGATCTGTTAATGATGTTTTTGCGCTAAGGTTTACAGTTTAGGAGGGTTCAGAGTGACGAAAAGTGTAATGAATTTATTACTTACAGCGCCTTCAACAAGAGGTGGCTGCTCTTTTCCAAACATAGATTTAAAGGCGGAAGTTGCTGAAGTGAGCTTCTTTTTCAGCTGATGAATAACAAAGTGATTATAAAAGGGCAAAACATATAAGAAGTGCACACAACATAATTATATGAACAGACGGTATTGAAATAAGTATACCTTCATTATTTTGCCTATTGATGCATCCATGAAGTCTGGCAAAGACAAAAGCCTAAGTGTATGACCCTGCAAGAAACAGGTGTTTGGATAACTGGATAACAAACAGCTACCGATTTAAAAAAGTTTGAAGTAACTTTACACTTTTGCTTACCGTAGGTGCTGTGTCAAACACTATCCTCGTAAACTTACTATATTCTGGTGAATCAACAAATTGCATTACCTGCAAATAATCTTTTTTAGTGAAATGTGATATTAACTGAGTAAAAATCACACACATTATGAGCCTGTAAAAAGATACAAAAAGTACGCACCTTTGATATTGCAATAGCTTCATCTAGACCAGGAGGAGGTGCATCCAAAAGCTCTGCCAATTTCAAATCTCCAAACTACAAAAAGACAAAGAAACACGGCATAATTATCAAAAGGCACATCAACAGGTATCATACAGATACCCTGAAGAATGTACCTACCTGATCAGCTATCATGCCAAGTCCCATACTATCCATCATATCTTTTACACCAGCACCACCATTGTTTTGTGATGCATTTCGGAAATCTTCCTTGGTTTTTTCTGGATTAATCTAACAAGCACACAAAATCTTATCTATCAACATACAACAAGTATAATGTTCAGAATTCTAAACCGATAAGAAAATTTTGATCTAGGTCTTGGTATTACCTCAAGTGCAAATAATTGCGAATCCAACCCTTGAATTGGTACTAGTGTTCCTCCGGTCAAATCCTAGATATGCATGCATCTTGCAGTAAATCAAACACAATTTTCTCCGGAAGGATTATAATTTATGACTAATCCACTGAACATACAAAATATTGAATCTTTTGCAGGTTAAGAAACATATAGAGTGGATACCTGATCAAAGGAATCACTTAAAGAGTGAGCAGGGTCTGTAGAAACTACAATGGTGGGATGACCATAATTTGCAAACTTAACAGCAAGGGATGCAGCACAGCTTGTTTTTCCGACACCACCTTTGCCACCTAACATGTAATACTTCCTTTGATTCCCCACAGTCATCTTATCGAAAAGTGAAACAGAGTTGTCACTGCTGGTGAATGACCTCGCTGCACAAGAGCAATGCCCATGAGTGCAAGAAATGCTTGTGTTACATAATGCAATTTAAATCTTTACTCATATTACTTAACACAATTACTTTGTTTAGGTGCGACCATACTAGCATTAACACACCGAATCCCATTTTAACACTACAAAAAAGCGTACACCCCCAAAGGCGATAACAATTAACTACTTGGATACCTTTCCGTTTCCCTTGTTAGTTCATCACTTTGGACTTATAAGGGGCTCAAACATATGACATATCATAAGTTGTCAATGTGGGACGGGTTGTTGCCCAAAGTGTATCAAAATTGTTGGTGTTTTAAAAGTGACCGGGATTCTTTTTTTGCAAACTAACCTACCATCTACGAATGAGAATGTTTTGGCATTGCATTATAATAGCAATCATATCACATAGAACAATCATAGTCAAACAATCAGCTCTAAACAGAATTTAACTCAATGATACTCTGATTAACACACGAAGATCAATCATGTAACTAATCATTTACACAAATGATCAAGCAACCCAACAGCAGTCAGCAAAAACATAAAAAGTTACAAACTTTATGGTCAATATTTCATCTATGATCACTATAACTCCAAAATAAAACAATCTCGCATGCATTTTAATCCAAAAATGAGAGTAAAAAAGATAAAGAGACATATACCTTGAAGATGAAAAGTTTTAGTGATGGTTGAAGTTGATAAAAATGTTTGAGATTTGGCGGCAACACGACGGAACAGAGTGTAGGAAGCTGCCATTGCTATCAACAAAAACCAGCCAACTATGGAGGGAAGCTTAACAGGGTTTAGTTAGGGTTTTGTTTTGTTTCACCAACTATTATTAATGGTGTTTGGTTAGTTGAAATGGGATTCAAAATAAGGAATGACACCCTTAATATGGGTTTCTCCAACCTCGGCTTAAGTAGTGGGTTTTACATTCACCTTTGGCTTTGTTTATCATTTTATTAAGGGTCCGTTTGGTTTATAAATGGGTTTGGATTCGGATTCGGATTCGGATTTAAATTTAGATTTGGATTTGTGATAAATGAAAATTAAGAGCGGAAAAATATATTTTAATTGATATAATAATTAAATTGTATTTAAATATAATATTGTAATAATAATAAAAAGAAAGTGTTGTAAAACCCACCATATTTGAGTGGAATGAAAAAATTAAGAGAAGGTACAATGGGTTCCACGGGTTTTACATTCACCTTTGGCTTTGTTTATCATTTTATTAAGGATCCGTTTGGTTTATAAATGGGTTTGGATTCAGATTCGGATTTAGATTTAGATTTGGATTTGTGATAAATGAAAATTAAGAGTTGGAAAATATATTTAATTGATATAATAATTAAATTGTATTTAAATATAATATTGTAATAATAATAAAAAGAAAGTGTTGTAAAACCCACCATATTTGAGTGGCATGAAAAAATTAAGAGAGGGTACAATGGGTTCCACGGATTCACCTTTAGCTTTGTTTATTATTTTATTAAGGGTCCGTTTGGTTTATAAATGGGTTTGGATTCGGATTCGGATTTAGATTTGGATTTGGATTTGTGAGAAATGAAAATTAAGAGTGGGAAAATATATTTTAATTGATATAATAATTAAATTGTATTTAAATATAATATTGTAATAATAATAAAAAGAAAGTGTTGTAAAACCCACCATATTTGAGTGGAATGAAAAAATTAAGAGAGGGTACAATGGGTTCCACGGGTTTTACATAAAATCCACCATATTTGAGTGGAATGAAAAAATGGTGGGCTCGGAGGTTTCAAAGCATTACTTAAACAAACAAACATCATTTATCATCTTCTATACCCGAATCCAAATCTCACACCCCAACCAAACGGGCCCTAATTTATTTTATTTTTAGTACTTAAAAAAAGTGCATTTTTATTATTAAAATTTAAAATGATTTAAAAAATAAATAAATAAATAAATAAAATTGAGAAATATTAGTAGATTATTATATCTTTAATTAAAAATGATAAGAACATTCGTCACTAAAATAATAATTTAATTATTGTTTAATACTTAAACTTTTATATTTTTGTTTCTAACTTGTAGATTTTTTGCTCGCAATAACTACAAATTGAGCCAGTAATTTTTGCATCAAGAGTCAAATTAGAATCACGATTTCGCAAGTATAATTATTTGCCACTGTCATTTTGCGCGAATATTCGTCTAGTTAAGTGAATACGCCCAGATGCAAAAATTAACCGAATATAACGTTATCAAATACCAAGTTGCTTTTCTTAAATCCAAAAAAATAACTTATGATTATAAGATTTATGACCTCATGATAACAAGGTTGTGTGGCCATGTTTTATAATCAAGTGATCATAGGTGGAACTCTTATTTGAGTTATGTTTGTCGTATTTTTTATGTATATTGGATTGTAATTTTTACCATCAAAAGAAAGAAGATAACTTACAAATATTCCCTTAGATACTAATCTGAAAATTATAAGCTTCTTCAAGCACTTAATTTGAGTGCTTAATTTAGTTTAGAAAAATGCTAACAATAACCTTTATATTTTTTGAGTTACTCAACTTGATTTGAGTTACTCAAGCACTTAATTTGAGTTACTCAACTTGATTATTTCCTTTACATACTTTTTCCAAAAATCTCAATCACACCTGCATAAACATGTTTTTCTAATCAAACCCCTTTTTTATTACTCAGCTTGATTATCATTTTAACACCATTAAATCATTAAATCATTGAATCTTTGTTGGTGCACATAACCTGTTTGATAAAAGTCCTCAAAGAGTGAACAGTGGTTCGTTTTGTTTTTTGAGATGGCTAATGATACAGGAGTGAAGGAGATAAGTTCTTTATTGAGCTCATTTACTACAAAATTCAAGAATATCGAAGGAACAGTGATCGGCTCGGATGGGAAACCAGTGAAGCCAAAGAAAACCAATGCTACAATTGAATGCTTTGAAGGTAAGACAGGTGATGGGAGTCTTAAGGCAACTCCACAGGATTCTGTTCATGCTAGTCAAAAGGAAACTCAGGATGCTCCTACGTTTGCTACTACTGTATCGGCTAAGAACTCGGATCGTAAGGCTAATTTTCGTGCTATGGATGCCCCGTTGCCCGATAATGCCGATTTTGATGTTGGAATACCTAGGTCCTCTGTTGAGGAGGTGAATACAAGGTTGAGTAATTCGTTGTACGGTTATTTCATAGGCAAACGTGTTGTATTCCCTGTGGTTGATAATTATGTGTGGAATGCATGGGCAAAATTTGGAATTCAGAAGAGTATAATGAATGCTAACGGTTTTTTCTTTTTCAAGTTTTCAAATGCCAAGGGTGTGGATGATGTGCTTCAAAATGGCCCATGGATGATTCGAGGTAGCCCTATAATTCTTAAAAAATGGAATCCATCAGTTTCGTTAACTAAAGAGGACCTTTCTAAAGTTCCTGTTTGGATTAAATTACATGATGTGCCTCTCGCTGCATTTACTCAAGATGGGCTGAGTTTCATTGCTACAAAAAAAGGGATGCCATTGATGCTTGATTCGTATACGAATTCGATGTGTTTGGACTCATGGGGTCGGAGTAGTTATGCACGTGCTATGATCGAGGTTAATGCCGAGAATGATCTCAAAGACAAAATAGTTGTGGCTGTCCCCAATTTGCATGATGAAGGTTATACTCGGGAAACTATTCGGATAGAATATGAATGGAGTCCTCCGCGTTGTGATGATTGTAAACTGTTTGGGGACACTTGTGAGTTATGTCCTAAACGTGTTCATGAAGTTCTTGCCAAAGTTGTTAAGCCGAGCTCTGAATTGGATGGTTTTCAAGTTGCTGGTTAGAAGGATCGTAGTCGGAATAAAAATGGTGGTAAGCAAATAGCTGGTCTTTATTTGTCTAAACCTAAACCTAATTACTATTACCGTCCTGTTGAGAAAAAGAAGGGTTCGAACACCACAAGTTCAACAATTCCTAAGGGTAACTCGTTTGATGTTTTAGGCAATATGGAAGACGAAGAAGAGGTAAATGTAAGCAACAAAGCAAGCCCATCAGGTACATCAAGCAAGCAGAATGCTAGTGGTGAGTTGGTAGATAGTGATAGCGAGGTGGAAATACCTGTCGACGAAACTTCCGGTTTTATGGCATCTTCGATACATTCTGATAAGTTACAATCAAAGAACACTAAGAGGGCAAGCACTCTCTCTTCTACGGTTTCTCATGTATAGTATTGCTTCCTGGAATATCCGGGGTTTGAACCAATCCAAGAAACAAAAAGAGGTTCGTCAAGTGATTAGTGATAATCATTTGAATGTGTGTGCGATTTTGGAGTCTCATGTGGGAAAGTCCAGGCTGAAACGTGTGTGTGAGAGCATTTTTCGAACATGGGAATGGACGTCGAATGGTAATTTGTGTGACAAAGTTTCTCGCATCATTCTTGGTTGGTATCCTTTTGTTGTTGATGTTATGGTTATTGCTCAAAATTCCCAGGTTCTACACACTCAAGTGACGTTTAAACAAGACCGGAAAATCATGTTGTGCTCTTTTGTCTATGCTCGTAATAGGTATATTCCTCGTCGTGAGTTGTGGCATAATCTGAACGTGCATGGGCAGTTTGCTAGAGGGAGGCCTTGGGTGTTATTAGGCGACTTTAATGTGGCATTAGGTCTTGATGACTTTGCGAGTGGTCCTTCAAAAGTGGATATTGCTATGCGGGAATTTCAGGAGTGCGTTGAAAAGATTGAGGTGTTGGATATAAATAGTTCCGGTCTTCATTTTACGTGGAATCAAAAGCCTCAAGGTCAAGGTGGTGTTCTTAAGAAGATAGATAGGGTCATGGGTAATATAGAATGTATTGATACATTTCCTGGATCGTATGCTCTGTTTCAACCATATCGTAACTCAGATCACTCCCCATCGATTCTTAAAATTCCAAAGGTAATCATTGATAAACCAAAGCCGTTTAAATTTTTTAATTTTCTTACTTACAAAGGGGCATTCAAAGGGTTGGTTGCTATGTATCGAGTGGTTAAAAAGTTGAAAACTTCTCAAGAAACCCTTTCGTAAGCTGTTAAAAGACCAAGGGCATTTGCACAAGAGAGTTGCTGAGTTACGTAATGAATTGGATGAGGTCCAAAAAGCGTTGGATTTAGACCCCTCTAATATTTTGTTACGGGACGAAGAAGCAGCATATTTACGAGCTTTTAACGAGGCTTCGTTAGATGAAGAACGATTCTTACAACAAAAATCTAAAGTTGAATGGTTGAAAGTTGGTGACTCGAATTCTGCCTATTTCCACAAGGTTGTAAAAGGTAGGAAAGCGAGGAGTCGTATTGAGGTTATAAATGATGTTAACAACGTATTTCACGAGAGTGATCAGGTGCCTAATGTTTTCGTTGCTCACTATAACCAGTTTCTAGGAACTGAGGGTGAAACGAATGTACTGAATATTCCAGGGTTGTTCTCGAATCGGTTGGATCCTGTTAAGGCTGATCACATGGTGCGTATGGTGTTAGATAGTGAGGTAAAAAATGCTATGTTCTCTAGTGGCAATAATCAGGTCCCGGGTCCAGATGGGTATACTTCTATGTTCTTTAAACAAGCTTGGGACATTGTGGGAGGGGATGTTTGCATGGCAGCGCGCGAGTTATTTTCGAGTGGGAAACTTCTTAAAGAGATTAAATTATACCATTATTGCTCTTCTCCCGAAGGTTAAAACTCCCTCTCAAGTAAATGACTATCGCCCTATATCTTGTTGCAACGTTCTTTATAAATGTATTAGTAAAATCATTACTAATAGAATCAAAGAGGGGTTGAATGACATAGTTAGTGATAATCAATTGGCGTTTGTTCCGGGTAGAAGGATAGCCGATAATATTCTTATTACTCAGGAGCTTATGCATAACTATCATCTGGATAGAGGCCCTCCTCGTTGTGCATTTAAAGTGGATATCCAGAAAGCATACGACACTGTTGATTGGGCTTTCCTGCGATCAATTCTTATTGGTTTCGGGTTTCATTTGACGATGGTGAATTGGATTATGGAGTGTGTTACTAGTACTTCCTTTTCTTTAAGTATCAATGGGTCTCTTCATGGATATTTTAAAGGAAAACGGGGGTTGTGTCAAGGAGATCCTATGTCTCCTTATTTATTTACGTTGGTTATGGAAATTTTAACGCTTATTTTACAGATTTGGGTGATGAGTGCAGCGGGTTTCTCATATCATATTTGGTGTTCTAACCTCAATCTCATTAACGTTTGCTTCGCTGACGATCTATTTTTATTTGCTAGAGGAGATGTGGAGTCAGCAACTTTTATCATGGAAGTTTTGGATGAATTCAAAAGTGTCTCAGGTTTGACCCATAGTATTCCTAAAAGCAAGGCGTACTTCTGTAATGTGCTAAATCATGTGAAGTTGTCTATCTTGAATGTAATGCCTTTCGTTGAGGGTAAGCTGCCAGTTAAGTATCTTGGAGTCCCGCTCATTTCTTCTAGACTTATGAATCGTGATTGTAGGATTTTGGTTGAACGTGTTAAATCTAGAGTTGGTGATTGGAAAAATAAGTCATTGTCTTTTGCGGGTAGATTACAGCTTGTTCAATCGGTGTTGTCGTCTATGTATATTTATTGGGCTTCGGTGTTTTTATTACCTATTCGGATTATTCACGAAATTGAGCAAGCTATGCGAGGTTTCTTGTGGGGTCAAGGTGAAATGAAGAGGGGTAAAGCAAACGTGGCGTGGAATATTGTGTGTCTCCCGAAACAAGAGGGTGGTCTAGGTATTAAAAGTCTTGAATCGGTTAATATTGCTTTAATGACAAAAAATTTATTGCATATTATTACTCGTAAAGACTCCCTTTGGGTTCGTTGGGTTTATTCATATAAATTGCGAGGTGAGAACTTTTGGAATGTGCCTCCTAAATCGGGAATGACTTGGGGATGGAGGAAAATCCTTAATTTACGTGATCTAGTCAGGCCTTTCATATGCTCTGTATTGGGTAATGGTATGAGAACCTTAGCTTGGTTTGATATCTGGTGCGAAACATGTCCTCTGATTTCACATATTACCCCACGTCTTATTGCAAGCGAAGGTTTCTTGTTATCTACTGTAGTTTCTGATATTATTGTTGGTGGAGATTGGGCGTGGCCTTTATCTTGGTATACTAAGGCCCCGGTTTTGTATAATTGCATGGTTCCTGCTCTTAGTCATGACCGTGAAGATCGGTTAGTATGGAAAGATTTGCATGGCAATGAGAAGCCGTTTTCTGCTCATGCTGTTTGGGACGTCATTCGGCCTAGAGGTAATGAAGTAGCTTGGGTTGCTATCGTTTGGTTTCCTAATTGTGTTCCTCGGCATGCTTTTCTAATGTGGCTTATTATGAGGAAGAGGTTAAAGACGCACGACATGTTGAGGCAATGGGACGTTGACGACGCCACCAACTTAAACCTGTTCTTGTGTCCTTTCTGCAAGCTGGTCCCGGACTCGCATAACCATCTATTTTTTGAGTGCTCCTTTCCTTCACAGGTATGGTCTTTTGTGAGATCGAGAGCTGGTATGGATGGCATAGGCCCTATTTAGGACGATATTGTTGATTGGATCAAGTCGTTATCAACTAAAAGATCCATTGTTAGTGTTGTTGCTTGTTTGGTGCTTGCTGCGACGACTTATTTCATTTGGCAGGAGAGAAACTTTCGCTTATTTCAGAATCAGAGTCGGACTGTGGCGCAAGTTCGAGACATTATTGTTCATTATGTAAGATTAAAGTTGCTTACTTTTCGATTTAAGAAGACGAATTCAGTGGTTCTGCTCTTGGACACTTGGAACGTTAGTGGTGTGTTTGCGGAAGGCCTTAACACCACAACGTAGAATGTTTCTTAGGCGTAGGTTCGGGCTGTTTTGTGTTCCTATTTATTTCGTGTCTTCGCCTAGTTTAGCTTTCATGATTCGGTATGACGAATCATGTAGTTAGTTTCAACACATATTAGTGTGTTGTCTTTGTAAATCAATGTGGTACTCAGCCGCATTCATGTACTTATCAGTTTTTGAGTAATATTTTACCGGGGTAAGAAGCCCTTTTACCAAAAAAAAAAAAAAAAAAAAAAAAAAAAAAAAAAAAAAAAACTTTATATTACATATAATGGTCATTATACACACCACCGCTGCATCGGTATTTAGTATTTACTATCGTGACCATCGTCAAACCAACCACTAAAGTACTAAACCCTGTATCGGTGACCACAAAATCCATTACACATGTATACTTCATTTAAACACAAATATACACCACAACACTCTTACTCAATTTTTGGCCCCCTTTACTTGTGCTCAAGACCCATGGTAGCAAATATCACGCATCATTTTTCCCCGTTACCATCAATATTGCTAACAAAAACTTTCATATTTAGTTTGATTGAAATCAACGAACATAGTAACATACGTAGACTTTCACTAAAAACCGAAGAAAAACTCATCTATAACGTGAGAGGCTAAATTATTTTCTTTTTCGCACTCACCAATATTAGACACATCATACCCCGCTACATATAAAAAGAAAATATATTTTTTTTTATCTTGATTAAAACTCTCAAAATGAAGAAAAAAATTAGTTATTAATATGCTCTTACTCATTGTAAGTTGCTTATTCCATAATCCATATATCATTTTCTCTCATTCAATAAATTAATTTTCTTCTTTTCTATAAATTGATTATCTCATACAATCACAACCTTTTTTTTTCATACTCCCTATAAATTGATTATCTCATACAATCACAAAATTTTGAAAATTAGTTATTACCATAAAAACTGAAATTTGAAACAAGAAATAATACACACAAAGTAAATATAAAAAATTAGAATTTTGATTAGTTTATGTTATATGCGTAAAAGTAACATGTAACACTTAACCGTAATTTCACAACCATAACTATTTACCGCTATGTGCGGATACTCGTCTTAACTGATTAGTACTACTGACTTTTTTGAAGGAGTCACTCACGCATATATATCATTAAGCCAATTCCATTTAATTTGGCTAAAATTTTTAGAAAAATACTTTTTTTGCTTATTTTGTTTTGGATACACTTTTGCGGAGGCGTAGGTATATGGTGCAATGGTCGGCCATGACCTACCCAGAAAGCCTTAATAATTGTACATAGGTATCATCTCATATAGCCCAATATGCTAAAATTGTATCTTGTATTCACTTTTGGCGCACATTAAAAAATGGTATACTTTGTTATTCTATTTAAAAATTACGTAGAAATTATTATTATGTTACAATTGTCCATCACTGTATATTAATTCTTATATAAATGAACAAATTTGTTGCAACATTTTTGCATAGTTATATATTATGATTTTTTAGCATTTGTTAATGTACTTTATTTCCCCCACCCGATAATAATAATAATAATAATGTTGGGACAACATTGACCAGGTTTTCATATATTTTAATGATGACAAATAAACCTTCGAAACACATAAGATAACAAATGTAAGCCAAAATCCTCCCGAAGCATATCTACTCCTGGCGTGCTGCTCGCTCTCCGACGCGCGGCCAACGCGCCAGGCTACTGTATGCTTCGGGACGAATTTTGAAAGTCGGCTTTCCCCTTACCCGACAAATGTGGATCTTTCAATACAGGTATGTATATGTTATGAGTTTAATTGAGAACACTCGAAACGAGTTTTAGAATTAGAGAGATCTAACTTTTCAAACACCTGTTTTCGAGAAAACGCCAACTCAAATTTTCTAACTCTCGCCTCTAGCCAAGGCTTGTCTAAACTTAGGGAGCTTATATATTTCACGTAATATCAAGTGAAATCATTCATATGCTCATATCCCGTGCTTACGTCTTCTCTAATCACGTAACGGGTTTACTCCCTTATTGGTCAAACAAAGTCAAAAGTCATTTTGCGTAAATGCATCCTTTCCCGCATGGGATATGCTTTACGTCAATGCAAAACACTTAACTTGTTTGCATCAAGGTGTTAGTTGAGTACGTCGAATCTTGGAAAGTTACGAGTTATAAAATTATGGATTCTCGACGTTGCTTTATTTGAAATTATAAGTAACTTTTGATTTTCTCAACTCATAATTATTATTGTCAACTATTTTCTTTCTTAATGACAATATTGATATTTCTTAATCAATTCTTTAATTTCTCCTCACATAAAACAAATCCTCCAACCCTTTCAAAATCCTTCCAAATCTTATTCCCAATATTCTCTTAGGGCCCGTTTGGTTTGTAAGTGGGTTTAGAATTGGATTTGGATTTAAGAATGGTTTGAAAGATTTGGGAAATGTTTGAAAAAAATAAGAGAGAAAAAATATATTATTATAAAATAAATAATTTAATATTTTTGAAACTTAAATAGTACAAATTTAATTAATATATATATAAAAAGACTGTGAGACAATAGTGAAGTGGGATCCACTTATATGAGAAAAAGAAAAACAATAAATATAATATCCTGTACTTTTTTTTTATACCGATCAACTTACCATGAATGAGATCTATGAATTTTTTATTCTTTAATTCCCAATTTGTGGGCCTTTTTAACAAACAAACACACAATTTTAAATTTCTATCATTCAACTCCCGTAGAAACTCTCAACCAAACGGGCCCTTATATTCACTTACACCTTTAGTACTTCTACGTACTTCTTGTAACATTCCTACACAATATCTCTAAAATATTCTCTTCACTACATTCCCTTTCCACCACTAGGATTACACCACCACTTCATCTTCTTCATCTCAACCATCCATTTCAAACCCAAATATACCTTCCTCACATACACTTACATAAACGCTCTCTAGGATTCAAATTACACACACTTCACTCACAAACCCTCTCCAACACACACTAGCTAAAGGCTCCCCATCACATCCTCTCCTTACACACATCAACTCATTCTTATACTTCCAACTCACTCCCTCACATCTCCAACAACAGATTTTCAAAATACACACACTTCACTCACATATCTTCCTCCCTCACACACAAGGCTCTCCATCACATCTCAAGTCTTACACACATCTCATCCTTTCCAACTCATTCCTTACACTCCCAACAACTCTATTTTCAAACTACACACACCTCACTCACAACCCTTCTTCCTCACACATTAGCCAACTCATCTCTTATGCTCCCCATCCAATCACCATCACATCGCTCTCTTACACATCCAACTCACACCTTATCCTCTCCTCTCCATTTCAACACATGGGAATTAATTTGAATCCCAAACATAGGCTCCCATTCATCACAACCATCCATTCCTCTCAAACTCATCTCAACCCTCCACTCACCTTTTCTCTCCAAGGATGGAATATTCTCTTGGATATCCCCTTCTTAACCCAACCATGGTTCTCTCTCTAACCCAACCATGGTTTGTTCTCAACTTACCTCTTCCCCACCCAACCATGGTTGCTCTTCTAACTCAAACATGGTTCATTCTAACTCAACCTCATTCTCTCTTTTCCCTCTCACAACATTTGAATTTCAAATTCAAATTTCTTCCCTCTCATAGAATATCCCATGGCATATTATCTTCTCTCTTTTATGCCATGTGAGAAATACCTATTCTACCCCTACCCAATTATCCTTTCTACTCTTTCTATCCTTGATAATTGGTTTCTCATAATCGCTTCACAAAACATTTTAAAAATTGGATATTTGAGTTGATAAACCTTAGAAGGATTAATGTTAAGGTTTAAACGTGTGAAGTATAATTGGGGGTTTATCAAGGTTAGGTATTTATAAGACCAACACTCAAATTTGGGAAAAATTCTACAGCAGTCCTGGCGCGTTGCCCGCGCTCCGACGCGCCAGCTTCGGTAAATTTTTCCCAACTTTGGGTCTTTGCCTATAAATACCCACCCTTGCCTCTTGTATTCCCCACCCCTTGCAATTATTCTTTCTCTTTAATCCTCTAATTCTATCTTGTGTTCTTAATCTTTCACACTAACATCATTTGAAAGAACACATCTCTTACAAGGGAAGAATCACAATAACGTAATCCACTCATGTGATTGTGTCGAGGGTCTTCTATCTCTACCCTTTCTACTACAATCGAGTCTCTAAGTTAGGTTAGGGCTTGGTTTAATAAACAAACACTTATTCTTTCAATTTGTTTGTAAGGGAAGTCTTGTGTCTTGGTGACCAAGCCTAGATCATTGGGGATCTAGTTGGGATTTGATACTTCCGGTGGGAAGTCTTGACGACCATAGGTTAATTAAGTCGAATCACGAGATTCTTTTGGATGATTTCCGAGGACGGAATACCGTGGGGAATAGCTTTTTCTTTGTGAGCATCGATATTGGCGAATATCGGTGTAGAGAATTGTAACGGTTTGTAGTCCACCGAAAGGATTATACTAGAGTGAATAGTATCGTGTCGTGGATTCGCAACTGGACGTACGGATAGTCTAAACCCCCCCCCCATCTCGAACCAGTATATATCGCTGTGTTCTTTACTCACTTTATATATTTTGGTTGTGTTTGTGGTTGTTAGATTATAGTACAACCACTTGGTTCTTCTTCGAGGCTTAAAGTTTTTAAACGTTCTAAAAGCCGAAGAAACCGTATTCACCCCCTCTACGGTTCTATAAATAATAATAATAATAATAATAATAATAATAATAATAATAACAACAACAGCAATAATAATAATAATAATAATAATAATAATAATAATAATAATAATAATAATAATAATAATAATAATAATAATAATAATAATGACCTCTGCACTTTTGTGAAGTGTGTTCTCACTATAATAATAATGGACGAAAATGGATGAAAACGTATAAAAACAGGCGAAAACGTATAAAAACGGACAAAAAAAGTATAAAAATGGCCGAAAACGGATGAAAACGTATAAAAACGGACGACAAGGTATAAAAACGCAAGTAAACGGGCGAAAACGTATAAAACAAACGAAAACGTATAAAATTGATGAAAACGTATAACAACGGGCGAAAACGTATAAAAACGTAAGACAAACGAACGAAATCGTATAAAAACGGACGAAAATGAACGTATAAAAACCGATTTTTTTCAATTATAACGGACGTTAGTTAAAAGGATGAACGCTGCAAGAATTGTTAGCTAAAAGGGCTAACGTGTAAATTCTAACGGAATTTACTTAACGGCAGTTAAAGCTAGGGACCAAAATTTGCCAAAAGGTTTGATTTAGGGACGATTTTTGCAATTTTAAACTATTTGAGACGAAATCTGCAATTTGAGCAAACCTTAGAGACGATTTTTGCAATTAACTCTTTTTTTTTTTTAAGAAAGTGCTTGGGTAAGTTTATGATGTTTTGGCAACATAATGAGCCAAGCATCTAAACATGCTTAGTATCATTTAAGCACAATTTTAATATTTTTATAAGGTTATCAACTTAACATCATGATTTGTAGAAATTAACTGTTTTAGCGTATTTTTGAAACTAGTCACTTATTTCTGCATAAGATCGAGCTTATTTTCTCGATTAATTTGTTGGTTTATGAGCTTTCTTTGAGTTTTTAGTCAGGATAAGATCCTAAGTTAGTAAAGGAAATTGAAAAATGCGATGAAAAATATAAGTTAGACAAAATAACCTAAGACTCCGAAATGAGTTTTTTAATTTTACATTTCGAAAGTTCGCTAAGTAAAGCTAAAGCGAAGACCCCCTTCATACGCTGCATGCATGTGAACTGTTGAAGTAAAAGTTTGTACATTGAATGAATCATGTGTAGGTCCTTTTAGGACTAGATGAAACAACGTTTTTCGAGTATCTACACAAAGAAAAGACATGTGTTAGCTTCGCCTTGGGTTTTATCCCAAGACCAGGCTCCGAAGTAAGATTAAGTATATATGCCGAAAGGCTGGGTAATAAAAGACAGAGTAAATGCTAGTAAATTAGCAAGTTGTTAAATAAATGAGGTGGGGGTATTTATACTACCCAAACTTCGATACCCGTTCTGTCTTGGGAAAGAGTTCACTGAGCTAGGCCTAGTCTAGTAACTAGGGGTCCTACCACGCGGGGACACAATCTCATAAAATCTGAAATAAGCGACGCTATCTGGTTCTTGCAATGGACCGTTGGATAAAAAGGTACCTAATGCCTGGATAAAGGTGGTATATGGATAAAAAAGAGTGTGTGCTTCTTTCCTTTTCGGTTCGTGCCTTTCGGACGCATTGTCCGGTATATGTCATCCGGAGACACGCCAACATAAACTTTGATAACCATCTTGATATCAATTCTAGATTGCATGCCAGATCAAGATTGTGGTCTTCTATTTTCTTTTCTTCTACAGTATCTTACTTTCTTCTTAAAAAGGATTCAGTATTGCTAGTAGGTAAAGTTAGTTTGGTTGGTAAAAAGAGCACCTAGTCACGAAGCTTATTGAACAAGAAATAACCACAATAATCTTCAGGGGCAATACTTACAAGTGAAACCTACGCCAAAGTATACTTTCAATTGAAAAAACCACCAAATAAAGATATGATACCCCACTCCCACGTCATCTTAAAAATTACGTATTACTGTAAGCTTTAGAAAAAGCTATCGATTTACATATTAATGCAGTTTAATGATTATAAATAAGAAAACATGTGTATATTATATCGTATCTTTGCAATTTAATGATTATATTAACGTGCATGTAGACAAACAATTTACATATTTCATACATACTTAAGAAGAAGAAAAAGAATCTCTATGTTTGTTGCAACAGAATATTAAAAAGTACTCCGTATTATTCATAACTAAAGCTAAGGATATAGCTATTAAATTTGATCTCATGGATCAATAAATGGTCCAACATGTCATGACTCACTCGATATTGGTAATGTCCAAATCACCTTAAAAACCATTATTAACAAAAGAGCTAGAAGTGTAACATGAAGAAGCAATCTTTCACTTTCTCATCATTCTTTCATCATGCATGAAAGCTCTTTTTGATCTTCATCATACCCTCAAATCCAAACGTCAACATTTATAACCACCACAATTGCCACCACCATCACCCTTCTGTTCAAAGCAACAACATTGCTTACTTTATCATCAACTTAAACATATTAGTTAGTTACTAGTACTACATCACAAATCTAATTCATCATTTGATCTTTCACTCTCAAGTTCTACCTAGCTTAACTTCTATCATTTCGACACTTTACTCTCGTCATGTGGATGGCAGCTCACATTCCTCCTACCGTCTCCCAAGCCACCAACTCGGCACTTAGCGTAAGTGTTCTCATCGTGAAAGATTATATGTAATCATTATAGGATTGTGTTTAATATTATGAATTCTTGTTCTTAGAAGACCAAGAAACAGATGAATGGACATCAGAAGAAAGAAGAATTGGAAAGAGAGGTACGATATTGTTCTTATCATAATATACTTGCAATGATATAGTCAGGCTTAACATGGCTATTGTATTGATCATAATATTTATAATTGCTACAATAGAGATCAGATGTATTGGAATAGTAAAGGCTTTAGGAGCAAAATTAAGTCAAAATACATTGATCTATATAAGATAGCATTAAATTTATGATGAAAAGAGTAATTAAATCTTAAGGTCCAGGACTAATAATTCAACCTTCATTTTTATATAATGTAATCAATATGGAATGATGAAATGCTATAGCTTTCTTGAAGTAGCATGTTTTACTTTAATCAATTCGAGTAGTACTATAGTTTAGGTTATGGGCATATATGATATATATCTAGGTACCCTTCGTACTCATAGGTACATGTTATATGTTTCTTATCATTATTTACAAAGGTGTCAATCTGGAAACTCGTTACAATCTACAAAGCCATGCTGTAGCTGAAGAAAATGGTTTGTTTTTTCTTACTAAAATGATAGGACTGATTAATCATATTTTATTATTAAGATAACATGAGAAAATGATATTCCTATAGTAGTTTTATTTGAATGTGCAATATAACCATGTTTATGTTCTAGATAGATAAACATCATTGGAATTTCATTGAAATGTTTCTCTGATCAAAAGTTAAAAGACAGAAAAAATCTATGGTTCCATTGTTATTAACATGACTTTCATGGTGTACTAACACATTGATAAGTCATGGCTCACCATCTCCATTCATATATATCTATGTTTGCTCTTAATTGAAGAAAAGAATTTGCATGATTAAATGCATTTTGGTTAACCTTTTTCGATTCATTCGTGTGGGTGTATTTAATTAGGTATCGACACTTCAAAAAATGCTAGACCACGAAGAAAAAGTTGGGGAGCTGCTAAAACGGACGTATGAACGACAAGATCATTCCGCTCTTCATATCCCAAATTCCCTTCCTCCAAAGGTGTGATATTTCTGCTTTACATTTAAATTTAAATGATGTTCGGGCAATGCCTAAAATTATTGGTTATGCGCGGCAGATGAAGGAGTTATTAACGGAACTAGCAATGGTTGAGAATGAAATAACAAGATTAGAAAGCCAAATAAGCCATCTTCAAACTGACTTGGACAAGGAGAAAGAAGCCACAAAAGAATCTAACATGAAACAAGCGGACTTTTGTCTAATTCCCAACCGTTCATTAGCTCCAACGACACCATTAGTTTCGCCAAAAACTCGAGGGTCTGGTGACAAATTGTCATTTGAGACAAAAGCATTGCACTTCATTAGTAAAGCTATAAAGGGTGATTATAGTCTTAGAGATTTCAATTCACACGAAAAATCAAAAACAAAAACTGTATCATTCTCTGAACAGAAAGAAAATTGTGAGAATGACGAAGAGTTTGGTGCTCGTTCACGAACCCCAAGAAGAACCGGGATTCTTAAACCACCATCGCCTGCCAGAGAAAGACATGCTGTAACTCCTAAGGTATGCTTTTATTTTAGATAAATTGCTTCTACATTAGATATCAATTTATGGCTCCTAATGTAACATGAGCCAAACTGTTAAACTAACGTGTTTTGTCTATTTATAGAGAGAACGCAATCTTGGTATGTCTTCAGAATCGGGTCCAAACCAATCTGAAGAAGATAATATCTTAAAGTGGTCACCAAACAAGCTTTCGGAAAACATTATGAAATGTTTGATCTTTATTTTCACGAGGCTGTTGAGGACGTCAAGAACAATGGAGATTGAAAAATCAGGGCCGATTTCTAGATCAGCCAACTTTTCGATGAGCTTCAGGGCTGAACCTTGCTTGAACTCAAAGGCTAGCCTGCTGCTTCAAAAGGAGTCTCGGCAGCAAGACCCTTACGGGATCTTTAACCAAGAAGACTCGATTCCAAGAGACATTGGTTGCTATAAGAACTTGGTTAAGTTCACATCAACTTCTTTAGACCCTAAATGCATTTCAAGTTCAAGTTACATTCCATTGCTACAAAAATTGAGGTGCTTTAATTTATAGATTGTTAGTGATTTGACACATGCTTTGATGAGTTCTACGTTGTGATGATAGCGTTTTACTTGTAGGGCGTATATGAGTGGGTTACAAAAGGTGGATTTGATGTTTTTGACTTCACAACAGAAATTGGCATTCTGGATTAACATGTACAATGCGTGTGTCATGCATGTAAGCTCTCTCAATTTCACTCGATAATATGATGTTTAAGAAATGTATTATAGCGTGACTGAGAGACGACAGTGTTTACTCATAATCTGTTTCCTTCGACTTTTTACTGAAATTGCAGGGCTTTCTTCAATACGGTGTCCCTTCAAGTCCCGAGAAACTAATGACACTCATGAACAAGGTACTTCATTCCATACTTTTTATCTCAAAATCTGTGATGAATCATGAAGCAATGAGTAAAAAGTTACTGTACTTAGTGACAAGAAATTCATGGCTCAAAATAGAAACAATTAACCTCCCTAGGTCTACCAAAAGTGATTTCAAATGACTTTGAAATAACTTGAATCTGAATCAGGCAACCCTTAAGATCGGAGGCAACACGATAAATGCTCAAGCTATCGAACATGTCATATTGAGAAGGCAAGAAGCTTCAGTAATTGAAAAGGTACATCTATGTGCATAATTCTTGTTACAAACGTCCTTTAATCAATTGCTCGTTTATCTAATAACGTTTGATTTTTGGTCAATTAGATCTATGGCAAGTCGGAAAAGGATGATAAAGAAGCAATCTTTCGCAAAAATCATGGGCTTGAATCGATGGACCCCAATATCACTTTCGCATTATGTTGTGGCACACGCTCTTCTCCTGCAGTAAGTGGCCTATTGATAATAAGTACAATACGTTTCCTTTTACGGGTATCGTAATTTTCTCATCTAAACAATTTTGTAAAGGTAAGAGTGTATACAAGTGATGGTGTTGTGAATGAGCTTGAAAGAGCAAAGCTAGAGTACTTACAAGCTTCAATAATTGTAACAAGTGGAAAGAAAATTGGACTACCAGAGCTTCTGCTTAGAAACATGAACGATTTTGCGCCTGATTTGGAAAGATTGGTGGAATGGTTGTGCCAACAATTGCCAACTTCTGGTACATTGAGGAAATCAATGGTGGATTGCTTTAGAGTCAACAATGCAAAGGTTACATCCATTGTGGAGAAGCTACCATATGAATTTGAGTTCCAATATTTGTTACCAATGTAGATCATTTGCAATGTCCTTTGTATATGTGTTGATATCTAAATAAATAAATATGATCAAATCCATATTTTTGTCATTTTTAGACTGATCTTAATACGTTGATCAATGTTTTGATTTGGGCACTCTGTCCGTTTACCCGTTCTGTTCGGACACTGTCCGATAAACATATATTTGAATGTGGTTGTAATTATTTCATTATGTAGCATATTCATGTTAAAAAAATACAAATTAAAAATGTAACTAACCATTCTATATTTGGAATGATCTTTAATATTGTGATCGCAAACTTATGTTATATCTTGTCTCCTGTTATATTGGTCTAGAAAAGTATATTTTCTTCTTAGATTATCTAAAATAGCATAACGTTTCTACTTTCATGTGTTCCGTAGTATGTTTTTACTTTGCTCCGTTATTATAGGGCTTCCTTCCCTGCCGTTCCGGCCTATTATTGATAGGGATTTTACTGATGCTGAAGGTAGCTTGCTTACCAAGCCACCCACTTAAGAAGCTGGTCGCTAGAAAGAAGTGACGAGGAAGCAATCTGACAAAATCAACCAAGCCTAACCAGTCACGACATGTTGCTGTTTTTTTTTTTTAGAATGGCACCACACTTGAAATCCGACATCCGAGTTAAACCATCCAAACGGGCAGGCCCCGGGACCCAAACCACTAGGAGAGACCCTCGAAGGGAGGAAAACCTGAATTTTTTGTCTCTTGCAAGACTTGAACCCTGGGTAAAACCTCCCCCAAGGTCCGGAAGGAGCTTAGGTGGCCAACTGAGCTAAGCCATAAACCTAGACCCCGATAACCTTTGTATATAACCAAAGCCGACAACATCCAAAGGTTACCCTTGGATTCTTAGCGGGGCAAGGAAGTGGCTGTTATGTTAGTTGTAGAGCGCATTAATTCATAAGCGCATGACAATATAACTAACATGAATATTGCTTGGCTTTGGTTTGCAAAAGACAAAGTTAAAGGAGGTCGATGAGCAATTTGTTAGAAGGTCGTGGAACGGGGATGATCTAGGGTTTGCACAAGTTAACGCTAATGGCAGTTCGGGGGGTTTAATTACCATGTGGAACGCTTCGATATTTACAGGGACTCACGCGGTTGGTGAGGCCGATTTTTTGGCAGTGGGGGGGGGGGGGGGGGGGGCGAATGGAATGGTGTTGAGGGTGTCGTTGGGTTGCTAAATGTTTATAGGCCAAGGGACGAGTATCAAAGGGCAAGGTTATGGAACCGTTTAAGTAGCATTTTGACATCAGTGGATGCAGTTTGGTGTCTATTTGGGGATTTCAATGAGGTGAGATGTATAGAAGATAGGTTGAACTCCGGATTCAATGAGAGAAGTGCAAGAAACTACAATGATTTTATTAGGTCAGAACAACTAGTTGATATTCCGATGGGAGGAAAACGTTATACGAGGATTAATGACGATGGCATGAAGTTTAGCAAGCTCGATAGGTTCCTTGTTTCAGAAGCTTTCCATGATTTATGGCCTGAGTTATCAGTAGTTGCTCTTGACAGGAAGCTTTCGGACCATTGTCCGATTATGTTGAGGGAAAAGGTCGTGAATTTTGGTCCTAAACCTTTTCGTGTCTTCGACATTTGGTTTAAAGAGAGAGACGCTAAAGATGTGGTAATTAGAGGGTGGAACAAACCGGTTACAAGTTCTATTCCTGATAGAATATTTAGGGACAGGTTAAAGAACGTGAAAGAAGAACTTAAAAAATGGAGCAAAGAGAGGTTCGGTAGATTTGATAGGGAGATAGAAAGCTTTAAACGAGAGCCGAGTAATTGGGAGTGGGAAGCAGAGGTAAGAAACCTTACAGAACATGAAAGGGAGCAATGGAAGGAGGCGCGCAAAGAATGGATAAGAAGAGATAAAGTGAAAGGTCAGATGTTAAAACAGAAAGCTCGTGTTAGATGGACCGTTGAGGGCGACGAAAACTCTAAATACTTTCATTCTGTTGTTAGAAGAAGAAGAAGAAGAAATAAAAACAACATGAGGGGTTTAATGGTGGATGGGATGTGGACTGAAGATCCGAAAGAGATTAAAAGAGGGGTTATTGATTACTTTAAAATTGTGTTTACAGAAAGTACTAATGGTAGGCCGAAGCTTGTTACTAATGGTTTCAAGAGGATCATAGAGGTGGAAGCGGGTAGGTTGGAAGAGAAGTTTACTGAGGGCGAAGTTTGGATGGTGGTTAAGAATTGCGGCAGCTCAAAATCCCCTGACCTGATGACTTCAATTTTAAGTTCATTAAACGTTTCTGGGAGGTCATAAAACACGATTTGATGCTCACCATTAATTGGTTTTGGGAAAAGGGGGAATTTAGTCACAAGTGCAATTCTTCTTTCATCTCTCTTATTCCTAAGACTAATGATCCAATTGCGTTGAAAGATTTTAGGCCAATTAGTTTAATCGGGTGCTTCTATAAGATAGTGGCAAAAGTTTTAGCAGAAAGAATTAAAAAAGTTATTGATGGAGTGATCGGAAATGCTCAAAACGCTTTTATCAAAGGGCGTTTCATTTTGGATGGAGTCTTGGTATCAAACGAGGTTGTTTATTATTTAAGAAAATCTCAAGGTCAGGGACTTATTTTTAAGATCGATTTTGAGAAAGCGTATGATTGTGTGAATTGGCATTACATTAGAAATGTGATGGTACAGATGGGGTTCGGGTTGAAATGGTGTAACTGGGTGGATGCGTGTTTACGTTCAACATCAATCTCGAAATTGGTTAATGGTTCACCTACGGAGGAATTTAGAATGAGTAGAGGAATTAGGCAAGGTGATCCGTTGTCTCCGTTTTTATTCCTTATAGCAGCATAAGGGATTAATGTGGCTACAAAAGAAGCGGTTAGTAATAGGGTATTGAAGGGGGTGTCGGTAGGTAGAGATGAAGTTATTGTATCCCATTTACAATATGCAGATGACCCCATTTTTTTCAGGGAGTGGAGTTATAGAAATGGCAGAAATTTGATGAGCGTCCTTAAGTGCTTCAAAAAGGCTTCGGGGTTGAAAATTAATTTGGGTAAAAGTTGTCTTTATGGTGTTGGAGTATCACAACATGAAGTAGATGCAATGGCTAATCTCTTAAGATGTCGTCCAGGTAACTTACCTTTTGTGTACCTCGATCTTCCTGTCGGCTCGAACATGAATAGGGTGGAAAGTTGGAACGTAGTAGTTGAGAAGTTCAAGGAGAAACTGTCAAATTGGAAAGGGAGAACGTTGTCCTTTGGTGGTCGCCAAACTTTGGTGCGCTCGGTTCTTGGTAGCCTCTCGTTGTACTATTTTTCTTTGTTTCGTGCCCCAGCTAGTGTGATTCAAAAACTTGAGAGAGTAAGAAAAAATTTCTTTTGGGGTGGGGTGGGGATAGCCGCAAGATGGCATGGGTTAAATGGGAAAACGTTATGTCTAAATTCGAACTGGGGGGTTAAATATTGGAAGCCTCAAAGCTTCCAATTTGGGTTTATTAGGTAAATGGTGGTGGTGTTTTAAGGTAGAAGGGAATTCTTTTTGGACTCGGGTCATTAAGAGTATTTATGGCGAAGATGGTGGTTTGCGAGAAGGGGGTGATGGTGTGGTAAATAGTCGGGCCACGTGGAGTAGTATTATCAAAGTGGGCAAGGAAATTAATAGGCTAGGAATTGAGTTCACATCTTCATTTGGTAGGAAGTTGGGAAACGGTGAAAGTGTAAATTTTTGGTTGGATAAATGGATTGGGAATTATAGGTTATGTTACCGGTTTCCTAGGTTGTTTAGGTTTGAGAGAAATAAGGAAGTTCGAATTAGAGATAGAGGTTGTTGGGATAATACCGGGTGGAACAGGTGTTGGGATTGGGTCGGAAATCCTGGAGGTAGATCAATGGGCGAGTTGGAGGATTGTGTTAGCTTAGTGAGGGATCAAGGTCCAACTTGAGATGGTATTGATTCGTGGCAATGGCTGCTGGAAATGGATGGGGGTTTTACAGTGAAGGGACTTAAAGAGATGGTATATGAGAAGGTTCTCGGTCCGAGATCTCAGGTAGAAGAAACGAAGTGGTGCAGGATTGTTCCTCGGAAGGTAAATGTTTTTATGTGGAGGCTTAAATGTGGTCGGATTCCGGTTAGGACTATTCTTGATCACATTGGTGTAGATCTCTATTCTACATTATGTCCTCATTGTGAGGAAGCTATCGAGACAATAGAGCACAGTATGGTTTGATGCAAGTTTGTTTCCTCGGTTTGGTCAAGCATTTGTGATTGGTAGAATATAGGTGCCTTTGTTGGTTCATGTGTGGATGATGTTCTAAATATGGTGGGTCTTGGGTCGGCTAAATTACGTCTGCATTGTCAAGCCGTGATCTGGACTTCACTCTATCTCATATGGAAAGCTCGAAATAATAAAGTTTTCTGGTCTAAACGGATGTCGGCTTCTGATTTGGTATTCGAGATTCAACTTACATCTTTCTTTTGGGTTTTGCACAGGTCCAAAAGTTTCGGGTATAGTTGGGTCGATTGGTGTAATGGGCCTGCATCTCTGGTCTGAATTTATGCTCGTATTTTGGGTTGTTCTTATGATTTATATTGGTTTTAACAGAAGGCTTTCGAATAGGCTTCTAGGAGATCGAAGAATTGAAGTGGAATTTGCAGTGACAAATGTAGGTGGTTAAGGTATGTTGTGGATTGTAGCATTTGTGTTCATGTGTGCCATAGTCAGAAAGTGTGTAATGGTGTGGTTTTTGGCAATCAAGGCATACACACATTCCTCATGTGCGTGTTGGTCTCCGTTTGCTTTTAGTTTTGTTTAGGTAATTCATAATCGGGTTTGCTTTAGAGGTGGTATATGTTTTCTATGCTTGTAATTGATGATTTCCTTACGAGGGTATGCCCCATAAGGTGAATTTGTACTTTTGCTTCTTGTTTTTAATAATAGCTGGCCTTTCTAAAAAAAAAAAAAAAAAAAGAAAAAAAAAAAAAGAATATTGCTTGGCTAGTTTCTACCTCTACAAATAAGTGGGCTGTTAAAAGGCCAATACGTTATTTTAGTTTGGCCTTGACCAATGGACTATTTTTTGCAGACTCCATTCTCGTCCACCACTCCACCCTTTTCACCAACCAATCTACCATTGCCAGACCTGGGAAAACAAAAAGATCTTATCTCCCAAATTTATAAAAAAAAAAAAAAAAAAAAAAAAAAAAAAAAAAAAAAAAAGTCAGACAATATTCCTTTTGAAATCCAAATAGAAATCATCAAAAGAGTTGCTAATGTTAAGTCACTGATTCAGTTCAGGTCTGTTTCGAAACCTTGGAAGTCTTTCATCGACAGCTCTGAGTTTATCGCTTGTTACGGAGTTCGACACACTCAGTCGCATCGCTTGCTTTTAAGGTACAAAGATAATTCTACGTCTGATGAAAAGTATGTTTGTTTCATAGATGAGAATGATATTTTGACCCAAGAACAACAACAACTAAATGTTCCTTTGCTCATTAAGCAATTTATATATTCAGAAGTAATTGGTAGCTCTTGTGGCTTGTGGTGTTTGCAAGGTTACAACAGCTCGGAAACAGAGATGGTTGTTATTTGGAACCCTGCAATCAGGAAATCAGTTGGTATTGTTGTGCCATGTGTGCTCAACAACACCTTTGAAAAAATTACTCATCTTGGTTTTGGGGTTTGTTCTCCAACTTATGATCCAACTATTGTTATAATGTCGTATTCGTTTGCGTGTTTAGAAGAGAAAGGCACGGATAAGTGGCAAGTTGGAATTTTTACATTGAGCTCCAAGACTTGGAAGATGATACCAAGTAGCAACGTGCCTCGTGTTAGAGTTTATGGATATATATTAATAAACGTATGTCTAGAATCGAACTCGAGACCTCGGGATTGCACACGTTACGAATGAGTATTAAGAAATAATAATTAATATATTTATATATTTATTATTATACACAAGTATGTAACGATCGTTGGTATTTACCGTTAATGACTAACGACCGTTAGACGCAAATAAGGAAAGAATTATATTTATACAATTAGGAAACAAGAGAAGGATCTAGAACCCCTCCTTGGGCTCTAGATCGACCGGCCATGGGATGGGGAAACCCAAACCCTAGCTTTTGCTCCAAGTTTTCTATTTAGTATAAATATAAACACATAGGGTCATTGTTGGGGTAATCTTTTGTACACACAATTATCCCTAAGTGTTTTTATCCTCTTCTTTGCCTATAGCCGATCGTACAAACCCTTTGGGTTGTGGGATCGAATTTTTGTTCATCAAAAATTGTTTCTTGTGTTGTTACTAGCATCACCTTAATACGGTTTAATTCGTGTGTACAAGAACGAGGTAACAACATACTTTTGTTGTTATCAAGGGATCGATTAACAAAACGGTAAGGGGTTAATCATTGATCCATATAAACCCTAATTAGGGTTCTTCATATTGTTAAAGACAATTGCTTTTGATTCTTGTTCGGGCTAGAATCACCACGGTACGTTCCTATTTAATTTATGTTAATCTCTTATGTGTTATAGATGTTCATACGCTTCCGCATATGTGTTTACCTATTTTATGATTGTCATGATTCTAATATTCTAACAGTGGTATCACGAGCTTGCTATAACATGTAATTGATTACATAAAACACATAAAAAACGAATTTTGATTGTTTTAGATACATGTTTTGGATCTAGGGTTTTGTTTTTTTTTTTTAATTTTTTCGAAACCCTAACCCTAATTTTGGGGGGGTTCGATTTATTCCATGAACCCTAATTAGGGTTTGTGGTTTTATTAATTAATTGGATTAGAAACCCTAGGTTGCCTACATGTTTATGTGTTATTTGGGCGTATCCTTGACCTAATTGGTAATTGTTATGCTTTGATCCGTGACGAAACATGCATGTTAGTCATGGGTTATTAATTGTTTATTAATTGTTAAGTTTTTTCACATGTTTAGATAGATCTTATATTGGGGAAGACCCTATAATAATTAAAATCAATTATGTGCTATGTGGTATGTGATTAGCTTTGGCCTACGCAATTGACTTGTCAATGTATGTGGCTCACTTCCATTAAGAGGTGAAGGCCCTAGTTAATTATATGCATATAAAAACCTAGAATTGATTATGTTAGGATCTTTTCTAAAAAGATTGCATGTGGCTAATTGTTTCACCTTTATAATTGTTATGTTATTAGTTGTTTTGATTTGTCTTTATTACTTGTTTTATTGTTTAATTGTTGGACACGTTTGTAAGCAATAAAAGGGTAATTTTTTCATAAAGAAAATAATACGGACTAATAATGGTGAAACCCTATGTGATAAAGTAAGAATCTTGTAAGGTCTTAAGTGCCGCTAGTGGTCCGATTCGCATGGTAATCAGCTCCCAGGCGAGACTAGCAAAATTCACACTTTATTACATGATTTTGAGATTGAATCCATAAACTTTTGCTTGATTGATGTTTTGTACAAATATGCTTTTAAAATTAAGTCCTTTAAGACGATATTCATAACCGTGATATGAAGGCTTAGAAAAGAGCCTTAGAGTCTGCCTTGGTTATCACAATCTTGAATATGTCTTAAACGAATTACTTTTAAAATCAAAATTGTAGAAAGTCATCTTAGGGTTTATTAAACCTCAAGTAAAACTTTGTGTATTAATTTCACGAATTGGTAAATTAAAAGTTTTTTTAAAACTTATGTTATAAAGATGAGTGCATGCATCTTTATACATGTTTTGATTTTCACATCAAAAATTTATACCCTAAAATTTAAGTTACATGCCATCTAACTATAAGAAACACTTGAAGTTATTATTTAGTAAACGTGAGACGCAGGCTAAATCTTAATGACAAGGTAAATTTCTGAGTGTGCGTGAGACCACACATGGAGAATTTGTAGTTTCTAAGTTAGACGACTTAATTAAGTTGATGCGTGAGACCTAGAGCTTAAGGCATGAGATGGGATGAAACATGCTTACATGACAAATTGATGAATCAATTTGATGTAAATCCCATAATGATCTAGGAATTGGAAAAGTGTTTGCCAATTATTGTTCGACAGATTACCATCTTTTATACTTTCATCACTAGCAGATCAACTGATGTGGTGGAATCTATGTAAAGTTGGATCCTAGATTTTCAAGAAAATATGTTGGTTATATGTATATAACCTTGGGTATTATATTTTCTTGGAAATATAAATTATCGAAAATACTAAAAATTGAATTTTGTAAATTCTTTAAATATATTAATGCAACTCAAAACCATAAACTTAAGTTATTCTTTTAATTGATCTACACCCGTTTGGGTTTTTGGTTAGAGTCAATATTTACAAAAAGAATAAATAAAGTCTTCTTTCCATTAGGAGAAGTGTGAGACTTAAATCCTATTCATGAATGAGAAAGGAATAATAGGATGATTAGAATTGTCTAAATTCTAAATACATAACTCATAGCAAAATTTAATAGTAAGACCATTTGCACTTTATGAGTTATTAAATTAGAAACTAGACTGAGTACTGCACAATGGTGAAAGACGAATTAGATTATTTTATCTAGTTGTTTTAGTTTGACCATTTATAGATACTTCATACAATTGTTGGAATGGTAGATCTATACAGGAAGAAATTGCATGCCCAAGCTTTTTCAAGTTAATAATTTGGAATGTGATGAATCACATTTATGTAGTAGATTACATCCTTTTATAACCTATATAATTGTTTGAATGGGTTTTCTTAAAAGATGTAGGAAAGTAAACAAGTACACTATTTCCTTTCACTGATTAATGAAACATTTACAATGTTGTCAAATTCAGTGGGAGTATTGTGTTCTTATGGCTGAAGAAGGGATTATTATAATGTTCTCTAATTCAGTGGGAGTTACAAGACTTATTGTCTTGATTGTAACTTAGATTATCTTTCGATAATATCAAGATAAATACTTTCCAAATATAGACACTAATATTTTCAAGGATAGTCATGTGCGTTTCCTTGATTGATTGAGTAAACTCTATATCTACTAGTTATACTAATGACACAAATCATATTGTTCACATTAACAAATGCGTGCGTGTTGTTCATATGGTACATGATGTTGTTCCATGCACAAGTGGGAGAAATCTACATTGTGTGCAAGGTACAACACATAAGAATATGATTTAACAAATTCTCTTAACTGCAGAGTAAGAGACTATAGTTCTAATATGATTAATATAAATCTAATCTGAGAAACACTTGGTGTTGAAATTTAGTAAACGTGAGACGCAGGCTAGATATTAACAACAAGGTGAATTTCCATGTATGCGTGAGACCAACATGGATAATTTATTGTTTCTGAATTAGACATCTATTAGAACATGTGTCAATAACAATACTACTTCAACTTTAACATTTATGTATTATTGGAATGACATAAATGCATGAAGTAATATAATACTACTTCAATAATTATGTATTATTAGAATGACATAAATAAACATGAAGTAGTGTGTTAACTTGAAAATATTATTGAAACCAAATGATGGTGTTCATGATTACTTTAATTATACATGTTTATACTTTATTGTATAGTTATAAACATGAAGTCTTTTAAGTATTACAAGACTTATAATAAAGTAAGACGTTAGCTTGTTATGGTCTTTTAATTAAGACATATACAAGAAGTCATTGAGTTGATCAATGATTAATATAGTATAGTGGGATTATAACAAGTTTATGTTTTTATAAGACATAAACATGAAGTGACTTGATTAATAAGTACTTGGGTTATAAAGCATGCAATTGGCTTGAAAATACTATTATACCATTAAGTTGATTTAGTTGGTAAATAGGTATGCCAACAGAATATGGTTATCTTATATATATTGTTCGATCTTCTTATAATATTAATTCTAATTGAAATACCACATATAGATGGTATGTTCAGTTAGGGAATCAAACTCTTGTTAGATTGTTTGATTGAAGATAACTATGATTTCTATTCTTCTAAAAGTTATCAAGGTTAGAAATTGAGTATGGATTGAATATACTCAATTAGACTCCTAAGAAGATTAATAAGACGTTATTGAATTATGAAATGTGATGAATCACATTAAGTCTTAAAATTGAAGTTCTGAATTTGTTAAGTTACTTATGTGAAGGTTATTAACAAAGAGCTATCAATGCGTATCTGTAAAGTCCTAAAAGAGAAAATTGGATTGTTGCTCTAATTGCTAAGTACTTATATTCTATATAATGCTAAAGGCAAGTGGGAGTATTTTATCTTGAAAAAGATAGAATTACAAGATACATAATCTTCTAAAACCACACTAGTTAAAATCATGATGAGGCTTAACATGTAAATGATAAACCTCAAGATGATGGAATTATCATTCATAGATCCACTTGGATATCTCAGATATTTAATTAATATGCTGATGATTATATGATTACCAAAATAATGAATTGGGTAAATTACTCATAATATGAATGTTGTAGATGCTGTTCATAAAGATATTCAAAATTTAAAATTTGATTTATCTTAATTCTTAATGGTTAGAGAATGAAGATGAGTTTATTCAAAGATAATGTAACCCTAGTGGTTTAAATCTTTGAGTAGAAATCATATGAACAAAAATTGTACACATATCTTAATGCATGTCTTATGACAAGATTATTAATCATACTTAAGCAATTAACTATGATTGAATACTCTTTCTTGAGCACATTAAAGATACAAAGATTGTAATTGTCATGCTTATTTTCGTGTATATGAAACTTGACAATGAATATCAAAACTCTTTCTTGTATGATTACTTAAGCGAGGACGATAAGTAATCAAAAGGAGTTTATGAATTCAAATAAATCTTTGGAAGTGTACAAAGTGCAATAATCCATGAATGGATAAATGCATGCATCTAAGAGATTACTCTTAAGTTTAATTATTATATCCATGAATTGGTTTATAATTGAAATAAGATAATTTCTAAGTATTCCTGAAAGCTAGTGGGAGTATTATGTTTGATTTACTAAATCATATATATATATATATATATATATATATATATATATATATATATATATATTGTAGAGTAACATTCCATATAAGTAAAAGGTTATACTTAATTTGGAATGAAACTTTGCTTGAAAGATTTAGGAAATAAAACATACAACCTTGAAACTAAAGTTTATTATTAAACGAACAAGTGCGGTAAATAAAATTCTAAATAGAATATGATATATCATTTTGGAAGACTAAATGGATATACATATTTGTAAAGATCAAACATGAATAAAATCTAAGTTTGACTGAAGGATTTTCATGTGCATCATATTATTGTTGTATCATGCTTAAGTGCTTAATGATTTGACAATATTTGATATCCAATTAAAGGTTATTATATAACTTGTGTAATAGATATTCTAATGGAAAATGTTTGAAATTAGAATAATGATCCTCAACCTGGAATAGCTCCTAAACATTACACTATGGATATTAAGTTTACGGAAATTTTAAAGAGCATATTGTGTTTAATATACAATGATGCTGGTTTAATTGAGATGACACTCAATAACTAGTCATGAAGGATTTCATGAGAACTAGTTGTGCTCAACTAAGAGCATAGTTGCATTAAACATTAAAAGAATTAGAATACTTTAAACTTTAAAAGGTTTGAAAGTTTGATTGTCATAAGTTGGTGATTGAGGATATCACACCATTTATGAAAAATTATGTGGCTATATCAAGATAGTTGAATTTACACATACAAGAATTTTAATTATTGAATTCTTGAAAGAAGTATTCTCAAAATTCGGATAGATCATAGTTAGATGAAATAAATGCCTTGTCAACAAGTATGATTGTCATTACTTGAGGCATAATTGTCAACAAGTTATTACTTGAGACAAAATTCATTAACTAGAATTATCATGCATTGATCTATTTAGTTTTTGGATAAAGGACATTAAGCAATTATTATTTATAATGAATTAAAGTACTTAGTACGTTTGTTTTCATTAATAATAAATTGTGTCCTATATTTGCATGTTTAAATCCGTGAATAACTTATGTTATTCTAAATTGTCCGTTGTCGATTAATGATATGGGAATATCATTAAAATAAGACAAATCTGAGTATTGGTTAAGAATATACTTGAAAGTATATTGATGCGTTGACATACCAATTTCACATGATATTCGATGAATTGAATATAGGACTTATCCCAACTACATGATTTTACTTTATGGATCTTGTCAGTAAGTAAATCATGAATTTGTTATCCTCAGACTTGAGATACCAGATAAGAGTCATGGATGTAGTGCATTTTTGTGAAGCAATCTACCGCTCACCGTAACAGGGAGTTATAAGGGTTGTTTTCAGAAGTGTTGCAAAGTTCATGGGTTATTCTTGTAGTCAAGAGAGAATTTGTTCCTTCTGATTTGTTCAGAAGTTTAATACTGTTGGGCCCCTCGTAGGGTTGTCAAGATGTTTGCGTGCGCACGCCCAAAGTCTATCTGGAATACGTTCAGATGTTTTGGTAATCTTGCTCAATCATAAACAACGAGAAACAGAATTGTTAATTAAAGAATGACTAAGATCCATATCTTTATTAACGTGGTATTAGAAACAAAAGGATGATAATAATAATGATGAATCATTATAGGTTTTTCCAGGAAACCTTCCTCGAGTTGATCTAGGGGCATTGGCGTGTTGCTAGACGCTTACCAATATCATTATGTTATTAATAGATATCCAAGTGGGAGCTGTTAGAGTTTATGGATATATATTAATAAACGTATGTCTAGAATCGAACTCGAGACCTCGGGATTGCACACGTTACGAATGAGTATTAAGAAATAATAATTAATATATTTATATATTTATTATTATACACAAGTATGTAACGATCGTTGGTATTTACCGTTAATGACTAACGACCGTTAGACGCAAATAAGGAAAGAATTATATTTATACAATTAGGAAATAAGAGAAGGATCTAGAACCCCTCCTTGGGCTCTAGATCGACCGGCCATGGGATGGGGAAACCCAAACCCTAGCTTTTGCTCCAAGTTTTCTATTTAGTATAAATATAAACACATAGGGTCATTGTTGGGGTAATCTTTTGTACACACAATTATCCCTAAGTGTTTTTCTCCTCTTCTTTGCCTATAGCCAATCGTACAAACCCTTTGGGTTGTGGGATCGAATTTTTGTTCATCAAAAATTGTTTCTTGTGTTGTTACTAGCATCACCTTAATACGGTTTAATTCGTGTGTACAAGAACGAGGTAACAACATACTTTTGTTGTTATCAAGGGATCGATTAACAAAACGGTAAGGGGTTAATCATTGATCCATATAAACCCTAATTAGGGTTCTTCATATTGTTAAAGACAATTGCTTTTGATTCTTGTTCGGGCTAGAATCACCACGGTACGTTCCTATTTAATTTATGTTAATCTCTTATGTGTTATAGATGTTCCAACGCTTCCGCATATGTGTTTACCTATTTTATGATTGTCATGATTCTAATATTCTAACACCTCGTGAATCAGTTAGACTTAAATCTTTAACTCAAGTTGCTATAGATAGGTTTATTTATTGGTTTGCTTCTGGTAGGATTGTTGCTGATGGTGGTGTATCTCAATCTAAGAGTTTGATCTTGTCGTTTGATTTGATTTCCCATGAATTTAAAGAGGTAAACCTCCCGGATAGTATAGCAAACCAATTTTCACAATATCCCTCCATTTCTAAGCTAAATGAGTCTCTTGTTGTGTCGGGATATTCTAATGAGCTCAATGGGCTAGTATATGGCGTATGGATGATGGGGGAGGAGGCTGGTGTTACGACATCTTTTACAAAGCTATTCAACATTAAGACACCCGTTAGTAAAGTATTGGGATTCACAATGAGTGGTGAACCTATAATGGAAACTGAAAAGGACGACGGAGAGCTTACTTCCGTCAAAGTTTACAAACCATGGTCAGAACACATAAATGATCTTGGGATTAATGGAGAAAATGGTTCATTCTTCATTTGCCCTTACACCGAAACGCTACTTCTTGTTGATCACTCGGATTGTTGTATCATTTCCAATGATTCTTGAGGAAGAAAATGATGGCTATGGTGCAAGATCTAGAGCTTGGAATGACGAGTTTTGAAAGCGTACAGTGTCATTAATGATTTTCGGATTTATGGAGCTCGGATTAAGGAAAATCTACGGAAGCTGATGTAAGTTTTACCAATAAATGGGGTTACTAATGCACAATATAGTGTTTGTATCAATCGCATTGACGTAACTGCAAGTGCGAATGCTTGATCATCATTTGGCTCATCTACTCCATTAATTGTGACCATTGGTTCAAATATCTCCCACTACAGTTACTGGGAATGCAATCTCTCAACGATCAATTGGCCTTAGAGAAGTCAAACATAAATTAAAATGGCTAAATAAGTATTTATGTGCCGAATTGTTACCTTCTTGATGTGATCTAAACACGTGACCGAATAGGGTGTTTCCGGTCATAAAAAATGGCTGATTAAAAATGTTATAATAGTTTTTTTTTAACAGGTTATAATTGTTTATTTGGATGATCTTATTTGTGCTAAATTGTTGTGTTTATAATGTAAAAGGAATTGTGGATTGGTGGTTTAACCTGGAGTGGTACTGCTAAGTGCTAATCAATGGTGAAAACTAGGTTTGCATTTATATGATCACTCAACGATTTATTTCTCATATGTTGATCTCTTCGATCATATGTTTTTGGTCATGGAATTTTAAAAAATCTTTATTTTTACACCAATCTTGACTCTTGACTTGTTGAGCATGATGGTCTCTGTTCTCTGCTTCTTTTTGTAGTTAGCTTCTTGTTCACTTTGGTTGTTTGGTAGAAGAACAATGAATTATTGGCCTAAACAGAAGTGCCCACAATTTAAGAATGAGATACCATTTTCTTTGATTATTACAAACAAGGAAAGTAATGTCCACGCTTCAGTGCGGGCATAAGTGTCTAACACAATAGGTGTTGTTTTAGTTGGCATTTACATATGCCGTCCTTTTTTTTCTTATGCATCCTTATAGACTTGTAAAAACTTGCAGCGGGGTTAAGTTACTACTAATTACTAGAAATGAAAGAATTGTAGTATTTGATTCATATTAGCGTGTTCTCATCATGAAAGATTATAATCATTATAGGATTGTGTTTAATATTATGAATTCTTGTTCTTAACAGACCAAGAAGCAGATGAGCGGACAACGGAAGAAAGAAGAATTGGAAAGAGAGGTACGATATTGTTCTTATAATAATATACTTGCAATGATAAATTCAGGCTTAGGACGATGTATCGATATTGTATTGATCATAATCTTTACAAATGCTACAATAGAGATCAGATGTATTGGTATAGTAAAGGCTTTAGGAGCAAAAATAAGTCAAAATACATTGATCTATAAGATAGCATTAAATTCATATTATGATGAAAAGAGTAATTAAATTTTAAGGTCTAGAACTAATATTTTTATATAATGTAATCAATATGGAATGATGAAATGCTATAGTTTTCTTGAAGTAGCATGTTTTACGTTAAATCAATTCGAGTAGTACTATAGTTTATGTTGTGGGCATGATATATATCTAGGTACCCTTCGGTCTCATTGGTATAGTACATGTTATATGTTTCTTATTGATTTTTGGTCGATTAGATCTATGGCAAGTCGGAAAAGGATGATAAAGAAGCAATCTTTCACTAAAATCATGGGCTTGAATTGATGGACCCCAATATCACTTTCGCATTATGTTGTGGCACAAGCTTTTCTCCCACAGTAAGTGGCCTATTGATAATAAGTACATTACATTTCCTTTTACGGGTATCGTATTTTTCATATCTAAACATTTTTCTGTAAAGGTAAGAGTGTATACAAGTGATGGTGTTGTGAATGAGCTTGAAAGAGCAAAGCTAGAGTACTTACAAGCTTCAATAATTGTAACAAGTGGAAAGAAAATCGGACTACCAGAGCTTCTGCTTAGAAACATGAACGATTTTGCGCCTGATTTGGAAAGATTGGTGGAATGGTTGTGCCAACAATTGCCAACTTCTGGTACATTGAGGAAATCAATGGTGGATTGCTTTAGAGCCAACAATGCAAAGGTTACATCCATTGTGGAGAAGCTACCATATGAATTTGAGTTCCAATATTTGTTACCAATGTAGACATTTGCAATGTCCTTAATTTGTATATGTGTTGATATCTAAATAAATAAATAAGATCAAATCCATATTTTTGTCATTTTTAGACTGATCTTAATACGTTGATCAATGTTTGATTTGGGCACTCTGTCCGTTTACCCGTTTTGATTTGGACACATGTCAAAAAAATACAAATTAAAAATGTAACTAACCATTCTATATTTGGAATGATCATATTGTGATCGCTAACTTATGTTATATCTTGTCTCCTGTTATATTGGTCTAGAAAAGTATATTTTCTTCTTAGATTATCTAAAATAGCATAACGTTTCTACTTTCATGTGTTACGTAGTATGTTTTTACTTTGCTCCGTTATTATAGGGCTTCCTTCCCCGCCGTTCCGGCCTATTATTGATAGGGATTTTACTGGTGCTAAAGATAGCTTACTTACCAAGCCACCCACTTAAGAAGCTAGTCGCTAGAAAGAAGCGACGAGGAAGCGATCTGACAAAATCAACCAAGCCTAACCGGTCACGACATGTTGTTGATATTGATTGAGTTGGAGGGACTTTCGATTACTTCATCCTTCCATAAACCTAGACCTCGATAACCTTCGTAACCAAAGCGTCACGACAACATCCAAAGGTTACCCTTAGATTCTTAGGGGGCAAGGAAGAGGTTGTTATGTTAGTTGTAGCGTGCATTAATTCACAAGTGCATGACAATATAACACAATGTTGCAAAAAATTGGCCTTGGCGGCCTTGTAATCGGTGATTACAAGGTAATTGGCCTTTGACCTTGTTGATTTTTGAAAATCAGGCAAAAAAATCGGCTTGGTCAAAAGTCGACCACTAATCGGTCAAAATCAGCCTAATCGGTCAAAAATCGGCCAAATCGTCTTAATCGGTCAACTTTAAAAAATATTAATTTAGACATTCTACTTAATTTGAGAATTTTTTTATTTCACTTATAACGTACAATGAACTTCATAATCAGAATTGAAGCCTTTTATTGAGGTTTGGGAACATAGTAGGCTTGGAATCAGTTAAGATATTTAGTTTGGTCTTCAGAAATAAACTTACAACCGATTAATCCCGTCTAAACCAATTACAGGGTACGGGTGATCGACCGGCTCACTACCGACTCACGATTTTTGCAACATTGATATAACATAAATATTGCTTGGCTAGTTTCTACCTCTACAAATAAGTGGGCTGTTAAAAGGCCAGTAGCCCAGTAGGTTATTTTAGTTGAGCCTTGACCAATGGACTATTTTTTGCAGACTCCATTATCGTCCACCCTTACCATAGCCAGACCTGGGAAAAGAAAAAGCTCTATATTATCTCCAAAAAAAAAAAAAAAAAAATGTCAGATAATATTCCTTTTGAAATCCAAATAGAAATCATCAAAAGAGTTGCTAATGTTAAGTCACTGATTCAGTTCAGGTCTGTTTCGAAACCTTGGAAGTCTTTCATCGACAGCTCTGAGTTTATCGCTTGTTACGGAGTTCGACACACTCAGCCGCATCGTTTGCTTTTAAGGTACAAAGATAATTCTATGGCTGATGAAAAGTATGTTTGTTTCATAGACGAGAATGATATTTTGACCCAACAACACCAACAACAACTAAATGTTCCTTTGCTCATTAAGCAATTTATATATTCAGAAGTAATTGGTAGCTCTTGCGGCTTGTGGTGTTTGCAAGGTTACAACAGCTTGGAAACAGAGATGGTTGTTATTTGGAACCCTGCAATCAGGAAATCAGTTGGTATTGTTGTGCCATGTGTGCTCAACAGCACCTTTGAAAAAATTACTCATCTTGGTTTTGGGGTTTGTTCTTCAACTTATGATCCAACTATTGTTATAATGTCGTATTCGTTTGCGTGTTTAGAAGAGAAAGGCACGGATAAGTGGCAAGTTGGAATTTTTACATTGAGCTCCAAGACTTGGAAGATGATACCAAGTAGCAATGTGCCTCGTAAATCAATTAGACTTAGATCGTTAACTCAAGTTGCTATAGATAGGTTTATTTATTGGTTTGCTTCTGGTAGGATTGTTGCTGATGGTGGTGTATCTCAATCTAAGAGTTTGATCTTGTCGTTTGATTTGATTACCCATGAATTTAAAGAGATAAACCTCCCGGATACTATAGCAAACCAATTTTCACGATATCCCTCCATTTCTAAGCTAAATGAGTCTCTTGTTGTGTCTGGATATTCTAATGAGCTCAATGGACTAGCATATGGCATATGGATGATGGGGGAGGAGGCTGGTGTTACGACATCTTTTACAAAGCTATTCAACATTAAGACACCTGCACCAGTTAGTAGTAAAGTATTGGGATTCACAATGAGTGGTGAACCTATAATGGAAACTGAAAAGGACGACGGAGAGCTTACTTCCGTCAAAGTTTACAAACCATGGTCACAACACATAAATGATCTTGGGATTAATGGAAAAAATGGTTCATTCTTCATTTGCCCTTACACTGAAACGCTACTTCTTGTTGATCACTCGGATTGTTGTATCATTTCCAACGATTCTTGAGGGAGAAAATGATGGCTATGGTGCAAGATCTAGAGCTTGGAATGACGAGTTTTGAAAGCTAACAATAGCATTAATGATTTTCGGATTTATGGAGCTCGGATTAAGGAATCTACGGAAGCTAATGTAAGTTTTACCGATAAATGGGGTTACTAATGCACAATATAGTGTTTGTACTTTGTATCAATCGCATTGATGTAACTGCAAGTGCGAGTGCTTGATCATCATTTGGCTCATCTTTACTCCATTATTTGTGACTGTTGGTTCAAATATCTCCCACTACAGTTACTGGGAATGCAATCTCTCAACGATCAATTGGCCTTAGAGAAGTCAAACACAAATTAAAATGGCTAAATAAGTATTTATGTGCTGAATTGTTACCTTCTTGATGTGATCTAAACACGTGACCGAATAGGGTGTTTCCGGTCATAAAAAATGGCTGATTAAAAGTGTTATAAAAGTTTATTTTTTGAACAGGTTATAATTGTTTATTTGGATGATCTTATTTGTGCTAAATTGTTGTGTTTATAATGTGAAAGGAATTGTGGATTGGTGGTTTAACCTGGAGTGGTACCAGGGGCGGAGGGGATAGGGTGGCTAGCGGGTGCTAGGCCCCCCCCAACTAGCCCAAGAAGTCCATAACTATATAGTCCATAAGCCCAGTTTTTAAAGAATATACATATTGGGCCCCTCCCAATCTATCCAGTCCAGGTTTTTTTGATATTTATCATGCTTTGATGTATCCTTCGAACTATGTCGCGAGTATAAAAAAAATTTAGGCCCCCCTTAACTTGAAATCCTGGCTCCGCCCCTGAGTGGTACTGCTAATCAATGGTGAAAACTAGGTGTGCATTTATATGATCACTCAACGATTTATTTCTCATATGTTGATCTCTTCGATCATATGTTTTTGGTCATGGAATTTTAAAAAATCTTTATTTTTACACCAATCTTGACTCTTGACTTGTTGAGCATGATGGTCTTTGTTCTCTGCTTCTTTTTGTAGTTAGCTTCTTGTTCACTTTGGTAGTTTGGTAGAAGAACAATGAATTATTGGCCTAAACAGAAGTGCCCACAATTTAAGAATGAGATACCATTTTCTTTGATTATTACAAACAAGGAAAGTAATGAGATACCACAATTCATATTATGATGAAAAGAGTAATTAAATTTTAAGGTCTAGAACTAATATTTTTATATAATTTAATCAATATGGAATGATGAAATGCTATAGTTTTCTTGAAGTAGCATGTTTTACTTTAAATCAATTCGAGACTATAGTTTATAGTTTATCTAGGTACCCTTCGTACTCATAGGTATAGTACATGCTATATGTTTCTTACGAGGTGGATCACCCGTGCGTTGCCGCGGGATGTTTTGCCAAAGAACGTAAAAAAAAAAAAAAAAAAAAAAAAATTAACGATGAACAGTAGAATGAACAGTAACTTAACGATCGTTAGTACTGTACATTCTACTGTTCACTGTGAGGGGGGATCACTGTAGCAATTGCTACAGTAGTAGCCTGATAAATGTTATATTTATAAATTGATTTTGGTAGATTAGATCTATGGAAAGTCGGAAAAGGATGATAAAGAAGCAATCTTTCGCAAAAATCATGTGCTTGAATCGATGGACTCCAATATCACTTTCGCATTATGTTGTGGCACACGCTCTTCCCCCGCAGTAAGTGGCCTATTGATAATAAGTACAATATGTTTCCTTTTACAGGTATCGTATTTTTCATATCTAAACATTTTTCTGTGAAGGTAAGAGTGTATACAAGTGATGGTGTTGTGAATGAGCTTGAAAGAGCAAAGCTAGAGTACTTACAAGCTTCAATAATTGTAACAAGTGGAAAGAAAATTGGACTACCAGAGCTTCTGCTTAGAAACATGAACGATTTTGCGCCTGATTTGGAAAGATTGGTGGAATGGTTGTGCCAACAATTGCCAACTTCTGGTACATTGAGGAAATCAATGGTGGATTGCTTTAGAGTCAACAATGCAAAGGTTACATCCATTGTGGAGAAGCTACCATATGAATTTGAGTTCCAATATTTGTTACCAATGTAGACATTTGCAATGTCCTTTGTATATGTGTTGATATCTAAATAAATAAATAAGATCAAATCCATATTTTTGTCATTTTTAGAGTGATCTTAATACTTTGATCAATGTAATTAACCATTCTATATTTGGTGTGATTTTAACATTTTGATCACTATTGTTTCCACAAAAAAAAAAAAAAAAAAAAAAAAAAAAAAAAAAAGTGTTTTGATCACCAACTTATGTTATTTCTTGTCTCCTGTTAATCTGTTACTATATTGGTCTAGAAAACTATATTTCTTCTTAGGTTATCTAAAATAGCATAACGTTTATACTTTCATTCACAAGCCCATAACAATATACCATGAATGCTTGACTTTAGGCCCAAGTGGGATCGTTGGGGCTTGGATCTTACCTTACGTTTATAATTGATGGGCTGGGCTAGCTAGAACTTTATCAAATACGAGTAAGAAAGTTGTTATTGACTTGTCGTCTTGTTGTCCAAACACAATAACCCATCCCAATAATAAATGCTTAATCCTAAGTTCCTGACAGGTTATACGATAGTACGATACATCTTCATTCACACTTCACAAAGTATGAAGAAACACAGTCTTCTTAATTAATGTTCTTTCAGTTTACTATTCAGTCTTGTTCAAAAAAAAAAGTTTACTATTCAGTCAAGGTCAATTTTTTCAAAGACGGACAGAACATACGTAGTTACTGTATACATGGCTTCAATTTTCAATAGTCAATACTATTTCAGAATGAGTAAATAATATTTACAAGTAAAAGCGAAAATGCATCAACCTAAGTTGAATATGAATAAAACCACATACAGTGATCGACTGATATTATTTATTAAAAACACATATTAAGCTCTAGCATATTCTAGGAGAACTAAAACAAGAAATTTCTTTGGTTTTTTTTTTTTTTTTTTCTTTTTTTAAATGCAAAGATATTACTACCTCCGTCCCTAAATAGTTCAAAGGGCGAGCCCATAATATGATATACGCAAAGACAATCCAACAAAAAGAGCAAAAATTGAAAAAACCTGAAACATCCGGCTAATGAACCCACAAATCTCACGAGCGAGAACTTAAGGGAGCACGATTAAAGATCCATAAGGGAATAACATTTAGACATCTGAGAAAATGTCTTAATGACGAGCTGAAGTGAACCGCATGTACTTCAAATTTTGCTAACTCAAATAAATTGATTAACTAGAAAACGAAACATTTAAATTAGTCATTCGAAATTTCAAACCTCGCTTATCATTATACTTTCCAACTTCCAAGAATGTGTGATATATTACAGCATTTTTACACATAATGACATGCAAGTGATAAAACACATGCAAGTACAAATATTTTTTTGCTTCCCTAATGTTCTTTTCAAAAATGTAACAGACACATACATATGTAAACAATGTTTTAAATATGACAAAATAGATATATACTGATAGGTAAGGTATCCGGTAAAAAAAAATAAAAAATAATAATAATATCTAGCAACATATTTCAAATAGAAGGAAGAAATTTAAGAGAAGATGCATATATTTTTGTAAGTACATCTAAAATGAGTGGTTTTAATTTTTTTTTACTATTTTTATTTTAATATTTCTTATTATTTGATATATCGATAAATGATGATGCGAATAATAAAATAGTCGAGGACTGACTAGATGATATAGATCACAATTGATTACACTCAACTGGATGCCCATTCTCTTCACTTGATTCAAACTTGAAGAAATGATATTTTAGATTTTGTGTGATGTGATGGTGAAATGATATGAACCATTCAACTTGTAGTATGAATGTAATATCCAACGCTTTTCACTGTACCAACGTCACATATATTCTTTACATTTACTTTTTTTCTTATTTTAATAAAACTGTTACAGATTTTAAAACTTATTCATGAATTAATTTGGTTTTAATTAGATCATCTCCGACTATTAAAATAGTGCAAAACTAGCATCTTATTTAAAATATACCCGCACTAAATAATTTTTGCTCCAATATGTATACTTTTAAATAAATAAATAGTGTTTAGTGCAATAAATTGTCTTGCACTAAATTTGGTGTTTTCTGCTTGTTTACTATTTATTGCACTAAAATATTGTAATGTTTAGTGCAAACATTAGAAAACATTTTTGATACATTTTGCACTATCTCAGTACAAAAAGTATATATTTGATGCTCACATTGGAGAAGCTCTTAGAAGTCATACGAGCAAGAAGATGCGCCTTTAACATTTTTTAGATTGCTAAACTAATGTTTTTTAAAATAGTATTAGTCGATCTATGTGTAATAACATTACTATACATAACATTACTATGCACAACCCTCATAAAATAGTAAGGAATTTAGAGGTGTTTATTTTCTCTTAATAGAAAAAAATGTGAGCTCAAAACCTTCTCTTTTTTAATTTAACGACTTATTAAAGTTTCTCTATCTTATAAGAGGCTAATTAAGACCTTATATCTAAACCTCTTAATTTAGTAAACAACCTTTTCGAGGGCGTTTGGTTCGTTGTAATCTGGCATAATTGAATATAGTTGTAATATGATTACATTACATAGCTTTTCTATTTGCAAATTAAGGAGAATTGTAAATTACGTTGGCTTTTTGGTATTTATTGTAATTGTAGTTCAGTTACTTCAACTATATCAAGTGAGGAATTCATACCACATGGAAAATTGGATTGAAAGTTTTGAATTACGTTGTAATTTAGAATTTTTACTTTAAACCTTCATTATTATAATTATTATTATTGTTGTTGTTGTTGTTGTTGTTATCAAGACAATTATTATTATTATTATATTAATTTATTTACTTTATTCAAATTTAACTTATCATTATAATTATTACTAAATATTATTATTATTATTATTATTATTATTATTATTATATTTAATTTATTATATTATTATTATAATAAAGTAACTTATAATTAATTTTATTATTATTAAAATTTTATTATTAATGTATCAATAATTATTTAATTTTTATAAAACTTAACTTATTATTATTATTTTATTACTAAAAATTTTATTATTATAGTTATTATTAAAAAAGATTATTATTATTATTATTATTATTATTATTATTATTATTATTATTATTATTATTATTATTATTATTATTGAAACATAATAATATTACATAAAGTTGGATGGTAGTTTAGACATTATTGTTGTTATTATTATTATTATTATTATTATTATTATTATTATTATTATCTGTCACACCCCCAATTTACCTGACTTGCAGCGGAATGGAATACATGGGGGTGTCTGTCATAGCATCACAGTTACAGTTACATTGAACGACCTAAAGTGTCGTTTGGAAAATACTTCATTTGATCATTGAAATAATCCAGAGTTTACAATATGAGGTCCCCAAAAGGTGTTGCAAGTTTATGAAAACAAGTCCTACTAGATCAAACGTTTACATAAGTGCATAAATAATGGTGAGACGCGTCGACTCCGCGACTCCATAAAGGTCCAAATGCATGTCACATGAGCTACCTTAATAACCTGAAGTACATTGCTAAAACGTCAACACAAATGTTGGTGAATTCCATAGGTTTATAAAATGTAATGATGTACGGCCACCACAAGTATAAGTGCAAGATAAAAATCAAGTAAAATAGTACAATAGACCTTAAGCTCATGACCCCGAAGCTATGACTGATGAAATTATATGCCCCTCCCGAATGTTTTACCAGGACACTCCCAAAATGTCAAAATAAAATGCATATGCTTACTGTTGGTAATAACTACCACGGATGGAGGCGTCACCCTCGATAGATCTATCCACTCACTCTCGCTTAATAGGCAAATTAACGGTCCATGATAATAAATAGGGGACTTTAACAGGTTGGTAAGGCAACTTAAGCAATGTACATATGTTTTGGTACTTGGGCTCGTACTAAAATAATTGATGCAATGTATTCCCCCGTGGGATTTGAAATCAAAATATTGTATTGAAAACGGGGCTATGAAAACTCACCTGATATGATGGTACCATGAACCTGTAATGAGCTGCAAAATAAGGCGCGCACACTAGACGTAACCTAATATGAATGATGAACGATCTACTTTAGATCATGAAATGATGTTATGAATGTCCATGCACATGTTTCCTATACCACTCTACTCTTTGGAAAATACTTGTTGTTATCAAAAATATACATTTTCCAAGACTTAGAAAAATAAGGCAACTAGAAAAATAAAACTAGTTGAAATATATATATATATATATATATATATATATATATATATATATATATATATATATATATATATATATATATATATATATATATATATATCGTATGTATCAATGTTAGTGTTGAAATTCTCGGTTTGAAATCCTTGAAATAACGCCTTGTAGTGATAAAAATATATTTGTAATCGCTAATACTTCATTAGTTATGAATTTGGGTACTTGGTATTATTTCTAGAAATCTAGAGTTACTACGTAGTTTTAGTGTTATTTTTTGTCTAAAAGCTGTCAAAACAATATGAGTTTTGCCGATATTGAAACGTGAATATCTTTGTCGTTATAAGTCCGTTTTACTTGTTCTTTATATCCACGGTTACGTCTTAGTATGTAGTAATATATTTTGGAAAGCTTGGCTCCTTCGGGTTACGTCTAAAGCCTCTTTTTGTCCGACGAAAAACGTCCAACAGCATGTATTTTCAGAAAATATACTTTTCGTCAATAAACTTGCAAAAATCATAACTTCTTCGTTATAAACTCTTTTTAATCCGTTCTTTCGCCTACGGATTCGTTTTTGAAAGTATTTTCTAAAAATTTTGCCAAAGTTTACTTTATATTTACTGAGTTTCGTGGATTTACAAAAATGGGACAGAATGTATAAATACTTGTTACAAATCCATTTTTCATGTACAAAACTAGTTTCTACTTCAACCAAATCTCTTGCAAACACCACAAAGCTATACTAATCCTACCATACACCTTCTTAGGGTGCCATGGGTTCTTAATCACTAGTAATCATGTTAATTTAACAAAGGAACACCTAAATCAAAATATAGGGTTTGTATGATCAAAAAGTCTACAAAAATAAAGTTGTATAGCTAGCTTGTGCATGAAATTAAGCATGAAAACCATAAGATACAAGTGTTAATTAGATGAAAACATGAAAATAAATTTGATAACTCACTTTGAAATAATAGGTGATTAGATGATGAGAAACCTTGTGTTACTTGTGTTTTTGTTGTAAGATTCTCGATTAGGATGACAAATGGAACAACTTTGTAGCTTTAACTCTTGGAAAATAATCACTTGATCTTGAATTTTGGGTTTGGTCGTGGGTTTTGATATGGAGAAGAGATGAGATATGAGCTTTTGATTCTTAGAAATTATGTATGTTATGTTATATGTGTTTTTGGTAGAAATATATATTAAGTTAATGCATAGTTAAAGCTTAAGGTTAAAATTGTTAGTCATGTGGTCTTGGGATGGTCTTGTGGCCGGTTTTCAAAGGAGCAAGGGGTAGCCAAATCGGTTTTGAGTTGCTTAGGATAAGTTAGTGTAATATTAGTTGTAGTTTAGTGTAAGTATTAGTTATAATCGGGTACCGGGTTTGCTAGAAAAAAATATTAACGAAGTTAACCGGGACTTAATAAAATCATAAAAATGTTAAAAATATGTTGGGTACAAGTACTGAGTGTTCGGGTGATTATTATTTAGTTTCACGAAAACCGTCGTAATATTTATAAACTTACGTTATAAATAAAATAAATTTCCAAAATTCTGGGTAAATGAATATAATAACTTTTATGATGATAAAATGGATATAAAAATATGTCAGGACCATTGTGGGAATATTTAAATATATTCGTCGTGTTTATAAATCGGGTGTTAACGTTTATTATAAATAATTATAAGAAAAACGTTAAATGTATCAAATATGTAAATTTGAAAATCCTAAGAGTGGTATAACATGTAAATGACCTACTGATGATATGCAGACTATCTCTAGTCCGTATGAAATGTCCTTACTGATAATGCATGAATTCGCACCTGAACCAATACGGTTACGCGAATTTAATATACCCGTAAACTAAATTTACGATGAAATGAATAATGCACGTGAATGATGAAATTTCTTCCGGAATGAATAGTGTTCAATGAATAGTAAAATTTCTGAGTGCTTATCTGAATGTCAAACTGACACAAAAAATAATGAATAGTAAGACAATGAATAGTGTTTTGATGAATAGTGTTTTTCCAAAGTTTGAGAAATAACCTGAAATGGTGAGTTGTGACATTATTATTATTATTATTATTATTATTATTATTATTATTATTATTACTTCTACTACTAAATATTTATTATATTACAAATTATTCACTATTTTGCAATTTAACTTTTTCTTAATATTATTATTGTTACGTTTATTTTTATTATTATTACTAAATATCTTACTACTATTATTATCTTAAATTATAATAACTACGTATTACAATTCGTTCATATTACAAATACAATTTCGTTGACAAATTACAATTCATTGACATTGTATTACAATTTCATTGACTGACTACAATTTATTAAAAAAAACATTCAAACGCCCCTTATTACGGAGTATAACATAGTTAGTTATTTACTTTATGTATATTTAGATTATTTACTCACAAACTTTTTCAATGACTTTTCAAATTTTTAAAAAGTTATTTATGAGACTTTAACCATTGGAGCTAATGAATATTTGTATCAATGACTTGTAAATCTTCGATTATTTTGACAAAAAGACTTTTTACTTTCATATAATTTGATTATTTAATATAAAAAATAAATACAAAGGCTCCTTTAAAGAGTTTGTACTTTGTAGCATTAGAGCATGTTTATGTAAATCACTAGTTGACTTGTAAAATAAAATTAAATATCGGTGTCTTAAATGTAAAAAAAGTTATTAAGGCTAGACTCAACTGTGACAACATCCCTCATCGTGAAGAAGAATTTTTCGAAATTCATTTGGATGATGAAGAATGATAAATATTTTGTTGAGTTATGTATATGTTGAGAAAAATTATATTTGAAGTTGTGCTTAAAAATCCTAGGGTATAAATGTATTTTTGGTAAATAAAATGATAAAATGTATTTTTTTTTTTTTCTTTCTTTCTATAAAAATAGTTTTTTTTATTATGGGCCCTACGAAATACATGGCAGCCAAGGTGAGGAGACTCGCCACTCTCCTGTGTCTTTACGTCACGTGTGACTCACCCAACACACAATGGTGGTGCCGTGTGAGTAGTAGAGGTGAGAAAGATCTCTCATCTTTCACCGTGATTAGTCATTCAGTCTAAAAACTTTTTTAATTGTTGGTGATCTTAAGCAATTAAAAGTTGCTTATTTCTGGATTTCAAATGAGATGCAGCTTATATTTATTATTTTCATCAACATATTTGACTCTTTAAATATAGTTTAATTGCGAAAAAACCAACTATGTGGTATACACAATTTCATTTTATCTAGGTAGTCGAATGTATGCAACGACAAAACTACGTACTCTCACGTAAATTAGACGTGAAAACTAGTTAGAGGGTCGGTAAGAGTATGTTATAGCACCCATACGGTACTATCTCATGCATGTGTTACAGGATCCTCCGCCATATCCATAACGTGCGTTATCGTTTTTTTTTTTTTGCTAAATTATTTTTGAAAGATATGTAAAACCAATAATAATAATTTGTGGGAAAAAAAATGTATCCTAAGAACCAACAACTTAGATTTATATTTGGAAGGTTGTCTTTTTGTTTCATGTTACAGAAATGATAGAGTTTGCCACTTACAAGTGACGATCGTTAGACTAAAGAATCAAACATGCCAAAATATTAGCCACATCTCGGCCATTTGTAACTATCACAATAATAAGATGAAATATGTCGTAGCATGAAAAACTCGTCAACAATTACGTAATTAAACACTTTAAATCCTTGTGCTCAAATGTGTTCTGGTCTTTTAATCTAAAAGTTTAAAAGCCGTGGATATTCTTTTGCAGTTTTTCCTGTATTAGGAACACAGGGGGTATTGTATTAAAACTGGATTTGTGTGTATAGCTGTGATGTCACGGTGTATATCTTTTGGATTTATGGACTGGAACATAACTGACAAAAGCAATTATTCATCAGATTTGATAGGTCATGTATGGTTACATCAAGCCTTTTTAATATGATTTGTCATTTTTTTTAATATTATTACGTAGTAGAACGTATACTATGATACTATTCATATTTAGCTTTTCTAGATGGTACAACAAGTATAATTTTCAGCCCCCGTTTTACATGGCTTTCTTATTGGAAAGGTCACCTGAAATTATTCCCTGTAAATATGAGGGATTCGACATGTGAAAACCACTCATATCGAAAACAAGATTTCTAGGTGCTATTATTGGTAACCCATCTAGCTAAAAATACAAAAAAATACTCAATATTCTCCATTAACAAATCTAATAAAAGTAAAATACAGTTTTTTTATAAGTTTTTATATTGTATTTTTACTAATTTAATATTTTTGACGTGTTCAACTTTATGTTTTATTTTTTATACTTTTATATTGTAGTTTTATCATAAAAATAAAATTAATAAAAGAAAATAGAAAACATGAAAAGATACAAATGGTATTTCAAAAGGTCTTAATAGCCTATCCCTTCATTATTCTTACTTTACTATGTGCACTAGAAAGTCTGGTTATCGTTGGTTCTTTGTTTTATTTTTGAGAAATCATATATCTTTATGACGTTACCGTTAGAATGAATATAACTTAAGATAATTAAGTAACACTTTCTTTATGTAATCTAAGGGCGTGTTTCGTTCGCAGAATGTTTTTGACGGAATAAGAATCTGTTTAAGGAATTGAAATGTGAAGGAATGGAATGTTAGAAATTGAAATTCTTAGGATTTAAAATCTGACGGAATTGAAATTTGCAAATACTAGAGCATGTTTGGGTTGAAAGAATGAAATGAGAAAAACAATTATATTAAAATATTTAAAATTTAATTTTAGTTTAAGATTAATAAACTAAATATTAGTTAATAAATAAATTACTTATCAAATAATAATAATAATTTTTTAATAATATTATATAAACTAGTATATTAAATAAATAGTGTTTTTATATAAAACACAATTGTATTTTTTAAGGTATAAAACTGTAAATTAAAAAAGTAAGCTATGAATAAATTATATTTAATTTTAGATAAATAATAATTTTTAAATATAGTAATAATAACAATAATTTTTTAAATAAATAATAATTTATATTCAATAAATAAATTACTTATCAAATAATAGTAATAATTTTTTAATAATATTATATAAACTAATATATTAAATAAATAGTGTTTTATATAAAATACAATTGTATTTTTTAAGGTATAAATTAAAAAAGTAAGTTATGAATAAATTATATTTAATTTTAAATAAATAATAATTTTTAAATATAGTAATAATAACAATAATTTTTTAAATAAATAATAATTTATATTCAATTTTAAATAAATAATAACTTTTAAATCTTAATAAAGTGGTTATATATAAAATTTTAAAATAATAACAATAATAATTAAATGATCGTTTATAATAATAATAATAATAATAATAATAATAATAATAATAATAATAATAATAATAATAATAATAATAATAATAATAATAATAATAATAATAATAATTAAATGATCATTTATAATAATAATAATAATAATAATAATAATAATGACAATAATAAAGATAATATAAATTCCATGTAATTGTAAACAATCCTCGCATATATGCCATGGAATGTTGAATTCCATGTATATGGGATTTTGAAGGAATTTCATTTCATTCCGTTTACCAACCGAACACAGTAAGAAATGGAATTCAGATTACAAATTCTTTGAATTTGTCAACCAAACAAGTTAGGGAATGGAATTGAATTCCAATTCCACCAGAATCCTTAGGATTCCGCTGAACCAAACGGGCCCTAAAATGAGTCTAAACACTTTTAAAAACAAGAAAAACAGTTTAAACAAATACACAACAAAGTTTTCTACGTTTAAATTGTTATTAAAAATGAATTAAATAATTTACTGCGATTACTGGCGGAATAACAATTAAGGTTAAATGACAAAGTATATTTATCTCCTCACTTTTTAAACACAAACCAAATTATGTGTTTCAGTAATAATTGTCCTAACTCATTAAAAAGGTCCAGGATCAGTTCTAAGAGGAGTAAATGATCTCGTGAATGCTAATATAATAATTGTACGAGGTGCATTAACTCCTTTACAACATTCTATTGTATAGGCAAACTCAATATGTATATCTGTAGAGTAATAGCAACATGTCAAGTATTTAACCTATAAGGTACACTGGTACCTTACTGCATTAAATGGTTAGATACTAGTAATGGGTCTAACCCTATTTTAAGGTAGAGTGCTGACAACTATTTTATTTATTTATTTATTTTTTAAATACAAACTCTTGTAGTTTATTGAATTTCTTTGATTAGTATCTTTCACTTTTTTTATCATTAAACTTCTCGCCTATTTGTTTTAGATACTTAGATACTTTTCCTAAATATCTAAGTTCATGATGCCTTTGTTGTTGTGGATATCAAGGGTAGTCACTGTGTTATTGTGATCACTTACTGACTCTATTATCTTCGTTTCAGGTTGCTTCATTTGCTGAGTTCCGCCTTAAGAAGTGGAGAAACTTTCTTTATTCTCTGTAAAACTCGTGAAGATAACTCCATGAATGTTCTATCATTCACGGCCTTCATTTATAGTTAGAGTATTTCATGTTCAAATCCTAGTCGAGGATCATTGTGCTCTGAATTAGCCCAAAAATTTCCCTACATTTGAATACGGAAATAATGTAAGTGTTTTTCAATGCAATTGAGCATAACAACTTCTTCTTACTATTTGAATGCAAGTTTTTAATACTGGGTTAATTATAATAACATAAAACAAAAATCATTATAATTCAGCCATCACAAAACACTTAAGTAACAAAATAATACATAAGGTTCCTTGGTCATTCTGGCTCTTCAGTGATCCATATCATTTCTAGCTTAACCTTTTATGATAAGAGAATATACATGCAATCCTTTTTTCTTTTTTTTTCTTTTTTTTTTTAGTTTTTCATCCAAGATCGTTAACAGCCTGAGAGCTTCACGGCTCTTTTCAGATAAGGTCGCGATCCTATAGCAGAAGAGTATTTGAGTGTCCACAATATGCATTTCAGAGACTCTCTAAAACGCTTGATCACCAAAGGCTTGAGTGAAATAGATGCCATGCTCAAGAGTTTCAATCACATGACATTGTCTAAATGGAACGCCTTTCGGAAGAGCCTTGTTGCAGTGAAAGCAGGGGCAAACATTTTAGGTGCAATACCCACGACTCTCTTTCTCTTCTTCAGTTTGGGAGAAGTCTTAAGAGGGTCTTGGAGATTAAGAGGCTTCCATGTATCAATTCCTAGGAACTTTTATTGTTCCATAATCTCTTCAAATCTTCTACCTAAGGTATTGGTCAGTTCAACAACATTACATCCTTTTTTGTTCAGGATGAACGATGTAACACCCTCAAATTTAAGTTTTGTAGCAGCGGAAAAGTAATTTGGGTGTTACGGGGAGGATCGAAGTTATAATCTCATAAAACGGCTTAAAAGAAGCGTTTTGAAAGTTATTTGTCATTCAAATAATATTTTTGATAAAAGATGAACCATTTGATTTAGAATCTTATTAAAAGATATAAAGTCTTGAAAGAATGACATATTTGATTTATACACCATTTTAATTTATCAGAGTAATAAATGCCCGCTCCGTGTCTTGTCCTGCTCCGTTAAATTACCTGAGATACACGTGCTTAAAAGTGTCAACACAAAGGTTGGTGAGTTCATTGAGTTTTATGGAAAACCATTTATTTCAATAGATTTCAAGAATCTTTAGTAATAATTGTAATAAATACAAACAGTGATAGAACAAGTATTGAGTGATGTTGATTTTAATCATAGATAATTCATATAGATATTCAATCAAATTCAAATAAGGGATCAATAATCCTAACACGAGATGAAAACTCATGATGCTAATTTAATGAGATATATATAATTCAAGTCTGGTCAAATACCTATACAGTTGTATCAAAATATATGTTGAAAACATACATTTTCTTATGGATATTGCCCCAAACCTCATGACACGCAAAACGTTAACAAAAGATGGTTATCAAGTCAATGATAATATTGCCCTCTTGTAATAGGTGATTTGCCAATTCCTATTTTTATTCAAATATAGTGTATCACGACTAATACGACTAACCATATGCATAATGGCATTCCGTCAAGTATTAGTGGGATAGGATGGTCAATCCTTAACAGGTTTCGAAGCTGTTCACTATATTCGCGCTCACATACAAGTGATTAATGGCTCATGATTGAGGGACTTTATGGCGATAAGGGTAACTTAGGTAATATCAAGGTAATGATGTAAGTAGAGTATTGGTGCTCTTCCTAGCAATTATTTCTGTTGAAACATAGAAATATCATATAGAGATAATGGAATCATTCAGGATGTTATAGTATAGTCAAGTATCATGCCACAATAATCACTTTGGAAACATTATCATCTGAGTATCAGTATTTCAGTTAAGTAATTCACCAGTAACATATATTTATCACATCTTAAGTCATAAACTTCATCAGGTAACTATTAATAAGGAAATTGATTTGAATCATGTAATTTATTCATATACTTATAAAGTTATCAAAGTATATGTAAGCATGTATCTCCTCCAATGAGTTAAAAACAAGTATTGAAAATGGGGCTATGACTCACCTTGATTGATATTGAAATGATGAAAAGTAAAGTCAAATTAGATTATGAGAATGATTATGGAAACGTCTTTAATACGGAACCTGATAAAAAAATTTATCTGAGAATCTAACCAAATACTATTTGGTAAATGAATAACGATTAATCGTTATGATGAAAAGATGATATGCAAATGAAATTCTTATTTTTATAAGTAATATAACATATATGTTATTTAAATTATTTCCAAAGTTTTCCTTTTAAACCGTGATAAAACAATACGTAAAGATGTCTAGTTAAAATATCGTTATATATAAATATAACGAAAGTTATTTATTAAATAAACGAATTATACAAAACGCACATGACGTGAAGGGATGTCGTAAAATGGAAGATAAGATAAGAATGTCAAATATAATATGTTTAGTCCTTGTCCTTTTCAAATTTTACCATTTTTACTCTAATGACGTTAGCGTTACACCGTCAGTCTTTTTTATATATAAATTACAATTATAGTCCTCTAATTGTCTAATAATCATTCTTGAGCTTGGAATATTAAATATTATCAATTTTTATCCTTAATATTTTGTTTTTACAGTTTCATTCCTCTATTTCCTCGGTTTGGCATTTTTAGTCCTTCTAGGTGTCGTCGCGTTACATTTTTGGTCCAAACGTTCAAAAATTATGGGAAAAATTATATTAAATTTTCCGAGACTTATTTAATAAATAACAAGCTTATTTCAATAGCTTATTTGGTAAAATAGCTTATTTTCCATAAATGGGCTTTTAACGAGTTAAAAACATGGCCCAATAACGTTTTAAAATCCGTACATCGTGAGACGGGTTGAGCTCATCAAAAATATCATTTTTCATGTTCTATTTTCATATCAAAAAGATTTAGATAAGCTAGCTTATCAGAAGTGCTTATTCTCAGCTTATTGGGCTTTTAGGCCCAAATCGTTATAATTACTCATTTTGAACTAGTTTGATAGCGATTCACTTTGGTGAATTTTGAGTATCGAGATCAACTTATTTTTACATGTTGTATATACGAATTTGTTAGCTAGCTAGGTGGTCTAATAGATCGTGCAAAAATATGGTACTCTCGTTAAGTAAAATTTAAAGATATACGATGGTTCCTTGGGTCACATAGGACGTTTTTATATGTGTGTAAAGACTTAGTATATTTTTATAAGTATATATAGTTTTCGTATGATTAAGCATGGTTCCAAAATGAGTTGATATGATGCATGTTAAGTAAAACTAACGTGAAATATGTGTGTGTCGTGACTCCTAGGCCTTCCAAGATAGAGGCTAGTCACGTTGGGTGTTCTATATATATGTACGTATAAAATGTATGTGGAGCTATATACACTCGACACAACATATAACATGATGCATGAAATATTATAGACGTGTAGCTTGAATTCAAAAGAGATCAAAATAACTTACTACACCTTTAGGGTGGTAGGGAGTTGAGAGTGAAGGAAGAAAATACGAGAACTATGCACGTACGATTTATACTCAAATATATCACGTATATATTAGCCCGATTATACTTTCTTGCTTCCAAACTTGCGGATGATAACTTCTGGTCTTTCAGAGATAGGTTTTAGGAATAATAGAGAGGTATTATGCATATTGTGAATAATGGAAACGGATGAATGAATATGGAGTACATATAGTAACATTTTATAACACGTATGGTTCAATAATTTGCAAGGAAACCATAAACACTATACATGTCAGTAACTATAGGTTTCTAGGCTGAGTTTTTACTTATTATATCCTTTGTGAGACCTTGAAATGAGGTGAATGTTTCTTGTGAGTCACTAGGTTGTCGACTACCCATTTAATATGTAAACAATTTGAGAAATCATGTATCATTGGGTTATAGCTGATCATACTTAACATTTAAACATGAAATCATGTTAGAAACGTTACTAAGAACTCTTAGAAACAATCGGGAAACAAAACGGTTAAGTATTGAATTTATTATATATCGATTGGGTTGGATTTTGATCGATCACTTTGCCCTCTAAAAACGTATCATTACTCGACTTATGGAGCTGAGATTCGACACACTAATAGCTGGCTAGGTGAGAAATGAGGTGGTGCAAAAATATATATATGTCTTGTTTAGGAATTGAGAGTACGAGAGTTGTTTTGTAGGCTTGTTACAAACATAAAATCATAAAATGGATTTTGGGCTTGAATCATGGGCCGGATGAATAGTAACCGAGAATGAAATGTTTGGGCTGAAAAATATTAAGGGCCCGATTGGTTATTAATTTAGGATTAGTGAGTATTAATATTTTGTTAAACGTGTCGATAACTTGTTTCGTCATTTGGTGAATTTTGCAATATCGTAATCATGTCCATTTAATATAATAAGAAAAATTTTAAATTTTTCTGTAAAAATGGTGATTAAAATAATGACAGAGATTAATATATAATTAACCGTTTGTTAACTATATGGATTTTTGCGAGGTTTTACAGTACCCACGTGTCATTCTAAATTTTGTCCCGAAATTCAAGTTTAACGTGATTACGTGAGTAAAGAATTTTGAACAGAGGGTTGTCGAGAGATTTTTATTCCTAAAATTAAGGAAACGTGATTCAGTTAGATTTATCTGTACTGGACGAGACAAAGTAACTGATGTGTCTAAAGGTTGTGAATATTAAAAATAGTGATCCTGAATAGTGGAAAATTTACGGCTAGTGCACAGTATTCTAACGGTCGGGAATAGTGAATTCCAATGGCCGTGAATAGTATTCCAACGGCTATATTTTAGCCTATAAATACCCATCTCTAATTTCCATTTCTTCCATAAACCATTTTCTTCTTATTTCACATCTCAAAATGCCGCACCTCATCACTATACTAGCGATTGTATATGTCGTCCTTGCCTCTATTTACTTAGCGTATGTTCCAGATGAATACTTTGGATTCTTGGTCGCGATCTTGGTGTTTGTCGTACTCCTCACGGTCCTAGCCATTACCGTAGACAATATATGGGGGTAATAATCTTGAGCTAGGGTTTTCCTACTTGTACTTTTGTTGGTTTCTTATCATAATGATGATGAGATAAGATAGGTATTTATTATGGTTTGTTCAATGTATTATTTATGAACAGTTCATTTTAGCTCTATATTTTGCTTTTGCATGAAGATTGTTATTTAGAAATTTGAAAATATAACTGTTCCTTTCATAACATAATTCTTCCTAAATTAGACATAGTTGATCATGCTATGTATAATTGAGGACCAAATGATGTGATGTTTGACTCAATCATATGTTTCTCTAAATTGTTTTAGATGGTGTTCAACGTGTCGTTTCCATACTATAACACGTAATTTCTTTGGGGAATAAAGTAGAAAATTTTAGGGTTCATACTATGAATCAGAAATTGCTAGAGTAATAATAGTATATTGTTATTTGGTAAATGGGACAGAAATTGAAATTAACGTAGATTATGATTATTATGGAAATATTACAAGGTAGATCTTTCGATACGGTAGAAATATAGTTGTTATACTTAGGTTACATCCATCGTAACTTAAAGTAAAATACAGGAAAGAGATACAACTTAGGAAATTCTTGAACTAGCGTTTATTTATTCACAACAGGAATTTATTCATCTGCTTAAATCTAGTTGCCTTTCCCTTGATACTATCAAAGTCTTTAAAGATTCTTCATTCTCTTGTAAAAGTCTTGGCTTTCCAATAGATATTGTAGTTTGGACATTGGCTCTTGTAGTGCCCTTTTCCACCACATCCGTGGCATACTACAGTTGTTGGTTGTCCTTTCCTGTCCGGAGTCTTACAGCTAATTGCCTTGTGACCTGTTTTCTGACATTTCCTACACTTAATAATGCAGATTCCTATGTGATGTTTTTTGCATTTTTGACACAGGGGTTGACTTCTATGATAACCACTTCCAGTTACAGGTGTGGCGAGGCATTCTCTACAAGTTTGTTGTTTGTATTCCAGTTGATGATGATAGTTGATACGATCTTCCATATGTTTATGATAGCAGTCTTGAGCATTGGTGAAGTTGCAGCAGATGGGATTGATGATTCCTCTTTCAGTGAGTTTTCGCTTTTGATTATTTCCATTAGATATAACTCCTTGCCTAATCCCTTGGTTAGGGGTGATGGTAGGGTTAATCATTCTTTCTGGAGTTTTAAAGTGGGCTGGCCTATATCCCATGTAACTTTCATGGTTATGCTTACCAGGTATACCCGTCTCTCTTCTCGGATAAACTATGGTAATCCCTTCGAGTACTACTAACACGATGTTGTTTACCAATTTCTTGATGGCTTCAGGAGTCATGGTGATTTTTGATGATGATGGAGTATATGTATTGTTCATGTTGTCCATTTTCTTAAATCATGAATGAAACACAACATTAGAATCCATATATTATCAGAATAAATAATGAAGCTAATTATTTCATTGATGATAGACTGAATTGAATCCCTACTATAATCTAATTTCAAGATATGTTTGGGTTGTATCATAGATAAATGATCAACTCTTGATATGGGATTACTAAGGAACAAACCGATTTGTCTATTAAATAATCTTCTCTCCATTCTTCAAGTTCTTTCTTGAAAATTTATTCTTTAGACAACTCCTTGGTTTTTGGTTAATTATAGTATATTTAAGAAATCTTAACAATTGTAAGAAATCTTACGGTAGATTCGAATAATACCGCAGAAATTAACATAATATTAATAACTTAATTGATTGTTTTTGCAAAACAAACGATACAAGATCTTTTATTAATACTCCATTGATTTGCGTAGAGTCATTTGTTTATCAAAGAAATTACCAAATGATGAGATTTTTGCATGAAGGTATAAGGATTCATTACATGCATGTTTGATATGAAAAAAAAAAAGATGGATTCATGTCATAGAAATATAACAGAAAGGAGGTTATTATACATTATGATTCGATTACAAGTTCTGAAAGTTTCAGAGTTATTGAACATTACATGAAATACTAACCAAAACTATTTGGTTTAGTAGGTACAACAAGGATACTTGTAAACTTAAGATTAGTTACGCCTCTGACGTAAATATCTAACTTCTTTCTTAAGTTCAAGTTGTGCAGCTTCCATGTTTGAGAAACGTTCCTGACACATGTTCATTTGATTAGCCAACATAGTCTCTAATGCGGAAATCTTTTGACCCTGGTTTCTGGATGTGTCTCTGGCCATTTATAGGGTTCTTTCAATATCTTCAACTCTACCATGTGTATGACCGTGTTCTCTTCTTGCATAACGGATCCTGGAGTCCAAGCTTCCAAGCTCCTGGTTGGTGTTGTCCTTTATCTCATAAATCTTTATTCCTAATTCACACATTGTTCGTCTCTCAGCATCCGCCCTTTTGAATAATGCGTCAAGGTTACGGTCGTACCATTCAAATTGAGTTGGTTGTAACCCTTTTAGCTGTTCAGTGTGAGCATCTAATATGCTGGCTTGTCGATAAATAAGATTCCATATTGTATCAGGAGTGCTTATATTGTAGTCGGGTGAGTTAGGTGAGGATAAATTATTTGGAAAATCTGGTATTGAGGAATCTGAAGTATAAGGTAACGGAGAATTTGGCTCAACATTCTTCCACGGCATCCCTTGGCTTGAACTTTGTCCAACATCGAATGTTGCCTGGCCACCAATCAAATCTTCATATGATTCAGTAGCTCTCCTGAGGTTTTGACGCAGAGGTGAACAAATAGGTGACGATGGAAATGATTTCTGAGTGAGTTCTATATCAGGCTGGGATTGCGATATTTGTATGTAAGGATCTTCAGTATTTCGAGAATTTTGATAGGTAGGTGATGCTCTAGTATTACGGAGAGTAATTTCGACATTCACGGGGGTTTCAGAAGACATGTTACTGTAGTAACTGAGAATAATATTTTATGAGTAATTTTTTTACGTTAAAGATGTAACAGTACAGATGAAATAATAATTGTGTAAGAGTAATTTCTAAACATGTAAAATAATCTTATCAGATAAGGTATTGAGCACGGCTGTCTGCAGACACGGAGGGCATAAAATAGTATGGTGTAAAATCATTTATTCTGAAAGTGTAGTTATAGTTTAATGTTTAAAAACATTTAATTCTCTATAACTTTAGGCTCTGATACCAATCAGTAACACCCCCAAATTTAAGTTTTGTAGCAGCGGAAAAGTAATTTGGGTGTTACGGGGAGGATCGAAGTTATAATCTCATAAAACGGCTTAAAATAAGCGTTTTGAAAGTTATTTGTCATTCAAATAACATTTTTGATAAAAGATGAACCATTTGATTTAGAATCTTATTAAAAGATATAAAGTCTTGAAAGAATGACATATTTGACTTTTACACCATTTTAATTTATCAGAGTAATAAATGCCCGCTCCGACTCTTGTCCTGCTCCGTTAAATTACCTGAGATACACATGCTTAAAAGTGTCAACACAAAGGTTGGTGAGTTCATAGAGTTTTATGGAAAACCATTTATTTCAATAGATTTCAAGAATCTTTAGTAATAATTGTAATAAATACAAACAGTGATAGAACAAGTATTGAGTGATGTTGATTTTAATCACAGATAATTCATATAGATATTCAATCAAATTCAAATAAGGAATCAATAATCCTAACACGAGATGGAAACGCATGATGCTAATTTAATGAGATATATATAATTCAAGTCTGGTCAAATACCTATACAGCTGTATCTAAGTATATGTTGAAAACATACATTTTCTTATGGATATTGCCCCAAACCTCATGACACGCAAAACGTTAACAAAAGATGGTTATCAAGTCAATGATAATATTGCCCTCTTGTAATAGGTGATTTGCCAATTCCTATTTTTATTCAAATATAGTGTATCACGACTAATACGACTAACCATATGCATAATGGCATTCCGTCAAGTATTAGTGGGATAGGATGGTCAATCCTTAACAGGTTTCGAAGCTGTTCACTATATTCGCGCTCACATACAAGTGATTAATGGCTCATGATTGAGGGACTTTATGGCGATAAGGGTAACTTAGGCAATATCAAGGTAATGATGTAACTAGAGTATTGGTCCTCTTCTTAGCAATTATTTCTGTTGAAACATAAAAATATCATATAGGGATAATGGAATCATTCAGGATGTTATAGTATAGTCAAGTATCATGCCACATTAATCACTTTGGAAACATTATCATCTGAGTATCAGTATTTCAGTTAAGTAATTCACCAGTAACAAATATTTATCACATCTTAAGTCATAAACTTCATCAGGTAACTATTAATAAGGAAATTGATTTGAATCATGTAATTTATTCATATACTTATAAAGTTATCAAAGTATATGTAAGCATGTATCTCCTCCAATGAGTTAAAAACAAGTATTCGAAATAGGCTATGACTCACCTTGATTGATATTGAAATGATGAAAAGTAAAGTCGGATGAGATTATGAGAATGATTATGGAAACCTCTTTAATACGGAACCTGATAAATAAATTTATCTGAGAATCTGACCTAATATTATTTGGTAAATGAATAACGATTAATCGTTATGATGAAAAGATGATATGCAAATGAAATTCTTATTTTTATAAGTAATATAAAATATATGTTATTTAAATTATTTCCAAAGCTTTCCTTTTAAACCGTGATAAAACAATACGTAAAGATGTCTAGTTAAAATATCGTTATATATAAATATAACGAAAGTTATTTATTAAATAAACGAATTAAACAAAATGCACATGACGTGAAGGGATGTCGTAAAATAGAAAATAAGATAAGAATGTCAAATATAATATGTTTAGTCCTTGTCCTTTTCCAATTTTACCATTTTTATTCTAACGACGTTAGCGTTACACCGTTAGTCCTTTTTATATATAAATTACAATTATAGCCCTCTAATTGTCTAATAATCATTCTTGAGCTTGGAATATTAAATATTATCAATTTTTATCCTTAATATTGTGTTTTTACAGTTTCAGTCCTCTATTTCCTTGGTTTGGCATTTTTAGTCCTTCTAGGTATCGTCGCGTTACATTTTTAGTCCAAACGTTCAAAAATTATGAGAAAAATTATATTAAATTTTCCGAGACTTATTTAATAAATAACAAGCTTATTTCAACAGCTTATTTGGTAAAATAGCTTATTTTCCATAAATGGGCTTTTAACGAGTTAAAAACATGGCCCAATAACGTTTTAAAATCCGTACATCGTGAGACGGGTTAAGCTCATCAAAAATATCATTTTTCATGTTCTATTTTCATATCAAAAAGATTTAGATAAGCTGGCTTATCAGAAGTGCTTATTCTCAGCTTATTGGGCTTTTAGGCCCAAATCGTTATAATTACTCATTTTGAACTAGTTTGATAGCGATTCACTTTGGTGAATTTTGAGTATCGAGATCAACTTATTTTTACATGTTGTATATACGAATTTGTTAGCTTGCTAGGTGGTCTAATAGATCGTGCAAAAATATGGTACTCTCGTTAAGTAAAATTTAAAGATATACGATGGTTCCTTGGGTCACATGGGACGTTTTTATATGTGTGTAAAGACTTAGTATATTTTTCTAAGTATATATAGTTTTCGTATGATTAAGCATGGTTCCAAAATGAGTTGATATGATGCATGTTAAGTAAAACTAACGTGAAATATGTGTGTGTCGTGACTCCTAGGCCTTCCAAGATAGAGGCTAGTCACGTTGGGTGTTCTATATATATGTACGTATAAAATGTATGTGGAGCTATATACACTCGACACAACATATAACATGATGCATGAAATATTATAGACGTGTTGCTTGAATTCAAAAGAGATCAAAATAACTTACTACACCTTTAGGGTGGTAGGGAGTTGAGAGTGAAGGAAGAAAATACGAGAACTATGCACGTACGATTTATACTAAAATATATCACGTATATATTAAGCCCGATTATACTTTCTTGCTTCCAAACTTGCGGATGATAACTTCTGGTCATATAGAGATGAGTTTTAGGAAGAATAGAGTGGTATTATGCGTATTGTGAATGATAGAAACGGATGAATGAATATGGAGTACATATAGTAACATTTTATAACACGTATGGTTCAATAATTTGCAAGGAAACCATAAACACTATACATGTCAGTAACTATAGGTTTCTAGGCTGAGTTTTTACTTATTATATCCTTTGTGAGACCTTGGAATGAGGTGAATGTTTCTTGTGAGTCACTAGGATGTCGACTACCCATTTAATATGTAAACGATTTGAGAAATCGTGTATCATTGGGTTATAGCTGATCATACTTAACATTTAAACATGAAATCATGTTAGAAACGTTACTAGGAACTCTTAGAAACAATCGGGAAACAAAAAGGTTAAGTATTGAATTTATTATATATCGATTGGGTTGGATTTTGATCGATCACTTTGCCCTCTAAAAACGTATCATTACTCGACCTATGGAGCTGAGATTAGACACACTAATAGCTGGCTAGGTGAGAAATGAGGTGGTGCAATATATATATATATATATATATATATATATATATATATATATATATATATATATATATATATATATATATATATATATATATATATATATATATATATATATATATATATATATATATATATATATGTCGTGTTTAGGAATTGTAAGTACGAGAGATGTTTTGTAGGCTTGTTACTAGTCGAATAAACATAAAATTATAAAATGGATTTTGGGCTTGAAATATGGGCCGGATGAATAGTAACCGAGAATGAAATGTTTGGACTGAAAAATATTAAGGGCCCGATAGGTTATTAATTTAGGATTAGTGAGTATTAATATTTTGTTAAACGTGTCGAGAACTTGTTTAGTCATTTGGTGAATTTTGCAATATCGTAATCATGACCATTTAATATAATAAGAAAAATTTCAAATTTTCCTGTAAAAATGGTGATTAAAATAATGACAGAGATTAATATATAATTAACTGTTTGTTAACTATATGGATTTTTACGAGGTTTTACAAACGGCAACATTTTTCACTCTTTTTAACCAAAGAGACTCCAGTTGAACTCATTGATGACTTCGATAAATGGAGTCGTCATTTTCTCGGATGACTTCGATAAATAGGTCGGGTAATTGGGATGAGTCTAATGTCTGCGATGACCCCAGGCTTCCATACATATTTGATCATGTGCTTGTAGCTTTCCCGAACACTTTTCTTTTGTTTAGCCTTAGCTTTAATCTTCTCATTGGTAGCCTTAAGTTTCGAAGGCTGGAGAAGTTTTAATTCCTTGTTGGTCTTGATAGTTTGCTTTGCTGTCTCAGCTTTCTCATGTGCTAACTTAACAATTTCCTTGGTTGAGGCATCATCATCTAAGCATTAGTGTGCAATGAACAACGTCTCTCACAATTGGCCTTTATAGAAATGCAGAAGGGTCATACTGGTGCACACTAGATGGAACACGCAAGCGAAAATGAGAAAATAGGGATGTAATTAAATGAACATGAAGAGGAAATGAAAGTATGGTAGTTTTTTCATATAGATCATTTGGCAAATATTTCGAGCCTACCTCACTATTCCTCTAAAGAATGATCAATCCCGGGACATACCTATACTACACTACAACGGTTAGGTACAATGCCTAGGGGATGTAAAACTTTGATGTTGCTACCACCGCATCAAGTTTTGGTGCCGCTGCCGGGGAATTGTCTAAATTTTTATTTCTATCCCGTTTGGTCTATCTCACTAGATTCCTCATAAGCGAGTATTTTGTTTTTCTTTTATATAGCTTTCTTTAGTCTATCTTTTTTTCGTGTTTTTGTTCGTAAATCCTTTTTCATTCTTCGTCATGAAAAATGAAAATCCACAACCTATTCCAAAAAATCCACCATCCATACCACTTAGGGCCCGCCCTTTAGGTGAATATTTCCGAGCAACACACGAGGGCTACTGTAACACCATTGAGCTGACCGAAGCAGACAATGTTTCTCACTTGTGATCCGATACTATCTGATTGGTGCAAAACGGATGTACATTTAACGGACTCCGGTCCAAAAAGACCGGAAACAACACTTTAATGATTTCCTCAAAATAGTTGATTCTATTGACATTAACGGTGCTTCTACTGAGACAACGCGCTTGTTTCTATTCCAATTCTCTCTTCGCGATCAAGCTAGCAATTGGCTTTAGCGTCTACCCGAGATATCTATCTCGACTTGGGATGCTATCACAACTCGTTTCCTCATTCAGTTTTCCCACCAAGAAGAGGTACAAAACTTCAGAATGACATCTTGATGTGACATAATTATAAACCTTTGTAAAGGTTTATTATAGTGGATGCTCTTAGGAACGAAATGTTAACAAATTGTTTTCATCAATATTTTTCTCGAATTGTAATGATTTTGAATCACAAGATCACCTACAAAATATATTTGCGTAAGAATGGTTCTTCCCATTGTTAATTTTGCAACCAACAAGCGAAACCGATAGTATATGTGATTAATATTATACTTACTTGCGACGCCCTAAATATCGATGGAATAAAAAATTATGGCTTGTGTAGTAGTAAAGAATTTAAGTATCGCTGCCCGCCAATTCTAGTAGTGATTTAGCTGCGAAATATAATGAAATAACAAACAAAAATATTGTCAATTTGTTATAATTTTGGAAGAACTTTGTTTGATTAAAGTTATATATAACTTGAGTTATACCTTATAAGTGTTTACTATTAAGCATATACCTTTTGATTACGAATTGAAAAGTAATAGAAATACTGCTAGCATAATTGGTACAGGCTCTTACATATTTATTTTCTCTTAAATGCAAAAATACATACCAAAAAGGGTGTATGTACATACTACATGTCTACATGCACCGTTGGAGAATAATTTTACCCTCTTTAATGTGACAGAATAAATTTTTATTTCAAGTTTTTATTTACTAATCAAGTTAAATCATTATCAAATTACAGTATATTTTAATTCTAAGTGCCCGTTTAGTTTGTGACTTTTGAATTCAAGTAATTGATTCATAGTCTTAATTAAATGTTTGGTAAGGTTGATTGAAATCAAATGATGAACCCTCATGAATCAAAATGAATTGTAGCAAGAGAGGGCCTAATAGTGGGCCCCACCCCCTTAAATTCACTCACAATACACATTTTCACTAACTCATTTATTAATAATATATTCTTACACCCTCCATATTTTATTTATTATTTTGATTAAAATAATCATTTGATAAAATATCATTATTAGCTTTCAATCCATTTTCTTTCATATCAAACCGAATCCGAATCTAATCCCTTTTATAAACCAAACGGCCCATAAATTGTTTCAGTCGGCAATAAAAAACTGATCTTGGATGAACAGTAACTTGACACCCACGAATGTACGAAGTTGTAAATTCTATGCTGATTTAAACTTTTTGAAGAAATCCTTATATAATTAACTATCTTTTTTTGATTTTTCAATATATTAACGTTCTCATAAACAAAAAAATAAAATTAATTTAAAAGATGTATTACTAGTATAAAATGTGAATAAAAGTATGGAAAAGTATACAAAGGAGAAAGGATATTTGAAAAAGGGTTAATCTAATTTGTGCATATACTAATTTGTGTCTTAGAGGCACAAATTAAGGCCACTAAAACACACCGGGACCTTACAGAAAAGATCCACATAAATTGTACTTTTTTTGGATCTCAGTGTCTTTTTCTGTGAGGTCCTCATGTCTTTTAGTATGTTTAGCTTGTGCCTCTAATGCACATGTCAAAAAAATCCTTTGAAACAGATGTTTATTTAGCGTAAGCCTGCTGATTTTTGTTAATTTTGAAAATAGTTTCAAAGATTTTGATATTTTTTTGTCATTTTCTCTATGGCTTTTTGTCTAAATAAATGTTGTTAAGGTAATATTTTGGTAGTTTGATACATGTAAAAAATCACATCTCACAGGAACCCCACAGACATCAGTAAACTCTGTGTTGTGATTAGATGTTTGTCAGCTGCTACTGGAGCTACCTAGCTATACCTAAAATGAAAGCAACCCTTGGATGACATCGGACGGTTTTAAGACATGTTATCATCAAATGGGCCCTACCTTGTAAAAGCTTACGCATACTCATTGGTCTCTTTTGAGGTTCAGATAACCCCATCCTTCCTTCTCTCTGTCATCTTCATCTAACCTTAAATTTCATTTCTTGTATTAATAATGGGGCTGTGGATTATTACTTCTAGGATTGTAAAAGCGTCGAGACACAAGATTCAAAGGGAAAAAAAGAGGAGAGCGTGTTTACTTTTCTCTTGAAGAAGACTATGCATGGGCCTAAAATCTGTAATATCTCTTATTATTTTTTTTGGAACGGTTCTTTCAGAGAAATCCTTGACCAATGAAACCCGATGGGGGGAAAACCTTCAACTTAAGCCGCCCGAAGGCACGACACTTAATTTGAAGTAAACCCTGCCTTCTCCAGATTCGAACCCTAGCTAGTGGGTTGAAACCTTCATTGAAAGACTTTGAAAGCCTAGTATCAACAAACCCTGTGGTCAAAGAGGACTTCCCGAATGGTCACCCATCCGGTACTACTCTCTCTGTGGCTCGCTTAACAAGTTAAGCACTCACCACTAGACCACATGGTAGTTGATTAATATCTCTTATTATGAGACTCATTAAAACTCCATGCTCCTTTATAAGTGCTTAGTTAAAACCTTCACATCTAATCACTTAACTTGGTATACACTTCTTTAACCTAGGTCACCAAGCTTTTAATTAGTTTATAATTTCTTTTTAAGGTAGACCACTAGGCTTTACAATCATCATAATAATAAAGAAAATTAGAGTATACTATTGCGACTTTTTATAAAAATATTTAAGTTCATCTTTTAGCCAATTAGTCTACGGTAAAGTCATCGCTTTTCGGTAGCTTGCCGTTATTATTTCATAGTTATTTGTAGCTATGACGGATTGAACTTGAAATCTCTAACGTTTAGAATAGAGTGATGGCGTTGTTTGCATGTGTGAGTTATGAGCATTCAAAGTTGGAGTGGTATGAGTAACCTTTCTTAAAATAAAAATGACTTTGTTAATTATTATGCTTCTATTTTTTGAACATTATATAGATGTTATAAGGTCATCTTCGGCACTTACTATGATTCTTTCAAATTTGAAGGAAAGCATTTTTCAATTGCATTTATGTAAGGAATTGCCGGGGTTCAAGTATCGTCATGACTGGGTTAGAGATGTTTTATGGGATGTGCTTAGGCGTGCCGGAATCTCAGCCAAGAAAGAAGCCCCTGTTAACTTTCTGACTGATCCTCGAGAGGGAAGATCGTCCCTGCGGCCTGCGGATGTCCTTGTGTTTGGCTGGGCGGGGGGTAAGCATGCGTGTGTTGACCTCACTGGGGTGTCCCCACTAGCGGGGCTGAGAGATAGTGGATTTGTTCCGGGACAGGCGGTTTTGAAGGCGGAAGCTAGGAAGGTTGCTAAGCACGAGGTAGCATGTTTAGAGAATCAGCATGTGTTCATTCCGTTTGCCTTCGACACCTTTGGATCCCTAGCCCCTGAGGCAGTTCGCTTTTTGGAGCGGGTGCAAAAGGTGGTCCACAGTGACTCGCAAAGCCCGAGGAACCAAGGGTATGTTTTTAGTAGAATAGGCTTTGCGATTCAAAAAGGGATAGCGGCGCAGCTTGTTGCTCGCTTACCCATTATCCAGATGTAACTTGGTTTTTATATATAAAGTGAATTAAAGTTCGATTTATGTTATAAAAAAAAGTTAAAAAAAGATAAAATTAAAAAATTTCCAACTACATACGCTTTATCAACTTAAAATTTCACAAAATTTTTAACATCAAATTGATTTATTCTACTCAATAACTAAATTAGTTAAAAAAAAAAAAAAAAAAAAAAAAAAAATAGTCGTTCATAATAATAATAATAATAATAATAATAATAATAATAATAATAATAATAATAATAATAGTTAGCTTTAACATAGAATACGTTATATGTTTAGAAGGTGAATAATTATGGCCAAGCCCGGTTTGTGAGTTTTGATAATTATGGTTTCACTATTATAAATAATGGTTATCAATAAAGTTATAACTACAGGGTTTACAATACTCTATATGAGTTTATTATTTTATTTTGCTTTCTTATTTTACTACTCCAGTTCGAACTTTCATGATTTCGCCGCTCGAACTGCGATGAAGTATTAGTAGATAATTAGGCATAAGCCCGGTTTGTGGGTTTTGAGAATTAAGGTTTTACCATTATTTATGATGGTTATAAATAAAATTATACCTACGAGGTTTACAATATTCTAACATAATGATCCTCTAATTATGAAGCTTTGGAAATAATACTCCAAAAAAACATAATGGGTACATGAGCAGGTTTGAACATAATCTCAAATCTATAAATGTGGAGAAAAAGATACGGAGTAATTTAAAAACCATTGTTAAATATCTTTTTAGAGACACATAGAACAACATTTAGTGGACGATGTGAATAATGTTATTCTTCATAGTTTGCTTTTTCGCCAAAAAATAAACTTATGTATCACATTTCACATATCTTAGTATTCGATCGAATCTTGCATATTGTTTGTTTTTCTTTAATCATTCATCGTATGTCTACATTGATCTTATTAAAAGTATTATCCATACCTACTGAAACTAGTTGCGTATTTTTTTATCACGTCAAACTTTTGCATGTAGCTGGATCCACATAACTATTTCCATCCTTCACCCTAATAATTAACTTACTTTAGCGTTGGAACAAGTATTATATTTGAAGGGTTTGTTTGGTTTCATCGATCTCTAATATACTATCACATACAAATCAATCTTTTACGTAGTATTAGGGTGGTGGCAGTGGTGCCGGTTTCACCAACGGTGAACCCAAACCGGCGGTGAACACCATTGCCACCTCGCCGGTTTGGCTCGGAGGTTAGTTTCGCAGGCAAAGTTCACCGGGGCGGGGAGGGAGAAAGTATACGTTAGGCAATTAATTTTCGAACGTTGGGATATGGACGTTGGACTGGGAGGTTTAAAAAGGTACGGTTGCCACTAAAAATGGTTGGGAGGTTTGAAAAAGTTGTAAGTAAGGTGGAGTGATATTATTGGTTGGTTGGGAGGTTAAGTATGTTTTCGGAGGCACCACTGCCACCACCCTTATTCGAACTGTTTCTTACAACATTATGAAATAAATCATATATATATAGTTGGTCCTAAAAATGTAGAAATAATTTCTAGTTCGTCCTAGAAGTGTGTGACATATGTAGTGAGTGGTAGGGTTTATGAAAGAAACAGGAGATGAACAATAACCGTACTGAAATCAGTGACTGTATGCTGTTGTTCATCGGTAATCTGCGATATTACCACTCAGAATAGCTAAAAATATACGACAGAAGCAACATATACACACACAGTATGTCTTTCTGTTTTTTCCATAAAGGTGCTTCGAAACGCAAAAACAAACCTTGTTTTTCACTTCACCACACCTTACTGCTTCTCATTTTGTGCCCACTGCTTCGTTTCGCTTCTGCTAGGGTTTAACTTACACACATACATACATGAATTCATCAAAGAGGTTTTTAACATAAAGGGTTGACATCATCTTGGTTCATAACGACATATGCTATATTTACTAATTTTAATTAGTAGTGTTTATGTTTCAATCATACATAATTTGTTTTAACTTTTAACAATGTTGCAAAGGCTTGTTTTATGTTGCCATTCACACGACGACTTGGGTTATCATGTTTAATGAAAACTTTGGAATATGCTTTAGGGTGGTGGCAGTGGTGCCGGTTTCACCAGCGGTTAAGCCAAACCGGCGGTGAACACCATTGCCACCTCGCCGGTTTGGCTCGGAGGTTTGTTTCGCAGGCAAAGTTCACCGGGGCGGGGTTGGGAGAAAGTATACGTTACACATTAAATTTTCGAACGTTGGTTGGGAGGTTTGAAAAGGTTTAAAAAGGTATGGTTGCCACTAAAAATAGTTGGGAGGTTTGAAAAAGTTGTAAGTAAGGTGGAGTGATATTATTGGTTGGTTGGGAGGTTAAGTATGTTTTCGGAGGCACCACTGCCACCACCCTTAATTTGAAACCGTAAAAGAAAGACTTGTTATTGACAAGTTCCCAAAGTGTTTCTAGCACTATTGCTTTCTCCGTAGAAACAGCAAAATCAAAACTATATATTTGGATTGATTAGCAATATGTTAAACAAAACTCACATTAATTTTACATAGTACTGTAATCAAAAATAAATATGATCGAAGAAACATAAAATTTCTGATAAATAAAGTCCTTTTGATAAAAGAGGAATCCAACGTACACGTGGTTCAAACATATATACTTAACCTAACCTAGGGCTGCAAATAGGAAGTTGACAAAAGTGATTTGATATCACGTCTGTTATTTAAACGTCTTTTTGAAATTGGGTAAACGCCTCGTGCTTATCTAATTCTTTAGTGGTAAATTAGATTAATCACGTGTTTATCTACATCGTTAAGTTTAATTATTGCGACGTTGGGATATGATAGAGATAAAAGAAAGTACTAATAATGATCAGGTTTCCAACTTAAGTGGTTATAGTTTGTAGGTAGAGAATTTGATGATAGTTTACCATAAAGTTTCAAATAAGATGGGAAAATGGTTGAACCAAACCCCTTATAATTTAACGTGTAATTGTATGACTAATCATCTTGAATGGCCCAGTTCATTACTTGTGTTTTAATTAATTGGGACATGCTTGAGGTATGCTCATTTAGCTCATAAATACCAATGGGCTTGTGGTCCACTGGGCATGTCTTATTCAGTTAAGCGTGCCTAGTGGAGAGTAGTACCGGTTTTGGTGACCAAACCGGGAAGTCCTTACTTGTGGACCACAATGCCCTGTCGGTACGATTTCAAAGTCCTTCAATGAAGGTTTCAACCCACAAGGGTTCGAATCTGGAGAAGGCAGGGTTTACTTCAAGTTAAGTGTCGTGCCTTCGGGCGGCTTAAGTTGAAGGTTTTCCCCCATCGGGTTTCGAATTGGACATGGATTTCCCTTGAAGAAAGTAACCTTTCAAAAAAAAATTTAGCTCATAAATATGCATCACTTATATCTATTGTTGCTAACTTAATTATGTTAGTTTTTAGTTAAAAATAGCTGCATAATGCGAATATGTCCGACATGATCGTCATATGGTTCTTCGATAAATAAACTTAATTAACCAAAATATAGTTTTACATTTTCAGAGAAACTTAAGGATCAATGTAAGAAATTACAACATATCACTGTGTAGCCTCAGCAATTTGGACATAATCAGTGTATGTAAGAAACTACTAGTATTGTTTTTAGTAGTGATATTTAAATTATTTTAGCTAGTAGATGTATGGAGAAAAAGAATTTTTTTCAGATCCGATGAAATGACTATTGAATGATAAAATTATGTAATATGTATTATTTTACCCAAAATGCATATATAGTGAACATAGCGTGAACCCTAATGGATTCAAACTCAAATTCAAGCTTGGGCCATATATATCGTTTAAAATTTTTCGAAGTTCGAATGGCGAAATTGTGTGAAAGCTGAAGATAAAAAGTAAAAAACAAACTATATTCATGAGGATAACCTAAGGATAATTTGAAAGTAAAGATTTCGATTGTAGCCTATGGCAGGGGATTAGTGTAAATCTGAAAAAGAAGTGATTTTTTTTTTTCTTTTGTTGTTCACTATCGAACTTATAACTGTGCATGATGCCGCATTCGACTAGTGGATGCAGCGATTCTGGTAGCATATTCTTTTGAATTTAATTACGACTCAATGGCCACTGACTGCGTAAGCTATCTTTAAGCGGTTTGCGAGTTATAAGCAAAACAGTAAGCCATTGTTGTTTTTTGACTTCATTGGCTTGTTCTGGCGGGTAACGGCGCGTCTTCCTGGCTATAGTTTAGATTCCAGTTTGCTTACTATCGGTATTTAATTACGAAGTGAGTGCACTGACTGTGTCATTTAACTCCTCACGGTTTCGACGATTTTCTGGACTTATAACGGAGCGTGACGGATTGTTCGATCGGTGGAGGTGGCGATTCCGGTATGTTTTTCTTCGAAATTTCATTACTTATCCAAAGCTGCTGACCTGAGAGTTATAAACAAAATAGTGAGCCATGTTTTTTTTTTAAAGCGGCAGCTTGTTACGGTGCGTGGCAGAGTCAACGGCGGTCATTCCGATATGTTTTTCTTCAGAATTTAATACGAATCCAATGATGATGACGACGTAAGTTAACTACTTATGGTTAATACGGTGACAAGATATGGTCTAATCCGAAAACTAAGTTTCTTTTTTAAAGAATGGATAAACTGTGACGGCCGACGGGTATGGCTTGACGGGGTGGCTAGAGACGTCGGCTCAAGGTTGCCAACTAGGTCTCAGGAAAAGATCTGTTCGGATACCATGTTAGATGATAGAATTCCACGTAGGTATATTGTATTCTTAGCCAAACTATATATGGAGTACAAATAACGTGAAACCATAATTGATCCAAACCTCCAATCGGATTTTAGCCATATATATCATCTTACTAACAACTAACATTATTACCGTCAATCCACTATCACATCTGTATTTTACTCTACTGCAAAACACCTAACCATCACCAAACACTGCTGTTTATAATTATTTGGGTTTATTGTTGCGTCTCACAACTCGTTGGTCACCACCAACTTCTCACCAAAAATACATTACTACGCATGGTATGGTATTGTTGTTACTCTGTATCAAGTATGGCTAGTGGTGGGTGATCAAGAGTTCAAGACGCATAGTCGAGTCCTTATTACATTAAGTCTTAATTAATCATAATTTTTAGATCTTTAACCTTATTATATTAAGTATTAAGTAATCATAATTTTTAGAGGCAATTTCATATCTCCTCTTTTTTTAGTTGGAAATTTCATATATAGTAAAGCATGCATTAAAAATAATTTACATTATGCATTCAATACTTACACTTTGATTATATATAAAATTGATTATGAAATAGACATGAAATTCTAATTTTAGATCTTGTAAGTGTGTGTTTAAGAATTCTGCATAAATTTTAGATCTTTATTTGTAGGGAAGTGGCAGATCTACGGAAGAATTAATGTGTGGGATATAATTAGCAACCGATGCAGCAACCACCAAATGCGTTCATAATTTCTTTAACAATTGCTAGTGTATTTTTTTTGTTGATTAATAAAATATCAATTTATTTTCAATAGGTGCTTTTCCATTATCCAAGATACATCACATATATAGATCCCTCGAGTTGATCTCGTTGTGACTTGTGATGTCTTTAGCTTTTCAACTCAATTGGATCTTATGTAACTGGTTGGTAATAACGTAATTTATATAACTTTCTAAGGCTACCCACAGGAAGGGGATTTAATCCCCTTACTTTTTCCTGCCACGTCAGCTTTCTCTCTCCAGCGACCTGCAGGCGATTCAGTGCCCCAGTAAGGGCGACCTAGTTCAGTTTTTTTTTTTTTTTTTTTTTTTTTTTTTTTTTTTTTTTTTTAATCATTTTTAACACAAACTAAAATTTCATTAATAATTAAAAAGTTACATAATAATTCAAATAAAATAAAACATTACAACTCTTATTAAAAACCGGCATCTCAGTTTTCTTCCAAATCTGATGGTCCCTCAAAATCTCCCAACAATGATCCAATTGAAAGGCATGGTTCATCATTATTTGATATTCTTCACATGCTCGTTTATAAACAGTGAGATCATTCCCACCACTTCCAAAATTGGTAAAAGCATTGTCGTAAATGGCACAAAATGCACCAACTCTAGGACGAACCCTATTTTTCCACTTGCTGACAATTGAGTTGTACGATCTACCTTCGCCAACCTCTTTCTCAAAGTATGCAATCACTTTCTTCCAAAATCCCCTAGAATTTTGGTTGTTTCCAACTATGCTATCCTCCGACGAATCACACCAAGCCATGGACAACGCGATCTCTTCTTTGCGTGTCCATGGAGCAGAATCCTTCGTGTTGTCCTCAACCTCTTTCTCAGCCGCCGCCTTCTTACCCCTTGTAGCTCGTTTCTTAGGTTTAACCGGCGACATCGCTTCCGGCGACAACTCCTCAGGAAGATCATCAGTTGGAACCGAATCGTGAAACGACCCATGAGCCGAACCTTGATAACCCGGTGACACTTGTTGACTCGGATAACCCGAACCGGTTCCAACAAAAAAACTCGGATTGTTTTGTAATTTTTCCATAAAATCACAAGCATCTAGGTTGATGTGGTTAACCGGAGAATAATTTTGATAATTAGAATATGAAGACGATGATGAGTTCATTGTTGGACGATAACAAGAATCGGGGGAGCCATACATAGATTGTTGGCTTCGACGAGAGTGGGTTTGTTGTGGTTGTTGGTTGTTTTGATACGGGGGAACAAATGGACGATTAACATTCGGATGCATAGCAAATGGATTGAATGTTTGTTGTTGTTGAGGTTGTTGAGAATCATAATCAAGAGAACGGGGTCGGAAATTGACGTTTGGTGAGATACCGGTTAACCGGAAAGTCGAATCCGGTGATACTTCCGGGATGTTTTGTTGTCGGGATTTTCGGCCTTTTGCTTGTTGTGGTGTTTTCTTAGACATTTTTAATAGAGATTGTGTTTATGTTGTGTGAAGAATTGGAATGTGTTAATGTTTGGTATTTATAAGGAGAAATGAATTTTTGTTTTTTTTTTTACCCAAAACAAACGGTTCATTTTTTTTTTTTTTTTGAATTTATCACTTCAAAAGTAGCCTAAAAGTGGCAACGGTTTGATTTTGCAAACAAAAATCCTTCGATCCCTCACTCGACCGTTTGTTGCTTTTGTCTTGCCTCGACCGATTACTCACAGAAGAGGCGATCGACATGGATCGATCGAATGTCTCGGTCGCCTTCCTCTACTGTCGCCAGCCTAAACGAATAAACATGAGTCATAACAACTAATAAAAACCAAATAGAAAATTGAAACATGCATAATGGGGACAAGAAAATATCGTATGGCCTGTAAAGGGTGAGGTTCGCGGGGCACATCCAAAAACCCACGTCAAATCCAAGTGGGGGCACTAAAATACTAAATAGTGATTCAAATGGCACCCACGTAATATGTTCTCGATCAAAGGTCTAAAATATACAAATCCTCTTTGAAGGTGTGCTATTTATTTAGAGAGATGGGTGCATTTGGTGTCAATTTTTTTAAATGAACACTTTAAATAAATTATTACTAAAACAAATACTTTTAAAAGGATTTTCAAAATCGATTAAGCGAGTAAAACATTTGAGCGAGCAAAGAATTTGCTCGTCAAGTTTTTTGTCTTTTAGTAGAAAACAAGTAAGGCGGCGGTCGGCCGTGCTGCGGCCTAGCGAGGTTAATTGAAACCGACTAATGAGATTGAAAATGGGGACAACGACACAACCTGAATAGACAACAACCAATTCAAAAATACATAAGAAAAGATGCTCCAACAACCAATTTTATAACAAAACATACATTTGCTAAAAATTATGCGATTACACATTTTATATTCCCTATAGGCCATATATCAATACATGTCTCTTCTCTCTCATCCTTGTGTAACAAAACTGGAAATGAGGATTTGACAGATGACAAAACACGATACATTAGCACAACATTAAACGGCAATGCGTAAAACACAAATACCTATTTCAAAACAGCGAAAAAAAATACACCAAACACCCTGGTTAACTTCAAACAGTGAAGATGAATGAAGCTTTTGGATCTCGCTATACTTATCGAAGGATTTTTTTTAATAATTTTTTTGGACTGGACAACAGGGCAGTTGGATCATTTGAGACATATCAAAATAGCCCAAGAATTTTGGCGGGGAAAGCACCAAGCAAAATTTGTTTTCTTATTACTAAGTTTAGTGCTCTCTTGCTGTCGTTCCAAGGGCTACTTGATACTCACTTGAGTGCTGCAGCAAGAGATGTATGCCACTGAATTTGGTGTCGCAGCGATGCACATGTTGTTAAGAAGTTGTTGATATTTCAATTACGCGCTAAGTACCAACTTCAGATATGCTAGCTCTCCCTCCTCTTTCTGGTCCACGTACTCCTCTAACGACAGTTAACCATAGGGAAATTGTAAGGTTGCATTCGCCTGGATCATAAAGAATATGTCTTTCACATATATTTCACAATAGGTCAAGGTTAATGTCATAAATACGGGCGAACAGATACTGACCAAATCAACGACAGATGGAAATTGAGAAGTCAACTTGAGCTTGCAACCATGAGCCACATCAGCAAGTATCACCACCTCTGCTACCTTTTCTGAAAAATAGCATAAAATTCAGTGAGCCAAGCATATCCTAATCATGATCAGTGAATACATGTAATTGCAATTAGAAGAAAGAGAGTAGATAGCAGTAGTGAAGCCAGTAGCCGAATCAAATTTCTTGTTTTCCTGGTGTCTGATTCTTTTATTCAGAATCATGTTTTTTTCCGGATAGCATGAAAACAGCCTTATTTGAACCACAAAATATAATCGTCCATGTATCTTAAAAGGAGCGAAAGCATGAAGTATACAAATGATGGCGAAAAAGTGATAGGGTGAACACTGACAATCAATGAATGGTAAATTTCACCTACTCCAGCCTGATTTCAACACCGAATTCACATCTCTCCATCATACAATGGGCTTATTTTTCACTGAATTAAGATCCAATAAAAAAAGTATAAGAAATAATATAATACGTTAAAAGCTAAACTAAAAGGTGAAATTTTTTAGGGATAGAATAAGCATTTTGTATAAGAAATTTTATACCTTGTGCTATAATGCAATAACAAAATTACGTAACGGGTCATTTAACATGTATTTTATAAAATCACCTAAGCAACTTGTCCGTTATCCATCAGCGTGATCTGTCTGCAACCTCTTGATCAATATATGGTTTAAAAATAGAGAAATAAAAAAAGAAATATACCAACCGATCCAAGAATCGGCAAATTCCTGAACACAACACCTACTTGACATCATAACAACAGTGAAGATGCAATCTGTATCAAATACGAACATAAAAGAATTATCATTAGTCCTAAAACTTGCACCATTCAAGATCCTACTTTGACTTAAAGATCCAAACTTTCTAGACCCAACTTTAATAATTGAATTATACATCTGTAAATAACCAAATTACAACAGAAAAACCTATGATATTGGGGACGTAAAAATGAATGTTTTTTTATGTACATAAAAGCATCATGATTTGAGTTATTAGGCCTAAAAAGTATATCGGTTTCTAACAGTCACATGCACGTAATTGTTGTTTCAGTTTGTTAAATTCATGGCATTATACCAACAGCTGTTTGGGCATCACTATCCATGTGTATATAAGGTGCCCAAGAATGAAGTTGTTATGGGATGATGTCACTGAGGACTATTATATATATTATGTGTATAACCTGTTTTGTTCCAGACGTTCGTTCCTGTTGCGACTCTGGCTAACCACCGTATCCATTGTTTAAACTTTTTTTCGCTGCAGTAGCTATGCTCTGCAATATGTATATAACATAAATAATTGACATATTCAAAAATGTATTTGAAAACCAAAAACATAAAGAACATCCTACTCACATGGTATAAAAAAGATTGCTTACGTCCACCGGCTGGGGCACGGAAGTTGGCTACAAAATAAGATCCAACTCCACAGGTACTTCAGTCCCTACTTTTTAAGAATGTAAGCCGATTCCAGGTGCTTCAGTCCCTTCTTTCTAAAAAATGTGAAGTTAAAAATCTCATAATTTATTGTCAAAATAGCAGTTCTGTTCTTATATGGCAAAATGGGTGGATCCCCTCAACTCGTTGGTGCCCCTAATTTTTTAATAAGCCTAATTATTGTTTCTAAGCAAGTAAAAGTATGGGAAATGTACCTTAATGATTGTCTCACGAAGGCCTGCATAGTCACTATAAGGGTTACATGTTTGTAGCCTCTGCAACACGTAACCCGCAACGACATTTCACAAATAAAACCACTGAACGACACATTTGGCATCTTGACTGCATTCCTCGCCAGAGTGCATTTTCTTATTCATGTCATTATTTTTCTAATTGCTCTATCAGCTCTCCGAATCCTTCTCCACTTTCACTTTCAATTTTTGTTTATCAGGAACCTACAAAAACGCATCAGTTAGTTGCTGTTATGTATCTGTAATGCCACATTCCTAACATTCAGTACAATCCCACATGTTTTGTGTTATGGTATTAATAGTTAATTTCATTTTATTCACTTCACACATTACATATGAGTAAAATTCAACTCATGACAATACAATGTGAAAGCTATAATTCATGACTAACCCATTGAGTGACCAAACACATGAACTTTCTTCCAACCCAAATGGTCCATTACTGCGACTGCATCTTCAGTCGTGATCGTAGGTCTGTATCCACAAAATAGATTGTGTCATCATTTGTTCATAAATTTTTAGTATCATTTAGCTAAGATTTACGGCAAGGAAATACATTCCAGAATCTTAGTTCAAACACTGTCAACTCTTGTGCCTCTTGATGACCCTGCAAATAAACCATAAAAAATTCTAACGATGCCATGATAGGTAATAATAAGGTTATGCAACTATTTATACCTTCATAATTTCAGCCCATACAATCTGTGTAACCTTGATTGTTGCACATGTGAATATAAAGTATATGTAGATATTAAGTATGTTGACAGCATAGATGGATATGGTACATACCTGTTCGACACGTTTGAGCTAAGATGCACTCCAAATTGACTCATTTTCATGCAAATTGGTTGAAGCTGCCACCTCTGGTCAACAATTTTGTATGAGAATATGACACACATAGCATACATAATTGATAAAAAGAACATGTGACAGAAAACATATACCTCAGTGGCAAAAAATATAGAAGTGCACATCCAATAGACTCTAAATCGTCCTGTCGTGTTGACTCTGCAAAAAAGCCCATAAGTCTATGAGATCCCATATCAGGTGGCTAACTATTTACGGCAAGTGATCGCTTGAAACATTCATTCAAAAAACATATGACTGAATGACACTGTTACTACAATGTTTCTAAACATCACCAACCACTTGGTTACCTCTCTTAATTCCACATCTTTGTTCTCGATATGTAAAAAATCCTTATGCCTGTCCGAACCACATATCAGGCCATTAGCTTCAACATCCTTTGATATTCTATGTGCCGTGTGCTCTGCAATGCAATAAAAAAGTCTTTTTAAGCACATAACAATAGCCGGGTATGCATAATGAAGTAAAAATACACGCTGGTGCAAAGCTTAGGTAATTATAAACAATAGGCTACCATGAAAAACGAATTTTAAAAATATCCTAATTTAGCTACTACAACTCATAATACACAAACTAACAGGGGTCTAATTGGTTAACCTCGTGTTGCTGATGGCCGATGCTTCACATATAAGTATCCCCGTAACACATCCATATATCATAAACATCCTTACGACTACTCATCGACTATATCAAAGCACAATAAGTTGAAGCATAACTAATAAGCAATCCCAAACACCACTGAAAATCATATTATTATCAAAAACTTAGAACTCACCAATATTGACACCAAAATCTTAATTCACCCTTTTCAGCACCACATTTCTCAAGGGTTTTAAAACACTCAAAAGCTGGATAGGCACATCCAAGAATCAATCTGCAACCATAACTGAACACCAACAAATCACTCAAAATAAAATCATAAGCCAGTGAATATTGAATATACCAGTGAATGTCGCTTACACGTATGAACACCAACAATTCTACCTAATTCTAAGCAGAAATGCATTTGCAAGAATAACTGAGTATGTCAAACCTTATATCCGTATCGAATAGACCACTGAATATACTTGTAAGCGAACCTTGTCACATAAGGTGCTAATCTGCATTAATATAACAACAACAAACACAAATATATAAAGCTTACAAAAAAAACATCATTGTCACCCAAAACCCTAAATCTCAAATCCGGTAAAATTAAATACAATTAAACGTAAAGCCATAAAAAACCTACCTGGTACAATCGGCTTTCAAATCCGTTAATCTTAACTTGGAGATAATGATTCTCCCAGAAATCTTCCGGCACCAACAAAACACCCAAATCGAAACCTATGTGATCAGTTGTCACCGAATGTCGAAGGCCAAAAAACCCAAAAAATCAGGAAGTAACAATGGCGATTCTTAGTGATGATTTGTGTGTGTGAGAAAGAGTACTCCCGAAGATTCTAGGTTAAATAGCAGTTTTTACTCACGTGTTGTATCTTAACTTTGTATAGAAACACTGATATGGGCCACCATAGATATAAAAACAAAGGAAACATGCTAACGGTTTTTGGGCTGGGCTAGTGCATTCTTTTGGCGGGAAATTGGAAGGGCAATACGACTTAGTATGCTAAGGCTTTTAAGATATATGTATAATGTTTGTCTTTTTCTGAAAACGGCGAGCAAAAGGGGAAAGCAAGCAAAATCAAAATGCTCGATGTGTAGATTTTGATAAATCTCTGAAAATTGTCGATTTTTGTAATTCTTGTTAAAAAGTGTTCATTCTAGTAATTGATTTGTGTACTTGCATCCTATAACATATTTTATGGGGTCGTTACTTTATTAGAACCTCTACTACTATAAAATAAACGCTTTTTTTTTTATTTTTTTTCTTTTTTTTTTTAAAGCTATAGCAAGTTATAGGTAGTTATAGGTACATCTAGGTCTTAGTTATTTTTCTTTTTCGTTTTCTTTAAAACTTAACACATTTCATTATAATACAATTTATTAAAAATACGAGTTACAATGAAAGTTAAAATACGAAATAACAAACCAAGGACTAATGGTGTGAGTAAAAGAGCATGAGGAACTAAAACTAAAAAAGAAATAAACCGATAAAGGTTAAATAAATGAAAATTACAAAAAAAGAAGTCCCTGACGTTAACATATGATTAATAAGTCAAAATGATCGCAAATATTTGAATTATTTGTAGACGCATTACAATGATTAGTATTAGTTTATGAAAAAGTTATTATATACATTTTCCTTTTAAAGCGTAAATTATTTAGATAAAAGAACTTGTTGGTATAATAATTGAACTTTTGAGTTTTTACAATTACTGTGCAAATTGCATTTTATAGTTTAGTTATATAAAAACATATGAATATCAAATTACATAAACGATGCGTTATTTTTTTGGCAAAGAAAGTATAGCAATTAAATGATTTTAAGTTATTATATTATAAAAATTTTATCAAACAATTTAGCGCTGCACAGTAATACTTTGTGCAAAAAAACTAAAGTAATTAAACAATTTAAAGTAATTTATTATAAAAGTTTTATCACACAATATATCGTCACAACGCGAACATATTCAACTCGTTTATTTACAATATTGAGCTTCATTAAATTCTCTACCGGAGGAAATCAAATGTTGACGTTTAGATCAAAACTATTTATACCACAAAATCAAATCAAATCATCTAGTTTGTTTGTATTATTTAAACTTGGTTTTGTATAGTGTTTGTATCAATGTCAATCTAAAAACATTTCTAATAGAGAGTATATATTTTTTTATAATAAAATGTTTGCTGTTCAATTAGTAAACTTCTCTTAGAAATGGAAAAAAAATAATAAATAAATAAATAAAAACTGTTTTATGGTGTTTAGCAAAAATGATCACTATGATTCAATTGCTTTGTTAAAATAGTCTCTGAAAACTGCAAAAACAAGACCCCTGTCCATTCCTACTCAGGTAAAACTAGTTCTTGCAGGTTTTTTGGAAATGGTCCCTCTGTTTTATATGCTTTGCGAAAATTCCCTGAAAACTACAAAAAAAGCCCCTGACGTTAACATACGATTACGAAAACAATCCTTGTGTTAAATTTGGCGACTTTTGTGTATAAAACAATTACACAAACGTCCCCCCCCCCCTCCCCCGTTTTATTTATGTTGCAAAAATGGTCCTAAAAAATGATCATAACTTACGATTATTTTAGTTGTCCCTTATTTAAATCTAAACCTAGCACCCAATAATGGAACGCAGACAAAAAACAACCTCGTTAATAACAATGATCAAATTTGCAAGAATGATTCATGTGACGATTTCAAAAACCGAAAGCAATTGACCATTTAGGTATTTTTTTTCGGCGTTCAACTAAAAACTACTCAAAAAACAAAAGTAACAAATCAACCTAAACTTATAAAGTGCTCAAATGTTTTATTTCCAAATAATACGGGACTAGTTGTTTACAAACCCCACATAAACGTCTAACGTTCTCATCATGACTACACATAACAAGGATCCACATATCCAAAAATGCAGAGCTTCGTGCCTACCACATGTAATACCCTTTTTACACCCTGTAAGGTTACGATTCTAATACCATTGTATTGCCTGTCAAATTCGATAAAAAGGGTTACTCGAGTATCATTTTGAGTTTAACAAAAATCATGGTAGAATGATAATAGTAACTAGTCACTTTATGTTTCTAAAAGGCTTAAAATCTTCAACCTGTGTCAGCAACTTTTTATGGTTAGGCTTAATGCATCATATGGTGATAATGGTGACCATATGATATTGTGAATGAGAATATATTTTCTTTCTTTATGTACGTGAGTATATGTACGTGTGTTGTTTAAAGTGACATATGTATATAGTGAATGATGAGTAAGGGTTGCAGGGACGTGAGAAATGAGTGAGTAAAAAGGTTTTGTGATGTGAATTTGAGTGATGAGGTTTTGGTGAATGAAAATTCACCTAATCTTACAGCCAGATCAACTTTACTTCCTCAGTGCTTGCCAGATACTCAAACTATACAACCTGATATGATACATGTAGGCTATTTGTGGTCATTCACATGACATATAAAACAAGCACAATGGAAAATAAGCAAGTAAAGGTCATGCAGACCAAACCCCTAATAACATATCTTATAATCACTGATATAACCTACTAACATGTATAAAGGGTATTTATAGAAAAGTTAATTGTTTCTGCAATTACGTAAACTCCAAGACCTTAGCAGCTTGCACGTAATCGTCTTCTTATTGTTATTGATGCAGCATGATCAGATTTGGGTTTCTTGGGAAAAATTACCACCTGACTTGCGTCGGGTATCCACCGATACTACACATGTATAACTAGGGCTACAAACCCATGTAAGTTGGAGAGTATTAACACGGGTAGCAAGTCGACTAGAAGTCGGCTTGTGGATCAAATTGTTGAAGTCGAGTGATCGACAAAGGGTTTTGGCCTTTAGGTTTTTTTGGTCGTTCGATCGACCAAATAAAGAGAGAGGAGGGAGTATTTTAGGGTTTTGAGGAAAGTTTTGAATTATGTTAGCATTCCTTTGTATTTATAGCACACAAAGGACATTCTAGAATTCCTTTGTAATTATTTTAAGTGCATAAGTTTGATTAGAAATCAAATTTAACCCTTACATTGTCTAGGGGACGGCCGAACCTGCCCAAACCCTTAGGGTTAGTGATTTTTATCCAAGATAAGTATATATGGTGAGTGCTTATTCACTCACTTTTTCTTTATCAAATTAAGGCTGAATAATCCAAAAACTAACCCAAAATGCCAGAGAAAGTATGTTTTTGTGATTGTGAATGTGCAGGAACGGATATCTCGTAAAATGACGTAAAACAAACGAAAACCGGCAAAAACGAGCACAAGAGTGGATTGAGTGCAAAAAGTCAAAAGAAAGTCAAAGCTGAGCTTAAACTGTCAAAAGAGATCCTTAGAGTTTCAAAGATTGCAAGATTGATCCTTGTGTGAAGTTTGAAGAGAGTACAAAATTGGCCCTTATACTTTTCAAAGTTGGCAAGAATAGTCCCTTGATGATATTTTGGAAGAAAGTCAACTCAAGTCCTCTAACTACTCGTGAAGTTTGGCATATTCAGCCCTTGCAGTTTCAGATTATTACACTAATGGTCCTTATACATTTCACAAAAAAAAATCTGAAACTAGAGTTACAAAAGCCTAGTTGTAATTTTAAATGTCCAAGTCCAATTATTAAATCCATTTCCTAATCCAACAACAAAATCCACTACTAAAAGCCCAAACCAATACCATAACCCGAGCCCATCAAGCTCCTCGGTCAACACTACCCCAGGGTCAAAAGTCAACAAGGTCAAACAATAATAAATAAACCTTACCCGTCCCTTTTATCCCCAAATTCACCCCGTTCCCAGAATTTACTATTCACCAAGAACCCTAGTCACTATTCCGTTTTAATTATGGTAATTAAGGGCAGATTAGTCAAATCAAGGGGCTTCTAGAAGGATCAGAGTATGTCAGATGATGTAAGAAGCACAAACTCACACAAACGGGCAATGTAGCAGCATTCCATTGGATGGAACACCTCATTAGGGAATGATCAAACGGTTGTAATGATTTGCAATGATTAAGTAATGATTGGATGGTGTTGATTGGCTCAAAAGAAACACAAATGCACACGGATCACCAGCGTAGCATTTGAGACCCCGACCCTCTCTCACGGCTATAAATAGGAGCTCATTTCTCCTTCATCAGAGGGTAGAGTTTTGCAGCGAAGCTCTGCCAATTTCATTTTCGAATGTATTTAGCTTAGTTTTAATGTAATTGAACTGCCTATTAGTTTTAAATAAAATTTCAGTTTTCATATTAGTTCATCTTAGCTTATTGTTCATTTCTGGTTATTAAAGCTTTTACATCTTGCAAACTTTGTTACTTTTCAGTTTCTATTTAGCTAAATCACAATTTCATTTCACTTCAGTTCTCTAAACAATTAAAAAAGTCATAAAATAAAAAAAATAAAAAAATATGTTTACATTTTCTTAGATAAGCTTACAATTAAGCTACTTACCTTTTATACAATCCATTTAAGCTCTCTAGCTTGTAGTGGATCTGTTTTTAGTCAAATCTCACAAATAGTCAAAAACAGTCAAACAAAGTCAACTGATAGCAATTGGTGGTGATTCAGTGGTGTTATTGATAAGTTGAGATAGCAATGGATGATCTCAGCCTGTTTAAAGACAGGCTAGCTCAGTGAATCACTCCTGTTCATGCTGGAGTGAATTTTCTTTATAAGTTCTGTTTTAAGTTCTAATAATCTGAGTTCAATCATTAGAATCTGAGTAGATCTGTTTTGTTTGCTTGTTTGCTATTATATTAGTATAATTGGGTTGAGTTTGAGTCTATTTGAGTAGATTTGAAAGTTGTGAAAGTTTGGATTTAGTGTATTAAAAGTCCACTGAAATCTGTCTCAATAGCATTCTTGTGATTCTGAGTTTTTGTAGTTATCAGTTGTGTTTGATTGTTCACATAGCATCTATTAGTGATATTATAGCTTGTTGAATCATTGTTTTTGAGATTTGTGATAGAAATCATGGATTCATAGTGTTAATAGGTTATTAAGGGGGTGTTTGGATCTGTGGAGTACTGAGTGTAGTTGTTGTTGAATTGCTCTTTCATTATCACACATAGGTCACTTTAGAGTAGTAATAGATTTAAATAATATAATAATCAGTAGGTACTTCATAAAATAGTCAAAGTTAGAATTAGATCTCATTAACAGTTAATTAACTTTGAAATCTGATAGTGTAATTGTGGTGGTAGCTGCATAATAGTTCAAAGTAGCTTATATCAGTTTAATATTAGCTTAGTAATTCATATAGAAGTAGATTTAAGCTGTTGAAATTGGATTTAGTCAAAGTGAAATAGCAATTAAAAAGTCAGCTTATGTAATTTTGAGTCAGCATAGGGTATTGTAATAGCATCTGTTTTTAGGCTCCATTAGGTAGGTAATTGAAGGCTTTTGAAAAAGCAATTGGTGATATTGATATATTAGAACTACTAGTTAGCTTTTGCCCCATTCATTTTCTAATTTGGAGCTTATTTGGACCGCTTATCAGTGGCTACAAGTTAAGCTCATAGAACTAGTATGCTGATCTTAGCATAAGGCCTGCATTAGTGATTTTGAACCTATAACCTGAGCCTAATTGAGATTTCTGAGCTTATTTGTTGTTGTTGAAGTGAATCACATTGATATTTGGTCTCTGGCTTAATTTGTGAATCAACTGCTTATTGTAGTGCTTTATGTGACTGTTTATTATTCAATTTTGTTGCATACTGTGATTCATCTGTTCAAATTTGAATACATTTGAGCTTATTGGAGTATATTGCATCTGTGTAATCAGTTTTACATAGTCTTAGTACAAGTGCTTATTAATAAGCACATGTATTAAGCTGTTCTTGGGCTGAATAAGCACTTTTTCAGCTTATTTTCTTTTCAAAATTTTTCTCTAAGCTTCTTTTAATATTTTAGAATTTATGTAATTTTTTCAGATTTTTCTGAATTGATTTACTATTTTTCTTAGTTTAAATTCATTTTATAATACTTTTTAATAAATAAAAATAAAAAAAAAGCCTTAAAAAATCCAAAACTATTTTAGGAAATTATTTTCTGATATTTTAGATTTTTCAAAATTAAATTTGCATTTTTCACATCTATTTTTAAATTTTCCTTTATTTTTAATTCATTTAAAAATACAAAAATAGAAATTAATTCATAGAAATTAAATAAAAAGTCAAAAAAATATTTTTCTTTTTCTCAAAATTATTTTTAGTTGTTTAAGATTTTCAGAAAATTATTTCACATTTGTAGGATAACTTTTCATTAAAAGTTACATTTAAAATTGCACGTTACGTTTTTAGAATCGCGATTGATTTTCCATTTCTAGATTTTAGACTTTTGTGGATTAATTGCTGACGATGCGAAAAATGAACCACTTTTAAGGGGTCATTTAAGCCCGGATTCATGATTATTTGATTAAATATTGTCCTAAATCGTTCATTTTGTCATTTTAGGTACTTTTGGAGAGAAATCTGGAAAAGGAAGCATTTTGAACGTTTTTGGAATATAAAAGTGAAGAAAACGGCAAAGTCTCAATTTTCCTTGCTGGAACAGTACCTGACGGCGTCAAGATTCTTTACATGACGGCATCAAGAGTTACAAAAGAGGTGGATGTGGAAAATACACGTGACGATCCAGAGAGTTTTTGTGCATAGGGGATAACGGCGTCACCCAAGGCCGTCATGGTCCAAGTATTAGAGACGGCCCAGAAGAAAATCCAACATGACGGCGTCACAAGTAGATCTAAGCAATACGATTTCATTATGGCGGCGAGTTGACAGCGTCACAACTTAATACATGACGCCGTCACCCTGTAAAATCTATATATAGTTTTCTAAATTTCATTCATTGGGGTGCAACTTTGAGGGAAAAACCCTGTCGCACCCTCGCCGAAGGCGGAAACACGAGGTGCAACGAAATTGATATACATCACCAAAAAGAAATAAGACAATACCATAATTTACATTAAGGAAAAGTATAACATTACAACATTGTTATTGCCGACATTGGCAATTTAAGACATAAGTTTAGTTTCCAAAAGATGGTATTTTAGTACATAATGAATAGTAGTGACATGTGAAAACTTCATTATGCAAGACCTTGATGACAAGCTTACTGACGATCACCTGAAATGCATGAGAGAAAACGGGTCAACTATGAAAATAGTTGGTGAGGACAAACGTTTTATATAATAAGAAAACCATTTGAAAAAAATTCGCCAGGCCAAGGCATTGTAAATCCACTCAGTTCCAAGTCCCGCCATAAGAGACTTGTAACCTGTGTATTTACAACCCACTGCCAAAAGTTATATGTCTGATAGTCAAGCACATGTGGTCAATATAGTTCACAATATGGGTACATAGTATATAATAAAGTATGTGGCAAGGCTCCTAAAATAAATAATATGCGTTCCGTAGACAGGGGAACGAGAGGTTGGCCGACCTCTGATAGCGCTATCCATACTACCTACTGCTCCACACAAGGAAGCCGTACGAACGGTACGTATAAACTGGAGTGCGAACGGCAAACCAGTCGGAGACTAACAATTGCGGATGTACGAACAGTACATCATTCACAAACTATTACATAGTATAAAGTCAAAGTTACTCCGTAGACATGGGAGATTTTATGTTGCTCCGAACATGGGAGACTTGATAATGCTGCTCCGTAGACAGGGGAGACTTTGCACTGCTCCGAACATGGGAGACTTTAGGTTATAGTACGTACGGTACTTTAGGGTCAAAAGTTTAAGTCAAATTCAAAAGTCAAGTCAAGTTCAATAGTCAAGTCAAGTTCAATAGTTCAAAACAAGTTATAAGGTCAAATGAGTTCAAAGAGTAACAAACAATTTAGTTCAAGAATAAATTCATGCATCCACCCCAAAGAAGTTGAAATAGTTAGAAAAAGGGGTTCGTGAATACTCACCTGATATAAGCGATATGATAACAAAAGGTATGAACTAAAGTAAGGCGCGCACTCTATCCGCAACCTAAATGAATGATATGATCTACTTTAGATCATGAAATGAAGAAAGGAATGTACATGCACATGATTTCTATACCACTCTTAACTTGAAAAATACTAGTTGATAACAAAATTATACATTTTCCAAGACTTGGGAAAATAAGAAACTAGAAAATAAAACTAGTCGAAATATATATATCGTATATATACGTCTTAGTGTTGAAATCCTCGATTTGAAATCCTTGAAATAACGTCTTGTAGCTATAAAAATATACTTGAAAACACAAATACTTCATTAGTTATGAAATTGGGCAATTGGTTAATATTTTTAGAAATCTAGAATTTACTACGTACTAAATGTTATTATTATTTCTTGTTGAAGAAAAGCTGTCAAAATAATATAAGTTTTGCCGATATTGAAACATGAATATCTTTGTCGTTATAAGTCCGTTTTACTCGTTCTTTATATCAATGGTTACGTCTTAGTACGTAGTAATATATTTTGGAAAGCTCGGCTCCTCCGGGATATGTCTAAAGCCTCGTTTTGCCCGTCGAAAAACGTCCAACAGCATGTATTTTCAGAAAAATAGTTTTCGGCGTTAAACTTTAAAAAAATCATATCTCCTTCGTTATAAGCTCTTTTTAATCGATTCTTTCGCCTACGGCTTCGTTTTTGAAAGTATTTTCTAAATTTTTTTTCCAAAATGGACCTTAAACTTCTTGATTTTTCTTGGTTTACCAAAATGGGACAGTAGGTATTTATACTTGTTCCAAATCCATTTTCAATGCTCAAAACTAGTTTCTAATATCACCAAATCTCTTGCAAACACCACAAAGCTAGTCTAATCTTACCATACACCTTCTTAGGGTGCCATGGGTTCCTAATCATCACTAATCAAGTGATTTTAACAAGGGAGTACCTAAAACCAATTCTAGGTTTTGTATGATCAAAAAGTTAACAAAAATAATGTGGTATAGCTAGCTTGTGCATGAAATTAAGCATGAAAATCATATGATACTAGTAAATATAAGATGAAATCATGAAAATAAATTTGATAACTTACTTTGAAATATAAGGTGATTAGATGATGAAAAACCTTGTGATTCTTGAGTTTATATTTCAAAACTCTTAATTAGAATGATGAAATGAACAACTTTTATGCTTTGATCTTTGAAAATCAATGGATTTTGGTCATGGATTGAATTTGGGTCATGGCTTTTGAGATGAGGAAGAAGAGAAATGGGCTTTTGATACTTGATGAGTATAAGAGAAGATAACTAGATATTTTGTAGTGTTTAATTAGTTTAGTTATAATCGGGTACCGGGTTTGCTAGAAGTAAATTTTAACAAAGTTAACCGGGACTTAATAAAGTTATAAAAATGTTAAAAATATGTTGGGTACAAGTATTGAGCGTTCGGGTGATTATTGTTTAGTTTTCACGAAAACCGTCGTAATTTTAATAAACTTACGATATAAATAAAATAAATTTCCAAAATGTTGGGTAAATGAATTTTATAACTTTTATGAGGTTATAAGGGATATAAAAATATGTCGGGACCATAGTGGGAATATTTATATATATTCGTCGTATTTATTAATCGCGTGTTAACGTTTAATTATAAATACTTATACGTAAAACGTTAAATATACTAAATATATTAATTTGAGAATCCTAAGAGTGGTATAGCATGTAAATGACATTATGATGATATGCAGACTATTCTAGTCCGTATGAGAGGTCCTTACTGATAATGCACGTGAATAGTGGAATTTCTTTCCGGAATGAATAGTGTTCTGTGAATAGAAAAATTTTCAAATGTTTCTCAGAATATCAAATAGACATAAAAAACGATGAATAGTAAAATGATAAATTGTGTTTTGATGAATAGTGAATTTCCAAAGTTTGGAAATAAACGTAGACGTGGAAAATATCAGGTTGTTACAAACCCTAGCTCAAATTTTCCAGCTTTTTCAAGGGTTTCAACCCTTTGAATCTTTCATGTTCAATTAAAGATAAGTACTCTTTCAAATCATTCAATATGTCTATGTGTTGTTTGATTATATCTTACGCTTGTCTTTAATTTAACATGCTAGGCTAGATTTCTCTTGTGTTTGCTTAGATGTAGTCAAACCTAGATGTTAATTATGGGTTGATTGCTTGTTTATAATTGTTACCGATGATTGTATTCGATGTTAGGCTTCAGAAAACTGGCAGACTTTCATTGGTAACTTGCTTGAACGTCTTAAGAAACATGATCGGAGGTGTACTACGATTTTTGGTTGTATTTAATGCGTAGGAGAATTCTAATAATCCCATGTTAGGAGCTTCTAACGGCTCGACATAGGAGTGAAGTAGGATCCTATGGAGTTAGGGAATATTGTACACGGCCCTACGACTAGTATTAAGGAATATGACCCGTCATCCATGCAATTGTAACAAGTAATTAACCTGTAAAAGGTATCTAGGGAGTAATGAAATCTAAGTAAACACAGCTTTCCTCATTATTGTTACACCACATTAGTTTAATAGTTTTGTTTTTATTTCTTTTATTCTATTTTTATTGCATCTTTAGATAAATTGGGTTAGTTGGCTAGCAACTAATTCCGCCCACTCCTTCAAAACCCGAGATTTTTACTTGCTTTTATAAAATATAAAAATACAAAAAGAATCATCCCTCACCTCTAGACTTAGTTTAGGAGACTTTCTAATCCTAGCGACATTATTCATGAGTTGAACGATCAATCCCCCGGTACTTGTCACTATACTATACTACAACGATCAGGTACACTGCCTGGTGGGGGTTGTAAGCTTCTCGAGATCCCTTGAGAGGTAAAACCTTTTGTGAGGGTGCAATTCCCACGCATCAAGTTTTTGGTGCCACAGCTCGGGGAATAGTTATTGTCTAGGTATACTTGCTAGATTCCTTTCTAGTAAGATTTTATTTTTATTTTTAGGTTTTCTTTAGTCTATCTCATTTCTTCGTGTCTTTGTTCGTAACCTTTACCATCCGACATCATGGAAGGTGGTAACATCTTTGAACCCATCAGCCCACCACAGCAAAACCACCCACAAAACCCACCATTAGCAAACCAACCTCCTAGGCCCCGAACTTTAGGAGAGTATTCCCGTCATAACCACCAAGGCTATCGAAACACTATTGAGCTCATTCAAGGAGACAATGTGTCCCCCATGCGATCCGACACCATTCGGTTGGTGCAAAGCGGATGTTTATTCCATGGACTTAGTTCCAGAGATCCTAATCAACATCTCAAGGATTTCATTAAAATCGTAGATTTCATAGACCTTGATGTTTTAACTAGAGAGTCGACCCGATTACGCCTATTCCAATTCTTTCTACTTGATCAAGCTAGTCAATGGCTTGAACGTTTACTGATGAGGCGAAAAATGATCCGTTTTTAGGGGGTCATTTAAGCCGGAATTAGAATTTATTTGATCAAATATTGCCCTAAATCGTTCCTTTTGTGATTTTAGGTACTTTGGGAGTGAAATCTGGAAAAGGAAGCAATTCGGACGTTTTTGGAGCATAAAAGTGAAGAAAACGCCAAAGTCTTAATTTTCCATGCTGGGAACAGTAGGTGACGGCGTCAAGAGCAACTCCCTGACGGCGTCAAGAGCAAAATTCCATGACGATCCAGAAGAGATTTGACGGCGTCATGAAGGTAGGGCGTCAAGAGTAAAAAGTCATGACGGCCTGGAAATGATTAAGTCTTGACGGCGTCAAATGTAGATCTAGGCAGTCCGAGATTAGTTTTGGCGGCGAGGTGACGGCGTCACAAGTTAAGTCTTGACGCCGTCAGACCCCTTTTCCTATATATAGTTTTCTAATTTTTCACATTTCAAAAGAGAAGTTTTGGGAGAAACCCTAAGTACGATTTTGGTGTAACTTTACAGGTTTTTCAAGGGTTCCAACCCCTTGATACCTTGCATGTTTAATCAAGATAAGTGTTCTTCTAATTCAATCAATATGTCTATGTGTTGGTTGTCTATATCTTGTTCTTGTCTTAATTCCATCATGCTAGGCTAGATCTATCTTGTGTTTGCTTAGATCTAATGAAACCTAGATGTTAATTATGTGTTGATTACTTGTTTATTCTTGTCTTGGATGAATGATTTATATGTTAGGCTTAAGAAAACTGGCAGATCTCCAATTGGTAACATGCTTGAACGTCTTAAGAAACATGAACCGACGCGCATTAGGTCTTTTTTGGTTGTATTTAATGCATGAGCCACTGTTTACAATCCCTATAGTTGTGCTGGGCATGGTGTAGGAGGAGATAAGAGCTCATAGAATTGGAGAGTTATGTGTGCCACCCTATGATTGGTATTAAGGAATACGATCCGTCATCCATGCAATTATAACAAGTAATTAACGTGTAAAAGATGTCTAGGGAGTAGTGAAATCTAAGTAAACACATTTTCTCCAATTACTGCTCACAAATTTAGTATAAATTAGTTTATTTTTCATTTTTAGTATTTTATTTTGAGTGCATCTTAGTATTGGGTGAGGTGAATAGCAACTAATTCCGCCCCAAATCCTTCAAACCCGAGATTTTAAATTGCTTTCTAAAAAATATAAAAATACAAAAAGAATCTCCCCTCACCTTTAAAACTAGTAATTAGGCTTTCTAATCCTAGCGACACTATTCCTAGCTGAACGATCAATCCCCCGGTACTTGTCACTATACTATACTACAACGATCAGGTACACTGCCTGGTGGGGGTTGTAAGCTTCTCAAGATCCCTTGAGAGGTAAAGCCTGGTGCCATCCCCACGCATCAAGTTTTTGGCGCCGCAGCCCGGGGAATAGTTATTGTCTAGGTTAGAATTTCTTTTTATTAGGTCTACTTGCTAGATTCCTTTCTAGTAAGATTTTATTTTTATTTTTAGGTTCTCTTTAGTCTATCTCATTTCTTTCTGTCCTTTGTTCGTAAACTATTTCGATGGATAACAATAACATTGATCGTTTAATTCCTGTTATTCGTGTTTTTCGTCGTAGGATTTTCCAAATGCCCGCCCCACTCCCTTTAGTTGAGAATGAGAACCCACCTAACCTTTCGCCCAACCACCACTTTGACAATAATTTTGAGTTAGAAGAGTCTGATCATGATGATGACCGTAGGGCTAGTCCCTTTTACTATTCAAACTCCGATGAGGATCTTGATGATGGTGATGTGATTAATGTGAATAGGATGGAAGAAGAAATAAACCCTCTTAGGTATATCGACCCTAGGACTAGGATTGAGTGTGATAACTCATTCTACATGCAATTTCCTTTTAAGATCGGATTTAAGAGCTTTAACGCCTATCTTAACTCATCTCTCCCAATGAACATAATCTCGCGCAATGAATATAATAAAATCATGGTAGATGAGTTAGAATACAAAGGGGAAAATATTGTGGCTAGGGCAATACCATTGCATGTATTTGTAGGAAGTTTGGTTTATCTTGTTGAGTTCATGGTTATGGAGAATCTAGGAGAATTTATTGATGATAAATTGACCCAAGTTGTGTTTGGAAGACCTTTCAAACGGTTAACCAACCTCGATGAAAAACTCATAAAAGGGTTAATTACATTCTCGGATGGGGATGAAGATTTTGTTTATCAAATGCCCCGCACACACCCTAGGTTCAAGGACTTCTCCATGGAAAAGTGTAGTAGGTATCCGCCTATAGAAATGTTAAGTGAAAATGATAAGAGAAAAGGACTTAAGTATACTCATGAAAAGAATAAAAGATACTATCGCGGGTGCCTAGAGTTAGGGGCTGATTATAAGAAAGATGAGGCGACTATTAGATGGCTCACACTTGGGTATGTGAGCATAAGCGATACACGTTAACCCATAACCTTGAGTCTAGCTACAAGACTCGTAAATAAAGAAAAGCGCTTCTTGGGAGGCAACCCATGTTTTGTGTGATTTTATTTTTGTTTGTTTGTTATTTGCTTCCGTATGCATGCTCAGTTTTTATTGTTGGTAGATCATGTTTCTAAACTAAATAGTGGAAATACTTTACTTTGTTGTTTAGCCTAGTCTTAACTCCACCTAAATGTATTTTTGCAAAAGGTAAGTGTAAGGGGAAACCCCAAATATGTTTTTAAGAAACAAACCGATCATGATTCTCCACAATATTAAATGGACATGTATATTCGTATTTGTTAAAGTCAAATACTTGTATTGAGTCATAATGAAGTTTTGCAGGATTTTCCAGGAAGTAGGACCAAGTTTTTCCAGAAATTTTCCGGAAACTTAACATAAGAATTTCTGCAGGTCAATTCTGACGGCGTCAGGAGTTTACTCTTTACGGCGTCAGGTGTAAAAATCTGGAAATTTTACCGATTTTGTTTTTCTAACGGAGTCTTATGGTTTTTGTGAATTATTAAGTTTTATAATCTCCAGGAGATCTGCAAACTTCATTCCACAAGCATTATATCTTACTTTGTTTTCTAGGATTTAGTAACTTATATAGGATGCCGCCGATTTTACGCGAGGTTGTCATGTCTATTTTGTCAGATTTTACAGGTTATATATGACAAGAAGATGATTTATATTCTGGATGGGAAGCTTTGATTGTTTATTTTCTTGGAGGAAGATTTAACCTGGCCACCTAATTATCCATACCGAGCGAATCAGGGGAGTATTTGATTTCATTCTTTTTACTTTTTCACTTTTACATTCTTTACTTGAACATTGGGGACAATGTTCATCTTAAGTGTAAGGGGAGGGTAAAATGATGATACCTTACAAATACACTTTCGCTTGAGTTTGTTTGTTTGATAATAGATGTGTAATAAAACTATGAGAAATACTTGTTAGTGCAATTTTAGCGCCAAATTTAAAATTTTTTACAACATTTAGGAGTGAAACTTTAGCCATAGCAAGTGTCGCATGGATAGGAGATTTTATGACTAGCACATAACCGTATATTCAGAAAAATTTTCCACCCAAATATGTGAGGTTCGCCTTTAGATTTGATAGGAAAAGCATTTACTATTAGTGCTTATGAGTGTACCGGTAGCATTTAGATTCTAGAACTTGCGTTAGTGATGCATCCCGAGACCGCTAGTGAGACTACATTCGTGTAGTAGGATTTACTACATGATAAGAGACATTAGGATTAACCTTGTGTTAAACCCGTATCGTAATTACTTGACCATTTATGTCATATTACTAGGCTAGTTAAGTCAACTAATTTTTCCCACACCCTTAGCGTTGTACTCATTTTTAGTGCACGATACCCCTAGTACACCCCTCCGAGCCTATCTTTTCGTTTCTAACTTTAATCATTTTACTTAAAGAAAGAATTTGTTACACCCCACTTAAATGTACAACCAAATCGCCTTAGCCTTCCGTGTATGCGCTCATTTTTAGTGCATTATTGTTATTTGTTAAACCATAAGTTAACTATCTAATTGATTACATGGTTGCTAAGTCGAGTTATATCCTTGTACATATTGTTTTGGGATGATTGGGACTCATGGGTAAGTACTTATTTTATGGAGTAATGGGGAAGAACATCATATATTACCCCCATATGTACGTTAATCTTAAAAGTGCTCCAAGTGTTTTGATTCTCTTGATTCGAGTAATTAGTTTAGTTAATTGTAAAGTATGTAAAGATTCAAGTGTAAGGGGAATTTCCATTCCCTATGATGTACTTCCTCCGTCCCATAAAAACTGTCCAATTTGACTTTTCAGAGTCAAGCTGGTTCAACTTTGACCTTATTTATTTTTGTGAGTATTATATAATATTTTACAAAAAAATATATGAATGGATTGAGTTTTAAGTGTGTTTTTCATTGGTATAATTTTTGATCAAGTATTATATAACACATAAAAAATATTTAAGGTCAAAGTTGAACCAGTTTGACTCTGAAAAGTCAAACTGGACAGTTTTTATGAGACGGAGGAAGTATTATTTTGGATGGTAGGGTAAGAGTGTATGCAAAAAAAAAAAAAAAAAAAAAAAAAAAATACGGACTACCATCCCTTTTCATTCTATGTTCATTTTATGTTTTTGTTATTTTTCATTTATTAGCTTAAGTCGAGTCTAGTCTTGGCTTAGCAACGCCATATTGTACATGTAATTGACTAAGATTGTTAACTCGCCACCAGTAAAACATCCTTTATCCAACAAAACCGTGTATTTCATATCCCTACACCTAACGTTACAACCCTTTAAAAGACCTCTTTGATAGTTTATCCCAGGTGCTTACGCCATGTGGTGGAGGTTTGATCCTTTCCCAAGCCTATGGTAATCTATTTTGCTATGACAGGAAGTGAGAGATATCTTCCGTTTCAATATTGTAATTTACACTTTATTACACCCGAGAGATGTGAGTATCTAAACACTATTTGTGAGGTGCTAGTGTATGACCTCCGTGCTTGTCTATTGGTCTTTAGTGGAACGATTATTTGTTGTAATTACTTTTATATTAGTGTTAAATGACCCCTAACTTGTATTTTGACTAGAATAAAAGCGCATTTGCTTGAGGACAAGCAAATCTCAAGTCTAAGGGTATACGATGAGGCAAAAAATGATCCATTTTTAGGGGGTCATTTAAGCCGGAATTCGAATTTATTTGATCAAATATTGCCCTAAATCGTTCCTTTTGTGATTTTAGGTACTTTGGGAGTGAAATCTGGAAAAGGAAGTAATTCGGACGTTTTTGGAGCATAAAAGTGAAGAAAACGCCAAAGTCTTAATTTTCCATGCTGGGAACAGTAGGTGACGGCGTCAAGAGCAACTCCCTGACGGCGTCAAGAGCAAAATTCCATGACGATCCAGAAGATATTTGACGGCGTCATGAAGGTAGGGCGTCAAGAGTAAAAAGTCATGACGGCCTGGAAATGATTAAGTCTTGACAGCGTCAAATGTAGATCTAGGCAGTCCGAGATTAGTTTTGGCGGCGAGGTGACGGCGTCACAAGTTAAGTCTTGACGCCGTCAGACCCCTTTTCCTATATATAGTTTTCTAATTTTTCACATTTAAAAAAGAGAAGTTTTGGGAAAAACCCTAAGTACGATTTTGGTGTAACTTTACAGGTTTTTCAAGGGTTCCAACCCCTTGATACCTTGCATGTTTAATCAAGATAAGTGTTCTTCTAATTCAATCAATATGTCTATGTGTTGGTTGTCTATATCTTGTTCTTGTCTTAATTCCATCATGCTAGGCTAGATCTATCTTGTGTTTGCTTAGATCTAATGAAACCTAGATGTTAATTATGTGTTGATTACTTGTTTATTCTTGTCTTGGATGAATGATTTATATGTTAGGCTTAAGAAAACTGGCAGATCTCCAATTGGTAACATGCTTGAACGTCTTAAGAAACATGAACCGACGCGCACTAGGTCTTTATTGGTTGTATTTAATGCAAGAGCCACTGTTTACAATCCTTATAGTTGTGTTGGGCATGGTGTAGGAGGAGATAAGAGCTCATAGAATTGGGGAGTTAAGTGTGCCACCCCATGAATGTATTAAGGAATACGATCCGTCATCCATGCAATTATAACAAGTAATTAACGTGTAAAAGATGTCTAGGGAGTAGTGAAATCAAAGTAAACACATTTTCTCCAATTACTGCTTACAACTTTAGTATAAATTAGTTTATTTTTCATTTTTAGTATTTTATTTTGAGTGCATCTTAGTATTGGGTTAGTTGAATAGCAACTAATTCCGCCCCAAATCCTTCAAACCCGAGATTTTAAATTGCTTTCTAAAAAGTATAAAAATACAAAAAGAATCTTCCCTCACCTTTAGAACTAGTATTTAGGTTTTCTAATCCTAGCGACACTATTCCTAGCTGAACGATCAATCCCCCGGTACTTGTCACTATACTATACTACAACGATCAGGTACACTGCCTGGTGGGGGTTGTAAGCTTCTCAAGATCCCTTGAGAGGTAATAATCTCTCATGAAATCTTACAAAGCTCCTAAGCCTTCAAGCCAAGTGAACAAAATCACTTCTTCATGCGAATTATGTAGTGGTCCCCATGACACTCGTGATTGCGTGGAACTCCCCGGACAAGCTTTTTCGGATTACGTTTGCTCGCGTACCGACGAAGTGGGAGATAAGTGGCACACTTTCAAACCTGAGCCAAATCCTTACGATGATTCCTACAACACTTCTTGGAAAAATCACCCGAACCTTAGGTGGAAACAAAATCAAAACATGCCCCAAAACAATTCTTCCAATCCACCTAATCGTTACCAACCAAACAGTCCACCCTCTAACCGTACTTTCAACAACAATCCTTCCAATAACTATGGTGGTACTAGCAATCTTGAAGCGTTGATGTCCAAGTTTATGGCATCTCAAGAAGCTCGCACATCTAAGTTTGAAGCCGATTTCAAACAAAAGCAAAGCGAGATTACCACCAAAATCGACACATTGTTGAAAGTTCTCAATGACCGAGAAATGGGAGCACTCCCAAGCGACACGGTCAAGAACCCGAAACTAAACGTTAATGCCATATCATCTGTTTCGTCGCCTACTTCTTGTCCACAATACTATTCGGTCAAAGCAATGCGCTCGTGTTTCAAGCAAACCCAAATTCTTCAAAAGGACCAATTGAATAAAACATCCAATGTCAAACCGGTCAATAACATAGTTGAAACACCTCCTACACAAGACCTTGACGATGAATTCAAGGAGCTCCACCTTGAACGCCCCATCATTGATGTCTTAGCCCGTGCTCCCTACTATAGTGCCCTCCTAGAAAAATATGAGAAATTTAAATTGGGTAAAAATGGGACCGCCTTCTTTCAAAATAAGTTGCCTAAGAAGCTTGATGATCCGAGTATATTTGTTTTGCCTTGTAAGATAGGAAGATCGGAAGCTTTCGACACACTAGTCAACTTAGAATCAAGCCTCAACTTGATTCCCTTATCCTTTTTCACCAATCTTAAGCTAGGAAAGTTACAGAAGACGAAAGTGCTAATTGGTCTAGCGGATGGAAGTATTGCCCACCCGGTTGGAATGATCAAGGATGTAGTTGTTCACGTAGGAAAGTTAACAATTTTAGAGGATTTTCACGTCCTAGATATGGTTAGTGATACTACATGCCCATTGTTAGTAGGAAGAGGATTTTTAGCGACCGCTAGTGCCATGATAGATTGTAAGGAGTCTAAGATAGCGGTAGGAGAGGGTGAGACTTGGTCTGTTTATGATGTTAAGAAGCATAGTTACGATTGTGAATAGGAAACCATCTAGATATGGGCCTTGGATAGAAAGAAACTTTATAGGACCTCAACGCCCATTCTATCTAGAAAAAGATTTCATCGATAAAACACATTCGGTGGAACAACTCATAGCTAGAGATGAGGAACTAGACCCTTTTGAGGATCCCCTAGTCTTTAGGAAAATGATTGAGTTCTTAAGCGTAATGCCTATCAACATAGAGATGAACACGTGGAAAAGGGAAGGGGATAAGTGTAAGTGGAAGTGGGACAAGCCACCCAAGGAAGGTGACGGATCATGGCATATGAAGATGATTTTATATGATCTGGATAAAGAAAAGTTTGAGAGGTCATACCGTACCAAGAAGACCGATAGGAAGTTGAAACCCAAGTTTGATCCCAAAGATGTCCTCAACGAGGAACACACACATATAGGATAGCCCATGACCTTGAGTCTAGCTACAAGACTCGTAAATAAAGAAAAGCGCTTCTTGGGAGGCAACCCATTTTTGTGTGTTTTTATTTGTGTGATTTTTAATTGTTTGATTGTTATTTGCTTCTGTATGCAAGCTTTATTTTTATTGTTGGTAGATCATGTTTCAAACTAAAATTGTGAAAATGCTTTATTTTGTCGTTTAATTTTGTCTTAACTTCATATAAAGGTATTTTGCAAAATCTAAGTGTAAGGGGCAACCCCAAATTTGTTTATAAGAACGAAAACTGATCATGATTCTCCACAATATTAAATGAATATGTATATTAGTATTTGTTAGAGTCAAATGCTTGTATCGAGTCGTTATGATGTTTTGCAGGATTTTCCAGGAAGTAGGACATAAGTTTTTCCAGAAAATTTTCGGAAACTTAACGTAAAGATTTCTGCTGGTCACTTCTGACGGCGTCAGGAATTAACGCCTGACGGCGCCACGTGTAAAATTCTGGAAATTCTGCGAGTTTTGTTTTTCTAACGGAGTCTTGAAGTTTTTGTTAATTCTTTAGTTTTATAAACTCCAGGAAATCTGCAAACATTCATTTCACAAGCATTATATCTTACATTGTTTTCTAGGATTTGTTAGTATATATAGATTGTTGCCGATTTTACGCGAGGTTGCCTTGTTTGTTTTCTCAGGTTTAACAGGTTATGTATGACAAGAAGATGATTTATTTTCTGGAAGGGAAGCTTCGAATGTTCATTTTCTTGGAGGAAGGTCTAACCTTGTTACCACACTATCCACACCGAACGAATCAGGGGAGTATTTGTTTTCATTCTTTTGCCTGTTTTACTTTTACATCCTTTAATTGAACATTGGGGACAATGTTTATACTAAGTGTAAGGGAGGGTAAATGATGATACCTTATAGGGTACACTTGCACTTGAGTTTGTTTGTTTGATGGTAGGTGTGTAATAAAACTAAGAGAAATACTTGTTAGTGTAATTTTAGCGCCAAATTTAAAATTTTTTACAACATTTAGGAGTGAAACTTTAGCCTCAACAAGCGTCTCATAGATAGGAGTTATATGACTAGCACAAAACCGTACAATTCAGAAAAATTTTCCACCCAAATATGTGAGGTTCGCCTTTAGATTTGATAGGAAAAGCATTCATTATTAGTGCTTATGAGTGTACCGGTAGCATTTAGATTCTAGAACTTGCGTTAGTGATGCATCCCAAGACCGCTAGTGAGACTACACTCGTGTAGTAGGATTTACTACCTGATAAGAGGCATTAGGATCACCGTTGTGTTAAACCCGTATCATAATTACTTGATTATTTAAGTCATATTACTTGGCTAGTAAAGTCAACTAATTTTCCCACACCTTAGCGTTGTACTCACTTTTAGTACACGAAACCCCTAGTACACCCCTCCGAGCCTATCTTTTCGTTTCTAAATTTAAGCATTTTACTTAAAGGAAAAATTTGTTACAACCCACCCCAAATGTACAACCAAATCGCCTTAGCCTTCCGTGTATGCGCTCATCTTTAGTGCATTATTGTTATTTGTTTAAACCCTTAGTTAATTATCTAATTGATTACATGGTTGCTAGGTCGAGTCATATCTTGTACATATTGTTTTGGAACGATTGGGACTCATGGGTAAAGTATTTATGTTATAGAGTAATGGGGAAGAACATCAAATTATTACCCCCATATGTGCGTTAATCTTAAAAGTACTACAAGTGTAAAGGGAATGTACATTCCCTATAATGTATTGTTTTGGATAATAGGGTAAGAGTGTATTTAAAAAATAATAAATAAATAAATAAATAAAATAAATAAAAAAATAAGAAGAAAAAAAAATAAAAAAAAGGAGAAAAAAACATACGGACTACCATCCCGCTTCATTCTATGTTTATTTTATGTTTTTCTTATTTTTGATTTATTAGCTTAAGTCGAGTCTAGTCTTTGCTTAGCAACGCCATATTGTACATGTAATTAACCAAGATGATTAACTCACCACCAGTAAATATTGCGTTTATCCAACAAAACCGTGTATTTCATATCCCTACACCTAACGTTATAACCCTTCAAAAGACCTCTTTGATAGTTTATCCTAGGTGCTTACGCCAAGTGGTGAAAGTTTGATCCTTTCCCAAGCCTATGGTAATCTATTTTGCTATGACAGGTAGTGAGAGATGTTTTCCATTTCCTTATTGTGATATATACTTTATTACACCCGAGAGATGAGAGTATCTAAACACTATTTGTGAGGTGCTAGTGTATGACCTCCGTGCTTGTCTTTGGTTTTTAGTGAAACGATTATTTGTTGTAATTACTTTTATATTAGTGTTAAATGACCCCTAACTTGTATTTCGATTAGAATAAAAGCGCATTTGCTTGAGGACAAGCAAATCTCAAGTGTAAGGGTATTTGATGAGGCGAAAAATGACCCACTTTTAAGGGGTCATTTAAGCCCGGATTCGTGATTATTTGATTAAATATTGCCCTAAATCGTTCCTTTTGTTATTTTAGGTACTTTTGGAGAGAAATCTGGAAAAGGAATCATTTTGGACGTTTTTGGAGCATAAAAGTGAAGAAAATGGCAAAGTCTCAATTTTCCTTGCTGGTACAGTATCTGACGGCGTCAAGATTTTCTACATGACGGCGTCAAGAGTTACTAAAAAGGTGGATGTGGAAAATACACATGACGATCCAGAGAGTTTTTGTGCATAGGAGATGACGGCGTCATCCAAGGCCATCATGGTACGAGTATTAGTAACGGCCCAGAAGAAAATCCTACATGACGGCGTCACAAGTAGATCTAGGTAATACGATTTCATTATGGCGGCGAGTTGACGGCATCACAACTTAATACATGACGCCGTCACCCTGTAAAATCTATATATAGTTTTACAAATTTCATTAATTGGGGTGCAACTTTGAGGGAAAAACCCTAGGTCGAATTTTCCAGCTTTTTCAAGGGTTTCAACCCTTTGAATCTTTCATGTTCAATTACAGATAAGTACTCTTTCAAATTATTCAATATGTCTATGTGTTGTATGATTATATCTTACGCTTGTCTTCTATTTAACATGCTAGGCTAGATTTCTCTTGTGTTTGCTTAGATGTAGTCAAACCTAGATGTTAATTATGGGTTGATTGCTTGTTTATAATTATTACGGATGATTGTATTCGATGTTAGGCTTAAGAAAACTGGTAGACTTCCATTGGTAACTTGCTTGAACGTCTTAAGAAACATGATCGGAGGTGTACTACGATTTTTGGTTGTATTTAATGCGTAGGAGAATTCTAATGATCAAATGTTAGGAGCTTCTAACGGCTCGACATAGGAGTGAAGTAGGATCCTATGGAGTTAGGGAATATTGTACACGGCCCTACGACTAGTATTAAGGAATATGACCCGTCATCCATGCAATTGTAACAAGTAATTAACCTGTAAAAGATATCTAGGGAGTAATGAAATCTAAGTAAACACAGCTTTCCTCATTATTGTTACACCACATTAGTATAATAGTTTTGTTTTCATTTCTTTTATTTTATTTTGATTGCACGTTTAGATAAATTGGGTTAGTTGGCTAGCAACTAATTCCGCCCACTCCTTCAAAACCCGAGATTTTTACTTGCTTTTATAATATATATATATATATATATATATATATATATATATATATATATATATATATATATATATATATATATATATAAGAAAAAAAAAATCCCTCACCTCTAGACTTAGTTTAGGAGACTTTCTAATCCTAGCGACATTATTCCTGAGTTGAACGATCAATCCCCCGGTACTTGTCACTATACTATACTACAACGATTAGGTACACTGCCTGGTGGGGGTTGTAAGCTTCTCGAGATCCCTTGAGAGGTAAAACCTTTTGTGAGGGTGCAATTCCCACGCATCAATTGCTTGTACATTTTGTATTGTTTGTGATATCTTTTTACTATTTGGATTCCATAATCACTATTTTCACTATTTCACTTTGTTGATATAAATAATGCCTAAAAACATTATTAACATGTATCGATATCTTTATGTTTTGATAATCACAAAACGTAAACCCATTGAGCTAAAAAATTATGACGTAAACAAGTATTTAGTGATAAATGTTCTTTACATCAAAATCACTTAAGGTATAAATAAACAAAATGTTTATTGCTTTCTATGATCAAAGGAATTTTTATTTTTAAAAACCTTACATTTTTATAAAATGGGACAAACATTTTTAAACTTATACAAAATGTTTTTATATTTATGAGAAATGTTTTATTCAAAATAAATATTTTGAATTCAAATTTTTACCCAAAAATGGCAAGATTCTTCAGATAAACCTTGCCCACAAAAGGACAAAAAAATTCTGAAGATTTTTTTTTAATAGGGCGGCCCCCTTAATTATTAAGGGGACCGGCCACGCTCCCGAAAAGTAAATTTTTCCCTATAAATACTGGCTCAAATCTGGCATTTTTCCTCACCTTTGGCACTATAAACTCTCTGATATACATCTTCTAAACCATTCTCTCAAACCCTTTGATCATATAATCATAAGCTTTTGTTTCCAAGTGATTCAAGCTTCAACCTTTCAAGTGCAAGAGAAGAATACTTCAATCCTTCAAGATAAGAAGTATTACAACTTGTTGTGACCTCCACATCCAAGTTGTTAGAGCATCATCCATTATATCTATTTCTTTGGGTAACTAGTTGTGAATATTTGATAGAAGATAGATTAGCAAGGTGTGTAGATAGTGAGAGATTGTGTAGTAGATAGTTGTGAAGTAGAGAATTTGGGAAGTAGATAGTTGTGAAGAAGATTGTTGTGAAGTAGATAGTTGTGAAGAAGTAGTGTTGTGATTAAGTAGTGACTAGGTGTGAAGAAGTTGTTTATTGGTGTGTAAGGTTTTCTCCGCCATAAGGGAGCTTTTTGACATAGTGAAGAAAACTCTCGAGTAGGTGACTCGAGGAGTGGAGTAGGGCAAGGAAGGTGTCCTTGTAGCCGAACCACTATAAATCCTTTGTCTCGCGGTTAGATCTTTCCATATCTTACTTATTATCTTGCTTATATCGTTATTACTTTTGTAGACGTAGACGTAAATATATAGTTGCTCATATAGTGCTAGTATTAATTTTACTTAAAGATCAAACGAAAGTTTCATTCACAAAACAAAGTTTTTACAATCAAACTAAAAATGTAACATACATATAATTGATCATTTCGATCAAGTATAGTTTTCATACAAAATATAACTCAGGATTATAAAATAAACTTTTACTTACTTATCTCTAGTATATAGCTATAATTGTTTATATTATGCATGTGTTGATTTCACATACTTAGTTTACATTATTATTATTGTTCATACTTAGATATAGTTGTTCATATTGTTCAAGATTTGAGTTCACATAAGATCGAATCAAAATTTTAAAAGCAAACAAGGTTTTAAAACTAATCTAAGTTTCCATAATAACATAAAAAAGACGTAAAACTATTCAACCCCCCTTCTAGTTTTCTACACACTTTTCACGACACGGTTTTCACGAATCGAAATTCTAAGATTCCATTCACACCTTCGCTGGAAAATGACTCGGGTAATCCGTATTTCTTGCGGATTTCCTCGATACTAATATATATACTATAAATTGTGACTATCAATATACAAACTAAGCCAAAACCCAGTGAAAGACAAAACTGAATGGCCTAACTTCCCAGGTCTTTATGATAGTACGCGACAATTCAAAATGCCATTAACTTATTAATCCACGTGGTCGCTTCTCGATCTTGGGCACGTCCAAATTTTACCTTGCATAATCCATGTGAAACTTGATACACTCCCCGGAGTATCATAGCTTTCACAATAGTTGTTCTACTCATCTCGATCTCCCTCCATGATAAGCAACTATGGACTCTTTTAGAATGAAATATCTTTTGTTTACGGATTCAAAATAAGCTAAATGAAATCTCATGTTAACTTCTCGTCTGATTTGCGTGAGTATAAAACATTACTTTAGATTCCTGGTAATTGATTAAGCTTGTATACAATTTTCCAGGAGCAATCACCACTTTAATCTTTATGACTAATTCTTTCCTAGGACCTTTGAGCCTCATTTCTCAATTCTTTTCATTATTGTCTTCGTGTCAATGAATCTAAGTGAGTTGGTACCAGTGATTTAATCACAGTGGATTATTTTATATATTTAGCTAGATAACGAACACTCGAACCTAGTATTCAAATGGAAGTATCTAACAAATTAGAATCATGACTCCTTGTTACCGATTCTTCTAAGTCCATGAGAACTTCAGTACAATCCCCTTAAACCGCGATGTAGTTGCGCATTTACTAATTTGAAATATCATACTTCAAATCCTTTAAGTCACATGGCTTATTTATTTGTTCACAAAAAGTCAAGAACTGCACGTTCCACATGCCAAACGATCTTGCCCTATTAGACAATGTACGTCTGTACCAGATCTTGATACCTCCTACTTAATCTTGCAATACTAGGATTTTTTTTTTTTTTTTTGCCATAGATCATTCTAGATCTATAATTCCTGTCATGCTTTGTACTTTTTAGTTAAATGATCCAAATTAACTTCCCATTCTTTCACTTCAGTTGCTCAACTCTGAGCTCATCTGATTATGGCATGTTTAGGACTTTCAGCTTAAGCACATTAATTTGATCTTTATTTAAAAAGTGTTAACCCAATTAACTGTTCCTACCGTAAAGTATCTTTCACCTTTACCTGAACATTCCAAAGCAACGCGAGATTAACTCATAATCTACAAAATCATTCTATTTCAAGTTTTACTTATAGATCTAAAATGCTAACCCATGTAACATACGAGCTTTACACAATATCTAGATTTCTGGAAATACAATCGTTTGAGTATTTCTCTTTCATAAGAAATATTTTTTTTATCAATATCCATGATATTCAATTATTTACTCATGAGTTATACGCCTTGATTCTATAAAGTCTCAAGATAGACGAAATCTTCAAGTATTAAGAACTCTATACATTTAGATTCTGGTATAAATGTTTTAGTCATTCCATGACTTCATCTTCTTTGATTTATCTATCCTAGCTAGATCTTTATTAAAGATTCTTGTTCCTTTGAACTTCCATTCCAGATGATTTTCATCAAAAATTATGGTTATCTTCGAACTTCTATCCCGGATAGATTGCATTAAAGTTTATCATTTTGAGCTTTGAAGCTCATATAAGCATCTATTTTACTTATTAGTTTTTAAAGAACCCATATAGTGTGATCATCCTTTGACCAAACAGACAAATTGTTGTCACAGTTTATAGATCTTCATTTGGGAAATTTTAAAAGAAAAACATGCTAGATATTAAATTTAAAAGTAAATGTTTTAAACCTAAAATATTAGATATAAGGAGTTTTAAAACAAGCCCTAAAACAGACAACAACCATTTTTAAAATAAAGACAAAAATTGAAATAATTTTAAAATCATAAATCCTAAATCAAGGCACGATCCCACCCGTCATCTTCTACAAACTCTTCTGCACTTGATGAAGACCCAGTCTCATTGCCACTTGCACTTGATGATGCCCTACCTTCACCACAACTAAAATGTGTGCTTTTCTTCTCCTATCGACTCTATGTAATAATATCGTAAGTGTCAATGAACTTTTATAAATAAAATCTACAACGAAGGAAACAATAATCTATAAAGTATATATACCTTTTATGATTTAAAAGATTTCAATCATATACTCATACATCATCATAATGCATTCCTCACAAACTTGCCCAGGATTTGGCGACATTTACAGTAAGGATCATCATTTCTCTTGTCAATTGCTAGTTCAATACAAGACTCAATTGTTTTGTTAGCAAACCATCATTTATACGTTCTTCCATCCTTAGTGTCCTTGCATCAAGGACTATTGACCTCAAGTTCACGCATTAAATCATAAAGTTCTTTAAGTCATATAACAACCCACAAACACCCGTTACTATCATTTCCATTACAAATACCTATAGTAGGTATTTCACAGGTAAATTTTTGTTTTATATATGCATTATTACTTGCATGACTCACTAGACTTGCTCACGTATCTACACAAGCCAAATAACTAAACACTCTGATAAGGCGAAAAGTGTACCGCTTTTAAGGGGTCATTTAAGCCCGAATTCGAGATTATTTGATCCAATATTGCCCTAAATCGTTCCTTTTGTCATTTTAGGTACTTTTGAGGAAGTATCTGGAAAAGGAAGCATTTTGAACGTTTTTGGAGCATAAAAGTGAAGAAAACGGCAAAGTCTCAAATTTCCTTGCTGGAACAGTACCTAACGGCGTCAAGCCTTTGTACATGACGGCGTCAAGAGTTACAAAAGAGGTGGAAGTGGAAAATACACGTGACGATCCAGAGAGATTTTAAGCTTAGGACCTGACGGCGTCACCAAGGCCGTCAGGGTCCAACTACACGTGACGGCCCAGAGTAAATTCCTACATGACAGCGTCACAAATAGATCCAGGCAATACGATTTTATCAAGGCGGCGAGTTGACAGCGTCACGGTTTAACACATGACGCCGTCACGATGTATAATCTATATATAGTTTTCCAAATTTCATTTATTAGTGTGCAACTTTGAGGGAATAAACCCTAGTCCGAATTTTATCAGTTTTTCAAGGGTTCCAACCCCTTGATTCTTCCATGTTCAATTGAAGATAAGTATTCATTCAAATCATTCAATATGTCTATGTGCTGTGTGATTATATCTTACGTTTTTCTTCTCTTTAACATGCTAGGCTAGATTTTTCTTGTGTTTGCTTAGATGTAGTGAAACCTAGATGTTAATTATGGGTTGATTGTTTATTTATAATTGTTACAGAAGATTGTATTCGATGTTAGGCTTGAGAAAGCTGGCAGACTTCCATTGGTAACTTGCTTGAACGTCTTAAGAAACATGTTCGGAGGTGTACTACGAGTTTTGGTTGTATTTAATGCGTAGGAGAATTCTAATGATCCCATGTTAGGAGCTTTTAACGGCTCGACTTAGGAGTGAAGTAGGATCCTATAGAGTTAGGGAATATTGTACACGGCCCTACGACTAGTATTAAGGAATATGACCCGTCATCCATACAATTGTAACAAGCTATCAACCTGTAAAAGATATCTAGGGAGTAATGAAATCTAAGTAAACAAAACTTTCCTCATTATTGTCTCCACCACATTAGTTTAATAGCTTTATTTTCATTTTTGTTTTTTTATTTTGATTGCATCTTTAGATTAATTGGGTTAGTTGGCTAGCAACTAATTCCGCCCACTCTTCCAAAACACGAGATTTTACTTGCTTTCATAAAAATATAAAAATACAAAAAGAATCATCCCTCACCTCTAGACCTAGTTTAGTAGGCTTCCTAATCCTAGCGACACTATTCCTGAGTTGAACGATCAATCCCCCGATACTTGTCATTATACTATACTACAATGATCAGGTACACTGCCTGGTAGGGGTTGTAAGCTTCTCGAGATCCCTTGAGAGGTAAAACCTGTTGCGAGGGTGCAATTCCCACGTATCATGTTTTTGGCGCCGCAGCCCGGGGAATAGTCATTGTCTAGGTTAGGATTTCTTTTTATTAGGTCTACATACTAGATTCCTTTCTAGTAAGATTTTTATTTTTAAATTTAGGTTTTCTTTAATCTATCTTATTTGTTCGTGTCTTTATTCGTAACCATTACCATCCGACATCATGGAAGGTGGTAACATCTTTGAACCCATCAACCCACCACAACAAAACCACCCACAAAACCCACCACTAGCAAACCAACCTCCTAGGCCCCGAACTTTAGTAGAGTATTCCCGTCCTAGCCACCAAGGCTATCGAAACACTATTGAGCTCACTCAAGGAGCCAATGTGTCTCCCTTGCGATCCGACACCATCCGGTTGGTGCAAAGCGGATGTGCAATCCATGGACTTCGTTCCGAAGATCCTAATCAACATCTCAAGGATTTCCATAAAATCGTAGATTCCATAGACCTTGATGTTGCAACTAGAGAGTCGACCCGATTACGTCTATTCCAATTCTCTCTACGTGATCAAGCTAGTCAATGGCTTGAACGTTTACCCGCGGGATCCATCACCTCATGGGATGATCTCACCACTCGATTCCTTACTCAATTTTTCCCACCTGGGAGAACTACCAAGCTTATAAATGATATTTTGATGTTCCAACAACATCAAGGTGAAACTCTATATGAAGCATGGACTCGTTTCAAGGACTTACTCCAAAAAGTCCCTCATCATGGCATAGATCTTTGGCTCCATGTCCAAATCTTCTATGACCATATCGATCTCTCCACAAGGCGAACCATTGACCAATCGGCCGGTGGCAAGCTACGTGATCTAAGTGCGGAAGAATCATGGGAACTCATAGAAGATCTTGCTCTCTATGACAACGAAAGTTGGAATGATCCCTGTGATTTGAACAAAATGGTCAAGGCAATATCTTTGCCTTCGAACAATTCTAGCACTCCCGACCGTAGGATCATGGAAGTTGAGGACCAAGTCAAGTTTCTCATGAAATCTTACGAAGCTCCTAAGCCTTCAAGCCAAGTGAACAAAATCACTTCTTCATGCAAATTATGTAGTGGTTCCCATGACACTCGTGATTGCGTGGACCTCCCCGGACAAGCTTTTGCGGATTACGCATCCTCGCGTACCGATGAAGCGGGAGACAAGTGGTACACTTTCAAACCCGAGCCAAACCCTTACGGTGATTCCTACAATACTTCTTGGAAAAATCACCCGAACCTTAGGTGGAAACAAAACCAAAACATGCTCCAAAACAATTCTTCCAATCCACCTAATCGCTACCAACCAAACGGTCCACCCTCTAACCGTACTTTCAACAACAATCCTTCCAATAACTATGTTAGTACCAATAATCTTGAAGGGTTGATATCCAAGTTTATGGCATCTCAAGAAGCTCGCATAGCTAAGTTTGAAACCGAATTCAATCAACAACAAACGGAGATGACCAATAAGATTGACAACTTGTTGAAGGCCCTCAACAACCAAGTGCTAACTACACCTAGGAAGGACACTAGGGACACTAGTAGCGGAACCCAGATTAAGGACCCCTCATCATCCAAACACGTCCTCTTTGTCAATGTTGTCACCATTAAGCCAATAGATAAGAATATAGAAGAAAGTGACAAGGATGAAGTTGGAATAGAAACCGGGACTAAGGATGAGATTAAGGAAGTTGAGGATGTTAAGGAAGAAAAGTTAGAGGAAGTAGAAAACGTAGATGAATACTTTGATAAGTTACCACCAAGGAAGAATGGGAATATCACAAGGATCTATTCGATGATCCCGAGACACCTTACGTCCTTGGTTCACCCCTTATTAAAGTAGGTGACCCCTCTAACATCAACATACCATGCAACATTGGGCATATGCATGTGTGGAAAGCTTACATCGATCTTAGGTCTCCTATAAACATCATGACTAGGACCTATTATAATTGGGTAATGAAGAAGCAACTTGGATATAGGATGATGCGTAACACGAATTGGATGAGCAACTTTGTAGGAAGAGTGAAAGGATTACATGTCTTTGTAGGAAACTTCACGTATGTTACCGACTTTGTGATTGTAGCGGATATTCGTCCGGTAATAGATGGTTGCCTAAGTCAAGTAGTGTTCGGAAAACCGTTTGTTGAGGCCTCTAAGATGAGTTACGACCCGTCCCTAGGGATAGTTAGATTCAAGAGTGAGAACGATGAGATTGCTTACAAAATGCCCTATAAGATTGAACAATACCGTCTTCTATCAAACCTAGAAAAGGAACACAAGCAAGCGGTTTACTATAGGAATGATGAGGATAGACGTAGAGGAGTAGATTATGTCATGAGTAGAATACTTTGTTTCTACAAGGAATGTTTGCAACTAAGTCCGGAGTACAAAACTAAGTTTGGTGATGACCTAGAGAATGAGACCAATGATGAGGTCACGTAATTGCCCATGTCCTTGAGTCTAGCTACAAGACTCGTAAATAAAGAAAAGCGCTTCTTGGGAGGCAACCCATGTTTTGTGTGTTTTTATTTGTTTGATTTTTAATTGTTTGATGTTATTTATTTCCGTATGCATGCTTTATTTTTATTGTTGGTAGATCATGTTCCATACTAAAATTGTGAAAATGCTTTATTTTGTTGTTTAACTTCGTCTTAACTTCATATAAAGGTATTTTGCAAAAGCTAAGTGTAAGGGTAAACCCCAAATTTGTTTCTAAGAACGAAAATGATCATGATTCGCCACAATATTAAATGAACATGTGTATTATTAATTGTTAGAGTCAAATGCTTGTATCGAGTCATAATGATGTTTTGCAGGATTTTCCAGGAAGTAGGACATAAGTTTTCCAGAAATTTTCCGGAAACTTAACATCAAGATTTCTGCAGGTCACTTCTGACGGCGTCTGGATTTAACTCCTGACGGCGTCACGTGTAAAATTCTGGAAATTTTGCGAGTTTTGTTTTTCTAACGGAGTCTTAAAGTTTTTGTTAATTCTTTAGTTTTATAAACTCCAGGAAATCTGCAAACATTCATTCCACAAGCATTATATCTTAAATTGCTTTCTAGGATTTGTTAGTATATATAGATTTCCGCCAATTTTACGCGAGGTTGCCTTGATTGTTTTCTTAGGTTTAACAGGTTATATATGACAGGAAGATGATTTATATTTCTGGAAGGGAAGCTTTGAACGTTCATTTTCTTGGAGGAAGATCTAACGTTGTTAACACACTATCCACACCGAACGAATCAGGAGTGTATTTGTTTTCATTCTTTTACCTTCTTTACTTTTACATTATTTAATTGAACATTGGGGACAATGTTCATCCTAAGTGTAAGGGGAGGGTAAATGGTGATACCTTATAGGATACTATTGCAATTAAGTTTGTTTGTTTGATGGTAGGTGTTTAATAAAACTAAGAGAAATACTTGTTAGTGTAATTTTAGTGCCAAATTAAAAATTTTATACAACATTTAGGAGTGAAACTTTAGCCTTAGCAAGCGTCTCATAGATGGGAGTTGTATGACTAGCACAAAACCATACCATTCAGAAAAAATTTCTACCCAAATATGTGAGGTTCGCCTTTAGATTTGATAGGAAAAGCATTCATTATTAGTGCTTATGATTGTACCGGTAACATTTAGATTCTAGAACTTGTGTTGGTGATGCATCCCGAGACCGCTAGTGAGAATACATTCGTGTAGTAGGATTTACTACATGATAAGAGGCATTAGGATCACCCTTGTGTTAAACCCGTATCATAATTACTAGACCAATTAAGTCATATTACTTGAATAATAAAGCCAATTAATTTTCCCACACCTTAGCGTTGTACTCATTTTTAGTACACGAAACCCCTAGTACACCCCTCCGAGCCTATCTTTTCGTTTCTAACTTTAAGCATCTTACTTAAAGGAAGAATTTGTTACAACCCACCCAAATGTCCAACCAAATCGCCTTAGCCTTCCGTGTATGCACTCATCTTTAGTGCATTATTATTATATGTTTAAACCCTTACTTAATTATCTAATTGATTACATGGTTGCTAAGTCGAGTCATATATTGTACATATTGTTTTGGGACGATTGGGACTCATGGGTAAAGTACTTGTTTTATAGAGTAATGGGGAAGAACATCAAATTATTACCCCCATATGTGCGTTAATCTTAAAAAGTACTCTAAGTGTTTTGATTATCTTGATTCGAGTCATTAGATTTGTTTATTGTATAATATGTAAAAATTCAAGTGTAAGGGGAATGTACATTCCCTATGATGTATTATTTTGGATGGCAGGGTAAGAGTGTACGCAAAAAAAAAAAAAATTAAGAAAAAGAAAAAAAAAGTTAGAAAAAGAAAAAGAGAAAAAACATACGGACTACCATCCCGTTTCATTCTATGTTTGTTTTATGTTTTTGTTATTTTTGATTTATTAGCTTAAGTCAAGTCGAGTCTTGGCTTAGCAACGCCATATTGTACATGTAATTAACCAAGATGATTAACTCGTCACCAGTAAATATTGCCTTTATCCAACAAAACCGTGTTTTCCATATCCCTACACCTAACGTTATAACCCTTTAAAAGACCTCTTTGATAGTTTATCTTATGTGCTTACGCCAAGTGGTGGAGGTTTGATCTTTTCCCAAGCCTATGGTAATCTATTTTGCTATGACAGGTAGTGAGAGATGTTTTTCATTTCCATATTGTGATACACCCGAGAGATGTGAATATCTAAACACTATTTGTGAGGTGCTAGTGTATGACCTCCATGCTTGTCTTTGGTTTTTAGTAGAACGATTATTTGTTGTAATTACTTTTATATTAGTGTTAAATGACCCCTAACTTGTATTTTGATTAGAATAAAAGCGCATTTGCTTGAGGGCAAGCAAATCTCAAGTGTAAGGGTATTTGATAAGGCGAAAAGTGTACCGCCTTTAAGGGGTCATTTAAGCCCGAATTCGAGATTATTTGATCAAATATTGCCCTAAATCGTTCCTTTTGTCATTTTAGGTACTTTTGAGGAAGAATCTGGAAAAGGAAGCATTTTGGACATTTTTGGAGCATAAAAGTGAAGAAAACGGCAAAATCTCAAATTTTCTTGCTGGAACAGTACCTGACGGCGTCAAGCCTTTGTACATGACGGAGTCAAGAGTTTCAAAAGAGGTGGAAGTGAAAAATACACGTGACGATCCAGAGAGTTTTTAAGCTTAGGACCTGACGGCGTCACCAAGGCCGTCAGGGTCCAACTACATGTGACGGCCCAGAGTAAATTCCTACATGACGGTGTCACAAATAGATCTAGGCAATATGATTTTATCAAGGCGGCGAGTTGACGGCGTCACGGTGTAACACATGACGCCGTCACAATGTATAATCTATATATAGTTTTCCAAATTTTATTCATTAGTGTGCAACTTTGAGGGAATAAACCTAGTCCGAATTTTATCAGTTTTTCAAGGGTTCCAACCCCTTGATTCTTCCATGTTCAATTGAAGATAAGTATTCATTCAAATCATTCAATATGTCTATGTGTTGTGTGATTATATCTTACGCTTTTATTCTCTTTAACATGCTAGGCTAGATTTTTCTTGTGTTTGCTTATATGTAGTGAAACCTAGATGTTAATTATGGGTTGATTGTTTGTTTATAATTATTACGGATGATTGTATTCGATGTTAGGCTTAAGAAAACTGGCAGACTTCCATTGGTAACTTGCTTGAACGTCTTAAAAAACATGATCGGAGGTGTACTACGATTTTTGGTTGTATTTAATGCGTAGGAGAATTCTAATGATCCCATGTTAGGAGTTTCTAACGGCTCGACATAGCAGTGAAATAGGATCCTATAAAGTTAGGGAATATTGTACATGGCCCTACGATTAGTATTAAGGAATATGACCCGTCATCCATGCAATTGTAACAAGCTATCAACCTGTAAAAGATATCTAGGGAGTAATGAAATCTAAGTAAACACAACTTTCCTCATTATTGTCTCCACCACATTAGTTTAATAGCTTTATTTTCATTTCTGTTATTTTATTTTGATTGCATCTTTAGATTAATTGGGTTAGTTGGCTAGCAACTAATTCCGCCCACTCTTCCAAAACCCGAGATTTTACTTGCTTTCATAAAAATATAAAAATACAAAATGAATTATCCCTTTCCTCTAGACCTAGTTTAATAGGCTTCCTAATCCTAGCGACACTATTCTTGAGTTGAACGATCAATCCCCCGGTACTTGTCATTATACTATACTACAACGATCAAGTACACTGCCTGGTGGGGGTTGTAAGCTTCTCGAGATTCCTTGTTAGGTAAAACCTGTTGCGAGGGTGCAATTACCACGTATCACACTCACATCCTATAAACCCCAGGTATGTCAAGCATAAAATCATAACAACACTATAATAAGTAATTCACCAATCTAAAACACTAAATATAACATAAAACCCTAATAAACACTAACTAAAACTTAAGTAGGATTATGTGCTTAGTTGAACCTATATGCTTAGTTTAACTAGTATGAATGTGTCAAAGGCTTAAGTATGAGTTTCCTTAGTATAAGCATCTTAGAACTTAGGAATAGTTATTAGACACTCATAGGACACTAGTCTAGGCACTAAACCGTAGGATAAACCCTAGTCTCTCACTTAGCACACTTAGGTCATTTAGGTTACAAAACTAGCACTACAAGAAAAGTGGCTTTTTAGGACCCCCATAAGCGTCATAAAATGGTACTTTTTAGGACCTTTCATTTAATAGGACCAAGGATGAAAGCGTTTCATGTAAGGCGGTTGTAATAGGTCCAAAGCGTCCTAACCCTTATGAAACCAATTTTATGGTCGTATTATATGTCTATGAACAACACAAATAGCGTCCTAATAAAACCATATTAGGACACTTTTACAGTGTTTTGACATGTGATTACGTACTTTTAATCTTTTGAGACACATAAAAACGTCCTTAAAAGTATTGTTAGGATGCTTATGATGTAACATCATAGCTATTTTAGCAACCAAGAAAAGGGTCCTAATAACTCAAATAAGATTATGATACCAATTTTATGGTCACATTTTAGGTCTATAAACAACACAAATAACGTCCTAATAAAAACATATTAGGACACTTTTCCAATGTTCTAACATGTGGTAACCTACTTTTAATCTTTTGATACACATACAAGCGTCCTTTAATGTTAATTCTTAGGACGGTTATCATATACCATTATAGTTACTTTAACACCAAGAAAAGGGTCCTAATATCCCAAATACGATTATGAAACCAAATTTATGGTCGCATAATATGTCTATGAACAACCAAATAACGTCCTAATAACAACATATTAGGACACTTTTACAATGTTGTAAAACGTTGTTACTGAATTTTAATCTTTTGATACACATACAAGCGTACTTAAAAGATAATTGTTAGGACCAAGAAAAGGGTTCTAACATCTCAAAGAAGATTATGAAACCAAATTTTTGGTCGTATAAAATGTCTATTAACAACCTAAATAACGTCCTAATAACAACATATTAGGACACTTTTACAATGTTAAGTTAATTGTTAGGACGGTTAATAAGTTTAATAGGACAATTTCAAAGTCCTGACAAGTCATATGATAGGACGCTATTTTCACCATGCACACTCTATTATTACGATATGAATAAAACATCAACTAAATATTAAATGAATAAAACGAAATTGTATTTCAAATTAGCAATTGTCATAACAAAAGCACTAAACATAAATAAGGTAGATATAATCTAACATAAAGTCTGTTAACATTAAACAATACATTAACACAACAAGAAGCTTAGTCCGTGGTCATCATGCATCATCTCTCTCAATCCTCACGGACCACCTACAAATAAACACCCATGTATAAGCATTAAGCTCCATGTTAGTAAAATTATTGGTATCACAAGATTAACAAAGACATACCGAGATAAAGGGACAAGGCCATGCTATGGTTGCACCAACACAATCTTCAATTGTGGCAAATAACCCATAGGGTCTCACCAACATTTCATCTCTTTTTGTTGGTACTTGAACGTTTACCAAACACCATCCTTGTCCAATCTCTATACCACCAACTATATCATTTGGGTTCAAGCTCCTCACCCATCCTTTTGCTACAGTCTCGGTTGAGTTTAGAATGCTTTTAAGAAAAACTTCATCCCTGATCTAGATTTCAGTTTTCAACAAACATTTATCAATTTATAGTCAGACACATGTATTAGGTTAAACAAATGTAATACTGCTGGTATGGAGGCTGGTGTATACAAAGGAGGTCAAGTCCAATAGAAATTCGAAACTCACCCATGATCACAACTACCCAATAACGCAAAATAAGTTATAAGTTTATTAATAATATCTTAAATGACCAATTCTGACATCTCTTTTCTTTTACATTTATATTTAGTGTTTAGGCTAGATCTATTTATTGTCATATACTTCAAATCCAACAATTAAAACTAATATGTATAAGCAAGCAAAACATAACCCACAACAAAATAGGCTAATACCACTCGACCCGAGACAACCAAATAAGCAACCATGACTCAATAAGCAGAATAGATACTAGCATAAGATAACCCACAGCCAAGCGAATAAGTCAACTAAATGAACAAATTAGTATCCAATCTGAAACACAATACGGTCTCAACCCAATTTAAACAAAAGAAACAATAACAATATCATTACTAAATCCAGTAGCAAACCTGAAAGTAAGCTGGCTTCGACCTGACCCGTATGCAAACCGAATCAAACAACCTCATTTTAATCCAAGTTTTTAACCTTACAAATTTGTGTAAAAACGTTTTTAATCTAGTTATTATTCCACGAAAACTTAACAAATCGGTTTATTAATTGGTTTGAATAAAAATTAACAAAGACGATTTTGAAAAAAATCAACATACCACACAAAAAAATGAATTAGAATGAGATGGGAAGATGACGAGGCAACAGGGTTGACAAAACAAGTGCTAAGACGAAACCCAGAATCACTATCTAACACACGATATTCAATCTTTAATGGTGGCTGAACGGCTGGGGTGGTGGCGTGGCTCGGTGATGTTGGCCAGAATAGATGGCGGCAGAGGGTGACCAAGGTGGGGGTAGAGGTTTTTAGCGCGTGTGGTAGCTAGAAATGATGAGGAGATCACAAGGAGAAGGATGGTGGTGGCGGTGTGATGAGGGGGTGAACGTTGGTAGTGATCGGAGGTTGCCGGATTCTAGAGAGAGATAGGGAAGGCGGCTATAAGTTGCAAATGGGGATACTAACCCTAAAATGAGAGAGAAGTGGGCTTATATAGCCTTAGGACTAGTGGTGCAAACCCTATAGACCCACAAGGACTAAAACTGAAAGATTAAGCAAGGGTAGGAAGTGTAGTTTTTGTTATACTTTTAAATAAAAACGTTCTTGGGCTCGTTTAGTGTTTCAAAAATAGTCGGGTGATTTTCAACGTTGCGCCAATATTCTTAAAATCATTTTTCCATTATAAATGACTATAAATACGTTTACGCTTGTGTTATCTCGTAAAAATGAATATTTCACATGTTATTAGGTTTATTTGTGCCGACTCACGTTGTGCTCTACTTTCACGTTTCACAAAAAGTCTCATTTTCAGTTCAAATGATGTCCAAAAGCTCGAAAATATATAATAGGTAATAATAAATGAAACTTATTGTTAAAATAAGTTTGGAAAAATAATCATCTGCCGCAACTGGTTTCGAGTTTTAATGAACAGTATTGCCCGGCCTAAAATGCTGGTTGCTACAGTACGTGTTTAAGGATAATATGAAACCGTGTTTTATCTTTGGAAGGTATGTGATATAGGCGAGATTTGAGGGAGTATTGTTTATAACTGAATCGTGATTGAAGGTAGACACGAGATATGCTCCATCCTTATCTTAGGTAATACACGACCCAAAGAATAGGAGAGCTTAGAATCGGTTTCATAACTAGGATAGGAATTATTTTATAATATCATTTATTTAGTTTAGGTTATAATTCATATTATGTATTATTATTCATGAGATATAGTTTAGGTTTTAATCTATGTAATCCATCTATCTATCAAATTAATATCTATCCTACTACAAGAAAATGGAGCAACACACACATAATTATCCTTCTACAACAAAATCGAGCAACACTCACATAATTTTCTTCGGGAAAATTTTTGAAAGAAATTACCTAGGGGATTCCTACAATTTTCTCATGGATAATGTGCACAATTATCAGGACAAGTTTTTGGTGATTTAATATGGGGTTTTACCTAGGGGATTCCTACAAAGTCGATTTTATTTTCGCTCGAATTTTCAACATATTTACCCACACAAATAGCCACATAAATATATTTTATGTGCAATATGTGGGTAAGTAACTGGTGCCAAAATATTTCTCACGATGTGGGTTATTGTGGGTATATATATGGGTAATTTAGTGAGTGATACTTCAAAGATTGCATGATGCAAAGTCTAGAAGATCGGTGAGTAACAAACAAGGTTCGGTCAAGACATAGTCATCTTAAAAATGGGCAAGCTAAGTTCATTTCACAATCATATTTAAATATAAAGTTGTAGACGAACTCGACGGAAAAGGACGAAGGCTTGCTCGTGTTCGTTCGTTTAAGTGTTATCGGTAAAAAGAACGAACACGAATATTTAAACAGACGGAAAGTCTTGCTCATATGCATCACTAAGGAAATGGGGTTGTTTATATTCGTTTATTTTTATTCATTAAGCTGCTAACGAACACAAACGAATGGGCATAGATGAACGCATAAGAACAAGCATAATACATTCAAACTTTGTCCAACATTTTTTTTTATATCTTCATTTGTTTAAGTATTCTTATTTTATTAAAGGAATATAATGAAAATACTTGATATTCAAAACATAAAAATACATGATTGAACGTTAACAACATTAGCGATACTTATGTTCATGTTCATTTATTTAACTAAGTGGACACATATTTTATTCATGTTCGCCAAAATATTTATTCTCACAAAAAGTGTAAATTGAAACGCGCATAAACTTCTAGTTATATCGTCACCACTCGTCGGCTCACACGAGTATCTATGCTATCTATAAAACAAAAATGGTCAAAGTAAAAAGTCAAGAATGTGAATTGTGAAAAAAATAAAAAGGAAATGTTGAAAAAATTAATTATGAGCAATTTCAACTATTAATATTTGTTTTAAAAGAAAAATATTACCAATACATATCGATAACATGGTTGACCCGGGGCGCTTCACACCTGGCGGGTTGACCCGGTTTAATTTGACCCAACTCGTCGGGTGACCCGTCATACCCGTTTTTTTTACCAGAATAATTCAACCGGTTGAACCACCCAGGTCGAACCGGGTTTCAAAATATTAACTTTAATCCCCTAATCCTCACTTTTATTATTTTTCGTTTATAACTTATAAACTTTTTTATCACTAAAAATATCTGCTGTTATAAAATCATGTTGCTGTGCATGGGTACTCGTCTATTCTTGCTAATATCTTAATAATTAAAATTTCATTAAGGTTAATTAAATTTATTGCTTAGTTAAAAAATGAAAAAAAAAATGAAATGTTAAACTTGTGGCACCTAAGATGAAATTTCTAAAGAATCAAATTAATATTTTGGCTCCGAACATGAATTTTCAGTTTTCACAAAGATTAGCGCCACTTAAGTTTGGGCGGCCATCTAAATTTTTAAATCTCTATATTTGTTCAAATGTGAAACCTATTTTTATCACAAACAATTCTCCTTGAAACCGACCATTCATTAAACTTGCAATCTCAATTGATTTCAGTCAATCTATACTACTATATAATGTATTTGGGACAATTCTATAATTAGAAAGGCTTAAAAATTCAGACTTTTACTTACTAATTATGGAAACAACCACCCTAACAATCACCCCAACAATTTATAACCACCTCAACAATCACCCCCAACAATTTATAACCACCCCAACAACCACTTTCCACCACCCCACCTCCCTCCTCTTCACCCCCAACAATCCGCCCCCGCATCGCGCGGACACATTTCTAGTTTCATTAATGGAGGATCGTGTTCATGACGAAAATATATATCGCATTTCATTAATTTATGCAAAATTCATTGGACCATTTCATGAATGTTCATCTAAATTTTAACGACCATTCATTAAACGTCACAACCGTCATCGACCGCCGCATCGCCATCACCATCATCGATTGTCACATCACCACATGCACGACCGTTAGAAGGTAGTTCAATTATATCTGGATTTCATTTTTTTTCAATGATACCAAGCAATTCAGTAAGGTCATGACCATATTTGAATCATGTTGATGAATGATGAATTACGATATTATGTTAGAGTTTGCTCGATTTTAATGTGATTTTGAGTCTGTTATAGCTATAATTGTGCATCAGAAAGGAGTCTAGGTTAGATGTTTGATTATGCACACCAACAATTTGATGAAAATATTGTGTTGGTTACTTGATTTTACATGAATTTTGATGCAATTGATTAATCCAAAGTGTAAAACGATTTCATAAAAAAGGTTGTATCCAATTCCATAATCAGAATAGGCAAACAATTCAATATAAAATGTTGAAAATGTTACATTACTAATAACACATGCATGAAGAGAATTAACAGTTTTTAGGCATTACGCTTCAAAAGAGATATTGGTTTTTACTTTATGGTATTCAAGTGACTATGTTGACTTGATTTTATGGGTGATTAATAGAAATTGTGTACCATTTATTTGATTTTTATTGAATTATATTTGCACATATATGAGATGGTTGGTTGATACGATGGTATACTAAAACCTATTTTAACAGAAAATGGTGCTAATACATGTTAGCAATGATTACACAAACCATGCCAAATGATTTTTATAACGAAAGAAGAAAGCGTGCCAAATGTTTTTTAGCAAGGCAGATAAAAATGTGCCAAATATGTTTGACACAAAAAACTGAAACCGTGCCAAATGCGTTTGTCACAATAGATAAACTCCTCGTTAATTTTGGCACGGTAAATAAAAACTGTACCAAATAGGTATTCGGCACGAGAGATGAATTGGTACTAAATAAGCATTTGGCACGAGATACAAAAGCGTGACGAATGCCCATTTTGGAACGGAAGATTGTCAGTCGTGCCAAATACCTCACTCATAGCGAGGAATGTCTTCAACTCTTCAGGGTAGTCACCGTTGTTTGTCGTCTTCAGGTTCTATCCAAGTCCGTCTTCTGCTAGAAAACTTGATGGTTCAACAGGAATCATATCTGGGAAAACTCAGGGTGCCAAAACATAATTCACACGAAAATGTTCCATCAATAGTTGTAGTTTTGAAAAATTCTTATTCATTAGTGCTTTTTCTATTATGGTGTATCAAGTTTTGAGACCCAAGTATCAAGTGTCATATTAACTAATGTTTAAATAAAACTTTTGTAAATAAGCGTTCTAAAAAACTGATGTTTTATGACTCAAATAAGGAGTGTTCTATTATGGCGTATGATAATAAAACCATAACAAATAAGCGTACTATAAAGGTTAATGTTAAAAGACACAGGTGTCATGGATCCTATTAATTTTTGTTAAAATAAAATTTTTGCAACTAAGCGTTCTATAAAACTGAAACTTTATGACTCAAATTTTAAGTGTCCTATTATGGTGGATGAATTTATGAGACCCAACTGTCAAGTGTCATATAAAGTTATGTTTTAATAAAACTTAATTTAAATAAGCGTTATAAAAAGCGGATGTTTTACGACTCTTAAAAGATGTGCCATATTATGGTGTATCATAAACAAACAATTATGAATAAGCGTTCTATAAAGGTTAACGTTATAAGACGCTATTGTCAAGGGTCCTGTTCACTTTTCTTATAATAAAAAACGTTTGCGAATAAGCGTTCCATAAAACCGATGTTTTATGACTCAAATATCAATTGTCCTATGATGGTGTATCAATCTATGTGACCCAAGTGTCAAGTGTCATATTAAGTTATGTTTTAATAATACGTTTGCGAATAAGCGTTCTAAATAATTAATGTTTTATGACTTATGTATCAAGTGTTATATTATGGTGTATTGTAATAAAACCATAATGAATATGCATCCTTTAAGGGTCCTATTAAGTTTTGTTATAATAAAACTTTTGCGAATAAACGTTCTAAAATACTGATATTTTATGACTCAAAAATAAAATGTCCTATTATGATGTATGATACTAAAGCCATTATGCATAAGCGTCCTATAAAGGTTAACATTATAATACCCACGTCTTAAGGGTCCTATTAAGTTTTGTTATAATAAAACTTTTACAAATAATCGTTTTAAAAAAATGATGTTATAAAACCATTGTACATAAGCGTCCTATAAAGGTTAACGTTATAATACCCACGTGTCAAAGGTCCTATTAAATTTTGCTATAATAAAACTTTTTGTGAATAAGCATTTTAACTAACTGATGTCTTATGACTCAAAACTCAAGTGTCCTATTATGGTGTATTATAATACAACCATAATGAATAAACGTCCTATAAAGGTAATTTATTAGGATCCATATTTTAAGTGTCCTATTAAGTTATATGATAATAGGACCCCAAATCATCGACCATACTATTATATACCTTTTTAGGACATCGCCTAAGTAGCAAATATTTAAAAAGGACCCTAAACGCTCATATGTCCTATTAAACAGTTTTTTAGGACTCCATTATCATACCGTCCCATACAAAGGGTCCTAAAAAGCCACTTTTGTTGTAGTGTAGGTCAAACCTTCCCAAACATTTCCCACAAGTTACCCTCACTTAGAATAAACCCTTTAGGTCTTAGGATTAGTCACTAAACACACTTAGGAACTTAACTTAGGCAATAAACCTTAGGTAAAACCTTAAACACTTAATAAGTAGAACTAGGTCTAAACTTAACTAAAACAAGTAAAACCTAAACATAAGCATCTCAAGCACCTCAACCTAGCACCCTAACACCTTAGTCATACCCAAGCACACACCCTAACACCTCTAAGCACCCACACAAGTAGGTGCATCACCTACTTGTCTAATCCACCACTAATCCACCATAAACCACCACTAAACCTCCACTAAACCACCACTAATCCACCCCTAATCACCCTAAACCATCACTAACCCTCCAAGCAGCTTACAAGCACCTCCAAGCACCCAAGCAAGGTGGTGCATCACCTCCTTGTAAGCTACTTGTCACCTCTTTTCCCCTAACCGCCTCCACGGCTTCACCACCACCACATACTACCCAAACCGCCATTGCAGCCCCTAGCTACTCCTCTAGCTCTTCCTTGTCATCTCTAGCTCATCCTTGTCACCCCTCCCTCCTCCTTACACGTTAGAATATCACCATGCTAAGTTAACTTGGTCACCACTCCCTCGACCCCTAAAAATACCCGTGACCCATGCATCATTCAAAACTATCCCACACTTCTTCTTCCACCTTAAATTTCTGTACCTAGTAGTATTTTAGAGATCATATAAGAGCTAAGAGTCGAGCTAGGAGGACCTTGCATGGTATCGAGCCTCATTTCCCATCGCTAAAACCCTAACCCTAGTTTAAACCCACGTAAACCCTCCCCTAACCAAGTAAGTCTTACATTTAGCTTTAGTTTAGTCTTAGGATAGTATTAGGATGCCTTAGATAACTTAGGAACCCTTGCATGAGCCTTGAACCATTCCATTTACTAGTTTACATTTTAGAACCCTAGATTGAGTCATATACTTGCATGCATGCTATAAGTCATTTCTTTAAGTCATACAATAGTTATAAATAACCTAGATAAGTTAAAATAAGTAAAACATAAGCTACAAAACTTAGTTGCTAGATAAAATATAAGTTACATGCATTTAGGACTAGTTTTGCAAAACTTTACATGCATAAGGGTATATATCATAAATTCCTGAAATTATAAAGTCTAGGGACTATTTTTAACATTTCCTAGAAGTTATAAGTGTAAGGACTAGTTTTGCATAATATTAAAACCTTAGGATAGATATTAAAATAAGTATAAACTAAAAAGGACTAAAAACGTATATATTATAAAGTGAAAGGTCTAAATGGTAAATATAGAAAACTTAAGAGTCTAAGGTTAGTTACTTAAAATATAGAAGTCTAGGGACTAGTTGTGTCAAGTATAGATAGTTATTAGTATAAGTAATATAAATTTAGGGTAGAAAACGTAAATATATATACTATAAGGGTAGAAAGTGAAAAAATCATATAAGTATAAAACCTAAATAAAGTTAGAAGCATAACACAATACTAGGGAGCTTCATGCGAGGAGTACTATGTGGATATTTCGTTTTGACGAGTTTATTGGGTTTACGAATTAAAGTGCCCTCACTCCTCGAACAATTATTGCATATACTTCTGAGATATGATTGCCCGAACGGTGATATGATTATAACTAAACCCTAATAACAACATAACTCAATAATAGGGAGCTTTGTGTGAGGAGTATTAACTTCTGAATTATGATGGCCCGAACGGTATTATGTTGATAACATAATACAATAGTAGGGAGCTTCATGTGAGGAGTCATATACTTTTGAATTACAGTGGCCTGAACGGTGTTATGTTATATATAAAACATTAACAAACCTAAAACACAATAACTTGAGAAACGTAAACATGATAACTAAAGCTTGACATACATCCAAAACCAACAACACACTAGGATACGTGAGTAAGGCGGTCTAGTTTCTGAGTCACTATTTGCATCACTTAGATTACTCTAAACCCAGGTGAGTTCATAGCCTCATACTTTTTTAAATGCTTTCACCCTAAATGCTTTACAAACCCTGTGAGGGGGATACATACTAAATGCTTTATTTAAAACCGAATACAAGTCTTTTTCTTTGGTTGTTTCGCGAGTAAACTAACAGCCACCACTACATAACCAAAATTCATGAATCTAATCGTTTGGGATATTTTACCCACGCGAACGCGAATATAGTTGATAGATCTATTGGAGTTTGACAACTCTCGTTGGTATTAACACCCCACTAGGTGGTACCAATAAGTACTATATTTGAATCAACTCAAGGAATAACTTTGGCAAGTTATCCTTCCATCCCCTCATGTTGGGTCTGCAGCCCACATGACCCAGATTGTTAAGGTGTGATTCATGAGCTTAGTGCAACATACTCCACTCCTGATAATTGTGCATGCATCACAATTATCACAAAACCTACACTTTCCCAGATGGGTGTAACAACTGAACCCAGGGAACTTGTATTCACTAACCCCTAAACCTATGATTCTCACTCAACACCTGGTGTTGACTTTTTAAGCATGTATTCTAGGTATATTACTTCTATGGATCCATGGCAGAAGGAGCTACTGAACTCGGAGGACTTTTCATGGTTATCATTCAAACACAACCTAACTCTTAGATTTTTGGGACCTCATAAAAAATAAAAGTATATCTTTTATAATTAAAACTCTGATAATTATGAATGATAACTAAAATTTCAAAACGTCTCTTTTCGAGTCGTTTTCTATTACTGTATCTGTGATTCTATGAAGTAATACCCCAAACACTTTATCCGCTGCCTGCGATCAGTGAAAAATGGGGGTGTTACAAGTCAATTCGTCTCATACATTTCCAGATAGTATATTAAATACAGACAATATTCTGTCGCGAGTAAATCCTACAAATGTACTTCTTCTTTCTCACTCATAGCTCTATCTGCAGTGTGAAATGCACAGATTCATATGTGCATCATTTCAAAATGGAAGTCAGCAGATACTCCTCGGTGAAGAGGATGTTATATTAACCCTCGGGCTGCCGCAACCACTTCATAGAGTTGGTTGATTTACTTTTTGCAATGATATCCATAACCATGTCGTGAGACATGTTTCACATGTTCACGAGCAAATGAGGATTTTGTCAAGTGTTCACTTTTTTTAATGCTCTTTTGTCCACGACTAAAATTCGCAGACATTGTTGTCCTAGAAGCTTTAGCATTCCTCTTAGGTTGGTTATGGTTCCTATAATGATGATCAACATTGTTGTTATTTTACTTTGCCACCTACAGTTTTAACAAAGATAATAATGATTCAATCATTTTATCGTAATAGCTACTAAACCTTATCTTTCGCCTATTACACTAGGATCCAACGTTATACCATCAAAAAGTGTTATGTTAGAGCGCAATTCACCTTGAAATAGTATTTATGTAAATTTTTTACCACACTAATTGCCTCCAAGGGATACCTCCTAGGGTTGAGACTCCAACACCAATCGGGTACATCTAGTCTCTTTGTGCACCTAAGGTCCGCTATGACAGAATTCCAATAGACTACACTATAAAGCCAGTGGTCTTGCAAATTCATTAGCTTATTATATGATATATGACCAATGAATTCTAATGGCCACCTCATCTCGCATCAGCCATGTACCCCAAACACAACGCTATGACATTACCTGCTTATTGGTGCTAGGCTAATAGAGTGAAACAATTATAGGGGGCGCACCAAAGTCTAAGATTACACATAGGGGGAGACCTAAACCCATTGGTTTTTGGGTCTTCTATATAATATAAAGTATTCAAATGATTTTCTCCAAAAGTTATTTTACATACGAACTATGCATAAATTCATACCACGATTTATTATTTTATTTTTAGAAAATAGACATTGGAAACAAAAAGTGTCTAAACTCGAGTTACCCATCCCAATAAATTTTTAGATAGATTCCAATAAACTCATAGCACTACCCTTTTTATTGCGCGTCTTCGCTATCAGGGACTTGGTGCTTAAGTACACCCTTTCCTATGACTTTAGCAAGATGCCCAGTATTATTAAGTCTCTAAATAATACCGGTTGACATATTATTGATCTATTAAAGCATGCATACTTAGACTTAAATAAAACACGTAATCGACACAGTTAAGCCACAATCTAATGTTGATCCTGAGCGCCACTTTGGGAAGTCTATCATAAGGGTTATAACATGTATTAAGGCAAAAAGGCATCTTCAGATTCTGTGTCCTCTTAGCGTCACCGGTGATTCTCTCCTTGCTCCTGGTGGATATTCATTCCTCCATGCTCCCACTGGATTTCCTCTCTCCTTGTAACCCATAGGTTATTCTATCTCGTCTAGGCTTCCTCGTGTCACGTTCATCTTGGTTTACATTTAATTTAAAAGCTACTATACTTTATGAAATTAAAATACAACAGGGAATACCAATGGCAGGCAATCCTCCTTTAAAACCAAAACATTAAATTTTAAAGAGTATAGTAACTAAATCACAACCACGATTTATATGTAACTCTATTGCTCAAGCTCGTGTCATGCATGATTAAAATAAAGCAGGCTGGTAATAATAATAAATCAAAGGTGAAAAATACTTAAGCTATGGTCTGCTAGGATCTACTACACATGCATATGCATTGCATGTGTAGCCCATCTTAATAGTACATGGAAACCGCAAGTTTCTCCCACATCATTCCATGCTAGTGGAACTCGTCATTCTCCAAAAATAATGGGTCTTACCTCATTGTTTCTCATTGTCAATTTAGAAACTTTTACTTTTAAAATTTATAAACCCCAATTGCGGTTTCCAAAAATATAAAAAATTAAAAGTTTGTAACTTAGATAACAAGAAACCCTAAATCACCATATTGATATTTGGCAAAATTTTATTATGAACTTTTTAATAGAAAAATTATTTCTTTAGTTACCCCTATATGTTTTAGATAATTTAAAACCCTAGTTTCCATAATTAGGAATCCCATATTCCAAATTAGGTAAAATTAAACTTTCACTAGTTTATGGTAACTGACTGCTTGGTCACCAAGATTCATGTCAGTCAAATTTTATGATACCTTCTAGCTAGGACCACTAAAGTCAATCCACCTATGGTTTAAGTATATCCTGTTCAGTCTTTATTGTTCCCTAAGCTATCTTGTTTACCATATGATTTAATTTAATAACATAGGGTTTCCAAAAGTAGTTGTAACATTACTTTAGCAAGGTTTTCTCTTTTCAAAAATATCTAAAACCCTTAACCATACATTGAAAACAAGACTGCTGTCAAACAAGAAAAACAATCTAGGTAGCCCTAGTTCTTATGATTTACATGACAACACGAATTAGGGTTTACACGTTTATCCATAATACCCCTTGTATCCTAATAATGTTGACTCTTTAGGGTTTAGATAACCTTAATGGATCGACCTTATGTGATCCAAACGCATAAACTCTAACTAAATCATAAATGTGACTAATCTGTAGTTATCAACAAAAAGTAAAAAACCCCAAAATCCTAATAAGCATAAATCGACCAAACAAACATAACCAAAAATGAAAGTTTTAATTTTTAAGACAACATATGCAATTCCTAAGAACCTAAGCTAGGTTATATGGTTAGGGTGGCTTAAATACCATTGTAGCGTATTGGTGGTCAGCTGAATAACCTTTAAAACATGCATAAAGGAAACTAAACAAGTAAAAGCCATGCAGACCAAATCCTTAATAACGGTAACATACTTCTTTACGAGTGATGCAACCTACCAACATGTATAAATGGTGTCTATCGAAGACTTACTTGTTCATGCAATTATGTAAGCCCCAAGGCCTTCACAACTTGCAAGAAATTGTCTACTTCTTTTTCTTGATGCTACATGATCATATCATGGCTATGAACCTATGTAATTTGGAGAGTACAAACACGGGTAGGGTACCAAGTCAACTTGTAGATCGACTTTTTATGTTGAATGATTGACCAAGGGGTTTTGGTTCTTTGGTTTGTTTGGTCGACCAATCAAACAGAGAGAGAGAGAGAGAGAGAGAGAGAGAGAGAGAGAGAGAGAGAGAGAGAGAGAGAGAGAGAGAAAGTAGGTGGGGGAGTATCTTAGGTTATGAGGAAAGTTATAAATTCTATTAGAATGCCTTTGTTTTTGTAGCATACAAAGGAAGAATTTAGAGTTCCCTTATACTTATCTTAAGTATATAAGTTTGATTAGAAATCAAACTTAACCCTTTCTTTGTCCAGGAGGCTAGCCGAACCTACCCAAGCCCTTAGTGTTTATGGTTTTGCATTTTAAATACTTTATATATTTATTGAAGATAAATACATATACCCTGGATAATTACCATTTTACCCCTCTATGAGAACGTTATCGTATTCTCATTTCCTCTTCATTTCCATTTTGTTTCGTCACTCTTTTTCATTACCAACATACATGTTCTGTTTAGTGTGCACCGGTGTGATCTTTCGACATTTCTATGAAAGCCAATTGTGAAAGACATTGTTTTTTGCACACTAATCCTTTTAATACAAAACTATATGACTTGGTAGAAGGATGTTTAAACGCTTGTAGCTTCTAAAGATATTTGATCTTTTGGTATACCAAGTTAAAATAATACATCTTTCGATTAGACACTAATGTTAATTTTTCAGAGCTCTAGCTCTAACTCTCTCTCTAAACGTTGAAAACCGATAACATTTGAATATCTTGTACATTTTATCATGAGAAAAATATGTGAATGACAATTTTAGTTTACGCTAAAGGATTATTCATGACGAGCAAACTTAGAAAAGTATATGCAAATACACGAAAACATAATTTTAGTGTACTTGTCCAAAATTAAGAGATTTACATATTCAAAGACTTAGAAGTACAATAATATTAGGGCATATTTGGCAGTAGGTTAAAATGGGCTAAAAACTATGTTAAAAGAGTTATTTACACTGAAGTAATAGATTGATAGCTATTTCAAATTTAAAAGGTTAACAATGTTCAACATATCAAAAAATTTGTTTATGCGTGTGGTTAGTTAAAATAAATAAGTTGAGAAAGGGTTAAACGTTAGAGTTAATGGCTTAACAAAGGTCGAATTTTAAAGGGCAAGGTGCAACGCGCCAAAGGCTTTGTTATAGCGCTAATATGGCATTCATAGCACCGGCCACCCCATCATTGCATTGTCTCACTCGTTATAGGTGCCATCAGCATTGTGATAACGGACGTGACATTTTTTTTGTTTTGTTTTTGGTGAAAAAGTGGAGCAAATGTAGTGTTTTAGAATTGTGTGATATGAATTTTATTAGAGAGGTTGTTTTTTTATTTTTTGTTATAAGAATGTTATAAAGTAAAAACTAACCAGTTATAACCTGCGCTAATGTCATGATGCCCCTAGCACTTTTACTACTACAAAAAACTAGTTGAATTATTCACATTTTAAAAGTCAAATGACCACATATAAAAATGTGTAAAATTATTGATTTTACACTTTCTCATGTGTGGTAATAATGAGTGTGACCAAAGGCGGTCCTATGAAGGGGCAGGGCTGCCCCCCCCCCCCCCCCCCCCTAAAAAAAAAATTACGGCACCTAGTGTAAATATTATAGATTTTAGAGGTAATTTAGTTGAGGTTACAAACAAATATCCGATTTGGCCCCTCCAAAATAAATTCGCCCCCTCCCCCCCCCCCCCTCTAAAAAAAATGTTCTAGTTCCGCTACTGAGTGTGACAAATTTTGCTACACATATAAGTGTGGAGATATTATCCAAATTACTATGGTTAAAAGTGTGAAAAAATTCTTTGAATGTCCACACCTGAAAGTGTGGAAAACTTGCAAAAAATGTTCAAAAATAAATTAAAAGTGTGAAGACATTTGATACACTTATAAGTGTAGCTTTATTGTAATTGTACACATGTATATATTTGAATTATTTTTTAAATATTTGTGACACTTATAAATGTACTAAAATTATTATTCATATAAAAAATGTTTTCTAAAATAAATGTGAAGAATAACATTATTTTTTTTAGCGTACGTTTTTTAGAAGATTGAGAATGAGCTAAGCATTGAAGATCAAGATTTTGGAATAAAATTAGAAAGAACTTTAAGGGTGTGTTTGGTATGCATATTTTGGAATGAGGAATGGAAATGAAAGTGATTTCACATGTTTGTTTTGCCTAGAAGGTTATGAGGAAACCCTTAGGTAGGGGTATTCTCCATTCATGGGTAGGAGGTCACCTATGACTCTTTCATTCCAAAAAATGGCCCCACATCACACACTCCCAAATTATTATTTCTTAAAAAAACCTAGTGCTCAATTTTTAAATAGTTTTCAACCGTACATCAATTTAATTTTGTAAAAAGAAACTGATTTAATAATTTGAAACTAATTAATGGGTCCTACACAATTGCATTTATTGCTCATACCCTATCCAAATTTCAAATACATACCAAACAATATTTTTTAATTAATGATAATTACTTACATTTCATCCTTTAATCAATCCAATATACATTGTGATTCCTACCTCTATACCAAACAACACCTAAACTATGCACCTTTAAATGTTAAAATAAACAAAAGAACACTAGTTTAACCACTAGATATACACAGTGTTGTTTAGGTCATTGAAAGACACCTAATTATAACAATATACTAAAGAGCGGGCTTGCTACCCCCAACTTTTTTACTGTTATGCTACAGTATTTTGTGAGTACGTCTACAGTAAAATGTACAGTACTAACGGTCGTTAAGTTACTGTACATTTTACTGTTCATCCGTTAATTTTTTTTTTTTTTTTTTTACTACTTCTTTGGCAAAACATCCCGCGGCAACGCGCGGGTGATCCACCTCGTTAAATACTAGCCAACTGGAATTATCACCTTTGCAATCATTGTCTTTAACTTCTCTCTCCCTCTCTCCTTCACACACAAATACCTCTCTCTCTCCCACCACCATCGCCTGTCTCTTACGCCACTTTACTTCCCTCTCTTCTCCGCCTCACCACCTCCCCAATCCACTCACTCCAAAGGTAACTTACACACACTTGAACAACTTCATGTCAGATCTTTACCTCAGTTTTACTAAATTTTGACACATGGGTTTTGCAAGGTTTCAGTTTTTCTCATCTGGGCTGGTTTTAGTTTTTGTTTGTGTGCACGTTTAGTCTTGTTTTGGTTTTGATTTTTTATTACCGTGACTCTTTAGAGTTACTGTTTGTGTGTGAGAATTATTTAATGATGTGATGCTTCTTTATAAGTTACTAATATAATACTATATATACTTCTATTATTATGTCCATGCAGGAATTATCATTAAAGTAGTAGCAGTCCATTCTATTGTATATAAAGAATATTAGATATTGGAGTGGTTTGATATATGGAGATGAACAATCTAAGAGTTGAGTCTCATGTAGCACAAAAAAACAGGAGACATAAGTTAAGATTTCAGCACAATTCTAATGACTTAAACCACCAACAACCACCACCACAAGATCACCATCAATCTTTTTCATATAGCCATAATGTTTTTCCATCAGAAATGATTAGTTCTATTGCTAGGAACCCTCATCTTTTATTACCTCAAGGTCATAGTTATGTATCCCATGATCAAGATGCTTATTCGGGTTCGGGTCTGCCTGAAAGAGTTTTGATGAGTAGTAGTGGCTCACAAGAGTGTAATAAATGGAAATCTGTTGTTTCTTCGCAACATGAAGGTGCTAATGATCATTGGAATGTTGTTAGTTATTCGAACAATGTATCGATGAATTCGGGCTCTTATAGTTACCACCAAGATGTTCAGCAGCCTTTTTACCATGGTAATGTTCAACAAGATCATGTAACTATAGCACAACTTCCTTCAGCTAGACCATGTTGGATGAATAATAGTAATTCGGATGGATCGAGTTGTTTAGCTAACAGAATACATGATCATCAAGAACAAACAACACAAGCCTTGTCTTTATCACTTTCATCAGTTTCTCACCTTAAAGATGACCAGCCCATGTTAGAATCGGGTCCAAAAGCTATAAAGTCAGATCTTTTACCAAACTCTGATCCGAAAGCTATCATTGGTGTTTCAGCTTTTGCTCACCGGAGTGTCGGGCCATTAGGCCCATTCACTGGTTACGCAACGATTTTGAAGAATTCTAAGTATATGAAGTCTGCACAAGAGCTGTTGAATGAGAGTTGTGATGTAGGGTATCAGGAGATGGTTCCTACATGTCATGAGTTTTACACGCAAAAGATACTTGAAGATGAGATGAGTAGGGCGTCTGATTATTCAGGCAGTTCGGAGGATCATATCAGTGGTCGGAGCAGCTCTGGTGCTGATTCTTTCAGGCCCGAGTTACAGCGAAAGAAGGCCAAGTTGTTGTATATGCAAGATGAGGTAAACTGTTCGTTTGTTCTTGTAAAATGCTCTATAATCTTTGTAAAATGATCTATAATCTTTGTAAAGTGCTCTACTTTTTTTTAACACAAAGACTGGACTTTATTAGAACTAGCAAGGAGCTATAAAATGGCGATAAAAGATTAAGAATTACTTAATTACTAAACAACACCAACTTTTGCAAAGCTAATGCATAATAGTTTGTTTGCCACGATTGGTTAATATTTAGATTAAAATTCTATTGCAAAAAAATTGCAACTTTGTGCAACTAGGGGACAGATTAAAGATACTTGCATATTGTTTACCCCACTCTTTGTGACTTTTTTTTTGAACGGTTACTTTCTTTCTAAGGGAAATCCATGTCCAATTTGAAACCCGATGGGGGAAAACCTTCAACTTAAGCCGCCCGAAGGCACGACACTTAAATTGAAGTAAACCCTGCCTTCTCCAGATTCGAACCCTGGTGGGTTGAAACCTTCATTGAAGGACTTCGAAATCGTACCGACAGGGCAGTGGTCCACAAGGGAGGACTTCCCGGTTTGGGTGACTCTTTGTGACTTAACAATTTATTAGTCCCACTTTTTTTCTCACTAATAGTATGTTTGCCCCACTTTTTGTGACTAATAAACTTTCAAACCCTCACCATAATTGTTACTACTTTCCATCAAACTTTTTATGAAGGGCCAGTAGACTCCACTTGGTGTTCTTTTTTCCTTCTACTAGAATCTTGATAGTGACAGACTGTAATTTTGTGGGCATTATTGCGTTTAAGGGTATGTGTTTTCTTGATCTGACTTATGGTTTTTTGTATGTTTGGATTTACAAGGTATGCCGAAGGTACAAGCAGTACTTGCAGCAAATGCAGATGGTGATTTCATCTTTTGAGACTGTAGCTGGACTTAGTGCGGCCACTCCATATGTTTGTTTGGCTCTTAAGGCGGTTTCTCGTCATTTTCACCTTGTAAAGAATGTTATTTCTGAACAACTATCCCAAATGAGGAAATTGGTGGGAGAGGGTTTGTGTTCTTCGACCGCTATGAGTAGCAAAGCTTTTGATCCTAATGCGACAAGTACGTCTCACCTAAAATCTATGGATCATAGACTTGGGAAATCTGGTGGAGCGGCTGGATACTTTTCAACGCAACAACCCGCCTGGAGGCCACAGAGAGGGCTCCCAGAACGTGCTATTTCCGTTCTTAAAACATGGCTTTTTGATCATTTCCTTCACCCGTAACTCTCTTTCACTTTCTCTCTGTCGTTAATATTTATGCATGCAATTTTGCATTCTTTGAGACCCGAACATGATACCTTGTTTCATGTTGGAGCTTTGAAGAATTGACACCTTCAACACTTGAAACCATGGTTGTCAGGATCCCGATCCTGATCTTAGGATCTTACGATTTTACGATACTGCAAAGCAAAAACGATCCCGATCTTACATAGGATCTTTGAAAGCTTAAGATCTTATAAGATCCCGATCTTGACCATAAGATCTTAAGATCTAATCCGATCCGATCCTACTTTTCTCGGATAACAAACTAAAAAACTGTAAATTTCTAAATTATTTTTTGTTTAATTTAAAAAACAACATGTTAATCTTATTAAACATTTCATAATCATAATTTATAACAACATTTCGATGAAACATTCATATAATTGTGTGTTTATGATATATAATAATTTGTAAATTTGTGTAATATTACAAAAACTATTAAGACAATAACATTATAGTAGGATCTTAAGATCCCGATCCGATCTTACGATCACGATCTTGCAAAGACGAAAACGATCCTGGGTAGGATCCCGATCTTGAAAACCTTGCTTGAAACATTACTTCTATTATATTTTCCTTTTAAAACACTTGCATTTATTTTGATCTTATTATGTGAAGGTACCCTTCGGATGCAGATAAGCATATGTTGGCAACACAAACTGGCTTAACCAGAAATCAGGTTAGTATTCTTTGACTTCTTGGTCAAACTATACATTTAATTATGTTTTCTTCTAGTTCCTAGTACAGAATTTGACTTGGCAAGTTGGCATAGCATTACTGTTTGTACAGCCTGATATATTGTTGATTTTATATTAACTTGATGGCAATATACTTTAGTAAAAGTTAACAAGAAATTTATTGAAAATATAATACATCGCAATTTTTATTTGATGTAAAGCTGAAGTGTTTATGTAAAATCGTGCAAGTAAAATAAATATTTATGCGGTATGAAAGTTGCAACTAGTAGCTAGGTTTTAATTAGGTCATATCGACTTGTGTAAAGTTTTCTTTTTGTGGCCTTTACCGAGGGATTTTCTTAAATTAACGACGAATGCATGTATATTAGTATGTTATAAGTCGAACATTACAAGTTTATACTAGTCTATAGTGATATCATTCATGAAAAAGTTGTAAACTTGTTGTAACACCACCTATCTTATGCAAAAAATCGATTTGCACTTTACCAACTTGGACCATATGAATATTATTGACGCGGCTTTTGATTCAGGTGTCGAATTGGTTCATAAATGCAAGAGTTCGAATCTGGAAACCAATGGTCGAAGAAATCCACACACTTGAAACAAAAGGCTTGACTGAACAAAACTTAACTAACCCTCAATCAGAATGTCAGGACCCTAGCCGGATGGACATAAGCTCGTTGTCAAACACACAACTACCAGAATGTTCAAGAAATACTGGTGTAACAGTAGACGGACCAAATGACCAACTACGAGACCATGAGAAACTGGCTAGGCCCGAGTACCAGATTCCTCTATCCAACATGGACCGGCTCATGAGCATTATGCCTTACCCTCAAGCCACATTTGATGCAACACGATTGGGTCCAGTTTCGCTTACTTTGGGTCTTAGACAGAATGCTGAACATGTTCAACAGTTGCAACAACATTTTGGAGGTCAGTTGATTCATGATTTTGTTGGTTAGGCTATACTTTTATGCGGCATAGACAACGGGGTACAACTGTTGCAATAAGAAAAAGGGCGGTAGGAGATAGAAAAGGATACGGCTCGAGGATAATGCTAAACATTATTTTTAGTTTCCAATGCTTAAAAGAACTAAAAGATATGTTGAGGATTGTATGCTTTGTACGTACTTGCTAAAAATGGAAGTTCATTTGAAAAACCCTAATGTTTGATTTCCAAATTTGGGAGTATTTCTATTACAGCTGAAGCTGGTAAAATCGAGTATACCATGGGAATGTTGAATTTGGTAAGGAATTGCTGAAAGTAAATTGATACTGAGATGATGCTTATCAATTTGAAATATTTGGTATAGACCTTGCAATCTTTGTCATGCTAATATGTGTGGTTTGTTTTCTTTTGCATAGCTCTATATCGACATGCATGTCACATGTGTGTAACATCTCAGCCAATACTAGTGTCTTCCAAATCTGTAAATATATAAAAAACAGATTTCATTTACTAAAAATATATACCGTATAACTTTTGCAAATAACCCCAAAAAAATTTATAACAATTATCAAATACTTGCATTGTTTGCAAAGCGTTCTTGTTTGCTTACAACAATGTGGTACATGAACTTCATCAAATAACACACCCATTCCCATGTCGCTTTTGTTGGTAAATCTGAATGCAAATAAACAAAACAGATTTTATACAAATATGCAAACACCAAATCAGTTATATATATTAAGACATTGTAGAACCATAAAATAGGAACCATTAACAGAAAGGAATCATAAGTATGAGCATTTTAAAAGTATCAAAATAGGATACAAATTGCATTAAGATGATGCAATCGAGTACCACATTTTCGATTGGTTTTTCAAACACATTAACTATTAAATGTCGTTTCACTTCTTAAATCTGTAGTGATGAACTAAAATAACTCGAAAAAGTTGTCATGAGCATGCCGCGTTAGAAATGCAAAAACTTAACAACTGACGGAATTCATTTATATATTTTGCATCATTGATGTTTGGTGGTGAATTTGAAGGTTTTTGTTAGGTTTCAGCTAAGAATAAGTGAGAAGACAAGGGTAGGGGTTAGGGAATATGGAAATGAAAAAGAAGGAAAAAGAGGGGAAAATTTGAGATTTTGAATCGGGTGAAATTAAGAGTGGGCTTTTTTCATTTTCATTTTGGGGCAATTGTATGTAAAGTTTTTAAAGATTAAAAATTACGTATAACAGTATTTATACAAATTTAAATTGATTATCGTATATGGATATGTTTCTTAGTGTAAGTACATAGTTTGGGTGTTAACGAATCCAGTGAAATCGAGTACGGTCGATAGTGAATTAGACTCGTCTACTAAAACTCTAGCTCGAAATTCGACTCGAGCTCGATCGAGATTTAAATTTAAAGGTAAAGCTCGACTCAGCTTCTAAAACTTGAACTTGAAACTTGACTTGAGATCGACGAAGGGTAGGATTGTTATCCGATAATAAACTTCATATGAAGCTTGACTCGCTACGTATGTCGATATTACTTTATTTAAGAATGACAATTAAGTACATATTACTTTAGAGGTTACGTCAAGAGAAATGTTCAAGAAATGATGAATAAGTGATTAAGAGTTTATAAATATTGGATTGAGAAATAATCAAGTGAAGTAACAAAGAACAAATGAAACATTGATTATAACACATCAAATATTGACCTAGTTGCATTGTTTTGGTAATAAGTTCTCCATCCGTTCTCTGATTTCGATGATTCAAGAGGCCACGGAACCGGAAGAGAGAGAGATTTACGACTTTGGATTTATAACTAAAAGTTGGAATTTCAGCCAGCTCCCAATGCGAGCCGAGTCACAAAAAACTTCAGTTTTCGACACGATTCAAAGACTCGCAAGGCGAGTGGCCGGGAGCATTCTCAGCCGACCCGTAAAGACGGTTTTTTAGGTCAATAAACACCTCTTTTGATCCCCTACGTGATATTTTTTTTGTTGATAGCTCTAAAACAAGAATTAGCATTCCTTCCGAGTTAATTTGTCATCCATTTGAAGATCAAGAGCATTCGCCATCATCTGGCGATTCAAGATCATCAACAACATACTCAGTAACCCTTTTTTGTCTTTAATCATTTGTTAAACAATGTTTGATTTATCTTTTATGAATCTTGTTGTTTAAATGTGCTTAATAATGAACTAGTCTTCTTTTACACTCATTTGAATGATGTGAGAACTAGCTGTTAGAATGAATATTACCATTTATTGATTATTGTATTGCATAACTTATGTTATATATGAGATTCATTTTTGTTTATTTCTTATATATTGTTATTAGTTGTTGGTGATTAGGATTGTACGTATACATCATTACTGTATGTTTATATTTATTAATCATTATACTTGTTTGTCTACGAAATAAGGTCCTAAACCTTGTAGAGACACGATATAAGAACAAGTGATAACAGTTAGATTGTTAGAATTGAATATGGTGGAAGGTAGTTATGTTACTATTTGCACAAGGCTTATGTAAACATTTCGCATTTATGGTTAATGGTTCGCTAATTGTGGAATGAGCTAGCTTAGTTTGATTCATGCAATCAATTAAGGATAATTGTGGAACTAGAAGATTATATCATTTGGTATCTAGTTGCATTTGAACTAAGAGGTTTAAAATTTAAACAAAACCCTTTTTTAGCTTAGTCTCTTGGACAAGCCAAGGGTGCCCACTCCCTTTTTTGCATTGCTCAAACTATTGGATAATCAAGAGTAGCATGTTTTATTCAAACCAAATCCCCACTTACATAGCATAATCTTTTGGCTAATTAAGTTGGTGCTACCTAACACTTAAACATTTTGGATCGCCATGCACGCACGGGGTTTCTGGATATATTTTGATTATAGTATTAACATGTTCGATAAGTGTTGAGTTGTAATATCATAATCGCTTCTTAATTATATTGTTTAGTAAAAATTCGTAGTTTGAAAGAGACAAAAACATGTCCAGCCAGCACGCCAAGTCAGCACGCCGGATGCTATTTTTTATTCTCTTGCCTATAAATACATAACCTATTGGCATGCTTGAACCTCAATTAAGTCTTTCATAAACCGTTTTTATCCTTCTTTTTTCATAGTGTGTGTGTATATATATATATATATATATATATATATATATATATATATATATATATATATATATATATACACCAATACAAATAAACCGTTAAAATGTTTATTTATATCTTACGATTTTCTTATGTTTTGTCGATAACAATCGTAAAATCATTTTAACGAGATAAATAAAATACGTAAGTTTTTGAGCCAATAGTTTACTATCTCATTTCACTAAACAAATAAACCATCAAACATGTCTAGTTATATAATTTATATAAAACAAAACAATTTTTATAGAACACTTATAAGTAAAATTTTGTTACGTACACTTTTATAAAAATACATAATTAAATAAACATGTTAGTAAAAAGCTTGGACTATCCATAACTCAAAACCCATGACCCATAATCTATAACCAATGGCCCATGTGCATTACATCATGCATAAGATCAAAATGGGTAAAATCCATGACCCAAAGTGCATAACCCATAACCCAAAGTATGTTTTGCATCATACATAACATCATGTGGGGTATTCATGACCCATAGTCCATAACCCATAACCCAAAACCGAGAATTGTAACCCAAAATTCGAACTGGACAGACCCAGGTGCCGGATTCTTTGGATTACACTGGACTGACCCAGGTGTCTAGGAAAGGATCCGGCTGATCAGAGACCATATTTGTCTATAAATAGTGAGCCCTTTCTTCATTTCTTTTCACCCTTTTCACACACATATTCTCTCTATATTATTGCTTTTCTAACCTCATATCTTAGGATCATCCATATAGCATTTTCTTTAGTAATTCTCTAGGTTCCTCTTAAAGGCGAGATCACGATGTTTTGCATAGAAGACTCGCAAGCTTGAAGACAAGAGTTGCTAGGCTTCATCATTATCTCAAGACCACTGAAGTGACTTTTGTAGTTGATTCCTCTTTGTATCCCATAGGCGTGTTGTGATAGTTGGTGTAATTGGGATTGGTTCCTACTTTGTAAAGGAACTCGGTATCTAACCTTGTACCAAATAAAGTGTAAGCGACGTAGGTTTGGTTCCACCTTGTGGAAGAACCCGGTATCTAGCATTGTACCGGATAAAGTGTAGGCGACGTAGGTTTTATTCTACCTTGTGGAAGAACCAAATATTTAGCTTTGTACCGGAAAGAATGTGTAACACCCTCAATTTCGTGATACGCAGCGGAATTCAAACTGGCTGTTACTTGACTGCACAATAGTTATAACAATAGTAAGAACTCTAATGGGGTTGTTTTTAAAACATTTATCATTCCAATTATATAAATATCAGAGTTTACAAAAATGATGTCCCGGTAGTTTCACGGTTTACATAAATAAGTTTTTGAATGATAAGAAAATTTATAGCCCTCTTGAATATCTGTGCTCTTCCATGCCAGCCTTGATCATTATGGACCTGAGATACATGATTAAAAGTGTCAACACAAAGGTTGGTGAGTTAATAGAGTTTATTTAAATAACAACGGCACACAAGATTTCATATTTTAAACGACTATTGTACAACATACAAAGTCAAAATCAATTTATTATTATTACACTAAGCTCATGACACAAACGCCTTAACACAACATCAATTATAGTGCATCTGCTTACCTAACCAGCTAACATAAATAAAATATAATTGATAACAATTTGCCCTACAGGTATTTTGCCAAATACCTTACATCTTCAAATATAGTGCGTCTAGTTACCTACCCGGCTAACACAAACGGGATTCGTCAATCTCATAGGCCTATTCACAATATTCGAGCCTACACTTAAGTAATTAATGGTTTATGATAAACAGGGACTTAATTGGCAATAAAGGTACTTAGTCAATAATAAACACATGCAATTATGCATAAAGTTTTATAACACTTGTGTCCGCAAAAACATAGCATGTATCTCCCCCAAGGGTTTATAAAACAGTAAAGAAAATGGGGCTACAAACTCACCGTTAGTTATTGATGCTTAGTGAGTAGTGCAAGTAATGGTTGAGTGTGAAAAAATCTACGAGCAACAACTTTTGGCTTTCGAAAGAAAGGAATAACAAGGATAGAACTAGGACTTTGATTTAGAAATCAATCCACACTTTTAGCAATCATTGTACAACTTTGTACTCTTGAAGGACCTTGTGTTGAGATGTTTGGTGACTTGCAAGACCAAATTGCAAGGAATTGGATGTAGTTTACTTGTAGCTTGAATCTCTTGGAATACTTGAAGTAGAGAGCAATTTGAAGAGTGTGTTGTGTGTGTTTGTGTTGGAAGACAAGCAAAAAGGGGAGGGGGTTTATAGGGTCTTGAGGAGGTTACAAGGGTGGTGATTCACCAAACTTGCTAGCTAAGTGTTTCAAGGTGTAAAGATCTAATACAAGCTTGAGTAAGATTAGGCCATGTGTGGTTTAAGTAGCCAACTTTGCTTTCTCATCTACTTATGAGGTGTATTAGGGCATTAAGTGTGTGCCTTGGAGCCAAAGGGTGTGTTTGTGATTGGTTAACATGGTATGATTCATCACCAAGACTTAATAAGTCTTGGTGATTTCTTCCTTTTACACGTCCAACAAGAGGAGGAGGGGGAGGTAAATGGTGAGGTGGAAACTAAAAAAACTAAATGTCTCTGATGTGCTTTTTATAGTCTATATATTTCTACCAAGTTTTAAATTTATATTTTGCCGAACTAACCTATAGACTCTAAACACTAACGACTAGTGTACCCGATCAATGTAGATAGTTTCTAGGTAAGCAAGGGTCGTTCACTAGGAGCGAAGCTGAAACGATCTAAAGGTATTTATACTAATCTAAACTAACTAAATTATCCTAACCTAGAAAGCAATTAAAGATAAAGGGGGATTTAGCGTGAGAGACTTGCACAAGTTTATGTGTTTAATTAACCTAAATGCAAGAAAATAAATAATTAACTAAATACAAGCAAATTAAAGATAGATGAAGATTAGATAGGAAGAACGAGTTAGCCAAGTCTAATTCATCTTATAGTTATACATGCTTATGTCTACTTGTTTTAATTCATTCAATTGTTAAGGCGTAGATCCAATTACTAAACCATGTCACGATTTAATAACTTGCTATTCGGAGCGGGAAATTGACCAAGATCATAGTGACTCATCTAGCATCAATTATAACTTATTGCTTTAAACCATCTAATCTAGTTCGGTATTACACGCTACTAGTCCTATTAGGTTGTAGACACGTTCCGTTTATGCCAAGCAATGATTCCTAATGAGGATTCGGGTTAACACACATATAACTTAACCTAAGTAACCGCAATTGCAAGAAGCTAAATCACATCAATTAAAGTTATAAGGATAATAACCTAGTTACATAGACTTCTACTAGTTATAAGCAATAAACGAGTTTTTATCGATAAGCACCCAATCCAATAACAAAGCAAACAAGAATAAAAACATACAGAAAACTAAATAGACTTCATAAACTTGGCTAACACCTAAGGGTGTCAACCCATAATCTCTATAACAATACACAATGTTTGAATCATAGTATAAAAGGTAGAATTCATAATGAAAACTACACACTAACCGGATGATTAAACAATTGAATACGCTTCGAGATATTCTTCGTGGATGAATGGATCTTCAAGGAGGGTGTTGGGGATGATTTGGGGCTGTCCCCAACTGATAATAATGATGCCAAAGTCGTTCTAGGGCTTTGGTATTTATAGGGCTAAGCAAGAGTAGCCTCCAAGGTTTACCAAAAATAGTCTGCAGCTGTTCCGACATAGATACGGCGCATCTACAAACCCTATTCGCCGCATCACCTTCAGAATCAGATAGATTTCCTTTTTCTCTTTCCGTGGCCGCTTGAACGAGGTAAAACGGAGTCTGAATGAAGATTTTACGGCCAAAATACGAAAGCATCTCCGAGTATCATCATGTAATCTTGACTTCTTCATTGAGCTTCTATTGTTCACTTGATTTCTAGGCTATATAAGGATTGTATACGGCCTATACGGCGCATCATATTGGTCCGATGCGGCGTATCAAGGTAACTTCGCGTGGGGTCCAAGATTATAATATTCACGAATATTCGTACACCGCCTATAAATGCGGTGTAACTTCTTTCTTCATTCGGCGCATTGTCTTCAGCATCTTGAATAATTCTGGTGAAGTCTTGAGATTGATACGCCGCATATTAGGAACTTCATGCGGCGCATCTGGAGTAGGATTGTCAGATCTTCTTCGTTGACCAAGGTTTTATATGCGCCGCATGGGATAAATCCATGCGGCGCATGCTTCAAAATCAGGCAATGGTCTCTATAATCATCTTAGTCTTGGTATACGACGTATCTATCTAGAATGATACGGCGTATCTTCCTTCAGTTCATTAGATTTTTTCAACTTGATCCATTTTGCTCCATGTTACGTCCAAAATAACTAACTTTCACCAAACGCTTGTTTATAACTAAGAATTACAAATGTAAATGATTAAGTATCAATTCTCATATAAAGTGATATAAAACAAGCAAATAACATAGGGTAAATAATGCTAATAAAATGTACTTATTTGATGTCGCCAGTCTCCTTGTGTGGTGTTTATTGTGTAGTTTTGATTTCCGAGAGTTATTGTCATTAAGTAAATAATTTATGAAATTGAAAACAGGACGAGGGAAAAATGTAGAATTTGTGAAAGTATCGAAACTCGTCAATATACTATAACTTAGTATATTAAATGATAGATACGTTTATTTGAACTCGTAGACGCTGTTAAAACCTAGAATTGCAGGTTTGTGATTACGTGGAATAATAATCGTAAAATGTTTTCATAGAGAAAAAAAATATAGCTCGTAAAATATTTACGAAATGGATTATTTAAATGATGTAATTACTTGAATTGTGATGTCAAAATTTGAGAAATGTTACATAATGTAAGTGACATTGTGAAGGCTTCTCACCCAAGAACAGGAGCTTGTGGTGTGTCGTGATTACGAACTCTCGAGTTGAGTACTCGGGGAGTGGAGTAAGGCAAAGAAGGTGACCTTGTAGTCGAACCGCTATAAATATTCGTGTTATGGTTGTTTCTTTCTTTCTCTATGTCGTAGTATATTCTATTCACATCTAACTATCAATATCTACACTCACCAAAATAGATTGATATAAATCGACCTAAACGTTTTAAAACAAAGTTTGAATCGGTAAAACTATTCAACCCTCCCACCCCCTTCTAGTTTTCTACAATATATGTACACATCATGAAAAGAGAAGGATACAAAATAAGATAAGGCTTGACGAAATAAGATACGTACCTAGCAGAATAGTATAATCGCGCTAAGGTTTGACGAAAGGGTTCTTTTGGCCATCTCGGTGAGGATGACTAGAGCACCATAAACAGTGGCTCTGCGCCATTGAACGTGTGAATGCCACCAAAGCGTTCTCACTTTTCTGATGAGATTGAACATGTAAGTATAGTTACCGCCAGGCCTGATTGGACACTAGTGATGAACTCAGGAAAAACTGCCCAGTGAGTTAACCTTTGGAACACCCCATGTCAATGTATGGTACGTACGGAGACCTGTTAAAGACATGAATGGTAACTGTGCCTCCTTCTTTAGCCCTTAAAGTCGGGCCTAGAAGGCTTCCATTCACAACAACAATTACTTGATCTTGACATAATCGGTTAACCGTCAAATTCTTCACCTATTAAAGTAGACAACTTCATATTTTCTTTAAGCTAAAACCAACATATATATTTCTTATCAGATGTACAAACCAGGAAGAAAATATTGTTGAACAAGAGTTGCACGACCATCATATTATGGTATGATTAAGGGGTTGTTTGGATTAGCTTATTATACTGGCTTATAAGCTGATTTGTATTGGGAAAAGCTCCTAACCTCACTTTTTTGGGTTTATGGAGTTATTAGGTTGAGCTTTTGTTCTTGGATAAGTACATAAGCTAAATTTGATAAGCTCTTTCATAACTGAAAGAGGTTAGCTTATGAGCTTCTATGAATTTGAATAAGATAGTAAACGGGTAAAATGAGCTAATTGAAACACCCCATGGCAAGAGCTTCTTTAGTAGATTAAGCAAAAAAAAAAAAAAAAAGGCCCACACATTTATAGGAAACTCTTTAATCCAGATTTTTGAAGTACGTTGCAAGGTTCTGCAGCTGGGTCTATTTGATTTGAGCTGTAAGCCTGTAATTGATTTTTATCTTTGGCATCACATTTTTAGTAGTATACTGTGGCTGAATGGTCTATGCTGATTATAGTGCTTTTGTGAAATATTAGGTGCTGAAATTGATCAGTTTTGTGGCTAAAATGGATGTGGGATTGTGGAATGAAATGAAGGCTAAGATGGGTGCTTTTGTGTGTTGAAATGAGATGTACAAACAAATGATGACACAAACTATTTCCCATGTTCAGTTAGTTAATGTTAACATAATTGTAATAAATATAAACACGGCCGCTCCGGAGCAACGCGGGCCAAACCCGTTCGTTACTTCAATGAGGAAAAGCTATCAAATGAAATTTTTTATGAAAAAAAAAGTTATTCCTTTACTTTCCACCGAGTATCTTTATTCGTTTGGTTTGAGAAGTGTAACATCAAGTCTGTCTTTGTTTCAAAGAATTTGACCACGCTTAAGTTATGCACAAAAAATGTTACGTTCTCTAATTCAAATGCTATTTTTTTATTTTATTTTATTATTATTATTTTTTTTATAAGTTGGGCTAAAATTTCTGATAGTATTGGGTCAGTAATTATCCAACATCTATCGAGATGCATGATGGTTCAACGAAAACATCTTGGTAAAACTTATGTTTAATGCATAAACTTCAGCCATACTTCTAAAATGTCTTTCACGTTTTATAGAATCATGGGCTTAAAGCATGAGGACCTTTTACGCATGACAAAAATTATTGGTTTATCTAAAAGCCAACTACTATACTTTATGAACAAACTCAGAAACTAGCTGATCTAAAATACACGAGACTTCTATCGTTTTATAAACAATAATAATAATAGGTAAAAATAGAGAAATGCCAAATCCTCATACCAAAACCTCCTGCTTATAGGATTTTGATAAGTGTCAGAACTGACGGTTTGGATGCAGAGAAAAAATGAGTGGAAAAAAATTATACGTAATATAATATTATTGTGTGTATAGGAAGATTAGTAGGAGGATAATACAGGAGGTTGTAGCAATGCTCGTAAAAATATGAGTTACATGCAGCTTTATAATTATGTAAAAAAAATGTTATTTACCAACTTTTATTTTCAAAATATATCTCTATTATTTATTACTAGGCTATTATACATTTGATTAAAAATGATAACATCTATATAACTGAATTACGGAGTAATATTTTAGATATTACTAGTTATAATGCACGCGCATGCGCGGGAGAGTTTTTTTTTTTTTTTGGAATCATATATTTTTATTTATTAAAAAACAAATAATTTAATCTTTTGTTTTGTTTGATTTATGATGTTTAATTATAGTTTTTTTATTATTAAAGATAATTATTTAAAAATTTTAATCCTATTATTAATTGCATCTTATCTATATTTTTTGTATTTATCTTCTACTTGTGTTATGGATAAATATAAAATGTTACATAATATAAGAAAATAATATTTTTTTTAAATAAAATTATTACTAAATAAGGTATGATTTGATTTTTTTAAATGAAAAAGTCCCCACTTTGAGTTTTGTTTTATTATATAAAAGATTTAATCTTTAAATTTTTATCATTTTTTATTTTTAATTTATAGGCTTTTTTTCTCAAAATAACTAAAAATTAAACTAGTAAGTTTTGCATCAAAAAGTAGTCGGTAATTATTTACCGTTATACACCGTGGTTGTATGCTGGTTTAATTCTAAAAAGAAAGTTAACAATAGAAACAAACAAAAAATAAGAACACATTTAATAAATTCACAATTGTTGTTTTGCTATCACATCAATTTTAATTGCTTATTCAAACAACTTAATCAAAACCTCTATAACTTTCTTTATAAGCTATAACATCAGGCATAGAATCTAGAAAGAAACAGAACAGTACTCAAACACCTTTGGTACTTGTATCTACTCTACACTTTTCTCCTTCCTTCATGCCTTTCAAATTTAAAAAATAAAAAATTATAAACTCCCAAAATTGAGTTCAGTTAAACACTAATCACATGCATAATTACCCCAAACCCTAATTTTACGAATGCAGGTATACCCCACGTCTTTTATTTTTTTATACAAATTTGTTAATCTTCGTTATTGGGTATGCATTTGCTGATTAACTCTAGTTCATGCTCTAATACGTGTTTAATTGTTTGTAATGATGATGAAATTCGAGTAATTTGTTAATTAAGCTGTTTTTTTATGATTGTTAGAGTAGTTGGATAGAAAGTTAGGGTTTGGATTTGAACTGTTAGCCAATTTTGATTCTTCGGAAAATGTCGCCTTAGAGGGTGTTTGGGATGTGGCTTATTTAGTTATTATGTGTATGATTCTGCATAAAAATAAGTTCTTTCTGGATTTGCGTATTTTGTAACAAAATGTGATATTGCGAAAACATAAATTTTTGGTTTTTTAAGAAAGTTTATTGGTTTATACTCGATTTAGGTTAAATATGATGGTAAAGTAACTTTAGTTCATCTTACGTAAGCGCTTTGGAACATGTCCCAACCTGCTTATTTTGTAATAAATTGCGATATGACGAAAAACAACAATTTTTTTTTTTTTTTTTTTTTTTTTTTTTCAAGTTAATCGGTTTTATATGGGATTTAGGTTAGATGTGATGGTAAAAAAGTAAAACTTAGTTTCATCTTAAATAAGCACTTTGAAATAAGCATGTCCCAACCTGCTTAATTAAAAACTGATTATTTGTCCCCAACATAAGTAGATAAGAAGATAAGCAGAAAAATAAACAATCCTGAACACCCTCTTAATACGCTAGTATTTGTAAAGGGTTAACAGGGTTACTCTATTTTATCCCCTCTTTTTGTTTATTCAGTTGTGCAAGGCTGAGCATTTCCTTTTATATTTTGGTACGCAGCTGCCAAGATGGTCAAAGATAACCGTCGTAGTAACAAAGTTAAAGCGAATGAAAATATAAAATCAAAGGAGAAAGCAGTTTATATTTCTAGCGGCGGATCAATGAAGAAAATAGTAAAGCAAGATGCATCTCCTGCTTCTAACTCGAGAAGGTCATCAAGAGACCTGGCAGCTGATAAAAAGGTTACAGGCAATGAAAATATTACGCCAAAGAAGAAAACTGTAACACCAAGTGCATCTCCTGCTTCTAGCTCAAGAAGGTCATCAACATCATCGAGGAAACAGTCAAAAGGAACTCCGGGTAAAGATAACCCAACTAATGTGCGCAAGTCTGTAAGATTGGAGAATATGAATCCATCAGATACACCTCAAAGTAAGGAGAAATCAAAGAAAACAACTCCTGTAAGCGATAGACGCAATAAGCTCGTTGAAGAATCTCCTTCATCAAATATGAAGTCAAAGAAGAAAAAAGCTGTAAAGAGTTTGGATCAGTCCATGACGGATGCTAACGAAAATAAGAAACAGGAAAAACCGAGTTTGGGTGCTGGTGGTAGGAAAAGGAAGAAGGGCAGAAAAAAGTTTTTCTCTAGAGTTAAACAAAAAAGAGCTGTAGCAGGTCGGTGAACTTATCTGGTTCCCGTATTTTCTGCTCTATAATGTTTTTTTAACTCAATATATGGTTTAACTGCTCTTTCTTGTTGACATGCAGATAGTGACAAGGCTAAAGACACTGAAGAATCGTTGTCTGAAGCTATTACCAGCAGCAGCAGTGGTATTGCTTTTCTAGTCAATAATTTATAAATTGTTGTATGTTGGTATTCTTAGTATACCAGGTGGAGATTTGAACCTAGATAAATACCCGCCAATCTTAATTGATAGAAAACAAATATATTACTAAATACAGGTACTACCAAGTTGTCAGTTTGTGAATCCAATGGTGAAGCACCACTAATTGCACGTATTGTGAAATGTGAATCATATAAATTCCTAAATTTACTTAACGGAATAACTCCCTAAAACTTAGAAACCAATAATAATCTCACCACTGCGGTTTATCTCCCTTTTTCCAGCCTTAGATGCCATAACTCTCCGGATAGTGCTCTCCCTTCAATACCAATTCGTTTGGTCCCGAGGGAGATTATTCAAGAAATAAAGTGTTTTGCCCACTGTTATATCACTGGTCTCTCCCAAAACCTAGAAACCGATAATAATCTCACCATATGTGCTGATTTAGTTAGTCCCCTATTTATAGGGAAGTGAAATGATTGAGATGACTAGACTTATGCCTAATTTTATGCCTAAACACATGCGTCATTTATTTATTGGTTTTTGAGTAAGTGGGCCCTATTTTTAGCACCAATAGACGCATGCCACACAGGCATAAGTTTAATCATCTCCTTTTTTTCTCCGTACCGAATACATGACACCTTATCACTAATCTTTGTTATTAATTGGGCCAAGGCCCATTACGAAACCCTAATTATTACAATGTCCGCGGCTCTCTACAAGTCCTGCACACCATTATATAGCCTTGTCCCGTAAGTCAGTTCATTGCGAAGTTACCAACTACTAACAAAAATAAGTTTTTAATCATGTGGCTCTATGCGCAATCTGAGAAACAACACAAAAAGTAAGGAATCTAGACTAAATTGTTTTCATTCATGCATGAGTGGTACGCCTGCTAGGTTGGATTTACTCTGCTTTAATTGTATTTATAGGGTTTCTATCTGTTAAGTGTACTTACTCTGTTTGCTTTACACATTTTTGTAAAAAACTGATTCTCATATAATATAGCTTATAGTGATCTTTTTGAATCTGATAGTTGAGCAGCTTTCTTCAAAAGTTAATTATTGACATTGTCAATTTCAGTAGAAAACTAGTCGTTGCACATATATTTCAGCTTTAAATGTGAACAAGACTGTTTGTTTGTTGTTAGAGTGCAATTATCGTTCCTTGCTTTATTATGCATCTTTGTTAGGAATAGGTGGAGAATTAAAATTAGGATAGATGAGTTTAGGTTGCAGGACTGCAGGGTAGTTTCCTCCGGCAGGATTGGGTAGTGTTTGTTGTATATATGTGTTGTTGTCTACTGTAGTGGGCTCCATATGAGTATATACTCATTTGTTTAATATTATATTTTGGAACGTAGAATTGGTTACGGAGCTGGAAAAAACAGACAAGCTACGTGATAACAATGATAAAGAAAGTGAAGAAAAGTCGTCTGAAGCTAATTCCATCAGCAGTAGCGGTACTGCTTTCTTTGCCAAGAGTTTATAAATTGTTTTTATATATCTTATTCTTTCCTTTAGCGGTTGCTACAAGTTAGTGGATACTTGTTTGTTTAGTTTATTTTTTGGAATGTAGATGTGGCTATGGAAGACGAGTTACATCCGCTTGATAGCAATAAAACCGAATATAGTGTCTCTAAGTCTGTGGAAGATAAAGATGATAATGATGATGAATGCAGTGATAGGAAAGCCTCTAAAAGTCAATGCAGAGAAGAAGAAAATAATGTGAAAGAAGTATTGGATGACTATCTCATGGATTTAGATAAAGCAAAACATGTTGGTTCTTTAAGAAAATCCGTTGATGGTGAATCTATTGGATGTGGCAGTGATGAAGGCTCATCATCTGAAAGCGAGAAATCTCCAAAAAAACAAAAGTATCAGTACTCTTAAAATCTGTCGTTTTTTTCAGCTAGATATTAATCTTTTACTGTAAACGAAATGATGATTGTTATGTTCGGTTAAAAACCTGTCTGGTTAGTTTTGTAGGGATGATATCTTTTAGAGTAATTGAAATTTGGAATTAGCACATCTGATATTTTATTGTTCACTCATTCTTATTGTGCAGGACAAACCATGCCTCGGGAAAGCAACATGAACTTAAGTATTGTGACACCTCTAATTCCGAGGTTGGTCAACTAACTGATGTACTGTTTCCTTGTCATCTCTTTATGGATGTAAACTAGTTAACAACTAACAATTGTTATTGCGTGTACCAATATTATTAATTTTTTTTCCATCTCTTAATGCTTGCACTAGGATAGGACGACATGTGAAGCAGCTGGTCTTGCTGAAATTGTAGAAAAGAGTAAGGGTGTGAAGCACATAAAATCAAGTGTTCCTTTGGTGTCAGGAGTTGCAGAGTCCCACTCTTCTAAATTTGTAGAATTTAGGGTCCCTGTCCAAATTTCCAATGTGCAACTTGAGCAGTATTGTTCTATGCTACTGTCAAATGCTATGGCTCTTAGCTCGTGTTCAAAAACTGATACTGTTGGAGCTGTACATGACATTCTTGTTTCGAATCGCAAGGTTTTTTTTTCTGCAGTTTATGTTCCGATCATTGATATCCAGATGAATATTCTTCTGCACATTATCATATGTCTTTAATTGATTTTTTTTTTTTTTTTTTTTTTTTTTTTTTTTTTTGTGTGTGTGTGTAGTGTTGTGATCACCCTTACATTGCCGACCAATCTCTTCAAGAAACCCTTACAAAGGGTCTTGAGCTAGCTAAGTTTCTGGATGTTGGCATTAAAGCAAGTGGCAAACTGCAATTTCTGGACCTTATACTCCCTGAGCTGAGGAAACGGAAACTAAGAGTGCTTATTCTTTACCAGGTACATAGATGTTCAATTTTACATTACAATGAAGTCTAATCGCTTCCTTAACTTCTGCTTTCTTGGGTTGTGCTTCAAGTATCTTGCATTCCTTCATTATCTATGTGCATCTCGTGACAGCCTCTAAGTGGTTCTGGGAAGGGTTCGGCTTCTATTGGAGACATATTGGATGATTTTCTCCGTCAGAGATTTGGTGAAGACTCTTATGAGCGTATCGATGGAGTTGGAATTGTCCCTTCAAAGAAGCAAGCTGCTCTAAATAACTTCAACAACAAAGATATGGGTCGATTTGTCTTTTTACTTGAATACCGTGCTTGTCTTCCGAGCATTAAGTTATCATCAGTAGACACTGCTATCATATTCAACAGTGAATGGAATCCTGCAAATGATTTAAGAGCATTAAATAAAATAGTAATTGACTCACAATCAGAACAAATCATGATTTTCCGGTTATATACTTCCTCGACACTTGAAGAAAAAGTTCTTAGACTTGCTGAGAATAATGTAACTATCGATGGCAAGTTGCAGAATATAAGTAGGAGCACTAGTGATGCGTTGCTAATGTGGGGTGCGACATACTTGTTTAACAAACTAGATGAGTTTCATAATGCTTCTGGCGTGAATACCTGCTCTGAGGAATGCTTGTTGGATGAGTTATTGGAAGAGTTTATAAACTTGATTACTCATGTACGTATGAACAAAGACGCAACCAAGTTGATGATTACTAGAACTCAACCAGTTGGTGAAATTTATGGTAAAAATGCCACAGTACCAAACAAGACAGGTGGAGAACAGCCTCATACATTCTGGAGAAAGTTGTTGGTTGGAAGGGATCCATGTTGGAAGTATTTAGCTATTTCAAACCCAAGGCAACGGAAATCCAAAAGACCGCAGTATTTTGAGCAGTCACCCGAAAAAATAACCCATGATGATGTTGCCCGTAAGCGTAAGAAGACCACAAATAACATCACTGAATCTGTTGCATCAAAGCCAGCAGAAGAAGGTGAAGTTGTTTGTATGTATCTTAAATTCTTAAAAGTTTTAATTTAGATGACTGAGTCCACCAGATTCTGTGTAAGTTCTGAATATTAGAGTCTCACATTTTCTTTCAGGGGCTAATAAATCACAATCATCTGCTGATGATAGCTTTTGGTCTGATGCAACCGAAACAAACTTGCATGACCTTTTGAAGCTCAAGATATCTGAACTATGTGAAGTACTCGGCCTCTCAGTATGTTTCTCTCAATAGATATGATCATGAAAATTATTTTTTCAGTGATTAGTACTACTCAGCACTAATTATTTAAGCTGATATGTGTGAATGCAAACATGTTCTTTATCACGATCCTATTATTATTTCATGCTTTGCCTGCTAGAAGCAGATAGTATCTTATATAGGTTTTGTATTTACTTTCCTTAAACACAGGAAGAGGTCAAGACAACGGTGGAAAGATTTCTCGAATATGTTATTGAGAATTATCATGTCAACAACGAACACGCTAATACGTTGCAAGCTTTCTTGATATCCCTGGTCTGAACATTTTCTAACATACTTAATGCGTTTTTTTTTTTTTTTTTTTTTTTTTTTTTTTTTTTTTTTTTTTTTTCCTTCTCATATATTTAAGGAAAAAGGCATGATCTTCTTTTCTCATCCTTTTATGCCTTTGCTAATGGTATATAATCTTGTTCAGTGCTGGAGCGGCTCTGAATTGTTGAAACACAAGCTTGATAGGACACAGTCCATTGCTATTGCAAATGAACACTTAAATTTCAGTTGCAATGAAGAAGAGACACACAATATTTACCTGAAGCTGGAATCAGCAAAGGAGATGTTTATTCGTCACACAAAGAACCAAAAGAAAACTTATGTTTCAGAAGATTCTATCCCAGAAATGGAACCTACTTCCATGCAGCCTTTAGATGTAAAAGAAGAGATTCCAGATAGCCCACCTAGTCAATATAATGATATTGTTGTTGATTGCAACCATATATATGCAGAAATTGGCACTAACAATCCTGACACATCAGATGCTCTGGAGAATCAGAATGATTTCCACATCTTGAATAATAGTAATTCACCGTCTGCAGGTGTATCAAAGGAGAACACACCCTCGGTCCAGCATGTAGTTTCTCCAGCTTCTGGTCAATCAGTTCCAACAGATCCAGTAAGATTATTTTCGCACAAAATATTAACACAATGGTCTATTACGCTGTTTAATTTTCTTGTCAATAATTGTGGAATATTTGGATTTTTTAGGAGATACAAAAGGAAACTACTCAGGAAAACGAAGTTCAAGTTAACTCAACTTCTTTTGCTGAAACAAGTTGTCTGCAAGCAATAGGTGCTGGAAAAGTTGACCAGTTAAAACCAGAAGGGTCATCATTTCAGCTTGGTATGGGGCAGTGTTCCCCATCGGTGGCAAGTCCACAGGTTGCTGAGATTCATTCTACTACGACTACCATTGAACAACGATCTGATAAAGTGGATTGCCAACCAAGCAACAAACCACCTAGCCCTTCCCAAAACCTTCCAGCATCTTCTCAAGTCTTGGAGACTAGTGCAGGAGTCCCTAATCCAGCTGTTACACCACGTGGGTCAAACCTGTTGAATGTTCAACGATTTGATAACCGTAAACAAGGGGTCTCACACCCCTATTCTGATCCTCTTCAAAATGAAATGGAAAAGTTATGTGAATTGAAGAATAATATTCTCAAATTCCATGAAGTTGTGGTTAGTCTCTGCTTTAATTTACATTCTTTATCAATAGAAGTGTCTTTGTCCCCGCTTGTCAACATGGTTTTGGGTTCGTTTTTCTGCAGAAGCTGAAGCTAAAATCAGACCACGAGAAGGAATTGGCAGAAGTAATTGCTGAGATGAATCGCAAGTATGAAGCTAAATGTCAGGAGGCAGAAGCAGCTTTTCAGTCAAAAAGGGTGGAAATTGATACTAGTTTTAACAAAGTGGTCAAGAATAAAATTTTGGCAGATTTTTTCAGGTCAGTGTGCCAAGATATGAGCCCCTTTGACCCTGCAGTATTACGAGGTATGCTTTCTTGAAGATACCTGACATATAGAATTATTTTATCATAATAAAGATTGATTTTTAAACTCCCAGAGCAGAGGACAAAATTTAACCTTTGTTATTTGCAGTTCAATCAAGAGCAATTCGGTTTCAGGGGCAACCTTCCATGGAGTGTTCCACTTCATTATCACCTGCTCAAGTCTCAAGAATCCCCCAGCAGCCGCCTCTTCAAATTGTTCACCAGTCTGCAAATCTTTTCTCAAGTACACCAACCAGACCACCTTCAAATACCAACCCATCTAGCATCCCAATAAGACCACCACAATCCACCAGCATCCCCTCCACTACACCTACCAGACCACTACCTGTCAATCCCAACACCCCATCAACCAGACCACCATCTACCACCAGCCCCATCAATACACCAAGCAGACCACCATCTGGTGTCAGGCCCATGACTCCCTCTTTCAGACTTGACATACCTCCACTTAATATCAACCCCATCACCCCCTCTAGCAGACCACCACCTAACATCAACCCCATCACCCCCTCTAGCAGACCACCTCCTAGCAACAACCCCACCGCCCCTTTCACTAGAAATCCGCGAGTAATTAGTGAAGTCCGTGCCCCAGCGCCACATATTCGGCCTTTTACTCCTTCAACATCCGCATCTCCTCATAATCTTTCATCTCACAGAATGATGTCAAGTCACCATGCCTCCTCTCCCACCTCTCAATCTTCAACTCGACCACCACATATGTCACCATTACAAACACCACCACATCTCCAGACAAATCATAATGGCCATCCTACTCAGAATTCACCAAGTACGCAGCCGTTTTCCTCTTTATTGGCTGCTCAAACTTCATCTCAATCACCAGCAGCATCACTTGCGCTACCGCCGTTGTATTCTTGGCACCCATCCGAGCAGTATCCGCCAGATAGCCTGCCTGCTATGTCATCTTCACTTCCCCAAACATCACTACCACCTTTGCCATCAATATCCATGAGCAACACTGGTCTTTATAGTGCACCTGGCGGGTCTCTTAATCTAAGCCTATCAGCGCTTGATTTGCTTATGGACATTGATAAGAAAGCTAAATTTCATCAGCAGCCAAATACGTTGCCATCTCAACCTGAGTTTTCAGACGTAACTGAATTTGGTAAAGAAGGCGGTAGCAGTGAGCCGGTATGTTTGTCAGATGATGATTAAGTGGCGATTGTATTATTGTGACTGATAATTGTATGTGAACCATGACCTTATCTTAACAAACTGTTCTTTAGAGAAAAGCTTACATTGGCTAACTACTAATGAAAATCTTACATTAGTTACGGTTTTAGCTTACAGACTTCCGTGTTTTGTTTGAATATCCAAGATCTGTCAACGAGTCTTGTAAATTTATCTAGTAGCCTTTGCAAAACTAAAGGATTTTTACTGGTAATGTAATAGTTGTTCCAGTGTGAAGTTTGGTATGGTAAATAATTTTGAATGTTTTTTTCGAGTAATCCATTTTGCAGAATTTGCATTGATTAGTTTAGCAAGCATTTATACTTTTTGAAACTCAAGTGTAATTCTAATTATTACTATATATACTAAATAGCGTCAATTCGGTGCGCTTTCATTGAAAATAAAAATAAACCGAATAGTCTTGCATCAAATAATGGGAACTACTACAAAATTTAAATATTTACTATACAATCTTAATATTGATTTCTTTAAATTATACCGAACACACTTAGGGAACTTTAAATATCATTTTTATTAACTTGGTTTTAAAAATGTTTTTTTATTGTCAATAACTTGTCATATATTTATTATTTTTGTTTTGTAGATGGAAGAAAGAGTTCCTTTTGATCTTGAAAAAGTTACCCGGGAGAAATACTCGATTATTGGCCAAGTCGAAGAAATTGTTGTTTATGAAGATAGTCATGGCATGAAAAAAGATTTGGGTACTGATGAACCTTTTGTTGGTCAATGTTTTTTAAGTGAAGAAGAAGCTTTAGTTTTTTATAAAAATTATGCAACAATAAAAGGATTTTTGGTTCGGAAAGGACGGTTTGATAACGATAAAGGAGAAAGAATTAGGCGTGATTTTCTTTGTCATCGTGAAGGAAGTTCAGAGCCTAAAGTGATAGATTCCTCTAAACAACAAAGAAATTCACGTTCTAAAAGATGTGAATGCAACGCTCATATGCGTATAAAATTGAGAAAGACAAATGAAAGTTCACAGGAAATGTGGCGAGTAACTAAATTTGTTGCGGAACATAATCATGTTTTGTTTTCTTTAAAATAGGTTTTGCTTCTTCCCTCTTATTGTAGTACATAGAAGACGGAAGCAATTATTAAGAACTATGTTCCTTTTCTTTTGGAAGACATGCCTATATCACATATTTCACACAATCTTACAAGTGTCTCCTGTGAGACTTGAACTCACAAGATTAGGGCATCACTTATTAACATTATTAACTGAACAGTATCTATGCATGACCAATGCAATTAGAAAGTAGACTTCATTCACAATATATACATTCTATATGTGGCATATCGCCGGTCGGTTTACTTCAGTCTTGTTAAGAAGCTGAGTATACAAGCTGCTGTTTTGAATATTACAATCCATAAGCTAGCCATAATTAAACAATTTGAGCAACAAAAACTATTAGTAATCGAAAAGTAAACTGATAAATTTTTGTTATTTTATCTTCCAAATATATATTACTCTGCGTATTAAGAAGAAGAAAAAAAAATCCCTACCAAATTGTTGGTCTCCACTCTAAGCAGACTAACATTAAATTACCAATTTGACTTTGCAAAAAGTTGGAAAAACACATCAAGTTTTGACAACTAACATAACATCATTCTCAATTCCTTATGGAGTAGTTGTGAGGGGTTGGATGAAATGGAGTACTGGTAGGGGCTTTGCAAATGATATCAAGACTAATACAAAATGTCCTGTTTTTATGAACACAAATGCTACTTAAAAAATAACTACTAATTCAATACTAAAAAGATACTAGTAACAATTACGATTGCATTACTTATGAGTTATGACAATTTACGTAGGGGTGAGTATCCGGTCAAACCCGACCCGTCAAAAAGCGACCCGACTCAAAAACTGAGAAAGGGAAAAACTAAAACCGAAAACCGAACTGAGAGATAGATATCAAAACCGAAACCGAACCGAATAACCCGGTTCGGGTAGGTTTTCGGGTTTCAAACCGAAAAAATCAAAATAAATATACAAACCCGAAACCGAACCGAATAAGGTCGGTTCGGTTCGGTTCGGTTCGTTTCAGTTTCGGTCGATTTGTCGGTTTGGTCGGTTTTCGGGTGAACCATAATAGTTTTAAACCATTTTGCAATCAAAGAGATAACACACTTGCTTAAAAACTGCGAAATTACTAATTTACCCATACCACATGGGTTTCTTTTGATATTATATTTCTTTTCGTAACTATTTATATGTTAAAAGTTTGACTCAATAAACAATATTTATCCATTTAATACACGAAACACTTAATTACAATTTCACAACTAAATTATTTGTCGAATGTCGACTTGTCATTTTAAATTTCTGTGGTTATACATGAATACTCGTCTGATATACAATAACATGATTGCGATTGTCCTTAAAAGTCCCTTACTCTAACCAATAAAAGATACATGGTCAAGTGAACACTCCATTCTATTATAGATTATGATGAGATTTATATCAAAAGATTGAACTTTGCTTGTGATATAGATGTCTATTTTTCAATTTGCTTTCGACCTTCCCTTTCACGACAAGACAAGAGGAAGGGGAATTACGTGCGTTTTTCAAATTAATAGCATAGTATTTGCACAAAGCACTTACAATATTTGTTTTCTTTTTATACGTTTTTTAGTATTGATCTCACAGTATTTTGTAGTGACCTTTAATGCAACACTTAACTGTATAGATGTAAATTACAAATATACCTTTATTGCATTTCTAAGTTAATTAATAGGTAACATATTGAAATGCAATACTGTATCAGTATCAATAAACGCTTCGTCATAATTCGAGTTTTGTAGTTCTTCATAATGCACACGACTATTGTTTGAAAACAACATTGCATCGGTCTTTAAACGTTATGTATGAGGGGTTGATTCAATTCCAAGACATTTCTATAAATGATTATTTTGGTGATATCAAATTGTAAAATTCAAAATCTGTTAAGTTTAAATAAGTACAATTCAATGGTTTGGTGTATACTTTCCTTATTTAGTTATGCTTTTATTAGTCTTGTAGGCTTTATTTAGATACAATTTGACCGAGGAAGCTTGTCACCGTATAATTTTCAAAGAGATATTGAAGAGTAGTTGCTAAGAAACTTTGCCTTTAATTCGTAAATGGAAGATTTAGGCAGGCACGTAGCGTAATGAAAACATCATTTCCTATATTTGAACCACCGTTCTTAAATATCGCACTGAATGTTATACATTGCTGACATCTTATACTGATTTGTAACAATCTTAAAATAGTAATATGTGTATGTAAACGAGGTGGATCACCCGTGCGTTGCCGCGAGATGTTTTGCCAAAGAATGTTAAAAAAAAAAAAAAATTAACTGATGAACAGTAGAATGAACAGTAACTTAACGACCGTTAGTTACTGTACATTCTACTGTTCATTGTGAGTGAGATCACTGTAGCTGTTACTGTATTAATTGCTACAGTAACATCCTGGTAAATGTTATATTTATAAATATAGCAATCGTTTTCAACAATATGCATTAAAAAACATAAAGTTGGAGACAGATAACTAAAAATAGAAAGTAATGTGACTTCATCAAAGTTAGCGAACTAGAAAAGAAAAGATACGAAGTTATTTTGTGAAGAAAAGATCATCAAAAATATCAAGACCAATACTTCTAATTAAAAAATAGGCATTCTGATTACAATATTAACAAATTTGTGGTCATATTTCAAATTTAAAATACTCTAAAATAAAGTGTAGTGTAACATATTATAATTGTTGAACTCGTTTGGAAAAAAGACGAGTGGATATAAATAAGTGTAAGATATTTTAATGTAGTTGGGGCACTAGGGTCAACATGAAAACCGGCATTGGATCATTCAATGTCAATGACATCCCCCCATGATGCTGACTGACCACAAACGCCGAACTTGTTTCGTTAATTTCAAAGACTTTTAGTGAGTGGCATTTCTTGTAATTACCTACCCAACCAAGGGCAACAACTCATGCAAACACTTTGGTGAAAGGAGTTACAAGTTTATATTTTTACTAGGGGTTTTTCTAATGTGTGCCACGAAAAAGTACCGAGGTACTTTTTCGTGGGTCCCATTGTTCTTTTAGTGTTCTTAACGTGCGTCCCAGGGCACACATTAGAAAAACCCTTTTATTAGATAAAAATAAAAATACATAAAAATTAACAAGTTTATATTTTTATTAGATAAAAAACAAGCTTATGGTGAAAGGAGTTACAAGTTTATTAGATAAAAATACATCAAGTTAACTTTAGATATATTTCAATTTTTTGCATGTTAATTAATTATATTTTGAATAGTATTTAGATAATTTGACTAATTATCTAATTAGATACCCCCATAAGCTTGTTTTAAATTGGCTCAGGCCTATGAATGTTTAGGCTGGGCACAATGGTGACCCGGGTCATCCCTTGCCACATCAGTTTTCTCTTTCAGATAACCAGATACGACCAAATTGACAGAGTCAATGACAGAGTTTTTTATTTTTATTTTTATTTTTATTTTAATTCACATGATAATTTACTTTAGTTATTAGTTTTGTATGTGAAAAGTTGAATATTTAAGACTGGGTTAAATTTATGATCTATGAATGTCAAAGGGGCTAAAATGAATTTTTGTACATCTATATGACCATAAACAAAACAATATTGGTGGTCATTTTCTCACACAATATTCTCAGCCAATATTGGTAAACAAGGAAAAAATAAAATAAAATAAGGCGTGTGTAACAATCGGTCGAAATTTAGACCGATAGATGTAAAACATACAACTTCGACCGATGCTTGATTTTCCCCCACACTCGATGTGACCAACTTCAAAGTCGGTCGACCTATGTTTGTGACCGAGTTTTTACAGCCCACTGCTACTAGCGTTATGACTTATAAAAGCTCCACAAGATTATGTGACAAACAAAACTTTATTTATAAGCTCAAGCCTCTATAAGCCTAAAAAAGTCTCATGCCAAACACATCCTTTATCTTTGTAGTTAAAATGTTTAAAATATTTGTATTATATAAACAGTTACGGATGCAGACATCGATCACACGTTGTGCACTTTTAAAATTGTTTTTCCAAGACTTTTTAGTTCGTTGATTTTTAAGTAGGGTGTGCACCAGTATTTAAGTAAGGTGTTTAATAATTCTAAAAAAGTGGTGTCCACTTTGTATTAAACTATCAAAATTTCATTAAAGAAAAAAAAAATCAAATAAAATCTTTTTACACTATAAAAGATTTTCAAAAGGTATGCACGTGCATACCTTCTGTTTTAGCTATGGCCGCCTTTGGTATACTATGTGATTGTTAATTTTAGCTTTCTAAAAGAAGTGTTTGGGTTCGGCTTCATTACTTAATGGCCGATCTACATGACCACGAATACAAGATATAAGATAGATGTATTTTAGAACTGTTTATCGAATTGTGGTGACTTTGAAGATATAACAATTTGTCGTTATAGGTATTTGGAGAAAATTGGTTATTGATGAATAATTTGTACGTCTAAACTTGTGTTTAACTTAAGTGTTTGACACATTGAAAATTTTATTTCTTCTTCCATTAACATTCAATCTTGTTATTATATCTCTAAAGATCCGCCGTTCCAAAAAAATATATATATCTCTAAAGATCCTTGTTAGACATAAATCAAAATCATGAGTTACACGCGTTACTAAATTCTTGCTACGCTAAACATTTATGTGCATGGTCACTTAAACAAAAGTGATACCATGTATCTTATTATCGATTATGATTTTCCATTGAGTTAGGTTTTTGTACTATCATGTGATATGAAATATGCATACACATAAAGAAACAATGCACTAATTACCTCTGATAGTAGACTTGACTTTTAGTGATTAATTAACAAAACATTGCATAGGATCTAGTCAACCAATTAACCAAAAAGTCAAGTCCAAAGCCGCAAAATCCCACCAAATCTCCCTACTTCTCTCGATATAAAAATATTTGTTTAATACGAAGTAGTATCAAAACATAATTTGATTAAGTTGAATAACAAAACATTATTTCTATGATGGACAAAACCGAAAAGTAGGGTTTTATTTATTTGTTTATTTTTATTTTTTTTTGGTTTTAGACTGAGGATTAAATGAAAAGAGTCCTTAAAATAAGAAAGATGAGAAATAACTATAACTACACATTAGAAATGTATCAATTTGAATTAGATGCATCCCTAATCTTTTAGATGCATTATAATATATTTTCTACCTAAAAATTAAATGCATAACATATATTAGATGCATTTCGTCAAGTTAGACGAATCCTATGTATTTTTCGTCCTCTACGGGTCAAATTTGTTGTTGTACTACTTTGCATCGTTTTCACTTCAAAATCACTTTCGAAACTAATTGTGATGCATCTAAATGAATAGAGATGCATCTAATTCAAGTCGATGCATCTCAAATATGCAGTTTTAGTTATTTTTCATTTTTCTCATTTTAAGGTTTCTTCGCATTGGATCATTACTCTTGAAATATAAACCGAAAAGTAGTTCAGTGCAACAATAAGTGGTATGTCAGCACGTCTAAATGTTCAAAACACATAAAATGTTAAAAAGTTGTAATATATTCTTAATCTAAAATGAACTTGCGAAATGTTATGATACAAGAGAGAGATGATTTTCATTATTGATCTCTTTGGATCGGGTTTTGATAAGTTACATAAACTAGCATATTTTCCAATCAATATGCCCCATGACCCGGATTGTTAACGTGTGGTTCAAGAGCTTAGTGCAACAGACCAACTGACCAACCCCTGATAATTGTACATGTTACAATGATCACACACACACACACACACACACACACACACACACTCACACACACTACATTTTCCTTGAAGGGTGTAACAACTGAACCCTGAGGAACTTGTATTCACTAACCCCTAAACCTATGACTCTCACTCAACACCTAGTGTTGACTTTTAAGCATGTATCCTAGGTAACGGAGCTCTGTGGAGGTTATGGCATGGAAAGGCACGAGACTTGAAAGACTTTCTATTTGGTTATCATTCAAACATGACATCTCACACTTAAATCCACATGACATCAACTTATAAAAATCTGATAATTTTAATGAATGATAACTCATTTTTATAAAATGTCTCTTTTTGAGTCATTCCCTATTACTGTATCTATGGTCCATGAGGTAATACCCTAAATGTAACACCCCCAATTCATAAATGCAGCGGAATTCAAACCGGGTGTTACTTGACGGCACAATAGTCACAATGATAGAAAACGAACTCTAATTGAGTCATTTTAAAAGATTTATCATTCAAATTATATAAATATCAGAGATTACAAAATGAGATCCAGATGGTTCCATGTTTACAAATTACATTAAATGAGTTTTTGAATGATAATAAAATTTATAGCCCTCTTGAATATCCGTGCCCTTCCGTGCCATCCTTGATCATCATGGACCTGAAATACATGCTTAAGAGGTCAACACAAAGGTTGAGTGATATTCATAGAGTTTGTTTAATGGTTGAACACAATATGTTGGTAGTGTGAGCTAATTAGACTCAAAATGATGAGCTACGTTGTTATACGCCCATAAAACGTATTATGACACTAAGCTTATGACACCAAAACGTTAACGGGTACCAATATTAATCGGCGGAGTTATCCCGGTAGGTACTTTGCTAACATACCTAAATCTCAAATTTTAGTGCATTTGTTTGAACTTAGTCAATACAAATGGGATTCGTCAATCCCAATAGGCCTATTCACAATATTCGCGCTCACTATTACTAGTGATTAAATGGCTCATAATAAGGGATATTGGTTTTAGCAAGGATAGTACTTAGTGATAATAAAACAATCAGGCAAACATACAATTGAAAAGCATTGTGTTCGTTTTAAAATAGCATGTATTCCCCCCAAGGGTTTGTAAAACAATTAAGTAATGGAAAGTGGGGCTATGAACTCACCTTAAGTTATATAGCAAGTAGTGTATGTGATGGTCGAATCGCGAAGGTTTCTACGAGCAACCTATAATAGAATGTTGGGACTTAGGATAGGAGTAAAGAATATAAAGAATTGCCTATATATGTCTTGCATTTAGTCCATGATGTAGTACTTAGTATAGTGTAAGTCTTTGAAAAGAAATGGTTTATGAAACATGTATAGTTTATATATCGCTTATTACCGTTCGGGCTGACATAATTCAGAGGTCCTGTAGTAAACGTTCGAGGAGCCAGGACACTTTAATTCGTAAATCCACAACTCATCTCGACGGATTACTTAATGAACCCCTCACATGAGGCTCCCTAATATTGTAGTATTTGATAAAATATATATAAGTTTTTGATTCGAAAAGTTACATGTTCAATATTTGAATAAACTTAGGAAAGTTTACTTTTGGATGAAGATTGTTATTACAATGAGTCTTATGGTTATTTTTATGGAGTAGATCCAAATTGGATGTTTATGTTGCCATTAACTCTATAGTTCATATTTTCGCCTAGGTAAGTTTATATGGTCTTTAGTCATGGCCTTGCCGTGACCTTGGTCATTGTTCCATGGTCTTGAGACTCAACCTTGGCCTTAGCCATGGTTGTGGTCTTGGCTTTAGGTCATTAGACCTCTTGGTTTCATTTAACCATAACTATTACATGGTCATTTGGTCTTAAAATGGGCTGTTAAGAATTTGAAGAAAAATCTCACTCGTAAAGCGTTTTCAGGGCTCGAGCTTCTTTACACCTGAACGAAAACGTCATTCCGGACAACTTTCGTGTTTTAACTTTTTGATGAATCAGACCAGAAGGGCCTCGAAAAAATACGGATTTTGATCAGAATGCTATTTTGGCAGATTCGGCGTTTTGGTTTCGCTAACTTCTTTTGGCCATAACTTTTGACTCGTGTACTCGTTTTAGGTGGTACAAATTGCTATGTTTTCCTTGTTAAGTGCTTTTTAACAGTAGGTAAGTGTCCAATATCATAGTTATACTATTTTAGTCGTGGTTCTCCATAAAAGTCACTAGTTTTCTTGTTTGTTTAACATAAGTTAACATATGTTTATCATAACTTGTTTTACCAATTTTTATACATCATGAACATAATAACAAGACAATATATAGTATGAATGAAATATAAATAGCATGAAAATGATATTTAACAAGAAAGTATGTTAGGGTTTGCTTACAACTTTGGGCTTTCTACAAAGAAAGGTAAGTAACATGTAAGGTAAGGACTTTGATTGAACTAGGATCTCTAGCTTCCAACTTCACTAATCTCTTGACACCAACTTGTGACTACTTGAGAAGGCACTTGAAGTCTCTACAAGACACTTCTTGTGTGGATGGAAGATCACCAAAGGATGGAAGAAACAAGGACTTTGGATCAATCAAAGCTTTACAAGAGCTTTGGAATTGATATGGAACTTGTATTCTTGAATAATACTTGAAGTAGAGAGAAAATCATGAATGTATTTGTGTTTGTGATGGTATGAACGACCAAAGGGGGAGGGGGAGGGTTATATAGGGCCTTGAGAAGGTGCTAGGAAGGTGACTAACCAAGCTTGTTAGCAAAGTTTTGCAAGGTGTTGCAAGATTAGGCTAAACTTGGAGCCTAAGTTGCAAGGTGTTGAAATCTTGGACAATCTTATCATCAAGACACCAAGTGTCATGGTGACACTTCCTTAAGTCGTTCACCACAAGTCTTGGATGACTAGATGGTTAAAATTTGGTATTATCCGGTTTACGGAGTCAGTTTTGGTTCCGGTAATCGATAACAGTAAGTATTTAAGTCACGAAACTTAAAACCGGGTATCTTAAAAATATGAAACTTATAAATATGTTAGAACTTATTAGTATAACCTATCTTAGCATATTTAATTAGTGATAAGTTCTATCGGGTTGCTTAAACGCTGTTAAAACTGGAAACGCGGGTCTAAAATGCGTAATTCGCGTAAAACGCTGAACTAGAAAACGTAAAATTCCAAAACTTTTGGAATTGTCATAAAATGAGAGAAATTCATATTTCTATTGTTTATAGTGCTTTATGAACATATCGGGATGCTGGAATGACGTTTAAACCTAAAAGTAAATCTCGGACACGGTTTCGTGATTTTTGCAGAAATGATCCGACGAGTGTCAAACTCTCGGATTATCATTAAAATAGTTTAACTTACGAAAATATGAAATAAAAATTTTGGGAGTGAATAGTAAAAATGAATAGTAAAAATTCGGGAATAGAAGTTAACCTGAAAATGCGAATTGTTACAGTCTCTACCCCTTAAGGGAACTTCGTCCCGAAGTTCTGTGTGTGTTATATGTTGGAGTGGTGTCGATGAAGAGGTGTGGTTATTTATGAGGACTAGAGTCTGTGATTACCAGTGATGTAGTTTGATTTGTCTCAGAATATGGTGTGTCAATAGAAATTGATAACATAGTTGAATGTTACCAGAGATTCATATAATATTCGAATATCAAAGGAAATTGATATAGTAGTCGAATATCATTAGAAATTGATATAGTAGTTGAATATCAATGGAAATTGGGATAGTAGTTGCAATCATAGTCTAGTAGGTAATCTGTTGTTGTACCTAGTGTTTATTGACTTCATACTTATGTTATTTCGGATACAAATAAGCCCACTTGTTTATAATTCTTTATTTACATAGAGAGGCATCCCAAACAATGTAAATAGGGAAATATAAAATTATGGTTCGGTGATTTACAATTTCTTTATTTAACTGAAAAGGCATCCCAATCCATTCAAATAATTATAAATCATCCTACTTAAGAATTCCCAACACAATGTTCGTACTTAGCCGGTGAGTTACAAGGTAGTGTACTACGAGATGATACTGGTGTTCCAAAAGTGCAAAATGAATATTCAATCTTATAAAGCTGATGAGGGTGCTTGTGGTGTAACTAAGGATGATTTGAGCTTTAAAAGAGCATCAAGATCTGTTAATGAGCTTGTGGTTGCAACGGTTGTGAAGATAATGATGTGATATGTTGATGAACAAAAGTGTGTAGTGTATTCTTAACATTAATATTCTTAGGTATAGATGTTGAGTTTGCTTTGAAAATCTTAAGAGATTTTAAAGGTTTATGACGGAATGGTATTCTTATGACCTAAACAGGATAGTACTTCTAAGGGATAAGAGAGAAGAATTGATAACTATCCCAAGATAGTAGTTGGGATTATCTCATAAACGAAAACTTTCAAGAATGAAATTAGATAATACAAATAAGGTGTTAAGATCTTGCTGAGTGGTAAGACACTATCGTGTCTCTAGATCGTTTTAAAGAATTCTGGTGGTTTATTGAGTTCAAGTAGGAAATTAATCTGAATATAACCCTAGTACAACTATTCTCAGTATTTGAAAATTTTAAGTCGAACATAGTTAGTCAGACTATGTTCCACTGTCCCTAGGTTAAATATAGGTGACTAGTCTATATTTAGCCAAGGTTCGATAAAATTTTCAAATACCTAAATTAGGTATACTTGTGATATGTCCGTTGCTTTTGGGAAACTGTCCACTAAACAAAGGCGATGTCAAACACAAGACTTGTAACCTATATTTTTACATTCCATTGCATAGAAGATAGTACGGGTAGATACGTGTGGAAAGGAAGTTTTAAGTAATTCTAAAACAGTCCATACTTGGCGAGGATGACGAACTTTTAATAATGAAGGTTTCATAAGAAAACTTTGATGAATGTAGAGAAAGTTGCTGAACTTTGATGAATGTAGAGAAACTTCAGCTTTTGTAGATGATGGATTAGTTTATCCTTTAGAAATATCATATTTCTATTTAGAAATCGATAGATTGTGATGGGTTTTTGATATCATATGAAATGATATTGATGATGTGATGGAATAATTTCAGAGACCATTGCGCAAATCACAATGTCTCGGAAGTAGATTAGACCATTGTGCAATTCACAATGTCTGGGAAGTAGGTTAGACCATTGTGTGACTCAAAACATTTGAGAAATGATTAAGACCATTGTATCATACAATGTCCGGGAAATAGGGAAGACCATTGTAATTCGTTACAATATTTTGGACATAAAATGTTGGAGTAGGAACATGATTGGGAGGATGTGGCTGTGTCGAAATGCCCTAGAATAGGCATGTGCAGATATGTTTAGTCCATTGTTTAGATAAAATGATTGAAAATAAATCGAGTGTATATATCAATATACTTATATATGTTCATGTAGTGTAAAATGCCTAGTGTGTATATATCAATATACTTATATGTTCATGTAGCATAAAATGCTTACAGGGAAATGCTCAATTATGTTAAGGGTACATATATGAATATGCAATTATGTTTGTGTAGCATAAAAATGTCTACGGGGAAATGCTCAAAATGGGTATATATCAATATACTAATATGTTTGTGTAGCATAACATGCTTACAGGAAAATGCTCGCTAAGGGTACATATATCAATATGCAATTATGTTTGTGTAATATAAAATGCTTAATAAGTCCATAATCGTCTGGAGGATGGAAGACACGAAGAGCGGAAGGCTATAAAATGTTTTTGCTTGTAAGTGTGGTTATAGTTTAGGTCTCAATTAGACCCGTTTCTCGATAACCATGGCTCTGGTACCAATCTATAACACCCCCAATCTCGTGATAGGCAGCGGAATTCAAACTGGGTGTTACTTGACGGCACAATAGTCACAATGATAGAAAACGATCTCTAATTGAGTCGTTTTAAAATATTTATCATTCAAATTATATAAATATCAGAGATTACAAAATGAGGTCCTAGATGGTTCCATGTTTACAAATTACATTAAATGAGTTTTTGAATGATAATAAAATTTATAGCCCTCTTGAATATCCGTGCCCTTCCGTGCCATCCTTGATCATCATGGACCTGAAATACATGCTTAAGAGGTCAACACAAAGGTTGAGTGATATTCATAGAGTTTGTTTAATGGTTGAACACAATATGTTGGTAGTGTGAGCTAATTAGACTCAAAATGATGAGCTACGTTGTTATACGCCCATAAAACGTATTATAACACTAAGCTTATGATACCAAAACGTTAACGGGTACCAATATCAATCGGCGGAGTTATCCCGGTAGGTACTTTGCAAACATACCTAAATCTCAAATATTAGTGCATTTGTTTGAACTTAGTCAATACAAATGGGATTCGTCAATCACAATAGGCCTATTCACAATATTCGCGCTCACTATTACTAGTGATTAAATGGCTCATAATAAGGGATATTGGTTTTAGCAAGGATAGTACTTAGTGATAATAAAACAATCAGGCAAGCATACAATTGAAAAGCATTGTGTTCGGTTTAAAATAGCATGTATTCCCCCAAGGGTTTGTAAAACAATTAAGTAATGGAAAGTGGGGCTATGAACTCACCTTAAGTTATATAGCAAGTAGTGAATGTGATGGTCGAATCGCGAAGGTTTCTACGAGCAACCTATAATAGAATGTTGCGACTTAGGATAGGAGTAAAGAATATGAAGAATTGCCTATATATGTATTGCATTTAGTCCATGATGTAGTACTAGTATAGTGTAAGTCTTTGAAAAGAAATGGTTTATGAAACATGTATAGTTTATATATCGCTTACTACCGTTCGGGCCGACATAATTCAGAGGTCCTGTAGTAAACGTTCGAGGAGCCAGGACACTTTAATTTGTAAATCCACAACTCATCTCGACGACTTACTTAATGAACCCCTCACATGAGACTCCCTACTATTGTAGTATTTGATAAAATATATATAAGCTTTGATTCGAAAAGTTACATGTCCAATATTTGAATAAACTTAGAAAAGTTTACTTTTGGATGAAGATTGTTATTACAATGAGTCTTATGGTTATTTTTATGGAGTAGATCCAAATTGGATGTTTATGTTGCCATTAACTCTATAGTTCATATTTTCGCCTAGGTAAGTTTATATGGTCTTTAGTCATGGCCTTGCCGTGACCTTGGTCATTGTTCCATGGTCTTGAGACTCAACCTTGGCCTTAGCCATGGTTGTGGTCTTGGCTTTAGGTCATTAGACCTCTTGGTTTCATTTAACCATAACTATTACATGGTCATTTGGTCTTAAAATGGGCTGTTAAGAATTTGAAGAAAAATCTCACTCGTAAAGCGTTTTTAGGGCTCGAGCTTCTTTGTTCCTGAACGAAAACGTCGTTCCGCACAACTTTTATGTTTTAACTTTTTGATGAATCAGACCAGAAGGGCCTTGAAAAAATACGGATTTTGATCAGAATGCTATTTTGGTAGATTCGGCGTTTTGGTTTCGCTAACTTCTTTTGGCCATAACTTTTGACTCGTGTACTCGTTTTAGGTGGTACAAATTGCTATGTTTTCCTTGTTAAGTCCTTTTTAACAGTAGGTAAGTGTCCAATATCATAGTTATACTATTTTGGTCGTGGTTCTCCATAAAAGTCACTAGTTTTCTTGTTTGTTTAACATAAGTTAACATATGTTTACCATAACTTGTTTTACCAATTTTTATACATCATGAACATAATAACAAGACAATATATAGTATGAATGAAATATAAATAGCATGAAAATGATATTTAACAAGAAAGTATGTTAGGGTTTGCTTACAACTTTGGGCTTTCTACAAAGAAAGGTAAGTAACATGTAAGGTAAGGACTTTGATTGAACTAGGATCTCTAGCTTCCAACTTCTCTAATCTCTTGACACCAACTTGTGAGTACTTGAGAAGGCACTTGAAGTCTCTACAAGACACTTCTTGTGTGGATGGAAGATCACCAAAGGATGGAAGAAACAAGGACTTTGGATCAATCAAAGCTTTACAAGAGCTTTGGAATTGATATGGAACTTGTATTCTTGAATAATACTTGAAGTAGAGAGAAAATCATGAATGTATTTGTGTTTGTGATGGTATGAACGACCAAAGGGGGAGGGGGAGGGTTATATAGGGCCTTGAGAAGGTGCTAGGAAGGTGACTAACCAAGCTTGTTAGCAAAGCTTTGCAAGGTGTTGCAAGATTAGGCTAAACTTGGAGCCTAAGTTGCAAGGTGTTGAAATCTTGGACAATCTTATCATCAAGACACCAAGTGTCATGGTGAAACTTCCTAAAGTCGTTCACCACAAGTCTTGGATGACTAGATGGTTAAAATTTGGTATTATCTGGTTTACGGAGTCAGTTTTGGTTCCGGTAATCGATAACAGTAAGTATTTAAGTCACGAAACTTAAAACCGGGTATCTTAAAAATATGAAGCTTATAAATATGTTAGAACTTATTAGTATAACCTATCTTAGCATATTTAATAAGTGATAAGTTCTATCGGGTTGCTTAAACGCTGTTAAAACTGGAAACGCGGGTCTAAAATGCGTAATTCGCGTAAAACGCTGAACTAGAAAACGTAAAATTCCAAAACTTTTGGAATTGTCATAAAATGATAGAAATTCATATTTCTATTGTTTATAGTGCTTTATGGACATATCGGGATGCTGGAATGACGTTTAAACCTAAAAGTAAATCTCGGACACGGTTTCGTGATTTTTGCAGAAATGATCAGACGAGTGTCAAACTCTCGAATTATCATTAAAATAGTTTAACTTACGAAAATATAAAATAAAAAGTTTGGGAGTTAATAGTATAAGTGAATAGTAAAAATGAATAGTAAAAATTCGGGAATAGAAGTTAACCTGAAAATGCGAATTGTTACACTAAACACTTAATCTGCTGCGATCAGTGAAAAATGGGGGTGTTACAAAGACCAAGCCCATCTATCAGAAATCGGACGTAAACTTACATTAGAAACCAATATAGATAGCTCGTTAAGTTGATTGAGTTCAACACCACTTCTAGGCTCACGACAAAACAAGTTCTCCATCCTGTCATTTGCATGTTTGACATTAACTGTCACATTCTTATTGTTTTCGAGAGCCTACAAGCGCGGATATAAGTCCTTAAGAGGCCTATCTCCAATCCAATGATCGTTCCAGAAATATGTGATGGTACCATTACCTAACTTTAAGCGCATTGTAGGACCTTAAATATCATAACTTTATCACAACAATAGAAGCACTAGATGAAGTAGAGATTGAAAGATGGTGACTTGTATGTGGCGTTTGTATGTATAGAAAGAGAGATGAAATATGGAACTTTTATTAAGAAAAACACACACAATACACACACAAGCACACACTTCAAATGAGCTTTGAGGTGTTTATATAGTTAGTTACATAATGCCCTAAAGGCTTTCCATGGGCTTAGAGATGGATTGGGCTTTTTACATAAATATCTTCTTAACATAAATGGACTAGCTTAATATAAATATTAACCCATTAGCTTAGCCCAATCCATGAGCCCTTTGACTATTCTATTGTATTCTACAACACATTACAAAGTTACACGTATGAGAATGACCATCACTTTTTAATACATATTTTTAATGCTAACAATCTCCCCCTAAGGGGTGGTCATTCGAATGATGCTCCACGTGATTAGGTCTTCTGTGATCGTTGTCTTTAACTTTGTGTGTCGTTGCAGAATAGTCATAAGTCTTTGTTCCTTCATGCTTTGTGATCTTTGATAACTGACTTTTCATCATTCATTGTTCTTTTGTGATGTGGAGTCATCTGCCTTTTATCACTTTTGTGTCTGTGGTGGTTGTCCGTCATTCCAACATGCTCATACGTCTTTAGTCTTTGTGATACATGCATTTGTTATTCCCGTTCTTTCACACCGATCTTTGTCACTTTACTTCTGTAGATTCTTTCATAATGCGTAGAATCTTTCTTTGAACCTTACTTTACTTTGATCTTTGCGAGAACTTTCCTTTGACTTTGTGATGCATGTATGAGCATGTGGAATCCTTCGCCATGGAGATGATGTATAGTTGCAGGTAAACAGTTAGCAATAAATCAACCGGTACTTACAGATAAGGAATTAGAGATCATCAATAGCATAGTGTGAAGACTCCTTCTAACCCTTACCAAGGCCGTTCCCATTTCGGATACTCTAGAGAGAGCTTACGAGACCTACTAAGTAGATCAACGAATGGGTGAGTCGCTGGGGATCACTCCACGACTGTAGACCGTTTGAAACCACCGCGAACACTAAGCGTAATCCATAAAGAATTACCGAAGTGACCAGCTGTCAAGGATGTTAGATGTTGACCATGGCAGGAATTTCCATTCAATCATTGAGAATCACTTGTGTGAATTCTCTCATAAATGTTCTGGCAGATTGCTAAGATCTGCGTAGGACTCTTAAGTTTACATCTGGCGTCCTTAATGATGAACAACCAGTGTAGAAATATCATGTGTTCCTATGAGATCTTTTGATGAATCTCGAGGCTCTAGACTCTATAAGTGCACATTTGGTTTCCTATGGGGAGATTAGGGAGAGGTCTCCTGCTTCCATATCAACCATCTCTAAGAGATAAGTCGATAGATTACACCGGTTCCCCGTGAGAATGAAACAAGCTCTTTTACGAGAACCTGAGTGGTTAAGAAGGTTTAGTGCAGTGCATCACTGGGTCCATGACGTCTTTGTCTTCAATACCGGTGTCACCTTAGTAACAACCAATAGCATACGAATTGTACCCGGTGTCTGCCCTAAAGTTGAACATTTGGAGGGCTATTTCTTTTCACCCTTTTTCATAACTTTTCCTTTTAATTCTTCAACCCCTTCTTTCTCCTTTCTCATTTTCTCCGTTTTTCAATCATACCTAAGGACTTCTAATACTAATCTATTGGATTTGTCCTTGGGTAGATCCCTCCGGCTCTGGCGGATCATAGGATGGTTTTCCCTAACCTTAGTCACCTTATAACTCCATGACTATCCTATTGTTGCCATCAAACCATTTGTGAAAATCTCTCAAAGTGTTTATGATAATAAAACATGCTTGTTGACACTATGAGAGTTTTGGTTTCTTTTGAAGGACTCCCCCTTCACATGTGCTTATGTATTTTTAAGAAATTTGCACATGTGGGAAGAGTTTGCACTTTTTGAATTGATCCACTTTCAGTGAACATGACCGATTCAAGACACACTTACATCACTAGTTATACTAGCTTGAAGTTATTACCCGTCCTGGTCAAGTCCAAAGAAAGTCTCTCGATACGGTACATTCTACTCAGACGAGTCCTATTCGAAACACGCTTACATCACTAGTTAGACTAGCTTGAAATTATTACCCTTCCAGGACAAGTCTTTTCGATTACTGATATTTAAAGCTTCGTCAATTCATTGGTACTTTCTGAGTTGAGCTATTTTGAGATTCAGCCACAATCTTTAAACATTTTAGATCACATTTTAATCATGTCTTTTCCCCCTCAAAAATAACATAACGTGATATTTTTGATATCAACTGATTAAGAAAAAGCTTTTGGAGAGAAAGACAGATTTGTTTTTGAATGATTTCGGAACATTTTTGTGTTTGTACTCCCCCTTAATGGTAGCACATTTAAAATCAATTAAGGGTTTTGAGGGAGTTATCTTGAGCACTCATTTTGAGAGATTTTGAGAAATCTTTTGAACAATCTTGAAAAAGTGCTCAAGAATTTTGTTTGAAAACGAGTTTATGCTTGAAATCTTTTTCGTTTGTTTAGACTCGAACTTTTTGAAAAAGATTTCATCATTGAACGTACGAGTCCTTGATTTGAAAATAATCAGAAGTCATCATTAGGGTCCTTATTTGAAATCTTTTCGAGTTATTATACCCGGACCCATGTTTTGAAAAGATTTCACTTTGAAGCACGGATTTCGTACTGAAGTATACGAAAGCCACTGTGAAGAAACTTTTTGAGAAACAACATGTTTTAGAAAAACATTTAAATAAATCTCGTTCAAGCATCTGTACATGTCCGTATCATTGTTGAATGACATTTCTAGAAATGTACAGAATATTGATTTATACGAGAGACATGTCGTGAGAAGAATATTTTTGGATTTTTTGATTTTATATTGTTTTTGTATTTTTTTTTGAAAATTTTATATTTTTGTATTTTGTTTTTGTTGGTTTTTCAAATTTTGTATTTTGTTTTTCAAAAATATTTACAGCGAAGCGATTTTGAAAACATTTTTCAAGAAGATTCGAGAAGACGTTCTAGCTCCTCAGGAGTTAGGCTTCGCATGCCAATTCGTCGAACTAAATAGTCAAACCGTTCTTTTGGAAGGGCTTTAGTGAATAGATCGGTGAGTTGGTAATCAGTCTTAACGAAAAATAATTCAACAGTACCCTCTTCCACGTGTTCTTTGATAAAATGATAGCGGACTTTGATATGCTTCGTCTTAGAGTGATGTACGGGATTGCACGAGATGGCTATGACACTTTTTGAGTCACAATACATAGGTATTTTGTCAAAAGTAAAGCCATAATCTGTGAGCGGTGTCCGCATCCAAAGAACTTGGGCACAACACGCAGATAGAGACACATACTCGGCTTCGGCGGTTGATAGCGCAGTACAATCTTGTTTCTTTGACGACCAGCTTACAAGTTTTTCACCCAAAAATTGTGCTCCACCTGATGTGCTCTTTGCTGTAACTTGATCACCGGCATGGTCGGCATATGAAAAAGCTGTTAGATTAAATCCCGAATCCTTTGGATACCAAAGTCCCATGTTAATGGTGCTTCGTAGGTACCGAAAGATCCATTTAACCTCTTTGAGGTGAAGTTCGGTAGGCTTTGCCTGAAACCGTGCTAATAAACAAACAGAAAATTGAATATCGGGTCAACTAGCAGTTAGGTACATGAGAGAACCAATCATGCTCCGATATTTCTTCGGATCGATGGATTTCCCAAACAAATCAGCACCTATTTTTGGTGAAGTGACCATTGGTGTACCAACAAAATCACGGTTTTCTATTCCATGTTTAGTCAAAATCTCTATTGTATATTTAGCTTGATTGATAAAAATACCACTAGGGGATTGATGTATTTGTAAACCAAGAAAGAATTTTAGTTCCCCCATCATGGACATTTCAAATTTGTTTTTCATGAGATTTTTAAAATGTTTTGAATGGTTAGGATTGGTTGATCCAAAAATAATGTCGTCCACGTAAATTTGAACAATCAATATGTCATCTTTGAATTTTTTGGTAAACAAGGTGTCATCAACCGTTCCTTTGGTGAAATTGTTATTGAGCAAGACAGATGATAGTTCGTCATACCACGCTCTTGGAGCTTGTTTTAGACCATAAATGGCTTTCTTAAGCTTGTAGACGTAGTCTGGATGATCTTTGTCGATGAATCCCTCTGGCTGACTCACATACACTTCTTCTTTCAGAGTTCCATTTAAGAAGGCTGTCTTAATGTCCATCTAATAGACTGTGATGTTTTTGTGAGCTGCATAGGCTAAGAAAATCCGGACTGCTTCAAGTCTAGCTACAGGCGTGAATGATTCCTCAAAATCTATCCCTTCTTCTTGTGGATAACCTTTAGCCACGAGACGAGCTTTGTTGCGAATAACAGTCATTTCCTCATCCAGTTTGTTCTTCCATAACCACTTGAGATCAAGAACACGTATATCAAGTGGTCATTCAATAAGTTCCCAACTATCATGTAACTGGTATTGAAGAATTTCATCCTGCATTGCTTCTATCCAAGGGTTTTCTGCCATTGCTTCCCGAATGTTCTTTGGTTCTTTGAGGCTGATTGAGCAAATGTAAATGCACAATTCGAGATCGGTGGTAAGTTGTCTCCTTGTCTGAACTGGCTTTGAAGGTTCACCAATAACATGTTCTATTGGATGGTCTTTTTTCCATTGAAATGTAGAAGGGTACCTTGGGTTTAACGTATATGTGTTAGTCGGTTCTTGTATCCTTGAAGAAGATTCAGCAGAGTCTGTTGCAAATGGGTTTTCAAATACTTCTTCTTCTTCTAACGCAACATCGTTTGAATTATTTGTTGGTTCTTCTTGAAAATTTGTGTTTTGGTTTTGCTCATCAACTCTTCGTAGAACAGTTTCAAGTACTGGAGTTGCTTGAGTAGATGTAGATGATGTTGATGTAGTTGGGGCTTCAGATTCGATTATGGTAGATGCATCTTGTGATGGTGGTGGTGGTTGATGGTTTTGAGCGGGTGCAGCGGAATGTTGTGGAGATGCATTTGTCGAAGTTCCACCATAATATTCATCAAACATTAACTCGAAGAAATTTTCCAGTTCTTGTTCTGAAGGTTTATCCGTGTTTGTTGAATGAGCTCCTTGAGGCACGAGTCCTGAACTGATGTGTCCAGAAGTCTGCTGGTTTGGTGCGGGTCCTAATCTGTTTTGATTAGAATCCATTGGATTAAGCGCGGGTTCTAGAGCGAGTCTCTCAGAAACCATCTGTGAAATCTCGTCAAACTTCACATTCATCGTCTCCATTATCCTTTTCGTTCTTCTATTATACACCCTGAATGCCCTCGAGTTATCTGAATATCCAATGAAGATTCCAATATCACCCTTAGCTTTTAACTTTCCTAGATCTTCTCTATCATTCGTCGGATAGTACAAAGCGCCAAATACGTGAAGATAAGAGATATCCGGTTTTCGATTGTTCACAAGCTCATATGGTGTTTTATTGAATCTAGGATGGATTAGGGGTCGATTTTGAGTAAAACAAGCAGTGGCTACAGCATCAGCCCATAAGAATAGTGGTGCACAAGAATATATCAGCATTGTGTGAGCAGCTTCCACAAGAGTTCGATTTCTTCTTTCAACTGCCCCATTCTGCTGTGGAGTTCTAACAACTGATGTTTGATGTGTTATACCAACATCTTCGAGGTAAGTTCTTAACTCCTGATTTGTGAATTCTGTACCATTATCTGTTCTTATAATCCTTACTGGAGCTTGAAGTAGAACTTGAATACGCTTCAGAAAGGTGATGATGATGCCTGGTGCTTCGTCTTTTGATCTCAAAAACTTTACCCAAGTATATCTTGAATAATCATCAACAATAACGAGAATATACTTCTTCCCATTAATGCTTTCAACTCTCATTGGGCCACATAAGTCCATGTGCAACATATGTAACCTTAATTCCGAACTAGGTACGGTTTTAGGTTTATATGATGCTCTTTTGCTTTTCGTTGTTCGCATGATGGACGTAGATGATCCTTGGTGTATTTGAACTTAGGAAGACCGTTGACGATGTTGGCTTTGGCTTACTTGTTGATGGTGTCAAAATTGAGATGGGATAAACGTCTATGCCACAGCCAGGACTTAGTTTCGATTGCCCTTGTCATAAGACAAATTGGTGATGTAGAAGCCATTTGGTTGATGTCGATAGCATACAAGTTTGTACCACAATTACCAGTTAAGAGATCATCACCAACCAAATTTCTAATAAAAACCGTGTTTCTCCTGAATGCCATTTCTAAATCTGCATCACAAAACTGCTAAACTGAAAACAAGTTGTGTCCCAACCCTTCGACGTAGTAAACTCGAGTGATTAAAAAATTCCCAAACCGAAGATCTCCATAACCCTGAATAGCTGCTACATGATCATTTCCAAAGCGTACAGTTCCCATGAATTTCCAAACGAAATTGATCAGCAGCTTTAAATTCCCGGTCATGTGCTTGGAGCAACCCGAGTCGACGATCCAAAGACATATTTCGATAACCTGCCAAGAACAGAAGAGTTTGTATTTGGAAACTGTTTTGAATTTGGTTCCATGGGGTTAGGAGTAAAATCTAAATCACACTCATATACAGTTGCTACTTGTTAAGCTTGAACTATTTCTAATTTGCCGTCCTGAAGAGTGAACTCTCTACCCGTTGGAATCCACATACAAAACTTAAGGTAGTTCCTAGGCATTCAACTAATAGTGGTAGACCTAAAGCGTGCAAATAATCTTTCTATACATCTAGATCTAGCACTAGGTCTTTTTGGAACATTCTTCTGTTCAGGCGTAACATTCACATTCTTAGAAACACATTCATCATGAACATCATTAATTAAACATTTCTTGCATATTAAACAAACAGAGTCATTACATGCATTAGAAACAGTACTCTCGACAGTACATTCAGATGAAACATGTCTCTTATTACAAAGCGATAAATTTCTAGGGTGTTCTTCTACTTCTTCAACTTTATTCTTGCTACTACTCTCAGATGCAGGCGAGACTCTATTGTTCCTTGTATTGCTCTTAGGCTTTAGTCTGCTACTCCTAGAGGTGCTTTCTAATCCTGTAGAAGGTAAGGCACACACATTAGGATTTATATTGTTGTCCTTTTTATCATCCCTAGATTCTTTAGAATTAGCCTTTATGCACTTGTCATTTGTCTTAGAAGTGGAGGCAGACGCAATAGTGGGACTAATCCTAAAAAGGCCAGGCGCTATCACTTTTGGTGTTTCGACAACCGCTTTTCCTTTATCAACAATCTTTTCATCTTCACTTTTCTTGGGCAAGGGTGTTGGAGTGACTGGTTTTGTCAAATCCTTTTTCTCATCGACTTTTGGAGCAAACCGTGAAATGGGCATTTTTGGTTTGTTAACCGGGTTTGAAACATTTGGTTTCTCCGAAGTCGATGGTTTTGCAAACTTAGTTTCCTCACCCTTCCCTTTTTGACTTTCAAGCTGAGCCCTCAAAAGATCATTTTGCTCTTTCATGTTCTTGAAGGCACGCTCATACGACAGTTTGTCATACTTGCATTCTTCTTTTTTTTGATCAAGTTGTTTAAAATATGACACATTTTCTTTTTCAAGTTTTATAAGAGCATTTTCATATTTTGAAACAATTTCGGAGGTCTCAGCTCTCAGTCGTTCATCGTCTTGAACAGAATATGTTTGTAAAATGATGGACATAATATCAGTAGTCATAACAGCTTCGAAGAAAGAATCATTTAGGTTTTCCGAAACATTGATTTGCTCAAAAGATTTATTAGCCTTCTTTATCAGGGATTTGTGATCCGTGACGAAGTCAGCTGTTTCTTTCAAAAATGCTTGTTCAAAATGAATTACACGAGCATGAATGTTATTAATTTGAGGAGCAAATTCACTTTCAAGAATCTTTTTAAGCTGTAAATGAACCGTGGAATTCCAGTTGATCTCATTAAGTCTCGTTTTAGATTCTAAAGTCGTTTTAAGTTGCCCAACTCTTGTTTTAAGATCATCAAGATATCCCCTTGCAGCACTTGTGTTAAAAGTGTTGTTTGAGGACAGCTGTTCCATGTGTGAAATTGATTTGGAAGCAACTACTTTCTTAGAAAACATTTTCGAGAATGGTCGTTTTATGGAAAACACTGATGGTTCTTTTTGTGGAACAAAAGTAATTCCAGAAAGTTTGTTCAATTTGTTTTAATCAATCGGTTTCAAATCCTTTTGTTTCATTTTAGTAATGTTCTCTTCGACAAGTTCCATCGTTTCCACAGAATCCCGAACGACGGGAGGATCATGTTTGGTGTAAATGAGGTTACCATTATACAAAACATTATGTTCTTCCTGAGCTTTCTTGAGATTACAAGGATTGTTGTTACCAAGAGCCATTTTGTGTTTCGTATGGTAAATCGGATTAGTTTGGTTTGAAATCATTTTCATTGTTTGAGTTGACTGACCCGACTTAACCACTAATTCTTTTAGATGTGCAATCTTGTGTTCTGACTCTACGATTTCTTCCAAAAGTTTATCTTCTTTCATTGCAAAGTCCTTTTTCAACTCATCCCGTTCTTTTTCAAGATTGGTATAAGCTGTTTTTTGTTTTGAAAGTTGGTTTGTTAATTCAGAAATTTCTTGTTTTAAAGAGTTAATGGTTTTTGTTGAACTTATTTCAAGATTGGCAAACTTGTTTTTCCATTCCCTATCTTTAACAAGTAACTTCTTGTAACCAATTTCAAGTTCTGACTCGCGTTCTTTGTGAATTTGAAAACTTTTTACATTTTCCTTGTATCTCTCCAGCTCAGTGGTCAATTTCTCATTCGCGGCCTTAACATCGCGATTGACCTTTTTCACTTTCTCGATTTCAATACCACAATTATTTAATAATGATTCAAATAAAGCACGTGTTTCCTCATCATTCTCAGCATGCTGTGAAACGAAGCCTCCATTATGATTCACATCTGGAGTTGCTGAAGGAGTATTGCTACTACTTGGCGTGTCCAGGTATGTATCATAAGTGGATGCTAGCTTCTTAGAATGATGTTCCTCATGAGGAGACATATCAAATATATCATTATTGTGACATTTGTTGAAGTTTGATACCTCAGATGGTGCATTGGTGTCATAAACAGGAAGCGTGTCAGAATCCGTGTCATACTTAGCTTCCTGAAGATTTGCCATGAATATGCAGTTTGCATAGATATCCTCTCTTTCTTCCATGTCATCCATAAGAGCCATAAAATCATTTTCCTCTGCGTTCAACTGAAACCCTGCCTCATTCTTTTGTGCCAACAGTAATGCTTTCTACAAATACGCTGAGTCTCTTTTGTTTGGCTTAGTAGGACAGTTCCTTGCCATATGACCTACACCCTGACAGTTGAAACACTTTACCGGATTACCCTGATTCATATTTCACTGATTCCCAACAACTGGAGCTGCAACATTCCTATTCTGATTACCCATTGCCTGATTACCAACATTCTGACCCCTCTGATTTCCAGCAAACCGACCCAACTGATTCCCTACATACTGACCGATCTAATTCCCTGCATACTGAACCAACTGATTCCCTGCATACTGACCTGCATTCTGCATAGTTTGATCACCCATATAAAATCCAGTAGCATATTCCTGCTGATTCCCATAAACTCCAACCATTTGGCCTCCGTTGCCCATATTGAAACTCGGCTGAGCGATCTGCCTGTTGCGAGTATTTGATGAAATCCTTTGGTTGTTGTTTGTTGGTGTAGAATAGCGTCCTTGGAATGCCTTTGACAGAAAAGTAAACGCTTGGGTCAATGCTGCAGTAGCTTCATCATTTTCAGTGAATTCTGGTTCTTGGAATTGTGGATATTGCTGTTGTGGAATATCATGTTGTTGTTGATGTGGGTAGAACTGTTGTTCGTAGACCGGTGGTGGTTGTTGAATGTATGATGGTTGCGTGTAGTTGTGAGTGGAAGATGATGATGGTTGTTGTGTGTTCATTGGTATAGGTGTTGGTGTATTAGCCATTAATGCTACAGAATCATGATTTTTAGCTAGTAATTCAGCACTTACTTCATTAGCTTCATCTTGATTTTGCTTCAAGAAGTCGTACAACTGATCATAAGTCACTTCATGCAAATTCTTTGTCTGATAAACAATAGTGACGTATCTTCCCCATTCTGGTTGTAACTCATTCAAAAAATTGGTGTTGTTAGCCATGTTTGTCCGACTGAGGTTGCGTCTTGATAAATCATTCATGATCTTACAGAACTTGTGGTAGTACGACTCTATGGATTCACCAGGAATTGAAGTAAACTTGCGAAGTTCCTTAAGCAATTGTGTTTCCATTTCCTGTTTCCCGATGTCTGTCCCATACATTAACCTCTTGACTCTTTCCCAGACTGCATCAGCACTTACTTCACTGTCAACAGTAGCATAAATGGTTTAAGGTAAACCAAGAACGACGTAATGAAATGCCTGATCATTAGCTTCAATCTATTTTCTGTCTTCCACAGTGTATTCAGTCTCATTCTGATCTCTGTAGAATGGTTGCATGGGTGGGGTTCCATTTGGATCTCCAGGGTCTAGTACTTGTATTGGTTTAAAGGGTCCATCCACAATGGATTTGATAAGAAATTTTCCATTTGGTTTGCTCTTAAGATAGCGCATCATACGACTAGCCCATTGTGAGTATCCACCCTTTTACAGCATGGGAGGTCGGTTTTCGGAACCGGCTGCACGAATATCTTGCTGAGTTGCCATTGATGAAGTTTTGATCGATAAAGTTGATTCTTGGATCGTTCCAACGAAATAGGAGGTGTGTTTAGAGTAAGTTGATGCAAATTTTTATGGTGAAAAATTTGATCTGGAACCTTAAAACCTCAATAACTTCCGTTCGGAGTGGATTTGGGCCTCGAAGCTTGGGTTGAATAGATCATTCAACGTGTCCTTCTTCTCGGTCTCACGGTCGTTTTGACAGCTGATTCGTCGAAAACGGAGTTACGGTTCAAAAGTTATGGCCGTTTGAAGTTTGATCATCAAAAACCACACAATTGTCAAAATTCTCGAAACTTTAAGGTGTTCTCGAAAGATTTGAGGTGTTCTCGAAAGTTTGACAGATTGCGAAACTTTGGGTGATTTCGAAAATTTTGAGTGATTTTGAAAAATTTCACAGTGTTCTCGAAAATTTTGAGTGGTTTCGAAAGTTTCACTGTGTTCTCTAAAATTAGACCAAACTTTCTAAATTATACAATTTAGATAGTATACTACGAGTCGAAGTGTTTTCTCACTTATACAAGCAAGGGAAACACCGAGTCAGCAACGGTAACACTTCTGGAGCAACTAGGTGTGATCTCGAAAGTTGGTAAAATGGTGCTCTCGAATTTTTTGTATTCTCGAAAATAAGTACAAATGTGATTTCGAAAACTAGTACAGATTTTGGCAGATTTTGATTTAGTAAAAAGCACACTCAAATGAAGTTTGTAATCTAAGATTCTTGTACTTCTAGGCTTAAAAACACCAAAACTTGAAGAAAGTCGCAAACTTGATGATTTTTATGAAAGTTTTATGTGTTCTAGAAAACAAGTACAAAATCAAAATCGAATTTTTTAAGCTTTGAAACTTCAAAAAGATTGAAACTTTCTTGTTTGAAAAGGTTTATAAGACTAGTTTGTAATAAAAAAAGTGTTAAAAGCCAAGAAAAACAAGAAAAGTAAAATTTTTTGAATAAAACTCGTGTATAAAGCTAAAAAAACGAAACAAACAAACAAACTCCCAACCTCCTAAATCATTGTTTGGCAATTGATACCACTTGTAGGACCTTAAATATCACAACTTTATCACAACAATAGAAGCACTAGATGAAGTAGAGATTGAAAGATTGTGACTTGTATGTGGCGTTTGTATGTATAGAAAGAGAGATGAAATATGGAACTTTTATTAAGAAAAACACACACAATACACACACAAGCACACACCTCAAATGAGCTTTGAGGTGTTTATATAGTTGGTTACATAATGCCCTAAAGGCTTTCCATGGGCTTGGAGATGGATTGGGCTTTTTACATAAATATCTTCTTAACATAAATGGACTAGCTTAATATAAATATTAACCCATTAGCTTAGCCCAATCCATGAGCTCTTTGACTATTCTATTGTATTCTACGACACATTACAAAGTTACACGTATGAGAATGACCATCATTTTTTAATACATATTTTTAATGCTAACACGCATGAAATCCATGAAATTTATACCTTGTTGATGAAGATTGTCAATTTCTTTCACAATGTATAACCAACACGAACGATTACAAGCTGATAACTTCGATCCAGTTTGCCCTTTATTTCCTTGAATTGCTTTGATAATTCGAGCCCAAAAAGACGAACCTTGAGCATGAAATCTCCACACCCATTTGAGCATAAGCCCTATTTAAGGCGAAAAGACTAGGGACACCGAGACCCCCTTCAACTTTGGATGCCAAAACATTAGACCATTTAGTCCATGTCTCTTTTGTGGAGAAAGATTCGTGACCATTGAAAAAATGTCCCCGCATAGATTCCAGCTTATTGATAACCGATATCGGAGCTTTAAAAATAGACAAATGATATATAGGAATGGAACTTAACACCAATTTGATGAGGGTAAGTCTCCCCCCTATAGATAGAGATTTCTTTTTCCATTTGGAGAGACGAGAATTTACCTTGTTAATGACCTCCTCCCAAGCATCACTTCTAGACATCAAACTCCCTACCTTAGTACCAAGATATAAGAATGGAATTTTAAGTAGAAGACATCCAAGTTTAGACGCGGCGTTAGAGACTATATTCTTCTCCACTAAGGTACCCATGATTTTACTTTTACCCATATTGATCCACAATCTAGAGGCATGATAGAAACAATCAAGAATGTGGGTTAAAGTAGTGATGTTTCCTTCACACCATTGACCCACAAACACAACATTGTCTACATAAAACATATGAGTAAGATTCGTAGAAGAGTTTAATTTAATGCCTTTGTACATACCCGCTTCCACCACACGTTGAAAAGAGAGGTGCAGGGATTCCATAACTAAAATGAACAAGAACGGAGAAAGAGGGTCGCCTTGGTTAAGGCCTTTGAAAAATGGGAATTCATCTGTAGGGCTTCCGTTAATGAGAAAAGACCTTCTCGAGGAGTTAAGGCAGCATTGGATCCATCTACACCACTTAACACCAAAATCGAAATTTTTTAGAATGTCATCTTCCCATCGAACCGAGTCGAATGCTTTTTCAAAATCAACCTTGAAAATTAAAGACTTTTTCTTTTTAAGTTTGCACCATTGAAGCACCTCGTTAAGAATGAAAGGGCCATGAAGAATTTGTCTGTCTGCAATGAAAGCGAATTGCACCTCATTAACAATATCACCCAAAACATCGACGAGACGATTTGACAAGATCTTAGCAATGATTTTGTATACACTCCCAATGAGACTGATTGGTCTAAAATCTTTAACCAAGTTAGCATCTGGAATCTTTGGAATCAAGGTGATGAAAGAGGAATTGCACCCACTAGGGATAGTACCACAATTAAAGAAGCAATTGACGACTTCAAAGACATATTTTTCAATGGTAGACCAAAAATGCCGATAGAAACCGAAAGTAAATCCGTCCGGACCCGAGGATTTGTCAATTCCGCAATCCCATACTGCTTGTTTAACTTCCTCTTTGGAGATAACATGTTCCAAATTAATCTGCTTCTCAAGGGGAATTTTATTCGGAAAATCAAAATCAAGACGAGAACGGTGGGAATCTGGTTTGGCAAAACGTGTACTAAAATTATGATAAAATTATTGTTTAACCTTGAGAGGTTCCTCAATCCAAATTCCATTAGTCATGATGCCATGGATATTAAGTTGGCTGCGTTTTTTGTTCATAATACCATGAAAGAAGCTTGAGTTCTCATCTCCTTCTATGCTCCATTTAATTTTGGCCTTTTGGGCCATTTCTATAGATTGCAGTTTATCATTATCAAGAAGCTTGTTAATAACCTATGATCTTTTATTAATCAAATCCGCCGAAGAAGCACTACTATCAATGTCCAAATCTAAGTCGTAGAGTTCTTTTTTGAGCTTGAGTTTACCAGATTTCGTATCATTTGTGTTGCCTTTAATCCATTCCCTAATTTTTGATTTGAGATGTTTTAGCTTAAGCACAAGACTACCCATAGCATTCGAAGAACCATCGGGAATCTCTTTCCATGTGGTTACAATAAATTTATCAAATCCTTCAATTTCCAACCAATGATGATAAAATTTGAAAGGAGTTGGACCAAAATCGAGATGAGATTCACGGAGTAAGATAGGACGATGATCTGAAAGATAATGCTCCAAAGTAATGGCAGTGATGTTAGGAAAAGTATTAAAAAGATTTTCAGAAATAAGGAACCTATCAAGTTTGCTCGTCTTTGTGGCGGTTTTATGGCACCAAGTAAAAGCACTACCACCAAGATGAACTTCCTTCTAACCCGCATTAAAAATGAAGGAGTTAAACATGTTAGCACTGTTTGCGTGAAACGTAGAGCCAAATCTATCAGATTTAAATCTAACTTCATTAAAATCGCCCATAATAATTACCTCACCCTTTCACTAATGCGTGACATGAAGCAGATACTCCCATAACAAAAGCTTTTCTTTCAAGTCGTGAGGAGCATAGACCGAAACAATAAGAAGCTCTTTCTCAGTTTTCTTCCGCACTCCCCGAGTTAAAACAAAAGAGTCCGAAACAATATGGCTACTTTTATGGAAGGAATTGACATCCCACACACAAAGAATACCTCCTAAGTTGCCAACAGAGTCACTATGAACAAAATCGAAACCGAAATTACCCCAACACTTCTTAACAATATAAAAATCCATGCTCTCCATTTTAGTTTCATGAAGAGTTAAAAAATTCACCTTGTGCTTGATACATAACTCCTTAACCCAGTCTTTTTTGGCCTTCTGGGCTATGCCTTGGATATTTAAAGACATGAAATTCATTGATCCACATCTGCCACTCCTTGAGTGTCAATTATTTGCATCAAGTTATTTAACACACCCCATGGTATGCCCTACTTTTACCGGTTCTTCCATCAAGCATATGATAGATCCACCTGTACGCAAGTTAGAGGGTTTTTTGAAATGTCTAGAGCAAATTGATTCGGATGAATCTTTCCTATTCCCATCCTGATCAGCAAATGTCACATTAACCCGGGATTCGAGAATATTAGTGGATGTGTTAGGAGTAAAGTCGGGTAGGTGTTTTAGGGTCTGGTCAGAATTTCCCTCCTCCCCTTTGTTACCCTTCATATTGTTGATCAGCGGGTACAAACCAAACGGGTCTTCAGAAGTGGGTTCAGTCTGACCAATATGTTCTACAGCCGGTATATCATTACTTTGCTTCTCTAATTCAAACTCTGTTTCAGGGACATCACCTTGTGAATCGTCATCATGATTAATAGGATCATTACTTTTAGAATCAATATCGGATTCGTCTTCATCTACATCATCCAAGAAATCAGAAACCCAACCTGGAACTTCGTTAGCGCGAATCCAAAATATCTTCCCTTGATAGATGATTTTGAAGTTCTTTGAAATTTTCTTCAGCGAATTTGTAATAAGACACATACGTTTGGAGTGAATATATGTGTTCTCCTGGTCATCAAAGTCAAGGAGAATGCCCCATTTGGCAGCGATCCGCTTGAATGTGTTGTGAGTCCAAAATTTGAGTGGGATTCCCTCAATGTCCACCCATACAATTCTACCCTCGGACATGATATCGAGGGATGCGTCTTTCAGTGATGAGAACCATGATCTAACTCCTAGGTTTTCAAGGAATAATTTTTTGGAATTCGCAGATAGAAACTCCAACATAACCCATAGTTCACCCAAGTATCGAATATTAAAGTCAACAAAACCTTCGTTGGTGAGAGCCTTCTTGAGATTAGACAATGAAGCAAATTCCTTCACTCTACCCATTATCGAATTATTCAAATCACTTTCATTTAAACAGCCCTTGTCCAAAGCAATGGCAGGAGATGAGTTATCATCCATATTCACAGATTGGGAACCATTAACCACATGCACATACGATTTGATATCAGAATTTACCCCCGCATTATTACTAGTAGTTTTGAGGGAAGTATCTTTGACAACAGAAGGGCTGTTAACCTTTAGAAGAGGTCTATGAAACCGAGCTGCATTCGCATAAAGTTTAAAAATGCCAACCGAAATCGTGCCAAGATTGCTAACCAATCTTTCAACACTAAACACATTAATGAATCGAACAAAACCGAATCTCTTACCTGTTTTGATTTCTTAAACGGGATATAAGAATCCACAACGTGACCATATACTTTGCATGTTTGGAAAAAATATTTGGCATAGAACGAATTGGGGAAATTCGTGACATATACCGAAGTGGAGATCCTGGCAACATCGCCTTCTTTGGAACTGTGCTTATGTTTCTTCCTCGGAACCTCTTGCCATTCGTCAACACCTATGATGAAAAGAGAACCGAAAACACAAAGAACAAATCGTTTGGATTGAAGGGAGATCTAACTTAAAACCAAATGATTATGTCGAATCAAATAAAGAACAATTAAGGACCCGATCAAGAAGGAACAATCCTAAAAACTCATAAATCAAATGAATGGTATTCAATCAGAATTAGAGAATCGAAAAATCCGAAACCCTAACCCTAAAAAATACATCAAATCTGATCTAAGAATTAAGAGAGCATTTATCAAGATTAGATCTCTTAAATCGAGCGTTATTTGATGAATGATAATCAAACAGGCTAAAGAAGATCGATCGGATGAAGAGGTTTTTTTGAAATCGCCATTTTTGAAATCAAAATGACCTTGGTAATCATATGCTCCTAGTTAAGTTTTAACACGTTAATTTGGGCAATTTTCTTTTACCAAATTTCAAATCGTCCACCATGAGCTAACTCATTTTCACTAATCATAATTTTCTATCATTTCATTCTCATTATCACCGCAACATAGCACATATACTATACTATAATATTTTGATGTATATGTAAAATTCAAACAACATAATCCTTTATTCGTGAAATCACATTCATCTAAGATCGGTTTCGGACAAACATATTTACAACACAATTCCCCAACTTATTACCATATTTATCAATCCCAAAAATCCATATTAAAAGTCGTACTGAGTTATACATTCTCATAATTTTCATCACCCAAAATACTAACTAATTATCACCTTCCACGTATTGTTTACTGTACATGTTACGTGTAACAACATTACTGGTTGCTACTGTTATGCGAAATCATTCGTCAGACACAACCTCAGGTTAGTTGTTTCTTGTTGTCATTAAAAGATCATTAATTATTTTGTCTTCAACATTTTGCGCTATCATTCACCAATTTCTTGTCGTATTCTCATACTTATCAACCCAACATCAATATGAAAAGTTGTACTCAGTTATTCATTCTCATAACTTTCATCACCTAAAAAAATATTAGCTTATTGTTACCTTCCACGTATTGTTTGCGACCCAAGATACACGTAACAACAATACTAGTTATCAATATTTTGTAAAATCATTCGTCAGACCAACCTCAGGTTAGTTGTTTCTTGTCGTAAGCAAAAGGACGTTATTTCATTTTATCTTCAATGTTTTGTGCTATGATTCGTCAAACACGACATTATGTTAGTTGTTTCTTATCGTCATTTAAAAGGTTTGTTACTCTACTTCATCTTCCATATTTTACGATACCCTTCACTAATGACACCATTAAGTTAGTTATTTTTATCTTCATTAATCCATTTGATGTCAATTAACGTTTCTTCCAAAAACACTCCAATTTAAATAAAAAACATTTTTTTAGTCAAGTAGATATGATATTGTTTGTTAATAACGAATCATTGCTCCAAGCCTCCAATGGTGTCACTTCTCCACTGCAAACATATTTACAACGTAATTTCCCAACTTATTACCATATTTATCATCCCAAAAATCCATATTAAAGGTCGTACTTAGTTATTCATTTTCATAACTTTCATCACCCAAAATACTAATTGATTATCACGTTCTACGTATTGAATAAGGTGCATTACTGGTTGTGAATGTTGTGAAAAATAATTCGTCAGACACTACCTCAGGTTAGTTGTTTCTTGTCAGTCATTAAAAGGTCATTACTTCGTTTTGTCTTCAACTTTTTGTCCTATCATTCATCAAACACGACATTGCGTTAGTTGTTTCTTATCATCATTAAAAGTTTCGTTACTCCATTTCATCTTCCTCATTTTATGATACCCTTCATCAAAGACATCGTTAAGTTAGTTACCTCTTATCGTCATTAATCGATTTGTTGTTAATCAAAATTTCTACTAAAACACTCCAATTTAAATAACAAACCTTTTTTTAGTCAAACAAACATGATATTGTTTTATAATAACAAAGCATTGCTCTAAATCTCCAATGGTGTCAGTTCTCCACTGCAAACATATTTACAACATAACTTCGCAACTCATTACCATATTTATCATCGCAAAAATCCATATTAAAAGTCGTATTTAGTTATTCATTCTCATAACTTTCATCACCCAAAATACTAACTTATTGTCATCGTCCACGTATTATTTACGGCACATGTCACGTGTAACGACAATACTCGTTGCTAATGTTCCGTGAAATCATTCGTCGTTAGTTGTTTCTTGTCGTCATTAAAAGGTCGTTACTTCGTTTTGTCTTCAACGTTTTGTGCTATCATTCATCAAACATGACATTACGTCAGTTGTTTCTTATCGTCATTATCAGGTCCGTTACTCCACTTCATCTTCCACATTTTACGATACCCTTCATCAAAGACACCATTAAGTTAGTTACTGCTTATCGTCATTAATCCATTTGTTGTTAATCAACATTTCTTTCAAACACTCCAATTCAAATTACAAACCTCTTTTTAATCAAATAGACACGATACTGTTCTGAATACCCATTGGAGTATTGCTCACAACGGCTTCACTTCTCCACTGCAAGCTTATCGTCATTAATCCATTTGTTGTTAATCAACATTTCTTCCAAACACTCCAATTCAAATTACAAACCTCTTTTTAATCAAACAGACACGATACTGTTCTGAATACCCATCGGAGTATTGCTCCAACGACGTCACTTCTCCACCGCAAACTTATCGTCATTAATCCATTTGTTGTTAATCAACATTTCTTCCAAACACTCCGATTCGAATAACAAACCTCTTTTTAATCAAGCAAACACGATACTGTTTCTGAATAACCGTCGAAGTACTGCTCCAACGGCGCCCCTTCTCTACCGCAAACATCCAGTTAACCGGTTAACAAAAGATTCTAAAAAAATATCCTTTGAATAATTGTTAAGTCAAAATTTGATATCTCAACCACCTTTTCATATAAAACTTTTCAAAAATTAAATATATTCCATTAATAATACTCGTACAATAAACTTGGTAGACAGTAGTTCCCCAATATATCTCCCCATTCCGTTCCATCTCTTATATAATAACTCCAAATTTCACAATCTCCACAAAAACCCCAATTTCAATGCGGCTATTTTATAAAAATAAATAATGTCGCTTTTTCTCCTAAGATCTATCAATTCATTCTATTCATTCTTTATATAAAAACTTACTCCGTAGTCCGTATTATTATTCGTTTGCATTAGAATTAATAACAACAACCATGGGTGGTGATAGCAAATGGAGGAAGATGAAGCTTGTGTTAGGTTTGAACACGTGTTTATACTCGCCCAAAACTGAAGGTGACGATGAACCGTCGGCGCGTCGTTCTCACGCGCCGTCCCCCCGCATGCCGACTACTCCTACCCCGTCGTCTTCTGGTCTTCTGATGCCTAAATATGGCAGTAAATCTTCTTCTATGGTATAATTTTATAAAGTTTTGATTTTTATGTGTTATTTGATGATATGCATTCTTATTACTGATAGGTAAATAGTAAAAAAAGTACTAATTGTGAATTGGGTAAAAGGGGTGTTTGTATTATAGCTTATTTTATGTGCTTATTGCTTATTGAGATTTCTAAAAGCTGATAAGCCCACTTTTTCTAGCTTATGATTTTAAAGAGGTTATGGCTAAGCCATAAGCTCTGGTTGATAAGCCAGAAAAAGTGAGCTTATTGGCTGTTCAAATTCTCAATAAGCTGATAAGCATATAAAATAAGCTTAATACAAATACCTCTTGATAATAATTGAATACTAGGTTTTTGTATTTAGTATTATTATTTTTTAATCTTTTAAGTGTTTTATTTAATGATTTTTGACTAGTGGTGGGGAATGGGTTATCGTGATAATGATAGATGTTTACATAGCTTCATATACAATACATGTAGTGGGGTTGATGATATTGATAGCGTGTTTTGTTGTATTTGGTTTTCAACTCTTATTGGATATTTAGGAATCAAGTGGTGATGGAACGTTATTCTACCTGCCGTTTTCTTTGAATGACGTAATTTGTAGCCAACAAAGATTTTTCTATATGGAAGTAGATTGCGTGATATAGAATGAATGTAGTAGTGGAGTACTTTTCGACAGTTTTGTTATAAATTTTCTTTCTTTTTTAGTTACCCTTGTTGGAGGTAAACTATGCTTTGTTTGGTCAACACCATCACTTTTAGACATAAAATCTCTATATTTCCTTTTTATAGTTGAACCGGCACTTTTTGACTTATGTTATGAAGCATAAATTTGGTGAAAGTAAGTTTAGCTTTGAAAACAGTAGAAAAATATTTAGCTTATTCTGGTTGATCTGTAATTCTTTTCATACTTGTGGTTGCTTTTGACCATATGATGGGTATGCTTTTCTTTATTGTCTTGGAACATTCATCATTGGAACACTAGTTGCTTAATGGTCTTTACTTTAAAAAGTTTTGAGTTTTTTAATCATTCAGAATAACCCACTTCGAATATTGACTGCCTAAAAGACATCTAGTTATTATTCCAAAGAGATCTTACTTAATATTGTATTATATAACATGATATTCTTTGTCACTATAAACGAATTTTTGGTCTAAAGTAGATTTAATAGTGATATACGGACAATTACACATTTATTGTGGGGTAAAAATCTAATACAAAAAGGTCGTACTTCATTGTTCAACACTGGAAATAAATATCAGTTTATTATCACATTCTTTACCCATACATGCATGTATCAAAAAATTTATTAATCATATACTTCTATTGTAAAGTTTTAGCGTAATTATGTATGATGTAATACAAAAATTTCCCTATAAGTTCTAAATATTAATTTCTATTTGTATCGCAGCAGATTTGTTCAATATGCCTGACGACGATGAAACCAACAAACGGTCATGCCATCTTCACTGCAGAATGTTCACATTCCTTCCATTTTCATTGCATTACATCAAATGTAAAACATGGAAATCGAGTATGTCCTGTTTGTCGGTCAAAATGGAAAGAAATCCCTCTAGAGAATTCTGGTTCTTCTCATGTAAACTCAAGCTCGAATATTGGTTCATGGTACCAACATGATCCCTGGATGATTTTACAAGGTATGCCTCCACATCTAACACACACCGATCGTAATGTTCCTCTACTATTTCAAGCCCAGGAGCCATCCGTCTTTGATGATGATGAACCAATTAACCAGAAATTAGAAGAAATGCTTTCCGGTAACTCTGATTCCGATGAGGGAATTGAAATCAAGACATATCCTGAAGTCTCTGCAGTAGCAAAATCCACAAAGTTTGATAACTTTGGCATTTTGATAAATCTCAAAGCGCCTGTAACCAAAGGAAGTCTCAATGCACGAACACCTGTGGATCTTGTGACAGTGCTTGATATTAGTGGTAGCATGACGGGTACAAAGATTGCTTTACTAAAACAAGCTATGGGTTTTGTGGTACAAAATCTTGGCCCGTTAGACAGACTATCGGTAATAGCATTTTCTTCTTCAGCACGTCGCCTCTTTCCACTCCGTCCTATGACTGAAACTGGAAAACAAGAATCTCTTCAAATGATTAATTCGTTGGTTGCTAATGGTGGGACGAATATAGCCGATGCCTTAAAAAAGGGATACAAAGTGATGACTGACCGGAAGTTCAAGAATCCAGTGAGCAGTATGGTATTGTTGTCAGATGGCCAGGACACTTACACCAACATCAGCCCTCGAAAAGCCGGGTTGAAAACATATAATCCCGCACTTTTATCGTTGCCCGGCCCTCGCATACCAATTCACACATTTGGATTCGGGATGGATCATGATGCAACTGTAATGCACTCTATTTCAGAACAGTCCGGAGGGATGTTTTCGTTCATAGAAGCTGAGAATGTGATACAAGATGCTTTTGCTCAGTGTATAGGTGGGCTTCTCAGTGTAGTAGTTCAAGAATTACGTGTTGAAGTTGAATGTGTTCATCCTGTGTTGCGGCTCGGATCGATTAAAGCCGGTAGCTATAAAGCGGGTATGGATGGTAATGGTAGATCGGGGTTTATTGAGGTAGGAGATTTATATGCTGAAGAAGTAAGGGATTTTCTTATATCAATGGATATTCCGGTTAATGAGTCGGGTAATGAAATGCCATTGGTGAAATTTAGAGTTATCTACAAGGACCCGGTAAAGAATACAAGCGTGACCAATGAAGGAAACGAAGTGATAATATTGAGGCCCGAGACAACCGTGGGTAACCAATCAGTGTCGCTTGAAGTCGATAGACAAAGAAACCGTCTTAATGTTGCCAGTGCGATTGCTGACGCTCGTTTGGCGGCAGAACACGGTAACCTGACAGCAGCAACATTACTGCTCGAGGATTGCCAGAAAAAGTTGTCGGAGTCGGAATCGGCTCGTAGAGGAGATCAGTTGTGCGTTGGGTTGGTTGCTGAATTGAGCGTAATTAGAGAGAGAATGGCTAACCGTAGAGTATATGAGTCGACAGGAAGGGCTTATGTGTTATCAGGGTTGAGCTCACATTCATGGCAACGGGCCACTGCTAGGGGTGACTCGACTGAGTTGACGAGTCAGATGCAGACTTACCAGACACCGACAATGGTGGACATGGTCAATCTATCTCAGACAATGTCCTTCAGCCGGAGTCCATCATCATCCATGGCTAACCCAGCAGCTACGCCACCAAAAAACAAGAAGTTGTTGAGGTCAATGTACACATTTCCAGCTCCTCATCCGAGATGATAGGATGACCGACAATCTGAACGGTTTTGGTTGTTTTAAATCTGTCTTTATTTTAGTTTCGAAAATGCAAAGAAAGGTAGGGAGGTATAGTTTTTCTTTCCAAGTTGATTTGGATTTGGTTCTGGTTTTGAATGAATAATTGTTCTGGATATTAGGAAGTTGATTGCTCTAGTGAAATCATATTCTTTCAAAATTTAGAAGCAAAGTATTTAACATTGTTTGGTTATTTATCTTTCTCTAACCACTTAACTGTAATTGAAAATATAGAAGTATTTGGAACCAAGACCTAATCACGATAGTGAATTACTTTGAACCAAGTGATTATAACCTACACTGATATTAATTTTTGTTTAAACAGCTTTGTTACGTAGAAAAAGAAGGGAATAAGATTTGTTTGGTGTCAACACTGTACGGTATATTGTAGAGTTTGGTTTTTGATTTCAGTGTTTTAAGTTTTTATGCTTTCATGCTTTTATATCAGTGTAGACGCATGTATGTTTTAAGTTTTTATGCTTTCATGCTTTTATATCTAGGGATCAACACGGTATTAGAGCACTCACAATGGTAACCCAAGTTAAAGTTTAACACGGTGCCACATCAGTTTTAACACTTTAACCTTAACTCACAAAAAAAAAAACACCCACATACAAAAATTCAACCCTAAACTAAAACTAACAATTCATTTAATAAACTACATAATATTAAAACTTAAATATTACAATACGAAATATAAAAAAACATGCAAGAACGATAACAACGAAAAAAAAAAAAAAAAAAAAAAAACCCGGAACATATGAAATTAAACCAAACGAATTACAAAAAATTATTCTATCTTCTTCGTCTTCGGAAGATTCTTCATCATGTTGTTGTTGGTGTTGAAGACGATTCTGCCAAACATGCTCCATAAGGTCGCGTTGGAGCTGAGAATGCATTACCGAGTCGCGCAATTCCCTCATCTTGCGTTGCTGGGTATCACATCTGTCGACCCATGTTTGCTGCCCCAAATTAGATACCGGATCCACAAACAATCTGTTATAGTCACGGAGCACAAACTTTTGATCTTTCAATATCATGTTATGCAAAATAATGCATGTATACATGATTCGTCGTATCTTGACAATTTCATAAGCACATGCCGGTTGTTGTAGTATACCCCACCGTCCTTGGAGCACACCAAAAGCACGTTCGATATCCTTCCTTGCACTTTCTTGCTTCCTTTTGAAATAACTATGTTTCTCGTCAGTCGTTGCCGAGAAAGATTTGACGAAACTTGCCCACTGTGGGTAAATTCAGTCAGCCAAGTAATACCCCTGTTCATATCTTCTTCCGTTTACAATATAGGGTGCCCTTGGGGATTCGTCTTTTAGCAAGTCGTCGAACTAATTAGAGTTATCCAAAACATTAATATCATTATTTGCCCATGCCATACCAAAAAATGCATGCCAAATCTACAAATCTTGTGAAGCAACAGGTTCAAGCATTAACGTTGGGTATCTTTTATCACCCCTACCAAATTGCCTCTGCCAAACAACCGGACAATTTTTCCACGCCCAATGCATACAATCAATGCTACCAAGCATTCCCGGAAAACCATGTTCCCGTTCATGCTTTAGGTAAATACTTTGAACGTCCGCCCATGTTGGTTTTCTTAAAAACTCAGGCATAAACAAATCTATAACACACATGTTAAAATTATCAAGACATAAACGCATAGTACTCGAACCTATTTGCAAATACTCGTCAAATACATCGGGTGCGTTGCCGTATGCTAATTGGCTTATGGCAGCTGTACACTTCATAATAGCACTAATACTCCCTCGACCAGTACAATCAATCCTTGACTTAAAATATTGAAAGTGATCTGGAATAAAATCGGATTCATAAGATTCAATACCTTTGACTATTTTTAAAAATAGTTTTTGGCGCATGCGAAACCTTCTACCAAAATTACGGGGCGTATACTTGCAGCCATTAACAAAATAGTCGTTTAGAAAACGTTGTTCAGCAAGCTCGCATTCATGATATATGTGGGTACGAGGCACCTGAGTCTGAGGATGAGCTTCTTCTTGTTCTAAGCGTTGCTGATACTCGTACGCAGCAATCATAAACTCTATGTCTTCTTCGTCATATAGGTCTGACCAAGTCCGAGATGATTCGGCATTTTCATTTGGGTCTATTGTGTGAAAAAAATATATGTGTTTAGTGGGTATTTATAGGGGTGGGTATATGATTTTGATTTTTTTTTGAAGACTTGAAAACTAGCCGTTTGTTTATTATAGTGGAGGGGGTTGAATTGATTTTTTTTAAACCTAACGGTACAAAAATAGCCGTTTGGGGGGCTAGAACGATTTTTTTTTTTTTTTTTACCTAAACGTGCCTTAACGCCGGGTTAAACCCCTAACGTTAGGCGTTAACGCACAAATAACGCAACCAAGCCCATCGGCTAACGCATGTCTAACGCATGTTAAAGGATCTTTAACGCCATTCTCGCGTTACTGATGAAACTGCTCTTAGTACTGAACCCGTAACGAATTGGTGGTACCGTTTTTTTCCCGAGCATGAAAGGGGGTACAAGTACTTAGTACCGGGAAATCGGTACCTATCCGGTGCTTTCCATTTTTTGTTTAACAAAAAGAATTTTCAGATTACATACTAGTCATTGGCACTGTGTAAGAACCATGTTATCTGATTTGACACACAATGGAAGTATGGACTTATTAGCGATTGTCCTACAAGTTTAGAAGGTAACGTTAGTATAGTTTCATATGTTGGCGTATACTACATTTTCTCCTTCGTGCGACTTGTAATTACGTAAACATCTTGGACGTAAAATGATGACAACTGTACTATACTAAAATGCCAAAATGAAGAAGAGATTAGTTTCATTTATTTAGTGTTTGCCAAAATTCAGATATTATTTACTATCCACTTCCAAATTTTCTGTTTGCCTATATTTACTACGGAGTAATGTTTATGCCTTTTATCCTCGTGATTTCTAATTTATGAAAACTGATTTTTTTGTTTTTAATACTTAAGAAACGACTTGAGATAGATATACCTTTTTTTACATCATTTTGTGCATCTGCTGTTGATGGAGAATTTATTGATGCAACTAGTCAACACATTTATGTAACACCATGATCATGGCAAGCATAAATACAAGCAAACCTTAGAGCCTTGGGTAAGGTCACTCAGTGTCAAAAGTTAACACACTGCCACGTCAGCGCCACATTAGTTTTTACCTTTTAACCTTAACTCTTGACTTTCCACCCCGGTAACATAACTTACATTAACTCACCTTAACTCACTTCCACCCCAATTATTTTCAATTTCAACCCCAAATTTTAACAAACACTTCATTTATTTAAAACATAACATAAATTCTTAAACATATTACAATACGAAATTAAAACATAAATATTACATTACGAAACATATGAAATTTAAAAACATAAATATTACAAACATTTTTTCATCGTCGTCGGAACCTTCTTCTTCATTTTGACATTGAAGACGTCTTCCCCAAACATGCTCCATAAGGTCTTCTCGGAGTTGATTATGCATATCCACGTCGTGTATTTCTTTATGTATGCGACGTTGGGTATCACATCTGTCGATCCACCTGTCTCGGCTAAATCGTGGTGTCGGATCAACCCACATGTCCGGATACTCACGTAGTGCAAACTTTTGATCTTTTAAGATCATATTATGCAAAATTATGCAAGTATACATTATTCTTTGTAACTTGACAACTTCCATTGCACGTGCCGGTTGTCGTATTATACCCCAACGTCCTTGAAGGACCCCAAAAGCACGTTCGACATCCTTTCGTGCACTTTCTTGCTTCCATTTAAAATAAGCATGTCTTTCGTCAGTGGTTGCCGAGACGGACTTGATGAAAGTTGACCACCGTGGGTAAATTCCGTCAGCTAAGTAATAACGTTAACCCCGTTCATACCGATGTCCGTTTAGCATATACGGTGCTCTTGGGGATTCGTTGGCAAGGATGTCGTCGAATAACGAAGAGTTATCTAAAACATTAATATCGTTATTCACCCCCGCCATCCCAAAAAATGCATGCGAAATCCATAAATCTTGCGAAGCAACAACTTCAAGCAGTATGGTTGGGTATTTTTTAAAACCGCTACCATATTGCCCTTGCCTTGCAACCGGACAATTTTTCTATTCCCAATGCTTGCAATCAATGCTATCTGATACGTGGGAATCGCACCAGGCTTTACCTCTCAAGGGATCTTGAGAAGCTTACAACCCCCACCAGGCAGTGTACCTGATCGTTGTAGTATAGTATAGTGACAAGTACCGGGGGATTGATCGTTCAGCTAGGAATAGTGTCGCTAGGATTAGAAAACCTAATTACTAGTGCTAAAGATGACGGAATGTTATTTTTGTATTTTTATATTTTTTAGAAAGCAAGTAAAATCTCGGGGTTTGAAAGATTTGGGCGGAATTAGTTGCTAGTCAATTAACCCAATACTAAGATGCAATCAAAATAAAATACTAAAAATGAAAATAAACTAAATTATACTAAAGTTGTGAGCAATATGTGGAGAAAATGTGTTTACTTAGATTTCACTACTCCCTAGACATCTTTTACATGTTAGTTACTTGTTATAGTTGCATGGATGACGGATTGTATTCCTTAATACCATTCATGGGGTATCGCACATAACTCCCCAATTCTATGAGCTCTTATCTCCTCCTATACCATGCCCAACACAATCATAGGGATTATAAACAGTGACTCATGCATTAAATACAACCAATAAAGACCTAGTGCAATAGGTTCATGTTTCCTAAGACGTTCAAGCATGTTACCAATTAGAGATCTGCCAGTTTTCTTAAGCCTAACATATAAATCATTCATCCAAGACAATTATAAACAAGTAATCAACACATAATTAACATCTAGGTTTCATTAGATCTAAGCAAACACAAGATAGATCTAGCCTAGCATGATGAAATTAAGACAAGAACAAGATATAGACAACCAACACATAGACATATTGATTGAATTAAAAGAACACTTATCTTAATTACACATGAAAGGTATCAAGGGCTTGGAACCCTTGAAAAACCTGTAAAATTCGCACCAAGTTCGTACTTAGGGTTTCTCCAAAACTTCTCTATTTAATGTGTGAAAATTAGAAAACTATATAAAGGAAAAGGGGTCTGACGGCGTCAAGACCAAGCTTGTGACGCCGTCACCTCGCCGCCAAAACTCTTCTCGGACTGCCTTGATCTACTTTTGACGCCGTCATGTATTATGCATTTCCAGGCCGTCATGAACTTTTACTCTTGACGCCCTACTTCGTGACGCCGTCAAATCTGCACTGGATCGTCATGGAAATTTGCTCTTGACGCCGTCAGGATGTTACTCTTGACGCCGTCATCTACTGTTCCCAGCAAGGAAAATTAAGACTTTGGCATTTTCTTCACTTTTATGCTCCAAAAATGTCTGAATTGTTTCCTTTTCCAGATTTCACTCCCAAAGTATCTAAAATCACAAAAGGAACGATTTAGGGCAATATTTGATCAAATAAATTCAATTCCGGGCTTAAATGACCCCCTAAAAATGGTTCATTTTTCGCCTCATCATATACCCTTACACTTGAGATTTGCTTATCCTCAAGCAAATGCGCTTTTATTCTACTCAAAATACAAGTTAGGGGTCATTTAACACTAATATAAAAGTAATTACAACAAATAATCGTTCCACTAAAGACCAATAGACAAGCACGGAGGTCATACACTAGCACCTCACAAATAGTGTTTAGATACTCACATCTCTCGGGTGTAATAAAGTATAAATTACAATATGGAAACGGAAGATATCTCTCACTACCTGTCATAGCAAAATAGATTACCATAGGCTTGGGAAAGGATCAAACCTCCACCACATGGCGTAAGCACCTAGGATAAACTATCAAAGAGGTTTTTTAAAGGGTTGTAACGTTAGGTGTAGGGATATGAAATACACGGTTTTGTTGGATAAAGGAAGTTTTACTGGTGGCGAGTTAACAATCTTGGTTAATTACATGTACAATATGGCGTTGCTAAGCCAAGACTAGACTCGACTTAAGCTAATAAATGAAAAATAACAAAAACATAAAATGAACATAAAATAAAAAGGGATGGTAGTCCGTATGTTTTTTCTATTTTTCTTTTTCTATTTTTTTTCGATTTTTTTTTTTTTTTTTTTTTTTTTTTTTTTTTTTTTTTTGCATACACTCTTACCCTACCATCCAAAATAATACATCATAGGGAATGAACATTCCCCTTACACTTGAATTTTTACATACTTTACAATAAACTAATCTAATGACTCGAATTAAGAAAATCAAAACACTTGGAGCACTTTTAAGATTAACGTACATATGGGGGTAATAAATGATGTTCTTCCCCATTACTCCATAAATAAGTACTTTACCCAATCGTCCCAATCGTCTCAAAACAATATGTACAAGGATATGACTCGACTTACCAACCATGTAATCAATTAGATAGTTAACTTAGGGTTTAACAAATAACAATAATGCACTAAAAATGAGCGCATACACGGAAGGCTAAGGCGATTTGGGTGTACATTTAAGTGGGGTGTAACAAATTCTTCCTTTAAGTAAAATGCTTAAAGTTAGAAACGAAAAGATAGGCTCGGAGGGGTGTACTAGGGGTTTCGTGTACTAAAAATGAGTACAACGCTAAGGGTGTGGGAAAATTAGTTGACTTAACTAGCCAAGTAATATGACTTAAATGGTCAAGTAATTATAATACGGGTTTAACACAAGGGTGATCCTAATGCCTCTTATCAAGTAGTAAATCCTACTACACGAATGTAGTCTCACTAGCGGTCTCGGGATGCATCACTAACGCAAGTTTTAGAATCTAAATGCTACTGGTACACTCATAAACACTAATAGTAAATGCTTTTCCTATCAAATCTAAAGGCGAACCTCACATATTTGGGTGGAAAATTTTTCTGAATATACGGTTATGTGCTAGTCATACAATCTCCTATTCATGAGACGCTTGCTATGGCTAAAGTTTCACTCCTAAATGTTGTAAAAAATTTTAAATTTGGCGCTAAAATTACACTAACAAGTATTTCTCATAGTTTTATTACACATCTACCATCAAACAAAACAAACTCAAGCGAAAGAGCATATGTAAGGTATCATCTTTTTACCCTCCCCTTACACTTAAGATGAACATTGTCCCCAATGTTCAAGTAAAGAATGTAAAAGTGAACAAGTAAAAAGAATGAAATCAAATACTCCCCTGATTCGCTCGGTATGGATTATAGGGTGGCCAGGTTAAATCTTCCTCCAAGAAAATGAACAATCAAAGCTTCCCTTCCAGAATATAAATCATCTTCTTGTCATACATAACCTGTAAAACCTGAGAAAATAGACAAGACAACCTCGCGTAAAATCGGCGGCATCCTATATAAGTTACTAAATCCTAGAAAACAAGATAAGATATAATGCTTGTGGAATGAAGTTTGCAGATTTCCTGGAGATTATAAAACTTAATAATTCACAAAAACTATAAGACTCCGTTAGAAAAACAAAACGGGTAAAATTTCCAGATTTTTTTACACTTGACGCCGTCAAGAGTTAACTCTTGACACCGTCAGAAGTGGCCTGCAGAAATTCTTATGTTAAGTTTCCAGAAAATTTCTGGAAAAACTTGGTCCTACTTCCTGGAAAATCCTGCAAAACTTCATTATGACTCAATACAAGCATTTGACTCTAACAAATACGAATATACATGTTCATTTAATATTGTGGAGAATCATGATCGAGTTGTTTCTTAAAAACATATTTGGGGTTTCCCCTTACACTTATCTTTTGCAAAAATACTTTTAGGTGGAGTTAAGACTAGGCCAAAACAACAAAGTAAAGTATTTCCACATTTTAATTGAGAAACATGATCTACCAACAATAAAAATAAAGCATGCATACGGAAGCAAATAACAAACAAACAAACAAACAAATAAAAACACACAAAGCATGGGTTGCCTCCCAAGAAGCGCTTTTCTTTATTTACGAGTCTTGTAGCTAGACTCAAGGTTATGGGTCAACGTGTATCGCTTATGCTCACATAACCAAGTGTGAGCCATCTAATAGTCGCCTCATCTTTCTTATAATCATCTCCTAACTCTAAGCATCCGCGATAATATCTTTTATTCTTTTCATGAGTATACTTAAGTCCTTTTCTCTTATCATTCTCACTTAGCATTTCTATGGGTGGATACCTACTACACTTTTCCATGGAAAAATCTTTGAATCTAGGGTGTGTGCGGGGCATTTGATAGACAAAATCTTCATCCCCATCAGAGAATGTAATTAACCCTTCTATGAGTTTTTCATCGAGGTTGGTCAACCGTTTGAAAGGTTTTCCAAACACAACTTGGGTCAACTTATCATCAATAAACTCTCCTAGATTCTCCATAACCATGAACTCAACAAGATAAACCAAGTTTCCTACAAACACATGCAATGGTATTGCCTTAGCAATAATGTTTTCTCCTTTGTATTCTAACTCATCTACCATGATTTTATTATATTCATTACGTGAGATTATGTTCATTGGAAGAGATGAGTTGAGATAGGCGTTAAAGCTCTTAAATCCGATCTTACAAGGGAATTGCATGTTAAATGAACTATCACACTCAATCCTAGTTCTAGGGTCAACATACCTAAGAGGGTTTATTTCTTCTTCCATCCTATTCTCATTAATCACATCACCATCACCAAGATCCTCATCGGAGTCTGAATAGTAGAAAGGACTAGCCCTACGGTCATCATCATGATTAGACTCTTCTAACTTAGAATTATTGTCAAAGTGGTGGTTGGGTGAGAGGTTAGGCGGGTTCTCATTTTCCACTAAAGGAAGTGGGGCGGGCATTTGGAAAATCCTACGATGAAAAACACGAATAACAGGAATCAAACGATCAATGTTATTGTTATCCATCGAAATAGTTTACGAACAAAGACACAAAGAAATAAGATAGACTAAAGAAACCTAAAAATAAAAATAAAATCTTACTAGAAAGGAATCTAGCAAGTAGACCTAATAAAAAGAAATTCTAGCCTAGACAATAACTATTCCCTGGGCTGCGGCGCCAAAAACTTGATCCGTGGGAATCGCACCAGGCTTTACCTCTCAAGGGATCTTGAGAAGCTTACAACCCCCACCAGGCAGTGTACCTGATCGTTGTAGTATAGTATAGTGACAAGTACCGGGGGATTGATCGTTCAGCTAGGAATAGTGTCGCTAGGATTAGAAAACCTAATTACTAGTGCTAAAGATGACGGAAGATTATTTTTGTATTTTTATATTTTTTAGAAAGCAAGTAAAATCTCGGGGTTTGAAAGATTTGGGCGGAATTAGTTGCTAGTCAACTAACCCAATACTAAGATGAAATCAAAATAAAATACTAAAAATGAAAATAAACTAAATTATACTAAAGTTGTGAGCAATGTGGAGAAAATGTGTTTACTTAGATTTCACTACTCCCTAGACATCTTTTACACGTTAGTTACTTGTTATAGTTGCATGGATGACGGATTGTATTCCTTAATACCATTCATGGGGTATCGCACATAACTCCCCAATTCTATGAGCTCTTATCTCCTCCTATACCATGCCCAGCACAACCATAGGGATTATAAACAGTGGCTCATGCATTAAATACAACCAATAAAGACCTAGTGCAATAGGTTCATGTTTCCTAAGACGTTCAAGCATGTTACTAATTGGAGATCTGCCAGTTTTCTTAAGCCTAACATATAAATCATTCATCCAAGACAATTATAAACAAGTAATCAACACATAATTAACATCTAGGTTTCATTAGATCCAAGCAAACACAAGATAGATCTAGCCTAGCATGATGGAATTAAGACAAGAACAAGATATAGACAACCAACACATAGACATATTGATTGAATTAAAAGAATACTTATCTTAATTACACATGAAAGGTATCAAGGGCTTGGAACCCTTGAAAAACTTGTAAAATTCGCACCAAGTTCGTACTTAGGGTTTCTCCAAAACTTCTCTCTTTAATGTGTGAAAATTAGAAAACTATATAAAGGAAAAGGGGTCTGACGGCGTCAAGACCAAGCTTGTGACGCCGTCACCTCGCCGCCAAAACTCTTCTCGGACTGCCTTGATCTACTTTTGACGCCGTCATGTATTATGCATTTCCAGGCCGTCATGAACTTTTACTCTTGACGCCCTACTTCGTGACGCCGTCAAATCTGCACTGGATCGTCATGGAAATTTGCTCTTGATGCCGTCAGGATGTTACTCTTGACGCCGTCACCTACTGTTCCCAGCAAGGAAAATTAAGACTTTGGCGTTTTCTTCACTTTTATGCTCCAAAAACGTCCGAATTGCTTCCTTTTCCAGATTTCACTCCCAAAGTACCTAAAATCACAAAAGGAACGATTTAGGGCAATATTTGATCAAATAAATTCAATTCCAGGCTTAAATGACCCCCTAAAAGTGGTTCATTTTTTGCCTCATCACTATCAAGCATGCCCGGAAAACCATGTTCACGCTCATGTTTTTCATAAATAGCCTGAACGTCGGACCATGTTGGTTTCCTTAGAAACTCCCGCATAAACAAGTCCAGAACACACATCTTAAAATTATCAAGACATTCACTTGCAGTACGCTCACCCATTTACAAATACTCATCTAATGCATCGGGTGCGTTGCCGTATGCCAATTGGCGTATGACAGCGGTACACATCATAAGTGTACTAATACCTTGTCGACCCGTGTAGTCGGGTCCTTTGTTCATGAATTTAAAATGTTCTGGAAGAGGATTGGAATAATAAGACTGAATACCTTCAACTATTTCTAGAAATAGTTTCCGACGCATATGAAACTTTCTGCGAAAATTCCGGTGCGAATACTTACACCCTTCATAAAAGTAGTCACTACGCAAACGTTCCTCAGCAACCTCAAACTCACGGTGGATGCGTGTACGCGGGATGCGTTGTCGAGCTGCTGCTGTTGCTGCTTCTTCTTGTTGTTCCAGTTGTTGATGATATTCAAATGCGGCTATCATAAATTCCACGTCCAGTTCGTCATCTATATCGGAAAAACTTCGTTCTTCTTGGTTATTTTCATTCGGATCCATTGTGAGTAAGAAAGTTTTGGGTGAATTTTTTTTCTTATAGAGAGGAAGTGTATAGATTGAATTTGAGTTTTGTAAGTGTGAAAATAAAATGTGTATGAGGTGGGTATTTATAGTGGTAAGAAAATGGGTTGGAATATATATATATATATATATATATATATATATATATATATATATATATATATATATATATATATATATATATATATATTACCTTATGATGTATTTATGACATTTATATTTAGAAGTCTTAAAATGTTTAAGACAAAAAACATTGCTTTAATAGAAAAGATGAATACACATATAATTAAAAGCCTAGAAATTTAATTGTCTTTAAAAAGACCGGGTTATTACAAGTATAGCTTTGAATGCTTGTAATTTTTTAAGACTTACAAGAAAAGAAGCATAGTGTATACCACTTTAATGCACATAATTTTCAGACTTACAAGACAAGAAAGCATAGTATACACCACTTTTATGCACATATTAAAAAAAACACCACATTAATGCTATTTAATGTAGTCAATTAATTAACTGGTCAATAAATACAATTAATACAGTTATGAAAACACCCGTTACATAAGAAATACAAATTATCAAGCATATTGTAAAACCAAATTAAATACAATTCCTGCATTAAATGTAACTAAAACAAATAATAAAACACATTATACAAATATTCAAGCCCGAACGGGCAACGGTGTCACAACTCACCATTTCAGGTCATTTCCCAAACTTTGGAAAACACTATTCATCAAAACACTATTCATCAGTTTACTATTCATCATATTTGGTGTCAGTTTGACATTCCGAGAAGCATTCAGAAATTTTACTATTCATTGAACACTATTCATTGCCGGAAAAGTTTTCACTATTCACTTGCATTACTCATTTCATCATAAATTTAGTTTACGGGTATTAAAATTCGCGTAACCGTATGGGTTTAGGTGCGAATTCATTTCATTATCAGTAAGGACATTGCATACGGACTAGAGACAGTCTGCATATCATCAGTAGGTCATTTACATGTTATACCACTCTTAGGATTTTCAAATTTATATATTTGATACATTTAACGTTTTACTTATAATTATTTATAAATAAACGTTAACACCCGGTTTATAAACACGATGAATATATCTAAATATTTCCACAATGGTCCTGACATATTTTTATATCTATTTTATCATCATAAAAGTTATAACATTCATTTACCCAGTATTTTAGAAATTTATTTTATTTATAACGTGAGCTTATGAATATTACGACGGTTTTCGTGAAAACTAAACAATAATCACCCGAACACTCAGTACTTGTACCCAACATATTTTTAACATTATTATGACTTTATTAAGTCCCGGTTAACTTCGTTAACATTTATTTCTAGCAAACCCGGTACCCGATTATAACAAAACTAACTAAAAACCACAACTAATACTACACTAACTTATCATATGCAACTCAAAACCGATTTTGCTTCTCTTGTTCACATTGAAAACCGGCCATGCCCCCCCTAGACACCATGTGACTTCTTTTTACCACCTTTGACTTATGTACAAGTATTATAGTATATAACTTATCACAAATATCAACAAAAACCTCAAAAACATAATCTTACATATTTCTTGAAATCATAAACTCAAAATCTTCATCCTTTCCATCTCTTTCACCATAACCCACGACCCAAACTCAATATACATGATCAAGTGGTTATTTTTCAAAGATCAAAGCATCAAAGTTGTTCATTTCATCATTCTAATCAAGAATCATACCACAAAAACACAAGTAATCCAAGGTTTCTAATCATCTCATCACCTATTATTTCAAAGTGGGTATTCAAATTTATTTTCATGTTTTCATCTAATTAACACATGGATCTTATAGTATTCATGCTTAATTTCAGGCACAAACTAGCTATACCACTTTATTTTTGTAGACTTTTGAAACATACAAACCCTAGAATTGGTTTTAGGTACTCTCTTGTTAAATTAACTTGATTACTAGTTATTAGGAACCCATGACACCCTAAGAAGGTTTATGGTAGGATTAGTATAGATTTGTGGAGTTTGCAAGAGTTTTGGTTGATGTAGAAACTAGTTTTGAACCTTGGAAATGGTTTTGTAACAAGTAAATATACCTACTGTCCCATTTTGGTAAATCCAGGAAAATCAGTAAACATAAAGTAAACTTTGGCAAAATTTTTAGAAAATACTTTCAAAAACGAATCCGTAGGCGAAAGAACGGATCAAAAAGAGTTTATAACGAAGAAGTTATGATTTTTGCAAGTTTATTGACGAAAAGTATATTTTCTGAAAATACATGCTGTTGGACGTTTTTCGTCAGTCAAAAAGAGGCTTTAGACGTAACCCGGAGGAGTCAAGCTTTCCAAAATATATTACTACATACTAAGACGTAACCGTGGATATAAAGAACAAGTAAAACAGACTTATAACGACAAAGATATTCACGTTTCAATATCGGCAAAAATCCTCTATAATTGGCAGCTTTCACTAGTAATAATAATAATACTACTTCTACGTACTAAATTCTAGATTTTCTAGAAATATTAACCAAGTACCCAAATTCATAACTAATGAAGTATTAGTGATTACAAGTATATTTTCATTACTACAAGGCGTTATTTCAAGGATTTCAAACCGAGGATTTCAACACTAACATTGATACATACGATATATATATATATATATATATATATATATATATATATATATATATATATATATATATATATATATACACACACATTTCAACTAGTTTATTTTCTAGTAGCCATATTTTCCCAAGTTTTGGAAAATGTATATTTTGATAATAACAAGTATTTTTCAAAGAGTAGAGTGGTATAGGAACATGTGCATGGACATTCATAACATCATTTAGTGATCTAAAGTAGATCGTTCATCATTCACATTAGGTTGCGGCTAGTGTGCGCGCCTTGTTTTTCAGCTCATTACATGTTCATGGTTGTTCATTTCACATCATCATAGTATCATCAGCTAGAGGTGAGTTTTCATAGCCCCGTTTTCAATAGAATATTTTGATTTCAAATCCCACGGGGGGCATACATTGCATCAATCATTTTAGTACGAGCCCAAGTATTCAAACATATGTACATTGCTTAAGTAGCTTGTCTGCCATGTGATAAGTCCCATGTATCATCATGAACCGTTAATTTTCCGGTAAGCGAGAGTGAGTGGATAGATCTATCGAGGGTGACGCCTCCATCCGTGGTAGTATTTACCAACCGTAAGCGGATGCATTTCATGTCTTTTACATTTGAGTGTCTTGGCAGAACATTCAGGAGGGGCATAGTTTCATCAGTCATAGCTTCGATGTCATGAGCTTAAGGTCTATTGTACAATTTTAATGAGATTTTTATCTTGCACTTTTACTTGTGGTGGCCGTACAACATTACAATTTACAAACCTATGGAATTCACCAACATTCGTGTTGACGTTTTAGCAATGTATTTCAGGTTTTTAAGGTAGCTCATGTGACATGCATTTGGACATTCATGGAGTCGTGGGGTCGACGCGTCTCATCATTATTTCATGCACTTATGTAAACATTTGATCTAGTATGACTTGTTTTTCGAAAACATGCAACAAATTTTGGGGACCTCATTTTGTAAACTCTGGATTATTTCAACGATCAAATGCAGTATTTTCCAAACGACACTTTAGGTCGTTCAATGTAACTGTAACTGTGATGCTATGACAGACACCCCCAGGTATTCCATTCCGCTGCAAGTCAGGTAAATTGGGGGTGTGACAAATGGGCCAAATGGGCTTGAGCCCGAATGGGTGCGGGCCAAACGGGCTCGAGCCCGAATGGGCACGAGTCAACAGGCTCGAACCCGAATGGGCACAGCTAAACGAAATTCTTCATATCCATAAATTTGTTGTCAAAAATAACATAAAAACTAAAATACATGATTCACCGAAAAATTTATTTCAGGGTACCCGCCGCTGCAACGCGCGGGTACCCTGCTATATATATATATATATATATATATATATATATATATATATATATATATATATATATATATATATATATATATATATATATATATATATATATATATATATATATAGTTAGGATCAAATAAGAAGAAAACTTAAAATAAGAATGATAAGAAGAAATCACAACCACTCATTTCAGATGCATCTACAAAAATAGATGCATCTCCCCTTGAAATTCTTCCTCCTATTTGAAATGTGTGGCTAGAAATCCTTCTTATTCTTCCTATTTTAGTTTTTCTTCTTACCGGATCCCTACCCTATATATATATATATATATATATATATATATATATATATATATATATATATATATATATATATATATATATATATAGTGTGTGTGTGTGTGTGTGTGTGTGTGTGTGTAGGGGTGTCATTCGGGTCAACCCGACCCGATAAGCCTCTATCGGGTCGGGTCGGGTCTATCGGGTCAACCCATATGACACCCCTATATGTATGTGTGTGTGTATATATATATATATATATATATATATATCCGTTATTAACGGTAATATAGTATAGGGGTGTTAATGATTTTTTTTTTGATTCATAGTCGTTTAAGGGGCTAAGGTTTTTTTTTTTTTTTTTTTTTTTTTTTTTTTTTTTTTTTTTTTTTTTTTTTGCTGTTTTTTTTTGCCTCACTTTAACGTGTGTTAAGGGGCTGACGCACCCTTTTAACGTGGATCTTAACGCGGGACTCGGTAAGGTAACGCACCCCATTTTGGAGCTGCGTTAAAAGTTAACATGGATGTCACGTTACTTTACCAAGTGCTCTTAGACACGCATTACTTTAAACATTGTTTTGACGAAACCAAACCATGGCTAACAACGTTAGCTAGTTTGGCTCAGTTATGAACCAAGTTTAATTATCACATGGCAAAGCATAGTTCACTAGATTAGTTAAAAAAAAACCTTTTGGATTCTGGTACCAAACAGGGAATTCCTAAATAAGTCCAGTACCGTTTTTGAAAGGTACCCTTTTTTTCACCTTATTTCATAGTCCCGGTACCGCGTGTATTGGGAATCGGTACAGTTTTGGTACGGTACCGGTACGGTTTCGGGATTCAGGTTGAAATGCTCATCCCTACTTTTATCAATATACTTTCTCCCACACACATATCTCTCCTCACATATATCTTTACACTCACTATTGACGGAGGTTGGTTTATTTGGAAGTAGTATCTTTACTTTCAGTTAAGCGTGTGAGATTCTACATATTACTTCTTCCTCAAGCGTGATGGGGTATAGTTGTTCTCTATTAGTCACTTAGTTGTATTGAAATCTCGCAATCATTAACATTTTGGGTCATGTTGTTAACTCTATTTGTAACAACTTTGGGTCATAATGACATCCAGATTACTTTGTTGGTAATTGTTGGTGGTGATTCGCCCAGAACAGGGTTAAGATAATCAAAGACCTAGCTACGTACCAATTAAGGTTACCGGATATCACTTGGAATCGTGTTATCACTTTCCAAAGTAAACTATTCGACCCTAATGCCTGGGTATCACGAATATCTACTTGGGATAAGACCAAATGTTGTTAGTGATTTAGGCACAAATCAATAACCCTTCGTGTATAAGTGTTGTATGTTTTCTGTGTATATTCATGCATCAATTGATTTACCTATTTATAGGTAATATTAGTCAACCCTAGTCAATGGAATTAAGAGTGATTAACGGCCCATTAATCCCACTTAATTAGCCTCCATAATTATAGGAATTAGTGGTTACACGACCAATTAAACGTGGTCATTAATGCAGTTGTAACTGCCAATTGAATAGGTCAAAGCAGTTACAAACCAAGTTTGAATTCAGTCCCTGATGAGATCCTTCAGCCTGAGCTGAACTCATCAACCTGATGAATACCATTCAGTCCAGAGTATCACTCCCTGAAAGAGTGAACTCACTGAACTTCATCATACACTGAAAACACTTAACCACTATCTGAGTCAGGGTGTTCAGGGACCTGATGGGTGTACACTCCGTACCTCCAAGCCCATTACCAGGTGTGAACAAATCCCACAAGTGCACTAAATTTTCCAACAATCCTCCCCAAATTTAGTTCACTACCTTTGCATGAAAATAACCATAATACAAAACAAGTGCATAAACGAAAATATCCTGAGGATTGAATTTCCATCTTAGTAAATTACACGTTCAAATATTCGAGAATCAGGGTGTTCTAAGAATTGAACCCTTCAACCCATTTGAATACCTGAAGATAAAATACACACAAGTTTTCCAACACTTAAACACTCCTGACACTATACAAGCCATGTGTCCATATCCAATTTATAAATGTTGTAAAAGCTAAAAGTCCATGGCTTCCTGAAGCGGCAAAACTTCAACATTCACATAGGTGGTTCCTCTTTATTCATGCTCCTGCCAAGCACTTTTTCAAAGAAAATTAACCATTAAGAAGTAGAGACTTCATCCTCCTTTCAGCAGGTTCCAAGCACAAACCTTGAGATGTTTGTAAAACATGTGCTTCAGTACACTGAATGTTCAACTTTCCACATTGAAATCAGCTCCCAAGTTTCCTCAGGAGGGAGTTAGGTGTCTTAGCATTCAGTGACTAAGTTGGACTTTAAACCCATCCCTTTACCAGACTTTATAACCAAGTCTCTAGCCAGACCCTTCGTCAAGTGATCAGCTAAGTTCTGTTGAGATCTTACAAACTCTATAGATACCACCCCATTCATGATAAGCTCACGAATCATGCTATGCCTGACACCCAAGTGTCTAGACTTCCCATTGTACATATGGCTATAAGCCTTTGCCAATGTAGCAGCACTATCACACCGGATAGAAATGGGTGCTATAGGTTTAGGCCACAATGGAATCTCAAAAAGCAAGTTTCTCAACCATTCAGCTTCTTTTCCAGCAGCTGCTAAAGCCACAAATTCAGATTCCATTGTTGAACTGGTGATACAAGTTTGCTTCTTGGATGCCCAAGAAATTGCACCTCCACCAAGTAGGAATACCCAGCCACTGGTAGACGAATTGTCTTCAGTGTTACTGATCCAACTTGCATCAGTGTATCCTTCCAACACTGAAAGATAACCAGTATATGAGAGACTATAGTCCATAGTTCTCTTCAAATACTTCAGTACCCTCTGAATTGCTTGCCAGTGCTGAGCACTAGGATTACTAGTATACCTGCTCAGTTTACCCACAGCAAAAGCAATGTCAGGCCTTGTACAAGTCATGGCATACATCAGGCAGCCAATCACCCTGGAATACTCAAGTTGAGATACAGCTTTGCCAGTATTAAGCATAAGCTTCTCAGTGGTATCCAAGGGAGTACTCACTGGAGTACAATCAAAGCAATTAAATTTCTTCAGTACCTTCTCAATGTAATGAGACTGAGAAATTGATATACCATTGCTTTCATGTTTAATCCTTATACCAAGGATAACATCAGCCTCCCCCATGTCCTTCATGGAGAACCTTGATGACAAAAATTCCTTTGTCAAGTCAACTTGATTTTGGTCAGTGCCAAAGATCAACATGTCATCAACATATAGGCAAATGATGACTCCTTTACCAGATTCATCAAATTTGCTATATACACATTTGTCAGCCTGGTTAAGAACATAACCATTAGACAAAACCACTTCATCAAATTTTTGATGCCATTGCTTAGGTGCCTGTTTCTGTCCATATAAAGACTTAATCAGTTTGCACACCTTGTTTTCATTGCCAGGCAAGATAAAGCCCTGAGGTTGGTTCATATAAACCTCCTCATCCAATTCACCATTCAAGAAAGCTGTCTTCACATCCATCTGATGAATAATCAGATTGTGAATTGATGCCAAAGCAATCAGCAGCCTGATGGTACTGATACGTGCCACAGGGGCATAAGTATCAAAGTAGTCTATCCCTGACTTTTGTTTAAAGCCCTGAATGACTAATCTAGCCTTGAACTTTTCAATAGTTCCATCTACCCTCATTTTCCTTTTGAAAATCCATTTGCAACCAAGAGGTTTGCAACCTGGTAGTAGATCAACCAACACCCAAGTGTTGTTACCCATGATGGAGTCAATCTCATCATTTATTGCTTCTTTCCAGAAAGCAACATCCTGGGACTTCATTGCTTCTTCAAATGTTTTGGGATCATCCTCAACAATGAAGCAATAGGAGTATTGGTCAGAGACCTCACTCCTTGTACCTTCAATTAAGTATAATTGAAACTCAGGTCCAAATGACTTTGGAGTCCTGACCCTTTTTCTCTTCTTGAGCTCAGGTTCAGGTTGTTGAACCACAACCTCATCAGGGGCCTGAGATGATAATTCATCAGGGACCTCTGATACACCAATGTCATCAATTCCATTTGGAATCCTCTGACTTGGTCTAGGGACTGATGAGAATCTATTCTCATCAAAGAGTGCATCCCTTGATTCAATTATTAAGTTAATTGAAACATATTCATTAGGTTCAATAACATAGAACCTATATGCCTTGGAATGCTCAGCATATCCAACAAAGATGCAATCAATGCCTCTTTCACCCAGAGTTTTTAACTTTGGATCAGGGAGTCTTACAACTGCCCTACAACCCTAGACCCTGAGATAATTCAGGTTGAGTTTCTTTTTAGTCCAGAGTTCATAAGGGGTAACCTTGTTCCTTTTGTTGGGAACCCTATTAAGTAAATAGCAAGCTGTTAACATAGCTTCACCCCATAACCCTTGACTCAATCCTGAATAGGACAACATGGATTTAACCATTTTCTTCAGTACCCTGTTCTTCCTTTCAGAGATACCATTTTGTTGAGGAGTATAGGGAGCAGTCGTTTCATGGATTATACCAACAGACTAAAAATACAGAGTATCCATGTACTCACCTCCCCTATCAGTCCTGAATCTTTTGATCAGGGACCCAAGTTGCAACTCAACTTCAGTTTTAAACACTTTGAATTTATCTAATGCTTCATCCTTGGTATGTAACAGATAGACATAACAAAACCTAGAAGCATCATCAATAAATGTCACAAAGTACTTCTTGTTCCCCAAAGAGGGAGTGGCATGCAAATCACACAGGTCACTGTGTATTAGCTCCAAGAGCTCAGTCTCACGTTTTACACCCTGAAAAGGTTTCTTAGTAATTTTGGTCAACATGCAAGTTTTACACTTTTCAGTGTCTATGTCAAATGTTGGGATTAACCCATCCTTAGACATGTCTTGCATCCTTTTAAAATGTACATGGCCCAGTCTAGCATGCCACAGGGTAGAGTCATTCAGTTTAGAGGTTGATAAAAAGGCTGAATTAACAATGTCAGTGACAACATTAAGCCTGAACATTTGATTACACAAATAGCCAAAACCAATAAACACACCATGTTTAGACAATATAAATTTATCAAATTCAATAACTTGTTTATATCCATGATTATTCAAAACACTACTTGAAACCAAGTTCTTCCTTATATCAGGAACATGAATAACATTAAACAAAGTTACAATCTTTCCAGAACTAAAATTAAGATCTACACAACCACGACCATGCACCAAAGTTGTTGACTCATTTCCCATGTGAAGAATAGAACCATCATTCAGTGACTCGTAAGTCTTGAACCATCTTCTATCTTTGCACACATGAACAGTTGCTCCAGAGTCAACCCACCACGCAACATCATCATCCTGCACATAGTTAGATTCAGATACATATGTAACATAATAAATCTGAAGAGATTCATTAAACATATTCTGACCTTTCAGTGAGTTGGCTAAACCACCACTCCCTGAACCACTAGTGCCTGAACCATTGGTTTTACCACCAACCTTAACACCTTTGCAATCCCTTTTAATGTGACCAGATTTGCCACATTTCCAACAAGTAGGTGTAGCCTTCTTGTTAGGATCAGCCCTTGTGTTATCCTGATGTTTACGTTTGCCTTTTTTGTCATTGTACCTGGTGGAATTGTTATGTTCCACCATATTGACAACATGTGCACTAGTAGCATTGCTACTCTTTGGCTTGTCATTATCCTGCGCCCTGAGGGAATCCTCAATACGCAAATGACTACCCAACTGAACAAGTGTCAGTTCTTCCTTCTTATGTTTCAAGGCATGCTTGAAATCTTTCCAAGAAGGAGGGAGTTTGTCAATGATACAAGAGACTGAAATAGCCTCATCCATGTTCATTTTATGTTGTGTAAACCTTCCAAGTATTCCAAGAAGTTCATTGTATTGTTCCATGACTGGTCTTGAATCAGTCATTTTGTAATTTGTGAAATTACTTACAAGAAACTTCTTACTTGAAGCATCCTCAGCCATATATTTGGCATCCAAGGAATCCCAAAGTTCTTTGGAAGATTCAACGTTCTGATAAATGTCAAAGAGAGAATCAGACATACCATTGAGAATCAAACCTCTGCATACATAGTCATCATTCTCCCATTTGCTTCTTTTCTTTATCTGTTCCACAGTAGCATCATCCCCATGATCTTCAGGAATGGCAGTGCTAAGAACATACACCATATTCATGCTTGAAAGCAAGAAGTGCATCTTCTTTTGCCATCTTCTAAAATCAACACCTTCAAACTTTTTCAATTTGGAAAAGTTAGCAGCCATATGCCTCATAGCAGCAGCCATTGATTATCACAAAATAGTTTACTTTGATTGTTGGTGGTGATTCGCCCAGAACAGGGTTAAGATAATCAAAGACCTAGCTACGTACCAATTAAGGTTACCGGATATCACTTGGAATCGTGTTATCACTTTCCAAAGTAAACTAATCGACCCTAATGCCTAGGTATCACGAATCTCTACTTGAGATAAGACCAAATGTTGTTAGTGATTTAGGCACAAATCAATAACCCTTCGTGTATAAGTGTTGTATGTTTTCTGTGTATATTCATGCATCAATTGATTTACCTATTTATAGGTAATATTACTCAACCCTAGTCAATGGAATTAAGAGTGATTAACGGCCCATTAATCCCACTTAATTAGCCTCCATAATTATAGGAATTAGTGGTTACACGACCAATTAAACGTGGTCATTAATGCAGTTGTAACTGCCAATTGAATAGGTCAAAGCAGTTACAAACCAAGTTTGAATTCAGTCCCTGATGAGATCCTTCAGCTTGAGCTGAACTCATCAACCTGATGAATACCATTCAGTCCAGAGTATCACTCCCTGAAAGAGTGAACTCACTGAACTTCATCATACACTGAAAACACTTAACCACTATCTGAGTCAGGGTGTTCAGGGACCTGATGGGTGTACACTCCGTACCTCCAAGCCCATTACCAGGTGTGAACAAATCCCACAAGTGCACTAAATTTTCCAACAGTAATTCTATGAGAAGATTTATATTAGAAGTTTAGATATTACAAGTAATGGGACAATTGTGTCTATTACCTACATTGGTACTTACATTTCCTTGCCCTTTGGCCTTTACAAATAGCATGCTTCTCAGCTTTGAATGATGCCACCTATATATTTTGTACCAAAACCAATAGTTAAAAATATTTTTTAACTCTTAAATAGTTTACCAATCCAAACACCCCTCAATCCAGCTTGTACAGGCCAATCCAAACACCCCTTAATCAAATAGTTTACCAATCAAAACAACTTTAATCTAGCAGTTACAGCCCATCTTAAACACCCCATTCAATAAAGTAGGATCTTCATTGGTAAGTAGCTTAGGAATGTTGAACTTTGCACAACAAGCATCCCAATAAAGTTTCAATCTATCTTTGTGGAACATCCACTGCAAGTCCAACTGACCCAACTAGCCCACCTTTAATGGTGAATAGCAGCTTTCCGAACGTCGGAAACTATGGATGATAGAAGCTCTTCCTTGCTGTAAAAAATTTTAATTGCTATCGAAAGTAGTTTCCGGCGTGTGCTACGTCGTTGTTGGTTGTAAGTTGCACTGTTGTTGGTATTCTTGACCAAGAAGAAGACTTAATGGAAGAGAAAAGTGTTTATGGGGAGTAGACAAAAAATTGTGCATGTTCCCCATGTAATAACCTTTATTATTTATACTTTTGGTTACACATCTTTATTTATTTATCTTTTATATAAGAACTAGAAGGGTACTCGCGCAATGCAGCGACGAGTACCCGGTGATTATTTTTATAGCAAACAAATGTTTTCCATGTGACCTTTTAAGCATAGTAAGTCGACTGACCTCTTTTTCTTTTAATTTTTTTTTCAACTTTTTTTTTCAATCATTACATAATAATTCAAATACATTTAAAAATATTACAAATAAAATAACTAAACTACTAATCCATCAACACATTTACCATAACTTTTAGGGACAAAACTACGAGCCCATGTATACTTGGATAAACCCATTAATGGTCCAAATTTTCGGATAGTCCAACTACTAATTCATCAACACATTTATTACATGATGATGGATTAAATGGGTTGTTACAACTCTCAAGTTAATGGGTTTTATGAATATTAAAGTTGTCACCATTAAAAACATTTAATTTACATTTGAATGTGGCTTGTTAATTCAATTTCCTATTAAAGAAATGTTTTTGGTCTTAAAAATTTTAAGACTTCTTTATTTAGAAAAGTCCTAAATCCTTTATAAAGTAGTATAGATAGTATAGTCAATCTCTTGAATAGACAAATTTACATGAATAAAAAAGGTTTTGTATCATGCCATTGAGTTTTGGTTCCGATATTTAACTGCTTGAACATTTAACTCATATTGGGTCCATATAAAAATACTAGTGTTTTCACAAAATGTTAATGAAAATATCTGATAACGTGTCAAATATATGTACATTAAGGATTTTGTTCATGTATGCAAATTTAACAAAATATTAAACGTATTGCATCAAGTAAAATAACTTATATAATTGTTCAAATTTTATTAACTTAATATTGTGTTGTTTGTTTATGACACTTTGTAAAGGCCATTTTCGATTGTCTCGTCCAAAGCATCACAAAACTCGATACTAGCCATGGGTAACAAAAAGTTTTTACTTTATTTATCAACTACTACGTATATTTAAGTTTAAATTTATCCTTTTTTGGTTGGTGAATAAGTAGATAACTATCAATGATGTATTTTATGTTATTACCGAGCTTTTAAAACAAAGAATTTTATGTTACTATCGAAATTTTTTTTGAGCCCCCTCTAATATAAATTCCTGGCTCCGTCCCTGACTGCAACCATAGCATAAAAGTATTTGTTAAAGCTTAAACAATGTATAAAGTACTTAAAGTGAAATACTAAAGCTACATTCTCAATTCCAAGAACATCAGCCGGTTGAATTCCGGATATTACGTCCTTGACTGAGGAGATATTCTTAGCATGAAGAGGTCATAAACATAACTATACATCCGAGAAAATACAACATACCAATTATCATATTCTTGAAAGTATGTGATGAATCCATATAACATTTTACCCGGAAAGAATGACTACTCCAAGCATCCAACTGTTTGCGTTTATTACTCTCCTTGAAACAACCTGGAGAAGAAACAAATCGATATGTAGGTTTGGTTTTATTGGAGAATAGCTAGAACAATGATTAAAGCTTTAAAAGGGTGTTCTTGTTTGGTTATAAAAAGTAATGCCTCCAAGAGTAATGTCTCAATTCATATAACGTATGTACGTCAAATTAGTAAAATTGTTAGATGATAGGATATTGGCCTAAGCCCCCGTTAGTGGGCTTCGGGTCGATATCCTATCATCTAACAAAAACAACATTAGTGTCAAGTAGGTAGAAGTGACGAAATTTGAGAATACTAAGGTGAACTTGTGGTAAAACCATGTTTGACATGATTTCGAATGGAGTTTATAGAGCGGAGCTTGAAGTTGAAGCTATCATATACAAGATGAGGGAAGGATGGTTGAGGTGGTTCGGACATGTCACGAGAAGACCATAGTCTGCACCATTTAGGAGAGTGGAAGCTTTGGTAGCTGACGACTTGAGGAGAAAGGGTAGACCAAAACTAAGGCGGGAGGACAGAATGAAGCTTGACACAAAGGAGCTTATCTTGTCCAAGGACATTATCTCTGATAGAAACGAGTGGAGGGCTAGAATTAGATTAGGAGACTAGATGGTAGGTATAGCTAGTCCCATTTATGTTTTTTAGGCGTGTTGTAGTAGCTCCTCGTTCTCTCTCTCTCTCTCTCTCTCTCTCTCTCTCTCTCTCTCTCTCTCTCTCTCTCTCTCTCTCTCTCTCTTTATTTTTTTATTATTTTTATTTTTTTGCCTTTGTTTTAGGTAGAGAGCCCCATAGATTTATGCCTTTTTGAACTTACTTGCACCCGTAGGGCCTTGTTACTCTGCTTGTGCTTATGCTCGTATGTTCTCCTTGCGTCCTTTGCTTCCTTGCTTATGTATGCCTTGTTCGTATATACTTCTAGCTGTATCTTTGATCATTCCGTGGGTTTCGTCGAGCTGTTGGTCTTATGCTTTTTTCTTTTATTTGTTGTCATCCGTTGTATGCCTTTATGTCTCTTTTTGTTTATTACTCTTTATGATGTTATCTGTCTTTTGCGTGGTTTTTGTTCTTCATGTGTTTTTTTGCTTTCGTTGCTTCTCTTGCCATGTGTCATATGCTCCCATATCTTCGCCATGTAACCTTGCATAATCATGCATACACATATTTTTGAGCACTATGACACTCATTCATACACTTTGCCGGTTAACTATTGATTCAATAATTGCGACAATAGCTTTTTCTTTCCTTTCAATGAGGCATATGATTTGTCTACATTTTACTTCCCTTATACCCCGCTCATGCGAGATTGGGTATCGTTGTTTTTATTGATGTTGTAGAGTCGAGTAGAAAATGTATAATTTTTTGTTTTCATGTGATCATATATAGTCAACATTAGGTTTCATTCATTACTAAAATAAGTCCAAAATAATAAGTTAGTAAAACCAGATCTTATGTCAAACAGCTTTCTTTCAAGTGACAAACAATTGACGGAATTCATACATAGAGCATGTCTTCCTCTCTACATATGTATTGCGACTCGTCAAGGCATATTAGCTATTTATGTTATCACAACGATTTAAGTTATTTCAATTATTTTGTTCGTTTATAATGTTAGTTTCTTGAATTGGATTCGCACTTTAGGCTAAGTGATTCAAGCATGAGATTTTTCTAATCATCTTCATTTCACCAAAATAGAAGGTAAAAAGCTGTTTGGACCGAATTGCTGGGCATGGGGGAATTCAAGCTCGTTCTAATATGTTAGGTCATGATTTAATATCACATGTAACATCTAACAGTTGACACCAAGATATATACGTAACCGAATTATTTCAGGATATTATAAAGAAGATGATATCTAGTTTAGCTTTTCAATTTTATTATTATTTATTTATTTATTTAAGTCTTTCTATGGCATGACACTCCCCGTGATAGCATAGATGACTTATACAATTAGAATTATTCAAACTAACCATACAATTATTTATTCTACTACTAAAGCCTGTTTGGTTTGTAGATGGGTTTAGGATTATGTTTGGATTTAGATTATGATTTGATTTAGGTAGTAAATTAAAGAGTAAACTGCAAAAAATGTCACTGAGTATATCCAGAAAAGCAAGTTTAGCCACTGAAAAGATAAATTTGCAAATTATGCCATTACTGTGGATGTTTGCCTACAAATTGTGTTTATCAGCCTAATGATTGTTAGAAATTCTCGTTAGTTACTGTTCCAAGTAAGGGTATTTTTGTCATTTCACTATTCACAGGGACATAATTTGCAACCAAACCTTGACTTATTTATTAACTTTCACACATTAAACTCATTTAGATCAAAATTAACACACACACACACACACTTAAGTACACATTCTTGTGTGTTTTCATTTCTATCTGGATTCGAGTTTCTTATACAAATTTAATACAATATGATTTGTGAATACATTAGCATGTATAGGACTTTTTGTTATTAATTGATGAGTATATTACAATGCAAAAACATATCTTAGATTATTCAAACAAAATACACAGGAACCCAATATATTACAACATTTCTGTGAATTTGATATTATTCAACTAATCTATTTGGTATTCCAGCTGCTCCTGGTCCGTGCCCATGTTCCTTCACAGACTGGATTATTTACAAGGCTACACAAAAGTTCAAAAACCTTACATAAGATTGCAAAACACACTTTGTACGGTAGTAGACAAGTTCACATATTACTATTTCATTTGGTTAATTAGGTGTTGTACCTAAAACCATAGGCGAATTTAATTAACATGAAAATCTCATAATTGATTTATGCGCTACATATCATTGGTATCTCAACCACATTCCAATGTACTTCAACTTTCTGTGATTAATTTATATTTTACCGGGTAATCCCTTTTACCCTAAAAAAATAAAAATAAATAAATAAAAGAAAACGAGTGAGATTATCAATGTTAGGACTTAGCAGTGTGGCAATAAAGTGACAAACTTTAAGTCACTATATGGAAAAGTTGATCATTAGAGCTGCAAGTAATGAAAGTATAAAGTTCCTGATCAAGTGCGAGCTCAATATAAAACTAACATTTAACCACAACATATTGGTTATCATAGCTCTCAGCTAATCTTATTTTCAGCATCAACGCTTATACCAGTAAACAAACCCATCTCCATACCTTTTAATGCTCCATTAATACATTCAAAATTGCAAGACATAGTAGCTAAGGGGCCGTTTAGTTGGTGAAAAATTTCTCAATTTTTCCATCTCTAAATCCCTTGAGAAGAGGATGGTTTTTCTTCTCTAGAGAAGAGTTGAAAATTTTGAAAACGCGTTTAGTTGGAGTTATATTTTTCTTTTTTTAAAATGATAAGAAGATTACCTCAAATTGCGACGGTGGCGGCGGTGACGGGCGGTGGCGACGACGGTCGGCGGTGGAGGATGACACGAGAGATTAGGGGTAGATTGGTGTATGTGTTTTTTTTTTTGGAGTTAGAGAAAAAAATGAAAAAGAAAAAAGTGAGAATAGTAGAATGGGCTTTTCAATTTCTTAGTTAAAATTTAGAAAATGAGAATTTCATTTGTTTTGAAAATTGTGGGAAAAAAGTCGCGACTAAACGCGTTTTCAGTTTTTTCATTTTCTTATGAAAAATTTCTTGGAAAAATGAAGAATTTCTCTCCAACTAAACGCACCCTGAATTTTTCTGCCTCAACCTATCATACATGCAAAATTGCTTCGATAGAGACCTAATGAGTAATGATAGCATTGCAGACGACCCGTTGCAACTTCTGATCAGCAAACCTATCTTGAGCCAGATCTAATTTCAAAACAGACTCGCATCCAGATACTTTCCGCTGATTGAATCATACACGTTTTCAAAGTCGAGTTTCAGAAATGAGCTCACTCTCCTTAACATCTGGTCTCCATTCCTAACATAATTCCTAAGTCATTGTGACTAGACTGTATAGCATCTGTTAACAACAGATCAACCCACTTTTTTAGCATATCTATCAGAATATTGTAGACTTGTAAAATCCACTACCGAAGCTTTTTTAGTAAAGACTCTTCGCAGGTTTTTGGCCAACCAATCTTTGTTTTAAAATGTGTTTCATGGTTGTGGAAAAGTGTGTGTGTATGATGTAATTCAATGGAACAGTAAACGTGCATATAATACTACAAAATAACTTTATAATAGATAGTGAAATTGTTGTTATGTTTTCTACATCAGAGAACATATAAGTACTAAACCAAACGACACCTAGACAGTTATTTTCCAACCATTGCAACTCTTGGATCAAATAACTGTCATCTATAATAACTAACTATTAACTGCCTGCAAAATGGGCTGTTTGGGTTAACATACTTTGACCCATTTGCAGACTGTAAATTCGACCCAAACAAATACAAATAACATACTTAAATATAGTCTTAACATAAGTAAATAAACTTTGATCTAAATAAATTAGGAGCCAACAAATACAATATTATAGACCCGTTACAACTTCTGATACGGCAAACATATATTGAGCCAAATCCCATTTCAAACAGAATCCCTTCCAGATACTTCCAAATGCAGCCTTGTATATGGTGACAGTACTTTGTATATGGTGGTTGTGTGTGATTCTATTGCTCTCACAGGAGCCTTGCATATGGTGACAGTACATGTTGTGTTGAATATTATGGTTGCACAACTTGAACCCGCAAAATGTGAGCGAACACATCATATACCACAGATGGTTTCCTCTCCTGTCCCAGGCATATTCATTAACAAATCTGTAAGTTTAATATCAAAGGAAGGACAAAATGAACAGTAGGAAAATAGGTCGACGGAATTAGAACAATGGTGGAAATACAAATAGGTGTGATCAGTAGCTACAAGCCTGCAAGAAACAGTAAAGTAGACAAACCATATTTTGATATCACGAAAATCACAGGTAATCACAAAGTACAATATGTGTCTGTGATCGATTCTAATTTTCAGCTAAACATGACCAGAAGAAACAAAAAGCTGACAGAACTAAAGCACATGAAATGCCTAATACACAAGCTAATGTTCAAACAAATGCTCATGTCACCTGATGTGTGCAACTATGCAACTGGGATTAGTGAAAAATAATTATCTTTTTGTTCGAAGTTAGAAAGGCAAGATGTAAAAATTACAGAACAAACATGATTAGTCAATCAAGCAACAAAAAACATAGGGATGCACGCATTTACTTAACAAAGAGCGGTATCTGTAAAATGTTACCATTGTCATCATATTCTTTATCTCTCAGACATGCATGACCACTGCTACTCAGAACCCGTTCCTAAACCTAAACAATATTGCTAATATATTCTCAAAGAGATCATGTAGCTCATCAACATTCTGTATGAGTGTCAATTCACCGATCAAGTCCACCATGATCACGGTGTTTCCTCGAGCCGTCTTCCTAAAGCGTTCTTCCTGTTGCAACGTCAGGTATTTTCATAGACAAATAGATCAAGACATACCATAATATGTATTCATACAAAGCCATTTAGAGTCCCAAATGCTGCACATTAAAAAGTACACTTATGTATATAATAAGGAAAATGGAAAAAAAAATCATCACCTCTTTAAATCCATCTGCAGTAATATCATATATGAATGAATACCGTTGATAGACAATTTCATTAAGAACTGTGAAATAACTAAGTGGGTGTTTGTTTCGGCTTATATAGCCCGCTTATGGCTTATTTGGCTTTGGACTTATGTTTTGTAAGCTCACTTTTTGTGGCTTATTTTTAATCTTTTCAGCTACTTCTATTTTGACTTTTATTGACCAATCACATTGCTCACATTGCTCAATTTTTCCACGTGTCATAATAAAGTAACCTAATTTACATGCCAATTTTTATTTATTTTTTTTTTATTATTTTTTATTTTTTTTAAATAAGATTGTTTTAGCAAAAATGCTAAAAAAAATATATAATTCTTTTATTACATAAAAGATATGTCATTCATTAAATAATCGATCGTTTCTCTACACATGCTACTTCTTTTTAAAACCGGACGAGTGTTATATATCTAGTATACCATATGATCCTCTTTACAAGCCTTACACCTATTACTCAAATGCATTAACATTTTTTATACGTACGAAGTAGTTAACACATGTCACTAAATAATCGAACATCAAATCTTCTATTCAAATATATATATAAGATATACACTTAGATTTTTTTCCTTTGATTCCTTTTTTTATTTTTTAGTTATATTATTAAGTACAAGATATATAATAATACCATTAGAAAAAATTGGAATACCCACAGCCCACATCGGAATAACTACGCAACCCAGCGAGGGTGATACCCCTATAAATATAATCACGTTATATTAGAGTCGTACGTATAACCCTAAAATCATTCTCATACACCGCCATGGAATCGTCTTCTCAGGTATGTTTTATAGTTTCGTAAGTTTATTATTGTTTGTTATGTATGTTGATGAATTAGGGTTAGTTAAGTTGAAGATGTTGAACTACATGCAACTTGATGATATGCAAATTTTTAATGTGACTTAGCAAACTGCGATACAGTTATTGTTGTAACTAAAAGTTGACTGTACGTAATACTGAATTTATATGAGGGTTAATTAGAGGGTGTTCGGATGAGTTTATTTTATGTGCTTATTGCTTATTGCTTATCGAGATTTCAAGAAGCTGATAAGACTACTTTTCCAAGCTTATGATTATATCGAACTTATGGCTTATATAAGCTAAAAACTCAGGTTGCATTGGCTTTACAAAATTTTAATAAGCCAGCTTGTAAGCAGGTCCAATGATCCAAACACCCCCTTTAGTATAACCGGATAGGTTTTTGTGTTTCTTTAGTGTTAAGTGTTTTTTTAATGTTGTTTGGCTAGTGTTTGTGATAATGATACATGTGTGTACATTTAGCGGAAAATCTTTAGCTTATTCTAATTGGGAAAATGATTGAGAGACCTAGTTATTTTCATATATGTTGTTGCTTTTCACTATATGATGCGTATGTTTTTCTTTATTGCCGAACATTCATCATTGGAACACCATTAATCATCTGAGTTGTTATAGTGATTTAAAGCTTGCCTGATCTTATTTAGCATGATATACTCTGGCACTATATACGAATTAGTGGTGTTAAATATATACTGTACTTATTACTAGTTTTTACGCATGCATGTTGTGGGTTATAAACTTAATTTTGCAAAAGATTATATCTTATTTGTTCCTTAACGGACATATGAATAAAATATCACTTTATTGTCAGAAAATTTTCCATACATGGATGTATAAAACGATTTAATAATCATATATATACTAATTAAGGGGTTGTTTGTTTCGGCTTATGGCTTATTTGGTTTTGGGTTATGTTTCATAAGCTCACTTTTTGTGGCTTATTATAAAACTTTTCGGCTTATATAAGTTTATTAGGTCCTAATAAATTTATATAAGCCGAAAAGTTTTAAAATGAGCCACAAAAAGTGAGCTTATGAAGCATAACCCAAAACCAAATAAGCTATAAGCCTGCTATATAAGCCAAAACAAATACCCCTAATACTGTAAACTTAAGCCTAACTAAGCAATTCTATGATGTAAATAATTCAAAATTGTCCCTATAAACCCTAAATATTATTTTCTATTTGTATTGCAGCAGCATTGTGCAATATGCATGGAGACCATAAAAAATGGTCATGCCATCTTCACTGCAGAATGTTCACATTCCTTCCATTTCCCTTGCATTGCATCAAATGTACAACATCGAAATCGAGTCTGTCCTGTTTGCCTAGCTTTATGGAAAGAAATCCCTTTTCAAGGCATGCCTCCACAGCAAACACACTTTGACCCCTCTTTTCCACTGCCTCCACAACAAACACACTTTGGCCCGTTTGGCCCCTCTTTTCCACTGCCTCCACAACAAACACACTTTGGCCCCTCTTTTCCACAACAACACTTTGGCCCCTTTGGCCCCTCTTTTCCACTGCCACCACAACAAACACACTCTAGCCGCAATGTTCCTCCAAGATTTCAAGCACAAGAACCATCCGTCTTTGATGATGATGAACCTGTCAATCAGGAATAGGAAGAAATGCATTCCGGTAACTCTGATTCCGAAGAAGGAATCGAAATTAAGACATACACGGAAATTCCTGCAGTAGCAAAGTCAGAGAAATTTGATGATTTTGGCATTTTAATAAATCTCAAAGCACCTGTCACACAAGAAAGTATGAATTCACGAACACCTATTGATCTTGTGACAATTCTTGATATTAGTGGTAGCATGGGAGGTTCAAAGATTGCGCTATTAAAACAAGCTATGGGTTTTGTGGTACAAAATCTTGGCCCGTTAGACAGACTGTCGGTAATATCATTTTCTTCTTCATCCCGTCGTGTGTTTCCACTTCGTCGTATGTCTGAGATTGGAAAACAAGAATCTCTACAGTTGATTAACTCATTGGTTGCTGGTGGTGGGACGAATATAGCTGAGGCCTTAAAAAAGGGATCCAAAGTGATGACTGACCGGAAGTTCAAGAATCCAGTGAGCGGTATGATACTTTTGTCAGATGGTCAGGACAATTACAATCATGGAGCTTTAACATTACCTGAAACTCGCATACCAATTTACACGTTTGGGTTTGGGGGGGATCATGATGCAAATTTATTGCACTCTATTTCAGAACAGTCTGGAGGAATGTTTTCGTTCATAGAAGCTGAGAATGTGATACAAGATGCTTTTGCTCAGTGTATAGGTGGGCTTCTCAGTGTAGTAGTTCAAGAATTACGTGTTGAAGTTGAGTGTATTCATCCTGTGTTGCGGCTCAGATCAATTAAAGCCGGTAGCTATAAAGCGGGTATGGACAGTAATGGCAGATCGGGGTTTATTAAGGTTGGAGATTTATATGCTGAAGAAGTAAGGGATTTTCTTATATCAATGGATATTCCGGTTAATGAGTCGGAAAATGAAATGCCATTGGTGAAATTTAGACTTATTCACAAGGACCCCTCAAAAAATACAGTTGTGACCATTGAAGGAAACGAAGTGACAATATTGAGGCCCGAAACTGTGGGTAACCAAACAGTGTGTCTTGAAGTCGACAGACAGCGAAACTGTCTTAGGGTTGCTAGTGCGCTTGCTGACGCTCGTGTGGCGGCTGAAAACCGTAACCATTCAGAAGCAACAATGTTGCTTAGAAATTGCCAGACATCGTTGTTGGGATCAGCTTCAGCTCGTGGCGGAGACAAGTATGGGGCTCGGTTGGCTGATGAATTGGGTGTAATAATGGAGGGAACGGCTAATCATACAGCATATGAAGCAAAAGGAAGGGCTAACATGTTGTCGGGGTTTGGCGCACATTCAACGCAGCGGGCGGCATTTGGGGGTGGCTCGACTTTGTTTGGGGGCTCGATGCAGGCTTACCAGACACCAGCAATGGTGGGCATGGTGAAAGCATCTCAGGCTGCGCCACCAAAATACAGTAATCGTGAAAATCCGTTCACACTTTTCCCGCCCCGCAACTGAGATGATAGCAGGATGAAAGACATTCTAAACGGTTTTGGTTGTTTTAAATCTGCGTTGTTATTTTAGTTTGAAACTGCAAAGTTAGGTTGTTGGGTTGAAAAATATTGCTATAGTTCTTTTGAAGTTTGGATAATAATTATTTTTGGTTATTAGAAAGTTGATTGATCCAGCTAAATCGTATTCTTAATAGCTAGTGTTTGGTTATTTATCTTTCATTGTACCAAGATCTATAGTATTCTTTTTGTTACTTTAACTTTGAACCAAGTAATTTAAACCTACATTATGTTTTTGTGTTGTTTGAACAACTTTGTTCCACTGAGATACAAGGGGAAAAAAGATATGTTTGGTGTTTAATATTGCAAGGTTCAGAGTTTGGTTTTAAGATTTCATTGTTTTATTGAACAGTGATAATTATAACTTGTTAGGCGACGTCTTAAATACCATATGTAACATGTTATTATGCTCGTAATTGTATCACAATATTTTATAACACAAGTATAAATCGTTATTGTATTCCTTTACTTAAGTTAAGGGCTAATAAGTGTCACCTAACGATTTACTTTTGAATCCCTTACTAGCTGCAAACATGATCCCTTACCATCAGGCACACCAAATATAAGCTAAAGTGTTTAATAATATGGATGTTTCTAGCATAATAAGATGTAAAATAGTAGCGTTCACTTAAATGATTATAAGGTTTAAGATACTAGTGTTTACTTAAACGCCTCTTTTATTAGCGTTAATAGTATTTAGTAGGGCTGTAAATGAACCGGACGAACACGAATAGAGACCTGTTCATGTTCGCTAATTTAATTTTAGCCAGACAAATAAACGGACACGGACACTTAAACAGTCGAATTTTCTTGTTCATGTTCGTTTATTAAGAAAATGAATTGTTTATGTTCGTTTATGTTTGTTCATTAAGACACTAAACGAACGCTAAACGAACATAAACGATCGAACATAAATGAAAATAGACAAACAAACATAAACTTTATTGAATTCTTCACAATATATTATTTTATAAGTGTTGTTTTGTTTAAACAAATCAATTTTTAAAATTATAAAATTAAAAGATATGATATATGAACATAAATAGATAAATAAACATAAACGACCTTTAACGAACGCCTAATCGGACGTTCATGAACATAAATGAACGAATGAGACTTTTGTTCATTTTCGTTCATTTAACTAAACGAACGTAAAATATTGTTCATGTTCGTTCATTTAATAAACGAACGAACATAAACGAACTTTTACCGAACGGTTCATAAAATGTTCACTGAACGTTCAGTTCGTTTACGGCGCTAATATTTATTACTATAAGTTATCGACAAGTTGCTCATTTGACGTGTCTACCTTTGCATTCAACTCTACAAGTAATGGATAACAAAACAAGAAATGTACACCATATGTCTATTTAGTTTCTGTTACTTCACGATTATACAAACAATTAAGTACATTTGACGAGTATTTTATCATATACAAACTACTTATTCATTTATTTTTACTGAAATTATGTACCTGCCACATTTTTTGGGGGTTATTGTTTCAAATGTATATGCATAATGTATTGTTAGTTTATGGTAAGTAAATGAAACAACATAGTTTGTTGAATGGATTTTCAAGGTCGGTAACGATAAGATTGGAGCCGCAAATGATTACGAGGTTCAAATCACTTGTTGCATTGCATCATGGCATTACACCTGGTTCGCTTAATACAAAGTTGTTTCACATTCTCTCTTGTCCGTTTATCATTCATATCTTTGTAGCCTTCCCTGTTACACGCAAATACGTGTCGATATATTTCTTTCATCCCTGAGTGCTTATTAGTAACTTTTACGAATCCCAAAATCTTTAGAAAGACCATACTCATTATAAAAATTTATGCATTGTTTGCACTATCAAATGTTTTTACGATTAGAGTGTACTCAAAGGATTTACTAAAATTAATGGGTGAATCGAATTCATCCTCACCTGATTGCATTAAAAGTAAACGAATCAATTAAAATCCCAAAAAGGTGAAAAGAGATATTGACATAGCGGTGTCGTTTGTTTTTTCACAATAAACACTTTTTTCTTCTTTTCACTTCTTTTGTCTGCAGGAGGGCAGAGAATTCTGTTTGTTTTTTTTGCAGACATAAGAGTTTCTTTTCACTTCTTTCATCTTCTAAATTTCAGACATTATCTTTCACTTCTTACCTTTTCTTTCACTTCTTACATCTTCTTTTGCAAACCCTACATCTCTTTGTCAATATCATTGTTTATACGTTTTCGTCTATTTTTTTACGCTTTCGTTTTTCTTACGTTTTCACACGTTTTTTTTACGTTTTCGACCATTTCTTACGTTTTTGTCCGTTTTTTTTACGTTTTCGTCCATTTTTTACGTTTTCGCCCATTTTTATACGTATTCGCCAGTTTTATTTTTTACGTTTTTGTCTGTTTTTTTATGTATTCGTCCGTTTTTTACGTTTCCGTCCATTTTTTTTTTACGTTTTTGCACCATTTTTTTACGTTTTCACATGTTTTTTTTTATGTTTTTGTCTGTTTTTTATGTTTCACCCGTTTTTTTACGTTTTCGTCTGTTTTTTACGTTTTCGCTCGTTTTTTACGTGATTCGTCCGTTTTTTTACGTTTTCGCTCGGTTTTTACGTTTTCTTCCGTCTTTTTACGTTTTCGTCTGTTTTTTTACGTTTTCGTTTGTTTTTTTACGTAAAAAATTGACAGAACGTAAAAAACAGATGAAAACGTAAAAAATTGACAAAACATAAAAAAACAGATGTTTCGTCACACAGTTTTTTCAATATTTAAATATTTTGATTCTTATAAATTAAATTTTAGAAAAATTGTGACGACAAAGTCGTCACAAATTTTGCCTGCATAAAAAAAAAAAAAAAAAAAAAAGCAGCGCTGCATTTCCACATTTCCAGATTTTTTCTGGAATTTTTGCCCGGAAAAAATCTACCAAAATTGAACCCGTACCAAAAAAATATGAAACAAAACCATTCAACTTCATTCGTCCACATAATCATTTCAAAACAACTGAACGAAGGCATCGTTTCACACAAATACGAGCAAATACAAACCTACTCGTTAATACCAAACAATGTCAACAAAAATAATATACTACCATACTACATAAGTACTCGTCAACCGATTCATACTACATACCTACTCGTCCACTTAAGCTAATACCAAACAATGTCAATACAAATAATATACCACGTCCTACTCGTCATACTAGTCATCCGATGCATTATCATTTTTATTATTATTTTCATTACCATTTTGATCATCATCAATGTCTTTATGAGTAACAACATATTCGTCCTCCCTTGGAACGCGGCTACAATCAGATTCATTTGACGGAAGTATCGGTAAAGGTCGAGTGGCAGATCTGGTGATGAGATGGGAGTGGTGCTGCTGCAGTGGTGGTGCGGTTGCGATGGTGGTGTTGCTGCAGTGGTGGTGTTACGGTGGTTGTTCAACGGTGGTGGTTCACGGTGGTGCCATCTAACCAACAAAAATTAAAAAAAACAAATTAACAAAGAAAAATAACAAAAAAATATACCTTTAATTAAACAAAACAAATGAAAAAAGAGAGGTGGTGGTTCGCCGACGATGATGCTAACCCGACACAAACAAAACAAAAATTAAACAACCAAACTTAACAAAACAAATTAACAAACATACCTTTAATTTTTAAAAAGAAAATAAAAACCATACATTTAATTTAGTGGTGGATTCGGTGGCTCACGGTGTCCAGTGGTGCGTGTGTAAGTGGTGGATTCGAGTGATGGTGGTGTTGAACTGGCTGTGGTGGGGTCCGGTTATGGCGTTGAAGGTGATTTCCGGTTATGGTGTTGAAGGTGATTTCCGGTTATGGTGTTGAAGGTGTAAAAATCGAGAGAGATAGATGGTGTGGTTGGTGTTGTGTAAAAAAAAGACTTAGCAATTATTGTGATAGATCCAGATCTGGTTTAAACTTTTCGTGAAATTTTGGTGAAATTTTGTGTGGAGGGAAAGATAACTTTTCGTGAAATTTTGCGTTTTGTCTTATAGTGGGTTCGTGACGACAATCTCGTCACTAAGTGTTTGTTTTTATTTTAAATTAGACTATGTATCTCTTATAAATGATTTAAAAATAATTAAAATTAATTAAAACTTATATAAAGTAAACTTAAATTATTTATAAATGATTAAAAAATATATATTAATTATAAATGATTAAAAAATTATTTAAATTATAATAAAAATGATTTAAATTATACATGAGATATTAAACGGATGAGTCGAGATAATATCGTTATACATGAGATGTTAAATGGACATTTCGAGATAATATCGTTATACATGAAATGTTAAACAAACGAGTTAAGATGTTAAACATAGGAGTCAAGATGATATTGTTATACATGTAAACAAATGAGTTGAGACGATATCGTTATACAAGACAAGTTAAATGGATGAGTCAAGATGATATCGTTATACAAGACAGGTTAAACGGATGAGTCAAGAAGATATCGTTATACAAGACATGTTAAACGGATGAGTCAAGATGATATTGTTATACATGAGATGTTAAACGGATGAGTCGAGATGATATCGTTATACATGATATGTTTAATGCACGAGTCGAAATGATATCGTTATACAAGACATGTTAAGCAGATGAGTCAAGATGATATCGTTATACATGAGATTTTAAACGGATGATTCGAGATCGTTGTACAAGACATGTTAAATGAATGAGTCGAGATGATATCATTATACATAAGATGTTAAACGGATGAGTCGAGATGATATCATTATACAAGTCATGTTAAACGGATGAGTAGAGATGATATTGTTATACATGAGATGTTAAACGGATGAGTCGAGATGATATCGTTATACATGACATGTTTAATGCACGAGTCAAGATGATATCGTTATACATAAAATGTTAAACGGATGAGTCGAGATGACATCTTTATACATGAGATGTTAAACGGGTGAGTCGAGATGATATTGTTATACAAGACATGTTAAACGGATGAGTCTAGATGATATCGTTATACATGAGATGTTAAACGGATGAGTAGAGATGATATTGTTATACATGAGATGTTAAACGGATGAGTCGAGATAATATCGTTATACATGATGATACGTGAGAATCGCACCAGGCTTTACCTCTCAAGGGATCTTGAGAAGCTTACAACCCCCACCAGGTAGTGTACCTGATCGTTGTAGTATAGTATAGTGACAAGTACCGGGGGATTGATCGTTCAGCTAGGAATAGTGTCGCTAGGATTAGAAAACCTAATTACTAGTGCTAGAGATGACGGAAGATTATTTTTGTATTTTTATATTTTTTAGAAAGCAAGTAAAATCTCGGGGTTTGAAAGATTTGGGCGGAATTAGTTGCTAGTCAACTAACCCAATACTAAAGATGCAATCAAAATAAAATACTAAAAATGAAAATAAACTAAATTATACTAAAGTTGTGAGCAATAAGTGGAGAAATTGTGTTTACTTAGATTTCACTACTCCCTAGACATCTTTTACATGTTAATTACTTGTTATAGTTGCATGGATGACGGATTGTATTCCTTAATACCATTCATGGGGTATCGCACATAACTCCCCAATTCTATGAGCTCTTATCTCCTCCTATACCATGCCCAGCACAACCATAGGGATTATAAACAGTGGCTCATGCATTAAATATAACCAATAAAGACCTAGTGCAATAGGTTCATGTTTCCTAAGACGTTCAAGCATGTTACCAATTGGAGATCTGCCAGTTTTCTTAAGCCTAACATATATAAATCATTCATCCAAGACAATTATAAACAAGTAATCAACACATAATTAACATCTAGGTTTCATTAGATCCAAGCAAACACAAGATAGATGTAGCCTAGCATGATGGAATTAAGACAAGAACAAGATATAGACAACCAACACATATACATATTGATTGAATTAAAAGAACACTTATCTCAATTACACATGAAAGGTATCAAGGGCTTGGAACCCTTGAAAAACCTGTAAAATTCGCACCAAGTTCGTACCTAGGGTTTCTCCAAAACTTCTCTCTTTAATGTGTGAAAATTAGAAAACTATATATAGGAAAAGGGGTCTGACGGCGTCAAGACCAAGTTTGTGACGCCGTCACCTCGCCGCCAAAACTCTTCTCGGACTGCCTTGATCTACTTTTGACGCCGTCATGTATTATGCATTTCCAGGCCGTCATGACTTTTACTCTTGACGCCCTACTTCGTGACGCCGTCAAATCTGCACTGGATCGTCATGGAAATTTGCTCTTGACGCCGTCAGGATGTTACTCTTGACGCCGTCACCTACTGTTCCCAGCAAGGAAAATTAAGACTTTGGCGTTTTCTTCACTTTTATGTTCCAAAAACGTCCGAATTGCTTTCTTTTCCAGATTTCACTCCCAAAGTACCTAAAATCACAAAAGGAACGCTTTAGGGCAATATTTGATCAAATAAATTCAATTCCGGGCTTAAATGACCCCCTAAAAGTGGTTCATTTTTTGCCTCATCATATACCCTTACACTTGAGATTTGCTTATCCTCAAGCAAATGCGCTTTTATTCTACTCAAAATACAAGTTAGGTGTCATTTAACACTAATATAAAAGTAATTACACAAATAATCGTTCCACTAAAGACCAATAGACAAGCACGGAGGTCATACACTAGCACCTCACAAATAGTGTTTAGATACTCACATCTCTCGGGTGTAATAACGTATAAATTACAATATAAAAACGGAAGATATCTCTCACTACCTGTCATAGCAAAATCGATTACCATAGGCTTGGGAAAGGATCAAACCTCCACCACATGGCGTAAGCACCTTGGATAAACTATCAAAGAGGTCTTTTAAAAGGTTGTAACGTTAGGTGTAGGGATATGAAATACACGGTTTTGTTGGATAAAGGAAGTTTTTACTGGTGGCGAGTTAACAATCTTGGTTAATTACATGTACAATGTGGCGTTGCTAAGCCAAGACTAGACTCGACTTAAGCTAATAAATGAAAAATAACAAAAATATAAAATGAACATAGAATGAAAAGGGATGGTAGTCCGTATGTTTTTTTTTTTCTCTTTTTCCTTTTCTATATTTTTTTTTCTTTTTCTTGATTTTTCGATTTTTTTTTTTTTTTTTTTTTTTTTTTTTTTTTTTCATACACTCTTACCATACCATCCAAAATAATACATCATAGGGGTTGAACATTCCCCTTACACTTGAATTTTTACATACTTTACAATAAACTAATCTAATGACTCGAATTAAGAAAATCAAAACACTTGGAGCACTTTTAAGATTAACGTACATATGGGGGTAATATATGATGTTCTTCCCCATTACTCCATAAATAAGTACTTTACCCATGAGTCCCAATCATCCCAAAACAATATGTACAAGGATATGACTCGACTTAGCAACCATGTAATCAATTAGATAGTTAACTTAGGGTTTAACAAATAACAATAATGCACTAAAAATGAGCGCATACACGGAAGGCTAAGGCGATTTGGGTGTACATTTAAGTGGGGTGTAACAAATTCTTCCTTTAAGTAAAATGCTTAAAGTTAGAAACGAAAAGATAGGCTCGGAGGGGTGTACTAGGGGTTCCGTGTACTAAAAATGAGTACAACGCTAAGGGTGTGGGAAAAATTAGTTGATTTAACTAGCCAAATAATATGACTTAAATGGTCAAGTAATTATGATACGGGTTTAACACAAGGGTGATCCTAATGCCTCTTATCATGTAATAAATCCTACCACACGAATGTAGTCTCACTAGCGGTCTCGGGATGCATCACTAACACAAGTCCTAGAATCTAAATGCTACCGGTACACTCATAAGCACTAATAATAAATGCTTTTCTTATCAAATCTAAAGGCGAACCTCACATATTTGGGTGGAAATTTTTTTTGAATATACGGTTATCTGCTAGTCATACAATCTCCTATCCATGAGACGCTTGCTATGGCTAAAATTTCACTCCTAAATGTTGTAAAAAATTTTAAATTTGGCGCTAAAATTACACTAACAAGTATTTCTCATAGTTTTATTACACATCTACCATCAAACAAAACAAACTCAAGCGAAAGTGCATATGTAAGGTATCATCTTTTTACCCTCCCCTTACACTTAAGATGAACATTGTCCCCAATGTTCAAGTAAAGGATGTAAAAGTGAAAAAGTAAAAAGAATGAAATCAAATACTCCCCTGATTCGCTCGGTATGGATAATAAGGTGGCCAGGTTAAATCTCCCTCCAAGAAAATGAACAATCAAAGCTTCCCTTCCAGAATATAAATCATCTTCTTGTCATACATAACCTGTAAAACCTGAGAAAATAGACAAGACAACGACGCGTAAAATCGGCGGCATCCTATATAAGTTACTAAATCCTAGAAAACAAGATAAGATATAATGCTTGTGGAATGAAGTTTGCAGATCTCCTGGAGATTATAAAACTTAATAATTCACAAAAACCATAAGACTCCGTTAGAAAAACAAAACCGGTAAAATTTCCAGATTTTTACACTTGACGCCGTCAGAAGTGACCTGCAGAAATTCTTATGTTAAGTTTCCGGAAAATTTCTGGAAAAACTTGGTCCTACTCCCTGGAAAATCCTGCAAAACTTCATTATGACTCAATACAAGCATTTGACTCTAACAAATACGAATATACATGTTCATTTAATATTGTGGAGAATCATGATCGGTTTGTTTCTTAAAAACATATTTGGGGTTTCCCCTTACACTTATCTTTTGCAAAAATACCTTTAGGTGGAGTTAAGACTAGGCCAAAACAACAAAGTAAAGTATTTCCACATTTTAATTGAGAAACATGATCTACCAATAATAAAAATAAAGCATGCATACGGAAGCAAATAACAAACAAACAAACAAACAAATAAAAACACACAAAGCATGGGTTGCCTCCCAAGAAGCGCTTTTCTTTATTTACGAGTCTTGTAGCTAGACTCAAGGTCATGGGTTACTACGTGACCTCATCGTTGGTTCCACTCTCTAGGTCGTCTTCTAAACCAGTTTTGTATTCCGGACCTAGTTGCAAGCATTCTTTGTAGAAACCAAGCATTCTATTCTTTACATACTCTACTCCTCTACGTCTATCCTCCTCATTCCTATAATAAGCCGCTTGCTTGTGTTCCTTTTCGAAATTAGAGAGAAGGCGGTATTGCTCAATTTTGTAAGGCATTTGATAGGCATCCTCATCATTCTCTTCCTTAAATCTAACTATCCCTAAAGTCGGATCATAACTCATCCTAGTGGCCTCAACAAATGGTTTTCCAAATATTATTTGGCTTAGGCAAGCATCTATCACCAGACGAGTGTCTTCAACTATCATAAAGTCGATCTCATAGGTGAGATTGCCTATAATCACATGCAATCCCTTCACTCTTCCTGCAAAATTACTTATCAGATTCTTATTGGGCATCATCCTAAAATCAAGTTGCTTTTTCATTACCCAATTGTAGTAAGTCCTAGTCATGATGTTCACGGGAGATCTAGGATCGATGTAAGCTTTCCATATATGCATATGCCCAATGTTGCATGGTATGTTAATGTTAGAGGGGTCTCCTATTTTGATAAGGAGTCTGCCAAGGATATATGGTCTCTCGGGACTATCGAATAAATCTTTATGGTATTCCCGTTCTTCCTTTGTGGGCATCTTATCAAAGTATTCTTCTTTAGGCTCTACTTCCTCTAATTCTTCTCCCCTATTAACCTCAACTTCCTTACTCTCATCCCTAATCTCGGTTTCAACTCTAACTTCATCCTTGTCACTCTCTTCTATTTCCTTATCTTTTGGTTTAATGGTGACAACATTGACAAAGTGGACATGTTTAGATGATGAGGGGTCCCTAATTTGGATTCCACTACTGGTGTCCCTAGTGTCCTTCCTAGGTGTAGTTAACGCTTGGTTGTTGAGGGCTTTCAACAAGTTGTCTATCTTATTGGTCATCTCTGTTTGTTGTTGGTTGAATTTGGTTTCAAACCTAGCTATGCGGGCTTCTTGAGATGCCATGAACCTTGACATCAATCCTTCAAGATTGTTGGTACTACCATAGTTGTTAGAAGGATTGTTGTTGAAAGTACGGTTGGAGGGTGGACCGTGTGGTTGGTAACGATTAGGCGGATTGGAAGAATTGGGTTGATTTTGTTTCCACCTAAGGTTTGGGTGATTTTTCCAAGAGGGGTTGTATGAATCACCGTAAGGGTTTGGCTCGGGCTTGAAAGTGTACCACTTATCTCCCGCTTCGTCGGTACGCATGGATGCATAGTCCGCAAAAGCTGTTCCGGGGAGTTCCACACAATCACGAGTGTCGTGGGGACAACTACATAATTCGCATGAAGAAGTGATTTTGTTCACTTGGCTTGAAGGCTTAGGAGCTTCGTAAGATTTCATGAGAAACTTGACTTGGTCCTCAAGTTCCATGATCCTACGGTCGGGAGTGCTAGAATTGTTCGAAGGCAAAGATATTGCCTTGACCATTTTGTTCAAGTCACGGGGATCATTCCAACTTTCGTTGTCATAGAGAGCAAGATCTTCTATGAGTTCCCATGATTGTTCCGCACTAAGATCACGTAGCTTACCACCGGCCGATTGGTCAATGGTTCGCCTCGTGGAGATGTCGATATGGTCATAAAAAATTTGGACTTGGAGCCAAAGATCTATGCCATGATGAGGGACTTTTTAGAGTAAGTCCTTGAAACGAGTCCATGCTTCATAAAGATATTCATTTTGACGTTGTTGGAACATCAAGATGTCATTTCTAAGCTTAGTAGTTCTCCCCGGTGGGAAAAATTGAACAAGGAAACGAGTGGTGAGATCATCCCATGTAGTGATGGATCCCGCGGGTAAACGCTCAAGCCATTGACTAGCTTGATCCCGCAGAGAGAATTGGAATAGGCGTAATCGGGTTGTCTCTCTAGTTTCAACACTTAGGTCTATAGAATCTACGATTTTGAGGAAGTCCTTAAGATGTTGATTTGGATCTTCGGAACGAAGTCCATGGAATGCACATCCGCTTTGCACCAACCGGATGGTGTCGGATCGCAAGGGGGTCACTTTGGCTCCGGTGAGCTCAATGGTGTTTCGGTAGCCTTGGTGGCTAGGTCGGGAATACTCTCCTAAGGTTCGGGGCCTAAGGGGTTCTAATGGTGGGTTTTGCTGTGGTGGGATGACGGGTTCAAAGATGTTCCCGTTATCCATGATGTCGGGTGGTTACGAACAAAGACACAAAGAAATAAGATAGACTAAAGAAACCTAAAAATAAAAATAAAATCTTACTAGAACGGAATCTAGCAAGTAGACCTAATAAAGAGAAATTCTAACCTAGACAATAACTATTCCCCGGCAACGGCGCCAAAAACTTGATACGTGGGAATCGCACCAGGCTTTAACTCTCAAGGGATCTTGAGAAGCTTACAACCCCCACCAGGCAGTGTACCTGATCGTTGTAGTATAGTATAGTGACAAGTACCGGGGGATTGATCATTCAACTAGGAATAGTGTCGATAGGATTAGAAAACCTAATTACTAGTGCTAGAGAAGACGGAAGATTATTTTTGTATTTTGATGAGTGCTTATTCACTCATCCTTTTTAGGCCTTAATTCAGACAAAAAACACAGAATACTAACCAAAAATGCCAAGAGAATGCATGTTTTTGTATTTGTGTATATGCAGGTACGGATATGAGAAAAATGAACAAAAACGACACCAAAACCGACAAAAACGAGCACGAGATTGGAAAATGTCAAAAGCCGGAGCCGGGGAAGTCAAATGGTCAAAGTCCAAGCTTAAAAAGTCAAATTCAACCTCAGAGATTCATCAAAGTTACATATTTGGTCCCTGGTCAAAGTTCGGAGAAATTGGCAATTTTAGTCCCCGCAGTTCAGAGAATTACACAAATGGTCCTTTGAAGAATTATTCGGAGAAAAGACAAATTGGTCTTTCATAAATCTTGAAATGACAAGAAACACCCTTGGAAGAAACTTTGGATAAATTACAAAAATGGTCCCTATGGAATGCAAATTTACAAAGTTGGTCCTTATTTAATATTACTAATCCTAAACCATGTTACAAACCGGATCCACTAAACTAATAAACCCAAATGATCCCACAAGCCCAACCTATTAACAACCAAAGCCCACCACCCTTTAGCCTTGACCTGGCCTGCCTCACTTACCCGGTCAACCCAGTCAACGTTTAAAACAATAAAAACACCCCAATTCCCTTCCCGCCCCCCAAATCAACCATTTACCCAGGAAAGTACTGTTTACCATGAACCCTAAAAAATTCCCCACGCCCAAAATTACCATGATATAATTACCTCATCATTTGTGCTTCTAGAAGGGTCAGTCACGTGTCAGGGAATGTCAGGCACATGTCAGGGGTACGTGGACCAATTATATCACACACGCAGGATCAAGGATGTCACATCAAATCAATCAAGGGCTACGGATGATTGGATGCATCTAGAAAATGATCAAACGGCTCAAAGGGACTCAAACAAACACACTTCTCACACGGATAGATGACCTGGACATACCCTAGCAGGCTCTCACCTCTCCTATATATACCCCCCTCCATCACAGTAGTTAGTGTGCCTTAATTTTTATTGTTATGCTGTAAAAATCATTTTGTAATACCTTTTTAATATTAATGAAAGTTTAGTTTAATTCAATTGTCTTCTTATTTACTTGTTTCCATTTAAACTGCTTATTACTTATCAGATTGTTTCAGCTTATTTTTATTCTTAATTTTGTTCATTTACATTCAGTCCTTAATTTTTAAGTATTAGTTACTATTAATTGAATTTCAGTTTACTAAAAAAAAATAAAAAAAATAATAATAATTTCAAGTTCATAATTCAACAAGCTTCAATAAGCTTGTATTGTTGTTGAATCAGTTTCATAGTAGCTTATTATAGCTACTGTGATCCTTTTGTTTGGCACCTCAATCAATCACTCTTAAATTCACACAAACAGTCAAACCACTTATCAACTGTAGCAGCTTATTGATAAGCTTAAGCTTATTGGAGAAAGACAGCTAGCAAGGAGCAGTTATCCTGTCTTAAAGACAGGCTGTGTGGGAGACCACCTCTATTTGGCTGAGGTGCTATTGTAAGCTTTCTATATTTTTTTTTTAATTCCTCTAAAATATATAAGTAGCTTAGATCTGATTTGTTTGTTTGAATTTAGTTTGTTGTTGCTTATCTAGTCTTAAACTGCTAGTTGCTTGTTATTTTGTTTTGAGTTTGATAGCCATTGATTGTTACTATTTCATAAATATTGCATCTGTAGAACTTCTGTGGATCTGAGTGTTTGAATAAATTTGCATCTGAGGTCTGTGTTAGATGTTCATTTAAGTGTGTTTGATCAGAATTGAGTACTGAGGTTGAGTTTGGATAGCATACTAGTTGGATCTGTGGTGAAATTTGCTCACTGCAGTCTCTAGCAGTGATGTTTGGATCATTGTTATTTGCTGCTATAAGTTGTGTTTCAGAGGTTGCTTTTGGTTAAAGTTAGTCACATAGGTTGAGATAGGTTTAAGTAAGTCATAAATTCAGTAGGATATTACTCAGAAGTCAAAATCACTTTAGTTTTTTCAATTCTGCACATCATTTATCATAATTAGTTTGCATAATTAGTTAAGTGATAGCATAGACATTAGTTTTAGCTTATTTCAATTATAACTCAGCATTATATTTCATTTTCAGTAGGATTTAAACAAGTAAAATTCATTTTAGTCAAAGCTTTGCAATATACAAAAAGTCAAAAAGTTTTTAAACTCAGGTTTTGGTCAGGTTTGTGTGAAGTGTTCTAGCATTCAATTTTTATTGGAAATAATTGTGGATTGCTGATTTTCAAAGCTTAGCAGTAGGTTAACATATATCAAAAAGAATTTTCAAATTTGTAGCTTATTTGCTTATCTAAATAGCTTATGGAAGTTGTCTGTTTGGCCTATGATTCCCCTGCACTCAGTTTTTTGATCAACATTCTTTTGTTGTTTTAGACTAGTTAATTGGACCTAGGATCTATTATCTTGGTTGATTTGTGTTCTCAGCTTAGTAGTAAATAGTTTGGACCCATAAGTTTGCTTGTCTCAGCTTATTTGCTTCTGCTTATTGGCTCATTTGGTAGTTTGATTGGAGCATAGGACTGTAATTAGATATAGGGCTACAAGTGTTGAAGTTTGATCATAATCTGAGTTTATTGGTTCATTTAAGCTCTTTTGCACCCTTAGTAGTTGTTCTGAGTTGATTTGTGCCTTCTGCTTATTTGTATCAGCTTATTGCTTATTTCTTATAGCTTATTGAACCTGACTTGTGCCTTAATCTGTGCTTCTGAGTAACTCTTGGTCTGAGATCTGTTCCAACAAGTCTATTTTAGTCCAAAATTCATTGGGTCAAAGTTTGGTCAAGTTTTGGTCAAGATTGCTTATCAATAAGCACTTTCCAATAAGCAGTTTGGGTCTAATCAGCACTTCCAGTGCTTATTTTTCAATTTTTTTTATTTTTCCTAGCTTTTAAACATTATTTTAGAATTTCCCTGAAATTTTCATATTTTTCTGAGCTTATTTGCTATTTTTCCTATTTAATTTTCATTTTTAATCATTTTTTAATTACTAAAAAATACAAAAAAATCAGAAAAACCCCAGAAAAATTCAAAAAAATATTAGAAAATTATTTTTAGTTATTTCAGAATTTTAGAAATTTATTTTGCATTTTTTTCAATTTATTTGCATTTTCTTTTAATTTTTAATTAGTTTAATTAGTTTTTAATTCATAAAAAATAAATAAAAAGTCAAAAAAATATTTTTCTTTTTCTCAAAATTTTCTTTTATCATTTTTAATTTTTGAAAATTATTTCCAAGTCCATAGGAGTAGCGTAGCTTAAAAGTCGCGTTTTATTTCATACGTTAACGTTTATTTTACGTTTTAGCTTACGTTTTTCGATTATACGTTACGTTTCTAGTTGCTTTACTTGAATTACGTGCTTAGTTGATTATTTGTGCTTCATTTACTATTTCATTAGTGTAATTTCATATAAATCACTTTTTACCACTTTCACGACACGTTTCACGAATCGGGAATTCGAAATTCCATTCATCCTTCACACGGACTACGACCTCGGGTTATCCGTATTTCTTTGCGGATCTCTTGAGCTTATATCTATACTATAATATTGATATTGTGTTTTTCATGAATCAATTTTTGGCGCCGCTGCCGGGGAAGGTTGAAGTGAATTTTTCGTTTTCGTTTTTCGAAATTGTGTTTTGAAAACCTTCCTTGTATATATTTTCTATAAAAACCAAAAAAAATTGAAAAATCAAAAACACTTTTCCTAAAGTGTTTTCAAAAATACCAAAAAAATAATAAAGTTACAGCCTCGACTCGACCGAAAGGAAGGGCGTTGTAAACCAAAAAAAAGCTTCTCAATATAACTACGCGTGAAATTAGTTGCTAATCGGATTACTTTAATTCTACAACCGAATAAGCGGAAAATACGGAAGCTTTGACATTGAGATCCATTCTTCTCTCCCGTTCCGTCGAGAGTAGACTAAGGGAAACGGTTTACGATTAACGTAACGTTTGAAAAAAAAAACAAAAGTTTAAGTTTTTGAATTTTGCTTTATAAAAACAAAAATACAAAAAGATTTTCCTTTTCAAATTTAATTTTCCTTTTATTTTTCAAAAATTTGATTTTTGTGGTGTATGAACACACGTTCTACGTCTAAACGACTTGTTTCACCACTTTCAAATCCGGAAAGTTTGTTTCGTCACACACACCGAGTTCTATTTCCTAATACGGAGGAAATGAACCCGAACGAACAACACTTGGGACCCCCGCCGATGGGTGGTATCCAAAACAATGTGATCCCGCCGATGAGACCACAACCGGTTTACGATCAACGTACTATGCAAGAATTGCTCCAGTGTCCTACCGAGGGATACGGGGATGCAATTGTTTTACCACCAATCCTTTCCGATAATTTTGAGCTTAAAACTGGATTGATTCAACTTGTTACGTCAAAACAATTTCACGGTTTTGAGAGGGACGATCCTCACGCACACATCCGATGGTTTAATAAGCTAACTTCGACTTTGAAATTTAAGGATGTCCCTCACGATGCTATCAAATTGATGTTGTTCCCATTTTCACTCGAGGGTTCAGCCCGGATTTGGCTCGAAAAAGAACCCCCTCGATCAATTCACACATGGGAAGAACTCGTCTCGAAATTTGTTAATCATTTCTTTCCGCCGTCCAAAACGACTAATCTTAAGAATGATATAACTAATTTTCAACAACATTTTGATGAGAACTTTGGTGAGGCTTGGGAACGCTTTAAGGATCTTCTTCGAAAATGTCCTCACCATGGTTTCTCCGAGTTACACCAAATCGACACGTTTTATAATGCTTTGACGCAAAACGATCAAGATTCTTTAAACGCAGCCGCCGGTGGCAATATCTTGAATCGTACGCCTAGGGATATTTTGACGATTATTGAGAACAAATCTAAGGTTCCGACTTCTCGTAACAAACCGAATGTTTCGAAAGTGACTTCTTTTACTCCTCCTTCACCTTCGTCGGTCCAATCATCGGAATTGGCCGAACTTACCGACGCTATCCGTTGTATGATGAAAGAGTTTAAGTTGCAGAACCAAAAACCCGAGCCCGTTAAAGCCGTTAATGAAAAATGTGTGATTTGTGGTGGACCGCATCCGTATTATGATTGTCAAGCCACCGATGGCCAAGTTTATAATGCTAACATAGCAGCCGTAAACTACAATCAAAATCAAGGTTTTCGTACTAACCAAACAAGTCCACCTGGGTTTCCACCCGTGCAAACCAATCAAAACCGTTATCCTCAAACTAACCAAGGTTATCAAAACCAAGGTTACAATCAAAACCGTGGAACTAATTATCAAGTCCCTCCACCACAACAAGTTTATCAACCACCGCAACCTTCTCCTGAGCTTGCTAATTACATAAAAACGAACGAAGTTAACCTTCGAGCAATGCAAAATCAAATCAACAACATGAGGGTTGAACTTAAGAAGGAGATCGACACAACCATGTCTCGACAAACGAATGAGCTTAAGCAAATGATGAGCAGTTTTATGCAAATGAATCAAGCATCGACGTCTGGTTCTCTTCCGAGCAACACAATTGCTAACCCAAGGGGTGTTGCAAAAGCAATTACGACTAGGAGTGGTGTTGTAATCGATGGACCAACGGCTCCGACTACCCCTTCTTCTTCTTCGTCTCCTAAGGTAGTCGTCCGTGAAACCGAGGCGACAACGGATACGGGAATTCCTATTAATAATGGAAGGACCGAGAACATCCAACCTCCGGTGGTCCCGACGTCCAAAGGAAAAGATAAAGTTGTTTACGAATCTGAGAAAGAAACACCCGTCAAAACAAAATTACCTTATCCGTCACGCTTAAATGAACAAATGCACCGTGAGAGAGATAAAATTCAGATGGAAAAGTTTTACCAAGTTTTTCAAGAGCTACATTTTGACATAACTCTCGCGGATGCTATACTTTTGATGCCTAAATTTGCTTCAATGCTAAAAGGTCTTTTGAATAACAAAGAGAAATTGTTTGAAAAATCTCGAACCCAGATGAATGAGAATTGTTCGGCGGTTATCCTCAAAAGGCTTCCCGAAAAGCTTGAAGACCCCGGTCGATTTCTCATTCCGTGTAATTTTCCTGGGATGGTTCAATGCTTCGCCTTGCTGATCTTGGTGCTAGCATTAACCTAATGCCGTTATCAATTTGGAAGAAGTTGTCTTTACCCAATTTGACTCCGACTTGTATGACCCTCGAGCTTGCCGACCGATCTACTTCCCGCCCGATGGGAATAGTCGAGGATGTCTTTGTTAATGTGGGAAAATTCCATTTTCCTGCCGATTTTGTCGTTGTTGATTTTGATGCTGATCCGCGGGTACCTCTCATTCTCGGGAGAGGTTTCCTAAGGACCGGCCGTGCTTTGATTGATGTTTTCGATGAAGAAATTACCTTACGCGTTGGTACCGAAGCCGTAACTTTTAACTTGGATCAAACCGCGAGGTACTCCTCCGAGTTTGACAAATATTCCGTTAACCGAATCGACGTTATCGACGAAGTTACGGAGGAGTACGCTCAAGAGTTACTTGGTTTTACCGAACATGCTTCGAGTGGCAATCCCACCCATTCTTCTGAACCGATAATTTCCGATCCTTCCCCTTCCCTTACTCCGTTTGAGGGAAGTGATTTCATTTTGGAAGAGATCGAGGCCTTTCTTGCTAATGATTCGATTTCACTGGAAATTGATCATTCTGATTGTGACCCGGAGGGGGATGTACTTTTGATTGAGAAATTGTTAAACAAAGATCCCAACTCGTCCCTCCCTCCGCTTGACATTAAAATGGCCGACGTTAAAGAAGTTAAGCCGTCTACTGAGAATCCTCCGGAGTCCGAGCTCAAGGATTTGCCTCCTCATCTCGAATACGCGTTTTTGGAAGGAACCGACAAACTTCCCGTCATAATTTCTAAAGATCTCAAAGATGAGGAGAAGAAACGTCTCTTAGATGTGCTCAGGAAGCATAAGAGTGCCATCGCTTGGCAAATTTCTGATATTAAGGGTATCGACCCTCGTTTTTGCATGCATAAGATCTTACTTGAAGACAATTACAAATCGTCCGTTCAGCAACAACGACGGGTTAACCCGAAAATTCATGAGGTTATCAAAAAGGAAGTTATCAAACTCCTCGATGCCGGAATGATTTATCGAATCTCGGATAGCTCTTGGGTTAGCCCGGTCCACTGTGTACCAAAGAAAGGTGGAATGACCGTCGTAACAAATGAAGATAATGAATTGATTCCGACACGTCTTGTTACCGGATGGAGAGTTTGTATTGATTATCGTAAATTGAAAGATGTGACTCGTAAGGACCATTTACCACTTCCATTCATGGATCAAATGCTAGAACGCCTAGCGGGAAATGAGTTCTATTGTTATCTTGATGGATTTTCCGGCTATTTTCAAATACCAATTGACCCTCCGGACCAGGAAAAGACTACCTTTACTTGCCCTTATGGTACGTTTGCCTATCGTCGTATGCCTTTTGGCTTATGCAATGCTCCAGGCACGTTCCAAAGGTGTATGATGTCGATATTCTCGGATATGATCGAGAAAACCATGGAAGTTTTCATGGATGATTTCTCGGTTTATGGAGATTCTTTCACTTCGTGCCTCTCCCATTTAGAAAATATGCTGAAACGGTGTGAAGACACCAACTTGGTTCTAAATTGGGAGAAGTGCCATTTCATGGTCAAAGAGGGCATTGTCCTCGGCCACAAGATTTTGAAATCCGGGATTGAGGTCGATAGAGCTAAAGTCAACGTGATTGCAAAATTACCTCATCCCACCACTGTTAAAGGAATTAGAAGTTTTCTCGGTCATGCCGGCTTTTACCGACGTTTCATTCAAGACTTTTCTAAGATAGCCCGGCCACTGACCCACTTACTTGAAAAAGATGCTCCGTTTATCTTCTTAAATGAATGCATCGAAGCATTCAATATTCTTAAAAAGAAGTTAACGGAGGCTCCCGTCTTAATTGCCCCCGACTGGGACTTGCCCTTCGAGCTAATGTGCGATGCTAGCGATTATGCCATTGGTGCAGTCCTGGGGCAACGCAAGTCTAAGCATTTTCAGCCGATACACTATGCTAGTAAAACAATGACCGACGCTCAATACCATTATACGACTACTGAGAAAGAAATGTTAGCCGTCATTTACGCTTTTGAAAAGTTTCGATCTTATTTGCTTTTGAAGAAATGCATAGTGTATACGGATCATTCGGCTCTTAAGTACCTTATGGCAAAGCAAGACGCTAAGCCACGCTTGATGCGGTGGGTTCTCCTCCTTCAAGAATTCAAAGTTGAAATTCGAGATAAAAAGGGAGCCGAAAACCTTGCTGCTGATCACTTATCGCGTTTAGAGAATCCCCACCAAAGTGTTTTCGAGAAAAAGGAGATTAACGAAGCATTTCCTCTCGAGACACTGGGGAGTTTATCACATGGTGATTCTAGTAACCCATGGTTCGCCGACTTTGCGAATTACCATGCGGGGAATTTTATCCGGAAAGGGATGTCGTTCCAGCAGAAGAAAAAATTCTTCAAAGATGTTAAGCACTATTTCTGGGACGATCCCTACTTGTTTAAGATACGTGCGGATCAAGTGATCCGGTGGTGCCTTCACGGCAAAGAAGCCGCTGACATTCTTATGGCATGCCACAATGGACCCACGGGGGGACATCATGGTGCCAATTTCACCGCTAAGAAAGTTTTTGATTCCGGCTTCTACTGGCCGACGATTTACCGGGATGCTCATGAGTTGGTTAAATCATGTGATTCTTGCCAGCGTCAAGGAAAAATTTCTCAGAAGGACGAGATGCCTCAAAATGCTATCCAAGTCTGTGAAATTTTTGACGTCTGGGGTATCGATTTCATGGGTCCATTCTCGTCTTCTCGTGGTAACAAATATATCCTCGTGGCTGTCGATTACTTGTCTAAATGGGACGAAGCGAAGGCGCTACCCACCGATGACGCCTGAGTTGTAGTGAAATTTCTTAAGAGTCTCTTCGCCCGATTTGGTGCACCTCGTGCTATTATAAGCGATCGTGGGACCCATTTCTGTAACGACCAATTCGCTAAAGTTATGCTCAAATATGGTGTCACACATCGTCTTTCAACGGCATATCATCCACAGACGAGTGGTCAAGTTGAGGTCTCAAATCGTGGCTTGAAACATATATTTGAAGGGACCGTAGGTGAACATCGTGCTTCTTGGGCTGATAAATTAGATGATGCACTTTGGGCCTTCCGTACAGCTTACAAAACACCCATTGGGTGCACTCCATACAAGCTGGTTTACGGGAAGGCCTGCCATTTGCCCTTTGAACTTGAGCACAAGGCCTACTGGGCCTTGAAACATGCTAATTTTGACCTTCAAACCGCGGGTGATCACCGAAAAGTTCAATTGAATGAATTAGTCGAGCTTCGTGATCAAGCCTATGAGAATTCTTTGATCTACAAAGAGAAGACAAAGAGGATTCACGATGCTAAAATTAAAGATCGCGTCTTCAATGTTGGTGACCGAGTCCTTCTTTTCAATTCTCGATTGAAGATTTTCTCGGGCAAGTTAAAAACCCGTTGGTCTGGACCATTCACCATTACCCAAGTATTTCCTTATGGAACCGTTGAACTTGCTCAACCTAATGGTCCCAATTTTAAGGTGAATGGTCATCGTGTTAAACATTACTTTGGAGGGGACATACCACCTATGGTTGTCCCGGATCTCCAGACTTTCCCCAAGGACGATTAAATTCGGGGATCGAGTCAAGCTCATGTGACTCGGTGAACAAAAACAAGCGCTTCGTGGGAGGCACCCCATGCTTATCCAATTTCATTTTCTTTATTTTCTATTTTCTTTAATAACGTGACGTGAGGGGGGCGACCCTTTCCAAACTCGTGTTTTCGTGGTTGTTGTTTATGAATGTTCAGGAATTTCCCCGAAGTTTGAAGACTCTCGTGCTCGTGGTTTGTCGTTCTCTCCACTCGAGTCTCATCCTTCGCTGCTCTTTCGAAAATTCACCATATCCAAAATCTTATCGACTAACGTTTATCTCTTGGCATACTTAATAAACGGCCTTAGATTTTACGTAGGATTACCTTTACCCTTAAAACATTGAGGACAATGTTTCACTTTAGTCTGGGGGGGGGGGGGGTGAATCTTCGATTCGATTTGACCTGTACCATCGTCTGAGCTGTTTAACTTATGCAACTCCGTTTTCCACCAATCCTTTCCGATAATTTTGAGCTTAAAACTGGATTGATTCAACTTGTTACATCAAAACAATTTCACGGTTTTGAGAGGGACGATCCTCACGCACGCATCCGATGGTTTAATAAGCTAACTTCGACTTTGAAATTTAAGGATGTCCCTCACGATGCTATCAAATTGATGTTGTTCCCATTTTCACTCGAGGGTTCAGCCCGGATTTGGCTCGAAAAAGAACCCCCTCGATCAATTCACACATGGGAAGAACTCGTCTCGAAATTTGTTAATCATTTCTTTCCGCCGTCCAAAACGACTAATCTTAAGAATGATATAACTAATTTTCAACAACGTTTTGATGAGAACTTTGGTGAGGCTTGGGAACGCTTTAAGGATCTTCTTCGAAAATGTCCTCACCATGGTTTCTCCGAGTTACACCAAATCGACACGTTTTATAATGCTTTGACGCAAAACGATCAAGATTCTTTAAACGCAGCCGCCGGCGGCAATATCTTGAATCGTACGCCTAGGGATATTTTGACGATTATTGAGAACAAATCTAAGGTTCCGACTTCTCGTAACAAACCGAATGTTTCGAAAGTGACTTCTTTTACTCCTCCTTCACCTTCGTCGGTCCAATCATCGGAATTGGCCGAACTTACCGACGCTATCCGTTGTATGATGAAAGAGTTTAAGTTGCAGAACCAAAAACCTGAGCCCGTTAAAGCCGTTAATGAAAAATGTGTGATTTGTGGTGGACCGCATCCGTATTATGATTGTCAAGCCACCGATGGCCAAGTTTATAATGCTAACATAGCAGCCGTAAACTACAATCAAAATCAAGGTTTTCGTACTAACCAAACAAGTCCACATGGGTTTCCACCCGTGCAAACCAATCAAAACCGTTATCCTCAAACTAACCAAGGTTATCAAAACCAAGGTTACAATCAAAACCGTGGAACTAATTATCAAGTCCCTCCACCACAACAAGTTTATCAACCACCGCAACCTTCTCCTGAGCTTGCTAATTACGTAAAAACGAACGAAGTTAACCTTCGAGCAATGCAAAATCAAATCAACAACATGAGGGTTGAACTTAAGAAGGAGATCGACACAACCATGTCTCGACAAACGAATGAGCTTAAGCAAATGATGAGTAGTTTTATGCAAATGAATCAAGCATCGACGTCTGGTTCTCTTCCGAGCAACACAATTGCTAACCCAAGGGGTGATGCAAAAGCAATTACGACTAGGAGTGGTGTTGTAATCGATGGACCAACGGCTCCGACTACCCCTTCTTCTTCTTCGTCTCCTAAGGTAGTCGTCCGTGAAACCGAGGCGACAACGGATACGGGAATTCCTATTAATAATGGAAGGACCGAGAACATCCAACCTCCGGTGGTCCCGACGTCCAAAGGAAAAGATAAAGTTGTTTACGAATCTGAGAAAGAAACACCCGTCAAAACAAAATTACCTTATCCGTCACGCTTAAATGAACAAACGCACCGTGAGAGAGATAAAATTCAGATGGAAAAGTTTTACCAAGTTTTTCAAGAGCTACATTTTGACATAACTCTCGCGGATGCTATACTTTTGATGCCTAAATTTGCTTCAATGCTAAAAGGTCTTTTGAATAACAAAGAGAAATTGTTTGAAAAATCTCGAACCCAGATGAATGAGAATTGTTCGGCGGTTATCCTCAAAAAGCTTCCCGAAAAGCTTGAAGACCCCGGTCGATTTCTCATTCCGTGTAATTTTCCTGGGATGGTTCAATGCTTCGCCTTGGCCGATCTTGGTGCTAGCATTAACCTAATGCCGTTATCAATTTGGAAGAAGTTGTCTTTACCCAATTTGACTCCGACTTGTATGACCCTCGAGCTTGCCGACCGATCTACTTCCCGCCCGATGGGAATAGCCGAGGATGTCTTTGTTAATGTGGGAAAATTCCATTTTCCTGCCGATTTTGTCGTTGTTGATTTTGATGCTGATCCGCGGGTACCTCTCATTCTCGGGAGAGGTTTCCTAAGGACCGGCCGTGCTTTGATTGATGTTTTCGATGAAGAAATTACCTTACGCGTTGGTACCAAAGCCGTAACTTTTAACTTGGATCAAACCGCGAGGTACTCCTCCGAGTTTGACAAATATTCCGTTAACCGAATCGACGTTATCGACGAAGTTACGGAGGAGTACGCTCAAGAGTTACTTGGTTTTACCGAACATGCTTCGAGTGGCAATCCCACTCATTCTTCTGAACCGATAATTTCCGATCCTTCCCCTTCCCTTACTCCGTTTGAGGGAAGTGATTTCATTTTGGAAGAGATCGAGGCCTTTCTTGCTAATGATTCGATTTCACCGGAAATTGATCATTCTGATTGTGACCCGGAGGGGGATGTACTTTTGATTGAGAAATTGTTAAAAAAAGATCCCAACCCGTCCCTCCCTCCGCTTGACCTTAAAATGGCCGACGTTAAAGAAGTTAAGCCGTCTACTGAGAATCCTCCGGAGCCCGAGCTCAAGGATTTGCCTCCTCATCTCGAATACGCGTTTTTGGAAGGAACCGACAAACTTCCCGTAATAATTTCTAAAGATCTCAAAGATGAGGAGAAGAAACGTCTCTTAGATGTGCTCAGGAAGCATAAGAGTGCCATCGCTTGGCAAATTTCTGATATTAAGGGTATCGACCCTCGTTTTTGCACGCATAAGATCTTACTTGAAGACAATTACAAACCGTCCGTTCAGCAACAACGACGGGTTAACCCGAAAATTCATGAGGTTATCAAAAAGGAAGTTATCAAACTCCTCGATGCCGGAATGATTTATCCAATCTCGGATAGCTCTTGGGTTAGCCCGGTCCACTGTGTACCAAAGAAAGGTGGAATGACCGTCGTAACAAATGAAGATAATGAATTGATTCCGACACGTCTTGTTACCGGATGGAGAGTTTATATTGATTATCGTAAATTGAATGATGCGACTCGTAAGGACCATTTCCCACTTCCATTCATGGATCAAATGCTAGAACGCCTAGCGGGAAATGAGTTCTATTGTTATCTTGATGGATTTTCCGGCTATTTTCAAATACCAATTGACCCTCCGGACCAGGAAAAGACTACCTTTACTTGCCCTTATGGTACGTTTGCCTATCGTCGTATGCCTTTTGGCTTATGCAATGCTCCAGGCACGTTCCAAAGGTGTATGTTGTCGATATTCTCGGATATGATCGAGAAAACCATGGAAGTTTTCATGGATGATTTCTCGGTTTATGGAGATTCTTTCACTTCGTGCCTCTCCCATTTAGAAAATATGCTGAAACGGTGTGAAGACACCAACTTGGTTCTAAATTGGGAGAAGTGCCATTTCATGGTCAAAGAGGGCATTGTCCTCGGCCACAAGATTTCAAAATCCGGGATTGAGGTCGATAGAGCTAAAGTCGACGTGATTGCAAAATTACCTCATCCCACCACTGTTAAAGGAATTAGAAGTTTTCTCGGTCATGCCGGCTTTTACCGACGTTTCATTCAAGACTTTTCTAAGATAGCCCGGCCACTGACCCACTTACTTGAAAAAGATGCTCCGTTTATCTTCTCAAATGAATGCATCGAAGCATTCAATATTCTTAAAAAGAAGTTAACGGAGGCTCCCGTCTTAATTGCCCCCGACTGGGACTTGCCCTTCGAGCTAATGTGCGATGCTAGCGATTATGCCATTGGTTCAGTCCTGGGGCAACGCAAGTCTAAGCATTTTCAGCCGATACACTATGCTAGTAAAACAATGACCGACGCTCAATACCATTATACGACTACTGAGAAAGAAATGTTAGCCGTCATTTATGCTTTTGAAAAGTTTTGATCTTATTTGCTTTTGAAGAAATGCATAGTGTATACGGATCATTCGGCTCTTAAGTACCTTATGGCAAAGCAAGACGCTAAGCCACGCTTGATGCGGTGGTTTCTCCTCCTTCAAGAATTCAAAGTTGAAATTCGAGATAAAAAGGGAGCCGAGAACCTTGCTGCTGATCACTTATCGCGTTTAGAGAATCCCCACAAAAGTGTTTTCGAGAAAAAGGAGATTAACGAAGCATTTCCTCTCGAGACACTGGGGAGTTTATCACATGGTGATTCTAGTACCCCATGGTTCACCGACTTTGCGAATTACCATGCGGGGAATTTTATCCGGAAAGGGATGTCGTTCCAGCAGAAGAAAAAATTCTTCAAAGATGTTAAGCACTATTTCTGGGACGATCCCTACTTGTTTAAGATATGTGCGGATCAAGTGATCCGGCGGTGCGTTCACGGAAAAGAAGCCGCTGACATTCTTATGGCATGCCACAATGGACCCACGGGGGGACATCATGGTGCCAATTTCACCGCTAAGAAAGTTTTTGATTCTGGCTTCTACTGGCCGACGATTTACCGGGATGCTCATGAGTTGGTTAAATCATGTGATTCTTGCCAGCGTCAAGGAAAAATTTCTCAGAAGGACGAGATGCCTCAAAATGCTATCCAAGTCTGTGAAATTTTTGACGTCTGGGGTATCGATTTCATGGGTCCATTCCCGTCTTCTCGTGGTAACAAATATATCCTCGTGGCCGTCGATTACTTGTCTAAATGGGTCGAAGCGAAGGCGCTACCCACCAATGATGCCCGAGTTGTAGTGAAATTTCTTAAGAGTCTCTTCGCCCGATTTGGTGCACCTCGTGCTATTATAAGCGATCGTGGGACCCATTTCTGTAACGACCAATTCGCTAAAGTTATGCTCAAATATGGTGTCACACATCGTCTTTCAACGGCATATCATCCACAGACGAGTGGTCAAGTTGAGGTCTCAAATCGTGGCTTGAAACGTATCTTAGAAAGGACCGTAGGTGAACATCGTGCTTCTTGGGCCGATAAATTAGATGATGCACTTTGGGCCTTCCGTACAGCTTACAAAACACCCATTGGGTGCACTCCATACAAGCTGGTTTACGGGAAGGCCTGCCATTTGCCCTTTGAACTTGAGCACAAGGCCTACTGGGCCTTGAAACATGCTAATTTTGACCTTCAAACCGCAGGTGATCACCGAAAAAATCAATTGAATGAATTAGTCGAGCTTCGTAATCAAGCCTATGAGAATTCTTTGATCTACAAAGAGAAGACAAAGAGGATTCACGATGCTAAAATTAAAGATCGCGTCTTCAATGTTGGTGACCGAGTCCTTCTTTTCAATTCTCGATTGAAGATTTTCTCGGGCAAGTTAAAAACCCGTTGGTCTGGACCATTCACCATTACCCAAGTATTTCCTTATGGAACCGTTGAACTTGCTCAACCTAATGGTCCCAATTTTAAGGTGAATGGTCATCGTGTTAAACATTACTTCGGAGGGGACATACCACCCATGGTTGTCCTGGATCTCCAGACTTTCCCCAAGGACGATTAAATTCGGGGATCGAGTCAAGCTCATGTGACTCGGTGAACAAAAACAAGCGCTTTGTGGGAGGCACCCCATGCTTATCCAATTTCATTTTCTATTTTCTTTAATAACGTGACGTGAGGGGGGCGACCCTTTCCAAACTCGTGTTTTCGTGGTTGTTGTTTATGAATGTTCAGGAATTTCCCCGAAGTTTGAAGACTCTCGTGCTCGTGGTTTGTCGTTCTCTCCACTCGAGTCTCATCCTTCGCTGCTCTTTCGAAAATTCACCATATCCAAAATCTTATCGACTAACGTTTATCTCTTGGCATACTTAATAAACGGCCTTAGATTTTACGTAGGATTACCTTTACCCTTAAAACATTGAGGACAATGTTTCACTTTAGTCTGGGGGGGTGAATCTTCGATTCGATTTGACCTGTACCATCGTCTGAGCTGTTTAACTTACGCAACTCCGTTTTTCACCAAAAATTTTAATTTTTGTCACCGCTTTATAAGTTAAAAAAAAAAAAAAAAAAAAAAAAATGAAAAATGAAAAAATATATATGATATGAATAATAAGATTTGACACCTTGTTTTGACTTTCCTACCGGCGAGAGTAGAAATAAATGTTCCGACTTGACCGGGCGTGTTGAGCCCTAGCTTGTCTCCCTTAACCAAAATAATCAAAAGATTATGGCTAAGCATCCGCGGATCTCATTATTTGGGATTTTAAATTTGCGGAGATTGAGGATTGATAGAGTTTATTTAGAAGTTTCGTGCTATACACGGATCGCATTACTGGGATTTAAAAAACCCACGAGAGGTACTTGTGGCCTCCTTGTTCCCATCAGCAACGTCACATATATATAAATAGATGTCTAGGATTAATTAAGGGTATACGGTTTGGGCAATACTTAGTTTTTTCTCGTTCCCAACAAAATCTCTGCATATGGGGGTTTGGTACACATAGGGGTACTGCCAGTGTTACGGTGAAATAGACTATTGCATCTTGCCGGTTCGCAGCCGATGTTGTGATCTTAGTAAAGGCCGTAGGACTTGGGGTTTGGCATATAGTTATGAATATCAATAATAATAGTCCAAAGCCAAATAAAAAGGCAGAGGAATCCAAAGCTATAAAAAGCAGCGGATAGAAATCCAAAGTCATAATAAAGCTCTTACATCTTGGCGGCTCATAAACCATTGACTGTAAAAGAATAAAGGACTAAGGACCAAAGTATTATTAAAGTGCTTATGATTATGCAAAAATGCCAAGCTTCGACTCCGGGGGTTTCCCTAATAAAAAGCTTCCGTTTCGGGTATCAAACATGGTATGTCTCGGTCGTAAATAAAAAGGGAGCCCCTACAAATCGTGTTAAATCAGAGACCTTCATGTGGACCCGATTTCTGTATGCAGGGGTTTTCGAGGAAAAGTTTGGAAACTACTTAGCGTTCAAATTTTGTGCTCTTATCGGACTAACAAATATCGAAAGGAGAAAATATGAAGCAATTCATTTCTCACAAATTAAAATCTTTAGATACAACTTAGGACCTGGGGGCAAGAGGTAATACACAAGTAACTTTTGTGGGCAGTGTTAGCATCTAACTTCTGGATAAACAATGATCTCGATTTTACGCTTAGTTTGGGAGCTTGTGAAAAATCAAGGATGACGATTTTTATCCGTATGGTCTCTTCTCTGTGAGAAGTGTTTCTACTCGTAGACCCTGAAAATTATCAACAGATAAGAATTGATAATGAAAGTCAAGGCAAACCGTCATATATATAAAAATGAAAAAAGTACAAAAATAGTAGTAGTAGTTGTTATTCTGAAAAATCAGAAAACGGAGCGTTTTTTGAGAATAAATGATTTTACTATCTCTTTTGAACATCATTGCTACTTTACAACGTCAGTAAAGAGAGGTTTTGAAATTATTTATCTCTTAAGCGTGAGGTGATGACATTGCGTGAGGGCACGTCAATACCTTAGTCTGGGGGATTTTGATGAGTGCTTATTCACTCATCCTTTTTAGGCCTTAATTCAGACAAAAAACACATAATACTAACCAAAAATGCCAAGAGAATGCATGTTTTTGTATTTGTGTATGTGCAGGTACGGATATGAGAAAAATGAACAAAAACGACACCAAAACCGACAAAAACGAGCACGAGATTGGAAAATGTCAAAAGCCGGAGCCGGGGAAGTCAAATGGTCAAAGTCCAAGCTTAAAAAGTCAAATTCAACCTCAGAGATTCATCAAAGTTACATATTTGGTCCCTGGTCAAAGTTCGAAGAAATTGGCAATTTTAGTCCCCGCTGTTCAGAGAATTACACAAATGGTCCTTTGAAGAATTATTCGGAGAAAAGAAAAATTGGTCTTTCATAAATCTTGAAATGACAAGAAACACCCTTGGAAGAAACTTTGGATAAATTACAGAAATGGTCCCTATGGAATGCAAATTTACAAAGTTGGTCCTTATTTAATATTACTAATCCTAAACCATGTTACAAACCGGATCCACTAAACTAATAAACCCAAATGATCCCACAAGCCCAACCTATTAACAACCAAAGCCCATCACCCTTTAGCCTTGACCCGGCCTGCCTCACTTACCCGGTCAACCCAGTCAACGTTTAAAACAATAAAAACACCCCAATTCCCTTCCCGCCCCCCAAATCAACCATTTACCCAGAAAAGTACTGTTTACCATGAACCCTAAAAAATTCCCCACGCCCAAAATTACCATGATATAATTACCTCATCATTTGTGCTTCTAGAAGGGTCAGTCACGTGTCAGGGAATGTCAGGCACATGTCAGGGGTACGTGGACCAATTGTATCACACACGCAGGATCAAGGATGTCACATCAAATCAATCAAGGGCTACGGATGATTGGATGCATCTAGAAAATGATCAAACGGCTCAAAGGGACTCAAACAAACACACTTCTCACACGGATAGATGACCTGGACATACCCTAGCAGGCTCTCACCTCTCCTATATATACCCCCCTCCATCACAGTAGTTAGTGTGCCTTAATTTTTATTGTTATGCTGTAAAAATCATTTTGTAATACCTTTTTAATATTAATGAAAGTTTAGTTTAATTCAATTGTCTTCTTATTTACTTGTTTCCATTTAAACTGCTTATTACTTATCAGATTGTTTCAGCTTATTTTTATTCTTAATTTTGTTCATTTACATTCAGTCCTTAATTTTTAAGTATTAGTTACTATTAATTGAATTTCAGTTTACTAAAAAAAAAATAAAAAAAATAATAATAATTTCAAGTTCATAATTCAACAAGCTTCAATAAGCTTGTATTGTTGTTGAATCAGGCTGTGTGGGAGACCACCTCTGTTTGGCTGAGGTGGTATTGTTTAGCTTTCTATATATTTTTTTTAATTCCTCTAAAATATATAAGTAGCTTAGATCTGATTTGTTTCTTTGAATTTAGTTTGTTGTTGCTTATCTAGTCTTAAACTGCTAGTTGCTTGTTATTTTGTTTTGAGTTTGATAGCTATTGATTGTTACTATTTCATAAATATTGCATCTGTAGAACTTCTGTGGATCTGAGTGTTTGAATAAATTTGCATCTGAGGTCTGTGTTAGATGTTCATTTAAGTGTGTTTGATCAGAATTGAGTACTGAGGTTGAGTTTGGATAGCATACTAGTTGGATCTGTGGTGAAATTTGCTCACTGCAGTCTCTAGCAGTGGTGTTTGGATCATTGTTATTTGCTGCTATAAGTTGTGTTTCAGAGGTTGCTTTTGGTTAAAGTTAGTCACATAGGTTGAGATAGGTTTAAATGAGTCATAAATTCAGTAGGATATTACTCAGAAGTCAAAATCACTTTAGTTTTTTCAATTCTGCACATCATTTATCATAATTAGTTAAGTGATAGCATAGACATTAGTTTTAGCTTATTTCAATTATAACTCAACATTATATTTCATTTTCAGTAGGATTTAAACAAGTAAAATTCATTTTAGTCAAAGCTTTGCAATATACAAAAAGTCAAAAAGTTTTTAAACTCAGGTTTTGGTCAGTTTTGTGTGAAGTGTTCTAGCATTCAATTTTTATTGGAAATAATTGTGGATTGCTGATTTTCAAAGCTTAGCAGTAGGTTAACATATATCAAAAAGAATTTTCAAATTTGTAGCTTATTTGCTTATCTAAATAGCTTATGGAAGTTGTCTGTTTGGCCTATGATTCCCCTGCACTCAGTTTTTTGATCAACATTCTTGGGTTGTTTTAGACTAGTTAATTGGACCTAGGATCTATTATCTTGGTTGATTTGTGTTCTCAGCTTAGTAGTAAATAGTTTGGACCCATAAGTTTGCTTGTCTCAGCTTATTTGCTTCTGCTTATTGGCTCATTTGGTAGTTTGATTGGAGCATAGGACTGTAATTAGATATAGGGCTGCAAGTGTTGAAGTTTGATCATAATCTGAGTTTATTGGTTCATTTAAGCTCTTTTGCACCCTTAGTAGTTATTCTGAGTTGATTTGTGCCTTCTGCTTATTTGTATCAGCTTATTGCTTATTTTTTATAGCTTATTGAACCTGACTTGTGCCTTAATCTGTGCTTCTGAGTAACTCTTGGTCTGAGATCTGTTCCAACAAGTCTGTTTTAGTCCAAAATTCATTGGGTCAAAGTTTGGTCAAGTTTTGGTCAAGATTGCTTATCAATAAGCATTTTCCAATAAGCAGTTTGGGTCTAATCAGCACTTTCAATGCTTATTTTTCAATTTTTTTTTATTTTTCCTAGCTTTTAAACATTATTTTAGAATTTTCCTGAAATTTTCATATTTTTCTGAGCTTATTTGCTATTTTTCCTATTTAATTTTCATTTTTAATCATTTTTTAATTACTAAAAAATACAAAAAAATCAGAAAAACCCCAGAAAAATCCAAAAAAATATTAGAAAATTATTTTTAGTTATTTTAGAATTTTAGAAATTTATTTTGCATTTTTTTCAATTTATTTGCATTTTCTTTTAATTTTTAATTAGTTTAATTAGTTTTTAATTCATAAAAAATAAATAAAAAGTCAAAAAAAATATTTTTCTTTTTCTCAAAATTTTCTTTTATCATTTTTAATTTTTGAAAATTATTTCCAAGTCCGTAGGAGTAGCGTAGCTTAAAAGTCGCGTTTTATTTCATACGTTAACGTTTATTTTACGTTTTAGCTTACGTTTTTCGATTCTACGTTACGTTTCTAGTTGCTTTACTTGAATTACGTGCTTTGTTGATTATTTGTGCTTCATTTACTATTTCATTAGTGTAATTTCATATAAATCACTTTTTACCACTTTTACGACACGTTTCACGAATCGGGAATTCGAAATTCCATTCATCCTTCACACGGACTACGACCTCGGGTTATCCGTATTTCTTTGCGGATCTCTTGAGCTTATATCTATACTATAATATTGATATTGTGTTTTTCACGAATCATATTTTTATATTTTTTAGAAAGCAAGTAAAATCTCGGGGTTTGAAAGATTTGGGCGGAATTAGTTGCTAGTCAACTAACCCAATACTAAAGATGCAATCAAAATAAAATACTAAAAATGAAAATAAACTAAATTATACTAAAGTTGTGAGCAATAAGTGGAGAAATTGTGTTTACTTAGATTTCACTACTCCCTAGACATCTTTTACACGTTAATTACTTGTTATAGTTGCATGGATGACGGATTGTATTCCTTAATACCATTCATGGGGTATTGCACATAACTCCCCAATTCTATGAGCTCTTATCTCCTCCTATACCATGCCCAGCACAACCATAGGGATTATAAACAGTGGCTCATGCATTAAATACAACCAATAAAGACCTAGTGCAATAGGTTCATGTTTCCTAAGACGTTCAAGCATGTTACCAATTGGAGATCTGCCAGTTTTCTTAAGCCTAACATATATAAATCATTCATCCAAGACAATTATAAACAAGTAATCAACACATAATTAACATCTAGGTTTCATTAGATCCAAGCAAACATAAGATAGATCTAGCCTAGCATGATGGAATTAAGACAAGAACAAAATATAGACAACCAACACATAGACATATTGATTGAATTAAAAGAACACTTATCTCAATTACACATGAAAGGTATCAAGGGCTTGGAACCCTTGAAAAACCTGTAAAATTCGCACCAAGTTCGTACCTAGGGTTTCTCCAAAACTTCTCTCTTTAATGTGTGAAAATTAGAAAACTATATATAGGAAAAGGGGTCTGACGGCGTCAAGACCAAGCTTGTGACGCCGTCACCTCGCCGCCAAAACTCTTCTCAGATTGCCTTGATCTACTTTTGACGCCGTCATGTATTATGCATTTCAAGACCGTCATGACTTTTACTCTTGACGCCCTACTTCGTGACGCCGTCAAATCTGCACTGGATCGTCATGGAAATTTGCTCTTGACGCCGTCAGGATGTTACTCTTGGCGCCGTCACCTACTGTTCCCAGCAAGAAAAATTAAGACTTTGGCGTTTTCTTCACTTTTATGCATCAAAAACGTCCGAATTGCTTCCTTTTCCAGATTTCACTCCCAAAGTACCTAAAATCACAAAAGGAACGATTTAGGGCAATATTTGTTCAAATAAATTCAATTCCGGGCTTAAATGACCCCCTAAAAGTGGTTCATTTTTTGCCTCATCACATGACATGTTTAATGCACGAGTCGAGATGATATCGTTATACATAAAATGTTAAACGGATAAGTCGAGATGACATCTTTATACATGAGATGTTAAACGGGTGAGTTGAGATGATATTGTTATACAAGACATATTAAACGGATGAGTCGAGATGATATAGTTATACATGAGATGTTAAACGGATGAGTCGAGATGATATCGTTATACATAAGATATTAAACGGATGAGTCGAGATGATATTGTTATAAAGTACATGTTAAATGGATGAGTCGAGATGATATCGTTATACATGATATGTTTAATGCATGAGTCGAGATGATATCGTTATACATAAAATGTTAAACGGATGAGTCGAGATGACATCTTTATACCTGAGATGTTAAACGGGTGAGTCGAGATGATATTGTTATACAAGACATGTTAAACGGATGAGTCGAGATGATATTGTTATACATGAGATGTTAAACGGATGAGTCGAGATAATATCATTATACAAACGATATTAAACGGATGAGCCGAGATGATATTGTTATACAAGACATGTTAAACGGATGAGTCGAGATGATATCGTTATACATGAGATATTAAATGGATGAGTCGAGATGATATCGTTATACATGAGATCTTAAACGGATGAGTCGAGATGATATCGTTATATAAGACATGTTAAACGGATGAGTCGAGATGATATCGTTATACATGAGATATTAAACGAGTTAGTCGAGATGATATCATTATAGATGTCGAATGAGTCAAGATGATCTCGTTATATATTATATCGTTATACATGAGATGTTAAATGGACCTTTCGAGATGTTATCGTTATACATGAGATGTTAAACGGATGAGTCTAGATAATATCGTTATACATAATGTAGAACCGTAGAGGGGGGCGGGGGTGAATACGGTTTCTTCGGCTTTTTAGATGTTTAAAAACTTTAAGCCAAAGATAGCACCAAGTGGTTGTATAATAATCCAACAACCATTAACACAACCAAAGTATATAAAGCAAGTAAAAGACACCACGATATATACTGGTTCGGGATGGGGGGTTTACCATCCGTACGTCCAGTTGCGAATCCGCGACTCCGATACTATTCACTAGTATAATCCTTTCGGTGGACTATAAACCGTTACAATTCACTCCACCGATATTCACCAATATCGTTGCTCACAAAGAAGGAGTTACTCACCAACGGTATTCCGCCCTCGAAAACCACCCAAAAGAATCTCATGATTCGACTTTACCTAAGGATCACAAAGATCTCTACCAAGACTTCCACCCGGAAGTATCAAACCCCGACTAGATCCCCAATGATCTAAGCTTGGTCACCAAGACACAAGACTTCCCTTACAAACAAATTAAAGAATGAATGTTTGTTTATCAACCAAGTCCTAACCTAACCTAGAGGCTCGATTGTAATAGAAAGGGTATAAGAAAGAAGACCCTCGACACAATCACAAGAGTGGATTAGGTTCTTGTGATTCTTCCCTTGCAAGTAGATGTGTTATTCCAAAGATGTTAGTGTGATAATCAAGAACACAAGATTAGAGATTGAGATAGAGATAGAGATTTGAGAGTGTTTAGAGAGAAAGAATCTAGAGAGAAAGAATAATGGCAAGGAGTGAGGAATACAATAGGCAAGGGTGGTATTTATAGGCCAAGAACCCAAACTTGGGAAATTTTACCAAGGCCGGCGCGTTACCCGCGCGTCAACGCGCGGGCAGCGCGCCAGGCGTCTGTAACTTTTTCCCAAGTGTTGGGTGTTTGGATCTTACAAATACCTATCCTTGCTAAACCCCCAATTGTACTTCACACTAAACCTTAACATTAATCATTCTAAGGTTTACCAACTCAAATAGCCAATTTGGAAATCATTTGTGAAGTACTTAAAGAGAAACCAAATTACCAAGGGTTTAAAGTGTAGATTGGGTAATTTGGAAGGGGTAGAAGTGTATCTCCTCATATGGCATAGAAAAGAGAGAAAGAATACGCCAAGGAATATTCCAATGCTTGGGGGGATGAATGTGATGGAGGGTTGAGATGAAATGGTTTGAATTGGATGACTAGGATCAAAGGGAGCCTCCCTTGGTTTTCAAACAATTTGGCCTGTGGAGAAATGTGGATGGATGAGATGATCTCATTAGAGATGGATGGCTAAGATCAAGTATGCCTAGGTTAGGGTTGAAGAGGATATTCCAAGGAATATGCTTTGCTTGAGGGGAAAGGAGAAATGAAGGGTTGAGATGGTTTCATTTGAATTGGATGGATGAGATCAAAAGGAGCCTCTTTTGCTTGGGGGGGGGGGGGGGGGAAGGTTGGATCAATGGTTAGGATTGTTTTGGTTTGAATTCAATGGCTATGATCAAACACATGTGGTGGTATAGGGAAGAGGGATTGGAGGGATGGTTGAGATGTGTTTGATTTGAATTCAATGGTTGAGATCAAGCCCATGTGGTGATATAGAGATGAGGGGTTGGATGGATGGTTGTGATGTGTTGTAATTTGAAATCAATGGCTAGGATGAGAGGAGCCATATTAGGGTTTCCAACAATTGGCATGTGTTGAAAATGAAGGGCTGAGATGTGTTGTAAGGGATTAGATGGTTGAGATGTAGTGTGTAAGGGAATATGTAAGGGTGTAAGAGATTGTGTAAGAGAATATTTGATTTGGATATGATTGGATATGATTGGTTTTGTCTTATGCATAAATGAGATTAAGAGAGGATTTAGGCATAATCTAATTGTCATTAAGAAGAAAAGGTTTAGACAATTAAGATTATAAGTTGAGAAAATCATAGGTTACTTATAAGTTCAAGTAACACAATGTCGAGAATCCATAGTTTCATATCTCGTGACTTTCCACGACTCGACGTTCTCAACTAATACCTTGGTTCAAACATGTTAAGTGCTTTGCCTTGATGTAAAGCACAACCCAAGTGGGAAAGGATGCATTTACGCAAAGTGACATTTGACTTAGTTTGACCAATAAGGGAGTAAACCCGTTACGTAATTAGAGAAGACGTAAGCACGGGATATGAGCATATGGATGCTTCAACACGATGTTAAGTGAAATATATAAGCTCCCTAAGTTTAGAAAAGCCTTGGCTAGAGGCGGTAGTTAGAAAACATGAGTTGGCGTTTTTCCCTTAAATGGGTGCTTTAAAAGTAGGATCTCTCAAGTCTCAAAACTTGTTTCGAGTGTTCTCAATTAAGCACATAACATATTCATACCTGTATTAAAAGATCCACATTTGTCGGGTAAGGGGAAAGCCGACTTTTAAAATTCGCACGGAACCATACAGACTCCTGGCGCGTCACCCGCGCGTTGACGCGCGGGCAGCGCGCCAGGAGCAGACATTGGCTCCAGCTATTTTGAGCTAACATTTGTTATTTTATGTGTTTCGATGGTTTATTTGTCATCATTAAAACATAAAGAGATCTTGATCATGTTGCCTCAACACATAAGATGTTAAACAAACGAGTTAAGATATTAAACAGATGAGTCAAGATGATATCGTTACACATGAGATGTTAAACGAATGAGTCGGGACGATATCCTTAAACAACTTATGTTAAACGGACGAGTTTAAATGATATCATTATACATGAAATGTTAAACGGATCAGTCGAGATGATATCGTTATACAAGATATGTTAAACGGACGAGTCGAGATGATATCGTTATACATGATATATTAAACGGATGAGTCGAGATGATATCGTTATACATGATATAAGGGTGATCAAACGGACCGGATGGACCGGACCGACCGACAAAACCGACCGGACCGGACCGGACCGACCACATTCGGCCCGGTCCTCGGTCTAGCCTTTTTGGCTAATTCGGTCCTCGGTCCGGTCCGGTCCGGTCCGGACCGACCAAAAAACCGAAAAAACGTGCCAAAATACGCCTAATTGGACCGGACCGACCGAAGACCGGACCGGACCGAACCGGACCAAGATCGGACCGACCACATTCGGTCCGGTCTCGGTCTATGGGTTTTCCGGTTCTCGGTCTTCGGTCCGGTCCGGTCTTGGCCGGTCCGGTCCGGTTTTTGGACCATGCTCACCCCTAACATGATATATTAAATGGATGAGTCGAGATTATATCGTTATACAAGACATGTTAAACGGATGAGTCGAGATGATATCATTATACATGAAATATTAAACGGATGAGTCGAGATGATATCGTTATACAAGACATGTTAAACGGATGAGTCGAGATGATATTGTTATATAGGAGATGTTAAACGGATGAGTCGATATGATGTCGTTATACATGGAAAGAGTGTTTTAAAGAAGGCAACCTTTATCCAAGGCTAATTAGCCCATATTTCTCAGTGTGATTCAATGGGTACCAAAGTATCCTTTCAACTGACTCAGGTTCTCTATTTGTGCTAGTTAGTTACGTCCGAACCACATAAGACTCAAGTCCTACATTGGTAAAGTCGAGATGATACTGATATACATGATATGTTAAATGGATGAATCGAGATGAAATTGTTGTTTTTGTTGTTTAATTAAATATAAACACTTTAGGTATAAGGTTTATGTTGTACTCCAAACACATTGTAGAACACGAACAAACTCGTAATGGTGACGACATTGTCGTCACTAAACTTAATATTTATTTTAAAAATCATCAGTTATAAATTCTTATTAAAAAGTTTTTTTCAAGTACCCTGCAAAATAAATCACTGAATCACAAGCGTTTGATAATCTCGAGATCAAAACACAATCAACTACAATATTCACACCCGGTCAAATCATTTTTATAATTAATTAAATCATTTATAACTAATTTAAATAATTTATAATTAATTTATATTATTTATTATTAATTTAAATATAATTTTAATCATTTATAACTAATTTAAATAAAATTTTAATCATTTATAAGTAATTTAAATTTTATTTATATCAGTTTTAAATCATTTATAAAAAGTATTTTTAATAAAATAAAAATAATTAAATTTGTAAAAACTATTTTTAAAATGATAAAATTTTGGTGACGACTATGGCGTCACTAAACTTATTTATTAAACATAATTTTTTTAAAAATTATTATTTATATTTTTTAAAAAGTATTTTTAATAAAATAAAAATAATTAAATTCAGATAAATTATTTGGTGACGAGATTGTCGTCACTAAATGTATTTATCAAAAAACTTTATTTTAAAAATCATTATTTATTATTTTTAAAAAGTATTTTTAAAAGGTTAAAAATTTGGTGACGACATCACTAAACTTATTTATTAAACAAAATTTAATTAATTATTATTTTTTTTTCTAAAACATATTTTTAATGAAATAAAAATAACTTAACTTAATAATTGTTTTTTTGATAAAGATAAAATAACCAAAAGTGTATGAAAAAAGATTGGTGACGAGATTGTCGTCACTAATTTGTGTAGACATCACTTTACTTTTGACTAAAATCTGATGTTGAAAAATGTTGAAATTGTTGGAGCCATAGCAATTTGGTGATGACTATGTCGTCACAAACAATTTTCATGTCCCCAAAAGTCCTTTTGCTTGTAGTGTTAACGATCGTTAATACTTAACAGAAAAAGCTAACGACCGTTAGACGAATAAAAGAAAAGGGACTATAAATGAAAATTAGAATGTCAAGAAGGCTCTAGAACACCTTGTGGGTTGCATGGGCCGATCAGCCAAGGGGATCCCACATCCCTTTGTGTGCCTTTTGCTCCAAGTTTTCTATCCTATATAAACACACAAGGATTCATTGTTTTCACACAACTTGAACACATAATCTTGTGTGTGTTTTCTCTCCTCTTCTCCTAGCAAAAAGTCGACACCCCATAAAGTTTAAGGGAGTCGATATTTTGTGATTCTCAAAGTGTTTGTGTCTGTTTTACTTGCATAAACGTTTACTTGAAGTAGTACGTGTGTACAAGATCGTGAATCAAACACATCATTGTTTGTTTCTTGGATTTATTCTTTGAATCCACATAAACCCTAATTAGGGTTCTTGAGTTGAAGATTTGCATCACTTGGTTCTTGTTCAGGCTAGAATCAATACGGTATGTTTACTATTTATATTTGATTAATTAATTACATATTATATGGTCTTGTTATAATTGCTTCCGCTATGCTTACTTGATGTTATTGGTTTATTTATATGCATGTCATGATATTATAATTCCAACAGTGGCATCATGAATCGTTATAATGTGGTTAAAATAATCGATCGTTTCTCTACACATGCTACTTCTTTTTATCATTGAAAGTCTAAATCATAAGCAAAGGTGGCTTTGGCTCGGTTGGTACCCACCTCCGAAAAACCATGAGCCCACTAGAGAGATTTTGTGGATAAAAGGTCAGGAGTTCGAGTCTTGCATGGAATTGTGTTACTCCAGTTGGTGCTCCACTGCGCCATAAGAGTTTCCGAAGTTATTCTTTGTGAAGTGGACAATGGTTGGTGCCAAAAGACATCGGGTCACGTTATTCTCATCAATTCACACCTTTTGTGGAAAAGTCTAAATCGTATTTATGACCACTAGTTTTTGAACCTGTGCGGTACATGCACAGTTGTTTTTTTTTTTCCTCGAATTTCCATAGTTTTTAATTTTGTTTCTGTAGCAAGTTTTGAAATGGAAGTTTACTATATCATGTGAGACTTATTATGCACGTATGCAGGATCTTTAAATTCTCCGCGCTCTATTTTTCTTCGCATTTATTTAAGCAGTGCTAAGCGTGAGATTTGTTGCATTGTATCATGGCATTACACCCTGTTCACTTAATACAATGTTTCACATTCTCTCTTGTGCGTTTGTCATTCATATCTTTGTAGCTTTCCTTGTTACATACAAATGCGTGTCGATATATTTCTTTCGTGGCTGAGTGCTTATTATGGTAACTTTTACTAGGGCCGTCTCATGGATTTCGGTAGCCCCGTGCCATCATTACAAAAGAGGCCCTTAAAAACACATACAAAATACACATGTATCACTAGTGCGTGAACTAATTAAACTCAAGCCTCATGTTGTGTATATACATATAATAAAGTGTATGGAATTTTGTGGCCCTGTGCAATGGCACCTCTTGCACTCCTTTAATGCCGGCCCTGACTTTTACGAATTCTAAAACCTCTAGAAATTAAGACTATACTAATTATATAAATCATATGCATCGTCTGCACTATCAAATGTTTTTCCGATTAGAGAGTACCCAAAAGACCGAGTGAAATCAATGGGTGAATCGAATTCATTCTCACGTGATTGCATTAAAAGTAAATGAATCAATTAACAACCAAAAAGGTGAAAAGAGATATTGACATAGCTTAATTAAGAAAATATATGATCACACTGTTAGTTTATGGACATTATTTTAGTAGTTGTATGTTAGGATCGAACTCGAGATCACGGGATTGCACACTTTACGTATGAGACTTGATGTTTAAATAATTGATATAAAATGTTATATTTAATTATTTAATTCACAATAAACAACTAAAGAGCGTTAGGTAATTAATGGAATTGACTAACGGTCGGTAAATGTAAACGGGATACGAAGAAAATAAAACAAGACAAGAGAAGGTTCTAGAAATCTTGTTTATGGCCAAAACAATGGAATCCCACATCGGAAACCATTGTAAACTTGATCTCAATCATAAGGGTATAAATACATCCCCATGTATTCATCTTTAGGTACACTTGATTTCAATAGAAGGCCAAACTTCTTCTTTTCCTCTCTTGTTCATAGGTCAACGACCGAAACCCCAAGAAAAGGGATTTACGAATAACCTTGAACATTACAAAGTGTTTGGTAAATCTATTGTGATCAAGAACTAGCATTCACATCGAATCGCTAATAGTACGTGTGTACAAGAACGTGATATAACCACACTATTGGTTATATCTTGGATTGAATAACAAAAATGTAAGGGGTTATTCTTGCAATCCACATAAACCCTAATTAGGGTTCATAAGTTGAAGATTGCTTTAATTGATTCTTGTTCGGGCTAGAATCACAAATGTGCGTTTACTATTTATTATTGATTAATTAATTACATGTTATATGATCTTGTTATAATTGCTTCCGCTATGCTCTCTTGATGTGTTTGGTTTATTTTATATGATTATCATGATATCATAATTCCAACACACACCTGAGTCAACCTCGATTTCTTCCTCACTGCATGTGTATAAGATAGGCATTTTTGTTAATCTCTCTGATCAAAATGTGTTCGTCTTTAATATACGTAACACCTTATGTTGGATAAACTAAGAGAAATACCGAAGACATATGCAACAAAGAAACTATTTCTTTCACATATAAAATAATATTTCATGCAATCATTTTTTTATAACAGTTATGAACTAAATTGTAATAAAGACACTTTATTCAAACATGGTTGTGTTTGTTCCTTGTAAATTGAATCCATGTTCGAAATAACTACAACTGTGATGATCTCTGTTATTTTTTGAGTGTTAATAATCATTTTCGCTCCATGTAATTGGGATTGGCACTTTCTCGCGAGTGATATGATCTTGGCTCTTTTTTTATTTCTTAAAATGCGCTAAGGAGTTAAATGTGGCAAAAAAAAAAAAAAAAAAAAAAAAAAAACCATGATGCAAATTCTGCGGTCTATTGCAGCGATTATTTCCCCTTAATTATAACATATATAAATACTTATATTAAAATTTAACTAGTCAAAGAATAACATTAAAAACAAAATTTGATTATAATTTCAAATAGAAATAATTTACTGGTTGTAGTCATCGTCCAAGCCCATTGAAATACCATTAGAAAAAGTCAGAAAACCCAGCCCACACTGGAATAGCAAAGAAACCTAGCGAGAGTGATACCCCTAAGGGAAAATTCCAATTGTAAGCCTAAAATTGAATTTTACATTACAATTGAGTCAATTTTCATACAAGTTCCAATTTTGGTCATGTGCGACTTGTGCTACTGTGCGACCCACTCAATTTTGTGACACGTGTCCAGTTACCCAGTCAATTTTGTGACACGTGTCCAGTTGATTTGATATCTTATCTTCTTATTAAAAGTATTAAAAGACCATATTACCCTTTTTTAAATTTGTAACACGTGTCCATTAAATGTGCGACTGTGCTACCATTAACTTTTTTTTCCCAGTTTCCGGCAATTTTTTTTTTTTTCTTTTTTTTTTAATAACAAAGCATATCACATAATGATTACCTATCACATAATGATTAACAAAGCATATCACATAAGGATTTTCACACTATTAATTGTAGCTTAACTAGTTAATGGTAGCACAGTATATGCTGCATACATATAGATATACATATGTAATATGGAGAATTTGAGCTCCGGCCAAGCAGTATATGCTGCATACATATAGATATACATAGTAACACAACTAATAATTTCTGCTTACATAAGCACCCTCACCGGAAAATTCATTAATTCCGCCCAAGCAGTAGCAGATTCCGACACCGTCGCCGGAATAATTTCTGGCGAGACCTTTTTCTTTTCCAATCTATAGATCGGTGTATCCCCATAATTTCTGGAGCATTTGAGCTCTTGGCTCCCTCCACAACACCGCCACGCGCCACCCACCTTTTTCTTACCTTGTCTTTATAGATCTCCAAGCACCTTTTTCTTACCTTGTCTTTATAGATCTCCAAGTTTTAACAAAAGAGGTGATGGTGATGTGTGTTGTTGGTGACGGCGGTGGAGGTGGTATGTGGTGATAGAGAGTGATTGATGGCGCGTGAATAGTGTCAAAAGAAAGAGGAGGTGTTGAGGAGTGTTGTGCTGGTGGCGGTGTGGTTGAGAGGAGGAAAGTTTGAGAAGATGGAAAGTTTGAGAAGATGGAAATGGAGGTTTAAGAGAGAGAGAGTTGTGTTTTATATGGGTATTTTGGTCTTTTAATACTCCTAACAAGAAGACAAGATATCAAATCAACTGGACACGTATCACAAAATTGAGTGGGTCGCACAGTAGCACAAGTCGCACATGACCAAAATTGGAAGTTGTATGAAAATTGACTCAATTGTGATATAAAATTCGATTTTAGGCATAAAATTGGAATTCTCCCCCTATAAAATTGTAGAGACGTAAAACCCTAAAGTCATTCTCATACACCGCCATGCAGTCGTCTTCTAAGGTATGTTTTATTAAGTTAGGGTTTTCATTTCAGTTTAATTTGTTAGTTTTCTGTTTGTTATGATATTGCTGCAATGTTGATGAATCATGGTTTGTTAAAGATGTTGAAGTACGTGCAACTTGATGATACGTAAATTTTTACTGTGATTAGCAAATTGTGATAAAGATATATATATATATATATATATATATATTGTTGTAACTAAGTTGATTGTACATAATACTGAATTTATGTGAGGGTTAAGCGGGTGTTTGGATGAGTTTATTGTATGTGCTTATTATTATATCGAGCTTATGGCTTATATAAGCTAAAAACTCAGGTTGCATTGGCTTTTCAACATTTTAATAAGCCATAAGCCTATATAATAAGCTCTTCCAATGATCCAAACACCCCCTTTAGTATAACCGGATAGGTTTAGTGTTAAGTGAACCTCGGTGCCACAAGAATATGGTGTTGCTTTTTACTATTGATGCGTACGTTTTTCTTTATTGCCTAGGAACATTCATCATTGGAACACTAGTTGCTTAATGATCTTTACCTCAAAATTTATTAATCATTTGAATTATTATTTCCAACTCTGGCACTATGTACGAGTTAGCGGTGTTAAATATACTAGTTATAATGCCCGCGCACGCGCGAGATTTTTTCTAAAATTTTTAATAACATATTTTTGTTTATTAAAAAACAAATTATTATTATTATTATTATTATTATTATTATTATTATTATTATTATTATTATTATTATTATGGTGTTTAATTTTGTTTTATAATTATGTTTGAATGTACGTTGTAAAAGTTCATATATGATATTTTCATATAGGGTAAAAGCTATAAAATAATCACTTACTTTCAAGTTTTGACCGACTTGAAACAATTTTTTTTACACCACACCAATATGACCCGTTTATATTAAACTAATCGCTGAAATGGCTATATTACACCACACCAATATGACCCATTCATATGTGGTATTTTCAAAAGCAACAAACACATAAAAACTACTAAAAGGTATCACGTGAAAAGCACCTTGCCCTCATAAGCTGTTTTCGTATATAACCATAAACATTGTCAACCACCATTTTACCTTCTTACATAATCTTAAGCCTAATTACAAATATATGCCTCCGATAGAAATCTTGATGACACTACAATTTTCTTTTAGGGTCACTGGTATTAGCGCTTCATGAGAAACAATGGCATCAGGAACCTCTGTGAGTTCAACTTGAACGTCTTTTTCTTTTACATATGTCATCTGAAGGACAACAAAGTCGAAAAGTTTTTTCTGACCAATAGTTCATGCTCTCAAATAACCTAAAACTTGACTAATAGGTATCAGTCATCTTTTCAAGTTACATATCTTTCTATATAGTGAAATTATTTTCCAAAACTTTAATATAAATCAAATAACATGGAAATGAAGATATGTTACTTTGTACTAACCAAGGTGGTCATGATCCAATGTTGTATATCACAAGCATTTCAAGTTGCTTGGGCAAATGCTTGTAAAGTTGAGGCATCACCAATGATTGTGCCATCGGATTAAAAGTTCCTCGTAGGAGCAACTTCCTTTGCTGGTTCAGACTATAAAAAAATATCATTTTTTAGATATATCATATACATTTTCATGGTTCGTAAGCTTTTTCCACCAATAATAGTTTCATATTTCAACCCGTGTTAAAACATGACCTGTTTCGATTCGGACCCTTTTTGACCCATACTTAATTCATCCCTAATCACCCATCCTGCCCACTGTCTACTGTAATAATACAAACTGTTTAAACCCGCGTTGATATTCTTCACCCACATAACATCACATCATACTTTTTGGACTAAATGAAACCAAGTTCTAACTAATTAAAAAGACACTAAATTGGTACAAACTAAATTTTTTATGTTTACGAACCAATCCAACATGGCCCATTGAATAACCAATTAACCACCCGATCGTGACCCGCTTTTGATATATTGCCCAACCAGCATAACTCATTCATCTCTAGTAACTTGAATGCAAAATAAAGAATCACACGTATTTGCATTCAATATATTTCAATGTAGGAAAAAAGTATAAAAAACTTCATACCAGAGAGCGCACCCTTTATATCCCCAAATAAAGAATTATATGTATTTGCATTCAATATATTTCAATGTAGGAAAAAAGTACGAAAAACTTCATACCAGAGAGCACACCCTTTATATCCCCAAAGTGGACAATGGTCCAAACTCCACATTCCAGCCTATGCATAACAGCATTGCCGACGCAAGCTCAAAACCACTGTGATAGACACAACACTATGTTAAGAAGTCTATATCATAATATCGAGGCAAGAATTGTACAAAGGAACACTGACGTAAGTTTGAAGAATAGGGTTGGACCAGTCAAGGTACCATATACCCTTCTGTACATATTTAGCAAAGAATGGGCTTATGAAGCACTCTACACATCATATCATGTGATACCTTGTTTATGATTTTTAATTTATGTACTTAAGTAGTTAATATGATAAGTTTTGCAAACATAAGCGGTATCATATAATGGATACATCATGGTTATAATGCAAAAAATATAAACTTCAAACAGAAAGTCAAAAACAGTCAACCCAATAAACGGGCGAGCTTCATGTTTCACATAACATTATAATTGATATAATATGCATTTTGTGATATAGTTATGTCATAGACAACATAACATAAAGTTAAGAAGTAAAAAAGAATGTCTTTCGTGATTAAATACTTCATATGATAATCCGTAATGATAATGTTATCAACTGTTTCGACCAAAGGTCTCAGTTTGTTTCATTGGAGGAATACATATTGCTTGCACAATAATAAGTTATAACCTCGACATCACTTCCTTTAGAGTGGAAAACTTGTATACGTGGCCAAAAAATATGAACACCAATTTGCCTTGTTTAAGAACCACTACTCTGTAACAAAACAATATAAAATCCATCTACACCCATGTTTCACATATCTTTCAAGTTGTTGATTTTTTCATTTGCTTTTTCCTAAATGTGTGTCTAGGCAATGAGTAAAAGGTTAAGTTGATGAGGTGAATGAACTTTTCAAATTGAAAGGGCATGAGTAAATCATAATCATTCTTTTCTTAGACAAGGCGTCAACGTTTTATTAAAAGACAATATACAATGTTTCAAGCTTAAAAAAGCTAGCTTTACATACATCTGTTTCACGAATGCCCACTTCTAAAACTTCAATGTCTTCAACATGAAAACCGAAGGTTAAAACACAGCAAAAAGAAGTACATGTCATGCGATAGTACCTTTAGGTCCATCTAAGACACCTTATCACACTAATAAGCAAGATTTAGTTTCATGACCTACAAACACTGAAACAATATCAAAACTTATCATGTTATAACACAAAATACTCAAGGCATTTCGTTAATGAGCATTACTTAGTCCCATAACCTACAAACAGAGAAACAATATCAAAAGTTACCCTATTATAACACCCTATCAAAAGTTAAAGCGGTAAACCTCATCAGATTTAGGAGCTGGAATCTATGAATGTAATATCTTCATACTAAGATCTTTAATTTCCTTTAAAAGCATAAATGACTAAACACATCAAAAGTAATACTCTGTGCGTTTCTTACATTTAAGAAAGTCAACTCGCATCCTTCAAAGCTACATCTAATCCACTCCTTAGACCCCCTTTATCATGTTTGCGAAGGTGACATTTGATGTTCTTCCTCAGTTTTTTGCTCTCGCAAATCGCACAGTTGATGTACTGATGGCAACTTTGGAGGTGAGCCATTAAACATTACTTATTGGTGTAAAATTTCATGCTGCCCGGTTCTCCAAAGAAAGCCTCAACAGTTTCCAACTGAACTGCGATAATCGACAAATTAGTATATAGCTATCAGAAAGCATAAATGTCAATTAGCTTAACCAAAATAGATATATATTCACCACGAGAATTTTCATTTTTCTGTAACTTTGATGCGTATCTGAAAGCTTTCCCACAACCAGGTTCCATACAAACATGTTTATATTCATCATTCTTGTCATCAGCCTTATCATGGATATCTTGCACATGTCTCTCCTTGTCACCTTGTGTTGAAAATTTCCTCGTGCATTTTTTAATTAGACTATTTAAGATTTTACACTCATGCAGGACAAGGTGGTGAGTCAAGTGATCTTTTCTACGATAGCTTAAATTGCAGTCATTTACTGGACAAGTAAAGGGTCTCTGTAGATCAAGAAAATAACTATGTTACTAATAGGGATCTTTTTGCTGTAATCATCATATATTTTATTTATGCATTGATGAAAGAATCTTTAAACCTCATACATGATCGCGTGAATGAGGTTCACTTGATGGAGCTTCTCTGGTGGTCCCCTAACCTGATACTAATCCAATCAAGGTCTCGCATTTTGGTGTTCAATGGCGGGATTCAATGCTTCACGCACAATACTTGAACGCGTGACTGAGGCTCACTTGATGGAGCTCCTCAGGATCAGGCCACCCTTCCCGATGCTAATCCGATCAAGGTCTCACATTTTGGAGTTCTTTGTCAGGATCTAATGCATCACAAAACATTTCCATTGTTTTTTACACAATTTTAGTTATGTAATATATGTTCAAACCGTGCTGAAGTGTTAATGTTATAAAATATTAAAGATTATGAAGCAAACTAAGCAAATTTTGTTTGATAAGCTAGCAAAACCCAAAATATTATCATGATTCTTCTAACTGATGTGTTTGCAAATTTACATTTAAACTTCATCTTATACACTAAACTTTAATTTTCTATTTCTTTTTCAGGGAGTTGAAGTAGCTTCTTTCACAGCTTATCAGCTTATTATTATTTGAAAACTCCGATACAATCACCCCTTCTTCTGGGATGAGCTCATGAAGTTGAACTTATTTAGGTCCATAAACTCAGCTTGATATGCCCGTCCCACCAAAAAGGAGACCTTATCCGCATTTCCAAATCCTTGTAAGCAGATAAGCCCATTAAAAAAACTAATCCTAACACCTCCTTAGTATTGAAATTTGAAATGGCTTAATATCTAATGAAACAAAATAAGCAATTAATATACCGATTCAAGTTATGTAATATATGTTCAAACTTTGCAGTAGTGCTAATGTTATAAAAAGGTTTTTTAACTTTTTTATGGGAGGGGGTGGATTAGCGCAGTTCAGGGCTTATCATATTATTGATATTTAAAAAGGCCGATACAGTCACATTTGCTTCTGGGATGAGCTCATGAAACTTGAGCTTATTTAAGTCCATAAGCTCATGGATATGTGCATCCCATCAAAAAGGTGACCTCATCCACGTTTACAAATCCCTTTAAGCCAATGCACCCATTAAAGAAGCTAATCCAATTTCCAAACACCTCCTTAGTAATCAAATTTGAAATAGTTTAAAATCGTATGAAACTTTCTATTCCCTTATTATACCATTTATACCGATTCGAGTTATGTAATATAGGTTCAAACCCTACAGAAGTGCACAAAGCGACTCTATAGCAAACTTACTTGGGAACATCAGTGTCACATCTTACAGGAGTATTCCCAGATGGTTCACAATCCTGCACAAAAAACAAATCATTATAAATTCAAATCTAAACATCGTTATGTCTTATTATGACCCATCAAGAACTAATCCATTACCAACTTACCATATATTTCTGTTGAAATGTATCACGGGCCTTTTGCTCTATTGCACCAAATTGTGTGCAGTGGTCATCTTGTAAAGTTTCTATAATCATGGATTGAGCTTTTATTGTATCTAATATTCCACGAACAACCTCTTGCTCCTCTTATGAAGTAACTGTAAAGAAATATCAGCAAACAAATATTAGTGAAAAAGGTTTAAGAATATTTATTAGGCCATATTATTGTATCTGAAAAATTATACATATAATTCTAAAAGCTTACCCTCCATGTGCTTAATGATGACTTCGCTATTCTTTGATACATCCTCATTAGCAGTTTTCCTTGCAGAACCGATCTCAGCAGCCTGATGTTCATTGCTCTGAAAAGCACTTCATTTGGCACAATAACTCATAAACTTGGATTACTTATTTTTATCTTTCTCAACGTGAATATTTTAAAAATTATAGAAAAGTGCATACCTGACAAGTTCATCTATTTTGAGACATGATTTTTGCCTAATTGATTGAGAGACTCGTGTGTCTTTTTGGAATGATTCCATGCCATTTCAGTAGTCTCAACACCGGGGATAAAATTTAAAGAAAAAATAATCAAAATTGTAAGTTCTTGTTAACACCAATGTGAAGATGACTTCGCAGAATTTCCCGCTAACCTTTTTTGCAGCAATAACTCAAATCAGCAGTGTTTAGCAGCAGAGAAATCCGCGTTTTCTTTTGTACCATTTTCCGCTTGTAAGGAAAATTCTTGCCATTTTCTTTTGGCATCTGTTGTAATTCCCTCAATTGAAAAAACATGTCCATCCAAAACTGTCTCACTTCCAGCTGCAGTTTCATTGATATTAGCCAAACGTGCATCGACAATCTCCTTTTGGCGACTGATATAGCTTGAGACTAAACTTGTTACATCAGCAATAAATTTCTGTGCATCAGATCTTGATTGCTCATGAAGTAATCTTGATTGCTCATGAAGTAATTCATCTTTCAAGAGCTAGAAATATTTGATGATATTACGCATTTTTATTTGGAAATTGTTTTTTTTTAAAGGCTATTTGGAAATTGTTTTAATTGTACCTCATATGCCTTTTGAAATTCATGTATACTCTTGTCTGCATCTCGTCAGCTTGATTAGCATAATTTCCTATATCTTTGGATTCTTCCATCAACTTATCCTCTCTTGCTGCATCAAAATGAGAAGATAATAGTAATACCAATCTTTAAAAGAAAGAACGCATACCAATCTTTATAAACAACGATGCATTGTCCAGGAGAGATTTTTCCAAGTCAGACTCATGAACGCATGCTTGATGAGCCAAAGCACTTTCTATATGTAATACCCAGTCATGTAAAATTATTCAAGATAACAAAAATATTGACAAATTATAAACAACTATATATACCTGCTTTTTCTGTTAAGAAATGATGAAGTCTATCTCCTTAAGAGCATACTGGCACTTTTTTAGTGCTCCCTCGGTATCAACCAACACCTTATTGGTTTGGCTCAAGTTGTTCTACATACAAAAAGGATTTATAACATAAGGGGAAAGAAAAGTTATCCGTAGAAACTATGATCTGTTATAACAAATTACACAATAATGCAATCAATCACAACTTTTGAATTACCTGTGTGGACTCAAGTTTGTTGCTCATATGAGAGCACTCTTCGACCTGGGCATTGAACTGAGTTTGTAGATCCTCAAATTGCTGTGAATGATGTAAAAGAGTAAGATAAACGATGCAACAGCAAGTGAACTACATTACCCAAACAAACTCACTTTTGATAATAAAATACATGATTGCATATAAGTACCTCAAATACTCAACTCTTATTTTATTACCAACATCCATTTGCATTTTCTTCCTCTACTACTGATTCCAAGTACCCATACACATGATACTTTGGCTGTTAGGCACCTCGTTGAGAATATTAAGAGTTTTAAGTTACCTACAGTTTCTAGAAGACAATTGGATCATCTCAATGTTTCGTGAATGTATAAAAATCGTCTCCTACAATAATTGGTCCATAGAGAACAATGCTCCTATATCAACTAAGTCTATATGGTTTGAAATCACTATTTATTTATTTATTTATTTTCTGTAATTACATATGATTGCGAGTCTTATATATTCATTATAATGCATTGAAAAAGTGAGTCGGCACCGTAACACTGATGCAAAGTATATATAAAGCGCTTCAACTTAATAATATACTTTGTTTGTTGAAAATTTGTATTTAGTTCATTCTTCAATAAAACGTGTAGCCTAAATTATGATCCAAATTCATTGTGAACTTCAGAATATCAGTTTAATCAAAATTAAGCACAATATCCAATCAATAAACACGAATTACGATAAAATACAATACTTTTCCATGTAACTAAGCACAAATTTACGATTTTTTTTTCACATTTAGTTAAAAAAAACGTACATCAATTGCAAACATAATAAAGAAAATACACCTTAAAAATCATACCTCTTCTCCTTCGCCGCTACACTAACCACCACTATATCAATGATCTAGCAAATTAACACGAAATTGTATCAAAAGTTATCACAGAAAGTAAGCCATAACACATAAATTAAAGCACAAGAACACAAACCCATAACTTAAACAAAAGCCCTAGATTAGTAGATAAATTAATAAGTAATAAATTAATATACCTTTAATCCATTAACTGAAAAACATACCTTTGATTAATAAGTTTTTTTTTTTTTTTTTTTTTTTTTTTTTTTTTTTTTTTTTTTCAATTTTCAGTCGTCGTTTGGTTTCTTTGTGTGGGTGTGTCTGTGGATTGAAAATTGAAGGTGAGAAGAACTTTGTGTTCTTGAGTTTGGAGAGGAAAGAAAGTGGTGAGTAAAGGAGAGTATGGTAAGGGGTGAAGAAAGAAAATGAAAGTTTGTTATAATTTTATTTGTGTTCTTTAGTTGTTAAATAGAAGAGTGGAAGTGGTGAAAAGATGAAAAAAATGACAATAATACCCAAACAAGAGGACGAAATATGATATAAGCATATAAGGTTAATTTAGTCAATATGCATGCATATGATAACTTTCACTCACTTTCATCCCAAATTTGGGATGAAAGACACTAACTACAAAACACATTAATTGTCTCCCACTTTACTTCCCCTCCTTTCAATTTCACTCCCTTAAAAATTCTTGAGAACACAAAAAAAATTGAGTTTCTTCAACTTTCTTTCACTTTCTTCCCTAAATATAACTTGAGAACATAGTGTTAGGTTTGTTTGTTATAGTTTCAGTTTTCACCCCTATGCTTTTGAAGTTAACTCCGCTTTCTTTAAGTTTTATTTTTTTATATTTTTGACACGCATATTTTTATACCAATTTTTTATATCAAAACGATTTTTTATAGCTTTTTGCCAATTATGGAAATATTTAGCCTTTTTTCTTCTTTAAATATTTTTTCTAAAAATTGAAATTAATTCAACTTTTACCGAATAAAGTATGATTTGATTATTTTGAAATGAAAAAGTCCCCATTAGAGGTTTTATTTTATTAGGTAAAAGATACTTCTGACTAGTTTTCTATGTTTGTTGTGGGTTATATAAACTTAATACTACGTACTACTGTAAACATAATTAATTAATTAAGCCTAACTAAGTAATTCTAAGATATAAATAATTCAAGATTGTCCCTATATATTTTCTATTTGTATTGCAGCAGGATTGTGCAATATGCATGAAGACGATGAATTATGGCCATGCCATCTTCACTGCTGAATGCTCACATTCCTTCCATTTCCATTGCATTGCATCAAATGTACAACATGGAAATCGAGTCTGTCCTGTTTGCCAAGTATTATGGAAAGAAATCCCTTTTCAAGGTATGCCTTCACAACAAGGACACTTTCGCCGCTATGCTCGTCCACCATTTCAAGCACGAGAGCCTCCACAACAAACACACTCTAGGCGCAATGTTCATCCACGATTTCAAGCACAAGAACCATCCGTCTTTGATGATGATGAACCTGTTAATCAGGAATTGGAAGAAATGCATTCCGGTAACTCTAATTCTGATGAAGGAATCAAAATTAAGACATACACTGAACTTCCTGCAGTAGCAAAGTCAGATACATTTGATGATTTTGGTATTTTAATAAATCTCAAAGCACCTGTCACTCAACGAACACCTATTGATCTTGTGACAATTCTTGATATTAGTAGTAGCATGACGGGCTCAAAGATTGCGCTATTAAAACAAGCTATGGTTTTTGTGGTACAAAATCTTGGCCCGTTAGACAGACTGTCGGTAATATCATTTTCTTCTTTTGCCCGTCGACTGTTTCCACTTCGTCGTATGACTGAGATTGGAAAACAAGAATCTCTACAGATGATTAACTCATTGGTTGCTAATGGTGGGACGAATATAGCTGAGGCCTTAAAAAAGGGATCCAAAGTGATGACTGACCGGAAGTTCAAGAATCCAGTGAGCGGTTTGATACTTTTGTCAGATGGTCGGGACTGCAACAGTCTTTTGACCAAAAACCGGTCCGGTTTTCAAACCCGAACCGGTTTTGGTCAAACCCGGTCAATGTCCACCTCTACTCGCATACCAATTCACACATTTGGGTTTGGGGCGGATCATGATGCAAATTTATTGCACTCTATTTCAGAACAGTCTGGAGGGATGTTTTCGTTCATAGAAGCTCAAAATGTGATACAAGATGCTTTTGCTCAGTGTATAGGTGGGCTTCTGAGTGTAGTGGTTCAAGAATTACGTGTTGAAGTCGAGTGTGTTCATCCTGCATTGCGGCTTGGGTCGATTAAAGCTGGGAGCTATAAAGTGGGTATGGACGGTAATGGAAGATGTGGGTTCATTGCGGTTGGAGATTTGTATGCTGAAGAAGAAAGGGATTTTCTCGTATCAATGGATATTCCGTTTATTGAGTCGGAAAATGAAATGCCATTGGTGAAATTTACACTTATTCACAAGGTGCCATCAAAGAACACATTCGTGATTATTGAAGGAAATGAAGTGACAATATTGAGGCCTGGGACTGTTGGTAACCAAACAGTGTCGCTTGAAGTCTACAGACAAAGAAATCGTCTTAATGTTGCTAGTGTGATTGCTGACGCCCGTGTGGCGGCTGAACACGGTAACCTGACGGAAGCAAGATTAATGCTCGGGGGTTGCCAGGAAAAGTTATTGGAATTGGGGTCGGCACTTGGCGAATATGAGTGCGATGGTTTGGATGAGGAACTGGATGAAATGAGAGAGGGAATGGCTAACCGTAGTGTATATGAGTCGAGAGGAAGGGCTTATGTGTTGTCGGGGTTGAACGCACACTCAAAGCAGCGGGCAACGGCTAGGGGTGACTCGACTAAGATGGGCTGCCGAAAGAAGACTTACCAAACACCAAAAATGATAAGCATGGTTAAAAAATCTCAGGAAATGGCTATAACCCCCTACCTAGCTAAGCCACCAATAATAAAAAGAAATCGTGAAGATCAATCTACACGTTCCCAGCGCCGCAAATTCTAAACAGTTTGAAAAATGCAAAAGTAAGGTTGGGCTGAAAATTATTGGTTTAGTTTTTTCACGTTGATTTTGATTTGGATTTGATTTTTTGTGGGAATAATTGTTTTTGGATATTAAAAAATTGATAGTCCCTGTTTTCTTTTTTTCCCGTTTTCTTATCAGAAAATTGGAAGATATGTTTGATCCTACCAAGTACCAATTGTTACTAAATTTTTGTTTCTGTTGTTACAAACTTACAATTTCTAAACATCTTTTTTACTAATCTTACTGCTAGCTTGTTTGTAAAAATAAGCTTTCACATAAAATAAAACTCACACCATCGTCGCTCAATTCTATAGAAAAGTAGCTTATTCTATAGAAAAGTAGTAAGTAGTGTTTGATTAGTATCTTTCATTAACTATGACTGTAATAGAAGTATCGGAATCAAGACCTGTTACACTCACACAAGATAGTGTATTTAATATTATCTTGGGCAAACACCATAAAATAAAAAGCATCATACTTATCCTAAAATACACTTTTGAGTATCGAACAATTTTTTTTCCTCATATGGGTACTGAACTTTCATTTTTGGCCTCTTTGAAGCACTTTATGACGTTTTAGCCGCTCAAATTATTAAAAATCAATGGGCAAAAATGTCACAAAGTGCCTCAAAGAGGCTAAAAAATGAAAGTTCAGTACCCATTACCCATATGAGAAAAAAATTTGTTTGATACCAAAAAGTGACTTTATTGGTAAGTATAGTGTTTTAATATAGTATTTGCCCTTTTATCTTTGATCTTTTTGTTTGAAAAACTTTGTTCCACTGATATACAAGCGGAAAAAAGATCTGTTTGGTGTTAAATATTGTATGGTTCAAAGTTTTGGTATTACTGATATTTTGGTTTTGTTGAATGGTCATCTATATATATATATATATATATATATATATATATATATATATATATAAAGAATAAGTTCCCATATTGAATGTGAGCATTAATGGCATGAGGCAAGAAACTCAAATATATGGTTTAAGCTAATGAATTAAGTACATTCGTAGCTTATTTTGAAGCTTTTAATGATAAGTTAAGAAATTCGTTAATCAAGAGCTCCATTTAAGAGATTTTAATAGCTTTTAGAAACAAAAGGTCATGTAATTAAAAGGAGTGACTTTAGTTAGTCGCTTAGTCTTTTCATATTCATGAGTTACATAAGCACATTCAAGTATAAATAAGTGTCCACCCAACAACATCAGACCAACAAACTTTTGATTCTCACACAGCCTATATCTATATCACTTCGAGCCAAACATAATACAATAACAAAAAGATCTCAGCTAATTTTTTTTCGTGGTAATCATAGATACATCAAGACCTTTGTAGGTCTGACACACGAAATAAAACATATCATCGATCTATATTTGTGAAGCTTAGCTTCATTTTATGTACGAAACAGAAAGATAAAGAAAATAACAAATCTGTTATTTCTTTTTTCTTGGTTCGATCAAACGAAAGAAAAAAAAATTATCAACTACCCGAGACCAGTCAATGATCTTGAAGCCTTAGAACCAATTCTTGATTCATCTTGAGCCGCAATGAAGATATAGACTAAGGTTCCTGTTGGATTTGTGTTTAGATGATGATATAAATGAATCTGAGATGAGATGGGATCGATCGATGATACGTTGGGTTCGTTTGTGTTTGATATTTGTTTACTTCGATTTGATATGTGTGATTCGGATTGAATACGGTAACGGATTAAGATGGGATTTGATAAGTTACATTAGGGTATTTGATATCTGATGAGATGAAAGGTTTGGTGAGAGGAAAGTTTAAGAGTGGTAGGCGGAGTGTTTGTGATAAGTTACATTAGGGTATTAATTTTTTAAAGTATTAAACCCGTTATATGTTTGTATGGAATGGACTGGATCGGGTTTATTACTTTTGTTGTGCTTGATTCATATTGTTTATCGGGCTTATTATGGGCTGAAATTTACGTGTATTCTTTAGGTTAACACAATGCATTTTTTTTACCTTAATATTCAAAAACCGTTCTTATACAGGGTAAGTTTGACAACCAACAATATCATATTTCATTAACTATCCTATAAAGCATATTTATTTGGTGTGTTTTAAGTTTGTGAGACAACTAATAAACTCCAAAAGAATATCATTAATGACGGGCCATTCAAGTTTAATATTCAAAGGTATTGGCGTTTCATTTTTTTTATAGACTCTCCATTTATAAAAGAATTTGAATTCGTTTTGTTTATAAAATGTTTGACTTCGTTTGGTATTTACGACATAAATATTCATGGAAATTTATTTAATGTAATTACTACTTTATTTTAAGCAACTCTTTATACACACTATATGTATATTCTGAGTGAAAGTCGTTAAGTTGTGAATAAGCTTAGCTAGGTTGGTTTGTTACAAATGTAAAAGCTGTAGCTTCATTTTCCATTGAGTTTCACAACCTCCACTATGAGGTATGTTTTCATCTTCATTGGATTGTTATGAAGTTGTATGTTTATTTGTTCATGCTATGTATTCATCTTCATAACGGGAATGCGAATTAGGGTAAACGCGAGAGTAACATCAACGATTTGATGGTACACATGATGATTGAAGATTAAGAGTGTATACAAAAGAAATCAACGTGTCAACATAACCCGATCACTTTTTAACCGAAATAAAAGCACGATTTAAGCATGGTCGACAAAGCCCGTGCATCGCACGGGCCACGCTGTCTCGTAATTATAACTTTATAGGCGACTCTTTTAATTCCCTTTGTATCATCTCTTCGGTCTAAATCGTATTTATGACCACTAGTTTTTGAACCTGTACATGCACAAGTTTTTTTTTATATATATATATGTTGTGTTTTGCAATAGTGGGTTTTTACGAATTTACACAATTCTTGAATTTTGTTTCTATATACGTTTGGTTATGTGTTAATTTATATGCGTCAAACGGGATCTCTTTGGGACGTTTTCTGCTACGTATACTCGTCCTATAATTGGTAATATGATTATGAAATTCCAACAACGTACAGTCATCGTCGATGTTTTGTTTTGTACTCGCTAATACTTTATGTCCGGCTTGTGTCATCAACCCTTTACTAATAGTAAAATCCATTTCTCATGTTCTATCGCAAACCGGACACTCTTTTCCCACTATATCGAAGTAGGGTTATGTTATTGGTACCCCCTCTACTCACTTTCTGGTGTACTTTCTACATTCTCCACCCCTCTCGCCACTCTGTTTTGAGTACAATATAGTTTTTACACTTTCTGTTTCGTTTTATTTTCTGTCAGTTTTATATTTTTGACTATATAAATTTATATTTTCTGCTTTGTACTTTCAGTTTTATAATTTTTTTAATATAAATAATAATAATAGTAATAAATAAATAAATAACTGGAAAAATCCAGGGGCATCACTTAGTTGAAAGTAAGGCAAGAACTTAATGTCATTAAATCATTTAGTTTATAAGCTTGCCATATGACTTCACTTATCAGTGAGGGTGATAAAATACACACTTTATTTATATGAATGAAGATGTAATAAAAACAGTCCCAAGGTTGTTATGTATCTTTTGAACCCGTGCAAAAACGTAGATTATACTAACATCATGCTATTATAGGTGGCAAAATGAGCGGGTCGGACATGCACGGGCAATGGGTCAAAACAGGCACGGGCTAAAACGGGCAAATTATAATTCGGATCAAACAGTCATTGGTCAAAACGAGCTCAGGTCAAAATGGGCTATTTAAAAAAACACCGAATTTCAAAATAAATTCCTAAACCAAACACCCCTTTATTGTTTAAATAACTAGATAAATGATAAACAAACATTAAAGTCCAATTTATCAAAATAAAACATAAAAAGTGTCAAACGTCGTCAACATCAAGTCTTAAACTCATATTCATAATAACGGTTACATCATATCATGATCTAAGCATGGCAAGTAATAGCAAATAACACATGATTGAATGTTCTAGTACTTGTATAGCAAAAGCCAAAACTCAGCAACATGAAGTTTTGATAAAAGGAAAGGATCTTCATGCTCTATAGATCCCATAAAAGAAAAACGTTGAAAAATCATTTATGCTCTAATAGAGACCTTGCATTTAGCCTAATAAATGACTTATGCTGGAGGAACTTCTTCAAGAATATGCAAACAAAAAGATACTAAAAATTCAGGGGCGGGGCCACAATTTCAAATTAAAGGGGGCCAAAAAAAATTGTATACTCGCGACATAGTTCAAAGAAATACAATGAAACATGAGATCTAGAAAAATAGTGAAGAACCAAATAGATAATAAAATTCTGAAACTCGTATATCAAAAGTAAACAAATTGGTACAAAAAACATAAGCAATTAACACTCGAATTATGCTTTAAAGTTTTATGTGACATTTATCAAAGTTAGATTGGTTGCTTATGTTGTATTAGGCCGAAAGGGACATCATGAATCGATCCATTGTCACCCTTTGTCTATAAAGGTGTTACATTATGTATTGACCACTTCATCTAGTAACTTGATTAAACAAGAAACTAAAAGTGTGGTTGCCAATTAACTTGTGAAACTATTGAGAATCAAGTTGTTGAAATTGTTTTGTTCTTGAATTGTATGATCAAACTTAATGCTTGTTTTTATCATCTAAAAATCTTGACGAGTATTGCTAACGGTAGAAATAAAAGATTAGAACGCCATCTAATTCTCTTGATCAAAGTGTTAGAACTATTGTGACAATCAAACAAGGTGAATTGTTCAAACTAGTCTAGGCAAAGTGTAGTCTTAATATATTGAATTCTTCATTATAATCATTTTCTTGTTTGCGAGTTACGGAATTGTTTTTAAAGCTAGTAAATCTTAAGCTCATGTATTGGAACTAAACAAATTCATGTGAATGACCTCGGCTTACTGAATCATTTCTTGCTACACACAAATGGGTATACTTGCTCGTATATGTTTTGTTTAATGATTAGTAGACTGTGTTATATATTTTGAAACTGGCACTCGTGAGACACATCACTTAACTACACTATTAGTTGCATAAAAGCAGTTAAACCAAATATCATTCACACTATCACTTTCAATAGACACTTTAACTAACATCTTTCTATAACAAAATAACATTGTTGACATAAATAATGTATGAAAACGTTATTTATATTTTTCGATATCTCTATATTTTGACGATCACAAAATGTAAACTCGTCAATCGTAAGATTACTACGTAAACAAGTATTAAGCTAGTTTATACAACTATATCCAACTTAATCACTTAAGGTATGGATAAACAAGTGCTTAATACATCTTATGATCAAAGGGATATTTAATTAACTAATACAAAGTTTATTTAAATATATAAACATATTATATATTTTTAAAAAACACTTTTGGTAATAAAGAAAAAAGTTTTAATCATACTAAATATATGATTTCAAATATTTAACCAAAATCAGTTAGTTTTTCACCAAATATACTTTCCCACTAAAAGACAAGTTTTCTGGCCGTTACAGTTGGGCGGCCCCCTTAATTATAAGGGGCGGTCCCCTTAATTTTAAGGGGGCCGGCCACGATTTAAGGGGACCGGCCAGGCTCCCCTGCCAGAAAATGTCAGAATTCTTCTCCTATAAATACCACCTTAATTCTGGAATTTTTCCCCACCTTTTGCATGAAATTTTCAAATCTATAACTCTCTAAACATCCTCTAAAACCCTTTGATCATTTGTATATTAATCCTTGTTTCAACTGATTCAATCCCTCATCATCCATTCTCATCCAAAGTGCAAAAGAAGAACACTCTTTCTACAACCAAGTTCAAGAAGTGTTGAAGATTAGTTGTACATAGTGTATATATATAATCATTTGTGAATATTGTGTTGTGCTTGTGATTAAGTGTGTAGAAGATAAAGAAGTTGTGTAGATAATAGAAGTTGATAAGTAGTGAAGTAGGCTAGTTGTGAAGATAGGTGTGAAGTAGAAGATTGGTGTGTAGAAGATAGTTGTGAAGAAGATTGGTGTGTAGTATATTGGTGTGAAGAAGTTGTGTAGAAGTTGTGATCAAGGTGTGAAGTTGTGTGGTGTGTAAATTGGTGTGTAAGGTTTTCTCCGCCAAAAGGGAGTTTGTTGACATAGTGAAGAAAACTCTCGAGTAGGTGACTCGGGGAGTGGAGTAGGAACAAGGAAGGCGTCCTTGTAGCCGAACCACTATAAATCCTTGTGTTGTGGTTTGATCTTTCTAACTCTTCTCATTACTTATTTATTTACCTTTACTATATTAGTTAGTTACCATACAATTGTTCATATAGTGCAAGTATTGAGTTCACATAAACTAGAATCGAAGTTTTTATAACAAACTTGTGTTTATAAATTTAAAAGGACGTAAAACTATTCAACCCCCCCTTCTAGTTTTCCACAATTGGTATCAGGAGCTACGTCTAGCAAGATTTTTAAAATATATTGTATTTTAAAACTTGTAATGATCTATGGAATCTGAAAAATATTTAGAAGGGCAATCTATGCAAAGACCACCACTATTTGAAAGTGATGGATTTTTATATTGGAAAAATCGATTCGAAACTTATGTGAAATCAAAAGATCTAGATCTTTGGCATATTATTACCAATGGTGATTTTTTACCTATTCAAAATAACCCCGAAACTAAGAAAGATGAAATCGTACCTTTTGAAAAACAAAATGATGATTTAAAAAGAAAACTTGCTAAAAATAATGAAGCAAAAAATGGTTATTTACAATGCGCTACCACGTAAAGAGTACGAAAGGATCTTTATGTGTGAAACCGCAAAAGAAATTTGGAACTCTTTGTTAATAACCCACCAAGGTAATAATCAAGTCAAAGATAACAAAATAGATCTACTTGTTCAACAATATGAGCAATTCACGATTCCGGAAGAGGAATCAATTGATAATGATTTTGCTAGATTTAGCACTATAATCACAAGTTTAAAAGCACTTGATGAGAATTTCTCTAGTAAGAATTTTGTTAGGAAGTTTCTTAGAGATCTTCACCCAAAATGGCGAGCTAAAGTGATGGCTATTGAAGAATCGAAGAATTTGTCAACGCTACAACTTGATGAATTAATTGGTAATTTAAAAGTCTACGAAGCAATAATAAAGAAGGACTCCGAAATGGTTAAAGGGAAACGAGAGCAAAGCAAGTCAATCGCCTTGAAAGCTAGAAAGGAATCCAACAACGAAGATAGCTCATCTTCCAAAAGCGAAGACGAAGAATATGCCATGGCCGTAAGAGATTTCAAGAAATTCTTCAAAAGGCGAGGAAGATTCGTTAGACAACCACACGATGAAAGAAGAACATCTCAAAAGAATAATGATGGCAAGTATATCAAGAATGAGAGAAAATGTTTCAAGTGTGGTGATCCGAATCACCTTATTGGAAAATGTCCAATGATGACAAGAGATCAAAATCAAAGAGCGCTTATTGGAGGTGCTTGGAGTGATAGCGATGAAGATGAGAAAGAAACAACAAAGGAAGAAAAGTGTCTCATGGCTAAAACATCAAGTGAGGTACGTTCCGAAACCGAATATTTTAGTGATGAAAATTTATCATTAGATGAAAAAGACTTAGATAGTGAATACAATAGATTATGCAAACTAGGACAACAAGTTATGGCTAAAAACAAATCACTAAAATACATAAATAACCAATTAGAAAATGAAGTACTTGAACTAAAAATTAAAATACATCAACTTGAGAAAGGTAAAGAAACTTTTGAAGAATGTAAATCATGTCAAGAGCTTAGAAGTGAAAACGACAAAACTTAAGGAAGAAATTTGTAAACTTGATAAATTTGAAAATAGTAGTAACTCACTTAGTAAAATTATAAGTATTCAAAGAATATCCGGAGATAAAACCGGTCTAGGTTTTAACTCAACCGAAGCCTCAACAAGTGAAGTTAAAAATGTTAAATTTGAAAGCGAACTCAAGGAACTAAAACCTTCAAAATCTAATCCAGAGTATATACTCATAAATGATAAGAAAATACATCTAGCTAGTAATGAAGAAATAAAACCGTTTTATAAACCATCTTTAAAAACCGAAGTAGGATCATCCAAAACTAAAACAAGATCTAAAACTTCACCACCTAGGAAACCGAATAACTCTTACCCTAGACCTAAAACACCTCAACCAAGAGTAAACCAAAATAGACAAAAACTTTAACAATAATCAACAAATGTGGAACTTCAATCCATGGGGAATGTTTCCACCATATATGCACCCAAGTCAAATACAAAACATGTTCGGGACAAACAACTTTGGTCAAATGATACAATGGGGACCAACGTGAAAACTTTCGCCATTCATACATGGAAATCTTTGATGTCACCCCGTGTTCGGACTTTCCTTTGAAGATTTTGAAGTTTAACGCATTGAAGACGAAAGGTACACATTTCCTTTTATTTCCTTGTAAACAAATGCATGCTTAGTTTAGTATCTAGCTTTTATGTGATTTTGATTGGTTCATTATTCTCTCTAGTCTTTACTTCTATACATATATATACTTATTTACTTATACTATATCTAAATATATATATATATATATATATATATATATATATATATATATATATATATATATATATATATATATATATATATATATATATATACACTTAGCTATATCTAGGATCTTATAACCTAGAAAACTCATTTGTTGATTTTTTAGAACTAGAAATTGTTCGTTTACGAACCTTTTCTTTTCCCCATTTGCCTTATTGAACTTTAATGTTCAACAACACTCATGCTGATGAAGAGAGATGAGTCGAAAAATCTATGGATGAAACAAACTCCCGGCTTCCGTTGCATTCGTCTCCTTCCTTTATTCTCGTCTTATAAGCCCATATATATATATATATATATATATATATATATATACATATACTTATGAACCTTCCACAACGTTCTCGTGTACTTGACAACTTGATAAATTTCATCCGAAATGATCAAGAAAATTTAATTGGCAAATTGTCAAGTAAAAGTGTCAAGTAATTCCTTTCGTGCGAATACCCTCCAACGTATTTTTGATTAAATATAAATCTAATACATACATATAAATATTTTCTTGTTCTTTCCAGAAACCAAAATAAAAAATATCAAATTTTGGAGGGCGGCCCCCTTAATGTTTAAGGGGACCGGTAGCCAAATGAAGGGCGGCCCCCTTAATGTTTAAGGGGGCCGGTCATCTGATAGTTCAAACCCGTTTTTCTCCTATTTCCTTTTGCCAAACACTCCACTTTTTCATACACCCCTTCCCCTGCTTCTGCTGTGACGAAAACCAAAACCCAAAAACCTCTCAAATCACTTCCAAATCACATAATTCGGGTTAATTCGCAAAGGGCAAATTCATCTAACACAATCACCATTACTTATTGTAAGTTTTTCATAACACATTTCATCTAATTTCATCTTATTTGATCATACTCATGATTATGCATGTTTTATAAAATTCGTCAAATTTCACAATTTCTTTCGAATTAAGCCTTAAAACTCCATAACCAATTGCTTCTCCTAGGATTAGGATGATTGATCAACGCTAGAAACTAGTTATTATAAACTATCATGTCGAAAATTTTTGAAAAATTTCATACACTCCTTTTCAAAATTTTTAGTAAACTCATTGTTGAATAATGATTTGAAAACGTGTTAAAACTAATCACATTATACTTTTGTAACTTGTAAAACTTGAAATTACATTTTTCGACTAAGAAAAATTATATTGGTTGACAATATAGGGGTGTTTGGATTATGTCCAAATAATATCGAAACATAGTCATTATAATTTTTATAAAACTTTGTTATAATTATAAACCTAAAAATTACTAATCGGACTTGTCAAGATATATAATTCATATATATATTGACATACTAGGGGTATAAGTCAATAGTTAAGGAAGCGTTTGGTTTATTACTAAAAATGACATTTTTGAGTAAAAATACAAACCATCTTTTTCAAAAATATATAATATGCATAAGAAACTCGCAAAAATTAGCTAGTTTTACAATCTAATGTAAATCTAGTAAATTTCATGATATATTAAGATGTTTAAAAGGGCGTTTGGATTTGTCCATAACTACTTATTAAACATCCTAAAGTATATCTAGAACGAGTTAAAAACAATATTAAGGAACATGGTAATCTACTTCTTAGGATTAGTAACGAAGTATGTTTACGTTCCAACATAAGCCTTAACAATATACATATACTTTTATCTTTCTTTATATTTATTTTGGTCTTTTTGTATTGTTGATGTGTTTAGGTGAAAATGCCAAAAGCAATTACCGAAGATCTTTCTCACACTAAAAACTACATTCCTAAAGTTTCCCAACTCCCTACCACATCTCCTTCCATTGGACTTATATATCGTCAAATTGAAGATAGAAATGTTCATGAAGGACGTGTAGTAGATCTTGCTTTTGCTCAATCCGAGTACATAAATCGCTTGTTTTCAAGCATCAACTTCAATTGTCTTTATGAAATAAATGAACCTATCATTCCTCGCTTCATAATGGGTTTCTATAGCCAAGTCACCGTCCAAGCCAATGATCTTGGTTTCATCACCATCTCTTTCATGATTCAAAATGAATTTATTACCCTAACTCTCGAACAATTTGGTCATATCCTCCAAATTCCATTTAGAGGTCAAGCCGTTTTCTCAAACGAGTGGGACCTCGAATCTCTTAATCGCTATCGACCAACCTTCGGTCCCTATCTCGACGAAATTCCTCATCCCGACGAAATTCGTCAAGTCCTTGGTGTGGAACGTGCCACCACAAGCCGAAAAATAAAATCCAAAAACGTTCAAATCTCTCCATACCAACTTCTCCTCAAGGAATTAAGCCCTCACATGAAGCGTTGGGAAGAACTCATTCGTGAGAATGCGTTTGGTACTGGAGGTCACCGGGACCATCTCCCGGCGAGCCTTGCTCACATGTTGTATTGTATAGCTGTCGAAAAGCCGTACAATTTGGCCTACTTCTTTATCAAACGGATTGAGTGTGCTAGAAAAACTCCCAAAACCAACCTTCCATATGGAATGTTCCTCACTCGTATCTATCGTCATGTTATCGAGTACTACCCCGATCTTGACAATAGTATCTATGAGTCCATCTACCCCACTCTACGTCCTCTCGCTCTAAAACAAGCTCGACGAACTCAAAGTGACAAGGGTAAACCTCGTCGTCATAGCTTTCATGGATCATCCTCAAGGCAAGACGATGACGATGAGGAGGAAAACATCCATGATGCTAGTACCACTTCGTTTTCTGAGTTCGTTGACAATTTAGAGGATCTTGACTATCCCGAGTATTCTACCCCATCTCCTAGTGATCAAAACGAAGAAGTGCTTCATGAACGAACTACCGAGATGCTTAGAAGACAAAAGAGCTTGCATGAAGAAGTTAGAGGTGGCTTCAAATCTATTGGAAAGACTTTGAAGGGTATCTTCGGGAAGAAAAAGAAATGATATGCTTGGACTATATTTGTTAAACAATATTTAATTTTTATGTCTTGTATGCTATTTGTCCGAAGTATGATCGGAAGTACTTGTTATTTGGATATTTGTTTAGGATGCTAACTTGATTGCTTTTAATATATGCTTTTTAATGCATGCTTCTCTTAATCTATATATATATGTTTGCATGATTAGTTAATGTTTATATAAATATATGACATGTATGCTTTCTAATAGACCAAAACAAATGTGAAATGTCCAAATAGAGCTTGCTGCAAATACAAAACAGAACATAACATTTTTCCAGAAAATTTTTGAAAATTTTGGTTTCTGGGTCGTCAGATGGGCGCCCCCCTTAAATCATAAAGGGCGGCCCCCTTAAAATTAAGGGGACCGGCCTCCATTTAAGGGGACCGGCCATCTGGAACAGTTTTTACACTGTTTTCTTTTGCATCTTGTGATCCCTTTTGCTAGTCCCGGCTACCATTTCCTTTAAAAACTAAACTGATTTTGGAATATAACATTGCAATTTCAAATTAATTCCACTTCTAAACATGTTTTCCCACTATATAATCTCCATGCATGTTTAATTCACATTCCATCATCCTCAAACATTCATCAAACATCATCATGTCATCACCAAGAACCACCTATTCAAACAATGCCAAGAAACAAAAACTTGTCATCATTCCACCCAAACAACTCTTCATTGATCTTACAAATGAAGACAACACCACTCCATCTCCACCACCTCAATGTTCATCTCCTAGTGCACCAAATGCACCCTCCAAAACACCTTCAACAAATGGAAACTCCACTTCCTCCATACCATCCACTTCATCCATAAATGACTACATCAACACCCACTTATCTCCTCCAACAATTGATCAACCATCACAACCTAACAATGAGAACACATCTCTTGCACTCACTCTCTCATTATCACCATTAACACCTCTTGATGCACATTTCCCATCATCTCCTATCAACCCACCAACCTATAACCCCGTCCCATGGAGCTTACTTGAAGCTCATGGAGACACTTGCCTTTGTTGCATTCACAACCGAACAATTGTGTTCGGATTAAGAGATGAGATCCAATACATGTTTTCTCATATTGAAAACATGTTGCATCAACCACCAACAACAAACACAACACCTCCACCACCATCAACAAACACACCTCCACCATCACCATCTCCATGTTCACCATCCATTCCTCCCAATTAAACATGCTTGGTGTTTTACAAATAAAATTGTGTTAAACCTTTTTGGATGGCAAGCTCTAGAGAAGGACTCTCATGTTTGAGCCTTGGTTTTCTTTTTATCTTAGTGATGATTCTAAGCCTTTAAGGATTTTGTTAGTTGCATTACTTGTTATGGTGGTTAATGTAATGCTTGATGTATTTTTTTTATTAATGTTATGGTTATGTTTAGTCTTTACTCTTGCATGCTATATACATATATATGTTGCTTGCCACTAAATATTTTTGCAAGATATCCATATCTCGATTCCTTTTGGCCTCAAAACGAGGGGGAGTATACTTCGAGGGGGAGCTTACATTAACATGGGATAACCTTTTTGATGCTAACAAAAAGGGGGAGAAGTGATATAAACTCACAATAATACTTGAATATATACTAATTTTCGATTAATGAGTTTAAATTTTGTAATCATCAAAAAGGGGGAGATTGTTGACATAAATAATGTATGAAAACGTTATTTATATTTTTCGATATCTCTATATTTTGACGATCACAAAATGTAAACTCGTCAATCGTAAGATTACTACATAAACAAGTATTAAGCTAGTTTATACAACTATATCCAACTTAATCACTTAAGGTATGGATAAACAAGTGCTTAATACATCTTATGATCAAAGGGATATTTAATTAACTAATACAAAGTTTATTTAAATATATAAACATATTGTATATTTTTGAAAAACACTTTTGGTAATAAAGAAAAAAGTTTTAATCATACTAAATATATGATTTCAAATATTTAACCAAAATCAGTTAGTTTTTCACCAAATATACTTTCCCCACTAAAAGACAAGTTTTCTGGCCATTACAGTTGGGCGGCCCCCTTAATTATAAGGGGCGGTCCCCTTAATTTTAAGGGGGCCGGCCACGATTTAAGGGGACCGGCCAGGCTCCCCTGTCAGAAAATGTCAGAATTCTTCTCCTATAAATACCACCTTAATTCTGGAATTTTTCCCCACCTTTTGCACGAAATTTTCAGATCTACAACTCTCTAAACATCCTCTAAAACCCTTTGATCATTTGTATATTAATCCTTGTTTCAACTGATTCAATCCCTCATCATCCATTCTCATCCAAAGTGCAAAAGAAGAACACTCTTTCTACAACCAAGTTCAAGAAGTGTTGAAGATAGTTGTGCATAGTGTATATATATAATCATTTGTGAATATTGTGTTGTGCTTGTGATTAAGTGTGTAGAAGATAAAGAAGTTGTGTAGATAATAGAAGTTGATAAGTAGTGAAGTAGGCTAGTTGTGAAGATAGGTGTGAAGTAGAAGATTGGTGTGTAGAAGATAGTTGTGAAGAAGATTGGTGTGTAGTATATTGGTGTGAAGAAGTTGTGTAGAAGTTGTGATCAAGGTGTGAAGTTGTGTGGTGTGTAAATTGGTGTGTAAGGTTTTCTCCGCCAAAAGGGAGTTTGTTGACATAGTGAAGAAAACTCTCGAGTAGGTGACTCGGGGAGTGGAGTAGGAACAAGGAAGGTGTCCTTGTAGCCGAACCACTATAAATCCTTGTGTTGTGGTTTGATCTTTCTAACTCTTCTCATTACTTATTTATTTACCTTTACTATATTAGTTAGTTACCATACAATTGTTCATATAGTGCAAGTATTGAGTTCACATAAACTAGAATCGAAGTTTTTATAACAAACTTGTGTTTATAAATTTAAAAGGACGTAAAACTATTCAACCCCCCTTCTAGTTTTCCACAAACATCACATTTTAACCAACATCTTTCTATGACAAAATACATCACATACCTTAACTAGTTTCATAACTAGTCTCAACACAGCCTTCCATCTGGTTTCTTGACAAATCCGTTCGTGCTTTCTAGCATGCCGTAAATCTTCTCGTGCGGTCTATTTTCTTCTTTAAGGTCCTCACCTTGAACTTCAAGAATTTGAGATGGAAGTGGTGATCTAATTGTCATTCCCAATGATCTAACTCTGAGGGGTCTAAGTCGTTCCTTTCGACTCAAGGCATCTGCTACAACATTTGCCTTCCCCGGGTGATAACGAATTTCGCAATCATAGTCACTTAATAACTCTAGCCACCGACGTTGTCTCATGTTCAACTCCTTTTTATCTAAAATGTGCTGAAGACTCTTGTGATCGGTGAAGACCGTACACTTGGTTCCATATAGGTAGTGTCTCTAGATCTTAAGAGCGAATACTACCGCTCCTAATTCTAGATCATGAGTGGTGTAGTTCTCCTCGTGGGGTTTAAGTTGTCTAGAAGCATAAGTGATTACTTTAAGTCTTTGCATCAATACGGCACCCAAACCTTGGATTGATGCATCGCAATATACCACGAAATCCTCACTTCCTTCGGGTAATGCTAATATCGGTGCTTCACAAAGCTTCTACTTCAAAAACTGAAATGCCGATTCTTGCTCCTCTCCCCAGTCAAACTTCTTCTTCTTCTGGGTTATCTCAGTCAAAGGCTTAGAAATCCTTGAAAAACCTTCAATAAATCTCCGATAGTATCCGGAAAGACCTAAAAATTGGCGTATCTCGGTAGGACTCGTAGGTGACGCCCAATTTTTAACAGCTTCGATCTTGGCATGATCAATATGAATACCCTTACTGTCGATAACATACCCAAGAAATTGTACCTTCTCGATCCAAAAATCACACTTGGAGAATTTGGCGTATAATTTCTCTTCTCTGAGCAGTGTTAGTATAGCCTTTAAGTGTTCTACGTGCTCTTCCTTACTACGTGAATAAATAAGGATATCATCGATGAATACAATCACAAACTTGTCCAAATAGGGTTTGCACACTCGGTTCATTAAGTCCATAAATACAGCGGGTGCATTCGTTAGACCGAATGGCATTACTTGGAATTCGTAGTGGCCGTATCTTTTCCTGAAAGCCGTCTTAGGGATGTATTCTTCCCTAACTCTTAGTTGGTGATAACCCGATCTCAAATCGATCTTCGAGTAGACACTCGATCCTTGTAGTTGATCAAATAGATCGTCAATCCTTGGCAACGGATACCGATTCTTCACCGTAAGTTTGTTCAATTCATGATAATCGATACACATCCTGAAGGTTCCATCCTTCTTCTTTACAAACAACAAGGGTGCTCCCCATGGTGATGAACTTGGGCGAATAAATCCTTTATCTGACAATTCCTGCAATTGCTCAGATAACTCCTTCATTTCCGACGGTGCTAGCCTATAGGGTGCTCGTGCTACGGGTGCTGCTCCTGGCACCAAGTCAATTTGAAATTCCACTTGACGAGTCGGCGGAAGGCCAGGCAAGTCCTCAAGAAATACTTCTGGAAAGTTCCCGACTACTGGCACATCCTCAAGTCGCTTCTCCTCCGACTTTTTCTCGGTGACTTGAGCCAAAAAGACTTGACATCCTCGCTCGATGTACTTCACGACTTTGACGCAAGAAATGATGCTCAGACGTGTTTTACTTCGCTCACCGCGAACAATTAGGGTTTCGTCATTCAGAGGGATGTGAACGACATTCTCGTCACGAATGATTTTAGCGCGGTTCTTGGATAGCCAATCCATTCCTATAGCGATGTCGAAACTACCAAGTCTAATAGGCATAAGGTCAATGACAAACGGTGTGTTTAGTAGGCGTAGGGTGAACCCCGGAGTATAATGTTAGTGCTCACTAGCTTTCCATCGGCTAGTTCAATCTCGTATGGGGTGTCTAGTTTGGTTGGTGTAATATTAGGTAGAGGTGCAAGAGAAATAGATACGAAACTTTGATCGGCTCCAGAATCAAATAAGACTTTAACGAGGTGGTTGTTTAGAAAGAACGTACCCGTGACTACGTTCGGATCTTGCTGGACATTTCCATCTCCCAGCACATATGCTCTCCCACGTGCATTGTTGTCCTTGTTTGGGCATTGACGCCGGTAGTGTCTTTTCTTTCCACAAGCATGGCATACTACAGCCATGGGTTGCAAGTTAGCTCCTGCAGCCTTGCAATCTTGTGTCTTATGTCCAGTCCTTGAACACTTCCCACACTTGGCATAGCAGAGTCCAGTGTGATGCATCTTACACTTGTCGCAGAATGGGGAAGGTCTAGCATACCCAACATTCTTAACCGGTGCGGTGATATATGCTCTGACAGCTTCTTGTCGTCGGTTCTGTTGGTTGTGGTGGGTGTTTCTGTCATGGTGATAGTTACGGTTGGGGTTACGGTTGTTATTGTTGTTGCTGTTGTTATTGTTTGTCTTTCGATCATCAAACTTCCTTTTGTGATTGTTGTTTCCCTGAGCAGAGTTACGCTTAATCTCCCAGTCTAGCAGTCTTTGGGCAATAGTCATTGCTTCTTCCAAAGATTGAGGCTTCGACGAGGTGACGTTTCCCTCAATGCTCCTAGGTAGTCCCTCAATGTATCTTTCCAACAACTTTTCTAAATCGGGAACCTTCGAAGGGCAAAGTGTGGCAAGTTCCTGAAATCTCCTATCATAAGCCCTGAGATCATTCCCTTTAACGACCAACAGGTGAAACTCATCTTCTAGTTTCTTGATCTTTCCTCTAGGGTAGAACTTCTTCAACATCTTTTCCTTAAAGTCAGCCCAGGTGATCTGATAGGCTTCCTCCACACCTATCTTCTGAGCAGTTGCGTTCCACCAAGACAACGCATCTTCCAGCAAAGTTCCAGTAGCAAACGAGACTCTGTTTTCAGTGGCACAACCGCTCCTCACAAACACAGTCTCAGTTCGCTCAAACCATCGAGCAAGCTCTGTCACTCCTTTAGTACCTTTGAAGTGGGATGGCTTACAAGCTATGAAGTCCTTATAGGTACACTTCCGAGTCGCAGAGGACTCGCTTTCTGCAGTAGGTCGATTGTTGCTATTTGATCATGCCATTGCAGCAGCTTGCTCTTCCAGAGCTGCAGCAATGCTGTCGGCAACCAATTTCTTGATAGCAGCTTGAGTCATAGCAGGTGATGCGGTGGTAGTTGTGGTTTTCCTAGGGGCCATGTCTCTATAAAATCGCAAGTGTATAAGTAAGAATCCCAAACATCAATCAATAACAAGAGAAATAATGTAACCAAGCTCATAATAGTCGAGATCATCACAAAATACATCACAATCACACCATGAATACATACATCAACATAAACCATATCATTCATAAATAATCATCATGACATGTAACAACACACATGGAAATTATAATGAATCTCAATATGGGAGCATAATATAAGATCAAATAACCAGAACATCATAAATCAATATCAATATAGTACAATCATAACCAACATAAAGTTTTAATAATTTGAATTCATTGTTACAAAATAATAAGATACAACATTATTAATGCCACATAAGGAAAGTTAAGATGTCTCTGAATGTAATGATACATCATAGATCTATGAAGCTCCAGGTGCGCCTCCTGATCTCCCCTCTAGCTCTCTGATGATCTTGATCATCTCCAACATCTCTAAATCCCTAGATCCCTCTCGGGCTTGCATCGACGAGTCGGTGCAGGCGGGGATGGTGGTGGGATAGAAGCAGCAGTGTCAAAAGTATCGGAGTCAGAAGACTCGTCATCAGCATCTGAACCGGTGTGGTGACTAGCAGGTGGTGTAGGACGGTCATCAGCCGCAAGAAACTGCTGAGACGTGAGATACTGATCATACAAGTACTGATCATGTGTCATAGGTCCACAGATAGGACGAAAAAGAGGCTGTATAGCAAAAGAATCAATGGGTGTCGAAGCAACCTCACCCTCCTCGAAGGGCTCAGTATCTGTAGATAGGTCTCCAAATGGAACAAGAGATGGAATGACAGGTGATACTGGTAGGGTGTCATGGGTTTCAGGAGAATCATGGGTGTCTCGGGTGTCGTGGGTGTCATAGTCAGATAGGTCAATGGTAGGGAAGGTGGATGATGCCGGCATGGCGTCATCGCTGTCAGATAAGATAATAACCGGGGGCGACATGGTACTGTAATATCCCAAAATAATAGTAATATAAGTCATTTAGTCTACATAATGCTACACGCACAGTGATCATGGTGACATAGTGAACTTAGTGCAATGGGTGCTAAAAATCAAACCTTAAAACATGACTTTGGCAAGCGCTGGCACGGGGGGCACTTTGGTGATAAATAGTTCGTTTAGAAATCTGGTGAGGTTATAGTCCAATGTTTTGAAAAATCATTTGGTTCTCTATAACCCTGGCTCTGATGTCAATCTGTAACACCCTGAAAATTTGGTAAGCAGCGGAAGTCAAATTGGGGTCATTACAGTTTAGTACACTGTCATACTCATAGAAAACAATTCAAAAGATAGTTAATATCATTCCATGAAAACTCAAAGTAGTCAGAGTTACAAACATTTTCTAAATGTTAATTGTTTCGCAAAAGAAGTGATGAGTTTGAAAAGAATGATATAATTATTGAGATAAAAAGGGAGGTCCTGTGTGCCCTTTTGCCAGCTCCGTGCCACCATGCCTGCTAGTTTCCTGAGATAAACATGCTTAAAAAGTCAACACAACGGTTGAGTGAATCCATAGTAGTTTAAATAGTAATAGTGTGAACACAAGTCAAGTATTTGAAATAAACAAGCCAAGATAGATCGGTTTTGACTAAACTAGTGTCATATTGCTCCTAAGCCTCACGAAACGCAAGCCTTAACATCGTATCGAAATATCATAAAGACAAAAATTACCTACACCACAGGGGATGTAGATAACAAAGGGGCCCTCGGTGACAGAAATGTGCAAAATTTCCATGGTACCTCGAATATAGAACACCTCCTGCCAAATAATCACTTTGACAGAGATGGGCTTCCGTTCCAATAGATCTATTAGCTATATTCGTGCTCACTCGCAAGTGATTAAGGTTCGTGATATGAGGGACTTGTTGCACGGGTGTCAACTTAGGCAATATCAGGTAGTAATAGCATACAGAAAAATACTTGTGTTCGGTTTATAGCATGTATCTCCCCACGGGTTTAGAAATAATAGAAAATGTGGGACCATGAACTCACCTGAAAGGTGTGTAAATCACAACGGTGCTCAAAAGTGACAGTGTACTGCTATGACTAGCAATGAAATTCCTCCGACTTGCGACACACACACACACACACACACACATATATATATATATATATATATATATATATATATATATATATATATATATATATATATATATATATATATATATATATATATATATATATATATATATATATATATATATTACTATCGGTGTTTTAGATTCGATTCGTAAATGACATGTGATATGTCTCGAGTACGGTGATATTCATTCGGGTGTCTTAATATATTCTAATATAACTTTACATAGTTATTTATAACGTTAATCCGAACCGGTGATCAATAAATGTTAATTTATTTGTAATAATAATAACGTTAATAAAAATATTTATAAATAAATATTTTTAGTAAAAATACATATTTGTTTTAAAGTCACAATATATATAAATATTTATACATTTATATATGCAAAAATATGTAAAATAATTAATTAATAAAGTATCTTTGTCAAGATTTACCCTTAACTTTAATAAAGTTGTACTTTTTACCCCTTGGTCAAAAACAATTACATTTTAGTCCTTATTAGTACTTTTACACAATATACCTCGATCTTTGAAAAAATACAGTTTCTACCCTCAAGTTTTTATTAGAAATTGATTGTTTTAGCTTTGGTCCGAATATTTGGTAGTTTTGTCACTTTTGGTCCCTTAACGATAACTTTTGCAAAAATAGTCCTTGGTTAAGTTTTTGAAAAACAAACTTTTTGGTACAATAAAAGTAGTATTTACAACTTATAAAATCCTTCAAAATCAGTTTTGAAAGTCATATGTAGCTCGCCATTTTTCAAAGTTTCAAACCGAAAATCCTTTTGAAAATGTGCATGGGCTCGTTAGCCCAAACTCAGGCCCAAGTGGCATTTTTATGTTTAAAAAGGGTGCTCGACATGGATTTGGTTTTGGCTTAGTTTACGTAGCATTAGGTCGCGTATAATTTGCATGTTACCTTAGTTTGGTTTAGCTTGGGTCGAAGAATTAGAGTATCAAAAAATATATAGGTGTAGTACGTGTGAAAATGAAGTTGTGAGCCTTTTCCTAAGGGGTGTCGAGGCGTGTTTATATAATTATAAGTATAACTAGTGTTTATTAACTTAGATGTTTTCAACTTAAAATGCATTGTGTGGAATAAAAACGTGATATGCACGACTTAAGTAGAGTAGGAAAATGAAATGGGAAGCGATGACTTAGAACACCAAAAGATGGTGGGGAGTCCAAGTGGTACAAGACAATGAGAACAAGCAAACGAGATACCCTCTTCGTGTAGTGACCCTCGTTCCAATACTTAGTTACCCAAATAACTCTTAACACAAAATCTTACTCGTGTGCCTTAGATCCTCTCGATAGTAACCAAAGAAGAGATATAAGAGTTTTGTGACTTGAGATCTTGTGAAACTTGTAAGTGTGAGAAAAATGTGCATTTAATGTGGGTTTTTATAGAACGAATGAGGTGGTTAGCAAGTTCACATGTGACTTGGTCTTGGGTGGTTTCAATCGAACAAGACAAGCATGTCTCCTAGTCCTTGTGATATGTCAAGTCGACTATGGGTAGTCTTTTAGGTTATAATGGTTTTCTTGAATTGTTTAGTACTAGGGCAAAGCAAGGTTAGGAACATGTGATTGTACTAGAATGATTAGTTTAATTAGAAAGGTTAGGATGTAATATCTTGAACCAAAGGTTAACTAGCTCATTAGGTTACATGTAGGGCGGCTCATGTGTTGGTTTTTGGTTAATATCATACGCAAAAAGAGACAAAGACAATGGGATGGTTTTCATGTGTCGATTTACAAGGAAATCCAAGGAAATGATTTTGAAACTTTAAGATGTTGGTTTGTTTGTGTTTCATTACGGAGTCGGGTGATTCAAAGGACGATTGAGTGTATACATCCAATAGCATGGTAAGGTTGTGTTTTGTGGTGTCGAGTTGTATGAAAAAAAAGAAACGAGTGTGTATTATACGAGCTGAGCTCGTTGAGTGACATGCAACGCAAAAAAAAAATATATATATATATATATATATATATATATATATATATATATATATATATATATATATATATATATATATATATATATATATAAACAACCATTGGGCTTGTGAAATCTCGGCCCAAATAGAAACAAAGAAACAAGATGGATTGTGTGGGCTTGTGGTTTGTGCTCGGCCCAGCAGTAAAGCAAAAGAAAAAAAAAGAAACTTGGGCTTATTGTGGTACACGGCCCAAAGCAAAAGAAATGGGGTGTCGGTGACTAGTGCTCTCGTACTTTAGTTTCGGTATCGGTGTCGGTGTTGATTCGTGTAATCCATGAAAATATAAACGATGTTGTTCATACGTATATATACTTATATATACACACATAGCCAAATAGTAATTTTGTAATAATATATATATATATATATATATATATATATATATATATATATATATATATATATATATATATATATATATATATATATATATATATAAAATTATATATATGTAAATATATCGGTGTCATTTCAAGGTGTCGGGTCGCAAGTGGGAGTTACCGGTGTTAACCTCATTCGGTGACATCCAAGAGTGACAACAGGTGATACCAGGTGACAAACATACGGTGACTAAAGTGATCGGGTGCCAAACAAACGGTGTCTCATAAAAATTTCAAATTTGCCCGCAAAAATGGCTTAGATTAGAATAGTATCGATAATTAGCATTAATAAATGACCTGAGATTTTACGGAGTATTACACTAATGCCTTCCATACCCTTAACACACTCATTCACATAACACAATATGATAAAATCAATAAAATTTCATATTATAACCGATTCACTTACCTCAAATTCATAACCAAGGATGCTATAATCATAACCTCTTGATTCCTAACAAGAATCATCATAAACATTTAAAATCACTCAAATGCATAATTAAAGAAAAGGGTCTAATACTTCCCTATAAACATACCCAAATTCATCTCTAATCATCATATGATCATTAACATGATCATATGAGAAACCCCCATAATCTACCAATTTAGACATAAACCATTACAAGGGCTTAAGCCTTTAACGCAATAACATCATCACTTTAATTTAAAACTTTTTTTACCCAAAAACCTCAATTTGACTCATGAACCCTAACTCAAATTCATCAAGAATTAGCTTGCTTACATGTGGGGATGATTGACATGAACTTATTTCTTGGATTGGTACCTTAATTCACCAAAAACTTATAAAAGTCTTATTGTTTTTTCCTCCCTTGTTTTTCCTCTCATCTCACCCACAAAGAAAATGGACAAAAGAATTTTCTGGAATATGATGGACTTTGTTAGTTATAAGTGGCGGAGATAGGATTTTTAGTTAAGGGGGCGGTCGTGCTTAACGCAAAAAGTCATAGTGATAAGGGGGCCAAATGTAAAAAAGTAGCTGAAAAATGGCTTGTAATATAAATAACTAATGAATGAAGTATGTTAATTAGGGGTGGCTCAACACCACCTAATCACCCTACTAGCCTCCCCTATAAGTCAGGTAAGACTTTGTCACTTTGGCAAAAATGGTGCCGCAAGTCTCATCTTCTAATACCTTATCAACATAGTATTTTCTAAAACCATTTTACTTAACATTTGACTTAAGGTTTGACTTTCAACTTATAACTTATTGACTAACCAATCAGAATAAGCTTTCAAACTTATAAAAGTTATAGTCAAACTATTACAAAGCACTTAAATAATAAAATACTTAAAAAATCGGTTTTGAAGTGTTACTCCATAAGGCCAAACAAACACGAGAATCCTTTCAAGTAAGTGACCATAAATCTACCCAGATTGGCCAACCGGTTCATCTAGATGTCTGGTGACCCCATAAGGTCATCAGAAAGAAGGCTACAAGTCATTTCTTACCATTGTTTATGATAATTCTAGGACTCTAAGGGTATATATGCCTAAACTATCTTTCCCTTGAAAATAAAACAAAAATAAATTGTCACTGAAACAGGTTTGTCTAAAGACTTAAACCACATAAATTTCCTTTAATTCTGGTCATTTGTATGATAAGCAGCCTAACGCTAAAAGACCCAATGATGAAGGGTGATTGCCTTCTAATAATGATGGCACATAGTCTACTTCTAAAAAGGAGGGTAATAACGTTCATAGAGGATAATGCACACCTGAGGGCGATACTAAAAGTATCAATTAATCTGATGAAAGTGAGGGTGAAAATAAGGAAGGGTTGACCTAACTGATCACATTGACTATGATGATGTGGCCGAGCTTGTTAAAAGGTCATCTAGACAGACCAAACTCTCTCTGAACCTTAATGACTATATTGTTGATAGGAAAGTTAAACTTGGTTTAGACACGATTGTTAATTACTCTAAACTATGTGGTGAAAATTTATGTTTCACTACCACTCTTAACAAAAGATTTTAAGTTTGTAACTATAAAGAGGACATTAATGAAAATAAATGGGTCGAATCCATGGACAATGAAATGGAGGACTATAAGAGAAACCAAACTTGAGAAATCTCTAACCTTCCTAAAGGAAAAAAAAGACCCATTGAGTGTAAATGGATCTAAAAAATAAAATACAAGTCTAATTGGAAAATTGTAAGGTACAAGGCTGGGCTTGTTGCTAAGGGTTTATTATTATTATTATTATTATTATTATTATTATTATTATTATTATTATTATTATTATTATTATTATTATTATTATTATTATTATTATTATTATTATTATTTAAAGAAGGAATATATTATGACGAAACATTCTCTCATGTGGTTAAAATATCTACTGTTAGATGTTTAATTGTTGTATTGTGAAAAGTAAGTGGCCTTTTTCAATTAGATGTTAGCAATACTTTTTTGTATGATGTCTTGGAAGATGATGTATATAAGAAAAACCATGAAGGTTATGCCTTTAAGTCTAATGAAAACAAAGTCTGCAAGTTAAAAGAATCTCTATATGGCTTAAAACATGCCCAAAGAAAATGGAATGAGAAACTGGTTTGTGTGCTTTCTAAGTTTGGATTCACTCAAAGTTTAAATGATCACTCCTTCTGTGTTACGTCAACAACATATTTATTGCTCTCTTAGTTTATGTTGATGATATCATCATCATTTGGAAATGACTTAAATGAAATTAACATGTTTAAAAGTTTTCTGAGCTCTAAATTTTAAATCAAGGATATGGGGAAACCCAAATACTTCTTAGGCATTGAAGTTCTTGAATATGGTAATTATATTTGTCTTAGCCAAAGAAAATATTTCATTGAATTATTGCATGAGTTTGGGATGCTTGGTTGCAAACCTACCTTGTTCCCATGGAACCCAATACCATGCTCAACTTTAAAGTCGGTAATGTTGACCCTGCTCTTGAAAACATCACTCACTATTAAAAACTGGTTGGAAAAATCATTTACTTGACTCACACGTGGCCTGATATAGCATACTCAATCCATCGTTTATCTCAACAAATGCATGCTCTTCTTAAGTCACATATGTAGCCGCATTTAATGTTCTGAGAGATTTAAAAGGCTCCTTAGGTAAGACCCTCAAGTATACTCACTCTCCTAGCTAATTGCTCATCTGATAAAATGTTTGCCTATGTTTGTGTTTAGTAGCACATAATGACCTTGAAAAATATGTGTCATTGTATATGTTGAACCGTCTATTTATTTTCTTTCATGTTAACGCTTGAGGTCGTGCCTTCATATTGATATTTATATTCCTTTTAGTAATATGTTAAACCAATTTTTAAACTCGTGCGTGGGTTAAACTTATACAGAGTAATAACATGAGTCGTTATTGAATGGGATAGTTACAAAAGAATGCTTTTTTCCGGATATCCTTAATTAATCTCATCAAGAGAAATAACATGATTAGTTTGTATATGTATATAATCTTGTGTATTTATTTATATGCAACACTAACTCGTGCTTTTCTTTTTTACATTTAAAATTTCGTGCAAATACATTAGTTTAATAAATCACACAAAAAAATATCTCAGTTAAGGTCAAATTGAATTTTTGGCATTCAATTTTTTTTTCTCAATTTAAGGTAGTGTTTGCTAAGGGAGTGTGATGAGTGCTCAAACACTCATCATTTTTATCATATCTGGACTGCCAAAACATCCAAAAACACCCAAAAACGCATCAAAATACACAATTTATCCTAAAAGTGTGTTTTATATGTTTTAGATGCAAAATGTTTAAAAACAAATGAAAAACGAACAAAGTTTGCACAATTGGCAGTTTCAGTCCCTCAAGTTTCAAAATTTGGCAAAACTAGTCCCTGGAAGTTTAAAATAAAAGAAAAGTCAACCCAAGGCAAAGAAAAGTCAAAAATTATCAAAATAAGTCCTTGGGTGAAAAAGTTTGAGAAAAATACACTTTTACCTCTCAAAATCCAAAATTGACATAAATGGTCCCTGGAATTTCAGCAAATGGCAGTTTTAGTCCCTGATGGGATATTTTTGAAAGAAAAATCATTTTTTACCCTTGGGAAATCAAAATGTATCACAAATGGTCCTTGGGTGAAATTTCCAGAAAATTACATGTTTGGTCCCCGAAGTTTGGTAACTTGTCACATTTGCCCCCCGGGAATTTTAAAAGTGAAAAATAAAATGCAAAAACCCTTGTATCATTGAAGTATGGCAAGAATAACCCTTGGGATTATAATTTGGAGAATGGCAGTTTTGGCCCCTCATGATTCGGCAAATTACAAAAATGGTCCTTGGGATTATTAGTTAAAACAAACGGACCCTTACTACTTTACCCAAAACCAAAACTGATCCAACATGAACACCCCACAGCCCACCAAGCCCATCACCACTTTAGCCCACCCAATACACCCCCACCGTTTTAAATAATACCCTCCTTCTTTGACTTCGATCAAACCCTTCCACCTCAGCCATCCACATCACCCTCACCCCCTGCAAACGCCATCATCAACCCCTACCTTCCATCTCTGATAACACGCAACCCCCCCCCCCCCTTTGGTACTCCAAACAAACACTACCTTCCAAAGAAACCCCTCTGGCATCAATAATTTGAGGAAACGGCCAAAGTCCATTTAGGCGCCAAAAGATTTAAACGGCTGAGATTGCAGCCCCCTCATCCAATGGCTCAAGTCAACTCTGGGATTCACTTCCTAGGGTTCCAAAAGCCCTAGTGAACCCATATAAAGAGAAAGAGATGCAGCAGTGCTCGGGGTGTAGTTTTTTTAAGTTAAAATTGTAATTTTCTATTTCATGTTAAAGTTATCTTTTAAGTTGAATCATCTTGTATTCTTAGTCATATCAGTGTACTTTTAACTTTTGATTAATGAAACACAAGGTTTATGTTTAAACATTGTCATGTTTTAATATAATTTATATGTGTACCTTAATTAGTGATGATCTTGATTCCTACTGATTCATAAGCTAAAATTTAGTAGTAGCAAGGTTTTTATAAGTTGATTTGAGCATTACTTCTGCTTCAAGTTAAAGTTTCAAAGAAAACAAGAAAAATTAGTGAAAATAAAAATAAATAAAGAAAAAATAAAAAAATAAAGAAGAAAGGAAAGCAGAGATGGATGGAAGCTGAGCTTGGATGGAAATTGGGTATTAGAGCTTTGTGGAAAGCCATAGGTGTGGTACTTGATCTTGGTTCTCAGATTTTGGCCTGATTCAAGTTGTAAGCAATTTCTTGATTTTTGCCATTTTCTGTAGCAGTTCTTAATTTAGCTTAATTCCTCTTGTTTTATGCTTATTTGGTGATTGTTAGTTATAATATAGATTAATATTGGTAGTTTGATTATTGAAAATCTTAGTTGCTAGTAATTTCATTAGATAGTAAAAAATAGCATAGTTGTGTTTACTAGTTAGAAGGTGTTGAAATCTGTGTTCTTGTGTTCATTAGATCTTATTACATCTGTATACAGTGTTTGGATTCAAACTCATGGTCTAAATCAGTGTTTCTTTTCAAAAATCACAAGTTAGCTTTTGATAAGGGGTGTTTGGTTTATTCCACTGTGGAGGTTTCTTGTGGGTGTTTGACTTGGATACTTGTTTCATAAACTTGCATCAGGTTTAGTTAGACCTTAGGAAGTAAAAAATTGGCAACCTAAACATTAGAAAGTCAAAACTTCAATTAATCCAAGCCTATTAGTTAATTGTTAGAATTTTGGATTTGAATGCACATCATGTTGGTTCATTAGTGTTCAATACAGCTTAATTTAGTCTTAATAAGTCTTATTATATCATCAGTAGTTAGTAGGATTCATCACAAATTCACAAAAGTCAAAGTGCTTAGTTTTTCATAAAAGTCAATTGTGCATTCTCAGATTTTGATCAAACTTTGGAGGTCTGTAACTTTTTTAGTATAAGGTTTTAGGGTCTGAGATTTTACAAGCTTAATCTTTGCCACTTTGTTGATTTTTAAGAATTTTTTCAGATTTTATGGATTTTGTTTAGTAGGGCCCACCAGGCCTCAAAGTGAGTTGCAGGGCAAGAAACTTGCCCTGTCTCAGCAGATCACCCTCACACCACCACCTTTTGTAGTGGTTTGTGGCCACTACAGTGGTCCAAGACCCTTGATTTTGGTTCCCATCAACCCTCCTCCTGGTAGGCTTGGACTTTTGACCATTGCTTTGACCCCTAAGCTTGTGGACCCCACCTGTTATTGGTCATAAAGTTTGTCCCATAAACTGCTTCAGTTTCCAATAAGCAAAGTGCTTATTTGAGTCTTTTGGCTTATTCAGGCCAATCATTTGATCAAAAGCTGCTTAATCTTGTTCATTGAACTCAGAGAAACCAGACTCCATCATTGTGGACCCCGCATCTCACCATTTGAGCTAAAAACACTCCACAGTCAACAAAAGTCAACTGTGGGTGTAATAAGCACTTCAAGTGCTTATTCTTTGGGTTAAATTAAAAGTGTCTTTATTAAAAGCTGTTGTTTTTAGTTTATAATTAGTTTAGAAAAAGAAAAAATCCAAAAAAATCAACTTTAAAAATAGTGATAGCTTCTATTTAATAGGATTTATCAATTTATTTTTCTTTTTAATTTATTTCTAAGCAACATATCACTTTTATATTTTTAGAAATTCTATTTTAGGTTAAAATAATTTTATAAATTTTTCCAGATTTTTATTTTGTCTTTTAGTGGTTTTTCTATTTAATTTTAGTTTAATTTAGTTTTAATTAATATTAATCAATTAAATAGCATAATTAGATTTTATATAGCATAACCTAGTTTTTATAATTTTTCTAGATTTTATTTTAGTTAAAACATTTTATAAATTTTTCTAGAATTTTTACTGTTCATTTTCTATTTTTTATAATATAATTAGTTTAATTAGTAATTAATAAGTAATTAGAATAATAATTAATTAATTAGCTTAAAAATACATAAAATTAACTTTTTATAATTGTTTAGGATTCCTGTAATGGTTAATTAGATTTGTAAAATTTTTCTTAATTTTCTAAGCCATTTTAGTATTTTTAATAATTCTAATTAGTTTTAATTAGTATTAAATAGATAATTAGTAATTAATTAATAATAAATAATTAAATAGTGTAAAAATAGTTTCTATTTTTCTTAAAATTTTCTTTAATTATTAGGATTGTAAAAATATCAATTTTACACTTTTAACCCTTCCCGTCCTTCAGTTGTACTTTTTGTTTTGTGCGTCTGTATACGTTTTTTAATTAAAACATACGTTTTTAAGTGTTAACTCAAATCTTCGTAATCTAAATTCTCGTAATCACTCACGTAGCTTTCCTAAGCTATATTTGTTAATAATTTCCAAATAATTCTGATCATAACCCTTTTCTGTGAATAATTACCCGATCACGAATACGCTAAAGTTACAATTCACACTTCAACGGGACTTAACGACCTGGTGATACCTTATATTACCCGGAGCATTGACCTAGGCTATTTGACTTTGTTGACCATTATTTGGTCAATATAAGTTAGGTGGTTTAGCATCAATCAACTTTTGGCGCCGCTGCCGGGGAAGTGTGCGCGTTTCTTTAGCGTTATTTGAGATTAGTATTATCTCACCTCTTTCACTGTACAAATACCACCACTTGTGTATATTTTCATAATCAAAATACAAAAAGTCATTAACACTTTTCCTAAAGTGTTAACAACACCAAAAAAAATTAAAAACAACAAAACAGATCGTAACGTTTTCTGATTCGGTTTTCTTTTAAGGTGATTCTTAAAGAAAAACGATTTTGGTAAACGAAACGATACCAAAAATATTTTCCAAAAGTTTTTAAACCCATACACAAAACACAAAAACATTCGTCTCTTTCTTGTGAATAATAATTCTACATAAAAATAAACCGTCGAAAACCAAGACAGAACACCTTCCAACTGGGGTGTGAACAAATAAGTTCCCAAACCAAAAAGATTAAAACTTGCCTTTGTATCCTTGTGAGTGGTGTACCTTTTCTAAAGAAGCCACTCACTTGTGATTATTGGTTTAAGTTCACTGTGGTTTTGTCTCGACTTTGTTTTGATTGATTTTTGTTCCTAGTGCATGCGCACTCGTTCTTCTAGGTCTACTAGCCCATTACGTGAGCTTGTACGAAAACCTAGAAGACCTCGTAGACGTTCAGCACCAACAGTCGGATCTGAGATCCGTACTGTTGCCACACCCACTATCACCATGGCGGAAGACCGTCCCATGTGTGAACTTCTCCAAGCACCCATCGAGGGTTACGGAGATGCCATTGTCGTTCCAGCCATCGTGGCTGATAGTTTTGAGCTCAAAACAGGATTACTCAATCTTGTGACCTCTAGTCAATTTTACGGTTTTGAGAGGGACGATCCTCATGCTCACATTCGATGGTTCAATAAAATCACATCAACCATCAAGTACAAAAATGTCCCGTGTGAAGCAATAAAACTTCTTCTCTTCCCATTCTCCTTGGAGGGACAAGCCCGGATTTGGCTTGAAAAACAACCTCCATGATCTATTGAGACTTGGGAAGATCTTGTCAAAAAGTTTGTGAATGAATTCTTCCCACCTTCCAAGACCACGAGTTTTAAGAACGAAATCACCAAGTTCACTCAAAAATATGATGTATCTTTTGGTGAAGCGTGGGATCGTTTCAAAGAATTACTTCGCAAGTGTCCACATCATGGTTTCTCTGAGTTGATGCAACTCGATACGTTTTACAATGGCGTGAGCCAAGCTGATCAGGATTCTCTCAATGCCTCCGCGGGAGGTAATTTTTTGAGTAGAACCACAAAAGAAGCTTTGCAAATCATAGAAAACAAGTCCAAGGTCCGCTCTACACGAAGCAAACCGATTGTTTCTCAAATCAATGCGGGACCTTCTACTTCATCTTCTGTGGGTCAATCTAGCACGGATGCTAAGATTGACAAGCTCACTGAAGCGATCCAAGCTTTGGTTCTCGCCCAAACAAAGAAAGTCTCATTTCCACAACATCCTCCACCTGCTGAGGTTAAAAAAGTGGAAGTCTGTGTAACTTGTGGTGGGCCGCATGCCTACTACAATTGCACAGCTACTGATGGTACCCCATATGAAGCTCATGCTGTAGCTGGGTCCCAAAATCAAGGAGGAAATCAATATCGCCCTCCTATGGACCCTAGCTATCGTCCTCAACATCATTATCCTGGACCTCCTGGTTTTAGTCAAAACCAAAATATCCAAAACCGTGGCCAAAATCAAAATAGAGCGAACCAAGGTTATCAAAACCAAGGTAACTTCAATCAGGGTCACGGTTTTCAAAATCAAAACCAAGGGTTCCAAAATCAAGGTTTCCAACAACAAAATCAAGGAAACTTTAATCGGAACCAAGGTCAGGGTAATTTCAATCCGGGATATTTTCATGGAAACAACAACCCTAATCAGGGTAATTTTCAAAATCAAGGTCCCAATCCGAACAATCGAGCTCCAAATATTCCTAATCCGAATCAAGCCATTGTTCCAACCGGGCCTTCATCTGACGAGTTGTTGAAACAATTCATGAAGTCCCAAGAAGAGTTGAACAAGTTGCTGGTCAGCCATATTTCTGACATCAAGAAGTCTTTAAATGATCGACCCTCGGGCTCAGGTACTACTTTACCGAGCAACACGATCGCTAACCCGAGGGGCGATGCTAAGGCGATCACAACACGAAGTGGTACTTCATATGATGAACCCGCGATTCCTACTACCTCTTCTTCTCCTCCAAAGGTAGTGAATCGTGAACCTGAGGTGACAAAGGACAAAGTGCAAAATCCTAGCTCACGAAGTACAGCACACGTCCAACCTCAGGTTATTCCTGAAACCAGATGTAATCCTGGAGTTGTCTTTGAACCACCAGAAACTCCAGTGGACAACCCTAAATCCAAAACTTCTATTCCCTATCCTTCACGTCTCAGTGAACAAAAGCTCCGCGAAAAAGCTACTCACCAAATGGATAAGTTCTTTCAAATCTTTCAAGATTTGCACTTTGACATTAGCTTCGCGGATGCTATTCTCTTGATGCCCAAGTTTGCATCGACAATCAAAAATCTGTTGAGTAATAAAGAGAAACTATTTGAGATGGCAAAAACTCCGTTGAATGAGAACTGCTCTGCAGTTCTTTTGAAAAAGCTTCCTGAAAAGCTTGGAGATCCCGGGAAATTTCTAATTCCTTGTACTTTCCCGGGTATGGTTGATTGCTTCGCCTTGGCCGATCTAGGTGCTAGCATTAACCTAATGCCATATTCTGTGTGGAAGAAACTCTCTCTTCCCGAACTTACCCCCACGTGCATGACTTTAGAGCTTGCCGATCGTTCGATTTCTCGTCCCATTGGCATTGCCGAGGACGTATTCGTTAAAGTAGGGAAGTTCCATTTTCCGGCAGATTTTGTGATTGTTGACTTTGATGCCGATTTTAGGGTCCCTCTCATTCTTGGGCGGGGATTACTTAGAACTGGGCGCGCTCTTATCGATGTATTTGAGCATGAGATCACATTACGTGTTGGAACGGAAGCCATAACCTTCAACCTAAATCAAACTTCGAGATACTCCTCCAATTATGATTGCGAGTCGGTGAATCAAATTGATGTCATCAATGTTGCTGCTGAGGAGTATGCTCAAGAGATTTTAGGTTTCATTGATGATTCTTCGAGTGAAAATCTCACTCAGTCTTCTCACCCCATCATAGCCAATTCTTCTCCTTCCCTCACTCCGTTTGAGGGAAGTGACTTCATCTTAGAAGAAATGGAGGCGTTTCTCAAAAGTGATTCGATTCCCGATGGAGTCGATAACCAAGAGATCGACCTCGAGAGGGATATTCTCATGCTTGAAAAATTGTTAAACGAAGATCCCTCTCCTCTTCCTGTTCTACCACAACAACTTCATAAAGAGGAGGTCAAAAATGTTGAGAAAACTAATGACTTCCCTGAGGATGAACTTAAGGACTTTCCGCCTCATCTTGAATATGCATTTCTGGAGGGTGATGATAAATTACCCGTCATAATTGCCCAAAGACTTAAGTGATGAGGAAAAGGCTGCTCTCATAAAGGTTTTGAAGTCTCATAAACAAGCAATTGCTTGGCGTCTCTCCGACATAAAGGGCATTGACCCTGAATTCTGTACTCATAAAATTTTAATGGAGGACGACTTCAAACCTGCAGTCCAACAACAAAGAAGGGTGAATCCAAAAATTCACGAGGTTATCAAACAAGAGGTTTTAAAACTTCTTGATGCCGGATTGATTTACCCTATCTCGGACAGTCCTTGGGTCAGCCCAGTTCATTGTGTTCCAAAAAAGGGTGGCATTACTGTTGTCACAAATGAGGAGAATGAGTTAATTCCAACTCATTTGGTTACGGGTTGGCGCGTCTGCATTGATTATCGTAAATTGAATGACGCCACTCGTAAGGATCATTTTCCTCTGCCCTTTATGGATCAGATGCTCGAGAGATTAGCGGGGAATGAGTACTATTGCTTCCTCGATGGTTTCTCGGGTTACTTTCAGATTCCCATTGACCCGCAAGACCAAGAAAAGACCACTTTTACGTGCCCCTATGGAACCTTCGCATATAAACGTATGCCATTTGGCTTATGTAATGCTCCGGGCACGTTTCAAAGATGTATGATGGCCATTTTTTCCGACATGATCGGAAAAACTATGGAGGTCTTTATGGACGATTTTTCGGTCATTGGGGATTCGTTCCAATCATGTCTCTCCCATTTAGACAGCATGCTAAAACGTTGTGAAGACACAAAGTTATGTCTAAATTGGGAGAAGAGTCACTTTATGGTCAAAGAGGGCATTGTCCTCGGCCATAAAATTTCAAAAAACGGGATTGAGGTTGACCGTGCCAAAGTGGACGTCATTGCAAAATTGCCTCATCCCACGACTGTGAAAGGTATTAGGAGCTTTTTAGGTCACGCCGGTTTTTACCGTAGGTTTATTCAAGATTTTTCTAAAATCGCCCGACCTATGACCCATCTCCTCGAGAAGGATGCTCCTTTTATCTTCTCCCCTGAGTGCATCGAAGCCTTTGAAACATTAAAGAAAAGGCTTACCGAGGCACCTATTCTTGTTGCCCTCGATTGGGACTTGCCCTTTGAACTTATGTGTGATGCTAGCGATTATGCTATAGGGGCAGTCTTGGGGCAACGCAGGTCTAAACACTTTCAGCCTATACACTATGCAAGCAAAACGATGACTGAGGCTCAAAGTCATTACACCACCACTGAAAAAGAATTATTAGCTGTGGTGTATGCCTTTGAGAAATTCCGGTCATATTTGATCTTGACTAAAAGCATAGTGTATACGGATCACTCGGCTTTGAAGTATCTTTTTGCAAAACAAGATGCAAAGCCGAGACTTCTTCATTGGGTTCTCCTCCTTCAGGAATTTGATATCATTGTTCGTGATAAAAAAGGAGCTGAGAACCTAGCTGCTGATCATCTCTCCCGTCTTGAAAACCCTTACCAAAATGCTTTCGAGAAAAAGGAAATAAATGAAACATTTCCTCTCGAAACCCTCAATGTGGTTTCATTTCGTGGAGACTCGATTACCCCATGGTTTGCCGATTTTGCAAACTATCTTGCGGGTAACTTCATTGTGAAAGGGATGTCGTCCCAACAAAAAAATAAAATTTTCAAAGATGTCAAACATTACTTTTGGGACGACCCCTACTTGTTCAAGATATGCGCGGATCAAGTCATCCGGCGGTGTGTGTATGGTCAGGAAGCCTCAGAAATTTTAAAGGCTTGCCATGCTGGTCCCACGGGGGGCCACCACAATCCCAACTACACCGCCAAAAAGGTGTTTGATTCCGGCTTTTATTGGCCCTCGATCTACAAGGATGCCCAAGATTTGGTCAAGTCCTGTGACGCTTGTCAACGTCACGGGAATATTTCACAAAAGAATGAAATGCCTCAGAATGCAATTCAAGTTTGTGAAATCTTTGATATCTGGGGCATCGACTTTATGGGGCCATTTCCATCCTCTCACGGAAACAAATACATACTCGTGGCAGTTGACTATTTGTCAAAATGGGTTGAAGCGAAAGCTTTACCCACAAATGATGCCCGAGTAGTCGTGAAATTTTTGAAAGCTCTCTTTGCTCGATTTGGAACTCCACGTGCTATAATTAGTGATCGTGGTACGCATTTTTGCAATGAAAAATTTGATAAAGTCATGCAAAAGTATGGTGTAACTCACCGTCTTTCTACTGCGTACCACCCTCAAACAAGTGGACAAGTAGAAGTTTCCAATCGAGGCATCAAGAGAATATTGGAAAGAACCGTTGGGGAAAATCGTGCATCTTGGTCGGATAAATTAGATGATGCACTTTGGGCTTTCCGTACGGCGTATAAAACACCCATTGGGTGTACGCCTTATAAACTTGTGTACGGGAAAGCGTGCCATCTTCCGATCGAGCTTGAGCATAAAGCCTATTGGGCTCTCAAGCATGCAAATTTTGACCTCAAAACTGCGGGTGATCATAGGAAAGTTCAACTGAATGAATTAAATGAACTTCGTGATCAAGCTTACGAGAACTCTTTGATCTACAAAGAAAAGACAAAGAAGATACATGACTCAAAAATCAAAAACCGCGTTTTCAACGTTGGTGATCGAGTCCTTCTTTTCAACTCTAGACTCAAGATCTTCTCGGGAAAGCTCAAGACCCGATGGACTGGTCCATTCACTATCGTTAAGGTTTATCCTTATGGCACCGTCGAGTTATCACAAAATGACGGACCTAATTTCAAAGTGAATGGACATCGTCTAAAGCACTACTTTGGAGAGGACATACCATCCATGGTTGTCCCGGATCTCCAAACTTTCCCCAAGGACAATTAAATCCGGGGATCGAGTCAAGCTAGCGACTCGGTGAACAAAAATTAGCAACATATACGGGTCTTCACCCGTATTTCTGACTTCTTTCTACTTTCTACCACCCTAGTGTAGGGGAATGGCCAACCCCCCGCTAATTTGAAAATGTATATAAGTTCAAAAAAAAAAAAAAAAAAAATGTGTGTCATTGTATGTACAGTTAAATAAAGTGAAAAATACAAAACAAAATTCCACAGTTAGCTTCGAATATTATCTTTTTACGTTCATAGATTCGGCATAATAGCCGGGACTTTGAATATTGAGGACAATATTCATTTCTAAGTGTGGGGGGGAAATTCTAGCGAATTTTATCGCAAAATACTTTCAAGTACCCCCATTTTGGCCCAATTTTTTCAAAAATTTTTCACTTTATTTCAAAATTTTTGTGGTAATCAGTCCGCCTTGTCTAAGCGATAAAAGGGATTGGCTAGTCCAGGAGCAAATGGCTCTTGGTAAAGACAACTCAAATCCGTTTACGGCTTGCAATTTGCCTAAAATTGTACGGTTCCTCAGCTCCCCAAAAACAAATGAGTTGGCTAGCCCGCAAGATTATGGCTTGTGGTAAAGGCCGTGGAAAAACCATAAATGGTAATCAGCTCACCAAGATGTTGACTATTCCATCAAGAGTTGGCTAGTCCAGAAGCAAACGGCTTTTGGTAAAGACTAATCAAATCTGTTGACAGCTGGTGGTTTGCTTAAAATCACACGGTTATCAGGTGTGCCACAGTTCTTACACCTGGCTACTCCAGAAGTGATGGCTTTTGGTAAAGAGTTTCAAATCCATCAAGTTTTTCTCAAATATTGCTAGGGACTAGCAATAGCTTAGTGTGGGGGATTGATGAGTGCTCAAACACTCATCATTTTTATCATATCTGGACTGCCAAAACATCCAAAAACACCCAAAAACGCATCAAAATACACAATTTATCCCAAAAGTGTATTTTATATGTTTTAGATGCAAAATGTTTAAAAACAAATGAAAAACGAACAAAGTTTGCACAATTGGCAGTTTCAGTCCCTCAAGTTTCAAAATTTGGCAAAACTAGTCCCTGGAAGTTTAAAATAAAAGAAAAGTCAACCCAAGGCAAAGAAAAGTCAAAAATTATCAAAATAAGTCCTTGGGTGAAAAAGTTTGAGAAAATTACACTTTTACCCCTCAAAATCCAAAATTGACATAAATGGTCCCTGGAATTTCAGCAAATGGCAGTTTTAGTCCCTGATGGGATATTTTTGAAAGAAAAATCATTTTTTACCCTTGGGAAATCAAAATGTATCACAAATGGTCCTTGGGTGAAATTTTCAGAAAATTACATGTTTGGTCCCCGAAGTTTGGTAACTTGTCACATTTGCCCCCCGGGAATTTTAAAAGTGAAAAATAAAATGCAAAAACCCTTGTATCATTGAAGTATGGCAAGAATAAGCCTTGGGATTATAATTTGGAGAATGGCAGTTTTGGCCCCTCATGATTCGGCAAATTACAAAAATGGTCCTTGGGATTATTAGTTAAAACAAACGGACCCTTACTACTTTACCCAAAACCAAAACTGATCCAACATGAACACCCCACAGCCCACCAAGCCCATCACCACTTTAGCCCACCCAATACACCCCCACCGTTTTAAATAATACCCTCCTTCTTTGACTTCGGTCAAACCCTTCCACCTCAGCCATCCACATCACCCTCACCCCCTGCAAACGCCATCATCAACCCCTACCTTCCATCTCTGATAACACGCAACCCCCCCCCCCCCCCTTTGGTACTCCAAACAAACACTACCTTCCAAAGAAACCCCTCTGGCATCAATAATTTGAGGAAACAGCCAAAGTCCATTTAGGCGCCAAAAGATTTAAACGGCTGAGATTGCAGCCCCCTCATCCAATGGCTCAAGTCAACTCTGGGATTCACTTCTTAGGGTTCCAAAACCCTAGTGAACCCATATAAAGAGAAAGAGATGCAGAAGTGCTCGGGGTGTAGTTTTTTTAAGTTAAAATTGTAATTTTCTATTTCATGTTAAAGTTATCTTTTAAGTTGAATCATCTTGTATTCTTAGTCATATCAGTGTACTTTTAACTTTTGATTAATGAAACACAAGGTTTATGTTTAAACATTGTCATGTTTTAATATAATTTATATGTGTACCTTATATGTGTACTGTAACACCCCCATTTTTAAAGTTTGTAGCAGCGGAAAATTTATTTGGGTGTTACGGTGAGGATCGAAGTTTTAACCAATAAAACAGTTTAAAAGAAACATTTTGAAAATCATTTGTCATTCAAATAATAATTTTGATAAAAGATGAACCATTTGATTTAAAATCTTATGAAAAGATATAAAGACTTGTAAAAATGACAAATTTGATTTTTACACCATTTTAATTTGTCAGAGTAATAAATGCCCACTCCGTGTCTTGTCCTGCTCCGTTAAATTACCTGAGATACACATGCTTAAAAGTGTCAACACAAAGGTTGGTGAGTTCATAGAGTTTTAGGAAAAAACCCTTTATTTGATTTGATTTCAGGAATATTTGGTATTAATAAAATACTAACAGAAATGAAACAATTATCGAATATATTCACAAATAAATCATATAATTATTCAATCATATTAGATAAAGAATCAATAATACTGACATGAGCTGGAAACTCATGATACTAAATAAATCAGATAATCAATTCACATATGGGCGAACCTATACAGCTGTATCTAAATATATATGTTGAATACATATATATACTATTCCTTTATAGATATTGCACCAAGCCTCATGACACGCAAGGCGTTAACAAATACCGTAAACGGCGGGTGTTCATCAAATCAATGATGAATTTGCCCTCGTGTAATAGGTGATTTGCCAATTCCTATTTACTCAAATATAGTGTATCACGACTAATGCGGCTAACCAATTGCAATTGGCATTCCGTCAAGCATTAGTGGGACCGGAGGTCAACCCGAAACAGGTTTCGAAGCTGTCCACTATATTCGCGCTCACCGCAGTGATTAATGGCTCATGATAGAGTGGCTTTATGGCAATAAGGTAACTTAGGCAATATCAAGGACCTATGGGCTCATTTAACATAACATCATGAAATCAAGTATCGTATCACAGAGATCAATTTGAAAACAGTATCATTGGAGTATCAGAAATTCAGTTTGAAAATAGTATTGCTTGAGTATCAGAAATTCAGTTTGAAAATATTATCATTTGAGTATCAGAAATTCAATTTGAAAATAGTATCGCTTGAGTATCAAAAATTCAGTTGAAAATAGTATCGCTTGAGTATCAGAAATTCAATTTGAAAATATCATCCTTTGAGTATCAGAAATCCAATTTGAATATATCGCCAGTAACAAATTTATATCACATATCACAATAATTGAATTGGGAACAACTTTCACATGAATATTAATATTTCAGTCAAATAATTCATCAACAAATATATATTTCACATATCACAATAATCACATTGGAAACATTAACATATTATAAATCACAAATTATATTATTTTAATATCAATTAGGAAATTGATTTAATTCATATATTTTATTTTATTTCATATACTTATCAAATTATCAAAGTATATGTAAGCATGTATCTCCCCCAATGAGTTAAAAACAATTATTTGAAATGAGGCTATGACTCACCTGGATTTGAGAAAGAGATGACGAAGAGTAAATTTGAATAAGATTATGGAAACGATTTATGGAAACGTCTTTGAATAGGAACCTGATAAATAAATTTATCTAAGAATTTGTCCAAATACAATTTGGCAAATACGAATTGAATAACGATTGATAAATAATCGTTATGATGAATAAATGATATGCAAATGATATGCTTATGTTTAAAATGATATGACCAGTTTTATTATTTACAAAATTTTCCACTTTTTATTATGATAACGATTATACGTAATAAAAATTAGTTAGTATACGTTATATATTTTAGTAACAAAAATTAAATAAATATATATATAATGGAACGAAAATGCATATGTCGTGAAGGTGACCGTAAAATAGAAAATAAATAAGAATGTCAAATAGATTAAGTGTAGTCCTTGTCCTTTTTCCAATTTTACAACTTTTATACTAACGGCGTTAGCGTCACACCGTTAGTCCTTTTTATATATATTTACAATTATAGTCCACTACATGTCCCATATTACAATCTAAGCTTGTAACAATATTATATTATCAATTTTTATCCTTTCTTTCTGTTTCTACATTTTTAGTCCTTAGTTTTCATAGTTTTCACATTTAGTCCCTATACGTGTCGTCGCGTTACATTTTTAGTCCTATTTTGCAAAAGTGATTATAAAAAAATTTAGAAAAATTTCCTTAGCTTCTTTTATAAATTTCAAGCTTATTTTAACTGCTTATTTCATAAGAGCTTATTTATTTTGCTTATGGGCTTCAATTCAAACCAACTAAAGCCCATTTAAAAATTTAGAGGCGAGGGCATGAAATTTCTTTTGGACTTGAACTTGGGCTTACTTTGTGATTCTGAAAATATATTTTATAGGCCCAGTGGGCTGTTAAAACGCAAGGTCTTATTGGGCCTTGTTTAAGCCCACTCGACAACTATATTACTTTTTATATAAATTTGGTTTGAAAAATACGGTTTGTGTCAATTCACTTTGGCTCGATTTGCTTGTCAAAACGTGATTATTTTTATAAGTTATATAAACGAAACTAATAGTTTTCTAGGTGGTCTATTAGGTCGAGCAAAAATATTGGTTACTTGTTACACGAAATTAAAAGTTATACGTTGCTTTTGTGACATGTTTGGATTGTTTAATTATTTTGAAAAACTGAAAATATTCACTAAGTGTTTTAGACGAAATTTATACGTGTGACATGATTTGAAATGGAATCGTTATATGCATGTAACATAAAAGTAAACATGAAACAAGTGTGCTACGTGACTCCTAGGCCTACCAAGATAGAGGCTAGTCACTTTTCGTGTTCTAAAAATAAATATGTACGTATATATATATACTAAAATGAAAGACGATGAAATAATATATGTATAATGCATGACAATATTTATACGTAGGAAATGGATTGAAAAGAGTTAGAAACTACTTACAAACACCTTAGAGGTGATCAAAGTCGAGAGAGATTGAATGGAACACAAGAAAATCACGTTTCACAATATAACCCAAACGTTATACTATAAATATTAAACCCGATTTCCTTTCTTTGCTTCCAAGCTTATATACAATCGACTAGAAGTTTGTAAGAGTAGTTTTGAGGAAGGAACGTGTAGGTGAAAGAGTATTGAAATGATGTGAAGCTTAGTGCATGCATGGTCGTATATATATAAATCTTGAAATGAATCGAATGGTGTTGAATTCACCCAAGAGACATAGCTACTATACATGTCAGTGCACTTGGAGGATAGGACGATTTTTATACTAAAGAAATGTATTGTGAGAGCACAATTGAGGGGATAGGTTCGGATGAATCATACATGATGTCGACCATATATATATATGTTCAACGATTTACAAAATCGTTCACCACTCATATATACATGATCATATTGAACATTTGAGCATAAATTCATCTTAGAAACATTATTAGGATCATTTAGAATCAAACGGGGATTAAAATGGTTAAGAAATGAATTAATCACAATTCACTTGGGTCGATTTATTACTAAACAGAATGCCTCGTAAAAACGTATCAAACTTCAACGTAGGAACGTGAGATTCGACACACTAATAGTTGGCTAGGAGCTTAACGAGGTTGTGCATAAATATATATATATAGGTCGTGTGTACGAATTTGAAATGAACGAGACGATTAGGAGCATGTTTAGTCGAATAGTATTATTATTATTATTGAATTTTGGGTTTTGGGTGTGGGCCGGTTGGGCTTAGGGAATTAAGGGCCCGATTGGTTTTAGTAATTAGTTATAGTAATTAGTTGTATTAATTAAGTTTAGTTAAATAATTATTTTATTAATTTTGTCGAGAACTTGTTTTGTCGTTTGACGAATTTGACAATATTGTAATCATGACCACTTTAATATACAAAGAAAATTTTAAATTTTCCCGTAAAAATGGTAATTACAATGATGACAAAGGTTATTTATTAAATTAACCGAAGTTAATTATGTGAATTTTCGCGAGGTTTTACAGTACCCACATGTCATTCTGAATTTCGTCCCGAAATTCAAATGGAATGTGATTACTTGAGTAAAGAATTTTTGAACAGAGGTTGTCGGGAGATTTTTATTCCTAAAATTACGTGAACGGGATTCAGTTAGATTTACTTGTACCCAACAAGATAAGGTAACTGACGTATTTAAGGGTTGTGAATATTTGAAATTAGTGGTCATGAATAGTAAAATAACGGCTAGTAATAGTGACCCAACGGTCGGGAATAGTGCCCAACGGTCACATTTCTAACCTATATATACCACTACCAATTTCCACTTCTTCCATTAATCACTTTCCTCTCATTTTCCATCAAAATGCCGCATCTCATAACTATCTTAGCGATTGTGTACGTCGTCCTTGCTGCTATCTACTTGGCGTACGTTCCGGATGAAGACTTTGGATTCTTGGTTGCGATCTTGATGTTTGTCGTACCCCTGACCATCCTTGCTATTACCGTCGACAAGATCTGGGGGTAAAATCTTAAGCTAGGGTTGTTTTGGATTAAGTTCTTGTTATGTTTTTATGTACTTGTAACGATTAATGAATAAAACTTGTTTTATTTTTAAGAATTTGTCTCATTATTATTTTTAATATTTGGTTTATATTTATTTTTCAGTATAATTAAAGTGATTCATCCTGTGGTGGCTCTTGCTATTGTTTTGTTGGTGGGAGTCTTATTTGTCATTGCGGATCAACCTATTGAAGATTCTTTTGTTTGTATTGTAATAATTGTAACGATAGCACTTCCGATGCTAATTATTTGTTTATGTATTAACTTTCATGGATTTTAAATAAAAATTTCGCTTTTGATGTCTTTTGTTTGTTATTGTGAATTATTGGTGTTTTCTTGCTTGTGCTTTTGTTGATTTCTATCATAATGGTGATGACATATGATAGGTTATTTGTCATAGGTTGTTCAATGTATTATGAACAATTTATTTTAGCTTTTTATCTTGCTTTTGAATGAAGATTGTTATTTAAAAATTTGATAATATCATTGTTCCTTTCATAACATAATTCTTCATAAATTATACATAGTTGATCAGGTTATGTATAATTTAGGATCAAATGATGTGATGTTTGGTTCAATCATATATTTTTATAAATTGTTTTAGATGGTGTTCAACGTGTTGTTTTTATGATATAACACGTAATTTCTTTTTGAAATAAAGTGGAAAATTTTAGGATTCATATTATAATTCAGAGATTTATGGAGTAATTATGGCATATTGTCATTTGATAGATGAGATAAATATAGAAATTAACTTGGATTATTATTATTATGGAACTATTACAAGGGAGATTTTTCGATACAGTAGAAAGATTATTGTTTAAGTTACATCCATAGTAACTTGAAGTGAAATACAGGAAAGAAATACAACTTAGGAAATTTTAAACTAGATTTTATTTATCTTCAACAGGAATTTACTCATCTGTTCCAATCTAGTTGCCATTTTCCTTGATACTATCAAGGCCTTTAAAGACTCTTCATTTTCTTGTAAAGGTCTTGGCTTTCCAATTAACATTGTAGTTTGGACATCGTTTCACATGATGACCATGTCCACCACATCCGTGACATACAATGGTTGTTGGTTGTACTTTCACTTCCTTAGCCCTGCAGCTAATTGTCTGATGACCTAATTTCTGACATTTCATGCATCTAACCCTACATTTCCTGATGTGATGCAGGTTGCATTTCTTACACCAGGGTAGAGTTCCAAGATATCCACTTCCAGAAACAGGTGCGACAAGACAATTTCTATTAGCTATCTGATTGATTCCCAGCTGATGTTGATACTTCATACGGTTTTCTAGATGTTTGCGATATCGATCTTGAGCAGTGAAGATGTTGCAGTAGACGGGATTGACGGTTCCTGTGTCGGGTAGCTTCCTCTTCTGATTACTTCCATTTGGTAACATTCCATGCCTAATTCCTTGATGACGGTTGATGGTAGGGTTGATCATTCCTTCTTGAATCTTTAAGTGAGGTGGGCTATACTTCATGAAACTTACAGGGTTTTGATTACCAAGTATACCCGTCTCTCCTCTCGGATATACTAAGGTAGTCCCTTCTAGTACCACCGACACTATATCATTTACCAATTTCTGGATAGCTCCAGGAGTCATGGAAATTTCTGATGATGATTGATATGCATTGTTCATGTTGTCCATTTTCTGTAAACAAAAATGAAACTCAACATTAGAATCCATATTATATCAGAAAATTTAAATAATGAAGTTAATTATTTCATTTATGATAGACTGAATTGACTCCCTACTGTAATCTAATTTCAAGATGTCTTTGTTGTATCATTTTATTAATGATCAACTCTTGATATGGGATTACTAAGGAACAAACCGACTTGTCTATTTCAAATGAAGTTTAATTATCTTTTCTTCATTCTTTAATTCCACTTTCAAAAATTGATATTTAGACGATTCTTAAAGTTTTAGGTTAATTATGAAAATTTTTAAGAAATCTTAACAATTATTAAGAAATCTTACGGTAGATTTGAATAATATTACAGATGTAAACAGAATATTAATAACTTGATCGATTGTCTTTGCAAGATAAACGATACAAGATCTTTTATTAATACTTCATTGATCTGAATAGATTCATTTGGTTATTATAGAAATAACAAATGATGAGATTTTTGCATGAAATATGGGGATTCATTTCATACATGATTTATACGGAAGAAAAGATTGAATCACAACATAAAGATATAACAGAAAGGATGTTATTATACAATATGTTTTGATTACACGTTCTGAAGTTTCAGAATTATTGATTATTACAAGAAATATTAACCAAGTCTATTTGGTTTATTAGGAACAACAAGGAAACTTGTAAACTTAAGATTAGTTACGCGTGTGACGTAAATATCTAATCTCTTTCTCAAGTTCAAGTTGTGCAGCTTCCATGTTTGAGAAACGTTCTTGACACATGTTCATTTGGTTTGCCAACATACTCTCTAATGCGGCAATCTTTTCACCCTGGTTTCTGGCTGCATCTCTGGCCATCCATAGGGTTCTCTCAATATCTCCAATTCTTACATGTGTTTGACCGTGTTCTCTTCTTGCACAACGAACCCTGGAGTCCAAACTTCCAAGTTCCTGGTTGGTGTTGTCCTTTATTTCATTAATCTTTATCCCTATCTCACATATTGTTTGCCTCTCAGCATCAGCCCTCTTGAACAATGCGTCAAGGTTACGGTCGTACCATTCAAATTGAGTTGGTCGTAACCCTTTTAGCTGTTCAGTATGGACATCCAATATGCCGGCATGTCGATAAATAAGATTCCACATGGATTCAGGAGTGCTTATATCGTAGCCGGGAGAGTTAGGTGAAGATAAATTATTTGGAGAATTAGGTATTGTAGAATCTGAAGTATAAGGTAACGGAGAAATTGGTTCAACATTCGTCCATGATATCTCTTGGCTCGAACCTTGTCCAACTTCGAATGTTGCCTGGCCACCAATCAAATTTTCATGTGATTCGGTAGCTCTCCGGATTCTTTGACGTAAAGGTGAACGAATAGGTGACGACGGAGGTGATCTCGGATTGAGTTCTATATTAGGTTGGGATTTTATTATTTGTACGTAAGGATCTTCATTATTTGGAGAATTCTAATTGATTGACGAGATATTATTATTATGGAGAGTAGAGTTGATATTCACGGGCGTTCCTGAAGACATGCTACAGTAGTAACCCCAAGAATAATATTTTATGAGTATTTTGTATGTTAAAGATATAACAATACAGATGAATTAACAATTGTATATGAGTAACTTATTAAGCATGTAAGATAATCTCAACAAATAATGTATGGAGCATGGCAGTCTGCAGACACGGAGGGCATACAATATTATGGTGTAAAATCATTATTTTGAAAATGAAGTTATAGTTTTAATGTTTTGAAAACATTTAATTCTCTATAACTGTAGCTCTGATACCAATCTATAACACCCCCATTTTTAAAGTTTGTAGCAGCGGAAAATTTATTTGGGTGTTACGGTGAGGATCGAAGTTTTAACCAATAAAACGGTTTAAAAGAAACATTTTGAAAATCATTTGTCATTCAAATAATAATTTTGATAAAAGATGAACCATTTGATTTAAAATCTTATGAAAAGATATAAAGACTTGTAAAAATGACAAATTTGATTTTTACACCATTTTAATTTATCAGAGTAATAAATGCCCACTCCGTGTCTTGTCCTGCTCCGTTAAATTACCTGAGATACACATGCTTAAAAGTGTCAACACAAAGGTTGGTGAGTTCATAGAGTTTTAGGAAAAAACCCTTTATTTGATTTGATTTCAGGAATATTTGGTATTAATAAAATACTAACAGAAATGAAACAATTATCGAATATATTCACAAATAAATCATATAATTATTCAATCATATTAGATAAAGAATCAATAATACTGACATGAGCTGGAAACTCATGATACTAAATAAATCAGATAATCAATTCACATATGGGCGAACCTATACAGCTGTATCTAAATATATATGTTGAATACATATATATACTATTCCTTTATAGATATTGCACCAAGCCTCATGACACGCAAGGCGTTAACAAATACCGTAAACGGCGGGTGTTCATCAAATCAATGATGAATTTTCCCTCGTGTAATAGGTGATTTGCCAATTCCTATTTACTCAAATATAGTGTATCACGACTAATGCGGCTAACCAATTGCAATTGGCATTCCGTCAAGCATTAGTGGGACCGGAGGTCAACCCGAAACAGGTTTCGAAGCTGTCCACTATATTCGCGCTCACCGCAGTGATTAATGGCTCATGATAGAGGGGCTTTATGGCAATAGGGTAACTTAGGCAATATCAAGGACCTATGGGCTCATTTAGCATAACATCATGAAATCAAGTATCGTATCACAGAGATCAATTTGAAAACAGTATCATTGGAGTATCAGAAATTCAGTTTGAAAATAGTATTGCTTGAGTATCAGAAATTCAGTTTGAAAATATTATCATTTGAGTATCAGAAATTCAATTTGAAAATAGTATCGCTTGAGTATCAAAAATTCAGTTGAAAATAGTATCGCTTGAGTATCAGAAATTCAATTTGAAAATATCATCCTTTGAGTATCAGAAATCCAATTTGAATATATCGCCAGTAACAAATTTATATCACATATCACAATAATTGAATTGGGAACAACTTTCACATGAATATTAATATTTCAGTCAAATAATTCATCAACAAATATATATTTCACATATCACAATAATCACATTGGAAACATTAACATATTATAAATCACAAATTATATTATTTTAATATCAATTAGGAAATTGATTTAATTCATATATTTTATTTTATTTCATATACTTATCAAATTATCAAAGTATATGTAAGCATGTATCTCCCCCAATGAGTTAAAAACAATTATTTGAAATGGGGCTATGACTCACCTGGATTTGAGAAAGAGATGACGAAGAGTAAATTTGAATAAGATTATGGAAACGATTTATGGAAACGTCTTTGAATAGGAACCTGATAAATAAATTTATCTAAGAATTTGTCCAAATACAATTTGGCAAATACGAATTGAATAACGATTGATAAATAATCGTTATGATGAATAAATGATATGCAAATGATATGCTTATGTTTAAAATGATATGACCAGTTTTATTATTTACAAAATTTTCCACTTTTTATTATGATAACGATTATACGTAATAAAAATTAGTTAGTATACGTTATATATTTTAGTAACAAAAATTAAATAAATATATATATAATGGAACGAAAATGCATATGTCGTGAAGGTGACCGTAAAATAGAAAATAAATAAGAATGTCAAATAGATTAAGTGTAGTCCTTGTCCTTTTTCCAATTTTACAACTTTTATACTAACGGCGTTAGCGTCACACCGTTAGTCCTTTTTATATATATTTACAATTATAGTCCACTACATGTCCCATATTACAATCTAAGCTTGTAACAATATTATATTATCAATTTTTATCCTTTCTTTCTGTTTCTACATTTTTAGTCCTTAGTTTTCATAGTTTTCACATTTAGTCCCTATACGTGTCGTCGCGTTACATTTTTAGTCCTATTTTGCAAAAGTGATTATAAAAAAATTTAGAAAAATTTCCTTAGCTTCTTTTATAAATTTCAAGCTTATTTTAACTGCTTATTTCATAAGAGCTTATTTATTTTGCTTATGGGCTTCAATTCGAACCAACTAAAGCCCATTTAAAAATTTAGAGGCGAGGGCATGAAATTTCTTTTGGACTTGAACTTGGGCTTACTTTGTGATTCTGAAAATATATTTTATAGGCCCAGTGGGCTGTTAAAACGCAAGGTCTTATTGGGCCTTGTTTAAGCCCACTCGACAACTATATTACTTTTTATATAAATTTGGTTTGAAAAATACGGTTTGTGTCAATTCACTTTGGCTCGATTTGCTTGTCAAAACGTGATTATTTTTATAAGTTATATAAACGAAACTAATAGTTTTCTAGGTGGTCTATTAGGTCGAGCAAAAATATTGGTTACTTGTTACACGAAATTAAAAGTTATACGTTGCTTTTGTGACATGTTTGGATCGTTTAATTATTTTGAAAAACTGAAAATATTCACTAAGTGTTTTAGACGAAATTTATACGTGTGACATGATTTGAAATGGAATCGTTATATGCATGTAACATAAAAGTAAACATGAAACAAGTGTGCTACGTGACTCCTAGGCCTACCAAGATAGAGGCTAGTCACTTTTCGTGTTCTAAAAATAAATATGTACGTATATATATATACTAAAATGAAAGACGATGAAATAATATATGTATAATGCATGACAATATTTATACGTAGGAAATGGATTGAAAAGAGTTAGAAACTACTTACAAACACCTTAGAGGTGATCAAAGTCGAGAGAGATTGAATGGAACACAAGAAAATCACGTTTCACAATATAACCCAAACGTTATACTATAAATATTAAACCCGATTTCCTTTCTTTGCTTCCAAGCTTATATACAATCGACTAGAAGTTTGTAAGAGTAGTTTTGAGGAAGGAACGTGTAGGTGAAAGAGTATTGAAATGATGTGAAGCTTAGTGCATGCATGGTCGTATATATATAAATCTTGAAATGAATCGAATGGTGTTGAATTCACCCAAGAGACATAGCTACTATACATGTCAATGCACTTGGAGGATAGGACGATTTTTATACTAAAGAAATGTATTGTGAGAGCACAATTGAGGGGATAGGTTCGGATGAATTATACATGATGTCGACCATATATATAAATGTGCAACGATTTACAAAATCATTCACCACTCATATATACATGATCATATTGAACATTTGAGCATAAATTCATCTTAGAAACATTATTAGGATCATTTAGAATCAAACGGGGATTAAAATGGTTAAGAAATGAATTAATCACAATTCACTTGGGTCGATTTATTACTAAACAGAATGCCTCGTAAAAACGTATCAAACTTCAACGTAGGAACGTGAGATTCGACACACTAATAGTTGGCTAGGAGCTTAACGAGGTTGTGCATAAATATATATATAGGTCGTGTGTACGAATTTGAAATGAACGAGACGATTAGGAGCATGTTTAGTCGAATAGTATTATTATTATTATTATTGAATTTTGGGTTTTGGGTGTGGGCCGGTTGGGCTTAGGGAATTAAGGGCCCGATTGGTTTTAGTAATTAGTTGTATTAATTAAGTTTAGTTAAATAATTATTTTATTAATTTTGTCGAGAACTTGTTTTGTCGTTTGACGAATTTGACAATATTGTAATCATGACCACTTTAATATACAAAGAAAATTTTAAATTTTCCCGTAAAAATGGTAATTACAATGATGACAAAGGTTATTTATTAAATTAACCGAAGTTAATTATGTGAATTTTCGCGAGGTTTTACATGTACCTTAATTAGTGATGATCTTGATTCCTACTGATTCATAAGCTAAAATTTAGTAGTAGCAAGGTTTTTATAAGTTGATTTGAGCATTACTTCTGCTTCAAGTTAAAGTTTCAAAGAAAACAAGAAAAATTAGTAAAAATAAAAATAAATAAAGAAAAAATAAAAAAATAAAGAAGAAAGGAAGGCAGAGATGGATGGAAGCTGAGCTTGGATGGAAATTGGGTATTAGAGCTTTGTGGAAAGCCATAGGTGTGGTACTTGATCTTGGTTCTCAGATTTTGGCCTGATTCAAGTTGTAAGCAATTTCTTGATTTTTGCCATTTTCTGTAGCAGTTCTTAATTTAGCTTAATTCCTCTTGTTTTATGCTTATTTGGTGATTGTTAGTTATAATATAGATTAATATTGGTAGTTTGATTATTGAAAATCTTAGTTGCTAGTAATTTCATTAGATTGTAAAAAATAGCATAGTTGTGTTTACTAGTTAGAAGGTGTTGAAATCTGTGTTCTTGTGTTCATTAGATCTTATTACATCTGTATACAGTGTTTGGATTCAAACTCATGGTCTAAATCAGTGTTTCTTTTCAAAAATCACAAGTTAGCTTTTGATAAGGGGTGTTTGGTTTATTCCACTGTGGAGGTTTCTTGTGGGTGTTTGACTTGGATACTTGTTTCATAAACTTGCATCAGGTTTAGTTAGACCTTAGGAAGTAAAATATTGGCAACCTAAACATTAGAAAGTCAAAACTTCAATTAATCCAAGCCTATTAGTTAACTGTTAGAATTTTGGATTTGAATGCACATCATGTTGGTTCATTAGTGTTCAATACAGCTTAATTTAGTCTTAATAAGTCTTATTATATCATCAGTAGTTAGTAGGATTCATCACAAATTCACAAAAGTCAAAGTGCTTAGTTTTTCATAAAAGTCAATTGTGCATTCTCAGATTTTGATCAAACTTTGGAGGTCTGTAACTTTTTTAGTATAAGGTTTTAGGGTCTGAGATTTTACAAGCTTAATCTTTGCCACTTTGTTGATTTTTAAGAATTTTTTCAGATTTTATGGATTTTGTTTAGTAGGGCCCACCAGGCCTCAAAGTGAGTTGCAGGGCAAGAAACTTGCCCTGTCTCAGCAGATCACCCTCACACCACCACCTTTTGTGGTGGTTTGTGGCCACTACAGTGGTCCAAGACCCATGATTTTGGTTCCCATCAATCCTCCTCCTGGTAGGCTTGGACTTTTGACCATTGCTTTGACCCCTAAGCTTGTGGACCCCACCTGTTATTGGTCATAAAGTTTGTCCCATAAACTGCATCAGTTTCCAATAAGCAAAGTGCTTATTTGAGTCTTTTGGCTTATTCAGGCCAATCATTTGATCAAAAGCTGCTTAATCTTGTTCATTGAACTCAGAGAAACCAGACTCCATCATTGTGGACCCCACATCTCACCATTTGAGCTAAAAACACTCCACAGTCAACAAAAGTCAACTGTGGGTGTAATAAGCACTTCAAGTGCTTATTCTTTGGGTTAAATTAAAAGTGTCTTTATTAAAAGCTGTTGTTTTTAGTTTATAATTAGTTTAGAAAAAGAAAAAATCCAAAAAAATCAACTTTAAAAATAGTGATAGCTTCTATTTAATAGGATTTATCAATTTATTTTTCTTTTTAATTTATTTCTAAGCAACATATCACTTTTATATTTTTAGAAATTCTATTTTAGGTTAAAATAATTTTATAAATTTTTCCAGATTTTTATTTTGTCTTTTAGTGGTTTTTCTAATTAATTTTTGTTTAATTTAGTTTTAATTAATATTAATCAATTAAATAGCATAATTAGATTTTATATAGCATAACCTAGTTTTTATAATTTTTCTAGCTTTTATTTTAGTTAAAACATTTTTATAATTTTTTCTAGAATTTTTACTGTTCATTTTCTATTTTTTATAATATAATTAGTTTAATTAGTAATTAATAAGTAATTAGAATAATAATTAATTAATTAGCTTAAAAATACATAAAATTAACTTTTTATAATTGTTTAGGATTCCTGTAATGGTTAATTAGATTTGTAAAATTTTTCTTAATTTTCTAAGCCATTTTAGTATTTTTAATAATTCTAATTAGTTTTAATTAGTATTAAATAGATAATTAGTAATTAATTAATAATAAATAATTAAATAGTGTAAAAATAGTTTTTATTTTTCTTAAAATTTTCTTTAATTATTAGGATTGTAAAAATATCAATTTTACACTTTTAACCCTTCCCGTTCTTCAGTTGTACTTTTTGTTTTGTGCGTCTGTATACGTTTTTTAATTAAAACGTACGTTTTTAAGTGTTAGCTCAAATCTTCGTAATCTAAATTCTCGTAATCACTCACGTAGCTTTCCTAAGTTATATTTGTTAATAATTTCCAAATAATTCTGATCATAACCCTTTTCTGTGAATAATTACCCGATCACGAATAGGCTAAAGTTACAATTCACACTTCAACGGGACTTAACGACCTAGTGGTACCTTATATTACCCGGAGCATTGACCTAGGCTATTTGACTTTGTTGACCATTATTTGGTCAATATAAGTTAGGTGGTTTAGTATCAATCAGAGTGTTTTTTCGTCTTTTCAAAAGTGAATAACGGGCATAATATTAGCCGAAATGACTTTTAAATGTTCAATTATAATTTATAACTATATATCACATTAATTAATCAATTCATCTGCAAAAATGACCAATAAAATCTTTCAAAAATTCAAAAAAAACCTTACCTCGCACAAAAAAATTACTTTGATACCTTAAGTTGAGTAAAATAAACTTGGGTATCTAAAATTCAAATTGACCTTAACTGTGATACCTTTTGTGCGATTTGCCTTTATAAATAACAACAACAGATTATTGTATTTTTATAAAAGATAAAATATACAGAGTGTTTATTAAATTTATAAAGTTATTAAAAAACATGAAAACTAATAAATATACTTTATTTAAAATTTAATAGCTAAAGTTTTATTAAGTACCTCATTTTGTTTTACTGATAAAATTGAGACACATATTTTATAAATTAGACAAAAATTTAACAGTTTAACCAAATTAAACTTCAATTTTGACTTTTTATTACCAATCACATTTTTCTCGAATTGCCCAATTATTTTTCAATAAAATTGTTTTAGCAAAAATACTAACATAATATAATTCTTTTATTATATAAAGCATATATCATTCACTAAATAATCGTTTCTCTACACATGCTATTTCTTTTTAGAAAACAAATTCTTAAAATTATCTTGTCCACCGGACGAGTATCATTATATCTAGTATACCATATGATCTTCTTTACAAGCCTTATACGTATTATATTAGCCATTAAAAAATAAATAAATAATAAAATAAAATAAATAAAAATAAAAAACATATTATCTTCTTTACAAGCCTTATACGTACTATATTATAATTTCAAATGCATTAACATTATTTATACGAAATCTTTTATATAATAAAAGAATTACATCATTTCGTAGTGTTTTTGCAAAACCCTTCTCATTAAAAAAAAATAGACCAGTAGGAGAGCTCGATTTTGCCACGTAACCGAAATCGAGCAATATGATTGGTCAATAGAAAATTAAAATTAAATTGATTTTGGTCAAACTTAATAAATTTGGTGGAGAAATTTGGTTAAGAAAAAAAATGCAAAAAAATATATGTGTCAAATTTATGAAAACAAAAACTTAAAAAGAGAGGAAGTAATTAATAAAACTTTAGTGATTGAATTTTACATAAAATATATGAAGCTAAGTGTAAAATTACAAGTTTCATATTTTTTTAATAACTTTAGAAAAAACACAAATAACCCCTTACACTTTATACCCCTTATATTTTATAATATGAACTTTGTTTAAAATGACATGAGTATTAATATTAGTTTCAGATTTTCATCTATTTAAATTATTAGTTTTAATATAAATATTGTAAATATGTGAATTAGTTTTAATATTGTTAGTTGTAGACTTTCATCCATTAGAATATTTTTTTTTAAATAAGGACTCATGTTTTTCTATTTAAAAGTTTAATTTATGCGTACACGAGTTTGAATATTAATATTGCTAAATTATTAGTAACGGGAATATAAATATCAAACGATAAGCACGAGTTACTGTGATATGAAAATAAATATACGCTATTCTACTTATAAAAACGATTTTAATTTCATTAACGTTCATTTATGTGCTACTAAACTCACACATTTTTTACAACATGATATCAATAGTTAAAGTTAAACTGTTGGGAATTAAATAATCAGAAGAATCAGCATAAAGGTTTAAGGAAATACATCAAGTATGTTTCTGCTGATAAAGCACAAAGCATGTTTCTACTGATGGATTCTGCTGAAGAACGTTTTCTACTGAAGGTGTTTCTGCTGATGGATTCTGCTGATACTACTATGACTCATACGATTCTGCTGATACTACTATGACTTATACAGACAGCTGTGTAGATAAGTATGACTTATTCTACTGATTCATATACAAGATAATATCTTTGTTGTAGTCATCAAATTGAACACTCCAAGTGAGTTATAATCCTAGATACATGTTGTATCTTAATGACTCACATGATAAGTCATCAAACTAGCTAGAATGAAGCTTAGTCATAAGCTAGTATTTAGATGAGTCATATAGTTTGTAAAAGATCTTTCCTTGGACTATAAAAGGAAAATCTTAGATATGTATTAAGGTGTGCGTGACGTGAGTGCAGAAAATACATACATGTGTAGAGATATACATAAAGAAAAACATTAGAACAAAACACAAGATTCAAGGTCTTTATAACCCTAGTGATAGTGAAGATCACTCGTATTATTCTGAATAATATTGAATCGTTTGGTGAAATACTTTCATTGTTCTTTGTTAAATAAACACAAGCATCACAGTTCCATTTCCAATAAACTTCTAAGTGTGGTTAAGTATATTCCGCATACTTAATCATATTCACTCAAAATATCATATTACACGTTAAAAGGTCCAACACCTATAGTGTGTAATCACAGTCAAACGATCCTCTCAGTTGGTATCAGAGCTTCCAGGTTGATACTTTTTGATTTAGAAGAAGAAATGGATACAGAATCTATTCAAACAAATGTTGCTACAAAGTTGCCAGTTCTCAAACAGAATGAGTTTGAATTGTGGAGGTTAAGAATAGAACAGTTTTTCCAGGTGCAGGATTACACTCTCTGGGAAATCATTGAAGATGGAAACTCTTTCAAACCCACAACCACTTTATCAACAGTTGAAGGTAGGGAAATTTCAGTTGTTCAAACTATCCCTACAACTGCTGATGAAAAGATAAAGAAGAAGAATGACCTCAAGGCCAGAAGCATGCTGATGATGACCATTCCAAATGATCAACTTATAAACTTCAGCAAATTCAAGGATGCCAAGTCATTATTTGAGGCAATAGTTGCAAGATATGGAGGGAATGAAGCCACCAAGAAGACCCAGAAAACCCTTCTCAAGCAGCAGTTTGAAAATTTCTCATCAACCATGAATCAATCTCTTGACCACATGTTTACAAGGCTACAGAAAATTGTGAGTCAACTTGCTGTTCTTGGGGTTGATATACCTCAAGAAGATTTAAACTCAAAATTTCTGAGAAGCTTACCAGAAGAGTGGGCTATGCATGTTGTTGTTTGGAAGAATAAACCAGACATAGACACTATGGATCTTATGGATTTGTATAGCAACTTAAAAATTGTGGAACAAGAAGTAAAGAAAACTGGTGTCTCTAGTTCATATACTGGGAACATGGCTTTTATGTCATCTCCTAGTAGTTCAAACCCAGTTAAAGATGAAAAGGTTGATAGTGGAGCTGGTGCTGCTAGTTCATCAAGCAGTACCTTTGGTATATTGAATGAAAAGGCTTGTTGTGCCTTTTTCACAAGCCAGAATAATGGGTCCATGCTTACTCATGAAGATCTCTTAGAAATCAATGATGATGATTTAGAAGAGATGGACCTAAAATGGCAAATTTCTCTTCTTAGCATGAGGGCTAAGAAATTCTATCAGAGGACGGGGAAGAAACTCACCATCAGTAGCAATGATACTACTGGTTTTGACAAGTCAAAGATAGAATGCTATAACTGTCATATGTTGGGGCACTTCTCAAGAGAATGCAGAAGGCCAAGGCAGCAAGATAGCAAGAACAAAGGTTTTGGAAGCAAGTCCAAGACAGGGGAATCAACCAATCCAAAGGCTATGGTAGCTATTGATGGATTAGGATTTGATTGGAGCTTTACACCTGATGATGAAGAAGAAACTTCTCCTCAGACAGCTCTTATGGCTTTCACCACAGAGGTACAACTTGATAAAGTTTGTTCAAATAATTGTTCTACTCTTAAAAGTTTAGAAACCTTAACCAAACGTTATGAGAATCAAAGAAAAGAATTAATTGATACAGCTCATAGCTTAACAAATCATAAAAGAGGTATAGCTACTCTAGAGGAACAATTAATACACTTTAGAACAAATGAATCTACCTTTACTGATGTCAAAATTCTTCTTGAAAGAGAAATAATGTTTAAAAGCAATGACATTTGTAACTTAAAAGCTGAAGTAGATAGGCTTAGTAAAGCTAAAGAGAATATTCAAATGAGTGTAGAAACACTAGATTATGCATATAAGGGTGTGACTAACTTAATTGAATGTCAAGTAATTAATAAAGCTAAGCCTGGTGTTGGATACAAATCTGTTCCTCCACCATATAGAGGTATTCCTTCACCCCCAGGAATTGACCTAGAACACACAGGATTACCTGAATTTCAACTACCTAAATTAAATTATGGTGTTCAACCAAAATCTAATGTAGTTGATAATGAACCTTTGAAAGAAAGTGAAAGTTTGAGTAAAACTTCACTTCCTAAGGACAAGGTGTGTTCTTGTAGAAAATCAGATGGTCCAATCATTGTGGATTCAACATCTGATGATAAAAAGTTACTACAGGTTATGTCTAAACCTGAAGTGGTTAAGAAAGCAAGGACAAGTGTTCATAAGATAGTCAAACACAATACTGATAGGCCTAAGTCCAATGATAAACATGTTAGGCAACCAGTAAGATATTGTGAACAATATAGAACCATAAACAATTCCAGAGGTACCCAAAGGAATTGGTATAGCCTCAAGTCTCTTCAACAAAGAGATAACAAAGCTTGTTACACATGTGGTAGTTTTGACCATCTTACAGCTTTCTGCAACCAATGGGTATATGGGTATAAAAGTAATAGAGTGAACTACAAAAGGCAAACACCTAAATCTCATTTTCACTCTAATTCTAAAAGATCAAAACCCAAAACAGTCACAAAAGCAGTTCCTGCTGATAGAGCAAAAACTATTCCTGCTGAAAAGAAAATGGTTTCTGCTGAAAGACCATATATGACTGTTTACCCAAAATCAACAATCAAGGATGCAAAAACAATTTTCAAACATGTATCTAATATTGTTCAAAGGCCCATTCAAACAAAAGAAGTGGTCCAAAAACAAGTTTGGAAACCAAAGAATACAACTGCAAAGCCATCAGTATCTGCTGATAGTCAAACAGTTCATATCACTGCTAAGGGAAATAGGGCAAATGCTGTTAAGGCTTCAGCATGTTGGATTCTTAAATCCAATGTTGCATCAACAGTCCTCAAGAAATTATATTTCATTGATGCAAGAGGCAGATCCAAGTCAGTGTTGGCTTGGATCCCCAAAGAAAACTAATTCCTTTATTTATGTGCAGGGACATTCATCAGCAGATACTGAAGATCAAGGATTCTCAGATAGTGGATGTTCAAGGCACATGACAGGGAACAAGTCTTATCTCTCAAATTTTCAATCAGTAGATGGAGGCTATGTTACCTTTGGAGGAGGAATTGGAGGAAAAATTACTGGTAAAGGTACTATTAAAACCGGTAAACTAGATTTTGAAGATGTGTACTATGTGCAAGAGCTTAAGTATAATCTTTTTAGTGTCTCACAAATGTGTGACAAAAAGAACAATGTTCTCTTTACTGACACTGAATGTCTTGTATTTTCTTCTGATTTTAAGATGCCTGATGAAAGTCAAGCACTTCTTAGAATTCCAAGAAAAGGCAACATGTACAGTGTTGATATGAAGAAAATTGTTCCAAAAGATTCTCTTACTTGTCTTTTTGCTAAGGCCACATTGGATGAATCTATGAAATGGCATAGGAGGCTTGGTCATATTAACTTCAAAACCATAAATAAGATTGTTAAGAATGGTTTGGTAAGAGGTTTATCTCAAAAATGATTTGAAAATGATCAAACATGCATTGCTTGTCTTAAAGGCAAACAACACAAAGCCTCTTGTAAGCCCAAAATTTTTAACTCTATCAATCAATCATTGTTTATGCTGCATATGGACTTATTTGGTCCTACAAATGTTAGAAGTTTGTTGCATAAGAGATATTGTCTAGTTATTACTGATGACTTTAGTAGATTTACATGGGTATTCTTTTTAGGAACTAAGGATGAGACTTCTAGCATCCTTAAGACCTTCATAACAGAGATAGAAAACCTAGTAAGCAAAAGAGTAAAAGTCATTAGATGTGATAATGGGACAGAATTTAAAAATAGAGTTATGGATGATTTCTGCAAAGAAAAAGGTGTTAAAAGAGAATTTAGTGTTGCAAGAACTCCACAACAGAATGGAGTTGCTGAAAGGAAAAATAGAACACTAATAGAAGCTGCTAGAACTATGTTAGCTGACTCTAAGTTGCCTATAACTTTTTGGGCAGAAGCAGTCAACACTGCTTGCTATGTTCAAAATAGAGTTTTAGTTGTAAAACCTCACAATAAGACATCATATGAACTTTTTAGAGGTAGAACTCCTGAAATAGGATTTCTTAGACCTTTTGGATGTCATGTGACAATTCTAAATACCTTAGACCGTCTTGGAAAGTTTGATGGAAAAGCAGATGAAGGATTCTTAGTTGGATATTCTATCAATAGCAAAGCATTTAGAGTATACAACATGAGAACTAGAAGAGTAGAGGAAAATCTACATGTGAAGTTTTTGGAAAATAAAACTAATGTAGAAGGTCAAGGTCCCAAATGGCTATTTGATCTTGAAACTCTATCCAAATCAATGAATTATGTGCCTTTTGTTGCAGAAACTAATGAATTTTCAGGTTCACAAACTGCTGATGCAACAAATGGAGAAGGAATAGAGAAGGAGACAGATCAAGATTATGTGATGATGCCAATATGGACAAATGCAAGTGTGGATTCAACTTCAATAAATGGTGAATCTTCTTCTGGTAAATCTAAAGAAGATGTTGAAGATGAACACAAGGAAGAAAGAGCTAAGGAACAAAAGTTTCAAGTCAGAAGTAACACTGCTGTTTCTGCTGATAAGCAAATCGTTCCCACTGATAAGCAAAATATTTCTGCTGATGGACCATCAGAAGAAACACATGCAAATATCTCAGAAGATGAGGTGGATTTCAACAACCTTCCACCTGATTACCAAGTTCTTTCTACTCCACACTCAAGGATTCACAAAGTCCACTCCCTGGACAATGTACTTGGAGATGTACAATCAGGAGTGAAGACAAGACAACAATTGATGTCTTCAGATCAACAAGGGCTTCTTGATGCCCTTTATGCTTCAAAACAACATGAGTTTTCAAACTCTTGTTTATTTGTATGTTTTCTCTCACAAGATGAACCAAAGAATATTCATAAAGCCCTAGAGAATTCAAGCTGGTTGGAGGCTATGCAAGAGGAGCTTCTTCAGTTTAAAATTCAAAAGGTTTGGGTGCTAGTTGATTTACCAAGTGGTGTAAGGGTAATTGGCACTAGATGGGTTTTTAGGAATAAAAGGGATGAAAGGGGCATAGTGATAAGAAATAAAGCTAGATTAGTAGCTCAAGGGTACACACAAGAAGAAGGGATAGACTATGAAGAAGTTTTTGCTCCAGTAGCAAGGATTGAAGCCATTAGACTCTTTTTGGCTTATGCTTCATTTATGGGATTCACAGTTTATCAAATGGATGTCAAGAGTGTTTTCTTATATGGTACTATTGAAGAGGAGGTGTATGTCTCACAACCTCCTGGTTTTGTTGATCCTGACCATCCAGACAAAGTGTACAAGGTTGTTAAAGCTCTATATGGCCTACATCAGGCACCAAGAGCTTGGTATGAAACACTGGCTTCCTACTTAATTTCAAATGGATTTCAAAGAGGCAAGATAGATCAGACACTTTTCACCAAGAGGCATAAGAAGGATCTTTTGCTAGTTCAAGTGTATGTGGATGATATCATCTTTGGATCTACAAGGAAGGAGATGTGTTTGGAGTTTGAGAAGCTTATGCACAATAAGTTTCAGATGAGTTCCATGGGGGAACTTACACTCTTTTTGGGTTTGCAGGTTAAACAATCAAGAGAAGGAATCTTTATTAGTCAAGACAAATATGTTGCAGAGATTCTTAGAAAGTTTCAATTTGCTGATTCCAAAACAGCAAGCACACCAATTGATCATGAGAAGCCACTTCTTAAAGATGTAGAAGGAACTAATGTGGATGTACACACATACAGATCTATGATAGGTTCTTTGATGTATCTCACATCATCAAGACCTGATATCATGTTCTCTGTTTGTGCTTATGCAAGATATCAAGTAACTCCTAAGGTTTCTCATTTAACAGCAGTCAAGAGAATTTTTAGATATCTCAAGGGTCAACCTAGGTTGGGTCTGTGGTATTCTAAGGAGTCATCTTTTGACTTGGTAGCATTCTCAGATAGTGATTATGCTGGTGCTAGCTTGGACAGAAAGTCAACAACTGGAGGATGTCAATTCCTTGGATGCAGACTTATCTCATGGCAGTGTAAGAAACAGACAATGGTTGCTACTTCAACAACTGAAGCTGAATATGTAGCTGCTGCAAATTGTTGTGGTCAAGTTTTATGGCTTCAAAACCAACTTCTTGATTATGGGTACAATTTCTTACATACCATTATTCATATTGATAATAGTAGTACAATTTGCATTATTAAAAATCCAGTGCAACATTCTAAAACAAAACACATTGAAATTAGACATCATTTTATTAGAGATTGCAATGAAAAGAGGTTAATTCAAGTAATGAAAATTGCTTCAGAACAAAACTTTGCAGATCTTCTTACAAAAGCTTTTGATGTTGGTAGATTTTAGTACTTGGTAGCAGGTATTGGAATGCTAAATCTTTAAAATTTTCAATATAATGTGTTCTTGTATATAGATTTTGTTAATGCATCTAACTTTGTTATCTAAAACTACTATTAACATTATTTAAAAGTTATTCATACAGTTAGTTCTATTATTATTCTAATTCAAAACAAGTACTTTGTACTTTGTTCTTTTGGTTTTAGACTAACAATTTCAGGTATGAATGTTTGAGCTCAAAGGCTATTTCAAGTGAAATCTGCTGATCATTGCTGCTGATATAATAGATTCATGATAGAAAAAGTTTGGGATTTCAAAACTCCTTAAAACTTCTTTCTTGGAATCTGATTATGATATTTCACCTTGAATTGATAAATTAGTTGATCAGGTATTAACTGATACAACTCACTTTCTATCATTTTATACTCTCAAGTATAATGTGACTAATCTACGGATATCTGATAGAAAGAACAGCGAGCAAAAGTGAATCTAACACTTGTGTTAGAGGTAACAAATGCCACGAGCTGGAAACCCTGTAAAGAAAGCCTTTTGAATAGGTTTATCTATACACAGGCAGTTATTTATAACTGAAAACATTGGTTCTCACACAACCAGAGGTTGTTTTAAACCGAAATTTTGATTAAGTGTTACTTACCACACTTAATCCCTTCAAAATGGTTAGAAGCAGTATGATTTTTAATCATAAAATCATGTTCATACTGCTAAGTCAAATATTTCTTAAAAAGGATTTTCAAAGATGACTTTAAAAACCATCAACAGATGGACCATGAGTCAAAAACGTCCATTGAATCACCTCTCATAGGAGTTAACACACCTAGAAGTGATGAGGGCAAAATCTTAAACTCTTAAGGAATTGATGGCTTCATGTACAAATTGTCTGAAAACATGGAAACTGCTAGATCAGATGATGGTTATATGATATGATTGTGAGAGATCTTCCAAACAGGGGAGGAAATTGCTCAAGAGAGAAATAAATCTCAGGGGAGGTTACAAAAGCCCTTTAAAGGAAGATTAACCAAAGAAGAAGAAGGAAAAGATAAGAGCATACAAGATGATGACATGGTTTCTACTAATAAAGAACAAGAACAGAGCTGATAGGAGAAAGTTATTTCTAGATCAAAACATGAAAGGTTTCAAGTTCAGTTCACTACGTCTGTTCATCACTTCAAAAGACATGCTGAAAGATGATTTCTACTTCTTGGAACAAGCATCCAAGATATACAGCATCATTGTCTCTTATATTTCTTCAAGTTGAATATTGCACCATCTTTTAGTCCAAGATTGGAGCAAAGAACAGAAAGCAGATGAGTTACAGAGAAAGACATTCAATCACTCAAAAGAGAAGAAAGTTCAGATCACAGTCTGACAATGAAGTGTTTGAAAGATCTTCACAAGTCCTCATTTAATTCAGAAAAACATGTTTGAATGTAATTCACATGTTTAGGGAGGATTGTTGGGAATTAAATAATCAGAAGAATCAACATAAAGGTTTAAGGAAATACATCAAGTATGTTTCTGCTGATAAAGCACAAAGCATGTTTCTACTGATGGATTCTGCTGAAGAACATTTTCTACTGAAGGTGTTTCTGCTGATGGATTCTGCTGATACTACTATGACTCATACGATTCTGCTGATACTACTATGACTCATACAGACAGCTGTGTAGATAAGTATGACTTATTCTACTGATTCATATACAAGATAATATCTTTGTTGTAGTCATCAAATTGAACACTCCAAGTGAGTTGTAATCCTAGATACATGTTGTATCTTAATGACTCACATGATAAGTCATCAAACTAGCTAGAATGAAGCTTAGTCATAAGCTAGTATTTAGATGAGTCATATAGTTTGTAAAAGATCTTTCCTTGGACTATAAAAGGAAAATCTTAGATATGTATTAAGGTGTGCGTGACGTGAGTGCAGAAAATACATACATGTGTAGAGATATACATAAAGGAAAACATTAGAACAAAACACAAGATTCAAGGTCTTTGTAACCCTAGTGATAGTGAAGATCACTCGTATTATTCTGAATAATATTGAATCGTTTGGTGAAATACTTTCATTGTTCTTTGTTAAATAAACACAAGCATCACAGTTCCATTTCCAATAAACTTCTAAGTGTGATTAAGTAGATTCCGCATACTTAATCATATTCACTCAAAATATCATATTACACGTTAAAAGGTCCAACACCTATAGTGTGTAATCACAGTCAAACGATCCCCTCATTAAACAATAACATCAACATCAACCTCAACATATCTACCAGTTAAAAATATTATACAAAGCTAAAAAAAAAAAAAATGTTAGATAGTCATTGTTTAAGTTAGAAGGTGTTTTCCTTAAATTATATAAAATAAAAAAAATGCACGCATCACGATCCTTATTTGATAACAATCACCTTCTAAATCAAAAAAAGAAAAACTATGTAGGTGATAACCTAACTTTATTAATTGACGTGATGTTTCATAAAAAAATGTAATAGTTGGCCGTTGTAAAAGAATTAAAGTATGTACATGCGAATTATTAAGCAAGCATATATAGTTTTTAATCAGGTTATTACGTTACTATACTGCGATAATGTTATTGAGTTGGTAATCACGGATATGAGATACCATTCGTCTATACTTATGATTTATGTGTTAACCTATTTTTGCTTCTCGATAGAATCTGAAAGAGACCTCAACAGAACTATGGCTTATGTCTTATCTAGCTGATAGCTTTTAGTAACTTTTTTTATGGTTTAACTTTTTTGTTATACACACCAACTTTTAGTAATTTTTTTTTTTATGTTTTATCGAAAACTTCTACACTTAATATTTGTGTTTTTACTATAAACACACTAAGCTATGATAGAATTAGTTGTGAGTTCAGAAGTTTGTTACTAAGCTTCTCAAAAAAGCTTATAGCTTTATCATAAACTTATTATGTTATGGTAATTGAATAAGCCAATAAACACCTTTAATAAGCATAACCAAACACCCCTTTAGTTATAATCTGAAGTTTACTTATTTATGTTATAACTAACTATGTTGTTATCCTCACTATAATGCAACATGTAAGTGGTTTTTGAAGTTTTATGATCTTATCACACACACTAAAATGCAATGCAATTTGTTGTGTGCGTTTTTAGAAGATGATTCATAGAAGGATTTTCTATGCTTGCTCAAGGTATGAATGTATAATTAAGTTGAGTTGTTAATTTAGATAATACATGAATGTATTTTAATGTACCAAAGATGTATTTTAGTGCATATATGGGAAATTTTATAGTAGGAATTCTTAGCAGGTGTCTTTGAATGAGTTAATGAAACTTAGCAGGTGTTTGCTGTCATTAATAACACTATGAGTATCAATCGACGGTCTAATATATGGGTGTCTTTTACCTTGACGATCTAGGCTAATTGTAAAGAAAGTTGCACTAAAGTGAAAGGTCGGTAAAGATTCAAACAATCCTAAAAGACTTGCGAATTTACTCTTCGTCATTTTTTTCATGCATTTATAATTTACTTATACAAGTAATTATAATTTCTTTATATAGTTCAGTCTCAGAAAAAATAATTTTTATACATTAAGACATAAACGTAAGATTAAATTTAAGTTCGTTTCTCTTTATATAATAAAGAAGCTATAGTGTAAGCGTTTATGTTAATTTGGTAATTTTAAGATCAAACATGAGAAGTAAATAACACAAACTTACGAAAATGCTATTTTTCAAACAAAAATGTACATTAGTAAACATGGTATGATGATTGTTCATAATAAAAAAAAAATGAATCAATCTTCACTAAATACGCTACATATTTTAACAAAAATATAAGTAAAAGAAATACCACGATTACAAAACATATCGTAAATTGATAGCATGAGTTTGCAAAACTAAAGCATATATCACTAAAATGTCATGTAAGTCAAGTACAATCATGTGATTTTGCTTGAATAATAAAATATAATTTTTAACCCAAAAACATTCTCCTAAAATAATAGGTAGATTATAACATATATATACATATGATTTTTTATTTTTAGTCCATCAAGTAAAACCAATTGAAGCATATTAAGAGATTTATTTTTTAATCGATAATAATATATAATCAAAATGAAATTTTAAAAATCATGTGCGTGCACAGGTATTATAACTAGCAGTTAACATATGTCATTAAATAGTCGAACATCAAATCTTCTATTCAAATATATATATATATCATATTTAATGATCGTATACTAACATATACAATTAGATTTTTTTTTCTTTGATTCTTTTTATAGTTATCTAGCTAAAGTACAAGATAATAATGTTATAATACCATTAGAAAAAATTGGAAAACCCACATCCCACATCGGAATAACTAACCAACCTAGCGATGGTGACACCCCTATAAATATAAATATATAATCACGTTATATTACGTATAACCCTAAAGTCATTCTCATACACCACCATGGAGTCGTCTTCTCAGGTATGTTTTATAAAGTTAAGGTTTTTGTTTTAGTTTCGTAAGTTTAATGTTTATTATCATGATATTGCTTTGCTATGTGTGTTGATGAATTAGAGCTAGCTAAGCTTTCTTTTTTTTTTTTTTTTTTTTTTTTTTTTTTTTTTTTTTTGAACTTAGAGGGTTAGTTAAGTTGAAGATGTTGAAGTACATGCAACTCGGTGATATGCAAATTTTTACAATGAGTAGCAAATTGCGATAAAGTTATTGTTTTAACTAAGTTGACTGTACATAATACTGAATTTATGTGAGGGATAAAGCTGGTGTTTGGATTAGTTTATTTTATGTGCTTATTGCTTATTGAGATTTTAAGAAGCTGATAAGACTACTTTTCCTAGCTTATGGTTTATATAAGCTAAAAACTCAGGTTGATTGGCTTTTCAAAATTTTAATAAGCCATAAGCTTATATAATAAGCTCATCCAATGATCCAAACACCCCCTTTAGTATAACTGGATAGGTTTAGTGTTTGTGTTTTTTAATGTTGTTTGGCTAGTGGTTGTAATAATGACAGATGTGTGTACATACAGTGGAAAATCTTTAGCTTATTTTAATTGATTTGTAATTATTTCATATATGGTGTTGCTTTACACTATGTGACGCGTACGTTTTTCTTCATTGCCTTAGAACATTCACCATTGGAACACTAGTTGCTTAATGATATTTACCTTAAAATGTACGTATTAATCATTTGAGTTATTCTTCCTAAGTGATTTAAAGCTTGCATGATCTTATATAGCATAAACTCTGGCACTATATATGAATTAGCGGTGTTAAATATACACTTATTACTAGTTTTTTACGCATGTTGTGGGTTATAAACTTAATTTTGCTAAAGAATATATCTTATTTGTTTCTTAACGGACATATGAATAAAATATCACTTTATTTTCAGGTAATATTTCCATACAAGGATCTATAAAACAATTTAATAATCATATATATACTAATTAAGGGGTTGTTTGTTTCGGCTTATGGCTTATTTGGTTTTGGGTTATGTCTCATAAGCTCGCTTTTTGTGGCTTATTTTAAAACTTTTCGGCTTATATAAATTTATTAATTAGGACCTAATAAACTTATATAAGCCGAAAAGTTTTAAAACAAGCAACAAAAATTAAGCTTATGAAGCATAAGCGCAAAACTAGATAAGCTATAAGCCTATAAGCCAGTTATATAAGCTGAAACAAATACTGTAAACTTAAGCCTAACTAAGCAATTCTTTCAAAATTGTCCCTATAAACCCTAAATATTATTTTCTATTTGTATTGCAGCAGGATTGTGCAATATGCATGGGGACGGTGGAACCAAAAAATGGCCGTGCCATCTTCACTGCAGAATGCTCACATTCCTTCCATTTCGATTGCATTGCATCAAATGTAGAACATGGAAATCGAATCTGTCCTGTTTGCCGAGCATTATGGAAAGATGTCCCTTTTCAAGGTATGCCTCCACAGCAAACACGCTTTAATCCGTCTGTTCTTTTTCAAGCACCGCCTCCACAACAAACACACTCTAGCCGCAATGGTCGTCCACGATTTCAAGCACAAGAACCAACCGTCTTTGATGATGATGAACCTGTCAATCAGGAAGCGGAAGAAATGCATTCCGGTAACTCTGATTCCGATGAAGGAATCATAATTAAGACATACACTGAAATTCCTGCAGTAGCAAAGTCAGAGAAATTTGATGATTTTGGCATTTTAATAAATCTCAAAGCCCCTGTCACTAAAGAAAGTGTGAATTCACGAACACCTATTGATCTTGTGACAATTCTTGATATTAGTGGTAGCATGGAAGGTTCAAAGATTGCGCTATTAAAACAAGCTATGGGTTTTGTGGTACAAAATCTTGGCCCATTAGACAGACTATCAGTAATATCATTTTCTTCTTCAGCCCGTTGTGTGTTTCCACTTCGTCGTATGTCTGAGATTGGAAAACAAGAATCTCTACAGTTAATTAACTCATTGGCTGCTGATGGTATGACGAATATTGTTGGGGCCTTAAAAAAGGGATCCAAAGTGATGACTGACCGGAAGTTCAAGAATCCAGTGAGCGGTGTGATACTTTTGTCAGATGGTCAGGACAACTACAATGATGGACCTTTAACATTACCTGACACTCGCATACCAATTCACACATTTGGTTTTGGAGCGGATCATGATGCAAATTTATTGCACTCTATTTCAGAACAGTCTGGAGGAATGTTTTCGTTCATAGAAGCTGAGAATGTGATACAAGATGCTTTTGCTCAGTGTATAGGTGGGCTTCTGAGTGTAGTGGTTCAAGAATTACGTGTTGAAGTCGAGTGTGTTCATCCTGCATTGCGACTCGGGTCAATTAAAGCTGGGAGCTATAAAGTGGGTATGGACGGTAATGGTAGATGGGGGTTTATTGAGGTTGGAGATTTATATGCTGAAGAAGAAAGGGATTTTCTGGTATCAATGGATATTCCGGTTATTGAGTTGGAAAATGAAATGCCATTGGTGAAATTTAGACTTATTCACAAGGACCCGTCAAAGAATACATTCGTGACCATTGAAGGAAACCAAGTGACAATATTGAGGCCCGAAACTGTGGGTAACCAAACAGTGTCGCTTGAAGTTGACAGACAGAGAAACCGTCTTAGGGTTGCTAGTGCGCTTGCTGACGCTCGTGTGGCGGCTGAAAACCATAACCATAGAGAAGCAACAATGTTGCTTAGAGATTGCCTGGAACAGCTGATCGGATCGACTTCGGCTCGTGGCGGAGACCAGTACGGAGCTCAGTTGGCTGATGAATTGGGCGTAATAATGAAGGAAACGGCTAATCGTACTGCATATGAAAGAAAAGGAAGGGCTAGAATGTTGACGGGGTTGGGCGGACATTCAAGGCAGCGGGCGATGTATGGGGGTGGGGGCGCGACGAAGGCTTACCAAACACCAAAAATGGAAAGCATGGTAAGAAAATCTCGGAAAAATAGAAATCGTGAAGATCAATCTACAAGTTCTAAGCGCTGCCATTTTTAAATGGTTTTCGCTGTTTATATTTGAGTCATTATTTTAGTTTGGAAAAATGCAAAAGTAAGGTTGGGTTGAGAATTACTGGTATAGTTTTTCACGTTAATTTGGATTTGGATTTTATTTTTTGAAGGAATAATTGTTTTTGGATTTTAGAAATCTGTTTCTCTAATTTTTACCGTTTTTTAATCAGAAAATTGGGATATAATGTTACACTCACACTTGATAGTGTATTTAATTTTATCTTTGAACTAAATGATTCAAACGTCCTACAGTAAGATCTTTTTGTTTGAAAAAGTTTGTTCCACTGATATACAAGGGGAAAAAGATCTGTTTGGAGTTAAGTATTGTACTTTGTTCAACGTTAGTCTAAATACACCAACATCATCATCTAATCATTGAATAATTATAATTTATTATTTTTTATCTCACCAATATAATTATTATCATCAATACCAACACCATCACCATTTCTCTCTCATTATCACTGTCAACATCACCTTCCATATATTCATTTTCATCCTCTTTTTACAAAGTACGCAACTAATAAAATCAGAGAAACCAAAATACATAAACCAAACAAAGATCAAATTATTGTGGTGATGTCGGAGTTAGCCGGAAAAAAGTCCGAGTGGAAGATTTCGGCTGAATACGATATCCGACGAGTTGAATGTCTAATGACTTTTTTTTTGGTGACGGTTTGGTCGGAATTTCAGTCCGAACCAAACGGTAGTGGTGGTGTTGTATGATTTAGTCTAAATACACACATATAACTAAGAACGTGTTTTTTTTTAGATGACATGGAGGTACCCATCTGGCCATCTGAAGTGACGGTGGTTCCGGCAAGATGGTGGTGAACTACGGTGGTGGTTCCTGCCGGTGTTTCTGACGACATGGTGGAAGATGGAGGTGTTAGGCAGGCCGAATATTTAGACGATGCTATGGTGGTAGTAGCAGAAGAAGTAGATGAACTAGATCTGGGAATTTAGAGAGAAAAAGTGTCAAATAGTTTGTCTTAGAAAGAGTTGTCTGTAAAATTTGAGGAAGAGGAAGAATAAGTAAAGTAGTAGTAGTAAATTTGTTTATTTCAATGTAAAGTTGTACTCCATGCTAACTTTTCACTTATTTAATTTAATTTAAATGATAATAAATGTTAAACTCAGTTTTCAATGCATTGACTAAATAAATACTTGGTGTATTTAGTAGCACTCTTTGGTTTTACTGATATTTTGGTTTTCATGAATGGTCATAATTATAACTTTATAGGCGACTCTTTTAATACCATTTGTATCATCCAGGCTTATGCTCGTAAATCTTTATCAGAACTTTATATTAAAAGTCTAAATCGTATTTATGACAACCACTTTTTAAACCTGTACATGCACAAGTTTTTTATATATATGTTGTGTTTTGCAATATTGGTTCTTTTCTAGTTTCCACAAATTTTAAATTTTGTTTTTATAGCAAGTTTAGAAATGAAAGTTTACTACATCATGCGAGACTTATTATGTATGCAGGATCTTTAAACTCTCCGCGCTCTATTTTTCTTCGCATCCATTAAAGCAGTGCTAAGTGTGAGACTTGTTGCATTGTTTAAACTAAATAAAAAAATTGATGATGATATATACACAAATATAAACCTGAAATTTTCTTTCTTGACATACCAAAATCATAGAAAAATAAAGAGTTTATAAGCTCATATGACCAAAAAATCCAACATAATATAAGCCTCATCTAGTCCTTTGCAATGGTCTTGGCTATTAAATAAATAAACTACATGTTCATTTTGTACTATTTTGTTTACTTACACAGTTAATACGTTTTTTTAGATGTTTACTTAAAAAAATGATTTGTCTCAAAATAAGTTACAGCTTTTAATTTTTAATCAATTCGTTTTTCAAGATTCATGATGACCTTTTATTGATGCAAAATGTCATGACCTTATTATTTTAAACACTGTGCAAATTAATGGTGACACCCATCATTTTATTAATAAACACAATTGGCTTAATATGATGGCTTTTATTCTCTTCAAACATTTTTATTTTTGCGAATTTGTAAACAATTATGATAAATAGAGTTTGTATTTTCATCTAAGACACAACAAGATAAACTTGATCAAAATCTAATACATAATTTAAAAATACGACGTTTTAACTTACAATAATTTCACTCGAAAAACAAAATATGTGAATCGCTCGGGCCTTAAAACAATATGTAATATAAACATGATATGCAAGATTGATATATTATCGAAAAGAAAAGTACCCGTGCATCGCACGAGATTGAGTCCTAAGACTTAAATGTTGTGTCTTAATGGCTTCAATTGTTATCTATAAAATTATAAAATAAATTGAGCCGTATGCATTTGAGCTTCATTTTGTGTTACTTAAGTTTATAACGTTGTGTTAGATTTGAGATTAACTCAACTTATTTTATAACTATTTGCCTATGTGTTGTTTAAGTTTATAATGGTTATGTTAGATTTGAGATTAACTCAACTTATTTTATAACTGTTTGGCTAAGCATTACGACGCGTGTTTCAATTACATGCATCGTTATTTTTATATTTCAATAGTTTACGTTGAATATTACGTAATGAACAACGTGTGCATCGCACGGGTCTGAATGTCTCATATATTGTAATTTTTCGTATCGAGCCGAAGCTAGCTTCTTTTCTTCGTTTTCTTCCGCTGCAATCTGCCAACGTTTTTCTTTATCTTTTCTCAACAAAGCACAATTGCTTGATTATTTGTGGTACAATTGTATTGGTTAAATACTTGGTTGTGAAATCGTGTCAGATTTCTCTTTTCAACAAATTCTATAATTAATTTAAAGGCGAATTGCACAAAAATATACCCAATTTATACTCAATTTCAATTTAGGGGGTGTTTGGTTAGGGTAAATTGAAGGCAATTGAGGTAATTTGAAATTAAAATTGCTCAAATAACCTTGTTTGGTTCATAATAAAAACGTGGGCCCAGTAATTTTAATTGAGGTAAATTGCAAAAATGGTCCTTAACGTTTCACAAAATTGCAAAAACGGGACCGAGACAAAAAGTAGTGCAAAAAAGAAACCAACGTTCCACATTTTCGCAAAATCGCCACTGAGAGCCATTTTCCGTTAATTTTCCCGTTAAGTGCCACGTAGTTGAGAGTAGTATCGTCATTTCACGGTTCCCGCCTAAAACAATATTAGACCTACCGAACAAGCACATTAATCCCCTGATCCAAACACTCCTTTGCCCAAAGTCAATCGCATTTTTTGCCCTAAAGTTTCCAATTACGATTTTCGAACCGGAAAAAATTGAAGAAGATGGCTAGTTTATTTGGGAAAAACCACGATCGTCCCCGATCCCTAATCTTCATCAACTTTACGGTATGTTTTGGGCATTGTTAATTGTATCAATTTTTTTTATCTACAGTGATATGTGATTGTAATGAACAGTACGAATAGGATGTGGATTATACATTAAGTTGATTTTTCATGTTGTTAGTGTGTGTGTGTTGATGTTTATTGTTTGCATACAGAATTAAAGCCGACCTACTTCACTCTGAAAGTAACCCACAGTGGAAAATTTACGCCACCACCAGGAAGGATGTATGTTGATCCAGTTATTTCGTGGTATGATTGTGTGGATTATAACTTGTTTAGCTTTTACGCCTTTGAAGAGTTGGTAGATGACATAGGTGTGAAAGGTGGGGTTGCAGGCTATTATTATAGGATACCAGGCGAGACGTTGGATGTTGGGTTGTACCCGTTGAAGTCTGATGAGGATGTCATGAATATGTTGGATTTGATTCCAACGCATAGAGAGATTGAGGTGTATGTTGAGTTGAAACGCAGAAGACCCAAAAGAGGACGAAAATGTAAAATAACGAATGAAGTACGGGTGGAGCCTTCAAATGATCCTACCATCGATCCAGAACAAGCTGAGACTTCAATTGATGGTACCAATGGTCAATCACCTGTGCCTATGATTGCTGGTCAAGAACAACAAGCTGAAGATAATGTTGGTGTGGGAGATGATTTGATTATAGACACTCCTTCTGCGCAACCACATGTAAGCCGAGTTGTTGGTGACACAGACACTCATGCTGCGCAACAACCTGTAAGTGGCGTTGATGGCCCAGAACAAGTTGAGCAACAATCTCAACTTACAGATGACGACTTGTACCAGTTTGCCAGTCCTGGAGATAATGTTGGTGTGGGAGACGACTTGATTACAGACATGGTTGCAGAACTTGACCAGAGTGAGGATGTGGTTTTAGAGCTCAACAAAAACTATGTTGATTTAGAAGTAGTAGTGGAAAGGGATGATGTGGAAAGGGATGATGTTGAAAGCGATGATGTTGAAAGGGATGATGTGGGCACCTCAACACAGCAGGTAAACGAGGAAGAACATGTTGTACATGTGTCTGAGTTTAAAGATGAAGAGGATGATGTGAGAGCCCCTATTGAGCCACAAGTGGAAATGACGGACTTTAAGTTTGATTTTGATCCCCACTTTGAGAATGTATCAAAGTTAGCTGATGAGTGTATGACAGATTATACGGATCATGATAGTGGCTATAACTTTGATGATGATTTTCATAGTGATGAAGAAGGCAATAATAACAAATTTGTCACCCTATGCAAGATAAGGTTAAAAGAAATAAGGAAGGAGTATGAGGGTAGGGCGAATGTCAAGAAAGGAGAGTTTTTTGTAACAGAAACATTTAAACAACCCAAGGATATCAAAGATAAGCTCAGAATCTATGCGTTGGAGTCCCGAAGAGATATTAGGATTGAAAAGTGTGACCAAGAAAGGATTCAAGCGATGTGTAGAGGGACTGTTGTGGGTTATGGTAGAAATGATACAGGAAGTTGTTAACCATCAGCTTCTTCTTCGCAGTCAAAGGGCAAATTTGCAAGTTCCAAAACCTACAAAAAAAATAGCAAGGCCATGTGCGAATGGTCCCGACATGTGTCAAAAGTGGGTGATGAAAGGAGTTGGAGTGTCAAAACATTAAATGATGAACATAAATGCCTACAAACAAGAAAAATTAAATTGTTGACTGCACGATTCCTTTCATCCGAGGTTGCTAAAATTCTTGTTAGGGACCGGACAGCCCCGACAGCTGCAATAGCAATGGAAATAAATGAAAAATTGCAGCTTGATGTCCCTACCACAAAGATATCAAGAGCAAGGGAATTTGCTCAGAAACAAATTGACGGCGATCATGAAGAACAGTATGCCAATCTTAGGGATTACGCTTTGGAATTGAAGAATAGAAACCCTGATACAACTGTGAAGATTCAAGTTGAAGCAAACCCTGATTCAAGTGTTTCTTCAAGGGTTTTCAGACGGATCTATGTTTGTATTGGTGCATTGAAAAAAGGTTACAAAGCAGGCAGAAGGGACATACTAGGGCTGGATGGGGCGTTTATCAAAGGACATCACACTGGTCAAGTATTAATTGCTGTTGGTGTCGATAGCAATAATGGCCTCTATCCAGTTGCTTACGCAGTGGTTGAAGCTGAGTCCAAGAGTTCATGGTTATGGTTCCTTAGCAATCTTGGAGATGACCTTGATTTGCAACCAAATTCAAACTTCACCTTTATATCAGACAGACAAAAGGTATAAACATTGTGTAAATTCAATTAGTTGATTTCCAATCCAATTCAATCCTCATTAACATATTAAGTTTTGTACCAATCTACAGGGAATATTACCATCCATTGCAGAACTGTTTCCTGCTGCTGAACATCGCTTCTGTGTGTGACACATATATGACAACATGAAGTAGTTATTTAAGGGGGAGAGTATCAAGGAGCTTGTTTGGAGGTATGCTAGAGCATCAACAATCCCTGAGTTTAATAGAGGAATGGAAGAGCTAAAATCAATTGACTCTAAAGCTTATGACTGGTTAAGGAAGATACCAGCATCATCATGGTCAATGTCACATTTTTCAGGTACACTATACACATATTATGACTTTCATCTGTACTATTAATAATATTGAAAATGATTTTGATATTATGACTGTCATCTGTAATATTAATAAGGTTAAAAGTGATGTTGATATTATGACTGTCATCTATAATATTAATAAGATTAAAAGTGATGTTGATATTGATATATTGGTTACAGGGAGAGCTAAATGTGACATCCTTCTTAACAACTTATGTGAATCGTTCAATAGCAAGTTGGTGGGCGGCAAAGATCAACCAATCATTAGTTGTTTGGAGTACATCAGGCAGTATCTTGTGAAGAGAAGTGTTAGTGTGCAGCATGTAATAGACAGATGTGAAGGTCTCTTAACCCCAACAGCAACTAAAATTTTAGAAACCATCAAGGAGGAAGCAAATGAGTATAAGGTTTTATGGAGTGGGGGGGGGGGGGATACATACCAGTGTGCGGGAGGTTAGGGTGACCAATGTGTTGTGAATATGCCAAAAATGGAATGCACATGTAGGAGATGGGAACTCACTGGTATCCCATGTAAGCATGTTGTTGCGGCTATCAACGACATGGCTAAACACAGCAAGGAATCAACTGACAACATGGTTGTGATCCCAGAGGATTATGTGCACCAATGTTATTGGTTAACCACATGAAGGGCGATGTATCAATACAAGATTGAAGGAATTGCTGGTCGACACTTTTGGCCCAAATGCCCTATCCCTAGTGAACTAAAGCCACCTCACTACCATGTTCCAATTGGGAGACCACGGAAGAAGAGAAGAGTGTCAAGGGATGAGATTGCTGAACAAGTTATGAAAAAATCAATGGTGAAGAATGGGAAGCTGTCAAAAAGGGGCAAGACTGTCAAATGTGGTGCATGTGGTGGGCAGGGTCATAATAAGAGAGCTTGTACGGGATGAAGAGGCAACCAAGGGACAAGAAGAAGGGAAGGAGTACCAGATGAGGTACTAGAAAGATCAACTCAGCCAGTGGGATCTTCTGCAACAGAGGTGGGAGCAGGGCCAAGTCAGCCAGTTGGAACACAAGCAAGTGAGGTAGCAGGAGGGCCAAGTCATCAAGTTGGAACACAAGCAAGTCATGTATCACAATCTACTGGGAATGGTGGAGGTCAAAGGAAGAATAGGATCAAGAGAAAAGCCAAAATCGCCAAGTGAGTCAACACAATTGTGATGGTGCAATAACCTTGGGTTGGTTATTTGTTTATGTGTTTTAACACAATGAGTGTATGGATTGTGTAACTGAGTTTCTGTCTTCTAGAAAATAATTTGTACGCGATTTGTTTTTTAGACTTGATTAATTAGGAATGGTATTTGTTTTCATTTTGGTTTACCATCATTATTTGCTGCATAATGCTGTGCACAATTTGTGGTTTGCCATCATCATATACTTATTTTTTGTATAATGTTGTGCACAATTTGTGGTTTTCCATCATCATATACTTACGTATATTGAATGACCCAACATGCCCACTACATAAGTATACCGAATGACCCAAACTTGTTTTGACTTTTTGTAAGTCAAAGTTGATAAGGAACCAGAAACCAAGTTTACTGCATATTGATTATGTAATATTGACTACATTTGTCTTCTTATAATAACAAGGACAACCAAAACAACGATGATCCCACTATACTGCTAAAATCAAACACTTTTTATTAACATGAAGGTCAATACAAACCAGGGATGACCTTATACCCTGTGATGATACAACCCAGAAAGATGTCAACACACCTACATACCAACGACCAACCTAAAGCAACTTAATGGCAATGAAAAAAAAGAGCCAACTAAAAATAAGAAACTTGTTGAGCTTCTTAATCCGTTGATCCTTCTCCCTCATCAACCTCACCTGCTCCTCCAACTCTTCTTCAAGCTCGTTCCTCGCCCTCAATAGGCCAGGAATCACAGCAACTGCTCGGCAACACATTGGAGGATCCGTCCATCCAATAAACCCACATGAAGGACAACAGTAGAATCGTCGTCCTGGGTTCCTGTTTGTCCAGCTTGTTTTGATTGTTGCTTGTTTCCCACAGTCACAGATCAAGACCATATTTTTTGCCGGATTTCGGAAAGTGTGAAACTTTAATGTGCTGCAACGTTCATATTTAACTGGGACTGGATAGTGTACCGTTTGTAAAAAAGGCAAACAATCGCTTGCAAATTTAGTCCCTCAAGCTACAGTGTCACTAGCTTAGTACCCGGTGAACAGTAAAATGACGATACTACCCTCAACTACGTGGCACTTAACGGGAAAATTAACGGAAAAGGCCTCTCGGTGGCAATTTTGCGAAAATGTGGAACGTTGGTGTCTTTTTTGCGCTACTTTTTGTCTCGGTCCCGTTTTCGCAATTTTGTGGAACGTTAAGGACCATTTTTGCAATTTACCCTTTCAATTGCTTTAATGAGGCTAAAAGTGAGCTAATTTAATTTCCTTCAATTTGGGAAGCAATTAAATTTGCTTAGAATTTTAAATAACATCATTTACATATCTTGAACCAAACGCCCCCTTAAGGTACTCTATTTATTTTTCTCAATTTAGTGTACCCGACCTTTTTTTAGTTGCAATGTTAGACTATTTATAGGTTATTAGGTCACCATAACCATACTTCATCTTCTCTGATCAAATTCCGGCCAACTTCCAACTAGTTTTTTTTCAATCACTTACACCACAAGCACTACCTTTGTGAAATGTTAGTTCTTTTGCCAATTTAAGCCGTAACAAATGAAACCCATATAAAGTTTTATTAAGCTATTGAAATTTGAATAAGTATTTTAAAATAAGGTGCAAATATTAAAGATGCACTGAGATCATTGTATGGACTAGTATTTAGTTTGGGCTCTGTTTAATTGAAACCTGGCATTGAATTAGTTGTAAGAATGTTATTGAAACTTTATTTTTGAGTATTTGTGAATTCAAATGGATTTCATGATGTTTATAGTTTTGTTAAGTAATGACATGAACAAGTTGAAAACCTCCTCGTTGGAAGTCTAGTAAATAGAGTATGCATTTGCGGTTCATACTCAATCTTAATGCGAGCACAATTATATATAATAGATTAAACTGAGACGAGATATATTATTACTACCTCCGTCCCAAAATTATTGTCTCCTAATGACTTTTTGGTCTTTACTTTTCAACTTTGACCTTAAGTATTTTTGTTTATATTGCATAATACTTGATACAAAATATATGAATGGATTGAGTTTTAAATGTATTTTCATTTGGTATAATTTTTTATCAAAAATTGTATAACACAAACAAAAATATTTATAGTTAAAGTTGAGAAAGAAAGACCGGAAAAGTCAATAGGGGACACTAATTTTGGGACGGAGGGAGTATTTCATTGAGTGATTGAGGATCTTTTGTTTTCAGTTTGACTTGGTTACACCTTTGTGTTATGTGATTAAAAAAAACTGGCTGGAAGTTGGCCGGAATTGATCGGAGAAGATGAAGTATGGTGGTGGTAATCTGGTAACCTATTAATCGTCTAACATTGCAACTAAAAAAAAGTTGAGTACACTAAATTGAGAGAAAAAAAATTAAGTGCCTTAAATTAAAATTGTGTATAAGTTAGGTACACTTTTATGCAATTTGCCCTTAATTTAATGTGCCATCAATTTTATTATCTTATTAATTGTTGGTGGCTTAGATTCAAAATTAATTTGTTGGTGTTTATCAACTGCACTTTAAAGAGCGTTCAACTATTGGTGTTTATGAAACGAGCTTATACCAGAAATCATGTAGAAATGAGGAATAATGTTCAACGGCAACAAACTATTCAAGAAACTATAGCAAGAAACAAGTTTTGAAAATGATTTCTTTTTGATAGATGGAATTGTACAATGAAATATTACTGAGAGTTTACATAGCGAAATGATTACAAATTCAGAAGTAAAAATGAAACGGAAAGTGAAAATGGATATTTAAGAATGTTTCGGAAAGTTAGCAAACTTTCCCGCCAAAATGTGTTTGACTTTTAAGTTTAAATTTGGTTGACTATTTGACTTGGTCCAGCTTTATGACAATCCATTCCCCTTAACAAAATTCTTGTCCTCAAGAATCTATTGGGAAGTCTGGAAACCTCTGCATCATGTCTTTACATAGTTCCCATGTTGCATCTTCATCACTATGGTTAGCCCATTTAAACAACACGTACATACACAACTGCTTGTTGTTGAGCTTGGCTAACTTTCTATCCAAAATGGCTTCTGGTTCAACTGCTAAGAGCCTATCTACACCACAATGGGGTAAAATTCCCATCTTCAGTGAATTCCCTCTGCACAACTTCAACTGTGATACATGAAATACTGGGTGGATTTGACTTGTACTAGGCAGCTCCAATTTGTATACTACTGCTCCAACCTTAGCCACAATTAGGAAGGGTCCATAGTATTTTGCAGATAGCTTGTTTTGCTGACTTGGCCTTATGGTTACTTGTCTGTGTGGTTGAAGTATTAAGTACGTCCATTGTCCCACTTCTTTTTGACATTTTTGCGGCGTTGGGAAGGGAGACAAGTTGTGCAGTATAAGAGTTTAGTCCCATAATTTGTGTGTATAATCAGAATATTTTATGATAGTTTAGTTAAAACCATTTGCTAAATCGCCCTTCGGATGAACATTTTTGCATCCTTTTGTTTGTTTCTTATGAATTGAGTTGACTCATTAACAAGCAACTACGATCAAAACAGCTGGTCTAACCTTGCCAACTGTACTTTTATAAGCAATAATGCATAAAAGTTCCCATAAAAAGCATGGGAAAGGCAGTTTTATCAATAGCGTAACCATTGATTTTAGTTTACTGAAATCATACATGCCAACAAACGGGCAAAAAAATACTGGGAACAAATTGTAAAGAAGCAGTAGAGCAGACGGGAATTATCACTTGACATTCACAATCTTGATAGTATGCAGTTCCAACAAGATGTAAAGCCACAACAGCATCACCCTCTTTACCTCTGCCATGTAACTTATAGTACTCCGTATCTTTTTTGTTTGCAGATTCATGAAGAATTTCCTCAGCAGTAGTCATTTATTAGGCTAAATGCAAGGTCTCTACTAGAGCAGAAATGAAATTTCAACGTTTTTTTCTTTTACTAGGATCTATAGAGCATGAAGATCCTTTTCTTTTACCAAAACTTCATGTTGTTGATTAGAGCTATTGACCCGGTTTTGGCTTTTTCTATACAAGTACTAGACGATTCTATCATGTGTTATCTGCTATTACTTGCCATGTTTACATCGTGACATCATGTAACTGGTATTATGAATATGAGTTTAAGACTCGATGGTGACGACGTTTGACATTTTTGATGTTTTATTTTGATATATTTGACTTTAATGTTTGTTTATCCGTTATCTAGTTATTTAAACAATAATGGGGGTGTTTGGTTTAGGAATTTATTTTGTAATTTGGTGTGTTTTTTTAATGACCGGTTTTGACCCGAGCCTGTTTTGACCCGTGCCCGTTTGATCCGAATTATAATTCGCCCATTTTTGGCAGTGTCTGTTTTGACTTCTAACAGTTTTGACCCGTTGCCCATGCCTGCCCGACCCACCCGTTTTGCCATATCATGAGTATAATCTACGTTTTTGCATGCATTCAAAAGATACATAATAATCTTGGGACTATTTCTATTACATCTTCATTCATTTAAATAAAATGTGTATTTTATTACCCTCACTGATAAGTGAAGTCATATGGCAAGCTAATAAACTACTATATGATTTTATGACATTAAGTTGTTGCCTTACTTTCAACTATGATATGATGCATATTCAAATCTTTAGGGCCTAAATCCATAGATTCGTTTGCTTTACCCTTGAATTATGATAAAGGCCATTGCAAAGGACTAGATGAGGAGCTTATAAACTCTTTATTTTTCTATGATTTTCGTGTGTCACGAAAATATTTTTTTTATTTAGTTTAAACAATGCAACAAGTCTCACACTTAGCACTGCTTTAATGGATGCGAAGAAAAATAGAGCGCGGAGAGTTTAAAGATCCTGCATACATAATAAGTCTCGCATGATATAGTAAACTTTCATTTCTAAACTTGCTATAGAAACAAAATTTAAAATTTGTGAAAACTAGAAAAGAACCAATATTGCAAAACACAACATATATATAAAAAACTTGTGCATGTACAGGTTTAAAAAGTTGTTGTCATAAATACGATTTAGACTTTTAATATAAAGTTCTGATAAACAGCGAAATAATGACACAAATATAAACAGCGAAAACTATTTAGAACTTGTAGATTGATCTTCAGGATTTCTATTTTTCCGAGATTTTCTTATCATGCTTTCCATTTTTGGTGTTTGGTAAGCCTGCGTCGCGCCCCCACCCCCATACATCGCCCGCTGCCTTAAATGTCCGCCCAACCCCGTCAACATTCTAGCCCTTCCTTTTCTTTCATATGCAGTACGATTAGCCGTTTCCTTCATTATTAAGCCCAATTCATCAGCCAACTGAGCCGCGTCCTGGTCTCCGTCACGAGCCGAAGCCGATCCGATCAGCTGTTCCTGGCAATCTCTAAGCAACATTGTTGCTTCTCTATGGTTATGGTTTTCAGCCGCCACACGAGCGTTAGCAAGCGCACTAGCAACCCTAAGACGGTTTCTCTGTCTGTCGACTTCAAGCGACACTGTTTGGTTACCCACAGTTTCGGGCCTCAATATTGTCACTTGGTTTCCTTCAATGGTCACGAATGTATTCTTTGACGGGTCCTTGTGAATAAGTCTAAATTTCACCAATGGCATTTCATTTTCCAACTCAATAACCGGAATATCCATTGATACCAGAAAATCCCTTTCTTCTTCAGCATATAAATCTCCAACCTCAATAAACCCCCATCTACCATTACCGTCCATACCCACTTTATAGCTCCCAGCTTTAATTGACCCGAGTCGCAATGCAGGATGAACACACTCGACTTCAACACGTAATTCTTGAACCACTACACTCAGAAGCCCACCTATACACTGAGCAAAAGCATCTTGTATCACATTCTCAGCTTCTATGAACGAAAACATCCCTCCAGACTGTTCTGAAATAGAGTGCAATAAATTTGCATCATGATCCGCTCCAAACCCAAATGTGTGAATTGGTATGCGAGTGTCAGGTAATGTTAAAGGCCCATCATTGTGGTTGTCCTGACCATCTGACAAAAGTATCATACCGCACACTGGATTCTTGAACTTCTGGTCAGTCATCACTTTGGATCCCTTTTTTTAGGCCTCAGATATATTCGTCCCACCACCAGCAACCAATGAGTTAATCAACTGTAGAGATTCTTGTTTTCCAATCTCAGACATACGACGAAGTGGAAACACACGACGGGCTGAAGAAGAAAATGATATTACTGACAGTCTGTCTAACGGGCCAAGATTTTGTACCACAAAACCCATAGCTTGTTTTAATAGCGCAATCTTTGAACCTCCCATGCTACCACTAATATCAAGAATTGTCACAAGATCAATAGGTGTTCGAGAATTCACACTTTCTTTAGTGACAGGGGCTTTGAGATTTATTAAAATGCCAAAATCATCAAATTTCTCCGACTTTGCTACTGCAGGAATTTCAGTGTATGTCATAATTTCGATTCCTTCATCGGAATCAGAGTTACCGGAATGCATTTCTTCCGCTTCCTGATTGACAGGCTCATCATCATCAAAGACAGTTGGTTCTTGTGCTTGAAATCGTGGACGACCATTGCAGCTAGAGTGTGTTTGTTGTGGAGGCGGTGCTTGAAATAGAACAGAGGGATTAAAGCGTGTTTGCTGTGGAGGCATACCTTGAAAAGGGATATCTTTCCATAATGCTTGGCAAACAGGACAGACTCGATTTCCATGTTGTACATTTGATGCAATGCAAGGGAAATGGAAGGAATGTGAGCATTCTGCCGTGAAGATGGCATGGCCATTTTTTATCGTCTCCATGCATATTGCACAAGGCTGCTGCAATACAAATAGAAAATAATATTCAGGGTTTATAGGGACAATTTTGAATTATTTACATCATAGGATTGCTTAGTTAGGCTTAAGTTTACAATATTTGTTTCGGCTTATAGAACTGGCTTATAGCTTATCTAGTTTTGCGCTTATGCTTCATAAGCTTAATTTTTGTGGCTTGTTTTAAAACTTTTCGGCTTATATAAGTTTATTAGGTCCTAATAAATTTATATAAGCCGAAAAGTTTTAAAATAAGCCACAAAAAGCGCGCTTATTAAACATAGCCCAAAACCAAATAAGCCATAAGCCAAAACAAACAACCCCTTAATTAGTGTATATATATGATTATTAAATAGTTTTATAGATCCTTGTATGGAAATATTACCTGAAAATAAAGTGATATTTTATTCATATGTCCGTTAAGGAACAAATAAGATATATTCTTTAGCAAAATTAAGTTTATAACCCACAACATGCGTAAAAAACTAGTAATAAGTATATATTTAACACCACTAATTCGTATATAGTGCCAGAGTTCATGCTATATAAGATCATGCAAGCTTTAAATCACTTAGCTAGGAAGAATAACTCAAATGATTAATACGTACATTTTAAGGGTAAATATCATTAAGCAACTACTAGTGTTCCAATGGTGAATGTTCTAAGGCAATGAAGAAAAACGTACGCGTCACATAGTGTAACGCAACACCATATATGAAAATAATTACAAATCAATTAAAATAAGCTAAAGATTTTCCACTGTCTGTACACACATCTATCATTATCACAACCATTAGCCAAACAACATTAAAAAACACTTAACACTAAACCTATCCAGTTATACTAAAGGGGGTATTTGGATCATTGGATGAGCTTATTATATAGGCTTATGGCTTATTAAAATTTTGAAAAGCCAATCAACCTGAGTTTTTAGCTTATATAAGCCGTAAGTTAGGAAAAGTAGACTTATCAGCTTCTTAAAATCTCAATAAGCAATAAGCACATAAAATAAACTCATCCAAACACCAGCTTTATCCCTCACATAAATTCAGTATTATGTACAGTCAACTTAGTTAAAACAATAACTTTATCGCAATTTGCTATTCATTATAAAAATTTGCATATCACCGAGTTGCATGTACTTCAACATCTTCAACTTAACTAACCCTCTAAGTTCAAAAAAAAAAAAAAAAAAAAAAAAAAAAAAACTTAATTAGCCCAAATTCATCAACATACATAGCAAAGCAATATCATGATAATAAACAATAAACTTACGAAACTAAAATAAAAGGGAATTGATTTGCACACTCATGATTTTGATTGGGACACTCTATTGTATGCATAACATAGTTGTACAGTGTTGACAGTGTGCTTTGTAAACTTGTACAGTGAGTGTCCCAATCAAAATATGGAGTGTGCAAATCACCTCCCAAAATAAAAACCCTAACTTTATTAAACATACCTGAGAAGATGACTCCATGGTGGTGTATGAGAATGACTTTAAGGTTATACGTACGTCTCTAATATAACGTGATTATATTTATACCATCGCTAGGTTGCTTAGTTATGTGGGTTTTCCAATATTTTCTAATGGTGTTATCATATTCATATATGTTAAGTTACTTAGTTACATCACTTGCAACTTTTACGTAACTGCTTACATAATCAAACCCACAAATTCCTCTATATGTATATATATAACATAATGGGCCAGTAATTACTGAATATTAAATTGGTTTTGTATCAACCTTTTCAATATATCTTTACGCACCGAACGATTTTATAGCTTGTTAATTCTATAATATTGATCACTTGCATTGATATGTTAATTTGTATATTGTTCAATATAAAATCATTGACATCAGGGTGAGCATAAAATTGTGATCTAAATACTTATTAAGTCAATAATGTACAATTGTGCTCTAGATATAGCACGAATTGTAGAGAAAATGTACGAAGGTCATTTTATTTATTTATTTAATAATTTCTTCTTCGTTTTCTAATCTTTATCAAACTCTATTGTAATTTACAAGAACAATAAATGTTCTATAGTAATTACATAAAAAGAATTATGTTTTTTTTATCTTCATGTTATTATCTTAAACTCTCCTATAGTTAACAAGAATAATAACGGTTCTATTGTGACGTCATAAGAGAAAACCAAAATAACAAAAAGAAATAATTAGAACATCAAGTTCTAATATGATTCTTTTATGAATCAATATCATATATGATTATATTTATTCATAATAAAATATCAAGTTTTATTACAATGAATAAATTAAAATACAATAACCTCAAGTTATTGTATCTATTTTAATGAACCTCAAGTTCAGTTACTATTCTCTCAAGAGAATCACAATATCATAACCTCATGTTATGTTTAGAAGAAAAAAAAGTATAGAATCACAATAACATAACCTCATGTTATGTAAAGAAAAATAATAATTAGAACTTCACGTTCTATGGTGATTCTTTCAAAAAGAATAAAAATGACATAACCTCGTGTTATGTTGGAAAAATAATAATAAAAAATAGAATCTCAAGTTCTATTATGATTCCCTAAAGAGAATCAAATAACATAACCTCGCGTTAATGTTATATATAACCTCAAGTTCTATTGTTATAAATCTTGGAATTATTTGCTACATTTGTTTATGTTTTTGTTTATTTACTTTTTAATATATTTTTTTTGTTTGTTTGTTGTGTATATTATAATATAGCCTCATACAACAACATAAAATTTCTCTCAATGTCATTGAAGATTTTAAGTAATTCATCGAATATTTAGAGTTTAAAATCCATTGTATGAACCATTTAGAGTTTAAAATCGATGCATCGTCTAAATGGTCATCAAATTGCAACCTCAAGTTTGCATGATTAATAGCTCAAAATGAGCCTAACATTCCAGAGTAAGTATTTCATCATGAATATTCGATGAATTACTTAAAATCTTCAATGACATTAAGAGAAATTTTTTTGTTGTTGTATGGGGCTATATTATAATATACACAACAAACAAAATTAGCATCATGCCAATATGTTATTATAAATCCTCCCTTTTATAATTGGTTTTGGTTATAAACCAAACATATCCCATTTCAGTTTTTCTGTGTGCAAATTACTCCACCTAAATGCGCATATATGGGATATAGAAGATGGATAATTCCTTCAGGAGGAGAGAAATAGCTGCAAATTCAGAATGAATTATCATATTCTATTGATCCTCGAAAAAAATTTTATGAATTGATTATTAAAATGGATAATCTAATAGCTATAAATAAACATTGGCTAAAAACAAAATTTCAGCTACTCATGCTCTGATTATAAGTTGTCCCTCAAGGACACTATTTTATTATGACATGCCACAAGCATGGTAGACAAATCGATTCCAAATAAAATCCTCGATGAAAAATATGAAGCATGAAAACAAGATGGTTGTTCGAGGTATAAAAGACCCATGATAGTCTCATAAAGAGACACTAGACATGAAGGTTCCAAAGAACCTCAAATAGGTAATGAGATCTCAATAAATTATATCATGTCTAAAGTTATATGGAATCGAAACATAAACGACGTCGATAAATTTGTTTACATACAATATAGCGCTTGCTATTATGCATAATGAGGATCATAAGTCAATTATTATTCAAAAGTGCGCTCAGTTAAATGATTGGCCAACGTGAAAAGACGCAATCTCGTGAAAATACAATAAGTATTGGGACATGAAGTCCATACACATGAATGTGTAAAATCTATTAGATATACATCAGTCTTTGTGTGATTGCGAAATAAGAGTATAAAGTTATGTCTTTTAAGACATGAATTGTGAATAAATAAATTCACAAAAACACAAAGTTGATTAGTAAAAGACATATTGTCTCGAGGTGGATGTAAATATCTTATTTTACGAGACAATCAATATTGAAGTATTTAATTCGCTCTAAATGAGTTTTATTAGAGCTCTCATATACCATGAATGATCTGTAATGCCTCAAGCATGTCTAGGAACTTCAAATTCTTGAAGCAATTAATAAATTTCTTAAGAACTCTACTTGATCAAACTTAATGAATCCTTATATAGATCTAAAATCATTTGGATATATTTTATATGAATTGCTTTTACACATGTCTCTAAGAAAATTATTGGTCTTTGAATACCATATGTAGAATACTAATCAAGTTGGAAACATGATTTCCTTGTGGTTTGTGTGGCGTCGGAATTACTAGAGAGAGAGGGAGAGTGGAACCTTGAGAGAGAAATAGAATGATTAGATTAGATGAAATGAAGGTCCAACCCTCTCCATATGTGGAGAGGGGTATTTATACTTACAACATAAACGCCCACACTCGGGCTGTGGATCAGGCATACAGTGGGTGAAGACCCGTCCTTCTTCCATGGTGTTACTTAAACTAATACTAACTAACTAATATATAAACTAACTACAAGCTAACTTAATGCTATTACAATAGTCGGGTGACCGAGACCTTTACAGGAATATTTGTATTCCTAACAATCTCTCCCTAAGCGAGGTCACCTTTGAAATTAAGCTCTTTGGTCTTGAAGCATTCTTTAGTCGTTGTAGCTTGTAGGTTCTGATTCTTCACTTTTTTGCACACTTTGTACTTCACGCAACGAATTTGTGATATGGATTCTTTTGTGATGTGCGATCTTTGAGCTTCTTTGAGATCATCAGCCAAAGAAAATCTCCAAGCTCATCCATAGTTGTATTGCCTTCATGTGATGTAGTGACTTAAGGACCATCATGCTCACACCCTTCTGTATCTGGAGACATTGCATTAGAGTTGTGGATCAGGAGACTTTTTCAACAGAGTTTCAGAAGCGTTGTTGGTAGTCTCTCAATATTTGTTGTAGCAAGTCTCTCATCTTCTTTGATAGTGTGGAGGATGTGTGAGCATGAGTGATGAGTGCTCAAACATTCATCATTTTTGTCGTATTTAAACTGCCAAAACATACAAAAATAATCAAAAAGTTATCAAAATACTTAAATTATCACAGGGATTGTGTTTTATGTGTTTTAAAAGAAAAATGAGCAAAAACAAATGAAAAATGATCAAAGTTTGCAATATTGGCAGTTTCAGTCCCCCAAGTTTCAAAACTTGTCAAAAATAGTCCCTATGCATTTATTTTGAAAGAAAAAGTCAACCCAAGTCTTTTGAAAGTCAAATATCACAAAATATAACACTTGGGTCAAAAGTTACAAAATTTACAGTTTAGGTCCCTGTACTTTCAAAAATGGCAAATTAAGTCCCTGGGAATTTTGAAAAAATGGAAAAATACAAAAATGGTTCTTGGAATATTGGTGCTTGGCATTTTTGGTCCTTGGTAGCAATTTGGGAAATTTACAGATTCAGTCCTCAAAGTTTGGTGGAATTGCAAAATTAGTCCTTATGTGTTTTCATACCAAACGGACCCTATTATTATTATTAAACCACAAACCAAACCCAATATCCCAATCCAATACCCAAGCCCAACAATACCCGGCCCACTCCCATTTTATTAATAAAATCAACCCCCGGTCAAAGTGGTCAAACGACCACTGTTCACCGTCCCCTTCCCCCGTTTTTCAGGCCTGTGTCCCCCCTCATCCTCACCTTTTTCCAGCAAAAACCCCCCACAATAAATGTCCTCACCAACCTAACTAGCCCCCACCATCGTTCCATTAAATGATCTCAACTACACCACTAATTTTGGTTCGTTGGATTTTTGACGGGAAAACATGATCAAGGGCTGAGGTGCATCACAAGTCAATTAAACGATGGGGATTTAGTCATTGGTCAAAGGAAAGACCTGTGGGACACTCAGATATCAAAAAGAAGCCATGTGAAGAGAGATAGGACCTAATTTTGGATCGATATATATATGTATGCTCATATGAGCCCTAGTTTAATGTGTAGTATGTAATTTAGTGATTGTAACATCTCTTTTATCTTTTGTACTCTATTTTCAGTTAATGTAATTCAAGGTTTGAAGTTTAATATCATTTTCAGTTTTCAAGTCTTAAGTGTGAATTTCAAGATTGTTGTTTACATTTCATCAAGTGTTCTAAAGTTTTTGTATAGTTTCATAAGCCCAAATAACAAGTTTTTAGAAGCTGTATAAGCTTCTATTTCAATCAAAAACAAGTATTTAGAAAAAATAGCAAAAATATCAGAAAAATAAAAATAAAATAAAAAAATTATGAAAGAAAAGAAGACAAGCATGGAGCATGGTGAATTTGGGATGGCCATGGTTAGTGGCTCTGTGGAGGGCCTATAGGATTGTCAAGCTTGGTTCTTGGTTTGCCAAGCTTGGAAGGCTTTTGTAAGCTCAAAATTCCATCTTTTTAGTTAATAAGTAGTACTAGCAGCTTATATCTGTTTATTTTAGTTAATTATCATTAATTAAACTAGTTGTGATCATTAGGTTGTAGTTTATAGTTGTTTGAATCAAGTTTGCTAATTATCTGTTTAGTTAAGGGGTGTTTGGATTTAACTGTTTGGATCATTGTGATTGTTCTCAGAGTTTGTTGCTTGTTCACTGAGCTCACTTAATGTATAAACACACCAAACCAAGTACCTTTTTAGTAGTTATAAGCTCAAAAGTCAAAATCTCATTTTATTTGGCCTAAACATCATCTGAGGTGACAGTTAGACAGGCATAAGCCTCATTTCAAGTCACATATACAAGTTCTTGCTTATTTTGAGCTTATTGTAGCTTATATAACCTAAATAAGTCATAAAATCAGGAATCAAAGTTCAAAAAAGTCAAAAATCAAGTTTTCATCAAAAAGTCAAAAAGTACCATTTGGCAGAAAACTAGTTTTTCCAAGAATTTTATAGATTTATGTGTTAAGATTCAGACTTTGAAATTTCTTGGGTGCATTACATCTCAGTTGAACTACATAGTCCCATGGTCAACTTATTTTTGTGATTTTTTTACTAGCTTGTGCACAAGCTCAAAGTGAGCTGCAGGGGAAGCACCTCCCCTGTGCACTGGACTCAGTCTCACTCACCCAACTTGAGTGAACCCCACTGACCTCACCAGTGGGCCCCAGTACCTGATTTTTGGCTTAATAGAAAGCCAATAAGCTAGGCTTTAAGACCATTAGCTTATTTGGTAGATTAGAACCCATTCGGTAGGGTTGCAAGTTCCCTCTTGTTTGTCCCTTGTTTGACCAAAGCTGAGTTATCAGCCTTTGTACCCATCTTTCAACCCTCCCCCTGACCTCATCTGTGGGACCCAGAGGGTGTGACCTAGCTTTTTAGATAGCTTATTACCTCAGCTTTTTGGCTTATTACTTTGTTTGGACTTCCAGAGTCCCTAGTGGACCCCACAAGCCTCAAAAGTTGACCCTTTGAACCTGTTGTGCACTGTTTGGTGTGTGGATTGCTTATAGCTTATCTTGTGCTTATTTGCTCAGTTTGGCTTGCTTTGAGTAGTTGCGCATCTGTTTATAGCTTATTTGTGTTTTAAATATCATTTGGTAGCTTTTGCTAATCAATCAAAGTCCTAATAAGCTTTAAAAGCTCAACTGTCAACACAATAAGCCCATCAAATTGCTTATTCTTGTGTTCCAGTCAAACTTCCTTCGCAAAACTTGCTTAAAAACATCTAATAAGCAGGTTTGAAAAAGAAAAGTCCCAAAAAGCCAACTTTTATAGAAATGATAGCTTCTATTTAAGCCAATTGGCTTATCATCTCAGCTTATTTATAAGCTAATTTCATTTTTATATTTTTCCTAGGCTTCTGGTATATAAAAATAATTTTTGTAATTTTCTCATATTTTTCTTGCATCATTTAGTATTTTTCTTAATTTAAATTAGTTTTTATTAATTATTAAATAGTTAATAATTAATAATAATTAATTAAAAAATCAGAAAAATATAAATTTAGTTTTAAAATTAGTTTTTAGTTATTTTTAATTTTTTCAAATTTTATTTTCAATTTTCTAGTGTGATTTCATAATTAATTAGAATTTCGGTTAATTTAAATAATTAAAAAGTAATTATTAATTAGTTAATAATTAGTAATAATTAATTAAAAAGTCTTAAAAATATATTTTCATTTCTAAAATTAGTTTTATAGTATTTTAAATTTTTCTATGTTTAAATTTCAATTTTCTAAGTTATTTTCATAATTATTTATATTTTAGGTTAATTTAATTAATTAAAAGTAATTAGGAAATTAGTATTTAATTACTAGTAATTATAAAAATAGTGTAAAAATTAATTTTAATTTTCCAAAAATTTTCTTTAATCATTAGGTTTGTAAAAATATCATTTTCATACCAGTAGCCTTTTCAGATCACCTCACTCACTTTATTTTACGTACGTTTGTTCCTGTTTTCAGCAAACGTACGGTTTTTAGGTTTCAGTTAACTTCTTCTCAATCTTAATTCCAGTAATTAATCACATAGCTTTCCTAATCTATTTCTGTTCATAATTTTCAAATAATTCTCATAACCAACCTTTTCTGTGAATAATCACCCGATCACAAACACGCTCAGATACAATTCACACCTCGTCGAGGTATAACGACCTGGTGATTTCCGATATTACCCGGAGATTGATTCTAGGCTATTTGACTTTGTTGACCATTCCTTGGTCAATATAAGTTGACGGTTTAGGGCAAATCAAAATTTGGCGCCGCTGCCGGGGAGGTGTGCGCGTTTCTGCAGCGTCTTTTGAGACTAGTGTTATCTCACCATCATCACTGTACAAATACCACCACTTTTGTAAATTTTAAATCAAAACATAAAAAAGTCATTAACACTTTTCCTAAAGTGTTAAAACACCAAAAAAAATTAAAAACAACAAAACAGATCGTAACGTTTTCTGAATCGGTTTTCTTTTAAGGTGATTCTTAAAGAGAAACGATTTTAGATTACGAGACGATACCAAAAATATTGTCCAAAAGTTTTTCACCCATACACAAAACATAAAAACATCCGTCTTTTCTTGTGAATAATAATCATACATAAAAAATAAACCATCGCAAACCAAGACAGAACACCTACCAACTGGGGATGTGGACATAAGAAGTTCCTAAACCAAAGATTTAAAACTTGCCTTTGTATCCCTGTGAGTGGTGTACCTTTCTTAAAGAAGCCACTTGCTTGTGATTATTGGTTTAAGTTCACTGTGGATTTGCCTCGATTTTGTTTTGATTGGTTTTTATCCCTAGTGCATGCGCACTCGTTCTTCAAGGTCCACTAGCCCATTACGTGAGCTTGTCAGGAAACCTCGAAGACCTCGTAGACGTTCTGCACCAACAGTCGGATCTGAGATCCGTACTGTTGCTACACCCACTCTTACCATGGCAGAAGACCGCCCCATGTGTGAGCTTCTCCAAGCACCCATCGAGGGTTACAGAGATGCCATTGTTGTTCCAGCCATCGTGGCTGATAATTTCGAGCTCAAAACCGGGTTACTCAATCTTGTAACCTCAAGTCAATTCTACGGTTTTGAGAGGGACGATCCTCATGCTCACATTCGATGGTTCAATAAAATCACCTCGACCATCAAGTACAAGAATGTCCTTTGTGAAGCAATCAAACTTCTTCTCTTCCCATTCTCAATGGAGGGACAAGCCCGAATTTGGCTTGAAAAACAACCTCCTCGATCTATTGAGACATGGGAAGATCTTGTGAAAAAATTTGTGAATGAATTCTTCCCACCTTCCAAGACCACGAGTCTTAAGAACGAAATCACCAAGTTCACTCAAAAATATGATGAATCTTTTGGTGAAGCGTTGGATCGTTTCACAGAATTACTTCGCAAGTGTCCACATCATGGTTTCTCAGAGTTGATGCAACTCGATACTTTCTACAATGGCGTGAGCCAAGCTGATCAGGATTCTCTCAATGCCTCCGCGGGAGGTAATTTCTTGAGTAGAACCACAAAAGAAGCTTTACAGATCTTAGAAAACAAGTCCAAGGTCCGCTCTACACGAAGCAAACCGATTGTTTCTCAAATCAGTGCGGGTCCTTCCACTTCATCTTCTATGGGTCAATCTAGCACGGATGCTAAGCTTGACAAGCTCACTGAAGCGATCCAAGCTTTGGTTCTCGCCCAAACAAAGAAAGTTTCATTTCCACAACATCCTCCACCTGCTGAGGTTAAAAAAGTGGAAGTCTGTGTGACTTGTGGTGGGCCGCGCCTACTACAATTGCACAGCTACTGATGGTACTCCATATGAAGCTCATGCTGTTGTCGGGTCCCAAAATTAAGGAGGTAATCAATACCGCCCTCCTATGGACCCGAACTATCGTCCTCACCATTATCATGGACCTCCCGGTTTTAATCAAAACCAAAACGTCCAAAACCATGGCCAAAATCAAAATAGAGTGAACCAAGGTTTTCAAAACCAAGGTAACTTCAATCAGGGTCACGGTTTCCAAAATCAAAACCAAGGTTTCCAAAATCAAGGTTTCCAACACCAAAATCAAGGAAACTTTAACCGGAACCAAGGTCAGGGTAATTTCAATCCCGGGAATTTTCATGGAAACAACCACCAGAATCAAGGGAATTTCCATCATCAAAACCAAGGAAATTTCAACCAAGGTCCCAATCTGAAGAATCGAGCTCAAAATCTTCCTAATCCGAATCAAGCCATTGTTCCAACCGGGCCTTCATCTGATGAGTTGTTAAAGCAATTCATGAAGTCCCAAGAAGAGTTGAACAAGTTGCTGGTCAGCCAGATTTCTGATATCAAGAAGTCTTTAAATGATCGACCCTCGGGCTCAGGTACTACTTTACCAAGCAACACGATCGCTAACCCAAGGGGCGATGCTAAGGCGATCACAACACGAAGTGGTGCTTCATATGATGAACCCACGATTCCTACTACCTCTTCTTCCTCTCCTCCAAAGGTAGTGGAACGTGAACCTGAGGTAACAAAGGACAAGGTGCAAACTCCTAGCCCACGAAGTACAGCACACGTCCAACCTCAGGTTATTCCAGAAACCAGATGTAAGCCTGGAGTTGTCTTTGAACTACCAGAAACTCCAGTGGACAACCCTAAATCCAAAACTTCTATTCCTTATCCATCACGTCTCAATGAACAAAAGCTCCGCGAAAAGGCTAGTCACCAAATGGATAAATTTTTCCAAATCTTCCAAGATTTGCACTTTGACATTAGCTTCGCGGACGTTATTCTCTTGATGCCCAAGTTTGCATCAACAATCAAAAATTTGTTAAGTAATAAGGAAAAACTCTTCGAGATGGCAAGAACTCCACTGAATGAGCGCTGCTCAGCAGTTCTCTTAAAAAAGCTTCCAGAAAAGCTTGGAGACCCCGGGAAATTTCTCATTCCTTGTACTTTCCCCGGTATGGTTGAATGCTTCGCCTTAGCCGATTTAGGTGCTAGCATTAACCTGATGCCATATTCTGTGTGGAAGAAACTTTCTCTTCTCGAACTCACTCCCGTGTGCATGTCTTTAGAGCTTGCCGATCGTTCGATTTCTCGTCGTCTCGGCATTGCCGAGGACGTATTCGTTAAAGTCGGAAAGTTCCATTTTCTGGCAGATTTTGTGATTGTTGACTTTGATGCTGATTCTAGGGTCCCTCTCATTCTTGGAAGGGGATTCCATAGAACTGGGCGTGCTCTTATCGATGTATTTGAGCATGAGATCACATTGCGTGTTGGAACGGAAGCCATTACCTTCAACCTAAATCAAACTTCGAGATACTTCTCCAATTATGACTGTGAATCGGTGAACCAAATAGATGTCATCGATGTTGCTGCTGAGGAGTATGCTCAAGAGATTTTAGGTTTCATTGATGATTCTTCGAGTGAAAACCTCACTCAATCTTCTCATCCCATCATTGCCAATTCTTCTCCTTCCCTCACTCGTTTGAGGGAAGTGACTTCATCTTAGAAGAAATTGAGGCCTTTCTCAAAAGTGATTCGATTCTCGATGGAATCGATAACCAAGAGATTGACCCCGAGAGGGATATTCTCCTGCTTGAGAAGTTATTAAACGAAGATCCCTCTCCTCTTCCTGTTCTACCACAACAACTTCATAAGGAGGAAGTCAAAAATGTTGAGAAAACTGATGACTTTCCTGAGGTTGAACTTAAGGACTTGCCGCCTCATCTTGAATATGCATTTCTGGACGGTGATGATAAATTTCCCGTCATAATTGCTAAAGATTTAAGTGTTGAGGAAAAGGCTGCTCTCATAAAAGTTTTGAAGTCACATAAACAAGCAATTGCTTGGCGACTCTCCGACATCAAGGGCATTGACCCTGAATTTTGTACTCACAAGATTTTAATGGAGGATGACTTCAAACCTGCAGTCCAACAACAAAGAAGGGTGAATCCAAAAATTCACGAGGTTATCAAACAAGAAGTTTTAAAACTTCTTGATGCTGAATTAATTTACCCTATCTCGGACAGTCCTTGGGTTAGCACAATTCATTGTGTTCCAAAAAAGGGTGGCATTACTGTTGTCACAAATGAGGAGAATGAGTTGATTCCAACTCGATTGGTTATGGGATGGTGTGTCTGCATTGACTATCGCAAGTTAAATGACGCCACCCGTAAAGATCATTTTCCTCTGCCCTTTATGGATAAGATGCTCGAGAGGTTAGCGGGGAATGAGTACTATTGCTTCCTCGATGGTTTCTCGGGTTACTTTCAGATTCCCATTGATCCGCAAGATCAGGAAAATACCACTTTCACGTGCCCCTATGGAACTTTTGCGTATAAACGTATGCCATTTGGCTTATGTAATGCTCCGAGTACGTTTCAAAGATGTATGATGGCCATATTTTCCGACATGATCGGGAAAACTATGGAGGTCTTTATGGACGATTTTTCGGTCATTGGGGATTCGTTCCAATCATGTCTCTCTCATTTAGACAGCATGCTAAAACGTTGTGAAGACACAAAGTTATGTCTAAATTGGGAGAATAGTCACTTTATGGTCAAAGAGGGCATTGTCCTCGGCCATAAAATTTCAAAGAACGGGATTGAGGTTGATAGAGCCAAAGTGGACGTCATTGCAAAATTACCTCATCCCACTACTGTCAAAGGTGTTAGGAGCTTTTTGGGTCATGCCGGTTTCTATCGTAGGTTTATTCAAGATTTTTCTAAAATCGCCCGGCCTATGACCCATCTCCTTGAAAAGGATGCTCCTTTTATCTTCTCCCCCGAGTGCATCGAAGCTTTTGAAACATTAAAGAAAAAGCTTACTGAGGCACCGATTCTTGTTGCCCCCGATTGGGACTTGCCCTTCGAGCTCATGTGTGATGCTAGTGATTATGCGATAGGGGCTGTCTTGGGGCAACGAAAAACAAAACATTTTCAGCCTATACCCTATGCCAGCAAAACTATGACTGATGCTCAAAGCCATTACACCACCACTGAAAAAAAATTATTAGCTGTGGTGTATGCTTTTGAAAAATTCCGGCCATACTTGATATTGACCAAGAGCATAGTGTATACAGATCACTCGGCTTTGAAGTACCTCTTTGCAAAACAGGATGCAAAGCCGAGACTCCTCTGTTGGGTTCTCCTCCTGCAAGAGTTTGATATTATTATTCGTGATAAAAAAGGAGCCGAGAACCTAGCTGCTGATCATCTCTCCCATCTTGAAAACCCTCACCAAGATGCTTTCGAGAAAAAGGAAATAAACGAAACATTTCCTCTCGAAACCCTCAACGCGGTTTCTTTTCGTGGAGACTCGATTACCCCATGGTTTGCCGATTTTGCAAATTACCATGCGGGTAACTTTGTTGTGAAAGGGATGTCGTCCCAACAGAAAAATAAATTCTTCAAAGATGTAAAACATTACTTCTGGGACGACCCCTTTCTTTTCAAAATTAGCGCGGATCAAGTCATCCGGCGGTGTGTGTATGGTCAGGAAGCCATTGAAATTTAATAGGCTTGCCATGCTGGTCCCACGGGGGGCCACCACAATCCCAACTACACCGCCGAAAAGGTGTTTGATTCCGGCTTTTATTGGCCCACAATCTACAAGGATGCCCAAGAATTGGTCAAGTCCTGTGACGCTTGCCAACGTCACGGGAACATTTCACAAAAGAATGAAATGCCTCAGAATGCAATTCAAGTTTGTGAAATTTTTGACGTTTGGGGCATCGACTTTATAGGGCCATTTCCATCTTCTCATGGCAACAAATACATACTCGTGGCTGTTGACTACTTGTCAAAATGGGTTGAAGCGAAAGCCTTACCCACTAATGATGCCCGAGTAGTTGTGAAATTTTTGAAAGCTCTTTTTGCCCGATTCGGAACTCCACGTGCTATTATTAGTGATCGTGGTACGCACTTCTGTAATGACAAATTCGACAAAGTCATGCAAAAGTACGGTGTCACTCACCGTCTTTCTACTGCGTACCACCCTCCGACAAGTGGACAAGTCGAAGTTTCCAATCAGGGCATTAAAAGAATTTTAGAAAGAACCGTAGGTGAAAATCGTGCATCGTGGTCGGATAAATTAGATGATGCACTTTAGGCTTTCCGTACGGCTTACAAAACACCATTGGGTGTACGCCTTACAAACTTGTGTACGGGAAAGCGTGCCATCTTCCGATCGAGCTTGAGCACAAAGCCTATTGGGCTCTCAAGCATGCCAATTTTGACCTCAAAACTGCGGGTGATCATAGAAAAGTTCAACTGAATGAATTAAATGAACTTCGTGATCAAGCTTACGAGAACTCTTTGATCTATAAAGAAAAGACAAAGAAGATTCGTGACTCCAAAATCAAGAACCGCATTTTTAACGTTGGTGATCGAGTCCTTCTTTTCAACTCTAGACTCAAGATCTTCTCGGGAAAGCTAAAAACCCGTTGGACTGGTCCATTCACTATCGTAAAAGTTTATCCTTATGGCACCGTCGAATTATCTCAAAATGACGGTCCTAATTTCAAAGTGAATGGACATCGGTTGAAACATTACTTCGGAGAGGACATACCATCCATGGTTGTCCCGGATCTCCAAACTTTCCCCAAGGACAACTGAATTCGGGGATCGAGTCAAGCTAGCGAGTCGATGAACAAAAACAATAGCACAATACGGGTTTTCACCCGTATCTCTGATTTCTTTCTACTTTCTACCATCTTAGTGTGGGGGAATGGCCAACCCCCGCTGTTTGAAAATGTATATATGTATATAAGTTTCAAAAAAAAAAAAAAAAAAAAAAAGTGTGTAATGTATAGAAATAAAGTGAAATATGGTGTTTCTACAGTTAGATTCGAATATTGACTTTTTCCGTTCACAGAGTCGGCATAATAGCCGGGACTTTGAATATTGAGGACAATATTCATTTCTAAGTGTGTGGGGGGGGGGGGGGGGGGAAATTCTAGCGAATTTTATCACAATATATCTTCTAGTACCCCCGTTTTTGGCCAAAATTTTCAAAATTTTTTCACTTTATTTCAAAATTTTTGTGGTTATCAGTCCGCCATGTCTAACCGACAAAGAGATTGGCTAATCCAGGAGCAAACGGCTCTTGGTAAAGATAACTCAAATCCGTTGACGGCTTGCAATTTGCCCAAAATTGTATGGTATCTCAACTCGCCATATCCTAAAAAGTGAACGAGTTGGCTAGCCCGCAAGATTATGGCTTGTGGTAAAGGCAGTGGAAAAACCATAATTAGTAATCAGCTCACCAAGATGTCGACTGTGTCCATCAAGAGTTGGCTAGTCCAGGAGCAAACGGCTCTTGGTAAAGACAAATCAAAACCGTTGAAAGCTGGTGGTTTGCTCAAAATCACATGGTCATCGGTGGACCATGGTTCTTACTTGAACTAAAATCACTTGGCTACTCCAGAAGTGATGGCTTTTGGTAAAGAGATTTCAAATCCATCAAGTTTTCTAAAAAGATTGTTAGGGACTAGCAATAGTTTAGTGTGGGGGATTGATGATTGCTCAAACACTCATCATTTTTGCCGTATTTAAACTGCCAAAACATACAAAAACAATCAAAAAGTTATCAAAATACTTAAATTGTCTCAGGGATTGTGTTTTATGTGTTTTAAAAGCAAAATGAGCGAAAACAAATGAAAAATGATCAAAGTTTGCAATATCGGTAGTTTCAGTCCCCCAAGTTTCAAAACTTGTCAAAAATAGTCCCTATGCATTTATTTTGAAAGAAAAAGTCAACCCAAGTCTTTTGAAAGTCAAATATCACAAAATATAACACTTGGGTCAAAAGTTACAAAATTTACAGTTTAGGTCCCTGTACTTTCAAAAATGGCAAATTAAGTCCCTGGGAATTTTGAAAAAATGGAAAAATACAAAAATGGTTCTTGGAATATTGGTGCTTGTCATTTTTGGTCCTTGGTAGCAATTTGGGAAATTTACAGATTCAGTCCTCAAAGTTTGGTGGATTTTCAAAATTAGTCCTTATGTGTTATCATACCAAACGGACCCTATTATTATTATTAAACCACAAACCAAACCCAATATCCCAATCCAATACCCAAGCCCAACAATACCCGGCCCACTCCCATTTTATTAATAAAATCAACCCCCGGTCAAAGTGGTCAAACGACCACTATTCACCGTCACCTTCCCCCGTTTTTCAGGCATGTGTCCCCCCCTCCTCCTCACCTTTTTCCAACAAAAACCCCCCACAATAAATGTCCTCACCAACCTAACCAACCCCCACCATCGTTCCATTAAATGATCTCAACTACACCACTAATTTTGGTTCGTTGGATTTTCGGCGGGAAAACATGATCAAGGGCTGAGGTGCATCACAAGTCAATTAAACGATGGGGATTTAGTCATTGGTCAAAGGAGAGACCTGTGGGACACTCAGATATCAAAAAGAAGCCATGTGAAGAGAGATAGGACCTAATTTTGGATCGATACATATATATATATATATATATATATATATATATATATATATATATATATATATATATATATATATATATATATATATATATATATATATATATATATATATATATAGGGTAAGGTTCTAGAGAAAAGTCCACTTTGGTAGAAAAGTGAGAAAAAAAGGTTATAGGGTTTAATTTGAAATATCTCAAACTTCAGAGGTATGTCTGCAAACATGCCCCCACCCCCACCCCACCCACCCCCCCCCCCCCCCCCGAAAAAAAAATTTTTTTTCCCGCTAAAAAAAATTTTTTTTTGGAGCCAAAAAAAAAATTTTTTTTTTTGGGCCAAAAATTTTCCCGCCAAAAATTTATAACCCAGATGCACCTTTTTTTTTTTAGTGCATCTGGGTTATAAAAATTGGTGCATCATAGTTATAACTGAGATGCACCAATTTTTATAACTGAGATGCACTAAAAATAAAAGGTGCATCTGGTTTATAAAAATTGGTGCATCTCAGTTAACTGAGATGCACCAATTTTTATAACCTAGATGCACTAAAAAAAAAGGTGCATCTGTGTTATAAAATTTTGGCGGGAAAATTTTTGGCCAAAAAAAAAAAAATTTTTTTTTTGGCCCCAAAAAAAAATTTTTTTTGGCGGGAAATTTTTTTTTTTCGGCGGGGGGGGGGGGGGGGGGGGGGGGGGTGGGGGTGGGGGTTGGGGGGTAGGGTGCAAATTTACAAAAACTCCTTAAAGAATGAAGAAAATACAATTAGGTCCCTGTAGTTTGGTGTGAAAAAAAGGAGGGGTTGATTTGTACACTTTTCTCACTTTTCTACCAAAGTGGACTTTTTTCATGATCCCACCTCTATATATATATATATATATATATATATATATATATATATATATATATATATATATATATATATATATATATATGTATGCTCATATGAGCCCTAGTTTAATGTGTAGTATGTAATTTAGTGATTGTAACATCTCTTTTATCTTTTGTACTCTGTTTTCAGTTAATGTAATTCAAGGTTTTAAGTTTAATATCATTTTCAGTTTTCAAGTCTTAAGTGTGAATTTCAAGATTGTTGTTTACATTTCATCAAGTGTTCTAAAGTTTTAGTATAGTTTCATAAGCCCAAATAACAAGTTTTTAGAAGATCTATAAGCTTCTGTTTCAATCAAAAACAAGTTTTTAGAAAAAATAGCAAAAATATCAGAAAAATAAAAATAAAATAAAAAAAATTGTGAAAGAAAAGAAGACAAGCATGGAGCATGGTGAATTTGGGATGGCCATGGGTTAGTGGCTCTGTGGAGGGCCTATAGGATTGTTCTTGGATCCTTGGTTCTTGGTTTGCCAAGCTTGGAAGGCTTTTGTAAGCTCAAAATTCCATCTTTTTAGTTAATAAGTAGTACTAGCAGCTTATATCTGTTTATTTTAGTTAATTATCATTAATTAAACTAGTTGTGATCATTAGGTTGTAGTTTATAGTTGTTTGAATCAAGTTTGCTAATTATCTGTTTAGTTAAGGGGTGTTTGGAATTAACTGTTTGGATCATTGTGATTGTTCTCAGAGTTTGTTGCTTGTTCACTGAGCTCACTAAATGTATAAATACACCAAACCAAGTACTTTTTTAGTAGTTATAAGCTCAAAAGTCAAAATCTCATTTTATTTGGCCTAAACATCATCTAAGGTGACAGTTAGACAGGCATAAGCCTCATTTCAAGTCACACATACAATTTCTTGCTTATTTTGAGCTTATTGTAGCTTATATATCCTAAATAAGTCATAAAATCAGGAATCAAAGTTCAAAAAAGTCAAAAATCAAGTTTTCATCAAAAAGTCAAAAAGTACCATTTGGCAGAAAACTAGTTTTTCCAAGAATTTTATAGATTTGTGTGTTAAGATTCAGACTTTGAAATTTCTTGAGTGAATTACATCTCAGCTGAACTACATAGTCCCATGGTCAGCTTATTTTTGTGATTTTTTTACTAGCTTGTGCACAAGCTCAAAGTAAGCTGCAGGGGAAACACCTCCCCTGTGCACTGGACTCAGTCTCACTCACCCAATTTGAGTGGACCCCACTGACCTCACCCAATTTGTACCCATCTTTCAACCCTCCCCCTGACCTCATCTGTGGGACCCAGAGGGTGTGACCTAGCTTTTTAGATAGCTTATTACCTCAGCTTTTTGGCTTATTACTTTGTTTGGACTTCCAGAGTCCCTAGTGGACCCCACAAGCCTCAAAAGTTGACCCTTTGAACCTTTTGTACACTGTTTGGTGTGTGGATTGCTTATAGCTTATCTTGTGCTTATTTCTTGTGCTTATTTGCTCAGTTTGGCTTGCTTTGAGTAGTTGCACATCTGTTTATAGCTTATTTGTGTTTTAAATATCATTTGGCAGCTTTTGCTAATCAATCAAAGTCCTAATAAGCTTTAAAAGCTCAACTGTCAACACAATAAGCCCATCAAATTGCTTATTCTTGTGTTCCAGTCAAACTTCCTTCACAAAACTTGCTTAAAAACATCTAATAAGCAGGTTTGAAACAGAAAAGTCCCAAAAAGCCAACTTTTATAGAAGTGATAGCTTCTATTTAAGCCAATTGGCTTATCATCTCAGCTTATTTATAAGCTAATTTCATTTTTATATTTTTCCTAGGCTTCTGGTATATAAAAATAATTTTTGTAATTTTCTCAGATTTTTCTTGCATCATTTAGTATTTTTCTTAATTTAAATTAGTTTTTAATAATTATTAAATAGTTAATAATTAATAGTAATTAACTAAAAAACCAGAAAAATATAAATTTAGTTTTAAAATTAGTTTTAGTTATTTTTAATTTTTTCCAAATTTTATTTTCAATTTCCTAGTGTGATTTCATAATTAATTAGAATTTAGGTTAATTTAAATAATTAAAAAGTAATTATTAATTAGTAATAATTAATTAAAAAGTATTAAAAATATATTTTCATTTCTAAAATTAGTTTTATAGTATTTTAAATTTTTCTAAGTTTAAATTTCAATTTTCTAAGTTAATTTCATAATTATTTGTATTTTAGGTTAATTTAATTAATTAAAAGTAATTAGGAAATTAGTATTTAATTACTAGTAATTATAAAAATAGTGTAAAAATTAATTTTAATTTTCCAAAAATTTTCTTTAATCATTAGGTTTGTAAAAATATCATTTTCATACCAGTAGCCTTTTCAGATCACCTCACTCACTTTATTTTACGTACGTGGGTTCCTGTTTTCAGCAAACGTACGGTTTTTAGGTTTCAGTTAACTTCTTCTCAATCTTAATTCAAGTAATTAATCACATAGCTTTCCTAAGCTATTTCTGTTCATAATTTCCAAATAATTCTCATAACCAGCATTTTCTGTGAATAATCACCCAATCACAAACACGCTCAGATATAATTCACACCTTGTCGGGGTATAACGACCTGGTGATTTCCTATATTACCCGGAGATTGATTCTAGGCTATTTTACTTTGTTGACCATTCCTTAGTCAATATAAATTGACGGTTTAGGGCAAATCAATGAGGTATGGATTGACCCGATTCAGCTGGAAACTGGAGCCATCAACGCCATCTTTATATGTGTCCCTGAAATGAAACAGTTAGCAATAAAGATAGAGAACGAATATGGCTTTGTCATTCGTTCTGCGAGGACATACTACCCTCCGGTTTTGTGAAAACCGACCTGTGATCAGGTAGAGTCTCTTTTAAGGAAGACTCTCCTTGACAGGAATTTCCCGCTTGTAGTAATGAATTTTCCGAAGAATCCACTTCGGAATCTTCATACTTAGCATGTTCTCATACCGGAACGTCTCAAAGAAGACAGCACGATAGAGTGAATCGGTGAATAAACATTCACGGATTGATGAGAAATTGATTTATATTGATCACTCGCGTGTCATATGATAAACATTTTTGAGACACGACGAGAGTTTTAAGCTTTGAATCACATTTCCATAAAAAATACTTTTGTTTGAAAGAATAAACACAATCAATGTGCTCGAAAAATTAGTAGGTGAGCACACTGAAAGGTTTTTGCAAAAGTATCCGTCAATCCATATCCTGGAACAAGTTTGATTCAATGTTGAATCGCACCATCGTTGCTTTCCAGTTGTCACTTGATCATTGATCCAAGATGGATCTCACATGTCACCTACCAAGAGCTTGAAAGATGTTTGCTCTAGAAGGATTTCCATCTTCATTGTGAATATTTACATATCACTCAAATGTTCTGGCAATACCACAAGGATAATGCGTAGGACTCTAAATATTTTATCTTATTTTCCATATTGTGTGAAACAATAAGCATATTTGGAATTGTGTCCTATCGAGATTTATGGATGATCTCATGGCTCTAGACTCAATAGTGCGTTTTGATCCGCTCCTGGAGACTGGGGAGTTGTCTCCTGTTTTAGGTATCAACATAGCTCGCAATGAGCGGTCGATACATTGCACAAGGTTCCCCGTGAGAGTGAAACAAGCTCTTTTAAGAGAACTTGAGTGATTGGGAAGTTTAGTGCAGTGCGTCACTGGGTCCATGACGTCTTGCCTTCAATACCGGTGTTATCTTAGTAATCGCCAGTAGATTATGCATTGAACCCGGTTTCTGCCCTAAGGTTGAATATATGGAGGGCTATTTCTTTTCACCCTTTCTCATTACATTTCTTTTTCATTCTTCAACCCCTTCAGTGCTTACCGAGACTTCACCACTAGAACCTTGTTGGGTTTGTTCCAGTCCTAGCTCTATCTCAGTTCGCACTATTCCCTTTCTCACTTTTCTCATTTTTTTCAATCATTCCTAAGGACTTCTAATCTATCTATGGATTGTCCCTGGGAAGATCCTTCCGGTTCTGGTTGATCATGGGAACTCATACCTAACCTTAACCATCCTTATAACTCCATGCATAAAGATAAATGGCCGGTCTTTGGTATTACTTCCACAAACGCCTTTGCTCTCCCTCAATATGTGCATCGGTATACGAAAGAGTTTAGCACATATGTGGGAGCCTATTATTGAGTCCAAAATATCACATTTGATATCAGATTTCATATTTAAATCACATTCTCTCCCCCGATCAAAAATTTCAAATCTTTTGAGATTTTGGATCCCAATTGATTTAAATAAGTTAGAAAACGTTTGGGAGAGAAATGCGGTTAATTTTTAATATTTTCTGATAAAACGAACCTTTTCTTGCTCCCCCTCAATCTTTGAGGGAGGTTGTTATGTGTCAGATTTGAAGAGTTTACAAAAGATTCGAAGTTTTTAACGAAAACCCTTTAAAAATTTCTCATTCTGACACATAACCATCACAAAATGTATTATTGCTTATTTTGTACAAAGTGTGGAGAGTTTTGATGATACTTAAAATTTTGAGAAATCACTCTCCCCCTCAATCAATGACGGATGTTAAAGCTTAAATAAGTGATGTCATTGATTGAGTGAAAAATTTTGTCAAAATTTTGAGTACAAGTTGATTTTCAATCAAAATCTCATGGTACCACCAAGTTTTGCACAAATACTTTCCGAAAAAATCATAGAAGGGAAAGTATTTGGCGATAAAAAGAAGACTTCTCTTCTTTATCAAGAAATAATGCACTGAAACGTACATTAGATCGAGGGTGCATGAATATAAAGTAATTCATGCTCGGATGAACGGCACCCTTTACTAGGAACAACCGTCTTTTTGGCGACATGTTTTCCTCATTTTGAAAACCGGGTTGCTATCTGAAGTAATAGCAAGCCATATTTTTGAAGTGCGGGTTGCAGCCTGAAATGACTACAAGCCATAATTTTAAGAATGTTTTGAGAAACGACATGTTTTAGAAAAAACTTTATTTAAAAAACTGAAAAACTCTTGTTCAAGCATATGTATGATTCCGTGTCATTATTGAATGACATTTCTAGAAACGTACATAATATTGATTACACAAGAGACATGTCGTGAGAAGAATATTTTTGTATTTTATATGATTTTTCAGACTTTTTATGGTTTCTATAGGATTTATATTTTTCTATTTACAGGATAATATATATACATATATATATATATATATATATATATATATATATATATATATATATATATATATATATATACACACACACACACAATATATAGGATAGGATATACGAATGGGAACTGTAAAAGTTATAAGGATACAAGAAGAAGGCCACAAACTTTATACAGTACAAGTTACAAAACAATCACCACATCCAAAATACACATATGACACAGAACCCCACCACCGAGCACATCATTCAGTGCGTTGTAGAAGGCGGTAGTCACCAGCTCGAACTCTGCCACCCACGTAGCACTCCAAACTACGGAAGATTCTTCGCAACTTTAATCTCTTGCGGACACCAGCCAAAAATCTCTTGTTTCATGTCATGTCGTGGTCAGTCCAGTGGTTGGTATATCGTCTAGATCCATGGTCATAAACATGGTATTCTTTCACTCTGAAGTCCAAAGCCTCTTCAACCATTCGTAAGGTACCATCGCTGAACTTGTGTATTTCATTGAAGCGCAGAACCATAGGAACGTTGTATTTGTCACGAAATACTACAGCCAGAGGAGATTCTATGACTGTAAAATCAGCAACTGGTTCCAGACTATTGACATTCCATAGAGGTCGCGTGAGATTGAGCTGAGATTGGTAGCTTTCTATGCCAAGCTAGAAATCTTCGACCCGTTTTCTAATGACGATACCCCTGATCCAATGAAGTACGGCAAACACAAGAGATTTCTTTTCACGAGATGGCAGGTGATGCAGCTTTCCTTGAAGATGGAGCAGATACAGATCTTCGAAATCATTAGGGCGAAGATGTTTGAAGTCACCTTCGGATATGATGTAGTCTTTGAAGTCAGCTCGACGGAGTGTTACACTCTTAAGGTAGTCATATCCATGGATAAGATGAATCTGTATCTTAACCACACTGATGATCTGAAGTGGTGATCGAACAGACTTTCGGTCACTTTGAGCTTGAAATCGATCAATGTAAAATTGCTGCTTCTTTAGACACCAGTGAGAAATACCCAGAGATGCGGAGATATTGTAGTCACATTCTTGATCAATCTACATGCTGTCAGGGACAAGCTGTTCTAACCCGACATCTGAATATTGGGCAGCTTTCATCTTGGTAATGGACAGGGCCGACTTGCATTGTCTACTACCAAGCTTAAGATATTCGAGGTCTTTGTTGAAGAAGAATTCTGCTTGGATAGTGACATTTCCAGGATTTCCACCCAAAGGAAGTGGATTGTTGTAGTTATACTTCATAATCCCTTCATCCACAATGTCGTTGAACATCTTGTGACACTCTTCCATTTGGTATTGCAGATGATTTACATCCTGATGAAATGCTTTGACAATGTTGAATGCCGGTCCTTCCAGGTCTTTCTGAGTAAGCCTTGATAAACCATGCTTCTTACAAAACCATGTGATGAACGTCCCCATATCACCTGTTTGTGAAAGCAGAGAGTCTTCAGAAGGAGGAACGAAGCTGGTGGTGATAGCATTGATCCAGTTGTTGTCATTGGTTGGCTGATCAGAAGACGGAATTGTCCAGTCAGGTTCAGGTGATTGTGATTGCTTGTCATCCGGTTTCCACCATGTCTCTTTGTCTGCTTTAGTTAAGAGAACAGGTGGTGGGTCATTAGAGTCAGTCCTGGTGAATGATTTCCACCACTGTCTTCCCGGGATATGAGTTGTAGAGGCATCATCTTCATCGTCATCGGAAGAATCAGTATGCTGAGGAATGACAGATGCTTCATTGAAAACAAGATCATCATTGACATGAGATGCAATAGAGGTAGCACCAATGTCAATGGTGGTCCACGCAGCATACTTAACTTGTTTGGCCTGTTTGGAAGGTGCTGACTTGGATGTCTTGTCAGTTTGTTGTTTATGTGATGGTGATGAGGAGGGTTGCGATGGCCCAGAAGGAGCATGAGACCCACCTGGTAGGGAAGAAGTGCCTGATGGACCAGATGCCCCAGCAGGTGGAGGAGGTGGAGGAGGTTGAGGAGGTGATCCAGATGGTGGCCTGGGATGACCCTGACGCCGCTATTTTCTTTTTCTTTCAATTTCCATGTCTCTGGCATGTTCCTCAGCGTCATCTTGTCTGATGGAGGCTTCTAATGCTGCATACAATTTGACATGTGCATCATGTCCTGTATGTTGACCTTTTTTGTACATGTTGTGCTGCAAGATTACTTTCATATCATTGATGGGTAGGTCTTTGAATCTGGATCTGAGGGGAGCTTCAAGAGCAATGCTGACCGCTTCAGCTACCTGTTCGTTGATTGCCTGAGATACTTGTTGTTCAAGGTCAAGATGCTCCAACTTGTACAATCTGCTGCCGTGATTAGTAATCATTTTTGGCAGATCAAGATTCACTAATTTTTGAATTACGGAGGCATGCTTATCCAACTTCTCATGGATGGTGAGGTTGTCTTAAACAATATCAGCTGTCATGCCAGCTAATGTATTCAGATCCAGTTTCTTCTCAGTGGTAGTAGGAGTGGCAGATTCAGTTAGTTTCTCTTGAGTTGCAGCAGCTTGTGGGGTGTTAGTGTTGTCAGGACCTGCAGTAGGAATTGGTGCAGACCTGGTAGGAATGGTGGAATTGTCTTGCTCAATAGGCACATCAACCATCGAAACAACTTCTTCTCGCTCATCTCCAGACTTGTCACCTTCAGCATCATTCGGCTTATCCACGAGGAATTGATCTCCAAAAGTATCAAGATTCTTATACGATGCCAGGGTTCCAGTAGAGCTGTCAGGTTCCACGACGAGTTTAGGATCATCAGTCTCCAGTTTGAAATTACCTTGTAGATCGGGATAAGCAGTGGATACAAATTCATCATCGAGTGGGTCAATTGGTGTTACAGACTCAACAGCTTTATCCTGCACAGGTTGGTTACTGGTAACATCTTGTATAGCCAAGTTGGAGTCATCACCCTTGAGAGCTGAGCTGGTATCAGTCTCCGATCCGCTTGTGTTAGCAGGTTGCCCAAGACTTGGTGATGAAGCTTTGTCAGGGGACATTTTGGCAGATGAGGATGTCGGTGATCGTCTTTTGAGGATATACTTAGAGCTGGTCGATTTGGAGGCAGGAGATGATATTTTCAACAACGTGTGTGCAGACAGTTCTTCCTTGGCAACATCCTTGCCTTTTCCTACCACATGCTGGAGTTGTGATGTCTTGTCTGACATAGGTTCTCTGATGTTGACACCACTGACTGGAGGTACAGGTGGCATGTACACATCCTTCAAGCTTTCAGTAGTTGCCATTCGAACCATTTCTTCTTCTGTGAGAGGCAACTGTGTGGTGCTAGGTGCTACTTTAGGATCACCAACACTTGGTGGGATAATCTTGGTGCTGGTTCTTTTTCCCCCTGTGGTGCGCTTCACCCGTTTAGTTCCTTCAGAAGACGCAGCTGAGGTTGTTACACCCTTGCGTTTCTTGGATGCGGTTCTTTCAGACTTAGTGGATAGGGAGGGCTCATTAGCATATGCTTCCTGACTTGTCTTCAGAAGTTTGAGATATTCCTCATAATACGGTGCAGTTAGTATATCACGAGTGAGTAGAGCCGTGGGAATGTCCATGCCGAATATTATCTCGCTCGTACTCTTTGCATCATACTTGAGGAACCCAACTGGATGTTCATCTGTGGGTTGATGAAGAGGAGATTCATCTCTGGGGTGGAATTTGAGAGATCGTTGAAGACTTAGTATGATCAACTTAGTGAAGCGAATGCTTGGAATCAGGACCTTGGCTGATCTTTTCTTACCATCTTTGTTTGCTTCAAGATTTGCCTTATCGACTAAGAACGAATGAATGGACTGACTAAATTCCTCCCAGATTCGTTCAGCAAAGTTGATGTTCTTTCCATTAACAATGCCCCAGAGAATTTGTAGAGATGGAGCTCTAAGTCTTTCATACCCAGATGTTTTGCCCGTCAGACATAAGTTGATAAGGCTTGCAATGGCTCTCCATGGTTGATAGAGGTCATGGGTAATAACCGTGGAAAGCGTAGATACCTGAGTGGGATACCCAAGTTCATTGACAAAGTCAATTAGGGTAGCAGGATTAGGTGGGGGAGTGTATTCAACATTGTCTCCCGTTGGTAATATCTGCAGTGTGCTACCAAGAGTTTCCATCGTGATGTTCACCCAATGTTCATCCAGCTGACACTTGTATGTGTTGGTAGCTCTGTCATGGCAGATAGTGTTCTAGAACTGCTGAATATAGATGGATGGGATCGTGGAGGATGCGGTGAAGGCATTAAAGAAAGTGGTGTTTTTCAGTATGTACAGGGCCATTCTGAATATAGGATGATTATGAGGTCTATCTGTCTTAACATAGCAGTTGCTCTTTCTAATAGCTACCCACTTGTTGAATGGAAGAATGTCGTCGTTAGAACGAACAGTCCTTCGATAATAGGTTCTGCCATAATAGCTGCATTTGACACAAATCACCAAAGAAAGCAAACACATGTGACAGTGAGTGTTAGTAACTAGTGAAACCCTAGCACCACATGGTAAGGAGATATTATCCGGGCCAAGAACCATGTGAGAACAATGATAGGCACTCATGAGGGATATCATACATCACATAGAATAACAATTAAGACAGACAAGAATGAGTGCCATAAGGTCATACCAAGTAATGCAGAGATAATTAGACAACAATTCACTAACATACAAGCAGTGCACAACTAGTTAGAGAGAACATAGAGTGACATAATTTTCGTGAGACAGATACTCAATGCCCGACAATAGCAGGTAAGACAGACAGCAAGATAAGTGAGTCAAAAGAACACTCAGCAAGAGCTAAACGCAGAACCATTTAACCTCAGGGCATGATACTCGCAAGATAAGAAGCCCACAAAGTGAGTTAACTGCAAACTCGAGTTAATAGCAAAGTGAGTAATCCACCAGGTGACATAACCGCAAAACAAGTTAACCGTAACAAGTCAAATTAAACGCAACCAATTGAGTCGCAACACATGGTCAACGCACATCACGTTTAACGCAAGCACAGGTAACCGCAAAGCTAATTAACCGCAGTTACAGTCATAATTAAACGCAACCAATTGAATCGCAAAATGAGATAACCTCAGATCAAATTAAACGCAACCAATTTAATCGCAAGACATGGTAAACGCACAGCAAGTTAAACACAAGTTTAGTTAACCGCAGAGCTAATTAATCGCAATCACAATTAAAAGAGAAACACGCAATCAGGATAATGCGATAACCGCAATCAAGAGTTCACACTAACCGCAGTCAAGAGTCTGCGCTAACCGCAATCAAGAACTTATGCTAACCGCAAATAAGAATACACTACACACTCCATCATATACCATCTGATCTTACGATAAATGCCATGGATGACTATAGGATCAATCAACCTAAGTACAACCATTTTCAAAACAACAATCCAAGTCCCTACTCGACACCTAAGGTACTACAAAAGGTATTTCAACTCTAAACGCAATGCTAACAAACAAAAATCTCACACACTCAACAATGAATAACATACATAAACAGTTAACGAACAGCTAAACGCAGTAAGGAGCAAGCAAGATCTAACCTATTGTCAAAACGCAATTACACGAGATTTCAAGCAAAGCGTATCCCCACCTAAAATAACGCAACGCGTGAGTATATGAAATCATGGAAAGATATAGCATATGTGTAGAGTAAAACACTTAACGTACCAAGAAATAAACAACAAGGGAAGCAATAAAGTCTAATCGCAAAAAGAAATGTGCAGTGATCGAGAGTTATGTGAGTGAATAGCAAGAGGTGTTGAGGTTAACTTTTAATCGCAAGAATAACCTCATATATATGTGATGGGATACACTTAGCTATAATGACACAAACAGTCCTTGTACTTCACTACCACAATTTAGACAATGATACATGTGCACAAGATTGGTCCCTGAAGTTATGAATGATACACAAGTGATGAGAAAGTCTATAGGATGCACAAATAAGACCATGAGGTCAGGTATGAGAAACAACAAATAACCTAAAGCAGCACATAGCACGAAGAGCAAGCATATAGACACAATGTGCATTAAGTAAATATACACAGAAAGATGGCATGAAAAGAGAATGAATGTAAAACAAGCAAAACATATTTGTACACAAACTACTGACATAAAGCATACACTGGGAATAAATTAGTAGGTGAAAAGTGAAATACGAGTCCTGAAAAAGAATTAGTCAGGAGTCCACATGATGTCATCTCACATGTGAGTAGACATGTCTCCAGATGTGGGAGATGTCTGTGTCTTTGGTTACCACACACAGGTTTTCTTGGACCTGTTGTGTAATCCCTTTTTCAGGACTCGTATTTCACTTTTCACCTACTAATTTATTCATCATGACCATTTGTGACCATTCATCATGAATGTCCTTCCAGTTGGTACCCATATCCAAGAAGATCTAAGCCTGTATGGTATTTCATGCATAGTGACATTCTTGTGGTGAGTGGTTAGATGGTCAGATTTCCTTGGTCTATGTCTCAAAGGTATTACAGGTTTATGACCATTTGATTTATGAATTTTAGGTTTTGAGCTCACAAACTTAATCAAAGCACGTTTTTTATCTACTTGAGAGACACATCGAGTTTTCGAGAATTTAAGTCTTTCATAAATAAAAGCATTTGGTTGTTTAATGGTAGTTAGATTACCAACATTTTTCAAGACTGGTTTTCCCAAGATAGATGGTTTTGAAAGATTAAGGCTCATTTGACTCTTTGAAACATAACTTGGCACGATGTGCACACCAGGAATTTTAGGACATAAAGTCAGACTTTGAGCAGTGAGATCATTGTGTTTAGTAAACTGTGGAGTAGTCAGATTGATATTCTTAGCATTTATTTCTTTGATTGACTCACACGTTCTTTACATCCGTAATTTAGCCATTTTGCATTTAGTTTCATAAGTATCGTGTTTCCATTTGGCATCATTACGTTGCTCATACATCTTGATCTGATTTTTAAGGTTATTGATAGTTGAGTCCTTGTCTTGCAGCTGAGTTTTCAGATTGTTTATCATAAAATATTCATTAAGATCAGGCAATTCCGGATTTAAACACGGTTTGCAGTTTTGAAGACATTCTTCTTTATGTTGTATTTCAATTTCAAGTTCAATGCAATGTTTTTGTAATTGTGAGAACCTTTTTTGAAGTTGATTAAATGTCTCTTTTTCAACTATGTTCTGGTCCATTGTCTTAGAAAACTCAACTTTGAGGCAAGGATTTTCATCATACAGATCATTTTTGAAGACATCATACAGATCATTTTCTTCCCCTTTATAACACATATTTGTTGAGTTAGAGGAGAGTAACAAACTGTCAGTCTTTTTCAACAGATTTGTGTTATAACGAAGATTAATTTGATCTGTATGGTGACATACATTAAATGGTGTATTGTGTTGATCAATTGACGATACCTCATTGCTTGAGTCCGATGTGAGTATGTTCTCCATAGCCTGGGTCACCAACTTGTCAGAAGTGACAATCATATCATCTTTTGAATCCATGCGTTCAGTGTTGACAGACTTAGCATCCACTGTTAAACCCAAACCCAAACAATCACTTGATTGTCCACCATGTGTCTCAGCCTTGTCATCATACACTGGTTCATGTTTTGGCTTTCTTTCGATGTACTCCTTAACCTTATCCAAGTGTTGACGTAGCATATCTCTGTAGGTGTCAACATCTATATTTGTGTGGTCAGCAAAGCACTTCATAGTCATCTGACTGTCGTAATCATAGATCATGGAGGATTTTGAGTTAAAGAAGCTATGCAGTTGTTTGCTGAGCACACATAGGGCAGCTGAGGATCCCTCATTAGTTGTTTCTTTTCGGTCCAATTGTTGTCGTAATTGATCCAACTTCAAGATCATGATGTCTGTGAATGTTTGAACATCTTGACCGAAAAGTGTTATGAAAGCACGTTCAAATCCCATTTTGAATCCATTGCCCTCTAACAGCACAGAAAGATGTGACTGAAGTGTTTAAAAGCATTCAATGTGACATTCTCTTGCCAATTCAAGCAATTTGCTTGACTGAGGAGTCACATTCTCTTTAAGGTCCGAGCATGATTGTACACATGAGTCATCATACGATACTGGTCCTTTCATTTGTAAATGAGACATACCACTAAATGAACTACCAACACTCAGGATATAGTCACTACCCCCAAACAAGTAGCAAAATGTGAGTAATCGCAGGACTGAGATTACCACATATGAGAACCAAACTAAACTCAGGTGAGTTAGTCGCAATCAAGGAGCAAACCACAAGTTAAGAGATAAACGCAGGGGGAGATTAAAACGCAAGAACTAGTCACAGTTACGGAGCAAACCGCAGAATACCCAAACCGCAAGATAGGCTAACCACAAAGAGCTAACCGCAGACCACTTAATCGCAGAAAGCTAACCACAATGAGCTAACCGCAGAGCACTTAACCGCAGAAAGCTAACCACAATGAACTAACCGCAGACCACTTAATCGCAAGAGCTAATCGCAGTATACAAAATCTAAATCTCTCACTTTCCTTGAGATTTGTTTGTATTCCCAAAATAGTAATCGCATGCAAACTAACCGCAGAGATCAGGAACTAAACGCAGACAAGCAATGCAACAGTAGACTTAACCGTAACTATGAAATACGCCCAAAATCAAGTCCAAACTTCAAATAGATTAAAGATATGGTATAGCCAACTGAAACACAATGTTCAACTAACACCTATGATCATAAAAGTACATCACTAACATCTCAAATAACACTAGAAAGATCAAACCAAGATGTTTTACAAGAAAGTGACTTCATACTCACAAAACTACACACAACCACATCAAATTCAATTCTACAAGGCCCTAAGATGAAACCTTGGCTCTTGATACCAATTGTAGAATACTAATCAAGTTGGAAACATGATTTCCTTGTGGTTTGTGTGGCGTTGGAATTACTAGAGATAGAGGGAGAGTGGAACCTTGAGAGAGAAATAGAATGATTAGATTAGATGAAATGAAGGTCCAACCCTCTCCACATGTGGAGAGGGGTATTTATACTTACAACATAAACGCCCACACTCGGGCTGTGGATCAAGCATACAGTGGGTGAAGACCCATCCTTCTTCCACGGTGTTACTTAAACTAATACTAACTAACTAATATATAAACTAACTACGAGCTAACTTAATGCTATTACAATAATCGGGTGACCGAGACTTTTACAGGAATATTTGTATTCCTAATACCATAAATAAGTGCAATTGAGGTTTTGATTAAATTTCATAATTAATATGAATCACGAGAGTGTATTTTTCTCTTTTAATATTTGTAGATGCATTGCATACTTTCCAACCAATTGATTTGATATTCGGTTGGAAGCTACACATATATTTTGTCATGTTTGCAGGACTTATTAGTAACATCATCAATTTGATTCACTTCATTGTAAAGTTGATGCCAGCAAAAGCATACGAGCAACTCAATTAGAAGATTAGCATGCGATGCTTGAAAGATATACATTAAATTGAGGAGGAGTATTATGCGCACTGCACTCTTTTTCCCTTCATCAAGTATTTTTATCCCACTGGGTTTTTTTCTTGATAAATGTTGATATAAATAATGCTTAAAAAGGTTATTAATATCTCTCAATAAACCTATGTTTTGATAATCACAAAACTCAAATCAAATTAAGTCAAGATTAAGACGTAAACAAGTATTTGGTAACAAATATTTACCTCTACATCTTATATCACTTAAGGTATGCATAAACTAAGCATCTTATGCATTACATGATCAAAGGAAATTTTGTCTTAAGACATAACATCTTATAAAATGATATAAACATTTTATATATATTTGTAAATCATTTTTGGTAATGCTATATTAAACCACAAAGATATGATTTCAAATTTCTAACCAAAAAGGGCAAATTTTATCTAGAAAAACTTTTCCAACGTTCAGGAGGGCGGCCCCCTTAATTTTACTAGGCGGCCCCCTTAATGATTAAGGGGACCGGCCTATAATTAAGGGGACCGGCACGCTCTCGAACAGTAAAATCTGGCCCTATAAATATTGGATCATTTTACACATTTTTCTCACCTTTTTGCACCATAAACTTTCTGATTCAACCTCCATCTCTAGATCTAAAATCCTTTGATCATATAATTCATAAGTCTTTGTTTCCAAGTGATCCAAAGCTTCATCCATTCAAGTGCAAGAAGAAGAACACTCCTCTACATCCATCTAATTGTAGTAGTGTTGTGAATAGCTAGTTTCATATTGTGGTTATGGTAGATATTTGTAAAAGTGTTGTGTGTAGAAAATAGGTGTGTTGTAAAGTAGTTTAGTAGTTGTGAATTAGTTGTGCATAGAAGAAGGTGTGAAGTTGTGAAGGTGTGAAGAAGGTGTGAAGCCTTGAAGAAGTTGTGAAGTTGTGAAGAAGGTGTGAAGCCTTGAAGAAGTCGTGAGATTGGATCTAGCTACGATTAGAACTCGACATTTAGCTTAGTGTCGTTAACTCGTGTAAGCCAAGGTGTATAAGGTTTCTCCACCATAAGGAGTTTGTTGACATAGTGAAGAAAACTCTCGAGTGTGGTACTCGGGGAGTGGAGTAGGGCAAGGAAGGTGTCCTTGTAGCCGAACCACTTTAAATTCGCGTGTTGTGGTTTGATCTTTCTAACTCTATCTTTTCTTCATTACATTTCAATACTTTCATTACTTGATTAGAATTGCTTATATTGATTGTCATTTGAATTCACTTGAGATCGAATCGAAAGTTTTTAATAACCTACAAAATATTTTGGTAATAAATTTTTAAAAGGACATAAAACTATTCAACCCCCCTTCTAGTTTTCCACAATTGGTATCAGGAGCCACGTCTAGCAAGTTCTTTAAAATATATTGTATTTTAAAACTTGTAACGATCTATGGAATCTGAAAAATATTTAGAAGGGAAATCTATGCAAAGACCACCACTATTTGAAAGTGATGGATTTTTATATTGGAAAAATTGATTCGAAACTTATGTGAAGTCAAAAGATCTAGATCTTTGGCATGTTATTACTAATGGTGATTTTTTACCTATTCAAAATAACCCTGAAACTAAGAAAGATGAAATCGTACCTTTTGAAAAACAAATTGATAATTTAAAAAGAAAACTTGCTAAAAATAATGAAGCAAAAATGGTCATTTATAATGCGCTACCACGTAAAGAGTACGAAAGGATCTTTATGTGTGAAACCGCAAAAGAAATTTGGAACTCTTTACTAATAACTCACCAAGGTAATAGTCAAGTCAAAGATAATAAGATAGATCTACTTGTTCAACAATATGAGCAATTCACGATTCCGGAAGAGGAATCAATTGATAATGCTTTTGCTAGATTTAACACTATCATCACAAGTTTAAAAGTACTTGATGAGAATTTTTCTAGTAAGAATTTTGTTGGGAAGTTTCTTAGGGCTCTTTATCCAAAATGGCGAGCTAAAGTGACGGCTATTGAAGAATCGAAGAATTTGTCAACATTACAACTTGATGAATTAATTGGAAATCTAAAAGTTTACGAAGTCATCATTAAGAAGGACTCCGAAATGGTGAAAGAAAAACGAGAGCAAAGCAAGTCAATCGCCTTGAAAGCTAGAAAGGAATCTAGTATCGAAGATAGCTCAACTTCCGAAAGTGATGACGAAGAATACGCCATGGCCTTAAGAGATTTCAAGAAATTCTTCAAAAGGCGAGGAAGATTCGTAAGACAACCGCATGATGAAAAGAAAACATTTCAAAAGAGTAAAGATGACAAGAACAACAAGATTTAAAGAAAGTGTTTCAAGTGTGGTGATCCAAATCACCTCATCGGAAAATGTCCAATGATGACAAGAGATCAAAATCAAAGAGCTTTTGTTGGAGGTGCTTGGAGTGATAGTGATGAAGATGAGAAAGAAATGACAAAAGAAGAAAAGTGTCTTATGGCGAATACATCAAATGAGGTACGTTCCGAAACCGAATATTTTAGTGATGAAAGTTTATCATTAGATGAAAAAGATCTAGATAATGAATATAATAGGCTATGCAAATTAGGACAACTAGTAATGACTAAAAACAAATCACTAAAATACATAAACAATCAATTGGAAAATGAAGTACTTGAACTAAAAATTAAAATACGTAAACTTGAAAAAGGTAAAGAAATTTTTGAAGCATGTAAATCATGTCAAGTACTTAAAGATGAAAACGAAATACTTAGGGAAGAAATTCGCAAACTTAATAAATTTGAAAATAGTAGTCACTCATTTAATAAAATAATAAGTGCTCAAAGAACATCCGGAGATAATACCAATTTAGGATTTAACTCAAATGAAGCTTCAACAAGTGAGATTAAAAATGTCAAATTTGAAAATGAACCTAACGAACAAAAATCTCTAAAATCTAATCCTAAGTATATACTTGTAAATGATAGAAAAATACCTCTTGCCAACAATGAAGAAGTAAAAGATTTTTATAAACCGTCTTTAAAAAACAAGGTAGGATCTTCTAAATCTAAGACAAGATCTAAAACACCACCACCTAGAAAATCAAATAATTCTAAACCTAGGTCTAAAACACCTCAACCAAGAAGAAACCAAAATAGGCAAAACTATAATAACAATAGTAATCAAATGTGGAACTACCAACAAAGCTACAATCCTTGGGGTATACTACCACCTTACATGCATCCTAGTCAAATGTTAAACATGTTTGGACCAAACAACTTTGGACCAAAGAGACAATGGGGATCGAATGGCTAGATGAACATTCCTTGAGGCAATCTTGAAGTTTCTCTCAACATAGACTTTTTCAAAGTCTATATATCATCTTGATGATTTTGAAGATTTTTTGAAGACCACCGGGTACACCATTCTTTCATAACTTTTTGCCATGCTTAGATAAATATGCTTTAGTTGATTACATTGTTTGCATAGATATAGCTTGCCTTCTTCTCTTTACTTGTTCGATCATATATATATATATATATATATATATATATATATATATATATATATATATACACACACACACACACACACATATAATTGCTTGCACATAACCTAGATACATCATTAGTTGACTTTCTAGAACTCCAGGAAATTGTTCTTCATCGAACCCTTTCCTTCCCCCTCGCATTATTCTAGTAAGTCCTCTTTTAGGAGACTCATGATGATGAAGGGATATGAGTCAAGTGGACTTTTATCATGCAAGAACGCCTTCGCACGAGAACACTATGGATGAAACAAACTCCTCTCGCCGACTTTATCCTATCTCCGCCTATCTTTCAAACCTCACCCATCAACCCATCTTTCACTCACATTTATACTTATATATATATATATATATATATATATATATATATATATATATATATATATATATATATATATATATATATATATATATATATATACACTTATTCACATATTCCCGAACACACCTCAAACCCTTCATCAACTTAACACTTTGATCATTTTATCCAAAATTGTCAAAGGTACATTTTAATTATCGAAACGGTAATTGAAAATTATTAAGAATTTTATCATCGTGCCAATAAACTTTTACGTATTTTTGATATATTATAAATCTAATTATATACGTATAAATATTTTTGTTCCAGAAACTAATTTCGCGAATTTTCGAAAATTTCAAAGGCGGCCCCCTTAATAATTAAGGGGACCGGCTTGTTATCGAGGGCGGTCCCCTTAATGTTAAAGGGGACCGGCCATCTGACCCTTCTAAATCCGTTTTCCTCCTGAATTCCATTCCCAAACACTCCATTTGCTCATTCACTTCTTCCCCACTGCTGCTGAGTACGAACCAAAACACCCAAAAACATCAAAATCCTCCACCATATCACCAATCCGGGGTTGTTTCGCAAGGGGCAAACATCAACCAAACATATAACAATATCTTTTGTAAGTTTTTTCAACATGAATTTCATCACATTTCATTCGATTTGGTGTCTAATCAATAATTATGCATTTTATTAAAATTAATTCTAATTCGAATTTAAGTGTAATAGAAGCTAGAAATTGAACTACCAAATGCTTCTCATAGGATTAGGATGATGTATTGCAACTCAAATTTAGTATAACATATCATTTTGTCAAAATCATTAATCGCCCATAAACCCTTGTTAAATTTTATTTTTCAAGAGGCACATTGTTGATATAACTCTTAAAAACTACTTAAAACTTACTACATTACATTGTTTTAACGTTCTAAACAATCAAAACATACTTTTCAACTTGTTATAAAATAGTTCATGAAGACAACATGGGCGTTTGGTTCATGAACAAACTATAAATATATGTAGTTATTTGAAACTTAAAACTAGTTCATAAAACTTGTTAATACTACTAGAATCAATAGACGTCGTCACGATATATAATCAATATATATATTGATGTTTTAGGATATTTTTATCTAGTTAAGGGAGCATTTGGTTTATCTCGAAAATGATATTTTTGAAAAATAAAATTCGCATTTTAATCTTTTAAACAAGTTTATGTTGTGTCAAACTCTTATGAAATGGAAGATATATAATCTAATATATATCTAGCCTTATTTCGAAATGAATTATGATATCATACTCTTTGATATTATATATTCTAAACGAGTTTAAAATCAAAATAAAAGGAACATTATGAAACTACTTCATTGAATATTTTTTTGTGTCGAAGTAGAATTTCGTTCCGCATATATTGCATATAATTGTATATACATATATATAACATATGCATGATAGTTGTTTTTATATTAATTCTATTTTTGTTGTTATATTGTTTAGGTGAAAATGCCTAAGACCACGGTTGGTGATGTATCCAAAACTAAACAATACATTCCAAATGTCTCTTCTACTCCCGATATGTCTCCTTCAGTTGCATGTTTCTATCGTCCTATTGAAAATAGAAACATTCACGAAGGATGAATTGTCGATCCATCTTTCTATGAAAATGATCAAACCGAACGAATGTTCACCAATATTCGTTTCGAATGTCTTCTCCAAATCAACGAACCATTCATTCCTCGTTTTGTCCTCGATTTCTATAGCCAAGTGACGGTGCAAACCGATCCCTATTATCAATATCCTCATTTCCTTCATGATTCAAAATCAATTCATCACTCTTACTCTTGCTCAATTTGGTCAAATTCTTCGAATCCCATACAACGGCCAAGCCGTTTTCTCAAATGAATGGGATCTTTCCTCTCTTGAAAGAAATCATCCTCAGGATGGCCCCTACTATTCTGAGATTCCTAGTCCTGAAGACATTCGTCGAATGCTTGAACTAGAACGTCATACGACTAGTCGAGTAATCAAGTCGAAGAATGTCGATATTCATGCCAATCAAATCCTCCTCAAAGAACTAAGCCAAGATATGAAGAAGTGGGAAGAACTCATTCGAGAGAATGCGTTTGGTACTGGTGGTCACCGTGATCATGTCACGGCAAGCATTGCCTACATGCTTTATTGTGTTATTGCTGAAGAGCAATACAATTTGGCTTATCTTTTTATTCATCGAATCATGTCTGCCAAAAACACCCCAAATGCCAATCTTCCTTACGGTATGTTTCTCACACGACTTTATCGTTATGTGATGGAACATTACCCTCATCTTCAAAGAGATTACTACGTTCAAATCCTTCCTACCTTGAACCAACTCACTCTTGTTCGTACTCGCCGTCCTCGTAGTGACAAAGGAAAATCTCGTGTTCCTTTGTACTCTAGGCCTCGTGGTTCTACATCTCATCGTGATAACGATGATGATGAGGAGGAAGACACCTCACGTGTTAGTACTCCATCCCCCTCGACCTTTGTTGAAGATCTTTCCGATATTGATGATACCGAGTATCAAATTCCTCTTCCTCATGAACGTACCGATGAGCTTCTCTTCACTCGTCAAACGTCTATCATCAATCGTCAACAACAAATGCATGAAGAACTTCGAGGGGGTTTCAAATCCGTTGGGAAGATGTTTAGGAAGATGCTTGGAAAGAAGAAGAAGTAGAAGATATTGACATGTTGCTACTTGTTATTACTTGTTTCCTTTAGACATTTGTATGGTTTGCTATTTATCCGATTTATTCAGAAATACTTGTGTTATTTGTTGTTTATCTCTTGAATGATGTTTAGACTTTAATTGTTATCATGCCACTAACTTAATGTTATGCCATGCTTATTTTCAAAATGGATTATAATATGTTTATTTGCATGAAATTTGGTTTTATATATATATATATATATATATATATATATATATATATATATATATATATATATATATATATATATATATATATATATCATCATCATTCCTAGAGTATATACTTCTAATAGAGCTTGCTGGGAAAACACACTTGAAAAATCACCAAATTCTGCAAATTTTGGGTTTCTGGTCGTCTGGGGAAACACCATATGGGCGGCCCCCTTAATTCCCTAGGTGGTCCCCTTAATTATTAAGGGGACCGGCATACAATTAAGGGGACCGGCCATCTGGAACTGGATTCACTGTTTTCTTTTGCATCTTGTGAAACCTTTCTCTAGTTTCAGCTACCATTTCCCATTTTAACCCAACTGATTTTAGAATCTCATACCTAAATCAACCATTTCCATACTATAAATTCCCTCCACAATCACTATTCTTCATCTCATCATTCACCATCTTAATCATCATGACTCCACCAAGCACCTCACACTCCAAAACCTCCAAGAAACAAAAACTTGTGGATCCCCCCAAAACAACTCTTCATTGATTTAACAAATGAAGACAACAAAACACCATCACCTCCACCCAAATGCTCATCCCCAAGTGCACCCAATGCACCATCTAAAACACCCTCCACCCATGGAACTTCCTCATCCTCCATACCCTCAACCTCATCAATCAATGACTACATCAACTCACACTTGTCACCACAAGTATCGTCACCACCTCCTACACAAGAACCCATGTCCACCCATCTTACCATCTCACTTTCACCAATAACACCACTTGATGCTCATCTCTCATCTCCACCAATTACACCACCATTTTTTGCCAATCCCGTGCCTTGGAGGCTACTTGAATCCCACGGGGATACTTGTCTTTGTTGCATCCACAACCGCACGGTCATCTTTGGCCTTAGAGATGAAATTCAATATATGTTTTCATATATTGAACATTTGCTTACCAACCCACCACCACCACCAACTCCACCATCCTCTCCAATAATTCCTCCGCAACAATTCTCACCCATTCCTTCACCATCACCATTATGCTCTCCTAATTAAGCATCTCATATGCTTAATAAATAAAGCCTCTACCACCCTTTTACTTGCAAGCTCTATAAAGACCATGTACTTTTTGCATGATGATGTATTTTCCTAGTTGCTTATTTGTGAACTAGCTTTTCTACTTGTAATTCAAATTGCTACTTGTATGTTGTGTCTTGACACAACCACTTATTTAATATGAATGCTTTCTTTTCAAACATGCTTTATTTTTTTTATCACCTTATACATGTTTGCATGCATATACTTGTGCTTCTAATATTTTTTTTTTGCAAAGCATTCCATAGCTCGTTCTCTTGGTGCCCCCAAACGAGGGGGAGTACACATCAAGGGGGAGTTTCTACCCGTCAATTTTTCACGTTTGAAAATTGTCAGCTAAACCTTTTTGATTCTACAAAAAGGGGGAGAAGTAAATATAAACTCACTAAAATACTTGTTTAAAAATTAATTTTTGAGTTAATGAGTTTAAGTTTTGTAATCATCAAAAAGGGGGAGATTGTTGATATAAATAATGCTTAAAAAGGTTATTAATATCTCTCAATAAACGTATGTTTTGATAATCACAAAACTCAAATCAAATTAAGTCAAGATTAAGATGTAAACAAGTATTTGGTAACAAATATTTACCTCTACATCTTATATCACTTAAGGTATGCATAAACTAAGCATCTTATGCATTACATGATCAAAGGAAATTTTGTCTTAAGACATAACATCTTATAAAATGATATAAACATTTTATATATATTTGTAAATCATTTTTGGTAAAGCTATATTAAACCACAAAGATATGATTTCAAATTTCCAACCAAAAAGGGCAAATTTTATCCAGAAAAACTTTTCCAACGTTCAGGAGGGCGGCCCCCTTAATTTTACTAGGCGGCCCCCTTAATGATTAAGGGGACCGGCCTATAATTAAGGGGACCGGCACGCTCCCGAACAGTAAAATCTGGCCCTATAAATATTGGATCATTTTACACATTTTTCTCACCTTTTTGCACCATAAACTTTCTGATTCAACCTCCATCTCTAGATCTAAAATTCTTTGATCATATAATTCATAAGTCTTTGTTTCCAAGTGATCCAAAGCTTCATCCATTCAAGTGCAAGAAGAAGAACACTCCTCTACATCCATCTAATTGTAGTCGCGTTGTGAATAGCTAGTTTCATATTGTAGTTGTGGTAGATATTTGTAAAAGTGTTGTGTAAATTTGTTGTGTGTAGAAAATAGGTGTGTTGTAAAGTAGTTTAGTAGTTGTGAATTAGTTGTGCATAGAAGAAGGTGTGAAGTTGTGAAGGTGTGAAGCCTTGAAGAAGTTGTGAAGTTGTGAAGAAGGTGTGAAGTCTTGAAGAAGTCGTGAGATTGGTTCTAGCTACGATTAGAACTCGACATTTAGCTTAGTGTCATTAACTCGTGTAAGCCAAGGTGTGTAAGGTTTCTCCACCATAAGGAGTTTGTTGACATAGTGAAGAAAACTCTCGAGTGTGGTACTCGGGGAGTGGAGTAGGGCAAGGAAGGTGTCCTTGTAGCCGAACCACTATAAATTCGCGTGTTGTGGTTTGATCTTTCTAACTCTATCTTTTCTTCATTACATTTCAATACTTTCATTACTTGATTAGAATTGCTTATATTGATTGTCATTTGAATTCACTTGAGATCGAATCGAAAGTTTTTAATAACCTACAAAATATTTTGGTAATAAACTTTTAAAAGGACATAAAACTATTCAACCCCCCTTCTAGTTTTCCACAATAAGGTTTTTAATGAGGCAGTTTATAGCGTATGATAAATGGTGAATATCCAAGAAGGAGTGTTGTAATTTAATATTATGGGCTTATGTCTATTCACTCTTAGCTTACTAGCCCAGCCCATTAGGGTTTATATGTAATCATCTACCCTATAAGTAGATCACTCATCACTCTTGTAACTTCTAAGATTACAACTTAATAAGAATTCTCTCTTCCTCTCTTGTTCTTGTTCATTATTTTGTAACAGTATAAATAATGTTAATCCATTTAAAATTATAATATAATAAGAAAGGTTGCAAAAATCGTGAATCGGTAGTGAGGCGGTCGATCACCTTGTAGCTTGTAATCGGTCTAGGCGGAATTAATCGGATTAGCATTTCTTGCAAATTTTAGGTATTTCCGGCAAGTTTTGTGTATTTTCGGCGAGTTTTAGGTATTTTTGGCAAGATTTTTTCTAAAAAACAACATGTAATATATTTAAACAGTTATTGTAAGTGGTCAAAATAAGTTTACGGTGAGTTTTGAGTAGTTTCGACAAGATTTGCAGGTTTCCGATAAGTTTGACCACCATTGACCGCCGTTAATCGCCGTTGACAATGGTTGACCTATTTGTTTGGCCCAGTTACATAAATCGGCAAGGTTTGTGGCCCTGTAGCGCCTCGGCAGTGATTAATCGGCCTTGTAGACCTTTTTTTTGCAGCACTGATAATAAGTGTAAGGCTTGTAAAGAGGATCATATGGTATACTAGATATAACACTCGTCCGGTGGACAAGATAGTTTTAAGAATTTGTTTTCTAAAACAAGTAGCATGTGTAGAGAAACGATCGATATTAATTTAATGAATGACATATCTTTTATATAATAAAATGTCACAAATCACAATTTCAGGTCATTTTCCAAACCACGACAATTTACTATTCACAAGTTACAATTCACCGATCACTATTCATCATTTCACTATTCAATGTTTTCGAAGCCAGTTTGAGATTTTGAGAAGCGTTCAAAAATTTTACTATTCATGTGACACTATTCATTCCCGGAAGGAAAACACTATTCATGATCATCATTCATCTTGTCGTAAACCTAGTTTATGGGTATTCAAATGCGCGTAGCCAGTGAGGTTTAGCTACGTATTCATGCATCATCAGTAAGGAATCATCATATAGACTAGAGTAGTCTAAATATCATCAGTAACTTCATCAGCATATTAGGCCATGCACGGATATGCATTATTTCAATTTACGTATGTTTATATATTTAATAGACGTTACCACTCAGCTTTTACAACTAACATATATACCTGACACTCCTGATTATGATCCTAGCATATTTTCATACTCATTATAATGATATAAAAATTATATTATTAACTTACCCGGTGTTTTCAAATTAACTACTACATTTTTCGTTAGGAGCTTATAACTCTGTCGGCTTGCGATATTTCAACCTGATAAATATTCTAACACTCAATTCTTGCAAGGAATATGATTTTACAATTTTTACCACTTGTCATATTTTATTTTACCCTGTCACGATTTATTTCTAGTTAACTCGGTACCCGATAACACCTAATGTATACACAAATCTAACCAATACTTACAAAAGGGAGACAAGAGCCATAATTAGCCCCAACCTCCCTCCTTTTTTCCCATTTTAATGCCCCATGTCCCCCCTAGGTCCAAATTATACTTGATTACAAAGACCAAAAGCTACACCAAGACTTTAGAATTTGTAGTACTTTCATTTATACCAAAACAACTAGTAACAACTATTCTCCCTTCCTCTCTTCTTTATAGGATCGGCCAAAGGAAGAACACCAAGAAGAAACCATAAATTTTTGAAGTTCAAGTCATAATCAAGTCTCATTTGTACTCCTAGTTAGGGTTTTGAAATAAACCCCAAGGATACTTAAGTATTTTTCTCCAAAACTCATCAAATCTTCAAGTAAGCTTCAAGTAAACATTTTCCTAATCTTCATACTTTCATTTAATATATTTTGATGTTTTAGTAACTAACTATGCAAATAAATATGTCATACATACCACTTGTTATACATTTTCTTTATAATGATAGATTTAAAGCTTTTTACTTGTAATCTCATGAGATCCACCAAGATTGGTGATGTTTAGGACCCCATGACGCCCTAAGAAGGTGTATGGTAGGATTGAGTACTTGTGGAGTTGATTGGAAGTAGTTTGATTAAGTTTTGAACAAGCCTTGAACTAGAAAAATTGATTTTTCAAACTATATATAAGGTTCTGTCCATTTTTGTGAAATGTGGGAAACTCAGTAAACTTTGGAATATTTTGGCCTTCATATTCAGAAAATACTTTCAAAAACGAAACCGTGGCCGCTTTAACGGGTAAAAACGGACTTACGACGAGAAAGTTATGATTTTTCTAAGTTTAACGACGAAAAACTATTTTCTGAAAATAAATGTGCTGTTGGCCGAGATTCGACAGACGAAACGAGGCGTTAGACGTCATCTAGGAGAGCCGACCTACTGAAAATATGTTAGTACATGTTAATACGAAACTGTGGATATAAAGTGTGGAAAACTAGAAGGGGGGGTTTGAATAGGTTTACGTCTTTTTAATTTATTATGAAAACCTTTGTTTTTCAAAACTTTGTTTACGTTTAAAAACTTTTGATTCAATATTATGTGAATTCAAGTCTTGCACAATATAATAAATTATATAACTAAGTACTAAAGTAATAATAATGTAAGTAAATAATAAGGAAGTGAGAGACGGAAAGATCTAACCGAGACACGAGGGATTTATAGTGGTTCGGCTACAAGGACACCTTCCTTGCCCTACTCCACTCCCCGAGCACCTAGCTCGAGAGTTTTCTTCACTATGTCAACAAGCTCCCTTATGGCGGAGAAAACCTTACACAACTTTCGCTTACACCAATTAACGACACTAAACTAAATGTCGATTTCTAACCCTAGCTAGAACCAATCTCACACAACTAATCACTACACACCTTCTTCACAACTTCTTCTTCACGACTTCAATCTCTTCACTTCTTCACGACTTCTATTTCTTCAAGACTTCAACTTCTTTACACCTTCTTCACAACTAATTCACAAATTGTTCACACCTAAGAACACCACTATCTTCTTCACACCAACACTACTTATTCACACCACTATCTTCTTCACAACTTTTTTACTTACACACCTTACTAGCCTAACTCCTTATATCTACAACTATCTAATTAATATTCACAACTTATACACAAATGAATGAATAATATACAAATGATGATGTAGAAACAACTTAGATGAAGGGATCACACTAAGTTGAAATACTTCTTGTCTTGATGGATATATAGAAGTATTCTTCTCTTGCACTTGAATGGTAGAAGCTTGAATCATTTGGAAACAAAAGCTTATGATTATATGATCAAAGGATTGGAAAGAATAGAAGAGAGGATTTACATCAAAAAGTTTGAGGTGCAAAAGGTAAGGAAAATGCCAGATTTGAGCCCGTATTTATAGGGAAAAAATACTGTTCGGGAGCATGACCGGTCCCTTTAATTAGGGGCCGGTCCCCTTAATAATTAAAGGGGCCGCCTAGTATAATTAAGGGGGCCGCCCAAAAAAATTTTCCAGAACTTTTGTCTTTTTGTGGGGAAGGTTTTTCCTAAAGAATATAGCCGTTTTTTGGGTAGAAATTTGAATTCAAAATATTTATTTTGAATAAAACATTTCTTTATAAATACAAAAACATTTTGTTTAAGTTTAAAAATGTTTGTCCCACTTTATAAAAAATGTAAGGTTTGTAAAAATAAAAAATCTACTGATTTAGAAAATGTTCCTTTAATCATAAAATGCATTAGGCATTTTGTTTATTCATACCTTAACTGATTGATTTGTTAAAATGAATATTTACTACTAAATACTTAGCTTGTTTACGTCATAATCTTTTAGTTTAATGACTTTACATTTTGTGATTATCAAAACGTAGAGATGTCGAGAAATATTAATAACGTTTTTAGGCATTATTTATATCAACAATCTCCCCCTTTTAATGATTACAAAACCTAAATTCATTAAATCAAAATTTGATTTTTAGACAAGTATTTAGTGAGTTTATATTCACTTCTCCCCCCTTTTTGTAGAATCAAAAAGGTTATGACGACTAGCTTCATAAATGAAGTTAGACTGGATGAAAGCTCCCCCTTGATGTGTGCTCCCCCTCGTTCGAGGGCACCAAGGAATCGAGATATGGAATTCTTGCAAGAAAAATATTAGAGGCACAAGCATATATAGCTAAATATGGAAAACAACAAGCATGGGAAACAAATATTAAGGACACATAGCAATATATTCATTAATTCAAAGTAATGAGTAAAAGATCCTAATTTGCCAAAGAGAGCCATCGGACTTGCTTGCAACAAGAGGTTGGTTGATTCTTGTTTGAAAGTGAAAGTCATAAGCATATAGTATGCTTAGAATGGTTGATGATGGAGTGTTTGGAATGAAGTAGTTTAGTTAGGGTAAGGTTGTTGGATTAATGGAGGCATATGTTTTGGTGCATGGATGTTGGAGAGTTTGGTGGTGGAGAGTTTGGAGGTGGAGAGTCGGGAGCGGAAGATGTTGATTTGAGGTTTTGGATGTTGTTCAAGTGAGGGTGTTGGATGAGATCTAGTAAGAAGATACTCAATCCAAGTGAAGTGTTCATTCCATGCAATGGTTTGTTTTCGGATAAAGATACAACAAGGACAATTGTGGATATGGTTTTCAACTTGATTTGAGTTGTGGGGTGATGAAGGAGGTTGATCCAAGTGGCTTTGTGCAAGGTGTAAGGTAAGAAGAGCACTAAGCTCATGGGCTTCCTTGAGTTTCCCAACGAACTTCAGGTGATCGGAAGAAGGTGATGATGGTAGAGTGTGGTTGTTATTTGGGATGGATGTTTAGACATGCAACATAAGAGTAGCATGTGAGTTGGTAGGAGGTGGTGGTGATACTCTTGGTGGTGAAGACATTTGTGAATTTGGGTAATCATTCATCGATGAAGATGAAGGTATGGAAGGAGAAGATGTTTCATGAATGGAGGGTGTTTTGGATGGTTCATTGATAGGTGGAACAAGATGTGTGGTGTTGGGAATGAGGTTGGAATTGTTGTTTTGATATTGAGCATGCTCTTCATATGAATCATATGGGTGAGGTGAATGTGTATTTTTGGGAGCAAGGATGGATGATTGGTTATGTTTGTGAAAGGATTCATTTGAGTGATCATGAGGTTTAGGTGTTGGTTGGTTGGAAACAACATCGTTTGTTGAGGTTGGCCCTTGTTGTGTTGTTCAAGGTGCATAGCAAGGAGATCATGAAGGTGATGGATTTGGTCATGTGGTGAAAATGGATGAAATCTGGGTGTGTAGTTGGAAGTGAAGTTGGATGTTTGACCAATAAGATAAGGATTTTGAAAGGTTTCATTGAAGTTAGTTTGTGGTTGAGATGTGTAGTTTGGAATGAAGGTGGATGTTTGGCCAATATGAGAAGGATTGTGAAAGGGTTCAATATAATGAGCTTGAGGATTTTGAGTGTAGTTGGGAACATATGGAGGTGTTGGTTGTTTAGTCACATCATTTGATGATATTGACTTGTTGTGGGTGTTAGTTTTTTTTTTTCTAAACGGGTTTTTCGGTCATCCTTGCTAACCTTGAGGTTTTTGATTTTGGTTCAATGGGAGAAGAAATGATGAGATGAGTGAAGATTGTGAGGAATGGGAGTGTTTATAGTGTAGGATTGGTGGGATCAAGTATGGATAAACTTTGATGGAAGGTTTAGGATAGAATAGGTTTGTGAATTTTAGGAAGTGTAGGATGAAATGGGCTAAAAAATGAAAAGCTTCTGAAATTCCGACCATCAGATGGTCGGTCCCCTTAAATAGGGGCCAGTCCCCTTAAATATTAAGGGGGCCGCCTTATGTTTTAAGGGGGCCGCCCATCTGGTGGATTCCAGATTACTAGTAGTGGGTTTTTGGCAGAAAATTGTAGAAAGGGTTGTGTTTTTAGGTTTAGTTTCAAACAAGTCCAACTCTTTGAGGCAATTAAGCATATACTAATTATGTGGGCAAAGCATGTTAACCAAAGAGATTAAGTAAACAAGCAATTTCATCTAGCATGCAAAAATACATATCAAGCAAGTAACATATATGGACTAGGAAACAATAAACTACACCAAGTATTTTCTTAATTATATGATTAGGAAGATTAATGACCTATTTGATGGATCCTAATGTGTGCCTATGTGCAGTAAATGGAAACTTAAGATAGCATGGACTTCTAGACTTGTTACAAACAAAATATAAATAGACAAACTATGATCCTCTTGATTTGTTTTGATTTTCTTGTAAGTGTCATGTACATAGATATAGATGACAAAAATGAGATCATCATGCATGATTCATAGAAACGTTTTTAGCATTATTTAACAATGAGAGAAAATTAGTTTTCATGTGTTTCCTAGAAAATTAGTTTTCATGTGTTTGGAAATAAGTTTGTACGTATATTTGAATAAAATAGATTGGGTTTTACTTCAAAATGTGTAAATGAAAGGTAAAGAAAATTTTCCCAATTTTTTGTTTTGATCAAAACAAAATTGTGGATATTGATAGTGAACACATGTTATTTAAAAGCGGGATAGTTATTTGAAGAACTATTTTCCAAAATGTGAGGTTTTAGCATATTTTTAGAGATATTAGATTTTTGACAACAAATATCATTAATCATATATTTTAAAAGATGTTTATTAAAGATCTCATGCTCAAGAGGATTGGTTAAGCCTATTATTATCTCATGCTATCGTTTCTACATATCCTATGATCCTAAAGGAAGTGATGACGAAAATTCATATGTTAGATGCGAGAGTGTTGAATGGGGTATAACCTAATATCTATAGTTCCTTTGTTTTCGCACGCTTATCTAACTTAATGCCATAGTCTACGAGAGCTTGTTTCATCCATAGTTTTCTTACACGAGGGATCTAATCCTATTTCTATATTAACGATTGATCCACTTAACTCATTTCACTTCATCACCATGAGTTTGCTAATAGTGGATATAGAAGATTTCCATTTTCTATTTTGTTCGACAATGAACAATTTCATTTTATTCCTAGGAAAGTCAACTAATGATGTTTCTAGGTTATAAGTATATAAGCTATTATGTACGTATATATGTATAAGAGTTACAAACAATATATATGTATAGCTAAGCATTAATCTAATAAATTATTTATTTAAGCATGCAAATTATAGCGATAAACTTAAAAGAAACGCGTACCTCTTAGTCTTCAATGGATTATCATTAAGCACTTCAAGTGACCATGTTGATTTATAGAAGTCATTTGTAGATGAGATTCCAACTTCTTCGAAGAGTGACAACTTAGCCACTTAGTCCCCATTGTCTCATTGTTCCAAAGTTGTTTGGTCTAAACATATTTAACATTTGGCTAGGATGCATGTATGGTGGTAATATTCCCAAAGGGTTGTAATTTGATTGATAATTCCACATTTGATGACTATTGTTATTGTAGTTTTGTCTATTCTGGTTTCTTCTAGGTTGAGGTGTTTTAGATATAGGGTGATGATTATTTAGTTTTCTTGGTGGTGAAGTTTTAGATCTTAATTTAGGTTTAGAGGATCTTACTTCGGTATTTAAGAATGGTTTACAAAAAGTTCTTACTTCTTCATCACTAGCAAGAGGTATTTTTCAATCATTTAGGAGTATATATTTAGGATTTGCTTCTAAAGGTTTTAGTTTACTAGGTTCGCTTTCAAACTTAACATTTTTTGTTTCACTAGTTGACACTTCGGTTGAGTTAAATCTTAAGCCGGTTTTATCTCCGGATATTCTTTGAATGCTTATTATTTTCTTAAGTGAATTACTACTATTTTCAAATTTGTCAAGTTTGCAAATTTCTTCCTTAAGTATTTCGTTTTCATTTTTAAAGTCTTGACATGATTTATATTCTTCAAAAATTTCTTTACCTTTTTCTAAATGGTGTATTTTAGTTTTTAGTTCTAGTATTTCATTTTCTAATTGGTTGTTTATGCGTTTTAGTGATTTATTTTTAATCATTACTTTTTGTCCTAGTTTGCATAGTCTATTATACTCACTATCTAAATCTTTTTCATCTAACGATAGATTTTCATTTCGGAACGTACCTCTTTTGACGTCTTAGCTATAAGACACTTTTCCTCCTTTGTGGTTTCTTTCTTGTCCTTATCGCTATCACTCCAAGCTCCTCTAACAAATGCCCTTTGATTTTGATCTCTTGACATCATTGGACATTTTTCAATGAGATGATTTGGATCACCACACTTGAAGCACTTTCTTTCATTCTTGCTATTCTTGTCATCTTTATTCTTTTGAGATGCTTTCCTTTTATCATGTGGTTGTCTAACGAATCTTCCTAGCCTTTTGAAGAATTTCTTGAATTCTCTTAGAGCCATGGCATATTCTTCGTCATCACTTTCGGAAGACGAGCTATCTTCGTCACTAGATTCCTTTCTAGCTTTTAAGGCAATTGACTTGCTTTGCTCTCTTTTTCCTTTGACCATTTCGGAGTCCTTCTTTATTATTACTTCGTAGACTTTCAAGTTGCCATTTAATTCATCAAGTTGTAAAGTTGACAAATTCTTTGATTCTTCAATAGCCGTCACTTTAGCTCGCTATTTTACAAGAAGAGCCCTAGGAAATTTCCTAACAAAATTCTTACTAGAAAAATTCTCATTAAGTGCTTTTAAACTTGTGATGATAGTGTTAAACCTAGCAAAATCATTATCAATTGATTCCTCTTCTGGAATCGTAAATTGCTCATATTGTTGAACAAGTAGATCTATTTTGTTATCTTTGACTTGACTATTGCCTTGGTGAGTTATTAGTTAAGAGTTCTAAATTTCTTTTGCGGTTTTACACATAAAGATCCTTTCGTATTCTTTACGTGGTAACGCATTATAAATAACCATTATTGCTTCATTATTTTTAGCAAGTTTTCTTTTTAAATCATCGTTTTGTTTTTCAAAATGCACAATTTCATTTTTTCTTTGTTTCGGGATTATTTTGAATAGCTAAAAAATCACCATTAGTAATAACATGCCAAAGATCTAGATCTTTTGATTTCACATAAGTTTTGAATCGATTTTTTCAATATAAAAATCCATCACTTTCAAATAGTGGTGCTCTTTGCATAGATTGCCCTTCTAAATATTTTTCAGATTCCATAAATCGTTAAAAGTTTTAAAATACAATATATTTTAAAGATCTTGCTTGACGTGGCTCTGATACCAATTGTCGAGAACTAGAAGGGGGGTTGAATAGTTTTACATATTTTTAATTTATTATGAAAACCTTTGTTTTTTAAAACTTTGTTTACTTTTAAAAACTTTTGATTCGATATTATGTGAATTCAAGTCTTACACAATATAAGCAGTTATATAACTAAGTAATAAAGTAATAATAATGTAAGTAAACAATAAGGAAGTGAGAGATGGAAAGATCTAACCGAGACACGAGGGATTTATAGTGGTTCGGCTACAAGGACACCTTCCTTGCCCTACTCCACTCCCCGAGCACATAGCTCGAGAGTTTTCTTCACTATGTCAACAAGCTCCCTTATAGCGGAGAAAACCTTACACAAAGTTCGCTTACACCAATTAACGACAGTAAACTAAATGTCGAGTTCTAATCCTAGCTAGAACCAATCTCACACCACTAATCACTACACACCTTCTTCACAACTTCCATCTCTTCACTTTTTCACGACTTCTATTTCTTCAAGACTCCAACTTCTTTACACCTTCTTCACAACTAATTTACAAATTGTTCACACCTAAGCACACCACTATCTTCTTCACACCAACACTACTTATTCACACCACTATCTTCTTCACAACTTCTTTACTTACACACCTTACTAGCCTAACTCCTTATTTTACAAATATCTAATTAATATTCACAACTTATACACAAATGAATGAATAATATACAAATGATGATGTAGAAACAACTTAGATGAAGGGATCACATTAAGTTGTAATACTTCTTGTCTTGATGGATAGAAGTATTCTTCTCTTGCACTTAAATGGTAGAAGCTTGAATCACTTGGAAACAAAAGCTTATGATTATATGATCAAAGGATTAGAAAGAATAGAAGAGAGGATTTACATCAGAAAGTTTGAGGTGCAAAAGGTAAGGAAAAATGCCAGATTTGAGCCAGTATTTATAGGGAAAAAAATACTGTTCGGGAGCGTGGCCGGTCTCCTTAATTAGGGGCCGGTCCCCTTAATAATTAAGAGGGCCGCCGAAAAACTTTTTCCTGAACTTTTGTCTTTTTGTGAGGAAGGTTTTTCCTGAAGAATATAGTCGTGTTTTGGGTAGAAATTTGAATTCAAAATATTTATTTTGAATAAAACATTTCTTTATAAATACAAAAATATTTTGTATAAGTTTATAAATATTTGTCCCACTTTATAAAAAATATAAGGTTTGTAAAAAATAAAAAATCTAGTGATTTAGAAAATGTTCCTTTGATCATAAAATGCATTAGGCATTTTGTTTATTCATACCTTAAGTGATTGATTTGTTAAAATAAATATTTACTACTAAGTACTTGTTTACGTCATAATCTTTTAATTTAATGAGTTTACATTTTGTGATTATCAAAACGTAGAGATATCGAGAAATATTAATAACGTTTTTAGGCATTATTTATATCAACATAAAGAACGTAGAAAACGGGTTTATAACGACCAAGATACACGCGTTTGAAAACCGACGATTTACAAAACATTTTATCAGCTTTTAATAGAAATATTTTCTAAGTATAGAAAAACAATTTTTGCACTACATTACTTTGAGAGTCGATTTTCTCATTGATCGAGACGCGTATGGACTAAACGTCAATATTATGAATTCTAGATATTGTTACAAGGTTTTCCAAAATAGAAACATTGAGCTTGTTTACTAACACGTAATGAACACAATTTCGCGACTAGTTTTGCGAGGCCAATTAGCCATATTTTCAAGTTATGAAAAATGCCATTTTTCGACGAAAACATTATATTTTCCGATAGAACACCAAATGACGATCGTGGAGTATCGTTGCAACGTATTTACACGAAAAGTATTTATTAACTTAACGAGACGTTAAAAATATATTTTTTCAACGATAAACATTATTTTCAAATTTCACGAGTGGTATCGATAACATACGTATTTGCATGTGTAACATCATTTCATTGCTTACATTAGAACCTATCATTCATATTAGGTTGCGGTTAGAGATCGTGCCTCATTTCGTGTATCAACTTTTGTCTTCGTAGCTATCGCACCAGGTGAGTCATAGCCCACTTTTACTCGTTTAATTACTTTATAAACTCTTTTGGGGGAGATACATGCTCGTTTTACTTAAACTCATTACTCGCCTTATTTGAACACATGGTTAATTATTCAATACAATTATGCTTTGCTTTAATACTGATTTGATTTCTCAAATCCAATACTATAAGAACGACATTGCCAAAATTTATCATATCGCGACATTGTTAGATTTATATATAAGAACGACATTGCCAAAATTGATCATATCGCGACATTGTTAGATTTATCTAGAAGAACGACATTGCCACGGCTACATTGTCACACTTACCTTTATATAGCCACATTGTTACACTTATCTTTGAATCTTGGTCCAAATATTACTTTTGTGTACATAAACCAGATCATATTTGGCAGTGGGTTGTAAACACACAGGTTGCAAATCTTGTATGGGCGGGGCTTGGAACTGAGTGGATTTACAATGCCTTTGCTGGGAAATCTTCATTCAAATGCTTTACATTCCATTCTTTTTTTCTAAACTCTATGGTATTTTCAGGTATTAAGTAATGGCACGCTATTGGAGGCTTTTGGCAGGGCATGGTATGGTCATATAAGACTCTGATATTCATTTGGGGGCCGTTTTAAACTATTTTAAGGGCCTAATTCCGCACTATTTTTAACAATGTAAATTCAACACATTTGTTAAACGATTTTATTCTAAATGATTGAAGTAAAAACCATTTTTTTGCTCTTGTGTTGTGATACCAATTGAGTTGCACCCCAGCGACATGTAAGCTTTCGCTGGACCCGATTCTGGGGGTGTGAAATAAAAGCATCATATTATTTTTGGAGCATTTTTGCTAAAACAATCTTATTTAAAAATGTTAAATATTAGTAGTAATGATGCGTGGGGATCGCGCCCTCGCAACAGGTTTTATCTCTCAAGGGATCTTGAGAAGCTTACAACCCCCACCAGGCAGTGTACCTGATCGTTGTAGTATAGTATACTGACAAGTACCGGGGGATTGATCGTTCAACTCAGGAATAATGTCACTATGATTAGAAAACCTACTAAACTAGGTCTAGAGGTGAGGGATGATTCTTTTTGTATTTTTATATTTTATGAAAGCAATTAAAAATCTCGGGTTTTGAAGGAGTGGGCGGAATTAGTTGCTAGCCAACTAACCCAATTAACTAAAGATGCAATCAAAATAAAATAAAAGAAATGAAAACAAAGCTAATTATACTAATGTGGTGAAACAATAATGAGGAAAGTTGTGTTTACTTAGATTTCATTACTCCCTAGATATCTTTTACCGGTTGATAGCTTGTTACAATTGCATGGATGACGGGTCATATTCTTTAAAACTAGTCGTAGGGTCGTGTACAATATTCCCTAACTCTATAGGATCCTACTTCACTCCTATGACGAGCCGTTAGAAGCTCCTAACATGGGATCATTAGAATTCTCCTACGCATTAAATATAACCAAAAATCGTAGTACACCTCCGATCATGTTTCTTAAGACGTTCAAGGAAGTTACCAATGGAAGTCTGACAGTTTTCTTAAGCCTAACATCGAATACAATCATCCGTAACAATTATAAACAAACAATCAACCCATAATTAACATCTAGGTTTTACTACATCTAAGCAAACACAAAGGAAATCTAGCCTAGCATGATAAATAGAAGACAAGCGTAAGATATAATCAAACAACACATAGACATATTGAATTATTTGGAAGAATACTTATCTTTAATTGAACATGAAAGATTCAAGGGGTTGGAACCCTTGAAAAAACTGTAAAATTCGGCCTAGGGTTTTTTCCCTCAAAGTTGCACACTAATGAATGAAATTTGGAAAACTATATATAGATTTTACAGGGTGAAGGCGTCATGTGTTAAGTTGTGACGCCGTCAACACGCCGCCATAATGAAATCGTATTGCCTAAATCTATTTATGACGCCGTCATGTAGGATTTTCTTCTGGGCCGTCACTAATACATGGACAATGACGGCCTTGGGTGATGCCGTCATCTCCTATGCACAAAAACTCTCTGGATCATCACGTGTATTTTTCACATCCACCTCTTTTATAACTCTTGACGCCGTCATGTGGAGAGCCTTGACGCCGTCAGGTACTGTTCCAGCAAGGAAAATTGAGACTTTGCCGTTTTCTTCACTTTTATGCTCCAAAAAAACATCCAAAATGCTTTCTTTTCCAGATTTCTTTCCAAAAGTATCTAAAATGACAAAAGGAACGATTTAGGGCAATATTTGATCAAATAATCACGAATCCGGGCTTAAATGACCCCTTAAAAGCGGTTCACTTTTCGCCTCATTAAATACCCTTACACTTGAGATTTGTTTGTCCTCAAGCAAATGCACTTTTATTCTAATCAAAACACAAGTTAGGGGTCATTTAACACTAATATAAATGTAATTACAACAAATAATCGTTCCACTAAAAACCAAAGACAAGCACAGAGGTCATACACTAGCACCTCACAAATAATGTTTAGATACTCACATCTCTCGGGTGTAATAAAGTATATATCACAATAAGGAAATGGAAAACATCTCTCACTACCTGTCATAGCAAAATAGATTACCATAGGCTTGGGAAAGGATCAAACCTCCACCACTTGGCGTAAGCACCTTGGATAAACTATCAAAGAGGTCTTTTAAAGGGTTATAATGTTAGGTGTAGGGATATGGAAAAACATGGTTTTGTTGGATAAAGGCAATATTTACTGGTGGCGAGTTAATCATCTTGGTTAATTACATGCACAATATGGCGTTGCTAAGCTAAGACTAGACTCGACTTAAGCTAATGAATCAGAAATAACAAAAACATAAAATAAACATAGAATGAAACGGGATGGTAGTCCGTATGTTTTTTTTTCTCTTTTTCTTTTTTCTATTTATTTTCTTAATTTTTCGATTTTTTATTTTATTTTTTATTTTTTTTTGCATACACTCTTACCCTACCATCCAAAATAATACATCATAGGGAATGTACATTCCCCTTACACTTGAATTTTTACATACTTTACAATAAACTATTCTAATGACTCAAATCAAGATAATCAAAACACTTGGAGTACTTTTTAAGATTAACGCACATATGGGGGTAATAATTTGATGTTCTTCCCCATTACTCCATAACACAAGTACTTTACCCATGAGTCCCAATCGTCCCAAAACAATATGTACAAGATATGACTCGACTTAGCAACCATATAATCAATTAGATAATTAACTAAGGGTTTAAACATGTAACAATAATGCACTAAAGATGAGTGCATACACGGAAGCCTAAGGCGATTTGGTTGCACATTTGGGTGGGTTGTAACAAATTCTTCCTTTAAGTAAAATGCTTAAAGTTAGAAACGAAAAGATAGGCTTGGAGGGGTGTACTAGGGGTTTCGTGTACTAAAAATGAGTACAACGCTAAGGTATGGGAAAAATTAATTGACTTTACTAGTCAAGTAATATGACTTAAATGGTCAAGTAATTATGATACGGGTTTAACACAAGGGTGATCCTAATGCCTCTTATCATGTAGTAAATCCTACTACACGAATGTAGTCTCACTAGCGGTCTCGGGATGCATCACTAACGCAAGTTCTAAAATCTAAATGCTACCGGTACACTCATAAGCACTAATAATGAATGCTTTTCCTATCAAATCTAAAGGCGAACCTCTCATATTTGGGTGGAAAATTTTCTGAATGGTACGGTTTTGTGCTAGTCATACAACTCCTATCCATGAGATGCTTGCTAAGGCTAAAGTTTCACTCCTAAATGTTGTAAAAAAATTTAAATTTGGCGCTAAAATTACACTAACAAGTATTTCTCTTAGTTTTACTACACACCTACCATCAAACAAACAAACTCAAGTGCAATTGTATCCTATAAGGTATCATCATTTACCCTCCCCTTACACTTAGGATGAACATTGTCTCCAATGTTCAATTAAAGGATGTAAAAGTAAAACAGGTAAAAAAATGAAAACAAATACTCCCTTGATTCGTTCGGTGTGGATAGTGTATCAACAAGGTTAGATCTTCCTCTAAGAAAATGAACATTCAAAGCTTCCCTTCCAGAAAATAAATCATCTTCTTGTCATATGTAACCTGTTAAACCTGAGAAAACAAACAAGGCAACCTCGAGTAAAATCGGCGGCAATCTATATATACTAACAAGTCCTAGAAAACAATGTAAGATATAATGCTTGTGGAATGAATGTTTGCAGATTTCCTGGAGTTAATAAAACTAAAGAATTAACAAAAACTTTAAGACTCTGTTAGAAAAACAAAACTCGCAAAATTTCCAGAATTTTACACATGACGCTGTCAGGAGTTAACTCCTGACGCCGTCAGAAGTGACCTGCAGAAATCTTTACGTTAAGTTTCCGGAAATTTTCTGGAAAAACTTAGGTCCTACTTCCTGGAAAATCCTGCAAAACATCATTATGACTCGATACAAGCATTTGACTCTAACAAATACTAATACACATTTTCATTTAATATTGTGGCGAATCATGATCAATTTCGTTCTTATAAACAAATTTGGAGTTTCCCCTTACACTTAGCTTTTGCAAAATACCTTTATATGAAGTTAAGACGAAGTTAAACGACAAAATAAAGCATTTTCACAATTTAGGTTGAAACATGATCTACCAACAATAAAAATAAAGCATGCATACGGAAACAAATAACAATCAAACAAATAAAAATCACACAAAACATGGGTTGCCTCCCAAGAAGCGCTTTTCTTTATTTACGAGTCTTGTAGCTAGACTCAAGGTCATGGGCTATCGTGTGTCGCTTATGCTCACATACCCTAGGTTGAGCCATCTAATAGTCGCCTCATCTTTCTTATAGTCATCACTTAGCTCTAAACATCCGCGATAATACCTTTTATTCTTTTCATGAGGATATTTAAGCCCTTTCCTTTTATCATTCTCACTTAGCATTTCTAAGGGTGGATACCTACTACATTTTTCCATAGAAAAATCCTTGAACCTAGGGTGTGCACGGGGCATTTGGTAAACGAAATCTTCATCCCCATCCGAGAATGTAATTAACCCTTCCATAAGTTTTTCATCAAGGTTGGTTAACCTTTTGAAGGGTTTCCCAAACACAACTTGGGTTAACTTACTATTGATAAATTCTCCTAGGTTCTCCATAACCATGAACTCAACAAGATAAACAAAGCTTCCTACAAACACATGCAATGACATTGCCCTAGCAATAATATTGTCTCCTTTGTATTCCAACTCATCTACCATAATTTTATTGTATTCACTACGCAAGATTATGTTTATTGGTAGAGATGAGTCAAGGTAGGCATCAAAGCTCCTAAATCCAATTTTACAAGGAAATTGCATATTAAATGAGCTATCATTCTCAATCCTTGTTCTAGGGTCGGCATACCTAAGAGGGTCCACTTCATCTTTCATCCTATCCTCATTAATTACATCACCATCATCTAGGTCCTCATCGGAGTCCGAATAGTAAAAAGGACTAGCCCTATTGTCATCATCATGGTCAGACTCCTCCATCTCAGAATTATTGTCAAAGTGATGGTTAGGTGAGAGGTTAGGTGGGTTCTCATTTTCCACTAAAGGGACTAGGTCGAGCATTTGGAAGTTCCTATGATGAAAAACACGAATAACAGGAATCAAACGATCAATGCTATTGTTATTCATCGAGATAGTTTACGAACAAAGGAAACAAAGAAATAAGATAGACTAAAGAAAACCTAAAAAAATAAAAATAAAATCTTACTAGAAAAGAATCTAGCAAGTAGACCTAATAAAAAGAAATCCTAACCTAGACAATAACTATTCCGCGGGCTGCGGCGCCAAAAACTTGATGCGTGGGGATCGCGCCCTCGCAACAGGTTTTACTTCTTAAGGGATCTTGAGAAGCTTACAACCCCCACCAGGCAGTATACCAGATCGTTGTAGTATAGTATAGTGACAAGTACCGGGGGATTGATCGTTCAACTCAGGAATAGTATCGCTAGGATTAGAAAGCCTACTAAACTAGGTCTAGAGGTGAGGGATGATTCTTTTTGTATTTTTATATTTTATGAAAGCAATTAAAAATCTCGGGTTTTGAAGGAGTGGGCGGAATTAGTTGCTAGCCAACTAACCCAATTAACTAAATATGCAATCAAAATAAAATAAAAGAAATGAAAACAAAGTTAATTATACTAATGTGGTGAAACAATAATGAGGAAAGTTGTGTTTACTTAGATTTCATTACTCCCTAGATATCTTTTACCGGTTGATAGCTTGTTACAATTGCATGGATGACGGGTCATATTCCTTAATACTAGTCGTAGGGTCGTGTACAATATTCCCTAACTCTATAGGATCCTACTTCACTCCTATGTCGAGCCGTTAGAAGCTCCTAACATGGGATCATTAGAATTCTCCTACACATTAAATACAACCAAAAATCGTAGTACACCTCCGATCATGTTTCTTAAGACGTTCAAGCAAGTTACCATTGGAAGTCTGCCAGTTTTCTTAAGCCTAACATCGAATACAATCATCCGTAACAATTATAAACAAACAATAAACCCATAATTAACATCTAGGTTTCATTACATCTAAGCAAACACAAAGGAAATCTAGCCTAGCATGTTAAATAGAAGACAAGCGTAAGATATAATCAAACAACACATAGACATATTGAATGATTTGGAAGAATACTTATCTTTAATTGAACATGAAAGATTCAAGGGGTTGGAACCCTTGAAAAAGCTATAAAATTTGGCCTAGGGTTTTTTTCCCTCAAAGTTGCACACTAATGAATGAAATTTGGAAAACTATATATAGATTTTACAGGGTGACGGCGTCATGTGTTAAGTTATGACGCCGTCAACTCGCCGCCATAATGAAACCGTATTGCCTAGATCTATTTGTGACGCCGTCATGTAGGATTTTCTTCTGGGCCGTCACTAATACTTGGACCATGACGGCCTTGGGTGACGTCGTCATCTCCTATGCACAAAAACTCTCTGGATCGTCACGTGTATTTTGCACATCCACCTCTTTTGTAAATATTGACGCTGTCATGTGGAGAGCCTTGACGCCGCCAGGTACTGTTCCAGCAAAGAGAATTGACACTTTGCCGTTTTCTTCACTGTTATGCTCCAAAAACATCCAAAATGCTTCCTTTTCAAGATTTCTCTCCAAAAGTACCTAAAATGACAAAAGGAACGATTTAGGGCAATATTAGATCAAATAATCACGAATCCGAGCTTAAATGACCCCTTAAAAGCGGTTCACTTTTCGCCTCATCAAGTAACTTAAACATATATCAGGAACTTAAGTGTACTTTTGTAATTAGATTAGGTGTTAGACAAAAACTAGAATTAGTTAGCTTGTAGTGCAAGGCAAGCTAGGTTTCCACCTCTTCATCTCTATAATAGAGATGATGGGGTTACTAGTTATTCATTTTTCTTCCTCAATTGTAAAAGTTTTATTGGTCTTAATAAAGGGTTCGTTGAGGGTATATCGTGTGCATATTCTTATCATTTTTTGTACTCTCTCGTGTTTGCTACTTGTGCTCGATACAACTCGCGATCTAGTGTACCGCGATCGAACTTCGGGTTTGTTGTCGAGGTATTGTCCAACAAGTGGTATCAGAGCCACGGTTATTGTGGTCATCAAAGTTCGAGTGCTAGATCAAGGTTTCGAGAATAATTTGATCGAGCAAAGAAAAGGGTTAACTGGTCTCGATTTTGTTTTCTTAGAGCTGCATTAATGAGAGGTAGAATAAAGGTGTGGGGTCTTGACTATATATTCCCACGTGATATTAATACTACAAAGATGGCAAAGTTCTTTTGGTTTTTGGGATTCTAAAAGTCAAAGGTTTTCGGTTTGTTATTTAAATAAAGCGACTATACGAATTCGGTTTTTATTAAGTTCCATTAAGTGGTTCAAGTGATTTTATTTTGGTTTTAATAAAATTCGAAGTTTAACTAATTAATTCGATTTGCAAGAAGGGTTTATAACAACAAAGGGGAATATTGCACACGGCTTGTGAGGCTTGTCAGTAAGTTGGTTAAGAAACAACTTGACAAGGTTTGTAGCAAGGTATAAGAAGAATGGTTAGTTCTATAACTAGGTTTAACAGCGAAAAATTCGATGGGAAGAATGACTTCGGGTTATGGCAAATAAAGATGCGTGCTTTAATGGTACAACTGGGATGTGATGCTTCATTAGAGACATTACCCACGGACATGGAAGCAGGTAAAAAGGCTACTTTGATGAAGAAGACATACAGTACCTTGATTCTATGCTTGGGAGACCGGGTTTCACGGGAAGTTACCAAGGAAACATCTGCCGCTGGAATTTGGTTGAAGTTGACTAGTCTGTACACGACTAAGTCCTTAACAAATAGACTATATTTGAAGAAGAAGTTGTACACATTCTATATGAGTCCAAGTACAAACTGGGTGATCATATAGATGAGTTTAATAAGTTGATACTTGATTTGGCGAATATCGATATCGAGATTGAGGATGAGGATCAGGCACCTATGTTACTTACGTCATTGCCATCGTCTTACGAAAACTTTGTAGACACATTGTTGTATGGGAGGGAATCCTTGACAATGGAGGATGTTATGGCGACTCTGAATTCAAGAGAGTTGAAGAAAAGAACTAAAGGCACAAAGGAATAAAATGGTTACGGGTTATATGTAAGGGGAGGGTTAGATCATTCAAGGAAAGCTCATTCTGGTGGAAGTTTGCGGTTTAAGTCAAGGGGTGGAACTTGTAAACTCAAGTGCTTCATATGTCATTCAGAGGGTCATCTGAAGAGAGACTGTCCAATAAAGAAGTCAAGTGGGTTCTTCAAGAAAGGTAAGAATGATCAGGATTCTAATTCTTCTGATGATGAGGGTAACGCCTACTTTGGAGAAGCCTTGGTGGTAGTCGGGAATGATGAGATGACTGAATTGGTAATGGATTCAGGTGGGTCTTATCATATGACACCTAGGAGGGATTTCTTGTATGACTTCAAGGATGTTGATGGTGGTTCGGTTCAGTTAGGTGATAACAGGACATGCACTATCAGAGGGACAGGAAAAGTGAAGATACAGTTGCATGATGGCTCAAGCTTTATACTGGAGGATGTCAGGTATGTTTCAGGGTTAAGAAAAAGCTTGATTTCATTGGGTACTCTTGAAAAAGAGGATTTTACTGTGAAGATGCAGATGGGTAAAGTCAAGGTGATCAAAGATTGTCGAGTTATGATGACTGGGATCAGGGGAAAGAACTGTGTGTATACTCTTGAAGCAAAAGTGATGACATTTGGTGTACAAAAGCATGGAAGTTCAAAACAAGTTGGATTTAAGCAACTTGGTCATAAACAAGTTGGGTTCAAACAACTTTGTCATAAACAAGTTGGGTTTAAACAACTTGGTCCTGGTGTTAAAATAGGAGTCCATGGAGTACAGGTTGATGAACGTGTTTGGTTTGAGGTGGAACTGCAAGGATCTCAAGGGAATCGTGAAGTTGAGGTTGTTCAGGTTAGTAACGATGATTCTGCAGTGGCTCAAAGAAAGTTAGAGGACAAGCAACTTGAAAAAAAGGCAAACACGGACTGCTTGGTAAAGGAGCAGGAAAAGATACACCATGGTATAAAGGTGGGGGCGGATATTACAGAAACCGGAGTACCTGGTCAAGAGGGTGCAGAAGGTAATGTTGCTGAAAAGAAGAAAGTGAAGGAGTCTACGGAAGCTAATCTTAGAAAATTACTAAAGTACAATGCCTGGTCGACAAGGTGGTCCCCAGTCCGAGGTTCCAGCACAAGGAAAAGGTGTTGAGTATCGATTATGTTTAAGTGTTACTCCTAAGGTGGAAATTGTTAAATATTAGTAGTAACTTAAACATATATTAGGGACTTAAGTGTACTTTTGTAATTAGATTAGGTGTTAGACAGAAACAAGAATTAGTTAGCTTGGAGTGCAAGGCAAGCTAGGTTTCCACCTCCTCATCTCTATAAATAGAGATGATGGGGATACTAGTTATTCATTCTTCTTCCTCAATTGTAAAAGCCTTATTAGTCTTAATAAAGGGTTCGTTGAGGGTATATCGTGTGCATATTCTTATCTGTTTTTTGTACTCTCTCGTGTTTGCTACTTGTGCTCGATACAACTTGTGATCTAGCATTTCGTGATCGAACTTCGGGTTTGTTGTCGAGGTATTGTCCAACAAAAAAAATTGGGCAAATTAGGTTACTTTATTTTGACACGTGGAAAAATTTAGTTACAATAATAACTTTATTGCAATTTTCTATTCATCGAGTTACATGTACTTCAACATCTTCAACTTAACTAACCCTAATTCATCACCATGCATAACAAAGCAATATCATAACAAACAATAATAAACTTACGAAACTAAAATAAAAACCCTAACTTTATAAAACATACCTGAGAAGACAACTCCATGGTGTATGAGAATGACTTTAGGGTTATACGTACGTCTTCAAATTATATAACGTGATTATATTTATAGGGGTATCACCCTCTCGCTAGGTAGCTTAGTTATTCCGATGTGGGCTGTGGGTTTCCCAATTATACCTATATACTAATACTTGGGACTTGTTGCTACAGTGTTGGTGCAACTACAGTTGTATAATATTATTTTATTGTGCTATGGATCCTTCTCGACATCTCACAAACCACAAAGCCACAGACCACACATACACACAAACACACACATATCCACAATCATCCATGTTTTCCACAGATCCCCTAGATCCACAATCATCCGTGTTTTCCACAGATCGTAAAACACATACACAAACACACACACATCTACAAATATATCCACAAATGATCGGAGCGCATATTTTTCGGATGATTTAGTTTTTTGCAGGTTGAATTAGGTGTTGCTATGGTTTAATTTTACTTAATTTATATTTTTTAAGGGGTTTTTTTTTTTTTTTTTTTTTTTTTTTTTTTTTTTTTTTTTTTTTGCAGCATGAATGGTCGATTCCAAACATGGTCCACGAGGTATGGTCTTCTAAAGATATTGTTTTCGAGTTTTATGCAAATAATTATTCTTTTTGTGATGGGTTTTTGGTTTGCTCAAATGGATTTTCGAAAAATCATCAGGTAGCTTTTTTTGACCTAATTTATGTGTATTCAATAATTCAGATTTATACAAAAAAAATAATAATTAAATAATCGGGGTTTTGGTTTCTATGTTTTCGTTTATTGGAATGGAGTTTAAGTTTATTTATATTTTGATTAAATGATATTATTCATGGCCCGTTGGTATTTGTTACTTTTAGATTATGGTTATATTCAAATTTGGGTATTCATTAACTAACTTGGAAATTGACAGTTTGGTTGTGTCGCAAGGATTGAAACTCAACGGAATATTCTCCAGCAACGGCGGGAACTTGCTTATCTTCTCAATTTCTTGAAGGTATTTTTTTACAAGTTTGTTTATGTTTTGATTAATCTAATGTGACCTCTTTTGGTTGGTGGCTTTATTGGTTGGTGGCGTTATGGGGGTGTTTTAGTTTTAGGATTTATGAGGTTGTTTTGGCTATATTGAGCTAGCTGTGGAGAAAATATTCTACCTTTTTTTTTAATCCGGTTTGACCATAAAGTTTTGGGGTCTCACTTTTGTTGGATCGATATACTCTTACCAAACTAACTATGTATTTTGTAAAGGTTTAACAATCTTGAATAACTCCAAAACTATTAATATTGAAACACTGATATGACTTTATTAAGTATGCGGAATCTACTTAAACAAAGCTAAGAAGAACTTCAATAATTATATTAAAACCAAACTTTGAACCTGCTTTTTATACAGATTCACTAACAACCCTAATAACTATTTAATCGTATTCTAAAGTATTTGTATGTCTAATACCATCCTAAGGCTCCTTTTATAGGCACAAGGAAAACCTTAAGTCAGTTTACAACACTTGAACGACAAGTAAACTAATACTAATCTTAACTAATTCTAGAATATTCTAATATCTTTACATAACAGTCCCTTAACTAATTTGCATAACAGTCCTTTATTAATAAAAGTACTTTGACTTTCTTCATGCACGAGCAGTACTTTGACCATAATACACAAGCATTACCTTGATCTTCAGAAGTACTTTGATCTTCATATCCCAACAATCCTCCCCTAACTTGAATTCTACTTGCTTGATTTCAAGTTTCTTTTTGATTCTTTAACATCAACATCTTTATCTTCAAGGAAAGATTGAATCTTTATCTTCTTTCTGACTTGTGTATCAAAGTACTTTTTATAAGCAACAGATGATATCTTCACAGCAACTATTCTTTTCAGCAACTCAGCAACATATGGCAAATGTACATCAAATCATAGAGTTTCATACTATTCTCATCACTTCCAGGTGTGTAAACTCCTGTGAGAGGTGAATCATTGAAAATTTAATGAATTTAGATGTCTCTTTACCAAAGCCATTAACTCTGGAGTAGCCAATGTTTAGGTTTAGATTAAAAATCATGGTACATTGATAACCATATGATTTTTAGCAAATCATCAGCTATCAACGGATTTGTTTAGTCTTTACCAAGAGCCGTTTGCTTTTGGACTAGTTAGTTCTTTTAGTACAATCACAACAATGGTGAACTAATTCCCACATAAATGGTTTTTCCACAGCCTTTACCACAAGCCATTTTCTTGTGGACTAGCCAACTCTTCACTATTACAGATATGGTGAGTTGAAAACCATGCAATTTTTAGTAAATTGTCAACTAAAAATGGATTTGATAATCACATCAGAGCCGTACCCTCATGATGAGTCAAACACTTTATTGTTTGTTAAACATGGTGAGTTGATTACCATTTGTTGTGCAATACAAGTACTAAAACCATGTGTTCCTCTCAAAACATTTTGTTAATATCATCTTGTGCTTCAAAAAGTTTTAATTAAAAGACTTTACTGGTTTTATGTAGCAAGCAGTACTTTGAGAAAGTACTGTTTGTCTGGCAGTACTTTGAATAAAGTACTTATTATTCAAAAGATTTATACAATAAGAACCATACCAGTAATCATGCATCATCATCTGAAGTAGTCCATTTGATAAACAACTCAATCACCATAAGTGCTACTTCATTCTCAGCTTCTACTTCCATACCATGATCTAGCATTCTAATCATGAGATCCCTTGTAAGTGGATATCTTTTCTCTGCTAGCATATAAATCATGGTCCCATCTTCTAGCTCCAATGAATGCACTCCAGATGATTCAAAAAATCTCCATCTTGTAATCTCCTAATTCTCTTGCTTATTCCAGAGAGCATCATTGCTTGTTTCATTTGTCTCCCAGATGGTTGTAAGATCACCCAGCAAGATCAATCCCACTCCTGTTGGCATGGTATTCTCAAAATAAACTTGCACATGTTGATATAAATGATATAGATCTTCTCTGTCTATCATATGCAATATATCCCACAACAGGTTGAATACTCTGAAACTTTCATTTTCTCTATGAAATATGAGATAATCTCCTTCAGATGATTCTACAACAAAAAATGTAGAGATCATGGACTTTTCAGCATCTTCTGACTTCTTTGGATTTTCAAAGTCAACAACTCTTAAGTAGTTTCTCAACTCATCAACTGTGTCAGTTCTTAACAATTTGAGCTTCTTTGATAATTGATCATCATGAGTTGTCCTCTTTCTCTTTGACCTTCTTTTATCAGCTTGTTCTTTCACTACTTCCTCCAGTTTCTTTTCCTTTTCAGAATCCATAGGAGCAAAACTATCAAGTTCTCTTTGAATGGACTATTGAACAGTATCATATAAGGCTTTCACATCTGGATATCTTAACCTCTGTAAACCTTTATATCATCTACCCTTTAGGAAACTTATCATAGAATTTCTTTCTTGAGCAATGGATGGTGGCCTTTTTGTTTGAACAACTGGTTTCTATAATTCTCTCTCATATTCAGCATCCAAATCAACTTGATACTTTCTAGCAGCTTCTTCATTTTTAGCTATCTCAAAAGCTCTTAACTATGCTAAAGTGAACTTCTTCTTCTTCTTGGATTCCTTCATGATTCCCTTTCCTTTATCTTTTGGATCCAATTCCTTAGTAGATTTAGAAGAAGATTGTGAGACTTGAGCCTGTTCAACACCAGGAATACTTATACCTCTTGGAGGTGAAATGTTAAGCATAATTTGAGCAATAGTCTCATCATCACTAGCAGTATTTTCTTCTTGCTGAATTGGATTAGAAGGACCAGCTTCTTCATCTAAAGTTCTTGTTGAAGGGCCAATTTCATCAACATTCAAAGCAGTAGTACTTTGATCCACAGTACTTTGAACACCAGTACTTTGAATAACATTTTGATCACCATCACTACTTTGAACATTGATTGGTCCTGAAAGGTCAACTAAATTGACCAGGTGAATGGTCAACCAAGTCAAACGTCTCAGACCAACTAACCAAGGAGTATAGTGTTTCCCCGGGTCGTTATGTCCCGACGAGGTGTGCAATTGTATTTATGAACGTTTTAAGTGATCGGGTGATTAATCAGGAAGGTCAGGAATTTGATTATTATGATTATACTATGGGATTATGATTGAGAATAGCTTAAAATCACTATATTAACAATTATTGATGATCAGATAACCTAAAAACGCGCGTTTGAATTTAAAATAAACACGAACGCGCAAAATAAAAAGTGAAACGTGAGCAAATAAAGTCCTACGAATATGAAAATTATATTTTTACAATTCTAATGATATAAGAAAATTTTTGGAAAATTAAAACTATTTTTACAACTATTTAATTAATTACTAATTATTAATTACTTTTTAATTAACTAAATTATACTAAATTACAATTAATTATGAAAATTAACTAGAAAAATGAAAATTCAATTTAGAAAAATCTAAAATATTATAAAACTAATTTTAAAACAGAAAATCTATTTTTTCTACCTTTTAATTAATTATTACTAATTAAAACTAATTATTTAATTAATTTAAACTAAATTAAATTATAAAAAGTACTAAATCAAATGAGAAAAATCTGGAAAAATTACTAAAATTATGTTAAGCTATAAGAAACCTAAGAAAAATTTAAAATTAATAATTGCTTATAAATAAGCAGAAAATAAGCCAAAAAGGCTTAAATAGAAGCTATCACTTTCCTTATTTTTGTCTTTTCTTGATTTTTCTTTTACAAACCTATTTTACAACTGAAAATATGAACTTTTTATGAAGGCACTTTTACCGAAGCTTATTAATAAGCTATTTAGACCCTAACTGGCTTAACAGTTGAGCTTTTGGCTGAATTTGTTATGATAAGCTTAAATAAGCTATCAAATAAACTGTAGGGCTAAAACCAAAGACAAATTAGGAATCAAGTAAGGTAAGTGTACTCAAGATAAGCTAAATCAACACTCAAATCTCACTGAATCAGCTTATGAGTTCAATTAAGCTAACCCATTTTACCCACAGACCTCAGGCCAATTGTGGCATTTGCAGCCTGTTGTGGGGTCCACAAGGGGGTTCAGGGGACCAGGTGAGAAGGTGGTCTGGAAAGGCAGCTAGGAGGACTTTCTAAAACACCCAAGCCCAAGGGATAAGCTCAAGGATTGAGCTTATGGTGTCCTTGGGAAGGTGGTCAGTTGAGCTGAGTATGTATAGAGATAAGCAGTTAGCCAAATAAGCAAATTAGTTCAAGCCAACTCTAACACAATCTAAACACAATCTCAGGACCACCACTATCTAATAACAACAACTATAAGGACAAAAATCACAAAGGAACAATGAAATCAACAAACTTGATGATCACAGATGCTTAAGCAGAAACAGCTGGGTATGGGGCAATTAAAAAGGGGAAAATAAGCTATTCAGAGCAAACTAAGCACACATATAACAATACAGTACTAGTGAATCCTCAAAACAACAAATGTTACAACAATAACTCAATAGGTGAACAAAATGTGAGGCCTAGAAAGTGGGTCAGAACTGAAAGGGTCTGGGTACAGGGGAGATCACCTATCCCTGCAGGCTTGTTTGAGGCATCAAATAAGTCAAGGAAAAATTCCAAAAAATAATATGATGGTGGGCTTTTGTAGTTTAGGTGGGGTACTTTAAGCACAAAAAATTTCAAATCCTAATTCCCCTTACAAAATTCAGGAAAATTCCCCCAAAAAGTGAGTTTTTTGACTGACTTGCAATTTTGACTTTCTTGATTTCTTGGCTAGAGTTGACTAAAATGAGTTTAAATCTCTCCTAATTAACTACTTCTGATGTTTAAAGCTATTTTATGACTGAATTAAGTGGTTATAACAACTAATGATCCTATGTGGATAACTATGCAACCTAGAAATACTTAACAGTTAATCTAATGTGAGTTTGAAGCAAATTTTTGACTTTTAAAACTAAACCTGTAAATTTTATTCTACTACTACTCTAATATGTCCAAAGGTAATATATATCAACAAGATTTAACTACTGTTAACCACTGATAAGCAGTCTCACATACTAATCCAAACACCCCCTTGTTGAGACAGTTTTGAAGATTAACAAGGCAATTAACAAAATCAACAACACAATCTGATTAACTAAGCTATAATAAACTAGATGGAGCTCAAATAAACAGATTCAAGCAGCAAATTGCAACAATGATCATATAACATGAATTATGACAAAAAAGTGAGTTGTGACCTACTTCTCATCCATTGCAAAGAGGCAATCTGAGAACTATGGACCAGGAACAGCCTATGCATCTCCCAAGAGATTCTAAACCATAATCATCATCAACTCTGCAACTTCTTTTCTTCTTCCTTCTTTATGTTTTTTTAATTTTTTTTGTGATTTTCTCTTTTTTTTTTCTTTTCTGAGTTTACTTTCTTTTTAATTTCTTATAATTTTTACAAAGCTTCTGAGATTAATCAAGATGCATTGGAATGAAATCACAAGAAAATTAAGATTTTTAATTAAAAATACGATTTGCTTGAAACTAAATGAGAACTTAAATTACTTGAATACTTTGAATTACAATCTGAAAATAGAAACTACTGAAAGATAAAATTACAAAAGATAGCATGCCTCACAAGGCTTACAAAGTCCTACACTTATACTAGAAATTGAAACTGACACCTCTTCCTCTTTTTTTCTCTTTCTCTGCTCTCTGTCTTGTGTGAGACAACTTTGGAAAGTTATCTGTGTCTCATGGGAGTCAAATCCCACCATTGAATTGGGATTGGCCTCATCTCAACCCTTGATTCAATTTTGGTATTATATGAGGGTAGGGGACAAAGAGTTGTAACAATTTGGGGGTTGACTTAATGGAGTGGTGTAGGGTGGCTGAGGTAGGAGAGGAGGGGGAACAAAAGTGTTGGGGGAACATGGATGGTTTCTGTGTCAGGGGTGTTTGTTGTGGTTTGGCGGCAAAAAGTAGGAGGAAGAAGGGGTTGACTTAGGTTGACCCCGTTTTTGTGTTTTATTAATAAAATTGGGATGGGGTAGGCTTTGGTATATGGATGGGCCAGGGATATTGGTGGTGGGCTAAGGGTTTTGTTTTTGGATTGGGTATTTTGGTTAGAATATTACAAAGGGTCCGTTTGGTATTAAGTGCACAAGGACCAAATTTGTAATTATGCTGAATTTGAAGGACCAATTCTGCCAACCTTCCAAAGTATTCCAAGGGACCAAATTTGTCACATTCCATCTATATAAGGACCATAAAAGATATTTTCCAAATTAAAATTCTCAGGGACTAATTCTGCCAAATTTGAAACTTGAGGGGCCATTTTTGTAAATTTTCTCAAACTTTCTCCCAAGGACCGATTATGACAAATTTTTGACTTCCAAAGGACTTTGATGATTTTTTTCTTCAAAATAAATGCTCATGGACTAATTTCATTAATTTTTGAAAGTTGGAGGACTGAAACTGCCAATTGTGCAAACTTTGTTCGTTTTTCATTATTTTTACTCATTTTGCATCTGAAACGTATAAAATACGATCCCTGTGATATTTTCAGTATTTTTGATGCATTTTTGAGTATTTTTGGATGTTTTGGCAGTCTAAATACGACAAAAATGATGAGTGTTTGAGCACTCATCAAACATCAACAACCACATTTTCTTCTTCCATAACAACATTCTCATCACTATTTCCTTCAGTAGTACCTTGATGAGCAATGTCTTCAAAGAGTGATGTATCTTCATAATGAGGTTCAGCATCTTCATTCAGATTCTTATCATCTTCCAAATTCCTCCCCAATGTGAATGAAGTATGCTTTCAAAGCCTCTTTTTCTTAGACTTAGATGTCTGACCATTACTTCTTTGTTGCTTTACCCACAATCTGTGATGCTTAACTAGTGGCCAAACAAACCTCTTCAATCTTCTGAACTTATCTTGCAACCTCTTTAACTGATCAGCTTGAGTAGTAACCACCTTCTAAACTCTCTAGTCATAGCATAAGTATCCATCTCTCCTTCATCTCCTCCAGATGTTTGAGACCCATCTGTGGAAGTATAATCATTAGGAGATTGTGGTGGATGTACATCTTGCTCAAAAACAGGATGACCAGTACCTTGCAGGGAAGTAGTATGTTGAGAAGTACTTTCCCTTGAAACATAACCTTGCAAAGAAACAGATCTTTCCTTTGAAGTAGGAACTAGCAAAGAGGTACTCCTTTCACATGAAGCAATTGGTTGAGGTGATGCAGGAGATGATGTTGGAGTATGTGCTGAATCAGAATGCTCAGAATGCTCAGATTCACTAGATGCATCAGCTTGATCTCTAACAGCTTGTGCTACTTCCAAGATATGATCAGTCAAAGGTGTATTGTGCCTAGAAAACTTAACACTCTTGTTAGCCATGAAAGTAAACACCTTTGCAGGAAGTGCAACAAAGGGTAAAAAATTTTGAGGTTTAGGTAGATCCTCAAGCTGTTTGTTCAAGAATACTTGAATAAATCTAGGGTACATCAAGAATGGTGAACCATTATTGATATGAGTAAGCATACCATCAAGAATCATATTTGAAAAATTAAAAGGTTGATTGGTAGCTAATCCCACTAATGCTGAAGCTATGTATTGACCAAACTGATCCCAAGCAGTACTTTTAGGACTCAAGCAGTGAAGTAAAACATGAACAAGGTACTTCCAATGAGGGCTAAACAAAGGTTTCTGAAAAGTAAGTTTATTAAGAGCACCTATACCCTATTGCTCTGAGTGTATCCCAAAGTACTTGTCTATCAAAAAGAACAGTACCTTCTTCATCATTAAACAGTAAGTCCTCTCTGATTGTAGCCTCAGTGATACGAATTTGCCTTCCAGCAACCATAGCTTGAATAAAGGCTTCATCTTCTTCCAATCCAGATGTAGCAGTAGCCCAGAATTCTTGAAGCCATGGTCCAATGATGTCAGGATTAACCAAAAGAGCATAGTTAATTGAAGACCCAGTGAGGAAATCAATTATACCATGAAAATCAACATTCAACTGCTTCTTGTCCAAATTAGCAATCATGTTGTGCTTGTTGACAGTTGGACGCTTAGCCATTGATTTGTTTTGGAAGAAATATGTGCGTCGGTGATTAATTTGTTTGAAGTTTGAATATTTGGAAAGGAATAACGATGAGAGTAAAAGTATATGGAAGAGATAATCACAAAGATGGATAATATTCAAAAAATCGCGGCCCAATAAATGCGTTTACCGTTATTTTTGCCATTTATCTCCTCCGTAAATTAGTTATCCCTTATTTTTGACCGTTGGAACAGTAACCTGACAAAACAGTACTTTCCACTAAGTACTAGGCAGTACTTTCAAACCAATACTAAGCAGTACTTTGCCCAAAACTACTTTCCACCCTTTTGGACTATGTTGCCTCCCCTCAAACAAAGAATAGGTACTAATGCCTCCCCTCAAATATAGCTTAATAATTAATCATACCAATACTCACCACTAAATGGTTGAATCTTGAAACATCAAATCCCTTTGTTGTTAAGTCAGCTCCGTTATCATCTGTGTGGACTTTAACCACATAAATAAGCCTGTGCTCATAGCAATCTCGAATTAAATGATGCCTAATCTGAATGTGCTTGGTCTTGGAATGATAAACATGATTCTTCACAATAAAATTGTACTCTCATTGTCAATGTTGATAGGAGTATTCTTGAAATTGAATCCATAATCCAAGAGTTGATTCTGCAACCAAAGTATTTGTCCACAACAACTTGCAGCTGCAACATATTCTGCTTCAGTGGATGACGTTGCAGCAATTGTTTGTTTCTTACATTGCCAATAGACGAATCTCCTTCCAAGATATTGATATCCTCCAGTGGTTGATCTTCTATCATAATTATCCCCTGCTTAATCACTGTCTGAAAAAGCTTCCGGGTGAAAAGGTGAATCCCTAGGATACCACAACCCTAACTTAGGTTGATACCTGAGATACCTAAAAATCCTCTTGAGTGCATTCATATGAGAAACTTTAGGTGAGACCTGATATCTTGCACATAAGCATACAGCAAAGGTGATGTCAGGTCTAGATGCAGTTAAGTACATAAGACAACCAATCATAGATCTGTAAAGTTTAACATCCATAGCATCTCCATCTTCATCCATTCCTAATGGTTTATTGACATCAATAGGTGTGGAGGCTGGCTTGACAGTGGTGAAGTTAAACCTTTTAAGAATGTCTGTGACATACTTATCTTGACTTATGAAATTCCACTACTGGATTGTTTAACTTGAAGCCCTAAGAAGAAAGTTAATTCACCCATGGAACTCATTTGAAACTCTTGTTGCATGAGCTCTTCAAATTCTTTCACCATTGACTGTTTTGTGGCTCCAAAAATGATGTCATCCACATAAACCTGAACAAGCATAATATCCTTTTTGTCTCTTTTGATAAACAAAGTCTTATCAATTGCACCTCTCTTGTAACCATGTTGCAATAGAAAAGTGGAGAGTCTCTCATACCAAGCTCTAGGAGCTTGATAAAGACCATACAGAGCCTTAATAACTTTGTAAACTTTGTTTGGATGTGCAGGATCTTCAAAACCAGGAGGTTGTTTAACATAGACTTCCTCTGTAATTGTGCCATAAAGAAAGGTACTCTTGACATCCATTTGGTAAACAGGAAAGCCCATATATGATGCAAAAGCCAGAAACAACCTTATAGCTTCTATCCTTGCCACAGGAGCAAATACTTCATCATAGTCCACTCCTTCTTCTTGTCTGTATCCTTGTGCAACCAATCTTGCTTTGTTCTTGATGACATTCCCTCTTTCATCTCTCTTGATTCTGAAAACCCATTTTGTACCAATTAATCTCTTACCATCTGGCAAATCACATAATACCCAAACTTCTTGAAGTTTGAATTGTAAAAGTTCTTCTTGCATGGCTTCAACCCAACTCTCTTCAGCCAATGTGTTAGAAATGAAACTGAGCGATATTTACGTGAATTGGAGTAGACAACTAGTATGCATAAAGTGCAGGGACTACTAATGTAATATTGTAAAAGTTGTCTCATGTAAGGCCTATAAATACCCCTCAAGGCTTCACTTGAGGGGTGTGGGTGTGCAACATCATTTATCATAATAAAAGTATCTTTGTTTCACCTCACCTTCTCACTACTTTCTCTCTCTAGAATAATGGCATATTTCGATCAACCTCGACCTCCGGAAGGTGATTCTTGGGTTCTACAATTGGCATCAGAGCTAACCGGGGGCGAATCGTGGCGTTTTGTGGTGAAAAATCGTGTTTTTGGGTGAAAATCTCGAGTTTTTGAGCTGATCGTACGTATTTTACCGAGTTAGGACTGGATTTTGTCGAGTTAGAAAAAAAAAATTCGAGTTAGGAAAAATTTTTATCGAGTTTGGAGTGGTATACCGAGTTTGGGTATCTAGTTTGAGAAATGCTTATCAAGTTAGGGTATTTCAATCGAGTTAGATTTTCAGGGTTTACCGAGTTACTATTTTGGCGAGTTAGCCTTGGTTCCTTATCGTTTATCGAGTAAGGTTTTTCATGTTTGCTACTTAGACGAAACTCTGCTGAAATTTCTATAGGTTACCAAGTTTGAAAGGATACCGAGTTTGATATCAGGTTACCAAGTTTGAAAGGTTACCGAGTTTGAAAGGATACCGAGTTTGATATCAGGTTACCAAGTTTGAAATGTTACTGAGTTTGAAAGGGTACCGAGTTTGACAGGTTATTGAGTTAGCAAGGTTATTGAGTTTGCAAGGTTATCGAGTTAGCAAAAAAAAAATAGTTTTTTGGCGGGAAAATTTGAGTAAAATTTATTTTTTGCAGGAGACTAAACGCTCAATTTTTACGCGAGATTCAAAGTTTGGTATAACGTTGAATATTTTGGCCCGAAATTCAAATTTTTAGGCCAAAATTCAAATTTTTTCGGTGAAATTTTGCGTAAAAATTTTAAATACTCAAATTTTTCTGGTAACCTTAGCATTGTATTTCTTAGTGATTTCCAAATTTTGAGGGAGAAAATTTTCCAATTATATTTTTGGAAGGAAAATCTGAAATCACTACGAATCAACGAGATTGAATTTCATACATCACCAAAAACACACCACGAATTGCTTAAAAGATCCTGATCAAGATTCACCAAAGATCATGGCTAAATTTTAAACGTTATCATAAGGTGACTACGGGGATAATTTGTTTATTACTTATTTGAGCTTGAAGTGACGTTTCACGGGTGCGTGTACTTAGTATCTCAAGGTCTAGGAGTTGGTTGGATGAAAGACTTTTGTAGATCCTTGTTTGAGCATTCATGGGATAGTGATTAAGACTTGGACATCTAGCTATGTGTGAGATCTATATACGCATAAGTTGGTTCTTAATGCTCACAATAGCTATCACTTTAAGGAGTTACGTTGTAGTGCTCAGTGTCACATAAGGTTGTGGATTGTTCAAGAGACGGATATACAATAAAGGATGGATGGTTGGGTATATGCCACTACCTATATTGTAAGGAGTAACATTGTTGTGCTCAGTATAGGTTCTTAATCGGGATAGTACAAGCGTAAGTCACAAGTCTGGAGAATTTTACTTCACACTCAAGTTTGTCATATCGGGTTGTCTCCACACCTGGTCACTTACTATTAGCCAATGGAAGTAAAAAGAGGTTGATCTGAGATGAATTGTAGAGAGAATAGTTATTGTCATTTCACTCATGGGGTATTGATTTGTATGTTGCTTCCAGTTGATATGTTTATGTACACATATTTATGATGATTCCGAGAGATCGTCATCATCCAGGAGGGAGAAATGTGTACATCGGGGCTTTTATTGAAGAACTGAAAGCATTCTAAGTGAGTTGAAGATGACGATATGATGCTCCCCAAACAAACCTGTGAAGAAGTTACATATTATCATTCTAAGATTCATTTTCCGCTGTGCATGAGACTGAAGATTATATGGGCAGAATTCAAAGATACTTCTTCAACAAGCATTAAGGTTATATCAAACGGGTTGTCTATTTGGGAGGGAGCATGTATAATGTGGAAAACTAGAAGGGGGGTTGAATAGTTTTATGTCCTTTTTAAATTTATTACCAAAATATTTTGTAGCTTATTAAAAACTTTCGATTCGATCTCAAGTGAATTCAAGTGACAACCAATATAAGCAATTCTAATCTAATAATGAAAGTATTGAAATGTAATGAAGAAAATATAGAGTTAGAAAGATCAAACCACAACACGCAAATTTATAGTGGTTCGGCTACAAGGACACCTTCCTTGCCCTACTCCACTCCCCAAGTACCACACTCGAGAGTTTTCTTCACTATGTCAACAAACTCCTTATGTTGGAGAAACCTTACACACCTTGGCTTACACGAGTTAACGACACTAAGCTAAATGTCGATAGTGCTCAGTGTCACATAAGGTTGTGGATTGTTCAAGAGACGGATATACAATAAAGGATGGATGGTTGGGTATATGCCACTACCTATATTGTAAGGAGTAACATTGTTGTGCTCAGTATAGGTTCTTAATCGGGATAGTACAAGCGTAAGTCACAAGTCTGGAGAATTTTACTTCACACTCAAGTTTGTCATATCGGGTTGTCTCCACACCTGGTCACTTACTATTAGCCAATGGAAGTAAAAAGAGGTTGATCTGAGATGAATTGTAGAGAGAATAGTTATTGCCATTTCACTCATGGGGTATTGATTTGTATGTTGCTTCCAGTTGATATGTTTATGTACACATATTTATGATGATTCCGAGAGATCGTCATCATCCAGGAGGGAGAAATGTGTACATCGGGGCTTTTATTGAAGAACTGAAAGCATTCTAAGTGAGTTGAAGATGACGATATGATGCTCCCCAAACAAACCTGTGAAGAAGTTACATATTATCATTCTAAGATTCATTTTCCGCTGTGCATGAGACTGAAGATTATATGGGCAGAATTCAAAGATACTTCTTCAACAAGCATTAAGGTTATATCAAACGGGTTGTCTATTTGGGAGGGAGCATGTATAATGTGGAAAACTAAAAGGGGGGTTGAATAGTTTTATGTCCTTTTTAAATTTATTACCAAAATATTTTGTAGCTTATTAAAAACTTTCGATTCGATCTCAAGTGAATTCAAGTGACAACCAATATAAGCAATTCTAATCTAATAATACAAGTATTGAAATGTAATGAAGAAAAGATAGAGTTAGAAAGATCAAACCACAACACGCGAATTTATAGTGGTTCGGCTACAAGGACACCTTCCTTGCCCTACTCCACTCCCCAAGTACCACACTCGAGAGTTTTCTTCACTATGTCAACAAACTCCTTATGTTGGAGAAACCTTACACACCTTGGCTTACACGAGTTAACGACACTAAGCTAAATGTCGAGTTCTAATCGTAGCTAGAACCAATCTCACAACTTCTTCAAAGGCTTCACACCTTCTTCACACCTTCACAACTTCTTCAAGACTTCACACCTTGTCAACTTCACACCTTCTTCTATGCACAACTAAGTCACAACTTCTAAACTACTTTACAACACACCTAGTTTCTACAATCAACAAATTCACACAACACTTTTACAAATATCTAACACTACTACAATATGAAACTAGCTATTCACAACACTACTACAATTAGATGGATGTAGAGGAGTGTTCTTCTTCTTGCACTTGAGTGGATGAAGCTTTGGATCACTTGGAAACAAAGACTTATGAATTATATGATCAAAGGATTTTAGATCTAGAAATGGAGGTTGGATCAGAAAGTTTATAGTGCAAAAAGGTGAGAAAAATATGTGAAATGATCCAATATTTATAGGGCCAGAAAATACTGTTCTGGAGCGTGCCGGTCCCCTTAATGATTAAGGGGGCCGCCTAGTAAAATTAAGGGGGCCGCCCTCCTGAACGTTGGAAAAGTTTTTCTGGATAAAATTTGACCTTTTTGGTTGGAAATTTGAAATCATATCTTTGTAGTTTAATATAGCATTACCAAAAATCATTTACAAATACATATAAAATGTTTATATCATTTTATAAGATGTTATGTTTTAAGACAAAATTTTCTTTGATCATGTAATGCATAAGATGCTTAGTTCATGCATACCTTAAGTGATATTAGACTTAGAGGTAAATATTTGTTACCAAATACTTGTTTACATCTTAATCTTGACTTAATTTGATTTGAGTTTTGTGATTATCAAAACATAGGTTTATTGAGAGATATTAATAACATTTTTAAACATTATTTATATCAACAATCTCCCCCTTTTTGATGATTATAAAACTTAAACTCATTAACTCAAAAATTAGTTTTTAAACAAGTTTTTTTAGTGAGTTTATATTTACTTCTCCCCCTTTTTGTAGAATCAAAAAGGTTATGTCGACAATTTTCAAACGTGAAAATTTGACGGGAAGCTATCTCCCCCTTGATGTGTACTCCCCCTCGTTTGGGGGCACCAAGAGAACGAGCTATGGAATGCTTTGCAACACAAAAATATTAGAAGCACAAGTATAGTCATGCAAACATATATTAGGTGATAAAAAGAAATATGCATGGTTTAAAGAAAGCATTCATATAAAAGAAATGATTGTGTTAAGACACAACATACAAGTAGCAATAAGGATTACAAGTAGAAAAGCTAGTACACAAATAAACAACTAGGAGAATACATCATCATGCAAAGAGTACATGGTTTTCATAGAGCTTGCAAGCAAAAGGGTGGTAGAGGCTTTATTTATTAAGCATATCAAATGCTTAATTTAGAGAGCATGATGGTGATGGTGGAGGAATGGGTGAGAATTATGGTGGAGGAATGATTGGAGAGGGTGGTGGAGTTGGTGGTGGTGGTGGGTTGGTAAGCAAATGTTCAATATATGAAAACATATATTGAATTTCATCTCTAAGGCCAAAGATGACGGTGCGGTTGTGGATACAACAAAGACAAGTATCCCCATGGGATTCAAGTAGCCTCCAAGGCACGGGATTGGCAAAGAATGGTGGTGTAATTGGTGGAGATGAAAGATGAGTATCAAGAGGTGTTATTGGTGAAAGTGAGATGGTAAGATGGGTGGACATAGGTTCTTGTGTAGGAAGTAGTGATGATACTTGTGGTGACAAGTGTGAGTTGATGTAGTCATTGATTAATGAAGTTGAGGGTATGGAGGATGAGGAGGTTCCATGAGTGGAAGGTGTTATAGATGGTGCATTGGGTGCACTTGGGGATGAGCATTTGGGTGGAGGTGATGGGGTTTTATCTTCTTCATTTGTTAAGTCAATGAAGAGTTGTTTTGGGGGGATGATCACAAGCTTTTGTTTCTTGGAGGCTTTGGAGTGTGAGGTGCTTGGTGGAGTCATGATGATTTAGATAATGAATGATGAGAAGAAGAATGATGATTATGGAGGGAATTTATAGTATGGAAATGGTTGTTTTAGGTATGTATTTGAAATGGTTGAATGAGATGCTAAAATCAGTTGAGTTAAAATGGGAAATGGTAGCTGATACTAGAGAAAGGGTTCACAAGATGTAAAAGAGAACAGTGAACCCAGTTCCAGATGGCCGGTCCCCTTAATTGTATGCCGGCCACCTTAATTATTAAGGGGACCGCCTAGGGAATTAAGGGGGCCGCCCAACTGGTGTTTTCCCAGACGACCAGAAACCCAAAATTTGCAGAATTTGGTGATTTTTCAAGTGTGTTTTTCCAGCAAGCTCTATTAGAAGTATATACTCTAGGAATGTTGATATATAAACATATATAAATAACCAAATTTTGCATGAAAATTAACATATTATAATCCACATTGAAAAGAAACATAGCATAACATTAAGATAGTAGCATGATAATAGTTAGAGTCTAAAAATCATTCAGGAGATAAACAAGAAATAACACAAGTATTTCCGAATTAATCGGACAAATAGCAAACCATACAAGTGTCTAATAGAACCAAATAATAACAAGTAGCAATACGTCAATATCTTCTACTTCTTCTTCTTTCCAAGCATCTTCCTAAACATCTTCCCAACGGATTTGAATCCTCCTCAAAGTTCTTCATGCATTTGTTGTTGACGGTTGATGATGGACTTTTGACGAGTGAAGAGAAGCTCATCGGTACGTTCATGAGGAAGAGGAACTTGATACTCGGTATCATCAATATCGGAAAGATTTTCAACAAAGGTCGTGGGGGATGGAGTACTAACACGTGAGGTGTTTTCCTCCTCATCATCATCATCCTCACGATGAGATGTAGAACCACGAGGCCTAGAATACAAAGGAGCACGAGATTTTCCTTTGTCACTTCGAGAACGACGAGTACGAACACGAGTAAGTTGGTTCAAAGTAGGAAGGATATGAACGTAGTAATCTCGTTGAAGATGTGGGTAATGTTCCATCACATAAGGATAAAGTCGTGTGAGGAACATATCATAAGGAAGATTTGCATTTGGGGTGTTTTTGGCGGACATGATTCGATGAATAAAAAGATAAGCCAAGTTGTATTGCTTTTCAGCAACTACACAATACAACATGTGGGCAATGCTCGCCGTGACATGATCACGGTGACCACCCGTACCAAACGCATTCTTGCGAATAAGTTCTTCCCACTTTTTCAAATCTTGGCTTAACTCTTTGAGGAGGATTTGATTTGCATGAATATCGACATTCTTCGACTTGATTACTCGACTAGACGTACGATGTTCTAGTTCAAGCATTCGACGAATGTCTTCAGGACTAGGAATCTCATAATAGTAGGGGCCATCCTGAGGACGATTTCTTTCAAGAGAGGAAAGATCCCATTCATTTGAGAAAACGGCTTGGCCGTTTAATGGGATTGTCAGAATTTGTCCAAATTGAGCAAGAGTAAGAGTGATGAATTGATTTTGAATCATGAAGGAAATGAGGATATGACCATAGGGATCGGTTTGCACAGTCATTTGGCTATAGAAGTCTAGGATATAATGAGGAATGATTGGTTCGTTGATTTGGAAAAGACATTCAAAACGAATATTGGAGAACATTCGTTCTGTTTGATCATTTTCATAGAAAGATGGATCGACAATTCTTCCTTCGTGAATGTTTCTATTTTCAATAGGATGATAGAAACATGCGACTGAAGGAGACATACCGGGAGTAGAAGAGACATTTGAAATGTATTGTTTTGTTTTGGAGACATCACCAACCGTGGTCTTAGGCATTTTCACCTAAACAATATAACAACAAAAATAAAATTAAAATAAAAACAACTATCATGCATATGTTATATATATATATATATATAATTATATGCAATATATGTGGAACGAAATTCTACTTCGACACAAAAAAATATTCAATGAAGTAGTTTCATAATGTTCCCTTTTATTTTGATTTTAAACTCGTTTATAATATATGATATCAAAGAGTATGATATCATAATTCATTTCGAAGTAAGGCTAGATATATATTAGATTATATATCTTCTATTTCATGAGAGTTTGACACAACATAAGCTTGTTTAAAAGATTAACATGCAAATTTTAGTTTTCAAAAATATCATTTTCGAGATAAACCAAACGCTCCCTTAACTAAATAAAAACATCCTAAAACATCAATATATATATATTGATTATATATCTTGATGACGTCTATTGATTCTAGTAGTATTAACAAATTTTATGAACTAGTTTTAAGTTTCAAATAACTACATATAGTTATAGTTTGTTCATGAACCAAACGCCCATGTTGTCTTCATGAACCATTTTATAACGAATTGAAAAGTATGTTTTGATTGTTTATAACATTAAAACAATGTAATGTAGTAAGTTTTAAATAGTTTTTAAGAGTTATATCAACAATGTGCCTTTTGAAAAATAAAATTTAACAAGGGTTTATGGGCGATTAATGATTTTGAAAAAATGATATGTTATACTAAATTTGAGTTGCAATACATCATCCTAATCATATGGGAAGCATTTGGTAGTTCAATTTCTAGCTTCTATTTCACTAAAATTCGAATTAAAATAAATTTTAATAAAATGCATAATTATTGATTAGACACCAAATCGAATGAAATGTGCTGAAATGCATGTTGGAAAACTTACAAAAGATGTTGTTATATGTTTGGTTAACGTTTGGCCCTTGCGAAACAACCCCGGATTGGTGATATGGTGGAGGATTTTGATGGTTTTGGGTATTTTGGTTCGTACTCAGCAGTAATGGGGAAGAGATGAATGAGCAAATGGAGTGTTTGGGAATGGAAATAAGGTGGAAAACGTATTTGGAAGTGTCAGATGGCCGGTCCCCTTAAACATTAAGGGGACCGCCCTCGATAACAAGCCGGTCCCCTTAATCTTTAAGGGGGCCGCCTTTGAAATTTTTGAAATTTCGCGGAATTAGTTTCTGGAACAAATATATTTATACGTATATAATTAGATTTATAATATATCAAAAATACGTAAACGTTTATTGGCACGATAATAAGATACTTAACAATTTTTAATTACCGTTTCGATAATTAAAATGTACCTTTGACAATTTTGGATAAAATGATCAAAGTGTTAAGTTGATGAGGGGTTTGAGGTGTGTTAGGGAATATGTGAATAAGTGTGTGTGTGTGTGTGTGTGTGTGTGTGTGTGTGTGTGTGTGTGTATATATATATATATATATATATATATATATATATATATATATATATATATATATATATATATATATATATATATATATATATATATAAGTATAAATGTGAGTGAAAGATGGGTTGATGGGTGAGGTTTGAAAGATAATAGCGGAGATAGGATATAGTCGGCGAGAGGAGTTTGTTTCATCCATAGTGTTCACGTGCGAAGGCGTTCTTGCATGATAAAAGTCCACTTGACTCATATCCCTTCATCATCATGAGTCTTCTAAAAGAGGACTTAATAGGATAACGCGAGGGGGGAAGGAAAGGGTTCGATAATGAACAATTTCCTGGAGTTCTAGAAAGTCAACTAATGACGTATCTAGGTTATGTGCAAGTAATTATATATATATATATATATATATATATATATATATATATATATATATATATATATATATATATATATATATATATATATATATTAATATACTAAGTATAAGAGTATATATATATAAGTATATATATATATGATCGAACAAATAGAGGGAAATAGCAGGCTATATCAATGCAAACAATGTAATCAAATAACGCATATTTATCTAAGCATGGCAATGAATTATGAAAGAATGGCGTACCCGGTGGTCTTCAAAAAAGAATCTTCAAAATCATCAAGATGACATATAGACTTTGAAAAAGTCTATGTTGTGAGAAACTTCAAGATTGCCTCAAGGAATGTTCATCTAGCCATTTGATCCCCATTGTTTCTTTGGTCCAAAGTTGTTTAGTCCAAACATGTTTAACATTTGACTAGGATGCATGAAAGGTGGTAGTATACCCCAAGGATTGTAGCTTTGTTGGTAGTTCCACATTTGATTACTATTGTTATTATAGTTTTGCCTATTTTGGTTTCTTCTTGGTTGAGGTGTTTTAGACCTAGGATTAGAATTATTTGGTTTTCTAGGTGGTGGTGTTTTAGATCTTGTCTTAGGTTTAGAAGATCCTGCCTCATTTTTTAAAGACGGTTTATAGAAAACTTTTACTTCTTCATTGTTGGCAAGAGGTATTTTTCTATCATTAATAAGTATATACTTAGGATTAGATTTTAGAGATTTTTGTTCATTAGGTTCATTTTCGAATTTGACATTTTTAATATCATTTGTTGAAGCTTCATTTGAATTATATCCTAAATCAGTTTTATCTCCGGATGTTCTTTGAATACTTATTATTTTACTAAGTGAGTGACTACTATTTTCTAATTCATCAAGTTTGCGAATTTCTTCCCTAAGTATTTCGTTTTCACCTTTAAGCTCTTGACAGGATTTACATTCTTCAAAAATTTATTTACCTTTTTCAAGTTGATGTATTTTAATTTTTAGTTCTAGTACTTCATTTTTCAATTGATTGTTTATGTATTTTGATGATTTGTTTTTGGCCATTACTAGTTGTCCTAATTTGCATAGCCTATTATATTCATTATCTAAATCTTTTTCATCTAATGATAAGCTTTCATCACTAAAATATTCGGTTTTGGAACGTACCTCATTTGATGTATTCGCCACAAGACACTTCTCTTCTTTTGTCATTTCTTTCTCATCTTCATCACTATCACTCCAAGCGCCTCCAACAAAAGCTCTTTGATTTTGATCTCTTGTCATCATTGGACATTTTCCAATGAGGTGATTTGGATCACCACACTTGAAACATTTCCTTTCAATCTTGTTGTTCTTGTCATCCTTACTCTTTTGAAATGTTTTCTTTTCATCATGTGGTTGTCTTACGAATCTTCCTCGCCTTTTGAAGAATTTCTTGAAATCTCTTACGGCCATGGCGTATTCTTCGTCATCACTTTCGGAAGATGAGCTATCTTCGATACTAGATTCCTTTCTAGCTTTCAAGGCGATTGACTTGCTTTGCTCTCGTTTTTCTTTGACCATTTCGGAATCCTTCTTAATAATAACTTCGTAAACTTTTAGATTTCCAATTAATTCATCAAGTTGCAATGTTGACAAATTCTTTGATTCTTCAATCGCCGTCACTTTAGCTCGCCATTTTGGATGAAGAGCCCTAAGAAACTTCCTAACAAAATTCTTACTAGAAAAATTCTCATCAAGTGCTTTTAAACTTGTGATGATAGTGTTAAATCTAGCAAAAGCATTATCAATTGATTCCTCTTCCGGAATCGTGAATTGCTCATATTGTTGAACAAGTAGATCTATCTTATTATCTTTGACATGACTATTACCTTGGTGAGTTATTAGTAAAGAGTTCCAAATTTCTTTTGCGGTTTCACACATAAAGATCCTTTCGTACTCTTTACGTGGTAGCGCATTATAAATAACCATTTCTGCTTCATTATTTTTAGCAAGTTTTCTTTTTAAATCATCATTTTGTTTTTCAAAAGGTACGATTTCGTCTTTCTTTGTTTCGGGGTTATTTTGAATAGGTAAAAAATCACTATTAGTAATAACATGCCAAAGATCTAGATCTTTTGACTTCATATAAGTTTCGAATCGATTTTTCCAATATAAAAATCCATGACTTTCAAATAGTGGTGGTCTTTGCATAGATTGCCCTTCTAAATATTTTTTAGATTCCATAGATCGTTACAAGTTTTAAAATACAATATATTTTAAAGATCTTGCTAGACGTGGCTCCTGATACCAATTGTGAAAAACTAGAAAGGGGGTTGAATAGTTTTATGTCCTTTTTAAATTTATTACCAAAATATTTTGTAGCTTATTAAAAACTTTCAATTCGATCTCAAGTGAATTCAAGTGACAACCAATATAAGCAATTCTAATCTAATAATGAAAGTATTGAAATGTAATGAAGAAAAGATAGGGTTAGAAAGATCATGTAACACCCCCAATTCATGGGTGCAGCGGAATTCGAACTGGGTGTTACTCGACGGCACAATAGTCACAATAATAGAAAACGAACTCCAATTGAGTCGTTTTAAAAGGTTTATCATTCAAATTATATAAATATCAGAGATTACAAAATGAGGTCCCAAATAGTTCCATGTTTACAAATCACATTAAATGAGTTTTGAATGATAATAAAATTTATAGCCCTCTTGAGTATCCGTGCCATTCCGTGCCATCCTTGATCGTCATGAACCTGAAATACATGCTTGAGAGGTCAACACAAAGGTTGAGTGATATTCATAGAGTTTGTTTAATGTTTGAACACAATATGTTGGTAGTGTGAGCTATGGACTCACACCAATGTTTGGAAAACAAAACAGGCAGGCTACGTTATTATACGCCCATAAAATGTATTATACACTAAGCTTATGACACCATAACGTTAACGTGTACCAATATCGATCGGCAGATTTATCCCGGTAGGTACTTTGCTAACATACCTAAATCTCAAATATTAGTGCATTTGTTTGAACTTAGTCAATACAAATAGGATTCGTCAATCCCAATAGGCCTATTCACAATATTCGCGCTCACTATTGCTAGTGATTAAATGGTTCATAATAAAGGATATCGGTTTAGCAAGGCTGGTACTTAGTGATAATAAAACAATCAGGCAGCATACAATTTAAAAACATTGTGCTCGGTTAAAAATAGCATGTATTCCCCCCAAGGGTTTGTAAAACAATTAAGTAATGGAAAGTGGGGCTATGAACTCACCTTAAGTTGGATGATGTATAATGAGAATGATGGATATGCCGTAAGAACTTCTACGAGCAACCTAGAATAATTGTTGTAACTTAGGTTTGGAATAATGTCTAAGGAAACATAAACATGCCAATATATATATCTTGCATCTAGTCCATGATGTGGTATGATGTATAATGTAAGTCTTTGAAAGAAAAGATTCATGAAACATGTATGTTTTGTATATCGTTTACTACCGTTCGGGCTGACATAATTCAGAAGTCATGTTAGTAAGCGTTCGAGGAGCCAGGACACTTTAATTCGTAAATCCACAACTCATCTCGACGACTTAAATAATGAACTCCTCACATGAGGCTCCCTACTATTGTAGTAGTTGATAAAATATATAGATATAAGTTTTGATCCGAAAAGTTATATGTCCGATATTTGGATAAACTTAGGAAAGTTTATTAGTACATGAAGATTGTTATTAGGGGTAGTTTCATAAGTCTTGTATGACCATTTTCTCTTGGTAATATCTCATGGTTCCCTTTTAAGTGAAGTAGATCCAAATTGCTTGTTCAAGTTATCGCCTAATTCATTGTTTCATGTTTACGCCTATGTAAGTTGGTATGGTCATTTCGTCATGGCCTAGCCATGACCTTTGGTCCTTGTTCCAAGGTCATGAGACACAACCTTGGCTCTAGCCATGGTGGTGGTCTTGATTATAGGTCATAATAACTCTTGTTCCTTTTAAAGTATAACCATAATATAGTGACTTATATATATGTAAATAGCTGTTAAGAAACTGAGAAATATCTCACTCGGAAAGCATTTTCAAGGCTCGAGCCTCTTTACTCCTGAATGAAAACGTGATTCCGGACAACTTTCGTGTTTTAACTTTTTCATGAATCGGACCAGAAATGCCTCTTTTTGCGTGTTTAAAGTTTCTGTAACAGAAGGTATTTGGCAGCTTTGCCGCAAAGTTTTGGTAACTTCAAATCGTCATAACTTTTGACTCGTATACTCGTTTTAGGTGGTTCAAATTGCTATGTTTTCCTTGTTAGGTCCTCTACTACAATATGTAATGATCCAATATCATATATTTACCATTTTGATCAGGTCTTACCAAGAAAGTCATTAGTTTACTTGTTTTAATAACTTATCTTAACAATCAATTACAATAACTTGTTTTGCTCATTTTTATACATCATGGACATGAATACAAGACATAATATAGCACAAATAATATGTAAATAACATGAATATGATTATTTAACAAGAAGCAAGCTAGGGTTTGGCTTACAACTTTTGGCTTTCAAAGATGAAAGGAAGTTAACATGTAAGGATAGGACTTTGATAGACTTGCTTCAACCCACTTCACTTCATGCAATCTTTCTACTCTTGTAATCTTGAAAGATGGATGATGAAGGTTAAGGTGACTTGAGTGGATTCAAACTCAAGAGAAATCACCAAGTATGTGAGGTTATGGAAGTGTTTTGATGAATGAAAACCTAACTAGGTTTTAGGTATTGATATGGTACTTGAATCTTGCATGAAACTTGGAAGAGAATGAGCTAAGGATGAGAGGATGGGGAGTGTGAGTGTGGCGTACAAATGAAGGAGAGGAGAGGGCTTTATAGTGTCTTGAGGAGGTTAGGAAATGACTAGGATATTACCACAACTTGGTGACCAAGTTTAACTTGGAGCCTAAGTAGTACATGTGTAATCATCTAAGGCATGAAGGGTCAAGATTGAGCCACAAGTGTGAAACCCCCCTCCTAGTGGCGGTTTGTCAAAGCTTGGGGAGGAAGGGTTAGCCTTTTGTTGATATTATCCAAGATACTTGGTTAGTTTTGACTCCGTAAATTGCTAACCGTAAATGGTTAAGCCACGAAACGTAAAACCGGGTGTCGTAAAATTATGGAATTCGAAAGTATTGTTAAACATGTCCATATGTTCCATAATAAAATATAAAATGAGTGGTATGTTCCATTTGGGTGGTAAAACCCTACTAAAAGCTGGAAACACGGGTCTAAAACGCGTAATACGTAAAACGTATGAATATTGCGTAAAATTGATAAAAGTAAAATGTTACTTTTCTAATAGGATAATATTGATTTAAAATGACTTATAATATCTAGACTGGGCTCAGTCTAGTGTCGGTTGGTATTAAATGTCTTTTAGACATCAAACCGTAAGCCTAAAAATCAAGGAATGACTTATAAAATCAAGGGATGATTTTTGGTCAATGGAGGAGGGAAAAATATGTTGACTTTTTCTAATAAGTTGAAAACTTAAATCGTCTTAGAAATGTGGTGCAGGTATAGGCTAAGGTTACGGCTGAGTAAAAACGCTTAAAACTGAAAATTCCAGTTTTTCACGGCCGAGACTTATTTTTGGTCATGTTTTTCTCAGTCATGATTAATTCTCAAATAAATCATGAGTGTGTCAAACATTTTTCCGATGCGGGGTCACTTAACGCGGTCGAGTTTCGTTGTGCGTAGAATTTCTTAATGACGTTTTACCCTAAAACGTGTAATTCCTTAATAACTTTCACGAAAATGAGCTTATGAAAGTTAAACTTTTAATTTGCCATGGAAATGATTTATCACTTGAGCCCAAGAAATAAAAATCAAATTTCGGGAAAATTTTCGGGAAAAATGAATAGTAAAAGTGAATAGTGAAAATTTCCGGGAATGGTAATTAACATGAAAATGCGAATTGTTACAGTTCAAACCACAACACGCGAATTTATAGTGGTTCAGCTACAAGGACACCTTCCTTGCCCTACTCCACTCCCCGAGTACCACACTCGAGAGTTTTCTTCACTATGTCAACAAACTCCTTATGGTGGAGAAACCTTACACACCTTGGCTTACACGAGTTAACGACACTAGGCTAAATGTCGAGTTCTAATCGTAGCTAGAACCAATCTTACAACTTCTTCAAAGGCTTCACACCTTCTTCACACCTTCACAACTTCTTCAAGACTTCACACCTTCTTCAAACCTTGTCAACTTCACACCTTCTTCTATGCACAACTAAGTCACAACTTCTAAACTACTTTACAACACACCTAGTTTCTACAATCAACAAATTCACACAACACTTTTACAAATATCTAACACTACTACAATATGAAACTAGCTATTCACAACACTACTATAATTAGATGGATGTAGAGGAGTGTTCTTCTTCTTGCACTTGAGTGGATGAAGCTTTGGATCACTTGGAAATAAAGACTTATGAATTATATGATCAAAGGATTTTAGATCTAGAAATGGAGGTTGGATCAGAAAGTTTATAGTGCAAAAAGGTGAGAAAAATATGTGAAATGATCCAATATTTATAGGGCCAGAAAATACTGTTCTGGAGCGTGCCGGTCCCCTTAATGATTAAGGGGGCCGCCTAGTAAAATTAAGGGGGCCGCCCTCCTGAACGTTGGAAAAGTTTTTCTGGATAAAATTTGCCCTTTTTGGTTGGAAATTTGAAATCATATCTTTGTAGTTTAATATAGCATTACCAAAAATGATTTACAAATATATATAAAATGTTTATATCATTTTATAAGATGTTATGTCTTAAGACAAAATTTTCTTTGATCATGTAATGCATAAGATGCTTAGTTTATGCATACCTTAAGTGATATTAGATGTAGAGGTAAATATTTGTTACCAAATACTTGTTTACGTCTTAATCTTGACTTAATTTGATTTGAGTTTTGTGATTATCAAAACATAGGTTTATTGAGAGATATTAATAACATTTTTAAACATTATTTATATCAACATATAAGATAATGGCTTACTAATTGGGAGGGAGTGATAACCCAATTAGATTAGCAAGTGATTCGTCTACAAGTAAAGAAAGATTGCTGGGGATATTTATGAAGAAAAGAGCTATGAAGTCCTCCTCGGCATTGCTTCGCTTACTTTGATTATTTTATTTTACTTGTTAGGAATCATTGTAACCAATTCACGTATATCTCCAGCTGGAGGGAGATTGTTAGAAATGAAGCTGAACGATATTTACGTGAATTGGAGTAGACAACTAGTATGCATAAAGTGCAGGGACTACTAATGTATTATTGTAAAAGTTTTCTCATGTAAGGCCTATAAATACCCCTCAAGGCTTCACTTGAGGGGTGTAAGTGTGCAACATCATTTATCATAATAAAAGTATCTTTGTTTCACCTCACCTTCTCACTACTTTCTCTCTCTAGAATAATGGCATATTTCGATCAACCTCGACCTCCGGAAGGTGATTCTTGGGTTCTACACAATGCTTGAGATACCTTCTTGGTTTTTACTTGAGATAGAAAGCAAGCAAATAGACACAATTGTTGATCCTTATGATTTACCCTATTTTGTTTATAGACAAAGCTAAGTAAAGCATTATGTTGCTTAGAGAGATTTTTAGCTTTTGTCCTTGTGAGGACTCCTGAAGTGGAAGGTCCAATGATTTTGCTAGTAGGATGATCTTTATGAATTCTTAATGTAGGAGTTGGTGGAACTTCAAGATCATCCTCTAAATTTGTGAGATCAGGATCTTCATTGGAATTTAAGAAAATGCCTTCCTTAGGAAGCTCATCATCAATGTCTTGTAGATCAGGCATGTTTGGATCATTTAAATCATCAGTGTTGATCCAATTTGATGTATCTAAGACATTTGAAGTACTTCCAACTGGTTCATCAATACTTTGATGCAAAGTACTGTCATAGTTATCTGTGACTTTAGCCCTTTTCTTTTCTGCCTCATAAGCTCTCCTTTGATCATCTTCATAGGATTTTGCAATGGTGCATCCTATTAAGTTCATCTTGAATAGCTTGATCTTCATCAGAAACTATGGTAGTTGGTTGAACAGTACTTTGAGGTTCAACAGTGCTTTGTGGTTCAACAGTTGTTTTCTTCTTTGGTTCTCCGTCAGGAACATCATCAGATCTAATATTGACTCCATGAACAATGTACTGTAACTCTTCTTCATTATGAACAACTTGATTTTCTTCTCTGACAGGCACATAGTTCATAGAAGAAGCCAAGATTTCAAGATCAAACATCCAATCAGGGCCTTTGCCCTTTTGACTGTCTTGATCTTCAAGAAACTCAACATGAAGACATTCTTGAACCTTTTTGGTAACCTTGTTGTACACTCTAAATCCTTTGCTATTGGTACAGTAACCCAATAGATATCCTTCATCTGACTTGCCATCAAATTTGCCCAGAGAATCAACAGTATTTAGAATAGTCAGAGGACAGCCAAAAGGTTTCATAAATTTAATATTTGGTTTGTTTCCCATAAGCAACTCATAAGGTGTCTTCATCTGAGGTTTAGTGACAGATACTCTATTTAACACATAGTAAGCAGCACTTACAGCTTCAGCCCAAAACTGAACAGGTAATTGAGAATCTACAAGCATGGTTCTTGCTGCTTCTATCAATGTTCTATTCTTCCTTTCTGCAACACCATTCTGCTGTGGAGTTCTAGCAATGCTAGACTCCCTCTTTTTTCCTTTCTTAGCACAAAACTCATCCATAAGCTGATTCTTGAATTCAGTCCCATTATCACATCTAATGGATCTTACTTTGAGTCTCAATTGATTTTCAAGGGCTATTATAAGATCATGAATAGCATCAAAGGTTTCATCTTTAAATCCCAAGAAAAAGACCCAACTAAATCTAGTACAATCATCTGTTATAACTAAGCAGTATTTCTTCTTGTTTAAGCTAGCCACTGAAACAAGTCCAAACAGATCCATGTGCAATAACTCTAAAGGTTCTCTAATGGTTCTTTCTTCAATCTTTTTGCATGAAGCTTTGTGTTGTTTACGCTTCTTGCAGGCCATGCATGAATGATTAGTCTTGTATGTTTTAAAAGGTAAACCTCTAACTAAATTGCCTTTGACCAACTTGTTGATATTCTTGAAATTCACATGTGTTGATATAAATAAATGACTAAAAACGTTATTCATATCTTCCGATATCTCTATGTTTTGATAATCACAAAATAAAAACTCATCAAACCAAAGATAATGACATAAACAAGTATTTAGTAGTATATACTCACCTTTACCATCTAATCACTCAAGGTATGAATAAACAAAGTGTCTAATGCATTATAAGATCAAAGGAACACTTTTGTTAATCACTAGATATTTATAAAATGTCACAAAACATTTTATATATTTTATAAAACATTTTTGGCATTAAAAGAATATGTTTAATTCATTACAAAATTATGAATTCAAATTTTCAACCAAAAATGGCAAATCTAATCCAGAAAAATTTCCCTCACAAAAGGACAAGAAAATACAACGTTCAGGAGGGCGGCCCCCTTAATCATTAAGGGGATCGCCCACTAATTAAGGGGACCGGCACGCTCCAGAACAGTATTTTCTGGCCCTTTAAATACTGGATCATTCCACATATTTTTCTCACCTTTTTGCACTATAAACTTTCTGATCTAAACATCCTTCTCCATCTTCTAAAAATCCTTTAATCTTATATACTTTGATCTTTGTTTCAAAGTGATTCAAGCCTCAACACTCAAGTGCAAAGAGAAGAATACTTCTATTAGAAGTATTACAACTTAGTATCATCTTGCTATCTAAGTTGTTTGTTTATTTCATCTTGTTGATCCTTCATATTTTGGTGAATAAGGTGTATGCATTAGTTAGCTAGATTTTATTATAGAATCTAGAATTGTTGTAAGTGTGAAACGGAACTTGAAGTGAAGAAGTAGTGTTGGATAGTAGTGGTGATAGGAGATAGTAGCAATAGTGACTAGTAGTGAAGATATTGAAGCTTCCAAGTGGAGAAGACTAGAAGACATTAGTAGATTAAAGTTGTGAAGATATTAGTGGCTTGAAGTTGTGAAGACATTAGTGACTTGAAGTTGTGAAGACCTTAGTGCCTTAAAGTTGTTAAGTTACAAGACATTGAAGTTGTGAAGTATTTGTGAAGGCGTGAAGATACTTGTGGTGTGTAGAAGTATAGAAGAAGTGAAAAGGTGTGAAGAAGGTGTGGTGTGATATTTGGTGTGAGATTGGTTCTAGCTACGATTAGAACTCGACATTTTGCTTTGTGTCGTAAATTGGTGTAAGCCTTTGGTGTGTATGGTTTTCTCCGCCATAAGGGAGGTTATTTACTTAGTGAAGAAAACTCTCGAGTTCGGTGCTCGGGGAGTGGAGTAGGCAAGGAAGGTGTCCTTGTAGCCGAACCACTATAAATCCTTTGTCTCTCGGTTTGATCTTTCCATCTCTCACTCTTTGCTTGCTTACTTATTAGATTTTTGTATATTGTTATAATTGTGTGTTGTACATATATTGATTTCACATAAAGATCAAACTAGGTTCCATTTACAACATTAATTGTACATTAGTAAAATATAAGTATATACACTTATTAAAACACATATACCTATATAAATACAAACTTATATTTAAGTGAGATATATTCTATTCAACACTTTAAATAAGTGGTGTCTATGTGATGTATGTGAATTAATTCGTATCTATACTTTAGCTTCAAAGGTTTTTACAATTAACATCAATTCTTTAAAAGCAAACTTTTATTAAACGAAAAAGACGCAAAACTATTCAACCCCCCTTTCTAGTTTTCCACAATTGGTATCAGAGCCAGGTTTAGCAAGATCTTTAAGATATATTGTATTTTAAAACTTGTAACGATCTATGGAATTCGAAAAATATCTAGAAGGGGAATTTACGCAAAAACCACCATTATTTGAAAATGATCATTTTCTTGAATGGAAAAACAAATTTGAAAATTATGTGAAATTAATAGATCTTGAACTTTGGCATATCATTTCAATTGGTGATCTTAAACCAACCAAAATGGATTTTGAAAATCAATATAATAATCTTCAAACCAAAATTGATAAAAACACTAAAGCCAAATTACTTATTTTCAAAACTCTACCAAGAGTTGAATATGAAAGATTATTTCGTTGTAAAACGGCAAATGATATTTGGAAATGTTTTTTAAAGTTTCACCAAGAGAAATGTAAAACCAAATCCAAAGAAAGAACGTTAATCTAGAAAATTTTATGAATAAATATTTAGTTGAAATAAACACATGTACTACTAGTTCAAATGTAATCATTGAAGGTATCTATAACGAAGAATACATGAGCCAAATCCGAAGAAAGAACGTTAATAAATCATGGTGCAACAAGTACGAAGAAGACGATGATAATACGGCTTGTGAGAATATTAAAACAAATGTGAACACAAGTATTGATGGCAAGGACTACATGCTTCTAGATCCAAGCGAAACTACAAACAAAACATGGAGCGACATGGACAATGGAATTGACCACCGTATAGCATGTGAAGAATGTACAACTACAAATAAGGTACAATCCAAAACCAAATATTTTTGCTATGATCAATTTATATTAGAATTTTCAAAAATAGAAAACAACTTTAAACATTTTTGCAACATTGACCCAAAAATTATTTTTAAAAACGAATCTTCAACATCCGCTGAAAACAACTTTGAAAAAGAAATAATTTTAGAAGATAAAATGTCTAGACTTCAAAGTAATATTGAAATTGATCTTGAATGTAAAAAATGTCAAGACTACAAACATGAAATTAAAATGGAAAATGAAAAAGCAAAAACATTGGCAAAATTCGAAAATAGTTCTAAATCTTTAGAATATCTTCTTAACATTCAAAAGTCATTTTATGATAAAACCGGTTTAGGATTTACTGCAAATGATTCTTTAACAAATATATCAAAACAAATAAAATTTGTTAAACCTGGTGGAGAAATTTAGAACTAATATTATTTACACTCATTATTTATCACTCTAGTCAAGAAAGTCATTGTTTGTTAATTAAAACAAACTATTGATGAATTCTTGTACTTATCGACGACATCCTCATCATGTGCATTCAAATGCAATGGATGTTCTCAACTAACCAACTCGGACCCATGAGAATCTGGGTACCAAGCTTTTTATCATGTTTAGGTAATTAACGAACGAAGAGTCTATTACGTGTTGATTTACTCATCTCTCTCTATTACCTTTGACGGCTATTGGCTCCTATCACTATGTTTCACATTCTGCAAATATTTTGCCTATGACGTTGTTGCGGTCATTTATTGTCTCGGAATTTTGTTCTTCACTCTTGGAGTATTGGTATCATGGTGTGTCCGTTACTATTTCAAGTTGAAGGCTCCAAAGCACAATTATTCTTAATCTTCACAACTTGTGATGATTGGTGTGATCGATTAAGCATTTCGGATAAAGCTCCCTTGATTTCTATTGCGTTGGAATGTCACTTTGCTACTTCGACATGTTTTGGACAAACTTTTAAGATATCTTCCATTTCCCTCATGCCCACTCTTAAAGAAAAGCTGGACCTGAGGTAAGTTTTCTTTTCAAAAACTTGCCAATATTACATTATATTAAAGAATGCTTTAATGAGTATGTGAATATGATTTAACTTATGAGTTGCCATGCTTTTAGATCATTAATACTAATATATGCATATATGATATTAGAATTATTACCCTTCTTGTTGTATAGTCTATTAATTTTTTTTTTTTTTTTTTTTTTTTTTTTGTCTTCATTTATATTGAAGATCCTCTATGATCTATAGTAGAATACTTTCCATTTAAGCTATATGATTTTACTAGTTGCCTTAATAGATGTATTATAATTGAGACTTGTTGGTAATTTGATATTATAATGTTCTTTGTATACATATATATATGTGTGTGTGTATATATATATATATATATATATATATATATATATATATATATATATATATATATATATATATATATACACACATGTCTATCTTGTATCCATAAATGATTTACTTTGTTCCTCTCTATCTCATTGCATTTAGATCATAAATATCTACCATCTCTCTTCCATATCTTTAGTTGTCATTAGAGATGATTATATATGATAATGGGCTTAATTGATTCTCTTGAACATGATAAGTTTCCATTTCAAATCCTTCACTTGCAATTTCTTGTTATCATAATCAAGACATCATGTTCAAAACTTCTATCTCTTTGAATAAAAATATTTCAAATATCTATATTGTTTTTCTTCAAGCAATATGCTTAACTATAATTTTTCATAACTTTATTTTAATCAAAAACAAGATTGAAATTTTTTTTACATGATATGAAACAAAACTCAATTTATTTTATTGAAATGCACACTTGAATTTATTTCAAAACATTGTTGAATAAAACTAAAAACGTTTTGCTTAAAACATATTTGATTGTCTCACATGTGTCATACACTTCTATGGAAATGACATTCACAATTTAATCAAATCATTTCAGTAGAATCATGTCTTGCCCATATAGATCTTGTTTGTAACAAGCCTTGAAGTCCATATAATCATCAATATGTTTGCACTAGACTACATGTTATCATCCTCATATAGTTACACGTTTAACTAATTTGCTTTATTGCTTCCTTAGTTGCATATCTTAATTGATAAATTAATAGATAGCATGATTATTAGAAATTAATTGTCTAATTTAATTATTTCTATATCACTCTCTACATTCATGAATAGTATGCCCTATATTGCCTCAAAGAGTTGAACTTACTTGAATCCAAATCCAAAAACACAACCTTTTTGAAAATTTTATGCCAAAAACCCATTTCTGACATTCTGGGAATCACCAGATGGGCGACCCCCTTAATTATATAAGGCGGCCCCCTTAATGATTAAGGGGATCGGCCCCTAATTAACGGGACCGGCCATCTGATGGTCGGGGATACTATTTTCCTTATCACTTTTTGACCCATTTCAGCCTATACTTCCCAAAATTCACAAACATATTTTGTCCCATACTATTCCTCAAAATCTACCTTCCTAAACCACATTTCTCATACACTATAAATACCATCTTCCCATCATTAATGTCATCACACCCAAACATGTCATCTCCCAACAACCAAAAACCAAAGATTTCAAGAACCGCAAGGATCTCCGTCAAACCCGTTTAGAGGAGGAAACTTGACTCTTGTCATAACTCAAGTGATGTTGTTCCAAGTCAACCAACAACTAAACCTCAAACCCACACTAATGAGTCATCTCACAACCTATCATCCACTCATGCCCTCATTAATGCTTCTTCTTATGATGAGCATGCTCAATCCCAAAACAACAATCCCAACCTCTCAATCAATACTTCACATGTTGCTCATTCAACAAAAATACCACTCACTCATGAAGAACCTCTTCCACCCTCTTCATGTTTCCATGACTACCCAAGCTCAACCATGTCTCCACCACCAAGAGTACCACCACCACATCCTACAACTTCACATGCCACTCCTATGTTGCATGTTCAAACCTTCACCCAATACAACTATCATGTTCCACCACCAACACCTTCCTCCGAACACTTGAAGTTCGTTGAGGAGCTAAAAGAGGCTCATGAGCTTAGTGCTCTTTTAGCATTACATCTTGCTCAACGCAATTTGGATCCACCCCAATCAAGCTCACCATCATCACCACACAATATCAACCAAATTGAGAAGCATGTTAACAATTGCCCTTGTTGCATCTTCCTTCAACAACAAACCATTGCTTTGAATGAGCACTTCACTTAGATTGAGTATCTTCTTACAAGATCTCAACAAACACCATCACTTGAACAACATCAAAACCCTCAATCAACAAACCCTACTTCTAATCCACCACCTACAAGTTCCACATCTCCAAACTCACCAAAATCCATGCAACCAAAAGTTTATCTCCACTAAACCACCAAGCATCTTATATGCTTATGTTTCTCATTTTCAAATAAAACTCTTCAACCATTTTGGGATTCAAGAAAGTTTGGTGACACTCCTTGTTGGCACATTAGGATGCTCTACTTAGTTTAGTATTCTACATTTATGGCCTTTGTAACAATGATTATGGGTTGACATAATCATTTTCTAATCAATGACTTAATATGTGTTTCTAATTATCTTTTGCCATGCTCATTATTTGTTGGTATTATGATATATGGTTTTGCTTGTGCCATGCTTGTGCTTCTAATATTTTTCTTGCAAGAATTCCAATACTCGAACCCTTGGTGCCCTCAAACGAGGGGGAGCATACATCAAGGGGGAGCTTTCTTCTATTGGCTTAAACCTTTTTGATTTTACAAAAAGGGGGAGAAGTGAATATAAACTCACTAAATACTTGTCTAAAAATTAATTTTTAGATTTAATGAGTTTAGGTTTTGTAATCATCAAAAAGGGGGAGATTGTTGATATAAATAAATGACTAAAAACGTTATTCATATCTTCTGATATATCTATGTTTTGATAATCACAAAACGACAACTCATCAAACCAAAGATCATGACATAAACAAGTATTTAGTAGTAAATACTCACCTTTACCATCTAATCACTCAAGGTATAAATAAAAAAAGTGTCTAATGCATTATAAGATCAAAGGAACACTTCTGTTAATCACTAGATATTTAAAAAATGTCACAAAACATTTTATATATTTTATAAAACATTTTTGGCATTAAAAGAATATGTTTAATTCATTACAAAATTATGAATTCAAATTTTCAACCAAAAATGGCAAATCTAATCCAGAAAAATTTCCCTCACAAAAGGACAAGAAAATACAACGTTCAGGAGGGCGGCCCCCTTAATTATACTAGGCGGCCCCCTTAATCATTAAGGGGACCGCCCACTAATTAAGGGGACCGGCACGCTCCAGAACAGTATTTTCTGGCCCTTTAAATACTGGATCATTCCACATATTTTTCTCACCTTTTTGCACTATAAACTTTCTGATCTAAACATCCTTCTCCATCTTCTAAAAATCCTTTGATCTTATATACTTTGATCTTTGTTTCAAAGTGATTCAAGCCTCAACACTCAAGTTCAAAGAGAAGAATACTTCTATTAGAAGTATTACAACTTAGTATCATCTTGCTATCTAAGTTGTTTGTTTATTTCATCTTGTTGATCCTTCATATTTTGGTGAATAAGGTGTATGCATTAGTTAGTTAGATTTTTTTATAGAATCTAGAATTGTTGTAAGTGTGAAGTGGAACTTGAAGTGAAGAAGTAGTGTTGGATAGTAGTGGTGATAGGAGATAGTAGCAATAGTGACTAGTAGTGAAGATATTGAAGCTTCCAAGTGGAGAAGACTAGAAGACATTAGTAGATTAAAGTTGTGAAGACATTAGTGGCTTGAAGTTGTGAAGACATTAGTGACTTGAAGTTGTGAAGACCTTAGTGCCTTAAAGTTGTTAAATTACAAGACATTGAAGTTGTGAAGTATTTGTGAAGGCGTGAAGATACTTATGGTGTGTAGAAGTATAGAAGAAGTGAAAAGGTGTGAAGAAGGTGTGATGTGATATTTGGTGTGAGATTGGTTCTAGCTACGATTAGAACTCGACATTTTGCTTTGTGTCGTAAATTGGTGTAAGCCTTTGGTGTGTACGGTTTTCTCCGCCATAAGGGAGGTTATTTACTTAGTGAAGAAAACTCTCGAGTTCGGTGCTCGGGGAGTGGAGTAGGGCAAGGAAGGTGTCCTTGTAGCCGAACCACTATAAATCCTTTGTCTCTCGGTTTGATCTTTCCATCTCTCACTCTTTGCTTGTTTACTTATTAGATTTTCGTATATTGTTATAATTGTGTGTTGTGCATATATTGATTTCACATAAAGATCAAACTAGGTTCCATTTACAACATTAATTGTACATTAGTAAAATATAAGTATATACACTTATTAAAACACATATACCTATATAAATACAAACTTATATTTAAGTGAGATATATTCTATTCAACACTTTAAATAAGTAGTGTCTATGTGATGTATGTGAATTAATTCGTATCTATACTTTAGCTTCAAAGGTTTTTACAATTAACATCAATTCTTTAAAAGCAAACTTTTATTAAACGAAAAAGACGCAAAACTATTCAACCCCCCCCTTCTAGTTTTCCACAACATGTCCTAATCTTCTATGCCAAAATGTGCTTCTTCCATTGTTGCCCTTGCTACCAAACATGTTGCTCTTTCAGTAGGATTGATATTCTTCAAATCTAAGTTGTACACATCATTGGTTCTTGGTACTCTCAGCATTACCAAGTTTTCATTATCTAACTTGAACTCAGGGGAGAGAATAAGACATTCTGTGTCAAGGAATAACACAGGATATTTCTTGTCACAGATCTGAGATACTGACAAAAGATTGAATTTAAGCTCCTTCACATAACGAACATTCTCAAAATCAATACATCTAGTCTTGATGGTTCCTTTGCCAGTAATTCTCCCTCTATTAGGATCATTCCCAAAAGTAACTCTTCTTCCAAAATATGCCTTAAAATCTGACAAAAGCTCCTTGTCTCCTGTCATGCTGCCAGAGCAACCACTATCAATGATAATATGATCCTTTAGCTCCTCTTCTAGGTTGCCCTGCATAAAGATGAAAAGGGTTGGTTTCTATTAGGAACCCAAGTCATTACTGACTTGTGTTCCCCTTGTAGAGTGACATACTCAAATTCTTTGAGTATGTAATCACCACTGTTTTTGAAAACATTATCAAGAATTAGTGTCTTTCATCCCAAAACCTGTGTTGGATTTTCATCAACACTCCCTTTTCTCCCTTACTTGCTGAAAGTACTGTTTGTCCCCCATCAGTACTTTCCTTCTTAACCCATTTAGTTTTAACAATTTGTGGTGAGTTCTTTGATCTAGGTGCTCTTCTTGAGGTGTAAGGCCTTCTAGGTTTATAGGAATTGAATCTCCTTGGTCTTACATTAGAACCAGTGCTAGCAGTACCTTGATTGGGTGAATACTTAGCAGTACTTTGAGAAGGTACTGGTGGTTTGGAAAAAGGTCTTCTCTGGTGAGAATACCTATAGTCTTTTGAGAAATTACTATGGTTAACCCTATGTGAATGATTCTAAACTGGTTTATTCTCCCTTGGCTTGTGGTTAGTGGACTTTGGGAATTTACTTAAATATTTTGAGTGAAAGTCACAGTCCTTAATCAAATGATTAGGATTATAGCAAACAAAACATAACTTTTGATCCCCAAATTCTCTTCCATTAGTTCTATGACCAAAACTAGCTTGACTTTTTGGTGACTTATGAAAAGGTTTTCTAAAGTTAGCAGTATTTTAAAAAGTTTTTCTTGAAGATACTGCTGGTTGTCCAGCAGTACTTTCAGAAGTTTTTGGAAGTACTGCTTGTTTGGAAAACACTTTATCACTCCCTGAACCCTTGTTATCATCCCTAGGTTTCTCAACTGTCTCTTTAAGGATTCAGAACCAGATGGACTTGAATTAGATTAACCTGTAAGCTTCTTCCTAAACTCCAAATTGTCTACTCCAAAACAAGAAACATCTGTCCTAGGTGGTTGAAAACTACGAGTGGGTGGAGGAACTTCATTGTATCCTTTTTCTTTCTTAAATTCAGGAGGTTTTTGACCAATTGATTCCTCATCACTAGATGTGTTTTCTTCTAAGCTAATGAATTCTTCATCACTAGTTGAGATCTCTTCTGAATTTATCTGTTCCTTATCACTAGTTGGGTTCTCTTCTGAACTACTATACTCAACATCATAACCTAGGCCAGTTTTAATGTTTGATGTTCTTTGTTTTTCTACAAAGCTAACATGTGACAGACCTGATTCTTTCCAACTAGCAAGTTTTGCTAACAACTTATCCCTTTCTTTAGTGATCTTTTCAAGTTCAGAAACCTTACATCCTAACTTCCATTCACTTAGATTTAATTGATAGTCTTGTTGCTCATATTTTTCTGCCCAAGCCATTTCATTATTTTCATGAGTGATTATTTTGGCTTCCATTGACTCTAAAGTCAATTGATAACCAACTACTTCAGACCTAGCCCTTTTATAGTTATCTTTTTCAGTCTCATATTCTTTAAGCAACTTTTAGTAAAGATTACTACATTTAGAGCATACCTCAGAGATAGTGGATGAACTTGGTGAAGTAGCTACCATTGCAATCTGAACAGGTTCTTCTTCACTTTCCATGCTCCAATCAAAGCTTCCTAGACCATCTCTTGATTCCAAAGTAGCAAATCCTGGTTCCTCATCAAAAGCTATGCTCCAATCAAACTCTTCCAATGTAACCATAGAGTAGGTTACTGGTTCATCATCAAACTCATTACTCCAATCAACCTCTGATAGATTTTCTTGAGCCACCAAAGCTTGTGATTTTGGTTCAGCAATAGGAACTTCCTTTCTTTCAACCTTGGGTTTTTCAATCATTCTATTTGCCTGATACTTTGCAAACTTGCATTCCCTTGCAAAGTGACCAGACTTTTGACAATTAAAGCATTCAATCTTAGATTTATCAAATGCTATACCCTGCTTGGCTTTAAAATCAATACCTCTTCCTGTTTTGTTCATGAACTTCTTGATCCTTGCAGTGATCATGGCAACCTGCCATCTTATGTCAATTTCTTCTAGAGCATCATCATCAATTTGCAACACATCTTCTTGATATGTAACAGGTAAAATGGCTTCTTGAGCAAAGAAAGAACATATAACATCATCTGAGTTAGTGTCGTTTGATGGTGATGAAGTGGTAGTGGTCATGGTTGTGCAAGTGTGCTGTTTATCTTCAACAGTACTTTGGACAAGGTAAGCAGTACTTTTAGTGGAAGTACTGCCTCTGTTTTCAGAAGACACAAAAGCAATGTTATGAGATTTCTGATGAGAACTTGAACCTATGTTACCCTTCATCTCATGCTCATACACCTTTAAATTGCTGTAGAGATCATCAAAGACCATAGAATCCAAACCTGATTGTCCTCTAATCATAGTAGCAACCACATGCCATGCAGATGGCAAACTTCTTAAGAACTTCAAGTTTGCATCTTCAACTGATGCCTCTGCTCCATATAACTCTAGCATACTGAGTAAATTTTGGTATCTGTTATAGGCAGAGTCAAGACCTTCTCTTTCACCAACAGTGAATGTTTCAAACTGTTGCTCCAATAGGTTTCTATGCATCTTTTTGGAAGCATCATTACCTCCAAATCTTGTCTTAATAACAGCCAATAGTTGTTTTGCATCCTTAGCATCATGAAGCTTCAGTAGGTGACCATCAGGAATAGCAGACAATAGTATGTTTAGAGCCTTATCTTGATTTCTTTTTATAACTGCTGGCAGGGTTGGCTTAGGTGGTGTAGGTTGTCCTTCAACTGCTACAGGTTCTTCAATAACAACATTACCATTGACAATCACATCCCATAAAGCATGGTCTGTGATAGCAATGTACTGCCTCATCTTCATGCTCCATGGATCATACTCTCCCTTCTTGACAATAGGAATTCAGATTGAGGTGATGGATGGAACTGGTGCAACTTCAGTCGACATCTTTTAGGGTTTGTAGTAAAATCGGTTTTCAAGGGTTTCTTCTTAATCAGAGTTTCCACACAAGCTCGGATACCACTTGTTGGATCGATATACTCTGACCAAACTAACTATGTAGCTTGTAAAGGTTTAACAATCTTGAATAACTCCAAAACTATTAATATTGAAACACTGATATGACTTTATTAAGTACGCGGAAGCTACTTAAACAAAGCTAAGAAGAACTTCAATGATTATATTAAAACCAAACTTTGAACCTGCTTTTTATACAGATTCACTAACAACCCTAATAACTGTTTAATCGTATTCTAAAGTATTCGTATGTCTAATACCATCCTAAGGCTCCTTTTATAGGCACAAGGAAAACCTTAAGTCGGTTTACAATACTTGAACGACAAGTAAACTAATACTAATCTTAACTAATTCTAGAATATTCTAATATCTTTACATAACAGTCCCTTAACTAATTTGCATAACATTCCTTTATCAATAAAAGTACTTTGACTTTCTTCATGCACGAGCAGTACTTTGACCATAATACACAAGCAGTACTTTGAGCTTCAGAAGTACTTTGATCTTCAGAAGTACTTTGATCTTCATATCCCAACAACTTTTTTTAGCTGTGCATTTCTTTGTTGCAATTACATGTCATCCATAAATTGAGATGCTTATAATGCATTTTTTTGTTGCAATTGCAGGTCATCCACGGAAGTTGGCAACGTACTGTCATGGTATTTTGGCTGGAATGAAGATTTCATAAGTCACTTGGTATTCCAGCCTATGAATTTTACAGATAGCCATGGAAGTTGGCCAAGGTACATGCTAATGCAAACTATGCTTCTGTATTTGTTTGATATTGCAGAGGTAGTGGAGAATGGAATATATGGGCATGGGGCGGTATGTGACTATTTTCTATTTTTAAAATGTGGATTCAGGTATGGAATGGTGAAAACATGGATTGGAATGGCAAAAAATGACTAATTTTTTAGGTGGTCGATACACATTTGCCATGTTTGAGGCATGACGCCTTAAATCAGCCCCGTCAAACGTTGCACCTCCAACACTAAAATTTGTAGCTACTTTTTTGAGCTTATATAATTTTGAACAAGCGTTTGTTGACTATGATTTTCTTCTTTCCTCTGTGCATGCACTGAAGACACCAGACTCTCCATAATGTTGTATTCGCAGAGTACAAAAAGAAGTATGGTAGCAGACTTTCAAAGGTACGTTGGTTTCTTTATTCTTACTTTTTTAAACAACAGTTACGGCTTAAATCAGCCCAGCCAAACTTGGAACCTCTAACACTAACAATTGGTCTGATGTTTTCATTTTGTATAATTGTTTTAGTATCACATGTTCTTATATAATTGGTTTGATGTTTTCGTTTCAAGTGTGACCACATACTTTCGTTATGAAAAGGATCATCGTAGCTGAGCTACACAAGTGCTGAAACTAAGTGGGGTGGTTGAGGTTGGTGAGAAACACGTAGCGAACGTGGACCTGCAACTTTAACGTATGCAAAGCGCAACAGTTTGTGCAAAGTGTGCAAACGGTTGCGAATGTTGTGAAGTTTGAGACTGGGGGTGAGAGGAATGGTGGGGGTACTTAAACTAGAAAGATAGAGAGTGATTAGTGACGGTAATGGTGGAACAAAAACATATGGTTGTCCGGGTTGTTTGACTGCTGTGGCAAGGGAAACATTTAAAGGATGGTCACCACTGAAGAATGAAACATATGGTGGTTACAGTGGTTGTGCTTCATTTATGCTGGAAGAGGTTTCTAACGGTCCTGCCGCTCTCATTCTTGCAACCCATAATTTGGAATGAGGTAAAAGTTTGCGACCTTTGTGTTTTTGTTACTGTCCTTTTCGATTATTGGTTATAAAACTGTACTTTCCTATTTTTACAACCCAAAAGCAGTTCTCCAGGTGTCAATTTTGGTTATGAAACTGTGTTGTTCATTTTCTGCATAAAATAATTTAGCCTGTTACGGGGAATAAATTATGTACACACTAATTTTTTTGCATATTTCTGACGAATGAACTTTATTATATCCTCCTTTTGCTATGACCAGCTGTTGCAAGTTCCACTTTTTCACTTCTTTCGGGTCAAAAAAGCCAGCCATCACAGTCATTGCTATGGTCCTCTTTGCACACTCGGTCCACAAGGGGAAATCTGTGTCCATGGATTGCCAAACTCATAATGTCAAATGTCAAATGTCAAATGTCAATTACAATTTACAGTCACAGCAGTTCTCAAAGGCAGAGTGTCCGAATATAGGTTTGATGTCTGCATTATTTTCAAGTGTTATGGGTTAGATAAGTATAGAAATAATAAGCCTCACCACATCTGATCCTGCAAAAGCAATTGCAGCTGCTACAAGCAATTTGAAAGGTGGGGCTGCCCAACAAGGGATCATGCATGCTGCTCAGTATAGTGCTGCACAGTCGACAAATGCCGATCATCAATTATTGCCTGATGGCTTTCCACAGTATGTTCACGATCCCCCTGCTGCGGTTCAGGTCAAATCTGCAGAGCAAAACCAACCATCGGGTGAGTAGGCTTTCATTGGCAGTTTCTTAGTCTTGGTCGTTTTTGTATATGTTTTGTACAAAAATCATTTATTCTTTATAAAAGTAGATGGAATTATTCTAGAGTTTGGAAAGTCAAAAAACAGTTTTGTATAAGAAAAAAAAAGATGATTGAATGATGACGTTAAATTCATGAAGAAAACGCCTTAATTTGTTGACCAGGAATTGACGATTTAGGTACGTGGCAGCCTGACAAGAAATAGAAGTTTAGGATTACAAGCAAATAGATACACGTTGTGCTGACATGATCATGATCGGTCTAGAAAGAAGAAGAGCGCGCGCAAGCAAAGTTTTTGAAGGGGTTTTCGGGCCGGAAAATGTCCAAGCCTTTGAAGTAGCAGTGAAAGTTTAGCATGAACATGTGTTTTTTGAAAAGGACTTGGTGGATAAAGAAGTGTGTTTTGATGCTTCTTTGTCTTTAGGTGTTTAGTACTTTTTTAGGGGGGATCATCACCGCCCCCACAAAATGTGTTGATATTCCAAATGTTGTTGATGTTACTGACATAGGCTACATAATCTGTGTAAGTTTACTAGGTCACTTACTATCTGATATTTTTTTAGTTTGATGTGTATTTTTGCTGGGAAATGGAAAGGAAGTTTTTTTTACCTTTTTTATTATTTTTTATTTTTTTAAATATATTTTTTTATTTTTTTCATTATTATCATGAGTGACCCATTTCATTTCTGTTTTTAATGCTCACTTACAGGCCACTTCAGCCAGTTTTTTGGTTAGTGCATTTTCTTGAATGCTATCTTGCTGATTTGTCTTATTGCAGCTTCGGTTGTTGCAATTTATTGAATGATATGGTGAATCCATTGTTAGAGTAAATGATAATTAGAGGTACTTCTTTGCTTTACTACATTTATTTGGCTTATTGCATTTTCCCGTGTCAAATAAATTAGGTCTACTCTGAAAAGTTATAAAGATACTGATGTATCTTAAAATATACATCAAATGAACTACAAGAAACATTGACCCATGTTTAGTCACTTACAGAGTAAAAATTCAGCTATGAGGTAATACATGATTTATAGGTTTTGCCATTGAGAGTGTTTTAGACTGCTTATTTAATTACTAATATGCTTATATGTTATGGTGTAAATAAACAATTTTCAGTGTATGGATAAAATAGCGTATTTGCTTATCTAACTTTTAAACACAATCTTCGATTAGGATTTGGGAGGATTGGTGGGATGGATATGGGGGAATACGTTATAAAATTAACTTATAAAGAACTGTTGCTGACCTACCACTGTGTTCTGTAAAAAATGTCACAGACATGTGTTGAATTTATTCCTCTGTTTGTTTATTCAGGCATTGGCAAGAGCATTAGTAAACTGTCATACTCATTTATAAATTACTTCGAGAAAGATCTGTTCTAAAATCCTCTTGATTGCTCTAAACTTTTAAATTGAATGTGCTTGCATAATGCAGTTCACAATTGAGAGGGATAACGACTTCAAGCAACCTGGAGGCACATACAAATCCTTTTCTCCAGACAGGTAAACACGTTGCGTTGTTGCATCATGCTTCTTTTAAACTGTTCTTTAATTTCTATACACTCATGGTTTTCTTTTTTTTCTTTATTTGCAGAAAAGAAGGATTCATCACCAGGATCGCTGGTGCTCCATCTGACCCGCGTGTCATCCATGAAGTCTGCACCATATGGGTTTGTTACTGGTCCAGGTTTGACTCCCTTTCTTTCTTGAATACTGCATAGGTGTTATCTTCCAGGTCTATTAGTCTTTAAATGGATAAACGTTGCCTATTCTATTTGATGTACTTTATCACTGCTTCAGAATGAAAATATGTTCTATTTTTGAAGTATTGTCAATTGATGTTTTTGAAAATTCTTTTCATATTGTTGCTTAAAAGCACTTTTGTCTCAATGAAGTATGTCTAATCACTTAACAAAATATGACGAAAACTGAAATTGTAAATGCTTCTATTGTTAGTTTTGTGGTTGTTTTGATGTTGTTTTCGGAAAAAGTATCATTGCAGCCGACAAAGTAACGTTCAAAAACAGACGGGCATCGTTAGGACTGATCATACGCATATTTTGTAGAATCACCAGGTCATTTAAGTATTGGCACCATAAAGACTAGAGTGAAAAGATTCGGTTTTCGGGAACTCCAAGCTTTCACGAAAGCATTCAAGATAAACTAATTATTCTATAACTGAAGGCAAGCAAGCTTATTCATGCTTTTGTTATTTCGTTGTTACGTGTCTTTATTGGGAGTAATTGCTTATGTATACTTGATACGTGGGAATTGCGCCCTCGCAACAGGTTTTACCTCCCAAGGGATCTCGAGAAGCTTACAACCCCCACCAGGCAGTATACCTGATCGTTGTAGTATAGTATAGTGACAAGTACCAGGGGACTGATCGTTCAACTCAGGAATAGTGTCGCTAGGATTAGAAAGCCTACTAAACTAGGTCTAGAGGTGAGGGATGATTCTTTTTGTATTTTTATATTTTATAGAAAGCAAGTAAAATCTCGGGTTTTAAAGGATTGGGCGGAATTAGTTGCTAGCCAACTAACACAATTAACTAAAGATGCAATAAAAATAAAATAACAGAAATGAAAATAAAACTATTATACTAATGTGGTGGAAACAATAATGAGGAAAGTTGTGTTTACTTAGATTTCATTACTCCCTAGATATCTTTTACAAGTTGATTAGCTTATTACAATTGCATGGATGACGGGTCATATTCCTTAATACCAGTCGTAGGGCCGTGTACAATATTCCCTAACTCTATAAGATCCTACTTCACTCCTATGTCGAGCCGTTAGAAGCTCCTAACATGGGATCATTAGAATTCTCTTACGCATTAAATACAACCAAAAATCGTAGTACACCTCCGATCATGTTTCTTAAGACGTTCAAGCAAGTTACCAATGGAAGTCTGCCAGTTTTCTTAAGCCTAACATCAAATACAATCATCCGTAACAATTATAAACAAACAATCAACCCATAATCAACATCTAGGTTTCACTACATCTAAGCAAACACAAGAAAGATCTAGCCTAGCATGTTAAAGAGAAGACAAGCGTAAGATATAATCACACAACACATAGACATATTGAATGATTTGAATGAATACTTATCTTCAATTGAACATGGAAGAATCAAGGGGTTAAAACCCTTGAAAAACTGTTAAAATTTGTCTAGGGTTTATTCCCTCAAAGTTGCACACTAATGAATGAAAATTGGAAAACTATATATAGAGTTTACACCTTGACGGCGTCACGTTATAGCTTCTGACGCCGTCAACTCGCCACCATGATAAAATTCGTATTGCCTAGATCCAATTGTGACGCCGTCATGTAGGAAATCACTCTGGGCCGTCACTAGTATTTGGACCTTGACGGCCTTGGTGACGCCGTCAGGCCAATATGCTTGAAAACTCTCTGGGCCGTCACGTTATAAGTTCCATATCCACCTCTTTTGTAACTCTTGACGCCGTCACTTGTAATACCTTGACGCCGTCAGGTACTGTTCCCAGCAAGAAAATTGAGACTTTGTCATTTTCTTCACTTTTATGCTCCAAAAATGTCCAAAATGCTTCCTTTTCCAGATTTCTCTCCAAAAGTACCTAAAATGACAAAAGGAACGATTTAGGGCAATAATTGATCAAATAATCTCGAATTTGGGCTTAAATGACCCCTTAAAAGCGGTACACTTTTCGCCTCATCAATACTTCTATTTACGTTTTGTATCATGCTTAATGACACCAAAAAGTTTTTTTCTTTGTAGTGTACCCACATGCTTTTGGTACGAAAAGGAATAAAGCAGCCGAGCTACACAAGGGCTGAAGCCAGGTGGTGTGGTTGAGGTTAGTGACAAAAAGTGGTGAAAAGTGAGTAGTTGAGCAGGGTGCGGTTGCAACAGTCGGGTGCGCCGGGAGGTGGTTATATGGGTGCAATGCCATCTTGAAATATAAGATTGTAAATGATTCATGTATTTTAGTTTCTATGATGCCATCTATCAAAGGTATTTTAGAAAAGTCTTCGCAAAACCTTGAATGACATTTTAATCATAAATTTAGAACTGCATAATTATTCAAACATTTGTCTCAGAATGCATGAAAGTATACGTACACCAACTTTTCAATTCGAGTGAACAAAACCGTGCTCTGACGCAACGTTTCTATACAAATTTTGTTTCCAATATGTTTTGGCTAACTTGCATATACAAACATCCCACGGCAACGCGCGGGTTTTCCACCTCGTTTTTTCTATGGTATTATTATCTTGTATTTTAAATAACTATTAAAATAATAAAATAATAAAAAAAAAATCTAACTGTATGGGCCTGTTTGGCAGGAGTTTTTTGGAGAGCTGTTAGGATTTTATTACAAAAATAATCTCTTTTAAAATAAGTAGCTCCGTTTGGATAAATTAACTTCAAGCTTTTATTTCAAACAAATAGCTCCTAAATGAAAAGCTGATTCATGAAGATTTTTAAATATCTTGGAGCTGTTAAAACTATAAATTACTGATATACCCTCCAAACAGTTGTTTACAATTATAAATATGTCATTTTATGTAATTTTACATCTTATAATTACATTTAACAGCTAACATATCAAACACTTTTATTAAAAAAAGATACAGCTTGTAACTCATGTTAACAGCTTTGCAGTTTACAGCTTACAGCTAGTTTTGACAAACATACCCCAAGGTGCCGTTTGGTTAGGATATATTGGGGGGAATTCATGGCATTTGCATTTTAATTTCTCACAAATATTGTGTTTGGTAACACAAATGAGAGAAATTAAAATGGCTTCACAAAGTGAAGAATTTTTATTTACTTGGAAATTTTTTTATAAACTTTTTTTCTTATTGTTTTTTGTTAACTTTTAAATAGAATATTTATGATTTTTCTTATAAACTTTTTTTTATTAACTTTTTTTTATAAACTTTTCTTTTTATAAATTTTATTTATAAACTTTTTTTATAATTTTTTTATAAACTTTTTTCATAAACTTTTTTTTATAACTATTTTATAAATTTATAAACTTTCTTTATAATATTTTTTATAAACTCTTTTTTATAAATTTTTTATAAAAATTTTTTATAAATTTTTTATAAACTTTTTTTATAAATTTTTTATAAACTTTTTTATATTTTTTTAATAAACTTTTAAATAGAATATTTATGAAATTTATATTAAAAAAATAAAAAAATATATATATTTATAAATTTCTGTCAACCAAACATGCGTAGATATTTTAAATTCCGGAATTTTAAATTTTCAAGAATTTTGATTGTTTAGAATTTAAAATTTCGGAATTTCAAATTCCCAAACCAAACGTCCCCCAAGTCTCTTGTGTTACACTCCCAGCAACTACAAATGAAAGATTTAAAACTAAAGATCTAGAAGACAAACATCGTCTAGAAATACAAAGAAACGATAGCCTATGAATTTTTGGATATATATCTTCCGAAAGCACCGTCTGAATTGACTCGTGAGGAGCATTAGTCACTTTATTTCTTCACCTCCATATGGCAATGCTATGAATAACTTTAATAATTGTTTTCAAATTGATTATTAAATTGCGCTCAAGCTTCTTCATGTTAAGTTGGCTATTAGTATAGATACTTTTTATTATACTAGAACGGTACTCACGTAATGTGACGGCTAGTACCGTGTGATTATATTTTACGTTATTTGGTTACACGTTTAGTTCTTTTCATACTTTATAAGTAGAGATATTAGAGATCGATGGTTAAGCCAAATACTTTTAATTTGAACAACCAACCGCTTCGTAACAAACTTCCTAACTAACTTGCTTTCTAACAAATTAATTTTGAAATCTTTTCATAATAAGTAAGAAAAAATTTTGAATTTAAGTCTTTCTAATTATAAAATAGTCTCAAATGCATTATATATTAGTATAGATGGTGGCAGTTTTACAACATTCAATTTCATTCTATTGTTTTAATAAGTTCTACCTAATTTTTTTTAATATAATGTTTTACTTGTTTTGAGGAGTCTATATCACAGAGTCATTGCGACTTTTGTCGATAAATCATAACTAGCGGGGTAGCCTGCGCATTGCCGCGGATTTGTTATTTTTTTTTATAGTGTTGTATTTTTCTTTGTATTTTTGTTTTGTATTGTTTTTGTTATTTGTTTTTTTTTAAACAAAAATGAATGACCGCATAATAAAATGTTTTTGTGCAAGTTTTGTATTTTTTTTATTTAAGGAAAATTATTCATAGTTTCACAAAAAAAAAAAAAAAAAAAAAAAAAAAACTACTACAGTACATCTGCTACAGTACCGTACACATGAGACAGCCTGTTCACCCAACTGTTTCGTTCAACTAAAATATGTGTGGTACTGTTCATATGAACAGTAAAAAACTGATCTTTTAATATATTTATAATTACCAAAATAATATTTCAATATTTATCAGCTTAAAATCTAACCAATTTCCGAATTTCGAATTGAGTTTGTTGATATAAATAATGCTTAAAAACATTATTAACATATATTGATATCTCTATGTTTTGATAATCACAAAACGTAAACTCATTGAACTACAAATTATGACGTAAACAAGTACTAGTTATAATACCCGCGCACGCGCGGGTTTTTTTTTTAAGTATTTTGAATAACATATTTTTATTTATTAAAAAATAAATAATTTAATCTTTGTTTTGTTTGATTTATGATTTTTAATTATAGTTTTTATTATTAAAGATAATCATTTAAAAAGTTTAATCCTATTGTAATTATAGATAATTATAGTTTTTATTATTAAAGATAATCACTTAAAAAGTTTAATCCTATTATTAGTTGCATCTTATCTATATTTTTTGTATTTATCTTCTACTTGTGTAGTATATCAACAAAACGAATTTAGAAATTTATAAATTAAAAAATAATAATTAATTAAAATATTACTTAATAAAGAAATAATCTATTTTTTTGAAATACGAAAGTCCCCACTAGTGGTTTTGTTGTATTATATAAAAGATTTAGTCGTAAATATTTGATTTAGCATCCATATCACTTAAGGTATGAATAGACAAAGTGTCTAATGCATTTTATGATCAAAAGAATTTTTATTTTTACAAACCTTATATTTTATTAAAGTGGGACAAACATTTTTAAACTTATACAAAACATTTTTGTATGTATAAGAAATGTTTTATTCAAAATAAATATTTTGAATTCAAATTTCAACCCAAAAAACGGCTACACTCTTCAGGAAAAACATCCCTCACAAAAAGACAAAAAATCTGAAGAAAAAATTTTTTTTCTTAGGCGGCCCTCTTAATTATACTAGGCGGTCCACTTAATTATTAAGGGGACCGGCACCCAATTAAGGGGACCGGCCACGCTCCCAAACAGTATTTTTCTCCCTATAAATACTGGTTCATCCCACAGAATTTTCTCACCTTTTGCACGAAAATTTTCAGTCCCATTCCCTTCTAAACATCCTTCTAAATCCTTTGATCATAAGATTATAAGTATTTGTTTCAAGTGATCCAATCCTTTACCACTCAAAGTGCAAGAGAAGAATCCTCCCTATCATAAAGCCAAAGATGTATTAGGATCTAGTTAGTGTTTATGTAATGTTGTGAGTTATGTATATGTAATAAGTAAATCAAGATGATCTTACTTAGTAGTGAGTTTATGAGTGAGTAAGAAGTAGTGGGAAGAAGTAGTAGTGTGGAGAAGTCATGCAGTTGTGAAGAAGTAGATGTGTGAATATGTAGTGGAGTATAGAAGAAGTTGTGAAGTAGTGAAGAAGTCGTGAAGTCGTGAAGCCATGAAGAAGTCGTGAAGTCGTGAAGTCGTGTAGAAGTTGTGTAGTGATCAAAGTAGTGTTGTGAGATTGGTTCTAGCTACTATTAGAACTCGACATTTAGCTTAGTGTCGTTAAATGGTGTAAGCAAAAGTTGTGTACGGTTTTCTCCGCCAAAAGGGAGCTTGTTTAGTTGTGAAGAAAACTCTCGAGTAGGTGACTCGGGGAGTGGAGTAGGGCAAGGAAGGTGTCCTTGTAGCCGAACCACTATAAATCATCGTGTCTGGTTTGCATTTTCTTTCTCTTATCTCTTTTCATTTATTCTTTCATTTATCGCCTTACATCTATGTTTGCCTATATGTCTTAGTTGTTGCTTATATAATTGTGATGATTGATTGTGTTGTACATAGAAGTTAATATTGTGATTGTGTGTATAATTATATGATATGGTCAAATAGATTATTATTCACACTTCTCATATTAAGTTTAACTTGATAGATAATTTGATACAAAACGTTTTAAGATTTTAAAAGGAAAACGTATTCACACAAAGACCGACCAAAGCTCCATTCATAAAACTAAGTTTTTCCAAAAGCTTACGTATATAATTGATCATATTGATTATATGGTGTTTTCATACTAAACTCTAATTAAAGGTTTTTCATACAAACAATTGAATAAATTCGAATCAACATTTTGAAACAAAGTTTTTATAAAATGAAAAAGAGGGGAAAACTATTCAACCCCCCCCCCCTTCTAGTTTTCCACAATTGGTACCAGAGCCAGGTCGCTCAAATTTTCAAAACAAATGGTTTTAAAAATTGAGTACGATCTATGTATCAAATTACCCATTAAGGAGGATTAAATATGAAAAGTGTTTTGTTGATTAACTTGTATTAGTTTTGAAGATATATACACTAATTATACTAGCTCAAAATAATATTATAAGTGTTATATATTCGGTATCAAAATCAGAAAGTTACACACCTTTCCGAAAAGTCAGAAAATAATTTTTTACAAAAAAATGAAATTTTGAGTACCAGATGGGCGGCCCCCTTAAATACTGGGCGGTCCCCTTAATTATTTAAGGGGTCCGCCTGTCTGTTCGACAGTTTTTCGAAAACTTTGAAAAATCATATAAAATTAACCGTAACTCAGTAGAAGTCGTGCCACCCGGCGTTTTAAAGGTAATTGAGTCTACTTTCATTTAAAAATACTTACAAGTAACCATTACAAACTTAAATAAGTAAGAAAGTTAAAATACTATACGGTGGTCAAAAATTTGTGTTTCGTTTTAACGTAAAACTTTTGTTTTACCTTTTCCTTCAAGTCGGGCATTCCTAGTTGATATACTTTTGAAAAATTAAGTATTTATATTTTCAAAATATTGATCTTAATTAAATTATAGAATGGAGAGGAAACTATTTTATTTTCAAATAAATTCGAGCTAAGTAAACATTGGTGTATATAATACACAAAACGACGACAAGTGTTTTATGTGTTATGTGAACTTCTTTGTGATTTTATTTTCTTAATTGAATATATTAAATGATTGTTGCTATTTGAAGTTTAGCTATGTGTATATCTATGCATATGTGCCCTATTAGTTTATAGCTAGTTTGCCGATTTATACTTAACTAGATCTTATGCTAGATTTCTTGCGTTAGGATTGTTATAATATGCTTGCATTGCATATAGGTATAGATGGCTTAATGTTACTCAAACATCTTGTAAATGAGTTCAATCTAGTCACCTAAACATTTCAAACAATTTAATCTATTCTTCACAACACACTTAAATATTTTCTACAAATTAGCTTGTTTTACCTTAAGATGTTTAATAAGAGAAATTGAATCATTGTAAAACTTTAATAGTTATATAAAAGAAAAAGTATTTTCAAAATCTAAGTGTGTTCATAATAAGTAACAATGAAGAGTCTTTCACAAAAACAAAACATATAACAATCATGAAATAATAAGTCAACTTTCAATCATTCACTAATAAATAATCTTAGGATTAATGGAACACACTATCAAAATGTTTATTTATTTCAAATGAGTGTCCGTGAGGGTCAAAAAAGATCTTGATATTATATCAATTCATTATTCAAATTATGGTTGATATATTCATCAAATCTAATTGACGTGTTTTTGAGTGTGGACAAGAAATTGGATTGCTATTTGTTTAGCTTCAATATTATATCAAATTACAACAAAAGATATAGTCTTGAATCTACATACTCAATCACACTAGATTGATATGAAAATAGTTACATCCTTTGTAGATGAAAAGAGTATGCATTGGATCATAACTCACACTTGTGTTGATAATGTCATATTGAATCTACTTGTCCAATAATTGTGTTCCAAATATTAGAATAACATTTTAAACACATTCATAAAATATACAATGAAGTAGGATTGACGACTTGGATGTTTCGTCCGAAATATTCAAGCAATTTACATTGCAATGCAATGGATAAATGTGTCATATCCGAAAAACCAAACATGAGCAAACTAACAACATATGTAAACTTTGCTCACACTACTTAAAATTATCACTTCAAGATAAAATACATATTTAAGAATAATACACACCATATATTCTATGTATTTCATTTTCTTTGTAGCATGAATGGTTGTGTTACAAGATAATGCACTACATTTTTTTAAATAATATAAGTTATTAGAATTGAAAAATAACTTGTCACAATCCATAAACAAGTAAAATTTATTTTTTCAAATACTTGTTAAAGTATGATATATAACATTGGCAAAAATCATAGAAAATAATATTTGTTTAAAAATATATTAATGTCTAGTTTTGATATCATTTGAGAATCACAAACTCATTTAAGATAAATAATCTTAATGAGATTCATTTCACAAGAGATGCTAAGGTGCACTCTTAAGTCTAGCACAGTTATTAAATCAAGTAATATGTCATCAAAACCAAACAACCGGTAAATCATGAAGAAAAGATTAAATTTTTTTGTTTACTCTTATCTAAACATTCAACACGTCTCTATTAGGATCGTGAATAAAATCTATCATCTAGATTTACCTTCATAAAAACATGATGTTTGAGTCACATTAAGCCAAGTATTAGTGAATCAAGCAAACTTCATATTTGGTAATCTTCGATAGGTAAATTTAGGAACTCGATTTCTTCTAAAAAGAGAATGACTACTAGAGAATCTATTGACTAAAAATTCAATTTAACCTAACGGTTGAATTGCTTCTATGTGAGAAGTTGGATGTGTGTAACCCGTAAAAATGGTCGTGTTTAGCTTGAATTGAGCACCACTAGTAATAATCTCATACTCATTCTCCAACTTGATTAAATTGCTCTTCCTATATATACCTAACGCTAGTTTACTTTTATGAACTTTGCTTCTCATTAGATTCTTTCATTCCTAGATTTATGGCATTAAGTTAGATAAGCGTGCGAAAACAAAGGAACTATAGATATTAGGTTATACCCCATTCAACACTCTCGCATCTAACATATAAATTATCGTCTTCATCTCCTTTAGGATCATAGGATATGTAGAAACGATAGCATGAGATAATAATAGGCTTAACCAACCCTCTTGAGCATGAGATCTTTAATAAAAAAATAAAATAAAATAAATAAATAAATAAATAAAATTAATATTTGATACATGATATTTGTTGTCAAAAATCTAATATCTCTAAAAATATGCAAAAACCTCACATTTTGGAAAATAGTTTTTCAAATAACTATCCCACTTTTAAATAACATGTTTTCACTATCAATATCCACAATTTTGTTTTGATCAAAACTAAAGATTGGGAAAATATTCTTTACCATTTATTCACACATTTTGAAGTAAAAACCCAATCTATTTTATTCAAATAACTCTCACATCTAAGTGAAAACTTACTTTCAAACATTGTTGAATAATGCTAAAAACGTCTCTTTTAAAATCATGCATGGTGATCTCATATTTGTCATCTATATTTATATAAATGACACTTATAAGTGAACTAAATCAAATCAAGAGGACCATGGTTTGTTCATTAAGACTTTGTTTGTAACAAGTCTAGAAATCCATGCTATCATAACTACCCACTTATTGCACATTGATACACATTAGGATTAATCCTCCTAGTTATGTAGTTATGAAATACTTGATGTTGCTTATTATTTCCTAGCACTTATATTTTACTTGCTTGATGAGTATGTTTGCATGCTAGATGAAATTGCTTGTTTACTTAATCTCTTTGATTAACATGCTTTGGCTACATAATTGCCTACATAATTAGTATATGCTTAATTGCCTCAAAGAGTTGGACTTGTTTGAAACAAAAAACACAACCTTTCTGCAATTCACTACCAAAAACCCTTTTCTGAAAATCTGGGAATCACCAGATGGGCGGCCCTCTTAAATCATAAGGCGGCCCACTTAATTATTAAGGGGACCGGCCATCTGATGGTCGAAGGTGTTGTTTTCTTTTTCTACTTTTTAGCCCATTTCATCCTACACTTCCCAAAATTCATAAACCTATTTTATCCTAAACCCTCTATCAAAATTTATACATCCTTAATCCCACCAATCCTACATTATAAACACTCTCATTCCTCTCAATCTATACTCATCTTTTCATGACCTCTCCCATTAAACCAAAACCACTAAATAACCCGTTTGGAGAAGAAAGCCTAACTTCCATTAAAAGCCCGTCAAACCAAATGATGTTGTCAAACATCCAACACCAAATTCCTCCTATGTATTCAACATTACATACCTAACACCTCACTCTCCTTCTCACCAACATTACATATCAAAAACCTTTACTCACCCATGTCCTTCTACATTACACTCAAACCTCATAATCTTTTCACAACTCAAGCGATGTTGTTCATAATCAACCAACACCTAAACCTCACTCTCACACAAATGGTCCATTCAAATCATCCATTCGTGCTTCCACTAATGCTCCCTCTTATGATGAGCATGCACAATCCCAAAACAATAATCCCAACCTCATTACCAACACTTTACATGTTGCTCATTCAACAAAAACACCATCCACTCATGAAGCATCTCTTCCACCCATATCATGTTTTCATGATTACCCAAGCTCAAACATGTCTACACCACCAAGAGTATCACCACCACATCCTACAACTTCACATGCCATTCCTATGTTGCATGTTCAAACCCTCACCCAAGACAACTATCATGCTCCACCACCATCACCTTCCTCCGAACACTTAATGTTCGTTGAGGCGCTAAAAGAATCCCATGAGCTTAGTGCTCTTTTAGCCTTACATCTTGCTCAACGCAATTTGGATCCACCTTCATCTAGATCACCCTCATCACCACACAACATAAATCAACTTGAGAAGCATGTCAACAATTGACCTTGTTGCATCTTTCTCCTAAAAACCATTGCATTCAATGAACACTTCACTTGGATTGAATATCTTCTCACTAGATCACATCCAATACCCTCACTTGAACAACATCCAAAACCTTAATCAACCTCTTCCGCTACAAACTCTCCACAACCAAACTCTCCAACATTCATGACCCAAACATATACCTCCATTAATCCAACAACCTCACCCTAACTAAACCATCTTCATTCCAAACACTCCATCATCAACCATCTAAGCATACTATATGCTTATGATTTTCACTTCCAAATACGAATCAACCAACCTTTTGTTACAAGCAAGTCCGATGGCTCTCTTTGGCAAATTAGGATCTTTAACATAATCTCTTTGAATTAATTGTTATGTATCCTTAATATTTGTTTGCTATGCTTGTTATTTGTATATTGCATATTCTTCTATATATGCTTGTGCTTCTAATATTTTTTTTGCGAGCATTCCATATCTCGATCCCTTGGTGCCATCGAACGAGGGGGAGCACACATCAAGAGGGAGCTTTCATCCCGTCTAACTTCATTTATGAAGCTAGTCGGCATAACCTTTTCGATTCTACAAAAAGGGGGAGAAGTGAATATAAACTCACTAAATACATGTCTAAAAATTAATTTTTAGACTTGATGAGTTTAGGTTTTGTAATCAGCAAAAAGGGGGAGATTGTTGATATAAATAATGCCTAAAAATATTATTAACATATATCGATATCTCTATGTTTTGATAATCACAAAACGTAAACTCATTGAACTACAAATTATAACGTAAACAAGTATTTAGTCGTAAATATTTGCTTTAGCATCCATATCACTTAAGTTATGAATAAACAAAGTGTCTAATGCATTTTATGATCAAAGGAATTTTTATTTTTACAAACCTTACATTTTATTAAAGTGGGACAAACATTTTTAAACTTATACAAAACATTTTTGTATTTATAAGAAATGTTTTATTCAAAATAAATATTTTGAATTCAAATTTCAACCCAAAAAACGGCTACACTCTTCAGGAAAAACCTCCCCCACAGAAAGACAAAAAATCTGAAGAAAAAATATTTTTTTCTTAGGCGGCCCCCTTAATTATACTAGGCGGTCCCCTTAATTATTAAGGGGACCGGCACCCAATTAAGGGGACCGGCCACGCTCCCAAACAGTATTTTTCTCCCTATAAATACTGGTTCATCCCACAGAATTTTCTCACCTTTTGCACGAAAATTTTCAGTCCCATTCCCTTCTAAACATCCTTCTAAATCCTTTGATCATAAGATTATAAGTCTTTGTTTCAAGTGATCCAATCCTTTACCACTCAAAGTGCAATAGAAGAATCCTCCCCATCATAAAGCCAAAGATGTATTAGGATCTAGTTAGTGTTTATGTAATGTTGTGAGTTATGTATATGTAATAAGTAGATCAAGATGATCTTACTTAGTAGTGAGTTTATGAGTGAGTAAGAAGTAGTGGGAAGAAGTAGTAGTGTGGAGAAGTCATGCAGTTGTGAAGAAGTAGATGTGTGAATATGTAGTGGAGTATAGAAGAAGTTGTGAAGTAGTGAAGAAGTCGTGAAGTCGTGAAGCCATGAAGAAGTCATGAAGTCGTGTAGAAGTTGTGTAGTGATCGAAGTAGTGTTGTGAGATTGGTTCTAGCTACTATTAGAACTCGACATTTAGCTTAGTGTCGTTAAATGGTGTAAGCAAAAGTTTTGTACTGTTTTCTCCGCCAAAAGGGAGCTTGTTTAGTTGTGAAGAAAACTCTCGAGTAGGTGACTCGGGGAGTGGAGTAGGGCAAGGAAGGTGTCCTTGTAGCCGAACCACTATAAATCATCGTGTCCGGTTTGCATTTCCTTTCTCTTATCTCTTTTCATTTATTCTTGCATTTATCGCCTTACATCTATGCTTGCCTATATGTCTTAGTTGTTGCTTATATAATTGTGATGATTGATTGTGTTGTACATAGAAGTTAATATTGTGATTGTGTGTATAATTATATGATATGGTCAAATAGATTATTATTCACACTTCTCATATTAAGTTTAACTTGATAGATAATTTGATACAAAACGTTTTAAGATTTTAAAAGGAAAACGTATTCACACAAAGACCGACCAAAACTCCATTCATAAAACTAAGTTTTTCCAAAAGCTTACGTATATAATTGATCATATTGATTATATGGTGTTTTCATACTAAACTCTAATTAAAGGTTTTTCAAACAAACAATTGAATAAATTTGAATCAACATTTTGAAACAAAGTTTTTATAAAATGAAAAAGAGGGGAAAACTATTCAACCCCCCTTCTAGTTTTTGTTAGTTGTACATTTTTGTGATTGGCATGTAATTGATTTGATCTTATTTGGTCTTATCACAATAGTAATTTGGAGATTAGCACGTAATTAGTACATTCCCTAAATAGCTCTTGTATAGTTGGATATAAATATCCCCTCTCATGTAATTGGTACGATGAATAATACGAAACATATTTTCTATATCCTCCTTTTACATTACCTTGGATTGACATGGTATCAGGCCATAAGATCCACAAACAAAACCTAAAATCCTCCGCTGCCGTCTCCGGCCGACCGGCTACACGCCGGAGGTTCGGAGGGCTCCCTTTAAGCCGTAACCAAAATAAACCACAACTTCTTCTAAATATGTGATCTTTATGTTTTTATAGGGAAAAACACGCCCCGTTTGTTCGGAAGGTTCTTTGGGGGTTGAAGTTTTAGAACCAACTTTCATTGTTTTTTTATTTTATTTTTATTTTAAGGATATTTTGTTTTGTCCAGTTTATTGGTTGTTAATTAGTTGATTGTTCGTAAGGCTTGTTACCAGTCGACTCAAGTTGATCGTTGGTACCAGTCCCTAAAGTCGACCGTTGGTACGGTTGTGTTACCAGTCGACTTAGCCGACCGTTGGTACCAGTCGACTAAAGTCGACCATTGGTACGGTTTTGTTACGAGTCGACTAAAGTTATGCTTTTATTGTATTAATGTTTTGTTTTTCTTTTCTAGTTTTACTACTCCAGTCCGAGCTTTCGCGATTTCGCCGCTCGGACTGCGAGAGAGTGTTAGTTGTACATTTTTGTGATTGGCATGTAATTGATTTGATCTTATTTGGTCTTATCACAATAGTAATTTGGAGATTAGCACGTAATTAGTACATTCCCTAAATAGCTCTTGTATAGTTGGATATAAATATCCCCTCTCATGTAATTGGTACGATGAATAACACGAAACATATTTTCTATATCCTCCTTTTACATTACCTTGGATTGACAGTTTTTCACAGAGTTTTTTAGCTATTTCGAGACAGTTCAGAGTACGAACACATATACTATGTCCTTGACAAATTCAAACTCTAGATACAAATTTAAAAAAGATTATAGAACATCTAGATCAACATTTTTCTTCTTCTACATTGATCAAGATGGATAAAAATAATTTAATGTGGCTAAAATAATAAAATTTGACAACTAATATTGTCATGTTTCTTTATATAGGGGTCTAGACTGAAAGTTCCTGAAATAGGTTTTGTTGAAATCCTTGTTGGACCTTGGGGCAGTCAAACATAAATCCTTTACGGTGCGTCGACGGTACAGGAGATTACAGGGCACATCAAAAGCACAACTTGAAATATTTCCGCTCCTAAATTTAGCCCTTGCTTTTTCAGGCTTTGTCTTTAATCCCCCATCATATTCTCTTTTTTCGCTTTCTTGAAAAGCCAAAATTCGTCTTGATTTTTGAATTTTAATAATTTTATAATCATTATTCTATTTTGAGCTAATAACTTGTAATCATTATTTTAAAAATACTTACAAGGTTATCGAAGATTGCAAAAGTTTCAAATAATGCAATTCGACTGTATAAAAGTCATAAAATAGGAGTACAGTACATAACTTTATTACTATTGTTTATTTTTTTTGAACTGCGAGTTAGTAGTTCGAGCCAACCGTGACATTCAATTCTATTTATTTCAGGCCCCTGAAGATCCAGAGTAAGACTCGAACCTGAGACCTCTCTAAAGTTACCTTTGGTGGCCAACTGAGCTAGCCCAGTTGGTTATACATCTATTGTTTACATTGGTTATTACTATTGTTTACTTTGGTTATACATCTATACATACAACTAGTTACAAGGTGTATCAAACCAAGTATGGCTTCTAGTTAATTTTTTTTTTGGCTTAGTTTTGGTCGGCTTTGTGTTTTGGTTTTGGCCTGTTTTTATTTATTTTTTTATTTTTTCTCTTGTACATTTTCTTCTTTTAGAGCAACTTTATTTGCTTTAATATATCTCAGACCTTTTGAAATATTATCCAATGACCTATTTTCCAAACCATCATAAATGATTAAATGTCACAATTCATATTACAACAATCCTAATCTAGTAATCTCAATCCATTCCACAGATCATTTTCAACACACACAACGAAAATCGAAAAAAGAAACATATAAGAACTAAATTGTTATTTGTGCATTTTTCATGGGACTAAAGATGTAATAACCAAAAAAGCATGTGGATAGTCATAGTAGGGACCATGACTGATGATGTGTAAAAGCTAGAAAAGTACAAAGAAGTAGAATGAAGAAGTAGCAGTCACTCTCATTTCTGACCTCCATAAACTACCACCATCACTCCCTCTGCTACACCTTCTTGAACTGTGTGCTTAAACTCACACACTTCACTTTACTCTGTGTGTGCTCACTTCACAAGTTTAAATACTCTCCGGCGTTGTAACCATCATTTTTCAGGTACTTTTTTCAGCTCTCGTTTTCATATTTACACCTCACATTTTCTTCATCTATAACTTATTTTTTTCAAGAGGTGTTTGTTTCGGCTTACATAGTCCGCTTATTTGGTTTTGTGCTTATGTTTCATTAGCTCTCTTAGCGTGGCTTATTTTGAAACTCTTCGGCTTAAGAAACTTCTGTAAGCCGAAAAGATTCAAAATAAGCCACGCTAAGAGAGCTACTTAAGCACAAAAACAAATAAGGGCATTTACATACGTAGAAACATTATATTTACATATTTCCTCGAACCTTGTTTTAATAGCATTGTAAATCATGCATTAAAAACTTGCGTTTAGGAAACAAATAAACCATAAGGCGACTATATAAGCCGAAACAAACACTTCTTAAATTTTTATATCCGATCATTTATTTACAGGACAGAGGACACGTGTCAGCCTGACGTGGCGGTGGATCTCTTTTTTGTGTAGGTACAAAACTTCATTTATCAACTTTTATTTGTTATTATCACAAACAAGACATTATTCTTAAATTTTAGCTTCTTGCTAATAAATAGTTTAATACCCCCCTTGAAAATGATGTTTCAACGAAATGTACAACGACTTAAGCACAATGTACAAGTGTAACTGTTCATGATGATGAAAAGGTTGTTACTGTCAGCCGACACTAAGGTCTGTGGGACCAGATTGTTGAATACATTGAGCCTTTGAAGGCAAGGATAATTTGTTATATTTTGTATAATAATCCTGAAACGAATACTGTTTCAACGTATACAAATGATGCAATATAGCACTAGTGTGTGATTAAATAAGCTTAATGATTGTGTTTGTGTGGACTGTGTAGTATTAAATTTATATTTGTTTGAAAATGGTTGAGAAGTCCTTTTCGGGGTAGCCCAGAGGCGATTTTCGTAGGGCGAGGGTGATGGACTTGTAATCTTTCTATTTTTATAATAATCTGTAAATTAGGTCACTATTGGATGTCAACTTCATGTTTTTTGACAATTTAATTGTATTAATATGTGGATGGATATTGGTTGGTTTTAATAGTGTTTGCTTCTTCTAACCTGCTTTCAACTCCCTTTTTCGGTGTCAAGCGTGTTTAATGGTTAGGAGTTAGTACCAGTGTGGTTTATCAACCGGTAGGTGTTGTTGATATGTTCGTTTGTTATTTCATTTGGGAATAGAAGCAAAACAGGAAAGTGATATCGACAACACGTATGCATTGATGAAGGGGTTACGTAAATTTTAATTTTGGCTACGTTTTGTTTTGTTTTGGTTCTATATGTTGTTAATGCTAATGATTTATCATACCCGATTTAGTAGCATGTTAGGATAAAATAGTTATTTGAATTCTGAATTAAGCTGATAAGGTTATTGCAATATGGTTTATGATACTCATTGACAGGTGCATGTGCTCGGATTTGCACATATGAATGTAAGCCACTTTAGATACAAAAAGTCATTTAGCGTCCTAAACTGTTCATTATTTAGCATCTTCGATAGTACGTACAGAGTTTTCTTTCATTACATGTTACTATTTCACCTAAAATGTTGATGAGAAGATTAAAAGAGGTTGTTGGTCTACCTTTCGTTTAGTAATTGCTAAGCTTTTACTAATTTTATACATGTTCAGTGTTTTTAAATTTATTGATCTCTTTTTATTTGTTACAGATGATGTTATATCAGTGTGTTGTTATATCAATGTCTTTGTTTTTTAATATTATTTTTGGGTTTACTCCTAATGCTCATGACTAGTCGGAGGTCCTCAGGTTTAACAAGTTGAAGAATATTTGTTCCCCAAATTTCAAGTCAGACAAGCATCTCATTTTATAACATAGCACTTTCTGCCCTTTACAATTAATTCAAAACTCAATGTGGCTTTCGTATGGCTTAAAATCTCTCTCTGTCTCTCGGGCCTATCCCATTCCTGAAGTGATCACATATTTCCCAATTCCTCTGTTCATAGGGGCTTATAGTCTGTATTCTGTAACTACTGTATGAATAATAAGGTGTATTGTGGTGATTCTGTCTTTCAAAATTGTTGCACTATGAGGATTGTTGATCTATTTATGTATCTAGTTTTGTATAACTTCTTAATGGTTCTGTTTGTGAAGTGTAAATTTTTTTTTAATTGGAAAACAAGGGTCAAAAACATATCTATACTAATGTTCTTAGCATGTGTATCACCGTATGTGAAGCAACACTTTGACCATCCTTCATTTTTGTTTCTCATAGTGTTTGGCCTGAATAGATGAAGCTCCGATTGGACGTTGCTTTAGCTTGCTTTATCAGCTTGATCTCGGTTCAGCACATCATTTGTGGTTAGTATCAGCTCTAGTATACTGTTTTGCATAAGCCCTATCTGGTTTATCTATTATAGAACAAAGCATTGTTGTAATTTTAACTTTCCGAACTGTCTAGCTCATTGAGATCTAATATCTTATCTTATCCTCTGATAACAACACAAGATTAAATCATGCCTGTGTAGTTTGAATAACTTGTGGTTTAATTAGCTTTTTTGAGAGCTTTTTCAATTAGCTTGTTGCCTTAAACTGCAGCAGATGAAGCTTCAGGGACTGCAGACATAAACAAGTGGACATGTACATGCCACACAAACAAATTGTATCCGCAAATTGCCATTTCAGCCAACTGCTCTTCATCCTGTGATTGCAGCTCTGGTATGCTAACTGGTTCATGATTATATTTCTTATATACCGTTGTCAAAAACATTTTCAAAATATTGTATATCCTTTTTTAGCATGGTCGGCAAAATTTCTCTCTGTATTGACGATGCCTTTTTCAATAAAAAGGTTTTAACCCATTCGAATCCATTATACACAGTTTTTGACAAAATTGTCCATATGTATGATTTTGGTTCATGTTTCCTCTTCGGCTTCTGCAGAAGATACAAGTCAAAATACATGGAAATGCATTTGTCCTGACGATAGACTACCTGAAGTGGCCGCAGACCATGATACCAAATGCTTCGTTTCCTGCAACTGCAATTCTGGTAAATCATCACCTCGCAGTAAAATTGATTTACAGAAAAAAGTCTTCATTGTTTCTAAAATATTATACATTTTAATCTTCCATTATCGTTTATCATTATTCTAATACATGGTTCTGTTTCAATGTATGTCACAGGATCTTTGAGTAACACAGAGTCTTCAAAGACAAAGAAGCAATTTTCAGGCAAAGCAGTATTAATAATCCTTTTGCTATGCATGGTGGTCATGACTCTTGCAATGTTTTCTTCAGCTATGTGCTACGTACATCGAAAGCATAATTCCTCTAAACAACTGCCTCTATCCTCGTCTGATAAAGATACGAGTTTCAACAGTATGTCCAACTTAATAAGCTATAGAACAACTTCATTCCCTGAATCTACAATGCATATTCATACTCCCACTAATCCTATCACAGGTAGCTGCATAAATTAGAAGTCTATTTCATATTCGAATCTCGTGGCGTTTGTTTCTTTAGTTTAAAATGCAATTCTGTTTTTGACCTTTATGCAGGGTGTATATACAAGGCTTCGTCTTTATTTAGAAAACAAAAAAGAACCGTTCAAGGAACAATCACAAGCTTCTCATATGCTGAACTGGAAACTGCAACCAATAAGTTCTCTGACTCTAATTTAATTGGTGTTGGGGTAAGTAGCCACGTATATTACGGCCAACTGAGAGATGGTAAACTTGTTGCTGTTAAACGCCTTAAATCCCACGGAGGCCCAGATGCCGAACTCACTTTTCTGACGGAGGTAATATTTAAAATAGACCAGTCACTGTTAACCGAATCTAGCTTCAAAGTATTTTACAAACGCTTAAATATGTGCTCAGATTGAACTTCTATCAAGACTCCATCACTGTCATGTGGTACCTTTGCTTGGCTACTGCTTAGAGTATCATGGAAAACACCCTGAAATGCTTCTGGTATTTCAATACATGTCAAATGGTAATGTTAGAGAGTGTCTAGATGGAGTGTCTGAAAAATCTCTTGACTGGGGAGCTCGCATTGCGGTTGCTATTGGAGCTGCCCGGGGCTTAGAATATCTCCATGAGGCAGCTGCACCAAGAATCTTGCATAGAGACGTCAAATCGACTAACATTCTTTTAGATGAAAACTGGCGAGCAAAGGTAGGATTGTGATGTATTATGTTGATTAGTGGTTATGTCTACAGTTTGGTTTCTGACGATATTGATTTTTTGTTATTAGATTACTGATCTTGGAATGGCTAAAAGTTTGGCGAATGATGGTATCCCGAGCTGTTCTAGCTCCCCTGCTCGAATGCAAGGGACTTTTGGCTATTTTGCACCTGAATATGCAATTGTTGGAAGGGCATCACTCATGTCAGATGTTTTCAGTTTTGGTGTTGTGCTACTTGAACTCATTAGTGGTCGGCATCCCATATATAAATCACCCGATAAAGGGGAAGAGAGCCTTGTCATATGGGTTAGACATCATTATTCTTGTGTTTTTTCTTAAAATTTCTAATCAGTTAGGTACTAAAATGTTTCAGAATTATTGCAGGCGACACCACTTTTACAGGATAGCAGGCGAGTGAGTAAGGAGTTACCCGACCCAAGTCTGGCAGGGAACTTTGAAGAAGAAGAACTGCAAGTAATGGCTTATTTGGCTAAGGAGTGTCTGCTGTTGGATCCCGATGCTCGTCCAACAATGAGTGAGGTTGTTCAAATACTTTTAACTATTGCACCAGAGAAATCCAAACGGAGGAATTTCTCCTTTGACCGTTATCAGGTTACAACTTTGACTTTTGCAGTTATCGGTATTTCCTTGATTTTCTTATAGCTGCTGAAGTGCTCTCTGTCTTGAACAGGACTACACAATAAGAATGGCCCGTGCCACAGATGATCTTCAACAAACATCGACCAGTGGATCACTTTCATCTCAATCTTCACTGCTTGTACATACTCAAGAAGACGATGATAAAGATCCCACTACAGAATCAGAATCACCTGAGAACCTTAAACAAGTGATCTTTCCAACATCAAATCTTAAAACTTCACATGCGGAAGATGATGAAGTAACTGTTGACTTAACTGAACCCCGGTTCGAATCATTCTGTGTCTCGAATATTTCATCTAATTCCTAGTGTGCATATGTTCCACGGGCGTGACAATATTCGTAATTTATTAGCTTCATGGTATTTGATCAAAATCCACCAGAGTGGTTAGCCACCAGTTCAAATCTCTCGATTCATTTCATTTTTCTAGAGCCACTTGGTACAATGGTACGAATTCTGTAGAGATGTGTGATTAGTGTAGATCTGTTTGTGTACATGTAATTTAAAGCTTCGTTATAGTTATAACAATACAACATGAGTCGTTTACTCTAACAAACACTTTCTTTCATATACCGGACTAGTTTCTTTTGTTAAACTTTGCATATCAAACTGGTATCAAACAATATTATGATTATCATTTATTCACTCAAGATCAAATCACTGACTATGCTTGGATAAAATATCTTTATCATCATTTGATGAATTTTTGGTTTCCTAAAATGTCAGATGTATTCATATTATTTAATGATCGATTTATAGTTTGGTTGATATTTAAGATCAGTTAAAGAAACTGTGCGATTTGTGAAGTTGGCAGTTTAGTAGTTACATCATTGTTCTTACAGTATACAGTATTTGTATTTTGAATGAGATTGATTCAAATTCAATGTTCAATGGTGATATGCACTAAATAACATCCTTTTTAGTTTCCTCTCTTCTGGTCATGGTTTTTGGTTTTCGACCTTTAACTTTATTTAAGATTACAACATATATTGGAACTTGGAGTTACCCAAATATTTGGTTGTGATTGAATTGCTATAGGCATGTATGCAACATGAGGAATGGTTGCAAATAAAAAACATATATAAATGATTTCGATTCTTTTGGCGTTTTGTTAAACCAATCTATAGTTCGGAACACATCAACACATTTCCATTTAGCATTGAACAGTCACAAGCTAATATAGTTATTTAGGGAGAATGGTAACACTTACCAGTCCACCAAAAAGAGCACCAACAATCACGAATGCTGCATAGACAGAAGGGCGACACATAAAGACTTTATATACCCAGCTAATAAAGACCATTTTTTGTATGCCTTACTTAAACTTAATGCACATCGTTCATTTGTATATGGATCTACTAGACTATGTATAGTTGAAGTGAAATTTGTCAAGGCCCTTGAAAATGTCATGGGTTAATACTTAACACCAACAGTGTCTTTTTTTGCACATGTCTAAATCCAAGCCAATTGTGTTGCATAACGTGTTTATAATGAACCATGTTTCTGAGATTGAGTGTGAGACAATTTTGTATGCAAAATGAATAAAACAGTAAAACAGGGTAATGTAGTAAACAAAGGTTTTATTGATAATAATATGAATTATTGTTTACAGACTCTATGACACACTTATATACTAATCTAAACGACATGACAGTTATACATTGAACCATTGTGTCCCTTGACACATAACTGTCATAACTACATTAACTATAAATAAGTAACATAACTGTCAAATCCTAACTGCCACAACAAGGTGTTTGGGTTATCTGTTTTTGACCCATATCTCAACCCATTGCAGCCTTACTAATTCGACCCATAAGTTTATACTAAGTACATATTTAACTTTGGCATACAATGAAATTAAATGGACAACATCTCCCCCCTAATTTATTAATGCCAAATATTTCCTGAGTTGCCAAATATTTCCTGAGTGATGATTCTTCTGTTCTTCAAAAAATGACAACAAAGTCATTGCTATATGTGGTACTTCCTTCCTCTGCATCTCTGTCCTCATTCTTTCTAACCTGACACCAAACTGAGTTGTTTTGTTCATGTCTTCTTCCAGTGCCTCCCCTATTCCAGCATAATCCTTTTCCTTGCCTTGTGGATCTTTTACCCTAGCATTACCACTGCTACTCTCAACCACTTCCTTCAGCTTCTTTTCATACCAAGGCATCTTTGCTGTCTCATAGTATACTTGCACCATGTCAATGAAGTAGCATCCTTTTACTGCTTCTTCATCTTCTGTCAGGCCTTGTAAATTTGCAATTGTCTTCCATTTGTCACCAAGGGTGACACACAGATAACCTCCAAGGTTATCTACTATCTTGTGCAGACTAAGCAAGTTGATTTCCATCACCCCTATAACTGGTGGTATCTCTTCTAGCATATCACAGTCAGATAAACCAGATAGAACCACTTCAACATCTCTACATATTTCTTACTGAAAATATCCCAATGCTTGTACACCATGCTATCCTTCTTTATCACATTTAAAAAAGATAAGAACCTTGCAAATGAATTCACTTTTAATGCATATAGTGAACCATTCCAACTAATGTACTCCTCATCCACATAATCCTGTATGTCATTTCTGTCCCATTTCAAGTCTTCCAACCCATTCACCAGTGAACATTCTTCTTTTGGGTCTATGGATTCAAAATATTCATCTAGGAATTTGTTGTGTTCTGCAATAACATCCTTTGATCCATCAACTTCTTTGGAACTTTCTTCTTGTACCTTTCTTGTTTTTGCTTCATCAAACATGTAGTGTAGACTACATTTATTGTTGCTAACCTTCACTGTGTACCCTTGTTCTTCCAATAAATCATAACTAAGAACATTCAATGTGATCTCTGGGGTATAATGAACATGTGGCATCACCAAGGTTCCATTTTTTGCTTCCACTGTAACATCTCCAATACCATAAGAGAAAATGAATTTTTTCTCTGTTTCTTCTTTCCCAATCATTCTAAATTTTTACTTTAACTTCTTGAAAAATGATCTTGTTGGACACATATGGTTTTTGTAAGCACTAATGACATACCAAACTTTATCCCAAGTTGCATCATTTTTGCCCTCTATCATGTAATCAGTGATTACATGAACCTTTTCTGGATACTTGGTCTTTTCTGCAACAATTTTGTTTGTGGGCTTCACTGATTTATTTTGCTTTTCAATCCTGGCATCCTTCTTCTTGTTTGGACATTTCCAGAAAACATGTCCTCTGATTTTGCATACATAACACTTTGCTCTTTTTTCCTTCTAAGTACCGGCAACTTTCCTTCTATGATCTCTGGCATTTGCAGGCGCCTTTGAAGCATTAAAAGCTTCAATTTCTTTCATCTTTTTCACCAACATCTCCTTGCTTTCTAGAGATAAACTTTTCTTTCTACTGTTCCATGGAAACAGTCTCTTTGGTGTCTCTCTATGCCAATATCTCCTAGTGTGTACTTCTTGATCATGCTTGTGTATTGGCTTCTCCCAAGGTTCTGAGCCGTGGCTCTGATACCATTTTTGCACAGGTCTAAATCCAAGCCAATTGTGTTGCATAATGTGTTTATAATGAACCATGTTTATGTGATTGAGTGTGAGACAATTTTGTATGCAAAATGAATAAAACAGTAAAACAGGATAATGTAGTAAACAAAGGTTTTATTGATAATAATATGGATTATTGCTTACAGACTCTATGACACACTTCTATACTAATCTAAATGACATGACAGTTATATATTGAACCATTGTGTCCCTTGACACATAACTGTCATAACTACATTAACTATAAATAAGTAACATAACTGTCAAATCCTAACAACCTGTTACGCCGGAAGCAATGCAAGAAGAGAAGTTGAAACGTGTGACAAAAGCTCCGGGTTGGCATAAAGACTTCGTAATGGGATAGGATTACGATTACAGAATTATTATGTTAGGATAAGTGTGAGTCGTTACAGAATTATTATGTTGTTAGGATAAGTTTCGACCTACTGGTCTTTGTTTTGTTTAGGATATGTGTGAGTCGTTTTAGGATATGTGTTGCTATCAAACTAGGAGTCTAACCGTTAACTAGTATTTAATGTTTCTTAATGAATGAAAGTCTATCAGTTTTTACGGTCAATAATTCTGTATTCTTCTTCTTCTTCTTAAGGAGCTTGCGCCCACTTAAAGTGGTGCAACAAACGATACAACTAGAGTGTATCAATTGGTGCTTTCATTGCTTAGTTGGTTAGTTCTCTCATGGTTATGGACGAAAACGCGATCCGTTTACTGCTCAAAGAGCAGTCCGATGCTTTTCAAGCTCAGTTTGCTGCGTTACACGCAGAATTGCAGGTTACTAAAGGTCTGGTACAATCGCGTCACGGAGCAGGTGGGGAGCCAGGATCGTCGTTGCCACGATCCATGCACTTGGATGTACCGAAGTTCACTGGTGCTGATCCAGAAAGTTGGATATTCGCCATCAATGAGTATTTTTCTCTTCTTGCAACACCAGACGACCAGAAGTTAAGGGTTGTGGGTTTCAACCTGGAAGGAGACGCGGCCGAGTGGTTTCGATGGATGACGCGTAACAAGTTAGTCACCAATTGGGACTGGTTTTTGGACAGTGTCATGAATCGTTTTGGGCCGTCGAAGTATGAGGACCCTCAAGGAGCCCTCTCTAAGCTATTACAAACTGGAACGGTGGCACATTATCAAAGTGAGTTTGAAAACCTCATGAATCGTGTCACAGATATATCAGAAAATTTGCTCATATCGTTCTATGTATCCGGTCTTAAGTCAATGTTACAACGAGAACTTCTTATCTCTAAACCTGCAACGTTAGGTGATGCATTCTCTTTGGCTTGTATCACTGAGGCACGGTTGGAAGATCAAGGGTCTCTTACCTCTGTTAACACAAGCAAAACTGTGACCGGTGTGGTTAGTCAAAAACAACCTACACCACGTTTTCCTGCTCGACCCGAAGGGGGTAAACCACCCCTGTTACCGACTCCCACTCAAACAACCATTAATGCTAATGCTAAGCCACTCGCTATCAAGTGGATTTCTCCAGCAGAACGTCAAGAACGCGTTAATAAGGGTTTATGTTTCAATTGTGATAACAAGTGGATGCGTGGTCATAAGTGTCCGGGTAAGTTTTTGTTACTTATGGCAGGGGAGGACGACGATGTTACTGAGGAGGCGGCCACTGATGAGGACGACGCGGTTGAAAGCGGCGATATATCAATTCTCAATTCATTAAATTGGACATGGTAGCTCTCGTTCATTACAATTATGGGGTAAGATTGGTAATGATGACGTTCACATACTCATTGATAATGGAAGTACCCATAATTTTGTTCGACCCGATGTAGTGGAACGGATGCACCTTCTGATTAAGACAACGAAAGCTTTTAAGGTTTATATTGGGAGCGGGGCGACGTTGTTATGTGAGAATGTGTGTTCACGTGTTACCCTTCATATGCAAGGTTTGACAGTGGAGGTTGACCTATATGTCTTGCCTATGCAAGGGCCTGATGTGGTCTTAGGTATACAATGGTTGCAAAACTTAGGCAAAGTAACGCATGACTACACTCTACAAACAATGGAATTTACGCTTGCTAATACTACGTATTTGTTGAAAGGAGACGAGTCCCTTCGCATGAAGAGAATTAGCCTTCATCGTATGCAAGCTCTGTTGGAAACAGATAATGTTTATGGTGTATACGAGTGTCATAGTCTACAAATGGAGGTTGAGGATCTTGGTACACCGCCTATGACTGTGAATTCAGGTCCTCCAGAGATTGATCAGTTGTTGACTCGGTATGCGGCTCTTTTTCAGGTACCATCGACTCTGCCACCTCATCGTTTGATTGATCACAGAATCCATTTACTTCCTAACACAAAGCCGGTTAATGTTCGACCTTATCGTTATCCGCACTATCAAAAAGAAGAGATGGAAAAATTAGTCAACGAGATGATGAGTCAAGGAATTATTCGCTTCAGTCATAGTCCTTTTTCTTCTCCTGTACTGTTGGTTAAAAAGAAAGATGGAAGCTATCGATTTTGTGTGTATTATCGGGCACTAAATGCAGTTACAGTAAAGGATAAGTTCCCAATTCCTACGGCTGACGAGATGTTCGATGAACTAGGGGGTGCTAGTATTTTTACTAAGTTGGATTTACGGGCCGGGTACCATCAAATTCGTGTCCATGAATGAGATGTTTACAAGACAGCCTTCCGTACCCATGATGGTCACTATGAGTTTTTGGTTATGCCGTTCGGACTCACTAATGCCCCTTCCACATTTCAGGCAACAATGAATCGGTTGTTTTCTCCTTATTTACGTAAATTTGTGATTGTGTTTTTTGATGATATTTTAGTTTATAGCACCACACTTAGTGCACATTTGGAGCATTTGGAGTGTGTTTTTTAGTGTTTACAAGAACATAAGTTCTTCGTGAAGCAATCTAAATGTGTGTTTGGAGCCGCAACGCTTGAATATTTAGGGCATATCATCTCAGGTCGCGGTGTAGAGATGGATCCCAAAAAGATAGCGGCCGTCCGGGAATGGCCAGTGCCTACTACTCAACGCCAGGTACGGGGGTTTTTGGGACTCGCAGGTTATTCTAGGCGGTTTATTCGGGGGTACGCTACTGTGGCAGCACCATTAACAGACCCTCTACAAAAAGATGGGTTTAAGTGGGGGGGGGGGGACAAGAGACTAAAGCTTTCGAGAATCTTAAACAACATTTGTCTAAAGCACCGCTTTTGGGTCTTCCGAATTTTGATCAAGCCTTTGTGGTTGAAGCTGATGCATGTCACACCCCCAAAATCGGGTCCAGCGGAAGCATACGTGTAGCTGGGGTGTAACTCAATTGGTATTACAACACTAGTTCAAAAATGGTTTTCACTTCAATCATTTAGAATAAAATCGTTTAATCAAAAATGTTGAATTTACATCGTTAAGAGTAGTGCGGAAGTAGGCCCTTAAAAGTAGTTTAAAACGGTCCCCATATAAAAAATCAGAGTCTTCTATGACCATGCCATGCCCTGCCAAAACCTCCTGTAGCGTGCCATAGGTTAAAACCTGAAAATACATGCTAAAGTGTCAACACGAGGTTGGTGAGTTCATAGAGTTTGTTTAACAAATAATGCCTATAGAGAAATGATCGCCCAGCAAAGGCATTGTAAATCCACTCAGTTGCAAGTCCCGCCATAAGAGACTTGTAACCTGTGTGTTTACAACCCACTGCCAAAAGTATTAAAGTCTACGTGAACATAAGTAATAATGGTATCCAAATTCCCAGATAAACATAGCAAAATGGCTATATAAATAATTCAGTCAATGAGGTTATATAAGCAATGCTGACAATGTCACCAGATAAATAATACTGACAATGTCGCCAGATAAATAATACTGACAATGTCGCCAGATAAACAATACTGACAATGTCGCCAGATAAACAATTATGACAATGTGGTCATGTAAACAAGGATAATCAATCCCATGAAATACAAGAAAATCAAACATACCAATGAATGCAGGTGGTTAAATATACCAAAGAAATACCGGTAGTCAAGCATACAAATGAAGTGCAGGTGATCAAATATATATTTAGATAAAGCTGGGAATATTTGAGTAATCAACCAGGTAAAACAAGTAGTGCGTTTTAAGTAAAACGAGCATGTATTCTCCCCCAAAGAGTTTACAAAACAATTAAAATAGTAGGGGCTATGACTCACCTGGTGCGATAGCTACGATGACAAGAATGGATACACTGAAATGAGGCATGATCTCTAACCGCAACCTAATATGAGTAATAACGATCTACCTTAGATCATGACGTGATGAAATGAATGCACATGCACATGATGCCTATACCACTCGTAACTTGGAAATACTAGTTATTGTCAAAGTATAATAGTTTCCATACTTAGGAAAATAAGTCCAAATATAGAAGTATATAACTTGTCATAGTATATCGTATAAAAATGTTAGTGTTATATTCCTCGTCTAGAAAACCTTAAAATAATGTCTAGTAGTAGCGTAATAAACCTTGAGTCGTACGTACTTCGTTAGTTAATAATCACTTTCCATGTAAATATGTTGAAACGGTACTCCACGATCCTTGTTTGGCGTTCTATCGGCAAATATAAGGTTTTCGTCGCAAAATAGCATTTTCGTTACTTGAAAATATGCCCAATATGGCCTCGTAAAACTAGTCGCGAAATATTGTACGTTAAGTGTTAATGGTCAAGCTCGGCGTTTTTGAAAACCTTGTAACAATATCTAGAAGTCGCGTCATTTAACCTTTGGCGATACGGGTCTCGATCGATGAGAAAATCGACTCTTATTGTTGTTACTTGAAAGTATTATGTTCAACACTTAAAAAATTTCATTATAGTAAAAGCTGTCAAAATATATATAGTTTATCGGGTATATAGATGAGGTCGTAGTTTATTCGTTATAAGTCTATTCGACGAACGGCCAATTGATTTGAAAAGCTTGCTGGAAGGTCTTGATTTCATAAAACTACGGCTCGGACTCAAACTGATCCGATCATAAAGAAAAACAGCCGAGAAAATGGTGTTTCGCCAAGACAGTTTTGTGGCAAAAATTGTAATAGAAAAGCTGATGGAAATATATATATATCGTCTAAGTTCAAACGCTTGTATCTTTTTCGTTATAAGCTCGTTTTCTACGTTCTTTATATCCCCGGAATCGTGGGATGGCATACTAATATATTTTTGATAGGTCGGGATGGCTAGATTAAGTTTTAGGCCTCGAAACGGTCCATGAAAACTGTTCAACAGCAAGTAATTTTTCAGGAAATAGTTTTCGTCGTTAATATTGGAAATAGCATATCTTTTTCGTCGTAACTCGGATTTTAGTGATTCAAGCGGCCACGGTTTCGTTTTTGAAAGTAATTTCTGAATATCTAACCCAATGTTACCCGGAAACCCCTGAGTTTTCTGAAATTGGCGATTTGGGACAGAACCTATATTTGAAAGTATTTTTCGTTCTTAATATTCGGAAAATCATATCTCCTTCGTTATTAACTTGTTTTTATCCCCGTTTTCGGCTATAGTTTCGTATCGGAGAGTATTTTCTAAATCTTTGGTCAAAAATTAACCTTGAGTTCCTGAGTCTCCCACGTTTTCAAAATAGTAACAGTAGGTATATGTATATTTTCCAAAATCATTTTCCTAGTTTCAAACTTCATCCAAACCACTTTCAATCACCACAAAACTAGTCTAATCCTACCATACACCTTCTTAGGGTGTCATGGGTTCCTAAACATCATCCATCACAACAATCTACCAAGGATTCACCTATATAATATATCTAAGGCTTGTAAGTTATAAAAAGTGTATATAGAGTGGTATAAATCAACATATGCATATATATCATGAATAAAAGTGTATGATCATTGAAAGATACTTGAGGAAATTATGAAAATGATTTGACAACTTACTTGAAGGATTAGTGGATTAGTGGAGATGAAAAACTTGCAAAACCTTGTGTTTAAACTTCAAAACCCTAACAAGAAGTACTAAATAACCTTGATTATCACTTGATCTTTGAAAAATTGATGTTTCTTCTTGTTGTTTTTGTTTGAGCCGATCCATACTCAAAGAGAGAAAGAGATGAGTTTTTCTTGTTTATTTTTGGAAATGTAGAAGTGAAATAATAAGGTGTATATATATATTTCTTGGTCTTGGTCTTATGGTCTTTGCATATTAAATGTCACATGGATTTAGGGGGGCTAGGGGGAGGCACCAAGGAGTAAAATAAGGAAAGTGTGTGGGCTAATTAAAGCCATTGTCTAGATATGTAAGTATTAGTTAGTTTTGGTTGTGTATTGGGTGTTATCGGGTACCGAGTTAACTAAAAATAAATGTTACCGAGGTGAAATAAAATACGACGAAGTTGTAAAAGGTGTAAAATAATATTCCTAATGAGAATCGGGTGTTAAAATAATCATCGGGTTGAAATATCGCAAACCGGCGGAGTTATAAGCTCCGACCGTAAAATATAGTAATTGATTAGGAAACACCGGGCAAAATAATAATATATTATTTTTATATTATTATAATGAGTATAAAAATATGTTAGGATCATAGTCGGGAGTGTCGGACGTGTTAGTCACATTATTGGTCGTTTGTTAACGTTTATTTAGAAATAAATATACGTAAAAGTTAATTATACCCAAAGTACTAATTTAAATATCCTACGAGTGGAATAGTATGCAAGTGACATAATGGTGATACGTATACTATTTCTAGTCTGTATGAGATGTCCCGAATGATAAAGCATGAATTCGCTCCTGAACCAATACGGTTACGCGAATTTGAATACTCGTAAACTAAATTTACGAAGACATGAGTAATGCACATGAATAGTGAAATTTCTTCCGGGAATGAATAGTGTCAAGTGAATAGTAAAATTTCTGAATGTTTCTCGAAATGTCAAATTGACCTCAAAAATGATGAATAGTAAAATGATGAATAGTAATCGGTGAATAGTAACTGATGAATAGTAAATTGTCGAAGTTTGGAAAATGACCGGAAATTACGAGTTGTGACAATGCATCGGGAGATGGGATAGGTGTTGTTTTGCTACAAGATAACAGGCCTATTAGCTATTTTAGTAGCAGGCTAGGACCGCGAATACGTCTTGCTGCTACATACCAAAAAGAGCTATTTGCTATCGTGGAAGCCATCTATAAATGGCGTCAATATTTAATTGGACGGCGGTTGACTATCCGCACGGACCACAAAGGCATTAAGGAGCTTATGCAGCAGGTGATTCAAACTCCGCTCCAGCAAAAGTATGTCCGGAAGCTCATGGGGTTTGATTTTCTATCGAATACAAGCTGGGGGCCTCTAATCAGGTCGCAGATGCTCTTTCCAGAATGTTTGAGGATGCGGAGCAGGTTACAGCTTCATTCATGTCCATGAGTCAACCGTTGGTAGGGTTTATTGGGGACTTGCGCGAGGAGAACACGTCTTTGGAAGAATTGCAGCAACTACATCAAAAGATGGATCGTGGGGAAATACCAATTGGGTTTAGGCGAGAGAATGGGCTCGTAATTTTTCGGGAATGTTACTACCTTGGTCAAGAGTCAAAGCTTAAGGCATTGCTATTACAGGAATTTCATAATACGCCGAGTGCGGGACATGGCGGAATCAAGAAGATGTTGGTGGGGTTGTCCGCCTTATTCTATTGGAAGGGAATGCGTAAATCAGTTGAAGAGTTTATTAAGCATTGTGTAGTTTTTCAACAAACCAAGTACTCGACGCAAGCCATCGGTGGTTATTTGCAGCCTCTTCCGACTCCTACGGCAGTATGGGAGGATGTCTCTATGGACTTCATCACGGGCTTACCGGTTTCTAACGGGTTAACGGTTATTCTTGTTGTGGTGGATCGTTTCACAAAATATGCACATTTTGGAGCATTACCCACGAGTTTCAATGCCCACAAGGTTGCTGAAGTGTTCTTAGAAATTGTAGTTAAGCATCATGGACTACCTAAAACTATAGTATCCGATAGAGATCCAATTTTTGTTAGCAATTTTTGGAAGCAATTATTCCGTTTCAGTGGAACTCAGTTGAATCATAACACCGCATATCACCCTCAGACTGACGAGTAAACGGAGGTGGTTAATCGAGGTTTGGAACAATATTTACGGGCTATGGTAACTAACCGACCGCATCGTTGGGTTCAATTACTACCTTGGGCTGAATATTGTTACAATACGAGTTATCACAGTAGTATTAAAATGTCACCATTCCAAGCATTGTATGGGCGGTTACCTTTGTCAGTAATTTCGTATCCGCCAGGATCCTCAAAAGTGGCTGCTGTGGATGAGCTGTTGGTAGAGCGGGATGGGCTGTTACGGCAGCTAAGGGAAAATTTGTTGTCAGCCAAACATCGCATGGAAACAAAAGCTAATCGCAAGAGGCAGGACATCAAATTTAATGTTGGAGACATGGTGCTCATTAAACTTCAACCGTATCGACAGCTAACTCTAGCTAAATGACTTTCTAACAAGCTGGCCAAACGATATTATGGTCCGTACAAGGTAGATGAGCATGTTGGAAAAATGGCTTATCGTTTGACACTTCCTACTTCGAGTAAAATACATCCGGTATTTCATGTTTCAATTCTCAAGCCCTTCTTGGGTGATGAAAATGAAGTGGTAGTAGGTCTTCCCGAAGAATTCAAGGACGGACGACCTATGGAGCAGCCTTTGGCAATTTGTGATGCTCGTGTAGTCTTGAGGAATGGAAATCCAGTTGGGCAAATTTTGGTGCAGTGGGTTAGAGGTTCACCAGAGGAAGCCACGTGGGAACGGTTGCCCAATTTCCAGTCAGCCTATCCAACATATGACCTTGAGGGCAAGGTCATTTTTGAAAATGGAGGGAATGTTACGTCGGAAGCAATGCAAGAAGAGAAGTTGAAACGTGTGACAAAAGCTCCGGTTTGGCATAAATGTTAGGTCACCATTTTACAACATAACCACTAAGATTTCTATAGAGAGAAAGTAAGTAGAGAGAGAGTGGAAGGAACCCTTAATATGAAATGAAAGACTAATGATATTACTAGGTGAACCAACACCCTCTAATAAGGGGTTACAAGGCTATTTATAGGTGTAGTCTAGGGCTTCACCAAACTATGTAAATATTACAAACTAGGCCCTTAAACTTTTATCAAACCTATAATCTTAGCATAAAACTTTATAAAACATATTAATTCACTAACTTAATAATGCAACCTATAACAAAACTCAATGACCGACACTTGAACTAATAAAGTCTATTCCCAATAATCTCCCCCTAAGTGTTGGTCATCAAAGGTTGCTCGACGTCGTCATCTTCTATACTTTGACTTTGTAGTTGACGTCCTCAAAAATAGTTAGCAAAATCTTTCATCGTTCTTTGTACTTCGTTCTTTGTTGATGTGGTGGTGATCATGTTATGAAGTTATCCGCCATTCATCACTTCTGTGTCTGTGGTGGTTGTCCGCCATTCCAACATGCTCATACATATTTGGACTTTGACTTTTGAAAGTACGAAGTTCCTTTGCATACTATAAGATCTTTAGTCTTTATACTTTGCAGATTCTTCTTATTGGCGTAGAATATTTCTTTGAACTTTGTGGTGCTTAGATCTTTGGGGGAGCTTTCATTTGCTTCAAGATGTATGTATGAGCATGTTGGAATCTACCATCATGGAGGTGATGTACCTGCAGGTAAACAGTTAGCAATAATCAACCGGTACTTACAGATAAGGAATTAGAGCTCGTCAACAGCATAGTGTGAAGACTCCTTCTAACCCTTATCAAGGCCGTTCCCATGTCAGATACCCCTGAAGGAGCTTACAAGACCTACTAAGTAGCTCAATGACTGGGTGAGTCGCTGGGGATCACTCCACGACTGTAGACCGCATAAGAACCACTGCGAACACTAAGCGTAACCCGTGAAGGGTTACCGAAGTGACCTGCTGTTAGGGCTGTTTGATGTTGACCCTGGCAGGAATTTCCGTTCAATCATTGAGAAAAACATTTGTAATTCTCTCATAAACGTTCTTGGCAGATTGCTAAGATCTGCGAAGGACTTGATAATTTACAGCTGGTATCCATTGATGTAGAACACCAGTTGTAGAAATACTAAGTGTTCCTAAGAGATCTTTGATGTATCTCATGGCTCTAGACTCGATAAGTGCACACTTAGGTTTCCTATGCGGAGACTAGGGAGGGGTCTCCTGCTTCAATATCAACCATCTCTAAGAGACAAGTCGATAGATTACACCGGTTCCCCGTGAGAATGAAACAAGCTCTTTTAAGAGAACTTGAGTGGTTAAGAAGGTTTAGTGCATTGCGTCACTGGGTCCATGACATCTTTATCTTCAATATCGGTGTTGCCTTAGCAACAACCAGTAGCATACGAATTGAACCCGGTGTCTGCCCTAAGGTTGAACATATGGAGGGCTATTTCTTTTCACCCTTTTCTTTACTTTTCTTTTTAATTCTTCAACTCCTTCTTTCCCCTTTCATTCTTTTCTCCTTTTCTTCGTATCATACCTAAGGACTTCTAATTCTAACTATTGGTGATGTCCTTGGGTAGATCCCTCTGGCTCTGGCGGATCATAGGACGGTTTTTCCTATCTTAATCACCTTATAACTCCATGATTATCCGATAATAGCCAAGAAACCTTTGAAAATCTCTCAAAGTGTTTGTGATTATCAAACATTTTGAGAGTTTTGTGTTTAGTTTTGAAGGGCTCCCCCTTCACTTGTGCTCATAAGTATTTAATAAATTTGCACATGCGGGAGGAGCAAGCACTTTTTGAATTGATCCACTTTCAGTGAACAAGACCGATTCGAGACACGCTTACATCACTAGTTAGACTAGCTTGAAGGTATTACCCGGCCTGATCAAGTCCACAAAAAGTTTCTCGAGACGGTACATTTCTACTAAGACAAATCCTTTTCGAGACACGCTTACATGGCTAGTTAAAGAGTTTCATTGTCAGCTTTTAGGTGACAACTAGCTCTAGTAACTAACTTGATGTTATTACCCGTCGAGGATAAGTCCTTTCGATTATTAACTTTTATGTTTCGTCAATTCTTGGGTGAATCTGAGTCTAGCTCGCATGAGATTTGACTTTTAAGCAACATTGAACTTTCATATTTTAATCACTTTCACTTTTCTCCCCCTAAAAAATAGCATATGAGATGTTGTTTTTGATAAACTTTTGATTAAAATATGTTTTTTGAGTCTTATGGGGAGATATCAACAAGAACTTTTGTTTTTCAAACGATGAGTTTTTCAAGTGCTCCCCCTCAACAAGTGAATACTCATTAAGGTGAAATACTTGTCTTTTGAGCAGAATTATGAAAATCAGAAAATGTTTGATTAATTCTACTCAAAAGTAAGAAGCCTTCGCTTCTTATATAAGGATTGATGCACTGATGCGTACCTCAGGGTCCTTTCAATACAAGTGCGGGTTGTACACTGTTATGTCTGCAGAAACCAATAAACATGATTTTGACAGAACAAATTGTTTTGGAAATACTCCCCCTCAAAACTCGCATATGTTTTGAGAATTTTAAACTTTGGAGCGAATTGGGGAGTAAAGATTTGAAAAATCTTGAGCAAAATTTTGAAAAGTTTAGAAAAACCTTTTGAAAAATTTTGAATCAATTTTGCTCAAGATTAACAAGTTTTAGTCAAGCTTAGCATGAGAACTTCTTCTGGTTTTCAAGGAAAAGTGCACGTTTGGTTTTAAAGAATGGTTTAGCAAGGCACTCTCCTTTCTCTGAAATCCGAATTGTACACTGAAATGAGTGCACAAGTCGTTGTTTTTATACAAAATTAGTTTTCTTTAAACAAAAATACTCCCCCTCAAATAATGAAGTTTATTCAAGAGATAGTCTTCTTGAGCAGAATTTTGAATCGTATTAACGAAAAACTTTTTGAAAAATTCGAGAGATGATTCTGCACAAGGTTTTAGAAAACACAATTAAGTATTATATAACAAAGAATGCTTGAAATTTAAAACTCTTTTACTGTTGAAAGTTGTTTGAGACCCGGAGTCTCTCTTTCGAGTTTTAAAATCTGAAAAAAATATTTCCATCTAAAGTTGAACCTCATGGGTTTTTTTTGAAGATTTGTTTTTGTAATGAATGGAAAACTTTTGGCATTTGGGATGTTCAGATCAGAGCCATTCGTTTATTGAAGCCAAAGCATTCCAGATTTTAAAAATGTGAAAGGTTTTGAATGACTTTGCTTTGGTCTCCACACTTGCTTTACCGGTGTAAAACGAGAGTGTAGAGTTTGGAAAAATTTGTTTCTCACCATTTTGAATCCTTTTACCAGTATTAGCCTTTTAACACATTTAACCCTTTGACCTCAAAATATGTTCCATAAGAAACATTTTGTCAAATGTTGAAATTTGACTTTCAATGGGATGACATGTACTTGCACACAGAGAAAATGCATCAGGCACAAACAAGTATATAGATGGATCAAAAACTCATTCTAAATCTACCAAAGTGCTCAGAATTCTCAGATTAACACACAAGATCACAAATAAATTCATTCTTTCACTCGAGATTTTCAATTATGATTATGGTTTGGGGTTATGATTTGAGACTTTGCACGCATGTTAGCATCATAATGCAAGAATATTAAACAAACAAACGCCCTAGTAGTAGCAGCAAAGACATCTACATCTTAAACCCTAAATCACATGAATTCAAACCTATGTTGTTCTAAACGTGCAAACACACCAATCGAGCATTCTTTAGTGTATATCTAAAGCTATATGAACTAATTAATTAGACCAAGAAACACATAGAAAAGAAATGCCTCGATCGATAATTACATAAACCCTAGTTTCTAATTATGCCTTTTTGACCGTTGAAAAATATTTGAAACATTTAGGGAATGATTAGATAACAACGATAAAGAAATTTGAAACTCACAATTGTGGAAAAAGATCGAAGATAAAAAATCGTTAGTCTGATTCATTGACGTTTTTAAATTACGTGTGAAACTTTTGAGAAAATTTGATGAAACATTTATTAGAGCCCATTTTATTTTCCATGCAAAATCCTTTTACCTAAGTTTCAGACATTTGTGAATCTTTACTCATTAAAGGTTAATTACTTTTCCATTTGAAGTCCAAACTAGATAAATTTGGAATCATTGCAGAAAAAATTTCTTTTCTCCCCCTCGAATTAGAATATATTTTGTGAAACCTTTTGTACATTTTAATTCGAGAGATCATAGAAGTTTTTGAAAATGAGATTTTAATCCTAATGATGAAGAAGCATTTTATCCTTGAAGAATTATGATGAGGTGTGAAAACTTCATGATATTGTGAAAAGTTTTCTCCCCCTCAAAACATGTTCCATTTTGACAGAGTAAAGCAAAATTTGTTTTAATGGAGGAACATAGTTTTGAAGTTACGAAGTTTGTACATAGAGAAAGAAGATTTTTTTTTAGTATATACAAAAAGAGTTTGATGTTTGACTCTCTCAGTTTTTAAGAAAATTTTGTAAATCATCTGGAGTCAAACACCACATACCAATTTGGTGAACTAAATCAACAAACCTTGATAGAGGTAATGTTATTGTAAGCAAGTCCGCCAACTGGTATTCAGTACCCACAAACTCTAATTCAATTGTACCCTTCTCAACATGCTCCTTGATGAAATGGTAGCGGAGAGCAATATGTATGGCCTTGGAATGATGAATGGTGTTGCACGAGATAGCAATAGCACACTTTAAGTCGCAGTACATTGAGATCTAGTCATATACATAGCCGGAGTCCGTGAGCTAAGTTCTCATCCAAATGACACAAAAAGCAGACATGGCTACATATTAAGCTTTTGTTGATGACAGTGATGTACAATCCTGCTTCATTGACTGTATCCCTTTGTAACTAAACAAGATGTGTTGCGAATCACTGTGCCTTTTGCGTCCAGCTTGTTTTCCAAATCCATTTAATTCCAATGATGAGTCGAAGGGTGATGTTGGTATAATGTATGCATATTAGACGGATCCAAATTGCGAGACAATGACTCTACTATATCAGGAATGGTTGGAGTCGGTGCAAATGGATTGAAGAAAGCATTTCCGTCATAATCTGTAGGTTGTGGTACTGATTGTGTTATGGATCTTCAGCTGATTGTCTGGAGTTAGAAGCGGTTTGTCCTGTTGTTGTTGAAGATTCACTTGGAGGACCGTCTTTCTCAACAGTGGTTGTAGATTGTTGAGGTGTGTCAGGTACTTGAATATTCTCAGGTGTGCAGCGGAAATTGGTGAGACATCTAGAGAACGGCTTGCAAATGAATCATAAAACAGTGGAGTAAACATTCCAATTCTTTACTGGTAAGTGACAATGGTTCAGTTGAAGAATCCGGACATTTCAGACGGTTGGTTGCGGGTCCTAAGCTGTTGTGCTCAGAAGCCATTACATTGAGCGCGGGTCCGAAACTGGTTTGTTCTGAAGCCAAAGTGATATATCTGAAAAGAAAAAAGAATGGAGAAAACAGAAAAACATGGATCCCCAAGTGTAACTGGGTTCCGGATGTTAGAAGCATAAAGATGTAGTGTCAATTAACTTCTTGACATTCGAACAGACAATTCTGATGGTTTTCATTCTAGCCTCAGGGGTAGATGTTGTGGAGTTCACATTAGTTTTGGTGCAAATGTCTAAAATCTTTCCTGTAGGAATCCACCTAAGACCAATTGATTTGACAATTCTACCCGTGGGTACCCACCTAATGTTAGATCTAGGAGATGTTTTCCTTTTAGATGCTGTGGGAGCATCACTTGGTTGAGAAAACCTACATCCTATATTGATCCACTTTTTAGGTTTCTGACTTATGACATTTGGTTCAACGGGTTTGTTTGTCTTAGTCGATTGTGCCTTTGCACGTGAATTTCCTTTTTGAAGATATTATAAAGCACAGACATCATGATTATTTCCGCAACTACTCTTATATGCTAGCCAATTCCTATTAGTTTGTTGAGAACTCCTAGGTTTTAGTTTGCTACTACTAGCAGTGTTTTGTACTACAGTGGAAGGCATCACATGAGGTTTTGAACCTAGAATTCCATCCTTTTGAAGTAGCGCCCTTTTTCTAGCCTTTTCTAGATCATAGTTCTTGTACATGTCATATGTGTCATAAGACTCTTTACTTTTAATGCTCGTTTTAGACACTGTTTTCGAACTAATCCTAGATGAGCCAGGTATAATCACGTGTTGAGATTTAGTAGACACAGATGCATTTTCCTTAGGCCAAGAATGTGGAGTGACTGGTTTTGTCAAATTGTTTTTCTCAACAACTTGGGACGTAAACCGAGATTTTGAAGATTTAGGTTGTTCAGATTTAAATGCAGTTGGTTGTCTAACAACTGATCGTTTTTTGATAGTTTGAGAAGTCGGTTTCCCCAAGATTGATGGTTTTGCAAACTTGGTATCCACACTCTGGCTAGTCAGTCTTCTTAATTTGTTTTGCAATGCAGCATGTGCAAACACCTTTGCTTGAATTTGACCCTTTAAAAGCTCATTTTCTTTAACTAATCTATCCACACGTTTACTTTGTTCATTCGAAACTTGACCATTGTTGCCCGAAGTTAAAGATTCGTTTTGCAATTTAAGTTCAAGCGAGATGCAATGTGCCTCTAGTTTTGAAAAATCTTTATGAAACTAGGCAATGGTCTTTTTGAGAAGAGTGTTTTCAGACTCAAGAGTTTGGTATGATGTTTCAATTATTGGATTATCAGGTAAGGACTCAGACTCAGAATGTTTGTTAAGACATTGTACAACATTCTGGTCAACCTCTCCTTCATTACTGAAGATAGGTTGCTCAGAATGTTGTTTCTCATTTGCAGGTATAATATGATCAACAGTAGATTGTACCTCAATCATTTGCTCTTTGTCAAAGTTAGGTTCTGTGTCATAGATGGGTATGACATCTTCCTCATCCATCTGTCCTTTGTCAAAGTTGGGCTCTGAGTTATATAAGGGTCTAATCTCTGCACAGTCTGCATCTATATCATTCCCCAATCTGCTGCTGTCGTCTTGCTCTTCTGATTCTGTCCCATTGCTTTCCATGACAACCAAATTAGCTTCCAATACACTAACTTTATGAACTTGATCTTCTTGAATCTGCAACTTCCTTTTATTAACCCTTTTGTCATACTCTTGTCTGTGAAGTACTTTTTCAGCAATTGGCCTCTCTATAGTATCCAGGTGTTGGAGCAAAATATCTTTAAAGGTTTGAGCCTCAATTCGAGTGTATTCAAAAAAAATACTCGCTTACCACTTCACAGTCATAACTGATGAAATGTTGAAACTGTTCCTTGAGAACTCTGAATGCGGCCTTGGATTCATTTCGTGAAATTCTTCAGTTGCAAGTTGATTTTCAAGTTGATTCACGTTGTTGAACATCGTATTAGTGAAAATGTCAACTTTTTCTCCAAAGAGATCTAGAAATACATGTCTGAAAAGACACTCGGAACGAGTTTCTGCTAAGTCTTTGTTTGAGAGAAGCTGAAGGTGTGACTAAAGTAATCTAAAAGATGTCATGCATTTCTCTTTGGTTAATTTCACAAATGGATCTTCAGAATCATTAGAATCATACTCTGGGCATGTATTATTCATGTGAAATTCCTGCATGTTTGCCATTAACATCACATCTGCTGTATCGGTTTCCAAATATGCTGTATTGGATTCCAAATCTGCATATTCATCATCAGATGGAATATCTCCCACGAAACTTTGCAAAACAGCATTGAGATTACCCTCTTCAACTTCTATTTGACTAAGTGTGGCATCATATTCAACATTAGCATCAAAGAGTGGAGTTGAATCATAATCTTGATCTTCCACATCTACAATATTTTCCGTATATGCCATAAATGCCATGCTTGGTTCGATAAGATCTTCTTCATCAGTATCTTCCATTGTGTTAAAGCATTCATAAGTTGAAGTCATTACGCCTTTGCCTTTCTCAGTAGATACTTGTCCAAGCTTCACTAGATTTTGCAGAAGATATTGCATATGAGCATATAGTGTTGCAATATGGTATTATGGAATGAAGATCAGCTCAGGTGCATTTGGAGGATTGAAGAAGAGACCATTTGGAGTGTAGATTAAGGATTCATGATCAACAGCCGGAGATGGTGGAGCAGGGAGAATGGTCTTCAGTGGATTCATACTTAAACAAGATTCAAGAATTTGCTTCATTCTGATGTGATGAAGTTCCTCTGTACAATGCATAGCTTCAAGATATTTCCACATTTCATAAGCACTAGCTTGAAAGTCCATATTCATGTAAATTGAGTTGGGAAGTGCCAATGTTATGAACCATGCAGCCTGTTGGTCAGCATCGTACTGAGCAAGTTCAAGAGCATTCAAATCTTCATCAGTTTGTAGTCTGATAATCCCTGTTGAGTCAGCAAGAAATATCATTTTGTATGGACCATCTCGAATGGATTTAAGCATGAGATCTGCAGTAGGACGATCTGTGAGCCATTGTAGAAATCTCCGTTTCCAATCAGTATACGTTCCTGGTAGCAACATTGGAGGCCTTGATTCATTGCCAAAGAGCAGAACATGACGAATGAGGGAGCTGTGACTTCGTTGTTGATGATACTGTTGCTGATGAGAATATTGGTGAGGAAGGTAATTGGAAGAAGTACTGTTGCTGATGACTGTTGTTGATGAGAATATTGGTGAGGAAGGTAGTTGGAAGAAGGTACTTGAGACATTGTAAATGACATTTCTCTCCCCCTTGATTGTTGCGACGTAATCGAAATAATCAAGCAAAATGTCACACGCAAGGTCGAAATAGGGAATTCAGATTTTCCCTCCAAAAATTATTTGAAAAAATTTTCTCTCCCACAATTTAAAAATCACTATGAAATGCAATTTTAAGGTTGCAAGAAAAACTTGAGTTTCAAAAATTTTGCCGCCAAATTTCAGCGAAAAAAATTGAATTTTGGCCTAAAATTTGAATTTTGGGCCAAAATTTTCAACGTTATACCAAAATTTAAATTTCGCGTAAAAACTGAACGCTTAGTCTCCTGTAAAAAATAAATTTTACTCAAATTTTCCCGCGTATATAAATATATATATATATATATATATATATATATATATATATATATATATATATATATATATATATATATATATATATTTTGAAAATGAAATAAAAATATAAGAAGGAGAAACTTGTGAAGATGAGATGATTAGAGATAATGTTAATCTTGGATCGTTAAGGATAAATAAAGGTTTGTAGTTTTAGGTCAAACTTGAAAAATTGGGTTCTAACTCGGTAAAGAGAGTTTGTAACTCGGTAAAATTAGCTAACTTGGAGAACTTTCTAACTCGGTAGAATCGGTAAGGCAGTGTAACTCTGTAAAATTTCCTGATTCTGGTTAACTCGGTAAGACTTAACTCGGTAAAACTCTTGAGTATCAAACTCGATAAGTTTGGCTGCTAACTCGGTAAAGTTGGATTAAAATCCGTAACTCGGTAATGTGAATTAATTTGGGCATAGTTTCCCCTAAGTGTTGAGTACAAAAGTCCTTACTCGATAAACGATAAGGAAAGTAGTTAACTCGCTATTTTCTGGCTAACTCGCCAAATGTTACTTAACTCGACAGATAATGAAACTAACTCGCTGAAATCCAAACTTAACTCGAAAGACAGAAGCTTTAACTCGGTAACTAGTTCTAACTCGATAGAAATCATGCTAACTCGCAGAAACTTAAGGAGCTAACTCGCTAAATTACAGAAAACCCCAAACTCGATAAAAAAAACTGCTAAGTCGCAAAAATGACGATGAACAGTACCCGTAAACCAAGAAATTCAATTTTATACCTAGTTTTTCTACCAAATCAAACCTAAATCAACCTATATTATCCCTTGGCGAATGATACCACTTGTTAGGTCACCATTTTACAACATAACCACTAAGATTTCTAGAGAGAGAAAGTAAGTAGAGAGAGAAAGTGGAAGGAACCCATAATATGAAATGAAAGACTAATGATATTACTAGGTGAACCAACACCCTCTAATGAGGGGTTACAAGGCTATTTATAGGTGTAGTCTAGGGCTTCACCAAACTATGTAAATATTACAAACTATGCCCTTAGACTTTTACCAAACCTATAATCTTAGCATAAAACTTTATAAAACATATTAATTCACTAACGTACTAACTTAATAATGCAACCTATAACAAAACTCAATGACCGACACTTGAACTAATAAAGTCTATTCCCAACAATAAAGACTTCGTAATGGAATAGGATTACGATTACAAAATTATTATGTTAGGATAAGTGTGAGTCGTTACAGAATTATTATGTTGTTAGGATAAGTGTCGACCTGCTGGTCTTTGTTTTGTTTAGGATATGTGTGAGTCGTTTTAGGATATGTGTTGCTATCAAACTAGGAGTCTATCCGTTAACTAGTATTTAATGTTTCTTAATGAATGAAAGTCTATCAGTTTTTACAGTCAATAATTCTGTATTCTTCTTCTTCTTAAGGAGCTTGCGCCCGCTTAAAGTGGTGCAACAAACGATACAACTAGAGTGTATCACAGCCACAACAAGGTGTTTGGGTTAACTGTTTTTGACGCATATCTCAACCCATTGCAGCCTTACTAATTCGACCCATAAGTTTATACTAAGTACATATTTAACTTTGGCATACAATGAAATTATCCGTCCCCCTTCGTCGGGCGATATAAAAGTATCAACATGTTATTTCTCTAGTTTATTAGAAGTAGATTAAAAACTAACATCAAATCGATGGACGCAAGAATTTATCACAGAGTATGAACTTTTTAATAAATTTTGAAAATGGTATGCACTTGGTATTAAACTCTAAAATATATAAAGAAAAATTTTGTTTTTACACTAGTGATGCCGCTTTTACTTTTTTAAGATATGCATGTGCATACCCTCTTCCCTCAGTCTATCTTCACATGATGATATACAAGGTCGAATATAAACTCTTCTTGTGTTTGGTTAGCTTTTTTCAAGCTCATTCAAACTTTTTATCTAAGAAAACCCTTTAAACTCATTTTTTTAAGTTTTATGACCTTGTGAGCTTGATTTAGTCATCATTGTAGTGAATACGCCTCAACAAACATTGACCATACGCCAACGGCCAAACCACCACCTTTCTTGTGCGCATGAATATTTTGTGAGGGATATTTATATTTTAAGTAGGGTATGCTTGTGTGATGGGTGTTGAATTAATCACTGCAAAGGTTTGGTGGTGGTAGTGCATATTGATGTGGCACTCGACCACACTAAACCACTCCTAGCTTGCTGCCGGTCTAAGAGAAATCACCCATATTTTACTATGCATCAATCTTTCAAACACATGTATTATACATTTAGTTTGCCCTAAACAGGGAGAAGAATATGCAGATTATAAGGCGACAGGTCCTAATATGGCTACAACTTCACACGTTAACAAAGTAAGAAGGGTTTTCGTCTTTCAAAAGTTTTTTTTATGTGAGGTGACAAGCCTTAATTGGGTCGCACAAACCCGCGTCCTCGCCAACCAATTAGGCATGATCAAAATTTTGTAACCATAACTAGCTGAAAAAAGCTAAAATGTGAAAAAATAAACAGAACAACATTACTTTCATTTCTTATTTAAAAGTGTTTTGTTTAAAATTATTTATAAGCTTATAACTTATTTGACTCAAATTATTATCACATAAGCCTATTTTTTAGATCACTGGTTTATTTGTCATAATTAAGCTGTATTTTATCGAAAATCTCACTAACTACATTTTACATCAATCAAATTTCATTTAAACTTAATAAAGTTTATTTTAATTAGTTAAAATATAAAGTGAATATTTATTTTAAGACATTCAAAAATAAAAATGTGTACACTCATTATTATAAAACATAAAATTAAGGGTGTGTTTGGTAAAAGTAGCAGTGAGCAGTAACTGTGAACTGTGATCATAACTCACCACTCATAGCTTCTTAATGAAGCATTGGAAAATGAGTTTTCTTAAAAAATAACAAAGCTCCTCGCTCCTCTGTCAAACGAACAATAAAAATAAAAAAGATCATTGCTCACCGTCCCAAAAAGCTTCGCACAAAACATAGCCTTATATTGCTAACACGTGACTCGCATGTATAGGTAAGCAAAACCCAAACTAATATAAGGTGAAGCTAGAAAACATAGCCCAAAGTAAAGTAACGGCCCATAAAGAAGTGAACCCACTTTGTGGTTACATTCCTTCACACAGTGACAGTCTAGTCGCCGTGAAGCAGTAAGAAAAAGAAAAAAAAAATGGCGGCGAAAGGAACTCCGGCGACATACTCACCGTCACCAACAACCTTCAAAAAAACCAAACCTTGTCTTCTCACCGACACTGATTGGGTTCGTCCTGATGGTCGTGATTTCCATCAGTGCAGACCTGCATGTAATAATACTTTTCTCAATTCATTTATTTTTATATATGTATGTATTTTGATCTTTTTTTGTTCCATGTTTTTTATTTTTTTAAATTCTTTGTCTTGGGTTTTTTTATTTATGTTTTTTTAATGATACAACTGTGAAAAAGATTGTATCTTTGTTTTTGTTAATATAAAAATCAGTTTATAATTTTAGTGTTTGATTAGTTTGTTTGTGTTAAACATTGAAAAATCACAAGCTTTTGGTTTTTTTAGGGGACTTGAAGTTTTCTTAGTGTTGGTTTAATCAGTGATTGGTGGAGTTTATATATTGGATTATGTTGTAAGGTGTGTGGTACATTGTTTTTGTTTTCCAGTTTTACGAACTGGTGCTGTAAATGCTGCCTCAGGATCGGCTTATGCAGAGTTTGGAAATACTAAAGTTATTGTGTCTATGTAAGTTCATGTCTCTTATAATTGGTATTTTGTTTTTGGAATACCTGTTCTTTGTTCTAAGGTTATGCTACATTGCCACATGCCGACTTGGTAAAAACTTGTATTTTCATTACTAAACCTGCATGTATTCGAGCTGACATCCTTTAGAAATTGAGGATCGTCTTTTCAGTTGCTAGAGCTTCGTGACAAATGAATGCTCTTGTTTTAGATTTATACCAACCTTATGCTGTTTGTGCTGCAAATGAGATGCCCGTATCGATTTTTTTTTAAGGAATAGTGCGGCAAACCTAACATTCACATTCTATAAAGACATCGGTAATACGACTTGAACTCAAAGTTTTAGGTAGACAGGAAGTGAAAATGATATCTAGACCTTAGAAACATAGGTCTCTAGCAAGGCCATGAGTTGCAATCCAGTTCGCTTGTACCCAATTGCGTATGATTGCTCTCCGGATTGTTCGGGATTCCTATTTGGATTGGGAAATTAACGTTTGAGTTTTGGTTTTGTATCCGAATCAGACCTGCCTATTCGCGTTCTAGTATTTTCTGATTTGTTGATTCACTCTTTACTCTTTAGGTTTGGCGATTTACTTCCAAACATGGAGTGAATTTATTTGGAAATCGGTATATTGGAATTACACTTCAAAAACTAGCTTTGATACTCTGATTAATGACTGAATCGTTTAATTTCAGAAAAAATAATAATTTTAAAAGTGCATCGATGATACAACTGTCAAGCGATGTAATTGATGGTGGGTATGAGCTATGAAAATTTGATAAGTAATAAACTAGTTTTTTGTTTATATCAGAGTGCTTAGATTTTTCTTTAACACCTTAGGAATTTATTAAGTATTGGTACATCGTACTGGGGCGATCCCAAATAAACCTACCCCACACTGAACCGCATTTTAGGTATCTAGTGATCCACACAATAATGGTTTCTGGTTCACAAATGACAAAGAACCAGATGCAATGGTGTAGAAGCTAGGGGCTAAGTTTTTTCCATTGGGATTAGGCATTGACAAACGTTCTGAGCCGCAAAGATTCCCGTTCTATGTGATCATGATCTAGACACTTGCTACTTGGGCTTTCGAGCTCCATTGAAAATATATTCTGCTATATGATACTAAAAGGACAAACATTTACCATCTGGGCATATCCCAAGCGGTAACAACTACCAAGTTCGTTGCATCAACCAAATGTTGTTGGTTCAAACCTCATCAGAGGTGCTTGTGTCTGTGTTATTGGCTATACCAAAAGGATGAACGTTTGAGTTGCTTGAAAATGATATCTGGACCATAGAAACATAGTTCTCTTGTAAGGCTACGAACTGCAATCCAGTTCATGTGTTCCCTATTGTGGTTCGATTGTTTTTCAGATTGTTCGGGATCGTGATTTGGATCTGTGAAATTTATGTTCCAGTTTTGGTTTTTTATCCGAATCAGGACCTTCCTATTTGCATTCCAGTATTTTTTTATTTGCTGGTTCACTCTTAGGTTCAGCTATTCTTTTCCATAAATGGAGTCAATTTATTTGGAAATCAAATATATTTATTGGTATTAATGACTAAATCGTTTAATTTCAGAAACAGTCATCCTAAAAGTGCATCGATGATACCACATTGGTACATCGTACTGGAGCGATCCCAAATAAACCTACCCCCCACCTGATCCGCATTTTAGGTACATAGTGATCCACACAATAATGGTTTCGGGTTCACAAAGGACAAAGAACCAGTTGCGATGGTTATGGATGAACCTTCTAAGCCGGGATGATCCCGTTCCAAGCGACTATGATTTGAACACCAGCTACTTGGTCTTTGGAAATTGGAATTCCATTGAAAAAATAGTTTTTGCTATGTTATTCTAAAAGAACAAACATTTACCATCTGGGCATAGCCCAAGCGGTTCCAACTACCAAGTTCCACCCGTCAACCCACTGTTGTTTGTTCAACCGGCGCTTGATTCAATCCTCATTAGAGGTGCGGGCACACGTGTCTGAGCTATCTACTAGTACCCAAAAAAAAAAAAAAAAAAAAAAAAAAAAAAAAAAAAAATGAAACGTCATATTACATTGGTTTTACTATTGATATGTAAATGGCCGTCTGCCTGTTTGGGTGTTGCTTGTGAGATATTCAGGGGCATTAAAATTTTCAGGCATGAGATGCAACTTAGAAGAAGTGTTTACTTAAGTTTATCGTAGTGAATTCTCTTGTCTACTATCATTTTAATATTGTCTGTATGACTTTGACTGCCGTGATCGACAATATTTTTATTTGACCACCATTGTTTTTTTTTTATCTCAGATTTGGGCCCAGGGAAAGTAAAAAAGCAATGATGTACAGTGATACTGGTCGGCTGAATTGTGATGTTACTTATACAACTTTTGCTACTCCAGTTCGAGGACAGGTATGTATATGGAATTATGTAGCTAAACTAACACTATTATAGTTTCGGTTAGTATCCTTTCTCATATAAATTCATTATTTTGCATTACCTAGGGGTCTGAAAACAAAGAAATCTCGGCTCAGTTGCATAAGTCTTTGGAGGGTGCTATCATGCTTGATACATTTCCAAAAACAACCGTTGATGTATTCGCATTAGTATTGGAGTCTGGAGGCTGTAAGTTCCAAATTACTTTTGTATTCATAATGATTTCTTACACTGTATTTAGATATTGGATGATTTCTTCAAATTATATATTTTAGACACAACCTTTTTTCCCACATAGTCGCTGTCTTTATTATACGTAAATTTTCATTTCACTATGATGTGCGTAATAGTTAGATCTGCCTCATCACAGATATACGTTAACCGACACTTTTGACCATCAACTCTTGCAAATAATCCTGATTTGAATTTGACCAATGCTTTATACTATCATTGTTTACCCTTGAGATGCTGAATAGCTGCAAATGTATTTTTGCAGGTGATCTTCCTGTGGTAATCTCATGTGCCAGTCTTGCTTTGGCAGATGCAGGGATTATGATGTATGATTTGGTTACTGCAGTTTCTGTGGTATGTGCCTTACCTTACATGCTTACAATTCTTCCCATACCTCATATGTGCTCACTCTTCACTTTGACACTTGTGCATAGTCCTGCCTCGGGAAGTCTCTTGTGATTGACCCTGTTTCAGAAGAAGAGAATTATCAAGATGGCAGCCTTATGATTACATGTTTACCATCTCGAAATGAGGTTACTCAGCTGACAATGACCGGAGAATGGTCTACTCCGAAGATTCATGAGGTATTTTCTTCTGTTCTTCATCACACATGCACTTACAGTACTAGGTTTGGCAATAAGGGTGGGTAGGGCAACAGGTCAACATGGGTAAATCTTGGTGCAAGCTGGGTCATGTTGACTGGAAACATTTTCATCCCTTTTGACACATATCTTAGCTGGTTTTTAGTGTATTGGTTTTTATTCTTAACCTGTTTGACTCATTAGAGGTATAATATAATCAAAATCAACCCATTCATAAGTAAATGGTCATCTCCTCTAGTATGCAGACATTATATTTTAACTTTGTAAACCTTGTTACATACAATGACTAACAGGCAATGGAACTATGCCTTGATGCGTGCTCGAAGCTAGGAAAAATCATGAGATCGTGTTTGAAAGAATCTGCCTCCACCTCACAGGAATAGCACAAGATGTGTATGGTCGACTCCCATTTTCTCATTACAAGATACATAAATAGGAAGTTAGATTTTGAATATCTTGTTTATCTCTGTCCAGAATTTGAATCCGTGAAAAATGTTATCTTTTGGTGATGGCCCAAATTTTGCTTCTTTCTATTCTTTTGGCCTAAAACATTTGTGTTCTTCTATTAAGAAGCATTATAATATATTATTGTTAGTAAATTTTGCCTTTTGAACTATTTGACTTGTAGGTTGGTGCTGGTATATGTCTTAATACACCACTTATGAGACATAGTAAAGTCTTGTACATGCATCCATGGATATTTGATCTATTAATCCGACTTTGGGAGTTTGAAGACTTGAATGAGTCATTTTAATGGGATTTTGACTCCCACAAAGGTCCACTTACAAACTTTCTTCTGAGTTGACACCTTGAACTGATCAACTTTTTTGCTGTGTGGACTAGCTGTTTCTAGAGAATCATTAGAGCTAGAAGATTGGTTGCACCATTATAATTCAACTTTTATTGGTGAGTAATGATGTATTCTCAAACGAATCCTTTACGGGTGTTTGGTTTGAGGGTATGGCTACAAGGGAATGAGTTTCATTCCCATCGTAGCTGTTTGGTTAGTGGGTTTAATAATTGAAAATGAGTATCGAACCCCTAAAACTAAGCATTTCCCAAACCTGGGTTTCAAAACTCGTTCCAATGATAGATAGTGATCCCCGATATAAACCGAACACGCATCTTCTTATAAAGATAATTTAGTTGGTTAGTTATTTTCAACGAAGAAGTTGTTAATGATGCAACTAATCTTCTCTAATGGTTTCCTAGAAACAGTAAGTCCACACAACACAAATGTTGATCAGTTCAAACCCCGTAGGCCGTAGTTAGTTATTTTCAACCAAGGATTCTTATAAAGGACATAACAATAATTAAGTTGGTTAGTTATTTTCAATAAAAAAAATATATCAAAAACGACCATAACTTATTGTTCGAGGTAGCATTACTAGCATCTGGACATCCTTCGTTGCCTTTCATTAGCTATTAGTCTTATAGTCTATTACACTTTTGGGGCCATGCTTACAACCATGTTCTAAAAGGCGTGTCTTAGCGTCGCAAAGGTGCGAGGCATCACCTCCACGCCACGCAATAGACCAAGGCATTGTCTTAAGGCTTGGCATGAGATTAGGTACGATAAGACGCGATAAGGTGTACTGGTATTTGAGACGTTTTGGGGATTTACTAGTAATTGGAATTTGGGCATCGTATTTGACGTTTACTGGTATTTGACGTTTATGAGTTTACTAGTATTTGAAAAAGATTACAAATGTAAAGAGAGTTTCTTGACTTTATTGCTTATTTATAACACTTTTTGTAAACTCGATGTATATGAAATATGATATACTAATGAAATATAATATAAATCTATAAATACTTTTTGCCGCCTTAATTCACGCATTAAAAACGTCATGCCGCCACGCCTCACGCTAGAGCTTAATGCTTGACCATGCCGTCACGCCTCACGCTATTTATAACCTTGCTTACAAGTTAAGTAGGGTTGCAATTATTAGATTTTGATCACTCTAGAAAAATATAGAAACACGTTATTATAATATGTAAAATCATGTCGATCATAATAGAGGAATAATCTACTACAAATAATGCTTAGCATTACACATATAATTTGTTAACTTAATGTTCATTCTAATTATTATTTTATTACTCGTATGGTATAGTATTTGAAAAACCAACTAAATAAATGAAGAAAAAAAAAGTACATTCTCCCTTTGCCGGCCGATATATCTGTATTCCGATAATTATTCTTATACGCATAATATTATTCCATATTTATATAAAAAAATATATAATAATTATTTATTAGATGTCGATTCAAGTAGTGAAAGTCAACTTAATCATAACTTTCATTTCACGGGATAAAGTAAAGAGAAGGCACGCAAGACCATGACGGGTGTTTCTAAACTAATTATGACGTGATTACTAATATATTTAAATAATATCAGCCACAAAATGATGTACCTATTTAAGATATGTATTGAAGCATTGTACCTTAAAACAAAATCATAGAAGTTCAACAACTTTGATCGATCTCAAACATCAATACATCAGTTATAAATAGGCAAATTTTGACTAAAAATTAAATAATGGAAAATGCTCAACATAGTTCTAAAAGTTAAAAAGTTATGTATGTATAAGGCGTTAGGAGTTTATGTAAACTTGTACCGTGTAATTCTCATGACTGAATAATGAGTGTGAATACAATATAAATAATGTTAAATGATTTATCATGTTTGGCTCAATACAAACTAAGTTAACACCAAATACTAGTCCACCAACAGCCCCCCACAGTTGGTGCAAGAGGACGCAAAACGCTCAAACTGGTTTGAAATTCATTAAACAGGCAGACGGAAGTCCTTTAGTGAAAATATCGGCATATTGATAGCGTGAAGGAACATGCAAAACGCGAACCTGTCCCGTAGCAACCTGATCCCGAACCTGTCATGTGCTTTGATATCATGTAAACTTGTGTAATTCTTATTACGAGTGTGAATACAATATAAATAATATTAAATGATCAAACGAGCTTGACCTAATACAAACTAAGCTAACACTTAAGATATGCATATATCATTTGTATATTTAGAATAAGTCATTAACTACTACATATAAGTATATGACTACTACCAACTAACTCATTGTGCCAATACTTTTTTTAAATATATCGAGATATGATTCTTTTGGTAACAAAAGTTGCACTTAAATCTAATCATGTAAACCAAGTACTAGCGTGTTCTTTTCTAGAAAAATATCTGTTAAGAAGCTTTATTCATCAAGGTCGATCGATATTTTGGCAGGTTTCCTGACCGATTTTCAAAGAGATACGAGAACAAGATTTGAACTCGTGACCTTATATTATGTTGCATGTCCTGCGTCATAGAATTATCATCGCGAGTACATCAGACAAAAGATTGTAAGAAAAAACCTACCTATTGACCGATCCAAGTGAACAAATTTGACGTGACTAACCTCAAAAACATGGATTGGACCAAAGGAATGGAAACTTTTATTATTACATACTTAATACTTATAGCTACCATGATTTTATTAAAATGGGTACAACCATGCAAATAGAAAGTTCATATGACCTACTTATCTATAAAAGTATAAACGGAAATAATATATATGCAATAACAAAAGTAAAAGCATTTAGGTCGGACTAATTCAGAAAATATGACGTTTGATCTCACATGCATATTGAAACTCTTTTTACCTAATTATCTAATAAATACCTAAAACGTTTAGGCTTAAACGCTAAAATGTTGTTAAAGAAACAAAAGTGATTGATTACTGTAACAAAAGTGATTGATTACTAAAAAATTATTCAGTATAACTAATCATTTTAAGAGATTTCAGACTAAAATACACCGTTGGTCCCTAAACTTTCCACAAAGCATCGTCAAAAATTGTCGCCATGCATTCAAACCTTAGGATTTTGAGTCCGATTGCGTCCCTTGACCCATTTGGGCTGGGTCAACGCACGTTTTATGTTCTAGTTTCAGGGGCATAATAGTCCAATCACTATTTAACTATGATCTAATCCAAGCTAAACCCGACAGTCAACTTAAGGGACCAAATGTGAACACTCAACTTAATAATTGGCGGGAGTTTAAGTATCACAACGGGAACATAGACAAAATGAGGGACCAACAGTGAAAACAAAGTCATTAAAACCCTTGAACATTTCTCACACATTTGCCAATGGAAGATTTCCCTTTGTTGGATGAAGTAATGGAAGTTGGTGGTTCACACCGCCTACAAGATCGTATGGAGTTGTCGTTTGGTTTTTTGAAAATTGAAACAATCACCCTTCCAACTTCCTAGCATTCATTTCGCACATCCTATATTAACCCCTTATGATTCATGAGGTTAGCATCCAAAAAATAAGTAGAAACACAAATACGTAGTAAATTTCAAATGGCAGAATCATCTAATGCATCTGTGGCTAACAATGTTGAGAGGCGTAAAGATAAAAAGCTTGCAGAAGCCGTTGCTTGGTATTTTGAAGAAAAAGCAAAGGCTTATGTAAAGAAAAGGAGGGAGTGGGAAGCAAATGAAAAACGATGCATGAAAGAAAGACGAAAGACTACAGCGTTAAGGCGTAAAGTCAATCAGACAAGAAGAAAATGGGAAGATCTTCAACAAGTAGCCATCGAGCATGACAATTCAGAAGTCGATCACGAGGATATCTTGGAAACATTAGACTATGATACTTTACATCTGGCATATGATCTAGAATCATCCACATAGTTTAATTGTTAGTTATGTGTTGTCACTTTTATGAGTTTATGTTAATGTAATTTTATGATCTTTCCTGCAATGCACTTTATTTACTATAATAGTTTCAATTATTTTTGTCTTTATTTATTTATTTGAGCAATAAACAACTTGGGTCAGATTCGTTCTTTCCTTGCTATCTTCTTATAAATACATGGTTTACATAAAGGCTAAATCTCATATCCATGTACTATCTTGATAAACCAAGTAGTCTCGGTTCAAGATAAGATAGGTTATGTCTTAGGTGTCGGTTTTGAGGATACTAAATGTTGTTTGATGCTACAACAATGCTCCAAGAGTGCAAGGTGCATCAACTTCGTCTGATGCACCAAGAGTTGTTGAGCAACAACAACAACAACATGGGTACAGATTTATGAGTTAAAGTGTAAATGACATATTCTATTTGACTTTTGAAGTTTGACTATCTAAAGTCATAACTGAAAATTCATGAGTCAAAGTGTAAATGACATATTCTATTTGAAGTTTCATGAGTCAAAATGGGTACGGATTTAATTGGGTTGGATTAATCATATTAAATGTCAAATTCAGAGATCAAATGTGAACACTAAACTTAATAATGGGCGGGAGTTTTAACTATACCAACGGCAACATAGACAAATTGAGGGACCAGCAGTGTCTTCTCTGATACGCTCTATTTACGTCTAAATGCGTGTATATTTCCAACAAATAATGGGAAATCGAAGAGTTCAAAAAGTACTTCTAAAATTTAATACAAAATCTTTATTTTCCCCATTATTTGTGTATAAATTTGTTACTCCTACATTATGTTGCAAACCAATCTACTAGTATAAAAAATAAATCAAAAAAATTGTAACCATGTTGTCAGAAAACAAGAGACCTAGAGATGTTGATGCTATCCCAACCAACCAAACAGAAAATGAGGAGGTGGTCAAAAGACCAGCCCCTGAAAGGAAAGAGGCCGTGGTGCTAAGGGTGGAGGCGGCATTGGCCGAGGTGCCAAGGGTGGAAGAAAAGAAGCCTGCAGAAAAGAAGGAGAAGGCAGCTCCAAGCACTGATGAAGTCGAGAGAAAAAGGCTTGCTGCAAAGGCCAGAGCAGAGGAGCATTGGAAGGAGAAACGTGCTATAAGGAGACTAGAAAAAATAGATAAAAAGAAAAACAAATATGTTGTTTGTAATGAAAGAAGAAGAAGAGAAATGTTTAGAAACTTTCTCATATGATGATTTACATAAAGCATACACCTCGGATTAATGTCATTATGTAACAAAACATATTTTAAATGATAATTTTAAGACATTTTAATTTTAATTTTCCGAGTATTTTGCTTTCAATTACATGTTTGCATCTGCATATGAAGTTTAGCGAGTGTTTGGATTTAACCAGTTTGACTTTCAAAAGTCAACATACACCTAAAAATTTAATGGCTGTGTGACCAACGGTGTATTTTAGTGACCGACTGTGTATTTTAGTCATGATATAATTTACTAACTTGCTACTTAACGAGATGTTAAAAATACTCATTTAAGGAAAGAACACACTAATATGATGAATTTCCATGAAGATCCATACTTACTAAGGCACAAAATGATATAATTTACTAACTTGCTACTTAGCGAGATGTTAACAATACCCTATTTGAGGAAAGAACACACTAATATGGTGAATTTCCATGAAGATCCATGTTTACTAAGGCACAAAATGATGATGTTAAAGGAGTTTGGGTTAGGTTTAACTTAGATATGGTTGAAAATGTGTTTGGTCTATTATACCCTTGATGCTATACCTAAAAATGGGCGTTGACCTTAGATTTCCAGGTCAAGGGACGTATTCGGACTCAAAATCCTAAGGTTTGGACGCCCCACGACGATTTTGGAAAGCTAAGGTCCATGGCGATATTTTGTGGAAAGTTTAAGGACCAACAGTGTATTTTTGTTGAGATTTTAAAATAAAAAACAGATAAGTTTACTTTGTTTCAGTCATTCATAGAGGTATTTTTTGACTATACGGTGTAATCGAGGTATCTTTATAACCGTTTTCGACTTTTCCTTGGCTATTATGATTGGAGGTTAGTTTGTGGTGCTTTGCGTTATAAACCCTAATCTTAGTGATTAGGGTTTTCTTTTCTTTATTGGTCTTGCATGCTTGCTGGGGTAATCGTGGCTGTTATTGAGTGTTTGATTAGTGGGTTTTTGGTTTGCTTGGTGTGGTTGTGGGTTTAAAGAGAGACGGAAAAAGGGTTTTTTAACAAGAGTAGTGCGACATAGGTGTCGAAGCATGTGGGTTCTTCTGCTGCTGGTGAGTTGATGGGGGGTAGTGTGAAGTTTGATTCTACTGTTCCTAGTCATGTTGATGTGGATGAGTTGGGTGCAAATGTTGATTTGTCTAAGGTGACTATGAGGAAACATAAGAAGCCTAAGGATGTTAATCCTAGTTCTAATCAGCCTATATTTGCATCGTCTGGTCCTATTATTACTGAGTGGAGTGTGGATGATGGAAATATTGAATTATCTACGGTTGTGGACAAGAATAATCAAGTGAAGCAGGTTTCACTTGATCCTTTAGTTAATGATCCGAATGGTCCACATGGGGCTTCGAACAAGTCTCATAGTTCTGATAAGGTTGATATGAATGCACATGGGGCTGTTGGTATTGATAAGGTTGGCGTGGATGCTTTGAAAAAACCTCCTACATCATATGCTAGTGCTACCTCTAATGAGCCTAAACAAGACACATCTAACTTTCGTAGGCTGGAGTGTAGCATGAAAGCAAATGGTGTGGATCTTTCTGTCCCTATGAAAGTGGTTGAAGATGTGAACACGAGGTTTGAGAATACTCTTTATGGATATTTTCTTGGTCAACGCCTTGCATTTCCTGTTGTTGATTACTATGTATGCAATGCGTGGGGTAAGTTTGGTATACATAAGGTAATGATGAATGCTAAGGGGTTCTTCTTCTTTAAGTTCAACTCGAAGAAAAGTGTTGATGAGGTGCTTGAAAATGGTCCTTGGTTGATTAGAAATGTTCCTATTATTCTCAAACCATGGACTTTGAACACTAACCTACTTAAAGAGGATTTGACTCACATCCCGGTGTGGGTTAAATTCCATGATGTGCCTCTTGCTATGTTTTCTGATGATGGTCTCAGTCTTCTTGCCACATTGATTGGTACGCCCAAAAGGTTAGATGATTATACTAGCCAAATGTGCAAGGAATCATGGGGCCATAGTAGTTTTGCTAGATGCATGATTGAAGTGAAGTCGGATGAGGTGCTTAGGGATAGCCTCACTGTTGAGATACCTTTACTTGATGGTTCAGGGTATACTATTGAGAAGATTCGGGTTGAATACAAGTGGAAACCACCGCGTTGTGATAAGTGGAAGATTTTTGGTCATACTCTTATTGATTGTCCTAAAGTTGTGTTACCTCCTGTCCCACCTACTATGACTGTTAATGATGGTTTCAAGACTGTTAATAATAAGAAGAAAGGGAAACAAGGTGGTTCTACTAATCCGGGTAAAGGAGGGGTTCCTAAACCTGTTGTGGGTAAGCAGTTTCAGTATCGACCCAAAAAGACTCCTCCTGAACCTAAGAAAGTGGATGGTAATAAGAAGAATGCTTCTGATGTGGCTAGTTTGAGTGGAACGAAGATCTTTACATCTAACCAGTTTGATGCTCTTAATATGGAAGATACGGATGCCTTAGGCATTCCTACTAATGACACAAATAAGGATGTGGATTCTGGTCGTACAATAGAAGTTAATGAAGATGAGTCTACTAAGACAGGTAATGCATCACAAGAACCCCTTGTGAGCGATTTGAAAGAGAAGGAGTCGGTTGTGGCTCCTAAAACTAATGATTCTTGTACTCCACCCGCCTCTTCTACTAAGAGAGTTAACCCTTTTTCTAAGGTGGGAGAGATTGTGGTTTCTGATTCTGAAGATGATGTGTTTGCTAACCCATTTGATGAGTCTGCTAATCTATTCGGTGGTGGCCAAGAGTTTGAAGATGATTATGATGACTATGACTACAATGACTATGCGAACCAGCTTTATGATCTTCCAGGGAATTATGATGACCGATTCCAAGTTACAGAGGAGTCGACCGTCCGACTACCGATTCACGATTTTTGCAACCTTTACATAAAAGAAAAAACAAAATGCGAAAAGTTGAAATTAAAAAAGGAAATGTTGAAAATATATGTTTCAAAAACTATTAATACATATCGAAAATCGGGTTGACCCGTTTTTCGACCCAACCCGTCGGGTTGACCCAATTTAAATTGACCCGTTTTTTGATCGGAACGGTTCAACCGATTGAACCACTCAGGTCGAACCGTATTTCAAAACATTATGTTTAAATTACTAAAACTATTTGCTATTATAAAATTATGTTGTTTGTTGTGCTCGTATTGAAATAATGAATAAAGTCACATAACCCACCACGAGTCGGCAATTAAGATTCATGTCGTGCCAACTGTACCTTTATGTCGCAAACTTTGATAAACTATAATATAAAAACTTATCATTTTTAATCAAGTGATGTACTCATCATTCTCAATATTTCTTTAATGTAACCCAAAATAACAGTATACCACTTATACTATATATGTCCACATAGCAAACATACTACTTCTAGATTCTCAAAGGATTTGACCCATTCGTAGGCCAAAAACACTAATACATGAGCCAAAATTCACTCACGTACAATGAATAATACAACTTGTATGTCACGCCTATCTTAGATATATCAAAATATCGATCTTGTCTATTTGTTAATGTAATTATCAGTATTATAATAAAAACATTCCAAGGTTCCCAAAATATAAAACAAAACCATATCAAAACACACCACATTGTTTGATATTCTAGCTTTAGGTGCTTTGTTTTTAGGTACACGTTATATTGATCATAAATGAATGAGAAATGATTTGCACACTGATTTAATTGATTGGCGTACTCCAAATTATAGTGTGTTGACAATTAAACCCTCATATTAATTTACACATTTTCACTCTGTGAGGGTATAAATGTCAACACACTCTAATTGTGCCAATCACTTTCGAGAGTGTGCAAATCACCTCCCTAAATGAACGACTTCACACCAAGGACACTGAATTATTTTGGACCATGAGTTCGCATCAAATGTGTCCCGTGTATAAAAAATATAATCTTACTTCATTAAAATCACGGATACTACAACACACACATAACATGTGTTGCTAGCTTTCAATTTTTCTTTATTAAAAGCTTCTCTTGTTCGATACTTTTTATATTCGGGTACAATCGTTTTTTAAAAGACATACTAACAATCTCACAATATATGCATTACAACTATTTTACACAACTGTTTCAAGCGAGATTTGAATTCACAACTGTTTGATTAAACAACATTTCTCGATAGTCTTGGACTACAAGTCTTTTGGTTTGTGTGTATGTCATTTTATATATGTCACATTTTTCACTTTAGTTTAACTAATAATCTGGGCGTTTTGACTGGGCAATATGAATCTTTGTAACTGTAGTTCCAAGTTCACATATTGACAAAATAAATAATTTATAAAAAAATATTAGCTTTTATTTTCAAAGAATTGGTCACATGTTTGACCTGGACTTCTTAGTTTAAAAGAGAGGGAACCACTTTAAATATTTCTTATTAATAAAGTTGATAAATTTAAATTATAGTTACTTCTTCACATGATTCTTGATAGCTTTTGAAGCAAACACCATTTATGGATATTCTTCATTAGCGGTCTGCAACTTTTCACCGGTCTATTTTCCGGTGATTCATGCACGCTTTTTTGACGATTTTCTTGTGCATAGCTATAGCTAGATCATCTTCTTGTTTGTTCTTATAATATAAAGATTGATCAAGCTCTTTAAGTAGAACACAGAAAAGGCTGTTTCACCATGTTATATGCTAATTCAAGATCAGTAAGGTATTTACTACTTATAAGCTTGTTAAAGTTTCAGTTTTTAGTTTGTTTAATTAGTGATTGTTGTTTCATGTTTTGTGATTAATTGTGAGTCAAGTTCTTTAATTAGCTTAGTGTATAATTCATAATTCTTTTGACTTGGTCAAATTCATAAAACTAGCTAGCTTAGGTGATTTTTGGAATTGCATATATAACTGCTTATTGTGGTTATATTATTATGTTTGAGTGTAAAATTTGCTTATTCAAGATAACTTATCTAAAGAAACTATATTCAAATAAGAAGTTTTAATATGCAATCCCAAACAGCCCCTTAGTGTATTGGCATTTAACTGTTTTGGTTTATATACAGTACGGTGTTTATTGTATTTTTGGTATGTGATCAAACATACAATTTGTGTTTATGAGAGATTTAATGCTTCTCCTGATGAAATTTCTTAGATTTCAAGATGATTCTGGGCTATTAAAATTACCCTCTATGAACAAAGACTGCTTGTTCAAGGTGAAATACAATCTCGATGGCACAAAAGTGACTGAACAAAGAGCCGAAGAAAACACGTTTTCATTGAAATCAAAAGTTCTCTCAAGAGTTTTCTCTGAAGACTACGAGAGAGTGAAAAGGAAAATATTGGATCCTCGAGGACTAACTATTCGAAAATGGAACAATATTTTCTTGATTGCGTGTTTAATTTCGTTGTTTGTAGACCCTTTGTTCTTTTATTTGCCATCTGTTCAACCCAAAGAAGTTTGCATCAATATAGGACTCACCCTTGAAATCAGTCTCACTATTGTGAGATCAATAGCCGATGTCTTTTACATGATTCATATTTACATTAGGTTTCGTACCGCCTATGTTGCCCCATCTTCCCGTGTTTTTGGAAGGGGTGAGCTCGTTATAGATTCTTCCAGAGTTGCTAAAAAGTACATCCGAACTGGTCTTTGGATTGATCTCCTCGCTGCCCTGCCTCTTCCTCAGGTAACATGATTACAAGCTTATTCATTACTTTCTTGTGAAATAAAAACAACTTTAAATAGGCTAAATTTTGTTGTTGTTGTAGGTACTAATCTGGTTGATCATACCGAGCCTAAGTGGCTCAACCATGGCTAACACAAAAAACGTTCTCCGGTTTATTATAATCTTCCAATACCTCCCGAGACTCTATCTGATATTCCCTCTAACAGCACAAATCGTCGAGGCAACAGGCGTTGTCACAGAAACAGCATGGGCTGGAGCTGCTTATAATCTAATGCTATTCATGTTAGCAAGCCACGTAATCATCAAAACAACCTTAACAGTTAACAAAACACGATTCAAAACAAAAACTCTGTTCTAACATTGTTGTTGATGCAGGTTATGGGAGCTTGTTGGTATGTTTTATCAATAGAGAGACAAGAAGCCTGTTGGAGAACCTTATGTCTTATGGAGGATAGTATTTGTGACGATAAATTCTTTGACTGTGAAAATTTTAACGTAACAAACAGGCAAAATTGGTTCCGAACAAGCAATGTCTCGACTCAATGTGTCCCGACAAGTGGGTTCTACCAATTTGGTATTTATGGTGAAGCTGTGACATCACAAGTTACTTCGGCTTTGTTCTTCAACAAGTACTTTTATTGTCTTTGGTTTGGCTTGAAGAACCTAAGGTAAAATGTTCATTCATTTACTAAATATATATGGTTTATAATTATCATATTATCCAAACCAAAACTTTTACTAATATTTCCGTCCCTTAAACAAATTCAGCTCTCTGGGACAGAATTTCTCCACGAGTACTTATGTTGGTGAAATCATTTTCGCAATAATAATAGCTACCGTGGGCCTTGTTCTCTTTGCGTTGTTGATTGGAAATATGCAGGTGAGTGTGGTATGAGTTAGGCTTGTAGTGTACAATAATAACATATGGACAAACTTATGGTGTAACTTTTTTTTGCTTAGACGTATCTTCAATCAACAACCGTGCGACTAGAAGAATGGAGAATCAGGAGAACGGATACAGAACAATGGATGCGTCACAGGCAGCTGCCCCAGGATCTTAAGCAATCTGTCAGGAGATATGATCAGTACAAATGGGTAGCTACTCGAGGCGTTGATGAAGAATCTCTTCTCAAAGATCTTCCATTAGACCTTCGGCGAGATATTAAAAGACACCTTTGCTATGATCTTGTTCGGCGAGTAAGTTTTTAGAACAGTCAGTAGACTTGTGAAATATTAACAAAATTTGGTATGCGTTTAATTGGTTTTGCTTTTGTATGATGATTTAGGTTCCATTATTTGATCAAATGGATGAAAGGATGCTCGACGCAATCTGTGAGCGGCTAAAACCATCGTTGTGTACACAAGGCACATGTTTGGTTCGGGAGGGTGATCCAGTGAACGAAATGTTATTTATAATTCGAGGAAACCTTGATTCGTACACTACAAATGGTGGCCGGACTGGATTTTTCAATTCATGTAGGATCGGTCCTGGTGATTTTTGTGGCGAGGAGCTTCTGACGTGGGCTCTAGACCCACGTCCAAGTGTCGTCATCCCAACCTCCACTCGAACGGTGAAGGCAATTTCTGAAGTAGAAGCATTTGCGCTCATAGCCGAGGATTTGAAGTTTGTTGCATCACAATATCGAAGATTGCATAGCAAACAACTAAGACATAAGTTCCGGTTTTACAGTCACCAGTGGCGCACTTGGGCTGCTTGTTTCGTGCAAGCAGCATGGAGAAGGTATAAACGGAGACAAAGTGCAAGTACACTTAGAGCTCAAGAGAGTTTTGCAAGTGTTGATTATGAGCCTGAAGCTAGCCCACCAATGCGTGCTGGTCTTGTGGCTGGACCTGAGCAGCCAGGGTGCGGTGTGCATAGTGCAAGTAAGAGGAGGTCAGGGAACTTGCACTCGGGTTCGAAATCAAGTAGTGTTAGCTCATTACAGAAACCAACTGAACCTGATTTTTCAGTAGAAGAAGAATGATTTGTCATATAAATTCTTTTTATTGAATATTAAGTTTAGATTTTACAAAACGTTTTAGACTAAGGGAAAAGAATTTTCAGGTTTTAAAGAGTTTTAGAAAAGCTGTGTATAATTTAGTAGGAAATGAAAGTGTTTAGGTTTGTCAATTAACATTATGTATTCATGTTTGTTTAATGTAGATGTTATTCATATAATCATATCTATATTCATACTGAATAACATGTGTTTGAAGTGTATAAATATAAAGTGGTAATCATGCATATATATGTAATAGGCCCTTTGATTTATTGCAACATTTTTCTCGTTATATATGTTTTTACCTTTTGAATGCACATTCTACTAATTTTAAAGCCCAAAACAGTCTAAAACTAAAAGTAGTACAAAAAAAATGAAAAACGAGTCAATTATTGGGCTACACACAACATAAGCTAATTTACAGATATTTGGGCTACTTCTGGCTATAAATCTTATGAACCAAATCTGGCAGATCATTGGGGGACTGAATTACCATGTGATCCACAAACTTCGAGCCTTACACGGGTTGTAAATAAACCTCATGAATCATTCGTTTACGTTCATTCATTTAATATAAAAATATTTTACGTTCATTTAAAAAAATTAGAGCGGTACCCGCGCAATGCGGTGGCGGGTATCTGTGACTATATTTTGTGTTATTCGGTTATCCGGTATGCTTTATAAGTAGAGATGGTAGAGATGGTTAAGCCAAATAATTTTAGTTTGAACAACCAATCACTTCCTAACAAACTTTCTAACCAACTTGCTTCCTAACCAATTAATTTTGAAATCCTTCCATAATAAGCAAGTAAAAGTCTGAATTTTAAGCCTTTCTAATTATAGAATAGTCCCAAATACATTATATAGTAGTATAGATGAACAAACATAAAAAAAAGTCTCGAACATATGTTTATTTATGTTCGCGAACGCATGATTACGAATTCGTTTATGTTGATTTATTCATTTATGTTCGTCTATCGTATATTTTATTATTTACTTTTAAAATTTGTTTACTTAAACAAAACAACACTTATAAAACCCAATATTATGCATAAATTGCTAAAATTTATTTTTGTTTTTCTATGTTTATTTATGTCCGTTGGTTTATGTTCGTTTATTGTCGTAATGAACGAACATAAACAACTCATTTTCTTAATAAACAGACATGAACAAGAAATCACGTCCTGTTTTAGCATTCACGTCTATTCATTTGCCCGGTTATAATCAAACGAACGAACATGAACAAGGCTCCGTCCGTGTTTATCCGGTTCGTTTGCAATCCTACATAGATTAATTATATAACTTTTTTTATTTTTTATTTATTTATTTATTTTAATGCAGGCGTATATCAAAGGTAAAAACATTGCTAGAGTCGTTGTGAAAATGCAATATGCAAAGTCTCTTAATGATGAATCTGATCAACAACAACAAGTCTTAACATTTTTGTCACTTATGGGGTACCTCGATCACTATCGGACATTAATAGACTCGTTTTCACGACAATTCCTCAAGCCCTCAACTCTTTGTTTCAATTTTTTGGCTAAACTTTTTTCGTTTTATCATTACCACTAACCAATGATATGAATAGTCATTAAAAATCTGTAACTTTATTATTTCTCAGGATGTATTATAAATTTATAAATCTATAACTTCAACGAGTCAAAAGAGTTGACCAATTTACGATATTAATAGATACTTGAGAAATACTCGTCAAACTTTGCCAGCCTTTAAAATTTGGCCATCTGGCACTCAAGTCAAACCCAACGAGTGCTCTCTCAACAAATTTTGACTACTCAACAAGTCAATAGTCTATTCCTCATAAACCTAAAATTTTAGATAAATTTTTTTACCGAGTTTTGAACCTACCAAAACACATGCTCAAATCACGTAAAACTCTATCTTTTCAAATAGTAGTTGTAACCACTTTCAAGATTGTTTGCACTTAGGCTACTCACAGTAAGGCGATCTAATGTCTCTTTTTTTTCTTGCCACATCAGATTTCTTACTCAAACGACCTGCAGGTGATTCGGTGCCCGTAAGAGCGACCAAGTTCAATTAAAAAAAAAAAAAAAAAAAAAAAAAAAAAAAAAAAAAAAAACAAACTTATAACACAAACTCAAATTTCATTCATAATTAAAACGTTACATATTAATTCAAATAAAATAAAAACATTACAATAAAATTCAAATAACATTAAAACATTACGATAATAAAACGACTAAACTAGTTTGGATTATGATGCTGCCAAATGTCTTCCACCAAATCGGCTTTAAGGTTAAGATGAGTTGTTTTGTCGCATATCTCTCTGGTAATTTTCAACGATTCCTCATGTGTTCTTAAGTGATCATAAGAACGGTGCTGCTTCGCTGGAAAGAATTCGGAAGATATCGCCCGCCCTTCGTCTTGAATTATCATATTATGTAATATGATGCATGTGTACATAATATGTCCAAGACGTTCTTTGTTAAATCTTTTAGTCGGATATTTAATCATTAGGAACTTCTTTTATAATACACCAAAAACACGTTTCACATCTTTTCTTGCTGCTTCGTGCATCCTCTTGTACAATTGACGCTTGTGATCATGCATCCCTGGATGTTTAATGGACTTCACTATAACAGAGTATTCCGGATATATCACATCAGCAAGATAATATCTCTGTTTGTAAGGTGATGAGTGCTCAAACACTCATCATTTTTATCGTATTTAAACTGCCAAAACATCCGAAAACGCTCAGAAATGCATCAAAATACTAAAAATATCCCAGGGATTGTATTTTATACGTTTCAGATGTAAAATGAGTAAAAACAATGAAAAACGAACAAAGTTTACACAATTGGCAGTTTCAGTCCCCCAACTTTCAAAAATTTACAAAACTAGTCCCTGAGCATTTGTTTTGAAAGGAAAGTCAACCTAAGGCATTTAGATGTCAAAAATCATCAAAATTAATCCTTAGGTGAAAACTTTGGAAAAATTACACTTTTGATCCCTGCAGTTTAAGAAATTGACAAAATCAGTCCCTGTGTACTTTTAAAATGGAAAATGATATTTGTGGTCCTTGGAATATGGATATTTGGCAAGAAACACCCTGGGAATAACTTTAGCAGTTTGGCAAGTTTGGTCCTCATACAAATCAAAAAGTACAATTTGGTCCTTGTGAACTTAAATACAAACGGACCTTTGTATTATTAACATGACCAAAACCAAACCAATCCAATCCATACCCTTTTATTCCCAGCCCACAATACCTTGGCCCAAAACAACCAAAAGCCCACCCATCCCTTATTATTAATAAAAAGGACGGGGTCAAACAGTCAACACCTCTCCCACCCCCTCCTTTGCCGCCATTAACAAACAACCCAGCCCCCAATAACCTGCAACCCCCAACAAACTTGTCCCCTCCCCACTCTCCAACCTTCCTACCAGCCACTCTACCACTCCACTAAACCCTAATTTACAACCAATTATCCCCCACCATCTTATAACACCAACAATCCTAGGGCTGAGATGACGGAAGCAGCAATTCAATGGCTGAGATGTCTCCAAGGGTAAAAACAACAAAAGCACACCAGACAAAGAGCACAAAAGTTAAAAAAAGAAAGAAACAGGCCTGGTTCAAAGACTTTTTAATTTAATTTTTTTTTAGTATAAGTAGTTTTCATTGTAAGCCATTGTGGTAAGTAGTGAAGTAGTAGTTTTATTTATGTAATTTTCAATTCAGCAACTAGTGTAATATGTAATCTTTTTCAGTAATCAATGAAAACATTTTTCAGTTCTTAAAATTCCAAGTTGTTATTTGTAGTCTCAGACTTTATTCTAAATTCTCAAAAACTTGTCTTTAGTTTGTGTTTATTTTAAGTCATAGTCTTTCAAATCCTCATATTAGCTCTCAGTAGTCAAACAAGAAAACAAGACAAAAGCAGAAAATATAAAAAAAAAAAAAATAAATAAATAAATAATAGAAGAAAGAGATCAAAATGACATGAATATGTCAGATTGCTGATATGGTGAAAGAAGAAGCATGGAATGAATAAGGTTTAGAGCCCAGGGGGGTATATAGGTTGTGTTCTTATAATCTTGGTCTCACTTGGTTCAAGCTGTGGACACTTGTAAGAAAAGTTCTCATATAAATTTTTAGCACTTCTTTTATTTCTGCCCATTTACTGCTATCTGTTGTTAATTGCTATTTATTAATGATAATTTAAGTTAGTTTGAGTTAATCTAGTGTTTGCATAGCTTTATTCTGTAATCTGCTTGTTTTAGCTGATAATTCATTTTCAGAAGGGGTGTTTGGATTAGGCTAGTTGACATAGTTTGTGTTGTTGTAGTCTGCTATAACTTGCTCAGATAGAACACCTATGTCACACCCCCAAAATCGGGTCCAGCGGAAGCGTATATGTAGCTGGGGTGTAACTCAATTGGTATTATAACACAAGTTCAAAACTGGTTTTCACTTCAATCATTTATAATAAAATCATTTAACCAAAAGTATTGAATTTACATCGTTAAAATATAGTGCGGAAGTAGGCCCGTAAAATAGTTTAACGAGGTGAAATTAAATACGACGAAGTTGTAAAAGTTGTAAATTATTATTCCTGATGAGAATCGGGTGTTGGAATAATTATTGAATTGAAATAACGCAAACCGACAGAGTAATAAGCTCCGACCGTAAAGTATAGCCATTGATTTTAAAACACCGGGTAAATTAATAATATAATTCTTATATTATTATTATGAGTATGTAAATATGTTAGGATCATAGTCGGGAGTATTGGGTATACGTTAGTAGTAAAACTGAGTGGTATCGTTAATTACAAATTAAGCATACGTAAAAGGAAATAATGCATATCCGTGTAGTAACTAATGTGATGATGATGTGTAGACTAATCCAGTCTATACGAAATGTCATTAAATGAATGATGCATGAATTCGCAGCTAAACCTAACTGGTTACGCGAATTTAAAGGCTCGTAAACTCAGTTTACGAAAAGACGAACGTTGATCATGAATAGTGATTTCCCTTCGGGAATGAATAGTGTCACATGAATAGTAAAATTTTTGAACGTTTCTCGGAATCATAAACTGACTCCAAAAATGATGAATAGTAAAATGATGAATAGTGACCGGTGAATAGTAATCGATGAATAGTAACCGATGAATAGTGAACAGGAGAAATGTCCCGAAAATGCGGGTTGTTACAGTCTCACCCCCTTAAAAGGAACTTCGTCCCGAAGTTCAGTTTGTGTTGGTCTCTGAAGTTGTATTGTTGAAAAGGTGGTGATTCTTATCGTGTAAGCTGTTGAGCTTTAACAAGGTTCTAGTCTGACGGCCACCAGGCCTACTCTGTCAGAAATGTTGAATGGTCCAGTGTATATCGGGTTCATGAATGCTTACTGGACTAGAGAGTTGGGCTTTTCCCAATTTCAATCCGTCAATGGATGTTGGCACATCGGCCATAGAGTGCTTCAAATGGTGTAGTCTCTAAGCTCGTGTGGTAACTATGGTTGCAACTGAATTTGATTTATGGCAAATGGTTAATCCAACCATTTCTAGTGTCAATCACACCCGATTTGGGCATATCTCCCTAGGTTTGAATCAATCCCAAATTCTGACCATTGGTCTACAGATGATAGGTGGTGTGGTTCCAAAGAGATCTTAATGAAATCGTTAGGAGTTGAGGTGAATCAAATTCCTTTATTAGGAATAATTGAAATGGGTATCATGAATCTTGTTTTGAAAGACTTATAGGGTTAAATCCGTGAAAGGGTGTTGTTGAAAATAATAGATTAGGATAAGGTTGTGATCCTCCGTAGGATGTCATGGATTGAATCTTTCTCCACCTACAATGCTTAGTCTCCATTACTAAGATTTTCCCCAAGTTATATGTCATCGAATCACAAACTCCTAAAGGTATAAGAGATGTAATATAGTGATTGATTTTCAAAGTTTGTTTTGAGATTGTGTGTTTTGTTCATAAACCTTCCCTGAGTAAATAATTTACAACTTCAAGCAAACGGCTTTCCAAGTAACATTTTTTTTTTCTTGATGGTTCAAAATTTAGTAGTTATGCAAGATAGGACTATTTTCAACATAAAGTGGATAGTATGGTTTTACCAAAGATTGATGTTTAAAATTTCCTAACATTCAATAGTTTTGTGAAAGATTAACCAAAAGGAATTTGCTTGTCAAAATAAGTGCCTCAGAAAAGTGTTTTGTATAACGGTAGTTTGGAGAAAAATCCATTTAAAGTGAACATATCAAGAGGATAAAAATAGCCAGGTATGTATGTCTGCACAAATGCATAGGTGTCTAACATGTTTGAATAAAGTCTATTGGTGAGGACATGTTCAACTGGAGGTTCTATAGTCTTGGTTAGGAGGTTGGATGTATCTCTATAGTGTTGCTTAGTGAGCATTCGCATCGAAACTAATCTTGTAATTCAATCAAGCCGATACTTTCCAGATGGTGGAATTGTGGCAATCAGGCCAGTGATAGTGGTTCGATTGGTTTTGTGGTATCCTGAAATTTCTGTTGACTTTTGAAAGGTTTCAATGTACCGAGGGATCCTCCTTATAGATGGTATGGAAAGTCTTTCCTAGGGAGGTCATTGATAATATCCACTTATCAATAGGGAGTAGTGAGTAATGAGTGACATACGGATTCATAGAGTGTCACCTAATTCTTAGTATATATGGGGGTGGGAAAAAGAAATGATAGTGATGGTGGGAAGGGAAGAGACTGTGACAACTACACATAATAAGATTGTGATGAAAGAAAACACTGTGATGTAAGTGTATCGTGCATAGACGTAAATGTCCATGAGATGAAATGTCCAGTTGGCGCGCTTCCAATCGGTGGTTAACGAGATGTTGAAAAGTATGGATGTTCTGCCAATGAGTGTTTACACACACGTACATGAAACATTTGGAAATTGAGTAGAGAATTCAATCCAGACAGAATTTTATTATAACCATTCTCAGTATTGCAAAATTCATTTCTGAGTCAGACATAGGTGGTCAGCCTATATCTCACTATCCCGGGTTGAATATAGATGACCAGTCTATATTCCACCGAGGTTCCATGAATTTTGAAATACTCAGCTCAGTTATACTAATACCATGTCCTTCACAATACCAAGACGTTCTGAAAGACAAAAGTAAGTGACCAAACTCGAGGTCAATTGATGAAACTATGCAAGGAGAAACATAGCGCGATGACATATATGATACGTGAACATGCTTATATGAAAGACAATCATAGTAATCAACTATAATAAGTGAATATAATTTATCAGATAATGAGATACAAATCTCATCCTCTATGTCAGCAACTAACCACAAATGAGGCTTCAGCTTGGCAGGCAGGCACGTGGCGGTCATAGGGTTAAGTTTTCGTAAAAGTAGCTATAGTCTAGGTTTCAAAAACACTTAGTTCGCTATAGCCAAAGCTCTGATACCAATCTGTCACACCCCCAAAATCGGGTCCAGCGGAAGCGTATATGTAGCTGGGGTGTAACTCAATTGGTATTACAACACAAGTTCAAAACTGGTTTTCACTTCAATCATTTAGAATAAAATCATTTAACCAAAAGTATTGAATTTACATCGTTAAAATATAGTGCGGAAGTAGGCCCGTAAAATAGTTTAAAATGGTCCCCAAGTGAATATCAGAGTCTTCTATGACCATGTCATGCCCTGCCAAAACCTCCAGTAGCGTGCCATTGCTTAAAACCTGAAAATACATGCTAAAGAGTGTCAACACGAGGTTGGTGAGTTCATAAGTTTGTATTAAAAACAATAGTGTTGTGAGTTCAATAGAGAGTTTTGTGACCATTGTGTAACTCACAATGTCATAAAAATAAAGTTTACCTTACGGCAAAATCAGGATTGTGGATCATGAGTAGAGTGTGTGATCATTACAACAAATATAATATCACATAGAAAAATAGTCTATTACGCTAGCGCTAAGTTCATGCAACCGAAGCTACGACAGTGTGCATGCTCAAGAAGCATGTTAAATATAAAGGCCCGGCAAGTGTTTATCCCGTTACACTTGTAATTCGACATGTTATACGCTCGCGTTTGCCTATCCGGTCAAACCGAACGGGGGAGTCACCACCAATAGATCTATTTATAACATTCGCGCTTCCCAGCAGGAATTGACGGTTCATGAGTTTGGGCATAGTGGGATTCAAGGGCTTAGGCTAATCCGCGTAATAGTTTAAATAAAGCATAAGTTTCAGTATGGTCCATAAAAGTGTTTGCATAAAAGCAACAGTTCATAAAGTGTGTTGCATAAAAGCAAGAGTTCATAAAGTGTGTTGCATAAAAGCAAGAGTTCATAAAGTGGGTTGCATAAAAGCAAGAGTTCATAAAGTGGGTTGCATAAAAGCAAGAGTTCATAAAGTGTGTTGCATGTTTATAAAACACTTGTGTATGCGAGAAAATAATCAAGTATGCAACTGATATACCCATAGGTGCATTTAAATAATCAATCAAGCCTTCAAAGAAACAGTAGTGTTTAAGTAAACAATTGCGCATTCAAGCATTGAGTTTAGTCAAAAACGAGCATGTATTCTCCCCAAAACAGTTATAAAAACAGGTAAAAGTAGGGGGTATGAACTCACCTGGTGCGATAGCTATGATGACAAAAGTGGATACACTGAAATGAGGCACGATCTCTAATCGCAACCTAATATGAATGATAGTTTCTAATGTAAGAAACGAAATGATGCTACACATGCAAGTACGTATGTTATCGATACCACTCGTTAGTTTTGAAAATAGTGTTTATCGTCAAAAATACATTTTTGACGTCTCGTTAAGTTAATAACCACTTTTCGTATAGATATGTTGAAACGGTACTCCACGATCCTGGTTTGGTGTTCAATCGGCAAATATAAGGTTTTCGTCGCACAAATAACATTTTCATTACTTGAAAATATGACCAAAATGGCCTCGCAAAACTAGTCGCGAAATATTGTACGTTAAGTGTTAATGGTCAAGCTCGGCGTTTTTGAAAACCTTATAACAATATCTTGAAGTCGTGTTATTTAACTTTTGGCTATACGGGTCTCGATCGATGAGAGAATTGACTCTTATTGTTGCTATTTGAAAATATTGTGTTCAACACTTAGAAAATTTCATTATAGCAAAAGCTGTCAAAATATATATAGTTTATCGGGTATATAGATGAGGTCGTAGTTTATTCGTTACGAGTCCAATGATCAAACGGCCAATTGATTTGAAAAGCTTGCTAGGAGATCTTGATTTCATAAAACTACGGCTCGGACTCAAACTGATCCGATCATAAAGAAAAACAGCCGTGAAAGTGGTGTCTCGCAAAGACAGTTTACGTCAAAACTCTATTAGTGTACAAAAGCTGATGGAAATTTATATATATCGTCGGATTTCAAACACTTGTATCTTTTTCGTTATAAGCCCGTTTTCTAGGTTCTTTATATCCCCGCGAAGGTAATCAAGTATACTTTAGGTTTCTCAAGGTCTCGGCTAGTCAAGATATCATTTAATCTCAGTTTTCCTAGCTAGAAAAATCGGGACAGATTCAATATTTCAGAAATATAGTTTTCGTCGTAAATCTTGAAAATAGCATATCTTTTTCGTCGTAACTCGGATTTTATCCCCGTTTTCGGCCATAGTTTTGTCTCGGAATGTATTTTCTAAATGTTTGGTCCAAAGTTACACCCTAGACCCTGAGTTTCCCACGTTTTACAGAAGTGGACAGCAGCTTTGAAAGTTTGTCAAAATCAACTTTTCTAGTTCAAGGGTTGTTCAAAGCTTAACCAAACTATCTCAAATCAACTCCACAAGTACCCAATCCTACCATACACCTTCTTAGGGTGTCATGGGTTCCTAAACATCACCAATCTTGGTGGATCTCATGAGATTACTAGTGAAAATTATAAATCTAGTGTTTATAAAAACAAAATGAGTAATAAGTGGTATGGATCTTACATACTTGCATGTTTTACCAATATTTCTTGAAAATACATAAAAATATAAAGTAATGAAAGTATGAAAAGATCAAAAATATTCTTGAAGCTTACTTGAATATTTGAGGTGATTTGATGAGAAATTGATTAATAATCTTGGGTTTTTACCACGAAACCCCAACTAGATCTTGATTAGGACTTGGTTAAACACTTGATCTCCAAAAATTTGTGGATCTTCTTGTGTTCTTGGTTGGGTCGATTTGTATATGTGTGTAGGAGGTGATTACATTTTTTTTTTTCTTTGTAACCAAAAATGAGCAACTAGTTCATGGTTTATATAGCTAGATGTGGTCAAAAATGGTCATAAATATCCAAAGACAAGATCCATCTTTTAAGGGGGCTAGGGGGGGGGGGGGGGGGGGGGGGCGGCCAAAAGGAGTAAAACAAGGGTGTTTTGTGAGCTCATTAATGATCTTGTCCCCAAGTGTATGTATTAGTTGGTTTTGTTGTGTATTAGGTGTTATCGGGTACCGAGTTAACTAAAAATAAATGTTAACGAGGTGAAATAAAATACGACGAAGTTGTAAAAGTTGTAAATTATTATTCCTGATGAGAATCGGGTGTTGGAATAATTATTGAATTGAAATAACGCAAACCGACAGAGTAATAAGCTCCGACCGTAAAGTATAGCCATTGATTTTAAAACACCGGGTAAATTAATAATATAATTCTTATATTATTATTATGAGTATGTAAATATGTTAGGATCATAGTCGGGAGTATTGGGTATACGTTAGTAGTAAAACTGAGTGGTATCGTTAATTACAAATTAAGCATACGTAAAAGGAAATAATGCATATCCGTGTAGTAACTAATGTGATGATGATGTGTAGACTAATCCAGTCTATACGAAATGTCATTAAATGAATGATGCATGAATTCGCAGCTAAACCTAACTGGTTACGCGAATTTAAAGGCTCGTAAACTCAGTTTACGAAAAGACGAACGTTGATCATGAATAGTGATTTCCCTTCGGGAATGAATAGTGTCACATGAATAGTAAAATTTTTGAACGTTTCTCGGAATCACAAACTGACTCCAAAAATGATGAATAGTGACCGGTGAATAGTAATCAATGAATAGTAACCGATGAATAGTGAACAGGAGAAATGTCCCGAAAATGCGGGTTGTTACAACCTAGGCTTTAGGTAAGTTGGAATAATCAATTGGTAGGTCAATTTCAGGGTGAAAGTCAAAATCACACACTCATCTCCTCAACAGCTTATCTGTTGAGGAATTGATGAATCAAATCCTTGAATACAGTTCATAAGTAGTTAGGGGGGTCTATTTCACTTCAATTTAGGTTGATATTTCATTATTGGTAATCTGGGATCAACCAAAATCCAACAAAGTCAAACTTTCCAATTTATTTCAAAGGTCAAAAAGTGGTATACACAGAAATGGGACAAACTTCCAAGGAACTTGTAGGGCTTAATTCTTTTTGAAAATGAGTAAAATTTGTTGATTTGTAATCTTTGACAGCTTGTGAACTTGATTCAAAAAGAAATAGGAATTCAGAGTTGATTTGGGCATTAAAATTTGTCTTTGAAGTTGCCTGCAGGGAAAGTCCATTCCCCTGCACCTCAGTTTTGGCCAAAAATTCAATTGAACCTAGAGGACTCAATTGTAGGTATAATCCCTTGAAGTCTACTGTTTTAGTAAGCCCCTTAGGTGTAGTTTAGAAGTAGCTGCTTATTAAGTTGTAACACCCCCTAAATTTCAACTAGAGCAGCGGAAGATTTTGTGGGGTATTACTTAGAGGATCGAAGTCAAGTCATAGAAAGCGACTCAAAGAGACGTTTTAAAATTATGTTTATCATTCATTTAAAAGCAAGTTTTCAAATACAAAGTTGTTCCATTTGTTTTAACATATCTTAGAAGATATGAGTTATTAAAAGCGAATGACAAAACATTTTATTTAACACCCTTATAAGGGTTAATGCCCTCTCCATGCCTCGAGCTCCTTCGTATTAATTTCCTGAGATAAACATGCTAAAAGTCAACAAAAGTTGAGTGATATTCATAGGTTTAAGTTTAGTAGTTGAACACAAGCGATAGTGATAATTGCATCGAATTACAATTATAAGTTTGAAAAGCATTTATTATTGCATTAAGCTCATGACACTCAGCCGATTGACAGATCTCATCATAAATGATGGATTAAAGTAACAGGTGCCCTCGGGATAGGTCCTTGCCAGTAACCTATTAGATTTCAAATAAAGTGCATTTGGTTGTTTTCTCAACTCCCAAACGGGGATGGTCAATCCCTAATAGATCTATCCACAATTATTTACGTTCACCTCTTGGGTGACTAAGGTTCATGATATGAGGGGCTTTTGGCAAAAAGGGACTTAAGCAATAATAATTTCAGGCATAATATAAGAAAATACTTGTGTTCAGAGTTTTAAGCATGTATCTCCCCACGAAAACAGTTTTATAAAAGTCGGCTATGAACTCACCTTAGTGGTTTAGTGAATAAAAATATCGATACTCAGTTTGCAAAATGGGAACGGCTCCACACACGACCTAGATAATATTTGGCAATTTTTCAGTGTTTGATAGTCTTAAATCGCGAGTAGTTTTTGAATGCGTGATTTGTTAATTTATTTTTGGTAAGACTTTTGGGTTTTATAGTATATCGTACTTTTGGTTTAGTTATATATATATAAATATAACGTAAGTTGTAATAATTAAAAATAGTAACGATAGTTTGAAATAATGCTTAACGTTTAATAATAATAATAGTAATAATAATAATAGTTTGAAAATAGACGTGACGTTTTAATAATAATAATAGTAATAATAATAGTTTGAAATAGACGTGACGTTTAATAATAATAATAGTAATAATAATATTAATTTGAAAATAAACGTGACGTTTAATAATAATAATAGTAATAATAATATTAATTTGAAAATAAACGTAACGTTTAATAATAATAATAATAATAATAATAATAATAATAATAATAATAATAATAATAATAATAATAATAATAGTTTAAAAATAACCGTAACGTCGTGACGGGAACTCGTAAAAATGAAAATATAAATTTTAGTATATGGCCCTTGTATTTTCAAAAATTTACACTTTTTACCCTAACGGCGTTAGCGTTACGCCGTTAGTCCAAAATTAAATATAATTACATTTTAAGTCCAAAACTTTATTTTTCTTACACTTTCCACCCTAAAGTTTATAAAAATCAGTTTTTATCCTAAAGTTTACGAAATGACACATTTTACCAAAACTTTGAAATATTTACATTTTTGACCCGAATTTCATAAATTTTGCAAATCTAGTCCAAAATCAAAATTTTCAAAACTTAATGTTTTCATTTTCTAAATAGTTTCAAAACAGCTTATTAAGCTTATTTCGACAGCTTATTAGTTCGAAAAAATTCATGGTTAGCTTATGGGCTTTTTAACAAAAAATTAAGGCCCGTTAGTATTTTTAGGTCCAATGAGCTTACGGGGTTTTTGGGCTTTGCTTAGGGCTAAGGTTTGGATCGTGAATAAGTTGTCCAATAGCTTATACCCTCAGCTTATTCCCTTGGCTTATTTTGAAATGATTGGGCCTTAAGGCCCAATCGATATTACTTAACTTTTCAAAAACAGTTTCTTGGTCGATTTGCTTTGGCTCGATTACTTGGTCCTAATGTGATTTTCGTTACAAAGTTTCTACACAAAATTGATTGTATGCCACGAGGTCTATTGGTTTGTGAAATAAAAAGGTATGCTCGTGAAGTAATTTGTAAAGATATGCGTGTGTTTTGGACTAGCCTTGGACGAATTTTTGTAAATAAAAGACTTAGAAAAATATTTGGGTTTTTCAAAAGGGTTGTGGTACGCTAGGAATGTACTTAAAAATGGTTTATACGTTGTGTTTTAGTTCCAAATCTTTACGTAGCTTATTTCTTAGGGTGTCAAATATATAGATTGACGTATAATATATATAGGTCGTTTATCTAGATTTTAAATAATGAGGTGCGTTTGTGTGTGTCGTATAAAAATGTAATGCAACTAAATGTATATAAAAAAGAATTGAAATGAGTCTTTAGAGACTTACGACACCAAATGGTGGGGAAAAAGGGACGCAGAGTCGAGAATTAAACGAGATGAGTACGAGTGTGTTAGTTTGCTCGACCAAGGTTCACAAACAACCCAATGCTTCTCCTAAACCCACACGAATCTCCTTATTTCCTACCCAAAGCTTCGACCTATTGCTTAGTTCATTTCTTAGAATTATTTGGTGGAGTTTTAGTTTGCATGGAAGTAGGAAACGTAGTATGCATGCATGCGGTATATATAGTGTTCTAAGGGTGTTCTAGTATCCAAGTTTTAAAGTGATTGGATGGTTACGTGTTTTCAAAAAGTCTAAAGTTGTAAGAGTAGTACTAGTCACTCCTAGTCTTTGTTTCTTGTGGTCGACATCTCAAATTTCAAAGGAAAAACGTGGGCTTTGAAAACTTATAAACGAATGGTACTTGATATATATGTTATAAAAAGATTTTGGTACTTTCTTTAGTGAATAAAATAGGGTAGTGTGTGCTTGATTTAAGGGAGTACAAGTTTGGTTTGGAAATATATGTCGACCAACACTTATTTAGTGAACCGATTTATAAATCGGTTGTGACTTGTGGGATTATAGTAACTTGGCAATATTTAGACCTTAGTTTAAGTTTAAAATGAGTTTAGGATGTTTTAGAAACAATCGTGGGTTAAAATGGTTGAGTTTTGAATACGTTGACATTTTATAAAATCGTGTTTGGGGACATTTACTTTGCCTCGTAAAAGCGTGCCTAGACTTAACGTGAAAAGCTAAAACTCGACATCCTAATTGTTGGCTAGGGAAGGAATGAGTACGCGTAAAAATATAGGGGTGTCGTGTGGAGGATTTGAGCGTACCATGCTCGTTTCTAATTGTCCTAGTCGAATGAAAATGAAATAAAACAAAGGGAACTTGGGCTTGATTTGGTTTTGGGCTTATGAATAGTAACATGCCGAGCTTTGTTTGGGCTTAGGGTAATTAAGGGTCCGGTTTAGTGTTAATTAGGATTAGTAAAATTTGTTAGTTATAATTAGTGAATATTTTAGTATTTAATTAGTGAGACTTTTACGTTGTCGGACGCGTTTTATTAAAAATATGTTACGTGAGTTCGTAAGTGGTAAAATTTAATACTCTCGCGATTATTAGACTATAGTGGTACGTGTGTGAGCATCATTCCGAAGAGAAAAGGTTTTACGTATCGTAGTGATTTCGAGTAATCATAGCATATTTAAATAAATAATAAATAATAATTTTTTTTTTGTTATCGGTAAAAACGTTATAAATTAACGTAATGATATATTAATTTTTGATTAACTTTACTATTCATAGGGAAATTTTACGGGTGATCACATAAGTGCTTATATATAAGCAATCTTTTGGACTGTTTGGGGATGCATATTGATTCAATTCAGTAGGCATTGAATTGGTTTGATCTAGTGTCCCTCTTGATTATTGTTGTTGTTGTTGATCTTATTGTTGCTTGTAATTGTTATAACTGCTGTTCATTAGTTTACATAAGTTTTAGAAAGTTTCTTGGCTTATTTGGCTTGTTGTTCTTAAGTGGTCTGCTTGTTCTTTGTTCTTGTTGTGTGCTGAGAACTCAGTCACATCCCCCTTTTCATAAGCTCATAGAAATCACCCTAGTAATCATCAACCTGAGCTTGTGGGCATTTTGGAAAGCCCACTGGGTGAACTAATAAGCTCAAAGCTTATTTTAGACCTTTGATCAGTTTTGTGGACCCCACAGGGGGCTGCTGGTGAGTCCTTGAGGCCTGTTTTGGCTGATAAGGATTTGGATTAGCTTATTTCTATTGCTTGTCTTTTCACTGTGCATTTTCAGATGTTATAACTTATTTTGAATGCATTTTAGTTGGTAGTGACTATTTGTGCTTGTGGTTATCAGTCCTTAGCTTGTTACATAGCTTTTGTACCTCATAAACTCAAAAATAAGCACTGTTAAGCTTATTTGCATGCTCACAGCTCATTAATAAGCTATAGCCAAAGTTCCTTTGTAAAAAGTGTTTATTTTTAATAGTAAATCAGTTGTGTGAAAGAAAAAAATAGAAAAAGACAAAAAAATTAGAAGTGATAGCTTCTATTTAAGCCCTTTGGGCTTATTTTCTGCTTATCTATAAGCAACAACTGTTTTTAAAATTTTCTTAGGCTTCTGTAATCATAATAGATTTTTGGTAATTTTTTCAGAATTTTCCTTAATCATTTAGTATTTTTTATAATTTAGTTTAATTTAAATTAATTAAATAATTAGTTTTTAATTATTATTAATTAATTAGAAAGTAAGAAAAATAGTTTTTCTGTTTCAAAATTAGTTTTATATTATTTTAGATTTTTCTAAATTTAATTTTCATTTTTCTAGTTAATTTTCATAATTATTTGTAATTTAGGATAATTTAGTTAATTAAAAAGTAATTAATAATTAGTAATTAATTAATAGTAATTAATTAAATAGTTGTAAAAATAATTTTAATTTTCCAAAAATTTTCTTATAACATTAGGATTGTAAAAATATCATTTTCACATTCGTAGGACTTTGTTTACTCCCGTTTCACCTTTTTATTTGCGCGTTCGCGTTTATTTTAAACCCAAACGCGCGTTTTTAGGTTAAATTACGTTTTCAAGTTATCTGATCACCAGTAATTGTTAATAAAGTGTGTCTAAGTCATTTTCCATCGTTATCTCATAGTGTAACCATAATAATCAAATTCCTGACCTTCCTGATTAATCACCCGATCATTTAAAACGTTTACAAATACAATTGCACGCCTCGTCGGGACATAACGACCCGGGGATTCCCTAAACTCCTTGGTTAGTTGGTTTTTGATGTTTGAATTGGTTGACCATTACCTGGTAAACTTTGTTGACCGTTCGGAACCAATCAAAATTTGGCGCCGCTGCCGGGGAGGCTGCTGCGTATCTGCACACGTTCTTTAGTGATTAGTGGTTTTTCACGCATCATTGTATAAACTCACCCACTTTTTGTAAATCTTAATCATAAAACAAAAACGTTATTAACACTTTTCCTAAAGTGTTAACAACACCAAAAAAATAAAAAAACAAACAAAACAGATCGTTACGTTTTCTATATCGCGTTTCTTTTAAGGTGATTCTTAAAGAGATACGATTTTGGTAAACGAAACGATACAAAAAATATTGTCCAAAAGTTTTTTTACCCATACACAAAAAACCCAAAAACATTCGTCTTTTCTTATGAATAATAATTACATAAAAATAAACCGTCGCAAACCAAGACAGAACACCTACTAACTGGGGGTGTGAACATAATAAGTTCCCAAACGAAAGATAAAAACTTGCCTTTGTATCCCTGTAGGTGGTGTACCTTTCTTAAAGAAGCCACTTACTTGCGATTATTGGTTTAAGTTCACTGTGGTTTTGCCTCGACTTTGTTTTGATTGATTTTTGTTACTAGTGCATGCGCACTCGCTCTTCTAGGTCTACTAGCCCATTATGTGAGCTTGTAAGAAAACCTAGAAGACCTCGTAGACGTTCTGCACCAACAGTCGGATCTGAGATCCGTACTGTTTCCACTCCAGCTGTCACCATGGCGGAAGACCGCCCCATGTGTGAGCTTCTCCAAGCACCCATCGAGGGTTACGGAGACGCTATTGTTGTCCCAGCCATCGTGGCTGATAGTTTTGAGCTCAAAACCGGGTTACTCAATCTTGTAACCTCAAGTCAATTCTACGGTTTTGAGAGGGACGATCCTCATGCTTATATTCGATGGGTCAATAAAATCACACCAACCATCAAGTACAAAAATGTCCCGTGTGAAGCAATTAAGCTTCTTCTCTTCCCATCCTCCCTCGAGGGTCAAGACCAGATTTGGCTTGAGAAACAACCCCCTCGATCTATTGAGACATGGGAAGACTTAGTAAAAAAGTTTGTGAATGAATTCTTCGCACCATCTAAGACCACGAGTCTTAAAAACGAGATCACCAAGTTCACTCAGAAATATGATGAATCATTTGGTGAAGCGTGGGACCGTTTTAAAGAATTACTTCGCAAGTGTCCACATCATGGTTTCTCCGAGTTGATGCAACTCGATATTTTCTACAATGGCGTGAGCCAAGTTGATCAGGATTCTCTCAATGCCTCCGCGGGAGGTAACTTTCTGAGTAGAACCACCAAAGAAGCCTTAGCAATCATCGAGAACAAGTCTAAGGTCCGCTCTACACGGAGCAAGCCGGTTGTTTCACAAATTAGTGCGGGTCCTTCCACTTCATCTCCTTCGAGTCAGTCTAGCACCGATGCTAAGATTGACAAGCTTACTGAGGCTATTCAAGCTTTGGTTCTCGCCCAGACAAAGAAAGTCTCTTTTCCACACAACCTCCACCTGCTGAGGTTAAGAAAGTGGAAGTCCGTTTGAAGCTCATGCTGTAGCCGGGTCATCTAATCAAGGAGGCAATCAATACCGCCCTCCTATGGACCCGAACTACCGTCCTAATCATTATCCTGGACCTCCCGGTTTTCATCAAAACCAAAATGTCTAAAACCGTAACCAGAATCAAAATAGAATGAACCAAGGTTTTCAAAACCAAGGTAACTTCCATCAGGGTCACGGTTTTCAGAATCAAAACCAAGGTTGCCAAAATCAAGGTTTCCAACATCAAAATCAAGGAAACTTTAATCGAAACCAAGGTCAGGGTAATTTCAACCCCGGGTATTTTTATGGAAACAACAACCCTAATTAGGGTAATTTTCAAAATCAAGGCCCCAATCAGAACAATCGTGCTCAAAATTTTAATAACCAAAATCAAGCCATTGTTCCAACTGGGCCTTCATCTGACGAGTTGTTAAAACAATTCATGAAGTCCTAAGAAGAGATGAACAAGTTGTTGGTTAGCCAGATTTCTAAAATTAAGAAGTCTTTAAATGAACGACCCTCGGGCTCAGGAACACTTCCGAGCAACACGATCGCTAACCCGAGGGGCGATGCTAAGGCGATCACAACTAGAAGTGGTGCTTCTTATGATGAACCCACGATTCCTACTACCTCTTCTTTCTCTCCTCTTATGGTAGTGGAACGTGAACCTGAGGTGACAACGGACAAGGTGCAAACTCCTAGCTCACGAAGTACAGCACACGTCCAACCTCAGGTTATTCAAGAAACCAGATGCAAACCTGGAGTTGTTTTTGAACCGCCTGAAACTCCAGTGGACAACCCTAAATCCAAAACTTCTATTCCTTATCCATCACGTCTCAATGAACAAAAGCTCCGCGAAAAAGCTAGTCACCAAATGGATAAATTTTTCCAAATCTTTCAAGATTTGCATTTTGACATTAGCTTCGCGGATGCTATTCTCTTGATGCCCAAGTTTGCATCAACAATCAAAAATCTGTTAAGTAATAAGGAAAAACTCTTTGAGATGGCTAGAACTCCGTTGAATGAGCACTGCTTAGCAGTTCTCTTGAAAAAGCTTCCCGAAAAGCTTGGAGACCCCGGAAAGTTTCTCATTCCTTGTATTTTTCCGGGTATGGTTGAATGCTTCGCCTTGGCCGATCTTGGTGCTAGCATTAACCTGATGCCATATTCTGTGCGGAAGAAACTATCTCTTCCCGAACTTACTCCCACATGCATGACTTTAGAGCTTGCCGATCGATCGATTTCTCGTCCACTTGGCATCGCCGAGGACGTATTCGTTAAAGTGGGAAAGTTCCATTTTCCAGCGGATTTTGTGATTGTTGACTTTGATGCCGATTCAAGGGTCCCTCTCATTCTTGGAAGGGGATTCCTTAGAACTGGGCGTGCTCTTATCGATGTATTTGAGCATGAGATCACATTGCGTGTTGGAACTGAAGCAATCACCTTTAACCTTGATCAAACATCGAGGTACTCCTCCAATTATGACTCTGAATCGGTAAACCGAATAGATGTCATCGATGTTGCGGCTGAGGAGTACGCTCAAGAGGTTTTAGGTTTCGTTGATGATTCTACGAGTGAAAACTTCACTCCGTCTTCTTATCCCATCATTGCTAATTCTTCTCCTTCCCTCACTCCGTTTGAGGGAAGTGACTTCATCTTAGAAGAGATTGAGTCCTTTCTTAAAAGTGATTCGATTCCCGATGGAATCGATAACCAAGAGATTGACCCCGAGAGGGATATTCTTCTCCTTGAGAAATTGCTAAACGAAGATCCCTCTCTTCTTCCCGTTCTACCACAACAACTTCACAATCAGGAAATCGAATATGTTGAGGAAACTGATGATTTTCCTGAGGTCGAGCTTAAGGACTTGCCGCCTTATCTTGAATATGCATTCCTGGAGGGTGATGATAAATTACCCGTCATAATTGCTAAGGATTTAAGTGTTGAGGAAAAGGCTGCTCTAATAAAGGTTTTGAAGTCACATAAATAAGCAATTGCTTGGCGACTCTCCGACATCAAGGGCATTGACCTTGAATTTTGTACCCACAAGATTTTAATGGAGGATGACTTCAAATCAGCAGTCCAACAACAAAGAAGGGTGAATCCAAAAATTCATGAGGTAATCAAACAAGAAGTTTTAAAACTTCTTGATGCCGGATTGATTTACCCTATCTCGGACAGTCCTTGGGTTAGCCCAATTCACTGCGTTCCAAAAAAGGGTGGCATTACTGTTGTCACAAATGAGGAAAATGAGTTGATTCCAACTCGTTTGGTTACGGGGTGGCGTGTCTGTATTGATTATCGCAAGTTAAATGACGCCACCCATAAGGATCATTTTCCTCTACCCTTTATGGATCAGATGCTCGAGAGATTAGCGGGGAATGAGTACTATTGCTTCCTCGATGGTTTCTCGGGATACTTTCAGATTTCCATTGATCCGCAAGATCAAGAAAAGACCACGTTCACGTGCCCCTATGGAACATTTGCGTATAAGTGTATGCCATTTGGTTTATGTAATGCTCCGGGCACGTTTCAAAGATGTATGATGGCCATATTTTCCGACATGATCGGGAAAACTATGGAGGTCTTTATGGATGATTTTTCGATCATTGGGGATTCGTTTCAAACATGTCTCTCCCATTTAGATAACATGCTTAAACGTTGTGAAGACACAAGGTTATATCTAAATTGGGAGAAAAGTCACTTTATAGTCAAAGAGGGCATTGTCCTCGGCCATAAAATTTCAAAGAATGGGATCGAGGTTGACAGAGCCAAAGTTGATGTCATAGCAAAATTACCTCATCCCACTACCGTCAAAGGTGTTAGGAGCTTTTTGGGTCATGCCGGCTTTTACCGTAGGTTCATTCAAGATTTTTCCAAAATCGCCCGGCCTATGACCCATCTCCTCGAGAAGGATGCTCCTTTCATCTTCTCTCCCGAGTGCATCAAAGCTTTTGAAACATTGAAGAAAAAGCTTACCGAGGCACCGATTCTTGTTGCCCCCGATTGGGACTTGCCCTTTGAGCTCATGTGTGATGCGAGTGATTATGCAATTGGGGCAGTCTTGGGGCAACGCAAAACGAAACACTTTCAGCCTATACACTATGCGAGCAAGACAATGACCGAGGCTCAAAGTCATTACACCACCACCGAAAAAGAATTATTAGCTGTGGTGTATGCCTTTGAAAAATTCCGGCCATACTTGATATTGACCAAGAGCATAGTGTATACGGATCACTCGGCTTTGAAGTACCTCTTTGCAAAACAAGATGCAAAGCCGAGACTACTCCGTTGGGTTCTCCTCCTACAGGAATTTGATATTATAATTCGTGATAAAAAAGGGGCGGAGAACCTAGCTGCTGATCATCTCTCCCGATTGGAAAACCCCCATCAAGATGTCTTCGAAAAGAAGGAAATTAATGAAACCTTCCCTCTCGAGACACTCAATGCGGTTGCCTTTTGTGGAGATTCTATTACCCCATGGTTTGCCGATTTCGCAAACTACTATGCGGGTAATTTTGTGGTGAAAGGGATGTCGTCCCAACAAAAGAACAAGTTCTTTAAGGATGTCAAATATTATTTCTGGGACGACCCCTACCTATTTAAAATCTGTGCGGATCAAGTCATCCGGCGGTGTGTTTATGGTCAGGAAGCCACTGAAATTCTAAAGGCTTGCCATGATGGTCCCACAGGGGGCCACCATAATCCAAACTACACCGCCAAAAAGGTGTTTGATTCCGGTTTCTACTGGCCCACGATCTACAAGGATGCCCAGGAATTAGTCAAATCCTGTGACGCTTGTCAACGTCACGGGAATATTTCACAAAAGAATGAAATGCCTCAAAATGCAATCCAAGTTTGTGAAATCTTTGACGTATGGGGCATCGACTTTATGGGGCCATTTCCATCATCTCATGGAAATAAGTACATACTCGTAGCTGTTGACTATTTGTCAAAATGGGTTGAAGCAAAAGCTTTACCCACTAATGATGCCCGAGTAGTTGTAAAATTCTTGAAAGCTCTTTTTGCTCGATTTGGAACTCCACGTGCTATAATTAGTGATCGTGGTACGCACTTCTGTAATTACAAATTTGACAAAGTCATGCAAAAGTACGGTGTAACTCACCGTCTTTCTACTGCGTACCACCCTCAAACAAGTGGACAAGTAGAAGTTTCCAATCGAGGCATCAAGAGAATTTTGGAAAGAACTGTAGGTGAGAATCGTGCATCGTGGTCGGACAAATTAGATGATGCACTTTGGGCTTTCTGTACAGCGTATAAAACACCCATTGGGTGTACGCCATACAAGCTTGTGTACGGGAAAGCGTGCCATCTTCCGATCGTGCTTGAGCATAAAGCCTATTGGGCCCTCAAGCATGTAAATTTTGACCTCAAAACTGCGGGTGATCATAGGAAAGTTCAACTGAATGAATTAAACGAACTTCGTGATCAAGCTTACGAGAACTCTTTGATCTATATGGAAAAGACAAAGAAGATTCATGACTCCAAAATCAAGAACCGCGTTTTTAACGTTGGTGATCGAGTCCTTCTTTTCAACTCTAGACTCAAGATCTTCTCGGGAAAGCTCAAAACCCGATGGACTGGTCCATTCACTATCGCAAAGGTTTATCCTTATGGCACTGTCGAATTATCTCAAAATAACGGTCCTAATTTCAAAGTGAATGGACATCGTTTGAAGCATTACTTTGGAGAGGATATACCATCCATGGTTGTCCCGGATCTCCAAACTTTCCCCAAGGACAATTAAATTCGGGGATCGAGTCAAGCTAGCGACTCGATAAACAAAAACAGTAGCAATAATACGGGTTTTCACCCGTATCTCTGATTTCTTTCTACTTTCTACCACCTAAGTGTGGGGGAATGGCCAACCCCCCCGCTGTTTGAAAACGTAAATATGTATATAAGGTTTCATCAAAAAAAAATGTGTGATTGTATGTACAGATAAATAAAATGAAAAATGCAAAATGATGTTCCCACAGTTAGTTTTTAATATTATCTTTTTACGTTCAAGGATTCGGCATAATAGCCGGGACTTTGAATATTGAGGACAATATTCAATTCTAAGTGTGGGGGAGGGGAAAATTCTAGCAAATTTTATCACATTATATCCTCTAGAATCCCCGTTTTTGGCCTAAAATTTTAAAATTTTTTCACTTTTTTCAAAATTTTTGTGATAATCAGTCCGCCATGTCTAACCGACAAAGGGATTGGCTAATCCAGGAGCAAACGGCTCTTGGTAAAGATACATCAAATCCGTTTATGGCTTGCAATTTGCCCAAAATTGTATGGTAAATCAACTCGCCATATCCCATAAAGCGAATGAGTTGGCTAGCCGCAAGATTATGGCTTATGGTAAAGACAGTGGAAAATCCATAATTGGTAATCAACTCACCAAGATGTTGACTAGGTCCATCAAGAGTTGGCTTGTCCAGAAGCAAACGGTTTTTGGTAAAGACTAATCAAATCCGTTTACAGTTGGTGGTTTGCTCAAAATCACATGGTTATCAGGTGAACCATAATCGATACATCTGGCTACTTCAGAAGTGATGGCTTTTGGTAAAGAGTTTCAAATCCATCAAGTTTTCCAAAAAGATTGCTAGGGACTAGCAATAGTTTAGTGTGGGGGATTGATGAGTGCTCAAACACTCATCATTTTTATCGTATTTAAACTGCCAAAACATCCGAAAACGCTCAGAAATGCATCAAAATATTAAAAATATCCCAGGGATTGTATTTTATACGTTTCAGATGCAAAATGAGTAAAAACAATGAAAAACGAACAAAGTTTACACAATTGGCAGTTTCAGTCCCCCAACTTTCAAAAATTTACAAAACTAGTCCCTGAGCATTTGTTTTGAAAGGAAAGTCAACCTAAGGCATTTAGAAGTCAAAAATCATCAAAATTAATCCTTAGGTGAAAACTTTGGAAAAATTACACTTTTGGTCCCTGCAGTTTGGGAAATTGACAAAATCAGTCCCTCGTTATTTTTAAAATGGAAAATGTTATTTGTGGTCCTTGGAATATGGATATTTGGCAAGAAACACCCTGGGAATAACTTTAGCAGTTTGGCAAGTTTGGTCCTCATACAAATCAAAAAGTACAATTTGGTCCTTGTGAACTTAAATACAAACGGACCTTTGTATTATTAACATGACCAAAACCAAACCAATCCAATCCATACCCTTTTATTCCCAGCCCACAATACCTTGGCCCAAAACAACCAAAAGCCTACCCATCCCTTATTATTAATAAAAAGGACGGGGTCAAACGGTCAACACCTCTCCCACCCCCTCCTTTGCCGCCATTAACAAACAACCCAGCCCCCAATAACCTGCAACCCCCAACAAACTTGTCCCCTCCCCACTCTCCAACCTTCCTACCAGCCACTCTACCACTCCACTAAACCCTAATTTACAACCAATTGTCCCCCACCATCTTATAACACCAACAATCCTAGGGCTGAGATGAAGGAAGCAGCAATTCAATGGCTGAGATGTCTCCAAGGGTACAAAAACAACAAAAGCACACCAGACAAAGAGCACAAAAGTTAAAAAAAGAAAGAAACAGGCCTGGTTCAAAGACTTTTTAATTTTTTTTTTTTTTTAGTATAAGTAGTTTTCATTGTAAGCCATTGTGGCAAGTAGTGAAGTAGTAGTTTTATTTATGTAATTTTCAATTCAGCAACTAGTGTAATATGTAATCTTTTTCAGTAATCAATGAAAACATTTTTCAGTTCTTAAAATTCCAAGTTGTTATTTGTAGTCTCAGACTTTATTCTAAATTCTCAAAAACTTGTCTTTAGTTTATGTTTATTGTAAGTCATAGTCTTTCAAATCCTCATATTAGCTCTCAGTAGTCAAACAAGAAAACAAAACAAAAGCAGAAAATATAAAAAAAAGAAAAAAAAAAATAATATAAGAAAGAGATCAAAATGACATGAATATGTCAGATTGCTGATATGGTGAAAGAAGAAGCATGGAATGAATAAGGTTTAGAGCCCAGGGGGGTATATAGGTTGTGTTCTTATAATCTTGGTCTCACTTGGTTCAAGCTGTGGACACTTGTAAGAAAAGTTCTCATATAAATTTTTAGCACTTCTTTTATTTCTGCCCATTTACTACTATCTGTTGTTAATTGCTGTTTATTAATGATAATTTAAGTTAGTTTGAGTTAATCTAGTGTATGCATAGCATTATTCTGTAATCTGCTTGTTTTAGCTGATAATTCATTTTCAGAAGGGGTGTTTGGATTAGGCTAGTTGACATAGTTTGTGTTGTTGTAGTCTGCTAAAACTTGCTCAGATAGAACACCTAGGCTTTAGGTAAGTTGGAATAATCAATTGGTAGGTCAATTTCAGGGTGAAAGTCAAAATCACACACTCATCTCCTCAACAGCTTATCTGTTGAGGAATTGATGAATCAAATCCTTGAATACAGTTCATAAGTAGTTAGGGGGGGGGGGGGGTCTATTTCACTTCAATTTAGGTTGAGATTTCATTATTGGTAATCTGGGATCAACCAAAATCCAACAAAGTCAAACTTTCCAATTTATTTCAAAGGTCAAAAAGTGGTATACACAGAAATGGGACAAACTTCCAAGGAACTTGTAGGGCTTAATTCTTTTTGAAAATGAGTAAAATTTGTTGATTTTTAATCTTTGACAGCTTGTGAACTTGATTCAAAAAGAAAATAGGAATTCAGAGTTGATTTGGGCATTAAAATTTGTCTTTGAAGTTGCCTGCAGGGAAAGTCCATTCCCCTGCACCTCAGTTTTGGCCAAAAATTCAATTGAACCTAGAGGACTCAATTGTAGGTATAATCCCTTGAAGTTTACTGTTTTAGTAAGCCCCTTAGGTGTAGTTTAGAAGTATGCCTTTAGTTTAGAAGTAGCTGCTTATTAAGTGCTTATATATAAGCAATCTTTTGGACTGTTTGGGGATGCATACTGATTCAATTCAGTAGGCATTGAATTGGTTTGATCTAGTGTCCCTCTTGATTATTGTTGTTGTTGTTGATCTTATTGTTGCTTGTAATTGTTATAACTGCTGTTCATTAGTTTACATAAGTTTTAGAAAGTTTCTTGGCTTATTTGGCTTGTTGTTCTTAAGTGGTCTGCTTGTTCTTTGTTCTTGTTGTGTGCTGAGAACTCAGTCACATCCCCCTTTTCATAAGCTCATAGAAATCACCCTAGTAATCATCAGCCTGAGCTTGTGGGCATTTTGGAAAGCCCACTGGGTGAACTAATAAGCTCAAAGCTTATTTTAGACCTTTGATCAGTTTTGTGGACCCCACAGGGGGCTGCTAGTGAGTCCTTGAGGCCTGTTTTGGCTGATAAGGATTTGGATTAGCTTATTTCTATTGCTTGTCTTTTCACTGTGCTTTTTCAGATGTTATAACTTATTTTTAATGCATTTTAGTTGGTAGTGACTATTTGTGCTTGTGGTTATCAGTCCTTAGCTTGTTACATAACTTTTGTACCTCATAAACTCAAAAATAAGCACTGTTAAGCTTATTTGCATGCTCACAGCTCATTAATAAGCTATAGCCAAAGTTCCTTTGTAAAAAGTGTTTATTTTTAATAGTAAATCAGTTGTGTGAAAGAAAAAAAAATAGAAAAAGACAAAAAAAATTAGAAGTGATAGCTTCTATTTAAGCTCTTTGGGCTTATTTTCTGCTTATTTATAAGCAACAACTGTTTTCAAAATTTTCTTAGGCTTCTGTAATCATAATAGATTTTTGGTAATTTTTTCAGAATTTTCCTTAATCATTTAGTATTTTTTATAATTTAGTTTAATTTAAATTAATTAAATAATTAGTTTTTAATTATTAATAATTAATTAGAAAGTAAGAAAAATAGTTTTTCTGTTTCAAAATTAGTTTTATATTATTTTAGATTTTTCTAAATTTAAGTTTCATTTTTCTAGTTAATTTTCATAATTATTTGTAATTTAGGATAATTTAGTTAATTAAAAAGTAATTAATAATTAGTAATTAATTAATAGTAATTAATTAAATAGTTGTAAAAATAATTTTAATTTTCCAAAAATTTGCATATAACATTAGGATTGTAAAAATATCATTTTCACATTCGTAGGACTTTGTTTACTCCCGTTTCACTTTTTTATTTGCGCGTTCGCGTTTATTTTAAACCCAAACGCACGTTTTTAGGTTAAATTACGTTTTCAAGTTATCTGATCACCAGTAATTGTTAATAAAGTGTTTCTAAGTCATTTTTCATCATTATCTCGTAGTGTAACCATAATAATCAAATTCCTGACCTTCCTGATTAATCACTCGATCATTTAAAACGTTTACAAATACAATTGCACGCCTCATCGGGACATAACGACCCGGGGATTCCCTAAACTCCTTGGTTAGTTGGTTTTTGACGTTTGACTTGGTTGACCATCACCTGGTAAACTTAGTTGACCGTTCGGAACCAATCATAAGGTACGCCGTTAGCAAAGACCAAAAACTCGGTACTAACTTTATTTTCATCATCCGAAGACGAATCAACAAAAAATATCTCGCAAGAATTCATTGTGTGAAAAAAATATAGAGAATGTTTGAAATGAGATTTGTGAATTGGAGTGTGTTTATGTTGTGTATTTATAAAGTAGTTTAAAGATTTTTTATATTATTTTATTTATTTATTATTATTTTTTTTAGTTCTAACGGCTATAAACATCACTTCAAACGTAATATGGATCAAAAAGGCAAATGAAATGGAGTTAATAGATCGCTCACACGACCCATTTCCCTACTTTTCCTCCCTCGACTGATTGTCCACAACAAGAACGACCGAGTGTGACCGAAATGACCGAATCAGTCTTGGTCCTTACTATCAATAGCCTTAGCAACATTTAAATTTGAGACCTCTTACATAGTCATAGGCCTAAATATATTTTTTTAACCTTTTAGCATGACCATAAACTTTAACTGATATCCTCTCGTCATGCTGACCAATAATCAAAGAAAACAAAATTAGAAAAGAATACCTACTTGTGACAAAAATATATGGCTCTCTTAATTATTTTTTCACTCTCACCAAATAATACAACATGACATAACATGTTAGTTTCAACCTAATCCAACTTTAACTATTATTCATTTTGGATAAACATATTTACTATAGTTTTCAGGGTAAAAGCCATATATTAGCAACGCACTTTTACAAATTTTCAAATCTAGGTAACAAACTTATTTTATTACTAATATAGTCATTGAAACCGGCTAATTTATGACTATATAGTAAATATGACCTGCTGATTTAGTGAACTGACTAAAATACCCTTGTGTTCTTCACATAAAATTGCATCGTTAGTCCTTATACTAGCGACCGTTAGTCCTTTAACGGAAATTCGAAATTAGAAAGTTTTTTTTTTTTTTTTTTTTTTTTTTTTTTTTTTTTTTTTTTTTTTTTTTTTTCGTTTTCATCCGTTTTTCTTCCGCTTTCGTCCGTTTTAATTACGTTTTAGTCCGTTTTTCTTTCGTTTTCGTTCGTCTTTCTTCCATTTTCGTATGTTTTCTTCCGTTTTGTTCATTTTTCTTCCGATTTCGTCCGTCTTTCTTCCATTTTCGTCCGTCTTTCTTACGTTTTCATCCGTTTTTCTTACTTATTCATCCGTTTTTACATGTTTTCTACAATTTTTACACGTTTTCGTTCGTTTTTAAACATTTTCATCTGTTTTTCTCACGTATTGCATTTTTAGGTTAAAATCTCGAGAGTCTTGATGTAAAACATCATTCCAGACAACTTTCGTGTTTTACACTTTTGATGTTTTGGACCAGAAAATGGTCAAAATCGTGATTTAAAATCGATACAGAAATATTTTTATAAAATTGGACAAAAGCAGACGAAAACGTAATAAAAACGGAAGAAAAACGTAAGAAAAACTGACGAAAACGGATAAAAACGGACGAAAACGTGTAAGTGCGGACGAAAACGTGTAAAATCGGTCGAAAATGGATAAAAGCGGAAAAAAATGTAAGAAAGACGGACGAAAACGTAAAAAAAACGGACAAAAATGGAAGAAAAACAAACGAAAACGGAAGAAAAACGGACTAAAACGTAATAAAAACGGACGAAAGCGGAAGAAAAATGGATGAAAACGAAAAAAAAAAAAAAAAAAAACTTTCTAATTTCGAATTTCTGTTAAAGGATTAACGGTCGTTAGTAAAAAGGACTAACGATGAAAAAATATGCCACTAACGGTTGTTAAAAAATGATGTGTCAGTCATTTTCCATATTCAGCAGGTAGCAGGTGACAATGTTTACTATATCGTCGCAAATTAGCCGGTTTCAATGACTAGATTAGTAATAAAAAAAGTTTGTTACCTAGATTTGAAATTTTGTGAAAGTACGTTGCTAATATATGGCTTTTACCCTAGTTTTAATTGTAACAGTTTAGAAGGTTTAATACATCTTGCATACACATACTTTAGACTCTTTTTTTAATTTGTACGGAGTACTCATTTGACTCATTATCTTATAGGTAAAACAATTTAGCGAAAATTAATGCAGAAGCTATTGTATGAAGTGGTTGCCTCGCAGTGAGTTGGTTTTTTTTTTTTTTTTTTTTTTTTTTTTTTTTTTTTTTTTTTTTTATTCCCTATTAGGCCACTAAAATCGCTGCAAGCCTGCAGCGAAATACATACCCAACACTTGTCACCCTCTCGTTGATTCTAAAAAAAAAAAACACAAAAAAACTTGAATTTCACATATATGTTACAGCGAAATACAACTTAAAGGGGTCCACCTCATATCTCTCCTCTTATTTGGGCCCACTTTAATAATTAAAAAATATATATATATGTACTTCACATATAGGTTGCAGCGAAATACATTAACAAGGGACCCACCTCTTCTCTTTCCTCCTATTTGGGTCCACTTAAATAATAAAAAAAATATATATATGTATTTCTAGTTTTAGTTGCAGCGAAATACACTATCTTTCTTCCTTTTGGGCCCACTTGAATAATAAAAAAATATTCATATGTATTTCCCTTCGCATATGCAGCAAAATATGTTAAAAAATAATTGTATTAAAAAATCTGTTTCAACTTTATGCGTAAATTACTTATTTTATGATACCATTTGTTAAAAAATAATTGTATTAAAAATATTCATATGTATGTCCCTTGGTATGCGCAAAAAATCAAAAATATGCAATTGAATTTTCCTCTAATAAAGTAATATTGTCTTCGTCTACGACCAAGTCTATTTGATTTTACACTTTCAGATCTATTTCAACGTAAATTACTTATTTTATGATACCATTTGTTACCAAAAGCCAAATATATATATATATATATATATATATATATATATATATATATATATATATATATATATATATATATATATATATATAGGGGCTTTATTTTCAGAACCCTGTTAAGTGCGGGAACTGCGAGAACTCCAATTTTGCATTAGAAAACATGCATGTTCATATAAAACATGTATGTTTTCTTACATACACCTTAATACACATGCCTGCGTATTAAGGTATATGTAAGAAAACATACATGTTTTATATGAACATGCATGTTTTCTAATGCATAATTGGAGTTCTCGCAGTTCCCGCACTTAACATGGTTCTAAAAATAAAACCATTTTGCATTGATTTATTGCACTTAACAGGTTTTTATATGAACATGTATGTTATGCATGTATGTGTATTAAGTTGTATGTAAGAAAACATACATGTTTTATATGAACATGCATGTTTTCTAATGGAAAATTGGAGTTCTCGCAGTTCCCGCACTTAACAGGGTTCTGAAAATAAAGATACACTATATATATATATATATATATATATATATATATATATATATATATATATATATATATATATATATATATATATATATATATATATATATACTTATTTTGAAATCTTCCATTATGGTTAGTTTCTTTGTTGATAATATCTTATTCAAGTTTATAATTAATGGATTGGAATGTTTGGGAATATATGTATTTCGTTGCACATTTGAGGTGAGATACATTTTTTTTTTATTATTATTTTTTTTAAATCGATATTATGTTGGGCCAAGTGGTATTTCGATGCATAGGATATGTGAAGTACCAATATATATATATTTTTTTATTATTAGAGTGGGACAAAAAAGATGAGAGAGATGTAGTGGACCCCTTTATTGTGTATTTTGCTGCAAGTGTGCTCCGATTTACACACACATATATATATATATATATATATATATATATATATATATATATATATATATATATATATATATATATATATATTTTTTATTATTAAAGTGGGTCCAAAAAGAGGAGAGAGGTTAAGTGGGACCCTATTTATAACGTATTTCGCTGCAAAGTGTATGTGAAATACAAGTTTTTTTTGTTTTGTTTTTTTTTTTTTTTTTTTTTTTTTTTAAATTAACGAGAACGAGACACGTGTACGAAATGTATCTCGCTGCAGGCATGCAGCGATTTTAGTGGCCTTTCAGGGAATAAAAAAAAACCTACCCACTGCGAGGCAACTGCTTGCGACAGTTGCCTCTGCAGTAATTTTCGCAACAATTTATATTTAAGCATTAAAGGATTAGAAAAAGTATAAACCCAAATCGTCTTTATACCATTTTTTTTTGAACCGGCGAAAAATTGAATATATTGCCTTTGAGAGAAAACTTTTACAATATTGTTGCTAACTGGATCATCAAATGATCGCAATGACTAAAGGAAAAAAAACTAACTACAAACACTGAATGAGGACATTAGCTCTATCAATAAACTTATCTCAGCAAAGAAGTTGAGTTGGGTATTCGATCCACTTTACAATGTTGTCATCAGTTGATTTGTTTGAAGCTTGTAGCCAAAAGAAACTTTGAATCTGAATCTGACTACCAATCTTACTCGGGCAACAATAACGGCTGTTACATAACGCTTCGTTCTTTGCTAACCATATATGCCATGCTGTGAATCTTATCACAACCTTCCAGTAAAAACTAATTCTTTTTACAGTATATACCACTGAATATAACTAACTTCATTTCACATTTGTTTACACGGAGACTGTCACAATTCTCAGCAATGTAGTTTTGCAAATTTATCAAAATAAATTCTAATTTACAATAGCTTTATACATTAAATACTATAAAACGTTGAATCAAATTCAATGGGTTGGTCATACAACGTTTTTAGAGTGGAAATTAAATTATATATAAAAAAAAGTACATTTTAGTTTCAACTTTTCTTGGTATTCAATTTAGGGGTCTTTATACCTTGATAAGCAAACATTAGACAAACTCCAAAAAATCATGACATAATCTTTCAAGACCCATCCTTGTTGAAACCAAGTAAATGAAATGTGAAGCTATACCCTACTTTAAAAATCTCAATAACAAAACTCATACTAAACGTACTAAATAAATTTCATTCTAGAAAATTTAGACAAACAATTTGTGATGGATTTTTTTTTTTTTTTTTTTTTTTTTTTTTTTTTACAAAATCAATAGCTTTTAACAATAAGATAACAATATTTGATATAACCAAGTGAAAAGAGCCAAAAACTGCTTTTTGGTTGAGTGTGTATGTTTCTACGGATTTGATTAATGGCGTTCTTCGAGCATCTAACACAGATGAAAGAAACGCGTTAGCCTCGTCTTGGGTTTGATCTCAAGACCAAGCTTCGACGTGAAAGTAAGTATCGTGTTAGCCAGAAGGTTGGATGATAAATGGCAGAGTAAATGCGTAATGAATGAGTTGGTTCCACATTGAAATATGTACCTAAATTACTGTACCCGACAACACAAGGAAGTGGTGAGCTGAGCTATGCCTTACCTAGGTGCCAGGCGGCATGCCCACATGGATGACAATATAGGTGTGACGGCTCACGACTGGTTCTTGGCAAGGGTCGCTAGATAAAAGAGACCTTATTGGGTAAAAGAGTGCTTACCTTTGACCCATGGAAATGGCCATGTCATCAAGCCATTTAAAGCCGTTCATCCCAGCTGTCTTTCGGACATGTGTTGTCGAGCTGTCTTCTGGACACATACGTCATCAGTTGACATACATGTTGTGATTCGTAAATCGGAAGATTTATGGATTAAGTTACGTTAGTGAATGAGACGAAACTTAAACAACATCATTGAAGTATTAGAATCTATTAGCGATATCATGTCGTCACACAAAACTTCTCTTTCGAAAGGATCTCTTAAATCAAGTTTGTATCTATTGGCATAGTGTGTACTGTGAAAATCGTCCATGGGTATGTCCAAATTGCAGGCGCGATTCTTACCTTTTCAAAAGTGCAGACATCGTCATTGTAGGAAGCTATTGGTAGTTTGGTACGGACAAAGTGATATAACTAAAATGTCTCAAAGAAAACTAAAAAAGTCTCATTGAAGGAAAGAGCATTTTAGACATTTCACTTTGAGGTAGGGACCATATCCGCACCAAAGGTTTTCCACAAGGACAACACTTGTACTTTCGAGAAAGTAAGGACTTCGCCTCCAATTTAGACATAGCACAAGGACGGTTTTTGCAATTTACTCTAAAGTAAATATCATTTACATACAGGCATACAGCCACATGCATACGTCTGTATCCATTATGATTAAGAAATTTTGCAAATGTGACTAAATTTATTACTAACTGAACGGACGTGCCTTGAAGACACTGTTACAAATGATACAAAGAAATAGCACAAATTAAATTGTGCATATTTTATGCAGATTAATTATAAGACAATGCTTTATATAAATTGGGCTTAGTCACCTAATCATATATTTAAAAATCCATTTTAGCAATTCTAGTTCTATTGATTGGGCTTAGTTACCTAATAATGCATATATTTATAATCTGTTTTAACAACTCTAGTGTCACTTCCCCTGTAAAACCAAGAACATTTCCTAATTTTCCAACCTTTTTTTGCCACATTTCTTTAATGAATATAGCCTAACTTTTTAAGCTTGAATCCTATTTTATTTTTTTCATGTTCCTTTAATTACAGAAGTATGTCGAATATCGACGACGTTATTTCCTACTTCTTTCCTTAAAGGGATGCAAAAGTTTGGCTAGAAGCCATAGTGATCAAGTTGCTTCATGTTCATATAACAAAAAAGTCAACCCTTGCCATCTTTGACTTTTCTAAATTAATCAATGTAGATGGTGTGTAAGCTAGCTTGTGGTTTGATTCTTGGAGCTTGTTTTGCTGAAGAAGAAAAGGGTTTTTGTTTTCTGGATCATTACTTAATGAAAAAGGCGGTAAGTGGACTTCTTCCTATCTTTTTAATATATTTATATGAATTTTAATTTTTGTTAATCAATTTTATAGTATTTATAATAATTATGAGAATCTGTTGTTCTTGAAATTTGCGTTTGACAATTTGGTCATGTAGTGCAACTTAATCTGTATGCTTTGTGCTTACGGAAAGCATCATCAATGTTATGGTTTTTGAAATTTTAATAAATTTTAAGTTTAAAAATCAACTTGTACCTAGCTCCTAGAGTTTTCGAATATCAACATTGTATCTCTTTTACATAATAAAAACAAAATTATATTGTTCTGTGAGAAAAATGTGAGCCTAAAAAGGCCAATGGTCAGGTTTGAAACGTCAATAAATAATGAATGCAATTATTGAAGGATAACCGAATTTAGTAGAAAAATGTGACCGTAATACATTTTTTCCGTGTATTATTCACTTTGAACATCGTACGGTCAACATCTATGTTTTTTTCTCCCTCTTTTCAAATGGTAAAAAGTAAACTAAGTAAAATTTAGCACACATTATTATATTACAAACATTATTGTAATGTAAGTTAAAACTACTAAAATACAAATGGCGTGTCAACTTTATTTTATATTACGGTACCTATAAGTACCAAAAATGATCCTTTTTAAAGATACATAAGTATCAAATTTAATTTAGTTTTATAGATGATGCCCCGAATGATAGCATGTGTTAATTCGACCTTAGATAATGAACTTATGTTTTATGGCATGAGATGTACATCCAAATAATTACATTAAATTGAGACTTGACCAAAAAAATGTTTCAAGTCCTTAGTAAATCATTTGACTTTGAAGTAATATTAGTAAAAAGAACAAGCACAAAAACTAATTAATTAACCATCCAAGATTTGGCGTGGCCCCTAGATGAAATTCAGGCAACGATCGTATTACGAAATTCTCAATGATCACTCTATAAAACTTAAAATTCAACAATCTTTATAAAAAAAATCAAAATAATTACTTACTTTTTAAGCCATAATTCTCATTTTAATAATAAAAGTAGGGGTAACTAGCAATGAAAAGAGGCCGTTTATACGGCAACAAAAGTGGCTTTTTAATATTGGTTTCTTGTAGTAGGATTAATCTTTATGATACGTCGATAACCCATGTGACACTTTCTTTCATTTCTCATGCTAATTGCATCCCCCCAACCCTTTCTATATATAAAGTACGTAAAATATATCTTTTAGCATAAGTTTTCATCACCTTCAAATCCTACCAATTTCACATTATAAACCTCACACATATCGACTATTCAATAAGGTCCAATAACTCAAGATCGAACATTTTCGATTTGTGTAGGTGTGACGAGCAACTGAAATGGGCTTAGCCCGAAATCCAAACACAAGAAGCTCAGATTACTTAGACGGAATGTTAGGTGACAACGGTACTAAAACTACCAAGTTTAGGTCACCAAAGAGCGCATCGGCTCGAATCGTGACTCTTCTCACTTGCCTTCAGTTTGCTTTTGCGGTTTATGCAACGTTCTTGCTTTACTACATGAGCCCTTCAATCGATTTACGTACATCAAAACCTGATTTCACTTGGGCTTCAAGAATCGCGCAACAATGGAAACATTACATTATCCCACCACACGTTGTAACTCATTTGCAAGAAGCCACATCCAATGCCATTCTTGAACCACAACTTTTTCCTGTCCTCTCGACACCAACCGAAGTTTGTGAGCATGAAAAGATTGAATTTGAACAGAAAAAGTCAAATGATGCACTTATGATCAAGATCAAAAGAGAACTCTATGACGAAGTGCTTAAATTCCAAAGCCAAAACACGGGTACTGAGTCATTAGCAGAGTTAATGGCAATGAAGTCAAAATGGGACATGAGTACCCCCCTGAAAACCCCGAAAGTTACGGTCATTTTAAATCATTTCAAGCGAAAAACCCTTTGTTCACAGCTGGATACGTTACTACACCAAACTTTACCTTTTCACCATGTTTGGGTGCTTTCATTTGGAAGCCCAAATGAGCTCGGTTTAAAAAGGATAGTGGAGAGTTACAATGACACAAGAATAAGCTTCATTAGCTCGAGTTATGATTTTAAATATTATGGACGATTTCAAATGGCCTTACAAACAGAAGCCGATCTTGTGTACATTTTAGATGATGATATGATCCCTGGGACTAAAATGTTGCAAATTTTGTCGCATGTTGCTGGGACCGAAAAGTATAAGAACTCGGTTTTGGGGAGTATCGGGAGGATTTTACCGTTTAGGCAAAAGGATTTTACGTTTCCTAGTTACCGAAAGTTTAGATCGAAAGAAGCAGGGCTTTACTTGCCTGATCCTGCTTATGATATCACGGTTGATAAAATTGTTCAGGTTTGTTTACTTTATCCTATCATATCTTTTGCAATGTTACGTACTTTTCAATTTTCATTTTATGCATTTTGAATTACTCTATTTTTATCAAGGTATGTATATCATGAAAAAGCTATAGCTTGCTTACTTACTTTATAGTTACTTTTATTAATTTTTATACCTAGAAATATATTCCGTATATTTCAATCTAAGAGGATATTATTAAAGTAGCAAATAGTGCTATGCCAAACTTAGTGGACAACTAACTTAAATAGAATTGACATCCATAAAACATGCATCTTGAACAGAAAGAATACGTACATGTGTTGTTACATGTTGTAATTTTGAATTATCTGATTGCTAATAGGTTGGTTTGAGTTATGATCTTTCTCGGCTATACAATTAAGATTGCTAATTATGTAATGAGTCAAATAAGACCAAGTTAGTCAAAGTATATTTTTATACATATAACATCTTAATTCGTTATATTAGAGGGAATAGACTAAAATCATAACTTATAGTTTTTGTGATCATATTTGACATGACTCTTATTAGTTGTTGGTTTTAATTTTTCTCCTTGTATGTTTAGGTCGATTTCCTTTCGAGTTCTTGGTTTCTCTCAGCAGAGCTTATCAAAACTCTATTTATCGAGACTCCTATGACGTTCATGACAGGAGAAGATTTGCATCTAAGGTATGTTGATTAGCTAGGGTATAAATTTAAACTTAAACTTTAACTTGAGCCTTCAAAGTTGTTATTAATTATTACTCGTATAGCATTTTTAAATAAAAAATTAGCACTGTTATTAATTTATGTTAATTCAAAATTAGCCAGGCAACGTTATTAATTCTTTAAGTACGTATGCTCGTGAATAAGTAAACATCACACATTTGACTTTGCTACACCAATGGATTGGGTACAAATGCAATAACATACATTTATACGTTATTTAACTAACTTCGTCCACATGCACGTCATCGTACACGATAGTTAATTAAATCAAATCAAAGTGTCCGGTCTGATTCATATTTAACGAAACTACCTATTAATTAAAGCTTGTTTGAATATTTGCTTATGTATAGGTTGTAAAATATAGTTCAAAATTGTAGGTCACGTTTCTTTTAGCAAAACAAGTACGTTGACTTTCACTTACCATATAAAACTCTATTAACTTAAAAGTTCTAAAAAAATATCGATATCATATTTGAAGTGTAGTAATATAGGCCAATTTGGTTCTACATTATACGAGTGGAAAATTATCTTGTCTTCTTAAAATCGTATTGGAAGCATGCATCATGATACATAAAATTGTTTTTCTCTTTCATAATCGTATTGGAATTGAAGCATGCATTCCACAATCTTTCCATATACAATCAGCCTCTTATACACTATCGTAGATAAAATAACCATCTATTTGTATAATTGCAGTTACCAACTTCAAAAGTACAGAAATGCGGGTTCTTTTGTGCTACCTGTTGACCCAAAAGATAAAGAAACTTGGGGCGACAGTGAGCACAGACTTGCTTACGTCTTTGAAACAACTGTCATTTTCAAAGATGTAGTTCAAGTCCGTGATGACCAATGGTGGCGAGCCCTCTCTAATGGCTACATCACTCAATGGGCTGCCATGAACCCTCAAAAAATTGACGCCCTTTTTTACGCTCACTCAGTAGATGAAGTCAAAGCCTTAGCCCCACTCCTCGAGAAATTTCGATCAACTGTTGGGAAAAAGGCTTACATTGTTGTCCCAGGAGCAGGCTTTTGTTCGTGTGAAGAAGCCACTGCCGCCTTACATTGGCCAAAGACAGTGTGTCGTGAAAGAAGGTTTAAGATTTTTGACTTGGGTGTAGGTGCGGTGTCAGGAATTTCCAACTCTGAGGTGCCAGTTGTACAAGGGGTTTTTGCAAGTATGAAAGGGTTGATCAAAGTTCATAATCCAAGTGTCGTGATCACCGTTGATGATATTGACTTGAATGTGCGAAAAGCCTTGAAAATGGCTACCGAAAGTAATTCAAATGGTTCGGCTTTGGTTCATTTGCCAAGACCGTCTATTACAAAGGTTCTTTGGATGGCAGATATTCGCTCTACAGCATTACCAAGTAAGAGTTATTAGCATTTTTACTAATACAAGATATTATCTTTTGCATGTTTACAAGTATGCTAATTGTTTATGTCAAACATCACTTACAGATTGGAACAAGATGAGGATATCAGTAAACATTATAACTCAAACCCGAGTCAACTCGCTAATGAGGCTACTCAAGTCACTTAAGGACGCATACTACCTAGGGGATGATGTTCCAATAAGCTTCAATATGGATAGTCGAGTTGACAACGCAACCCTCAAGCTTGTAAAGAACTTCGATTGGCCTCATGGTACAAAAACCCTGAGGAGACGAATCATCCAAGGAGGTCTTATACGAGCTGTTAGTGAGAGTTGGTATCCCTCTTCAGATGATGACTTTGGTCTACTTTTAGAAGATGATATCGAGGTCTCTCCATATTACTATTTATGGGTCAAATATGGGCTTTTGGCGTATCATTATGATCCTCAAGTTTCACTTCCGGAACTCTCGTCTATCTCATTGTACACACCGAGGTTGGTTGAGGTTGTTAAAGAACGGCCTAAATGGAACGCGACTGAGTACTTCAAGCACATCCATCCAAACACGCCTTACCTTCATCAACTACCATGTAGTTGGGGTGCAGTTTTCTTCCCAAAACAATGGCGAGAGTTTTACGTGTACATGAATATGAGATTCACCGAGGATGCAAAGCAAAACCCCGTACAAATCCCTAAATCGAGAACAAATGGATGGCAAGCTTCATGGAAGAAGTTTTTAATCGATATGATGTATCTTCGAGGGTACGTTAGTTTGTATCCAAACTTCCCTAACCAAATGAGCTTCTCAACAAACCACATGGAACCCGGTGCTCATATTAGTGCTAAAGACAATGTTGTTCGCCATAACAAGACTGATTTCGAGGTCCCGTTATTGAAGGATGATTTCAGAAACTATTTACCAAATGGCAAAATGCCATCAGCTTCCAAGTTACCATCTTTGAATCTGTTTAATCAAGCAGTTTCACTAAAGGGGTTAAAATCAGCAGGGTCAAAACTGAGACAAGATGTGCTTAATTGCACCGTGACTGAAGTTGTGATGGTTGATCATGAAACTGGTCTTCCTACACACTGTGCAACTTTCTGATAACTTGTTACTATAAGTTACTGATTCATTTTTTAAGTTCTTTTATTTTCTTTAAATATACTTTGATGGTGTAATATTTTTATGTTGGAATGATTGATTCCCTTTTGTAATGGACCGGGAATTGGAGGGATGAAAAGGGATAAGGTTTGTTCAAAAAAGGACTAAACTTGTAATTTAGTTGTATACTGTACTTAAATGCAATCCTATTAAATTCTCATAACTTTGTTTTATTCAAACGTACACTTGCCAATGTCGACGACTTCTATAGATATTTATATTTTGTTATTTGGCATTATATTAAAATAATCATTATAAATACTTGTGTATCCCGACCAAATTTAATACAATACTTCTTCTCTTCTTCTTGTATACTAGACATGGCTTTTTCTTTTGCTCCACTGGCTTTATCCCACCCTGATGAGATACTCCACGACCACTCACCCTTTATATTGATTCACAAAAGTGGTCTAATTGAACGGCTAGTTGCTGGAGAGCTCAGTTCTCCAGGCACTGATCATGACACTGGAGTTCATTCCAAAGACGTCATAATCTCATCCAAAACCGACCTTCGGGCCAGGCTTTACGCTCCCGGAACAATCACTTCCCAAAAGCAAAAACTCGCTGTTTTAATCTACTTCCATGGAGGTGGTTTCGTCATTGGATCAGCTTTCAGTGCCTTATTCCAGCCCTTTCATAACAAACTTGCTTTGGAAGCAAACGTTATCATACTATCGGTTGATTATAGAAATGCCCCAGAACACGTGTATCCAGCCCCTCAGGAAGATGCATGGGCAGCTATGCATTGGGTTGCTTCCCATGCAAATGGAGATGGAAATGAGCCTTTGCTTAACGAGTATGCGGATTTGAGACGTGTGTTCTTTGGTGGAGAAAGTGCTGGTGCAACGACTGCTCACCATTTAGGAATGCGGCTAGGATTGCAAAATGGCTTAGTTAGTTACGAAGATCAAGTCAAGGTTGCTGGGATTGTCTTGATCCAACCTTACTTTTGGGGAGAAACTCCAATAGGTGATGAAGTGAATGCTGATGTGAGGGAAAGAAATGTGTTGGCGAATTTGTGGCGGGTGGCCAACCCGTCTATTAGTGGGTTGGATGACCCGTTAGTAAACCCAGGTTTTGACCCAGATCTATCGAAGCTTGGGTGTACAAGAGTACTTGTTTGCGTGGCCGAGAAAGACTTGTTGAGGGATAGAGGATTGTATTATCATGATGTTTTGAAAAAGAGTGGATGGGAAGGACAAGTAGATATCGTCGAAGCTAAAGGAGAGGGACATATATTCCATATTTTTACACCCTTTCGTGAGAATGCTATAACTCTATTCAAGACTTTGTCAGTTTGTCTTCATTCATCAACAGAGACCAATAAATGTACTAGTGGTTAGGGGTTACCACGTGGTATAATAGTCTGAATTTCAATAAAGAGGAGAGTTTTTTATTTAATATTTTATCCTATCATAAAATTATTGTGATTAAAGAAAACACAAAGTTTAAAGAAAGTGAGATCCGTACACTTCTCATTTGATTGGTTAAAATAAGAAGTGCACAATTATTTTGAGACTATCTCAAAATGAAAGGATGAAACAATAATTTTAGAACAATTGAGTATATGTATTATTGCTAAAAATATTTAATATATGTATTTTCACTACTACTACAAGTGCTTTTGAAACTCGTTAGACCGATTTTTTATATGGTCTCAATGTAGGGGGCTCTCGATGTGAAAATCAAATGAAGACCTGTTTTTTTAACTAGGCTAGGCGAGGTTTTTGAGACCGGTTTGATGTTTAACATAAGTTTCTAAAACCAGTTAGATATATATATATATATATATATATATATATATATATATATATATATATATATATATATATATATATATATATATATATATATATATATATATATATATATACAACAACAACAACAACATACCCAATCCCGCAAGAGCGGGGTATGGGGGAGGTAGAAGTGTAGACAGATCCTACCCCTACCCCAGGCAAGGCCTAGGAGTAGAGAGACTGCTTCCAGGGAGACCTCCGGCACGTGCACAAGTGTGAGTGAAAAAGTAACCCAATAGAGACCGGGTTTAGAATAAAAACTTGGCTCTATGATGATGATGATTTTTTTTTTTTTTTTTTTTTTTTTTTTTTTTTTTTTTTTTTTAATTTAAAAATAGGGTTGTGTGGTATTGCTTGTTAAAACTACTAGTAGCGTTTTCAATAAGCAATCCTTAACAACCCCGATAAGTATATTAAATAAGCAATCCCAAACAACAAATAGCCCCTACAAATCATGCATTTCAAGTAATAGGACTACGATTAATATTGAGTTCTAGCCAGCCAAAAAACATCGTTAGTAAGTATACATGTCGAATTCGTCTCCTCTACATGCAATGAAACGTATAAATATATAATATCTAAAACAACAACTAAAACACGTTATAACTAAAACCCTACCAAAATTGTAAGCACTTTGCTGCACAAAGGATATCTAAACATGGCATGAGTTAAACCTTATCCCTCTTGAATAGATGCAAGGAAGATCAGACGAACTATCTTATCAATTGGTGATCTTTATTGGCCAGTTCCAAGAGAAAAACACATGCGACTACATAATTTTATCAACCAGTTTTAAGCTTGTATGTAAGTCGCATCTAGAAAAGCCCCATATGCATTTTGAAGAAAAAAAAATACAACTATATAAACACTTGAGTATCAATGCATGTTTAAATATGTTGGTAAGAGTATAACCTTAATGTTAGATTTAAAAAATATCAACTTATAGTCAATTTATAAAGTGTAGGGACTATTGTTGTAAAGTAGACAAATAAAACATTGTAACTCTTCCTTATTTATATCAATAAAACATGGATTACAATCTCTCTCTCTCAATCATACACACACATACTGTACGTACACTAATCTCCAATCTATCGATCCGAGTTCATTCTAAGTCCCCACCATCAAATATGAATGGTTACTGAGCATTATTATTTCTTAATGCAGGAATGCATTGTTCAGTAGCCATCATCAAGTCCACTATAGTCCAGCATGAACTTTAAGTATTGGATAAAATCACAGCAAATGTAACTTATTCTTTTGTCAAGAATAATATATATATATATATATATATATATATATATATATATATATATATATATATATATATATATATGAGCCAAATGTAACTTATTTCTTGCTCTTTGCTAGCTCTAATTAAAATCTCCGTTAGAAAAAAGTACAAACAAATAGTTATATGTAGACAGATGATATTTTTAATTTACTATGAGATTGATGTTGAAAAGTGAGGTTAAGTTCTTTCATAATTTATGCATGTGAATGATTTCCATTCGATCTGGAAAATCATCTCTTATTTGTGTGGAAATAAAGCTCCGAATTTAAGTTCTTTCTATAGCAATTTTAAGTGTACCGGCCTGTACCCCCAAACAATTATACCATTTGTAGTATTATTTCGTATTAAATTAACAGAAAAAGACACCTTATTATATGGTACAATTTAAAACTATTGCTCTTAATTAAGTTTGACATTCAATGCATGTGGATTAAATGGGATCCAGTTAAAAGTGTAAATTTGTATTCGAGTAAATTTTCGTGCCTATTTAAGGGACCAACAAGCACACCAGTTTTACACACCACAAACCTCTTAGTAAACCTAAACTCGTTTCCCTGTCTTGCATCTTCATTCCTTCCCATGGATTGCCTTCAACATGCAACCATTCTCTCTATATTCTTTACTCTCATATCATTTTTAATGTTTATATATAGTCATCAAAACCAAAGAACCGTTGTTCCCACAAATTGGCCGGTTGTTGGTATGATACTGGGGCTTCTTGTAAACTACCACAGAATTTTGTTTTACATGACCAAAGTTCTCATAGAAACAGGAGGTACGTTTATGTGGAAAGACCCTAGGTTTGCCAAAATGGACGTAGTGATTACCACCAACCCTTTAGACATCCAACATACTCTGTGTAAAAACTTCAACAAATTATCGCAAAGGTGATGAATTTCGTAAGATCTTTGATATCCTAGGAGATGGAATCTTTAGTACTAACGGTGAGTTATGGGAGATCCACCGTAGAGTTACCATGTCCTTATTCAAACATCCTAAATTTCAAAGTTTATTGGACACAGTACAGTTATTTAGAACAAGGTGGAAAAGGGGCTTCTACCTATACTCAAGTCCATTTCTGGACAAGGCGGGGAAGTGGATTTGCAAGAAGTATTTGAAAGATTCACTTTTGACACTACATGTGAAATACTCTTAGATCATGATTCAAAAAGCTTGTCTATTAATTTTCCTTATGTCGCATGTGTGAGGGCTTTCTCACATGTTGAAGAAGCTCTCTTGCTCAGGCATTCCATGCCGGCATGCCCCCGAGCCTTTGGAAATTGCAACAACTTCTTAGAGTGGGAAATGAGAAGAAGATGAGTGATGCATGGAAAAGTATTGACAATTTCATATACACGTGCTTCGATAAATATTAATAGGTGCATGTCTAGTATCCGAACCCAAGATCACGGGATTGCACACGTTATGGATGAGAATTAATGGACAATAATTATTTTATATTAAATGTTAGATATATATAATTATTTAAACACTATAATTGGCTAACGGTCGTTAGTACTTAATGGAATTGGCTAACGGGCAAAGAATAAGGACTAGAATGTAATTAGAGGACAAGAAGGATCCGAAAGACCCTTCCTTGGGCTATGGTCGGTCGATCCATCAAAGGGAGGGGATTTCCCTTGCCCTGACTTGCTCACCAAGTTTACATTCACTATATATGTTGATATAAATAATGCGTAAAAATGTTATTAATATTTTTCGATATCCCTATGTTTTGACGATCACAAAATATAAAATCATTAAACGTAAAATCATTACGTAAATAAGTATTTAGTGACAAAATATCATTATATCCAACTAATTCACTTAAGGTATGAATAAACAAGTGCCTAATACATTTTATGAACAAAGGAAGGTTTATTTACTAATTACAAATTATAAAAAATGGTATAAACATTTTATATATTTAAGAAAAACATTTTTGGTAATTAAAGGAAAATGTTTATTTCATAATAATTAAATGAATTCAAATTTTTAACAAAATTCAGTTAAATTTTCACCAAATAAACTTTTCCCAGAAAAGACAAAAAATCTGACCATTTCAATGGGCGGCCCCCTTAATTTTAAGGGGGCCGGCACACAATTAAGGGGGCCGGCATACGCTCCTGTGTCAGATTTTTTTGCCTATAAATACTGGTCAAATCTAAATTTTTTCCTCACCTTTTGCACTAAAACTTTCTGTTCTAATTCTCTCAAATCATCTTCCTAAATCCTTTGATCATAAACATATTAGTTCTTGTTTCAAGTGATCCAATCCTTCATCATTCAAAGTGCAAGAGAAGAATACTCCTCCAACATCTTGTTAAGAAGTATTGTAGGCTTGTGTATATTGTAAAGGTATAGAAGTTGTGTAATAGATAGATCTAGGTGTGTTAGTAGTTGTGAATAGAAGTAGTTGTGTTGGGTAGAAGTAGAAGTAGAGTTGTAAAAGAAAAGTAGAGGAGTTGTGTGAAGTAGTGTAGTAGTAGTGGTGTGCATAAGTTGTGAAGAAGGTGTGTAGTGGTGCGAGATTGGTTCTAGCTACTATTAGGACTCGACATTTAGCTTAGTGTCGTAAATTGGTGTAAGCAAAAGTTGTGTAAGGTTTTCTCCGCCATAAGGGAGCTTGTTGACGTAGTGAAGAAAACTCTCGAGTTAAGTGCTCGGGGAGTGGAGTAGGGCGAAGAGGTGCTTCGTAGCCGAACCACTATAAATCATTTGTCTTGTGGTGCGATCTTTCCATCTCTATCTCCTTACTTATTTACCTATATTATTGTCATTTCATTTCGTAGATATTAGTTTATATAAGTGTTGTTTATTGATTTCACATAAAACTAGAATCAATTATTTTGCAAACAAAGTTTTTATAAAAATAAAATTGACGTAAAACTATTCAACCCCCCTTCTAGTTTTCTACAATTGGCATCAGAGCTACGTTAAACAAGATTTTTAAAATAAACTGTATTTTAAAACTTGAAATCGATCTATGGAATCGGAAAATATTTAGAAGGGAACATGACATTTAAACCATCATATTTTGAAAATACAAGTTTTCTTGAATGGAAAAATCGATTAGAAAGTTATGTGAAATTAATAGATTATGATCTTTGGCAAGTCATTTCAATTGGTAATTTTCAATCAACAAAAACCACTTTTGAAAAACAAGATAATTATTTCAAAATAATGCTTGATAAAAATGATATTGCTAAAATGATTATTTACAAAGCTTTACCAAATATTGAATATGAAAGAATATTTTTTTGTCAAACGGCAACCGATATGTGGAAAAGTCTCTTAAATTTTCATCAAGAGAAATGTCAAGCCAAAGAAAATTATAAATATACATAAAAGGCAGGAATGTGGGCTGCAAATTTGTGGTGCACAATGCATGATTTACTGTTATTCCAACTGTAGATTGGAATAAAAAATTAAAAACCAAAACATGTGGTGAATATTGTGGGATGCCACTGTTATTCCAAATGTTCATCCCCCCCCCTCTCAAAAAAAAATTCTTCCTGAATCTTCTTGAAGATTTTTCTTCCCACCCCTTATAAATCTCAACCCTCCCCCTCCCCCCATTACACAAACAAATGAACACAATACAACCAAAAAACAATATCCATAAGTTACAAACAAATATCCAGAAATAATCTTCAAATAAATTTCCAATGACAGCAGCAGCTCACGGTGCCATCACCGAAGACAGCTCAGCCAGCGGCGTCCAACTATGGCAGTGGTGCAAGCGGCAGCACTACAAATAAAATACCAACAACATTAGACCAAGTTTACCACCAAGAAATTGACAGGATCCTGAGGTACTTTTTCTGTCCATATTGCATCCTGCATAGTCAGAGTCAGTGTACCATTTGAGATCAAATCCTGAACATTTTGGGTAATACAAACCAAGGTTTGATGTACCCTTCAGGTACCTAAAGATTCTCTTGACAGCAGTGAGATGAGACTCTTTGGGATCAGCCTGATATATTGCACACAGACAGACTGAGAATTGGATATCAGGCCTGGATGCAAGTAAGTACATCAGGGAGCCTATCATTCCCCTGTATTGGGTTTGGTTCACTGATTTTCCAGTGAGGTCAGGGCCAACGTTGTTTGGAGGAACCATAGGAGTCTTCACAGAAGAGCAGTCAGTGAGCTCATACTTCTTCAGTAGGTTCCTTAGGTACTTTTCTTGGCAAATGGATATTCCTTTTTGATTTGCCCTAAACCGTCAACTTATATTGACCAAGGAATGGTCAACAAAGTCAAATAGCCTAGAGTCAATCTCCGGGTAATATAGGAAATCACCAGGTCGTTATACCCCGACGAGGTGTGAAATGTATCTGAGCGCGTTTGTAATCGGGTGATTATTCACAGAAAAGGGTGGTTATGAGAGTTATTTGGAAATTATTAACAGAAATAGCTTATGAAAGTTACGTGATTGATTACGGGAATTAAGATTAAGAAGATGTGATCTAAAACTTAAAAACGTACGTTTTTATTAAAAACGTACACTGACGAACATGAAAGAAAGTACAATTGATGAACATAAAAGGCTATGAGTGTGAAATTTTTATTTTTACAATCTTAATAAATAAATAAAATTTTAAGACAAAGAAAAAATATTTTTACACAATTTAATTATTTATTATTAATTAATTACTAATTATCTATTTATTAACTAATTATATTAATTTAAATTATTAAAAGTTACTAAAAAGACTTAGATAATTAAGAAGATTTTTATAAATCTAATTAACCATCACAGGAATCCTAAAAAATTATAAAAAGTTGATTTTATGTATTTTTAAACTAATTTACTAACTATTATTCTAATTAATTATTAATTACCAATTAAACTAATTATATTCTAAAAAATAGAAAATGATCAGTAGAAATTCTAGAAAAATTTATAAAAATGTTTTAACCTATATAAAAGCTAGAAAAATTATAAAAACTAGGTGTTACTTAATAAAATCTAATTATGCTATTTAATTCTTAATTATTACTGTATTTAATAATTAATTAAACTAAAATTAATCCTAAAAACCACTAAAAGACAAAAGAAAAATCTGGAAAAATTTATAAAATTACTTTAATATAAAAGAGATTTAATAAAAATGCTAAAGTGCTTATAAATAAGCTAAAAAGATAATTAAAAAGATAATTTCTATTAAATAGAAGCTATCACTAAAATTAAATTTGGTTTTTTGTGTTTTTTTCTTTTTCCAAACTATTTTTACACTAAAAACTAGCAACTTTTACAAAAAGCACTTTTTATGGAACTCAGAAATAAGCACTTTGAGTGCTTATATGTTCAACAGTTGACTTTCTTTGACCAATTGAGAGATTAAGCTCAAATGAGCTTATGTGGGGTCCACCATGGTTAATTTTGGTTCCACTGAGTTACTTGAACAATTTTGAGCAAGATTCAATCAATTAAGCTGTGTGAATAAGCCCAAAAGACCAAAATAAGCACTTGCTTATTTGGAACTGAGACAGAAAATGGGACAACCTTTGGAAGGGATTTCAAGTGAGGTCCACAGGTTCTAAGGTCAAACTAATGGCCAAAACCTGAAGCCTGCCAGGAGGGGAGTTGAATGAACCCAAAATGGGTCAGTAGAACCCACTGAGGTGGCCACAATGAGCCACCAAAGGTGGTGGTGTAGGGTGACTGATCTGTGCACAGGGCATGGGTATTGCCCTGCAGGTGACTTTGAGGGGCAATAAGGTCCTCAAGAAAAATTCACAAAAATCTAACAAGTATAGGAATCTCAAGTTCAACTGATAGATAATACCCCTAACAAGTTTCAAAGTCTAAAACCAAATACAAAAATCTAGAAAATCTAGATAAGACTTATGAACACAAATGATTTTTGATGAACAAGGATCTGATTTTAAGCTGTAAATTACTTATAATGACACAACTGAATATCAATGAGCATACATAATCAAGCAAATAACAAGTGAACAGTAGATTAAGGACATGCTTACAAAGAGCTTTCCTGCATAGCACACTAAAACCAGAACCAAATTCCAATCCTAGAGGTTTCCTTAAACCACTAACCCACAGCCATCCAACATATACTGTGCTCCATGAATTCTTCAATATGTCACACCTTTTTTTCTATTTTATTTTTGTTTTCCTTATATTTTTGATATTATTTTCTGAAAACTTGCTTGTGATTGATTTAGAAGCTTATAAAGCTTTTAAATGTTTTCTATTTGAACTTGTGAGATTGTGCAAACCACTGAGAACAACTGAGTAAGCTTAAATGAATACTTGAAATTTTTAAACAAGACTTAGAAATTTGAGAATGAAAAATAACTTAATACAGAACTTTCATTAATTGAAAACGGATTACAAATGCTAACTAGAGACTATATTGCCTAAATTACAAGTACTACACACCTTACAATGCTCATATTGAGCTACTATATATACTACGCTACTAAAATAAGCTTCACCACCTTCCACATGGCTTCCAAGCACCTTTTTAGAGTTCCTTTGACCTTTTCCTTGACCCAAGACCAAATCCCCATCGTTGAATTAAAATTTGAGCCATCCTAGCCTTTAATGGGATTTTTGCCGCCAAAAAACAAACGGGCAAAATTAGTGTTTCTGGTGAAGTCATTTAATGAGATGATGGTGGGGGTTGATTAGGTTGGTGAGGACATTTATTGTGGGGGCTAAGTTTGGTGAAAAAGTGGAAGGGGGGGGGGGGGGGAACACAGTGCCTGAAAACGGGGGAGTTTTGGTGGGGAAGATGGTCTTGTTTGACCGTGGTTTGACCCTGGGTAATTATAAAAAGGGAACGGGCCTGGGTGGTTGTTGGGCTTGGGGTTGTTTTTTGGGTGGGCTTGGATTTGGATTGGTTTTGGTTATGATAATAAAAAGGGTTCGTTTGGTTTTATAACATACAAGGACCAATTTTGTAATTTCTCCAAAGATGAAGGGCTGAAGTATTGTATTTCCCAAATTGCTACCAAGGACCAATATTGCCAAATTCCAATATACCAAGAACCATTTTTGTATTGTTTTTTTCATTTTTCAAAATTCCAAGGGACCTATTTTGCCAAATTTGAAATCTCAGGGACTAAACATGTAAATTTTGGAAACTTATGACCCAAGTATAATATTTTGTGATATTTGACTTTCAAAATCTTGGGTTGACTTTTTCTTTAAAAATAAATGCATAGGGACAATTTTTGACAAGTTTTGAAACTTGGGGGACTGAAACTGCCAATATTGCAAACTTTGATCATTTTTCATTTGTTTTTGCTCATTTTGCTTTTAAAACATATAAAACACAATCCCTGGGATAATTTAAGTATTTTGATAACTTTTTGATTGTTTTTGTATGTTTTGGCAGTTTAAATACGACAAAAATGATGAGTGTTTGAGCACTCATCAATCCCCCACACTAAACTATTGCTAGTCCCTAGCAATTTTTTTAGAAAACTTGATGGATTTGAAAACTCTTTACCAAAAGCCATCACTTCTGGAGTAGCCAAATGTTTCCATTCAAATAAGAACTATGGTCCACTTGATAACCATGTGATTTTTAGCAAACCACCAGCTTTCAACGGTTTTGATTAGTCTTTACCAAGAGCCGTTTGCTCCTGGACTAGCCAACTCTTGATGGACACAGTCGACATCTTGGTGAGCTGATTACCAATTATGGTTTTTCCACTGCCTTTACCACAAGCCATAATCTTGCGGGCTAGCCAACTCATTCGCTTTTTAGGATATGGCGAGTTGAGGTACCATACAATTTTGGGCAAATTGCAAGCCGTCAACGGATTTGAGTTATCTTTACCAAGAGCCGTTTGCTCCTGGATTAGCCAATCTTTTTGTCGGTTAGACATGGCGGACTGATAACCACAAAAATTTTGAAATAAAGTGAAAAATTTTTGAAAATTTTGGCAAAAAACGGGGGTACTAGAAGATATATTTTGATAAAATTTGCTAGAATTTCCCCCCTACACTTAGAAATGAACATTGTCCTCAATATTCAAAGTCCCGGCTATTATGCCGACTCTTTGAACGGAAGAAGCCAATATTCGAATCTTACTGTGGAAACACCATATTTCACTTTATTTCTATATATATACACTTTTTTTTTTGAACTTATATACATATATATATTTTCAAACAGCGGGGGGTTGGCCATTCCCCCACACTAAGATGGTAGAAAGTAGAAAGAAATCAGAGATATGGGTGAAAACCCGTATTGTACTATTGTTTTTGTTCATCGAGTCGCTAGCTTGACTCGATCCCCGAATTCAATTGTCCTTGGGGAAAGTTTGGAGATCCGGGACAACCATGGATGGTATGTCCTCTCCAAAGTAATGCTTCAACCGATGTCCATTCACTTTGAAATTTGGACCGTCATTTTGAGATAATTCGACGGTGCCATAAGGATAAACCTTAGCGATAGTGAATGGACCAGTCCATCAGGTTTTGAGCTTTCCCGAGAAGATCTTGAGTCTAGAGTTGAAAAGAAGGACTCGATCACCAACGTTGAAAACGCGGTTCTTGATTTTTTGAGTCATGAATCTTCTTTGTCTTTTCTTTGTAGATCAAAGAGTTCTCGTAAGCTTGATCACGAAGTTCGTTTAATTCATTCAGTTGAACTTTTCTATGATCACCCGCAGCTTTGAGGTCAAAATTGGCATGCTTGAGAGCCCAATAGGCTTTGTGCTCAAGCTCGATTGGAAGATGGCACGCTTTCCCGTACAAAAGTTTGTAAGGCGTACACCCAATGGGTGTTTTGTAAGCCGTACGGAAAGCCCAAAGTGCATCATCTAATTTATCCGACCACGATGCACGATTTTCACCTACGGTTCTTTCCAAAATTCTCTTAATGCCCCGATTGGAAACTTCGACTTGTCCACTCGTTTGAGGTGGTACGCAGTAGAAAGACGGTGAGTCACACCGTACTTTTGCATGACTTTGTCGAATTTGTCATTACAGAAGTGCGTACCACGATCACTAATAATAGCACGTGGAGTTCCGAATCGGGCAAAAAGAGCTTTCAAAAATTTCACAACTACTCGGGCATCATTAGTGGGTAAAGCTTTCGCTTCAACCCATTTTGACAAGTAGTCAACAGCCACGAGTATGTATTTGTTGCCATGAGAAGACGGAAATGGCCCATAAAGTCGATGCCCCAGACGTCAAAAATTTCACAAACTTGAATTGCATTTTGAGGCATTTCATTCTTTTGTGAAATATTCCCGTGACGTTGACAAGCGTCACCGGACTTGACCAATTCTTGGGCATCCTTGTAGATTGTGGGCCAATAAAAGCCGGAATCAAACACCTTTTTGGCGGTGTAGTTGGGATTGTGGTGGCCCCCCGTGGGACCAGCATGGCAAGCCTTAAGAATTTCAGCGGCTTCTTGGCCATAAACACACCGCCGGATGACTTGATCCGCACAGATTTTGAAAAGATAGGGGTCGTCGCAGAAGTAATATTTTACATCTTTGAAGAATTTATCTTTCTGTTGGGACGACATCCCTTTCACCACAAAGTTACCCGCATGGTAATTTTCGAAATCGGCAAACATGGGGTAATCGAGTCTCCACGAAATGAAACCGCATTGAGGGTTTCGAGAGGAAATGTTTCGTTTATTTCCTTTTTCTCGAAAACATCTTGGTGAGGGTTTTCAAGACGGGAGAGATGATCAGCAGCTAGGTTCTCAGCTCCTTTTTTATCACGAATAATGATATCAAATTCCTGTAGGAGGAGAACCCAATGGAGTAGTCTCGGCTTTACATCTTGTTTTGCAAAGCGGTACTTCAAAGCCGAGTGATCCGTATACACTATGCTTTTGGTCAGTATCAAGTATGGCCGGAATTTTTCAAAAGCATACACCACAGCTAATAATTCTTTTTCGGTGGTGGTGTAATGGCTTTGAGCCTCGGTCATAGTTTTGCTGGCATAGTGTATAGGCTGAAAATGTTTTGTTTTTCGTTGCCCCAAGACTGCCCCTATCGCATAATCACTAGCATCACACATGAGCTCGAAGGGCAAGTCCCAATCGGGGGCAACAAGAATCGGTGCCTCAGTAAGCTTTTTCTTTAATGTTTCAAAAGCTTCGATGCACTCGGGGGAGAAGATAAAAGGAGCATCCTTCTCGAGAAGATGGGTCATAGGCCGGGCGATTTTAGAAAAATCTTGAATAAACCTACGATAGAAACTGGCATGACCCAAAAAGCTCCTAACACCTTTTAGGGATGTGGGATGAGGCAATTTTGCAATGACGTCCACTTTGACTCTGTCAACCTCAATCCCGTTTTTTGAAATTTTATGGCCGAGGACAATGCCCTCTTTGACCATAAAGTGACTCTTCTCCCAATTTAGACATAACTTTGTGTCTTCACAACGTTTTAGCATGCTGTCTAAATGGGAGAGACATGATTGGAATGAATCCCCAATGACCGAAAAATCGTCCATAAAGACCTCCATAGTTTTCCCGATCATGTCGGAAAATATGGCCATCAAACATCTTTGAAACGTGCCCGGAGCATTACAGAAGCCAAATGGTATACGTTTATAAGCAAAAGTTCCATAGGGGCACGTGAAAGTGGTCTTTTCCTGATCTTGCGGATCAATGGGAATCTGAAAGTATCCCGAGAAACCGTCGAGGAAGCAATAGTACTCATTCCCCGATAATCTCTCGAGCATCTGATCCATAAAGGGCAGAGGAAAATGATCTTTACGGGTGGCGTCATTTAACTTACGATAGTCAATGCAGACACGCCAACCCGTAACCAAACGAGTTGGAATCAACTCATTCTCCTCATTTGTGACAACAGTAATGCCACCCTTTTTTGGAACACAGTGAATTGGGCTAACCCAAGGACTGTCCGAGATAGGGTAAATCAATCCGGCATCAAGAAGTTTTAAAACTTCTTGTTTGATAACCTCGTGAATTTTTGGATTCACCCTTCTTTGTTGTTGGACTGCTGGTTTGAAGTCGTCCTCTATTAAAATCTTGTGAGTACAAAATTCAGGGTCAATGCCCTTGATGTCGGAGAGTCGCCAAGCAATTGCTTGTTTATGTGACTTCAAAACCTTTATGAGAGCAACCTTTTCCTCAACGCTTAAATCTTTGGCAATTATGACGGGCAATTTATCATCACCCTCCAGAAATGCATATTCAAGATGAGGCGGCAAGTCCTTAAGTTCAACCTCGGGAAAGTCATCAGTTTTCTCAACATTTTTGACCTCCTCTTTATGAAGTGTTTGTGGTAGAACAGGAAGAGGAGAGGGATCTTCGTTTAGTAACTTCTCAAGTAGGAGGATATCCCTCTCGGGGTCAATCTCTTGGTTATCGATTCCATCGGGAATCGAATCACTTTTGGAAAGGCCTCAATTTCTTCTAAGATGAAGTCACTTCCCTCAAACGGAGTGAGGGAAGGAGAAGAATTGGCAATGATGAGATGAGAAGATTGAGTGAGGTTTTCACTCGAAGAATCATTAAAGAAACCTAGAATCTCTTGAGCATACTCCTCAGTAGCAACATCGATGACATCTATTTGGTTCACCGATTCACAATCATAATTGGAGGAGTATCTCGAAGTTTGATTTAGGTTGAAGGTGATGGCTTCCGTTCCAACACGCAATGTGATCTCATGCTCAAATACATCGATAAGAGCGCGCCCAGTTCTAAGGAATCCCATTCCAAGAATGAGAGGAACTCTAGAATCGGCATCAAAGTCAACAATCACAAAATCTTCCGGAAAATGGAACTTTCCCACTTTAACGAATACGTCCTCGACAATGCCAAGGGGACGAGAAATCGAACGATTGGCAAGCTCTAAAGTCATGCACGTGGGAGTGAGTTCGAGAAGAGAAAGTTTCTTCCACACAGAATATGGCATCAGGTTAATGCTAGCACCTAGATCGGCTAAGGCGAAGCATTCAACCATACCCAGGAAAGTACAAGGAATGAGAAATTTCCCGGGGTTTCCAAGCTTTTCAAGAAGCTTTTTCAAGAGAACTGCTGAGCAATGCTCATTCAGAGGAGTTCTTGCCAACTCGAAGAGTTTTTCCTTATTACTTAACAGATTTTTGATTGTTGATGCAAACTTGGGCATCAAGAGAATAGCGTCCGCGAAGCTAATATCAAAGTGCAAATCTTGGAAGATTTGGAAAAATTTATCCATTTGGTGATTAGCTTTTTCGCGGAGCTTTTATTCATTGAGACGTGATGGATAAGGAATAGAAGTTTTGGATTTGTCCACTGGAGTTTCTGGTGGTTCAAAGACAACTCCAGGCTTACATCCGGTTGCAGGATTAACCTGAGGTTGGACGTGTGCTGTACTTCGTGGGCTAGGAGTTTGCACCTTGTCCTTTGTCACCTCAGGTTCACGTTCCACTACCGTAGGAGGAGAGGGAGAAGAGGTAGTAGGAATCGCGGGTTCATCATAAGAAGCACCACTTCGTGTTGTGATCGCCTTAGCATTGCCCCTCGGGTTAGCGATCGTGTTGCTCGGTAAAGTAGTACCTGAGCCCGAGGGTCGATCATTTAAAGACTTCTTGATATCAGAAATCTGACTGACCAGCAACTTGTTCAACTCTTCTTGGGACTTCATGAATTGCTTTAATAACTCATCAGATGAAGGCCCGGTTGGAACAATGGCTTGATTCGGATTAGGAAAATTTTGAGCTCGATTGTTCGAATTGGGACCTTGGTTGAAATTTCCTTGGTTTTAATGTTGGAAATTCCCTTGATTCTGGTGATTGTTTCCATGAAAATTCCCTGGATTGAAATTACCCTGACCTTGGTTCCGGTTAAAGTTTCCTTGATTTTGGAAACCTTGGTTTTGATTTTGGAAACCGTGACCCTGATTGAAGTTACCTTGGTTTTGAAAACCTTGGTTCACTCTATTTTGATTCTGGCCACGGTTTTGGACATTTTGGTTTTGATTAAAACCGGGAGGTCCAGGATAATGATGAGGACGATAGTTCGGGTCCATAGGAGGGCAGTATTGATTGCCTCCTTGATTTTGGGACCCGACAACAGCATGAGTTTCATATGGAGTACCATCGGTAGCTGTGCAATTGTAATAGGCATGCGGCCCACCACAAGTCACACAGACTTCCACTTTTTTAACCTCAGCAGGGGGAGGATGTTGTGGAAATGAAACTTTCTTTGTTTGGGCGAGAACCAAAGCTTGGATCGCTTCAGTGAGCTTGTCAAGCTTAGCATCCGTGCTAGATTGTCACAGAAGATGAAGTGGAAGGACCCGCATTGATTTGAGAAACAATCGGTTTGCTTCGTGTAGAGCAGACCTTGGACTTGTTTTCTATGATCTGTAAAGCTTCTTTTGTGGTTCTACTCAAGAAATTACCTCCTGCGAAGGCATTGAGAGAATCCTGATCAGCTTGGCTCACGCCATTGTAGAAAGTATCGAGTTGCATCAACTCTGAGAAACCATGATGTGGACACTTGCGAAGTAATTCTTTGAAACGATCCTACGCTTCACCAAAAGATTCATCATATTTCTGAGTGAACTTGGTGATTTCGTTCTTAAGACTCGTGGTCTTGGAAGGTGGGAAGAATTCATTCACAAATTTTTTCACAAGATCTTCCCATGTCTCAATAGATCTAGGAGGTTGTTTTTCAAGCCAAATCCGGGCTTGTCCCTCCAGGGAGAATGGGAAGAGAAGAAGTTTGATTGCTTCACAAAGGACATTCTTGTACTTGATGGTCGATGTGATTTTATTGAACCATCGAATGTGAGCATGAGGATCGTCCCTCTCAAAACCGTAGAATTGACTTGAGGTTACAAGATTGAGTAACCCGGTTTTGAGCTCGAAATTATCAGCCACGATGGCTGGAACAACAATGGCATCTCCGTAACCCTCGATGGGTGCTTGGAGAAGCTTACACATGGGGCGGTCTTCCGCCATGGTGACAGTGGGTGTGGCAACAGTACGGATCTCAGATCCGACTGTTGGTGCAGAACGTCTACGAGGTCTTCGAGGTTTCCGAACAAGCTCACGTAATGGGCTAGTGGACCTTGAAGAACGAGTGCGCATGCACTAGGGATAAAAACCAATCAAAACAAAATCGAGGCAAATCCACAGTGAACTTAAACCAATAATCACAAGCAAGTGGCTTCTTTAAGAAAGGTACACCACTCACAGGGATATAAAGGCAAGTTTTAAATCTTTGGTTGGGAACTTATTTTGTTCACACCCCTAGTTGGTAGGTGTTCTGTCTTGGTTTGCGACGGTTAATTTTTATGTATGATTATTGATATGTGTCTAAATACACATATCTTTTATACTGTTTAAACCCACAAAATGACCAAAAACACACAAATGACCATATAAATGTTACAAATATCATTGAAATGTGTTTTTATGTGATTCAGGTACAAAAAGATTGAAAACAAGTGAAAAGCATGCAAAGTTCACACAATTGTCATTTTCAGTCCCTGGAGTTTCACAAATTGGCAAAACTAGTCCCTAAAGGTGTAAAATGAAAGAAAAGTCAACTTAAGTCCTTGGGAAACCAAAAATGTTCACTTATGATCCCTGGATGAAAGTTTTCACAAAAATGGCAACTTTTACCCCTCAAGTTTCAAAATTGGCAAAATTAGTCCCTGGGTATTTAAAAATGGAAATTTATCAAAATATACCCTTGTACTATTCATAAACTTACAAATTTGGAACCTTTTGATAACTTTTGGGAAATTACAATTTCACCCCTCAACTTTGGAAAAATTACATAAATGGTCCTCGGGTGTTTCAAATTGTAATATAATGCAAAATAGGTCCTTTGGTTTATCTAACTTTGCAATATTAGTCTTTGTGATAACTTTTGAAATATTACAGGTTTAGCCCTTCAAAAAGTCAGAAGTTACAAAAGTGGTCCTTGGGCTTATTACACTTAAAACCAAACCGGACCCTATGTTTATTATTCAAACCCAAAAAAATCCAAATCCTTAAAATCCAAATAATAAACCCAGGCCCAAACCCCAACCCTTTTAATATTTCCCAGGTTTGACCCCGTTGACCCCGCCAATACCACCACCACTGTTCACCTTCTCCCTCACCCCTGTAAACCTGAAACCAGGGTGGTTTTTGGCCACCTTTCACTTCCACCTCACTACCCCAGTTGTTTATCCACTCCACCACCTCATCCCAACAACTTAACACCTCACCCCTTCCCTCCTTCTTCCACCTCACAAACTGCAATACCAAAACCACCTCAATACCCACAGTATTGCACCACTTGACCTCTAAACCTATCTAAACTTGTCCCCTCCACCTATACAAGTGAACAATAAACATTAATTGCTCTCAAACTGCCTCACGCTACCAAAGAGACTTTTGGCGCCAAAAGTTATTTGAATGGCTAGGATGAGTTACAGACAATCAATGGTCACAAATGAAGGTGGGATTTGACCAGGAATCTAGTGGGAACTCAAAAGATTATAAATGGAAGAAGATAGAGCAAGGAATCAACACTTTGGAATAGCCTTAGTCGTAGTGTAATTTAGCTTATTGCTTTCTTTTAATTAAAAGTCATTTACTGCTTTCAATGTTTTATTATACATTGATAATGTGTAATAATCATTATTTACAGTTTTAATTACAAGTTATCTTTAAATTTCATGTTCTTTAAATTTATACCTCTTAATTTCTTGCAATTTAAATTTATGTTGATTATAGTTGTGATTTGGACTCAAATAGCCCACATAAGCTCCTGACAAAGCTTATAAGCTTTTAGAAACCTTAATTCAGTTATAATCTTTTAAAATTCAAAAATCAATAAAAATCAAGAAAATTAATGAAAAAATAAAAAAATAGGTGTTCATGGTGAAATCTGCATAAAGCATGGGAATTTTGGAATGTTTATGGTTTAGAGGCTCATTTGGGAGCTATAGGAAGTGTCTTGATCCCTTGTTCCTCAGTTCTCATCAAATTCTATTTGGTAAGCCTTTTTATCAATTTTTACTTTTTATTGTTCTTATGCTTAATCTGCTTTAATTCCTGTGTATTTATGTTTATTTGTTATTGTTAAATGTTATTAAAGTTTAAAATTAGTTGTTTGTGTTTTAAAATTCAAAGTTGCTTGAAATGTTATTTTCACTGTGAAAATCATCCTTGAGTAATTCTTGTGTTTTGTTGTTTTAATTCTTGTTTATCTGTTTAATTATGATTATTACATGTTATTATGATGTTTGGATGCAGTTTTAAGGTGTTAATCATTGATATGCTTTGGAAATCAAAAATTGCATTTAGTTTAAGGTGTGTTTGGGATTACTGAATTCTTGGTGATGAAATGAGTTAAGGTGTTATTTGTGGTTAGTGTATGGTATACTAAGTTCTTTGAGGGCTGACGACCATTCAAATCTATTGCATACTTATACAAAAGTGAAAATAAATATCTTGGATCACTAATTTGTTCACTGTGTAGTTTCACAACTCCAAATTCATCATACTAGTGTATAATTAATGTATCTTGCTTATTTTCATGTTACTATAGCTTAATTTAACTTATTTAGTCAATATATTTGGATCTAATCTCATATAAGTCAATTTAAGTTTTATGTAAAAAAGTCAAATTTCTTTGTTATGTGTTTTTGAATTAAATTGTGAATTTTGTGTAGGTTTTAATATTGAGTTTTGTGTTTTATGCTTGTAAGGAATTATAGATCTGCTGCTTTTCTTTCTTAGGTTATTTTTGTTTAATTTTTATTTAGCTTATTAATTGCTTATTTGAGTGCTCTTTGTTTGTACTTTTTCACTAATCTCCCCTGTGCACAGGGAAACAAGCCAATCTCATAGGCTTGTAACTTGTTCATAAGTGGACCATAGATTGTGATTCTTGTTGTTTTATATTGTCCTTGTGTCTAGTTACTTATTTGTGTGCTTATTTCACCTTTATCTGCTTAATTGAACTGCCCATCATGGATAAAAGCTTATTCAAACTTACCCCCTACACTGATCAATCAGAGTAGGTGTGTAACCTTCACAAGCCTAGCAAAAGCTCATCACTGAGCTTAAGATTGTGAGCTTTGGTCTTTTATAGAGCCAAGCAACCCGTATCAAGGTTTTAAGGCTAAATATCCATATTCAAGCTTATTTTATAAGCTTGCATTAAGCTTAAACTTTGGTCCATCTCATTGTGAGCACTGACTCATCAGTGTTCACAAGCCAACTTCATAAGCTTGCAATAAGCTACTTAGTGGGTCCCACCTTATGTGGATTGGTTTTTTGAGATGCCAATCCACCAAACTACAAGGCCCAGCTTCTTAATTCTATTTTGCAACTCATTTCCTAGGGCTGCAACTAGCTTGTTGATTGTCCCATGTTTTTGAGTGTGCTAAGATATTAGCAAACTCAGTTACTTGGTATCTTTTTCAATGGCTCCTCAAAAGCTCAGCTGTGGACCCCACAGCTTAAGCTTGAGCTTTTTGGAATCACAACCAACCCATCTTGCTTCTCCAACTTTTATTTTGGCATTTTAAGCTTATTCTATGAGCTTAAATTGCCAATCAAAAAGTATGCAGGGTGTTTGGGACTGCAGTACTTTGGGATTGCTTATTAGCTTATCAAAAGCTTATTGGCCAATTCTAATGTACCAGCTTGTTCATAACTGTCCATAATACATGTACAAATAGATTTTTACTCTTAGTTTACACTGTAGAGCTTTTTCAAGCTTATTATGAGCTTACTATTCCACTGTGAGCCCATAAGCTCAACTGAATGAGTCATAAGCTCATAATTTGCTTATTTTGATGTTTGTAAAGTTCAATTTTTGTTAAATATATATAATATATGTATTTATTGAGTTCCATAAAAAGAAAAAGCCAAAAAGATGCTTTAAAGCTAAGTGATAGCTTCTATTTAGAAGATTCATTGCTTATTTGCTTATTTTTCATAACTGTTAATAAAATAAGCTTGTATAGAGCTTATTTAGCTTTTGTAAAAAGTTTTCTTTTGTTAAAGTTAGTTGTATATAGTTAGTAAATAGATTTGTAAAGAAAAAAATAAAAAAATAAAATAAATAAAAAAATGGGTGTGTGTGGGAGTCGAACCTGAGACCTTTGGCTAGTATACATGCTAATAACACACACCCCTTCCAATAGCTCTGGGGCACCAGTTCCGTTATTTCTTGCACAAATAATATACTTAACATGGTTTGAGTATAATAAGCTTATATGGACTGTTTAGCTTATTCCAGCTTATTGGAATAAGCTGGTGACCCCATTTTATTTTTCATACCTTCCTCATTAGTAAATAGACTTTCTGTAAATTTTTCACATTTTTTGCTGTTCATACGTATTTATTATAATTAATAATAGTTTAAGTAAATAAATAATAGTAAATAATTAATAATAAATACATAAATTGTGTAATAAATATATTTTCAGTTTTAAAATTCATTTTATAGTATTTTAAATTTTTCTAAGTTTTAATTTTATTTTTCTAAGCATTTTTTAGACTTTCCTTATTTTTAGGTAATTATTAAATAGTAAATAATAGTTTTTAATTAATAGTAATTACATAAATACTTGTAAAAAATTATTTTAATTCATAAATAATTTTATTTTATTATTAGGATCACAAAAATATAAATTTCACATTTGTGGGGTTTGTATTGATCAGTTTTCAGTTTTTATTTTGTACGTAGATGTTTATTTAAATGTAAACGTACGCGTTTTAGGTTTTTAGGTTTTCTTAATTTTTAAATACGTTTGTAATTATATAGTAAACATCTTAAGTTTAATTAATTTGCATTTAAGCCCCTAAGGCATGCAAATACATACTGTAATTATATTTGTTGATTCGTTTTGTACGTTTACGTTTATTTGAACCTAAACGTACGATTGTAAATCCTTTTACATTTTAGGGTTTCTGATTGCACGTTTTTACTCAAATAGCTGTGACAAGTGCTATTTACTATTCACATTCCTAGTGTTAGTCAGTCAGATTCCTGTTTTTATATTTAATTTCAACAGATCACAGATTCGTTATATTACAGATTTCACACCTCGTTGGGACATAACGACCTGGGAATATTCTATACTCCTTGGATCATAATTGCATTTCCTCCCGGGCTGTTTGACTTTTAGAATTGACCATTCACAAGTGGTTGAGAAATAAAGTTAGCTGGTTTGGGAGGAATCAATTATTATTCACAAGAAAAGACAGATGTTTTTGTGTTTTGTGTATGGGTGAAAAACTTTTGGACAATATTTTTGGTATCGTCTCGTAATCTAAAATCATTTCTCTTTAAGAATCACCTTAAAAGAAAACCGATTCAGAAAACGTTACGATCTGTTTTGTTGTTTTTAATTTTTTTTATTTAGTGTTTTAACACTTTAGGAAAAGTGTTAATGACTTTTTTATGTTTTGATTTGAAATTTACAAAAGTGATGGTTTTTACAATGATAGAGGTGAGATAACGCTAATCTCAAAAGACGCTGCAGAAACGCGCACACCTCCCCGGCAGCGGCGCCAAATTTTGATTTGCCCTAAACCGTCAACTTATATTGACCAAGGAATGGTCAACAAAGTCAAATAGCCTACAGTCAATCTCCGGGTAATATAGGAAATCACCAGGTCGTTATACCCCGACGAGGTGTGAAATATATTTGAGCGCATTTGTGATCGGGTGATTATTCACAGAAAAGGGTGGTTATGAGAGTTATTTGGAAATTATTAACAGAAATAGCTTAGGAAAGTTACGTGATTGATTACGGGAATTAAGATTAAGAAGATGTGATCTAAAACTTAAAAACGTGCGTTTTTATTAAAAACGTACACTGATGAACTTGAAAGAAAGTACAACTGATGAACAGAAAAGGCTATGAGTGTGAAATTTTTATTTTTACAATCTTAATAAATAAATAAAATTTTAAGAAAAAGAAATGTTAGGTCACACTTTATGTAAACACAAGTATAAGAATGATAAAAAGGAGATGAGAATGAGAGATGGTTGATTAAGACAATAAGAGAAATAGAAATGAAAGAGTTTTCTTAGAATTATGAATTAACCAACAAGTTTACTAGTCACATATGACTAGTATATATAGGGAAGGAGTAGGGCAACACTCCCTTCCTCCCTATCTAGTAAAATGAGATGGGCTTAAGGCCCATGGGCTTGCTACATAAGCCTTAAGATTAAATAAACATACATGCCTTAGCAACCTATTACAAGTAAATGACCGAGACTTGATAAATAGTAAAACTTTGATCCCAACAATCTCCCCCTAAGCGTCGGTCATCATGGTTGCTTGACGTCTTTGTCATTTCTTCATCTTTGACTTTCATAGCTTTAGACGTCTTTCAATAATCATGAGATAATAATCATTCATCGTTCTTTGTGCTTTGTTCATTGTTGTTGTGATAGTGATCAAGTAATGAAGTTGTCTGCCTTTCGTCACTTCCGCGTCTGTGGTGGTAGTCCGCCATTCCAACATGCTCATACATCTTTGAATTATGACTTATACATGCACGTAGTTCCCTTTCTTTCACTTTTGATCTTTAGTCTTTATACTTTGTATATTCTTCTTTTTGGCGTAGAATCTTTCTTTGAACTTTGTGTTGCTTTGATCTTTGAGGGAGCTTTTGATGACTTCAAGATGTATGTATGAGCATGTGGAATCCATTGTCATGGAGATGATATGTACCTGCGGGTAAACAGTTAGCAATAAATCAACCGGTACTTACAGATAAGGAATTAGAGATCGTCAACAACATAGTGTGAAGACTCCTTCTAACCCTTATCAAGGCCGTTCCCATATCAGATACTCCCGAGGGAGCTTACAAGACCTACTAAGTAGCTCAATGACTGGGTGAGTCGCTGGGGATCACTCCACGACTGTAGACCGCTAAGAAACCACCGCAAACACTAAGCTTAACCCGCAAGGAGTTACCGAAGTGACCTGCTGTCAGGGTTGTTTGATGTTGACCCTGGCAGGATTTCCGTTCAATCATTGAGAAATACTTATGTAAATTCTCTCATAAACGTTCTCGGCAGATTGCTAAGATCTGCGAAGGACTTGATAATTTACAGCTGGTGTCCATTGATGTAGAACACCAGTTGCAGAAATACTAAGTGTTCCTAAGAGATCTTTGATGTATCTCATGGCTCTAGACTCGAAAAGTGCACACTTAGGTTTCCTATGCGGAGACTAGGGAGGGATCTCCTGCTTCAATATCAACTATCTCTAAGAGATAGGTCGATAGATTACGCCGGTTCCCCGTGAGAATGAAACAAGCTCTTTTAAGAGAACTTGAGTGGTTAAGAAGGTTTAGTGCATTGCGTCACTGGGTCCATGACGACATTGTCTTCAATACCGGCGTCGCCTTAGCAACAACCAGTAGCATATGAATTGAACCCGGTGTCTGCCCTAAGGTTGAACATATGGAGGGCTATTTCTTTTCACCCTTTTCTTTACTTTTCTTTTTAATTCTTCAACCCCTTCTTTCTCCTTTCATTCTTTACTCCTTTTTTTCATATCATACCTAAGGACTTCTAATTCTAACTATTGGTGATGTCCTTGGGTAGATCCCTCTGGTTCTGGCAGATCATAGGACGGTTTTTCCTATCTTAATCACCTTATAACTCCATGATTATCCGACAGTAGCCAAGAAACCTTTGATTGAAAATCTCTCAAAGTGTTTTGTGATTATTAAACATTTTTTTTAACACTTTGAGAGTTTTGTGTTTACTTTTGAAGGGCTCCCCCTTCACATGTGCTCATAAGTGTTTAAGTAAATTTGCACATGCAGGAGGAGCAAACACTTTTTGAATTGATCTACTTTCAGTGAACCTGACTGATTCGAGACACGTTTACATCACTAGTTAGACTAGCTTGAAGTTATTACCCGGCCTGGTCAAATCCACAGAAAGTTTCTCGAAACGGTACATTTCTACTAAGACAAATCCTTTTCGAGACACACTTACGTGGCTAGTTAAAGAGTTCCATTGTCAGCTTTTAGGTGACAACTAGCTCTAGTAACTAACTTGATGTTATTACCCGTAGAGGATAAGTCTTTTCGAGATTACTAACTTTTACGTTTCGTCAATTCCTGGGTCAATTCTGAGTCTAGCTCGCATGAGATTCAACTTTTAGAAACTTTGAACTTACATATTTTAATCACATTCACTTTTTCTTCCCCTCAAAAATAACATATGAGATGCTGTTTTTGATTAACTTTTGATTAAAATATGCTTTATGAGTCTTATGGGGAGATATCAACAAGAACTTGTGGTTTTCAAACGATGAGTTTTTCAAGTGCTCCCCCTCAACAAGTGAATACTCATTGAGGTGAAATACTTGTCTTTTGAGCAGAGTTATGAAAATTAGAAAATGTTTGATTAACTCTACTCAAAAGTAAGAAGCCTTCACTCCTTATATCAGGATTGAGGCACTGATGCGTACCTCAGGGTCCTTTCTTTACAAGAACGGGTTGTACACTGTAATGTGTGCACAAGCCATTGTTTTAATACAAAATTAGTTTTCTTTTAACAAAATACTCCCCCTCAAATAATGAAAGTTATTTGAGAGATAGTCTTCTTGAGCAGAATATTGATTCGTATTTAAGAAATACCTTTTGAAAATTCGTGAGAAGATTCTGCTCAAGGTTTTAGAAAACACAATCAAGTATTATACAACAAAGAATGCTTGAATGTTAAAACTCTTTTACTGTTGAAAGTTGTTTGAGACCCGGAGTCTCTCTTTTGAGTTTTAAAATCAGAAGAAGAAGATTTCCATCTAAAGTTGAACCTCATGGGTTCTTTTTGAAGATTTGTTTCTGTGATGAATGGAAAACTTCCGGTATTAGGGATGCCCAAATCAGAGTCATTCTTTTATCATAGCCAAAGCATTCCAGATTTTGAAAATTTGAAAAGTTTAGAACAACTTTGCTTTGGTCTTCACACTTGCTTTACCGGAGTAAAACGAGAGTGTAGAGTTTGGAAAAAATTTGTTTCTCACCATTTTGAATCCTTTTACTAGTTTTAGCCTTTTAACACATTTAACCCTTTGCCCTCAAAGTATGTTCCGTGAGAAACATTTTGACAATTGTTGAAGTTTTGACTTTCAATGGGATGACATGTACTTGCACACAGAGAAAATGCATTAGGCATAAACAAGTATGCGGATGAATCAAAAACTCATTCGAAATCTTCCTAAGTGCTCAGAATACACAAGATCACAGATTAATTCATTCTTTCACTCGAAATTTTCCAATTATTATCATGGTTTGGGGTTATGATTTGAGACTTTGCACACATGTTAGCATCATAATGCAAGAATATTGTACAAATAAACGCCCTAGTAGTAGCAGCAAAGACATCGACATCTTAAACCCTAAATCACATGACTACAAACCTATGTTGTTTCTAATCGAGCAAACACACCAATCGAGCATTCTTTAGTGTTCTCTAAAGCTATATGAAATGATTAATTAGACTAAACACATAAAAGAAAATGCCCCGATCGATAATTACTTGAACCCTAGTTTCTGATTATGCCTTTTTGACTGTTGAAAACATTTGAAACATTTAGGGAACGATTAGATAACAACAATGAAGAAATTAGAAACACACAATCGAAAAGAAATCGAGGATACAAAATTGTTAGTCTGATTATGTGTGAAAACATTGATGCGAGCCTGTTTTATTTATTTATTTTTCATGCAATGTCCTTTTACCTAAGTTTAAGACGTTTGTGAACTTTACTCATTAAAGGTTAACTAATTTTCCATTTGAAGTCTAAACATGGTTAAATTGGAATCCTTGCCGAAAAAATGAGTTTTTAATCCGAATGATGAAGAAACATTTTATCCTTGAAGAATAATGATTAGGTGTGCAAACTTCATGATTTTGTGAAAAATTTTCTCCCCCTCAAAACATGTTCCATTTTGACAATGTAAAACAAAAAATGTTTTAATGTAGGAACATAGTTTTGAAGATTAGAAGTTTGTACACAAAGAAAGAAGATTCTTTTTGCAGTTTTTGTATTTTCTTTATGATAGAATATTTACAAAAAGAGTTTGATGTTTAACTCTCTTAGTTTTTAAGAAAGTTTTGCAAATCATATGGAGTCAAACACCGCATACCAATATGGTGAACTAAATCAACAAACCTTGATGGAGGTAATGCCTTTGTAAACAAGTCCGCCAATTGGTATTCAGTTACCACAAACTCTAATTCAATTGTACCCTTCTCAACATGCTCCTTTATGAAATGGTAGCGGAGAGCAATTTGTATGGCCTTGGAATGATGAAAGGTGTTGCACGAGATAGCAATAGCACACTTTGAGTCGCAGTACCTTGAGATCTAGTCAAATACATAGCCGTAGTCCGTGAGCTAAGTTCTCATCCAAATGATTTGAGCACAGAAAGCAGACATGGCTACATACTAAGCTTTTGTTGATGACAGTGATGTACAATCCTGCTTCATTGACTGTATCCCTTTGTAACTAAACAAGATTTTTTGCGAATCACTGTGCCTTCTGCGTCCAGCTTGTTTTCCAAATCCATATAATTCCAATGATGTGTCGAAGGGTGATGTTGTTAGAACGTATGCATATTAGACGGATCCAAATTGCGAGAAGAAGACTCTATTATATCAAGAACGGTTGGAGTCGGTGCAAATGGATTGAAGAAAGTATTTCCATCATAATCTGCAAGTTGTGGTACTGATTGTTGTTATGGATCTTCAGCTGATTGTCTGGAGTTGGAAGCAGTTTGTCTTGCTGTTGTTGGAGATTCACTTGGAGGACCGTCTTTCTCAACAGTGGTTGTTGAATATTCTCAGGGTGTGCAGCGGAAATTGGTGAGACTTCTTGAGGACGGTTTTCAATTGAATCATCAAACAGTTGAGCAAACAGGGTTTCCAATTCCTTGCGAGAGAGTGACAATGATTCTGCCGAAGAATCCGGAATGTTTAGACGGTTGGATGCGGGTCCTAAGCTGTTGTGCTCAGAAGCCATTGCTGAAGTGATTTTAAAACGGTTGGTTGCGGGTCCTAAGCTGTTTTGCTCAGAAGACATAGCTGAAGTGCTATAAACGGTTGATTACGGGTCCTAAGCTGTTGTGCTCAGAAGCCAATCCATTAAGCTCGGGTCCGAAACTGATTTGTTCCGAAGCCATCCTTGTTATATCTGAAAAGAAGAAAGAATAGACAAAAACAAAGAACATGGATCCCCAAGTGTAATTGGGTTTCGGATGTTAGAAGCATAAAGATGTAGTGTCAATTATCTTCTTGACACTCGGACACACTATATCAATGATTTCCTTTCTCACCTCAGGGATATATGTCGTGGATTTCATATTAGTTTTGGTGCAAATGTCTAAAATCTTTCCTGTAGGAATCCACTTAAGACCAATTGATTTGAAAATTCTACCCGTGGGTACCCACCTAGTGTTAGATCTAGGAGATGTTTTCTTTTTAGATGCAGTGGGAGCATTACTTGGTTGAGAAAACCTACGTCCTATATTGATCCACTTCTTAGGTTTCTGACTTATGACTTTTGGTTCAACGGGTTTGTATGTCTTAGTCGATTGAGCCTTTTCAAGTGAATTTCCCTTTTGAAGATATTTTAAAGCACAAACAACATGATTATTTACGCAACTACTCTTAGAAGCTAGTCAATTCCTATTAGTTTGTTGATTACTCTTAGGTTTTGGTGTGCTACTGCAAGCAGTGTTCTGTACTACAGTGGAAGGCATCACATGAGGTTTTGAACCTAGAATTCCATCCTTTTGAAGTAGCGCCTTTTTCCTAGCCTTTTCTAGATCATAGTTCTTGTACATGTCAAATGTGTCATAAGAATCTTTACTTTTAATGCTCGTTTTAGACACTGTTGTTGAACTAATCTTAGATGAGCCAGGCATAATCACGTATTGAGATTTAGCAGACACGGATGCATTTCCCTTAGGCCAAGAATGTGGAGTGACTGGTTTTGTCAAATTGTTTTTCTCAACAACTTGGGAGGCAAACCGAGGTTTTGAAAATTTAGGTCGTTCAGATTTAAATGCAGTTGGTTGTCTAACCACTGATTGTTTTTTGTTTGTTTGAGAAAGCGGTTTCCCCAAGATTGATGGTTTTGCAAACTTAGTATCCACACTCTTGTCAGTCAGTCTTCTTAATTTGTTTTGCAATGCAGCATGTGCAAACACCTTTGCTTGAATTTGACCTTTTAAAAGCTCATTTTCTTTAACTAATGTATCCACACGTTTACTTAGTTCATTCGAAACTTGACCATTGTTGCCCGAAGTTAAAGATTCATTTTGCAATTTAAATTCAAGCGAGATGCAATGTGCCTCTAGTTTTGAAAAATCTTTATGAAACTGGGCAATGGTCTTTTTGAGAAGAATGTTTTCAGACTCAAGAGTTTGGTATGATGTTTCTGTTATTGGATTATCAGGTAAGGACTCAGACTCAGAATATTTGTCAGGACATTGAACAACATCCTGGTCAACCTCTCCTTCATTACTGAAGTTAGGTTGCACAGATTGTTGTTTCTCATTTGCAGGCATAATATGATCAACAGTAGATTGTACCTCAACCATTTGCTCTTTGTCAAAATTAGGTTCTATGTCATAGATGGGTTTGATCTCTGCACAGCCTGCATCTGTATCATTCCCCAATCTGCTGTTGTCATCATGCACTTCTGATTCTGTCTCATTGCATTCCATGATATCAACTTTATGAACTTGCTCTTCTTGAATCTGCAACTTCCTTATGTTATACTCAACTCTGTGATGTACTAGTTCCGCAATTGAATTCACCATAGCATTCATGTGTAGGAACAATACACATTTGAAGGTTAGAGCCATGATTCCGGTGTATTCTAAAAAATACTTGCTTTCATCTTCACAGTCATAATTGATGAACTGTTGAAACTGTTCCTCGAGCACATTGAAGGTCATCATGGATTCATAAAATTCTTCAGTTGCAAGATGCTTTTCAAGTTGATTCACGTTGTCGAACATCGAATTAGTGAAAATATCAACATTTTCTCCAAACATGTGTTTAAATTCAGCTTTGAATCCACCCTCAGAACGAGTTTCAGGAAAATCATTGTTTGAGAGAAGTTTAAGGTGTGACTGAAGTAATCTAAAAGATGTCATGCATTTCTCTTTATTTGATACCACAGATGGATCTTTAGAATCATCAGAATCATACTCTGGGCCAGTATTATTCATGTGAAATTCCTGCATGTTTGCCATTAACATCACATCTGTTGTATCGGCTTCCAAATTTGCTGTATTGGATTCCAAATCTGCATATTCATCATCAGATGGAATATCTCCCATGACATTTTGCAAAACTGCATTGAGATTACCCCCTTCAACTTCCATTTGACTAAGTGTGGCATTGTATTCAACATAATCATCAGAGAGTGAGGTTGAATCATAATCTTGAGCTTCCTCATCTGCAATATTTTCCGTATATGCCATAAATGCCATGCTTGGTTTGATAAGATCTTCTTCATCATCAATATCTTTCATTGTGTTTAAGCATTCAGCAGTTGAAGTCATAGCGCCATTTCCTTTCTTAGTAGATACTTGACTAAGCTTCACTAGATTTTGCAGAAGAGATTGCACATTATTATGTAGTGTAGCAGGATGGTACTGAGGAATGAAGAAAGGCTCATGTGCATTTGGAGGAATGAAGAAAAGACCATTTGGAGTGTAAATTAAGGATCCGTGGTCAACAGCTGGAGATGGTGGAGCAGGGAGAATGGTCTTCAGTGGAATCATGCTTGAGCAAGATTCAATAATTTGCTTCATTATGATGTGATGAAGTTCTACTGTACGATGCATAACTTCAAGATATTTCCACATTTCATAAGCACTGGCTTGAAAGTCCATATTCATGTAAATTGAGTTGGGAAGGGCTAGTGTCATGAACCATGCAGCTTGTTGGTCAGCATCGTACTGAGCAAGTTCAGTAGCATTCAAATCTTCATCAATTTGTAGTCTGATAATCCATGTAGAGTCAGCAAGAAATATCCTTTTGTATGGACCATCTTGAATGGAATTAAGCATGAGATCTGCAGCAGGACGATCTGTGAGCCATTGTAGAAATCTCCATTTCCAATAAGTATACGTTCCTGGTAGCAACATTGGAGGCCTTGATTCATTACCAAAGAGCAGAATATGATCAATGAGGGAGCTGTGACTTAGTTGTTGATGATGCAGTTGCAGATGAGAATATTGGTGAGGAAGGTAGTTGGAAGATGGTACTTGAGACATTATAAATGACATTTCTCTCCCCCTTGATTGTTGCAACGTAATTGAAATAATCAAACCAAAATGTCACACTCAAGGTCGAAATAGTGATTTCATATTTTCCCTCCAAAATTAATTTGAAAAATTTTCTGTTCCAAAATTTTAAAATCACTGTGAAATGCTATTCTAATGTCACCGGAAAATTTTGAGTTTTAAAAAACAATTTGCCGCCAAAATTCACCGAAAAATTTTGAATTTTGGCCTAAAAATTTGAATTTTGGGCCAAAATTTTCACTGTTAAACCAAAATTTGAATTTCGCGTAAAAATTGAACGTTTAGTCTCCTGTAAATTTTTATTTTTATTATTTTTTTTTGAAAGAGATATTAAGAAGATATTAGAAAGAAACTTGTGTAAACATGGATCTTGTAGAAGGTATAGATGTAATGCAAATTCTCGAAACTTAGTCAGAAAGCAGTTCTCGAAAGAATTTGAGAGTTCTCGAAAAATATGTAATCTCGAAACTTTGGTAATTTCGAAACTGTGTTCTCGAAAAATGAGTGTTTTCGAAACTTTTGTGTTTTAGAAACTTTTTAGTGTTTTAGAAACTTTTCAGTGTTCTAGAAACTTTTCAGTGTTTTAGAAAGTTTTCAGTGTTCTAGAAACTTTTCAGTATTTTAGAAACTTTTCAGTGTTCTAGAAACTTTTCAGTATTCTAGAAACTTTTCATTGTTTTAGAAACTTTTCAGTGTTCTAGAAACTTTTCAGTGTTTTAGAAACTTTTCAGTGTTCTAGAAACTTAGCACCAAAACTTTCTAAATTATACAATTTAGAGAGTATACCACGAGTCGAAGTGTTTTCTCACTTATACAAGCAAGGGAAACACCGAGTAAGCAACGGGAGCAAGTGTGTTCTCGAAACTTTGTGATTTAGAAAGATTGCTAGAATTTTGATTTTGCTAAAAGCTCATCCAAATGAAGTTTGTATTTCAAGATTCTTGTACTTCTAGTTATAAAAACACCAAAACTTGAAGAAAGTTGCAAACTTGACGATTTTTATGAAAATTTTTTGTGATCTAGAAAGTTTGCTAGAATTTTGATTTTGCTAAAAGCTCATCCAAATGAAGTTTGTATTTCAAGATTCTTGTACTTCTAGTTATAAAAACACCAAAACTTGAAGAAAGTTGCAAACTTGATGATTTTAATGAAAATTTTTTGTGATCTAGAAAAAAGTACAAAATCAAGTACGAAATTTTTCTAAAACTCCAAATTTTTGAAAAAGATTGGAACTTTCTTGTTAGAAAAGGTTTATAACACTAGTTTGTAATCAAAAAAGTGTTAAAAGCAAGAAAAACAAGAAAAGTAATGATCTTTTTAAACAAAAATGTTTAGAAAGCCTTAAAAAATACAACCAAACTCAAATCACTTTTTTGAAAGAAAGTTTGACACTTTTTTGTTTGGTTATGATTTGTAGCACAAGTTTGTAAGCAAAGATGTGATAAAAACTAAGAAACAAACAAGAAAGTACAAAATTTTCACAAAAAATCGAGTAGAAAAAGAGGTTTTTGATTGGATTCAACTTAAAAAACAAGAACTACACCTTCTTCCGGCGAATGATACCACTTGTTAGGTCACACTTTATGTAAACACAAGTATAAGAATGATAAAAAAAAGATGAGAATGAGAGATGGTTGATTAAGACAATAAGAGAAATAGAGATGAAAGAGTTTTTTAGAATTATGAATTAACCAACAAGTTTACTAGTCACATATGACTAGTATATATAGGGAAGGAGTAGGGCAACACTCCCTTCCTCCCTATCTAGTAAAATGAGATGGGCTTAAGGCCCATGGGCTTGCTACATAAGCCTTAAGATTAAATAAACATACAAGCCTTAGCAACCTATTACAAGTAAATGACCGAGACTTGATAAATAGTAAAACTTTGATCCCAACAAGAAAAATTATTTTTACACTATTTAATTATTTATTATTAATTAATTACTAATTATCTATTTATTAACTAATTATATTAATTTAAATTATTAAAAGTTACTAAAAAGACTTAGATAATTAAGAAGATTTTTATAAATCTAATTAACCATCACAGGAATCCTAAAAAATTATAAAAAGTTGATTTTATGTATTTTTAAACTAATTTACTAATTATTATTCTAATTAATTATTAATTACCAATTAAACTAATTATATTCTAAAAAATAGAAAATGATCAGTCGAAATTCTAGAAAAAATTATAAAAATGTTTTAACCTATATAAAAGCTAGAAAAATTATAAAAACTAGGTGTTACTTAATAAAATCTAATTATGCTATTTAATTCTTAGATATTATTTAATAATTAATTAAACTAAAATTAATCCTAAAAACCACTAAAAGACAAAAGAAAAATCTGGAAAATTTATAAAATTACTTTAATATAAAAGAGATTTACTAAAAATATAAAAATGCTAATGTGCTTATAAATAAGCTGAAAAGAAAATTAAAAAGATAATTTCTATTAAATAGAAGCTATCACTAAAATTAAATTTGGTTTTTTGTGTTTTTTCTTTTTCCAAACTATTTTTACACTAAAAACTAGCAACTTTTACAAAAGCACTTTTTATGGAACTCAAAAATAAGCACTTTGAGTGCTTATATGTTCAACAGTTGACTTTCTTTGACCAATTGAGAGATTAAGCTCAAATGAGCTTATGTGGGGTCCACCATGGTTAATTTTGGTTCCACTGAGTTACTTGAACAATTTTGAGCAAGATTCAATCAATTAAGCTGTGTGAATAAGCCAAAAAGACCAAAATAAGCACTTGCTTATTTGGAACTGCGACAGAAAATGGGACAACCTTTGGAAGGGATTTCAAGTGGGGTCCACAGGTTCTAAGGTCAAACTAATGGCCAAAACCTGAAGCCTGCCAGGAGGAGGGTTGAATGAACCCAAAATGGGTCAGTGGGACCCACTGAGGTGGCCACAATGAGCCACCAAAGGTGGTGGTGTAGGGTGACTGATCTGTGCACAGGGCATGGGTCTTGCCCTGCAGGTGACTTTGAGGGGCAATAAGGTCCTCAAGAAAAATTGACAAAAATATAACAAGTATAGGAATCTCAAGTCCAGCTGATAGATAATACCCCTAACAAGTTTCAAAGTCTAAAACCAAATACAAAAATCTAGATAATTCTTGCAAGAAATGGGATTTTCTTGCACAATGCACTTTTGACTTTTTTAGAAAGATTTGAGTATTTGACTTTGGTGACTCTTGATTGCTTCTAATGATCTGAAAACATATTAATAAGCTAGAAAAAGATTGATTTTAGTTGAAACAACACTTTATGCTAAGTTATGAAAGATTTTGGACTTAAAATCCCACACAGTTAACTGTGTGGGTGAGTTTGCTTGTGATTTTGACTTTTGCTATGTTTATGACTAAGAAGATTGTTACCCTGAGCCTATATCAACCTAAGTAACTTAATGAAACCAAGTATTATACTAAAAATCAACAACACCACAGAAGAGCTAGAACCAAACACCCCTTTAAGAACCTCAATATGTGATTTTCAAAACCAAACTCTGATTCTAAACCTGTTACTGATTCAGTGGGGCTTAGGATGAATTAGTGAGCCAAATGAGACACAAATATACTAATTTTCACCAAAGACACCAACTATGCTGCTTGTACTAATTGACAGTCAATCTAAGACTTATGAACACAAATGATTTTTGATGAACAAGGATCTGATTTTAAGCTGTAAATTACTTATAATGACACAACTGAATATCAATGAGCATACATAATCAAGCAAATAACAAGTGAACAGTAGATTAAGGACATGCTTACAAAGAGCTTTCCTGCATAACACACTAAAACAAGAACCAAATTCCAATCCTAGAGGTTTCCTTAAACCACTAACCCACAGCTATCCAACATATACTGTGCTCCATGCATTCTTCAATATGTCACACCTTTTTTTCTATTTTATTTTTATTTTCCTTATATTTTTTATATTATTTTCTGAAAACTTGCTTGTGATTGATTTAGAAGCTTATAAAGCTTTTAAATGTTTTCTATTTGAACTTGTGAGATTGTGCAAACCACTGAGAACAACTGAGTAAGCTTAAATGAATACTTGAAATTTTTAAACAAGACTTAGAAATTTGAGAATGAAAAATAACTTAATACAAAACTTTCATTAATTGAAAACGGATTACAAATGCTAATTAGAGACTATATTGCCTAAATTACAAGTACTACACACCTTACAATGCTCATATTGAGCTACTATATATACTACGCAAATAAAATAAGCTTCACCACCTTCCACATGGCTTCCAAGCACCTTTTTAGAGTTCCTTTGACCTTTTCCTTGACACAAGACCAAATCCCCATCGTTGAATTAAAATTTGAGCCATCCTAGCCTTTGATGGGATTTTTGCCGCCAAAAAACGAACGGGCAAAATTAGTGTTTCTGGTGAAGTCATTTAATGAGATGATGGTGGGGGTTGGTTAGGTTGGTGAGGACATTTATTGTGGGGGCTAAGTTTGGTGAAAAAGTGGAAGGGGGTGGGGGGAACACAGTGCTTGAAAACGGGGGAGTTATGGTGGGGAAGATGGTCTTGTTTGACCGTGGTTTGACCCTGGGGTAATTATAAAAAGGGAACGGGCCTGGGTGGTTGTTGAGCTTGGGGTTGTTTTTTGGGTAGGCTTGGATTTGGATTGGTTTTGGTTATGATAATAAAAAGGGTCCGTTTGGTTTTATAACATACAAGGACCAATTTTGTAATTTCTCCAAAGATGAAGGGCTGAAGTATTGTATTTCCCAAATTTCTACCAAGGACCAATATTGCCAAGTTCCAATATACCAAGAACCATTTTTGTATTTTTTTTTTCATTTTTCAAAATTCCCAGGGACCTATTTTGCCAAATTTGAAATCTCAGGGACCAAACATGTAAATTTTGGAAACTTATGACCCAAGTATAATATTTTGTGATATTTGACTTTCAAAAGCTTGGGTTGACATTTTCTTTTAAAATAAATGCATAGGGACTATTTTTGACAAGTTTTGAAACTTGGGGGGACTGAAACTGCCAATATTGCAAACTTTGATTATTTTTCATTTGTTTTTGCTCATTTTGCTTTTAAAACATATAAAACACAATCCCTGGGATAATTTAAGTATTTTGATAACTTTTTGATTGTTTTTGTATGTTTTGGCAGTTTAAATACGACAAAAATGATGAGTGTTTGAGCACTCATCACTTTTTCAGTTTGTTTGATTTGGAGTCCAAGAAAGTATGTGTATTCACCCATCATGCTCATTTCAAACTTTGTGGTCATCAGTTTCTCAAACCGTTTGCAAAGTTTGTAGCTTGTGGAGCCAAAGATGATGTCATCAACATACACTTGGACAAGAATGACATCACTCTTTGTTCTGTAGATGAACAGTGTGTTGTCATTCTTTCCTCTGACAAACTTGTTTTGGATCAAGAAGGCTGAAAGAGTTTCATACCATGCCCTGGGAGCTTGGTTCAGTCCATAAAGGGCTTTGTTAAGCTTGTAGACATGGTTGAGGTATTCACTACTTTCAAAACCAGGAGGTTGTTGCACATAGCCATCTTCTTTGATGTTACCATTTAGGAATGCACTTTTGACATCCATTTGGTAAACTTTAAAGTTCATGTAGGTTGCATAGGCAAGGAAGATCCTGATGGCTTACACTCTAGCAACAGGTGTAAAAGTTTCCTAATAGTCTATACCTTCCTGTTGATTATATCCTTTGGCAACCAGTCTTTTTTTTTTTTTTTTTTTTTTTTTTTTTATGACTGTGCCATTCTCATCGGTCTTGTTTTTAAAGACCCATTTCATACCAATGATTAAAACACCCTGGGGGCATTCAACAAGGGTCATGACATCATTTCTGTCAAATTGTTCCAATTCATCTCTCATGACCTGAACCCAACTTTCATAAGTCAGGGCTTCTTTGACATTTTTAGGCTCAATTTCAGTGAGATAGTCAGCATAAAGACATATATTGGCAGAGGCTGCCTTGAGTTTTGCAGCCATGCTTCTTGTGAGCATGCCTTTAGTGGGTTCACCAATGATGTTCACAAGCTCAATAAACTTGGATCTTGTCCAGCTATCCTGAGGTTTGGGATAGGAATTTGAGCTTGAAGGAGCCTGATTAGGTTTAGACTCAGGAACATGAGGTGACTTATCAATATGTGCTTTAGTGACATTTGTGGGAACAACTTGCTCTGAGGGTTCCTGAACAATTTGTTCAGTGGATGCAGTCTCATTGGAGACATGCTGAGTTTCAATGAACTCACTGATGGTTGGTTGGGGTAGGTTGTGAGGGATGATATAGTAGGAGACATCAACATCAGCTTGGTATTGGGTTGAGGGGTTGTTCTCAGGATGATACTCATCAGGAGGATACCTTGATGAGTCATCAATACCAATATCTTCAACTGAGGAATTTGAGAACGTGATGGATTCAGTGCTCTCATCAACAGTTATGTGATAAGTTTCCTCAGTTTGTTGTCTCCTTGTGTTGAACACCCTGAAGGCTTTGGAAACCAGAGAATATCCCAGGAAGTATCCATCATCAGCTTTGGCATCAAACTTATCTAAGTGATCCTTGTGGTTATGAATAAACACAGGACACCCAAATACATGAAAGTAGCTGATGTCAGGGATCCTTCCTTTGAATATCTCATAAGGAGTCTTGTTGTACCTTTTCACAATGATTGACCTATTTTGAGTGTAGCAAGCTGTTTTGACTGCCTCAGTCCAGAAATGTTTTGAGAGGACTGAGCCATTTAACATTATCCTTGCTGCCTCAATGAGTGTTCTATTTCTCCTTTCAGCTACTCCATTTTGTTCAGGAGTATGAGGAGAAGTGAAGTTTTGAGAAATTCCTTTCTCAGCACAAAAACACTAAAGTTCTTGGTTTTTGAATTCAATTATCAGTTCTAATTTGTTTAACTTTGACATCATTTTGATTTTCAATGTTCCTGACAAATGACATGATGGTTTCAGCTGCCTGACTCTTTTTGGTCAGGAAATAAACCCAAGTGTATCTTGAGTATTCATCCACTATGACCAGAGTATATTTCTCATGGTGAATGGACATTGGACTGACAGGTCCAAAAAGGTCCATATGGAGAAGATGTAGGCAGCTCTTGATAGAAAAGGTTTGTTTGGTTTTGAATGATGCCCTGTGGTGTTTTCCTTTTTCACAAGCAGAACAAGGCTTGTCTTTGGTATACACCAGGGATGGAAGGCCCAGAACTTTGTTTTGTTTGGCCTGGTTGTTGATGCTCTTGAAATTGAGATGAGAGAGTCTCTTATGCCATAGCCAGTTGATTGTCTCACTTGCCTTTGAGAATAGACAAGTCCCATTTTGAGTCAGGGATGACATGTCTAGTACATAGACATCATCCCTCCTGGGGGCAATCAACACTACTTCCTTGTTGGCATTAAAGATGGTCCCTCTCTTGTCATCAAACTGAACTATGTATTTTGCATCACATAGTTTGGAAACACTTATCAGATTGTACTTGAGACCATTAACATAAGCTATTCTTGTAAAAACTATACCATTGCAGTTTACTGAACCATAACCTTCAGTGGGAGCTGATGAGTTATCACCAAATACTACTTTGGGTCCTGGTTCTTCCACATATTTGTGCAGATAACTTTTCACACCAGTCATACTCCTAGAGCATCCACTATCAAGGTGCCAGGTAGGATCCCTGATGTGTTTTTGCACAAACAGTAAACTGGGTTAGTTTTTCTTGTTGACCCACTTTCTAGTGGGCTTAGTCCTCAAGGACTTTTTGAATATAGCTAATGAATCATGGTCTGAAGTTGTGTGTACTGAGCTTCCACATGTTTTACATTTTGTGGAGGTTGATGCCTTAGTTGACTGAGAAGTGTTGGTGGGGGTTTTTCTTCTGGACTGAATGATCTTGTCATGTCCCCTGGTTTCGTGGGAGGGATCTCCACAGATGTCATAGCAATTTTTCATCATACAATCATCAGGAAGATGATCATTGAAACCACAGTGAGGACATGGCAAGAAAGGCTTAGCCTTCAGTCTCTGTTTGGAAGGTGTGGCATACTGATAGCCTTGGGTATTCTATAGACCTTGTGCTTTTAAAGATGCAGTGTGAGAGATGTGATCACAAGTTATGTGGTCCTCTTGTTTGCATATCATGCAGAACAGGACTCTATAGCATTTATCAGTGCTGTGATAAGGATAATTGCACAGCTCATATCTCCCTGAAGGTCTGGGTGTGGTTTTTGGTTTAGAAGAACTTGAGGATACTGAAGGGTTTTTAAGTTTTGAGTCAGAAGGTTTTTCAGTGGACTCAATTTTCTCACTCAGCATCCTGACAAGTTCAGCAAGCTGATCATATTTTGAATCAGTGCTTTCATGTTTCACTTCAGTAGGTACTGAAGGTGTGTGGTGTTCAATGGGTGCAGGAGTAGGTCTCTTCAGAATAGTCTTTCCTAACCCTGATTTCTCCTTGGGAGAATGGGGTTGATAGACTGATGGTGCAAGGTCAGAATTGGGTTCAGCTCCCTGAAGTTGTTTCAGTGGAGGGAGCGGTGAATCAGACTTAGACTCAGTGATGACTCAGTAGGACTAAGTTCATCAGTGACTCCTAGCAGCTCCTTGATAGCCTGACTTTCAGGCTCCAAGATTCTTCCAGTGTTAAAGTTTGGCAGCTTACTGTCAGGATTGATTCTTTCAATCCAGTCACTGGGTTTAGGAGCAAGTTCTTTGCTAGAGAGTATGTTGGCTGGCAGAAAATTTGTTGAATGGCTACTCTCCCCAGACTCTTTAGTGAGTTGATCTTCACCCATAGCAACCTTTTTGGTGTAGGGTGTGAGACTCAGGGTTTCATAAAGTTTGGGGTTTTTCTGAGTCCATTTCCAAACAACAGCCTTTTCTTTCTTAAGTTCTTCCTGAAGAGCTTGATTTTGTTTTACAAGTTCAGAATTTTGAATTTGAAGTGTAACACTTTCAAGCTTAGCTTGTTTTAAAGCAAGTAGTTCATCTCTACATTGATTTAATTCAAAACTCAGTTTGTTAAATTTTGAAAACAAATTAAGTCTTTGCTCTTCAACATACTTATGATCAACATTAATATAATCTAATTAAGATTTCCAATCAGCGTCATCATCCATATAAAGTAAAATGTTTACCTTTCTCATTGTGATGTTAACCCATTCTCCATCTCTTGCATGACTCTTTCCTACAACAAGCTTGTTGTCATCTGATAGGGCCATCAGGGAACTGATATGAACTTCTTCATTATCATCAGAGGACACTTCAACTTCATCCCAGTCAAATGTTTTAGCAACAAGCCCTTTGTTCTTAGCCTGAGAAGGCTTTGGAGCCTGAGGTAGCTGAGTGACTGATGAGGATGATTCAAGGAGGGCAAGTTTGGCTTTAGCCTTCCTGTATTTGGCTTCAAAGTCAATTTGAGGGGTTTTTTTCAAATCTTTGTCTAGATTGAAGCAACTTGGGTTGAAACTTGCTAGGTCCTGAAAAAGAGTTATTTCCTAAAAATTTGAAAGATGGTTCTGAGGTTGTTTTGGAAAAACAATCTTTTGCAAAATGGCCCTTTTTGCCACATTTAAAACACTCGGTGTTTTCATTTGCTTTAGAAGGAAATTTGTTTTTCTTAAAAAACCTTTTTGAATTTGCAAGGAGTGCCCTTTCATGAAATTCAATTTGAAGATTATTAGGTACTCCTCATTGGTTCTTTGGTCAACCTCATCATCAGACTCATCTTGGAAATCCTGCACAACACCATTGGAATAGAAAGCAGTTGATATGGGTGAAATTGTCAAGGCCTTTTTGGTCTCCTGAGCTTTACTAGGGTATCTCCTGGTGATAAGGTTATCTTCATAGACAAACTTCCCATAAATAGCAGGGAGCTCAAGGTTCTGAATGTGGTTAGCATTTCTCAACCCCTGAGAGAAGTTTAGCCACTTCTCAGGGAGAGTGTTGACAAAGCCAACATTGATTTCATGCTTTGACAGAATAACACCATCATTGGTCAGCTCATTCAGGAGGGTCTTATACCGAGTATAAGTCTCAGAGAGACCTTCAAAATCTTTGGCCCTGAAGGTATTGAATTCAAGCTTCAGGTCCATGATTCTATTCTCTTAGGTATCAGAAGGCCCTTCATAGCTATGAACCAGGTCAGTCCAGGTCAGCTTGGCAGTAGGACAGTTAATCACTGATTCCATTATATCGTCAGGAAGACATGATATAATGATGCTTTTCAGGCGTTGGTCCTGATTGACCACCCTCCTTTCATCTAGGGTTCATTGAGCTTCAGGTTTAACTAAACATTGAGCTGTTGTTGGGAAAATGGACCATCATTAATCAACTTAATGTAATATGGTTTCATCCCAGTTAAGTAGCAAAGCATTCGCTTTTTCCACTTGTTAAATTTTCCAACTTCAAGTCGAGGGGCAGTTGCTGATTAACTTCCACCCTTTTTGTCGACAAGTTGGGGAACATCTGAGTCAGCCATGGTGGGATCAAGGTTTTAAAAACTTTTTTTTAGCACTCTTTTAGTTTTGAAAACAGATTTTGAAAAAGTTTTACAAACCAGAGGCTCTGATACCACTTGTTAGTCCCTTTTACTTGGTTATCGATAACTAAAAAGCTAATGTAACCAAGTTATATGACTTTTAACACAGATGTATATAATGATTAACAATAAAGTAACGTAAAGATAAGAGACAATATTTTTCAACGTTTAATTCTTTATTAGATGTTAATCAAAAAGAATCGTACCCAAGTGTTTGCGGAATAACACTTGGGATTGAAACGACAAGTGTGGTATTGACTCCTCTCTAAACTCAAAATAATGTTTGAGTGACAACTGAGATCCCACTGAGCTATCTCAGGGGCTATATTGTTCTTTGGAGGAGTAAAAGTGGTTTGTGAATGCTTTGCATTAATTGCACAAACTTGTCTACTTTTACTCCTCACTTATGTTGCCTATTTATACACAAATATAAACAACTCTATTATACAATGGACCTAAGCGTTCCTTAATAAAATCTTGATAGATTTTATTCTCTAGCAAGGGAAACTTCTTTGGGTTAAGTCCAAAAGGTGCTTTCTAATGACAGATTGGATTTAACCATTTGGGGAAAGTTTGACCTTAAAGTGATAAAGCACTTTAGTGAAACATTTCAAACTTTCCCGCCCAGTCCCGCCAAATCTTCAGTCTTCAAGTCATCAGTCTTCAGTACCATGATAGTTGATGAGGAGTCTTGGGGTTCAGTGAGTTATTTTCATTCTCACTGAACCCATCACCTTCTTCTTGGCTTAGATCACACTCATTGAGTTCCGCCTCACTGAATGGAGAACCTTTCTTCTTAGGCTCGGTCTAAGCATCCTGAAGATGACTCACTGAGTTACTGTTCACTCAGTGACTTGTTTACACTTAGGTGATTTTACGTTCAAATCCATGTTAGAAGAAGATTGGGGAATTCAGTGGCCCAACAGTTAGAGGTTGAATCATCAAGTTCAATTGGTTTTTGTGTTGTTGTTGCAATATATAATCATTCAACTAAATAAATAATAATACTTGTTTTACGATTTTAACAAGAGTCAATTTTTGATGCTGATTTGCTACTACAAAGTGATATTCTGTGAAAGTTACATGATGGAATTCTTTTAGCTTTGAAGTTGAACCAGAGACCTATGACCCAATGCAACCCCATGTGAAATTAACTGAAGATGATTTGGAGGTTATAGATTATGAGTCTTTTGAAAGTGATGTAGGCTCTGACACTAAACAAAATAGGAGAAAAGGACTTAGAAAGTTAAGAAAGGGACCTGATGGTTCAAGTATTAGAAATACTTTGGAAGTTGGTTTTGAATTTGCAAACAGGGATGAAGCAAAAGATAGGATAAGGGCAGTTTCAGTTGAAACAAGAAGGAACATTAAGATAATAAGAAATGATAAACTAAGGGTTAGGGCAAAGTGCTTAGGTGTTGTTCCTGAGAAATTGAATATGACAAAAGAGAATAAGGAACAGGTAACTTTAGATGATAAAGGCAAGGGCAAGACTATAATTATGAAAGAAAGTAAGGGTAAGGAGGTAAAAGTAGAAGATGAAAAAGCTGGTTGTCCTTGGGTTGTGCATGTGTCAAAAGGTGATAAAGGCAAGTGGGTAGTTAAAACATTAAATAATGAGCATACCCGTTTGCAATCTAGGAAAATAAAAGCTTGTACTTCCACTTTTCTTTCAAAACACATACAAGATCTATTGACTATGAACCCTGATATTCCTGTCAAGGCTATCCAAGAACAAATGCAAAAAAACTTCAATGTTGCTGTAACCAATACCAAAGCATTTAGGGAAAAATCAAAGGCACAGGTTAATTTAAGAGGTGATGCTAGCCTTCAATATTCACTGTTGAGAGATTATGTGAATGAGTTGTTGAGATGTAACACAAATAGTACTGTTAAGATTGATGTGTATCCAGCATATAATCCAGATTCATCAACTAGAATGTTTAGGAGGATATATGTGTGTTTGGGTCCATTGAAAGAAGGTTTCAGAACTGCTGGTAGAGATTTGTTATGTTTAGATGGAGCATTTATAAAAGGCCTGTATCCAGGACAGTTGGACAGTTACTCACAGCAGTTGGTGTGGATGCTAACAATGGGATATACCCAGTTGCCTATGGGATTGTGGAATCAGAATCTAAGTAATATTAGACATGGTTCTTGACCTGTCTTGGTGATGATTTGGATTTACATAGCAATTCCAACTTCACATTCATCACAGACAGACAAAAGGTGAGTTTCATAACTACTTTTGTTATTCATTTGTTAGTTTTTACTTAATACTTAACTGCTATTGAAAATTATATTGTAGGGGTTATTACCAGCTATTGAAAATCTCTTTCCATCAGCAGAACATAGATTCTGTGTGAGACATATTTATCAAAACATGAATCTACATTGGAAGGTGGAGAGTTCAAGCTCCTTCTGTGGAAGTGTGCAAATTCACTAACTGTAGTTGAATTCAACAAACACATGGATGAGTTGAAAAGCTACAACAAGAAGGCTTATGAATGGTTAAAAAAATTCCACCACAACACCGGAGCAGGTCTCACTTTTCAGGTATTTACTTAAAAAATTTCTGTTTACATAGGTAATTGCAAATACTGGATAGTTAACATAGGTAATTGCTTTTACAGGTGATGAGGCGAAAAATGAACCGTTTTTAGGGTGTCATTTAAGCTCGGAATTGAATTTATTTGATCAAATATTGCCCTAAATCGTTCCTTTTGTGATTTTTAGGTACTTTGGGAGTGAATTCTGGAAAAGGAAGCATTTTGGACGTTTTTGGAGCATAAAAGTGAAGAAAACGGCAAAGACTTAATTTTCCATGCTGAGAACAGTACCTGACGGCATCAAGAAGAAAAACCTGACAGCGTCAAGAGTAAAATCCATGACGACCCGTGAAAACCTGAAGGCGTCAAGAGAAGGGCGTCAAGAGTATTTTTGGTGACGACCTGCATAAGGAGTACACATGACGGCGTCAATACCAGATCTAGGCAGTCCGAGAAATTATTTGGCGGCGAGATGACGGCGTCAGCAATTTGTTCTTGACGCCGTCACCATTCAGAATCTATATATACTTTTCTATTTTTCAATTATTAAGAGAGGAACTTGTGTAGAGAATACTAGGGTCGAACCTAATAAACCCTAGGTCGTTTTTAACTGTATTTTCAAGGGTTTTCACCCCTTGAAACGTTTCATGTTCAATTGAGATAAGTCCTCTTTCCATTCATTCAATATGTCTATGTGTTGTTTGAATATATCTTATGCTTGTCTTGATTTCAACATGCTAGGCTAGATCTATCATGTGTTTGCTTAGATGTAATGAAACCTAGATGTTAATTATAGGTTGATTGCTTGTTTATAGTTGTATTGGATGAATGATTTCAATGTTAGGCTTAAGAAAACTGGCAGATCTCCATTGTGTAACATGCTTGAACGTCTTAAGAAACATGAACCGATGTGTACTAGGTTTTATTGGTTGTATTTAATGCATGAGCAAATTCTAGTGATCCCATGTTAGGAGCTTCTTAGCCGGCTCGACATAGGAGTGAAGTAGGCGCTTATAGGATTGGGGAAGTAAGTACGCCACCCCATGAATGGTATTAAGGAATACAACCCGTCATCCACGCAACTGTAACAGGTAATTAACCTGTAAAAGATATCTAGGGAGTAGTGAAACCTAAGTAAACACAATTCTCCCATATATTGCTCACACCTCTAGTATAATTTAGTTTATTTTTATTTCTAGTATTTTATTTTGATTGCATCTTTAGTATTGGGTTAGTTGACTAGCAACTAATTCCGCCCAACTCCTTCAAAACCCGAGATTTTTATTTGTTTTCATAAAAATATAAAAATACAAAAAGAATCATCCCTCATCTCTAGACCTAGTCTTTAGGTTTTCTAATCCTAGCGATACTATTCCTAGCTGAACAATCAATCCCCCGGTACTTGTCATTATACTATACTACATCGATCAGGTACACTGCCTGGTGGGGGTTGTAAGCTTCTCGAGATCCCTCGAGAGATAAAGCCTGGTGCAATCCCTACGCTACCAAGTTTTTGGCGCCGCAGCCCGGGGAATAGTTATTGTCTAAGTTAGAATCTCTTTTTATTAGGTCTACTTGCTAGATTCCTTTCTAGTAAGATTTTATTTTTATTTTTAGGTTCTCTTTAGTCTATCTTATTTCTTCGTGTTTTTGTTCGTAACTCTTCGCCATCCGACATCATGGACGATGGTAACATCTTTGAACCCATCATCCCACCACAACAAGACCACCAACAAAACCCACCACTTGCTAACCAACCTCTTTGGCCTCGAACCCTAGGAGAGTATTCCCGACCTAGCCACCAAGGCTATCGAAACACCATTGAGCTCGCCCAAGGAGCCAATGTGACCCCCTTGCGATCCGACACCATCCGGTTGGTGCAAAGTGGATGTGCATTCCATTGATTTCGTTTCGAAGATCCAAATCAACATCTCAAGGACTTCCTTAAAATCGTAGATTCTATAGACCTTTATGTTACAACTAGAGAGTCAACCCGATTACGCCTATTCCAATTCTCTCTACGTGATCAAGCTAGCCAATGGCTTGAACGTTTCCCCGCGGGATCCATCACCTCATGGGATGATCTCACAACTCGCTTCCTTGCCCAATTCTTCCCACCGGGGAAGACTGTGATGCTTAGAATGACATTTTGATGTTTGAACAACATCAGGGTGAAACTTTCTACGAAGCATGGGCTCATTTTAAGGATCTCCTCCATAAAGTCCCTCATCATGGTATAAACCTTTGGTTATTAGTTCAGATTTTCTATGATCATGTCGACTATCACACTAAACGCACAATCGACAGGGCCGTGGGAGGTAGATTGCGTGATAAGGACACCTAGGAGTCTTGGGCAATTATTGAAGAGCTTGCCGCCGATAATTAAGAGATATGGGAATTTAATCATACTATAAAAGCGGCCATCAACGCAATCTCGACACCTGGAGGGACTAACCAAATCTCCGATGAACTCCTATGCAAACTTGAGGCAAAAGTTGACTATTTTAAGGAAAGGCAAAAGAGACCCTTAAGTCCTAAACGGGCTACTATCAATTCTGTCTCAAAAATGACTTCAACGCCGTTATCCGAGTCACCCTCTAGAGAGAATGTTGAGACTTTTCAAAACTATGCCCCACCTTATTCCCCTCCCGAGAAACTTAGCCCGGAATTTGAAGCTAGAATGAGAGAATACATGGCAACTCATTCAGATCGGCTTGCTAGATTCGAGGAAGCAATTTATAAACAAAAAGAGGAGATGCAAGAGAAAATGAATGAGATGATGAGCCTGATGGAAGAGTATGCCAACCAGAGAACCCCCGAAAGGATGTTACTAAGGAAAGAAAGCGTCATCCCCACTACCCGATTTGTTAATTCCATCACAATTGTCCACACGGATGATGAAAAGGTAGAAACCCCTACTGAACAAACCATAGAAGAGCCACCAAAATCCCAATCCCTAAGTTACTACCTGAAACATGATATAAATGAAAACACTATAACAAATTGGATAAAGGGTGACGGGCGTAACCAATCTTCCAAACAGGGTTCTGAGAAGGAGGAAGAGGGAAAAGATGAGTATGATACATTACCTGGGGGGCCGATATTCGAGAAACTGTTGGTACAAAAAGTGGCTACTAAGCAAATGGCGTGTGGGAACTTTGAGATACCGGCCAGCATCGGGAATTTGAAATATCTAGGTGCTTTCGCCGACCAAGGGTCGGAAGTAAATCTCATGCCCTTAACTATCTACACCCAACTAACGTCAAAAATGCCAGCCCCTACTCATGTTAGGCTGTCCTTCGCTGGACACTCTTACGTATACCCCCTAGGAATCGCAGAAGATGTGTTGGTCAACGTCGCAGGATTCATGTATCCCGTTGATTTTATGATCATTGATGATAAGGGAGATGGATGCATGCCAATAATCCTTGGGGCACCATTCCTCACCACCGCAAGAGCTATCGTTAAGTATGAAAGTAGGAAGATTGAGCTTAAATCAGGAAAAAGAAAGATTAGCTTCCCCATGACCACACAATATGGGCAAGAGAGTTTGAGGGGGAGAAAGCTCAAAAACAACATTGACTCGTCACCTATTCATGTTCAGGAGAAAATACTTGCATGGGAGGCAAGAATCAAAAGCTACAAGGAGGCTAAACATGAAAGAAGCAAAAGCAATGAAGTTCATGTCGAGTTCGAATACAGTCAACCAACGAGGAGCCATGCACCATTCGAGGAAGGGAACTTAGTACTCTTAAGACACTTGGAGATAACGATACCTCCCGATAAACCAAGTCCTTGGTGGTATGGGCCTTTCACAATTGAAAGCATAAGCCAAGATGGGAAGGCTAACTTGAGAAGTAAGGTAGGAGGAAAGGTGATTGCAAGTATCGACAGATTGAGACACCACCACCACGATAGTAATGACCGCAACTACATGGGGTACATCATCTCAAGGGATGAGGTCACGTAGTAACCCATGACCTTGAGTCTAGCTACAAGACTCGTAAATAAAGAAGAGTGCTTCTTGGGAGGCAACCCATGTTTTGTGTGATTTTTATTTTGTTTGTTTGTTATTTGCTTCCGTATGCATGCTTCATTTTTATTGTTGGTAGATCATGTTTCAAAACTAAAATAGTGAAAATACTTTACCTTGTTGTTTGGCTTAGTCTTAACTTCATCCAAAGGTATTTCGCAAAAGATAAGTGTAAGGGGAAACCCCAAATATGTTTTTAAGAAACAAAACCGATCATGATTCTCCACAATATTAAGTGAACATGTATATTCGTATTTGTTAGAGTCAAATGCTTGTATCGAGTCATAATGATGTTTTGCAGGATTTTCCAGGAAGTAGGACGAAGTTTTTCCAGAAATTTTCCAGAAACTTAACATAAGAATTTCTGCAGGTCACTTCTGACGGCGTCATGAGTTTACTCTTGACGGCGTCATGTGTAAAATTCTGGAAATTTTACCAGTTTTGTTTTTCTAATGGAGTCTTAAAGTTCTTGTTGAATTGTGGAAAACTAGAAGGGGGGGTTGAATAGTTTTACTTCTTTTTTGTTTTATTTGTTTTACAAAAGTTAGCTTCTAAAGATTAGACGAAAATTTTAAAACTCTTTAATGCAAAAATATAGATAATAATTTATTTACGATTTTGTATAAACACTACTTATGTATAATGTACAATTTCAAAACTCTTTAAGGTAAAAGTGTAGATACTAGTTTATTTATGATTTTGTATAAACACTACTTATGTATAATGTTGGGAAAGAATTTATAATTTCATATATCATATATCATATATATAAGCATATATATATGTATAAGTGTTTTAATATAATTTTATGTATTTGGTTTGTTTTTGTAAGATTAAGTAAGTAATCAAAAAGTGAGAGATGGAAAGATCAAACTGAGAGACAAAGGATTTATAGTGGTTCGGCTACAAGGACACATTCATTGCCCTACTCCACTCCCCGAGTCAACTACTCGAGAGTTTTCTTCACTAGATCAAAAGCCTCCCTTATGGCAGAGAAAACCTTACACACCAAATTACACACCACAACTTTGTCACAACACAATCACAACTTATACACAACTTCTTCACACCAATCTACGTTACACCAATTCTTCCTCACACCTTTCTACTTCACTCCTAGCTTCTTCACAACTTTCTACTTCCTAACTCTTTTTCTTCACGCCACTTGTTTCTTCACGCCTTCACTACTAAGTCCTAACCACTACTCCAAGATATATACTACTTCACAACTTCTAGGCTTCAAGGTCTTCTCAACTTCAAAGCTTCAACTTCTTTGTCTTCACAACTATCTCCACTTCAATATACTACCACTACTTATTTCTTCTATCACTAATCCTATCCACCTCTACTTCTTCACTTCTAGTACTACTTCACACCTTCAATAAATCTAGATCCTATATCTAAATCTAACTAACCAATGTATACACTATATTCACCAAAGAATGATTGATATACAAGATTAAATGATCAAACAACTTAGATAGCAAGATGATACTAAGTTGTAATACTCCTAGTCTTGATGAATAGAAGTATTCTTCTCTTTGCACTTGAATGAATGAGGCTTTGGATCACTTGGAAACAAAGGCTTATAAATTATATGATCAAAGGATTTTTAAGATTGAAATGAAGATTTGAATCAGAAAGTTTCTAGTGCAAAAAGGTGAGAAAAATTCCAGATTTAAGGTGGTATTTATAGGCAACAAGTTCTGACAGAGGAGCGTGGCCGGCCCCCTTAAATCAAGGCCGACCCCCTTAAAATTAAGGGGACCGCCCCTTATAATTAAGGGGGCCGCCCAACTGTAACGGCCAGAAAACTTGTCTTTTAGTGGGGAAAGTTTATTTGGTGAAAAACTAACTGATTTTGGTTAAAAATTTGAAATCATATATTTAGTATGATTAAAACATTTTTCTTTATTACCAAAAGTGTTTTTCAAAAATATATAATAAGTTTATATATTAAAATAAACTTTGTAATAATATCCCTTTGATCTTATAATGCATTAAACACTATGTTTGTTCATACCTCAAGTGATTATTTACTACTAAATACTTGTTTATGTCATGATCTTTGGTTTGATGTGTTTTCGCTTTGTGATTATCAAAACATAGAGATATCGAAAGATATGAATAACGTTTTTAGTCATTTATTTATATCAACATGAATCATTAGCTTTATAATCTCCAGGAAATCTGCAAACATCATTCCACAAGCATTATATCTTATTTTGTTTTCTAGGTTTTATTATCATATATAGATTGCCACCGATTTTACGCGAGGTTGCCTTGTCTGTTTTCTCAGGTTTTACAGGTTATGTATGACAAGAAGATGGTTTATATTCTAGAAGGGAAGCTTTGATTGTTCATTTTCTTGGAGGAAGATCTAACCTGGCCACCTTATTATCCATACCGAGCGAATCAGGGGAGTATTTGATTTCATTCGTTTTACTTATTTCACTTTTACATTCTTTACTTGAACATTGGGGACAATGTTCATCATAAGTGTAAGGGGAGGGTAAAATGATGATACCTTACAGATACACTTTCGCTTGAGTTTGTTTGTTTGATGGTAGATGTGTAATAAAGCTATGAGAAATACTTGTTAGTGCAATTTTAGCGCCAAATTTAAAAATTTTTACAACATTTAGGAGTGAAACTTTAGCCTTAGCAAGCGTCTCATGGATAGGAGATTGTATGACTAGCACAAAACCGTACTATTCAGAAAAATTTTCCACCCAAATATGTGAGGTTCGCCTTTAGATTTGATAGGAAAAGCATTTACTATTAGTGCTTATGAGTGTACCGGTAGCATTTAGATTCTAGAACTTGCGTTAGTGATGCATCCCGAGACCGCTAGTGAGACTACATTCGTGTAGTAGGATTTACTACATGATAAGAGGCATTAGGATCACCCTTGTGTTAAACCCGTATCATAATTACTTGACCATTTAAGTCATATTACTTGGCTAGTTAAGTCAATTAATTTTTTCCCACACCTTAGCGTTGTACTCATTTTTAGTACACGAAACCCCTAGTACACCCCTCCGAGCCTATCTTTTCGTTTCTAACTTTAAGCATCTTACTTAAAGGAAGAATTTGTTACACCCCACTTAAATGTACACCCAAATCGCCTTATCCTTCCGTGTATGCACTCATCTTTAGTGCATTATTGTTATTTGTTAAACCCTAAGTTAATTATCTAATTGATTACATGGTTGCTAAGTCGAGTCATATCCTTGTACATATTGTTTTGGGACGATTGGGACTCATGGGTAAAAATACTTATTTTATGGAGTAATGGGGAAGAACATCATATTATTACACCCATATGTGCGTTAATCTTAAAAGTACTCCAAGAGTTTTGATTTTCTTAATTCGAGTCATTAGATTAGTTTATTGTAAAGTATGTAAAGATTCAAGTGTAAGGGGAATTTTCATTCCCTATGATGTATTCTTTTGGATGGTAGGGTAAGAGTGTATGCAAAAAAAAAAAAAAAAAAAAAAAAAAAAAGAGAAAAATCGAGAAAAAGAAAAAAAAAAAAAAAAAAAAAAAAGAGAAAAAACATACGGACTACCATCCCTTTTCATTCTATGTTTGTTTTATGTTTTTGTTATTTTTCATTTATTAGCTTAAGTCGAGTCTAGTCTTGGCTTAGCAACGCCATATTGTACATGTAATTAACCAAGATTGTTAACTCGCCACAAGTAAAGACTGCCTATATCCAACAAAACTGTGTATTCCATATCCCTACACCTAACGTTACAACGCTTTAAAAGACCTCTTTGATAGTTTATCCTAGGTGCTTACGCCATGTGGTGGAGGTTTGATCCTTTCCCAAGCCTATGGTAATCTATTTTGCTATGACAGGTAGTGAGAGATGTTTTCCATTTCCATAATGTGATATATACTTTATTACACCCGAGAGATATGAGTATCTAAACACTATTTGTGAGGTGCTAGTGTATGACCTCCGTGCTTGTCTTTGGTCTTTAGTGAAACGATTATTTGTTGTAATTACTTTTATATTAGTGTTAAATGACCCCTAACTTGTATTTTGACTAGAATAAAAGCGCATTTGCTTGAGGACAAACAAATCTCAAGTGTAAGGGTATATGATGAGGCGAAAAATGAACCATTTTTAGGGGGTCATTTAAGCCCGGAATTGAATTTATTTGATCAAATATTGCCCTAAATCGTTCCTTTTGTGATTTTAGGTACTTTGGGAGTGAATTCTGAAAAAGGAAGCATTTTGGACGTTTTTGGAGCATAAAAGTGAAGAAAACGGCAAAGACTTAATTTTCCATGCTGAGAACAGTACCTGACGGCGTCAAGAAGAAAAACCTGACGGCGTCAAGAGTAAAATCCGTGACGACCCAGTGAAAACCTGAAGGCGTCAAGAGAAGGGCGTCAAGAGTATTTTTGGTAACGGCCTGCATAAGGAGTACACATGACGGCGTCAAACCCAGATCTAGGCAGTCCGAGAAATTATTTGGCGGCGAGATGACGGCGTCAGCAATTTGTTCTTGACGCCGTCACCTTTCAGAATCTATATATACTTTTCTATTTTTCATTCATTAAGAGAGGAACTTGTGTGGAGAATACTAGGGTCGAACCTAATAAACCCTAGGTCGTTTTTAACTGTATTTTCAAGGGTTTTCACCCCTTGAAACCTTTCATGTTCAATTGAGATAAGTCCTCTTTCCATTCATTCAATATGTCTATGTGTTGTTTGAATATATCTTATGCTTGTCTTGATTTCAACATGCTAGGCTAGATCTATCATGTGTTTGCTTAGATGTAATGAAACCTAGATGTTAATTATAGGTTGATTGCTTGTTTATAGTTGTATTGGATGAATGATTTCAATGTTAGGCTTAAGAAAACTGGCAGATCTCCATTGTGTAACATGCTTGAATGTCTTAAGAAACATGAACCGATGTGTACTAGGTTTTATTGGTTGTATTTAATGCATGAGCAAATTCTAGTGATCCCATGTTAGGAGCTTCTTAGCCGGCTCGACATAGGAGTGAAGTAGGCGCTTATAGGATTGGGGAAGTAAGTACGCCACCCCATGAATGGTATTAAGGAATACAACACGTCATCCACGCAACTGTAACAAGTAATTAACCTGTAAAAGATATCTAGGGAGTAGTGAAACCTAAGTAAACACAATTCTCCCATATATTGCTCACACCTCTAGTATAATTTAGTTTATTTTCATTTCTAGTATTTTATTTTGATTGCATCTTTAGTATTGGGTTAGTTGACTAGCAACTAATTCCGCCCAACTCCTTCAAAACCCGAGATTTTTATTTGCTTTCATAAAAATATAAAAATATAAAAATATAAAAATACAAAAAGAATCATCCCTCATCTCTAGACCTAGTCTTTAGGTTTTCTAATCCTAGCGACACTATTCATAGCTGAACGATCAATCCCCCAGTACTTGTCATTATACTATACTACATCGATCAGGTACACTGCCTGGTGGGGGTTGTAAGCTTCTCGAGATCCCTCGAGAGGTAAAGCCTGGTGCAATCCCTACGCTACCAACAGGAAGAGCTAATTGTGATCTACTGTTACACAATGTTTATGAGGTCTTCAATAGGCAACTATTAGATGCTAGGGATAGTCCCATCATTTCTACGCTAGAGTATGTTAGGGAGTATCTCATGAAGAGGATAGTGTTAGTGCAGAAGGTAATTGAGAAGAGTCAGGGTCCATTAACTCCATCTGTTACCAAGGTTTTTAATGCAATAAAAAAAGTTGCAACAAAGTATACAGTTGAATGGAATGGATCAGATTTGTGGCAGGTTAAAGGTCCATGGGGTGAGCAATGTGTTGTAAATTAGACTCAAAAAAGTTGCAGTCGTAGGAAGTGGGAAGTGTCTGGGATTCCCTGCAAGCATGTTGTAGCTTGTATCCATGACATGACTGACAATGGAATGAATGTTGATTTGCTAGAAGACTATGTCCATGAATCATACAAACTTCAAACATGGAGAGATGTGTACTCATTTAAGGTGAATCCAGTGAATGGGAGACAATTTTGGGCGAAGTTTGATTGCCCAACTACATTGATTCCACCTAAGGCAGCTCCACAAATTGGTAGGCCACCTAAGGCAAGAAAGAAAAGTGCTGGTGAGATTGAAATGGTTAAAGGGGGAAAACTAACAAGGTCAGGTAAAACTGTCACATGTAGTATTTGTAAAGGAAGTGGTTACAACAAAAGAAGTTGTACTGCTCAAGGTGTTGCAAGTCAAACAGGGCCAAGTCAAGCTGATACACAGAAAAACCAAGAAAAAAAATGTTAGAAGTCAATCTGGAAGTCAAATGGGAAGTCAAGCACAAGGTGGAAGTCAAGTTGGTACAAAGGAAAGACCAAGAAAAAACAATGATGGAAGTCAATCTGGAAGTCAAATAGGAAGTCAAGCACCTAGTGGAAGTCAATCACAAGCTGGAAGCCAATCTGGAAGTCAAATAGGAAGTCAAGCACCTAGTGGAAGTCAATCACAAGCTGGAAGCCAAGCACCGATCCGACAACATGCACCTACAAATGTTGGTCCACCTGCAAATGTTGCTGCACCAGCACATGTAGCTGCTGGATTTGTTACTCCAACCAAGAGAACAAAGAAAAGTGCTTCAAGACTTAGTCCACTTTAAGTCAGTCCTTTTAAATGATATGTTTGTTTAAGACTATGGTATGTTTGTTTAAGAATGGTATGTTCCTTTAAGACAATGGTATGTCTCTTTTGTTTAACGATTTCCACTGTATGGCAATGACCTTGTGCAATCTTTTGTTTAACTATTTGCAATGTATGGCAATGACCTTTTGCAATCTTTTGTTTAACTTTTTGCAATGTATGGCAATGACCTTTTGCAATTTACTCTTTTTTACTTGTGCAATTTTTTACTACTGCATTGTTGCTTCATATGCTTGAACATCAGTCAACAACATAGTGTTACACAAGACTTGGTAGAATAAAATAAGCCTTTCATTAACTTGACCTTGATTACATATACCAAAACTTGTTGACCATTACATACTACATTGGGCAACTATGAGTTCAGTTACAAAAGAACAACAACCAAGTACTTTTCAATAACCTTAGAAAGGCATATTAGATCAATAACATAAAAACAACCACCAACCAAGTACATATCAAACAAAACTTCATCCTACGATATCCAACTGCCAAAGCATCCAAAGTTTCTTGTAATTCATTTCTTGACCTTAGAAGACCTGGTATAATCTGCCTTGAACGAGCACACATTGGCAAATCAAACCATGAAAAGAAATCACAATGGGAACCCTATAATCAAGTATTAACATCAGTAACTATATAACCTATCAAACAAAATGCATTACAACAACCAAAAAATAAAACTTGCAATTTGGGGGCAAGACAAAAACCTTCGACCAGGGTTATTGTTTGTCCAAGAAGTGCGAATAGCCGCTTGGTTACCACAAAAACAATTCACATTTGCCATCAATTTGTATGATTTGGTGATGTTAAGAAATTAGGGATTTGGGGATGGGATAATTTTTTTGGGGGGTTTGATGAGATTAAAAAATGAGTGAGAATGGATTTATAAGGTGGGGTTGTGTTTTTATCCACGTAAAATGACATATTTGTCCTCGTATGCAAGGCACGTTCCACGACTTAACTCACTCTCACTAACATCGTTAGAAACGAGGGACCAAAATGATGAAAAGTTTCCCCCACAGGGAGGCCGCCTGCAATTAGCCAACCACAGTGATTATTTTGCAATCTCGGAAAACCACAAGGACCATTTTTGTAGTTTACTCTTAAAAATTAAAATTCTTGATAATGATAACTTAACTTACGAATATTTCTGGAAAAAGTGAGAAACTTTGGACTTGGTGCTTAAAGCCTTAAATGAGTGGAGACCGGAGAAGAAAAGCCAAGAAGTACGATTGTCACTTTGTAGTTAGAATACAAAGGGTTAGAAGATTAAATTAGAATACAAGGGATTAGGTAGGGTTAAAGAATACATTATCCAAATATTACGAACTAAGCCCTTATAATTAGCTTAATAACCAAATTTGCTCCGATACTTATATATATATATATATATATATATATATATATATATATATATATATATATATATATATATATATATATATATATATATATATATATATATATTAAAGCTTGATACGAGCTCGAGCCAAGCTATCCAAAGCTTGAGCTCGGCTCGTTAAAGGTTTCGAGCTAATTTTTGGGCTTGAGCTTGATAAAAGCTTGACTTGATTGAGCTCATCTCGAGCTCGAGTTGCTTAATAAAAGCTTGACTTGATTGCAGCCCTACTTCCAAGTGGCCACCAAGTCGATCAAAATACAAGGATTGGTTTATCTTTTTATTCGATGGGAAGGATGAAATCAATATGGGGAGAAGATTGCATGGAGTTTAAGCTTTAGAGGTGGATTTCTAATGATGGAGGAATCAAACGTGAGCCATCTTACAAATTCACAACATTTAATGTTGGGCCAAGAGCTTGTGTTGGTAAAGACATGTCTTTCTCTCAATCGAAGATAGTGTCAGCTATGGTCATTTACCATTACCACATCGAGCTCATGAAATGCGATCCTTTGCTTCCTGCAGAATCAATGGTACTTCAGATGAAGCATGGTCTCAAGGTAAGATTGACTATTAGAAGCAAAGTGAACTGAATATATGTAGTAGGTTTAATTTTTAATTTGTTGTGTATTGTTTGCTCCAAATGAACTAAGGGGGTGCTTGGTTGGGGGTTATGAGACCTAAGGAATAGTAAAGGTAATGATACATGATACTTGGTTTGATGCAATGCAATCTCCTATTCCTTAGTTTTAGGTAATAATCCATTACCCACAAAATTGGGAGGAACGAGAATCCATTACCTACCTCCTTTTTTTCCGCCTCCACTCCACCAGCAGCTACAACCACCAACACCACAACCACCACCACCAGCAGCCACCACCATCATCAGCCACCACCACCATCAGCCACCACCATCACCAGGAACCACCACCACCACCCGTTACCACCACCGCCACCACTAGTAACCACCACCCCTAGTAGTAGCAGCCACCACCACCAACAGCCACCACCACCACCCACCACCACCACCATCACCACCAGCCACCACCACCACCACCACCAGCAACAGCCACCACCACCACCACCATCAGCAGCCACAGCCACCACCAGCAGCCACAACTACCAGCAATCACCACCACCACCACCAGCAATCACCACCACCACCACTTTGGTGTTAATATGTTTTTCTTAAATCAAGCGCTATCATAGATAATGATAATCTCAATTCCATTACTTTGCATTCCCTTTGCCTTTCCCTTTTCCATTCCCCATTTTGAACCAAGCACACCCTAACTATTTCATAATAAAATCCCGATGTACGTTCATGTACGACATGTAATAAAATGCGATACCTACTTCAAGAAAGATATGACCTTATTAGTAATGGATATATAATTTTCTAAAAAATTTGTAGATGTGTATATCTATCTTTGTTTTCTTTTCTAAGGGAATTGTAATGCATAATGTTCAAGCAAAATTCTGTGGATATGCTTGAACTCTGGATCTTCATAAATGTATCCACCTAGCTATCCTATGCTCCGGTGTTGAAATAAGACAATAAGCGTTAGCTCGTCAAATGTGTTGAGTATATGGGTAGTTGATACGTGGATGATCAAGTCAAGACCAAGGGTGCGTTTGGTATGCTACCATGAATGACAATTGGTATGAGTTTGATAGTAGTGGTGGGTTCATCACCTATGAAAGATGCATACTTAGCTCTCTTGATGTATATGGAGTATGAATTATATCTATCATTCATTACCATAGCGATAGGCCACCTCATCTTAAACATACTTTTAATCACTTTCATAGTTATAGTCTCATTACCGTACTTGGATACCAAACACACCCCAAGTCTATTAAGGTCTCAACAACTTTCCCTTATTTTCCCATGCACGTAAAGAAAGTTTGAAGCCATTCATCATTTAGGAATTAAAAGTGGAACCCCACTATTGCAGTTAGTCCATGTTTGCATCTGTGTTCTCCATATTTGTTTCCACGTATGATTATTGCTTCGTAATTTTAGGATAGTGGCACATGTTCTAGTTTACTATTTAATGTAATCCTTGCATCACTGAATCAACAAGCACAAAATTGTCTCAAAGAACATTAATCATTTTAGTATGTTTTAGTCTCAAGTTTAGTAGTCTTTTTTACATTTTTATTTGCTTAGAAACTTATTTACGATCATAGTTAGTCTCTTATCAATTTGGTGCTTTACTCCGTTTGAGGACCTCTTTCCCTTCTGCCCACTCTCCGTTCACATAATTCATTCATCTTACTCATGCCTCCTAAAAAGGACCATCCACCACTTTAAGAAACAATGGCAGCCATGGCTGCTAATATTTCTAAACTTCTAAACTTCTCGAGTCCCAGTCCATCACCAACGACCATATCATGGCCACTCGCACAACATCATATCATCACTACAACTCAATATTATAGTCAGACAGCACAGCACAATATGAACAAACCGTCACCCTCATCTCGACTATCGTTTAAAATAATGCACGAAACAATCAGCCACTGCCAAACAACCCGCCACCACCTCTTCATGGGCTGCAAATATAGCCGCCCAATATCTTTCCATGATTGCCTTTCACCTCACCGGAAAAGGCTCTAAGTTGGTACAAGTACCTCTATAACAACCGTCTCCTTACCACGTGGGAAGCATTCACACGTTCCCTCGAAACACGGTTTGGCCCGTCAACCTACGATAACCACCAAGCCACACTCTTCAAGCTCCAACAAACTTCAACCCTTCCCGACTACCAAACCGAAGTTGAGAGATTGAACAACTGTGTAACCGGTTTGTCTTCAGACGCATTACTTAATTGTTTATCTCCGGTCTTCGTAAAGACATACACCAAGAACTCACAATTCTTCGAACCCAAACCATCACCCAAGCTATCGGTCTTGCAAAACTAATCGAGGACAAAACAAATGATCAACATTGGACACCAACAAATGCACCCTTTGTAGCAGCTCCGGCCAGCCCTTTTGATCAACGTCCGACACCAACAAACGCACCTTTTCTAGCGGCTCCAGCCCGTTACACTCCCGATCAAATGCTTAAGCCCTACCGATATGCAAAATAAGATACGCTGAAGGCTTATTTTACAACTGTACGTCTAGAGAAGTATCAACCGGGTCACCAAACCCGCAACAACGCAACAACGAACCCCCCGTGGGGACTATTTACTGGGAACTATGACAATGCAGGAAGGTCCATTCTAAAGACGAGGGTATTGATACATGGATGATCAAGTCAAGACCAAGTTCATTAGGGTCTCAATACCCTTTCCTTATTTTCCCATGCACGTAAAGAAGTTTGAAGCCATGCATCATTTTAGGTTAAAAGTGGAACCCCGCTGTTGCATTTAGTTCATGTTTACATCCATGTTCTCCATATTTGTTTCCACATATAATTATTTCGTCTTACGTTTAGGATAGTGGCATATGTTCTAGTTTACTATTTAATGTAATCCTTGCATCAGTGAATCAACAAGCACAAAATTGTGTTAAAGAACATTAGTCATTTCAGTTTGTTTTAGTCTCAAGTTTAGTAGTCTTTTTTACAATTTTAGTTGTTTAGAAACTTATTTACGATCTTAGTTTAGTCTCCTATCAGTCTCGTGTAAGAGCAAGTATCGGAGTTGTGTAAGTCTTAGTGATCGAGTGGTTAGAGAGATAAAGTAATGAATATTGAATGCGAGTGAAGGCACATCAAACAACCTTAGTCGAGGACACTATTTATACTACTATATACCTTGTCTGACACGGGTGACAATCGTTCAACGGAATTCTCACTGACCCTCTTCTAGACTCACATCCATGACGTATATCCTACAGAGCTAATATGGACGTATCATCCTCGTAGCGTGCATGACGTATATCCTACGAAGACAGAGGTTGGCTTACTATGCTGGGTCAGTAAATGCTTTGGCGACAAATACGACGAAGATAGCGTGTCAGTTTCCGACATCATCTTTTTGGACGATGGTTTCCCCGATGTTGTCATTGTCTCTAGAACTAAGTTAGGCTACGTAAAGCTTAGCCACTCCAGATGACCAATTCCGACCTTAGGAAGAAATCCTATGTCCTTTGTTAACATCCATCCATCCCTATTGGCTCCACAAGATGGATTAGTTTTTAGCTTATACATCTATCACATAACGTGCAATGAAGATTTAAGGAATCTGTGGTTTTCTATGTGTGGATTTTATGATATTTGAGATTGAACAACCCATGTATGCCTCAAACACATGAAGTCTAAAGGCTGTATATACACTTCGAACAGTGACATCCTCAATAATGGCGTAGCCAGAAATTTGTTTGTGGGGGCGCTAAACATACATCATAATATATAACTATGTAAAAATGTTGCAAAAAATCTGTTCACTTGTATAAAAATTAATATAAAGTAATGGACAATTATAACACAATAATAATTCCTAGGTAATTCTTGAATGGACTAACAAATATTCCATTTTCAAGGTCGGTTAAAAGTGAATACAAGATACAATTTTAGCATATGATTATTTAAGCTTCGTGCGTGGGCCATAGCCCAACTTTGCACCCATATACCTACGCCATTGACCCTCAACTAGTTTACATATACATGAAAAAATATTTGTTAGATTAGTAGATCTATGTGTTAAGCTTATTTTGATAGTAAAACAATCGACAAAGAGCATTTTCACTTCAGGTTCTCCTTCTCCTCCTCCTACTCCTCAAGAGGAGAACCTAGAGTGAAAAGGTGGAGAACCTTAAGTGAAAATGCTCTTTGTCAATTGTTTCACTCCAGGTTCAAATGCAAGTTTAGAGCATTGGGTACCCTTGTAGCATGGAGAAAAAGTGTTACAACGTCAGCAAAAGTCTCCATCGCACAAGAAATCTCATGGCACCACATTCTGGCTGTAACCCTTGGCACCAGAAAATGTGGTGTCGTCGTCCATTTTTTTTTTCTTCTTTTTCTTAATAATAAAACCAACTCAAAGTGTTATATTATTTTCGTATGAAATAAAAAGAAAGTTAAAAATCATTTTCGTGCCATGATTTTTGATTTTTGCTACACATACGAATGCTTCAGTGTCTCGCTATATATCAATATTTGTGGACTCGTGGTACTATGATTTTTGTGGACTTGTGGTACAATTATTTTATATCAATAATGTGCAGCCCAAAAATAAAGTGCCCCAAATAAACTAGCACATATATAAAAAAAAATTATAAAACCCTACTATCACCGGCATCCTTTCTTCTTTTTCCCCACTTTTCTTCTTCCTCCCCACACCTGAAAAAAAATAAAAAATAAATAAATACAAACAAATCAAAAACACAAGACACAAGCACAAAAAATAAACGAACCCGCCAATTTTTCAACAGCAACATATTCAATAATAATAATAATAATAATAATAATAATAATAATAATAATAATAATAATAATAATGTTCAAGGGAATTGTAATGCATAATGTTCAAGGAAAATCCTGTGGGTATGCTTGAACTCTGGATCTTCATATTTGTATGCTCATATGCCGTGCAGTGTGCTCTGGTGTTGAAATAAGACAATAACCGTTAGCTCGTCAAATGTGTTGAGTATGTGATGAAGGTTTGGTGTAAGAGTCTTAGTGATTGACTGGTTAGAGAGATAAAGTATTGAATATTGAATGTGAGTGAATGAACGCCAACAACCAAAGTCGAGGACACTATTTAATATTTATACAACCTTGTCTAATGATCGTTCAACGGAGTTCTCATTGACCCTCTTATGGACTCACATCTATGACGTAGATCCTACAGAGCTAACATGGACGTATCATCCTAATGGCGTGCATGATGTATATCCTACGAAGACAGAGGTTGGCTTAGGGGGTGTTTCTTTTTTATGTTAGTTAAGAGAATGGTCCACAAACATATTTAATATTATTTTTTTTAAGTGGAACACACTATTTTTCTTAGTTGGTCGATATCTACAAGGCACAAATTGTAATGTCTTCCCCAATAAGTGACTCATATAGATGTGGAGCTCACACACTCTTTTAACTAACAAAAAAAAAAGAAACACCTCATTACTATGTTGAGTCAATAAATGCTTTGACGACAAATACAACGAAGATAATGCGTCAGTTTCTGACGTCATCTTTTTGGAGGATGGGTTCCTCCGATGTTGTCATTATCTCTCGAACTAAGTTAAGCTTAGCCACTCCGGATGACCAATTCCGACCTTAGGTGGAAACCTTATGCCCTATGTTAACATCCATCCTTTCCTTTCCTATATGGGCTCCACAAGATGAATTAGTTTTTAGCTTAAGTACATTAATCTTTCGAGATGAGATACATCTATCACATAACGTGTAATTAATCGTAAGGAATCTGTAATTATTTAGAATTATAAAGTTTTGCATATTTCAAAGTAATTATTTAACTGTAACTAAAAAGTGAATTCGATCAAAGATTTTTCAGTACATAATCTCTCGTGTAAGTGTTTCAAAGTTGCAATTTTTGAGTAACAATGAATCAATGATTTATGATTTCTTTTTCTCACCCAAAAATTTCATTTAACTTCTCATAACCACAATTATAATGCCAATGAAAAAACCGAGATGGATAGCACCCGTGTGTGGCGGGGATTTTTGGTTTTTTGGCAGGGCTTTTTGGTTTTGATTTGTATAATTTTTGTGTTACAAAATGTTATGTATTTGTTTGTTTCATATTTATGTCTACTTTGTTTTACTTTTATGCCCCTATCTTATTTACCCAATTTTATACACCACCAGACCAAAGGTAAAAGTTATTTCTCATATCTGTAAGTTGTCACTGGCACTGTAGCTTTTATGTGTTACAAGAGCAAACAAAATCACCTTCCGTTAATTAATTCAAGAGAAAAGCTACTTTCCCATTAAAATTTAAATATATAGAAATAGATACTACCACATGATGTCAAATGAAACACTTTCCTTTCATTCAGTAATGTCTTCTTGACTGATTTCTTAATATCCTACAATTTTTCTCGCATAGCGATAATTGAATTTAAAAATAAGTGGCTCATCTTATTCAACTAATAGCGGTTTTCAATTCTAATTTTGCAAATTAAAATAGCAAATTACATGATAATTTCTAGCAAAGGAGTAGCAACTAGGCATAGCTGGAAATTTAATACCTAGTACTCCAACCATAACGGAGTACGGGAGTAGTTCATAGCAGCGAATATGAAATTGGCAGCAGTGACAGTCAAGTGTCGATGGTGTAAGCAACGACAATGTGTGGTGATTTGCAGAAATAGCAAACGCATTGGTAAATAAATTGGGAGGGCAGTAAGAGCTTACCTAACTTTTCAACTTTACTCGTCTAATAGATTTATTATTACTAGCAGGGTACCCGCGTGTTGCGGCGGCGGGTACCCTGAAATAAAACGTTCCGGTGAATTATGTATTCTAATTTATTATTTTCCTTTTAACAATAAATTTACGAATATCAAGAATTACGTATGACGTATTTCAACTCTTTAACTAATGACAATGTTTTTATTTTTCGATTGTGATAATAAATATTTTATTGAGCAATGTTTTTACGTCAGTCAAAATATCTATTTGATTTATATAAAGCTAAGTTTTATGGATACGGGTGTTAAAAGAATCTGTGAAATCGACAAACCGAGTCGGTTCGAGACTCAGACGAAGAACCCTTTCCTTCTGCTAACAATCGGTTCGAAACTCAGACGAAAAACCCTTTCTTTCTGTTAACCATCGGCTCGAAACTCAGACAAAGAACCCTTCTTTCTGCTAACTATCAGTTCGAAACGCAGACGAAGAACCGTTGGTGTCTTTATGCTAACAATGGAATCTAAAAACAAATTTCCATCTTGGTTTCGTGAGATAACTTATTTTTGAGCTTGTAATACAAACTTATCCTTTGAAGTAGTCAAACCTCGTAAGTTTTATTTTGTCCAAATCCAAGTCAAACCTTTAGTCCAATAATAAGCCAAATCTAATAATCCAACAATCTTAAACCATTTAATTATAAACTGCCCAATACAAACTTTGAATGAAATTTACGGATAAGAGATGTCTCAACTAAGGCTGCTCATCGGTTCAAAACCGGACTGGACCGAGAAAAACCGGACTAGACTGAGACTGAATCCGGCAAAAAACCTAGACCGAGACCGGGCCGTCGGTCCGGTCTTTGTCCAGTCCTGTCTCGGTCCAAATAGGCTAAATGTCCAGTTTTTAAGCCGGACCAGACCGGACCGAGAATGAAATTATGAAAAATCCTAGACTAAGACCGGACTGAATGTGGTCGGTCCGGTCCAATCCGGTCGGTTTTTCAGTCGGTATAGTCCATCAGGTCCGTTTGCTCACCCTTAGTCTCAACTTATTGCATCCCCACACTTTATAAATGAAAATTTTTAGAGTCCATATATTTCGTTTATTCTCTTGGCCCATTCAAAGTTAAGATAGCCAACCTATAACCAAAATCTGTATATCACAACCCAACATTCAGACTTTAACTCCTAACCCTAATCCTCATTCTCTAAATCAAACGCCTTCTTATCACTCCCTAAAAAATCACGCAGCTAATCTCCTTGATACTTCTAAAACATACAGTTAACACAAATCATTCACCATCCTTATATCTCCATTGTAATCCCACGAATCACAAGCGTTAATCCACCTTTATTGCTCCAATCAAGCAAACGAAGCACTTTCCTTGAAAAGGTCTAATGTAGGTTAGGACGTTTTATTTTTATTTTTTATTTTCATTTAACGAATGAAAGAAGGAATGAACTGATGTGGTTTGTTCTTTTTTTATATATTCGAATATTATAAAAAGTCATAGATCTATGATGAAAAAGCTTTCTCGTGCTTGATCTTTAAGGTCGAAGAAGCTATAATAAGTCCCAGGTTTTTTATAATATCACTGGTTTTGTGTCATATAATATTTTTTACTTGAATATGATATGTGTGAAAAAGGAGGTTCGACAGAAAAAAGCAAGTGGGAAGACTTTGTTACGAATTTGTTACTCTGGTTCAATAAAGTATGCACCGTCAATTTCATACACTTTATTGTATTGGAAAAAGAGGCTCGAAAAAAATATATATTTTGTACATAATACTGTATTTAAAAGATAGTTTGTACATAATGCTGTATTTATTGTACAATATTTTCTTGTGAAAGCAAAAGATTTCATTCTGCTTTACATACTTGTGTTTTGTGTTTTATGACTTGTATTAATTGATGATGGGGTGTATTAATTGCACATACATAAGAAATATGTTGACCTTAACATCATTGTGCTTTACATACTTGTGCCTTGTGTTTTATCACTTGTATTTACTTAAAATCTATATTAGGAAATCTTAAAAATTTAATAAGAGAGAGGATCTAATATGTATTATAAGTAGTATAGATTATTATTATTATTATTATTATTATTATTTTGCAAATGGGATATTGGACTACACGGGGTTGACATTCAGATTACTGAATTTGTAAAACACGACATTTAGGTTACTTAACTCACCTACAAAAATGCATTTGGGTTACTATGATTACACTAAAAAATAGAGATTGAATGCTTAACTAAAGTTTAGTAACCTAAATGAATAAATTAAAAGTTTGGTAACTTAAGCAAATAAACTTGAAAAGTTGAATAACGTATATGTCTATAAACCCTGGGTGCATAACAAGGAATCGTGAAATATCACCTCCCTTAATTTAAACGGGGCATGAAGACATGCCTAGCAGGGAAAGTGTAAAAGCCCAAGCAAGGCCTTTTTTTACGGGGTGATTTGCACACTCTCACAATTAATTAACACACTCAAATTATGAGTGTTTTGACCTTTATACCCTTACATCATTTTTACTTATTTTCACCCTGTAAGAGTATAAATGTCAAAACACTAATAATTTTAGTGTGATTATCAATTGTGTGAGTGTGCAAATCACATCCCCTTTTTTACCATTCGTTAAACAGCAGCATTGATAGCTTATTGTTTAAACTTAAAAGATGATTGATCATAACTCTCTCTCTCTCTCTCTCTCTCTCTCTATATATATATATATATATATATATATATATATATATATATATATATATATATATATATATATATATATATATATATATATATATATATATATACTACTTATAAAGCATTTAGCACCCTCTCTCTTATAACTTTTTAAGATTTCCAAATATAAATTTTAAGTAAATACAACTACTTAAGCTACATGTACAATTAATTTATGCATAAACACTTACACATATTGACCGGTCAACATTTATAGTTAATGTCATCTTTAAAACAACCTTTTGATAAAATGTATAATTAATAAAACACTATGTACAAACAAATCAAGCTTCAAAAGGATCACTCTCTCTTCATTAAATTCACCTAAAACATAAAATTAAAACATATACATGATAAAGCATATGGTACAAACTTTTCATCCATTAAAACATACGCATAATTCCTCTAGCCTTTTTTTCCTAGCCTTTTTTCCCTCCGGCCTCCTTTTTTCACAATTTTTAGATTCATCAAGATGCTTCTTGCTCACCTTGAAAAAAATAATTCATATAAAAAAAGATTGTATAACAAAAAACCTAAGATATTATTAAAAAAAAAGGGATATATAATATTTCTTTATATAAATCTGAGATTATAAAAACTTAAAAAGAAAAAGTCAATGAAAAGGAACTAGCAAGAAGAATAACAATCAACTACAGTCAACAAATCAAAATAATCACAACTGATCATAATCATCTAATACATAACAAATCCACAAACTAACCTATAAACCCATCTCCTTACAACAAGAAAAAGAACGAAAAACCCATATTTAATCTACAACATCTTTTCCTTATAGCCAATCAACATAACCCAACATTCCAATATCGCGTAACAACATACTTAATACAATAAAAATAATCTAAGATCTCTAACGATCCAACACAACCCATCATCGATCTCTTGAAACCAAGAACCAACAAAACAATAACAACAAAGCCACGGTTCAAGGCTTGTGTCATGGATTTGTGTGGTTCGGCTAAAAAGAAAGAAAACAACTTACCCAATACCTCATTTTCAAAAGATCTTGAAGCTGAAAAGAGTCAAGTAACGAGAACCACAAAAGACGTGTTTATGTTCGTGGTTTGGATCAAGGAACAAGGGTTTCGGGATTATCTCTTGGTTTGGATTGTGTCGTTTTGAGAAGAAAGAAAGATAGGGTGTTTGTGATTCGGATTTAGCAACAAAAAAATAATAAGAGCATTTGGTGTTAGTTTTTTGGTAAAATAAATGAAATGCTGTGTGGTGGCTATTTTATGAAAAGGAGGCGTATGAAATGTGTTTAAGATGCTAGGGTAACAAGGCTATTTGTTAAGATATTTTGGGCTGAAGGTTTTATATTACTTTAGGTTAACAAGTGGTGGATTGGTTATCAATTTTTGAAGTAGTGCTGTATTTGTGAAGCTATTTTGGGCTGAATAAAGTTTTAACTACGGATAAATATTGGGCTGATATTTTGAACTGTGACTTCGAATTGGGCTGAAGTATTGAGTTCGTTGAATTAAGTTACCGAGTTATTGTCTGTAAAACCGTGAAAGACAAAGTGGCTGGTGAATGAAGAGAAGTAGGGCAACATTAGTCATATCATTTTAGGGTTAATTGCAATAGTGGGTCGGCTGTCAATGTTCAATTATCGAACAACATTTGCTCGCTGCAAAATATAGTCACAGGGTATCCGTCGCCGCATCGCGCGGGTACCCTGCTAGTATATATATATATATATATATATATATATATATATATATATATATATATATATATATATATATATATATATATATATATATATATATATATATATATATATATATAGTAGGGATCCAGTAAGAAGTAAATTAAAATAAGAAGTGGTGAGAAGTGACCAAAACCACGCATTTCAGATCCAACGACTTGCATTAGATGCATTTCTATTCATATAAATGCAACATCTTGAGTTTCAAAAGTTAATTTGATGTATAGATGGTGCAAATTGATTTTCATGATTTCGGCACGTGCAGAAGAACAAAAAACAAGAGAAATCATGAAATGCATCTAATATACGTATATGCATCTGATTAACAGCTAGAAAACACACTATGGTGCGTTATAATGCATCTAAGATTATTGGGATGCATCTAATTTAGGTCGGTGCATCTCGGATTTGTGGTTATAGTTCTTCTTATTCCTTCTTATTTTAAGTAATCTTCTTATTTGATCCTAACTCAATATATATATATATATATATATATATATATATATATATATATATATATATATATATATATATTGATGAGGCGAAAAATGAACCACTTTTAGAGGGTCATTTAAGCCCGAAATTGAATTTATTTGATCAAATATTGCCCTAAATCGTTCCTTTTGCGATTTTAGGTACTTTGGGAGTGAATTCTGGAAAAGGAAGCAATTCGGACGTTTTTGGAGCATAAAAGTGAAGAAAACGGCAAAGTCTTAATTTTTCATGCTGAGAACAGTACCTAACGGCGTCAAGAAGGAAATCATGACGGCGTCAAGAGTAAAATCCATGACGACCCAGTGCAAACCTGAAGGCATCACAAGAAGGGCGTCAAGAGTTAATATGGTGACGGCCTGCATAAGGAGAATACATGACGGCGTCAGATCCAGATCTAGGCAGTCCGAGAAACTATTTGGCGGCGAGATGACGGCGTCAGGCATTTGTTCTTGACGCCGTCACCTATCAAAATCTATATATAGTTTTCTATTTTTCATTCATAAAAGAGGAACTTGTGTGGAGAAAACTAGGGCCGAACTTTGTAAACCCTAGGTCGTATTTTACAGTGTTTTCAAGGGTTTTCACCCCTTGAATCCTTTCATGTTCAATTGAGATAAGTCTTCTTTCAATTCAATCAATATGTCTATATGTTGTTTGAATATATCTTATGCTTGTCTTGATTTCAACATGCTAGGCTAGATCTATCTTGTGTTTGCTTAGATGTAATGAAACCTAGATGTTAATTATATGTTGATTTCTTGTTTATGGTTGTAATGGATGAATGATTTCAATGTTAGGCTTAAAAAAACTGGCAGATCTCCATTGTGTAACATGCTTGAACGTCTTAGGAAACATGAACCGATGTGTACTAGGTTTTATTGGTTGTATTTAATGCATGAGCAAATTCTAGTGATCCCATGTTAGGAGCTTCTTAGCCGGCTCGACATAGGAGTGAAGTAGGCGCTCATAGGATTGGGGAAGTAAGTACGCCACCCCATGAATGGTATTAAGGAATACAATCCGTCATCCACGCAACTATAACAAGTAATTAACGTGTAAAAGATATCTAGGGAGTAATGAAATCTAAGTAAACATAATTCTCCCACATATTGCTCACAACCTTAGTTTAATTTAGTTTATTTTCATTTTTAGCATTTTATTTTGATTGCATCTTTAGTATTGGGTTAGTTGACTAGCAACTAATTCCGCCCAACTCGTTCAAACCCGAGATTTTTACTTGCTTTCATAAAAATATAAAAATACAAAAAGAATCATCCCTCATCTCTAGACCTAGTCTTTAGGTTTTCTAATCCTAGCGACACTATTCCTAGCTGAACGATCAATCCCCCGGTACTTGTCATTATACTATACTACATTGATCAGGTACACTGCCTGGTGGGGGTTGTAAGCTTCTCGAGATCTCTTCAGAGGTAAAGCCTGGTGCAATTCCCACACATCAAGTTTTTGGCGCCGCAGCCCGGGGAATAGTTATTGTCTAGGTTAGAATCTCTTTTTATTAGGTCTACTTGCTAGATTCCTTTCTAGTAAGATCTTATTTTTATTTTTAGGTTCTCTTTAGTCTATCTTATTTTTTTGTGTTTTTGTTCGTAACTCTTTGCCATCCGACATCATGGACGATGGTAACATCTTTGAACCCGTCATCCCACCACAACAAAACCCACCACTAGCCAACCAACCTCTTTGGCCCCGAACCTTAGGAGAGTATTCCCGACCTAGCCACCAAGGCTACCGAAACACCATTGAGCTCACCTAAGGAGCCAATGTAACCCCCTTGCAATCCGACACCATCCAGTTGGTGCAAAGCGGATGTGCATTCCATGGACTTCGTTCCGAAGATCCAAACCAACATCTCAAGGACTTCCTTAAAATCGTAGATTCTATAGACCTTGATGTTACAACTAGAGAGTCAACCCGATTACACCTATTCCAATTCTCTCTACGTGATCAAGCTAGTCAATGGCTTGAACGTTTACCCGCGGGATCCATCACCTCATGGGAAGATCTCACCACTCGTTTCCTTGCTCAATTTTTCCCACCAGGGAGAACTACCAAGCTTAGAAATGACATCTTGATGTTTCAACAACGTCAAGGTGAAACCTTTTACGAAGCATGGACTCGATATAAAGACCTACTCCGAAAAGTCCCTCATCATGGCATCGAACCATGGCTCCAGATTCAAATCTTTTACGATAAACTTAACTATCAAACAAGGAGAGCTATAGATTACGCAGCCAAGGGCAGGCTAAACAGACTTAGCATTGACGAATGCTGGAAAGTTCTTGAGGGGTTGGCACAGTACGAAGAAGAAGGATGGGAGGACCTGATGTTTTCAAGCAAGGGGAAACTTGATTACGCACACGCCACCCAAGAACAATTATAAGGAAGTATCGAGAAGCAGGTAAAAGAATTAATGAGAGCTGAAAAGCCTGCTACTGAAACCGCATGGAATCCTAATATACGTAGGAATGCGGTTATCAACCATAATTTTCCTGAACGTTCACGACAAGAGGAGTTCGAAGGGATAATGGTGACCTTCATGAATAATCAGGAAAAACAAATCCGGCACTTGGAAGCACGCATGGAAAGCACTCGCAATGCTGTTATGGATTTAGCAGACAAATTCATATCAAGGATCAAGGAGAAGATTAAGGAAAAATCTGCACCAAGAAAAATTAAAAAAGTCTTCGAGGTTTCAACTCCTTTGGTGTTTGACCAAGAGGATAACGAGAAATCCTTTCCAAGTGCTTCACCGTCAATCACCTCCTACTTTTGTGGGCATCCTCAGGAAGAGAAGAATTCGCAATTTCATAACATTTTCGTTGGATGCTTGCAAACCACGCTCCCAAATTTGTGCAAGAGACGTTCTTTTGGTTTTAAACCCGGTGTGAAGAGGTTGCACCTCAAAAACACCACAGCTTTGAGACCCTCTATGGAACAACACCTCTTTGTACCCACCGTTGACCAATGCGAAGGTTACAACTTAACTAAAACCTCACCCACCCCTTTCTACAACCACACCTCTTTCCGTGACAGTAATGAAATGTTCGACCCTGGTGGACTTCACTAATGGGATAGCTACTCATAGTTTTTACTTGTGTTTAGCTATTCACACTAAGTGCAGGGACTGAATGTGGAATTACCACTTTTTATTCCTGATGCGGGCATCTGACGGCGTCAGATGTTAACTCTTGACGCTGTCACCTCGCTATCTCAGCAATAATAACCCAAACTCCATCACTTTCAACTCATACCCCACAAATCACACCCAAATTGCTGCTCCACCTCCGAGTCTCCATCATCCAATCCGACATCTTCTGTGACTAATCTCCACTTGGTAAGTAGTTTTTCCTCACTCTTTTTTGTTCAATAGTCCTTAGGTTCAACCAATTTTGAAAACCCCCTTCATCCGAAACCCCATTTTTACCCATCTTCGATAAATCGTAATGCCTTCCCCTTGTTGATTTATAATCATGAGGTTACCATTAGATGATGTTGTCCTACATGAATCATGCGTTAATTTAGGAAAAATCTTTCATAACCATGGATTTTTTTACCCCCCCCCCCCCACCCATGTTTTCTGCTTAAAGGAGTGTTTGGGTAATGGGTTAAGAGTTTGAAAATTGATTTTTCCCTCGTAATTGCATGGTTCGATTTCTGCTTGGTCTAACGGCGTCAGGGTCTCCTTCCTGACGGCGTCAGATGTATCTGACAACATGAGACAATAAAATTCTCATTCTAATCATTTTTCTTCCACTCTATCTTTTTCCAGGAAAATGAGCAAGCGATCACGACAACACCGTGGCAGCTCCTCTAGATCCCAACAAGTTAACTATGGGGAATTGGTCCATAGTTGGGGTGAGTTCGACAATGTTGCCGCTACAACTAAGTATGCGGAGCTTGTTAATCACCACATTGATGCTGGTGCTGTGATTGATTGGGCGTTTCTGAGGTCCCAAGGTTTAGAGGCTGAGGTTTTGGGGAGGATCCAAATCGATGGGTTCACGGGTCCTCAATGGGAGAGGTTGTTTAGGATGAGGGAGACTGTGTATAGTGAGTTGGTGAGGGAGTTCTTTGCGACCTTCCACTTTGATTTGGCAGAAGCCAGGATGGATATGGGGGTACCACTATTTACTTTAGGTTAGGAGGGGAGGTTCGATCATGTTCGGTTACTGAGTTTGGGTGGAGGATTGGTTTGTACACTAGGGAGGAGGCTGTTGAGGGAGGTTTTATGCAGAGGTTGTTACATGGGGAGACTGTGAGGAACGACATGAGGTGCGCCACTTTTTGGCCGAGCATTGGGAACGGGGTGTACACCTCGACTACTGGGGCAGCATCAATAAGGGACCCCGTGATCAGGTTAGCCCACAGGTGCATCACATAGAGCTTGTCGGGGTGTCATGGCACCACTCACCGTGTCACTACTTCAGATCTTTTCTACCTTTATACCATCTTTTTAGCGGGCGTTTACTGCAACATCCCATTTTGGGTAGCCAGCTATTTGAAGACCAGTGTGGGGGAGAGGGATATTGACAAGGTGTATGGGGGGATGTTCGTGACCCGGTTGGCTCGATCTTATGAGCTGCTTGTTCCCCCGATCATGGGATACTTGAGCGACTGCGGGGCTTGTAGGGTAGTGAGGGCTAAATCCCTCAGGCAGATGAGCATCATGATGCAGCTGGCGGATGGGTCCTATGGCTGGTACAAGGCAGGGGGACCTGATGGTGCTGAGGATGATGATGATGATGAGGGAGCACCCCAGCAGCATCAGTTCGGGGATTATGAGGTTGGGTCAGCTGATTACTACCGACACATGAGTCGGGGAGACTGGCAGGCACACCAGGGGGCTTGGATGGGTCAGGTGGACGCATGGCGGACCACCACTGACCAGCGCTTTGATTGGATGTATGATCATACCATCCGCCAGATGCAACACCTTTCCACCCGTGATCAGATCGAGCCCCACCTGCAGATTGACCCATTCCCCGGTCGTGAGACGGACTACCCTCCCTACGGGTACACAGAGCACCTCCCTCCTGGTTATGACTACCGTTATGGTCCTCCTCCCTAGTGATCTTTCTTGATGTCTGTTATGTTTGAACAATTTATTGATGATGATGTAATTTGAAACAATTGGGATTGTAATAGTTTAGGTTGTGGCCTCTGTTGGCCTTGGATAATTTTATTTTTATCTTTATGCTTACGTTAATTAGTAATAATGGAATGTGCTTATGGTGTCATTCTTTGTTGTGTGTGATTTTTATTTTGTTTGTTTGTTATTTGCTTCCGTATGCATGCTTTATTTTTATTGTTGGTAGATCATGTTTCAAAACTAAAATAGTAAAAATACTTTACTTTGTTGTTTGGCCTAGTCTTAACTTCATCCAAAGGTATTTTTGCAAAAGATAAGTGTAAGGGGAAACCCCAAATATGTTTTTAAGAAACAAAACCGATCATGATTCTCCACAATATTATGTGAACATGTATATTCATATTTGTTAGAGTCAAATGCTTGTATCGAGTCATGATGATGTTTTGCAAGATTTTCCAGGAAGTAGGACGAGGTTTTTCCAGAAATTTTCCGAAAACTTAACATAAGAATTTCTGCAGGTCACTTCTGACAGCGTCACGAGTTTACTCTTGACGGCGTCACGTGTAAAATTCTGGAAATTTTACCAGTTTTGTTTTTCTAACGGAATTCTAAAGTTTTTGTTGAATTATTAGTTTTATAATCTCCAGGAAATCTGCAAACATCATTCCACAAGCATTATATCTTATTTTGTTTTCTAGGATTTATTAGCATATGTAGATTGCCGCCGATTTTATGCAAGGTTGCCTTGTCTGTTTTCTCAGGTTTTACAGGTTATGTATGACAAGAAGATGATTTATATTCTGAAAGGAAAGCTTTGATTGTTCATTTTCTTGGAGGAAGATCTAACCTGGCCACCTTATTATCCATACCGAGCGAATCAAGGGAGTATTTGATTTCATTCTTTTTACTTAGCAACGCCATATTGTACATGTAATTAACCAAGATTGTTAACTCGCCACTAGTAATGACTGCCTACATCCAACAAAACCGTGTATTCCATATCCCTACACCTAACGTTTCAACCCTTTAAAAAACCTCTTTGATAGTTTATCCTAGGTGCTTACACTATGTGGTGGAGGTAGTGAGAGATGTTTTCCATTTCCATATTGTGATATTACTTTATTACACCCGAGAGATGTGAGTATCTAAACACTATTTGTGAGGTGCTAGTGTATGACCTCCGTGCTTGTCTTTGGTTTTTAGTGGAACGATTATTTGTTGTAATCACTTTTATATTAGTGTTAAATAACCCTTAACTTGTATTTTGACTAGAATAAAAACGCATTTGCTTGAGGACAAACAAATCTCAAGTGTAAGGGTATATGATGAGGCGAAAAATGAACCACTTTTAAGGGGTCATTTAAGCCCAGAATTGAATTTATTTGATCAAATATTGCCCTAAATTGTTACTTTTGTGATTTTAGGCACTTTGGGAGTGAATTCTGGAAAAGGAAGCAATTCGGACGTTTTTGGAGCATAAAAGTGAAGAAAACGGCAAAGTTTTAATTTTCCATGCTGAGAACAGTACCTGACGGCGTCAAGAAGAAAATCATGACGGCGTCAAGAGTAAAATCCATGACGACCCAGTGCAAACCTGAAGGCGTCACAAGAAGGGCGTCAAGAGTTAATATGGTGACGGCCTGCATAAGGAGAATACATGACGGCGTCAGATCCAGATCTAGGCAGTCCGAGAAACTATTTGGCGGCGAGATGACGGCGTCAGGCATTTGTTCTTGACGCCGTCACCTATCAAAATCTATATATAGTTTCCTATTTTTCATTCATAAAAGAGGAACTTGTGTGGAGAAAACTAGGGCCGAACTTTGTAAACCCTAGGTCGTATTTTACAGTGTTTTCAAGGGTTTTCACCCCTTGAATCCTTTCATGTTCAATTGAGATAAGTCTTCTTTCAATTCAATCAATATGTCTATGCGTTGTTTGAATATATCTTATGCTTGTCTTGATTTCAACATGGTAGCTAGATTTATCTTGTGTTTGCTTAGATGTAATGAAACCTAAATGTTAATTATATGTTGATTGCTTGTTTATGGTTGTAATGGATGAATGATTTCAATGTTAGGCTTAAGAAAACTGGCAGATCTCCATTGTGTAACATGCTTGAACGTCTTAGGAAACATGAACCGATGTGTACTAGGTTTTATTGGTTGTATTTAATGCATGAGCAAAATCAAGTGATCCCATGTTAGGAGCTTCTTAGCCGGCTCGACATAGGAGTAAAGTAGGCGCTCATAGGATTGGAGAAGTAAGTACGCCACCCCATGAATGGTATTAAGGAATACAATCCGTCATCCACGCAACTATAATAAGTAATTAACGTGTAAAAGATATCTAGGGAGTAATGAAATCTAAGTAAACACAATTCTCCCACATATTGCTCACAACCTTAGTTTAATTTAGTTTATTTTCAATTTTAGCATTTTATTTTGATTGCATCTTTAGTATTGGGTTAGTTGACTAGCAACTAATTCCGCCCAACTCGTTCAAACCCAAGATTTTTACTTGCTTTCATAAAAATATAAAAATACAAAAAGAATCATCCTTCATCTCTAGACCTAGTCTTTAGGTTTTCTAATCCTAGCGACACTATTCATGGCTGAACGATCAATCCCCCGGTACTTGTCATTATACTATACTACATCGATTAGGTACACTGCCTGGTGGGGGTTGTAAGCTTCTCGAGATCCCTCGAGAGGTAAAGTCTGGTGCAATTCCACGCATCATATATATATATATATATATATATATATATATATATATATATATATATATATATATATATATATATATATATATATATATATATATGTATATATATATGTATATATATATATATTTTGAAAATTGACTTTCATTGGGGAAATCCAAGTCCAATTTGAAACCCGATGGGGGAAAACCTTCAACTTAAGCCGCCCGAAGGCACGACACTTAAATTGAAGTAAACCCTGCATTCTCCAGATTCAAACCCTTGTGGGTTGAAACCTTCATTACAGGACTTTGAAATCGTACCGACAGGGCAGTGGTCCACAAGAGAGGACTTCCCGGTTTGGTCACCCAAACCGGTACTACACTCCACTAGGCACGCTTAACTGAATAAGACATGCCCAGTGGACCACAAGCCCATTGGTATATATATATATATATATATATATATATATATATATATATATATAATCAAAATAATAAGTTAACATTTTAATATTATAATAATAAAAAATTGTTGAATGAGTGGTCGATTTCAAATGTCTGACGTGCTTCTTTTCAATATATATATATATATATATATATATATATATATATATATATATATACACTAGCAGGGTACCCGCACGTTGCAGCGGCGGGTACTCTGAAATAATTATTTTTGGTAAATCATGTGTTTTATTATATTATTTTTTATAATAAATTTATTGATATCAAGAATTGCATGTGACGTACTAATGACAATGTTTTCAATTTTACAATTGTGATAATAATAATTATTAGAGGTGGTAATTTGTGCGCAAAATAAGAAAAAATTGGCTAATTTGTAAACGATGTGGGCATATTTTCCCCTCGCTTTTTTTTTTTTTATTTTTTTTTTTTGAAATGGGCATGTTTTGCCTATTGAAAAGTTAAATAGCACTAACAGATACATAATTTCTCTCAATTGTAGAACATTACAATCGTTTTAAAAAAAAACATATAATATATTTAACTGGGGTGTTACCCTTAAGGAATTTATTCCGTCTTTTTGGGTCTTTTTTAAAGCGATGCGTATAACATTAACTCGTTTGGCCCATGCCCATTCGGGCTTGTGCCTGTTTGGCCCGTGTCTATTAGGGCTTGAATATTTATATAATGTGCTTTATTATTTGTATTAGTGACATTTAATGCAGGAATTGTGTGTTTAAGATGGTTGTACAATATGCTTGATAATTTGTATTTCTTGTGTAAGGGGTGTTTTAATAACGACATTAATTGTATTTATTGACCCGTTAATTAATTGACTACATTAAATATCTTGACCGCATTAATAGTGCTTTGTATTTTGTACATTAAGCTTTATGACTTGTATGTCTTAAAATTAAGATTGATGAGAAAGATCATTAATAGTGCTTTGTGTATTGTAGAATAAGCATTATGCTTGTAAGTCTTAATTTTAGGAGGAATTGCATATATACCCACTGAAACTTGCATATTTGCATTTTACTCAAAATACAAGTTTTAAATGCATAATTTACAATGATGTTTAAGTATGTTTTGGGAAATATGCAAATATGCAAGTTTTAGTGGGTATATATATGCAATTACCCCTAAATTCTAAGACTAAGAGGAGAGAGATTCATTCCTACATTATATATATATATATATATATATATATATATATATATATATATATATATATATATATATATATATATAGGCAAAGGATCACGTGCGGATGTTTTTAATTCGTGCGGATAGATCTGAGCCGCCCATCCAGATCTGATCTTGACTTTTTGTTAAAAAGTCAAGATCTGACGCAACGATCACGGTACCAATTGACCATGCAAATGATTTTTTTTTTTAATTTTTTTCCTTTTAAGGGATCCTTACTATTGTTGTCTTCTTTACTTTTTTTATTTTTTCAGATTTTTCTGAGAACTTTTTTGTTTTGTGATTATGAGTGTTAACGTGATATTAAAGATATTATGAGTGCTACCGTGATATTAACAATATTTTACTTAAATAGTAACTTTGATATTAGTAAAAAAAAAATTAATATCACTGTTTTTTTTATTACGATATTAAGAAAAGTTACGGTGATAAAAAAAAATAAACGGTGATATTAGTAAAAAAACTTAATATCATTGTTTTTTTATTACGATATTAAGAAAAAAGTTCCGGTGATATTAAAAAAATTAACTTTGATATTAAGAAAGCATGATATTAAGTTTTTTTACATGTAAAAAAAATGTTGTGATATTAAAATTTTTATAAAGTTTATGTGAGATCAAGGTCTGATCTTCACTTTTTTACAAAAGTCAAGATCTGATCTTGACTTTGTCAAGATCAGATCTTGACTTTTGCAAAAAAAAGTCAGAATCAGAGCTAATATCGCAATAACTTAACGATGAAAACGATTTTTTTTTTGAAAATTTTTTCAGCGATTATTAATAATTTGTTAACCTCTTTATTTTTTTATTTTTTTAAGATTTTTTTGAATTTTTTTTCAATAAAAAAGCCATTGTGATATTAACGATTTTAAAAAATGGGATATTTATGATACTGCCACTCCGCTTTTTTCATATGGTTGACTAGATGGACAGCTGAGATTCGTCCGTACCATCCGCACTAAAATCCAAAAATGTACCTAATCCCTTCCTTATATATATATATATATATACCTCCTATATAATACAAGGTTGTCCTATTTTTTCTCCCCCAAAAATCTTAATCAATTGACATGTGGAAACCCTTGATTTTTAATAGCCGTAGATTTGCTACAACTGATTTTGGGCGGAACACACTCCCTCACTACTCATTCCATTATTCCCATCCAATATTCCAAACACACACACACAATTAAATCCTCTCATATCATCTTCTACAAACCCTAACCACCAAAAATTCATAACGATTGCTGCTTAATTTGTATCCATTATCTTATTTGTTTCAATCGATTTAATTCTAAATATGATTTCAATCCATTGTCTTTTTTGTTACAATGATTTAACAGATACGGCTATGAGAGGAACCAAAACCTAAACGGTTTGATTGGTATACTGGGAACCCTCCCATGTGTATTAACGAGATGAATTGTTCTCACAAATCATTTGGTATGTTTATCCCTAAAATTAAATTTACATGTTCATCTCTAAAATTGTTTATTGAAATCATTAGATGTTTCTTTAATTCATATTATGTTCATCCAATATATATTGAGCTATTCATCCTCATATATACAGCTTATGATGTTCATCCCAAATTTAGCTTATGCTGTTCATCCTCATATATTCAGCTTATGATGTTCATCCCAAATTTCAACTTACAAGTGTAGTATATTCAGATTAAATTAAGTTTATGTTAATCCAAATATTGTGTTTAGTTTAATTTGCTTATGAAACATGTTTATTTTGTAGTTTTATTTTATCTGTATTTGATACTAAAAAATCATTTGATGTTTGTTAATTCATATTAAGATGATTTACATGTGAGTAATTGCCAATTTTATACAATAGCTTCATGTTATGAGTAATTTAGCTTATGATGTACATCCCCATATACTCAATTTATGATGTTCATCCCAAATTTCAACTTGCAAGTGTAGCATATTCACATTAAAATAAATCTATGTTCATCCAAATATTGTGTTTATATAGGATTTGCTTATGAAACATGTTAATTTGGTCCTTTTAGTTTATTTGTATTTGATCTAAAAAAATATGGTTTCATTGAATAGTCCCTGTTTAGCAACTCTTTTTGATCTTTGTTTCCATGACATTCATTTTTTCATTCATGTTAGTTCAAATAAATACCACATTTTATTTTAAATAATTGATAATTCATATTCTCCCAATGTTTTAGGAAAGTTTGAAAAATATTTTCATAATTGAGGCAATGTTTCATAACAGAATTATAGCATTTATATGATTTAAATGTGAATAACAAATAAACGGATTTCATTAACTACCATCCTGATTTTTTGCTTCAAATTTTAAATTTTGAATTTTGCCTTACTGGAATGCAGAGATTTTATGCATTTAACCTAATTTCTACCACTATATATTTATGTGCATCCTAATCAACTTCTTATTCATCTCATATCACTTCTTCTTAATAAACCAGCTAAAGGTATTTGAAATGCCTTGGCCCTAATCTATCATTTATAAGTTTGTTTTCCTCTTTGTTTTTACTTACAATTATGTCTATATGGTTTAACACTAATGGTTTATCATCTATAGGCAAAAGATGGCAGATCAAGCTTTTACTGCTTTGTGTGACGTAGACCCTATGCTCGATGATGCCAAAATTTTGGTGAGGGTGGTACGTGTATGGAAGGCTCATCCTATCACTATGCCGAATGAAGTATGGAGTTTAGAAGTACTATTCCAAGATGAACAGGTGATTAACATACTATGTTTATTAAAAGTTAAACATATCTTTTGCAAAACTAATTAAAGACGTATTTCAGGGTAACCGTATGCAAGCTTCCATTAAGAAGACAGATATGAACAAGTTTCAAGCTATTCTGGATGAAGGCTCTTGCTACAAAGTCGGAAGCTTTGGTGTTGGAGAAAACGGAGGGAAGTTCCCACTGCTCAGTCACCGTTACAAGATCGGTTTCTATAAGAACACCTCTGTGACAAGAGTAGCTCCCTTTGACCAGAATACCCGTGGTTTTTGTTTTGAACCCTTTCAGAACTTTACGAGAAGGCATTTCACGGAGACTGATATTGTTGGTAATATTTATTTGTTTGAAATAATTTTAATTTTCTTATGTATAGTTTAGTTGACTTTCCTTATAAGTAATTATTTCACCATTATTCATAATCTCATACATATATCAATTTTGATAATCTCTTACTTACATATAAATATGAACCCGCAGACGTGATTGGTACTATCATATCCATATCTGAACCAATCCCCTATGAAAGTTATGGTGCTCAAAAAACAAGAAGGATTGTCACCTTGGAAGATGTCGAGTACGAAATATTATTTTATTTTACTCTTTTATATTATGATATAATCTTATATATATATATATATATATATATATATATATATATATATATATATATATATATATATATATATAATTACTAGATAATAATTTTGATACAAATGCTACAGTGGGGTGACATTGGATTGCTGTTTCTTTGACGGTTGGGTTGATCGATTCAACAGTTTGGCACAACAATTGAATTCAATGAAAATGTTGTAATGATTCTTCAAATTGGAAAAGTGAAATACTTTAATGGTAAGATTACAGTCTCTAAAATATGAATGTTTAGATTTATGTTTTTTCTAAATAATGTAATAATTGTGGTATTATACTAATGCAGGTAAACCGTCTGTAAGCAATGGGGCATTTGCAACTAAGCTTTATCTAAATGATAACATTCCAGAGATTAATACTTTCAGAAAGATGTAAGTACTTCATATACTCATATAATATTTACAAAATCACCTATAACATTGAATTACAATAATATGTTGTATAGGTACCAAGAAATGGATGGATACATCGAGAAAAATATTGTGTTGAATATATTTTCTCCATCCAAAAAGGAAATCACTGCAGATGAGTTTTTGAAAATGCTGTTAGGAAAATGGTTGGATCTATTCGTGAATCTGAATACGTAAGTTTATTTATTATAATTTTTTTATCCGCTTAAAATATGTTTTCATAGTGTTAATTTTTTTGATTTTTTCCTTATGTTGTTCAATTTGATCATTATATAGCAATTTGAGTGCATTGTGTACGCAAAGATCCACAAAGTACACCGAGAACATGGCTGGTGGTATCTCGCCTATAAGAAATGTGGGTGTATTGCCAAAGAGCCAGAAGAACATGGTGAGACATCGTCAAAAAAGAAACCTAAAACTAAGGTGTGGTTCTGCAAATAGCACAAAGAAATCACTAATGTTGGCCCAAGGTAACCTTTATTTGCTATTGTACTATTACCATAACTCACGTACATATTAAGCATTAATTTACATACTTTGATTTCTGCAATTATATGTTGAAATTTAGATACAAAGTAATTGTACGTGTCATTGATGACATCGGCTCGGCATCTCTTTTGCTGTATGAAGATATTATTACTAAGCTGATTGATATCCCATGTCATAAGCTCAAGGCTAAGTATGGAGAGCAGGCTGATGATATATTTCCTGATGAATTGGCACCCATAGTTGGGAGGAAATTGTTGTTTCGCTTTTTATATTCGTCCTATAATATAAACAACAACAATCATGTTTATCAAGTCAAGATGGTCTCAGCTGATGAAAGTATGATCAAGATCTTTAAGCATGGAGTCATCAATGAGGTACGCAAATAAAACCTTATGAATATACCACATTTGTTTTATTTTTTAAAATTTTTTAATGTATAATCATTATTTTGATGCATCATCACAGGATAATGAAAGAGAAGTTCAGACACCAATCACCCCTGCTGTTACCACAACCAAAGTAAATTCCCTTGATAACATTCCTTTCAACATTGAAACAACTCCAGAAGTTACAAAGGGAGGGCATAAGGATGGTGGTTCAGGTAGCAGTTCTGGAAAAGCGAAGCGTGATGTGATTGATTTGGATGAAGTCATGCAGAAAGATAATGGTTCAAAGAAATTGAAGAATGCTGAGGAGGTAGTAGTGGTCAATGAAGAGGATGACTGAGTATCATTCTCCTACTCATATCAACATCCCAAATTTCATACTTTTTTGGTATTTCCTTTGGTTTATGTTTCTTTAAAGACTATGTTTTAAGTGTTTCAGAATCTTTTGGTTGTTTCTCAGACATTTTTGTTCTGTTTTGTGAGTGTATCACAAAAAATAATTTCATGCTATTGTTTAATAAAAATTGGATGTTGAAATATATTATGTCTTATTTATTTATTTTTATTGAATCCGTTTTATTTTATTAATTTCATGTTACATTGTAGCAAACTATTACCATTTAAAAGATGTTATGTGACATATAAAAATAATTCTACCTGAATAATATTAACTTTCAATTTAAACAATCACATTAAAAAAAGAAACTTCATGTTATTTCAGCCTCATTTTCAAACTACATAATATGTACACTCAAAAACAATTCGTATGTTAAACATTAATTACAATGAAAAAGGTTTTAATTGTGAGGGAATACATTATAAATATTTATTGGTAATGTAAACTAAAATATAAGTTCATGTCTTTTCAGTTGCCTAATCTTACTCTTTATATTCATCTTGATGTATGTATTTTTTCCACATTTCAAAACAAGCAAACTATTCTCATATACTTTTACATACTGCAATTCGAGATTTGTTGTTGATAACTATGTCTTCTCCAACAAAAAGATCAAGGAATGAAGCACATTTGGATAACACCGAAGAAAAACATTCGAAGTAAGCTTACTCATTATATCTTTTACATGTTTAATTTATTGTATATTTGTTACATTATATATATACTAACTGCTACTATATTTTGTATCATAGCAAAAAACAATGTGTTCAGAAGGAGGTTGACAAAATACCGGAACCAAATAAAGGTATTATTTGTTCTTAAACTTCCAATATACATTACTTAATAATTACTAAAGTTTACATTTGTTAGTAAAAGAGACACAATTTGGAAGATGTGGTTTTTTTCTAACCCTCATTTATGTATGTAACAGGAGTTGAATCCAACAACCTTCAAGTGGCATATGTATGGGAACCTGATGAGTGGTATTATGAAGCAGAGTTGGAGGCTTATAAAGCTGATCTTGTTGATAAGAAGGAACGACAAAAACTTGAAACTAAAAATGAGAAAGAAGCACAACGGAAAAGGCGTTTGCTATTGGCTAAAGATCATGAGAGGCAACTTTCTTCGATGCCGCGTATGAATTTATTTGAAGATGCAAGTGATGATGATTGTGAAAACGTTACTGATGATGAAGACGATGGAAGTTATGATTATGACAATGCACATCTTTTGTTTGCTTCCAAGCCGGATCCTAAGTTTAACTTCTAAGTTATTATTTTTAAGTTTATCATGCCTTTTAAATTTTACAGAATTGTAATGCAAATTTTAACTTTATTATGTTTTTAAGTTTTAATTCCAATGTCTATTCAGTTATCCTATATATACTTGCAATTTATAATTTCGTATAATCAAATTCAATAACACACCAATATTCCTTCTAAAACCATTTCATATAAAATTTTAACAAACCTTATGATAGTTTTATTTTTTAAAATATAATAACTACAAATCTACAAAATAAATATACTTTAGTAAGCAAAACAGATTTATGTTACTATAACATAAAATCAGAATTGTCTCTAACTAATTATGAATTTCAATTTTATATGTCATTATGATCATAATATATTTTGTAATTTTATGAAATCAAATATTTAGTGATATTCATATCCATTTAAATTATTAACCATATCAACTCCTAAAATATATGAGTCAAATGGTTACATCAACTACTATATATACACCATTTGACACACACATCACAAAAGTATACGATTATCAAGTTTTGTTTAGCAACAATGTCTTCACCTCCAAAACAATCCGATATTGATGCATCCAGTTCTTCTATCACAAATCCACACAATAAAGATGAAGAAATACTTCTGTTTCAAGGTCCACCAAACAAAAATCCTACGGTTAAATCGACCCGTGCTAAGCATGATCCTGAAGGTATTTTATACTTATCGTGTTATATAAAACCAATATTTATAAATATGTATTTTGGGATTCTTATATTTATAATGAACATATTTGTTTTATAACTTTAACAGACAGGTATGTTTGTTGGAATGGAGTTTGGCACAAGATTAAGAAGAGGCATGTTCTTAATGCTGATTGGAAAAACATGATGGATTGCGTCAAGAAGGCTTATGAAATGATCCAACAACTCCGTGCGGCTGGCAAAAAGATAGGAAATGAGTATATGGTTGATCACAACGTTAGTGACGAAGAATGATAACTCTTGGTCAAGTTTTGATATTATCGATTTCTCCTTATCACAATGTTTTGTTAATTTACTTTTAATGTTTTTTGTTTCGTATGTTTTGAAGTATTTCTTACTTTTATGTTTGTAATAAGTTGGTTTTTGCAATTTTAGCAAGCCATGGTTATCTAAACTATCTTCCTATCAAATTAAGTTGTTTTGGTTCATCTTTGTTCATTTTATTTTGTCCGTTACCATATTTTATACATTGAATCCATGTCAAAAATAAAATTTATATATAAAACGGATAAATTTCATTTTATGCTGCAATGCTTTAATATAAAGCAAATGGAAAACCATATACTATTAGGAAACAATTCGTGAAATTTTTCTTAAACAAAAATAAATTTATAAAATAAATGGATAACTTATATTAAAAGGAAGCCCAATGAAAATCATTTTAACACTTTTTATACCATACTTATATGAAAATTAAGCCCAATTAAGTAAAATATCACAAGTTTTATTAAATTTTCAAAATATATTCAAGCCCAATGGTTATAAGTTGTACAATAGCAGACATTTTATGTTAAACATTCACCCAAAACATTAGTGTTTTCCTAATATTACATATTAGTTATAATCTTCAATTTTGTATTTTAAAATTAAACCTCATATCTCATTACTTTTAAAAAACGAATATTTTCTTAAATTGCAAATAATCACATGTTAACATAAAAATAACAACCATTCAACTTTTGAATGATATGCTCAAATCCAAAATTTAAAAAAATCGTATCTCATTATTTTTAAAAACAGATTATTATCTTAAATTGGCCATAATCACATCTTAAAATAAAAATAACAAACATTCAACTTTTTGATTATATGCTCCAATCCACATTTTATAAATTTTAAAAATCATATCATACCCTAAAATAGTTGTATATCGCCACTCTATAAATACCATAAACTTCATCATCAATTTCATAAACCTTTTTTTGCATCTCATTTAACAGCACCAATGGATCAGCCTAAATCACCTAAGGTAAAATGATTTGTTGATGTATAGTGTATATGTTTTTGGTTGTTATTCATATAATCATATAGTTTATCTACATTTATTCCAAATTTTTGGAGCTGTTTTTAGGTTTTCAAGGATGAAGAATATCCAAATGAACCACTAAGTGAATCCATTAAGAACAATGTCATTATCCTTTCTGATGATGATTTGGTATGTGTTACTTATAAGGTTATTTTTATTAAATGTATCTTTATTTCTAACATATTTAAATAACATGCAGGAATTCCCAAAAACAAAAAAAATGTGAAAGACAAACCAAAGAAGATACTAAAAATAACAACAATGTTATTAACATTCTTTCTTCTGATGATGAGAATCAATATTTGTTATCTAATAACAATGACTCTCAAGAGCAAAAAAAAAAAAAAAAGATATTTTGGTATAAACATACCATATAAATTTCAATTCTTTATACTTTATTAATCCATATAACAAATTATCACTATAGTTTAACTTATTACTAATTAATTCTTTTTTGTTTTTATTTCAATAATAATCAAAAATAGGATTCTGAAGATGATGTGCCATTTCGGTGCAAGCGTTCAAAAAGCGCTAAGTCAACTTCCTCCTCAAAAAAGAAAGATATTTTGGTATAAACATACCATATAAATTTTAATTCTTTACACTTTATTAATCGAGATAAGAAGTTATCACTATAATTTTACTTATTAATAATTTTTTTTTTGTTTCTTTTTATTTTTCATCAAACCTAAATTAGGATTCTGAAGATGATGTGCCATATTGGTTTAAACGTTCAAAAAGCGACAAGGCAACTTCTTCCTCAAAAAAACCAAAATATCGTCTTGTGGATGAACCAACTGATGATGAAAATGAAGATACCATAAATATGACACAAAATTATGATAACTTAATTGATGATGAGGCAAAAGAAGATTTCAAAGAAAGTGAGGAAGACATGAATGAAAAATATGGTGATCTAATTCATTCAGAAGACTCTATTGACAATGAAGTCTCTGATGAGCAAGCTACGGATGAGTTTGATAGTTTCATTGATGATGAAAATATTAATGATGCAACTACCGACAAGAGTTCTGATAGCGATGAATGAGAATAAAGATTTATATGTTATTCAAATGTTATGAATCATCCGAATAATTACTATTTATCTCCACATGTTTCCAATTATCTTAATGAACTTATCAATCTTTGTTTAAATTGCTTATAGTTATTAAATTTTCAAAGATGTTTAGTGTCAGTGTATGTTGAAAGTTATTATCTAAATTTAACCTTAGTCCATGTTAATTTCACTTTTTTATTTTCAATGTACATAATCAATACCAAAACAACAGTTAACATTGTACATGATACTAAATCATACCAACAATAAGAATATTTAGATAACTAATGAATTATAAAATAAAACAAACAACCATAATTTACATATCATAACTTGCCAATTCAAACAGATTTCAGTTCATAGTCATCTTAGTTAATACAAATAAAAAGTATTCAACATAGCTTACCATACTTTAAACAAGTTTAGAAACAGTTTTGTTGTTCAAACATAACCATCAAAAGAAGGCGTTTCCCACAACATTTATAAGGTGTCGTCTAACACACGTGAAAATATGGAATACGTGTTGGTTCAGCAACTTCCAGGTCTGTAAGAACGTACATCAACCTGAACCTTAACATCTTGGTGTATTCAAAACCACATTCTTGTCCAAACCATCTCCATTCACCAAACATGTTCACATGATTTGTCCTTCCAGGATTCTCTGTGTGATGGTCCATCCTGACAGTGAAAGGCAACTTAATTTGATTGTGTTTCAACATAGCTTTGGTGTACATGTGCATCGGATTATCTTTCTGAAATTTCGCCGGTATACACTGCAATTTTGCACGACAATCAATTACTCACAGCTCCTCATTATACACTATTAAAACTGAATAGCATAGAATATATTAATGAATGAATAAAACTTACAAGACGATTAAATGCCAATATTTCAGAGAAACGCTTATAAAACACATCATTACTTTCATGAAAATGTTCACGCTGCCCAGGCCACATGCACAAATGGTACATTCTGTCATCCTCTGGAAAGCAACATAACAAATTTATTCAAAGACTCATAACTAAATATTATACTAATATAAATGGATTATTCAATCGATTAACGTGGATAATATATATATATATATATATATATATATATATATATATATATATATATATATATATATATATATATATATATATATATATATATATATATATATATATATATATATATATATATATATATATAATTATCAACATATCATAAACTTACTCTTATCTTCATGTGGTATCTTTGGTTGAATTCTATTAAGACGAGTGGCACCAAGGAATTGCACGTTTGTGATACTACTTCCATCAACATTGAACCCCATTACATTTAGCAAATTATTCCTTATTTTAGTGAACACCACTACATCACCAAATTCTATATCATTTTCATCACAGAAAGCGTTCCAGTTATCTCCGTTCACCACATATTCCGGAAGAACACCATCACCATTTGGATTAAGACGACTAACACGGACATGAAATTCATTCCCTTCACACATAATTGTTACCTCAGCTTCATTTCCCAAACCATCTAAAAACGCAACAGGAATAGTCTGTAAAAAATATTTTTGTCAATTCAAATACTTCCTATATTACTTAATACATTTACGGTACGCATGGTTCAAACAACAAATAAGTGTATACATTTACGATACGCTTGGTTAAAACCATCAAGCAACCTTCATAAGATAATATATTATATCTATTCAGTTTATTAGAAGTGTATACAAAACAATCGTTATTACCTGATCTACTTCTTGGTAAGGTGTTACACGTGTCTGAAATCGATAATATCGTTGATTTACATCTTCATATCCTCCACTTTCTATCCCCTCATCGTCATATCCTGTTACGTAAAATGAATCGTCCCCTTCCTTTATAAAGTGCAATACATTGACATTCTCATCCATGTTCTCCTGAACAAACTCATACCATCTTTTACCTCTTATCTCAACAACTCTTTCTCTAACTTTAACTATTGCAACCTTTTTTCTGTTTCTTCTTATGCCTGTCAAATACAAATGCATGTTCCCAGTGTAGGCATCGTCATAGAATACTTCAGGTAGTTCGAGTTGGTAAGGATACTCATCATGGTATATCAGTTGCACAACAAATTCAATCGGCATTTTCCTACAAAATATAAGAACTTTAAATATTACAACACTTTTCATCTACCATATATATTATCATATATTTTTATTTCAAAATAAACCGTTTTATGTCATATCTTTTTATTTATTTTACTAAAATAAATTTTGACTTATAAAGTCAACAACATTCATCTTCATCCTTTGTTTCTTATTTGGTACTAATCAGGAAGCAACAGGATTTCACATTTCATAAACTTCTTCAACCTTACTATAAGACCATATCGCAAATTAAATCTAAGTACATCATACTCCATTTTCTCTATTTTTTCCATTTAAGTTCAAGATACTATAAATCATCTAATTTTTATTTACACATCATACCAAATTTCGAGATTAATCAATGTTACCTAATTCCTAAACAACCACTGCAATAACAATTGTCATAATCTCCTAAATCTTAGTATAACCAACGACATGCATAACATATTTACCACACATATTAAACGATTATAATCAAGATTAGCAAACATTAGACTGTATATATTAGTTACACTACATGCATCGCATACTAAAAATCTTATCAATACAACAGAATTAAAATAAACAAAAAATAAACAAAATACTAAATAAATAATGATCGGATATCATCTACAACATTATCAAGATGATTATTATGTTTTATTAATTGATTATAAGATATAATTTGATCAAGGTTTTAGGGATTCTTACTCCTCCGGTTTGCTTGAGAAGATGAGAGAGATGGAAGTTGTTGAGATTTTTTTCCCAATTGATAATTGTTATTAAAATCTCCAATAGATATCTTTTAATATATTTACTTAAGATTGCAAATTGTAGTCTATATGTTTTAGGTGTCTGAGTACTTAAAAACAGGCAATCATTATACTGCATGAAAATTTCTTCATTCAATATTAAATTTTAAACATTTATTTTATACCAATGTATAAAATCTATTAAATTGGATCATATGTAAATTAGGACTTGGGCCTTTAAAATCCAATACTATGTTTAAGGCCTCATTATATTGTTATTAGGTTAACAAATTGGAAGTAAATAATGTTAACAATCCTGTATTTTTTAGCCTATAACAAACTTCCAATTTTAAAGATTATGCTTCCATGTACATTTAAACTTTGTTCTTAGCCATATCATTTCCATTCAGCTCTTCCTATCTAAACACTATATATACTATCAACTATACAGAGAATACATTTGCATCTACTATTTTCTAAACCTTCATTCTACAACACTAGATGGATTATCAACAAAATAAGTCGTCAAAGGTGATGAATGTATGAAATTCGTAGCATTCTTATATTTATATTTTTATCTATGGTAACTAAACACTTATAACATTTTTGTCTTTGTTTTAAAGCAGCAAGGAATTGATAAAGAAACACCATGCGATTTTTGGATTCAAGATCCACCCGTCATCATCATATCAGATGATGAATTGGTATAAGTTCCATTACTTCAATAACAATTATTAGCAAAAGCGCTTATGTCATTTTTTTTATATTAACTCACATCAAAAATATTATTACTTACGATATGAAATGCTAATAAAACTGTATGTTATCATATTTGTGTGTATGTTTATAAACAACAAGGGCATGATAACGAAACACTAAATGATTTTTGGAATCAGGATCCACCCATCATTATCATATCAAATGATGAATCGGTATGACTTTCTCTAACATTCAATAAAGAATATTATCAAAAATATTATTTCGTTTTGCTTATATTGATTGTCTTATAGGACATCCGTACAAGTAAAAACACACAAACAGTTGGAAATGGTGGTACGGTTGAAAAGAGCAATGATCTCCATATTATGGATGCTAATAACAAAAATGACCAATGGATATGTGTAAACAAAGATTGTTTATACCATGATAAACATGAAGACACATTTGCATTACAACAGAATGTTGATGATGAACCTAATTTGGAAGAATGGAAGTGTGTAAAGAAAGATTGTTTGTACCACAATCATGTTGTTCATTATGATGAAAAAAATGATGCTCATAAAGTGATTGTTAATAAATGATAATAGACAACTAATATATATATATCATTGTAAATTACTTTTCATGAATAAAAACATCATTGTTTCGTTTATCATAATTTATTTTGTATTATTTTTTTATATTAAAGTTGTTTTATGCAAATAAATAGTGCTTTCATATAAGGCATACAAAGTATTATATTCTAACTCTTGGGCCCAATGTAACAAAATTTATTTCAAAAAAGGCCTTTATACACTAACATTAATAAGATTCACTTGGGCTAAACTTATAATTAGTATCTTGTGTTTAAACCAAAACATATCACATTTATGGAAAACGCTAAAATCATGCTAAATTAAATCTCTAATTAGTTGCTATTAGGCGATTTTATAGTAAACAAAAACAACTTTTATAAACTGTAACATATGAAAATCAACCTTCTTTAAAGGTCACATTCTAAATATTCTTATTCTTATTTGTTACCATGAATATGAATCAGAGGATTCTACCACCAAATCACAAACTAAATGTTGTCCATGAAGGTCCTAAAAACATGCCTCAACATCTTAATCGATCTTGTGATGTACAACCTCATCAGCCGTCAACCAATGTATGCTCAAACAATGTTTTAAATCAAAGCACTTTTTATACACAAATGGAGGATCAATCTTCATTACATAATGGTATGTTATTCATTATTGATTCTTCATTATATTTATTAATTTTTCTTGAAGTTTAATTATATACCCCATTTGTTGTTATTTTTAAACTCAGAAAATCAAATACAAGATAATCAAGATATGCGCAACAAGAGAAACTGTCATGTCGTGGATAAAACCCTAACTGATGAGGTTTTATTTTTCAATCATTTGCCATACAATAATCTTCTTAACTACAACCCTATAGATACACCGACAACTGTTACACCCATTGGTACCACTTAGCATGTATAATATTATGCCTGATATAGTTTTGTGCAATTTATATTCGCAATAAAATCTTTTTGCTTGATATGGTTTATCGCTATATTTTATTGGTAGGTACCTCGCATGATCATCAATGGCTAAAACGTAAATTTTTGTGTAACAAGAACAGTTATCACTCAAAATCTGTTTATCGTGATAGACAAATGTTGTCTACTGTTATTCAAGATTTCGAGAACAATGAGAACGTGTACAATTCAGTAAATACCGTCCAACGTTCAAAAGATTCAAGTGTTGTTGACATATATGATAATACGCATTATCAACGACTTCCTCTACATGACATAACCAAGAGTAATTTTAGATCCAAATAGATAATGAAATATTTACTTTTCCCATATTTAAACGTTATTTAACAATATTTGTTTATGTTTTAGGTTCGAATTCAAACATGAACCAAATGTCTCAACCCTCACAATCAGGGAATATTGTATCGGATTTCACAAATCCTACACCAACTAAGAGAGGGTGTGGACGACCCCGTAAGAATACTTTAGTTACTCAAGTATCACCACACCTTTCTGAAGGGGCATCAACCATGAATTTACAAACAGGTTAGTAATGCAATATTTATTTCTACATGACATAACTACAATTAATGTTATATACAAATTCATAATGCTGCATTTTTCTAAGTTCTTTGCATCGTATTTAATAATATTTGTGTACGCACTAGGTACGAATACAAACATGGACCAAATTTTGCATACCTCAAAATCAGAGAATATTTTATCAACATACACAAATCCTCCACAAACTAAGAGAGGACCTGGACGTCCGCGCAAGGCAGATGTAGCAAACGTCATTTCCCCACAAGTTCCCCCTGGCTTATGTACACGCGTTCTTATAACAAAAGCAAGTATTACTGTTTTGACTAATGTTATGAACATGGTAGGAAGTAGATTGGGAGTAGGACGTCCCCGTAAGAATCCTGTAGTTGCTCAAGTATCACCAAATGTTTGTGAAAGATCATCAACGGTGCCTATACAAACAAGTTCGGATATGCAATTATTTTTTATGTACATGACATACCTACGACTAATGTTATATCTAAAAACATAATGCAATGTTTGTTTTTATGTTCTTGAAACTTATTTGTCATAATTTGTTTATGTAAAAGGTACGGTTTATAACATTAACCAAATTTTGCAAACCCTACTGATGCGTAGGGATTGCACCAGGCTTTACCTCTCAAGGGATCTTGAGAAGCTTACAACCCCCACCAGGTAGTGTACCTGATCGATGTAGTATAGTATAATGACAAGCACCGGGGGATTGATCGTTCAGCTAGGAATAGTGTCGCTAGGATTAGAAAACCTAAATACTAGTTCTAGAGATGAGAGATGATTCTTTTTGTATTTTTATATTTTTTAGAAAGCAAGTAAATATCTCGGGTTTGAAGGATATGGGCGGAATTAGTTGCTAGTCAACTAACCCAATACTAAGATGCAATCAAAATAAAATACTAAAAATGAAAATAAACTATATTAAACTAAGGTTGTGAGCAATAAGTGGAGAAATGTGTTTACTTAGATCTCACTACTCCCTAGATATCTTTTACACGTTAATTACTTGTTATAGTTGCGTGGATGACGGATTGTATTCCTTAATACCATTCATGGAGTGGCGTACTTAACTCCCCAATCCTATGAGTGCCTACTTCACTTCTATGTCGAGCCGGCTAAGAAGCTCCTAACATGGGATCATTAGAATTTACTCATGCATTAAATACAACCAATAAAACCTAGTACACATCGGTTCATGTTTCCTAAGATGTTCAAGCATGTTACCAATTGGAGATCTGCCAGTTTTCTTAAGCCTAACATTGAAATCATTCATCCAATACAACCATAAACAAGTAATCAACACATAATCAACATCTAGGTTTCATTAGATCTAAGCAAACACAAGATAAATCTAGCCTAGCATGGTGGAATCAAGACAAGCACAAGATATAGACAACCAACACATAGACATATTGATTGAATTAAAAGAATACTTATCTCAATAACACATGTAAGGGTTCAAGGGCTGAAAACCCTTGAAAAAGCTGTAAAATACGTATATGGTTCGGCCTTAGGGTTTCTCCAAACTTGTTCCTCTCTAATGAATGAAAATTAGAAAACTATATATAGATATAAGAGGCTGACGGCGTCAAGAACAACCTTGTGACGCCGTCATCTCGCCGCCAAAATAATTCTCGGACTGCCTTGATGTTAGGCACCCATATTGAATTCACACAAGCAAGAATGAGATAGATATAAGGATTTGGGTAATTATAAGAATGAGAGAATAATGAGAGCAATAGTTTCCTTAAGATATTCAAATAACCAACCAAGTATTACATGAGACCTAAGGCTTCTATTTATAGGGAAGGAGCTAGGGCAACACTCCCTCTCCATCCACTTACAAGTCGTGCGGGCTTTCAAGCCCATGGACCAAATACCTTAAGTCTAGTAAACTTGTAACATTACATAAATGTAAGTAAATAATAACTTAAGCAACCTATTATTACAAATGACCGAGACTTGATAAAATAGTAAAACTTTGATCCCAGCAATCTCCCCCTAAGGGTCGGTCATCACGGTTGCTTGACGTCTTTGTCATTTCTTCATCTTTGACTTGCATAGCTTTAGACGTCTTTTCAAAAATCATTCATCATTCTTTGTTCTTTGTTCATTGTTGCTGTGATAGTGATCAAGTAATAAAGTTGTCTGCCTTACGTCACTTCCGCGTCTGTGGTGGTAATCCGTCATTCCAACATGCTCATACATCTTTGAATTCTGACTTATACATGCACGTAGTTCCCTTTCTTTCACTTTTGATCTTTAGTCTTTGTACTTTGTAGATTCTTCTTTTTGGCGTAGAATCTTTCTTTGAACTTTGTGTTGCATTGATCTTTGAGGGAGCTTTTGATGACTTCAAGATGCATGTATGAGCATGTGGAATCCGTCGCCATGGAGATGATGTATAGCTGCAGGTAAACAGTTAGTAATAAATCAACCGGTACTTACAGATAAGGAATTAGATATCGTCAACAACATATTGTGAAGACTCCTTCTAACCCTTATCAAGGCCGCTCCCATGTCAGATACTCCTGAGGGAGCTTACAAGACCTACTTAGTAGCTCAATGACTGGGTGAGTCGCTGGGGATCACTCCACGACTGTAGACCGCTAATAACCACCGCAAACACTAAGCGTAACCCACAAGGAGTTACCGAAGTAACCTGCTGTCAGGGCTGTTTGATGTTGACCCTGGCAGGATTTCCGTTCAATCATTGAGAAATACTTATGTAAATTCTCTCATAAACGTTCTTTGCAGATTGCTAAGATCTGCGAAGGACTCAATAATTTACAGCTGGTGTCCTTTGATGTAGAACACCAGTTGCAGAAATACTAAGTGTTCCTAAGAGATCTTTGATGTATCTCATGGCTCTAGACTCGAAAAGTGAACACTTAGGTTTCCTATGCGGAGACTAGGGAGGGGTCTCCTGCTTCAATATCAACAATCTCTAAGAGATAAGTCGATAGATTACACCGGTTCCCCGTGAGAATGTAACAAGCTCTTTTAAGAGAAATTGAGTGGCTAGAAGGTTTAGTGCATTGCGTCACTGGGTCCATGACGACTTTATCTTCAATACCGGCGTCGCCTTGGCAACAACCAGTAGCATACAAATTGAACCCGGTGTCTGCCCTAAGGTTGAACATATGGAGGGCTATTTCTTTTCACCCTTTTCTTTACTTTTCTTTTTTAATTCTTCAACCCCTTCTTTCCCCTTTCATTCTTTACTCCTTTTTTCATATCATACCTAAGGACTTCTAATACTAACTATTGGTGATGTCCTTGGGTAGATCCCTCTGGCTCTGGCGGATCATAGGACGGTTTTTCCTATCTTAATCACCTTATAACTCTATGATTATCCGACAATAACCAAGAAACCTTTGAAAATCTCTCAAAGTGTTTGTGATTATCAAACATTTTGTTTAACACTTTGAGAGTTTTGTGTTTACTTTTGAAGGGCTCCCCCTTCACATGTGCTCATAAGTGTTTTAATAAATTTGCACATGCGGGAGGAACAAGCACTTTTTGAATTGATCCACTTTCAGTGAACAAGACCGATTCGAGACACGCTTACATCACTAGTTAGACTAGCTTGAAGTTATTACCCGGCCTGGTCAAATCCACAGAAAGTTTCTCGAAACGGTACATTTCTACTAAGACAAATCCTTTTTGAGACACGCTTACGTGGCTAGTTAAAGAGTTCCATTGTCAGCTTTTAGGTGACAACTAGCTCTAGTAACTAACTTGATGTTATTACCCGTCGAGGATAAGTCTTTTCGAGATTACTAACTTTTATGTTTCTTCAATTATTGGGTCAATTCTGAGTCTAGCTCGCATGAGATTCAACATTAAGCAACTTTGAACTTACATATTTTAATCACTTTTCTTTTTCTCCCCCTCAAAAATAGCATATAGGATGAAATTTTTGACAATTTTTTGATTAAAATACGCCTTTTGAGTCTTATGGGGAGAATTCAACCAGAACTTTTGATTTGAAGAACGATGATTTTGTTTCAAGTGCTCCCCCTCAACAAGTGAATTCTTATTGAGGTGAAATACTTGACTTTTGATCAGAGTTATGAAAATCTGTGTCACAACTCACCATTTCAGGTCATTTCCCAAACTTTAGAAAAACACTATTCATCAAAACACTATTCATCGTTTTACTATTCATCATTTTTTGTATCAGTTTGACATTCAGAGAAACACTCAGAAATTTTACTATTCATTGAACACTATTCATTTCCGGAAAAGTTTTCATCATTCAAGTGCATTATTCATTTCATCATAAATTTAGTTTACGGGTATTTAAATTCGCGTAACCATCTTGGTTCAGGTGCGAATTCATTTCATTATCAGTAAGGACACTGCATACGGACTAGAGACAGTCTGCATATCATCATAACAGCATTTTCATGTTATACCACTCTTAGGATTTTCAAATTTACATATTTGATACATTTAACGTTTTTCTTATAATTATTTATAATAAACGTTAACACCTGGTTTATAAACACGACGAATATATCTAAATATTCCCACAACGGTCCCGACATATTTTTATATCCATTATATCATCATAAAAGTTATAACATTTATTTACCCAGTATTTTGGAATTTTATTTTATTTATAACGTGAGTTTATAAATATTACGACGGTTTTCGTGAAAACTAAACAATAATCACCCGAACACTCAGTACTTGTACCCAACATATTTTTATCATTCTTATGACTTTATTTTGTCCCGGTTAACTTTTTTAACATTTATTTTTATCAAACCCGGTACCCGATTTTAACTAATAACACATATCAACACATAATCTTACACTAAACTACAACTAATAATACACTACATTTTCTAAGTGATCAAAACCGACTTTGCATCTCCTTTTCACATTGAAAACCGGCCACAAGACCACCCCTAAATACCACAAGTATTATTTTAACCTTATATGCATTTAACTCTTATTACTTTAGTAATAAACCTCTAATGTTATATCAATACCAAAAACCAAAATCATAACATCACAATTTCAAGATCCAAAAAGTTTTCATCTCTTCCCTTCCTCCCCTCTAACCCACGACCCAAACTCAATCCCCATGATCAAGCCATTATTTTTCAAAGTACAAAGCTACAAAGTTGTTCATTTCATCATCCTAATCAAGAATCTTACAACAAAAACACAAGTAACACAAGGTTTCTCATCATCTAATCACTTATTATTCCAAAGTGAGTTATCAAATTTATTTTCAGGATTTCATCTAATTAACACTTGTATCTTATGGTTTTCATGCTTAATTTCATGTACAAGTTAGCTATACCACATTATTTTTGTTAACTTTTTGAACATACAAACCCTAGATTATGATTTAGGTGTTCTTTTGTAAAATTAACATGATTACTAGTGATTAGGAGCCCATGGCACCCTAAGAAGGTGTATGGTAGGATTAGTATAGCTTTGTGGTGTTTGCAAGAGATTTGGTTGAAGTAGAAACTAGTTTTGAACATGAAAAATTGATTTGTAACAAGTATATAAACATTCTGTCCCATTTTTGTAAATCCAGGAAAATCAGTAAACATAAAGGAAACTTTGGCAAAATTTTTAGAAAATACTTTCAAAAACGAATCCGTAGGCGAAAGAACGGATTAAAAAGAGTTTATAACGAAGAAGTTATGATTTTTGCAAGTTTATTGACGAAAAGTATATTTTCTGAAAATTGTTGCTTTTGGACGTTTTTTGTCGGACAAAAAGAGGCTTTAGACGTAATCCGGAGGAGTCTAACTTTCCAAAATATATTACTACATACTAAGACGTAACCGTGGATATAAAGAACAAGTAAAACGGACTTATAACGACAAAGATATTCACGTTTCAATATCGGCAAAACTTATAATATTTTGACAGCTTTTGGAAAAATAATATTAACACTACGTAGTAACTCTAGATTTCTAGAAATAATACCAAGTACCCAAATTCATAACTAATGAAGTATTAGTGATTACAAGTATATTTTTATCACTACAAGGCGTTATATCAAGGATTTCAAACCGAGGATTTCAACACTAACATTGATACATACGATATATATATATATATATATATATATATATATATATATATATATATATATATATATATATATACATTTCAACTAGTTTTATTTTTCTAGTTGCCTTATTTTCCTAAGTCTTGGAAAATGTATATTTTTAATAACAACAAGTATTTTCAAAGAGTAGAGTGGTATAGGAAACATGTGCATGGACATTCATAACATCATTTCATGATCTAAAGTAGATCGTTCATCATTCATATTAGGTTGCGGCTAGTGTGCGCGCCTTGTTTTTCAGCTCATTACATGTTCATGGTACCATCATATCAGGTGAGTTTTCATAGCCCCGTTTTCAATTCAATATTTTGATTTCAAATCCCACGGGGGAATACATTGCATCAACCATTTTAGTACGAGCCCAAGTACCAAAACATATGTACATTGCTTAAGTTGCCTTACCAACCTGTTAAAGTCCCCTATTTATTATCATGGACCGTTAATTTTCCGATTAAGCGAGAGTGAGTGGATAGATCTATCGAGGGTGACGCCTCCATCCGTGGTAGTTATTACCAACAGTAAGCGGATGCATTTCATTTTGACATTTTGGGAGTGTTCTGGTAAAACATTCGGGAGGGGCATATAATTTCATCAGTCATAGCTTCGGGGTCATGAGCTTAAGGTCTATTGTACTATTTTACGTGACTTTTGTCATGCACTTATACTTGTGGTGGCCGTACAACATTACATTTTATAAACCTATGGAATTCACCAACATTCGTGCTGATGTTTTAGCAATGTATTTCAGGTTATTAAGGTAGCTCATGTGACATGCATTTGGACCTTCATGGAGTCGCGGAGTCGACGCGTCTCACTCTTATTTCATGCACTTATGTAAACGTTTGATCTAGTAGGACTTGTTTTCATAAACATGCAATACCTGTTGGGGACCTCATATTGTAAACTCTGAATTATTTCAATGATCAAACGAAGTATTTTCCAAACGACACTTTAGGTCGTTCAATGTAACTGTAACTGTGATGCTATGATAGACACCCCCAGGTATTCCATTCCGCTGCAAGTCAGGTAAATTGGGGGTGTGACAATCTGAAAATGTTTGATTAACTCTACTCAAAAGTAAGAAGCCTTCGCTCCTTATGTTAGGATTGAGGCACTGATGCGTACCTCAGGGTCCTTTCTTTACAAGAACTGGTTGTACATTGTAATGCGTGCACAAGCCATTAAGCATGATTTTGACAGAACATTTTGTTAAGGAAATACTCCCCCATCAAAACTCGCATATGTTTTGAGAATTTTAAACTTTTGAAGCGAATTGGGGAGTAAAGATTTGAAAAACAATCTTGAGCAAAATTTTGAAAAGTTTTGAAAAACCTTTTGAAAATTTTTGAATAAATTTTGCTCAAGATTAAGAAGTTTTAGATAAGCTTTGCATGAAAACTTCTTCTTGTTTTTAGGATAAGTGTACGTTTTGTTTTAAGAAATGGTTTAGCAAGGCACTTTCCTTTCTATGAAACCCGAGTTGTACACTGAAATGTGTGCACAAGTCGTTGTTTTCATACAAAATTAGTTTTCTTTAAACAAAATACTCCCCCTCAAATAATGAAGTTTATTCGAGAGATAGTCTTCTTGAGCAGAATATGGGATCGTATTTAAGAAATACTTTTTGAAAAATTCGAGAGATGATTCTGCACAAGGTTTTAGAAAACACAATCAAGAATTATACAACAAAGAATGCTAGAAATTTAAAACTCTTTTACTGTTGAAAGTTGTTTGAGACCCGGAGTCTCTCTTTTGAGTTTTAAAATCTGAAGAAGAAGATTTCCATCTAAAGTTGAACTTCATGGGTTCTTTTTGAAGATCTGTTTTTGTGATGAATGGAAAACTTCCGGTATTTGGGATGTTCAAATCAGAGTCATTCTTTTATTGTAGCCAAAGCATTCCAGATTATGAAAAATTTGAAAGGTTTTGAACGACTTTGCTTTGATCTTCACACTTGCTTTACCGGTCTAAAACAAGAGTGTAGAGTTTGGAAAAATGTGTTTCTCATCATTTTGAATCCTTTTCCAAGTTTAGCCTTTTGACACATTTAACCCTTTGTCCTCAAAATATGTTCCATAAGAAACATTTTGACAATTGTTGAAGTTTTGACTTTCAATGGGATGACATGTACTTGCTCATAGAGAAAATGCATCAGGCATAAACAAGTATGCGGATGAATTAAAAACTCATTCTAAATCTATGAAAAATGCTCAGAATTCTCAAATTTACGCATGAGATCACAGATTAATTCATTCTTTTACTCGAAATTTCCCAATTATTATCATGGTTTGGAGTTATGATTTGAGACTTTACACGCATGTTAGCATCAAAATGCAAGAATATTGTACAAACAAACGCCCTAGTAGTAGCAGCAAAGACATCGACATCTTAAACCCTAAATCACATGATTTCAAACCTATGTTGTTTCTAATCGAGCAAACACACCAATCGAGCATTCTTTAGTGTTCTCTAAAGCTATAAGAAATAATTAATTAGACTAAACACATAAAAAAGGAAATGCCCCGATCGATAATTACATAAACCCTAGTTTCTGATTATGCCTTTGTGACCGTTGAAAATATTTGAAACATTTAGGGAACGATTAACAACCATAAAGAAATTTGAAACTTACAATTGTGGAAAAGATCGAAGATAAAAAAATCGTTAGTCTGATTCATTGACGTTTTAAATTACGTGTGAAACTTTTGAGAATATTTGTGGAAACATTTATTAGAGCCCGTTTTACTTTTCATGCAAGGTCCGTTTACCTAAGTTTAAGACATTTGTGAATTTTTACTCATTAAAGGTTAATTACTTTTCCATTTGAAGTCCAAACTAGATTAATTTGGGATCGTTGCAGAAAAATTTCTTTTCTCCCCCTCGAATTAGCATTTATTTTGTGAAACCTTTGTGCACATTTAATTCGAGAGATCATAGAAGTTTTTTTTTAAATGAGTTTTTAATCCGAATGATGAAGAAACATTTTATCCTTGAAGAATAATGATTAGGTGTGCAAACTTCATAATTTTGTGAAAAATTTTCTCCCCCTCAAAACATTTTCCATTTTGACAATGTGAAGCAAAATTTGTTTTAATGGAGGAACATAGTTTTGAAGATTAGAAGTTTGTACAAGAGAAAGAAGATGCTTTTTTTTTTTTTTTTTTTTTTTTTTTTTTTTTTTTTAAGATTTTAATAAAATATTTACAAAAAGAGTTTGATGTTTGACTCTCTTAGGTTTTAAGAAAATTTTGCTAATCATCTGGAGTCAAACACCGCATACCAATTTGGTGAACTAAATCAACAAACCTTGATGGAGGTAATGCCTTTGTAAACAAGTCCGCCAACTGGTATTCATTACCCACAAAATCTAATTCAATAGTACCCTTCTCAACATGCTCCTTGATGAAATGGTAGCGGAGAGCAATTTGTATGGCCTTGGAATGAATAATGGTGTTGCACGAGATAGCAATAGCACAGTTTGAGTTGTCGTACATCAAGATCTAGTCAAATACATAGCCGTAGTCCATGAGCAAAGTTCTCATCCAAATGACTTGAGCACAGAAAGTAGACATGGCTACATACTAAGCTTTTGTTGATGACAGTGATGTACAATCCTGCTTCATTGACTGTATCCCTTTGTATCTAAACAAGATTTGTTGTGAATCATTGTGCCTTCTGCGTCTAGCTTGTTTTCCAAATCCATTTAATTCCAATGATGTGTCGAAGGGTGATGTTGTTAGAACGTATGCATATTAGACGGATCCAAATTGCGAGAAGACGACTCTATTATATCAAGAACGGTTGGAGTCGGTGCAAATGGATTGAGGAACGTATTTCCGTCATAATCTGTAGGTTGTGGTACTGATTGTTGTTATGGATCTTCAGCTGATTGTATAGAGTTGGAAGCGGTTTGTCCTGCTGTTGTTGGAGATTTACTTGGAGGACCGTCTTTCTCAACAGTGGTTGTTGAATATTCTCAGGGTGTGCAGCGGATATTGGTGAGACTTCTTGAGGACGGTTTTCAATTGAATCATCAAACAGTTGAGCAAACAGGGTTTCCAATTCCTTGCGAGAGAGTGACAATGGTTCAGCTGAAGATGCCGGAAAGTTCAAACGGTTGGATGCGGGTCCTAAGCTGTTGTGCTTAGAAGCCATTAACATTAACCTCGGGTCCAAAACTGATTTGTTCTGAAGCCATTCCTGTTATATCTGAAAAGAAGAGAGAATGGACAAAAATACAGAACATGGATCCTCAAGTGTAATTGGGTTCCGGATGTTAGAAGCATAAAGATGTAGTGTCAATTATCTTCATGACACTCGGACACACTATATCAATGATTTCCTTTCTCGCCTCAGGGATAGATGTCGTGGATTTCACATTAGTTTTGGTGCAAATGTCTAAAATCTTTCCTGTAGGAATCCACCTAAGACTAATCGATTTGAAAATTTTACCCGTGGGTACCCACCTAGTGTTAGATCTAGGAGATGTTTTCCTTTTAGATGCTGTTGAATGAAATGTAGGAGCATCACTTGGTTGAGAAAACTTACGTCCTATATTGATCCACTTCTTAGGTTTCTGACTTATGACTTTTGATTTAACGGGTTTGTTTGTCTTAGTCGATTGAGCCTTTTCAAGTGAATTTCCATTTTGAAGATATTTTAAAGCATAAACAACATGATTATTTATGCAACTACTCTTAGATACTAGCCAATTCCTATTAGTTTGTTGATAACTCCTAGGTTTTGGTGTGCTACTACAAGCAGTGTTTTGTACTACAGTGGAAGGCATCACACGAGGTTTTGAACCTAAAATTCCATCCTTTTGAAGTAGTGCCTTTTTCCTAGCCTTTTCTAGATCATAGTTCGTGTACATGTCATATTTTCCATAAGACTTTTTACTTTTAATGCTCGTTTTAGACACTGTTTTCAAACTAATCCTAGATGAGCCAGGTATAATCACGTGTTGAGATTTAACAGACACAGATGCATTTTCCTTAGGCCAAGAATGTGGAGTGACTGGTTTTGTCAAATTGTTTTTCTCAACAACTTGGGAGGCAAACCGAGGTTTTGAAAATTTAGGTCGTTCAGATTTAAATGCAGTTGGTTGTCTAACCACTGATTGTTTTCTATTTGTTTGAGAAGGCGGTTTCCCCAAGATTGATGGTTTTGCAAACTTAGTATCCACACTCTGGCCAGTCAGCCTTCTTAATTTGTTTTGCAATGCAACACGTGCAAACACCTTTGCTTGTATTTGACCTTTTAAAAGCTCATTTTCTTTAACTAATGTATCCACACGTTTACTTTGTTCATTCAAAAATTGACCATTGTTGCCCGAATTTAGAGATTCGTTTTGCAATTTAAGTTCAAGTGAGATGCAATGTGCCTCTAGTTTTGAAAAATCTTTATGAAACTGGGCAATGGTCTTTTTGAGAAGAATATTTTCAGACTCAAGAGTTTGGTATGATGTTTCAGTTATTGGATTATCAGGTAAGGACTCAGACTCAGAATGTTTGTTAAGACATTGTACAACATTCTGGTCAACCTCTCCTTCATTACTGAAGTTAGGTTGCTCAGATTGTTGTTTCTCATTTGCAGGCATAATATGATCAACAGTAGATTGTACCTCAACCATTTGCTCTTTGTCAAAGTTAGGTTCTGTGTCATAGATGGGTATGACATCTTCCTCATCCATCTATCCTTTGTCAAAGTTGGGCTCTAAGTCATAAGTGGGTCTGATATCAGCAGAATCAACATCTGTATCATTCCCCAATCTGCTGCTGTCATTTTGCTCTTCTGATTCTGTCTCATTGCTTTCCATGACACCCAAATTAGCTTCCAATGCATCAACTTTATGAATTTGCTCTTCTTGAATCTGCATCTTCATTACTTTGAGTTTTCTCTCCTTTAGCATATCCTTCAAATGAAGTGATCTCTCATAAAGCACCCTTTCAAGATAGCTCATTCGTGAAACAAGCTGATCTCTAAAAGCTTCAACCTCCATACTAGTGATGTTCTCTCTCCATAATCTACATTGAGATTCATAGTCTCGAGAAGTTTTGAACCCTTTGAACAGATTCTTGAGCGCTATAAATCCTACCATGCAATCGCTTCCCTGATCAATTTGCTTTTCAAGTTGAACTATGTTTTCTCGGAGTTTCTTTTGAAAGGTTAGAACGTCCGTTTCAGTTCCAAAGAATACAGCAAAGGTACTCCACGAAGGAAACCTTGTATCTGAGAGAATCTTGCATTGAATCTTAACTGAATGAAAATATGCTAAACAATCTTCCTTTGAACGGATGGCTCTTTTCGCAACTTTATCCTGAAGGCCTGTATTACCGACATCTGCAGTATTCCCAACAATCCTTTCAGCACTCCTTCCTTGTCTATCAACTCTTTCACTTTGCCCAATAGCTTGATTCCTTGTGTTAGAAGAAGAACGAAGATGGTTGTTTGTCTTGTTGGAGTATTTGCTGAGGACACGAGCAACAAGTGCGAGTCCTTGATTCAGAGTATTGACTGCATCATTGTCATCTGTGTCACTGCTTTCATGTGGGCCTATATTATTCATGTGAGATTCCTGCATGTCTGCCATTAACATCACATCTGCTGTATCGGCTTCCAAATCTGCATATTCACCATCTGATGGAATATCTCCCATGACACTTTGCAAAACAGCATTGAGATTACCCCCTTCAACTTCCATTTGACTAAGTGTGGCATTGTATTCAACATTATCGTCAGAGAGTGAAGTTGAATCATAATCTTGAGCTTCCACATCTGCAATATTTTCCGTATATGCCATAAATGACATGCTTGGTTCAATAAGTTCTACTTCGTCATCAGTATCTTCCATTATGTTAAAACATTCATAAGTTGAAGTCATCACACATTTGCGTTTCTCAGAAGATACTTGTCCAAGCTTCACAAGATTTTGCAGAAGTGATTGCATAAGATTATATATTGTTGCAGGATGGTACTGTGGAATGAAGATAGGCTCAGGTGCATTTAGAGGATTGAAGAAGAGACCATTTGGAGTGTAAATTAAGGATCCATGGTCAACAGCTGGAGATGGTGGAGCAGGGAGAATGGTCTTCAGAGGATTCATGCTTAAAAAGGATTCAAGAATTTGCTTCATTCTGATGTGATGAAGTTCTTCTGTAAGATGCATAGCTTCAATATATTTCCACATTTCATAAGCACTGGCTTGAAAGTCCATATTCATGTAAATTGAGTTGGGAAGGGCTAGTGTCATGAACCATGCCGCTTGTTGGTCAGCATCGTACTGAGCAAGTTCAGTATTATTCAAATCTTCATCAGTTTGTAGTCTGATAATTCCTGTTAAGTTAGCAAGAAATATCATTTTGTATGGACCATCTTGAATGGATTTAAGCATAAGATCTGCAGCAGGACGATCTGTGAGCCATTGTAGAAATCTCCATTTCCAATCAGTATATGTTCCTGGTAGCAACATTGGAGGCCTTGATTCATTGCCAAATAGCAGAACTTGACGAATGAGGGAGATGTGACTTTGTTGTTGATGATACTGTTGCTGATGAGAATATTGGTGAGGAAGGTAGTTGGCAGAAGGTACTTGAGACATTGTAAACGACATTTCTCTCCCCCTTGATTGTTGCGGTGTAATCGAAATAATCAAACAGAAATGTAAAACCAAGGTCGAAATAGTGATTTCAGGTTATCCCTCCAAAAATAATTTGAAAAAATTTTCTGTTCCAAAATTTTGAAAATCACTGTAAAATGCTATTCACAGGAAAAATTTGAGTTTAAAAAATTTTGCCGCCAAATTTTACCCAAAAAATTTGAATTTTGCCCTAAAAAATTTGAATTTTTTGGCCAAAATTTTCACCGTTATACCAAAATTTGAATTTCGCGTAAAAATTGAACGTTTAGCCTCCTGTAAAAAAATAATTTTACTCAAATTTTCCCGCTAATATATTTTTATTTTTATTTTATTTTTATTTATTTTTTAATAAATAGAAAGAAGATAGTAAGAAGATGTTAGAAAGAAACTTGTGTGATAGATGGATCTTATAGAAGGTATAGATGTAATGCCAATTCTCGAAACTTAGTCAGAAAGCAGTTCTCGAAAGAATTTGAGAGTTCTCGAAAAATGAGTGTTTTCGAAACTTTTGTGTTTTAGAAACTTTTCAGTGTTCTAGAAACTTTTCAGTGTTCTAGAAACTTTTCAGTGTTTTAGGAAGTTTTCAGTGTTCTAGAAACTTTTCAGTGTTTTAGAAACTTTTCATTGTTCTAGAAACGTTTTAGTGTTTTAGAAACTTTTCAGTGTTCTAGAAACTTAGCACCAAAACTTTCTAAATTATACAATTTAGAGAGTATACCACGAGTCGAAGTGTTTTCTCACTTATACAAGCAAGGGAAACACCGAGTAAGCAACGGGAGCAAGTGTGTTCTCGAAACTTTGTGATTTAGAAACTTTGTGATTTAGAAAGATTGCTAGAATTTTGATTTTGCAAAAAGCTCATCCAAATGAAGTTTGTATTTCAAGATTCTTGTTGTTGATACAAAAGTTGGGCGTACCTGATTGTTGGGCTTTGCTCTTATATCAATTCGTTCCTTAGCACTTTGTTACCTGCGTACTAAGAAAATAAACAACACCGTTAGGCTTATCGAGGGATTGTCTCCCCCGATTAGACTCCGGCGTGAGAGTAAGTAATCGAATTTAGGTTTTGGTTGAAGAGTTTAGGGATTATGTGAATCGTACCTTTAATGAGAATCGTGTGATTCTATATATAGGGGCTAAGAAACCGTGTTTCTTGCTCCTTACTCTTCGCACGCATGGTGCTTATCCAAGGTAAGGATATCTATTCCTTGAATAGATAATCCTTATCGTATACCCGGTGGGTTAGATTGGGCCTTTGTGCTTCATGAGCCCAAAGTATTAATACTGCGGCCCATACCATTTGTCATGGTAGCCCATTCGTGATGGGCTTAAGTGTAAGTAATGTCTATCATTTGGGCTTGCGGCCCAAATATAGGCTATACGTCATCATGTCCCCCCAGTCTAGTATGCGCGGCACGTAGCCGCGGGTACTAGACTTAATGTAAGCAGCGGTAAGCGTGGCGGGAGAATGAACAAATTGTTACCGCCTTTTTGGAGGTGCAATGCACCTAACAGGTTCGAAATAGTCACCTCGGTAATCGGGGGTGGTGTCCACGTATTACTTGGGATTCGGGAAAAAGTGTTGTACCTTTTGATCTTCTAGCCACACGTTTACTGTGAGTGGGATCCACGTGGGCGTGAATTAGGGTTTTTACCACCCTATATAAGAGTGCCGCCCCCCTTTGTTTTCACCACACAGTAAAATACACACACAACTACTATTCATCTTCTTCATTTTGAGAGCGTTTTTTGTTAGAAAACCTTTGAGCTTCTGTAGGTAATCGTTGTGTGCGTCCACTTAGTTTTAAGATGAACATGGTCGCTTAGTTAGAGGAGTTTCGCTCTGCGTTGTCTGTTGAGGACGTCACGCAGTTTTCTTCTGACTATTTTGTGCCTTTTGATGTACATCCCGAGGCTCCAGATGTCGATGCGTGTATAGCCGACTTCCCCGAAGGGAAGATAGGTTTATACACGAAGTTTTTCGAGTACGCTAACTACCGCGTACCTATATCTATATTTCTGAGCGACTTGCTCAATTACTATCGCCTCCACATCTCTCAGCTGCACTGTATAGGTGCGGCGAAGGTGTCGAATTTTGAGGTAAACTGCCGTTTACTAGCGATAGAACCAACCGTGGACTTGTTCCGCTCCTTTTACCACTCAACATGGTCGAATGGTTGGGTGTCCTTTGCGAAGCGCCCGCGTGCGTTTCAATGTTACACGGAAAAGGTTGACTCCCTTAAGAATTGGAGGGAATATTTCTTTTGGGTAGACGACGTGGTCTTTCCCTCTAATTTTGAGTTTTATACTCAGGCGTCTTTACCAAGGGATGGGCGTCCCGCACCCGGTTCCTATAGTATTGCTAACGCGCAGGCGTTAGATGCCAATCGATTGGCCATTAACCCCTATCCGGAGGAGTTTTTGGTACATGTAGGATTGAGTCGCGCGTATTTTGGCGCAGCAGATGAGGTTCCCACTTTCCTGAGTGAGGATGGCCGGGGTGGGTGTTCATCCTTTGTAATTGTTTGTAAGTTTTTCATTCTGTATCTTCGCGCATTTATCAACTAATCTTTCATTGTTTTCTTGCTTCATTTTTGTATGTGTAGAGATGGACTTGTTCGCAGTGGTGAAGCTTGACAAGCCAAAGCAGGTGACCATAGGGGTGCGTCCTCTGAAGGAGGGGGAGCTGCCTTTGCTGGAAGCGACCGCGGGGCGTTTGACTGTTCTGCCCGCGACAGTCCCCGAGGACACGCCACCACTTGTGGTGACGCCCGTCCAGAGTGTGGCGCCCGAGGTAGTGGTGGAGCCCACTGTGGAGGCGGTGCCTGAAGTGGAAGTGGCGCGCGAGGAGGCGCGCTCAGGGTCATCTGACAGCATTCGGATCCTGAAGCCTGAGGAGGTGTTGAGGGAAGAAGTTGCGCAGAACTTAAAGCGCAAGGGAGGTGCTGGAACCAGTGGCACTAGCAAGAGGCGTCGACACGTCATCAAAGACGCAGAGTCGAACGCAGAAGAAACTTCGACCTCCGGCGCACGGTTGAAGGCTGATGCTTCTCCATTTCTGTAAGTGTGCATTCTTTCTCTTTTTCCTTTTTTTTTTTTTTTTTTTTTTTTTTTTTTGCAATTACTTGTTGTAATTTTTTGTTGACTGTCTTTGTTCCGTAGGGATGACGACGCGAAGGACGATGAGGTTTCCTCTCCGCAGAACAAAAACAAGGAGGGGAATACCGAGGCTGTTGATGGTAGTGAGGCGCAGCAGCTGGTGGATGAGCTGGCTGCGACCACTGCCCGCCAAGCTGAGCTTGTTGCTCAGCTGAAGGGAAAGTATGCTGGGGAGAGCCGTGCTCTAGCCCAGAAGGAGGAGGAGTTGGCGGCCCTCCGCGCACAATTAGCGGATGCGCAAGTGGAGCTTGGGGAGTCGAGGGCGCATGCTGAGAAAATCGCCCAAGATAAGATGAGCATTTTGGCGGACCTGCTGTATGCGAGATCGAAGCTTGAGCAGGTGAAGGCAAAAGCATCGTGGTCGAGGGCGTATCTTGAAGAAAAAAGGTCTGAGCATTATGCTAGCCTGCAAGAGTTCAAGGAGCGCATGGAGAAGACGCTCGTGATGTATGAGGAGAAGCTGCGCGCCCTCAGCATCGAGTACGACGAGGAGCTGTATCCTCATCTTATGTCTGTAATAGCCGAGCGCAGGTATTCTTACGTCCTTGTCTTTTAGATTTGCTTGTTCGCTCTATTGCGTATCTTACTTTATTATCACTTTGTGAATGCAGGTGGTTGATCAGCCATGGGCTTCGTCTGGCAGCTCTGAGTACTTTGGAGTCTGCGGAGGTGGTGGAAGCCTTCGGGAAGGTTGTTCACTGCGCAATGGCGCATGGCCGTTCGCAGGTCCTGGAAGAGCTCCGTGAGGCCAAGTTGTTGGAGAAAGACTTGGCGGAGATTCCTGGTTATAGCTCAACGGCGTACGATGAGCTGGTGCAGGCGATGGCGGGGCTGAAAGTTCTTGAGTTGCCGCATATAGGGAGGTTGGAGCGCGACCAAGATGACCCCATAGATGTGCTCATGGCGGGTCTGACGTTGCAGCGTCATCTTGGGGAGAATGCTGAAGAGGAGGTAGATTATTATCTCAAACCTGATGTCTCGCAGCTTCAAGTCCCAGTTTTTGCGCGGCCCCGTGATATCCTCAAGCCTTTTGCACTGGAGAAGGAAGTCCCTTTGAAGGAGGTGCTAGAGCGTCACGAGCAAAGGGTTGCCATAAAGAAGGGTATTAAGGGCAAGGCTGTGATGTGCGGCATCGGTGCTGCGCACCTTCCTCGATCTGATGGCGTTGCCGTGAGTGTTCCAACTGTGTCGCTCCAGGATGCTATAACCTTGAGTAAGTTGAAGGAGGCGGGGAGTTCCGCCGCTCCAGAAGAGAGCCATGATCATCGCCATAGCATATAGGTTGTTTGTGAGCTTATGTATTTTTCCTTGTAATTTAATAAATATGGAATAAGATACATTTTGTTATAAGTTCATAACTTAAATATACTTGCATTGTTTGCTAAGTTTTGATTATTGACTAAGTCTTGTAAGTGCGTAACTTAAGGGTACTTGCATTGTTTGCTAAGTTTTATTTTTGACTAAGTCTTTTAAGTGCGTAACTTAAGTATACTTGCATTGTTTGCTAAGTTTTATTTTTGACCAAGTGTCTTGGCTCGTTTATTGCTAAGCTCGTACGGTGTACTTGGTATATGCGCATCCGTCGTGGGGTGCGCTTGTAAAACTTACTTTGACGTCTCAAGAGTAAGGCGCTTAGCAAGGATACGTGATCCAATGTTGATGGGTTTGCAACCCTCTTATTCAACGAGTAAATTAGTAGGTTAACTCATCCTTTATGCCTTCGTGGGTCTTTAAGTGGTGCATGCACGCCATGTAGGCAAAAATATAAGATAGACAATATTGACATATATGCAATAAAGTAAAAGTGCGCTATGGAGTTAGCTAGAAACCATAACATTTTATTAATACTTGCAAGTTTAAAAAAAAATGGAAAACATAATTCCTAAGAAAGAAAAGAAAGACAAACACTTATTGGGCACCTCGTAGGGTGTGAGTGTGTTTGTGTAAGGGCCGTAGCCTAAAAGTAACATCTTTTGAGATTACAGATGTTCCAAGTGCGCGTTAGGTCGTGACCTTCCATATCGCGCAATCTGTATGCGCCGTTGCCGAGCGCGTCTGTGACCTCGTAAGGTCCTTCCCATTTGGGTCCGAGCTTGCCTGTGTCTTCTACGTGGCTCGCGTCATTGGCGCGGTAAACAAAGTCTCCTGGTCTGAATGAAGTGTTTTTGACTTTTGCATCATAATACTTTTTCATTTTTGCCTTAGCCTTTGCTTCACGTATAGCTGCGCGTTCGCGTCTTTCTTCCAGTATATCTAAGTCTATGCGCCGTTCCTCGTCATTTGTTGTGACGTTGACCTCTGCCGTGCGTATAGTTGGCATTCCTATCTCGGCTGGTATGACGGCTTCTGTTCCATAGACTAAGGAGAATGGCGTGTCGCCAGTACTGGTTTTGATTGTCGTGCGATGCGCCCACAAGACGTGCGAGAGCTCATCTACCCATCTTCCTTTATGTCTGTCAAGGCGCGCTTTTATGCCTTCGCCTAGACTGCGATTAGCGCGCTCAACTAGGCCATTGGTTTGTGGGTGTTTGACTGAAGCAAAGTGTTGTGTGATGTTTAATTGTGCGCACCAATCTTTGAATGGGTTATCACAGAATTGTTTTCCGTTGTCTGATACGATCTCGCCTGGTAGGCCGAAGCGGCAGACAATATTGTCCCAAACAAAGCGCTTGACTTGGTTTCCTGTAATGTTCACCACTGCTTTTGCTTCGATCCACTTTGTAAAGTAGTCTATGGCTACGATGAGGAACTTTATTCCTCCAGCTGCGACGGGGAAAGGTCCTGCGATGTCAATACCCCATTAGTAAAATGGCCATGGTGAGGTGATTGGTGTTAGCTCGTGCTGTGGTCGGCGCGGAATAGGCCTATGTACTTGGCAGTTGCTGCACTTTCTTATTAGATCGCGTGCGTCGCGGTGCATTGTTGGCCAATAGTATCCTGACCTTAGAGCGCTTGCCACCACGAATCGTGGCCCTGAGTGCATACTACATGACCCAGCGTGAATTTCGCGGAGTACGTAGTCTGCTTGGAGGGGTCCAACACATCTGAGCCATGGTTGTAAGAAAGATCGCCGGTAGAGTACGTTGTCGCGTAATTCGAATCGTTGCGCTGTGCGCCGTACTCTTCGAGCGTCTTTATTATCTTGGGGTAGGATTCCCTTGCTGATAAATTCGATGATAGGTGTCATCCACGTAGGATTTTGTTCTTCTATCACCGTTGATATCTCCATATCCAAGATTGACTTGTTCTTTAGGGTTTCCACCAATACCTGTTTTGAAAGGTGTGCGAAGCTTGTGGATGCAATCTTGCTGAGTGCGTCCGCCTTCCTGTTATCTCCTCTAGGTACTTGTTTTATTGTGAACCTATCAAAGTTTTTGATCAAAGATTTTGTCTTATCCAGGTATTGGATCATGTGGTCATCCTTGGCTTCGTATTCACCTAGCACGTGGTTAGCCACTAGGCGCGAATCTACGTTTGCTTCTAGGTTGCGTACACCCAGTTGGATTGCTATGCGTAGTCCGGCTAGTAAGGCTTCATATTCTGCCTCATTGTTTGTAGCTGTGAATTCAAAGCGTAGCGCATAGGTGAATTCCATACCTTCTGGATTTGTAAGAATAAGGCCTGCGCCTGATCCATCTGCGCATGAGGATCCATCGGTGAACAGTGTCCAAGGTTCTTGTAGGTCCATTTTAGCTGCAGATGTCGGGCTGTCGCTATCTGGCTTCTCCACGATAAAATCAGCTAAGACTTGTCCTTTGATTGCAGTGCGCGGCCTGTACGAGATGTTGTACTCACTTAGCAGTACACTCCATTTTTTAAGCGTCCTGATGCATCCGGTTTGGAGATAACTTGTTTAATTGGTTGATCAGTGATTACAGCTATTGGATGCGCTTGAAAGTATCTGCGCAGTCTTTTGGATGCGAACACTAGAGCCAAGACCAGCTTTTCCATAGCACTATAGTTAATCTCTGTTTTCTTCAAGGCCTTGCTTACAAAATATATGGGTGTCTGGACGGAGTCTCTGTCTGTCAATAGTACTGCGCTAACTGCTCCATGGGTTGCTGATAAGTACATGATTAGTTCTTCCCCTGGTCGCGGTGCGACGAGTTTGGGAAGAGATGCCAGATGGTGTTTAAGTTGTTGAAAAGCTTCTTCTGCTTCGCTAGTCCAGCGAAAGTCTCCCTTTTTTGTGCACTTCGTGAGTGTTTTAAAGAGGGGAAGGGATTTGTCCGCTGACTTAGATAAGAAGCGATTCAGCCCTGCTAACTTTCCATTTAGTGACTGGACTTCTTTGAGTGTGCGCGGGGAGGGGAGATCAATAACAGCCTTTGTCTTCTTTGGGCATGGTTTGATTCCATCGGGTTCTATCAAATATCCGAGGAACATGCCTTCAGTTGCGCCAAAGGTGCACTTTTTTGGATTCAATTTCATGTTTATCCGCCCCAACGTTCGGAATGTTTCCTCGATGTCGCGCACCAATTCGTCCTCTGTATGGCTTTTTATAACAAGGTCGTCAACGTAGACTTCCAAGTTGCGGCCTACTTGTTTTACGAAAGCTGTGTCCACCAGCCGTTGGTATGTCGCGCCTGCGTTCTTTAAGCCAAAAGGCATTTTTGTGTAGCAGTATACCCCTTGACTGGTGTGGAAAGCTGTTTTTTCTTCATCCTCCACTGCCATTTGGATCTGATGGTACCCTTTATATGCGTCTAGGAAGCACTTGAAGGGGTACCCACATAAGGATTCGACCTTCCAGTCTATCTCTGGCAGTGGATAGCAGTCCTGCGGGCATGCTTTGTTGAGGTCCGTGAAGTCCACGCACATCCTCCAACTACCATCGCTCTTCTTTACCATAACTGGGTTTGAAAGCCAGTCGTGGTAGTACACTTCGCGCATGATGCCCGCGTCTACTAACTTGTGTACTTCTTCCAAAATAGCCTTTGCACGATCTGGTGCCTGGCCGCGCTTCTTTTGTCGTATTGGAGGGTATCCTTGTCGGATTTGTAACTTGTGCTCTGTGATAGAGCGAGGTACTCCCGTCATATGCTTTGGTTCCCATGCAAAGATGTCTAGATTCTTTTGCAAGAGTGCGCATACGGATGCTTTACCTTTGTCAGATAAAGATCCTCCGATCGAAACTTGTTGTTCCGGATAATCTGGGTGAATAGCGACCTTTAAATTTGGCGATTTTTCCGTGCGCTGTTCTGGAATAGTCTCCGCTTCAGTTGTTACTGCGATGCATTCTCTTGGTGGTACCGTTGTGTTGTAGAGAGTGACCACTCCTCCTTTAACTGGGAATTTGAGCATTCCGTGTGCTGTGGATGGTACTGCGCGCATGGATGATATTCCCGGTCTTCCAATTATACCATTGTATGGTGAAGGAGACTTTATTACCATAAAATTTATCCATGTAGCGGTTGAGTGTTGTTCATCTCCTACGACCACCAATAAGCGTAACTGCCCCATGGGCCAAATCTTCTCTCCTGTGAATCCTGTTAGTGACATTGTAGCTGGTGTCAACTGACTTTGGATTTCAGGTCGCAGCCTTTTGAAGCAGTGATCATACATAATGTCTGCGGATGCTCCTCCATCAATATACATGCGGTGGATGTCGTGTCCCCCTGTATGTATTTCAATGGTTAGAGGTTCCACGACTGCGTTGTCCGCAGCTATTGTAGGGAAGGATATCTCTTTTTCTGGAGAGAATTTTTGGCTGACTTTTTGCTTTATTTTGCGCTGCCATGATTGTATCATGTATATAGTATCAGCCTTTTCCTTTGGGGGTTCTTTCTTGCCCCCATTTCTCTGTCTCTCTTTTCCTTCCTTGATGTTCTTTACGAGGTGGTCCATCCTTCCTTCTCTCACTAATTTTTCGATTAGTTGTTTCAGTTGGACGCACTCGTTAGTTGTATGGCCCTTTTGGCCGTGGTACTCGCAGTATCCACTACCTTGGCGTTTTTCTTCTGCCATTTTAATTGGTGGTGGTCTTGGGAAGTTCGCACCTTCTGTTGCAAATATCTCCCTTGGGGTTTTAGTGAGAGGAGTATATTTGTCGTTGTCTCTTCCACTGCGGTAGTTCCTGCCGCGGTTATTGTTTTGATCGTTGGATTGTCTCCGCGGCTGTTCTTGTTGCCTATAGTTTGAATATCCTTTTTTGCTATCCGCAGCAGCTGCTTCTCCTTGTATAAAGGATCTGGTGCGTTTTGTGAGTTCATCGAAAGACTGTGGAACTCTATCATTGAGCTTTCGGATGAGTTCTGGATTATTAATTCCATTCATGAATCCTGAAATTTTTAGTATTTCGGGACATGCTTTGACTTGTATGCACTCATCCTTGAAGCGCTCCATAAAGGCGCTGGTTGATTCCCCTTGCCGTTGCTTCACCCTTGCTAATTCTACAGGATTTTTAGCGCACTTCTTTCGCTGGGTGAAGTTATGGCGGAATGCTTTTCGTAATTCCTCAAAGCCGCCTATACTCCTACGTGGGAGTTTGCTAAACCATGTGCGCGCGTTCCCTACCAATGTGGAATTAAACATGTGACACCACACAGGCTGTGGCCAATTTTCGATAGTTGCGGCTGTCTCGAAAATTTTTAGGTGGTCATCTGGGTCACCTGTTCCATCGTATGTCTTCACATTAGTGGGCATGCGCCTGCGCCTGTCGTCTGAGTAATCACTTATGCGACGTGTGAACGCATTAATTTTGTGGCGTCGCCATGGGAGAGACATATCCTCGTTCTCTTCCTCGCGACGTCTTCCTTTTGATTTCCAGTGCCCTGTTTCTTTATCCTCGTTGTCCGAGGAATCGCTGGAGGAAGAATAATCTCTCCTTCGGCGTTTGCGCCTGCTCCTTTCAGAAGAGGAGCCTGAGGGATCTCTGCTTGGGGATCTCCTCCTCCCCAATCTATCTTGTATTCGCCTACTTTCAGGTTTGGAAGATCCTTGGCTTGGCGAATGCTGAGGCCCTAATCGATCGTGTATTCCCCGACTGCCAAGTCTGGAATGGACATTGGTGCGCCTACCGCTGTCTCCAGAGTTTTGTGAGTCAGGTACCGCACCTAACCTATCATGGACAGAGGTACGTTCTGTACGTCTTCCTCGCGGGTGGCGCGGTGGTGATGGTTCGCGTTCTGCACCAAGATTAAGTCGGGTTTGCGGATCCGCACCTGCTCTTCTTGCCGCTTCTTCTTGCATGAGGGCATTTAATGTTTCATAATTTTGGGATACAAAGTTTCCCAAAGTCAGATCCGGTGCGTCCTCAGTTGTTGCAAGAATTTCTTCCTCAGTGTTAGGCGCCCTGTTCCGTTCAGGAGCGCCTGGCGGCACAGTGTTGTTCACTGCGGGTGTAGCCTGATGAGGAGTGGTGAAGAGGGTGCGTTGGAGTTCCTCAACGCTGGGGACCTCTAAAGTAATCCTGGGTAGTTCTACCGCTGGGGGAGGTTGGGTTGTCCCTGCCTCATGGTGACCAGGTGTGCTGGTTGTCCCAGCGACTTGTCTAGAGGTTGGATCTTGTTGATTCTTCCTCAGATGGTCACGTTTTTCTGGCTGCGGAGTCCGCTGGCTCGAATTCTTATGTTTCGTCATTCTAGTTCGTTGTAGGGTCCCACGGATGGCGCCACTTGTTGATACAAAAGTTGGGCGTACCTGATTGTTGGGCTTTGCTCTTATATCAATTCGTTCCTTAGCACTTTGTTACCTGCGTACTAAGAAAATAAACAACACCGTTAGGCTTATCGAGGGATTGTCTCCCCCGATTAGACTCCGGCGTGAGAGTAAGTAATCGAATTTAGGTTTTGGTTGAAGAGTTTAGGGATTATGTGAATCGTACCTTTAATGAGAATCGTGTGATTCTATATATAGGGGCTAAGAAACCGTGTTTCTTGCTCCTTACTCTTCGCACGCATGGTGCTTATCCAAGGTAAGGATATCTATTCCTTGAATAGATAATCCTTATCGTATACCCGGTGGGTTAGATTGGGCCTTTGTGCTTCATGAGCCCAAAGTATTAATACTGCGGCCCATACCATTTGTCATGGTAGCCCATTCGTGATGGGCTTAAGTGTAAGTAATGTCTATCATTTGGGCTTGCGGCCCAAATATAGGCTATACGTCATCACTTGTACTTCTAGTTATAAAAACACCAAAACTTGAAAAAAGTTGCAAACTTGATGATTTTTATGAAAATTTTTTGTGTTCTAGAAAGTTTGCCAAAATTTTGAATTTGCTAAAAGCTCACCCAAATGAAGTTTGTATTCCAAGATTCTTGTACTTCTAGTTATAAAAACACCAAAACTTTAAGAAAGTTGCAAACTTGATGATTTTTATGAAAATTTTTTGTGTTCTAGAAAACAAGTACAATAACCAAAATCGAATTTTTTAAGCTTGAAACTTTCAAAAAGATTGAAACTTTCTTGTTGGGAAAGGTTTATAACACTAGTTTGTAATCAAAAAAATGTTAAAAGCCAAGAAAAACAAGAAAAGTAATGATCTTTTTAAACAAAAACGTGTAGAAAGCCTTAAAAAACAATACAACCAAACTCAAATCACTTTTCTTTTGAAAGAAAGTTTGACACTTTTTTGTTTGTTATGATTTCTAGCACAAGTTTGTAATCAAAGATGTGATAAAAGCCAAGAAACAAACAAGAAAGTACAAAAATTTCACAAAAAATCGAGTAGAAAAAGAGGTTTTGGATCGGATTCAACTTAAAAACAAGAACTACACCTTCTTCCGGCGAATGATACCACTTGTTAGGTACCCATATTGAATTCACACAAGCAAGAATGAGATAGATATAAGGATTTGGGTGATTATAAGAATGAGAGAATAATGAGAGCAATAGTTTCCTTAAGATATTCAAATAACCAACCAAGTATTACACGAGACCTAAGGCTTCTATTTATAGGGAAGGAGCTAGGGCAACACTCCCTCTCCTTCCACTTACAATTCGTGTGGGCTTTCAAGCCCATGGACCAAATACCTTAAGTCTAGTAAACTTGTAACATTACATAAATGTAAGTAAATAATAACTTAAGCAACCTATTATTACAAATGACCGAGACTTGATAAAATAGTAAAACTTTGATCCCAACATTTGATCTACATCTGATGCCGTCATGTATTCCATTTTTCCAGGCCGTCACACATTTAACTCTTGACGCTCTTCTTTGTGACGCCTTCATTTCTGTACTGGGTCGTCATGATCTTTACTCTTGACGCCGTCACACTTCTTCCTCTTGACGCCGTCACACACTGTTACAAGCATGGAAAATTAAGTCTTTGGCGTTTTCTTCACTTTTATGCTCCAAAAACGTCCGAATTGCTTCCTTTTCCAGATTTCACTCCCAAAGTACCTAAAATCACAAAAGGAACGATTTAGGGCAATATTTGATCAAATAAATTCAATTCTAGGCTTAAATGACCCCCTAAAAGTGGTTCATTTTTCGCCTCATCACCCACAATCAGGGAATATTGTATCGGCTTTCACAAATCCTACACCAATTAAAAGAGGACGTGGACGTCCACGCATGGCACATGTTACAAATACTATAGGAAATATAAATATAGGAGGATCTCCCGGGAAGTATCCTTTAATTAGTCAGGTATCACCACTTAGAATGGAAGAATCGTCAACGGTGGCTATACAAACAGTACCTACACCGAATACAGGTCAATGATTTCTGTACATGATCTATAAATTTTATATATTTAATCATTCTTGTGTTAACAGACATGTATATTATTTTTGCTTTAAAATTAAAAAAAAAAAAAAAAAAAAAAAAAAAAAAAAAAAAAAAAAAAAAAAAAATAGGTAGCTCTACCAGTAGATGTGTTTCGCCAAACACATCACAACCTCCTTCGGCAGAAGTTAATTCAGGAAATGTACCTAAGCGACGTGGAAGGCCTCGCAAAACAGGTACATGATTTCATTACAAACCTCTGTGTAACATATATATATTTAATACTTCTGAATTTAACAATCCTTATTGGTTCAATGATATAAATTAGATATCTGTACAAGTAACGCTATAAAGCAAACTCTCCCGAACATCTCTTCCATCAATGTTAGTGAATCTCTAAGTCCTAATATGTTCACACCTGTGATACATGAAAGCATCCCATTCCAAGATATCAATTCCACCAGTAAGTTGTGTCATTTTTTATATCTATTAACTTTACATCATAACACATTATAAGTTAACAACAAATTAAACATGATATATAGGTAACATGTCAAAGATAACTCGAAGATCAAGATTAGGCAACAATAGTCCTGTTCAATTTCATATTGGTGAGCATAATTAGTGACAATAATTTCATAATCATGTGATATTACCAATTCATGCACTACAATATTGTTGTGTATAACTATACATGTGATACAGGTAATCCAAACATTGTCTCAACACGTTCATCTACAACTAATAATGTTGATTCAACACAACGTCCAAACAAAGACAAAGGCAAGTCAATAGCGCATACAACGGAACTTGATTTATCAGATGATGATTCAGAGGATGAACATGGATATATTGAACGTATTTCAAGCATATCTAAAGGTGGAATTATTTAAAAATTATGTTTTTAAGCGTTAATTTCTTTTTACTATTGATATGTTTTAGTTACTTTGTGTATTTTTGTATTCTAATATAACAATATATTTTTTATATTTTTTTAGATTACCTTGACCATGGTGATCAGGATTATGAATGTGAAAAATGTGGAGCAATGTTATGGCTTGCTGAGAGTAAAAGAGGAGCCCATAACTCTGATAACACCGACTCATTTTCTATTTGTTGTGGTAAAGGAATGGTTGTATTACCTGTTGCGTTGAAGCAACCTCCTCAATTATTAACGAAACTCTTGAATAGGGAACATAGAAGAAGCAATTCATTTCTTTATAACATACGGCGGTACAATTCGATGTTTGCTTTTACATCCATGGGTGGTAATGTTGATCATACAGTTAACAATGGTCGCGCACCATATTGTTATAGAATTCAAGGGCAAAACTACCATTTAATTGGAGATTTGTTACCAAAACCTGGTGATTCACCAAAGTTTTCTCAACTTTACATTTACGATCCACAGAACGAAATAGACAACCGCATTAATGCTATCAGGTAAATTAAATATATAATGATTTCTATTTATATTATTCTTTTTTTCTGTTTCATTATCATGTTTAAAAGATATAACTAAAATACACTAACAATAATATTTTTTCCAAATTCATGACAGTTCAAATGCGGCAGGATCATCTTCTTCGAATAGACAAATAGACCGTCAACTGACTAAAGACCTTAAAACAATGCTTGATACTAATAACCCTCTGGTAAAGAAATATCGAATGGCTGGTCTGCAAATACGTAATGGAGTGGAAAATGTTAGGATCAAGCTGATAGGAAAGCGTGAAAAAGATGGGAGGCAATATAACCTTCCTACAACAAATGAAGTGGCTGCACTTATTGTTGGTGATTTTGATAACAATCACAATGAAAGAGACATTATGGTGCACAAAAACAATGGCAAGAAAAAAAAGATTAGTGAGTTACATGTTTCATACCTTCCATTACAGTACCCGTTGTTGTTCCCTTACGCAGAAGATGGTTATAGAACTGACATATACCATAAAGGTATTACAGATGAAACACCAGACAAGGATAAAAAGTATGTCACAATGCGTGAGTGGTTTGCTTACCGTATACAAGATAGGCCAAATGTTTTTTCAACTATCTTAAACAGTAAGCGTTTATTCCAACAGTTTTTGGTGGATGGTTACACTATGGTTGAAGCCGAGAGGCTGTTATATGTAAAAAATAAGAACAACGAATTAAGATGTGAAACTTATTCCCGATTAGCTCAAGCTGCGGAATCATCCAACCAACAAAACAAAAAACGTGGAAAAAAGCTTATATTACCGTCGTCCTTCACAGGTAGCCCAAGATATATGATGCAAAACTACTTGGATGCTATGGCGATGTGTGAAAATTATGGATACCCGGATCTATTTATAACCTTTACATGTAATCCAAAGTGGCCTGAGATTACAAGGTATTTACGTAGAAAGGGTCTGAAATCAGAGGATCGTCCAGACGTTACTACAAAAATGTTTAAGATCAAGTTGGATAACTTGATGAAGGACATCAAGGAGAAACGTATTTTTGGTAGAGTTCGTGCAGGTACATCTCAATTTTTAATTAACTTTTCTTTCCCAATTAAATTTTTATACAACTCTTTTTTTATTAATTCCTATATTTTAATATTTGTTTTTATAACAGAGGTTTACACAATAGAATTTCAGAAGCGTGGACTTCCTCACTGTCACTTATGTGTATGGTTGGACTCAAATGACAAGTTGAGATATCCGGCAGATATAGATAGATGTATATCGGCTGAAATACCAGATATAGATGAAGATCCCGAACTACACCAGTTGGTTAAAGAATTTATGATGCACGGTCCTTGTGGTCCTGAACACAGAAACTGTCCTTGCATGGTTGAAGATAAGTGTTCAAAAAAATTTCCAAAGCCATTTAATGAGTCTACTTTAATCGACGAAAGCGGCTATGCTATATATAAAAGGACAGATGATGGCAGGACTGTTAAAAAACAAGGCGCTGATCTTCACTGTGGTTTTGTCGTCCCATACAATCCAACGTTATTGAAAAGGTATCAAGCTCATATTAATGTAGAATGGTGCAATCAGTTTGGATCCATCAAGTATTTATTTAAGTACATAAACAAGTGTCCGGATAGAGTTACTGCAGCTGTCGAAGATGAAGAGACGGATGAGATTAAAGACTTTTACGATTGCCGTTATTTATCAGCTTGCGAAGCTGCGTGGAGGATATTTAAGTTTGATATTCATCACAGATATCCTCCAGTAGAGCGATTACCATTTCATCTTCCAAATGAACATTCAGTTGTATTTGATCCCACTGAAAGTATTGACTTTCAACTCGAGCAGGCCTCAGCTAATACTACAAAGTTTTTGGCTTATATAGATTTCAATAAAGTAGATACATTAGCACAATCGTTGTTGTATGTTGATATCCCAAAACATTTGTTTGGAACAGTCAAGACAAAAGATGGACAAAACGAAAGCAAGGCAAAAGCATAGGTCGGATCCATCATGTTCCTCCATCTTGGGGCGAGCTATTTTATTTGCGTATGCTTTTAAACAAAGTTAAAGCAGCAACAGAATGGGACAACTTTAAAACATTCGACGATGTAGTATATCCTACGTATAAAGATGCTTGCGACGCACGTGGATTGTTACAGGATGACAAGGAATACATTGAAGGCATTCTCGAAGTAACTGCGTGGGGAACTGGAGAGTACCTTCGTAACCATTTTGTTATGTTAATACTATCGGATACTATGTCGAGACCAGAGGTTGTTTGGGAGAAGTTGTGGACTCTTTTAGCAGAAGATGTGGAAAATTTGGAAAGAATAGAAAGAAATCATCCATGTATCATAACATTCCTTTCATCAAGCATATATAATAATACTCTTTTATAGACAAATTTTGATTGCATTTATATTTGTCAAAGTCATTCAACTAATAGCTAGACCTTTTGTGCAGGACTAAAGCTAACGGATAGACAAAAGTACAATATATGTTTAACATATATTGAGGACAAGCTACTCAGTAATGGAAAAAGCCTCAAAAATATTGTCAAAATGCCGTATCCTGAAGAAGAGTTCACAATGGATGGATACAATAGGTTGATTTACGATGAACGTGATTATAATGTTCCTGAATTGATAGTCCAACATCAAGCACTATATGGAAGTTTGACAAATGAGCAAAAGGGAATATACGATACGATAATAGACGCTTGTGATAATGACAAAGGAGGTATGTTTTTTGTATATGGTTACGGAGGTACAGGGAAGACATTCCTGTACAAGACATTGACAGCTGCTTTAAGATCCAAATCTCAAATAGTTTTAAACGTAGCGTCGATTGGTATAGCTGCTCTTTTGCTGGATGGTGGGAGAACAGCCCATTCTCGGTTTGCAATCCCTATAAATGTCGTTGAAAATTCAATGTGTAGTATTAGTGCTGATGGTGATCTTGCTGATTTGATTCGAGAGACAAAGTTAATTATATGGGACGAAGCACCTATGGTTAACAGACTTTGTTTTGAAGCTTTTGACAGAACTTTACGAGATATATCAACAGGTAATTTTGACATTATATGTTTTGCAATTTATTTACATTTGTTTAGTATTACATTCATATTACTTATATCCTTAAAATATAATACAAACTTTATTTACATATTAGCTTCATAAAAAACGCATAATAATGTGACCTTATTAGCTGTGTTTAATTATGTTTTTCTATATTGTGTAGCTTTCAGCCAGTATAAACACAATTCAATGTATCATATGTATATAAACATGTTTAAATTTTGTTTTAAATAGGAACTTATACGGCAGTTTCAGATAAGGTGTTTGGTGGTAAAGTTGTTGTCTTTGGTGGCGATTTTAGGCAAATACTCCCGGTTATTCCAAACGGTAGCAGGCAAGATGTCGTACATGCTTCATTAAATCAATCTTATCTATGGAATAGTTGCAAGGTTCTTAAACTTACCGAGAATATGAGGCTTCGTGTTGGCTGCAACCCTGCACATGTAGATCAGATTAAGGATTTTGCTGAATGGATTTTGAGTATTGGTGATGGGACAATAGGTGGAACTAAAGATGGTACTGCTGACATTGTATTCCTAGAAGAAATGCTAATACATGATTCTGATGATCATGTCGGGGCTGTGATACAAGAAACTTATGAGAATTGGGAGGATAATCTTTGGGATCCAGATTATTGGAAAGATCGAGCGATTCTGGCACCAACGCATGAGGAAGTAGACAAAGTGAATGACCGGATGCTTTCTAAACTTGAAGGCAGAGGGAAAGAATATTTTAGCACAGATACAGTGTCAGATTTAGACGTTGATTTTAATTATAGCGAGGATATGTACACTACAGATTTTTTGAACACAATGAAAATGTCTGGACTTCCACACCATAAAATAGTTTTGAAGATTGGCACTCCTGTTATGTGTTTACGGAACATTGATCAACGAGGGGGATTGTGTAATGGAACCAGGTTACAAGTATTGAGAATGGGAATCAACAACATCGAGGCAAAAATTATATCCGGTGGTAAAGTAGGTGAGATTCGCTCTATACCGAGAATGATCATAAGTCCATCCGACAAGAAGATGCCTTTTCAACTTAATAGGAGACAATTCCCTATTTCTATTTGTTTTGCCATGACTATAAACAAAAGTCATGGCCAAACATTGTCTAAAGTTGGTTTATATTTGGAACGGTCTGTTTTTCTCACGGACAACTTTACGTCGCAGTCTCAAGAGTAAAAAGCAAGAGAGGCCTAAAAGTGTTATGTTGTTACAAAGACGGCAACTACACCAATTCTACAACTAACGTTGTATTTAGAGAAGTTCTTCATAGATTATAAAAATATGTTATATTATTATTATTTTGTTTTTCAACTTTATTGTTTGTACAACATTATTATTTTGTTAATAATAACATGTTTCTTTCATTGGATTTATGTTGGCACACGTTCATACTTATATTATTATTAATTTTAACGTATAATCAAATTCTTAAAGCTAGCCGCCCCACCGGGGCGGGCCTAAAATCTAGTGTGTGTGTGTATATATATATATATATATATATTCTGTTTAACACACTTGTTTCATTATAATAATAATACATACACACTTTAGACCACACATATTTGATATTGATTTGCTAGCTCAGGTGGAGATACACTAATTTTATCCAAAAATTGTTAGCATTGTGTTAATTTTCTATTTTCATTTGCATCATTAGAGAGACTTTTGGTCGATTTGTTAGGTTGAAAATAATAAAAAGGTACAGTAATATTTAGATACACATCAGTTTCCAATCAATGATTATCCATAGATTTGGCACAACGATTTTGGCTTCTTGTGGTATATATCTTAACACGTAAAATAAATTGTAGCATAACATATGATTACATGAAATACTTTATTTTATTAATATGAATAATTCTTGAAAGTCATGTACAAAACTAGACGCTATCCAATTGGAAATGCGACATTACATATTAGCATTTTCTTTTTATAGTAAAATTAGAAATCGTATGCATTATATACTCCATATTAATGTTAGATATTTATAGCAATGTTACATAACTACATATACTTATCTCAATAATATGAGGAGGTGAGTTAATTTAATAATCAAGTTTTTGTTGCATACTGAGGGAAAAATCCCAATCATTTATTTAATTTGATTTAATAGTGGAGATTAACCTAAGATTAAATATGAAAACATATGTCCATTTCTTTTTTTCTTTTTTTTTTTTTTTTTGTCTTTTTTATTATTAACTTTCTTTATTTATTTCTTTTTTTTTTCTTTCTTCCAATCAACGTTTTTTTTTCCTTTTTTTTTTGTTTTTTTTTCCTCTTTTTCTTTTCTAATTCATGTTTTTTTTTATAAATAAATTCACTATTTTTTTCACTATATTACGTTTTCGTCCATTTTTGTTTGTTTTCACATGTTTATATACGTTTTCGTCCATTTTTTTACGTTTTCGACTGTTTTTTACGTTTTCATCTGTTTTCAGATGTTTTTGTCTATTTTTATAAGTTTTCGTCCATTTTTGTCCGTTTTCATACGTTTTCGTCTGTTTTTATACGATTATGACGTTTATATACGTTTTCGTCCGTTTTTATACGTTTTCGTCCGTTTTCTTATGTTTTCGTCTGTTTTCAGGCGTTTTTGTCCGTTTTCATACGTTTTCGTCTGTTTTTTTACGTTTTCGTCCGTTTTTTATGCTTTCGTCTATTTTCAAACATTTTCGTCTACTTTTATACGTTTTCATCCGTGTTTAGACATTTTCATCCGTTTTTATACGTTTTCGTTCGTTTTTGTCCGTTTTCATACGTTTATATACGTTTTCGTTTTCATACGTTTCTGAATATCACAATTGATATTATTAATGTCATAAGTGATATTTTGAATATCACAGAAAATCACTCGGGATATTAAGAATCAATTGTGATATTCAGAAAAGTATGAAAACAGACGAAAACATATGAAAACGAACGAATACGTATCAAAACGTAAAAACACACTTGAAAAGGGACGAAACGTATGAAAAATTGATGAAAACGGACGAAAACATATAAAAACTGCTGAAAAGTATGAAAACAAATGAAAACGTCTGAAAACGAATAAAAATACATAAAAATAGACGAAAATGTTTATAAACGTATGAAAACGGACAAAATGGATGAAAACATATAAAAACTGACGAAAACGTCTTAAAATGGACGGAAACGTATAAAAATTGACAAAAACGTACGAGAACGTCTGAAAATAGACGATAATGTAAAAAATAGATGAAAACATTTGAAAACGGATAAAAACGTCTGAAAACGTATAAATAGTGCAGAAAACGTATGAAAATAGACGAAAACGTTTGAAAACAGACAAAAATGTACAAAAACGAACGAAAACAGACAAAAACATCTAAGTATCACAGAATATCACTTATGATATTCAGAAACGTATGAAAACACCTAAAAATGGCCGAAAAAAATTAAAAACGGATGAAAACCTATGAAAATGGACGAAAAAGTAGGAAAACAGACGAATATGTAGGAAAAAGGACGAAAACGTTTAAAAACGGACGAAAATATTAAAAACGGAAGAAAACGTATGAAATTAGACGAAAACAAATGTAAACATATGAAAACGGACGAAAACGTATAAAAATGGACAAAATCGTGTTAAAACGGACGAAAATGTATATAAACGTATGAAAACGGACGAAAACGTATAAAAACGTCTGAAAATAGACAAAATGTATAAAAACGGATGAAAACGTATAAAAACTGCCGAAAACGGATAAAAACGTCTGAATACATGCGAAAACGTAAAAAAATGGACAAAAACGTATAATAACAAATGAAAACGTCTGAAATAGACGAAAACATAAAAAAAAACGGACAACAACGTCTGAAAACGTATATAAACATGTGAAAAAAGAAAAAAACAGACGAAAACGTAATAAAGTGAAAAAAATCGTGAATTTATTTAAAAAAGAAAAGCTTGATTTAAAAAAAACGTGAATTAGAAAAAAAAAAGAAAAAAATAACAAAATAAAATAATAATAAAAAATAAAATAACGTTAATTGAAAAAAAAAAGATAGAAATAAAGAAAGTGAATAATAAAAAAGACAAAGAAAAAGGAGGAAAAAAAAAAGACGTGGACTTAGGTTTCCATGTTTAATCTTAGGTTAATCCCTACCATTAGATCAAACTAAATGGATGGTAAGGATTTGTCCCTCAGTATGTAACAAAAACTTAGTCGCTAAATTAACTTTTCTCATAATATGAGTACGTTGCATGTTCTTTCTCAAATTAAAGTTTTTTTATTCTTACATGCAAGGTAATTATTGTATTAACTCAAAGAAGCAAAAATATCATAAAATTGTCCGTAAACAGCCCCCGGTCTATTTGTATATATGTTAGAGGTGTGTTTTGAAAAGGAAAAAAATTCAAAAATATATATCAGACTTTAACATTTTTTATAAAATCGTACGTAAGCAAAAATCATATCAATATTAGATTCGTTTTGTTTGTAATGCAGAACATCGCACTGGTATATTTTTTCATTAAAGAATTCGTTACGTATTCGTTAGATATTTGATGAATAATATTTGGTATATAAAAAAGTTGTAAATAGCAAAAGTACAGGGTAATTTTTGAAATTCGTTAAATTGTTGAGGCTAAATTTGTAACATTTTGTTAAACGATGACGTATCATACCAAAACCACATAAAAACTCAGAAACCGACAATTTTTTGCCCTGGCCAACACGTAAAACGACCAAAACACTTAAAACGACGTCGCTTTTTACCGTTCCTAAACAACGTCGTTTGAAACGAGAAATGACATATAGCATAATATGTATATCTCATTTATTATTATATGTGTTAAGTTCAAAATAATAATGTTTTCTATAAAAAAAAATACACATAAAAAAAACAAGCATCTCATTCTTTTCAATTTTGTATCAATTTTATTCTAATTTGTATAAAATTTATACATTTTATAATTATTTGATTTTTTTTTATGATTTTTTGCAATATTTTACGATATCAACAATAGAATACTTCGTTAACAAAGAAAGTGAATATATGGTTGTTTCACATTTAATCTTACACGAGAAACTTTCTAAAAATATGTCGTTTAACAAGAAAAACATCACTATCAACTTCGTTTGATGTTTTCTAAGATTTTTCGCGATATTTTACGGTATTAACAACATACATACGATAATTTATGATATATCCGATTTTGAAACCGTAGCGATATACTGTTGAAATAAGAGTAAACCGTTAGCCTCGCCAATGGGTTCTCCATGAGCAAGCTTGGGTGCTAGAGTAAGTAAACCGGACATGGAGAAAGAATATTGTAGTTCGGTGTAATATATGAAAGATATTCATAATACTTTACACCCCTTGCCTCTTAACCTAGAGGTTAAGGGTTTGATCCTCACTCCCTACAAAAGGCCGGAGGTCCTTTTCTATTTTAAGTAGAACCGGAAGCAACCTCTCTACCTTAGGTAGGGGTATGGTTGTCTACGTCTCAACCTCTCCCATACATCGTGGAAGACGGTATTGGGACCCATAACCCGTAGAAGACGATATTGGGAGTTACTTTACTTTACTTTATTCATAATACTTTACGACACATCTTATTACCTAACGGATCAAGGAGTAGACTCACGTGCTAGATATTTGGATCGATATCATGTCCATCGGTCTTCCTAACACTACAAGAAAAAAGTCTTTTAGTGACACCATTTTTAATGACATACAAAAAAAGTGTAAATGAAAGTACATGTTTACTTACACTTTTAAAAAAAAGTGTAAGCAAAAGTTTAACTTTTACCCACACTTTACATAAAATGTAAGCAAAAGTCTAGTTATGTCTACACTTTTAGAAAAGTGTAAGCAAAAACCTAATTTATACATACACTTTTTAAAAAGTGTAAGTAATTGTCTTACTTTTACCTACATTTTTTAAAAAGTGTAAGCAAAAGTCTAATTTATACACACACTTTATGCAGAGTGTAAGAAAAAGTGTAGTTTTACTTACATTTTTTGAAAAGTGTAAGTAATAGTCTTACTTTTGCCCACACTTTTTAAAAAGTGTGAGCAAAAATATAATTTACACACACACTTTACATAGAGTGTGAGAAAAAAAGTAGTTTTACTCACACTTTTTGAAAAGTGTAAGTAATAGTCTTACTTTTACCCACACTTTTTAAAAAGTGTGAGCAAAAGTGTAGTTTTTATTTTAAAAAAATGTTATGAAAAGTCTAACTTGTATTTGTACTTGTTGAAAAATGTAAATACGAGGCCCGTTTTTGTTTACAAGATTGATAAGTGTATTAATCAACTAAAATCCGAAACCAACCGGTCCAACCCAAACTGAACCTACCTTACTCGGTTTGGTTTTCTGCTTTACATATTTCTGGTTTTCGGATTCGATTTGGCTCGGTTCGGTTTGAGCCAAAATAAATAAAAAAAAAAAAAAAAAAAAAAAAAAAAAAAAAAAAAAAAAAAACCTAAACCATCTAAACTGAACCGGTTCGGTTTCTGTTTGAGCGAACAACCCAATTGAACCGTGACTGACCCGATGGCTCGGCCGGGTCAATTAAAAAACTGGTTTCTAAAACATAGGCTTTTACCCTTCAAAATTTTTAACAAATTTTATAAAAACCTTGCTACTTCTAATATTTAATAAAGCTATTTTTTTAACTGATTTGACCTTTTATTAACTCCTAATTATTACACATAGGATTTGACCGTTTATTAAAATATCACATCGACCTTTTATAAAATCATTTTCCCCAAATCCTTTTTCCCCTCACTCTCACTTTCCCCAAATCACTTTCCCAAATCATTTTCCCCAAATAAATCGTCACTGCTAGGGTTTAATCGAAGCTTACCATTAGTCGAAGCTCACCGTTATGGTTTAGTCGAAGGTCACCGTTAGTCGAAGCTCACCTTTAGGGTTTAATCTTCACCGTTAGGGTTTAATCGAAGCTCATCCTCGTCACTCAATTAGGTAATTATTGTGATATCTGTTAAGCTTATGAAGTTAATGATGTAATTGTGATATCTGTTATTTTGCTTCAAATGAGCTTATGAAGTTGAGCTTATGAAGTTGATGATGTATTATGATGTCTGTTATTGCGATATTTGTTAAGCTCAACTTCAAATAAGCTCAACTTTATGAAGCTCATGTTCAAATAAGCTCAACTTCATTAGCTAATTCTGATAGGTATATAGGATTTATTAAGCTATTTTGTTTGTTCGCTTCTAATAGCGTTTCGGATAGGTGTGTTTAAACATAATATGCTTAAACAGTTACTTGAATGCGTGCTATGTTTGGCAAAACTAGCCGTAGGTAGGTTGGTAGGTGCAAGCGGTTAGTGGAGATTGATTGTTGTATAGAATTGTTTGGTAACATAGCTAATACAAGTGTAAAATGATTATAAAGCTAAACGCTTATTTAATTTGTGTTTCGAGTAGGAGTGTTTAAAGTATAATTTTCTAAATGCGCCAAACACAAATTAGGTCATGGAAAGTTTAGAAATACTATTATATGTTCCAAACTGCTTATGGCTGATTGACGCGAGTAACGTTTTGAGTTAATGAGTAAACAAGCTTTTGTAGGTACATGAAGTGAGCACATCAGTATCGTGTTAGTTTTATTGGTAATAGATACTACCTGGAAACAGTTATCTGATGTTTTTGAGTGTTACTCATAAGTTATGAATAACAGCGTTGTTCAGAAGCCGTGTGATAGATACATTTATACTTTGTCGTGTTAGTTCTATATTGTTATCTACCGGTAAACATCACTCACTAGCTAAGTTGGAACGAAGGATTTAATGGAGATAGGATTAAGCTTAGCCCTGCTGACAATTGAAGGAATAAGCAGAACTACTTTGGTTGTTAAAGTTTAAATTCTCCTAGGAGTCTTTTAGCATAAAATCTACATGATTCTTTTCATTATATATCGACTCACGTGGACCGTTAGCAATCAACATATGTAAAATATAGTTGTGATATAAACTAGTCTAGACTTCTGTTAGCAATTTTGCATCTTAGAGTTCACATGCATCCTTTTGTGTCGCTGCATATATGGGTTGGCTGTGTAACTGATACGAGCAAGCTTAGTTAAAAAAATGATTTTGTAAACAGTTATTTGTCCATCTTTTTGGCTTGTTGTAACCCTTTTTTTCACAAAGTTACATTTTTGGATTAACTCATGTTAAAGATGAAACATGACCCTTATCTATATGGATGAGATGACACTGTTCTCTCTATAGACTATATATGATGTTAGTAAATTTGGATGTACTTACCCACTTTGCTTGTGCCCGACACTAGCTCGAGAGAACCAACCTTATGCTATAGTAGGTCCATAGTTATCCTAACTGACCACTTGACCAATTGAACCAAAATGGGTGGGAACATGTATATAATTACCTATATTATAGTTGTGGAAAAAAAAAGTAGTTATACTCTTACTTAGAAAATGAACTGATGGCCACTAGTGATAAAGCTTCACAACAGAATGTCCCTCATCCATTTTTTGAGTTTTTTTTTTTGGTAAAAGAGGCTTATGAGAACTTGGTCTTTTCCAACTAGTACAAACTAAAATATTTTTCTAGCTAAAAAGTTGTTCGTGTGATGTAACTTAACATTTTAGAAGTCAATAATATTATATTTAAAGGAAATAAGCCAATGGGTTGAAAAGTGTAAAAGTCACCCAAATGCAGCATCAATATTAATGTTGCTAATCATGTCAAACGAGTAACCACTATTGTAGTTTTGTACCCATATAGGAGAACATGGGTGTTTAATTGCATATCAATACCTCTGAATTGTTAGGGACCTCTGCTCACAGATTGGGTTGTGTGGTTGATTATATTATGAATCACTCAAAACACCAGCAAATGACTAATAGGTGATCTTTCGTTTTACATTTACCTGCAAAAACGATATTTAATGATAAATGAGTCTGATATCATTTTGTTCTGGTTTGCAGTTACTTTTTTGCTTAGCAAAATATGTAGACACGGTTATAGAATTTTTCTTATCTACAGTGAACTATTTTTTGAAAATTGTTATAATTTCTTGATTTTGCTGTAATTTGTATAATAATTATTGAACTACTGGATCTGGTATTTTATTGTTTTGATTTACAGTGAGGTGATTTTGTATTAAAATGATAAAGAATTACTGAATTTGTTAATGTGTCTTGTTTATCTTCAAGTTTGTATAATAGTTTCTGAATAACGGTATGTGTTATAAAATATTGCTTGGATAAATTGTTAGCTCAATATTATAAAAATTGCTGAGGTTTTGGAAAATCATATAATGATTAACAATTTTGTTTGCGTAAACGTTTAAGCAAAGGAATGGTGGAAGAACAAGCATGGTCGTGGTCATGTCAAGTTCATTCGTTGCTTAAACACTCAAACATCTGCCCTAAGGTATCTTTTTGTATAGTGTTTTCTATACGAGTTTATACACCATTGATCTTTGGATATAATGATAGTTTGCAGATCTGAATCGGTATATCAGGACAAGGCTATCCAAGAGATTTCTTGTGAGGAACATTGTTGAGCAAGCTGCTGTTAGGGATGTTCAAGAGGCTTGTGCGTTTGACCGTAAGACTTATAACATAGATCATAAAAACATGTGCATTTTGAAATTATTGATTAGGCTAACAATTTTGCTTTTTATTGCAGAGTACACTCTTCCCAAGTTGTATGTGAAGATGCAGTACTGTGTCTTGTGCAATTCACTCCAAGGTTGTAAGGGTTCGATCACGAACTGACAGGAGGAACCGTGAGCCACCAAAGTGATTCACGCGTCCAAGGGTATGATTTTTTAAGTTATTTTTTGCTACTTACAAGACTTGTATAGTACAATATTGCATGCCTCTGGCTGGTGCGGGTTGAATGATTAACTCATAATATCATCACTGTTGTATGCTCTAGAACATGTGTAATAGAATGTAGATTAGTTTGGTAGGGCTGTGGGTTGTCTAGGTATGTTGGTTCTTTGAAATGACCAACCTTGATTAAGCACATCTCTAATTTACTATGCCTGACCTCTAGTACATCCTAGTATCGCACACACTTGATACTCCACCCTCGTACTCCTTTCACTTTCCAGCTTCCAACACTAGTCCTTATGTAGCACACCCCCGTGCACTATATGAACCAAAAGGTGCTTAAACTGGTATTGACAATGTGGTCAAGTGAGGTGATTTTTTTAATCATAGTCATGAATTAGTTCATTTCTGCTAGAATCCTAGGTGGCACTAACTTAATAACCTTTTTGACACTGCCATTGTGCGTGGGAATTCCATCTTTAAGCTTCACTAGGTTTAAGAATGTGGCTCCAAGGATCAATTTTTGCTTTGCATACATGATTGACATTGCTGAATTAAAATTAGAGGTCATTGAAGAGGAGGTGAGTACAATGTTAAGGTCATATATCTGTTTTCATTGCAGATCTGAATTCTAAACATCTAATATTCATTTTTGCGAGAAATCTAGTTTCGTGAGTTTCTTGTAATCTTTCAAGAGTTTGTCTTGTGTCAAATTCGTTCCGGTTGATTGTTTTTTAACAATGCAAGCAGAACTACCAGTTTTGACCCTATAGCCAATCCCCGCATTTCCCATATCTAATCATAGCAACATAGCTAGTAAGATGCTTAACATTACACGTTTTGTTTAATTTTTGTATGTCAGCGCTCCTTGGGCAGCAAGAGGAAGCATGTATCACAAACTCATTATTTGGGATCTACATCACTCTATATCCTGTTGCACATGCGAACATGAGGTATGTCTGTTGCTCGCTTTAATCGTATGAAACTCAAGCTTACCTTTATGGCTCACTTCAATATAACCCATTTTTTCCCTTGTGTCACAAGTTTTGTGTGCTAATGTTGCATTTATCTGTTATAATCACCAGGAAGGTGTAACGTGCTTGACATGACTCGGCGCATCTCGCTTTGTGGCTACAGGCTGTGTTGATGGTATAGTGAGGATGGGATAGTCTTTTTGTACTTGTACTTGTATTTCATATTCGAGACAGATGTTTGTTTCTTGTTTGTGGCTACTGGCTAGGCAAAATACTTGGTTTATATCGACTTATGGTTGAAATAGTAAATAGGTTTCAAGCTCAGTTTTTTGTTATTATTACTAGTTTTTCATGTGTTATGGATAAATAAAGCTGCCTAGAATGTATATATACATGGTAGACATATCTATGAACAGATTCTTTAGTTGTAGCCTATAGTGACAAATGTATGTGTCAGGAAAAGTCTCAACCTTTTCTGACACTTATAAGTGTCAGAACACTTTGTCACTATATACTTTTACCGTCTGGACTTTTATTGACACTTTTTATAAGTGAAGGTGAAAAAAAAGCATTAGCGACACTTTTTTTGACATTTTCTGACACTTTTTGAGTGTCACTAAAAGACTTTTTTCTTGTAGTGTAAGACACCACGGCATTAACGCGTGATCAGCTTACTCATTGTGTTGTCCGTTCTATCGATTCATATGCTCATAGGTTGTACGTTTTTCTTAATGACGCTAATACCTAAAAAATTAGTCGGTTTTACACAGAACCAATTTCTCCGAAAGATTGTTCCGACGCTCAGAAGCCTATGTTTCATGCCAGTAAATTAAATCAGATTCAATATGGGAGTCATATAGTTATAGTGTAATTTTGTATTATTCGAGTAAATTTGTATGCCTACTTAAAGGGACACAAGCACATCACTTTACTCACCACAACCCTTTTAGTAAACCAAACTCGTTTCCCTATACTTCCTCTTCGTTCCTTCCTATGGAAATCCTTCACCAGACCATTCTCTCTATATTCTTTGCTCTAATATCATTCTTAATGTTTACATATAGACATCAAACCCAAAGAACCGTTGTTCACAAATTGGCCGGTTCTTGGTATGATACCGGGGATTCTTGTAAACTCTCACCGAATCTTGTATTACATGACCGAAGTTCTCATACATACAGGAGGTACAATTATGTGGAAAGGCCCTTGGTTCGCCAATATGGACATACTCATTACCACTGACCCTTTAGACATCCAACATATTCTATGTAAAAACTTCAACAATTATCCCAAAGGTGATGAATTTCGTAAGATATTTGATATCTTAGGAGATGGAATCTTTAGTTCCGACGGCGAGTTATGGGAGATCCACCGCAAAGTCACCGTGTCCTTATTTGAACATCCTAAATTTCAAAATTGTTTGGAGACACTTATTTGGAACAAGGTGGAAAAGGGGCTTCTACCTATACTCGAGTCCATTTCTCGACAAGGCGTAGAGGTGGATTTTCAAGATCTATTTGAAAGATTCACTTTTGACACTACATGCAAAATACTATTAGATCATGACCCAGAAAGTTTGTCAATGGATCTTCCTTATGCCGGGTGTGTGAAGGCCTTCTCACACGCTGAAGAAGCTATCTTGCTTAGGCATGTTATGCCTGCGAGCCTTTGGAAATTGCAACAACTTCTTAGAGTGGGGAGTGAGAAGAAGTTGAGTGATGCATGGAAATGTATTGATGATTTCGTATATTCATGCTTAGCCAAAAAACAAAATGAGTACATCACCATGAGTTGTGCACAACAAGATAAAGAACTGTTATTACTACAAACTCTACTGGGGGAGATTAAAGATAAATATGGAAGTTTCGAGGAACCTACCAAACTTTTGAGAGACACTGTATTAAGTTTAATAGCTGCGAGGAAAGATACCGTAAGTAGCGTTCTATCTTGGTTCTTTTATATCCTTGCACAAAACTCAAATGTGGAAGGTAAGATTTTAGAAGAGCTTGACACACATTTTGGAGCAAAAGTTGGTGATAGATGGAACGCAAAAGAGTTGAGCGAGATGAATTACCTTCACGCAGCTTTATGTGAATCGTTAAGGCTTTTCCCACCTGTTCCGCTTAACCACAAATCACCAATACAACCAGATATTCTTCCAAGTGGCCACCAAGTCGATCAAAATACCAAGATTATTTTATCTTTTTATTCCATGGGAAGGATGAAATCGATATGAGGAGAAGATTGCATGGAGTTTAAGCCTGAGAGGTGGATTTCTAATGATGGAGGAATCAAACGTGAGCCATCTTACAAGTTCGTGACATTTAATGTTGGGCCAAGAGCTTGTGTGGGTAAAGAAGACATGTCTTTCTCTCAGTTTAAGATTGTGTCTGCTATGATCATTTACCGTTACCACGTCGAGCTCGTGCAACGTCACCCTGTGTTTCCGGCCGATTCCGTGGTACTACAGATGAAGCATGGTCTCAAGGTAAGATTGACTAAAAGAAGAAAAGTGAACTGAGTATATGTAATAGGTTTAATTTTAATTTATTGTGTATTATTTGCTCTAAAATGAACTAAGTATTTAATTTCATAATAAAATTCTGATGTACATTATTCATGTACGACATGTAATGAAATGCATCTACTTCAAGAAAGAAATGATCTTATTAGTAATGGATATAAAATTTTCTTAAATTTTTTGTAAATGCGTATATCTATATTTACTGATTTTCTTTTCTAAGGGATTGCGCTGTATATATACTTCGAACACGGACATCCTCAACTAGTTTACATTTACATTACATATACATGAAAAAATATTTGATAGATTAGCAGGTCCATGTGTTAAGCTTATTTTGACAGTAAAACAATTATTTTCACTCCAGGTTCTAAATGCAAGTTCATAGAGTGACATGGAGTCAAAAAATATAAACATATATACCGCGCACATGCACGCAAGTTCAAAATAAATAATAAACATATATACCTTCGAACGTATGAGTTTAATTGTTTCATACACATATTTTACAGTTTCACTTTAGTTGCTCCTAAGTTTAGGATACATTTATATTGTTTAAAGAATTAGGAAATAAATAAATAATTGCTACATCCACGAATAGTTTACAAAATTATATTTATACAATGGGTTGGTTACATAAATAGTTTACAAAATTATATTATTAATATATACATTTCCCGTCCTCTTTGATGAACAGTAACCCGGGGTATTGTTCTTTCTACAGTAACGGGCCTTGGGCTTTTTTTTTTTTTTTTTTTTTTTTTTTTTCCGAGTGGGCATGCATAGTAAGTCCAGCTCGTTTCATTTGTGGCCCTCTTTTTTGAGATTACTTGGACCCGGGTGGGCATGCATACTTTAATATTGAAACATCCCGCGACAATGTGCGGATTTAAAACCTCGTTTATACAATGGGTTGACTACTAAACATGGAAGGTATAATAATAATAATAATAATAATAATAATAATAATAATAATAATAATAATAGATGACGTATAGTACGGATAGCAGGTTTACTGGGTCTGGACTATCCCGAATACACCGGGCTCCGGCCCTACAAGTAAAACGGGCTCCGGCCCAACGAACAAACTAGGCTCCGGCCCAGCAAGTCAATAAAGCCAGACATGACTAAAGCCCATGACACGAGCATGGCATTATCTGGACAAACAAAGGAAACGAGTGGCACTTCCGAATTGAAGTACGTTCGCGGACCGGCCCCCGGTCCAAAAAACCATCCACATCCGCAACAATCGATTAAGCTGCGGATCCTTGCTCGACAAGGGTCCTACCTCGGCCTCTATAGCAATATGCGAAATATCATGAAACCCTAATATTTTCGTTACCTATAAAAGGAAACCTCAACTCACACTCTCGAGGTATGACTTTCTCACTCATCCCAACACACAGATACTTTTCTGACAAATATGAGTACTTACTCTTACGCCGGAGCTTAATCGTGGGGTCCGTTCCCACGGTAAGGCTAACGGTTTACCTTTATTTGTGCAGGGGATATTATTTTCTATTTGGATTAGTGCATAAACTCTACAGCGGACGGCTCATCAAGGACGACCCACACCCGACTAAGCCCATCTCTAACCCGGTCACACTTTTTGCAATAACAATAACAATAACAATAACAATAACAATAATAATAATAATAATAATAATAACCATCACGCTTATCAACTCTTTGCGTAAATATAATTTTATAGCAAGGAAAAATAAATAAAAAAGATATAAGGTATTATGACCATATAACAAATTGTGCACTTTAAGGTTCAAAATAATGAAACATTATAAGAAAAGTTTATCAATCCTCCAATCAACGAGGAAAGCTAGGGATTTAGAATAGCCTTCGATGAGGATCGGTGAGTGTGTGACATGAAACAGTGAATCACTGATAAAGAGATTTGGGGAAGAAGTTTATTAATTCATTCATATCTGTGTTCTTAGTGCAATCACATATAAGTACGCCAGACATAATCAGAATTTACATAAAAGACCTCCTACTTATAGACATGACATAAAGAACCCGATACTTGAGTTAGACACATAACATTTATAGCAAGGAAAAATAAATAAAAAAGATATAAGGTATTATGACCATATAACAAATTGTGCACTTTAAGGTTCAAAATAATGAAACATTATAAGAAAAGTTTATCGGCCCACACGTTGTCGGGTATTACAAACCGTATAGGGTTAGAAAAATTATAGTCGCAATATATCCGCTACCTTATTCCATTTAGCTGTAGCTATTTTATATTAACTAACCGATTAGGTGGTTACCTTTTTTTGGTAGCCTCAATAAGATCAGCGACCTTCGTTAGATATGTTCAAGTTCTGGTATTGTTTGATATCATGATTTTAATTCAATCTTCTAATGTAGGGTTTAATGGTTCATGTGATAAATGCATTTGTTAACGTATTTACTGTTTGGTAGTATTATATTGTGGTACTAGCTTAGAGACCCGTTGACACCGGGTTATTTGTTAAAGGAATAGATAAATAAGATGATAATAAAAGTAGTAACGTAAATTTGTTATATGTAAAATATGTGTGTCACAATCGATTTACAACCATAGCGTTGGCAATGTAAAATAGACTGACTCGAACATAAGATGATGTGTGATTTTAATGATTACACCGATGATACATACATTATACAAACATGAAAGTTGGTCAAAGACCTTCCAGTACTTCTTTATACACGACATTTGTTGTGGTTTTGGAGAGATTACCATCCTCATCACAAACGACAACCTTCAAACCCCGCTTGCTTTTTACTCTTGATAGTGCAACGTATAGTTGTCCATGTGTAAACACAGGACGGGGCAGGTACAAACCAACTTTAGAAAGCGATTGCCCTTGGCTTTTGTTGATTGTCATGGCAAAAGATACTGATATCGGATATTGTTTTCTGACAATCTTAAGAGGCAAACGCTTGTCTGACGGAGTTATCCTCAACCTTGGAATAATAACCTTTTTTCCAAAGTTGGTTCCGTTAATGATCTGCGCCTGAATAGATGTTCTTGTTAATTTAAGTACTTGAAGTCTTGTACCATTACATAAACCATTCGATTGGTCTATGTTTCTTAACAACATAATCGGCACTCCGACTTTTAAAGCAAGTCTGTGGTTTGGAACACCTGAGAACTTCAATCCGTTTATAAATTCTGGAGAGAAAACGGATTGATCTACGACGGCACCACGCTCACTTTTATCGACGTTGTCACAACTTAAGTACACCATTTCTTCTCCGAGAAATTTGCTCAATAAATGTTCGTTTATAGTGTCAACCAACTCATTTGTGGGTGCCAAAATAGCCTTTTCTTGGAAGTAGGCCGGATCATGTATGTTATCCAACATGTTTGGATAAGTAAAGTCAATAATAGATCCTATTGGGTCATCAGCAGCATCTATTAGAATTTCTTCCGGCACATCTATCTTAACTTCTCCTTCGTTAGGTCTTCCAAGCTTGCCGTCTCCCACATTCAATATCCATTCTGCAAATTCTCTTATCTCACTAACATCTTCGGGTCTTGAACCCACAGTAAGCCTCATGTTATTGGTTAGCTTAAGAACTTTGTAGTATTCCCAAAGGTATGATTGCTTCAAAGAAGCACCAACAATGTCTTGGTGTGATCCTTTGGGAATTACAGGAAGAACCTGCCTAAAATCACCGCCAAACACCATCGTCATGTTACCAAAAGGCTCATGGCACTCGTCATACCGGTTCCTACGAAGTATGTCTCTCATAGACCGATCTAAGGCCTCAAAACAAAGCTTATTTGTCATCGGCGCTTCATCCCAAATAATAAGCTTGCACTTTTTTAACATTGCTCCCAGATCGCTTTGAGCACTTATTGAGCAAGTCGAGGTCTCATCAACATTTATTGGAATATGGAACCTCGAGTGAGCAGTTCGGCCTCCGGACATTAACAAAGACGCAATACCGCTTGATGCAACGTTCAAGACTATGTCACCTTTTCTTCTAATGCCGGCTGCAAGTGTTTTCCATAAAAACGTTTTACCGGTACCCCCGTAACTGTAAACAAAATATATACCCCCTGTTCCACTATCAACGGATTTCACGATGGTGTCGTATACGCCCTTCTGTTCCGTTGTCAATAAGGCGTACAAACGTTGATATTCAGATTCCATCTCAACGGGGTTGTAATCACTTTCATCATATATAAGTCAATTTCCAAATTCATTGATGTATCTATCATCAGGATAAGGCATCTCAGGCCAACGCCTCAAAGTACTTCCTCTGGCTCGCATAAGTTCTTCAATGTAGTACAAAGCGATATTTTTTTTTCGTCATCACTAAGTATCAAATCTGCATATAAAATATGACATGTTAATACTTAAGTCCTTATAAAGGTAGAAAAAGAAAGGATGTAAAATAACTGTTGCACTTTCAACATGTTGGTAGTTATAAGAGAATAATAACACTTGTTGTTTCAAAGCAAAATATTTTGTTACAATAGACCATACAAATATGACATGTTAAAAGCTAATTTGTTAACATACCATCCTAACTATTGCATACGAAACAAATGTTATCAGACCATAAAATTATGACATGTTAATAATTACTTTGTTAAGAGCTTAAACAAAAATAAACGATGTAACATAACTCTTCATAAGAAAACATATTGGTAGTTAACACACCGCATTATAAGTTTTAAACAAAATCAATTATCAGCAAACATAATAACAATTGTTGTTTAAAAGTAGTACCTGGGATCTTTAAAATCTGCCTTCTCTTGTATTGAACATCTTCTGCCAGCAAATGCCATGTTTCCAGCCAAACTGTCAACGGCGTTGTAAGTTCCTTTTGAGAAAGCAATGTAACAAATAGATCACGAAGATGTTCAGCGGACGCCCAATGGGCTGCGTCTTTAATACTTTCAACATACTCCTTATCGTCCTCCAAAAGTCCAGCTGCGTAGCAAGCATCTTTGTACGTTGGATAAATGACACCGTTAACCTTTCTAATATCGGCGTGATTCCGACACCCTTTTGCACTGTTTAGCAGCATCCTACAATAGTAAGCATCTCCAGTTCCTATAGGAACACTATGAATTCTTCCGATGGATTTACCTTGTTTTCTATGCGTCCAAATTCTTTTTGGGGCATTCCACACAAACTTTGTAGGAAACTCAGCGTAAGTTAACTCCCTTGCCGGCGGATAGTCTTCATTCATTTGCATCCAACCATCAAACATAGATGCGGCAACAGTTGGCTTTTCAATAACTGCTTCAAGGTCTGTGTTTTCGTCATATACAACTGGCTGCTCGCCTTCAAGATGAAAGGACAGCCTCTCAACGTTCGGTGTTCTATAATGAACTTCGAAACGAAATATTCTCCAAGCCGCCTCGCAGGCAGATAGGTACCTAAAATCCAACAACGCCTTAATCTGAGTAACTTGTTAGAAAGAATTTACGAATTCCTAAAAGAGTTGTTTATTCATTTTAAAAAACCAAGTTGACATCAGATTCGACTTCAAAAAATTACCTGCAATCCAAGTAGGCTTGAATCTCATCAACAGCTTGATCAACTTGTTCACCCTCTGTTGTGGTACCCGGCTTATACAACTGTGCCGACACTCTATCCGGACCTTTGTTGATATACTTAAACAAATATTTGATCGAACCGGTCTGGTTACACCACTCAACATTAATGTGGCATTGATAACGTTTGAGAAGCATAGCGTTATACGGGATAACAAAACCGTTATGCATTTGATGACCGTTCTTTTCCACATACTTTCCGTCGTCCCTTCTTCTATAAAAAGGATATCCTTCGGCGTCAACGGAACTGCGTTCTGTGAATTTTTTAGGAAAGTGTTTTGTACATTTACCGCCATCCATACAAACCTGATTTGGATCATCTTCACCGCAAGGACCATGCATCATAAAATCAGAAACCAACTTGTACAAATCCGGGTCCTCGACTTTATCTGGTATCTCGGCGGAAATGTGTTTATCAATCTGATCAGCATTTGGGACCTTGTCGTCCTTGTGCAAGAACAAACAAATATGCGCGTGAGGAAGTCCTCGCTTTTGGAACTCAACAGTGTACACAACTGCGAAAATTGTGTAACATTTAGTTTCAAGAATATAAATGTATAAAGTTGGTGACGTAATAAAAAAATTTATTCAGGCAAACGTATAAATATATATAGTAAATTCTGATGTACATTACCTGCCTGAACGCGTCCAAATAAACGTCGTTCTTTCAAATCAATCATTAACTGGTCCAGCTTCATTTTAAACACTCTTGTAAGGGCATCAGGGCGATCTGCAGCAGAAAGGTTGTGCTCGCGCATGTATCTTGCAATCTCCGGCCAGTTAGGGTTGCAAGTAATGGTAATAAACAAATCGGGACAACCGTACCATCTACACAAGTCCATGGCATCCATATAGTTTTGTTTCATGAACCTTGGTCCACCGGTAAACGAAGAAGGCAAGATGACGGGCTTTCCAAGGGTAGTGGGGTCGTTGTTACCAGTGGCAACACTCTGACGAATGTTTGAGTACGTATCACATCTAAGTTTTGTCTGTTTTGATCGATGGAAAAACAAACGTTCCGTCTCAACCATAGTGTAACCATCCACAAGAAATTGCTGAAACAAACGACCTCCACGCGTAAATAAATTTTCTTGATTTGGGCGATCCATTATCTGAAAAGCTAACCACTTCCTTAAAGTGACTGTTTTGTCCGTTTTTTCCACGGACGGGTCGGAGTTGCAAGACCGAGCAGGACACCTGCCAGCTTTCTTTCTATGCGGTATACCCAAATAATAACCATCTTGCGCCCGTGGCATCAACAAAGGGTATTGTAAAGGAAGGTACATAGGATGGAAAATGTTGATACGTTCCAAACCTTCACGATGCTTTTCTATCACAATATCTCTATCTTCTATACATGTATCGAAGTCACCTACAATAAGACAGGCAACCTCATTTGACGTTGGAAGATTGTAATTTCGTCCATCTTTGCCTCGCTTTGCAATGAGCTTTATTTTTATATTATGCTCGTTGTCTTCGTTGTACCGGTCACGCGCTCTTCTAAATGTTTGAACCAAATCACTGGAGGAGTCTAAAACATCTCTTAACTCAGCAATCATGTTTCTATCAATACGGTCATTTGAATTGGTTTGACCAGACGACGAAGAAGCACCGCTGTAAATGACAGAAGTAATGTCATTAGACCTATCTTCAGCAACATAAAAACAACGTTTTACTGAATATGCATAAACAAATTCAGAAATGCAGTGATGCATATTACCTTAACGCTTTTGCTCGATTCTCAGTTTCGTTATCCGTGTCATATATATACAGCTGAGCAAATTTAGGAGGAGCACCTTCTTCCGGAATCAAGCTACCAATACTATGGTACGTTTGTCCATGGAGCCGGAAAACGTATGGAGCACGGCCTTGGTTGTTTATTTTATCATCCACCTTTCCACCCATTGAAGTGAACGAAAACATGCTATTGTATGTTCGGACATTTTTTTTGAAATTTTTACTCTTAGCATCGTCATTGTAAAACAAATCATGCAACTGCTGTGGAGCAGGCGGTGGTTGTTTGATAAACACTTTTCCCTTGCCACAACATATACTATATGATTTGTTAGTTGGATTAAGGTTTCCTTTTCTCGCTTCCGCCTCCCATACCAAAGCATGACATTCCGTGCACTCAAACGTCGGATCACCATGATCAAAGTACTCTGCAAATTTAATAAGGTTATTAATAACCGTTAATGTATAATTTATAATAATTTTGATGCATGAGGCGTTGGTGTATGAGTTAAACGAAGTACCTTCAGATACACCAATGTACTTGTCATATTCTTTCCTAACATCCCCACCGTCAACATTAAGATTAAATCTGACCGGCGTTTGAGACCGTAAAGCTTGTCTGTTAGATCTCTTTCTGGTTCTTGATGATTCACCCACTTGATATGTTGATTTTTTCGTTCTTATAGCAGGAATGGTTGTTGTTAGGTTAGGCGTTGATATTATGTTGTTGCGTTCATTAGAATGACGAATAGATGGTGTTTGGAAAGAAACTGAAAACATTATAATGGTCATAATTCAAACATACTTAAACATGTAACAATGAAAGAATGTACTAATTTTTTTATGTTTCAAAACTTACCGTTTGAAACATTAGTCATAGGAGTTTCTTGTCTACGTGTGGCGGCAACTGGTGTAACTTGATCACAAATTGTTTGCAAAGCATTAGACGTGCTTCTACCACGATTGACAGTGTTACTCGTGTTCAAACCAAGGGGCGTTGTTGATACTATAGATAATTTAATTAACAAAGTCAGAAAATAATATCATTTTTACAAAACGTATACTATAAGACACATGTATATGTTTCTTACATGTTGAGTTTCCAGAAGGTGGCGTTCTGGTGAAGGCATTGGAGGAAGGAATTGTTGTAACGGTTTCTGGTTGATTCGCAATAAGTGAAAGAGGACCTACGAATTTTATGGTTAAATGATGTTTTTAGACATATATGATCATTTAGAAATAATTTTAAGTAACAAATATATAGAATAAATTTGATCGAAAACTTAAAAACATAAATGAGAGTTTTAAAAATACCGGTTGAAATAGCGTGGAAAGGATTTTGCCTTTTTCGCGTTGAAGAGACAGTTGATGGTTCATTATCACTGCTTGCCATAGCAATACGCATAGGTGATCTATGATTAGCATTGGCACCAGTGTTGCAAAGAACAGCATTTTCAGAACCTGAATACACAAAACATATTGTGGTAAGGAGAAGCTACAAATATTACGTGTATGTAAGGTATAACACAAGTAAATAGCTATTCTAACCTATTGAAATTCCTGAAGTTGTAGTTCTTTTAAGAGCTGCGGCGGAAGAACTTGCAAGAATATTCGTTTGTTGAAGTGGCGTATACGACATACGACCTGTATATTTTGTGGAAATATTTGTTCGTTGGTGCGCATTTTGATGAATTATATAAAGTATTCGTAATATAATGTAACCAAAAAACAACATTAGGATATTGTAATTGTTAAAAAGGCAAGATACAAATGTCTTTTTTTAAAAAACACCATAAATTGTCAAAATTAAATCAAAATCAAACATGTAACATTGTTGCTCTTACCAATATATTATGTTTGAAAACTTACCGTTTGAAACATTTGTCATAGGAGATTGTTGCGTCCTTGTTGCAGCAACTGGTGTAACTTGATCAAAACTTGTTTGCAAAGCATTAGACTTGGTTATACCACAATTAACATTGACACTCTTGTTCGGAGCAACGGGAGTTGTTGCTACTATAAGTGATTTAATTAACGAAGTCATAAAATAATATAATCTTTACAAACAATATGCTATAACACACATGTTCATGTTTCTTACCAGTTGAGATTCGAGAAGGTGGAGTCCTGATGAACGCATTAGAGGAAGAACTTGTTCTAACGGGATCTGGTTGGTTCGCCATAAGTGAAAAAGGACCTACCAAAATTATGTGTAAATGATGTTATTATACATATATGGTCGTTTACAAAAAAATTTAAGTAACAAACATATAAAATCAATTTGATGCGACAGTCTAAAACTTAAAGGGGAGTTTTACAAATACCGTTTGAAAATGCGTTTAAAGGATTTTGTGTTTTTCGTGTTGAAGCCACCATAGATGTTTGATGATCACTCCTTGGAATAGACATACTCGTACCTGATATACCATGAGCATTGCCAACGGTGTTGGAAAGAACATCATTTTGAGATTTTAAACACGGAAATCCTATTGGAGTAATGGAAAAAATACAAATATTACGTATATGTGAGGTATAAGACAGGAACATATTTATTCTAACCTATTGAAATTCTTGAAGTTGGAGTTCTTTTAAGAACTGTGTCGGAAGAGCTTGTGAGAATATTCGTTTGTTGGAGTGGCGTATATGACACACGACCTGCATAAAAGATGGAAACATTTGTTGATTGGTGTGCATTTTGAATCAGCTTAGAAATTATTTGTAATATAATATAACAAAAACACGATGTTAGGATACTACACAGAAGATATGTATAACCTAATTGTGATTGCAAATTTGAAGTTGAAGTTCGCCTAACAACTGAAGCAGCAGCAGGAGTTAACGGTGACAACTGAGTTGCAAGCGGGACGTGAGAATTTAAGGGCGCTACGTTGTTTGTTGTTTGAAAATTTAATCCTGAAATCATATAAGTACTATTGGCAAATTGTAGTTGGTTGAGCAGGTAACATAAACAATAATAATATGATAAATAAGTAGTTTTGTATGTTGTCAATGAAGAAGTTACTCACGATTAGTAACGTCTTGAAGAGGCAGTCTACTATAAGGTCTTCTTTGCTTGTGTGTAAAATGCGTAGATGAACCTATAATTTGTTACAAATTATGCATAGCCACAATCTTGTGTTAGTACTTTGCAAAGTGCATAAAGCAAAACATATGACAGAAAACATAAATGTATCAAAGTGTTTCAAACCTTCATTATTTGACGGCTGCAATGAAGAATTATTTGATAACAAAAATGATGGGACGTTTTCCTTTAGTGGATCATCTAAAGCATACAAACATACTAAATTATCGATCATGTAACCAAGTTATGTAATGTTATTATTCATACACATTGAAACTTACATGTGAGAATCTCGGCCAAAGAAACTCTTTTGCTTGAAGGTGGTGTGAGTAGATCTGCCAACTGAGCTCGTGGGTTTGGATATTGAGGCGTCGGAATTTGTGTCAACGGAACATTTTGCTGATTAGAAGGCTGAGGGTTTTGGCCGGAAGAACCTGCACTTTTACGTTTCCTTACATATGGTTGTTTGTTTTCTGACATGGTTAGGCTTCAAGTTTGAAAAGAATAGCTTACAATTTAAGATTTTTTTTTATTAGGAGTTGTGTTAATCAAATTCAAGATGCTAACCAATATTATATACTGTAGATGGTTATAATGGCAAGAATAATTATATTGAATGACATTGAATATTTTGTAACCGAATATTTGTAACAAATTTTTTTTATATATTTTGTATTAATAACATTTATTGACATTCAATCACAATAAATTATATAATTGAAAATTGGTAACTGAATATTTCATTAACCCATTCAATTATAATCAAAAGATATCCAATGGTACCATATCATTAAATCGATTACATGAAAAAACAACCACATAAACATCTTAAATTATCATACTTTATTGATTAAAAAAAGTGAAAGTAGAGTTCATAAGTTGAAAGATAATGAGATGCTTGAACTTCAATCTTCACCGAAGAAGCTTAAATCCACAACATAGTCATCCGTTAACTCATGACCCATTGCCCTTAATTCGTTGATCAATCCATCTGCCTTTAGAAGCTTCGACTTGACACCGTTCAAAACCCTTTGACACTCATCATGATCACCTACATTGACTTTAAGCCAGTCAAGTAGAATGTTAACATCAAGATCATCTGTAAATTAACAAAGACAAAGGATAAATATATAGTTAGTATCAAAAGACATATTTATTTATGATTAGTAAAAAAAATTATATTAGATACCTTTCTGATTCGAAGAAGAACCACCGTCTTCAAAGACTGATTGAAGAAACTTCAATGCTTTGTCCACTTTAGAAATTGGCTGTTCCGCATGACCATCATGTTGACTGCTTGGTTTGGACTCGGGTTTTGGAGAAACAAAGGTTGCATCTCGGATTTGTTGTGATTGTTATGTGACTTTGTATCTTTAATGTTTTTAGGGATTGATGATGCCATGTATAAAACGTAAAATGGTGTTGGTATAAGAATGTATACGTAGATGATGAGTATATATATATACTTATTAGGTGTAGATGATGGTTATACGAATTAGGGTTTTGAGCCGTTTTTTTTTTTTTTTTTTTTGGTTATACTATTTACACATATGGTCCATTATTATAAGCAATGTGTTAAATAAGGTTGTACATGTAAAATGTATACTATTAAAGCGAGTTAGATTATATATCTATGGAAAGTCAATGTCTTGGGAAAATTGATGTAATGAAAAGATATTAAATAAAATAAAGATAATAAACTACTAAAATAGTTCAAGAGAAAATAACAAAAAACATAAATAAAAATTGGAAACAAACTATGAAATTAAAATTAAACATTGTGATTATTTTGAAAAATGTTGAATTCATAATTTTTGATGTTTTGATTATCAAAAATCGTCGTTGTCGTCATCGGTATCATCATCAGACGGTGCATCTTCATCGTCGATGAAGTCGGCTAAGTCATCTCCATCATCAACCTCATCCGAAGATTCGTCACTTTCAAGGTCTTGTAAGCCAATTCCATCCTCTTCATCCGTACCGCCTTCAACGGTATCGCTAATGTGAATAGCATTATCTACTTCAATGTCATCATCCGTTTCTTCGTCAATCAAACGAAACGGATGTTGATTGGATGAAGACGTTCTTGGTTTCTTGTTTGAGAGACGGAAAGTGAGAGGCGAATCATCATCATGATCCTATGTAAAATAGTAAACAAACTTAACATTAATATTATGTTGTATATACATAGCTTTTTTCATGTTGACACTTTAGACAAATAATAATAATAATAAGAATAATAATAAGAATAATAATGATAATAACAATAATAATAATAATAATAAAGTAGATCATTGTATCAAAATAATATATGTTGATCAATGAATATCTGTATATAATTGTTTTGAATGTCATCATAAGACCATATTTTTTTTTTTCGTTTAGAATGCTTATGCACTGACCTCGTCAGAAGAGATAATGTTAACAACATCGTTGTTTACAACTTTTCCATCTTTAGTCAATCTTCCGCGTTTTTTAGATACGGGTTTGGCCTGCACAATTAAAAATAATTCAAGATATATTAAAGTGTACATTACTTGTAAAAACAAATATACAATGACAAATTATCGGTCGAATATATAAGTTTAAATATTACCACATCATCATCTGAGATATCAATCAACGGTATATCTTTACCGGGGACATTTACAGAATCTAATGCTTTATCATTTTCTTGCTCTTTGCTTGCCTAAATCAAAAGAAACACAACCAAAATTTACATACGTATCTACTAACTATATTATAAACTATTGTTACAAATTAATTTAAATATATATATATATATATATATATATATATATATATATATATATATATATATATATATATATATATATATATATATATATATATATATATACACAAAAAGTAATTATACCTTTAATGAATCGTTGCTATTCACCATAGTTTATATATATATATATATATATATATATATATATATATATATATATATATATATATATATATACACACAAAAAGTAATTATACCTTTGATGAATCGTTGCTATTCACCATAGTTTCACAAAAAAGAACTAATATTAGAATAAATGTGCAAGGGATGTATGTTTGGATTTATAGGAAATGAAGGCCCGTATATTAAGAATGGATTTATAAAATATTGTATTTTATTTGTAGATTGCATATAATTTTTTTTGGGTTTATATGAAACAAATCTTTTTTTTTTTTTTTTTTTTACCTTCACCGTAATATTTGTTGAAGATTACACATACTTTTTGTTACTTTATATATGCCTTGTCAAATTTAGTAATTAATGATGTAATATTGTGGCTAAAAACATATAATATGTACTTTAGTATAAGTGCTTCTAATTTGTTTACTTACCTAAATTTGTTCACAAAGTGTATTATTATCATTAAAAAAAAAGGGTTAACAAAACATTTAAAATAAACCGAATATGTATTTCGTTACAAATGTATAAATGTATTATTTGAGATAGCTTGTTAAATGAGCCATAATCATTGCAAAGTTGAATCTAAATTGGGACTCGGTTACATTTCCCATACTTATATTGATTACAACATTAAAAGAGATTGCTCATATCCTACCTAAACAAAACACATAGTCATCTTCTTCATCAAATCCTTCAAAAAAACCGTCACATCAAAAAAGGTAATTTTTTTGTTTATTTTGTGAATCGAATATTTTAGATAACTAATTGTTTGCGATAAAGAATGAAAGGAATGTGATAACCACTATAGACTGAGATGAAAACTATGGATAAATACTTGCATGTGATGAATCGCCTATGATTTTGGTTGTATAGGCTGATGTTCATTATTGTGCTGTTTGTTTTAGTTTTGATTCAAGATGGTTGTTAGATTCAATGTATTGGAGTTTGATCAATAGAATATAGCGAATAGTATAGATTATTGATCTTCTACAATTATGACATTATGTTTAAACAAAAGTTTCTCATAAGTTAAGAATGATGAACTGGTTATGTGTTATACATGTATTGAAAGTGTTTAATTTATGCTTAAAGATGGATGTTAGGTTGAATGTATTCATGAGTTTATGCTTAAAGATGGATGTTAGGTTGTTTTTGTAATTATAAGTAGGCTACAAAAAAAGGATATGTTTATGTTTAGGTGGATACGTTAACGGGAAAAGTCACGAAGATGAAATCCAGGCTCTATAAGGAGATTAGGAGAGGTTATTATGGTTATGAGAAGCATTTAGTACATATTGAGATAACCATGATAAAAGTGCCATTTAAACGTCACCATAACCGACAGTTGCAGGGTTTGGCTCTTTGTGAGAATGCTCAGGAGAGGGTATTTCAAGCGTAAAATTCCATGACTATGAATTTGAAACCATATTAGATAACCAACACAATAACACAATTTAAATTACATGAACGTTAGATTCATCGCCTAAATTGAAGGGTCTATAAGTCGGGTGACTCGATTATGGCGTTTGTTAGATTGAATGTATTGATGAGTTTATGTTTTTGAAAAAGTGTATGATAAGTTAGCAACGATAACTTATAATCAAAATTGTTTGATTCTATATGATCATTTTAAATAGTTATTGATACGTAATCTAATAAACTGTAATATTTAGTTTTGGAATTTATATTATATTGACAATGTTAACGTGGGTCATATTATTAAATAGGATGGCCATGCAGTTTCTGGTCGAGGCAAACAAAAAAAACATCGGAACACTACAGGTATTTTTATTGTTGAATAAGTATATACCTTATTACTTTATTACTGTAAGTTAAAACTTATATACTGTCAACGATTTTCAATGACAGATGCTTCCTACGTTCTTTACCGAAAGATTGTATCCAAAAGATACCTGGATATACTTGATACACAATAAGGGAACGAAGCATAAGGTGTACTTTAAAATGATTGCTGGTCGTTTGACGTTGTACTCTTATGAATGGAATAAGTTTTTAGAAGATAGTGGATACCGGAACATACACACGTTGCATTTTATTCGTGAGGAACCGGACTTGTACTATGTGACAGCGTACAACAGATCTGGCTTTGAATGCAATGGATATAACATGCCGGAGGTAGGTTATAGAGAGGCTCGATGCTTGCTTACTTTGGAAGAAAAAAATCTTGGGCCGGTAATTCCTAACTTATAACCATTACATAATATATATATAGATTTGAAATGTTATTTTAACCAACAAATTTGCTGACAAATTCTTTTATAAAAATATATGTTTCGCAGTTCATTCCATTTGGTTTCTTGGCAAACGATGACAATCCTGAATACCGCGTTCTTCTGAGCGGCATCGAGGTAGCAACTGTGACTCGTTTTCAAAAAGAGATAGTGGAAGAAGATGTCTATAATGTCCATGTGTTCGGAGGACCGGGATGGGAGAAACTGGTTGAAGATCAAAACATCGTTCCTGGCACAAGAATGGTTTTTAGGAAGTTAGTAAACAATACTCTTTCATTGCAGCTATTTGATGTGAATGGGTTGGGGACGCACCATGAGGTTGTTGAACGTATGGAACTCAACGATCTCAAACCATTTGTGAAAAGTCCGGTAGAGACTAAAGGTATGTTGCATAAATTCACGTGTGTTAAATATATATAGATATTTCCATTAAATCTAAAATTTTGAGTATGATTATTCTAATTTTTATTTGCTTAATTCAAATGTAGAACTGAGGCTTAAACATATGTGTGAATGGGAAGATCACAATCAGCACGATGATGAGAATGATGTTTTCTACGCTCCCATTGTGGCATATGTCACGGACAGAGGACGTTTGGTAAGTAGTCCATTTATATTTATAATTTGATTCATTATCCTGTTTGATCGATTGGGACTATATAGTGCAATAGAAAATCATACTTAGTATGTTGATTTTTGCTATTAGATGTTTCCCTGTTATACAGTAAAATAAACGATAAACGTTGACATATGTTCTTATTTGACCCCTTATATAACTTTGATGATATGTTGGACAATTACAATTTTAGTTGATGAACATATTTAATCTGTTGAGTATATATTGGAAAAAACATATAAATTTCCCTTTATTGCTTATCAAAATCGACCTTGTGTTAATGCAGAACATATTCCATAAGTTTGTGAAGTCCCATGAGATGTGGAAGTTCCATAACACACTCCTAAGATTTGAAGGTAAGGAGTTCTACGTGGATCTTGATGTGGAACCACACAGTGACAGGCCAGGGAGCAAAAACCATGTGACGATCAAATACAAATGGAAGAAAATTGTTGAAAGTGTGGTTGGCCAAAAAACAAAATGGTGCGTTTCAAGCTTGTCGACGAAATTCCAGATGTTAGAGCTTCGGTGCATTCCAGTAAGCCAGTTATAATACCGGTCTTCCACATGTGTTAAAAATCTATCTACTGATGCACGAAACTTTGTGTCCTTGTTTTATGTACTAATATTTTTGGGTTAGACATCGTTGACAGTATGTACTTGGAATATCGTATTACAGTTTTGCGTTTTGGGTTATGTGCTTCATAGAAGCAGCAAACTGTGGAAATGCGTATCGCTAATGTGGGAAATGAACAATATATTGCTAAGTATTTCTGATATATTATGGTAACTGCATGTGGTTTATTCATATTTTTTTGGATCTGATTATGTTTTCTACCTATGAAATTTTGTCTGTTTACACACTTTGTAGATGGCCCATTATCATGTAACTCAATCGATGGATGGATCTGGGCTAATTTTAACAATTAGGGTCTGGGCTTACTTTTATAACGGCGACGTGGGCTTGTTTGATATGGGCTTTGTATAATTATAAGTTTATTTAAAAAGATGTATAATTAAGGTATAATATGGGTTTTGTGAAAATAAGATTTATTAAAAACATGTGTATTAGGAATAAGAAAATTAAATCAATAACCGATAATATACAAACATGGGTGACTATGAAAATTGATAGTTTTGCATAATAAACACTAACATGAACGATGTTGAAATTTAAAAAGTGAAAATGGAATTATTATTGCATCATTTATCAATTTCAATAATGACCATTATCTCTAAGAAGCCCTTCGATTGGCCTCAACATGTCCACTTATCCATCCGTTTCTTTCCCATCTTCGTTCGAGCCACCTATTATTATTTGGGTAAATGAGGGTGGGATAGCGACGATGAGCCAAGTAAATATCCAATGCATGGCCAACTTGAATATCGGATAGCCACGCCTCAACATAGAAATCATGTTCTATCTTATGCAGACTATCTTGTTCTTCGATTGGGACATTTGGAACACGCAAGTAGTAAGCAAATATATCGGTATAGTGACTAAGATGATGGGCAACTAAACGTCTAATGGTGGCGAAGGTTAAGTTGTCTGTTGAAACATTGCATATCATAAGTTCATCACCGCCCCAATAATCATAAAGTACATTAGAAGTTACAACTCTACCACCATGATGAATGCATATGTCAATGGTAGGCGGAGCGACACAACATTCACTGTTATAAAGAAAATTTAAACAATTAGATGACATGAAATAATTGCATTTGAAATAAAGAAGCGAAACTGTATAACTTACTTGAAAGCCCTAACCCTACGATTACCATTGTTGAATCGCAGAGGCATTGTGGTGTAGTGATGAATATGTGATTTTGAATCCGATTATTTATAGAGTATAGAGAATAATGTATTTTTAGAATATATTCTTTCAACATTTAAGATGTATAATTTTATGGGATGATATGATTGTTAATGAATTTAAAGTGATCGAGGATTTGTAAATATTATAAATTTAGAAAGGATACAAACGCATTTATTTATATCGTTTAAGGTGAGAGTAAGAAATGGTGTAGAAAGTATTTTAAAACATTTAAGATGTATATAATTTTATAAGATGATATGATTGTTTATGAATTTAAAGTGATAGATGATTTCGAAACTTTAAAGTGTAAATATAACCATTTCATATTTTATCCAATTTAATAAAGATGGACGATAACATAATAAACTGTATATGTTGTATTAAGAATAACTTGGTGTTACATTAGTACACAAATTATTGGAGATGCAATATACTTACAATTATGAAAAATAAACTATTAGTACATTAATTTTCAACTAAAAAAGCTATGTATAATAGTATAACTTATGGACTTGTTCTCCGTCCTGGTAGTTGATCATTCTTCAAACTTGATGAATTGAAGACACCCAAACTTCTGCAAAATAACAATAAGCAAACAAAAGCATGCATTGTATATATATAAAAGTTAAGTTGCACACTGAATTTTAAAAAACTTAAACAAACCATTGACCAAGAAGCATAGAAATAAACATCCATATTGTTGAAATGTTTATAAACCATAAATGGGACTCCCCATATCAAAACACAATAAAAAACGTCTAAAATAATCCAAGCGCATTAGCAAGATATTGTCTTAAATATGCAGAAATGCATATTCAAAATGGAAACAGTTTAAAATAAATGTCCGGAAATGCAAAATAGTTGCATTTATTTATTGGGACTGATCGATATTCACTCAGCGGCTTTCTCCAACTTAATATCTGGAATTTATCTTTTTATGCTTGAACCATCACTTTCATGCTCCACATCGGTTGCCGCACGTTTAGAACTCTTTTGCTTCTCAACTGGGGTAGTATTCTCATCAGTTTGAGATTCCAGATCCTGAAGATAAAAACAAACAGCTCAACATTGTAAGTATGAGTTACTCATAAAACCAAAATGAATTTAGCAAAAAAATATAATGCACTTACCAACGGAGTTACTTTAGGCAATGCAGAACTTGTCTCCTCGGGATCCTATTTATTTTGTAAGTGTTAAAGGCTGAACAAAAAGTTGAATAATAGAGTACACGTTATGGTAACAATGTAGAAAATCATTACCTTCAACGGCGTTGCAATGGCAGCAACAGAGTTCAAAATCTCAGCATCGTCCGTCAGACGGAGAACAGTGAACACAGGCAACATCTTTTTTGCATTGACCTCATCGAGGGACACCTTAAAAGCGTACTTCTTACCAACCAAGTTGGTGATCTCTTTCGGGAATTCTTGATCTTCAGCATTCTACATTTTAAAAACACAGTATTTACATATGATGTACATCTTGTATTAACGAAAAAGCGTGAAAATTTTTAGATATTGTACAATTTAGATTACCTTGCACCCGTATTTGTCGCACAGCTGGTAAGCAGACCTACCAACCATTGCCTGCACCTCGTCGTTAAAGAGTGAAAGGGATATCGTGCCTGACTCATCCTGGACTCTAATCTGAAGACGAAATCTAAAACAACAACCAAGTGGACAAATTCGTAAGGTGATGGTTTAAACAAACTGTCGTATTACTATCTCACTTATAAAGAGACAATAACAATGCACTTACTCAGTTTTTATCCCTGTAACAGTCTTAGCACATTTGGTGCATGTCCATTGATCAGGCGTTTGCTGGTATCCAAACTTGGGTTTGGATTCGACCTCGAGGTCTACAAACTGGGATTCTTTAATTACTTTTTTGTTGCACTTGCGGCACCCGAGGTACCACCAGCCCTCCTCCTCGTGGATAGCAATAATTGTTCCAACTATTACGCTTGCCTTACCCTGAAAATGTTGTAATTTTTTCTTTTTAGGTTTCTAAAACATTTGACATATTTTATAAAGGTGTGCAGAGGTAGAAAGTGTAACCTGATCAACATCAAGTAGATCAACAATGTTTTTAACTTGAAACTTGGTCAGAAACTCCTCTCTAGTTGAATGCTTGGACTGGGTAGAAATACGGGAAGCCGTGTTTTCACTTTTGGAATCATCCTTCTCAGCAAACAGCCTAAGAACAATCAAAATAAAAAACCATTTGAAAATTTACAAAATTTGTATGATACTTAAAAAGATATACAATTCGTTCATCAGATAACATACCTTAGCCTATACAACTCCACATCAACAAACTCTTCTTTTGGGATGATTTCATTGCCGTCAAACAAAAAAAGCCTTGTCCCATTATATGCATTTTGAACTACCATTTTGCCTATTTAAAAAAAAACATTGAATAAGATACAGGTTGGCGCAATATATAGGCAAAATATCATATGTAAAAGCAATCAGAAGTATACCATCCCACATCTTCATCATTCCAAATTGAAGAATTAGCATGAGTTTTCCACGGTTGGCGCAACCATCGACAAAATCTTGAAACTGTTGAGCGTATGCACCCCACAACGTGCATCTGAGTTCGTTTCCACTGCAAATACAGAAATATAAGAAAAATAAAAAACTACAACTATATATACTTTATTAAAGAAAATAGGTTAAAAAAAAGGTAATACTACTCACTCGGCATCAGCCAGGGTCAAAGGTTTCTTTTTTCCAGATCTGCCATTCTTATCGTAGTTATCTAAATCATCACAAGCAACCACATGCCCAATTACATCTACAAAAAAATTTAGACCAAAGCAATATAAAACTTTTTTAGTAAATGATGGGAGTTATACAGATAGTATTATATAAGGAAAAAGGAAGAATTAGTACGTACCAAACTGCCCGTCTTCTTCTCGTGTCAAATCAACAATTGTTCTGAATGCTCTAAATTCAAACCCATAAACAGAACCGGTAAAGTCTGGACACGGTTCAATAATTGTATTGGACAAAAAACTCAAACGAAGTGGTTTGTTGACCATGCGATACTTGGGCTGGATCTCCCCAAGACTATATCGAGACAGTGTAACAGCACTTCCCTCTGCAACCTTGTGCTTAAAGCCATTCACTAATGCCATACGCATAGTCGCCTGCATCTTAGTACCCTGTTCCAATCGAATATAACAAACAAATAAATTACAAAGGCAGATGTAGGACTAAATGATGAATATCGTGTTATAGTAACGACATTACCTGTTCATCCATAATCACTAATTCCATGTTTTTCAATCCTTGTTTGCCATACACGTCCTGCATCCAACTTCTTACTATCCGGACACGAAGTTTGATGTTGTCTTTCACTGCCGATAAGTCATTGATAAAACCTGCAACATATGTAGCCATGGTTTTTATGCTTGTTGAAAGTGATACTTTGAAAGCTTAATGTGGTAAACAAAACGCAACTTACTTACATTATATAGGCATAAATTTAACCTAATTGTCATACTTATCACAGGAAACTATTCTCCTAATTATTCTAATTACTATAAATATTCTCCCCAATTTTCACCCTAATTAAATTATTTGAAATAATATATCATTTTCCCCAATTTTCACGCCTTATTTCATTATTAGGGTTTCATAGAAAGATTATTAAAATTTAAATAAATTAGGGCTTTAATAATTAATTAACTTAGACAATAAATTAATCAGAAATTAACATATGAAACAAACAATTCGATACAAAATTGAAAAGAAAAAGGGAAAAAATAACTTACATATTTCAAAAATAACAAAATGAAAATGGGATGGCAAATAATCATGTTTATCAATCGGTTTACAAAAATAGATGACACCGAACCTTAAGGAGGAAGTGGTAATTTTGATTTTCCAACTGGAATGAATTTTTCGAATTTATGGAAAAATATTGTTGTATGATTTGATTGACTAAAAACGTAGGGATGAAGAAATAAACGCTCCTCATTAATGAATCGTGTAGAGGAAGATGTTGAACAGATTTAATGGTGGTAAAAGGTTGCCAAAAATAAGATTGAAGATGGAATAATTAACCGGAGGAGCGTGAAGAGTTTGAAAGAACCATCCGAGTGCAAAAAGATACTTGTACAATGGAGCTAAACATGGAAAGACACGTCAGAGCATTAAACCAATTTTTAATGCGGGTAGCTTAGGATACTTGTACAAAAGCTTATTTTATTATATAACATAGATGCAATGTAAGTGTGTTACAAGGTTTATTGAATTGTACGTAGTTCTATGCATTGTAGATATCATAATACGAGTAGCTTATATACTTTTTTTCCCCTTAAAAGCTTGCTAATGGAGGTCCAAATGTCTAATCGTATTTAATTGCCGATTTTTACTTTCTTAATTGATTGATTAGGTGAAATATGTAGTAACTTTAAAGTAGTAGCATTGTCGTTGAAAGTCATTCGTTGTGATTTGATATAGCATTGCGCAACAAATCTATGTACCTTGACTAGTTTATTTTCTAAGATATGATGTCTGAATACAGAAGAAACATGTGACGTGACGACATTGAGTGCTAAATTATGCATTGTGTGATATAATCTTCACTATCGTTAACTCGTTAAGCTTAGTAAATCTTCAGTTTTGATGGTAAACTAGTTCCTAATTTAAGTCTTGCCTCATTTTGTATGTATTATACTATTATGACAATGCACATCTTAATTTTAGTGTTTCTGATTCTTTTGTTTCTTCGTTCCTTGAGATTGAGATGAATAACCAATATTCACACGACCGCTAAACGTGTATCGTTGGACTTGCTGCTTACTCCCAGGGGTTCCCAAGAACAAAAAACAGAACAAAGGCCACAATCTACAAGCTCATGGTATTCTCCATTTGTAGCTAGCTCACCGAGTTCTTCTCAGCCAGCAACACATAATAGTTGCAGCAATTCTAACAGTTTTACACAAAGACCTGGTGATCAAGTTAATGCGTTTGCTCGTGTTTCACCTGAAGAGACCGATGACATAATTGTTGATCTACAAGACAAAAGGTAACATATTTAGGATGAATGATATGAATGAATCATTAGATAAAGATATTCTGTTAGTATGTTCATTATATATGGTCACTATATATGTAATTTAATTGCCTTGTTTTTGCTGGTGTAGTGTTGATGAGCTAAACAAGCTTTCGTCAGACAGGGAGGCGTATCAAGAATTCTTGCTTTCGATTGACCCTGTCAAAATATCCAATAATGTAACGTTGTTTAGTTTATCTCCTATCGTTAGATGTGATCCGTTGTGGCAATTGTCTCTTGCTAATATTTTGTTTGTTTGTGTTGATATTTCATTTTCATTTGTTAATGGAACAGTTAAGAGATGTTCTTCTTAATGAAACTTTGCAGCTTGCTAGTAAGTTTCTGACTTTGTCAATTCCTAGAAAAAAAGTGTAGCAATAAATTTTCCAATAGTTTTATGAAATGGTTGTTTTGCAGGAGAAAATTTGGCAAAAGAATCATGTATGACTGAACTGAGGAACCAGGTGAGTTTCAGGTTTTCTTTATAGGATTTATGAAACAAGGAAAAATATTTATGGTTATGTAGTATTCAAGTTATTTACAAAAGGGTTAAGCTGTTCTGTTATGGACAGTGCATGATCATAAGGACTACAGAATTGGCAACCGCTCAAGAGAAGCTAAATGACCTCAACATGAAAAAAGCAGAAATTATTAAACCTTACTCGCTAGCCTCCTTGCTACACAACCTTCAAGGTAAATACTAGAGGTCGCAAAATGGGTGGGTCTGGCGAATTGGTGTGCGGGTCAAAACCGGGTAACCTTGGGTCTTAACTCTTAACAGGTTGGGCTCCCTAAACATTATTCTCCTGAATATGTAATTTCATTTATTTAAAGTTAGCGTGTCAATTAAGATTGCAAAAGTATTTGTTCTTTTTTGAATAATAATCTGATGTGGTGACTTAAATGGTTTTGGAGGTTTAATGCTTAAAAAATCACTTTGGGCGACTTTTGACTGTTTCTCTTGTTCGACCCATTTCTTTTTTAGCTGACTTTGCCCGTTAGAGAAATAATATATCTCTAACATATACGTGTCTTTCATAAATTCAGGCCTCTTTAGTTTAGCCTAAAATTTTGTATATTTCTCTCGTGATTTTCAGAGTCGATGAATAAGACAGATGAAGAATCTGAAACGCTGCACAAGCAACTTCTTGAAAAGGACATTGATGTCGCAATTTTCATTCAGAAGCACAAGAAGCTGCGTGTGGAATATCATAAACGTGCTCTCACTCATCTAGCAGCTACTACATCTTTATCGAGTTAACGTGCTTCACTGTTTGTCTATATTTATGATTGTGAAAGTGAAGGCTACTGCAACATTTTCTTCTCAACGCTTTTCTTATCCAGATGACTAGACCAGTTATGCATGTGATATTGTCTTCCAAACTAGCTTAAGGGCTTGTTTCTTTTTTTTTTTTTTTTTTAGCTAAGAGAATGTGTGGAGCCCACACTTATATGAACATCTTATTGGGGAGGGGCTTAAATTTTTTGCCTTTGGGATATAGACCCATTAGTGGAAAAAGTGAGTCCCTTTTAACAAAATAATAATATTAAATTGATGGGTTCCACTATCTTTCCTCACAAAGTAAAAAAGAAACACTCCCTAAAACGTACATGCATATGCTTGAAAATATATATACACATTGCTGCCATGTGATCTTGAAAATAATTAAATATTTTTAATCCAAGTGAAATATGAGACAAATAAATAAGGAATATAACTTTTTTCAATGATCCCACCGTATAGTATCTGGAATTGTTTAATTGGCTCGATCTGACGGGCTTTTCACAAACCAAAATTTACTCTTTGCATATATATGTGATGGGCTTTAATCCAAATTGAGGCCCCTCAAAATTATGGGCCTTGTGCGGTTGGGCAACCCGTAGAGGTAAATATCCGGCCCTGTCGGTAAAGCCGCGTACAAATAGTCAAAAACACTAACCTAAAAGTAAACTACAAAAGTGGTCTATGATTTGTCAGCCAACATGCATCTTTAGGGCTATGTTTGGCAAAAGTAGTTATGAGCAGTAGCTGTGAGCTGTGAGCAGTAGTCAAAAAAGCTCACAGCTTCATAAAGAAGCATTGAGAAAATGAGCTTTCTTAAAAAATAGCAAAGCCAACAGCTCTCATGCCAAACGAACACTAAAAATCAAAAAGCTCATTATTCACCACTCCTTGCCCAAAAAAGCTCCAAAAAGCTTTATGCCAAACATAGCCTAAGTCACCTACTATTTTCAATAGAATATCTATGTTTTAGTATTTTTGACTTTGATTAATAAAATAGATTATTCAACAAGGATTTTATTTTATTTATTTATTTATTATTTTTTTTTTTCTCTCTCTCTTTTAGCGAAAACGCATAAATTCGAATCTAACTCAATAATCATCTATGTAAGATTTATATAGTTCCATAGAAATGTACTCCCATCATATATACCCATTGATATTAGCGTATGTTATCTGTTACCTTTTCTTTTTTTTATTTCAAGTGTGAACGTTAGTAGTTTAATTTTATCTTTAAAAAGTTATCTACTTGTAACGGGCAAAAAGAAATAATTTATTACTTTAACTATCTTATCTTCAAATATTTTTCATATCATAAACTCTGCATTTAATAAATAATAAATGCATCAATAAAAATGACATTTTCTTAACTTGACATATCCACCTATATTATAAAAAGAACTCCATTTTTTACTGTGGCATCCTCAAATTTCGCCAAATCAGCATCAAATAGTTACTTACTATTAGGCATTTGACTATATCAAGTAAATATTGATCACACACATTTGCTCCTTCTTCATCTTTTGATATTTACCATTATTCTCTTTCTCTTTCATCATCAAGTTTTTATCAAGCCTCTTGATCTAACCATTTTAGACATTGCTTTCACCCTTCCAAACGTCTTAGGATATTGTGTAAGTTCTATTTAAGTCTTATTTTACATTGAGATTCTTTGGTTTTATATACTTTCTACAAATATTTAACTTTGGTCAAAATCTTATCAGATCATGATGAGATATTTTTGGTTGCATTAAAGAAACAAGTTGATAAAGTGAAGGTAAAAATGTTCTCATACAACCTTTTTAAAATACAGTACCATTTTATGGATCTATGCTTTCATTATATTTTGGATGTTGTTGTTTGTCTAGATTTACATTTACATTTACTCGAGGGCTCATCAAACAACAAAAGGTTACAGGTATATATTTCTCTACATTTTAAGTTTCATTTTTATGTGCGGTATACGTGGGTCTAGAAAATTTTGTAAATATTTGTATCAACTATTATTTGCTTTTGAACTTTTTTCAAGTCTTTCGCACTATTACCCAACCATTTCACCCATGCCTTTCATCTTTTCTCTTTTCCCAGCTTGTGCTCCGGCCAGCGTTGGAGTACTGCTCCGATCACCGCGACAACCATGAAACTGGCCATGATGCACCCAACAGGTTCTTTCTTCTTTTATTTTTTCTTCTTGAGATATTATTTTTGTATATATGTTCCATATAAAGTTATCAAATAACGACTATTATCGCCATCATTGCCGACAAGCATCTTATCCCAGGTGAATTTTGTATATTTCTGTAATGATCTTAAATTATAGGGGAATAAGAACAGCTTTATTGCAATGTAAACCTTCTCAAATTAGTGGAATACAAAGTGCAAACATAAGCATAACATGAAAATACATAAACAACTGAAGTTGGATGATGAACAGATGAGAAGGATCAGTTATTCAGAGAGAAATCAGGAAGAGAGGGCCATGTCATTCTTCACTAACTTCTATTTTGCCTTGCATCTCTTATTTAATCCCATAGCTTTAGGGGTAGTTTTCTCACACGATACTCTTCTTAACTGCCTCTAACTTTTCATTTGAATTGTTTCCAGCATGTGACACAATGTTGTCTTTGACTCCATTTACTAGTGACATTAATATAACAATTTCATTTACAGATATGGTAAGAATTATTGAGATCTTAAAGGTTTCAGTTGATCCTCTTAAAACATAAAACATATGTTGTTATTGACTTATTGTTTGAAGCATATTTTGTATCTTGGTTGTTTTTTGGTTTTAATTTTGCAGGTGATGGTGATGAATGATGCATGTTTCAGGTGATGGTGATAATGATGCATGTTTCAGACTAAAAGATACAATGAAAAACTATATAACTCGGCTTATTGTTGTAGTTTTTTTCACTTTTTTGTTATGTTTATTTCTTTGTTGTTTTTTTATTTACTACTAGCATTTTTCAAGGTGAGGATAATGATGAATGAACAAGCGTTGATTATAGAGTAAACAAAGTACTTTTTATTTGGGCTTATATTGTTTATGAAGTAAATAACTTACGTATATATTTTTGTGTAACCCTCTCATGTTGTTTAAAGGAATGAAATAAACCTAAGATTGGGTAATGTTAGTAATGACAATTGTAGTTGCAGTAACCCAAATGGCAACTCACAATAAGTCTTATTAAATGTGGTATCTAATGTTTTGTTAAAAATTATCAATGTTTCTTCACTATTTTAGATTAGTGAGAAAAATGTTACTATATAGTCTTACTTCTTAAAATTTATTTTACTTCATATTATATTGGACAAGTACAAGTTTTTGATGAGACCTCTTGCACCAACTCTCTGGACAAGCATAGAAATTTGACTACCTTTCACCAACTCTTTGACATTTGATTCATCCACTCATTTCTGTGTTGTCTTCTATATTTATTTGCTTGACATCAATTACCATCTTCGATAATAATTATGAGAACTGTCAATCCATGGTATAAATTTACTTGTGAGAAAAATATATTACGGAGTACGTAAAATATTGATATAAGTTACAATAATTAATGTATACAAGTGAGATATATACTCAATAAATAGAAAAACAGAAGCTTTAAGAAAAAATGTTATAAAACTGATATATATTCTTTGTTCACACAAGTTTTAGACAATTTTAAATGTTTGTTGTGTTTGAGTAAGAAAAAATGAAAGCCTAAAAATAGATTAAGTAAATTAAATTAGAGCAATTTAATAGATTCTTTACTTATAAAAACTCCAAACTTTTTTTAAAGTAGTTTATTAAATAAATTAAATGAAAGCTTAAAGATGAAAGCCTGAGGTATGGGGTGTCTATGGAAATAGAGAAGAGGAAATTACCAAAATAGTACAAAACCATTTCAGCATTTCAAGTTTTGGTTATGAAATGACCCATCTTCCCAATTTGGTCATGCTCGACTGCTCGACTCCATTATTTTTGCGACACGTGTCCTTTGCAAGTACAGAAAGTAGGTGAAGTGTCCCTTTTTTACTGTGGCATCCTCAAATTTCGCCAAATCAGCATCAAATAGTTACTTACTATTAGGCATTTGACTATATCAAGTAAATATTGATCACACACATTTGCTCCTTCTTCATCTTTTGATATTTACCATTATTCTCTTTCTCTCTCATCATCAAGTTTTTATCAAGCCTCTTGATCTAACCATTTTAGACATTGCTTTCACCCTTCCAAACGTCTTAGGATATTGTGTAAGTTCTATTTAAGTCTTATTTTACATTGAGATTCTTTGGTTTTATATACTTTCTACAAATATTTAACTTTGGTCAAAATCTTATCAGATCATGATGAGATATTTTTGGATGCATTAAAGAAACAAGTTGATAAAGTGAAGGTAAAAATGTTCTCATACAACCTTTTTAAAATACAGTACCATTTTATGGATCTATGCTTTCATTATATTTTGGATGTTGTTGTTTGTCTAGATTTACATTTACATTTACTCGAGGGCTCATCAAACAACAAAAGGTTACAGGTATATATTTCTCTACATTTTAAGTTTCATTTTTATGTGTGGTATACGTGGGTCTAGAAAATTTTGTAAATATTTGTATCAACTATTATTTGCTTTTGAACTTTTTTCAAGTCTTTCTCACTATTACCCAACCATTTCACCCATGCCTTTCATCTTTTCTCTTTTCCCAACTTGTGCTCCGGCCAGCGTTGGAGTACTGCTCCGATCACCGCGACAACCATGAAACTGGCCATGATGCACCCAACAGGTTCTTTCTTCTTTTATTTTTTCTTCTTGAGATATTATTTTTGTATATATGTTCCATATAAAGTTATCAAATAACGACTATTATCGCCATCATTGCCGACAAGCATCTTATCCCAGGTGAATTTTGTATATTTCTGTAATGATCTTAAATTATAGGGGAATAAGAACAGCTTTATTGCAATGTAAACCTTCTCAAATTAGTGGAATACAAAGTGCAAACATAAGCATAACATGAAAATACATAAACAACTGAAGTTGGATGATGAACAGATGAGAAGGATCAGTTATTCAGAGAGAAATCAGGAAGAGAGGGCCATGTCATTCTTCACTAACTTCTATTTTGCCTTGCATCTCTTATTTAATCCCATAGCTTTAGGGGTAGTTTTCTCACACGATTACTCTTCTTAACTGCCTCTAACTTTTCATTTGAATTGTTTCCAGCATGTGACACAATGTTGTCTTTGACTCCATTTATTAGTGACATTAATATAACAATTTCATTTACAGATATGGTAAGAATTATTGAGATCTTAAAGGTTTCAGTTGATCCTCTTAAAACATAAAACATATGTTGTTATTGACTTATTGTTTGAAGCATATTTTGTATCTTGGTTGTTTTTTGGTTTTAATTTTGTAGGTGATGGTTATGAATGATGCATGTTTCAGACTGAAAGATACAGTGAAAAACTATATAACTCGGCTTATTGTTGTAGTTTTTTTCACTTTTTTGTTATGTTTATTTCTTTGTTGTTTTTTTATTTACTACTAGCATTTTTCAAGGTGAGGATAATGATGAATGAACAAACGTTGATTATAGAGTAAACAAAGTACTTTTTATTTGGGCTTATATTGTTTATGAAGTAAATAACTTAACGTATATATTTTTGTGTAACCCTCTCATGTTGTTTAAAGGAATGAAATAAACCTAAGATTGGGTAATGTTAGTAATGACAATTGTAGTTGCAGTAACCCAAATGGCAACTCACAATAAGTCTTATTAAATGTGGTATCTAATGTTTTGTTAAAAATTATCAATGTTTCTTCACTATTTTAGATTAGTGAGAAAAATGTTACTATATAGTCTTACTTCTTAAAATTTATTTTACTTCATATTATATTGGACAAGTACAAGTTTTTGATGAGACCTCTTGCACCAACTCTCTGGACAATCATAGAAATTTGACTACCTTTCACCAACTCTTTGACATTTGATTCATCCACTCATTTCTGTGTTGTCTTCTATATTTATTTGCTTGACATCAATTACCATCTTCGATAATAATTATGAGAACTGTCAATCCATGGTATAAATTTACTTGTGAGAAAAATATATTACGGAGTACTTAAAATATTGATATAAGTTACAATAATTAATGTATACAAGTGAAATATATACTCAATAAATAGAAAAACAGAAGCTTTAAGAAAAAATGTTATAAAACTGATATATATTCTTTGTTCACACAAGTTTTAGACAATTTTAAATGTTTGTTGTGTTTGAGTAAGAAAAAATGAAAGCCTAAAAATAGATTAAGTAAATTAAATTAGAGCAATTTAATAGATTCTTTACTTATAAAAACTCCAAACTTTTTATAAAGTAGTTTATTAAATAAATTAAATGAAAGCTTAAAGATGAAAGCCTGAGGTATGGGGTGTCTATGGAAATAGAGAAGAGGAAATTACCAAAATAGTACAAAACCATTTCAGCATTTCAAGTTTTGGTTATGAAATGACCCATCTTCCCAATTTGGTCATGCTCGACTGCTCAACTGCTTGACTCCATTATTTTTGCGACACGTGTCCTTTGCAAGTACAGAAAGTAGGTGAAGTGTCCCTTTCAAGTACAGGAGGTAGGTAGAGATATTTTATTAATTTTTATGAAATTACAACAATAGCTTCATATAAATACCCATTTATAAAAATTTTAGGTTTTCATTTTATTCTCTTTCTTCGTTGCCGACAAACACACCACACAAATTCACTCTTTCTTCTCCAATCACTAATCCGGCCATATCTCCGTCACCGTCGCGAGTCATAATACACCTCCACCACCATTCTTCATCATTTTTTATTCTCTTTCTTTTGAGCTAGGCCACGCGCCGTGAAACCGCCAATAACACCGTTTTCATTCGAGTTTAATCCTCGAATCCTCATCCACTCTCGTCCCTTTTCGTGTTTCTTGATAACCAAAGAAGAAGGTGGGTTCAACCCACGAGTTTTGAAGGTCTTGTAACAATAACGAGAACAATAATAATAGTGGGATGATACACCAGCAGATTCCGGCAAAATAATAGTGGTTTACAATAATAATAGTGGTCTTGTACAGGAGTTTTGAAGAAATATCATTGTGGGTTCGTGTTTTGTGTTCGTGTTTTGTGTTCTTTTTGTGTTCGAGTTTTGAAGAAATAATAGTGGGATGATACACAAGCAGATTCCGGCGAAACACCAGAAGATTCCGACGAAACACCAGCAGATTCGGTGAATGGTAGATCTTGGTATAACTATGTGAATGATAGATCTTGGTACATGAACCTGCTGTTATGTTTTGTATTAGATTGAATCATTGGTTTTATTATAAACAACTCAAATAGCGTATAGTACAACCCATTTATGTACAAGTTTGTAACAGTTAAAAAAAAAGAGTTCTCTGTTTTAGTAGATTAAGAACATAAAAATTTAAAAGGATGAATGTATATACAAGTTCGTGTGTGGATCAATGATGGTTGAAAAAGTTACATTAAATTATTTTTATAGCCTTTTTGGGGCCTTAAATTATTATTATTATTATTATTATTATTATTATTATTATTATTATCATTATTATTTTTTAATGGGTAGTGGTGGTTGACCAGTAGTGGTTGACCAGTTGAGTAGTGGTGGTTGACCAGTGGTTGTTGAGCAGTGGTGGTTGAGCAATGGTGGTTGAGCGATTAATCGGTTGAGCAGTGGTGGTTGAGTAGTTGAGCAGTGCTGGTTGAGGGTGGTGGTGGTGATGGACTAGTAAAGTTGTGAGGTAGGTGGGTGGAGTTAGGTGGAGTAGGTGAGAGTAATTAATAAATAAATATAGTAAGGGCATATTTGTCATTTAAGCTAAAAGCAAAAAATATCTCTACCTACCTCCTGTACTTGAAAGAGACACTTCACCTACTTTCTGTACTTGCAAAGGACACGTGTCGCAAAAATAATGGAGTCGAGCAGTTGAGCAGTCGAGCATGACCAAATTGGGAAGAGGGGTCATTTCATGACCAAAACTTAAAATACTGGAATATTTTTGTACTATTTTGGTAATTTCCTCAATAGAGAATATGGTATTGACAAAGAAGTGATGGAGAAGGCCAGATAAAACTTTGTCAGAAGTGATAGTATTGTCAAATATAGGATGAGTTCTAAATTAGAACTTCTGAACGGTTTTACTTTGCTTTTCTCCTTATGAGAAGGATATCAAAATTTGTAGCTCAAAAAGGTACCAAGAGTTAAAAGACTAGGCAGGTGTCAAGACATACATATATTGTACGTGATCGCTAGAGGTATAAGATAAAACGATGTATAATTTTTGTAGACGACATATATCAAAATTTAGATGATATGCATACATATTGGAACACCTTTTTGCAATAAAAGAGATCGGGGCTTTATATATCACGTTATTTTTTGTAATACTTTGGTTCCATAAAACAGATTTGGTCGATTGCTTCTACCTTTTCACAAATTTCTAAGGATAACATAATTTTATATTATACATACGGAGAAGTTACAAATATGATAACCGTCCACCACCCATATATTTTGTGAATGTTTATAAAAGAAGTTACGATTGCAATTATATGTTTTAATTTTCTTTAAAACGTTAGGTTAAAAAATTTGCTTAATTTGCCATAATATGTTTTCAAAAACGCACTAACATGCGCTGAAGCTTTGAAAAGTTGGTTAAAATTAGCTATATATAACAACTTGATCGTTAGTGATCATGGGCCGTGCTTAGCATGGCCTAAAAGCATCACTAGTCACACAATATAGAAAAATTGCTTTGTGGACACTTCAAATGGGATGAAAGGAGTATTAAAAAATGATCGAGCAATGCTATCTCTAAGTCACCTAATGATAAGGTTGACAATTCTCGACACGTCACGTCACGAAACATGACTTTAAAACCGACACGAAAGTCGACATGTATGAGTAAAAGTCGACTGATCAACCCGCATAACATGCTTAATGAACGGGTCAGGTTCGAGTTTAGTATGTATTAAACAAGTCAACCCGTTTAACTATGTAAACCTACAAAATACAAAGATTAAATATTGAAAAGTGAAATGACGAGCAAAGGTTTTCATCTTTTTGATGTGTTGTTAGTTAATGAGGTATTAATTGGATTTGTGTTTAGCTATTGATTTTTATTGAAGTTTACACAATGTTATGTTTATTTATCTGTATTTTTTTTCCAGTTTTAGTAAATAATTTTGGGATCTAAACTAGTTAACATTTTACTTGTCAATTTACCAACCCGCGTAACTTGCGTGGTTAAACAAGTTACATGGGTTATACATCTTATGCATGCGTGATGTTGAATTTTTTTTTTTTTTTTTTTTTTTTTTTTTTTTTTTTTTTTTTTGACATGATTAATAATCGAATCATGTTTGGATTGAGATGTGATGATGCTAACGTGTCAAACCAGATACATTAATTCGAAAACAATTCTATTGCTACCCATGATATGCTCACGCCAAAATAGCATTTTGATCCCACTTTTTTCTTTTATATAGTTGTGAATTGTAATGTATGTTCATTGATTCTTACAAAAGTTAACTAGTTTTAAATAATCATAAAACATTATTGTCTCCGGATTGGAGCGGCATATAATGCAATTTTTTGTTGTTGTCCTTTAAGGTAAGTTCCATATGGCATTGCTCTGTGGGTCAACGGCATTTTGACTTTGGAGAAATACTTTGATTGACCTCAAAGCCCTATGTTTGGCATGCAACATTTCGGGTGTGTTTGTTTTATTAATATGTTTTAGGTCTGAATCTAACTATCACATATTACCAGTAAAAGATGGCTAGAAAGTTTAAATCTGAACGAAATAATGTTGTTTGTTTTTGTATAATTGTCCGAATGATTTTAAGTATTCGTTTCTGTAGTTTATTTAAGTAACTTATGTAAATATGAAACAAGACTTTTTATCATAAATATAATATAGTTAATAAACAATCAAATATATTATACTAACACGAGTCTTCAATCTCTTATCGAGTAAAAAGTAGTAAGACAAGTCTCCTACCTCTTACTGAGTAAGATGTTATATGTCTAACTAGGTCTGACTTAAAAGAAAAAAACAATCAAGCAAAACGTATGTGTCTTTGCACCGTTAGGTTAATAGATGGACCCCTAGGCGTCTTCGCGCCGTTAGGTCAATAATGTAACCCCTAGGTGTCTTTGCACCGTTAGGTTAATAGATGGACCTATCCCTAGGTGTCTTCGCGCCGTTAGGTCAATAATGCAACCCCTAGGTGTCTTTGCACCGTTAGGTTAATAGATGGACCCCTAGGCGTCTTCGCGCCGTTAGGTCAATAATGTAACCCCTAGGTGTCTTTGCACCGTTAGGTTAATAGATGGACCCCTAGGCGTCTTCACGCCGTTAGGTCAATGATGTAACCCCTAGGTGTCTTTGCACCGTTAGGTTAATAGATGGACCCCTAGGCGTCTTCGCGCCGTAAGGTCAATAATGTAATGATGAAGCGTTGGTCGAGCGGAGGTAGCTAATCTCCGCTCGAATTATATAGGATTTCTTGCGTCAATCAATTATAATGGAAAATTACCCCCCCCCCCCCCCCCCCCCCCCCCGTCTGGGTGGGGTTCTTTATAACTTCATTAGCAACATAGTTTGATTGTGGGTCTTACATTCAGAACTCTAAACAGAATACAAACTATAAATAACACTTCCGGAGGTTGACAGCATGCCACTTCCGGGGGACCTCTTGGTTATCCATCGTATATAACTTATAGGATCCATTCTGGTATGCTTCTGTTACGCGGTACGGTCCTTCCCACTTTGGGCCTAGTTTACCCTGATCCTCGACACGGCTAGCCTCATTTCTGCGGTACACAAACTCTCCGGGTCAGAAGGATTCTGGGCGAACCCGTCGGTTGTAATATTTCTCTATTTTCGTTTTGTATTTGGCTTCTCGGATTGCTGCTTCTTCTCTCCTTTCCTGCAGCAGGTCTAAATTCAAACGAATCTCTTCGTCATTCATCCCTTCTCTTATCATCATCGTCCGGTGAGTGGGCATCCTTATCTCTGCTGGTATAACTGCTTCACTACCGTACGTAAGGCTGAATGGTGTCTCTCCGTTACTCATCTTAAGTGTCGTCCGGTGGGCCCATAAAACATTGGGTAGTTCATCCACCCATCCAGCCTTTTCTCTGCCCAGCCTGATTTTGATGCCATTCATTAGACTTTTGTTGGCGGCTTCCACTAAACCATTCGCTTGTGCATGGGCAACCGTCGTGTTAATCTGTTGTATGTGCAGCTGTTCGCACCACCTTTTGAACGGGTCATTGACAAACTGTTATGCGGACCAGCGGCTTAGCTTCGATCCATTTGGTGAAGTAATCTATAGCCACTATCACGTATTTTGCTTTCCCCGCCGACTGGGGCAAGGGACCTAGAATGTCCATTCCCCATTGGTAAAAAGGCCAAGGTGCCATTATGGATGTCATCGGTGTCTTTGGGAGCCTTGGAACCCTGGAGTGAATTTGGCAGGAATCACACTTTCGAATTTCGTCCCGGGCGTCCCGGTGCATGGTTGGCCAGTAGTATCCCTGCCTCATGGCTTTCGCAACGACTATTCGGGGTTCAGAATGCATTCCGCACGCTCCCATGTGTATTTCTCTGATCACGTAGTTGGCCTGCAAAGGTCCCACACACCTTAACATGTGTACTAAATAAGATCTTTTGAACAAAACTCCCTCATCCATCACATATTGGTTTATTTTCATTCTCAGGGCACGTGCTTCATTCTTGTCTTCCGGCCAGATTCCTTCGTTTAGACACTTGATGATGGGTGTCATCCAGTTATCCCCTTCTTCTTCTACCAATGCATTTATCTCCTTTTTCTCAATGGATCTCTCCGTCAACACTTCGACTAGAACTTCCTTGGTTAGGTGGTCGAATGCAACGGTTGCCAACTTACTCAGTACATCGGCCTTCTGATTTCGTGCTCGGGGGATATTACTTATGGAGAATCTGTCGAAACCCGCCGTCAGTTCTTTCGTCTTGGCTAAATACTTAACCATGTTGGCATTGACGGCCACATAGTCACCATTTATTTGATTGGCCACCAACTTCAAATCAACGTATACTCTTATGTTACGTACACCCATATCCGTCGCTATCCTTAAGCCAGCCAGTAGCGCTTCATACTCGGCTTCGTTGTTGGTGGTGTCTTCGAAAATCAGATGAAGGGCATATGTATATTCTGTCTTTGTGGGACTGATGAGTACTAGCCCGGTGCCGGCTCCCTTTTGGTTGGAGGCACCGTCCGTGAACAATGTCCATCGTTCGGTTTCGTCCTTGCTTGGCCTCCTTGCCGGTTGCTGGAAATAGGAAGGGGAGCTATTTCCGATGGGTGCCTCGGACAAGAAATCGGAAAGAATCTGCCCCTTAATTGCGTTCCGAGGAATTTAATCTATGTTGTACGCACCTAGTTCCACGGAATATTTAGCGAGCTTTCCGGACGTCTGTGCCTTGCCAAGGATTTGCTTGATTGGTTGATCAGTGATGACTTTAATAGGGTAGGCTTCAAAGTATCTGTGCAATCTCCTTGATGCATGCAACAAAGATAGAACCAACTTCTCCAAGGGAGCATAATTCCTCTCTGCCTCGTTCAAGGTTCTACTAATGTAATGGACTGGACTTTGCTTTCCCTTTCTCTCCGTCACTAGGACGGTGCTAACAGCTTCATCTGCCGCGGCGATATATATGTACAAAGTCTCTTTTGCGACTGGTGTAGTCAAAGACGGAAGATCTTCAATGAGTTTTTTCATCTTTTAGAAGGCCTCTTCTGCTGCCTCCGTCCATCTATATTCATCCTTATTTTCTTTGGTAATGTTTTTCAGGGTCTCGAAGAAGGGTAATGACCGTTCGGCCGACCTAGAAAGAAATCGGTTCAGCGCCGCTAACTTGCCACTGAGACTTTGCATCTCTTTCAGCGTTCTGGGAGATTGCATATCTAGTATGGCTTTCGTCTTCTTCGGGTTGGCTCGAATCCCTTCGGAAGTGACTAAATACCCCAGGAATTTCCCTTCTTCCATTCCGAACGAACATTTTCGTGGATTAAGCTTCATTTTGATCCTTCTTAAATTGTCAAATGTTTCAGCGATGTCCGCTATCATCGTCCTTTCTTCTTTACTCTTAATGACCATATCATCAACATAGGCTTCCAAATTTCTCCCCAACTGCGCTTGGAATGCTGCGTCTACCAATCTTTGGTATGTAGCACCGGCATTTTTAAGACCGAAAGGCATCTTGGTGTAGCAATAAGTTCCTTGATCTGTATAAAAGGCCGTCTTCTCTTCATCTTCTTTGGACATTTGCACTTGGTGGTAGCCTTTATATGCGTCCATGAAGCATTTGTATTTGTATCCCATCACGGACTCTATCTTCCAATCAATGTCCGGAAGAGGGTAGTAATCTTTCGGACATGCCGAGTTGACGTTTTTGAAGTCGACGCACATTCTCCAGGTGCCGTCGCTCTTTTTCACCAATACTGGGTTGGATATCCATGTCGGATATCTTACCGGCCTAATGATCCCGGCCCGAGTCCACTCTTCGACCTCCTTTAGCACAGCTTGGCTTCTATCCGGCGCAAATATCCTTCGTTTCTGACACGCTGGCTCTATCAATGCATTGATGTTCAGACGGTGTTCTATTATCCGTCGTGGTACTCCTGTCATGTCATTCGGTTTCCATGCGAATACGTCTAGGTTTCATACGAGCAACGCCTTCAGTTGGGCTCTACACCCTTTCGTTAGACTACCTCAAATCGTAACAAGTTGGTCCGGGTAAGCTGGGTTGACCATTATTTCCTCCGCTTCTTCGGCTCTTGGTTTATGTCCTTCGACCACATCTCCCTCTTTACTTTCAGTTTGGCTTTCTTCTATCCTCCGGCATTCCAACACAGTGGCGAACCGGGTGGACAGCGTGGCTATTCCTCCTGGCGTAGGGAACTTCATCATTGAATGAATGGTCGAGGGGATTGCTCTGAGTGCTTTAAGACCACTCCGGCCGAGGATCACGTTGTAAGGTGAAGGAGCACGAATGACTGTGAATTTCATGGTCGCCCTCCGAGACAACCTTCCGTTTCCGAATTCTGCATCCAGCTCTAATTTCCCCAATGGTTTAGTCACGCTACCCGCGAATCCCAGCAGATCCGTGCGAGTGGGCCTTAACCTTGACTTGATTGAGGAGTGCAATTGGTTGAAGCAATGCTCGAACATGATTTCTACTGACGCCCCTTCATCCACAAAGACTCTCCGAACAAGATATCCTTCTATCGATGCCTCTATAATGATAGGTTCCTCCGACACATCATCTGGCGACATGGGTGGGAATGTTATGGGCACAGTCATCCAATCCTCCAATTGCTCTCTGTTCTTCCTTTTCTTATCATCCGTGCATGTACGAATCATATTAATAACTCTGCCTTTCGGCGGTTCCTCTTCCCGTCGTCTACCACCTTTCTGTCGAACGTCTTTGACAAGATGATTGAGTTTCCCTGATTCGAGGGCCGCCTCTAGTTGTTTCCGGAGCTGATGGCAATCATTAGTGTGGTGGCCATTACCCATGTGATAATCACAATATTTATCTTGATCCTCCCTTCTAGGCGGATAGCCGAGAGGTCTAGGAGGTGGAAGTTGCAGCTGACGTTCGGTTGTTAGGATTTCCCGGGGTAGTTTGGTGAGAGAGTTCAGCGTAAGTTTGGGAGGGTAGTTGTTTTGATGCACGGGATGATCGTTTCGAGGAGGGAGCAATCGGGGTCGTTCCCTGGGTTTATAAGGGGCATACCAATCACGTCCTGAGGAATTAGTCCTTCCTTCGTAGTGTCTTCTATCTCCTCCGTATGACCCTCGAAACTGCCTTTCCTCCCGTCGAAAGTTGCTGATAGGAGGTCTTCTTGTGGACTCTAATCTTTCTCCTCTGGGTAACTCGGTGCTGGCGAAAGCCTTTTCCGATCTGACAAAATCATCCACTCGGCTCATCATTTCTTCGACTGTCTTAGGTACCCTATCGGCGAAACGTTTAGCCAATTCTGGGGTCTTACATGCATCCATGAAGGAAGATATTCGCATTATTTCCGACACACCTTGGATGAAACCTGTTTCCGTAGTCCACATTTCCTTAAATTCAGGAAGGGATTCATTTGCATTCCTGACGACTTTGGTTATTTCTGTGGGGTCTTTGAAACATTTCTTGCGAAGAGCGAAACGGGTTGCGAATTGGTGATGAAGGTCTGCCCATTCGTCGATACTACCAGAGGGAAGCTTGTCATACCAACCCCGTGTACTCCCATCTAACGTTTGTTGGAACATGCGGCACCACACCGGCATGGGCCAGCATCCTTGCATCGCGGCTCCGGAAAATCTGGTGAGGTGATCTTCCGGATCCGATGAACCATCATAGAGCTTAATATGGGGTGGCATCTTATGCTCCGGAGCTGAAAATTCGAGGAGCCTACGAGACAGGGGCGAGTTGGATATTTCCTTGAAGGGGTTTTCCCAAATATTCGTCCGAGACTCTCGCTCCTGTTACGATTCCCCCCGTCGTCCTTTCACTTCTTACGTCGTCTTCATGCATGTCCTCGGTGAAGTTCAGCCGAATGGGTTGAACTTTTTCTCTCCGGTTATGTTCTTCCACTAATGCCTTGAGGGCGGACAAGTGTCCCTCAATTTGTTCCCTCATCCTCGAGGGGGTATCTTCGTTTCCTCCGGAAGTTTCCGGGGGTGGTCCCGACATTCTGTAACCCTGGTAGATTGAACCCGGGTCCCACGGATGGCGCCAATTTGTTTGAGTAATTTACCGTTACCTCCTAGCCGAGAATCCTGAGAGTTCTTCGGACCTGGAGATACACAAAGGAAACGCGTTAGAGTAAGTATGAGGTATTGATAAAGGTATATGTGTGTATATGCAGTAAATGCTAAATATCATAAGAGTAAATGAGAAGTATTTATACTACCTTAAACCTGTACCTTTTTACTGTACGATACTGTGCGTAGTACTAGTAGGTAACTGTTCCGGACATGTAGGGAGCGGCGCACCCCTATATGTGGTGTCAGTCATAGGAGACACGTGTCCATGGAATAAGAGTTGTTGACGACGCCAGGGTTGGCCGTCCGGATATTAACCCATCCGGTAAAGTTCATCCGGACCGTATAGGTCCGTCCGGATATATACACAAACAGTATGCTCACCTTTTACTGATAAAAGTAAGAGGGCTAGTAAGATTTGAAAAAAAAAAAAAAAAAAAAAAAAAAAAAAAAAAAAAAAAAAAAAAAAAACTTCCTTTTTCAAACAATTGCACTGTAACATATGACTTATTTTATTTATGCTTGTTTGATATATTTTTTTATCGTGATGTTAGATAACAGTAACATATGACTTATTTTATTTATGCTTGTCTGATATATTTTTTATCGGGATGTTTGATAACTAACTTTTTCCAAAACTATTCCTCGTTAGGGAAGAGATCTAGTGAGAAGAGAAAATATAATAAGAAGAATGAGAAATAATTTTAGCCATACATTTCAATTGAACAAGGAGAAATTCATGGGAGTTGCATCTTTTATTGTACATGCATCTGAAATGTGCGGTTGTGGTTACTTCTCATTCTTCTCATTTTACTTTTATTTCTCATTTGATTCTTACTCTTCCTCGTTAAACAAACTTAAGATAATTTCCATTTATTACGGAGTACTTATTATTATTAGACGAATATAAGCGCAAAGTGACGGTATATAGTGACAAATAATTATACATGCGAAATTGTGATTCTGGTGTGACTCTTGATGTAATACATACGGGTTTAATTTGTAGTTATTTTTCTAACTATTCATTTTCGTGTGATAAAAAAGCTTCCATTCAAAATTGGTAAATCAATGTAGCTATTTTTAGAAATTAAAAATTAAAAAAAATCCATTTCTATTAAAAGAGTTCCATTTAAATTATAATCTGCGTACTTTTTTTTTGGACGGCAATTGTGGCTACATGGCCCATAGCCCAAAAGGCGTAGCGAGCCCACACAACCAGGTTGGATTCAGCCCAGAAGGCAATGACACTCTTCTCTTTACGCACGCGGAAGGAAACCCCTATCGCCCTAGACAAGACTCGAACTTGAGACCTTGCCTAGGAGGGTAAAACCTTCATACCGCTAGACCAGAGGCCAATTGGTTATAATCTGCGTACTTATTCTTAAACTTTTTAAAGTTTTCAAAATTAAGCATAATTACTTTATAAATACTCTAGTATAGAAAAGAATAACACGTTATTTGATACACCCCAGTTTTATGTTATTTTATATTTATTTAGGAAATATGTCTTTGTGTCGTATTAGGAAAGTGTCATGTTTAGATATATCTTTATGTTTGGCTTGTTTTACAAGCTAGGGTTATTCGGTTATATATACCGAATCATTATTATGAATGAATCAATCAAAGTTAAAGATAAACAAATCTCTAGTTCTTTTCTTCTATTTTCTGACGGAGCCCGCACACGCTTGAAGTGGTGCCTTATCCCGATACAACTCCTAACCGGGTCGTATCAATTGGTGCTTTCATTGAGAGCTCTCGTTGAGAGGGTTTTTGATTAGGGTTCCAATCGTTTTGAGACAATTTCAAAGGAAAAGAAAATAGATGTTATTCTACCATTAGAGGGTGAATTTGCTTCACCTAAGGCTGAAGGGTCATTGAATGCTGATGAGTATATGGGAGTTGAAGAGGTTGTGGGTGATGGCGAAGCGCTTAAGATTGGTGAGGATGAGTTGAATAGAGTGATATCGACACTTAAGGATGGAGGTGGTGAATTTGATGGTCGTTTGGATGAAATAAATTTGGATTTAAGCGAGGAATTAACAGACTCTCAATCTGCATATTCTTCGTATCACCTTGAGGGCAAGGTGATTTTTGAAGGAGTGGGGAGTGTTATGGCATTGGTAGCGGAATGGTATTGTGTTATGTCCAAGGTAGTGGAAGGCGGAAGAGGAAAAATGTATTGGTTTCGGTAGCGGAAGGAAGGAGAACTACGGGAGTGGAAGATAGGAGTAGGATTGGGATTAGGATATGGGATCCCGGAATCAAGAGAAATTTTTCAAGACCACACCTTGAGGACAAGGTGATTTCGAAGGAGTGGGGAATGATACACCCCGGTTTTATGTCATTTTATATTTATTTAGGAAATATGTCTTTGTGTCGTATTAGGAAAGTGTCATGTTTAGATATATCTTTATGTTTGGCTTGTTTTACAAGCTAGGGTTATTCGGTTATATATACCGAATCATTATTATGAATGAATCAATCAAAGTTAAAGATAAACAAATCTCTAGTTCTTTTCTTCTATTTTCTGACGGAGCCCGCACACGCTTGAAGTGGTGCCTTATCCCAATACAACCCCTAACCGGGTCGTATCATTATTTACACAAACAACTTTATTCAAGACCATTCATTTAACTTAAGGGACCAGCGGCAATTTAATTAAAAGTTATTTAATACGTTGATGGTTAATAATGTTTCTTTATAGTGGCTGCGTAGTATGTCGTTCAGCCATACAGAGAATTAAAGACTATGCTAATAATATCTTAGTCTTGGTATTTAGTTGATGATGACATTTGAACTATGTATCACTTACACTAAATATAAATATTTTTTCTGAAAGTTATAGTGATGCTTTTTTAACAAAATTTATGATATCCTGTAGAAATCCAAAAAGCGTAGAAAAGGGCAAAGAAACTAAATTCCAACTTTTTAGGAGTTTTTTGTTTGACCATAGCATTTCTAGAAAGTATTTAACAAAATATGTATTTTTAAATATATTTAACAAAATATTTACTAATTATTATTCTTTTCTTATAGCAACACCATAAAGTCTCATAAATGAGAAACTCTTTTGCGCCAATCAACCATCGTATCCATGATCGTCGTTATCAAAATTCTATGATACCTAAAAAGAATTGTAAAACAAAAGAAATTAGCCATCGCCCTAGCTACATTTGCTACGTCTTTGACTTTGCCGACTCCCTTATTGGCGACAGTAGTGATTCACAACATGACTTGGATCGAAATAACCAACAACGAGCAAATTGAAAACATCATTGTCTAATTGGGGGAAGACAGTCGTTCAAAGTTGGTTCGATTGGCTTTCTGCATGTTGGTTCGTATGTATTTATTCCTTAGTTTGTTATAGTATTGGTTTCTTTGATCGTATTATTCATGTTGATAAGGTCGTTTCTTTACGCTATCGATGATGCCGAGTTCATGTAATTCGTTAAAACCATAAAAGGAAATTTCTGTGACTTCGCAAGTTGTGACGTCTGAGTCATATCGTACATGAGGGAGAATGAGACGAGACATAGATGCAGATAAGGAAGATGGCTAACTGCACATCTTTCATAAGATTTTATGATTTTATACAAAGAAAAAAGAAAATAACTAATTACGTGCTATCTTAATTATTTTTAAAAGTGCATGTTTTGTTAAATAAAAATTTAAAGTACCATGCTCACCTTAAAAACTCAACTTTTTAGACTGTAACTTTTTAAAAAGAAACAATAAATATTCGTAGTGGCTGTGACATGTAAGTATTTGATTTGTAATTTCAAAATTTATTATAATTATCTTTAAAATGTGTACTATACACTATAACATTCTTCCTTTTTATTTCACAATGTCGTTCTTTTTTAACTTAAACATTAAGTATCAAATATAGGTTACAAACGTATTCACAATGAATCAAATGTTACATTAGTTATTCATAAAACTAAAAAGGCATAAACCTAGTTTAAAAGTATTCACGATCAAAATTTATTTCCGATATTATTATTAACAAATCATCTGAATTGAATTTACATAGTGGTGGAAGTCAAGCGAGCAACAAGCTGCGCCGCTAGCCCTTTTTGAATTGCAAAACTAATTCTCTTAAAAACGACATTTGTGGATCTAGGTGTTACAACATTATTATGCATAGCACGTTGAACTCTGTTGAGTAGCTCCACTGCCTCAGGTGCAAGAAAACCAAAAGTATCAAACGCGAAAGGAATAAAAACATGCTAATTTTCAATGTACGCTTTCTCGTGTTTTGCCACTTTGTATGAGGCGGCTTTCAAAGCAGCCTGTCCTACTGTAAAACCCCGGCTACTCAACCCCACAAGAGTGTTAGTTTTATAGACGATAAAATAATAGTTGTGTGTTAGGTTCGAACTCGAGATCACGGGATTGCACACTTTACGTATGAAAAGTAAATGAGTAATAATTATATATAAATGTTATATTAATTATTAGAACGTAAACACTTAACGATCGTTAACATTTAACGGAAAAGGCTAACGACCGTTAGACGAATAAAAGGAAAAGGACTGTAGATGAAAATTGGAATGTCAAGAAGGCTCTAGAACCCCTTGTAGGTTGGTTGGGCCGATCAGCCAAGGGATCCCACATCCCTTGGTGAAGCTTTTGTTCCAAGTTTTCTATCCTATATAAACACACAAGGTTTCATTGTTTTCTCATAACTTGAACACCTAATCTTGTGTGTTTTTCTCTCCTCTTCTCCTAGCAAAGTCGACGCCCATTAAAGTTTAAGGGAGTCGAATACTTTGTTATTCTTCTAGTGTTTGTGTTTGTTTTACTTGCATAAACGTTTACTTGAAGTAATACGTGTGTACAAGATCGTGAATCAAACACATCATTATTTGTTTCTTGGATTTGTTCTTCGCATCTACATAAACCCTAATTAGGGTTCTTGAAGTTGAAGATTGCATTTGATTATTGTTCGGGCTAGAATCACTACGGTATGTTTACTATTTATATTTGATTAATTAATTACATATTATATAGTCTTGTTATAATTGCTTCCGCTATACTTACTTGATGTGTTTGGTTTATTTATATGATTGTCATGATATTATAATTCTAACAGTGGCATCTAGAGCCGTTATAATGTGTAATTAATTATCGAAACGCATAAAAATTGAATCTTGATTCGTTTAATTACATGTTTTTTAGGGTTTTCGATTCCTAACCCTAAATTTTTTAATTGGGTCGATTGGCCTATTAGGGTTTTAGGGTTTTGGTTTTGATTTTTTAATATGATTAGAAACCCTAGGATGTCATGTAATTGGTTATGCGTTTTAGTAAACGATCTTGGTGCAATATGTTAATTGTTAAGCATAATCCATGTAAAGTGCATATTTGCATGGATTTTATTGTATGGTAATTTAAATGGTTTAAATTGGATATATGAATTAATTGATAAGTTATATCGAAACATGTAAATATATTAATAGATGTCGAATTGGGGAAGACTCCAATATTAAGTAATCAATTACGTGCTATGTGGTATTTGTTTAGTTTTGGCTTACACAATCGATTTATCAATGTATGTGGTTCTTTTTCCTTTAAAAAAGAAAGCCCTAATTGAATAAATGTGTTATACACCTAGTTTGATTATTAATAGGATTATTGAATATATTTTGCATGTGGCTACATGTTTATACATATTTAATTGCTATGTTATGTATATGTTTATTTGGTTGTTTTATTTTTTATTATGTATTACTTGTTTTTTGTTTATTATTATGTAAGACATGTTTATAAACGGAAAAGGGTAATATTTGAATAGAAAAATAATATGGACTAAATAAATGGCGAAATTGTTTTGGTTTTAAGAGTTTAAATTTCAAATGATTGGTTGATTGATGTTTTTGTACGTAATGGTTAACTAGGCTCGACCGAAGTTTACACACTAAAAGATGGGTATAAGGTTGGTTTCGCATTAAATTGTGGCCTTAGAGAGACAACATTCTGTCTTAACGCTCGTTTGTGTGTAAATTAGACTTACCGAACAACCATTACATGTACACTGTCATCTTAAGGGTGAATTCACCACAGTTCCACAATGATTATCCGAAACACTAAACCTTAGGGCTTATGCAAAAGTACGATATAGTGGACGATAATTGTTGGTAATTCTTTAATTGGTGAACCCAATACCTCAATCAAAACTTTGCTATTTTACTCTTAGTGAATTTGTAATAAAAATGTTTTATAAAACCAATGTTATGAAGTTGTATGCATGCTTCTTCATACATTATTTTGATCACACGTCAAAATTAATACCCTTATAAAATTAAGTTAAATGCCATCTAATTAAGAACACTTGAAGTTGTAGTTTACGTCATGTGAGAGCTTGGCTAGATTGCAATGGAGAGGTAAATTTCATAATTTTATTGCTAGGATGTAATGGATTTATGAGTTTGCAGTTTTTAAGTTAGACGACTTAAATTAAGTAGGAAGTGAGATCTTGGACTCAAGGTATTAAGATGGGGATCAAACATGCTTACATTACAAATTTTTTGTGATTGTAAATCCCATAAATCTAGGAATTGGACAAATGTTATGCCAATTATTGTATGACAAGTTACCTCATATTATACTTTAATTACCAGTAGATCAACTGATGTGATGAAACTATGTTTATGGAGGATCCTAGTTTTCAAGATTATTCTATGGATATGATTTCCTTGGGTATTTTATTTTCTTGAAAATTTGTATTATCAAAAATACTAATGTTTTGAACTTTCTTAATCTGTAGAAATGGCTCAAACTGATAACACCAACTTACGTTCTGCGTTCAAGGCTTACTTTGAACGAGAAAAATTGACTGGCTCAGAGAATTTCAATGATTGGTATCGTTCACTCAGGATTGTCTTGCGAGTGACTGATCAACTTGAAATCTTGAAGACGCCTTGTCCTGTTGAACCAACTGGTCCAACTGCTACTGATGCAACTAAAGCCGAATGGAAAATAGTTTATAAGGAACATATTGATGTGGCCGCATTGATGTTAGGGGCGATGTCACCTGCCTTACAAAGGCATTTTGAAGAATTCTTCCCCATGAACATGATTGATGAACTAAAGAAACTATATGAGAAACCATCAAATGTAGAGATTTACGATTTGATGGAGGTTCTACATGGTTGTAAGCAGGGTGATGGTGAACCTGTGAGTGCTCATGTGTTGAAAATGAAGAGTTTCATGGATCAACTACAAACACTTGGTAAACCCTATGACAATGATAAGGCTGTGGACTTAATCAATAGATCCATTAATAAGGAATTTAGTGGTTTTATGAGGAACTTCAATATGCATTGCGTGGGGAAGACAGTAAGTGAATTGCACGCACTGATCATTGATTATAAGAAAGGTTTACCACAAAAGGCTCCTACACCCCAAGTACTTGCTATTCAAGGGGGTAGAATTAACAAGCCAAATGCAAACAAGAAGAAGGGTAAGGGTAAGGCTGATAAGAATAAGCAAGTTATGGCTTATCAACCACCTCAACCTAAGAAGAACCCTCCTAAGAAGCATAATCCGAAGAAGGATCAAGGATGTCATTACTGCAAGGTGATGGGTCACTAGAAGAGGAATTGTCCTCTTTATCTCGATGACTTGCGAAATAATAAGGTTAAGAAGACTGGGCACATGGGCGCCAGTACTTCAGGTAACTTATTTGTCATTGAATTATTTACTTTATCTCATAAATTAAATTCCTGGGTATATGATAATGGATGTGGTATTAACATTTGTAATACACAATAGGGGTTTAGAGAGGAAAGGAGACTATCTTATGGGGAGCAATTTCTGCAAGTGGGCAATGGAGCACAAGCAGTAGTTGAAGCCATAGGAGTGTTTAATTTAGTTTTACCTTCTGGTTTAGTACTGATTTTAAACAATTGTCATTATGCACCTTCTATTGTTAAAGGTGTTGTTTCCTTTTCATGTTTGTTGGATCTTGGTTTTACTCATACTATTGATGGGAATAAAATTTCTGTTTCTTTAAATGGTGTATTTTATTTTAATGTTGTTGCTATGAATGGTGTGTTTGAAATTGATATGAATGATTGTATGTCCAATAATGATAATTCAATGTACAACATTAGTAAGAGAATGAAGTATGACTTGAATTCTTCTTACCTTTGGCACTTTAGACTTGCCCATATAGGCAAGGCTCGCATGCAAAAGCTGCAACAAGATGGGCTTTTGAAAAATATCAATGATGAGTCATTTGATAAGTGTGACTCTTGTATTTCTGGGAAGATGACTAAGAAACCTTTTCATAGCAATATGGAAAGAGCTTCAGATCTACTTGGTTTGATACATACTGATGTGTGTGGACCACTTAGACATGTGTCAAGTAGAGGTGTTGTTTACTTCTTAACTTTTACAGATGATTTCAGCCGTTATGGTTATGTTTATTTACTTAAACATAAACATGAGGTGTTTGAAACATTTAAAGTTTTCAAAACAAAAGTAGAGTTGCAATTAGGAAAGAAGATTAAAGCTTTCTTAACTCAGAATGGAATTGTACAGAATCTCACATCTCCATATACTCCACAACAAAATGGTGTATCTGAGAGAAGGAATCTGTAACACCCCGAAAATTTGGTAAGCAGCGGAAGTCTAATAGGGGTCATTACAGTTTAGTACACAGTCATACTCATAGAAAACAGTTCAAAAGATAGTTAATATCATTCAATGAAAACTCAAAGTAGTCAGAGTTACAAACATTTTTCCAAATGTTAATAGTTTCGCAAAAGAAGTGATGAGTTTGAAAAGAATGATATAATTATTGAAATAAAAAGGAGGTCCTGTGTGCCCTTTTGCCAGCTCCGTGCCATCATGCCTGCTAGTTACCTGAGATAAACATACTTAAAAAGTCAACACAACGGTTGAGTGAATCCATAGTACTTTAAGTAGTAATAGTGTGAACACAAGTCAAGTATTTGAAATAAATAAGCCAAGATAGATCGGTCTTGACTAAACTGGTGTCATATTGCTCCTAAGCCTCACGAAACTCAAGCCTTAACATCGTATCAAAATATCATAAAGATAAAAATTACCTACACCACAGGGGTGTAGATAACAAAGGGGCCCTCGGTGATAGAAATGTGCAAAATTTCCATGGTACCTTGAATGTAGCACATCCCCTGCCAAATGATCACTTTGACAGGGATGGGCTGCCGTTCCAATAGATCTATTAGCTATATTCGCGCTCACTCGCAAGTGATTAAGGTTCGTGATATGAGGGACTTGTTGCACGAGTGTTAACTTAGGCAATATCAGGTAGTAATAGCATACATAAAATACTTGTGTTCGATTTATAGCATGTATCTCCCCACGGGGTTTAGAAATAATTAAAAATGTGGGACCATGAACTCACCTGACGGGTGTGTGTGAATCACAACGGTGCTCAAAGGTGACGGTGTATTGCTACGACTAGCAATGAAATTCCTCCGAATTGCGACCTATATATACATTACCATCGGTGTTTTAGATTCGATTCGTGAATGACATGTGATATGTCTCGAGTACGGTGATATCGATTCGGGTGTCTTAAAATATTCCAAAATAACTTTACATAGTTATTTATAACGTTGATACGAACCGGTGATCAATAAGTGTTAGTTTATTCGTTAAAATAATAACGTTAATTAAAATATTTGTTTTAAATATTTTTAGTAATAATATATATTTATAATGTAAGTTATAATATATATATATGTGTAAATATAAATAAAATAATTAAATAATAAAACCTCATTTATTAAAGTTACCTTTAACTTTTAAGAAAAATTACACTTTTTTACCCCTTGGTCAAAACAATTACATTTTTAGTCCTTGTTATACTTTTTACACAATATACCTCGATTTTAGAATAATTACAATTTCTACCCTCTAATTCCATTAAAATTGATTGTTTCCTGTTTAGTCCAAAAGTTTGACAGATTTGGTAATTTTGGTCCCTTAACGCGAGGTTTTGCAAAAATAGTCCCTTGTTAAGTTTTTGAAAAACAAACTTTTGGTACAATAAAAGTAGTATTTATGTCTTATAAAATCCTTCAAAATCATATTTGAAAGTCAAAAGTATCTCGCCATTTTTTAAAGTTTTTATACCGAAAATCCCTTTTTGAAAAATACATGGGCTCGTTAGCCCAATCTCAGGCCCAAGTAGTATTTTAGTTAATATTAGAGGTGCTCGACTAGGATTTGGATCTAGCTTAGTTTATGTAGCATTTGGTCTCGATTAGTATGCATGAAAGGTTAGTTTAGTTTAGCTTGGTTCGAAGAAATAGAGCATCGAAAAATATATATACGTAGTACGTGTGAAAGCGAAGTTGTGAGGCCTTTCCTAGGGGTGTCGAAGCGTATAAACATATATTAGTGTCACGTGTGGTTATAAGACTTAAGTGTTAAACGACGTGTGATATGTGATTAGGTGTTCTCAATGTGACGAACGAAGTGTGCAATGCATGATAATGAACAATGTATGAATCAAAAAGGGAGATAGCACTTACAACACCAATAAGGTGGTGAAGAGTCCAAGTGATACGAGACAAGAAACGAGCAACATGGTACCCCTTCGTATAGTAACCCTCGTTCCAAAATTAGTTACCCAACTAGCTCTTAACCCAAACTCCGTGTGTGTGCCTTTCCTTTGGTCTCGACAGTAAGCAAAGAGAGATGGAAAGAGTTTTGTGAATTGAGATTTTAGTGAAACTTGAAAGTGTGAGGAAATGTGTATTAAATGTGATTATTTGTAAGGGGAATGAGGTGGTTAGCAAGGTTCTCATGTGACTTGTGTCTTTGGTAGTGTCATTCGAACAAGACAAGTATGTCTCAAGTCCTTGTGATATGTCAAGTCGATTGTAAGTATACATGGAGGCTATGATGGTTTTCTTGAATTGTTTAGTACTAGGTCTAGGGAAAGATGAGGGAACATGTGAGTGTACTAAGTGATTAGTTTAGTTATAAAAGTATTTGTGTTTGGGGTTAATGAAACACTTGATCTTGTGGGTAATGAGAGCTTAGTGTGTAATGTTATGAACCAAGGGTTCAACTAGTTCAATAGGTTTGCATAGGGCGGCTTGTTGTTGGTTTTTGGCTAGCTATACACGCAAGGAGCAAAACAGTGGGGGTGGTTTGCTTGTGTCGAGTTACAAGGGAATCCAAGGAAAGAAAATGTTGTCCAAAGGTGTTGTCATGTTTGTGTTTTGTGGTTACTAAGAACTGTGGTGGTCGAGTGGTATGTAAAGGACAAGAAAAAAAAGAATAGGCATGACATGTTCATGAAGCGCACGAGCTGAGCTCTTTGAGTTATTACGCAACACAAAAAGAAAAGAAAACAGCCATTTGGGCTTGTGATACATTCGGCCCACATAGAAAAGCAAGAAGAAAACTTGAAATGATTCTTGGACTTGTGGATTGTGTTCGGCCCAAACAACACAAAGAAAGAAAACGTGTTGGGCTTAGGGTGATGCTCGGCCCAAAGCAATAACGAGGTGTCGGTGACGTCAAGTACGTTTGTAACTTTATTTTCGGTGTTAGTGTCGGTGTTGGTTCGTGTAATCCATGAAAGTATAAACGGTGTTGATCACACGTATATATACTTATATATATACATAGTATAATAGTAAATTCGTAATAATTAATATATATATATATATAAATATATCGGTGCCATTACAAGGTGTCGGGTCGCAAGTGGGAGTTACCGGTGTTAACCTCATTGGGTGACATCCAAGAGTGACTACAGGTGATACCAGGGGATAAACATACGGTTACCAAAGTGATCAGGTGTCAAACAATCGGTGTCTCATATAAAAATTTTAAATTAGCCCGCAAAAATAGCTTTGATTAGAATAGTTTCGATAAGTAGCATTAATAAATGACCTGGGATTTTATGGAGTATTACAGTACCCACCCGTTAGATTGGATTCGTTCCGGAATCCAGAGTTGAATCGGTGCTCGGGGTTGTCTTGTCGAATAGTTGTGGGTATTTTGCACGAATTTGATCCTCGCGCTCCCAAGTGAACTCGGGTCCTCTATTAGAGTTCCATCTGACCTTAACAATGGGAATGCAACTATGATTTAGTCGTTTGACCTCCCGATCCATAATCTCGACGGGTTCCTCAACAAAGTTCAATTTATCGTCGATTTTGATCACTTTCAACGGAATCACGAGGATTTCATCCGATAAACACTTTTTCAAATTTGACACATGAAAGGTATTGTGTACTCTGTTGAGCTCCTCAGGGAGTTCGAGTTTGTATGCCACAGGACCGATCCTTTCAATGATCTCGAAGGGTCCAACGTATCTTGGATTTAACTTTCCACGTTTTCCAAACCTAATCATCCCTTTCCAAGGTGATACCTTTAGCATGACCCTATCCCCAACTTTAAACTCCATTGGTTTCCTTCTCACATCGGTATAGCTCTTTTGCCGATCCCTGGCGGCTTGTAATCGTTGTCTAATCTTTACTATTTTCTCAGTGGTTTCAAGAATCAACTCGGGACTTGAGAGTTGTACATCTCCAATCTCAGCCCAACAAACTGGTGATCGACACTTTCTTCCATAAAGTGCTTCAAACGGTGTAACTGTTATTATACGAGAATTCCGCTAACGGTATGTGCTTATTGTGGAAAACTAGAAGGGGGGTTGAATAGTTTACCGCTTTTTAACTTGATTATCTTTTTAAAACTTTACGTTTGTTTAAAGATATAAACACAACATTATATGTTGAATTCCTTGAAAGGCTTTACGTGTAAATAACAATCCTAACTTTACTTGTATAGTTCTTTGAAAAGCTTTACGTTTGTTTAAAGATATGAACACAACTTTACTTGTTTACTTCTTTGAAAAGCTTTACATGTGATTAGCAATTTTAACTAAAGACAATATGTAATAAGCAAAGATAAAGAAAGAAACGATCAAACCACAACACAATTGTTTATCGTGGTTCGGCTACAAGGACTCTTTTTCCTTGCCCTACATCCACGCCTCGAGTTTCCAACTCGAGAGTTATAAGCACTAATCAACAAGCTCCTTTCCCGGTGGAGAAACCTTTACAACGTCGCTTACACTTTTACCGACACTAAGCTAGATGTCGAGTTCTTTTACACGGGTACAACCACTCCCATCGTCGCTTACACTTTTACCGACACTAAGCTAGATGTCGAGTTCTTTACCAAGGGTACAACCACTCCCGTTAGTTCTTTTATAAAGGTACAACAACACCCGACACACTATTATTTTGAGGGCTAAAATACTAACCGATCACTTCTACATACATGATACAAAAGAAGTATAAACTACCAAAGCTTATACATGACAAAGCTAACAAGACTTGCAACTTTAGAGTTGAAGCTTGTAACTTCTTGAATGATCTTGTGAAGTCCCTTGCTACATAATAGGATCACACAAGTCAAATGTTACTGAGTTAGTTGAGAGAGTATATGAAAATATGTCCTAAAGTGATTCCTCAAAACTAACAAGTGGTTTGGTATTTATAGCAAAACATTCTGCAGGTCTGGCGGATACGGCGGAACCCTCAGAAGGGTTCCGCCCGTGTACCCCCAAGGTTCCGCCAGGGCTGCAGTTGGTTTTGCAATAAATCTTCTAAACCAAACAAGGTCACATCACATAAATATTAGTCAAACATAAACTTGCACAAGAAAACTTATGGTTAGTCAAACACCCTTTCTTTCCATAAATGTATATTGACAAACTTACCATAAATGTGATGTGATATTTCTATTTAAAGAAATAAATGTGATGTGACAAGACACTTTCTAATTTAAGAAATAAAAACAATGTTTTGTTTAAAAGGAAATGTAAACCTTAGTTTAAACAAGACTTAAACACTTAAAGTGATGATTTACTCTTAGCTAAAGTTTATACTTTGTCATTAACAAAACTTAGCAAAGATCGTAAAATATAAATAACGTTTTTAGGCGATATTTGTATTAACAATCTCCCCCTTTTTGTTGATGAAAAAACATAAACTTTATTTATAAGTAAGTCACTAGTTTTAGTGTTAAGTCTTATAAAGTTAGTATAAAAACTTGTTTTTGCTAAGATGATGTGATATGCAAAAAAAATTTTGAAACAAGTTTATTATGTAAATTCTCCCCCTTTTTGTCAAAACAAAAAGAAGAGTATCGAAGAGGAAGTATGCACTTGCTCCCCTTTGGACAATACTCCCCCTAAATGGAGTGCCAAGAGAGGAGACGTGGATTTTGACCCTACAAAACAAAATGTTAGTTCCCACACAAGACAAGTCATGAAAGCATTTCATGTCTAGAACACAACTAAGAGTTGTGAAGTGGAATAATGCAACACTCATGCTCCCCCTTGAATATTACTCCCCTAAATGGAGTATTAAGGAAAGAAAACATGGATAATGATCCTACAAAAAGAAATGTTAGTTTCTAAAACACAAGATATATGTATGCTACCATAGCAAGGTATAGTTCACTTATTATACCTAAATGGTCAACAAACAATGCAAACCTTGTAGTAGAATAAATTTATTTCATGTAAAATTTTTACTCTTAAAAAGTCAGAGACAAGAAATTAGGACGACATTATCCTCCTTCTTAAAAATAAAGAAAAACTAAAAATAAACTAAGAACATAAAATGCTACAAGGAAATCATCATTTTCCTTAATGAGAAACATTTTCCAAAAACAAGGCTAAGGTTGTTTAAGGATGAAAATGTGTGTTGGAGGTTGTAGCGGGCTTTATTTTGAAGGTTGAGAGGGTGACACGGGTTTTGGTTTGTTGGTTTAAATGGGAAATATTTTCCAAAAGAAACGGATATGTTTCATTTTGGAGACTCTAAGGTTGAGGTAGGTGAGACAAGGATTGTAATTGATCCAAAATGTGGTTTAGTATAAACCTCATTTCTTCGGATAGCTCACGAATTTCCCTTCGACACCCTTCACTAATGTGAGCGGTTCTTTCGCAATGATTGCAATCATGGCGGGGAAAGTTTGGTGGAAGAGAGGTTTGATTTGTTGGTGGTGGATGGTTTGAACTTGAAGGAGCAAATGTGGATGGTTGAGAGGTTTTTTTGCTTCCTTCATTAGTTGAGTGTAGTGTTGTTTGTAAAACCATAATATGGTTGATTTGAGAGTAAACCATACGTTTGAAGGCATGAAGGTGGTTTAGATGAGTGTCAATCTCATCATTAAGGTTTGGAGGTTTTTCCCATATGGATGTTTCTATTTTCTTATAGGAAGAAAGTAGAGATTCAAATTGTTGGGAATGTTCTTGTGGTGATGGTTGTTGTTGTTGTGGTTTTTGTTGTTGTGGTTGTTGGTTTTGAACAAAATGGCGGAAGCTTGGTTCGCCGGAAGGATTACCATGAAGGTCTTTGTAAATTGGGTGAAACACAAATGATTGTGAGTATGTATGACCTTGATCATTTGGAAAAATTGATGGTCTAGCATAACGCTAAGCCAACCGTTCTACTAATGATGGTTGATGGGGTTTATCATCTAATTGCTCACTAGGTTGTTGTTGGGTTTCCATTTGAGCAATGGTGTCAAAGAGTGACAAGGATGGTGGGATTGATGATTTAGGTGATAGGTCTTCTAATGTTTCCAAATAGGGTTGTGGTGATGTTGGTGGAGTATGGAAAAGTTCCATTGGTGTAAGTGTTGGTGATTGAGGTGATGGAATTTTTGATGGTTGAGCTTGTTGAGATGTTGAATCACTTGGTGTTGAATCACTTGAAGGTCTAGTTGGTGGAGGAATGGTGGCTATGTTGGTGTTGCAATGTGTTGGAGAGGGTGTTGGAGTAGCAAGATTAAGCAAATCTTGAATGGTGATTACATTGGTATTGCAATGTGTTGAGGATGGTGTTGAGGTAGTGAGGTTAAGGAAATCTTGGATAGGTGATGAGATGTTAAGTGAAGCATCATTTGAAGATGATGAGCTTGACTTGACGGTTTTGTTGAAGCAACAAGGTTTAACACTAATCCTAGTGGTTTTTGGGAAGGATTTTGATGACTCGGATGAGGTGTTGGATTTAGTCATTTCAAGGGTGTGGTTTTGATGTTTTGAGAGAAGAAATTTTGATGGTTATGGTGTGATTTGAATTGTTGCAAAACTTTCAAATTTATAGGGTGGAAGAGATGTTGAAATGGGTGTTTGGATTTGATGTTCTACCATTCAAAGATTGAGGTTTCAAATGATTTTCATGAACATGTCACATCATTTGATATCAATCCAATGGAATAGGGTGGAGTGAAAGACCAACATATGCACTCAATGCTTTGTGATCATGGGATGTGATTTGGTTGAAAATGTTCCAATGGTTTGAAGGATCCTTTAAAAGGGTTCCTTGGGTTAGTTATGTTTGAATTTGAATTTTTGGAGGGAAGTGACTTCCTAATTGTTTTAGTGAGTGAGAGTTGTCTTAATATGGTTATTGGAGTTAATGGAAGATGTTTCTCGCTTAGGATAATGGTTTGACACTTTACAAGTTTTGAACTTAAGAACAATGACAAAAAATTTCTGCAGGTGACTGGCGGAACCCTGTTTTGGGTTCCGTCTAGTCCGTTGGGCCATTTCTGGGTTGGCCAGAAATTACATTGGCGGAACCCAATTTACGGTGCCGCCAGATCCGCCAGACCTGAAAAACTATACAGTCCGCGATTTTGACCCGCGAGACGATTTTCAAATTTTTCGAAAACTCCTAAAATCAAAAATATAATGCATATCTGGTTAGGAAATGCAAAAAATGAACACGTAAACACTCATATCATATGACTTTGACCGGGGGCTAGTGATATTCACTAAACTTAGTGAAATTAACCATAAGCATAAAAGTTGACAAACACCTCAAATATTGTCATTATGCATAAAAGTTCATACAAACATAATCCGACAAACGTAATAAAGCATGAACGTGAAAAACAATACAAATAACATAGTTTAACACATACAAGGTTCTAAAACCTTCATAAGCCAAACACTCCTTAATCACGCTTCTCACAACCGGTCTATCTTCTTATTGAGCTTGCTTAGGTACCTTCAAAAGCACTTGAAAATTCCTTTGGTTTGCTTGAACTCTTCGGATGCATTGTCAATGATGGGGAGTTCTTGAAAGTAGTCTAAAGGAGGTAACTTAGAGTTAGGAAGTTTATCGTCCTCACTCATGTCGGATGATGATGATGATGGTGAAGGTGAGCGAGTACGTTTGCCCTTAGCTTTGAAAACTCGTTTATCACTTAGAGGGACGAAGATGTGAGGAACGAGAGAATAGTCAAGGAACATTCCATTATCGTTAGGAGGAATGGGTGAGATTGCTCTAAAGAGGTGAGTAAGAAGCATTCCATAAGGAAGAGCGGTTGTTCCAACTAAGGGTATGTCGACCATTCTTTTGGCTAGGTAGTAGGCTAAGTTAAAGGGTTGACCGGTGGAAATGCTATAGAGCATGTAGCAAAGGCATGTGTTGACGTGATCTCTATTTCCTATGGTACTTATGACGTTAGCTCTAAGAATTTCTTCCCACTTCTTAAATTGTGGTTTAAGCTCATTGAGCTCCATACCAAAAGGATCCTTATCCACATCATTCCCCGAACGATTCTTCCTAGTGGTAGAGGTTCTAACGAAGAGATGTTCTTTAATTGTTTCCTTACTAGCAAGAGGGTTGTTGTATGGATGAAAACGCTCAATAGAATCAAGACTTGAAATGGGCCACTTATCCGTGTAGAGATAAGTACCCTCATTTGGGACACCAAGAATGATAGCTAAGTCTTTTAAATCTAAGAAATTTGGTATTTGATTGGTTGTGAAGTTTAATGATATCTTACCAAAATCATTTGTGGAAAGGTTTACGGTTGCATAGAATTCTAAGATGAACCTAGGATAAATTGGCTCATCGATATCAAGGAGACAATCAAAGTTGATTGTGGCAAAGCTTTGGCGAATGGATGTTCCTTCTAGAAAGGATGGATCAATGGTTCTACCTTCGTGAACATAGCGTTTTTTTAGTGCTTTAAAGGTTTCTACTTGAACTTTGTTGAGACCTTTGGTCCTATGGTGTTTTGGCAAGTACTTAAGGGTTTCTTTGTGATCGGAGAAATTTGAGGGAGGCATGTTGATTCCTAGAAAACACAAAATTATATGTTAACGATTTTTAACAATGTGGATGTTCTAATGTGTTCCTATATGCAAACAATGTGGAGACTTGGTTATCTTGACTCATTTTGATGCCCAAATTGTTTTGTTATGCAAGTTTTGTTATAAAAACAAAAGATAACCAAAACTCTCCTTATTGAATGTGTCTTCGATTGAATGTACCCGAAAATACATATTAGTTATGTATTTCCTTTAGCATTCAAGAGACAATATGCAAGTGATGTTACAATGATGTTTTTCATTTGTTTTAACAATGTGGTGAAGAGTTATGTTCTAGTTGTGGATTGCAATTTTTGAAAGACAATGCACTTGGTGTGTTTGGCAAATCAAAATAACAACAAAAAGGATACAATTTTTAACTAATGGAAGACATGATTGGTTAGCAACTAAGTTTTTCATGAATCAAAAAGTTCTATGCATAAACCCTAAGATTCTAGTTAATGAATGTAAATGAGAATGTTATACTTGAATAAAAAATGCAATTATGATTAGAACACTTACAAAGTTGATTGGATTTGAAGAGGTTAGATTGAAAGCCCTAAATTTCGTATGGTTATGTGTTTTTGAGAGGGTGATGGCTGTTTGAAAAGTGAATGATTAAGTTAAGACGGTGTTTGGTTTTGAAATTAAAAATAAAACATGCTGCAGATTTGGCGGACCAGGCGGAACGAAAGGGAGGGTTCCGCCCGTATGGTCTGAGGGTTCCGTGGGAGCTGCAGGGAAAAATTCAAAAGGGATTGTCTTGATTTTTGTGGTTTTATCCTAATGTTCAAAATTAAGGTTTTAGGTCTTATGAGTCTTTGACTAAGCCTAGGGATGATGAATGCTTCTCATTCAAGAGGTTTTTGTAAAAACGTTGATAAAGTGGTTAACGTATAAGACTTTCTTAGTTAAGACGTTCCTCAATGAACATTTTTACCAAGGCGATGATGATGGATCACAATATGTCAATTAAGAACATAATGGATTGAATTGTCGCTGAAGTCGATGCTTCATTTGTTTGAAGAGATAACAATGTTGATGAGATGAATTCCGTTGTCGACGCGAGTTAGCTTGTTCAAGTGGAGCTTGTTGACGTGCTTCTCCATCCGATACTAATATGTGAACCATAAGCGTTTTTGAAGAATCAATGTGTAAGTAAGTATAAAAGTGCAAGTACCACTTGTGCTTTTCTTATCAACTTATTACCTACATAACTCCATTTGGCATACACTATGGTTTCTATTCCCGTTCTTTTGGGATACCATAATCCTAGTTGTGTAGTACCTTTTGATGTATCCAAACAAGCTCTTCCTAAAGAGTTGTTTTAGGATCTTCTCTAAAACGAGCACATAGACAAACACTAAACATAATGTTGGATCTAATTGTTAGGAGAACAAGTAGTCTTCCGAACATTTCTCTACGTTTAGTTTTACCTACGGATTTACTAATCTCATTCTTGATATGTCATCAATAACTTAACCATTGAGAACAAGAGAGTAACTAGGAATGTCTTTAAGTTAAAATCCCTTGCTTTTGGGGCTTGCTTTTATTATCAAAAAGTCTTTCAAATATTGACACTATGATCACTTGATTACTTTGAATAATCTATTTTGTTTCACTGGTTGTTTTACTCTAAATTCCAAAAACTGTTTTGGTTGAATTTGTTTAGACACAACTATGACCTATAAATCAAGTTTTATAACTTATGTCAATTTTGCTTGATTCAATGTTTGACTCAAGGTGAGAAGATGTTATTTTGTACTTTTATCCTTAATGTTTTACACAACATACTTGTCTTGCCATCATTGGACTTTCAACTAAGTCATCATCTATCAAAGATGATATCTTAGAAGGAGGAGATCACTCGTTAAATGTTATATTCAACGACTCCTTGACTTTTTGGCTTTCCTTACTTAAGACACTATGAACTTTATTTGTTTTGCAAAAGTCCAAGAGGTACAACATCATAAGACTAAGTGTCACATTTGATGTGTAAGTCCTAGATGTTGAAAACTCATTTTCTTCCACACATCCTAATGTATGCTAATGTGAATTATTTCACCTTGTATGTTTTATGTGAAATTATCATAAAGGAGTGATTGAAGTAAAACACAATTTAAGACCCAAAGTATGGTGTTTAAGAATGTTGTTTTACAAAGGTTTGTTTTGCAAGCATCACAAAAGTGTTAGACATTTTAACACTTAGAAAATTCTTAGTTAGCTCACTTGTAAGCAAGAGTTGAGTGAGACTCACTCAAGAGTTTCTCGTGTTTATCTCTTGACGGTTAAAGAACCGAAACACCTTATATCTCCTACTAGTACAAATGACGAAATTCCTTGTTGCAGAGAATCTAATCTTTGTTATTATTAATAGCAGGTAAACACTTTAGAGTATTACTAATAACACATACTCCAACACATAATGCTAGAAACAAGAGACAATCAAAGTCAAGTTGAAGTAAAGCGTACCTTTTAAATTGCATAGAGATGCTATCAAGAGGATAACACAAAGCGTAAAATCATGGTTTGACGACACGCTTGGAAACTCAATTACTCATGTATCCAAGAAAGTTAGATAATCATATAAAAGCATAGAGCATGATAATCTTAATCCTTTCATCATGAGTTTCTATTAGAGATTGAATTATCTCTAAATTTCTCTTCTAGGTTTAACAATTTGTACTTGCTTTGTATTACTAGTTGATGGTGCTTTTGAGTTAAATCCTAATCCGGTTTTATCTTCAAACAACCTTTGACTCCTCAACAATCTTTCAAGAGATTTTGAGCTTTCATCAAATTTAGCTAACATTTTTCCTTTCTCATTTTACTTTTTAATGTCATATTTGTAATCTAGACATAATTTACACTCTAGATCAATTTCAACATTACTCTCAAGTCTAGACATTTTATCTTCTAACAAGATTTCCTTTTCAAAGTTATTCACAAAAGATTTTGAAGACTTATTGTTAAAGATAGTTTTTAGGTTCATGTTACCTAAAAGTTTAGACTCATTTTCTAATTTAGAAAATTCTAAGATAAATGTGTCAAAGCAAAAATGTTTGGTTTCAACATGTACCTTGCTTGTTATTTCAATAAATTGACAATCACCCATCGGATCATTGTCTTCGTCTACATCCGTTTCATTCCATGATTAACAAGCAAGTTCATCAAGACACACGTATTCATCTTCACTTGTACCTTCATTTAAAACATTTAAACTAGTAGCACATGTATTAACTTCTACTAAGTATCTATCAATTAGTTTTTCTGAAACTTCTAATTCACATGTAAGATCAAATTGATCATCTTTGACTTGACATACTTCTTGATGAAAGTTGATTATATTTTTCCAAATATCATTAGCCGTTTGACAAAAATACATTCTTTCATATTCGGTACTTGATAAAGCTTTATAAATCATTATCTTAGCTTTAGTATTTTTATCAAGTTTAGAATAGTCATCTTGGTTTTCAAAATTTGTTTTCGTTGGTTTGAAATCACCAACAGAAATAATATGCCAAAGATCTTGATCAATTGATTTTACATAGTTTTCAAATATACTTTTCCATTCAAGGAAGTTTTCTTTTTCAAATAGCGGTGGGTTTTGAATAGGTTGTCTTTCTTTGAGATTTTCAAAATCCATGGATCGATCCAAGTTTTAAAATACATTCTATTTTAAAGATCTTGAGTAACGTAGCTCCTGATGCCAATTGTGGAAAACTAGAAGGGAGTTGAATAGTTTACCGCTTTTTAACTTGATTATCTTTTTAAAACTTTACGTTTGTTTAAAGATATAAACACAACATTATATGTTCAATTCCTTGAAAGGTTTTACGTGTAAATAACAATCCTAACTTTACTTGTTTAGTTCCTTGAAAAGCTTTACGTTTGTTTAAAGATATGAACACAACTTTACTTGTTTACTTCTTTGAAAAGCTTTACGTGTGATTAGCAATTCTAACTATAGACAATATGTAATAAGCAAAGTTAAAGAAAGAAACGATCAAACCACAACACAATTTTTTATCGTGGTTCGGCTACAAGGACTCTTTTTCTTTGCCCTACATCCACGCCTCGAGTTTCCAACTCGAGAGTTATAAGCACTAATCAACAAGCTCCTTTCCCAGTGGAGAAACCTTTACAACGTTGCTTACACTTTTACCAACACTAAGCTAGATGTCGAGTTCTTTTACACGGGTACAACCACTCCCATCGTCGCTTACACTTTTACCGACACTAAGCTAGATGTCGAGTTCTTTACCAAGCGTACAACCACTCCCGTTAGTTCTTTTACAAAGGTACAACACCCGACACACTATGTACTTTGAGGGCTAAAATACTAACCGATCACTCCTACATACATGATACAAAAGAAGTATAAACTACCAAAGCTTATACATGACAAAGCTAACAAGACTTGCAACTTTAGAGTTGAAGCTTGTAACTTCTTGAATGATCTTGTTAAGTCCCTTGCTACATAAGAGGATCACACAAGTCAAATGTTACTGAGTTAGTTGAGAGAGTATATGAAAATATGTCCTAAAGTGATTCCTCAAAACTAACAAGTGGTTTGGTATTTATAGCAAAACATTCTGCAGGTCTGGCGGATACGGCGGAACCCTCAGAAGGGTTCTGCCAGGGCTGCAGTTGGTTTTGCAATAAATCTTCCAAACCAAACAAGGTCACATCACATAAATACTAGTCAAACATAAACTTGCACAAGAAAACTTATGGTTAGTCAAACACCCTTTCTTTCCATAAATGTATATTGACAAACTTACCATAAATGTGATGTAATATTTATATTTAAAGAAATAAATATGATGTGACAAGACACTTTCTAATTTAAGAAATTAAAACAATGTTTTGTTTAAAAGGAAATGTGAACCTTAGTTTAAACAAGACTTAAACACTTAAAGTGATGATTTACTCTTAGCTAAAGTTTATACTTTGTCATTAACAAAACTTAGCAAAGATCGTAAAATATAAATAACGTTTTTAGGCGATATTTGTATTAACACTTATCCCAGCCTTTTCCAAAATCTATCACACATGCCCGAAGCATGTCCTCTAGGGTTTGAATAGTCCTTTCACTTTGACCATCGGTCTGTGGATGGTAAGCGTTACTCATGTCTAACTTAGTTCCCAAGGCTTTCTGCAAAGATTGCCAAAAGTTAGACGTGAAACGGCTGTCTCGGTCAAGGATAATAGAAATCGGCACTCCATGCCGTGAAACTATCTCCTTCAAGTATAATCGTGCAAGAACGTCCATATCATCAGTCTCTTTGATTGGCAAGAAGTGCGCTGACTTCGTGAGACGATCGACAATAACCCCATTGGTGTCAAACCCACCTGATGTCTTGGGTAATTTCGTAATGAAGTCCATTGTAATTCTCTCCCATTTCCACATTGGTAGCTCTGGTTGAATCAAAAGACCGGATGGTTTTTGATGCTCAGCCTTTACTCTTGAGCAGGTCAAATAATTACCGACATACTCTGCAATGTCAGCCTTCATGTTTGGCCACCAATACAACTTCTTAAGATCATGATACATTTTGTCTGAGCCAGGATGAATGGAATATTTAGACTTATGAGACTCATGCATGATGAGGTCTGGTATCCCTCCATACAATGGAAATCAACTTCTGTCTTTGAAACACAGCCTTCCATCTGGTTTCTTGACAAATCAATTCGTGCTTTCTGGCATGCCGTAAATCTTCTCGTGCGGTATATTCTCTTCTTTAAGGGCCTCAGGTTGAACTTCGAGAATTTGAGACGGAAGTGGTGATCTGATTGTCATTCCCAACGATCTAACTCTGAGGGGTCTAAGTCATTCCTTTCGACTCAAGGCATCTGCTACAACATTTGCCTTCCCAGGGTGATAACGAATTTCACAATCATAGTCGCTCAATAACTCTAGCCATCGACGTTGCCTCATATTCAACTCCTTTTGATCTAAAATGTGCTGAAGACTTTTGTGATCGGTGAAGACCGTACACTTGGTTCCATATAGGTAGTGTCTCCATATCTTAAGAGCGAATACTACCGCTCCTAGTTCTAGATCATGAGTAGTGTAGTTCTCCTCGTGGGGTTTAAGTTGTCTAGAAGCGTAAGCGATTACTTTAAGCCTTTGCATCAATACGGCACCCAAACCTTGGATTGATGCATCACAATATACTACGAAATCCTCACTTCCTTCGGGTAAAGCTAATATCGGTGCTTCATAAAGCTTCTGCTTCAAAAACTGAAATGTTGATTCTTGCTCTTCTCCCTAGTCAAACTTCTTCTTCTTCTGTGTTAACTCAGTCAAAGGCTTAGAAATCCTTGAAAAGCCTTCAATAAATCTCCGATAGTATCCGGCGAGACCTAAAAATTGGCGTATCTCGGTAGGACTCGTAGGTGACGCCCAATTTTTAACAGCTTCGATCTTGGAGGGATCAACATGAATACCCTTATTGTCGATAACATGCCCAAGAAATTGTACTTTCTCGATCCAAAAATCACACTTGGAGAATTTGGCGTATAATTTCTCTTCTCTGAGCAGTGTCAATATAGCCTTTAAGTGTTCTGCATGCTCTTCCTTACTACGTGAATAGATAAGGATATCATCGATGAATACAATCACAAATTTATCCAAATAGGGTTTGCACACTCGGTTCATTAAGTCCATAAATACAGCGGGTGCATTTGTTAGACCGAATGGCATTACTTGGAATTTGTAGTGGCCGTATCTCGTCCTGAAAGCTGTCTTAGGGATATCCTCTTCCCTAACTCTCAGTTGGTGATAACCCGATCTTAAATCAATCTTCGAGTAGACACTCGATCCTTGTAGTTGATCAAACAGATCGTCAATCCTTGGCAATGTATATCGATTCTTCACCATAAGTTTGTTCAACTCACGATAATCGATACACATCCTGAAGGTTCCATCCTTCTTCTTTACAAACAACACGGGTGCTCCCCATGGTGACGAACTTGGGCGAATAAATCCCTTATCTGACAATTCCTGCAATTGCTCAGATAACTCCTTCATTTCCGACAGTGCTAGTCTATAAGGTGCTCGTGCTACGGGTGCTGCTCCTGGCACCAAGTCAATTTGAAATTCCACTTGACGAGTCGGCGGAAGGCCAGGCAAGTCCTCAGGAAATACTTCAGGAAAGTTCCCGACTACTGGCACATCCTCAATTCGCTTCTCCTCCGACTTCTTCTCGATGACTAGAACTAAGAAGACTTGACATCCTCGTTCGATGTACTTCACTACTTTAACGCAAGAAATGATGCTTAGACGTGTTTTACTTCGCTCACCGTGAACAATTAGGGTTTCATCTCGAAGAGGAATGTGAACGAATTTCTTGTTACAAATGATTTTAGCGCGGTTCTTGGATAGCCAATCCATTCCTATGACGACGTCAAAACTACCAAGTCTAATAGGCATAAGGTCAATGACGAACGGTGTGTTTAGTAGGCGTAGGGGGCAACCCTGGAGTATGGTGTTAGTGCTCACTAGCTTTCCATCAGCTAGCTCAATTTCGTATGTGGTGTCTAGTTTGGTTGGTGTAATATTAAGTAGAGGTGCAAGAGAAATAGATACAAAACTTTGATCGGCTCCAGAATCAAATAAAACTTTAACGAGGCGGTTGTTAAGAAGGAACGTACCCGTGACTACGTTCGGATCTTGTTGGACATTTCCATCTCCTAGCACGTACACTCTTCCACGTGCATTGTTATCCTTGTTTGGGCACTGACACCTGTAGTGTCCTTTCACTCCACAAGCATGGCATACTACAGCAACGGGTTGCAAGTTAGCTCCAGTAGCCTTGCAATCTTGTGTCTTATGACCAGTCCTTGAGCATTTTCCACACTTAGCATAGCAGAGTCCAGTGTGCTGCATCTAACACTTGTCGCAGAATGAGGCAGGTCCAGCATACCTAGCATTCTTAACTGGTGCGGCGACATAAGCTCTGACAGCTTCCTGTCGTCGGTTTTGTTGGTTGTGGTGGGTGTTTCTGTCATGGCGGTAGTTACGGTTGGGGTTACGGTTGTTGTTGTTGTTGCTGTTGTTGTTGTTTGTCTTTCGATCATCAAACTTCCTTTTGTGATCGTTGTTTTCCTGAGCAGAGTTACGCTTATTCTCCCGGTCTAGCAGTCTTTGGGCAATAGTCATTGCTTCTTCTAAAGGTTGAGGCTTTGACGAGGTGATGTTTCCCTCAATGCTCCTAGGTAGTCCTTCAATGTACTTTTCCAACAACTTTTCCAAATCGGGAACCTTTGAAGGACAAAGTGTGGCAAGCTCCTGAAATCTCCTGTCATAAGCCCTGAGATCATTCCCTTTCACGATCAACAGGTGAAACTCATCTTCTAGTCTCTTAATTTCCCCTCTTGGACAGAACTTCTTCAACATCTTTTCCTTAAACTCGACCCAGGTGATCTGATAGGCTTCCTCCACACCTATCTTCTGAGCAGTTGCGTTCCACCAAGACAACGCGTCTTCCAACAATGTTCCAGTAGCAAACGAGACTCTGTTTTCAGCGGCACAACCGCTTCTCACAAACACAGTTTCAGTTCGCTCAAACCATCGAGCAAGTTTCATTACTCCCTCAGTCCCTTTGAAGTGGGATGGTTTACAAGCTATGAAGTCCTTATAGGTACACTTCCGAGTCGCGGAGAACTCGCTTTCTGCAGTGGCTCGGTTGTTGCTACTTGATCGCGCCATTGTAGCAGCTTGCTCTTCCAGAGCTGCAGTAACGCTGTCGGCAACCAATTTCTTGATAGCAGCTTGAGTCATAACAGGTGATGCGGCGGTAGTTGTGGTTTTCCTAGGGGCCATATCTCTATAAAATCGCAACTGTATAAGTAATAATCCCAAACATCGATCAATAACAAGATAGATAATGTAACCAAGCTCATAGTAGTCGAGATCATCACAAAATAAATCACAATTACATCACGAATACATACGTCAACATAAACCATATCATTCATAAATAATCATCACGAAATGTAACAACACACATGGAAATTATAATAAATCTCAATATGGGAGCATAACATAAGATCAAACAACCAAAAACATCATAAATCAATATCAATACAGTACAATCATAACCAACATAAAGTTTTAATAATTTGAATTCATTGTTACAAAACAATAAGATACAACATTATTAATGCCTCACAGGCAAGTTAAGATGTCTCTGAATGTAATGATACGTCATAGATCTATGAAGCTCCAGGTGCGCCTCCTGATCTCATCTCTAGCTCTCTAATGATCCTGATCATCTCCAACATCTCTAAATCTCTGGATCTCTCTCGGGCCTGAATCTCCTCAATCGTGACTGACAGAGTGTGAATAGGAGCACTAGATGCGGCCAGCTCCTGGGTCTGATGCTCCAGCATCTACTGTGTGATGATCGCAATCTCTCTCAAATCCTCCATCTCGTGTCTCTGCACATCTAGTCTATGACCAAACTCAGTAATAGTAGCATGTGCCTCCTCGATCTCAGTACCCATCATCTCAAACACAGTCTCTAAAGTTGTCCTGTGCACAACGAGGTTCTCGACCTCCTCCTGCATGATCTCAATCCTCTCCAAGGATATATCCTCTATAATACTCAACAGCTCATCAAGACGATCCTCATGTCTAACCAACCTAGCAGCCAGTAAAGGGATAGTATGGTGTATCGGCTCCCCAGTAATCGGTAACACCGCTGAAGAGCCCTCTCCAAGCTCAGCAGCCATAGGTAATCCCTCAATAAACCTCCACCGACGAATGCACTCTAACAAGAACGACCATCGGCGGGCATCAACCAACCTATGAATGCTAGGTGAAGTAGTGGTCTCAGTAGGAACAGATGAAGGTGATGGAATCGGTGATGAAGCAGGTGATGGTGTCGGCACAATAGTAGTCTGAGAGTAGAAGACCATAGGTGGTGGCATGGGTGGTAAAACTTCAAAAGAGTGGGGTGCGATGTAAGTAGGCAGCATGTAAGGATGTGGCTCAGGTAGTGGTGATACAGGTGATGGTGTCAGAGATGGTGAAGGTGCGGGTGATAAAACAGGTGTCAGCTCAGGTACAGACACACGTAGAAGTACAGGTGTGGGTGATGGTACAGATACAGGTACAGATGGTGGAACAGTAGAAGCAGGCAAAATACAGACTCGTTTCTGAGCCGTGCATTTGCGGGTGAAGCTATCATCATGGTATCGAAACAACTCTCCAAAAGGCTCAGGCTCAAAGGGCTCAAGGGTCCCCACTCGCTTGCATCGACGAGTCGGTGCAGGCGGGGATGGTGGTGGGATGGATGCAGCAGTGTCAGAAGTATCAGAGTCAGAAGACTCGTCATCAGCATCTGAACAGGAATGGTGACTAGCAGGTGGTGTAGGACGGTCATCAGCCGCAAGAAACTGCTGAGACGTGAGATAGTGATCATACAAGTACTGATCCTGTGTCATAGGTCCACAGACAGGACGGAAAAGTGGCTACACAGCAAAAGAATCAATGTGTGTCGAAGCAACCTCACCCTCCTCGAAGGGCTCAGTGTCTGCAGATGGGTCCCCAGATGGAACAGTAGATGGAATGACAGGTGATACTAGTACAGTGTCATGGGTATCGGGAGAATCATGGGTGTCTCGGGTGTCGTGGGTGTCATAGTCAGATAGATCAATGGTAGGGAAGGTGGATGATGCCGGCATGACATCATCGCTATCAGACAAGATAATAACCGAGGGCGACATGGTACTGTAATATCCCAAAATAATAGTAATATACGTCATTTAGTCTACATAATGCTACATGCACAGTGATTATGGTGTCATAGTGAACTTAGTGCAATGGGTGCTAAAAATCAAACCTTAAAACATGACGTTGGCAAGCGCTGGCACGAAGGGCACTTCGGTGATAAATACTTTGTTTAGAAATCTGGTGTGGTTATAGTCCAATTTTTTGAAAAATCATTTGGTTCTCTATAACCATGGCTCTGATACCAATCTGTAACACCCCGAAAATTTGGTAAGCAGCGGACGTCTAATCGGGGTCATTACAGTTTAGTACACAGTCATACTCATAGAAAACAGTTCAAAAGATAGTTAATATCATTCCATGAAAACTCAAAGTAGTCAGAGTTACAAACATTTTTCCAAATGTTAATAGTTTCGCAAAAGAAGTGATGAGTTTGAAAAGAATGATATAATTACTGAAATAAAAGGGAGGTCCTGTGTGCCATTTTGCCAGCTCCGTGCCATCATGCCTGCTAGTTACCTGAGATAAACATGCTTAAAAAGTCAACACAATGGTTGAGTGAATTCATAGTAGTTTAAGTAGTAATAGTGTGAACACAAGTCAAGTATTTGAAATAAACAAGCCAAGATAGATCGGTCTTGACTAAACTGGTGTCATATTGCTCCTAAGCCTCACGAAACTCAAGCCTTAACATCGTATCGAAATATCATAAAGATAAAAATTACCTACACCACAGGGGTGTAGATAACAAAGGGGCCCTCGGTGATAGAAATGTGCAAAATTTCCATGGTACCTCGAATATAGCACATCCCCTGCCAAATGATCACTTTGACAGAGATGGGTTGCCGTTCCAATAGATCTATTAGCTATATTCGCGCTCACTCGCAAGTGATTAAGGTTCGTGATATGAGGGACTTGTTGCACGGGTGTTAACTTAGGCAATATCAGGTAGTAATAGCATACAGAAAATACTTGTGTTCGATTTATAACATGTATCTCTCCACGGGGTTTAGAAATAATTAAAAATGTGGGACCATGAACTAACCTGACGGGTGTGTGTGAATCACAACGGTGCTCAAAGGTGACGGTGTATTGCTACAACTAGCAATGAAATTCCTCCGACTTGCGACCTATATATACATTACCATTGGTGTTTTAGATTCGATTCGTGAATGACATGTGATATGTCTCGAGTACGGTGATATCGATTCGGGTGTCTTAAAATATTCCAAAATAACTTTACATAGTTATTTATAACGTTGATAAGAACCGGTGATCAATAAGTGTTAGTTTATTCGTTAAAATAATAACGTTAATAAAAATATTTGTTTTAAATATTTTTAATAATAATATATATTTATTATGTAAGTTATAATATATATATCTGTAAATATAAATAAAATAATTAAATAATAAAACCTCATTTATTAAAGTTACCTTTAACTTTTAAGAAAAAATACACTTTTTACCCCTTGGTCAAAACAATTACATTTTTAGTCCTTGTTATACTTTTTACACAATATACCTCGATTTTAGAATAATTACAATTTCTACCCTCTAATTCCATTAAAATTGACTGTTTCCTGTTTAGTCCAAAAGTTTGACAGATTTGGCAATTTTGGTCCCTTAACGCGAGGTTTTGCAAAAATAGTCCCTTGTTAAGCTTTTGAAAAACAAACTTTTGGTACAATAAAAGTAGTATTTATGTCTTATAAAATCCTTCAAAATCATATTTGAAAGTCAAAATTATCTCGCCATTTTTCTAAGTTTTTATACCGAAAATCCCTTTTTGAAAAATACATGCGCTCGTTAGCCCAATCTCAGGCCCAAGTAGTATTTTAGTTAATATTAGAGGTGCTCGACAAGGATTTGGATCTAGCTTAGTTTACGTAGTATTTGGTCTCGATTAGTATGCATGAAAGGTTAGTTTAGTTTAGCTTGGTTCGAAGAAATAGAGCATCGAAAAATATATATACGTAGTACGTGTGAAAGCGAAGTTGTGAGCCCTTTCCTAGGGGTGTCGAAGCGTATAAACATATATTAGTGTCACGTGTGGTTATAAGACTTAAGTGTTAAACGACGTGTGATATGTGATTAGGTGTTCTCAATGTGACGAACGAAGTGTACAATGCATGATAATGAACAATGTATGAATCGAAAAGGGAGATAGCCCTTACAACACCAATAAGGTGGTGAAGAGTCCAAGTGATACGAGACAAGAAACGAGCAACGTGGTACCCCTTCGTATAGTAACCCTCGTTCCAAAATTAGTTACCCAACTAGCTCTTAACCCAAACTCTGTGTGTGTGCCTTTCCTTTGGTCTCGACAGTAAGCAAAGAGAGATGGAAAGAGTTTTGTGAATTGAGATTTTAGTGAAACTTGAAAGTGTGAGGAAATGTGCATTAAATGTGATTATTTATAAGGGGAATGAGGTGGTTAGCAAGGTTCTCATGTGACTTGTGTCTTTGGTAGTGTCATTCGAACAAGACAAGTATGTCTCAAGTCCTTGTGATATGTCAAGTCGATTGTAAGTATACATGGAGGCTATGATGGTTTTCTTGAATTGTTTAGTACTAGGTCTAGGGAAAGATGAGGGAACATGTGAGTGTACTAAGTAATTAGTTTAGTTATAAAAGTATTTGTGTTTGGGGTTAATGAAACACTTGATCTTGTGGGTAATGAGAGCTTAGTGTGTAATGTTATGAACCAAGGGTTCAACTAGTTCAATAGGTTTGCATAGGGCGGCTTGTTGTTGGTTTTTGGCTAGCTATACACGCAAGGAGCAAAACAGTGGGGGTGGTTTGCTTGTGTCGAGTTACAAGGGAATCCAAGGAAAGAAAATGTTGTCCAAAGGTGTTGTCATGTTTGTGTTTTGTGGTTACAAAGAACTGTGGTGGTCGAGTGGTATATAAAGGACGAGAAAAAAAAGAATAGGCGTGACATGTTCATGAAGCGCACGAGCTGAGCTCATTGAGTTATTACACAACACAAAAAGAAAAGAAAACAGCCATTTGGGCTTGTGATACATTCGGCCCACATAGAAAAGCAAGAAGAAAACTTGAAATGATTCTTGGGCTTGTGGATTGTGTTCGGCCTAAACAACACAAAGAAAGAAAACGTGTTGGGCTTAGGGTGATGCTCGGCCCAAAGCAATAACGAGGTGTCGGTGATGTCAAGTACGTTTGTAACTTTATTTTCGGTGTTAGTGTCGGTGTTGGTTCGTGTAATCCATGAAAGTATAAACGGTGTTGATCATACGTATATATACTTATATATATACATAGTATAATAGTAAATTCATAATATATATATATATATATATATATATATATATATATATATATATATATATATATATATATATATATATATATATATATATATATATATATATATATATCGGTGCCATTACAAGGTGTCGGGTCGCAAGTGGGAGTTACCGGTGTTAACCTCATTGGGTGACATCCAAGAGTGACCACAGGTGATACCAGGGGATAAACATACGGTGACCAAAGTGATCAGCTGTCAAACAATCGGTGTCTCATATAAAAATTTTAAATTAGCCCGCAAAAATGGCTTTGATTAGAATAGTTTCGATAATTAGCATTAATAAATGACCTGGGATTTTACGGAGTATTACAGAATCGTACATTGTTGGACATGGTTCGATCAATGTATAATCTTACTACTCTTCCTTTGTCTTTTTGGGATTATGCTCTTAAATCAGCTATTCGTATTTTAAATATGGTTCCCACAAAGAAGGTTGATAAGACACCATATGAGATATGGACTGGAAAACCTCCGAACTTTTCTTATTTAAAGGTCTGGGGTTGTGAGGCGTATGTTAAACGTGACTCAGTAGATAAACTCCAACAAAGATCTGTAAAGTGCATTTTTTTAGGATACCCAAAGGAAATAATGGGTTACTACTTTTACTACCCACCTGAGAACAAAGTTGTTAATACAAATATAGCCTAAAAACGATAGTTATATTTTACGATCTTCGCTAAGTTTTGTTAATGACAAATGTAAACTTTAGTTTCTAAGTAAAACATAATCTTAGTTTTAAAGACTTGCATAAACTAGACTTTTGCTACATTTTACATTTCATAAAACACAACACTTTTTATTTTCTAAAAATAGAATTGTCACATCACATTTATGGCAAGTTTTGTCATTATACATTTATGGAAAGAAATGTGTTTGACTTACTTTGTTGTTGCTTGCAAGTTTAGTGTTTGACTTGATATTATGTGATGTGACATTGTTTGGTTTGCAAGAGTAATGAGATGTGACTTTGTTTGGTTTGCAAGATTTATTGCAAAACCAACTGCAAGCCCGGCGGTACCCTGGAGGTACACGGGCGGAACCCTTTTGAGGGGTCCGCCAGACCTGCAGAAGGTTTGGCTATAAATATTGAGCCACAAGTTGAATTTTGGCTCATCACTTGACATCATATTTTACACACACATTCATTCTTTCATCTAACCTCTTAACATTTCATATGTGAAGTTTCTTTTTGTAGCAAAGAGATTCACGAGCTTACTAAAAGTAACAAGTATTCAACACAACGTTGCAAGACTTGTTAGCCTAGCATTGTGTAGACTTGTGTAGTTTACACTTCATTTGATTGTGTATTTTCAGTAGTGATCGGATAGTATTTTAGTCCTCAAAATACAAAGTGTATCGGGAGTAGTTGTACCCTTGTAAAGAACTAATGGGAGTGGTTGTACCCTTGGTAAATAACTCGACATCTAGCTTTGTGTCGGTAAAAGTTTAAGCAACGTGTAAGGTTTTCTCCGCCGGTGAAAGGAGCTTGTTGACTAGTGAAAGTAACTCTCGAGTTGGATACTCGGGGCGTGGACGTAGGGCAAGGAAAAAGAGTCCTTGTAGCCGAACCACGATAAATACTCGTGTTGTGGTTTGATCGTTTCTTTCATCTACTTGTATGTTATATATTGTGTTTGTGTATATATCTTTGACCAAACGGAAAGTTTCAAAGCTAACTTAACAAGTTAAAAAGATTTTAATCGGTAAACTATTCAACCCCCCCTTCTAGTTTTCCACAATTGGTATCAGAGCTACGTTACTCAAGCTTTTAAAATATATTGTGTTTTAAAACTTGAAACGATCCATGGATTTTGAAAATTACAAAGAAGGGCAATCTATGCAAAGACCACCACTCTTTAAAGCAAATGGTTTTATATATTGGAAAAACCGTTTTGAAACTTACGTGAAATCTAAAGATATAGATTTGTGGTATATAATTATTGATGGTGATAACGTAGTTACTAACATCAAAGATTATGATCAAAAGAAATTAATTGGTAAAAATAATGAAGCTAAAATGATGCTTTACAACGCTTTGCCTAAGAAAGAATATGAAAGAGTCTTTTTGTGTAAAACCGCCAAAGATATTTGGCAATCTTTAATTGTCACTCATCAAGGAAACTCACAAGTTAAAGATAACAAAATTGATCTTCTTGTTCAACAATATGAACAATTTGTTATTTCCGAAGATGAAATTATTGATAATGCTTTTGCTAGGTTTAATACTATTATTACTTCACTTAAAGCACTTGACGAATCTTTTTGTAGTAAGAACTTTGTCAGGAAATTTCTTAGAGCACTCCATCCAAAGTGGAGAGCAAAAGTGACGGCAATTGAAGAATCCAAAGATCTTTCAAGCATGTCACTTGATGAGCTAATTGGAAACCTCAAAGTTCACAAAATGGTAATGGAAAAAGATTCGGAACTAGTTAAAGGCAAGAAAGAAAAAGTCAAGTCCATTGCCTTGAAAGCTAGAGTCCAATCAAGTGATGATGAAGAATCTACTTCGGATAGTGATGATGAGGAATATGCTATGGCCGTTAGAGACTTCAAGCAGTTCTTTCGTAGAAGAGGAAAGTTTGTAAGGCAACCTAAAGATGACAAGAAAACTTTCCGAAAAGATCGTGATGATAGGAAAGGAAAGGTTGAAAGAAAATGCTATAGGTGTGGAGACACAAGTCATCTTGTAGGAGAATGTCCAAAACCACCCAAGAGCAAGCCTCAACAAGCCTTTGTGGGTGGTGCTTGGAGTGACTATGAAGGAGATGACGATGAGCCAAAGAATGACGATATCGCTCTCATGGCTCACAACTCAAATGAGGTGTGCCTCAAAGTTTGTTTGGAACCGGATGAATGGATTAAAGATAGCGGTTGTTCAAGGCACATGACGGGTAACAAAAGCCTCTTCACTTCTTATCACAAATGTGACGGAGGTAATGTTACGTTTGGTAGTAATGCTAAGAGCAAAATCATCGGAAAAGGTACAATCTCTCATGACTCCCTTTTTATTGATGATGTAGCTCATGTTGATAACTTAGGTTTTAATCTCCTTAGTATTAGTCAACTTTGTCGTAATAAGTATAATGTTCTTTTTAGTGAAAACGGAAGTAAAATACTTAAAGATGGTATAACCATAGCCAAAGGTGTCCTTAAGAACAACGTATATGTTATGAAGATGGATCCAACATCTAGAGACAAACTTTGTCTTACCTCATTAGATGAATCTTCAACTTTATGGCATAGACGTTTAGGACATGCTAACATGAGACTAATCCAAAACCTCTCCTCCAAAGACTTAGTTCGAAACCTACCTAAGTTGAAATATGACCAACACTTTTGTGATGCTTGCAAAGTCGGTAAACAAGTCCATAATAGCCATAAGGCTAAAAACTTGGTTTCTACATCTAGGTGTCTAGAACTTTTGCATATGGATTTATTTGGTCCATCCGCCATACAAAGTTATGGAGGCAACTTCTACACTTTGGTCACAGTTGATGATTACTCAAGATATACTTGGACAAAATTTTTGAAAAGTAAAAATGAAGCTTTTGATAAATTTGAGATTTTAAGTAAGAAAATTCAAAATCAAGTAGGGTCTAATATTGTGTCTATTAGAACGGATCACGGTCGTGAATTTGATAATGAATTTCAATTTGGAAACTTTTGTGATAATAATGGTATAACTCATATCTTTTCGGCTCCACGTACTCCTCAATCTAATGGTGTAGTAGAACGTAAAAACCGGACTTTGCAAGAGATGAGTAGAACAATGCTTAATGAACAAAACATTCCACAAAAGTTTTGGTGTAATGTTGTTGACACATCAACATACATTTTAAATCGAGTCTTAATTAGACCATTTTTGAATAAAACTCCTTATGAACTATATAAAGGTAAAAAGCCTACATTAGGATACTTTAGAGTGTTTGGGAGTAAATGTTTCATTCTTAACACCAAGGATTATCTCACCAAATTTGACCCAAAGTCTTATGAAGGTGTATTTCTTGGATATTCACAAAATAGTAAAGCATACATTGTTTTGAACAAAGGAACCTTAAGAGTCGAGGAATCGTTGAACGTAACATTTGACGAGAGTCCACCTCCCTCTAAGACATCACCTTTGGTAGATGATGACTTAGTTGAAAGCCAAGCAATAGAAAATCAAGAAATTTTAAGTGATGACAAAGAAGATGAACTATTTAACAAAGAACTTGTCAATGTCAAAGAATCTAAAAGTCATCCATTAGATGGTGTCATTGGCAACATTAACGAAAGAACACTAAGGTCAAAAGTTCAAAATGAAAGCAACTATTTTTGTTTCGTGTCAACCATTGAACCTAAAAATATTAATGAAGCCATTAAAGATGAGTCTTGGGTAATTGCAATGCAAGAAGAGTTAAACCAATTTGTTAGGAATGATGTATGGACATTAGTTCCTCAACCAAATAGTCAAACTATAATTGGAACAAAATGGGTATTTCGTAATAAAATGGATGAAAATGGAATTGTGTCTAGAAACAAAGCTAGGCTAGTTGCACAAGGATATAACCAACAAGAAGGTATTGACTACGATGAAACTTTTGCTCCGGTTGCTAGGCTCGAGTCAATTAGAATCTTACTTGCATATGCATGTGCACACAATTTTAAACTTTTTCAAATGGACGTCAAAAGTGCATTTCTAAACGGAGTCATTAATGAAGAAGTGTATGTTGCTCAACCACCGGGCTTCATCGATTTTGAAAAACCAAATCATGTGTACAAACTTAAAAAGGCTCTTTACGGACTTAAGCAAGCTCCAAAAGCATGGTATGATCAACTTAAAACATTCCTAGTTGACCATAAGTATACCATGGGCTTAGTTGATAATACTCTCTTCACTAAGAAGAAAGATTCACATATTATCATAGTCCAAATCTATGTTGATGACATTATATTCGGATCAACTTGTCAAGAATTATGTGTGGATTTCTAAAAAATCATGCATGATGAGTTTGAAATGAGTATGATGGGAGAACTCAACTTTTTCCTAGGACTCCAAATCAAACAACTAGAAGATGGTATCTTCTTTAACCAATCTAAATATATTAAGGACATGCTTAAGAAATTTGGACTAGAAGATTCGAAACCTATCAAAACTCCCATGTCCACGGAAACTAAACTTACCAAGGATGAGGAAAGTGAATCCGTAGATAGCACTAAATATAGAGGTATGATTGGTAGTCTACTTTACCTAACGGCTAGTAGACCCGACATTATGTTTAGTGTTTGTCTATGTGCTCGTTTTCAAGAAGATCCTAAAACTACCCATCTCGAAGCCGTTAAAAGGATTTTTAGGTATATTAAGGGCACTACACATTTAGGTTTATGGTATCCCAAAGGAACGGGAATAGACACCATAGTGTATGCCGACTCGGATCATGCCGGTGACTATGTCGATAGAAAAAGCACAAGTGGTATTTGTACTTTTGTTGGACATTGCCTCACCTCATGGTTCTCTAAGAAGCAAACGGCTCTTGCTATCTCAACAACGGAAGCCGAAAAGGCATGTCAACAAGCTCTTTGGATGAAGCAAGCTCTTATCGACTACGGAATTCAACTCAACGACATCACAATTCTTTGTGACAACAAAGGTGCCATTGAACTTAGCAAAAACCCGGTTCAACATGCTCGTACCAAACATATTGAAATCCGTCATCATTTCCTTCGTGACAACGTTCAAAAAGGAAATATCTCAATTGAGAAAGTTTCTTCCGAAGACAACATAGCCGACATTCTCACAAAACCCCTTAAATGTGAACCTTTTAACCTTCTTAGGTTAGGATTAGGACTCATGGAACCTACATTGTAGTTCTGGACATTAGACCAAAATCACAAAAATCAAAACAAATCCATAACTTTTTTTTTTCTCAGCAGGGTCGGCGGAACCCTCAGACACAACGGGCGGAACCCATTTCAGGGGTCCGCCGTATCCGCCGACCTACAGAACCAAAATCTTTGTTTATATTAAACCAACCACCCATTATCTCTTACCACCACTTCCAAACTGCTACTATTCACTTTACCATCCATCCATACCTACGAATTCTTGGTCTTCCATCCATTTACATTGCAATTCAATCATCATTGTAAGTATTCTAAACATGATTACAATCCTGATCTGAGTCTAGGAATTCTATTTCTTGCACAAAAACAAAAGCTTGGGGTTATGCATTAACTTGAAAAACTCATGCATAAGAATTAAGTGTTTAATAAAACTAATCATGTTTCCCATAGTTAGGAATTGCATCTTTAATTAGTATAAACATGTTTGCTAAAACACCCCATGTCAAATCCTTCTAAAAATTTCTCACAAGTAGGACAAATATTTTTTCGTCTCACATTGAGAATACAAAATCAAAACGTTATGTTTAAAACATCACTTGCATAATGTCTCTTGAATGCTAAAGGGAATACATAACCAATATGTATTTTCGGGTACATTCAAACGAAGCTACATTGAACTAGGAGCGTTTGGGTTATCTTTTGTTTTATAACAAAACTTGCATAAAATGATTTTGAAGCATCAAAATGAGTCAAGATAACCGCACCTCCACATTGTTTTCATATAGGCACACACTAGAACATCCATATTATAATAGTGGTTTACGTAAACTAAAATGTGAAATTTTGTTGTTCTAGGAATCATCATGCCTCCTCTAACCCACTACGACCACAAGGACACCATTAAGTACTTACCAAAACACCACAAAACCAAAGGCCTTACCCCAAACCAAGTAAACGTTTTTAAAGCCCTAGAAAAACACTATTTCCATGAGGGTAGAACCATTGACCCGTCTTTCCTAGAAGGCACAAACCTTTACGCCGATTTTGCCACAATCAACTTTGAGTGCCTTTTGAATATCGATGAGCCTATTTGTCCTAGGTTCATTCTAGAGTTCTATGCATCCTCCGTCCTCTCCACGGATGACTATGGTCATATGTCTATCAACTTTAGGGTTAGCGGTCATCAATACTCTTTTACTCTTGAGGAGTTTGCTCAAATCCTAGGTGTCCCAAACCGTGGTACTTGCCTCTATTCCGACTTGCACTCCCTCTCAACTCTTGACAACCTCCAAGACCGTATCCACCCTTATGACACACCCCTTGTCTCAAAAGACGTACTCCGTGACCACCTCTTTGTTAGGACCACCACCACTAGGAGAACCCATTCGGGAAATGAGGTCGATAAGGATCCATATGGAATGGAAATGAACGAACTCAAGCCCCAATTCAAGAAATGGGAGGAAGTCCTTAAAGCCAATGTCATTAGCACAATAGGGAACCGTGACCATATCAACCTTTGCCTTTGCTACATGCTCTACTCCTTGTCCGTTAGGCAACCCTTCAACCTTGCCTACTACATGGCTAAGAGAATGGCCGACATTCCCGTGCATGGCACAATGGAATGCTCTTGACCCGTCTCTTTAGGTTCATCTCACCCATTCCACCAACTCCTAATGGTCTTCGTCTTGACTACACTCTCATTCCACACACCTTTGTTCCACTTAGTGATAAGAGAGTCTACAAGGCCCAAGGAAAACGTCCTCATCCTCCTACCTCATCTTCATCTTCCTCAATAAGTGAAGATGACAATTTGCCAAACTCTAGGCTCCCACCTCTCGAATACCTATCCCAACTTTCGGATATTCCTAATGAGTCGGAAGAGTTCAAGCAAACAAAGGGGATGTTCAAGAATCTTGGAAGATTCCTTGGAAAGCTCAAGAACAAGATTCACCGTCAAATGAGTGCGGGTGTGTAGGAGTGTTTGGCATTAGGTGGTATTTGAACAAATTTGGTCGTTTAAACAATATTTGTGATGTATTTGTGTGTTAGTACAATGTTTGATAAAATTTGGAACATGTAGTATCTAACTTTGATGCAGGTAGACAACTCTTAGCAAGTTGTCAAATTTTCAAGTTTATGATATTTTCACTAAGTATAGTGAAATTCTCGACTTCAAGGTCAAAGTCCTATGAAATGTGTGTTTACGTGTCTAATTTTTGCATTACCCAACCAGAAATGTCTTGTCTTTTGAATTTTAGGAGTTTTCGAAAATTTTGAAAATCGTCTCGCGGGTCAAAAACGCGGACTGCCACTTTCTGAAGCACTGGCGGATCTGGCGGTACCCAAAATTGGGTTCCGCCAGTGTATTTTCTCGGAATTCCAGAAATGGCCCAACGGACCAGGCGGCACCCTCAAATGGGTTTCGCCTGTGTATTCTGAGAGTGCCGCCAGCAACCTGCAGAATTTTTGTTTTCATTTTCACAATTCAACATCCAAACACCAAAATCCAATCCTTTTAGGTAGACAACCATTTCTTGCAATGTGTTTAGCATAATAGGGTACTCCTTCTTCCATAAACTTAACCCAAACCAATTCCCGCCAAAATTCAAAATTTGCCATAACAACCTCAAGGACCCCTCACACATAAAGGAAGGAACCCTTTTAACGGATCCTTGAAATCCCTGAGATTTATACTACCACAAATCCACCAAAACCACTAAGCATTTAGTGCAAAACTTGTCTTCTCACTTCACCATTTTCATTGGATTGACTTCCATGATTTGACAACCCACAATTAGTTTTCCAAATCATTAGAAACCTCCATTTTTGTATGGACTAACATCAAATCCAAACACTCCTTTCCATAATCTTTCAACACTATAAATTAAGCCATCCTAAACACTATCAAATCACACCTTCTTCACCACAATTTCTAAAACTTCTAAACCATCTTTCACCATGACTAAGTCAACAATCACCAACCAACCATCAAGACCCATCCGGAAAACCGCCCGGATAAGTGTTAAACCACTATGGTCTAATCAACCCATCAACCTAAGCTCCTCATCTTCGGATGAATTCACATCACCTATCAAAAATGAACACTTTTTGAACCTTGCATCTCCATCACCATCACCAAATGAACCCAATGAGCTCACTCCACCACCTACTAAATCACCCGTTGACCCAAGTCTCCCAAGTGCTCCAACCCAACCATCCAAAACTTTATCACCATCACCATTACCTAAAATGGAACTTATGGAGTTATTTGGGTCTCCTCCCACATCACCACACCCTTTTGTCCAAGATCTTAATGATCTCCCACCAAGACCTTCACAACCACCACCTTTTTCACCAAAGTCAATTCTTGACCAAAATGAGCATTTTAACCACACCCAACCACCATAACAAGTATACCATCAACCCAAACCATTGTTGTTTCACCCCATATACAATGACATCCATGGTCCTCTTTATGAAGAACCAAACTTTGAAAACCATGATCACCCAACTCCACCACACTCTCAAGCTCAAAACTTTGAGTCTTTCTTTCCCTCATATGAGGATATACAAAACTTGGTTGAAAACCACCTCCATCAAGCAATGGAGTTTCAAACCACCTTGCTTGATTCAATACCAAACCCATCATCCACCCAAGAACCACAAACCAACCAACCCTCAAACCAAGAAACCAACACTCACCCATTTCCACCCACTCATCCCCATGTTTGCTCAAATTGTGAGCAAATGGGTGCAAGCATCAAAACGTTGCTTCACCAACTCCAAGATGAAACCCGGTTTGCATTCCAACACGTCATAGAACGTTTGGATGCTCTTTCCCACCCAAACAAAACCTAGACAACCGTTTAGAGGCCGTTTGCCCCAATTTAGGAAACTAGGCTTTTATTTTTCTTTCTTGGTTAATTTTTAAGTTTTTAGAAGTAGAAGAATATTACCCATTTCATGTCCTTTGACTTTTCTAAGTCAAAAATTTTACTTGGAATGCTATTTCTTTCTACTTACTTTCGTGCATTGTTGGTTGATCATTTGTATTGTGGTTGCAATGTGTGTGGCAACTACAAACTTGGCTTTATATATATATCACCAACTAACCATTTTTTTGTAGGATCCAAAATCCATGTTTCCCATCTTGGCACTCCTTTTAGGGGGAGTAACAAGCAAGGGGGAGCAAGTGCATTTTTCCGCTTCGCTACTCTACTTTTTGTTTCGACAAAAAGGGGGAGAAATATATTAAACTTTCAAAACTTAATATGATTTTCATTACTTAAGTAAAACAAGTTTAATATTAATTTTTTTTTTAAGTCTTAAAAACCAAGATTTTGTGAGTTACTTAAAAACAATGTTTATGTTTTGTCATCAACAAAAAGGGGGAGATTGTTAATACAAATATCGCCTAAAAACGTTATTTATATTTTACGATCTTCGCTAAGTTTTGTTAATGACAAATGTAAACTTTAGTTTCTAAGTAAAATATAATCTTAGTTTTAAAGACTTGCATAAACTAGACTTTTGCTACATTTTACATTTCATAAAACACAACACTTTTTATTTTCTAAAAATAGAATTATCACATCATATTTATGGCAAGTTTTGTCATTATACATTTATGGAAAGAAATGTGTTTGACTTACTTTGTTGTTGCTTGCAAGTTTAGTGTTTGACTTGATATTATGTGATGTGACATTGTTTGGTTTGCAAGAGTAATGAGATGTGACTTTGTTTGGTTTGCAAGATTTATTGCAAAACCAACTGCAAGCCCGGCGGTACCCTTGAGGTACACGGGCGGAACCCTTTTGAGGGGTCCGCCAGACCTGCAGAAGGTTTGGCTATAAATATTGAGCCACAAGTTGAATTTTGGCTCATCACTTGACATCATATTTTACACACATATTCATTCTTTCATCTAACCTCTTAACATTTCATATGTGAAGTTTCTTTTTGTAGCAAAGAGATTCACGAGCTTACTAAAAGTAACAAGTATTCAACACAACGTTGCAAGACTTGTTAGCTTAGCATTGTGTAGACTTGTGTAGTTTACACTTCATTTGATTGTGTATTTTCAGTAGTGATCGGTTAGTATTTTAGTCCTCAAAATACAGAGTGTATCGGGAGTAGTTGTACCCTTGTAAAGAACTAACGGGAGTGGTTGTACCCTTGGTAAAGAACTCGACATCTAGCTTTGTGTCGGTAAAAGTTTAAGCGACGTGTAAGGTTTTCTCCACCGGTGAAAGGAGCTTGTTGACTAGTGAAAGTAACTCTCGAGTTGGATACTCGGGGCGTGGACGTAGGGCAAGGAAAAAGAGTCCTTGTAGCCGAACCACGATAAATACTCGTGTTGTGGTTTGATCGTTTCTTTCATCTACTTGCATGTTATATATTGTGTTTGTGTATATATCTTTGATCAAACGGAAAGTTTCAAAGTTAACTTAACAAGTTAAAAAGATTTTAATCGGTAAACTATTCAACTCCCCCTTCTAGTTTTCCACAAAAGTGTTTGTTGCTTGGTATGGAGACTTTCTTGAAAGTGATCTTATATCTCAAGAAGTCAGTGGCAGAATCTATGATCTAGAATATGTTCAAGATAATGCATTACCTTCAGAAAACACTAGCACACTTCCTGTAGAACCTGAAAGTCTGGGTTCTCCACCGGAAGTTGAAGTAGTTCCCATTCGCAAGTCTTCTAGACATGTGAAAGCTCCTGACCTTCTATGTCTTAATGTAGAGGTTGAGGAAACTATATTAGGGGATCTTAATGAACCTACTAGTTATAGAGCTGCCATTAATAGTCCTGGAAGGGAAAAATGGAAAGCTGCTATGAATGGGGAAGTACAATCCATGAATGATAATGAAGTTTGAACTGAAGTAGACCTTCTTCCTGGTGCCAAGGTTGTTGGGAGTAAGTGGCTCTACAAGATTAAAACTGACATGGATGGAAATGCACACACCTATAAGGCTCGTCTGGTTGCTAAAGGTTTTACTAAAACTTTTGGAATTGATTACGAGGAGACTTTTTCTCCTGTAGCAGACATAAGAGCTATTAGGATTCTCATAGCTATAGCAGCGTACTATGACTATGAGATATGGCAAATGGATGTGAAAATCGCTTTCTTAAATGGTCATCTAGATGAAGACATCTATATTGCACAACCAGGAGGGTTTGAAAATCCAAAGTTTCCAAATCGTGTATGCAAACTTCAAGATCCATTTATGGATTGAAGCAAGCATCATGACAATGGAACAAGAGATTTGATGCTGAGATCAAAAAGTTTGGATTTACTCAGAATCTTGATGAGCCATGTGTATATCACAAAGCTAGTGGGAGTGATAATGTAATTTTCCTAATTTTATATGTTGATGACATATTGATCATGGGAAAAGACATTCCAAGTTTGCAAAAAGTTAAGGCATATCTTGGAAAGTGCTTTTCTATGAAAGATTTAGGAGAAGCTGCATACATTCTGGGAATCAAAATCTATAGAGATAGATCAAGGTGGTTAATTGGATTAAGTCAAAGTGCTTACATTGACAAAATATTGAAAAGAATCAATATGCAAAATTCCAAGAAAGGATATTTGCCGATGGAAGTAAAACATGGCTTATGTGATGAGTTTTGTGCTTCAACACCTGCTGAGGTGGCTCGCATGAGTAAAGTTCCTTATGCTTCGGCTGTAGGATCTATTATGTATGCAGTAAAATGCACAAGGCCAGATGTGGCGTTTGCTCAAAATATCACCAGTAAATTTCAACATAATCCAGGTGAAAAACATTGGATTGCTGTTAAGCATATTCTTAAGTATTTAAGAAATACAAAAGATATTTTTTTGGTATATGGTGGAGAACCAGCTGCAGAACTTGATGTTACAGGTTTCTGTGATGCGTCCTTTCAAAGTAATAAAGATGATTCGAAGTCTCAGACGGGTTATGTCTTTGTTATCAATGGAGGAGCAGTAGACTGGAAGAGCAAGAAGCATAGTACAAGTGCGATGTCTATAACAGAAGCTGAATACATTGCTGCTTCAGAAGCTGCTATGGAGGCTGTTTGGATTAGGAAATTCATTTCAGGGCTTGGTGTTATGCCTTCACTTGAATTACCTATTAATATGTATTGTGACAATTCTGCTGCAATCATATTTGCCAATGAACCTGGAGTCATGAGAGGCACCAGACATTTTCTACGGAAGTATCACTTTGTTCGAGAAAAGGTTAATGAAGGTGAAATAAATCTGCTGAAAGTTCACACAGATGATAACTTAGCTGATCCATTCACTAAGGCTTTGGCGAAAGAAAAGCTTAATGAATTAACCAAAGGAATTGGGCTTAAATTAGCTAGTAGTTTCATGCATAACTGTGATTAGTATTTGGATAAAGGATATTGTAAACAATTATTATTTTAATGAAATAAAGTATTTTGGTATGTTTATTTTTATTGTTAATTATTGTTGTCCTATTTTTGCATGTATAAATCCATGAATAAAACTTATTCTAAGTTGTCCGTTGTCAGTTAATAATATGGGAATATTATTAAATTAAGAAAATCTGAAGGTTGGTATAATATACTTAAAGTATATTGATGCGTAGACATGCCATTTCAGATGATATTCGATGATACTGAATATAGGACTTATCCCGACTATATGATGTTACTTTATGGATCTTGTCATTAAGTAAATCATAAGAAGTTATTCTCAGACTTGAGATACAAGATAATGGTCATAAATGTAGTACATTTTTGTGGAACAACTTAACGCTATACGTAACTGGTAGTCATAAGGGTTGTTTTTGGAAGTGTTACAAAGTTTGTGTGTTTTGCTTGTAGTCAATATAGAATTTGTTCATTTAAATTAATTTTTGGAGTTTAATGCTGCTGGGCCCCTCGTAGGGTTGTCAAGGTGTTTGCGTAGCCGCGCCCAAGGTCTTTCCTGAAATGTTCAGAAGATTTGGTAATCTTGTCAATCACTAACAACGAGAAACAGAATGGTTAAATAAGGAATGACTTAGATCCATATCCTTATTAACGTGGTATTAGTAACAAAGGGATAATAATAATGAGAAATCATTAAAAGGTTTTCCAGGAGCCTTACTTGAGTTGTACTAGAGGCATTGGCGTGTTGCAAGACGCTAACCGATGTGATCACACTATTATGATATGTCTAAGTGGGAGCTGTTAATTTTATAGACGATAACATAATAGTTGAGTGTTAGGATCGAACTCGAGATCACGGGATTGCACACTTTACGTACGAAAAGTAAATAAGTAATAATTATATATAAATGTTATATTAATTATTATAACGTAAACACTTAACGATCGTTAACATTTAACGGAAAAGGCTAACGACCGTTAGACGAATAAAAGGAAAGGGACTGTAGATGACAATTGGAATGTCAAGAAGGCTCTAGAACCCCTTGTGGGTTGGTTGGGCCGATCAGCCAAGGGATCCCACATCCCTTGGTGAAGCTTTTGTTCCAAGTTTTCTATCCTATATAAACACACAAGGTTTCATTGTTTTCTCATAACTTGAACACCTAATCTTGTGTGTTTTTCTCTCCTCTTCTCCTAGCAAAGTCGACACCCATTAAAGTTTAAGGGAGTCGAATACTTTGTTATTCTTCTAGTGTTTGTGTTTGTTTTACTTGCATAAATGTTTACTTGAAGTAGTACGTGTGTACAAGATCGTGAATCAAACACATCATTGTTTGTTTCTTGGATTTGTTCTTCGAATCCACATAAACCCTAATTAGGGTTCTTAAAGTTGAAGATTGCATTTGATTCTTGTTCGGGCTAGAATCACTACGGTATGTCTACTATTTATATTTGATTAATTAATTACATATTATATGGTCTTGTTATAATTGCTTCCGCTATGCTTACTTGATGTGTTTGATTTATTTATATGATTGTCATGATATTATAATTCCAATAGTGGCATCTAGAGCCGTTATAATGTGTAATTAATTATCGAAACGCATAAAAATTGAATCTTGATTCGTTTAATTACATGTTTTTTAGGGTTTTCGATTACTAACCCTAATTTTTTTTAATTGGGTCGATTGACCTATTAGGGTTTTAGGGTTTTGGTTTTGATTTTTTAAGATGATTAGAAACCCTAGGATGTCACTAAAAAGAGCACTCGCCAATGTTTGTTGGGGTTTAGAGGGGGCGGTGTCCTTATTAGTGAAACCACTAAAATCAAAGCTTGGAATCATATCACGAAGACAATCCAGAGCACAAACATAATCATCATCCATACCACATATGCCACTCTCCCGTAAGATGTGGTCTTGTAGCACCCAATATTGGGCCCTCGAAGCCACAAAAGCATAAGAGGAAACTGATGAGGCGAAAAATGATCCGTTTTTAGGGGGTCATTTAAGCCCGAATCCGAATTTATTTGATCAAATATTGCCCTAAATCGTTCCTTTTGTGATTTTAGGTGTTTGGAGAGTGAATTCTGGAAAAGAGGCTATTTTGGACGTTTTTGGAGCATAAAGTGAAGAAAACGACAAAGTACCAAAAATCCAAGCTGGAAATACAAGGTGACGGCGTCAAGGGTTTTCTCTTGACGGCGTCAGACATGAAGAATAATTTACCGTAGCTGGTGACGGCGTCAGATGGAGAGGTGACGGCGTCAAAGTGACCAAGATTAATTTACCGTGGGTGGTGACGGCGTCACATAGGCCGTCACGATTGGATCTAGGGCGTCCGAGGAAGTGTATGGCGGCGAGTTGACGGCGTCAGATTTTACTCTTGACGCCGTCAGGACGATTTTCCTATATATAGTTTTCTAGTTTTTTCATTAAAAGAGGAGAAGTTTTGGTGAAACCCTAAAGACGATTTTGGTGCCTCTTTTACAGGTTTTTCAAGGGTTCCAAACCCTTGAGACCTTGCATTGTAATTGAGATAAGTATACTCTTAATTCATTCAATATGTCTATGTGTTGGTTGTTTATCTTTTGTTCTTATCTTAATTCTACTATGCTAGGCTAGATCTCTCTTGTGTTTGCTTAGATCTAATGAAACCTAGATGTTGATTATGTGTTGATTACTTGTCTATTCTTGTTTTGAATGAATGATTTTATATGTTAGGCTTAAGAAAACTGGCAGATCTCCAAATGGTAACATGCTTGAACGTCTTAAGAAACATGAACCGAGGCGTACTAGGTCTTTATTGGTTGTATTTAATGCATGAGCCACTGTTTACAATTCCTATAGTTGTGCTGGGTCATGGTGTAGGAGGAGATAAGAGCTCATAGAGTTGGAGAGTTATGTATGCCACTCCACGAATGGTATTAAGGAATACAACCCGTCATTCATACAAGTGTAACAAGTAATTAACATGTAAAAGATATCTAGGGAGTAATGAAGTCTAAGTAAACACAATTTCTCCACATACTGCTCACAATCTTAGTTTAATATTAGTTTAATTTCATTTTCATTAGTTTAATTAGTTATATAGTAGTTTTTGGGTTAGTTGATTAGCAACTAATTCCGCCCACTCTTTCAAAACCCGAGATTTTAATTGCTTTAATAAAATTATAAAAACACAAAAATAATCATCTTTCACCTCTAGAACTTTTAATTAGGTTTTCTAATCCTAGCGACACTATTCCTAAGCTGAACGATCAATCCCCCGGTACTTGTCACTATACTATACTACAACGATCAGGTACACTGCCTGGTGGGGGTTGTAAGCCTCGCGAGATCCCTCGAGAGGTAAAGCAAGGTACGATTCCCACGCATCAAGTTTTTGGCGCCGCTGCCGGGGATTGTCTATCTTTACATTTATTTCTCATCTTTCGCAAAAGAGTGCGGCGCCATCAAGTTTTTGGCGCCGCAGCCTGGGGAATAGTTATTGTCTAGGTTAGGATTTCTTTTTATTAGGTCTACTTGCTAGATTCCTTTCTAGTAAGATTTTTATTTTTATTTTTAGGTCTTCTTTAGTCTATCTTTTTCTTTGTGTGTTTGTTCGTAATTTCCATTGACTATTCCGTTCACCATTATGGAGTACGCGAATCCACCATACCACCAACCAAAAAGGCCATTCTACCCTGTTGACATCTTGAATTTCAAACAATATCAAGATGAACCCATATATGATGCATGGACTCGTTTTAAAATTTTACTTCGAAAATTCCCTCATCATAGTTTCTCTTTATCATCCCTAACCGAAACCTTTTACTATCGTGTCAGCCAATGTGACCAAATGCGCATCGATGATTTTGCCGATGGGGGCCCTAGGGAATTAAATGATGAAGAAGCGTGGGATACCATAGAAAACTGTGCCCAATAATATTATAGAGTAGACAACCCAACAAACAACATCACAAATCAATCAAAAACAAGTTTGATGGAGCAAACAGGAAGTTTGTTGGGGGATGAATATACTCTTGTTGAGATACCTAGTTGGATGGCACCTAATATCATAGTACAAAACAAACATATAGGTAATCTAGGTACAATGGAGGATGAGGTGGATAATCCAAGCCCACAAAGTACCCCACAAGTCCTACCATCATTTGAGGCACATACACCGCCCGTGACTTACCCGGAAGAAGTAGAAGAGACTATAGGAACCCCAATTGAGGTAGAACCCTTGGACCAAGCACCACCAGAGGATATAGGTTTGAACACTTGTAGTGATAACCTTACTCCTAGTTCTAGGGAAGTTCCTAGTTTTGATGAACCGGAGCCTCAACCAAAACCATTACCTAATCCTCCATCCTTGGATGAAGATTTAGGAATTGAAATAGGTCCCGATCCACCCATCAAACCATGTAGTCCGGGTAGTTTTACGTTGAAGGTAGTAGACCCCAAGCCTTGTAGAGAAGAAGCCAATATAGGAGTGGATCATGACCTTACATACTTACATCACCCATTCATGATTGATCATAAGAAACATTATGGGTTTAAACCGGGTTTATTAGGTCAAGATGGATTCCCAACTAGGAGTCTCTCGAAATTGATAGAAGATGATCCCTTTCTAAGAGAAAATCTTAATTCACCCACTAACCCAATTGAATTAGGTAAGGCTATGATGATAGGATCCCGCACCTTTGAGCATATAATTCATCCACCAATCTTTCCTCACGTGGCATACTTCCACCAAGATGGTGTGTATCGCTACTACCACCCGCACTTAATCCTAAGTGTAGGGAAAACCTCACCTTTATCCGTGAAATAAGGGTAGAGTCAGGCTCGTGACTCGAACAAAAACAAGCGCTTCTTGGGAGGCAACCCATGTTTTGTGTGTTTTTATTTGTTTGTTTGTTTGATTTTATTTGTTTCCGTATGCATGTTTTATTTTTATTGTTTGTGGCTCATGTTTCAAAGTAAATTGTGAAAATGCTTTATTTTGTTTTTAACTTCGTCTTAATTGCATATAAAGGTATTTTGCAAAAGATAAGTGTAAGGGAGATCCAAATTTATTTATAAGAACGAAATTGAGCATGAACCACAACAATATTAAATGGACATGTGTATTAGTACTTGTTAGAGTCAAATGCTTGTATCGAGTCGTAATGATGTTTTGCAGGATTTTCCAGGAAGTAGGACAAAGTTTTTCCAGAAATTTTCCGGAAACTTAACATAAGAATTTCTGCAGGTCCATTCTGACGGCGTCAGGGTTTGCTCTTGACGGCGTCAGGAGTTAAAAATCTGGAAATTTTACCGGTTTTGTTTTTCTAACGGAGTCTTATGGTTTTTGTGAATTATTAAGTTTTATAATCTCCAGGAAATCTGCAAACTTCATTCCACAAGCATTATATCTTATTTTGTTTTCTAGGATTTAGTAACTTATATAGGATGCCGCCGATTTTACGCGAGGTTGCCTTGTCTACTTTTGTCAGGATTTACAGGTTATTTGTGATAAGAAGATGATTTATATTCTGGAAGGGAAGCTTTGATTGTTCGTTTTCTTGGAAGAAGATTTAACCTGGCCAACTAAAATCCATACCGAGCGAATCAGGGGAGTATTTGATTTCATTCTCTTTACATTTTTCACTTTTACATTCTTTACTTGAACATTGGGGACAATGTTCATCTTAAGTGTAAGGGGAGGGTAAAAAGATGATACCTTACATATGCACTTTCGCTTGAGTTTGTTTTGTTTGATAGTAGATGAGTAATAAAACTATGAGAAATACTTGTTAGTGCAATTTTAGCGCCAAATTTAAAATTTTTTACAACATTTAGGAGTGAAACTTTAGCCATAGCAAGCGTCTCATGGATAGGAGATTGTATGACTAGCACATAACCGTATATTCAGAAAAATTTTCCACCCAAAAATGTGAGGTTCGCCTTTAGTTTTGATAGGAAAAGCATTTGTTATTAGTGCTTATGAGTGTACCGGTAGCATTTAGATTCTAGAACTTGCGTTAGTGATGCATCCCGAGACCGCTAGTGAGACTACATTCGTGTGGTAGGATTTACTACATGATAAGAGGCATTAGGATCACCCTTGTGTTAAACCCGTATTATAATTACTTGACCATTTAAGTCATATTACTTGGCTAGTTAAGTCAACTAATTTTTCCCACACCCTTTGCGTTGTACTCATTTTTAGTACACGATACCCCTAGTACACCCCTCCGAGCCTATCTTTTCGTTTCTAACTTTAAGCATTTTACTTAAAGGAAGAATTTGTTACACCCCACTTAAATGTACACCCAAATCGCCTTAGCCTTCCGTGTATGCGCTCATTTTTAGTGCATTATTGTTATTTGTTAAACCCTAAGTTAACTTTCTAATTGATTACATGGTTGCTAAGTCAAGTCATATCCTTGTACATATTGTTTTGGGATGATTGGGACTCATGGGTAAGTACTTATTTTATGGAGTAATGGGGAAGAACATAATATAATTACCCCCATATGTACATTAATCTTAAAAGTGCTCTAAGTGTTTTGATTTTCTTAATTCGAGTCATTAGAATAGTTTAATGTAAAGTATGTAAAGATTCAAGTGTAAGGGGAGTGCTCAAACCCCTATGATGTATTATTTTGGATGGTAGGGTAAGAGTGTATGCAAAAAAAAAAAAAAAAAAAAAAAAAAAAAAAAAAAAAAAAAAAAAACATACGGACTACCATCCCGTTTTTATTTTATGTTCATTTTATGTTTTTTGTTATTTTTCATTTATTAGCTTAAGAGGAAACTGATGAGGCGAAAAATGATCCGTTTTTAGGGGGTCATTTAAGCCCGAATCCGAATTTATTTGATCAAATATTGCCCTAAATCGTTCCTTTTGTGATTTTAGGTGTTTGGAGAGTGAATTCTGGAAAAGAGGCTATTTTGGACGTTTTTGGAGCATAAAGTGAAGAAAACGACAAAGTACCAAAAATCCAAGCTGGAAATACAAGGTGACGGCGTCAAGGGTTTTCTCTTGACGGCGTCAGACATGAAGAATAATTTACCGTAGCTGGTGACGGCGTCAGATGGAGAGGTGACGGCGTCAAAGTGACCAAGATTAATTTACCGTGGGTGGTGACGGCGTCACATAGGCCGTCACGATTGGATCTAGGGCGTCCGAGGAAGTGTATGGCGGCGAGTTGACGGCGTCAGATTTTACTCTTGACGCCGTCAGGACGATTTTCCTATATATAGTTTTCTAGTTTTTTCATTAAAAGAGGAGAAGTTTTGGTGAAACCCTAAAGACGATTTTGGTGCCTCTTTTACAGGTTTTTCAAGGGTTCCAAACCCTTGAGACCTTGCATTGTAATTGAGATAAGTATACTCTTAATTCATTCAATATGTCTATGTGTTGGTTGTTTATCTTTTGTTCTTATCTTAATTCTACTATGCTAGGCTAGATCTCTCTTGTGTTTGCTTAGATCTAATGAAACCTAGATGTTGATTATGTGTTGATTACTTGTCTATTCTTGTTTTGAATGAATGATTTTATATGTTAGGCTTAAGAAAACTGGCAGATCTCCAAATGGTAACATGCTTGAACGTCTTAAGAAACATGAACCGAGGCGTACTAGGTCTTTATTGGTTGTATTTAATGCATGAGCCACTGTTTACAATTCCTATAGTTGTGCTGGGTCATGGTGTAGGAGGAGATAAGAGCTCATAGAGTTGGAGAGTTATGTATGCCACTCCACGAATGGTATTAAGGAATACAACCCGTCATTCATACAAGTGTAACAAGTAATTAACATGTAAAAGATATCTAGGGAGTAATGAAGTCTAAGTAAACACAATTTCTCCACATACTGCTCACAACCTTAGTTTAATATTAGTTTAATTTCATTTTCATTAGTTTAATTAGTTATATAGTAGTTTTTGGGTTAGTTGATTAGCAACTAATTCCGCCCACTCTTTCAAAACCCGAGATTTTAATTGCTTTAATAAAATTATAAAAACACAAAAATAATCATCTTTCACCTCTAGAACTTTTAATTAGGTTTTCTAATCCTAGCGACACTATTCCTAAGCTGAACGATCAATCCCCCGGTACTTGTCACTATACTATACTACAACGATCAGGTACACTGCCTGGTGGGGGTTGTAAGCCTCGCGAGATCCCTCGAGAGGTAAAGCAAGGTACGATTCCCACGCATCAAGTTTTTGGCGCCGCTGCCGGGGATTGTCTATCTTTACATTTATTTCTCATCTTTCGCAAAAGAGTGCGGCGCCATCAAGTTTTTGGCGCCGCAGCCTGGGGAATAGTTATTGTCTAGGTTAGGATTTCTTTTTATTAGGTCTACTTGCTAGATTCCTTTCTAGTAAGATTTTTATTTTTATTTTTAGGTCTTCTTTAGTCTATCTTTTTCTTTGTGTGTTTGTTCGTAATTTCCATTGACTATTCCGTTCACCATTATGGAGTACGCGAATCCACCATACCACCAACCAAAAAGGCCATTCTACCCTGTTGACATCTTGAATTTCAAACAATATCAAGATGAACCCATATATGATGCATGGACTCGTTTTAAAATTTTACTTCGAAAATTCCCTCATCATAGTTTCTCTTTATCATCCCTAACCGAAACCTTTTACTATCGTGTCAGCCAATGTGACCAAATGCGCATCGATGATTTTGCCGATGGGGGCCCTAGGGAATTAAATGATGAAGAAGCGTGGGATACCATAGAAAACTGTGCCCAATAATATTATAGAGTAGACAACCCAACAAACAACATCACAAATCAATCAAAAACAAGTTTGATGGAGCAAACAGGAAGTTTGTTGGGGGATGAATATACTCTTGTTGAGATACCTAGTTGGATGGCACCTAATATCATAGTACAAAACAAACATATAGGTAATCTAGGTACAATGGAGGATGAGGTGGATAATCCAAGCCCACAAAGTACCCCACAAGTCCTACCATCATTTGAGGCACATACACCGCCCGTGACTTACCCGGAAGAAGTAGAAGAGACTATAGGAACCCCAATTGAGGTAGAACCCTTGGACCAAGCACCACCAGAGGATATAGGTTTGAACACTTGTAGTGATAACCTTACTCCTAGTTCTAGGGAAGTTCCTAGTTTTGATGAACCGGAGCCTCAACCAAAACCATTACCTAATCCTCCATCCTTGGATGAAGATTTAGGAATTGAAATAGGTCCCGATCCACCCATCAAACCATGTAGTCCGGGTAGTTTTACGTTGAAGGTAGTAGACCCCAAGCCTTGTAGAGAAGAAGCCAATATAGGAGTGGATCATGACCTTACATACTTACATCACCCATTCATGATTGATCATAAGAAACATTATGGGTTTAAACCGGGTTTATTAGGTCAAGATGGATTCCCAACTAGGAGTCTCTCGAAATTGATAGAAGATGATCCCTTTCTAAGAGAAAATCTTAATTCACCCACTAACCCAATTGAATTAGGTAAGGCTATGATGATAGGATCCCGCACCTTTGAGCATATAATTCATCCACCAATCTTTCCTCACGTGGCATACTTCCACCAAGATGGTGTGTATCGCTACTACCACCCGCACTTAATCCTAAGTGTAGGGAAAACCTCACCTTTATCCGTGAAATAAGGGTAGAGTCAGGCTCGTGACTCGAACAAAAACAAGCGCTTCTTGGGAGGCAACCCATGTTTTGTGTGTTTTTATTTGTTTGTTTGTTTGATTTTATTTGTTTCCGTATGCATGTTTTATTTTTATTGTTTGTGGCTCATGTTTCAAAGTAAATTGTGAAAATGCTTTATTTTGTTTTTAACTTCGTCTTAATTGCATATAAAGGTATTTTGCAAAAGATAAGTGTAAGGGAGATCCAAATTTATTTATAAGAACGAAATTGAGCATGAACCACAACAATATTAAATGGACATGTGTATTAGTACTTGTTAGAGTCAAATGCTTGTATCGAGTCGTAATGATGTTTTGCAGGATTTTCCAGGAAGTAGGACAAAGTTTTTCCAGAAATTTTCCGGAAACTTAACATAAGAATTTCTGCAGGTCCATTCTGACGGCGTCAGGGTTTGCTCTTGACGGCGTCAGGAGTTAAAAATCTGGAAATTTTACCGGTTTTGTTTTTCTAACGGAGTCTTATGGTTTTTGTGAATTATTAAGTTTTATAATCTCCAGGAAATCTGCAAACTTCATTCCACAAGCATTATATCTTATTTTGTTTTCTAGGATTTAGTAACTTATATAGGATGCCGCCGATTTTACGCGAGGTTGCCTTGTCTACTTTTGTCAGGATTTACAGGTTATTTGTGATAAGAAGATGATTTATATTCTGGAAGGGAAGCTTTGATTGTTCGTTTTCTTGGAAGAAGATTTAACCTGGCCAACTAAAATCCATACCGAGCGAATCAGGGGAGTATTTGATTTCATTCTCTTTACATTTTTCACTTTTACATTCTTTACTTGAACATTGGGGACAATGTTCATCTTAAGTGTAAGGGGAGGGTAAAAAGATGATACCTTACATATGCACTTTCGCTTGAGTTTGTTTTGTTTGATAGTAGATGAGTAATAAAACTATGAGAAATACTTGTTAGTGCAATTTTAGCGCCAAATTTAAAATTTTTTACAACATTTAGGAGTGAAACTTTAGCCATAGCAAGCGTCTCATGGATAGGAGATTGTATGACTAGCACATAACCGTATATTCAGAAAAATTTTCCACCCAAAAATGTGAGGTTCGCCTTTAGTTTTGATAGGAAAAGCATTTGTTATTAGTGCTTATGAGTGTACCGGTAGCATTTAGATTCTAGAACTTGCGTTAGTGATGCATCCCGAGACCGCTAGTGAGACTACATTCGTGTGGTAGGATTTACTACATGATAAGAGGCATTAGGATCACCCTTGTGTTAAACCCGTATTATAATTACTTGACCATTTAAGTCATATTACTTGGCTAGTTAAGTCAACTAATTTTTCCCACACCCTTTGCGTTGTACTCATTTTTAGTACACGATACCCCTAGTACACCCCTCCGAGCCTATCTTTTCGTTTCTAACTTTAAGCATTTTACTTAAAGGAAGAATTTGTTACACCCCACTTAAATGTACACCCAAATCGCCTTAGCCTTCCGTGTATGCGCTCATTTTTAGTGCATTATTGTTATTTGTTAAACCCTAAGTTAACTTTCTAATTGATTACATGGTTGCTAAGTCAAGTCATATCCTTGTACATATTGTTTTGGGACGATTGGGACTCATGGGTAAGTACTTATTTTATGGAGTAATGGGGAAGAATATAATATAATTACCCCCATATGTACATTAATCTTAAAAGTGCTCCAAGTGTTTTGATTTTCTTAATTCGAGTCATTAGAATAGTTTAATGTAAAGTATGTAAAGATTCAAGTGTAAGGGGAGTGCTCAAACCCCTATGATGTATTATTTTGGATGGTAGGGTAAGAGTGTATGCAAAAAAAAAAAAAAAAAAAAAAAAAAAAAAAAAAAAAAAAAAACATACGGACTACCATCCCGTTTTTATTTTATGTTCATTTTATGTTTTTTGTTATTTTTCATTTATTAGCTTAAGAGGAAACTGATGAGGCGAAAAATGATCCGTTTTTAGGGGGTCATTTAAGCCCGAATCCGAATTTATTTGATCAAATATTGCCCTAAATCGTTCCTTTTGTGATTTTAGGTGTTTGGAGAGTGAATTCTGGAAAAGAGGCTATTTTGGACGTTTTTGGAGCATAAAGTGAAGAAAACGACAAAGTACCAAAAATCCAAGCTGGAAATACAAGGTGACGGCGTCAAGGGTTTTCTCTTGACGGCGTCAGACATGAAGAATAATTTACCGTAGCTGGTGACGGCGTCAGATGGAGAGGTGACGGCGTCAAAGTGACCAAGATTAATTTACCGTGGGTGGTGACGGCGTCACATAGGCCGTCACGATTGGATCTAGGGCGTCCGAGGAAGTGTATGGCGGCGAGTTGACGGCGTCAGATTTTACTCTTGACGCCGTCAGGACGATTTTCCTATATATAGTTTTCTAGTTTTTTCATTAAAAGAGGAGAAGTTTTGGTGAAACCCTAAAGACGATTTTGGTGCCTCTTTTACAGGTTTTTCAAGGGTTCCAAACCCTTGAGACCTTGCATTGTAATTGAGATAAGTATACTCTTAATTCATTCAATATGTTTATGTGTTGGTTGTTTATCTTTTGTTCTTATCTTAATTCTACTATGCTAGGCTAGATCTCTCTTGTGTTTGCTTAGATCTAATGAAACCTAGATGTTGATTATGTGTTGATTACTTGTCTATTCTTGTTTTGAATGAATGATTTTATATGTTAGGCTTAAGAAAACTGGCAGATCTCCAAATGGTAACATGCTTGAACGTCTTAAGAAACATGAACCGAGGCGTACTAGGTCTTTATTGGTTGTATTTAATGCATGAGCCACTGTTTACAATCCCTATAGTTGTGCTGGGTCATGGTGTAGGAGGAGATAAGAGCTCATAGAGTTGGGGAGTTATGTATGCCACTCCACGAATGGTATTAAGGAATACAACCCGTCATTCATACAAGTGTAACAAGTAATTAACATGTAAAAGATATCTAGGGAGTAATGAAGTCTAAGTAAACACAATTTCTCCACATACTGCTCACAACCTTAGTTTAATATTAGTTTAATTTCATTTTCATTAGTTTAATTAGTTATATAGTAGTTTTTGGGTTAGTTGATTAGCAACTAATTCCGCCCACTCTTTCAAAACCCGAGATTTTAATTGCTTTCATAAAATTATAAAAACACAAAAATAATCATCTTTCACCTCTAGAACTTTTAATTAGGTTTTCTAATCCTAGCGACACTATTCCTAAGCTGAACGATCAATCCCCCGGTACTTGTCGCTATACTATACTACAACGATCAGGTACACTGCCTGGTGGGGGTTGTAAACCTCGCGAGATCCCTCGAGAGGTAAAGCAAGGTGCGATTCCCACGCATCAGAAACCACCTTTGCCGACTACAAACTCAAACCACCAAATCGAATGGGTAAAGAAGTGAGTCGCCACTATAAGTCTCCAAAAAAAGGCCCTCCACAAACCACTATGTTCTCGATCGGCTCACGTAACCCTTTGTCAAAGAACAAGGTCGCATCCTCCATGTGTACAGGTTGACAAGTCCTTAATCCAAAAAAAAGTTTGGCAATACCCATACATGATCGAAGTAAAAGGAGCTCACTCTGCGGGTCGTGTAACTGTGGAAGAAGACTTATCAAATCAACAACATTCACAGCTTTCCTCATAGCCAACCTACTAATAAAATCTGCATCTCTACTAACCGCTCCCCCAAGAAGCTTCACACCCAATGATGGCCTTCGAATATCAATAGGGAATGAACCCTCACGAAGCTTCATACCATTACACAAGTGATGACGTATAGTCCACACTCGGGTCACGAACCCGATTAATGGACATTACTAATGCTCAAGCCCATCACGCGTGGGCTATTATAATAATGATTTGGGCTACCATGCTAACGGTTTGCACTCACGAAAGCCCAAACCCAAATATATTATTTATGGTCTTGATAATGATCTTCTATTTATGGGATAAAGATCAATAGACCGGATAAGGCGAGATACGCCGAAGAGTAAAGAGCACGAAATCTACAAGAATTTCGTGCCTATATAAAGAATATCACGTCTCTCATTGAGGTATCATCTAAAACCCTAACTCTTCAATATAACCCTAAAACCGATTACTTACTCTCACGTAGGAGGATAATCGTGGGAGACAATCCCACGATAAGCCTAACGGTGTTGTTTGCTTTCTTAGTACGCAGGTCTCAAGCATTAAGATCTAATTGATACGAGAACAGAAACCCAAACAAGGAACGCCCAACTTTTGTATCAACAAGTGGCGCCATCCGTTGGACCCTACACTAAGAACTAGAATGACGAAATATAGAAACTCAAGCCAGCGAACTCCGTAGTTGGAGAAAACACATGGTGACCCCCAGAGGAAGAAAAATCAAAGTGATTCGACCTCTAAGCAGGCCTCTGGAATAACCAGTGCGCCCAGTCACCAAGAATCAGGACCAGGTCAGATCTTTCCAACGGTAGAATTGCCCACAGGGACTACCCAGGCCACTACGGCGGCCCCTAGCACGGAAGATCTACAGCGCACTCCCTTCACCACTCCCCACCAAACGGCACCCATCGTGGACACTACTGTGCCGCCATGTGCGCCTAATCGAGACAGGGGACCTAATGTGGAAAAAAATATCCTCGCGCTAGAGGGGATGCGCCTGAGTTAACGCTAAGTAATTTTGTGTCTCAAAATTACGAAACCTTAGCTACCCTCATGCAAGAGGAAGCAAGAAGAAGGTCTGCAAGCCCGACTTAACTTCGGCCCTAAGTATGAAGCATCTCCATCGCGCTATCGGAAGGAGGGGCGCGAAAAGAATAGCCGCCGACTTCCAGTATTCGCTAGAGTTGGAAGGAAAGCTGTAGATGATGAAGCATCTGATTCGCAGTACTCGGAGGAGCAAGAAGACAATGGAAGGCGTACCAATGTTCACGCTAGACTTGGTAGCCGTAGGATTCAGGATAGATTTGGACGGCAACGCTCACCAAGCGAGAGCCCTTCAAGGTCTAGTAGTAAAAGAGTTCATGATAGGCTTGGGAGACAGCACTCCCCAAGTGAAAGCCCCTCAAGCTCGGACTCCGAGGAAAAACGGCGTAAGCGCTGCAAAAGGGTCAACTCCTCCTCAAGTGATTCATCGGACAACGAGGACAAAGAAACAGGACACTGGAAGTCCAGGAGAAGACATCGCGATGTGGAGGACGAAGATATATCCCTTCCTTGGCGCCGCCAAAAGGTCGACGCATTCACGCGGCGCATCAGCGATTATTCAAAAGATAAGGGAAGGCGCATGCCCGCTAATGTTAAAACATATGATGGGACGGGTGATCCTGATGACCACCTAAAAATTTTCGAATCAGCCGCTACTATCAAAAATTGGCCACAACCTGTGTGGTGCCACATGTTTAACTCTACATTGGTGGGAAATGCACGAACGTGGCATCTGCGCTTGGATGTGCCCACGCCACCATCGCCAGACGTCTTGTGCTTCACTCCCTGACTCGCCTCTTCAGAGTAACTGTCAACCTTGAAGATCCCCATACCCTCAGGGGAATCAGTGTGTGAAGGCTCAGGGGTTGGCACTTCCTGCGAAGGAACATTCTGCAAAGGAGTCGCTTCCAATAAGGGCTGGGCGACGTCAGCCGGTTCCTCCTGCGCATACTTCATGACGCGCCCTGCTGTGGCTTCTAGAATGGGTGTCTCACCCTCCCTCAAAGGACGCACTCCCACAGTTACTTGTGTGGGCTTTGACAGCTTCACCACGCTAAACAAGTCCATCTCTGCGCAACACATAAAAAAACAACAAAGAAAATTGGTGTCACATATAGCTATAATACAAAAGTATGCTTACACTACAGATGCGAAGGAAAGGAAGGACAAGCACCCACCCCGGCCACTCTCATCCAGAAACGTTGGCACCTCGTCCGCGCCTTGAAAGAAGTTGCGACTAATCCCCATGTGCACCAAAAACTCTTCTGGGTAAGAGTTGATGGGGATGCGGTTAGCATTTATTGTCTTCGCATCATCTGTGTTGTACGTCCCGGGGTCTGGGCGCTCATCCTTTGGTAGCGTCCCCTGAGTATAGAACTCAAAGAGCTAGGGGAACACTTTATCATCCACCCAGAAAAATCTCTCCCTCCAATTCCTAAGGGCGTCTACCTTCTCAGTATAACATTGAAGGCGCCCTGCGCGCTTCAAAAAAGACACCCACCCGTTTGACCACGTTGTGTGGTAAAACGCGCGGAAGAGATTGATGGTTGGGTTTATGGCGAGTAAACGACAGTTTACTTCAAAATTGGTTATTTTCGCCGCACCTATACAATGCAGCCGGGATATGTGCAGACGGTAAAAATTGAGCACGTCGCTCAAGAATAGGGATATGGGCACGCGCTGATTCGCAAATTCGAAAAAGCGCGGGTATACCCCTACCTTTCCCTCAGGGAAGTCAGCAATAGATGCGTCCACCACCGGTACTACCGGATGCAACGCGAGGGGAATATAATAGTCCGAGGTGAACTGACGAAGTTCATCCTCGTCCATCTCGGAGACAAAGTCATTTAATTGACGAACCATTTTTGAAATATAATTTGATCAGGATGCGCACGCGCTGTTACCTTAACGAAGAATAGATTTCTTGATTGGTATTTGGCGATTCTAACAAAGGTAGAAATGGCGTTTTACTGTGATAATCACAGTGAAAATGGATAACACTTTATATAGGGTTACCCCTAGCCTCGGATGAATGCCATGTGGATCCCACTAACTCTAATCGTGTAGCTGGAATATCAACAGGTACAACACTTTTTCACAATTTTCAAGGGATACGTGGGACTCATTTAGACTACATACACCGTATGTTTATTTTTGGCGGGAAATACTTGGAGCTTCCCCGCCACACTTACCGCTATCGTTGTTAGTCTAGCATACGCGGCCACACCCTGCGCATACTAGACTGGGGGGACATGATGACGTATAGTCCACACTCGGGTCATGAACCCAATTAATGGACATTACTAATGCTCAAGCCTATCACGCGTGGGCTATCATAATAATGATTTGGGCTACCATGCTAACGGTTTGGACTCACGAAAGCCCAAACCCAAATATATTATTTATGGTCTTGATAATGATCTTCTATTTATGGGATAAAGATCAATAGACCGGATAAGGCGAGATACGCCGAAGAGTAAGGAGCACGAAATCTACAAGAATTCCGTGCCTATATAAAGAATATCACGGCTCTCATTGAGGTATCATTTAAAACCCTAACTCTTCAATATAACCCTAAAACCGATTTCTTACTCTCACGCAGGAGGATAATTGATGCGTAGGGATTGCACCAGGCTTTACCTCTCGAGGGATCTCGAGAAGCTTACAACCCCCACCAGGCAGTGTACCTGATCGATGTAGTATAGTATAATGACAAGTACCGGGGGATTGATCGTTCAGCTAGGAATAGTGTCGCTAGGATTAGAAAACCTAAAGACTAGGTCTAGAGATGAGGGATGATTCTTTTTGTATTTTTATATTTTTATGAAAGCAAGTAAAAATCTCGGGTTTGAAGGAGTTGGGCGGAATTAGTTGCTAGTCAACTAACCCAATACTAAAGATGCAATCAAAATAAAATACTAAAAATGAAAATAAACTAAATTATACTAGAGTTGTGAGCAATATATGGGAGAATTGTGTTTACTTAGATTTCACTACTCCCTAGATATCTTTTACAAGTTAATTACTTGTTAGAGTTGCGTGGATGACGGATTGTATTCCTTAATACCATTCATGGGGTGGCGTATTGTTGGGAATTACAATTAAGTTGATAAGACAAAACATGTGAAACATAAGGGACTTATGGAGACAAAGGAAGAAACTTGCAAAGAAAGAAAAAGATTACTGCATATCTTTTTATTATTCTAGAATATCCTTTGTAACCCTAGTATCTCTATTATATAAAGGGATACAGGGAATTGATATCATTGTACGTACAAGATGTAAAGTCCAGTAAAAGTGTGTGTGTGTGTCTAGGGCGTATAGTTATTGTAAACGCCTAGACTTGTTGATTTGTGGTTAAGCCTCAACGATCTTAGATCGCTGTTAGAGTGTAACCGTGCTACACTTGATCACGTAGCATTGGGGCTTTGGTGTATGTTAGAGTAGAGATGATGACGAGAAACCTTGTTAGCAATAATAATGATGTGTTTGTTTATTCCGCTGTGTATCGTGTTCATTCATTATTATTGTGCAATCCCTATATGAGGTCTAAACAACCTCGAGCTATAAACGATCATAACATATGGTCTAAACAACCTCGTTCTTTGTTTCCCCTGATGTCTCGTTCATTTCCACTGTTAGATTAATAAGGTATTGAGGGCACCAAGAGGATGAGTTGAAGGACTAAGGTTGGTGAAACTAATTTGATAACAGCTGCTTGTTCAAAGTTATTGATATCATAGATAACATTGGTCTCGTTGGAGTTATTTCTTCAAAAAGTGGTCATTCTTTTGAAAGTGGATCTCAATACACGACCCAGGAAGATTGCATTATTACTCAAAGCTAACCTCCTCGTACTGAATTTATTATAGTTTTATCAATCATGGTGCATAATGGGTCGGTGGCTCATTGATGGTACAAGAGTGTTAACTTAATTCATTGGGGTGTATCGTGGGTCGGTGAGAATCCTAATATACGCTTGTTGTGTTTTGCAAAAGGTTTATTGGTGGAAAGCAACAAAAGACTTGTATATTATATATGTGCATGTGTCTAAAAATCACATGGGTCGGTTGTTTCCATCACATGATACTGGCTGAGATTTTTAATGGGAAAGAGATTTTTTATTCAGTGGTTAGCATGCATGAGTTTATCACAGTGAGGGGAAGCGTATATATTGTTAAATGTCGATTTGGAACAGGTTGGTTCCAACACACACACGGGGAAGCCACACACGAGAAGAGAGATGATTTTTGGTTTATTGGTGCTTAAACAGTTTCAAGGCTCATACTTATTTGTTTTAATTGATTACGAAGAAAGGTTTTTATCACCTATTTGATGATGAAGTGGAGTTTCACAGGTTTGTGTTTTATCATACCTTTTCAGTATGGGGTAACTTGTTCGTTCATTCAGGTGACTACGAATTGACAAACACTTGAAGGAGTTACGTTATTGTGCTCAGTGTTTATTGTCAAGAGATTGCGATCTCCCTATACGTTAAGTATACGTTCGAAGTCAATTTTAGTACAAGTTATAAGGCACAAGTTTGGGTGGTTCTACTTCAGCATCAAGTTGGTTATACTTAGTTTTCTTCATCAGTAATCATTACATGGAGCCTACATTCAACAAATGGTTAACATATGGGTTTCATGGGAAGTTTAATGTTTAATTGTTTAACCATTTATGTGCTACATCAAGGTGAAGGTTTTCATGATTATTCGTTGGTATTCTTACTGAAGATTTGGGATTTTTATGTCTTGAGTTCATTTAATAAGTAAGCGTTTTGGTGTTCTTAATGGTGGGTAATTCAAGACATTAAAGGACTAAATTGGATGTATGGTACTGGTTGGTGATTATGAAGATCAAGGTTGCTTACGGTTGTTCCCGATTTGATGATGACAAAAAAGGGAAGAAGAATATTTTGAAGATTGCAGCTTGAAGATCCTTGATGATATGCATGGTTTAAGGGGAAGTCACATGTTTCATGACATACTAACTTCAGGGGAAGTTCATGCTTATTGGTTTTGTCATTATCAACTAGGGGAAGATTGTTGGGAATTACAATTAAGTTGATAAGACAAAACATGTGAAACATAAGGGACTTATGGAGACAAAGGAAGAAACTTGCAAAGAAAGAAAAAGATTACTGCATATCTTTTTATTATTCTAGAATATCCTTTGTAACCCTAGTATCTCTATTATATAAAGGGATACAGGGAAATGATATCATTGTACGTACACGATGTAAAGTCCAGTAAAAGTGTGTGTGTGTGTCTAGGGCGTATAGTTATTGTAAACGCCTAGACTTGTTGATTTGTGGTTAAGCCTCAATGATCTTAGATCGCTGTTAGAGTGTAACCGTGCTACACATGATCACGTAGCATTGGGGCTTTGGTGTATGTTAGAGTAGAGATGATGACGAGAAACCTTGTTAGCAATAATAATGATGTGTTTGTTTATTCCGCTGCGTATCGTGTTCATTCATTATTATTGTACAATCCCTAGATGAGGTCTAAACAACCTCGAGCTATAAACGATCATAACACGTACTTACTTCCCCAATCCTATGAGCGCCTACTTCACTACTATGTCGAGCCGGCTAAGAAGCTCCTAACATGGGATCACTAGAATTTGCTCATGCATTAAATACAACCAATAAAACCTAGTACACATCGGTTCATGTTTCCTAAGACGTTCAAGCATGTTACACAATGGAGATCTGCCAATTTTCTTAAGCCTAACATTGAAATCATTCATCCATTACAACCATAAACAAGTAATCAACATATAATTAACATCTAGGTTTCATTACATCTAAGCAAACACAAGATAGATCTAGCCTAGCATGTTGAAATCAAGACAAGCATAAGATATATTCAAACAACACATAGATATATTGAATGAATTAAGAGAAGACTTATCTCAATTGAACATGAAAGGATTCAAGGGGTGAAAACCATTGAAAACACTGTAAAATATGACCTAGGGTTTACAAAGTTCGACCCTAGTTTTCTCCACACAAGTTCCTCTTTAATGAATGAAAAATAGAAAACTATATATAGATTCTGATAGGTGACGACGTCAAGAACAAAAGTCTGACGCCGTCATCTCACCGCCAAATAGTTTCTCGGACTGCCTAGATCTGGGTCTGACGCCGTCATGTATACTCCTTATGCAGGCCGTCACCAAAAATAGTCTTGACGCCCTTGTTGTGACGCCTTTAGGTTTTCACTGGGTCGTCATGGATTTTACTCTTGACGCCATCATGATTTCCTTCTTGACGCCATCAGGTACTGTTCTCAGCATGGAAAATTAAGTCTTTGCCGTTTTCTTCACTTTTATGCTCCGAAAACGTCCGAATTGCTTCTTTTTTCCAGAATTCACTCCCAAAGTACCTAAAATCACAAAAGGAACGATTTAGGGCAATAATTGATCAAATAAATTCAATTCCGGGCTTAAATGACCACTAAAAGTGGTTCATTTTTCGCCTGATCATATACCCTTACACTTGAGATTTGCTTGTTCTCAAGCAAATGCGCTTTTATTCTAGTCAAAATACAAGTTAGGGGTCATTTAACACTAATATAAAAGTAATTACAACAAATAATCGTTCCACTAAAGACCAAAGACAAGTACGGAGGTCATACACTAGCACCTCACAAATAGTGTTTAGATACTCACATCTCTCGGGTGTAATAAAGTAATATCACATTATGGAAATAGAAAACATCTCTCACTACCTGTCATAACAAAATATATTACCATAGGCTTGGGAAAGGATCAAACCTCCACCACATGGCGTAAGCACCTAGGATAAACTATCAAAGAGGTCTTTTAAAAGGGTTGTAACATTAGGTGTAGGGATATGGAATACACGGTTTTGTTAGATATAGGCAGTCTTTACTGGTGGCGAGTTAATAATCTTGGTTAATCACATGTATAATATGGCGTTGCTAAGCCAAAACCAGACTCGACTTAAGCTAATAAATCAAAAATAATAAAAACATAAAATGAACATAGAATGAAAAGGGATGGTAGTCCGTATTTATTTTTTATTTTTTTTTTATTATTTTTTTTTTTTTTTTGCATACACTCTTACCCTACCATCCAAAATAATACATCATAGGGAATGAAAATTCCCCTTACACTTGAATTTTTACATACTTTACAATAAACTAATCTAATGACTTGAATTAAGAAAATCAAAACACTTGGAGTACTTTTAAGATTAACGCACATATGGGGGTAATATATGATGTTCTTCCCCATTACTCCATAAAATAAGTACTTTACCCATGAGTCCCAATCGTCCCAAAACAATATGTACAAAGATATGACTCGACTTAGCAACCATGTAATCAATTAGATAATTAACTAAGGGTTTAACAAATAACAATAATGCACTAAAGATGAGTGCATACACGGAAGGCTAAGGCGATTTGGGTGTATATTTAAGTGGGGTGTAACAAATTCTTCCTTTAAGTAAGATGCTTAAAGTTAGAAACGAAAAGATAGGCTCGGAGGGGTGTACTAGGGGTTTCGTGTACTAAAAATGAGTACAACGCTAAGGGTGTGGGAAAAATTAATTGACTTAACTAGCCAAGTAATATGACTTAAATGGTCAAGTAATTATGATACGGGTTTAACACAAGGGTGATCCTAATGCCTCTTATCATGTAGTAAATCCTATTACACGAATGTAGTCTCACTAGCGGTCTCGGGATGCATCACTAACGCAAGTTCTAGAATCTAAATGCTACCGGTACACTCATAAGCACTAATAGTAAATGCTTTTCCTATCAAATCTAAAGGCGAACCTCACATATTTGGGTGAAAAATTTTTCTGAATAGTACGGTTTTGTGCTAGTCATACAATCTCCTATCCATGAGACGCTTGCTATGGCTAAAGTTTCACTCCTAAATGTTGTAAAAAAATTTAAATTTGGCACTAAAATTGCACTAACAAGTATTTCTCATAGTTTTATTACACATCTACCATCAAACAAACAAACTCAAGCAAAAGTGTATCTGTAAGGTATCATCATTTTACCCTCCCCTTACACTTAGGATGAACATTGTCCCCAATGTTCAAGTGAAGAATGTAAAAGTGAAATAAGTAAAACAAATGAAATCAAATACTCCCCTGATTCGCTCGGTATGGATAATAAGGTGGCCAGGTTAGATCTTCCTCCAAGAAAATGAACAATCAAAGCTTCCCTTCCAGAATATAAATCATCTTCTTGTCATACATAACCTGTAAAACCTGAGAAAATAGACAAGGCAACCTCGCATAAAATCGGCGGCAATCTACATATGCTAACAAATCCTAGAAAACAAAGTAAGATATAATGCTTGTAGAATGATGTTTGCAGATTTCTTGGAGATTATAAAACTGATAATTCAACAAAAACTTTAAGACTCCGTTAGAAAAACAGAACTGGTAAAATTTCCAGATTTTTACACGTGACGCCGTCAGGAGTAAACTCATGACGCCGTCAGAAGTGACCTGCAGAAATTCTTATGTTAAGTTTCCAAAAAATTTCTGGAAAAACTTCGTCCTACTTCCGGGAAAATCCTGCAAAACATCATTATGACTCGATACAAGCATTTGACTCTAACAAATACGAATATACATGTCCACTTAATATTGTGGAGAATCATGATCGGTTTTGTTTCTTTAAAAACATATTTGGGGTTTCCCCTTACACTTATCTTTTGCAAAAATATCTTTGGATGAAGTTAAGACTAAGCCAAACAACAAAATAAAGTATTTTCACTATTTTAGTTTTGAAACATGATCTACCAACAATAAAAATAAAGCATGCATACGGAAGCAAATAACAAACAAACAAAATAAAAATCACACAAAACATGGGTTGCCTCCCAAGAAGCGCTTTTCTTTATTTACGAGTCTTGTAGCTAGACTCAAGGTCATGGGTTACTACATGACCTCATTGTTGGTTTCACTTTCTGATTGTAAATTTCTTTGTAGAAACCAATCACCTTTTTCTCAATCGCTCCCATAATCCTATGGGCAAATTCCTTATCGACTTTATACTTTGGTCCTAGAGTCAAGCAATCTTTGTAGAAAAGACTCTTCTTTTCCCATACATAATCCATGCCCTTTTTCTTATCTTCTTCATTGATGTCCTTAAAAGCACCAATGTTATCCAAGTCAAATCGGGGCACAAAACGAAATTCTTTCATTCTATTAGGCATCCTATAAGTGATCCTATCGGTGTTACTTGCAAATCGGATTGTCCCTTCTATCTCATCATATTCTAATTTGGACTCTTCAACAAACGGTTTACCAAACACAACATTGGATAATCGACAATCAATAACATTAGCAAGATCTTCAACGATCATAAAGTCAGTGATATAAGTGAAATTCCCAACAAAGACATGTAGACCTTTAATTCTCCCGACAAAGTTACAAACTCCATCAGGGTATTTGGGATCTCTTCTAGGTTCAAGTCTTGTTTTCACTATATCATTATAAACACTTGAGGACATAATGTTGATTGGGGATTTAAAGTCAATGCAAGCATTGTCAACGTGTCTATACCCAATCATACATGGTATCTTAGCATTCTTAGGATCGCCTCTCTTTATCTTAGGTTCGATTCTAGTAAAAGGAGGTCGAGGGTTATCAATAAGATTATTATAGTACGCAATCTCCTCCTTAGTGGGGTATAGATTAAAATAATCATCTAACTTTGGATCAATCTCCCCTTCTTCAAGTTCCTCAACAACATTCTCAAAATTATTAAGTCCTAGGTCTTTATTCGAATACAAGGCGGTTGCTAGGTCACTAAATGCATGGTCAAGCTCAACTTTAATCAACCTATTAAGCTCCCTAAGTTCCCTAATCTCACTCTCAATTTGTTCACGTAACAAAGCCACTTCTCTAGGGGAAAGGGGTGGATTCGCGTTTTCCATGATGGTCAACGGAATAGTCAATGAATTTAATTTACTAACAAAGGCACGAAGAAATAAGATAGACTAAAGAGAACCTAAAAATAAAAATAAAATCTTACTAGAAAGGAATCTAGCAAGTAAACCTAATAAAAAGAGATTCTAACCTAGACAATAACTATTCCCCGGGCTGCGGCGCCAAAAACTTGATGCGTAGGGATTGCACCAGGCTTTACCTCTCGAGGGATCTCGAGAAGCTTACAACCCCCACCAGGCAGTGTACCTGATCGATGTAGTATAGTATAATGACAAGTACCGGGGGATTGATCGTTCAGCTAGGAATAATGTCGCTAGGATTAGAAAACCTAAAGACTAGGTCTAGAGATGAGGGATGATTCTTTCTGTATTTTTATATTTTTATGAAAGCAAGTAAAAATCTCGGGTTTGAAGGAGTTGGGCGGAATTAGTTGCTAGTCAACTAACCCAATACTAAAGATGCAATCAAAATAAAATACTAAAAATGAAAATAAACTAAATTATACTAGAGTTGTGAGCAATATATGGGAGAATTGTGTTTTCTTAGATTTCACTACTCCCTAGATATCTTTTACAGGTTAATTACTTGTTATAGTTGCGTGGATGACGGATTGTACTCCTTAATACCATTCATGGGGTGGCGTACTTACTTCCCCAATCCTATGAGCGCCTACTTCACTCCTATGTCGAGCCGGCTAAGAAGCTCCTAACATGGAATCACTAGAATTTGCTCATGCATTAAATACAACCAATAAAACCTAGTACACATCGGTTCATGTTTCCTAAGACGTTCAAGCATGTTACACAATGGAGATCTGCCAGTTTTCTTAAGCCTAACATTGAAATCATTCATCCATTACAACCATAAACAAGTAATCAACATATAATTAACATCTAGGTTTCATTACATCTAAGCAAACACAAGATAGATATAGCCTAGCATGTTGAAATCAAGACAAGCATAAGATATATTCAAACAACACATAGACATATTGAATGAATTAAGAGAAGACTTATCTCAATTGAACATGAAAGGATTCAAGGGGTGAAAACCCTTGAAAACACTGTAAAATACGACCTAGGGTTTACAAAGTTCGGCCCTAGTTTTCTCCACACAAGTTCCTCTTTAATGAATGAAAAATAGAAAACTATATATAGATTCTGATAGATGACGGCGTCAAGAACAAAAGTCTGACGCTGTCATCTCGCCGCCAAATAGTTTCTCGGACTGCCTAGATCTGGGTCTGACGCCGTCATGTATACTCCTTATGCAGGCCGTCACCAAAAATAGTCTTGACGCCCTTGTTGTGACGCCTTCAGGTTTTCACTGGGTCGTCATGGATTTTACTCTTGACGCCGTCATGATTTCCTTCTTGACGCCGTCAGGTACTGTTCTCAGCATGGAAAATTAAGTCTTTGCCGTTTTCTTCACTTTTATGCTCTGAAAACGTCCGAATTGCTTCCTTTTCCAGAATTCACTCCCAAAGTACCTAAAATCACAAAAGGAACAATTTAGGGCAATAATTGATCAAATAAATTCAATTCCGGGCTTAAATGACCCCCTAAAAGTGGTTCATTTTTCGCCTCATCAATAATCGTGGGAGACAATCCCACGATAAGCCTAACAGTGTTGTTTGCTTTCTTAGTGCGCAGGTCTCAAGCATTAAGATCTAATTGATACGAGAACAGGAACCCAAACAAGGAACACCCAACTTTTGTATCAACAACGAGGGCCAAAATATCTCTGTTTTCTTAATATTAAGTTCAAGATCCAACCTGGTCCATTTGCCCTTATAATGTCTAACACCCTGGCTACCTCTTCTGCATCTCCAATAACGGTCCCATCGTCAAGATACCAAGCATGAAGAAGAAGCTTACAATTGTCCTTGATCTTATGTACTAGCGGGTGCAATACAAGAGCGAAAAGAAGAGGTCCCAACGGGTCACCTTGTTGTACCCCAGTGGTAGACCAGATATGCGTGTCTCCTAAATACAACCTCGCTGCGTGCCAATATAAGAAATCCACCCATAAAGAAATAGAGGGGCACCTCACCCTAACCTCATGGAGTAGTGCTGATCTATCCACAAGGTTAAATGCATTCGAGAAGTCCACTGTAAGCATAGCAAGAGACCCATCATTGTGATATTCACTCAACACCCTATTGACGCTATGTAAAACAGCCTCAGCGCCACCCGACACTCCGACCCCAAACTGAAAATCACTGAGGTACTTGGCCATTTCTTTACCACACCTTTCATAGCAACCTTGGAAACCAAACGTCGCCATATAGTGCCTACTGCAATGGGCCGAATCCCGTTATCTGATTTAAGGAGTGGCGTGAGAGGAGCAGATGCAACAAACTCCGCTAAAACAGGAGGACACCTTCCCGCTAACCATAAATTAACGATTGAAGTAATTTCCGATTAAAATTAAATATTTATTTTCAAATTGTATACATTAAAAAAAATAATTTAAAAAAAAAGGCTGACGCCAATAAGATATCATCTTGACATTAAAAAAAAAATATTCTGATCAGTTTAGAGAAAAAAAATTAAACATTTGTTTTAAACAAATCAAAATACATAAAAAGAAGTTAAGACGGACGAATATCTCTTTAAGAAAAACATATTCAACCTAGTCCAAACTCCAAAGTATCAATCAAGTATCTCACATATGTTTAAACTAGATTTGAAGCCACCAATAGTCTTAGTTGAACAATTATTTAAAGACCATTACTGCCAAGCCGAAAGTCCTTTTACTAAACATTTTTTGACACCTCGCCAGTAGAAACATTTACATTGCTTCATTAACGAATCATAACCGGGGCCGAGACATGATGCTACCAAAATCCGCATTCGTCAAGATGCTTGGTTGACCGTCTAACTCGTTTTGACCTTGATCTTCGGGTCTTCGGTAGCAGTGCTGAAAGATAAAGAAAGATCGTTAGAGAGGTCCCCTCTGACGATCAAGTCAGTTTATAATACTTAAAAATATAGCAAATTATAAAGTTGAAGTAGAGAAAGGTATAAGCAAATATGATTGTGTCATTGAGTCTTAGAGCCACACCTATTTATAACCATGCAAAGTGTATTAACATGTTGTACTTATGAGTACACCTTGGCAATGCTTAAGTGCTTCTATCTCTGACTTTATATCTTTTAATATCTTTATATGAATACATAAATATAATATTTAATAAAGGAAAGATGGATGGCATGGTGCAAATGCAAACATGCAAATGCAAGCAACTGATGTAGCGGAGCAATGCAACATCCCATCTCTTATGTGCACCTCTATGTAGTATAACTCATTTAATACATGCATGAAACCTTATTATATTATATTACTATATATATAGAAGTATATAACCTATTAATTGTTATACTTAGGCTTGAATATGAGATACCTTATTAAGCCCCCTAGTTTGTACATGTTATGTAAACGCAACATGTATGAACTAATCGTGCTTCTTGTAGAATGCGTTTTTGTCAATTGTTATCCCTTTATAGTCGGGATGTCGATTTTAAAATTACTCATGTATTGCTTTGTGCAATCATGTTATGTCATTTTTCAAGTGGTTTTTGCCATTCACATTTAGTTAATTGGCTATTTATCCCTTTAATGATAGGATATTGTATTCGTCTAGACCATTTTATCTAGCTTCATATTAAGTTGTTGCGTAATAGCAATTTATCCTTTCAACATAGAGAGATTTTCATTGAATTGACATGTCACTTTCACGTGATGGAGTTTAGCATTTTCTAGACGGAGTTGTTGCTTTGCGTGATGAAATTTCACGTCTTTAAAATGGTCTTCTGCTTTTGCGCGCTATGATTCCACCTCTTTTGAGGTGGACATGCCACTTTGTGTATTAGCTATTTATAGCTTTTCATCCCTTTAATGTCGGGAGATAATGATTAAAGTGACCACATCACTCTTGCGCGATGAGGTTTTGCGTCTTTGTAAGCAATATAGCTTATTATCCCTTTAATGGCGGGATATTGTATTGGTCCGGACCTTTTTGCTTAGCTTTATATTAAGCTTTAAAGCTTTTCATCCCTTTAATGTAGGGAGATAATCATGAAAGTGGTCATGCCACTTTTAAGTGATGGAGTTTCACGACTTTAGAGCGATGTTTCGCTTTTGCTTGATATGGTTTCACGTCTTTGAAAATTCCTTGCAGTGTTGCTTGATTTATCGCTCTCGACTTTGAAGCAACATCATGTAGCTTTTTCCTATATAAGATACATAAGATTCTTGCCTTTTTTCTTGTTAGATCAGTTATGTAAATAGATAGAAAATGATGTAATCCTTTCGTATATCAACAAGTGATAGATTAATAGTTATATCATCAATTTTTGAGTAAGGCATGACTTATATGTACATGAGATCAAGAAGCCAAACCTGATTGTCTAGTGACAATGTTGCTCTCAGGGCCTCCTCGTATACGCCACAGTCGATTTTTAGCAAGTGCAATATATAACTTAAAAATGCTCTTTTGTATCATCTTGTTGAACTTAGATATGTAAGCGAAATCATATAGTGAGCATACATGACATATTTAGTTCGTGTCCCACGGATGGCGCCAAATGATGCTACCAAAATCCGCATTCGTCAAGATGCTTGGTTGACCGTCTAACTCGTTTTGACCTTGATCTTCGGGTCTTCGGTAGCAGTGCTGAAAGATAAAGAAAGATCGTTAGAGAGGTCCCCGGGTTGAACTCGGGGGAGCCCCCTCCGACGATCAAATCAGTTTATAATACTTAACAATATAGCAAATTATAAAGTTGAAGTAGAGAAAGGTATAAGCAAATATGATTGTGTCCTTGAGTCTTAGAGCCACGCCTATTTATAACAATGCAAAGTGTATTAACATGTTGTACTTATGAGTACACCTTGGCAATGCTTAAGTGCTTCTATCTCTGACTTCATATCTTTTAATATCTTTATATGAATACATAAATATAATATTTAATAAAGGAAAGATGGATGGCATGGTGCAAATGCAAACATGCAAATGCAAGCAATTGATGTAGCGGAGCAATGCAACATCCCATCTCTTATGTGCACCTCTATGTAGTATAACTCATTTAATACATGCATGAAACCTTATTATATTATATTACTATATATATAGAAGTATATAACCTATTAATTGTTATACTTAGGCTTGAATATGAGATACCTTATTAAGCCCCCTAGTTTGTACATGTTATGTAAACGCAACATGTATGAACTAATCGTGCTTCTTGTAGAATGCGTTTTTGTCAATCGTTATCCCTTTATAGTCGGGATGTCGATTTTAAAATTACTCATGTATTGCTTTGTGCAATCATGTTATGTCGTTTTTCAAGTGGTTTTTGCCATTCGCATTTAGCTAATTGGCTATTTATCCCTTTAATGATAGGATATTGTATTCGTCTAGACCATTTTATCTAGCTTCATATTAAGTTGTTGCGTAATAGCAATTTATCCTTTCAACATAGAGAGATTTTCATTGAATTGACATGTCACTTTCGCGTGATGGAGTTTAGCATTTTCTAGACGGAGTTGTTGCTTTGCGTGATGAAATTTCACGTCTTTAAAATGGTCTTCTGCTTTTGCGCGCTATGATTCCACCTCTTTTGAGGTGGACATACCACTTTGTGTATTAGCTATTTATAGCTTTTCATCCCTTTAATGTCGGGAGATAATGATTAAAGTGACCACATCACTCTTGCGCGATGAGGTTTCGCGTCTTTAGTGTGGACATGCCACTTTGCGCGATGAGTTTCGCGTCTTTGTAAGCAATATAGCTTATTATCCCTTTAATGGCGGGATATTGTATTGGTCCGGACCTTTTTGCTTAGCTTTATATTAAGCTTTAAAGCTTTTCATCCCTTTAATGTAGGGAGATAATCATGAAAGTGGTCATGCCACTTTTAAGTGATGGAGTTTCACGACTTTAGAGCGATGTTTCGCTTTTGCTTGATATGGTTTCACGTCTTTGAAAATTCCTTGCAGTGTTGCTTGATTTATCGCTCTCGACTTCGAAGCAACATCATGTAGCTTTTTCCTATATAAGATACATAAGATTCTTGCCTTTTTTCTTGTTAGATCAGTTATGTAAATAGATAGAAAATGATGTAATCCTTTCGTATATCAACAAGTAATAGATTAATAGTTATATCATCAATTTTTGAGTAAGGCATGACTTATATGTACATGAGATCAAGAAGCCAAACCTGATTGTCTAGTGACAATGTTGCTCTCAGGGCCTCCTTGTATACGCCACAGTCAGTTTTTAGCAAGTGCAATATATAACTTAAAAATGCTCTTTTGTATCATCTTTTTGAACTTAGATATGTAAGCGAAATCATATAGTGAGCATACATGACATATTTAGTTCGTGTCCCACGGATGGCGCCAAATGATGCTACCAAAATCCGCATTCGTCAAGATGCTTGGTTGACCGTCTAACTCGTTTTGACCTTGATCTTCGGGTCTTCGGTAGCAGTGCTGAAAGATAAAGAAAGATCGTTAGAGAGGTCCCCGGGTTGAACTCGGGGGAGCCCCCTCCGACGATCAAGTCAGTTTATAATACTTAACAATATAGCAAATTATAAAGTTGAAGTAGAGAAAGGTATAAGCAAATATGATTGTGTCCTTGAGTCTTAGAGCCACGCCTATTTATAACAATGCAAAGTGTATTAACATGTTGTACTTATGAGTACACCTTGGCAATGCTTAAGTGCTTCTATCTCTGACTTCATATCTTTTAATCTATAATACTATAAGATTCAGTCCCTAAATTTAATGTGGAGTTATGATGATAGAGTTGTTAGAGTTAGAAACAAGTTGGAGTCGTTTAGTAGTTGCGTAGAGTACAAGATAGCTAATGCTCGGAATTCAATGCAGTCTCATAATAACTATACAATCATGAAAGGAGATGAAGTGCAAGGTTTGCCGGAATTGATCACATGACATTTAGTATAGAATTAAAAGTCAGTTAGATGAAGTGCAAGGGTTGCCCGAATTGATCACATGACATTTAGTATAGAATTAAAAGTCGGTTAGATGAAGTGCAAGGGTTGCGAAAGATTGCAAGAATAATTAATGATTTAACCTAATTCATGCCTATATAAACCGACAAAAATCACATTTAGTATGTACATTTGAAGATGATTCACACATCTTTTAGATATTTGATTGTTGGTAGCGGTATGTAAATTATCTTTTGCAACATTTTGTAGATGATTCAAACATCTTTTAGATCTTTGTAATTAACTTGGTCTTTTTTTTTCTTAATTTAGTTATCATATGCAGGTACCATGAAAATCACACAAGATCATGCATGCTCAGATAAATGAAACCAAAGATTGAGATACCAACTATCTTCTTTGTTTCTTACATATTTAGGTGATTGTTATAGATAAGCATATATATAGATATATGTATTATGTTAATGCATTTTCATATACAAGTAATTTATGTGCGTTTTCTATTGATGTAGCTCACATGTGTGAATTGATTCAAGAAAATGTGCACGAGCATGTATGTAAAGCAACATTTAAATGGTTAAATGATACTTTTTAGCTTGATTAGTTTATGTAAGTAGTTCCTTTCGAATGCTTTTTGAGAAATATTAGAATGAATTTATCGTGTGCAATTGAATTATTATTGAAAAGAAGAAGGGTCGCGCATCGCAAAGTGTTTTCTTTTTCTATATGTAGAATCATTAGTGAGAAACTAATATTTACGCCAATTAAATGAGTTTGCCATAATAGCAAAATACGACATATTAAAAATATCACATTGAGTAATTAATAGAAAGGAAAAAAATACATAATTTTGACTTAAATCCGTTTGTAAATTGTAATATCAAATAAACAAGTTGAGTTTTAAACATAAGCAAAAGTTCAAACTTTTATCGAAAAACAAAACCGGTGCATTTAATATGAAGTATATACAACATCGAGATGGAAGTGCAAGGCTTGCTGAAATTTATCACATGATATTTAGTAATTAGTATACAATTAAAATTCGGTTATGGATCGAGATGAAGTTGAAAAGGTTGCAAGAATAATTGATGATTTAACCTAATGTAATATATATAGATATATGTATTATGTTAATGCATTTTCATATACAAGTAATTTATGTGTATTTTCTATTGATGTAGCTCACATGTGCGAATTGATTAAAGAAAATGTGCACGAGCATGTATGTAAAGCAACATTTAAATGGTTAAATGATACTTTTTAGCATGATTAGTTTACGTAAGCATGCAACTTGAATAATGAATATAAAAGAAAAAGTATATAATTTTTGCTCAAACCCATTTGTAAATTAAAAAAAAAAAATTATGTTTAAGATATGATAGTGGAGTCCAAAGGTTTTAGGAATTATTAATAATGTGTCAATTAATATTCATTTAGTTAGCTATTTAGAATCGAGCTTATTGATAAGATTTATTAATATTAGTTAGACTTTATAATGTTAATTTTCAATAAAATTAGTTGTACATTAAAATGAGATGAAGCTAAAAAAGTTTGTAACGATTTTTATATAGTTTATGTGTCATTATTATATATACATTATTACACAAACTTTAACTTACAAAATTAATAAAGAAAATATTTAACGCACATTAAACTATAACAAATTAGATAAACCCCGTGTGCTTCATATTATCATGCAAAAACCATCTAATAGACAAGTATTGTAGGGCTAAGTAAATAAGTAATAGACCAAAAGAAACAAAACCATTTTTTTATCATGCAAATAAGAAATAAGCTAAAAGAAACAAAGCCATCACAACTTAATAACCAAAAGCCCATATATAGAATACAACACCACAAAACCAAAACAACATTAAACACCTTTCAATTTTTATACAAGAAAGTTAAAACATTTCATATGATATATTAAACCATAATTAAGTATACACTCGCCAATATACAGAAAGAATACACGATTAACAATTAGATTATTAGCCCGTGCGTAGCACGGGTTCTGCATGTTTCGTATCTTTATATGAATACATAAATATAATATTTAATAAAGGAAAGATGGATGGCATGGTGTAAATGCAAACATGCAAATGCAAGCAACTGATGTAGCGGAGCAATGCAATGTAGTATAACTCATTTAATACATGCATGAAACCTTATTATATTATATTACTATATATATAGAAGTATATAACCTATTAATTGTTATACTTAGGCTTGAATATGAGATACCTTATTAAGACACCTATAGATTATTTTATATAACATTAATTTTTAAAGAAAATTTGTGCACCCGAACATATTTAATTCTAATTCCATCTCTCATGATATTCCTTCCGTCCCAAATTCCAAAGTAATAGTTTTTTTCTTGTGTCAATCAATCAAAAAAAGAAATTTAATGGGTGGTGATATATTTGATTGGGGATAATTTCATATTTATCTAATATAAACATGAAAATGTCATATATACCTAAAATACAATTTTTGAATGCACGACGTTTTTTTAAACCGTATAGTTTTGTACTACGTAATATTTAAGGAAAGAAGATGTGATATCCGAAAAAAGAACAAGGAAAGAGATAGGAAACGGACTCGAAACTGGTAACGTGGACACCCCAGCTTAATAAGACGGTGAATCTCTTCTTTTAAATTTAAATAAAACCCACACTTTTAAAACCCAAGTAACAATATAAAAAAAGAAAATCTCCGTGAATTCATAGCGATGTCTCAGGAAAACTGAAAAAAAAATAACGGCGTTTACTCTCTCTCTCTCTCTGGTCACCTAAAACCTGTAAGCTCTCTTTCTTCAAACCAAACCCTAATAATTGCTATTTCATTTCAAAATTATATATAACGCTGTTCATTGATTTATGTTTAATTAACTTGATTATGTGTTCGTATTTCACATTTTATGTGATCGATCTAGTAGCAGTTACAAACTGCTAAAATTAGGGTTTATTTTTAGATCAGTGTGATTTGAACTAGATCTAAATCATTTTAGTCATTTTTAGTTTATGTGTTTGTAATATTTGATTTCAATGCTGTTGGTGTGACTTTTAGAGCAGATCAGTTGTTAGGTCGCGTAAAACGGAACTGGCGGTTTGAAATGATAATTTGATTCGTGATTTCTGATATGTTACCATTTAGTTTCGTTATGTTGTTTGGAACTAGTTGTGACTGCATTTTAGTTTTGGATGATTGTGGACGGATATTGAAGTGGAACCGGAGTAAAATGTTGATCCGAGTAATTTTTTTTTTTTTTTATAGATTTTTAGATGGTGAATCGGTTTGTTTATGTACAGCTGTGACTTTTGTTTTTATAGATCAATGACATAATGCACGTCTGTTTTTGACTGATTCTTTCACCTTCTCTTTAGAGTAAAACAGAATGTGGCATAAATATTATGTAGTGGTTTCTGGAACCAAAATTCTAGGCACTTCTCTGTTTCTCGAACCGAAATTCTAGTCACTGCTCACCAGTCAGTTTATTATTATAAGGATAGAATGGGGATTGCATATAAGGTCTGAGATATCTTTTCCATTTTAGGATTAAGTTTATACGAAGTAGTTAAATGTATAAACACATTTATTACTAGCTACTTTAGTCCAAGTTATTATAAGAAATATTGAAACCCAGAATAGGGAACCAGTTTGCCAATTTAATAAATTCAATTGAAATACCAATTTCCAAATACGTAGCATGCTGTAGGTGAAGTGTCAGAGTGTATTAAGGTAGATGTTACAAATCATTAGCATTTTCTGAATTACGGTAAAGTTGGAAAATTTGTGAATTATATGCTAAAAAGATAAGTTACAGTGCTATTAATTTATTTATTTTATTCTAAACATTTGCATATATTTGCTAATAATAAGATAACCTTGGCCCGAAGCATCCCCAAACACTGGTCAGACACTATTTTCATAAGTTATTGTAGAAAAATATGATGTGAAATATGATGCTATCTCAATTGTGATTGTGTTGAAGCTGTCTACTTAATTTATGGTATTTTGTTGTGTGCATTGATTCTTTTTTTAGAACACCTCAGAACTTAAGCTTGCAATTGTGGGGCCAGTTTAGCTCTCAAATAAGAGGATATTGGACATAACATTTATGTCGTTGGTGAACTTAGCTGCCTGCTTGCAAGCTCCCTAAAAATTATATTTAATTATATTTCATTGCAAGCCCTCGTATACACAGTTTGGTTAGCCAGTTTGTCTTATCAGAGGCTCGTGTCCATGGTGCCCCATTTATCTTACAATATTGACTTGGGGCCTTAGGAGTTAGGAGGCAAGGTTAGGACTGGATAAGTGCAGGCCAAACTGAGCTTGTCGGTAATTGACATTGCATGCATATGAAATTAATTTGTTTCATGTGGCTTAATGATGATATGTGGCTGAATTATGATATCATACTATGTTTGACTTTCTTTTGGGTAATTATGGTTTCCGATTTTTCGGCCGACGAATCCATGAGACCCGTCACATTTCAGTAATGATAGTCATAAGCTCTTTACCACTTGGCCACCTCTGAGTGGTAATAATATGTTTGACTTAAATAATCAGATTGAAGATTTTTGCTATACATTTCTTTTATATATTAAACTTTTGGTATTATGTTTCTTAATTATCAGTATTTTGATGATGCCCATGTTACATGTTAGTTACATTCATTGTTCCTTTGGGACTGTGATACATTTCGTCATTTGAATCTTCTATGTTATGTTATCCTTATCATATAATTTGTTTTGTGATGTTAGTTTTTAATTCGATTTTTCTAACACCAAGTGGGATTCCAAGTTGTGCTTCTATACTGTAGCCTTTTTTTCGTCTTAGTGAGACATTTCTTTTATCTAATCGTTTTTCAGGTATTCTAGCCCTGTTTCAAAACTTTTGCACTGTAGTATATTGGAGGACGCTGTAAATCCATAAGGAATTACTCACATTAATTTCCTGGAAATTAACATTTGCCATTGGGCAGTGTTAACACAATGAAAGGAATGTATCGGAGGTTAGTTGGAATATTTTTGCTGAACGTTGTATCACACTTGTAGATGTGTGTATGTTGGCTTGTCTAACACTAGTGCAAGTTCGGTTCGATTGAGTGATATTGATTTATTGACTTTGTTATTATTTTATCCAGTGGTGTTTTCAAGAAGTCGAATGGCAGTGCAAAACTAGTTATAACTACAATTATGGGAATTGTCGTCGGATATTTCATTGGTGTTTCTTTTCCATCTGTTTCTCTTACCAAGGTAACTTCCTACTCTTGGATATACTTTCACTGCAAAAACCATGTATTTGATTTTAAGCGATATCTTGCAGGTTACCCTACCTTCAAGTATATATTCACCATTTGATATAACCATGCGTGAAGATCAATCTAAATCTCGTGAACGTAGTTTCCCTGAAAATCTTGGTTCGGGGAATACACCTGAAATACCTAAGGTATCTATTCCAAGGATTTTTAGTGTTGACTTTGACTTGATTGCTTGCTTGCTTGCTTGCTGGAACCAGCATATATTACAACAACAACAACAACAACATACCCAATCCCGTCTAGGCGGGGTATAGGGGAGGTGGGATGTAGACAGATCCTACCCCTACCCCAGGGAACCCTGCAGGTAGAGAGACTGCTTCCAGAAAGACCTCCGGCAAGTGTGTGCAAAGTGTGCTCGAAGTAAAGTAAAAACGAGAAATAGAAAGCAAAACAAAGAAAGCATAAAAGCATAAAAGCAAACAGAGCAAAACAAACAAAAAGGCAAAACGACACAACATACATATAAGCAAACATAAAAGCAAACCGACACAACAAGTAAAAGAGCCAACAAAGCAAAACGACAAGGCAACCAAGACAAAACAACCAAAACAAAACTACCTAGACAAGCACCAGCAAAAAAAGGGAGCGAGGGGGACACAAGACCAAGGCCAAACCAAGCAGCTACGACCAAAGAGGGCAACGCAAAGGGCCTAAAGCTAAGACAAAGCAAAAAGAGCAAGCAAAAGGCACAGGCAAAGGGCCTAAAGGCACAACAAAGGCAAAACCAAAGCACGAGGCAAAGCAAAAGCACCTATCTCCTAAAGGGGGCAAGCCAAGGGACCCTAAAAAGCCTAAACCACAACAAACCCCAAACCCTCTACCAACCTAGCCCCAAAACTAACCACGAATACTAATCCTATCTCTCCACTCGTTCCTATCTTTATGTTTGCTTATATGTATGTTGTGTCGTTTTGCCTTTTTGTTTGTTTTGCTCTGTTTGCTTTTATGCTTTTATGCTTTCTTTGTTTTGCTTTCTATTTCTCGTTTTTACTTTACTTCGAGCACACTTTGCACACACTTGCTGGAGGTCTTTCTGGAAGCAGCATATATTACACACTAAAAAAATCTGTTGTGCCAAAACAGAAACTTTGTTCTAGTTCTGTTGTGCATACTGATCCTTCTATGAGTGATTAAAGATATTAAGAAGATATATTCTGAAACAGGTCATAAGTCAAAAATTAATAGCTGAACACTTTACCTTTGTCATTTTATAAATAAAGTTAGAATTAAAAAATTAATAGTTGAACACTTTTCCTGTTTGTAGAGTTATTAGCTCATTTCTCTTTTGTTTCAGATCTATGTTCCAACAAATCCTCGTGGTGCAGAGTCATTGCCTCCAGGAATTGTAGTCCCACAGACTGACTTATTTTTGAGAAGATTATGGGGCGAACCTAGTGAGGTATGTATTCATATGTTTTGTTTATGTATTTGCATATAGTGTGATAATAGCTGTTAGACCTCACTGTTTTGTAATTGGAATTCTTTTGTGTTTGACTTTGTGTTACTTTTTTTTATGGATACAGTATTAGACTTCTGTTTCAACGTCCCTCTATCCATGTTCAAAAGTTTACAGGGAGGGGAGAAGGATATGATATGTATTTTGTGTATAGAACCGTTCTGATTGCTTAATATGATAGATTATTCCTATTTGAGTGTGCTTAACTTGGTCAATTTAATTGAAAGTTAATTTCATCCGATTTATAAAGCGTGTTGGAATTTCAGGATTTGAAGAAGCCGCCAAAGTACTTGGTAACTTTCACTGTTGGTTGGGATCAGAGGGATAATATTGATAAATCAATCAAAAAGGTTTAACAATATACCCATTTCTTCGTATTTACTAAATCTGATGCTTATTTGAGGATACTGAGGATGGTCATGACTATTTGTAGTTTTCTGGGGATTTCCAAATTTTGCTTTTTCACTATGATGGCCTAGTTACGGAGTGGGATCAATATGAGTGGTCAAAGCAGGCAATACATATTAGCGTAAAGAAACAAACCAAATGGTATGTTTGTGGATTTATGTCAACACAAGTTCATTAGATTCATTCGTTTATATTGTTTTCAACCTTTTTTTATAGGTGGTATGCAAAGAGGTTTCTACATCCAGATATTGTGGCAGCATATGAGTATATTTTTATCTGGGATGAAGATCTTGGTGTTGAACACTTCAATGCCGACAAGTATATTTCTCTCTTTGCTCATGAATTGTTTCTTTCAGTAAATTCAAAGTTAAGAATGGGTTTACCGGTAAAGCTAACCTCTTATACATTATATTCCAGGTATATTAATTTAGTTAAGAAACATGGCTTGGAGATTTCTCAGCCTGGTCTTGAACCCAATAATGGATTAACTTGGCAAATGACAAAGAGGAGAGGTGATAAAGAAGTTCACAAGTAAGTTATAATTGTTTATGCTGTTTCTTTTAAAGCTTCTAAATGTCACATGAAGATCTAAATGCCTATATTGGTTCACAGGGACACAGAAGAGAAACCGGGATGGTGCAGTGATCCTCATTTGCCTCCATGTGCAGCGTAAATACTCTTCTTCACACTCTGCATGTATTGCGTGTCACTATGTTTTATTTACATATTATGCTGTTTCTTATCCAGATTTGTAGAAATTATGGCTCCTGTATTCTCTCGGACAGCATGGCGGTGTGTGTGGCATATGATTCAGGTAATGATATATTTCACTATATTGTCTAGAGAGAGGTCGTATACACCAAACACTGAAGATTTTTATGTTTCGTCAGTCTTGTCACCAGTGCAAAACATTATCTTTGGATCCTACTATTTACATTAATGCAAATATTGGCTTCATTTTGTTTTTGCAGAATGATTTGGTGCATGGATGGGGTTTAGATTTTGCACTTAGAAGATGTGTAACGGTCAGTCATTCATTTTTTTCTTCTTTGCATCTCATATATACATGTTTCAGTTACAATTTGATACCATATTATATAATAACGATACTCGGTAAACCTTCTTCTCACAGCCTGCACACGAGAAAATCGGTGTCGTTGATTCACAATGGATCATTCATCAAGTTGTTCCTTCACTGGGGAGCCAGGTGAGTCACCATATTGTTTAAATTACGAACCAACTATCATTTGTTCTATACTTCTGAGTTCTGACATGATTGTATTTGGGTTGATTCAGGGCAAGTCTGAGAACGGTGAAGCTCCATGGAAAGGGGTATGCTGTTTTCTTACTTTCAACTGATTGGTGATCCCTCTTTTAAAAATATGAATTATAAATTTAAGTTTTTTTCTTTTTTTCGTAACAGGTCAGAGATAGATGCAGAAGCGAGTGGGCGTTGTTCCAAGATCGGCTTGCAAATGCTGATAAAGCTTTCTTTAAGCTTAGGGAAAGGGAGGACTGAAGTCCACACATACATGTGTAGGCAGATATGTACATTGTTTTGTTCCTTGATGACCCTCTTTGGCCTTTCATCCACGTCTTGAAAGGTGGTGACCAAAGCCCGATTTATCTCTTGAGGTGGCTTTTGTGTTCGCCATAGGGATCCATAGCATACTTTGTACTATAGCCTATAGCCATTATATGATCAGACCAGGCCAGAATATGTCAGTTTTTGTGCATAGGTTACATTATGACACCGAGTTTTAGATTCAGCAGTTGTTTCTTTTTGGTTTGCTGTGTTAACCTGACATACATTATGTTATTTGTACGTAACGTTGGTGCCTCTTCACCTTTGGTGATACTTTTGTATAATCTAAAACTATTTTTTATATTCCTTCTCTGTACACCAATATGATCAATATATACTGGTATTAGTTAGCCGATCAATTTTGCTCTAAAATAACAGTCAGTGTCCTGCCTCTCAAGCGAGAGGAAAATACAGCTTTATAAGGAATCCGAGTAGTGTGTATGTCACTTGCCGATATTTTGCTGGTGTCTGGAGATCATTAAAAATCTAGATTGCTTGTTATAACATAAGTTCTTTTATAAATCTCAACAAGCATAACATTAATCTGTAATTACAGAACAAGCATGATAGTAGAGCTGAAACTGTGTTTGGCTTTCTTATGGGGAAAACTATAGTAATTGGTTAGAGTCGAACCAATAAAAAAAACTGAGTAATTATGATTGCATTGTTCACATTTAGATTCCATCTGAAAATGATGCCTTACTAGTTACTAGTAGCAATAGACCACACAAAACATCATATTCATCTTAAAGATGATCATTTTTTACTTGCCTTTTAGCTTTGCTATCAACATTTACGAAAAGAAAACCTATGATAACGATTGGGGATAAGCTTTTAATTTTTAAGAAATGAACAAACGTCTCAGCACTTGAACCGATAACCCCTAATGTTGGGGAGCATTTCACAAATACCGCTAGGCTACAAGTCTTAGTAATTAGAGACGAGTGCGCCATCTTCATTGTTTTGGTGTACTTAATCATAAAGAATGACCCCATATATACAAAAAAATCTCGCAATATTAACAACATAAGCTTCTAGTGGAAACTTATTGAAAGTAACAGTAAAAGGCATGATTTTGTTGAGGGATTTAGTGGAAGTGTGTGTTAAGAGGGTTACATCAATGACAAATTAACTTGAATAATTAGTAAGCAAAGGTTGTTGAGTCCCAACCCAAGCTGTTTGGAGTATTATTCACGATGCCTTCATTCCACCTAACAAATAAATTCAAATATATTATAATATATAATAAACCCATGCCTCTACCTTTTTTAATGTTTTTGTTCTTTGTATTTGATGTTTAAGTAAAGACCTATGGAATTTAAACTCAGTTGTCATATGTAATAGCTAAAGGTTGCTTGCAGTTGAAGTTATTTATCTCCCAACCATCCTACTTGGTATTGAAACCAATGCACAAGTGTTCATATGAAAATTCTAAATTGGTGCCTTACCATATATATTCAAAGTATACAATACATTTTTTTTTTCATACAAGAAATTATGACGATAAAACAATGAACAACCCTTAAAACAATTTTAGCATATACAACCACAAAGATAGTTTCTTAAAAATGCTATTATCATACGCGGCAGGCGGCATATATATAGCTTTAACTCATCCGAGTGTTCGTTGTACAAAATAGTACCGATATTATCATTACACACAATTTTACCATAAAAACTCCTCTAAAAAGTACATCTTATTGTGTGAAATTAGAAATTTACTAGTATAACTAATATGCAGAACTTGTGAACCACCTTATAATGTAAAGTTGGCAATTGGTGAAAATTTGGTGGTGTAACTTGTAGAAGATATATTACAAAAATGACATGACCTTGACTTTACTTATAAAGTTGATAACGGCTAGCTAGGATACTATATGGAAATTAAAACAAATATTTATGTTTGCGTATTAGTTTTGCCTTGAGAATGAAGCAAAACATATAAAAAAATTTCAAAAATTGGTACCAACCGATGATGCAGATGCCAGACCACAAAATATAAACCCTCCATACCTTATACATTCATTCATTCTCACACAATCTTCTCACATTCTGCTTCATTTCTACTAAACATCAATTGCCTGCTTGCAATATTCGACCAGCGGACCATTATCTATATATCATCACATGCTGCTTTAACAGCCTCCTGTTCCTTGGATTCAATCACTATATTCGTATCTAAAGGTCTGATTAATCTATTGTTTGTGTCAGTTCTGGTGTTATCTTGTTGTTTCTTCACTTCGTTATGAAGAAACAAAGTTGTCTTAATTAGTTATATTTGGTTACAAAATTTGTAGGTTCTCCCATTGCTCTCGGATAGCAGACTGATTCCGACGTTAATTAACTAAGGTAAGTTGTAAGTTGTAAATTTTTTATCAAGTTAGTAGTAGGGTTGATTTCCTTTTGATCTAGCTTGTTTCTCGTATGATAATGTGACGTTAGGATCATTCGCCTTCAAAATTTGTTGTGCTTTGAAGCGAATACAAAATTTAAATAGCTATATATATGGTTTTAAAATAGTTCAAAAATAAACTTGCTTTGTTTCATAGAAGAATGCATCTATTGTGACATGGTTAGTAAAGACAGATTAATCTTAGTTTTAGCTGTCTATAGAAAAAGTTTTAAATGTTTTGTAATATAATCAAAATTACTCTGTATGCATATCAACATTTATCCGTTTTCATATATTTACTAGGTACATAATGACATGTACATGTACTGTACAGCGAATTCTATTTACTTCTTTCGATCAAATAATAAACTAATCAAGTCTCCATGTTTACATGCTTTCGAAGATGGGAGAATTGACAGGGTATCAGTTGGGAACCATTGGGGCATTGTTTCTATCTGTGGCATCATCCGTGTCGATTGTTATCTGCAACAAAGCTTTGATGAGCAATCTTGGCTTTCATTTTGGTAATTTTTTTTATGTTTCTGTTAACTTGCATGCCAAGCAACCACATGTAGTATTAAACACACATTTAACCAGTTATCAAATGATTAGATTGGACAAAAAACAATGATCACTTAATGGCTGGTGGTTGGGTCATCACTATCATAGTGAACAACTTGATTAAAGCAATGTTTATCATATAACTCATGATATAATTCTAATTCTTTACTTATATTAGAATGTACACTTTTAATTAGTAATGACTATGCATAATGGTGTAAATGATGTTTTATGTACACACACATCATGTTGTTTGACCGATGACTATGCATACTAACGTAAACTTCTTTTTCTTCGTTTGAAGCTACAACATTGACTAGTTGGCATCTAATGGTAACATATTGCACGCTTCATGTGGCACGTCGTCTGAATTTCTTTGAGAATAAAAGCATTGATATGAAGACTGTGATCTTGTTTGGAATCCTAAATGGTGTTTCAATTGGTTTTCTAAACTTGAGCCTTGGCTTTAACTCCATTGGCTTTTATCAGGTTTGTGGACTTTCCTCAATCAGATAGGCCTTTTTTTGCATGCGACACATGCGGCTCAAATCTTCATTTCTAAATTATGATCTGGATGTTTGTTTTATAGATGACCAAACTTGCAATTATACCTTTCACTGTCCTCTTAGAAACTCTTTTCTTGAAAAAGCAGTTCAGGTAAATGCACATTCGTATTATTAGTACTTCTAAAAATCATTTCTTAGTATACTAAGTTAAAACTTAATATTTGGTCCATCACAAATTGCAGCCAGAAAATAAAGCTATCTCTTTTCCTCCTACTTGTCGGAGTTGGCATAGCATCAGTGACGGATCTTCAGCTCAATTTTCTTGGCACAGTCCTCTCACTTCTAGCTATCGCCACCACGTGTGTTGGTCAAATTGTATCCTCCCCTTTATTTAATCGTTTGTTGTTCAGTTTCCTGATTATACAAAATATTAACTGTTCTACTTCACAAAAGTGCTAGAAAATTGGAGTAATCTAAAATGGCAGTGTTATTCCTTAACCAATGCTGTAATTTCAGCTAACAAACACGATTCAAAAGAGACTAAACGTGTCATCAACTCAACTGCTGTATCAATCAGCCCCATTTCAAGCAGCCATTCTGTTTGTCACAGGTCCTGTGGTAGATCAGTACCTCACTAAGCAAAATGTTTTTGCTTTCAAATATTCGCCTCTTGTTTTGGTATTCCTCCATTACCCTTCTCTGCTTTATTCTCACTAAACACGAAAAATGGCGATTTTTTGGTAACACGGGTGGTTTTCATATATTATTTAATACATGAGATGTAATGTGTTGATAATTTATGCAGGGATTCATTATACTATCATGTGTGATTGCGGTTTCTGTGAACTTCAGTACATTTTTGGTGATTGGAAAAACATCACCGGTTACATACCAAGTATTAGGACATCTAAAGACATGTCTTGTTCTAGGATTTGGGTACACTTTGCTACATGACCCTTTCACAAATAGAAACATCATTGGAATACTTGTTGCCATTGTTGGAATGGGCTTGTATTCTTACTTTTGTACCTATGAAAACAAAAAGAAACAAGATCTCTCTCCAGGGTCTCAGGTACCGTCATCTCTCTATCTCATTTCTTACACAAAACAAATCAATAGAATTTAACCGTGTCACGTGCTCTGCAAGTACTTATTAAGTGTAGCACACACAATGCATATATATGATGTTTGATAGCACATGCATCATCTAGCCATTTCGGCATAGCTATATCACACATAACATGTCTGAGGTCTATAAGATTATACTTTCATATATTATGATTTTTAATTAATTTGGTTAATTTTTCTCTGTTTTTCAGATAAAAGATAAAGACAGTAATGCACCTCTATTGGGACATCAAGATAAAGAAAATCATTTTGAAGTAAAGAAAGCAACCAAAGACTCCCTTGTTTAAGCTAAAGTGACTGCTAGGGATTTAAAAAGTTTTTATTTCCTTTTATCATGTAATTCAATTGGGTATAATGAAATTTTGATTCTTTTTTAATAAAATTGAAGATACCGTAAACTTGATTGAGTCTTTCGTTTCTTTGTTGGTTTGTATTTAGATGCGTCATTTTGGACTTGAAGTGCGATGTAAACTTTACTCTTTATTACTACATAGATGATGTGCGATGTGCATGAAACACTTGAAGTGCTATACATGTTTGGAAGATGATTAAGTAACGGAGTAACTTAACAGGCTGCTAAGATTATATAAGCACCATATTAGACGCCCTAAATAAAATTGGGTATTCCGAGGACTGCATTTTATTCACAGTGACAAGTGTACGTATATGTATGGCTGCTCACTGAGTTGTTACGTGTGCACTACTGTGCAGTGAACAAAAAGTTTGGTCGAATGCATTTTTAGAACAGCTTAATGCTTCAGTCAATTGAAACGCCAAGATCAACATAAAACGGAGTCTAAAACGGTGCTAATATGTAGAGGCAAGTTTCAATATAGGTAGAATATGCTCTACATTAGCTACCACAGGGATATATCTTACGAAAAAAAAAAATCAATACCGGTCACTTAACTTTCAATGTGTGATGTCATTTACCATATGTTGTCATTTCTACATATTTTTATTCAGATTTTTTATAGATTTAAATTGTAGTTTACCATTTCAAGTATGAAAGGATGATCAAAAAGTAGTTCAAAATAAATAAGTTTTAACAAGCCCGCCCCTACTGACAACGATGCCTAGCTAGCCCCGTCATTCCGTCAAAGGCAACAACAGCTAGCTTGACCACTCCTACCACTACCACCACTCATCGTTGCCCCTTGCCTCGTATAGTTGTTACAACCTTCCTCCTCCCCTTCCCCACTGCGATGTAGACCAAAACTTCTGCATGTGTTGGCATTGACGACGTCCCATTTAAAATTTTCCTTGTGTTTTAGCTAGTGAAAGTGTATTGTTTATGTTTTAAGTTTTAACCACCAAAATTTGATACATTTTGCAATTGATGTCAAAGTGAAAGTTAGATATGTAACCTATAGTTCATGAGTGACTATTATTCTAGCTAGACATAAAGGTGGCCATGTTACTCTATTACGGAGTATTTCTAAAGGGAAACTATATTCCAATTTGCTTTCCTAAAACATGAAATAGTACAAACTATTTTTTAAAGCATTGATATGCCTATATATGTTTTGGACGATACATATTTTGTTATTTCGATCAAAACAAAGCATTGATGTGCCTATATTTTGGACGATACTCTACATATTTTGTTATTTTGATCAAAACAACTTTTTTGAATCAAATAAAAGTAACGTATATGAACGATGATATCTTAATTTCGTACGTAATAGCAACAAGTCATTCATAATGACAAAGACAATTGCATGTTGACAATTAATAAAACGAGTCAACACATCAATTCATGCCAAACGACATCTTAGGTTAAGACTGAGTCGTTTATAAGTTTCAATTATCTTTTTGAAATAAAATCATGTAAAATTAATAAGTAACATATATAACTGGTTAGTGTTAGTGTTAATTGATTTTACGTTAACATCCCGTGTACGTGGACTACTATGCTGGGCGTGTTGGAATACGTACTAGCGAGACAAGTTCTTAGAAAATTTATAAATTCACTATCAGTTTTGCACACATGGTACGTATCTCTCGATTAAGTAATGCTTTTAGCATATAATGCGTATGAGTACGATAACAACCATTCTTCCAAAGCATGCACGGTAGGCCGATAGCTACCATTCTACGCCCAGAAGTAAACTTAGAATTGCTTGTTTAGCTATAGGAGTCTTGTCTAATGATTTGTGAAAACATCACTAGAGTTCAAAGTGTTTAAAAGGCTGGGTGGGTGACTCCATTGCATTGTTTGCTTTATTTTGCTAGAGTATAGCAGCTAGCCGGCTAGCACATCAGGAAATTAAAGATTAATATTGAAGCTGGTCTTGTTTTTTTAATATATTATACCACACAACTTAATGTAATAGACCGAATTTATGAAAGAGTCTTTCGGAAAGACTATACTTTGTGGACAATAAATTTTAGTAGAAATTATGAGTTAGATAGGTAGTTGGTTGTTGATGGTTGCTTATTTTCATTCTTATGTTAAATGAGCATTGAAAGCAAATATAAAGAAAGAATAATAAACTAGTGACAAATTATGCGCCCATGATAACCCATCTTGATATATTATTGTCTCTAACTATTTGAAACAACTAAAATAACTAAAGCCGTTAAAAAAAGGGGAGGGGGGGGGGGGGGGGGGGGGGTCTATGCCTTTAATTTTCAGACTCACGATTTTTCATGACCTTGTATATATATAGAGATTATGTTTTCTTAATTGTTATCTTTAGATATAGAGATTTAATCACATGTTTTCTTAATTGTTATCTTTAGAGATCTCCGATTATGTAAGGCCCTAAATTTTAAATAATCACAAATTTGACCCTCTTATGTTTCCATTTATATGCCTAAAAGTTGTAAAAAACTAAGCCTATCAAGCCTCGCAAATAAAAGATGCTTTAAATGCACATAATAAAGTTTTCACTGAACTTAGAGCAAAATGTGATTTTTCATGACCTTGGGGGGTCTATGCCTTTAATTTTCAGACTCACGATTTTTCATGACCTTGTATATATATAGAGATTATGTTTTCTTAATTGTTATCTTTAGATATAGAGATTTAATCACATGTTTTCTTAATTGTTATCTTTAGAGATCTCCGATTATGTAAGGCCCTAAATTTTAAATAATCACAAATTTGACCCTCTTATGTTTCCATTTATATGCCTAAAAGTTGTAAAAAACTAAGCCTATCAAGCCTCGCAAATAAAAGATGCTTTAAATGCACATAATAAAGTTTTCACTGAACTTAGAGCAAAATGTGATTCAATGACTCTAGCTAAATACGTATTAACTAGGGGGGGGGGGGGGGGGGGGTCTGAAGCTTTATGTTTTCTTAATTGTTATCTATAGATATAGAGATTTAATCACATGTTTTCTTAATTGTTATCTTTAGAGATCTCCGATTATGTAAGGCCCTAAATTTTAAATAATCACAAATTTGACCCTCTTATGTTTCCATTTATATGCCTAAAAGTTGTAAAAAACTAAGCCTATCAAGCCTCGCAAATAAAAGATGCTTTAAATGCACATAATAAAGTTCACTGAACTTAGAGCAAAATGTGATTCAATGACTCTAGCTAAATACGTATTAACTAGGGGGGGGGGGGGGGGGGGGTGAAGCTTTATGCCTTTAATTTTCAGACTCACGATTTTTCATGACCTTGTATATATATAGAGATTATGTTTTCTTAATTGTTATCTTTAGATATAGAGATTTAATCACATGTTTTCTTAATTGTTATCTTTAGAGATCTCCGATTATGTAAGGCCCTAAATTTTAAATAATCACAAATTTGACCCTCTTATGTTTCCATTTATATGCCTAAAAGTTGTAAAAAACTAAGCCTATCAAGCCTCGCAAATAAAAGATGCTTTAAATGCACATAATAAAGTTTTCACTGAACTTAGAGCAAAATGCGATTCAATGACTCTAGCTAAATACGTATTAACTAGGGGGGGGGGGGGGGTGAAGCTTTATGCCTTTAATTTTCAGACTCACGATTTTTCATGACCTTGTATATATATAGAGATTATGTTTTCTTAATTGTTATCTTTAGATATAGAGATTTAATCACATGTTTTCTTAATTGTTATCTTTAGAGATCTCCGATTATGTAAGGCCCTAAATTTTAAATAATCACAAATTTGACCCTCTTATGTTTCCATTTATATGCCTAAAAGTTGTAAAAAACTAAGCCTATCAAGCCTCGCAAATAAAAGATGCTTTAAATGCACATAATAAAGTTTTCACTGAACTTAGAGCAAAATGTGATTCAATGACTCTAGCTAAATACGTATTAACTAGGTGATTTTGAGTTGATTGGTTATTTGGAATAACGTGTTGTTTATCAATTCCATTAGTAAAAAGTTGCAATCAAAAGATATTTGTATTAATGATGCTATTAAAGAATTAGTATGTTTTGTGCTATTCTTTAAAAAAAAAAATTAGAGATAATGGATTTTAAGATGCTTTCATTTTTGCTAAAGAAATTGCTAAAAAATGAATGTAGAACCAAAATACAATGTAGATCAAGCTATTTCATTAATTGAAAGTAAGTTTGACCAATTTAGAGTGTATGAAGATATTTCTAGTTTTCTATTTTAACATTGAAAATTCAAAGTTACTTAATGATAACAAGTTAAAAGATAGTTTTCTTGACCTTGAAAGTTCTTTAAGCTATAACAATTTTTCCGATATTGACGGTATATATTTATTTACGGATTTAAGAGTTTTGAGAGAAATTATACATGTAAATATTATTTCAATAAAGCTAGCTTAAAATTTCCATTCCGGTGACAGTTACTTCTACGGAAAAAAGTTTTTCAAAACTAAAGCTAGCTAAAAGTTCGTTGAGATTGAAATGTCACAAGAAATATTAAATGGATTAGCTCATTTATCGATTGAAAATTAATTATAATATCATATTGATTCTATTAACTTAATCAAAGATTTCGCTTATATATATATATATATATATATATATATATATATATATATATATATATATATATATATATATACGATTTTTCAACAAACAACTTTGATATAAAGTCGCCGTTTGAAAGTTTCGCTTTCTGCCTCCATAAAGGTTGAGCCGCTCCAGCTGGTATACCAAGATTTTATCAAAACATCAACTAACATGAATGTGATGTAGATTACTATTACATAAACCTTAAAAAGCATAATACAATAAGTTAATGAGACATTGACCTGGACCACATCTAAACAAATATTGTATACAAATTATGAAAAACCAACCAACCATTTAATTGAAAACCTACAAATAATCAAAAAGAAGTCCACCAGATATCTATTACAAATAGATATAAGATCATTTAAGGACTAAACATTATTTATATATCAGGGGATCAATCCCCACCTTTCATTCGTTTTGATCTAGTGGCTGAGATTAGATTTTACATTTACACTACAAGGGTATTTTTGTACTCTATAAATTATATTTTTTACTCCCATTTCAATTAATGCGTCATTTTTTTCACACACACAAAGTGTGTTATTCTTTCTTCTCTCTCATCTAACCGATTCCTTTAACCAACCACCTCCTTCATCCCGTTCTTCAACAAACCCTAATTTTTGCTTCTCAATTCATTAATTTAGCTCATTCTTCATCCTGTACATCAGCTAACCCTAATTTTTTATCGTTTATTTTTATTTAAGCTTATTTCTAAGCTTAATTATAGCTCTCTGTTTCTATAAGCTTAATTATAAGCTAACTTATTCATTTTTTTCATCTTATATGCAGGTTTTATGGATTCTTCTACTACTTCTGAAGAGATTGCTGTTAATGATTCTTCTACTGCTTTTGAAGAGATTGTTGTTAGTGAAGATGTTTCAGCTAAGTACGCTGACGAGATTGTTGCTTATGAACACGGTGATTTATCTGAAGCAATTAAGAGTAAGCTATGTTATTAAGCTGTTATAAGCTCTGAATATGCCATTTATTTAGGTTTTGATTGAGTTAGTCAGTTTTTAAGCTGTTAGTAAGTAGATTTAAGCTCTGAATAAGGCATTTTGGATATTATATCATATATGATATATCATATATGATATGTCATATATGATATATCATATATAATATATGATATATGATATAATTAGAACATGTGTCTGTGATTTCATTTAGTAAATCACTGTTTTTATTTTTTGTTTAATTAACTTTTTTCAGATTTGAATCCTTTGAAAACTCCTGAATCGTTTCCTACTCACTCTAATTTTGATACTCCTGGTGGAACTGTTTATTATATTCCTAAAGTTCCTGTGGACGTTTTATTGGTTAAGGGCAAAGTTTATAAGTCTATTGATGAGTGCATTGCTGCGTACATGAAATATGCCGCTAAAGCAGGGTTTGTGGTTAGGAAGTCATGCCAGAAAAGGTTGAGGAATGGTACTGTGAAACAAAAGTATTTAGTGTGTAATAGGGAAGGTTGTCCCAAGAGAATTCATGTGGACACGTTAGACTTAGAGAATAGTGACAAGCAGGTTAGAAGTTTGAACCTACATATCACAGGCTACAAAGCACGTGTTATATTTGATTTGATTCCTGGTACTTCTAAGTACAGGTTGAATGTGTTTGATATTATTCATAATCACGAGCTTGAACGTGAAGAGTATAAGCATTTGTCGAAGACTGAGAGGCAGTTAACCTATTCTGAGCAATTGTTCATTGTTAAAGCTGCTAGCGTAAATATAGGCGCAACGAAAGCTCATCACATCTTAACTGGGTTGAAGGGTTCTTATTTGCTTGTTCATGGAACGACTGTTGATTTTAAGAACTTTTTTAGGGGTGTGAACTGCTACATAGGCGATAGTGATGCACAGATGCTTATATCTAAGATGGAGAATAGGAAGAAGCATGTGCCAGATTTTTCGTTTGATTATTTGGTTGAAAATGCTGAGCTTGCGGCTATTTTTTGGGCTGATGAAGTTTCTAAGTACAACTATAGAGAGTTTTGTGATGTTGTTTCGTTTGATGCTACTTACAGAACAAACAAGTAAGTATTTGTATGTTCAGTATGATATTTTGAATATATGATTTTCTATTTAATCTGTTATTTTAAGTATTTTTATTTTTTGTTTTTCAGGTACAAAATGGTTTTTGTTCCCTTTACAGCCATAGATAATCATCGGAGGTGTGTAACAGTCGCAGCAGGCTTGTTGAAGAACGAAACTACAGCTTCGTATATTTGGTTACTGAAAGCGTTCATAAAGGCGTTTGGTAGGGCTCCAAGTATTGTTGTTACTGATCAGGATGGGGCTATGAGAAATGCCATTGAAGCTGATTTTGCGGGTTCTAAACACAGACTTTGCAAGTGGCATATTACTCAAAAGCTCCCTAGAAAGGTATTTTTCTGCCTTTTTATTTATCATATGTGATACTCGATTCTCTGTGTATTTCTTATTGATTTATCACATATGATAATTTGTACCTTTTTTCAAATAATATGTTAAATCATGTGATACTTGATTTTATTTGTATTTATTATTGGTTTATCACATATGATAACACATATCTTTTTTCAAATCATTTGTTAAATCAAATGTTATTTGTTTTGTTTACAGATATGTTCAAAAATCTATGATGATACTGACTTTAAAAAGAAGTTTAATCAAATTGTATGGAGTATGTATATCGGTCCGGAGGAGTTTGAGGATAGATGGTCAAAGTTATTGGAGGAATTTAGTTTGCAAAATCATAAGTGGTTAACAAAGATCTTTAATATACGTTCATGTTGGATTCCTGCTTATTTTATTGATTCCTCCTTGTGTGGTTTGATGAGGACGACGTCTAGATCTGAGAGTGAGAACTCCTTTTTCTCTCATTTTACGAATCAAGGTTCCACTCTTATGAATTTTATGAATTGTTTTGAGACGACAATGGAACAGCAGAGGCATATACAAGAGAGGCTTGATCATAAGACTATTGATTCTGTTCCAAAGTTTAGAACCTATCTTAAGATTGAATGTCATGCTTCGAAGGTTTTTACTCGTCCTCTGTTCGAGTTGGTTGATGAGGCGAAAAATGATCCGTTTCTAGGGGGTCATTTAAGCCCGGATTTGAATTTATTTGATCAAATATTGCCCTAAATCGTTCCTTTTGTGATTTTAGGTACTTTTGGAGTGAATTCTGGAAAAGGAAGCATTTTGGACGTTTTTGGAGCATAAAAGTAAAGAAAACGGCAAAGTCTTAATTTTTCTTGCTGGGAACAGTACCTGACGGTGTCAAGAGCATTTTGATGACGGCGTCAAGAGTAAAAGTGGTGACGGTCTAGTAGAAATGTGACGGCGTCAAAGCATGGCAGTCAAGAGTAAAAGTGGTGACGGCCCAGAACAACATTACACATGACGGCGTCAGATATGGATCTAGGAAATCCGATTTTATTATGGGCGACGGGTTGACGGCGTCAGAATTTTCTTCTTGATGCCGTCACCTTAGAAAATCTATATATAGTTTTGTAATTTTCATTCATTAGAAGAGGACAATTTTAGGGACGACTTGAATAAACCCTAGCTCGACTTTTACAGTATTTTCAAGGGTTTTCACCCCTTGAAACCTTTCATGTTCAATTAAGATAAGTATCCTTTCAATTCATTCAATATGTCTATGTGTTGTTTGAATATATCTTACGCTTGTCTTGATTTTAACATGCTAGGCTAGATCTCTTGTGTGTTTGCTTAGATGTAATGAAACCTAGATGTTGATTATAGGTTGATTACTTGTTTATAGTTGTAATGGATGAATTATTTCGATGTTAGGCTTAAGAAAACTGGCAGACTTCCATAGTGTAACTTGCTTGAACGTCTTAAGAAACATGAACCAATACGTACTAGGTTTTTATGGTTGTATTTAATGCATGAGCGAATTCTAGTGATCCCATGTTAGTAGCTTCTTGCAGGCTCGACATACGAGTGAAGTAGGAGCTTATAGAGATGGGGAAGTACGTACGCCACCCCACGATTGGTATTAAGGAATATTAAAATACAAAAAGAATCATCCCTCACCTCTAGACCTAGTTTTTAGGCTTTCTAATCCTAGCGACACTATTCCTGAGTTGAATGATCAATCCCCCGGTACTTGTCACTATACTATACTACAACGATCAGGTACACTGCCTGGTGGGGGTTGTAAGCTTCTCGAGATCCCTTGAGAAGTAAAACCTGGTGCAATTCCCACGCATCATTGGTTCAAGCAGAGATTTTTGCAAGCACATGGTATTGTCAAATAGAAACCAAAAGCTTGGTTGAAGGATCTGAGGTCTCTGTTATTAGAGAAACAAAATTTGTTGATGCACTAATGGAGAATAAGAAAGCTAAGTTGAGAGAGAAAGCTAGGAAGAGAGTCAAGGATAAAGGTAAGGATAACGATAAAGCTGAAGAAGAAGAGCCAGTTAACATGTTTTATAGAGTTGATGGATTATATAAGGTATGTTAGCTACTTAAAAAATATTGTTTATTTATTTTTATCATATATGATTTTTTACTACCTTATTTCTTTTGTTTTATCATATATGATTTTTTACTATCTTCTTTCTTTTTTGTCCATTAAGGTGTTACGTAACCAAGAGGATGGATCAGTTGTATGTTCCTGTCATCTTTTTCTTCGAGTTGGAATATTATGCAGGCATGTTTTTTGTGTGTTTAAGAACGCCAATATTGAAGTGATTCCAAGTCAATACATATTGAGGCGTTGGACAAAGAACCTTATACCTGCTGCTTTGAGGAACAAATGGAACATATATGGTGAGAAGAATGAGATTGCTGAGAATTATGCAAATGAGGCAAGTTCCATTGTTGATCACTGTATCCATATGTTGAGTAAAGATGAGGCGAGGTTGTCTTCTTTTGTTGAAAAGTTGAGGTTGCTAAAGATTGATGTCGAGGCTGATTGCCCAAATCCTCCTTCTACGAACAAGGCTGATAATTTGGAGGAGCTTGTTGGAGTCCCGAAGCCAGCTGAAAAAACCATTAACAATCCAGCTCTTGGTAATCCTAAAGGCCATAAAAAGTTGCACATAAAAGGAGGGAAAGAGCAAGCTCTTGATAAGAATTTGAAGAACAGGAATGCATGTTCGTTATGTGGAGAGACAGATGGTCACAACAGGAGGACGTGCCCAAAAAAGTTTGCAGAAGAGGCCGAGTTGGATCAAGTTGAAGTTACAAGGGAAGGGGATTTGGATCAATCAGAAGTTACAAGAGGAGAGGTCTTGGATCAACCATGAATTTCAACATAAATCGTCCGCATATTTTTTTTAATTTCTTTGATTATTATTTGTTTTGTCAGATTGTGTTGAAGAAATTTGAGTAACAGACCTAGACATGATTGTTTGATTATTACTGAGTTTTTATATGAAACAGATTGTTGCTGATTGTTTTCAAGAGTTTTGGTTACTTTCATTTCAGTTATCACATATGATAATTCAGAAGCAATTTTTTTAGGTTTATTATCATATATGATAATTCTCCAAAATCATATATGATTTTACACTTGGTTTTTTCCTTTTTGATTTATCATATATGATAACTTATAAACAAGAGTATTATGATTGTGTTCAAGTGTTTTGGTTACTTTCATGTTAGTTATCACATATGATAATTCTGAAGCAAATTTTTTAAGTGTATTATCATATATGATATTTCTCCGAAATCATATATGATTTTATACTTGTTTTATTACTTTTTGATTTATCATATATGATACGTTATGAACAAGAGTATATCATATGTTATATTTATCTAAAATCACATATGATTTTACTCTAGGCTAACTATTTTTACTTTATCATATATGATAATGTATTACTTTCATGCATTTTACCATTTTTTTTGTTTGTGTTATGCAATGCGTCATAAATCGCAGAGGCGATTATCCAATATCAATAGCTATAACAAGTGATTATCAGTTGGTCTAATGAAATTTAAACAAGACTTATTATCCAAAATAACATCCAGAGATGTTACGCCATTCAATTAATAAAACATTGCATCATAGTACTTTAAACCATCATCCTACTTAGAAATTCAAAGTGATATTGTAGCATACGAATTTAGACATTTCATAAGAGATTAAACAGAAATTAGTTTTTTAATTTGCGTCAGTTGCCCCAAAAAGTTGTTTTACGCCCTCCTATCCTTCGTTAGTCCTACTTCTGAATCTTCCATTTCTTTTCCATCATATTGCACTTGCAACATGTTCTTCAGCCTGTTCGTTCTTCTTCTTCTCTATCTCTGCCCTTATCATTTCCTCCTTCATTGCCTTGTCAGTGTATTTTCGTGCAAACTCAAATGTTTCCTCGCTTATTTTTTGTCGGTGAATGTTGAGTTCATGCATGAGCATCTTGGTTGCATATTTCATTCTCAGCTTTATTATTTGTATTTCCTGATCTCTTCCTTCTTTCGGAAAATCCAAATTCTAGTTCTTCTGATTTTCTCCACCATAATGCTCCATATGCATCATCACAAAAATTCCACAGTCAATGACATTCTCTTTTGTTGCCCACTTCATTTTCATCACCGATGTCTTTTTTGATTCTATATCAGCTGCCTTTTCATGGTTGTGGGATGCCAGATATCTTGACAACAGTTTTTTCTACACAAAATAGAAATTTTATTTTATTAAAGATAATTCTTTATCTCATATGCAAAGCCGAAAGGCTTAGTCGCATCCTATGCCTACGTCCAAGCCGATGGTGTCTTTTGCGGCTTAGCCGTAGAAGACGCCTTCGGCTTCAGGTAAGCCGAACTGCATAAGAGTCTAAAATATAACTTTTTAATATTTAGTTACTTTCTAGAACATCACATTATTTTATCACATGTGATAGCTTATTCTGTTTAAAATTTTTATTATTTTATCATATATGATAATGTGCATGAGTGTTTAATTAAAACCCCCAACTGTTACCCAAACCCATTTTTGTCTAATTACTTACCAGAAAATCACATTCATTGCTGTATTTTGCATCATATGTCTTTGGTGAGTTGTTTATGATGACAGATGTGCCTTTCCTTATGTTGAAGACAACCAGGTAAAAGTGTTCATGTGCGATTATTGGGAAGAATGCCTGTATAAATATTAAGAAAAAAAAATAGAATCATTGTTATACAACAAAATATAAATTTTGTTTTTTCATAATAATTGAAAGAAGTTGTTACCAATTCCACATGATGCATTGACTTGTCATCTGGATTTTTTTTAACACGGTTGTCAAGTTTGCAACAAAATCATTGTACTGTTTCTCTTCTTCTTTTTTCTTTGCTTCCACTATTTGTTTCGTCTGTTTGCATAATTCAAACATATCTTTAAGAACAAATTAATATTTTAGTAATTAAGTTTTAATTTTGTTGGTACTTACGAGTATTCCTGTGTGAAAATACTGATTGATCTTTGGTGCGGCAGGTTTGTTGATTGTTTCTTCATAGTTCAAGATGCAAGCAAACCTGTCGATGATAATAACATCCACTTTCAATTGTGGTGCTAGTGTTTGCATGTTGTCTCTGATTGTTGCAGCTCCCCATGCCCATTCAGTTTCAAAAACGAATTCGCTACACAAAAATATATATTGTTAGCACAATTTCACATTTTTTATTTTTATGTTTTTTTAATAAGATAAATCAGACTTACTATGGATCTCCTTGCATTGAGAATAAAGCTTTGGATACCATAAATTCATCCGGTGTTTGTACTGCTTTTAAGGCAGTTTTCCGGTTGTTGTATGGTGAAACCATATATCTTGAAGGCTTTTTTATTCTCTTTGCAGGTGGTTCTTGTTCCTTTTTTTCTTCTTCATCAACCACCCTTTTTGCCCTTCTTTCCATCTTTTTTGGTTCAGTTGTTGTTTCAGTTTCAACTGCAGCCCTTTTTTCAACCTGTGGTGTTTCTTCTACTGTCGTGTCAATTTGAGCTGCAGGTTTGCTGGAAACTAGGCTTATTCCAAGATTGAAGCTTGGTGGTGAAATGGATTTGATTTTGCTTCTTGTCGTCATCATTTTCTCTGGTGGTGTTACCGATTTTCTTGCTGTGCTTTTTGTTTTTTTCCATTTTGATTGACACGCCTTATCTGCATGTTCATAAATCTCGTCTAGAGTTTTTTCATCAAGTGGCTCAAAAGAAAGAATTGGAGACCCTAACTTCTTAGCTGATCCTTCTTTTTGCTTTTCCAATTCATTTTCCTTTTCCTTCTCAACTTGAATTTCTTTCTCTTTTTCATTGTTGACCGGAGTTTCTTTTTCCTTCTCCAATTCTTTTTCCTTTTCCTTCTCAACTTCAATTTCTTTTTCTTTTTCCTTCTCAACTGGAGTTTCTTTTTCTGTCTCCGATTCCTTTTCCGACTCATCTTCAGTTTCACTCTCATCTTCTTCCATCTTTTCTTCATCTTGCTGGACATTTGTTTCCATTTGTTCTTGTTTTTCGCTCTCACTCTCACTTCCAGCTTCTATATCTTTTTGCTTTTCAACTGGACTTATCTTATTACCTTCACTTTCTTCAGTTTTACTCTCACTTTCACTCCCACTTTCTGTTTCCTCTTTACCATCTTTCCCATCTTTATCTTCCTTATCACTACTACCATCGTTATCTTTCCCATCATCGCTTTCATTATCAGCTCCTTTATCATCATTGTTTCCATCATCGCTTCCATCATCGCTTCTATCATCACTGTCGTCATCATCAGTGTGTCCATCATCACTAGTGTCTCCATCATCACTGTCATTTAAATCAAAGTCCAAAACATTGAACATTTTCTTGTACTACTTGCACAAATTGAACAATGTTTTGTCTCCTTTAAACTTCTGCATTTCCTCTTTCAACATCTCAACCAACTCTTTTATCTCGTTTGAAATGATTTCAAACTTCTCTTCTATTTTATCAACAAACTCCTGTAATTTAAGCAAGTTAGAGTATTTTTTTAATCTATATTCAAAATTATATGTGATATTTTCTATTTAAAAGAAACATTTGAATTATCATATATGATTTTCAAAATTATCATATATGATTTTTCATAATCATATATGATATTTGAATTATCATATATGATTTTCTAAATTATCATATATGATTTTTAATGATCATATATGATATTCTAAATCATATATGATATTTTAGCTTGCTAAAGGCTTAGCCGCAGCATAGCCTGTTGTTAAAGCCGAAGGCTTAGCCGTAGGCATAGTCTTCGGCTTTAGCCGAAGTCTATGTTGAGGCAACATGATCAAGATCTCTTTATGTTTTAATGATGACAAATAAACCATCGAAACACATAAAATAATAAACGTTAGCTCAAAATCGCCGGAGCCAATGTCTGCTCCTGGTGCGCTGCCCGCGCGTTAACGCGCGGATGACGCGCCAGGAGTTTGTATGGTTCCGGGCGAATTTTGAAAGTCGGCTTTCCCCTTACCCGACAAATGTGGATCTTTCAAAACAGGTATGAATACGTTATGTGCTTAATTGAGAACACTCGAAACGAGTTTTGAGATTTGAGATTTGAGAAATCCCATTTTTAATACACCCATTTACGGGAAAACGCCAACTCATGTTTTCTAACTACCGCCTCTAGCCAAGGCTTTTCTAAACTTAGGGAGCTTATATATTTCACGTAACAACGTGTTGAAGCATCCATATGCTCATATCCCGTGCTTACATCTTCTCTAATTACGTAACGGGTTTACTCCCTTATTGGTCAAACTAAGTCAAAGGTCACTTTGCGTAAATGCATCCTTTCCTACTTGGGTTATGCTTTACATCAAGGCAAAGCACTTAACTTGTTTGAACCAAGGTATTAGTTGAGAACGTCGAGTCGTGGAAAGTCACGAGATATGAAACTATGGATTCTCGACGTTGTGTTACTTGAACTTATAAGTAATCTATGATTTTCTCAACTTATAATCTTAATTGTCTAAATCTTTTCTTCTTAATGACAATTAGATTATGTCTTAATCCTCTCTTAATCTCATTTATACATAAGACAAAACCAATCATATCCAAATCAAATATTCTCTTACACAATCTCTTACACCCTTACATATTCCCTTACACACTACATCTCAACCATCCAATCCCTTACAACACATCCCAACCCTTTATTTTCAACACATGGGGAATTGTTTGAAACCCTAATGAGGCTCCTCCCATCCTAGCCATTAAATTCAAATCAAATACATCTCAACCATCCATCCAATCCCTCTTCCCTATACCACCACATGTGATTGATCTTAGCCATTGAATTCAAACCAAAACAATCCCAACCATTGATCCAACCTTTCCCCCCAAGCAAAGGAGGCTCCCTTTAATCTCATCCATCCATTTCAAATGAAACCATCTCAACCCTCCGTTTCTCCTTTCCCCCCAAGCAAAGCATATTCCTTGGAATATCCTCTTCAACCCTAACCTAGGCATACTTGATCTTAGCCATCCATTTCTAATGAGATCATCTCATCCATTCCACATTCTCCACATGCCAAATTGTTTGAAAACCAAGGGAGGCTCCCTTTGATCCTAGCCATCCAATACAAACCATTTCATCTCAACCCTCCATCACATTCTTCCCCCCTAAGCATTGGAATATTCCTTGGCATATTCTTTCTCTCTTTTCTATGCCATGTGAGGAGATACACTTCTACCCCTTCCAAATTACCCTATCTACACTTTAAACCCTTGGTAATTTGGTTTCTCTTTAAACACTTCACAAATAATTTTCCAAATTGGCTATTGATGAGGCAAAAAATGAACCACTTTTAAGGGGTCATTTAAGCCCGGAATTGAATTTATTTGATCAAATATTGCCCTAAATCGTTCCTTTTGTGATTTTAGGTACTTTGGGAGTGAATTCTGGAAAAGGATGCATTTTGGACGTTTTTGGAGCATAAAAGTGAAGAAAACGACAAAGACTTAATTTTCCATGCTGAGAACAGTACCTGACGGCGTCAAGAGGAAAAATGTGACGGCGTCAGGAGTAAAACCCGTGACGACCTAGTGAAAACCTGAAGGCGTTAAGAGTATTTTTGGTGACGGCCTGCATAAGGAATACACATGACGGCGTCAAACCCAGATCTAGGTAGTCCGAGAAATTATTTGGCGGCGAGATGACGGCGTCAGAAATGTGTTCTTGACGCCGTCACCTATCAGAATCTATATATAGTTTTCTATTTTTCATTCATTAGAGAGGAACTTGTGTGGAGAATTCTAGGGCCGAACCCTAATAAGCCTAGGTCGTTTTTACTATATTTTCAAGGGTTTTCACCCCTTGAAACCTTTCATGTTCAATTGAGATAAGTCTTCTTTCAATTCATTCAATATGTCTATGTGTTGTTTGAATATATCTTATGCTTGTCTTGATTTTAACATGCAAGGCTAGATCTATCATGTGTTTGCTTAGATGTAATGAAACCTAGATGTTAATTATAGGTTGATTGCTTGTTTATAGTTGTATTGGATGAATGATTTCAATGTTAGGCTTAAGAAAACTGGCAGATCTCCATTGTGTAACATGCTTGAATGTCTTAAGAAACATGAACCGATGTGTACTAGGTTTTATTGGTTGTATTTAATGCATGAGCAAATTCTAATGATCCCGTGTTAGGAGCTTCTTAGCCGGCTCGACATAGGAGTGAAGTAGGCGCTTATAGGATTGGGGAAGTAAGTACGCCACCCCATGAATGGTATTAAGGAATACAATCCGTCATCCACGCAGCTGTAACAAGTAATTAACCTGTAAAAGATATCTAGTGAGTAGTGAAATCTAAGTAAACACAATTCTCCCATATATTGCTCACACCTTTAGTATAATTTAGTTTATTTTCATTTCTAGTATTTTTATTTTGATTGCATCTTTAGTAATTGGGTTAGTTGACTAGCAACTAATTCCGCCCAACTCCTTCAAAACCGAGATTTTTATTTGCTTTTATAAAAACTAAAAAATACAAAAAGAATCATCCCTCATCTCTAGACCTAGTCTTTAGGTTTTCTAATCCTAGCGACACTATTCCTAGCTGAACGATCAATCCCCCGGTACTTGTCATTATACTATACTACATCGATCAGGTGCACTGCCTGGTGGGGGTTGTAAGCTTCTCGAGATCCCTCGGGAGGTAAAGCCTGGTGCAATTCCCACGCATCAAGTTTTTGGCGCCACAGCCCGGGGAATAGTTATTGTCTAGGTTAAAATCTCTTTTTATTAGGTCTACTTGCTCGAATCCTTTCTAGTAATATTTTATTTTTATTTTTAGGTTCTCTTTAGTCTATCTTATTTCTTCGTGTTTTTGTTCGTAACTCTTCGCCATCCGACATCATGGACGATGGTAACATCTTTGAACCCATCATCCCACCACAACAAGACCACCCACAAAACCCACCACTAGCTAACAAACCTCTTAGGCCCCGAACCCTAGGAGAGTACTCCCGACCTAGCCACCAAGGCTATCGAAACACCATTGAGCTCACCCAAGGAGCCAATGTGTCTCCCTTGCGATCCGACACCATCCGGTTGGTGCAAAGCGGATGTGCATTCCATGGACTTCGTTCTGAAGATCCAAATCAACATCTCAAGGACTTCCTTAAAATCGTAGATTCTATAGACCTTGATGTTACAACTAGAGAGTCAACCCGATTACGCCTATTCCAATTCTCTCTACGTGATCAAGCTAGTCAATGGCTTGAGCGTTTACCCGCGGGATCCATCACCTCATGGGATGATCTCACCACTTGTTTCCTTGCTCAATTTTTCCCACTGGGGACAACTACCCAGCTTAGAAATGATATCTTGATGTTTCAACAACGTCAAGGTGAAACTCTATATGAAGCATGGACTCGATTCAAGGACTTACTCCAAAAAGTCCCTCATCATGGCATAGATCTTTGGCTCCAAGTCCAAATCTTCTATGACCATATCGATCTCTCCACAAGGCGAGCCATTGACCAATCGGCCGGTGGTAAGCTACGTGATCTAAGTGCGGAACAATCATGGGAACTCATAGAAGATCTTGCTCTCTATAACAACGAAAGTTGGAATGATCCCCGTGATTTGAACAAAACGGTCATGGCAATATCTTTGCCTTCGAACAACTCTAGCACTCCCGACCGTAGGATCATGGAACTTGAGGACCAAGTCAAGTTTCTCATGAAATCTTACGAAGCTCCTAAGCCTTCAAGCCAAGTGAACAAAATCGCTTCTTCATGTAAAATGTGTAATGGCCCTCACGAAACTCATAACTGCATGGAGCTTCCAAAACGTGCTTATAACAAATTCACATTATCTCACGTTGTTCGAGGGCCTCGAAACTTTGACGAGGCCTATGAGGCATGGAAGGATAAACCTAATTTCAGAGGGTACCAACCGCGGAGCGTATCCTTCAATGACTCCTCCCCACTCGAATGGTCCGAGCATTTTCCATCACAGAGCACTCCTAGGCAAAGCTGTGAAGATGCCCTGCGAAAGTTCATTCTATCTTAAGAATTACAGCTCTCTACGCTCGAGGCTAAGTTTAGACAACAGTAATCCGATATGAATAACAAGATTTGTAATCTGTTAACTGCTATTAAAGAGCACGCCGTTAATAAACCGATTCAAGCTGAAGAGGTCAAATATGTCGCCGTCATGAATCAGCCAACTTCTCCTGTGAAAATAAAAAGTCCTAGTAAGCTATTTAAATATCTATCACCAAAAGTTAAAGATCCTGTTAACCCCCTAGAACCAATCCATTTTGTGAACACCATCACCACAATATCCACTCCCACAGCTAACCAGAGCCAACAACCATCTGGACATCTAAATCATAAAGCTAAGGGTGAAACCTCAAGGTTAGACCACAAATTAACTGAAGGCCCCTCATCATCCAAACATGTCCACTTTGTCAATGTTGTCACCATTAAACCAAAAGATAAGGATATAGAAGAAAGTGACAAAGATGAAGTTGAAGTAGAAACCAAGACTAGGGATGAAATTAGGGAAGTAGAGGTTAATAAGGGAGAAGAGTTAGAGAAAGTAGAGAATATAGAAGAGTACTTTGATAAGTTGCCCACCAAGGAAGAACGGGAATATCATAAGGATTTATTCGATGGACCCGAGACACCATATATCCTTGGCACACCCCTAATCAAAATAGGAGACCCCTCTAACATCAACATACCATGCAACATCGGGCATATGCATATATGGAAAGCTTATATCGATCCTAGATCCCCTATAAACATCATGACTAGGACTTATTATAATTGGGTGATGAAGAAACAACTTGGTTATAGGATGGTGCCCAATAAGAATTTGATAAGTAATTTTGTAGGAAGAGTGAAGGGATTGCATGTGATTATAGGTAATTTCACTTATGAGATCGATTTTATAATAGTAGAAGATACTCATCCGGTGATAGATGATTGCCTAAGCCAAGTAGTATTCGGAAAACCATTTGTTGAGGCCACTAAGATGAGTTATGATCCGACTTTAGGGATAGTTAGGTTCAAGGAAGAGAATGATGAGATTGCCTACCAAATGCCCTACAAGATTGAGCAATACCGCCTCCTATCTAATATAGAAAAGGAACACAAACAAGCGGCTTATTATAGGAATGATGAGGATAGACGTAGAGGAGTAGAATATGTGAAGAATAGGATGCTTGGTTTCTACAAAGAATGCTTGCAATTAGGATCGGAATACAAAACTGGTATAGGAGATGACCTAGAAAGTGAAACCAATAAAGAGGTCACGTAGTAGCCCATGACCTTGAGTCTAGCTACAAGACTCGTAAATAAAGAAAAGCGCTTCTTGGGAGACAACCCATGCTTGGTGTGATTTTTATTTTTTTTGTTTGTTATTTGCTTCCGTATGCGTGCTTTATTTTTATTGTTGGTAGATCATGTTTCAAAAAATGGTGAAAATACTTTATTTTGTTGTTTGGCCTAGTCTTAACTTCATCCAAAGGTATTTTTGCAAAAGATAAGTGTAAGGGGAAACCCCAAATATGTTTTTAAGAAACAAAACCGATCATGATTCTCAACAATATTAAGTGAACATGTATATTTGTATTTGTTAGACTCAAATGCTTGTATCGAGTCATAATGATGTTTTGCAGGATTTTCCAGGAAGTAGGACGAAGTTTTTCCAGAAATTTTCCGGAAACTTAACATAAGAATTTCTGCAGGTCAAATCTGACGACGTCACGAGTTTTACTCTTGACCGCGTCACATGTAAAAATCTGGAAATTTTACTAGTTTTGTTTTTCTAACGGAGTCTTAAAGTTTTTGTTGAATTATTAGTTTTATAATCTCCAGGAAATCTGCAAACATCATTCCACAAGTATTATATCTTATTTTGTTTTCTATGATTTGTTAGCATATGTAGATTGCCGCCGATTTTATGCAAGGTTGCCTTGTCTGTTTTCTCAGATTTTACAGGTTATGTATGACAAGAAGATGATTTATATTCTGGAAGGGAAGCTTTGATTGTTCATTTTCTTGGAGGAAGATCTAACCTGGCCACCTTATTATCCATACCGAGCGAATCAGGGGAGTATTTGATTTCATTCGTTTTACTTATATCACTTTTACCTTCTTTACTTGAACATTAGGGACAATGTTCATCCTAAGTGTAAGGGGAGGGTAAAATAATGATACCTTACAAATACACTTTCGCTTGAGTTTGTTTGTTTGATAGTAGATGTGTAATAAAACTAAGAGAAATACTTGTTATTGTAATTTTACCGCCAAATTTAAAATTTTTTACAACATTTAGGAGTGAAACTTTAGCCATAGCAAGCGTCTCATGGATAGGAGATTGTATGACTAGCACAAAACCGTACCATTCAGAAAAATTTTCCACCCAAATATGTGAGGTTCGCCTTTAGATTTGATAGGAAAAGCATTTACTATTAGTGCTTATGAGTGTACCGGTAGCATTTAGATTCTAGAACTTGCGTTAGTGATGCATCCCGAGACCGCTAGTAAGACTACATTCGTGTAGTAGGATTTACTACATGATAAGAGGCATTAGGATCACCCTTGTGTTAAACCCGTATCATAATTACTTGACCATTTAAGTCATATTACTTAGCTAGTTAAGTCAATTAATTTTTCCCACACCTTAGCGTTGTACTCATTTTTAGTACACGAAACCCCTAGTACACCCCTCCGAGCCTATCTTTTCGTTTCTAACTTTAAGCATTTTACTTAAAGGAAGAATTTGTTACACCCCACTTAAATGTACACCCAAATCGCCTTAGCTTTCCGTGTATGCACTCATCTTTAGTGCATTATTGTTATTTTTTGAACCCTAAGTTAATTATCTAATTGATTACATGGTTGCTAAGTCGAGTCATATCCTTGTACATATTGTTTTGGGACGATTGGGACTCATGGATAAAGTACTTATTTTATAGAGTAATGGGGAAGAACATCATATATTACCCCCGTATGTGCGTTAATCTTAAAAGTACTCCAAGTGTTTTGATTTTCTTAATTCGAGTCATTAGATTAGTTTATTGTAAAGTATGTAAAAATTCAAGTGTAAGGGGAATGTTCATTCCCTATGATGTATTATTTTAGATGGTAGGGTAAGAGTGTATGCAAAAAAAAAAAAAAAAAAAAAAAAAAAAAAAAAAAAAAATTGAAAAAGAAAAGAGAAAAAACATATGGACTACCATCCCATTTCATTCTAGGTTTATTTTATGTTTTTGTTATTTTTGATTTATTGTTTTAAGTAGAGTCTAGTCTTGGCTTAGCAACGCCACATTGTACATGTAATTAACCAAGATTGTTAACTCGCCACCAATAAAGACTGCCTATATCCAACAAAACCGTGTATTCCATATCCCTACATCTAACGTTACAACCCTTTTAAAAGACCTCTTTGATAGTTTATCCTAGGTGCTTACGCCATGTGGTGGAGGTTTGATCCTTTCCCAAGCCTATGGTAATCTATTTTGCTATGACAGGTAGTGAGAGATGTTTTCCATTTCCATATTGTGATATTACTTTATTACACCCTAGAGATGTGAGTATCTAAACACTATTTGTAAGGTGCTAGTGTATGACCTCCGTGCTTGTCTTTGGTCTTTAGTGGAACGATGATTTGTTGTAATTACTTTTATATTAGTGTTAAATGACTCCTAACTTGTATTTTGATTAGAATAAAAGCGCATTTGCTTGAGGACAAGCAAATCTCAAGTGTAAGGGTTTATGATGAGGCGAAAAATGAACCACTTTTAAGGGGTCATTTAAGCCTGGAATTGAATTTAGTTGATCAAATATTGCCCTAAATCGTTCCTTTTGTGATTTTAGGTACTTTGGGAGTGAATTCTGGAAAAGGAAGCATTTTAGACGTTTTAGAGCATAAAAGTGAAGAAAACGGCAAAGACTTAATTTTCCATGCTGAGAACAGTACCTGACGGCGTCAAGAGGAAAAATGTGACGGCGTCAGGAGTAAAATCCGTGACGACCCAGTGAAAACCTGAAGGCGTCAAGAGAAGGGCGTCAATAGTATTTTTGGTGACGGCCTGCATAAGGAGTACACATGACGGCGTCAAACCCAGATCTAGGCAGTCCGAGAAATTATTTGGCGGCGAGATGACGACATCAGAAATTTGTTCTTGACGCCGTCACCTATCAGAATCTATATATAGTTTTCTATTTTTCATTCATCAAAGAGGAACTTGTGTGGAGAATTCTAGGGCCGAACCCTAATAAGCCTAGGTCGTTTTTTGCGGTAGTTTCAAGGGTTTTCACCCCTTGAAACCTTTCATGTTCAATTGAGATAAGTCTTCTTTCAATTCATTCAATATGTCTATGTGTTGTTTGAATATATCTTATGCTTGTCTTGATTTTAACATGCTAGGCTAGATCTATCATGTGTTTGCTTAGATGTAATGAAACCTAGATGTTAATTATAGGTTGATTGCTTGTTTATATTTGTATTGGATGAATGATTTCAATGTTAGGCTTAAGATAACTGGCAGATCTCCATTGTGTAACATGCTTGAATGTCTTAAGAAACATGAACCGATATGTACTAGGTTTTATTGGTTGTATTTAATGCATGAGCAAATTCTAATGATCCCATGTTAGGAGCTTCTTAGCCGGCTCGACATAGGAGTGAAGTAGGCGCTTATAGGATTAGGGAAGTAAGTACGCCACCTCATGAATGGTATTAAGGAATACAATCCGTCATCCACGCAACTGTAACAAGTAATTAACCTATAAAAGATATCTAGGGAGTAGTGAAATCTCAGTAAACACAATTCTCTCATATATTGCTCACACCTTTAGTATAATTTAGTTTATTTTCATTTCTAGTATTTTTATTTTGATTGCATCTTTAGTAATTAGGTTAGTTGACTAGCAACTAATTCCGCCCAACTCCTTCAAAACCGAGATTTTTATTTGCTTTTATAAAAACTAAAAAATACAAAAAGAATCATCCCTCATCTCTAGACCTAGTCTTTAGGTTTTCTAATCCTAGCGATACTATTCCTAGTTGAATGATCAATCCTCCGGTACTTGTCATTATACTATACTACATCGATCAGGTACACTGCCTGGTGGGGGTTGTAAGCTTCTCGAGATCCCTCGGGAGGTAAAGTCTGGTGCAATTCCCACGCACCAGCTATTTGAGTTTGTAAACCTTAGAATGATTAATGTTAAGGTTTAGTGTGAAGTACAATTGGGGGTTTAGCAAGTTAAGACATTTATAATGCCAAACACCCAAAGCCTCGGGAATATTTTCCTGGGTGTCTGGCACGCCTCCCACGCGTCAACGCGTGGGTGACGTGCCGGCCTCGGTAAAATATTCCCAAGTTGGGTCTTTGCCTATAAATACCATGCCTTGCCTCTTGTATTCCTCACCCCTTGTATTTCTCACCCCTTGCCATTATTCTTTCTCTCTAGATTCTTTCTCTCTAAACACTCTCAAATCTCTTAATCTCTCTATCTCTAATCATGTGTTCTTGATTTTCACACTAACATCTTTTGAAGAACACATATCTTTGCAAGGGAAGAATCACAAGAACCTAATCCACTATTGTGATTGTGTCGAGGGTCTTCTTTTCTTTACCCTTTCTACTACAATCGAGTCTCTAGGTTAGGTTAGGACTTGATTGAACAAACATTCATTCATTCATTCAATTGTTTGTAAGGGAAGTCTTGTGTCTTGCTAACCAAGCCTAGATCATTGGGGATCTAGTTGGGGTTTGATACTTCTGGGTGGAAGTCTTGGTAGAAATCTTTGTGATCCTTAGGTAAAGTCGAATCGTGAGATTCTTTTGGGTGGTTTCCGAGGGCGGAATACCGTTGGTGAGTAAATCCTTCTTTGTGAGCATTGATATTGGTGAATATCGGTGGAGTGAATTGTAACGGTTTGTAGTCCACCGAAAGGATTATACTAGTGAATAGTATCGGAGTCGCGGATTCGCAACTGGACGTATGGATGGTATAAACCCCCCATCCCGAACCAGTATATATCGTGGTGTCTCTCTTTACTCGCTTTATATACTTTGTTTGTGTTTGTGGTTGTTTGGATTGATTACACAACTACTTGGTTTCTTTGAGGCTTAAAGTTTTTAAACGTCTTAGAAGCCTAAGAAACCGTATTCATTCCCCCCCCCCTCTACGGTTCTACAATTGGTATCAGAGCGGTATACTCAAGTTTTTGAGCATTAAAGCCTTCCCAAGAAGTCGCTTTAAGTCAAAAACTTCTTTCCCAAAAATCTAAAATCCTAACTAAGATTTTTGGTAAAGTAGAGTATAGATCCATGGCTCAAGAGAACTATGTTGAGGTGTGTTCTATGCAAAGACCACCTTTGCTAGAAATTGATGGGTTTTGCTTTTGGAAAACCCGATTCGAGACCTATGTTAGGTCCAAAGATCTTGATTTGTGGGAAATCATCCAAAATGGCAACTTTGAGTTTATGGTGGAAGACTCGGAAACAAAGTTGTTGGTGAAAAAGCCACATATGGATCTTAATGATGATGAAAGAAGAAAGCTTGGTAAGAATGATGAAGCCAAGATGTTGATCTAAAATGCTCTACCTCGAAGGGAGTTCGAGAGGGTTCATGTTTGCAAGACCGCCAACGAAATTTGGCACTCTCTCATCATCATTCATCAAGGCAGCTCTCAAGTGAAAGATTGCAAGATCGATTTACTCATACAACAATATGAGAAGTTCTCGATCTCTGATGAAGAAACCATTGATAATGGGTACACAAGGTTCAACGCTATTATCACCAGCCTCACGGCTCTTGATCCTAGTTTCTATAACAAGAACCATGTGAGAAAGTTTCTTCGAGCACTTCCGGTAAAGTGGAGGCCAAAGGTGACGGCCATAGAAGAAGCCAAGAATTTGGCGGAACTACCTCTTGACGAGCTCATTGGAAATCTCAAAGTTTATGAGATGATCCTTGAGAACGACAAGGCAGGTACCAAAGACAAGAAGGAGAAGGTTAAGTCTTTGGCTCTTAAAGCTAAAGTCACTAGTACTCAAGCTAGTGATGATAGTGATGGTCAAGAGGATAGCAATGAAGAAGACGATATGGATGACGAAGAGTATAATCTCATGGCCAAGAACTTTCGGAGGTTCTTTAGGAAAGGTGGTAACTTTGGTAGGAGAAACCGGTTTGAAAACCAAGATAATGGTGGAAGGAAGAACTTTTGGGGGAACCGAAGTGGTGACAACAAGGTCGGTGAAAGCTCAAGACGCACACAAGGTTGTTACAATTGCGGTGAGAAAGGTCATTTCATCAATGAATGTCCCAAGCCGAGAGTAAACAAGGTATTCGTTGGAGGTGCATGGAGTGATAGTGAAGATGAAGACCAACCAAATAATGATGCTACATGTCTTATGGCCCAAGAAAAATTTGAGGTATCTCTAAACCCTTCTTCTTCTAATAACTTAGATATTATCAATTTGCAAAAGGAGAATGAGGAACTAGTTAAGTTTAATGATGATTTTAGAAAAACCCTTGATAAAGCTCTCAAAGAAAAACGTCTTCTTGAATTGGAAAATGTTAAATCTAAAGAAAGGGTTTGTGAACTTGAAAGTAAAGTAAAAACACTAGAACATTGCAAAGGGATGATTGAACCATGTAAAAGTTGTGAAGTACTCACACTTGAGGTTAACTCTTTGAATGAAAAAGTGTTGGAACTTCAAAAAGACACATTAAACTTTTCAAAATATAAAAAGAGCACAAACGATTTAGAAGAATTAATAAGTCGGCAAAAGGTGTCTCAAGACAAGGGAGGTCTTGGATTTTTTAAACAAGGTACAACCACTCCTATAAGCCTAACAAAACCAATAACATTTGTAAAGGCTAAAGAAAATGAGGCTCCAAAAATCCCCGAGGCTGACGCGCTGGCTGACGCGTCAACGCGCCATCAACGCGCCAGGCCCCTGAGGATAATTGGATATCCATTAAACAATGTCATTAAACCAATTACTCCTCAAGCTCCTCTTATAAGAACTCGAGGTAATCAAGCTTCCATTGCAAAAAGAGAGAATCCAAAACAATTTTCTAACTCAAGCTCTCGCAATGGACTTGGATACTCACAACCTCGAGTAAATAATAGACCACTTTTGCCTACACCTAATGTGAGATCTTCTACCTCATACAACCAAAGACCATCTTTTCATAATAACCAAAGAAGAAATTTCTATAACTATGGTCAAAGGTCTTCTCAATACCAATACAACAATTATCAATGGAGAGAAAACTCCTACTCAAACCAAAAATTCTTTAGACCTCAAACATACCATAACTATAGACCAAGTTATCAAACTCAAAATGACTATCGAAACAATCGTTCGTCCACCTTTTCTAAATTTGGTATTGAGAAATTATGTGTCTTGCTTCAAGACCCAAGAATGTTTAACTTGGGCACTCTAAATGCTAACCAAAATGGACCCAAGAAACAATGGGTACCAAAAGCATGAGTTGTACTTTTGTTGTAGGTTTGCCTCAAAAGTGATCTACAACCGGATGAGTGGGTAGTGGATAGTGGTTGCACTTGATGAGGCGAAAAATGAACCACTTTTAGGGGGTCATTTAAGCCCGGAATTGAATTTATTTGATCAAATATTGCCCTAAATCGTTCCTTTTGTGATTTTAGGTACTTTGAGAGTGAAATCTGGAAAAGGAAGCAATTCGGACGTTTTTGGAGCATAAAAGTGAAGAAAACGCCAAAGACTTAATTTTCCAAGCTGGGAACAGTGTGTGACGGCGTCAAGAGTAACAAGTTGACGGCGTCAAGAGTAAAAATCATGACGGCCCAGTACAGAAATGAAGGCGTCACAAGGAAGAGCGTCAAGAGTTAAATACGTGACGGCCTGGAAAAGTATATAACATGACGGCGTCAAATGCAGATCAAGGCAGTCCGAGGATTCTTTTGGCGGCGAGATGACGGCGTCACAAGGTTGTTCTTGACGCCATCAGCCCTATATATAGTTTTCTAATTTTCATTCATTAAGAGGAACAAGTTTGGAGAAACCCTAAGGCCGAACCATATACGAATTTTACAGCTTTTTCAAGGGTTTTCAGCCCTTGAATGCTTGCATGTGCTATTGAGATAAGTTTTCTTTTAATTCAATCAATATGTCTATGTGTTGGTTGTCTATATCTTGTGTTTTTCTTGATTCCACCATGTTAGGCTAGATTTATCTTGTGTTTGCTTAGATCTAATGAAACCTAGATGTTGATTATGTGTTGATTACTTGTTTATGGTTGTATTGGATGAATGATTTCAATGTTAGGCTTAAGAAAACTGGCAGATCTCCAAATGGTAACATGCTTGAACGTCTTAGGAAACATGAACCGATGTGTACTAGGTTTTATTGGTTGTATTTAATGCATGAGTAAATTCTAATGATCCCATGTTAGGAGCTTCTTAGCCGGCTCGACATAGGAGTGAAGTAGGCACTCATAGGATTGGGGAGTTAAGTACGCCACCCCATGAATGGTATTAAGGAATACAATCCGTCATCCACGCAACTATAACAAGTAATTAACGTGTAAAAGATATCTAGGGAGTAGTGAAATCTAAGTAAACACATTTCTCCACTTATTGCTCACAACCTTAGTTTAATATAGTTTATTTTCATTTCTAGTATTTTATTTTGATTGCATCTTAGTATTGGGTTAGTTGACTAGCAACTAATTCCGCCCATATCCTTCAAAACCCGAGATTTTTACTTGCTTTCTAAAAAATATAAAAATACAAAAATAATCATCCTTCATCTCTAGAACTAGTATTTAGGTTTTCTAATCCTAGCGACACTATTCCTAGCTGAACGATCAATCCCCCGGTACTTGTCACTATACTATACTACAACGATCAGGTACACTGCCTGGTGGGGGTTGTAAGCTTTTCAAGATCCCTTGAGAGGTAAAGCCTGGTGCAAACCTCACGTTACCAAGTTTTTGGCGCCGCAGCCCGGGGAATAGTTATTGTCTAGGTTAGAATCTCTTTTTATTAGGTCTACTTGCTAGATTCCTTTCTAGTAAGATTTTATTTTTATTTTTAGGTTTTCTTTAGTCTATCTTATTTCTTTGTGTTTTTGTTCGTAACTCTTCACCACCTGCCATCATGGCAACCGACGAATCCTCTAACCTTAGGATCACTAGGAGTCGTAGTTCCATTAGAAACCTTGTCTTGCCTTATGCAGAACCCGAAAGAGAAATGCGTAGGCTAAGACGATCTCACTCAACACCTGAACCATCTAGCATAGCCATCGATTTTGATGCACCCCTTTCTGAAGAAAATTCAGAAAATCACGTTACAACCCCTAGCTCCTAACCCAACAACGAGATGAGTACCCCCGCAACTCCTACTCCTAAGCGCCTTAAGGACTACTCCTCCCCAACCCCTCGTGGCTTCTCAAATGCCATTGTCTGCCCAAACGAACACACCAATGAGGTCTTGCATGCGAACGATGTTTGGCTTGTCCAAAGTGTGTGTAAGTTTTGTGAATTAGATGAGGAAGATCCAATTCAACACATTAAAGACTTCTTGAAAATAGTAGACACCCTCCATACGGATGGGGCTACTAGAGACACGTCCCGATTACGATTCTTTCCTTTCACCCTATATGAAAAAGCCCAAGAGTGGTATGATAAACTTCCTTCTGAATCTATTTTCACATGGGAGCAACTCATATCCAAGTTCTATGAGAAGTTCTTTCCACCTGGAAAAACCTCTGCGTTTAGAGATAGGATCCTCCGTTTCCGAAAAGGGAAGGACGAACCCTTCCATAAATCGTGGATTAGATTCAAAGATTTAATAAGACAAGTTCCCCATCATGGCATCGAGCTTTGGCTTTTGGTCCAAATCTTCTACGACAATGTCTCCTCTAATGATCGGAACGGAATCAACCAATCTAGAAAAGGGAGATTAGCCAATCTTAGTGCCGAAGAAGGATGGGATAGGATTGAAGAATATGCTCAAGACCAGGATGACACTTGGGATGAACCTGAGTCGACTGTCAGCATTTCTGAAATCACTTCAGATCGGTTGAGAAAAATTCACAAAAGAATGGAGTACCTAGCTGGGTTGCAGTTACCTAAACAACTTTCGAATCCTTACTTAATCTGCGATTACTGTGGGGGCCCGCATGAGGTAGAAGAATGCGGAGGAGCAGCCACGACTGAACATGCATGCTTGTCAGGAGGTGACATCTATGTTGATCCCTCCCTTTTGCCTTTTTACCAAAATGACGATTACACCCTCTGGGGAAATCTGGTAAAAAGAAAAGAAGGAGAGGAAGGTCCTGAATTCGAAATCAGGAGCACTTTTGAAGATGACCTTGGTCACTTCACTCAAGAAAAAGGCTTGCAATTAAAAGGTCTTAATGAACTTGTTGACGAGCAACAGAATGACATTGGAAAATGGTTCAACAAGCTTAACTCAGCCCTCGATAACCTTGAAATGCCATCAGTAAGCAAAAAAGACCCCATGCTCGCAATAACCACTCGAGCTGGAACAACAACCAAGGACCCCCTTACCCGAGCTCGTCCCCCATCACTCCCGATCCAGACAAGCCTCGCGAGGAGGAGGAGGATGTAGGCAGCGAGACTCCCAACCAACCTCCCTTGACGACCCCTTCCCCATCAATCCCACCTAACCAACCTGTAAGAATCCCATTCCCATCCCGATTAAAGAACCAGAAAACTGAGAATGATAATAAAAGATTCTTGTCATACCTAAAAGACTCAGTAGTCACCTTACCCCTCCTTGATGCTTGCTATCACATGCCGAAGTATAGCGCATACTTTAAAAAACTACTCGCTAACCGAAAGAAACTTGAGGGTCTTGTGACCCTGGGGGAAGAATGCTCGGTGGTGACACATCGAGGGCTACCAAAAAAGGTAGACGATCCAGGCAGCTTCACCTTGCCTTGCTCCATAGGATCTCTATCAATAAATAATGCTCTTGCCGATTTGGGGGCAAGTATCAATCTCATGCCTCACTCTATGTTCCTTAAATTAGGATACTCTGGATAAAAGCCTACCCGTGAGCCGATAGATCAGTCAAGTACCCCGTAGGGATATGCGAGAATGTGCTAGTCAAAGTTGGGAAATTCAAATTCCCGGTCGACTTTGTAATCCTAGATATGGAGGAGGATGACTTGGTACCCATCATCTTAGGGAGACCATTTCTTGCTACCGCTCGTGCAGTCATTGATGTTTATGACGGCAAGTTAACCTTGCGAGTGGGAACCGATAGCACAACCTTCGACATTAAGGACTCTATGGATCTATCTCTCGAAGCAGCTAACCGGCTCTTTTTCATTGGGGAGGTCGATGAACTCACAGATGTCATTGATAGTTGTGTCGATGAACAAATCGAGGAAGGCTGGCTACGGGACGAGAGTTTTCTGCCTTTGCTAGGGGTGGAAAAGATGGAGGATGTTGGTGCAGTCTCCTTCTACCCTAGACAAGAGGCAACGGAGCATCTCGAGCTCCGAAAGCCCGAAAACAAGCTTAAGCCTTCTATTATCGAACCTCCTGAGTTAGATCTTAAGGAGTTTCCTAACCATTTAGAGTATGCCTTCCTTCAGGGAGAGGACCAACTGCCGGTAATCATAAACTCTTCCCTGGAACATGAACAAAAAGGTAAACTCTTAGAGGTCCTAAAGAAATATAAGGGAGTGCTCGCATGGAGTGTAACCGACATTAAGGGGATTGACTCAACTTTTTGCACACATAAGATTCTCATGGAAGAAGATTATAAACCTACCGTGTAACCCTAGAGGCGGGTGAATCCCAACATTAAGGAAGTAGTAAAGAAAGAAGTCATCAAACTTCTGGATGCAGGATTGATCTACCCAATCTCGGATAGCCCATGGGTCAGTCCTGTACAGATTGTACCTAAGAAGGGTGGAATGACTGTAGTTAAGAATGACAAGGGTGAGATGGTGCCCCAGAGAACGGTCACTGGATGGCGGGTATGCATTGACTATCGAAAGCTCAATGATGCCACGAGGAAAGATCACTTTCCCTTACCATTCATTGACCAAATGTTAGAGAGATTGTCTGGACACGAGTACTATTGCTTCTTGGATGGATTCTCAGGGTATTTTCAAATTCCCATAGCACCTGAGGACCAAGAAAAGACCACGTTTACTTGCCCTTATGGAACATTTGCCTACAAAAGGATGCCTTTTGGGCTATGTAATGCCCCCGCCACTTTCCAACGATGCATGACCGCAATCTTTCATGAACTTATGGAAGACAGCATGGAAGTGTTCATGGACGACTTTTCGGTCTTCGGGAACTCCTTCGACCGCTGTCTTGCTAATCTAGAAAAGATGCTTAAACGTTGTGAGGAAACCAACTTGGTGTTAAACTGGGAAAAGTGTCATTTCATGGTGAAAGAAGGGATTGTGTTAGGGCATAAGATCTCAGGGAACGGAATAGAGGTGGACCAAGCTAAAGTTGAAGCTATATGTAAGTTACCATACCCCACGACTGTTAAAGCAATACGCAGCTTCTTAGGGCACGCCGGGTTTTATCGGAGATTCATCAAAGACTTCTCCAAAATAGCTCGGCCAATGACTCAATTGCTTATGAAGGATGCTCCGTTCGATTTTTTCCAAGAATGCAAGGATGCATTCGATCTCTTAAAAAAGGAGCTCGCACAAGCTCCAATCATGATTACACCCAACTGGGAGTTACCGTTTGAAATCATGTGTGACGCTAGCGATTTCGCTGTCGGGGCCGTATTGGGCCAACGGCGTGACAAGCTTTTCCAACCTATTTACTACGCTAGCAAAACCATGAATCCCGCTCAAGAGAATTACTCCACCATCGAAAAGGAATTATTAGCCGTAGTGTTCGCATTCGACAAATTCCGGCAATATCTTGTCCTTTCAAAGACAGTCGTTTTCACTGATCACTCGGCTCTTCGATATCTTTTTGCTAAGCAGGATGCTAAGCCACGACTAATTCGGTGGATCTTATTGCTACAAGAATTTGATGTTGAGATTCGTGATAAGAGGGGGCAGAAAATCTGGCCGCAGATCATCTATCTCGTCTTGAAAACCTTTTGGATGAACACAATAGAAGTGGGATTAGGGATTCCTTTCCTGACGAACAACTCATGTTAATGATTTATTCGGAGCCTTGGTACGCCGATTTTGCCAATTATCTCGCAAGCAGACTCGTTCCTGAACACCTGACTAGATACGAAAGAAAAAGGTTCTTTTCTCAGTTAAAATACTACTTTTGGGATGAACCATTTTTATTCCGAAGGTGTCCTGACCAAATTATAAGACGTTGTGTTTCGGAAAGTGAGGCAGTAAAGATTATGAAGGAATGTCACTCGGGTCCCTCTGGCGGGCATCATGGGATAAGCACCACCGCCCGAAAGATTTTCGACGTGGGATTCTATTGGCCCACAATTTTCCGTGAAGTCAAAGAAATGGTACAGACATGCGATGCATGTCAACGGGCCGGGAACATAACACATAGGGATGAAGCGCCTCAGAATTTTATACAAGTATGTGAGGTCTTCGATGTTTGGGGAATTGACTTCATGAGACCCTTTCCATCTTCAGGGGGGAACGAATACATTTTAGTTGCCATCGATTATGTTTCAAAATGGGTTGAGGCACAAGCCCTTAGGACCAATGATGCCAGGGTAGTTATTCATTTCCTGAAAAAGCTTTTCGCTAGATTCGGGATTCCTAAAGCTCTCATCAGCGATAGGGAGACCCACTTTTGCAATGCACAAATGGAAAAGGTCATGAAGAGGTATGGAGTATCCCATCAGTTCTCCACCGCCTATCATCCACAAACCAATGGCCAGGTCGAAAACACCAATAGGACTATTAAAAGAATACTTGAAAAGACGGTTAGTCAAAATAGAAAAGACTGGTCATTTAAACTCGACGAAGCCTTGTGGGCATTCCGAACCGCCTACAAGACACCTATTGGAACGACCCCGTTTCGCATGGTGTATGGTAAGGCGTGTCACTTGCCAGTAGAATTAGAACATAAGGCTTATTGGGCGCTTAAGACATGTAACTTAGATTATACAATTGCCGGAACTAATAGGTTCTTGCAATTACACGAGCTTGATGAGCTTAGGTTAGAAGCCTATGAATCTTCCATTACATATAAAGAGAGAGGAAAAAGATGGCATGACCAGAGAATTAAGAAACCCAAAGAATTTTCAGAGGGAGACAAAGTCCTATTGTACAATTCTTGGTTGAGATTATTTCCGGGAAAACTAAAGTCTATATGGTATGGACCGTTTACGGTGAAAAATTCCTCTAAAACTGGAGCCGTTGTGTTATTAGACAATGAAGGTAGGGAATTTACTGTCAACATACAACGTGTAAAACATTATCAAGAAAATAACAATGAAATGATTAGTGAGGAGGATGTGACGTTTGATGATGAGGTCACGTAGTAACCCATGACCTTGAGTCTAGCTACAAGACTCGTAAATAAAGAAAAGCGCTTCTTGGGAGGCAACCCATGCTTGTGTGATTTTATTTTGTTTGTTTGTTATTTATTTCCGTATGCATGCTTTATTTTTATTGTTGGTAGATCATGTTTCTAAACTAAAAAGTGTAAATACTTTACTTTGTTGTTTTGGCCTAGTCCTAACTCCACCTAAAGGTATTTTTTGCAAAAGATAAGTGTAAGGGGAAACCCCAAATATGTTTTTAAGAAACAAACCGATCATGATTCTCCACAATATTAAGTGAACATGTATATTCGTATTTGTTAGAGTCAAATGCTTGTATTGAGTCATAATGAAGTTTTGTAGGATTTTCCAGGAAGTAGGACCAAGTTTTTCCAGAAATTTTTCAGAAACTTAACATAAAAATTTCTGCAGGTCACTTCTGATGGCGTCATGAGTTTACTCTTGACGGCGTCACGTGTAAAAATCTGGAGATTTTACCAGTTTTGTTTTTCTAACGGAGTTTTAAAGTTTTTGTTGAATTATTAAGTTTTATAATCTCCAGGAAATCTGCAAACTTCATTCCACAAGCATTATATCTTATTTTGTTTTCTAGGATTTAGTAACTTATGTAGATTGCCGCCGATTTTATGCGAGGTTGCTTTGTTTTTTTCTCAGGATTTACAGGTTATGTATGACAAGAAGATGATTTATATTCTGGAAGGGAAGCTTTGATTGTTCATTTTCTTGGAGGAAGATCTAACCTGGCCACCTTATTATCCATACCGAGCGAATCAGGGGAGTATTTGATTTCATTCTTTTTACTTATTTCACTTTTACATTCTTTACTTGAACATTGGGGACAATGTTCATCTTAAGTGTAAGGGGAGGGTAAAATGATGATACCTTACAGATACACTTTCGCTTGAGTTTGTTTGTTTAATAGTAGATGTGTAATAAAACTATGAGAAATACTTGTTAGTGCAATTTTAGCGCCAAATTTAAATTTTTTTACAACATTTAGGAGTGAAACTTTAACCATAGCAAGCGTCTCATGGATAGGAGATTGTATGACTAGCACAAAACCGTACTATTCAGAAAAATTTTCCACCCAAATATGTGAGGTTCGCCTTTAGATTTGATAGGAAAAGCATTTACTATTAGTGCTTATGAGTGTACCGGTAGCATTTAGATTCTAGAACTTGCGTTAGTGATGCATCCCAAGACCGTTAGTGAGACTACATTCGTGTGGTAGGATTTACTACATGATAAGAGGCATTAGGATCACCCTTGTGTTAAACCCGTATCATAATTACTTGACCATTTAAGTCATATTACTTGGCTAGTTAAGTCAACTAATTTTTCCCACACCATTAGCGTTGTACTCATTTTTAGTACACGAAACCCCTATTACACCACTTCGAGCCTATCTTTTCGTTTCTAACTTTAAGCATTTTACTTAAAGGAAGAATTTGTTACACCCCACTTAAATGTACACCCAAATCGCCTTAGCCTTCCGTGTATGCGCTCATTTTTAGTGCATTATTGTTATTTGTTTAAACCCTAAGTTAACTATCTAATTGATTACATGGTTGCTAAGTCGAGTCATATCCTTGTACAAATTGTTTTGGGACGATTGGGACTCATGGGTAAAGTACTTATTTTATGGAGTAATGGCGAAGAACATCATTTATTACCCCTATATGTGCGTTAATCTTAAAAGTGCTCCAAGTGTTTTGATTTTCTTAATTCGAGTCATTAGATTAGTTCATTGTAAAGTATGTAAAAATTCAAGTGTAAGGGGAATTTTCATTCCCTATGATGTATTATTTTGGATGGTAGGGTAAGAGTGTATGCAAAAAAAAAAAAAAAAAAAAAAAAAAAAAAAAAAAAAAAAAAAAAAAAATCGAAAAAATCTAGAAAAAGAAAAAAAATAGAAAAAGAAAAACATACGGACTACCATCCCTTTTTATTCTATGTTTATTTTATGTTTTTGTTATTTTTCATTTATTAGCTAAAGTCGAGTCTAGTCTTGGCTTAGCAACGCCACATTGTACATGTAATTAACCAAGATTGTTAACTCGCCACCAGTAAAGACTGTCTTTATCCAACAAAACCGTGTATTTCAAATCCCTACACCTAACGTTACAACCCTTTAAAAGACCTCTTTGATAGTTTATCCTAGGTGCTTACGCCACGTGGTGGAGGTTTGATCCTTTCCCAAGCCTATGGTAATCTATTTTGCTATGACAGGTAGTGAGAGATATCTTCCGTTTCCATATTGTAATTTATAGTTTATTACACCCGAGAGATGTGAGTATCTAAACACTATTTGTGAGGTGCTAGTATATGACCTCCGTGCTTGTCTTTGGTCTTTAGTGGAATGATTATTTGTTGTAATTACTTTTATATTAGTGTTAAATGACCCCTAACTTGTATTTTGAGTAGAATAAAAGCGCATTTGCTTGAGGACAAGCAAATCTCAAGTGTAAGGGTATATGATGAGGCGAAAAATGAACCACTTTTAGGAGGTCATTTAAGCCCGGAATTGAATTTATTTGATCAAATATAGCCCTAAATCGTTCCTTTTGTGATTTTAGGTACTTTGGGAGTGAAATCTGGAAAAGGAAGCAATTCGGACGTTTTTGGAGCATAAAAGTGAAGAAAACGCCAAAGACTTAATTTTCCAAGCTGGGAACAGTGTGTGACGGCGTCAAGAGTAACAAGTTGACGGCGTCTAGAGTAAAAATCATGACGGCCCAGTACAGAAATGAAGGCGTTACAAGGAAGAGCGTCAAGAGTTAAATACGTGACGGCTTGGAAAAGTATATAACATGACGGCGTCAAATGCAGATCAAGGCAGTTCGAGGATTCTTTTGGCGGCGAGATGACGGCGTCACAAGGTAGTTCTTGACGCCGTCAGCCTCAATTATCTATATATAGTTTTCTAATTTTCATTCATTAAGAGGAACAAGTTTGGAGAAACCCTAAGGCCGAACCATATACGAATTTTACAGCTTTTTCAAGGGTTTTCAGCCCTTGAATGCTTGCATGTGCTATTGAGATAAGTGTTCTTTTAATTCAATCAATATGTCTATGTGTTGGTTGTCTATATCTTGTGTTTTTCTTGATTCCACCATGTTAGGCTAGATTTATCTTGTGTTTGCTTAGATCTAATGAAACCTAGATGTTGATTATGTGTTGATTACTTGTTTATGGTTGTATTGGATGAATGATTTCAATGTTAGGCTTAAGAAAACTGGCAGATCTCCAAATGGTAACATGCTTGAACGTCTTAGGAAACATGAACCGATGTGTACTAGGTTTTATTGGTTGTATTTAATGCATGAGTAAATTCTAATGATCCCATGTTAGGAGTTTCTTAGCCGGCTCGACATAGGAGTGAAGTAGGCACTCATAGGATTGGGGAGTTAAGTACGCCACCCCATGAATGGTATTAAGGAATACAATCCGTCATCCACGCAACTATAACAAGTAATTAACGTGTAAAAGATATCTAGGGAGTAGTGAAATCTAAGTAAACACATTTCTCCACTTATTGCTCACAACCTTAGTTTAATATAGTTTATTTTCATTTCTAGTATTTTATTTTGATTGCATCTTAGTATTGGGTTAGTTGACTAGCAACTAATTCCGCCCATATCCTTCAAAACCCGAGATTTTTACTTGCTTTCTAAAAAATATAAAAATACAAAAATAATCATCCTTCATCTCTAGAACTAGTATTTAGGTTTTCTAATCCTAGCGACACTGTTCCTAGCTGAACGATCAATCCCCCGGTACTTGTCACTATACTATACTACAACGATCAGGTACACTGCCTGGTGGGGGTTGTAAGCTTCTCAAGATCCCTTGAGAGGTAAAGCCTGGTGCAAACCTCACGCTACCAGCACTAAACACATGATCGGGAATAGAAGATTGTTCACATCATACACGGCGTATAATGGCAATCAAGTCATTTTTGGAAGCAAACTTAACGGCAAAGGTAACGTCCTTCATGACTCCATAGAAATCTCCAATGTTGAGCATGTTAGGGGTCTAAGTTTCAATTTGATTAGTGTGAGTCAATTATGTGATGATGTTGTGAGGTCAAATTTACTAAGGTAGATTGCACCATTAGTAAAAATGGTGTTGTGTTAGCTAAAGGTCATAGGAGAAATAATTTATATACATGCAAGTTAGGTGACAACTCTAAGCAACACATATGTCTTACGTCCATGGTGGACAACTCAACGCTTTGGCATAGGAGATTAGGTCACGCCAATATGAGGTTAGTCCAAAATCTAGCTTCTAACGAACTAGTACGGAATTTACCAAAGTTGAGCTTTGAAAGGCATTATTGTGATACATGTCTAGGGAGTCAAGGACAAACCAATAATAGGAATATAAAGGAAGTGACAACTAGTAAAGTTTTAGAATTAATTCATTTGGATTTGTATGGTCCATCTCCGATCCAAAGTTATGGAGGTAACTTCTACACTTTAATGATCATAGATGATTATTCAAATTACACTTGGATATTATTCTTAGAAAACAATGATGGAATTTTAAATAAATTCAACATTTTGGGAAAGAAACTTGAAAACCTACTTGATTGTTCAATTGTTTCAATTAAAACAAATCATAGTAGCGAATTTGATAAAATGCAGTTTGGAACCTTTTGTGAACAACATGGAATATCTTATAACTTATCGGGCCCGTTCACTTCTCAATCGCATGAGATTGTTGAAAGAACACACCGTAAGTTAAGAAAGATGAGTCGTGCAATGCTTGACGAGCAATCCATTCCACAAAAGTTTTGGTGTCATGCCCTAGATACCGCTTGTTACATTTTTAATAGAGTCTACATAAGAAAGGTAATTAATAAAACACCTTATGAAATACTTAGGAATAGAAAACCACCCCTAGAGTATTTTAGAGTATTTGGTTGCAAAGTATTTATACTTAACACCAAAGAATATCTCACCAAATTTGACCCAAAGTCGTATGAAGGTGTGTTCCTAGGATACTCTCAAACTAGTAAAGCATACATAGTGCTTAACAAGGAAACAATGAGGATTGAGGAATCTCTCAATGTAACCTTTGATGAGAGCATGCCCAAGCCTAAATCATCTCCTTCGGTAGAAGATGATGTGATCAACGAACCTTTAGTTCAAGATCAAGAAAGGTCGCCAACATTACAAGTTAATGATTCGGATGAAGGTGTTATGACCAAGAAACACCTTCAGGAGGTCGGGGATGCTCGAAATAAAGAATAGACATGATATTATTAGAATGAAAGAATGGGGAAGGTGTGTGTGTTTTCTAGAGAGAGAAAGAAGGAAACCACACACACCTTGAAATACAATGAGACATCCACCCTCCTAGTTGGGACTAGGAGGGGTATTTATACTAGAATACAAGACTAACTTAGCACTATTGACTAAACTAGTCCTTGTAGAAAGAGATGCTATTCCCGAATATAACATTACTTTTAAGGCTAACAATCTCTCCCTAAAGTGATGTTACATGGGAATAGCTTACAACGTTCCCTACAAGTAAAATTGAATACAAAACATAAGCGCAGCAGCTTTGAGAGTGGTCTTCAAACTTCATTCCTTCATTCAGCTTCCTGAATCTTCTCAGCTTCCATCTTTTTACTTGCAGAAGAACAATGTGAGCAAATCTAATTAGGGATTAAATCTGGCTTAACACTCTTCCCTAATTAGTGCTCTCCCCAAAACTGACAACCTTTCTGATGAATGCCATGAATTTGAAGAAGTCATTTGATAATTAAATGCAAACCGTCTTTAGTCTTCAAACACGCAACGAAAAATGTAGAAAAGACTGTAGACTCGACCTTCTTCAAGATTGTCCATTCGGGGGAAAAGTATATCAACATCTTCATCTCACCAAATGCATTCCAGTTATCTTGCATATACCTAATCAGCCCGTAACGTACACATGAAATGATAGCACCAAAGTAACAAGTTGAAACACTGATCATCTTGAATTTGTTGCCCGAAATTGGTGAAGGTGGATAAGGTAGAAGTACGTAGAAAAAGTTGAGAGGATAAGGATATAGAATCAACCATTCTCCGACAAAAATCATTTCATAAATCATTAAGCCCGATCACGTGAACTTGTTGTGCGTCCTCGATGTACACATTTCTCTCCCTTGATGGTTACGATTTATCGGAATCAGCATAATAATGTGTACGTGAATCATTAACTGGAAGCACTCTATCATAAATCATATCAGCCCGTGAGAAGATGTCGATAACCCAATCTACCAATAATACCATTTGAAACTGTCATACTCATTATCAACCTCTGAATCAACAACGGCTCTCTGCAGTAACCCCATATGAAGATAACCCGATATGACGAACTTGAGAATAAAGTAAAATCCCCCAGACTTGTGACTTAAGCTTGTACAATTCTTGTGACTAAGAACGGTGTACCATATACCCCTAAAGAAGTGTAATAAGTACAATCCATCTTGACATATCCTCAACTATGTGAGACACTGAGCACTACAACGTAACTCCTTAAAGTGATAGCTACTTTGTGAGTATAGAGAGAAAGAATCACAAAAATAATTAGATATCCAAGTCTTCGTCACTATTAATATATGCCCAAACAAGTCATCTTCACGGAAGTGAAGAAAGAAAGAAGATGAAATAAGTACACGTGCCCGTAAAACGTTACTTCAAACCCAAATAAACACTAACGAATTATTCCCATAGTCACTAATATCCGATACTAGCCATTGTCATTTGTGATTCTTGATCAGGATCTTTTAAGCAATACGTGGTGTGTTTTTGGTGAAGCTTGAAGTTCAATCTGGTTTATTAATACAAATATCGCCTAAAAACATTATTTATATTTTACGATCTTTGCTAAGTTTTGTTAATGACAAAGTATGAACTTTAGCTAAGAGTAAATCATCACTTTAAGTGTTTAAGTCTTGTTTAAACTAAGGATTACATTTCCCTTTAAACAAAACATTGTTTTTATTTCTTAAATTAGAAAGAGTCTTGTCACATCACATTTATTTCTTTAAATAGAAATATCACATCACATTTATGGTAAGTTTGTCATTATACATTTATGGAAAGAAAGTGTGTTTGACTAACCATAAGTTTTCTTGTTCAAGTTTGTGTTTGACTAGTATTTATGTGATGTGACCTTGTTTGGTTTGGAAGATTTATTGCAAAACCAACTGCAGCCCTGACGGAACCCTGGGGGTACACGGGCGGAACCCATCTGAGGGTTCCGCCGTATCCGCCAGACCTGCAGAAGGTTTTGCTATAAATACCAAACCATTTGTTAGTTTTGGGTCATCACTTTAGGACATATATTTTCATATACTCTCTCAACTAACTCAGTAACATTTGACTTGTATGATCCTCTTATGTAGCAAGGGACTTCACAAGATCATTCAAGAAGTTACAAGCTTCAACTCTAAAGTTGCAAGTCTTGTTAGCTTTGTCATGTATAAACTTTGGTAGTTTATGCTTCATTTGTATCATGTGTATTGAAGTGATCGATTAGTATTTTAGGCCTCAAAATACATAGTGTGTCGGGAGTTGTTGTACCCTTGTAAAAGAACTAATGGGAGTGGTTATACCCTTGGTAAAGAACTCGACATCTAGCTTAGTGTCGGTAAAAGTGTAAGCGACGATAGGAGTGGTTGTACCCGTGTAAAAGAACTCGACATCTAGCTTAGTGTCGGTAAAAGTGTAAGCGACGTTGTAAAGGTTTCTCCACCGGGAAAGGAGTTTGTTGATTAGTGCTTATAACTCTCGAGTTGGAAACTCGGGGCGTGGATGTAGGGCAAGGAAAAAGAGTCCTTGTAGCCGAACCACGATAAACAATCGTGTTGTGGTTTGATCGTTTCTTTCTTTGTCTTTGCTTATTACATATTGTCTTTAGTTAGAATTGCTAATCACACGCAAAGCTTTTCAAAGAAGTAAACAAGTAAAGTTGTGTTTATATCTTTAAACAAACGTAAAGCTTTTCAAAGAACTAAACAAGTAAAGTTAGGATTGTTATTTACACGTAAAGCTTTTCAAGGAACTGAACATATAATGTTGTGTTTATATCTTTAAACAAACGTAAAGTTTTAAAAGATAATCAAGTTAAAAAGTGGTAAACTATTCAACCCCCCCCCCCTTCTAGTTTTCCACAATTGGCATCAGGAGCTACGTTACTCAAGATCTTTAAAATAGAATGTATTTTAAAACTTGGATCGATCCATGGATTTTGAAAATCTCAAAGAAGGGCAACCTATTCAAAACCCACCGCTATTTGAAAAAGAAAACTTCCTTGAATGGAAAAGTAAATTTGAAAACTATGTAAAATCAATTGATCAAGATCTTTGGCATATTATTTGTTTTGGTGATTTCAAACCAACGAAAACAAGTTTTGAAAACCAAGATGACTATTCTAAACTTGATAAAAAATTATAAAGCTTTATCAAGTACCGAATATGAAAGAATGTATTTTTGTCAAACGGCTAATGATATTTGGAAAAATATAATCAAATTTCATCAAGAAATATGTCAAGTCAAAGATGATCAATTTGAACTTACATATGAATTAGAAGTTTTAGAAAAACTAATTGATAGATACTTAGTAGAAGTTAATACATGTGCTACTAGTTTAAATATTTTAAATGAAGGTACAAATGAAGATGAGTACGTGTGTCTTGATGAACTTGCTTGCGAATCATGGAATGAAACGGATGTAGATGAAGACAATAATCCGGTGGGTGATTGTCAATTTATTGAAACAACAAGCAAGGTACATGTTGAAACCAAACATTTTTGCTTTGACACATTTATCTTAGAATTTTCTAAATTAGAAAATGAGTCTAAACTTTTAGGTAACATGAACCTAAAAACTATCTTTAACAATAAGTCTTCAAAATCTTTTGTGAATAACTTTGAAAAGGAAATCTTGTTAGAAGATAAAATGTCTAGACTTGAGAGTAATGTTGAAATTGATCTAGAATGTAAATTATGTCTAGATTACAAACATGACATTAAAAAGCAAAATGAGAAAGGAAAAATGTTAGCTAAATTTGATGAAAGCTCAAAATCTCTTGAAAGATTGTTGAGGAGTCAAAGGTTGTTTGAAGATAAAACCGGATTAGGATTTAACTCAAAAGCACCATCAACTAGTAAAACAAAGCAAGTACAATTTGTTAAACCTAGAAGAGAGATTTAGAGATAATTCAATCTCTAATAGAAACTCATGATGAAAGGATTAAGATTATCATGCTCTATGCTTTTATATGATTATCTAACTTTCTTGGATACATGAGTAATTGAGTTTCCAAGCGTGTGTTCAAACCAAGATTTTACGCTTTGTGTTTATCCTCTTGATCACATCTTTATGCAGTTTAAAAGGTACGCATTACTTCAACTTGACTTTGATTGTCTCTTGTTTCTAGCATTATGTGTTGGAGTATGTGTTATTAGTAATACTCTAAAGTGTTTACCTGCTATTAGTAATAACAAAGATTAGATTCTCTGTAACAAGGAATTTCGTAATTAGTACTAGTAGGAGATATAAGGTGTTTCGGTTCTTTAACCGTCAAGAGATAAACACGAGAAACTCTTGAGTGAGTCTCACTCAACTCTTGCTTACAAGTTAGTTAACTAAGAATTTCCTAAGTGTTAAAAGGTCTAACACTTTTGTGATGCTTGCAAAACAAACCTTTGTAAAAACAACATTCTTAAACACCATACTTTGGGTCTTAAATTGTGTTTCAATCACCCCTTTATGATAATTTCACATAAAACATACAAGGTGAGATAATTCACATTAGCATACATTAGGATGTGTGGAAGAAAATGAGTTTTCAACATCTAGGACTTACACATCAAATTTGACACTTAGTCTTATGATGTTGTACCTCTTGAAATTTTTCAAAACAAATAAAGTTCATAGTGTCTTAAGTAAGGAAACCCAAAGAGTCGAGGAGTCGTTGAATATAACATTTAACGAGTGATCTCCTCCTTCTAAGATATCATCTTTGGTAGATGATGACTTAGTCGAAAGTCCAATGATGGCAAGACAAGTATGTTGTGTAAAACATTAAGGATAAAAGTACAAAATAACATCTTCTCACCTTGAGTCAAACATTGAATCAAGTAAAATTGACATAAGTTATAAAACTTGATTTATAGGTCATAGTTGTGTCTAAACAAATTCAACAAAAACAGTTTTTGGAATTTAGAGTAAAACAACTAGTGAAACAAAATAGATTTTTCAAAGTAATCAAGTGATTATAGTGTCAATATTTGAAAGACTTTTTTATAACAAAAGCAAGCTCCAAAAGCAAGGGATTTTAACTTAAAAGACATTCCTAGTTACTCTCTTGTTCTCAATGGTTAAGTTATTGATGACTTATCAAGAATGAGATTAGTAAATCCGTAGGTAAAACTAAACGTAGAGAAATGTTCGGAAGACTACTTGTTCTCATAACAATTAGATCCAACATTATGTTTAGCATTTGTCTATGTGCTCGTTTTAAAGAAGATCCTAAAACAACTCTTTAGTTGAGCTTGTTTGGATACATCGTAAGGTACTACACAACTAGGATTATGGTATCCCAAAAGAACGGGAATAGAAACCATAGTGTATGCCAAATAGAATTATGTCGGTAATAAGTTGATAAGAAAAGCCCAAGTAGTACTTGCACTTTTTATACTTACTTACCCAATGATTCTCCAAAACACGTATGATTCTCAAATTAGTATCGGATGGAGAAGCACATCAACAAGTTCCGCTTGAACAAGCAAATTCATGTCAACAACGGAATTCTTTTATCAACATTGTTATCTCTTCAACAAAGGAAGCATCGACTTCAGCGACAATTCAATCCATTATGTTCTTAATTGACATATTGTGATCCATCATCATCGCCTTGGTAAAAATGTTCATTGAGGAACATCTTAACTAAGAAAGTCTTATACGTTAACCATTCTATCAATGATTTCACAAAACCTCTTGAATGAGAAGCATTCATCATCCCTAGGTTTAGTCAAGGACTCATAAGACCTAAAACCTTAGTTTTGAACATTAGGATAAAACCACAAAAATCAAGACAATCCCTTTTGAATTTTTCCCTGCAGTTCCCACGGAACCCTCAGACCATACGGGCGGAACCCTCCCTTTGGTTTCGCCTGGTCCGCTTAGTCTGCAACATGTTTTATTTTTTTAAAAAACCAAACACCTCTTTACTCACAACTCCAACTTACCAACAGCCATTCCTCACTCACAAACACCTTACCACACGAAAATTAGGGCTCACACTTACATCTCTTCCAATCCAATCAACTTTGTAAGTATTCTTATCATAATTGCATTTTCAAACAAAATCTCATCACATTCACCTTGTGGTATATCTCAGCCCATAAGATTCACAAAATGAGCTAAACTTCAAGCATCTTCCTCATAACCTTTCATCACTCAAACCTCAAACAACCAATGTGAAATGAGAAACCGAGTTATCCTTTGTCATATCAATATCGAGTCATCCACCATTTCCATGCCCTCAAAGAAACCAAGAGTCAATATCATCTTCACCAATAACTCCACCTAGTCATCTTCACAAGAAGATTCCACAATGTAACCAAACAAGTGTGTCATCCCCGCTATAACTTAACCTATTAAGATTAAACCACCTTTCATGATACATAAACCTATGTTCACCCTTGTGTCGCTCTTTGAAACAAATGGCAATTGTCATATCCATACTCTCATTAACATATTTGTCTATGTCGTCAAAAGTCAAGTGAATTTCATTATGAAATGCGTCTCTTCCACTTTCTAGCAAGTGAAGAACATAAAGAAGATATCCAAGCTTTAAGTGTTGTCAAGCAATCACCACCTCATTTCACATATCCACTCTCGGTCATCAACCATACTTTACCACCGTTCACGACATTGTTAAAACAAATGAAAAACGTCATTGAAATATCACTTGCATTATAAAACGTTTTTAAGCATCAAAATGAGTCAAGTTAACCACACCTCTACATTGTTTTCATATAGGCACACACTAGAACATACACATTACAATAGTCGTTTACTTAGACTAAAATGTGAAATTTTGATTTTCTAGGAATCATCATGCCTCCTCTAACTCACTACGACCACAAGGACACCATCAAATACCTACCCAAACACCACAAAACCAAAGGTCTTACTCAAACTCAAATAGTTGTTTTCAAAGCCTTAGAAAAACGATATGTCCATAAGGGTAGAACCATTGATCCATCCTTCTTAGAAGGTACAAACCTCTACACGGAACTTGCCACAATCAACTTTGAGTGTCTCTTAGAAATCGATGAGCCTATTTGTTCTAGGTTCATTTTAGAATTCTATGCATCCATCACCCTCTCCAAGGATGAGTATGGTCGCATGTCTATTAACGTTAGGGCTAGTAGTCATCAATACTCCTTCACTCTCGAGGAGTTTGCTCAAATCCTAGGTGTCCCAAACCATGGTACTTGCATCTACTCCGACTTGCACTCCCTCTCAACTCTTGACACACTCTTTGACCACATCCATCCCTATGATACCCCTCTTGTGTCCAAAGATGAACTTCGTGACCACCTCTTCATTAGGACCACCAACACTAGGAGAACTAGAACCGGCAATGGGGTCATCAAGGACCCATATGGAATGGAATTCAATGAACTCAAGCCCCAATTCAAGAAATGGGAAGAACTCCTTAGAGCCAATGTAATTAGCACCATAGGAAACCGGGATCACATCAATGTTTGCCTTTGCTACATGCTCTACTCCTTGTCCGTTAGGCAATCCTTCAACCTTGCCTACTACATGACCAAGAGAATGGCTGACATTTCCGTGCAAGGCACAACGTCTATGTCGTATGGAATGGTCTTGACCCGTCTCTTTAGGTTCATCTCTCCCATTCCATCAACTCCTAGAGGTCTTCACCTAGACTACTCTCTCATTCCACACGCTTTTGTCCCACTAAGTGATAGGAGAATCTACAAAGCCTAAGGTAAACATTTTCCAACTCTAGGCTCCCACCTCTAGAATATATTTTCCAACCTTCGGATATTCCAAATGAGTCGGCGGAGTTCAAGCAAACAAAGGGGATGTTCAAAAACATCGAGAGATTTCTTGGAAAGCTCAAGAAGAAGATTGACCGTCTATGAGAGCGGGTGTGTAGGAGTGTTTGGCACTAGGTGCTATTTGAACAATTTGGTCGTTTAAACATTACGTGTTATGTATTTGTGTGTTGGTAAGATATTTGGTACTATTTGGAACTTGTAGGAACTAACAATGATGTAGGAAGACAACATTTGGCATGTTGTCAAATTTTCAAGTTTATGATAATTTCACTAAGTATAGTGAAATTCGCTAGCCCCCTGTCAAAGTCCAATGGTATGCATCTTTACAAGTCCAATTTTTGCATTTCCTAACCAGATATGAATTATATTTTTATTTTTAGAAGTTTTCGAAAAAATTGAAAATCATCTCGCAGGTCAAAAATGCGGACTGCTAAGTTTTTCAGGTCTGGCGGATCTGGCGGCACCCAAAAATGGGTTCCGCCAGTGTATTTTCTGGGCAATCCAGAAATGGCCCAACGAACCAGCCGGAACCCTCACGAGGGTTCCGCCTGTGTTTCGCGAGGGTTCCGCCAGTCACATGCAGAAAATTTTTGTCATTTTTCTTAAGTTCAAAACTTGTAAAGTGTCAAACCATTATCTTTAGTGAGAAACATATTCCATTACCTGCAAATACCATATTAGGACAACTCTCACTCACTAAAACAATTAGGAAGCCACTTCCCGCCAAAAATTCGAATTCAAACATAACTAACCCAAGTAACCCTTTTAAAGGATCCTTCAAACCATTGGAACATTTTTAAACCAAATCACTTCCCATGATCACAAAGCATTGAGTTCATATGTTGGTCTTTCACTCCACCCAATTCCATTGGATTGACATCAAATCATTTGAAACCTCAATCTTTCTATGGAACACATCAAATCCAAACACTCATTCCACAATTCTTTTTAAGTTTGATCACTTTAGAATACCCCAAAACTCACACCAACACCATTACTTCTCTCAATCTCAAAACTCTTGCAAACCAAAGATTTGAGATAACTAAATCAAACACCTCATCCGAATCATCAAGCTAAAACCACTAGGATTAGTGTTAAACCTTGTTGCTTCAACAAAACCATCAAATCAAGCTCATCACTTGATATTTCTTCACCTATCCAAGACTTCCTTAACCTTACTACCTCAACACCATATTCAATACCTTGCAACATCAACATGACCACTATTCTAGATTTCCTCAATCTTGCTACTTCAACATCCTCTCCCAAACATGGCAATACAAACATATACACTTTTCAACCATCAAAAACTTTTTTAACCATCGATCACCAACATTTACACCAATGGAACTTTTCCATACACCACCAACATCACCACTACCCTATTTGGAAACTTTAGAAGACCTATCACCTAAATTATCAAGCCTTCCATCTTTGTCATTCTTTGACATCATTGCTCAAATGGAAACCCAACAACAACCAAGTGAACAATTAGATGATCAACCCCATCAACCATCATTGGTAGAACGGTTGGCTTACCATTATGCTAGATTCTTTATTTTTCCAAATGATCAAGGTTTTACACACCTACAATCATTTGTGTTTCACCCCATTTACAAAGAACCAAGCTTACACCATTTTGTTCAAAAAACAAGAACCACAACAACAATAACTACCACCACCACAAGAACCTTCCCAACACTTTGAATCTCTATTTTCTTTGTATAAGAAAATAGAAGCATCTCAATGATCCTCCACCAAGACCAACAAAACCACCACCTTTCACAAATGAAAAACCAAGGTCATTGTTTGACCAAAATGAGTCTTTTGACCACAAAACCACCACAACAAGAGTATCACCACCCAAAACCATTGTTGTTTCACCCTATCTACAAAGACATCCATGGTTCTCTAACCAATGAAATGAGGTTTATCCTAAACCACATTTTGGATCGTCTCAAGTTTAGAGTCTCCAAAATGAAACAAAATCGTTTCTTTTGGAAAATGTTTCTCATTAAAATCAACAAACCAAGTTTAGAGAACCAACATCAAAACCAACAAACCAAAACCGCCTTACCTCCACAACATTCAAAACAAAACCCGCTACATCATCCAACACACATTTTCCTTCATAAACAACCTTTTCCTTGTTTTTGGAAAATGTTTCTCTTTAAGGAAAATGATGGTTTCCTTTTATCGTTGTAGGATTTTATGTTCTTAGTTTCTTTTTATTTTTCTTTTTATTTTTAGAAGTAAGATGCTTTCTTCCTAATTTCTTGTCTTTGACTTTCTAAGAGTCAAAATTTTACATGAAATGAATTTCATTCTACTACAAGGTTTGCATTGTTTGTTTACCATTTAGGTATGATGAGTGAACTATACCTTGATATGGTAGCATACATATATCTTGTGTTTTAGAAACTAACATTTCTTTTTGTAGGATCATTATCCATGTTTTCCTTCCTTGATACTCCATTTAGGGGAGTAATATTCAAGGGGGAGCATGAGTGTTGCATTATTCCACTTCACAACTCTTAGTTGTGTTCTAGACATGAAATGCTTTCATGACTTGTCTTGTGTGGCAACTAACATTTTGTTTTGTAGGGTCAAAATCCATGTCTCCTCTCTTGGCACTCCATTTAGGGGGAGTATTGTCTAAGGGGGAGCAAGTGCATACTTCCGCTTCGCTACTCTTCTTTTTGTTTCGACAAAAAGGGGGAGAATTTATATATAAACTTGTTTCAATTTTTTTTTCATATCACATCATCTTAGCAAAAACAAGTTTTTATACTAACTTTATAAGACTTAACACTAAAACTAGTGACTTACTTATAAATAAAGTTTATGTTTTGTCATCAACAAAAAGGGGAAGTTGTTAATAGAAATATAGCCTAAAAACGTTATTTATATTTTACGATCTTTGCTAAGTTTTGTTAATGACAAAGTATGAACTTTAGCTACGAGTAAATCATCACTTTAAGTGTTTAAGTCTTGTTTAAACTAAGGATTATATTTCCTTTTAAACAAAACATTGTTTTTATTTCTTAAATTAGAAAGAGTCTTGTCACATCACATTTATTTCTTTAAATAAAAATATCACATCACATTTATGGTAAGTTTGTCATTATACATTTATGGAAAGAAAGTGTGTTTGACTAACCATAAGTTTTCTTGTGCAAGTTTGTGTTTGACTAGTATTTATGTGATGTGACCTTGTTTGGTTTGGAAGATTTATTGCAAAACCAACTGCAGCCCTGACGGAACCCTGGGGGTACACGGGCGGAACCCATCTGAGGGTTCTGTCGTATCCGCCAGACCTGCAAAAGGTTTTGCTATAAATACCAAACCATTTGTTAGTTTTGGATCATCACTTTAGGACATATATTTTCATATACTCTCTCAACTAACTCAGTAACATTTGACTTGTATGATCCTCTTATGTAGGGACTTCACAAGATCATTCAAGAAGTTACAAGTTTCAACTCTAAAGTTGCAAGTCTTGTTAGCTTTGTCATGTATAAGCTTTGGTAGTTTATACTTCATTTGTATCATGTGTATAGAAGTGATCGGTTAGTATTTTAGGCCTCAAAATACATAGTGTGTCGGGAGTTGTTGTACCCTTGTAAAAGAACTAACGGGAGTGGTTGTACCCTTGGTAAAGAACTCGACATCTAGCTTAGTGTCGGTAAAAGTGTAAGCGACGATGGGAGTGGTTGTACCCGTGTAAAAGAACTCGACATCTAGCTTAGTGTCGGTAAAAGTGTAAGCGACGTTGTAAAGGTTTCTCCACCGGGAAAGGAGCTTGTTGATTAATGCTTATAACTCTCGAGTTGGAAACTCGGGGCGTGGATGTAGGGCAAGGAAAAAGAGTCCTTGTAGCCGAACCATGATAAACAATCGTGTTGTGGTTTGATCGTTTCTTTCTTTATCTTTGCTTATTACATATTGTCTTTAGTTAGAATTGCTAATCACACGTAAAGCTTTTCAAAGAAGTAAACAAGTAAAGTTGTGTTTATATCTTTAAACAAACGTAAAGCTTTTCAAAGAACTAAACAAGTAAACTTAGGATTGTTATTTACACGTAAAGCTTTTCAAGGAATTGAACATATAATGTTGTGTTTATATCTTTAAACAAACGTAAAGTTTTAAAAGATAATCAAGTTAAAAAGCGGTAAACTATTCAACCCCCCCCCCTCTAGTTTTCCACATGGTTGATTCGTAGTGATTTCGTATTTTCCCTCCAAAAATAGAATTGGAAAATTTTCTCGCCCATAATTTGGAAATCACCAAGAAATGCAATTCTAAGGTTATCAGAAAAATTTGAGTTTTAACAATTTTTACGCCAAGTTTTACCAAAAAAATTTGAATTTTGGCCTAAAAATTTGAATTTCGGGCCAAAATTTTCAACCTTATACCAAAATTTGAATTTCGCGTAAAAATTGAAAGTTTAGTCTCCTCTCAAAAATAAATTTTACTCAAATTTTGGCCTAACAATTTTTTTTTTTTTTTTTTTTTTTTTTTTTTTTTTTTAACTCGATAAGATGGGATTTGTAACTTGGTAAGTTCACTAACTCGGTAAGAGCTTGGCTAACTCGAAACTGTTCACTAACTCGATAAGATAGCTAACTCGGTAATGGTTCTTGTAACTCGATAATGTCATGTAACTCGGTACACCTTGTCTAACTCGAAACTTCTTTCAAACTCGGTAAGGCTTAGAACTCGATAACCTAATGAAATTTCGGCAGCGTTTCGTTTAGTAAAACCCAAGCAAAATCCTTACTCGATAAACGACAAGGTGTTTTAGCTAACTCGCTAAAATGGCTAACTCGCCAAATATGGAACTCGGTACAAAGTTACAGATAACGCGGTGAATCAGATACCCTAACTCGATAAATAGACAGCCAAACTCGGCAGAAATCTTAACTCGATAAAAGCCATTCCTAACTCGGTAAGAACTGTTCCTAACTCGATAAACCGCTGATGAACAGTTCCCAGATTTCAGAGAAATCACCAAAAATCACATTTTTTCACCCAAAAACACCACGATTCGCCCCTGGTTAGCTTTGATGCCACTTGTTATGACCAAGAAACACCTTCAGGAGGTCGGGGATGCTCAAAATAAAGAATAGACATGATATTATTAGAATGAAAGAATGGGGAAGGTGTGTGTGTTTTCTAGAGAGAGAAAGAAGGAAAACACACACACCTTGAAATACAATGAGACATCCACCCTCCTAGTTGGGACTAGGAGGGGTATTTATACCAGAATACAAGACTAACTTAGCACTATTGACTAAACTAGTCCTTGTACATAGAAAGAGATGCTATTCCCGAATATAACATTACTTTTAAGGCTAACAGAAGGCAATCCTAAGGAGTTGAGAGAAGCGAGGGGTCATCCTATACAACAAGTCATTGGTGACTTGAATAAAAGGACACTTAGGTCACAAAAC